>OY756965.1:5310901-10310901 GCA_963580455.1 Euonymus europaeus
CACAAAACCTCGGCATGTAGCATTTTGATTAGAATTTTGAAGACTGAAAAATGAGGGCAGAGAATGTGCTGATAGACAACATAAGAGAAAAAGAAAGCCAAGAGAAACTGAAGCCAAAGAGGGAAAATAGAAGAGAAAATAAAGAGAAGTGTAGGAAAAAAGAGAAGAAACAAAGATAAGGATAGAAAAGAAACACGGCCAGAAGGAGCAAGAAAAAACAAAAAGCAAAAGAACAAGAAGAAAAAAAGGGAGAGGAAAGGCAGAGAAAAAGCAAGATGACAGAAGCAAAAAAGAAAAAGAAGGAGAGGAGAAAGAGAAAAAAAATAGGAAAGGAGAGCGGGAGAAGCTGGACAAGAGAAGCAGCAAGGGAGAAACACAAGAGAAACAAAAGAGAAGGAAGGAGCAAAAGAAGGAAAAAAAGAAGCAAATTAGACACACCAAGCAGATAGACACAACCCTGGCGAAACTCACACAAAAGAAACACAAGGACAACACACCAAGAAAAAAAGACAACAAAATCTCAAAGAGAGCACACTCAAAGGCCTTAGACAAAATAGAAAAAAAACCCAACTGTAATACCCCAACCCCTTCGGATAACATGGCGTGATAGATGCCATAAGATAGGTGAGGTCACGTGTGACATAAGCTTGATCGAAATATTTTTCTTAAATTCTATAAAGGAAATAAAAAAAAATTACGACGCAAGAATTATCGGAGACGGAGCTAAAACCAGAATAAATATGAAATTCCAAAGATTTAAATAGAATAGGGTTTTACTTTAATAAACAATGGCAAAGTCGTAAATACAGTTAGGGTTAGTTGTAATAAAGTAAGAAGTAGGAGGACCGAAAGACCACCAAATCCAATAAAATATAAAAGAAAACGAAAAAAAGAAAGGAAAAAGGAGCACGGAAAATGACGTAAACCACAGAACCCTAGACGGCGGCGACGGAAACCTTCGATGGAGTCGCCGGCGGTGATTAGCGAATCTGAGGCCACCGGAGGGACGATCAAGTCAACAGGAACTCAGCAACGCCAGTTTTGGACGGAAGGGAGAAGGTCTTCGCCGTCACTGGAGGAAGAGAAGGTGCGGCCACCAAGAGCTTCGATGCCGGATTTCGACGATTTTCGACCACCATTCAGGAAGCTACGACCGCCGATATACTCGCCGGTATGCCCTCTACCGAATCCCAGCCATCGTGGACTCCACCGCCTCCGGATTGGCGGCGACCCGAGTCTATGGACGCACGGGTCTGTTAGACCCGCTGACATGGGTAACCGGGTCGAGCTGACCCGGTTGGATTTTTAATTAAATTAATTAATTAATAATTTTTGTAATTAGTTGTTTAAGTTAATTATATATAAATAATGGTATTAATAATTGAGTTCAACAAAAGAAAATGATACTAATGAATCAATTAAAGACACTAAGATTGACAAATTATTGTATATGCGTATGAGTATGTAAGACCTGTTAGGAGTGACCACCGAGTCGAGTTGTCCTGATGAGATATTATTTTAAGTAATTAATTGTAACAAGTTAATTATAATAAGTTAATAATATTAATAAAATAAATTGATTAAAAGATAATAATATTAATAAATGAATTAAAGATTGTGAGATTAATAAATAATGATAGATATTGTATGGGTTTCAGGAACTCATATTGGTAAATAAATTATCAGGATTACGGGAGCACGTCACTGTAAGTAGTACTCAACTGTATTACGGAACTCTGTGATCTGTGAATTTTATGTGCTATTATTTGCACTGATTGTGATGTCTATTTGACTGTGTATGATGATAGTTTGTACTGATGGGATGTTTTCATGAGATCGAATTGGTGATGACTTGAATAAATGTCTACTGTGATATAAATGATTTATTTATGTTATAGCTATAGGTGCTGTTTGGTTACCATGACTGAATGACAAAACGGTTATGATATTCTCTGTAGAATGTGATGTGTAAGGTTATATGCTTGAATTGAATATGGTAATGAGACTGATATGATGATGGTTTTGGTGTTCTTGAAGGTGATGTGTTGCATATAATTCACTGATATATTAATTATTGTTCATAAGCACGATGCATTGCATTACATGAAAAGGAAAAGTTCGGTTTAAGGAAAAATGTGTTTTTACGAACCAGGTATTACTGCTACAGGGAGGGTGTATGGAAAGGTTAAGGTTGAGGTACATCGGAAATGAAAATGAAAATAGAAACGAGTTTCGACTGGAAAGTGTTCTTCGGTAGAACACCTAATTAAAGAAAATTCCCGACCGGTTGCTCTGTAGCAGTTTACCTAGGTTAGGGCCCGAGTACTGGAAAAGAAATGATTTAAATGGCTAGTTGTTTTCTAAAGATGAGGTCCATGTGCATTCATGCATAAGTATTACTTGCTGAGCTTTAGCTCACTATGTTCCGTGATACAGGTTTGGAATCCTCGATGATTAAGCTGACATAGTTGTTGATGGTGTGACTGCGGATCCATGGGAAGGATGCTCATGTGCTGGAGTTAGGTTTTGTTAGTTCACACAAAGATTTATAATTCTATTTAAGTTTACTGATTAGTGCTGGTATACAAACTATCATGAATGAACAAAAGATCGAAAAGCAAGATTAAATATGGTATGTATTGTATGTTTTTCTTTAATTACCGTTATGAAATTATGATGGTTAAATGATCGTTAAAATTATGATTATTTAATTGAGTTAATTACTAAGTTTATTTAGCTCAAGTACCTAATTTTATATTAGCAGTAATTAAGTTCTCCGTGGATATATAGAATTAGGTGGTTCTGATAGATAGGAATGTAAAATAGGTAGCGTTCTGGACCACGAGCCCATGAAATTAGGGTTTCGTGGGACTGGAGCGTTACACCAACAATGACCCAAACCCAATAATGACGTAGCCAAGACAAGACAACAAAGAAAAACCCATAAAAAATAAGCAGAATATGAAAACCAATACCAACCCAACCTGGTGAGAAACAAAAAGAAGAGGAAAAACTAGACATAAGACACCAGACCTCCCAAAACCTAAGAAAATCATCTACTCGACACAAACACAAGACAACAAAACCAAAACCCAATGAGCTCACTGTGACAAAACCAACACCACTTATTGCTATTTCATTCCCCACGACCATGTTAAGTATGCAGCCAATGCCTGTCATGTCCATACAAGTAGGTCTCCCAATCTGTTAATCCCTTGTTTGGCTAGAAGATCCGCTATCTCATTTGTACTTCTTAAAGTGTGTTGTAGAATCAGGTTTGGTATCTGCACCTTTGCCATATCAATTCTGTTTGCTATATTGGCAAGTTTCCATGGGGAATTGCATATCCCGGCTGCCCATTTAAAGGCATTAAAAGAATCTATTTCAAGGATCACAGAGGATGAGAGTGGCATGGCCTCTGACAAGGATATGTCCAAAGCCATTCTTAGAGCTCGAAATTCAGCTTCATTAGATTCACATACTCCAGCACTACATGAAAATAGGCATATCACATACCCATAAGCATCTTGTAATACTCCTCAAATTCCAGCTCTGCCTAGTTTCCCGAGGGAAGCCCCATCGACATTCCATTTTAGTGTTTATAATTTGTTTATTGTTATATTTTTGTTGGTATGGTGTCATAAGCATATGGGGTAGACATGGTGGGCCAGAGGGTGTAGAGAGTATATGGGAAGAGCTTGGAGGGCTAGGGGATGTAGAGAGTAGAAGAGGGTGGTGCATTTTGATGCTCTCATTGTCAATAATAGAGCTAAATAAGACTACCATTCTATTCAAGTAAAACAAACAAAAAAAGATACAATTACCATCCCTATAAAATTTTCATACAAATTCACAATTACAATTGCCATCATCTTGGATAACCAATTGGTCTAATCAAACACAATTTCTAACTCAAATCAGTTAATCCATTTCCTCAATATGCTTCGTAACATAGATTTCTTGTAATTGTACTTACACTATATGGAACATTGGATTCAAGAGCAATCTTTATCCTTGTATAAGGATTATTCTTAATTGTTTGTTTACTTTTAGTTTGCTATTATTAATGTTTTATAGAAAGTTAATGTTCGGCTGAATATTACACAATGCATCTTATGCGAGATGGTCTAAATTCAAGATTTAAGTCTATCCACAAAATCTCATCCATAATTATTAAACTTTCAACATTTTTAACTCATTCATTTATTTATGGCATGGTCAACCAATAAGCTATAAACCTCAAATATTGAACTCGTTTAAGCTTTAAACCTTGTAGGTTCATGCTTTACCTTGCAAATTAATAGACTTCAAACAACTAGTAATAGCCAGCCATTTGATTGCTCAAGTATTGCAATGGTAATGAGAATCTCATTACTATATGTTGGCACCATATGATTATCGACCCAACATAGAACCCCAAGAGATCAACCCATGAAAAAACAATGGATAAGATCGGCTAAAAAGAGTCTACATCCAACAAGGAGTGTGTACCAAGTAGCCCTAAAAATGTGGAGAAGTAGTTTATCAAGAGTTCATGGGACATGTAGCAGCTCAAGGAGAAACGGTTGCTGTCAAGATAATGGCCAATCATGGTTTGGTAGTTCAGTTTGTGCCCAAGAAAATAGGAAGTAATGGCGGGAAAGTGGAATGAGGAACTAGGTGGGACGAAAGGGAGGACTTTAAAAGAGGTAGTTACATCGACAAGAGGACCAAAAAAACACGGATCAAGAATCAAGAACAACCAACAAAAAACTAAAGCAAATAGCACAAACAGAGCCAAGACTCTCAATCTTTTAGCAATTCTTTTTCAAAATTGTAATCTCAGTATGTCATCCACTAGGATATTACCTTTGTTTTTGAACTACTACTATCAAGTATTAATAACAACCATCGTTGTGTGAATTCATACTTGGTGTTATTATTTGATTTGTTTCTTACAATCTCAACAAAATGCACTTCAGTAAAGTTGGCGAACCTAAAATTACTAAGGTCTCAAGGTAATTTGTACTTTCTTTGGATATTATTTAGATAGTAATTGGTGTAATTTGATCATTTTATAGTTTGAGATACTTTAATTTCTAGCACATCTGCAACACAACACCATTTTAGGCCAACCTTTTTGGCACACCTAGTGGGACCAAGAGCAATGGCACCACGAACTCGCACTACTAGAAAACACCCAATGATTGAGAATGATGACAATCCATCACGTGAAAATGTCGCCACTGATGGTGACAATGAAGACAATCTAGAGTAGATAGACAGGTCAGCAGGCTTATCTAAAGAAGTTGTCATCCTGTTTGAACATCTTGCCAAAATTGTAGTATTATTCATAGTATGTTAGCGTTTGTTACATCACAATTTAGGCATTATTTGATGTCACAAGGCTTCAATTGCCTCACTCACAAGGACGATCAATTTATCGCTTGCATGGTTGATAGAAAGAGACAAGAAACCTAGTTGTCACTTTAAATATTGACATGTGTGGTTTGTTTTGGCACAAGTTACTTAATTCATGTCACCTCAATAAGTCTGAGATGAGACAATTTCAATAGAAGAATGTGTGATTAATCACCGCATATAAGCCTTACAAAAAGTCAGACAAAATGTATGAGTTGACATTCTAAGTTGGATGATTGCGTAACATCTATGAAAAATTTCATATGATGTTTGAGCAAGTGATGTCCCATCAAGTGAGAGCTTCATCATAGCATGTAATATGTTTTACATGTGCTACGTCGACCACTTAAGGAGTGATATGGAAAACACCTTATATGTCACTATGTGAACCTTGAAAATTATTATGCTCTTACGACTTAAGACTGTATTATGTAGTTGGAATTTAAAGTGTTTTCTTAGTTGTGTCATACAAGGCTATGAATATTATTACGATTGAATGAGGCACAGCTAGAAATATTAATACAAAGGCGAATTGATATCAGCCATTAAGGAAATTTTTTTGATAACATGCCTTAATAATAAATCTATAGCGCCGACGATCACAAATTGTTTTAGTAACAAAGTGATCGTAGATGAGTACTCGTACCTATGTGGAAATCAAATATTGCTTAAAGATTTTCTCAAACAGTGTTGAGAGTATTTGATTTAGTGTGGTCAAACTCTTTAGGGCATAGATGAACTATATATAAATGATATGTTACACTACTTATGTGGTAACTCATTGTAACTATTCAACCTAGTGTTGATTCTTCTTCGTCTAGTCGCACGCCCTACTGCCTATACAACATTTGAGAGAGAGTCCTATGTGGACAAGTGGGAGATGTGGATATACATCTACATTAGTTAATTAATTTTTTTAATTAATAATTAAGGATAATATCTAGTTGGATATTAATCAAAATAAGTATTTGATTTTGAATGGTATTATCTTGGGAGATTTGATAGACTTCTAGTCAAATTAGAATACATCTATTCTTATCCCTTATGAGCCTATAAATAGAGGGTCAGTCCTTTGCATTTGATACACCAGAAAATTACTCCAAAAACTGTCTCTTAATTGTTTGATATTCTACCTGTGTGATCGAGGTAAGTTAGGGTGTGGAAAGGGGGGACTCCAGTAGCAATCCTATGACACCCAAATTCGAGGAATATCACATGGTGCTTACTGGACCTTCCTAGGTTATCAATGTGATTAACATCCAAGGATTCAACCCTAGTTCACTCAACTAAGTCAGTCCTTCAATCAAAAATCTAGCAGCATCTCTCCGTATATCGGGGAATGCCTACCTGAAACAATCTTAGTATGAAACAATCAATCACATCACACTTAGCAAAGCCTCCGACCTCTATCAGCATGCAAACACATCCTAGCAGAGCCTCAGGCCATATAACAGCATGCATAAATTGTTTTCATAATTGAAACATCGTAATCAATCTATACATCATAACCATCCATAATCCACACCAATTGGTGTCACACTGTCCACATGACATATGAATATCAAATACAATAAGCGTATATAACAAGTGGTTCAAGTCTACCAACCCAAACCCCACTCTAAGTGTCATTCATACCACAACATCGTCTCTACTAATCCATATCACTGACACTCGTACCAGTCTCATCTGTAGGACAAAAGAAATTAAATGAGTGAGCTAGAAGAAGCTCAATAGGGTAAATAAAGTAAATAATAAATAGGTCGAATTCAAATAAAAGGTCATGAAACAAAATGATATCCAATATCTCATGTCATATATCACAATAATAATATCCGACTGTTCTTTCCGAGGCAAACATTCGTCAATCTCATAGCCTTTACTATTGATTGAAAAACAACCAATCAATATCCATAAACATTCCAGCCATGATTTTATCAAAACCTAGTACGCACATTCTAGTTCCCCAACCTTATCGAATGCATGCCGGCTAAACACCCACAAAACACATTGAAAGTCACCCAATTGTGAGATCACCATCTCACCCATACCCTAAGTGGGTTGCCTCACATGAAATCATATGGTTGGTGTGCCCATGCCCGACACACAATCATCCTCCCATGTGACTTTCAAATAATTCCTAGGGAATACCCAAGTCCATACTCGAGCATCCCATGCAATCTCTAATGCATTATGCTCCATGCCATGTCAATTAGTATATATATATATATATATATACACACTCAACCTCTATATATATATAAATATTCATGATGCATGTATGATCAACCATGCTTAATAAGTGATTAAACATGTAAATGGGTTAATGCAATATACATTTGGAAGAGAAATATGAATAACCCCTAAATCCGTTCTTCCTTAAAAACAATATGGCAAGAACACAAGGCAAGAGGACCAATGATGGAATAAACTGCATTTTATGAGCAAAGAAGCAATACGAAAGAGAATTGGGTCAACAATTCTCCTACCTTGATTAAGCACCACACAATATTCCAAATTCCCAAAATTAGGGTTTCAACTCCTTTCACCAACCTATAATTATTCAACATTCAAAACCCATATAACTATATAAATAACACTATTTAACATCAACAATATGATATCAATCATCAATTTAGAGAACTTACCTTCTCTCTCTTGGATTTTTCCAAATCCTTCAAACTTCACCAAAATCGTAACTATACTTGTAATCAACAACCAAACCTAAATATATAACCACAGTCATGTATATAATCAAGTACCTAAATCATCTAAACCAACCAATCAAAGGTTTGGACAAATCTAACCAAAACCTAGTTTTATAAAAATCATGAAAACTTATCTCAAATTACCCAATCTTCTTGGAATCCTTCTTGAAATTTGTTATGATCCAAAAATCCACCAAGATTCAAGAAAAATCCTCAAGAAATCTCTCTCCCATCAAGTTTCTCTCTCTTTGTCTATCTTCTCGGGGGCTTCTTGTTCCTTCTCCAAAAATATGCTGGAACTGGTTCTTAAAACCAGTTTCCCGTGTTGGCTTCCGGACGCCTTAAGTGGCTGTCCGGACGCCTCATGGTTTGGCAACCCTATTGCCTCACTTTCTTCATTAAGCATCCAGATGCTTAAAGTGGTCCTTCGGACGCTTCCCTATTTTCCTAGCACTCAAACACTCCCAAAATACAATTTGTCCACTCTTCTTCTTTGACTGTCTGGACGGCTCCCAAGGGTTTCCAGATGGTTCTTCTTTTTTCCAGATTTTTTTAGTTAATTCACCTTTGGCTCGGTCTAAGCTTTGATTTGATATATTATGGGCTCAAAACGGATTTATGTGCTAAAAGTTATTACCCATTTAGTGAACCTTGTTGAAAAATAACTTTTTTTTTAATTTCCGTGCAGTATGGGTGATCCGTAACTTCACTAAACTCAAATTTTTGGGTCGGGATTTCACAAATCCTGAGCCTAGACGTCTTCGTGATATCATTGTCGTAGGTATGTTCATGTAATAAAGGAGTTCGTGATTCGTGTTGTAGTACTTGGAACCAAACCGTTAAATCCATAATCTGCACTTCAAAAGGTATTTCGGTATGAATTAATTTATGTTAATTACATGTTAAAATCCTACATAATATATATTTATAAATGAATTTATATTTAAATATATAACATTAATAATTAGTTTTAAAATCAAACATGGGAAAATCTAGAAATTATTTTTAACTCATTGCAATTAAGCTATATTTACTAAACACTTGAATGTGATTACTTTATAATTTTATTACCTTGATTTGATTACTAGTAATAGGATGCCTATTATGGTTGTAAATCAATGGAAACAATTAGGATTCCACAATCTGATAATTCGTAAAAACAACTAAGTCTATTTTTATAAAGAAAAATATGTACCAATTAGTACTATTTTATCAATAATACTTTATCATATCAATAATAATACCGATTTATATGCTTCTTTTTGTTATTCTGGAAGTCTACATTTTACTCTGCCAAGTTAAGTTTTGCCTTGCCTATTGATGCTTGATGTCAAAATCTTTATCTTTTAATTTCGAGTTGCTCAAGCAACTATTATGGTAGTGTTTAGTAAACAATTTTGCAGTTAACATATAATTTAGCTTATATGCCGGTAGCATATATGTTGTTCAAAGGCTGACATGTATGTTGTTTCAAATGTTGTGGTGTTTGGTTCATTATTGCAGAAAAAACATATATGTTATTTCAAATACTGTGATTAATTACATATAGGGGGCAGTAGCATAAATTAAAAAATATTTTTCAAAAATATATAATAAATAATTAAATATATTAGTAAAAATGTTAATATATTATTAAATACAACTGAATATATTATTAAAGATAAATAACAATTTATTATTAAATATAAATGAATATATTAAGAAATAAAAATAAATAATAGATTCGTAAATATAATTGAATATATTATTTAAAAATAAATATATTATAAAATATAAATAATTTAATATATTTGTAAAAATGTTAATGTATTATTAAATATAAATAAATAACAATTTATTATTAAATATAAATAATTAAATATATTAGTAAAAATGTTAATATATTATTAAATATAAATGAATATATTATTAAATATAAATAAATAAAAATATATTATTAAATAAAATAAATAATAGATTGTTAACATTAAGGGCATTTTAGTCATTTGGCTAAAATATAAGGGATAGTTTAAACTTTTCATTTTTTATAAAAGGTAAATGTTGTTGAAAATGATTTTTTATGTTGCATTTTAAAATTGTAACATATATGCTAAAAAAATTATTAGGTGTTTGATTAGGTAGCTTTTTGTGTGTAGCATGTATGCTGAATGTTAAATTAGGATGGCATAGTATATTGAGTATAAATATATTGAGTTTTAAAAAATTATCTATCTTCTAAAACTCAATATTTCTTGAAATAATCAAATTTATAGATACCAAAAAAAGTTCCCTTTACAAGTGACTAGGGCCGCATTAGTGTTTGTGAAAAAAAAGGGTAAATGAAGCCCAAGCAAGTGGTGCTTTTCATGAGTAAAGCCGCAAGGCCTTATCCTCGAACTTGGGTAAGTTATGGGCCGACATTTAACACCCACATTAGGCCCCAAATACAAAAATTAAGGCGCTATTGGGGCTGTCGCTTAATCCAGCCCAGAAGCCAGGAACCTCTAAGACAAGGACAGAAGGTCCATTCCCAAGCATGTATTGGGCAATAGGTTTAAGAAATTTACTGGGAAATGATGGATTCAAAACTTTCTATATAAAGTTAGAGTCAAGTATTAAGGTTCTTAAGGAAATCTAACAAATTGTTAAATTAATTACAACCCTAAAAAACTATTACTTGTGGATAATAAATTGTTAGATTTTAGTTTTTAGTGTCTTTGATTTACCACCAACAAAGTTATCGTAGTATCCTATTTTTGTCCGGGTTCAATCGTAATTCTAATTTTTAATTTTATTTATAATTGATTCTAATTAAATAAAATATGTTAAGTGAGTTTTATTGTTTAATTGTAATTCAGTTTTAATTAAATAAAATTTGTGAAAAAAGAAATAAAAAACAAGAAAAAGAAAGGGTTTTTTGGAAAAATGACCCCCCTTTTCATAATATTTGGAGATCTAACCCCACCTCTCATTCTATCTAAAGTTTAACCCTTTTGTCAAAGGAAAAGACGCTGCTGCCCTTACACGTCTTTTGATGCACGTTCCTTCCAAGAAAACCCTAGAACCCATGAAAACCAGCCTGCAGCTTGCTCGCCTCTTCCTCTCTCTTCCTCCATGTCTCGCACCTCTCAAGCTTCGAAGTGAGGTAGATCTCTCACCTCGTTCAGCATCTGTCTCCCAGAAAGGATCCTAACCTCTGGAACAAGGACCGAACGCAAGCTCCGTGTTCGATTGGACTAACATACCAGTGCTCAACGTCATTTCTATATGTCCAGCACTCCATCCTTTCTCGGACTACTTATCCAAAGCTCCGAAGCTTCATCTGTCGTTGGACATCTTGTCCTCAGTTTTTGTTTGCCTTCTAATTTTGTTTTGAGGAGGAATATCACTAAACTAAGGTTAGTCTGGTGCATTTGGTTTTGAGAACTGTCATATATTACAACCGAACGATACAAAGTGAAATATTTATTTGATAAATGCATGTATTGTTCATCCAGAAGTAGTTTCGTTCAGAAAATTTTTTCGTTGACAAGTAGCTTTAACAATCGTTGACAAGTTGTTTTATTCTCGTTGAAATGGGTTAATGTTTTCGTTGAGAAATATGTTTAAGCTTGTTTATCTGTCTTTTTTTTTTCGTTGATAAATAGTTTTATTTTCGTTTATATATGTCAATTTTTTCGTTGGGAAATATGTTTGAAATTATTTTCGTTTATCCCAGATAACCATTTGGTTGATAAATATCTATATACTTTTTGTTTAGAACTGTATGTATTTTTGGTTTATAATTATGTTCATGTAAGTGTTATGTTAAGGACTGTGTATAAATTTTTCGTTGACTACTTGTTATCTTTGTGATTCAGAAATGGAGGAGGTTAGCATATTGGTACGCTATTGTGGCTCTTGGGAACGGGTTGGAGTCAGTTATGCGTATAAAGGTGGGAAGAGTAAGGGTTTGATCATTCCAAATGATATTTCGTATGACTAATTATTGGATATGGTGTATGAATTGACGGGAAAAGATCGTGAAACATACAATGTTCAATTGAAGTACATTTACAATGTCCATGGTCCAATTGAGCCCGTTGAGATTGAGAGTAATAAGGACGTCCGCTTCTTCGTTCGATGCAATAGCGACAGGAGCATACCTGGAACATCTCTATGTGTTACAGTCACTGATAGAGACGTATCTGACGATGCTAATGATCTGGAATTTGATTTGAATGACTACCGATATGATATTGGGTTTACAGATTTGGTGGATGATCCGGCCGAAGTTGGATGCAGCAGGAACATGGAGGATCTTAATGATCCTCAAATACATGGATCAGAATTTAACGCAAATTATCATTCAGCTGGTGGAATCGACGCTTCTAATTCTATTAGTAAGTCACAAAGTTGTGGTAATGCGATATCCTCCAACCAACATCTTGTACTTGATGATGCATCTACCATTTTGAAAGTCGGAGAAATATTTCCAGACAAAAAGAGTCTGTTAAAAAAGTTATGCATTCATGCTCTTCATTGGCGGGCAAGGGAAAGTGCACTACATTCACTGCATGGTACGCCGGAACAATCTTTTGCTGAATTATCATCATTTTTTGCAAAATTGGAATCAAAAAATCCAGGTACAGTAACACATATTAAGTCTGACTCTTGCAATCATTTCAAATATTGCTTTATGGCACTTGGTCCATCGTTAAGAGGTTTTCGTACTTGTATAAGACCTGTAATTTGCGTCGATGGAACTCATTTGAAGGGTAATATCGTGGAACATTATTCGTTGCCACATGTTTAGATGGAAACAACCAGGTATATCCTTTGGCTTTCGGGGTTGGTGATTCAGAAAATGATGATGCGTGGCAATGGTTTTTTGAAAAATTGAATGCAGCTATTGGATGCATTGAATCACTTGTTTTCATTTCGGATAGAAATGGTAGTATTGAAAAAGGAATTCGTAGAGTGTTTCCTGAAGCCAAACATGGTATTTGCATGTATCACCTTGGTCAGAATTTGAAGGCAAGAAAATTTAGTGACTCCGTCATCCCTGTATTCTACAAGGCAACCAAGACATACAATCAGATGGAGTTCCACCAGATTATGAACCAGATACGTAGATTTGATTCAGGTAATGTTTTCAATTATTTGACGGAAGCAGGTGTTCACAAATGGTCTCGCGCTTATTTTCCCGGAGAACGGTATAATATCATGACTACCAACATTGCTGAATGCCTGAATGGAATATTAAGGGATGCTCGCAGCTTACCTATTACAAGGTTGATGGATCATTTGCAATCTTTATTACAGCGATGGTTTCATGATAGACGCTTAGTAGCTGTTGAGATGAAAAGCGAGTTGACGGACTATTATGATAAAGTATCTGAAGAAAGAAGGGACAGGTATGTAATTTTCAGATCATTATTTCATATTTTATCGTTGACAAACTCTCGTTGAAAGTACTTATCGTTGATAAATGGGTCAATTTTTGGTTGATAAGTTCGTAATTATGGTTGATATCCGAGTCACATGCCGGACATGTCTGAAACGACCAAGTCATAAGGTTGATAAACTCTCGTTGAAAGTACTTATCGTTGATAAATGGGTCAATTTTTGGTTGATAAGTTCGTAATTATGGCTGATATCCGAGTCACATGCCGGACATGTCTGAAACGACCAAGTCGTAAGGTTGATAAACTCTCGTTGAAAGTACTTATCGTTGATAAATGGGTCAAATTTTGGTTGATAAGTTCGTAATTATGGTTGATATTCGAATGTTATAATTTATATAACTAAGTGCTCTTCTACTATTATGTTGTTATAATAAATTTACAGAGCCAGAGTAATGACTGAAGAGCCTATTACTATACATTCTTTTCTTGTGAAAGACGGTGATGTTGGAGGACAAGTAGATTTGTCCAGTAAATCGTGCACTTGCAGAGTTTTCGATCTCGATCATATGCCATGCGTCCACGCTTTTGCAGCATGTAGAGCTAGAAAGATACCAACAGTTCCCTTGTGTTCGCCTTACTACCGTACAGACATGCTTGTCCTTGCGTATGCAGAACCAGTAAACCCTGTTTTGAGTTCAGAAAATAGTGTATCGGTTGATGACGTCAGAGAGTTGCTCCCACCGGAAACTAAGAGAAAAAGCGGAAGGCCGAAGAAGAATCGAATACCGTCGTCCGGAGAGCGAAAGCCTAAAAGAAAATGCAGTCGCTGCAATCGAGATAGTCACAACCGTCAAACATGCAGTGAGCCCATTAATCTGCAATCTGGCACGTCATAATCTGTATTCGTATTCGTAGGTAATTATTTTAAAGGATATTTCTCCCTGGTTGATAACTAATGTTATATATATGTAGTTGATAACTACTTTCTCGAATTTGTTATATGTATTTTCGTTGATAAAAATAGATGTGTGGGTTGAGATGTGTCGTTAAGCACATTTATTTCTCGTTGATATTTTTCTAAAACTGTCCACAATCAACACATAACATAACAGATTAACAAATCACTGTCAAATATTTTGCTTCAAATGTACATAAGCATAATCAAAACTAACTACCCAACATCACATTTTTCCATGTCTCCACAGCGAATTTTTTCCTGAGAAACTGCATGTCCTGAGCCTTCAACATCGTAATGTCCTTACCAGCACTTAGAATTTCAATGATTTTAATGCAGAAAATACCACAGTCGGAACTGGAAAAATTAAAAGAAAAATAGTGGATGTTAGTTATGACGTTGGATTTTTATTGTATTTCAAATAAAGTTACGCAACACTTACCCATTATCTTGCTGCGGAACATCAGAGGGACGCTCAACTGGCCATGGAGAGCCGTCAACGATAATACTTGCACGCACTAGAATTATAGGAATTAATTCAGATAATGGCTTCATCTCGGTGTTGAACTTCTCTTGTCTTGTGTGTTTTACAAGAGAGTCATAGCAAACAATCTTCTTCTCAGCCATATCGATGCAACCAGCAGCCCAATGATCAGAAGTAATATTTATTGGAAAATAAATCTTTTCCAACTTCGACCAGGATTCAGTTCCCCTCTTTGATCCGTTGACAAAAGATAGAAGACGATTGTCATTGTCCCATTTTAATGGATTTGTGTCTTCTAGATATAGTTTATGTCTGATCTGGACATATGACTGGAAGTAATAGAAATTTGTCAACCAGAATAAACGAGAATGAAGTATTTTATCAACCAGAATAAACGAGAATGAAGTATTTTATCAACCAGAATAAACGAGAATAAAGTAGTTTATCAACGAGAATAAAGTAGTTTATCAACGAGAATAAAGTAGTTTTTCAACCAGAATAAAGTAGTTTTTCAACCTATATAAATGAGAATAATGACTTACAAAGAACGTGGTATCCATAATCGCACATTTTTGTGTGAAAATATCTGCATTTCCAGCTAATCTCTTACGTATTATATCCATAGCCACATCAAGATGCTGAAGAAAGATGTAAATCATCAGACATTTGTAATTAAAAATAGTATGACAAAATGAAGAACAATACGTACCGTATCCAATAACCATTTGCTTTGGTCCATCACAGTATCGAACCATTCTTTCGTTGCATCACATACATTGACATCTATGGTCTTATCCTTGTTCACGGGATTCATGTAGAATTCATCCATTTCTATTTCCCATTCTTTTGGGTATTCTGAAAGTGGGTTAAATTCTAGAAATTGTTGCGGCTTTCTCTTCTTCTTTGTGGGATCAACGTACGGTGACACCTGATAGGGGCCCCTCTTTTTTATCCGTTTACATGAACACCAGTGTTTTCAGTTGCCAAGTTTGCCAACAACTGCAATTTCTCGTCATCTGTTTCTTCATCATCAACTGCTTCACCAACCTGATCCTCTGTCTTCTGAACTTCAGCAACAGATTCCTCAACCTTATCCACTGCAGATTTATCGACCTCATCAGCAGATGATTTTTGGACCTTATCAACCTCAATACCTTCAGCAGCCTCACCATGAGCGTCTTTATCAACCTCCACACCTGTGTTATCAACCTCAATATTAGATTCATCAACCTCACCTACAGCTGCTTTATCAACATTCACAGTAGTGTTATCAACCTCAATCTTTCCTTCAGCAACCTCACCAACAGCGGCTTTATCAACCTTCACACCTGTGTTATCAACCTCAAAATTTCCTTCATCAACCTCACCCACAACAGTTTTTTCAAACTCCACAGCTGTGTTATCAACCACACCCACAACGTTAACAACTTCTTTTGCATCAGACTTCTCAACCTCATCCACAGCAGAGTTGTCAACCACGTCATTGATATCTTCTTCAAATCGCTCACCCATAACAGATTTATCAATCAAATCACCAGATTCTTTATCAACCGTAGCATCGGCGTCTTTATCAACCTCAGACTTCAAACTATCAACCTCGATAGTGGAGTTATCAACCTTAACAGAAGTGGTGTCAACCTCAACATTCACATTATCATCCTGATGAAACTTATCAGATGTTTTTTCCGTCTCGTACATGGCATCCTTATTCTTATCATGTGGGGCAATGTAAAATTTTCCAGAATCATCGTCAGTAGATTCAGATGATCCATCTTTTACTTGCCCAGCAATATTCGAAACTACCTTATCTAACTCTCTTTTGGAGTTCTCATCCAGCTCTTCTTTCTCCCCTCCTCTATTTTTCTCATCCCCCTGTTTGAAATCTGTATTTTTACTATATCCAGTCCTTCGCTTTTTCTCAATGTTTTGGCGCAAATTTTGTAGTGCTATGCGTTTCTTGCTCTCTAGATCCGCTGCCTCTTTTAGCGGACTCCCCTTATCCTGCATCAATCGTGTGCTCCTCCTAAGTTGTTCTGTCTGAATACGCTCCCCCCTTGGTTTCCTTACAACCTTTCTTACAGTCTTCCTCTTCTCCATTATCTTTGTCTTATCTACTTTTCCGCTGTCCTTCTTGGATGATGACCCCATGTGAGCAGATTTTGAGACAGAAATATCCCTCACAACCATCTTTTCTTTCATCTGTGAATTTTTCAACTCTAAAATTTCCTGCTCAACCTTTTCGAGTCTTACGGAGATATCATCAATCTTATTTTCGAAAATGGAAAGATTTTCCCTTACCATTCCATTGATCAAGGCACTCACCCTCAGTCCCAGCTCCGTAGACTTCAAATCATCCACAATTTTGGCTGGATCTTCATTAGGTTCTGACCTGTTCAGTCTTTTTGCCTTATTCTTCAACATTTTTTCTTTACTCGACCTCTTCACTACAACTTCAGTGTCAACCATCAAATTACTTGTGTACTCAAGAGAGGCCTCCGCCTCTGTAGGAACCATATCAATCACTTCCACCTGAGTAAGAAGACCTTAAGTTATCAACAAAAATCATGTATATTATCTACGTAAAATATTATACTATAAACGAAAAATACTGCATTATCAACGAGAACAACTATGTTATCAACGAGAACTACTAAGTTATCAACAAAAAATACTAACGAATCAACGAAAACCATTAAGTTACCAACGATTTTTTTTTTACCTCTAATCCTTCAAGCAACTCAATAACAGTCTTCGATTTTGGTGCTTTTGTAGATGTCCACTTTAACATCCTCGGAATCAATGTGACATCAACACAGTTTGCTAGATTTTCAGCAATGGAAGGAACAACCTCGTATGCCCATATCTGGAAGGCTAGAGGAAATCCTTGAAGATTGTACCACTCGAATTCCGTTCTTGATTTCTTCAACTTGTCGGCGCGTCCAACAAGTGAATTACTAAGCTGTTCCACTGTTTTCTTGTAGCACAAAGTACCCCAAGGATACTTGTTGAAAGAGTCAAAATGCTCAACCAGCCTGAAAAAATCAACATCAACAAGCAGCTTCGAATCTCTACCCAGAAGCACAGTCTCAAGAAAGTAGACTAGTGCTAGTTTGACCACATCGTCTGGGTCATCGCATTTCATGAAAACTTTTTGTAACTCCGCACAAGATATAGAAAATCTTCCTCCAAAATATTTTTCTTGCAACCCAACCTCAGGTTGCCCACCATACTCTTTCTCTACCATTTCTAGGAATTCAGACATCTCTGGAATGGCATGACAATTCAGGCCTGTTATCATGTTGAATTCCCGTATGGAAAAAATAGTCTTATGTCCACCAATATTAAATATCATCCTCCCAGCCTGTTCATCCTCATCTGATTGCACCTGTCGTAAAAGTATTTGGTGAACAATCTGAGCAGCCCATTTGATGTTTTTCAAATGGATGAACTGGCCGAAGCATGATCCCTTAAACGTTGTAAGTTTATCATCGTTCAACTTACTTTTGATGTCGCTAAGGGTTTCAAAAACCCTTGCGAAAGACAAAACCTTAGCACCGAATCTCTTAGTTGGAGGAATTTTGAATTCCATTTATGAACTCTGCATACAAACTCATGTGGTTATGAGGCCAAAAATTAAGTTATCAACCTAAGTAAAAAAATCTATAAACCTAAAAATAAGACATTTTATCAACTTAAAAATCTGTGTTGTCGACCTAAGTGACAAGAATAAACAAATAATACACAAAAAATTAATACAGTTATCAACTGAAACTTTGGGTTAGTTATTACATAAATACATGCACTTGGAGATTGCAAAATTTATCAACGAAAACAAATATTACAAAAGTTATCAACCTAAACAAATCTTTACCAACGTACAAAAACAATTTTCTAAACGAGAAAATTATACGGTTATCAACGAAAACAATGAATTACCATCATGTATAAATAAAGTTATCAACGAAAACTTAATATTGTTATCAACGAAAATTTAATACTTTAATCAACGAAAAGTATGAGTTATCAACGTTAATATGTTTCTTTCTATTCCCGAAAAATAATACACTTATCCACCAAAAGTATAAAACTTTCACTCAGTAACTCAGAAAACACTCTCATATAATCAAATAAAGGAGAGTTGTATGAGTGTGTATGAAACATCAGTTGAAATCTTTCATCATAAAAGCATCTAACACACACACGAGAACTGTCGATTTTCCAAACGAAATGTAACAGATAAAACAAATGTAACAGATAAACCATCAACATAAGCCAATAATTTAGGGCAAAATGAACCAACAGTGACACCATAACATACAGAAGATAAATGACAGTACAAAAATAAAGGAGATGAAACTAACCTTGCTTCGTAGTCTCTCTTGTTCGTCGCGAAACAAGTATACCCACCGAAGTTCGTCGAAATGATGTAACCAGAGGAAGAAGAAGAAGGAAGGAAGAAGAAGGAAGAAGAAGAGTTGTCGAAATGAAAAACAAAAAACTGTTGAAATGACGTAAAACCGCATCCCAAGGCAGTTACTATTCATATTTACAGTTTTTTAATGTTTAAGGGCAGCAGCGTCTTTTCCTTTGACAAAAGGGTTAAACTTTAGATAGAATGAGAGGTGGGGTTAGATCTCCAAATATTATGAAAATGGGGGTCATTTTTCCAAAAAACCCAAAAAGAAAACCATCACCGGACGAAGTACCTCACAAAAAAAAAAAACACCACCAAGCCACCACCGGATTCTCTCTTCATCCTCTCACCCGTAAGGCCGTAACACATCATCATCGCAGCTTCCTTCCTCTCTGAGCGCCTCCTCATTCTACAATCACAACTCAATCTTTAGCCACCCATCACCAACATCATTCTTAGTTCCACCACCGGCCACCATCTTCACCAAGTCACCCGGTCTCCCCATTTCCATCCTACCCGAACGATCGTTCTCTGCAAAAACCCATCCCGAAATTGGCACCATCACAAGATTCACACAGCCCGATTCATCTCTTTTAACTCATCAAATCGAAC
Organism: Euonymus europaeus; assembly: GCA_963580455.1. Classification (NCBI taxonomy): domain Eukaryota; kingdom Viridiplantae; phylum Streptophyta; class Magnoliopsida; order Celastrales; family Celastraceae; genus Euonymus; species Euonymus europaeus. Next base: position 5,330,838 of record OY756965.1, read on the forward strand.
CCATCTACAGCTCCTCCTCACCGGAATCATACCTCTGTCACTAAACCGACATCAACACCTCTCATTAGCCTCTCCTCCTTCAATCTTGACTAGAACTCCCTCTCTTCATCTTCTTTCCTGCCGGAACTCTCTCTGGCCTACCATCAAATCCTCCTTCATCCTAGAAACCCCAAGATCGCCCCACCTTCATCTCCCCTCTCTCAACCTCACCACCATTCTACACCTCCTCTGCAGAAGCATCGCCTGAAAGAAAACGGAAAGCCACCACCATCATCCCGAGACACTAAAATCCAATTATTAATAACTGATTCTGTGTATCTAATACCTGAATTTTGAAAGGTAATTTCTCATTGAACCTGGAACTGGCTTTCTTTGGATTTTGTTTTGTTGCTATTTTCCTAGCTCTTGTTTTGCTTCTTGTGAATTGGTGTACATGTATGTTGCTAGTGTCGTTGTTCTCTGTTGGAGCTGCTTAAGATCGGCCGTTTGGGTGGGGAAGCCTCCCGGATTTCCAGAGCAGATGGGGAAGAAGGGTTACGGGTAGGAGAAGAAAGTTGAGTGCAGTATTGGGCCAGGTGAGCTAGGTATTTTGGGGAAGTAAGGTTGTTTATTCCAGAAAGTAATGGGCCGGTTAGATTGTTTTTAACTTTTTATAGGATGGTGGGCCGGTTAAGTTCTTACTTGGATTGATTGGACCATATGCTAAAAGACATGGACATTGGGCTTTTGGGTTGAGTTTATTGCAAATTTTAGTTTAGGTTTAGTTTATTTTTAGTCTCAAATGTATTTGGGCCTTTTAGATATTGTTAGGGCTTTAAGTACAAAGAGTGAACTATCTTGAGATTTTTATTTTGTTTATGGGTTCTAAGCCATGTAATATGTAAATAGAAACAAAATAGTGAAAATTGTATGCATGTTATTTTAAAGTGTTAGAGGTATGTAGGCATTTTGGGTTTTATTGTTTGTAAATTTTAATTTACTTGCTTTGGGATTTTATTTTTTTGAAAATGGCGCAACGCGGGAACAGTTAATCCAAGTTGTCTCACCTTTAAAAATAATTCATTACCATAATTGGTAGTTTTTCAAATTAAAAATATCATAAGTTGGTATTCCAAACTCAAACTTGTACTTAAATACCATAAGTTGGTATTTTAAATTCAAACATTTTTTTACCATTAGTTGACATTCCCAATCATCACTTTTATAAACTTAACCCTCTTGTTTTTTAAAATATCATCTCCATTTTTTTAAATAAAATATCATAAGTTGGTATTTAATTCTTTTTTGAAATATCATAAATTATTATTACAAAATTCACTTTATTTTTATAACAAATAAATACCATAAGTTGGTATTTTCAAATTCTTTTCAAATCCAATTCATTCATCCAAATTTCATAAGTTGAAACTTCAAATTTGACTCCATTTTAATTCCAAACCGATCACCAAATTTAAATACAATGTCATAAGTTGGTACTTCGAAATTATTTTCAAAAATATAATTCTCTTTAATACCATAAGTTGGCACACTTTTAAATAAAATGTCATAAGTTGGTACATTTTTAAATAAAATGCCATAAGTTGGTATTTTCAAAACTCAAATCTTTTCCATGCATAAGTTGGTAACGAATAAATCAAATCATTATTCCTTCCAAATGACTCAATCTTGCAAACAATAAATTTTCAAAAAATAACCAATTATTTAAAAATCCAGTAACTGTTTTAAACAGGAGTCCTTGAGTGTCTAACACCTTCCCCCACGTTCAATCGACCCATGTACCCTCATTTCTAGTTGCAGGTTTTTTAAAGTGTCCAATCGCACTTTAATTCGATTGGTGACGACTCTGTTTTTCGGGCCGATTGCTACACCACTCAACTTCAAATATTAACAATCATAGAAACCACAATTAAAAAAATCAAAATAGACAATTTTTATAGTTTGATATTCAAATAGCTAATTCTATTTTTGTACACCAATTTTTTCGTCCCAAATAATAACAAAGTTTCATGCATATGGGCGCGTTTTGATGCACCATTTAAAATAGCATATATGCTATTAATATATATCAATATCAGTATTTATACTAGCATATATGCCACTTTTGAATTGGTTTACTATACTAAGTCATATATAAATCGTTTGACAAAGCGGGAACTCCTACTATAAATTAAACATTTCATATATATTTTGTACAAAATCCTTTCCAAAAATGGAATCATACAAATTTATTCCAAGCCGCATATGCGACAACAAAATTCATGAACATGAATGAGAGAAGGGTCCGCTCATTAACATAATAACAAAATTCATGGGCCCAATTTGAACAGTAAATCCAGTTGAGAGAGAGAGAGAGAGGCAGTCCTATGGTAAAAGGGTTATCTATAAAGGGTTATAATATAATGTGTATTACAGAATTCTCTTACACTGATTTAAATAAGGACCTCTGTAAAAATAGGTATATTTGTCTCTGTGAGGGTCCAGACTTTGAAATTCTAACTTTATTGACTTTGTTCAGGGTAAAATCATTTAAAGTTACTCAATTTTTGTCTTACTTTATTTTTACTTTATCTTCTCTTTAATTATTTAACCTTCTCTCTCTCTCTCTCTCTTTTATCTTTTCCTTGTGACTCTTTCTGTTTAAATTATTAGGAGGCACGTTGTCTTTTCAGATTCTGACAACACCCACCAAAGAATAGTAATCTGTCACAAATGTATGCGCAAAGGACCACCAAAAACTAAAACGTCTATGAAACAAAAATGAAAGTTCCATGAAAGTTAAGAGAAGAAGAAACCAACAATGTAAAACAAACAAACTAGGTCACCATTAATCTTCTCCATCACCATTATGGCTTCAAACTGGTTGAAAGGTCCAGTGAGTTTATTGAGAGAGAATATATACATGCATGACAGTGTGAGTAACACTATATACTTTCTATTCTAATTCATTTTTTGCTGTGATTTTTTATTGCAATGTAGACTATATATATATATACACACACATATGTATATAGATGCCAAATTTTGTTCACTTGCATGGACGCAGACAAACCTAAACAAGACAAAATGGACTCAAGTTTCAGTGCAATTTCAGAAGTGATGGAAATTATTGAGAGACATGCATTATTATCTGTTTTGGATTACGCATCGCCTTTCGTTTTTCGTTTTTATATTTCAAGAGATTTGGCGAACCTTGAACTACACACTACCAAGAGAATGGTTTCTTACCCAAAAACAAAAAGAGAAGTGAAAAATGCAGTTCTCGCCAAAAGTTAATTAGAAGGAGAAAAAAATAAGGATTATGTTATGATTATTAATATATTTATTGGATTGGAATAAGTGAAGTTCACGTGGTTTAAAAAGTAAGCTAATTAATGCTGTTTTAAAAAAACTTAAGTCAAAGTGAGCGAGTTGATGTAACTTTTGGTTAATCGTTGGGTTCCAATTAGATTACTGAATATTTAAACGTTGTAATAAATTTTAAAATTTAAAATTATTTTAATATGCACATAATTCAAGTTGCGACTTTGACGGAGAAAAGTAATATGCAATTCTCGGGCGAGCAACCGCAATGAAAACATGCAAATGTGTCTATTAAATTTTTTTTGAGTCCCATCTATATTATACAAAAGTTATCTCATATATTTATTCATATCAATAAAATACGTCTCCTAATATAGGCAATTTAGCAAAACATATTTCTCAATATAATTTTTACTCTTTTCATTAGTCAAGCCATTAACATTTCATTATTCCATCTTCTTTTTTACTAAAACTAATATTGGGTCTCATATCTATTATTCAAATATCAAAGCATATACTCAGTCATATCAGTAAAACATATATCTCAATATAGCTATGTTATGAACAAATTGGGACATGATCACTGGGGAGCCGCAGGTCGTCACTTTAACACTAACATGTGCCTTGGGCAACACTTGTGTCAAGTGGGGCGGACCCCAGCTAGAGAAGAAATTGTCCCACCTGAAATTAGGCTCAATTAAATTTGTGGTCTTCATGACTGCTCCAACCCTTGACCTTGTGGTTTTGAGAGAGAGTCACTACCACTAGGCCATATGACTTGCCAATTTGATACTAACAAGCTACATCAACAAAACACACATACACATTCTCATACATTTTTTCGTCTCCATTAACTTATCACTATTGCAAGTGCACTTATTTCCTGAGGTGAGCCGAAAGTTGGGACCGAAAAATGATTGATGACATAATCTTAACCGTATAGCTGTAGTAACCATTATATTCACATATTGAACACATAGTGTTATGTCCAAATGACTCGACGAAAGCCAATGGATGAAATTTCCTGTTGATAATTGGAATTCGACTCTTGATATTGACACCCGACAACAACTCATTATTTCTAGTTATAAAACAAGAAATCAACAAAATGCTTGTAGGAAGGTTTTCCATGATTATTGATTAGTACGGTAAAAAAATTAATAGAGGTGTGGAATGAAGAACAATGGGGAAGAATGATTATACCCAAATAGCTCGCTAGCTAGGTGGCTTTTCTGGGGTTAGGCAGCATGTGTATGTAGATTATACTCTCTCCCATTCTTTCCAACTCAACAAGTACTGTAAGCATCTTTACCTTTTTCAGGATGATCGAGTATATAAAATCTCTCTCCCACCCCCCCAAAAGTATTTACTTTTGGATTTATACTATAACATATATAGTGCTTTTTGTCATGATTTTAGAACTACTAAATAAAAATGCTTATATTTATTATTTGTAGTTATTCTAGAAGAAGATAAAAAGATAATTCAAACTTGTCACTGAGTAGTAGAGAATAACATCTTAACTTTTTTCCTAACAAGATTTCGTAAATATACTAATAGGGGTGTAAATAAATCGAACCGAGTCGGGCTTTGGTATGCTCTAGCTTGGCTGACCATATTATTTCGGGCACGAGCCGATCTGCGACTTAGTAGAGCTTACAAAGTTGAACTCGGACCGAGTCATTAAGAGATATCAAAACCCGAGCTCGAAACGTTAAAACAATGTAATATTTGTCTGTCCTTGAGCAATCTAATCTAAACCAAACAAGGCCGGTCTTTAGGGCGGGCCTGCCTGGGTGACTTTTTAGGTATAGTTATATATGGGACTAGCCATGTTATGCATCGAAAAACATGTGCTACATAAGTGTGATTTTGAAGCTATTATTGTTGTTTTGCTTCCTAAAATGAAATGCGGTTTAAAATATTTATGGGATTTCATGTAATTCTAAAAATTATATAATTATTTTTTTAAGAAATTATTATAATGACTGGTTTTAATTTTAATGTAATGAAATTCAAGGCATAATGACCTAGCCTCTCAAAATTGGGATTCAGTCATAAAAAATTTCTTGTTGTTTTATTTGATGAGATAGTGTGTATAATTTTCCGTTAATATCTTTGATGAATTACTGGTTGTGCTTGATTAGTGGAGGCTAAAAGCCATTAAGATTGCTTTTTGAGGTGTGAAAATACATAATATTTTGTGTTTGATTAGTGAAAGCTAAAAACTAAGCCATTGAAATTATTTACTTGAATCTTGATTATTAGTTTAGAATTTGTCATTAGACGCGCCCTGAAATTAAAGTATGAAATATTGACTCATTTCCCCAGTAATAATAATAAATATAAAATTGACCCAAAAAAAGGGTTCTTTGGAGCATGTAAAGGAAATTAATGATGCATGTTGGCCTATGGCCCCATTCCCAACTTTCCTAAGTAAGCTATTATTTAATTAATTAATTCCCTCATACTTAAAACTATTTATAGGTATATAGAACATATTATTTCATGTATATGAATTGTTCATTCATATTATGATATTAGTGGGGTCTACAAGAATATAATAATTGTAAGAAGATTTGTATTGTTTTGTTTGATTTTGGGATCTTCATGAGTTGATGGGATTTGCTACAAATGGCTTGAGGTCGATTGGGAAAGCATTTAAACATTATATTATATATATATATATATAGACACACACATATATATACACATACCATAAAGTTAATTAACAATTCACGGACACCCAATTTCCAGCACATCTATCCTTTGTTAGTAAACATATATACACAAAGATCCAACGACTAGATCGTTTCAAGAAAATCTGTGTTGACCAAGTAGACATAAAATAATGATAGTGTAAATTTGTTCTAAAGTGTAAATTTGTTCTACTCTCCACACTCCCATAAAATTTAACCATTTTTGTCAATCTACGTGGCTGGTTGACCGAACACTGCAATTTATCACACCACATAAGTGGATTGGCCTATCGAAATGGTCAAATTTTGTTCGAGTCTGCAGGCTTGAACAAATTTACACTTTAAACAATAGAATTGAAACATTTTATCCTTGAATGTGCGACATGAAACATTACCTATTTTTCTGTGATTTAATATTGTATTAACACTCAAAGGTTTATATAGGACAAAAATATAAGGTTAACTCGATTAAATATAAAAAATATACTGAAAAAGGTTATCTTTTTAATTATATTTTATAATCCAACAGAACACTATGAAACAGTTTTATTTCTACAAGTCAGTAGAAATTAGAAAGTAAAAAATTATTAATAAATAGTGAAAACAATCATCACTAAATTCACAAACAAATACAGACACACAAATGCAGTGACCGGACATGTTCTTGAGTGAGATTTGTATTCTATGACTGTAGGTAGCTATAATTCTATATATAGATATATAGTTGGTCGGGTATTAGTGATCAAAGTCCCCATCTGCCCCACATAATTTAAAGTATATTTTAGGTTTAGATAAAATTGTTGTTGAAGAGCAATAAGAGGTTTACAATTTTTTTTTTTTTGCATTATTAAGTAATATACTTGAGATACTAGATAACATATTAATTCCCATACCCATTACCTTAAATCCTAAATACTTTCTCAACTTTCCCATAACTTTTGCAAAATTCAACAACCTTCTACAAACTCGTTGATTTCTAATAACTTGGAAATTACGATAATGGTTTCACTTAAAAAAACTTCAATAAAACCTTATATTATTGTCCAACTAATAATACTAGCTCGAATAACCGATAAATTAAACCTAAATCTAACTAGAAAAGATCTCATAAGCTGTAGGATGTCCCATAACTCTCTGCTATGATTCTGCTTTTTTTCAATAATCATGTCATAGTGGAATAAGATGATGTAGGTGCTCCAATTTTTTTTATTATATATGCATACTCATAAGTGACAGCATTCATCTCATTATAAAAAGGGGCGGGAACATTAATTTAGAGTTAAAATAGGTATTTACAAGGGTGAAACCTAATAATTAACCTCTTATAGACATGATTATTGTCCTTTCTGAAAAGTACTAAGGATATGTTAATCTTTACAAAAGCTGGAGGTAAAAAGAGAGAGTCACTAATCAGGCTCAGTGGGTACATTAGCAAAATGAAAGTTACTTTGTCCAGTGAAACTCATCATACTCTTAACTTTACCTCATACGTATGTCATTACTCCTATATTTTATATATCTATAATTTATAGATTTGACTAATGACAGTTTGTTGTTTTCTTATGGAGTGGAGAGGGGAGGGGAGGAGAGGAGGGTGTTTTTTCGTTTCTGTCCAAATGTGGTGTGGGGGCTTCAATTTTCCAAAGCTATATTGTGTGTTTGGTTTGGTCAGCCCCAAAAGCCTTTCTCTCTCTCTGTGTGTGCTTGTGTAGAGAGAGAGATCTTTATAAACAAGACTTGCCTGCTCAAGGTGGTGGGGGTCAAATGCAATAACCCAGAAAAGAGTCTTAAAAAGAAAGCTGATTGCAGAAAGCAATAGCTTTTTCTTCCTCTCAAAACACTCTCTTTCTTTCGTCCTTCTATCAGTAAAGCTGAAACCCACTTGCTCCAAAAACTTCACCACCACCAATATACCGCACTTCCGAATTATTTTCCCTTCCAACCCACCAATGCTAGACAACAAAGCTGTTACTCCATCTTCTCCTTTCGTACAGAACGATCTCTCCAACAAAAGAAAGAGAAAACCAGCAGGCACCCCAGGTGTTCGATCATATTTCCCTCATACATATTACCTTAATTGAATTGATGGGTTTTTCCTTCTTTTTTTCCTTCTCTTTTCATGTGAAATTTGGTCAAGTATTTGTGTTTGTGTACATGTAGATCCAGATGCAGAAGTTGTTTCCTTATCTCCTAGGACATTATTGGAATCAGACAGGTATGTGTGCGAGATCTGCAATCAAGGTTTCCAGAGAGACCAGAACCTGCAAATGCATAGAAGGAGGCACAAGGTACCATGGAAGCTGTTGAAAAGAGAGACACAAGAAGTGAAGAAGAGAGTTTATGTTTGTCCTGAACCAAGCTGCTTGCACCATGATCCTTGTCATGCTTTAGGAGATCTTGTTGGGATTAAGAAGCACTTTAGGAGGAAACACAGCAATCACAGACAGTGGGTTTGCGAGAGATGCTCTAAAGGTTATGCTGTTCAATCTGATTACAAAGCTCATCTCAAGACTTGTGGAACCAGAGGACATTCTTGTGACTGTGGCCGGGTCTTTTCCAGGTTTATGAATTTTTAATTTGATGATCTGATTGTTTCTTCACTAAAGCCCTAAAATCCCTCATCACACAAACTCCAAATCTTCAAGGGTATTGTTTTGCTTTTGATTTTCTAAAGGGAAAAATCAGTTATGATTCGAAGAGTTGTAGCTTTTCAATATATATAATATATGACCTCATCTCTCCCTTTGTCATTAGCATCCATAGAAACTCCTGGCAACTTTGTAGTTTAATTATCTATATATTTAATATAATAAAAAATGTCATATACCATGCTATAGATATACTTAACTCAATTTTATATTGTGTTCCTCGGTGACCCAGCTGCATGAACAGAACTAATTGACATGTTTGAACTGCTAATTCTATTTATTAATATTTTAATTTCTTCCAGGGTTGAGAGTTTTATTGAACACCAAGATGCTTGCACTGTGAGGAGGGTGCAACCAGATCAATTACAGGCATTGCAGCCGGTGTGCTCATCCCGAGCAGCTTCAAGCACTAGTCCTTCCAGCGAGGCCAACTTCCACATAGCTCCATTGCCATCTCTACCAATGCCAAAACCAACTCATGAGCAGAACAATAATAACGCTGCTTCTACTTCTGAAGACGTTCAGCAACAATATAATCTTGAACTTCAGCTCCTACCCTTATCAAACACTAGTCCAGATGAAAATTTTGCAACTAATTTGAAGCTCTCAATCGGATCTTCAAGTGAAAAGAGCATGAACAAGTCAAATTTGGATAAAGATGCCATTGAGTGCACGATGGAAGTAACAAGATTGAAGGATTTTGCAAGTGAGCAGCTAAAGCTGGCCGTGGTGGAGAAGGCGTATGCTGAACAGGCTAGACAAGAAGCGAAAAGGCAAATTGAGATGGCTGAGCTTGAATTTGCAAATGCAAAGAGAATAAGACAGCAAGCTCAGGCTGAAGTTGAAAAGGCTCATCTTTTAAGAGATCAAGCAACCAAGAAGATTAGTTCAACTATCATGCAAATTACTTGCCAATCTTGCAAGAACCAATTTCAAGCATCAACGTCTCCGGCCGATGAGACCTCGCTCGCCACGAGTTACATGTCCTCAGCCACAACAGAAGGGGAAGGAGAGTGATCATGACAGACTCAAAATACAACCATACTTGACCAGAACTTTTTTCTTATATTTTTTTTTCTCTTTTCGATTTGTGGGTCTTAATTTTCTCTGGGTTTTTATAGAGTACTTGTTTTGACCATAGTTATGGGTGTTGATTATTTGCTAAAGTGATTTTATTCATTTAATGTATCACCACCATCATTTGTTTGGAAGAAAAACACAAATGCCATAATAGCTTTATTTTCAAAAACTGCTGAGGGCCGCAGTACACTGTGAAATTATGCACATCAAATAGGGTATTTTGTCTTTTAGGTATTTGTTGTCTCAGATATCTTTTACCCGTGAATCATAATGCAGACTCATCATGATTATTGTTCCGAAGAAAAAGAAAGTGCAATGAGTAATGAGAAGACAAAGCAAATTCACTGTTCATTTTAAAAACAACATTTGCTGTCAACAGTTCATACTAACTTGGCAATGGCATGCATGCATGAAAAGTCTGCCTAAGTAACTTTAACTTATAATGGTGTGTGTATATATATATATATATATACACGTCTGTGTGTGTATGTGAGAGTTTGGAGAGTATAATGTGCATAAGTTGGGACCATATTTGCTGAAAAATGGGAAGGAACCATTCAAAGGAAGGTGAAGCTGAAGCTGAAGCTGACTCATCCTTGCAAACCATTTTTCAATGTCATGGGACAGACACAGAGATTATGTCATTTTCAGTTGCATTTGGTGTCCCCATTTATTTAAGAGCCATGTTTTTCAGTGCCACAGATGAAATGTCTTTAGGCAGGCACTCGTCTCTCTCAAACATTAACCACAAACTCTTTATACACATCTCTCTCTCTCTCGCTCGCCTCTCTCTCTCATTCACTCACACAGAGATAGACTTTATGGGAATCAATAGAGGTTTTAGATGGCGTTCATTATCCCTCTGTGTTTATCACCATTCTAGTGTTTCTCAATAAAAACTGTTTTCTTATTTTTATGTACTTTTTTTTCTTTCAGAATCTCTGCAGGGACAAGGGAGCACCAAAAAACAAGTGTGTATTTTTTTTTATTATCTTTGCTTTATTATATCTTTATTGGGACCACGTGCTCCTCTTTCTTTCTCGACCTTTTAGTGTAGCTTTCCCTTTGTGTCCACTGGATGGACGGCTAGGAGTAGTGGAAGCAGATATTGTTGATTGATCATTTTGTTTTGTTTTAGGGTATGGTTAATTTTGACTGGTCTCCACCTTTTTTTTAGCACATTTGTGTTTTACAGTTAATTAATAACCCAAATGAATTAATTTTCTTCAAAATTAAATCAATACACCACACATTACCCTAAGAACTAGTTTTTTACATTTGGTAAGCTTACAAGGTATACATATACATACATACATAATAGTGCAATGCAGCCTCTAATCACTGGAAAAAAAAAGGAGCCTTTGTGAGGATGGAGATGGTTGACCTAATATCAAAGTCAATTTCACCTTTCCCATTCAAAATTATATAAATATAGTAGTCCCGGGTTACTGTTGTACTTTGCAAATCATAAAAAACTAGGTCATTAGCTAATGGGTGCACTTTTTAGCCTAATATTTTTAGGTTAGACTTGGGTTTAGCAAGCAGCTTTCCAGCCTACTCTAGCCCAGCCCGCTAAGTCAATATAGTTTTGGTTCGACTTGGTAGAAATTTTTGACTGAGTCTCCTCCCATATAGTTTCTTTGGGACATCCAATAAGATTATTTGGACAAGATTTGGACACTAGTAATCTCTTGTCCAAATAATCTCTCAGACCTTTTCTTCCAAGGAAAGTTTCCCATACATAAAGCCCACTACGTTAAGCCCCTGTACCAAAATTCACACACTTTAGGCCCCTTAAATGGATCAAATTTATAACTAGGCCCATTGGGCATATTCATTATCAAGCTTAATTAAGCCCAAAGTAGTCGACTCAAAGAAGTTATACTTTTTTTTGGTACATAAGAGAGATAAAAGAAAAACTAAGAAGAAATTTGGTTTGTATTTTAGTTTTTAGTTTTCAATTTTTAAAGATATTTTTAATTTTTAATTTTAAGAGTCTGTTTTAAAAAACTGAAAAATGAGTTTGGTTTGATTATTCTGACAAATTGTTTTTGAAAATAAAAATTGAAAATGCGTTTGGTTTCCAATTTTTGAACAATTCTTTTATGATTAACATATTAATCATAAAAAAGTAACATAATATATAAAGTTACAAACTCCAAATAATACATGCATGTTTTAATATTCATTAAAGTACTTTATAAATTAAAATGGTTTAAAAAGTACTTTCATCCTCAAGCTCCCTCTCTTCATCTGAGGTAGGTGGAAATTGTGTTGAAGCAGATAAATTAAAATGGTTTAAAAAGTACTTTCATCCTCAAGCTCCCTCTCTTCATCTGAGGTAGGTGGAAATTGTGTTGAAGCAGTGCCTGGACCTTCTACAGCAGCTGTAGTCCCACCAAGAATCTCTCCCAAAACTTGATAGTGCTTGCACCCTACCCTCCGGAAGGTGCTGTAGGTAGTCTTATTTGTCTACAACGTTAAAAAACATACACATGTAAACAATTGGAGAACCACATATAGCCATTGACCTTAGCTGGAATTTTTTTCCTTCTATGTTCAATTTTCAAAAGTCACTCTAACATTGCCAACATCTAAAAGAAGTTGCAAGATATCAAAAACAACCCAAAAAAAAAGACTAATGACAAGCATCCATACTATATAACAAGAGAGCATCATATTATCTCTAAAATCCTAATCATATACAGAGGAATTTGTTCCTCTCCCACATGCATCTATTGCATACTCTACTCAGCTATTGTACTGTTACACAAAAAGCATAAAACACCCTTTTTCTTATAGAACATGCAAAAGGATCTAAAAGGACATGGAGGTTTGGGAAGGGGCATACACAAGATAGAGCATTCCCCAATTAAGCTAAGAGGGAAAGGAGTATGACAAGGTTATTTCTTAGAGAAAAGAAAAATGGATTAACATGCCCAGCTGCAACCCCTAATGCCACATTAAAAGAAAAGATTCAATGGAGATAAGATTAAAAAATAATGGACAAAGTGAGCTTATTATCCAAGTCTACACCAAGCCAGTTTCCTTAAACAGATTGGAGAGGCCATAAGCTTTTGGAAATAAATTAGGATTTAAGTTCACCATGAAGCAGGCACATACCTCTCAGGAGTGCTAAAGCTAGAGCCTCGAGGAGTAGTGAAACTACTAGAGATAACAAGATAAAGACCTGCATTGGTAGACAAATTTAAAGTAAACAAGACGGGAGAAAAAATCCGCAGAAGCGTAAAGCAATCATATATTTTTTGCTCAATTGAAAAAAGATAGAAGGGAATGATTATATAGATATTCTCAACAAACCAAAGATATATCCATTGCTCAGAACACAACACTGTAGAATCTCTAAGCATGGATCATATAGCAATCAGAGAAAATTATGCAGCTAAGAACTCACTGTTATTCACTGCATAGACTGCCAAGTTCCAACCTAATTCATAGTTGGTCAAGGTCAAATGCAAGGAGGTAGGATAACCTTTCACAATTTTTTTGATTACAGTAAAGTAAATGCAATCACGCCACATCAGGTGAAGGGGACATCCATGTTGATAATAAAATGTCCTTTCCACGATCAAAACTCAGGTTCAAATTTTCAAATAATAAGAGAGCCTAGAGTTGGGATAATCGGCACATAACACCATCTGCCAATGATACTACAAGTGTTTTTGAATTATCTACAGCTTAATGATACTACATAGCAGATACACAAATTAATACAGATTGTGTCACCATCATGGATATCTAATCTAGTTCATGAGTAAGCAAAGAGTAAAGGACAATCTTTTGCATTGGGTCACTTTCAAACCAGCAACTCAAGCTTATGGATTCCATGGCCAACTACTAATACAGACACTAGGGCGCTCAACCTATTTTGTAGCAAGCAACACAAGATTAAAAAAAATAGCACTTGTAATCAAGCAACCAGTTGTATAAAGGAACATGAGTTCCCATATTTACTCCACCAACAGAGGAACCCAATTTGCCACCATTAGATTTCACACCAGCAGAGCCAACCTCACACCATTCGAATTTACATCAGTGTTTTCACCACAACCAGAAAGAACAAATAGGGAAAATTGCTTAACTGAGCCAAACCCCACCATCAACCCGAGTAACTAGCACGAAATAGAGTATGTGAAAGGAGTAGATGCACACACCTGTAATTATGAAAGAAATTTTTGTCGACCTCGAACTAACCCTAATCCTGTAGAGAAAGAAAATCGATAAAGACCTCTGTCAATTTCTCAGCCAAATTGAAAAACCTATGTGAATGCCGAGTCACGAACAAAACCTGATGGATCGTCGATCTGGAAGAAGAACGAGGGGAATCGTCGACGTCGATCTGGAATAAGGCGAAACCAAGAAGGAAGCTCGCTCTTCGTGTCTCACTCTTCGTAAAAGACAGAAGTCCCGTGTTTTCAACCTTTTCCGTGTTTTTAGTTAAAACACGGAAAACATCTCAAACTCTTTTTTTACGTTATCTGTTTTCAATTGTTTTAAAAAATGCACTTCCCAATATGAGTAACCAAACGTGTTTTCAGTTTTCCTCAAAACTGAAAAATTCAGAACACCTTCAAAACGGCAAACCAAACAACACCTAAGGCCTTACATAATAAACACCCACTCTTCTGTTTGATTATGCCTCATAATTGGGGATTACGTAATAGAATTGTGAGGTATTTAGCGCATTAAAATGCACTTAAATTGTTGTTTAGCTTCTTATCATATTCTCCATTGAATCTTGCAGAAAATAGCTTACATGAAGTTAATGAAGTTAAATCACTCAGAAGAGGCATTGGAACACTTGAAGTAAAAAAAAGAGGAGGCAATGCATCAAGTTAAGAAGACTAGTCCAAACACCAAAAAATCATGTCTGGACGAATTACGAAGGAACAGAAGCAGAAGCAAAATCGGTTGTTCCGTCTGGACGCCTCTTTGGACGCCAATGTTGGTCGTCCGGACGTCTTGCACCTGGGCACAAACAGCGCTTAAATGGTGTCTGGACGGCACTGTTGACTGTCTGGACACCTGTCACGATTCTACATTCCGAAAATTAATTTTTCAAAATTTATTTTGGGCAAATCAATCTTGTAACAAATGGGAAGAAATATTGTAAGGGTAGAATAGGTTTTTAATATGTAAGAGAGAGCATAAAACCCTTGTTTTGGGGCATTGTTTGGAGATCTCATATTATTCATTGTAGACTCTTGGAAAAGCTTTAAAGTTTTCTCTTGTTCTCTCTCTAATTTCTCTCTAGTTTTTCACCTTAGATCTTTGTAGAAATTCTAATTCATTTATATATAATGATGTTCGTTGATATGATGATGTGTGAGTAGTCTTAATCTCTAGATTCTAGTCCTAAATGGTATATATGAATCTTGATTACTCAATATATGCCATGAAACCCATTGTTATGGGTTTTCTCTTTTGATTTCTTGATAGTTGTGACTTGGTGCCTTTAAATGAGTATGTTGATGTTATGTTGGATAGATTTAGAGTGTAATCCTAGTTTGAGGATTAGGCCAAGCCACAAAGAGGAACATTTGTAATACCCACTTTAAATAGTAAATGGGAACATTGACATGAATCGGAGGAAAAAAATGGAATGGTAAAATTTAATAAGTGCTACGGGTAGGAAGGTCTTTTGGAATAATAAAATAAAATAAAAAACAAATGTATATCTGGTGTTGTCGGCAAAGAGGGGAAAGAGAGAACAAAAACAAAAAAAAAGACTCATTCTTGAAGACTTTTCTAGAGCAACAAGATGGAGAGATGTTGGTGGAGATTTAATCGATGAAACTGGGTAAGTAAAGCCATGTCTCTTGGCTGAATAAATCAGTTTGGAGCTCACAATTTCTTTGTATCTACAGCTGGGTTCTAGCTTGCGAAGTGTGGGAGGAGATATTGAAGTGAAACGGGTTTGAGGGATTTTTAAGGTAAGGATTCGATCCTTGATCTGTTAACTTGAATTTTTGGTACGGAATATGCTTGGAGGGAGGTGAGATCTTTTGCTTGTGATGTTGTTGTTGAAGGATTCTTGATGTAAGGAGCTTCTTGGCTTATAGTTGCGAAATAGTGCAGAATAAAATTAGAACAATAATGTCCAGATTTCAAAGTTAATAGGAACTACACAATATGATAGTTGTCTTTTCCTCAATGAGATAATTACATGTCTTATATGATGGAAGAGGCAGTGTACTGCATATTTAAGATAGAATAGTGGAACTTTTGCTTCTTAGTAATTGCAGCACACTCAATTTGTTGGACAAAGGTGATGCTGACATTGATACATGTTAAGCTGCTACCCATAATAAAAAAAAAAAAGACTGTTAAATATTTGTGTTTGGTTCTAATCAAACAAGAGGAGATAACCAAGCTGGGCCTTAAATTGATGCCAAAGGTGGGTCTTTATTAATGAACTTGTTGAATTAAAGAGAAATTTCCAAGAAGGCAAGAAAATAATTTAGTTGCCTAGTGTGTGTGCGAATTATGGATTAAGCTTGTTACATGTGTCTTTGGAAAAAAATTTTGGATTGGACATTGGAGTTGTGGATTTGGGATGAACATGATTGAAAATATTGAAGTGTTGAATTTTTCTTGAACTGATTGGGTTTTATAATTTTTGGGGTTCATGTTGGTGCGCCGTTGTGCTGCCGAATTTTTTTAAAAACATGTGGTAATAGAGAGGAACACTTGGAAAGATTTTTATGGGTAAATTTGTGTTTTGGTTTAGGTGACTAGTTGACTGGAGGATTATACTGGTACAGGAGGGAGTTTTTCTTGCTTATAACAGGTGAGTGGATAGATAACTTGTTCAAAACGTTGGATCCGCACTACCTTATAAATCGCATGGTTCTTCAGACTTGGGTCTAGTATAACTTTATCGATTAACCCAATATTTCTATATATTGATCGTATATGATGTATCGTAATACCATGTCCACATGTGTGATGGAAGATGTATGATTCGGCACTGTGAGTGCTGCCTGATTCGGCACCGTAGGTGCTGCCTGTTTCGGCACTGTGAGTGCTGCCTGTTTATCCTATATGGAAATCCTTCCGTTTGGCCTTTGTGCTTGGTTATTTGTTAGTCTATTGATATTATTTACTCTGTTTACAACGGGCGTCCTTATATCTTATAGCCTGTTGGTTCCTTCTGTATTGATTAAGTTGCTATTCATTCACTGAGTCTTTGACTCACTCCGATGTTGACATTTTTTTTAAGATAGAGTTGACCCAGCAGAGCCAGGTCAT
The DNA here is from genome assembly GCA_963580455.1 of Euonymus europaeus. NCBI lineage: Eukaryota > Viridiplantae > Streptophyta > Magnoliopsida > Celastrales > Celastraceae > Euonymus > Euonymus europaeus. The sequence continues at coordinate 5,347,837 of OY756965.1, forward strand.
CCTACAGCCAGTTAGCCTTCCAGTCTCTTGCTTTTGGTGAGCCAGCACATATAGTGCGGTGTAACTATACATGACTTTGGATTTTAGGATTTTGCTAGTAGCAGACTCTAGATGCTCCGTTAACAACATATAGGATATTCTGCTATGTACGGGCATGGGCCCATATTATGTTGGATTATCTGTGTGTACGTAAAATTAAATTGTGGTATCCTTTCTATTTGAATTAACTGTTTTTGAGGCTAGCTTGATCTTTGTGGCCCTCGGGCATATGGAGATCATTCGCCGGTCACGTACCTCACCCGGGTCGTGACAACATTAATCCATATTAATTGGTGTATCGTACTCTAAGCATTTATCGTTAAATCTTGAAGACCCTCTAACCAACATCACTTGTATGCAAGTTTCCATAATTCCCAAGCCCAATTTCAGTAATCAAATGCTTTTGATTTGATTATGCGTGCATGATTAGATTTGGATATGTTGAGCATGATAGAGGATTATTTACCATGATGGATTAGAACTAGAGTTCTTTAATTAATTGTTTCAATCAGACTAGCTGCTTAAATTGGTTACATTGATACCCAAAAATTATCGATCCTATTAGCCCATGTTTACTTTAGTTTATATTCATTATTCATTGTGAATTGCATTTCTTTGTTTCATTTGCATCCACTCCAAAATCCCAAACATTCTCTTCCTGGAGACTCGACTTCGGACTCCCGAAATTTTACTACTTACCGATACCCTACACTTGGGTAAGTACACACACAAAATAAGGTGTCGGTCAAGTTTTTGGCGCCGTTTCCCGGGAGGCATCTATTAAGGACAAACTGGTGGACTTGTAGATGCGTGTATATGCTTTTCACTACTCAACAAAATAAGGCACGTTTAGGCTCGCTTTAAGGGTGACTTCTTATCTTCTATTATTGCTACCTTTGATTGAAAAAAATATATATACATAGTTCTTAGGAAGTGAAGAATTTGAGGAAGGGATTAACTTAGGTCCTATGGGCGATGGATGCCATTTGTTTGCTATTGTGGTAGTGGAAACGTTGAGTGAGAAAGATTTGTGCATTTATTGCTATTATTGACTGATTTTCTACCATTGATACTCTACTTATTGATTGCTACCTTGGTGTTAGTGTATCTCTTGATTTCTCTTGATCATATTTCATCATGTCTATGCCTATAGGGAATTCTAGTTTAGAAGGGCGAAGATGATGCTAGGTCTGAGAATGCTAGTGCGAATGATCACCCTCAAGAGGGAGATATTTATATGAATCAGTTGATTTGATTAGTTCATGCTCAACAGGCCCAACTTGAGAAACTTTCACGTAATGCATAACCTGTGGGTGGTGACCATGCACAACCCAATGTTAACATGTTATCTCAACCCAATGTGCAACCATATGTGCCCCCTCATGTTCAGCCTTTACCACAAGTGCACTTACAATATGATCATCCTCATATGCATCATGGGCCACAAAATCATCGAGGGGGGGACAATCTCAATTTTCCTCCCTTGGAAGAAATTCAAATACATGAGAATTGCACTTTGCGACAACTCACCCATCCCTCACGTCAAGCACAACCATCATGCATCATATTGCCAAGGAATTAACAAAATGTGCATCTAAAGTCTAACGTGTTTCAAATGATTTCAAAATATCATGGTATGGAATCGGAAAATCCATATTATCATGTGCATGAATTTGAATTGGTGTGTTGGACATTTGGGGATGCTACTTGTAGTCAAGAAGTGTTGAAGTTGAAGTTGTTTCCATTTTCTTTGAAAGATCATGCAAAAAGATGGTTTGAAACTTTGTGCCCCAATCCATTGCTACATGGAGGCTAATGCAAGAGGAGTTTCTTAAGAAGTTTTTCCCCACACATAGAACCTTTTGCTACAAGCATTGCTTTGAAGGTTTCAATCTTACCATCCACCCCTCTCTTTCTTTTGTAGATCCACTTAAAACCTATGGGTTTTACACCATTTGGTGGCTTTACAAGTTCCTAGACTTGATTAGAGTATATAGACTCCATCATAGACTCTATAGCTTTCTTCCATGATTCTATATCTTTATCTTGAAACGCTTCATTTTATTTATTAGGATCAGTGTCTTGTTTGGTTGGGATAATTTCATACACTTCACCCAATAGAGCATACTAACTAAGCAATTTAGTTACCCTCCCACTACGATGAGGCACTATTTGTACGTTTGAAGTATTTTTTGTGTAATGATTCTATTATGATTGTATCAGGTTCTACATGCTGATCTGGTTGGTTTTCCAGCATTAGGCCGAGTCAGCTAACTTTGTGAAGCCAGGGCCCGGCCCGGAATGAGGCATTAGGCCTCGGGCTGGGTTTGAGAGGAAAATCTTAGCCCATGCCTTGACCGAGCCCAAGGTCCTCAGGCTCAGGACGAATATGTTGGGCCTAGGCCTATACGTAATGTATGTAATGGAAATTATATATGCTCCAGTTAATCACTTTGGACAGGAACAGGAACATGAATACCCATCGTGTTGTGACTGAAGGAGAAACATGCATTTAATGAAAATTATTGAATGCATTTTGCATAAGTTGTGTACAGTGTATTGTGTATTACAAAACTATAAATTTTTTTGAAAAATTAAAAAATATAGTATTCTACTTGAATAAAGAATAATTGAAGATTTTTTTTTATTCATTTGATTAATTTTTTGTAGAGTAAAAAATGCATCATATATTGTATATACATCCCAACTAGGTTGGCATTTATATACAATATACTTATTAATCATTTTCATCTCTCTCATTAAATTATTAATAAATAAATACAAAATCATTTAGGACTAATCATTAGCATTGGTGAAACTATCTTTAATCCATTTCGGTATTGACAGCTTTAACTGTTTCATCTCTTCAGCTACTCGCATTTGTTCTTGCATTCTTTGATTTGGTAAACTCCAATATTTAATACAGATTACTTCAACTGTTGAAGAACCAAGGCTGCTCCGAGTTTGTGACACAACTGTCCCACTTTACTAAAAGCTGCTTCTAATGCTACAATCGAAACTGAAACAGTTAATAGATCACGTGTCATTTTGGAGAGTAAAAGGTACCTGCATCCTTGTACTTTCCATCAGACTAATATGTCAAAATCAAGATTATCTTCAACATCAAGCACTGGTTGATCAAGATACCTTTTTAATTTAAAAGTAAACCCACTAGATGATAATGATGATTGAGTTTATCTACTCTTTAGTAATGCTAAACCTCCTAAGAAACTAGATGATGAAGAAAAACTTATACCAAAAGTATTTTGTGGTGTTCTATGCTCTCCTAATTGATTTTTATATTCATCTTACAATTGCTTCAAACAATTATTTATTTATTTCAGTTATGATTTGACTTTATCTACATCGTTATCATATATGATTTCTGACCATAATTCTAATGCATCAACTTCACACCTAGGATTCCTACAACAACAATTGCAAATATAGTTGGTAAATGATCAAAATATTTTGCAAAATTTTCCTTCATGACCATCAAAGCAATTTTAAGAACATCAAGTTGTGAATAACAATTAAATGTGCAAAAAATATTAGTTAATTGGATAAGTACTCAACAAGATGAAGGATAATAAAAAAAAACAAAATATATTGGTTGAAGTATGAAAAACATATAAAAAATCTCTAATAATTTTTGCAATTGTCCAATCATATTCGCTAGGGGTTTGAATGTCATAATTGAGATATTTTCTTTCATTTTCACACAAAATAAATCTACGACTCTCTTATATTTTGTTGTCATTCTTAAGAGTAAAAATGTCGAGTTCCACCGTTGAGGTAAATCTAAAGAAATGTTTTCCTTTTCATTTGTAATTTTGCACAACTTTTTTTATACATTTCATATATTGAAATGGATGAGTTAATGCATAGAATAATATCTCTAATTACTTCAATAGATTTATGTAAAATGTGTAAATCATCTTCAACTATTAAATTACAAATATGAGCACAACAATGAACACCGCTTAGTGTGATGTTTCAAAAGACATGTACCTCCAGTCGACGCACCGCTTAGTAGTTAACCAAAAAATTTACACTTTGCTTTAACTTCTTGGAACATTACTAGCATTTGTAATTATAACTCTATCAAATCCATTCCATGCAACACTAGCCCTTTTTTTTAATTTTTAGCAGTAGTAGTAGACGTGCGCTCATTTGAAATTTGATCAGAGTGAGATCCTGTGGATTCCTTTACAAGAGCATCCTATTCATCAACAATGTCGGAATGGGCAATATTATGCCTTAGGTCTATATTAATGTAATAAATAGAATGTGCAAATATAATTTATAGAACAATAATATAAAATGACATTACCCAATGCTTCAATTCTACACAATAGATTGAAGATGAGCTCCAACCTCCAAATTTCAATTGTAAGTCGTGCTTGAAGAAATTGAAATTCGCAACTCAATTTTGCCTAGCAAAAAGAAAAGATATAATTAAAACATGTTGATATAATTTATAAATAATGATTAATGGATTTAAATAAGTAAATAACTCAAATTGATGTAGAAAATTGGAATAGGAAAAAATTACCACAATTGGATTTGGATGCCTACTGGGCCCGTTTGATTATATAGTCAAATCAAATGATTCAACATTCAAATGCCAAATGATTAAATTTGACTACATATAATGATAATTGGTTGGGCAGTTGGGCTGTGCTTGTTGGGCTTATTAGGGAGCAACTGTTGATGAAGCAATTGATAACAAGTAACAAGTTTGGTCAAATTGGGAATTTGGGAATTGAGATTGGGCTAGTTGTAGGCCCGCAATCTACTAGGAAGGGCTTCAAGAAAAGCCTTCAATTATTGCAATATTGCACACAGAATGACAAAAGATACCAAGCAAAGACGGAGGCAGCAGCGACACCTAGAGTGAGAAGCAAGCAAATTAATGACAGATTCGGAGAGGCAGACTCGTTGAGAGCGAGAAAGGGATCAGATTTGAGATTTTGTGAGTTCTAATTGTGAAGATGAGAAAGGGTATTGGCTTATTGGGTAAGGATATATTTATAGGTTGAAGACTTGAAGAAAAGTGAAGGCTGAAGCAAACGGTTGAAGCATAGGCTCATATCAAACGGTCTGAAAAACATGACCGCCATTAGTGGCACTCTCAATGCTTTATGAATTAGGTATTTAGCTGTTAGTATGTGTTTCTACTTTCTACGATTCTACGTTTTGAATTGTGTCGTTCAGCGATTCTGCTAACTAGAAGTCTAGAATTAGGTCTAGGCTATTAGTAAGTAGCAAATGGTATTGTGTATTTGTGAATGTCTTTATCTATTTCAAATTTTCAATAGTGTATGATTGTATATGTATGAGTATGAGACTATTCTCTAGTGCTTATTGACTTGCATAGTTGCAGTTGCTGAAGTAGTGAAAGTTTGGACTGGAGAAGTAGAGTCTGGAGACAGGAGAGACCGATCAAATTGAGAGAGAGGAAGAGTCTGTGAATCAATGATTTAAAGTAATAATTATTATTTATTAAACTATAAAATTTTCAGGTCGGGCTTGTCATCACGCTTTTGGCCAGCTTAAGTCTTCAGGTCTGGCTCGACCCTTGGAATGGAGCGCCAGCCCAATGTACCTTTGGGCCTGGGCTAGGTTTTAGCTCGTGGGCTCAGGCCGGGTGGAGGCCCATGGGCCATTTGTTAAGGCTTACCTAGCATATCTTGATCATTACTTTGAAAAGAATCATTTTGAGATTCTTCATTCCTCCTACTGTTGTGTGGTTCTGAATTGTTATCTTGAATTGGTGTTTCTTGAGGGATTTGATTTCCGTGTGTTTCTCCTCTTAGTTCTTCGAGAAAAATTTTACTTTTAAGTTTGTGGTTCATCATATAGTCTTCTTCTAAGAATCGAGCATTGGTGCTAACAATGACCTTTTGATCCTTAGAATTTTGTTGTGGTGTGTTAGGTGAAGTGAACTAGGAAGATATCTCTTTTGCATTTAAGTATTCCATAAACTCTCCCAAGAGGTATTCATAAACTTTTTCCTAAACGCTTCTCCGTAACTGCCATATAGCTTTTGAGCATCTCAAAAGTTTCAGACTTACAATGCATCAGGAAAATGTAGCCAAACATTCTTTGGCTCTATGCGCCTTGGCCGAAAATGGCCTTTTTGTCATTTCACCCTCTAAACATGATTCACAGAATTGAAGTTCCTCAACTTCTAATGAACTCAAAGGTTCATCTCGTACCACTCCAGAAATCCTATTTAAATTAATGTGACTTAAGCATAAATGCCAAAGATATGTTTGATTCAATTTCGAAGGTTCTTTTCTCTGAGATGGAAAAATTGTTGAGTTATGTTATTCATTATATTCAGTAGAATTTGGACTTATAATATAAATATTATCTACCAAAGTACCAGAACAGATAAAACATTTATTGTTCCGGATAACATTTGAGTTATCAAGCTTAAAACAATATCCATTATTAGGGGTGCACACCGGGTCGGGTTTCGGGTTATCGAACCGGGTTTGACCCAACCCGATCACTTTTGAAATGTTTCAAACCCGGTCCGATAGCCCGGTTTTAATGTATCGGGTTCCGGTCAACCGGGTTATCGGGTAACCCGGTTGCTGTATGAATTTGACCCAAATCTTAATATATTTAGAAACCATAACACAGACCCAATCAAATATTATTAAACTGACTAACTGGCCTAAAGAACTTTAACAGCCCAAATAACCAAATCAACCCAAGCCCGCACTCTGTGTATAAAACTTTCATGTTAGGGCACGGCTAAACTGAAAGATGCCCGAGGACCTGGGCAAAAAAACATTTTGGTAGGTGACCGGAGGCGAATACACAAAAGAAGCACCGGGCAAAGCATATTTGCGTTAGGGCTGTTATGGTAACGGTAACCGTTACCAATGATTGGTTACCGTTATCGTACCGAAAATGGCGGTAATAAAAAAATAGATACCGTTATCGTTACCAATAGTTTCGGTATACCGTTGGTCGGTATACCGATTTTTCGGTAACGGTAACCTGGTAATCGGTAAATTTACCAATCCTAAAAATTAAGAATTTTCAATATGTCTAAATCAAATCAAAGTCTCAAGCAAAGTTTAATAACCAACAAACTGACAAAGTGATAAATCAAGTTCCAAAGTCCAAATCCAAAGTTCCAAACATTCAAGTCCAAATCCAAAGTCTCCAAACATAAGTACATAATTAAACTTCAAAGTTCAAATTACAAATATTTAAAGAAACTAGTAAACAATATTCTAAGTAATAATCTCTTGGTTTCTTTCTTTAATGAAGTGGTGGACATTAAGCCAAAGACGATAGTTCGGAAGGTAGAGATTGTGCATTCACGATACCTATCCAAAACATGTAACAAATATGAGTATCAAAGAATGCAACAATCCAACAAATTTGGCATATAAGTATCAATGCAATTGACAAAAATTAAAAAGTTAAAGCATAAGAATTTCTTACTTGTTTCAAATTCTTCAAGATCTTTATACAAACTAAGTTGTTCATCCGTTGGCTCCTTATAGAAATCGAATTCATTCCCTCTAAGCCAATCATTAGTACACACTAATGACTCAACCATCCTCGGAGTCAATGAAGCTCTAAAAGGATCCACAATCCTTCTACCCAAGCTAAAAGCATTTTCACTAGCCACAGTTGAACTTGGGATGGAGAATATATCTTTGGCAAGCTTTGAAAGAATAGGATACCATGATTGATTCATCTTCCACCATGACAAGATATCAAAAGAATCATCATCACCCTTATGGCTAGTGATCTTTGTGAAATTGATTATTCTTTTATGCAAATTCCATTCACTATCCATAAAATGAGTGGTTACAACCATGTAATTTATGTTTTGAATGGAAGTCCAAGTGTCGGTTGTGATACTCACTCTTTGGTCTCTTATCACACTTATTATTTTACCCTTCTCCAAAGTGTACAATTCCCACACTAGTTCAGCAATCTTTTGTCTAGTTGGCATTACAAACCCAGGACAAAACTCCTTTAACATTGCCCGAAACCCTACTCCATCAACAACCCTAAAAGGCATTTCATCTCGGATGATAAATTTAACCAACATCTCCTCACATTTCTTTTGGCTAAATATATGTGGAACTAATGCACTCCCCATACTATTTTGTGTAAGAGTGCTTTGACCTTTCTCAACAATATTTCGTCCATAAGCCGAACATTTCTTACATTGCTTTGATAGGTGATTGGCAAGCCCTGTTGTCCCATATCTTTTACTGTCAGCTTTGACATCCTTATTACAAGTCTTACAAACCCCCACCTTGTATTCTACCCCATGTACATCTACTCTTACAGCCTTAGTTGCAAATTCCCACACCCATGAAGACTTCTTACCCTTTTTAGAAGGTGCTACAGATTGTACATCTGTTTGGATGGTAGGTTGGGGTTGCTCAACTTGAGAAGATGAATTCATGTTATTAGAGTGGGAAGATTCCATATAACCTACAATACAAAAATTCATGGCAGAAGATGCAAAAAAAATCAAAGATTACAGAGTAATAGTGTAATAGACATTGAAATCTTGATATCAAAGTTCAAAAAATACAGCCCTAGAACTATGTTATTCATTGATTCAATCCTATCAAAAAGTAAAACAATCAAGAAATATGAATGCACGAGATCGATGGAGAACAATCGAACCTCTAGAAAGCTTGGCCTGTCCGTAAGCTCCCTCTGGAGAGTTTTCGGTGGAACCGGTGAACCACTCGAGCTGCTTAGATGCATGGGACAGCGGGCTCGATTCTAGAAGAGAAGGAGGCCGATCGACTCTGGAAGAGAAGGAGAGGCCGATCGATTGAAGCTGCTGCTGGATTGAGAGAAAATACACTGAATCAATTGAAGTTGCTGCTGGTGGATGGAAAGATTGAAGTTGCTGCTGGTGAAGGTTGAAGCTGCGCAGCCTGTGCCATCGTGTTTGTACTTTCTAGTTTCTAGGGCTTTTTGCCTTCTTTTACTGTTTTATTTTTTTAATTATTAAAAATCTTTGTTATTGCTTTCTTTAGGCTTTTGCTATCGTGTTTTACTTTCTTTAGGCTTTTGCCATCATGTTTTACTTTTCTTTAGGCTTTGTTACTTTCTTTAGGCTTTCTTTATATCTAATCAGACTAATCTAATGGTTAATACTTAATACTTAATATTTAACACAAATAAAAATTTATATTTAATAATTAATTATATTAATACTATCGGTAACGGTAAATACCGACGGGTTGAAAGCTTGAAACTGTTACCGTTACCAATTTATCGGTAAAATTACCATACCGCTGTCATTGGTAACGGTATACCATTTTTTGAGTAAAACGGTATACCAAACGTTCGGTAATGGTATGGTAACGGTATTTTACCGGTACCATAACAGCCCTAATTTGCGTGAGACCACCGGAGAAGGCGACGCGCATCGGTGAATTTAAAAATCAAAATAAAACTTTGAATTGTTTTGCTTGAGCTCACATAGTTCTTGCTGCTAGTATTTTGTCAAAGTTTTTTTTTTTGGCATCTCTCAATTGTGAAAATCTTTCGATATTTTTTACTGTTATAAGCATAGTGATGTTTAAGCTTATCACGGGAAGAAAGTGGCCACCGAAATCTGTTTATGCAAAAAAAACATAAGGTATAGAAGTTGAATTCTATCATTTGTTTCAAGTGTACTCTTTTTCTATTTTGGATTTCATCTCTAAACTGTTTTTTTTTCTTCTTTTCATCTCAACTGTAGTCTAAATTCTTTTTTTTTTCACATCCAGTAGTTCTTTACTTTTTTTTAATAAAAAATTCAACCTGGTTATTGGGTCACCCGATAACCCGGAAAGTGACAAAATGAAAACCCGAGACCCGGTCCGAAATAACCGGGTTCGGGTAGGCCCGATAAGGACCAGGTCATACCGGGTCGGGTTAGAAACCCGGTACCCGGTGTGCAGCCCTATCCACTATTAGCCAAAGAAGTAATTAAAATTAAATTTTGTCTCATAGCAGATAACTAAAGACAATAGTTCAAAATTAAAGTTTTATCACTACTAAAACTCAAATGAAAAACACCTACAGCTAGTGCTTCTAGTCTTGTCTTATCTCCAAAAAAACGTAACTCTCCTCCTGGTTTTCTAGAACCCCTACAATGAATTGCAAACATGATTAGTGATTCCATTGTGTACACACCAGGTTTCGATAGACACAACTGCTAATTGTGTTTCAATAACAAATGATCGAAGGTTACCTTGTTTATTCTTACTTAGCCAAGTTTGACATTATTTTTTCCATTGTCCCTTCTTATCATAGTGAAAACACTTGCCTTTTGATTTTTCACTTCGCCTTAAATACCCTTTGAGTCAATTGATTTCTCCTTTTTCTTTTGAGTCTTTTTCTTCTTCTTACCTTTCAGTTTAGAAGAAGAGCCTTTCTTAGTAAGATTGACCTTAGCTTGCTTAGGTAGTAATGACTCTACTCCTTTTAGCTCATTGAGAAGTTCCGAAAACGTATAAACCCTCTTATTCATGTTATAGTTAAGTCGAAAAATCTCATAGCTTTCTTGAAGAGATTAAAGGATGATATTGGCCTGGCTTTCACAATCAATATCAGCACCAAGGACCTCAAGCTCATCCAAAAGACTTATCATCTTAAAAACGTGCTCTCTTACATTGATTCCTTTAGACATCTAGGTGTTTAGGAGTGCTTTCATTGTAGTCTACCTTGCGGCTCTGCCTTGATCACCAAACATATCCTTCAGGCTATAAAAAACGTCATAAGCACTTGCTATACTCTCGTGTTACTTTTGCAACACATCTGACATTGATGCTAGCATGTAACATCGTGCCATCTTATCAGCCTTTTCCACTTCTTGTGAGCAGCAATCTGTTCATCAGTGGCACCTCCTCTGGCAATTCAAGACATAATTTAGTCAACACGTATTTGTACTCTTCAGTAGTGAGCACAATATCCAAATTCCTTTTCCAATTGACATAGTTTGTTCCATCCAAATTATGGTCTTTTAGAATAGCAGATAAAGGATTGAAAGAAGACATTTTCAATTCTAAAAAATGACATATAAAAAGAAAATTAATTCTATGGCATACGTGATTCGAATTAATTATAAATTGCACCCATAAATAATCACAGAAATAATTCGTTGACAATCAAAACACTTTAGTATGAAATTTCCTATCTCGATGGAAGAATAAATTTCATACAATTTAATGTACATTAAATTTTATTATCTAGACAATACTCCATATCAAATAAAATTTAATTAGTCTTTTATTTGGTCCTATAAATAATGACATTGATTTCGATGGGAAATATTTCCATAATTTACAGTTAAATGTATAACCATCATGCGATCACAATCTCACGATTTTCATAAAAAATAATTTTGATGGGGAAACAATTTTATAAGCGATTGCGACTCATTGTGACTATCAAGAAAATTAATAATTTGAGATATCTATAATTAAAATTTTCGATATGGAGGAAGGTCGAGCCAACACAAAGTTTTAATTACATTCCTATTAAATTTCTTACTAATAATTCAAACTTAAAAATATTACTGTAATTAAATTTTTTTTGGAATAGAGATATCTTACAAATGCCTTGACCGAAATTTACATATTTTAGTATCACCGCCCAAAATTATTATTTTCTCCAAGTAATCAAAACCGTTGTCGTAGCATTTCTTGGTTATTCAATTTAGTGATTTAACAAATTTAGCAACCAGATCGTTCCCAGATAAGAGGGGGCTTTTCCATAAGAATGACGCGCAATTAAATAATCTCAATCTATGATAGAACTTTGTAGACATTGCATTGTTTTAATCACAAAATGAATTCTCAAATGCATGTGTCAGAATTATATGGTTTGGATATGAAAATAATCACAAGGTTTAAAACGGATTTTCCAAAATAATATCGTCGTCACATTTAATATATCATCTTTACAATTTGAATTTCACATTTTTTTTATTTTTATTTTGAACCTATGATGGAGACCATAGATTATTTATAACCTTCTCCCACTTCAAATTTTAAAACCGGGTGATAGGTATTTTATTTTGATGTTAGATAACATCCTAGAATTTAGGAATCCTTGTCTAACATGGAAACCAATTAGATAATGTCCTAATTAATTAGGAATCCTAATCTAACATGACATTCAATCACAATCATACATGCAATTAAAATATAAGACTTATTAAAATATGAAACCATTCAATCAAGAATACGAGCTATCATGGTCTTTAATCCAGCTCGTAACTCTACTCGATTCGGAATCCTTGTTGATGTTGGAAACTCCACGGAAAAATTGCATCGCCGGAAAAACATTGTTGCCCGCCTGCTGTCCAGCGTCGTCTGGTAGCTTTTGACAAGTTCTACAATTGCAGCAGCTGCTGGCTGCTAGTAGCTGTCAACGCCTCTGTTGGTTGTTGTCAGTGCAACCACTAGTATGTTTTCGTAGAATTTTTGCACTCCGATTTTGTTTTTCTTCGTTCTTTACTTGTTTTTACAAAAATTCCTAACCTCCTTCAAACCGGAGTTCACAATCTAAAATTTGATTACAAAAATTCCTACTCTTTAATTCAGAGTGAACAATTCTAAATCAAATAATTGAATAGACCATGATAGTCAGAATTTTAATCTGCAAAAACAAGATAGCAACAACACAAAAATAATCATAGATCATACAAAAACCATAATTAACAAAAATTTCAGTTTTTTTTAAAATCGATCACAAATCTATGACCGACTTTGATACTAATTGTTAGAAAATACGCACTCGAGGAAACAATTTTAAAATAAGCAACACACATATGAGTAATCAATATGAAAATGACTATCAAAAATTTCTTATTAATTATGGTCAACATGCACAATCTAATTATGTAAAGATAATATACCTTGAGATCTCTCTGGATTAATCTCTAATAAATATATTGAATGATGGAGTCAGCCATATTTATTCAAAGCTCAATCCCGCGAATCTTCCACCGTATGCAACAACTCCCAAACTTGGATTCAAGAGCATGGACTTCTAATAAATATATTGAATGATGGAGTCAGACAGATTTATTCAAAACTCAATCCCGCGAATCTTCCACCGTATGCAACAACTCCCAAACTTGGATTCAAGAGCATGGACTTCTAATAAATATATTGAATGATGGAGTCAGCCAGATTTATTCAAAGCTCAATCCCGCAAATCTTCCACCGTATGCAACAACTCCCAAACTTGGATTCAAGAGCATGAACTCCTTACACCATGAACTTAAGGAGAACAGAAATGCAAAACTGTGGAAAAGATTAGGGAATCAAGAGACCAACTGGTGTCTCAATACTTGAGGAAAAAAAAAGTACACACACGGTGCCCGTTTGGTAAACAATTCCTACTATCATATAATTTAACATTCAGCATACATGTTACACACAAAAGGCTACCTAACCAAACATCCAATAACAATTTTAGCATATATGTTATAATTTTCAAATGCAACATAAAAAACCTTTTTCAACAAACATTTACCTTCTATCAAAAATGAAAAAGTCTAAACTACCCCTTATATTTCAGCCAAATGACTAAAATATTCTTAATGTTAACAATCTATTATTTATTTTATTTAATAATAATTTGTTATTTATTTTTATTTAATGATAAATCATTATTTATTTATATTTAATAATATATTCATTTATATTTAATAATATATTAAAATTTTTACTAATATATTTAATTATTTATATTTAATAATATATTTATTTTAAATAATATATTCAATTATATTTAATAATTTATTTATTTATATTTACTAAATCTATTATTTATTTTTATTTAATAAAATATTCATTTATATTTAATAATATATTAACATTTTAACTAATGTATTTAATTATTTGTATTTAATAAGATATTTATTTTTAAATAATATATTCAATTATATTTAATAATATATTTATTTATATTTACTAATCTATTATTTATTTTTATTTAATAATATATTCATTTATATTTAATGATAAATTGTTATTTATTTATATTTTATAATACATTAACATTTTTACTAATATATTAAATTATTTATATTTAATAATATATTTATTTTTAAATAATATATTCAATTATATTTACGAATCTATTATTTATTTTTATTTCATAATATATTCATTTATATCTAATAATAAATTGTTATTTATTTACATTTAATTATATATTAACATTTTTTCTAATATATTAAATTATTTATATTTAAGATTATATTTATTTTTAAATGATATATTAATTATATTTAATAATTTATTTATTTTTATTTGATAATATATTCATTTATCTTTAAAAATAAATTTTTATTTATATTTACTAGTATTTTCAGTTATATTTAATAATATATTATAATTTTTACTAATATATTTAATAATTTATTATATATTTTTGAATTTATGCTACTACCCCTGTATATAATTAGTCACAGCATTTGAAACAACATATATGTTTTTCCTGCAATAATGAACCAAACAACACAACATTTGAGACAATATACATGTCAGCATTTGAAACAACATATATGCTATCAGCATATAAGCTAAATTATATGTTAACTATAAAATTATTTACAAAAAGCTACCACGGTATATATTTATAAGGGTCGGCCACCCCTCATGCCCATATGTTTCTAACTTTTGTTAGGTTTTCCTGACTTTTTTGGTATTGGGCTTTCATGGGTTAAGGTGGGGACCAACATGAAAAAATAAAACACGAGTTTCCTACGGATTTAATTATCAGTCAAAATTCATGAGTATAATTTCAATCCATAAACTATAATATATTCCACTAAAATATTATAGTTGCACTCCCCGTTTTATCTCAAATTAAATCTAAGCCTTTCATTATAATGGTTCATTAAAATCCTTACATTAAGTTACAGATACATGTCAATTAAATATGTCACTGACATATTATATTTAATTGACATCTTTAAATATTTCTCGAGTTAACCGCTTAAGTTATTTGAATGTGTCGAATCAATTAAAAATCCACCCGTAGGGTTTTGACAGAATCTCAAATCCTATAAGCATTCTCGTGGGGGTATCATCAATCCATATTTGAAAGTGAATTTTATTAACAGATTATTTTCCATCATACATTTAATGTGGTAACCTAATTCACTTGGTGTATGTTGCCCTGTACAAAAAGACATCACCCTTTGGTAAATCAAAATCTCATACATTAAATTCACATGTACCAATAAACGTGAATAAATTAAGATTATGAATGATGTCATAAGTGTGAGTGAATAATTTTCCATGTAGTCAGACCGGAAAAATTAACTCACACGTAGTCTTGATCAATACACTCCAAGTGTACTTGTATAATAAATTCAAGTTTTACCACTTTTCGTAACCAAGATAGACATACTGAAATACTGTACTACAACCCTACTGATTGTTTGTATAATTTCGTTTAAGTTGAGATCTTTTACTTATATTCAATAGAAATTTATGCATTGATCTTTCGTGTGTAAGCTAAACTCTACACACCAATTCATATACCATATAGAATAAAAAACACTTATGACAATATGTCATTTTTTTAATATTAAATACTAAACATATTTTATTCAAATAAACAAATTGAATTTTAACATTATATAAAATAATAGACTTTAGCATACTATTCCTATCACCTACTTACGAAGAAATAATAAAAGAGCCCTCCACATAAGGAAATTGACAAAATCATAATTGGTAGTATCACCACCATTCACAAATATTTGGTCAAAAAATTTCAAACCAATTCTGCATGTAATTTTCTGCACCAAAAGTAATTAAATAAAAATAAGAACACATGTGTTTACGTGATTCGATAAATTGTCTACGTCCACGGATGTCTGAACTTTTATTAAAAAAGTTGGTGAATCTCTTCAAGACGTCAGTGTGTGAGAGAATTTGAATGTGCCTGATGATCAGCATGTAGTCTTTCTTTTGATAGAGATGAATCGTAACTTTTCTGACGATCAAAATTATCATTTAATCTCCGACATTAATCTCTGAGAAGGGTTACACTGCTCAATCTTATATCGTTGAGATAAACTTTTCCCTTATCCCTGGGTTGAGACCTTTCTCTACATTGAGATAATCCTCTACTTGCTCTTTAGGAAACTACTGTAAGCATTCTTACGCCACACGCCATGCTGACTAGGCATGACTCACTTTTATCATCCATAAATATCCCCAATATTTTTCCTTAAATTTTTCTTTCCTAAAAATGGAAAGGGAAATACTCAATTAAATACAGAGTCTTCTAATTGATGCAATCTTCTAATTAGATTATGATTCAATAGTCCTTACCATTAAAATCAGTAATTCTATTTCTTTAACGATTCATGTGTCCACTCTTAATAGAGGACTTGAACGCATTCTTCACTACCACTTTCTCAATAACTTCATCATTCATCCTTGTTGCAAAGACAAATGTATGTTCATCCTTCTTCTTTTTCACTCTTTTCTCTCTTTTTTTAAATTTAAATATATATTTTTTGTGGCGACGTCGCTGGTCAGAATAACGAACAGTGACGGTTGGAGCTGGTCGGACATGCCCACAAAAAATATATATGGATTCAATTTCTTACCAAAACTGAATCATATCCTTGTGTGTCACACAAGGATATGATTCAAAACACACATATATATATATATATATATATATACAAGGATATGATTCAGTTTTGGTAAGAAATTGAATCCAAGATTTTCAATTCCAAATGAATTGGCATATAAAATAATTTGATCCATGAATGTCTTGATAGCAAAATTGAAGGACTCCTACACAATGACAACAATTCCAGAGGTTTCAATAGGCTCCAATGGCCAAACAATGCCGGTTATCGGTATGGGAACTGCTTCATATCCTCCTGCAGATCCAGAAACCACAAAGCACGCCATTCTTGATGCGATTAGGACCGGTTATCGCCAGTTCGACACAGCTCTTGTGTACGGTTCGGAGCAAGCTCTAGGTGAAGCCATTGCAGAGGCACTGAGTACAGGACTCGTAAAATCCAGAGATGAACTCTTCATCACCTCCAAACTTTGGTGTAGCTTCATGGATAGGCACCTTGTCTTACCTGGAATCAAAACTAGTCTCCGGTAATTAATCATGTGATAGTTCAAATTTGATTTATCATGAATATTATTTATTTTATTTTGAAAAAATTGAGAATTAATTATATGAATCTTGAACTTTTATATCAAAAATGTTTTAAACAGTCAAATTCGTTACAAATAGTTCGGGTTAATATTACTTTTGAGTACTGAAATGTTCCAACTCAGGTACTGAAATTCGAATTCATCCAACTCGAGAACCAAAGTTTCAATTTTGTTTCAAAACTCATCACCAATCAGCTTTACTCCTATTTGGTCAAGTAAAATGCCACGGGACATAGAAAAATTATATTTTTGTTGACGTGGCATGAAAATAATCAAAAAATTATATTAGAATAATGAAAATAAAATAAAATAAAATAAAAAATTATATTATTTTGCCCCTTTCATATTCTTGTTCTTCAAATCAAATCCAGAGACTAGCAATGGAAGGCTATCTAGAGCGAAATACAATCAATTCATGCCTTTTGCTTTTTTCTCCTTTTTAGATTTTTTATATCATTTTCTTTTCTCTCTTTTCTCTGAGATAAATTTATTCTCTTTTTTTCTCTGCTTTTGTTGTTGTGTTAATTTTTTAATATTTCCATATATGATTTTTTTTGCTGTTAATAAATGTCACGTCATCTTGTGAATAGTCCTAAAAAATTTAAATTTATTCTGAGATCATGATGTTACTAGTCAAATGTCAAGTTTTGTCTTTATTAATAATTATTTTTTTAAAATTGTCCATTTTACTTATTGGTAATTGCTCAAAATTGATAATTGATAAGATTTTCAAGAACATAATACTAAAAGGATATATCTCTCTCTCTGTGTCATGGCTAATATCTTTTGTTTTAAGCACTTTCATTGATTGGATGATCAACCCTAACAATAATTTATAATTGATATTATCTATAATATATTGGAGACGTAATACCCTTATATGAAGTTAAATACATACATACATAAAACAATATTCCATACATAATCTGGCGCCCCTCTTGTTCTTGTTTCTTCCCTTAATCAATATACACAAAATTATATATAGGAAAATACACATAAATATGTCCTGAAGTTGATTTTGTTGCATAGACAGCCTTGTATGTGATAAATTTAATTTTTGAAAAATGTGTTTCTGTAGGAATTTGAAGTTGGAGTATCTTGATCTTTATCTTATTCACTGGCCATTGAAGTTGAGCCAAGGAATGATCAATCAAATCCCAATCCCAAAAGAAGAAATATTTGCGGCGGATATGGAGTCAGTTTGGGAAGGCATGGAAGAGTGTCAGGCTCTTGGCCTCACCAAATCCATTGGTGTCTGTAACTTCTCTGCTAAGAGGCTTGACCAACTCCTTTCTTTTGCCAAAATCCCTCCGGCAGTCAATCAGGTAACAAGTCAATTACTCTATAAGGAAGTTTTTTAGATAGTTTTTCTAGCCTTTTTGGTATTAGGTTGGTGAATTATGCTTCATATATATATATATATATACATATCTGTTTCGAGCTTTCGACCTAGTGGTGGTTTACTCCTTTGGACTTGAAGAAGAACAAAGATTTAAATAAAAAAATTGCTTGCTTATGTATTGAAAGTGGATAAGAGATGAATGGTCTGAGAATCTTAACCTAAAAAATATGTATTATTCTAACCGCAACTTACAATTGCTAGAATATGAATCCCAAACATGCATCTAAATCATCGACGTGAATATCTTTAGTTAATAAATATCGAAACAACAACTAGAAAACTGATAAATATTATCTCAAAATTCTGCAAAATAACAAAACCAAAAAACTAACCCAACCAAGAAGATAGGAGATGGCTGAGTCACGAACTAGTTCGCTTTCTTTAAGACGATTCCGTGGCTCTACCTCTGAATTGTGCTAGCAGTATACAACAAAGTCATCCCCAGGATAAAACGAATCAATCACTCTTTGTAATATAATTTTTTGCACTAAAAAATTCTACGAATTGCAACACCATCTTTTGTCTTTCTCACATATATAAAATGTTAGCTTGAAGAAAGGCTGTTTTCTGTATATAGAAGACGGACGTCTTCTTCTATTTTGAAAACCGTTCAAAATCGCAAATCGTGAAGGGATTTTTTTCCAAAAAACTTTGAAGATAAGATCAATTAGTTTTGATAAAGTCAAAAACATGTTCCAAAAAAAATATAAAGAAGAAGTGTTTGAGGAAAAAAAAACTAAGTCATGGAGAAGAAATCAAAAGCCCCAAGATCCCCAAGGCCCATCTTTTGATATTTATATTATACGAATTGAACTTGGGTCTATGCCTTCAAGTGTCCAAAACCCTTACCATTCCTCCATTCTTCAATTTATGAACAAAACACACATGTAATTTCTTTTGAATATATCAAAACACCAACAATCCCCCACTTATATTTAAAACAATAAAAATCAGATCTTTGAGAAGACATTCAAGAATTATGCATAAACAAAGGTGTTCTTCAACTTGAACCTTTGCCTAGTGTCAATACTTTCAAAGTATAAGAATAGATAGTGAATAAATCTTGAACTATCTATCTACGGTATACAAAGATAGCATAACACACACAATTCTTCTAGTATGCAATTCTAAGCCAGCACTTTTCGCCCATGTGCTTCTATCCCAGTTTAGTGTACGCTCTAAAGAATTTGCCAAATTCTTATATAATGTGGCCCCACATTCACATACACATAGGTGAGGCTATCAAGAGTGCTTCTGTAGTAAAACACCCCACAAGTTTTGCTATAGTCCTCATTAATAGTTTTTAATAAACTCAACCTTTCTATCACTACAGATTATCATGCTCTAGGAATGGAGGAGTAAGACCCCATTCTAATTTGCATGATTCCACACATATCACTTATGATTTGTTTTTCCCTTTGAACCTTTTTGTGGGATCTCCACTCAATAGGTTGGGTTACTATCATAAGTGACTCATTTAACCATCGACTTTAGTCCCATTCCTTTCGAAGTGTTCCACACTTTTTCATGTGCTAATCCTTTCGTCAAAGGATCAACAAGATTTTCAATAAACTACATAATCCACTCTTACAGCACCTGTAGAGAGGTATTCTCTCACAGTGCTATGTTTTCGATGTATATGTCGATTCTTGCCGTTATAGTAACGGTTCTAAACCCTAGAGATAGTCGCGGTAATATCACAGTGAATTAGAACAGCCGGTGTAGGTCTTTCCCATAAGGGAGTATCTGCCAATAGATTCCTCAACCATCTAGCTTCCTCACTAGCGGCAGCCAAAGCAATAAGTTTTGACTCCATAGTGGACTAAGCTAGAATAGACTGTTTCTTTGACTTCCAAGAATCAGCTCCACCAGAGATACAGAAAATGTAACCGCTGGTAGCTTTGGAATCATCCAAAAGGGTGTTCCAATCTACATCGTTGAATCCTTCAAGGACATGATAGAACAAACCTAGGTTCATGGTTCTTTTCAAGTAACGCATGAGCCTTTCAATTGCAAACCAATGTTCCTTATTAGGGGAATTAGTGAACCTGCAAAGAACTCCAACATCATATCCAATATCTGGACGAGTACAATCAGTGGCATAACAAAGACTTCCAATTATGCTAGCATACTCAGATTGCCTAATGCTTTCACCATTATTCTTAAACAATTTAACACTAGGATCATAAGGAGTACAAACAGGTTTGCAATCAAAATAATTATATCTACGCAATAATTTTTCAATATAATGTGATTGATCTAAACAAATTCCATTACTTGTCCTTGTTATTTTGATTCCAGGTATGACATTAGCTTCTCCAAGATCCTTCATATCAAAATTTTAGCTAAGCATACTTTTCACTTCATTAACAACAATGATATTAGAACCAAATATCAACAGATCATCCACATATAGACATATCATAGTGCATACATTATCAATGAATTTATAGTACACACATTTATCACTTTCATTTATTCCAAATCCAAGACTAATAACCAAAGTATCGAATTTATCATGCCATTGCTTAGGTGCTTGCTTAAGTCCATATACGGATTTTTCTAACTTACATACCTTGTGTTCTTGCCCTGGAACTACAAATCCTTCAGGCTGATCCATGTAGATTTCCTCTTCCAAGTAACCATTCAAAAATGTTGTCTTAACATCCATTTAGTGTACAATCAAATCATGAACACTAGCAATAGCAAGTAGAACACGAATAGAATTAATTCTAGTCATAGGAGAATATGTATCAAAGAAATCAATATTTTCTTTTTGCCTAAAGCCTTTAGCTACAAGTCTTGCCTTGTATTTTTCTATAGAACCATCAGCTTTCAATTTTCCTTTTAGTACCCATTTACACCCAATGGCCTTACTACCAGTAGGTAAATCAACTAATTTCCATGTTTTATTAGATTGCAAAGAATCCATTTCATCATTAACAAGTTCTTGCCAAAGATCAGAATAACTAGATTTAAGTGCATCTTCTAAAGTAACTGGATCACCTTCTAAAGTAAAAGCATAAAAATCAGACCCAAAATCTTTTGCTATTCTAGGTCTTACACTTCTTCTCAAATCAGGTGTAACTTCAAATGGTTCATTGCGTTTAGATAAAACGGACTCATAACAAACAACATCTAGAGATGAACCCCCACAATTTTTAAATTTAAAAGGAAACTTATCCTCAAAAAAATCAGCATCAAGGCATTCAATAATAACATTATTCTTGATATCAAAAAATCTATATGCCTTGCTATTTATTGCAAAGCCAATAAAAACACATTCATATGCTCTACTAGCTAATTTAGATCTCTTAGGATTTGGAATTCTCACATAAGCTAAACAACCCCATACACGAAAATATGAAACATTTTGTTTTCTATTTAGCCATGATTCAATAGGTGAAACACGAGTTTTCATATTAGGCACTCTATTCAAAACATAGCATACAGTTAAGAGAATTTCACCCCACCAATAAGAAGCTCCACCAGAATTTAGTAAAGTAGCTACAACAAGTTCACAAAGTGTTCCAATTTTACTTTCAACTTTTCCATTCATTTCTGGTGAATAAGGTGCAGTAACTTCATGAATAATGCCAAGCGTTTCATACAATTTAACAAAATCAGTGGAACTATATTCTGTACCTCTATCACTACGAAATCTCTTTATTATTTTCCCAAATTGATTTTCTCTTTCCTTTATGAACACTTTAAATATGTCATAAGCTTCAATTTTATGTCTAATTAAATAGACATATGTATAGTTCGAATGATCATCAATAAAAGTTATGAAATAGCGTTTTCCATTTCTTGTTAACACACCATCAAATTCAAATAAATCATAATGTATTAAATCAAGAGGTTCGGATGCTCTTTCTACAGTTTTATGTGATGTTTTTGTAATTTTTGCTTTACTACATGACTCACATTTATCAAAGTCATCTAAGCATACATTAGGGATTATTCATAGATTACTCATGTTTTAGACCAATCTTTTATTAACATGACAAAGCCTAGCATGCCAAACATTAAAAGAGCCAACAATATAAGAAGAAGATGCAACATTCTTATTCATCTAAACATTCAACTTAAACATATCATCACAAGCATAACCCTTACCAACAAAGGTTCCATTTTTGGTGATAATGTACTGATCAGAACCAATGTTTTGTACAAACCCAGTCTTATTAAGCAGAAAACTAGAAACAAGATTCTTCCTC
Source organism: Euonymus europaeus (assembly GCA_963580455.1). Classification (NCBI taxonomy): domain Eukaryota; kingdom Viridiplantae; phylum Streptophyta; class Magnoliopsida; order Celastrales; family Celastraceae; genus Euonymus; species Euonymus europaeus. The sequence goes on from OY756965.1 coordinate 5,370,711, forward strand.
ATTTCTGGAGTGTGCAAGACATCCTTTAAAATGAGTGTCTTTCCAGAAGTAAACTTTAATTCACATTCCCCAATTCCAGCGACCTTAGTGGTGTGGGAATCACACAACAGTACTTTCATATCATTAACATCAGAATAAGTCTTGAACAAGGAATGATCACAATAAATATGCCTAGCAGCACCAGAATCTACCCACCACCCTTCGGATTCAGAAACCATGTTGATTTCATTTATCATAGCCACATATGACTCCTCCTCAATAATATTAGCTTGAACTACAGGTTTTCGATTTCTGCAATTTCTAGCCATATGACTAGGCTTATTGCAAACAAAGCACAAAAACTGATTATTGTTCGGTGCTTGCTGCCTCGAAGGGGGCTGAAAGTTGTTCCTGTTCGTACTCACATTATTTCTCTTATTCTGGTTATTCCTCTGATTCTGGTTTTGGTTTTGGTTATGTTTCATGTTCGCCTTGTTTGGTCTCAGGTGTGCTGGAGTCTTATTTTTGTTGTTTGAAACAACAAAAACTTCTTCCTTTGTATCTTGTTTCCGAGCCTCCTCCTTAATTCTGAGTTTGACAATCAGGCTTTCCAACGAAAACTCCTTTGATTTGTGCCGCAATTGGTTCTTGAAATTTTTCCAGCTTGGTGGCAGTTTATCTATCATCACAGCAACCTAGAACTGTTCATCAATCTTCATACCTTTAGATAAAATTTCGTGAGCAATTTTTTGTAATTCATGAGATTGAGAAACAACAGATTTTTCATCAACCATCTGGTACTTCATATAACGATTAACAACATATTTCTTAGAGCCAGCTTCCTCTGTGTCATATTTCTTTTGCAAAACATCCTATAAATCCTTAGCAGACTCAAACGTAGCATAGTAATCATACAATTCATCACTCAGACCATTCAAAATATAATTCTTGCACATAAAATCATCAGACATCCAATTTTCAATTTCTTTGGTGTTTTCAGCAGTGATAGGTTCAGCTTGTGTGGGTTTTATACTAGTGACAACAGAACTGACCTTTTTCGTGGTAAGATAAAAGAACATCTTATTTTTCCATCTCTTAAAATTCAGACCTCCAAACTTGAATGGCTTGTTGTTGTTTTCAAAATTAGTAGCAGATTTGTTTTCAGTTTCCATAGCAGATGACATAATCGTCTTAAAATTGTTGAAATAACAACTAGAAAACTGATAAATATTAACTCAAAATTTTGCAAAATAACAAAACCAGAAAACCAACCGAACCAAGAAGAGAGGACATGGCTAAGTCATGAATTAGGAAGCTCTCTTTAAGACGATTTTGTGGTTGTGCCTCTGAATCGTGTTAGCAGTATACAACAACGACGTCCCCAGGATAAAACAGCCCAATCACTCTGTGTAATAGAATTTTCTACACTCAAAAATTCTACGAATTGCAACACAATCTTTTGTCTTTCTCACATATATAAAATGTTAGCCTTGAAAAAATGTTGTTTTCTGTATATAGAAGACGAACATCTTCTTCTGTTTTGAAAACCGTTCAAAACTGCAAATCGTGGAGGGATGTTTTTTCCAAAAAACTGTTGAAGATAAGATTAATTAGTTTTGATCAAGTAAAAAAAAAACTAAGTCATGGAGAAGAAATCAAAGGCCCCAAGAGCCCCAAGGCCCATCTTTTGATATTTACATTGTAGGAATTGAACTTAAGTTTATGCCTTCAAGTGTCCAAAACCCTTACCATTCCTCCATTCTTCAATTTATGAACAAAACACACATGTAATTTCTTTTGAATATAGCAAAACTCCAACAATATATCATAATACTTGAAATATTATTCAATTATCCTAAAATAAATTAGGGATTTGATTGCTTGTACGGGTCAAAAAAGACTCGTGATAGATCAAAGGGAAGAAAATGGGGAGAAGAATGGGAGAGATAATAGTTGCGTGGATAATAATTAATAAATTAATAAATTAATAAAATCGTTATTTTAATAAAGTAAAAGATATGATATTCATAGGTAATATGATGCAGTAGTGGTTGAATAAGAGAACTATAAAATTGTATTTGTTTATATTTCAAGAAATCTATTAAGATAATCTAATGTTGATGCACTTACTAGGCAATTCAATTGTTATTATGGCCTACAAACAAAGTAGGTAGTAGAAAATTTGTGAACCCTTGGCCATTATGGCTAAGTTCTTCCTATCTTGTTTGGCTACAAGGTGGAGATAAACCCATTCTGGCAGCAAAAAGAGTTAAGAGATTTCTGTAAAACCAAGAGCATCCTCCTCACAGCTTATTCTCCCTTGGGTGCACTAACCCCACCAATGAAAGGTGTCCAGATTCACGAATGGGATGTGCTTGAAGAAATTGCCAAAGCAAAAGGGAAAACAATTGCCCAGGTAATTATAAATTTTCAATTTCTTTCTTTCTTTCTTTAGTAGCTTATCTTAAGATTGTGCATTCTTTACATGTGACAGGTTTCTCTCAAATGGGTTTATGAGCAAGGTGTGAGCTTGATACCAAAGAGCTTCAATAAAGAGAGGATGAAAGAGAATCTTGATATTTTTGGTTGGTCATTCACCGATGAAGAACTAAATAAGATCAGTCTACTTCCTCAGCGCAAAACTTACTATCTGAAACAATTCATGGAGTCTCATGATCAAGTACTTGAGATTGATGAAGAGATTTAAACCTCCAAGAAAAATAATATACACCAGTTTGCATGCACTATATGGTTTCGAAAAGTATCTTTCTTTGAGGCCTAGTACTTTGACAAATTAAGTAATAGTTTTTATAGTTCATCATGTGACATCAAAATAAGTAACATTTAGAGATTTTTTGGATTGTTAGTTGAATTGAACTGTTTACTTCTGGTCAATATTATTTGTGATTTGATGTATTTTTTGTTGTGGATTTCTCTGTCTTTTCAATATATCATGTTGCGTAGGGTTAAATTTCTATGCAAAAATTGTTCTTGTATCGAGCTTTGTATATTATTGGATGTGTTCTTTGTTTCTTACCTAACAATGGTCAGAATAGGATTTTGGGGGAAGATGAGAGGCGACGTGTAAGGTTAAAATAAATTGAGGCCTCTCATTTATGAGTATATGAACACGATCATGACAAATGTATCTGAGCATACAAAATGGATTTGAAAAATGAATGAGCATCTCTAAGCATGTTCAATGCTAAGTAGGGACATGTGTGTGAAGGGGAGTATTGCTGCACACGTACACACAACGTCCCACATATGAAAAATGAGTGTGAAAGTGGTTTACATGCAAGTAGTTGGACCCAGTGCTTGAGCCATAGATTTTAGACAACGTGGGCTATCGACACTTATAATGAGACTACATATGTTTAGAGCCATTAGTAAAATAGAGATGAGAGATTGAGAGAGAATGAGATGAGTTAAACGTGAAATACGGAGAGAAAGGCAGAACACGAGTTTTGCTAAATTGGCCATTGTCATCGATCGTTGACTCGTCGTCAGGTCTGGTTATCACTCACTCGTCTAGTCATCGATTGGTTAGTGGTTAGTACTCTCTACTCGCCTACTCCTACAATTATATTCTCTCCGACTCGACGACTCCAGTCCGATGGGCTTTTATAGAAATTATTAATAGGTTTTTACTTCTTAATAATGTTTCTTATATTATAAGGCTTTCGCGTGTACTTGAACCCTTGGTGGTTCTACTAAATGCTAATTTTAGCCAAAATTTTAGGTTTCTCTTCCATAGTGGGTTGCAAACATCTTGAAGAAGTCTCTATAAATGGTTCTAGAAACTCCTACTGCAAATCTCCAATGGCAATTCAGACTACTCAATCTCAATTAGGTTACTACTTACTAAGGTCAGTACTCTTCCACAATTTCACTACTTCTCAAGTTAGCAAGTCTCAATAGAAATTTAGAATATTTGTAATTGGTTTCAACTTTGAATGTTTTGTTTGATTTAGGATATGAAAATTTGAAATATGTTTGATAAGAAACATCAATCGGGTAGTCAGAAAAAAGATAAAAGAAAAAAGGTAGAACAATTGATTCAATCATAAAGAGGAGCAGTTGATAAGTTTTTCAAAGGTAATTCTTCAATTAAAGAGTTAGTGGATGATGATATAATCAATGGATTGGGAGAATTAGTTAATGAAGATGTATGTGATGTGGTTGAAAATGAAAATGAAACAGAAACAGAAACTGACACTGTTATGTTAAAAAATAAAAAATGTGAATATGTATGATCCAATAACTTGGGAAGAAATTGATGACAAAACAAGAGATCTTTTGGTAGAAAAGGTCCTACAAGAGGAAACAACTTAGAGTATCTGTGGATAGATTGGGAAGATATTTTTCTGAATCTCATTATACTAGAATATTGGTAAATGGCGAATATTAAGATAGAAAATGACTAGTGTACTCGATGGAGGTGAACAGAGTTTATTGTGTTTGGTGTAAGTTGCAATAAATTGTTAAAAAGTGCGATTATAACTGAACTAACCAAATTCTTTTTTATAATTATATATTTTATTATATGATTGATAACGATATAATAATATAAATATGGATTATGGATTAAAGAGATTATCTAATTTAATCTTGACCATTGATATGTTGATTTAATGGTCCATATCTAGGGTAACAAACATAAATGGTATAGGCCAAATAAAAAATCAATGTTTCTCTCTCACTATCTCCTCTTCACTCTGGCTCTCTTCTCAGTCCCTCACACCTCCATCATTTGTCTTCAAACAGTTCATACCGAACCAGGTTATTTTCAACATGGTTATGCGCATTCTATTTTCAAAAACAAGGTTGGTTTTGTTGATGGTACTCTTCCTACTCCTGACTCTACTAACCCTGATATTCATCTATAAAAGTAGTCAAATGGCCTTATAAAGACATGGATTAGTAACTCCTTATCATCTAAAATTTTACAAAGTGTATCTAATTACAAGACTGTAGGGGAGTTATGGTCGGATTTGAAGATAAAATATATTATGATCACTGAGACTAGAGGGTTTGAAATTGCTAGAGAAATTTGATTCATGAGACAAGAGACGATGACAATAACTTATTACTTCTCTAAACTGAACAGTTTATGGCATGAATTGTCGAATTATCATGCTCTCAAACCCTGCTCATATGGAAGTCATGAAGCCATACAACCAATAAAGGTTCAAAGGAACAAAGTGAATGTGGCGTGTTTCCTAATTGGTTTAAATGACCACTACAGCGCTATCAATAGTCAGATTCTTCTCAATGAACCATTTCCTGATCTCAACATGGCTTTCCACATGGTAATGCAGGAGGAAAGAAAGCAAAAAATCTCAGAAAAGGCTAGAATCATCTCTCATGATGCAATTGCTATGACATTCAATGAGAATGCTAATATGGAGAATCACACTAGTTCTAAACCAAACTTCAAGAACTCACAAAACAAGAATGCAAATGCTTCAAAGACACAACAAGGAAACAGGGATAATCTCTTTCGCACCTAAACCAACCACAAGGTTGATAAGTGTTATTGAATCCATGGGTTCCCTCCCAATAAACAGAAAAGACAGAAAACCAACAATGGGAAATTCAATGCAAATATCAATGAAGTTGCAACTACAAAACAACAAAGTGGAGGGGGCTATACTAATGAGCAGTAACAACATACTGTAGCTTTTCTTCAGAGCAAGATACAACCTGCTGATAATGGTGCGGAAAGATAGACTAATGTTGCAACTTCAGCTTTAGTGGCAAGTTCTAAATTGGTAGTGGTTCTAGTGAACATGTCATTTGTCATCCATCTTTCTATCATACATCACACAAAGTGCAACAGTCATATGTTTACTTGCCCAATGGTGATAAACACATTATCACACATATAGGTAGAGTTTAACTTACATATTTTAGAACATGTACTGCGTGTGCCTACATTCAACTTTACTAAAATTAAAACGCCAAGATTTTGTTAATTCTACAACCACTACAGAGGTTTGGCACATAATACTTGGGCATCCCTCTTGTATTTTTTTCCAATTTAGTGCTAGTTGTAACTAGTGGAGAAACTAGTGATTGTAAGGATTGTATTTTGGCAAAAATGAATAAAAAATATTTTCCCATAAGTACTAGTTCTACTACAAAATATTTTCGATTGGTACATATGGATATATGGGGGCCAAAGGCCATTACTTCTCTTGATGGACACAAGAATTTTCTAACTGTGGTTGATGATTTCTCAAAAATGAATTGGGTTTATCTAATGAAATCTAAGGCTCCGACTAAAACTTATATTAAGATCTTTATAAGCTATGCATTAACTCAATTTAAGAAAAAGGTCCTGACCACAAGATTGATAATAATCTTGAGTTTGATATGGGAGAATACTATATGACAGAGGGTATTCAACATCAAAGGCCATGTAACTATACTCCTTAGTAGAATGACACTCTTGAGAGAACACCAATATTTATTGAACATGGGTAGAACAACTAAGTTGCACAGTGGAATTTAAAAAAAAAGAGGTTATTATGTGTTCAAACTATATTTTTTCTAATAAATAGGTTACCTAACAAAGCTCTAGACTATAACTCACGTCTCCCTATTAGTTTTATCAAAATTTGAACCAAAGGCTAGCCCTTGTGTATTTCATGGCTATCCTATTGGAATTTAAGGATAGAAACCTCTACATTTAACTACACAATAAATTTTCATATCAAGAGATGTAAATTTCTTTGAACCCTTAATGAGCTCTTAAGGACTCTAAATGGTGTGAAGCTATGGATTTAGAGTTACAAGCATAATGGTACATGAGATTTGACATTTTTACCAGAAGATAGGATAGCTAGAGGATTAAAGTGGGTATATAAAATAAAATTCAAATCTAATGGGAAAAATGAAAGATACAGAGCAAGGCTAGTTGCTAAGGGTTTTAATCAAAGTGAGGATTTTCATTATAAGGAGACTTTTGCTCCGGTTGTGAAAATCACAACTATTAGGATTTTTCTAACCCTAGTTAGTATGTTCAAATGGTATGTGCATCACTTAAATCTAAACAATAATGTCTTTCTTAATGGTGATCTTCAAGAAGAAGTATACATGAAAATGCCTCCTAGTTTTAGCACTAACCAACCTAACCTAGTATGTAAATTAAGAAAATTCATTTATGCATTAAAACAAGCCTCACGATAGTGGAATGAAAACTGTAGGGAAGCTTTACTGAAATTTGGTTTTATCCAAAGTAGGGCTGATTATTTCTTTTTTTTCTATAAGCATGATTTGATTGGGTTAAACAATATATAGCTACATGCTCAAGATAAAAGATTTAGGAAATTTAAAATATTTCCTAGGTCTAGAAATAAAATATACAACCACCAGGCTTCTTTTAGGATACAAATGGTTGATAGGTAGGTTGATGTATCTAACCTTGACAAATCTAGATATCACGTCTGCTGTTAACAATCTAAGTTTATGCAAAAACCTACTGATATGCATTTAAATGTTGCATATAATATTCTTAAATACGTAAAAGGGTACATAAATCAAGGACTCTTTTACCTAAGCACTAACAAGTTGCAAGTTGAGGCATTTTGTGATGCTGATTGGGCTTCTTGCGTGAACACAAGAAGGTCAGTGACTAGATTCTGCATCAAACTGGGTGACTCTTTGATTTCATGGAAGCTAATGAAGCAAAACAAGATATCTAGATCCTTAGTAAAGGCTGAATACCATGTAATTATTGCTAAAACTAATGAATTGATATGGCTATCTAGTTTATTCATTGAATTGCAAGTCAAGACTATAAATCTTTGATTCTTAATTGTGATAGTCAAGAAACTATTCACATAGTCAATGATCTCATCTTCCATGAAAGAACCAAGCATATTAAGCTTGACTTTCACTTCACACGAGATAAAATACAAGAAGGGTTCAATACTCACCTCAAGTTTGAAGACCAACCAGAGGACATCCTCACCAAACCTATTCTAGCACATGGTTTCGACATCTCAAAGTCGAGTGGACCATGCTCACCAATGACCATGCTCCCCTTGAGGGTGGGGGGTGGGGTGGGGGGTGGGATTGGGAATAAGTCCTGTCTTCAAACTTTTCTGGAAATTATAAAACTATCAAAAAAATAGTCATGTCTTTGCTTTGGATTGCTGCCAATTTTCTCAAATCCCAAATCTTCTTCATTGAACCCAAATGGCATCTCGAATATTGTCATTGAATTTTCGTCTCCCTTTTTTTCTAACTTGGACAAATTTTCATAATGCTTCCTAAAATAGATTGAATTGAAACGTCGTCATGTTGCTAACGCTCACTTTAGCATGTTAGACCATCTATAATAGATACTCATAATATATTTTCTTAATTTTGACAAAAGTACACTTTTTTAACTAATTTATAGTTTTTGAAACAGTAACAATATACATCAGTTACTCTTAATAATTTAAATATTCATTTTTAAAATTATTTTTTTATTGAATTAAACTCAATCTATTTTACTACTATTATAAAATCAAACCTTACCATATTAAATAATAATTAAATGATATTAATATTAATGATTTTTTTGTTAACTCTTTTAGTATTTGACATTAATAAATAATTTATGTGGTAGTTGATTTATAGGGCCACAAATGTGGTTGTCGAATTTTATGGCTAGAAAGGTAGTGATTCATTGTGTGCCTACCAATTGTTTGTTGAGTTGGTGAAATATGTGGTTTTGAATATGGTAGGTGGAATATATGGGTTATTTTGTGGTTGTTGAAATATGTAACACATGATAATTATATTCGGTTTCATTTTGCAAGTCAAGTACCTCTATGTAATTCCATTTTGCAAGTCAATTAATACATATCTATGCTAATGATAATCAACTAACAAGTCAAGCATCTATTAATGGCCTAAATAACTAGTCCTCAATGTCCACGCCTAGCAAGAATATCAGCTTGCAATTCGTCAATGTACTTGCGTTGTACATGACCTAAAGAATTCAAATCAGTTATCATGATTTGATATTCCTTCTCTTTTTTTTGTTTGTTCAAGCTTATCATACTTGGCAAGTGCAACTATATCTGCTTTTGCCCTAACTTTCTCCATCTCTGCCCTGTCTTGCTCCACCTTCAGCATCACCTCTAGCTTATTAGTTTGCAATGTTAAATAATCATTCCACTCTTTGTTGACTCTAATTCTCTCAACTTCAGCTAGTGTCATTCTTTCCTTGTGCTCTTTCTTCTTATCAAGTGTTAATTGCCCCCACAATATCAACTAGTGCAGTATGATCAACCTTGCCTTTTTTTCCTAGCCACTTTTGTAGCAATTTGACCAATTTGTCTTTCAATTGAAATTGATCATGAGAAATCATCATCCAAATTAATAACATCAGTTGGACGCATGTCACAAGTACCATTATGCTTTCTTTTTAGGGACAAGTAACGAAATGACCCTTGTACTTTTAAGAAAAGGTCAGTTGAGCCCCTTTACTTTATTTCGAAACCAAATAGGCCCTTCTACTTTGAATACTGAGTCACGTTAGTCCTTATGCCAATTTTCCATCCAGAATCGATGACGTGGCAGTTAACAAATTACATGCCATTTTTTTGATAAGGGAAAAAAATTATAACATAATAAAAAAGTAAACTCCATCTTCTCCGGTGACACTTGCATCCATCGTCCGACATCCATTTTGAGTCAATGACCTATCAAATTAACGCTCACAACCTCCACAAGTAATTTTAGATCATTAATCGTCACAAAAACCCATTCATGTCGCTCAAATCTGTCTCGAATCACACCTCGAAATTGATTTTAAGTGACCTCCGATTCGGCGACTTTAGACGACTCCGCCACACGGAACCACCACATATATGTTCTCCAGCCTAATATCTACCTCTCCCACCCATTCACTGCCTATAACAGCCACCATAGACTGTACTTCAAAAGGGAGGGACTGAAATGGAAAAACAATAGTCGCAACCACACTGCCATAAAGAGAGAAGCAACACGTTCCCGCTTCTACTTTTGTCGACGATCCGTGAGATCCTTAGGTCACTAGACATCATTGCCGTCTTTTCTTCTCCACTGGAGAAATCGATTGACGTGGCCTTTCCGACATCGGCGTCTTGAATAAAATGTTACTTGTTTTTGTTTTGATTTTTGGATTTAACTTTTTAGGGATTTTGAGATTTTTTTGTTTTAATTAAGTTTGATTTTATTATTTCCATGTCACACTTAATAAATATATATATTCTTTTTAAAAAATCCATGTCAGCATTTAATAGCCACGTCATCGATTTTTAACGGAAAATTCTTATAGGGGCAAACGTGATTCAAAATTGAAAGTAAAAGGCCCTCTTTGACCCGAAATAAAGTAGAGGGGCCCAACTGACATTTTCTTGAAAGTACAGGGATCATTTCGTTACTTGTCCCTTCTTTTTAAAGAAGAATGTCCGACATGCATGTTCGACTTTGGTTGATACCTCAACAAGTTCTAGCAATGATCGAATTGAAAATGTGCATTTATCATTTTATGATACATCTCCTTTGCGATTTGCATTTATAAAATTTCAAGACAATAAACAAGTATCGAAAATTTAGACTTAAATCATAAATATCAAACCTGCAGTTATGCTTACCTTATCAATCTCATTCGTACCAGATGGTCAAGAATCCTCAATTCGAGTTAAGAAGCCTAAGGGCTTGTTTACCAAAAGTTGAATAGTTGACCAACAGCTATTCAACGATCTTTCAGTTCGATGGCTGTGATTAGAGCCTTTTGAGTCATTTTATAATTGTCCAATTCTTGATCAAAACGTATTTGCCTTTCGGTCGATCCCTTGAATTGCATCCATGCTTGTGTTCAACCAAGCGAAAGCCAAGTTTTTGTCTTCATCAATGAGAAAGTTGTTAAAGTATTTTTGATAAAAATATGCTTGATGTGCTTGGTAAGTATGTTTGATGTGCTTTGGTTATTATATGTGTTTAATGTTTGTTGTATTTTATGATAACTAATGTTTTATCAAAACATGAAGCTTAAGATAAGCTTACAAGTTGTCAAGATTCAAGACTACAAAATTCACTATGGTTGTAGCTGATGTGGAAGATGTTTGTTGACTGGGCTCAAGTTTTAGTCCATAAAACTTGGTCTAAATCATAGAAGATTGAACATTGTTAGAGATTATAGAGAGCAAAAATTATGCGATCAAATCGTGGTTAATTGTCTAAAGCTTGACTTTGATTTGACTTGCTAGAAGAAAGGAAAGAATAGATCACTTCCTAGAAGGAAAGAGAGACGATTCTTAGAAGAAAAAAAAGGAAAGAAGAAATGATTTTCTAAGAAAAAAGAGAAAGAAATCAAATTAAGACAAATTAGGTGGAGAGAGATAAGGATGATTGAAATAACTACAATCAATGTGATGATTCAAAAAGTCAGAAACCCTAGTAATATATAATCTCCACAGAGGTTGCCTTAAACGACATAGGGACATCATCCACTCATTCTAAAGCCCTGAAGCAGTCAGTTCTTATCTCTCACATTCTTGCTTATTGTTTACTCTGTTAGAGTTGTTTTATACTTGAACTAAGTTCCTAAACCTCTTGCCATAACACGCATAAATATACTTGTAAGAATGGGTTGACACTTGAGCAAAAACCAGTTGTATAAAGAGGTTGAGTTTCTCTCTACATCAACAACCTGTCATAATGAATTTCCAAATCTCAAAGAGAAGCCTTGAGTAGTGGATGTAGGTCCAATTGTGACTGAACCACTCTACATCATTTGCACTCTCTCTACCCTTGTCTTTTACAGTTTTTTTTACATTGCTTATATGTGCTTGTTTCATACGTGCTATAATTTGTGTCTACCTCATACTAGTTTATATTCTAGCAAATTTGTTTAGTACTACATTTGATTCTAGACTTTATTGTTTGACAAACTGATTTTAGAGCAGAAAATCTAGTCTAGTAATCAAAAATTATAAAATAGTTAATAAGCTACTTACCTTATACAATTCACCCCCTTGTTTTAAGCCTAAGGTCCTAATAGAAGTTACCTCCACGATTGTTTGGTCTCTAACTCGCTGCTCGAGTCTTCATTGTAGCATAAACTTTTTCACAAGAACTCACCATATACACATTATGCGTGTTGTACTGTGTACCATAGTTCACAGTTCACTAATATACTTATGTGAACCACAATTCACAAGAAGTTGAATCATAAAAAAGGAACCCTAGTATTTTTCACAAAAGTAAACCACATCGATATAAAATTGAGTAAATAAGATGAACAAAACAGAGTGACCAAGCATCACAAGCAACAATAGACACAATTTTTCAGAGCAAATTAGGAAATCCTGAGCCTAATCGCAAACACAATAATCAATCCTTGAAATTAAAGTAAGCTAGAAACTGAATTATCACACTTCAATGTCAGCATAATCATAAAAAATTCACACTCCACTAACTATATGATCATTAATGAGAGATTAATTAAGCGGAAGTCCCATTCAATTCACATAACTTCAATTCATAAAACTTGACCTACTACCCTCTTACTCACATGCCTACCAACTAGAATGAGCATAGTCAGACTAACCCAAAAAAAGAAAGAACTATCACTTAGAAACAGGTCCCTTTTTCTATCTTTCTTACTTGATTCGTCCTTCATCTCCGTGTCTTATCTGGATGGAATGCATACTATCTCCATATCGGACTAGGTTTTGATCGAATATTCCTTAGAAAGATAAGGACGTCTAGCCGTTGGGAGCAAGACCCTATTCCGATCTCATAACCCAAATCGAACACAAACAACAACAAAAAATAACATATCTAGTCAAGAATAACACGATGTCACAGGAAGATGATCTCCGAAGGTAATAGGTGGAGTGACAATGTTGATTTCGCCTACGAATAGAGAGAAAGAGAAGAATACGACCATGTGCGGTCTGCCTCTGAGAGAGAGAACAAGAAGAAGATTATTCTTTTTAATCGAAATACACCATCACGCATGAACAGTTGTGTGCGAGGGGTACAAGCCAACTATAGCAAAACGAGATTACTCATTGTACAATCCAATAACTGACGTGGGCCGAATTCTCACAAAAAAATACAAAAGAAACTTCTTTATTTTATAACAACCACGTCCAGAAATGGGTGGTCTTAGCCAGGCATCGTTCAATCGTCAGAGCACCACTAGAAATTCCCTTTAATCTCTACCGGAGCTGGTGAGCAGGATTTCGGAGTCGCAACTCGCAACTCCCAACTCCCAAGACCAAAGTCCCAATTTCTTTTTCTAAATTTTTGTTTATTTTATTGGTTAATACGTGTCACCTAACTGTAGAATTTGATGATCTAACGGTCAATACTCACTCGTTTCATAACACACTGTAGAAATCATATTGCCCCCAAACCCTCTCTTCACCCCTAGGCCCTCCCAACATCCCTCCTCTCCGCCTCATTATGTTGAACCTCCGGCGGGCTACACTCACCAGAATCCCCCGCCTCCGCTTCTTTTCACAGTCCTCCGCTGCCGCTGCTCTAGACGAAGAAACTCCATCTGTAGCTCAGGCCAATACCCAGGCACTCACTTACGTAGAGGACTTCCCTAAGCCCGATCCTAAGTACGCAGAGACCATCCTCGCTGTCCCTCGGGCTGCCTCTGGCTCCAACATATCTTCCAAAGAGCGGAAAGCAGGGCGCGTCCCCAGCATCGTCTTTGAGCAGGAGGATGGCCAACATGGCGGCAATAAGCGCTTAATCTCCGTCCAAACTAATCAGATAAGAAAGCTCGTGAATCATCTGGGTCGTTCCTTCTTCCTCTCGCGCCTATTTGATCTCGAGGTGCGGCCGGAGTTGGCTTCCGGTGAGGTCATTGAAAAAATTAGGGTCCTGCCCAGATTGGTATGTATTTTCTTTTTTATTGATTGATTATTCGAATTCCTTGTATGTTGTTGAATTGTTAATGGTTTGGTTCCCATTTCTTAGTTAATAGAGGCCATTGCTAATGGATTATTTGTAGTAGTTGTATTTCGTTAATAAATTGTCTGGTTGTTGATGGCAATGCTGCGGAAGTGAGGCGAATGCTTTTACTGGGATTTTGAGTTGATAAAATATACTACAGTTTCGACCCCTGGTCATTTTGGGTATGGAAACTGAAATGACTGCCAGGTCGACAGTATAGTGCTGCGGAAGAATGACCTCAGTTTTTGATTTTCTTGTATGCTTTTACTTGAACAACTTGCAAAACTTAAAAATGCCTTGTTAATAGTACTAATGTTTATAGTATTATGCTACTTATTTATTTATTGCATGCTTGACCTGTTAAGCATTAGTGTTTACAGTTGTTTTAACTTCTTTGATGAATTTTTAATCTGTGACATGTTTTTTTCGTTATTGTCACAGCTTCATCTGCATTCTGGCACAGATACTCCACTTAATGTCACCTTTCTGAGAGCACCTTCCCATGCATTGTTGAAGGTTGATGTTCCTCTTGTATATATAGGAGAAGATGTGTCCCCTGGACTTAGGAAAGGTAAGCGAAAGTTAATTACCGGAAATATTTGCTTTGATGTTCCTCTTCCATGTATTGCCTTAATTTCTCTCTCAATTTTCATAGATTTTTTGTTTTAGTTGTCATTTTTTGTGTCCTATTTTGATGTAAAGAAAATATAAAAATAGTGGTTTGTACTGGTCTCTGGCATATGAAAGTATTCTTTTGTACAATTCATCATTTGGGCAAGTAGTTGATGTATGTTGGATCCGTTGTTGAAAAGCATAGATTTTGTATGCATATGCGCAGTTAGAGTTCCACCACTGTCTTCTTTTTCTCTTGAATGGATTATTTTTTCATCATATATATTGAGTGGGAAAAGAATTATTAATAAGACAAAAGTGCTGGTACAATTGATATATGCCCTGGCAAATACCACACCCAAACAGCAGAGGGCAATGTTGGATGCAAGTCTATACGCCCTTGTGGACCAGTTGGATTGTGAAGCTGCAGCCAAGGTTACTGGCATGCTTCTGGAGATGGACCAGACTGAGGTTTACCTCTGCTCAAGTCCTCTGATGCTTCGAATGCAAAAGTTGCTGAGGCCATGGAGGTCCTAAGAATGTCGCTTCTCAGGAACAGGCAAACAATCAAGTTGATCAGCTAGCCTCTATCTCCTTGACTGAAAATCTTGTCTCTTGAGTAATTGACGTGCTGACTAGAAGTTAATTAGAGTGGACTTGAGTTTCTTTGGTCACAAAGGCATACTCGATTTCAAAAGTTAGTTGCCATTTAGCCTCTATCTCCTTGACTGAAAATCTTGTCTCTTGAGTAATCGACGTGCTGACTTGGAGTTAATTAGAGTTGACTTGAGTTTCTTTGGTCACAAAGGCATACTCGATTTCAAAAGTTAGATTGCCTTTTACTTTTTGGAATTTGGTTAACGTATTTTGGTAGGATTCCTGGTATATTTTCTGGGAAGGATGTGGGATTTTCCTGAATTTTTAGTTCAACTCATTTTGCATTAAGAAAAACAGGATTTGCAACCACCCTTGGCATGCATGGAGTAAGAGGATTTTGTACCAATTGTTACTTCTCAACTTAAAAAACACATTCAATTAATTGATTTCTGGAGTCGTTGATGTCTTATAAGCGAAATGGTAGTAAATTGAATCAGTCTTGCATTGTAATTTATGGGATATGCTTGGCTGTATATAACTGTAGTAATTTTGCAGAAGTGATTTATGGGAAAGTTTGAATGTTCTCTTTGTGGAATATTTTCTTGGTGCTATAGTTGGCATCATATAAGCATACAGGAATTATTCTCATATTTTCTTCCCATAATTTTTTTTGTTATAATCTATGGATGTGACTGTTAAACTTGGCAGGTTCTTATTTGAACATCATTAAGAGGACTGTCAAGTTTCTCTGCCCAGCTGATATCATTCCTCCCTATATTGATGTGGATTTAAGTGAACTGGATGTTGGCCAGAAGTTGTTAGCAAAAGACCTCAAGGTTCATCCTGCTTTAAAGCTTATTCGACCAGAAGATGAGCCTATTTGTAAGATCATGGGAGGGAGGGTTTCTGACCAGCAAAAGAAGTCTAAATAAGCAATTATGGTCAGGTTTTGTTTCGCTGTTTCTAACTGTAGTTTTCTGGGTTGAGGACAACAAGGGTGGTAGGGGAGAGGAGTTATGATGGATCTCATCTGATCATTCTTGTCAATTATCAAAGAGAATTCCCTTTCTTCTGTCCTGTTTTATATTTTCTTCTTGTGTTATGATGACGGCAAAGACTGAAATGTTTTTTGTTCTATTAAATTTTTTAGGGAGTGGTAGATACTTGTTCTTAACACATCCCCCACATGAAATGTAGTAGAGGGATGAGGGGAGAGAATAAGATTTATGGTCATCCTTCATAATAGAGGGTGATTGGATGCGATGCAATATCAAGTTTTCCTTAATTTTGATGAAGTTTGAAGTATGTAATCGTACAAATTGATCTAGGAAGGTTGGGGCTATGTGCCATAGCTCCAATCTCTCCTAAATTAAAGCTTGAAATTGTTTCTTTGAAAATTTTGGTTTGTGTCTATATTATAGAGACGTCTTGTACTCTATGGTTTTGGAATTTTTTACTTCACTGCTTATATCAGAGCTTCACTTGGGAAGATCATCTCGTGGAGTTTAAATGCAGTGGAATAGAAAATGGAGCATACTGTACCTTTGATCATGAAATGGTCTCTTGGCAATTGCTCAAACACATGTACTTTTGCTCTAATTTGAATGCCTGGCTCTCTTTTACTCGCAAGTACCACATGATATTTCATTTGTTTCGTACTAACTAGCCGCTGCAGGCAGTGGAAATTTCACTTGTATGTATTATGATCGTGTTGATTTTAGATGCACTGTACACCTGCATATCCTGCTGATTTTAGTTACTCATTTGATTGTTATATGTATTTAGGTGATCAAGAAGGGTTATTTGAATTTAAAAGGGTAGGCGAGGTAGGTTATATTGCTCGCTCGACTTTGAGCAAGGGTGAATGTAGATGCAAAATTTCTGGCCAGCATTAAGAATTGGCAGGGAAGTATCCAAAGAAATGGGAAATTCCTTGCATTATATGATTTTGAACATCTTTGAGGATTGTTTCAATGGGTTCAGGAATTGTGCTCTGCGGGGGGCGGATTCTGGTGAGCCTTTTTTTTTTTTACTTGACAGTACAGGAAAGTATTTGATAATAGAATGATAATCAGCAAGAAAGTCTATCATCATGTAGCCTTGCCTTCGGAATTCATTGGGCTCTGGTGGATTGACTTGTTCCATAAGTGATGATTAAGTAGCGTTGTGGTGGATGTTTCAATTATCAGTGTGGGAGGGGGGCTCAATAGTGAATAGGGCAACCGACATAATTCTGTGGTGGAGTGCAGCAGACGTAAGAGTGTTGCACAAAAATGTCAGAGTGCTGTACAATTATGGGAACTCAATTTTTGTTGATAAACGGAATTGTGGTGATGGTAAGTGTAATTCTGTGTGACGCAAAGTTACAACAAATGAGTGTCAGGGTGAAGGAGCAAAACCACGCAAAGTGAATGAAAGTATCATTGTACTGAGACACCGAGTCTGGGTTCAACGCTAATGTGCAAAGTGAGTGAAAATTGTGTTGAAGTTTACTTTAGGGTGGGTTTGGATTGAGGGGGAGAAAAGAGAATGTAAAATGTTTTTTCTTTTTCATATTTGGATAGGTTAAAAAAAATATAGATTTATCATTTCTCTTGTATGGATAGTTCTTATAAGAGAAAAGAAAGGAAAAAATTGGTTTACTTTACAAATTTATCCTTATTTTTAAGATCAAGTATTATGTACAAGGGCAAAATAAATCATTCATTTATAAATAATTTAATTTTTTTTCTCTCCAAATGACCCCAAATGGAAAATAAGATAACTCTTTCATTCAATTCTATTCAAATCCGTCCAAATAAGATAATTAAAAGGAAGTTCATTTCCTTTCTCTTCCAATTCCACAAATCTCCCAATCTAAACAGACTTTAAAGGGGATTCACCTCGTGAAATATAAGCTAATTGACCCTATAAATAAACATGTAGGGTCTTCTTAACTTCCAATTCTTCACATTGATTGGTTTAAAAATTGAATCATATTTAATCATATTTTGAGAATTTCAAGTATTATATGGCTCAATGATACCAGCTGGGGTGCGGGTAGGGTGCCGCTCTAGTTTGATGAGCGCAAAAAGCCTTGTTCATGAAATTCGTATGGTTTATTTGAATGTCACATATGTTCCTGTCGTTGGGTCACATAACTTGCGACTTATATTCTATTGATATTATGAGGGCACGGGCCGATAGACGGGTTCTTCGGTCCCGCCCCAATCGAAGTAAACATGTAGGCTCATGATTGAGTTAACACTCCACGCATGTAAAGCAGGCACAAAAATTACTAGAAATTTCTTATTTAAAAATTAAATTACAATTATTTTATACAAAACATTATAATCGAGTCAAAATAATCTCTTATTTGATAATGATATTTTCTCTAACACAAATGAGACTTGTATTGAAGAATAATGAAAAACAAAAGAAGAACGTCAACATTAAACTTAATGCTAAAGAAACTACAATTGGACTCCTCACATGATGCTTCCACAGAGGTTCCATACGTCAGTTCGACCGTTAAGTAATAAATACAACTTCCATTTCCAACATTAGTGAGAGTCCTAAAAACTACCTTTAATATTAGGAAGAGCTAGTGATGGGTAATTGAGATTGTGTAAGTATCACTATACCCGACAAAAATGCATGGAATGGTTTAAGGATCAAATTTATTCTTACGGGCGTCCCATGTGTAAGGAAAACACTTAGACCTAAAAACAAGATCGAAGTGATGAGGATTGAGGATGTGTACCATGTAGGGTAAAGTATGGAGTCTCAAAATGAAGAGCCGATGATGGTAGACGATTCATGAGATATACAGCAGCAGTAAAAGCTTCAACCCATAAAAACAGTGGAGCATCACAGTGAAATAGCATTGTCATACCTAATTCATGAATTATTCGGTGACGACGTTGAACCATACCTGTGTGGTTAGGTGTATATGGACAAGAAATTTGATGAATGACTCCAGCGCAACGAAAGTGAGATGACTGTTTTGAGTGGAGAAACGCAACTCCACCATCCGAATGAAAGACTTTTAATTTGCTTGTTGAACTACCTTGCAACATATTTTTCAAAGACCAAGTAAGCATTCACAAAATCTGATTTATAACGAAGAGGTAGGGTTATGAGGAAATTGGTCACTCAAAGATAGGACTAATTGCAATTAGGTCACTCATCCGAAAAAACTTCAATTTAGGTCATTCATCCGAAAAAACTTCAATTTTCATCACTTGATATTTCAATTGCAAGCAATTGAATCATTCCGGTCCAATTTTCCGATGACCGGAGCTGACGTGCAACGATTTTGATGATGTAGACATTATGATCTGATAATTTTGCTGATGTGGATTTAATTAATACATTATTTTTAAAATATTTTTCTATATTAAGAAAAGAAAAAAGAAAAAATGAATTAGCCATTCTTTGTTTAATTACATCTTGAAAAAAAATGGTTAATTTTAAACCTCCACCAACTACTTGAATGGGTTTTTTCGAACAAGAACCCCCTAAAAACCACTTATTATACTTTTAGCCTCAACTTTTTTTAATTTCAAAAATAACCTTTTGGGCATATGAAATGACATGCCTACCCTTCATTCTCATTTCCCTCCAAATTGATTTACTCATTTAATAAAATTTATAAAAAATAAATAAAAAAACTAGGTTACAAACAACTCTCCATCACCCCTCTCTCAACCCAATCTCATGGTCTCAACCCAAGTCTCTCATCACGACCCTGCCTCTCCATCTTTGCAACCTTGCTTCTGTAATTGCGATCCTGCTAGTCCTTCACTGTGACGCTGCCTTTGCCGTCACCGCGAGCCTGCCTTTCATGTTTGTAAAGCTCTTATTTATTTTTGTTCCCTAAAACTAAGCTGGGACGTTCAATGAGGATCTAAGTCTTGTTTTGTGCTGAACTCTAGCTCTGATTGCAGCTTTCGTGACTTATTTCTATATTTTTCTATGACCAATAGAATATCCCATTTATTTGTGGCAAAACATGCCTCCAATTTCAAACTCCGTGCACTTAAAATTAGATATCATGTTTTCATGTATGGATATATACAAATTTGCAGCATCATATGGATACATTCATGCCTCCAATTTCAACCAAGGCCTCAGATCCGCATGTTGAGATATAGTATTTAGTCAATATTGTATTTAGTTCACACTTGTTGTATTCAGTTCACACTTGTATATGCCACGTCATGTAGGGCATCCTTCCTACCCTACTATATATTTGCTTGTAACTCCTTTTGCCGTCAATGTAATACATCCTCAATATACTGAACCTTTGGATTTTCCTCTCTTGTTCATCTTCTGTAAACTTTATCTTGGTATCGGAGCGCCATCATGACCGACGCCGACAGTCCATCCTTAGGCCTGAAGTTACCCGGTTCCAACAATCAATCCATGGGCTCCTTTAGCGCTAACAAATTCAACCATGACAATTATTTACTCCGAAAGAGCATGGTTTTATCGATTATTCGAGGACATCGTTTGGAAGGATACCTCAATGGCACCAAGGAGTGTCCACCAGAGTTTCTCATAGACAAGCAAATTGAAAAGTCTGACGATGCAAAGAAGCCAAACCCTGATTTCGAAACTTGGGTTGCGCAAGACCAGATCTTGCTTGGCTGGCTCTACAACTCTATTGAAGTTGATGTTTCCTCAGAGGTTATAGGGTATGAAACCTCCAAAGAGCTTTAGGATGCCCTTCAAACTCTATTTGGTGCAAAATCACGCTCCAATGTGATTCTCTACAAAAAGGAATTTCGTTAGATGCAAAAAGGAGGACTCACCATGTCTGAGTACCTCAAAGCTATGAAAAAAATTTCTGATAATCTTGCTCTTGCGGGATGTCTAGTTGACACTAGTGACCTTGTTTCTCAAGTACTTGCTGGACTCGATTCCTTGGATTACAACCCTATTGTGTGCCAATTTAATGAAAAAGAAGATGTTAGTTGGATGGAGGTTCAATCAACCCTCTTGACCTATGAGCGCCGCCTGGATCAAATTAATGGTGCTATGTCCAGCATGACACTGGGTAATCCCACTGCTAATTTTGTGACTAACCAAATTGGGCATTCTCAGCGTCAAGGACGCAGTCGAAGTCAAAACAATCTGCCCAGCAATAGGCAATATGGAGGTTCAAATTTCAGAGGAGGTCGTGGTGGTCGTTTTAGTGGCCGTGAAGGCAGGTCGTGTGGTCACCGCCTTGTCTGTCGGATTGGTGAAACATTTGGCACACTGCTAATAATTGTTATCAATACATTGGCTACCCTTCAGAGTAAGGTCGCAACCTTAATCTATCCCCTGCATCAGCTTTTGTGGCCAGTCCAGAGACTATTCTTGACAATGATTGGTATGCCGACAGTGGTGCAAGTCTGCATGTTACTAGTGATGCCAGCAGTCTCTGACAAAAGTCTACCTATCAAGGTAAATCGGCCCTTGTCATTGGCAATGGTGAGAAAGTTGATATTAAACATGCTGGTAGGACCACTTTGCCCACTTATTCTACTAAAGGTCTTAATCTTCAACATGTCCTACATGTTCCTAATATTACCAAAAATCTTGTGAGTGTTTCACAGCTTGCAAAACATAATAATGTCATTGTTGAATTTGACTCTTTTGGATGTTTTGTGAAGGACAAGCAGACATGAGTGGTGCTACTTCAGGAGAGCCTTGAAAATGGCCTGTATCGACTTAACTCCAAGACACAATCACCTCCACATTCTGCAAAGGTCACAAGTCCCATGTCACAAAGTGCCTCCGTCTCTTTTCCAAGTTGTGTTCTTCAATGTATTGTTGAGTCACTCAAGTCTAGCAATGTTAAGTCTGCTTTAACTAGTTCAATTTCATTATCAAAGGAGGTCTGGCATAGGCTGTTAGGCCATCCCTCCCATCAAGTGTTGTCTCATGTTTTGAAACATTGCAATGAAAAGATTGTTGACTCTAATTCCTTCTTTTGTGATGCTTGTGAATATGGGAAGTCTCACTCTCTACCATTTCAATTATCCAATTCCCGTGCCGAGCACCCTCTCGATCTCATTCATAGTGATCTATGGGGGCCAGCTCCTATTTAGACACACTTTGGATATAAGTACTACATTTTATTTGTTGATGATCATAGCCGGTTTACATGGTTTTATCCTCTCAAACTCAAGTCTGAAGCCTTTACTGACTTTCTTCAATTCAAAACTCTTGTTGAGACTCAATTTGATAGAAAAATCAAATGTCTTCACACTGACATGCTAGGTGAGTATAGAGCTTTTCATCAATTTGTTGTCCAACATGGTATTCAACTTCGTCATTCTTTCCCTCACACCTCAGCTCAAAATGGAAGAGCTGAAAGAAAACATCGTCACCTCATTGAGAGAGACTCACTTTTTTAGCTCAAGCACATATGCCTTTGAAATACTGGTGGGAAGCCTTTCAAACCGCTGCCTACCTTATAAATCGACTTCCCTCACCTGTTCTTCAAAATCAAACTCCTATGTTTATACTTGGTAGGAAGACACCTGCTTATCATCTTCTCAAAAAATTTGGATGTGCTTGCTTCCCGTGTCTCCGACCCTATCAAAACCACAAATTTCAATTCCATTCTACCAAATGTGTGTTCTTGGGGTATAGTGATCTACATAAAGGTTTTAAATGTCTCAATTCCATAGGAAGAGTATATTTCTCATCATGTTATCTTTAATGAATCTGAATTTCCTTTTCACCATGGTTTTCTCAACACTCGTCAGGATCGTGTGCACTATGGTAGTTGGTCTCCTTCTTCACATGTTCTCTCACATCTTTTGCTGATGTTACATCCTCCGGTGCTGAAATACTGACTGACTCTTCAGCCTCTACCTCTGTTCCTATCGGTGCCATAGAGGACTCTCCAATTGTTGTCTCTACCAGCTCTCGTATTGTCCAAACTCAGGCCAGATCTGGGATACATAAGCCCAAAAAATTTTCATCTAATTATCATGTTTATTCTCTGAGTCACTCACAGTTCCCAATTGAACCAAACACTGTTCTCGAAGCTTTGAAATATGATTTGTGGAAGACAGCCATGCATGCTGAGCTTGAAGCTCTCCACCGTAACCATACCTGGACTTTGGTTCCTTGTTCACCTACTTACAATATTGTGGGGAACAAGTGGATATTTAAGACTAAGACCAATGCAGATGGAAGCTTTCAAAGGTGTAAAGCACGTCTTGTTGTAAAGGGCTTTCATCAAACTCCAGGAGTGGACTTTACAGAAACCTTTAGTCCTATTGTCAAGGCATCTACGATTAGGATTATCCTTACCATTGTTGTCTCTCGAAATTGGGTTGTACGACAACTTGATATTAACAACGCATTTCTCCATGGTAACCTTGGTGAAGAAGTGTTTATGGCACAACCGGATGGTTTTGTTGATCCCGACAAGCCAAGTTATGTTTGCAAATTACACAAAGCCTTATATGGACTTAAACAAGCCCCTCGGGCCTGGTACGAGAAGCTTAAGCAAACCTTGCTCAGTTAGAAATTCACGAACTCAAAGACTGATTCTTCATTCTTCTTCTTCCATCAAGGTGATCAAGTCATCTTTCTACTTTTATATGTTGACGATATCATTATTACTGGCAGTCACTCTTCCCTATTTCAAGGTTGTGTTGATCGTCTGAATAGCCTATTTGCTCTCAAGGACCTTGGGTCTCTTCATCACTTTCTTGGCATAGAAGTGAGTAGGGATGAAACTGGTATGATACTTACTCAGTCCAAATACATTGAAGATCTTCTTCATAAAGTTGGTATGGACAATCTCAAGACCTGTATCACACCAGCTCTTGTTGGCAAGGAATTTGTCTCTAATGATAGTGATCCATTGCCTAATCCCACTGAGTTCCGCAGAGTTGTAGAAGCTCTTCAATATTTGACAAATACTCGGCCGGATATCTCATTTATTGTCAACACCTTGAGTCAGTTCTTGCAGCATCCAACACATGTCCATTGGCAGGCTGTCAAGCGTGTCCTGAGATCCCTAAAAGGTACTAAAATTTTTGGCTTACACATTCCCTTCAGCAATCATCTTTCCCTCGTTGGTTTTTCTGATGCTAATTGGGCCACCAATCCTGAACATCGATGGTGTATTGGTGGGTATTGTGTGTTCCTGGGAGACACTCTTGTGTCATGGTCATCTAAGAAGCAACATGTTGTCTCAAGATCCAGTACTGAATCTGAGTATCACGCTCTAGCTGACCTCTCATGTGAGATAACTTGGATTCAAGAGCTGTTGAAAGAATTTTCGTTTATACTTCCTTCCATTCCTATTGTTTGGTGTGACAATATGGGAGCCTGTGCTCTAGCCCACAATCCAGTTCATCACGCTAGAACGAAACATATTGAACTTGATGTGCATGTAGTTTGTGACAGAGTTATTGCCAAGGCACTTGCTATTCGACATATTCCCTCTCATGACCAAGTTACTGATTGTCTCACAAAGCCTTTATCGCATTCACGATATCTCTTCCTATGGGACAAACTGGGTGTGACGTGCAAGCTTTCACCCTCTCCAGTTTGAGGGGGGTTGTTGAGATATAGTATTTAGTTCACACTTGTTGTATTCAGTTCACACTTGTATATGCCACGTCATGTAGGGCATCCTTCCTACCCTACTATATATTTGCTTGTAACTCCTTCTGCCGTCAATGTAATACATCCTCAATATACTGAACCTTTGGATCTTCCTCTCTTTTTCTTCTCCTGTAAACTTTATCTCCGCACTTGATCAGCTTCTATTCTTTATTTTTCCCTTTTGTTTAAGAATGAACTTTTGTGTCTGTAACTTTTTGCACTTGATCAGTTTGTTGTGTTAACCTTTGATTAACAATTTTGAGTAATCAGAAGTTGGGATGTTGTTCCAATTGCACATAACAAGTTGTAGTAGATTAAAATTATCATTTGTCTGCAGTCAATGGTGGCTCTTTTAAGAAGTTGGTTTGTTTGTGTTCTTTTTTCAATATTGGATGAATTCTCATCCTTATATCCTTTTCATGTGATGCTGACACAGGTTCTAGATTTGATATTAGTAGTTGAAACTGAAATTACAGAGGAAAATGAAAGCAACATAGGGGCTATGGGACTTGCAATGACCGCGCTTATTTTGCTTTATGGGTCCCAAACTCCATTATGATGAAGCTTGAAAGTGTGCATATGTTGTGGTTGAGTTGTTAAGGTATGACCAAGATTATACGTGTGGAGCTATTGTTTTTGGAGTAACTCCACATCAAATTTAAAGTCAAAGATGTAGAGGCTGCTCCAAATAGTGAAAGTTTAAAACACAATTACATGACCAAACACATGTTTATGTAGTCCATTGATCACTTGTGATTCCTAGGGACTAGGGTTATGTGATTCTTACAGATTATAATAGCATTTATATCTATAGGTTGTACATGTTGTGTTTTAATTATTAGCCTCATTTGATGTCTCAACTTTAAAATTGTCTTACTTCTTTTCTTTAGTCTCACTATTGTATACAACTTGTTTATTATTGGTTTTTGGTTTTCATGGTTGAATTATATTAGGGGAATCACTATGTAGACCTATGTCCCTTCTAAAAAATATTTCTTTAAGTCAAATGAGGCATACTGTAATTTGAATATTGAATTGTGGAACTGCATTGTATTCCCTACATAGATTGTGTCTTATGCTCACTTTTTTGTGTGCAGAATTTTATTTTAAGATCCCTTTCATTCCTTACAATGATTGTGTATTACGCTCACTACTATTGTGTTATTTTTGTGTGCAAAATTTGTAAATTATGAATTTCAGAATTCCAGCTGAGGATAAATTCTCGTTCAAGGTTGTTAGCCGATCTAGACTTGCACAAGCTATGAACACAATTAAATTAAAGCTTGAAGGTGATGAACTAGAGTCATTTAGGGCATCTTGTTTTGAGCATTTTCTTGACATTGGAGAGATTGAGGGGGCTCCTCAGATTGTCCATCAGATGTTGTTGCATCAACTGCTCTCTTCTTTAGACGAAGTAGCAAGAAGGCTGGTATTTAGGATTAGAGGACACGAGGTGACATTCTTATTGAACGAATTCAACTTAATAACTGGTCTTCATTACCTATCACTTCCAGATTTGAGTATGTTATTACTGGAAGGAAGTGATGTGATAGTGCAAAAGTTTTTTAAGGGCCAGCAAAACATCACATGAAATGCCCTGTCCCACGAAACCCTAATTCATGGGCTCGTAGTCTAGAACGCTACCTATATTACATCCCTATCCATCAGAAACACCTAATTCTATATACTGTATACAGAGAAACCTAACTACTGCTAGTATAAAATTAAATACTCTAACCAACTAAATTCGCTAATTAACTCAATTTAATCATCCCAATTTCAATGATCATTTAACAATCATAATTCCATTATTGTAATTAAAGTAAGGACATACAATACATACTTCTTAATCTTGTTTTTCAAACTTTTGTTCATTCATGATAATTTGAATACTAGAAATAATCAGTAAACCTAAATAAAATTATTAATCTTATCATGAACTAACAAAACCTAACTTCAGCACATGAGCATCCTCCTCACGGATCCCTAGTCACACCATCAACAACTAGGTCAGCTTAATCATCAAGAATTCAGTACCTATATCATGTAACATAGTGAGCTAAAGCCCAATAAGTAATATTTATGCATGAATGCACGTGAACATTATCTTTATAAAATAGTCAGTCATTTAATTTTTTTCCAATACTTGGGCCCTTAACCTAGGTAAACTGCTACAGAGCAACCGGCTGAGATTTTTCTTTAAATAAGCATTCAACCAAAGAACACTTTTTTAGTCAAAATCATTTATGTTTTCATTTCCATTTCCAGTAAACCTCAACCTTAACTTTTCAGTACACCTTCCCTGTAGCAGTTGTACTCGGTTTGTAAAAACATCCTCTCATTAAATTGAAAATTTCCATTTCCATTTTCATGTAATGCAATGCATCATGCTGATGAACAATATTTAATACCTCAGTAAATCTTATATAACGGTTCACTTCTAGGAATATCAAAACCGTCATCATATCAGTCTCATCACCATATTCAGTTCAAGCATATAACAGTACACATTACATTCTAAAGAGAAATACAATAACAGTTATGTCGTTCAATCACGGTAACCAAACAACACATTCAATACGGTTATAACATAAATAAATCATTCATATCACAATTTATATATAACTCATCATAGAATTCCGATCAACTACGTATCAACAATAAAACCAATTACACAGACAATAACACATACAATTCATAAATTACATTGTTTCATAATACAGTTGAGTATTACTTACCTTAAGGTGTTTCCGTAAATCTTAGTATTTCAGCTATGATAATCCATTCCTGAAATTCATAATATTACATAGCACAATTAATATTTATCTATATATTTAAATTAATATTCATTAATTAAATATTAATAATAATAAGGGTTGCCAGGTCGGGTCTTCCTCCTCACGCGGGTCGCCTGAGACTGCGACCGAATCACCACCAGAAAGGGCGCAATGGAGACCACGGTTGCCATGCGCAAGATCGCACTACAAGAAAAATGGAAATAGATGATAGAGCATTTATGACAGAAATCGATTGTATCACAAAACAATGACATATTTGTGATAGAAAAACAATCTATCAGAGCATTAATGTTAGATTTGTGATAGAAATTTCATCTATCGAAAATAGATGATAGTTTTGTGATAGAAATTTTGTCTATCATGATTAGATGATAGTTTTGTGATAAATTTGTGATAAAGCCTCTCTCTATCAACAAAATATGATATATTTGTGATAGAAATTATACTTATCAAAAAAAATTTGATATAATTTTAATTAATATTTATTAAATAAAATAATTGAGAACTATATGTTTTACATGTTATTAAAAAAAATTGTCAGATTTAAAAACCTATGCAGCTCCTCTCCCTCACTTTTCCTCACTTCTCTATTCCAAAATGGGACAAGTAACGGTTTCGCCCCTGTACTTTGAAAAAAGGGTCACTTAAGCCCCTAAACTTTTTTTTGGACTAAATGGGCCCTTTTACTTAGCAAAGAAGGCCACGTTACCCCCTACGTATGTTTTCCGTCCAAAAAGTGGTGATGTGGCAGTTAAATGCTCACATGGAATTTTTATTTTTAAAATTTTAAAAATGATGTGGAAAAAAACGTATACACCATGGAACCCTAACATTCTAACTCCAAAATCCCTTATTCACTTCATTTGAAACCCTAGTTTTGTAACTCAATATTGCTCGTTGTTCTGCATTGTCTTCCTGGCGCTAAGAAGCTCATATTCACGTAATCCCGATGTTGTTGAGTCTAGTCGAGTAGGTATGTTCTTCATTATTTTCCTTTTTGGCACAAATTTTGTTTCATTTGCGAATCTAGGTTTATGCTATGATGTGTTTCGATTTGATACTAGCTTATGCTTTTTGATTTAATTATCCTATGGGTTTCAAAGATGGATTCGATTGTGGCCTTCTTTGCTAAGTAAAAGGACTCATTTGGTCCAAAAAAAATTTTAGGGACTTAAGTTGCCTTTTTTTAAAAGTACAGGAGCGAAACTTTACTTGTCCGTTCCAAAATATATTTCAGCCCTAAGTCCCTAAACAAGATGTATCTCAGCGCCTCCTACCCCAACAACCCAAAAACGAAACTCCAAATCCCTAAACAACTCATCGCCCTCTTCTCCTCCGCTCTCAAATCCCTCTCTCTTCTGGCAACCACCTCCCTGAGCTTCGTTCCTCCCTCTCTCGCTGAAGAGATGAAAAAGGCCTCTCTCTTTGACTTCAACCTCACCCTCCCCATCATAGTGGTCGGGTTCCTCCTCCTCATGCTCAACAACATCTGCTAAACTCCTCTCGAAAACTTCATGGATGAAAGACTTTGAAGAAGCAGCAGAAGAAGAGGAGCTAGAGGGAAAAGATGCGCCCCACTCAGGTTTTTCAATCAAATTGGGGATTTATTCCATTTCTTTTTTATTGATTAATATTCCATTTCGTTTTTGAATTGAGGGAGGTTATGAGATCTACCACTGATGGTTTTGAATAATTTCTCTAATTTTGATTTTCGTAGATAAGGACGCACTCCATTAGGATAGCCCACAAGAATATTGATAAGAAGTTAAAGACTGCAAAGGTTATTTTGGCAGAATTCGACCTCACACGAAAGGTATGCATTTCTTTTTGGTTCATATTCCACAGGAGAACAAATGGATATTGGTATAGAACCCGACTTAGGTCAAGAGTTTATAAATTTGTTTGATCCTATAATTTGAAGTTCAAAATTATTCCTCTAAGATACTGCTATGATTTTGGGTTTCAAGGATTAAGAACGATCTGAAGTAGGATTCTTCAATCTACTATTTGTGAATCATGTATTGTCAGTAATTCATCAATGATCACTTAATAGCAGTAGCAGTAAATTGAATATTGTTATCACTCTCAAGCATGTTACTTTATTACACAGAATCATGTGTCCCAATGCTATTTTTTTAACTGTCAAATTTAGGCAGAGGCTAAGATTCTAAGAGGGCCACATGAGGACCTTGAAAGCTACTTGGAGGCAATAGACCAACTGAGAGCCAATGTTAAGTTTTTCAGCAGCAACAAAGGTTTTAAGAGTAGTTTTGGAGTTCTTAACCATGCCAATAACTTACTTGCAAAAGCTATCTTAAAGCTAGAGGATGAGTTTAGACAACTTTTAACAAATTACATGCACCTCATCATGCTTGATTATACATACCTTTTGAGAACTTGGAATTATTATCCTTGTAAATATCTGCAACTTGGAATTAATATGCATGAAAAATATGTGAAATGGAAATCTAGAATATTATTGTGGGCTTGCTTCAATCTTGCTTAATGCAGGTGTTCCGCTAACACTAATGTTGGGGAGTTGGAGTCTCTTGGATATAAGGAGGGTTTTAGAGTTGACTTGATGTTTTTGAAGGCATATGGGCAGAGACTCTAAGCTTCCATGACATTTTAATCTTTAACACAGGACACTGGTAAAAACATCTTTCTTTTCTGATGCAGTAGATTGTCTTTTGTTTTGCTTGATTCGTTACACACCTTACGTAATAGCTCCTTATTTTATTATGCTTAATTTTCATTAACAGAAAGTTACTTGTTTCAATATTGCAATTTGACATTCACACTGAGAAATCTGGCGAAGTTTATCAAAGTAGTCCAACTAGACCTTCCCCTCCTGAAAATAGTGACAAGCCACCTTTACCTCATACGATTGAAGCTATGCTGCTAGACCTACAGGTTCCTTTACTTGATCTAAAGGCCCTGGAAGACTTCCTTGCTTGAGATATTCGCATGAGTTTAATCAACTACCAAGTATCAGTCAATTTTACATTAGATAATTTCTTTGTAGATCCATCGCACTGCGCACGCTATAAATGTCATCTTGGGTACGGTTCATGTATATTATATTTTGTATATGTAGAACCAAATTAATGTGAATTGTGAAGCTGTGAACTCAGTCTTTTAGGATTGTACAGGCTAGATACAATGTATGAACTGCGTCCTTTCGTCCAAAGTTATATTACATGACAATGTATATATTGAGATTTGAATACTTTATCTATATCATTTAATCTGGTTTTATTAGTTATGTAATATTATGCAGTATATTATAATACTTTTGAATTCAATTTTGTCCAATTTAATTTTATTTCATATATCAAATCTGTAAATGAATTTCAAAAACAGGGATAAATAAATAAATTAAAAATAGTATTTATATTAAAATTAAAATAATTTTGAATCTTGTGACAGAAAAAATCAGTCACAACAAGTTAATACCTGCCAAAATATTAATCAAAATTAATTTAAAAATGTGATAGATTTATGATTATTAATATTTACCATGAATTCATGACATAGGTTTTTTCTGTCATAAAAAGATGATTGTGACAAAGATGATAGAATTGAAAATTGTCATGCACCCTCCTTTATGACAGTTTTTATTTATCATCTATGACCCTTTTTGGTGTAGTGTCGTCTCCTCACGGTGAATCCGATGGTGGTATCAGTCACCTGAGATGTGGTCGGAAAATGGAACAACGCCGTCTTTCAAAACTCGGGACCCGTATTCTGTTCCTCCCCTGTTCAGGGCCAATTGGTCACCGCTCAATACGAAATCAGTGTCGTCGTGCTCGTCTAGCCTTTCTTTTTCTTTTGATGCTTGTCTCGTTGCGGATTGTCGCTGGAGGTGGAGAATCAACTTCCATCACCGCCACCATGGATGAATTTAGTTTATTTGGATCAAATTTTGATGAGTGCCTTGAACACTTATGGCTGGTTTTGGAACGGTGTGAAGCTACAAATCTTTTTTTGAATTGGGAAAAGTGTCATTTCATGGTAAATGAAGGAATTGTGTTGGGACATTTAATTTCCAGCCGTGACATTGAAGTTGACAAGGCTATGATTGAAATTATTTCCAAGTTGCCGAGTCCAACCATAGTTAAAGGGGTGTGTAGTTTTCTTGGGTATGCAGAATTTTATCGGTGATTCATTCAGGATTTTCCAAGATTTCTAGACCATTGTGTGCACTCTTGACAAAAGATGTCGAATTTGTGTGGACTAAAGAATGTGAATCAGCATCTGATGTTTTAAAAGCAGCTCTTACCTCAGCCCCTATTATGCGCGCACCAGATTGGGAGCTTTCTTTTGAATTGATGTGCGATGCAAGCGATTATTCGTTGGGAGCTGTTTTGGGACAGTGTAAGGACAAGATTCCATATGCCATTTGTTATGCCTCATGCACTATGAATGACGCTCAACTTAACTACTCCACAATTGAGAAGGAACTGTTGGCTGGCATTTTTGCTCTTGAAAAATTCAGGTCATATCTTGTTGGTTCTCGGGTGGTTGCGTACACTGATCATGCAGCATTGTAGTATTTGATGACTAAAAAGGATGCTAAGCCATGCCTCATTCGTTGGGTACTCCTTTTGCAAGAGTTTGACCAAGAAATCAAAGATAAAAAGGGCGTGGAGGATGTGGTGGCTGATCACCTTTCCCGATTAATCACTGAAGGCATCCATGATGAGTTGCCATTGGGTAAATCTTTCCCGGATGAACAATTACTCTTAGTGGCCGAACCTCCCTAGTATGCAGATATAGTCAATTATCTTGTGACTAACTCATTCCCAACTGATTTTTCTTACCAGGACAGGAAGCGGATAATCCTTACTTAATCAAATTATTTTGTGTTGTATTCCTCAATCTGAGCAGCTGAATATTTTGAAGCATTGCCATGCTTATCCTTGTGGAGGCCACTTTGGACCAAAGAAGACAGCTCTTAAGGTATTTCATTCTGGTTTTTATTGGCCCACTATTTTTAAAGATACTTTTGTCTTTTGCAGGAGTTGTGATTGATGTCAGAGGACTGGCAATATTTATGCTCATGATCAAATGCCGCTAATTGGTATTCAAGTTATTGAACTCTTTGATGTTTGGGGTATAGACTTTATGAGACCTTTTTCTCCTTCTTTTGGTTTTGAATACATTTTAGTGGGTGTTGATTGTATGTCCAAATGGGTCGAGGCAATCCCCTCCAACTTGATTCCCCAACCTTTTGACTTATCAGTTGTGTCTAGCTACAAATGTTAAATTCAGCACTTCATGGGAGGTAACCCATGCAGGGAGAAGTTATCTTTATTGTGTTGCATTATTAGCTAAGTCTCATTTCTTTCTTTTTTTTCTTCCTTTCTTTTAATTGCAGTACACGCATTGCATTTTTCAATTTTTTTTTCCTCCATTGAGGACAATGTCATGTTAAAGTTTGGGGGAGGGTTTCTGTTCGATTTTATAAATTTTTGGCATGCTAGTGTTTGATTATCTTGAATGTGAGGGTTGAAAGTTAAGCTTTTTATAAGGCGATTAGTATGAAGCTTTTACTTAAAATATGTCACTGAGAACACTTGAATAACTGGTGAGGAGCCTTCAACATTGAGTGTTATAGGTACAATGCTATGTTTGCTAGAACTTGCATTAAATCAGCTGAGTAAAATGCCATAATTTGGGAGCAAAAATGATAATTTTTCCTTGCTTATAATATGATATCTCCTAATGTATTTATGTTTTTATTTTGCCTTACTGTAGGTTGAAGCGATAGCCCAATTAGGGCAGAGAATCGATGCCTTGGACAAGAAGCTGTCAGGCCTGTTGGATGACCTAACCGAAAGGATTTCCTTCATTCAGAAATGTAACACCCCGAACCTCCGGATAACCTGTGGTGGTAGATGTGATAAGATAGGTGATGTCATGTGTGACCTAAGTTTGATTAAAATATTTTTCATAAATCTTATAGTGGAATTAAAAGTTGTGAGCGCAAGAATTATCGAAAACAGGATTAAAATGAATTCGCCATGAATTAGGGAAATTAAATACAAAAATATACTACTAAATAGGATAATGACAATCCTGTAAATACAACTAGGTATTTTGTGTAAATAAGCATAAGGGCAGAGACATAATGGTAAATAAGGAAAGAAAATAAAATGAAATAAAATAATATATATATAAAATTGTTGTTGCACGGAAACTGAGGGAGAGGGGAACCCTAGAACGGTGATGGAGGCGGCGGCGATGGAAGGACCAATGATGCTAACACCGACTGTTTTCTATGAGACCGGTACCGGGAGCAAGAGGGCGAGACGGGGAGTTCAGAGACGTTTATTTAGGATAAAACGGAGCCGCAACCACAGCACAAAGACGAAGAGAAGGCACGGTGGCCACTGGGTGTTCTGCCTCGATTCTCCGAACTCCGGCCACCTCTTAGGTATCCGCGACCACCGTTGAACTCATGGAGCCATCGACTATCTAACCCTGCCAGGCGTGGGCTCCACCGCCTCCTTATCGGAGGTGACCCGACTCGTATGCTAAATGGGTCATTCAACCCGCGGCCATAGTGACCGGGTCAGCTCGCCGGATTGACTGGTATGCCAGTTTGACCAGTGTTGACCTATATTATTTAAAATAAATTGATAGATAAATATTAGGGAATGTAGTTATTATTGGGTTACAGAAATTAATAGATAAATATTAATGAATGAAGGAATTATTGGATTGCAGGAGTAAACGGTTATTGTGCAAATATTGAAATTTACGAGAGCACGCAACAGTAAGTAATACTCAACTGTATTATGGAACAATGCAATTAATGAATTGTATATGTGTTTGTATGTGTGATTGTTTTGACTATTGATACGTGTCTGATCGGAATCTTATGATGAGTTATATGTGGATTGTGATATGGATGATTTAACTATGTTGTAACTGTATTGAAGGTGCCATTTGGTTACCGTGAATAAACGACATAACTGCTATTGTATTTCTCTGTAGAATGTAATGTGCACTGTTATATGTTTGAACTGAATACGATGATGAGACTGATATGATGACGATTTTGGTGTTCTTGAAGGTGATGTGTTGCATATGATTTGCTAATATATTAAAGATTGTTCATAAGCACGATGCATTGCATTACATGGAAATGAAAAGTTTAGTTTAAGGAAAAAGATGTTTTTACGAACCGGGTATTACTGCTACAGGGAGGGTGTACTGAAAGGTTAAGGTTGAGGTTTATTGGAAATGAAAATGAAAATAGAAACGATGTTTGACTGGAAAGTGTTCTTTGGTAGAACAATTAATTAAAGAAAAATTCCGACCGGTTGCTCTGTAGCAGTCTACCTAGGTTAAGGGCCCAAGTACTGAAAAAGAATTTAAATGGCTGACTGTTTTACAAAAAAGAATATTCACGTGCATTCATGCATATGTTTTAATTGCTGAGTTTTAGCTCACTATGTTCCGTGATACAGGTACTAACTTCTTGATGATCAAGCTGATTTAGTTGTTGATGGCGTGACCGCGGATCTATGAAAAGGATGCTCATGTGCTGAAGTTAGGTTGTGTTAGTCCATGATAAGGATAATATTTATATTTGAATTTTTCGGTTATTACTAGTACATCAAATTTATCATTAATAAACAAAGGCTCACATAACGAGATCAAGAAGTATGTATAGTATGTTATTTCTTAATTTTCAACTATAGGATTTTGATTGTCAAATGCTCAATGGAAATAGGTTGATTAATCATTGATTTATTTAGTGAGTTTATTTAATTAAAAGTACATGATACTTATTTAATTTTATTATAGTAGTCATTGGGTTTCTATAACTATATATATACATATAGATTTAGTTTTTTGTTAAGGGATATAAGTATATAGTATAGGTAGTGTTTCGGTCTACGAGCCCGATATTAGGGTTTCGTGGGACGGGGCGTTACAAGAAATCATTAGAGACGGCAAAAAGTGGAGAGAAGAAAGATGAGAGGGAGTGCTCACTAGGAAGCAAGCTATTAAGAAGGAGAAAGTGAAGAAGAAGAAGAAGAAGAAGAAGAAGGAGAAGAAGAAAGAGAGAGAGGAAAAGAAAGGAAAAAAGGAAGATAAAGAACGAGAGGAATAGAAGAAGAAGTTGAAGAAAGAGGAGGAAAAGAAAAAGATAGAGGAAGAGAAGAAAAGGAATAAACAGGAAGAGAGAAGAAGAAAAAAAAGAAAGAGAAAAAAAAGAGAGGAAGAGAAAGATGAAGAGAAAAAAAAAAGAGAGAGGTGGAAAGGGAGGAAAAGACAAAGGAAGAGGAATAAGAGAAAAAGAAGAAAGAGGAGGAAGAGAGAGGAAGAAAAAAAATAGGGAAGATGAAGAGAAGAGAGAGGAGGAAGAGAAAGAGAAGAGAGAAGAAGATAAGAAAGAGGGAAGATGAAGAGAAGAGAGAGGAGGAAGGGAAAGATAACAAAGAGGAAGAGAGAGAAAAAAGGAAGAGAGAGGAAGAGAAGAAAGGGAAGAAATAGAAGAAAGAGGAAGATAAGAAAAGGAAAAAAGAGAAACAGAGAGAAGAAAGAGGAAAATAAGAAAAAGAGGAAAGAGGAAAGAGGAAGAGAGAAAGAGGAAAATAAGAAAAAGAGGAAAGAGAAAGAGAAGAAAAGGAAGAAAGTGGAAGAAGAAGAGAAGAAAAAGGATGGAGAGAAATTGTATGCACGTCAAGTATGTGCACACAAAAAGGCAAGATATGTGACATCACCTTACGTCAATCCAACTGAGAAGATGTTATGGTGTCATATTTTTCTAAATATGATACTATGAGAAAAGTGATCGAATTCCTTACATGCTCTACATCAAAGGAATGGTTTGACATTGCAATGGATCTTGCTAAATTGTTTGATGATGCAGTATAAAATTAATTTTGATCAATCTATTCACTAATATTTAAATATATATATATATATATATATATATATATATTATACTAACTCATTCTATATACTATATTCAATGTGTTCTCAACATATCGACACAACCATTCATTTCATGTTGAAAAGAAAGACAGAGCATCCAAATATATTCCCCCAGAATTGTAACATTATCCAGACCCAATTCCACATAAGTACTTGGTTGAGATCTAAATATTTTTAACTTTGTTGAAAACTGAATATTTTTGCTTAGTTGAGTTTGATTACTTGGTTGAGAATTGAATATTTCTACTTGATTGATAACTGAATATTGTTTGCTTAGTTGAGAAATGTATGATTACTTGCTTGAGAATTGAATATTTGTACTTGGTTGAGAACTGAATACTTGTATTTGGTTGAGAATATTATTCTACAGGCTTACATTCAGCAGCGCAAATCATTATTCCAAAAGAAAAGTGGCCCTAGTGTTTGTGATCATAAAGACACAATTTTAAGATTTGTAGATGGGTTAAGAAATAAAAAACCTTAGAATATATTTGATTATATCTACTTCCCTACGAACATTCGTGGAGATCATTGGGTTGCCATTCAGCTAGATATGAAGGGCATGAAAATTTGAGGTTTTGGCTCTTTACTATTGCACACTAGGAAAGCATAATTTGCAAAGAGAATGAAACCTTTAAAAATTATGCTACCGAAGATCCTAAGTCGTGTTGATGAAAAGTATGACGAGACCTGGACATCTGAAAAGGTTTCTAGTTGTCCGCAACAATATAATGGATAAGTATGCTTACTAACAAATTGTCAAAATGTTAACAACTTGACACTTAGAATTTTAATTTCTTACTATTGTCTTCTATATATGTGCAGGTAAGATTGTGGGATGTTTTGCATAAAGTTCATCGAAATGCTTATTGCAGATTTTTCACTTTTTGTTGTTGTTATGGAACCAACATTGCAGTAACTGCACAAGATGTTCCATCAATTTTGTTATGGGAAGGGATCGAGCATCGTGTAGGATACCATTTAAACACTTAGCAATATTTATAGTCATTACTATATATTTGTATTAGCTATGTAGAATTGGTTATGTTTTTTATTATAAGTGCTTATGTGTTGAACTAGTTATGTTTATTTGATTAAAATTGTGATATTGAAATGTCTTTGCTTATGTTCATACCTATCTTCATTTTTGGAGCAACTATGAACAGGTGTTGTTCAAGTAGTGGTAGTGAAGATGAAAGATGTAGTAAGCATAAGCTCTTGTTGGTCACAATGAATACACTTTTGTGTGATCTCCACTGTTGGTTCATTAATGCTATATACAAGCAACCAAGTAGAACTTGTGATCCAACGGATATTGATTGGATTATGAACGTGCTAAGCCGTCCGATACGTTATCGTGAGACATTTTGAATGTTTGTCGAAGTATTTAGAATGTTATGTAGGGTGTTGAGGAATTATTACTCACTAAAGCCAACTAGAAGAATCAATATTCCAGAAATGTAATGCAACATTTTGAGGAGACTGTGAGTCGATTATTTCATCATGTTATGAAGCCTATTTTGTTTATGTCAATTGATATAATCAAATCTTGGAGGAATCAGTTGCACGAAACTCCTAGGTACATTCGAGAGCATGAAAAAGTAGCCATTTGTTCCATTTTTAAAGATTGTATTGGGGCACTTGATGGCACCCATATTCTAGCTATTTAGCTAATGAAAGGCGAGATGGATACATTTCAAGAAAAGGGGTGCCGACTCAAAATGCATTGATAGTGTATGACTTTGATATGCAATAGACTTGTGTATCTACTAGATGGGAGAGATCAGCACATGATCAGCGTCTGTTGGACCATGTTGTATGTAAGGAGAGTCTCAAATTTCCAAAACCACCACCAGGTAAATTTTTATACTTTGTTAAAGAAATCAAAACTAGTAAACTAAAAATTGTATTATTGTTAAAAATTTATTAAAAATTTAAGTGGAAAAAATATTACTTGTTGATGTTGGTTATATGATTAAGAATGAATATTTAGCACCGTAAAAAGGTAAAAAGGTGAGAGATAGCATGTTTCAACATTCCAATAAGGAATGCCAACATTCGGTTCTCGTGAAATTTTTAACAATGCGAATGCGAGGTTAAGAAACAATATAAAATGAACATTTGGGATAACAAAAAAGAAATGGAGAATATTAGGTACAATGCCCTCTTATCCTTTCAAGGTACAAGCTCGAATTGTGATTTCGTGCATGATTCTCCTCAACTTTATTCAACGGCATGCTGAGAATGACATTGATTTTGATGAATTTGAATCAACTCTTGCTGGTCTTGAGAATGTCAAGGTGATGAATGATACTAAAAATGAAGAAATTGAAGATGACACAGTTTTGATAGAAGATATGAACATGGCAGCATTCGGGAATTTTAGCAGGATAACTTTTTAGTGCACGAAGAATATAGTTTGTTTTCTAAAATAAATATATATTTAAAAATATCAGTAGATAAATATGTAAATATATTGGCAATCATTTATGTACATATATGTATATATATAAAAATATAATATATGTATGCTCATACTTTACTGTTTATTATTTTTAATCAATACCCTTTTATGTAATTTTTCACAGCATTTAAAGCATCATATATGCTACCAGCAGAAAATAAATAAATATCCACCACATTTCAAACAACATATATGCTACTAGTATTATGTTACATAAAATGTTAAATCTCAAATGTTATCCAAACGCATCCTTAAGTATTAGGCTTCTCGTAAGGGTAAGGGCTTCGCTAAGAATGTTGAAGGTCACAATCCTAAGGATGACATAAAGAAGCCTATCAAGTGTTTCTTTTGCAGGAAAGAATGCCATATGAAGAAAAGTTATCCCAAATTTAAGGGTTTGGGACAAAGAAAAGACTGAAGGTACTTCTCTGGCTCATTGTTGGATTTGAGGGCATCCAAGATGGGCCAAGCCATTTGGGGGTTACCAAGCCCATTTGGAGTGTTCCTTGTTGGTTAAGTAACCAACTTCTATCATGTATATGATAAAGATAAAATACTTGAGATATATCCATATCTCAAGAGGTTTAAGGTCAAGAAAGTTCCAATGGGATAAGGACTCCACTACTAAAAATAGGGGGTCTCTCTATGGAACGAAACACACATAATTCATATAGAAATTACGAGTGAGTGTTGAGAGGATTGTAAGGGGTTCTTGAAGGGAAACTTAGGGTGTTGTCCTCGTGATTGTCATCCGCTGATCCATTGCATCGTGAGATTGATCCGACCGGAGATCCAAAAACAAGTAAATACAAATTGGATTCGTATACATATGTGTATTTAGAAATCCTTCACTCATATTTGTTTTGAATCCATTCTACTCAATGTTCCATCATATCCTTTGTGGCTTTATAGTGGAGAAACTGTTTGTATTGCTTTCATCTTGCAGTGATTCAAAAATAAACATAGGCCAAATGAGTCGTATAGAACGCTTACACCTTGTTTGGATGAGCGTTTTCTAGCGTATACGTTAGCATTCGACACTAACTTATTTTGAAGCAGCCAAACAAACGTGTTACGCTGGGAGATACACTCAAAAAATCCGTTGCTTCATATAGCAACATGTGCACCCAACAGCCCACTCATTCCCAAAATTACTAAAATAACCTTGATGTTATTCATACCTTTTGCCCTAAGTCCAAATAGAGGGTGCTCGTGCTTTGCAACTCGACGAACTCAAGCTGAAGCCAGTCACCGAGTTCTCGCCGTCGATTGTCTCTGCGTCACCGAGGAGTATCGACAATCAGAGGTATCGTCTCTTGCCCTATATTCTCCCTATTTCCCTCCACCAGAGTTGTCCCCATTTGATCTAGCCTAAGCATGTTTAGGGTTTTCGAATGATTACTTTCAATTTTCAATTTTCTACATCTGGAACACCAAAGAAACATGAGGAGTATCATTCATGCCCCCTGCTTGGATTTGGTTCGCATACTGCAATTTCTTTTTTTTTCTTTTCTTTTTATTGTCTATGATGGCCTTAATTTATATTTCTTATATGGTGCCATGAATTAATTTTGCTCTACCGTAAGTAAATCCATTATCAATGGTTGAGCATATTTGGTTTGGTCGATCTACTAGAGTAATTCTGTTTTGACAATGACCAGGAACATTTTTGTCATGGTTCCTTCTTTGGCTTGTGGTGGAATGCCCATTCCACTTTTGTCAGGCATGTATTTAGATTCTATAATGTCTCATACAGGGGATGTTAAATTTTTCTATGATATGTAATATCTCATTAGCTTTGTGTAAACAAATATTTTGGAGAAACTGTCTTATGCGGACTGTGAATTAAACAGTTAAACATGTGCACTGTTATTGACAAATTTATCTTCTGTGCATTGTTAATCATAAACAGTTAAACATGTGCATTCTTATTGTAATATGTAAACATGTGCAGTTTGAGTACCACAATTTCTTGTTATTTTGTTGTGTGAATCTGAAATTGAGTTTGAAAGCTGTGTGAATCTCAATTTCTTCTGAGAATTCGAAAATCATGATTCATTAAAATTTCATTGATGTGTTTGTGAATTGCAATCTGAAGTGGTTTGGTTATGCCTTCTCTTACTGGAGGTGTCATTATCCATCACCTTTTACAATTTAGCAATTTAGAATATGTCGAGACACGGGAAGCAGCCATGTTCCCAATCCGAGGCTAAAAAGACCAGATGGGAAGAGAGCTCAGTTGATGCTTTAGTTGACATTTACGTGGACACTATTCAGTCAGCTATAAGGACACCTGATTCCCCGGTGTCCAAATTCGAATGGGTGGAAGTTAGAGACAAATTTCAGGCACGCACTGGTCTGGCTTTCAAAAAGGAAGCCCTAAAAAATAAATGGGACCAATTGAGGAAGGAGTGGACTTTGTGGACTCGCATGACCAAGAATGATACTGGTCTTGGATGGGACCCCATGACCGGAAGAGTTGATATGAGTGATGATTGGTGGGAGTTAAAAATTAAGGTAAAGTGTACTGGTATTGTGAAATTTCCTTATGAATTGCATGATTTTGCTTATGTTTTTCTTATTCAACAATATTGTTCTGACTACAATCTTTTCTTATATTTTTCTTATTCAACAATATTGTTCTGACAACAATCTTCTCTTCACAAGAGAATAAAGACTATGCAAAGTTCAAAAAACATGGTTTTCGCTATCGTGACCAACTAGATTGCTGCTTTGCTGGAGGAGTTGCAACTAGCAAGTATTGTGTCCCTCCAAAAGCTGGAGGCCTAGGGAAAAATACTCCGACAGATGAACTACCTCTGCATCAGACAAATTGGTTTGAAAATGATGATGTGTATACCCCGCAGCTCGTGGATGTGGAGACCCTTATGGAAGATGTGAGATCTACAGCCACTACTCCAAGCAAAGATGAGTTCAATACTACTATTTCTAGGCGTGGCTTCACTGCCCCCATTTTCGGCAACATAAGTAGCCCACTCATGCCATCATCATCTCAAAAAATGAGTTCAAGTTCAAAGAAGCGAAAGTCAGGATCATAGGAAACTGAAGATATTGCAACTATGACCCGAATTGCAAATGCACTGGAGGTCCATAATGAGATCAGTATTTCGAGACTGAAGGGGAGAATTGATTCAGCGCCTGCCTCCTCTCCAATCTCTGTTGCGGGCTCTGCTGCATTTGACCTCCAGCTCCTACTGAGAAAAGAGATGAAGCAAGGGCGGGCCTCAATGAGTTAATGAAAGCTGGACAACTATTAGCCGAGCAATATTACTTTGGTTTGGAGTTGGTGACTGAAACCCGGTACAGGGGAATCTTTCTAGACATGCTGCCTTCTTTTCATAGTGGTTACATTATCAAGAAGTTTGAGAGTGGTGGACAGTAGTATCTGAACTTGTCTTTTTATAATTGATTATTATTATTTTTGTGCAGATATTGTTATATTTTCCATATGATTTGGACTTGTTTTTAATCTGGGATTGTGGTACATTTGCGTTTTCGTATTTTGATATGAGACATTTATTTGCTTCGGATTATAATTTGAGTGAGGTACATTTGCAATATTCATGCTGCCTTCGTCTTTGGAATTTTTTTAGGTTGGATGATCTTTTATGGGATTTTTTTCCCTTCCTCATATGCATGTTATGGCAGAATGTGTAGCTATTGAATATGGAAATTTGATATGGGTGTTCTTCTATTTTTTTTATATAGAAATGGACAATGGTTTGAGTTCTGAAGATGAGCACGATGATGTGTTTGTGTTAGTTGCCGCAGCTGCAGCTCAATTTTATATCACCACTACACCTTCGGTGCCGCGAGTCCGTTGTAGGACATTCGCACTTACAAGGGCTCTATTTGTGAGAGAAGTGTTAACTAGACATCCAACTCGGTGCCAGGAAAGCTTTCGAATGTCAGTCAATGTTTTTTGGGCCCTTTATAATGACCTTGCGACATACTACATGCTAGCACCAACTGAGAACATCGCAATCCAAGAGACGGTGGGCATATTTTTATTTATGTTGGGCCAGGGTGGTAGAACTAGGTTAGCAGCAGAGCAGTTTCAACACTCGACAGAGACAATAAGTAGGTTGATCCACAGAGTTCTGGACTCCGTAAAGCTATTGGCAGCATACGTGATTAAGCAGAGGGAAAACCAATTCTCTGAAGTCCCGGCTAAAATTATGAAAGATCAAAAATTACACCATTTTAGGAATACAATAGGAGCTATGGATGGGACTCATGTACCAGCTGTGGTTCCTCGGGATCAAAGAATTCCATACATTAATAGAAAAGCTGTAACAAGCCAAAATGTATTGGCAATTTGATTTCGACATGATGTTCTTGTTTGTTGTTGCTGGGTTCGACAGTTCGGGGCATGATGCACGTGTCTTAGACCATGTTCTTTCAATACCGGGGATTTAACTTTCCGCATCCGCCCGAATGTGAGTTTGATTTTTACTGCTGCATGAGCTTGAATTCAATTTTATATCTGTTATATTGACGTGCGTGAAATTGATGTAGGAAAATATTATTTAGTCGATTCGGGTTATGCGAACAAGTCGGGGTACCTCGCCCCTTATCGAGGCGAGAGGTATCATTTACCGGACTGGAATAATGGACGACGGGTTAGCGGATCAAGTGAGAGATTCAACCGCAGGCATGCACATCTCCGTAATGTCATAGAGAGGACATTCGGAGTGACAAAACAATGATGGAAGATTTTGCGAAATATGTCTAATTATGAATTCCCAACACAAGTCGACTTCGTGTATGCGTGTTGTGGG
Organism: Euonymus europaeus; assembly: GCA_963580455.1. Classification (NCBI taxonomy): domain Eukaryota; kingdom Viridiplantae; phylum Streptophyta; class Magnoliopsida; order Celastrales; family Celastraceae; genus Euonymus; species Euonymus europaeus. Next base: position 5,414,483 of record OY756965.1, read on the forward strand.
CTTCATAATTACATTCGTCAGCGGACTGGGAGTGATGAGCAGTTAGAGGAGTTGAGAGGAGATTCTAGTAGCTCCGCAATGGATGAAGCAGAGACATCTACTGGAGAGGCTGACGAGTTTACTGACGATCACAACATGGGTGCAGTAAGAGATATAATTGTTGTTGCACTACGATATGTGTGAGGAAACATGTATCTTGTATATGTGATTGATTCAAAAAAATATTGCACGTTCAGCTGTAATGTATGTATATGTGTACCACGTGTATTTGTGAAATATGTATCTTCTATGTGTGATTGACGAAAAAATATTGCGAGTTTATTAATATATGTTTGTGTGTACCACGTGTATTTGTTCAATCTCTATCTTGTATGAATTTTTCATAATAAATTTTTTCCTTGTTTAAATTAATTTAAAAAATTAATTACAATAATTTACATTTGAAAATTGAAGTTGAATGTAAATTTGAAAATTCAAATTAATTAAACAATTTTATTATAAACACATTTATGAATAAGTGGTCAAATAATGGCCCTAAAGGTAAATTTAATAGCTTATACTCTATGCATGACATACTCTCATCCAAACACCACACAACTTATTTGAAAGCTTATTTCACAGCTTATATTACATTAGCGTATTCGCCAGCTTATACGCTCTGACACATACTCTGATCCAAACGAGGGGTTAGAGTTGTAAGTAACGCTGAAGCTAAAGTTGAAGTGATGTTCATATGAAATGTTAACTTAAACATGAAATATGGATTTAATTTAGTTTTCAATAATATTGTCGTGTCTTGATTTTGAGACCATGGAAACATATGCGTGGATTGCATTAGAGATAAACTCTTCAAGATTAAGACTAATAATAAAGGAGAAACTAAACCGATGTTTTGGCATTACTTGTTTTTGTATTAGTTTAACTAGTATTGAACCTGTGGCTACGCCATGGGAATTAATTGATTGTATGTAAATTTGAAGCCGATACTTTTGAAATAGCAATAGCATTGTAAATAAATAGAAACAAAAAATATAACTATATGTGGAGTATAAAAGTGCGATGCCACGTGGCCGTTGGGACACAATGAACACTTGGAGGCTGCACGTGGCACAAGACGACAAGACGTATTGAGAGTGTGATACGTAACTTGAACAACCTCCCACCTTTGGTGATGATCATGATCTCGTCAACTTATCTTCAAAATTCAAGTGTAACTTCTCCTCAAAATTCAAATGGGGATTGCATCCACGATGCTAAGAGAGAAAGCAGGAGAGCGGTTACTTGATTTTATTATAAATAACACCCCTTGTAACCATTTGAGGGAATATAATGAATGAGAAATACAGATTCTACCCGTGGAGGTAGGCATTCCTGCCAAACCACGTAAATTCTCTATGTGCTTTTACTTTCAATTCAGTTGCTTAGCCTATGTGAATTCAACCCAAGAAACCCTAACGTCGGTGCGGATTTTTGCATCGACAATTGGCGCCGTCTGTGGGAAGATCATTTTGTTTCTTGAGGTTGCTACCATGGCTGAGGGTCAAGCGGAAGACTCCAGGAGAGAGGAAGTGCAGCTACGCCCAGAGGAGGTCATTGGTGATCAGGATGTCAACAAGGTCTCCCAGGAAGAGGAGATTGAGGAGTTGCTGCGCCAGAGAGAAGAGGAGCTGCAAAGGCTAAGGGAGCAGTTGCACGCGCTGAGAAACAAAGGGAAACGCTTAGCCAGTGTCATCCATCGCCCAGAGGAGGGTCGATAACTCGAGGAGGAGACCAAGAGTACTGGCAGGTCACATCAGCGGAGAAGTCCTTCACCAAAAAGAAGACGAGGATGCTCCTTGACCTCAAGGAGGTAGGATCGCTCCTCCTCCCCTAGAAGGAGGAGGCACTCGCCAACTCCTAAGAGACGCTCACAAACTCCAATGAAGCCTAGGCGTAGGTCTCCCTCCGGGGGCAGCAGTGAAAGGCGGCCCCGAAGGGAGATTAGCAAGAGGGCTGGAGATGCCATGTGGAGCGCCCAGAAGAAGGCAGAGCAAACACTCAATAGGATGACTACTACCCCCTTCGTGAAATCGCCCAGAAGGGAAGATCCCCCAGATAAGTTCATTCCTCCCACCTTTGAACTGTATGATGGCAATACTGACCCTGTAGCTCATGTGGTGGATTATGCACACAAAATGGCCCTTTGGGCAGGCCGAGATTCTTTAATGTGTAAGATGTTTCCTTCAAGTCTGGGAAAGACCGCAATGAATTGGTTTCACAAACTTCCAGAAAACTCAATTTCTACTTGGAAGGAGTTGGCACAATCTTTCGTGTCAAGATTTACGGTCAAAGACAGAGAACTAACAACTCTAGATAAGTTGTTCTCCACTCGACCAAAAAAAGGTGAGTCATTAAGAGATTTTTCTTCTCGATATTTAAATATTTATGCACATATAGAAAATTGCAAGAAAAAAACTGCAGTTGCAACCTTCCATCTAGTACTCCCAAAAGACAGTAGGATGAAGGAAAGCTTAACCCTCAAGCCACCGATGAGAATGAATGATCTACAAGAAAGGATTATGAAATATGCTAAACTGGAAGAGGATCAAAAGACAGTTGATAAATTAGGTACTAACAAAGAGTCATCAATGGGATTGAAGTCCAGTCATGAAGTCATTTATACGAATTTCAATGAATCGATCACCAAGATCTTTCAAAAAGTCAAGGATGACCATTACTTCAAGTGGCCTGTAAAAATTGTGAGCGATCCAGCCAAGAAAGACCATACTCAATTTTGTGCCTGCCATAATGATAAAGGACATCATACGGAAGAATGCCATGAATTAAAGTGGCATCTAGAGCACTTGGTGGAGCAAGGGTATTTGGACGATTACATCAAAAGCAAGAAGCAAGATGAAAACTCCACAAAAAAAAAGAACCTTCTTCTAGCCTTGATCGGTTGAAGAGATAATTTCTTATCTTTATTTTTTTCATGCCAATAAATTTTTCACATAGTGGCTCAATGATTTTCTCATGTCAATAAAATGATTTATTTATTTCAATTATTGAAGTACAATTGTTGATGACCTAAGGAGAAACAGAGTGCACCATCCCAAATTGGGGCGCATGGATGCATCTACCAAGAAAGCACCCCGGGCTGAGGTCGCAAGAAATGTCGATGAGACATACAAACTAATGAAAGAGATTGCTCATTGACAAATAACTCAGTCAAAGAGACTGTCAATATAAAGAAGCCAAAGAGGCTAAAATCATTAAGAAAGGCCGAAGAGGCTATAAGATTAAATAAGTCAAAGAGGCTAAGTGCAAAGAAAAAGCCAAAAAGGCTAAAATCATTAAAAAAATGCCGAAGAGGCTATTTAATTAAAGAAAGCCGAAGAGGCTATCTAATTAAAGGAAGCCAAAGAGGCTAAAGTTATTAAGAAAAGATGGAGAGGCTATTTGATTAAAGGAAGCCAAAAAGGCTAATTGCAAAATAAAAGTCAAAGAGGCTAAAGTTATTAAGAAAAGCCGAAGAGGCTATCTGATTAAAGGAAGCCAAAAAGGCTAATTGAAAAGGAAAAGCCAACGAGGCTGAAGATATTAAGAAAATCCAAAGAGACTATAAGATTAAAGAAAGCTAGAGATGTTATATCATTAAGAAAGGGCTCAGCCTAGGAGGGGGCTGGTACCCAGCGTAGGCGTAGGCATCCGGCCTAGGAGGGGCTGGTGCCAGCGTAGGCACCCTTGTGCCAAACGTATGCATCCAGCCTAGGAAGGGTTGGTGCACCCTTGTGTCAGACGTAGACATTCAGCCTAAGAGGAGGCTGCGTAGGCACCTTTGTGCCAAAGGCAGGCATCGAGCCTAGGAGGGGGTTGGTGACCCAGAAGTATGCATCTAGCCTAGGAATGGGCTAGTGCCAAGCATATACACTTTTGCACCAGGCTTAGGCATCCAACCTAGGTGAGGCTGGTGCACCCTTGTGCCAAACGTAGGCACTAGCCTAGGAGGAGCTGGTGCATTGCGTAGACATCCACCTAAGAGGAGGCTGCCTGACATCCAACCTAAGGGGAAGCTACTTAGGCCTCTAGCCTAGGAGAAAGCTGATGCCAAGCGTAGGTGTAGACACTCTTATGTCAGATGAATGCATCCAACCCATAAGGGGTTGATGCCGAGTGAAGGCTTAGGCGGACTTATGCCAGATGTATATGTCCAGCCTAACCTAGGAGGGGCTAGTACGTAGACAACCTTTCACTAGATGTAGGCATGTAGCCTAAGAGGGGGTTGCGTAGGCGCCTATGCAACAAGCGTAGGCATGCAGCGTAGGCACTTTTGTGCTAGATGAATACATCCAACCCAGGAGGGTTGATGCCAAATGAAGGCCTAGGCAGCCTTGTGCCAAATGTAGGCATGCAGTCTAAGAGGGGGCTGCGTAGGCATCGACATAGGCATTCTTATGCCAGATGAATGCATCCAACTCAAGATGGGTTGATGCAAGTGAAGGCTTAGGCAGCCTTGTGTCAGATGTAGGCATCCAGCCTAGGAGGGGCTGGTGCCTAGCGTAGGCGTAGGCACGTTGTGCCAGACGTAGACATCCAGCCTAGGAGGGGGTTGATGCCCAGCGTAGGCGTAGGCACTTTGTGCCAGACGTAGACGTCTAACCAAGGAGGGGCTCGTGCGTAGCCACCCTTACACCAGATGTAGGCATCGAGCCTAGAAGGGGCTGATGCCCAGCATAGGCGTAGGCACCTTATGCCAGGCATAGGCATCCAGCCTAGGAGGAAGCTGAGCGTAGGCGTAGGCACCTTGTGCCAGACGTAGGTATCCAGCCAAGAAAGGGCTGGCACCCTTGTGCTAGATGTAGGCATCTAGCTTAGGAGGGGTTAACACCCTTGTGCTAGAGGTAGGCATTGAGCCTAGGAGGAGGTTGGTGCCCAGCGTAGGCACTCTTGTGCCAGACGTATGCATCCAGCCTAGGAGGGACTGGTGCGCTCCTGTTCCAGATGTAGACGTCCAGCCTAGGAAGGGCTGGTGCGTAGGCGCCTTTTCACCAGATATAGGCATCCAGCCTAGGAGGGTTGGTGCCCAACATAACCGTAGGCACTCTTGTGCCAGATGAATGCATCCAACCTTGGAGCGAATGCTTAGGTAGGCTTATGCCAAATGTAGGCGTCTAGCCTAGGAGGGGTTGGTGCGTAGGCATCCAGCCTAGGAGGGAGTTGGTGCCCAGCTTAGGCATAACACCTTTGTGCAAGACGAATGCATCCAGCCTCGGAGGGGCTGATGCGCCATTATCTCTGGCTTAGACATCCAGCCTAAGAATGGGCTGCGTAGGCAACTTTGTGAAAAGTGTTATGATCCTACGAAAGGAGACCCAAGAGGCGAACCACTACTTGCTTTGTGTTAAGATGATTCAAGCCTTAATCCTTCATTCCTTTGGAAAGAAAAAAAGGCTGGGGGTTATTGTGGAGTATAAAAGTGTTATGCCACGTGACCGTTGGGAGACAATGGACACCTGGAGGCTGCACGTGGCACAAGACGACAAGACGTATTGGGAGTGTGATACATAACTTGAACAACCTCCCACCTTTGGTGATGATCATGATCTCATAAACTTACCTTCAAAATTCAAGTGTAACTTCTCTTCAAAATTCAAACGGGGATTGCATCCACGATGCTAAGAGAGAAAGCAGGAGAGCGGTTACTTGATTTTATTATAAATAACACCCCTGTAACCATTTGAGGGAAGATAGTGAATGAGAAATACAAACTCTACCCGTGGAAGTAGGCATTCTTGCCGAACCACGTAAATCATCTGTGTGCTTTTACTTTCAATTCAGTTGCTTAGCCTGTGTGCATTCAACCCAAGAAACCCTAACGTCGATGCGGATTTTTGCATCGACACTATAATAATTGTATTCATCACCGATCCTTCATTTGGAAACCAAAACAATGAAATCACATATGCTTTTATAAACCACTTTCCCCTTAAGATCTTGGTTTACCTTTTCGTAGATCCGGGTAAGAGTGGATAGAGGCATTTCACTACCCATAATTTCCGAATAAGTGAATAACCCTTTGAATTGAAGAACAATTTGTCTGAGATGATTTGCGAGCATCAATTTGATGAATTGATTAAAGAGAAGGAAAGAGTATGGGTGAAACTGATTGACATAAGACAAAGAGAACTAAAATTTATGGTATCTTATTTTTTAAGAGTTAATAACTGTTGTTCATCACTTTAATCTGATCGTCTAGTTGATTTGGAAGATATCCCTAAGTGAGCATTAATTCATCATTAAGATGGGGAAGAAGAAGAGTTCTGTAGATGAGAAGATATTGTACATGAACAAAATTAAAGAATTCAAATAAGTAAATATATATTGTTTGGTGGCATTCCAAGATGAATCCGCATGACAGCATGATGTTTCACTTGAAGATTGCTTTAAGAATTATATACAATATAGATAGATAGATTGATGGTGCAAGTCTTGTTAAGCAAAATAGAAAAGCAGTGGTTGTCGTTGGAGTTAAACTTACCTCATCTCATCTTACCATAATTTAAGAACCCGCCCCACCTCACCTCACGGCCAAACCGATAATAATGTGAGTGTTTGGAGTTGCGTTTTATATACCATGTTTACCGTTCAATTTGAACGCAACGTGAAAAATTCATTTGGTGAAGGTGCGGTGCATTTCAGCTAGACGCCTAATTGAAAACACGGTACTCATTTTTAAACCTACATTCGCACAAAGCAAGTCAAGCCCCCTCGTCTGCGACGAAGTGGCCTCTCCTCTCCTGCTGTGAACAATCTGGTAAGGATCTTCAACCCTTGCCCTTTTTTTTTTCCTATCTCACTCTCTCTTTACTCGCGTCTCTCGTTTATCTCTTATTCTGTGCAATTTTCAGAGCAAACCCTAGCTTATCCTACAAACACATTTTTATCTATGCTTTGGCTTTCTTTGACTACATATGAATTTATCTTTTATTTGTGGTTTGTGAGTTATTATGAATTCATAATGAGTTTAATATAGTATAGGCTAAGTTAATTAGTTAATTGTGTGCATGAAAAAGGTGTCAACCTGACTACTTTACTCCTAATTCATCTTCTTCTATCTTTTTTATATTTTTCTCTGTCTTCTTCAGAATAATTAATTTTGTGTTTACTAAAATTCCAAAAGCAAATGAATATCTGACTTGTGAGATCGAATGGGGACTTTTCTGAATAAGTGATATCTATACTTATATGTATTCTTGCAGAAAAGGCTGCTCATCCACGGCGAGTACCAGCTGTTCATACCTTCTGCTGCGAGTAGCCCATCTTGCACCTCGCACAAAACGCCAACATCCTCTTGCGCAAAACTACGACGTTGCACAAAGGCTGATCATACACGGTGAGTACCAACACCCCTTGCACAAAACGACGGCGTTCTCTTGCACACCTCTTGCTTTCTCTTGCACCGTCTCCCCTCGCCCAGGGCACGCGAAAAACTTTATTCTCTTCGTTCTGGCTTCCTCCTCGCCTCTTCACTCTTAGTCTCTCTTTACCAATCTTACTGGCCTCAGCAGTGATCCTTTGTGTCCTCCGTGTTGCCGTTGCCTGCGGTGGCTTTGCTTGGCCTCTCCTCCAACACCTCCGATATTGGTCGCTCTCAATCTCTGTTTTACCACCTTCGTTTACGGTCTCTGCACTTTGGATTCTTTTTCTCTTTGGCTTCAGCAGTGATTCTTCTCGCCCTATTATACACAGCCTTTTGCTTGTGCAAGTCTGCGGTTGGTTTTTCTTGGGCTCCCCTCCTACATTGGTCGCGCGGATGCTTTTGGTCTTGGTCAATTTCTGTTTTGCAACCTTGGTTGACAGTCTCTTCTCGCTGGCTTCTTTATCTACACCACTAATCGTTCTCCTTGATTTAATACACCACGGTTTCTTTGCTTGGATTCGTGCTCCTCGATTTTTCCGTCTTATCAGCACTGATCGCTGCCTCTTAGGGTTTCCGCCCCAAATCATTGATCGTTCTCTAATATTGGTCTTCGTCTTACATTATTGGTTAGTCCTCAACTATCTTTTGCTCTCTATTTTCACTTCGACCGCTGCTAGGTATAATCGCCTAATGCTCCTTATGTTTTCCTTTGTTCTCATGCTTGCCTTTTAGCTAAGAGCCTTCTACCTATTGTTGGGGCTTCGCTAATCGATAATCTTGAAATCTTGCTCGAAAAAAGAAATCCAAGCTCCAGGTAGGCTACCTGTTGTAAGTACTAGCTGTAAATTCTCTTTTATATATTGATTGTTTGGGTCTTCTTAGCTTTTCACATTCATGTGGTTGCCATCTTTTATCCTTTAGTCTGGGATTTTAGTCTTCATATTGTATGGAAAATGTTTGTTAAAATTTCATATAAAAATGAAATCAACCGCAGACCACAACTGAGCAGAGGCATTATTAATGTTTGTTTCCTACAGTAGCGTAAAAGGGTTGCGATCAATTATTTGTCAGGTGAAAGTAATTGGTGTTAATTTGATTATGGGTGTTGGCAACTATATACTAATTGGTTTTTGTGTCAATTGGCTCGGTATTTTAAGTTTATTTTAGTCGATCTTGAATTTCAAGTTATGGAAGTGGTGTTAAAGACAAGATACACGAGGTCTTACCCCAGCGTTGTAGTGAGGTTGTTTCAGTTGTATATAATAAGATTAAGTTTTGCACAAATTTGGTATTTTGGTTTCAAAAACTTAGTTCCAATTAGTAATTGAACGGACCTGTTGTGTGCCAAACTTATATTCAGTTGACTAACATTGTCATCGAGTTATATTTGTTGTTTTGAAAATCTTTATCTTAAAATGTGCTATACCTAGGCTAAAAACACCATTTGACCACAGCCTTAAAATTGTGAGTACCATGAGGATGAAAAACTATTACAGTTGACATTGCCATTTACCGTTGCCATTTAACCATTAGAGCATACTATCAGTCGAATTATATTGCCACTTGGTCCTATCTAAAGCCACAACATTGGCTTATACTGCAGTTTTTTTATCACTTTCATTTACATGCTTATTATTATTATTATTTTCAAATCTTGGTTGTTCTCTTCTTTGTATGTTGGTTACTCTTTTCTTGACATTACGGTTATTAACTCCACTTTAATATTTGGTCTTATTTTATGATGCTACCCAATCTGCCTTGCCAATTTTTGAACTGTAATTTAATATTACATCTGATGTTGTTTGTAAAAGGCAAACAAAATAAATTATGATACACTACCTGTTGTAAGGAGTAGTTGTAAATCCTCTCTTTTAGACAATATATATTGACTGCTTGGATATTTTTAGTTTGTTTACATTCATGCGGGTCATGCCTTGTAATAGTTTCTCATTGTTCAAATCTCATTTTATAATTTTTATCCAAATGCAGGTAAAAAGGTTTGCAGCTATCAAATTAACGTCTGTCAATAAGCTTATGGTATTGGAATAAGGTGAGCTCTTTTTCCAAATTGATGTCTAATATTTGGTGCATGAATCTACTGTTACTTTGATATGTTCTTAATCTGCCTTGTCACCCTCTCTGCATTGCTCTGCTTTTGTCATTTGTGTTTGGCAATATGATGTTTTAATTCCCTTAGAATATATACCACCCAGATTTTGAAGTGTTTTTGCCTAGATTCTAGAAATGCATTAAACATGTAATTGTACTACGTTTTTATATAAATTGTGCATTGCATCCACTTTTAAAGTGATATTTAACTTCAAATTTACAGCTAAAGTAGTAGCGGCCGTTTCCCTGTAACTTTTCCGCACTCTTTACATTAATCTAAATACCAAACAACTTAAGTCCACTTACTGATTTAAAATTCATATGCATTTAAAATTGGGATTCTTCGGCTTTTATGGATCTATTATTGCATAATTTTATATGAAGCTTATTAGGTTACTTTAACATTATAGATATGCTCTAAATGCATCTACTGCTTGCTTAATCTCCATCAATTATTGCATAGTATCAAACAATTATAAACATCATTGTTTTAGGATGGAATATAGGGAGGTGTGTAGGATTAATCGATATATTCGGAAGCAAACAATGCGCGAACAAAGAAACTTGTCTCGTAATTAGGATATTGCATCTACTTCTCAATCTCCTGCATGCACTGCTTCGTCTATTCATCCTCAAAGAAAGAGACAACGTTCTCAAACTCGCCAAATGCACGGATATGCTTCAACACTTGATCTAGGAATTCCAAGCTATAGTTGTCATCACTGTGGTGCTATTTTCTGGCATGCAGAGCGGGTAAAATCACTTGGCAGTACAACTCCAATCTTCTCTATTTGTTGTAGACAGGGGCGTGTTGCTCTCCCTAATATGCAAGATCCTCCAGAACTGTTGAAGGAACTGTTCAGCTACAGTACAAGCCCAACTTCAAAAAAATTCCATAATCAAATACGACTTTACAATTCTGTTTTTGCATTCACATCCATACGCGTTAAGGTGGATAGGGAGATCAACAAGGGACAAGGGCCATATGTATTCAAGATTAATGGTCAAAACCATCATTTAATTGGGTCTCTTCTGCTAATGACTGGAGAAAAACCTCATTTTGCTCAACTGTATGTTTATGACACAGAGAACGAAGCCTCAAATTGAATGTCTGTTGTTACTGGTCAGAATATGTCTGACAAACTTGATGAAACCATCATCTCTTAGATGATTCAAATGTTTGACATGGTGAATCCATTGGCAAAGGCATTTCGGATGGCAAGGGATCATTTTGCCGCAAGAGAGATTAGGCAAGTATCTTTAACATTATCTGCTAGGCGCACAGGAGATGGCTCACAGTACAATACTCCTGCTGCACCGGAGATGGCAGGCTTGATTGTGGGTGACATTGGTATGACGGAACACGGCCGTGATATTATTGTGCAGCAACAATCCAAGGCTTTAAGGCGTATAAATGATTTACATCCGTCATTTATGGCAATGCAACACCCATTTTTATTCCCCTTTGGAGAAGATGGTTATAGGCTTAATATTGCTTATCGGGTAAATGAAGATGGACCAAAGATCAAAAGAGGCCATGTAACACGCCGTGAATTTTACTCCTATATGCTACAACAGAGAACTGACGGGTTTGGTTTACTGGTTAGAGGAGGAAAACTATATCAACAATACATTGTTGATGCCTTCACTTCCATAGAGGATGAAAGATTACGTTATATACGTTACCAACACCAGCAAGAACATTACAGATCAGAGATCTATAGGGGTGTTCAAGATGCATTTATAAGGGGAGATGTAGCATCAAGTTCTATAGGACAGCGTGTGATTCTTCCATCCAGTTTCACTGGAAGCCCGCGTTATATGATCCAGAACTACCATGATGCGATGGCAATATGTCGTTCTCGTAGGAACCCAAATCTTTTCATTACCTTCACATGTAACATCCAATGGAATGAGATTAAGAATGCATTAGCATTGATACCGGGTCAAAAAATGGAAGATAGACCAGACATCATCTCCCGTGTATTCCATATGAAACTTAATGAATTTGTAGATGATATAAAGAAGGGCAATTACTTCGGCGTCATCACCGGTGCAATCTATACCGTCGAATTCCAGAAAAGAGGGTTGCCCCATGTTCATATCATTGTTTGGCTGAGCGAAGCAGATAAATTCCCAACACCGATAGATATCGATCGGATAATCTGTGCTGAAATTCCAGATCAGCAAAAAGAACCTCTACTTCACGCTATTGTCACTAAATTCATGGTCCACGGTCCTTGTGGAACTGCAAATCCAAAAGCACCGTGCATGAAGAATGGTAAGTGCATGAAGCATTTTCCCAAAAAGATTGAAGCTGAAACTATGATAGGTGAAGATGGGTATGCCATATATCGAAGGAGAGATGATGGGAATACAGTTACTAAATCTGGAGTTGAACTTGATAACAGGTGTGTTGTGCCTTATAATAAAGGCCTACTGGTAAAATATGATGCTCATATTAACGTGGAGTGGTGCAATCGGTCAAGAGCTATAAAATACTTATTTAAGTACGTGAATAAAGGCCCCGACAGGACTAGAGCACTATTGCAGGAAATTCCAAACGAAGCATCTGCTAATTCAATCTCACAACCTCAGATTGTTGATGAGATAAAGATGTATTTTGATTGTCGCTACGTTGGTCCACATGAATCTGCTTGGAGGATCTTCGAATTCCATATACATTACAAATCTCCTAACGTAGAAAGTCTATCAATACACCTACCTCTTATGAACAATGTCATATTTAGAGGCAATATTGATGTAGATCAGGTCTTACAAAGACCGGGAATAGAGAAAACAATGTTAACAGAGTGGATGTTTACAAATACCCTCAATGAAGACACACAACAACTTACATATGCTAAATTTCCTTCGTTCTGGAGATGGGATGAGGCAAATAAAATATGGTTTCGAAGACAAAGAGGTGATTGCATTGGAAGAATTACATACATACATCCTTCTGCAGGTGAAGCCTACTATCTTAGAGTTCTACTCTCTCATGTCAAAGGGCCGAAGAACTTTGTTGATATAAGAACTGTGAATGGTGATGTTCATCAAACATTTAAACAAGCGTGTAATGCCATGGGTTTGATAGGAGATGATAGAGAGTGGCATCAAGCCATGGATGAGGCTTCAGGGTGGGCAACATCAACTGAGCTTCGCAACTTGTTTGTTACAATGCTGCTCTTTTGTGAGGTCACAGATGCAAAGAATTTATTTGAAGGATCTCTAGAGTTCATGAAAGAAGACATCATTTTTAAGCTTAAACATGTGATGGGAATATCCACAGTGCATATCTCTGATGAAGAAGTGAGGAATCGAGTTATCATCGAAATACAAAAATTATTAAAAAAAAACAACTCATCCCTCAATGACCACGGACTTCCAGAGCCTGCACGTGTTCAACAATTAGATGATGGGAACACAATCTTATGGGAAGAAATGGCCCACAACACTAACGACCTTCAGGAGCAAAACATACACTTCTCAACTCAAATGAATGAGGGCCAGAAACAAGTGTATGACGCTGTTTTAAATGCAGTATACAGTGATGCAGGGGGTTTCTTCTTCCTATATGGTCATGGTGGGACAGGAAAAACCTTTGTTTATAATGCAATCATCAACCAACTACGTTCACAAGGAAAGATTGTTATAGCAGTTGCATCCTCTGGTGTTGCATCACTGCTGCTTCCAGGCGGTCGAACAGCACACTCAAGGTTTAAAATACCAATTGAAATCCATGAAAATTCAAGCTGCCATATCAAAAAAGGAACCCATCTTGCAGAGCTAATGTTGAAATCTAGCCTAATTGTTTGGGATGAGGCTCCTATGGCCCACCGTCATTGCTTTGAAGCCTTAGATAGAACTCTAGCAGACATTTTAGTACCAGATGGTGAGTTATCAAACAACTTGCCATTTGGAGGAAAAACCGTGCTACTGGGAGGTGACTTCAGGCAAATCTTGCCAGTGGTGATGAAAGGGTCAAGGCATGACACTGTTAAATCTTGCATAACACAATCACTCCTTTGGGAAAAATGCAAAGTTTACCACTTGACACAAAATATGAGATTATCATCCATTCCATTGCAGGAGCAACATGTCTCTAAACTAGCTGATTTTAGCAAATGGCTACTGGACATAGGCGAGGGCAACGCATTTGCTACAAAATTACACGATGAGGAAGAACATCCTTCTTGGATTAATATACCAACTGAACTGCTTGTCCAATCTGTCACTAGGGATGTTGAAGATATAACCTCTGAAATCTACAGTGAGCTGCCATTATTATACAAAAATGAAGAATATCTGAAGGAGAGAGCAATTATTACAGCTACTAATGATATTGTAGACATCATCAACACTCATGTGTTATCTTTGGTGCCTATTGAGCAGAAAAGCTATCTTAGTTTTGATTCAATCTATAAGGAAGCTGGTTCCTCAAGTGAAGATGACATATTGTATCCAGCCGAATTCTTAAATTCATTGACATTTAATGGCGTCCCTAATCATGAGTTGAAGCTGAAGGTTAATACTCCAGTTATGCTTTTGCGGAATATTAATCAGAGCAATGGTCTTTGCAATGGCACAAAGTTGTTAGTAACCAAGTTAGGGGAAAGAGTGATCCAAGCAACCATAATTACTGGCAGCCATATTGGTGATAAGATATGTATTCCAAGGATCATAATGTCAGCTACAGAAAGCAAATGGCCATTCACCATGAGGCGCAGGCAGTTCCCCTTACGGTTATCATATGCAATGACAATAAATAAGAGCCAAGGACAAACATTAGCGAAATTAGGCCTCTACCTTCCAAGGCCAATATTCACACATGGCCAGTTATACGTGGCGGCATCAAGAGTAACAACTTCCAAGGGACTCAGGATACTTTTGAATGGACAATCTGACAAAGAAAAGACGCACACTAAAAACATTGTTTATAAAGAGATATTTGAGGGTGTTGACTCAAGTGCATAACATAGATTAATATACACTATTCCGCAGCAAGGACAGTGACATCCTTCAAAGGTAAATCATAATAACTACATTATTCAGATACATTCAATGGTCTTATAAAATTTTATAAACTATTAAAGTCTAAAAAAATTTGCAGGGAAGCCTACATTGTCAAGCATGTTAGCAACCATGATATAGTTTGATATTAATATCTCCATAGTGTGAATAACATCTGCATTTTTTTAAGTATGTTGTGCTTTCTGCTACTTATTTGGCATATATTTAATGCTTATACAATTTGTAGACCCATGCTTGTATTCTTGATGTCTGATACCTCTATATTGTTTTCCTAAACTTGCAGACTTTTCATTTCAAAGCAAACTTGCTCCTTCAGATCCAGTGATCAGACATGAGATATGAATCACTTCATATAATTCTTTTTATGTATGTTCCTGTTTTTCCCAGTCTATTAATTTAGCAAGCATATAAGTTTTCCATGCGTGCTTTGGATGTTAGTCAATCTTCTAAGTTCAAGGACTTCATTTGCAAACTCTGTGGCAACAGGACTAAAATTGGTTCATTGCCCAAACTCTATTGCAACAGGATCAAGGCAGGCGCAATATAAAGAATTTTTTTGGACCATTTTGTTGGTATGTTTATATGATCATCATATTCTCATTACATTATTTATTATTCAATATGCTATCTGCATAAACAAAAACTTCATTATCATAGTTTACAATCAAATTGTCCAGGCTTCAAGCTTCCACATCTGTTAGCGTTTGACACTGATGAAATTCATCTTGCATTTTACTCAATATTCAAAATTAGAAGGTGACCATTTGTATATCTTTGCTCCTTTCCAGCTTTAATCACTTCAATTTGTTGGTATGGATCCTCATTATATCTCCTTAAAACATTGTGTTGCATGCACACCAATACCTGTGAGGCAGCTGAAGCTTTTCACTGTATCATCTTGCTTCTGGGAGACCACCTCGAATATTAAGGTAACTTATGATTTTCCCCGTATTTGGGATTTCATCTCACATTTCTCTCTGAACAATATTTGGTCTATATTTGGTCTATCTTGCCTAGGTAGAGTGAACTATATTTAGACAATAAAAAGAATAAGACTGCTTTCATCTATGTTGAAAAGACATTTTGCATTAGTAAATTATTATGTTCTTAATTATCCACTTTCTTTTATTTCCTTTTCATTTCAGGTTCTGGCGTGTGTTTATGGTTACAGGCTCATGAGCAGTGTTTTTTTTTTTTTTTGAATGTCACATGCCTAATGAACTCTCTAGCTCATCATGTGGTGTGCACGGCTGCTGTGTTGTCATTATATTTTACACTCTCTAATTAATTATATTGTATTTTAACCTTTCAGAAAACACGTTTTTGGTAATTTCCTTCTTTGTTGGAGGCTCAATATATTGACACACCCAACCATCTGATCTGTTATTCGAAAAAAGTTGGCTACAATAAGATCAAATCTTAAAAGGCAACATAACTGAGATTCTTTGACTCTCTCATTTTATTTTAAATCTAAAAATTGAAAATACCTATTTGAAGGAGGAAACCTCATTTTATTTCATTATTCGCTTCATTCTTGGAATATATTTCATTTTTTTAATCAGTATTCAAAATCATTCACAGTCTTTTAACATATTTCATCTAAAATGCAGAAAATCTTAACCTGATTCAACGTCGCCCGGGGCAACGCCCGGGCTCTGTGCTAGTATATATATATATTGAAATAGTTTTAATCACGGAATGACGCTTGCCAATACCTTAGTAGACTATACATATATACCTTATGAAGCTATAATTGGATCTTTGATTTGATTTTTCATTTTATAAGCAACTCTGAAATGATACAGTCGTTTGTTGCTGTGAGGAATAATGGAATATACATGCACACCGAATTATGATCTTCATATACCCTTTGAATGATTTTAAGTGGTTATTTGCGTAAAACTTCTATGCATGAGGCCTGAAAAATTATTTGTTATCCTTGATTCAGTTCATTTTTTGCTCTGTATATTTTTTAACTTTAGTATGAATATCACAGTATGCCTTTTTGTGGTTTTAAGTTTAATTTTTTATAGAGGATTCAATGCTTATTTATTTGTTATAATGTAATGCATTTGCATGGTGAGCAAATGTGAATAGACGCAGCAATGCATGAGGTCTTTCTCTTATTCCCAATGGTGATCAACCTTAAAGCTGTCGCACATAGCTTCTTTCTGCTGGACTAGGTAGGCTTCTGCCAAATTTGTTCTCAAGGAACCATACAAATAGTGCAGCTACAGGTATAGTATGTTACTTGGCTCATGAATTTTAATTTTCTTGGAATATTTTATGAATTTTAATTTTCTTGGTTCACATGTGAGAGCTTTAAAATGGGATATTGGTTTTGAAGTTGATATTTCTACTTTTCTAGTAATGGTCGTGGTGATAGTTAATCCTTAACCACTGTTATGTCGTTAGTAACAATTTAAAAAGAACTTACAAATGTACAATTAATATATAGTGAACAAGTAAGAGTCGATCCCACAAGGAGTGATGCTAATAGATATACAATCTAACCCTTGAATATAATTGATACAATTATAAAAGGGAGAAAAAAGGGGGGTTAAATCTTATAATAGATAAAAATTAAGACAAAGAAATTGACGTTAAGAACAAGAATGAGAATTGATATTAATGAAAACAATAGCTAAGACTCACTATCCACCACAAAACATTCAAACAATTTATAAGAAATAATAGACTAACAATTTTAACAAGCATATGATGACAACATTCACAACAAGGTCATGGCCAAATTCAAGTTGTATAATTCTCTCTTAATTGCATGTAAAGTGTATGTCGTCTACCTCATTACATGTATTCTTAATCGAAATCTAGCATGGCGTCTGCATCAATCAACAATCAAGAATTCAATAAGAGCACAGAGAATATGAATGTCACAAGAATCCTAATACATGGTATTTGTACTTAGGTATTCAAGAATTGATTTTTCATAATTCGTTTTCAACTGAATTATATGTTGGAAGAAAGAACATATTCAACAAGGCAATTGACCATGTTCTACAACAATTAATTCCAATACATGTTTCAAAGTTAGCTACTCAAAGAAACACAATACTAGAACTCACATAACATGGAAAAATCAAAATCATCATGCTTGTAGAAATTGAAATCCACACAACTTATAAAATTGAAAGCATGCTTAGGGCTTCAAGACAAGCCCTAACTAACAAGAGTTTAGTTATACATATACATAACCAAACAAAACATAAAACAAAAAAACATAATTACAAACACAAGTACAAACACAAGCCTTGTTTTCTTCTTCTCCTTCTACTCCTTCTCCTCCTTTTTTCTCCTACTCCTACTCCTCTCTATTTATAGAGAAAATGAGCACATAGTGGAGGAGTTAGTGCCATCTTTTGGTGGTGGATTTTTCATCAAATTCGTGTGGTGGATTGTCCACTCTTTGAATGGAAATGGTATCATCAATAACATCAACTTCCAATTACGTACTAATCTTGCAACTGAATTCTGGGCCTAAACGAAGCCTATTATGAGCTCAAACCCTTCATCAATATTGTAGATAAAACTGTGTAGATAATTATACCCTTTTGAATCACTCAATTTGGACATCAGACGCTCAAGTTATGGGCTTCTAAAGGTCTGGTCTACAAACAGAAATTCTGCTTCTGATATAACTTTCAAACTTGACTTCGAGGCAACCTTTAGAGGCCCAAAAGAAACTCCGATTTTTGTGAACCAGCACTTCCTGCAAAGCTTGAAGTGTCCTCTAAAAATTTTCTGAAGATCAAATCTCATTCGGACAGCTCTTACTACCTCTTAACCTGCAAAACATCCAAGAAGATCTTAAGTACAATAATCTTGAAATTCAGCTTTTAAGCACAATTTCTTGACATTGCTTTGGTAGTATTTTATCACTTTAAGAATGTATATTCTGGTACTTATCAACCACTCTCTCTGCCTTGATGCTTTAAACTGGAAGGGTGGCAGTCTAGCATCCCAACTTAATTGCATGGAATGTGAAATCTATTAAGCTTACACATTTTTCCTCACTTACCCCATGAAAAGAAAATTACAAAAAAACAAAGAATGAAGATACCTATAGGTTCACCAGTGAGATGCATAGAACCCATGTTGGAGCATGCTACTAATGAAATGCTACTAATGAAATGATAATGAGGATAAGTTCTTCTGGATTTTAGCATCATATATTTGTTCTGCCTTTTCCAATTTTTGAGCATTATACATTGCTTGTTGTTTGCTTATTATCTATGAATTTATGAATGCTACTACTAGTATAAGTACTACCACCCCACCCCCTACACAATCTAGCCAAGGGGCAGACAAGACTAATTGGGACTCTGCCCAAATAAAAATATTTGTGAATCTCTATTTAAACAAGTGAAGGCGGGTAGGAGGCTCAGATCTCACTTCAATAAGGAAGGGTGGAAAAAAAAATAGTGGCTGATTTTGCAGAACAAATTGGGAAAAGGTATGATGAACCATAGATGAAGAATAAATGGGCTAATTTGAAGAAAGATTATAAACTGTGGCAGAAGTTGGAACTCCATGACAATGGGACTGGATGGGACCCTACGCGCAACACCATTCTGGCAGACAACGAATGGTGGGAGAGGAGAATTAAGGTAAATTACAATGTTCATACATGATTTGACTTCATTTTAGTATTATGTAATTTTGGTTTCATTACTCATTGTCAATCACTCTTTTTAATGATTTTCAGAAGGACAAAAAGTTGCTAAGTTTCGCCTTGCAGGACCTGAAAATTTGGATAAGTTGGAGTTTTTGTTTAGTGGTTTATGTGCAATAAGTGAATATGCCTTCATATCGGGAGCAACATCTAGGGGTGCTGATCATGTTGAGCCGGAGCAAAGAAGGATATCAAGCACTAGGGAGAATGTGGATATCGCATTGATCAACACTGATGAATTCACCGATCTAGAGTTTGACATTGAGGCAGAGGTAGATGCTGAAATCAATAGCTCCCCAGTTACTCCAGCTAGACAGAGGAAGACAGTCACACCAAGAGCACGTGGGAAGAAGAGGCAGAGGGCATCTGATATTCTTGCTGATCTCAGTGATTCATTGAATAAGTTGGTCTCGGTTGTCCAAAACGAAACAAAATCCATCGCCAGCACACCGGTAGCAGATCCTAAGAGTGAGATTGTGGATTGCATGCGAATGCTAGAGGGTATTCCAGAGGTGGCTTGTGGTGGACCATTGTTTGACTTTGCTTTGTTGTTGTTCAAGGATAAAGGGAACCAAGACTACTTCACGAGTTTGTCTTTCCACACTGACTGGTAGCTGAACCGGTTGATGGCAGAGTTCAAAAAATAGGGGGTGGTGGTGCATCTTCTATGCCATGAAGAGTTTATCCTTATTTATTATTCAGTTATTATGTCGGAGTTTTATATTTGTGTCTTGTCACTGAGTTTACTGATTCTACAGGATTATCTTTATGATTTGGACTTTGTTGGATTTTATGGATGCTACATCTTTATTTGTTGTATTATTTTTAATTGCCACAATTGAATTTGTTGGTTTGGTTATATTGGATTTTATTGTTGATGATATTGCTGAAGGTTAATTTAGTTTTAATGCTAATATATTTATTCTTACTTTGCTAGAATTTTTGACTCAAAATGGCGGGAAATGATCGGCAAGATGGTTCTGAGAATGATCCGTTTAATTTGGTTGACATTGCGGTATGTGTTAGTGCAGTGGTTGCCGCAGATGAATTAATGTCTTCTATTCAACGTCAACCTCATTTGCCACTAGAATATACTAGGCATATGTACATGACTGATCTTCTACGTGGTAATCCGCAGAATTGTATGAATATTTTGAGGATCGATAGAAGGGTATTCAGGGATTTGTGCCGACAGCTAAACACGAGGTACGGACTTGAACGCACATGTGAAGTCAGTCTTATTGAGATTGTTGGTATATTTGTCTATATTGTTGCTCATGGGGTTGGAAATCGAGTTATAGTGGATCGGTTTAAGCATTCTGGGGAAACTGTATCTCGACAATTTCGAAGGGTACTGGATAGTTTGCTTCGGATGTCAGAAGACATGATCAAGCCTAGAGATCCGACATTCTCGACAGTACCGAGATACATAGCGGAGAATCAGAGATATTTCCCCTATTTTAGAGATTGTATTGAAGCCATTGATAGGATGCACATTCCTGCGGTAGTGTCAAGTGATAATCGAACCCGGTTTATTGGCAGGAAAGACATTGTGTCACAGAATGTCATGGCAGTATGTGATTTTGACATGTTGTTCACATTTGTCTGTGCGGGATGGGAAGGATCAGCACATGATTCCAACATATTTCAGGAGGTGCTTACAAATGAGGACAGTAACTTCCCTCACCTACCTCTCGGTTAGTAAAAATTTTGTGCTTATTATCTATAAATTGACTATATTTTATTGTCGTGAATTTCTTAATGAATGTTACTATTTGTGTAGGTAAATATTATTTGGTGGACTCTGGATATCCAAATCAAAAGGGATATTTGGCACCATATCGAGGGTATAGATACCACTTTGAGGTGTTCTGTAATGGTCCATATGTCAGTAGTCCACGGGAGACATTCAATTATTATCACTCGTCTCTTCATTCGGTTATTGAGCGTTCATTCGGTGTGCTTAAGGCAAAGTGGCACATACTGACAAAAATGCCCTCATATCTATTTGATATTCAGGTGAAGATGGTTGTGGCCTGTATGGCGCTACACAATTTTTTACGATTGCACAAAATATAGGATCCAGATTTCCTTGCCTACGATGATGAAAACATTCAGATGAACCCCGAGACGATTGCTAGTACGAGCGGCGGAAGAGCGAGCACATCAGGCGACCCATGGGTTTATGGTGAGGATATGGAGATGGTTGTAGTTCGTGACATGACTGTAGTGGAGGTGTATGATCAGTAGTTAAATAATTGTGTTTATCAAAGTGGGGTACTTTGATTAGTGTAGGATTATGTATGTATTTTATTTGTATTATTGTATACGGATAATGTATTTAATAGCATTTGTTAGTTAATTTAGTTGTAATTTGAACAAAATAACATTTTAATACGCTGAATGCTAAACCGCGTTTTGAACATCAAACGCTAATCTGCGTTCTAACACACAACACCACGGTTTTAAAATCGATACTCCAAACGCTAAACTCCGTTCAAACGCACATCACATCACTACAATTTTACACCTTACAACAATCCCAAACAGCACCAGTTACTGTCCTCAATAAATGAAAAGAAAAAACCTAATTTAATCTACATACTTCGCTGTCACTCCCCACCATTTTGTCAACCCACGTAGGTGCGTATATGATAACCTGATTGGTACACATAGTTGTCTCCCTAATTTCGTGTCAAGGAGTCGGTAACACCAAAGGATGTGGATACAATTGACAATTATATATCTATCTATATCTATATATATTATTGGGTCCCAAATGTTAGATATTGTGTTTTGTAGGGTGGGACTTTTGGACATGGTAGGTAGTGGACCTATTAAGGAGGCACATGAAAGAATTTTAATTAGCAAAAACCAATACAAAAATGTTTGACTAATCATTGAACAAGTCTATGAATTTTATAAAATCCATTATGTATGTATACGATACATTTTTAAAATTCATTATATTATTAATTATTATATGATTGATTATATATCTGATTAGATTAATTTCCGGCCATTTTGATTAATTTATTTGAAAATTAAATTAATTATCTCACCACTTCATTAGGCTTGTCCTATTGGACCAACCAATTACCCTATACACCATGCCAAGAGCATTGGCATGGTTGGTGTCATTGTCAAGACAGTATTGAAAGCAGTTAATCTAGATAACCCTTCCTTTCCTCTCTATTTCTTCTTTTAATTTCTTCTCTATTCTATCTTTTTCTCTCTCTTTCTTTTCCTTTTAACTTTTATTTTCTCTTCTCCCAAACACACTTTTAAGTTTCTGATAACCCCAGAGATGACATTCTGTCTGGCACCAGTAATCATTGAGCACTATATATTCAACAAAACAGTTTGAACATACCCACCATGCATCGCTTTCTATATATACAAATCAAAAAAGGCAGTAGCATATAACAACAATTCTGCTTTTTTGTTCAATCTTTGGTTCTAATGATAGTGATTGTGCCTCTCCTTCCTTGTGTATGGATTCTTGTAAGGGCCACTACTGGTTTCCCTGAGAGACCAGGACCATCTGCAGACACGCATGGTCGACAAGCAAAGTCCCCCACTGGATGCCTTACTGGTCTTGTCGGTGGCATTAGAATTCTCTCATTGATGTCATTTAGTGTAATGTCTCCTTCAATCCCTCCCGGCTTCACCATTGCGAATGGATACACAACTCTCTTTATCATCATCCTCTTCTTTCTCTTCTCATCATCAGTACTAGTAGCCCTCCCTAAATCAGATATTAAGATTAAGAAAACTTAACAGTCAAGTGAAGAAAAAACCCCAATTCAGTAAGAGCAATTTCACATTGATCGATGAAGTAGTACCAGAATGGGTTTTCGGTTTGTATGAAGAGGAAGGAGATTCAAGAGTTTCAAGGGCAGATAAGGCATCCTCTGCTGTTTTGGTTTCTGAGAAAAGGTTTGTTTCTTCTTCGGTACTGGTGTTGCTCATTGATGTGCTTAAACTTAAGTGTTCATCTACAGAAGAAAATTGAAATGGAAATGACAATTGAAATAGAGAATCAATAAAGTGATATATAAATTAATTAAGAATCACCTGAAACTCCAGGAAGGTCAGTTATCTGGCTCATGCAACCGAAGTTCTCAGATATGTCCCACTTGCATTTTGAATTATAATCACACTTGCCCTGTAATACAGACAAAATCCAATTATAACCAGACATACAAACAAAAAATTCAAAATTCAGCAGAACAAACAAACAACTACCTCTGCGGTGTCACTTGGTCCTCCGATTTGGTCATCTGTACTGTACAGAAGCAATCGTCTTCTTTTGAATCGTTCACCGAATTCAACCAAAGCATCTTCCAAATACCCAGTTGAGAAATCAGACACCATAGACGAGAAAAACTGGGAATTGCTAGTCCCATCCATGACTCCCCCTAAAGCATGACCACAAGCCTTAAATTGAATGTGAAATACCCAAGAACCAACCAATATGGACAAAAACAGTAAAAAGTAGAAGTAATTGAATAAAGAAGGAAAATTATTGAGTACCCAAAGACATGTCTGCGTTGAGAACTCCGAGGCTTTGAAGATCCCAACCTAGGGAAGTGCTGGTACTGTAAGCAATAGACTGAAGCTCTCCCATGCCTTCCAAAGTTCTAATTGTTTTTGTCTTAATGCTCCATGATGCAAAATTGGTCCTATTTAAGTGCAAATAAAGTGAGGAATAGACGAGTTTTGGAAGGAGTAGCCAGTCAACGGCAGACAATGAGAAAAAAGGAAAAAGTGCTGTTTCTCGGGATATGGAAAATGGGTTCACTTTTTCTATTTAGTTTTTGATTTTTTGTAATAATTATCGGAGATATGTGTGGTGTGGTGTGGGGGTTGGTGCTTAATAATGGCAGAGGTTATGATTTGATGTTGTATTTCCACGTAAAAAGAAGAGGAACAGAGAGAGAACATGCCTTTCTAGCTAGGACACAATTCAAATTTCAGATTTTCCCTGTTTTTGCTTCTGCTTCTTCTGATTTATGGGTTACCAACCGTTTCTCTTTTTGCTTCTTTTTTTTGTTCTTTGCACATTTCTTTATAATGGTAGGGTCAATTTCATAGGAGTCACACACATTATCAATAATACCGAGTATTTTATAATTTATAACAAAATTATATGTGATCAATATTTAAATAGATATTTGACGAGTTTTTTTTGGCCATATAACCATTTGATACAAATTTATTAGATATAGTCGCTCGAAATTATTTGGCAAAATAGTTATTCATGCTACTTGGAGTAGCATCATTAGTGTTTGTTTTTGACAATGAAGCTACTAAGAAACTATAAGTTAGCAATGTTTTTTTTTTTTAATTAGTGGGAACCCAGAACTGTGAAGAAGTGATTTATCGCCGAAACTAGTTGACATTACAAGGGAGATCCTAATGAGGTAGGGGTAATTATTGATAATGTTAGGGCTTTTATCAGGGTACGTTCGATAGAGCGAAAATTTTGATAGCATATAAGCTGTGTAACGTATAAGTTGTGTGTTGTTCAATAGAATGGAAGTTTTGATAGCGTATAAGCTGTTAATTTACTATTAGTGGTATGTAAAATATTTTAATAATGAAATAAAAGTTATTGAATATGGGTATTGTTGGAAAAAACTTAACGCATTGAGTTCAAATATGTAATTTTTTCAAAATTTTACATATATTTTGAGAGATAAAATGATAAATGTGTGAGAGAATAGAGATAATAGAGAAAATTCGGAATTTTTTTTTATATATAATTGATGTGATTGTTGACCGATGAAAATAAGTTTATAAGTTGTTTAGCATATAAGCTAAGCTTATAAGCTTACATAAATTGTAACGAACGGTACCTCAGTAACCTTGTACACCATCTAGGGACCAAAGTTGGTACTCCATTGATGCCAAACAAGTACTTATGTATATGCTCTGTGATGGGAACTTGAAATTAGGACTTGGATCAGAGCGAGCTTTTTGAATTTTCGGGCTTAATCACACTAAATATAAAAGTAGAAGACACTTCCATTTTTTTCTCTTTTAAACTTAGAATTTTTTATATATGAATTTATTCTCTAAACCATCTCTCAAATTTTTTAAATCAAAATAGATAAAAGATATAATAAATAATATTAACAAAAAAAAACTCTCTCCTTAAATTCTGTAGACCAAAGACATATTAAAAGATAAGATCACTTTAATTATTATCGATAAACACATTTGAATTTTCTGTATACTTTTACTCTTCTAACAATCATTTATATATCATTATATACAAATTATAATATAATTAAAATGTAATATGTGTAAAAAGAGTTTTCGATTATGATTATTCTTTTATCACCTTTTTAAATTACATATAATTATATTCTTTACAATTTTGAAATAGAAATAAAAAAATGATTGTGATAAGCCATTAAGGTTAGTTTAAAAAAAATAATGATGATTACTTATTGAATTTTTTTAAATCATAACAATCATGGGCCAATAATTTTGAATTTGATTTTTCCATTATTTGAGTTTATAGTTTCATAGTTTACCATTTTATATTTCAAATTTTGAATCGATTATTTTTTAAAAATTTGAATAAGATATTATTGCTATTTTTTTAATATTATTGATTTTTTAAATTCTTAAGTTCTAATTTTGAATGTTAAAAGGTTGGGCACTCTGGAGAATCTTTATCTCATATGGTTAGTCAATTGTCTGGATTAGTACTTCCTAGTTGATGATTCTTTTGATCTACTCTGAAAAGAAGACAATTGATAAAATACTTGAAATAAAAAAGGTATGAATAAATGAAATGTTATCTATAATATATATAAACTTTATGAATTAAAAATTTATTTTCAACAATAGGTATGCACCTTTGTAACATGTACAACCATCATTGAAATCAGTTTAGAGTATGGTTGGTATTACAATGCTTGTAAGAGATGTTAAAAAAAGGTTGAACAAGCAGGTCGTACTTGGTATTATGACGAGTACGAAGACTTTGTCCGCTCTCGTTTCCGAATGTATGCATCTAAACTAATTCAACCATATTTTCTTCGTTTTTTTCAGATGAACAAAGTATAATAAAAAAAAATTCAAGTATAAAAATAAAGTTGAGGTGATTAATGAAATTGATTTCACATTCTTTTTGTTGCTTGATCGTGAGTGGGGCTGACCAAATTTTGGGCAAACAACTATAGAAATCATGGCTAGGATAAAAGAGGTGTAAATTCAAATTTCAAATAATTTATATAGTATTTAAATTTAGGACTGCATCTTGATAATATTTTTATTTGTTTTATATTGCAGGATGCAAAACAAAATGGATGTGAATATCCTAATGACTTGGGTATTTTGTTGGACAATAAAATTTTGTTCAAGGTCAATATTAAGGAAGACAACATAAATGACAAATAGAATACTTATGTTGTTCAGAGGGTGACAGATGATAGGTCTCTTATTGGGAATTTTGTTTCTTCCTCCAATACCCATTAGGTTATTATTATTACAGTACCCACATATAATTGATGTATAATTTTTTTTGTAGATGGTTCACTTCATAATAATTCACCTAATTATTAATTGCAGGATCCAACAAATTCTATTGAACAAATTCAAAAAGTTAGCAAGGTGAATAAGTTATTCATAATTGTTTAAAAAATGATTGTCATTGTCTATAATTGGGTGTTCAACGATGAGCTTATATATATATATATATATATATATATATATATATGTTTTAGGATTTTGTTTCCTTTGTGGAGTGATGTTTCAATTGATGTATTGACAATAGATTT
Source organism: Euonymus europaeus (assembly GCA_963580455.1). Lineage (NCBI taxonomy): Eukaryota > Viridiplantae > Streptophyta > Magnoliopsida > Celastrales > Celastraceae > Euonymus > Euonymus europaeus. The sequence goes on from OY756965.1 coordinate 5,441,514, forward strand.
TATATGATAATGTAAGAAAGCCACGAATGTAGCAATTTTTTTAGTAACAAATGTAGTTTTTATTTCATAATTTTAAAAATTATGATGTTCGCGATTATGCTTCCACTACTCTCTTTTTAAGAAACGTGTTGTATAATAAGTTATCTTTTGAATGAATTGATAAATAATATTTTGCTAATGATTTGTGTATGACAATTGATAATTGAAAATGTTACTAGTATGAGGTTTTGGAGAGGTTTTTCAATCTAGCTTGTATTTTGACTGAATAATGTATGGAACTTTTATTAATATATCTTTTATCTTTCTTCTTGAACTGATAATCTTGAAAAATAGAAAAACATGAACGCTTTAATGCGACTTGAATTTATCTTTCAACTGGGCTAAACTCCAATTTTTGGATTGTTTTGGTTTAATTGATATTAGGTCATATGGTCCTTGTGAATTATCTTGTATATATTGTTATGTATGCTTTTATATTTTGAATTTTAAGTTAGTTGTTTAAGAAAGTTATATCCTCATAAATTAGTCCCTATTTAACAAAATCAATCTAAATTAACTATTTTTAGCAATATAAATATGGATATATCTTTATGAAACACACTAAAATAATATATTTTTTTAATCAAACATTTTTTTTATTATCCGTGCATTGCATGGATAAATATACTAGTCTTCACATAAATTATAATGTTGTGGAGTAAAGAGAATTTTAATACTCTTTTTTTTTTGCCCAATCCATATGATATGGGTTGCCTACACATTTTCCAAAAAAGGCTAATCTTGCAAAGCAAGTTAAGGAGTCTAGTTTTTTGTCAAAAGAAGGCTAGAAAAAGTGACGGTGGACAAGATAGAAATGAAGGGGAAAAAAACAGAGAAGGGAGGGAGAAGACCTCCTCCACTACATGGGGTGAAGTCTTTTGCATGTCAAGAATTCATTGGAATGACTGAGACTTCCGCTTTGCATGGAAGTCTTGGAGGGACTATTTCAACTCGTTGGGTTCGAATTGAGCTTCTCCACGGTTTGCATCCATATATGTATGGGTAGACAAAGTATGTGAAAGCGATTTACACAGAGTACAAGAGCTTGAAGATGGATGGAATCAATAACTCATTTGATTCATAAAATTTCATGTTCAAGAAAAGAAAAGCAAAGAGGGTTTATATAACCCATCTAAGATCATACACAACGGTAACAAGAGAAGAGAGATCAGAGATTCAAAAGAAACAAGTGGCATTCTTTCTAACGGAAACAACCTAGCTAGATACGAGAGAGAGAGGGGATAAGATCCAGAAATAAAACGTTGTCGTATGAGAACAAAGAGAAAACGATGACGTTTCTCTTAATATTCCCAACACCCCTACTCAAGCTGGACATGGTTGAGCATCTATCATGTGCAGCTTGGACATGAAGGTCTGTAATTGAGAATAAGACATTGCCTTGGTGAACATGTCAGCAGGCTGTTGGGAAGTCTTGATATGATGCAACTGGATTAACTTCTTTTCAACCTTCTCTCGAACAAAGTGGCAATCGATCTCTATATGTTTTGTCCTCTCGTGGAAGACTGGATTATTTGCTATATGAACAGCAGCTTTACTGTCACAGAATATAGGGATTGGCTTCTTGATTGGAACTAGTAATTCATTCAAAAAAGCATTGACCCAAGTTAATTCACTGGTGACTAAAGCAATGGACCTATATTCTGCCTCTACAGATGACTTAGACACTGTTTGCTGCTTCTTTGATCTCCAGGCTATCAAGTCTTGCCCAAGAACAATGCTATAACCTGTAACTGACCTCCTAGTATCTTGCCAGGCAGCCCAGTCAGCATCACAGTAAGCATCAAGACTTGATATTGGACTGGCAGCAAAAAATAATCCATGACTCAAAGTTCCCTTCAAGTATCTTAGAATTCTCTATGCAGCCCTTAAATGTTGATTAGTTGGACACTTCATGAACTGGCTCAGAGTATTGACTGAGTAGGATATGTCAGGTCTGGTGAGTGTAAGGTATATCAGCTTGCCTATGAGTCTCCTGTACATCATGGGATCCTCTAGAGGTTCCCCTTGAGACATAGACATCTTTATATTCATGTCCATTGAAATATTGATGACCTTGCAGTCCCTGAAAGCAGAGTCAACCAACAAATCCATAATATATTTTCTTTGATATAGAGTTATTCCCTTGTCAGTTTTGTTAATTTCCAATCCAAGAAAATATTTTAATTCACCTAAATCTTTAATTTTAAAACAAGATGCAATATAACTCTTGACCTTTTCAATCAAAAACAATATCATTTCCTCCAATTGCCATATCATCCACATATAAAAGTAATATGACCTTTGAAGAATTTTGATTGTAAGTAAACAGAGAATAATCACACTTTGATTGCTTAAAACCAAATTTTAGAAGAGACTGCTTACATTTCTCATTCCATTGTCTTGAAGCTTGCTTCAAGCCATACAATGATTTGTTAAGTTTACAAACATAGCCTGCATTATGAGTCTCATATCCAGGAGGCATTTTCATATATATATATATATATATATATATATATATATATATATATATATATGTAATTCTCCATTTAAAAAAGTATTATGAACATCTAAATGATGAATAAACCAATTACAAGCAGCTGCCAAAGCTAGAAAGACGCTCACAGTGGTCATTTTTATAACAAGAGAGAAAGTCTCCTTATAATCAAATCCATATGCTTGGCTGTATCCCTGAGCTACAAGTATGGCTTTGTACCTCTCCACAGTGCCATCTGGATTGAATTTAATTTTATATACCCACTTGGATCCAATGGCTTTCCTACCCTTGGGTAAAGGAACCACATTCCAAGTGTTATTTTCATTTAAGGCTTGAATTTTCTTATTCATAGCTTTACACCACTTTACAGATTTTGATGCTTCAATATGATTTTTAGGTTCATGATAAGATGCAATCGTAGCTAAAAATGATCATTAGCAGAATGAGATGCAACATATTTATGTTGATCATGCACAGAATGAAAAACAGTAGGTAAGTGTATTGTAACATTGTTGCAATCATAATCTTGTAAATAAGAAGGAGTCCTCTTGTTTCTCTTTTGCAACTGAGAAGTTCTCATTTCATTAGTTTCAACACCAGTATTCTCCACCTCAATGTTTTTCCTAACTTTTTCAGAAAAGACTTGATCCTTAGGTAAATTATCCTGTAAATTCTCCCTATAAGGAACCCTATTTTCATAAAACACTACATCTCTAGAAATGATAATTTCATTTGTCTCCAAGTCCATCAGTCTATATCCTTTGATGTTGTGAGGATATCCTAAAAATATGCATGTTCTAGCTTTTGGATCAAACTTGGAACCTTGAGGCTTAAAATTTTTACAGAAACATAAGCATCCAAAAACTTTAAGTTCCTTATAGTTGGGATCACACTTATAAAGGATTTGATAAGGACTTTTATTGTCAATAACTCTAGAAGGAAGTCTGTTAATTAAGTGTGTTGCAGTTAATATGCAATAACTCCAATACTGTTCTAGAAGATTAGATTGAATCCTTATAGCTCTACTTATATTAAGAAGGTGTTGGTGCTTCCTCTCTACCACCCCATTTTGTTAGGGTGTGTAGGAGCAAGTCTTTTGATGAACTATCCCTTCCCTTTTGTAATAAATAGACATGTCAAACTCCATACCATTATCTGATCTTATTACTTTGATTTTGGTCTCAAATTGGGTTTTAACATAATTATTGAAGTTCTCAATGTTGCCTCTTACCTCTGATTTTGATTTTAATAATATAACCCATGTGGCTCTAGAGAAGTCATCAACTATGGTCGTGAAGTATTTGAAATCATCAATAGAAAGAACACTATTTGGACCCCAAATATCAACATGTATAAGATCAAAACAAGCCAAACTCTTGGTTTCACTAAGAGAAAATGATGACCGTTTCATTTTGGCCAAAGGGCAAATATTACATTCAATACAATTCTTCCCTTTTACAAAAGGTAGCATATCAGAAATTCTAGATGAAGGATGCCTTAATCTGTTATGCTAAAGCATGTTGATGTCCATTGAGTTGACAGAAGCTACAGAACCTACAATTTTCTCCACTGGTTTTAATGGGTCCAACAAGTAATATAACCCATCACGCATGATTCCCATCCTAATCCTAATGGATGTGGTTAAATCCTGCAAACCACATGAATCAGAAGTGAAAAATAGTGTGATATTATGATTTCTAGCCAGCTTACTAACTGAAATCAGGTTAAGATTAAAAAAAATTTACATGTAGGACATTTCTTAGAGTAAGATTGTTTCCTAGATTAATATTTCCTATGGAATCAACTTGATATCTTTTTCCATCAGGCAGAGTAACATATGCATTATCAACTTTTCTAGAATCACAAAAATAATCAATAATGCAAACCACATGATCTGAAGCACCAGTATCTATTATCCAATTTGCATTAAAAAAAATGTTTACCTCCCACTGTAGAAGCTGATGCCATCAAGTTTTGATTATCTCCAACTCCAATGTTTGCCTTAAGGTAAGCCAATATTTGCTGACATTGGTCTCCTAAAAGCTGCATGGAACAAGATTGAGAATTTGAATCCACTTGATTTACAACATATACACCTTCTTGTCAGTGAAAGTAGAACTTCCTTGCTTCTGCCTCTTGTTTGCATTTTCCATATCAACTGGGAATCCCACCAATTTAAAACATTTATCAACCGTGTGATTGGTCTTTTTACAATACTTGTAGAAAAGTTTTTCTTTTTCAGATTGATTCTTCTTCCCAGCTCCGAACTCCTTGTTCTAATTGTAAGTATTCTTTCCAGAGACTTGCATGGCAATAGAATCTTGCACAGCTACTTCCTTGATTCTTTTATTTCCTTGATTCACTGTGAGCTTCCTTTCTACCTGCCCAACTTGAGCACAAGCCTTGCTGACCTCTGGTAAGGGATCCATTAATAAAATTTGATTGGTGACATACTCAAAAGCATCATCTAACCTCATTAGAAATTGTAATAATCTGTTTTTGTTCTATTCGACCAAAGCTGTTTCTTCAACTGAACAGACACATCTGCCACACTTACAAACTGGTAACTTTTTGTACTGATACAATTCGTCCCAAAGACTCTTCAATCTGGCATAGTATTCTATGACAGTTGATGTCCCTTGTTTGATTGTGGCGATTGATCTTGCTAGCTCAAAATCTCTAGCTAGATTAGCTAATGAATACCTATTTTTTAGGTCATTCCACAAATCAAAAGTAGTTTTAGAAGTAGATATACTAACCAAGATGTCTTGTGATACACAATTAGTGATCCAAGTTTTCACTAGGCTATCACATTGAACCCAGTCCTGGTAAGTAGAATCATCCACAGTTGGCATCTTCATGACACCATTGATGAAACACATTTCGTTTCGAGCCTTCAGTGCTGTCTCCAATTGGTTACTCCACAAATGAAAGTTGCTCCTAGTCAAGACTAATGAAATCATAGTAGACATAAAATCTGAATGTGTAAGATATAAAGGATTCCGAAATGGATTTTGACTCTAATTCAAGAGCTGTTGAGACTGTGAGTTTTGAAAAATAGGATTTTGTAAATTCTCCATTTGGGGTTCTGAAGGAGTTGAAGTTGAAGAAGTAGAAGTGGATGAAGAAGGATTTGAGTTTCTTGCAAATTTACGATGAACCATTCATGACCTGCTTCGATACCATGAAAGCGATTTACACAGAGTACACGAGCTTGAAGATGGATGGAATCAATAACTCATTTGATTCATAAAATCTCATGTTCAAGAAAAGAAAAGCAAAGAGGGTTTATATAACCCATCTAAGATCATACACAACGGTAACAAGAGAAGAGAGATCAGAGATTCAAAAGAAAGAAGTGACATTCTTTCTAATGGAAACAACCTAGCTAGATACGAGAGAGAGAGGATAAGATCCAGAAATAAAACGTTGTCGTATGAGAACAAAGAGAAAACGATGAAGTTTCTCTTAATATTCCCAACAGTATGTGAGTTCATTGTTGGAGATATACTTGCAACATTATATGATTGTCCAACAGTCAAATTATGCCAAATTGTTAGATGTGGCTCAATTCTTATACAACTTGCTACAAAACAAAGAAACGAGGAGTTTGTTTTAGACTGTTGTAGGTTTTTGACATAAATAAAGTGCAAAAAATAACAAAAACAAACTTAATTTTGAGACTTTTTGGCTACATATTTTATTGATCATCAAAACACTTATTTATACAACTTATCAAAATAGAAAAAGAATAAAGAATGCTGATAAATCCGCTTCAGGTTACACAAGAAAAACTTCTAAAAAATAGTAGAAGAGTGGGTCAAAGCCTAACAGACTTTGACAACTTGAATTCAGCATGTGTTTTATTAAACCTCAACACTTCTCAAACATCAACAACCCACTCAGATCTACCTCAACAACTCCTAGGGCATCATTCAACACTCCTTGGCTCTAGAGCTACAGACTCCAAGGCTTTTCCGCAATAACTCATACTTAGCTTTGGGAAGTTCCTTAGTTAGGATGTTAGGATTTTTGATTTTCTATTTTGCAGTAGATCAGTTGTATTTCTCCTTCTCTTTGTACGTCATTTAGGAAATAGAGTTTCAACTTGAAGTGTTTTTTTTTTGCCACGGAACACTGGATTATTTGTAATTGAAATTGCAGTTTGGTTGTCTACAATTATCTGTGTGCTTTCCTATTGCTCCTTATGCAAGTCTGCCATAAATTTGCTAATCTAGAGAGCCTCATTCATAGTAGAAGTAGCAACTACATAATCTACTTCTATTGTGGATTGAGCTATGAATTCTTGATTGTTTGAACACCAACACCATGATAAAATAGCATAACCAAAGCTAAAAAAATAACTTGAGTACTTCTTATGTCATCAACACAACCATCCCAATCACTATTAGAATGGCCATGGAGTGTGAAATTTTTAACTTGACAGAACCTCAGACCATAGTCAATTGTACTCTTGATATACCTAACAATTCTTTTTGCTGCATGAAAATGAAATTTGCTAGCACAGTGCATGTACCTTGAGAGTAGACTTATAACATTCATAATATCTAGTCTTATTGCAGTCAGGTACATCAAACATTTTATTAAGGTTCTATAAAGCCTTTCGTCAACCTTTACAACTCCATCTTCTTTGTAAAACTTCACTTTTTTGATTCATTGGGGTGATTGTTGTCTTGCACTCTTTCATGTTGAATTTTTTCAGAATCTCATTGACATATTTATGTTGACATATGAAGATCTCATTTTCCTTTTGTTTAACCTACATGCCAAGGAATAAATTCATCTTCTCAACATTATTTATCTTAAAAGATCCTTCATTTCATTTTTGAATGTGTAAATTTGCTCCATATTGCTTTCTATCACAAGAAAATCATCAACATAAAAGGATACCACAAGTTTTTCACCACTAACCTTCTTGAGATAGAGAGTAAATTCACTTTAGGCTTTTTGTAAAGCCTAAGTTAAACAAATGTGCATCAATCCTACTACATAAAGCCCTTGATGCTTGCTTTAAACCATACAAGGCCTTTTTCAATAGATACAGTTTCTCATATTTTTCTTGGACAACAAAACCTTTAGGATGCTCCAAAAAAATTTCTTCTTCCAAGTATCCATTTAAGAAATCATATTTGACTTCCATCGAGTGTATATTCTAGCCCTTATAAGCAGTAAGGGCCATTAACTTGCTACAAAACAAGTTGTTAGATGTGGCTCAATTCTTATACAACTTGCTACAAAACAAAGAAATGAGGATGAGTTTGTTTAATATTGTTGTAGGATTTTGATAGAAATAAAGTGCAAAAACCGGCAAAAACAAACTTAATTTTGAGACTTCTTGTGCTGCATATTTTATTGATCATCAAAGCACTTATTTATACAACTTATCAAAACAAAATAAGCGTAAAGAATACAACTAAAATCTATTGCACGTTACATAACAGAAATTCCAAAAAAATAGCAAAAGAGTAGATCAAGCCTAATAGACTTTGAGAACTTCAATTCTACATGTGTTTTATTAAGCCTCAACGATGGTACCAGATCGCATACCCTTCCATCTAAGAAATACCAAACCCGTTATCATTTAATGTACCATATACCAAAATCATTTAAAAAATCATTTAGATTTCCAAACTAAAACTGTTCCATAACTGTTTATTGTCAGGTACCCGTTTATCATTTAATTTTTTCAATTTATTTCATAATTGGTTGCATAAATGTTTCCAAACGTGCAAACCCTAACTCAAAACTCGAATCGTGCATTAAAAATATACTAAAAAATATAGAATAAATAATGTTATGTTTTTTGATAAGTTTAAGATATTCTTATTAATAATCAAAGATATTAAATATTACAAATAGAAAGAAATAGAAAGGAGTACAATGTCAAAATGAACTACATGATAATACTATATTACTCCTTAGACATCAACAACCCTGTGACACCCTATCCCAAATAATAGTAGTTGGGACATTAAAGTGATGAAAAACTAGTGTTTTCAATATTCAGGTGTTAGGCACGCTTAAGCATAATTCTCGGCACGCCTAGAGCATGGGGAAAAATATGGAAAAAGGTGTAGGTGCCTAGGCGCAAATTTCCACTCGCCTAGGTACCTTGTACAAATTTGCGCATAGGACAACAAGTTTAGGAAAAAATTATTGAGATGATCCGTAGGCAAAAATTTACACATTCCTAAGCGAATGCTCAGTGATTTTTGCACTTTAAAGTGCAAAAATTGGAGAGAAATGGGCATTTTTCAAGTTTAGCCGAGAAGGAGAAAGGAGAAAGAGAAAGAGAGAAAATTAGAGAGAGAAAGAGAGATCTCTTGAAGATATAAGCAAGGATTGAAGATTTAGGAGTTCTAAAGCAAGATCAAGGAAGATTTCAAGATCTAAGGTAAGATTTTCATTTATTCTCAAGGTTAAGTTTCCTAAATTTTATGGATTAGAGCTTGAATCTTGAATTATTGGGTTATTAGTGACTAAATAGGTAGGTTTACACTTAGTTATGTATGTATTTGTTAGACTTGTTGTTGATTTGGTAGATTCTATGCATATTGGGGTAATGGGTGCATGATGAAGGAATTTCTTTGATCCCATGGATTGGATTAGAGTTTCAGGCTGAATTTTGGATATGTTAGTGATGGAAAGGTGGGTAACTCACCCTTCAAATTTGAGACAATTACGTGAAGAAATTGATAGGGTTCTAATGTGACCCTAAAAGAAAATTTTGTGGTTTATGGGGTTAGAGTGAGAATCTAAGTTTGGGATGTCATTTGGGGGTTTAAGAAGGTATTTTATCAAGTTGAAAATTTTGGTTTGAAATGGGTACAAACACATGAGAGTAATTGCATGTTTTAGCTAATATGGCCCAGTTGAGAGAAACGTTACGAGTTGATGTTTGAGTCCAATTTGGGTACAAAACTCAAGAAGAGAATATGAATTTAATCCATTGAAACTTGAATGCTTAGTTGGTAATTATTGTTACAGGCTTTTCGGAGACGTAGGGAATGGAGAATCATAAGTTAAGTGAAGCCGAAGGGTTTAAGGGTTGGTGGGTGATTTATGATTTTGCTTGGATACGAGGTAAGGACTTTTATACCCATTTATTTTTGTATTTTTTTCGATTCCAAAGAGCGTTTGATATCTTCATTGGTCATTTAAGTTTGCGTTCCTGCCTTATTTGCTCCTAAGGAAGAACGAACCTTGATTTGATTCATGTTATCTTTAAATTGTTGAATGCATACCCGATATACATGCTCGGTCTTATATTGAGCATGGTTTGAATTGATCATGCATCATATGGTAGTTATATATATATATAAGGTATATATATATATACATCATGTCATTCCACATTGTTGTGCATTGGAGGTGAATGGGATGCTCGAGTATGGACTCATAATTCGCATAGGATGATTGAATGTCTTGTGGGAGGATGGTAGTGAAGTCCAAGCTAGGCTTCTATCAATAGAGACCCATGTGAGGCAACACACAGAGATCCTGAGGGGTCGATTTCGATCAAACCTTAATCTTGTGTGGGCATGACAATAGTCTCGCAAATAGTCTTTCCTCATAAGTAATTATAAATGGTGGCAGTGTTCACCGATGAGATTATGGCGAGGCATCGCCTGTGAGGACTCATGGGGAAGTGACACAATACTGGATTTATTATTGTGTTTCATTGCTATTGTTCATGGTCAAAAGCATATTTTTTGCATAAAACCTTTCTTAAATATTTGACCCATATATTATGTTTTAATCTATTTCTCCTACTGATCTTTCTGCTCACTCTTTTATTTATTTTTTTCTCTCCCCACATCTGAGTCAAGTTTTGGTATCAGAGATGTGGATTTGTATGAATGTTGGTGACATAGATACCCACCTGGAGTAGAGAGTGTATGGGGTTAGGAGAGTTTCTCTCATATCTTTTTTGATATGGATGATTTAGTACTTATATTTAGTATTAGTAACACGCTTCTTCAGACACCTTTTTGGTGTGATGTTTGGAATGGTCGGGAGGGTATGCCTGGTAAACGAGACTCCTGGGCTGGATTGAGAATCATGAGTATGTTTGATTGTGTGAAGATGCATTATGATATTTTTGCATGTTTATATGCTTTGATTGGGATTGTATGTTGTTAGATGTTATGAGGTTTACCTAGGTTGGGGTTGCATGTGAATTGATGGTCGGAGGCCTTATGTGGTTATTGATGTGGACTATTAAATGGCTGCATGTATAATTTAGGTTGACATTCTCCGATTTATAGAGAAATGCTGCTAGTTTTTCAGTTGAATTGGAGTTAACCTAGACGTGTACATATTAGATGAGCAATTACTTAATTTTTTTTTTAATAAAGTGATTTTTCTTTTGTAAACATGACCTGACACTTATATAAATACACTATTTACGTGAATAATTTTTTTAAGATAAAGTGATTTTTTTCATTTGTAAACATGACCCGACACTTATAATTAAAGTATTTATTGAGTAATTTTTTAATATAGTGATTTTTTCAATTATAATTTCAGTATTTATAAGGTATTTTTTAATTAACTGATTTATTATTGCAAAAATTATTATATTATCAGGTGTTCAAATTATTTCCACCACCCCGATAACACTACGCTATTGTTATAGGGTACGTAAATGGTAATCACTACGTCCAAGTTTGTTTGACAGAGGATTATCCAATGCCTCCCATTATTCTGAGTGGGTTCACTGTAGGCATACTTGTGCAGCTGAATGGATTACTTCGTATGCAGAGCGATTAGATGCGTATATGCACTCACCATGGTTCAAAATTTCTTCCGGAACTTATGTTAATGTTCTTGATTAAATTTATATGTAATAATAAATTTCCAACAATTTACAAGTGAGAAATATTTTATATTATTTATTTTTTTAATAAGATCTTATATTATAATTAAATATTTTTGAAAAGGAAAAATTAAAAATTAGATAGTCTAACTTGTGCTCCATCGCATGCACTTAGAACAATCACACCTTAGGACACTATTACGCCGACACTGAATTTTAAATTGGACATATGATCACCGATCGCCCAAATTGGGAAAAAATCATATACTCTAATTTGTGCTCTACCAATTCGTCCTTGAGTACACAATTGAACATGAGACTAAAATAGTTCGATTGAATCTCCAAATTCGCAATACTCATGCTCACATCGAATGATAGTGACACTAACGCAATATTATGTGAACCATCGCACGCACTTAGAGCAATCACACACCCTAGGACACTATTACTCCGACACCGAATTTTAAATTGGACATATGATCAATGATTGCCTAAATGGGGACAAAATCATAGACCCTAATTTGTGCTCTACCAATTCTTCCTTGAGTACACAATTGAACATGAGAGTAAAATAGTTCGACCGAATCTCCCAATTCGCAATACTCATGCTCATGTTGAACGATATTGACACTAACGCACATTAGAAACTAATTCAATAGAGTATAAAAATGGCACGCGTGTAGTGCGAGCTTCAATGTAGTTAAATTAAACACGTTGGCTAAGATAGTCATACTATCCGCCACTTGTAAATGATGCATGGGTCCACTTTTAAATCAATCCAAAATTAAAAAAAAAAATTGGATCCATATATATTATGTACATGTTGACGAATGAATATCTTAAGCATGATTTGAATATTTTGACATTGAAAATAAAAAGAAAAAACGAACACAAACATCTTCCTTTAATAATGTATTGATGTTTAACTTAAAATTATGATTGACATGGCTATGGATTTCTTGATTATGCTATAGCCTATCCAAGTGCTCTAACAATGTGTGGTGTTGGATGCCTAGAGTTAATATCAACATTTTTAGCTAAAGATTTAGCACTAGTGGAACTCATACTTCCTGCTTTTAATTGAATCACTTGTAGCTAAAAATGTGATAGAGTTTCACCAAGATCTGATAAAAGATTGTAGCCTACATTTGTTATTTTCTGTGTGCTATCTTTTCTTTCCATAATAAAAATAATACAAGGAAATCATATAAAAAATCACCCATCCCAAAAATAGTTAATTGCCACTAATCATGGGTTTGTTGGCCATTCCCATTGAGCTAATTAATAGGGATTGGTTACCATATCAGTTGTAGATATGATCATTAGCTTTCAACAGTTATGCACACAATCACATTATCCCATACAAAAACTGCTCCACAAATTGTGTGACACCTCTTTCCATAAACAATAGCACTGTATATGTTTAGATTTTTTTTAAAAAAACACATGTTAGCTGATTTTTTTTCCCGAATGAACCACCAAGAAAAAAAATCGTGTCTCTCTAAAAAAGCCAAGCAAGCAAGGGCAGGCTGATTTCAAAACAAGATGGTAACCAAAAGTAGTGATGCGGTTATAAGGGAAACTCTGAATTCGTTTAAAGAATCCATGAAAGAGATGTTGGGCAAGATGATGACAAACATGACGGATCATATGACAACCATGTTTAAGAGGTTCCAAGGTTCACCCATTATGCAACGTGGGGTTTACTCTGCAGATGAAGTGAATAGCTCACCAGAGCCAAACCAACTTTAGAAAAAGGGAAAAGAGATGAAAAATCACATAGTTGCAAGGTAACCAGTCAAGTTTTTTTAGTATAATCAACAAAATAAGTTGTTCCCATATTGTTTGCGGCAATACATGCTAAAACCTAATTATTTGTATTCAGAGACTGGTGATTTATATATACAGTAGCAATGACTGCAGTGCTACCTCAGCTGCTCAGCCTGAACATCTTACCAATGTTGGAAATGATGTGCAGTTGAATGGTGGAAATTCGATTAACACAAGGGAACAACCAGATGTATTATTTAATCTACCAATCTTATAACAATAGTTTATTGATTGATTTTTTTTTTGTGGTTAACCTTTTTTATTTTTAACATTGTCATTGTTTTTTCAGCGGTTCCTTGATTACAATTTGTCATACAATTGCCATGGGGAGAGAAGGAGTACATCATGATGCATTACGTATTGATAGAAGAACTGAATCCTCAATAAGTATTATTAAAAAATTATGTCATGTTATATTATATAAATTAAAGATAATCATCAAGTATTAAAAAATATTTCATTGTCCAGGCAAATAATCATCAAGTTATGAGAAGGAAGATTAAGTTTGACAATAAGAGATTTGTCATGATTTGAATATGGAAAGCCCATCACATAAGTTGTTAGTTTTCATTTATTAATAATTTTTATATGCTGATAAACATGGCATGCATGGTTTATTGAATTCACAAGAGCCCTAATCCGTTTGATTCAGATTATGAATGCTGCCACAATTTTTGATGCAAGCGATACGACTTGGATATCTAATGCTGAGAAGTATTTCTACCTTCCTTTTGATTATGCTGTAAGTTAACATACGTTTCTTTAAATTTTTAACCATTTATGCAATACATGACACTAACTATGATAAATCGTTATGACAATAGAAGGAAATTTTGAATGGCATGAGAAATATCGATGATTATATTCATGAATACTTTGTCAACAACTCTGGGGAAGCTCACTAATCAACTGCAACTTTGTAAGCACATGATCCTCAATAACTATACTGCCATGTTGCCTAAAATTACTATTACGATGAGCGATTAATGTGAAACAAATGTTTAGGTGCATGTGTCAATGAAAGATGGAGATCAATGGTACAGTGTGCCATTTGATTTCATTGATACAGAGATTTTAATTTTCAATTCTGGAAATGTATGTGATACCAAGAGAAGAATTAGTCACGTCCACAAAATTGTAACTTTCATAAACTCTGTTGTTTGTAATTAATTTTATCACTTGGATACATTTTTGAACTAATACGTTACAATAGATTTTAGTACATACATTTTTGAACTAATACGTTACAACAGATTTCAGTACGGAAATTCTTATTTGATATTGTAGGCTAACATCTTGTGGGATCTCCTGGGCGAGGGCAGGGTCAACAGGAATTTACTCAAATCTGGAAAAAATATGACTAAATTTAATTACAACTAGCCTAGTGTTGCTCATGATGTTGCGAGATAAACTCACTTACAAACTTGTCAACTTGTAAATGCGGCCAACAAATTCACACCGCTTTCATTTCATCAAACATATTGTTGACGCATAACCATCTATATGATGATTCAGTGAAGATTCTGGTTTGTACACCATGCTGATAATGAGGACCCACAATAGACCATGGGAAACTTACATAAGTTTTAAAAATACTTAACTTGTTGACATTTTTATTACGCATTCCATGTTCAACTAATAATCACCCTCTTTCACCGCAGAGCATTGCACCAAATGCTAGGACCAAGTTCGTGATGCAATTTGTCTACCATATTGACAACACTATGCATAACAAAATCTACAACCGTGCATATGATTGGTACAAGAAAGTTGGAAAGAGAATCAATTACGATGCGGATGACAATGATGCAGAAATGGAATTTCCAAAGGAATTTTATGTGGACTTATGAATATTTATTGTAATTTTTGATATAGTAAATATTTTCAATTGAATTCCTGCAACTATTTTTAAATAATTTATGATTCAATCTTTTTTTTGCGGACTAATGAATGCCAATTTTATCTCAATGTATACAAACTTTGTACCTATTCTATCTCCCCTCATCCTCACTTTCATCAATGTTGTTCTGCTCATAAGAGACTGAGGTGTTGATATGTGATCAGTGGCGTTCCTGAGGTTTCGGGGGCCCTGGGCGAAATCTACGAAAGGGGCCCCTCTTAAAATTTTATATTACATCTTCAAAAAATAATTCACTGTAATATATAAAATTATTTAAATATGACTCTTCTAACATTTTTAGGCATAAATTTGTTAAGAGATCCAACAAGATATCAAACAAATTTTTCAATTTTTTTTTTACTTTTCTCAAATACAACTTATACTTTCGACTACTCATTATAATTAAATTGTAAGTCTGTAACACAATAACACACTACACAACTACACAAGTAACACTGTAAGTCTGTAACACAATAACTTACGGTGTAACACAATAACACATAAAAAATAAAACACCGCCACAATCAAAGTTAAGTACTAAGTAGGTAATAGTAACAGTGTAACACAACTGAGTGAACTAGTGAAGAGGAAGTGAGGAAGTCCGAAGCCAAAAGCGGCCCTCAACGGATCAATGCCTCAGGCCCTCAACGCAGCCAGGTAGAGTCACAATCCGGCAATCGAAAGTTCGGCTGCAACAAAAATACTCGACAGTTCGCCAATTGGAATGACAAAGACAAAAATAGGGCATTGATGTCTAGCGTTAGCGGAAGAAGAAGAGAGTTTCAGAGAGAGGAAGAGATTATTTCAGAGGCTTGGGAAGACAAGGACTTTGTATCCATGTGGAGGGAGTCTTAGACTGAGAATTGGGCCCAATTTTATGATTAAAAAAATAAATAAATAAAAAAGAAAAAATCTTTGTATCCATGTGGAGGGAGTCTTGGAGAATTGGGGCCAATTTTATGATTTAAAAAAGAAGAAGAACAAAGCTTTGTATCCATGTGGAGGGAGTCTTGGAGAATTGGGCCCAATTTCCGATTAAAAAAATAAGTAATAAACAAAAGAACAAAATGAAACGGCACTACTAAGAATCGAACCGTTGCCCTCTTTTTGCAAAAACAACCGTGTACCACTGGGCCACTAGAGAAACTATGTTACTTTTAGCGTAAAAAATAAAATATATACATACATAATAATCTATTAGTATTAAAAAAAAATCGGGGCCCCCCAGAATTTGGGGCCCTGGGCGGCCGCCCCTGTCGCCCCTGCTCAGGGACGCCCCTGTATGTGATGCCTGAAACAAAAATTAGCATGATTAAACCTTGCATGTTTAGAAGATGCAAATCGAACTTTGCACTTCAAGCAGAATACAAGTAGAGGTAGTATAGAAAACAACCAAGCAGTGCATCTTGATGGCACCATTAAGCTCTGTATGCTAGTCAGCCTACTTCCAACTCCAGCAGTGTAAAATAAACATCCAAAGTCTCATAACGTAAAAAACAAAAAAACAAAAGTGTAGAAATCATGCCAAAAGAATAACAAAATTTAGTCATAATAGTAGTCAGTCTAATAGAGCAGGAAATATCCACCCAAGATGAATCGCAAATTATGTAAACAAGTTCACGAAAGAAGTGGAATAGAATCCTTAAAATTTCTCTTCCTTTCAATAATTTATTTATCTACATGACTGAAATGAGCCAAAAAAAAAGCATGACTAGATAGAATTAACATACAAAAAAACACATCTATTGTCATGCAAGGCAAAATCTGTGAAGTATTTGTTTCCATCTTCCACACCACTGTTGGAGAAAAAGTATGTGTTTGCTTCATCTAGGGAGGCCCTGCTCGGTGGACAAGTCACCTTCTTCAACGAAGCCGTTGCCATTTTCTTGCACACAAAAAAATAGTACCACCACACTATTTGTGTCCAGAAGATGTTAGGTCTTTCTAGTAGTTGTGGTTTTTTTTTGTAACCATAAGATAGTCAACGTGGTTGTGGAGAATTCTAGGATTTTTTTTTACTCTTGATCCTTCTAGTGGCTTGAGGAATCGACAGATAAGGTTCTCCACAGTGTCAATAGTATAGACCAAAAGAAAACAATGATGGAAAAATGTAGATAAGTTAAATGCTAAATAAGTCTAAACCTCTCTATAAGAATTTAGACAGATAATACATCACAAGAAAGATTGTCCAAATTAATTTGTATAGAAGCCTCAAATTACTGTTGAACGTAGCTCATTTGCAGAACAAGAAACTGGATTATGGCATTTCAAAGCATGGAGCAAATTTCAACCTAACACGAGACTAATTAGTCGTTGACAATGAAAAGCATTTTTCAGGCATACTAAGCCAAAGCCAGATAAGAGCTGAAGAATTTAAGATCATTCATTAAAACCCACACAAATAAATAATAAATACCTTGCACTTGGGACTTGGCAAGGAATCTCAACTTCGAACTCAACAGGAAGACCCATATATCCATTGCATCGATCTTGCAAGACACCATTGATTTCGTCTAGCAAGCAACAACAACACAAATACAAATAGCTGGTTCTGCTCTTCTTCCCTACTCCTCTTTGTAAACCCTTTTGTTTCCTTTCCCCCACCACCACCACAACCACCTCCATTCGTTACCAAAACAAGCCCTATGGCCCATTTCATAACTCTCTCGAAATATCTCTTTTTCTCTAGTTTCTCTCTAGATTAGGGTGGTGAAATTAATTTTGTAATTTAACCAAAATTAGAGTATTGAAATAGTAAATTATACATAAAGCGTTGTTAATACGTTGCTTGCATATATTAGATATTATATACCCATACTTGTCATTATATACTCATACCTGTCTTTTGACAAACAATTAAATTTTATTAAAAAAATAAAAATGGGCACATGAGAGAGTTGACTAGTCAACTCTACACATGTCATCATAGCGCGTGGACGGTATACATATTACCAGACATAAAATTGCGATTGAAGTCTAGAACTAAAACCCTAATTTATTCTTTGATCTCCCCTTCTGCCTATCATTATAGTAGATGACGAAGCCTCACGCACATCCGATCTAAATCACGAAGGCAAGCTTTCCTTTCAATATATCAATCTGGTGGTGAAAAACACATATTTTTTCCTTGTTATTAATCGCAGTCAATCTTGTTTTTTTTTTAAATTAAATTATGTGCTATTGATTTTTGACTGCAAAAATTTATTCGTTTAATAGTATTCCATGAGAAAAATATTAGTTGACAGAGGTTGATACACTTGGATTCACTTTACTTGTTCTTTTTTGGGTTTGCTGAATGTTCTGTATTCCATTTTGGCTTCATAGGAGGTTACATGGTTTTAAATAGTCTGTTGTTTTAAATGGTCTTCGTGGTAATTTCAATATGCTGTATATTCACTTTGGAAAATGATATATATCCCTTGGGGTTGTATCCCATGGGATCCCATATTTTATTCCATTGTATTATTACAATGGAATAACAAATTTTATTACAATGGAATAACGTATTCCATTGTAATAATACGTATTTCACTGTATTAGAATCTGTTATTCCATTGTATTATTACAATGAAATATCTCATACGTTATTCCATTGTATTATCACAATGGAATAACATATTCTAGCACAGTGAAATAACGTATTCCATTGTAATAGTACGCATTCCACTGTAATAAAATTTGTTATTCATGGGATTTCATGGGATATAACCTCATAGGATATAAAACGGAGCTGATTCACTTTTTGTTTATCGCTTAATTATCGTGTAGTCTGAGGAATGGTGTGTGCATGCACTTTAATGCCCGACACAAGCTAGGTTTTTGGTATTTGATTGTTCTGACATTGAGAAGTGGAGAGAAGCAGAGTATAGCTCATGAATTAAGCTTTTAATTGAGAAAATGTAAAGGGTGGCTTACTTACTCTTTTTTTAGTTACCTGATTTTATTTTCTTGTTTGCTTTTCTTTGAAATTGACTATTCTCGATTTTGCAATCTATAGCCATGGAGGAAGAAGCGGGGATGTTTACGGTTACTCAAACTATTGGTAATTTTTCGTGTTGCAAATGTGGTCTTATCTACACCCCCTCCTATGTGGTCTTATCATTAGACATAAAATATCAAAACTCAATACAATACGTTGAACAATAAAGCATATATTATTTTCACTATTATTAGTACATTATTATTGTACTACACATTAACCAATAAAGCATATATTGTCTTCATTTTTTTACGTGAGTAATTACTTAATATATTTTTAATAAAGTATTTTTTTTTCATTTGTAAACATGACTTGAAACTTACATAAATACACTATTTACGTGAATAAAGGTGATTTGATTAGAGAAACTCGTCATCGTTTCATTTCATTTCATTCCAAAACGACGTTGTCAAATTTCATCTCGTCTGAGTTGTATGTAAAGGAAGATGGTGGTGTGTATAAATATTGACTTTGTGAATTATGCAATTGTCACATCTAATTTGCCCCCCACATTGCTGTGTCTAAATTGTCCTTTAATTGAAAGTGGGAGTGGGATCTTTTATTGATTTTAGTGAAAGTGAACTGGGTTTGCCAAACTTGTAAGACTTTTTGATATGTTAATGTTGGATTTATAACAAACTAAGAGCAACTCCAATGGAAGTTGCTATAATGGGTTGCTAAAAATGTACTATACCAATTTGAATAGTGGTTTAATGAGTTGGTAAATTTTTTTTACTTCAATGGTGGTTGCTATAAAAGAGATTGCTAAAACACTATTTATTGTAAAAACCTATTAAAATAAGGTTCATGTAATTATATTTCCCGCCAATATTTTTGCCGGCAACATTTTTGCCGCCAATATTTAGTCTATAAATAAGATCGTTATCTAATTGAATTTCTCTATCCCCAATTGAATTCTATATTATTTGGTTTTTTCTCAACTCTATTTTCTTACTTTATGGATCATTTTCCAAATATTCTCGGAGATATTCTCAATATTAAAGAGGATTCTGGTGATGACTTCGAATTGATGGTAGCTGCAGTGGCAGAAGAGGAGGAAACAACTAATCATGGCCGATTGGATCGATATCGTGGTTCTGTTGTTGGCCATCGAGTGATGATCGTAGTAGACATGAAGGTCATCTTAGATTGTGGAATGACTATTTTTCTCCCAATTCTGTTTACCCTGATAATTTGTTTCGAAGAAGATTTCGCATGAGTCGTCCACTTTTTTTGTCGCATTGTTGATGGTGTTGTGGCTCGCAATGACTACTTTCGTCAAGGGCCCGATACTGTTGGAGTTATTGGCTTGTCTTCTATTCAAAAGATAACAGCCGCGATGAGGATGCTTGCATATGGACAACCAGCAGATTTTTGCTTCTTATTTGATAAGGAAGTTTGCCATCTCAGGTCATCTCTCAATAATTCCCAACAATGATGGTATTGAAATGGCTTTCCCATTTCAATTGCATATAGGTCATGAGCTTCAGCAAGCTGCAAATGAAAATAAGTCAATCATACATATGCATTAAATAAAAAGAAATTCAAATGAAAGAGCAAAAATACAAACCCTTCCTTGCTCAGTTTGTCCACTTTGGTTTAGCCTCTCAAATTTACTTAGACATGCCACAAACTTAGCGCATTTCTTGTTGATATCAACCCAACGGCTTTTCACGGACAATTGAGTGCGAGGCACTAAGGTTCCTCCATTGTCCTCAATGAACTTGCATATCCGGCCCCAGAATGTCTTTGATTGTTGATTGTTGCCAATAATGGCATCTTTTGTAGTGTTAAGATAAGTAGCCACAATAAGAACATCTTCCTCATGAGTAAAATTTCGAGTTCTTGATCCTTTCTTTTCTTTCGTTGCAACTAGTTGATTGGAGTTTTGTGGACTAAATGACTGATTGAAAATAACTTCTTCACTCAATTCAAGTTCAAAGTCCTCGCTCAACAACATAGTTGGTAAGAACCATCATATGGGGTAGGCTCCATCTACAAAGGTACAAATAAAAAAGACTACTAAAGATATGTATAGAGATGCCAAGCACTGACTGATTAAAGTAAAAACATAGCTAAGACACAAGTCTAAAACATGCACAATAAACCCAACAACAGAATTTAATTACAATGCAAAATGAATAGTTCTCACATAGAAGCATTCACAATTGTTTTTACGTTTAAACAAAAATATTAAATGCTTAACAATTGAGCTCCCATTATAATTTAAATCAATAGCTAAGCTGCCACCAAACAACTACTCATTATAATTTCATGTCCATCAATGGAGCCACTATATAGGTATTTATGTCTTTTTCATGTACATCAAAAAAGCAATCACCAATTAATGTTTTTGTTTAAAGAGCAACTGGGATGATAACCCTAGCTAGCAGATTAGGGAGTAAATAGTCGGCAATTTGATCTACCAATTTGATTTGAGTTGACTCTAATGCAAATCAATTACAACCCCTACTAAGCTCTGCATATCTAATATGAAACCAAATCAAGTCAGAAACTTCTCATTTTGGTGTTCATCCAAAAGCAAAGGTCCCCATTGAATTGTAGGCCTCTAATATGAAAGTAAATCTCAAGTTTCAGAAAAGTGAGCAAGTATCTATTAAATTGAGCAAATTGAAGTAAACAAACGAGCAAAACCTAGGGCAGTTGCAATGACTCCTGTTCAATAGAAAGGAATAGCAAATTGTCTCTCATCTCATAGAAAATCAATTCTCAGCAATCATGTGTAAAAAACAAAGAAAATCTAAGAAAAGTGTAGGAATCTCACCTCAATTGAGCAACTGTTGGATCTTTCTCCCATCTATCAAATCTGCATAGTTCGCCAAGAACATTCTTCCCGTCAAAATCGAAACACCAAAAATCGATATGAAATTCGCTAAAATCTCACCTCTCCTATTTGTGAAACTCGCCTTCTCCTTTGCGTCGAATCTCTTGACTATAGTCGTTGCTCTTCCCTTGCAATTTTAACTTTCGATTTCTCTCTCCCTCTTCGTTGGTAAAGATAGCAACGAAAGTCACCAGTTGCTAAAATAGCAACTCATATAGCACCTCCCTTGGGTTGGGTTATTTTGCTAATGGGCTGGTATAATAGCAGTTAGCCCATTTAGCAACCCATATAGCAACTCCTTTGGAGTTGCTCTAATATGTATGGTTCATTTAGTGTTACCCTTTGTTTTGTGACGGTAAAGTATTAAGTTCACATAGCCTATTGACCTACAATTCTGAAATTTTTATGAAAGACATTTCTCTATTTTGTAATGGTGAAATCTATCAGGCTGAGATTCCTGATGTAACATTTTTCTTTTACTTTTTGATGATGGGTACCTATATTCACACCCCCTACCCACATCCACACTCATCTTATGTGGTCTTATTATTAGGCATAAAATATCAAAACTCAATACAATCAGTTAACCAATAAAGCATAGTTATTTTCACTATTATTAATACATTATTATTGTACTACACGTTAACCAATAAAGCATATATTCTCTTATTTTTTGTTCGTGAGCAATTACTTAATTTTTTTTAATAAAGTGATTTTTTTCATTTGTAGACATGACCTGACACTTATATAAATACACTATTTATGTGGATATTTTTTTTAAAATAAAGTGATTTTTCCGTTTGTAAACATGACCTGACACTTATAACTAAAGTATTTATTGAGTAATTTTTTAATATAGTGATTTTTTCAGTTATAATTTCAGTATTTATAAGGTATTTTTTAATTAATCGATTTATTATTGCAAAAATTATTATATTATCAGGTGTTCAAATCACCTCCACCACCCTGACAGCACTACGCTATTTGTTATAGGGTATGTAAATGGTAATCATTGCGTCCAAGTTGGTTTGACAAAGGATTATCCAATGCCTCCTATTATGTCTGAGTGAGTTCACTGTAGGTATACTTGTGCAGTTGAATGGATTACTCTGTATGCAGAGCGATTAGATGGGTATATGCACTCACCGTGGTTCAAAATTTCTTCCGGAACTTATGTTAATGTTCTTGATTAAATTTATATATAATAA
This sequence comes from Euonymus europaeus, assembly GCA_963580455.1. Lineage (NCBI taxonomy): Eukaryota > Viridiplantae > Streptophyta > Magnoliopsida > Celastrales > Celastraceae > Euonymus > Euonymus europaeus. The sequence continues at coordinate 5,464,648 of OY756965.1, forward strand.
TAAATTTTCAACAATTTACAAGTAAGAAATAATTTATATTATTTATTTTTTTAATAAGATCTTATATTATAATTAAATATTTTTGAAAAGGAATTTTTTTTAAATTTTAAATAAAACTCAAATGAATTTTTTTCACAATCTAAATGTCTACTTACAAATATATATATATATATATATATATATATATATATATATATATATTTGTATCGAAACAAGTAGAAGGCGGCGACCATGCACAATTTTTCTTAGCATATACACCTAGGCACACACATAAATATACAAGTCACGTAAAATAGCCCACGTAAATGGTGTATATATATTTGTCAAATCAAATTGTAAGAAAACACTGTAAAGTCAAATCAAAAGTTTTGCATTTTTAAATAATACCTAGTTAGGTCTCTAGGGGTACAAAATAGATGTGGTCTAAATATCAAAACCCTTTGATGATTCAGGCCCCGCTTTTCTTACTTTATAGAAGAACTTGTTTTGTGACAGTAAATTATTAAGTCCAATTAGCCTACTGAACTCAGGTTTTGTAACAGTGAATTTTAATGAACGATCAAGTTCTTCTATTATCTAAAATAGAGAGATTTATATACATTGCATATTTTTTGTGAATACATTAATTTTTTCCCAATTTTCAAAACGATATATTTTCAAAATAGTGAATTTCTCTATTTCCATAAGAAATTTCACTAAAGAAGGGCAGTTTCGTCCATAAAAGTATTAGAGACTTATTGGTGTATTAACTTTTACACAGGGCATATTATCTTTCACATAGGAACCTCCTAATAAATGGCCCTAAAATATTGAAATGAAGATACAAATTCTTATTCTATGAGAAATACTCCCACTATTAAAATTAAAAATTAAAAATTTAGGCTTGTAAATGAGTTGTGTATGAAATTTTTGGGTTGGGCCGTAACGAGTTTAATAACTTCTGTTGCGGAGCCAAAATGATCATGAGGTTCATGTGTGGGCGTGTAGCCCACTTGGCCAATTTGTGGGCCCATTATTGCTTCTTAAAAGAAAATTTGAGTCAAATGGAAATACAAAATCGCGTTTGAAGTTTTAAACCCTAATTTCTCCTTCGGTCTCCCCTTTCGCCTGTGATCGTAGAAGACGACGAAACCTCGTGCACACCCGAACTAAATCACGAAGGCAAGCTTTCCTTTCAATTTATATCCATTATGTGTCTTCCGGCATATCAATCTGGTGGTGACAAACACATATTTTTTTTCCTTGTTATTAATCGCAGTCAATCTTGTTTTTTTAATTAAATTATGTGCTATTGATTATTGACTTCGAAAATTCAATTGTTTAATAGTATTCCATGAGAACAATTTTAGCTGACAGAGGTTGATATTCACTTTACTTGTTCTTTTTTGGGTTTGCTGAATGTTCTGTATTCCGTTTTGGCTTCATAGTAGGTTACGTGATTTTAAATAATCTGTTGTTTTAAAGGGTCTTAGTGGTAATTCCAATATGCGATATATTCACTTTCTGTTTATTGCTTGATTACCGTTTAGTCTCTCTGAGGAACGATGCAGGTACTTTAAGCTCTGATTTTGACTCACCGATTTTAATAGGTTTTAAAACCCCTCAAAACCAGTCTAATATAATTGGGTGTTTTCACTGGTTTTCAATTTTCATCGCTTCATTTCATTGCCCTGACCTAACCTACTTCTCTCATATCTCCCTCGCGCAGTCTCGTGTACGCAGCTCTGCTTCTCCCCCTCTGCGGCTGTTTCAGCTATCTCGGTGAGTGCTTCTCTTCTTTTTTGCTTCGTCCTGCTCGTTTCTTCTCTGGCTGATTTCTTTTCTTTTCTTCCCAGAGTTTGATTTCGTGCAACTTGTTTCAAGATCGATTTCAAGGTATCGGTGAGTTTTGGTTGTGGTCCTTCTTTTGCTTTTTCGTTTTTCCTTATTTGTGTAAATGGATCTTTTCTTGCTGCGTCTCGGTTTTATACTGATTTCTTTGTCTTTTTCTTGAATCTTTGTTGGGTAATTTTCGCTGGCCACTCCTTCTGCTTATTTTTCTGGGGTTTTGTTGTTGACAGTTCTGGCATATTCTGCTAAGGTTTTGGGTCATGGTTTTTTAGTCTCTGGAACAATTGTAGGCAAAGATACATGATTACCTGATTTGTTGTCTAAACTAAATTAGCTAATAGCAGCAGCTATATAGAAGGGCAATAATAACAGGGGTTCATTTAACTGGTGCAAGATGTGCCAAATAATTTTATATTTTACTCTTGATAATTTTTGAGTGATTGTATTGTATGATGAAGTCATACTTAAGTGACTGGATTTGTCAAGTTGTGAATGTGTTAAATATCTCATGCTCTGATCAGTTTGTTGTGCATTTCAAATAAATCTATGATACTTTTGCTAGGTTTATAGTATCATTTGATAATCCTGAGGTATTACCGGTCTAGCAGGAAACTCTTTGGTCTAGCAAATGTGAGTACTGGATATACTCATTGAGTGTGCTTCTTGTGAGTTATAGCCTGGTGGTGGATGGGAGAATGTGTTTGGTTCTCCAAAGGGTTTTTTTTCCTTCCCTGAACAACATGGCTGGAAGTCTTATGTACCTATGCTTTTGATATGACATCTATGATAATTATCTGTACCATTGGTCGATGAAATTTCTCTCCAATAGTTAAAATGTCATATGTGGCAGGTTTCTTTCAACCGCCCCCAGAAAGGCCATCTGCAAATAACATGAGCTTTCAGCATTCTGTTCCTGAAAACTTACAAGCTGGTGCTCCAAGGCCAGGTGCACTTGCCTTGTAAAATAGTGATTTATTAAGTCTAGAGATGACTTGCCATATGAGAACAGCTACACTGCACGAAATTGTAACAGGTTTTTGGTATTTCATTGCTCTGAGATTTAGAAGGGGAGAGAAGCAGAGTATAGCTCATAAATTAAGCTTTTAATTGCGAAAATGTGAAGGGTGGCTTACTTGCTGTTTTCTTCTTTACCCGATTTTATTTTCTTGTTCGCTTTTTTTTTTAAATTGACTATTCTCGATTTTGCAATCAACAGCCATGGCGGAAGAAGCGGGGATTTTTACGGTTACTCAAACTATTGGCAATGTTTTGTGTTGCAAATGTGGTATCCCAGTGGCGCCAAATGCTGCCAATATGTGTGTGAAATGTTTACGATCAGAAGTTGATATCACAGAAGGTTTACAGAAGCATGTGATTATTCTGCATTGCCCCGAGTGTGATACCTACCTGCAGCCGCCAAGAACTTGGATTAAAGCCCAGTTAGAGTCAAAGGAGCTGTTGACCTTCTGTGTTAAGAGGCTGAAGAATTTGAACAAGGTCAGGTTAGTGCATGCAGAGTTTGTCTGGACTGAACCGCACTCTAAGAGGATCAAGATTAGGCTGAGAATTCAGAAAGAGGTTTTGAGTGGTGCGATAATTGAACAAGCATACATTGTTGAGTACGTTCAGCAGGAGCACATGTGTGAATCTTGCACAAGGGTTCAGGCCAATCCTGATCAGTGGGTTGCTGCTGTGCAACTCCGTCAACATGTGTCTCACAGGAGGACTTTTTTTTATCTGGAGCAGCTGATTTTGAAGCATGATGCTGCTGTTCGTGCCATTAAAATCAAGCAGATGGATCAAGGTATTGATTTTTTCTTCTCTAATCGGAGTCATGCTTTGAAATTCGTGGAATTTGTTGGTAAGGTTGCTCCCATTCGAAGTCGCAATGACAAACAGCTTGTCTCACATGATCCTAAGAGCAATAACTATAATTACAAGTACACTTTCTCTGTTGAAATATCCCCAATCTGCCGTGAGGATTTGATCTGTCTTCCACCAAAGCTTGCTAATAGTTTGGGAAATATTGGTCCTCTTGTGATCTGCACAAAAGTGACAAACAACATTGCTTTGCTAGATCCATTTACTCTTAGACACTGTTTCTTGGATTCGGAACGGTATTGGAGAGTATCTTTTACGTCCCTACTCACTAGCAGGCAGCTTGTGGAATACATTATATTGGACTTGGATCCTATTTCTTCTGAAGTTAATGTCGGTGGATCTAAGTATGTTCTAGCTGATTGCCAAGTGGCTCGTGTGTCAGATTTTGGGAAGAATGATACAATTTTCAATATAAGAACTCACCTAGGTCATCTGTTGAAACCCGGGGATTATGCACTTGGCTATGACTTATCTAGTGCTAATAGTAATGATATTGAGTTGGACAAGCACAAGCGTCTCAACATTCCTGAAGCAATCTTGATGAAGAAGAGCTATGAAGAGAAGCGCCAGAGGAAGCGTGGGAAGGCACGGCCATATAAACTGAGGTCTCTGAACATGGAAGTTGATGAATCCCAGAATAGAGTCGAGCAAGAGAAAATGAGCTCTGAGTATGAACAGTTCTTGAGAGATTTGGAGGAGAACCCTGAGATGAGGTTCAATATATCGTTGTACCGTAATAAAGAATATCAGCCCTCGGAGATTGGATCCATGACTGATGGAGAAGATCTACCTTCTGTTCCTCTGGATGAGTTGCTTGCTGATCTCGATATAAGTGATGTGGAAGATGCGGATGAGAGAATGAGAGAGTGAAAAGAATCTTGGCCTGCTTATCAGTTTTGGTTTGTGAGTAATGGTGTCCTTATAACATTAGTTACTTTGTACTGCTACTTATTTACATGTTTTTGGCTTCTGATGTTCGGAAAAACAATATTTGTTTCCATATGTTTATGATCGAATATGGTTTTTGTTATTGCATCAGTTACTTTGTACTGTTGCTTATTTGTATAATTTTGGCTTCTGTTATTCGCAAAAGCAATTTACGTTACCATATGTTTATGATTGGCCAAAGCTTTTGTTCTAGTTTACTGGATCTATGTGGTCATATTACAATTCTTTCACATTGTTTTCTGGGTACCTCATCGTTGCAACTGCAGCCACCAAGGAGGTTCTACTATATTATTTTGTTTTCTAGTTGTTTTGGTGATACCTTGTCTTTTAATTGTGTGGAATACAAGGCTTACTATAGTTTCATCGTGATTCTGGAGAATTGGCTTCAAAAAAAATACTCGTGTAAGTGGATGGAATCATAGAAGTGGATTGTATAAGCATTCTTTTGTTGACTCTGTACAAGAATATTGTAGGTGCCTAATTTCAAATCCATGGAACATGGTGGAAAGATCGTTTTTTTTTTTGGACAAAATATGCCAAGGACAAGGATAACAGTGCAACTTCTTCTTTATTTTATTTTCTCCAAGATGAAAATGATCATGAAGCCTTCTTCCTAGATGAAAACTTCAGAACTCCATCTTTTGTTGTTCTGGATTTTTTACTTCAATGTGTTTCTTGGAAAGAGCCTTCTTAATGTGACGACCCAAATTTAAAAAATATAAAATTTGTTTGACACAAAAAGAAATACAAGTACTCAAGTAGACCGTTTTTAAAAAATATCGAAACTTTTTTTTTGGTTGACCTTTCCCAACAAAAAAAAGGACTCGTATATGCGGGGAGCCTTTGTGCCCTTCATAAAGCTGAGAGAAAGTCAAAATTAAATTTATTTTCATTTCAGGGGAGGTGATGGACGAGAGAGAAAGTAAGATTGAAGTGGAGAGGAACAAGACTACAGACAGAGGAGGAGGAGTAGGGAAGGCGGTGGTCATGGCGATTTGCGGGACATTGGTGTATTACCACTGCGCCTTCGGCAATTCCAGCCTTTTATCATTGATCGCCGACGTCCTCATCGTCCTTCTCTGCTCTCTCGCCATCCTCGGTCTCCTCTTCCGCCAACTCAACATCTCGTTCGTTCCTATTCCTCTCTCTTTCTGTGTGTGAATTATCGATCCTTGTATCTAATGGCTCTCTATCTCTCTCTTGCTGTAGGGTACCTGTGGATCCGCTTGAGTGGCAAATTTCCCAGGACGCTGCGAGTAGCATGGTTGCTTGTTTGGCTAATACTGTTGGGGCGGCCGAGTCTGTTCTGAGGGTTGCAGCTACTGGCCACGACAAGAGGCTTTTCGTTAAGGTACAAACCTCGCATGGTTTCTGTTGGTGTGATGTGAATTATGAATTAATGCTTGTAGGAATGGTTAGGAGTTGATAAATTTTGGAATTTTCAAAGAATCATAGATCGTAGGCTAAACAGAGATTGGAAATAAATTTCAATGTCTCGTGAGTTTACTCGCCATAAAAATGAAAATAGTGAGACTTCTGATTGTGTTGCTGCCGCATTACTGATGCCTAGGTGGAAGTAAGTTAATTCAAGAATCAAGGAAAATGATAATGTAGAAATTTAGGAAAAATTTAGAAAATAATAATAAGCAACTGGAAATTTCTCCTGTCACTGGCTAGATTTTTGAACTTTGAAAATATTTGAAAATATTAAATTTAGTTTACTATCATATTGTGAGTTTGGTTGATCTTCTTTTTCATCCTCTGGTTTTATACTTTCTATTGAAATCTTGTAACTTTTTAAAGTAGATCTTAGCATTAATGAGTGACACTTTAGCACTAAATTGTACTTTGGTAATAATAAATGTAGATTCAAATAAAACAGTGTGCCAAGTTTCTCAAAATTTAAGCTGATTGTGATAGGTTCAAACCTCTTTACACAAAGTGCAAACAAGGGTGATCGGCTTACTGGGGAGAGTTTGGACTAAGATTAAGAGTGTGTTTGGAACGTGTTTTCAAAACTTTTTTTTGTTTTTCAAAATAAAAAACTGGATGAGAATTCATTTGGGTGTTACAATTTTTGAAAACTGTTTTTCAAAATTGTGTTTTTGAAAACAGAAAATAAAAAATAACTAAATCATGTTTTGGAGAATTTTGGAAATAGACCGATGACATTTTCTTAAATAAATTGAACTTCATTTTTCTCTCTCTTGCTCTTCTTCTTCTTCCTTCCTTTCTCTCTTTAGTTGTTACAATCTCGCTTCTCTCTTCTCACTTCTCTCTCCTCGCTTCTCTCTCCTCGCTTCTCTCTCCAACTCTCCCCTCCATTCTCTTTTCTCCATCATCTTTCCAAATTTACTTGTTTTACTTTCCTTCATCGTTCACTACTGTCTTTGTTATATAATCAATATTCTTTTGTGTCTAAACTTTGTATTTTTTTTATGTAGAAATTTGTTTACAAATAACACAAACCAAATGAATTTTTAACATTTTTTATTTTTAAAAGCTGTTTTTGAAAACAATACTTAAAAACGTTTTTAGTTATTAAAAACGAAAACAATTTCCAAAAACACTCTAATGGTTTAAAACTATGAAAGATCTAAAATTATAAGGACTAAAGAAGCCAAAACTTGAAAATGAATTAAATCAATTAGTGAACTGCGATGCTTAAATACACATTATAACTAGAAAATTTAAAGGATTCACCTGATCACTCGGGAAACAAACAACTTGTTGAAATCAATCACAAAGCTATTTAAAGGACACAAATTCAAAGAGTGCTTGTTTTTCGTTTTCTTTTTGCGAGAGACTTTTCTTGTTGATCATTCTGTCTTTTATAGCCAGCCATGGGTAGTACTTTCTTGATCATTCGGACCACTTTCTCCTCAATTGACAATGTGGTTTTGCTTCTTACTTTCATAATGTGTCATCCCTGGTGAATCCTCATTCGACTTGTCTTGTATGAAAATCAAATGTTCGCTCAACCAGAAGCTCATGCTTGCCGCTCTTACCTTTCACCTAAAGACAGTGTTTCAATGCTTGTCACTCTAGAAAAAATTCATGCCATGTGGGCCCTGCACTTTTTGGGTGTAAACAGATGCATCGTTCTTACTTGACCTCTATCGGCCCGCCATGTATGAGTGACATATTTCTCCACCTTACTCAAAAGCGAAGCTTATACCTGTACCTCTTCCATTCCTTAAGGGACAATCAATTCCCGAATCAGAATACTAATTACTTGCCACCCTGGATTGTACTTGTGCCATGTGGCATCTGCACTTTTCACGTGTTAACATACCTCCCATACGGCCATGTTGAGCGTAAGTCTCGAGTTGGCCGATGTAGACAATTAAATTCCAATGACACCTGTTTTCAAGATAAACGTCTTTTTCAAATATCCCTAATCTGCTTATATTACGAGATCCATTTTGCGTCTCCTTGATTTCTTTTCTTCAATGGCTATCTTAAATGTCGTTACTCTATGGTAGGCGCCATGTAGACAAAGGTAAACATAAACGTAAAACGTTCCAGATTCATCTATTTACTTGGTGCCTATCCTGGAGTTACGACATTCAACATAGTCATGAATAAAAGAAATCAAGGAGATTCCAAACAAATCTCGTAATACAATGGGATCAGAGATACTTGAAAAAGACATTTATCTTGGAAATAGATTCCATTGGAATTTTATTGTCTACGTGGGATAATACAGCCAAATCGAGACTTACGCTCAACATGGCCGTATGGGGGTGTGTCAACACGTGAAAATTGTAGGTGCCTCAAGTATAATCCAGGGTGGCAAGTAATCAGTATTCCGATTCGGGCCAAATTGAATGTACCTTTAGGAATGGAAGAGCGACGGGTATAAGCTTTGCTTTTGAGTAGGGTGGACGAATATGTCACTCATACATGGCAGGCCGATGGAGGTCTAGTAAGAACAATGCATCTGTTTACACCCAAAAAGTGCATGGCCCACATGACACGAATTTTGTCTAGAGCGAGTGAGCGACCAACATTAAACTATTGTCTTTAGGTGAAAGGTTAGAGCAGCAAGCATGACTTATGATTGAGCGAACATTTGATGTTCTTACAAGAAAAGCCGAATGAGGATGCACTAGGGATGACACATTATGCAAGTAGGAAGCAAAACCACATTGTCAACAGAGGAGAAAGTTGGTCCAAAGTTCAAGGAAGTGGTGAACATGGGTAACTACCCATGGCTGGCTTATAAAATACAGAATGATCAACAAGAATAGTCACTCGCAAAAACAAAACAAGTACTCTTTGAATTTCTGTCCTTTAAATAGCTTTGTGATTAATTTCAACAAGCTGTTTGTTTCCTTAGTGATAAGATGAATCCTTTAAATTTTCTAGTTATAGTGTGTATGTAATCATCGTAGTTCATTAATTGATTTAATTCAGTTTCAAGTTCTTGCTTCTTTGCTGTTTTAGATCCTCCATAGTTTTAAACCATTAATTTTAGTCCTAACTGTCTCCAGTAATCCGATCAATCCTGTTTGCACTTTGTATAAAGAGTTTTGAACCTATCACAATCAGCTTAAATTTTATCTCATTTGAGAAAGTTGGCACGTTGTTTGATTTGAATCTGCATTTATTATTACCAAAGTACAATTTTGTGCTAACAGACACAATATGTCCAAGTGGGACGAAGGTTACAAATACACTACAGTCAAAGGCAAAGGAAAGGGGATAACTATATCTGGAGTTTTTCTTAATCCCTATTAAAACCTTCCTGAACTTTGTTGGGGTTGGCTTCATGTATTCATGAGAAAAGTGTGTTGATTGTCTCTTTTGGATTCATATACATAGTGCTTGAAAGAATTTTATAGCAGCTGCCGCCTAAATCAATCCCCCTCTTCCTTTTTGGTACTTGGAATTTTGTATTGGGAATTATTTTTGAGCACTGAGGTTAGAAACTTGGCGGAATGGTGAACACTTTCCTTGTAACCCAAAGCCGAGTTATTACTTCATGCAGGACTGACTATTGGTAACTATTAAGTGAAGTTCACTGATTAACTGAAGTTCATTCTTAAGAGATGTTCCTATTTTCAAAGTCACAGAGATTCCAAGTATATATCTAGTAAACAGTGATTTTTGCTTCTATTTTCATATTGGTGCTGAAATACTTTGATCAGAAAGGCAGTTGCAGGGTCATTATGTCGTTTTTAAAACTTAGTGGAAACTGTAGTTGTTATCATGTAATTTTAAGGACGTACTTTTGACATAAATAAGGCATCCACCTTACATGAGTCCATCTTTCTTTGTCTGGATGCTAGTTAGGCCATCTGATGTGTGTTATGTAACTAAAAGAGAATAATTTTTCAACCTGGTTCAATCAACTAAGATCCTTTTCAAGTTGTGCGGCATTTAACCAACTTAGGTTGAGGCTATCCTGTAATAGTTAATAGGTTAAAAGTGGCTGGATTGAATGGATTCTGAGTACTCATTCAAAAATGACTGGTAATTCTCCAGAAGGTTAATTGTTAAATTATCTTATACAATGGTGGTTTTGATGGGCCTCTCTATGCAGTAATTGGTTAGAAATGTCTTGTTTGGAAGACATTGGAAGGTCTTCCAGATGGTCTCTCAGTCAAGTCACTTTCTAATGAGTTCTATAGAGAAAAGTTACTTTATCGGATTGATAATATAATTATTGAGATGGTAGGAGATGCTGAATGAAAGGTAATTATTGAGAGGTAGGGATGCTGAATGAATGGAACCATGTGAGACCATTGGAGGCCTTGGGTGGGAATTGTGCAGGCCTCTAGTGGCCTCATCTGGACATTGTAGGCTTGTATATGAGTGGATGGCTTTAACTGACCATATTTCATTCAATTTTCATTGCCTAAATTTTTCACTTGATAAAAATAAAGAATGTCTAGCATTGCATTAGAGAGCCTTCAAGAAATATTAAGACATGATTTGGGTAATGAAGAGCAATTAGAATTGTCAGCAACCCTCGTGGTTGTAGACTTGTAGTTGCTGTCATCATCAACCTTGTCATCATGGTCATGTTTCTCTCTTCTTCTGTCCTCTATTGCATGAATAGTATCTTTGTAAACCTAAAGTTTTTTTCAAGAAAGAAGCTATATGGTCTCCATTCAACTAAAATTGATTTCGTAACTGAGAACTGTAAGCATGTAACATAGAAAATCTCTGCTGAGCCGCACATGAAGCTTGAACTTCATGTTAGCTCTCCCCTTGATGCCAAAAGTGCAGAGTGATGAATGTTATTTGATTTGAATATGACAACCATCTACTTGTTCACTAGTTTTTTTAGCTCTAAATAACGCTTTCTAGAATAGAAGCACATTATTCTTTTTTACTGCAATCTACAGAGTTGTCACATTGAAGAGGAAGAGTAATCTCATGTGTATTTCTTCTCAGGTTGTCATCTCTCTGTACATATTATCAGCTTTGGGGCGTTTCGTATCTGGCATTACAGTTGCTTATGCAGGTAAGTAAATGAATTTTTTATCCTGAAACTGAGTTCTTAGTTAGATTTTTTCTTGCAATTAGAAGCATAACAAAAATTTTAATGGGATTGATTAAGTTCCTTTTGTTGGTAGTTAAGCATGCTGTTGACTTGTACTTAAATGGGACAGGCATAAAATTCAGAAAAGAAGGAAAAGAGAAAGTCCTATCTGAAGGCAATTCGGAGTAAAGAAATTCTTAAAACTAGGAGTGTTATAGGCATATTTCTTGTTTGAAATCGTTTTTGTTCAGCTGGTTTTCCTTTTTCATTCTTTCTGTTGAAAGTAAAGTCCACACAGCCTCTCTCACCTACTACCATTAGTACCACCTACTCGATTGTCTAGTGTAGTGTTGTAGATGAAGAAGACTCTAATAGATAGAGTACCAAAGAAGTATCTGGAGGTTCAGGAGAGAGATGGCAGGTTTACTAGCATGGGCAATGACAAAGATAAACAACAACAAACACCACACTTTTGGACAGGTATGCTGCCTCCACCCTCAAGATCATCGGCGCAGTGGCAGCATAGCGTAAGTTTACTCTTAAGCTCAAGAATCGGCAAGCTCCGATACCAATAATACCATGTTTGAGTTTAGAGAGATGTATAAAACACAGAAGAGTTGGTTTCATTGCTTGATTTTAGAAGGATAGCTGCTCTCCTTTATACAGGAGAGTAACCAAGACCCATACCAATATAACTACGGACTCTTAACCATTATATGGGCTCATACACCATAACTACACTTTTGACATATTCTATTTGTGCTCATGTGCTGGTTAACCCAATGTTTGGAGAATTTTTTGTGGGAGTTGGTTTGGGAGGTCTTGAAACTTTACTGTAATTAGGGAAGGATCATTCATCTGCATATTTTTAAGGCTGTTTCTGCTGTTTATCTTTATTACAATTACGACATATGCATGATTAGTACGGTCAATTTTCCATCTCAAGTAGCTCTTATGTTTTTTACTGTGAAGCTGGATAATTTGTTCAATTTCAATATTTGGATATCTATTACATTTTTTTCTTTCATGGTAGATATGTGACCTAAACTTCACTCCTTGAAACAGGATTATGCTTACTCTGTCTTTACATGCTTGCTGAGAACTCCCAATCGATTGGCACATGTCTGTCTTGTTCTAAGGCTTAGAAATGTCGCTTCAGCAGAATCTGCTGATAACATGTGATCTCTAAGTCAACTGGTACTTGAATAGTGGTGATTTATACTGTTAATTTTTTTGGCAGCTGCTTTTGCTTTTTGATTTGTGTAAATAGAATGTAGAAAGCAGAAAGTCCTGCTTTTTTGTGGTTTTATGGATATATTCATTCAAATAACCCAAAGAGCTTTTGTCTAGTGGTGGTCTCACTCCTTATGATTTTGAATCCTCTTGATCAAAATTAAAAATAATATTATGTTCATGAAAAAAAATAGATTAATTCAAATAAGAAAAAATAGTCTGAACAATTAACTTGTAAATTAAACCTGATCCTGCCTCATCAAAACTGGTAGGGCGTAACGCCAAGTCCCTCACACTTGCATGCAAAGTTACAAAATTAGGTCTCTCTCCTTCTATTTGTTGTTTCGCTTGCCTTCCAAAAGACAAAAAGGAAATAAGAGCAGACGGGGAAATGAAAAGACCAGCCCATCTCTGTATTGATAGACTACACCATGGAGACTTGCACTAATCAGCTAACTAGTATCTTTCACCCTGTCCTTATCTCGGTAGATCACAGATTTCACAGGAGCCGTTTCTCGCCATTCAGTATATCCTTCCAAGCTTCATAAAACACCCAGGTGATACCAGAAGTGGGCATGACTTTTAAACAACTCGCGCCCCAACCTCTGTAAAGTCCCCAAAAACCTCTCTCCCTGACAACATCCGAAAGTGCTGCTGCCATGTGAGGTGGACATTTACCTTGTAAAGCTCCCACCATGAGTCGCTTCCTAGCAACTTCCAAAGGAAAGCTAATGGTACAAGCCACAAAACCTGTACAGGTAAAGCAAAATCCAATTTAGCTGTGAGGCAGAGACGTATGTTACTACAAATAAGAGAGTATCAATCAAGATACTAGTCTTTTTCAACTATGCAAGGTCTAGCAAATTAATTAAAGAGATTCTAAGGTTTCTAAGATCCTCGTGACATGTGTCAACATCATTTTACATGGATGAAATGATGATAAAAAAATAGATCCCAAAACTGTGTTGGACAGCCGCTTCGATGATGATGGTGAGATAGGAAAAGAGCATATATAATAGGGTAAAAAAGGGAAACTGCATGTCCTGGAGTAAGATCAATCTTCATTCCTTTCTTATAGATTCATAGATTCTTCCGTTTATCAAGAAAGAAGAATTGAAAGAAGACCACTCAGCAAGGATAGCAAAGATACACGAAAGAAAAGAAGAAAAAAACACTGATGCAAGTAGAAGAATAATGATAAACGAAAAAGTAAAAACTCCAAAATCCCAATTTTGTCTACTATTTGAAAGATCTTACGAGGGAAAGTTCTTAAAGAAACTTTACATTATTCAACATATGTATAAGTTAATAAGGAAGCCAAGTTTCTAACCTGCAAAAGCTCCGATTAGAAGCATCTCTGGACGGTTTAATGACTTTTTCTTCTTCGATTGACAGTAGGATTTCTTGATTGTATCATACATGAAATAGTGACAAGTACTATATGGAAGCATGCCAATCAGAGTAGGTGACAAACCAGCATAGAAGGCACCTATTCCTCCATCTTTGTACATTTTACTAATCGCAATGCTTAAACTAGGGTACACGTCACGACTTACAGTCAACCTATCCTGTAAGAAATTACAAAGAAAGCAATCAGTTCAACATCGATGAAAAGTGGCACAGAGAAAATACAAGTCATCAATACCTTCAATCCAATTAGACACTCGAAACCAGAAGGGAATAAAGTCGCAGACGAAGTTTATCCTCGGTACTAACCGAGAACAAATAAGCCACAAACATCAATGTGGCAGTTTTGCTAAAATGGGATTTTAGAAGAGATGTGAAGTAAGAAGCCATGATGTTTGGGAAAAGAATAAATGGCTAAATAATATGTAACAACAGACCCATAACAAAACCAAAAGCCAAAAAAGATTCAAACGTGATACTTAAATCTCCCATGAAAAGAGCAGACGTGCACTGAAATTACCTTTAAAACTTCGAGAGGATGGCACGCAAGTGCGCCAAAAAATCCAGCAGCTGCACCAGCTACAGCAACAGGGGAAATCCAAGATAAAGAAAAATCTAGACTGACTCGACCAATTTGCAGCTTCAAGCATTCACTCTGCTTCCATTTATCTTGTGCTACTGTCATAGCTCGTTTGACGCACTCAAAAGTTCCAAGCTCAATTGCTTGCGTAGGGATTATGCGAAGCATATTAATTCCATTACCAGCCCACAATCCTTGCCAACCCTGATGCTCAATTACCTCTAGAAAACTACCCGAAATGTTTTTGGATCCTACCCCAACCACCATTCTTGTTCTGCATTGCACAGGTTATGAATCAACAAATACATTACGATGCTTCATTAAATGGCTCTATACTTTACACAAACAAAAAGTACTAGCATACAGTTGATAAATGATTATTAAAACTTCAAATACCCAATTGGGTGATATTGATATTCAAAATTTCAAATCAGTAAGAAAGTAGCATGATGGAAAACCTACAGGCTGATCCACAAACAAAACAATACAATTTCTAAGGACGGAAAAGAAGTTCAAACCATAGCCAAAAAGCGGTCCACTTTGTCATCATCAGAAACCCAATAATATGAACTTCTCAAAGAATAAAATATAATTCAATTCAATTCTAACAAGACATGACTTCAACCAAAGTTCTAAATCAGGCTTTCGAGCAATTGGCTTTTCAAATCCCTCTACATGCTGCGGTTTACTGGTGTAAGTCTAAACATAGTTACACTGTATCGATTGAACATCTATTTTAAACCCTGGAATTTAATATGAAAGAGAAAGAGAAAGAGAAAGCAATATAGATTTTGACTTTGGAACAGATAAACTGCAAAAACTTTGTCCGCATTTAGCACAACCACCTGTAGCATGTCATTTCAAAAAATTTAAACTTCCCAGTAAAAGGGAAGTGTGAATATAGATCACAAAACAACTTTATAGTTCATGCCAAACTGAAAATAAGTCATGACCAACTGACTAATCATACTCATAGCCTTTGTTATTCTAGGTATTTCAACCATTAGGGTCAAGGTCTGATATGTCTTTTTCCATGAATGCTCAGAAAATCTAAATTACCGAGAAAATCAATACAGATAAAATCATTACATCTCCAGAATCTTGGTTGGCATGGACTACATGCGAAGCAAGGAACAGCGAAGAATCTTTCTCCACGGAGTCAAACAACATAAGAAATTTCAAAAAGTTGAAAGAAAAGGAGAAATTTCAAAAGAATAGATCATACATTAGTAAACGCCTACAACATGGAAAGAATAATGTAGTAAACAAACAACACGATCTAAATAGTCAATCACAAAAAAACTGTTGATAACTTCTGACAAACAGAAACTACAATGACAACAGAACTACGCCTTGCCCAAGAAAAATAAATTTTCACAATGGACTCAAGGGGTGAAAAAATCTAGCATATGACAAAATGTACGAGGGAGTTGTGAATTAATACGGGTCATGCATATAGAATTAAGTATTAATTTAAAAAATGAAACAAGAAAACCTTGAATTCAGTCCATGTTAGTTAGATATTTATTCTCCAACTCACGTGTCCAGTAATACAGTTAGGTAAACAAAGAAACTAAATAAAATAAATGAAAACAGACTTTTGGCATTTTTCATATTTGGTAATGAAATTGATCCAGATAATAAAACCCCGTCTCAAAGACTTTAGTGAAAGAATGATCTTTCAAAGTAGCTTTGGCATATCCTATTTTACGTAAGTTAGTAAATAGCACATCTATAGCCATCCGCCATAGAATTAACTTAGTTGTCAACTGGTATGCTTACCAAAGATCTCGCTGAGGAAAGATTTAAACTCATATGTTATCACATTTTCAGTCACTAATTGAACCTATTTATATAATAAAATAAGAAAAGTACAAGCCAACCTGATGGTCTCTAGAGGAGCAAGAACAGCTTTGGTCATAGCCCCGGCCAAAGCCCCGCTCAGGAACTCGCGGACTTCTCTAGTCTGAAAGAAATCCTAAAATATACAAGAAGCAATGCCTTTAGCATGTAACAAATAAAAAAATTCAGTATATTTTAATTTCAACAGTTCAATGACTCAGGAAGTCAAGATTGTTGGTGCCAGCCAAAAAGTATTACAAATATTTACATGATCATCCAGTCAACGATCTCTACTTCAACAGGTTCTAACTGTTTTTTGATCACCCATTGTTTTCAATAGAATTCAAACATAATATTATATTTTCTTCTAGTTGAAATTTTCAGAGCAATCAAATGGAAATGACAAAAACAGTACCACAAGTTCTGCTCATGATATATTTAACTAAATATTTGCTGGCTCATTACAAACAACAAAAGCACAAACTTGGCAACTCTATTTGTTTCCCTCCCGACATTGAACTCATCTGAGAAATGGAGCAACTTGATTTTAAGTAGGGAAAAAACCAACCTAGCCATTCAATACTGCCTCCCTCTAAAAGATGAAGGCTCAGGAAATTTCTCTACTTCAATTTAGGCGTTCCATTTTGTCAATTATGTTTTCAACTTTCTCAACAACCAAACAGCACTAGCCCGAATCAATCCAAGAAACCCACAAACACAGAAATCAAAAAAAGGGAAAGTGAATCACCTTTAGAGGAGGCCTGACATCTGGGACTTGAAATCGGAGCTCAAATGGAGGATCCTTCTCGATCTCATGCTCTTTGGGTAGCATTACCACACCGTACATGTCTCCAAAAAACCATCCACCATACTTCTGGTTCTGCGATTACATTTTTCCCTTCATTGTTACTTTCTTAAACCTCAATTATATCTCACACACATATAAAAACACAATAAATAATCGCACTCAAATTTCAGGGACAAAAAAGAAAGTTAAAAAACATGGATAAAACGTGTATATGTATATTCGCTGTCTGCACAAACAGACATCGAGAAGGAAGAGGGACGTGCCTGAGGAGGGCCCTTTTGGGACATGGACGTACGTTAGAGAGAGATTTTGCTCCCTCTGTGTTTGATTGTTTGAGATTTCTCTGCTTGCTGTTAGTCTTTGTTCATTGATTGATTTGTTTTGCGTATGATACTATGAGCCCGCTAGGGCTTTTCGTTTTGAAGTGCTCAAGTCGGGCGGTTTTTTGGAGAGCTAATTAAATTTGTTATTTATGATTAAATTTGTTATTTTTCATCTTTGGTTAGTTAATTTTAGATATTTAAATATTAAAAATAAATAATTAAAAACTTTATTTTATTTTAGGTTAATTTCTTTAAGCTATCATATTGAAATAACAAAGTTATGAGGGCTTCTCGAACAAAATATGGATATGAGGTCACAAATGCATAATGGATAATATGCATCCGAAATTTGAGTTTTGTCGAAGCCAACAGAGGTCGCAAGGTCGAATTGGTTCCCAAATTTGCGACCTCCACGAGGTTTGAGAGAAGAGTCGCAAATGGACTCGTGAAGTTCTTCCCGTTGCCCAACGGCTATGCAGAGTACCTGGTAAGCTTATCCCCTTTATATTGTTCACACTCTCCACACAAATCGAGCAACGATTCGATTTGAGATTGGAAACCCTTTTCCATCGCTGCTGCACAAGATCCTTCTCTTTAAGGTATGATCCTTCAATTGAAGGTTTAGCCTTAATTTCTACCAATTAATCTACTGATTTTACCCTGTTTGCTGCCAATTGATGTTGAACTACGTGTAATCTGAAAATTTTCTGCAAATTTGTTTGTCTTTGAAAGCTTTTGATAGTTGATAGTTTGCTTGATTGTTGGTTTTGTCTCTCCTCTATCGATTATGTGATGTTCCAGAAGATTTCACGTGGTTCCTGCTATTACCATGGTTCGGTATGCCTTTTAATCCTTATTTTGCTTCATGCAAATTTTTTAACCATATATGTAGATGTATTGAATATATATGTACTTCCTCTGGTCTCTTTTTTAGCTTTGAGTAGCTTGGTCCAACTTGTTCTCCCTAGGTTAGATCTTTTATATATATGTAGATGTACTGAATATATATGTATCAGTTTTAAGATCTTTGTGATGCTTCTTGTTTCTTTGTTAAATTTATGTAGCTTGGTCCTACTTGTTCTCTCTAGGTTAGATCTTTTATGATGTTTGTCCTTGATTCATCGACTGACATGATAATTCACAGTGTTGTGTTTAATTTCCAATTGGAAACATTAAAGACTAAGATTGAGTGGCAATGTTTATTCAGATTTCATTTTCGATCATTGGCGATATTGGATTACTGCATCTTATCCATTAATGCTTTGGTTGTGTTTTGAGAACTCTTATTTTGTTCTTATGAATCAATTCAATACTTCCAAGCATACCTGGAAATCCACGTTCCTCATTCTGAGCTAATAGACGATATACATCATTTTGATTGGGCACCCTCAGATAGCGTTTACCAAAAATTGCTACAACTCCTCTGACAAAATGTCTTAGATTATCAATCGCAGTACTCTTGTCGATATGTATATACTCGTCTAAAGAATCAGCTGGAGACCCGTACGCGAGGATCCTAATCGGCGCTGTGATATTTTGAAGGGGAGAGAGACCTAAAACTCCAACTGCATTTCGTTTTTGGAGAAAGTAAGCATCACTTGTAACTACACCAGTTGCAATGTGGAGAAAAAGATTTTGACTCATTCGAAATCTTCTTCTAAATAGACCTTCGTGGTAAACCGGATATAAATCAAAATAGTCATTCTAGAGTCTGGAGTAGCCATCAGCATGATTACGATGAACTATTCTATGTCCAGGAATGGAACCTCGATGACCAGTTCATCTTCTCCAACTAGCTTGTTGATCATCTGCCTCTCGTGCTGAAAAAAGTTGCTCCAACTCATCTTCAGAATTAGAGTTGAAGCTAAGAAATTACCTCAAAATTTCAAAACTTGAACTTGGATGATCCATGAATTTGTTTAAGAATACAATTTTTTTTGTGAATTGTTTGATGAAATGAATGAGAGACTAAACAATTTATAGATATAAAATATGTGTACAAAATATATGCAAGCCCAATATACATACCCATTGTTGGAATCAAAAAATTAAAGCTAGTATACAAAGTACTATTCAAGGTATACAAATGGAAATATACATACCCAATATCCATATTGTTGTTGGAGTTGGCATTATATTGGAATAAACAGAAACTTTAAGCGACTAATCTGAAACGTTTAAACATTCAATGACCAAAAAGAAAATTACAAATCTTTTAGTGATCTACTTACCCTGACCTCACTCATCCATTGTGTATTTTGATATATTTATTTCACTTATTAATAAAAGCATTTTAATTCTTCTATTTTTATCAAACATGAAAAAAAAACTAAATTCATCTTTTGAAAAAAAATCAAAATCATCTATTCAATACAATAACAACAAAATTTAGGGATGAAGTTTTTTTTTCATGTTTCGTAACAAATAAACTGCTAGGGTGTAAAGAGGGTTGAGTATTGAGTTATTAATCAGGCTTGGGATCGATTGCAAGCGCCAACGGAGTTTTAATTTTTTTTTATTGCACATTATTTTCTTTAATCTGAAATTACATACAAATAATTGTTGTAACTTTAAATTTGTCCATTCATTGTCTATATGAAATAAGAGATGATATGCCCACATCTAACTCATGTTATAATATATACATACCAATCATATATAATTAATTTTTATAAATTCCTTTTTGTATTATCCAATATGTTGATGCCTCTTACCTCTCCTATTTTTGATTCCTTGTCAAGTGATATGAAAAGCCTAAGTGGTTGTTTGGTGTTAAGAATGGTTGAGTGAGAATGAGAATGAGAATGAGATTTTGATTCTCATGTTTCGTTTGTATAAAAATTGAGAATGCGAATAAGAATGAGAATGAAATATGTGTTTTGTCCTTTATGTCCTTATAATCAACAAATTGCATTTTACCATTTTTAATTATATGTAACTTACAAATTAAAACAATTTAATAAAATTACATATATTAACAAATTAAAACAAATATAAAATAGCAATATATTAATTAATATTCAAATTAAAATACTAGTTATGCTAATATAATCCATTTCAAGATAATCCAAAATACTACATCAACATGTTATCAAAATAATAGAACTACCCAATTTTTTTCTTAAATTTTTCACAAACCACCATTAAAGTCATGCTATTGGGTAACTAATTTATAGCCGACCCAAATAGTCAAGCACAAAAGCAGCTCTGTGCTCAATGGGCACTGCAAAATACATTGCTAGTGCTGCTTCATCAGCTCCAAACTTAGGATCAACTACAAAGATTTGACGGGCATCCAGTCCGAGTGTCAGTAACTCATTAATAAATGAGTCCCGCTAAGTCATCAAATGGACTTCTACTTTGTTCAATTCTTTGCAAGACTTTTCAGGATGTTCACCAAGGCTTGTAGCTGCATCACGAATAGCATCCTCCATGCCCTGTGTGCAACGCCTCTTCCTCGTCTTGTTGGATCCAGAATTTCCAACAACATTGTCCTTGCCCGCGGATGCTTGTCCATAGGAAAATGATTCATCGATTTGCTATGCAAGTGTTTCATCCATTACTGGGTTGTGTACATCATCATCTTCCCATCGATCATCAACATATCGTTGTCATTTGAAGTGTCATCTGGCATAACGACATTGTTTCCTCTTGCTTGATCTTTATTGAAAATTAGTTGTAATGACTCAAAATGTGGAAACCTTTTGTTTCTAAATTGCTTGGCTTTCAGATGAGACCGCATCAAGACAGTAACAATGATCCAAGCATTAGCAATATGCGAATCAAATAAATTCAAAACTTATCCAGGACTTTGTAATCACTACCAATAGTAATATTGAAATTGATAAAATGTTCCAACAATTTGTACTTAGTAGGCAGCACCTAAGTCATCCAAATTGATGCAAAGTTATATACAAACTCATCCAAAATTATATACAAACTTATCCAATAATCTACAGCTTTCCAAAATTATCCGCAACATAGCCAGCTTTACAAAATGAATACACTAGATAATCCAACCTAGTCTAGAAATTAATAGGCAACATTAGAATAATGAAATTTACCTCCACGCATGCCTCCCAAACCGAAGGTCCAATTGTCACGATCTGGTTCTCATAATCCCATCCAAACCCACTAGTGTTGGTCCCATAAACATGCCATGGACAATAGTGAAATCTAATTTCATAGTCTTCAGTCTGCTCATTATATGGGGCTTCATTCTAAGTTTTGTTGTGGGTAACTTGATTTTGAGAGCATCTTCAATAATCTTGAGGTAGCCTGATCGAAACCATTGTTAGCATTATGTGTTCCCTTGTTATGTAGATCGACCAATGCATCCACAAGTGCTTGATCTTGCTCTAAAGTCCACTTATGCTTATTCTTACCTGCCATCACTTCTAACAAACCAAAAAAAAAAGCATATGTATAACCAAAGTCTTGAATAATAAAAAAAATTCAAAATTGCCAGCAATGTTCAATAACCAAGTTACCCAAATTAAAATGCTAGAACTGCCAACAATGTTCAATAACCAAGTTACCCAAATTAAAATGCCAGATGTGGCAGCAATGTTCAACAACTAGATTCACAAAACATTGCCAGTAATGTTCAAAAGTCAGCTTCACAAGAAAAAATGGAAGAACTGCTAGCATGGCTTCAATATAATACAGTGTGCTCCATTATGAATACAAGAGACAAGGAACATAAATAATAAAAATTCAATGTTGCTCACAAGAGTCACTCAAACAAGATGTTTAATAAGAACTGAAATGACAACACGTTATTGATTTCTTGAGGCATTCCAAGCAGTGAACATCTCATTTGCTAGTTGTTCTCTGCAAGTTGTCCAAGCATCAGTAATCTTTATTGATTGTATGAGATTATCATCCCCATCACCATCTCCTTCATCATCTACGTTACCATCTTCTATAATATCATTCTCCATAGGATACTCACTCATTTGTCTCCTAATAAAGTTGCGCAAGAGACAATATGCGATAATAATGCGGTTGTGAGTTTTTATTGGATAGAATGAATGACTCCTAAGAATTGCCCAACAATACTTTAACAAACCAATACATTGTTCAACAACGTTACGGGCGGATGAGTGTTTGTAATTAAAATATTCACGAGGAGTTTACCGTTGATGTCCTTGCCTCCAATCATTTAAATGATATCTTTGACCTCTATATGGTGCCAAAACCCCCTCACTATTTGCATATCCAGCTTCAACAAGATAGTAAAAACCTTAAAAATGAGACAATGTTTAGTCAATTTTAGTTATGAAATTTAACATATCCAATTGAAATTAGATTGTATGAATCATATGTGACTTACCATTTGGAAATTTGAATCCATTAAGCCTACTAATGGCATTATGCAGTACTCTCCCATCCACAGCAGAACCCCTCCCTACCGGGAAAGACACAAATAACTTCCAAATCTTGAGCACATGCAATCATGACATTGGTTGATGTGTCACCCTTTCGATTTTGATATCTAGATTTATCCTTTATAGGCACCCTAACTCCGATATGTGTTCCATCTACTGCTCCAAGGCATTTCTAATAAAATTATGGAAAACCAAGGGTGAATCATTCAGGAACCAATAAAAAAACAAATACTATAATGTGTAGTAGCTAGAATACCTATACCGTAAACCATTTCCACCTAGCGTCAGTCGAGTTTTCAGGAATCGCCTTAGGCTTCTTCAGTAGCTCCCCATGCGAACGATTCACAGCTTTGAGCACATTTTTGAAATGCCTATTTGCAGTCTCTCCCGAACTCTTAAAATCAACTTTGATGACCCGATTTTTAACATGATGTGCAATGATGTGTAGGAACATTTCCACTTGTTCATCAATTAGAATATTATTCGTATGTTTCAACCCTCCTAATGTTTCTAACATGGTACAAAGATTCCCAAAAGTTAATCTAGTCATTCGAATCTCATCCATAGAGATTTTATCACTATAATATACCCATTCCCTAACCTTAAACATCTTAGCTATTTGATTGACAACAAAAGGTTTAGGCCTTTCAATTATGAACTGGCTTGCAGCATAACTACTGAGAACGAAGAAGTAGTTAATAATTTGCATTATTACTGAGAACGAAGAAGTAGTTAATAATTCACATTATTAATGAAATCATATGCTTCATAACTCTCAACTTCCTTTGTCTACAAACATGTTTGGTGCTCAAACTCAATTTGGTCATTACTGCATACAAGTAAAATACAGAACACATATAAACATATCATAAAAACTTACAGGAAATTGAGATGTAATTGCAGCTGAAAAACTGACACCCAAAATTAACTAACCAATATATTTTTCAATCACTACCATTTCTAGTCAAAGACTTTCTTTACCTATATGATATGATAAACAACTGCATATAGATATGATGTAAAATCCAAGTATAAGTAGAAATACAGAGAACTTGTCTTGCAATCTAATTAATGACATTTATCCACCCCAAAACAAAGAAAAATTAATTATGGCATTTGTGAACTTGGATGAAGAGCTACTCATGGTCATTGTATATTGAAATTTCTGTTGTAATTTTCCTAAAAACATTTCAAGTTACTAACTCAATTTTTGTCACTTATTAGTGCTACCTAAGTTAACCATAATCCACTCACACTTTAAAGAAAACAATACCAACAACAACTGAAGTACTTCCACAAGATGATGGATTCAAACAGTTCCCTTGATCACATAATACCATCTGGTTAAAGCTTTCATGGCCTCAAAATAGTTTATGCCTCATTCCACATAAAATTGCAGGATCGAAACCCATATTATATAGAGTAACAATGCTCATAAAACAACACTTATAAAGCATGTCGGGAATGTTCCATTGATTTATGATACAACAAAACAAATGTCTACCTACATGCTCAAACGATTTATATTTTCAAGATCTTTCTAGAGATATAAGGGCATAGCAACCCCATTTGCAACCAAAAAGGATTTCAATACAAATATACATACTTGAAAGACACACCCTCCATTTTTTTATGTCATTGCCAAACAAATATTGCACAAGTGGAATGAAATTTAATTAGTTGGGTGTAAACCTACTTAATAAGCTCACGTCTTGTGGATGTTTTTCATCTAGGCCGTAAAAAAGGCTTATTGTTGGTTAACCGATCAAAACTAGACTGTGTAATGCTTTAGCAAAACATGGGGGATCAACAAACCACAGAACAAATCAACATCAAACTAGATAAAAATTCGATTTGAGAAGAAATCAGCTTAAAACTAGAAAAGAAATCGCCCTAAACCAGAGAAATCGAGGTATATCCCTAAGAATGAGGTGCCTTAGTCGCGATTTCAGTCTGGATGCCTTGCCTAGGGTTCTCGTCTTGTGCAGCTCTACTCGCAATTTGGTGTGAAGAAACGTGATATGGGTTTGATCGGACGGTGGGATAGAGATATGATCTGACGGTCTCAATGCCATTTACTTGAAGGCACAATAGACATTTTAACCTCCATTTCATGTGGAATGAGGTAAAGCCATGTTTTCTAGTGGAATCAAAATTGCATGAGAGAGAGAGAGAGAAGAAGGAATGAAATATGGTATTCCATTCACCCAAATTTTTGCCCATCAAACAAATTATTGGAATGCTCCATTCCTTATACCTACCCTATTCCATCCCAAATCTCATAACCAAATGACCCCTAAGTATGTGCCCATGATTGAATATAGAATTACTATGTTCCAGAACTTAACCTTCAATGGACACTAATAATCTTTAAGAAAAGTGACTTGATCCTAATCTTGCAACAAATCTCTAACAACAAAGTCGTTAGAACCCCAAAGACCAAATTTAGGGGTGCCAATAGTTGGGGCCCATATGGTAACCGTGGTAGAGCCAGAGAAAATAGAGTTAGCTTTTAGGAAAATTTGAAGGTTTGGAAAGTGTGTAAGCTTAGGAATTTGAGAAATTTTTTGGATAGTTTGGCTCTAGGTAAAAAAAAACTTGCATCCCCCTCTCCGAAGAAAGATGAGGCTATTTATAGTGCATGAGTTGACCTAGGAAGTTTCCTTTTGCTAAGTATAGCAAAACCTTTATGGTCTTTGTGGTTGAACTGATGGGTCTGACATATGACAAGAGAGAATTTGTGTTAAGTGACACCTACTTTTCAAAAAGTAAGCGAAAAAGGAGGTCTTCAACATAAAGCATAAATCGATGTAGATGCATTAAATGAAAATACAAAGTTCGAACAAAGGATAGGGTTACCTCCAGCCTGACAATATGTGTCAAATTGACTGTCAAGGTAAAGCAGAAATACTGTTTGATATCAACAAGCTCCTAATATGGCAGTTGAGGGAGAGCTCTAATCATTGGGCCACCTCCACTTGGGTTGTATATAACATTTGGGCATTTGTATATTATTTTTCAGGTTTTAAAAATTGTTTAGGCTTTGGGTGTTTGATTGATTTGTAAACCATGTATTCGACTTTTGGTTAGGAAACTTGGGTTATTGGGTACTTGGGCCCAACGCTATGTAAATATTATAAATAGTTGATGTAAAGTAGTATAAAATTTGCATACATAATATTTTAGCCTGTTAGAAGCTTATAGACATTTAGATTTTGTGAATTGTAAATACTTAGTTTGCATGCTAGGAATGTCATTTTAATTCACATATTATGAAAACAATACAATGTGACAATTGTTGGGGTTAATTCAAGCCATCTTACCCTAATAAAGACACCAAGATTAATTATGGGAAGCTTGTAGTCTGCTTAAATATTAGAGAGCCATCAAGATATTGTGGTTCCATCAGCATTCATTCATAATATTTGATTTTTGTGGAACCAAAAAACAAACATGTTTTTAGGGATTAGGAGAATTTATTTATGGTCTCAAAAGAGGGATTAAAGATATTTGGCTTATCTAATGAGCATTAAATGTATTCTTTATTTTCTCATGAAGAACATGGTTGTAAGTATGGCTTGAACTAAACATATTTATTGTCTGTGAACCTCACTGATGTATCAGCCAAATTTCAAAAATTCACAACTTTTTGAAATCATCAAAACCCAAATATTTTTGGCAATGCCGTGAATGACCCCAATGATCCCGTGAACTTTTATCAAATTATCAAAATCTACTCTAAGTGAGATTTTTCATCAGTCTTAAACATTTTTTGGCCATGACGGGAATGGTCTCAGTCATCCCGTGCACCATTTATAAATCTTCAAAACCCACTCAAAGTATAATTTTTCATCCAATCTTTCTTCAAAACAAAATTGTCACATCATTAATGGGCCAAGCCTACTAAATTAAAACATTGACTTGTATCAGACATAGAAGCTTACAAAAACAATTGAGACATACAATCATTTTTCAAAAACAAATTAAAGCCAAATACGAGATCATTTTTAAGGCAACCATTTTTTGGGAGTTATGGGATCTCTAACACCTTCTCATACTCAATAGACCTCTCTGCTATTTTCCTTCTGACAAAAAATGGGGGTCCAATTGCATCCTAAAAATCAATTAGTGGCAACTTCATCTTTCGAGCCAGTTGCTTCGCTTCTTATAAAGGTCAATATCTAATAATATCCTATTCTAGAAAGCTGGTAGGGTAATATCTAGATTACAGTTGGAAATGGACACTCTCTTCTTGTTCTACCATGTGAGGAAGCTTCTGGTTGACTCTCCAAGCACCTGCTGTATTTTGTGTAAATCATCTTAGCATTTTTGGATCTCTCTACTACTAGAAAAATGCATTCACCAACTACGCAAAGGTGAAAATGTTAGTATTTGGTAGGCTGATGAACCATTACAACGCTGCTCCTGCCAATCTCGAATAAAATCTTTTGCATATGCAATCTTCCCTTATGCCATGGAGAATAATCGTGGTGAGCGTTTGTGTAATGGGATACATGTTCTCTAGGATCTATCACTCCTTTATACTGTTTAATGGTGGGGACCATAAACCTAGGGGGTAATTCAGAAGAGGTAATATGTTCCATGAAAGGAGAATTAACATAATAAATGGATGCAATTTTCTTCAATGGAGTTGCCATCCCTTGTATTTTGTTCATTATGGCCCCCATTTTGAGGTGATGAGATAATTCACCTTCACCATATTCTACATCTGTGGTCTGGCTAGGAGAATTGAATAATAGGGGCTCTTTATATGGGTTTCCTCTATTAGGGGTCTGGTGAGAAGAAGTAAATATTGGAGGTATATCCAAGTTCTCCTACTACCCTACTCTCCAATATCTATAGAAGATGGTCCCGTAGGAGATGGTGGTGGAAGTGTAGGCTCAAGTTGTAAGATGTTTCTCCTTGGGTGAAATAGTTGTGAAAGAAAGGACATTGAAAAGGAAAGGCTTGTTTGGTAGAGGTTTATTCTAATATGAACAATTATGGCAATGGTGGACTTGAAGCCCTAGCAACCCTAGCTAGATGTGCATTCTCTAGAGCTCACTCTTCCCTAAGCACGTTGCTCTCCACCTCCACAGAATCTAAACGTGCAGTATTCTAGCAAAGTTATCCCTCATGACTGCTAGCAGAACCATAATCTTGGCTACATAACTCGGTGCTTCAGACAATGTAAGAAAGTTACTAACATGATGTATTCTATTATAAAAATATTAGGGCTCCATGGTGGGCGCCAAATTGTAAATGCTTGAATCTACAATTGCTAAGTTCTAAAATGTAAGCTTTATTGAGCACTAATAATCTTCAAGAAAAGTGGCTTGATTCTAATCCTGCAATATATCTACAACATCACAGTGGCTACAAGTCCAAGGATCGGATATGAGGGTGTCGGTCGTTAAGGTTTTGACGATAAAATCAGTTCAATAGAAATAGATGGTGAGTGTTTATTAAGATTTGAAGGTTTCAGAAGTGTTTAGGCTTAGGAATTTGAGAGAGTGTTTAGATAGTTTGTCTCTGGATAAAAAATGTGTATCCACTCTCTGAAGAAGGAATAGGCTATTTATAGCGCATGGGTTGACCTAGGAAGGTCCCTTTTGCTAAATATAGTAAGGCTCTTATGGTGTTTATGGTTGAACTTATGGAAATGTGACAAGAGAGAATTTGTGTGTAGTGACACCTATTTTATATAAATTAAGACAAAAATTAGATCTTCAACATAAAGCATAAAGCGATGTAGATGCATTAAATGAAAACACAAAGTTTGGACAAATGATAGGGTTACCTGCAGCTTGAGAATATGTGACAAATTGACTGTCGGGATAAAGCAGAAATACATTTTAATGTCGTTGAGATCTTAATATGGCAGTTGAGGGATAGCTCCAAACATGCTGAGATGAAGAATTCTCACTCATAATGTCCATGTTCTTTTATGGTGAGTTCTATATCACACCTTTAGGTTTTGGGCCTTGAACCTAGCTCTTGGGCTTTAGATTTGTTGAGCCTACACTTAACTAGGCTTTGACTTGGTTAATTGCCTACTAGACTTTGACTTTATTTAAAAAGTGTGCCAAACTCGATTTTGGACACTACAATATTAAAACTCTTAGAATAGTGATGAGGATTTCATGAAAATAGATGTATAAAAGTGTGTGGCTACAAAAATGACAACTTGCACGGAGTCAAGTTCTCTCTAGCTAGGGAGAATGAAGCAGCCTACTAATCATTAATAAAATTTATATATAAGAAAGACATTGAGTCTCTTTAGTTTATGTAATTTTGATTCATTGGGTCTCCTTGTTTTATGTAATCTCATAGAACAACTTGTTGGAAATTTAATGTCAACTTTAGCTTTTGTACCAGGGAATGAGTATTAAACAACAATTTTCAGTTTTTGAACTACATTTATGATTAAATTATGTGCCTTTATTCATAAAATTATATATTTGTACTTTAAAAAGTGGATTTCTAGTTTTAACCTTTACTTTAAAGTAAAACACAAACTTTTATATAATTTGTCATAATGTACTTTAAATTTTGGACTTCATGATAGTGAATGTAGTCGACATGCGTGCATGATTTGTGCTCTTTTTAATCTTTTTAAAAGATTTGATAAGCTTTTAGGTATGCTATTTTGATTTTGATTTTGAGTATACTATTCTACTAAATCAACCAAAATGCTATTATTTTGACGTTGAAAATATGAAAGATTATTTTAATATTATGCTTTGTACTATTTTGCAAGAGTATTGCATAAATCAAATGACATTTTTTCTTATGCAAACGTACCAAATGGACCTACAAAAGTGGTTTTCTCTTGATCCTCCAACGCAATGAAAATTTGATTGTATCCTAAAAATTTATCAAGGAAACAATAGTGAAAATGGTCCATAAATGTTCAAACATTTGATCAATAAAGGGAAGAAGAAGTGATCCTTTCTAGTGGCTGCATTCAATTTCCTACAATCAATGCACACTGAACATCTCGTTGCCATCCTAGTGAGATTAGCTTATTGTCTTTACTCTTAACTACTGTGATGCCAAATTTCTTTGCCACCACTTGCTATCAGAAATTGGGTAGATCAACCCCGCATAAATTAATTTGAGAACTTCTTCCCTTACTACCTCCTTCATGTTAGGATTGAGCCTTCTTTGTGATTCATGTATCTATTTCCCCTCATTTTCTATCAAGATTTTATGTGTTCATTGGGTAGGACTAAGACTTTTGATGTCGGTGATAGTCCATCCTAAAGCTATTTGGTGATGTTTAACACTTGAATAAGACTCTCTTCCTCCTTCCTTCGTCAAGTTGGCTAAAATAATCACTAAAAGAGTCTCATCTCTTCCTATGTACATATACTTTAAATGTTGTGGCAAAGGCTTGAGTTCAAACTTTAGTGGCAAAATAGTGAATGTCTCAAGTTTTGTCTTGTTCATCTACAATGGCTCTATGGGTAGCATATAAGGATTTGTATGGCCTAATATTGGCCCCATATTTTCATTTGACTCATATTCATTCGATGATTCCATCAAAACCTTCTCAAGTTGATTGGTGAATAAATTCTGCAAAAAAGTTGATGAAATCAAAGCAACTAGTGTATCAATAGTGTAACATGTATCAAATGAAGTAGAGGAAAAGTTAAGAGCATCAAACACTTTTAACTTCACCATTTTGCCTGGAACTATCATTGTTAAAGTGCCATCCATTACTTGAATACATATGTCTGTCGTGGCCATGAATGGTCGACCAAGGAGTATAGGATCATTTTGGCCATTCTTTCATTATCTTCGGTGTATAAGATATGAAATCTGAAGGAAGAATGACTTTATCTACTTGAACCAAAATGTCATCTATAATACCTTTTTGGTGTCTCACAGGATGGTCTACGAGTTCAAGGCAAACTATAGTGTTTTTTTATCTCTTGTATTTCTAGTTCTTTGTAGACAGAAAATGACATTAAATTGATGCTAGCTCCAAGATCCAACATTGCCCACCTAAGCCTCTTGTTACCAATAGTGATTGGTACATCAAACTGTTTAGATCAGAGAGCTTGGGCGAATGATTTGTTTAGAGGATTGCATTTACATTCTTGTTGACTTTGACTCCTTTATTAGGTGAAAAATTCAATTTATGAGTCTTCAAGATTTTCAGAAACTAAAATTTGTTCAATCACGTCAACAAGGAAAAAATAATATGAACTTTACTCAAGATGTCATTAGTGCTTATCCTGCTTGTTTTGCTTAAAACGGCCCAAGAATGAAATAGGTGGAGTGTAGAGCCTATTGTTGGAATTTTTTTATCCACTTAAGCATCTATCACGATCAAGTCGTGTGCCAAGTCCCCAGTAGATTTGGGTGGAAGGGCGCTCAATCGTGGATCGCATGGACAAAAAAATTTCTTCTTACGATTCCCTGTTTTCTTTGTCACCTACATCCATAGTTTCATTAGTATCATCAAACTTATTAGAAATAACCTTATCTCTTAAGAGATGAATGGCTTTGTGACTAGGAAATTTTTGAACTTCTCTTTGGTTTAATGCATCAACAATTTGACTGACCTATACCTCTAATTTCTGATGATTGATGGCCAATTATCGTACCATATCTTCCGATGTAGTGGTTTGTGAATTAGCTTTATTCTGCATGTTTCTCCTAGAGAAATTGGGATGATTATGTGATTCAGGATTGTAATTATAAGGATCAAACATGGGATTTTGATTGAAAGAAATCATCATATTCGTTTGACACTACCTGAACTTTGGATGCACTCCTTAATATGTACAATTTTTACTTTGATGCTTTTTCATAATTAGAAACTGGTTCATGACTTATGGGAAATGTACTTGCATATCCTTCATGTAACACCCAATAAGTTGGAGTGAGTTTATACATATTATCAAATACTCTAAAGTCCATATGTCCTCTTAGCTTTAGGTTCCTATTTATCTATCCACTAAGCATAATTAATTGACCTATCAATCAATTTATTTCATAATGCTTCATTCATAAAAAATCACTATACATAATTTATGGATAAATTAATCTGAACCTCTCAAATGAATTCTTATACCTTATAACCGGAAGTACATGAATTGTAATACCCCGACCCGAAAATATTCAAGAAGAAAAAATAATAATAATATTAGCAATTAAATTGTTATTTCGAGTTTGGGGAGAATACCAAGTAATGAGTGGAAAAAAAATTGATTGGAGAATAAATCTCCTATTGTATAAAAAGAATTCAATAAAAGTGAATTATGTATAAATAATAAGATATATATTATATTATATTATATTATATATATATATATATATATATGAGGCCACTTTCGGTGGCCATTTTTGGGCCACCGAAAGTGGCCACTCAAATGGCCACATGGCCACTTTAGTTATTAAAAAAAAAATTGAATTTAAGAATGAGAAGAGAAAGAAAGAAGAAAGAAAGAGGAAGAAAGGGGGAGAAGAAAAGAGTGGGTTTTGGGGCAAGATTGAGGTGCTTAAGAAGATTCAACAATAATTTGTCAAAGATTTCAAGGTTAAGGTAAGGTTTTCTATAGATTTTCATAGTTAGGTTTTATGGGTTTTGTATATTAGAGCTTGAATACGGATTATTTGAGATAATGAGGTTTAAATAGGTTGATTTATACTTAATTGTGTATGTATTTGTTAGATTTGAGTTGATTGGAAGATTTTCAAGCTTGAGAGCTTTGGGTGGAAATCCTAGAGAGAGAAAGGTAGGATTCTTGAAATTATGGTTTAATTTACATTGGCATATGTTATTGAGAGATATAAATTGTGAAATGGGTGGTGAATTTGCTATATATTAGGTTGGGGTTCAAACCCTAGAAATTGGAAATTTCCGATTTTTGGTGAAATTACGTGGATTCGAGGTAGGGGATTCTAGCCCAAACTTTCGATTATTTCTTGTTATCTAAAAACGCGTTTTTAATCTTCATTGTTATTCATATTTGTGTTTTTCCCTATTTGCTCCCTAGGGAAAAACGAACCTAGGGTTATTCTCGAATTTTCCTAAATATTAGTTTGCATTCCCGGTTGACTGCTTGGTCTTATATCAAGCATGTTTGGTTCTTATTCATGCATCATGGCTAGTTAAATAGATAACTAGGATTTGTTTATTGCTATATTAAATTCATGGCATGACATTGTTGCATTAGAGCCACATGGAAGTGCGAATATGGATTCGTGACTTCCGTAGGTTGTGTGAACGTCATATGGGAGGAGGGTTGTGGAACCTCGGCTTGGTTGCAACCGAATGACTCCTATATGAGGCAACATACTGAGATTCCGAGGAATCGGTTCAGAGAACCCGAGTCAGTATGGACAAGACTGGTGTCTTGTAATTGGTCATGGTTTCCTTATTGAGTCGTATGGTGGCAGTGTTCACCGATATCGATGTGTGGGGATGGATGCCGAGGCGTCGTCCCATTGGGACTCACGGTAGGAAACGAGACCACGGTTTGATGAATATTTGTGATGGTGACTCATAGTCTTGGCATGTTGCTGCATTGACTTAATCTTTTTATTCAGCTATTATATTTTGTTATCCTCTTTACCCCTACTGAGCCATTGCTCACCCTTTTCTGTATTTCCCTTCCACACAGGCGAGACTGGTAGGGATACCGACACTGCGGATCTGTAGGAGGTGGGATGACATGGTGCCACCTGGAGACACTAGGATGGGTTAGAATAAAGAATTAATTTTCTTTATTACGTTTGATATTTTATGCACGAATTGAGGATTGTGTTTGTGACTACGTTTGTGATAACCTGACCCGAAAATAGAGAAAATATTGAACAAGAGAGTGACAGGGGTATGATTGTACACTAGTATATTTGATAATTAAATTCATATTAAATAATTTAATTACGAACATATAACTTAGATAAAATTAAGGGAAATTTTATTTGGAGATTAGGTTAAATGGACATAATTAAATACGTGATGGTGAAAATGTAAATGATGAAGGATGTTCTTTGCAAATAATAAAGGAAAGGAGGGGTTAATGAGAAAATAAGGGAATTGAGTTGTAGAATGCATATTTAATACATTAAAATAGAGAATGAAGAAGGAAGAATCGAGAAAGCTATGGAAAAGGTAAATTATAGGGTAGTATTGTAAATAACTAAGAGTAGGGACCTAATTCATTTAAAAATTGAGAGAAACAAACAAATGGGTAGAAGCCTGGAAGAGTCGAGAGAGGTGGATGGGAGGAAAGAAGGGGATTGGATCGATTAAAAAGGAAATGAAATACAAATAGAAGAAATCTGGAGAAGGAGGAGTGGTGGGGTCAAAGAAGGTTACCCAAAACGTTGGTATGGGTCTTTCGATTTTGTTAGTCACCGGATGGTGTGCGGCTACACTCAAGAGTTTTGATGTGTGAGGAATTCCACTGGGTTAGCTGAGTGGTTGCTCGGGTGATGATTTTAGCACAAGTAGTGGAGTGAGACACAAGACAAGTTGTATGAGGTAGGAGTTACTCTAATTTTGTGATAATCGACAACAAAAGTGGTATCTGAATTATTATTATTATTTTTTTTTCAGCTATTGATGATAACTGAGTAATTTACTTGTGTTCTTGAAGATATGCTTCTTAATGATGTCGTTGTGGTACCCTGAACTTAAGCCAATAAATTTGGGTGATATTGTAGTTAATTTTTGAATAGATTAGTTGAGAGCTTGAGTAATAACTTAACTGAATGAATAGTTTAATTGTGAATTTTGTGTTTATAAATCTGGTTATATGTGGATTTGAAATGGTTGAGACACTTGATGAATTCTCATTTTGGAAAACTTGTGGAGAATCTTGGTAATTAATTTATGTAGTTAGCCATATGTTACTGGTTAATAACAAAGTTCTAAAGTTTATTAGAATCTTGACCACTAGTTAATTTGCATTGTATTGTCTGGTGCAGCCAAATATGGATCTGTCTCTCCCCATAAAATACTAGAGATATTCTTAATCTGCTTTGAAGAGCCGCATATATAAACTGAAAATTCTATGTCTTTAATTTTGTGGTTTCTCTTTGATGATGTGCTTATATGTTACTGGTTAATTAATCTTGGTAATTAATTAGAACAAGGTTCTAACTTTTGGTTTATTGTTAGTGAATGATGATGTGAGTGATTTGGATTATGAATTACTACGTTGATATATATTGGCAATGACTTTGATTTTATATGGGCTTATAACCTGTGTTAGTGTTGCAAATTAATAAATAGTAATCGAAATGAGAATTTTAAACATTTAGGGATAATAGAGCTATTGCGAAGAATACTGAATCTGTCGACTCGGGGCACGCTTCACGAGGTAGGGAATACTATAACCTTACCGTTATTTTGGGAATTTTTATAATGTTATTTAATCGATGATTCTTGCGTTTATTTAATGGAGTTGTGATTTTCTGATATAAAAGTCTGATAGGTTAATGTGAAATTGTGGTGAATGCGGGTGATTATGTTATTTGCTACTTTTTAGTGGAAATTGTTGCTTTAATACTAAATGATTGTAAATGGATATCTATACCCGATAATTTGTGGGAAGGGTGGAGGTTGTACTATGGAG
Source organism: Euonymus europaeus (assembly GCA_963580455.1). Lineage (NCBI taxonomy): Eukaryota > Viridiplantae > Streptophyta > Magnoliopsida > Celastrales > Celastraceae > Euonymus > Euonymus europaeus. The sequence goes on from OY756965.1 coordinate 5,499,982, forward strand.
GATTGTGGAGGTGGGGGGTGTTGTGCTAATAACAAGAGATGGCCCTGTACGTACAGTGGGTAAAATCCGAGTAAGGATTCGCTATGCGGCCACATAGCGAAGGGTGGAAAGTCCGGGTAGAAGGGGAATGCCTACCTTCCTTACTCGTAGAGGGTTCCCGCGATGAGGCCGGAACTCAGAGAAAATTGGTTCCGACGATGAGGTCGGGAAGCGGATGGAATTGGCTCCGGCGATGAGGTCGGAAGACGGGGGTGGTTGGGTTTGTGACGGAAGTGTGGAATACCCAATTAACATGTTCATGAGACTTGTGTTGCATTTCCCAGGATTATGGTATTTCCTACTGAGCTTCGGCTCATCCCTGTGTTTATATTTTTTTTAAGGTTGGTTGAGCGATGCCAATCAAGCTGGTGATGGGAACGGGATTGACAAATAGGTGCACATACCATCATAGGGGAGTCTGGTTATTTAAATGTGTTATTTATATATTTTATGTATATAAATAAAAAGGGAAAAAAAATCACTTCAATTAATTCAATTAATTGGGTTAATTAGTTTTGATGTCCACGTCACGTCTCGGGGGTCGGGGCGTGACAGTTGGTATCAGAGCGTAGGTTGGGGTTAATGTTAAGTTACGGTATGTGCACCAGTTCCGGTTCAGCTTCACAGCCGATTGGTTAAGAGTTATCTGAGATGTGTTTGACGAATTTTGAGATTCAAATTAACTATATGTGTGTGTGTGATATTGTGTAAATAGGTGGATGCTAAAGGATGGGGTAGACCTTCGGTATGCAGAAGTTTAAAAAAAAAAAAACTAGTTGGTCTTGCAAGGGGTAGCGGATTCTATAACTTTGGAATAAACTGACATTTAGTCATTTATCTATGTGTTATTATTGTTGAATTTGGGATAGATTCACTTGGAACTTTGATTGGTATAGCTATGCTTATATAGTTACGGAATTATGGCATACATGATTATTAAGAGGTGCTGGAAACTGTGAATTAGTTTGTTTCATATGTAATTTACTATTGTTTCCCAAGTGAATTATGTGATGGAATTGAGTTCTTAATGCTGACTGGGGATGTAGCTTGGGTTAACTTAACAATGGTTTAAGGATTTGGGTTGGCAGGAAAGTCCTTGATTTTGTGATGGTAATTATATATCAGTAATGTTAAAAAAAAAAATTGGACAGAGTACTTGAGTACTTACGTATGTGATGATGTATAATAATGTGGCTATGATATGGATGGTGTTCTTATGAGGTTTCTGCTGGCTATTCATGTAATATGCTAACATAGAAGTTGGATAGTTTGTTAAATACATGGTATTGAAATCATGAGATAGGGTGGGTTGTTGGAAGGCAGAATTCATTGTGCTTCCTTGTATAAATCCAGCCAAACTGGATATCCAGTAGTCTTGAACTGAAATGATTAATGGAAAGACAAATCGTTTAATTAGTTAGTTGGGATTTATCAAACAAAGTCTCGAGATGAGTTATGGAAGTAAGACCATGATTATGGAATTCTTTATTTATTAACTTGGAATATCAAAAATGGCACTATGTTCATTTATGTAATTGTAATAACTTTGCTTTTAAATGGGTTTGGGTATTGTGCTAAGGGCTATTGGGTGATTAGAGGATGTGCACGTTTGCTTATATTAAATTTTGGTTACTCTAGAATTTCGACAGTACTCGTGTGTGTTATTAGCATTTCCATTGAGATAAGGCTACTGAGATTTTACATTGAACTAAACTCCATGTAAAAATGATTGGTGGGATATCTCAGTTACTCGGACTTGGAACTAAGTGGTGTACACAGGTTGGTCTACATGGTTTTGCTTATATGGTTTAATGAATGGTGGTAGATATGAAAATTGTTAAGGGTATTTCATTGTAATTGACAAGTTGTGAAGGTTAAATGTGAGAGAATATCTACTTGTAATCATCTTGAGACATGAGGTGCGGTTAGGTTACTAGGGGAAGTGGTATTGTACAAGGGACACATCATGTTGGGAAAAAAAAAGGGGTGGAGAAAATTGAAAATAGATGGGAAGAGATGTTAGCAGGTAGTGGTTGAGTATCATGATAAAAGGATGTTTCCTCCAATTTAATCAGGAAGGTGAAGTTGGTAGGTGGGAGGTTAGTAGTTAAGAAATTCCATTGGAAAAAAAATAGTGCAAGTAAAAGAGAATAGTGAAGATGGGTGGTTACATCTTTGGAGTACCTAGTAACCCGACATATAATAAGACTTATATACTGCCGATTGGGAAAAAGACTTTTTGAGTTTAGTACCCAATGTGCACTATATAGTGTAAGAACTAGAGTAATGGAAAGCTGATTTGGGTTGAGTACGTGATCTGTGTTCATCGGGCAGAAATGGCCATACTTGTGTGTTATTGGCATTACATCATGGACTAAATTGTTTGAGATATTAGGAACATGTTACATGTGATAAGTATGTAGATATATATATACTATTATGAATGAGTATTGAGTTACGTAGAACAAACTGATTATTTCATCTACTGTTGACATGGTTTCATAAGTATGAAGTTATGTTGAAATTTTGCTTAGTTGCGAAGGAATAATGGAGAGTTTGGTGGTATTTATGGTCATAACATTTGTTAAGAGTTTTGGGTTGTTGGAAGAAAATGGATTTTATGTCGAGTGGATGTTAAGAAGAGAATGATATATAGGCTCCTTTACATTTGGTGTGTAGTGCATAGATATTACCCAGAAAAGGAAAGATAAAAATTTCATGGTAGATTGTACATAGTACAGTGCGAAGGGCACTATTATACGTAGTGTATTGAGTAAACATCTAAACGAACAAGCGGAGATAGTACGATTAACATAATTTGTACATAGACAATATACAATAGTACAGGTTGAACAGCGGTTCGCTTATCTTACCCCCGCAACCATAATGTTGGCATTACTTAGCAGTGATCAAACCATCCAGCCACTCCTCGCTGCTATACGGCTCGGTACGAGGAAGTAACCCAAGATCGTAGCTAGAACCGGTGTTGGGTGGATCAAGAGAATCATGGTTTAGGTTGGTTGTGCCCGGAGTAACATTTTGACTATTTTCTGGTGGTGCGGTTAGCTGGATTAGGGAATCAAGTCTAGATAGGATTTGATCATAAACCCTCTCTAAGGCTTGGAGCTGCCTTCGAATTTTTTCTAATTCTTGCTGAATGTACGAATAGTTGTGATGAGATCGAGTATCCATGAGTTAGAATGAGAGATTTGAGGAAGATTTTTGGAGACGTGATAAGCTTCCTTAGCTCGGACTTATATAAGGTTGAAGTTCAAATGGATTGGGATTGTTATGCTTAGCTAGAAACAACGTGTCGCTATTTGGTGGAGTGGGGACCAAAAAGATAAGGATCAACTCGACTACCCAGATTTTCGTGTCCCCATCCGATGCTTTCAAGGGGAGGGTGACAGATATTAGGGATTATATTTCAAAAAAGTATTTTGTCACTGTTGTTATGAGATGAGTTCATACAATTAGAACGATTGACTTGGTCATGTGGATATTGTGGGATGGTAAGTTTCACTACTAAGTAATGATGCTATTGAGTGAACATGGCATATGCTAGTGCGCCTCAGTTTAGTTGGGTATAACAACAAATATGAGGAGGTAATAAATATTTTCAGATTATGTAGCAGACCATAGTAGTCATTGTGGTATTGAAATAAAAAGGGAGTCAAGGTTATATTTTTTAACTATGACTTAGGCACTTGGAGTTATCATGGATATGACGACTGGGGGTATGCTGCTGGTTTAGAACATAATAACATGCATTTATTAGAAGTATTGAAAGTGGAGTGTGTGCGAGGTGTCCGAATGGTGGTTGAACACGTTTGGGAAATGATTGGGACCCTGTTGATGTGGCTATTAAATAATGTGGCAATCTAATATATGTGTATAACGGGGCATATCTTGTTGGTGTATGCGTGGGGAACCCTTATTAGTGGGTGTGCTGGCAATGAATGCCTGAGTTGTTCTGCAATGAGGGAAGGAAAAAAAAAATATATATATGTATATATAATAAATTATTTTCGCCTCCCATATTGGGATGCAATTAATAAATTGTGGAAATGTCCACATGAGTATACATATAATTACATGTTGGTGCAAGATAGTCGAGACACTTATATGAGAACATATGGTGCGCAGTTATATTAACTTTGATAAAGGGCCACTACGAGGCCTTCACCAAGAGACTGACGGGTGTGTGGTGTAATAGCACACATATGGAATGATTATAATCCGTCTTTGACATGGTAGCGCGGCTACTGTAATGTGGTGACATAGTAAAACTTCATGATGTTCTTGCATGTGTGCTTGTGAATGGATGATTGTGGCCGGAAAGGTGGGTCAAGGAAGGACTAATTGGGATGAATTATCGTGAATAAACGAATGTTTTGTTGGGGGTTAGTAAACTTTGATTTATGCTAGGGGTTGAGGCCAGGCTCTTTGTGAGTGTAATATGTGATTGTATACTAATGTATTTATACCCTTTGCTAAATACGGAACACTATTGACCTGTGGTTACGTATAAATGATTATTATGTGGTTACGTATAAGTGATTATTAGATTCATTAATATAGCATAGTTATACCTTGCCGATTTGCGGAAATGCTAATTATATTTCGTATGTTATAAATGAAAAAAATTTCGGGGTAGCACATTTTCGTACTTGGTACTGAGATACTTGATTACACGGTTCATAAAAATTTGGAATTTTCGCAGTTTCATTTGCTTGTCATTCACATTAAAACTTGGATAGTAGTTGGAAACACTGTGGTGGAAAAAAAAAAGGTTGTATTATACTAAAATTTTTGAACTTGACGCAAGATACGAGTTGCCTTAAATTTACATTAGAGATGTATTGTGATATAGCGTGACAGAATCAGCCTGTAGAGAGGTAGAGAGGTTGACCTGGGGTTAAATTTGCGACAATGAAATAGTATGTTCCGCTTCGCATGATTGGGAGTGAATTTAAATTTCGAGGACGAAATTTTTAAAGGAGGGGAGAATGTGATAACCTGACCCGAAAATAGAGAAAATATTGAACAAGAGAGTGACAGGGGTATGATTGTACACTAGTATATTTGATAATTAAATTCATATTAAATAATTTAATTACGAACGTATAAGTTAGATAAAATTAAGGGAAATTTTATTTGGAGATTAGGTTAAATGGACATAATTAAATACGTGATGGTGAAAATGTAAATGATGAAGGATGTTCTTTGCAAATAATAAAGGAAATGAGGGGTTGATGAGAAAATAAGGGAATTGAGTTGTAGAATGCATATTTAATACATTAAAATAGAGAATGAAGAAGGAAGAATCGAGAAAGCTATGGAAAAGGTAAATTATAGGGTAGTATTGTAAATAACTAAGAGTAGGGACCTAATTCATTTAAAAATTGAGAGAAACAAACAAATGGGTAGAAGTCTGGAAGAGTCGAGAGAGGTGGATGGGAGGAAAGAAGGGGATTGGATCGATTAAAAAGGAAATGAAATACAAATAGAAGAAATCTGGAGAAGGAGGAGTGGTGGGGTCAAAGAAGGTTACCCAAAACGTTGGTATGGGTCTTTCGATTTTGTTAGTCACCGGATGGTGTGCGGCTACACTCAAGAGTTTTGATGTGTGAGGAATTCCACTGGGTTAGCTGAGTGGTTGCTCGGGTGATGATTTTAGCACAAGTAGTGGAGTGAGACACAAGACAAGTTGTATGAGGTAGGAGTTACTCTAATTTTGTGATAATCGACAACAAAAGTGGTATCTGAATTATTATTATTATTTTTTTTTCAGCTATTGATGATAACTGAGTAATTTACTTGTGTTCTTGAAGATATGCTTCTTAATGATGTCGTTGTGGTACCCTGAACTTAAGCCAATAAATTTGGGTGATATTGTAGTTAATTTTTGAATAGATTAGTTGAGAACTTGAGTAATAACTTAACTGAATGAATAGTTTAATTGTGAATTTTGTGTTTATAAATCTGGTTATATGTGGATTTGAAATGGTTGAGACACTTGATGAATTCTCATTTTGGAAAACTTGTGGAGAATCTTGGTAATTAATTTATGTAGTTAGCCATATGTTACTGGTTAATAACAAAGTTCTAAAGTTTATTAGAATCTTGACCACTAGTTAATTTGCATTGTATTGTCTGGTGCAGCCAAATATGGATCTGTCTCTCCCCATAAAATACTAGAGATATTCTTAATCTGCTTTGAAGAGCCGCATATATAAACTGAAAATTCTATGTCTTTAATTTTGTGGTTTCTCTTTGATGATGTGCTTATATGTTACTGGTTAATTAATCTTGGTAATTAATTAGAACAAGGTTCTAACTTTTGGTTTATTGTTAGTGAATGATGATGTGAGTGATTTGGATTATGAATTACTACGTTGATATATATTGGCAATGACTTTGATTTTATATGGGCTTATAACCTGTGTTAGTGCTGCAAATTAATAAATAGTAATCGAAATGAGAATTTTAAACATTTAGGGATAATAGAGCTATTGCGAAGAATACTGAATCGGTCGACTCGGGGCACGCTTCACGAGGTAGGGAATACTATAACCTTACCGTTATTTTGGGAATTTTTATAATGTTATTTAATCGATGATTCTTGCGTTTATTTAATGGAGTTGTGATTTTCTGATATAAAAGTCTGATAGGTTAATGTGAAATTGTGGTGAATGCGGGTGATTATGTTATTTGCTACTTTTTAGTGGAAATTGTTGCTTTAATACTAAATGATTGTAAATGGATATCTATACCCGATAATTTGTGGGAAGGGTGGAGGTTGTACTATGGAGGATTGTGGAGGTGGGGGGTGTTGTGCTAATAACAAGAGATGGCCCTGTACGTACAGTGGGTAAAATCCGAGTAAGGATTCGCTATGCGGCCACATAGCGAAGGGTGGAAAGTCCGGGTAGAAGGGGAATGCCTACCTTCCTTACTCGTAGAGGGTTCCCGCGATGAGACCGGAACTCAGAGAAAATTGGTTCCGACGATGAGGTCGGGAAGCGGATGGAATTGGTTCCGGCGATGAGGTCGGAAGACGGGGGTGGTTGGGTTTGTGACGGAAGTGTGGAATACCCAATTAACATGTTCATGAGACTTGTGTTGCATTTCCCAGGATTATGGTATTTCCTACTGAACTTCGGCTCATCCATGTGTTTATATTTTTTTTCAGGTTGGTTGAGCGATGCCAATCAAGCTGGTGATGGGAACGGGATTGACAAATAGGTGCACATACCATCATAGGGGAGTCTGGTTATTTAAATGTGTTATTTATATATTTTATGTATATAAATAAAAAGGGAAAAAAAATCACTTCAATTAATTCAATTAATTGGGTTAATTAGTTTTGATGTCCACGTCACGTCTCGGGGGTCGGGGCGTGACAACGTTTATGAACACCTTGACGGTGTATGGATGGTACGGATAGGAGGGTGCCTTGTGATAGGACTCCTGTACCTGGGAATGAATCTTATTGTGATATTGCATGTTGATACATGTAAGATGATTGTGATTTATTATGTATTGCGGATGCTTGCTGTAGATGGCCTGAGGCCCTGCCTATGATGGTGATTGCTTGTGATGTGATGGCCGGAGGCCTTATATATATTGTTGCATATGTGCTGCGTATTTCAGGTGGGCATTCTCCGATATACGGGGGGATGCTGCCGAAATTTCGGTAGAAATTTACGGATTTAGTTGGAGAAATTAAGATTTAATCTTTTGTGATAATGTGGAGATTTAATATCTTATAGATATTGAATTAGGTTTAAATAGTAGCGCCTCCCGGGTCGGGGCGTTACATGAATGACTATTTTCTAAGTATGTGCTCATACCAACTCATCAAGACTATTGACAATAAGCAATAGTCAAGCATAAATGTATTGACTTACTTAAGCTTGGGATCTACTGTACTCCCATAGCTATAAGATGAACAACTCTTTGATAATATATTTTTGGTTGTTCATTCATATGTAAGTCCATCAATGTATATGTACACTAGTGCACCAATATGAGAATCATCTCAAATGGTCAACATAAACCATTTCTCTAATTGGAGATATTCATGAACTACAACCTATATCAACAAAGTGTCTAGCTTTGTCAATATAGTTCTGACTAATGATTTAGGATGTAATAATGAATCTTGTGTTGATCTATACTCAAACATAAAATATATCTGAGTATCTAAGACTACATGTCTAACATCCTTAGACCTTGATATAATATTCACATATAAATTAAATATATTAAATAAAGCATTTAAAACACAAATACAATCAAAAAATGTTTATTCATAAATTCATGAACTGTCCTTACATGGTCTTTTTTAAGACATCACCCCAACAACTCTCAGTTGGATTAAAGAGCATACTACTAGATCTTAACACTCATCCCCTTAACATGAGTTGTAAAGATCTTTCCTCTAAGGGCCTTTGTGAATTGATCTGCCAAATTATGTATTGATGTTATCTTTAGTATCTTCATTTCCTTTCGCTGCACGAACTCCCTTATCAACTGGAACTTGCATTCAATATGCTTTCATTTGTTGTGATAACTAGGTTCCTAACTTTGAGCTGTCGCACCCATATTGTCGCAATATAGGGTCATAGGTCTCTCAATATAAGAAACAACCTCTAATTCCAAAAGAAATTTCTTTAACCATACAGTCTCTTTTGCGGCATTCAAAGCTGTCATATATTCGGCTTCCATGGTGGAGTCTGTGATGCAAGTTTGCTGCTCACTCCCCCAACTAATGGTTGCACCACTAAAGGTAAATATATAACCAGATGTGGACCTCCTAGAGTCCTTGTCTGCTTGAAACTCTGAATTAGTATAGCCCACTAGAACGATCTCATCACTACAGTAAATAAGCATATAATCATTCGTTCTCTAAAGATACTTGAATATATGTTTTTATCATTGTCCAATGATGCATTCTTGGATTAGATTGATATCTACCGACCAAGCCTACTACATAGCATTAGGTACAGGAGACTGCCAACTACTAAAAGGCAATAAACCTTAGTCATTTGTTGTCTTTCCTCTTCTGTCCTAGGACAATCATCCTTAGAAAAAGGAACTCCATGTCTAAAAGGCAATAAACCTTTCTTGGAGTTATACATTGCATATTTGACCAATATCTTCTTTATGTATGTACATTGAGAAAGAGCTAGAGTTCTAAATCCGTTATCTCACGTTAGCTTGATGCCTAGAACATAGCTCGCTCCTATTAGTTTTTTCATGCTAAACTGATTAGATAATCAAATTTTAACTGATGATAATGTTGCTACGTCATTTCCAATAAGCAATATTCATCCATGTAGAGAATCAAGTATACAATGTTCTTACCGTCAAATCTCTTGTATACACACAACCATCAGGATTCTAATCAAATCTATAGCATTTAATTAGTTGATCAAAACATATGTTCCAAGATCTAGATACTTGCTTAAGTCCATACATAGACTTCTTAAGCTTTCAAACCATATTTTCTTGGCTTTTAGCAATAAATCTATTGGGTTTTATCATATAGATACTCTCGTCAAGATTGCCATTGAGGAAATCAGTCTTGACATCCATCTACCATATCTCAAAATTGTAGTGAGCTGATATGGAGATAAGTATTTTGGTTGACTTAAGCATGGCTACTGGTGAGTAGGTTTCCTCATAGTCAATACCCTTCTTTTTGGGTATAACCATTTGTCACCAACCTTGCTTTAAAGGTTTCAACCTTTCTATCTACTCCTTTTTTTCTCTTGTATACCCACTTACACCAAATGGGCTTGACTCTAGTAGACATATCTACAAGATCTCAAAATTCATTGGAGTGCATTGACTCTAACTCGAATTCCATTGCTTTTTTTCCTACAGTTTGCATCTATATTAACTACTTCTTCGTATGTTATAGGATCCGACTCAAGTTCATCAAAGATTGCCATAAATGACTCTCCAACGAACATGTATTTGTCGAGTTTCCATGAGACCCTCCCACTGCAATGCAGCTCTGGTGTTGCATCAAAGATTGGTTCATTATTGTTTTCATTATCTTTTACTTGTGTTAGATTGGATTCTGAATATGTCGATTCATGCTCATGCAAAACAACCTTTCTTGGTTCACCATTATTTATACATTGCTCTTCTAAGAATCTAGGAACTCTCAAGATTGTAGAAATAACCCCCACGAGTCCCTCTTGGTAATCCTACCCAATAGCATAGCACATATCTAGGCCTATACTTGGTTGTCTTATATGCTAGTACATAAGTTGGTCATCCATAAACTTTGAGATTCCTAAGATCTAACTTTCGTCCAGTTCACATCTCATGGGTGTCCTAGGTACTAATTTAGACAGTACCAAGTTAAAGATGTGTGTAGCAATTTTTAGGGTTTATCCTTAAAATGACTCAAGAAGCGTTGCATGATGCGTCATGCATTTCGCTATCTCTAATAGAGTTTTGTTTCTCCTTTTTGCAACCCCATTCTGCTAACTTGTTCTAGGCGTAGAGAGCTAAGAACTGTGTCATTTTTGCTAGATATTATTTATACTAATCTATCATGTATTCTCCACCACAGTCAAACCGTATAGCTTTGATGCATTTATGTAATTGGTTCTTTGTATAGGCCTGGATCTCTATGACCTTGTAAAATGAATCAAACTTACAACAAATTAGATAAATACATTCATACCCAGAGTAGTCATAAGTAAAAGGAATAAATTAATCGCAGCCTTCTTGAGCTTGAACTATCATTAGCCCACATAGGTTAGTATGCAACAACTCAAGTAACTCAGATTCTCTAAAGCCTTTGGACATTTTACCTTACAATCAAGAACAACATTGTGGTCTTTTATCCATGTCTAATGGATCAAGAGAGTAACCCTCATCATTTGGCCCATGGGCTTTGACCCGGCCCAAACCTGAAGTAGCCTGACCAGGACTGGGCCTTATTTCTGGGGTTGAGCCCAACCCAAAGTTGAGTTGAGAAATCTAGGATTATCAAGGTCTCAAGATATTCTGTACTTTTGTTTGATTAAGTAAGATAGTAATTGGTGTATTTTGTTTTTTTACTTTATTGTTTGAGAAACTATAATCTTTGGCATAGTTGCAACAAGTCAACATTTTGAGCCAATAACCTTTTTGGCACACCTAGTGGGACCTATTTCATAAACAAAATCAACGGCACCACATACACACACCTAAGGGAAAGATCCAATAAATGAGACAAATGATGATCCTTCACATAATAATAAGCCAATGAATAATTCTGTTAATGTCGCCAATGATGGTTACTAATCAATGAATGAGATAAATGATGATCAATCAGCAGATGTTATTGATGTCTAATCAATGAATGATATGAGTGTTATCAATCAATGAATGCACCTAGTATTTTGTTTACTTTCGAATATCTAGAAATGTTGAGAATTATTGGTATTTAGTTGAGAACAATATACTTGATGGTTGAGAAAAATATAGTTAGTGGTTGAGAACAGTATACTTATTGGTTGAAAACCTATTGGGTTACATTATAGATTGAAGTGTAGGCTTCACTGGAACCTACCAGTGAAAAAGTGAGCAAGAGTATACTTTCTACTGTGATGGCGATGTGGGATTAGTTGTGAAAGCTCTTATTATTAAGGCATAGAGAATGAAAGGATCAAGAAGTCGATCCTGGAATGAAAAGCCATCAGTTCAACAATCTGAAATTCCAATGGTATAAAATATTGTTCGCTTATTTTGACGGTCATATTTTTCTATACTTATAGTATGATTTCTCCTAATGTGTTTATGTTTTTATTTTTTCTTACTGTAGGTTGATGCTATAGCCCAATTGTGGGAGAGAATCGATGCCTTGGATAAGAAGCTATTAGGTAGGTTGGATGATCTAACCTAAAATATTTCTTCCATTCAGAAATCCTTGGAGACGGTAAAAAGTGGAGGGAAGAAAGATGATATAAGAGTTCTCACTAGGAGCCAAGCTAGCCAACCTATATTAGGCTTGGTAAGAAAGAGAAATCAAAAAAAGAATAAGAGCAAGAAAAGAAAGAGAAAGAGAAAGTGAAGAAAAAGAAGAAAGAGGAAGAGAAAGAGTAAGAGTAAGAGAAGAAAAAGAACAAAGATGAGGAAATGAAAGAGAAAGAGGAAGATATAGAAAGGAGGAAAGAGGAAGAGAAATAGAAGAAAGAGGAAGATAAGAAAAAGAGGAAAGAGGAAAGAGGAAAAAAAAGAAAGATGAGGAAGAGAAAGAGAAGAAAGAGAAGAAAAAGGAAGATAAGAAAAGGAAGAAAGAGGAAGGGGAAGGGAAGAAAAAGAAGAAAAAGAGAGATACAAAAAGGAAGAAAGAGGAAGTGATAGAGGAGACATAGAAGAAGAAAGATGAAGATGAGACATTGATGGAGACACAGGAGAATATGGAGACAAAAGAAAAGAAAGGAGAATGAGGGAGGAGAAATTGTATATGCACGTCAAGTACATGCATATAAAAAGGTACGATACGTGACACCACCCTACATCAACCTAACTGTAACACCCCGACTCGTGAGATAGCTTACGCGATAGGGCGAAGCGATGTATGTGGTACTTAATATGTGTTAAATCTGATCGAGATATTTGTATTGAATTTTATGTGATAGATAAAAGTAGGAGATACAAGAATTATCGAAATCGGAGTCAAAGTATAATTGATATGAATTATTAGAAGTAAAATATTTGGTGAATAAGTTAGTGGGAAGATTACAAAATAAGATGGTGATTTCAATTAATTTAAGAAAGAAGGCGGGGGTAAAACTGTAATTGATTAATTAAAAGATTTAATAATAAATATAAAATGTTTCACGCGAGTCGAGGAGGAGGGATGCCCGATTTTGTGTTTTTGCGTAGGGCAGCGGCGACTGAAAGCTTATTACCGGCAACGGCGATGGTTGGACACATTGATGACACGGGAAGGACGAGCTCAGAGAGATGAATTCAAAGACGTCATTTTTGTATAAAACGGAGCTCGATCGGACCGCCAACGGAGAAGAAAAAGGGGTTGCGGGGCCGCGAGCCTTGTACTAGAGAATCATCGGAAAACGGCCACCGAGCAGGTAACGGGGACAGGCAGAACGTTTTTCTTGTTGTTCTCTTTCGATCTATGCAAGAAGTGGTTGTCACCCCGCCTCCCACGGAGGAGATCTGGTGAAGGGATCCACGGGTTTGTGAGACCCGCTTGTAGGAGAGAGACAGTAAGGCAAATCGGGTTTGACCTGACCCGGTTGGGTTGAGGCAGACCCGGTTTGACTTGGGATTTTCCTCTATTTGACCAGTTTAACTAGAAAATTAATTAAAATAATTGATTAATTAAACGTTAATACATATGAATGTTGTAATTGATTTCAGGAAGAGTCTCATATAGTCAAATTATTGGAATTACGATAGAGCACGGAGATAAGTAATACTCAACTGTTTTACGGAACAATGCAATTTACGGATTGTTGTCTGTGTAAATTGTTTGGCTATTGATTCGTGTTTGATTGGTTTTTTTATGATGTGTTATGTGTGAATTATGATATGAATGGTTTGTTTATGTTATAACTGTATTGATGGTGCTGTTTGTATACTGTGATTGGACGACTGAACTGTAATATATTTTTGTGTAGAATGTAATGCGTACTGTTATGTGCTTCAATTGATTATGATGATGACCCTGATATGATGAGGGTTTTGATGTTCTTAAAAGTGATTTGATACATATGATTTATTGATGTATTAAATATTGTTCATAAGCACGATGCATTGCATTACATGAAAAGAGAAATTTTCAGTTTAATAAGAGCATGTTTTAACGAACCGGGTGCAACTGCTACAGGGAGGGTATATGTTGACTGGAAAAAGGAAAAGGAAAAGGAAGAAGGAAAAAGGAAAAATATTTTATTGACTGAAAAGTGTCCTTTGGTAGAACATTAAATCAAGGAAAAATCCCGACCGGTTGTTCTAGAGCAGTTTACCTATGTTAAGAGCCCAAGTACTGGAAAAAGGTTTTTAAATGGCTGACTGTATTCTAATGATGATGTTCACGTGCATTCATGCATTAGTATTACTTGCTGGGCCTTGACTTACTATGTTCCGTAATGCAGGAAATGAGGTTTCTACTGAATATGCTGATTGGGCTGTTGATGGTGATGTCATTGATCCACAGTGAGGATGCTCATGTAACAGGAGCAGTAAATCGATGACTTCAATAAATGGTTGTATAATTTATATTTTGCAAGGTAGATTGAAACTTTGGAGTGCTTATATGAGCAATTACTACAAAATTAGATCAAGGGACATTAGTTATAAGTGGTATCTCGATTGTGACTGTAGGGTTGAGGAAATGGTAAGACTATACGCTATTAGGTATGATTAATAGTAGATTATTAATTGAGGTTGTTAATTAATCGCTACTATTGCTCGTTTGATAAAATTTATATGAATTGTTAATAATTATCTGTATGTGTAATAGCTGGGCTCAATGTGGAGACAAGTGGGTATTAGGAGTAGCGTTCTGGTTTACAGGCTCGTGAATTAGGGTTTCGTGGGTCGGGGCGTTACACTAAGTGAGAAGAAGAAGAAGATTGAGGTTGTCAGTGATGTGAATTTGTTCAGCGAGTTTCCTCAAGAATGGCAAGACGCTATGGTGTCATATTTTTCTATGGGGGATACTGGGAGGAAAGTCATCAAATTCCCTACATGTTCTGGATCAAAGGAATGGTTTGACACTGCAATGAAGATTTTGATAACTGGTATACTATTGTTCATGTTATTTTTAACTATGTATACAGGTTGAGCACGCACTTCACATAAGTGCCTAGTAATTTCATATTAGTAGCATGGGTATTTTTTTCCTTTATTCTTCTATTGTATGTATGAGAACCTTTATGGTATTATTGCATGATTTTGTTATTGAGATTTGATTGCATGTTGATAGATGACCTAAGATCCTACCTAGGAGTTGTAGATTTTATATTGTTTGATGGCCTTGATATTATTAGTGTGTTTAATACAGGTTGACACTTTTTGATATGTGGGGAGGTGCTGTCGATTCGATTGTTTCTCAACGTGTTGGGTACATTATCAACCTATTTAATATTTGTTCTCAACCTAACTGTTTATATATCTATTCTCAACCTGTTGGGCAAGATTCTCAACTTGTTAAATAACTGTTATCAACCTGTTCAATAACTGTTCCCAACCTATTGATTATATTCTCAATCTATTTAATAATTATTCTCAACCTGTTTAATAACTATTCTTAACCTATTGGTTGTATTCTCAACCCGTTTAATAACTATTCTCAACCTATTGGTTATATTATCAACCTGTTTTATGTCTACTCTCAACCTGCTGAGCAAGATTCTCGACTTGTTTAATAAATGTTCTTAACCTATTCAATAATTATTCTTAACTTGTTTAATAACTGTTCTTAACGTATTGGTTATATTCTCAACCTATTTTAAATCCGTTCTCAATCTGTCAAATGAATTTTAAAAAAATTGTTTTGAAATATCCATCCCAAATGTTCTCAACTTGATGGGCAAGATTTTCAATTTTTTGGTTACATTATTAGCATGTTTAATAATTGTTATCAGTTTGTTCAATAACTATTCTCAACCTATTGGTTATAATTCCAACCTATTTAATAACTGTTATCTACAGTTAGTTACATTCTCAACTTGTCAAATGAACTAGGAAAAAAATAGTTCTAAGATATCCATTCAAAATGTTCTTAATTTGTTTAATAATTGTGCTCAACCTGTTTCACAACTGTTTTAAACTTGTTAGTTACATTCCCAACCTATCAAATGAACATAAAAATAGTTCTTAGATATCCATATCAAATGTTGTCAGCCTGATGGACAAGATTCTTAGCCTGTTAGATAAGATTCTCAACTTGTTGGTTACAATCTCACGCTCTCACCCAATTTTAATGTGTAACACCAATCTCACGACATAGCATCAAATGATTTTTTTTTAAAATAGTTATTACATATCCATCACAATTGTTCTCTGAAAGTATAACACCAAACCCACAATATTGCATCAAATGAACTAAAAAAAGGTTCCCAGATATCCATCATTTAAGATATAACAAAAATAAATCAAATGCACTTCAATGCCTACTTGCACTTCCATGACACAGTTTTTCATTAGCATCAATACTCTTTGCATAATGCATAAGAATAATTTAAATTATATATATAAGTACATAAATATGAAATGAAGTTACATAAACCAATATATTATATTAATGTACATATAATACCTTAGATTATTATTGTGTGGATGCATTAGGTTCTAATGGCATAGGCTCCATGCAAAATAATTCGGTTTTTTTTTTTGATTTGGTTATCCAAATTATATTTTTTCGGTTACAAATTGTAAAATATCATTACCGAATCAATTCAAATATTTTGATTTTGATTAAAAATCGAACCGAAAATCGAACGGAGACCCTAATGGGGACCTTGGAATAATTAGAATAATAGATGTAAAAGGTAAATAGGTTGAAGGTATTGCAAGGATAGTTTGATAAATCTCTATCTATTATATAATTCGAAGTCCTGCATTGTTTGTACAGCGAGTTACGCGTGGTTTTCATACTCGCGCGAATGGATTTCAATTTTTTTTTTTAAGGACCGTTAGATTTGTTATCCTTTGATTTCTAGATTGTTCCTTTTGATCGAGCGGTTGATAATACATCTATGTCACTTGACTTTGTTCTGGAAAGTTACTTCACTTTCCCCTTTAGTAAATCATATTTTGGCTTCGTTCGTCTTTAGTCGGTTATAGGAACACTGCTCAAAATCTTAAAAGCATAAACTTGTGATTGTGTTCAATGGAGAAGAGGATTGTAAGCTTGTAGTTTCATAATCTCCAGGTAAGGTTTATACAAACTTTTTAGTGTTTCTTCTCCTTCTTTAATTGTTTTTCTCCATAGTAGATACACAATTTCCTTTTCTAATAATAGAAAGCAGTCGTTCTCAAACAAATGAAACCAAAAAAATGATAAATCAAAATGAAAAGTAGAAATTGACAAACATAGGATACCGACTACTCACCTTGATAATGAAACTTTTTTCTAATCAAGTTTCTCCCTTTTGTGGGTACATCCTAGCGGTTGGAACTTCTTGCTCTTATGCTAAGATAAAGGCAAGTCTTCGAATACAATCAAGAGTTTGCTATAGAGATTCGAGAAGAATTGTGCTATGACAATTTCTAGGTCATAAGGGATATGGATGAAGAGTCGTGTTGCAGAGAAAAGAGAGATGAACAAAATTGAGTAAAAATGGGTTGTCTGAAAGGTTTGTTTGTTTTTTTTGTTTGTTTTTTTATGAGTGTTTGACTGCACTCTAAACAAGGTGCAATGAAGGAAGGCCCACTAATGGTAAAACCAATGGTTTATTTAGTGTTCTTGGTCTGCATGCATGTTACTCCTCCTTATCAATTATTGTGCATTAGTGGATATATGTTTTCTCTTATAGTCATTTACATTAAATTAATATATATATATATAGATAGTAGATAGTAGATAGTAGATTTTAAAACCCTATAAATACACTGAATTTCCTATGTTCTGTATGATATAAGTTTGCTATCTTCTAAACTTCATGAATGAAATGCAATGGGAAATCATGATAGAATTTCCTATTTTTAAGCATTATATCCTTTGATTGTGCCCAATCTCTTATGAATAAAACAATGGATTATATCCAATGTTTTCTAACAAAAGTTAATTACATACCAGTCTTCTATCTAACAATACCAAAACTGATACAAATTATTTGAACATTTAAACTTAAAAAAAAAAAAAAAACCTGCAGCAAAGGGCGCGTCTTTATTAGTATATATATATTTTTTTAAAAATCGTGTGAATAGTGTTGTGGGCAATCCAGAATGTGAAAAGCATCCAGCCCGGCCCATTTAAAAGTAACGGGCCATTGACCATGGGCCAGAAGTCCATGTAATAAGAACAGAGGTTTTCTCGCCTTTGTCCAAGTTCGTCCAATAGCAGCCAAAAGAGCAATTTGGCGCTTCGTCTCTCCTGGGTTCTTTACTTCTTAGTTCTAAAGTTCTAACCCGCAAAATTTCCATCGCCGAAAGCTTCATCGCTGGCTAAAACCCTAGTTTTTGATTCTCCCTCGATAAAAGTTCCAATTCAATGCTTCTGATTCTTAGATCCTTACAAATCGATCTCTGACTATATTGATTGGAAATCGATTCGGCAATGGGGAAGAAGGTTGTATCGAGAAGAGAGCTCTTGGATCGGTGGAGGGACATCGAAGAAGAGGCAGAGACTGATAGTAATGATAATGAATCTCGTCTTCACCGACTCAAAGAGCAATGGTTCCTGTTCTCTCTCACGTCTCTTAGAGCCTCTAATTTTTACAAAGCATGTTATCAGTTTCTATTATCATCCAATATGACACACGAAATCCGAAATGATTCGCCCTGCCATTTTGTTTTGAGCTGAAAATCTTTATATACCTATAATTTTTATTCGAAGAAATGAATGGAGACTTTTTTCAATAACGAGAGGCACTGTGAGTTGTAGTATTAATGTCACTTTTCTTTTGTTTTTGGTGTGATTGCTCATGGTTTTCCTGATTTATGTTGAGAAATAAAACTTCAGTGAGTATTGAAGGATGATCTCAAATTATGAATATGATCCAATAATCACAGAAAGACAAGCGTTACTACAATCTATAAGCAAGTAAATGCGTCAAGGATTTATATTACGTGTATCTGCCTGCCTATATTCTTTACGTTCTATGGGATCCGAAAATGTTCAGTGTGAATTTAATTATACTCAAGAAAGGATGGGGGCACTTTTTTTTTTAATTTCTTTTAGAGAAATAAAAACAAGAAATACTCTATATTGAACCATGGACATTGAAGTTCAATAACGTAAAAAAAAACTTTGCTTTAGTCCCTGAAAAAGACAACAATGATTTTTTTTTTTTGGGTTTTTTATGTTTTTCTTTGTGTTTCGGATATTATTTTGCCTTTCTATCATTGTTTAACTTTCATGTGATAAATTGTATGTCATGCTTTGTTTATTGTTATGCTTACCATAAAAAGTTAATTCATGCAAATTTATAGATTGACCTGCTATTTATCGGCAGAAGTAACATATTTGCTGTGTAAACCACACTCTACTGACTTCTAATAGCTTTGCAGCCCTTGGTCTGATATATTTACATTGAAAATATAGAAAGTCTATTTTCCATCTGTACTTATGGTAGTGGAAACAAAAGAGACCGTTTTGGCAGCTTTGGTAAAGTGACAAAATGGGAAGTTGATTCCAGATTTCAACTTTTCTTGTGATTTTGAATATATGGTAAACTTTATTCTCGTCTCCTGGTTGCTATCCGAATCACCTAACTTTTAAAGTTTCATCAACGTTTTCTACTCCAATTTCTTTTGTACTAGGGATTTCAAGATGCCTCATTGATGGGATTTTGTGTGTATATGTATATTTTTGAGGAATATGCAGTTATAGTATGTCTGTATGAGTAGATTTGAATTCAATCTCAATATGAAAGCCCAGAAAATTTTCCCTTTCTCCTTCTTTAGCTGGTACCAGAATTCTATGACTTCTTGAAGTTTATAATATTTAACTTGTCTCAGTTTCACTCATGTTCTTTTTTATTACTATAGTAGTTTTCTCTTCTTCTTCTTCTTCTTGTTTTTTTTTTTGCGTGAGACATGAATAATTGGTTGTTATCTTTCAATCAAAAAATAATAATTGATAGGCATCTTATTCTCTTATGGCCTTTTTTTTTTCTGCTGAAAATTGATTTCGTAGGATGATAATTGGTCGTTCCTTTTGCCTGTGCTAGGTTTGCGGATGCCTTTAATTTTTTGATCTGCTTGCCAAATGAAGCACATATTTGGTGTAGTGCTTGGGAAATAATGGGCCCACTTTTGGAGACGTTCTATAATTACTTTAAAGACGAACGCCAAGACTCTCCTCTTAGACTCCTATGGAAGAGGATCTCGGATGAGATGCAACAATGCATCCAGTGTGTATCTCAGTACCACCAAGCGCAGGAGATGTATAATATGGAGTATGAGTTGAGTTCCGTTGGGCCGCTGCTTGAGGTTTTGCGGAATCTTGATGAGGAAAGAGTAACTCAACACTTGAGAGAGATTACGTCCCGAATAAGAAACGATGAATATGATCCTTTGCGTGATAATGCTGGAGTCGTTAGTTTGATGTATGAGGTAGTATGTTGCTTTTGGTTTTTATGTCATATATGATATATTCATAATACAGAAACTACTGATGTATGCTTTTCGTTACCACAGTATGCTGGCTTCTGTTTAAGATTTGCATCAGTGAGATGCACTATCCTCTGGTATTAAATTATGTTGGCTTTTGTTCTCTGAGACGGTTTTTGTTGAAATAGGCTTGTGAGATTTATGTGAAGCTGTGGCATAAAAAAACATATATGTGCTGCAATCAATGATAATTTTTGCGTTTATGGTTTGTATCTCTCTATTGATGCTTATTTGTTTTTATGCATCTCTCTTCACTTGGTATTGTTCACAAAAACTCTTAAGACTATGCAACCTTCTTGTATGTGCATGCATAGTGTTTTAACCTCCTATTTTTTCCTGCTTCTACTCTGGATATATGCTCACAGACTGACATTTGGTGATTATTGGTTTACAGGTTTTGATGTTTCCTGTCTTGCTGGATGATCGGTACTTGTTTACAGAGTTCGAGATATTTATTGAAGTAGTCGATAACATGCATGATCTGGCTTTGGCTGGGCACCAACAGTTTCCGGTATTTATTTGGACAATTCATGTATATAGTTGTGCATTAGCTTGTGTATTTATGCTCTTTCTTTCCTCCTAAACTTGTAACTAATTTGTCAGGGTGTTTATGCATTGCTTTTCTTCAATAGAAGGGTGCGTTCTGTCGGTCGCCGTTTAGCTCGTTCAATGGAAAAATTGAGGTATATTATTCTCATTATGTTTAGCTCTTTTTATGGACAAGAGTTGGAGGTGGGTTTTGGTACCACAAGGTTTGAAACCTGGCTTGTTTATATCATTTCCAAATTCTAGGAGTTGCCAATTTGTTGACATTTCAGATTGGTCATACTAAGCAACTCTTCTAGCAAAATAAAAATAATGTCTATTTCATGCCCTAGGTTGTGTAAATTTATGCAAGAACATTTGCACTGAGTGAATGTTCATAGGGAGTGACACATGGGAAAGAAGTGTGTACAGGTGAAGAAAACCGAGATATAGTAACCATAGAAGAAAAAACCAGTGACCACCTATATTTAGTTAAATTACCATCTTGATTGTTCATTGTAGGATGTTAACAATGAGTTTTGCTTGCTACTGTTTTGGTTTGTCAAGTATGATATAGGATCTCCTCTATCAAACTGGAAAACCTAGTTTTATTTCAGGTATAGTCTCGTTAAAGAAAATGTCAAAACTTGCTCAAATAAAAATGTCAAAATATTATGCTTGATAAGATTCTTACTCTTGATAACTTGAGCAAAAGAGAGAATAGATGTTTCCTCTGTAAAGAAGACTAGGCCCTTAATCACCTCCTCCTTCACAGCAAGTGGTAAAGAAATTTCTGGATGTAGTTGCCTAGAGGACGAGCTAAAAGGCTTGGACAGCGTTGTGCAGAAGCAAGGTAAAAAGGCAACTAATCTTCAATGAATCCTTTGGTTGCTTGTTGGAAAATATGGTTGGAAAGAGAGAAAGATAATATTTGATGTTTCTGAGACTCAGTTACGAAAAAGCTTTGGGCTAATGGTTTGACACATTAAAATTATGGTTCTCCATTCTTCACCACAATGCAATGTTCTAGAATTCCTTCATGTATCATAGATTTTTACTTTATCTTTTTGTCACAGCTAAACATTGTTAGGGTGGCACACCCTTGGTGCCCAGCAATAAATTTCCTTATCCACTCAAAAACATTCTGCTTGGTAAATCAGATATTATTTAGATTCTGTGTTTTGGACCTGAAGGTTTTGGAAATATAACTTTCTTTGCATTGAGACTTGAGAAATTTAGAATTTGGTGTATGGTTTTATTTTCTATAGCTCTCATATGCTCGTGTGGAAATGGTGTTCCTAAATGGATATTCTTCAAGGTGTTACATGATTATATGTATATGGCATTACGTTCTTTTTCATGCAGAATACTCTTAAAATACCCCTTTTGGAAAAAGTGAAAAGTAAGAAACTACGAACTGCGAATTACATTATTTGATTAATGATGACTAATGGTTAATAGGTCTTGAAATATGCCAACGGGTCCAGTCTTCCCAGCAAAAAAAAGAAAAAAAAAAGAATGATAAAGGAAAAGATAAGAAGGAATGGACCTTGGATAACTCTCCCATTCAACCATTTGTCAGAAAGCTTGTTAAATGACGTGAAGATTCTCATTGGTTTGGAAGGATATGCATTTATTCTGTAATCATTGAATAATTATGCCAGGCACACTTCTTCAGTTATTTAAACACAAATTCGGTCTTTACAGAATTTTAGGTTTTTTGCAATGTTTGCTTAGTATATTGGTGATTTCTTTGTTTCGGTGATATTATCTCTTCCTTTGTAGGAGAGCAACAGATTTGGAACCTGTGCAGCCTTTGTTTAAGAAATATATTGGCCTTTTGGAGACAGAAGTACTCCCATCAGCTTCTAAAGTCTTAAAACCAAGAGTGCAGCTGGACCGTCAATCTATATGGCTGGGAATCACTTCATTGTATGTAGTAATGGCCAAATAGATTTATGAATAACAGCTACATCGCCTACTAATGCATATTTATATTGTTTTATGAAGGCTTGAGTTCTTAGAACCTCCAGCCTTTGAAGAAGGGATACTGGAGCAATATCCTTTTTTTTTTGACATTGTCCTCAACCATATTAGTGGCGATTCAGCTGAATTTTCTCATGCAGTTTGTTGTTTGAGAGAACTCTTTAAAATGCTTGGTATTTTCCATTTCTTGATTTTATTTCCTCGAGCCAATATGTATATTGAATTTGCAGTGAAATTCTTTCCCATGTTTTTCCATGTTACAAGGGTGTAAGCTTTGGCTGAGGTCTCCTCTATCTCCAAATGTGATGCGCAACACATTGTTGGGTCAGTGTTTTCATACTCGGCATGAGAAAGTTCATAAAGACATTTTTGATCTTTTTCAGCCTTTCTTGCAGGCATGTCTTGGTTTCATTTCATCTCAAGCTCCTCGTTTCATTTTGATTCGTTTTTCAGATAATGTTCTTGATGTTAATATGCGCGCCTGTTTTTTTTTTTTTGTCTATCTAGTCTCTTGAAGCTTTGCAAGATGGAGAACATGAGAGCCAACGTAGGCATTTTCTTTTCTTTCTTCTCCATCAAGTTCCAGTGAGCAGTAACTTCAGTACTTTAACGAGAAAAACAGCTTGCAAGGTTCATATAATTTCCTTTTTGTATTCTTGTGAGCTTTATGGCTCCCATCCGTAGTTCTATCATTGTGGTTCACATGTGTTGCTATTTTGCAAGATTGTTTTTCCAGATAGCACTTCTAATTATACATCGTGGTTACAAGATGAATCCGCCTTGCCCTCCTTTTGAATGTGCACATATGTGGTAGGTGTTACTTGCTCCTCATTGGTATTATAACATATGTGATGTGATGCCTTTGAATGTGCACTATCTTTTATTTGGTAATTTGATTGGGAGCACTTTTTATTTGCTATTGGCTTTCCAACATTTGCAGGAATCAGGTGTGGGAAAGTACAAATTACTTGATATACATTTTGGGTTTCTCTGGAGTGTATGACTGTATGCATCATGCAAATAATTAATGCATGTGAAGAGAAACGGAGGACCTTTAATTTGACTTTCATATCAAATGAGCATCTCTGCTATAACTGAAGCATTATTAATCTTGTCAGTCCAGCTCTATTTGTGAGGGAAATAATTAGAATCCCATTCTCTGCTGTAATTTTTTTCATCTATTTGTGGAAAAAAGCCATTGTAAAGTCGTACGATATTTTCCTCCAAACTCTTTTCTCTTGTTTACTTATCTTTTTCCTCATTCTAGAATTTTCTATTTATGGAGTTTGAGAGTCTGAATTTGACTACCAAAGATATGTGAATTCTCAAGTATACATGATCATCCGTTTCTTTTGTGTGACTTATTATTATGTTTTGAACTCAATGGTTGCTTTTTTTGCCATTTCTTTGTGCATTGTAGTTACTTGTATTTCTCAGATTTGAGCAATTTTGTTGGACAGGGGCCCTTCTCTTGTTTCCTGTCTGAAGGATTCTTCACTTCACAGTTCTTTGCGACAACCTGCCTTTGATCTCATACAAACGATTATTGTTTCTGATGCAAGTGCCTTGATAACTTCAGTCTTGAATTACCATACTACTTCAATTATCGACAGAACCAGTCCTGTTGACTGGAATGACGATGGGGAAACCAGTGGGCTTGCATTTGCTTTGAATCTTGAAGAAAACGATTACAGTTGTTGGAGTGAATTTAGTGCACAAAGTAAAATTACTTCGTCAGAGTGCCAGGGGTGGATGTGCATTCCTATGCTATGGGTTGATGTTTTAGTTGAAATTAATCCTTCAGTCTTTCCATTGTCATTTTCAAAGGCTGTTTTTTGGGCTCGATCTCAGTTAACTATGATTGAACCTGAAACTAGTGGAGATATGGCACTTGCAGTTAGAAATTGGCTTTCATCTTCAGCTACAGAAATTTCCTTTTCATTTGGTTGGAAGGTTCCAACTGGTGGAGACGATGGTGGTGGTGGAAAGGAGTCCAAAAATTCAATAGAAGTGTCGACAATTTGCTTTCCTCTTATAAGAGTTTTCAACAGGTTCACGCCATTCTCTTATCTCTATCTTTCTTCCCTTTTATTTCATATAGATGAGTGTTATATCTTCTGTATTTTGTTTTTGCATGATGAAGTCTCCTTTTTTGTGGAAAAATTGTATGGCATGTTAGTTGCTGGCTTTTTATTTCTTTGTGAGTTTGTGTACTAACTCTGAATCTGTTTTGCAGATTAACTGCACATTTTATAGTTCAAATGGCACAATTAGAACTTAGGAAGCAGTGGACTTGGGATGCAAGGATGAGCGAGAGCTTGATTCTTTCTCTTGTTGATCCTAATGATGTGAGTGTGCCAGATTATTTTTTTCTCAGTTAGAGTTTCATTAGAGAAATAAAGCTACAGAGAGTACTCAAATCAACCAACAAAGTGAGGAAGACCCTATTACAGAATGGTAATCCAAATCCGACTTGTGGTGATTGCAGTTCACAATGAATGTACCCCTTTGATTACATATAGATGTACCCTTGAAAGGGTTTAAGAAACCACCTGACTGTTGAAAGAAATCCAACTGAAGAGCTAGCAGTAAATGAAAGAGGAAAAAGCCTGGGAAAGGTTGTATTGATATGAAGTTGTTGTACCAACTGCTATAGCTTCCACCCATAAGGATCCTAACACTGTCGAGATCTAGAGCTAGAGACATCCAAAGCTCGCCTGGAAGCACCCAACTCTGTAGATCTGTTGTAGGAAGAAGCCCTCAAGGAGAAGGAACTTGCCAATCGGCCATAGGAGAATCGCAAGATCTCACGAGGATATGAGGGATAAACCCATTGAAAATTTATTGAAATAAGCAGGAAAAAAACATAAAGAGAAGGTGGAAATGGCTAGGTGGAGTTCATCACTCCTTCCCCTCCTCTGGATCTGTAAACGAGTTTGAAAGCTTTAGAGAGAGGAGAGGAGTAACAGCTGCAACTTTCTATGATTATTGTGCATTATTTCAAAAGAACTTCTATGATTTATATCAATTATCAATCAATCTCTATCTCTTTTCTTGTTTTTCATGCTATTGTTATTTTTATCAAGTGTTCAAAGGAATTTGGGTATTCTTTTTGCAGAATATTAGGCAATTTGGCAAATGCATTTTGGAGCATGTTTCCAAGAGTAGAGGTCTCGCCTCCGGTTTGAAGTTTCTATGCTCTTCCGGATCTTCGTTGTCTGCAATCTTTTTGGGCTTGAGACATGCATTGAAAGTGGTGAGTGATGCTAATTTTCAATAAATGAACATGTAATACTTGGTTAGGGAAGCCCATGGTGTAGTTGATGGGTCGTCCCTTGCCACCTAGGGTGCTGTGTGCTCAAACATTCGAACAGTTTCTCTGTAATGCATTTGTGAGAGTCCTGTGTAGTGGGGTTACCTGTACTAGCTTGTAATCATTCATTGTCTATTTCATTATTGTATCCATAGTACTGCTAGTTAAAATACACATGTTCAAACAAATATAGTCTTCTGAAAATGCTTATATTGTTAATATGCATTTTAGCTTGTAAGTTGTCCAATGCCCATTCTCCCTTATCGCTTGGATTCATTTCTCTTATCTCCCTTTAGGCTCTTGTCTCTTTTTGGCTAGTTTACAAAACATGATTCTAAAATACCATTGATATCATCACTAGCTCATTTTTTGAAAAAAGAGAGAGAGTGTATTATTATCCTTTAGATGAAAAGCATTGTGAATGACGACTTGATTTGAAAGGTGATATTATTTCTTTAGCATAAGAGAAATCGCTTCCACAAGCTTACCCTTGTTCATTTCTTCTGCTGTTTTGTTTCTGTTTGTATTGTTATAGGCCCAACTGGATTCAGTGCTAACAAAATTTCACATACTACAACATTTTTTCTTTCTTCTGCGCAAACTAATCAGTGAAGGGGATTCAACCATTCAAGTTTTTTCAGAAGAGGTTCCAGATACCTCTTCTGATTGCTACATCACAAAATTTTCTTCCCAAGGTGGATTCCTGCAGCCGCCACTTTTTGAATCCCAGCCTGCACAAGAGAATGTAACTATATCAACTATTGACTTAAAATCACAGGAAAAGTTTTGTCACTTGCTGTCAGAAACTGCATGGCCTTCAATTCGGAAGTGCCTAGTGGAAGGGAAGGCGTTTATGGACTACTCTCTTTGTCAGGTACATATGGTCTACACTCTTTTCCAAACATTTTTACTAACTTCAATTCAGAATGGCCCCTTGGGGCATCAATCATGTATCTCTTTCTTCTAAGGAGGAATGAAGTTGGGAACTGTTGTTACTGCATGCCATCCATCTATGTGGTTTCCCACATGCATTGCTGTGTTCACTCATGCATCCATATTGGACACGTGCAATTTTGGTGGGATGACAATGCACTTGTGCATTGTTCAGGTACTGGTTGGGGACTTTATAATGTGGACTGCCATCTTTCTTAAGATTCTTTGACAACTTTCAAAATTCCAGGTTACCATTTTGAAAATAAGTTCCAGTTGGTTGGTATTATTGAATTGATTGTAGTAGTGATCTTGGCTTTGTTCTCATCCTTTGTTCTCTGTTGCTCGCATTCTCTGGTTTAATTCATAAGGTGTTAATCTCATTTTCATATTGTTTCAGATGACTTGTGTTCGCTTGCTGGAGATCCTCCCTGTTACTTTAGAAAGACTTGGCTACTCTTTTTTTGTCAAACGGTCTGGAAGTTCTGGGATGCTGGATAATGTACTTGACCTCTCCTGGCTGCATGATCTCATGGACTGGGGAAAGTCACCACTTAAAGTTGTCATTGTGTACTGGAAACGAACGGTAACTTCGGTTCTGAATTTTCTCAAGAGATCATGCAATGATACTTCAGCACTGACAGTGAGGGTCATTGAAAATATTATTTCATGTGGTGAGTCTTTTTAGATGTTTCACAGTTATTGTTTGATTATTATGTATCTTTGCATCCTTTTGCTAATTTGATGCTTTTATTTTCTTAATCATGTTTGTCCCTTCTAAATTTAGAAACTTTTAACATCGATGATTTGGCCGAACAAGTTTCGCGCCTCTCTGTTTCATTATCGAAAGAAGTTTCTTGTGGTGTTGGAAAAGCTACATTGGAGAAAGGAAATTTATCTTCTAATGTTCTGTCCTTTCCGAGAAAGGTTCCAGCCTCAAAGGTGCAACCTATCTATGTGAAAGAAAGAAATGCACGAATGCCATTATCAATGCCGACTAACAAAACAGATAAATTTAATGTGGTGGTTCTTTCGGATGATGAAATGGAACAACAAATTTCTTCCGATGATGTCCATTTACCTTGTGGTGAGTCTACTCCTGATTTTCTGGTTACTAAGCAGTCAGTTTCTTCTGTTGAAAAAAGCACTTCACCAGCTGACCCTGAAGAGAATATTTCTTATACTGAGACTAAAAAAGATCTGTTGGAGGCTGTCCAGAAAACATATTCTGCAAATGGATCTGATATTGCTTTTGCAAAGTGGGGTTTTGATCAGTCAAAAGTCAAACCGCTAACTTCTCGCAAATCAGGAGCTGTGGATGACAAGATAAAAGAAATAAAATCGAACCGCAGTGTAATTGATTCTCATTTCTCCCAATCCAGAGTTGATCTGAGGAAGGCATCTGATGAATCTGTCAATTTGAAAAGTGTGCATCAAATCAGTACAGAAACAAGTGCTCCAGTATTAAAAGGGTCGGTACGTGATTCCGATGATGGTCATTGGGACTCGGCTCTTAATTCTGCAAGACATCTACAGTCTTCTCTTGCAAAGCCAAGTGCTTCTGGCCCTAAGCGTCAGGTTATTCAACTTAGATCACCTGCTGAAAACAGATCTGCTCATTTACGTAGGCTGGATACTGGAGCTAAAAGGTTCAAGGCACCGAGGCTTGATGACTGGTATAGACCAATTCTGGAAATTAATTATTTTGCAATAGTAGGATTGACGTCTGCTGGTGAAGATGAGAATCTTACTGCTGGGAGATTGAAAGAGGTTCCAGTGTGCTTTCAATCGCCTGAACAATATGTGAACATTTTCCGACCGTTGGTTTTGGAGGAGTTCAAAGCACAATTACATAGCTCCTTTATGGAGATGTCTTCATGGGAGGAAATATATTATGGATGCTTATCTGTAATATCAGTTGAGAGAGTTGATGACTTCCATCTTGTTCGGTTTGCACATGATGACAACAATTCTTCAGCGTCCAGAAGCTTTTTCGAAAACGACCTTGTTTTGGTAACAAAGGAGCCTCTGGAGAGTACTTCCCATGATTTTCACATGGTTGGGAAGGTAGTTTACCACTGATATTTTATCCTAGCACCTCTGCAATGCTCTGGATGATTTGTAATGATGTCTTTTGCTAGTTTCGTTTTAGTTCAAATCATCGAGCATATAATTAACTCACCAAGCTAAAATCCTTTATTTTTTGATATTTTCCTGAACTTCTATAAAGGTTGTATGAAGATTAGTGATTTTTTCCGTCATATTGATTAAGCTCATTGCAAGAGCATTGTGCACGGGAGTTATTTACCTTTATAGATTAAGCCCATTGTTGAATCAAATTGTAAATCCTCTTCACCAAAATCAGCAGTTCAAATACTAGTGTCTTTTTTGTGGAATGCAAGTGTTCTCGTTGATAAGTACGTATTTCATACAAAATTGTCAAGGTTCGTTATTCTCAGGATTTCGTAGATTTTTTTTCTCTTTGGAACTAAAGCAGCACGCTGCTTTCACAGGTGGAGAGGCGCGAGAGAGATGGCAAAAGAAGGTTAAGTATACTTCTCGTCAGGTTCTATTTTCTAAATGGTTCTTCACGCTTAAATCAAAGTAGGAGGAACCTTTTGGAACGTAGTAAATGGCACGCATGTCGCATTATGAACATCACGCCCCAAATTCGAGAATTCCAGGCACTAACAGCGATCAAAGATATCCCCATGTTTCCAGTTATTTTGAAACCTGTCAATAATTCCCGTTGTTCTTTGGCGGCAAATGAATTTGCTCTGGGCAAACTCTTTCAGCCCTTGCAGCAAAAACTGAAGTCATCCTTCAATGACAGTCAACTACTAGCTATTAGTGTAGCCATTGGATCGTGTAATTTAAAGGAAGAGTTTGAATTGTCTCTCATTCAGGGCCCTCCTGGTATGATTATTTTACCAATCTCCACTTATGCTTTCCTATATTTTGCATAATTTAACTTGGGCCTTTGTTTGACAGGGACGGGGAAGACGCGGACCATAATGGCCATAGTTAGTGCTTTGCTTTCTTCCCCTCTACGGGGCAGTGATACAAAAGATTCACTGGATGGAAATTCGAAAATCAGTAATATTTCGGGTGCTAGTTCCAGGACACATGTTAGCCAGTCTGTTGCAATTGCAAGGGCGTGGCAGAATGCAGCCTTTGCAAGACAACTGAGCGAGGATACTCAAAGTAATGCTAAATCAACAGAAGGTTCTGTCAGACGAAGGGTCCTCATTTGTGCTCAATCAAATGCTGCAGTTGATGAGTTGGTATCAAGAATATCGAATGGAGGTCTTTATGGCAGTGATGGTAGGATGTACAAGCCATATCTCGTAAGGGTTGGAAATGCTAAAACAGTTCATCCAAATTCGCTACCCTTCTTTATAGATACACTTGTTGATCATCGTTTAGCAGAAAAGCAACTGAGTGATGCAAAGAATGATTTGGGTGCAAACTCTTCTACAGCCCTACGTGCTAATCTAGAAAAGCTAGTTGACCAAATTAGGTTCTTTGAAGCCAAGCGTGCTAACTTGAGGGATGAAAATTCAGAGCTGAAAAATACATTGGACGATGAAAGTCAGAAAGGGGTTGATGTAAAAGAAATGACCGATACTGAATTAGAGGTGAAGCTACGGAAATTATATGATCAAAAGAAGCAAATATATAAAGACCTTAGCGCTGTTCAGGCACGTGAGAGGAAGTCAAATGAAGAAACCAAAGCACTGAGGCATAAGCTGCGGAAGTCTATATTAAGGGAAGCTGAAGTTGTGGTAGCTACCCTTAGTGGCTGTGGTGGAGATCTTTATGGGACGTGTTCTGAATCTTTTTCAAGTTCTAGGTGTGCCAATCCATCTGAGCAGACTCTGTTTGATGCTGTTTTGATTGATGAAGCAGCTCAAGTAAAAATTCTTCTCCTCTATGCTTTATCCATCAAACTTTCTCTTTACTTTATCAACATTAGTTGCTGTGCTCTTTTGTTACTTCAGCTTTGCACTTCTGAATTTTTCACTGCAGGCCCTCGAACCTGCGACTTTAATTCCACTTCAACTTTTGAAGTCAAATAGGACAAAGTGTATTATGGTAAAGGCTAGACTAAACCCTAAACCCTAAATACCTTATGTACAATAAAAACTAATTCAGCAATCTGGATTTTTAAATATGTGGTGCAAGGTTGGTGATCCAAAGCAGCTTCCTGCAACAGTTCTCTCTAATGTCGCAAGCAAATATCTTTACCAGTGCAGCATGTTTGAGCGTTTACAAAAGGCTGGCCATCCTGTTACAATGCTCACCAAACAGGTGAAAATTTGCAATGTTCCTTTTTTTTTAAAGTTTCGATATGAAGAATGGACTCATTTGTATAATTTATAGCCGGACAAGCCATCTTATTGATAGCCTCCCAGGTAGGTGAATGATCTCTACGAGAATGAATGTCACCACTTTTACTTTTCATGTGATTTTAAATTATGGTGTAAATTCTTTGAACCTCCTTGGTTCTTTTTCTTAATATGTTACATTTTCCATTTAAAGAAATGGTGTAAATTCCTTAATTTATAAGATTTTAGATGCAGAAAGCTCTGCATCAAAAAAATGTAGAAAGTTCTTTACATTTGAAATCTGAATTTCAGAGGGTGTTCATATTATACCTGACCTGTTGTAGAGTTTTTTGCCCTTGTAGTTATCTTGTCCCTAGAGCTTAATTCCCTTGACTATCATGTTTGTTATATTATGTCATGTTTATCATGATTTCATAAACTCCAGAGAGTGAAATTTTAATATTTACAGAAAGTTTATTTAATTATGGTTCGGTGGTTCTCAAATCAATGGTTCTTACTGACGTAATGTGTATATTTTCTTTTCTGTTCTACAGAAACGCAAAAAATATTTAAAGAAAACAAAAAATTTGGATACTGTTCAGGCTACATTAAGCTGAATAGTTACTTATGTTCATGCATCAATCCTTTAGATTGGGAAAGGCTTGTTTTCGACTAGAATACCTTGATGAAATTATGTTGATTTTTTTTTAAAGAAAATAGCTAGAAAATCTTTATCTTTAGCATAGAAGTTAAGTCTTTTGATTTTCTTAGTTTGCTTCTTGTTATCTGCATCAATAACTGCCAGTTTCCAATTCCTTTCACCAAATTGCATAAATACGTTCTTGTGACTAGTTATGTCTACGAGATTTTGAAAGCTTGTTCTTGTAAATTTTGACTATTGGCAGTATCGGATGCACCCGGAGATATGTCGGTTTCCTTCTTTTCATTTTTACGATAACAAGTTATTGAATGGGGATCAGATGTCAAGCAAATCTGCACCATTCCATGAGACTAGTGGTCTTGGTCCTTATGTGTTCTATGACATTATTGATGGCCGGGAGATTCGTGGTAAAAATTCAGGTGCATTTTCCCTTTCCAATGAGCATGAGGCTGATGCTGTGGTCGAAACACTTAGGTATTTCAGGAAAAGGTATGTTCATTTTGCTAATAGATAATTTTTTATATTGTTGTGTATGGTTACTTCTTTCTTAATTTTTTCTCTCTATGGGCGTAGGTATCCTTCAGAATTTATTGGTGGGCAAATTGGCATCATAACTCCATACAAGTGTCAGCTTTCACTTCTGCGTTCTCGTTTTTCTGGTGCATTTGGATCTTCGGAGATTGCTAACATGGAATTCAATACTGTGGATGGTTTTCAAGGGCGGGAGGTTGATATATTGATTCTCTCCACAGTTAGAGCATCAGATTCACGCTCTACTGCCACTGGGATGGGCTCTAGCAGTATTGGGTTTGTTTCTGATGTAAGGCGGATGAATGTTGCTCTGACAAGAGCAAAGCTCTCTCTTTGGATTTTTGGGAATTCAAAGACCTTGGAGACAAACCAGAACTGGGGAGCTCTTGTGAAGAATGCTAGAGACAGGAATTTGCTTGTTTCAGTGAAAAAACCATATGAGTCAGTTTTCAGAAGTCCTTCAGTAGGTGATCATTCAAGACCACTGAAGCATGTCAAAATTATTGTAGAAGGTAGCCATTCTGCCAAAGAAAGGGATCGTGAGCTGAAGGCAGCAACAGAAGGGAAGACAAAGTCTGATGGCTTTGTAGCTCAGCATAAAAGACTAATAGCTGAAGACGACGACGAAGATTTATTGAGAAGGGAAGAAGTGCCTAGTAGCAACAAAGGTTCCACAGATAAACATGAGTTTGTAGTGAAGAAGGATCCTTTTATACCTTCAAACGGCCAGGATGAAATGTCAAAGATTATAAGGACATCCAAGCAAGGAGAACATGATACAGATGGTGAAAGTAAAGGCAAAGAGAGAAGTGATGAGAAGTTCACGTTGGGTAATACTCATGTCCGTAAAAGGAAAGATGAATGTGAAAATTCGAGGAGTAAGTTATGGCGGAAAGGAGTTGACCATAGAAATTTGAATATGTTTAATGGACAAAAGAAATCCTTTGACCATGATAAAAGCAAGAGGAAATTAGAAGTTTCTTCTCCCATAGTTGAAGGCAGCGTTAAGGAGTGGAAGGCACATGATGGAGATGAGGCTTCTGATAAACAAGTTTCTAAAGAAGGATTAATTGCTAAAAGAAAACAACAACGTGAGGCTGTTGATGCTATACTCTATTCTTCCCTCATTCCCTCGAAGCCTGTCGGATCATCCAAGCCCTTGCCTGCCAAAAGACCTCGTTCACCTGCTTCCATAACTGCTGGCATTGATCTGCCTAAGACAGAAAAAGGTAAAACCTTTGGCTTTCTTCCAATGCTATGCTTTGAACCACTCAAGTACTCAGCCTTCTCTGCCACTTTCCTGTTTTGTTCTTTCTTTTGACGAGTACCTCAGTTCTATGATTGTGTTTCAGGAACTGAGTGAATTGTGAGTCATAGTATTTGATTTCTGGAGAGGTATCTAACCCAATAACACAATTTCTACTATGGAAATTAAAAAAAAAAAAATCTTCATCAAAGAAAGACCCAGGTTTCCGAGATGGGCAATGTATAGGCATATATTTGTCAGTGAAAATATTTTCAACTAGAAAATTAATTTTTCGATGTTTGCATTTTGGATTTATTACTCAATTCATGTGTTGCTTATAACTTTCTAATATTACCATTTGTAGTCATCTGGTTCTTTTAATTCAGATTATCATGCTTTATGAATACGAATTTTACTCAATTTTCTAGAATGTTGAAGCTAGTTGACAAGATACGAAATGCATGTGTTTTTTTGCTTCTCTTTTGAAAGGAATTGATGATCTTTTACAGGCTTACGTCAACTTTTAGTCACCGAAAGATAGATCATTTTTCAATTTGATTACTAAATGCTCAAATGTTACAGTGGGGAAGATGAAGTATAATTTAGGGTTTTGACACATTCTCAAACTTCAAATTATCAAAGTCTAAAATTGGAAATTCTAAAATTGTTCAATGACCAAAAATGTACTTAATCCCTCTTTTATGTGTTTAGGTTTCTATTTAGATCAAAGTTCATAGATGAATGACTTTGAGTTCTTGTGTAACAGTAATTTTATTTATTTTTCATGATAGCATATCGTAATTTTGTATATTTTAATATTAAACTGTTACAGAAAATTAGATTATTACCATAAGGTCCATTCCATTTTGAAGAGAATGAGAGATTCCCATGGCGATGGTGGTGGTGGTTGGACCACTTTCCACCTTGGGTCGAAAAAAACTTCTAGTGGGATGGGTTAGTTTGGGCATCAAATCACGAACCAAATGAGAGAATGGAAAGAGGATGAAAATGGAATGCTTTACTCCAGTTGGCAAAGAGATCTTATGCCGTAGAGGTTAAATTAACTTTTCTATGATACCTATAATTGTTCCTGGATGGAGTGTAGCTTCTAAGTTTCTAGAACTGCATCACATGTTTTTGTTCTCTCTAATCCTACTAGGTCATTGATCTCATGATGTATTCAAGTTTAGAATTAGAGAAGAATATCTTAAATATTGTATTGGTGTTGAGTTTGGCATTGCTTATTTGGAATTATAGAAAATATTTTATCGCTTATGAATGGGTATTCTACTTGCTAGTGAGTTAGATTCTGAATTCAATTGGTTATTTTTGTGTGGAGTTTACTGAGCATTTTTATTCTAGAGATCGATTGGCCTTTTCTTCTTTGGCAGCAATGAATAAAATAAGCATGTAAATAAAGCTGTCAATCTGTTGGTAGTTTATCAGTCTTAAATTTGGATGTTGCTAGATTCTGTTAATTAAGTGGCATTATTGTCAATGCTGTTGTATTCCTAACATGATGTTTAGATATTTTATATATATCCTCTGAATATTTTCAATGTCTCATCTTTATTACACCTTGACAGTTAAACAGGCATCCTCAACTACCGTTCAGACCCATCGGCACCGCAGTAAAAAGGACAAATCTACTAAGAACTTCGGATAAGTTGTCGAGTTTTTTTTCCCATGATTTAGTCTCTGGCAACAAGATGGGAGAGAGAATGGAATCTGATGCATTCATGGTGGGGTAGTCATCTAGCCTTTAATAGTCCTCTTGAAAACTGATAATATGAGGTGACTAATTTTTAAGGCTGGGTTATATATATATATATATATATATATATACGCACACATATATAGCAGTTCACCTCCCCACTTTTGTTGCCTTTGAAATGTGTGTATATTACCTTTGTAATATTTCTTTGACGAATTGTTCGTCTCCAAAGATATCCATCTTTTGTTCTTTTGTGAATAAGTGTAAATTACACCCCTCTTTAGGACAGACTACAAAAAATATCCAAAATCCTAATTTGGTGTGTCAATCGTTTTATGATTGTTACAAGAGCAAGTGTAATGGTAACAAATTTTGGAGTGCTGTAAGTTTTGATGTGTATAGAGATTAGATTGAAAAAAATTATATTGAAAGATGTATGAAAAATGGTATAAAAGTGTGAAAGATTTTGAAATTTGATATTTGGAGTGTTGATTAATAGAAAGTTTAAAAAATTGTATTGAAAGATGTGTTTTGTTGATATGATTGTATTGGGAGATGTGTTTTGTTGATATGATTGTATTGGGAGACGTGTTTTGTTAACGTGTATAAGTGAGACTCAATTATGTATAATAGAAGTGAGACTCAATTATCTATAATAGAAGTGAGACTTAGGGGTGTAAACGAGCCGAGCAGCTTGTGAGCGGCTTGGCGTTCGGCTCGAAAAAAGCTCGTTCGTGTTCGGTTCGATTCATAAATGAGCCGAGCTTGAGCTTCATTTTAGAGCTCGATTCATAAACGAGCCAAGCTTGAGCAACACGAAGCTCGGCTCGTTAAAGCTCGCGAGCTAGCTCGTTGGCTCGGCTCGTGGCTCGGCTCGATTATATTATAACATATATATATATATATATATTTATATTCATAGTTATTAGTTATTATTTAACGTATATAACTACATAACAAATATAATAGGATATCATGTAGGTTTATTATCTCAACTATATAATAATATAATAAAGTTAATAAAAGTATTACTATATGAATCCATAAATTGAAATTTAAATATACCAAAATATTAATTGAAGCCCTAGATGGGATATCCCTAACAAGTAAGAAAGCCACAGAAGTTCTAGCCGCCTCAGTCCTCAAAAGTACCCGTTCATGCTTCATCCTTCGACTCCCGTCGGCGCTGCCTCTCCCACTCTCGTCGGCGCTGCCTCTCTCTTGTAAGATTATCTTTGTCTCTGTTTGCTTTTCTCACTCGTCTTTGATCTCTGCCGTTTACTTTTGTTCATTTTTTGTATGGATCTCGTCTTTGATCTTTGTTTGCTCGATAACATAATCATCTAATATTTGTCCTTAGCTTACATAATCATGTTCCAACTAGTAGCTTTATCGGCATGCATTTGTTTATAATCAAAGTTAAAGTAGAACTACCCTCCTTTAATTTGTCATTTTTGACCAACAATTGAAGAATCAAGTTCCAACAAGTAGCTTTGTTGGCATGCATTTGTTTATAATAAAAGTAGAAGTACCCTCCTTTAATTTGTCATCTTTGACCAACAATTGAAGAATCAAGTTCCAACAAGCAGCTTTGTCGGCATGAAACAAATTATTAAATTGATTTGATCTTTTGGTTTTAATTCAAGTTAATTTTGTATTTCTTCCATGAATTTCGTCAGTATGGAGAACCAAGCAATGAACTCCATTTCAGTGAATGGATCTACCCAAGATTCGACAACGAATCCTATACTGGACAACTCAAGTTGTCATGATGCCAATGAGGGGAGCAAGAATGCAGAGGAAAATCCTATTGAGATTGAAGATGATGAACAAGAGAATCCTTTTGAGCAAAAGAAGAGGAAGAAAACATCGAAAGCATGGGATGAATTCAAAGAAATCGTACTTACGGATGGTAGTAAGAAGATGGAATGCATTCATTGCAGACATCGTCTTGGAGTTGTTAAATCGGGTGCTACAACACAGTTTAATCGACACTTGAAGAATTGTGTTCGACGACAAATTTTCATGAGGGGACAACAACAAATTTCAATCACTACAGTTACTGCAAAGTCAGAAAGCGTCAATGCGGTCCAAAACTTCAAATATGATGAGGCAAAGGTTAGAGAGATTTTTTCTCATATGATTCTGGTGCATGAGTTACCATTTTCCTTTGCTGAATATGATGTGTTCAATTTGTTGATGAGAAATGTGTCTCCTAATTGGGAAAAATTTAGTCGAGCAACAGCTAAAAAACTTTGTGTTAGTAGCTATGATCTTGAGAAAAACAAGATAAAGACTCTATTGAAAAGTGTGAATAGAGTTAGTGTAACAACTGATTTGTGGAAATTACTACTGTTGCTATACCTATTACTACTGTTGCTTCTGAATCGGCTTTTAGTGCTGGTGGTAGAGTTATTGAGCCACACCGTGCATCTTTGGGTACTGATACTGTTCAAGTCTTAATGTGTGGTTGTGATTGGCTTAAAGATTACTATGGCATCAAAAGGAAAGGAAAAGTAAGTTTTGAACTTCTTTTAAAACATTATTTCTTTTATAGTGTGTGATAGTGATATTCAATATAACTTACTAATGTTTTTCTTTGCATGATAACTGATAAGGTTGGCAATAGCATCATTGAGTTTTCGCTTCCATAAGCTTGAAGACAAAGTTGTGGCATATCACAATTAACGGTTAGTCTTGAATCTTGATGTATTTACATTTATTTTCATAATTTTTTTCCTTTTTTATTTTTGTTGAAGTTGTAAATTTTAGTAACACATTCCATTTATAAACTTTCTCCAGCTGCAGGAGGCTGTAGGAGCAGGAACTAGGAAGATGGACATTTTAATTAATATTGTTTATTTGTTTTGAGTTTTGAATATTAGCTTTGCTATTGGTTTAGTTTTTGGAGGTGATAAACATTTTGATTAATATTGTTTATTTGTTTAAGTTTTGAATATTAAAATTGTTGTTGATTTTGGTTTTGAATATTAATCTTGTCGAGCTCGAGCTCGTTAATGGATTTATCGAGCTTTAAACGAGCCGAGCTCGAGCTCGTTAATGGATTTACCGAACTTTAAACGAGCCGAGCTCGAGCTATCTAAATCACTTATCGAGCCGAGCTCGAACGTAAATTTTAGCTCAAGTCGAGCTCGAGCTCGAGCTCGAGCTTCTCATATTTGAACCGAGCCGAGCTCGAGTACCTTAAAACTCGGCTCGGCTCGGCTCGATTACACCCCTAGTGAGACTCAATCAAAAAGTTTGGTGTGATAAGTGAGGGAGCATTGGACTTGCTCTAAGGGATATGATAAAAAAAATAAACCACTATAAAATAACAAATCCACCCACTCACCTATGTGTACGGCCTAACCCACTCTAAAATAACCACCCCCTCCTTATGCGCATGAATTCATCTCTTTTTGGTATGCGCGCATGTATGAGATGAGTTTTGAGCCAGTGTAACTAGGTTTGATTTTTTTTTTTGATAAAATTGATATATATATATATATATATATATAGGAATGTCTCTACGAGCGATCCCGTGTAGGAGCATTCGTGTGGGACACTTTCTGGCAGTCCTAGTGGATAGCCAAATCCTCTGTTTTTTTATATAAAAAAAATCTGGACAAACGTTTTGTTTTCTCTATCCCTCTCTCTCTCTCTCCTCGACTCCATCTCTCTCTGCAAACTAAACACCCATGCCTCTCAATCTCTCTGCAACTTGGGTGAACTTAGAGAATGAAACATCAAATGAAGACTTTAACCCGTGATTGCGAACCGTACCCATCCCTTGTTCAGATTTATGAAGCTCGCGACCAAGAGATTGAGATACCCATTTTGTAACCTCTGATTTGGTCTCCTCTCTCTTGTGAACCTCACTTTCGAACATCAGTGATTCTTCTGCGGCTTTGATATGGCAACGCACCATCTGTGAACCTCTCTTCCACACCATCGATGAATCTCGCTTCTGGTCATCTCTGGGTGTTCTTGTCCAGTCTCTTTCGCGACTTTGATATTCACTCTAGAGTTGCGAATTTGCTAGTTCTTCCGGTGATTTCTGGTTTAAGTGATTTCTAGTTCTTTTCGTTTGGTCTGGTATCGTGATCTTGTATTTGCAAATTTTGTATTTGGAAATTGTCCAATCCTGAATATTTTGTAAAAGTTGTGCTTGTTTTGTTGTAAAAAGCGATTGTATGTCTTGTGCTTAATTGTCCTTCATAGAATTGTTGTAAAAAAATCCCTGTCTTTGGCGAATAAAATGAGAAGACATTGATGCCTGTGACTTGTTGAGAGGCATGAATGTTTAGTTTGCATAGAGAGATGGAGTCGAGGAGAGAGAGAGGGATAGAGAAAACAAAACATTTGTCCATATTTTTTTTATTTTAAAAAAAGGATTTGGCCGTCCACGTGGACGGCCAGAAAGTGTCCTGCACGAATGCTCATATGTGGGATCCCTCGTAGGAGCATTCATGTATATATATATACACACATACATACATATATACATACATAAAACTATGTCTCGCTTGTCCATTAGAGTTGAAAAAACCATGTTCAAAGATCATTGAATCGGGGCGTAAGGATGCTTAGTTGTGTCTGTGAGGTTCCCGTGTAGTGGGATTGTTTTGGGTGGTAGTGGTGCCTTTTTCTTTGTGGAGGGGTGCCCTGCCCTTTAGTACTGGTCTTCACAGCCGGTTCACGAAGAGAATGCTAGAAAGTTTGAATATGTCCCTCAACTTTTTTAGCCAACTGACTTTAACATGTCTTTTTGATACTTGAACTGTTCTATGAACATTTGTACATTGACGGTACAGTCGATGTCATCCTCTTCAAGTAACTGGTATGGAAATAGATAAAGCTTTCTTCAAAATTGATCAGTGGCATCAAGCGGTATAGTCTGACCTTTGGCTCACGTACATTGCTAATTCGTGAGCACACGGTAGTCTGCAGCTCCTACGAATTTGACATCTGCATCTGTAAGCAACCTCTCCAACATCTTTTGACCGCCCAAACCTTACCCAAATGAGATCTAACGCCTCGATTGAAACAAAATCATGTAAATCCTGAAAGAAATATATGTTGAATTTGTGTGAGACTATGGTTCTGCTTCTCTCAATGCTTGCTTTGATAGTATGTCCTGTGACTATATAACCTGATGAATCCATCTGATGGATCTCTCCAAGTCTGACTGTGATGAACACAAATATCTTTTCAACTTAGGATACTGACTCAATACCCTATTAGTCGTGTGGTTTTCGAAATGCAGATATTTATCAGTTTAGGCGGACACACATATCTCCTTATATGGTGTCAGCCATATATCTTTTTAGATATTGTAACACTCTTGGAAACTTCTATAAGACTACTTCAAGGCATTCCGTATTACTTACATACGCACTCTCATTTTTCAGATTCGAGAACTGCAGTCCACTTGCAATAGAATGCATTCCAAGCTCTATTGTCTTGTATTGATGGCTTGCAACTCATTAAGATACATCAATAGATGTGCCGTCTATAGAGTAGTTTCAAAGCGTCAGAAAATATATGAGCACAGGCTTTCATCAGTTTGAGCTCTCTATCTGTAACTATAACTCGTGGTCCAGTGCATTCATTTGTTGTAGATCGCAAACATTCGAATGCCCAGGTATAACTGGCCTCTTTTTCTGAATTCAAATATGCGAACGCTATGCAAAATGTCAGACTAGTTGAAGTCACACCCAGGGTTGGCAACGGGGCGGGGCGGGGGCGGGTTTGCCTTTCCCATCCCCACCCCCGAAACTAAACCCCGGCCTATCCCCAGCCCCGTCCTCGAGTTTTGAGGTTCGGGGACCCGACGGGAATGGGGAACACCCATCCCCGAACCCTAAATCCGAACCCGACGTCATCAATATCAAAAAATAAAAAAGCTACACAATCAGTTATCAATATATGATAATAACAGTCTAACAATTCCAAATTACATCAAAAATCATGATCATCTCTCAATCAATACATAATACTAACAAGTCCAAAATCCAAATTACATATTAAACATAAACAACAAGCAAGTCCAAATTACATATTAAATAACAACCAATATTTAACAAGTTAACAAGTCCATAACCAAATTCCAAATCAGAGTATTACAATACAACATTGAAACTTGAATATGATATCATGCATTAGAAGCCTCAATATTGATGTTGGTGGTGCAAGACTCCGGCTCCTACAACATGAATATAGTGAAATAAATAGGAGGCTACTATAATAAACAATTAAAACTGTACTAAGCAAAACAGGGCAACTTTCCTCTATACACTATAACAAATGAATCATAAATGTGATATTACCTCCATCTCAGAATCATCGTCATAATTTTCCTGTTTTGATCATGTGGAATTTGGAATAATAAATGGATTAATGGAATAATAAATAATAAAAAATTTTAAAACAATTAAGCTCTAAAACTTTAATCTTCGAATCATATCATACTATAGTCTATAGAGTAGATTAATACCTTGAATTTGAGTCCATAACGAATCTCAAGCACACATCAAAGCCTCTGCAGTTTTTGGATGAAGCCTACTACGGTGAGGACATAAAATCCTCCCACTAGCACTAAAGGTGGATTCCGAAGCAATGGTCGTCACAGGAATAGACAACACATCTTTTGCAATATCGTGCAAAGTGGGATACTTGGTCCCATTTGTCTTCCACCAACACAAGATATCAAAATCATGTGTATTCCTAGGCAAGAGAGACTCTTATAGATAGTGATCCAACTATGACTTCACATGTTCAACAATAGGAGTAGAGTCCATGAACATTTCAAACTTGGTAGCATAACTACCCCGCTTAGGAAGTGGAGGCCTTGAACTTGAAGAAAAATGTGAACCTTGACTTTGACTAACTCCTTGAGATTGTTTAACTCTCTTTTGATACTCTTGAACCAAATCATACAACATTTGCTTTGTTTTTTCAATCTCCGAAGAAGATGTCTCACCATAAATAAGTGGATAATAGAATTCAATAATCTTCATCTTGTACCTAGGATCTAAAATGCTTCCAATTGTCAACAAATTTTTCGTGATATCCCAATATTTATCAAATTTCACCTTCATTTTCGATGCCATAATTTTGATATCAATATCATCAACCAAAATCCATTCATCAATTGCCAATTTAATTTGACAAATATGAGAGAAGAAAATGTTTATTGTGGGATACAAAGTTCCTGAAAACAGCTCCGTAGCATCAAAAAACATCTATAATTTAGAATAAATTTCACTCACCTTGGACCACTCTTCTTCGGTCGGGACCCTTTTATACAAAGCTTCACGTTGTTTCAAACGAGAAAACACATCTTTATAAATTAATGCAGTGCTAAGCATTAAATAGGTAGAGTTCCATCGAGTTTTGCAATCACGTACCAATTTTTTAGTGCTTGAAACTTTCAATTGACGTGCAGCCTCAACAAACTTTTCATCTCTTTTAGGTGTTGCTGTCCAAAATGACACACTATATCGAATTTTTTCAGTGCAATCATGAATCAAATCCAATCCATCCCTCACAATCAAGTTCAAAATATGTGCACAACACCTCATGTGAAATAATTTTCCTTCTAAGATAAGTGAACTAGGAGGAATCTTCTCTAAAATGACTTCAATCATAGCATCATTAGTAATGCAATTGTCAACAGTCAAAGTAGATACCTTACGGTCTAAATTACAATCCAACAAGCAATCAATGAGAGCATTTGCAAGCACCTCAGCAATATGTGGACAAGACACATATATAAATCTACAAAAAATAGAAATTATAATAGTTAATAATTGATTTAAAGTTACCAATGATAAATACATGTCTAATGACAATTACCTCACAAGACGACTTTGCAATTTCCATGAAGAATCAATGAAGTGTGAAGTGATGGCCATGAATCCTCTTCTTTGATTGCTTGACGTCCATATATCGGTTGTCAATGCAATTCGGCTTGCATTTGATTCCAATAATTTCATTATTTTATCCCTTTCATACTCAAAAATCCTAAAGACAACATTCTTGATTGTGTTCCCTGAAACCACTCTAAATAGTGGTTGTAAAGCATGAGAGTACCTTCAAAAGCCCACATGTTCAACCATCCTCAACGGGTACTCATGCAACACAATCATTTTAGCAAGCTCTTCCGTCGCTTGATCTTGATCAAAAGTGTAAGTACCAAGCTTTATTGACCCATCATTAGATGTTGTAGGATTCAATAAAGATTGTTTTATGGTCTTTTGTTTCTTGTACATACATGTTTTCATGTGGTCAAGTAAATGCTTAGTTCCATTCTTACTTTCCCCACCCAAGACCTTCTTACAATCAGCGCAAACAGCCTTACGATTTCCAGCAATGTACTTTTTCTCAAAATGATCCCATGCCGGAGATTTACGTTTTTTTTGTTCATGGAATTGACCTCTACATTTTCATCCATAGAAGTCCGATTTGAGTTTGAAATTGCCTCATTCGCAACTCCTACATTTGGACTTGTTTGTATAGAAACACTTTCACCACCGATTGGAACACTTTCACCAGTTGGAACACTTCCTACAGTTGGAACACTTTCAACCTCTTCATCTATATTGTCCATCACAAATCTGAAATTATAAAGAGAACACTAAGATTAGGAAAAAGACAACAATAATAAAGGGGATAAAATATTCAATAATAAAGGGGATAGTTATACCATGGACCATCACAAATTCAGTTTCAAAAACCAACCCAAGGAAGCAAAATCATGTGAATTTTGAACAATATTTTCTATATATTACTTACTGGTCGCTACCGCCAGTGGATCAAAACACAAAGCACAAGTAGTTCTACCATTAACTTAGCATGCTAGCACGCCTTCATTGACTTCGGAAAAGGTAAGAAATATTATGATAATGGTAAATGAGGGTGGTCTTCTGAAAGAAAGAATCACCAATCACCATTGACAAGTGATTTCAACAAAATGCACAAGTTTATTGTAATTTATTTTTGTGACTTAATTTACTAAAAAAAATTTGCAACTACCCCCATTTAGCAATTAGCATCCAGTTTTCACTTGAAAAAATTTTCATCTTTTATTTGTAGATCACACAGAGATTAAACATAAAGTCTTGCAGAGCTAACAAACCTGGAGACTCCACCAAAGAATTACAAGCCACAAAACGAAGATTTGGGCAGAGGCGCTTCGTAGGATGGCGGGAGTAACAGATAAGCGACTCACCGGAGATATGTAGTGTAGCGGCGGCTCGAGTGACGGAGGATTAGAGGAAGAACCAGATATAAGAGTGAGTTGCCGGAGATGGGAGATCGTAGAATGCAGAGGCGGGCAAGCGGCTAACGGGCTGAGCGACGTGCGAGACTGCGAGTGTGCGACCTGATACTT
Organism: Euonymus europaeus; assembly: GCA_963580455.1. Classification (NCBI taxonomy): domain Eukaryota; kingdom Viridiplantae; phylum Streptophyta; class Magnoliopsida; order Celastrales; family Celastraceae; genus Euonymus; species Euonymus europaeus. The sequence continues at coordinate 5,544,971 of OY756965.1, forward strand.
TTCTATTTTCTAACTTTAGTTTTCTAGGGTTACTACTTTACTGTCAAATTAGAACTAGCATTTAGAAAAGAAAAGAAGTTAGATAAAATAAAATGGAGTCATGTAGAGGCGTGAGAGACAGAGAGACTATTAGACTAAGAGTTACGTAATCACTAATCACTAAACAGTCAATTAGTCAAAGTGAAAACAAAGTAAATGATATTAACAATAAAGTAATAGATATTAACAATTTAATATTTATTATTTGAGAAAATAATTTTTTTTAAGATATCATTATAATGAATTATGATTATATCAATGGCCCATATTAGATACCCTAAAATATCATGAATTTATCCAACATTTATATTTTTTATTCCTAATGCCATGGATTTAAGATATCATTATACCAATGACTCCAATTTATCTAATGACTTAAAATGAACGATTATTGTTAATGTTGGTTTTTAATTTATAAAATCTAATTGAGCATTTGTGAGATATATTTAACCAATTGAATTTTGTGATAATTTGGTGCTGCAGAGCAGTGAAGTAAGTTACTCCGGTATGTGAAGTAAGTTACTTCATCTGCACGGGCTTAAAGATTTTAACGCGTGGGCTTTGAATTTTAATGACATGCAATGTTTTATTGTTAATGGACTGTCTTATATAGATAGGATAAGAAGTCTATTCATGTATGGATAGCCACATAAGAGTTATATTTGGAGTTAAACATGTAACTACCTTGGATTATCTTTGATTATTTCTATATTATCAAATTCCAGTAGGAGATGTGTGATTTATCTCTTCAGGTGATATAATGCTCAGAGTTCTGATGGGAGAAGAAGTCTTCGTTGTCAAGACAAGCTGGACTCTTATATATATTTCATGCACGTTTGTTTTGAAGCGACCGAAATTATCTTTGAGAGAGTCTTGAGCGTGTGTTGGGTTTTTGGAAAAACAAATCACTTCTTATTTCATGTGTGATCTTGAGTGTTTGAATGAGTGATTTGTATTGAAAATTATTCTTTGTGAATTGCTTGTGTGTGAGGACTCTTGAGGGATTCAAGAGTGAACTCTACCTTGTTGAGGTTGAGAAGAGGTTGAAGCAATACACTGAATGGGAGGGATGAGCGATGTCTTTAGTTCTAAGATAGGGTTGTAACTCCTGATTTGTTTTAGCGGATTGTTCCTCAAGGTTAGTCGCTCATAGACTCGAGGTTTTTCCCAGGTTGGGTTTCCTCGTAAAATTCTTGGTGTTTGATTTTCATTTATTTTTCCGCAATTTTAATTTCCATATTTGTTGGCTAACGATCTTGGTGAGAAACCAAACTCTCAATTGGTATCGGAGCAGGTGTCAACTATGGAATCTATATCAACGAATCAAATACCACAATTTGATGGGTCCAATTATTCGTACTGGAAGGCACGCATGAGAGCGTATTTGAAATCTATTGATGAACGAGTTTGGATGTCAGTAGTGAAAGGGTATATTGAACCCGAGTCCATTGATAAAGAGGGTAACGAAACTCTTAAACCTCTTGAAAAATGGACTAAAGGTGATCTTGAAAATACAGGTTGGAACAGTAAGGCAATGAATGCTTTATTTTCTGCTTTAAATATTTCTGAGTTTCGGAGGATATCACATTGTGATAAGGCAAAAATAGCGTGGGATATACTAGAAGTGACACATGAGGGCACAAATCTAGTCAAACGTTCGAAACTGCAACAACTTACTTCTAGGTTCGAAACTCTGAAGATGGAGGAGAATGAGATGTTTGATGACTTCTATGCGAAGTTGAGTGACATAGTCAATACCTCATTCACTCTTGGGGAACCATTTGAGTCGAGCAAGGTGGTAAGAAAAATTCTCAGATCTTTACCAGAGAGGTTCATGATTAAAGTTGCAGCAATAGAGGAGAGCAAAGACATTGATAAAATTAAGGTAGAAGAATTAGTTGGCTCTTTATAAACTTTTGAGGTAAATTTTCTTAAACCTAAAAAATCGAAAGGTGTTGCTCTTTATTCTAGTGATGAAACTAACTATGCTATTGATGAATTATTATTTCTAATGAAATTTTTTAAGAAATTCATGAAGAGCAGGAATTCAAAGGAACTCATGGAAGAGGAGTGTTCATCTTACAAACCCAAGAAGAAAAGCAAAGATTCTAAGTCCACTCAATGTTTCAAATGCAAAGGATTTGGACACTTTGCTCAAGAGTGTGCAAATTGGAAAAAGAAGCCAAAAGCATACAACGATAGAGAAGAAGAATCTGATGCTGAATCTGAAGATGAAGAGAAGGAAACTCCAGTAGCCCTTCCAGTAATCTTTAGTGACCAAAAGTCAAGGGCAAGCTCAACATATGATAGTGATTCTGAATTTGATATGTGTGAGCTTCAAGTAGCCTACACCAATCTTTTTGAGGAATATGTCGAGAGCAAGAAAGAAAAACTCAAACTTGTCAAAAAAAACGGAATTCTTACTCAAGATTTGAATGAAGCGAAAGCAAAAATCAAGGAATTACAAGAGAAAATCCTAGATCTTGAAGCACTCTACCCAGTTGAGGTAACTTCAGATGTAACCTACCTCGCTGAGGCAGAAAAGAAAAGAGAACACATGCTAAAGAAGGTATGTTCAGATATTGACAAGTTTAAGTCAGGATCTAACAGATTGCAGGATATTCTTGATAATCAAAGGATGAGCAAGGAAACTTGTGGCTTGGGATATGAAAAAGGTGAGTGTTCAAAATCTAGTTCACATACAGGTCTTCCTAAAAGTTTTGTGCAGTTTGTGCCTTCTTCATCCAAAACTTTGGAACAAGAAGAGAATAGATCTACCATTCCAAACAAGGTAAATATACAAGCTAATAGATCTTCTTCTTGATATCAAAAGCATGAAACTTCATATAAATTTGGTAGGACTGCTCAACCATTTTTCAAGCAACCATTTGTTGGAAGGCAAAATACTCAAAGGTATGGTAAAGGTAAGTTTGTTCCCATCTGTCATCATTGTGGAACTAAGGGTCATATAAGACCTTATTGTCATAAGTTATATGAAATGCCTAAATCATATTTTTCCAGGAAGACTAACTTTGAAAATGTGCAGAAAAAGTTTCTTCAAAATAGGTTTCAAAATCTTGCTGGAAAACAATGTGATGCTCGTGAGAAATCACATGATATAAGACAACGTCCAAAATCATCTCAAACAAAGAAAGTTTGGATCAAGAAATCTGATTTAAGAGCTTTAAGTGCTGTAAAAGAAAAATCTGCAAGTGCATATAACAGTAAGGTAGCCTCCAGGCAACCTACTTCATTGAGGCAACAGCAAGCAGATGCAACTGAGGTAACTTGCAGCAAGCCTACTTCACCAAGACAGTGGCAATCAAATACACGTGAGGTAACCTACAGCGAGCCTACTTCAAATACTCTTGAACCATCTCGACAAGTCAAAATGAATGATGTTCAAGATCTAATCATTGGAGAGGTAACTGCCCCCATGAAAACACATGCACAAATCCAAAATGAGTTGGAGTTGAATACATGGTTGTTGGAAGTTGCTGCACTCAGACACTTTGGATGAAACAAATGCTTCAGAACTATGGATTGAATCAGGAAAGTATGCTCGTATTTATTTTTGATAATATGCGTGCGGTTATACTTTCAATTCTAGAACCAAGCTAAGCATATTATGTTTCATCATCATTTCATCCATGAATTTGGTAAAATGAATATGTGTCGTTTGGATATATTGCTTCTGAAAATCAATTGGCTGACATTTTTTTTTCAAAACCCTTAAACAGACAAAGACTTTTGTTACTAAGAAAAATACTAGGGGTGATTACAATGGAATAGATTTTCAAGTAGCTTGAGGTAACATGTGTGTGGGATATGTGATTTAATTCTTGATCTATGATTCAAGCATTGATTGTTTGATGTTACCTCTGAATGTGTTTATTGTTAAATGGCTAATCCGTTCATAAAATTGAAAAGATCATGTTATTAGTCATACATTGTTTTTCACAAAATCTCTACTTGCAAAGTCTGATTGACATAATGCTTGAGATTTGTCTTGATAGGTCTATTGAACAATTCTTTGGGAAACTTGATGCAAGTAATTCAAATGGAAAGGGCTACATCAAAGGTATTGAAAAAAAAGTATGTATCTCTTAAAATAAAGGGAGCTACCTAATGTTAGAAGGTATGTATCTCTTGAAATAAAGAGAGCTACTTAAGCTTGACTGTGAAAGCCGCCATGAATTTAAAACTTTCACCTCTTGAAATAAAGGGGGTAATCTTATATGTTGCTTGCATGTACATAAAAGTACCAAAGGATCTTGATTTGACAACCTATGAATAGTCAATCTCTTACATTATGTTTTATCTTGATCTAACAAGTTTATGAGATTCACACATAGATGCACAAGAACGAATAACATGCATCAAATTTCAAGGATATGATGAGAGAGTAGTAAGTCCATTTCTTGAACACATCTTTTGGTAACTCTTCCTTATCATTGTTTAATTCTTTTGATTGAGTATCAAGATCTAAAAGTTCCATTCTTGAAACTAATTTCTCTTGATTTCCTATTTTATTTGGATTCACTTTTATGTGTTTTAATTCTTTGGGATGGCCTAGTTATGTTCTAGGTGGAAATATTTTTCAAGTATGTAAGCCAAGTGAGAAGTAAGCTACAATGTAATCTCAAATACCTCATTTTCACAGAAATTTTACAGAGCTCATTTTTGGCAATTTGTGGGTCAAAAAGAGGGAGATAATATTTTGAGGGGGAGATAACATAATGAGGGGAGTTGTTTGAACATGTGCTCATGATATTATGTTTGATTTTTGGTTGTTTGCATATGATATATGATTTTTGGTTACTGATTTAAGTACACATGTGCTAAACCGCGCCTTGCATGTGTTGTTTGCATATGATATATGATTGTTTTGTTGTGTAGGTATTTTGATCCCATAATTGTCAAGGGGGAGATTGTTGGTTTTTAATTTATAAAATCTAATTGACAATTGTGAGATATATTTAATCAATTGAATTTTGTGATAATTGGGTGCTGCAGAGCAGTGAAGTAAGTTACTCCGGTATGTGAAGTAAGTTACTTCATCTGCACGGGCTTAAAGATTTTAACGCGTGGGCTTTTAATTTTAATGACATGCAGTGTTTTATTGGTAATAGACTGTCTTATATAGATAGGATAGGAAGTCTATTCATGTATGGATAACCACATAAGAGTTATATTGGGAGTTAAACATGTAACTACCTTGGATTATCTTTGATTATTTCTATATTATCAAATTCCACTAGTAGATGTGTGATTTATCTCTTCAGGTGATATAATGCTCAGAGTTCTGATGGGAGAAGAAGTCTTCGTTGTCAAGACAAACTGGACTCTTATATATATTTCATGCACGTTTGTTTTGAAGCGACCGAAATTATCTTTGAGAGAGTCTTGAGCGTGTGTTGGGTTTTTTGAAAAACAATCACTTCTTATTTCATGTGTGATCTTGAGTGTTTTAATGAGTGATTTGTAGTGAGGATATTTGTATTAAAAATTCTTTTTTGTGAATTGCTTGTGTGTGAGGACTCTTGAGGGATTCAAGAGTGGACTCTACCTTGTTGAGGTTGAGAAGAGGTTGAAGCAATACACTGAATGAGAGGGATGAGCGATGTCTTTAGTTCTAAGATAGGGTTGTAACTCCTGATTCGTTTTAGTGAATTGTTCCTCAAGGTTAGTCGCTCATAGACTCGAGGTTTTTCCCAGGTTGGGTTTCCTCGTAAAATTCTTGGTGTTTGATTTTCGTTTATTTTTCCGCAATTTTAATTTCCATATTTGTTGGCTAACGATCTTGGTGAGAAACTGAACTCTCAGTTAATGACTTAATGACTTATGACAAATTGATTATTTGACTATATGTTTTGTTTTCTAAGATTTAAGAACGTGCGTCATGAGACCATGTATCATGTATGGCTATTAACTTAGCATGTTATATATCATGTATCTTGTTTCATAGCCTTAAACTTAAAACGAGTAAACCCTAAACCTTTTACCTTCTAACCTTCCTAGAGGATCTAAACCCTAGTCCTTAAACTATATATCAATATATGTATTAGATAGACATATTACACATATACAACTAGAATACTATAATATATTAACACACACACACAACAAAGATATATATATCATATATCATATATTTATATGTGTTTCATAGCCCTAAACGTAAAACTGGTAAACCCTAAACCTTCTTAGAGACTTAGAGGACCAAAACCCTAGTCCCTAAACTACATATGCATTAGATAGCCATATTAATAGATTATTACACATACAACTATAAATCTATAATACATTAATACTATAATATATGTCTATATTAATATACACAACTATATATTTGTTTGTATACTATATATTAATATACTATATATTCATACTACACATTACTCATTACACAAGTACAATAGACGATATTACATATTACTAATCAGTAATTACACATAACACTATAATAAATAGAACGATACTATTGATTATTGTATATGTATATGACTAATTGACTATATGTATTATATAACCATTAATGATTAAACCATTACTACTACTACACATTACACAACTTTTATATAAATATCTTAAATATGTTAACAATTAATATATAAAATAAATAAATATATTAATATATTGATGTATTTATATGTTTATAAGTTTATTTGTATAAATATATATGTAAAATATTATATATATATATAATATATATATATATATATTTGTGTCGGGTTCGGGGCCGGGTATGGCATTACCATACCCAACCTGGCCCCTAAAAAGTGAGGTTCGGGTTTCACCCTAACCCGAAAATTCGGGTCCCCAACCCGAATTTTCAGGTCGGGTCCCCGTGGGGGCTTTTGCCATCCCTAGTCACACCAACAATTTCAAGGAAAGGCATTTTGTACCTATTGGTATGTTACGTAACATCTATCAAATCGTCTAGCTCATTGGTTGTATGGTTCGCCCTGCAATAAAAAAAAAATCCATTGACGTTAAGGAATGTTAACAAATCCTGCATTTGTGATTGACCCAATTTCCCAGCGGTCCTGTGCTTCTTGCGAGCATTGTATATGATTATGATCATTGTATATGATTATGATCATTGTATATGATTATGATCATTGTATATGATTATGATCATTGATACGTAGTTTGAATTTCATTTTTTCAACTCCGTCAAAATGTCATGTGACTTGGCATTTTGCTCAGACATGTCAACCATACCTTGAATTTCAGATTTATAAAGTTTACCGGGTTATGGATATCCCTCCATATATGTTGGAAGAGCATGATTATGCTCCGCACACACCACCTCCAACATCCAATTATCGTCTAGCTTTTTTCTCCCTTTCAGTTTGAACAGACAATCCATTTTTTTGGTCCTGGGATTGCTTAATACTTTTCTTTTTAATATTTGAATATCTATTAATAAGGGTGTTCACGAGCCGAGTCGAACTTCTAAATGTTTAAGCTTGGCAAGAAAAGGTTGGGCTCGGGCTCAAATCGTGTTTTATTTTTAAGTGTTCGAGTTCAGTTTGTTTTAATATTCTTGAGCTCAAGCTCGGCTCGTTTCAACTCGATTAATTTGACAAACTCAAGAGCGGAGCTCGAGCTTTTCTTGCCAAGTCGAGCTTAAACATTCAGAAGTTTGGCTCGGCTCATGAACACCCCTAGCTCCGATGATCAAGTCAGTTCAATGGATGAAAAGATGGTAATCGTGGTAGAGACCTAGAAAGAAAAGTCGATGTTTGGGAGTATTTTGCTAGAAGAGTAGAGAGAGTTGTTAGTATAGTGTTGGTTTCCCATCTCCCCCATTTCCAAAGGAGAAAGTCACTATTTATGGTGTGTTGACTTACTAAATTTAGTAAGGTTGTTAGGGTCTTTCGATGTTGAATAAATAGGTCTAACACTGGGGCGAAATAGTTGTGTATGGTGTGACACCTATAGTCTGACAATCAGACTGACTACCTAGGTAAAACAAATGTACCTTCTAACGAGCTCTTAATAAGCCAGTATGGTAGTGAGCTCCGAGCTTCTTATAATCATTAATGGTCTTTGTTAAGTGAGCTCTAGTTCAGATAAGCTCTAAGTTAGATGGACTCAAGACTCGGTGAGTTCCAACTTCGGCGAGCTCTAGTGCAGTGAGCTCTAGACTCGGTGAGCTGCAGGTCAGGTGAGCTCTAGGCCAAGTGAGCTCTAGGTCATATGAGCTCCAGGCTCCTAAGTTGGGCTTTGGGTCCATTGAAAACTATTGGCAAGTAGTCGAGCTGCCAAGAGGGGAGCTACTTAACATGAGCTACCAACAGGCGAGCTGCTTGACTTGAATTGCCAAGAGGCGAATTGTGTAATAACTTGATCATTATTTGGGCAGCCAAGAGGTGAGTCGCTTCCTTGAGCTATCAAAAGGCGAGCTGCTTGATTTGAGCTGCTAACAGGCGAGTTGTGTAATGACTTCATCATTATTTGGGCCGCTAAGAGGCGGGCTGCTTTGTTGAGTTGTCAAGAGGCAAGTTGCTTGATTTGAACTGCCAAGAGGCGAGTTGTTAGTTTGAGCCGCCTTATAGTATTTTTCAAAAGATATCATAGCTCCCTCAACGTATTTAGTAGCTCCAGCACAACATTTTAAGATAGCTATTAAAAAGATGCTCCAGCACAACCCATTAAACGTGCTATTAAATAGATAGCTCCAACACAACTTTCTCTAGGGGCAACACTAATGAACGTCTTAAGGTGTACATTAACTATATGAGGACAAATAAAAGTGTTCAATGTCAGTAGATAGATAGACTATAGCCACTACCATTATTTTATTTGACCTATCTTGGGTCCACTAATATACTGAAATAAATGTAGTCAATTTAATTAGTAGAGATGATACAACATCATTGCACAATTGAAGGGACTACAACATCACCAAATAAATAAATAATATTTATATTCTATTGATTTTGACCATATCTCGGGGATGAGTATCTTTGCATGACATGGATATTAAAATAACTATTAAAGAGTGCTCCTGCACAACATATTAAGATTAGCTAAATGGGTAGCTCCAGTTGTGACCTATTAAAGTAGCTATCAAAGAGCCCTAGGTCGACATAATAAAGGCAAGCAAATCTACAAGTGAAGATCGAAGTTGCTCTAGAGTAACTCCTGGCTAACTGAGTTAAGAGTCCACAAATAAATCTGATCGCCATAAATACAACTGCAAGGTGTAAAAAAATTTAAAGGTCCAAAACTGACAATAAAAGAACATATTTGCTAATGCCTTGAGGATCACCAGAAGCCTACGATCACTATAAACCTATGATGTGTTGTACCCATGTCCCCAATTTGAATCTTTTCAATATGAAGAGTTAAAGAAGATCAAATTTCACCTGGACTTATGAACAAAATGTCAGACTCGTTGATGAGAAGTTCGTCAACCCTCCGACGCTCAACATTAGCCATTGAAAATTTGTAAGTGTTGCAGAGATGAAAAGACATTGAGAACATAAAAAAAGACTTAAAAAATGATTAGACTTTAAGTGCACAACATTCTAGCTATTGGAGATTTCCTTTCCATCTTTGGTTTGCAACTTATAAGCTCTTTGCCTCATAGACTTGGGGTAAGGTCCTTCCTAATTCGGCCCTAACTTGCCTGCGTTGAGCTTTTTAGTGTTCTGAAAAACTTTCTTGACAATTTGGTCTCCTAGAGTATTTTTCCTACCTAATCTGGACAGTAGCCCTCAGAGTGGCGTCATCTATTGTCTAACAATCATACTTTGTAAACTCCTCATACAAACCAATGTCTGATAGTACCCCATTTTTGAAGGCACAGAGAGTTGTCTCCGAATTATAGTGGGGAATAAAAACTCTCTTGATATTATATCTCCTTAGGAAACTTCTAGTTGACTTCTAGGTGCCTGCTGGATTTTGTACAAGTCATCTAAACACTTTTGTATTTCTCTACTACTAGCAAAGTGCAGAAGCAAAGCATCCACCATCTAGGCAAAGGTGGAGATGTTTCTGTTGGGAAAACCAATAAACCAATGAAGTGCTGCTCCAACTGAGCTTGAGCCGAAGCCCTTGCACATGCACGCTTCCCTGAGGCGCTGAGGGATTTTCGTAGCAAACATCTTTTTTTTATAGTAGGCTGCGTGTTCCCTAGGATCCGACACTCTTTCATACAGTTTCATGGTTGGAAGCACAAACTTAGGAGGTAACTCAGTAGAGGCAATGTGCTATGCAAAAGGAGAGTCAACATAACAGGTGGGGGGAGTTCTTTTCAACGGAACTGCTATCCTAGGTACTTTGTTCATTCAAGCCTCCACTTATTTTAGGCAAAGAGTGAATTTTTTCTCATTGTTCTCACCACCTAAGGTTTGGCGAGGAAGAGCAAACAGTAGAGGTTGATCAAGCCCTGTTCCACCACCAGCTTGTTGACCAAAAAACATAGAAGGTGGGGGAGTATCCTCCCTCTGGTTAGAAGTGCCTCCACAGAAGTAACGACTATGTAGAAAAAGACTCTAAAAGGGAATAGTATTTCTAGCAAAGACCTGCTCCGGCTTGTGCAGTAAGGATATTGGAGTTAATAGAGACTTGTTGGCTTTAGCTAGGTCTACAACTTTTGCAGCTCGTTCCTCCTTGAGTTTATTATTTTCCATTTCCAGAGACTCCAAGAGGGTTGTATTCCAGCGAATCTCCTCCCTCATTACTTTAAAATAGGCCATGATCTTCACCACATACCTGGGTGTTTCAGACATTGTCAGAGGATACAAAATATAATACTTGTCACAATCAAATTACGAAAACCCCACAGTGAGCACTAAATTGTAGATGCTCGAAATCCACGATCACCAAATCCGAGGACTTGGATTTTAGGTGAGAACACTAACTCTCAAATAATATGTGTTACTCCAGATCCTGCATAAATTCAATCAAAGAATCATTAGAAACCCAAGGACTGGATTTGGGGGGATCGATCGTTGGATCTCTGACAATCAAATCAGTTCAATGGATGAAAAGATAGTAACCATGGTAGATGTCGAGAAAGAAATGTTGATGTTTGGGAGAAACAAATGCTGAGGTTTGGGAGTATTTTTCTGGAAGAGTTGAGAGAGTTGTTGTTAGTAGAGTGTTCGTTTCCCATCTCTCCCCCTCTCCAGAAGAGGAAGTCACTATTTATAGTGTGTTAATTTACTAAATTTAGTAAGGGAATGTATCTCCTGATGAGCTCTTAATAAGGCGGTATGGTGGTGAGCTCTGAGCTCTTTATAATCATTAATGGTCTTTGTTAAGTGAGCTCTAATTCAGGTGAGCTCTAAGTAAGATGGGCTCCAGGCTCGATGTGCTCTAGGTCAGGTGAGCTCTAGGCTCCTAAATTGGGCTTTGGGTCCATATAGCGAGAGTTGGAGTTATACCTTGACGTGGTCAAAGTTGACCACGCCTTTGATTAGATCAAATGATGACTGGTAATGACTATTGAAAAAGTCGGTCAGACCCGATTTTGGTCACTACAATTGTCTCCTTTCATGAATAATTGAAATCATATAGAGTTTTGTGAAGCTATAAAGGAGAAGGATGATGTCGCACTTCCAAATGTTATGTCGGACTAGGGTATGTACTATTGTGTATTTTCCCATTTTGATCTCTAGTTGTACTTGCAAACATAGGGAGATGCACTTCTGTGACAGGTTAGGTGGTGGTCACTACTTTAGGAAGTGAGGCTGGTAGGCTGCAAAAAGAGATACAAGAGCTTGTTCCTGGGATACAACACATTGATATCGAGACAAACAATCCAAAAAGCCTCTCACATTGATTTACATTTTGCTAGCATTAGCAAAAGCATTGTTTTGTAAGTTCAACTGCAATAACTGAAAAAATAAGTGGAATGTCAAAGTGGGACTATCGATTCTTGCCTTTACCGGTTTGGATGATAGCTAAAATAAGATCCATCTACATATTCAACTTTTTGCCCTGTCAAACCCAAAACCCATCACCACTTTTGCCTTCATCGGACTCTCAATACCATTCTCTCTACAGCCATTGTTTTTGCCTTTCTCTTCTTCCTATACTCTTCTTCATCATCTTCTTCTTGATCATTAAAACCCCGACATCGGTAGTTCATGTGGAATCAACACCAAACTTAACAATCCAGTTGTTCTCTTGATTTGATCATATGGGTTTCAATTTTGGAGTCAATTTGAGACCCCAACATAGTAGAACTAAAGTGTTGGAGTTCGTGTTTGAACATTAGGATGTGAAACTTTGATGAGTAGCAACAAATGTGGACCATTACATGGAATAAAGGGTGAAGATTAAAAACATTTCATAATAATGTCATTAAGTTTCAATTGCGCTGGCCTCGAACAATAATCACAGATTGTCAATCTTTCTATTCTCTTATGCAGGGCCAGATGGAAAAAAAAGTACACATAGTGACATAGGGAGTAGGGGTGTAAAATAGGGTTTGATTCATTTATCACAACCCAAGATACTGTTAGTTCGGATTTTTCTATTTGATATTTAGTCAAAACATATTTGCTATGTGGTCCCTACTGTGCCACTATATAAAAAACTCAATGTGTTTAGGGTGGGACAGATGTTTTTATTGAGAATTTTTTCTCTCTTAAAAATTGAAACCCTAGACAACCTCTCTCTCACATGAATTAAAGTTCTAGAATCGAGGTTATGCAGTAAAAGACTTCTAGCCGGGAGTTCCTGTTCGTGAGGTGTTCTGTTTGTGATCAAAAGGAGATATTCAGTTCATGATGGCAAGAAGCATTTAGGTTCATGATCAACAAGAGCTGCTCTGTTCGTGATCAAGTTCTTGTAGCCTTGCAGTTCGTGAATAGAGAAGAAGAAGTCGTTCGTTGTTACCCGCTTGTTGTGCAACTTTTACAACATATTAAATCAGACAAATCCCTTAATGTATAGATCTGGATTTGATGTATATTAAATCATATTAAATATTGTAAATATGGTATGTTATGTGCTCTATCAACCAGAGCATCATTTAGGTCATTCCGCTGCATACCCTACAGATACAAGCTGTGACTCAATGATAAAATTATAAGGGTGCATGTCAAATGTTTGCATACATCTTGTCTCCAACCTCAGCACAAAGCACTGCTGCTTTTTTATTAGCTAAATATAAATTCTAATAACTGAATATAAAATCTCTATTGAGTATAAGATTTAATTACTTACTAGAAATTTTAATCTACATGATCAAACTGCTTGTGTGTTGTTTGACCCACATTTTATCCTCATGTGATGTGTGAAATAGTTTTTGATTGGGAAAATTATACATGTAGTCACTGAAAGATGCCCTGTGTTACAAATTGGTCACTCGGGGTCTAAACGTTCCAATTTAGCCACTCAAAAATTCGAGATGTTTCATGGTCAGTGTTTGGATGATTTCGGTCAATCAATTGACTGACTTGAAAAATTGACCTAACAAAATCCATTTAATCTATTAAAACAAACAGAGATGCCGACGTTACCATAAAAAACCATCTGACGTGGATCAACTCATCAGTCCATTGGCATGATCGGTGGCACCTAAGGAAGATAACCCTAGATCAAACAACATATTCCCCAACCCTCTTTTTTTCTTCTTCTCGCGACGATTTTTAGGGTTCCTATGGTCAATATGAGGGAAACACTTCTTATTCCAGCGAGTCATCTTGTTTTCAGTGAAGATACGTATTTTATCCAACATTTTAGCAAGTCTTCTTGATTTTAAACTAGTATTTGATCATGAGAATGATCCTTTATGTTTGTGAAGTGTACTTGTTTTTTTTTGTCTGTGGTCCCAAATTTCCATCCACGGACATGGGAACGAATCTGATTTTTTTCTTCAATTTTTGTCATTTTCTTTAGGTCATGGCATATGGTAAGGGTAAAGAACCTTCTGGAGATTTGGATACAAGTGATGGGGAGGATGAATTTGATCAGGAGGAGCTTGATGAATTGCTTAATGATTACATGAACTCTATAGAGGAGCATGGGAATACAAGGGGGCAGGGTAGGGGTATTGAAGACTCTTTGGTTAGACAGCATCCTGAGGTAATAGGTCATGTGTCTGAGAGTGCTGATGGGCCTGGTAGTGTTGATGTGTATGAGAGCATTGATGGTTATGATAGTGCTGAAGAGGGTGATGGTAGTGAAGAGAATGATGATGGTTATGATAGTGTTGAAGAGGGTGATGGTGTAGGTGATGATTTAGCTGAGTATTCTAGTCTAGATATTGATGATGATGATCCAGATTTTAGGTTGGTCTATGAATATGAGGATTTAGATAGTTTAGAGTCATCAGATGAAGAGAACGTATCTACTGTTCGTAAGAAAGCTAATGCTAAGTTTAATCCAAGCTGTGACATGAAGACATTCAATTTTATTATAAACTCACATATAGGATTTATCTCAATTATTTTCTGTTTAAATAGCTTTTGAGTATAATCAAATGGAGTCTCAAGCATTTTTCGTTTCGAATACCTAAGAGAGTCAGAGACCATTACAGGCCCTTAAAAAATTTGTTTTGCAGCCCCAGGCACAATTACGTCTATAGACAAAGCCCAAAATACGGCCCATCCATTTTCCGTTCAAATTCTTTACCGTTGGTAACAGTTCCGCTTCTTCTCTCTGGAATGAAAATATCAAAATACTACTTTTGGTTCGCTGCGCTTGCGAGATGATTAGATCTCAGGTTCTTTTATTCCTTCTTCTCTATCATATGTAGTTTCTCTAATTTTCTTCTTTTAAGAAGGAAAAGAAGAGCATTCCACAATTCTCTGTTTGGATGTCAATAGAAATTCAGTTTGTTTTTACACAGGAAATTAATGTACTTGCGTATGCATGCGTGTAGCAATAATCAGGCTAGATAATGCGAATGGTAGATTTTAAGATTTATGATGGATCAGAGGGGAAAAAAGTTATGTCTGACCATGAAATCGAATGGAGCAAGCACTAGGGTTTCAATTTTTTTCAAGTTAAGATATCTAAATTAATTTAAGAATTCTCGATTATTACTTTATTTTTTACTCTCAGTGTTTCTTGTGTCAGTGCGAGCACAATGATGGTAGTAATTGCTGAAGGACGGGACATAATGACAGTGTCGAAGTAGCAGTCTTGGTTGTGTGTATCGATGGGGACTATTATCAGTAAAGCTGCTAATGGCATTGGAGGTGTTCTTGGAAATGCTTTTGTGGCCCCGTTTAAGACTATTTTCGGAGGATCATGCGAGTAAGAATTCCGTTTTTACCATAATTATAAAGCTCTATATGTTCATTTCCAGAATATATTTTATGTTTATTCATGAAGATTAGAATCTTGGGTGTTCAATGATGTATGACTGAGTAAGACGAGTCTTTTGTTCACTAAATCAATGTTTTCTGAAGTCAATGAATAAGGGAAAGGCAGTGTTTCTTTTAAGTGATTTTTAAGATTTTAATCAAATGATTTTTCGATAAGCTTGGACCAAAATATTCTCTAATTAATCTTGCTGCTGTATAATTACTAAAAATTTACAAATAACTTCATGGAAAATTAGCGGGTGAATAGAATTTGTATTTGAATAATCAAAAGTCATCACAACAAGGGGGCATTGCTATGTCATTATGGGATCTTCAGTTTAAGCTTTCAAATAAATTTGGTTTCAACTAGATGTTATTGTTGTTGTTATTGATATGATTATTGTGCTCAAAATTCCCACCAATAAGTTGGGTAATATTTTCATACTAATTAACTCTGTTTATAACTCGTAATTCCCCGAAAGTAAATGTTAGGGACTTGGTCTTGTGGTTGTGGCTCTCCCCACTTATCCTAGGTAAGGGGTTTAAGCAGCCGCGAAGGCGAGGATTAATCCCACAAATCCAACTGAGCCCAAACCCAGGTGGGACAATTACTGCTCGAGCTGGGATTCGTCCCACTCGACACACGTGCGGGTGTTAGTGTCAAATTGGTTCGTACGACAATATAGTGACTTTTTTTAGTTTTTATTGAGGCAGTAAACATCTGCTGGTGAATCTCATAAAACTTAACTGCTTAAGCATCATTGGGTGCCACCTCTTATGGACTCGGAGGTGTAAATGGAAATTCATAGGCAGATAATTACTTTATAATTATTATTCATCAGTGTAATCACCTCAAACATTCTGTTACTTATATGATCTGCAGGTTCATCTCTTTTCCAACGGCATCATTGTAGCTATTTTTCCACATCAATGTTGCTTTTATGTCATTTTTTTTGAATTATTTTCTTCATTCTTGACCAGTTTTTGGAAGGTGCAGGTCTGATCATGTTCTTGATTCTGCAGGGACATTTGTGCAGGACCATGGGACATGATCTGTTTCATTGAGCACTTATGCGTCTCCAATCTGGTTAAACTTCTGATGATATTGGGCCTGTGCTACTTAAGTATGTTGTAATCATTTCCTATTGGTTCTCTCATTTGTTCTTTCAACACCATTACCTTCTCATGCTTCATATATAAGAGCTCCACTTTGCATATTTAACGATAACTTCCGTTTTTTTCTGGTAAACCATGATTGTAGTTTTACATTTCAATTGCATCACACCTTTTCCCCTTTATTCTCTTTGAAACTTGCTATGCTTTGTGAACCATTACATGTTCCTACACATTGTTTCTGTGAAAAGAAAACTGGTGATGCAAAGCAACCATTTGCTTTGAGAAGTGTTTGTTTTCTTTTGGATTATTGTTGAATCAGCACTTTCTCCATTATATTTGTATTAATGAATTTGAAGTTCAGTTTCATTTGAGTGTAGCTTTTGGTATAAAGTTATTAAAAGAATGGTCGAGTACATGTTTTTGTTTTTATAATGCGTATTCAAATGTCCCTGTTTACCCTCTGATTTTAACGAATGGGATGATGACCTTTCTGGATTACTTCTTGTATTTGTCTATATGTGTGTGTTTTTGTGAAGATAGACATTGAGTGACTTCTCTTCTTCTTTTTTTGGCTTTCAGCTTTATTGTTCTTCTACTTATTATTCAAGGTGGGGATTTGCCAATGCATTGTGAGATCAATATGTAGGATGTCTTGGGCTGCTTGTGAGACATATTGGTTTGCTTTAGCAGATATGTCCTGCTTCTTGTGGCACAAGTTAAAGAACACTAAGCGTGTGAACCGCCGGCGGCGACAGCGCCATGTACAAGACATCGAAAGAGGGTACAGTTCAAGCTCTGAAAGTGACTTTTCAGATATATATCACCATTTAAGTATCAGTAGAAAGCGAAAGTCAATCAGGGGCCAACGCAATAATCATCGACTTCACAAGCACCACCATGTAAGGCTAAAAACCAGAGAGGTGTCTGTTCATGTTAAGGGCAGATCTGGAAGACTGGGAAATTCCAGACGACTTCGAACCATCAAAGCGAGAAATCCTCGAAGGGACGTCGGACTTTTCAAGAGGAGGAAGCTTCGGTGATGTTACTATATAACCTTTTGAAGTGGTTTGAGTAGATAGTCTGACGATTTCTTGGCCGAGATGTTGATTAAAGGTGCCATAACAGAAGCCATTGTGTAATTTGAATGGATTTTCTGGTGTATATATAGCGCAAGACTATATGCTGGTCTCCAATATTAGAGTTCTAAATGGACAGTAAAGAGTCCCGCTAACATGTTAAAACATTTATACCATCTTTAGCTTCGACTCTGCTCAATTGATTATCACTCTGATATAAATTTCATGTCTATCACACTCTGCTCAACACAAGCCAACTCAATGTTAAACATAAGTATTGTGATAACAGGATTCAAATTGCTCACAACTCTCTTTCATGAGTGGAGATCGACTGCCCTTTTACTCGTCATTACCTTCAACGAGGAACTTTTGCTTTGCATTTTACCTCCAGCTTTGCAAGAGCTCAAAAGGTTGCAATTTGCCTTCATTTGGCAACAGCACATAACTCAAAACCAGTCTGAAGCTGGAAAGAAAGATCGATTCTCTAAATGTCTTTCGAGATACTCGACTATTCGCGAAGCTTCATTACTTGGCCTACACACAAGGCATGGTCCCCCACTCTCAGATATATGTTATGTATAGTCAATCTATACGGTTGTATTTGGAACTCATATAATAATAGTATTTTATTAGTTTATTTAATAAATGGTAGTTTATTATATATTTGATATTTCTATTTAATAGTTGTGTTAAATATGTCCATAGATATTTGTTGAAGATCTCATTCTTAAGAGTTGAGAATATGAGTGACGAGTGATATCTAGTATGAATATCCTAAATATAGTTCATGATTGTAGAATTATTAATTGAACAATAATAATTCGGAATATCAACATACTATTTGTTTCCTATGAAGATAGAGTTGTGAGTCTCATTCAATCTAATATGAAATATTAGAATAAACAATATGAAAGATTTATTGTTGAATAAATGCTTTGAAGATGACTTGCTAAATAATGAATTACATGGATGTTTATTTTCTTTTCAATAATTTATTATTTATTTATGGTTGTGTAAATAATCCTTAGACCTGAGATGACTTAGTAGTTTTGTATATGAGTGATCGAATTTTATCAATGTTGGAAATATTTATTTATTGAATAAATAATAAATAACTATTGACATTTGATGGATTTGGTTAGTTATATAAGAAAACTTGTGTGCAATCAATAAAGGATCCATCGCCTTGAAATAAACAAGGAGAATATCTTATGTGATCCGGATATTTATTGACATAGAAAATCCTTGTTCGAGGTTAAATGATTAATGAAAATGTGTTTTCATTAATTATTGTTTGTCAATAAATTATTGGATCTGACAATTGATTGAGTTGGTGGTTTTGACTGATATCCGTGATACTTGGTCAATTGGGATATTGCACAGTGAAATGATTTAATTATATTGTAATCGTAACTAAAGGTTCATACGAAAATATTCATCACTGATTGGGTAGTCACGATATATTTCTAGGCATCACTCGTGATTTATAAGAAATGATTAAAATGTGTTTTAATTAATATCAAAGAGTTTGATATTATTCTTATTGTCAATCGGTAATGAACCTAGAAAGTCACACATAAAGAATCACGAAAATTGTTCTGCGAAGGTTGGAAAGCAGAACTGTGTGAATTCAATAATTTGCATGAGCTGTGTGAATTCGATAATTTGCATGAGCTGTGTGAATTCGATAATTTGCATGAGATGAAAATAATCGAATTATTAATTGAATTGAGTTTATTGTAAACCAGGCTGGATACAATTAATTAATTGACACTGCTAGTACATTAGTCCTTAATTAGACATATGGGTCCTTGTTCAATTAGTGTGCAACTAATTTGGTTGCAAAATTAATTGCCAACCAAATTAGTTGTAGACACTTTCCATTTCTTTAAAATGGAACTTTCATTTTGGAAGTTATGATGCATAGAATTCCAACAAAAATAGAAAGAAAGTTTTTTGCTATTTTTGGGAAGTTTTTCAAGGGTCCTTGACTTGTAATTTCGGTGGACAGACTAGAACCTCTGTACGATTGGGCCAAAAATGTTTTTGACCAATTTTAAATGTTATGGGCCTATTAATTGTTAATTGGGTTTTTATCATTTGATTGATTTGGACTTTTATAATTGTTATACTTTTGGGTCTAGTTAATTAAATGATGTTTAAATATAATTAATCAAATGTTAATTGATATTATTATAAAATTGTTTTATAGTTCGCATATTGTAATTGATTTATCTAATTATTGATGCATGATTTAAATTACATATTATTTATTCTAGAATATATATTTGATATATGTTATAATAAATAAGTGATGCATGATTAATTGAATTTATTTATGTTAAATATATGTGATATATTCTTAGAATAAAATTAATTATGCATGTATGTAATTTACGATGAGACCATTTAAACATCCATTTAAATATTAAGTTGATAAACAGTATAATTTATGCAATTATACCGTGGCTCTCCACTATATAAAGTTTTGGAAAATTTTACAATTATATATAATCTATCATGAATAAATCATGGGAATAATACAATAAGTCATAAGAGATGGTTCTAGTACTTTATTAAACATGAAATGTTATAAATATAAAAATATATTGGTGTCCAAGAAACCAATAAATGTGAGGATGTTAATATTCAAAATTTATGTTTTATTGGACAATGGGCTTAACTTAACTATGTATAATGGACCAAGAAACCAAGAAAGGTGAGGTCTTGCATATTAGGAGCCAAAGTAAAATGATTGAATTATGTATGAGATACATTGAACAAGATTTTTTCACATATTGATTTAAGTATTCCAAGAAACGACTAAACGTGAGATATACTAAAAATTAATAAGAACTCAATCACTCACTAGAAATTCTAATAAGGATTTCTGTTACTCAAATAGGGATGCATGAGTTACAAAAATTAGTGGGAGGTACCAAATCTTTTTAAAGACCAAAATTGATTTGGATAATATAGAATATTGTTGATACTCTCTGTTTATTTTCTGCAGCACACGAGTATGACTCAATCCAACTCACTTGCATGCATATTGGATGCAAACCGCCTTACGGGGCCAAACTTTGTTGACTGGCTGAGAAATTTGAGAATGGTTCTCAATTTCGAAAAGATTGGCTATGTCCTTGAAAAATATGTTCCAGCATCCTTACCAGAAGGATCAGTAGAGGAAGAAAAGGCTACTTACGAGAAGTTGTATGAACATAACTTGATAGCGAGGAATTACATTCTAGCTTCAATGTCAAATGACTTTCAAAAACAGCATGAGAATTATGCTGATGCTCAAAGTAAGATTCTTCATCTAAAAGAATTATATGGAGAACAAAGCATGACTGCAAGATATGACATATCTAAGGAACTGTTCCAAACAAGGATGGCTGAAGGTGCTAGTGTGAAAGATCATGTTCTCAAGATGATCAATTTGATTGAACGTCTTGAGAATTTAGATTTTACCATGGATTGCACCTTGCAAATTGACTTGATACTGCAGTCCCTGCCTGATTCCTTCTCATAGTTCATTGTGAATTTTTACATGAACAAGATTGAGTGCACTTTGACAGAACTTCTTAATATGCTAGGTGTGGCTCAAGGGGACATGAAGGGAAAGATTGTTGCGAAAGCTTTTTGGTTTCTTTATCTTCTAAGAATAAGAAAAACAAGAAGGCTTCTACTTCTGGACCTTCTAAGAAGATTTCTAAAAATAATTCTGAAGACAAGTTAGCAGCAGATAAATGAAAGTGTCTCTTCTGTCAGAAGGATGGGCACTGGAAAAGGAATTGTTACGAATATCTTAAGTCCTTGAAAGTTAAGGGAAAAGTGATTCCTTCAAAAGATATGTCTACTTTTGTAAACTTGAGAATATTATTTCCATTTACTCATCATCTACTTCTTGGATCATTGATACTGGTGCATCTTCGTACATATGTGTGTCATTGTAAGATCTGAGAAGAAGTATAATTCTAGGAGTAAAAGAAGTGCCCGTAAAAGTAGGCAATGGAGCAACTGTTGCTGCCACTGCTATTGGGACCGCTTTTATTAAATTACCTTCTTCTCATGTTTCAAATTTGGATATTTATTAGTTCCTAATGCTTTCAATAATATCATCTTTGTGGGACTGTTAGCACAGATGGATAATGAATTCAGTTATAATAATGATTTTTGTTATATTCATTTTGGAAATGAATGTGTTGGCATGGGTAATTTGATAAATGGTTTGTATTATAATAATGATGTCTTGAGTTAATTGTTATTGGTTGATAATGTGATGCTAATAAGGTATTGATATGATGTGGATTCGATTTTCGCTCATGGTTAGATTTGGGAAAAATGCAAACCCTAGTTTTTGGGGAAACTTGAATTGTATAGTTTTGCTTGGAACGAGGTAGAGATTCTTATC
Organism: Euonymus europaeus; assembly: GCA_963580455.1. NCBI lineage: Eukaryota > Viridiplantae > Streptophyta > Magnoliopsida > Celastrales > Celastraceae > Euonymus > Euonymus europaeus. The sequence continues at coordinate 5,566,897 of OY756965.1, forward strand.
CCATTTTTATATTGTATTTATTTCTATCCTCTAAAGAGCGATTCCTATTTTCTCATTGGTCATCTTTATGTTTTGTTGCCTAAATTGCTCTTTAGGAAGAACGAACCCCTTATTTAGTCATTGATAAAAATTACATACCTTAATCATGCTTAATCATCAATTAAGCATGTTAACTCTTGTATATGCATCACGTAGTTATGTATGTATATAGGTTATATATATATATATTCTTGCATAACATAATTGAACATGCATTGCAGATGCATTGTGGGCTATGGGTATGGACTCGTAGTTCTTTAGAAGCTATTTGTGATATGTTGGATATCAAGGGGCACATTATTGCCAGGATCGGGATTCAACATTGGGTTGGTACACCTATAGGGGTCTGGAGCAAGGTTCAAAGTTTCAAATGGTTTTATGGATATTCGTTGACTGGTGTCAAGACACTGTAGGGTGTAACCATTGATCTACTATATTGTGACATTTTAGATGTCATTTTGCAACATTGTGCTTATTTCATTATCCAGCCTTGCAATATTGATTACTCTTTATTTTTGCAGCTAAGCCTTCTGCTCACCTTATTTCCTTTTCTTCTATCATTGAGGTGAGACTGGTGTTGAGAACCAAGCTGTGGATCAGTAGGAGGCAGCTTTACATAGATGGCCACCTTTGGAGCCTAGGATTTCCTAAATGTTATGGGTTGAACATTGATGTTTATCTTTAGTTCAAATAGTACTTGGTTCTATTGAACATTATGTTTCTTATGTACCTTTTGGTATGCATGATGGATGGTCGGGGGTAAATGTCGTGTGATCGGGACTTCTATATTGAGATAATAGACCATGGGTCTGGATATTAGACTATGAAAGTCTTTTGAATGATGATGTTTTTGTGATGTTAATTGACATATATTTTGCTTGTGATTAGATGGCCTGAGGCCTTGCTTAGAGTGTGATTGTGGATAAATAGTTTGAGGCCCTACTAGGCTGCAAAATTGTGATAAATTATTATTGATTGAATTTCTTTTAACAATGTATTATTTGATACCAGGTTGGCACTCTCCGATATGAAGGGAGCTGTTATTGGATTTTTGTTTGAATCTAATGTTAGGATGACGTGTAGTAATGTCCTAAGTGACGAGCGTATGCGTCATTAGTAACGCACCCAGCTCGGTGTGTGATTTTTGAGTTTTCGCGAGTAGATGAACGTATGACGTAATTGAAAAAGAAGGGTACACCATTTGTATGGACAGACAAGTGTGAGGTGGTAGTTGAGGAGTTAAAGAAGTGTTTGAGAACACCTCCGGGGTTAGTAGTTCTACAGAGGGATAAAGACTACCAAGTGTATTGCGATACATCTGGAGTTGGATTGGGATGTGTGTTAATGCAATGGGAAAGAGTTGAGGAGTATGGCTTGAGGTTTCTAAAGACACATGAATGGAATTATCCATTTCATGATTTGAAACTTGTAGCGGTTGTTTTTTTTTTTTTTTACTTTTAAGCAATGGAGGTACTACCTCTATGGAGAAAGGTTCGAGGTGTTCTCGGATCATAAAAGTCTCAAGTATCTATTCACCCAGGAAGAGTTGAACTTGTGGCAGAGGTAGTGAATGGAGTACTTGGAGGACTTTGACTTCAATTTGCAATACCATTCTGATAAAGCAAATATGATGGCGGATGCGTTGAGCTAGAAGTGTGATGTGGCTAGTCTATTCTTGTACGAATTGGGGATTATTGAAATAATCAACCAGTTCAACTTGGAGTTGAGAAGTGATGAGAAAAAGTGTACTTGGGATGTATGACTTCGAGATCACAGATGGTGCAGAAGGTCATGGATGCGCAGAATGGATATTCTACATTTGATGTGATTGACAAGAGGTTCGGTTGGGTCCATGAAAATTACAGAGGTGTGAGGTATGTGGGAACAGGTATGACAAGAGATTTTAAAAAAGGCACACCATTCATGGTTTGCCATACATCCAGGGGGTATGAAGATGTACCAAGATCTGAAGATAAAATTCTAATGGAAGGGGATGAAGGTCGATGTGACTAGATATGTGGCGAAGTATTTGACTTGTCAACAAGTCAAAGGCAAGCATCAAAAGCCTGTGGGGTTACTACAACCACTACCAGTGGAGCAATGAAAATGGGAGAGGATTACAATGGACTTTGTGACCGCACTTCTGATGACTCAGAAGCAACATGACACGGTGTAAGTGATTATTGACAGATTGACCAAGTCCATTTTCTACCAATGAACAAGACGGATTCATTGGATTCCTTGAGTAACTTGTATGTGAGAAAGATTGTGAGATTGCATTGGGTTCTATTATCTATCGTGTCAAACTAGGATCAATGATTTACAGGTAGATTCTGGAGTAGTCTACAAGAGGCCTTGGGTACGAAGCTAGATTTCAGTACGACTTATCATCTTCAGAGTGACTAACAAAGTGAGAGAACTATTCAAATTCTAGAAGACATGATTCGGGCATTTGTGGTGGATTTCAGGTGTAGTTGGGATCGATACATACATTTGGCTGAGTTTTTATATAACAACTCATTCTATAGTTGTATCGATATGACTCCTTTTGAGGCATTTTACAGGAGACCTTGCAGATCACCATTATGTTGGGTAGAAGTTGGAGAGAAGATTGTTTCGGGATCGAATATGATCAAGGAAGCAAGGGAACGAGTTGAGGTGATCAAGAAGTAGTTACTCATCGCCCAAATTTGACAGAAGTCTTATGTTGACAAGAGGAAAAGGCCACTTGAGTTTACAATTGGGGATAAAATGTTTATGATGGTTAGTCCATGATGTGATATTCATCAGTATAACAAGCAGGGAAAGTTGGCACCGAAGTTTATGGGACCGTTTGATATTATTGAGTTTGTTGGACCAATGACGTATCGTTTGGCAATTCCATCAAAGCTGTCAAAGGTTCACGATGTGTTTCATGTCTCTATACTCCGAAAGTATGAGCCAAACTCTACACATGTGTTGGATTGGACTACCTTGGAAGTTGAGAAAGATGGGAGTTACACTTTTCAACTGGTGAAGATTTTGGACTGATAGGATAAAGTCATAAGGTCGAGTGTAATTTCACTTGGGAACTCGAGTCAAAGATGAATGAGAAGTATCCACATTTGATCACGGAACTTGGTATGTTTTAAATTTTGGGGAAGAAATTTCTTTAAGAGGAAAGATATGTAATATCCTGACCCGAAAATAGTAAAGATGTAAGGCCCCGTCCCACGAAACCTTAACCAATAGGTCCATAGGTCGGAACGCTACTCACATTTCATTATATACTCACTCTATAGCTTAGGAACCCTAGACTGAAGAACCTTTATTTAATAAAAATCCACTTCATTAAACAATCCCAATAAATAGTTAGTATAATTTAATCTAAAATAAAAGTGTCAACCTATATTCATTAAATAAACAATAACATCCAATTAATATCCTCTAAGTATACTATTGTGAATCTTATACTTTTCATCTTCATTCCCGAATCTCCACTTATTACCATACATCAAAGCTACTAACTGTAAGTGCATAAATAATTTAATACTTAATTAATCAATCTTCAATAAAAACTAGCTTTCGTCACATGAGCATCTTCTTCATGGATCTATGACGACACCATCAACTCCTAAGTTAGCATAATCATCTGAGAGATCATAACCTGCATCACGGAATATAGTGAGCCAAGGCCCAGCAAGTAATATTTATGCATGAATGCACGTGAACCATTTCTTTAGAGACCAGTCCACCATTTAAATTCTTTCTACTTGGGCCCTTAACCTAGGTAAACTGCTACAGAGCAATTGGTCAGGATTTTCTTTAATTAAGTGTTATACCAAAGAACACTTTCCAGTAGAAATACGTTTCTATTTCCATTTCCAGTAAACCTCAACATTAACTTTCCAGTATACCATCCCTATAGCAGTTGTACTCGGTTCGTAAAAATATTTTTCCTTAATGTGTCATGCATGTTATGATATGTTATGCCTCATGCAGTGTAACCATTAAACGTTACCTCTATATATCATCACATAACAGTTTACCATTCACATATAACCAAAATATCACAAATTCAGTCTTGTATAAACATCACCTTTCACACAGTTGAAATATAAATAATGGATCAATCACAGTGTTCCATAATACAGTTTGATATTACTTACCTTAGCATGTTTTTCTTAGATCTTGGTACTTTTGACTAAAGAATTTATTCTGCAACCCAAAATGATACATCCAAAGTCTTAAAATTCATTTTCATCTATAAGATAATCTTTAATTAACTATATTAATTGGGCCTTTAATGGTTCTGCCCCTAACTCAATTGGGCCTGAATTGCCTAAACCAATTGCCAATTGGGTTTGGCTTGGATTGGCCCATAGCCCAACCGTGTCAAATTGAACCAGTTTTCGTCTCTCTCCCACTCAGGTCTTCTAGACCCGGTGGGTTTCATCATCGATCTCTGCACTAGAGACACGGTGGAAAGCATGGTGGCTACAAATGGGGTCGGGGTGGTATGGGCAATGTGTTTTTGGTCTCCCCTTACCTGTTTGTTGGCCGTAACTGATGAATCGTGGAAGAATCCAAGCGGCAGCACCATGCCATTCTTCTGGCCGTTAACCACCAACCCCAATTTTGTTCCCTCCGAAAATGGCATGGTTGAGCTCCCCGCATCATCCTCTTCCTTCCCGTGTCAGCTAGGTCGCCTGTCGCCGTCTCTAAGATCAAGCCTTCTGTCGCCGCCACTGGTATACAGTGTGTGTAGAAGCTAGGTTTTTCCGCCTGACTTGAGATGTGTGCTTCCCTTTTATTTTCATTTCTAATTTCATAATAAATTGTCCTTTACATTGATTATTTTATTTTAATCCCCCAAACCCACATTAAACCCTTCGACCTTCGTTAATTCGTATTGTTCCCGAAAATGACTTGAGAACTATATGTATGTATGTATGTATGTATATATATATATATATACACACACACACACACAACACGCAGGTGTTACAAAATACCTATATGTATTTACAATATTGTCATTATCATATTTATTATTATATTTTAGTATTTAACTTTCAAAATTCATAGTAAATTCATTTAAACTCCTATTCAAGATTCGAGCGATTCTTGCACTCTTAATTTTTATATCCCTTATAGAATTTATGAAAAATGTTCCGATCTAATTTAATTAATACATGATGTCACCATTCATTATATAAGATGCTACTTTGCGACAGTGGAGAAAAGAGAAAGAAAGGAAAAAAAAGAGAGAAAGCGAGAAAGGGAGAGAGATTCTTGGTGAATTTTAGCTTGGTTTTGGTAGATTTTTGAGCATCTAAATAAGGTGGACATGATTCTTCAAAGATTTCAAGCTATTGGTAAGTTTTTCTAAGTTAATGAGAATTAGATTTTTGATAGATTTGTGGAAAAACTTGATTGGTTGGATTTAATGGTTATTGATTGTTGATTTGGAGTAGAAATTTGATTTGGTCATATTCAAGGTTTGGAATAATTTTTCTAAAGAAAGAAGGTAAATTCGTGAATTTTCTTGAGTTAATTGTTATTGATTTATGAAGCAACCAGCCGAAAAGGGGAGGTAGTCGCCACCAATCGAATTGAAGTGTGATTGGATACTTGAAAAACCTACAAACTAGAAATGAGGGTACGGGGGTCGATTGAGCATGGAAAAGGTATTAGGCACCCCACGTGTAATGCCCCGACCTCCACGGTTTAGTTACTTGGCCTATAATACGGGACGCCACTCACAATAGATGTTTACATATCAATAAATACCTTGTAATACCCATACCTAAATGATCAGAGTAAATACAAGAATAACCAAACTCCCATTCAAGATAACAATAAATAATTAATACCTCAACATCCTAAATTCCAGTGTTCCTTTTACTACCAAAACATCTCAATCACTATGTCTGCAAAGCATGATAAGAGTACTTTATTTTATTTAAAATTATGGCACTAATTTCAGACATATGAACATCGTCCTCATGGATCCGCACCGCCATCATCAAGAGCTACATCAACATACTCCTCCATGAATTCGCTACCTGCGTCATGGAATTTAGTGAGCCAAGGCTTAGCAATCAATAATTATGCATGAATGCACGTGATCTTATTTCTGTAAGATGAACTGTCATTTAAACCCTCTATACAATACTTGGGCCCTAACCTAGGTAGATCACCACAGAGCAACCGGTCGGATTTTTCATATAGTCCTACCAAAGGACGTCTTCCATTAAAAAAAAACAGCATCCATTTTCCCTTAAAAATTCATCAACAGTCACATTTTTCGTACACCCCCTCTGCAGTGATCATAACAGGTTCCTTAAACTATTTCTTACATTCACATAGCAATTTAATGCATGATGCAATGCATGACAGTACAACAATTACCAACAAATGTTCAGTCATAATTAATTAACTATGCCATAAACACACATATCCATAATGCATAATTTTCATAACCGCATCACCATCACATACCACAATGCATCACAACACAACATTCACAGAAATTCCATGACACAGTGAATTATTACTTACCTGAACGTTGCCCCAAAAACCCCTTCTAACTTCTAGTAACTCCTAGTAAGTTTCTGTAATTCCAATTAATATCATAGTTTATTAAATAAATTAATAAAAGTTTAATGAGTATTTTAATTTGAATCGGGTCTGCCCAACCCAATCGGATCGGCCTGACCCGGTTCTACCTCTTCTTCACTGTAACAGACCCGTACGGGTCATTTTCGGGGTCACCGCCTGAAACGGTGCGGTGAAGGCCACCATTGGCCTCAGTTGGTAGGCGCTGGTCCAGAGAGTCCATATCAGGTCTCCGTTACCTGTATCATCGCCGGAGATGAGCGAATCCGGTCGTCAAAGTGTTCGGTGGCTGCCCCTCTTCTTCCCCCGTCAACGGCTTGATGGCGCTCCATTGGATCCGAAAAGCACCCCAATGGATTCGGGGTATCCTACTCGTGCTTCCCGTGCCCCTCTCGCAACGAACCGGCGCCGTCACCGAAAAAACTCCTTCCGTCGCCGCCCCTCCACACTGGTTCTGGGTTAGGGTTCTTTCTTGGTACCCGTGCCCCTAATTTCTTTTTATTTCCATTTTAGTGTTTCCCCTATTTGGACACCTTTACCCTCCCTATTTCTTCTAATCTCCTTATATACCCTTTGCCCAATCTCGTATAATTTACCACGTCGATCACACATATAAAAAATACTAGAAAAATAAATAAATATATATATATAGATATATATAAATTGCCTAACTATTTAGAGATCAAAATATTACACCACGACTCCTGTTCAAAACAATTACTGAATTTTTAAATAATTGACTATCTTTTGAAAGCTCATAGTTTGCAAGATTGGGTCATAATGATTTGATTTTTGGATCATACCAACTTATGGCACCAAAAAGAATTGGATTTTGAAAACACCAACTTATAGTGTCGTATTTAAGTTTGATGATCGGTTTGGAATAAAAATGGGGTCAGATTTTGAATTCTAACTTACGGAACCCGAATAGATGAATTGGAATTTAAAAGGATTTGGGAATACTAACTTATGGTACTTATTTGTTTTAAAAAAAGGTGAATTTTATAATACTAACTTATAGTATTTGAAAAAGAATTAAATACTACCTTATGGTATTTTATTTTTTAAAAAGATGGAGATCGTATTTTAAAACAAGAGTGTTGAGTTTATATAAAGAAGTAACTGGGAATACCAACTTATGATATTTAAATACAAGTTTGAGTTTGGAATACCAACTTATGGTCAAATTCAACATGCATGGCATGATATAAAAATACAATCTTAAGCATGCAATCTAGACATTCATTCAATACATACACAAATCCTAAATGTCTACATGCCTCTAACATCCTAAAATAAATATGCATGCAATTTACACTATTTTACATCCACTATTTTGCAACATTTACAATGGCCTAAGGCCCAACTATCCACTAGTCTTAAAAAAAATTAATTTTCTAACCCAAACTTCCCAATACATAATTTACAAGCCCAAACTAATACCTAAAAGTTCAAAATATAATACACAAAATGTAATATCCCGAACACAATTTTTTTTTAAAAAAATATAATAAATTTTCAAATTTGATATTTTTAATAAATACTACATATTTTTAGAAAAATATTGGCGCAAGAATCACCTGAATCGGAGTTGAATTGGAGTTGTTACGAATTTTGGAAGTTTAAGTAATTATTAGGTAAACGAGGGGCAAAAGAGTAATTTTATCTAAAAATCTGGTACAAACCAGATTTTCCCTTTCTTCTCCAGCAGCTCACGCATGGAGTGAGAATTTTTTTTGGAAAATTGGGTATTTCGTGTTGTGGTCCGATTGGGACAAGTGTGAGGTCGAAACGAAGCTTGTGGAGAGAGGAACAAAACCCAACCAGAATCGTCGTCATCGGACCACCACAGGCGGCGGAATCAGGCGGAAAAGTTTCGGTTTCCGACGACCTCCGAGCTCTATCCCGGTCGATTGCGAAGGAGTTTCGGATCGAGACAGGTACCATTGGATTGCTTGTTTTGAGAGCTTTAATTTGATGTATGGTTCGCCGAAAAACGTCGCCGGAATCGTCGGCTCCGGGTTTGTCACGGGTTTACCCGAGTTGACTTTTGACCGAGTTTGACTTTTTTCTCGAGTTGACCGGGTTTGAGCCAAGTTGACTTTGACCGGTTTTACCATTTGACTTTTAGGTTGACTTTTCCGTATTTTGACCATCTTGTATATGTATCCGTATTCTGATGCAGGAGACTGATTTGAGGATTTTGGATTGGGATTTTGGACGTATTACGGATTAGCGTAGTTGACATTTCAGGTAGGAATTCTACCCTATTTCTTATTTGGGATTTCGGGAGTTTCGTATTTGACGGACTCCTATTTTTCTATCGGTGTGAAATTCCCTAAGGTTGTGAATTTCTCTATTTATACTCTTATCCGATTTATTTCCGCAATTGCACTATATTACTATTTCAGGCTATTATTGATTGTGTTTGCACGACTGGTTGCACTCTTGTGCGCCACGTCACTGGTGGGGCCCACATCTTGGTTGTGGGGTTTTTGGTGAAAGTCCGGATATGACTATACTCAAGTGATTTTCTGTGATGATGCTACGAGATTATTGATGGATGATTTATAGTATGTGGGAGCCACATTGGGCGACCAGCCTACTGGATGATTTGTTGATGGTTCTGATCGGGTACGTACCTGGAGACCGGATTGAGGTGGGGTACATCCTAGAGGACGCTCTTCGATGTAGACGATGCTATCGAGTACCTGATGTAGGCTCGATCCTCATCCAATCTGGGGAGTACCTGGATTGGGAAACACCTTGCGGGGATCATGGTGGGTCCATGGGAGGATTTTCCGATGTTATATGGATTTGTGTTGATATGGATTTGAGTTGGATTATGACTGTGTACCAATTTAAGAGTTGTACTTAAGGATGGTAGTGGTGGAGCCCATTCGGTGTCTACCCTACATATTGATTGATTTGTTGATATTTATGATGGCTTCGGAGATTCTTTATCCTATTCGGATATTACCTCATGGTTTCCTGTATGTATTTTTATATCTTTCAGATTTTCTTACTTTATCTCGATTTTTACTTTCTGTTTATTCAGATGATGGACATTTCTCCATATCCCTACTGAGCTTTGTGGCTCATCCATTTCATTCTCATGTTTTTCAGGTGAGATAGCCGGAGTGGAGGATCAGCGCAGGGATGCGTGAGGCGTGATGTAGCTGGTGTGGGGATGTTTGTGTCTGTCTGTAGTATCTATGTTTCGTCTATGATGATTTGGATTTTTCCGCTGTAGACTCTGGATTGCAGGTTACATTATGTTGGCAGTATTTGGGATCATGGTGGAGATTTATACATATATATAAGTGAGGCTATTACTATAGCTAGATTATTGATTCATAGTGTTTTGGGTAGATATTTGGTTTAAATCCGGTTCGGGGAACGGAGGAGTTCCTTGTCGGTCACGCCTCTGGGATTCATGGGTGCTCATCTGCACCTATCTGGGAGAGGGGCGTGACACAAAAGCCCAAATATTATGTGCAAATCATTATGCAAAACCCAAATATGTTTATACATGTGTCTCATTTGCATCAAAAAATACCCGGCCCAATAACTTAAGTGAATCAACAACCCTTGTCTTACCAGCCTATTTCCTCCTCCTACCCATGTATTCCAGAGATTTCTTCTCCCTAATGGCTGACCTAAACTTCGTTGACAGCAAGCTGCCCGGAAACACTCATAGGAAACAATGCATATACATTTTTGAAACCAAAAATCCAGCGATTGGTGAGGTCTGGCCCAATTCGGATTATGAAGAAAGGATCTGTGAATGATGGGATCTTGGTGAGGAATTTAGATGAGAGAGATCAGGGAGTATGGATTTGGTTTTGGTGATGATAGGTCTGGATGGCTTCCGTGAGCAGGGAAGGCATGGTGATGCTAGTTTAAGGGGGAAAGATGGTTATCAGTGAAGATGGGTCCTCGGTGGAGGTGGGATGATAGCTTAAGAATAGCTAGAAAATGATGGGATTTTTTGGTGAGGGTGTGTGAGCCAATGATCTTCAGATTTTTTTGTGAGGGTATCTTGAGGATAGTGGCTACGAGTGGGTATTTCAGTGATGTCAAGATGGGTTTCGGTGATGATGAAAGGGAGTTGTTTAGATGTTGATGATGGTGGTCCAATGATGGTTTGGCTGTGGAGGTGAGAACGTCTAGTGGTGACTGTGATGCAATTTGATTCTCTGGTGAGGTTGAGAGAGAGGATGAAGCTAGGTGAAGCAGGTGTTGGTGATGTGTTCCCGTCTTTTCTTTTGAAAGAGATGAAGATGGCTTATGGGTTCGATTCTCTGGTGAGGTTGAGAAGAGGATTTATGAAGGTGGGTCTTCTGGTGGAGAATGAGGTTGATGGTCGATATTCTGGTGAGGGAGTAAACGATAGTTGAAGATGTATGAGTGGCTTGAGTGATGTGGGTGTATGGTCTCCTGGTTATGTTATGGGGCTAGGCTACGGGTGAGCAGAGGTGGTGATGTTGTGGTCCCGGGTGAGAGAAAGATGGCTCCGTCTTTAAGCAGAGTGAGGGAGAAGAAGTTGTTGGAAATTCATTGGTTTGACCATGAAATTAATTGAGCTCCAATTAATGGAGGGATTGGATGTTCAATGAAATGTTGCTTGATAGTAGTTCATGTGAGCATGACATTAGGCTCAGGTCCAACCCATGGAGACCTTTCAAGCCCAAACCGTGTGACAAGTAACATATGTGTTGAATATCTCTTGGAGATAATTCCAATCAGGAAGAGATAATACAACATATAAATATGTGTTGAATATCTCTTGGAGAAAATTCAATCAAGTGGAGATAATAAAAAATTCTCATGGTGATAATTCATTAAGATGAGGCTTATCTCTCAGTTGTTCCAATCCAAACCTTCCCCTTATGCACTATAAATAGAGGCCTCTAGTTCATTATAAATCATAGTAGAAACACAAAGCATTCTAGTTGTTTAGAGAGTTGAGAGCATCCTTCTTTGGTTCCGCAAGAGCTTTGGAGTGCTGCTTCCAGCATGTTTCCTACTTCTAAGACTCTATGGGCAACCTTAGAAAAGAAGTATAAAACAGAAGATGCTGGCTCGAAGAAATTCATGGTAGGGAGTTTTTTGGAATATCAAATGGTGGATTCAAAGAAGGTAGTGACCCAAGCCGAGGAACTAAAGATCATCATCAATGAGATCTTTGCTGAGGGAATGGTCATGAGTGAATCATTCCAAGTGGCTGCGGTCATTGAGAAGCTTCCTAAGGAGATGAATCTTGATGATTTGATCTTGAAGTTGAGGATTGAGGAAGACAATTGCAACAATCATAAGAAGGGTTACAAAACTCAGGAGGCGAAAGCTAACTTGGTGGAGACAAACAAGCCCTCTGATAAAAAGAGGAAGTTTGGTGGAAATAACAAGACGAACCCTAAGACGTTCAAAGGCAATTGTTTTGTGTGCAATAAAGAGGGGCATCGGGCTAAAGATTGTCGCTCAAGGAAAGGTCAAAAGAATGACCAGAAAAAGAAGGCACAAGCACACTTCATTGAAGTGGAAAAAGGATTTGGATGTTATGAACCTTTGTGCAATGATCTCTAAATGCAACTTGACTGGAAATCCTAGAGAATGGTGGGTGGATACTGAAAGTACTCGCCATGTGTGTGCTAGCAAGGAGTTATTCTCCACATACCGATCCATTATGAATGAAAATTTATACATGGGAAATGCTGCTGCTACAAAAGTAGATGGAGTTGGAAATGTGGTGCTGAAAATGATCTCTGGAAAAGAGCTAACTCTTATCGACGTGTTACACGTGCTAGAAATTCATAAGAATTTAGTGTCAGGGTCACTCTTTAGCAAGAAAGGTTTCAAACTTGTTTTTGAGTCTAAGAAATTTATTCTCACTAAGTATGGGATGTATCTGGGGAAAGGGTTTTTGGCTGATGGTCTCTTTAAACTTAATGTAACCACTGTTGATCATTCTAATAAAATTGCTTCTTCCGCTTACTTGCTTGAGTCTTGTAATGTATGGCATGGCAGGTTAGGACATGTTAATTATGGAACTTTACGTCAATTAATTAACATGAACCTAATACCTAAATTTGGCTTAGACACGAATGAAAAATGTGAAACATGTTGTAGTACCCCATTTTTTCCGAAAAGTTTTGATTTTTCCCAAACCAAGACGAAGCCCATTAAACTCACCAAAAAAATCAAGCCCAATTACTAATCCATTCATTTAAACTAACCTACCCAATTAAATCCAAATCCTGGCCCATCTCCCAATTAAACCCAATTAAGCCCACAATCTAATTAAATCAAGCCAAATAATCACCCAACTAAAAGCCCAAAGCCCAACCCAAGTTTTAACCCTAATACCTAAAGGTTTTGATAGGAAGAAGGAAGAAGCCGCCGGTTATGGAAGAAGAGAGAGAGAGAGAGAACGTGGGAGACATAAGAGAGGGAGAGACACCGGATGAAGCCAAGGAGAAGAGAGGCGCCTCCAAGTTTGAAAAACGAAGAAAGAGAAGGCTAAATTCAAAGACAAAGACTTTTAGGGATTTTGTTGATTTTGGGGAGGAATTTTTCGGTTTTTTTGGTTTATAAAAGCAAAGGAAGAAACCGAGAAAAAAAGGGGCGGAGTGACAGAGAGATTAGGAGAAAATTTTGGGGTGGTTTTGAGAGAAGGGAATTTCTTTGAGAGAAAAAGGGGAGATTGAGAGGGATTTTCGAGTTGTTTTTTAGAGGAACTTTTTCAAAATTCTTGAGGAAGATCCGGAGGTGTGTTTTTTTTTTTTTTTTGAGGAAGATCGGGGCTGAATCAAAGAAAGAAAACGGGAGGAGAAATTTCAGATTTGTTTTGAGGGATTTTTGAGTTGTTTTTTTGAAAGATTCGAGCTTGCTTTTGAGAGGAAATTTTGAGTTGTTGAGGGGAAGAAAATCGGAGATCCGGAGGAAAGGAAGAGAGAAGGAAAATCGAGGCTCGCCGAACGGCAGAGGAGAAGATTCGGACGAAACTGGAGAAGAAAGATCCAAGAAACCAAGTTAGTTTTGATTTTCAATTTAAATCTTTTCTTGTCATTTTAATTTGTAGTTTCTTGTTGGTTTGGATCCGGTGTTCGCTTGTTTGCTGTTTTGCTGCTTTGTTTCTCTGTGTGCAGGCGCGTCGCTGGACGGGAAGACATGCAGGTGTGCTGGTGTTTTTCGGTTGTGAGGGAGGAGGAAGAAGCACAGTAATGGGCTGGTCCAGGGATGTGTTGTTGTGCCGGAATATGTTTTGGGCCTGTTTTAGATGGTTATGGGTTTTGGTTTCTGTGAACGGGCTTATTGTTTGTTTTGGGCCAGGGATGTGTTTTTGGGCTGGAAGCTTGAGGATCGGGTCGGGCTCGATTTGTATTAATTTAGGCCGTTTGTGTTTTATTTTGGGCTTTGTCTTGGGTTTTGTTTACATGTAATGGGCCGGGTTTGGTTTATGTTCTGATCTTGTGTATTCTGGATTAGGCCTTTTCTTTTGTGTTTTTGGGCTTTAAAATTGTATTGGGTTTTAGATTTAGGTTGGGGCCTTGGGCAGTAATTGGGGTTTATAAGTATGCATCTGGGCCTAAGGCCATGTAAATAGTGAAAACAAAAATAATAAAAATTGCATACATGATTTTAGGATGCTAGAAGCATGCAGCGGTTGATCCGACGACGGAACTAATCGAGTGGCATTTGATGTTTTCTATCGGATTCTTGAGGATAAAATTTTATGAAATTCTCATCCAATGGATGGAGAGGATTTTCTTTTAGCTTTCATATTGTATATCAAAATTATATTGAAAGCATTAACTGACGATAGAATTAATTTGGGGAATGCATTGGATGCACCTTCAGACAAAATTCTTGAGGTGAGAGAGTTTCATGGATATTTGACCATTGGATGGAAGAGTCCCATGAACCTCAATATTATACTCTCAATATAACTTTTATATGCTGTAAATAATTATCATGTATATATTTTTGTTAAAATGTCACGATTAATTTTCTTAGTCATATAATGGGATAATAAAAGTTAAATTGACAACTGTTTTTAAAACAGACGTTGTGGGGTGCCTCACACCTTCCCCATACGTAACAAACTCACTTACCCATTTTTCTGAATTTTCGCAGACCAAATTGATTTTAATCGGTGACCAATTGCACCTATTACAATTGGTGGCGACTCTTATTTTAAAATTTCTCTCGCAAAACCGGTTGCGACAACTGGCGACTCTGCTGGGGAAAACTAGTTTTTAAATGTGTATATATCTCTTTAAAAAAAAACTAGTGAGTTGGGCCTTCTAAATTTAATTTTTCTTATCCCATTATTTGATTTTGTTTGTTTTAAATATATTTGGTGTTTTATTTCTCTAGTTTTTTTTATTGATATTTTTTTTTATTATTATTTTTTTAAAAAAATGTTGTGATTTGTGAGTTTTTTTATTATTGTCCTCACACATTGTGCACGATACCTTTTCATGAGTCCAACAACTCGGGCTCAAAACCCTTAAGAGAGGATGAAGTAAACGAGACCTTCGAGGGATTTCAATCCCCGTGCAGGCTCGCGAAAAATCCTCACTCGATCCACTCCTCTATTCAGGGGGACCCAGGCTATTCCAGCAATGGACACTGGCGGGGGATAAGTCGGGAGCCTAGATTGTCCATAACCAATGACCATAGTCATAGGACACAGGAAACTACTTCTAACTTTATGTCTTTATGTACATAAGGGATTCACGTACTTATCTTGCATAAAAAGTTATGCCCATGTATATACCCCTCTTTCACTCATACATGTCTGTATATACATTTCATGTATTATTTTGCATATATTAGTTAGGTTTTATCCATGTATATATGTGTCATTCATTACCATCACATTGACAATAGTTCCTTTGTTTATAGGATGTACATAAACTCATAATCATGCATACATTAATAAAGTTGGTATAAAAAAATGACAAAAAAATACGAAAAAAATAAAAATAAAAATCATTGGCAAATGATAATATTGGGGCATTGACGTTTAATCTTCATGTTGTTGTTAAATAAATAAGTCAACTCTACTACTAATCATTTCTCGCCCATTGGTTTTTGAGCTTAGTAACTGGATCGGTGTGGCAATTTCCAGTATCTTATCAATGGCCTCAAGGAGTAATCTCTAAATGCACAACCATTTGTGGTCTAGCTCATGACCACTTATTGGGTTTTGTAATGAGCATGTCCTTACATTGTCTTTGATGAAATTTCAATGCGGTTGTTGCATGTTGCATCATTTCATCTTTTCTATATTATCACCATGAATAAAGCTCTTCGTTCAAAATTGTCAAAATCATTCTCTTTCATTTTTTCATAATTTCCAAATCTCACACATTCTACCATCCCATTCACCAAGATTGAAATTGATGATAAAGAAAAAGATGAACCTAATGAAACAGTTTTTGGGTGCACTCAATAAATAATATTGAATCCTTCTCTGACATTGAGAATGAATTTGAAATATCATCAGAAGATTTTTGCCACCCGGACAGGGATGTTAGATTTGAATCCCCAGGTATAGTGAGGGAAGAGAATATTGGTCAAATGACTCAGAAAATGACAGGGAAACCAAACAGATTACGGAGGAAATTCAGAAAGAAATATGTGGCTCCCACACAAGTGGATAGTGCATAATTATTTTTGTTATGTGGCCACGTGTTGATTGATAATGGTGGCAATGGTGAGGATAGTGTGCATTGACTTTGAGATTAAGACTGACGATTTTAATATAGCTAAGGTGACTTGAATTGATACCATCAATAATGAGCATAGTTGAGGAGCAGATATGCGCAGGTTACGATGTTGACCATGTGAGGACAATTTCTATGTTAAATGAGTGATTTTCTTGTTTGCGGATCTTTTGGTTGCCAAGTGAGATATTTCACAATCTCTCACCATCTCTATCGCTAATTCAGGCGTGCATTCCAATCTTCCTCCATTGTTTCCTTTTCTTGCCAATTTTTCAACTTTTCTTTAATGATTTTTTGTCTCTTTCGTCACTTTGAGTCGCATTTTTGTGGTCTCTTCCATATACTCGACCGTGTATCTTGACTTTTCCTCACCTCTCTCTCTTTCATGACATTTTATTCAAACCCTTCTTCAATGTTGTTTCTATCTTCTGGCCAACTTCGTCTTCTTTCTCTTTGAGTCACCTCTTCACCGTCAACTCAGCTTTACTAGCAGGCCATCTGCCAAATTTTTCCCTCTTCTTACACTGCCAAAACTTCTTGTTCAAAATCCTTCGTGATCTTCTCCCACTTCACGGGTTGATTTCAAACCACCACAGTTAGCTCATCTCTATGGCTACCAAAAGACCATTCGAGTAATCCCCTCAAATGACTGATCTAAATCGCTTTATCTGTCGGGAAGCGGTTAGGAAATATCAAGAATCAATAAGGGGGAGAAAAATTATTCCAGAGAGAGGTTTGCAAACTTCTTTAACAGTAGAGCCAGCAATTGCAAAAATTATTGCTGAGCGGGGTTGGGAGGATTTTGTTGCACAGCCAAAACCCGCAGTTGTCCCAGTGGTAAGAGAATTTTATGCAAATGCAGTTGTAGGGTATGAACATGTATATGTTCGGGGTATGATGGTCTCATTTGATAGCAAAACCATCAATGCAGTCTACAATATTCCAGATATCGTCAATGATGATTTCTCGGCCTTGTTGGAGTTTGATACTATTTTGGATGAAGCGATTCGTATGTTGTGTAAGCCAGGAGCCTTCTGGAAGAAATTTAATGGGGTGGGAGTCTCATTTCCCACATCTGCTATGACAAAAAATAGCAGGACTTGGATGCGATTTATCTGGGCGAAGCTCATGCCAAGCAGTCATTCAACAGATATCCGCAAAAATAGAGCAATTTTGCTTTATTGTATTCTACATGGAAAATTAATTGATATTGACAAAGTTTTACACAATTCCATTGTGCACAGTTGTCATAATACAACAACCATAGGGCTTTGTTTGTCCTCTCTGATTTGCACATTGTGCATGAGAGCTGGAGTTCTTTAGGCACCGCATGAGGAGGTGCAGTATCCGAAATGTGCTATTGATCGCAGAATGATTGGAAGATATAAGGATGATGATATTGTAGAGACTCCTACTGTGGCTGAATCCCCTACCATTCCTCATTCTCAGTCATCCAGAACCACTGACGTATCTGAAAGGTTAACGCAGATTGAGGCACGTCTGGATCACTTGTCCAAAAGTATTGATCTGTTAGTGACATATATTGCAGGCAACCATGGAACCATGACACACATGCCTAATCAGTCGTCCAGTGATTTTGGAAGGCATACCATGCAGTTCTCTACCACACAAGCCCAACCACAGAATTGTTATCCTTCTGAAAATCATGAAGACCCGGGATTTCAGTCAGGGAATTGTTATTTTCCATCATTTGAGTAATTGTAGAACATTGCAGACGTGGTGTTGTTTAGTTAGTTTCTGATGAATAAATTGAGTTACTGTCTTCAATAGGGACATTTGCATAATTATGACGAAAAAAAAAGAAAAAAAAAAGAAGAAGAACAAAAAAAAAAGCACAAAAAAATGGACAAAAATACAAACAATGAAGAAAAATGAAAATGAAAGAAGAAAAACAAAGAGGAGAAAAGATGCATTCAATTCAGATTGGAAGTTCAGAAGAACAGTTCAGACATGGACTTGTTAGACTTTGGACAGTGTCATGATTGGTGATCAATTTGATTTGTGGTGATATGGGTGAAGGTACATAATTGGCTTGCTAGACACGCACCAAAACTGGGGCAGTTTTTGGCGCGATCATTACATCAAATTTTGTTTCCAAAAATGAAGGGTTCAGATATAATCTGATACAAATTGGATTTAATCATTGTTAATTGGGGGCACACCAAAACTGGGGCAGTTTTGGTGTAATCTTTGAATTGTCACAATTTTCATCTTGGAAAAGCTCAGTCTATTTCTCATCACCTCTTCCCCTCCAAAATAAAGCTTCCTATTGTCACTCATCATTTTTGATTAAATTTTATCGAAGTGTTCATTTCTTTGACTTTGCTCATCCATTTTCACATCTCATTCATCCCCCAAGAAGTTTTCCATTTGACATGCATAGTCGTATTGTTAAATTCATCATTGACAAAGTTTTGATAGAAAGTGTGATAAGTGCATTTGAATATTACTTTTTGTCAGAACATTGATGGATGTTGGTGTCCTACACTGAAAAAGGGATGGAAAAAGCCTTGTGGTCGAGATATGTATTATTAGCAGAGGAATGATTCGAAACATAAAAATGGAAAAAGTTGTAATTAAGAAATGTGGGCATATATGATTTTTGAAGAAAATTGGTCAAAAACAATGGAAAAAAAACAAAAAAAGAGGGAAAAATGAAACACTTGAGAGTATTGCATTCATTCGAAGTGAGATATTCATAATTGTGCAATATATGTCATTGCATGCATCATCGTTGCATGTTGCTTATCATTTGACAGGTTTGTTCAAACAGTACAAATTCAGACAATCTTCATGAATCAGGTATGCATCTCTTTATTCAAATATTTTATGATTGGCCAAGCCGGGAATGGCCCTAGTGATCCCGAGCAATTTTTTTCAAAAATCATTTCCAATGATTAGCCCAGCCGGGAATGGCCCTAGTGACCCGTGCATTTTTCCAAAAATAATTTTCAATGACTCGTCAAGCCGAGAATGGCCTTAGTGATCCCGAGCATTTTTCAAACAAACGAAAAAAAAATTCTTCTTCACTGTTGAGTCACACGTCTTCACCATCTCTATCGTGCCTTTCCTCATCACTGTCACAATTCAGGCATGCACGACTTTTTTCATTCTTGTCGTTTTCATGGCATGTGTTTTTAAAATATTTTGTATCTTTTGGCCATATTCTTTTTCCTCTCTCTATCGTTTTTCCTTCCCATCTCCATCATGTCTCTTTCCCATCCCTGTCATAGCTCAGGCATATGACTTTCTTTCATTTTCTTTCAGCCATCTGTTTCTTCTCATCTCTATCGTGTCTCTATCACCAGCTCAGGCACGTATCCCCACATTTCTCCTTTCTCTTCCTTTCTGGCCAAGTTTTGTCTCATCTGATGGATTTCTTCGCTTTTCCACTAAGTGACATGTTTTCACCGTATCATCCGTGATGTCGACTTTTCAACTACTTTTGAAATTTTACGTTCATTCTTTATTGTTTTGTCGCTTGTGCTCGAGTTTTTCTCTTCTTCTCGAAGTCACGTGTCTTTACCATATCTATCATCTGATCATCGTTTTACTATGATCTCGTCACTTCATTTTTATTCCTTCCATTACTGACACGATTACTCACTTTCATTGATTTTCGTCCATTGTTCCACATCTTCTTCCACTACATCTCACCGTCATCAAGTGAAAATCCTCACCCATCTTTCATCTCATTTAATGGATGGGACTCTGTCACCCCGCTTACAAACAATCACCTTGTTTGCTAAAGCGAAAATTATTCCTGAGCGACGATTCGACCTTCACATTCTTAGAGATGCCAGCGCTCGTTGGGCTGTGAACTACCTCCAGGATCACTCTATGTTATTTTTGGTTAACCCAGATCCTACAGGTAATTTATCAGTTTACCCTCGTATAGTTCGTGATTTCTACGAGACTCTTGAAATGTTACCACCGAGTACGAGAACCGGACCACATCCGATTTACCAGGTGAAAGTAATTGGTATAAAACTCCAGTTCACCACAGCAGACATATTTGAGTGTTTAGGGTATCCCCCTTCTTATGATGTAGCTTCCGGTTTCGAAGCACCGATATCTGTTTCTAAGAAGGAGATAATTGTCAACATGTGTCGAGGACAGAACGATGAGAAAGTGAACGCTACACTCCGCTCATATTTACCACCAAAGATGTGGTTGCTGGACGACGCTCTCCGGCACAATCTTTGCCCCATCGGCCACCACCACCAGAGACGGGGTAAGATTCTTCATGCCCCATACTATATGTATCAGGGAGTATGGTTTGACATTGGAGAATTCTTTATGGCCACTATTCTAAAGACACAGAGTTTCGTGGAGAATAGACCAACGAAGGGCGGAAAATTATATTTCCCACGACTCGTTACCCGACTGGTTTTGAGCAAGGGCATTCGTCCTCCTATAAGCCAAATCTCCCCATTTTATCCAGTAAGCATTATGCAGAAAAATAACTAGTGGAAAGGCATTAACCAAATGACCACTGCTGCCAAGAGGCGAAAAGCATCAACGACACAAGTTGTATTACTGGGGGAAACATCTCGTTCTGCTACTAGAGCACCACCACCTCGCCGTATTCAGGAAACACCGACTCATGAACATCAGTTGGAGGCCAGGCGACAAAGGTGGGAGCAACTGTTGAATGTGGTTGCGAATATGGAGAGGCCCAACTAAGAATTCTACAGTGTCAGTTCATGTATTTTTACCAAAGTCCAGCCCATGTCACGGATAAGCCCAGGGATAACTACAGTGATCCCAGTCATTTTTATGTTTAAGGAAAAATCAATCATCATTTTCGGCCAAGTTGGGAATGGCTCTAGTGATCCCAAGCATTTTTCAAAAAAAAAAAAAACAAATAAATAAATTTTAGCCATGCTTCAAATTGAAAATCAAGCATTTTTGGAAACATCATCATCATTTTTCAGCCAAGCCGGGAATGGCTCTAGTGATCCCGTGCATTTTTCAAAAAAAAATTATTTCCAATGATTAGCCAAGCCGGGAATGGCTCTAGTGATCCTGTGCATTTTTAAAAAAAAACATTTCCAATGATCAGCCAAGCCGGGAATGGCTCTAGTGATCCCGAGCATTTTTCAAAAAAATCTCTCCAATGATTAGCAAGCCGGGAATGGCTCTAGTGATCCCGTGCATTTTTCAAAAAAAAAATCATTTCCAATGATCAGCCAAGCCGGGAATGGCTCTAGTGATCCCGAGCATTTTTCGAAAAAAATCATTTCCAATGATCAGCCAAGCCGGGAATGGCTCTAGTGATCCCGAGCATTTTTCAAAAAAAATCATTTCCAATTATCAGCCAAGCCGGGAATGGCTCTAGTGATCCCGTGCATTTTTCAAAAAAAATCATTTCCAATGATCAGCCAAGCCGGGAATGGCTCTAGTGATCCCGAGCAGTTTTCAAAAAATCTCTCCAATGATTAGCCAAGCTGGGAATGGCTCTAGTGATCCCGTGCATTTTTCAAAAAAATCATTTTCGATGATTCGACAAGTCGGGAATGGCTATAGTGATCCCGAGCATTTTTCAAAAAAATCTCTCCAATGATCAGCTAAGCCGGGAATGGCTCTTGTGATCCAGAGCATTTTTCAAAAAAATTCATTTTCAATGATTAGCCAAGCTGGGAATGGCTCTAGTGATCCCGTGCATTTTTCAAAAAATCATTTCCAATGATCAGCCAAGCCGGGAATGACCCTAGTGATCCCGGACATTTAAAAAAAAATCATCATCTCCAATGGCTCTAGTGATCCCGAGCATTTTTCTAAAAAATCTCTCCATTGATTAGCCAAGTCGGGAATGGTCAAAAGAATGACCAGAAAAAGAAGGCACAAGCACACTTCATTGAAGTGGAAAAAGGATTTGGATGTTATGAACCTTTGTGCAATGATCTCTGAATGCAACTTGACTGGAAATCCTAGAGAATGGTGGGTGGATACTGAAAGTACTCGCCATGTGTGTGCTAGCAAGGAGTTATTCTCCATATACCGACCCATTATGAATGAAAATTTATACATGGGAAATGCTGCTACTACAAAAGTAGATGGAGTTGGAAATGTGGTGCTGAAAATGATCTCTGGAAAAGAGCTAACTCTTATCGACGTGTTACACGTGCTAGAAATTCATAAGAATTTAGTGTCAGGGTCACTCTTTAGCAAGAAAGGTTTCAAACTTGTTTTTGAGTCTAAGAAATTTATTCTCACTAAGTATGGGATGTATCTGGGGAAAGGGTTTTTGGCTGATGGTCTCTTTAAACTTAATGTAACCACTGTTGATCATTCTAATAAAATTGCTTCTTCCGCTTACTTGCTTGAGTCTTGTAATGTATGGCATGGCAGGTTAGGACATGTTAATTATGGAACTTTACGTCAATTAATTAACATGAACCTAATACCTAAATTTGGCTTAGACATGAATGAAAAATGTGAAACATGTTGTAGTACCCCATTTTTTCCGGAAAGTTTTGATTTTTCCCAAACCAAGACGAAGCCCATTAAACTCACCAAAAAAATCAAGCCCAATTACTAATCCATTCATTTAAACTAACCTACCCAATTAAATCCAAATCCTGGCCCATCTCCCAATTAAACCCAATTAATCCCACCATCTAATTAAATCAAGCCAAATAATCACCCAACTAAAAGCCCAAAGCCCAACCCAAGTTTTAACCCTAATACCTAAAGGTTTTGATAGGAAGAAGGAAGAAGCCGCCGGTTATGGAAGAAGAGAGAGAGAGAGAACGTGGGAGACATAAGAGAGGGAGAGACACCGGATGAAGCCAAGGAGAAGAGAGGCGCCTCCAAGTTTGAAAAACGAAGAAAGAGAAGGCTAAATTCAAAGACAAAGACTTTTGGGGATTTTGTTGATTTTGGGGAGGAATTTTTCGGTTTTTTTGGTTTATAAAAGCAAAGGAAGAAACAGAGAAAAAAGGGGCGGAGTGACAGAGAGATTAGGAGAAAATTTTGGGGTGGTTTTGAGAGAAGGGAATTTCTTTGAGAGAAAAAGCGGAGATTGAGAGGGATTTTCGAGTTGTTTTTGAGAGGAACTTTTTCAAAATTCTTGACGGAGATTCGGAGGTGTGTTTTTTTTTTTTTGAGGAAGATCGGGGCTGAATCAAAGAAAGAAAACGGGAGGAGAAATTTCAGATTTGTTTTGAGGGATTTTTGAGTTGTTTTTTTGAAAGATTCGAGCTTGCTTTTGAGAGGAAATTTTGAGTTGTTGAGGGGAAGAAAATTGGAGATCCGGAGGAACGGAAGAGAGAAGGAAAATCGAGGCTCGCCGAACGGCAGAGGAGAAGATTCAGACGAAACTGGAGAAGAAAGATCCAAGAAACCAAGTTAGTTTTGATTTTCAATTTAAATCTTTTCTTGTCATTTTAATTTGTAGTTTCTTGTTGTTTTGGATCCGGTGTTCGCTTGTTTGCTGTTTTGCTGCTTTGTTTCTCTGTGTGCAGGCGCGTCGCTGGACGGGAAGACATGCAGGTGTGCTGGTGTTTTCCGGTTGTGAGGGAGGAGGAAGAAGCACAGTAACGGGCTGGGCCAGGGATGTGTTGTTGGGCCTGAATATGTTTTGGGCCTGTTTTAGATGGTTATGGGTTTTGGTTTCTGTGAACGGGCTTATTGTTTGTTTGGGCCAGGGATGTGTTGTTGGGCTGGAAGCTTGAGGATCGGGCCGGGCTCGATTTGTATTAATTTAGGCCGTTTGTGTTTTATTTTGGGATTTGTCTTGGGTTTTGTTTACATGTAATGGGCCGGGTTTGGTTTATGTTCTGATCTTGTGTATTCTGGATTAGGCTTTTTCTTTTGTGTTTTTGGGCTTTAAAATTGTATTGGGTTTTAGATTTAGGTTGGGGCCTTGGGCAGTAATTGGGGTTTATAAGTATGCATCTGGGCCTAAGGCCATGTAAATAGTGAAAACAAAAATAATAAAAATTGCATACATGATTTTAGGATGCTAGAAGCATGCAGCGGTTGATCCGACAACGGAACTAATCGAGTGGCATTGGATGTTTTCGATCGGATTCTTGAGGATAAAATTTTATGAAATTCTCATCCATTGGATGGAGAGGATTTTCTTTTAGCATTCATATTGTATATCAAAATTATATTGAAAGCATTAACTGACGATAGAATTAATTTGGGGAATGCATTGGATGCACCTTCAGACAAAATTCTTGAGGTGAGAGAGTTTCATGGATATTTGACCATTAGATGGAAGAGTCCCATGAACCTCAATATTATACTCTCAATATAACTTTTATATGCTGTAAATAATTATCATGTATATATTTTTGTTAAAATGTCACGATTAATTTTCTTAGTCATATAATGGGATAATAAAAGTTAAATTGGCAACTGTTTTTAAAACAGACGTTGTGGGGTGCCTCACACCTTCCTCATACGTAACAGACTCACTTACTCATTTTTCTGGATTTTCGCAGACCAAATTGATTTTAATCGGTGACCAATTGCACCTATTACAATTGGTGGCGACTCTTCTTTTAAAATTTCTCTCGCAAAACCGGTTGCGACACATGTGTAGAAGCTAAATTGGCAAAAGCACTATTTCACTCAATCGAAAGAAAAAGTGAACTTTTGGAGTTAATTCACACAGATATTTGTGATTTAAAATTAGTGCAAACGAGAGGTAGTAAAAATATTTTATCACATTCATTGACGATAGCTCAAAGTATTGCTATGTGTACTTGCTAAGAAGCAAAGATGAAGCTATAGAAGCATTTAAGCAATATAAAGTCGAGGTTGAGAACCAACTTAGCAAGAAAATCAAAATGCTAAGAAGTGATAGAGGTGGTGAATATGAGTCACTGTTTGAATCACTTTGTGCCGAACATGGCATCATTCGTCAAACCATCGCCTCCTACACGCCCCAACAAAATGGGATCATTGAACAAAAAAACAGAACGTTAAAGGAAATGATGAATGCCATGTTAATAAGTTTTGGATTACCCCAGAATATGTTGGGGGAAGCTTTGCTTTCTGAAAATTACATTCTGAATAAGATACCTCACAAGAAGATGGACAAACTCCATATGAATTTTGGAAAGGACGAGTGTCTTCCTATAAATTCTTAAAGGTGTGGGGGTGTCTGGCAAAGGTTGCAATTCCTAATCCAAAAAGGGTTAAAATAGGACCTAAAGTCGTCGACTGCGTATTTATTGAATATGCTCACAACAGTAGTGCATATCGCTTCCTAGTTCATAGATCAGAAAATTCTGAAGTACTTGAAAATACGATTATTGAATCTAGGATTGCTTCATTTTTTCAAAAACGTGTTTCCTCATAGGAGTACACTTGAAATGAGTACTCTTAAAAGCACTCATAAAGATATAATTCAAAATGAGGAAGAAAGGATTGGAACTTCAAATCAAAATTTTGAAGAACCAAGACGAAGCAAAAGAGCGAGGACTTCTACATCGTTTGGTCCTGATTTTATGTCATACTTGATAGAGAAGGAACCTCAAAGCTTCAAGGAAGCAATGTCTATGCCTGAAGCTCCTCTTTGGAAGAAGGCAATAGATAGTGAAATTGAATCCATCATTCAAAACTGTACTTGGGAACTAGTGGATTTACCTATTGGGAGTAAACCATTGGGTTCTAAGTGGGTCTTTAAAAGAAAGATGAAGGTTGATGGGTCAATTGATAAATACAAGGCAAGACTTGTTGTCAAAGGTTATAAGCAAACAAAGGGAGTAGATTACTTTGACACTTATTCTCCTATTTCAAGAATAACGTCTATAAGGTTTCTAATTGCCTTTGCAACATTACGAAATCTCGAGATTCATCAAATGGATGTAAAGATGAATTTTTTGAATGGTGATTTAGATGAAAAAATCTATATGGAACAACCAGAAGGGTTTGTGGTTTCAGGAAAAGAGAAAAAAGTGTGCAAACTTGTAAAGTCTCTTTATGGGCTAAAACAAGCACCAAAACAGTGGCACGAGAAATTTGACCAAGTAATTTTGTCAAATAACTTTCACATTAATGAATGTGATAAATGTTTGTATGTGAAAAAACACATCATCATATTATGTAATTATCTGCTTATATGTGGACGATATGATTATCATTGGTAGTGATAATAATATTGTCAAAGCCACTAAGAAAATGTTGGCAAGCAAATTTGACATGAAAGGCTTAGGCCTTGCAGATGTCATACTTGGAATTAAGATTACCAAGAACGTGGATGGTTACGCATTATCTCAGTCACATTATATTGAGAAAGTACTCAATAGATTTGACAAAGATAATAGTACCATAGCGAGAATGCCTGTTGATGTGAATCTTCATCTTAAAAAGAATGAAGATCCTAGTGTGTCTCAATTGGAGTACTCCCGGATCATTGGTAGCTTAATGTACCTAATGAACTGTACTCGTCCAGATATAACTTATTCAGTCAATAAGCTAAGTAGATACACTAGTAATTCTGAAGAGAATCACTGGAAAGCAATAGCAGGAGTCCTAAATTATCTTAGGTACACTACTAACTATGGATTGCAATACACAAGCTATCCAGCTGTAATTGAAGGTTATAGTGATGCGAATTGGATGTCTGACTCGAAAAATGCTAAATCTACTAGTGGATATGTCTTCGTACTTGGTGGTGCAGCCATTTCATGGAAATCCTCTAAACAAACTTGTATATCAAGATCTACTATGGAATCAGAGTTCATAGCTCTAGATTGAGCTAGAGAAGAAGCCGAATGGCTTCGCAATTTTTTAGAGGATATTCCTTTGTGGCCGAAACCCGTGTCGTCTATTTGCATACATTACGATAGTCAGTCTACAATCGGAAGGGCACAAAATCAAATTTATAATGGGAAGTCTCGATACATATGTCGTAGACATAATACTGTTAGACAACTTTCGTCTAATAGGATCATATCCATTGATTATGTGAAATCAAAAGATAACATCGCTGACCCATTAACAAAAGGCTTGACTAGAGATCAAGTGCATAATTCATCGAGGGGAATGGGTTTAAAGTCCATGAACTAAAGTTCTGTCACATTGGCAACCCAACATAGCTTATTGAAGATCCCAAGATCTATGTTCAATGGGACAACCGAATTGTGGGGGAATCTAAAGAAATCACTAAGGAAATTCGTAACTCTTTCCTATGATGAGATAGTGATATTTGCCATGTGTTCAGGATAATTTCTTATTTTAATGATTCTTGTACGTTGGAAATCCAACTAAAGTAAGGCAGAATACTTTTAACAAGAAATCATCTATATGAGTGTGAAGGGGCCGCTTCTATGAGAGTGATAGGACTGATCTCTCTAGAGCACTCATGAATTACCAGGTATGTCCAGGGCCAAAATGGACAAAATGTAAAAGGAACCAATGATGGTGGAAAAGAAACTGTGTTAGTATCGTTGTCTTGGTTTATATGAAAGCTGAACAGTTCAAGACATCACGTTCACTAGCTACCAAATAAACCCGATGATACTTTACTATGGAAGGTTCAAAGTCAAAAACTACTTATCCTGATGCAGCTATTTTCCAGAGCTCTCTCTCGATCGAGTCTGCATATCATCTTTGCATTTCATTCATGTGGGGGATTGTTGGAAATTCATGGGTTTGACCATGAAATTAATTGGGCTCCAATTAATGGAGGGATTAGATGTTCAATGAAATGTTGCTTGATAGTAGATCACGTGAGCATGACATTGGGCTCAGGTCCAACCCATGGAGACCTTGCAAGCCCAAACCGTGTGACAAGTAACATATTTGTTGAATATCTCTTGGAGATTCCAATCAGGAAGAGATAATACAACATATAAAGATGTGTTGAATATCTCTTGGAGATAATTCAATCAAGTGGAGATAATACAAAATTCTCATGGTGATAATTCATTAAGATGAGGCTTATCTCTCAGTTGTTCCAATCCAAACCTTCCCCTTATGCACTATAAATATATGCCTCTAGTTCATTATAAATCATAGTAGAAACACGAAGCATTCTAGTTGGTTAGAGAGTTGAGAGCAACCTTCTTTGGTTCCGCAAGAGCTTTGAAGTGCTGCTTCCATTCCGGTGTTGGGTAGTAGCCATTCTATCCTGGGAGGCTTTCGTCCACAAGTCCTAGAAGCTCAAGGTGGGAGGTCGATAAAGTCTTAAGGAGACAGAGATACTCTGGGCTTGGCTATTTTGTTGTCTCTACTTTTTCATCATTTTGGTAATATTCATCATTATTGTGTTGATCATATGATAATAAAGTCAAGATTTACTTTCATTGATACTTTCATTTTGATCTTTTTTTAACTATGAGTTTCTATGCAACTTTGTTCCATAAACCATAAATCTATTACAAATAGATAGACGATTACATAAGTAACGGTGAGTCCATGCTATGTTGAGTTGTGTGTCGAATTAATGGGTAATTGCTGGTGTGGGCAGTGTGATGGGTGGCGCAGGCAAAGGTGGAGGAGTGGTGTCGGCGGAGGTGGGGCAAGGCGAGTAAATATGGGAGAAAGTCAAATGAGGGCTTTTGGGCCGGGTTCGATTTAAGCTTTTATGGGTTTAGATTGGGTTTTAGTTAGGTGAAGATTTGGGCTTGCTAAATGAGATTTATTTTAATGGGCTTAGGAATTTAGTTTTATTTTGGGTTGGGTTTTAATTTGGGGTAAAGATTTAAATGAAAATGAATTTGAGTTGGGCATTTTGGAATTGGGCCAGGTTTGGTGGGATATTTGGATTGGGCTTTAGTGAAGTAAGGATTGATTGGTGGACCTATCTAAACTTGGACCATTGGGCTTCTCTTTTTTGTTTTTTTTTTTGTTTCTTTTCTTTTTTATGCTTTTTCCTTCTTTATTATTTTTCACTAAACATATTTTATTTAATTAAACTCAATTAAAATTAAAATTAAAAATTAAAAATTGAGCCTAGACAAAAATAGTGTACTACAATTTAGAATGTGATGTTAATAGGTATTGATATGATGTGGATTCGATTTTTGCACATGGTTAGGTTTGGGAAAAATCGAAACCCTAGTTTTTGGGGAAACATGAATTATAACCCTAGTTTTTGGGGAAACATGAATTATATTGTTTTGCTTGGAACGAGGTGGGGATTCTTACCCATCTTTGATATCATTTTTATTTCGATTCTCTAATGAGCGTTTCATATTTTCTCATTGATCATTTTTTTCTATTCTTGCCTAAATTGATCCTTGGGAAGAACGAACTCCTTATTTGGTCATTGATAAAAATTGCATATTTTAATCATGCTTAATCATCAATTGAGCATGTTAACTCTTGTACATGCATAACATAGTTACGTATATATATAGGCTTACTATTTATATATATATATATATATGCTTGCATAACATGAATTGGACATGCATTGTAGATGCATTATGGTCTATGGGTATGGACCCATAGTAAGGAGCTATTTGTGACATCTTGGATACCAAGGGGCAGATTATTGCTAGGATCGGGATTCCACATTAGGTTGATACACCTATAGGGGTCCGGGGCAAGGTTCAAGGTTTCAAATGATTTTTCAGATATCCGTTGACTGGTGCCAAGACACTATAGGGTGTAGTCGTTGATTACTACTATGTTTTGACATTTTAGATGTAATTTTGTTGTATTGTGTTTATTTCATTATTCAGCTTTGTAATAGATTACTCTTTATATTCCCTGATGACTATTCAACTCACCTTATTTCCTTTTCTTTTATCCTTAGGTGAGATTAGTGCTAAGAGCCATGTTATGGATCAATAGGAGGCAACGTGATATGGATGGACACCTTTGGAGCCTAGGATTTCCTAAATGTTATGGATTTAACTTTGATGTTTATCTTTAGTACAAATAGTACTTGATTTTGTTGAACATTATGTTTCTTATGTACCTTTCAGTAAGCATGATGGATGTTTGGAGGTGTATGTCGTGTGATTGAGGACCAGGATAATGGACCATAGGTCTGGATATTAGACTATGATAGTCTTTTGAATGATGATGTTTATGTTATGTTACTTGGCATATACTTTGCTTGTGATTAGGAGGCCTGAGGTCCTGCTAGGCTGCGAAATTGTGATGAATTATTATTGATTGAATTTCTTATAACGATGTGTTATTTGATTCCAGGTTGACACTCTCCGATATATAGGGAGGGGCTGCCAGATTTTCGTTATAATCCGAGTTAAGATGACATGTGGTAATGTCCTTGGTGATGGGTGCATGCATCATTAGTAGCGCTTATGGCTCGGTGTGTGATTTTTGGGTTGGGGCGTTACAACTCATATCATCTTTTCCTAATGTGTATAGGCCCATGAATGTTTGGTATAAAATTATGTATTGGCGGGGGATGGATTTGTACTGTCCAGGCTCAATTAGTGATTAATTTGATTAGTGGAGTTATTTTTCCTCGGTAAAGACTAGTTAAAAATGTGGTTTATGCTTTTCTCGGCAACTGTTTGGACAATATGGAGAGAGCGGAACAAGTTGACTTTTGAAAATTCTTCAATTGATTGTAGTAATGTGGTTCACTCGATTTACATCAAATTTGGGACTTGGTTGAAGCTTTATGTATCCATCTTCCTTACATTGGGCCAGAAATCATGCATTCCTCGAGGGAAGATGTTGTGTTCAGTTGTGTTTGTGGGAAGATGCTCTTTCTCTTCAGTGTAATTTGTTTGGTTGAATATTGAGCTTGTTACTGGGGGGTGTGGTTTTTTGTCCAATGTCTAGATTTTCCTATGCTGGTAGAGGTGTATTTGGTAATGGAGTGTCTTGTGAAGGGGTGTGGAGGTGCATCTTTGTGGTGAAGTATCTTTTTAAAGGGGAATTCTCTTATGGAGGTGTGTTTTTGTGGAGGTATTGTGTCCTTGTGATGGTGTGGATTCGAATATTTGTGTGCTCGGTTAAGTGGTGTTGATTGCTATCTTGAGTGCAAGATCAATATTCATTTGGGTCAATGTTCTATAATCTAAGTTTGCAGTGCATTTTGGTTTTTTTGGTTGTGTGAAGATGTGATTTTGTCAAGGTTTGGAGGTGCTGCTCTCCCTTATTATTTGGCTATGTTGAGTGATTTCTTGAGTTCTAGATTCTTTTTGGCTAATTGTATTATGTTCTAAGTCTACAAGTATTTGTCTAGTACTTTAAGCTTGCGCTGACCTGGGATTCTTTGCTAATTTCTTCATTTGATTTCATCTAATTAATTTGTTAGAAGTCCGAGTTACTTGTGTTTTGGTTCTTTCATTATTAGGTGTTTGTACAGAGTGCTCATTTTCATTTTCTCACATTTTGTAACTACGATTTTCCTTCGTCATAAGCGAAAATTTTCATAAATTCCTGAGATAGAACACTCTTTAACAAAAAAAGAAAACAAAAAAAAAGGCATGGTCCCACTTCCACGATACAAGCAAGCCGCGATTCTTTCGAGTAGGAAATGGAAATTCCATCATGCTATGAGACGAAGATATGGGTAACATATTAAACAACAATGAGATTTTATACCTATTGTCTTGCTAGACTAAAGGGTCGACATCAAGTCGAGCTGACCATAAAATATTAGGCCCCAAGCTCGAGAACCTTCTTCGGGTTTCGGGCCAAGGACAATTTGATAAACCCAAATCCAGCCTTAGCCCAACTAATTTGGGCTAATAAGTTGGGCTTCAAGCTTTTGGCCTCAAACTTAAGTACTAAATATATATATACATATATATATATTATCTATCACTCATTATATATATATACATGTTTATGTTATATTTTTCAAGTTTCAAGTTCGTACCAGCCCAAAAGCACGATCTTCGAGCCAAACTCAGCCCCATAAATAGGGCCCACAACCGCCCAGGCCTAGGGTTGAGCCGCTCTAGCCCGAAAGCAATTTCGGGCCTGAACCCGGGCCGGACCGAATGATGAGGCCTAGCTGGACTGCAATGATTGGAACATCCTCCAAAATTTAAGTGCAATGATAACATCACATCTCTACAAGTTTGAGCAATTCCACAAGTACACGAGACTGAAGCTTATAAAAAAAAAGTATATAAGACTCAAGTAGCAGCTTTAGCTGATTCTTAGAATGAAAATCCTCCAAGATCTTTGTATGCAACAAAGATTAAATCAGACAGCAAGAAAACAGCTTCAATAAAAACCCTACTTAATCTGCCACCATGAATGGATCAACTTCTCCAAGATCAGCAACCAAAGGTTCCAACTGTGCTACGCTATCATCCTCCGGCAAAAAGTAGGTTGGGAATGGAAGTTGGGAAATATCAGGCCTTTTGTAAACAGAATCTTTTATAAAAACAAAGTTCCCCTCGGCACCTGGTACCTACAAAAATGGAAACTCCAAGATGATCAGAAACAAGGATTCAAAGACGGTTTTCAGATGCATCTTAATGTGAACTATCTTATCATTTATTTCTCGGTAACTTTTGATCAAATAGCAATAGGAGATGAGCATGGCATTAGAAATACAATAAAGTCAGAGAAAGAACAGTGCTACATGGATTAATTTCTAAGGTTAGAAATGTTCATTTATAAAAATGAACTTGCCCAATTGACTAGGCCGTCATCTATGTAATTGACTATGCCTTTCTTTTTTGCCATCAGTAAAACATTAGATGCCACTGAAAAATTAAGCATGAATGAGAGCAAAAGCGCTGCCACTCTGTTTTTGCTCTCCCTCTCTCCTCCATCTAGAAAGCAAAAGCAAGGAAGGAAGCTGAAGAAAAACATAATTGTATCTGTAAGAAACAAAAATGAATGCTGAACATAGTGCCTAATGTCACTTCCATGGGACAAATATCATGGCTATGACATCTTTGTTTATTATCTACTAGCAGGCACACACTTTTGAGGAGGAAAACCGCACTTCAGTTTCTATGCACTTAAATTAGAAAAACAAATTTGGTTAGAGAACCATACTTGGCCTTTCACCCACATTAAGTTCCTCGCTGGATCTATTTTGTAAACCCAGACATTTTTAACTGTTCTCTGCTGCCCACCCATGCGCCCAGGCATCTTTTTTCCTTTAAACACCTGTTCAAAAAGATGTAGATTGTCAATTACAACGCAAGGGCAATCCAATGCTGCACATATTCACACTAATCAATAAAAAAAGACACAACAATGAGATGGATTCATTAAACAGAATGGGAAAAAAAGATCTTTGATTGGCATCATGTCATAATCCTTGTCCTCTGATTGTTTGCCTTCTTTCCATTGGATGCTAAAGGAAAAAAATATTTGAGTGATAGGCACATGACAAGAGTCAACTATATATTAATCGAAACTTTGGCAATAAATTGAGGACATGACAACATTCTCCAGTAACTTTGAACCGACATATTTAATGGTATTATTCTCCAGTGATCATTTATTTGACTATAGGCTTAAAACTAGCCCCGCTTACATAATATCACATTCAAATGTTGTTAACAAAATTTGACTGGTTGAAACCATGCATAATGGCCGAAAGTACCAGCCCAACTATCAGTTTGAAAATAACAATGCAATAAAGAAACAGGAAGCATATTTATTACAATATCCATAACTCTCTGGTTCTATCCTATAAGCAAAACAAATGTCTGATAGGAACAGATGAACTCCACTAGTTATCCGCATTTATTATAGGTTACTATAGCCAATGTGTTTGGAAAGCAAAACCACCATAGAGCATATTTGAGCAAGACTCGAGTAAATGCTATCAAAATTGATAAAATCAGCAAATGAATTCCATCTTTGGAGACAATAACATCATATTGACCAATATCCAAAACGATGGCCCCTCTCACACCCAATCTACAGATTGATATAGCATGACTTGCTTGAGACAAATACACATTTACGATTTTGAGATCCTAGAGGTACGTACCTTCAAAAAAAAATGAAATGTAAATTATATCATGTGTCTATTTCAAGCATGAAAATGATTTAGCCTACATCTCAAGATGAATATGCCAAACAAGATACTCCAATTCCTATGCATTTCCCATGCCAAAAACTGTCTATGCCTGCGGATCAGCTACATAACTCCATAAAACAAAAAATGAGGAGCACTGTTAGTTCAGCAGTTGCCTTCTAACCACCATGCCTTCAGGCAGAGTTTTGAATTCCAACATCTCCATTGAACAACAAAAAAATCAATACAAAGTTAGTTGGTAGCCATTGAGAGGATTCACATGCATTAAAGTTGCTCTTGCAATAAGCAAATCAGACCTTACTTTTCCAAAATTAAAAAATAAAATCAAGTAAATAAAAGCCAAAATTCTGTACTAGCAGGAATTTCCTTTCCATAACCGCAATACTTTGTTCAAAAAACAGTTATTGATTCAAAAAATCTAAGGAAACACACTCACCTTGCCAGGAGCATCCCTCTGACCAGTGGAGCCAAGACTTCGATGAGATAATGATGCACCATGACTTGCTGGCATCCCGCTAAACCCGTATTTTTTCATCACACCCTGACCGAAAAGAAAAGGACATTCAATTCAGATACAAATATTTTCCATCCTTCAACCATAAACAGAAAATGCAAAACACAGAAAAAGAAGTTTCCTGCCTCACTAAATGGTATAAGGAGTACAATAAACACTTCAAAGCAATTTATATTAAAAAAAAACCAACATGATGAATAAATTTGTGAGGAATAAACACTACAAATAACTATCATCTGAAACCTATAAACAGATTCTTGTATTGCCGGAATTTACAATCTGCAAGAGAAATTATTACAATAAACTGCAAGAGAAATTATGCAAGTCATAAGCAACTATACACAGGAATACGAAACCAAAAGTTAATGATTCAGCAACAAACATAATTGAACTTCAGAAAAAGAGTCACCTGGAAACCTTTTCCTTTAGTAATTCCTGTAACGTCAACAAACTGACCCGGGACAAAATGGCGAACCCCGAGGGAGGTGCCAACAGGGAGAAGCGCATCTTCTGTTACAGGAAATTCTTTCAACTTCCTCTTTAGAGTAACTCCTTGCGCTCTGAAATGACCCACTTCAGGCTTCGTCAAATGTTTTTCCTTCTTCTGCCCGCAACCAATCTAGCTAGCACCATAATGTAAAACCAACTACTCATTTAATTAAAAACCCACGAAAATACCTCATACACAAAACAAGACCATCATCTGTTCAACTTCAAAACTCTCAGGATAGCTAAAACAACTTAAACTTTAATTCTCATTCAAAATGGGTATCTCAAATTTCGACATTAAGTAACGCAGAGACGGCGGGCAAAGTTGGTGAAAAGGTTTTGAATTTTTGCAACAAATACAGAACTTTAAAGTTCTACTATTCTCTAATTCGAAAATCAACGAAAAAGATTGAAACAACATGAAAAACAAAATTCTATTAGTCTAAGGAGGATTGCAACAGGGTATTAGGAACTACCTGCAATGCAAAAAAGCCCTCTTTCTCCACTGTCTTGACTTGAGAAACTATATTATCATCGACCCAGAGCACGGTGATCGGAACCCTCGCTCCCCATTTATCCCAAAGAGCAGACATCCCGCACTTGACGGCAATAATCCCAGTACGCTTGGAGTTAGCAGACATGACACCAGGCTTCGGCTCGATAATCCGAGAAGGCACTTCATCAATGATGGGGCCTTCAGTGCTGAATCTCCTGAGATATTGATACAGCGCCATACGAGGAATGAGGGCTCTCGACAAAGCCATGGCTTAATTACAAGGCTGATAAGCAGGAGCTAGTTTTTCGTCTTTTCGATTTGGGTGTTGAGCTCGTGTTTCTCAATTAGAGGCTAGGGTTATCTTTAGAAACAACACACAATTCATAAACAAACAAGAAGATTTAAACACAGTAGAGATAACAAAACGTCAAAACCCAACTCTTTCAAGAGCTCTAGCCGCGGAGGCGAGAGGAGAAGTTGCGGACGCAGCGGGTGATTGGACGAACGCCAATGGGATTTCGGCGAACGCGGAAGGAGAACTAGAGGACTGAGGAGGACGGAGCCGGAGGTAGTAACTAGGAATCTGCAGTTAGGGTTTAGTTGCAGAATTGCAGTTGGCGAAAGGTTTTGAAAACCGGATGGTTGATTGAACCGAAAAATCGTTGGATTCACGGTTCAATAGTTTAACCGTGGTTTGAATCAGCTTGAAATCAGTTCAACGTGTACCGCTCCAAACAGTGCACAGCTCAGCGTTTGGAGGAAAAAAATGCACGTTGGTCGTTTAATGCGACACATGTACGGATGTGAGGAATTCAAACAAAATTTTCCAACATGCCCTCACCCTCCGCACTCCTAGGCGAGTTGTCTTGTACACGATTTTGGTCTGCCCTAGCTACTTTCTGAGATCGGCGATTGACGAAGAGGAAGAGAGCAGTAAGATCCAGCCAAAATACAGCTCACGTAACTTGCGCAAACCTTCATCTAAGCAGGTTTTGCTTCTGATTTTGCATGCATCTAACCCTAACAGGTCATCTTCTCTCTGTCATCACAGCTTCACCAGTCTGTGAAAAGCACCTTCCCATTTTCGAAGCTACTCCAGCTTTGATCTCACTGTACTGACCAAGTTCTCTCTCTGCTAGGCTTCCAAGTAACACCGATCAGTAACCTTCAACTCTTGATTTTTTTCCCGAAATTAATGATGCAAGTTAGATCTGTTTGAGGGTGCTTATATTCTCGCCAACCGTGAATGTGGGGAAACTCTATTTATAGGCTTCAATTATCCATCCCTGTATTTCAATTTTGATTACTTGCTGCTTGATTTCAGTGAACATGCATGCCAATTCGTGCAACAATGTGTACCCTGGTACGATAATTTCATTAAACCCTACACTTGTATGACCGTACCTAGCTCCAGCAAGCTAACCTCAAGCTATATGGACCAATTGGAAGTTTTTTAGAGTCTATTTCTCCTTTTGGTGAAGTGTTTGGGTGGTCCTTTTGGTGTGCAGAGAATGGCATTTTTTATGGGTTCAAACTGGTTATTAGTGGTAACCTCTAGTGTACATAAATGATAATATGTTATTTGTTGTATGTGTGGTTCATGTGTACTGTAATTACAACTCTACCTTGAAATAAAGAAGATGATAGATGGTTTTTGCTTTTGGTTGGTTTGTGCTGTCATTATGGAAAACTAGTTTTGTATAGATTATATTTTGGTCTCTGTTGCATGTATGGTTTCTGTTCGTTTGTTATGTCATTAGGCTCACTAGTTGTATACATTGTTCCAGGTGTATTCTAGTTTTTGATGTCTTTATGGTCACTAGTTTCATAGATGGTTTCTATTATATGGATTTGTTTTTTTTGTCATTAGAGTCACTAGTTTCATAGATGAGTTTTGAGTCGTTTTTCATTGTACAGCCATATAGGGTTAGGAGAATGCCAAGACATGGGAAGCAAGCCGTTGGGTGCATTACACCGGAGAAGACTAAATGGACTCAAATTTTGACTGATGCATTTGTTCACATTTGTGTTGACTACTTCCAATCAATCCCTAGGATAATTGGTTCTCCCATGCCTAAAATTGATTGGCAAGTTATTGTACTGAGATTCCAGCAGCATACTCATGTCACATATACTAAGGAAACTATGAAAAATAAGTGGGATCAACTGATGAAAGAGTGGGGCCTGTGGGAGAGGATGACACAAGGCGAAATCGGACTAGGGTGGGATTATGAGACTGGAAGAGTGGACATGTTCGAAGAGTGGACATGTTCGAGGAGTGGTGGGATCTCAAGATTCAGGTATTTATTCAATTTAACACAAAATTGTACATTCAATTTATGTATTGTCTATACATGCATGTTTTTTTGATCTACTTTGATTTCGCAAGAGAACAACGATTACAAAAAGTTCAAAAAAATGGTTATCGTTATCATGATTTACTACGCCCCATATTCAAGGGAGGTCAAGCAATAGGGGAGAGGTGTGTTGCTGCCCCAACTATGCAAAGCACAGGGCGGGTCCCCCCTCCTCCACCACCGGAAGAAACAGATTGGTTTGGGGAGAGTGGTGATTATTACAGACCAATTCCAGTGAGCATGTCCTCTATGGGAGTTTGCGAAGGTCCTGAGAGGTCAACAGGTCATTCACCTAACAAGCATCCTACAACCAACCATGAGGCAGTTGAAGAAGGAACACCAATGTCCCGGAGAGGAGCTGCACCCCCTGTTAGTGGAGATGTTGGAAGCCCATTCCTAAACAGTCCTACTGACGGAGCTATTGGCAGCCCATTCCTAACATCCACATCTGCAAGAGCACCTAGTAGTCTTAGAAAGCGTAAGTCCAGTGAGGGTAGCTGTCCAACAGAATCCTTGACCAGAATTGCTTGGGCTTTGGAGGCAAATGATGAGCGTAGTGCATCAAAAGCAGAAGCAGCGAAAGCCGAAAATGAGGCCACTAATATTGTTGCCCAGATATGGCAAGAGCAGAAGATAACTATGGAAGAGTACATAAGTGCCTTATTCAAGTTAGAGAACCCTTATTATAGGCAGGTGCTTGTGACTATGCCACCAGATGCTCGTCAAAATTTCATATTAGGGCTCGCAGCGCGTCCGTAGATTTATCTGTCATTGAGCTGTGGGTTGGTTAGGGTTAGGTGCAAGACATTTTTCAATATGATCTTGGGTCTATGATGTTTTTATTATATGTCATGTTTCGATTATTTGGTGCTTTTTATGTCTTTCAGTTTTGTCATTGTGGATTTATGAGGCTTGTGGTGGATTTTTTTTATAAGATAATAATAGTCTCATATCGAATACTTTGGAGCTGTTACAAGTTTATTAATATTGCTTTATATTTACAGATATGAACAACTCAGGAGATGACTCTGATGAAGAGGGCTATGAAACTTATTTACTCAGTGCATCTACAGTTACGATATATTATGAAAATTTTAGTTTGCCGCAGCAAATACCACGTGTACCATGTAGGACGTCCGCTTTAACGGGTGCTCAATATGTGTCAGAGGTCTTGAATGGACACCCAGTTAGATGCAAGGAGAGCTTCAGGATGTCCATAGATTGTTTTAGAGCATTGTGTTTAGATTTATCTAGTAGATACATGTTGAGAGCGTCCCACAATATCCAAATTCTGGAGATGGTAGCAATCTTTTTATTTACATTAGGCCATGCTACGTGCAAAAGACTAGCAGCGAAAGATTTCAACATTCAACCGAGACAGTGTCGCGTATTTTTCACTTGGTGCTAAATTCGGTTAGTGCATTATCGGTAGATGAAATTAGGGCGAGAGAGAACCAATTTGACGAAGTGCCTGCCCGAATAAGAAGTGAGCCGAGGGCACGACCATTTTGGGGTGCTATAGGAGCGTTGGACGGGACCCATATTCCTGCGGTTGTAGCTCGTGAAGAACAATCTCGTTATATTAATCGAAAGGGTTACACAAGCCAAAATGTGTTGGCATTGTGTGATTTGAATATGATGTATTTTTTTTTCGCCGTAGGTTTTGAGGGGTCAGCTCATGATGCGAGGGTGCTGGATCATGTGATCCACAGACCCCAGTTTCAATTTCCTCATCCGCCAGAAGGTGCATTCCATGCCATCCTTATAGGGGCGAACGTTATCATGTGCCGGAGTGGCAATCTGGTCGTCGACCGAGCGGACCGCGTGAGAAGTTCAACCGCAAGCACTCATCACTCTGGAATGTGATAGAGAGGACATTTGGGGTGACAAAAAAAGATGGAGAATTTTGAATGATATGCCATCCTATTCGATTGAGCAACAACCACGAATAGTGTGACGACCGTGCCCTGCATCGACAGCCCACAGGCCCGCTAGGCGCCACGCGTCTCACATTCAGGCCCATGGGCCCCACCCCCAACCCCTCTCCTCTTCTTTCGACAATACTGAGGTGGGTTGTTGCTCCTGGGAGTCGAACCCCTCAAGGCCTTTACATGGGCAGTGCCCATCACCAACTAAGCCATGGCTTAGCTGGTGGCATAGTTGGGCATGGCCCCTATGTTAAAGGGAGGTCAGGAGGTCGAGTCCTGTCTCCAACAACCTACTCGTCTGCGGGGAGTGATGGGTTGGGCTGCCTGGGCCATGGCCCTGAGTGAGTACCCACGGGCCCGTGTCTGGGTGGGGAAGCTTATAAAAAGGTAATTTTTCTGTGACGACCCGGCCCAGCTCGACAGCCCATCTGGCCCGCCCAGCA
This sequence comes from Euonymus europaeus, assembly GCA_963580455.1. Lineage (NCBI taxonomy): Eukaryota > Viridiplantae > Streptophyta > Magnoliopsida > Celastrales > Celastraceae > Euonymus > Euonymus europaeus. The sequence goes on from OY756965.1 coordinate 5,607,429, forward strand.
CCGCGGCCTCACATTCAGGCTCCATGGGCCCTACCCCCAACCCATCTGGCCCTTCAGGCACCCAGGTTGTTGGTGTGAGGTTCAGAGGAGTTAAACTCATGACCTCCACACCCTTTAACATAGTGTCCATGGCAACCTATGTCACCAACTAAGCCATGGCAACCTATGTCACCAACTAAACCGGGCGGGCCAGATGGGTTGTCGAGCTGGGCCGGGTCGTCACAAATAGTGGTTGCGTGCTACGCTTTGCACAACTACATCCGACGACATAGCACAAGTATTGAAGAAAGTATTGAAGTTGAGATTGAAACCGGCACCTCAACTGCCTGTAATGGTGCATATGATTTCGATGAGGTATTTGATTATTTCATTAGCGATGATAGTACGATGGGTGATATTAGAGATAGGATTGCTGCGCAACTATGACAGTGCACGACATTTGAATTTGTATTTTAGATTGTATGTACAATTTGTAGTGTAGTAAACATGGTACGTATGCATGTGGAATTAATTAAGTACAATGTAATGATATTGTGAACATGGTAAGTATGCATGTTGAATTAATTAAGTACGTAATGATTTCGTTACGCTGTAATTATGCATGCAGAAAAAATTTGTAATGAAATGTAAGGAAATTAAAAAATCAGATCTGATTTTTTAATTTAGTTTGTAACATAATCTCCAATTTAATGCATAAATATTAATAAAAGTTCACAAATTTCATTATTAATTTGTAAGGAAATCAGAATATCAGATTACATTTTTTAATTTAGTATGTCACATAATCTCCAAATTAATGCATAAATAGTAATAAAAGTTCACGAATTTTGTTTTTTTTTCTTCTAATGAGATGTAAGGAAATAAAAAAAAATGACATTATTTTAATTTAGTTTGTAACATGATGTCAAATTTAATGTATAAATATTAACCAAGTTCACAAATTAAATTATTAAATAACTTTGCAAACCCTAATGGTAATTTGACAGCTTATACGCTATCAAAACTTCCGCTATACCAAACAACATACAGTTTATTTTGACAGCTTATACGCTCTACCAAACGGTTTCATAATATATTTATATTGATTAAATATAATATTTATAATAATATTTCTCTATTAAAAAAATTATTAATTATTTATAGATTAATAATATATATTTAATTATTATATTTTATAATATGTGTTAAAAAATTTATGAAGTCTAAAATATTCAATAAATATATCATTCTAAATAATTAAAATATCGTAACTTAATTGGTAGAGTGTTTGTCCTATGTATAAAAGGTACGAGGTTGGAATTCTACATAAAATAATATTTAATTTTTTTAATTTATTAAATGAATCAAAATGGTTCAAATCGGCCTATTCTAATCGATTCAACAGGAGAATCGAACAATTCATCTCAAAAAATTTTGCTAGTTAAATTTATGATTTTCAAGACTTGACCGGACTGAACTCAAGGCTTATCCAGTTGTGATAACCTTGTTGTTGACTACACTATTTGAGTGTTGATTGGGATAGTATTTTGCATATTTTTGTAGAGTTTTGAAAATAAAAAGTTGAGTTTCAATGCTTAAAAATCACATTTTTAAGTTTGAGTTGCCGAAATCCATGTTAATGAGCCAATGCACAATTTAACATTTTGACATAGTCATTTTAAGTGTTTTGATTCGGTTCAAGTTGGTGTGGTTGCTTAGAGATTTAAAATCCATGTTTTGGGTATAATGGTTAAAAGATGTGAAAATGATATCTCTTAAGCTTTTGGGTTTTAATGTACCGAATTTGTTTTATCAACCTAAAATTGGTTTTGACACTTGTTTATGTTTGTTTCAATCATTTATGACTTGTTTGAATGGTTTTTGTAGGCTCCAGATCAATCGAGATCATTTTCGAAAAAGAAGAAGCATTAAGGAGATGAAATTGGAATTTTGCAACGGAAGTGTCGGGACACCAAAAAAGTGTCAAGACACTTTCTTAACAAAGTCATACCAGCAAGCAGAAGTGTCAAGACACCATAAGAAGTGTCGGACATTTTCTCAAGAAAATCAAGCCAGAGAGCAAAAATTGTCAGGACACTTCCTTAACAAACCCATTTTGAAGTCATTTCAGCCCCCAACATCAATTGTTTGGACACTAGCCCATGTTTTGGTGTTTCAGCGCCATAAATCAAGGATATTTTGGGGAAAACTTATATTTAACCAATGAGACTCATTTGTAATGGGTTAAGATGGTCTTTTAACATATGTATTAGGGTTTTAAGGGTCTTGAGACCCCATTCTTGTAACAACACTACTTATAGCCGAAAACTAGATATTCTCTAGGGGTTCTTGCCTTATTCTTCATTTTGGATCTTTGTTGGAGTTCGAAATTCACTTTCTTGAAGATTTCTAGGAGTTTTGGAGATGCAACCAACTAAGAGAAGAAGTTCTTCCTCCTTGTAGAGCTTGATAAGAGCCCAAGTTGGAATTGCCCAATTTCCATTTGTAGATTGGAAGGTCATTTCGCCTCAACTTTCGATATTGGATTTGATTTCTAAACTTTCTTTACTTATTTTATTTCATTTAGTTATCATATGTAGATTCACAATTTCTAGTTTAATCTACTTGGTTATTGTTCATTCCGAATTAGTTTTCACTTTGATCATTTATGCTATGCTAGATTGTGTTCATTTTGTCTTTGATTTTCTGTAGTAGTTTAGTTTCCATTTCCATTTCATATATTGCATATTAGGGTTTAATCCAATCAATCACCCCAAGTGGGAAAACCGAATCTGACCAATGGTTAGTGTAATTTTGCCACACTTAACATTGTGAATATCATATTTAATTCGTAATTAGGTTAATAATCCATAGACCCAAGCCGAAACCAAAAGTATTTGTGAGACGATTTGGGATTCACTCCTATTATTACTTCGACAAACCTACACTTGGGAAAACGTAAATCCACTTGCCTATTTTGGGCGAGTCAAGTTTTTGGCGTCGTTGCCGGGGACTTTCGTCCTTCGGTTCGAGTCTTTCTTTATTTTATTTTATTTTTATTGTGTTCTTAAATTTATAGTCTACTTTGTGATTGCTTGATGTTGCATGTCTTGGGTTAGAGATGATCATAATAAGTTGTGTAGGACATCTAGCAATACAAGTAGTATTGTTAGTCTTGAAACTGATTTTACATCTGTGACTTTTGAGCTAGTTTTGCCAATTTTATTTGACGAAGAAGTTTGTGAAAATATGGTCGATCCTGCACCACGTACTCGTAAGGATTTTATTCATCCCACTCGCACTATTACTCCTTCATGCATCATATTACCTGAAAATGTCATGTTAAGCATGACTTGATGTCAGTGATACCTCAGTTCCATGGCATGGATTCTGAGAGCCCTTACTTAAATGTTACCGATTTTGAGTTGACTTGTACTACTTTCATTAATAGGTCTAACACTAATGAGTATGTTAGATTGCACTTGTTTCCTTTCTCTTTGAAAGGTAAGGCTAAGTTGTGGTTTAATAAATTGAGAGCTAATTCTATTACTAGTTGGGTTGATATGTGAGAATCGGTGTACCTCACCAAGAACGTTAGCCAACAAATATTGAAACTAAAATGCGGAAAATAAACAAAAATAACACCAAGTATTTTACGAGAAAAACCCAACCTGGGAAAAATCTCGAGTATATGAGCAACTAACATGAGGAACAATCCACTAATAATGAATCAGGAGTTACAACCCTATCTTTGAACTAAAAACATCGCTCATCCCTCCCATTCAGTGTTTTGCTTCAACCTCACTCAACCCAACAAGGTAGAGACCATTCTTGGAACCCCCAAGAGTCTTCGCAAACAAGTAATCAAAGAAGAACAACTCTCAATACAAAATCCCTCACTACAAATCACTCATTAAACTCTCATGTTTAGAATCTCACACACGAAATAATAATGAAAAGATTTGCTAACAAGAAGTTACAAACACAATGCTCAACATCCTAATCACTCGTAACTTTCGTAGCTCCAAAAACAGCCTTGGTGACGTCTTTATACCATGCATGAGTCGGAGATCAAGACTTCGTTTCCCATAAGAAGCTTATCACCTGAAAAGCATCAAAACATGCTTTTGTGTATTTGGAGAGAAATCCGAGGATGCTAGTAGGTTTCTTGATTTTCTTGACAGGTGTTGCCTCTTTCATAGTTTTGCCTTTTTTCCATTGATGATGTCACGCCCCTCTCCCAGATAGGTGCAGATGAGCACCCATGAATCCCAGAGACGTGACCGGCAGGGAACTCCTCCGTTCCCCGAACCGGATTTACACCCCAAGCTACCCAAACACTACATAAGTAATCTCACATATATATGTCTCAACCAAATCCCAAATACTGCCATAATGGAATGTAACATACAAACCAGAGTCTACAGCGGAATATCACATAGATACGGAATACCGTACAAAACACAGATACTACAGACAGTCAAACCATTCCCACCAGCTACATCACGCCTCACGCATCCCTGCGCTGATCATCCACTCCGGCTATCTCACCTGAAAACATGTGAATGAAAGGGATGAGCTACAAAGCTCAGTAGGGATATAGAGGAATATCAATCATCAGAATAAACGGAAAGTAAAAGCTCAAGAGGTAAGTGAAATGAACAGGAAACTCAAATAGTGATACACTCCCGTATCACCGAACTCCAGTAAATCAGAGATAAAGTAAGAAAGCCTGTAAGATATAGAATACATACAGAGAAACCATAAGTGATACACATCACAACTCATCACAATCAGTCAATCCGTAGGGTAGATACCGAGTAGGCTCCACCACCACCATCCTCAAGTACAACTCTCAAATCAGTACTCAATCATAATCCAACTCAAATCCATATCAACTCAAATCCGTATCAACACAAATCCGTATCAACTCATATCCACATAACAACAGAAAATCCTCCCCTGGACCCACCCTGATCCCCGCAAGGTGTCTCCCAGTCCAGGTACTCCCCAGATTGGATGAGGATCGAGCCTACATCAGGTACTCGATAGCATCGCCTACATCGAAGAGCGTCCCCTAAGATGTACCTCACCTCAATCCGGTCTCCAGGTACGTACCCGATCGAAACCATCGATAAATCATCCAATAAGCTGGGTCGCCCGATGTGGGTCCCACGCTCTACAAATCATCCCTCCATAATCTCACAAATCATAGAAGATCATCATAATGAAGTCCTATCCGGACTCTCGAGGATAAAACCAAACATCAGGAGGTGGGCCCCACCAATGGATATGCGCCGACAAAAGGATAAGTGGGCCCCACCAGGATAGTAGGCCCCATGAGAGGATAGGTGGGCCCCACCAGGATAGTGGGCCCGCAAGAGACACAAAAATACTGTCAGTCGTACATATACCTCCAAAACAACCACATATAATCATAACATATTGCAATTGCGGAAATAAATCAGATAAGAGTATAAACAGAGAAATTCCCAACCTCCGGGAATTTCACACCAATAGACAAATAGGAGTCCGTCGAATACGGAACCCCCGGAACCCCAAATAAGAACTAGGGCAGAATCCCTACCTGGAATGTCGACTAAGCTAATCTGTAATACGTCTGAAAACTCCAAATCAACCTCCTGCATCAAAATACGGATACGTATACACGACAGTCAAAATACGGAAAAGTCAACCAAAAGTCAACCTAAAAGTCAACCTAAAAGTCAACTCGGGTAACCCGGTCAACTCGGGTCAAAAGTCAAACCCGGTCAAAGTCAATTCGGGTCAAATAGTCCACGGTCAAACCGGGTCAAATAGTCAAACCGGGTCAACCCAGTCAAAACGGGTCAAACCCGAGTCAACGGGTCAACTCAGTCAAACCCGAGTCAACTCGCCGGAGCTGAGTCAACTCGGCCGGCCGGTCGCCGGAATCCATTTTTCCGGCGAATTTTCCGGTCACTCCTACATCAAAACGAAGCCCACAACAACAGAAATCTAATGGTACCTGTCTCGTTCCAAAATTCCTACTGAATCAACCGGGATCGAGCTTTGAAATCTTGAAAAACCGAAACTTCGCCGCCTGATTCCGCCGTCTACGGTGGTCCGATGACGACGATTCTGGTTGGGTTTTGTTCCTCTCTCCACGAGCTTCGATTTGACACCTTACTTGCTCCGATCGGACCACAAACGAACAACTTCTTCTCTCTCTCTCTCTCCTCCCCCCTCTCTCTCTCTCCTTCGGCCAAATCTGCCGGAAAAACCAGAAAAATCTGGGTTATCCCAGATTTTTGGTGAAAATTACCGTTTTGCCCCTTATTCCCAAATAACACTTAAACTTCTATAATCCATAACAAATCCAATTCAACTCCGATTTAGCTGATTCTTGCGTCAATATTTTTCTAAAAATATGTAGTATTTATTAAAAATATTAAATTTGAAAAATTATTATATATTTTTTAAAATTTTGGGTTCGGGATATTACATCCTCCCCCCCTTGGAAAACAATTTCGTCCTCGAAATTACCTAAAGGGTAATTATTAAGTAATCAAAGGTAAAATAATTAGTATAAAATACGAAAAATACCTAGGTCGTAAACAAGTCTGGATAGCGCTCCCGCATATCTGACTCTACCTCCCAGGTAGCCTCCTGAACTCCATAATGCTGCCATAACACCTTAACTAAGGGTATGGTCTTCGAACGTAATCTCCGTATCTGGCTATCCAAAATCTGAACCGGACGTACCTCATAGGTAGCATCCTCTCCAATCTCCAGAGTCGACCAATCAATAATATGGGAGGGATCCCGATGATACCTCCGTAACATAGAAACATGAAATACACCATGAACTCCGGACAACTGTGGTGGCAATGCCAACCTATAAGCCAAACTCCCTACTCTCTCCAAGATCTCAAATGGTCCAATAAACCTAGGAGTCAACTTCCCAGATCTACCAAAACGCTGTATCCCTCGCTTCGGACTGACCTTGAGGAATACATGATCACCCACCTGGAACTCTAGAGGTCTCCGCCTACGATCTGCATAACTCTTCTGACGTGACTGAGCCGTCAGAAGTCGCTGTCTGATAACTGCCACAGCCTCAGTGGTCTGCTGAATCAAATCTGGTCCCAACAGGGGTCTGTCCCCAACCTCCGACCAACAAAGTGGTGACCTACATGGTCTACCATAAAGTGCCTCAAATGGTGCCATCTGAATACTACTCTGATAAGAGTTGTTATACACAAACTCTACCAGTGGAATATGCGTCTCCCAATCACCCCTGAAATCCATAACACACGACCGAAGCATGTCCTCCAAAATCTGTATAGTCCTCTCACTCTGACCGTCAGTCTGTGGGTGAAACGCTGTACTAAAACTCAACATCGTCCCCAGGGTGTCCTGAAAACTGCTCCAAAAGCGAGAAGTGAAACGAGGATCCCTGTCAGATACAATAGACACGGGTACCCCATGTAGCCGTACGACCTCTCGAATGTAAAGTCTAGTAAGTGTCTCCACCGAGTCAGTCTGCTGAATCGGTAAAAAGTGAGCAGTCTTCGTCAATCTATCAACAACAACCCACACAGTATCATGTCTCCTCACAGTCCTCGGTAAACCCATCACAAAATCCATGCACACATGCTCCCACTTCCACTCAGGCAATGGAAGCGGCTGTAACAATCCAGGAGGTCTCCTATGCTCTGCCTTCACCTGCTGACAGGTAAGACATCTCAACACAGTCTGGGCCACATCTCTCTTCAGTCCGCTCCACCAATACTGTCTCCGTACATCTCGATACATCTTAGTGGCACCAGGATGTATCGCGAACTGAGAATAATGTGCCTCTCTAAGTATCTCATCTCTCAACTCAACATCTTCTGGAACCACCAATCGGCTTCTAAAACGAACTCCTCCATCAACACCTCGAATCCAACCATCCATATCCTCAATATCATCAAACATCGCATCACCAAGCTGTGCATCCAACACCTTCTGTACTAGTGCTGGACGACTCACCAAACTGCTCAGGGAACATCTATCACCCCTGTCACTAACATCTAGTCGGTACTGCCCAATGATGTCCACCAACTCAAACTCCCGCAGTGACAGTCGTGCCACTGCCAACTTCCTACTCAAGGCGTCAGCCACCACATTGGCCTTGCCTGGATGATACTGCAATGAGAAATCATAATCTCCAAGGTACTCCATCCATCTCCGCTGCCTCTGATTCAGATCCTTCTGTGTAAATAAGTGTCGTAAACTCCTGTGATCTGAAAACACCTCAAACTGCTCCCCATAAAGGTAATGTCTCCACTGCTTAAGTGCGAACACTATAGCAGCCAACTCCAAATCATGTACAGGATAATTCCTCTCATGTGGCTTCAACAGTCGTGAAGCATACTCCACCACCCTATCCTGCTGCATAAGCACACAACCTAAACCAATCCCTGAAGCATCACAATATACATGATAACCAATACCACTATCTGGAATAGTCAGGACTGGAGGTGATGTGAGTCGGGTCTTCAGCTCCCGAAAAGCCTGCTCACATCTATCAGTCCACACGAAAGGAACACCCTTCCGCGTCAACTCAGTCATCGGTGAAGCAATCCGTGAAAATCCCTCTATAAACCTCCTGTAGTAACCTGCTAATCCCAGGAAACTACGAATCTCTCCCACTGTCCTCGGAGTCCTCCAATCCAACACAGCCTCCACCTTGGCAGGATCCACTGCCACTCCATCTCTGGATATCACATGCCCCAAGAATTTCACCTGAGTTGCCCAAAACTCGCACTTACTCAGCTTGGCATACAACTGATGCTCTCTGAGTGTCTGCAGAACAATCTCCAAATGCCCCATATGCTCCTCCTCTGTGGCCGAATACACCAATATATCATCGATGAAGACTATCACAAACTGGTCAAGATACTGTCTGAACACTCTATGCATCAAATCCATAAAAGCTGCTGGGGCATTGGTCAGCCCAAACGGCATGACCAGAAACTCATAATGACCATATCGAGTACGAAATGCCGTCTTCGATATGTCCTCCTCTCGAATCCTCAACTGGTGATAACCTGACCTGAGATCAATCTTGGAGTAATAGTGACTACCCCTCAATTGATCAAACAAATCATTTATCCTCGGTAACGGGTACTTATTCTTCACAGTCACCCTATTCAACTTCCTGTAGTCCACACACATCCTCATCGATCCGTCCTTCTTCTTCACGAAGAGAACTGGAGCACCCCATGGTGAAGTACTGGGTCTGATAAATCCTAGACCCTGCAACTCCCGCAACTGCCTATCCAACTCCCTCAACTCTGCTGGAGCCATCCTATACGGTGGAATAGAAATCGGGTCTGTACCCGGATATAACTCAATCACAAAATCAATCTCTCGCTGTGGTGATAATCCTGGTAACTCATCAGGAAATAAATCCAAATACTCCTCTACCACTGGCACAACCGTACTAGTCTCAATCTCCGATGTAGAAGTCAAGCTCGCCACTAGACAGTCAGTATATCGTGGGTTGTCAAGAAAATGTGAACATGTAACAACCCGCGACCCACAAAAACTAACTCGCCCAGATGGTGATGTCAGCGTGACCCTACGCTCTGTACAATCTATCACAGCATCATAGTCAGTCAACCAGTCCAATCCAAGTATCACATCGTAATCAGTGAACTCCATAACATATAAGTCCGCTCGAAACTCGTGATCAGCAAATCGAAAGATACAACCCCTACAAATGCTCCTCACCACGGTACCTGACCCCAACGGAAAATCCACTACCAATCTCCTATCCAAATCCGAAATCTCTAACCCCAATGCCTCAACAAAAGAGGTATAAATAAACGAATGCGTGGCACCGGTATCAAATAGAACACGAGCCCAAGAACTAAAAAGTAAAACTCTACCTCCAATGAAATCACGCTCTGGTGCTGGCTCAGGTGCAACTGCATAAACTCCAGCTCTCTGGCCCTGCCTCTGCTGCTGTCTCACTGGTGGTGCTGGAGGTCTGGCCCCTCTGCCTGCTGGAGCTCTAGGTGCTGGTGCTGCAAGTGCTGGGGCTCCCTGTCCTCTGCCTGATGGTGCTGTACGACTCCTCGGGCAATACCTCTGAACATGTCCTGGTAGTCCACAAGAGAAACACAATGGGCTATCCGCCCTGGGACAGTCCGATATCATGTGCCCTGTATGACCACACGCATAACAATACAATCCAGATATGGACCCCTGTCCCTGTCGTGGACCCTGCTATCGCTGCTGCGGACCCTGCTGTCCCTGTCTCTGAGAACTCTGCTGCTGACTCGGACGGTCCTGCCTCCTGTCCTGGAATCTCTGCCCCTGATCCTGTCTGGGTCTCTGTCTCTGACCCTCAGTCCTCTGTCTACTACTGCTCCCTGAGGCAGAAGAAGTATCTCCGTACTTCCTCTTATGAAGCTCCCAATAATCCTGTGAATCAACCATGCTCCTCTCTATATCAAGTGCCCTATCAATGGACTCCCGATAAGTACGAACCATCATCCCTGCTAAACGCTCTGAAATGCGGGGTTTCAGCCCGCACTGAAATCTCAGTATCTTCTTCTCCTCAGTGGCAATGTACTCCTCTCCATATCGGCCAAGCTCCTCAAACCGTGCCTGATACTGTGACACCGTCATATCTCTACTCTGAATCAGCTCCAGAAACTCCTTGGCCTTCGCAACGCGAATGGCCTGGGGAACATACTGTGCAAGAAACAGAGTCTCAAACTCCGTCCATGGCATCTCCATACTCTCCCTACCAATAGTCATACTCTCCTACCAGACATAAGCATTATCCTCCAAAAATGCTGAAGCCAACAAAGCTCTCCTCTCAACCCCGCCCACGTCCGCGGTAGCACGCCCACCCCGAACGCGTGTTTTACGTGTGTCTACTATAACTGAAACGTAACGTATAACTACATAAGTCAAATACCCAAAACGTAAAAGAAAGAATAACTCACCAGATCAGCCGGGAAGCGCGTGATGTGTAGCTGGGGAAAAACAAAATAAACCGAATACCCACTCCAAAAACTAACTGACCTCGCTTCGATACCAAACTGTCACGCCCCTCTCCCAGATAGGTGCAGATGAGCACCCATGAATCCCAGAGACGTGACCGGCAGGGAACTCCTCCGTTCCCCGAACCGGATTTACACCCCAAGCTACCCAAACACTACATAAGTAATCTCACATATATATGTCTCAACCAAATCCCAAATACTGCCATAATGGAATGTAACATACAAACCAGAGTCTACAGCGGAATATCACATAGATACGGAATACCGTACAAAACACAGATACTACAGACAGTCAAACCATTCCCACCAGCTACATCACGCCTCACGCATCCCTGCGCTGATCATCCACTCCGGCTATCTCACCTGAAAACATGTGAATGAAAGGGATGAGCTACAAAGCTCAGTAGGGATATAGAGGAATATCAATCATCAGAATAAACGGAAAGTAAAAGCTCAAGAGGTAAGTGAAATGAACAGGAAACTCAAATAGTGATACACTCCCGTATCACCGAACTCCAGTAAATCAGAGATAAAGTAAGAAAGCCTGTAAGATATAGAATACATACAGAGAAACCATAAGTGATACACATCACAACTCATCACAATCAGTCAATCCGTAGGGTAGATACCGAGTAGGCTCCACCACCACCATCCTCAAGTACAACTCTCAAATCAGTACTCAATCATAATCCAACTCAAATCCATATCAACTCAAATCCGTATCAACACAAATCCGTATCAACTCATATCCACATAACAACAGAAAATCCTCCCCTGGACCCACCCTGATCCCCGCAAGGTGTCTCCCAGTCCAGGTACTCCCCAGATTGGATGAGGATCGAGCCTACATCAGGTACTCGATAGCATCGCCTACATCGAAGAGCGTCCCCTAAGATGTACCTCACCTCAATCCGGTCTCCAGGTACGTACCCGATCGAAACCATCGATAAATCATCCAATAAGCTGGGTCGCCCGATGTGGGTCCCACGCTCTACAAATCATCCCTCCATAATCTCACAAATCATAGAAGATCATCATAATGAAGTCCTATCCGGACTCTCGAGGATAAAACCAAACATCAGGAGGTGGGCCCCACCAATGGATATGCGCCGACAAAAGGATAAGTGGGCCCCACCAGGATAGTAGGCCCCATGAGAGGATAGGTGGGCCCCACCAGGATAGTGGGCCCGCAAGAGACACAAAAATACTGTCAGTCGTACATATACCTCCAAAACAACCACATATAATCATAACATATTGCAATTGCGGAAATAAATCAGATAAGAGTATAAACAGAGAAATTCCCAACCTCCGGGAATTTCACACCAATAGACAAATAGGAGTCCGTCGAATACGGAACCCCCGGAACCCCAAATAAGAACTAGGGCAGAATCCCTACCTGGAATGTCGACTAAGCTAATCTGTAATACGTCTGAAAACTCCAAATCAACCTCCTGCATCAAAATACGGATACGTATACACGACAGTCAAAATACGGAAAAGTCAACCAAAAGTCAACCTAAAAGTCAACCTAAAAGTCAACTCGGGTAACCCGGTCAACTCGGGTCAAAAGTCAAACCCGGTCAAAGTCAATTCGGGTCAAATAGTCCACGGTCAAACCGGGTCAAACCCGAGTCAACGGGTCAACTCAGTCAAACCCGAGTCAACTCGCCGGAGCTGAGTCAACTCGGCCGGCCGGTCGCCGGAATCCATTTTTCCGGCGAATTTTCCGGTCACTCCTACATCAAAACGAAGCCCACAACAACAGAAATCTAATGGTACCTGTCTCGTTCCAAAATTCCTACTGAATCAACCGGGATCGAGCTTTGAAATCTTGAAAAACCGAAACTTCGCCGCCTGATTCCGCCGTCTACGGTGGTCCGATGACGACGATTCTGGTTGGGTTTTGTTCCTCTCTCCACGAGCTTCGATTTGACACCTTACTTGCTCCGATCGGACCACAAACGAACAACTTCTTCTCTCTCTCTCTCTCCTCCCCCCTCTCTCTCTCTCCTTCGGCCAAATCTGCCGGAAAAACCAGAAAAATCTGGGTTATCCCAGATTTTTGGTGAAAATTACCGTTTTGCCCCTTATTCCCAAATAACACTTAAACTTCTATAATCCATAACAAATCCAATTCAACTCCGATTTAGCTGATTCTTGCGTCAATATTTTTCTAAAAATATGTAGTATTTATTAAAAATATTAAATTTGAAAAATTATTATATATTTTTTAAAATTTTGGGTTCGGGATATTACAGATGATGCACTCATAGCCCCTTGCTTTCGTTTAGCCATATATAACCCAAATTTAAGAGAGATCGAAGAAGAAGGTATAAGAATATGTGTAGAACTCAAATGGTTATTGAGGTAATGGATATGAAGTGAAAGAGAAGAGCCAGAGGTGATGTAGAAAACCAAAAAGACCTTGCATGACTTTTGAGGAGAATTAAATGCTGGAAAAGACAAAACACACCTCATGGCCAGATAAGCCACACCCTTTAAAGAGGGCAAAGTGGTCAAATCAGAAGCAGACTCTGGAACCAATTTTTTTTTAAAAAAAACCATGTCTTATATTTATGGAGGGTAATACTACTGACACACAACATATGGTAACCAATCACAATGTTTTCACTAGCAATCAGTTCATATATAAGCTAGAAGGTTACCTCATGACTCGTGTAGGCAACCAACTAGATAAACTCCAGGTAATTGCGAATGATCGAAACACTAAAAGCAACATCCATAAATATTAAATCCCAAAACAAATATGACTACATGGATGGAATTTAGAAATTGATCAGATTTGAAAAACTACGGATGGGAATGAAGGACATCAAGTAATATTTGTAAAACATTGGACTGACTATACCTTGCACCATGTACTTAAGATTTGAAGCATGTTATAAGATCTGTAACATTGTGTGTGATTTCAAGAACTTGAAAATTGCAATGACCAGCATAATACACGAAATCAACTTGCAATAGGTTGTCAAATCACTCTTGAAAATTTGATTTTATATCAACACTATACGCTACCCTTTTTATTTCAAAAGGAGAAGGTATACCGACTATGGTGGCTTTCATAGTTATTTAGAAATGGCTCACTTTATTTCAAGAGATACACACCTGTTTTTTTTAATAACATAGCTCTTTCCATAGTTTGTCTTAACAATGACTTTGATCAAGAGTGATGTTCAAGAGACCTATACAAAAGCTATCATGCATTATGTTAGCATGACATTACAAGGAGAAATATGTGCAACACAAATTTGTCCAATAACATGTCCTTTGCATATCCATGATCGGATTAGCTAATGAAAAACAAACATACACAAGAATATGACATCGTCATATCAGTGTTTTTCATAGAGCAACACATATCCCACACACATGAAGTCATAATAAAAATAGAATCTAATTAATAGATGTCACCCCTAGTGCTTTTCTCAAAAATTCAAATTTTTGTCTTTCTAGAGGTTTTGTAAAAATATCAGCCAATTGATTGTTAGTGGAAATATATTCAAGAGTTACGAGATTATTTTCAACAAGATCACGAATGAAATGATACCGAATCTCTATATGTTTTGTCCTCGAATGTTGAACAAGATTTTTTGAAATGCTGACACTTATGTTATTACAAAAAATAGTGATACTTTTCTGATTTAATCCATAGTCGCATACCATCTGTTTCATTTAGAGTAGTTGAGTACAATAGCTACCATAGCTATGTATTCAGCTTTTCCTGTTGATAAAGAAATAGAATTTTGGTTCTTACTGTGCCAAGATACGAGGTTAGTTCCAATGTAGAAGCATCCATCTGAAGTACTCTTTCTATTATCACTACATCCTGCCTAATCTGCATCTGAATATCCCGCAAGAGAAACATTAGTGTCCTGTGAATAATACAAACCATAATCCAATGTACCTTTGATGTACTTTAGAATCCTTTTTGCAGCTGTCAAATGAGATTCTTTTGGATCAACTTGATACCTGGCACACACATATACACTAAATGCAATATATCAGGCCTACTCGCAGTGAGGTAAAGCAGGCTGCCAATGATACTCCTGTACACAGTTTGATCAACTGATTTTTCTAACTTATCATTGCTTAACTTGACACTAGGGCTCATAGGAGTTTGTGCTGGCTTACTTGAGCTTACCTCAAATTTTTTCACCAAATTTCGAGCATATTTTGATTGAGATGTAAAAATATCATTATCTAGTTGTTTCACCTGAAACCCTAGAAAATATGTTAGTTCATCCATCATGCTCATCTCAAACTCAGATTTCATTAATTCACCAAAATCACATGCAAGTTTGATAGAAGTGGATCCAAAGATTATATCATCAACATATATTTGAGAAATTAGTACATGCTCATGATTTTTCTTGACAAATAAAGTTTTATCCGTTGTTCCTCTTATAAAACCTGCATTCAAGAGAAAAATGGTGAGTCTTTCATACCAAGCATGTGGTGCTTGTTTGAGACCATATAATGCTTTATTGAGTTTATACAAATGAGATGTATGCTTTGGATCCTCAGAATCTTGTGGTTGCTTAACATATACCTCCTCATTTAATAATCCATCAATTTTAAATAATTTAAACTTAATTAAACATGTCAAGGATAGTAGAATGCATATGGATTCTAAATGAGCAACAAGAGCAAATGTTTCATCAAAGTCTATGCCTTCAACTTGTGTATATCCTTGTGCCACCAACCTAGCTTTGTTCCTTGTAATATTCCCATTCTCATTAGTTTTATTCTTGAAAATTCATTTTGTACCAATAATGTTGACATTATCTGGTCTAGGTACAAGGGTCCACACATCATTCCTAGTGAATTGATTTAATTCCTCATGCATTGCGTTTATCCAATTTTCATCATTCAAAGCCTCTTTCATATTCTTAGGCTCTACATGAGAAACATAGCAACTGTAACTCACCTCATTATGGAGTTGCTTATGTGTTTTCATTGGAGCATTTACTTCTCCAATAACCAAATCTTGAGGATGATTATTTTTGACTCGCTGTGAAGGATTCAACATCTCTGAAGTAGGTTTGCTGCAAGCTACATCATTTGTGTTTGGTTGTTGCTAATCTGAAGTAGGCTTGCTGCAAGTTATTTCACTGTTATTTGAATGTTGCTGTCCGGATGAGGTAAGTTGCCTAGAGGTTACTTCAACTAGATCTGCACTTGTACTATTGACCTCATTCTTGCTTTCTTCAAGATTTTTACCTAGATCCGGAAGTGAGTAGTCGATTTCATCTTTGTTGTTTGAACTATCATCATGAACAACTACGTTAAATGATTCTATGATGATTATTGTTCTATTATTCAACACATGATATGCATGACTGCTCATTGAATATCCCATGAATATTCCTTCATAACTTCGAGCATCAAACTTACCAATGGTTTCTTTATCACGTAGAATAAAATATTTACTTCCAAAATTCCGAAGATGCTTCACAGTGGGTTTTTCACCTTCCCAAAGTTTATAAGATGTAAATTTTGTATCCGTTCTAGCATGAACTCGATTGGAGATGTAGCATGAAGTATTGATTGCTTCAGCCCAATATTTTTGAGCAACCTTTTTAGCATGCATCATTTTTCTAGTCATCTCTTGAAGAACTCGGTTCTTTCTTTCCACCACACCATTCTATTGTGGTGTTTTAGGAGCTGAATATTCATGCTTGATTCCAAATTGACTACAAAACAAATTAAATTTAGTATTTTCAAATTTTGTACCATGATCAGTTCGAATTTTACATAAATGTGAATCATCAACTTTTTTAAAATTTGCCAACATCAAAAAGAGATCATAAAAAACATCAAAAGTTTCAGATTTTTCACGTACAAACCTTACCCATGTATAGCTTGAAAAATCATCGACAATAACAAGAATGTATTTCTTACCTCCAATGCTTTCAATTTGAGTTGGTCCCATAAGATCCATATGAAGATTTTCAAATGGTCTTGTAGTACTGATAATACTCACCTTTTTATGACTTGCTTTGATTTGCTTACCTAGTTGACAAGGTTCACACAATTCCTTTTTATAACCAATCTTTGGTAATTCTCAAACAATCTCTGACTTTGATATTTTCTGAAGATCATAAAAGTTTAGATGATCTAATCTTTCATGCCATAATCTATTAGAAGAATATTCAATCATAGAATTACACATAATTTTTGGAGTCACAAGAATTGTATAGCAATTGTCACTTAACCTTTTTCCATGCAAAACACAAACTTGATTAGCATCCAAAATCCTGCATTTATTCTTATTAAACACAACAATATGATTTGAATCGTATAAATGACTAATAGTAATCAAGTTTACTTTCAAACCTTCAACATACAAGACATATTTTAGAATGCACTCACTTGATGTTTTGACCGTACATTTGCCTGTAATTGATGTCAGACTACCATCACCAAATGTAACTTTTCCACCATCATATTCTTCAAATGATGAAAATAATGATTTGATTCCACTCATGTGACAAGAACATTCACTGTCTAAGTACCAAGAATTTTCTTTAAAAGCATTCAAAGCAATATGAACTACTGCACATTTCAAATCTGATTTCTTGATCCAAACTTTCTTGTATTTGGGGGACGCAGACAATCGACTTTTTGCTTGAAGATGCTGTGGAAGATGTCCTTTTCTTTGAGAAAGAATATCAAACCTATTATTAAGAAAATTCTTTTGAAATGAGGTAGAGTTAGTTTTTCCAACAAAATAAGATTTTGGAAAACCATACAATTTATGACAATATGGACGTATATGTCACAGTAATGACACACAGGAATGAAGTGAAACTTACCTTGATAAACCTCTTATTTTTTTGTTTGTTATCAAGATTTCCTTTAGAAAAAGGATGAGCCGTTCTACAAAATCTGTATGACACATCATTATTTTGACAAAAGGATGTTTGATTTCTTACCTTGATAGGAATGGTAGAATTCTTCTCTTCTTGTTCCAAAGTTTTGGATGATGAAGGCACAAATTGCACAAATTTCACAGGAAAACTTGTATATGAACTAAATTTTGAGCACTCCCCTTTTTCATATCCTAAACGACATGTTTCCTTGCTTGATCTTTGTGCATCCAAAATATCTTACGATTTGTTAGATCCTGACTTAAACTTGTCAATATCTGAACATACACTTTTGCTCATGTGTTCTCTTTTGTTTTCTACCTTAATGAAGTAGGTTACATCGGAGGTTACTTCAACTGGGCAAAATAATTCAAGATCTTGAATTTCTTCTTGTAATTCCTTGATTTTTGCTCTTGCTTCATTCAGATCTTGAGTAAGCATTCTATTTTCTTTGACAAGCTTTATTCTCTCTTTCTTACTCTTGACACATTCATCAAAAATATTATTATAAGCTACTTGTAGCTCACACATGTCTATTCCAGAATCACTGTCATCCCTGTTAAATCCACTTGTCTTTGGAGATTACACAGCTGAAAATGCAACTGAACTTTTTGGCTTTTCATCTTCTTGTTCAGAATCTGACTCTTCTTCTGTGTCATCATTTGTGGAACTAGTATATGCTTTTTGTTTCCTTTTCTGATTTGCACATTCCTTCGCAAAATGACCAAACCCTTAACATTCATAGCACTTTATTTTCTTAAGATCCTTACCTGATTTTTCTTCTTTCTTTGAGTTAATTGATGATGATTCATCCTTTTTGAACTCTTGAGGCTTCCTGTTCTTCAATAATTTCTTGAAATTTTTTGTTAGTAACACAAATTCATCAAGTAAATCATCAGAATCATTAACAGACTTAAAAGCAATACCTTTTGACTTGCAAAGATCCTACCAGTTCTTCAACTTTGATAGAATCAAGATCTTTGCTTGAAAAGACCATTCAACCATCCATTGAGGAGATTCCTACTCTTGAGCTGAAAAGACTCCTTGATGATTTGAAATATATTTTCCTTGGTCCAAAACAGGGTACATTCCCTGTTGTTATTTAATCTCAGCTCACTCCTAAGCAAGAAACCAGCTTGGTAGCAGTTTTACAAAAGTACAAGGGAGCTATTGGTTAGACCATTGCAGACATCAAGAGTATTGACCCTAATATTTGTACTCACAACATTTTTCTGGATGGAGATCCTACACCAGTGATATATGCACAGAGGAGACTTAACCCTGCCATGAAGGAAGTGGGGAAGAAGGAGGTTCTAAAGCTGTTAGCAGTTGGAATCATCTATCATATCTCTGACATTAAGTGGGTGAGTCCCACACAGGTAGTCCCTAAGAAATCTAGTTTAATTGTCATTAAAAATGCTTCAGGTGATTTAATTCCTACTGGGAAAGTGACTGGATGGTGCAGGTGCATGTGCATAGACTATCGAAAATTGAATTCGGTTTGTCGAAAAGACCATTTTCCATATTAACCCTTGAGATATTTGATTGTTGGGGTGTAAAGCATGTGACTCTTGTCAAAAACTTGAAAAAATCATAGCTAGGAACATGACACCCCTTTCTCCCATATTGACTCTTGAGATATTTGATTGTTGGGGAATTGACTTTATGGGGCCTTTTCCTGTTTCTTATGGTTACATGTATATATTGCTTGCTGTTAATTATATTTCCAAGTGGGTAGAAGCTATACCATGTGAACCAATGATCATAAGGTTGTGCTTAAGTTCTTAAAAGATTTGTTTGCATATTTTGGCATGCTTAAGGCCATAATTAGTGATAGGGGTTCACATTTTTGTAATAAGCCTTTTCAACATTTGATGAAGAAATATGGTGTGACTCACAAGGTTGCTGCTCCATATCACCCCCAAACTAATGGCCAAGCTGAGTTGGCTAATAGTGAAATCAAGGTCATTCTTGAAAATATCGTCCATCCTAATAGGAAGGATTGGTCTGATAAATTACTTGATGCTCTTTGGGCTTACAGAACTGCATTCAAAACCACTCTTGACATGTCTCTTTATCGATTGGTTTATGGTCGTGCATGTCATCTACCTATTGAGATTCAGCATCATGTTTTATGGGTTATTAAAAAGATTAACTCTTCATTTGATCATGCCCAAGGCTTGAGAAAGTTACAGATTTTGGAGGTGGAAGAAGCAAGAAGGGAAGCATATGACAATGCCAAACTATCCAAGGAGAGGATGAAAGCCTTGCATGATAAGAAAATCTTGGACAAATAGTTTATCCCTGAATAAAAGGTGCTTCTCTACAATTCCAGACTCCATATCTTTCTCGAAAAGTTAAAAACTTGATGGAATGGCCCGTACATTGTCAAGAAGGTTCATTCCCACGGTATTGTTGATATTACCAATCCGAAGAATGGGACCACCTTCACTATTAATAGACAGCGGCTCAAGCCATTCCTTGCTCCTTATGCACCAAAGGATGAGACACTCCTCCTACAGGATGTCCAAGGAGTACTCTTAACTTCTCCTGTTGTTATTTGATTAGTCTCGTAAACTTTTTCTTCTTCTTGCCATTTCTTTCGCCTCTTTCATCTTCCTTTTTGTTGGATCAGAAAAATATCTGCACAATTGATTTCTTCTCCTTTCTCTCTCTAGATCTGCTCTTTTTTTTTTCAAAATTTAAAACTTGAAAGCTTTTAGATCTAGTGTTTCTATAGTTCCTTACTTTTGTTTTGGTGTATATGTTGGATATATGATTTTCATTCAGGATTTTTTTGAGTCTTATGAGTGTTGAATCTAGAAACAATATGACAAATTTTAACAAATCATTCAAACATGTTCATACAGATTTTTTAATGTTACTATTTTAAAAGTATTGTAATCAATACTTGATTACCCTAGTAAAATACTATAAAACTCTAAACCTAAACCTTAAAATCGTAATACTCTTGTCATATTTTTATTAGTGCAAAGGACCTTAAAAAACACAATGTCAATATATTAATATTATAATATAAGAAAATTAATATTATTTTTAAAAAAATACTAGCATGATAATGTTTATGTTTAAAATAACATTAACATTAAAAAGCTTAAGAAAAGAAGTAAAATTACTTGATTATATAATGTTATATTTTCAAAATAGTAACATTGAAACAATAACTTATAACGGTATGATATTATATGTGTATGATCTCAAATCTGAACAAATATTACATCTCATATCTAAGAAGATGAAAAATAATGCAAATAAAAATAACAAGAAGAATAGGAAAATGAACAAGACGATGGCAGATGTGCGATAGTGGAAATGGAGGCAGACAGTGGCAGTCTAAACTAAGGTTACATCTCATATTTAAGAAGATGAAGAAGAATAAAAAAAAGAAAACGAAGACGATGATGAATGTTAGATGGTGGTAGAGGTGCGGCGGTGGTGGTGGTGAAGATGGAGGCGGACGGTGAAAGTGGTGAAGATGGAGGCGGACGGTGAAAGTGGTGCAAATGGAGGGGAGGTGTCTTAGATCTAGGTATTTCTTAGATTTAGTCTATTAAATTAGGGCAAATATGAGATTATATAAATATTAATTTTTAAATTAGGTACTTATATGGAAAAAGAATTTTAGTTATACCTATTTATACAACATTTGTCAAATGGGTATTTATGTCATTTTTTGATTGAACAATCAATTATGTGGTGATGTGTTGGGCTCGGATATTATAGCAACTTATAAAGTTAGTTGCCTTTTTCAATTCTACCTTTTCAGTTAGAATGTCAATTGAAATTGGTTTCACCCTTAACCATTTTTGAGCACATACAAGCACTTTCGCTGTTTTTGGAGATACTGAGCTTCTATATGAGCTAGTAACTCGACCACTATTGCTAAAAATTAACTCAAAAGAATTCGTAGATACCGGTATGACTAATACAACCCTAGCCACAAGAAAAAGAAGAGGATATTTGCTGTCATTAACCTTCCACCAAGCCAATACATCAAACTTTTCATTAAAGTTGATAGATGTAAATCCCGTTAAAAAATAATAAATAAAATAAGGTTTAAAAAAATTAGGGAAAAAGGAAAAGGTTAGAAATGTTTAATAGATATATGTATGAGTATAGTTTTGTTGTCAACTATATAAAAATGGAGAATTAAAAAAACTAAGACTTCATTTTCCTTCGTTTGAAGGAACAAAGACAAAAGAAAAAGGGGCAAGTTTACTCTCACACCAACACAACATTCACTCTTCACTTTTCAAGTCAATCCACCCAAAAATTTCTTATAATTTTCAAGCTAAGGTAATTCCTAGAAAATTCTCACTTCTTTTTCATGGATTATTTCCACTCTCTAACTCATTTTTCTCTCTTAATATTGATCGAGCTTCTTGCCACCAAAATCCTCATCAAACTTGATTTGGAGATCAACAACTAAATTCCTTTCACTATTTGGTAACTTCCTTTCCAAATGATTCAACAATTTAGAAATTTCTAGAATTTTTATGGGATTTGGATTCAGTGGGTATGTATTCCTATGTCACACCTTCATTGTTCATATAAGCCTTGATCCTTATAATTTTTGAATCTTCCGTATGCAATATATTCAATTTATTCATAAAGCCTTGACCCTTAATTTGCTAATGAAGCCACCATATGGACTTCATAAATACTAGGTGATTCCAAGTTCTAATTGAATTTGTTAACTTGATTTGTTGAACCTGTTGTTTTTTGTTTAGACATTCTTTTCTCTTATTTTGAAATTTCTTCCATCTGCCCAATCACAAGTGAAGGTGTAAAATTCACAAACAGAAATGAACATTTCTATGACTCAGTTACAATAAATAGTTGCTAGTAACACTTAGTCAATCTCCATGCTTGAAAAGCAAGTGGGTCAACTTGCGAATGCCTTGAGTGGGTTGCAGTTGGGGAAGCTCCCAATCTAGCCTGAGGTGAATGACATAAAGCATGAAGACGCCAAGGCTGTTGTTGTTTTAAGAAGTGCGAAGAAGGTTGACAACATGATTGAGTTTAGGAACCAAAAGGATGAGGGTAATGATTAGCCAATAGTGGTGGAGCTTAGTGCATCTACAATAGATAGTGGAAGAATATGTTCGACCAGTGCCTTTTGTTAGATATATGTCCTGTATAGTCAATTTAATACGGTTGTATTTGGAACATATATAATAATTGTACTGTATTAATTGTTTATATAAATGGCAATTTATTATATATTTGATATTTCTATTTATATAGTTGTATTAAATATGTCCATAGATATTTATTAGAGACCTCATTCTCAAGAGTTGAGAATATGAGTGACGAGTGATCTCTAGTATAAATATCTTAAATAAAGTTCTTGATTGTAGAATTATTAATTGGACAATAATAATTCGGAAGATCAGTATACTATTTGTTTCCTATAATGATAGGGTTGTGAGTCTCATGCAATTTAATATAAGATATTAAAACAAACAGTATGGGAGGTTTATTGTTGAATAAATGCTTCGAACATGACTTGTTAAATGATGAATCACGTGGAGGTTTATTTCCTTGTCAATGATTTATTATTTATTTACAATTGTGTAAATAATCCTTAGACCTGAGATGACATAGTAGTTTTGTATATGGGTGATTGAATTTTATCAATGTTGGAAATATTTATTTATTAAATAAATATTAACATTTGATGGATTCAGTTAGTTATATATGGAGACTTGTGTGCAGTCAATAAGGAATCCACCGCCTCGAAATAAATGAGGAGAATATCCTATGTGATCCAGATATTTATTTACACAGGAAATCCTTGGCCGAGGTTATATGATTAATGAAAAGGTGTTTTCATTATATATTTGTTTGTCAATAAAATATTGGATCTGACATATAATTGAGTTAGTGGATTTGACCGATATCCATGATTCTCACTCAATTGGGATATTGTACAGTGAAAGGATTTAATTACATGGTAATTGTAATTAAAGGTTCATATGAAAGAATTCATCACTGATTGGGAAGTCACGAAATATGCTAGGTGTCACTCGTGATTTATAAGAAATGATTAAAAGTTGTCTTAATTAATATCAAAGAGTTTGATATTATTCTTATTGCTAATCGGTAATGAACCTAGAAAGTCACACATAAAAGATTCACGGAAATTTATTTCAGCTAAAGTTATTAAGAGAACTGCGTGGATTCGATAATTTTCATAAGATGAAAATAATCGAATTATTAATTAAATAAGGCTTATTGTAAACCGGATTGAATCTGATTGATTAATAATGCTAGCACATGACAAATTAATCAATTATGGAATCATATTTAATTAATACTAATATATATATATGTATATATATTAAATGAGCACCTAAAGTGGTTGCCGACACATTGTGCCGACAACCCACTTTAGAGCCCATTATAAGTTGTATTATATACAACTTTGAAAACCAACTTTTCTATTAAAGGAATTGAATTGGTTTTAGACACATATACACGTTTCTCTAAAAGAAACTTTCTATTTTTAGAAAGTTTCTAATTTTGGTGTGTGACATCAGAAAATACTGTAATATCTTGGCTTGTGATTCGGTGGACGGACTAGAGGCTTCGTGAGATCGGAGTTTTATCGGTGACATTGTTTGGATCAAGCAGGAACGGAAAAGGAATCTAGACGATCGGAGTACCGGACAAACTGGTTGTACAAGCACGCTACAAGAGGTAAATTTTTGTAGTGTATTCCGCTGCGTATTTATGTATTCCGTTTGCTAACACCTTTTCCATCTTGACTTGCACTAACAAGAAGAGTAAGTATAACTGCGATATCCTTGAAGTTTTGAAGAAGGTTGAAATTAATAGTTCGCTTACTGATGCAATCAAATCTATTGCCGCATATGCTAAGTTCTTAAAGGAATTGTGCACTAACAAAAGAAAGATTGGTGATCACGAAGAAATTTTTCTTTCCGAGGAAACTAGCACAATCTTTCAAAAGAAGCTTCCTCCCAAATTGTAGGATCCTAGTAGTTTTACTATTCCTTGCATTATTGGAGAGAAAGAAATTGAGAAAGCTTTGATGGACCTTGGGGCTAGTGTGAATATCATGCCATATTCTGTTTGTTCTGCTATGAAGATATAAGAACTGAAACCAACTGCGATTACTCTACGACTAGCTGATGGCTCTCTTGTACATCCTTTAGGACTTGTTGAAGATGTGTTAGTGAAGGTTGGCGAGTTTGTCATTCCTGTGAATTTCTTAATACTTGACATGGAAGGTGATCCAATTCTTAGGAAAGATTTACCTCTCATTCTGGGTCGGGGTTTTATGACTTTTACCAACACAATTATTGATATCAAGTTAGGTGTTCTTTCTCTAACTATCTTTTACAAAAGTATCGAGTTTAGGCTCTGATGTAATACCCTGACCCAAAAAAATAAAAATAAAATTTAAGTGTAAATTTGGGTTCGGAAATATATATATCAAGAATTGGACTAAGGTTGATTAAAAGTGAGTGAGTCATAAGTTAAATATAATTAATAGGAGAGAAACATTGAATAAAAATAAAAGTGTTAAATAATTATATATATATATTATATATGGATATAAATACATAGTATATATATATATTGACCCCACTTCGGTGGAGTCATGCATTGTAATACATATATATATATATATATAGTTATATAAAAATAAAAATAAAAATAAAACATTAAATGAATGGTGCTGGCCGGGCCAACACCATTGTTTAAACAAAAATTTTGTTTGGCCGAAAGCCAACAAAACAGAAACCGCGAGAGACAGAGAAGGAAAAGAGAGAAGAAGAAAGAGTGGGAGAAGGAGAAAGAGGGAGGAGGGAGAGCTAGGAACTTTGTTTTGCTTGGAGACTTAAGCAAGGTTGAAGGTTCAAGGAAGACTTTGGGTTTATTTGGCTCTTGAAAGAGGTAAGGATATATTTCGAAATTTTCATGATTGTGTTCAATTCTTGTGTCATTCATGATAGAAATGTGATAAGAGTATGAGAATGAGTAAACTTGTGGTTTAAAAATGGAAGTTAAAGAGATTATATGCATTTTTGGAAAATGGGTGCCTAGGGACGAATTTCTTCGATCCCGTTGATTAGGTTTGAGTTTGATGCTTAATTTTGGATATGTTCGTGATTTTGGAGTGGGTAACCTACCCTCCAAATTTGAGACGATTCCGTTAAGGAATCGATAGGGTGTTAGTGTAAACCTAAGAGGGAAACTTAGGGTTTACGGGGTTCGAGTAAGAATTTGAGCTTGGAATTTCATATGGGGGTTTAATAATATATATTAGGAGACTTGAAATTTTTAATTTGGAATGGGTATGTATAAGGGAGTGCGATTGCACATTTTAGGCTAATATGGCCTAGTTGAGAGAAATGTTCGATTTCAATGTTTATTGATTTATTTCATATATATATATATATGAGGTTGGTTATGTTTTGACATTATATGGGGTTCGACTTTGCTTCTTTATTAGGTTTTGGGAAGTCGGAACCCTAAATCGGAAATTGGTAGTAGCATTTTCTATTATTGCTTGGATAACGAGGTAGGGATTCTTACCCTTTTATATCATTCCTTAGAGATTTCTCACTTCATTCTAAAGAGCGGTTGGTAATCCTTCATTGGACTTTTATTTGAGTTCTTGCCTAGATTGCTTCCTAGGAAGAACGAGCCATGAATGTTATTATCGAATTTATTGCATAACCGAATACATGTTTGATCATCTATCAAGCATAATTTATTCTCAAACATGCATCACGTAGTTACGTATGTATATAGGATTTTTATATACATGTTTATTCTTGCATATTGGACATGCTCATTAGATGCATTAGGAGTTGCAGGCACGGGCTCGTAGTTCCTATAAGAGTTACGTGTGGATGTGAGAGTCCGAGGGCGGGACGAGACCAACGTCGTATGGCTGGAGAGCTAATTAAGAGTTTGGTCATATAACCGTGTCGGATGTCTCATGAGGTGACACCTATGTGGTCTAGGGGCAGTGTCAAGGTTTCCGATGATATACCGGACATCCGTTGAAAAATGCCAAGAGGGACCATATAGTGATGAAGTTGTTTATTATTAATGTGCTCATAATAGATGTCATGTTGCTGCATTATGCCATGTTTTCCAAATTCAGCCGGATTTTCTCGTAAAATCTTTATTTCACTACTGAGCCTTCTGCTCACCCTACTTCTTTTCTATGATCTTCAGGTGAGTCTAGTACGAATGTCCAGCCGACGGATCAGTAGGTGGAGACGTGACATGGGAACGCCACCTTGGAGCTTAGGTTCTTAATAATGTGAAAACTCTTGTTTATCTAGTACATTTAGTACTTAGATTCGTTTAATGGATTAAGTATTTATCTTTCTTTTACCTTATGAGGAGGATGATGGACGGTCGAGAGCTGCGCCGTTAAACCGGGACTCTCGTACCGGGATTATGGAACTATGTTCCGGATGTTGAACTATATACTGGTTATGTGATGGATGACTTCTTTTACGTATCTTGCATGTGATTAGGTGGCCTGAGGCCCTGCCTAGAGTGTGAATGTGGTTAGCTGGCCTAAGGCCCTGCTAGGTTGCGGATTGAGATTTATTTATGATATATATATATATATATATTGGTGTTGATTGATATATATATATATATATTGGTGTTGATTGTTGCACAGGTTGGCATTCTCCGATTTACGGGGAGATGCTGCCGGATTTTCGGTAGAATCCGTGTTAGGTTGACGTAAGAGGAAGTCTTTAGGAGACTAGTGACGTCATCGGTAGCGCTTCCGGTTTGGGGCGTTACACTTTGAGGCCATGAGGCATTCTGATGATGCAAATACTTATTTTTGGGTAGATGTGGTGGAAATAAGAGTCGACATGGAGGTATGTAGAAGTGATAAAACCATTGCACTTGAAGCTTTCCTTGTGAGTAATTCTAAGAGAATGATGAATGATGACACTAAAGTTTTTAAAATGTTTGAAGCTTCAACTCGACATCAACATAAATGGTGGCCTACTTTGAAGAATCTGAGGGACTCTCAAAATATCAGGAAGTTACTATCATCTATAGAGAGCCCACCAAAGATAGAATTGAATCCACTCCCCTTTATCTTCAGTATGCCTAGCTTCTTGAGAATTCTAACACTCTTATTATTATTATTGCTTCTGATTAACTTCTGTGGAAGAGGAAAATTTATTGCATGTTCTCAAAGAGTATAAGACTACAATTGGATAGATGATAGAGAATATCAAAGGAATTCACCCATTTATGTGTATGCATCAAATTTTTCTAGATGATAAAGCAAAGCCTAGTAGAGAGGGTTAAAGACGGTTGAATCCCAACATAAAAGAGGTGGTCTATGCCAAAATTCAGAAACTGCTTGATGTAGGAATAATTTATCCCATCTCAAATTCTAAGTGGGTGAGTTTTGTTCAAGTAGTTCAAAAGAAGTCAAGAATTACAGCTGTGACAAACGATAATAATGAGCTTATTACTACCAGAAAGGTCACATAATGGAGAGTTTGCATTGAATATTGAAAGTTAAATACATCTATAAGGAAAGATCATTTCCCTCTACCATTTATCGATCAAATGTTGGCGAGATTGGAAAAGCATAGTCACTATTGTTTCTTAGATGGATATTCATGGTATAATCAAATTATGATTTCCCCAAAAGATCAAGAGAAGATGTCATTCACATGTCCATTTGGGATATTTGCTTATCGCCAAATGTCATTTAGGTTGTTCAATATACCGGCTACTTTCCAAAGATATATGATGAGTGTTTTCTCCAATATGGTTGAAAGGTTTATTGAAGCATTCATGTATGACTTCTTTTTTCTTTAGGTCTGACTTTGATCACTGCCTTCACAACCTGACTCTAGTTTTGAAACGATGTACGAAGATGAATCTTATACTCAATTGGGAGAAGTGTCACTTTATGATTTAGAGGGGTAATGTCTTAGGCCATATTATTTCTAAAGATAACATTGAGGTCGACAAGGCAAATATCAATTTCATCCAAATTGCCACCTCTAACTATTGTGAAGAATATTCGTTCTTTCCTTGGCCATGCTAGGTTTTAAAGTGGTTTATTATGGATTTGTCAAAAATTTCAAGACCCTTATGTGCATTGTTGGTGAAAGACACAAATTTTGACTTTAATGATAATTTCTTTAAGGCTTTTGATACTCTAAAAGATAAGCTCACTTCCAATCCAATTATGATGCCTCCAAATTTTTCTTTACCTTTTGAAATTATGTTCGATGCTTTGGATTATGCTATTGGAGCATCGCTAGGTCTATGAGTGGACAATAAATCGCATGTTATCTATTATACCAATCAAACTCTTAATGATGCTCAAGTGAACCATTCCACAACTGAAAATGAGTTATTGGCCATAGTATTTGCCTTCAATAAATTTGTATCTATCTTACTTTTTCTAATGTTATCATATATTCAATTCATGCAGCTTTGTGGTATCTAATGACCAAGAAAGACTTTAAACCTAGATTGATTTGATAGGTGCTTCTCTTACAAGAGTTTGATTTTCAAAATTCAGGACAAAAAGGGCTATGAGAATGTCATTGTCGATCATCCTTCGAGGTTAGCCATTAAAGAGGTGACTTAAAGGACATGGATTTTAATGATAATTTTCCAGATCAACAACTCTTTATTTTTGATCAAACTCCAAGGTATACAGATATTGTAAATTATGTGGCTACACATCAACTACCTTCTAGCATGACTAAACACGTCAAAGTTAAGTTTTTTCTCTATCATAAATATTACTTTGGGATGAACCTTATCTTTTCAAGTCTTCCCCTAATAAGGTTATCTATTGTTGTGTGCCAAAAGTCAAAATGGAGAGTATCTTGCATGTTTGTCATGCTAATGCTTGTGGACAACATTTTGGAGGCAAGAAAACAGTGGCAAAGGTCCTTTAATGTAGATTCTTTTGACCTACTTTATTTAAAGAAGTATTAAATGCATAGCACCTAATGCACAAACATATTGGCACTTAGTGAAAATGAGTTATTCTTCAATGAGTAACTCAAGCACCACTCTTTGAGCTTGGTATGTCTGCTAATCTTGCTCTTTCATACCATCTACTTGTAGAAAGAGTTTTTTCATAAATATTTGTTTATGAATGGAGAAGAAAGTTTACAGATTCTCTAAGGACCTCTTAGTAGAAATGACCTTAGTTGAACACCAATAACCATGTCAACATTAGAACTGAGCTTGTGTTTTTGGCTGAGATCAGAAAAGTAAGCAAACAACCATAGCTACACTAGCCATAAACCCCCACCAACCTTCATCAATGGTGCGTCCCTAACATAATTATTGGTAGGTTGAGCTAAGGAGTATTGCATTGATGTTAAAACACTGGCAAAAGCACAAATGTACTATTGTAGCACAAAATGTGAAAATACAAGGTCGATCCGATATAAACAAGTTCAAGTCAATGTTGTACCAATTTCACAATTAATGTAAATAAAAACTAAATTAAAGAGGATGATTGATGATTTACGAGTATGAACAAATAAGTCAATGAGGGAGAAATTCAATAATATAGGAAAGTAGGGTATTATCTCACCAAGTAATCCTATTGCAAATTTGTAAAGACTAAGCAACAATAACAATCCTAGTTCCAAGATTATTTTTCACTCAATTATGTTGATCCATGAATCATGGCAACAACATGTATTATTATTCTTAAACTAATCTTACTTGATGACATTCTTTAGATTCAGAATCAATAATCCATTAAGAACAGAAAAAGCACGCAACCAACTAACCCCCTAAACCCTGATCAAAAAGACATAAATACAGATCATTTTGTGATTCGGCTAGATAATTATATATGCAAATTTAATTGATGGCCAGTCAACGTAAACAAACAATATACTTTAAAGCATGACAATTATAACCAAAAACTATGAATCAAATCAGAAGCTTGAAATAATTTTATTTGAAATTATCATGCTTGACTAAATCATACCCTAATAAGGAATTTAGTTATCACACATGACAATAATCATCAAAGAAAAGGAAGAAGAAACCATGAATTGAATGCTAAAATAAGGGGAGTTGGGTAGTCGTTCTCACAAGTAAGAGCGATTTTATTCCAAAAAATTAAAGTGTGACTTCTAATAGGTTTTAAGACCTATTTATAGTCAATACAAGTTCCAATAGGCTTCCCATATTTAATGGAAAATTTTTAAACATTAAAAATCCAAACAAACTAGGTTTCCTTCTAAAATCATCATATTTTTGTCTGTTCCTCGCGATTGATAATGTATCAAGCATCTAACGGGCTCCCAAATCTGCATAGCTATGCTGTTGTGCCTTGTTGGGAGATTGATCATGTGTTGGGTGCATAATTGAGCACTCAAATATGGTTTTCTGAAAAAAAAAATCTCTACTTCACATCCAAATATGCTTCAACTCAGCTACAATTTCAATCAAACTCTCTACAATAAAACCACAAGAAAAAACTTGAAATATCAACTCAAACTTTATCAAAATGGGGTGACTTTGATAAAAAAAATGCTACTAAATCTGGTTCAAAAATACTCACATCAAACATCCCCACACTTGTCTTGTCTCATTCTCGAGTAAAACATCAAAAGCAAAAAATAACACATGTGTTCTATGTCTTCATTATTCTAAGAAATTTAAACCACATGTTTGCAACCATGAATAAGCCACTATTAATTCATAAGATAGGCTTAAATATAACGGATTCACAAAGTAACACATCCATCTTAAAACACATAGCAATTCAAACATCGCATAAACCTTAGCTTCAACTTCAAGACTCGCCAGATTGTCACTCAAAAAGAAATCACTCTTGAAGTTGGCAAGGAATGCCTCGTGTGTCTGTGGGCATAATAAACATATTAAGATTGTGACAAATGAAAGATAGGAACTCCAACATACAAATGTAAGGAAAAGATGGCTAAGAAAAATAGCGTATATGTAAATCTTGTCAAAGGAATTCACTGACCAAAAATCGTGAACCATGTCTCGAATCGCTCTCAAATTCAAACGAAGTTATTCCAATATCAAGTAGGAATTTTTGGTTGTTAATGTGAGGGATAAGTATAATTGTGTAGGCAAGAAGGGTAATGAAAACATAAGTGCTTAAAGAGAACCATCAATATCAAATCGTTGCACATAAAGCACAATCTCAACACTCAACATTTAACACGGGTCCACAAATACATATTCTTGGTTTGTGATTGAAAGAAGAATATGAGATCATTTAGGAAAAATTAAGAACAAATGATCATAGCATATGGAGTAAAGCAAATCCCTCAAAATAAAACATAGGCTCAAATCTCATAGGATTGAGTCTCCACTAGTATGTATGTGATGATGAATAACATGAAACTTTTCTGATTTCATACGACAACTAATGATCCATATAAAATGTAGTGTCGTACTCATAGATTCTAGCATCAAATTCACAAAAGTAATCAAGTGGCAAAATATATATTTCATTATTGTGAATAAGCATAGAACCTAACACACACATAACAATAACCATCTAAACTAACAAAATCCACTTAAGTAGGAAAACACGATGGTATTTTGCACATACCACAAGCCTTTAAAACCCTAGGTATCCCTAGTACGATGAGTTATAGTCTCATGAGAGTTTACCAGAACGTTACCCACAAACATCAAAAATAATTTTTTTAATTTTAATTTAATAGTCAATCCTCTCCTCACACTCGAAATATGCAATGTCCTTAGTGCATAAAATAAAATGCATAGAATAAAAGTTCAGAGTTTGAACGACACAACCTAACAACGAAATCACTCATAATTTTAATTTTTGCGTAAGTATTTTATCACTACGCAATTCTCATAAAATCTTCAATATCTATGTCTTCTAAGCTCCTATTAACAAATTCTAAAATTCTACAAAAACCAGACATTCATAGATTTTCATGCATATAGAGCTTAAAATTTGATTCATTCTGAACTATTCCCAAAAACAATTTTTTTTTAAATGGGTTCATCCAGCATTTTCTTCTAGCACTTATTGTAATAGTATTTTCTTGTGTGAAAAGGAATGAGATTATTTAGTAGAAATAAAAATTGAAATCAATAAAAATAAATGATAATAAAACATCTTCTAGCACTCCCATAGAATATCAAATGGATCGATCAACCATTTGGATAACCATGAAGGTCTTTTTTAGCATACCTACATTCAAAGATTAGGAACTAAATTAACTGATGCACCCAAATCTAATAAAGCATATTCAAAATTTATATTTGATATGCAACAAGGTGTAGTGAAACTCCTTGGATCCTTAAGCTTTTGTGCCAACGTCTTTGGTAATATGGCACTCCACTCTTGGATCAATTGGTTGTCCCAATTTCATCCAGTTTCTTCATTTCTAGCCACTTAGAAGACTCCACAGAATCAAGTGATGTGATTGAGCTTCATAGGGTTTGTCATTCAATTATGTAATCGTCTCTAGAGTTTTTCTTTGTGATGATGGTGGTTTTCCATTCATCCTAAGTAGTTGACTGGGTATGGAATAGGCGGAGCATAGGGATTCATCCTTTGATAGCGAGCAACTGGATCTTTTTCGGCATGATTTTGGTCAATAGGGTCATCCAGGGGTGATCGAGCACCCGCATCTGCTCCAACATGTTGTTTTCCAGCATTGCACACCCAATTCCATGATCGATCATAGATCAGGCACTTGAATATGCCCTATCTTCCAAAAAAAAAATCCACTTTTTCCTGCACGCACAACTTCATTAGCATTATCTAAATCATTATTGATAGTCTTACCTCTCCGGAGATGTATTGCATTGACTTGCTCATAGTTTCTTAGGTTGGCGGTGGTTTGACTTGGGAATTTTTCATCTTCTCACTTGCTAAATGCCTCAACTATTTGCCCCACTTGCACCTCCATTTTTTGTTGACTGATTGTCAATTATTTAACCATATCTTCTAATGACGTGATAGAAGTAGCTAGAGGAGGGTTATTTAGTGGGTTATGAACATTTTGAGGGTTTCTCCAAGAAAAATTTGGATGGAAACGTTGGTCTAGATGATAAAAAAAATTTAGTTACTATAATACCTGGGATTCCGATTAAGCGCATTTGTCATATTGGCTTGTTCTTGTATGAATTCCAAAAAATCCATCCCTTGGGACATGCAATAGTTGCATGGCATAGAACTTCACATATGGTGCATAGCTCTTGGTGTACAATATGCCCATTCATCAATAATAGCAAAGTCCAATTTTCTAGCAATAGTGGCAACCTGCGAGTTTTGTGAAAGAAAGTCAGAATTGGAGATATTACAAGAATTATGTCGCTTACCTCTTACTTCAATGTGTTGAGTTTCAATGGATAGATTGTCAAATAAATTGTGAAATTCTGTTGGGATTTTGTTTCTGATGAATCCTCCTATATAATTATCGACTATAACCTTCCTAGAAACTGTCAAAGCCTTGGAAAATATACGCATTAATACTAGGATAGACAATGAATGATGAGGACATTGAGCTAAAAGACTATTAGAAATTTCTCATGCCTCTGAAAAATGACTCATCATGTAATTGTTCGAAGTATATGATCTTGTCTCTCAAAGTGTTAGTTTTCTACGTAGAGAAGAATTTCTCCAAAAATTTGTTTTGAATTTTAGTCCATGAATTAAAAGAACCCTACCTTAGACTGGTCAGCCATGACTTTGCTTTATCCTTCAATGTATATGGGAATATTTTCATCTTCAAGTGCTTCTTAGTAACTCCCACAGTCAAGAGCATGCTAAAAACTATAATAAAAAGTTCACATATGTTTTAAAGGGTCTTTAGAATTGAGACCATGAAAAGAGGGCATCATATTGAACTGAATAGACTTTAGTTCATAATTTCTAGGTGTGATTCATGAGGGAGATTGTGGAATGGTGGGAATGTCAAAATCGCCCATTGTTTCAACTGGAACAATCGCTGCCATCTCTTTTGTTTTGGTAAAACTTTTTTCGTCGTTTGTATTACCTTGCTTCTTCCTTAATAGTCCTTCGATGTTGTCGATGTAAGATTGTAGATATCCTTTCAAAGATTGACTTCCTTCCATACAATCTAAAATCAAAAAGAAGAAACTTTAGCACAAAATTGGACATAAACAAGTCCTCGACAATGGCGCCAAAAACTTAATGTTAAAATACTTACAATTACATAAGTATACTATTGTGGTACAAAATGTAAAAATAAAAGGTCGATCCCACATAGACAAGTTCAAGTCAATATTGTACCGTTTTTGCAATTAATGTAAATAACAACCAAATTAAAGACGATGATTGATGATTTGAGTATGAACAAATAAATAAACGAGTGAAAAATTCAATAATAGAAGGAACTAGGGTATGATCTCACCAAGCAAGCCTATTGCAAATTTGTAACGATTAAGCAACAATAACAATCCTAGTTCTAAGGTTTTTTTTCACTCAATTATGTTGATCCATGGATCATAGCAATAATACGTATTATTAATACTAAACTAATCCTGTTTGATGAAAATATTTAGATTAGAATCAATAATCCATTAATAACATAAAAACCATGCACCAATTAATCCCTTAAACCTTAATCAGAGCAGTCGGTAGTCAATTTTTCTAATTCTAGTTATACCGAAAGATATAACTATGGATCATTTATGTGATTTAGATATATGAGTATATATGGAAATTCAATTGATAGCCCATCAATACAAAAAAAAAACAATATACTTTAAAAAGCACGATAATTAGAAACTAGAACCATGAATCAAATTGAAAGCTTGAAAGAATTTAATTTATAATTATTATGCTTGGCTAAATCATATCCTAATAAGGAATTTAGTGACAACATAACAATAATCATCAAACAAAAGGAAGAAGGAAGCATGAATTGAATGCTAGAACAAGGGGAGTTGGGTAGCCGTACTTACAAGAGAGAGAGATTTGATTCCAAAAATTAAAATGCAACTTCTAATAGGTTTTAAGACCTATTTATAATCAATACAAGTTCCAATAGCTTCCTATAATTAATGGAAAATTTTTAAACAACAAAAAACCAAATAAATTTATTAGTTTCCTTTCAAAATTAGCATATTTCGATCTATCCCACACAATCGATTATGTATCGAGTGCCCGAATATGCCTAGTCATTCTATTGTGCCTTGTTGGGCAATAGATCATGTGTTAGGAGCATAATCGAGTGCTCGATTATGCTCTTGAGCAAAAACTGTCTCGAACTACATCCAAATATGCTCCAACTCAGCTACAACTTCAATCAAACACCTACAATAAAACCACAAGAAAAACTTGCAATCTCAACTCGAATTTTATCAAAATGGGGTGAATATGATCAGAAATTATGCTACTAAATCTGGCACAAAAATACTATCATCATGTACCTTATGCAAAAGGCTATTGTCTACAACTAGAGCATGGGCCAGAGGCAAGTACTCGGAGGGTTTCCCAAAGGCATGACAGAAAAGCATTTATTGATAAATGCCTAATGAATGCAGCATGTTCTTATTGGGTTGGATCACCACCAATAGTGATCCACTTTTGGGTAAGAGACTTATAGGAAGATTGTTGCGTGGAGGAAGTATTGAAAGCTCGAAGGTTAGAATCATTAGATTGAATGAAATAGATGCAACCACCACCAACAATAGGCAAGTGGGTTAACATAGCCACATCCCTCAAAGTATTGGAAGCAAAATAAAATAATAAGTGGTTGATATATATTTTTTTATCACAATAAATACTAACTTGTTTTATCAAATTGCAAGTTTACGATGGCAAAACAGTAAATAATGAAAGGGATCAAATCCACAAGGACTATCACAATAACCAATTGAATGACAAACAATAGTGTAAACTAATTTGGATACTTAAATTAAGGATAAATAGAACTTTTAGTCACTGAGAGTTTTGGATAGTTTTAAATCAGTCACTAAGGTTTGAAGTCATCCAACTCAGGAACCAAAATTTAATTTTTGTTTCCATTTTTCGTCACCGGGCAGCTGATCCACCTTTCCGTCAACTATCATGCTGACCTGGCACGTAAAATTTATTAGAAACAGTTTTTTCGATACCTAGACTGACACATGACTACATGTACTGCTTTAACAATAAAAACCGTTAATAACAACTATTCAAATGTTCCAAAAGAGGCACTACAATTACGATTATGTAGCAAAATAGTCACTACACATCATTACAGCCCAGGAATTGTGCAGCAACATCCAACATCAAGAGCAGACATAATCCAGAAACAATTCAAACATATCACACACCATAAATTAGTTCACAAAAGCTAGCATATTGAATCATACTCAATCAATTCAAAGAACTACAGTGTTATCATTTCTTTTAGGCAGAAGTGGCTGCATTAGTGATCGAAGATTAAGTTTCATTGATCATGGCAGTGTACCTTGAGATGGAACTGGAACCTTAGATTGTTGACATAGTTTTTGGAAGCCTTCTTGCACTCTATTTTGTCCTCTTTCCTTTGGTTCTGGTAGCCTCTACATCTTTGTCTTTCTGAAATGGAAGAAATGTGCTCTCAATTGGCACCTGTGGAATACTGAGACCAGCATCACCTCTAGCAGTGCCACAAAAAACAACTCCCTCTCTTATTGGCTATAGCTTCCCTAACCCACCAGTACTTGGTGCATTTCCATGTCCCTATCTAGTAGTTGATGCTCCACCTCTAACAAAACCTTTACCTTTCCCAGTTCCTCTTCTCATTGAACCTCTGCCTCTCTCTGCAACATTGTTTACTTCACTTCTGACTGAACCTCTCCCTATTATAGTAGCATTTGAAACATTTACACCTTGACTTTTCCTAGCTTGCAAATATTCACCACTCAGTACTCATCCATAAAATTTTACAAGTTAAGAGTTTGTAGCTTACCTCATTTTTGTAGCCTCTTTTATTATACCCTCCCACTCCACATTTACTGCACTTTATTGCCCCAAGCCTTATCTTCATTCCAATTTTGCTCTTGGCCTCATCATGTT
This sequence comes from Euonymus europaeus, assembly GCA_963580455.1. NCBI lineage: Eukaryota > Viridiplantae > Streptophyta > Magnoliopsida > Celastrales > Celastraceae > Euonymus > Euonymus europaeus. The sequence goes on from OY756965.1 coordinate 5,645,414, forward strand.
CTCTGCATCTCTTTTTAGTAGGTCCTCCCATCAAAGCTTTCATTGGAGGAGGGAGAATCAAATCACCACTAGTTGCAAACCATAAATTCTCACCATTTGTTGACTGGATATTGTGCTTGTAGGCTCTTAAGTAAGTTGTCTTTCTATAGAAATGGTGCACATACTTAGCCAAGTCCTTATGGAGCCATCCTAGTGCAGCAACTGCATGTGCATATCCCTGAAACATCCCACCCTTTACAACTACAACTTGAATTATTGACATCCACAATGTATTGTTCAAGTTTTTTGGTAACCTGAAACATGAAGGCAAGTTGTTAATGCAAGTTGGAGAAAAATGGTCTTATATATTGTTTAAATGATTTATGTCAAATATATTTACCTAAAAAATAGACTATGCTTCATCACCATTCCACTTTGTAGTCCACAACCTGCTTTCATTAAATCTCTTATCCAACATCTTATGCATATCAGTCACAAGAAGACCTTGTTTCCTTTCCATTGATATTCTATTCCTCACATTCCTACCCATTGTCTCTGGCCTAAACTCCTCAAGCATAGTTATAATAGGCTTGTCTCTCATGGGCAGAATCATGTTGTTGAAACTTTTTGACATATTGTTTACTATTGCATCATTCTTACTAAATGTAGAAAACCCAGCCCTTGTCCACAAGCACGGCCTAATCTCATTTAAATATGCCCAGGCGACCTTATCTAGTTCTTCGATCTGTTGCATTCTTTCATTGAAGACTTGCATTGTTGTTGCCTTTGCACATTCATAAACAAGCTTCTTGAATTAAGCCCCGGGCCACTGCTTGCTAAAATTAGCATATATATATATATATATATCTCACACATAACATGTGTTCTATCATCTGTTGATAATCTCAATTACTTGTACTAGAGCCTTCTATCGATCCAAAATGAAACACCACATTTGTTCCTCAAACCGTCCAATGTCCAACAAAAGTTTCCTCAGAAACCAATCCCATGACTCATTGTTTTCTCTCTCAACTACAACTCATGCTATGAGCAAGATACCATTGCATCCATCCTGAGCAATTATGGTAAAAACTTGTCCATCATATGCAGTTTTAAGAAAACAGCCACCCAACCCAATTAACAGTCTGCACCCACCAACAAATCCAGCTTTCAGCCCTACCAAGCACGTATATGCTCTCTTGAATGTAGCAGGATCACCTGGCCTGTCTCTATCCACCAGGATGTTGCATGTACTACCCACATTTGTCCTTTAACACTTCAGCCATGTAGCTTCCAGTGCCTTCCTCTTTGCTCTATGTGTCAACCAGCCTGAAAATTGACACTTCAAGAAAAACATGCGCACCAAAAATAAGGGTATGGGAGTCGATTGAGCGTGCAGAAGGTGTTAAACACCTCACAACTTCTGTTTAAAACAATTATTGAATTTTTAAATAATTGGCTATTTTCTAAAAATTCATTGTTTGCAAGATTGGGTTATTTTGAAAAAATAATGATTGGATGTTTGAATCATACCAACTTATGGCATTGAAAAGGATTAATTTTTGAAAACACTAGCTTATGGTGTAATATTTAAAGGTGTGCCAACTTATGGAATTAAAGAGAATCAAATTTTGTAAACACCAACTTATAATGTCGCATTTAAATTTAATGATTGGTTTAAAATTAAAAATGAGATCAGGTTTTGAATTTCAACTTACGAAATTGTAATAAATAAATTGAATTTGAAAATAATTTGGAGGTACCAATTTATGGTATTTATTTTGTTAAAATAAAGTTAATTTTGTGATAATAATTTATGCTATTCAAAAAAAGAATTAAATACCAACTTATGGTATTTTATTTGAAGATGATTAAATTTATAAAATTGATGATTGGGAATACCAACTTATGGTAGAAAATACTTGAATTTCAAATACCAACTTATGGTATTTAAATATAAGTTTGAGTTTTGAAATACCATCTTATGGTATTTAAATATGAGTTTACAATATCAACTTATGATATTTAAATATAAGCTTGTAATACCAACTTATGGTATTTTTAATTTGGAAATAAAAAAAACACACCAAAGTCCCAAACTTTCTAATTAAAACCTAAACATTATCTAGAAGGCCCAATGCCACACACAAGTTAAAGGCAAATTTGTAACAAGGTCTACTTTATAGGACTTATTAAGCATGAGGTCACCTATAAAATCTTATTTGTAATTAAGACTACTTTTAGGTTTTTTTTGTAATTAACTGAATTGTCTGTTATTAAATTAAGTTTTTTTCTTTGAATTTTTTTTTGAAAAAGGAAGCCTGCGTAAATTCAGACGAAATTGACATCGGATCTTCAATTTTTGCCTTGTTTCTGTTACTTCTACTTGTTTCTTCTCGTTGATCTCATTTATCTAGTCGATTTTGGCGAGATCAAGCGTTGTCTCTTCTACTTTATTGTTTTGTTAGAAACTAAGTTTCTCATTGATCTGATCATGCACGAAGAGATCATTGTCTTATGTAAGTTTTGTTTTGAAACACTGGTTTTGCAAATATCTCGTAGTTTTGATTTTAAGGATTTAATCGGTAGTTTCATTTGGAATTGGCAGTCATTGCTAGAAGAAAACTTGGAATTATCAAATGCTATTCCTGGTCATTCGAAATGTTTTCTTAGAAGTCAAATTGAATTGAACAATATGATATCTATTGTTCTTGCTCTACGTTTGAGTCATGTAGATGTGCATGTAGGTGATCGTAGATTGGGGTTGGATGTTGATGTTGTTGATGGTGGTATTTCTAATGTCACTATTACTGAAAAGGAAGTTGTTATGTTAGAGGCTAATTCTTCTTCTAGTTCTATGCTGATGTCATCTTCTTGGGCTAATGGGATTAGGGGTGTGGGACATGTTTTTAAAGGAGGAGTTGTTGAGTTCAGGATTGCATTATGTAGATATGCATCTGAGTTAGGTTTTAAATTCAATTATGTGAGGAACAACAATAAAAGGTTAATAGCAGAGTGTGCAAAGAAATTTGAAATTGGATGCCACTGGTATGTGTGTATGTGTCGCTTTCATCGGTGAATGGTTTTGCAATCATTAAGGAATTTCATAAGGACCATACATGTCAGTTGGTTGTGTCTAATGCTAGTGATGATAGGATGAGTAGCAAAATATTATCTGGGCTTATTATTGATCAAATAAGGCAATGCATATTAATGTCAGCTGTGTTTGTTATTAGTTATATGAAGAACAATTATGGTCACACAGTGTCCTATGATAAGGCTTGGAGAGCTTTGCAGAAAGCAAAGGTCATTGTGTTTGGGGATTCAACTAAATCATATAATGAATTGAGATGATACATTAAATGTCACTATTTTTATATCTTATATTTATTCATGTCAATATTTATATTACACAATTAGGCCTCATTTCATTATTAAAAAATGTCATTTGTTCAATTATTTTTTTCTTTATTGTCGTTGTCACATTTTTGAAGGTAATGTCACTTTTAAATGTTTCTTATGTTTTTATATATATTTGTGCAGGTTTGTTTCCTCTAGCATTTTCAGTTGTTGATTCTGAGAACCATGATAATTGGTTATGGTTTTTTGAGGAATTGCCAAAGATTATTGTGTTAGAGCATGAAATTACATTTTTTTTAGATCGGCATGTAGGGATAATGCAAGCTTTGCCCAAGGTTTTCTCGCGGTCAAATCATTTTTCTGCATGCAACACTTAAAGGCAAACATGATAGATCAATTCAGCAGCAGAGGATGTACAAATTCTTTCAGAGAGCGTATAGTTCACTTGTTTTGAGAGTGTGCGTATGCTCCAATGCGTACATTATTTGCAGAGAAGCTTGCACTGTTGAAATTGGAGGGAGGTGCTCCTGCTTTGAGTTTTTTGGAGGGATTGCCTCCTGAATGCTGGTCGAATGCATATAGTCATGGTCGTCGTTATGGTGAGATGACATCAAATGCAGCAGAGTCATTTAATAAATGGATTGTTGATGCAAGGAATCTTCCTATTACGGAAATGGTAGATCATATTAGGACAAAGTTGGTGGAGTGGTTTATTGTGAGGAGGAAGGAAGCATTTGAGTCGAGTGGGTTTCTATGTCCTAAGATGAATGAGAAGTTAAAAGCATACGCATATGAGAGTAGGGTGTGGGTTGTGGGTTGTCAAGAAGTCATAAGAATTCATTTATGAAGTTATTTCAGATCCGTCTGTCTGTGTTGATATTTGGGAAGCGAACATGTTCTTGTCATTTGTGGCAATTAAATGGGTTTCCATGTGTTCATGCGGTTGATGCAATTAATAGAGGTGATTTGCCGATGAATGAAGTTATTGAGTGCTACTTTCATGTTGTGACGTACCGGATGACATACGAGGTGTCAGTGCATGAAATTCCAAGGTTTGTAAGGCAAGAATTTGAGGAAAGTGGTGGAAGTAAAATTCTTCCACCAAATACCAAGAGACCAGCTGGAAGGCCTAAGAAGAAAAGGTTCACGTCAAAGGGCGAGCTTGTACGGAAAATTCGATGTGGTAGATGTGGTCATTTAGGAAGCCATAACAAGAAAACATGCAAGGAGCCACTGAAGAAATAATTTATATTTACAAGAAGACATACAAGGAGCAACTATTTTTATTTTTGGTTACTGATATTTTTTAAAAATTGATAATGTCACTTTTTTAAACAGTTTTAATGCCATGGAATGAGATTGTTGTTTATTTTTTCATAAAGTCATTATAGATATGTTACTTTTTATTTTTAGCTTTGTTTTTCAATGTTTTTCTTGTAGTTGATATTAATATTTCTAATATGGAAATGATTAAAAACTGAATCATGGTAATCCGTGTTGTCTCAGTTAAGTACATATTAACAAGTTATGTCACTAAATTCAATGTATCACATTTTATTTTCATGACAATTCAGTGTTTCACATCAAATCAAGTCTTGTTGTGACAAGAAGACTGATGTCATATGTGCTCTATATGCCATCAGTTCTTTCCTTGACATTTGATGCTCGATTTCTTTGCCCATGCAGATCCTCTCCATTAGGTGACATACATGTACTCCACAATCGACACTGTCATATAATTTTATAGCAAAGTTGAATTAGATATTGGTATTTCTAATGTAGTAGATATATAATAAAATATTGTTTGATGTATTTTTTTTTACCTATATGGTTTTTGTTGAGGACATGTATCAGATGATTCAATAGCGTACGTATAGTCTGGATTTTGGAGATCGGACTTTGTTCTTTGTTCTGGGCGATGAAATTGTCCAACATATTTTTCTCAATGTAATTTTTCCGCATTCAAATTTAGAAGTTAAAAATTGATCAATTTAAAACAAATTGAAATGACAATATGTTCAAGTTTATTATCAGTATCACTGAATCTTCCATGTACTTGTCATCCAGTGATTCCCTTGGCCTCAAGGAGTTATAGTGTTTCCAGACATAATTAACATAATCCAATAAAAGGAGAGTCCAATGGTTTGGTGTCGTATTTCTTTGGCCACCAGTTGAATTTATAGGAAAAATCAGCATCCTTGATGCCTCCATGCTTTCTAGCACAACATCAATCTTGTTTCTTCTAGTAGTGGTGTACGATTCGTCTGCTACATATGTCTAGAAAAGTAAAATAAAGAAATCGTTACAAGTTAAAAGTGTTGAAAATACCCATTATTCAACTATTTATAATAAGTCTTTTAGATTGAGACATATGTAGCCAGCACAAACTATCAAATATATCAAACTTCCTAGCAAAGAGGTTGGATAATCTTCTTCAATAATGACGTAAGGTTGGAGAGTCTCAGCCCAAGCATTGATGACATTAGAAGTGATCGATTTGTCATTTAAGAGATCAAGTATCTCTCCGAATGTTACGTATATACCGTAGCCAACCCCTTTCCATATTGTTGCACTACATGCATGAAAAATAAGTAGTTACTTAGAAAAAATAGAGACATTAGAGTAAATTAGTGACATTACAATAAAATAGTGACATTAAAAATGAAAATAATTTACTTACTCATAGGCTGTATTTTTCTGTCTGAATTCCTTGATCCTTTGCATTTCATTCTATTTCAGCAACTTGATATATTCTCGTTTGATGCTTGCTGGTTGCTTCTTTTTTTTAGAACTCGATATGTTAACTTGTCAATAACAACGAAGTCATCATCATCACGTACTAGAGTGATTTTTTCCTTTCCTTTTTGATCCACTGTTGTTGTCTATCTCTTATGCAATGAATATGCGTATGCTTCATCTCTTTTTCTTTTCCTTTGTTTTGCTTAAGGTTTTTTACCATGGAACTTGGCTCAGGTACCTTTGTCTGCTGTTTTTTTGGTGTTTTTATGCATATGTGCGATTGTGCGGGAAATTATGTCATTAATTTGGTCGACAAGGACTTCGTTCTTCTTTTGCAGCTTTGTTAATGATTCATTAACCATGTCCAATTCCACTCTTGTGATTTCATGCCTTCTCTTCTCATCTGACAACTCCTTCTCTAGCATTTTGATTTGTTGTAGTAGCTTTTGGTTTTCATCTGTTGGTTCTATACTTTCATTTGGCATGGGAGAAATCTCGAGATTGAACATGTTATATATGTCATCTTCCCGGTTGACACAATTTGCATTTTCTTCACTTTCTCTTATTTTCGCTGAAGCTTCTTCATTCTCTTCTGTTTTGTCCCCATCATCTTCATCTTTATCGTCCTCATTTTCTTCGTCAGTGCTTTCATCTTTTTTGTCTTCTTTTTATGTTATTTTTCTTCTTCATGGTCTTCTTCCTCTTCCTAGTCTTCGTCTTCTTTGTCTTCTTCCTCTTTTTCATGGTCTTCTTCCTCATTCTAGTCTTCTTCTTCCTCTTCCTGGTCTTCTGTTGGGAATATAGTTGACAACAATTGTGACTCTTGAAATGTGAATTCTAGCAACCCTTCATGCACCTACAAGGTGTTGAAATATAGATTTGTGTCAGTAATACTATTATACCAGTAATGTTACTATTTTAAAATGAAAATGGCATTCAGTAGTTACCTTTGTTGGTTTGATTTTGGAGATATTCGTTTCTTTCATGATTTGTGTCACTTTCTTTATGTCCCATTTGACAAGTCTTGGGAAACATTCTTTGTTGTGTGGATGTATGATATTGGTGTGCTCACAGAACCAATACTGTGTAACAAAGATTAGTAATATGTCACTATTTCAAACAAAGTCACTATTTTATAAATTTTCAGTATTTTAAATATTATGTGATATTGTAATTAATGAGTAAGAGTATGTTACTTACTAGCAATACCAAGACACATCCTGCAACCTTGTAGGGTTCTTTAACCATTTTACACATTGATGATATTAGTGTTTTGCAAATGTGATCTGACCAGTTGAAGGTTGTCATCTTGTTAATATCTTGGACATATTGGATGTAGTTCCACCCCAGTGTATGTCCATTGTTAGGCACAAATAAAGAGACAAGAATCATGAGCATAATGAGACAACTGATATCTTCAATATCATTTTTTGCACGTCCTTCTGCTGCAAGTTGTACTTCTGTGTAAATTCCAGTTCTCTTTAGTCTGGTACAATCCCCAAGCCTTCTTTCAACAAAGGGAGTATTTGGTTTTGTCTCTCTATTGGTTTGATTTGGGTTATACCCTCTTTAATCCCAAATATGAGTTTGAAATCTTCAGATCTCAACTCTAGGTTTCTGCCACCAATTTTGAACTTCTCACTCATGGGGTTGAAACATTGAATGATCTTCATAATTTCAGCATCATTCTTCTTGCAACTTTGTAACTCAAGTCTTGAATTTAATATTGCTTCAATCAAACGCCAGAACGGTGTTTTTTTCAGGACTTCTTTGTGTTGTTTGGTCAATGGCAGTTGCTTGATGTCCTTGATTATTGTCTGTAAGTTGCAGTAATATTGATCGTGCACTTTTTCCTTTTTGTTTTTTCCCATTTTTGTTTTTTATTCTTCACACAAGTAAAAAACATATATATGTTAGTGACCTGTTTTAAATAGTGACTTTTAGATAAAAAAAACAAATATATATGTTAGTGACATTGGAAGAATGAGCATGCACTGGCAATATCACAACATAGATAGTGACATTGACATATATGTTAGTGACATTGAATGAATGATCTGTTTTAAATATAGAAATACAGAATAGATTCAGTGTCCTGTTTTAAATAGTGACTTTTAGATAAGAAACGTATATATGTTAGTGACATTGGAAGAATGTGTTTTAAATATATATGTTAGTGACATTGGAAAAATAGATCATGCACTAGCAATGTCATAACATAGACAGTGTTATTGACATATATGTTTGTGTATACTTATTACATTCAATGTTACACAAAGGCTCGTAATGAGGGTCAGTCATACCTATTTTTTAAACACTAAACAACTTAAATCCCAATGAATCAATTTCAAAAAAATAGTGACATTCAGAAAATTTTGAATATACATGGGACATAATAAATTAATAGAGACATAGAAGAAACTATATCAGTTTATATTGCTATTTCATATCAAATTAGGGTTCCAAATTGCAATTAAATCCCCAATGTAGGTTGTAAATTGAAAATTTCTTAAAAATTTGTTATCTCATATCATTATGTAGATTTCAATAGTAAAACAAGGAAAAATAGTGACATCTAAACGCATTCTGGAAGTGATTTGAAGGATCGAAACGAAAATAGACATACCTAAATTGAAGATTCGTGAGTCTTTGAAGATGTAGTATGAAAGTCACTGGAATGATTAACAAGAGAAGAAGGGTGAAAAATCTATAAATGTAACTAAAACAAATAAGAAAATGGAGAAACTATGAGATTCCGAAATTAGATTTGCCAAAATGAGACGAAATCTCACCTCCGTTCTTCCAATGGCTGGAGATTTTGAGTACTTTTGACGTGTTAGAGATGTTTATTCAATGTCACTGAATCGAATAACTAAAGAAACGAAAACTGAAGAATCCGGTGATTGTCATTTTAGGGAAAAAGAAGATGAAGAAATCTATACGATTATGAAGTCGGAGTTGCCAAAATTGTTTGAAATCAGTGATTCATTCTTCTTCTTTCAAGTAGTTATGTTAGAATGATGGTTTTTGGACTGGAATCAAAAGAAGTTTTTTTGGTGGACCTAGAGCCCAATAAATCCTAATATTTGGATCGGGCTGCAATTGACCCCAAGTTAAATGAAGGCCTAAACAATCTAAACAAAGTCAAAAAAACCCAACGAAAGAAACTAAAGAAAATGGCCCAATAATAGACCAATATAATACAATCAGGCCACTTATTTTCCTTCTAATACCCGGCTCATTAAACAAGAACAATCTAAACCATATGTATAAACCAAACATGTCACTCAACTAACGGGCCCAAAACAAAAAATCCTAATCACTTGGCTCGGCCCATCAACCGAAACCACCAGATCTCTAAAACTGGCCCAATATCTTGCCCTAATTCTGGTTTTACTCCTCCGTTTCGGATACTCTAAAATATCCGCTTCTATCTTGCTCTTCAACAGCTCCATGGCCTCGAAGAAGCAGCTATCGCCACTGCAACATGCTGTGAGTTCCTACGCGTGTGCAAGCCACCCCAGCGTACTGGAACTACTAGCCCTCTCTGGTTTCTTCTCCACATCACGGGAAGTGCTTCTCTGACAGCAATGGACAGTGCGGCAATAGCCACTTGCTGCTTCTTCATCAACGGAGCATTCGATTCCCACTTAGAAGCTAAAAAGTAGCTTTTAGAAGCGGCTTTTGATTGGGGAAGTTGTGGTGATGATGGTGGAGGTTCTATGAGGAAGACGATTTTTCAATTTCAAAGGTTGTGGTGGTGATTGTTGGTTCAGTGGTGGTTGTTTGGGATGGTTCTCTAGTTAGGTTAGATGGGTAAAGGTGAGACTTGGAAGATGAGGGAATGTGATGATGTGGTGGTGGAGTCTTGAGTATGATTTCTGATTTCAAATAATGGTGATGGGTTCGATGATGATGATGATTATTGAGGAAAATGATAGGTTTCGATGATAGCCTAATTCTGTAGGAAGTCCAGATGATTTCGGTTATTGTTGGTTTTAAGTGGTGTGGTCACCGGATGATGGAAAAAGAGAGAGATCCCTCTGTGAGTTTTAGTAAACTCAGATGATGTTCCAATGATGTTCGTGATGATAATGAGAGAATTGAGAATGGCCTAAGGGATGGAAGTGAAAGATTCTGTTTTGGAGAGAAAGAATGAGGCTTCTCAAATTGAAAGAGAAGAGTTCTTCTTGTAGGCTCTCTCATCTCCATCAAAAACCGGCAGAAGGAATCCATTTGGGCCTCTCAATGCTGAATTTCTTCAAATTCAATCAGAAAGGAAGAAGAAGAAAAAAAGGTCGGCAAAGAAAAACAAGGTTAGGTGTATATGTGTCGACTTGATTGGTATGCAATGAAATCAAATTTTTATCTCAAATGATGTGGTGAGCCAGATGATATTGATACAATGATGGTGTAGTAAAGAAAAATGTGGGGCTAGGTAGGAGAATTAAATAAACTAAAAATAAAATGATAATTATAATTATATACATAAATTTAAAAATACTCAACATCCAGATCTATACCCGAACAAAAACGGGTTACTACACTCTATATGCATGTGTCCTAGAGATAGCAAGTTACATGTTTTCTTTCACATATGTGCAAATCTTGCTTGCACTCATTCTTGGTTCACTTCTAATCAAGTCGACCAATCTCTTAGAGATCCATGAGCTACTAGCTTACTTGTTTGGAGCTCTTCTATTCCATTTGTGTTTGTTCACAAAGGTCTTGATTTGAAATGTGGTCTCCCCTTTGACCTTAGAACACCAAACCATCTGAGGGTAGCCAATATCACACCTCACCTGGCATCTCAATTTGTCATTCCGTGTTAGCTGAATTTGATATCCTCCATCAATGGCATAGCTCTTAACTGCATCCTTAAAATCCTTCAAAGATTCAAACTCCATCCCCAATTCAAACATAACCTGATATGTAGTAACTGTAGGATCAAACCTAGGATTAGCATGTGTGCGACCCCTAACCTCATCATCACTATCATGCTAAAAAAGTATAACATTTGCATCTTCATCCTCATTAATAGCAGTATCATCATCATCATCAACAACAACATTTGCATATTCATCCTCATTAACAGCAGTACCATCATCATTGTCATCATCTTCAAATTCATCGATATTGCCTCCATCCTCACTGCCACTACCTAGTTAATCACTGTCACTTTCCCCATCAGAGATACCCCCTTTATAATCACTACTCCCTCTTACATCATCACTACCACTCCATCCATCATCACTATGATAGACCTCCAATCTAGCCATATACGCATCAAGCATCTCATCATCTTCATCATCTAGACCTAACCCATTATTGGCTTTATTAATCAACTGCAAAATAGGTTGGCTATCAAGAATCGGTTGGCTATCAGAGACTGGTTGGGTATCAGGCATGGTTTCGCTATTAGGGATAGAGACCTAGACAGGGAGATGTGGGTTACCAGCAGATTGGGTTCCTTTTCCTTGGTCGACCTCTTTAACAGTAGTTAATTCAGCATACAGAGACCTGGTAACTAGATGCCTACATATTGGCTTCATTCTACACGAAAATAGGAAAATTTTAATCATTCCTCAATACAATGCATGCACAGACCGACAAAAACAATCAATTAAAGAAACAGAGAAACACATCGAGGGACCACAAAAATCAGAGATTGAGACAAAGGACCACAAGCCAGCTTTAAACAGAGCTATGTCAATATGGACAGTATAATAGAAGACACAAAACGGAAAATGATTGAAGAATTACCTGGTTCGTAGATCGTCTTCACCCAAGCTCCAATATAATGAGGCTCAAACACAAATGAAGTGAGGGTGGTTTCACGGAGAATCAGAGGAGGAAGAGATATGGAATAGATTTTTTCTAGGGATTTTTATTGTCAAAATGAGTTCCATAGGGATAGAAATAGAAGGATTTTTAGGCGCCCAAACTAAGGACATGTCATTACCATTTGTCCATGTCATCAACGTTTGTCCATTTTTAATGTTTACCGTTTGGGCAGATGACCTTGTCTGCAAGAAACCTGCCCAGAAAGTTGATCAGCTGCCCGATAACAAAAAATGAAACAAAAATTAAAATTCGATTATCGAGTTGGATGAGTTCAAACCTTAGTGACTGATTTGAAATGATCTAAAACTCTCAGTGACTAAAAGTTTTACCCCTTGAATTAATGATGGCAAAATTAACTAGCTTAAATAAAATTATTAATTCAACAATGGATGAAAATTAGCTTGAATTTGGCTAGTTCAACTACTTCCACTTGTACACACAAATTAATATGCAATTAAAAAAATTAAGAATTCAATGACGTCAATTGAAAGACTTTGGTCTAGCTCAAGGTATTTTCTTATCAAAGGAGTCTTGGTTGGTCTATCATAAGAATTTGATAAGACAAGCATCAGCACTAGAAAATTGACAATCACACAATCTAGGATAATGATCCATCACCCAATCAATTATGTTTAATGTTCCTAAACTTGAATCGCAAAAATAAGTTCTTATCACTTCGTTAAATAGTGGGTCATGTTCAGGCGAATATGCTCAAATAATAGTTTCTAAATATTATGATGTTGATTAGGCATGCTTAGCAATAGGAAATTAACAATAATTCATAGAACAATGAATTAAATCAAGTATCATCAACAATCAATTTGTGCACAAGGTTTAGGGAGAATAAAGTACCAAATTCAAGCTAAAAAGTATTTATTTACACTTAGTCATAATGAAAATCCTAAAGATACTCAGGAAAATCGTTTGAATCAATGGAGAAATTAGAAAATCTGTCAGAAATCAGTCGTCTCTTCCTCAGGGAATAGCCTTCTCTCTATCATCTTCTATTCTCTACAAAATTCATTTTTCATTTGGTGCTTGGGTTAGTTCTTTTAATTATGTTATGAGTTAGGTCCCAACTTCTATGTCATCTCGACTTTAATCCAAAAATTTGTGTCTTGTGGCCACTCTTAGGTTGCACTTGACTCACATTCTATCCAGAAATAGCTTTTACTCTTTATTTCAACTTAGTAGTACCTTTTCATAAAATACCATTTTGGACAATACTTTGTACCGAAAATCATAGAAAAAATATACTTTAAGAACAAAATAATAGGTACAATTTTGTACCTTATAGGAAGATAAAACAACATATAGTATGAGACCAACAATCAACAAATTAGATTTAATAGGACACTTTTTACTCATCTTAAAGAGATGATAGAGACCCAATTTCTTTCAATGAGATTTGAAGTGAAGAGTCAAGCGATTTATTTAGTAACACCATTGTAGTGGAGGGCAAGGCCAAGATTTCAATTCACTAGAAGAACGAAATGTCTTAATGTATTCTCATAGAGAAATTATGTTTTGTTGACAAAGGGGGATGAAGAGCAAGGAGGTGAGAGTTCAGCAGCACCTACGAATCATAAGGACAGTAGAAGAAGAACTTAGAGTATTGGAAGCCTACAAAAGCTGAGCAATTGAGAATTAAGATACAAGTTATAGGTCAAAGTGTGTAATGGCAAGATACGGGATATATACCATGGTGAGCATAGCTAAGGATTCAAGAAAGACCTAAAAAAGAAACATGTATGTTTATTAATATTTGATCTAAGCTTTGAGTTTCAGGCATTAAATTCTGAATTTAGGTTGAAGATTTTATGTTTAGGCCAAAAAAATCCCAGAAAACATGACATTCAACAATTATTTTTATGCTCTACTATCCACAATACCCAGTGAGGCTGAGATAAATTCTTAGGCTGGATTTACAAACTAGAGGGAAGAGAGACATACTTGTGAAACCGAAGAAGAAGTCATAGTGCAAACTAGATGAGGAAGAAGGAAATCACAAAGTTGTTTCAATGCGAGAGTAGAAAAGAGTGGCAGTAGTGAGGAAGAAGAAATAAATTTTTAGGTGGGTTATGAGGAACGTGCGGCATTGGAATGTGAGGGATTTTTGGGTTTAAATTTCAAATCAATTCAAATTAATGTCATATATGTCAATTAGGAATTAAATAGGGGAGATAAGTATACCTAGATAAGGACTCTAGTGGTATTAGGTAGTTGTAGAAGAAGCACGTATGAAATTTGAGGAGTGCTTTTGGGTTACAATGTTGAAGAGCAAAGGGCGTGCAGTATTTTACAAAAGCAACTTTGATGTTCCATCAAAGGTTGCTTGTGCAGTGAGTATTGTTTACACCAAAATTTGGTTAATGGGCTTGACCCATTAGGCTCATGATATAGAGACACATGGTAATGATGGATTGGCCCAAGTGAAACCATAGCTATCCATGGAAATTTGAAAGAGACACTTGAAAGCACAAGGCTTGACACATGGCAAGAGGCAGTTGAGAGAATCAAGGGGTTAGGCACTAAAGTAGGATGGAAATTGACTAGATCAATTGGAATCAAAGAGCTGGAGCATAAAGCACCGGGATTAATGGACAATGCGTGGCAGATCAAGAGGTATTTAGGTAATCATGTTCTATTGGTGAAAAAATTTAGGATTATAACCATTAAAAGTGGAGAAAATAGTGGTGCATGATGTTGAGGCTGAGGAGTCTAGTGTCTGTTATGTTTATGTTGCAGCATTATAGCAAAATAAGGGAAAGATGGAGGTACAGGGCACAAAATAAGGAATATGGATAGAGAAACATGGGATATGATAGTTGGTCTGTTATCGACAAGATTATAAAAGGAAATGGAGGCCAAGAAAGAAAGAGACACAAAAATCAACCGAAAATAGCACATAAGCAAGCAAGCCAATCTGTTCAGACAAACTCTTCAATCAATTTGATTGTTGAGTGCATATTTTACCATAGCATGAATGACCATGTTAGTAGAAAGACGATCATTGATTAAACTTCATCTAGAATAAAACCTTAACAATCTCCTAAACCCCACTATCATCGGGTACCATAAAACAAGCTTTGGTTCTGAGATGCTAATTGCCTTGACAACCATAGACAAATCCCCTTCAAAAATTAAAGCCAAGAAACCCAAATTAAGGGAAAGTTTGATGGCTTGCAATGCTCCCAAGACTTCAGCTACAGTGGAATCAAGAGAAGTCATTCGCATCAGTGAAGCACAAGCAAGAACATCACTACTATGATCATGAAAAATAGCCTGAAGGCCTTTTTGAATGGATTGATGATGAATCTTCACATCCCAATTGTTGAATATATGTCCTGTATAGCCAATCTATATGGTCGTACTCGGTTCGATATAATAATAGTACTGTATTAGTTGAAATAATAAATGATAGTTTATAAGTATATTTGATATTTCTATTTATTATTTGTATTAAATATGCTCATAGATATTTGTTAGAGACCTCATTCTCAAGAGTTGAGAATACGAGTAACAAGTGATCTCTAGTACGAATATCTTAAATTAAGTTTCTGATCATAGAATTATTAATTGGACAATAATAATTTGAAAAATCAACATACTATTTGTTTTTTATAAAGATAGGGTTATGATTCTCATGCAATCTAATATGAGATATTAAAACAAACAATATAAAAGATTTATTGTTTAATAAATGTTTTGAACGAGACTTGCTAAATAATGAATCACATCGATGTTTATTTCCTTATTAAAGATTTATTATTTATTTACGATTGTGTAAATAATCCTTAGACGTGAGATGACATAGTAGTCTTGTATATGAGTGATCGAATTTTGTTAATGTTGAGAATATTTACTCATTGACTAAATATTGAAATTTGATGAATTCAGTTAGTTATATATGAAGACTTGTGTGCATTCAAAAAGGGATCATTCGCCTCGAAATAAATGAGGAGAATATTGTGATCCAGATATTTATTGACATAGGAAATCTTTGGTTGAGGTTAAATGATTAATGAAAAGGTGTTTTTCATCAATTATTGTTTGTCAATAAATTATTAGATTTGACGGATATCCATGATCCTCACTCAATTGAGATATTGTACAGTAGAAGAACTCAATTACATGGTAATCACAATTAAAGGTTCATATGAAAGGATTCATCACTGATTGGGTAGTCACGATATGTTGTTAGGTGTCCCTCGTGATTTATAAGAAATGATTAAAAGATGTTTTAATCAATATGAAAGAGTTTCATATTATTTTTATTATTAATCGGTAATGAACATAAAAAGTCACAAATAAAAGAATCATGAAAATTATTCCACTAAGGTTGGAAGAGAACTGTGTGGATTCGATAATTTACATGGGATGAAAATAATCGAATAATTAATTAAATTAAGGTTTATTGTAAACCGAATTGAATCCAATTGATTAATTGATATTGCTAGCATATTAGATATTAATCATTTAGTGGATTGATGATTTAATTAATAGGATAATGAATTAATAAAAGTAGTTGCCGACACTACTTTACATATGTTATAAGAATATTTGTAAACTACCCACATTTGAAAAAAGAGGATTTATTCATTATTCTTCTAAACTTACTTAGTGAATCAATTAAGAAAAGTTTTCTAATTTGAGAAAAAATTTCAAGTCTTCCAAGGCTACCTTAGTTTGTGATTCGGCGGACGAACTAGAGGCACTGTACGATCGAGGACTGACCAGATTTTCGATCAAGCACGTATCAAAGGTAACGCTTCTGTTACATATTTTGTATACTGATTTGCTAACAGTGGCATCAGAGCAGTTAAGACTCGGTATACATGTCTAATTTTTTTTTTTTTTTTTTTGAGAAAACACAAATTTATGAAATTGGTATTTTGCTTGTTTAAGAATTGAGCAAACCCTAAATTTCTCATCTGGAAATTTGCAAAAGTTGAAATCATGATGTATGGGTTTAAGATCTATAAAATTGTTTTGCTTGATTTGGTTTTACCTTGATAGACATGGATCTGGTTTTGAAATCATGATATCGTGTCTTCGCATGATTGTTTGGCCAAAAACCTGCAAGTGTTGCTGATTGTTCTAAAAGGTTTTTGCACTTGTCAACCGGACTACACCCAAAGCTTTTTTATCAAGTTTATCCCAATCTGCTCTTTCCATACCAGTAGGAACGACACCCTCTAAGGGTACCGCCAAATCTCTAGTATTCAGATAATCAGTAATTTGCATTCTCCAAAAAAGAAAATCATTTCCGTCAAACTTATCAACATCTTTAGCACTATCTCATCCCATTACTCCCACTCAACCAAAGATCTCAAACAGCCCAAATAATAGACAAATGAACCTCCCTCCGATACCAATTGTAGGGGATTTAAAGCGGAAATCCAACCCCCAAATCAACACAAGTAGAAGTAATAGAGATAATAACTAACACCTCCGATGTCAACAAGCACAAGCAAGCAACAAGGTCTTAACCTCACTTCACTTCAGTTCAGAGAAATCATAAATCACACTTCAAATCAAGAACAAGAACAAGAAAGTAAAGAACACACAAGAGTTATAGTGGTTCACCCGATCTTGCGATCTAACAGGCTACGTCCACTTGGTTGCTGGGCTTCACTAGATTGAGAATCAAGAATACAAACACCACACAAGATCTCCTTGGATCTAAGGTAATACTCTCACTCTCTCTAGCTTTCTCTCTCTCTTTCTATCTTCTCTCAAGAAGGAAAAACAGAATTACTAAAAATAGAAGAGTTCCAACTACTTTTAAGATCATTTTGGCAACTTGACAAAGTCAACACGTCAGTTCTCCGCTCGAGCACCAGTGAGCGCTCGAGCATGCTGCACACAAAAAATATTCTGGTCCAGAGAACTACTTTCTGACCGCTCGAGCGCACCAGAGCGCTGGAGCATGACACTGTCATGGAATATGGAATTTGACTCCACATCTCAACAATCTCCCACTTGGAGCTAATTCCCTAGCCACAACAGAAATTCAGAAAGAACATCAAACCAAAAAACAAAACCCAACAACCATTGCCTCCACTCATCAGTCCAGGAGACCCACTGAAGCTTTGCACAGCTTCAGCTTATCAATTGACACAACTTTGGTGAACATATCAGCTGGATTTTCACTTCCAGGAACTTTGTGTAGCTTCAACTCTCCATCTTCTAACAACAAACGAATGAAATGATACCTCCGTTTAATATGCTTCGTTCTTGAATGAAATGCAGGGTTGTTTGCCAAATGAATAGCACTCTGACTATCACAATACAGAATACCATCAACTTGCATCTTACCCAATTCTTCCAAGAAACTACTCAACCATACCATTTCTTTTCCAGCTTCTGTAAGAGCCACATACTCTGCTTCTGTCGAAGAAAGAGCTACTACCTTCTGTAACTTAGAAGCCCAGTTAACAGCAGTACCACCCACAGTATATACATATCCTGTCGTACTTTTGCTTTCATCTCTGTCACCACCTAAGTCTGCATCAACATAACCTTGCAACTTAAAATTCTCAACCCCAAAACATAGGGCCGTACATGTAGTACCTCGAAGATACCTCAATATCCACTTCACTGCCTCCCAGTGTTGCTTTCCAGGATTACTCATGTATCGGCTTACTACTCCCACTGCATGAGCAATGTCAGGCCTAGTACAAACCATAGCATACATAAGACTTCCAATGGCAGAAGCATAAGGTACCTTCTTCATGTATTCATTCTCCTCCTCAGTCTTAGGCGCAAGCATTTTGGACAACTTAAAATGAGTAGCCAAAGGTGTGCCGATTGATTTAGCATCTTGCATATTGAACCTTTTCAATACCTTCTTCACATACTCCTCTTGTGTAAGCTTCAGAGTACCACTCACTGTGTCCCTTACAATCCTCATACCTAGGATTTGCTTGGCTTCACCTAAATCCTTCATAGAGAACTCATTTGACAATAGCTTCTTCAGCTTTTTGATCTCACCCAAAACAGCCCCAACTACCAACATATCATCCACATAAAGTAGAAGAATAATGTAAGAATTGTCAAACCTCTTGAAATAGCAACAGTGATCTGCATCACAACGAGTATAACCACTCCGACACATAAAAGAATCAAACTTCTTGTACCACTGTCTCGGGGCTTGTTTCAAACCATAAAGGCTTTTATCCAGTTTGCACACCAAGTCCTCCTTTCCTAGTACTTCAAACCCCTGTGGCTGCCTCATATAAATGTCCTCCTCCAAATCACCATGAAGGAAAGCAGTCTTGACGTCTAACTGCTCCAAATATAGATTTTCCGCCGCCACCAAGCTTAGCACTACCCGGATTGTGGTGAGTTTCACAACCAGTGAAAATATTTCTGTGTAGTCTATACCCTCCTTTTGTTGAAAGCCCTTTACTACCAATCTTGCCTTGTACCTCTTGCTCCTATCTACCTCTTCCTTGATCCTGTAAACCCATTTGTTATGCAATGCCCTTTTTCCTTCTGGCAAATCCACCAACCTCCATGTATCATTGGACATGAGAGAATCCATTTCATCTTTCATGGCAAACTCCCACTTGATAGATTCTTCATGGTTCATGGCTTCATCATAACACTCAGGTTCATCACAGTCAGTCAACAGAATATAATTCAAAGATGGGGAGTACCTTGACGGTGCTCTTCTATCTCGAGTGGACCTTCTCAAAGTAGGTGTACTTGGTCCAATTTCAGGAATAGAAGCCGGTTCATCAAAGTTGACTTCTTCAGAAGCATCTTGAGAAGTAACAACTTTCGGCTCTTCTTGATTCCCATTGGTCTCTTCATCACCAAGATCATCTAGACTAGCAAACTGTTTATCTTCAATTTCTGGACTTGTAATTTCAGGGACTGCTGCTTCCCTATTTTTGTACATCACCTCCTCATTAAAGATGACATCCTTGCTCCGAAAAAACTTCTTATTGTGTTCATCCCAAAATCTGTAACCAAATTCATCACCACCATAGCCAATGAAAAAACATTTTCGGGACTTAGGATCTAACTTGCTTCTTGCACTAGACTCAATGTGAACGTATGCCACACAACCAAACACTCTCAAATGAGATAGATCGATCTTCTTTCCACTCCATTCCTCCTCGGGTAGGAGCTCTCCTAGTGGCACCGAAGGTCCACGATTAATCAAATAAGCAGTAGTGTTAACCGCATCGGCCCACATCATGTTTGGCAACCCTGCATGTATTCGCATACTTCTTGCGCGGTCATTTAGAGTTCTATTCATGCGTTCAGCCAATCCATTTTGCTGTGGAGTTCCATGAATGGTCTTTTCCATCCTAATCCCATTCTTAGCACAATATTCACGGAAATTCCCATCGGTATATTCACCTCCATTATCCGACCTCAAACACTTCACCTTCAAGCCCGTCTCATTTTCAACTAAAGCTCTCCATTTCTTAAAGGTCTCATAAACTTCAGATTTATTCTTCAAGAAATAAACCCACAACTTTCTTGTGGCGTCATCAATAAAGGTTACATAGTACTTGGAACCACCAGGAGATTGAACTGGTGAAGGTCCCCACACATCAGTATGAACAAGCTCTAACTTGGTAGTTTTAGGTGCCCTGCCAGACTTTGAAAAACTCACAATCTTCTGCTTCCCAAAGATACAGTCTTCACAAAGCTCAATCTTCACAGACTTCACACCCTCCAACTTCCCTTTGGACTGTAAAACCTTCAACCCCTTCTCACTAATGTGCCCAAGCCTACGATGCCACAAACTAGCATCATCCTTTTCAGCAACAGTGTTCACCAAATTTACTCACACAACCTTCTTTATCCAACTGACCCACAGAAATCAAGTTTTGTGACAAACCTGGAACATGTCTCACATCATGCAACTTCCACTCATTACCGCTAGGCAATTTTATACATACCTCACCCTTCCCAACAATATCAAGAGCTTCATTATTGGCAATATAAACCTTGCCAAATTTACCGGACTTGTAATTCCCAATGACACTCTGATTTGAAGTAGAGTGAAAGGATGCTCCAGAGTCTACTACCCAAGACTCTAGTGGACTATGTACACACAAGACCAAAGTATCACCATGGACTTCTTCAACAGTGTTGGCTCGGTTATCATCTTTCAAAGCACGACAATCTTTCTTTAAATGTCCCGGCTTCCCGCAATGCCAACATCCATCTGCCCATTTTCCAGACTTAGACTGCCCTCGTCCCTTATTTGACTTAGATCTCCTGCTGTTATTTGAATTTCTGTTGGATGGTCTACCTCTACTTTCAGTGTTAAGAGCTGAGCCACTCACTGACTCTCCAGCACCCTCTCTCCTTGACTCTTCACTTAGTAGTGTAGAGCGCACTTCCTTGTATTCAAGTTTCTTCTTTCCATTAGAACTGCAGATTGAATTCACAGTAGTATCCCAATCATCAGGCATAGATGTCAACAGAATCAAACACTTCAAGTGCTCCTCAAAGGTAACTTCTACGGACTGGAGTTTATCCATAATCTCATTCAACAATACAACATGTTGGTTCACATAATTACCCTTTGACAACTTCAATGTAAACAACTGCCTCAACAACTGAATCTGCTGCACTGCACTCGGTTTCTCATACATCTCAGAAAGTGTACTCATCAACCCGGCTGTAGTTGTCTCATTAATGACATGTGCACTAACACTTTTTGCAAGTGTCAACCGGACTACACCCAAAGCTTTTTTATCAAGTTTATCCCAATCTGCTCTTTCCATACCAGTAGGAATGACACCCTCTAAGGGTACCGCCAAATCTCTAGTATTCAGATAATCAGTAATTTGCATTCTCCAAAAAAGAAAATCATTTCCGTCAAACTTATCAACATCTTTAGCACTATCTCCTCCCATTACTCCCACTCAACCAAAGATCTCAAACAGCCCAAATAATAGACAAATGAACCTCCCTCCGATACCAATTGTAGGGGATTTAAAGCGGAAATCCAACCCCCAAATCAACACAAGTAGAAGTAATAGAGATAATAACTAACACCTCCGATGTCAACAAGCACAAGCAAGCAACAAGGTCTTAACCTCACTTCACTTCAGTTCAGAGAAATCATAAATCACACTTCAAATCAAGAACAAGAACAAGAAAGTAAAGAACACACAAGAGTTATAGTGGTTCACCCGATCTTGCGATCTAACAGGCTACGTCCACTTGGTTGCTGGGCTTCACTAGATTGAGAATCAAGAATACAAACACCACACAAGATCTCCTTGGATCTAAGGTAATACTCTCACTCTCTCTAGCTTTCTCTTTCTCTTTCTATCTTCTCTCAAGAAGGAAAAACAGAATTACTAAAAATAGAAGAGTTCCAACTACTTTTAAGATCATTTTGGCAACTTGACAAAGTCAACACGTCAGTTCTCCGCTCGAGCACCAGTGAGCGCTCGAGCATGCTGCACACAAAAAATATTCTGGTCCAGAGAACTACTTTCTGACCGCTCGAGCGCACCAGAGCGCTGGAGCATGACACTGTCATGGAATATGGAATTTGACTCCACATCTCAACAAAACTTGCAGAGAAACCCATATGGTCGATCCGTTCTTTTGGGTATTTCTAGCAGTCGATGATCTTGCTGGACTCAAATGTTGATCCAGGCATGTATATTTGCTACCTGAAACTGCTGGAAATAGCTCCTAAAAAGTTGGTCGAAATCTACAAAAGTTGCAGACCATTCGAGTAACATATAGACGAGTCACGAGACCCATTTTCGTTTGTCCAGGTAGGGGTTGTAGCAAATGGGCCAGATTAGTCGCGGGCAATGTTTTATTGGTTAGACCCTGAGATGAGTTTCAGACATGAAATGCACCAAAATTCTTTTCGTTATTGGACTAGTTTTTGGGCAAGGGGTTGCACGAGCTTAACTTAAAGCTAAGAAGTGTTCTTGGCCATAAGTTGCAAGGACTCAATCAATTAATCATGCACTATAAACAAATAATATGTAATTTAATTGTGCATGTATGTAATTTCAGATGAGACTTTATTTAACATCCCTTTAACTATTAAGTTATTAAATGGTATAATTTATGAAATTATATCGTGGCTCTCCACTATATAAAGTTTTGAAAAAATTTATGATTATGTATAATTGATCATGAAGAAATCATGGAGATAATACAATAAGTCATAAGTGATGTTTTCAATACTTTATTAAGCATGAGATGTTATAAATATAAAAATATATTGGTGTCCAAGAAACTAGTAAATGTGAGGATACGAATATTCAAAATTTTATATTTATTGGATAGTGGGCTAAACTTAACTATGTATAATGAGCCAAGAAACCATGAAATGTGAGGTTTTGCATACTAGGAGCCAAAGTAAAATGATTGAATCATGTATGAGATACATTGAGCAAGAGTTGTTCACTTATTGATTTAAGTATTCCAAGAAACGACTAAATGTGAGGTATACTGCAAATTAATAAGAACTCAATCACTCACTTGAAATTCTAATAACGATTTATTTTACTCAAATAGAATGTATGAGTTACGAAAAATTAGTGGGAGGTACCAAATCTTTTTAAAGACCAAAATTGATTTGGATAATATAGACTATTGTTGATAATCTCAATTTTTATGCAGCACACGAGTATGACTCAATCTAACTCACTTGCATGCATATTGGATGCAAACCGCCTTATAGAGCCAAACTTTGTTGACTGGCTAAGAAATTTAGGTATTGTTCTCAATTTCAAAAAGATTGGCTATGTCCTAAAAAAATCCGTTCCAACATCCTCACCAGAAGGATCTTCTAAGTAGGAGAAAGCTACTTATGAGAAGTGGCAAGAAGATTACTTGATAGCTAGGAGTTATATTTTGGCATCAATGTCAAATAAGCTCCAAAAGTAGCATGAAAATTATATTTGATGCTAAAAGTATGATTCTTCATCTGAAAAAATTATACGAAGAGCAGAGCAGGACTGCTAGATATGAGATATCTAAGGATTTGTTCAGAACAAGGATAGCTAAAAGTGCTAATGTGAAAGACCATGTTCTCAAGATGATCAATTTAACTGAATGTCTTGAGCAGTCATATTTTACCATGGATTACACACTATAGACTGACTTGATATTGCAGTCCTTGCCCGATTCCTTCTCATAGTTCATTGTGAATTTTCACATGAACAAAATTGAGTGCACCTTAATAGAACTTCATAATATGCTAGGTGTGGCTCAAGGGGACATGAAAGACAATTCTATTGAAAAAGCTCTTGTGGTTTCTTCTTCTAACAAGAAAAGGAAAAACAAGAAGACTTCAATGTTTAAGCCTTCTAAGAAGTCTAAGGACAAGCCAGTAGTAGATAAAGGAAAGTCTTTCTTTTGTCAGAAGGATGGGTATTGGAAAAAGAATTGTTCTGAATATCTCAAGTCCTTGAAAGTCAAGGAAAAGGAGACACCTTCAGAAGGTATCTCTAACATTTTTAAATTTGAGAATATTGTTTCCATTTACTCATTATCTACTTGTTGGATTATTGATACTGGTGCATCTTCGCACATATGTGTGTGGTTGCAGGATCTTTGAAGAAGTAGAATTCTAGGAGCAAGAGGAGTGGTCGTAAAAATAGTGAATGGAGCAACTATTGCTGCCATTGCTATAGAGACTACTTCTATTAGATTACCTTCTTTTTCATACTTTAAATTTGGATAACTATTTGTTAGTTCTTAATGCTTTCAATAACATTATCTATGTGGGAAAATAAACACATAAGAATTATGAATTCAGTTATAAGTATGATGTTTGTTATATTCATTTTAGAAATGAATGTGTTGGCATGAAAATTTAATAAATGGTTTGTATTATTTAAATCTGTATGATGGTAAGTTCATAACTCATGAGTTGAATCGTGTATATGAAATGAGAAACCGTACTTTGTTAGACATGGTACGTTCAATGATAAGTTATACAGATTTACCCATTTCGCTATGAGGTTACTATCTTCTGACTGCAACTTATTTGCTAAACAAAAATTCCCTCTAAATTTGTTCCTAAAACACCATATGAGATATGAGTTGGTAGGGCTCCAAGTTTTAAACATGTTAGGATTTGGGGTTGTCCAAATTATATCAAAAGCTGCTGAGAAATAAATTAGAGGCCAAATCTGAACAAGGTAAATTTGTAGGATATCCAAAGAAAACTTTGGGATACTATTTCTATATTCCCACTGACCACATGACGCTGATCATTAGAGTTGCCATTTTTCTGAAAAATTAGTTTATTCAAAATGGAGGTATTGGGAAAATGATAGAACTTGAGTAAGTATCTTATATTCCAGAATATGATAAAGATCATATTCAAGAATCTAAAGATGCAAGTATTGTCATCACACAAACTTCTAGAAAATATGTTTTCATTAATTATTGTTTGTCAATAAATTATTGGATTTGGACATATGATTGAGTTAATGGATTTGACTGATATCCATGATCCCCACTCAATTGAGATATTGTACAATGGAAGGATTCAATTATATGGTAATCGTAATTAAAGTTTCAAATGAAAGTATTCATCACTGATTGGGTAATCACGATATGCTACTAGGCATCACTCGTGATTTATAAGAAATGATTAAAAGGTGTTTTAATTAATATCAAACTCTTTGTTATTGGGTTAAAATAACTTTCAGTCACTAAAAGATAGCTCATGTTTCATTTTGGTCACCGAAAGATAAAACGTTTCAACTTGGTAACCTAACTTTTCATTTTGTTCCAGTAAAGCCACTCGATCAGGATTTCTCAAATCTGTGCAGCATAAAAGGTGACATCACAGTTTGACTTGTTTCGATTGGTCTACATGGAAAATGATCGCCATGTGGTTAATACTACTTTTAGTCACAGAAAGATAGCTCATATGTCATTTTGGGCACCGAAAGATAAAACGCTTCAACTTGGTCACTTAACATTTCATTTTGTTACAGTCAAGCCAAGATTTCTCAAATTCCAACAGCCAAAAAAGTGACATGACAGTTTGACTTTCTTTCGATTGGTCCATGAGGAAAATGGTCACCACGTGGAAATACCTTACAATTTTTTAAATTTAGAGTAATCGTGAGAAGTGAAGGTCCATTGCGAGAACAATATGAATTAGTTGAATTTCTTCTGCTTAGATTGTTATGCGATCGGGAAAAAACGTCAATGGAGGCGAATTGATTCGACGCAAGAGGCTTAGGTTATGAATGAAGTTTTAGGGTTTGATCTTCGAAACCTAATTTCTGCTTCTTAGTTTGGTTGCGGGATTGGTTGTGCTACTGAATGATGATTGCGCTTAGAAGCCACACGAGAGCATTCTAGAAACGACACTCAATGGCCAATTTATATATATATATATATATTCATATTTTATTTTCAAAATTGCAAAATATTTTCACGTGACAACCATTTTGCACATGGACTAATCGAAAACAAGTCAAATTGTCACGTCACCTTTTTTGTTGCTCGGATTTGAGAAATCACGACCGAGTGTCTTTACTGGAACAAAATAAAAAGCTAAGTGACTAAGCTGAAACGTTTTATCTTTCGGTGGCCAAAATGAAACATGTGCTATCTTTCAGTGACTAAAAGTAGCATTCACCCATGCAAAATATTTTTGCGTGGCGACTATATTTCATGTGAACAAATTGAAGCAAGTCAAACTGCCACATCACCCTTTTGGCTGCCCGAATTTGAGAAATTCTGACCGGGTGGCTTGAATGAAACAAAATGAAAAGTTAAGTTACCAAGTTGAAACGTTTTTATCTTTCGGTGACCAAAATGAAACATGGGCTATCTTTCAGTGATTGAAAGTAATATTAACCCATTTGATATTATTGTTATTGTTAATCGGTAATGAACATAGAAAGTCACACATAAAATAATCATGAAAATTGTTCCAAAAAGGTTGGAAGAGAACTATGTGGATTCGATAATTTACATGAGATGAAAATAATCAAATAATTAATTAAATAAAGGTTTATTGTAAATCAGATTGAATCCAATTGATATTGCTAGTACATTAGACAATAATCATTTAGTAGATTAATGATTTAATTAATAGAATAATGAATTAATACAAGTAGTTGCCGACACCTTTTGGTGGTTGCCGACACTACTTTACATATGTTATAAGAATGTGTGCAAAGTACACACATTTGAAAAAAGAGGATTTATTCATTATTCTTCTAAAACTTGACTAGTGAATCAATTAAGAAAAGTTTTCTAATTTGAGAAAAAATTTCAAGTCTTCCAAGGCTACCTTAGTTTGTGATTCAGTGGACGAACTAGAGGTTCCATACGATCAGGGACTAACTGGATTTTTGATCAATCACACATCAAAGGTAAGGCTTTCGTTACGTATTTTGTATACCGATTTGCTAACACCAATTTGATTTAATCAAGTTCAAAGGTGATCCTCTCCATATTCCTCTTCGAGAAGAACATTACCAATAGCTAGAGAAGCTCATGGAACACCCACCAAAACTTGAGCCTTCAAAAAATCCTCGGCTATTGACAAACCGTGCTTATCTAACTGTGTAGGATGCTCGAGATTCTCTTCATGACCAAATTTGTTTTGTCAAAGCCATATCAAACACATCGAAATTACTAGAATTGATAATTCTTCGGGATCAAGAATCTTTGAAACTGCACACCAAAAGCTTGTGAAAGAGCTCTACGCCACCAAGTTCATCTTCTACAGTTTTCTAAGACTTACACTAAAAATGTCATTCATTTTTTAGCATTCCCGCAAAGCATGAATGGTTGTTTCAACAGAGGTTGGACATAAAAGCAGGAAGGATTGCCACCAATTAATATGTTGATAATGCAAAAAAAAAATTATGGGCAATATTTCATGGGAGGCTCGCCATATAAACACTTTCGTAGATGGGGGCACATTGAAAGCCTAGATATATTGGCAAACCCCATCATTGGAAGCAGAAGAAGGATTAGAGGAGGATGCAACATCCTTTCCTCTTAGTTTTAATGCCCAATGGTATCCGCTTCTCACAGAATATATGCCCGTCATGCTCCCATCCTAAAAGATCGAGTCACGAACATAGGGAGATACAAACAGCTGCTTCAAAATTGCTTACACTGTCTTGACATCAAAGAAATCTTGTAATAGACTTCAATTTCACCACCCAGTTGGCCAATCAATCAATGATTCTATAGACCCTAAAATTTACAATCAATGAAATGTCGAATAAAGCCTTCGATAATCAGGTCGAACACACTATGTCGAACAGAAGAAGAAAAGATTTGTAGTGAGAAAAGCAAAGAGGCTTTTAGAAAGAGAAGTGGAGCAACATAATGATCGACAGATTTATGAGGCTTGGACTACTCATAATTATAAGACTTCCACTCATGTACTTGGCGTGTGAGCTACGTAAGCTGTCAAGCATTTAAGCTCATATTGGGTCATTTGAGCCTTTGTTTGAGTGCAATTTGCACTTGGATGCTACTATTAGCATAAATGGCCCAGGCCGGCAGCTTTACAGGGCTTGATAGGTACTATTATACTAAATATGTCGTACAGGTCTCAGTTGGCTACTAGCTCATAAGGCCGAGTAAACCTTTTATGACAGAAGGGCTTTGTGGGCCTCAACCTAGTGGGCTACAAGCCTTATAATGAAGGGGCTATGCGGGCCTCAATCTGGTGGGCACTCAAGCCTTAAAAAGGAAGGGCTGTGTGAGCCTCAATCCGGTGGGCTCACAAGCCTTACTTGTTGAACAGATCTCGTGGGCCTTCAATTATAAGACAATTTTTGGCCCATACAGATTTAACCTGGGCAATACCGCTCTCCTCCAATTGAGCATCATAAAATATCGAACACGGTAGCCACTTTGTTTGCCAAATTTGAACATCCTGGCCATTTCCGATCCGCCACTTCAAGCCTTCTTACAACAAATACCTCGCATTTTAAAATTCTTGTTGACCGACACCTTAATGTGTGTGTGTACTTATCCTGAGTGTAGGGTATCGACAAATAGTAAATTCCAGGAGTCCACAGTCGAGTCTCGAGGAGGAGAGTGTTTGGGATTTTGGAGTGGATGCAAATGTAATAAAAAAATGCAATTCACAACGAATAATAAATATCGACTAGAAAGTAAACATGAGATGATTTTTTGAGTATCAATGTAAACAAGCTAAGAAAATAATTTGATTCAAACAATTAATTAAAGAACTCTAGTCGTAATCCATCATGGTAAATAATCCTCTATCATGCTCAACATATCCAAATCTAATCATGCAAGCACAATTAAATTAAAAACATTTGATTACTGAAATTGGGCTTGGGTTTTTGAAGACTTGCATACAAGTGATGTTGGTTAGAGGGTCTTCAAGATTTAACGATAAATGCTTAGAGTATGATACACCAATTCATATGGATAAATGTTCCCCTTTGGGCTTGGCCTAACGTTAAACTAGATTTATACTCTAAATCTATCCAACATAACAACAACATACTCATTTAAAGGCACCCAAGTCACAACTATCAAGAAATCAAAAGAGAAAATCCATAACAATGTGTTTCATGACATATATTGAGAAAACAAGATTCATATATACCATTTAGGACTAGGAACTAGAGATTAAGACTACTCACACATCATCATATTAGTAAACATCATTATATATATATATATATATATATATATATATATATATATAAATGAATCAGAATTCCTACAAAGATCCAAGGTTTTAACTAGAGAGAGGTTAGAGGGAGAACAAGAGAAAACCTTAAATTGTTAGATTCCGTAAAAATAAGATCCAAACAATGCCCCAAAGCAAGGGTTTTACCCTCTCTCTTACATATTAAAAACCTATTCTACACTTACAATATTGTTCCACATTAGTTACAAGGTTGATTTGCCCAAAATAACCTTGAAAATTCAAATTCCAAAGTGCAGGATCGCGATAGGTGTCTGGACAATCAACAGTGGCGTCCGAACACCATTTAAAAATTGCCCGCTCCCATGTATAAGCCATCCGGACATAACATCCAATTATTTCTCTACCTCTATTTCTTCATAATTCGTTCGGATGGGCCATTTTGGTGTCCGGACTCGTCTTCTTAAATTGATGCAATGCTTCCTCTTTTTCCCTTCAAGTGTTCCAATGCCTCTTCTAAGTGATTTAACTCCATGTAAGCTATTTTCTGCAAGATTCAATGGAGAACATGATAAGAAGCTAAACAACAATTTAAGTGCATTGTAATACTCTAAATACCTCATAATTCTATTATGTAATTCTCAATTATGAGGTATAATCACTTGCCCAAAGAAATGAAGCATTCCACTTCTTATCCACTAAAAGAAAATCTAAAGTTGGGAAGTATTTTTTTTCTTCAAGACTCTGCTTGATAAGGAATTCTAATGGAACAAAATCCCCCGGCACTTTGTTGCCAACAAAACATCATTAAAGGCTTCAATATTTCTAAAGCCTATATCACCACACTTCTTTGATACACAGAGCTTGGACCAAGACAACCGAGCCATATAACTGGACTTTTCATTATTCCCCCACCAAGCTTTAAGCAAGAGCTGATCCAATTCGCTACATAAGTTTTTTGGGAACTTGAAATGTTGTATAGCATAAGTGGGGAAAACCGAAATTCAAACCCAAAACTAAACCGAAAATTTTGATTCGGTTCGGTTTTTTGGTTTATTATTCGATTTCGATTTTACAATTTTAAAATATTCGATTTCAGTTCGATTTGTAATATTTTAATTCGGTTATAAACCGAAAAACCGAAGTCCAAAACTTATGTAAATAATTGGGCTGTAGCCCAAAGTCCATTCACTTGATTTAGATGGGCTTCTCTTAATTTCTTTTATAGAAGTCCACTAGTGACTAGTCCACTGCCTACCAGCCACAGCCCTCACTATTCTCTAACATTCTCAATTGTTTTAAGAGCAAATACAATACCAAGAATTTAGAGGATGTGTAATGTATAAGAATGTGTATTTTTATTTATGTTGTTATATTGG
This sequence comes from Euonymus europaeus, assembly GCA_963580455.1. NCBI lineage: Eukaryota > Viridiplantae > Streptophyta > Magnoliopsida > Celastrales > Celastraceae > Euonymus > Euonymus europaeus. The sequence goes on from OY756965.1 coordinate 5,676,350, forward strand.
GAGATGTGTTTTGTTGATATGATTGATGATGTGACTTTATTTTTTGTAAAAAATGTGAAACTCATTATGAATATTGGTGTACTTTTGTTTGATAATGAATGAGAGAATGAAAGAGTAGATGGTTGGATAATAATTTTGTATTGGGATATGTATTTTACTGATGTATCAGTATTGAAATATGTGTTTTTGTTATACAAATGTATTGAAATATGTGTTCTATTGATATGATTATATTGAAAGTTATATTTTTATGAGATAAAAGTAAAATCCATTTTTTGATGATCGCAGTGGACTAGTCACCAGTGGAAAGACTAGTCGTCCACCTCCTCTAATCTCTCTCTCTCAGGATCTCAACGACCACCAGCCACTTTTCATCTCTTCATTGCACTGCTGCAGAACAATCCAAAGCCAAGTAATTAAGAAGACAATCCACCTTTCTTCCTATGCGGCTATGCCCTTTTCGCTTGCAAATGGGCATATTGAGATACAGAGAAGAGGAACATGAGATGAGCAGATTTGAGACTGATGACATAGTTGGGCATATACTATTTAGCTAGCTACAAGTTGAAGTTACAATACTGAATTCGAAACCAACAAAACGAAAGTCTCAAGCTTTTTCTCTATTTTCATCTTTTTGCATTCTCGGTTTTCATCAAACCGAACCAAACCAGATCCAGCCCATTACAATTTCCAAAAAACCGAGTCATCTATTGACTTTGCTCTTTCAATCATCAATTCAATATCACTAACTCAGCTTCTCTTGTAATCATATATCGTACAAGAGACACCAAAACATCAAGATTAGAAGCATAAAGAACAGGAACGTACACAATAACACCTAAAATGTCGCAACTTCATGCGAGCAAGATCGATAATCCCAATTCCCCGCTATGGAGAACAAGATCAATAAGGAGAGGAAATCTCTTAACGAAGAACCTAACCATGATATGGTCATATTGAATCCCACCCTACATGGTAAACCTCGAAATAAGTCCCCCGTCCCCCAAGGACCATGTAATTATCGGTCAAGAAGTTGCCTGCCCACAAAGGATGAAGGCATGAATAAGACTCTGAGCAGCATGCATTTGATCTGATGTTCCAGACACCAATACCACGCCTTCAGTAGCCCCAGGCTTTGGGTCATGAACAAGAACGTTTGCACCTGAGATCTGAGATTAAATTGCGGCATAGACATTAAAAAAGTGAAGCTATATAGTAAATTTAATAGCAGCATTTATGTCAACCCACCTGTCTGATGTGACCCAAGTTACTATTATTCTCTCCATAAACATGGTTTAGCAACGTTTGAGGAATCACAACCTCCATAGTTGTGCTTGTCGAAATCGATGCCCGGTCACCACTGTTTAGATTAGAACATCAGGAGATGAGAAAAGCATTCTTAGGACTAGAATCAATAAGATAGATGTTTCTTAATTCATTTATTTCTCTATAAATTATATGTGCGATATTCTTTTTCTTCTGTTCAAACTCTTCTGAACAATCAAGCTTAGCTATACCAGGGATGAACATGAGAAGGAAATATGAATAATTCATCATCAACATAAACCCAAACATAAAGACTCATTGAGATCAGTTTACCTCTACATAAAGACTCACCAAGGAAACAAAGAACAACTGTTTTTTTTTTTTTTTTTTTTGCAATTTCCTTAATGTATTGACTTGTCGCACAAGTCACAACATTCTTGCTAATCCATTACCAAAAATTTATTCACGGTATACATCATGTTTAACCATTATAATCAATATTACCCAGATTAATATTTACAACAAAACCAGGAAACAAAGAACAGCTATTTTTTTTTTGCAATTTCCTCAATGTATTGACTTGTCGCACAAGTCACAACATTCTTACTAATCCATTACCAAAAATTTATTCACGGTATACATCATGTTTAACCAATATAATCAATATTACCCAAATTAATATTTACATCAAAGCCACCTTCTCTAACATGCACGCGGTAGCCAGGGTACTGAGTTCACTACGAGTCTGAGCACAAAATTCAAGAGTTAATTAAAGAGACGGTCACCTTTCAACAGGTTCATTTCTTGGAGCAAATCCAGAACTAACATCAGTAGTGCCCATAGGGTTCCCACTGTCAACTCCCTGTATGAAAAATAACAAAAATTATTATGTGTTACTATTGGTTGGGGTCTAAACCTAAGAAAAAATGAATAGGATGCCATAGTATAATAGACTAGTAGTCAATTATTTTGAATCCCTTTCACCAAATGAGACATCAAACTACTCAATGCAAATGCCACAAACCTGAGAAGTCCATGATCTTGGGGAGTTCTCAAATGTTGGAGCATGAACTGGTCTCTCACTGCTGTAAGGATGTGGACCTCGGTCTAAATTAGGTGGCTTATCAGCGTGTGATATTGATGGGTGATGATCAAAAGGTTGGCACGGCATTGCAGGATGGTCAAAACCATGAAAAGGTCCAACTGCAGAAGGGTAGGAATTTGGTGATGGTGGGTTATGTTTTGGCTTAAAACTCGGAGGAGGCCTATCTGGAAATGGGGACGAGTAGGGTGGGACACTGCTGATTGAAAATGAAGGTCTTATTGCAAATATCGTCTCCCGAAGCCTACTCGTTATGTGAAATAAAGCATCTTGTACAGACTGCAAGCTGCCAATAACCTGCCAAAAAGCAATAAAGTTTTTATTATACTGGAAGCATCTTGTTTTCAATGGTTGAGAAAAAAAAGGTAAACAACCATCTCCATTTTGTTTTCAAGAATTAAATTTGTGACATCTTGGTTGCACCCCTACAACTCTATTCCACTGGGGACATAATCACCTTGTTTTTTTTCTAGAAAGAAGAAAATTATGATTTGGACCTATAATGGAAAATTAATTTTAAACTAGTCAGGAGGCCGAGCAATGTGCAGCAAGTGCCCATACATACATAAAATTTAATTTTTAACAAGCATTAAATATATATTTAATTTTTAAAATATATATGTATATTATAGAAATATAATTATAATACAAATCACCATTTATATGTTTATAGAGTCCAAATACAAATATACAATTATCATACAAATCACTTTTTTTTATTACTTTTGAAAAAAATTGTATTGACTACCATCACGAGGCATGACATATAAGCTCAAAATGTTTCTACTTTTAGGTAATGTATATAGATATAATCATATGAATGACGTCAAATAAATAATTCAATTAACGAGTGCACTAAAGAAGATGAAATATTATGTGGGGATAATGTCCATGCGTACATTTGTCTGTTCTCGACCCTGCCCACCGCAGGATCCTTGTGCACGGGAGTTGTTTGCCTTTATTAAAGAAGATGAAATATGGTCCCCATAATCCCATTAAATGGGAAGGAAGAAGAAACCCAAGTGTGAGCTGTTATTAGCTGTAAAGGTTCCATCTGTCATTACCTGTAAAGGTATTAGCTGTAAACCATGTGTTAGTTGTATGTGTATTAGTTGTAACTCATATTCATGTTTTGTATTATGTCTATATAAAGAATAGAAATGGTGTGGTTCAGACACACGATTCACAAACCCCAGATATTACTTCCTGTCATTACAATACAGCTTCCTATCTTCTGTATAGCTTCCTATCTTCTGTAAATAACATGGTATCGGAGCGCTGACAGCTGCTGCCGCCGCCGATCGTCTTTTCCAGCTTCTCTAGCTTCTCTCCCAGGCGCACAACACAACCCACTCAATTCTCTGGTTCCTTCGTTTCTTCCTGTCTCACTTTGAGTCACCCCTCAACTCGTCCGGCTTGGCGACCACCAGAAGCGATGGGGTAGGTCGCGCGTTCTCTGGTTTCCGATTCAGTTTCTGGTGATTTTCGATCTGGTCGCTTGGTGGTTCCGATCTCTTCGAGTGGTTTTCCGATCTGGTTTTCAAGTGGCGAGTGGTTTTCCGATCTGGTTTTCAAGTGGTGTTTGATGCTTTTCTGGCGTTCGATCTCCTCTAGCAGTTTTCCAATCTAGTTGGGTTATTTCCGATCGCATCTGTGGTGGTTGGCTCCCATCGGCAATGTTCTGCCATGGTGGTGTTGATTTCGGTCTAATCTGTGACCACAGGTGCTGATTCTGGGCAAGACTGTGATGTCCGATACTTTTGTTCTAATTTTGAGGCTGCTGGTCCTTCAATTTTGTTCTGATTTTGAGGCTGCTGGTCTTTCCATTTTACTTGGTTTTGAGGCTGCTGGTTCTGTGATGTCCAATCCTTTGTTCTAATTTTGAGGCTGCTGGTCCTTCAATTTTGTTCTAATTTTGAGGCTGCTGGTCCTTCAATTTTACTTGGTTTTGAGGCTGCTGGTTCTTTATTTAGAATTGCAGCTTGTGTTGGCCTTTTGTAATTTACACTATGTCATCACAACTTGATACTCCCGTATCTAGTAATACTGATGGAAATCCAACTCCTGCTGGTGGCCAACGTACAGAGGTGTTCACCTCTTCTATTCGACTAGTTGACGAGAAGCTGGATGGAATTATAGCCTATCCTTTATGGCAGAAAAATGTGTTAAAAGCTCTTCAGGGCATGGGGTTGGATGGACATTTAAGTGATGATCCTCCATCCACCACTAATGCTGATTATAAAAGTTGGGTGATGCGCGATGCTAGGATCTTCAGCCAACTTATGAATTCTATGGATCGTTCTGTGAAAATGTTGTTTTCTAGTGCAGATACGGTGAAAGAATTGTGGACTGCTCTTGAAGATACTTATTCTTCTTCTCAAGATTTATCTCGATTATATGATGTGATGCATGGTTTATTTCGGTCCAAGCAAGGTGATAAATCTCTACAAGAACATTTTGCTACATTCAAGAGTTTGGCTGATGAATTTGCTCGATTGTTTCCATTCACAAGTAGTGTCAGCAAATTTAATGAGCAACGTATGCAGATTGTTGTGGTATGCTTTCTTGCAAGTCTGCACCCTGATTTGGAGAGTGCCTGTTCTCAGATTTTATCTGGGCACGAAATTCCGAGTTTATCTGACACTTTTCGCCGGTTGAGCCGTTCTATGCGACGTGACGATTCTCCTAGTGTTTCTCTTACTAGTAATGATCATTCTGCTCTAGTCGCATTTCCAGGTGGTGGTCGTCGTGGCCGCATTCGGGGTCGTGGTCGTAATATTGGTGACCGTGAGTCACGCACTTGTCATCATTGTGGAGAAATTGGTCATATTCGTTCTCAGTGTTGGAAATTACATGGTAAACCAGTCGCCACTGCTGCAGTGTCAGAGTCCAGCACTTCAGACAGACATGTTGTGGAAATGACAGCTGAGGAATTTGCTCGTTATACTCAGCACCAACTTGGGGGTTTACTTGATCCACCTACCGCAGGTAATTCCACTGCTTGCTTGGCCACCAACCGCACCTGGGTTCTTGACTCAGGCTCCACACATCATTTGACTAATTCTTCAGGTATGCTCTCTGATTATTTGGTGACTCCTGATCATCAAGGAATTACTGTTGCCAATGGGTCTAAATTGGCGGTACTTGGTTGTGGTACTGCTCAATTATCTTCCTCTTTGAAGCTTTGCAATGTTCTTCATACACCACACAATCCTTTTAATTTGTTATCCATTGGTCAAGTTACAAAGGATTTACACTGTTCAGTAACCTTTTTCCCAACATTTTGTGTCTTTCAGGATCTTACGACGAGGAGGACTATCAGTAGAGGTCACTTGGCTGATGGACTATATGTGTTGGATAAGTGTTCTCCCACCACGTGTGCTGCTGTTGACACACTTCCTTTGACTATTCATTCCAGATTGGGACACCCATCTTTATCTACTTTACAACGTTTGTTTCCTGTTTTTCGTTCTCTCAATACGTTATCTTGTGAGTCTTGTCATTTTGCAAAGGATACTCGTGTCAGCTATCCTACTCGATTGAACATTAGAGCTTCTGCTCCTTTTGCACTAGTTCATTCAGATATTTGGGGACCATGTCCAGTAACTTCTGTTTTGGGCTTTCGTTATTATGTGACATTTATTGATGATTTTTCTCGTGTCACTTATATTTATTTGATGCGTTCTCGTTCTGAATTGTTATCTCTCTTTCAGACTTTTGTGTTAGAGGTCCAAAATCAATTTCATACGAAGGTTCAGGTTCTTCGCAGTGATAATGGTGGTGAATATATTTCTCAGTCTATGCTTACTTATCTCCGCCAACAGGGCATTATTCACCAAACTTCTTGTTCTTATACACCCCAGCAAAATGGTGTGGCTGAGCGTAAGCATCGCCATCTCTTGGATACTGCTCGTGCTTTATTGTTTCAAATGAAGGTTCCCAAGTCCTTTTGGAGTGAGGCTCTATTGACTGCTTGTTATCTTATCAACCGTTTACCTTCTTCTGTTCTTGAGGGTAAGGCTTCTCTATCTGTATTGTCCCCTAAGCAGAGTTTTTTTCCTTTACCTTTACGCGTTTTTGGATGTACTGCTTATGTTCGCAATATCAGTCCTCACAAGACTAAATTGGACGCTCGTACATTACGTTGTCTATTTCTCGGATACTCTAAGACTCAAAAAGGTTACCGCTGTTTTTCTCCCCAGTTACACCGTTTCCTTATTTCCTCTGATGTTTCCTTTGAGGAATCTCTTCCATTTCAGTCTTCTTCTCTTCAATCTCCTCTTGTGTCTTCTCCTGATTTTGTTTCTCGTGATGATAATTTTTTGGTATATCATATTACTACTAACCCTTCTTCAGCTTTCATGGACACTTCTCCTACCACAATAGTTCATGTGCCAGAGCTCTCTATTGAGCCAGTCTCCTCGTCCACAGATCAAGTAAGTACCCTATCCCCCTCAGATGTTCCAATTGCTAGTCGCTGTCCTTACCGTTCTTGCAGGGATCACCCACTATACACTACCTCTTTTCATGGGCTCTCTGTCTCTCTACAAGCTTCTATTTCCACCATTGATGCTCATGCTATCCCACGGACGGTTTCTGATGCTCTTACTCATCCTGAGTGGTGTAGTGCTATGCAAGAAGAGATGAATGCTCTTGAGCGCAATGGTACTTGGAATTTGGTTTCTCTACCTCCCTCTAAAAAGGCCATTGGATGCAAATGGGTATACACTGTAAAACTCCATCCTGATGGTACTTTGGCCCGCTTGAAAGCCCGCCTTGTTGCTAAAGGCTATGCTCAGACTTATGGTCTTGATTATTTTGAGACTTTCTCTCATGTTGCCAAAATGGCCTCTGTCCGTCTCTTTCTATCTTTGGCAGTCACCTACCATTGGCCGCTTTATCAGCTTGATGTCAAGAATGCCTTTCTCCATGGTGATTTAGATGAAGAAGTGTACATGGAGCAACCTCCTGGCTTTGTCACTCGGGGGGGCTGGAAAAGTGTGCAAATTGCGCCGCTCTTTATATGGTCTCAAACAATCTCCTCGGGCTTGGTTTGGGCGCTTTAGTACTGTTGTCATGGCCTTTGGTATGCACCAGTCTGAGAAAGATCACACAGTATTTCATCGACGTACAACCGCTGGTTGCATTCTCTTGATAGTATATGTGGATGATATTATTATTACTGGTAATGATGCTGTTGGTATATCTGCTCTCAAACAGTTCCTTCAATCCAAATTTCAGACTAAGGACTTAGGTATCCTGAAATATTTCTTGGGCATTGAGGTAGCTCGGTGTAAGAAAGGCATATTCATTTCACAGAGGAAATATGTTTTGGACTTGTTACAGGATGTAGGTCTCTTTCATGCCAAAGGAGTTGAATCTCCTATGGATCCAAGTGTGAAGTTGACTCCAGATGATGGTGACCTCTTTTCAAACCCTGATAGATATCGTCGCAATGTGGGCAAACTTAATTATTTAACCACAGTGACTCGTCCTGATATTGCTTTTCCTTGTCAGTGTAGTGAGTCAATTTATGGCGAGTCCCCGTACCTCTCATTGGACTGCTGTTGTTCGTATTCTTCGCTATCTACAGTCTAATCCCGGAAAGGGACTAGAGTTCAGAGATCATGGTCACTTGTCTATAGAAGCTTATTCTGATGCTGATTGGGCTGGCAATCCTACAGATCGCCGATCTACTTCTGGCTTTGCCATCTTTTTGGGTGGTAACATGATTGCTTGGAAGAGTAAGAAACAGGATGTAGTTGCCCGTTCGAGTGCCGAAGCAGAATACCGGGCAATGGCCCTCGTTGCTATGGAGATTATGTGGCTTCGACAATTATTGACTGAAATCGGAGAGTCGCCTGGTGGACCTACAGAGTTGTGGTGTGATAATCGGTCTGCTATTTATATTGCCACCAATCCTGTGTATCATGAGAGAACCAAACATATTGAGATCGACTGTCATTTTATTCGTCATGCTTTTCGAAGGCAGATTCTTAAGTTTGGTTCTATTCGTTCTAGTGAACAATTAGCAGATGTTCTTACTAAACCATTACCTGGGTCTCGTGTCCGGTACATTTGTAACAAGCTGGGTATGTTAGACATTTATGCTCCAGCTTGAGGGGGGTGTTATTAGCTGTAAAGGTTACAGCTGTCATTACCTGTAAAGGTATTAGCTGTAAACCATGTGTTAGCTGTATGTGTATTAGCTGTAACTCATATTCATGTTTTGTATTATGTCTATATAAAGAATAGAAATGGTGTGGTTCAGACACACGATTCACAAACCCCAGATATTACTTCCTGTCATTACAATACAGCTTCCTATCTTCTGTATAGCTTCCTATCTTCTGTAAATAACATGAGCAATGGTACAACGGCCAATAACTTCAAAAAGGACTATAAACAATGCAACAACCACAAAAAAGGCCCAAGATAACTATGATAATGACACAAGGGTAAACTACTTGACACGAGAATTTGCCCTTGTGAACAACCAAAAATTGTTCCGAGAAACATCATGCAACAGGCAAGAGAAAGGCAGCAAGACCCTTTTTCTCAACTGTAAATTGGAAGTTAGACAGTATGTTTTCCTGATAAATGCCATGATCACTTTCATATCTTACATTTAATTTCTTAAAATATTTAAATAACCTGATAAACCAGAACCCTTGCCAAAATCAGAAAGGAAAACCTTTCATGGTTCTGGAAATGAATCAGAGAAATAACAGAAAACACAGCCTTTATTACTTCATTCATATGTTAGCAAAGACTCCCTATTCATAGAGGCTGTCCTGATCCTCGGAACATTTTGATACTCGTGACTTTTGGCTGACCTTTTAGACTTCTCAATAATTGCTTTCCTATTGAAATCCAAAAGGTCAAAAAATGCAAAACCCAGGACCTCACTTAGCACAGATGAAGAAACTCTAGCTAAAGGGAGCCTAATTGAAGAATGATAACTTACACAACTCTCTCATATGAAGCACTTCACCAAATGCGCAGTACTACAAATGGACCCATTAAAGGACACTAAAACAACAGTAATTTTATATTATTTGTGAAGGAAAATGATATATAACCCATATTTTGGGAACTCGTGGTAGCCCATATCTAGTTATTCTATTAATTTCTCTATCCTAATTAATTATTTTATTGTTTTAATCAATGTCCTGAGCATTTATTTGATTTTATGATATTATTTTAATTAATTATTAGTCCGTTATTGTTTACCGAATTTGTTTCCCTTAGGGTTTAACACTTATTGTTTAGGTTATAACATGAAAATCCGATACACTAGCTCGTTAGGGTTTAACACTTATTGTTTAGGTTACAGCATGAAAATTTAATACATGAGCCCGTTAGGGTTTAGTGAATCCGTTCTCCTTAAGATTTAACACTTATTGTTTAGATATGTGCTATCATGAGCTCCTAAAATATGGGCTATTTATCACTACCCATTTGAGAAAGCCAGTATACAAACCCGAACCCCTGGAAAATTCAGAAGAGGCGAAGACCCACCTAAACCAATACCAACTTCTTCAAGTTGTCAACTAGAGAAAGACAAGCCGATTTCATGGGCAGATTAAGCATGCACGATGCTCAATCAGAACCTAAAAACTCTTATTTGAAAATCTAAAATATAGTATAGAATGAAAATGAAGACTTAGCAGACAAAGGGACCAGAACCAAAAAAAAAAACAGATAATCCATGCCTATATATCCAAAGTACCTGCACGACTTTCTCATTTTGTAAAACACCCTTCACAGCTTGCTCCTTTGGAAATACATGTACACTAGCACCAGTAGCTCTTCTAATCTCGGAAATCATGTGACCTCCTCTCCCTAACAAAGTCCCTATCTGCTGTGAATGTACAAGAAGCCTGGCAACAACAGCCGCATCAGGTTCAAATCCAATTTCTGCTATGGTATAGTGCACACGAATAACAGCATCCTGAGCAGGAGAGTGCCTTTGCTTCACATTCTGCACAAAGAGAGAGAGAGAGAGAGAGAGAGAGAGAGAGGAAGTATAGGAAGAGGATCAGAAGTTCATATGAACCCATATAAGCAAATTCAGAATATCAATCCTTCATATGTTACAGACCATCTGCTGAAAATGAGACTTCTTTTTCTCTTTTTTTTTTATTGTTAAACAAGATGACACTTCTTTAAAAAAAAAAAAAAAAAAGAGTCAGTGGTGGCCCAACTACTTATACTTGAACAAAGGTGCAAGGTTCAATATCCCCACCCTCAAAGAGTTAAGAATATAATCCCCTGACTTATTTTAAAAAGAAGAGACTCTTCTTTGGTGTTACTAAATGGCAAGAGCTGCAGATATTCCTCAGAATTAAAGACGTATATCATCGAGGCCTAAGAGACTCTAGCATGGTCCAAGGACCCCAATTCACAAAAACACGTGTAAGTCAAAATAGACCCAATAATAGCAAGATAATAATAACACAAGAATTCGTGAAGAAGGCGGCCATAAGATCAGAATCCTAACAAGTAATTGAAGGTCCCAGAATATAAATAGTAAATCCAGTATCTTGAAAGCATATAAAGGGCACAAGAAACCTCCAAGAGAAATGTTCCTATAAAATTATTAGAAACATTCCCATGTACTTGCGCTGTGATGTGCTTTGCTATTTAAAGACTTTTAGGCTATTAAAAAAAAAAAAAAATTGTGGATGGATCTGATTCTAATCCACGGAATAACCCATTTTTCCAGCTCAAACGTTAAAATTGTGTGCTTAAAATCAAACATGAAAAACACTCTAATTACCAATATGCAAGAATATTGCAGCTCCTGGACAACAGTAAAGAAATGTAGCTGAAAAACAGTTTAGATCCATGCCTCTCGTGCAGAAATTACAACAACCCGCTCATCTGAATCAGGTGCAACCTCAGCAATCTTGATAGATGCTCCAGTTTCACTTTGCAAGGCCCGCATTGTAGAACCGCCTTTCCCAATCAAACTACCAACTTTTTCGGGTGGGCATAACAATTTATAAATAATTTCCTCTTCTATGAGCATTGGTTTACAAGAACCAATATTCTCAGGCCGGTGATTAGAAGAATATTCCCTTGAATGATATTCCACGGCATGATAACCAGCTCCACAGCTTCGTTGAAGGAATGGGTCCACTTGCGGAGGCAAATGCACTCCATGAAGCGCTGCCCCTCCAGGTTTGGAAATACCTGAGTTGGCTGCATCTGCCCTGTGATTTTCTTGGAGACAACTTGAAACAAGCAGAAGCGCTTTCTTCACAGAGGAAAACTGTCCCGTAATCTGAGTACAATCATCATCTCACAGTCATCAGAATACTAGAATAAAAATGAAACAGAAGGGAGAGGAAACTGACACTAAACACTGCATAGAATGTAAAAGAATGATCATTAACACTTTACAGAGAAATTTCACTGATTCAGCAAAGAAATGAGTTGTAGACATGGTTTTCAAAATCGTTAGAGGCGTACGCCTCGAGGCGTTGGTTCAAAGCCTAGAGGCATACGCCTCTAAGGTTGCCATGAGGGGCATACGTGGTTACACCTCTCATGTATGAGGTGTTTAGCCCACAAGAGGGCAAATAAGTAAAAAACAGAGAATTTTAGTAATGAAAGAAAAAAAAAAGGTCAGCACAAGAAGCCCTAGAAAGTAGAAACACGAAAGGCATGTTTTCAAATCCAGCAGCAGCTTCGAATCCAGCAGTAGCAAAAAGAAGAAGAGAAGCAGCACCACAAGAAAAGAACCCAGAAGACCCAGACGTTTCTCTGATTTTGACAAGATATCCAAAGATAATCTTCAATACTATTACTCATCTTTCATCACCATCAATCTGCTTCTTTTAATCTTTCAGAATCTCTTTTCGCTGCCTCCACTTTGTTTTTCTCTGCAACTCTTGTTCCCTTGCTCCATCTTAATTAGTTGGTAGCAATAATATGTAAACGCGTGTGTTTATATGTGATGCTTGGCTTGCATGTGTATATATAGAGATATAGATCTATGCTTAATTGATTACATGTGTATATATGTGACATCTGTGTTGTAAAATTGATTACATGAGTAGCTATTATATATTATTTGGTATTTTTGAAGTTTTGAATCGATTCTTTATTAGGCTTACACCTCACCTCATAGAAGGTAACCGCCTCGATTCCTAAAAAACTATTTTTAAAACCTTGGTTGTAGTACATTTAATGATCTGCGGTAGCTGCATATTAAACTGCCAAAAAAAATTCTGGAGCATGCAATGAAAAAGGAGAAAAAATTCTGCAAAAGCTTTCTGCAACAGAAGCGCGGTCTGGGAAGGGCGAAACTACACTACTTTACTTAGTTACTTCTGCATTGTGGAGAGGCTATTCAAAACATTCACTGTAAGTAAAAGAGACGAGTAAAACAGATTTTGGACTTCTCTCTGCATAGGATATTACAAGAATGAATATTCAGAATCTTATTTATTCTTTCACAAATAATTTTGAATTGCGCAATCATCTGGAGTTCAACAAAAGAGGTGCAAAAAATTGAATATTAAACTAATCACAGCACCATCTGTTTCACTTCCTTCTTTTATGTGACTAGCCTGTGCATGAAAAATTTGTTTCCAATTCTTTGACAGACTTTCTATCTTCTGAAGTTTTAACCCGTAGATAATCCTATACTGGGTACAATGATGCTTAAAATATATGAATTCTGGTGAATAAGAGACAATGTTATATACATTTCCTTACATTCCCCTTTAGGTTCCTCACATTTTCTTCCAATACCATTTCCTCACATTTCCTTCATTACATGTCTGTAAATTCCAATACCATTTTCGTACATTCCCCTTTAATTCCCACATTTTCCCCAACCTACCAAAGAAAAAGCCCACAAAAAACCAACTTTCCTTGCTGTCACTGTTTCCAGCAACTTCAAAATTAAGTTCCAGCCTCTATTATTGCTTTAAACTCTTTCCCACATACTAAATCAACCAAAATTACTTGTAGCACAGAACCACAAGACCCAGTCTCCATGGATATTTTCCAGTAATGCTTACATAAACACACAGCTTAAATTTTTTGCCTCTTAACAATAAATTAGGGCATTTGTGGCAGATTTTAAATCATAATTATTCATTATTGTCAGCCTATTCATTATTGTCAGCCTATTCATTATTGTCAGCCATAACCCCTATGCTGACAGTATAGGCATAATTATGTTCTTGGTATAAGAAAATTTATGATAGATGAAAATGATTAATAGTTAATACTGAACCCAAAAATCCACTTATTTCGCCTCCTTAAACAACCCACAAAAATAAATTGTTAAATTGTTAAAACTAGAATATCTTTCCATATATTTCCCCTAAATATCAAGACAATGCCATGGCTAGCTTAGAAAGAGAACCAAATGTCCTGTAACTGTTTTCTTTTATGTGAAAAAAGCGAATCATTTCATCAGTGACAAGAAACAGAGTAGTGAATAAATTTGAGGACAGAAAGAGCAGGGTGGGACACTGAACAGTTGGTAAAATTGAGACGGGGGCATCACCAGCAACTGTTTATTAAATTTGACAAACATGGAGTATCTAAACAGCAAAATAGGATAATGCAATCCATATAATGTCCCCTACAATAATCATAAGAAGAGAGGTAGGTAGCATATACAAAATTGTTTACATATACCACTTCAATTAATGGGCTCCTTGTGGCTTCTTTAGCCAAGAGACTATGTCAGAAGTTATTCTGCAGCAGAGATAGGAACTTTGCTTGATTATACGACAAAAAGTCCAGAGAAAATTTGAAATGGAAAAAAAATGGTCATAAAGATAGAAACACATAAATTGTGCTCTATCTACTTTCTTGTTTTTTATAGCAATTTTTTGTCATTGATCTAAACCACTACCATAGCAAACCTCTTTACGAAATAATATGCATTCTTTTTTCTTATGATTTGGGCATTCAGTGATTGAGTCATTCTACGAATGTCCAGTATCAATATTCTAAAAATGAGCAGTCTCTTTAGTATATTGCTGATATATCTCCATTACTTCCAGTTACTCCACTAGATTGCGAAGCTACCTATCTCTATTTGCACTGTACCAAGTAAAGAGGGAAATCTTTCATTTATGCATAACTCAAAATGTAATCCTATCCGAATGCACATACAATCCTATTACCAAAGTACAGTAAACCAACAAAAATGCAACAGTAAACCAACAAAAATGCAAGCAGGCAAATTGTGCAAGCAAACAAAATTACATTGAAAAACATCAGATTGATCCTAAGTGAATTAATATCAAGAAAAATTGCTGCACTTCAAAATCTAGATTAAGGACCAAGTATATTGAATTGAAGCAGGAACACGGATTTTAAGTAAACTGATACCTGGATCAACTCATCACCTGGAGAAGCACACGCGGGGATATGGTCCCTCGGAAAAACCCTAATATAGGCCCCACTGTCCTGCCTGATTTTCTCCACGACTCTGCCTCCCCTCCCGAACAGAGAACTCATCTGGCTACTCCCGGTGAGAATTCTACAACACACCTCCTCCTCCCCTCCACATCCTCCTCCCGCAGCTCCATCCCCCCACACTACCCTCTCCAATACCTTCACCAGGGCCCGCTGCGCCGGACCCCAGGAGCCCTCCTCGTAATCGCAATCGGGAGGCACGCAATGGGCGTCTCCGACGATGACAATTACGCGCTCGTCGCAAGGGGAGGGCTCATCGAGGAGTCGAATTTTGGCCCCGGTGGAGGACTGGAGATGGCGGACGACGGAGCCGCCCTTGCCGATTAACGCTCCGGTTCTCGCCGCAGGACAGAGTATGCGAAACTGGGCGGGTTCTGTGTTGGTTGCGGATGCACGCCTGGGAGTGAACGGAGAATCCATTGGCGTCAACAAAAGTAGTTATTGCAGCAAGAAGAGATTCATGGAGACAATTGATAAGTGACTGGAACCAGTAGAGTTCAGTTGGGGTGAAATTTTCTGTTCCCTGGGCTCTTTTTGTGAACTGCACGTGTTCGTCAAACTGTATAATTGTATATTGACAGAGTACGTGAGATTTAAATTATTATTATTATTATTATTTTATTATTTTTTGTATTTTATCCTCTTGAAAAGTGGATTTTTTTTGTTTGCTGAAACGTATTAAATCATTTTTTTATCTCCATTTTCTCTCTTTCCTTTGCTCTGTGATTACTTTTTCCTGTTTTTTTTTATCTCTTTCTGTATATCACTTCTTTTATTTTTATTTTTTTCAGATCATTTTCTCCTCTCTTTTTTTCTCTTTTTTTTTAGATGACTTTCTTTTCTTCTCTTTTATTTGAGTGAACTTTATTATATATCTAATAGCGTATTGATTTTTTTATTTATTTATATGTTAGTAGTATATTTAATTGACAAATATCTATAGTTTAATGTGAGAATTTTAATGAATAATTTTAACCATAGGCACAAATTTAATTTGAGATAAAACAAGAAGTGTAATTATAATAATATTTTAATAAAATATATTATAATTTATGAATTTTAAATATGCTCATAATTTTGGACTGATAATTAAATTAGTAAACAACTCATGTTTTATTTTTTCCCTGTTAATCTCTACTTTAGCCCATGAAAGCCTGATACTAGAAGTAACAGGAAAACTCAATAGAAGTTGGAAACATCTAAGTTATGAGAGAAGGTGTGGCTAACCCTTGTGTGTGTTTTTACACAAGTCTTTGAGACATCAGTTGATCTCTTGACTCCCTAACCGTTTCTATAGTTTTGGTTTCTAATTTCTTCATTAAAGTTAGGACTCCACACTTTTAATCCAAGTCTGAAAATTGATGAATACTGTGAAAGATTCGTGAGATTGAGCTTTGAATGATTGGGATATTTTTATTCCGCACTTTTTCATTCCCAAGCTTTTTAAACTAAATAAAGTGAGTGGAGTTTTATTATATTGGCTAAAACTTATTTGTTATTGGTCATTTCTTTCAACAAGATGGAATTTACCTAGACTAAGAATGGATCAACTATTGAATATTGGCTGGAAATTTCTTTTACCTATTTCTCTCGGCAAGCTATTATTAACAACCTCTCACTCTTGTTCTTAATTCACAAGGATCTCTAGGTAAGTTAATTTAGTAATAGCTTAATTGCATAAATCATTCCACGGTTATCTATAATTGATAAAAAAAAAATTGAAAAATGTTTTTCCATGTGTTCCTCATACAGTTCCGCGCGATCATTGTTTCCAACAGTTGGTATCAGATCTAGTAATAGATTTGTAATCAATGATGAAACAAAACCAAAATTTTATCAAGTTTGATTTGTTAGCATGGTCTATGTTTTTTTTTTTTTGCAATGTTACTGAAAGTTCGGTGTTTTCACCAAGATCATTAGTCAACAAATATAGAAACTAAATTGTGGAAAAATAAACGAAAATAACACCAAGAATTTTACGAGGAAACCCCAACCTGGAAAAAATCTCGAGTCTATGAGCGACTAATCTTGAGAAACAATCCACTAAAAACGAATCAGAAGTTACAACCCTATCTTTGATCTACAGACATCGCTCATCCCTCCCATTCAGTGTTTTGCTTCAACCTCACTCAACCTAACAAGGTAGAGACCTCTCTTAGATCCCCCAAGAGACTTCGCAAACAGCAACTCAAGAAGAACAACTCTCAATACAAAAGTCTTCACTACAAATCACTCATTAAACTCTCAAATTCAGAATCTCACACACAAAACAATGAAATGACTTGCTTTTACGAAGTTACAAAAACCCAATGCTCAAATCTCAAATACTAGTAACTTCGGTGTCCTCAAAAATAGCTTGGATGAAGTATTTATAGCACACGTGTGTCTTGGAGAGCAAGACTTCTTTTCCCACGAGAAACTTATCACCTTATCTCCTGGTAAGATACAACACACATCCATCCTTGTATGATAACACATGCATGGTGAAAGATAATACACGGAATCCACACTAAATTAAATCCCAATAGAACACCAACACTATCACAACTGTATGTGAACAACTCTCATAAGAATAGGATACCTATCATAGTTATATAAGACATTCTATTAAACAAGAACTCATGTAAACCTGTCATACAACCCATATTAAAGTAAGAATTTAAAGCCCATACGTTAAAGCCCACACAGACAGCTGAAGTAACTTGCTACAACTACTATGGTAGGTTACATCCATGCACATCATCACCCAATTTTCATAATTTAATTGGTTAAATATATCTCACAATTGTCAATTAGTTTTTTTCTTAAATTAAAAAATCAACAGTTACTAACTTGTTTTTGCAGGAAAAAGTTGAAGCTATCATGGTTCTATGGTTGTTTGATTTTAGAACTATTTCACTCTTGAATTAAAGGAATAAGAATTTTTGTAAATGAAAATAGAATGTGAACTACGATCTGAAAGAGTCTAGGATTTTTCTTTTGAAAAGTTGCAGCACCAACGGTAGGGTTGGCAGCAACAGTTGTAGTGCTCTCCACCAAAAACAAAACACGCTGGACAATAATTTTGGAGGTGCACATTTTTTTATTTTTGGAGAAATTTTCATATCCAATTGAGATTCCTAATCAACGAAGAGTTTCAAGCTTAAAAAATATTAATCACTAAAATACTAAGTGGGAGAAGGGTTAAACATCACCCTACGGTCTCCATTGTTGGTTCAAACGAAAATATGTAAATTTAAAATTTTGGAAAATTGAGATATTAAATGTGAATACGGTATTATTTTGGGGAAAATTTGTTTATGTTATGATTCTTTTGGATACAAAGTACGTAATTTTTTACCCAAGCATTTAAGTATTCTAATTACAATTAACAATGCAATGTCTAAAAAGTTCTGTCAAAGATTGAGATTACTTAATTGCCTCGTTTTTACAGAAAGCCTTTATGTGTTTGGTGGAATGGTCGAAGGCTTAAAGATAAAAGGTGTTTTAACTAAACTTCTACATTTTCGTACATATTCCAAATATGAGCCATGAGATCCCTTCTCAATCTTGCGTTAATCTGTACATTGCGTACATGTTCCATTCGCAGGTAGATGAAATTTGCAAGAACTCTTGGATTGGTAATTAAATTGACCCTTGAGATACCTTCTTCCATTGGTGAAACCCACGGATCAATATTTAGGTGTCATTCATCATAAATGATCATGTTATAAGGAATAATGCATGTGATCGTGATTTTTTTAAAGTCAGATTGCTTGTAAAAATGGACTGGTCCCTGCTAGATCCCCTACTTCGCTTGGAGAACACCATAAGCTCGTTTAACATCCTTTCAAACAATTTCTTGTAAGTTGGCAAAAAGCTTTTCTTGTTGTGTGTGTGGATGTGGAATTGATTGCATCAACATAGCATATTGAGGGGTAAATTCCATCCATCAAATAGTAAAGGGTGTGATGGACGCGACCATTGACTGTTATCTCAACATTGGTCGTGCGACCTCTGATGAATTCATTGAAAATGTTTGAATGCCATAGAATAATAATGTCGTTGTTTGATCCCGCCATACAACCCTATAATATTCTGCAAAATTTTAGAAGTGTTTCCTTTGTAGTCAACTCACCAATCTTTATGAATTCATTCACCCTATCTACCGGACCACCATATGCGAAATTGCGAAGGCAGACGCCACTTTTTGAATTGTCGAAACCCGAGTCATCCAGTGCAGTCTGATAGTCTTTGAAAATATGTGTCTGATGCCTCGAGATCATCTTTGATCTGC
Source organism: Euonymus europaeus (assembly GCA_963580455.1). Lineage (NCBI taxonomy): Eukaryota > Viridiplantae > Streptophyta > Magnoliopsida > Celastrales > Celastraceae > Euonymus > Euonymus europaeus. Next base: position 5,695,447 of record OY756965.1, read on the forward strand.
AGAAATAATTCCCACCACATTCGAAAGTGCAGCCAAAATATATATGGGCGATAGGTGCAGTTCGGTACAAATTAATCTTGAATAAGATCCTCATGTGATCTTTCACGATTGGTGATATTGTATTGCGTGTCCTCAACTCAACTGGTTGATAATCTACGATGTCAGTAAGCCCTATATGCATATTTTGAATCATGGCAACTTCATTAGCACGCAGCACCTTCAATCTGTGTCATCATACTTGCTTAGACTCGTCATTTTGTCGTCTCCCGTGAAATAGGTTCCAATTACTAAATAAGTCATTGTCGGCCATAACACAATAATTTGGAAAGTCGATATGTTCAAGGGAAAATTGAGAGGAATATTGGAAGTTGTGCGATGGAATGGTTCATAATTATTGTAAACAATGTGTGTATCAAAAGCCTATCTTTATGGAGTTCATTATCATGAACTAATACAAAAAAACATATGCATGTGAATTATGCAACCAAGCAATAATTTTCACAACCCAAAGAAAGTTCAAATGTACTGTTCATTTGTAGAAAAGTCGAACAATAATTAAACATTTTTATCTCAGACCCACTGGTACAGCCGAATTGTAAAAAAGCATAAATCAAATGTGACAATTATTGTGGCGAAACACTCTCCTCAAATGCGCTCTAATCCAATCAACGCAATAAATCTTGTTGAAGCCGCTCATTGTCCGTGAACTTGTATTATCATTATGTTAAGGCAAAGAAAATACGAACGTAAATATAAATAACTTATCAAAATATGCCTTCTAGGAGATATATTCGATGTCCTCGCTCCTGATCCTCTTACATTCAGACAATGTTGAGGACTTGTAGCTACCTTAGTATCGTCCTTCTTCAAGCCTATGAATATGATGTACAAGTATAATTTATCTAATTTTAAACAAATTAATAACACTAAACACATAATTGAATTGTACATACACTAAAAAATTTACTTGACTACAACTTTGATGACATTGATTGTATGAATGAATAATTGATAGTGCCTACTACAATTCTTGGACTTTTCTACCGAAAAATACATATTAGGACCCATGTAGTAAACCAAGGCCACACAACATCTCTAAACATTATATAATCATGCAGCAACTCAAGGCCACACAATATTTGTAAACATTGTACAAGCATGTAGAAATTCAAGGCTACACAACATCTGTAAACATTGTACAATCATGCAGTGACTCAAGGCCACACAACATCTATAAACATTGTACAATCATGCATCAACTTAAGGCAGGACAAAACATATGACATAACAGACAAATATATGTGCAAATTGCAAGGTGACAAACATGAAACTCATGACTGGTGAGGAAGAAAAACTGATACAACAACTAATCACCCTTTAATACAACATCCAGGTCATTGAAATGAATGAGCAAATTAAAGCCAGAAATCTGATCTAATAGAATAGATGAAATGATTGTAGGAAAATGAAATTATTTATACATTTTAGCTGGTGCTCCAAGTCTGATACACATGCTTTTAGGCAAGTGTATAATGCAACTTGGTCGGGGTCATTGTCTGCGTTAACTGCAACTGCCCATAGCTCACTTATGGAACCAATGAGATCCCTTGTAATGCCAGCAATGTTTTGTACGATAGCATATCTTGTAGCCTTCATTGATAGCTTTCTTGCGCTCGAGCGCCTGCTTCTCCTTCTCGAGCTTCTTCATCTCTCTGTTCTTTTTCTTCTTGGCTTTGCTTCTTGAACATCTCCTGATTGGATCGGCTGGATTGCATCATCTCTTGGAATCCAGAATTAATACTCTCCCTGACTTGGCTAGATGCATCACCCTTGCTCGACTTCTTGCGGACTTTGGCTCTTTTGGCAACCCTTGTCCCAATCGACCTTTGATCCTCACCATTCCCAACATTTTCATTTGATGCTTGAAAAAGTGAATCATCAGTGATCAGCGTCTCAGGTTGGGAGCCCTATTTTCATTTGGCATAGGAGTTCCATCAAACCCCGCATCCACTTTTTGAGCCTCTAATCCCCCAACTTTCCATTCAGACAAAGGGTAGACAAAAGGCCCTAACTTATCAAGGCCAACTTCCACTCCAATTTAGCACTGTATTGTCATCATTTTTAGCTGCCCCGCAAAACCATCCAACAATGCTTGTACTTAAATGCATGATTGTAAGTCTTCTGGAAAAGAGTTCTTGCAATTTGTTCCTGGACGTGTTAGGAGCACAAAATGATAGTGTGTTAATATGGATGTTGACAAGTACATATACAAATGTAAGCCATAACAAGTTGAGTAAAGAAACAATCACTTGTAACCCAAGGATGAATATGGCCCCATTTACTTTCGCAGGCTTGGCCATTTATGCTTCCTTCCAGACCTCTTCTTTGCCCAAAGTTTCTTGCAATTCTTGTCCAAAAATTTACTTTATCTTGATTTGTTCCTATAGCAGGATCTATCGATATTGAAATCCAAGATTTGCATAGGTCAACATCCTCCTCAAGTGTCCAATTTGGTGCTCTTGTAGAGCGCTCCACAGGTCCATCAGATCCCCTCCTCCTACCCCTTAATGTTTCAATCGCACTTGGAAGTACAGTAGGGGCAGAGGCCCCAACAGACTGCTGTGAAGGCAGCTCTGTATGTATGGAAGGATATGCATCACTAGAGGATTGGTGTTGCATGTGGGGGTAGGTTTGGTTGCTTGATTATTTAGCATAAAAGGTTTGCATAAATTAGATTTTCAACCAACAGCATGTTTGCACAACATACTGCACTAATGACCATGATGGTCAATAGCCATGAACCGCAATAACAATTAAAAGATATAAGTTTATACACAATGCAAGAAAATGATAATTTGATTATGGCAAAGAAACTTGAAAATTAGAAATGGCACCTGGGATGGATCAAGCACATAGTACTTTCTCCAGTAGTTCTTCTAGCGCATGGCAGTCAGAACTGTAAAAGCAAATGAAATAATGAACAAAAATTAATAGTTTCCAATGAAAAATGTAGTAAAATTTTGTTTCAACATTAGAAATGGCACCTAGGATGGATCAAGCACATAGTGCTCTCTCCAGTAGTTCTTCTAGCGCATGGCGGTTAGAACTGTAAAAGCAAATAAAATAATGAACAAAAATTAATAGTTCCCAATGAATAATGTAGTAAAATTTTGTTTCAACATTTTTAAACATGTACTTGATGAAACTATGCTTCCAATCTAAAAAATAAAGACACACAATAAAACCTTGATTATTCCTTAAATTTTTGTAAACAGTTACTGCATTTGTAGTCAGAAGTCTCAATTAGAACAAACCAAAGTTTCCACAGGCAATGACTTGTGTAAATAATAATCACATACCTTTGCATAGTTGACTCTTTATCTCTATTAAAGGTCTATGGCCAAATAGCCATATTCAGTTTTGCAACTGCTAAACATGGGAGAAAATGAAAAATGTTGATCAATTCACATAAAGGAAGCTTAAGCAACATCTGTGACAAGTAAAAGTAGTTCAATGATTTCACAGAAGCCTATTAACAGAACATAGTAATTTTATGCAATAGGTAAGATAATATGGATAAAATAACTCCACAAAGAGTTTAAAACAATAAACTGTTGCAAATCAACATAAAAATAACTTAATTATGATATGAAAAGTTCATACCCTGAAGAAAGTTCTTTCAAACTGAACAATACAAAACTTAGCACTTGCAGTCATAAAGGCACCATGAAGACATGGACAGTATAACTCCTAACTTGGAACATGTTTTACATATTTACCATTTCAATGATTCAGCAAAGTAGTTATCCAGTCATCAGGCATGAGTGCATTCAAAGAGAATCAAATAAATTTCCAATTCATGATTTCCATACAGAGTAAAATCTTTTCCAATTCTCGAATCAAAGAAATGATTGATAAAAAATCCAAAGTCAAATATGAATCGGTTACCCAAATAGCAAATAGGCCTATATGAAAACTGAACAGATAAAAAAAAAGAGCAAACAGGGATAGAGATCTAGAAAGATTTATGTCGAAATCTCACCACTTTTCCTCAATGGTAGTATTGGAGATGGTTTCCGCTACCGCCTCAGAAGAGAATTTCCCTGCGTGTTTTCTTGATGTGAAATGGTAGTTGATGTGGGCCCAATTGTCAGATAATGGCACATTAGTGCACCCATCAAGAGTCTAAGTACAACAGATTGGGCAGGGACAATTACTAGCAGAAATTTGCATTGTTATATGTCAAACGGTGTTAATGGGCCAGCTACTGTCATGTTTTTGGCACAAATGGGCCATCAAAGAGTGCCCATTGTGAGTGACCTTATGGTGCCAAAGATAATGGGTCATTAGTTGCTAATGTGGCTGTATTGAAAAATGTGTTTTGTTGATGTGGTTGTATTGAGATATGTATTTTGGCGACGTGGATAATGATGTGGCTTGACTTTTTGTAATAAAGGTAGGACCCAATCTTGATTTGATGTAAATTTAATAGAGATAATATGAAGAATAGGAAAATAGTTGGATTGGATAATGATTTTGTATTGAAAGATGTGTTTTGCTGATGTGACAGTATTAGAATATGTGTTATGCTGATTTGATTGTATTGAAAGTTATATTTTTGTGAGATAAATGTGTGACCCATTTTTAAAATTTGATGAACCATAAGTAAATGACCATTGTGTTTGTCCTGGGAAATAGGAAGTGCAAGGACAACCCCAAAATGACTTTAATGGCTGCATTGGCATTATCAATAAGAGAAAATTTCTGGAAAAGATCGACTAATGAGCTAAAAAATGTAATTTTTATAATGCACTAATGACAAACATTCTAACGCAAGTAGGTAACCGTGCGATTCAGTCTAATAAATCAATTGAGTTAGGCAATGTTAGGAGGTACAATGACTTCATTCTTAATCAAAGTTTTCCAGATCCTCATCAAACTGATTTTGCAGTGTCTGCGCCCTACAACCTTTTCCTTCAACCGCTTAGAGTCGACCAACAACTCTAAGCGGGTGAGAAACAGAAACAGTAAAATCCAGTATACACATGACATATTTAGATACAACATTCCGAGTAAGAGCTTCCTACAATTCTACTTCCATAACCACTATCTGCTCAAACAACAGAAATTCTCAAACAGATAGAAGCCAACCCAAACCTTTACAAAATATAGAAATGTCCTTCAAACCTATACATCAAACTGACAAAGACAAAGAATATAAAAATAATAATAATAACTACAAAAACCACTAACAGTTGGAACTTTTATCACTACAAACCATCCCCACAGCTGCCATCGCCATCAATAATACTTAAGGCAGCAAAGGGAAAGGCAGGAAGTTTCCAGTCACTACACCGGTATAACGTCACCAGTTGATGTATCTTCCCATCTCAATACAATTCCATCAAGGCTAGCTGGAAAGATACATCTGGTCCATTGCCATCCAGTTGCAAATGGCTCAGGTGGAGGAACAATCATAAGCACATTTTCATCTCTCTGAACAACTCCTATCATACTAACTGTACTGCCTTCCTTGACATACCTAAAAATAGCATCGCATTTAAAATATTATCGATCCAACTTGTTTAAGACATTGTGTCCTAAATTCATAATATCACACGAGCTATTTATAATGCAGTATCACTTGAGTTTACAATATAAAACCGATACACACAGTGAATCAAAGCTAAAGCAAATATTTATATATACGGCCACAGTGATCTTTAATCTTGGGCACGAGTTAGCTTAGTTTCTTACCCTTCTTTTAAACGCATTAAACGATTATCACTTGAAAGATTTTTGTGTCCCAACCATCGCATGAACTCCGGAGACGAGTCTTTGTTGTCTGGATCGATATCAATAACAAAAGAGTCATCTACTAAAGGAGTCACCCTTGCCCCATTGCCAGACTTAACCAATGCTCTCAGTCCAGACTGGAAATCAGAGATGTAGAAGTCGACAACGTGTCTCTGTCAAACAAAATAAATAGAACCACCTAAGTCCAATATTTGAAAACTACAGTCTCAAAATACTCAACATTTTGCCTACTTTCAAGAAAATGTTCGAAAAAAATTCACAACAAATAACACATGGTGAGAAAGGTACTGCACATTCCCAAACGGTGCACGAAGTAAGACTGAAATGATAAAATGACTGAAGAAAGAAGGTAGAAGAATTGATCATAGAAAAAACAAATTTCTGAGAAGAGAAGATGAACTGTCAATCTGAAAAATGAGGCCAACATTTCAGTTACCTCTGATGTTCTCAACCCCCATGTAAAATGACGATGTGTAGGGTTGGCAGGTTTTGAACCCCATCCCCGATACTCATATAACCTGGTAGACGTAAGGACACATCTAGGAACTCTTTGGAAGGATGATTCTAGGGGAACATTACCACAGGTGACCACCTTCAACAAGAGAAACATAAAAACAAATAATAAGTAACTTAAGCACAAACAAAAGATAATGGCGCTTTTTTTTTCCTCTTTTCGCACATACCCCAGAGACCTTCACATATTGTCCAGTTTTTGCTGTTCTGAGATCAGAATCAGGAAAATTAGCAATAAAATTTATTATCGCCTTTTCCCCACAATAGATATTCCAAATGAATATTGCAGCAACTGCACTGAAAAGAACCACAACTACAATGAGAAGGATAGCGTTGTGAACAGCTCCAAGAATAAAACCACCAGCTATGAACCCCATCACAAATATCAGAATCACCAACCACAATACTGGCTTCGGGAAGTTTCTCCTGAAAGAACAGTCATCATCTTGACTAATAGTAGTCACAGCAGGGTTGTGCGCTAAACTGTGATTTTTGACAGACCCAGTAGAGACCAAAGAACCAGATACCTTCCGAGGGGCCCCGGATGAATTCAGTGGTCCTGAAGATATAGGTCCAGATGTAATGAGACCAGTTGCAGGTAAAACAGGTGGAATACTGCCAGAGTTTTGCCCAGTAACTCCACCAGATTGAGGGCCAGATAACTTCTTCAAGGGTTCCCCATGCTTATTCAATGGCCCAGAATTTGACTTCTTCAATGCGCCAGTTTGCAAGCCTCCAGATGGTAAAGGTCCTGATGTATAGCCACTACGAGGAGCAGCATTAGGCATCATCGACCCTGACTTAGAACCTGCCCCGCCAAAAGATCCGGTTCTTGAAGGAGCGCTAGTAAGTGGCCCAGATTTCCTAGACTTAGAGCCATCAATAGGAACATCAAACATTTTTCCCAGCTCTCCAGACTTCTTGATATCCCCACCAGTGTAGGGCATGGCAGTTGAGCTCATTGTAGGAGTCCTTTCTTTTGGCTGCTCAGGGCGGCCAGAAACAAAAAGGCCATTGCTGAGTTGATGGGATGTGTATCTTGAACCCATCACGCTTCTTGAAGAAAAATATAATAACCAGAGGCTACCAACCACTAATAGGATGTCAAAACGACCCACAAAGTCCTATAAAAAGAAAGCATACACATATTAAACTCGAAACAAATTGTTTCAAATAATGACAAATTCACTTTAAGCACTTTAAAATTATTAAAATTAAGCTTGATGATCATAGATGTGCACAAAAAAACAGGCACGAACAGAAAAATATGCAACTTGCAATCACATAAACAAAAAACAAACACTACAGAAAGGGCCTACATAATATATCCTATAACTTTCCGACTGAGCTAAGACAATTGCTTCCCAAATTCTGTAAACAGATATTTACTACCAAAGCAAAAGGCTGATTAAAGTAGAAAATATCACAAATGATTGCAACTCAAAATGGAAACACAAAGGTTATCAAATGAGAAAGTAAAAGCAGTAGGATTAATTGCAATGTTGCATAAAGTATACATTACGAATTTCATTATAATTTATACTTTGAGTGACCAAAAGATATGATCAATTCAGTTGAAATCACCAATTGATTTTTGAAGTCACTTGGTGGCTGAAATTTCAAAAAGCAATTGACTTGTTCTGTATAGTAGTCTTACGATCAAATTCTCTCATTTTGGGACATTTGTGATAAAGTTGACTCCAAAATTAGTAGGTTATCCAATTGAAATTGACCCTATATTTGAGGGACTAAAAGTACACTTTACCCAACTGCAACTCAAAGAATTCCAACTCAGATATCAATCTATCATAATTGTCTCTCACAAGGAGTATAAATCAGAAACCAAACCCAATGCACGGGAAAATTAAGGGTCTGGCATGAGATAGAGATTTAAAAACAAGAAAAAGTTCGAAGAAAAAACAAAAGAGAACTACAGTCACAAACTAAAAGATAATGAAGCACCAATTCACCAAAGAAAGCAAGTTATCCTCATTTCAGATGAATCATGAAATGCACTATTGAGAATTTGAGATTACATAACATAGACACCAGTTGAGTTGATTAAAGCTCCAACACCAAAGTATCACTTCAGGCATTATCCACTGACTCACAGTAACCAGCAATATAAACCTTCCCTCTACCTGGATTCTAGTAATAACATAGGTAAGAAGGTATATTTTTCATTGAAAAATTGAATTCCAACAAAACAAGTACATTAAAAAAATAACATTTGCATACCATTGAAAGCTATACCAAGGGTAAGCAAAAAAAATCATGCAAAAAGACTTAGCAGCAGAGCATTAAACTTAAAATTACAGTATCTTAATGAAGTATAAATGTCGACTAAAAAAACCCATACATCTCCCATTCTTCTAAGATCTAACATTGTCTAAGAAACAAATGACTGCCTCAATCCCAGTTTGCTTCATCAGGAGTATAAAGTCTGTTGGTCAATACTAAAGCATTAAGTTGCAACAATAACATTATTTTTCACACACAAATTTCCAAATGACCCTCCATTGAGCAACCAGATTTTTTTTAGAGTCTTAAATAAGAAAAATGGCATGATTGTAATCAAGGATGTCGCACCAGAAAAGTTATTGAAAAACCAAGGTGGACAACAAAATATTAAGAGTAACAGAAACAGGATTTTCCAAATATTTCACTTCAAGGCTATACTTACTTTCTCGTTACATGATATTTGAAACACTCGATATGATATTTGAAACACTCGATATATAAAGCATCTAATATTTAGAATTAATAATTCCTTTTCGCAGTCGGCAATAGTTTGCAAGTCCTGTTAACTATATTGAGCCTCATAAAGTAAAATCATAAACACTTGAGGAAAAGCAATGAAAAACCTAACATTCACAACCGCATGATTTGCCTACTTTATTTCCAAGCTGTAATATACATAAGTGAGTTGATTCCAATAGGGAATGGAATGCAAGTAAATTTGTTGGTTTCCAAATTTCAATCATACAATACAAGTTTGAATCTCTTCCAATTCAACCTAGGCCTCCTTCTTGGGACTAATGCTGGAGAGAGCAAAATTAGGAAATTTGGGGAATGGCCTGTTAGAAAAAATAAGTTAACTATCTGAAGGTTGAAGAATAACTATCAACTAAACAAAAGCACTCTGATGAATTGACCTGTTTATAACGTGTCTTTATTCACTATACCAAGAATTGTTAGTACAACATTGGATTAGATTCATAAAAGATTTCTTAAGGTAACAAGAGATACTGGGCATAAATTTAATTAATTAGGAGAAAGTGGAGCATCCAAAAAAATCAGAACTTGGGTAAAATCTCGGTCTTTTTAACAGGGTATACCTGGAGGCTTTGACAAGGAAAGGGGCAGCTTGTGGAGAAAAACTATTAAGTCAAAATTATGGTTTGGTTCATTCTTTTCTCAAGCCATGATTTCCTACTTTTATGATTAGGAGGAAAACGTGAAAAGTGGGTGAAAATAAATTGATAATGGATGATAGGGTTGCTTGGAATGTTTTATTATATAGGAAGGCAAGGAATTGAGATTATTTAACTATTTGAATATTCAGTTACTCTTAGAACATATTTAATCTAGAGGATCACTTGAACCAAAAAGGAGGTGATTATCTAGTCAAAAATTTCCATGAAAATCTTTTACAATCCGAAAAAAGTGATACAGTTGACTTTCCTTGGAAGCAAATTCGGAGAAACAAGAGTTCCCACCAAAGTGGCTTTCTTAACTTGTAAAGTAAACTGGTATCCAAGAAAGTTTTGGACATTGATAACCTTCAAAGGAGAGGTCTTTCATATAGTCAATGGGTATTTTATTTTCTAAGGGGGTGAAGCAATGGAAGGAATGTACTTCTCAAAAAATTTAGCAGATAAAATTTGCTGGAACTCCCTAAAGACATGACATTATACAATCAAATTCTGTTACAATGAGCTTCTCAAAGAAAAGCACCATCTAGGCAACCATCTTTTCCCTTTGACTCCAATGCATCAAGAACATTCCAATATTGCTAATGGTTGCTTTCTATAGCTCGGAAGTTATCAGGCCAATAAGTTGCATGCTTGGAGGATTTTGGACAATCGTAAGGGCAAGTACTTCAGCCCACTCCTTAGCCTACTTGTTGGTTGATATGGATGAAGAGAAACAATAAGATTAACAAGACAGAGAATGAGAATCTTTCTTCAATCAGTTTATTGAAAGTATGCTATCATAGTAAAATGTTGTCTTTCCAAATTATGATATATATTCTAATTTGTTTTCACAGCATTAGCTTTAGCTGATTTCTAGTTCTCAGGGCTGCTTCTCCTTGAAACCCTCTTTTGCACTCAAGAAAAACCAAGTGGAAAATTAAGGGATGTTGTGCTAAAAATGTAACAGCATAGGTTCTTTTAGCAAATGCAAAACCTGTGAAGCACCGATACTCTTCTTAGGCCAAAGAGTCAATGTCCAACACTATTTGGACACGGACAGGCTCGGACATGTGTCAAATACGTTATTTTGAGTATCGGAATTATTTTAATTATAGGACACGCATGTGACACGATAATGACACGCGTGTCCCTTAAGTAGGCCCTTTTCTTAAATAAATAATGGCATTTAAATGAAATAATTTGTACAGATATGCTTTCTTTTGACCTAGAAACCAAAATAGAAACTCGTAACACTGGCGGCTGGGTTTGGGGTCTCACAAAGCTCCTTCCTCTTCATCAAAGTTCCTTCATCTTTGAGCTTCACATTCAAGTTCCTGTGTCTTCGTCTGGGTTAATCGCTGCTACATTTGGGGTCGAGCAAGGTTGTTGTTGCTGCTGCGTTTGTGCGTTTGATGTTGTTATCAATTGCCTCTACTTGGTTTGCTCCAGTGATTATGAATTTCTGATGTTAAAGAGATTCAAGCTTATAAAAGAAAGTCTTCAAGCCATGGTGATTAGTGAGTAGTGGAATTCTTATAGGGAGGATGATGTGGGTAAGGCTAAATTCGTGAAGGAGAAGGTGCTAGATGACATTTGGTGGGACTCGATTGATTATGTACTTTCCTTTATAGCTCCTATATACGATATGCTTCGAGCTTGTGATACAGACAAACCTTGTCTTCACTGGGTGTATGATATGTGGGATTCCATGATAGAAAAGGTGAGACATGCAATATATAGGCATGAAGGAAAGCAGCCAGATGAGGCATCAACCTTTTATGACGTGGTGTCGGTGCGTGGAATTCTTGTTAGTCGGTGGAACAAGAACAACACTCCACTCCACTCCATTGCTTAGCTCATTCATTAAATCCAAGTTAACTTTTATTATACTTTTCGATTGGTTAACTTTTTTATTAACAATTAAAAGAGTAATACTAATTGGTTATTTTATTTTCTCCTATTGAAGACCCTACTCGAGTACCTCCACATAGAGATGTGGAACTTGTTAGAGAAGAATGAAATGTTCGAAGAAGTATTTCGCCAATCCCACAGAGAGAACAAAGGTTACATTGGAATTTGTAGAATTTTCAAGCGAGGCTAGAGATTATGATGATTCGAATCCCATTCATCATCAATATAGTATGTATGCTAAGAGTTGGTGGGTTACATATGGTGCAACTTCACTTTTGCTTCAAACCTTAGCTTTGAAGCTACTTGTCCAACATTCTACTTCATCATGTGCTGAGAGGAATTGGAGCACTTACTCCTTTGTTCATTCTATGAGAATAAATAAGATAACACTAAAACGTGCTAAAGACGTGGTTTTCATTCATAGCAATCTTCATCTTTTATCAAGACTAACTCCAGGACATGTGAAAGGGGAAGTCAAAATGTGTGACATTGTCGGAGATGAGTTTGGCACATTTGAGGATGTTGTTTGGAGACCTAGAGATTGCAAATCTCTCCCTTGATGAGTCGGACTTGGAGTCTATTTTTTGTACTGATCATAATGAGGATACTGGAGAGGGTGGTGATGAAGGAACAATGGAATTTTGATTGCATCAGCAACATTTATTTAATGTATCACTGGTTTGGACTATGTTAATTTAAAGTATTGTTGTTTTGAACTAATGAAATTGGACTATGTTGATTGAAATATGTTATATTGATTGTAGTGTTTAATTGGAATATATATATATATGTATAAAAAAAATTTAACGTGTTCCCTAGCTCATCCGTATTCTACTTTTTTTGGAAAAACACGTATTCGCGTTTCCGTGTGGTGTCCCATGTTTGTGCTACATAGTGCAATCTCTATCTCGTCTTTCAGACATTTATAGCATCCAGTAACACAAAACATTGTATTACAAATGCAGGAAGACCAAAAAACCGATGATTAAACAACATACCATAAACAATATGTATAAATCGCAGGATCTCATATGATTAAACAATGTAAAACAAGTACAAGAATCCAACTTCCAAATTTAGCTGACCCCAACCTTTCATATGACTAAACAATGTCCAGTAAGCTTAAATAGCAGGATCTCAGATTCCAAGTACTTTACTAAGATGACATTTTTTGTTGACCGATCTGCAAGAAAATGGCTAAATTTAAAAACCAAGACAACACACGTACCTGTCTTGTATCAGTGACTCTGAGTAACCTGTAAGTGTTCTTATTCTGGAGACTGACAGAAAATATGTGGACTAGGGTTAGAGTTGCCGCGTATGTAGCAAAGCTGAGGCCGAACTAGAGAGAGAAGAAGATCTGTATGTCGCAGAGAAGGAGGAAGCAATATTCACAAACAAAAGGAAAAAGTACACATACAAAGAGGACAAAAGTGTAATAAGGATGAAAAAGCAGGGTAACGGGAACAAAATAGGCTGTGCCGTACATACCCGAAAATAGCAATGTAGGTGGTGGTGCTAGTGTGAGTAGAAGCACTGAAAGCAGTAGCAATGACGGCGACGGCGGCGGTGGTGATGGTGGTGAGACTGAAATCCCATCTCCAGGGGAGTCGCCATCTCTCTCTCTCTCTCTAATACCAGAAACAAAACAAAAATCTTTTTTGTCGCTTGAAGGGGCCGCAACAAGTCAACAACCGGTAGTCTCTCTATCTAGAAAAGAAAGGAAAAAAAAAGTTAAACAAAAAAAGGAAAAAGAATTGAAATTAAAATAATAAAATAATTTTATATTTTATATTTTATATTTTCTTGATGAAGTGGTACTGTAGGGATGGCAACGGGGCGGATCGGTCACGGATCATGGGTGTCCCGGTACCGCCCCGAACGTTAAATGCTTTGCCCCGATCTGCCCCGCCCCGACTTGCGGGGCAGATTTGTTTGATCCGCGACCACCCCGCACTTGATCCGCCCGATCTGCGGGGCCCCGATCCGATAATCATTTTTTAAAAAAGTATCAAATAATAAATAACAATGCAAGTTTAAGGGTAATCAATCTGCAAACTTAAGAAATATAATGAAATAAAATGGTCTTGCACCCGATAATGAGTTTTTAAAAGACATCAAATAATAAATAATAGTACAAGCTTAAGAGTTAAGAGTAATCAATCTGCAAACTTAAGACATAATGAAATGATTCTGAACTTTTGCAATGTGATGACATAGAATGAAATGGTCCTTCACACTTCAGAGTCTCCTTCTGTCCTTCACACTTCACAGCCTCTGCAGTGTAGCATACAACAACCAAAATTAAATGAAAATCACCACCACAAAGCAAAAAAACTTAGAATAGCAATTAGCAACCCCTTAGTGAAAAGAGAATAACAAAGCTGGAAGCAAACGCCAAAAACCGTCTTGCCACTCTACTTAAGGAATAAAGATGAAACTTATCCACGACATGGGAAGGAGGAGATGGCAAGACTAGCACTAGCTGCAGTACGTAAATGCCAAATCCAAGACCTGGAGCTAGCATTATTCCTCCCACAAATGAAACTGGTGAAGAATGCTGAGATCCACTACCAATAGCAGCTGAAGATGATGAAGACATTTCCAACAACTGCTATTCACAGGGAAAAAAAAACATGCCCATTACTCAGCTTGAGATTGTGCGAAAATAGAACACTAAGAAAGTTAAATCGAGAGAGATGGAAGTCGAAAACCATACCTTACAGGGCGAACCAGTGAGGCGCAAAAAAGAAAGGAGAATGGCAACTTCCCGTGGCAGTGAGGTGTGAAAGAGAAAGGATGGTGGTAGGCGGCAACAACTGATGAAGAAGGAGAAGACTCACTTTAGGTTTTCTCGTTTTTGTCTTTTTACCTTATTTTCTTCTTTTGAATTTTGAATTTTTAACCTTTTACTAACTAATTTAATTAGTAGTTCGGTTATTCTATTAATGGAGTTATAAAATTGAAAGTCATGGGCCATGGCTGTTGGATCTAAATATCTAATATTTTATATTCTATTCATTTTAGTGACTTTAATCATTGACTTTTTGTTATTGACAGTGATTTACTAACACTCATCACTTATTCACTTTATTTTTATTTATTAACATATATATGAGTGAATAATAATAAACATATAAGTGATTTAATATTTGTGATATACTATTATAATTTTTAAGCAAACATAATTATATTTATTAAACTCCTAAAGTAAGTGTCCTTAGCCCATACTCTAATCAAATCATCATAATCTTAAATCCTAAACCCTAATATTATTGACGTAACCCTAAAGTCAAAACTCAAACCCTAAATTATATAGTTCGTAAATCATAAACTAAGAGAATCACAACCCTAAAGTGTCATTAACCCAAAAATCCTTTGGCCTAAATGTTTATCTTATTACCCTAAGTCTTTACAAATATTATTGACATAACCATAACTTAAGAAATTCTCTAAAGTCTAAATGTGTACCCTAAACCCTAATAGTATTGACCTAACCCTAAAGTCAAAACTCAAACCCTAAACTATAGTTCATAAATCATAAACTAATAGAATCACAAGTTCACAACTCTAAACCCTTTAAATCTTTAATAAATAATAGCATCTTAACTCTTCAAATCAAAATATGCAACATAATGTCAGAAAGTATAAACTTCTCATGATTAATAACATATTAAATTCTTAACTTCTTAAGCATTCAAAACAATAAATTCAATATTAACTACATAAGTAAAATATGTGTTATATACCTATATTAATATATGTATAAATATATTACATCCCCTAATATACATATATATATATATATATGTGTACATATATGCATACCGGGTCGGGGCGGATCGAGTCATGGGGCGGATCACGGATCGGGGCAGAGCAAAGATCCGTAACCGCCCCGATCCGTGGTCGGGCAAAAAAAATCTAATCCGTCACTGCCCCACTACCCGTTCGGGTCGGATAATATCTGCGCGGATCGGGGCGGGGCGGATCAGGTCGGGCGGATCGGGCACAAATTGCCATCCCTATACTCACTTTAATCGAAAAGACCCAGAAACATGTATCTATGTGAGTGTGAGGTTTCAAAAAAACAATCTCATTATGATAGGATCAAATTATATTGTTTCTATATAATAAAAAAAGTTATAACTTAATAAAAATATAGTTACAAAAATTATTATTTTGTTATTATTTTAATTTAGTTATTTTTAGTGAAATTGGTAGAAAGGTAAAGTATACACTATATTAATAATTAATTATTGGAGCATGCTAAATCTAAATACAGAAATTATGTTTATGCCTAAAATGAGCAGTCAATGAGATTGTGATATGTAGTACAATGGTCCCGTAATTGACGAATCAAACGGTGATATATGTGGTGGCTCGAAAGGTATTTTAATTTAACCATTGTTGTTTTGCGAAGATTCTTGTATGAAACATCAGATGTTAGAGGCAAAAAAAATTAGGAGATTGTTCAAATTTGTATAACAAGTCATTGGGGATACCAATTGGTGGCCAAGTTCTTCTAGAATAGGACAAGCTATCATCCAGCGAGATACTAGGTGAATAAGTATGAAGAAACTCAAAAGATCACGGCATCGTGACCCTCAACACCCCTGATTTATCTTCAACGCCTTACTAGCCATTACTTGCAACCAAAAGACAAAAACAAAGTAATACATGCACTAGCACAACTAGAAAAATGTTGTGAAGTCATCCATGACCACTAATCCAGAAGCCACAACCATTCTTCATGCTCAAGAAAGGATGGTCATCCACCACCCCCAATATAAAAAACGTGTACGTGTCCTGCTTTCTAAGGGAGTAGGGAGTAGGGTGAACGGAGCACACATCATGCCACAAAAATCCAGATAACGAAGCCCATGACTCAAGCAAAAAGCAAATGGTCCATCATTATGCACAGTCCTCATTTCCAAGAGAGAGTTGTAGAGTAACACAAGATCGAGACTCAGCACAGAAGTACATGATCTCTCACTCTCTTAGAAGCTAACATCATGCCATCAATCTATAAGAGGCCACTCACACTCACATGCCTATAAGAAGAAGAAGAAGTAGAAGTATCATGGACCTTGCATCAAACACATACTAAACATCTCAAAACTTATCCTTTTTAGCATGACTTTGATCAACTATCATTAGCACTTAGTTTAGTTCAGATCTCCAAGTTATAGCCTCCATGACTATTTTTAGTTTTATCTTGTAAGACACATTTCTTCATGCGCTCTACTGTAACTCAATGAAATTCAATACATTTCAGGATGTTATTCATTCGGTGTGATTTCAATTGAAACTCATTCATTTTGGTGTTAGGTTTCTATTATTGCTTGTAAGTGACGCATAGTTAATTTTGAACTCCTTTTTAGGAAGACAAGCCCTGAACCAAGTAGTTTCAAACTACAAAATGAATGTCTGGTAGAAGTGCTGCTCAACGCACATCTCTTATCAATCTTTGAACTGACAACAAGTCCTAACATGCTCACAAATCCCTATTCATTACAACATATATGCTTCACACTTCACCATAAGATGTCGGAAGATGATTTGATCTCATACAAAAGGAATCGACATTTTTTTGCACGCTTAGTGGGACTGTATTGTGTCGAGTACTTATAATCATTTCTAGAAAAATAGGAAAAATAGTTGAAGGTGAACGCAGTTGGAGACTCATCTTCATCTTAATCACCAATAGAGTCTTACAACATTCTTCAAGCTCCTCGTCTATGTAAAGAAGGAGAAGGAAATGAAAATGTAAGTCCTACTTTTGTCAATCTTTTAAGTCGAGAAATCCTCCTAATAAATAATGCTTTGATACTGTCAATAGTGCAAATATCAAAGAATATGCAACTAGCTTTCCAATAGACTCTTTTAGCGTAATAAGAAAACACTCCAGTGCAGTTCCTAGGAATTAGTCCATGCAAGGATCTCAAAAGTTTATGCCTTCAACATCAGCTCCACAATCTACTATGACAAAAACAGAATAGGTTTTTTTAAACCGTTGAACCTGTAGAGAAGGTAGAGCCATTTGTTTTACATTATTGCAATTCATATGTTAGTCTCTTAGAGGGCAAACACGGCCTTTCATGAAGAAGGAGAAAGCTTCTAGAAGGTTACCACGAAAGGAGAGTTTTATAATAGATTAGACAATGTAGGGTACAATTTTTCTTGGGTGATTGAAAGAAAGAGGGCATTAAAGACATGAATCAATAGCTTTAGTACCTAAGAAGAATCCGGTCTCATTGATGGGATGAATTATTAGTTACCTAGTAGCCAAATTGGACGAAATCTAAGTTAGGTTATGACATCGAAGGGAATTTGATCGAAAAAGGAAAATTCTAGCGATAAGGATCAATGAATCATCATAACCCAAATTGAGACCTAAAATCATTGGAAGGAGAGGCCATCAGAGTCTACGAGTAGAATTATAGTTACGATGAGCTCTGTGGATGGAATTATTTCTTCAGCTCCATGGAAGAAGAACAAGGGAAAATTATCAAAAATTGGAAAATTGACCGTGTTTGATTGCAGTTTTGAAAATCAATTTTGTGAATTTAGTTTTCAAAATTTGAGTGGAAGTAGTGTTTGCCTATGAGTTTTGAAAAAAGTGTGTTTTTAGAAACTCAAAAATGAAAACCAATGTGACTTGTTTTTGGCCATTTATAGAAAAACACGGAGAATTGACGGAGAAACAATTTCACTTACGAATTGACAGAGAAACGATTTTCATTTTACGTTGTGCATTGCCATTTCGCAGCCTCCTTCACCATTTCGACGAGCATATAATTTAACATACAACATATATATTACACAAAAAAAAGCTACCTAACCAAACACTGAACAACAATTTTACCATTTAAGACACCATTTTAAAATGCTACCTACAAAACCTTTTTCAACAACATTTTCCTTATATCAAAACTGAAAAGTCTTAACTACCCCAGAGATTAAAGTAAAATTGCAAAAATACCCTTAATTGAAAACCCTATCAATCTGTACGACCTCTTCCATCTCGTGCGAATCTTTCCGGTCCTGAGTCAAGCATCTCCCAATGCGTGATTCTTCTGTCTTCTTCTCCAACTTTGTCGATCCTTCATCGCCAGTCGTCAACTGGTAAGTATCGATCATACATTTCATTTTCCTTTTGATTCATCCTTCTTAAGTTGCATGCTGTTGAAGTGACCCTTTGTTCTGAAATCCCTAATTTAACTTCCTTCTAGAGTTGCCCTAATTTTCGTGGTCTCACATATCTATTTAGTGCTATAGTAGTGTAAGATTACTCATTGTGTAACCACTTTTATGATAGTTTATACCTAAGTGTTTTTCTAAGTATCAAACAGATTCTCCCACATGGTTTTCATTTTAAATTCTTCAACATTGCCATAGCCTATAGATTTTTTGTTTCTCATTGCCATGATGCAGGAAATGCTTACTGAAGAATCTGCATTAGGATCTTCTTTTAACTGACCCTGTTTTGATTGTTCTTCTGTACTTCTTTTTTGGTTTCTTTGATTCACTTTTCCCTTTTCTCTTATCGTTTAATCATTTTAGAGACTTATGATTTTTTTCTTAATCATGTTAAGTTTTTGGAATAACCAAAAGGCACCAAGATATTGCCAACATTTCCCAACAGAGCATAAGACCTGTAACCCAACCTTTATTGTTCAGTAATTGTTATACCTTAAGCTTGTGCAAGGCCTATTTCGAACCTGCATTAACCTCATTGTTCTATAATTTTTTATCTTTACTGCATGTGAGGAGAATTTTATTATTTTTCAAGCTATCAAGCCTCTTTTCTAATGTTTTGTTGATTTTTCTGGATTTTTTATATGCACCCAGATAACTGTGAATTGCTCTATTCAAATGCATATTGCAACTGTTTAGGCTTTTTTTCAATGCCTCTCTTGTAATGCTTTAGAGTTTTTTATGCATTCTTAGAACTATCAATTTTTCTATGATGAAATGTTTATGCCAATATGAATCTGTGAAGGGTCTAGTTCAATGTTGTTCATTTTTTTTTTGACTTTCTATCGCTTCTTATGTATTCTAAAAGTTGTGAATTGCTATATGGTAATTGTTTGTGCCATTTTGAATATGTGAGTCGTCTTTGCTTATGATTTTGGGAATTTCTACATTTCTTCTATTGGATTGACCTTTCATATATCCTGTGCATTGCTATATTACAACTCTTTATGTGGATTTGGCTTTATCAGTCCTATCTTTTAATGTTTTGGAGTTCTTTGTGGTTATTTGTGTGTGATTAGAGGTCTTACCTAACTGTTTTTGTGATATTACTACTATCTATACTATTTTGCAACTATCTATGCCTCTCATATAATGCTTTGTCTATAACCGTCAACTTCTCTATTGCCAATGTTTATGCCAATTTCTTATATATGTTTGTGCTCTACTGCAATTGTTTGTGCTAATTTGAATATGTCAGGCATCCTTCATAATGCTTTTTAGTTTTTATGGATTATTAAGTTATTTTAAGGAGACTGTTATTGTTATATTATTACATGTGTTGAATATGTTGGTTATTCAAGATTAAATTGATTGTGATGTTTGTGTATCGGTGAATTTGTGAACCACTATGTGATGATATGGATACAGGTGATGTGTAACAGTAAAATGGTCATGGAACTGAATTTGATTTGGGAATGTGTTATCGATATAATATTTTCTGTAATGATTTTTACTTGTATGAGACGGAACTGGTGATGATGAGTTAACAGTGAATTTTGAACTATCATATGTTGATATGGAAAGGTAACATTGAATAGTTGCATTGTGTGAAGCATAGCATACCATGACATACATGATATACAGATTAAGGGAAAATATTTTTACGAACCGAGTACAATTGCTACAGGGAGGGTATACTGAAAGGTTAATGGTGAGGTTTACTGTAAACAAAAATGTATTTTGACTGAAAGGTGTTCTTTGGTAGGACACCTAGTTAAGGAAAAATCCCGACCGATTGCCCTGTAGCAGTTTATCTAGGTTAGGACCCGAGTACTGGAAAAATGATTTAAATGGCTGACTGTTTTCTTAAAGATGAGGTTCATGTACATTCATGCATAAGTATTACTTGTTGGGCCTCAGCTCACTATGTTCCGTGATGCAGGTATTGATTTCTTAGACGATTACGTCGACTTAGGAGTTGATGATGTGGCCGTAGATCCATGAAGATGATGCTCATGTAACGGAGCTAAGTTTCCATGGAAGAGTGATAAATTAAGTTTTACATTTGCTTATGCACGTATAGTTATTATATTTGATGTATGATAATAAGTGTAGATTCGGGAACAAGTATGAAAAGTTTAAGGTTCACAGTGGTATACTTAAAGGATATTAATTGGATGTACTGCTTATCCAATATATATAAGATGACGTTTTTATTTCAGCTTAGGTTTAATAATTAATTTGGTGTAATTGTTTCTTCAAGTGGTTATGTATGTAAATGTAAGGTGAGTTTATACGGTAACATAAGTAGCGTTCTGGACTACAAGCCCGGGTATTAGGGTTTTGTGGGACGGGGCATTACACCTACATAGTACACGGTTTGGGTATCTTGAAAGGTTGTGGAAGAAGAGTGTTGATAGTACTCCTCCTGCATGATTGTCTAGGCTCTTAGGGTTATATTGAATTACTGGCTATGTGATTCGGGACTTGTATTTGGATGTTGTTTGCTTGAGAACTCAGTTTTTCTTGTATTTGTAGTATCCTGTTAGTTTAAATTCATGAACTACTTGGCATTGTGTGGACAAGTTTGTTGAACAATATTTCTGGATTTCTATATTGATGAATTTGGAGTTAATTTTCAAATGTGTCTATTTTTTTTAATCTTAATGGGATATCTATTGTTCATGCATACAGTCATGTTGGATTTTATTTAATTGTTACGATTTGTGTCAAATGCAATGTGAATGAACACTTGCATTGTTTTTATGTGTAATCTGGAATTTTTATTTTTATTTTGTGTAGAGATATGGAAGATTCTAGCTCGAGTAGTGATAGTGATGACATGTATCGTAAGCAAAAGCTTATGATGCTAAGCATTACATCCTACATGAGCAAAGGATGCAGCACTTAAAGGAATATCCCTTGACACCTATGTCGAACATGTGAGCTAATACGTGAAATGTGGGTGAAGGATATTGTACAAGGTCATCCAATACGGTGCTACCAAACTTATAAATACTTTTAGAAGCTTATGTAGGGTGTTGAGGGATGACTATGGTTTAAGGGAAAATCCGAGAACAAGTATCCCTGAGATGGTTGGTTTTTTCGTACACACTACGGGGCATTCTTGTTCTAATCAGGATCAACAAGAAAGATTCCAACACTCTAGCAAGACTATCACTCGAACCATCCATCATGTCATGAACGCTCTGTTGTCATTGTTAGCAGATATTATCAAACCTAGGGGGAATTGGTCAAAAATTTATAATCAAAATAAATCTCGACAGGTTTTACCCAATCACAAGTGTACGGTCGCAAAGTAGTAACAGTGAAAGGGATCGAATCCACAGGGACTATTGCATAAACCAATTAAAAAGCAAACAATAGTGCAAAATTAAATTAAATTATGAATCCAACAATTAATGAGAATTAGCTTGGATTTGGCTTAATCATCTACCTCCACCTTGTGCACATATATCAATTATCAATTACACAAATTAAGAATTTAACTACGTCAATTGAAAGACTTTGGTCCAGCTCGATCAATTAGATTTCTTTAAGCAACAATCCTGACTTTGGTCCAGCTCAGGATCTTTTCTTATCAAAGATGTCTTGGTTTGGTCTCTCCTTAGAACATTCTAAGATAAGCATCAACACGTGAAAATCGACAATAGCACAACCTAGGATATTAACTCACACCCAATCAGTTATGTTCATTATTCTCTAACCTGAATCGCAAAACAAGTTATTGTTACTTCGTCAAACACCGGGTCATGGTCAGCCGTATATGTTCAATTAACAGTTCCTAAATATTATGATGTTGATCAGGCATACATAACAATAGGAAATCACAATCAATTCAGAGAACAATGAATTAAATCAGTATAATCAAGAATCAAATTCATGCACAGAGGTTTCGGTAGAAGAAAGTACCAAATCCTAGCTAATAAGTACTTAGCTACGCATACTCATACTAAAAACCATAAAAATACTCAAGACAATTGTTCGAATCGATGGGAAAGATGAAGGAATTGCCACGCTTGGAATGCCTCATCTCTGCCTTCTGTATTCTGGAAAATCTCCAATGGTCTCTAGCGGCTAGGGTTTAGTTTTTAACCATAAAAAGTTATTGTCCCCACTACCACGTCACTGGGCCCATTTCTGCAAATCCCGCAACTCGCGGCCGCGCGTAGGTCGTACCTGGCTCACTTTTACCCAAAATTCAACTTTTCCAAATAAATAGCATCCAACTGTACATGTCATTAAATCACACAATTGGATAGTATTTTGTGCTAGAAACCTCATAAAGATTGGGTATTTAACATCATAAACATGAGTACATTTTGCACTCACCAGGAATCAAATGAACGAAACCCAATTTACGAATGCAATAAAAATTTGATGTCATTGCAGAATTACAGAAGGTGAGTCAAGGTGATGGTGAAAGCCCTCAAGTCGTGATGATGGTCGTGCTTCTGGAACATCTACATCAAATGTCAATCTAGTGAGGTATAATTTTTCTGGGAAAATGAAATTTTTTTTATTTTGTATGGCCTACTTTATGAAATTTGTTAATGGTTTGGTGAATTTTTTGCCTTATATAATGAATGAGCAGTGATGTAAATGAGCCAATTATAATTTGGGGCATTTCATTTGTTCATAGGTTCACTGATAATGATTGGCTAGGGAGCGACATGAGAGAATGAGGATCGAAAGTGGACATTGCCTATGAATTTTCTTGGTTTCAATCTTTCAGTAAGACTTTGTGACTGCACGTTTTCCCTTTCAGAATATTGGATTGAAATAATCTAGGTTTATATAAGAATTGTGTTTGCATTTGATTAATTCATGGCATTGAAGTAATGGACGATGTCGGGTACAGTTTTAGGTTTATACATTCATGAAAGTTTTCATTTTAATGGTAGATCTGCATTTTATTGAATAAGTCACGTACATGTATACCATCTTCCATTCATGAAATTTACCATTACTGCCATCTGCCATAGCCCATTAACTTTTCATGATATACACCTTTAACACGTATGCATAGTGGAATTTCAATGACAGATATGTGTCTAATGTGTAGGCTAATGAAAGTGAATAGCCACTTGCAGAGTTTGGTATACTCCTTTAACATGTTTGTAGTCTATAATTGCATCCAATGGCAGATATGAACTGCTCATTCCAAGTCTTGTGGATGTTTTATTGGCTAGTGTTTATTAATGTTTGCAGTCTATAATTGCATCCAATGGCAGATATGAACTGCTCATTCTAAGTCTTGTGGATGTTTTGTTGGCTAGTGTTTATTTCATGGGGCCAAATGTGTCTCTCAAGTCATGTGAATGGAAACTTTTAATATTAATGTAGGGGCCAAAATGTGCACACTGATGAAAGTGAATGACCACTTGCAGAGTGTATGTTATTCACTATTGTGAAGCATGCTTGCCCTAAAACAACCAAAATAAATTGGCTTGACAGTGTTTGATTATATGATATACACCTTTAACACGTTTGCATAGTAAATTTGCTTCTCAAGACATAGATGTATTGTTATAAATATATGGGTGGTGGACATGTAAGTTACAACTTATATGCAACACAACGTCCCTTAAAATTTGACAATGGCAGAGTTTTACAAAAAAAATTGTGAAAGTTTTTAAGAGGTAAACAACAACGTAAAGCGCAGGAGCAGATAGACAAAGGTGTGGAGGCATTACATGGCAATGAAGTTTGTATTGGGGATAATATGTCATATGCTTCCCAGGATGGAGGAAGCTACATCCATCCAGTCCAATACATGGATTTACATCCCAAGGGATCGCGCCATATCCCATGAAGAGTTGTGCGGGACTATTTTGCACTATATTGTACAAATCTGAAGCACATATTTTGGCAACGTTTCTGAATGCGTCAGGAGTTATTTATGAAGATAAAAGAGAATCTCGAAGCAACGGACCCTTATTTTCAACAATTATCCGATTGTACTAGTCAACTTGGGTTCTCTACTATCTAAAAAATGACAACAACGATTCGCATATTGGCGTATGGTGGTCCCATAGACCAGTTGGATGAATATATTAAAATTGGAGAGACGACTGCGAAAGAGTTACTTATAAAATTTTGTGAGAATGTCATCATGTTGTACAAGAAACAATATTTACGAGCTCCAACCATGAATGATATTCAGCGGCTAATGCAGGAAAATGACGCACAGGGGTTCCCAGGCATGATAGGTTCTCTTTCTTGTATGCATTGGGAATGGCATGGATGCCCCATCGCTTGGCAAGGTGCCTTTGTGGGTCATATTGGGAGGCCTACACTGATATTGAAGACATTATTTGTGAATTTGGCATGCTTTCTTAGGCATGGCAGGATCCCACAATGATATAACTATTCTACGACATTCAAGCATTTTCAATTGATTCATGAGGGGGCAAATGGCAACTGTTGAGTTCATGGTCAATGGTCGTGTCCATCATACTCCTTACGATCTTACAAATGGAATTTATTCTGAGTATGCTACGTTGATGCAATCAATTCCACATCCATACACCCCACAGGAAAGACTATTAAAATGCTCGAAAGGATGTGGAGTGAGCCTTTGACGTCCTCCAAGCGAGGTAGGGAATCACGCAGGGGCTAGTTCATTTTTACAAAACATCTAACTTGGAAAAAATCATGATCATCTGCATTATTCTTCATTACATGATCATTGAAGATGAGCAGCATTTAGATATCGATCCATGGACCTGTCCACCAGAAGAAATGACACCAGTGATTGATATAGTCACTGATCCGGATGTTTTTGCAAATTACATCCACATGCGAATAGAACAAGTCCTTGACAGCCAACTCAATGGAAATATGAGAAGGGATCTCATGACGCACATTTGGAATATGTATGGAAATCTACCATTTTAAGTGGAATAAATTGTAATTTTAATTTTTTTTTATGAGGATGTTAATTTTAATTTTATGTCAAGTTTGTATGATAATGTAAATTTTTATGCAAAAATAATTATGTTAATTTTGTGTTAGTGCATAACTATCAAAAGTGTCCAACAAAATCAAGACGTTGTATACATTAAATTCTCATTCTCATTCACATAATCATAACACAATTACCAACACTGTTACATCACCAAAACACAAATTTTCATACATTATTATATTTGTCCCACTAAAAATCACCCATTGTAAGTGCTCTTATGCTAATATGTCATTTTTCATAGTAAATACTAAACATATTTTATTTAAATAAATAAACTGAGTTTGAACATTACATAAAATAATGGCTTTTAGCATACTATTCATATCACCCGTCTCGTTCGACTCTACACTGATCCCACCCCATGATGTGCTGACCCCACCGATTTCGATCACACTCCCGAAATAATAAAAAGAAAACTTTAAAGTTCAAGTAGAGTACTCCGTTAGGGTGATTCAATAGCTAGATTAATAATAGCCCTTGTTAAATTCTTTTAATCAGAAAGTAACATTCAGCCGCATTGCCTTGTGGCTTGGATTGAAGGAGAAGGTGTGGACCAAAGGTAGTTCACTACCTAGCTTTAGGGGAAAGATCACAATAGATAGATTATGTGGACTAAATCCTAGGAAGCAAGCCTCGGTTAGAGCTTTGCAAGTAGGAATCGAGTTTGAGACGAAATTTTTTTTTCGCCAAAGACATGTTGCAAACCAATTTGGATGATTTTGTGGGAAAAGTTTGTTTTACTTTACCATAGATACCAATTCAGGTGCCGCCAGACAATCATTCGGCTCCACAGTTAGTGAAGTCAAGCTTAAACAATGGGAGGTCATCTCTCATATTTGTTGTTTTGACTCCATGGAATGGAATTCAAAAAACAAAAGGATTGTAAATTAACAGTTTTGTCCCTTATTTTCAATCTTAGCCATCAAATATAAATAGACGTACGATATTTAAATATTTGAGGCCATTGTTGGCAAAAACATTACAACCCCCTATCCCAAAATCCACCCAGCTGCCCACCAGACAAGTATGTCCTGAGCCACATTGAAAACCGGATGGCAATCACATTCACTAGACTAAGTAAAGGCCCATCTAAAAATTAATGCAGTCAAATTCACTTTCCCAAATAAGAAGCCGTTGTTATTTTCACATTTTGGCCAAGTCAATAATCATTACAAAAATTAAAATACATGTCATATTAAACGGGTGGGTCAAACATCGTTATGACAAAAAGAAAGCACCAGAACCCGTTTAGACCAACATTCAAAGTCAAAGAGACTTGTTTAGACCAAAACAAAATATAAGAGCTTGTTCGACCCTTTATTTAAAATACAGGGACTTTTTGGATAGTGATCCCAAAATAAAGACACCGAAGAAATCAAGACGATCAGTAGGAGAACACCACAGCCTGAACAGGAACTTCGATTTTCAAACCCTATTCGTGTCGAGCAGCAAACTGTAATGAGCTATGATTGTAAATACATGCCCTCTGTAACATACTATGTAGATTATTACTTAGAGACAGTCGCATTGAGCAGTCCATATATACAATCAGTGATGGATTTTCTCCCTGAATCACGGCCACGAACCTTGTTTTCAGACATCTACTTTCATCAAATCCGGGTTATGTCCAAAGCAACCGAACTGTAGTGAGCTATGTTTGTAAATGCACCAGTGTATTATCCAGGCAAATTCGCATGAGTTGTCTATGCATGTAGATATACACTCATTTAGTCATTGTTCCTCCTAAACAATAACTACGAAGTACGAACATGGGTGCCCGAAAATAACAGAACAAAGCAGGGGAATCCAGGCCACCCATGGAGCAAACAAAAGATTTGCGCACAACTCCAAAAAAAAAAATATATATATTGAAGTTTAACACAATAATATATTTATTATAGAGAATGATCTCCAAAAATTAAAGGGAGCCTCCACAGATAAAGTTTATAGAACAAATTTGACTTCCTTTTAAGAGTTAATCTCATACTAGTATACTACTTTTAGGTTTCGCACAGCACAATAAATCTTGAAAGTAAAGCATTATCTAGAAACGCAAAACTGGGAAGCTCTCTGTCAAAACGACGCGACGCCCATTCAATGATCAATCAATAACATCTCTAAGAGTATGTCGGTTCTAAGGGGCTGACAGTTCCAAAAATGTTACCAGTAAAATCTATATGGCTAAGCAAAGGTATACCTGAAAAACAACCCTCTTCCCGAGAGTGTAGCCGAAAGAATTTAAATCAAATGGGACTCATGCATATGTATGTATAGCCTATATCTTCACATAAAGGGTCATCCTACGATGCAGTTTTCTTGTTCCTGAAGCTCTCTTTCAATGAAGCAAATTTTTTCTTGCACTGATTCACACTCTTGCCCGGTACAGCAGCTGCAGCTCGCTCCCACCTCTGATTGGTTTCCTTCGGGAAGGTCTTTAGAGCCTGAACCAGTGCTCTTTCTTGCACAGCCGACCATACATCTTGATCCACACTCGAATAAACTCCATTTGCGGAATTTGCACCATCTGGATTCTTGCTTGATTCACTTCCACCGGCAGACTTTTCTGAAGTACCCATTTTGACTGTACTGCTTTCAGGCCCCTGAGGAGTTGACTTACCTTCGACATCCTCCCTAGTTGTTAGGGGAGAAGCAATGGTTGGTGCAGGTTTCCTCTTCTCAAGAAAAGAATCAAAAGCTTTAGCAGCATCGGGCTTCTGGAGTAGGACTGTTTTTGTTGCCTTTAGAATTTCTTCCACCGATCTTCCAGTGCCAATGTATTCCGAAATGACCTCCCACCTACGAGATGTTCCTTTTGGATATTTCTGCACCCCCTTTCTTAAAAGCTCAATCTCTTCTTTTCCCCAAGGTTTCTCCTTCCTATCAGAGCTGCTTCTTGAGGCTTTTCCATTAACCTCCACAGAACCATTCTGATGTGCATTCTTTTCACCTTGTTTCCCACCCCCAGAATCATGATTATATTCACAAGAACCTCTAAGAATTTCAGCTAGCTCCATTCCTTCTTTTCCCTCCATCTTTTCACATATACCCCTCAGCTGTGCCATATCAAGTGACATACAGAGATTTTCCACATCATCATCAGAAAGACCAAGTAAATGCAGGGACAAAACAGGGGATGAAAGCGTCCGAAGACGAGTTCTCTCTTTTCGCAGCAGCTTCTTCTCTTTTTCCTTCACCTTCTTTTGCTGCTGAGCAGCTTCCACTGCTCGTCTTTCCTCCTCCTCTTTCCGGCGTTTCTCCTCCTCATCAGCCCTCGCTGCCTCTTCTTCCTGTAGCTTCTTTGCCAAAAACCTAGCCTCCTTTTTCTTCTTCTTTTCAGCTTTCTCCTCTTCCTTTCTCCTCAGTATTCTTGGGTCCCTTTTATAGGCATTGTCCA
The DNA here is from genome assembly GCA_963580455.1 of Euonymus europaeus. NCBI lineage: Eukaryota > Viridiplantae > Streptophyta > Magnoliopsida > Celastrales > Celastraceae > Euonymus > Euonymus europaeus. Next base: position 5,724,686 of record OY756965.1, read on the forward strand.
CAAGAGAGCGGACCCGTACGTACTCTTCCTTCCTGGCTTTTTCTCTAAGTTTTGCATTCTGCCTCTCCATCCACCTCCTATGGTCACGAGTCTCGGCTTCTTCAATATCAAACTCATCTGCGTGAGGGAACTCTCTCCAACTTTTAAAGCTGTACCAAAAGTCGTAAAAACAATCTACTTCACTTAAAGAAGTGTTCTCATCTCCTAAAACAAGTATTGGTTGATTAACTGACCACCGACCATTCCTCACAAAAGCTGGACCAAACACTTTGAAAAAGTCTTGAGGTCCACAGTCAACGGGAATTTCATCGTCAAATTCATCTGTAGAATCATATATTCTTCTCTTCACAGGATCCATCAAAACCTCATAAGCTTCTTGGATAGACTTAAAGTGGTTCTCTATTTCCTCCTTTTTTGCTAGCTTGGCATCCTCAGTTTCCTCAGCAAGAAGAAGGGCACCCTGCTTGTCAGGATGATACTTCAGTGCAAACTCACGATAGTTCTTTCTGATCTGATCCTCGCTGGCAAGGTATCTCAAATGGCTCAAACCCAACAATGCATAGTGATCTTGTTGCTTCCCCTCAGAACCAGATTTCTTTTTACCTTTGCTGCTGAATGAATCAAATGATGGCATAGATGACTGTTCCTTGTCATTGGACATCTCTTGCTCATCACTTTTTACAACTTCCTCTTCACAACCAAAAAGCTTACGAGCAGCATCATGGAAAGCATGCCCAGCAGGTTCAAGCTTTAAAGCTTTAATGGGATAGCAATTTGAAGAAATATATATAGGCTGTCCGTCTACAATCTCTCGGGAATATGAGATAAGTCGAAAACTTTCCTGGATAGCCATGCTTTATTATGAAGCTAAGCTTATAAGATAACCCAATGCCAATATCAAATAAGTTGGGAAATATTGAATTTTGGCAGTCTCCAAACTGTACCAGCAAGCAAGCAAGCAAACTTCAATTAGTAAATTGTGAGATAAAAGCAACTCTACATGAATACTTGCTACAGTATTAGAATGACGAGTACAAAAAATTACGAATTAGTGATACAAAAGTAGCCTCTGAAACAGTACCAAGCAACTAGACACCACCGAATCTCCCACACAAGGTTACCTATGTGGCTATGTCTTCAAAGTTCTCAAATGTAGATCATATAAGTCTTTAACGCGTTGCACAGACTTTAAGCCATTAATAATAACAGGAGCTACAACTAATAGGTATTAACTAGAAATTATAGATTTAAAGTTGTTAATACAATCACAATTAGGAACTTGTGTGAAGAAGTATTGATAGATTGTCAGATTCTATTCAGAAACAAAACATGACTTAAAATTACAATAAAAAAACACCACCACCGACACCACCATATTTCTGGAACAAGAAAGAATAACAAATAACCACAGGTTATCTTGTAGAGTATTTAGCAAGCATGAAAAGCAAATTGGTTACCTTCTTAACTGCAAAGACCTAAGTATCTATAAGAAGTGAATTGTAGTTCTAATGGTTTTAGCACGTTGCACAGACTATAAGGTATTAGCAAAAACAATAATTCAGTGACAACTAATTATATAAATTGCACAGAGAACACTCAACAAAATAATTCTTCTGATATTTAAGATCCAAATAGATTCAAGAAACCATTTAAACACGAAACTCGGCGTACTGCAACTGGAACTTGAATTCAGAAGTGTCAAAAGATTACATACAGAGAGGTAATATATACATATCGAGATATTCTTGATTTCATTAGTACCGCGAAAGAAGAAATGTACACTACCATTAGAGAAATAAAGCATATGGTGCAAACGATCTGCAAGAAAACCAAAATAAAGAACAAAGAAGATAAAAATCGTACCTCTGTAACCGCAGTTGCAACTGCAGCCGTTCTGGAGGAGGAGGAGGAAGAGAGAGAGTGTTGTGTCTTATTAGGGTTCGTTCCGGCTGTCGCAGCAGAGAGGGAAAAAAAATTACGCGCAAACGAACGATAAAACGACAATTAAATTTGCGTTTTCATAAAGCGCAAAAGAACGAATATATTTGGACCAATGAGATTTGGGTCCGTGAGGAGGGAAGCTGAGTGGGCTACATCTGTCTAATGGGCCAGTGAGCGACTAGCGACCCATCTTGGTGTGGTTATCTATTCTTTAACTCTAAACCTCGTGGGATTCGGGTTCTGAGGCGGCGAGTCTCTGTGTACGCGATACTCGCGCAACTACTGGTGTCGGTTGTGTCTTCGCCTTACTTCTCCCTCACTAACGACGCCGCACGTAAAACGACGCCGTCCCAAAAACACCCTCCTCCCCGCCCACCTTCTTCCCTTCTCTGCGTGTGCTTCAATTTCGGTCATCCCGCTTCGGTTAGTCTTCCTTTTTCCCCCATCGTCTTTCGTTTTTACTCCCATCATTATCTCTTCACGATTCGACGCCACTTCTTCGCTTCTTATTCCCTCCATCTACCTTCCGTGCTCCATTTTCCCTCTTCCTATCGCCCCTTACTGTTTTCCCTTTATTGGCCATTGGCCATGTTGTATGTCCTTTTAAAGTCTTCTGGCCTCATGGGTTAATCACCAATCACCAATCGAAGTCTTCTGGGCTCATCTATTGCTTCAGCGTTCACGTGCGGCTTATGCGGCCATCTCTATCTCTATCTCTACGCTGTGTCCGATTTCATCTTTCTCGCGACGCATCCATGAGGTTAGTCCAATCCAAATCTGTTGTACCTGACAGTTCTCTCCCTCCTCATGTACCATCTATAACCCTATGTTTCACCCCTTCTTTTGTCCTTCGCCTATGATGGATACAGTCGTTATTTGTTGTTTTTTTAGGGTGCAGTCTTTATTTGTTGTTTTATTATCTTCCGCGTTCTCTCTCTCTGAAGCGCTTAATTGATTTTAAAAGTCCGGGTGGAGAAACACGTTTCATCAAGCTGCTAATTTCTTTGAGAAAATCTTTAGGTATGCCTAATGTTTTTAACTCTTTTTATCCTTATTTAACTCTCTTTTGCATTTGTAAAGGTTTGCTGCCCTTTCTTATGTCATTGCATCTGGTATATTCGGCCCCGACGGAAACAACATTACAAATTGCAATTCTTTGTGTCATGTAGGACGATAATATGCAGCTAAGTTGAGTGTTTTTTCCCTCTAACTATAAGGTATGATAGGCTTTGCATTCTGCATGATGTAGTTATTAGTTTCAAAATTATGATGATAAAAATAATATACAACATATAGGACAATTACTTTAGGAAGTGGCCATGCAAAGCATCGCAGAAAAATGATACTTCATTGAACCACGAGTGCAGAATAAGTAAAATATGGCAAGGCTTAAAAAAACAACTCCAAATCTCTGGAGGTCCTTTATAGGCAATCTCGGACTTATTATGCTCCATTTTTAAAACAATATTTTATCTGAACTGATTTTTAAAGTCCAGACAAAATATTATGCTCCTAAATCTGTGGTTAAGAACACAACCAATCAGAAAAAGCAAACCAAGATTGAATCTTCATCAAAACTGGATCTATTATATCTCCATCATAGAACCTAGAAACTGCTGCCATTAAAATACAAAACAGAAATATCTATTATGCCTGTAATGGATGTGTCTATTGAGTTGCATTTTTATGTACATGTTGCGTTTCCATAGTTCCAATTGCTAAATTTTTTTAGTGACTCCTACCTCAATGATTTGCAGTTCTTAATAGTCATTATATGCCAAAAATGCTTTTTTCCCAGCCAAGGGCTGCTGTTGGTAACTTCATCTTCGCCTATTTACGAGGACATCATATCTTCTTCTCATCCCTATATTTAGAAGTTACGTTCTGCCTGCTCTGAATTATCTCCCTCTCATCGAAATATAGGCGACTGAAGAGGTATGTCATTGTTCTTAATCTTGATTCTTCAGCTTCTATAAATGTCAATCATTGTTTAATTATTTATTTTACTCTTTTGTGATGCCCTTAACACAATTGTGAAGGATGGAGAAGCTATCAATGATTGTGTGAAAAACTCCCCTGTTTTTCTCCCTATTTTTTGTTTTTTAGCAATTTTTGCTAGCTTTGTTGTTCTAGAAATTCTTAGAAACATTTTCCAGATATATGCTAAAATGGGGTTCTTAATCCCTCTCATATATGCTAAAATGATGCTAAACATCCTTCCTCAATATAGATTTATTTGTGCCTGCTCTCGATTATTTCCTTCTCCTCAATATAATTGTTCTTAATCTTGACTATACCTTCAGAAAAATTAATGGGTTATTTCTGTAATGGATGTGTTGATTGATTTGCATTTTTATGCATGTGTTGCAATTTCATAGTTGCAATCGCTAACAAAATTTAGTAACTCCCACCTCAATGATTTCCAGTTTTTAATAGTTATTATGTGCCAAAAAATGCTTTTGTTTCAGTCAAGGGTTCATATTTGCCTATTTACTAGGACATCAGATCTTCTTCTCATCTCTATATTTACAAGTTATGTTCTGCGTGCTCTGAGTTATCTCCCTCTCATCAAAATATAGGCGACTTAAGAGGTATGTCATTGTTCTTAATCTTCATTCTTCAGCTTCTATAAATGTCATTCATTGTTTATTTATTTATTTTACTCTTTTGTTTGATGCAATTATATTTCTGTTGCAATTTCTCGGTCACCTAGCTATAGATACAATGCCATATACCACATAAAAGTTTCAAACTGGAGGCTGTTGAATAATAAAATTCATGCCCAATACATACACTTGTGAGTGCCTTGCAGTTTTACGGCGTTGTTGCCTTAAATACCCACTCTATCCATTTGCATATGTTACTCAATCTGCCTCAAATGCTTTTACAATGCTTCTAAAAATTATGGACAAATAATGTGACCTGACCTCTCAAATGAACACATACTTTATAAGTGGAATAGATGCATCCACTGGTTGGTGGTACAATGCGTGCACAAAATGCAAGGTTGGTGTTAACAACATAAATGGCGTTCTAACGTGCAGGAGATGCGGGCCCTCCAACAACTTGCAAATGCCATGGTACATATTCTGTGTAAAATTAAATTTTATTTTATTAACGCGAAAAATTGAAACTAGCAAACTTTGACTCACATGGAATGCTCCAAAATAGGTACAAGGTAAATATGAATGTGCAAGACGCAAACAGTGAGACGAGATTCATGATGTTTGGCAAGCATGTCGAACGCCTTATCAAAGTACCGGCTAGCAGCTTATTTGAATTTCCAGGATCTGAGAAATACACAGTACCAGCAGTGATGAGGCAACTCTTTGGCAAAAAATTTAAATTCCAGGTATCAATCAATGAGAAAGAGGAGAATCCTGAAAAAATGACATTCAAAGTATCAAGAGTGTTCGGTAATGAAGAGGTTGTCATAAAGATCGAAGATGACGAGTCGACAAACAAAGATGTTGGTGTAATTACCAGTGACACTTCTCACAAAACGTCAGACAACACCATTATAGCAACTAATGACACATAAAGCTCTCGCAACTACAAAACCAGGTAATCTAATAGACTCTTACTGGATGTGACAACTGTTGTATTCTTATTTTTTACAAAAATAACTAACTACTATAAATACATGCATTAAATGATACTTCTATGCCACCACATAATTCTAGATCTCATAATTTTACTTTTCTTTTTTATGAAAGGCTGTGTTGTATAAACACAAAAAAAACACTTTTTTAAAAAAAATCACACTGAAAATCTTATGTTCTTTGACCAGGAAATTGAACACCCTAGGAGACAAAGGGCCAGAGGAGAACGAGTTAAGGAAAAACCAAGTCTGATCATGAAGTATATATTTTGTCTACTAGAAGCTATGTACCACTTTTGAACTCTATATAGAGGTAAGTAACAAGCTTAGTAGTTGGGGAAAACCGAATTTTGTCTATTAAAAGATATGTATCACTCTTACACTCTATCTGGCGGTAAGAAATAACCTTAGTAGTTGCATCTGTAATATAATGATAGCCAAACAGAGTATGTAATCAGCCAACAAAACCCAGGTTAGTTTTTCGAACTTGGAAGAATATGTATTTTGTGCATACACAGTGTGTTTAGTGCTCCAGTTTAAAAGTTGTATGCATATATTTTGCTATACAACATATGTATTTCTATGATAATAACACACACATATATATATTTCTTTGCTCTCAACTGTGCCCCGGAGACACAGTCGAAACACGCCCGCCCAGTGTGCTTCTTATCGGCCGCCAAACTAGAGGCTAATGTTAATACTATCCATAAGCTCCCAACCACGGTACCAACATTACTAGCACCGGAGGTGTACTAATCAATGAACCCCCGAAACCTTCTTTCTTTTCTGACGAAATCAACCAAGCCTGACCGGTGACGACATGTTGTTGATATTAATTGAGTTTGAGGGAGTTTCGCTGACTAAATCCACCCATAAACCTAGACCCCAGGAACCTTCATAACGAAAGCGTCAAGACAACATCCAAGGGTGACATTTAATCAAATATTTTAGTACTTATATCATAAACAATATTAAAAACACAAAAAAATTGATTTTATTGTTACCAATATTAACCTTATAGGTTTTACTTAATGTACATTACATACAGATAATTTAGCTCAATATTCACCATCAAAAGTGAGAGATGAATTAATACCCTACAAAAAACATACAATGGGAAATGAATTCATACATATTCTCTTCAGAACTAAGCAACACATCATTAGAATCCTTAGTTCTTCAACTTTAAACTCATTCTCTTTATTTAATGTTAAGCCTCCATGTTAATAGGGGTTTCATTATCCAACCGTTTACATAAACAACATTGAATAAACATCTATTTATATTACTTCCACATAAAGGAACATAACAAATGAAAATCATCTAGAAATACTTTACAAAAACATGTATACTACAGATGCTTTTTCATAAATGATTGAATAAAAATAATAGAAAAGAAATATCTTTTTTAAAAAAACAAGTGTCACTCATCTAATATATGGCTTAGTCAAAACACTTGAGTACAGAAGTATGGATAAAAATCTAAAAACAGAACAACACACATACTCATCTCTCTACTACGTCAATGTTTATCTCCAACATCTTTCCACAACAACCAAAGCAAAGCAATTTACGAAGGAACAACACCTGCAAATGCAAAGAGGAAAACAAATATCTTCTTTAAAAAAACATGTGTCGCTAATCTAACATGTTGGTTCAGTACATAAGTACTGATAAAAATCTAAAAACACAACAACACACAGAACTCATCTCTCTACTAGGTCTATGTTTCTCTCCACAAGCTTTCTACAAATACCAAAGCAAAGGAATTTACGAACGACCAACACCTGCAAATACAAATAGGTATGTCATTTACTGAGAAAACTTACCAAATTAATAACTCATTTTCATACTGGAAATGGAGATGGTGTTAACAGCAAATCCTAGATGAATCACCACTGAAACTTAATATTTTTCCTTCTTCATTAGAGAAATATATTGCACTTACAGTGAGTAACATAACGAGTTTAGCATATTTCCTCTCAGTTGTGCTAAATGATATCTATGCCGTCAACTGAATCATGCTTATTTATATGGGATAATAGATCATGATCAAACTCACTAAATATGTGCTTATTTATATGGGATAATGAACATGTTTTGCAGGAAACAAAACATGTTCAACTCTATATTCTCCCAAAAATTGAGAAAGGAGAACCTCAAAGGAACAAATCGTGAATATGTGGTCAAGGATTTACACTGGCTCGCCATAGAGCTCGAAGCAGCTGCTACATGTGGAAAACAACTCACACAAGAACAACTTGCAATACTGATAACAACCTCTGAAGAAGTGTGCCAAAATAGAGATTCATTGTAGCAGGTACTACAATGAAACATGAAAGCAGCACCACATCCAGATGTACTAGACATCAAGGACAATACAAGTAATGAAGAACTATACAATGATCAGATAGCTACAAACAAGCTTATGAGAAACATTATATTGATGCACGCAGAAAGACTTCAGCAGTCTGACAAACAGATGTCCCAACAAAAAACATTACAAGATGTAAAGCAGTTGTATATCGATGCTCAGAAAATATACATCTCTGTGGGAAAATGGAGTTACAAGGATGAAATATATGACAAGACTCCAAATACAATAAGAGCAGAGGCAGAATCTTGGAATGCACAATTGCATGCTATCATCAGGAGAATGGATTGGTGCACATATCAACTTCAGGTAATGACTGTGGATACACTGCAACAATTAAATGACAAAGGGATGAGTTTCACAGGACATGAAGCACCAGGAGAAGCAATATACTTTCTACCTTATGTACTAGATGTATTCCATATTAGAGAAAGAGTCAACAAAAACACATGGAATGTCAGAGCAAGCACTGGAAAAGACACAGCAAAAATGAAAGATCAAAATCAAAGCTGGAAAGATGAACCAGGAAGTATCAACATAGACAAAGGTAAGAAACCAATGACTGAATGAAGATAAGACTGCACAAAGGTAGCTCACTCTGTGGTAAAGCACCATATGTTCAAAAAACAAAACAATTTTAGGTGCTTTAATTTTGGGTTCACATGTATAATTGGCACACTACTTAACCAACAAACTTACCACAGGGAAATTGATAACTACCCACAAAAAATAATGTTAGTTAAGTGCCTACTTTTCTAGCTACTCATGTAACAACATAAGCAACATTCTCAGTTTTGCTATAGTTCTCATCTAAATATGATTCATGTTGTTTATTTAACTAATTTGTTAGATTATAATCATGTGTTACTTTTATTTCATGCTGTTTATTATTCTCTTTGTATAATATTGCTTTATTTAAATCAGTGACATATCCCTTAGCCTTACTGTGTATTTTTGATGGATTTCAAACTAACATAGCAATCCTACAATTCTCAGTCACTTTGCATTATCTGTGTATTTTGAAATCTAAGATTGCACTGCCACGTAAATCTCAACAATAATTATGAATGAATCCCCATCCTCAATGTCAAAGGCAATAGTAAGTAGAGACCAAGAGTTCATATTTTAGAGACAGCGAGCTCTTTCAAAATAAAACCAAATTAATCTCTAATAGCATTTAAACCTTAATAAAAAAATGGGGTTAAGAAAGGATTTACCAATTTTCGCACTTCTGCAGCAGAATCATTAACATACATAAACAAACCCTGAAGGTATTGCTCCATCGATGCATATAAAGCCTACATAATACCAAATGATAAATTATTAGCCAATTACGCATCTATATACCCAGAGGTTTTTGATCATAAAATGTATCAAAGTACACTTACTCATCTGAATCCAGTACTTAGCTTGCCGTCAAAAACGTTAAATTAGGACTCATGCACTTACATTATAATGGTGGGCATAGAAGCAAATAAAAACACACACAGACACACTAAAGCTAATAAAAACAAGAACCACGAGTGAAGTCGCAAGCTAAATGACCCAATCACCATATCAAAGATTCCTAGAAGACCGACCACCACAAAAGCAGGAGCGTATCGTAGAGCGCAGATTCGTAGAAGACCGACTACCGAACAAACACAAGACAAAGCAGCAGCTTCTAATTTCATATATGATATGGTAAAAACAAATAATTCATACCCGAAATCCACACTGATGATCAATACATAATGTACAAATCAAATCAAATCCCTCTTTAAATCAAGATTATTAACAACATCAAAATAACAATCATCAAACAAAAAACTATTACTTAAATATTTCAATTCTACAGACCTAAAATGATTACTATAAACACTAAAACAATATTATACGAAAAACCAAAAACAAAAAAATGCATATAAAATAAACACCGCGGCAAAGCCGCGGGCATAACGCTAGTTGCCTTTAATTTTGCTTGTAGGAGAAATAAAGAGAAAAATAATTAAAGGGAAGTACACGTTTTAAAATTTAGAATGCATCGATCAATCTTTTATTAAAATCTAGTGCGATGTAGCTGATATTAAATATTTTAGTTTATCAAATGTTTTAGAATTCAAACGAAACTTCTACAATTTAAATATAATTGTAAAGGTAATTTAATATCTTTTATTATACTGAATTTTTATATTGACCTAAATAAATATATAATTTTTATAAAAAAAATATTCTTATAAAACAGTATGTTTACATTAATTTATACATACTTTTTATACTCAATCCCATCTAAAGTACATAATAAGAAAATACTCTTGTTTGTGCCATTATTTTATAGGTTTAATGAGTTGGGTTTCGTCCAAATATGTGAGTTGGATGAAGCAAAATAGATGGACCAGACATTATAAGAATTGGACCAGTTTAAGTTGCAGTCTACTTGGGTCAAACATGAGATAGTAAACGGGCCATTCATTGAAAGATTATATGGACTCGGATTTATTTGTTAAGGAGGGTACAAGACTTGGTCAAAAACGGGTGAGGTTTATCTTAGTTAAGTTGCCAATTTTTATGGAACATGATCATCTAAGTTAGTTCATTGTGGAGCACGAAGGAAACACATTCTCAAGGTCTAGCGTCATTAAAGCACATTATCATATCATGATCCCGATAGTTCAAGAAAATTATACTTCGTAGTTTCAGATGGGTCGATTGGTTGCATGTTGGCCCAGAATGATGAGATGAAACATGAGCATGTTGTATTTTATCTTAGACGGTTCTTGAATAGAGATGAATTAGCGTATCCCCACATGGAACAATTATGTTAGCATTGTATTTTATAGCAACAAAGTTGAGGCATTACATGATGTCCCATGAGGTTCAAGTAATCATAGTCAATGATGTTATTAAAAATCTCTTGGTCATACCTTTGTTGAGAGGTAGTCTAAGTAAATGGAGTTTATTTTTAACTCAGTTCGATTTTGTTTATGTATCGCAGAAAGCGGTTAAGGGTTAAGTATTAGCAAAAAAATTTGTTGAACATGGGGGGCCACCTCTAAAAGTGCTACATGAGGTACAATTTAGTACCTCGGAGGTTTTACTTTGATGGGTCGAGTACTTCAAAAGTGGAAGGAATGGGTGTAGTATTATAATCTTCATTTAAATAAATGCATAATATGACTATTCGACTAAGATTCTGATGCACCAATAATCTAGCAAAATATCAAGCTTTATTATTTGGGTTGAGATTGGCTAGGGATCTTAAGGTTATCGATCTTGAGATCTTTAGAGGTTCGTTACTGGTTGTAAAATAGGTTACACAAGAGTTTAGTGTCCACCCTAGGCTAGAGGTGTGTTTAAAGAAGGTTATGAGGTTATTGTAAGAATTTTGTTATACCATAAATTAAATACCGCGAATGCAAAATGACAAAACTGATTTCCTGGCTCAACAAAGCGCTTGATCTAGTTTAATTAATGGCTTAATGGAATAAGGGAACGAGCAAGAATGGGAAGTCCATAATCAATTATTCACAGAGCCATTCAAAGCCGATTTCTCTTAAATAGAGAATTGGAGAATTCCATCTACTGATTTCTTATCGAACCCCTCAAAAAGTAGAGAGCTCAATCAATTAAATTTCGGGCTCAAAATTATGTCCTCATCGAAAATGAGTTATATGGAAAAACTTTTGAAGGGTCATTGCTAAGGTGGCGTAATACTGATGAAGCTTTAATGGCATTAGCTGTGGTGCATGATGGAGTGTGTTCAGGGCCCATCAAGCAAGTTAGAAAATGAACTGGGTATTGCGTCGACATGGATTCTTCAGGCCTAGCATGATACGAGATGCAATCAATTATGGCAAAAGATGCAAGGTATACCATAAATTTGGTACTATTCCAAGAGTTCTAGCTTTTGAGTTACACTCGATCATCAAACCTTGGCCAGTTTAGGGATGGACTATGGATATAATTGAGCAGATCTATCGTGTTTCCAATAAACAACACTCTAATATCTTGGTAACTACCGATTACTCCACCAAATGGGTAGAGGCCATTCTCTTGAAGAGTGTGACCCAAGTAGAGGTTATTCTATTCATTAAGGAGCATATTATCTATCGATTTGGACTCCCATAATATATAATGATAGATCAATAAAAAATGTTTAATGGTAGTGAGATGCACGAGTTTGCATTTGAACTCATATTTGCAATAATAATTTATCGCCCTACTATGCACAAGCAAATGGCCAAGCGCTACCAACAAAATATTGAAAGATAATATGCAAAATATGATCGAAGTAAATCCACAAGCTTGGCATGAGATACTTCAAGATACCCTTTGGACCTATAGAACTACTAAAAGAGGCAATACTAATATCTCTCCTTATAACTTGGTATATGGACACATGCAGGACTCCCAATTTAAGTATGATTCAGGGCCAACCGAGTCCAATTTCAATCTCTTTTTTCACCTAACGAATACCAGGCACCCATGCTTTCAGAGTCATATTTGATCCAACATGCACAATTCGATGCTTTGAATTCGATTAAAGCTCAAAAAGCTAAAGTGGCACGGGCATACAATAAAAGAGTGAAGCAGGGATGCTTTATTACTAGAGACCTAGTTTGCAAAGTATTTTGCCTCCTGGGGTGAAGGATTACTAGTCAGGCAAATGATACCAAAATTGGGAAGGTCCATTTCAAATTACAAAAGTATCTAGTGGAAATGCCTATCTTTTACAGAGCCTAGACGAAGATTTTCTTCAGAGGTCAATTAAAGGAAATCATTTGAATAAATATATACCATCAATTTTGGAAACAAATGAAGGAATTCTGCAAGCCCGATTCCCTAGATTATGGGATTTATTCCAACAATCGACCATTGAATGAAAGTCATTGGATTATTTAACCCAGTGAGTAAGTGACTAGTCGTGTTCTGAAGAAGAGCAATCTAACTCTCATTTTATTCATAAGAAAAAAAAAGAAGAGAAAAAAATAACACATATAAAAAAATGGATTTCTAGTCCTACAGGTGCAGAGCGTCACTCAACGTAGCTAAAATGTTCTTGATAACATCTAAGAGAGAGTCTTATAGCATGTGGGGACCCTGTTTCATCACCCTTAGCTTGACAGTATTAGTAGGTCAATGAGGGCCCATTGTGCAAGCTGGTTGGCACTTTTCAGTTCATTTAGTTGCCTTTCATAGTCAAAGAGATTTTATTGCAGATCTTTCACTTCTACTTCCAACTTCCTCACACAAGCTTCCAAGTCTATGTTGGCCCCAGAAACAGCACCCAAGGAGGAGCCCTTAAGTGCCTTCCCTTTCCTTGTAGCGCGGCTATCTCTTTAAATCTCATCTTCTCTTAAGATTTTAATAATTGGCTAATGAATGTAACGTTTGGACAAACATCCATGCCCAAGTTAATTTCTTCCAATGGATCAGATTAAGATAAAGATTCAATTTTATTTAATAAAGAGGCCATCTCAAGTGTAACATTATTACAAACATAGGGAAGAGTACTGCTATTATATGATTCTAGTTATTCATTGTACAGAATGATGGTTTGTTCAACTGCATCTACTATTTGCTTCCTCAAGTAAGTTCGAACTATTTCTACCTTGTCCAAGATCTCTGGCTCTTACATATTTAGAGGGATGATTCTACCTCCCTTATGGAGTTCGAGTAGCAACCTTTTAGTAGACTTTGGGAAATTTAAGGACTCAATATCCCACATTTCTACCAGTCCTTCCAGATCGCTATCGCATCCTTCTTTGACCAGATTGATTAGGTTGACGATCTCTGCCATATAAGTCACGAACATGGTTGGCCCAGTATCTGCATAAAAAATGTTGATATTATCTTCAGAGATAAGGAATAGCATCTAATGTAGTGACAATGGTATGCAACAATTAGAATGCAACGAATCTCTTCCTAACATAGCATTATAATTAGATCGAGAACTAACTACAAAGAATGCAGTGTTGGATTTGGTATTCCTAAAAACTAATTGTACTGTTAACACTCCTTTTGTAGGCACTGTTTATCCAGTAAAACCATGTACTGCAATGCTTGTTGGGAATATCTTGATAAAGGGATCAATCCCTAATGTGTCAATAATGACTCTGGTATAATGTTGATAGCTGACCCATTATCGACTAGTACTTTAAGAACTAGTATGCCATTAATTGAGACTTTGACATATAAAGCTTTAACATGTTTTTTAGTACATGGCTCTAGCATAGTTAACGATATTTTTAAAGTAGGTGACTCAGTGATATTACTAGAAGCAGCTTTTGGTTGAGATTTCATGGAATCTTTTGACTCATTTGTCAAGATTTCCTTTAAGGTATCAGATAATGACTTTGGCTCTTCAGCCAAATTCACAATCTAACTAGACGAACTAGAATCAACAACATCGCCTTCGAGATTTGATGATTGACCATTCTTTGCTGAAAACTTTGATGGTATGGTGAGAGCCATCTGACAATAAAATTCTCCTTCTATAGGGATCTTGGGAAAGATAGTAGACCTCCAAGTCTTTTTGGGGTTACCATCTTGTGAAAATGAAATAACATCATCCTCGGCTGAACTAGACTGACCTTTCTCTAAGGCCTTATGGTTTTTCCCAAGCTTCAAAATCAATCCTTTATCATTGATTCCATTAATGTTTAACTGATCATGCTCTCTCTTTATTTTAGCATCTACCTCCCAGTGCATTAACCTTCTTCTTTGTGATCTAGAAACGTTATTCACCCAAGAATATGTTCCTTCTTCTCAGGCAAATACATCCAGACGCCTGGTTCAAATTTGAGGATTTTTATCGTTCGAGCTTTCTGATTCCTTACGAGTTTATTCAACTCTTCTTTGATTAGACCAGTGAAATAAAGGCATATCTTTAATGCTAATTCTACCAAAACTTCTTCAGCTTCATTTCACTAATGAATCTCTAGGAAAACATTCTCCTTTTTTGGTCGGGCATGCTCTACAGTCCTTGGTTAGGCACGCTCTGCATTCCTTCACTATGAATTCCACTTTGCTAACCAGTGAGCATGTATTTTCTGAAGTTATAACATACATCATGAGTTGTGTGCCTCTCTGTAAAATGTCATTTTGCAGTTTTCTGTGAACTCCTCCTCTAGTAGTCCTAGGAATAGAATCTTCTTGCTACAACTAATTCGTCGAACAATTCATTCGCAATTTGACTAGCATTGGGCCTAGTGCTCTACATTTTCTACATCTGCAAAAAATCAAAATTCAACATTAGACATTTCAATTGCATTAACAGAAGCATCTTTGGGGAGCGAGTTATTATCTATCCCCATCTCCTGGCTATCTACGAACCGTAATTCCCTTGATTCTATAAGGTCTTGAATGACATTTTGGAAAACTACACAATTCTTAGTTTTATGAGCAAACATCCTGTGCCATTTATAAAATTTCTTGCCTTTTAATTATTATGCAGAAAGCATTCTAGGTCTTGGTTTTCATTTTCTTACTAGCGAACAAGTAGTCAAAAATCTTGTTAGCCTTTGTTATGTCGAACGTATATTTCATCATATCTCCTTTAAGGGTCTAAGGAGTGACCACCTCCTCTTATTCAGATGCTGACAAGTTATCGATTTTCCCTTAACATATTTTGCTTAGTCTACCTTGAATTCATCTAACTTGTGGCAATATGTGCTATAAGTTTTTAGCCTCATATGAGACTCTTCTTGGAACATCACTTCATATGATGACGCTCTTTCGAATAGCTCGAAGATGTCATTAAATATCATCCATTCGAATTTCTTTCGGAGTTCAAAACTGTGACCCTCTTGGGCTAACTAGACTCATACAAGTGTGTCTTGCATCTGATTTTTGCCCTCTTGAACCAAGTAATAAACTGTTTGACCATTTCTCTATCTCTCTGTTTCAATTGAGCCAGATCTGCCATTGAAACTCTTGGATCTATTTTAGAAAAATACTATTGAAATTGGCTTTGCATATCTTCCCATGAGAATATGAATTTGCAAGCATATTGACGTACCACGTGAATATCGATGTAGCTAATGAGCTATGAAATTGTGATATCCCGACCCGAAAATAATGGGAATGGCTAATAAGGAGGTGCACATGTACAATGATGCACTAGTGGATCCAATAACAAAATTTAGATCAAATAGTTCTCTACAAATCCATAGATTAAATAAATTTAAGACACTAATTAAGGAAAGTTTGATTTAGAAATTGGGTGGAACGGGAATAATTATATTATTAATGGTGGAGATGACAATGATGGAGGTTATTATTGTAAATAGCTAGAGTAAGGGGGTTATTGAGAAAAGTGTGAAAGTGGACTTGTTTCCAAAGGAAATTTCATGTAAGGAAACTTGAAGAAATGAATTGGCGGTGGTCAAACAGTGGATAGTGGTTGGCAATATCGTAAATAGAAAGATGTGGGATTACAGGGTAGGTAGGGGAGCCGAATTTATTAAAGCTACGTCATTATATCATTTAAAAAAAGAAAAAAAATGGAATATTGTAGAAGATTCGGGAAAAAGAAAGGCAGAGATAAGTTTAGTGGTGTGTTGCTGCCAATCACAAATTCTTTTGGTCCAGACGTTGTGTAGGAGCAAGAGGGAGCTTGGATGCGTGGGAATTCTATCGGGATGGCAAGGGTAGTGTGGGTGATGACATTGGGCATCATAAATCCAGGTTGAGGGAGACACTGGGCTTGCATCAAGAGGTAGGAAATACCTAGCTTTGTGATTACTTGGTGTTTGATGCTAAATGGAACCCATGATTTTTTATAAATTGGTGATGTTGGTATTTGATTTTTATTTTTTACTTTTGCTGTAATTTCCATGCGACGTGGATGAACAATAAGGAGTTACTAATGGGTTAAAACTTGGCATGGTATATCATAGCTGGAAGGTACAATAATTTGGTGGAAATTGATGCGGTAGTGGTAATTATGTGCTGATAACAATTGATGTTAGCACGAGGAAATAAACATGTGTTCATAAAGTGGTGCTTGTGACATGATGATGTGTTGTGATAATATAACTTTAATAATTCACTTGTGTGCTGCTAGGCTTTGTATTCTGGGACAGAGTAGTGAAGAGCTGGAGTCGCATAGTTGGTAGTTAATAAAGTACTGGATAGCTTGAGTGCAACGATTGTGTGGGTTGGAATTGCTGGAATAAATTTTATGTATGTTACACTAGTGATGACCGAGTAGAAGTGTGGGGATTATTGTTAATCGTTTTCTTATTGTTAATTGTTTCTTTGTTTATGGTAATGTGGTTTAATGGATGAGAATTTAAGTTGTGCATGAACAAATGAGAGATTAAATTTTGCATGCATATTATACTCGGTCATGGTGAATTTAATGGATTCAGCTGGTAGTTGTCTTGACTCCGCCTATATGTGAAAATGATGGTGAACTTGTATTGAACATTATCTCAAGATATTGAGAGTTGTGGTGATAGTATTGGAGAGCAAGTGGAGGCCCTGTACGTACAGTGGGTAACAATCCGAGCAAAGATTCGCTATGCGGCCACATAGCGAAGGGGTGGCAAGTCCCGGGTAGAAGAAGGTGCCTACATTCCTTACTCGTAGATTGCTTCCTGCGAGGAGGTCGGAAAGCGGAGAAAATAGTTTCCGGCGATGAGGTCGAAAGGTGTTTGAGGTGGTGACGGATATTCGAGGCGGGTTGATAAATAGAAGTGTTATTTAAATTGTCGTGCTTCTATTAATAATTATTTGCGAATGTTTTGTGTGTGAATAAGGTATTTCCTACTGAGCTTTGGCTCATCCTTGTGTTTTTATGTTTTTTTAAGGATAGCCGAGCGATGTCAATCGAGCTGGTGATGGGAACAAGATTGATGAATAAGTGCACATACCATCAGAGGGGAGTCGGGTTATTTATACATGTTATTTATAGATTATGTATATATATATTTTTTTAAAAAGAGTTACCTCAATTAATTGGGTTTAAATAGTTATTTGTTTTTCACGTCATGTCCCGGGGGTCGGGGCGTGACAGAAATAATTGAAGCTTTAAGAAATTATCTCCCCACACTTACATGTAAACTGAGTCACATGCTCGAGTGTGGATACATGTCCTTCCCTTGAAAACAGTGTAAATTTGGGCATTTTAAAATCCCTAAGGTAAGGATAGTCATGATCGATCTGTTCTGGATATGATTTCTTGAATAGGGGTCTATCAACCCCAATGATTCTAGGCTCGAACATTTGCTTGACTAGATTTACAATCTGATCAAGAGTCATTCCTTGGTTTGGATTAAAATTTTGGGCAAGTGGCATATTAAAGCCATTTAACACCTATGGTGGGTTGAAGCCACCATTATGGGTAGGAGGGTACCCCTAATATTATTATGTTGGGGTCTTGCCAATGTGAAACGATTTGGCCATACAATTTTTTTTTTGGGGGGGTTGAGACGGGGTGGGGGGGTGTTTATTTTCTCCTAAATTCTTATTACTCACATGTGGTGGGTACGATCCATTAAACCCATATCCTGGAACGTAAGCTTGAGACTGAGTTGTCAGGTTAGTAGTAGCTATATGAACTATATACTTGGTTGACCACGCGACACACTTCTTTAGCATGTTGCCTCTAGCCTTCAATTACTCTGGCTTTATCGATGACCATGTTTTCTCGAATACGAGCACTGTTAGATTCAACTACACCTTCTTGATCTTGAAAGTGTGGTTTCAAAGAAACTAATGTTTCACTAAACATTTTACGAACGACCTCTTCAAAGAAAACAATGTTCTTGCCCCTTGTATCTACTTGGGCATTGGAAGACTGAATCTCTTCAATTGGCTGTGATGATGGATCCTCTTCTTCAGGTTCATAATCTGAGACAACGTGAGTGATGCCTTTTAGCAAATTTAGACGTTTTGAAGTTCTCTTAGATATATGTGACCTCCCACTGTGGTTGCCAATTTGTTTTATGCAAAATTTCAATCGATACCTCGATGGAGTCAATCGATCAAGTGTGCAAGACAAGAATAAAGTCGTCGGATACCTGAAGCGTATCAATCGATGAAACTAAGTGATCAAAAGGGTGGATTCAAACCTTATTTCAATTAAGAAGACTTCGTGAAATGTGTCGAAGCTAAATCTAATCTAATGAATAAGAAGCTAAGAATGGAACAACACCTTAAACTACCTTGCATGAACATAACTCTATGAAAGCTTGAAAAGAACTATGGTAACTTACACTGAATCTGTCTGAACCGACTACAAGCTATGGTTACAGCTACAGAGAATTAAGAATCTATCTATAATATAAAAAGTAGAGTTTTGTGTTTTTGGTGTTGAAGCCCTTTTCTTCAAAGCTTTGATTCCCCCTATATAGTCTTGGCGGCTTCATTATGATTGGTCGATGTGATAACCGTTCGAAACTACCTTCACAACTGCTATTCACAAAATCGTTTTCAAATCAATGGATTTTATCTTCTTTATTGTGACCTGACCTGTTTCTGACTTTATCACCGATACAAAAATGACCCATGATTTCTCGGGCCCAATAATTTATGGCGACAATAAGTAATATTGTTATTTGAAACGTTTTAATGTAATGCTTTTAATTTTCTAAATTTTAATGTGATTTGATTTCAAATAAAATAATATAAACATGTAATAATAAAGTTAGAAGAAACTATATTTTAATACTGTACTGTAGAGATTATAATAAATATTCTTTGCAGTTGCTGTTTTATATATTGATGATTATGTAATTTGTCAACAAAAGGTGTTTGATAATCTGATAAAAGAAATTGGTGCAGTTGCCTTAGGGTGGTTGATTTTGGACCAAGTTCTTGAAATGGAAATGGTGAATGCCGTAATAAACATCCAAACTTCAAAGGTAAAAAAGTAATCAATAGAATATTCCAAAATTATGATTTATGACGTGTCAAGATAATGTATGCATCAAGAAGATTCGATGGTCCTTTGACTATAAATATAAGACAAGACCCTTCTTTGGGGCAAAATTAATCTGTAAGCTTTTTCTCTCTCTACACAATCCTCTCTCGCCCTAACCAAACCCAAACCATGGCTAGGTCCCTTTCATGCTACAACCTGATCCGGTTAACCACCGTGAAGCCACCGACTCGTCTGGTGGCCTTGCGCGCCCAATCTAACCAACCCTCCATTTACCAAGAGGACCTCTCGTCGGATGGGGCTTCAAGCTCGGATCCAATGTTACAGAGACTGGAGGACGCAATCCATCGCATAATCATGAAGCGGTCGGCGCCCGATTGGCTCCCTTTCCTTCCTGGGTCATCGTACTGGGTCCCTCCTCGGCGAACCCAGTCCTATGGGGTTTCTCAGCTGGTGGAGAAGCTCGCTAATCCGATGACCGATGAGGAGACCATGTCCACCACCACCGTCAGAGGCTGCCCCTCTGCGGATTATTTTATTAAGGGTATTTCTTTTTCAAGTAATTACTTTCTCTTAATGAGATTTGGACTTTCGTTTGATTGTATTTTTATCTCAGGTTCATGGGGAAGTTTTTTTTCTTTCTATTTGTTGTGGATTTTATTTTGGAGACGGATGTGATTAGATTGAGTTGAAAGTTTGGGGGAACTTGTGAATTATTGTTTTCGATAATTGAAATAGAATATGGAAAAATGGATTGGTGTTTAATATCGCCAATTCCCTCTTGTTAATACTTAAATTGAATTATTTTGTATTGATGCGGCCAATTTAATCGTGATAGTGTTCCATGGCAGTCTTGTGATGTGAATATGACATGATGTTTTCAAGTTGATTCACATATCTGTTTATTTAGTATAGTTGGATAACCTGTAAGTTCATGTATGCAATTGGTGATTTAGTTCTCATTTGCCCCGGTTCTTGCAGTTTCTGCCAGTGGCTGTCTAGCATTTGCAAGCAGTTTTGTTTATGATATAAAATACTGTAACACAGTAGGAGCACAAAAATTTATTTACTGAAGTAGATAAATCTGCTCATTCCTCAATTTCTCGTGGGGTTAATTTTCTTCACCTATATAGTATTTTTGAGAGTCAAACATGTGATCTAGTGGTAGAGTTGTAGCCTTGTAGGTGTGCAACCTAGAGGTCACAACTTTAATTTTTGGAAATAGTCTCTCCATGTATTATATGGGGTAAGGTCTCTGTGTATGGATGTTGTTTACTTCTTCTTTGACCCCTATAGCAGAAAGCTGTTTTATCCTTGTCTACTCATAATGTGTACAATTTTTGGGTGTTTTTTATTTGGAAAGAATATTGGGTTCTCAATGAGAGAGAGAGAGACTATATCTTGCACGGGGGAAGTTTTATGTTAATTTTGAAAAAGTAATTCGCATCTAATAGTTCTTGTTCAATGTACAGTAGAGAAAGCTCCACTACCAATCGGATGATATGGACACTTAAAATGTGTTTGTGTGAAAATTTGAGAAAGTTCATTACAAGATTCTAAGAAGAGAGGCGTGAAAAGCCATTGATGAAGTGATAGAAACAAAGTGGATGAAAAATTTATTGGAAGAATGGTTTCTTTCTCTTTTTTGCTTAATTTAGTTGGTCCAGGGTCCTGGCACTTCTTCAATGCAGTTCTTCTGCTTGTTTGATGATGAATTATTAAAAGATAAATCATTTTGCCTTCTTTTTTGTACTGTTTTATTATGTGATATGTTGTTTTTGATTGATTTTGCATGAATTGCTTTAAAAGATGCGTCATTTTTCCTCCTTTGTTACTGTTTTATTATGTGATAATGTGATATCTGATATGTTGTTGATTTGATTGATTTTGCATGAATTGCTTTGACTGTAGGGGCACCACTACATTCTGTTCAGGCTGAAATGACTTCCAAGAATGTTTCTGAGTCTGAAGACGAGGAAGGATGAACAAAAACAAAAAAAAAAATCAGTCATATGTGGTAAGTTTGCAGCCACATAGAATTCCTCCTCCCGTCCCTCCTGCTCAAAAAAAAAAAAAAAAAAAAACCTCTATGGAAACTTCTTTAATGTTTACCATCTAGAATTTGGGATATGATGTGGTGTCAGACCTTGTTTTAGGTTGCCGAATAGCTCCATGGGAAATCTTGTAGTTGGAGGAGAAGTTCAACCAAGGTTTTTATAGTTTTCTGATAAATATTAATTTTAATTGGGACTTTTTATTTAAAAAAATGCTGACAAAGTCATGTTGGCTTGTTTTACAATATACCCCTCAATTTGCTTGATCCTGTTAGCAAGAACTTTGGCCACCCATTTATATTACACTACTCAGGAGACTGATGAGACAGAACTCTTTAATATAACAGCACCACTCGTTCTAGGTGTCAAAGTAATGAAGTGCGGAGTTCATTGATTACACGAAAATGAAAGTAGAATAACTCCCGAATGCTTGGTTTATTTTTTCGACAGCCTGATAAACAAAAATGTCTTGCATGTCTATGACTCTGTTAGTGTGTGTGAGAGAGAGGAACATGTAAGAGTGACATATAGAATCAGTGGGGGATGTATGCTCTTCCAACTTAAAAAGAATGTTAGTGTTTTTCAACTGTTGTTGACTATATATTTTCGTTTGCAGGCTTATTTAACGTTGTAAATCTTTGTAGAAGAGCCAGCAAGACAAGTAAGCCTTCTTGTGGAGCTGTATGGATGCAAACTTGTTTGCAAGACAAATAACTTCTCTGTATGCTGGCCTCTTGGAAAAAGACTAGTATTATTTTATAAATATGCTGGAACTCTGGAAGTCCATAGGAGATTTTTTTTTAGGTTGGATTAAATGTTCCCTGTACCTTTGACCATCAATCAAGATACTCGTCTTTGTTGTGATTTTAATTTTTATTCAGCCTGTTTAGTTCACATGTAAATACGCTTTGTAAAAACATGAGGAATGGTATCTGCAACTGTCTTTTGTTCTTCTTTTACCCGGTTGTAGACTCTGTTTTCTTTAGACATTTGTCCAGGAGTTGAGGCTAAGTTATTGGATCTGTTGTCCTGCTTGGGAATGTGTTCAGTAATATTGTTCCAATTGTATCTCTCAATTATGTGCACACATTGGTTTTCTTGCTCTCATCCAAATAAATTGGAAGGTTTTTGGCATGATTGGGAGAATTTGGTGAAGGTTGGGGGCCAATTCTTGTTTGGCAAGCATGGTGTGGGAGGTTGGGGAGATATGGCAAAAAAACTCAAGAATTCTCCCAAACTTGCTGGATATGCTTGCAGACCATGGTTGTGTATCAATACAAACCAATAATAGAAGACAAAAATGGTGCAAGAAATAAGAGTGGTTAATGTTGTAAATGACTTGCATTGACTTGAAACCCTACTTCAGACGACAAAGAAAAATAGTTGTGATCGATAGAGGAAGTGGCAGTTGGCACATGACTGTTAGGTTCATAACAACAATTCAAAACAGGACATAACTTCTGAACATCTGTAGTAGTAGTCAAAACTCGAGAGATGAGAGGTGCATTCTGCAACTTTAATGGAGGACATGAGGGATGGCTGTCTCAAGTCTCAGAGAGGCAGATAGTATTGTCTAGAACATCGATGGAAGGTAAGAGGGATGACTATGTCTCCCCATCATCATCACCTCCAACACCACCATCACCCCTTCCAGTGAGTTTAGGACCTGGTAACCAGAAGTACTTCTTCTCACCATCCCCCTCTTCATCACCATCACCGCCCTTTTCGCAGCCACCTTCCACCCATCCATCCATAGAGAACCTCCCTTTCTTGCAAGAAGCACTGTCTCACTCTGCAGCTGCTGCTGCCCAATCTCCATCTGCGTTTTCGTTGGATCGCAAAGACCCGGATGGATTAGAACCTGAAAGTTCATGCCTAAAAGATCTGTAAGTTTTTTTTTTTTTTTTTCATTCCTTCTTCATGTCAGCAAATTCTGTTACTTGAAAATAAAATGTACGCAGTTTAAAAATCACAGTAATGATTTTCAAATTAGTCTGTCTTTCTTTTCAGTATGATCACATAGAACTTTAGATGTTAGTACCCTACAGGGACCCTGTTATCTCAGGAGTGTTTTGGAGGCTTTTGACTGTTGGGTTATCACAAGGGTTCACCGGGGTGTGTTTTACACCAGCGACCAGTCAAAAGCATGCAAACCTGACTACAATAAACTGTCTAGGTCTCAGAACATCCACACTCCATTTGACCAGTAGCTGATGCAGGTTCAAATAAGCACCACCCCACCAGCTTAAAATATATACATATATATATATATATGTAGTATTTAGGACTCAAAGAAAAGGGAAAAAATAGAAAAATATACTAAATAAAAGCAAGGCAAGCATTTTTAACTAATTTATTTACTCCATGGAACATACAGGTTATTGTGGCTTTTACAAAAATGCTGCAATTGCTGTTCTAAGGATTCCTTGAAGGGAGACACTGATCTTGAATTCTTGATTCGCAAGGAATATTAGCCGTTTCAACCTCAATTTCTTCATGACAGACGATCGTCAGTAAGTCTGCTAGCCATGAAGTTCTGACTGACTAAGAATGTATACGGAATTCACCACTGTAATGTGAGTGCAGCCCTCTTGCCTAACAATTCATTCTTGCTTTCTAACAAATGTATGATCCCATCTGTGTAATAGTAAGATAATCAATAACCTAAAGTTGCCTAGTGATAATACAAGACATTCCAGATTTCTCAAAATCAGGAATAGAATGATCTGCTTATAATTCAGAGTCATATATAGTTATGAAGAACAAATTGCAGGTACATATGATATATGTATGCCTGCAATTTTGAAGGTATTTGTAATGCCAGCGGGTTCATCATGCTAGCTGTGGGTATAGTCACGCGGAACACACAAAAAGTAGCACCTCAATCAACAACAAATCTAAATAACCCAACCGGGAGTAAAGCTTCAACCACTACAAGCAATAATCAACATGCAATATAGTAAATCAAGTAGATAGCAAAGAAACAACATCGAGATTTTCGTGGTTCGGCTATACCAAGCTTATGTCCTCAGGGTTGCCAGAGTATCCACTAGATCAAAGAAACCAAACCTCTTGAACATCCTCCACTAAGTATATATGGTTCGACAAGTTTTGAGCACTACTCTTAAGAATCTCACAAGAAATCTCACTCTTGTCCACTCAAGAAATCATTCACAAATCTCCCCTCTATATTTTTCACTCTCTCAAGTTGGAAGAAAATCCAAAACAAAACTTATATTTTGATCTTTGTTTTCACTAATTAATTGAAGATGCACTATCGAACTTCCGCTCGAGTGTTGGTGTGTGCTCAAGAGTTCGTTGATGAGTTTATATTTTTTCCATGGTATTTAGTTTGTTCTTACTATAAATATTATTGCTTTGACTACATGGCACTATGTATCATTTGATAATCTCAAAAATCCTACCTTTTACCTTCGATCCAAAATAAATTGCAAAAATTCTCCATAGTTTTCATTTTAGGGAAAAAGAGAGATTTTTTACTTGTGGTCTGTTTCTTATAGTTGCATCGGGCGTAAGGTTTCATCTCTCCTCTATCGATGCTAAAAATTAGAGCGAGTAAGCTGAGGATGATTTTGCAAAGCTTTTGAGTGAGAATGAAGTCATATATATATATATATATATATAGTAGCACTTCGGATTGCCCAACAGAATGAACAAGGATGGATATATATATGTTACCAACCGTTAGATATCTTGCAGTTTTCAAGCATTATATTTCATTTGTCCTAAAAAGTTAGTTGATTATAAGATAATTGTTTCCCCATTTGGAATTATTATATATTTATGTGACATGAGAACATGTAATCCAATTGGTAGAGAGCACAGATATATTACAACTTAGAGATTACATTCAACTCTTATCTTGTGAACTAAAACAAAAAAATTAATATTTTCTTTTCACAAATAGCATATACCTTATCTTCATCTTATTTTTGTTGAATTTAGGCATTAGCTTGAAATTTTTTTACTTAATTTATACTGTATTCTCTTTGTAGACATGCTTTTGTGATTTTCCTATTGAAAAATTTCTTACAGGTTAAGAGCAAGTCCAACCCGTAGTTCAAAATAGGGTACATGATTTCCTCTATTTGAACATAGAGGGAATTCTTCAAAAAAAAAAAAAAAGAAAAAAAGAAAGAAAAGAAAAAAGCCCATCTTCATGTGAATAATCAAGTATTTAATTCAACTTGTGGAATAGGAAGCGAGCTCACTTGCTAGGTCAAGGAAGATTTGATGTGATTCTAGGTAAAAGAAAGTTTGATGGATCTTTAGGAAACAGAAGATTTCGAGATAGAGATATAATTCCGACTTCGATGTGATCAAGTTGTCATAACTCACTCATTTAAATTTTGATTAAGAAGATTAGTACGGTGTTTGAAGGAAGATTCTAACACCTACATAATTATGTCAATTATATTCTTAAAAATTTGAATATTTGAAGGGTCAAATAGAGGTTTAAAAATTTGAATATTTATCTATTGTGATTTTTTAATGATGAGTATATTTTGAAATTTACATGTACTAGATTTATTTGTAATAAATTTTTCTTCTATAATCAACTTAACCATGTTCTTATTATTTTTTCCACCATTTAATTGAGATGGGGACGGTGTGTTCTTTTCCATCAATTTATTTTTCAGTTTTTTAATAATGTGAACTGTTTCGTCCTTTCAAACAGCATGACAACCAACTTCTTCAAGAAAATAAAAAATTAAAACTATTTTATAATTTTAATTATAATTTTTATTTGTTTTTCATTTCAATTAATTTTTTCCCTTTTCTTAAACTTACTTTCTATCTAGTTGGCGAGAGACAACCCACCGTTGTTGCTGCTACTTCAAGAGAGAGAAAAAAGATTCTTATTTTGTTTCGAGTTTTAGAGAGAGAAAGAGAGACACAGAGATGGCGACCACCCTGGAGATGCGATTTCAGTATCAACACCACCACCGCCGCCATTGCTACTGCTTTCAGTGTGTCTACTCACTCTAGCACCACCACGTACATTGCTGTTTTCGGGTATGTACGGCAGATCGTATTTTGTTCCCATTTTGACCCTGCCTTTTTCACCTTTATTACACTTTTGTCCTCTTTGTGTCTGTGCACTTTCCCCTTTTGTTTGTGAATATTGCTTTCTCCTTCTCTGCCCCAGACAGATCTTCGTCTCTCTATCTAGTTCGGCCTTAGCTTTGCTACATATACGGCAACTCTAACCCTAATCCTCGTATTTTCTGTCGATCTTCAGAAGAGGAATAGTTACAGTGCACTAACAGTCACTGATACAGGACAGGTATGTGTGTTGTCTTGGTTTCCAATTTTAGCAATTTTCTTGCAGATCTGTCAACAATGGCATACAAAATGACATCTTAGTGAATTACTTGGAATCTGAGTCCTGCTATTTATACTTATCGTACATTGTTTAGTCATATGAAAGGTTGAAGTCAACTAAATTCGGAAGTTGGATTCTTGTACTTGTGTTACATTCTTTAATCATACGAGATCCTGCAATTTATACTTATTGTACATTGGATGTTGTTTAATCATTGGATTTGTGTTCTTGCATTGGTGATACTATGTCTGAAAGATAAGAGAGATGTTTTATTGGATGCTATAATTGTGTTGTGTTATTGGATGCTATAAATGTCTGAAAGATGAGATAGACATGTTTTATCAGTTTTGAATTAGCTAAAAGAGCCTATGAGATTACATTTTAGCTTATTATTTCCAGCTGGCTTTTCTTGATTGGAAAAGACTGAAAAGAGGACTCCAAGGAGAAGCTGCACAGAGAACTAGAAATCAGTTAAAGCTAATGCTGTAAACAAAAAATATAGAACAATATCACAATTTGGAAAGCCAACATTTTACTATGATAATATACTTTCAATAAACTGATTGAAGAAAAATTCTCATTCTCTATATTGTTCATCTTACTGTTTTTCTTCATCCATATTAAAGTAGCCTAGGGGATGGGCCGAAGCACTTGCCCTTGCAGTTGTCCAAAATCCTCCAAGCAGCAACTTAGTGTCCTGATATCTGCCTGTAGCCCTATCAATGCCCATCAAGTTCATGCGATTCTCGGACCTTCTAAGTTTAGTCGCAATGGTTATGTATTGACCATGGCATGCATGACCTTTTTGCTTTGCTTTTCAGTTGTCAGGATTTTACCCCAAGTGTCTTCCTAGCAACCTTTGGAAAGATTTGAAGTTTCTAGATGCATTTGAGTCAAGGGGAAAGGCGATTGCCTAGATGGTGGTTTTCTTTGAGAAGTTCAATGGAACAGGATTTGATTGTTTAATGTCCCGTCTTTAGGGAGTTCCAGCAAATTTATCCGCTAAATCTGTGGAGAAGTATATTCCTTCCATTTCTTCAGCCCCTTACAAAATAAGTACCCATTGACCATTTGAAAGAACCTCTCCTTTGAAGGTCATCAATGGCTAAAATTCTTTAGGATACCAGTTTACATGTTACAAATGCCACTCTAGTGGGAACTCTTGTTTCTCTGAATTTTCTTCTGAGGAAAGCCGGCTGTACCTCTTCTTACGGATTGTAAGAGATTGTCGTGTAAATTTTTGACTAGATAATCACCTCCTTTTGTTTCAAGCAATTCTCTAGATTAAATATGTTCTAAGAGAATGGTTAAATAATCTCAATTCCTCAATTCATTGCCTTCCTATATAATAAAACATTCCAAGCAACCCCATCATCCATTATCAATTTATTTTCACCCACTTTTCGCATTTTAGTTTGTTCCCCCAAAGCATAAAAGTAGGAAATCATGGCTTGAGAAGAGTAGAACCAAACCATAATTTTGACTTAAAATAGTTTTTCTCCACAAGCTGTCTCTGTCCTTGGCAAGCAAGCCTCCAGGTATACCTTGTTGAAAAGACAGATTTTAGCCCTAGTTGTTCCATTTGTTTTGGATACTCCACTTTCTCCCAATTAACCAAATTTATGTTGCAACACCTCTCGTTGCCTTAAAATATCTTTATGAATGTCTTCCAATGTTGTGCTAATGGTGTCTGGGATAGCCTAGTTGGTTATATTGTTGGTCTTAGTATCATCTTCTATGTTTTCTTTGTTCCCTGGGCCTTGGCCCACTTCCAGGGAGTGGCAGGTTGAAAACTTTCGTGTGCACGGGCTTGTTACCCTGAATTTAGAACTGGCCCAGCTGTCTGAAGGGCACAGTGAGGACTTCTCAGTTACCAAAAACAGTCTCGTATGGCTAATAACGGCATGTAATAAACTGGTCAATTTGACAGAGTTCGTTTGATTGGTCGTTCTTCAACCTTCGGATAGGAAACTTGTTTTTATTTTCCCTTCAAATTTTTCGTTTCAATAAACAGATCTCCATTTTTGCTCTCTTAGTCTCCAGCATTTGAATTGAAAGAGAGTTAACCTTGTATTGCATGATTGAAAACCAACAAATTTACTTGCAATACATTCCCTATTGGAATAAATTATCTAGTTGGAGTTCTTTGAGTTGCAATTATGGTAAAGTGTACTTTTAGTCCCTGAAAATAGGTCAATTTTCAATTGGATAACTTACTAATTTTAGAGTCAATTTTATAACAAATGTCCCCGAACGAGATAAGTTGATCGTAAGCCTATAATACTGAATGATTCATTTGCGTTGTTTTTGAAATGTCCTTCATGAAGTGAAGTGAAGTGACTTCAATATTCAATTGGTGATTCAACTGAATTGATCCAATCTTTTAGTCACTCAAACTCTCAAAGTATACTCTACCATTAATTTTATTAAAAAATTATGCCTGAGAAAGTGCATCACTGTTAGGCCCTGTCTTACACCATGTGCAATGTTGAAAGAATAATTCTTCTTTGTCATGTTTTCCTGTCCTTCATCCCTATATGCTGTGATTTGAATATTATGTTTTGATATGTTAATTGGCTTGTTAATTGTTATTTTCCTTGTGTTTTGAGTCTATGGGAGGATTTAAAAATCGCTGTTATAAATTATAATAAAATTTCTAATGTTTACATTATGCAACATTGCAGTTAATACTACTGACTTGACTTCTTCATTTGATGACCTTTGTATTTCCCTTTTGAGTTACAATCATTTGTGATATTTTCTGGCTTTCTGCATTAATAAGCCTTCTGTTTTGGTTGTACATGTCTGTTTCCTGGAATTTGGAAATCACTTCAGTCGAAAACTTTTATGATATATTTATTTTGGCCTTTTCTGTTGTGCTTGTTTTGTGTTTATTTGATTGCAAGTTTCATATTTTTCTGTTTGTTTCTGCTTCCTTTGTGCACATCTATGAGAAACAAGCTTAATTTTAATAATTTTATAGTGTTTAAAGTGAATTTGTCATCATTTTAAACAATTTGTTATGAGTTTAATATGTATATGCTTTCTTTTTATAGGACTCTGTGGATCGCTTCGACATCCTATTAGTTGCTGGTAGTCCGTGGTCTATTGTGTTTTTCTTTAAGTGCAATGGGTTCAAGATACACATCCCATCAGCTCAGCAATGGCCTTTTTGTTTCTGGCCGTCCTGAGCAGCCAAAAGAAAGGACTCCAACAATGAGCTCAACTGCCATGCCCTACACTGGTGGTGATATCAAGAAGTCTGGAGAACTGGGAAAAATGTTTGATATTCCTACTGATGGCTCTAAGTCTAGGAAATCTGGGCCACTTACTAATGCTCCTTCAAGAACTGGGTCTTTTGGAGGGGCAGGTTCCCAGTCGGGCTCGATGATGCCTAATGCTGCTCCTCGTGGTGGCTATACATCAGGACCTTTATCAACTGGGGGTTTGCCAACTGGCTCAATGAAGAAGTCAAATTCTGGGCCATTGAATAAGCATGGGGAGCCCTTAAAGAAGTCATCTGGTCCTCAGTCTGGTGGAGTGACTAGGCAAAACTCTGGCAGTATTCCACCTGTTTTACCTGCAACTGGTCTCATTACATCTGGACCTATATCTTCAGGACCGCTGAATTCATCTGGGGCCCCTCGAAAGGTATCTGGTTCTTTAGACTCTGCTGGGTCCGTCAAAAATCACGGTTCATCTATTGCTCACAACCCTGCTGTGACTACTATCAGTCAAGATGATGACTGTTCTTTCAGGAGAAACTTCCCAAAGCCAGTATTGTGGTTGGTGATTCTGATATTTGTGATGGGGTTCGTTGCTGGTGGTTTTATTCTTGGAGCTGTCCACAACGCCATCCTCCTCATTGTAGTTGTGGTTCTTTTCAGTGCAGTTGCTGCAATTTTCATTTGGAATATTTGTTGGGGGGAAAGGGCTATAATAAATTTTATTGCTAACTATCCTGATACTGATCTCAGAACAGCAAAAACTGGACAATATGTGAAGGTCTCTGGGGTATGTGGAAAAAGAGGAAAAAAAAGGTCATCGTTATATTTTGCTTGTACTTGAGTTTCTTATTATTTGTTTTTATGTTTTTCTGTAAATGTTGAAGGTGGTCACCTGTGGTAATGTTCCCCTAGAATCATCCTTCCAAAGAGTTCCTAGATGTGTCTATACGTCTACCAGGTTATACGAGTATCGAGGATGGGGTTCAAAACCTGCCAACCCTACACATCGTCATTTCACGTGGGGATTGAGATCATCAGAGGTAACTGAAAGTTGGCCCCATATTTCAGATCGACAGTTAAATCTTCTCTACTCTGAAATTTGTGTTTTCCTATGACCAGTGCTTCCCTACCTCCTTTCTTTGGTCATTTTATCATTTCCGTCTTACGTTGCGCTCCCCTTAGGAATGTGCAGTACCCTTCTTACTATTTGTTGTGAAATTTTTTTCAAACATTTTCTTATAGGTAGGCAAAAATGTTCTCTATTTCGAGACTGATTTCAAATATTGAACTTAATTTGTTCTATTTATTTTGTTCGACAGAGGCACGTTGTCGACTTCTACATCTCTGATTTCCAATCTGGACTAAGAGCATTGGTCAAGTCTGGCAATGGGGCAAGGGTGACTCCTTTTGTAGATGACTCTTTTGTTATTGATATCAATCCAGAGAACAAAGGCTCGTCTCCGGAGTTCATGAGATGGTTGGGACACAAAAATCTTTCAAGTGATGACCGTTTAATGTGTTTAAAAGAAGGGTAAGAAGATCCCCTTGGCCATATATATTAATATTTGCTGTAGCTTTGGTTCACTGTGTATGTTGTAAACTAAAGTGATACTGCATTATTAATTAGTTGTGTGACATTAGGACACAATGTCTTAAACAAGTTGGGTTGGTAATATTTTAACTGTAATGCTGTTTCTAGGTGCATCAAGGAAGGCAGTACAGTTAGTATGATGGGAGTTGTTCAGAGAGATGAAAATATGCTTATGATTGTTCCTCCACCCGAACCATTAGCAACTGGATGGCAATGGACCAGATGTATATTTCCAGCTAGCCTTGATGGAATTGTATTGAGATGGGAAGATACGTCAACTGGTGACGTTATACCGGTGTAGTTAGTTACTGGAAACTCGTGCATTTCCCTTTGATCAAAATATTTTGCTTCCTCGAGTATTATTGATGATGATGGCAACTGTCGCGATGGTTTCATAGTGATAAGAGTTCCAACTTTTGGTGATTTTTGTTATTATTATTATTATTATTTTTACATTCTTTGTCTTTGTCAATTTGATGTATAGGTTTGAAGGACATTGTTATATTGTTTAAAGGTTTGGGTTGGCTTCAATGTGTTTGGGAATTTCTGGTGTTTGAGCAGATAACGGTTATGGAAGTAGAATTGTAGAAATCTTGAATGTTGTATCTGAAGATGTCTTGTGTGCTGGGTTTCACTATTTCTGTTTCTCAACCGCTTATAGTTGCTGGTGGACCTGATATGATGTCACTTTTTCATTTTTGTTATTGTAATAGGCTAATAGCTAGCTTTCATTTTTCTCATGCCTCCCGGTAGGGCAGGGAATGGCCTGACTTGACCAACAAACTATATCAAATTATTGGAACCATTATCGGCCTGTTATTAGTGGGTCGGGTATAAGTCGGTTAAAATTATTACCGGTCCATTAAAAAAATCAAAATTCAGTTTTTTTTAATATCTGAAAGCCTAAAAAGTTCATTTTTAACACTGCCTAAACATAACAATCATCCAAATGTCACTAAAATTCAATTACCATTCATCAGTACATAACAAATTATGCAATTCAAAATCACAAAGATGCAGAATTCCAAGTTTTCAACTCCAAAGTCCAAATAGCAAATAAGGCACCCAATTGCATCCATTTTTTTTTATAAGCAGAACCAGATATTATAAAAAGAATAAGGAAGGAGTACAGAACTCCAGTACAAGTAGCAATAAGCCGCATTGCCTTAGCAAGAGAAACCAAAACACAGAAGCATCTAAAAAATAAGAAAGTAAAAAACCTCCAATAGGCTGGCACCTGTTTAGAGGCCAAACCAAGGCTGACAGCAAAAAGATAGCAAACGGTGGAGCCACAAAGAGCTACTGAGAAAATAGAGTAGCAAGGGCATCATTCTGCAGCACTTTAATCATGTATCAGTCATGTGCTTCCATCGATTTCAGGCCCCGGGAAATGAAGAGGACACAATTGCATACATGATACATCATACTTTGATACTTTAGCTACTTCCATAATTAGTTCATGACTTCATTACATTACATCAAATTAAAATATTAAAACATGTTCTAAAAAGTTAAAACGAAATTGGTCACAAAATTCAGTTGGACCCTGGGCCAGCACTCTAGTTCCAATAAGGCAGCGGACAAGCACAATGCACACTGTGTTAGTGTGTTAAAGTGGACGGGCGGAAGATTGAATAGATGTTAGGGTAGTTGAAGTTGAAGCACTTAGTGTTGGGGGAGACATTCCTTGAAGATTTTGGAGTGATATAACCTCTGAAAAAATGAGAAACAATTAAAAAATTGAGGCATACATGTCACGTGATCCAAGTATTAAGTGCACAAATAATCAAAAGATTCAAGATATACCTTTTTCAATTTCCTCCAAGGATTTATAAAGCTCCAACTGTGTTTGACTTGGATCTTTGTAATAATTAAACCCATCCGCTCTAAGCCAATCACTTGTGCATACCAATGCCTCCACTGTCCTAGGAGTTGAGCAACTCCTAAAAGGATCCACAACTTTTGACCCCATGCTAAATGCACATTCGGAAGCCACACTAGAAACCGGCATCGCAAAGACATCCCTTGCAATTCTAGCCAAGATTGGAAATCTAATTGCCTCCGCTTTCCAATAAGGTAGAAGTTTGAATTTGTTCTTCTTCACCTCTAAGTGAGGTTCATTCAAGTATCTATCAATCTCATCATTTATGGCAACCACTTGATTTTCTCTTAGAGATTGATGATATAACATATCATCTTCATCTCCATCTCCATCTCCATCTCCACTATCACTTTCATCACCCTCCTTCGATGTACTAGTTGCATCACCATCTTCAACATTTTTTCTAGGTAACACCTCCCCATACTCTTGAAACATATCATGTAGCATTTGTTTTACGTCCCCTTGTATCCTTAGCACCTCATCTTTATCTATCCCAATGTTACCAAGTTGGAAACCCAACTATGGCAACTTGTACCTTGGATCAAGAACCATGGCAAGGTAAATAAAATGATTTACATTCTCCCAATTGCCCCAATATTTTTCATATTTCTTCTTCATGCTTGCTGCCACCTTATACAATGGATCATCAATTGGCTTTTTCATCTCCTCATCCATCATTGCTTGAATATTCAACAATTGCTTAAACACCAAGTGAGAAGTGGGTGTTTTAGAAACACTTAGTTTTAGATTTGCTTCATAAAACACCTTCAAATAAGAAAAAATCATTGGCAAGTTTCCAATCCAAGTTATCCAGGCACCTAGTGTTTTTATGTTCCTTGAAGTACTCTTGGAACCCCAAGTCTATAACACTCAATCTATCAAACACTTTAGAAAACTTCAAAGTGTGATCCAACAGGGCATCCTTCCAATTCCTTCACTAAGTGCAAATTCCCCAAACTTCTCTAACCTTTGAGGAGATGACCTAAGCCACTTAACTATCAACCTAATTCCTTCAATTGAATGGGTTAAAATTTTCATCACATCTTGTACAATCAAATGAGCACCCCCTAACACAACACTCTTATTTCTAGTAAGCCTACCTTTGAAGATGTCAATGGCCTTGTCGTTGGCCAAAGCATTATCAACCGCAATTGTAAATACCTTTTCAATCCCCCAATCACCCAATAAACTAATTTCCAAAACTTTGGATATGGTGTCACCTTTATGATTGGTAATTTGACAAAAGAAGAGGATCCTTTTGTGTAAATTCCAATCATCGTCAATAAAATGGGCAGTGATCACCATGTAGTTAATATTTTGGACAGAGGTCAAAGTCTCGGTTGTGAGAGACACTCTTATACCACTACCACCACATAAAATACTATGAAGCTTTACCTTTTCCTCAACGAAACAACACATGGCACCTTTTGCAACCATCTTGTGCAAGGCACAAGAAATTGAGGGTTTAGATCTTGACAAAAGGCTCTAAACCCGGGTGCCTCTACCATATTGAATGGGCGCTCATCTATTATGATCATCTCTAACAGCTTTTTCGTACAATATTCCTTGTGATAGTGCAAAGGAGTAAGCTCACCTTTGGAGTTCTTTTACGACAGTGGTTGCTTGCAATCACCCTTGTCATTCCTCATCGGAGAATCGAAGCAAGCATTGAACACGTGATGCTTCATATTACTTGTGTCATGGCTCTTTGACCAGCAAGGATAATTCTTCATCTTGCAATAGTTGCAAACTGCCGCAAAGAGAAAAAATAGGTGTCATCTTTATTCATTTTATACTAGAAGTGATTCCACACAACATACTCTTTCTTTCCTGACCTAAAATTTGGTGGATATTGTGGTTATGTTACACTCACACTAGGTTGAGGAGACTGTTGAGTAACTTGAGTTGGGGACTGAGGTTGGGTTTGGGGTGGAAGTGGACATTGTGAGGAAGTTGATGTTGCTGTGGATTTACTTCGTCTGTTAGTCATCCTAAATCACAATCACAAATTCATAATAACTAACAATCTAACCAGTTCATCAATTCATCATCAATTCAAAATAATTAAGAAAATAATCACATGCTTCACAGATGAAAGAAATTCACAATAACAAAGTAACTGATAGTCTAATCTAAGCACTTCATCAATTCATCATATAAGTTCATAATCAATTCAGAATAATTAAGAAAATAATCACATGCTTCACAGATGACAAATTCACAAATCACAATAACTAAGTAACTAACAAACAACAGTCTAAGCACTTCATCAATTCATCATATCAGTTCATCATCAATTCAGAATAATTAAGAAAATAACCATAGTCTTCAGTCTTCACAGATAACGAAATTCACAATAACTAATTCATCAATTCATCAGGCATCAACCATCACAATTCACAAATTCATATCAAAATTCCACTATTTCAAAATCAACCTCAATTCCATAATCCAAATAAGAATTCCAAAATTCCTATTAAACCTCTAGAACTCATTCAACATACGTGTAACTCTATAACATTTGAACTTGTGTCAGGCACAAAATGATAAATACGAACTATGACTTTGAGAAATTGAGAATTGAGAATTTGCTAAAATAGAGAAACTAACTTCTGAGATACAGGGATGAGAGATAGAGACTTACTGTCAAATTTTGAGACTCAAAGAGAATAGAACTAAGGTTGAGGAAGTGAGCACTGATGGTGATTGATGCCATGTGACTCATGAGGGTCGACTAGCCGAGTTGGCTGCTAGTGTTTCTTCTTTCGTGGTGACTGGTCATTGGTGAGCGGTGCGCTAGTAAGAGATGAGAAGTGAGAATGACAGAGTGTCTGAGCGAGTAAGTGGTGTGAGGGCTGACTGCTAAGGTTTCTTTCTTGGTGAGTGAACTGGTGACTAGTGTGAGCTTGTGAGGTGCTAAAAAATAAGAAGAAGAAGAAGTGAGAAGTCGAGACTAGAGATAGGAAGACTCAAAAGTTAGAAATGAGAATCGTTTATTTTCAACTAGACCCATCAGCCCAAGCCTAACTTGTAGATTGAGTCATTGAGCCCATTTATTTCCAAAATAGTCAGTTGACTGACTATTTTATTATTTAAAAATCATAATTTGATCAAACTTTTATGCCTCAAAAAAAATATTGATCTGACACCAATGGGTCGGGTGTTAGGCCGATAGTAAATGGCCAATAATGGGCATGTTAACTGATAAAAATTGGTATAACCGACCCAGTCCCAGCCCTACCTCCTAGGGCTGGACTGGCTCACATGGGATTTTTTTGGAGGATGTGCTTGAAATGTGTAGTTTGTGGATTATTATATGGGTCTAATGGGTTTATTCAATGTGTATCTGATAGATGGAGAAGTCGATTTTTACTGGAAAAAAGGAAGGAAAAAGGTTGTAGAACGCTGACTTTGCAACATCAATTTGACAAGGTTTTGAAAAACTTTGATCAAGAATGAAGAAAAACATAACTTTGATCCTAGTTTTGATGCAGACAAAAATAATTTTGGAAAATTATATTCTTCTTTTGATTGATTTAATAAATCTAAAGATATTTTTTTTATTTAAAACAAAAATCAGAGGTAATCTCAAATGGGTATGACATGATTTTTACTTTATATACAATTATTTAAAATTTCATGTATTTTTATGTTAAATTTAATTGTTGTTTCAAATAAAAAAAATAGATATCATTGGATTCATAAAACAATCAAAATGCAAATACAGTTTTCCAAAAAAAATTTAAATTTTTTTTGACAATAAAAGTTAGGACCTCATTTTACACTTCATCAGAGAATTATATATGTGTGTGTGTGTGCAGAATTTCTCTAGTAAGGATCCAATTTATGAACACTATTTATGAACACTATTTACGGACTTCTTTTCTCTATCGTACGATGCATCCAATGCGCTAGATGTGGGCTGATTTCCATTACCCAACCTCTCCCTCCCTTTGACTTCGTGACAACCTAGCCTCTCCCTCCCTCTATCACAGAGTCACGACATCAGCGATTCTCTAAGTATGCGAACTACCCGCGTATGCTCCTCCATTGATAATGAAATATTCTTCGTCGCATAAACCACTTTCATCGATAACAAAATCTTCTCCTCGAACCGACACAAGTCTCTGTTGCATATTTGAACAATGGATTGCCCATGTATTTGTTCATAGGTGCATTTGAGGTATTATTCAAAGTTCTGGAACTAATTTGTGTAATTTTGATTTTTCTATTTATTATGGCCGTGTATTTGTCCTCAAAATTTGGGTATATTATATGTGTATTTGTCCACCTTATAGGTGGAACATTATAGAATTGAATCTATGATTAGTAGTCTTTATAGTCAGTAATTTCTTAGTGTATATGACCTCATATGTTGCCAGGGACGGACCTACAGTTGGGCCACAGGGGGCCATGGCCCCCCCCTAATTTTTTTTTTAAAAAAAATGTATATATACTCATATACAAAGGTGGAGTTAATGAGACAGAGTAATTGAGTCAACAATGATGTTATACATTAACTTTAATGATTAGGAGTAATTGAGTAAAGTCACGGACAAATGATTAGGATTTAGGAGTAATTGAGTAAAGTTATACATTAACAACTTCTATGTCAATGGTTTGTAAGAATCAAAAGATCCTTGAAAACTCTATGATTGTGTATATGAGAAGGAGATTGCTAAGAATATTAGTACAATTACACTTATGGAAGACTTTCGCAATTTGAAAGAACGCCGAGTTTCATTTTAATTGATGCAGGTACTCTTTTTTTTTGAGTTGTTTCATTTGTGTTGGAGTTATTTTTTAATTTTTATACTTATTTCTTATACATGACTTCTATTTATATAGATGATGCATTTTCTGCCCAAAAATTATATACTTTTTTAGTGAGTACCTCTAAAAAACAATTCGGGGGCGCTGCCCCCGAACCCCCACCAACCTATCGGCCCCCCCTCACGTAAGCTCCTGGTTCCGTCCCTATATGTTGCTTTGGTTTTTAATTAATTATATCGTGGGTATCAATTACTTATGATGGTGTGAATTGGTCTTGCAATTTATTTAATCAAACTCTAAATTAATGTTCTTCATATGTTTTGAGTGTTATGTTGCTTGCTCTTTTCAGATATTGTGAATCACATATTCTGGCTTCTTGTCTGCCTCATAAGAGATTTCATTGTTAATCATGGATGGCATTACAAACAGATATAATTGGAGTCTCATAAATGGATATGGGTTCCTCTACATGTAATGATATAACTTTTATTTCTTAAGTGAGATTTGAAGTCATTCCTCAAATTGGGCAACAATTCGATTCATAAGATGATGCCCAATGTTTCTATAATGAATATGCAAGACAAGTCAGATTTAGTATTCGAGTGTGGACTACTACAAAAAACAAGAATAATGAGATTACTAGGCGGAAATTTGTTTGTTATAAACAAGGCATTCGACAAGTGGAGAACACAAAATATATTCCTAGAAGGAAATGTGGATTAACTAAAGAAGGTTGTGAGGTCAAGATTGCTCTTGTGAGGTCAAATGCTAATCAAAGATTCATTGTTTCGAACTTCCACGAGGCTCATAATCAAAACCTTACAATACTAAGAAAGGTGCATTTGCTACGGTCTCACATAAGAATGTGACCGGCTAAGAATGTTTTGACACAATAACAGAGTGCAGCCAATGAAAGATAGAGAAGGGGATCTGCGTTTCTGGGTTGCTGGAGAAGACATAATCAATCGACCGTTAGATGAATCTAATGGACGAGTTGGGCTCTTCAAATGGCCCGTGGGCCCTGGGCTGGCCCGAACCCGGCCCGGGCCCACTGGCCAAAGCCCCGCCCGGGCCCAAAGGGACTTCGGGCCTGGGCAGCCCGACCCAGGCCTTGGGTGGGCCTGGGTTCCATTTCTGGGACCGAGCCCGGCCCGAAGCCCGAGCCCGAAAAATATAACAAATAATACATACATACATACATACATATACATATATATACATACACATACATATACAAATGCTACCCGAAAAGTGGATGAAACAAAAAATATAGAACACAAAAAATTTCATCCACTTTTCGGGTAGCATTTGATTTTTGTTTGAAACAAAAAATATATCATTAGATTCGTAAAACCGATCAAACATAAATATAATTTTTTTCAAGTTTTTTTAAAAATTTCTTGGAACCCAAAAGCTTAGGTCCTTATTTTAAGTACTTGTTTTAGGTCCTTATAGGAGAAATCCCCTATACATATATATCTACATAGATATATTTATAGGTGTATACATATATATATATATATATATATATGTATGTATATGTATACATATATATGTATATGCACACTGTCACAGTGTGTGTGTGTATATATATATATATAAATACATTTAAATGTGTATATATATATATATTAAGTGTGTATTTATGTGTCTGTGTATATATTTATGTATGTGTATGTATATATATTAATTTAATACTTAAGCCCGAGCCCATTGGGCCAAGCCCGAAGCCTTACCCGAGGCCCGACTTATTGGCCCGAATTACTTGGGCCAAGGTCGGGCTTGGGCTTATCAAATTCTCCTAGGCCCGGCCCGAAGCCCGAAAAAGGCTCTCGGGCTTGGGCCAAGGCCAAGGCCGGGACTGGGCCTAATTTTTTGGGCCAGCCCGGCCCGGCCTTGCCCGATGACGAGGATAAAAGTCCGCATTTTAAGTCCGCATAATTGGACCGTAGGAGAGAAGTTTCTTATATATATATATATATATATTATAATTTTTCTCTATAGTCCTGAAATAAGGTCCTAACTTTTAGGATTCAAAATATTTTTTAAAAATACTAGAAAAATTGTATTTGTATTTGAATTGATTTCATGAATCTAATGAGATATTTTTTTTTTGAAACAAGAATCAAATGAAATGTGAAAATCATATGATATATATATTTTTTTGTTTTATATCAAATGAACCAAAATTATCATATGCTTTTCATGTGTAATTTGATTTTGTTTATCGTTGACTTCGTAAAACCAATCAAAAATATAATTATATTTTTTTGGACCCCAAAATTAGGACCTCATAGGAGAATATACATATGGAATTTCATAATATTTTTTTTAAAAATCTGAAAAATTATATTTGCATAATTGCATTTTGATCAATTGTATGAATCCAACGAGATTTTTTGCTTGAAATAAAAATAAATTCAAAATGAAAGTGCATGATAATTCTCGATCGTTTGATATAAAAAATATTTCGTATACTTTTCATGTTACATTTGAATTTTTTGAGCAAAAAATATATCGTTGCATTTGTAAAATCAATAAAAAAATATATTGGATCCCAAAAATTAGGATCTTAATTTTTTTTAGATGTCAAGGGTCTATCATAAAAATTATGTGCTCATCTAAGCTGACAAAACTAAGAGTTGTTATTAGGGCAATTGCAACCATAACATTTTCCCTTCCTTCAATTGGATCTGACCTCTATCATACAAAAAGTCAAGTCATATACTCATCTAAATCATTAAAACACATCTCTCAATATAGTAACATCATCA
Source organism: Euonymus europaeus (assembly GCA_963580455.1). NCBI lineage: Eukaryota > Viridiplantae > Streptophyta > Magnoliopsida > Celastrales > Celastraceae > Euonymus > Euonymus europaeus. Next base: position 5,766,119 of record OY756965.1, read on the forward strand.
AAACACAAATTCTTATACATTTTCCCCCTTCCCTATTAACAAAACATATACTCTTAAATTCCTTCATCCATTTTTCAACAAGATTACACCAAAATCAATACTAGGTCTCATATATTTTAGAAAAAAATCAAGCTACATACTCACTCACATCATTAAACACATCTCTCAGTATAGACGCATCAACAAAAATACACATTTCTATACATTATTCATTCCCCTTAAAAACACACCATTGCAATTGCTTTTGCCCTTTGCTCGTTACGTTTTCAATTGGTCAATAGGCCCAAGTTGTTGAGGTTGGAGGCATGGGCTTTAGTTTAGGGCCCATTATATGCTTGGTTGACAATTTTAGTCCAAATCACATCAAATTCTATTATGCCTTTCGAAATCAAGAAAATAAAAAGATGAGATAGCTGTGATTTCCATAAGCCTTTTAGGGAAGTCGTTGTTGCGATTTAGGTGCGTCTGCAAATCTTGATGTTATCTGATTGAAAATCTAGATTTTATCATTGTTGCCTTCATAATGGCTTACTTTTTCTAAATCACTCTGACTTTTATTAGGAGGATATTATTCTATGAAACCTACCGACGAGCTTAAGTGTTCAGATTTCATATAGCCATGAAGAACCAGAGCCATAGAAGCCAAAATTGGGATCCTGTTGGTTCGCCATCGACCGATAAAGCTTGATTTTCACCATTTGGCTGTTCAATTCTTCGTACACAATTTTTGGTGGAAACGTAAGTTTCTCAAATATAAGAATATGGTGGTGTTAGAATTGAAAATGTTTAAGGCTTTAACAAAGGAGTTTTTTCATCTAATATCTCATTTTTAGTTCTCTTTTTTTTTTACCATAATATTGCATTTACAGGCCACATTACACTCCAATGAAAACAATCCTAATCTACATAAACTAATTTGTGGTACTAAAGGTTCCATGTCACCTAAATTAACGAAAAAATGTCTGATCAACATGATACATCAGTTGTTTGATTGACCAAATTAGAGCAAAAACTAACCATGAAAGTCAGTGATCATTTTGTAATGTTTGATCATTAAGAGATTGAGTTGTAATATCATATCTTTCACTAGCCAAGAGTATAATTTACGTAGTTTTTGCTCATTTATTTAATGTTCGATCATTTAGATCTCCATAGCGGTGGAAGATCTGATCAATTAAGGCGAGATAGGCTCCATGGCGTGGAGGTATATGATCTGGGTTCCATTGTTGAGTTTGAAGCATTTTGGAGCTCAAAATAGAAATTAAAGAAGCTATTTATTTGTATAAATTGATGATGAAGAATAATACCTAATTCGAGTTTAAGAAGAGACTTGGTGAAGAACTCTGTCGCAACCGGTTTTGCGATAGAAAATTTAAAAGGAGAGTCGCCACCAATTGTAATAGGTGCAATTGGTCACCATAAAAATATTTTGGTCTGCGAAAATCCAGAAAATGGGTAAGTGAGTTTGTTACGTGTGGGGAAAGTATAAGACACCCCACAACTTTGTTTTAAAAACAGTTGCCAATTTAATTTTTATTATCCCATTAAATGATTAAGAAAATCAAGTGTGACATATTAACAAAGTATATACATCGAATGCGATAATTAGACATAATATAAAAACTATATTAAGAGTCTAATATTGAGATTCATGAGACTCTCTCATCTAATGGTCAAGTTTCCATGAAACATTTTCACCTCAAGAATTTTCTCTGAGAGTGCATCCAATTAATTCCCTCTTCGTTTAAGACTTTCAATATAATTTTTATACACAAGTAAAATATACAATGTAATGTTAAAAATAAAAAAGTGAAAAATAAAATAAAAAGAAAAGTAAAACAAAAATAAGATAAAAATAAAATTGAAATAAAATAAAAGTAAAAATAAAAATAAAACGAAATTAAAATAAAATAAAAAATAAAACGAAAATAAGAACAAGATAAAAATAATATATAAAAATAAGGAAAAAATAAAAATAAAAACAAAACGAAAATAAAAATAGAAATAAAGATAGACATAAAACGAAATTAAATTGTTGGGAACCGAGTTTTTGTGGATTACACGATATTGAATTATCGCAAGTCCCAATTTAAATATATTAACATTTTAAATCATACAATTTACACATAATCACATAGCATGAAAAAACACATCTTAAATAAAACACATCATCAACATATAGTAGAAAAATAATAATAAGCACACATAAGAGGGACTCGGTTTCCGTTTTTATTTAGGCAATTTATCATTTCAACCGTACTATTAAATTAGTATGATTGAAAAATATGATTTATTACCGAAAAGATTATTATATTAGAGGCATCACGTTAGAGTTCGTGGAACCCTTTTCCATCCAATGGTGAGGGTTTCAAAAAATCATTTCCTTAAGAATCCTTTTGGGATAGCATCCAATGCTTCCCCGTTGGTTCTATCGTAGGATACTTCCTTTTAACTCATGCCAACAAAACAAACAGACAACAATTCAAACATAGTATGTGACAACGCAACACACAAAATCCAAATGGGGTGCATCTATTTGCACATAAATTTTACTAAGTGCACATGACATAACGGTAGAAAGTCACATCAATTTAAAAGAATTTTTTGACTGTTTTTTATTGAATTTGCCACGTTCTTGGTTTCATGCAGTGGAAAAATCTTTTGCAGTTTGCTAAAATTGCCCGATTTATGTGCCATCTACAGAGTAGTTTATTTGCATCAGGAAAAACCATGGCACATGATTTCATCAGCGCCAACTCTCTATCGGTGACAATAACTCTTGGGGCAACTGATTCCTCAATTGTTGATCGCAAACATGTTAAAGCCCATGCATAATTGTCCTCCTTCTCGGAATTTAATAGCACAAATGCTATGCAATATGTCATATTTGTTGAAGTCACCCCGACAATCTCAAGAAGAGGCATTCTGAACTTGTTCGTCTTGTATGTTGCGTCCATTAGTAAAACATGTGGGAATGCACGTAGTAGTGCTAATGAGTCTGGATGAGCAAAGAATAAATCTTGGAGCTCGTTGGTTATATCGTCAGTTCGATAATAGAAAATGCACATGTGCTCGTGTAGGAATGACATTAAAGACTGAATGTGTGATTTACCGGCTTTTTCTGAAGTTCGAAACTTCTGTCGTGCATTGTATATTGTTTTAATAGTAGACGCATTTCTCGGATCTCGTTTCTTCAAAAATGACAAAATGTCTCGTGGTTTGACACGATTGCTAGACATATCTACCATCATCTCAAATTCAGACTCAGAAAGGCGACCGACATATGGATGCCCCTCCATATATGATGCAGGGGCATGGTTGTGCATTCCACATAGCACTCTTACCATCCACTCATCAGCTCCATGTAATTTCAACCCTTTAAGTCTGAAAGGACAATCAAGTTTTTTTGTGCCTGTTTGCTTCGTGGATGATTTCTTCCCTCTATACATGCCACTACGATCGCATTGCAACAATAATGATGAATCCCAAATTTCGCCCTATTGCTTGAACCCATTCAGTTAACGATTGACGTGAATCGAACACCTGAAAATAATTTATAAATGTTATAAAGTGAAATAAGTTTGCTAAACATGTTCAAATAATAAGACATTATTTTCCTAATTGTTATACCGTCTCGGTTAAAAATTGTTTTGTAATATCAACTTCTATTTTCTCTTCATAATCGCCCGAAAGTTCTTCTTCTTTTATCATTTCATTTCTGATAGTACAACCCGTCAACAAAAAAAATTCACTTTACTATCTGTAATTAATCAAAATATTTAAAATATTCAGAATTTATATTTACCTGATCACTAGAACTACTACTTGACAGTCGTAGATCTCGGGCCCAAGCTCTCATTTCTTTCAAATGGTCCATATCCGCAATGATAAAAATTGAGTAAGAGGTTAAGAGCAGAGGTAGGAAGTTAGAGAGAAGTTGTGTGACAATTGAAATTGAGAAGTGCGAATTAATATTGTGACATTGTATTATATTTATAATCAAATTTCTAGCTAACGTTCAAATTTCTAGCTAACGTTCAACATAGCTAACGTTCAATAAAAATTAGCATGCGTATCTGACATTTGAATGATGCTCCTAGTCGGCCTATACATACTTCTTTGCGTGACATGACTTTCTACTGCTTTGTGTCATGTGAATTTAGTATTGTTTTCATTATGCTGCTTTTGTGTCATGTGCATTCAAACGCATGCATGTCTCTCTCTATGCTGTACAAAAAAAATGACATAACGGTAGAAAGTCACATCAATTTAAAAGAATTTTTTGACTGTTTTTTATTGAATTTGCCACGTTCTTGGTTTCATGCAGTGTGCCGTATTTGTTGACTTGTTTGTGTCTGACACAAATGTGTACATTTAGTAAAAAAATGTGTATTTAGCAAGTTAATAATACAGCATCACATACTATGTTTGAGATATGTATGTCGAGTTGTTGTTGAGATATGTCTACATGTTAGGCAAGTTAATAATACAGCATCACATAGTGCACTTATCAAATTTCTTCCAATCTATTTTATTTTATAAATGACAAGCCAACAAAACATAAATTCAAATTTATTTCAGTATTGAAAGAGCAGCTGCCTACTAACACACCATTAGGCTTATGGACAGGAAATATTTTGTTCTAAGGGAAAAATAATTCAAATCAAAAGGCATAGCAATATCCAACACATTTGTGTGGCTAGAGTGCATCCAATTTAAAAATCCACTTTAACCATTATACCAAAATATTCACAATGCTTTGCTAAAAGTAACGAAAAATTAGATAGACAATAGAACTAAAACGATGAATGCAACACAACTTGCTACATGCCAAAAACTTCACATCATGTAACTTCATCATACAAGAAGTAAAAAAAAACTTAATCATTTCATTGGGTAATTATAATTAAAAGTGTACCAAATACTACAATTATTCCCTGCAGAAAGTTTATCGACATTCCAAGTGCTATCGACTTCATTAAAACCATGCCTAGAACCAAAGTAGAAAGTGACAGAAAGTAACCAAGCATCAATGTGGACAGCAACCAATTATAGAAATGAGGCTCATGGTGGCTTTAGAAAAACAAGGTTTCCGGTAACAAAGAATTTGTGAAAACAAAAGAGGCGTGATGATGATCTGATAATGGTGTGATTGGATTGCTTATGGTTTTTTCTCTTTAAAAATCTAGTTTTTTTCTCCTCCTTCCTTCTGGTTTTCCAGAATCTTTTTCCTCTAGAAGCCCCGTATTCTAATTCAAGAAAGCCACCCCCCCCCCCCCCCCCCCCCCCCCCCCCACTTTAGCAATCAAAGCAGTGGAACATTAACATATCTCAGAAATCAGCAATAACAGAAAACACACAAAATCTAATTCTAAAATCACAATAAAACCAAAATCAACAACAACTAGACATGCATATCTCAAATTACAGAATACAAAAATGTGGTAGATTCAACCGCTCAAATAGGATTCAAGAAATATCATATACCTTTTCCTCAAAACAATCTGAACACCAAATTTTCAAAAAGGGATATGCAAGAAACAACAAAATTCCAGAACTGAAAATCGAGACAGATTAGAAAAAGGGTTGAAGCTTTTGGGATTTCAGTATTTGAAGAACAAGAAGATACCGGGTGATACGAATGGAAGAAAGATTTTCTGATTAATCGAGGAATCCTGAAAACCCCTCTCTCTTTCTCTTTGCAATTTCCTCTAAAAATCCTCACCCAGAAAACCTGTCTCTAGAAGATTCCCCCTAAAACCAATCGAACCTCCCCCTTTTATACAACAAATTTCGAATTAAAATCTCCCAAGAATCAAACTGTGTGGCTCCTATTGTTAACCTGAATCTCTCTTTTGTTTGAATTTTGGTACCCTCTCCCCTCTTTTTCAAACTCGGGCGCGCCCTCTGTTTTCTTCTGGTGGGCTCTCTCTCCTCCGTATCCCTTCCGGTCGGCTTCTTCTAGAATTAGGTCATTAGTCATTCAATTGGCAGCTTGGGCCAGACCAGGCTTTAACCTATTAAAGCTTTGGGCTTAAGTTTTGGTGATGGGCTGGCTGTAGAGATGTTACAAACGGGCTTACTTCATGGGATAAGTTCTTTGGGGCTTGTGGCTTATTAGGCTAAGCTTGAATTGAGATGGTATTTTAGTTTTAGTTGGATCGGGCTTGACCATTTCTTTGGGCTTAAAGGGGCTCACTTATTTGACCCAAAAATGTTAGCTAAACAAATGAGTTATGTTTGGGCTTTTTATTCACTAGACTATGATTTTAAATGAACTTATCTTGGGCTCGTAAATGATGTAAATTGTGAATTTTTAAATTTGAAATTTTGTGGCCTTTTAGACTTTGACAAAAATTGGGGTACAACAAACTCCAAATGGGTTTTGATAATATCAAATTAATCCCACTAATCAAATCATAACACGTGGTACACCTAAAGCATCATGATGCTTTGGATAGAACTGAGAGGACACCTTAGGAACTCACTAGAGAGGCGCATCAGTGATAATCAATGCCCATGATAAAATAAGAGACCAGTTTTAAGGAGTCCAACTCACATTAGAAGAGGAATCCATATATGATTAAATCTACAAAGAATCCACCCATAGATCAAGAAGAGTGAGTCCTACTTCTACTATAATTGATACCCTCACACTCATATGAAAAAAAGACCTCCAACACTAGATAAATATGATCTCATAGCTTACAATTTCACTCGCTTATCTAGATAAAGCTCCGAACATCAAGCTTTCCTTACAATAGAATACCCCACTAACTTGAGCATTAGAGAAGTTTCTCTGAACACACCTCGGATCCCCTCTTAGCTCACTTTTGCTCACTAAACAAGCGATCCAGCAACGGCAACAACAACATATTAAAGCGAAAAGTCTGGCCAATTGATTTGTCATCTCGGTTGGATATTTTTTTAACGTCATCAGGTTTGTCGTAATTATAACCCAATATTGTGAGGAGACTTACTAGAGGGTTGGTTGATGGAATAGGGAGGGAATAGAGGTGGAAAAAAGAATGAGTCATTCTATTATCATGTTTGGTATGTTAATTTTTGGGGAAGACCCATTATATTCCCATTCCACTCTCTCCTCATTTTCATTCCACCTAAATTTGGTGGGATTGGTTCATTACACATGGAATAAATCATTAAATAACTTAAAATGCCCCATCTATGTTATCAGTTTTTGCAGAATTGTTTTGACTTATTAAGCCTATAAAATAATAATGTAATGAGTATTTTTTGACTCATTAGTGTCTATGAAGCATATAAAATAATATAGAATAGAATAAGTAAAAAATAATAAATTTTTTAAAAATGGTAAAATGACACTGCACATATTACTAGTAAGGGTGCGCTTGGTATGAGGGTAAGAATTTAGGGGTATAATTTGTTACCTATGTAATATGTTACAAGGATAATAATAAATATGGAGAATAATTGTTACCCTTGTTTGGTAAATATGGGTAAAATTTACACAGGTATTCATTATTGTTGTTTGTCATGACTATGCATTACTATTATAATACAGTTATCCTAGGGGTAAAGTCGGGATCAATGATAGGGCCTGACTCATGTAGGGGTCCGAGATCGGGCCCAGGCCTTTTGGGGTCCGAGATTAGGCCTAGGAAAGGCCAGAGTCCGGGATCGGATATGGGTCATATAGGGGTTTGAGATTGGGCTCGGATCTTGTCAAATTTTGGGATCAAGCCTGGGACAGGCTGGGGTCCTGGATCGGGCCTGGAACAGGTAATGGTCCGGGATCTGACTCGGATCATGTGGGGGTTCGAGATCAGGCCTAGGGTTTGTTAGGGTCCGGGATCGAGCCCGTGACAAGTCTGGGTCACGAATTGGGCCCAAGTCAGACAGGGGACGGAGATCGGGCCTCAGTCATCTCTGGGTCCTGGCCCAGGTAATCTCGGTAAAATGAACACAACACATATTTCATTCTCATTCTCAAAATAGTATTTTATACATTCCAAACGTGAAAATCAAAATCTCATTATCATTATCACTCAAATCATTCTACATATCAAACGAATAGTTAGTTCTTGAGATTAGCGTTCCTCCCTAGTCATTGGCTTGGTTTGGTAAACAATTTCAAAAGTATCATATATGTTAGCATATACTATAGGAAATGGTAGCATATATGCTAATTGAAATACTATGGGTGTTTAATTCATTTTTTATTGATAGCATATATGCTGATTAAAATATTGTGACAAATTACGTATGAGGGTATTATTGATTATATCTAAAATTAAACAATTAATAATGAAAATTCATTCATAATTAAAACTTAACATTTCCATATCTATATTACACATTTACATTAATTTTATACATATTTATATTACACATTTATATTTCTTTTTTACAATACATTTTTTATTCCCTAAAAGACTATCTTTCTGTGACATTCCAAAGTTGTTCGCGCAATTGAGTCCCAAAACTATGCCATGCCTGTTGTCTCCAAGTACCAATGTCTCCTCCATATTTTCTTGACTTTCAACATTTATGAAATGATTAACATCTATAGATTTAACACCCTTGATGTTTGAATAACTTTCCTCAAAATTTAAATCATATTGAACATGCAGTTGTATAAAATTATGAAGTGTCATACATGAAATCACAATACGAGCCTATATCTAAAATGGAAAAGCAGTTATCGAAGGTAACATTTGTCATTTCTTCCTTTGTCACCCTTAATATTTGTCATCGAGGCAAAAAAATTAGATCTAAAATTAAATAAATAAAAAAGAAGATGAATATACCTTGCCAAAGAAGATGCAGGGTTTCGCGAACAAAAGAACGATAGCATGGTCTCACGATGAAGATGATTGACTAATGAAGCCATGTCAAGCAAATGAATGTGAGGAGTCTGCGAGGTTTTCGATCTGTTCTACATGTTAAGGGGATAGCAAGTTAAGGATAATTAACTAGTGTCAATTTGGGAAAGTTTGTTAAAGATGAAGGGTATATGGGTCCAAAAAATTGAAATGCTACTCAAATGGTCCACTTGAGTTGGATTTCAAAAATTGGGTCCAAAATGATTCCAAATTGTTCACAAAATGGTTTCCTAGAATGTGTTTGGTGTACTAGTAGAGCATATATGCTACTTGTTAACCAAACACACTTATATTATCATTGTTTGGAGGGTACTCATAATTATTAGTGAGTTCTAGGTTGATACTCCATATACCTTGCGTAGATTGATTGGGTGAGCTTTCTTCTTCAATAAGTACTCGATTGTTCTCTCTATTTCCTAGCCATTATGACAATGCATTAACCTCTCTTCTTCGTCCTCTATAAATAGTCTTTGAGTTGTTCTTAGATCCAATTGGTTGAACTATCTATTTGCAATTCTTACCGCCAAAACCAGCAAACTAAAAATACCATCAACATTTAGAGAACATAATGATTCACATGATTAGTGTTTGTGGGAAATGACTTAAACCAAAAATACCAAAAAAGATATTAAAAATAGTTGGTTAAATAAATATTTTAATTTAAAAATAACGGTTTAGAGGAGCTAAAATAAACTGATGTTGAATTATAATTTTGTCGAACTGTAAAATTACTCGTTGTAATGAATTTTGGAGAATTTGGTAAGAAGAATTGATGTGATGTTGAGATGATCTAATGTTTTATTTTCCTTTAAAGGTATTTTCACATATTTATAACCTAGCGAAATAAAAATAGTAATTAGTTAGATTTTTAAAACTTTGAATAGCAAAAAAATACAAAATACAAAATACATCATGTAATCATGAAAACATAAAAAAGAGGATTAGCAATTTGACCCATTTGACATAGCATTTGAAAAGGGTAGTATATGTTTGCTGTATGCTGAATATAAAATATTGCATTAAATGTTAGCATATATGTTGTCTAAAAGAATGTGACGTTTTGGTTCAATTCTAGCATTTATGTTGTTCAAATTACTTACATGAACATTATAAAATTCATACTAAAACAAAATCAAATAGTTATAAAATTAATCCATGTTCTAAGGGATTTACAAACATGTTCAATCAAGAGACATGTAAAAAAAAAAGTGTTACGTATTTTAAAATATAAAGAAACCATCTTATAAGGTTAAATAACATGTCGTCACCAAAGATTGATCATTTTCCAAGTTTATCATTGTATGTCTAACGTTTTAAATCCATAACTCGATCAAACTTTCCCACTTTTAGATAGTCAACAAGCCGAATTGACATTTAAATGTAAAATGATCAACATTTTAAAATAATGTGATTTTGTTTAATTGTATAGGAGAAATTAAATATTAAAAATGATTGAAAACTTCATCCATGTAGAAAATCATTAAATTCACTCTCTCAAACCCTAATTATCCATAATGTTGATAGCAAAATGTTTTTTTTTAATTAAGCGTTTGAAGTGGAAATCAAACAACAATGCATGAGATTAACACCTTTCGTTCTAATCTCATGTCTTACTTTGTGAATCGATTTGACAACTAAGTTTCTTATACATAAAATTCTTTTGGAGAGTATTGGAAAAGCTACCTACTAGATGAGGGCTTTGTGATCAATCAAAATTTACACATTTAGGGTTGATACAAAATGCACTTTCAATGTTTGTTAAGGAAGTCTTTGTTCTGTATATGAAACGACTACGTTTCACTTAAGCTTTCTATTTCTCATGCCTCTACGACATCGTTCTACACTTCTTCTTCTTCATTTTTACCGTTGTAGTCTGACACAGTACAGGTCAAATCTCCTATTTGTGTTGTACTTTGTTACCGTTGGTAACCTTATGAGTCTTGGCTAAGTTATAAAGCTTGGCTTCTTCTTCCTGTAATATTTAACTTTCTGATGAATCAAATTGCCATTTGATAAGTTTTAGCTCTCAATTCTTGTTTCTTCAAACATTCTCATGGTATCGGAGCCCAAATGGCTCACAGGAAGTTCGCTCACGTTTCTGACCGTGATGATCGCACAACAACGTCGAATCCATCACGAGTGCCTACATCTCACGATGAGGTTCCAAATTTTCAAGCTAATCATTCTTTCAATTTTAGTGCCCTAAATCCAACACAAGCACCTGCTCAAAATCCTTTCCGCAATCCATATTATCTGACCCATTCTGACTTCAATTCCAACTTGCTCACATTAACCCTAACTGGCCACAATTTTCATCTCTGGAGTAATCAGCTGGAAACTGCTCTAAAGGCCAGGAATAAACTTTGTTTTATCAACGGCACACTTCCAATGCCAGATGAACAGGATGCCAACTACCCAGATTGGGTGCAATGTGACAGTTTAGTCAAGAATTGGATCACTAATTGCGTCTCACAGGACATACTGGTGAGCATCTCTTCTAGAAGTGCTTTTGATCTATGGTCTGACCTAAAATCCAGGTATTCCTCATCAAATCCTACTAGAAAGTTTGAGATAGCTCGTAATATCGCCAATATTAAGCAAGGCAATTCTTCTGTGAGTGAATATTTTGCACGCATAAAGGCATTATGGGATGAACTTTATCAATTGAAGAAACTTCCCAACTGTAAATGTGGGAGGTGTCTTTGTGATCCTGGAAAAGATGCCCTTTTTGAACAAAATAGCGACAAGCTGATGCAGTTTCTCATGGGGTTGAATAACACCTATGACCATGCAATCAACCAAATTCTTCTCATGGACCCTGTGCCAGAGGTTGGTAAAGCTTTTGCTCAGATCAATCAACTGGAAAGAAAGTCTACAGTTAGTCACATGAACAGACCAACTTTTGTTCAGAAAGATCTACAAGACACAGCCGCACTAGTCATGCAGCTCTCTGGACAGAATTCATTCACAAATGTTAAGGATTTCAAGGGAGGAAAGAAAACCCAGTCTGACAAAGAGAAAATGTTCTGTAAGTACTGCAAGAAAACTAATCATAATGTAGATAAATGCTACAAACTTGTAGGATATCCTGCAGATTATGAAATATCTCACAAGAGGCAAAGGACGGGTCCTCAATCCCAGACTGATAAAAGAATTCCTGGCATCCATCAAGTGGAGTCTTCTGTCCAAAATAGTCAAATGCCATCTCCTCAACTATCTAGCGATCAGTACCAGCAGATTTTGAGCCTTTTGAAGGCAAATTCCGCTGCACAAGACTCCTCAAACAACATGGCTTCTGTATCCACAGTTGGAGGTATAAATTCTAACTCTAATTGGATTTTGGATTCTGGTGCATCTGATCATGTTGTTTGTGTTACTGATTACTATCATACAGCTAGAAAACTACACAATTCTTTTGTTAGACTGCCTGGAGGTCAAAAGCATGAAGTTAGCTATATAGGAAATATTAGACTGAAAAATAACATTGAATTAACACAGGTTCTCTGTGTTAAAGATTTTAGAATAAACATAATCTCAACAAGCAAAATAGTAGAAAAACACAATTATGAATTGATTTTCAACCATGCTTCATGTGATTTGCAGGACTTAATCACATTGAAGAGGAGTGGGATGGGAATCATACGTAGTGGTCTCTACTATTTGCTTGAGGAGCTTAAACCAGAAAAGAAATTTGTAGCACAAGAGAAATTTGTAGCTGTCACTAGACTGGAAAAGAAGGATCATTTATGGCATATTAGATTAGGCCATCCTTCAGCTAGGATTTCTCAAATGTTACCTTTTGTCCTCTCTAAGAATGTAGATCACTGTGATGTATGTCCTTTAGCAAAAATGAAAAGAACCTCATTCTCTATAAGTGAGAGTAAGAGCTTAGCTCCTTTTGATTTATTACATATGGACATCTGGGGTCCAAGCAGTGTAATTTCTATTGACAATTTCAAATATTTTATGACTATTGTAGATGATTTTACAAGAGCAACTTGGATTATTCTTATGAGAAACAAATCTGAAGTTAGGAACCACATTGAATATTTTAACAATCACATCAAAAATCAGTTTAAGACCAGAATTAAAATGATTAGGTCTGATAATGGAATAGAGTTTGATATGGTAGACTATTATAGAAATGAAGGTATAGTTCATCAAAAGAGTTGTCCCTACACACCCCAACAAAATGGGGTGGTAGAAAGAAAACACCAACACATTTTAAATGTGACTAGGGCTCTTAGACTTCAAGCAAACTTACCAGAAGAGTATTGGTCATACTGTGCTCTAACTGCTGTTCATCTAATAAATAGACTGCCTTCCAGGATTTTAGACAAATTCAGTCCATATCAGATGTTGTATAAGGTAGAACCTAGGTACAATGATCTTAAGGTCTTTGGATGTTTGTCTTATGCTAAAATCAACAAACCTCAGAACTCTAAATTTGAAGCTAGAGCAAGAACCTGTGTGTTTATAGGATATCCTCCAAATGTGAAAGGTTATAGGTTTTTAGACCTAGAGACAAACGAAATTTTTGTCTCAAGGGATGTCCAGTTTCATGAAGAAAATTTTCCCTTCAAAACTCCAAATAAATTCTTTACTCAAAAGCCTGATTCAACATCTTTAGTGAACCCAAAAGACACTACCCAACTTACTGACATATCTGTACAGAATGCACGGATTAGGAAAGCCCCTGCCTATCTTCAAGATTATGAGTGTAATAATATTTTTGGGAAGTTCGTAACATATAATCATTTTATTGCAGCTATACTAACTCAACATGAACCCAAAAATTATCATGAGGCCTCAAAATCTGTTCAATGGTGTGAAGCCATGAACAAAGAGATCTCAGCTTTAAATGAAAATAACACATGGACCATGGTTAAGCTTCCATCAGGAAGAAAGGCCATAGGTTCCAAATGGATATACAAGATAAAGTATAATCCAGATGGAACTATTGAGAGGTACAAGGCTCGCCTTGTAGCTCAAGGTTATAGTCAAATTTATGGTTTTGACTATAAAGAAACATTTGCCCCTGTTATAAAAATGGTCACAGTTAGGTTATTTCTAGCCTTGGCTGCTACAAATAATTGGATAATTTATCATCTTGATGTTCATAATGCTTTTTTAAATGGTGAGTTGCATGAAGATGTTTACATGAAAATGCCACCTGGTTTTGAAACTCAAGATTCTAGTTTTGCATGTAAACTTAATAAATCCTTATATGGACTGAAACAAGCCTCACGTCAATGGAACAAAAGATGCAAATCAGTTTTACTTCAGTTTGGTTTTGTTCAGTCAAAATGTGATTACTCTCTGTTTACGTATACTAAAAATGGTTCCAAAATTTTATTGTTACTTTATGTTGATGATATGGCTATTGGAGGTAATAACTTGTCTTTAATTCAAGAGGTCAAGTCATACATTGGTTCTTGTTTTAAAGTCAAAGATTTGGGTGAATTACGTTATTTCTTAGGTCTGGAAATTAACAAAACTGTTGCAGGAATGACAATATGTCAAAAGAAATATATTCTAGATTTATTGCAGGATACAAATTTCAAAGATTGTAAGACTATCAATTCTCCAATGGATATGAACTCAAAGATGTCAATCAGACAAGGTGAAGCTTTGGAAGATCCCATGATGTATAGGAGACTTGTGGGAAAATTGATGTATCTGACAGTCACCAGACCAGACATATCTTATACTGTCAATACTCTCAGTCAATTCATGAAGGCTCCTACAAATCAGCACCTTAAAGCAGCCTTCAGAGTTCTCAGATACCTCAAAGGTTCTTCAAGTCATGGTCTTGTCTTCCCTGCAAATCAGTCTTCTACCATTCATGCTTATTGCGATGCTGACTGGGCAGCTTGTCCAGATACCAGAAAATCTGTAACTGGGTACAGCATCATGCTAGATGGAGCATTGATAGCCTGGAGATCCAAGAAACAACAAACTGTGTCAAGAAGCTCTGCTGAAGCTGAATATAGGGCAGTAGCATCAGTTACAAGTGAGCTGGTTTGGGTGAATGCCTTGATGAAGGAGTTGTGCCAACCAATCACAAAACCCATTATAGTTTACTGTGATAGCAAGTCTGCTATTCACATAGCCACGAATCCTGTGTTTCATGAACGGACGAAACACATAGAAATAGATTGTCATTTTGTCAGAGAAAGAGTGGAACAAAGACTTATTCAACTCAGGCATATACCTACAGCAGAACAGCCTGCTGATATGTTTACAAAAGCCGTCACAGTTTCTCAACTCCTAAAGTTTATGTTCAAGCTCAACATGATTGAGATTCATGTTTAGCTTGAGTGGGGGTGTTAAGGAAGTCTTTGTTCTGTATATGAAACGACTACGTTTCACTTAAGCTTTCTATTTCTCATGCCTCTACGACATCGTTCTACACTTCTTCTTCTTCATTTTTACCGTTGTAGTCTGACACAGTACAGGTCAAATCTCCTATTTGTGTTGTACTTTGTTACCGTTGGTAACCTTATGAGTCTTGGCTAAGTTATAAAGCCTGGCTTCTTCTTCCTGTAATATTTAACTTTCTGATGAATCAAATTGCCATTTGATAAGTTTTAGCTCTCAATTCTTGTTTCTTCAAACATTCTCAATGTTATGTCAGAGCCGATAGAGTAAGTTAGCACACCATGAAGACACGTCGTCAAACGTTGGCGATTTCTTAATGGTCAACTCTTCACTTAAATGGGATGAAGGGAATGATTAGATATAATCTATAAAATATTGTTTGAAGAATATCATTGAAAGAATGGGGGAAACAAGCCAATGGCATGTCATAAAGAACAATCAAAATCACTCGAAGGCTTATAGGACTTTTCAATGGACATCAATAGGAGCCACATTGTTTATGCTCACTTATGGGTAAGACCCAATCATTTCTATGAAGATGGCAGTCAAGTCAATAAGGTTACATTATAAAACAAATTATCTTTTAGAGATTATTAACATACCATGTTATGGAGCTGAAAAATCTAGATGAAGTCAGTTTCTGCCTTTGATCATCTCCAAGTTCAAAAACAAAAAGTTGTAAAGGCTTACAACAGAAGAATATGTGCGAAGACATTCACGATAGCAGATTTAGTGTGGAGTGTTGTTCTTCCAATTGGTCATAGAGATTCAACCAATGACGAATGTTCACCTTTCTAGAAAGGTTCATTTTGGGTGATAGAAGTGAAAAAAGAGGAGTTTGATTGATTGCAGGATCTAGATGGCACACAACACAAGCATCCTATAAATCGATAGTATCTAAAAAGGTGTTATGCTATTCTATGAGAAGATATGTATACTACTATTTTTAGTTAATGAAGCAACCGGCTCAAAAAACGAAGTCCCCACCAATTGATTTTTAGGATGCAATTGGACACGTATTTTGGTTTACAAAAAAAGAAAAAGGTAAGAGTCTATTGAGCATGGGAAAGGTGTTAGGCACCCCCACAACTCCTGAAAAATGGTTGCCTTAAAAATTGTCTCTTATTTGGCTCTAATTTATTTTTGAAAATGATTTTTATGTGCCAATTATTTTAATGAACTTTTATGTTTGTTAGAAACTCCACATTTCAATTGAGTGGGTTTGATCCATTAATATTGTGGCAACTTGATGTTTTGAATGAAAAATTCACTTGAAGTGGTTTTGATAATTTAAAAGGTACATGAGATCACTACAGCCATTCTCGGCTTGGCAGAAAATATCCCGAGAATGATGAAAATCCCACTTGGAGTGAATTTTGATAATTTAAAAAGGTGTGCGAGATCACTACAACCATTCTCGGATTGGCTAAAAATATCTTGAAGATTGATGAAAAGTCTCACTTGAAATAAGTTTTGATAATTTAAAAAGGTGTGCGGGATCACTACAGCCATTCTCGACTTGGTTGGAAAATATCTTGGAGATTATGAAAAATCTCACTTGGAGTGGGTTTTGATCATTTAAAAAGGTGTGCAGGATCACTTCAGCCATTCCCGGCTTGGCTGAAAAATATCTTGAAGACGATGAAAAATCCTACTTGGAGTGGGTTTTGATCATTTAAATAAGTGTGAACTTTTGGAGATTTGATTGATGCACCAAAGTGGTCCACAAATAACGAATAAGTCCAATTAAAGCCATACTCACAAACATGTTTTTTATGAGAAAAGAAAGAATACATTTATGACTCGTTAGATGGGCCAAATATATTTAAACCCTCTCTTGATTCCCTAAAAAAATTATCCTAATCCCTAAAAATAAGTTTACTTTTTGCTTCCACGAAAATCAAGTATTATGAATGAATGCCGACATAACCCCAATATTTTCAAGGCTCTTTGGTACTAAAACAGAATACAAGATTGTTAGTCTTGATGTCATTTTTAGGGTGAGACGACTTGGATTAATCTCATTGTCATGTTGTGTCTTTTTCATGGCATGAAAATAACATAAAATTTTAAGCATGCATATTAAATATTCACAAGCCATAATACCTAAAAGCTTATAAACTTCTAACACCCTAAAATATATGTATGCAATTTAACCTTTATATCCATTATTTACATGGTTACATGACCTTGGGCCCACCTATAAGAAAAAAAATAATAAAAATCCCAAAAATCTATACTAACTTACCCAAACTCATCAGAGAGGCTCTTAAACTGTGCAAAGTGGTCTTGGAGAGATTTATCTCCTTGTTTTGATCAAAATAAACCATTCATGACATCATATACGCGGGAAATATCCTGAGAGGATGAATATGTTTCTTCAATAGATGTCCAAAGCTCTTTAACAGTATCAGCACTAGAAAATAATATCTTGACCGATCTATCCATGGAATTCATCAGTTGACTAAAAAGTCTGGCGTCACGCATGATCTAGATCTTATAATCAGTAGTACTAGATAAAGGAGGATCATCAGATAAATGATGATCGAGGCCCATGCCTTGCAAGGCTTTCATCACATTCTTTCGCCACAGTGGATATGCGACTACTCCATCAAGTTTTTCATCTACTAATCTGATATAACCAGTACATATTTCAGCACGTGAATTATCTGTTCGGGAAGCATCATGAATACCAGGAGCAGATGATATAGTATGAGACCCAGATTCAACCATATCAGATTCAGTACCAAGTTTCAATGTTGACATGTTTACCAGCAGATTACTGGTATAGTATCAGATCAGTGTTCTAGTTGACACAAATCATTAACCAGCAACCACTAACCATCAATTAATCATTCCCGTGGAACATCAAGGTCAACACCATATGAGATCTAAGATCCGGTCAATAGCAACCAATAAATATGACTAATCACCAAGCATTACAACAAGCATCTAGCCACCAAATATTAAAACAAGAACGGGACAGATGCTGTAAAGGTGGAACCGACTGAGTCGATTAGCAGCATGACTTGTTTAGGTCGTTCTTTCCACAGAGACGCAAGTGATTGTAGCAGCTGGGAGCTTTCATGTCCCGTGCGTCTGGTTTGAGCAGCTGGGAGCTCGCGGTTCGACATAAGCAGAAGACGCAGAGCAGCGACGGAGCGAAGCTCTTGGGGTCTGGTTCGACAGAAGCGAAAGAAGCAGAGCGGAGCTCGTGCAACGGCGGGTCTGGTTCAAGGAGTCTGGTTCGAGGTTTGACAGAAGCAAAAGAACTGGGTAGCAGCAGCGGTAATCAGGCCTCCGATACCATGATTGTTTCAAGGGATTTGAGAGGAGAGTTGTGGCTAGGGTTTGTGTAATTTCTTGTGTGTTTTCAGCCACACCCACTCATTATTTAATATACATGATACAAAAGCATAAGTGGCATACCCACATGGATTACAACTAAGTGATATGGAACACAGCTTGACACAGCAAGCATATCCATATAGATTACAACTAATGATACAACATAAATATATAAATATTATAACAAGTTATGGCAAGAAGGGGAGGACTCCACTAAAGAGGGATCAATGATGGGAAGAGGAATTCAGGTGAAGGTAGTTTTTGGTGATGGTGAAAGTTGAGAGGTTCGATAATGGTAGGTTTCAGTGATGGTTGGTCATTGTTGGTGATGGTGGGATGACAGGTCTAGTGATGTGTTAAAGATAGGGTAGAGAGTTGTTTTTGTGGTTACTACTGATGCTCGGGAAGATGTTGGTTGTTGATCTTGGGTGATGATGGTAAGGGAAATCGATGAAGATGATGGCTTGGAGCTTTGGGTAAGTGAGAATTCTATGTTGAAGGTGACTCGGGTGTGGCAACTAATCTGAGGATGGTGAATCGGGTATGCTTGACCAGAAAAAGTGAGGTAGATTGGAGCTCGGTAGGGCTTTGAATGGGAGGTTTCGGTTGTAAAGGTAATGATTGGAGGGTTTTTCGGTGGATTCAACAAGAGAAGTTTCTGGTGTCCTTTTTTTGGTTCCAAAATCCCCCCGGTAGTGATAGTGATGTTTGGTTTTCTAGGGAAAAGTTAGTCTTGTGATGCATGCCTAGAATTAATGTGGTATGGTGAGATGGGCTAAAGTGATAGTGAGTTGATGTTAATGAAGAGTGGTTGGCGTGTAAGAGTGATGGAGGGTAGGGAGGTGAGAATTGATGAGGGTGATGGAGAGAGACAGAGAAAGAATAAGTAGGTTAGAGGAAGGGAGTTTGGTGGGTGCTTTTAATTTGGATTTGTTGGTGGGGACTAGTGACGTGTAAGAGTGGTGAAAGTAAAAAAATGACTTTCCAAGTGAGAGAGAGAGAGACGTGAGAGAGGTGGTCAAATATTTGTCCAAAAGTCTCAAAAAAATGAGGGAATTCTCCTTTCCAAAAGTCTTTTATGGACGAAAACTAGGGTTTTTCCTCTTGAAGTGGGCCTACACCTTGGGCTAATGATTCATGGATTTTACAAACATTTGGGCTTTTGTAGCTTGGGTGTTGAAATGATGTCTTTGTGCTTTTGGGATTGGGTTTATGATTTTGGGTTTGAAAAATGTTAGGTCAAATTCTTTGATTTGAGTCTTTTTTTTTTAATTCTTCAATCTTTTTTTTTATTTATCATTTTTTTTGAGTTAAACTCGGGTAAAAATAGGTTATTATAGCTAAACTCTTGTTATGTAGAAAGCTACCATGAATACTACCACCAAATAAGAGTCTACTGTCACCTTTACCAGAACCAAAGGTTACCCGAAAAAAGAAAGAAAAACAACAAAAGCTATGCTAAATTGTCAAAAATAAATTCATGGAGCAACATCCTTACAATCAATAATTCTGCACAAATTTCCTTCAGTTGATTCCATGAAGTAGTGAAAGTAAAAACAGTCCCCTCTTGACAAGTCTTCTCATCATCCAACTTACGTGCTCTCTTATTAATCTCAAGAAGTTTTCCAAATATGACCTTAGAACTTTTGAGACTAGTAGCATTTTTCTGCAAAATTTTAGCCAAAGAATTTTCAAGACTATTTTACTTCGAGTTAGAGCTCAACAATTCTTTTCTTCAAATCTTCTATGGACTTAGCTCATCCACTTCATCATCCAGAGAAGATTTCATTTTAGCTCCAAGCCTTTACAGCTCAGTATCAAGTGTGATTCTTTTATTTTCTTTGGGTAGCAATTTTGTTAGTCGTGCTTGACTGCTAATAAAGTCCTTAACCAAGATAGAAAGACCTTTAAGGAAAATCTTTAGAGGACCACATATTATATCAACGAGATCAGTGGCTTGGAACACACCCTTAGTAGTATTCTTCAGGTTGGATAAATGGCATGATTAAGATAGAAGTCCAATTCTTTATCATTTAGGGTCTTCAAAAGCTTTTTTGCTTGGTTAATATGTTCCTCATATGGAGAAGCCAAATCATAGGATGAGATAGTAACATAAGAGGCAAATGTTTTGGAAGGGGTCCTTCCAACTAACTTAGCTAAAGGACTCTAAATGTCAGAAGTTTAGGAATGAGTAGCAGTGGAAGTTACTTTTCATTTCCTGAAATTGTGGTGGAGGAACCGCAAGAGTAACATGGTCAATCACCTGCAAGTATAAAAAATATAATTATTCATAGGTTAGCTTCTGTAAATAAACTACATATATATAGTAGCTACATTTCCATGAGAAAATACATGAGAATTCGAGACAACAATGATAGTTTTGCAGCCGTCAGAAGCTATGGTGTTCTTAGACGAACATAGGCACAAACCAACATGTTATTTTTGTGTGGAGGATCGAACAATAGTTTTACCAAACTTTTGAAGAACATGAGTAGACATGGAAGGATCCTTTTGAATTTCCATAAGGATCATTGGTAGATTTTGAAAAGAAATAAACTATGAGCATGCAGATATGAAACACCATATCAAGTTTCGCAACATAAGTTTTTAACCGAGTCAGCAACAATATCCATAACATAATTAGGATTTTCTTCAAGACCAAAAGAAAACTAGTTATTCATATAATTCAACCACCAGCACGAAAAGCTGGAGTGGTAAGGGAGTTTTCACAAACAAAGATTCCTACACAATAGAAAAAATTGAAGCAGAGATGAAGTTGATATTGGCCAGCTCATTAGCATTATAGACTCCCTTTCTAGAGAATACTTTGTTCTAAGAAAGTTATGAGGGCAAAAACATCATTTGGACAAGACTAAGTTGGCATTCAAACTGATTAACATTGTAGAATTATACTCCACACGTTATGATGGGGTGATTCACATAAGTAATAAGACAAATTTTCTACATCTAATGAGAAGTCTCTTTAACAAGATCAATAACAGAAGGTTCAGTGTTCAACCACTCAAGAGTAGTCTTTTACTAGTAAATCATCTCTTGTCGTGAAATCATGAAAGAAATAGGTAAAATAGTCTTTGAAATCATGGCTAAAATGAGAAACTCCGTGTATTGTAGACCAAAAAAATCCAACTCAAAAGTGATGTCATTTCTCTTGGGGTGAAATTGTCTATGCCCATAGACATTATTACCTAATCAATAAAGGACTAGTGCAACTCTCATAGCCAGATTCGATGAAAGTCTTCATCGGGCGATATCCCTGGCACGAGGTAGACAAAATAAGTACCAGAAGGAGTAGCCAAAGTGTTGTTTGCTTCTGGCCCGTCCATTTTCAAGTTGAGAAAAAAGAAATATTGCAAAGTGTTGGGCCCATAAAGCCAATACGAAAGTGGAAGGGATTGATTTCATGTCCCAAAAATTGAGCTACTATATATAGGAGGGCTTTGTAAAGCTGATCAATATGCTGACTTATCAAGAAAAAATCGTGGATACCTGATTTTCTCTAGATCCTTTCAAGTACTTGCTATAGGTGGGTCAACCATGCCTCTTATCTATGGTCATTGGAAGGCTAGAGTTGAATAAGCAAAGATTTTAATTAAGTGTTCCATGAGTTTTCCTTTGAGGGATAGACTGGCTTGTGGATAGGGTGGAATGGTTTTAGTAAAGTTTAGAAACAATTTTGGAAAGAAGGGACTAATCCGAAGATATCTGGCCCAAGAGCAAGGAATGGGTGAACACTCATAGGTATGGATTCTTTCATAATAATATCATTGATTTGTTGAGCAAAAGTGAGTGAATATTGGCTGGAACTGAGGTTATTTTCCATGCCAAAAGAGTAATAAAGAAAGAAGTGCGACGTAAGAATGTTCAAGAAGTTAAAATAATGAAGAAGCTGGAGAGAGAAAAGGGTCTAAAAGTTTTCAGATGAGACATCATCTAAAATGCCTATGAAAATGGAAAATCAGCTGCCAATATGGTAGGATAATTAATCTAAGTGTTCCATTTGGTTTGAGAGACTTTTGGAGTTCAAATGGGAGGATAAAGCACCCAAAATTCAAGTTAAAATCAAAATTTTCTCCTTAAATAAGAATAAAATTTGCACGGGACATTGTTTATACCAAAAATGACCTCTAGCCATTGTCTAACACGTGATGACTTGGGATCCACCAATAGATCTTTATAAAAAATAGAAGTATGATCCATGGAAAATGATGATAAGTTTTCTCTAACCATTTGTTTATTTATCAGTATAATAGTTTGGTTTTATCTAAAATTCAATATTGTATTATTGCAATTCAGGACTATTGTATGAAGATATCCTGTTCAGGAAAGCTAAATTTAAGGGATTTTTTTTTGAATTCTAAGAATGAATGTGCTATTAGAAAAATGTAAAGATTCTAGCTAGATAAGATCAAAAAAACCTAGGAGATCATAAAAGTTCAAAGCATCCATGTTCCTAATTTTTCTTAACTACACTTTCTGTTATGCAACCAAAGAGCTAAAATCAGGGGATCTTGCACATTTACTACTAGACAATTTGTTCATAGAAAGCCATAAAATCTTAGCCAAAAGTCATGACCTTCCTTTGCACACAATCAAATGTGATCTTCCATTAGTTTGAGCATCAACAACGTATAAGAGTCCTATTTTTATGGAAGTGCGATTAATTTTGTGCGTTTTATGCCTCAATAGTCTTATAGGATAAGTCCTTTGACTAGAACCAGTTGTAAATGTTCTATCTAGGTCTTTATTTTTAGGAGAGGTGGACAAATAACATAATAGTCGAGTTGGAATATAGAAGCACATAATCCACCACTCCCTCTGATGCCAATATCAGGCCATTAGTCTAGCGGAAGCTATCCTACCAAGATATTTATAGACCTATAAGAAGAATAAGATGTAAAAATGACCTCACATTAAACGTAGACTCCACGTCTGAAAACTTTATTCTTTTTATCATGACACCTATCAATTATCTTATACTCTAGTTATTTACATTCAAACATTCAAGTTATAGCCTCTGTGGCTATTCTTATGTTATAACTTGTTCAAACATTCGAATTATAGCTTTCACGGCTATTCTAATATTTTAGCTTGCAAAACATGTTTTTCCAAATACTTTGATGCATCATCAATGAAATTTCAATATATTCTAATAAACTATGAAAATGTTCAACCAATGAGATGTTTAATCTAGTGAGCAACCTTCATCTCACTAGCCTTGGCTTTTGGACTTGGGTCGAAGTCAGAACATGACACATAACCTCAACAATCTCTCCTTATCTGCAGAGTATGATGACACTAATGAACTCAATACATTGTATTATGTTATCAAGGATTGGGTTTCTGGTCAAATCATGGCAAAGGGGCATTGTAGTGATATTGTCTATTATTTTCAACCCCGACATATCTCCTAACTTGCAACTTAGTTGACACACCCAGACTGCGCACAATAATGAATAATTGGCACTGCCAACTAGGATATCTGTCCTCTTAACTATTCACTAAAGTTTTTAAATCTTTCAACTTGCCATGTACCATAAAAAAATCTCCAAATACTTTAAAATATAGCTCATAGCAATTTAATAAAAATCGTAAACTACCTTTTGATAAATAAATTGTGCATAACATTTCTCTCATGCATATAATTTGCAGTGATGTATAGGGTCCTGCCCCACTTTTGTCCAATGATGTTTACCATTATTATGTCATTTTTGTTGACCATTTTACATAGTACACATGATTATTTCTAGTACATTGCAAATATAAAATTTCCTATGTTTTTGTACAATTTAAGAAACTCATTGAAAAACAATTGCAAGCACTAATTGCACTCTCTACACTAACAATAGTGACCAGTTTATGAAACTTCAATCCTATCTAAGTCAAGAAGGAATTAGCTGGTACCAATCTTCATCACATACTTTTAGCATATTACCTTGGCTAAATTCAAGCATAGGCATTTGATTGAAATAACAAATACCTTTCTTCACTCGGCTAAATTACGTTCTTCTTTATAAATGCTAATGTTTCAAACTACTACGTGCCTAATCTATAGACTTTCAGTTCAATCAATCTCTCCAATTACACCCCATAAACTCTTATTCAATACCCCTCCAAAAAATCTCAAACTATGCCTCTTCGTATGCCAATGTACCCGTTGCTTAAGACCTTACGCTACTCATAAAATTAAGCCTATACCCAAACCTTGCATATTCGCAGGCTACTTAACATCCTAGAGTTATTATAAATGTTTCAAACCCCTTACAAATTGGGTTTTCATGTCGAAATATGTTATCTTTCATGAGAGTGTGTTTCAAGAATACACTGATCGACCTTACTCATCTATCCCTTATCCCTCCCAAGCCTTGTTGGTTGTTCTCTCTGCCTTATCACAATCTATCAATCCTCTTCCACCTCCATGGGTTAGCCTACCTGTTCACTTACCCCTCATCCCCTTGAGTCTCTCCAATTTTGTAAAAATCCCCGATCACTTCAAATCTTGTCTCAACTCTTACACCTTTCTCTATGTCTCAAGAGTTTGTGTCTCTAGTTTCTCATCATACTTGGGTTCTAGTGAAAGCCAAGATAAATCTAGAAAAGAAATGATAGCATAAAAACATAAGCATTTTGAAAGAAATAAAATCAATCTCTATGTGAGCCATGCAATCCTCTACAATAGTAGCTACTTCTCCTTCATCAAGTGAACTCCTTCCCAAGCTAATAAATCAACATCTTATGTGCATGATATTCAGTGACTTGAGGTTGAGCTTAGAGTTGCATATTGCGTTGTGAACAAAGTTGAGTTTCCATGGCACCATTCCTTCATACTTTACCCACCCACATGCATTTGAGGAGTCATATTTCAATATGAGTTGAGCATGTCTAAGAGCGGGTGAGGAGATAAATAAATCCAAAGCCTTCTATATTGTCATATATTTGGCTTGGTTTGCGTCGCAAATTCCTAAATGAAAACTAAAGCTACACAGGGTCTGACCAACTTTATTTCTTAATATCCTCCTATGCATGCTCTTCCAGGTGTTCCAATACTAGAACCATCTACATTCCATTTTAGGTAGCCTTAATCAGGAGGTAACCACTTTAGGCCATTGACATGCCTAGAAGCTCTTTTGTTTGATAGTGTTTAGATTGGGGCAATAGAAAGTTCCAACAATAAATGCTGATGAAATAATGATTGCGAAAAACCTTAGCCCATTTCAAAAACATGTGAAGGATAAGAGAGAAGAAAACAAGTTGGATCACTTGTTTATCCTTGAAAATCAACTCATTCCTAGCTTTCTAAATAGGCCAAAATGCCACATAAAATAGTAGTTTTCATGCCTTTCTTTACAAGCTCCCTTTCTTCACCAAAGAGCACCACTATTAAAAAAGGATACAAATATCACCAGCTGAGCTCCAAGATATTTGCCACTAGTGAGCCAAATGATACCATATGGATAATGCCCCAGGAAATTGACAAAATAAATTATCGACTGATTCATTAGTAGTTGCACATAAAGGTCAAATGTTATTCTTCACTTATAATACCGCTTCGAGATAGAAAATCTTTGGTAGGCATATTCTCATTGAGTAACACCTATGAAAAACCTCAAATTTAAGAGGAGCCAGGCCCTGCCAAAGAAAATTATATTATGTAGGAACAAGGGAAAGGTTTTTAGGAGAAGAAAGTGTTGTCAAATACGAGTCGTTGATTTTATAGTGAAGTTTCTTGAAGACGAGTGCCTCCAGATAACTTTATCTTGTCTTTTAGGATAGAGCACACAAGATGCTGATAATTGCAAGAAGTTCGTGAAAGTTGTCTCTTCCCATGAAAATAACCTCATTCGCCACTTAAATTTTCATACCTAGCTTTGATTTTCCCATGACCCCATATCACATTCAATATGGGATTGTTGCACAAAGCTATTAAATTGTCTTTCAAACCTTTCACATAGTGGATTATCACCAATCTAAACATCTCTCCAGAAACTAGATTTACCACTATTCAAAACCAAACACGCAACACCTTCCTTAATGAAATTGCTCGTGACTACATCATCATCGTATAATAAGTCTTGCATTGATGCTCTCGCTAACCTGATTAGATGCATTATTTCTCGATGTTTTCTTTTGTGTCTTAGCAGTCTTCGCTGCCTTTGACCCAACTAGCCTTGACACATCACTAGCAGCTTATTCTCCATTAGAGGCTTGGAAAGCTTAGTTATTAGTCTCGGGTGTCTTGGAGAAAGATGTTCGAGTGTCATTCTCTGGCAGAGATGAGCTAACATCATTTGTCGATGCTTGTTTTCTCCTACTCTTTGAGAGGCCACTCTCGTTGGGTTGGCTCATAGGGTTGGCATCCTATGAGATTTGATTGAAAGTTTGGGTAGTTGGTGTAGAGGATTAGGATTGTTGAAACATTCTTAGGAATCCTAGGTTAGGTTGTTGCATTCCAAACATTTGTTGGGCGAGGAGATATTATGTTGCATAACGCGAGGGTCCATGCCAAATTGCACAATTAGAACATGGAAGAGAATAGAGATTCCATATCTATGGGATTGACATATTGAGGGTTTGGGGTATGATTAGGGTCTCAAGTATGGGGTTTTCGATATTATTGGGATTTTGGGTATGATTGGGAGTCATGGGTAACAGTGGGTAGGACCCAGGAAAGCTATGAAATTCAAATACAAAGTGCACCATGAATAATCAAATATCAACAAATTTGGCTAGAGAAATAAAATAAATACCACATCTAACAAAGCATAATAACATAATAGATCAAATATTTATTAATTCTTATCAATTTTCTATTTGACATTACAAAGTAGCCAACTATAGAAAGAAAAAAAAGTCATATTTGATAATTTTATATGCAGAAGCACATGACTTGTTACATTGAGATGTTAGGTTAGATATTTCTCAATGGCTTCAAAGCTTGGTGGATGAATGCTTTATTCAAAAATAAACTCTAAAAACACACAAGTACATGGCAAATAGGAATGATTGATTCTTCACTATGAACATCTTCATGAACTCATTTTGGTAAGAGGGAAGATATGTGTTACATTTCAAACATAAGAACTGATTGCTAATGGAAGTCCACTGACGCTCAGTGTAATTCCATTCACTCCTTGCCACTCCAGAACTGTAGCATCATGTAGAAAAATGAACAAGTGAACACTTCATATGATAGCAAGAGCCCATGAAACAAAACATCAATCAAAACTAAGAACACCGAACATATACATCGTTGACATGTGCAATTTCTTAACATGATGATAAATCTACATTGTAAAACTAGGCTTATTATGAGCCAAAAGAGCATAACATAGGAATTAAACTCAACATACTATTGAAATTTTCCAAACTTCCAATCTACAATGAGAGACAAATTACATATCAGATTCCACTACGGATTAAAAATTCAAAAGTTTGAAAGTTTTACTTCCGGGAGCAAACTAATTGGAAAAAAGCATTATGTGCAATGACCTAGAGTAAGAAGTTTTAATCATGTAACATTCAATCATAGAAATTAATATTTTTACGACATTAACATCGTGTAGTACTAAGCGCGACTATAGTAGTGAAATTTAGTAAGAAAAAGGAAAGAGGCTCCTAGGAGCCAATTTATACCCGCTTGGACGTGTACAAATCCTGCCTAGGAGGCACCTAGGACAACAAACACACAGAGAAAAATTTTGCGCAAATTATACCCACCTAAGCGCATGAACAATGATTTATGCACTTTAAAGTGTGAAAAGTGGAGAAAATTAGTGTTTTTATGAGTTTAGCTGATAAGAGAAAGAAAAGAGAGAATGAGAGATTTCTTGATGATTTAAGCAAGGATTGAAGATTTAGGAGTTCTAAATCAAGATCAAGGAAGATCTCTACAAGATCTAAGGTAAGAATCTTCAATTCTCAAGTTGGGTTTTTTCTAGGTTTTGTGCTTGTGTTTGAATGAAATTAGTTACTAAATAGATTGAGATATACTTATTTGTTATGATATTTGATATATTTGTGGTTGATTGGAATGATTTCAAGTTTCAGAGCTTGGATTGGAGATTTGGGCAAATTCTAGAGAGAGAAAGGTAGGAAATTCTTGATTTCTTTGGTGGTATTGTATTGATATGTGGAATTAGAGTTATTAGTAAGTTGATTTATGTTTGAGAACATTGAATCATAGGTGGTTTGAAGTCGATGAGTTCAAAAAATTATAATTACAAATCAAAACTTTCGCTTGGATAACGAATTAACGAGGTAGGGATATTCTTATCCATTTTCTTAATGTTTATCGTTCATTTTCCTAAATAGCAGTTTATTTTCCTCGCTGGTCGCTCAATTCGCGTTATTGACTTAATTCTTCCTAAGGAAAAATAAACCTCTTGTATGTGATTCTTTGGATATTGATGAATGTGAAATTGCATACCCTTGTTATATGTTCAATCATACATTGAGTATGGTTTGTTTGTGAGAATGCATCACATTGTAAATATATATGTGCGTGTGTGTGTTCATAATATATATATATATATATATATTATCGCATATTCATATTGACATGCATTTTAGATACATGGAGAGCTCGGGTATGGACTTGTAATCCCTTAGATTGCTTGAATGTCATATGGGAGGATAGTAGGCAAAGTCTAGGCTGGACTTCTACTAAGTGACTTTCATGTGAGGCAACAAATGAAGATCCTAAGGATTCGGTTATTATCGAGCCTAAATCTTGTGTGGGCGTTATGACAGTCACGCATGTGATCCATTCCTCATGGGTGGGTTAGTATTAATGATGACTGTGTTCACAGATGGATACTTGGTGAGAGCCAGTAGAAATGACTAGCAACGACCCGTGGAGGATTGACATGATACTTGGTTTGGTGTGGTTGTATTTGGTTTAAGTTCGAGGTTTAGATAGCATCTTGTTGCATAGAACCTTACTTTCAATATTTGGCTTATTGTTATCCATTAATCCATTTTACCCTACTAGACTTTCAACTCACCATTTTCCTTTCTTTTCCACCCCATAGGTGAGACTGATTTTGGTACTGATGATGTAGATCTATAGGAGCGTCAGTGACATGGTAGGCCATCTGGGGGCAGTGATTGGGGATTTAGGCAATTTAATCCTCTCATTTGATAGTAGCATCTTAGGACTTAAATGTTTATGCTTTGTGACACACTGGATTGACACCTTATCATTGCATATCATTTTTTGGTTGGAAGGGTGTGACGTGTGATTGGAACTCCCAAGCCGGGTTGAGAACTATGTGTTCTAATTGATATTGTATGCATGAAAAATCATTATGGTTGTGTTGCATAATCTATTATTGATGACGATTGTATATTGATAGATGGTTTGAGCCCTACTAGGTTGTAAATGTGATCATTGTGTTATTTGTTACGTGTATCCAGGTTGGCATTCTCCGAATTGTCGACAGGTGTTGCCAGATTTGTGTTTGAATAGGAGTTGACCTAGTTTTGAATGGATTAGATTTAAACTCGGTTGATATGGTTGTGATGAATTGCTGGTAAATCACATTGATAACGACATCGGTCGGGGCATGACAAACCAAGTGTAGTACAAGCAATGCTTAACAGAATGGTAAAAAGAAAAAACAAACTTCAT
Source organism: Euonymus europaeus (assembly GCA_963580455.1). Taxonomy (NCBI): domain Eukaryota; kingdom Viridiplantae; phylum Streptophyta; class Magnoliopsida; order Celastrales; family Celastraceae; genus Euonymus; species Euonymus europaeus. Next base: position 5,796,359 of record OY756965.1, read on the forward strand.
ATTCTGTAGCACAAACCACATGTTATGCAGCAAAATAAAAAAGTGAAAGGTTTGAGATTATCTTGCTTCAGAAAATACCATACATGGGAACATCACTCTTGAGGCTCGAAAAGAAGAGGAACAAGGCAAAACAAAAATCTACAGAATGATAAAATCAAAATATGCAAGTTAAGATTACAAAGTTGAACTAAATTAGATTCAACAATGAAGAATCAAGCGCTTGACCAGCAAGCATCAAAATCCCCAAAACGATATTATTTCCTAACATTGAAAGGAAAACTATAATTAAATGTTCATTATTTATGCTCTATGCAAGATTCACACAATAGCTAAGCCAGTCACAGTTCATTTAATCAAACACAATGCAGGCTTGTCTCAATTTTATGACATCATAATGCAACCTATTCAAATCAATGATACCTCGCCACTCCCCATTTGAATTAAAGTCAGATGACAGAGCAAATTAACCCAAAAGCCGAGCAAACTCATGGATAACAAGTGTGTTTACAAATTATCAGAAGAATCCAAGAAAATCGATAATCAAAAACTCCAAACTCCACAAACTCCAAAAATTCATTGAAAATTCTGATGAACAAACAATGGGAAATAAAAATGAGACACCCACAAGGACTAAAGAACTTGCACAGAAACATGATCATGTCCATGAAAAAATAAAATAGAAAGACACTAACAGTAAAACTCATAATACTTCAGTATTAAAGATTGTGTAGTGAGAGTTACAATTGACTCCACAAATTTAAGAAGATGAGTGATGATCTCTAGCGCTTCCCAAAGGTCAAGTCTAGATCCAACTAAGGTGTCATCCTCGTCCCCTTCACCACACTTTCCTTGCACTATCATGTCCTTTTCTTTGATTTTTCAAAAATGGAACAAATTGATGATTTGGGGCCAAAAAGGAAAAACATAAATCCAAATCAAAACATATTAAAAAGACTAAAACCTAAATTTAATTCAAACACTAGCATAGAGATGAAACAAAATGAGGCCCTGACAGTGATTCAAAATTGAATCTTGAACCCTAATCCCTAGAGAAGGAGTATAGATAACATACCTCTTCTTTCTTCACGAATCTCTCACTATCTCGAGAAGCTACCAACAACACCAAACACCTATGCTTCTTCCATTAAATCTGCAACAAAAATATGAAGAAAATATTCAATAGGGTCCAAATATGCAAAAGAGATATCAAAAACACATAGATCTGAACAAATCAACAACCAAAGTAGATAGAAGATTTAGAAATTGATGTTGCTTTACCAGGGAAATTGCTCAATGGTTCGCCTGTGTTTGTGTGCCAAATTGGGCAAAGCATGAAGGGGGAGAAAGAAAATGGTCATGTGAGAGAGACAAAAAGTTGGTATCCAAGTTTTGCAATGTCCATGTTCATGCCTTGGTCCTAACAAAAATGGGGCAACCAAATTTAGACCATTGTGCAATTTTTTAACTATCCTATTAAAGAATCCAGCAAAAGCAACTCATGGGCGAGTAAAAATGACCCATTATGGAGTGTGAAAGGTTAAACATTTAGGCAAAATTTTAGGTAAGTATATTTTACGAGATTTATTAAGGTTAAGGTCAGTCATTTAAATTTGTTTGCAACAAAGTTTAGTTATTAGGGTTTTTTGTAGTTAATTTGACTTTTATTTTATGAATTCATGGTATGGTTGGATGTTTTTAAGAAAAGTACATGTTAAAAGAAGAAAATTTAATTTAGAAAAATATATTAATTTATCTCTTCTAATTAATTATTTTACTACCTTAATCAATATGCTGAGCATATACGAGCCTGTCAGGGTTTTGTGAATTTGTTCTCATTAGAATTTAACACTTATTGTTTGGTTACAACATGGAAATTCGATACATGAGTCCGTTAGGATTTAGTGAATTCGTTCATCTTATGATTTAACACTTATTGTTTAAGTTACAACATGAAAATATAATACACGATAACGTTAGAGTTTAGCGAATCCATTCTCTTTACAATTTAACACTTTGTTTATGTTATAATAATGAAAAGATACAATTACATAACATATATATTAATGCAATTAAAAAAGTACATTAACGCCTGAGATTAATAATGCAATTAAAAAAGTACATTAACGCCTGAGATTAATAATTATTTTTAACATCATCCTTTCAATTCCCAGTCCTTCATAGTTTTACCGTCGAATACAGGATAAAGAGTTCTTCCTCACAAAGAGCTTGACCTCCGATAACTTCAACTCATTCTTCAGATCTGATAAAAATATATCACCTCGCCAAACTAATTTTAATAAAAATGGCGAATAAAAATACAAAATGGAAGAAAACTCAAACAACGAAAATCAAAACCAACAATGACAAGGCAAAAAACATTGAAAGAGAGGCCAACCTGTCAAAGTCAAGAAGCCACAGGCCAAATCCATGGCGATTTACTTTTGAAGTTTTGTGGAAGATATTAACGTAGAAGAAAGGAGGAAGAAAAAGATGAAAAATGGAGTAAAAATGGACTAAATAGTAGTTATAACATAGTGAGCTGTCCACCTCATGGCTCTACGATTCAAGCAACGGTCCGGATTTTAAAAATTTATCACAATTTCACAATTCCAGCTCACCCGCATCCCACATTTTTGGACCGAACTCCAAATCGCAGAACATTTATGTCGGTGACGCTGCTATAGATCGCTGGAGTGCTGGACTCAACCCAACAGCTCGGAAACTGCATTAGATCGCCCAATCGCTTATGTGTGCAACAGAGACTTGATCTTTGAAATTGATGTGATGTGAGATGGTGCGTGCATCGTGGAAGCCGCAGCAGCACCACGGCGGTTCAGTGGCTCGATTTGTGGTGGTTGCGTGCGTTGGTCTCCTAGGATTCGCTCTTGTTGCCGATTACCTGTGGGCTTCCTCTTCGCGTTTCTCTTCTTCTTCGCGTCTCGCTAGTTGGAACGAGCCCCCGGCACCCATAATCTTACACCCCCCTCACGAGGTGCTACTTTATGTTATGCTCTGTTTCTTTCAGTCTTCCATTAAAAAATTTATTGGTATTGTTTGCAGAAGTATTCTCTGTTAATTGATTACATAGTTTATTGTTGTTGGTTTTAATTGCTGCAATTGTCAGGCATTAATCTTTGTGTACTTAGTAGGTTTGTGGGTGTATGTTTTGCTTTGGTTCAGTCGGTATCTTAATTTTGTAGATTGACAACCCAACATCAAATTGTGAATAATGGGGGTATTTTTCAGTGAATTCTCGAAGTTTCTTTAGTTGGTAAGCTTTGATGTTAAAGTTTTTGAGTGTGTGCCTGCGAATTGGGAGAGAACTTTTGTTTATGGATGAATTGATACTATCAAACCAAAATTGGCAATCCCACTGTTATGAGTTCCAGCAGAATTTCGTATGTTAGTTGACAGTTAGGAGATTAGAGAGTTTTTTGACATATGTCTCATGGTTTCAGGGTTGGGCTTGTCATAGGGTCATTTGTTTTGGTGTTACTTACTCTTATTGGGCCAGCCTGTAAGTCTCTTAATTAGGAGTGTTAGGTATTAGTCCATACGAAGTCGTTTTGGGTAGTACGTAAGTTAAATCACGTTTACTTGCATGTAATTAGGTTATTAGGCGGTAATCCTTCTTGAAAGGAATCTCCAGTACAGTGACGCGTCTGTTTTGGTAGCTGGCAGAGTTCACGTCCGGTTATAGGGGCGAGACCTTGTACTGGATCATTATGATGAATATATGAAATGCAAATTACGTTTCTCCTATTCGTAAAATTCTCTCTGTAGGGTTTGCAAGAACAGCAAGGTTTTTCCCTTACTGACAGCTTGACATTTCCTACTCTGTTCTGTGATTCTAGTGATAATCTGTTAGGAAAATTCTGGTTATTTCATTCCTGACATTTGGTATCAGAGGGATTCTTCCTCTCTTAGTCATGCCTCCAAAAGCTGTTAATGAAAGGGTCGGATTAATGGAAGAAACACTCGAGCATCTCCAACGACAGTTAGATGAGCAACGTATGTTGAATGACCATCGGGCAATGGAGCATCAACAAGGACAGGCTGCATTACTTCAACGATTTGAGGCCCTAGAACGTAGATTGGATATGCTGGTGATTCCTCCTGCGCAGGTTATTGTACCACCCAGGGCTCCAGCCCAGTATGAACCACCTGGACTTGTCCAGAACAGGGGACGAAACGAGGGTAGAAGAGAGGACAACAATGACCTCCTGGTTGCTGGAATTCGTGGTCCCAAACTGGATTTTCCCAAGTTTTTTGGTGATGAACCTATGACTTGGATTAACAAGGCGAATCGTTATTTTAACTTTTATAGAACACCCCCACATCATAAAGTAACTATTGCGGCTTGTTACTTGGAAGGAAGGGTAGCAAATTGGTTTCAGGAGTGGGAGTTTTCTGGTGTACAAGTGGATTGGGAAACATTTTCTGAGGCTTTGGTCAATCGTTATGGACCTAGCTTCCTGGCTTCGCCAATGGAAGAGTTGGCTAGACTTTCACAAACCACTACAGTGGAGGAGTACACAGAAAGATATGAAGATATCGCTGTGAAGCAACGAGGCTTGAGTGAGGATCAAAAATTGGGACTCTATTTAGCTGGGTTAAAGGATGAAATTCGTCTACCAGTCAAGGTTTTGCGTCCTACAACTGTTGTGATGGCACAGGCCCTGGCTAGGATGCATGAGGAGAGTCAAGGGGTGTCAAGGAAACAGGTGAAAACCCATCTCGCCAGCACGGTACCTCAAGTTCAATTCCCCCCAAGTCCCAGATTAACGCAGTCCAGTTCTCAGGCATTGCCACTTACTTTTCCAGGGTATGGAGCACCTAAGAACACACAGGTATCTTACCCTACCACAGCTACACTGCCTCTTACTAAAACTCCTGGAAATATTGGGAATAATAAGAAGGTTCCCATATCATGGATTTCTAACCCTCAAAACGAGGAGCGTAAGAGATTAGGACTGTGCTTTTACTGTGATGAAGTTTATGTAAAAGGACATAGATGTGGTAACCCCAAGATTTATTTGTTGGATACTTTGGTGGAAGATGAGGACAGTTCTTCCACTCATATCATTAGTGAAGAAAAGGCTCCAAAGGACAAGGGAAAAGGTTTAATGGAGCCACCCATGTTTAATGAAGAGGACTATCCAGTGTTGTCATTAAATGTTATTTCTGGATTTAGTTCTCACCAGACCATGAATTTATGGGGTAATATCAATGGAAAAAATATGTGGGTTTTGGTGGACACAGGATCCTCTCATAATTTTGTAGATCCTTTCCTTGCGGCTCAACCAAAAATGGGGGAATATCTTGATCGAACTATGTCTGTGAGTCTTGCCAATGGGTCCAGGTTGCATAGTGTAGGAACTTACTGCCATATTCCCTTCACACTACAAGGTTTGGTTTTCATTACAGACTTCCATGTTATGCCATTGGGGGGTTATGACGCTGTTTTGGGTATCCAATGGTTGAAGACTTTGGGTGATATTCAATGGAATTTACAACACCTTACCATGCAATTTATGCTTAGAGGAAAATCTTGTTTTCTAAAAGGAATACCCAAGAAGCTAACTGAAATGGTGAGTAGTGGTAATGTCCTACCATTACAATACACCGAACGAGTTACCTCTCTACAATATGCCATTGAGGAAGAGGATAGTGATCCTGAAGCAGAAGTTATTACTGGGATTGAAGGGCTTTTAGCTGAATTTGACCAGGTATTTCAGGTACCAAAAGGGTTACCTCCCAAACGTACTCATGATCATGCGATTATACTCAAGAATTCTGCAAGTCCTGTCAACCAAAAACCTTACAGGTGCCCACACAGCCAGAAATTGGTGATTGAGACCATGGTCCAAGAGCTCTTAGACTCGGGTATGGTGAGGTCTAGTCAAAGTCCTTATGCATCACCAGTTATTCTAGTTAAAAAGGCTGATTCAACTTGGAGATTATGTGTGGACTACAGAGCTCTTAACCAAGTTACTATCAAAAATAGATTCCCAATACCAATCATTGATGAACTCCTTGATGAGCTTCATGGGGCTGTGGTTTTTTCCAAGCTTGATCTGAGGTCCGGATACCATCAGATCAGAATGAGGGAGGAAGATGTGCAGAAGACTGCTTTTCGAACTCATGAGGGATTGTATGAATTCTTGGTGATGCCTTTTGGCCTCACTAATGCACCAGCAACATTCCAAGCATTGATGAATGCTATTTTCAAACCCGTATTGAGGAAATATGTGCTGGTGTTTTTTGATGACATATTGGTCTTTAGCAAGTCTGTGGAGGATCATGTACATCATTTGAGATATGTCCTGGCTACACTCAAGGAACACCAACTTTTTGCCAAGAAAACGAAATGTCAGTTTGGAAGGTCTTCCATAAGCTACTTGGGCCATGTCATTGATAAGGAGGGAGTGAAGACAGATAATTCTAAGGTGCAATCCATGCTAGACTGGCCTCCACCTTCAACCACCAAGGCTCTTAAAGGGTTCCTGGGCCTTACTGGATACTACAGGCGATTTATTAAGAATTATGGACAGATTGCTCGCCCCCTTACACAACTCTTGCAGAAGGGAGCATTCCATTGGAGTGTGGAATCTGCCGCAGCTTTTCAAAAATTAAAGAAAGCCGTAGCTACTCCTCCAGTTCTAGCACTTCCTAACTTCAATGAACCTTTTGTAGTGGAATGTGACGCTTCTGGAGAAGGTGTTGGAGCAGTGTTGATGCAGCAAGGACACCCTGTGGCTTACTTCAGTGCTGCCTTGAAGGGTAAGTCACTTCTACTTTCAACTTATGAGAAGGAACTCTTTGCCTTGGTCTCAGCTGTGCATAAGTGGAGACATTACTTACTAGGGCACGAGTTTATCATAAAAACAGACCATCAAAGTTTGAAATACATATTGGAGCAGTCCCTTGGTACAGTGGCCCAACAAAAATGGATTAGTAAGTTATTTGGCTATGACTTTGTCATAGAATACAAGAAGGGACTTGACAATGTTGCGGCCGACTCACTTTCCAGAAGAGGAGAGGAACAATCTGGAACTCCTGCTGTGTTAATGGCTCTAACAGGCCCCATTTGTGAAACACTTAAAGAAATCCATGCATCGTATGAACAAGATAAGGATATTCAGGAACTTTTGAAAAAGGTTAGGGAAGGAGAAGACTTACCTGAGAACATGTCATACCACCAAGGAACTTTCTTTTATAAAGGAAGGCTCTTGATTGGGAACAGTCCTTGCTTGAGGAAGAAGTTACTTAATGAGATACATGGGGTCCCAACGGCTGGACATTTGGGGTTTGTCAAAACCCTCCAAAAGGCAAAACAGAACTTCTACTGGAAGGGACTTAGGAAGGATATTAAGATTCATCTAAGGGATTGTCTCACGTGCCAAACTACTAAATATCAGAATACACTTCCTCAAGGATTGTTACAACCCTTGGCCATACCTTTGATACCATGGACTGAAATCACCATGGACTTTATTGAGGGCCTCCCAAGTTCCCATGGGAAGTCTGTCATTCTCACAGTGGTGGACAGGCTAACTAAGTATGCCCACTTCCTGGCTCTCCAGCATCCTTATACAGCAGCAAAAGTGGCACAACTCTTCTTGGAAGGGGTTTTCAAATTACACGGGATGCCTACAAGCATTGTTACTGATAGGGATGTGGTATTCACAAGTAAATTCTGGAGGGAGTTGTTCACCTTGCAAGGCACACAACTGAATTTCAGTAGCTCCTATCACCCCCAGAGTGATGGACAATCAGAAGCAGTAAATAAGGCTGTTGAACAGTACCTCAGGTGTTTTGCATCTTTCCATCCCAAGGGTTGGCTCACCTGGTTACCACTGGCAGAGTATTGTTATAATACTTCACTGCACACCAGCTCTAAATGTAGTCCATTTGAAGCGTTATATGGGGTGATGCCACCCAAGATATTGAACTATATTCCTGGTACTGCTAAGTTAGAAGAGGTGGCACAACAGTTAAGGACCAGGGATGACATCTTAACCACCTTAAGGTATAATCTGGAAAAAAGTCAAGCCTCTATGAAACAGTTTGCTGACAAAAAGAGGATTCCTTGTGAATTTCAGGTGGGAGACTGGGTTTTTTTAAAATTACATCCATACAGGCAAACATCAGTGGTTCAACGCAAGCATTTGAAATTGGCTCCTAGGTATTATGGACCTTACAAAATATTGAGGAAGGTGGGGGCTGTAGCTTACGAATTGGAACTACCAGATTCTTCTTTAATCCACTCGGTGGTGCACGTGTCCCAGCTGAAAAGGGTACTTAGTTCTCATATTGTGCCGATGTCTTCTTTACCAGCAGTCGATAATCAGGGGCATATCATTGTGGAACCCTCCAAAATTCTCAGGCGAAGGCTGACTCCACACGGAAGATATCCTATTGTGGAGGTCCTGGTTCAATGGGTGGGGCAGAAGGAGGAAGACGCCACTTGGGTGGCTTACACTAAGCTAATGGAAGAGTTCCCTAACCTTGTGGGCAAGGTTTTCTGAAGAAGGGGGATCTGTTATGAGTTCCAGCAGAATTTCGTATGTTAGTTGACAGTTAGGAGATTAGAGAGTTTTTTGACATATGTCTCATGGTTTCAGGGTTGGGCTTGTCATAGGGTCATTTGTTTTGGTGTTACTTACTCTTATTGGGCCAGCCTGTAAGTCTCTTAATTAGGAGTGTTAGGTATTAGTCCATACGAAGTCGTTTTGGGTAGTACGTAAGTTAAATCACGTTTACTTGCATGTAATTAGGTTATTAGGCGGTAATCCTTCTTGAAAGGAATCTCCAGTACAGTGACGCGTCTGTTTTGGTAGCTGGCAGAGTTCACGTCCGGTTATAGGGGCGAGACCTTGTACTGGATCATTATGATGAATATATGAAATGCAAATTACGTTTCTCCTACTCGTAAAATTCTCTCTGTAGGGTTTGCAAGAACAGCAAGGTTTTTCCCTTACTGACAGCTTGACATTTCCTACTCTGTTCTGTGATTCTAGTGATAATCTGTTAGGAAAATTCTGGTTATTTCATTCCTGACACCCACTTTGATTCTTCCTTCGTTATTTTCTCCCTTGTAGTTTGGCTCATGATTAGTTGCACACACATAGACAGCTTAATCACCTGAAATTTTTTTGAGCCCATAAGTAATGATTTGTTATATCAAATTGCTATTGATTTTGATCCTTGATGTAGACTTATGGTTATACTCACTAATTCCTGCCTTAGAATTTACCCCAAAATAATAATTTCAAAGATGAGAACACATGGAAAGCTCCGGAACAATGGGACATAAACAAATTAAATTTTTTTCTAAGGCTTAGAATGCTATTGAACTTAGGGCTATGCAAATTTTAGCCCATGGCACCTGGATATATTGGGTCGATCCCTTGAGCTTAGTACTACCAATTTCATCCTCCATCATTGTGTTTTGTGACGTTGAGTAGAACGTAGTTAACAAAAATATATAGAGCAAGTTGGCACTGTTCTTTTATGTTCTGTAAAGTGTCCTGTTGTTAGTTCAATAGTTCTTGTGCCCAAGAAGTAATTTGGCATACAACAAATGATGTATCGATGTCTTGTGGATTTGGACTCACATTAATCTTCAGTAATAATTTTTGAGTTCTTATTGTACATTTATTTAAGTGAGAATGTTTTAGGACAGTTTTTGATCGAGTTTTCTTATGCTCATAAGAAGCGTTATTTTAAGAATTCTCAGGGGTTAGTGGAAATTTTCAATTGTTCACTTATGAGGATTTAATATAATCCTTAATTATGTTTTCTTTAAAGAAATTCATAATTATTTGATGCTGGAAAAATGATGAACAACAATAAGAGTGAAGTTGGGATTTGAGAGGTTACAATCCTTAAATAGAGAAACTATTAACCAAATCGTACATTACTCCTAATTAAAAAGATATTTAACCCCTAAATGATACTACTTGTTTAACAAACAATAGACTTCCTAAAATACCATACTAAAAATACTAATAAATAATTAATTTCGTTTTTCTAACTACCTTGAAAATTAAGATTATGCTCTTGCTTCTAAACCTTAATTAAAACCTATAATATTGTCCCAACAATAATACTAACACAAAAATAAATGATAAATATGGCATAAATCTAACTGAAAAAGACCTAAACTTCCTAATGAATCATTATTCAAAATTCGATGGTCCTTGGATCACTTGTTTCTTTTGATTTGCATCATTCTCCCTTTGTTGGGGAAACCTTGACCTCAAGTTTTTAAGAATCGAAGTAAGAAAGCTCTTGACTTCTTGGCCATCCTTATCCCAAAAAAGGCAATAAAACATCTCTTCCACACACTTCCCATATGTCAATTTGGTTATGTTTTGTGAGGTTGAGTGGAACATAGTCAAAGAAAATATATAGAGCAAGTTGGCACCGTTCTTTTATGATCTATAAAGTGTCCTGCTGCTAGTTCTTGTGCCCAAGAAGTACTTTGGCACGCAACAGATGATGTGCGTCTGGATTTGGACTCACATTAATCTTTCCCTTCAGTAATTATTTTTGATGTCTTTGTATTTTTATTTATGTTGGAATTTTATAGGACAGTTTTTGATTGAGTTTTAGCTGTATGTTATGAATTCGCAGGGTCACTGGAAATTTCAATTGTTCACTTATGAGTAGTTATTATAATCTTAAGGGATAAGTATCAAAAAAGCCTCCGAACTTTGCGTTTTGGGTCATTTTGGCTCCTAAACTTTTTTTCGGGCCAAAATGACCCCTCAACTTACAAGAATGGGCCACGTTAGCCCCTCGAGCTAATTTTCGTTAAATATTGCTGACGTGACCGTTAGTTCGATGACATGTAATTTTTAGCCGTTTAAAAATGGGACAAATGAGCCCCTGTACTATGAAAAATGGGGCAAATGAACCCCTATACCTTGAAAAATGGGTCAAGTAAACCCCCAAAGTTATGAAAAATGGTTCAATAATAACATTTTAGTTTCTATTTTCTAATAAAAACATTTTAATTTCTATTAAAAGGTTAATATGGATCGTGGGAAGACCTTTGCATCTTTAAAATCGGTGCACCAAAATTGTTAAAAATAATTTGGAAAAAAAACCATAATATATAGTATTTAGCATAATTAACCATAAACTAATATATCGCCAATTATTTTGAATCTCGAGAAAGCCCATGCTAATAGGGCATTTAAAAATTGTTTGGCTCTTGGGAAATCCATGTTATTATGCTAAATACTATATATTATGGTTTTTTTTTTCAAAATTATTTTTAACAATTTTGGTGCATCGATTTTAAAGATGCAAAGATCCTCCCACGATCCGTATTAACTCTTTAATAGAAACTAAAATGCTGTTATTAGAAAATAGAAACTAAAATATTGTTATTGAACCATTTTCCATAACTTTGGGGGTTTACTTGACCCATTTTTCAAGGTATAGGGGCTCATTTGCCCCATTTTTCAGAGTACAAGGGCTCATTTGCCCCATTTCTAAACGGCTACAAATTATACATCATCAAACTAACGGCCACATCAGCAATATTTAACGGAAATTGGCTCGAGGGGTTAACGTGACCCATTCTTGTAAGTTGAGGGGTCATTTTGGCCCAAAAAAAAATTTAGGGGCCAAAATGACCCAAAACGTAAAGTTCAGGGGCTTTTTCGATACTTATCCCTAATCTTAATTCTGTTTTCTTGACGAAATTTGTAATCATGTCTTTGAATTTTCCTATGAGCCTTTGTTCATTTTTCTTTTTCAGTGGTCTAGTCAAAATTTGGGAAGATGGCCAATTATTTTACAAATAAATGAACAACTTTGCACAGAATTCCGGGTTTCATATTTCTTAAAGTTTTGTTGTGGGTTTGATGCCAATGGATTCTGTGTGTGATTTCTCGTCTCTGTATCCGTTTCATTCTATTTGAAGCTTTAGTTCTTTCACTATTAAGCAAACACCATCCATATTCAAATTACGTTCTAATTCAAATCCTAAAATTTTCTTTGAGAATTTTGATCCATCCCAAAACCAACTTTCAACCCGCATCAACAGTCAAGAGACGTTAAGGTTCTACATAATGTTTAATGTTTTTGTCCAACTTATACAAAGCTTGGTCTTTTGGCATCATTTTTGGAACGAAATAGTTATGGAGCCTATACTAGCAAGTTAGGCATCCGCCAAAGGTAGCCTTTTCTTTTGGGAAGCTGTTTGGGGTTTGATTCTAACTCTTGACAATCTGAAAAGAACTGGAAGATCCTTGTAAATCGATGTATTATATGCAAGATTGATGAAGAATCAGTCATCCTTTGCTTCATTGCTTTTCAACCAGGAGTGTGTGGCATATAGTCTGATGAGAATTACTTGGGGTCATGGGTAACAGTCTAGCTTCTAAGTGGTTAGCATGGACTTCTATGACTACTGAAAAAGCAAAGAAAGAAGACTATATTCCGACTCTGGCAATGTGTTGGCTGGTGTGGATTGAAAAAAATAACAAGATATTCCAGGACGAAAACTCCCGACTCTTTCATAGACAATTGGTCAAGTACTGTAAATATGTGGCTTCATGGTTCTTGTGGCAACGTTTTGAGCAGATTAGCTTATCTGCCTTGTAACTTTCGAGTTTCACCCCCTTTGCGCTATCTAATAAAACTTCTTGCTTTCAGAAAAATAGGGTTTTGTCTATGAATGTTATTCCCATAAAACCTATTCCTTTAATTTATCCTTGGTGTTTGAGCTCCATAATACTAGTATACTAACTTAGACTTTTAACTGACAAAAATAACTGATAGGCATTTGGTGTAGGGACAAGCTGGTAGAGATAAGAAGGATGCTGTTCCCGAGAGAGTCTTATCAGCAACATTCGCTGATTTGCCTGCACCAGAAACTATGTGGGAAAAGATGGCTGCTGCGCCTGTACCTCGTTTAGATGGGGCTGCATTGCAGATTAAGAATCTTTTGTATGTCTTTGCTGGATATGGCACAATTGATTATGTGAGAGCCTTGTCTAGCTTCTGCAGTTCTTTTGATCTGATTTTTTTGTTTTGCAGATAATTTTTTTAATTGATCTGCATGAACAAACAAACACACTACTAATAGCAGGAGAACACCTGCTTGTTTTCTGATCCACAGAATTTTATTATTCAGAATTATTAAAACACACCTATTTCTCAATTTGCTAAAATTTTGTCCAATACTTTCTCAAAATCTTTTTTTTTTCTCTTTCCACTTTCATTTCCTTGAGTTTCTTGTTGCATAATTGTTTAGACTTTAGAAGAAGATTAGTACTCTATTTCAATGTCTATTCACATATAACAATTCATAAATAACAAAAAATATTAATCTAAAGGCCATTTAAGATATGCTCATGTTTTGCCTTTCTTGTGCTGTAAATTCTGTTAAAATCAGTCAATTTTGTTGCAGATAATATACTATGGTAATGCTGTCCTTATTTGTGTCCTAAGTATTTTCCATACATGCATCGATACTTGCATAAATGCCGTATAAAGAGTGCATGTTCACTCCCTTCTCGAAGATTTGAGTTTGAAATCGAAGCAGCTTAACATTTAAAATAAATGAGGTGGTTTCCTAATTCCTAACTACTCGGGGTTAGCATCATGAACTGTGCACAGCTGACGAAACTAAAATGTAAGAATGGTTGCACATCAATGCTTGCATGGGTTGTATCCCTCCATTTTCGCGGGAGTTTGATTATGTTATTTGTTTATAAAACTCTATTTATTCATTCCATTCGTGGATTAAATCAGTGAGCTTATATAGTTCAACTGATACGTTATTCCTCTTTTCTTTGTATGAAAAGGTTCATTCACATGTCGATATTTACAATTTTACGAATAACACATGGGGAGGAAGGTTTGATATGCCTAAAGATATGGCACATTCGCATTTAGGGATGGTGACAGACGGGAGATACATTTATGTAGTTACAGGACAGTATGGCCCACAATGCAGAGGACCTACAGCTCACACATTTGTGCTTGATACTGAAACGAAGCAATGGCAGGACATGCCATCTTTACCAGTACCTAGGTATAATTACTTTCGATCAATACATATTATTCTTTGTTGAATGGTATGCATGCGGCGGCTTCAGTTGGTTATCATTTTGTTCCTCGTGAAGGAGCTTTTGAGCTACTATTCTTTAATCCTTACTGTTGTTACTTTAAAGTTACTTGAAACCAGCAATACAGTTTGTTTCATAATTTTTGTTTGTGATATATTTTGTGGGTCCTTTTTTGAGCAAGTGCATGAAAAAGTAGTTAATGTTTCATGTGACACGAATGAGCTGAGCTATTGTGTTTGTTATCGTTTCTTATTCACCGGTCTCCACCTTTGTTCTATAAACAGTCATTTGCAGAATTGTAATTCAATTTTCTCTAGTGGCCTTAAATTGTTTTGAAAATTTACTTTGTGTTTTGTAGATGATATGCACTTCAACATTTGATGTATTGTTTAGATGCAATTGTTGTCAGATATGCTCCTGCTACACAACTTTGGAGGGGTAGACTTCATGTGATGGGTGGCAGCGAGGAGAATCGACACACCCCTGCATTACAGCATTGGAGTCTTGCCGTAAAGGATGGAAAACCATTAGAAAAGGAGTGGAGATCAGAAGTACCCATTCCACGCGGAGGACCTCACAGGTTTGTAGATTGCCTTTTGTGCTGGAAAAAATTATAATGTTGCTGTTCTGTCATGCTGTTATTTCTTGATCATAAGAATTTGATTTTTTTTCCTAATTGGAAAATAATTAGGCTGGAGCTCTTGGTGAACCTTAATAATTGGCTTATCAGAAAGAATGCGTGCTGCTTGTCAACGATATGTGTTTAGGCTCTTTTTTTCCTATTATTTTGAACCTTAATAATTAGTTTATCAGTAATATTTCATATTTTTGTGATGTTGCTTGTCAATGATATATGTAGGAGCTTTTTTATTTGGTTTTTCTTCTTTAAGTAGTTTTAGTTTACATTTTTTGTTCTTTATTTTTGTGAAGTGGGATTTCAACTTCTTACAGTTCTTTAGAAATTTGACTAGTGTAGGGCGCATAGCTATGAAGTGTCTTCTTGAGTTAGTACATATATTGACGCTTTCATAACATAATTAACTGGCTAAGTTTTGTTAAACGTTGAAAGAAATTCAGTTCAAGGTTAGATTTCTTTTTTCATGAACTGTAATCTGATTTGGTTTAGTAATGGTATAGGATGATTTGGAGAGGATAAGGATGATGATTTGCGGGTGAGTCCACCTCCTTGGATGGATCTGATGAATTAGAATCTCGTCCAACCTGGGAAGGATTTGCCTTTAAAAGTCCTGGAAATGGACAAGAGAATGCGTGGGAAAACAAAGAGTGTCGTACTTCACTTTAATTGATCACAAAGGCCCCCTTTTCGTTGGCTGTTCTGCAGCCCTCAAGCATTCTTTTCATTATTGGTGCCTTTTGATTGACTGTTTGACTTCTCATTTTTTTGCTCTTATATTGGAACTCAAAAGGTCAAAACCCCAGAACTTTAACTAAGTAACTAACATAGATTGATGTCTAAGTAATGTTTAGTCTGACTGTTTTTCAGAAAACTTGTAATGTCTACCTGAATATCTGATGTAAATGACAGTCTTCCAGAAAAATATTGTGGGATAATTATGGTACATCATCTGCAAAATTCTTTTTCCTAATGATTCTTTGTTCCAATTAGGTAGACCGTTTGAGTTCCTCTTTTTCTTCTTGCAACTTGGTCTTTGTTATTGTCTGATATCAATTGAGTTAATTACATTAGGCTTAGAACATTCTTCACTGTGTTTTTGGTAGCTGTATTGATTTTCGATATTGAGTAATTTGGAGGAAAGCTAGGATATGAAATTCTGTAATAATTCGCCCAAATGCTTGGATACAATTACAAAAATCTTATCAATTCCTGTGTTTTTGTGCTTGAATTGAGTTGACTATGAAATAAAACTCTAAAAGAATGGTGTTCCTACTTATACTAGTTTCTTTTGTTTCCTAACACATACGGATGCATATTTAGTTTCTTTCACCTAAATAATCGAACCATATACGCTTTTCTGACTGCTTTTGAAAGTTAAATATTCAAGTTTTAGGAAAACACATAATTTTTCTGGTGTTTATTTCAACTTTCAAGGAGTTTTTCTTTACATATTTTTTTAATAAAACATTTATTGGAAACTATTTTCCCTTAGCAAAATTGTGGATTTCCCAAATGCTTGATTTTTCTCAAAACAAGTGGATCCTAAGCATGCACTATTACAAATTTTCTTGCTTTGGAATTGGTGTTGTGCATTTCCGAACCATGCGACGGATGTTCTTAGAAGTATTAGGCACTCTAGATTGATCATTGATATAAGTATGTTTGGATTCAATTAAGTTTCTGCCTTTTTTATTGACAAACAAAAAATGCAAGATTTAATTAAAAAAGGCTTTGAAGGAGGGTGCCATCCATTTACAGCTATTACAAGATACAGTTATATCTTGAAGTGTCTTCTCTATTAGTTCATGGGAACATGGTAGAGTTACTTTCATACTGAGAATTTAAGGGTGGTCTATTGCAAAAAAATTTCTGCTTATGAACTGGGAAAGGATTATGCTTAGATGATACTTCTAGAATGCAGGGATGCTATTCTTATGTACACTGATTATTGCTCTAACATGTTTTTATGTGGCTGTAGGAATCTAAATGATTTCTCAGTTATAAATTCAATTGTAGTAGCTAAATATAATCCAATTGTTCATTATTGTCTTATTGTGAATTTTGTTCTTTGCTCTGCAATCGAATTTTCCATTGTCCACTGTCCACCTATAATATACCAAAGTCTCCACCACATACATTTATATGTTTTCTTTTTTCTTCTTTTTTTCCCCACTTGGTGCAGGGCTTGTGTTGTTTATGATGATCGACTTTATGTGATTGGTGGTCAAGAAGGTGATTTTATGGCCAAACCCGGATCTCCTATTTTCAAGTGCTCTCGCAGGAATGAAGTAAGTTTTCTTTCTTTGTCAAAGTCATAAACCATGTACTATGCGTTCAACGGAAAAGATACATCGGATTGTTTGTGAAGAGAATTGTATATCCTTTTCTATTAATTGATAGATTTGTGGAAGGTGAGTAACATCATTCTCTATACACAGATACATACCTATATGAATGGAAAACAATGTAAAATCGCAAATTAAGAACCCAAATAGAAGACATTAGATTGTGTATCCAGAAGCCCAGTATTCACTTAGATTACTGTGACCTAAATGCCATAAATAGAGTATTTACTATAAAGACAGCTATTCATAACATGGTCTCCAAAATGCATCACCCCTGATACCACCTCAAAATAGATGTTCTCGCTTCAATTTAGAATTTGCTCTCCCTCCACCACAAAATTCAATAGTATCATCTGCCAAAAGTAGGACTGTAGGTGAAAGTTCATAATCTTTTTATACTCCTAAATGATCCGAAACGGGGACCACAGATCATCTCGGGACAAATTTTTCTCTCCATAAAATTTTGCGTAAAGTCTGATTGTACATCCTTTTTTTTTCTTGCTTCATAATGTGTGTATTTGTCCTCTTTCTAGGTGGTATTTGGTGATGTATACATGCTAGATGATGAGATGAAATGGAAAGTATTACCTTCCCTACCCAAGCCAGATTCTCATATTGAGTTTGCTTGGGCAATTGTTAACAACTCTCTTGTTCTCGTCGGAGGCACAACAGAGAAACACCCAGTTACTAAAAAGATGGTTCTGGTTGGAGAAATATTTCAATTTAATTTTGATACACAGGTATATGCATTTTCTATCGTTTTATAAGATTTGAGTATTTGAAAGTTAAAAAATTGCATTTGAAATGTTCATGTAGAAATACGCAAGAGACACAAGCATGATAGTTTTGAAGAGATGAGTTAGAGTGTGAACTTTAATTGTTGTCTGAATTTGAATCTCAGAAACTGTGGGGGAGTGTGTTTCCTTCTAAAATGTCAAACAAATTGTCCATCCACTGGAAGCCTGCAGATTTTGTTGCATCAAAATTTCTGCATTATCTTTGAGATATAAATCACAAGATATATTTTTTCTTAGACACAAGTTAGACTGAACTTTCACTGTTGTCTGAATTTGAATCTCAGAAACTTGTGGGTGAGTGCATTTCCACCTTAAATGTCAAACAAAATGTCCATTCCACTGGAAGCCTGCAGATTTTGTTGCATCAAAATTTCAACGTTAATCCTTGAGATATAAGTCTAGAGTGTGAACTTTAATTGTTGTCTGAATTTGAATCTCAGAAACTTGTGGGTGAGTGCTTGTCCACCTTAAATGTGAAACTCCTCTGGAAGCCTGCGGATTTTGTTGCATCGAAATTTCAACATCATCTCTGAGATATAAATCACAAAATATATTTTTTCTTATCATAAGTGAAATCTAACAAATCAATGCTTATTTTGGACTTAAACTGATGTACTGGTTAGTCTTGAATGTGGGAAGTGCTCTTGTATGCACTTGTGGCCACGTCCGTTGTCAAATGTCAACTTAAGATTGTGCGGCCTTCAACAGATGCTAATTAGTTCTGTAGGGACTGGGCATAGCATGGTTCGTCCCATCAGAATCTCTTACTGCAGATTAACCAATGTTTTGTCATTGAGCACTAAAACTTATATTTGCTCCCATGAATTGCCCCATTGCTTTTGCCAGATCTCACTGTCTTGGAAACTTTTGTGTTATCATCAGAAGAATGGTGCTTGTATTGTTGTTTTTTGGGATATAAATGATTGGTTATTTTTGTGATTAGTTCTACTTTGTTTTCCAACTCTTAGATGGTCATTTCATTTTTCAAGTTCTTTGACTTTTGACTTCTTTTTTCAGAGCTTATGCCATTTGTTTAAGTTCCTCTAGGGTCTAATTAATTTGAAGTGCTCCCCACATAAAAATAACAACTTTAGTAGGCATTTTTGGCCTGCCAAATTTCTTTCCTAGGGAAGTCTTTGGCTTCCCTTGTATTTGTTGCATCTGGAAGTCGTTCTTGTTTAAAATGTATCTCGTGCGTGATTTGTTGGATTCATCTTCGAGTCTTTTGGCTGTCATTATGTAATTATGATTTATCTTATGCCAACAGAAGTGGTCAGTCATCGGAAAACTTCCTTACCGTGTGAAAACCACACTTGTTGGATACTGGAATGGATGGTTGTACTTTACGTCAGGACAGCGGGACAAGGGACCAGATGACCCAGCACCAAAGAAGGTAATTGGAGAGATGTGGAGAACCAAATTGAAGTTGAGCTCCTAACAAAATTTTCGATGATTTTTTTGGTAGGACATTCCATTCTGACTAGTTCTCACCTTGTCGAAGTATCAAGTATCTTGTTTTTTGCATCATTTTGTGTTATACCACATTGATTCATTGGGGCTTGCCTATAAGTGTTTTTCCCACTACTGAAGGGGGCGAGGGACTGTATGTGCAATTTTTTGTAAAGTGACGACTGTCAATTTGATTCTTGGCTAGTAATTAACACATTTGTCATGTTGCTTAATTGGGAGTAGTTTTCCATTGCACTGCTGCTCCTTTTTTCCTGGTTAACTAAATTTTCACCTAATATTCTGCTAATGTTTTCAATTTCCAAAAGTGAATCAATTCCCTAATTCTTTCACTTTGCATGTTAAAGGGCCAATCCTATTATTGTCAAACTCCTATGCTGCGTTACATATCTTTACACTATTTGTTGATTCCCTTTATTAATTCATGAAATAATAAGGGATAGACTTAAATTAATTATTTTTTTTACCTTATGTCTCTCAAACGAATCCCATATCCACAATTCATATTCTTGATATTTAATCCAACAGTTTCATATTGGTTAGAGACATTCCATCCTTGCACTGTAAATAGAGACTAGTCTCTCATTCTTTACTTACTTTGGCCGAACCTCTCTTGTGCAATTTCTCTCAATTTTATTCATCTATTAGCCAAAGTCCAGTCTACAAGCTTCACCTTTTTGATTATATCTGAAACGAATTCTTACATCTTAAAATCTTAAACGATTTACTTGCATCCTTTTAAGAGCAAGTTTTTTCGTATTAAAATTTTGTCCAAAGTCATATATCTCGTACATGACTATTCTAAGAGTCTTTCTTTGTGCATGAACACTTTCCTATCTAGCCACTACAAAGAGCCTAAACATTTGAGCCCAAACACTTCTCTATTAAGCTATTTGAAAGTTACTAAAAGAGGACCGAATCACCATAAAACTTATTGTCCCTATCTCTTTACTTTTAACATTTTATTTTAGCATTTCATTAGCATATTATTGTTATTGAAACATATCTTGGTTGCTTAAGTTTTTCTTTGCTTGCTTGATTCTCGTCGTCTATAGTATCGGAGCTTAGGGCCAAATCATTGTAAATTAGGGTACAAATGGTTGAACATTAATGTGCAGTGTTGAGACGTTGGCTGGGGGTGAGGGGGTGTATAGGCTTAATTGTCATTGTAAGCCAAACTGTACCCACACTAGTAGGCACTGTTCGGATATTTTCAAACATGACTACTCCTTTTAGATCAACTTCTACTTTTAGTTCAATATCTTATGATAGAATCGTCAATCAAGAAGAAATTAATCTTGAAGATTTAGTTAGAGATATTGACAATTTGGATATTCCCTGAGTGAAGATAAACAAAATATATAAAAAGGAATCTAAATTCAATATCTTAAGTCCTAATGACTATACGATTAAAACCGAAGAAAGGGATATCAAACTATTTAAATCTTATGAAACTATTAGACTTCTCACAAAACAATCTATTGAGAAACATAAATAAAAATATAATTATTTTCATATAGGATTAGTACAAATAGGTATTAAACCTTTAACTCGTGAGGTTTAGATATTTCAATTCTCTTATGTTTTCGAGATTTTAGGATGTTAGAATTCAATGACTCACTATTAGGTACAGTCAAAACTAGCCTTTGTAGTGGTCCAATTTATTTTGATTGTTACCCAAATTTTCCTGTCTCTTTAAGTGATCAAAATCTTTTAGATACACAAACCTTAAACAACAAAACACACAATTACAAAATAGCCGCTGTATTTCTTCCAATTTCCTTAATTTATAGAATTCCTTACAAAGCTATGTCATATGTTTTTGGTTCCAAAACTTTACACAAATCACTAAGAAGAGAAACATTATTAATCCAAACAAATATTTCCAGATCTAATATGACAATCCCTAGGACCATCAAATGGAATGAAATTACATTACCCAAAACATGAGAGTTACAAGGAGCTGTACCTCCTAAAAAAGTCAAAAATACAAATATAGATTATATTATTTAAACTACTGATGAAAAAGTAGAGATCACATTTAGTTCTCGACGTCACTCGATTGATTTACAAAATCTTCATCTTGGTTCTCCTTTTAAACCAGAACCAGGACTTTCACCTCGTAATTCTTTCTCTGCTACACCAAGTACCTCTTACAAAACTCAACATCCATTTCCCTCTACACCAAGTACTTCTTATCGATCTGATTTACGTGGTGTCGACAACACTGGTTCCATCCCAAAATCATTCTACAATGTCCAACATTCAGAATCTCATACCAGCTCAAATCCTGAGCCAAACGATTCTCCTCCAATGTCACCCACTTATTATCAAATGGTTGATAACCCTGATGTTTCTGAATTTAATGTTTTAGTTAATGATTTCATCATTTACAAAGAATATCTTCAAAAAGATTTTTATTCATCTTATAATCTTCAAAAAAAAGAATGGTTCCTTCATCATTATGCAGGACAAAAACGTGAATATGTTCAAAAAGAATATTATGAATTTCTAAACGAATACAAAATACAAATATTTGTTTTTGACTGGTTTGAAATTACTCTACCTGACACAGGTAATAATTATCTTTTTCCTTCAAACTTCATCAATACTACCGCTAGAGTCCAAACATGGTACAACACTACCCAAAAAATCATAATTGAGTCCGAACACCACCACTCACCCAACTTAAGTTAGATTACAAAAATTCTTCTATAATAGCCACACCATTCAAAAATTTGGTTGAACAAAATAATTTTACAAATCAACACCTCTCCACTATTGGACAGCAGTTTAATAGAATTGAGGATTATGTTCAGAAGCCAACAAATTCCTCTAACCTAAACAAATCTATCTTCAAACCATATGAAATACCATCCACATTGGCCAAAACACTAGCTCCTAACGATAATGACTTTATCACTGAGTTAGACAAAAAAAAAAGCACAACTTCGTGCTAATATAACTCAATTTCCCTCTTTAAAAGTTCCTGACACACCTGAGGCCTCATCAAAACCACGATTACACAATCTTGATAAAACTGATAGTGCATCAGAAAATTCCAACTTTGAAGTTAATAAAATGAAATGACAATCTCCTCAAAAATTATATTATTCCAAAACTACTCCACCCGATTTTCTATTAAAGAAAAACAAACAAATCAAATGAAATATAATGCGAATACCATTACGAATGGAATATAGATGGTATGTCTGATTACAATATTCTTAATCAATTACGACAAATGACAATGGTCAACAATGCCTACAAAACAAAAATGGATTCATTTGATCAAGCAATTACAAGTTTAATTGTCACTGGATTTACTGACCAATTAAAAGGATGGTGGGATTACCATCTTACGACAACTCAACGAAATGAAATTCTTAATGTTGTTAAAATTGCTTCTGATGGTACAATAATCAAAATGGAATTTGGAGAAGAAATCCAAGATGTTGTTGCCACGTTAATTTTTTCTATCTCATAACATTTCTTAGGAGACCCTTAGCACCGAACTCTTAGCAAATTTACGATGAGGAAACTACATGACTTTTGTCAATATAAAGATATCTTCTTAACTAGAGTTATGATGTGTCCTGATAACAGCCAATCCTTTTGGAAAGAAAAATTATTGGTTGGTCTTTCCATCTTATTAGGTGACAAAGTTAGAGAAAAAATTAAATCTATATACAATAATCAAATACCATATGATCAGTTAACTTATGGAGATTTAGTTAACTATATTTAAAAAATAGGTTTACAATTATGTTTTGACATTAAGTTACAAAAACAATTAAAATGGGAAGAAAATAAGTCTAAAAATGAATTAGGTTCTTTCTATAAACAATTTGGTTATGAAGAAAATTGCTCAAAACAAATAAGGCTTAATAAACACCACAAACAAGCACCCACTCAGTATAGGTCTAGATTTTATAGGAAAACTTATAACCAAAAACCATTTAATAGAAACTAGAGACATACAAAATCAAATCCCAAAGAAGAAAAATCTAAAAAACCTATTGTTTGTTTTAAGTGCAATATACCAAGCCATTTAGCAAAATATTATCGAGTCCAAAACATATTAATGAATTAGAATTAGATAAAAATATTCTTGCAAAATTAGAGTTACTTCTCAAGATACTAATGATGAAGCAACTTCACCTTTTAGTAGTTCTGATAATGAACACCAATATGATGACCTTTCTTCCTCATCTTCCGATCTAGAAATAAATATGATTTCTAGTAACCAAGAATTCTTTTTAGATGTTGTTAATCTTATATATGATTCCCAAGTTAAGTTAGCTTACCTAGAAAAATTAAAACAAAACATTGTCAACCCTGACATCAAGATTGTAGCAACAACCACGATCTATAACAAAAAGACATCTTGGGTTATTATCTCATGTTACTAGACAAAAATGGTTTATTAAAATTACAGTTGCTATTCAAAATTCTTTTTCTTTTGATACAATTGTTTTAGCTGATTCTGGTGCTGATTTAAATTGTCTTTGTTCTAATTTAGTTCCTCGTTATTTTTGGGAAAAACGATAGAAGGAATAAAATTTGCCAATGGAAAAATCTCAATTTTTTTTATCAATTATCTAATTTTAAGATCAAAAATTCTAATATTGATTTTACTACTAGTTTTCTTGGTATTCAAAATATTACTAAATATGTTATCTTAGGAACCCCATTCTTAGACCTAATTAAACCATTTCAAGTCAATCATGACAGGCTCCATACTTGTTTGTTAGGAAATTATGTATTTTCTCTTTAAACAACGCTCTATTAATGATTACTCAATTATCCTTTTTCAGATTCAATGAGCACTTCCTCTAGATGAGGACGTGGCCGCGGTTCTCCACCCACAACAAGATCTCATACCCAAAAATTATTAAAAGAATCCTATGCTTTACAAGAAGCAAAAATTTAACCAAAAATGTCATGGGCTGATGTTGCCGATGAAGAAGATCAAAAGACAACTACGGCTAAAGCAAAAGGTAAACATGTAGCTTCTTCAAAATCTCAATATGACACAGCAGCAACCACTTGCTTCATCATTAGTGGTTTCAGACAAAATTTTAAAAACTGCTACTAGCATGACTTTTAAATAAAACTAGTCCCATCCATCTCTTAAAATATCAAAATATTTTGATAAACAAACCTTTTAAAAGGTTATTCTTATGGAAAAAGAATATATATGTGATGATTTAAAACAAGTAGTTTCTAAAATCGTTTCCCCCAAATTGACATTATATGCCACATGATTTCAACAAAAATCAAAGATTCTATGAATTTATCTTGATTGATTCAAATTCAATTTCCTTAAAAAAAATATGAATCTTCTAACACATCCACTGCTATCACACATTGTAATGTACAAATTTTACAAATTCTAACCCCCATCTATGTGGGGTCAAGACTTAAATAAATCCAAACACTTTTTAGTAAATTTTAACCCTATAGGATATAATTACTGGGACTATCAAGAGGCTTGGACAAAAGCATTCCTTTACCAAAATTCTGAACAAAAACATTCTTGGTGTTTCTATTCTAAATATAACTGTTAGTTGTTGAAAAGCACCTAATTAAGGATGTTAAAAGAGTTAGTTTTTCGATAGGTATTGGTATAGTTTCTACCTCTTTTGGGTGTTTTTGTGAACAGGTACTGGAGTTGGACGAAAAGACTGGAATTGTGCTGAACCCGATATTTGCAGCCTGGGCGCGGCCACAGGACGCGAATTTCTTTCTTCCCATAAGCTGAAGCTGACGTGGCAGGGGGTTATTGGGTCATGAAGTTCATATTTAAGAAAGAAACCCTAGGGAACAAAGGACACAAGCAGCCACCAAGGAGATTGACGGCTGAAAAGAGGAACCAGAGGCAATTTTAAGGAGAAGAGAAGATCAACAGCAAGGATTATTGAGGATTTTGGCCGATTTTTCCTCCTTCTTGTGAAATCAAACATTGTGGTTAATTATTGTTATGGATTTT
Source organism: Euonymus europaeus (assembly GCA_963580455.1). Taxonomy (NCBI): domain Eukaryota; kingdom Viridiplantae; phylum Streptophyta; class Magnoliopsida; order Celastrales; family Celastraceae; genus Euonymus; species Euonymus europaeus. The sequence goes on from OY756965.1 coordinate 5,821,690, forward strand.
AATATTATTATTATGAGTAGCTAAATTCTTTTCTAGCTGGGATTTGGTAAGTTCTTCTACCATAAACCTTGTGCATGGAATCAATTGATGATTAGACCAAGTTTAATTCTTTGTTCTCTGGATTAATTGTTAATTTCCTATTGTTATGCATGTCTGATCAACATCATAATTTTAGGAATTGTTAGTTGAACATATTCGGCTGACCATGACCCGGCGTTTGACGAAGTGACAAGAACTTGCGTAAGATCCAGGTTTTGGGAACATTGAACATAGTTGATTGGGTGATACACCATTACCTTAGATTGTGCGATTGTCGATTTCCTAGTGCGTATGCTTATTTTAGGATGTTCTTAGGAAAGACCAAACCAAGACTCCTCTAATAAGAAAAGATCTTGCAACAGGACCAAAGTCAGGATCGTGGTTTAGGGAAATCTAATTGACTGCAGCTGGACCAAGGCCTTTCAATTGACATCGTTAAACTTTTAAATTGTTTAATTGCTATTAATGTGTGTGCACAGGTAGAGGTAGTTGAGCGCGCCAATCCTAAGCTAGGTTTTGTCCATTGATATTTAATTCAATCGTAATTTAGCCGTTAGGTAGTTTGCGCTATTGTTTTGTAATTAATTGGTAGTTGGTACAGTCTCCGTGGATTCGATCCCATTCACTTTTACTGTTTTGCGACACGTACTCTTGCGATTGGGTAAAACCCGTCGGTATTTGAATTGCAATTTTATTTGTGATAAAAAGTATCGATCAAGTTTTTGGTGCCGTTGCCGGGGACTGTTTAGTTTATTACTAGTTTTGTTACGGCAATAGTGTTTAATTTTAATTTATTATAGTTTCAATATTTCAACTTACATTGCGCAATTTCTTTTGCGGGTACCAAACGGTGTTCTTTGGTGCATGGTCAACACTCGTTCTCAACAAATACAGTTGGAAAAATTTGATCCAGAAATAAAGAGGATTGTTAGATTATTGCGACAGAGAGATATGGGGGATAACAATAGGCAAATTCAGGCTGCAGAAAACGCTGAGGCTCGTGTCCCTATGATGAATCGCTACATTCCGCAAAACATAGCTCAACCATCTTGCATCACATACCAACCTACAGGGGCAGCTAATTTCAGTTTGTCACCTCAGTTGCTCAACTCAGTGCCGCACTATGAGGGTAGATTTGACGAGGATCCACATCAACATCTGAAGGATTTTACTGACTTGTGTCGTACACAACACATGACGGGGATAGCTGTTGATAATCTTAAATTGGTGCTCTTTCCTTTTACTCTTAGAGGGGGAGCGAAGATGTGGTACAATGCTATAGAGGCAGGATCTGTTGGTACATGGGAGCAGATGGCGACAAAGTTTTTAAGGGAATTTTTTCCAGCCCATCGGACTAAACAACTAGTGCGTGACATCCAGAATTTTCAGCAGAAAGATGGAGATTTATTTTATGAGGCTTGGAAAGATTTTAAGAATCGGTTGGTTCGTTGTCTCACCTATAACTTGCATAAGGATGATGTGGTACTTCACTTTTATGAGGGATTGAATGAGGTCAATCGAATGAAGGTAGATTCAGCGTGCAATGGTGTTTTGATGCGCAAAAGTAGTGAGGAGGCAATGGAGCTATTTGAGGATTTAAGTGAGGATTCCCAGCAATTTTCGATAAGAGGAAAAAATTTAGCAAAAAGACATGGTATGTATGAAGTTAGTGTTGATACTAAAACTCAAGCTGAGATGGGAAATCTTAATAGAAAATTAGACATGATTGCTGAGGCTATGAAGGGGATGAATGCAAAAGTTCCAACACCATCACAACCAGCCACTCTTTGTGCAGTTTGTTCTCAACAAAATCATGTTACTGAGGCTTGTCCATTGACATCCATGACAGATCAAGAGCAAGTTTACTTCTTGGGGCAAGGGAATTTCAACATGAGAAATCAAGCTTATCCATGGCATAATCACCCAAATTTCTCATGGAGAGGTGATCAAAACATAACCAATACAACAGCACCAATTGACCAACCAGCCAAGAAAAGTGAATTGGAGATTACGATGTTTCAGTTTATGCAACAAACAACTCAAGCCATTCAAAAGTTGGAAACTCAAGTGGGGCAAATGGCTAAAGAGATGAGTGAGAGGAAGAGAGGAGAGTTACCATCACAACCCATGAATAACCCAGCTGGACAAGAGAAAGTGCAAGCCGTGACAATTCTCAGAAGTGGAAAACAAATTGAGAAAGTGGTGCAGAAGACATCAGAATCAAGTCAGGAAGGTACTGCCGAAAGGGTGCAGAAAGGGTGCAAATCTGCACCAGTGGAGACAGAAAAATGGGGAAGAGACCCTCCACCTTTCCCTCAAAGGTTTGCTAAACAAAAATCTGATTCTAAAGCTCATGATATTTTTGAGAATTTGCGTAAGGTTGAGATTAACATTCCATTGCTTGATGTTATTAAACAAATTCCTTCGTATGCAAAATTTCTTAAAGAATGTTGCTCTAAAAAGAGAAAATTTGTTGCACATGAGAGAGTTGCTTTGAATGAAGAAGTGAGTGCAGTGTTGTTAAATAAGCTCCCACCCAAGCTTAAAGACCCTGGTACTTTTACGATACCTTGTAAGGTGGGAAATCAATATTTTGAAAAGGCATTGTTAGATTTAGGCGTAAGCATTAATTTATTGCCCTATTCTGTGTATGAGAAACTTGGGTTGGGGGAACTTCAGGAGACTTCTATCACTTTACAGTTGGCCGACCGTAGTGTAAAAAGGCCTAGAGGAATTTTAGAAGATGTTTTGGTGACTGTAAATGATTCAATTTTGCCTGCTGATTTTGTTGTCTTGGACATGGAAGATAACTGGAGATCCTCATCTATACCTATTATTCTTGGACTTCTTTTTATGGTTACTACTGATATGCATATTCATGTGAAGAATGGAACTATAACCATGAAAGTGAATGACCAAGAATTGGAATTTTGTGCATTTAACGGTATGAAATCTCATGATGATCAGAGAGATTGTTTTAATGTTGATAATATACATGATCTTGTGAGTAAGGATTTTCAGGTACCAAGCAAAGACCCCTCAGAGGTAGTGGTGACACAAGGCTTCAATGATCGAGCAGTATCTGCAGGACCTATGGAGCATGGTAGCAAAATTGAGGGGGCTAATTTGAGACTCCACCTTGACCCTTCATATGTTGGTAAGCGTACTCCGCCTTTTGAACAACTGACGTTTACTAATTCATCTCTTGTTTTCCTTACAGTTAAAGCACCAAAATTAGAGATGAAGCAGCCACCCAAACACCTGAAATATGCTTATTCGAAAGAGGATGCTCAACCTTCTATAGAGGCACAAAGGCGGCTAAACCCATACATGAAAGAAGAAGAAGACAAGCATCGTGTGCATCTGCATAAATTAAAGGAATTGTGTCATGAAGACTATGAGAACGCAAAGTTGTCGAAGGAGCATTCAAAGAAATACCATGTTAGGAAATTATTGAGGAAAGATTTTTATGAGTGGAAAAAGCGTTTGCGAATATTCCCTAACAAGTTGAAGTCAAGATGGCATGGACCCTACTTAGTGAAGAAAGTGCATCCGCAAGAAGCACTTGACCTACATTACATCACATCTGATCAAGTGAATGGGCACCGTGTGAAGCCTTATTGGGATTCATTCCCCATCACCTTGGAGGAGGACATCCAATTCGATCCACCTTAATCATAGCCACAATGTGATTATGTCCGGCTGAAGACAATAAATTTAGCACTTCATGGGAGGTAACCCATGTGGAGGAGCATCTTATTCGACATTTTCAACCAGCTAAGTCTCCTTTCCGTTTTCTTTAATTGCAAATTTAATTTTCGCAATCGCAAATTTATTATTTGTTTTTTTTCGTTAACATTGAGGACAATTTCGATTTCAAGTTTGGGGGAGAGGGAATTTGCTTTTGCCAAAAAATTTTGAAAGAGTTTTTGAATTGGTATACTTGTGCTTGATTTGTATGAAGTGCTTTAGAGACTGACGGTGTGATTATTTGCATGAGTATTTGCTATGAATGTCTGCTTGGTATACACATTATTCATGCATTGTTTAGCCATGTGAGGAGCCTTCAGAGGAAAAAAAAACTGTGTGCAATGAATTTCATGATTATGTATAGCTAGAACTTGTATTAAACCATCTGAAGTTAAGTGCTGTGTTTTTATTCTATGAAAGTGAGGAAGGCATTCTTTGTTCAATTTGGCCTACCTTGGATGAATCTTGTGAACTCCTTCTAAATTAAAATCTTGCTTCTTTTGCTAAACCTCCCTATCCTTGTGATGAGTTATGCATGATCAATGAGTTGTAAATTTAGAATTCCATCATGGGAATTTGTTTTGAGATGTTGGAAGGATAATTTGTGAAGTTTAAAAGGTCTTTGAGGGTGAATTGTTAGGACCATGAACTAAAGTGCGGCCGCATAATTTGGGTACTGTCAGATTTTGGAGAGGTGTTTTTAGATAGCTGGTCAGCGAACATAGCTGGAAAAAAAACAAAAAGAACAAAAAAAAAGGAAAGAGAAAAAAATTTGAAGAAAAAAAAACACAAGTGCTTCTTAATCATCTCTTGACCCACCATTGATTTCTAGTGAGGATCTTGAAAAAAAAAGCTACAAGAGGAGACAAACGAAAGAAAATGGCAGCTATCAAGTAGAAAGGGAAAGATGTGGAAATTTTGGGTGATTTTGTTGAGGTATGCGAAGGATATGTTCGATCCATTACACCTAAATCATAGATTGAGTAGTATTGGTCTTTTGATGGATGCCTAATTTTGGACTCTTTTTGATGATTGCATGACCATCATATGTTTTGTATGAACCTTGCCCTTATTGAGCCTATGTAATCTCTGCAGCTAAAATCCTTTATCATTTTGAGCCTACTTGTGATTGGATAATGATAACGTAGTTTGAGTCCAATTTATGATTATTTTATGCCCTGCCTTTTTCAGCTTTTGCTAGACATATTTTTGTGAACCCAATAAAGTCCTTCTGATTCATGGATGAGAATGCTTGCCGTAAGTAAGATTGGTGGTCATACAAGCATATGGCTGCATATCATGAATTCATACGAGAGTAAACACAAGCCTTAAACACTTGATTGAGAAATTTCTTCTATATATATTTTGTGTGTACCTATGTGAGGTTGTGTAAGAATAAGGCGTATGCTAAAGCAATTGTGAGCAGAATTGAGTTGTGCAGTTTCCACCAAAAGTTAATATTGCATTGACATGACGATAAGGTACTTGTATTGCCAATTCTTGACTGCGTTTTTCAAGTGAAGCTTAATTGATTTTCAATATTTTTCTTGATTGTTTGCTTGGGGACAAGCAAAATGTCAGTTTGGGGGAATTTTGTTAGGTGTTGAAAAGCACCTAATTATGGATGTTAAAAGAGTTACTTTTCGATAGGTATTGGTGTAGTTTCTACCTCTTTTGGGTGTTTTTGTGAACAGGTACTGGAGTTGGACGAAAAGACTGGAATTGTGCTGAACCCGATATTTGCAGCCTGGGTGCGGCCGCAGGACGCGAATTTCTTTCTTCCCATAAGCTGAAGCTGACGTGGCAGGGGGTTATTGGGTCATGAAGTTCATATTTAAGAAAGAAACCCTAGGGAACAAAGGACACAAGCAGCCACCAAGGAGATTGACGGCTGAAAAGAGGAACCAGAGGCAATTTTAAGGAGAAGAGAAGATCAACAGCAAGGATTATTGAGGATTTTGGCCGATTTTTCCTCCTTCTTGTGAAATCAAACATTGTGGTTAATTAGTGTTATGGATTTTAATATTATTATTATGAGTAGCTAAATTCTTTTCTAGCTGGGATTTGGTAAGTTCTTCTACCATAAACCTTGTGCATGGAATCAATTGATGATTAGACCAAGTTTAATTCTTTGTTCTCTGGATTAATTGTTAATTTCCTATTGTTATGCATGTCTGATCAACATCATAATTTTAGGAATTGTTAGTTGAACATATTCGGCTGACCATGACCCGGTGTTTGACGAAGTGACAAGAACTTGCGTAAGATCCAGGTTTTGGGAACATTGAACATAGTTGATTGGGTGATAGACCATTACCTAGATTGTGCGATTGTCGATTTCCTAGTGCGTATGCTTATTTTAGGATGTTCTTAGGAGCGACCAAACCAAGACTCCTCTAATAAGAAAAGATCTTGCAACTGGACCAAAGTCAGGATCGTGGTTTAGGGAAATCTAATTGACTGCAGCTGGACCAAGGCCTTTCAATTGACATCGTTAAACTTTTAAATTGTTTAATTGCTATTAATCTGTGTGCACAGGTGGAGGTAGTTGAGCGCGCCAATCCTAAGCTAGGTTTTTTCCATTGATATTTAATTCAATCGTAATTTAGCCGTTAGGTAGTTTGCGCTATTGTTTTGTAATTAATTGGTAGTTGGTACAGTCTCCATGGATTCGATCCCATTCACTTTTACTGTTTTGCGACACGTACTCTTGCGATTGGGTAAAACCCGTCGGTATTTGAATTGCAATTTTATTTGAATTGCAATAACCAAACATACAATTTCCCCCATTGGTTTAATGAATGGTGGTGGTACTTTGGGTCTCTTCAATTATTCGAATTGGGAATATAGCTATTACAATGACCTAAGAACTCTACCTTATTTGATTCACAAATATCATTGCAAATGGTGGGACAAATTTAATGCCGAAAAAGTCTATCCAAAAAATATTTTAACATGGTTTTCTTCAAACCCATCACAATCCAAAATGATTGAAAAATCCCATCAAAATTTACTTGGTATGAAATCATTTATCAGTTCAAAACTGGTTTCTGCCACCTCAGAGGATGAACTGGCTCATCTCTTACAAAAGACATTATATGAGCCAAAAATTCATAGCAGACAAACCTTTGTAAGGCTAGTCACGGCTTGGCTATTCCACCTCAAATGGTAGGTGGTAAAGAAAATGTCGAAACCATTTATAGTTGGAAGTTTTGCTAAAAAACTCAAAAATCCTAGAAGGTACCTATTCAAGCCTAGGTTTATATGGCTTGGCTATTCCATCTCAAACGGTTGGTGGTAAAGAAAATGTCAAAACCATTTATAACTGGAAGTTTTGCTAAAAACTCAAAAATCCTACAAGGTACGTAATCAAGCCTAGGTTTATACGGCTTGGCTATTCTACCTCAAACGGTAGGTAGTAAAGAATTTATTAAAACCGTTTATAGTTTAAGTTTTGCTAAAAAACCTATTTTTGATTCAAGTAAGTTGCATTGATTTGATTTGATTCAATTTAATTGATTGAAAATTTTATAGTGCTAATCTACTTTGACTTCTTAGATTGTCTAGATTGCATCTTGTGTTGATAATCTAGTTGGCTATGAGACACTTATCAAATTAGTGTAATCAAATTTCTTTATTACTCTTTCATCGTAATTATTGTGTGATTCGATTATTATATTATTATGGTGTTATTATATATTGAATCCATTTAGGGTGAATAATCAAACTAATTGAAAGGTTGGTCACTTAGCTAATATTTGTAAAAAAAAAATGTAATCCATCCCCCTCTTATTTTGTCATTAGGTCCAACAAGATGGGTCTAGGGCATCATATGTTTCATGTATACATTCCGAGCTCAAGTTTGATCAATCAAGACTCGAGACAAGCATGCCATCAAATGTAAAATCCCAACCAAACTACTAAATTTTCTGGAAAAAATGGGTCAACAATGAGTACTGTCCAAATAGGGGTGACTGTTTGGAAAGTTATTCAAAGACTGGCAACAGAGGCATTTGGAAAAAGACTGTCCAAAAACCCCTTGAAAACGTCCAAAAAGCACTATCCGGACACCCCTTGTAGGTGTTCAGACACTTAAGCCTATTTGGGAGGCAACACGTTTTGATTTTCCGGACATCCACTTAAGGTGTTTGGACACCTACGTGATTTCTACACTTTAAAGTGCAATTTTCAGATGAGAGAAAGGGAATTTATGGGATTTGTCTTAGAGAGAGAAAGAGATGAAAAGTGGGAGAAACACTTGATCCTTGAGAGGTTTGGGGAAGGTTTTGGAAGATTGGTGAGTGCTCAAGTAAGGTTTAACAAGATTCAACAAATATCTCAAGATCTACAGTAAATTTTTCATGGTTTTGAGAATTAGGGTTTAAAATGTAAGAAATTCACTACAAGAAATTCTTACATGATTTCCATAAGAAGAACAAGGAGTCAAGTCCTGCAAAAAATAGAATGACAAGTAAGAAAAAGCAACCAAGTCCTAAGAAGAAAATATATGTAAGGTCTGTTTCTCAAATTAGATCATATCTTGGGAATGAACGTGCCCATATTAGTCCAAAATCTAGCACAAGTCAACCACAATTGAGCACTTCTCAGGAAACAAGAGAACCCAAGACAAACTTGAGAAAAGACAAGGAAAAGATGATGTCAAGTTTTCAGGTCAATAGCAACCAATGCAATGAAATTGGATGTCCAAATGAGCATCAACCTGTGCAAGATAATTGAAATTCAAGCACAAGTGAGCCACAAGTACAACAAAAGCCACTATGTCTAGCAATGTCAATGTCGGAGTCTAAACAATGAGGAAGAACACCAATATGATCATGAGCAGCCAGAAAAAAGTTCAGTTACCCCAAATCAGTCATCAGACTCACATGAAGATTCGCAAAGAGAGCAACCTATCAATTCATATTAAGAAGAAATCGAAAGGTCCAACACTAGTTGCTTTCTTGCCTTAATATTTTTTTCTAATGAGGATTTTATTTATTAAAATAACTGATTTTATTTCTATTATTCTCAATATAAAACCTGTGAAGAAGAAGCCTAAAGGAAAAAAGAGGACCTACAATGTGTAAAGTTATTCATTCACGATCTTTGAATGATCGAAAGACTGATTCATTTAATGAGGATGGCCAACCAGTGGGAACAGATGATAAAACATTAAACGACTTCAGCTTTTTCTTGGGCACATTGGCAAGGAATCCTCAATATTGTCCTTTGACTAATACCAGTTGAAAGGCAATTTCAAAAGACAAGAAAAAGAAGATATGTAAATACATAAATGTACGAACTTCATAATTGACATTTTACTTAATAATTTATTATGGTTCTAAGATTACAAATCATAATCTTGGCAAGAAAAGTTCATCATTCCACTTGAAGTTAAGGATTGGGTACTAGAAGCAGTGAAAGACAATTGGAGATGTTACAAGTGTAGAGTGAATAAAACACACTTTAAAAAATACAAGAAAAATGTGGAAAGGTGGAACAATCGTCCTAAAACAATTCCCGATGCTCATTTTGGTGTCCTTCGATTTTAAAGTAAAAAAGAGGTCTAGGTAATAGTCATGTACATTAGCATATTAGAATATTATTATTGTTATGAAAATAATTATATTTTAAATCTTTGACTAATTCATTTTCTCTCTCATTGTTTTCACTTTTATAGTATATCAGTAATATAAATTCAAAAAAAAGGTCAAATGAAGGATATATGCATCGGGTAGGCCCAAAAAGTTTTGCGAGGATACGTGAGGCATTGTTGAGTGAAACATGATAAAGTGTTATGTATTGACTTGTTTAAATTATCACTTTGGTGATGTCTTGATATATTAAAATCCAATAAAATTGACACAGCAAGCAAGAAAGGAAGATCATGCAGAGCCAACGCAAGCTGAGATGTTCGTTGAAACTCGTAAAAGTAGAAAAGGAAAGGAACATGATTATGAAACTAATAACAAAATTGTAAGAATTCTTACTGTCTATTATTTTATTTTAGTTCAAAGTTTAGGCTGTGACATGAGTTGATTATGAGTTAATATTACTGGACATAACTTATATTGTTGAGTTTATATTGCTGGAAATGAGTTTATATGGCTATAATCATGAGTTTATAGTGCTAGACATGAGTTTATATTGTTGGAAATTAGTTTATATGGCTGTAAATGAGTTTATATTGCAAAACAACATGAGTTTATATGGCTAGAAATGAGTTTATATGGTTAGACATGAGTTTATATTGTTTTTTTTACAGGTTTGGATAGCCATAAAACAAAAGAGACTATGTCAAAAATTTTGTAAATAGTTTCTTCTTTATGAGATATCACTTGTTACTAAATTTAACTTTTCTTATAGTGTCAGCTTGAAGAGATAATTCAAGATCCTAAGAAATGTAGCAATGAGACTTTTAACAATATTTTTGGAAAAGAAAAACCTTGACGTGTCCATTGTTATGGAAGGAATGTCACACCCACATCATTGAAGAGAAAAATAGATATTGAGAGTGTCAAGATGGCTCACAAAGAAGATATTGACTCTCTTAAGGTAAATCTAGCAACATGCATAAAAGAATGGATGACTACAAAACAAATGTAGCAAATGGGATGCAACTTGTTCTACTTACTTTGTAGAAGAGCAATCCTAGTTTTGTGATTCGTAAAAACCTCTTTGAACCATTATTGGGATCTTCTAGTGATGGTGCGTGTAATGATAACCACATGGACGATCTTCTACATCTACCCATAATCAATCATTGGAAGAGGTAACATTAGTACTAGTATTGAAATTCCATCTATTTATTTAACTCATCAGTTACATGTATGTAATTGATTTTTTTCTCTTTTCAGGATGAGGCTATACATGGAGATAAGAATTTGTCAGGTGAAGAGGACGGTGTTCATAATATATAGTTTAGATGGCATTGGTTGAAGATTAAGAGATGGTATTTTATAGCCAACAATATTTTGTTATTGTTCATGGATATTAGACATGCGGAATTATGTGTTTTTTCTTTTGGACCCCGCTTTGTAAACTTTGAAGCTGTATTTTGGATGACTTGATGCTTATGGGTGTAGATGATGAATTTTCTTACAATTTATATATATTTCAAAATATTTAACTGTTGCATTATGTAATTAATCGTTGAATTATCTTTTACAATATTGTTGCAATTTTTGTTTTGATCTATTGAGAAAATCGTTGTCTATTTTGTTCTCTCTATGGCAATGGGTGATAAACTATTGTAGAAAAAAAAAGGTTCTCAATCCTCGCCAATGTAAAATCGTTGCGTGTTTTAATCTATATGCAACGCTTTTCAACTCGTTGTTAATGTTCTATAAAAAAACGTTGCCTAAAATAATAGGCAGCAGGAGTGAGTGCAGCGACAAATAAAACCGTTGCCAAATACTAGAGCAACGATTTCGTATTTTGGAAACAATTTTCTATCGTTGGCGTAATGGCTAAATTTTGTAGTGTCTTTTGACATAGATGGTAGATGTCTCAACATCTTTAGAAATATATTTGTTACTAACAATCCCCTAAAGAGAATGGGTAGTTTATCAAAAAAATACAATTGAAGTTGAATGAAATCTAAAGCTAGATAGCATTCAAACCTTACATTCCCCAATTCATGAAAGTAGCATACAAACCAACGCTATTGTACAACTTGTGAGTAGTACAATCTTTGTAATTTGTTTCACCTATGTTTCATGGTCAATAAGTGAGTAGTCAAAGTAAAGAACCATGTCACATATGTTTTGGGAAAAAGCACCCCCTGCCTTCAGGGGGCGGGGTCAAATGTCTACATTATCCCCCCAGGTAAGGAGGAAGTTAGCCCTGATTGAATAGGAGGATTCTCATCGGAGGAATCACTAAGATACGGAACAAGGTGCTTAACATTAAACACATTCAAGGTGTGAAGATGGCTTGATAGTTTCAACCGATAGACATTCGGATTAATATTGTCAATAATCTCAAGAGGACCAATCTTACGTTGGGAAAGTTTATTATATTCACCAGGAGAGAATATATCCTTAGTGAGAACAGCCCAGAAAAAGTCCCCAATACCAAACTCCAGGCGACAACAACCTTTGTCAACGATAGATTTATATCGAGAAATGGACTCCAATAATCGTTGTTGGGTGGTGTGGTGGATTTGCTGCAACTGCTCAACAAAATCTTCAGCCTTGACATTATGGTGCCGCAAGTCTTCAGTAGGAAGAAAATCCTCAAGAGCACGAGAAGCCAGACTATAGACAACAACAAAAGGACTGAACCCCGTACTACGTTTTACAAAATGGTTGCAAACTTGAGGCTGGAACACACAATTGGTTACCTCAAAAGATAAATCCATCCTGTAAATGAAAAGCAGAAGGTTCTTTGGCAGCAATAGAATATAAAATGTTGGAGAAATATAAATCAGTAGGGTACAAGCTGATAAGCTCCTCAAACGCCACAACTTCAACATGCAAAATAGCCAAAAATGAAGCTCTGCGACTCAAGGCATCTACTGCACGATTAAGAACACTCATTGTATGTCGAATAGTAAAAGTAAACTATTGTAAGAAACTTGCCCATCCAGCATATCTAGACGAAAGTTAAGCTTGAGAATGGATATGCTTCAGAACCTCATGGTCTGAAAACAACACAAATTCATCATGTATTAGGTAACAGTACCAATGTTTAAGAGCGCGGACCACAACATAAAATTCAATGTCATAAACACTGTAATTCAATTTTGCATCGGCTAGCTTTTCACTAAAATATGCTACGGGACGTCCCTGCTAACTCAAAATAGCTCCTATACCCAATTTGGATGCGTCACAGTGCAACTCAAATGGAATAGTGAAGTTGGGCAACACTAATAGAGGAGCTAAGGTAAGAGCTACTTTATGCTATGAAAGGCTTCATCTGCTTCAGCAGTCCAAATAAATTTCTAACCCCTAATGCATTCAGTGATGGGTGCCACGATTGAACTGAAATGGGTGATGAATCTCCGGTAGAAGGAAGCCAACCCATTAAAGCTTTGCACATCAAATATGGAGTTTGGCGTTGGTCATTCGCAGATAGCCTTAATCTTTGTTTCATCAACACTAATACCCTGGGCAGAAATAATATATCTCAAAAATAGAATTTTATCCACCATGAATGAGCACTTATTAAGGCCTCCAAATAACACATCTCTCAAATGCTGAAGATGGGATTCCTGACTATTGCTATAAATCAAGATGTCGTCAAAATAAAAGACAACAAATTTTCCAATAAAGGGTCTAAGGATTTGATTCATGAAGTGCATGAAGGTGCTAGGGGCATTAGATAATCCAAATGGCATCAAAAGCCATTCATATAGACCCTCATGCGTCTTAAACGTTGTCTTCAATTCATCCTCGAGGAGAATACAGATTTGATGATATCCACTTTTTAAATCTAGCTTACTGAAAATAGTAGCCCTCGTGAGCTGGTCTAACAAATCGTCCACACGAGGTTTATCAATCGGCATGAAAAACAGAGTCGCCACCAATTGAATTAAAGTTCAATTGGACACTAAAAATACTTGAGAACCAGAAGTGGAGGTACAAGAGTGGATTGAGTGTGAGGAAGGTATTAGGCATCCCACGACTTCTGTCTAAAACAATTACCGAATTAATTGGTTGGTCATCTTAATAAAAACTTACTCTCTTGGAGATATGGTTATTTTGAAATAAATGAATCTATTTAGAAAATACTATCAACTTATGATAGTTTTTTTTAGTAAAAGTTTTCAATAAAAATTTAATGTAAGATTAAATATTATACCAATTTATGGTAAATTTAATTTTAAAACATACCAACTTATGGCATTTTGGGATTTAGTTTTAATAATACTAATTTATTTTTTTATTGAATTAAACTTGAAAAACTTGAGGGGTACAAACCTATGACCCTGAATTACCCTCAACTTATAACAATCCCCAAGAATATCAACTTATGATAATCTTTTTGATTTTTAAATTGCTACCTTATGGCAATGAATAGATTTGTAAATACTCACTTACGGTATTTGAGTATAATTTCAGAACATCAACTATTGACTTCTCTAAAAACTAAATTAAACCAGTGTAACTCATAATTCAAATAAAAATCAACTCATGATCCTTTAAAAATTAAAAAAATGTACATTTAAACTATCTCCACATATACACCCTGATAATAAAATTCAAATAATAGAATGTCCAAGTCCAAATTATACATGTCATTCAAACGAGTCAATTACCCTATTTGAATGGTCAAATATACATGTAAGAATAATATTAAAAGATATAACAATAACATCATCATAGTTAAATCTCACATTATTCGGTCTGAAACAAATTTTCAATAAGTCAGAACTATGTAAGAATAAATTCAACAAACAAGTAAGTGAGATTATAATTTCCTCTATCAAAACAAATATAATATTGTCCAAAATTTTATGAAAATGTAACCACTGACTTCTAGATTAAATAAAAGTAATTAAAATCACTTAATCAAATGTAATATGTGCAATAGTTCGAGACAGACTTTTAATATCTATTGAATTTTATTTTAAAAATACCAACTTATGGTAGTAAATTATCTCCAAAAATATTGACTTATGATATTTAGTTACTCCTAAGTCTACCAACTTATGATAGCTTTTGGATTTGATTTACTAAGAGTTCATTATCTATTTATCAAACTCACCCATACATACATAACACCACATCACACACACACACACACACACACATATATATATAATACATGTATTATATATATATATATATATATCTTATACTATAATTATAAAGTCTATAGAATTAAGCTCTTCTCATGGCGAGTGTAAAATTTTTTCCCACTCGCGCGACTGTCGTTGAATTCCTATCGTCGATTTCCTACCACTAGCGCTATATTCACCATCCAATTCCTCTGTGCCTATGCTCCTAAAGGGCATCTCCACGGTCTCGAAATAGGTCAACACCCAACATACCAGAAATAGGTACTTGTATTGTGGGTACTTGTATATAGATCGAAACAGATATAGTCTTTATTTATTAGTTTTATTCCTCTATGTCGTGTTCAACATCTGAATGGAGTAGTCCAGTGTCATTTGAACGTTGATGCCCTATCATGCTTTAGAAAAGTTTTGTTAACTTAATTATGTACAATAATCAAATTTCAGAGAAGAAATCCAGTGTATATACTTTTCATATTACTTACTTATGAAATATCTGCAGAAAATAGGTTTAGTTGTGAATATAGATGGATTCAAACCCTGGTTCCTATTCCAAATTAATGCAAATAGATTTCTCCCTCCGTTTTTTTGCCATTATTTTTTTTGGCATTATAGGCTCCTTTGGTAGTAGGCACTTAATGTGTCCCTCAACAGCTATTTGTGTTGCTTCATGTTAGTAAGTACTAATAGGTTGATCTTACCAATGTGCCTCATCTGTCTTTGTACTATGTAGGACAGAAACGCACAACAGTTGCACGTAACAACCAGGAGGATGGACTAGTGTAGGATTCAAATGGAAGAATTAGCCAATGCTGCTATACAACAACTCAAAGATGACCTCGAATGCAGCCAAACAAACTGGGAGGGATCTTCAATGCAGACATATGATAAAATTGGCTTTTTGAAGGAACAAGATTATCTAAAGGCAGCCTCTAATGAGAAAAGGTATTTTGTTAATCAAATCTCTGGAATTTTAGATATAAAGAATGAGATAGATTTGATAGCAGATACAATATGGAGTCTTACAAATGCAACACATATGTAGAATACTCTGACTATATTTAGTTTAATAGGGATAATTAGGTATATGTATAATAATATGACTGTGTGTAGTTAAGGAGGAATGTGCCCACTACAAAGTATGCATTGAAGCAAAGAAGAAATTCCTTCTACACAACAGACCGTAAAGATGTCGGCAATTTTGAAGTCAATCAAAGAAAGATAGAAGAAGATGAAAAATTTTGTTTTCATTGTCGAATCCTTTTAATGGGTTGTGTGTAACGAAATTTTGTTAAATGTTTTCGTAAATCAGTTTTAGAATATTAGAAACCCCTACAACAGCACCATAATTGTAATTTTGCCTTGTAAAATATCTTCCTTCTGCTTTCTCATATATATATATATATATATATATATACATTACAGGTTTATAGAGGCAAATTGGATTCACTGGATAATTGAATTTAGAATAACTCATCCTTTTACATAAAAACCCATTGCACTAATAGCCCAAATAAATAATGGAGCAAATGTATTATAGAGATACTCTTTTGACAAAAACATGAGGATCAATAACTACTGCAGATCCCGATTGTTAAATCATGCGTAGATGATTTTGTTTCCTTCGATCCCTAATATTAGAGAAGAGGCTCTTGGAATTGAATTTTTTTCATTCCAAGCGACATCTCCAAAACCCCACAATAACTAGAATTTTCACTTTAGGGAAGTAGAAATATATGACTTAACCGAATCCATCGATTGATCATTTTAAAATATATATATTTTTGTTAATTGAACTGATCGATCGATAATTGAAATAACTATCAATAATCAACCAAATCACTATATTGCAGGCATAATATAACCACGCCCATGGCGAAGCCCGGGCATTCCTCCTAGTATACATTTATATCTCATATATACTTATATAATATAACTTACCCGACATAACAACACACACACACACATATATATATATATATATATGTATCTTTATGTAACATCCAACATATATATATAACATCATACATATACACACACAGATTCATATATATATATATATATATATTTAACATCCAACATACATATATAATATATATATATATGCACATATCATCACACATATACACACACAAAGAATCATCTTTCTAGATAAAACAAGCCAGTATCAACAAATACCCATAAAAATCAAACTTAATTAACTTAATCAAAACAAAAAATTACCTTTCCAAATCTTCCCTAATTGAACTCGCAAATCTGATTAGAGAGAAAGTAGGGCTGGAAGATTTTGGCGGTGATGGTAGAAGAAAAGATGATTTTTGGATGTTGGAATCTATTGAAGAAGAAATGTGCGATGGCAGTGATGGTACTTTGGTGAATGAATATGGGTGCTTGGTGAAGTCTAAGCAAAGGGATTGTAGGTGGAAATGATGGTGGCTTTTGTTTGTGGTTGGGAAATGTTTCTGATGGTGATGGTGGGATGATGGGTCTAGTAGGAGGAAGAAATGCATAAGGGAAATGGGTTGTGATGGATATGATATGGATTTTTCTTAACTTTGTTGGCAGGAGGAAACTCAAGGTGAGGATCAGGAAAGATGGTGATGAAAGATGGACCACCCTCTTGCCCACTTCGTAGTAGCTTTTATAGAAATATGGAGAGAATCACGGGTGAGATTGTAGAGTCATGGAAATGAAACCCGTGAATAAAATTTTTATTTTTATATGACCCGTGACTTCTCAAAAATTAGGAGTGTCCAATAATAAAAATGGAAAGTTAGTATTATATGTCTGACTTGAATTATTTTTGAAAGAAAATATCAACTTATGGTATGGATACATAGTCTTAAAAATACCAACTATGGCATGTGATTGAATTTAATCCTAAAAATACCAATTGATGGTATTTCTTGAAGTTATCTTTGGTCACCAAATTTCATAATTAAAGGAATTGTCTCATATAGTCACACACACACACACACACACACATATATATATATATATATATATATATATATATATTATAGTAGGAAGATTCAACAATTATTGACTACACTCTCTCTCCCCCCCATTTCTCTCTGCTCTCAAAACTTCCGAACCAGTTTTGGGGAGGGGAGGAGCTGTTGGTCTCCTCCCCCTCCCTCACCGACTCTTCTTTCTTCCATCTGTTCCATTCTTCCTTCTTTTCACTTTCTCTTTTCCTCCTGGTGACCCATCTCTTCCCATTTCTTTCCCTCTATCTTCCTCTCCTCTTTTCCCTACCCCTCCCCTCTTGTTGTGTTTGGTTTTTCTTTTCACATCCTGTTATCAATAAAGTGGAGGAGGAGCTTCCTTGGATCTCTGCAGATCATATGTATTGGTGGCGGGAAGTGCAGATCTGGCATCCCTTTTCTCAGATTTGGATTTGGGTTGTTCTTATGGAATCCATGCGGCTGTCGGCGCCCATCTTGTTGTGTACTACCCATAACGTGGTAGCAGTGTCTAGATCTGGCCTTTGTAGGCTTTGTGGTGGTGTTGATCATGTATTTTCGTCTTTAATACTATCTTTTGTGGTTTTTTTTGATTGTTTTTTCTTTCCTGTTGTGGTTGTTGTATCTCCTTCGGGAGTGTTTTCTCCTTCGGGAGTTGTATCTTCTTCGGGAGCGTTATCTCCTTCGGGAGCTTTTTAATATTTTTGTTATTTTCTCAAAAAAAAAATATATATATATATTATATAACTTTTATATATACATTGAGATAAATGTGTCCCTTTCACATTATATATATATGGTGTGACTTTTTATACTATATATATATACACACATATATCAAAATAAAAGTATCACTTTTTCACTCAATCTTTCACATATATCGGATCACAACATACTTTAGAATCCCTGATTTGAGCTGAGTTTTTTATTTACATCCTAGATAATCCGTGATGCAAACATTTCTAGTATACGACATTATCACCAAAATTATTACTGGTACTCCTAATAAAATTGCAAAAATAATTTTTTGCTTCTCTTATTTTCAATAAACACAAGAACCCACTATTTTATTTTACTCTTTTTTCCCTTCTTATTTTTATTATTTTCTTTGAAACAAACTCGGACGAAAACCAGTTACTACACGAGGTATAGGGAATCGATATTTGGTAGTAATTTTGTTTATAGTTGGACTATCCACACACATACGCCAAGTGCCATTTTTTTTTGGAGTCAGTAAAGTAGGCACAACACAAGGGCTTAAGCTTTCTCTAATATGCCCCTTGCCTAATAACTCTTCCACTTGGTGATGAAGCTCTTCATGTTCCCGTGGACTCATCCAATAATGTGGGTGATTCAGGAGAGCACTTCCTGGAATCAAATCAATCCGATGTTGTATATCACGTTGAGAAGGTAACCCTATAGGTATAGTTTTAGGAAACACGTCAGTAAATTTTAGTAACAAGTCATGGACCTGCTCAGGAATTGTCACCCCTTGTGCAACTTCTTTAGCCACCAAAAGATAAATCGCTTCCCCTCTCTAAAGCCTCGTCGAATCAGAATAAAGACAGCAAATTACCGGACTCGTCAGAAACTTTTGAGGTCTGCCTATGCCGCACTTTTAGCTTGAAGAAGAACAATTTTAAGGGATTCAAAAATGAAGTTGTATGTAGTCTTCTTACCATCATGCACTGAGTGTCGATCAAATTTCCATGGCTGACCCAATAACAAATGACACACATCCATCTTGACTACATCACATCAAATCAGATCCCTATACTTTAGGTCCACTGAAAAGCATATACATCTGGATACTCTCACTTTAGTTCCATCTTGAATCTAAGCTAAATACGGTTTCGAATGATCTTCAATTTTTAAGCTCAATTTATTTACCACATTTTCAGCTATAACATTCTCGCAACTTCCCGAATCAATAATAAAAGTACACATTTTTCCCCCAATGGTGCACATTGATTGAAACACTGTAGTCCACAGCTAGACATCCCCTTCGACCACACGTGAGGAATAACAAGTTCGCTGGACTACCAAAGAGGCTCCCGTGTCACCCTGCATAAGCTCCTCTTGCAGATCAGTTCTGCCATCTATTTCAGGTTCATATCCCTCTTGAAACTCGTTTGAATATTGATCCCCTGTCCCCATAAATAGAGCTTTACCACCCCGATCACTCTTGCCACAATCCATTGGTCGATGTTGTGGCTCACCCAATTTAAAACACTTAAACCCTGAACTGCCTGCTCGACCCATTGGATTCAAAGTGGATGGTTTGGTGTAGGTGAGACATTGTTTTCCATTTTACTAGGCATATTTCCTCCCCCACTACTGCCACTAGTGTTGCCTCCAGCCAACCCACCCTACGAATTCTCTCCACCCCTTCGATTCATCTTTATCTCAATTTGCTTTGTATGTTGATAGGCCTCAGAAACACTAAACAAATCAAACATGTTCAACATATCTTGAAATTGGGCACGCAAGCCCCCAACATACCAAGACAATTAGTTGATAAAATTTCACAATATAGTCATCCACATTGCGAGACGCCATTCTCAAATTTTGTAATTGTTGATACAAAGTGCGAGTATGATTGCAGGGCAAAAACATAGCTCTCATATATTTTTTCATCTTTTCCTAGGTTTCCACCTTTCCCTTGCCTTGCCTAGCACGGTTTACTTTGAGTTGCTGTCGCTCGACCCCTCAAATGCTTTGTTGTCAAAGGAACGCATTTGTTAAGCGGCACCTCCTTGAAGTCCAACACTTCTTCAATGGTATACAACCTGTCCAAGAATTCCTTTGCATTCAAGCCTCTCGAGAACTCTGGAATATCAATACGAAGGCCACTTTCTCAACGACTCGGAGGAGCACCAAGATTTGCTTCCCTAGAATGACTATTGGTTCTCATGGTAGCAAATTGATTGTTGAGATCATCATCAGAACCCTCAACCTCTGACTTGTCTGTCCCACCTGAATGATGCCACTGTTGGCCAACTCTCATCTCTTGTAAAGCTGTGGTAATACCTATCATTTGTTGCGACAATGAAGCTACCTGATTACTCAGTCGAGTCACATCTTCCCGATTGTGGGTTTCACCAAGATTCACTTCTTTATGGAGGCATGACGTGTAGAACCTAGCGTCGATACCAACTGATGCAGATCGATTAACTCAAATATTGTTGATTCACACAGAATGCTAAGAACTTGAGCAAACACAAAATCAACATTTTCTTTTCTATTCATTCATACCACCACTAAACAAACAAGCAAAACAAAACCTAAAACATATGGGCCAACATGGGCCAGACGACACAGAAATAGGGCCACATGAAAATAACAAAATAAACAATAAGACTATCCCAAAACACATAAAAGCAAAATACAAAAGAACATATTACATATTACTACAATCAAACTTGTCCATAAAAGCAGCATCAACCTTGTCTACATCATTCATTATGCTTTTGTTAGGCTTCTAGGGCCCATATAATTTAAGGCGGCAACAAATATACCCTTGCACATGTGGCGTTTCAAAAGATGTTGATTTGTGCAACACAATCTATCTTCTTCGAGTTTCGCACTTCTTCATTTTCTTTTCCCATAAAGTTAGGGTTTATCGATTCAAGTTTCTTTCTAATTTTTCTGTGATCACTGAATATGCAAGTATGACTTCCTCTTCTGCTCAACCAATTCTTGTTCATATTAGTGTTTCTGATGCCATTAAGGAATTAAACTTCCTTGGAAGTCTGAACATAACTGACACAACATTGATTCCTCTTGACAACCTTCTTTCTCCACGGCTAGGACCATGCTATGAAGTGCCGTATGGAGATTAAACTAAGGACTAAGTAGAGTTAGTTATTTTAGAAGATAGCTTGCACAGCTCGAGAACTTCCTATGGCTAACCCTGAGCTTTGTCTTGAGCCATATAATCCAAACATGTTTGCTTCACAGTTTGGATTTGCTTAGGGTCTCACAATTTCGAACTACAGCTCATAGTAGTTTAGGGGTAATTAGTCTAAGAGCCTATAAGGAATTTCAATCCAGGTTGGCTCAAGCTCCAACTATGACTACTTTCTTAAAATTCAATTGTGCTAATCAATCCTTTGATGAATGGTAGGGTCTAGTGCGGCCTATGCTAGGTGTTGATGCTGCTCAATTTATTTCCAAGGCAAGTTAGATTTATTATGGTACTTTTGTCAAAACTATGGGTGACTCCCCCTAGAAGCTTCTTCCAACTTCTCCAAAGAAGAGAGAGAAAAGAAAGACTATTTTAGCAGTCTCTTCTACACCTATAACAATCGATGAGATTGAGCCTGCTAATAATGTGCCTTTGTCCAAGATTTTCAAAAGTAGGTTGCCCTTTATCTATCTTGTCGACCAATCTTTTAATAGTTTCGAGAAACTAACTCGAAGCTTGTATATGTTTTAGGGACAAAATCCATGGCAACTCCTATTTCCTTGGCTCCTTGATTAAGCCAACAAGAAAAGGAAGAAGAAGAACCTGTTCAAACCTTAGTTCGAGTTAACGTTCTACTAATGATCTAGAAAAGTTTATGCCCATATGCATGTGTATGTGTGTGTGCATATATATATATATGCTTTAACATATACATTCTTTCTCGTAGCATCCTCGAGGGCAACATATATTTCTTGTTCCTTAAGACTTACACTAATTGAAAGGACGAACTAAGGAAATCTATGGGTTTACACTAAAAAGTAAAATTTGTGGGTGTGAATCTGGATCTTTTTTTCTCTCTTCTGCTCCCCTTTTATAGTGTTCGCTACTTCTTTTCTATTGGCTAATTCAAATAACCTTTTGTAACCGATTACAACTAACTTCCCTTGCCTTTGTGTATCACCAAGCTTCGATATTGGTCTTCTGTATAGTGGGCTTTGAAATAAAACAAATTCTTGCTTGACAAATTCTGCGTTTGTTATGCTTCTAAAGCTCATATAATTTAAGGCAGCAACAGTAGGCATCCGCAATATGGTGCAGGATAAAACAAATGGGTATGCCAATCCTCCATTCCCTTTTTTAATTTTTTTTGTTTGTGGATACTGCTCGGACACGGTCAGATACGTACGGGTACGGAAGGGACTCGTCTTGGTTTAAAAGTCTTGTCTAAAAATGGCCATAGCCCAAGCCCGAAAAAATAAACCCAACAAAATATACCCAGTAAAGTAAACTGTATTCGTGTCGTTGCCCTTCGTCGTCTTCTTCCGTCTCATCGATCGTGCCCGTTCTTGATATGAGCCCACGTGTTTATTGTTATAAGAAAGTTAGTTAGTCCACGTGGCTATTGATAATTGGTCTTTGTAGTTAAGTTGGTGGTCTCTAGCCACTATATTAGTTGGAAACCTGATTTGTAAAGGAGTTCAGAAATAAAATTGAAAATGAGGATGTTTCTTCACTCTGTGTCTCATTTGTTCTTCCTCTGTGTTTCTTTGTAATTCTTTTATTTCTTGTGCTGAGGTCTAGGTTTGAACGAGGTTCATATCAATTGGTATCAAAGGATTGATCCTCACTTTTCCCTTGCTGTGATAGGTCTAGGTTGAAGAAGGGATTTCATTCAATTGATCCTTACTCTTCCCTTCCTATGATAGATTTAGGTTTGAAAGAGGGTTCAATTGTTTCTTGTTTTCGTTTAGTAAGCCTACGATTCCCTTACTTTGCATCCACACACACTCTACCGCCATGGATGATCAAGAATCTTCAAGAAATCTTGAACATCGATTATCCATTATTGAAGCAAAAGTTGACAATCTCTCTATTGCTATGGAGAAATTTTGTGATGATTTTAAAGAAAAGCTTCATAACCTTGTCAAAAACTTCTCATTGTCTCTTGAATCAAAGATAGATGGAACAATAGATACTCAAATGGCTGTTGATTTTGAGAAACTCTGATGCGAATTGGTGCCCATTAATTTGGTGCTATTTGACAATCAAGGTTCTCCAGATGTTGATGAAAAATTTGGGTTAAGGCACAATCATCTTGCTTGAAGATTTCAAGAATGCGATCAAAGAGGACTAAATTTATCTGACAATGATGCACCTCTGAAACACGACAATCTGAAAGTGGAGCTTGGGTCTAATACAAAATTTTCAGATTTGTTGAAGAAGAATAATAACAAAAATGATCACCATAAAGTCCTTTAGCCATCTACCCCAACTATCCCTTATGACTCCACCACATCCAGCAAGCTTAGTATTTCCCTTAAAACAACCATCCGTATTTAGAGAGATCCAAGTGGGAGGAGGAGGAGCCCACCCAATTAGATTAAATACATACCGGTTAGAAGCACCATGAAATGAAGTGTTAAGCCGAAAAGCTGCATGAAACTCAAACAAGTCCCTTTCAATCTTGGACAATTTCTCCTCTAGCATTATGGCCCGCTGTTGAAAAATAAACAGATTCCTCCACTTCCATAAATTCCAAATGACAACACCAAATACAACTGCCCAATCGTTGATAAATCCAGGTTGACTTTTTATCTTCAAATTATGAAAGAACCACTCATGATAAGCCAAAGTACTTTGAAATTGCACCTCGTGAGAAGGGAGAAGCCTTTTCCATACCTGACTTGCTTTTGGACACCTCCGAATTATATGCTCTGTATCTTCCACTTCGCTATGACATAAAGGGCAATAAGGGTCATTGGATAACCCTCTTCTAACTCTTACTTCATTGCACATAATTTTTTTATGGTGGGCCAGCCATAGAAAAGCCTTAACACGCTGAGGCACTTCAATATTCCAAATAAACTTCCATACATTTGGGTAGTTCTCCTCGGTCTGCTGAGCAAGGACATTATAAGCAGATTTTACTGTAAATTCACTCGTAGTAGACAGCCCCCAACAAGCGCCATCCTTTAGACTATCATCTTCCAGTAAAACAAAGGCTCTAATCTGGTTTTCTATTTGAAAAGGCAGCAAACCGGACAGCAACTCCCAAATCCAGCCTTCCCCTTTACGCCAATAATGCATGATGGGTTTATGCAGCTCCACCAAGCTAATTTCCTTCAAACACATATTTATGGTGAATATTGGGAGTTGTAGTGTGGTGGAAGCTGAATTGTGGGCGGTTATTCATGGCTTGAGGTTGGCATGGGATGAAGGTTATCGAAAGATTATCCTCGAGATTGACTCCGCGTTGGTAGTAGAGTGGCTAAATAAAAGTTGCAACCCTAAGTTATCTCTTCTTAATCTAATAAAGATTTGCCTGGATCTTTTGAACAAGGATTGGTTAGTGGAGGTGAAACATATCTTCAGGGAGAGGAATCGTGTTGCGGACTTCCTTGCGAGTGAAGCTCTCATACATAATTGGGGTGTTCATGTTCTCCATCATCCAGTAGGGAAGTGCAATCAATTGCTTTGGGAGGATGTAACCGGAGTCTCTTGGCCACGAAGAGTTGTTATAGAGTCGGGTTGAGATTTTGTTTTGCTTTTATTTTGGGTTTTTTGCCCCTCCTTTGAATCAAAAAAAAATAATAACAAAAATGATAATTACTGTGACAGAGACTCCGAATCGTCGGCTACGACTACAATAGTTATTGGTGATGACGACCCAACCATTGTAGTCGATGTTGAACAGCAGCGGTTGGCAGTGAAATTGATAAAGCTGTCTGACAAGGAAGCTAAAGAAGTGACAAATTTTCTTGGCAAAAGGCAGGTAATGAAATTTTATGATTTAAATTTTACTTTGGAAGTGAAGTCTAGCCAGCAAGGTACGAGTATAGAAATGGAAGCTGAATCGCTGAAGTTTAATGTAGACTTGGGTTGTTTGACTGGGCACAGAAACTGTTTGTGAAAATGCCAAACAGAGAAATGAGTGAGCTTTATCTTGAAATGAACTCATTTTGTGGAACCAATGGATTCCCATTTGATCCTGGTGGTGGGTACCTTGCGAATTACAATGGAGGGCATTGTGGTTCTCATAGTTCACCTCATAGCATTAATCTTATAGCTAAGTCAGAGTCTGGGTCTGCTGGGAAGGAGATTGTTATTGGAGAAATTTTTAAGATCATTGATTCAAATCAATGCACAAAGAATGTTGCTCCAAATGGTACATGTCTTCTTGCATTTGTTGTGGCAGTAGTTTGCCATTGTTTCTAAAGTAAAGCAGCATGAAAAATGGCAACACAGAGGAAGGAAGAAGAGTTGCAGCAACAGGAGGGTGCTAAGGTTAATTTCTTTAACAAACTCAGTCATGTGGAGAAAATGGAGATTCTGACTGGCATTGTAGTACAAAAGAGTGGTGTAATGCATGGACAAATGATTCACTGCAATACAACAAAAAATGGGGTTTGAATTGAATTTTTATGCCAAGTATGGGAAGCTACGACATTCCAAAAGGCTGTTTAGTGAAATTTCTCAGAGAAAAAGCATTATTTGGAGTGCATTGATGTTAGGTTTTGTTAAAAATAGGCAATTATGTGATGCCATTGCATTGTTCAACCAAATGCAATTTTCACGTCTTAAACCTAGAACTGAGATATTGAGATGCCTCATTGATGCATACACCAATGTCAAAGCTTTACATTTGGATCAATTAGTTCGGGGCTAGAGTACTTCGAGTAATGCAAGATGTGTTTTGGATCGTGGAGGATTTGAAGATCATGGTGTCAAGGGAATGATCGTGGTTGGCAAATATGTTAGAGTAATTAATTTCACTTCTCTGGAGATATGTTTAGACATGCAAGTTTCAGATAATAATTCTGATTTTATATTTATATTTTGGAAGTTCTTATTTTTGTGTCGTCAACCTTGAGGGCAAGATTTATCTCAAGAGAGGGGTATTGATATGAGCCTATGTGTTTTATGTTATAAGAAAGTTAGTTAGTCCACGTGACTATTGATAATTGATTTTTGTAGTTAAGTTGGTGGTCTCTAATCACTATATTAGTTGGAGACCTCATTTATAAAGGAGTTTAGAAATAAAATTAAAAATGAGGATGTTTCTTCACTCGATCTCGGTCTCTCGTTTGTTCTTCCTCTGTGTTTCTTTGTAATTCTTTTATTTGTTGTGCTGAGGTATAGGTTTGAACCGGGTTCATATCAGTTCTTCTCCTCGATCCCGCTGTCCTCGATCGCAACCATAGCCAATTCGGCCCCTCTCTGAGTTGGTCGCTAATCTTCTCCTCTGGTATTTGTTTACTCTTTGATTCGTCATTTGTTAATTTGAGGTTGAATTGAATGGCCCTTTTCATGTTATATAGTAGTTTGATGAGTGATTTTACTCGATCTGATTGTACGTTCCAAGTTTTGATATTTTTCTTTCTTCTCTTCTGTAAAGTTCGTGAATTTCGTGTCTTCCATAGTAATTTGAACTCATACTTCTGGTTGTGTTTGGGACTTAAGTCTTTTTCTACTCTTAGTCGAGAAATCCCCTGTTAGCGGTTTGTTGTTTACGAGTAATTAGTAACTTATAATTACAGACTAGGTGTAGTTGCATTTGAATGATCCTACGTGTTTCTTTTTACGTGTATCAAGGTGGTTTGATTTCATCTTTTTTTTTTTTTTTTTGGTTTATATAGGACTTATCAGTATTAACAACTTAATTTACAGTTTACATTTCACATGAATCTTGAATATATGTGTATGTCAACAACTGGAATGATTAGGACTTAGGCTTCTTTTTTTTTTTTTGGCAATTAAACAATTTGGGATTGCATATCATCAAAAAAAAAAAAAAAACGAAGTCAGATAGTGTAGATTTTACTGCTGCTGCCCCTTCTAGAGAAAATGATATTGATATTTGATAAAATTTGGCTGATATTGTTATTTTGTTCAATACACGTATATACATATATTTTGGAAATTTATATATAGCCCGCATCCAGCCACACCCGTATTCATATTTTGTAAGAAATCCTGTATCCTCGTACCCATATCGATTCTTCTTAATGCTAAGAGTTTTGAGTTTACATGGCTTCTTGAATAATTTGGAGCTTGAATTTTGGCACAATCATTTTTTTAAAGTGTTTTTTCTGCAATTTATGTTAAACGTTGTTAGTGAATCTGACACTCCAGTAATGCTTCTTTACACAAATCTCTCAATTGTGATTGTATAGGTACTTTAAATCTATCTATGGGTTTCATCTCTCCAACCATTATTACAAGTCTGAACTCGTCGGTTCAATCAAAAATTTAACCCCTTTCACATCTTTGGACTTGAAGAAAATCCCATGAACAATCTGGGTCACCAAGACGAAGACAATGAAGGCGAGGTCTTCCTCAACGATTCTGATATCATCCAAGAAGTTACTGTTGATGAAGAAGGTCGTCTGCTCTTGCTATCTGTCCTCCGTGAATACAACACACATTTACAATTTTATGTTTTCATCTAGCAAGTGAAAGAAAGTCTTTTCTTTTTGTTCTTATGGACTGAAATCTGGGTCAGAGTTGAGAATAGTTTTCCGTTTTGTTTATGGAGGATTGGATTCTTCGTTAACTCCAATTATTGCAATTTAAGTTTTTGATTAATTATATTGACACTTGATCTAGTGTTCTTCTTGGTTGTGTAGGAATTTTTACCAAGCAGTAGTTTGTGATTTGTTATTTGTTGGCAACACGATATGTCACTGGTGTGACTTCTTTCTTGTTTGTCATGTAAACTCTTGCAGCAGTGCATATGTCAACTGGTTATATACTTGTTACGCTAACTTTTGTTATCATTTTCTTGTCACCATGTGGTTACAGATCTTCCTGACGTAGATGACGATGGTGGCTTTGATGCTGAAAATTTGGGTTTGTAATATTATCCAATTCATTTTTTACATGTACATTAAATAATTCTAGTTTGAACAGGATGCTACTGTATAAACACGGTCTGGGAAAGAGTGTTCTGTTAACAGCCTTTCCATTCAGTACAGTAGCCAAAACTTCTGCTTGAAAGACCCAGTGTTATGACTTTTGCTTGTGTATGAGTATTGTTTCTGATGGAGACAAATGTGGTTATTATGTGTAGTTGCCTATTTTTGCTTATGACAAATTGTTATATATGTTTGGTTGCAGAGGAACCTGATGATTCAATGCACATATTCACTGGACATACTGGTAGGTTTTGGTAGCCTTTATTCATATTCTTAACTGTATGCTTTCTTGATTTTAAGAAGTTGATTCAAATGAGAAAGGTTAAACATCAGAAAATATAGTTTACTTTAAGTCGACTTCTGCTAAAGCTAAATTTAATAGTGAAAAAATTTGCTGGAGATTGTTGCATTTTGAAAGTCTCTAGAACATAGAAAATTGTAGTTACAGAAGTTTCCAAAATGTAAGTTAGGATAAACCAATGAAGTCAATTTTTTTGGTTTATTAGCTCGGAGTACCAAGAAAAATTTGATTATATGTGTCTCTCTCCCCTGATTTCATCCTTGAGAGATCTCTATTCATCCAAATTTCAGACATTAGAGCTCAAATAATTGGCCTCATGAAGGCACATTATGTCAATCCATTGTTCTTCTTACGAGATTGTAGAACTGGAGCAAAAAAATAGTTTGTGGCTCTGTGGGTGATGTATTTGTCATAAAAACAATATATGCTCTTTTCTTCACAGGTGAAGTCTACACAGTTGTCTGCAGTCCAACAGATCCCACATTAGTGGCAACGGGTGGTGGAGATGACATAGGCTTTCTTTGGAGAATTGGTGAAGGGAATTGGGCTTCAGAGCTCTAAGGTATGTGCAATAGAGATTAGTTAAGCTGTGCACTGGCCTTCTTGTTTTTGTTATTTGCTCAAGCTCTTGTTGATTTTTTTTAACACAGATCAATATATTAATCCTTCTCATCTAACATAGATGCACAATGTTGATTGTATATTTTCATCTTTGATCGATCAAATGATGCTCCTAACTTTGGTTGGCAGGCCATAAGAAAACTGTCTCCAGTTTGGCCTTTAGCACTGATGGGCAGTTACTTGCATCTGGAGGGTTGGATGGGCTTATTCAAGTTTGGGACACAGGGTCAGGAAATGTCAAATGCGTGCTTGAAGGTCCTCAAGGGGGCATTGAGGTGAGATATATTTAGTGTTCTGTTTTTTTTTAAAGAAAGAAAAATTATACAGTTGTCATATTGGTATTTTGCTGTCTATAACATTTTACCTATGTCTTTCCACAGTGGGTGAGGTGGCATCCCAGGGGACATCTAGTCTTGGCCGGTTCTGAAGATTCCACTGTGTGGATGTGGAATGCTGACAATGGTGCTTATCTTAATATGTTTTCTGGTCATGCTAGTTGCGTGACTTGTGGTGACTTTACCCCTGATGGTACTATTGTATGTTTCATCTTGCTATACAGTTTTCATGTATTAAAATTTTATCGGAAGATAGCTTTTTATGTTCATTTTTTTTTCTCCATTTTTTTTGCTTGCTTAAGGTAAAATAATCTGTACTGGTTCAGATGATGCATCTTTGAGGATATGGAATCCAAAAACTGCAGAAAGCATTCATATTGTAAGAGGTAAGTTGTGAGAGGCTTTCAGACTTTTTATCCTTTTCAATTTATGAAAATAGTAGCTTTCCCACTTGGATGTGAGCTTGTCGGTTGTTTTTTTGGTGACTGTTTTGGTTTCTTCTATAGGCCATCCTTATCACACTGAAGGGTTGACATGCCTAGAAGTAAGCTCTGATTCAGCACTTGCTCTCACTGGTTCGAATGATGGTTCTGTCCACATTGTCAATATAATGAGTGGGAAGGTTTGTAGTATTTTTGCATAAGATTATCTTAAGTTGTCTACTTGTCTTTTATCTGTAATCATTATTATTTTGGCAAGGTAATGAAGATTTGTATGCTAGAGTATTTTGGTTTCCTTTGTATTCTTTGACAGTTTGGCTTTCTTATTTTCTTCGGTCATTGATGAAATTGTTTTATTTATTTCTACTGTACTGGATTTTGTTGCATGAATTCTTGTGCTAGCCTGATAAAACGGGGGTTGATATATATGGGTGCCTTAATCGACTTGTTTTCTACAGGTTGTTGGGTCTCTTGCTTCTCATTCAGATTCAATTGCATGTATTGGGCTTGCCCCAAGGTACGAACAATATTGTGAAAGCTTTTATCCCCTGCTCCCTCTATGTTTTCTGAATGAGTTGACAATCTAAGACTGGAATACTGATTATCTGATTTTGGCCAAACAAAAACTGGACAAAGAATAAAAAGGAATGTTGCTTTCTTATCATGTTAAATTTGATGTTTTTTCCTTCCAAATGAGGAAAACACGCATTTAGTTTTGAAGCCTTGCAAAGTTGCAATTTAAACTGAATTTTGACGAACCTGACTGATTGTTATTCATTGATTTCAAACCTCCGTGCAGTTCGCCGTGGGCAGCAACTGGAAGCACGGATGAGAAGCTTATAATATGGGATTTGCAGCATTCATTATCACGCTGTACTTGTGACCACGAGGTCTGTTGGCATTTGAACGCACATAAGCTCTGTTCATTATCATTATTTATTGATATTATTATAATGTTTCTGCAGGCTGCTGCAATTTATGCCATGTTATTGACTGACAAAATCTGAGTTTTCCTTGTTTGCAGGATTGGGTGACATGCTTGACATGGCTGGGTGCATCTAGGTACTTGGCTACAGGTTGTGCAGATGGGAAGGTGAGGTTATGGGACAGTCTCTCCGGCGATTGCCTGAAAACTTTTCATGGGCATTCTGGTTCTATTCTATCTCTCTCTGTGTCTGCTAATCGTGATTTCCTTGTCTCCGTTTCGGCCGATGAAACTGCTCTTGTGTTTGAGATTGCGAAGTTTAGGTAAAGCAATGTGTCCTAATTACATTTTTTGAGGGCTAGGATGTATCATTTTTTTTAATTTAACGGCTTTGATAGGGACCAAGTGGAAGTCATTTAAATTAAATGTTTGATTTGAGTATAATTAGGGCCCGTTTGTTTCCATTGTTTTGCAATTGTAATGAGAATCATATTATTAGTAATCAAATTAAGGTAATACAATTACAAAATAATCACATTCAACTATTCTAGTGTTTGGTTAATATAACTAATTTGTAATTTGTAATGAATTGTAAGTTGATTTTCGATTTTACCCTTCAAATATTTGATTTTAAAAATAATTATTACGGTGATACATTGTAATATAAATAAATTTTTAATAATATTATATTTATATAGACACATACAACTTTGCTCTACAATATTTTTTAGCACATATATCATTTTCTTGCAAAATAATTCGACATTTATATCATTTTTCTGTAGCGCTTATATATATATAATTGCGTGTCTGTGTATATATACTTTTTTATATATAACTGCGCATGTATGCACAATTATATATAAATATATAACTATGTATAATTGTATATATATAACTGAACGTGCGTGCGTCAGTGTGTATATATGTGTGTAACTTTCGTGCGTGTGTGTGTGTATATAACTCTGTGTGTGCAATGTATATAACCGCGCAGTTATATATAACTGTGTACAGTTGCACAGTGTTACATATATTAGAACTGTGTAAATGTGTATATATACACAGTTGTATATATATATACACACAAATAAAAAAAAAAGTAGCGTATTATTATTTATTAGTACCATTATAAATTTTGGAGGGTATTATTGTCAAAACAGTGTCATATACTCGTTTTTTTCCATTTTGACAAAATGGTGTATGTGATCTCACAAAGGAGTGCGAGATTAAAGGTGAAGTATCAGTGTATCACAAAGAGAGTTTACCTAATTGCTAATAATGTCGAAAAAAAAAACTACAGTGTCTGTAGAGATTGTTTGTTAATTACTTGTATAAATTTGCTGGTTGTTGGACTGGTTAGACTGGCAGCCTTTGAACATTAAATTGCAGATGTAAAGCGAAAGCACTCTTTTAAAAAAGTAGTGCATTTTATATATGTTCTCTTACTAGTGTTTATAAGGTGTTTGCGTTTATGCGTGAGTGAAATTCTTAGTGGCTGGTGGTTGAGGTTGGGGTTGAGATGTTTGTTCTGCAAGTGAGGTTTGGTTTGAATATGGTTCATCTTCTTTTTACTTGATTAGCTGGATTTGGTGAAAAGTAAAAGAGTGTCATGGAAGAAACCAATGGAAAAATGCACAACTTCTAATAAAAAACAATCTTCTTGTGCGTTTATTGCCGAGTCTAAATGGACACAAACAGTAAAGGTTCAATCATTTTCTGGAAGTCCTAACAATCATTAGGATTTCTTGCTTTTGTAATGGCTGAAGTTGACAGCATTGATAACCTTGTATCAGCTAGAAACTTGCTGAGTATTGGATTAGAAAAATCAAGGGAAATTGCCTCTGCTCTTGAAAGTACCGGATCGAGATTGGATGTCATGAACCAAAGATTGCCATCTTTGGAGGCTGCATTTAAGCCAAACCCAGTGCCAAAATGTGCATTCGATTCTCTCAGAGACCGTTTAGACGGGGCAATTGGCACTGCAGCTGCTGTTCTTAACGTCTATGGTGTCATTTGTGAGCTTCGAAAGTCGATCCTGTCAGACGCTTGTTCTGATCTATCTAGCTACCTTGATGTTGTGCAACAGATTGAAGGAGCGCTGAGATTTCTCACAAATAATTGCAGGCTAGCGATTCTGTGGTTGGAGGGCATTCTTGAATTCTTCGAATGTAATGCCATTGCCAATGATCACTTCATCTTGACTGTCAAGAAGTCGTTAGAAATCCTGGAGGAATTGGAGATGGCAGAGGAGAATGCCCATCTCGAAAATGGTCTTCTGTTTGAGGCATTTGACAAGCTTGTATTAGAATCTAAGCAACTTCTGACAGAAAACAGCAACTCTCTTGCTTTGGTTTCTCTATCATCCTCCACTGCTCCATCACCTATTTTTCCGGTGTCTGTCACACAAAAACTGCAGGCTGTCGTTGACAGGTTAAACGTTGGTAAATGGCTTAAGAAGTACCTATGTATACATGCTCAAGTCCGGAGTCTCGTCGTTAAAAGAAGTTTGGAAGCTTTTGATTTGGACTACCTGAAGAAGCCTATTACAGAATTTGACAATGTGGAGGAGATTGAGAGTGATGTGGATCAATGGTCCAATGATCTGGTGCTAGTGGTGAAGAATGTGTTAGAGATCGAGTACAAGCTATGCAAAGATATTTTTGGTAGGACCGGATCGAATGCGTGGGTGGCTTGCTTTGCAGAGATTGCCAGACAATCAGGATTTCCTGCTTTTCTTGAATTTGGAAAACATGTTAGTGAGAGTAAAAGTGGTCCAGTCAAGCTATTGAAGCTTCTACACATTTTTGGTGTTCTGGACAATCTGAGAGTAGATATGAACAACCTTTTTGGAGAAGGCTGTGCTGAAATCCAAACCATGACGAGGGACCTCATCAAAGGAGTAATCAATGGTGCTTGTGCGATATTCTGGGAACTCCCGGTTCAAGTGGAGCAACAAAGGTTTTCTCCTCCACCCGCTGATGGGAGCATTCCGAAATTGGTATGCTTCGTAACTGGCTACTGCAACCAGTTGCTTGGGGATGAGTACATGCCCGTATTGACACAAGTCCTAATAATCAATCACAGCTGGAGACATGAGAAGTATCAAGAAGGACTCGTTATCAGCCAGATTTACAACATTATAAAGCAAGTGGCATTGAACCTGGATTCATGGTCGAAGGCCTACGAAGAAGTCGCGCTATCCTGCTTGTTCATGATGAATAATCATTTCCATTTTGGCAGTCTCGGAGGCACAAAAGTTGGGGACATGATGGGAGAGTCATGGTTGAAAGCTCATAAGCAGTACGCGGAATACTACGCAACAGTCTACCTGAAAGAGACCTGGGGGAAGCTCCTGGCAACACTAAACCCCCAAGACAGTCCAGTTTTGACATCTCCAAGCAGACTGACTACATTTTGGCTCTCCCCAAACGGAACCACTAGTAGTACTGCAGGATGTGCAGTCAAGAAGAGACTCAAGAAATTCAACAAGGCTTTTGAGGACCTGTACAAGAAGCAATCCAATTGGGTTGTGTCTGATGAAAGATTGAGGGGGAAGATGTGTGAGGTTGTAGTGAAGGCTTTTGTACCTGTTTATGCTAGTTTCTTGCACAACTATGGTGTTTTGATCCAACAGGAGGCTGAGGGTGGTGAGTATGTCAAGTACACTACGGAGAGTGTGGAGAGGGCTTTGCACACTCTGTTTCAACCTAAGCTTATAAGCATTTGTAGCAACAACAAACCTGTCCAGTCCTTCCACTTGATTGACAGAGTCAAAAAAATGTACCACAAATGGTACAATTAGGACTAATTGATAATAATGAAGCTTAAGGTTTCAGTCAAAGGTCGAATCTCAGGGTAACTTGAAGGATGGCTTGAATTTATGAAAGTTGGATTTTCTGCTAGAATTTTATGTATTTCACATAATGGCTGAATCATTTTTTCACCACGGTCAAATCTACGGTTCGAATCTTGTCTCACACGGCAATCTTTAATATACTAAAACAAAAGGCAAGTCAGTGTGTTTGTGGGCGAGTTCAATGTATTTTTGTATTCTCGATTATGGGATTAGGTGTGGCATACAGCCCCATCGTGAAGACTTTTTTTTTTCCTTCAATTTTTTTTTCTCCATCTGAGTTGATGTTGGACTGTATTCTCATCTAGGTAGACTAATTGGCAGGAAATTAGTGTTTTATGACAACGACGATGACTATAATTGTCAATGTTGATCCCTCCATTGTTATCAATAAATTAAATGGATAGGAAATTAGGGGTTGGGCCACATTAATACACCTTGAATTGATGATTTCCAATTCAATATGTGCCCAAAGTGTGGAAGTTGTTAGCAAGCATAATCTCCTAATATCTCTACATATAAATCCATGTTGTGAAAATCTTCTAATCTTTAATATACTAATATGGAAGGCATGTCTATGTAAAATTTTAGCAAACATGGACATTATATGTCCAACCATTGTTTTGTCAATGTCGGTCCCTCCATTGTTATCAATAAATTAAATGGAGAGGAAATTAGGGGTTGGGCCAAACCTCATTTAATCATCAACTACTCTTGATATAGTTGTGCCTATAAACATACCTTTTCCTCAACGTATGTTTTCCGTGTTTCGATTTTGGAGAGCATAGTGGGGCAAGACTTTCTTCCCAGAGGATCCGGTTTGTACAATTTTTTTAGTTATTTATATATGATTGTCATGTCGTTTGTGTTGTTTGATAATGGATAACTTTTTTTAGGCTCATATGGTCTTCGTTCGATGGTTTTCACTTTCATGTATACACGTGTAATGTTTGTATTTTTAGTCTGTTGTGAAATTATTGTACACATGTTTTTTTTTGACAGGTGGTGAGTTGTTGTGGTAACACGGAGGCTTTTATAGGTGAAGAAGTGGATTACCGATTGACAAATATTAGCCCACATGCAAAATTGATGTTTTTTTTTCACAAAGATCAGGTGGTTTTTTTTTTTGTGTTGGACGGCAGTGATCATCTACTCCTACTTTGTAATTAAAAATTTTAATTTTTTTTAAATAAAAAATTCATCTGTTAATTGTGCATGTATGACAAGTGCAAATTAACAAACATTGACAAAAAAAATCACTTGATCTTTGTTAAAAAAAAAAAAGACGTCAATTTTGCATGTGGACTGATACTTGTATGTCTTATACTAGGAATATATATTTTTAATGCAATCAATAGTTTTTTTGCAATTTATTATATTGTACAAGGACGATAAGAATTTCAACTTATCCCTTGTGTTTAATGCTATATGATATTACTAAAATGACCTTATCAATCATGTTTCGCCACGTGTCATACAATTATGTTATTTTTCCATTAGTGGGAGATGGTACTCCCATCAAGTAAATAGTCCACATATACCAATATTTTGTTTATTATTGATTGTTTTCAAATAAGACATGGAATATGTTGAATTGATGGTATTAGTGGGAATGTTTTTACTTTTTGTTAATTCAAAAATTTGTGTTTTTTTAGAAAATCTCTCGATTGAAATAGATTTAGCTTTTATGATTTACAGGCTGTAAAATTTATGGGTTGTATTTGAGCATAATGTGCTTTAGTTTGATTTTTACAGGAAAGTTACTTCTTTATACTTAGTTGTGCATTTGATCTCAAGTGGCCAGTTTCTTGCTTTTAAGGTATGTGCATTCAATTGTTTAATGTTTGGTTTTTATTTTGTTGGTATTTTTCTGTGTGATTTACAGTCTTTTGACCTAGGCTTCACATGATATTTTCTGATCTTGACTTTGTTGTGTTGGATGTATTATTTGTTTTGTTTTCACTCCCATTTTTAATATGATATTAGGATGGAGATTGATGAGACTAGCAAACAACGTAGACTTAAACGAAAGAGGTTAATTGAGAATCGTGCTCAGCAACGGATTATGCCATCCAAATTAAGTGATGCTCAGTCAGTTAATGATATTGATATCTTAGATGGCTCTGCTGGAAGTGACATGGAAAATGCTCAGGTTTTGAATCTAGGTTCTCCTGATCTCACATGCGAGTTTTGTAGTGCCATCTTTTGGCATGTTGAACGATTAAAATCAAATTCTAATCGTAGACCAATAGACTCCATGTGTTGTCGAGGTGGGAAAATAAAACTTCCTTTATTAAGAGCGACACCTTTGTTACTTGATGAATTGCTTGATTGTGAAGGATCAACCAAAAGTAAAAAATTTCAAAAAAACATACGGATTTACAACTCGATGTTTGCGTTTACATCTCTTGGTGGAAAAATTGATCGTGCTATCAATAATGCTTCTAGACCATATGTTTTTAGACTTGGTGGTCAAAATTATCATCGGATTGGTTCTTTACTTCCAGCACATGGAGAATCTCCTAAATTTGCACAGTTTTATGTATATGATACTGAGCATGAAGTTATGAATAGAATCAATGCTGTTGGTTCTACTGATAATGATGCAATTGATGAGGAAATTGTTAGAAGTTTGATTAGCATGTTTGACGGTCTAAATCAAATTGCAAAAGCTTTTCAAATGGCAAGAGATAGGTTTCTTGAAAGTGATATTAGACCTATAAGGTTAAGATTATGTGCAAGGAGAAATCATGATACTGATCAATATAATGTTCCTATGTCCTCAGAGATTGCAAGATTAGTGGTTGGAGATTTTGGTGATAATTCCGAGCATAGGGATATAATTGTGGACGACAAGGTTGAAGGATTGAAGCGTATTGATGAATTTCATCCAAGCTTTATGGCTATGCAATATCCATTGTTATTTCCTTATGGCGAAGACGGGTATTCAAAATTTTTGAAATATGAAAATGTGGTTTCTACTCATCCCACGGAAAGAACATGTGTGACTATGAGAGAATACTATGCATATAGACTTCAACAGAGGTCTGAAGAAGGGGAAACATTGATTAAAAGTGGTAAACTTTTTCAGCAGTCATTGTGGATGCATATGCATGTGTAGAAGAACAAAGATTACATTTCATTCGATGTAATAAAAAAAACTACATAAAGAAAAATATAAAGGTGTGTGTGATGCTTTTGCTACTGGAAATAGTGATGGTAGTTCTATTGGCAAGCGGATTTTCCTACCATCAAGTTTTACAGGAGGACCACGTTATATGATTCAAAACTACCATGATGCTATGGCCATATGTAAATTTTATGGCTTCCCTGATTTTTTCATTACATTTACATGCAATTCTCAATAGCCCGAAATTCAATATGCACTTGATCTACTCCCTGGACAAAAAATAAAGGATAGACCAGATATCATTACAAGGGTTTTTAAAATGAAGGTTGATCAATTTTTAGCTGATATTAAATTTGGTTCTTATTTTGGCAATATTGTTGGAGTTGTTTATACTATAGAATTTCAAAAGCGAGGTCTACCTCATGTTCATATGGTAGTTAGGTGTCATTCCACAAATAAATGTCAAACACCTGGTGACATAGATAATTTAATTTCTGCTGAGATACCCGATCAACTGACACAGCCATTGTTATTCGATACCGTAAAGAAGTTCATGATTCATGGTCCTTGTGGTATAGTTAAGCCTTCTTCACCATGTATGTCGGAGGGCAGATGTACAAAGCATTTTCCAAGGTCATTTCATCAGGAGATGACAATAGATGGAAATGACTTTGCATTATATAGGCATCGAGATAACGAGAACACAGTACTAAAGTGGACAGTTTTTGGATAATAGATATGTTGTGCCATATAATAAGAAGTTATTGCTTCGTTATCAAGCGCATGTCAACGTTGAATGGTGCAAGAAGTCTAGGTCTATTAAATATATTTTTAAATATATAAATAAAGGGCCAGATAGAACAAGGGCTGTATTAGAAGGGAATGTGGGACACCAAATATCCTGTGAGACTAGAATAACAAATGTTGTTGTTGATGAAATAAAACAGTATATATATTGTAGATATTTTGCTTTTTATGAGTCTGTTTGGCGGCTATTTGAATATCACATCCATTTTAAATATCCACCAGTAGAAAGATTGCCAATTCACCTGCCTCAAATGCAAGATATTTACTATGACGATTCAAAGGATTTATCAAGTATAATTCATCAGCCAAATGTAGAAAAAACTAAGTTTACAGAATGGATGAAACAAATTGCATTTATGGTGAAGCAAGATCACTGACATATAGTTCGTTTCCCTCAAAGTGGGTTTGGAATGATAGAAATAAAGAATGGACACCAAGGCAAAGAGACTTCTCAATTGGTAGAATGTCATATGTGGAGCCTAATTATGGTGAATTGTATTATCTTCGTATGTTGTTGAATGTTCAAAAGGGTGCAAGGAATTACATAGAACTGCGAACAGTTCCTGATATTATTCATCCGACATTTCAGTCTGCATGTATGGCAATTGGCTTACTAGGTGATGACAAGGAATGGCATGAGGCATTAGATGAGGCATTTGTATTTGCAACAGGGGTTCAGCTTAGGCAGTTATTTGTGACATTGTTGCTTTTTTGCAACCTGAGCGAGCCATTAAAACTATGGGATAGCCACTGACATATTTTACAAGATGATATTTTATATAGACTAAGACAACAACTGCACTTACCATATCTGATTATCTCTGACAATGATTTAAAAAATCAAATCCTCTTCGAATTAGAGATGTTATTGAATAGGGCTGGTAGTTCTCTTGCAGAGTATGGGTTACCAATGCCACATGGGCATCTTCTTGAGGAATTGAATAATAGGTTGTTGCGAGAAGAAATGAATTATAATGTTAATAAGCTAATGGATGAGTGTGAACAATTAAAACATCTGTTGAATCCAGAACAAAGACTTATATACAACATTGTTGTAAACAAAGTGATTAATCAGCAAAGTGGTCTATATTTTGTATATGAACATAGGGGAACTGGGAAGACATTTCTCTATCAATCAATAATATCAAAAATTAGATCTACTGGTAGAATTGTGATTGTTGTGGCTTCATCTGGAATTGCATCATTGTTGCTTCCTGGTGGTTGAACTGCTCATTCAAGATTTAAAATTTCTATTGACATTGATGATAGGTCAACATGCCACATCAAAAAAGGGACTCAACTTGCAAAGTTAATTACAAAGACCAGCCTAATTGTGTGGGATGAAGCACCTATGACACATAGAAATTGTTTTGAGGCTCTTGACAGAACATTGCAAGATATAATGAACACAGCTGATGGTCAAGAAAATTCAAAGCTATTTGGGGGAAAAACTATTTTGTTTGGTGGTGATTTTAGGCAAATTTTACCAGTAGTATTGAATGCAACAAGATATGATACTGTCAATGCATCGATTACCAAATCAAAATTATGGCCTCATTGTACTGTTTATATGTTGAAACAAAATATGCGCTTGCAAGACACCAGTCTTAATGCAGACGATAAAAAGAATATGGAGAAATTTGCGCAGTGGATTTTAGATGTTGGGGATCGTAATGTCAATGCTATTTCTATTAATGATTATGAGGAGGAAGCAAAGTGGATTAAAATACCATATGAATTGTTGTTTTCATCTTGTGGTCAACAACTTGACACCATCGTTAATGAAATTTATGACAATTTGACTACTTCTTATGGAAATTCTGATTATTTAAATGAGAGGGCTATAATTACTGGCACAAATGAAACTGTTGCTTTGATTAATTCGCATGTGTTGTCATTAATTCCAACAGAAGCGAGAAGTTATTATAGCTTTGATTCAATCAATAAAATCGCACAGAATTTTGTTTCATCCGAGTTGGTGTATATTGCTGATGTGTTGAACTCATTAACTTTTAATGGAGTCCTTAATCATGAGTTAGCTCTTAAAAAAATGTGCCGGTCATGCTGCTCCGCA
The DNA here is from genome assembly GCA_963580455.1 of Euonymus europaeus. Taxonomy (NCBI): domain Eukaryota; kingdom Viridiplantae; phylum Streptophyta; class Magnoliopsida; order Celastrales; family Celastraceae; genus Euonymus; species Euonymus europaeus. The sequence continues at coordinate 5,862,493 of OY756965.1, forward strand.
ATTTAGATCAAGCTCAGGGTTTGTGTAATGGAACAGGCTGCTTATAACTCGACTTGGAGATAGAATACTTGAGGCAAGAGTATTGACTGGTTCTCATACAGGTGCTAAAGTGTGCATTCCTCGAATAATAATGGATGGAAAAGATCAAAAATTCCCATTTGTATTGAAGATAAGGCAATTTTATGTTAAGTTATATTATGCTATGACAATTAATAAAAGCCAAAAGCAGACTTTGAAAAAGTTGGATTATATCTGCCAAAGCCTATTTTCACGCATGCTCAACTATCTGTTGCTCTTTCACGTGTTATCTCTTAAAATAGGCTTATAATTATGACAGATGATGACAATCAGCAAACCAAAGGCTATACTAGAAACATAGTATACCATGAAAATTTTCAAGGTCTTGCTTCAGGTTGTGTGAACCAATATATTGTTAAATTCTCATATTCATAACTGTCTATAGATGATTCCTCTGCTATTATTAAATATCTTGTATTTGCTGTTACATATTGACATTCACTGGACATGGATTATAATCTTATTTCTCAACTCGGATTTCCTAATCACAATTGGAAAATCAAGGGAAGAATTGCACGATTATGGGACTTTATAAATCATTCTGAGAATGATCTTCTAATGAGTGTTGATGCATACATTGTCGATGAAAAGGTAATAATTTTTTTTAAAAGAGCTTTATCTTGAGCTTTGTAGAAGATATAACTAAACTTTAACTTCAGACAACTTTTGGTGTGCTAATAAGTTATGTCAGCAGACAATCATTTAACACAAAAGTCTTATAAAAGAGTTGCACATTAAATCATAACTACCCTTAGCAATGATAAGTTCATTAGAGGATGACTCATGTGCAATTTTATTTAAAATAAAAATATGTTTGTACATCTTATAAAATTGCATCCTCATTATGTATTGTTTTATCTAATAAATATGCAAAACAAATGCTCATGATTAAAGATTAACCCTTGCACTTCACCTTGATGCTTAAATTCTCCTCCTAAGTACAAATATTACTTGACATTGAACAAAAAATTATCTTTCATAATGCAACTTACGTACCTTAATTTTGTTATCTGAAAATTCTTTACCTTTTGACTTATGTTTTTTTTGCTAGGGTGACAGTATACTTGCAACAATCAGACCGGAGAATGCAGATTATTTCAAAGCGTTGCTTGATGAAAAGGAAATTTATTATTTTAGTAATTTCTCAGTATTTCCAATCAGAAGCAGTTACCGACCATGTCCAAATGAATATATGATCAAATTCGACCGAAAAACAAAGATCGAGAAGATTGTGGATCCAACTAATCAAATTCCTGCTGACAAATTTTACTTCATAAATTATGAGAAAATGAAATCTAGAGTTCGGAATAAAGTTTACCTGACAGGTAAAATCATACAAAAATATTCATTTTTTATAGCATTTAATTTTTAATTATTTAAAATGATTTATTGTTACAGATGTGATAGGCCAACTACTAAAGTCATGGCCTGAGGAAGAAATATGCCGCAACCAAAGAATGGTTAAATTAAAAAAATTGGATTTTGAAGATGAGATGTGAGTATATCATTGATAGTTCTGAACTAATATTTATTTGTGAAATTTATTTTTTATCTTAGAAGTGAACTACATTAATGGCATACATGACTATATTCATGTCAAGGATGAATAAAATCTCAGCAACACTCTGGGGTGAACTGGCTGTCAAGTTTGATGAGAAAAAAATTGGTTGAAAAATCACATGACAAACCAATGATTATAATACTTGCAGGGATGATGGTTTTAACATTTTCAGGTATATCAACATTATAAAAAAAAGTAGATTATGATTGATTTCTTTTTTCAATTTTGCTAATTTTAGAATGGTGAATAATATTAATATAAATAGTGCAGGAAAAACAATCTTAAGTAGCACATCATCATGAAAGGTCTATATTGATTTGGAAATCCCAGAAGTCTATCAGATGCAAAGAAGGTTATTTATCAATACTTTTATTCATATGCAGCTCATATACATCAATTATGGATGATATCATTTGTCATGAAAAAAATCAGGATAATACAACCCAAAACTTTACAAATAATGCCAAGAAGTGAAGAAAGGTTGACGAATGTTGGTGAGAAACTGAACATCAATAGGAGAACAGTGGCAGAATTATTGTTGTTAGACAACTACAATGATGTTGTAAGTGATAAATTTTAACAACTAAAATACATATAAATGAATTTCAATATATGTGAATTATTGTGAAAACCATGTGCAGCATCTGAAGTTCACATGCACAGCAAAATTAAAGAACATAGATGTTATTGATGGATGGTGGTATACCACTTGCCCAAGATGTGGTAACACAACAAAACCGTGGAAGAATACAAATGTCTGCTCTCAATGTAGTCAGATTGATGAAACACCAATACCTTGGTAAGTAATGCGCTCCAATAATTAATATTTTACTCTCATGAGAACAAAGATGATATATAATACTAATTTATGTCATATAATATTTGAAATATGAAACAATTACATATTGAATGCGACAGTTGAAGATCAAACTGGCAAGCACTGTTTACTATATTTGATAGACAAGCAGAGAAGATGATTGGCATCTCAGCAGCTGCAATGACGTCAATGAAAGGTTCAAACCATTATGTCTTGCCACAAATGATTGCTGATATTTTCCTAGTTTATCATATTTTCCAAGTAGCAATCAACCAGAACAACAAGCGGACGAAATCAATATGCTTCAAAGTCACAAACATATTTACTGATGTCGATGTCGTGCATAGCAAAGACATATCTGAAAAGTCAAGCAAAACTCCACAAATCAAAGATAAAGAAATTGATGGTAAAGCAGCAGATGACATCATATCAATGGAAACTGCATTTTCAAACACTCAGCAAAATATTCAATTGGATCAAGGTTAGTCCGATATGCAGCCTTATACTCCTGAGAAATCAAAGTCAATCACCAGAAAGAGACGCACTCAGCATGTCATCAAAGAAGAAGGCTAAGATGCATCAAAATCAGATGATGAACCTTTGGCTATTTCAATGAAGAATAGGAAACACAAACAAAGGTAAACCGAACTATATCCACCGATGAAATCCATTTCTATACATGGTTAACTATTTGTCTATTCATCATAACTAAATCCAAGCATGCATTCTATGTATAAACAAAAAGACGCACTCAAAATTTCATCAAAGAAGACTCAGATACATCAAAATCAGATGATGAACCTTTGGCTATTTCAAAGAAGAAAAACAAAAAATACAAGCAAAGGTAAACGTAATTATTTCCAGTACTGATGAAATCTATTGATATATACAGTTAACCATGAATCTATAGATCATATTCTAAATATATGTATGCATTTTATGTATAAAAATGTACAGGCACACAATCAGTATTGCAGATTCGAGTCAACAAACCAATACACAAAAGAGAAGTGCTATTTCAGCCAACAAAAAAGGGAAGAAGGTAGCAAAATAACTCAGTTTATAGATATAATGAGATTGACGCTCTGAATATGTTTTAAACAAATCTATTTGCTGCATCATCATCTTCGGCATTTCTCTATGTGTCTTCTACTCTTGGCTCTCTATTGTTTTTACTATGCCTCCATCACATACAAAAACATACTCCTGATAAAAAAAAGAGTAATCAATCACAACCAACGATAAATTACATACAAAAGGTGACACGCCAAAATGGTATACTAAATAAGACTCTTTCTGTAAAACTTGATTGTCTTTCCCACATAACCAAAAAAAAAACACTTTCAAAACAGAAAAAATGTTGCAAAACCCACCTCCAATTTCTGAACAAGTTCTTTGACATTTGTTGCCAAGACAAAGATGTTCCGCTTAGAGGGGCTTAATAAAACCATCATCAACAGCACTATCAATGAAAGTGACCAAAGAGTCATAATAACCATTGACATTGAGCAAACCCACCTAGATGACAATTAGAAAGTTCACCTCCAGAATTCTTCATAAAAAGACGTCCGAAATGATATCAGAATTTGCATCCCAAAATTAGTGAATCTTCTTAATTTACAGGACCTTGTTTCTATAAGATATACATTACAAAATGATAGCATCCCAAATTTGTGTCAAATAATGAGTAGATTTGCGTGGGCTCCCTTACATTTAAGTTAAAGAATAAAGTGAATCATTTATTACGTGACATTATATTTGACATACTAAATTACGTGTTATACATAATACATGTAAGAAGAGTGTGATGGATGTATGTGTGGCTGGGGCCTGGTATAATAATATTATAGTAGACCCTATTGTAGTAGCCTTTATATTAAAAAATATTAATATATAATATTTAGCCAATCATGTATTTTTGTTTGAAACTTCTCTTATCAGTTAAACAAGGTTGAATTATTTTCGATCACCGAAATGTATCTCATGTCTCATGTTTCAACTTAGTTACAAATTATTTACGAGTGATTTGGTCTTGAAATGATGAAGGAGAGAGACGAAGGAAGCGTTTTATTCCCTCATAATTTAATCAATCAAAATGATAGAATAAATAATCCATATTTCTCTTATATTCTATCAATCAAACAGATCCTTAATTTTGTTCCAATCAAGTTACCCAATCAAATTTTCTTAAACTCGGATTGCGGAATGGGTGAAGTGACAATTTAAACTACTTTGTATTGGATCACGTTGAAAAAGAATGTCACATGGAAATGTCTTATAATTTTTAAAATTAAAATAAATCAGAAATCAGAATAAATTTTTTTGTCGTCTCTCTCCTATTCTTCTTGCTCTCCTTGGTTTAGGAAATGTCTTATAATTTTTAAAATTAAAATAAATCAGAAATCAGGATAAATATTTTTGTCATCTGCCACTGCCACACATGAAAACAATCACCAACAAAGCTCATAAACCACCTTGGAGCTCAACTCCCACCTGATCTTTGGTTTTTTCGGATCTACACTCGTGAATCGAAAACACGCGTTCATCCACTTTGAGATCAGAGAATTGGATTAAACCTTGCCTTTGACTTGATGGAAGACTTTTGACCCACTTTTCGATGACTCTTGGACATGTGCTTGGGTTGGCCCATTCACTTACTTTGAAATGGGATCGAGATTCTTCTTTTCAGCCTCAGGCAGGGTTGTTAAGCCGAAATCATAGATTTTGAGATCTTCGTTCACGTCTAACAGAAGAATCTCCAGTTTCAAGTCCCGGTGTGAGACTTCTCTGCTGTAATTGAAGAAAGTACATCCTCGCTTGTGTTAGCATACGGTATACATAAATATACAGCCAAAGCTACAAAAGAATTTACCTCTTGTAGCGTACTTGTACGAACGATTTATCCGGTACTCTTTCTTGACCAAGTCTATGCCACCGATTCTCCGGTAGAACTCTAATTATACGAAACCTCTAGTTAGTCCATCATAATCACAGCACCAATGTATTACAATATTTTTGGTGTCACACACCAAAAATGAAAACTTTCTAATTTTAGAAAGCTTCCTTCTCGAGTAAAGTGTAAAGTTTGGGTCTATCTCATTCAATTCAAAAAACAATTGAATTCACACCTATATAAGTTGTACACTACAACTTATAAAAGCTCAAAAAAGTTGTGTTGTCGGCACCATGTGTCGGCAACCACTTTCAGGTGGCAATAAATGAATAGATGCCCATTTTAATAATTGAGGACTAATGTGCTAGCTTGTCCCTTAATTACTTAGATCCAACCCGATTTACAATAAACCTAATTTAATTAATAATTCGATTATTTTCATCTTATGAAAATTATTGAATCCACACAGTTCTCTTAATAACCTTAGTTGGAACAAATTTTCGTGATTCCTTTATGTGTGACTTTCTAGGTTCATTACCGATTAGCAATAAGAATAATATCAAACTCTTTGATATTAATTAAAACAACTTTTAATCATTTCTTATAAATCACGAGTGACACCTAGCAGTATATCGTGACAACCTAATCAGTGATGAATACTTTCATATGAACCTTTAATTATGATTACCATGTAATTAAATCCTTTCACTGTACAATATCCCAATCGAGCGAGGATCATGAATATCGGTCAAATCCACTAACTCAATTATATGTCAGATCCAATATTTTATTGACAATGAAATAATTAATGAAAACATCTTTTTATTAATCAGGTAACATCGGCCAAGAATTTCCTGTGTCAATAAATATCTGGATCACATAGAATATTCTCCTCGTTTATTTCGAGGTGGTGGATTCCTTATTGACTGCACACAAGTCTCCATATATAACTAACTGAATTCATCAAATGTTAATATTTATTTAATAAATAAATATTTTCAACATTGATAAAATTCAATCACCCATATACAAAACTACCATGTCATCTCAGGTCTAAGAATTATTTACACAATCATAAATAAATAATAAATCATTGACAAGGAAATAAACCTCCATGTGATTCATTATTTAACAAGTCATGTTCGAAGCATTTATTCAACAATAAACCTTCCATATTGTTTGTTCTAATATCTCATATTAAATTGCATGAGACTCACAACCCTATCATTATAGGTAACAAACAGTATGCTGATCTTCTGAATTATTATTGTCCAATTAATAATTCTACAATACGAAACTTTTTTTTAAAATATTTATACTAGAGATCACTCGTCACTCATATTCTCAACTCTTGAGAATGAGGTCTCTAATAAATATCTATGGACATATTTAATACAACTATATAAATAGAAATATCAAATATAATACAAACTGCCATTTATATAAACAATTAATATAGTACAATTATTATATATGTTCCAAATACAACCGTATCAGATTGGCTATACATGACATATATCTAACAGCTTGGTCCTTCTTTAACTTCCCCTTCGCGATCTTCTCGAAGAGTTCGTTGCTGGATTTTCTCCATCATTTCATTCTTTTTTAAGGAGAGAGAAGGGGAAGAAGAACATAAAAGAGAGGAAAATTTATTTTTGATTAATTTTTCTTTTAAAAATGTTAAAGGATAGTGAAAGAACAAGAGGGGGAAGGTTTGATTTTTTATTTATTTATATTTAAAAAATTGTAGGACATTTTCACATGACATTTATTTTTCATGTTAACTAATAGAAAGCAAGTCAAATTGTAACATCACCCGTTTTGCTGTTCGAATTTGAGAAAATTTGAAATTAACTGAGTGGCTTGATTGGAAAAAATTTAGATGTTTGGTGACCAAATTGAAAAGTTTAATCTTTCGGTCATCAAAATAAAACTTGTGTTATCTTTCTATAATCAAAAGTAGTATTAACCCCATTAAACAATGTATAGGAGTAATGCACTCCATAAACAGTGGCGCGTAGCAGTGCACTTCAGATAGTATTGGAGAAACACTCTCCATAGGGTGGCATGCTTGATGTGCTCCAATTGCGACGTCATTTTTTTTCTTTTTGTCTTTGTCCGTCATGGTTTCAAGCAATATATTCAAAGCACAAAAATTGACATCCAAAGTTTACATACCTTTTTTATAATAAAAAATTTAAGTATATATAGAAAAAAATACATTGGGAGATCTAGAGATCATGAAAGCACTCTCAGCAGTCTCCCTATAAGACTCCCTATCCCCAGATTTAAAGAGTATCTAAAAAATTATCTACCCAGCAGTATCTCTATCCCTAAATGACTCCCCATCTCAATGCTTATATCCAATTTGACTCCCCAAGTTGAGAGACTTGGAAAGACCAATCCTTATATTTGTTTTGTGTCTATTATGTTGACATGTATACATGTTTTAGCAGAAGAAAAATTTCCGTAAAGAACAAAACAAAAACTCGTGCATCTTCCTTCTCCTTCTTCTCTTGCCCTCTCCCTCTCGACCCTGTTATCCGACCCTCTTCTCCCTTGTCTTTCGTTTCCCTCTTCTCCGACCCTCTTTCTCTCTCCCTCTCGTTGTCTCAGCGATCGGTGAAGCAATCAAGGTTAGTCTCTTTCGATCTATCATTTTGGGTATGCTTGGAGTTTTAATTTTAGGGTTTGTTAAAGAATGGTTTTTTAGATACTATTTCTTGTGATTTTTGATTCTGGAGATAAAGTGGATTTTGTTATTTGTGCTTGATATTCTGATTTCTTTTGTGGAGTTTGTTTGGTAATGCTTCAATTCAAATCATGTAGTTCCTGCTTGCTTTAAAGATCCATCTTCACTTTGATTCTCTGCTACAATTTCTATTTTTGTTTCAGCATTCTCGATTCATCTACTACGTCAAATCGGTTGGTACAGATATATTTAGGTTCATTCCCAAAACAAATATATGTGAATGTCTATGATTTTTCCCATAGAGAGTGGTCAAATTGCATAAGTTGTTATAGAACCATCTACTTCTTGAGCTCGATTTTCATACAACCCAATCTTTGATTCCTTGACTACATTCTTAATAGCAAGCTGTTTGAACATTGTTCGCATTTTCTGCTATACATTCTTCATGGTTCTTTGTTTAGAGGACTGGACTTTGTTTTCTCAGATGGAATTTCGGTCTCAGGAATTGATTGTATCTTCTTTTTTTAATTAAGCAGAACAAGAAATTTACACTACATTGTTTACTTATACAAAAAATGTTTCAGATTAATAGCATGCAAAATTTTCTTATCTAATATATGCTCTCATTTGAACCAAGAACATACTGATTGTAGAGGATACATGTCTTCTTTAGGTGCTAGAGATTGGGACAGATGTAATAATAGAATTTGTCTTCATATATTGGTTTTTGTTTTTCAAATGTCTGGCTAGGTTTTGATGCTTTCATATGCTTGATTACCTCCTTTGTAGCATTGTGGCAGTGTAGACCCTATTGCAGGTGCTCATTTGTATTAAACCATGATTTCCCCTTGCTATTTTGATTTAGAACTTATAGGATTATGCGTGACAAATGATGGTTGGATGCTGTTTTGGGAGGTTATTATGTCTGTGTTTTTTGTAATTCAGTATGTGTTTTTTGTGATGCTGTGTTTTTTGACTTCTTGAAATATGTTGAAGGCATATTAATGGAATCCCAAACTGTTGTGAGTAAGAAGAAGCCTAGGGCTAGAAAGGTTGAGAATTAACTATTGCGGAAGATGTACTATTAATTGCAGATTGGGAGCATACAAGTGAGGATGTTGTAATTGGTACTGACCAAGCAAAGGGGCAATATTGGACTAGAGTTTGGAGAGAGTATTTAGAGAACAAGACTATTTATCCCTCTCGACCTGAGAAATCAATTATCAATAGATTTAGCACTATAAAGACCAAATGCTTGAAGTTTACTAGGATCGTTAAGAGCATTGAGTATGCTAATCCTAGTGGAATGACCGAACAAGACAAGGTATGACCTTAAATTTAGCATTATTGCCTTGTTTCCATGCTATAGCATTTTATTTATTGTCTTGCCTTGTTTTCTATTTTTGTAGCTTAATAAAGCAAACAGGGTATGGTCGACAGAGGGAGAAAGAGAGAGGCGTGTTCTGTGACGCCTCGGTCCGGGCACGCCACGGGTGCCCTTCGGCACCGTCCTAGGCCACTAGTGTGATCATCCGACGGCATCTCCCCGTATATCGGAGAGTCCCCGCCTGCATCAGAAAACGCGCAGCAATCAAGTTCATAAATCCATCACACTAGCAACCTAGCCAGGCCTCAGGCCTCAATCACATACAATCCTGATCCTAGGGGCCTCAGGCCATCCACTACCAGCATGCACAAACTGATAGTAATAAGCACATCATCAAATTCATAATATCATATAACCATAATCAATACTCAGCATACATCATGCATACACCCTCTGGTGTCAAATGGTTATAAGAATATTATGAATAAACATCAATACATCATATAGAAAATATGTTCTTAGAGTATCTCTCTAGCACCCACATCCTACCCAGGGCCATCCATGTCACATCTCGCTCTCACTGACCCGCTCCACTAGTACCTGTACCTGTACCAGTATCACATGTGGGAAGGAATGAAAGTAGAGGGTGAGCAAGAAGCTCAGTAGGGTATAAGTAACGTTAGTATAAGGCCGAATCTGAAACAATAGGCTATGCAACAATATGAAACCTACCACATGCACGTATACTCAACAATCACATAGAACATCAACCCGGGCAATCCCCTCAATGAGCAAACCTCATCGATAACATGGCTCGTTCCATGTAATATCGAACGTGAGCAAGCTCACCAAATCAACTCATCAATATCATGGTCGCTAACCATGACTATTGAACAGGAGCAAGCTCTCCAACATCAAACGCTCATGGATTACCCGGTTGCGTGATCCTACCACGCCCGCACCACTTCAGGCAAGGTCCCTCATGAACCATACCTCTAGTGCGTTATCCTACTTGGAGTTCACATGACTCGGTGATAACTCTCATCACTTCGCCATCCCTCCAAGTAGCTTTCAAGAATCCTATGGAGTCTCGAGTCCATACCCGGTCCCCAATGCAACTCTAATGCATTTTACGCCATGACATGCCGAAGAGATATATATATATATATATATATGAACATCCTACATATATGTATATACATAACTATCATGATGCATGAATGGAAAATCACATCGTGCCCATAGATGATGGAACACACACAATTGGGTCATGCAACATCAAGAACTAACAATAATCCATAATTAGGGTTCGTTTCCCCTTAGAAACAATTAAGGCGGAAACACAAATATAGAACGACCAATGAGGAATCGAAAAGCTCTTAACACATTGAAAACGAATGATAGAAAGAATGGTTGAAAATCTCCTACCTCGTGTCGAGCAATTTACCACCAATCCACAAATTCCGTACCTAGGGTTTCGGTTTGCCCAAACCTACAATGTGGCGAACCCAAACCCTCACACACATCAATAAACAACCAAAAACTCATATAAACATCCATTAAATCCATAAATTCGAAATTACTCACTTTCTCTCTCTAGAAATTTCTCCAAAATCCTCCAAACTCAACCCAAGCTCAACTCTACTCCAAATCACAAACCAATCTACATATACATCCAAAATCAACCTAGGATTAACATATCTAAACCATAGGAATCAACTCTAAACGAAACTTACAAGATCTACTCAAAACACTAAAAGTGAAATAATGAAGAAACTTACCTCCAAGGCTTGAATCTTCCTTGAATCCTCTCTAAAAACTCCAAAAGCAAGCTTCAATCTCCAATAATCACCTCAAATACACTTCTCTCTCTAGAATCGTCACTCTCTCTCTCTGGCCTCTACTTATGGTTCTTCAGGCGCTGCCCTGGGCGCCATCCTGGGCGTGCAGGATTTTCACGCCCAGGCGGGGTACGCCTAGGCGCCCCTGCGCCCACTCCCCATCCGCTCACCCACTGGACTGGGCGCAGTGCCTAGGCGCCCTGAGCTGCGCCCAGTCCAGTGCCTCTCTTTTCCGGACTCCCCTTTTCCCAGCTTCACTGGATTAGGCGCCATTGGGCGCACCTTTGCACACGCCTAGGCGCACACCGCCTAGGCGTGCTACAAGGACGCCTAGGCGCGCTACTAGGACGCCTAGGCGCGCCAGCTTCTCTTGTGCTCTTCCTCGTCAGCCCCCTCACTGGACTAGGCGCCCCCTGGTGCGCCTAGTCCAGTTTTTCTCCTTTGTGTAAACATCAAAAATTTCCAAAAATTTTGGGTCGGGGTTTCACATGTTCAAGTTACTGCATTATTATCAAGTGCTCAAGAGTTCTCCAAAATGGATCACAAAGGTTGTTCAGCCAAGTTTGAGCCGAAATCAAGCTGCATCAGAGTCCATTAAATTGGGAGAAAATGAAAGTGGCACTGGTCATGTTGAATTGGAAAGGCCAATAAGAAAGAAGAAAGGAAAAGAGTTATTGAAGAACAAAGGAATCAAAACAGAAGAAAGTGGTGAGTCTGAGTCTGAGTCAGCATCAACTTTGACAAGTCACAAGAGTTTTTGCAAAAGTTGCATGATCAGAAAATGGATGTCATCATGGATGATAGCAAGAAGATGGATGAGTGTCTTCAATTGAAGAAGGATAAACTTGAGCTTGATAGGAAGTTTCATGAAGAGAGGGTTATGAATACTAACATGACTAACTTGAATGAGATGCAGCGAAAGTTTCTTGAAATAAAGCAAGCAAAAATATTCCAGAAATACTTTAAGGAATGACTTGATGAGTTAGTTATTGTTTGTAGCTTTGTTTGGTACTTGATGAGTTGAACTTGTTTGCACTTATTTGGTACATTGGTATTGCCTTGTGTTTGGATGGACAAATTGCATAATTTTGGCATTAGTTTGGTAATTTAGTAGGCATATCTATTAGAAATTTTAACATTGAAAGGTGCACTAATTCAAACGAAAAGATAGAGGTACACTAATTCAAACTAAAAGGTGTTATCATTCAAAGTTGACGTCTACATGCCTTGCCCAAAAATGCTCAACTAAGTCTTCTTGAAGACGACAATGTATGCTTCTATCTTTCAGCTTCTCACGTCCAACGAGGAACCTATTATAGTCGTAGTGTTTATATCTAGAAGTGACTTTAGGAACATAAACTTATTTATACAAGTAGTAGTTACCTTTCTCGAGTGACTTGTATATATCACATTCATCTTCTACTATCATGTTATACATTATAACACATGCCTTCATGATATTCTTCATTGTTGCTAACCTAAAAAATCGACATGGTTGTGCAATGATATGGAACCTTGATTGGAGAACCCCGAAGGCACGTTCGACATCTTTTCTTGCAGATTCTTGAGCCTTAGCATAGTTTTTTGTCTTCTGAGTTCCAGGCATTTGGATCGTTTTGACTATAATCGACCATTTTGGGTAGATACCATCAGCAAGATAATATCCTATGTCATATTCATGACCATTGATGATGAAGTTCATTGGAGGAGCACGACCATTGATTACATCTGCAAAGACAGGAGAGCGTTCAACAACGTTGATGTCATTGAGTGAGCAGGGAAAACCAAAGAAAGAGTGTCATATCCACAAATCACGTGAGGCTACTACTTCTAGTATCACAGTAGGATCACCATAATAGCCCGAGTAGTGACCTTTCCAACCACTTGGATAATTTTTCCAAGATCAATGCATACAATCAATGCTCCCAAGCATTCCTAAGAATCCAAGCTCTTCATGCATATGGAGTAACCTTCCAACGTCATTTCGAATAGGTGACCTCAAATATTCATCACTGAAACACTAATCACAGCTTCAACAAATCTTTTCATAGCCTCATTTGCTCTGTTCTCTGCTAGCCGAAGATATTCGTCAACCATTTCTCCAGAAACTCCATAGCACAACATTCTCAGTATAGAAGTGACTTTTTGTAATGAAGATAAGCCCTTTGTGTGTGCAACATTTCAACATTGCGCAACATTTTCAGGAAATGTTGGGCTTGAGGCAAAATAATCTTGCACTAAGTTTTCATGACCGGTCTTACGATCACAATTAATATGGACACGACCAGGAATAGAACCTCGACGTCTACTCACATCTCCCTCTTCACTTTTTCCTTCAATAGTCTGAGAATTTGCTTGTACAACCTCTTCTTCAGTGGAGTCAATGAGTTGTTGAAATCTTCTCCAAAAAAATTAAAACATTTTGAAATTGAGATGAATACGAAGAAGAAGAATTCAAGATTTGAGAGTGAGTGTTGGATGAATTTTATGGAAGAAAACCACATCTTATATAGATTTTAAAAATATAGTCGTTGTAATTTTCAACAAAATTACCATTATGCAATCTGCAATTCAAAATTTGAAATTTGAAACTCAAAATTAAAAAATATAACTGTTGTACTATTTAAAAATGTTACCGTTACACATTTAAAATTTAAATGTCAAATTTTGAAATTCAAAATTTAGGGAACCAATATAGGGACACTATTGAGTGCTTATTGCTGAAACTGACTCCCTATCCTGAAAAATGATCATATAAACTGTTAGTGTAGGGATAGAGATGAGGAAGCTACTGAGAGTTCTCACTGTCCACAGTATACAAACCCAATAGGCCGTGTAAACAAATTGGGCAAAATACAACCCAAAGAAATAAATATGAAATAAACAAGCTAGTCTAATACTAAGTAGCAAACCAATAAGATCGGAGTGGCCACATTCTGGTCGGACATCTAGTCACAAAGATTTAGACCACCCAATAGCAAGTAGGCTAACTAACCCTATTTTTTAAAAAACTTAATTTGTAACCTTTTTTGCCATGAAATGTTCACAAATGCCCCTCTTGAAGCACTTCCCTCCACAAAAAATCCACCAATTAAAAATTAAAAATTCAATCAAAAAAATTACAAAAACAATAGAAAGGGGAAAGAACGAGGAAGACTCCATTGTTCGGGATTGGTTTTTGGAAAATTTATGTCTATTAATGCCATTGTTCATGCATCAATCACGGTAGCTTGGGTAAGCCATTGTTGTTTGCTAGTTCTGCATTTCCTTATAAGTTAACAACACCAATCAAAAAGAACAGGAAGGGGTACAGGTCTGGGTCTGCTCATTGTAGCAAATGATTGAATGCATGTCCCTTCTTCTTTGATTGTTTGCTGATTTTCTGGTTGTACAATATTAAAATCTAGTTTCTGGGTTGGGTTTCGATTTATTTGGGTTGTTCAGGGTATTTGTTTATAGATTAAAATTAAATGTTCTAGGGTTTATGAAATACAAAATTCCTAGGTTTTAGGAATTTGGTATTGAGTTTTGTGGATTGCTATAATTTTTTGTTTAGAATAGTTGGCCTAGGGTTTATGTTGAAAGCTGTGTGGGTTTATGTGTGATTTTCTTAAGGATTTTGCTAAGTGCAGATAATGATTTTGTTTAGTGCATGTTAATGTTTTGTGTAGTTCAAGTAAGAAATTTGTTTAGAGCATAATATGGTGTTGTTTAGAGTAGGTAAGGATTTGGTATATAATAGTTATATATTTTGTTTAGAGCAGTTAAAGGTTTGTTTATAACAATATGGTTTGCCAAGGTTTTATGTTGAGAGCTGTTTGAATTTATGTGTACGTAAGAATTTTATTTAGAGTAGAATAAGATGTTGTATAGAGTAGTTTTAGTTTTGTTTATAATAGTAAAGGTTTTGTGGAACAATTAAGCTTTTGTATATAACAATTTAGGTTTTGTTTATCACTTTTGGTGGTTTGTTTAGTATAGCATTTTAATTTATGTTTATAACAGTTCAAAGTTGAAACTTCTAATATTTGGTATACTCAATTGTGTGTTTGCAGTCTATACTAAATGAAATACAAGATAAGAGAGGTAGATAGATTTCCATCGAAGGTTAATTCCCTTTGCAGACTCCATCAAACATCATGCCTCATAAGAGAAGAACTTGATAAATTAAACTTCTTGGAGCAGTTTAAGAATGCCTATTTTGAAAGGTTCCAAGATATCAGTGTCTAATAGGTAACAATCCTCTTTTAGACTTTTGCATGTTGAACCGTTTCAACACCTTGTCTATATATAAAGCTTGGGAAAGGCCTATAATTCTTTTAGATCTATCTCTATAGATTATAATTCCTAGACTATAGGCTGCTTCTCCCAAATATTTCATGGAGAAATTTTTTGATAACCAGACTTTAACTGAAGTCATCATTCCCAAAAAGGAGAATGTCATCAACATACAAAACTAGAAATGTGTTAGCACTTCCACTTACCTTTTTGTAAACACATGATTCATCCACATTTTTAATAAAATCAAACGATTTGTTTGCTTCATCAAAACGGATGTTCTAACTCCTAGAAGCTTACTTAAGACCATAAATGGATCTCTTAAGCTTGCACACCTTTTGTTTTCCACCTTTGGATTCAAAACCCTTAGGTTGTTCCATATATATATATATATATATATATATATATATATATATATATCTTCCTCAATGTTTTCATTCAAGAATGCAATTTTGACATCCAATTGTCATATCTCATAATCATAGTGTGCAACTATGGCTAATAAAATCTTAATGGACTTCAACATAGCAACTGGTGAAAAGGTTTCCTCATAGTCAACTCCTTGTCTTTGAGTATATCCTTTTGCAACAAGTCTTACTTTGTAAGTCTCTACCTTGCCATCTAATACAATTTTCCTCTTGTAGACCCATTTGCATCCTCTAGTTACAATACCTTCAGGAGAATCTATAAGATCCCAAACTTGATTTGAATACATAGAGTTCATTTCAGATTTAATAGCTGCAAGTCATTTTGAAGAATCAATATCAGATATTGCTTCTTCATAAATAGTAGGATCATTATCATAATCTACATCTCCATGAATATACAGCTCTTGTATATCATGGAGCAAGTTATACCGTGCTGGAGGACAAAAATATGGCATCTCTACTTATCACTATCCTGTGATCAATGGGAATGTAGAAGTAATGTCCCAAAGTTTCCTTTGGATATCCTACAAATCTATCTTGTTAAGATCTGGCCTCTAATTTATCTGTTAGCAGCTTTTTGATGTGAGCTGGGTAACTCCAAATCCTAACATGTTTAAGACTTTGACTCCTACCAACTCATATCTCATATGGTGTTTTAGGAACAAATTCAGAGGGAATTCTGTTCAGCAAATAAGTGGCAGTCAAAGGACAATAACCCCATAGTGAAATGGGTAAATCTATATAACTCATTATTGAACATACCATGTCTAACACAATACGGTTTCTCCTTTCAGATACACCATTTCATTGTGGTGTTCCTGGAGGAGTCAGTTATGATAAAATGCCATGTTCCTTAAGGAACACATCAAACTCATGACTCAAGTATTCATCTCCTCAATCTGATTGAAGAGCTTTAATACCTTCTCCGGTTTGATTTTCTACTTCAGCCTTCAATTCTTTGAAATTCATGCTTATAATTCATTAAGTATACATACCCATACCGCAAATGATCATCAGTAAAATTAATAAAGTAGAAATAACCACCTCTAGCCATTTGATTAAGTGGCCCACATACATCTGCATGTATTAAGTGTAAAACATCTGTAGATTTTAGACTTTGTCCAACAAAGGGTGATCTATTCATCTTACCTTGAATACAGGACTCACAAGTAGAATAGGATTCTAAATCTGAGGATTTGATCAAACCCTCTTTTAACAACTTTTTAAGTTTTTCTTCTGCAATATGACCTAATCTTAAATGCTACAAATATTTAGAATTACTTTTAGGAGATTCATTTTTATTATTGTTCACATTATGAGTTAGGAGCTTATCATCACACATTTAAATAATACAAACCATTTATCATGTTTCCCATACCAACATATTCATTTCCAAAATGAATATAACAAACATCATTCTCATAATTGAATTCATAATTCAACTATGCCAATAGTCTCACAGAGATTATGTTATTGAAAATATTAGGAACAAACAAACATTTATCCAAATTTAAAACATGAGCAGAAGGTAATTCAATAAAAGCAGTAAAAGCAATAGTTACTCCATTTCCTACTTTTACAACCACTTATCTTGCTCCCAGAGTTTTACTTCTTCTCATATCCTGCAACGACACACATATGTGCGAAGATGCACCGGTATCAATGATCCAAGAATCAGATGATGAGTAAATATAAACAATATTCTCAAGTTTACAAAAATTGGCATACCTTATAAATGTGTCTCATTTCCTTTGACTTTCAAGGACTTGAAATATTTTGAACAGTTTCTTTTACAGTGCCCATCCTTCTAAAACAAGAAACACTTTCCTTTATTTGTTGCTGGCTTGCCCTTAGACTTCCTTTTAGAAATCTTCTTAGAAGGTCTAGAAGTTGAAGCTTTTTTATTTTTCTTCTTCTCAGAAGATGAAGAAACCACAAGAGCTTTCTCAACTGTCTTTCCCTTTATGTCCCCTTGAGCCACACCTAGCATATTGTGAAGTTCTGCTAAGGTGCACTCAATATTGTTCATGTGAAAATTCACAATGAACAGTGAGAAGGAATCAGTCAGAGACTGTAATATCAAATCAGTCTGCAAAGTGCAATCTATGATAAAATCTAAATCCTCAAGACATTCAATCAAATTGATTATCTTGAGAACATGATCTTTCACACTAACACCTTCAGCCATCCTTGTACGGAAAAGTTCCTTAGATATCTCATATCTTGCAGACCTACTTTGCTCTCCATATATTCTTTTAGATGAAGAATCATACTTTGAGCATCAACATAATTTTCATGCTGTTTTTGAAGCTCATTTGACATTGAAGCCAAAATATAACTCCTAGCTATTAAGTCATGGTCTTGCCATTTCTCATAAGTAACCTTTTCCTCCTCTGTGACCTGGATAGTACCAAAACTGGTTAGGAGACTAGTCTCTTCTACCCGTTTGGATATGCAACTCTTGCAGACAACAGCCACTGATTGACGCCGTTTTCAACAATTTTGATGACAGAGCTCCACGGTGAACTCAACCATTGAGTCTAACGAGAACTCTAGATAGTGTAGCTGTCCAGAAACTCATATCAGGGCTTGTGGCCTCAACTTGCAACAACTTGCAAATTTCAACCATAAATTCTGACAGTTTCTGATGAACTGATGATAGCCGGTGTCAACCATTGACTCCGATAACGTCAGATGAGGTCGTCGCTTCTTGCAGTGACCATGAAAAACTTATAAAAAATTAGATAAGAAAATCTGGTTGATCTAGCGAGACCAAGTGATAGAGATCACATGGTTTCAACTCTTTGAAGCTGATGACATTTTTTTGTCAATTCTTTGTACAAAAATCAAATTGAGAACCACTGTAATTAGAACCATATCTTGATAGAAAATTAGATTGGGTTACCTCTCATGTTCCACCATGAACCACAGATCCAAACATTTAACAATATCATATACTGATCAATATCAAGTGCATACATATACATAGATCTATAAATCATGGTAATGTGTAAAATAAAATAGATCAAGCAGCATGTAAGGACACCATTTTCTTAAGAACAAACAAATTTGCTCAAATATGCAAGACATCTCATTTATTAAAATCAATGTAAAGCACACGCATATCATATCATCATATGATCAAAGATTCTTCAGAAAATCCAAATT
The DNA here is from genome assembly GCA_963580455.1 of Euonymus europaeus. Lineage (NCBI taxonomy): Eukaryota > Viridiplantae > Streptophyta > Magnoliopsida > Celastrales > Celastraceae > Euonymus > Euonymus europaeus. The sequence continues at coordinate 5,881,576 of OY756965.1, forward strand.
TTCTCTATATCATAGGTAGTACACCGTATGCGTAACTACTCCATTACTACTATTATCAAATCGGTATACAAAATACTAAACAAAAGCGTTACCTTTGTAGCTTGCTTGAACAAACAATTTTTCCAGTAGATCTCCGATCATACGGAACCCTCTAATCAGTCCACCAGAATCACTAACTAAAGAAGAAATTTTGGAAACTTTTTCCAAATATAACAAAAACTTCCTTTTCTCTAATTTTGTGGATATTGCTTAACTTTCCACTTTTGGAAGTCCTACTTTTAAGAATGACAGTGTTGGTAACCATTTTTGGTTGCCAACTAATTTTTCAACCAATTTTTGTTGCCCATTAATTGAATAACCACCCATATATCTAATTAAGGATTAATGTGCTAGCAATGTCCATTAATTATTTGGATCCAGCCCGGTTTACAATAAACCTCATTCAATCAATAATTCGGCTATTTCCATCACATTTAAATTATCGAATTTACACTATTCTCATTCCAACCTTAGCTGAAACAAATTTTATATGTTTTCTTTATGTGTGACTTTCTAGGTTCATTACCAATTAGCAATAAGAATAATATCAAAATCTTTGATATTAATTAAAAAAAATTAATCATTTCTTATAAATCACGAGTGACACCTAATAGTATATCGTGACTACCCAATCAGTGATGAATACTTTCATATGAGCCTTTAATTACGATCACCATGTAATTGAATCCTTCCACCGTACAATTTCCCAATTGAGTGAGCATCATGAATATTCGTCAAATCTACTAACTCAATTATATGTTAGATCCTATAGTTTATTGACAAACAAATAATTAATGAAAACACCTTTTCATTAATCATGTAATCTCGGCCAAGGATTTCCTATATCAATAAATATCTGGATCACTTAGGATATTCTCCTCATTTAGTTCGAGATGATGAATCCCTTGTTGACTGCACACAAGTCTCCATACATAACTAACCGAATCCATCAAATGTTTATTTATTCAATGAATAAATATTGTCCACATTGACAAAATTCAATCACACATATACAAGACTACTATGTCATCTCAGGTGTAAGGATTATTTACACAACCGTAAATAAATAATAAATCATTGATATGGAAATAAACCTCCATGTGATTCATTATTTAGCAACTCATGTTCGAAGCATTAATTTAACAATAAATCTTTCATATTGTTTATTCTAATATCTCATATTAGATTGAATGGGACTCACAATCCTATCATTAGACTACCCACAACAATGACTGGGTAATGGACCTGGGCTATAAAATAAAGAGCCAGTTTTGGATTCTAGTGAAAATGTAGCCCACATCAGTGACTGATCAATCACTAGGTTATGTGGTTTTGCAACAGTAGCACTGGACTCCTCAATGCAGTTTATATTTTTTGGAATAAAATAACAATGAATGTTGCATTCTCTCTCCAAGACTTATCGCACAGCAGTTCTTGATCTCTCTCCAAGACGCCATCGCACCAAACCTCCTCTTCCATTTTCTCTCCATTGTCCGGCGAAGCCGAGTTCCTTCCTGGTGATCACGCGTATCCGCCAGGTATGTGCGACTTCTGGTTTTTGTTTTTTGGTGTGCGATGCCCTAGAATTCATGTGCCAGGTTGAGGTATTTTTAATTTTCTCAAAATATGCTGGATTAGTTTAATTAGCCTTGTGGAGATGATTTGGAAGAGTATTGTACATGAATTTTGATGCTGAGTTGTTACTAGAAATCCATGATTTTTTTTCAGAGTAGTTATTGGAAATCCATGATTCTTGTTTTAAGTTGTTACTGGTACTTGCTGATGCAATAGCTTATTCAATTTCAATTGAAGTTAATGTTGATTCAAAGTTTGCTAGTGAACACCCCTTACTGTACGAGAGATTATTGATTCAATTTCAATTCAAGTTAATGCTTTGGTACTCAAAATACCCCCTGCATTTTTCATTGTCGTAGTAATGAGCTAGTTATCAATTTCAATTAAAGTTAATGCTTCACACAATAAATTCAGGGTGCTACCTCATCAGGACTGGTAATGAGGAGATTTTTCAAGCTATTGATCTTCACGTGTTTATAGATGTAAACTGCATTGAGGATTTTGTTAGGCTAACTAGTAGCATAAAAACCTAGGTTTCTCTATGTGCTGTTTAGGAATCGAACTAAAGATTGAGAACAAAAAGTATGAGCTTCACATTTGATTGATTCCTAAGTGGATAACAAACCTCTCCTGTTTACTTTATTTTTTATTTTTTATTGCTTGGGTGCTCTTCATGAATTATACACTCAGTTGGATTAATATTTCAGTCTAAAATGAAATTAGTTGCAATCGTGCAAAAAAAAAACAGTTTTGAATGTTTATGAGCTACTGTATGATACAAATTTTATGATGGAGAAGATTGTAACACATTAAACTATAATGATGATTGTTCTGTACCATACATTAATCTGCAGTGGAATCGTTTCATGTCTAAAGAGCTTTCATTGTCCAAAAAGTAAGTAAAGTTCGTGCTTTTCATGGGGTTGTTTCAATTGTTTCTCATAATTTCTTTGGCCAATTTGAGCTAATAGAATCTTTGGTAGTCGATAGCTATTTCTTCCAGAACTCTTTGGGAGATGATACTTTTTGGATTTTTTAATATGTTTTAAGAAATACAGCAGCTAGATAAAGTAAGAAAATTTGAGCATCCTTGCAAATGTATGTTACATGATTAGATTTCCTATATGTTACAGTAGATCACATTAGACAAAGTGAAACAGCATAATTTGGTGCGTGGCATGCTTATATTGCATGATTTGTTTGGCAGTCTATTCTTAGGACTCATGGAAATTTCATTAATGCATGAATATATGGAGGAACCAGTACTTGAGGATTTGGTACATGAATTTTTGTAGGGTATTGAAGCAGAGTTTGTAAAATTTCTTTGATATGGATCCTCAATTTGACGCTGAATTTGACCCATTTCCAGAGGATTCTACACAATACGAGACGCAGAACGTGCATATGGTTAGTTCGCATGTAGAAGTTTCAGCTCCAAAGAAGACTCGAAAGGAGAGTTAGAGATCAAACAATCGTGGAAGTAACTTCTCCATTGACGAGGACAAAAATTTGGTATCCGCTTGGTTGAACACAAGTTTGGATTCAATTAAAGGGACTGACCAAAAGTCAAAGACCTTTTGGGCAAGAATTGGAGAACTATATAATGAGGGGAGATGCTCTAATCACGGCATTCGAACGAAAAGATCTTTGACAAGTCGGTGGTCTTCTATTCAACTTGCAGTAAACAAGTTTTCAGGCTCTTTTACTCAAATTGAGGATTCGCGACCATCCAGTACAAATGAGATCGATAAGGTAAGCATAAATTCTAGTTTAATATTTATTATTCAAGTTCCAAAATTTTCTTATTTTTTAACTGCATTTAATTTTTACAGATCCAATTGGCAAAAGAGATGTATCATGAAATTGTAGGTACACATTTTCAGTTCGATCATTGCTGTAACTTGCTGAGACATCAACCAAAGTGGAACATGTATGTGGGACAGTCGTCTTCTAAGAGAAAGCAAAATGGTACCTGTGACATGCATGATGCTGATACTATAAATTTGGATGATGATGAGTTCTCAGGATCAGTTTCAGTTGACAGACCAATTGGTAGAGATGCTGCAAAATAGGCTAGGAAGAAAGGCAAGGGTGATCACAGTGCACTAGTTCAGATTGTGGGCCAATTGACAATCGATAAGAAGAAAGAGCACGAGGAGAGGATGGCACTAGCTGAAGTTGAGAGAATTAGAGTTGGCAAAGAATGGAAGGATCATTTGGCATTGGAAACTAATAAGCTGGAGGTGAGACTGAAGGTGGAGCAAGTTAGGGCAGAGGTGGAGAAAGTCAGGGCAGAAGCAGAGAGACAACTTGCAAGTTCCAAGTATGAAGATTGAACAAAAAAAGAGAGAGAGGGAATATCAAATCATGATGACTGATTTGAATTCATCAGGTGTTGTGCAGCGCGAGTACATTGAGGGCTTGCAAGCAGATATCCTTGCTAGGCGTGGACATTGAGGACATTTAGACTTGTTATCGGTTATAATTTGGACTTGTTATTTATCATTCGGACTTGTCATCTATTTATAATTTGGACTTGTTAACTATTATATTTGAACTTGTTATTTATAATTTGGATTTGTTAACTATTTATAATTTGGACTTGTTATTTATCATTAAGTGCTTGATATATATTATAAATTAGACATTTCAAATATCATTAGCATAAATACATATAATAATACTTGGCTTACAAAATGAAGTTACACCATACTACTTGGCTTGCAAAATAAAGTTACATAATAAACTAGGAAATGAAGTTACACCATACTACTTGGCTTACAAATTGAAGTTACATAATAAACTAGGAAATGGAACCACCAATCCTTAGCTTGCGTCACTGTGAAGATTCCACACATGATCGATGAGATCAATTTGGAATTGGTTGTGGACTTCTCTATCTCTAATAAGGTGGTGACGTTGAATGAAGTTCATGACTTCTCCAGTATTGTTTGAAGTTTCAGCCAGAGGAGGGCTTTCATTTATTTGTTCATATGCAGTAAGATCCAACTGCTGATATGAATCTCTCTCATCTTCGACAATCATATTGTGCAATACGATGCAAACAGCCATGATGTCGTCAAGTGTATCGGTATGAAGAAACCGAGCTGGAGCACGAACAATAACAAATCTTGCTTGTAATACTCCAAAAGCACGTTCCACATCCTTTCTTGTGGATTCTTGACACTTAGCAAAGTGTCTATGTTTACGCGTCCGCGGTGCAAGAAATTTTCTATATTTCTAGAGTAATGATGTCCACACAAACTCAATAGACAATTGGTAGCCATATATTCCAACAACCCCAAAATAACCACATATTTGAACAACCACATTCACAACCACATGTTCCACCAACCTCAAACTATCCACACATTCAATCACCACATTTCCAACCACAAAATCCAACAACCCCATTTGTAGCCACACAAATTAATTAATTAATAAAAAATTATTAATGTCAACTAATAAACAAAATAAAAAATTATTAACATTAATATCATATTATCATTATTAATATGGTAAGGTTTGATCTTTAAAATAATAGTAAATTGATTGAGTTTAATTAAATAAGAAGTGATTGTAGAAATGAAAAAATGATTTGGAGTATTAGTTTAGAGAAACTGGTGTGTGTTGTTACTGTTTCAAAAACTATAAATTAGTGAAAAATGTATTTTTGCTGGAATTTAGAGAATCAGTTTAGAGTAACTGTTGTGGGTAGTCTTATAGGTAACAAATACTATGCTAATCTTTCGAATTATTATTGTCCAATTAATAATTCTACGATCAGTAATTTTATTTAAGATATTTATACTAGAGATCACTCGTCATTTATATTCTCAACTCTTGAGAATGAGGTCTCTAATAAATATCTATGAACATATTTAATACAAATATATAAATAGAAATATCAAATATATAATAAACTGTCATTTATTATTCCAACTAGTACAATACTATCATTATATACATTTCAAATATAACCGTATAAATTGACTATACATGACATATATTTAACGGGTGGAGGGCCGTTCTGGGCTAGGTTGGTCCGGCCTACTTTAAACCTCTTTATTGATTGTATGTATGTGTATTTTGAAATGATATTTACAGAGTTGAGAGGAAAAAATAAATTAAAACTGTCAATTGATATTTAGGAACACAGATTATTTAAACACTCAAAAATAATATTTGTGGAAAATATTAATTAATTTCTCTTACATTGTTACGATTAAATATGTGTTTTTTCAGAGATACTAAAACGTACAAGTAATTTAATAACATAGAATGCTGGGATTTCACGCAAAACAAACAAACTTAAATTTCAAATATCTTGCAAAGAGTGGTGCACCTGGCAATAACTATTTAGGCTTTGCAGTCATGATGATAAAGATAGACAGCGAAATAGAACTCGGAAAGCAAATTTTTCAACAACTAATCGTCTAATTCAACGACAAGAAAAGAAAGAAAGAGATTTGTGGTGGAAAGATGTGCATTGTATGAGAGTGGGTAAGTAAAAGACCAGAGGAACATTTCTTTGATGTTTAGGGAGTGGGTGGAGAGTGGGTCACATGAATTTCTTCCCCCCATTAGAAGAAGAGAGGACAATACTTTGCCAAAAAACTCAAAATCTAGAAACATACGGCTTAAGGGCCTCTGTATTTGTAGGAATAAGGAGGTGCTCTGTTCAGTTGGACATTTGGATATGATTTTTACTTTATTTATTGTGTCTGTGTTATAACTCAGATCATAAGTGTGGAGAGTATCGAAAGATATGAAAGGATGTGAGTATTTAATTAGGACAAAGCGCACACTTAACGCATAACAAGGTCTTTTTCAAGCCCAAATGAGTTGAATCCACTTGTTGAATAAAACCGTATGTGCGTGATGTATCTTCAGAACCAAACAATCTAAAACAGACAATATTAATTGTGTGTATCAATGCATGAGAGAGTGAAATTCACGACATCATCTCATCACAGAGACGTTGAGTCTATTTATCAAATGTGTGGTTCACACATCTTTTCTTTTAAAATTTAGTTAACGAATTGGACGTATGTGTCGCCAGTGCAGTGACTTGTATTGCAAGGGGCCCTCGTCCGGAACAGATACATGCATAAGATACACACATTCATGGCCCTTTCTATCCCTTTCCCTTTATTTGCCAGCACAAGATTTCCATTCACGAGAATCACCATTTCCAACTCTCCTTGTTTGGTTATACTCTTCTATCTGTTTGTCCTTTTCCTCTCTCTTTCCATGTGTGTTTGGTACTCTGCTTCCAAATTAGTGAAACTTTGACTCCATATGTTGAGTAACAAAATCAGCAGCAAAAAATTGAAGGAAAAAAAAACCTCTTGCATTTTATTTGTTATCACATAAAGAGATCCTCAACCCTCCCAAATAAAAACCCAAAACTTTAAAAAACAAGAAAAAAAGAACATGGACATAAAAATATGGTAATTTTTCCAAACTGCAAAATGGGTATTATTTATAGAGTACTAGGTAGAGTTGAAACTTCAGTTGAAATGTTGTTGTTGCTCAAGCCACGGCCAAAACCCAGATTGGTCATCCATGGTGCTGAACATGTTTGTAAGGCTTTCATCCTTGACAATTTGATCTACCCTTTGGCATTGAATTTCTGGCCTTGATGAGTTTTGGAAGAGCTGTGCAACACCTCCACCGCCACCTTTAGGCCTCATTAATGATTGTGGAAAGATTGGTCTGCTTGTAATAATTGGATGATTAGATATTGATGGACTGTCAATAGCTGCTGCTGCTGGTGTTCTTGATTTATCCAACTTGATATCTGAACTGTTCTCACTTCTATTGCTGCAAGAACCCTCTGTTTCTTTATTCAAGTTGATAGACTCTGTTACCTCCCCACCTTTAAGTGCCAATATCTGCACCCATTCATCAATTCACCAATCAAGTTCAAATATCTATATCTATAAAGCATAATCATGAAAGAAAACTCTTTTAGATTCAACACTATCTTCCAATGTTAGACTTAATGAGGTACAATTGGGAGGTTACATGTTCGATTTTTAAAAACGACTTTTCCACATATTATGTGAAAAAAATATAAGGTCTGTGTATATCATGTCTGTGTTCAACCTTGCCTGCTGCGGAAGCTTTATGCACGGATGTCGTTTATTTTTTATTTTCTTCAAAACATTATAAACACTATTTTGATATTCCAGGAGATCTGATTGCATATTACCAAACTTTTTCTTACCTCGGCATGGAGTATGTGATTTTGAGCTTGGAGTGCATCATTATCAGCTTTCATAGAATCAAATTGTCTCTTAAGGAGATCATAGTCTTTCTCAAGCTGCTTGGTCTTCCACCTAGCTCTTTTGTTTTGGAACCAAATAGCAATCTGTCTAGGCTGGAGTCCAAGTGCCCTTGCAAGCTGCAATTTTCTTTCAGGCTCAAGCTTGTTACCCAACTCAAAGTTCTTCTCAAGTGTCTTAACTTGTTCCATGTTAAGCCGCCTCTTCTTCTCACCCAATTGTGACCCATCATCAGACAAATCATCCTCCCCGCCACCATTTGCCTCTTCACCCAAATCCACTCCTGAAAATGACATTGATGATGTTCTCTTCCCTAGAAATGATGCAACCCCTAAATACAACAACAATACAACTTATTAAAATCATTGTAAGAATTTTGCAGAGAAAAACAGAGAGTATATACCATGAAAATCTTGGGGTGGACAAGAGGAGAGAATTGGATTAAGAGAACTAGAGTGAGATTGAAGATGGTCATGTTCATGAGGAGGAGTTTGGAGCATGAAATTTGTTGCTTGGAAGAAGGCCATCCCATTTGCAAGTCATCAACAATTAGCTACTTAGCTAGCGAGCCTTGAGCCACTGCTGTAAAAATATCTCCGCTGGTGTTAATCCCACACTTATCATCATTAGTTTAATGATTTAACCAGCTCCTATAAAGACTTTATTTTCTTTTTCACATAAATGGTTCCAGAGAAAAAAGAGGGAATAGAGAGAGAGAGAGAGAGGGGGAGAGAGGGAGAGAGGGGACGATCCTTCAGCTTGGAGTCAGTCTGCTTATATGATAAAAAAGGAGTGAAACTTTCTCTTACTGTGATTTATCAGCTAAAGGAAACACGTTTTTATTCTGATTTTGCTACAGTCAAATAGCACTCTGTGGTTAAAAGTGTAAAGGGATAGCCGCTCACCCCGGTTCGAGGCTGAACATTCGCAATTTGTGCGCCGTAAAATTTTAGATTTTGGGTGGATTTTGTGGCTTGTTAGGCTATTGCCATTTGGGCGGCATGGGATCCGTCTGGAGTGGGACTCTCTTGATGGTTTGATACACAGGGCTGGCCCTTATGATTGGGCTTGTGGAAGTTCCCAAGGTTAGAAAAGAAAAAAAAAGGAGCACCCAATCATCCAAAGTGACTGTAACGCCACTCATGTATAAAAAGTTCAATGAACCACGAATATCTAAGGACTGCACAAGAGTATTCCCAATAACGTTGATTGTTTAGGTAATTTAATAGTAGTATTTGTAATAATAATATTTACTATCCACTATTTGCTATTGCATCATTTTAAGGTCTAGAACATTGTAGACAGAGGGAGGGAGGAATCTAAGTAATGGGTCCAATGGAGAGGGGCAGGGTTTGCTACCAAACCCACCAACAAGTATCATGCATTAGGACGAAGTTCTTTCCCATCCATTATCCTTTCACCAGTTTCAGGACACTTTCTATGGGTGTCTTTGGGTGCAGTTGAAACTTGAAAGGGAGAGGCACTGGAAATTAAAGTCCCGACAAAACCATCTCTGTTAACCCTAAACACACTCTCTGTTACTGCCACTGCCACACCAACCCAAATGGCCTCCTCTTTCTCTTTATTAAATATCCAACATATGGTAAAAACTTGGCCACGACAAATTCCAATTAGTCTCTGATCAGTTGATTGAATGTCAAGATTAATTGTAGTCTTCTTTGTGACCCAGATGTGTGGAGAATTATTTATTCTGGTCACCACTTCAATTATTAATGTTTCACGTTGACGAGTATTGAAAGCATATATAGATTTCTTTATACATATTTTGAGAATAACAGCTTGTCATTGGGAAATGATTTATGCAAAAAGGAGAACCCACTATTTTGGTGAATCTCTCTCCGGCTAATCATGCATGTGGATCAAATCATCCGAAGGTCCTTAGTGAGAGTCCCACTAGTCACGCTGAATTTCGACTCAACTTATCATGAGAGAAATTTTTATCCACGCAAATTTGACGGCTCGGATTTAATTTATGCCAACTATCCAAAGAACAAATTTATTTCTGGATTTGGAGAAAATATCCACCTGGATAATCTGCACATTGGGGATAATGGAGGACCACATAATACTGAGCAAAGACAAGCTATTTGTCATAGCATCATAAAGCTCCATTGTATCTATACGTATATCTATTCAATTTGATTTTATAAAGAGAGTCGATAAAAGAAAATAATATAAAAAGAGGAGCAAGAATAGCTGCTGCTGAATCGTCTGCTCCACATGCCCTGATGCTTCTGCTGCCTTCAGCTTGCTCTGATCCCATGTGCCTTCTCTGCTTGACGTCACTTCTCCTCTTTTATTATTATTTAATTTTATAATTATTAGATAATATATATGGATTTTGATAGTGATTTCTGAGCTGCTGGAATTGTTATCAACCTATACAAGAATTATAGGCAAATAACTAGAAATCACCCAATAGACGTATATTGATTGATCTCTTAGAGAAAAGTTGATACAAGCTAGAAGAATTCTTAGAAGAGCAATACAAACAACAAACACATTCTTTTCCCCATCCCCTCTAATTCTTGATCTAGCTTATTTATAACTACTGCTAAGAAGATGATCTCCACACGATCTTCCTTCAATCCAGCTCCTCTCTTCTTTAGCTGTTAGATCAGATTGTCTTGGATTGCTGACCTGGACAGCTCTAACCGACTTAACAACTATTTACCCAAATTGGCCAATGACAACCCAGCTCATATAAGAGCGTATAACAAATCACCCTCTCTTCAAAAGATCTTGCCCACTAGATCTGGATATTGTTTTGCCATCTGAACATAAGGCACCCAAGTTGCATCTGTTGGATCCTGGCCTTCCCACTGAACCAATAAATCCACAGTGATACGATGCCTTCTTTTAACTACCTTCTGGTCTAAGATCTTCATTGGTACTGGTATTGGTTGTCCTGCATTATCAGTATGGGGTAAACTTGCTGACAGAACCATAGCGGGACTAACATGCTTCTTCAATTGTGAAACATGGAAGATAGGATGAAGTTGGGATCCTGCAGGTAGTGCTAGTTCATAAGCAACTGAGCCAACTCTGGACATAACAGGAAAAGGCCCATAAAACCTAGGCGACAGCTTCAAACATCTTCTTTGAGCCACTGACAGTTGCCTATAAGGCTGCAATTTGAGATAAACTAATTCCCCCACTTGGAACTCAACATGTTTCCTCTTAGCATCAGCAAATCGTTTCATAGAATTCTGACTTTTGATCAGATTATATCTCAAACTCTGCCATATCTCCTCTCGAGTTTTAAGTAAAGTATCCACAGATAATTCAGCAGCTAACCCTGGCACATACTGACTGAGAGCTGGTGGTTGTATGCCATATACTACCTCGAATGGAGTTAATTTTGAACTGGTATGCACTGTAGTGTTATAGCAATATTCTGCCAAAGAAATCCAGTGCAACCAAGTCTGAGGTTTATCACCAACATAACACCTCAAATATTGTTCCAAGGCCTTGTTCACTGCTTCAGTCTGGCCATCAGACTCAGGATGATAGGCAGTGGACATATCCAAAGAGATTCCCTGCATCTTCCATAACTCCTGCCACACACTGCTTGTAAACACAGTGTCCCTATCTGACACTATGGATTCTGGTAATCCATGTAATTTAAAAACATTATCAAAGTAAAGTTGAGCCACACTTTCAGCTGTATAGGGATGTGCCAGTGGTAAGAAATGAGCATACTTAGAAAACCTATCCACAACCACTAAAACAACTGATTTGCCCTTGACCTTGGGTAAACCATCAATAAAATCAATACTGACATGACTCCAAATTTTCTCAGGAATAGACAGAGGCTGTAACAAACCAGAAGGATGAGTAGGTTGATATTTTGTCATCTGACATATCTCACACTGCTGAATAAATTGCTTCACATCTTTCTTCATGCCTTTCCAATAAAACTCTTTCCTCACCCTCTTCAGAGTCCTATCAAAGCCAGTATGACCTGAGACTGGAGAAGAATGCATGTGATATAATATTTTTTGTTTTATTTGAGGAGAATGTCCAACATACACTCTTCCTTTGTACACCAAAAAACCATCAATCACTTTATAAGAAGAATGTGAAGCTGACTGTACTTGAACAGAAGCCAATAATGAACTAGAAAACTCATCCAGCAGATAAGATGCTTTAATTTCGCCAAATAAATCCAACTGATGGACAGTTAGAGCCATAAAGCAAACTGGAGCTGCAGGCAGATCACTTGACTCTGCAGAAGAATATTGTCTGGACAAGGCATCCGCAACAGTATTTAAGCTGCCCTTCCTATATTCAACTAAAAAATCATAACCAATCAATTTACTCAACCATTTCTGCTGGAAGGGAGTACCAATCTGCTGTTCCAGCAAGAACTTTAAGCTATAATGGTCAGTTTTAATCACAAAGAAATGTCCCAGTAAATAAGGCCTCCATTTCTGCACAGCTGTTACCAAAGCATAGAATTCCTTCTCATAAGTAGACATTAAGAGCAGCCTACCTTTGAGAGTAGAACTATAAAATGCTATTGGATGATTATCCTGCATCAAAACAGCTCCAACACCTACTCCAGAAGCATCACACTCAATGACAAACTGCCTATTAAAGTCAGGCAAGGCTAAAACAGGAGGTTGGATGACCACTTCCTTAAGCTGTATGAAAGATGCAGTAGCCTGTTCATCCCAAGTAAATTGGTCTTTTTTGAGCAATTGATACAGAGGTGCTGCCAGCTGAGCATAATTTCGAATAAACTTCCTATAATAGCCAGTTAGACCCAAAAATCCTCTTAAAGCCTTAACTGAAGAAGGTATAGGCCATGTAGTCATTGCAGCCACTTTTTTTGGATCAGCTCGGACTCCTGCAGCTGATATAATATGGCCTAAATAAGAAACCTCAGAAACCCCAAAGCAACACTTAGATTGCTTAGCATAAAGAAGATGATTCTGTAACACCTCCAAGGCTTGAGTGAGATGATTTAAATGAGCAGTTAGAGAATTGCTATAAATGAGAATGTCATCAAAAAATACGAGGACAAACTTCCTTAAGAAAGGCCTAAAAATCTCATTCATCAAACTTTGGAAAGTAGCTGGGGCATTTGTTAAGCCAAAAGGCATAACTAGAAATTCATAATGTCCATCATGTGTCCTAAAAGCAGTTTTAGGAATATCAGTAGGAGACATCCTAATTTGATGGTACCCGGACCTTAAATCCAGCTTTGAAAAGATAGTAGCCCCACTCAATTCATCTAACAGTTCATCAATTACAGGAATAGGAAACTTATCTTTTATTGTAGCTGCATTTAAAGCTCTGTAATCTATGCACATCCGCCAAGAACCATCAGCTTTCTTGACTAACAAAACTGGAGAAGAGAAAGGGCTGGTACTAGTCTGTATAACCCCAGAAGCCAAAAGTTCAGACACAATCTTCTCAATTTCAGATTTTTGATAGAAAGGATATCTATAGGGCTTCACATTAACAGGCCGAGTACCCTCTTGCAATAAAATCTTGTGATCATGGGATCTAATGGGGGGTAAACCCACTGGTTCAGCAAATACTTCTTTGAATTTCTCCAAAATCTGATAAATGTCAGGTGCAATCTGAAGTGAATCTGCTTCCTGGATTGGATCTATAAGTTGTAAAAAAATCCCTTGCCTCTCATAATCCTCAAAATGAGAAGTATCATCATAAGTAATCAACCCAGTAGATGGTTGTCTCAAACCTTTCAACAAACAATTTTTGTGTCCCACTTGAAACTGCATAGTCAACTCTTTGAAGTTCCAGGCTACATCCCCCAAAGTACTTAACCACTGAATTCCAAGTACCATATCATAACCTCCCAACTTCAAAGTATAAAAATCAGATGTGAAAGAGTGACCTTGAATTTTGAAAGGTAGAGCAGCAACATATCCCTCACAAGAAATAGTGTCACCATTAGCAATAGTAACAGAAGTACCAGTCAAATGAGACACAGGAATGAAATTATTCCTTAGAAGCTGAGACAACACAGAATTATCAACAAAATTATGTGTTGAACCAGTATCTAATAATATCACAATATGCCTCTTACCAATGGTGCCAAGAACTCTCATGGTTTTAGGGCCATTCGAGCCAGTCAGGGCATATAAAGATATTTCTGGACTACTCCCCAGAGTATCAAAACCACCCTCTTCTTCCTTCATAGGTGTTTTGCCTTTTTCTAACCTCTTAATAGCCAAAAATTCATCCTCAGTAACCACATCAGACTCCTCAGAATCATGATCACACATCTCCAACAGAAATAGCTTGGGGCTGGAACACTTATGACCAGGAGTCCATTTAGCATCACAATTAAAACATAACCCCTTTTGCTTCTTTTCCTGGATTTGTTGGTGAGAAATTTTCTGAATTGGTAAACTTCTTCTCTGATCTGGATATGTTATAGCCAATGGCTGAGGCCTATCCTCTAACATACCAAACTGAGAATTGGTAAGAAGTTGAGGTACAGGTTGCTTGACATCCACATGAGAAGATAAAGTTCTATAAGATTTCTTGGTGATTGTCAAAGCCTCCTCTTGCATTCGCGCCAATTCAAAGGCTTCCTGAACAGATTGGGGCCTAAACATTTTTACTGTAACCCTAATCTCCTCCTTAAGTCCTCCAATGAAACAACTCAATTTATGGGCAATAGATAAATTCCTGACTCTAACCACAAAATCCTCAAATTGGGACTTATAGTCAGCCACTGTGCCTAATTGCCTAAGACGCATCAAATCTTCCATAGGATCATTCAGTAATGCAGGACCAAAACGAATGGTCATAGCCCTAACCAAATCCTCAAAATCTTGCAATTCACCAGTCAATTCAATCTCATTAAACCAGGTAAGGGCCTTACCTTCCATATGAAAGGAAGCAGTAAGAATTCGTTGGTGAGGATGAACATTATAGATAGTGAAATATTGTCGAGCGCGCTGGATCCAGACTGCGGGATCATCACCCGAAAAACGCGGAAAGTCCAAGCGGGGTCCACGATACTGCAACTCTAAATCAGGATTGCGATGGCCATTCCTATACTCAGGTTGAGGAGCGAAATCGCGGCCAATCCCTCTATCAGGTGGTTGTCCAGGATCAGGAACTGCAACAGGAGGAACAACAGGTTGAGGCGGTGGAAGACGGGCCTCAAACTGGTCCAATTTCTCCATAAATCGCTGGAACAGCTGGTGTTGGCCTCGTAAAGCCTCTTGCTGTTCATCTTGACGATTCTGCAGAAGCAGTAAAGATTCCTGATGTTGAAGGCGAGTTGCCTCCATGGTTTCAAGAAGTTGCGCGTTGGTCACCATTGACGAAATCAGAGCCCTCTGATACCAATTTGTTATCAACCTATACAAGAATTATAGGCAAATAACTAGAAATCACCCAATAGACGTATATTGATTGATCTCTTAGAGAAAAGTTGATACAAGCTAGAAGAATTCTTAGAAGAGCAATACAAACAACAAACACATTCTTTTCCCCATCCCCTCTAATTCTTGATCTAGCTTATTTATAACTACTGCTAAGAAGATGATCTCCACACGATCTTCCTTCAATCCAGCTCCTCTCTTCTTTAGCTGTTAGATCAGATTGTCTTGGATTGCTGACCTGGACAGCTCTAACCGACTTAACAACTATTTACCCAAATTGGCCAATGACAACCCAGCTCATATAAGAGCGTATAACAGAACTGTTGTGCTATCTATTGTCTTTATATTTTCTTTCCTCGTGGTCATGTCATGTTCAGCTTTTATCAAAGACATCTGGCACGTTAATCACAACCATTGGTTTGCAGGAGCCGCAGGACACAAGAAGATAACACGACTGAGCGGTACTTAAGCGGAATCCCAGGCCCTGATGTGAGGTTTTTAGGGGCTTAAATATTTTTTATAATTCTTTTTAAAATTATGTTTATATTTTGATTAAAATTACGAATTCAACGACATATTTTTTTATTCAAAATAAAAATCAAACGCTAAGGACCGTCTTAAGATAAAATCAAACGGTAAGGGCACACATCCAAGTACGGGAGATTCTAAATGTAGACATATTTTTACTTAGTTGAGACCTATAATGATAGGTATGAAGCTTATGTATTTTTTAAATCACATTAGACTATCAAATAATTAATTAAAAATTATAATTATTAAAATTCTCACTTATTTTGATGCAATCACGTCTGTCAATTAAATAGATAAGATTCGTATTTTGATATTGTAAACGTTGTTTTACTTGTATATTTACAATTCATTTATTTTGACGATTTATATATGCATCTATATACATTCATATATTTTTTAAACTGTAAACATTAAAAGTGATTGTTAGCTAATATTACTTTCATCAGGCCGTGTTGATCATCTTATTCAAAATTAACAGACAAAATTAGTTGACAGAGATATTAAATTATCACGTTGAAACAAATTTCACGGTCACATGTGAAAGAGATAGACTTCAATTTTACATCACACGAACAACTTGATAAACTTAGATCTTTAGCCCATAGAAATTGTTTATCCATAATATTAATACAACAATACTATGTGAAAATGTGATATGAAATGAGAAAGAAAAAAAAATGTTGTATAAAATTTAGTAGGAAATGTCTCCTTATAAAAGGAAGTAATGAAGGGGCATAATCGTCAATAAAAATATTGAATTATTAAATCAAATAATTGTATTATTTCAAAAAAATAAAAAATTTGTACAATTGCATATATTTATACCTATTTTGATTCGTTCAAGTGTTTTGATAAGAAAAAGGTTAACAATGAAGAATCAAATCAAAAATATGGATAATATAAAATAAAAAATATCCTTCTTCTGATAATTCAGAACATATAAACAGACGTGAATGAATCTTCATGATCCTTATGTATATTTAATTAATTAATTAATTGATATGACATATATTATTAAAAAACATAAAAAATAAACATACTACTAAGCTAATCTTCGGACCTACTTTTATAGGTCTCAACTTAACAAAAATATGTTATAAATACACATGTAGGAACCACTTCACATTAATTTGGGAGGAAACGAGAGTCATATTTTGAGGATCTCAAATATTATCCTTATCCTTAACAAATTATTACGAGCATATTGTTGGATTGAGTATATCATAATGATTTGATGTGGCATAATGAGATATTTTCAAGTTAATAAAGTCTTTGTGATAATATATTAATATTGTGACTCTTTGTGCAAATAGACTAATTATTAATTAGAAAATATTTTTAAATATAATAATATTATTATATTGGCAGTTATAGATCCATCTCGAATAAGTGATAGGTTTGGGGAGTTGGCTTTTTGTGGGTAGTGAACTCTGATTTTTTGAATTACTTTCATTCTATATAATTAAGTTGAGGCTTATTGATTCGCTTTAGTACTCTTGGTTCAACGAAAGGAAAAGAACTACCTCTGGTGATAAGAGGAGAACCCTTTCTACCGGCATTCCGAAGGCACGGGTCGACAAACAGGTCCTTAGATCCTGGCCCAATCTAAGAAGAACTCTTTGACTATAATCATGTCTACAAGTTAGCGTTTTATTCTAGATTATTGTCATGGAACTGTATTTACATGTTCATGTAATCTTGTCGCTTAGTTGAAAATATGATGACATATGGTGTCAGATCAACGGTGTCCAACAAGTTAAGGATAAAATGTTGATAATTAAGCTATGGATGAAATTTTGATTTGAATTGTTTTGGTTGACTATTATTGTTCTGCATATTTTGAATTTATTTATGTTTTACAAAAGATCCTAGAATTAAAACTCTGTAGAACAGGCTTATTGCCTCTATGTAAGTTTTCAATCAATTTATTTCTAATCAATATTGCAGTAATTTTCAATATAAACATTTGTCTACAAATACACTTCAAAACTAATTAGAAGAGTAAAATAAAAGTGAGGATTGATTCATTATTGTTCGAAGTCACTCAATTACGTTGTTTATCATATTTTACAGATGATGAACATTATCTTTAATTAGATAACATGCCATTGATTCTGTATCATTCAGGAAGTTCTAAATTTTCTACTAAAGTGGATTATTTATCAATTACTTGTCTAGTCATTTTTAAAATAAAAATTGTGATTCATTGTCCTTACAAGATCAAATCATTTTCTAAATGAGGTTATTTGTCTAGGTTGTTAGTGAGGTTATGTTCTAAATGAGGTTATTTGTCAACAAAGTAGGCAATCCAAGGTACTACACAAGAAGGTAAGTATGTTAACTCTTCCTGACCTTTCGAAATACTCCACATGGTTCGTATAGAGCCTACTCAAGTTGAAAGTTTTGGAGGTAAGAAGTATATTCTTCTTGTGGTTGATAACTTCTCCAGATACTCATGGGTAAGGTTCCTGTATGAAAAATTAGAAATATTTGATGCGTTATATAATTTGGATATTTTCTTGGAGAATGAGAAGAAAGATGATGATTTTCATTTGACTTAAATTAGGTCAGATCATGAGACTGAGTCTGAAAAAGCTAAATTTGAAAGCAATACTGTGAAACTTGAGTACATTGTCAATAAAAATCAATTGACTGACATTTTTATAAAACCCTAGATAGACAACGATTTTTGTTCATAAGAAAAGCACTAGGGTTGATTACAATATAATAAATTTTCAAGTAACTTGAGGTGTTGTGATTTTAGTGTGAAGCTTGTTTTGTTTGGGGGTTCGATTTTATCACCCGACCTGAGAAGATGTTGCAGATCCTGTGAGTGGATTTTTTGGAGGTTTACTTTGTGGAACAGAGGTGAGGGCCGATAGGCCCTAACCTGAGTGCTCATAATAGGAGCTGTGCCCCTAGGATTTTTTTTTTGGAGCTTTATTACTATGTTTTTCGGCCCACTTATGATATGACATTTATGTGGTGCATGAGGATGTAACCCTAGCTGCACTTTGTAATTCTCTTTCTGTCAAAATAGTGAAACTTTCTACAACTCCAAGGACGTAGACACAATTGGCCGAACATCGTAAATTTGTCTTGTGTTTTTCATTTTCTTTTGTAATACCCCGAACCTTTGGATACCTACTGTGGTAGAGGCGGTATGATAGGTGATGTCATAACAATAACAATAACAATAATAATAATAATTATTATTATTATTATTATTAGTACAAGTTTGTCAGACTCGGAATTAAAATAAAATTATTATGAAAGTTTGAAGTTAAAGTAGAATATGATTTAATTAAATTAATTAGTTTGTAGGGCTCTAAAATTAGATAGGGGTTTCAGGTAATTGTAAGCAAGAGGGCATGGGCAAAATAGTAATTGAATAAGTATAAGATTTAAATATATATATATATAGAATTGGCATACAAATCGATGGAAAGCCAGAGTTGAACCCTAGTTAACGAGTGACGAAAGGTGGCTAGCCATTTTCGGCAACGACCGTCGACGAGGCAGACACCGGAAGAAAGAGCTCGGCGAGGGGAGTTCAGAAACATCAATTTCGGATGGAAAGGAGGTGATCTTGGCCGCCAATCGTGGAGGAGAAACTTGCGGTCACCGTGGACTTTGGAGCTCGATTCTGGCAAGATCCAGCCACGTTTCAGGTAACCGATCATAGCGCAGCGTCACCCCGTTGTTCTCTACAGATCTATGCTAGCGGTGCTCGCCACCGTGCCCTTGGCCGGAGTTGACCCACATTTGCTAAGAATCGGGTCTGTTAGACCCGACACTTGTAACAACCGGGTTAAGCAGGCCAGGTTGAATATTAGTTTAATTAATTAATATTAATGGTATTAATAATAGAAAATTAGTTAAAAACAGTAGTATTAAATTATTAATAAATTATTATGGGTATTGTATAGGTTTCAGGAACCAATCATTGTAATTAGAATATCAGGATTTACGAGAGCACACAATGGTAAATAATACTCAACTGTATTACGGAACAATGTAATTTATTGATTGTATGTGCTATTACCTGTGTTAATTTTTTTGGCTATTAATACGCATTTAATTGAAGTCTTATGATGAGTTATATGTGAACTGTGTTATGAATGGTTCATTTATGTTATAATTGTATTGAATGTGATGTTTGTCTACTGTGATTGAACAACTGAACTGTTAATGTATTTATGTGTGGAATGAAATGTGTACTATTATGTGCTTGAACTGAATATGGTGATGAGACTGAGATGATGACGATTTTGATGTTCTTAAGAGTGACTTGTTGCATATGATTTATTGATGTATTAAATATTGTTCATAAGCACGATGTATTGCATTACATGAAAAGGAAAAGTTTAGTTTAATGAAAAGTATTTTTACGAACCAAGTATTACTGCTACAGGGAGGGTGTATTAGAAAGAGAAAGGTTTATGGATTACTATTAAATGAAAAAAAAGGAAAATGAAAAATGAATAAATGATACGGATGCTAACTGAATGGGCTCTATGGTAGAGCATTAGAGGGAAATCCTGACCGGTTGCTCTGTAGCAGTTTACCAAGGTTAAGGGTCCGAGTACTGCAATTATTTTCATGCTACGTTCACTAATATGTTCACTATTCTCAAATACTTTTGAATATATATATATATATATATAATATTTAATAAGTATTACACATTATTAAGAGATATTAAAAATATTTTTATTTTACTTATTATATTTCTTTATCGTGCAAAAAAATTTTGATATATATTTTTAAATTTTTTTCAGAACTATTTTATTTTGTTTGTTTTATTATTTTTGACATATTATATTTTTGTCTGTATTATAATAATATGAAATATTTTAAATTGTTATATATATATATATATATATCATGTTGAACTCGGTTCAAACATTGACTGAACCATTGAACCATAAACTAAATAATTTTTCCATTCGATGGTCAGTCTTAATTTCAAAATCTCAGGAAAAACACAACTCGAGGAATGTAATAGGCTCACCTTGCTAAAACAACATGGCCCTAAAACTTGGGGTTATATCAGACAATGGTTGGAGGCCCAAGTTTGCTCAAAGACCAAAACATATGAATTTGGTCCAACAAAGATTTTATAAACAACGTATACATCTCTTTTTATTTGAAATATGAGGCTCTTTGTCATGGTTTAATAGAGACTATGGTAAAGAAGGTTGAGTCATCAAAAAGAGTTTGGGAATTAGTAAAATTGTACAATGTAAACAAGGATACTGGGTGCAGGTGTGTTCCCGGGATGATAAAGAAATCTACAAGTCTAAAGGGAGTATTAGTGGAACATTTTTATACGGATTTACGCAAGGTTTGGATTTGAGTTGTTGTTTGTGATCGTCCTACGGGGGTGAGCAGTGCGATTGGAAATAAATTTGCATATTAATTGTTGAATTTTTTGTGAAACTCAAATCAAGGTGGAGATTGTTGGATTTACTTACTTGAGTTCATTAAATTGTCAGATTCACATTAGTTTTGGGTTCTAGACGTAGTTTGGTAGAGAGGTTGGCTATCAATTGATTAATAGGAAAGGTTATCATCTTCCAATACCAGTTTGTATGAAACTAGAAGAATAAATTAGTTATTTATTTTCTCCATGAAAGAGTTTAAGGACCCAATTGGTTAATTGTATTGCGATAGTCATTGAATTTTCATTATAAGTAATCAAATTATAATAACTGTATTATAAGGCAATCATATTAACACGTGTCTAGTTGATATAATTAATGACAACACAATTTTAGCTGTTTTTCGAAAATATATTGTACATAAATATCATGTGTAATAATTTAGTGGAGTATTTTTCGGGTTGTACATTCTAAAAAAAATAATATACTAATAAAAAATACATAAAAATTAGAGAAAAAATTATAAATTTTTGTACCATTAAAAACGAACAATTTTTGTCAAATTAATATTTTTTTATCCTAAAAGCATATATGCAGACATATGCAACTCTTACTAGGTCTACAAATATGTAAATAGGTATCTCCGTGTGTGTATATATATTACCTTAATCATCTTATGTGAGTTTCATATTTATTCATAAATAATTAAATTCAGACACAGAAACGCGTGCGCGCGCACACATTATATATATATATATATATATATATATATATATATACACACAAACACAAGAGTTCTCACATGCGGTTCAGTGCGTAAATAGAGGTATTTGCGGTCTTCTAATCGTGACCGTCCATTTTGTAATGGAGAGATCGGACGGATGAGGTCTATTTCGGAATTAGCCTCCGCAATACACACACATCTGGACACACTAGAAGCTCCAACCATCTCCATACTTCACGCCGCACCTCCTCAAGAGATCTGTCGCCTCCACCATCGATGTCAACGCAAATCACCACCGGTGAAGGCCATCGAACCAGGTGTCCCTCCGCCCAACACGACGAATGTCTGGTAGAAGCTCATCGCACAATCGAACCCATCGAAACGGCGTGGTACACATCTAGACATTAGAAGCTTCGGCCATCTCCATTCTTAACGCCACACCTCCTCAAGACGTCTGCCGCCTCCACCATCGACGCCGACGCCGACGCAAACTACCACTGGTGAAGAAGGTGCATTTTCTGATATGGGTTAGATGATGAATTTAGGTTGATTCTGATATGGGTAATGGATGCTTGCCTAATTTTCTTCATCTATCCTGATTTGTTGAATTCAGTTTCATCGGTTTTGAGATTTTGGACTTGAATCCCATACGAAATCGATGTTTGGTTGATTTATTAATGATTTTTGTAAGATATGATTAGTTTGTTTCTTTGAACTGGGTTATTCTGAGTAATTGATTCAATAGTTAGGTATTCAAAATCTTCTCTTTCAACACTCCATTGCCGATTCCGGTTCAAAAGCTGTTAAAAATAGGGTCATCCCTAAAAATAATCTTTAACAATATCCAAAGCTTGTTCTATTCGTCAATTTAACTTTATTCACGCCTGCTTATCATGTGCCTTGAGATGGTCCTGCTAGAGAAAGTTTGTAATGCTAAAAGTTTCCATGCCTTTCAATCATCAAGACTTGTCACTACAGGAACATTGAATTTGAATTTATTCT
Organism: Euonymus europaeus; assembly: GCA_963580455.1. Lineage (NCBI taxonomy): Eukaryota > Viridiplantae > Streptophyta > Magnoliopsida > Celastrales > Celastraceae > Euonymus > Euonymus europaeus. Next base: position 5,904,515 of record OY756965.1, read on the forward strand.
CAAGAACAATTATGTGCTTTTTGTTATTACAGATATCGAAGTGGAGATAGGCTGAGTCCTGAGCATGAGAAAACCATTATGGATAGGTTGCTTTCCAATCATCCTGAGTATGAAAAGAAGATGGGGTGTGGAATTGATTATATTACAGTATGTCTCTCATTTTCCGGTTGATATTTTTTACACAGCCAATCATATCTAGAACTTTGTTAACATTTCAATTTGGGTTAGTAAATTTCTGACTACTACATTTGTTTCATGGACTTGTAATATATTTGCTTCTTGTTTTTGGTTGACATGTTGGGTATCATCCAAATTTTGAAAGCTCGAAATGTCTGTTCATAGTTCGAAAAGATGGAGAATTGGTTGACTTCTCATATTGGAAATGTATAAAGGGTCTCATATTTCAAAATTTGCAATTTTAGATTGCTCAATTTGTATGTAAAATTGGTCATTTCAGGATTGCAGAGGTGTAAGAAGAGTTCCAGATTGAGATGGATAAATTAATTGAGACCAGACCTTAATTGATTGATTAGTTTTGGAGAATTTAATTCAATTCAATTAATTTCAGGTGGGCACAAATAGCAGCTCAGTTGCCAGGAAGAATAGACAATGAGCCCGCATTTCTTTTGGAATTCTTATCTGTTAAAGAACCTAATGAAGCTAGGACTTGACCCAACAACTCACAAGCCACTAAGTGAACTGGAATTGAAATAGACAAATAATTTTTGATAATGACACAACTTGCTATAATGCGTATCAATAAGCTCTTCCAGATCAATTCCAAACCAATTTCACACAAACCTAGCTGGACACTAATTCAAGCTCTGCTTTCAATTCAATGCCAAACTTGACCAGACACTGTTAAAAATGAGGGGCATATAGCCATGGACAGACACTGTTAAAAACACAATATCTCAATCATTCGAGCACACTGTTATACACACAATCTGAATCCAATAACCAAAATCCCATTAGATGACACTCCAACATGATCATGAAGTATCTAAACAAAAGTTGTTCATCAATAAACAACATGGAATTAATAATAAGTACAACAGTCTTGAAAGAGTTTACACTATAATGTATCTGAACATTTAAGTAATGCATCATACTAATAAGAAGTCTCAACCACAAAGAACTCCAACAGCTAACTCTCTTCTACTGTGTATTTCCTGCAATAACTTTTCTTGGACCCTTCTGACTCCCCTCAAGATGACTAAGTAGTAGCAGAAGTTGTCTATTGTTGAGTCAAATGTCGCCATATAAGCCATGCTCTGAAATAACTCATCTTGAATTTTGTAAAACATGGTTTGTGTGTACAGCTTTGCCGTTGACTTCTCAATATCGAACATAGTCTTCAAGACAGGCTATTCATTGATGTCCTTGTGATCCAAGCAAAGTTGTTGGTGTCTTTGGCCCTTTAGCACTCTAGTAAACCTCACAACAAAGTTCATTAATGTATTTTTCTTTGACACATACGACTTGAAAAATGCGTGGCAACTTTCCGCTCTCTTGCTACTAGTCATACCTACAAAAATTCACACAAATTGTATTTAATGATTATGTAAAACTATGAAATGAAAGAACTGAAATATTTAAAAGTAAGATACATTAACATACCTGCAGAGAATGTTTCATTAATGTATGTAGGAATCCACATTGATCGAAGGTCATATAATGATTTCAACCACTCATTTGCACCTAACCCACTTTGCTCAACAACCTCAGTCCATTGAAAATCAAACTCCTCTCGAGTCTCAGAATTCCATATGCATTGATGAAATTGTTGGTAATAATCTCTCCACTTTGTAGCATCAAGTTTCTCTGAAAATTTCATCAAAATGTGCCACATACAAAATCTATGTACAGTGTCTGGCAGTACTTCAGCTATGGCTTTAGTCATTTCAGGATCTTGATCAGTAATGATCATATCAGGTGACCCAAATTGCATAGCTGCTAAGAACTGATCCAAAAGCCACTTGAAAGAGTCTGTTGTTTCATCACTTAGGAATGCACAAGCGAAGAGAATAGTTTGTGAGCAGATGATTGTGGGCCTCAGAAAAAATAGAAACAATGAAACCAAGAGTTGAGCTTGACTGTACAACAACCATTCTAGCCTTGCAACCCTCTCTAGTTGTCTCACGTCTCTTACTCTTCTCCGACTTTAAATCCCCTTGCCATCTAGTCCCCTCTTTATAGCACACAAATTCCTTCCGAATGATTTCATTATTCTTGTTCAAATTAGTTGATGACATTCGGATACCAAAACTAGCCTCCCTTGCATATTCATTATAAAATATGTGTGCTTCATCAAGTGTCTCAATCTCTTGCCCAATTTTCGGCACCTTTTCAACAATTACTTGAGGAATATATGATAAATCATTCGATGAAGAACATCTGTGAGCCATTTGAAGACTTGGTTGACAAACTTAACAATGTAGCAATTCAAAACCTAAAACAAAATTTATTGTAAGATAACCTAAGCCCAAGACAATGATGAAAACACATTTCTTTCAAGACAACTCACATGCTGTATCAAAAAATTACACTACCATACACAAGAACAATGAACAATGAACAATCTAAACATAGTCACCTTAAAAAATTTATTTGATAACAGGCATTAGTAAAAATTGCCCCCAAAAACAACAGTGACAAATCATCACAGTTTAACCATTAAAATGCAATGTCCAAACTGAAATAGGAAAAAATCAAGCATAAAGAATTATCGAACATCACCCATAAGCTCCTTCAGCAACAATTTTTTTGTCAAATTTGTCCAAAAACTCTAAATGAGTTGATGAGCTGAAATTTTATTGAGCTCAAATCAAAAATCAAACTCCTCTCCCTCTAATACCTTAGGAAATCCCCTCATTTGTTCGCTCTCAATAAACAACCAGGAAAAGGGAAAATAAATACCTCTGGTTCAATGGAGCTGCTGGTTCGATGGGCTTCGCTGGACGTTCATCATCTTGGGCGGAGAGTTGTTGCTTCGCTGGTTCGATGGCTCGTCTTGGGCGGAGGAGCCCATTCGTTCTGGAGGAGGAGTAGCTATTTCGTGGGTCTTCACTGAAGCTTTTTGTCGTCTTGGGCAAAGGAGCCGCCGGTACGATGGGCAAATTGAGGACGTGCGGTGTGAAGTATGGAGATGGTAGGAGCTTCTAGTGTGTCCAGATGTGTGTGTGTTGCGGAGGCTAATTCTGAAATAGACCTCATCCGTTCGATCCCTCCATTACAAAATGGACGGTCACGATTAGAAGACCGCAAATACCTCTATTTACGCTGAACCACATGTGAGAACTCTTGTGTGTATATATATATATATATTTGATATTGACGCAGTGTCTCACATCGGATTAATAAGGGGTTCATATACTAATTATAAGCGTGGAAAAACTTAACATTAGTCAATCAATTTTCTAGTGCTTACCTAGGTCTCGTCATAAGCTGGGCTTTCTGTGCACGCTTACTACTTTGTCCACCCCCACTTGGACTTGCGCCTAGGCCTCTCACTGCAGCATCAAATACATATATAAACATATGCAAACAAATATATCAAAGAAAATTAAGTGATGATCTATCTAATAGTTACATGACTATTTTTAGGTTTTCTAGTTGCACAAATCTTGTGTAAATTAGATGGGACCAAGCCAAAATGACATATCTTTCTATACTAAACGTCACTAGGGTTAGGGAAGGTATAAAAGGCTTTCAAACCTCATTCATTGATGCATCTCATGACGTAACCTCCACTCTCACACCTTGGAAGAAGTAGAAGAACATTGAAAAGGAGAGAGGAAGTGGATCTACTAGTTTCCTAAGTTTAATCATTCTCTTTACTCGTTGGTATGAATATTTTTATTGTTATTTGTGTTGTTCTTGATACTATGAGGAACTAATCCTCTCCTAATGTAATCTAACTTTGAAGGTTCCATGAACTTGACTTGATAATCTATTGATTTGTACATATTATTGAGTATTTATGATTATGTTTAATGCTTTTGAATGCTCACCATTCAGTTAATTTGATGCTTGGATTGAGACCGAAATGAGATATCTTGGAATTGCATCTTACCATAGATACCATAGGGTCATTTTTCCATAGGAATATATGGACATGCCTTATGTAATCATTATATGGTTATCCACCAATCTTAGTGGATTTTTTTTTATCATTTAAATCCGAATGTTAGGAATAACAGGGGTTAGTGATAGGAATACTTTTAGTGTAACTAGGAATGGAGGATTGAATCGATAAGGGAGACCTATTGTTAATAATTAGTAGTAATTATGGATTGACAAGTCAAGGGAGTGGGATTGGATAGGTGACGGTGGAATTAGAATCCCTAGTGTTTTACTCGTTCAATTGATATAATCTGTGTCACTATTATTAGTTTCAATCTTAAAGTGCTTCTTTAGAATCTAATTTTTTACTATATTGTTTATGTTAATCAAACTAACCAACTTATTCCATTCTCCATCTAGCACTAGTGTAAATCATGACAGACACTCATCAACTGTTAACTCAATTCTTGTTGGAATAATATTTTATTCATCACTTTATTACTTGTGTGATTTGCGCTCTTGCAATTAAGTCCCATCACGTTTTTTCCATCGTTGTCGGGGATTGACGTAATATGCTTTGTTGATATTCGTATAGGTTAACTTTTGTACTAATTTGGATTTTTATTTTTCTTTGTACCTCAGGTCTCTTCTCTTGTTTATGAGTTGGGGATGACGTATTTTAAGCTTGGATTTGACTCATTTGGATCCGGAGATTGAAAGAACATTGAGAGTTATTTTAAGAAGGCAAGAGAGAATTTCTAGTCAAGAAGAAGATATGGTTAAAAATCATAACTGAGCGCTTCCTATGCATGTGAATCTAGAGGGAGTAAACCATGACATAGCTAAGCATGTAGGAGGGGTGAATCCAATTGTTGGTGACAATAATGGAGTAGCAGGCCTAACGTTGAGAACACTTCGTGATTATGCCATACCTACGATTGATGAATCTAGCATTCTTTCTCAAACAATTTTAGCAAATAACTTTGAGTTCAAGTCGACGCTTTATTATGATTCAAAATTCATCAAATGTACTGTGGTCTTCCTCTTGGGGAACTTGACAACCGTCTCATGTCCTTCTTGGAGATTTGTGACTCTATCAAATACAATCATGTTCCAAGAGATGCAATTCGATAGATGATTTTTCCATTCTCTCTTAAGCATAGAGCGAAAGCTTGGTTATTGGCACAACCACCATCATCCATCACCACTTGGGAAACCCTTGCGCATAAATTTTTAGCAAAGTTTTCCCTCCCTCGAAGATGGCAAAAATCCGCAATGAGATTTTAAATCTTAGCCGACGTGATTTAGAGTCTTTTAATGAATCATGAGATAGATTCAAGGAGACTTTATGAAGATGTCCTCACCATGCCATTCCTGAGTGGTTACAACTCCAAAATTTCTACAATTAGTAGAACTTTTCTTCTAGATCAATAGTACGTGCTGCCATAGGAGGATCTCTGCATAAGAAGACTCTACTAGAGGCTTATGAGCTACTTGATAAAATAGTTTCAAAGTGTTGTTTATTGCCAACTGAGAGACTTGCACCAACTAAGGCAGTTGGAGTTTATGATGTTGATGCTATGGAAAATTTAAATGCACAAATGACCATTATGTCAAAGGGGTTGGGTATATCGAGTGTCAATGCAGTGCAAGTTAATTTGAGACTTTAGAATCAATTGGGTATGTAAAGTATATGTTGTCAATATTGCAATGAAAATCATATTGTGAGGCCGAAATTCTTTTTTCCCAAGATGAAAAAGCAAATCAAATAGGAAGTTTCAATAGGCAATGCAATGACCCCTACTCAAACTTCTACAATCTGGGGCTAAGGAACCATCTGAAGTATTGTTGGTGCAATAACCAAAATGTTCAGAATCAACCTCTGAACTTTCAACCCCAAGAGAAGAAGCTAAATTTGGAAGGGGTAGTTGCTCAGTTAGTCGGGAACATAAATAATCTTTCATTTAACACTAATCAGTTCATTACTAAGACGGATCAATTCAAAATCAAGATGAAGGCCACGCTTCAAAATCAAGGAGTGTCTATCAACAATCTAGAGGTCTAAGTTGGGCAACTAGCCAATGCTTTGTGTGGAATAGAGAGAGATGGTTTATCTAATCAAATTGAAGTGAATCCCAATAGGATAAAACAAATACATGCCATCATCTTAAAAAGACCGATATTAAGGTATATACACATGGTCGAGTCTAGGAATTATAGATGTTTATGCATAATTTCTTATGTACAGATTACTTGTTAGTATAGTATCATATTTTAGCTCGGGCCTATTTTTTGATTTGATACGCTAGAAGTGGCATACCACCCACGACTCATATGGATAACCTCGAACGAGAAGTTCAATACGACATGAGAAGATGACTCATATAAACTTTTTTTTTTGAGTAACAATTGTCAAGTTTCATTAAGTAAAAAAACCATCTACATCATAAGTAGCAACATGTTGCATCCAACAAGCAAAAGAATTTATCCATATAACAGGTTCTCTAACATAAAGTTTAAATTTTCCTATTGCATGTGCAACTTTGTTTCTTGTTGTTCGCATATGGATTAAAGAGAAAGAGCCCAACTCAGGCATAAGTATCTTACAATCATCCAAGATTGCACCAGCAAGTCCAAACAACTCTAGTGAATCCTGAAGAGCTTGAATTGAGTTAGCTGAATTTATTTCCTAAAAATACTCTTCATATCATCGCTAATATCATTCAAATATATGTATATGAAAGTGAGGGTGATGTTATTTCTTAGTTACCTGTTGCTTCTTTGAAAAAATGGGCTTCAACTTCTTCGTATTTCGTGCATATTCTAAAAAGGGTTCTCTAGTTGTATAAAACTAATTTCAACTTACAAATTACGCCCTTTTCATCAATCGTTTCCATCGAATGAAGTCTTAAAAATGGTCATTTTTGGTACCAAAGAGTAAATTTTTACTCATGAACTAGATGCTCACTTTCTACTTTGAATGGATGAGTAGTCACATCATATAAGATTTACTTCCAAAATAGAAGCTTTCAAAGATAGAAAAAAATTAAATTCATAGAATTATTCAACAAACATAGACGTTTCAACAAGATAAAAGAGTTATCCCAACTCTAGGAAAGAGAGTAAAAGCTCACTTTCAAAGGAAAAATACTTCAACTTCGAGTTCAGACTGAGGGAAGTACAATTCTAAAATGGTACATTCATACGAGTCTTGTTTTTAGAAGCCAATGATGCAACTTTATGATATATTTCAAGGGCCAACCAAGGCATTAGCCTATGTGTGTTCTTTAGGAAGAAACTTCTAAAAATACAGAAGGTGAAACAGCACATTGTGTCATGTTTGAGAAACTACCCATCTTCTCTTAATTAGTGTGTCGTGTTTTGGCCAGAAAATGATATAAAAGTGTTTAGGAAAGATAAGAATTCATTCATGGTGGCAAATAATTTTGCAAAAGCCAAGCTTTATGAATGACATCGACAATCATAGAGTAACATACCTGAACAAGCATGAAAGACCCAAAACAGTTTCATTCAATAAGAATTTATTAGTGGAAAAGGTAAAATCTATCTATACTTACATTTTTGGCCCTTTGATGACACGTATCCCCAAGTCGATCATCCTAATCATTCAAGAAATTAATGATGTCGGGACCACCAATAAAAGTTAAGTAGGTTGAGGCATTAAAGGTCATAAGGTAGAGGATGACCTTATACTTAGATGAAAAATGCCAATACAGTTTGTTTAAAGTTGAATTTTCTATCAATGTCGCAAAATTGATATTTGAAGAAGACCAACTAGAAGACCATTTAGTTCAAATAGAAGAACTTGAGGCCATTCTAGCAAAGCTAAACCACTTAAAAGTTGACGCCAAGATCTATTGGTCGAGATCAACTTTGGCGTTGAAGATCCCAAGGCCAAACAAATTCTTCCCCTAGATATCAAGGAAGAGACAAATCCACTCCTTGAAGAGTTTCATGATTGTTTTGCTTTGGAGTACAAGGAGAGACTAGGCCCTTCTAGACAACATGTAGAGCACCATTTTCCAATCGAAGAAGGTTACAAACCACACAACCAACTTCTTAGAAGTTCTTAGAAGAGTGTCAAATGAAGTTGCTTTGCAGGTAAAAAATGAATTAGAAAGTCTAGTCAAAGTTGGTTTCATCAGAACTGCGAGGTATGTAGAATGGTTGTCTCATATTGTACCTATGGTAAAGAAGAGTGGGAAAAAAGACTTCAATATAACTATGATGGCCATTGGGCTCATTGTTCTATTATGAAAGCTTAGGGAAAGTCATCTAATCTTATGAATTAAGAATCCTAAAATGGCTTGGCTTTTCTAATAGCCTAGTTCCACACTCAAAAACCAATTTACCATTAACTCTACCACATTCATTCCATTAATTCCACAATAACCAATAATCAACTCACACAATTGATGGTTTCAATTAACTCAAACAATTAGGAAAATTATGATTGGGTGTTAAAAGACTTTCATACAAGTATACCTAACTACCATACTCATTTATATGTACACAAAGCATAAATATCACAAAAAATCAAAAGAGAGAATTTCAAACTATGAATCTATGAACATACCTTGAGCAGTCAAATACCCACTATTCGATATTAGAAACTTGAAAGGAAACTACTCGAACATAATTCTTTTAAATAACATAATTTTATATATCACAAACAAAATCCTCACAATGATTCAAGATAAAGGTCCTAGAAAGAAAGTAGAGAGAGAACAATAGCTTTTCTAAGAATAATAGTGTAATAATATGAGATCCTCCAAACCAACCCCAAAAATAAGGGTTTAGGCCTTTCTCCTACATCCTAAAATCCTATTCTACCCCTACAAAGATGAACCCCATTGGTTATAAGTGTTAACTACCCAAAAATACTCTATTAAACTGTGTTTTGAATATGAAATTGCGATGGCACCTGGATAAGTTAAGTAGGTCAATTATCACAATTATTTCATTCGTGATCCAAATTCATTCAAATATGAGCATAATCAAATAGTACATTTAAGTATTTTTGCATCAAAAAACAATGTAGGTGTAACGCCCCGTCCAACAGAACTCTAATTCCAAAGCTTGTAGCTTGAAATGCTACTCACGATACCTCTTATTCTATCATCCCAGCCAAGTAATATATACCATAAACAAATAAACTTCAGCTAGATTTAAGATATATTACATAAGCATATAATAGCCGTCACTTTAACTAAACTCACTTGATAAAATTAAACTAAAATTAATCAAAATAGCATATAATTAAATTAAATTTACATCCATTAGTCTTCAATCATAATTAAAGCAGTGCCATTCAATAAATATCTCTTGTCCTTGTATTGCAAACCCTCGCTTATTTAAGAAAATCCAACTCTAATAACTATGTCTGGATAACATAAATATAATTCTTATTTAGTATATTTCAAAAACACCTAAGTCTTCTATGCCAACACTATCATCTAGGAAATCTTTACCTGCATCACAGAACATAGTGAGTCGAGGTCCACCAAGCAATATTTATGCACAAAATGCATGTGAACATTATCTTTGGAGAACATTCAGTCATTTAAATTCTTTTTCTAGTACTTCGGCCCTTAACCTTGATAAACTGATACAAAGCAACTGGTCGAGATTTTTCTTTCAGTAAATATTCTACCAAAGTACACATTTGAATCAAGTTACATTTTTTCGTTTTCAACAAACCTCAACTGTCACTTTTCTAGTATACCCTCCCTATAGTAGTTGTACCAGGTTTGTAAAACATTTCCCTTAATGTGTATGTCATGACATACTATGCTTCATACAGTGCAACAATTAAATGTTACCTCTTTATATCATCACATGACAGTTCGAAATTTATAAATAACAAATCCTCATAAATTCAGTCACATATAAATAGCACAATCATTATAAAAATTATTATACAGATAACACATCCTCATAAATTGAGTCTCATATAAATAACACAATCATTATAGAAATTATTATGCAGCTAACAAATCCTCATAAATTTAGTCTCATATAAATAACATAATCATTATAAAAATTATCATACAGATAACAAATCCTCAAAAATTCAGTCTCATATAAATAACACAACCACTACATAAATTATCATACACACAAATATTACATAAATGATCATACAAATAACTGATCCTCATAAATTCAGCTTCATATAAATAACACAATCATTACAGAAATTATCATAAAGATAACACATTCTCATAAATTCAGCCTCATATAAATAACACAATCCTTACAAAAATTATCATACATATAGCACATCCTCATAAATTCAGCCTCATATAAATAACACAATCATTACATAAATTATTATACAGATAACACATCTACAAATCAAATTAAATTTCGTGACACAGTTAAATATTATTTACCATTGTACACTTTCCCAAAACCTTTATAATTTCATCCAAAAGAATTGGTTCATGTAACCCCAACCAAAAATAATACCACAATTATTATAATTTAATTTTATTTAATCAACTAATAAAAATTTGGTCTGAATCGGGTCGACCTGATTTTATCTTCTCCCTCATGCGGTTGTTTGTAGAACCATGAATACCCATTTTGGGTTTACTCCCGTGAATCTTGGATATTCAAATATACTTTATGTGTGAGTATAGATTGACACAAGATTAATTATTCCATCATAAATCATTAGTCACAAAAAAATTGACAAAGTTGAGCACTTTGTTAATATAGGTTATAGTGCATGGACATCTTCAATTAGGGGATAATTTTCTTGACCATTTGAGAGGTTCTTAGACCAGTGCACTAGTATATATGTTGACATATATATATTGACAAACTTACATAGGAATGAACAACCATAAAGGTGTTATCAAAGTGTTGTTCATCCTATAACTGTAGGAGTATGGTATATCTAAAGGTTGAGTATGCCAATACGTTTATACTTATAACATGTCCATTTTGATTCATTAATAAGTAAGACATGCACTATTGTGAATAATATTGATGAGTTGGATGTATGCCACTAGGGTATGAGCGCAAACATAAAACATAGTCATTCATCTACTTTCGGTTATGAAAAGTGTAACAACCCATCTAAAATATTCAAATTAATATATCTGAAAACTGTGCATATTGATTCTTAGGAATCAAACATTATGAATTAAATTGATCGATGGGTCGATTCAATGTGCTTAGTGGATAGATATAAGGAAAACTGTGCATAACCACATTTGCATGATCAATTGAGGACCCATAAAACTCTTAAAACTAGACTCGATGAATGTTTTCATAGAACGATAAATTAAAGTAAGGAGTATAGGTTCAAAGGATACAACTATTTATTGGACCAATTCAGGGAAAGTCAAGTGAAATCCCTAGTAATTATGGAAGAACTCACGTAAAAGACGCAATTGTTTAGATAAAAATTACTGAGAATGTTCATCCTTGATATCAGAGTAAGGGTCAACATTCTCTTCATTATTAATGGAGACAAAGCTTTCAGTCAGAAGAAAAAAGGCATGTCTCGCGCTCAAGGATAGATAAAAGAAGTTCCTTCGAGTCTAACAAGAGAACTGTTTGCTTCTGGACCATCCATCCTTAAGATGAAAAGGTTGTGAAGGGTATGAACCATAAAGCTGGTGCAGAAATGTAAGAATTAGTATTGACATCCCAAAACTGGGCAGCAACATAGAGAAGTGTCTTCTCAACACTAACTATTTGTTGACTCATTAGAAGAAAATCATGTATACCAAGCTTCCTCCTTGGAAAACTCCCTAGCAAAAGTCGGTGCTTCTCGTGGCTTTGACTAGGTTTCTTAGTTGTAGCTGTTCTTCTATTTTTTTTCTTTTGCTTTTGAACTTCTTCTTGAAGGCTTTCTTGTTCTCCATATGGTTTTCCTCCACCTAGTGATATCTAATTAATCAATATCTTGAGGCTAAAGCTCTTTATAAATAAAAGGCTTCCTCTAGACTCCTTCAAAGATTGGATAAAGGTGGGACAATCATGTCTTAAAGTGAGTCATTAGTAGGTGAGATTTTGATAGGTGAAGACTTGAAGTAAGTATTTTAGCTGGTAGGTTTCCTTTCTAAAGGAATACTTGGTTCATGAAGGACTTCAAGCGGCAACACTAAAGAAGGAATGGAGTTTGGAAAAGAAGGTGTCAGTCCAAAGTTTTCTAAACCAGAGGTAAGAATTGAAATCAATAGAAAGGGATGGACATTCTTAAGAATGGCCTCATTCACTAGAAGTCGTGGACTTATTGAGCATTGGTAGACCAAGATTGAATCGGGTTGTTTGGTCATAGTAGGAGATGAAAACAAATAGAGGAGAAGTTAAAGGGTAAAACGGTGGAAGAGTAAAGGTGAAAGTAAAATTCTAGGAGAGATACAAGAGAAAATATAAGGTAAAACCCTTAGAAAATTAAGGTCTCAACTGACAGCATGGCTCAATCTTTAAATCTGAGTGGCTAAGGCAGTTCGAGGATTTTTTTTATCTCAAAAGAACATAAGACTCCTAAAATTCAGATTAAATTCAAATTCTCTTTTCTTAAATCAGAAAAAAGAAATATGAGGGGCATTATTTATACCAATAAAAACAAATCTAGTCATTCCCCTAACACGTGACAACATGGGACACGTTGATAAATCATGGAAACAAATAAACACCTGATAAGTGGCAAGCAATGAGGAATTTTCTTTTAGCCTTTGTATAATTTATAGGATTTGTGCATTGTCATTGTCCTAAGTTCAAACTCAAACTACTGAAATTCAGAATGGTCTAAAGATCTATGTTTGAAGAGCTTACTCTTGTGAGATTAATTTATGAGACATTTCCTTTGGAAAGGGAATATTTTATTAACAATATATTAAGATTTAGCCAAATAAGATCGAGGAAGTGCAGGAGATTATTGAGTTTTGTGGGCCTACATTCCTAGTTTCTCACAATAATAGTTTCAGCTATTATGCATGGCTGGAGAGCTAAAATCGAGGAAATTCTAAATATTCATGACCAAGAAGACCTTCCAAAGCCATCCATCAAGCCCAATTCATGAGTCATTACCTTTTGTCTTACTGAGTAAAAGATGTCATCCATCTTCAAGAATGTCCAAAATGTGCAGGTGCCCTATTTTCTAGTGAAAGGGATGAAAAAAATGCATGGCATGCTCCAACCATCCTAGTGAACAAAGTCTATAATTCAAGATAATTGCAAACGGTCCACTATTGCATAGAGTCCTCATTTCTAGTGGATAATGGTCAAGTAATGTAAGAATCGAGTCAAACACATACCATGCGTTTTGAAACTTTATTCATTTTTAGCATGACTCCGGCCAAACTTTCATTTTACGTAGCTTCTAGCTTAGTTCAAATCTCAGAGTTGTAACCTTTGAGGATATTCTTAATTTTAATTTATAAAGTATACTTTTTCATGCACATTGATATATCATCGATGAAAATTTAGTACATTTTAGGATGTATTATGACGTAGGAAAAATATGATACCAAGAATCAATTTCACCTAATGATTCTTAGAATCAGACAACCAATCTTGAGAAACCTCTCAAAGACTCAATATTCAATAAAAACATTCAAGGTCTGCCACTAGCAAGGCTACAAACAAATAACCTTAAAGAACTAAACTTCCCTTAACTAATTAAGAAAATTAGGAGGCTCTTAGATATTTGTAACACAAATAAAGAGAACAATAAAGGACTAGTCCACGTTTCAACGTGCTAAACTTTGACCTGAGCTAAACCATAGACGAACGCGTCATTCACACCTACCAAGCTCGAGACTCATTCTTGAAAAGTGCACTATATATATTGAACCATCATTAGCATGGCATTCATAAATATCCGCAACATTAAATATTTTGAAAATGGCCATATGGTCAATTAAACCCACCACATACGCATTATCACTAATTTTCCACAACACTTGAATGGACCATATTGCTTTTGGCTTTAGCTTGCTGTATGTGCCAGCAGGAAAATGCCGCTTGCAATAAAGGATCATAACCAAATCCAGAAGCTTGAATAGCTTTACACGACAGTGCTTATTCGCAGTATCCTTGTACCTAGTAATTATTTCCTCAAGCTTCGCTCAAACTTCGTCCTGAATATGCTGAATATCATTTGCATAATCTCTTGCTACCTTGATTTTACCAATAGCTGTCGGAATGTTCACCAAATCTACAACATGTCGTGGCACTTGAAGATAGACTAAAGAAAATGGTGATTTACCTTTAACACTATGAATTGCATTGTTATATGGAAACTCTCCTTGAGCCATAGTATTATCCCACAGTCGGGGTTTATCATCGCAAATATATCAAATTGACTTTCGCAATATGCGGTTCAATGACTAAGTTTTTCCTTCTGTTTGAGGATGAGCTATGCCACTAAAATTCAATGAGTTGTCAAAGCGTTTCCACAAAGTGAGCCAAAAATGACATAGGAACTTCGAGTCACGGTCTGAAGTAATAGTAAGTGGAACTCCAAGCAATTGAACAATTTCTCAAAAGAATAATTGAGCAATATAAGACGCGCCTGAGGTCTTCTAAATCAAGTCTCCCTTGAGTCCATGATAAACCCAGCACAAAATCCATGGAGAGGTCCTCCCAAATGCCATGTGGAACTGGTAAAGTAGTGCATAGACCAATATTCTAAGCTTGGCTCTTCAGAGTTTGACAAACAAAATACTTTTTCACAAAATTCCATAGATCATGCTTCAAGGGTGGCCAATAATTCCTCTCCTCAACACTAGCAACCGTTCTATCTCTCCCCAAACATCCCTTGAGTCCTCCACTATGCAACTCCTTAATTAGTTGCTCTTGTAAAGAAATATGAGGTATGCAAAGTCGATTAGCATAAAATAGGTATCCTTTATGAATACAAAAGTCACAAGCCAAAGTCTTCTTTTGCACCCAGTCACTCCACACCACTCTAAAATCTTCATCTTTGTCATACAATTCCTTGAGCAAATCAAAGCCTAGAAATTCATGGTTAACCGAAGCATATAAACATCACACTCCACCTCGAGAGGTATTTCAAAATTTGATAAAGCTAAGACATAAGCATTACATTTTTTTTTTAATTTTTGCAATAGTCTGCTCGGCTACTTTACTCCACTCAAATCTAACCTTCTTCAAACAATCCGTTATATGACTTTTTATTGATCTAAAATTCCGAATGAACCTTCTATAGAATGTGGCAAGGCCATGAAAACTCCAAACCCCGCTTATATTTTTCGGTGAAGGCCAATCCCAAATGCCCTTTATTCCATCCTCATCCACCTGAATAGCCTCAACACTAATAATGAAACCATGAAACAATAAATTATCCGTTAGAAAAGTGCACCTCTTTTGATTCATGAATAGTTTATTCTCCTGAAAAAATAATCAATACTTCCTACAAGTGTTGTGCATACTCCTCTATAGTCTTGCTAATTGCTATATATCAATATATCATCAAAATATAGAACTAAAATTTGTTGACAAAGGGTTTTAATACTTGGTTCATGACTCTCATAAATGTGCTCAGTGCATTTGATAAATCGAATGGCATCACCATGCACGCAAATCACCCATCTCGTGTCTTAAATGTTGTTTTCCATTAATCACCGAAGTGTATTTGAATATGATGATAGCCGCCCCATAAATCAATTTTTGAAAATATCTTTTCTCTCCACAATTGATCAAGCATGTCATCTAACCTCAGAGTTGGGAACCGAAATTTTATAGTGATCCGGTTCATTGCTCTAATTCCGAAACACATCCTCTAGGATTCATGTTTCTTCGGGTCTAATAAATCAGGGACTCCATTAGGACTCATACTTTCTCTCACAAACCCCTTCTGAATTAGTTCTTCCTTCTTCCCTTTTAGGATATTATTTTCTTTTGGACTCAATCGGTAATGTGGCAGATTCGATAAATTAGCATCTGGAATGAAGTCAATTTGATGCTAAATTTCTTTGAGAGATGGTAGCTCATCAAGTAAATCATTCAAAAAAAATCTTCAAATTCTTTCAGTAAGGGTCGAATAGCCTCATTTGGCTTCAGCCTGCTTGTTTCTGACTGATTTAGCAATAGCTCTTGAACAAAAAATGCATGCATCTCTCCATTCTACTTAAATTCAGACTCTATATCATAATCAGAATCAATAATAGTGAGAAAAGAATTACCTTCTGTTGTTTATTTTTGTTGCCTGACAAGAGTTATTGCAATTTTATGGCCATCCCAATTAAATAGATGAACATTTTCTCTACCCTTATAAGTGATGTCAACATTGAATTGCCAAGTCTGACCGAGAAGCACATGTCCTACATCAATATCTAGCACATCACAACACACCTCATCACGGTACCACTTAGCAATAGAGATAGGAGCATGACATTTTTGAATCACCTTCTGAGAGTTCGGTTTCTCACCAAGATCGTTAGCCAACAAATATGGAATTTAAAATTGCGGAAAAATAAACGAAAATCAAACACCAATAATTTTACGAGGAAACCCAACCTGGGAAAAACCTCGAGTCTATAAGCGACTAACCTTGAGGAACAATCCACTAAAACGAATCAGGAGTTACAACCCTATCTTAGAACTAAAGACATCGCTCATCCCTCCCATTCAGTGTATTGCTTCAACCTCACTCAACCTCAACAAGGTAGAGTCCACTCTTGAATCCCTCAAGAGTCCTCACACACAAACAACTCACAAAGAATAATTTTCAATACAAAAGCCCTCACTACAAATGACTCATTAAACACTCAAACTCACACTTGAAACCATGGAGTGATTTGCTTTTTTGAAGTTACAAAACTCAATGCTCCAATCTCAAAGAAAAACGTAACTTCCATAACCCCAAGACTAGATTGCATGGATATTTTATAGCCAACGTGTGCCTTGAATTTGTAGACTTCTTTTTCCACAAAACAATCTCATCATTCTAACACCTGAAAAGGTATATCACATATCCAATACTGGAATTGATAATATAAAAATAATCAAAGATAATCCATGGTAGTTACATGTTTAACTTCCAATATAACTGTTATGTGGCTATCCACATATGAATAGACTTCTTATCCCACTTATATAAGACAGTCCATTAACAACAAACACTTACATAAAGCCCACCATGTAGTAAAAATTAAAAGCCCATAAGTTTTAATCTAAAAACCCGTCCAGCTGAAGTAAGTTACTTTACATACTGGAGTAGCTTACATCACTGCTCAGCATCACCCAATTATCAAAAATTCAATTGGTTAAATATATCTCACAATTGTCAATTAAGTTTTTTTCTTAAATTAAAAACCAGCAATCTCCCCCTTGACAATTGTGGGATCAAAATACCTACACAACAAAACAATCATATATCATATGCAAATAACCAAAAATCAAACATAATATCATGAGCACATGTTCAAACAACTCTCCCTCATTATGTTATCTCCCCCTCAAAATATTATCTCCCCCTTTTTGACCCACAAATTGCCAAAAATGAGCTCTGTAAAATTTCTGTGAAAATGAGGTATTTGAGATTATATTGTAGCTTACTTCTCACTTGGCTTACATACTTGAAAAATATTTCCACCTAGAACATAACTAGGCCATCCCAAAGAATTAAAACACATAAAAGTCAATCCAAATAAAATAGGAAATCAAGAGAAATTGGTTTCAAGGATGGAACTTTTAGATCTTGATACTCAATCAAAAGAATTAAACAATGATAAGGAAGAGTTACCAAAAGATGTGTTCAAGAAATGGACTTACTACTCCCTCATCATATCCTTGAAATTTGATGCATGTTATTCGTTCTTTTGCATCTATGTGTGAATCTCATAAACTTGTTAGATCAAGATAAAACATAATGCAAGAAATTGACTTTCCATAGGTTGTCAAATCTAGATCCTTTGGTACTTTTATGTACATGCAAGCAACACATAAGATTATCCCCTTTATTTCAAGAGGTGAAACCTTTAAGTTCATGGCGGCTTTCACAGTCAAGCTTAGGTAGCTCCCTTTATTTCAAGAGATACATACCTTCTAATCTTAGGTAGCTCCCTTTATTTCAAGAGACATATACTCTTTTTTTTCTTTAAATACCTTTGACATAGCCCTTTCCATTTGAATTACTTGCATCAGGTTTCCCAAAGAATTGTTCAATAGACCTATCAAGACAAATCTCAAGTATTATGTCAATCAGACTTCGCAAGTAGAGATTTGTGAAAAACAATATATGACTAATAACATGATCTTTTCAATTTTATGAAGGAATTAGCCATTTAATGATAAACACATTTGGAGGTAATATCAAACAATCAATGCTTCAATCATAGATCAAGAATTAAATCACATATCCCACACACATGTTACCTCAAGCTACTTGAACATCTATTCTATTTTAATCACCCCTAGTATTTTTCTTAGGAACAAAACCTTTGTTTGTCTAAGGGTTTTGAGAAAACAAATGTCAGCCAATTGATTTTCAGAAGCAATATATCTAAGCGACACATATTCATTTTACCAAATTCATGGATGAAATGATGATGAAACATAATATGCTTGGTTCTAGAATTGAAAGTATAACCGCACGCATATTATCAAAAATAAATACGAGCATACTTTCCTGATTCAATCCATAATTCTGAAGAATTTGTTTCATCTAAAGTGTCTGAGTGCAGCAACTTCCAACAACCATGTATTCAACTCCAACTCATTTTGGATTTGTGCATGTGTTTTCATGGGGGCAGTTACTTCTCCAATGATTAGATCTTGAACATCATTTACTTTGACTTGTCGAGATGGTTCCAGAGTATCTGAAGTAGGCTCGCTGTAAGTTACCTCATGTGTAACTGGTTGCCTCTGCATTGGTGAAGTAGGCTTGCTGCAGGCTACCTCAGTTGCATCTGTTTTCTGCTGCCTCAATGAGGTAGGTTGCCTGGAGGCTACCTCAACCTGATATGCACTTGCAGATTTTTCTTTTACAGCACTCAAAGCTCTCAAATCAGATTTCTTGACCCAAACTTTCTTTGTTTGAGATGATTTTGGACGTTGTCTCATATCATGTGATTTCTCATGAGCATCACATTGTTTTCCAGCAAGATTTTGAAACCTATTTTGAAGAAACTTTTTCTGCACATTTTCAAAGTTAGTCTTCCTGGAAAAATATGATTTAGGCATTCAATATAACTTATGACAATAAGGTCGTATATAGCCCCTAATTCCACAATGATGACAAATGGGAACAAACTTACCTTTACCATACCTTTGAGTATTTTGCCTTCCAACAAATGGTTGCTTGAAAAATGGTTGAGCAGTCCTACCAAATTTATATGAAGTTTCATGCTTTTGATATGAAGAAGAAGATCGATTACCTTGTATATTTACCTTGTTTGGAATGGTAGATCTCTTCTCTTCTTGTTCCAAAGTTTTGGATGAAGAAGGCACAAACTGCACAAAACTTTTAGGAAGACCTGTATGTGAACTAGATTTTGAACACTCACCTTTTTCATATCCCAAGCCACAAGTTTCCTTGCTCATCCTTTGATTATCAAGAATATCCTGCAATCTGTTAGATCCTGACTTAAACTTGTCAATATTTGAACATACCTTCTTTAGCATGTGTTCTCTTTTCTTTTCTGCCTCAGCAAGGTAGGTTACATCAAAAGTTACCTCAACTGGGCAGAGTGCTTCAAGATCTAGGATTTTCTCTTGTAATTCCTTGATTTTTGCTTTCGCTTCATTCAAATCTTGAGTAAGAATTTCATTTTCTTTGACAAGTTTCAGTTTTTTTTTCTTGCTCTTGACACATTCCTCAAAAAGATTGTTGTAGGCTACTTGAAGCTCACACATATTAAATTCAGAATCACTATCATCTGTTGAGCTTTCCCTGGACTTTTGGTCACTAAAGATTACCGGAAAGGCTACTGGAGTTTCCTTCTCTTCATCTTCAGATTCAGCATCAGATTCTTCTTCTCTATCGTTGTATGATTTTGGCTTCTTTTTCCAATTTGCACACTCTTGAGCAAAGTGTCCAAATCCTTTGCATTTGAAACATTGAGTGGACTTAGACTCTTTGCTTTTCTTCTTGGGTTTGTAAGATGAACACTCTTCTTCAATGAGTTCCTTTGAATTCCTGCTCTTCATGAATTTCTTAAAAAATTTCATTAGAAACAATAATTCAACAAATTGTGGTTTTTGATTCGTTGATATAGATTCCATCGTTGACACCTCCTCCGATACCAATTGAGAGTTCGGTTTCTCACCAAGATCATTAGCCAACAAATATGGAATTTAAAATTGCGGAAAAATAAACGAAAATCAAACACCAAGAATTTTACGAGGAAACCCAACCTGGGAAAAACCTCGAATCTATAAGCGACTAACCTTGAGGAACAATCCACTAAAACGAATCAGGAGTTACAACCCTATCTTAGAACTAAAGACATCGCTCATCCCTCCCATTCAGTGTATTGCTTCAACCTCACTCAACCTCAACAAGGTAGAGTCCACTCTTGAATCCCTCAAGAGTCCTCACACACAAACAACTCACAAAGAATAATTTTCAATACAAAAGCCCTCACTACAAATCACTCATTAAACACTCAAACTCACACTTGAAACCATGAAGTGATTTGCTTTTTTGAAGTTACAAAACTCAATGCTCCAATCTCAAAGAAAAACGTAACTTCCGTAACCCCAAGACTAGATTGCATGGATATTTTATAGCCAACGTGTGCCTTGAATTTGTAGACTTCTTTTTCCACAAAACAATCTCATCATTCTAACACCTGAAAAGATATATCACATATCCAATACTGGAATTGATAATATAAAAATAATCAAAGATAATCCATGGTAGTTACATGTTTAACTTCCAATATAACTGTTATGTGGCTATCCACATATGAATAGACTTCTTATCCCACTTATATAAGACAGTCCATTAACAACAAACACTTACATAAAGCCCACCATGTAGTAAAAATTAAAAGCCCATAAGTTTTAATCTAAAAACCCGTCCAGCTGAAGTAAGTTACTTTACATACTGGAGTAGCTTACATCACTGCTCAGCATCACCCAATTATCAAAAATTCAATTGGTTAAATATATCTCACAATTGTCAATTAAGTTTTTTTCTTAAATTAAAAACCAGCAATCTCCCCCTTGACAATTGTGGGATCAAAATACCTACACAACAAAACAATCATATATCATATGCAAATAACCAAAAATCAAACATAATATCATGAGCACATGTTCAAACAACTCTCCCTCATTATGCTATCTCCCCCTCAAAATATTATCTCCCCCTTTTTGACCCACAAATTGCCAAAAATGAGCTCTGTAAAATTTCTGTGAAAATGAGGTATTTGAGATTATATTGTAGCTTACTTCTCACTTGGCTTACATACTTGAAAAATATTTCCACCTAGAACATAACTAGGCCATCCCAAAGAATTAAAACACATAAAAGTCAATCCAAATAAAATAGGAAATCAAGAGAAATTGGTTTCAAGGATGGAACTTTTAGATCTTGATACTCAATCAAAAGAATTAAACAATGATAAGGAAGAGTTACCAAAAGATGTGTTCAAGAAATGGACTTACTACTCTCTCATCATATCTTTGAAATTTGATGCATGTTATTCGTTCTTTTGCATCTATGTGTGAATCTCATAAACTTGTTAGATCAAGATAAAACATAATGCAAGAAATTGACTTTCCATAGGTTGTCAAATCTAGAAATTGACTCCACATATGAATAGACTTCTTATCCCACTTATATAAGACAGTCCATTAACAACAAACACTTACATAAAGCCCACCATGTAGTAAAAATTAAAAGCCCATAAGTTTTAATCTAAAAACCCGTCCAGCTGAAGTAAGTTACTTTACATACTGGAGTAGCTTACATCACTGCTCAGCATCACCCAATTATCAAAAATTCAATTGGTTAAATATATCTCACAATTGTCAATTAAGTTTTTTTCTTAAATTAAAAACCAACACCTTCACTAGGAGCCATTCCTTGATCTAATGTATTATGTACAGTTGAGGATGATTCTTTGTAGGAAATTCTAAAAATTGTACAGGCTTTATAGGAAAGAAAATTTCAACGCTTGCATTGTCTATGATCAAGTCATAAACCTTTTCTTTCACTGTGCAAAATGAATGAAAATTTTTGTTTCGCTGTGATTCCTCCTCTTGCTTAGGCATCAACAACATCTATTGTATCAGAAAATTGAATTTCTCTCCCATTTCTTTTGAAAATTCAACACCTTCAAATCCATTATCTTCATCATCTTCGTTACCCCCTCTTCATCATAATCGGCCAAGTTCACATATTTCCTCTTCGAGCACTCAGTATACTTGTGTCCTGACTTATTATATCGATAACACTTAAGTGACACTACTTTTGCAGTAGGATTGTGACGCCCTGACCCGGAATTCACACATTGAGTCGGGAGCGCCACTTTAGGCGTGTGCCACGTCACTAAGGACCTCACCATACGCCAACCTAACCCCGGATTCTAACAGAAATCCGACAGCACCTCCCCGTATATCGAAGGGTGCCAACCTGGAGTCACATCTCACTTAACACGTGAAAGATAATCAATAATAATCAGAGAAGTTCCGCAGCCTAACAGGGCCTTTGGCCATCTATCCACATTCACATACTAGTCAGGGCCTCAGGCCTCCTAATCACAAGCAATCAATAAGCAAAACATATTCATATCAATAATATCATCAAAGACTATCAAAGTCTATCAATCCGGACCCAAGGTCCACTATCCAGGTACGGGAGTCCCGATCACACGGCATACCTCCCGACCATCCATCCAACATACCGAAAAGGTATTTAAGCAATATAATAGTCAACCAATAAAAGTACTGTATGTACTTAATTCATGACCAAGGTTCTCAAACAACCAAATACATATCCTAGTGCTCCTAGGGTGGCCATCCATGTCACGCCGCCTCCTACTGATCCGCAGCCTGGTTCTCAGCACCAATCTCACCTGAAGGATACAGAAAAGGAATAGGGTGAGTAGGAGGCTCAGTAGGGAAAATAAAATGAATCATAAAGAATGTAAAGGCTGAATATTGAAACAAGCTCAATGCAGCAATATGACATCCTAAAATGTCACAACAATGCATAACCTCGGGCTACACCCTACAAAGCCTGGCACCAGGCAACGAATATTCCGAAAAATCATCGGAACCCTTGCACTTTGCCCCGGAACGACTATAGGTGCACCTACATAATGGAAATCTCAATTTCGGCAACAATGTACCCATTCGGTATCCAACATAATCACAAAAGTATAACCTAAGGATACTACGAGTCCATACTCGTAGACCCAATGCATCTATAATTCATGTCCAATAATTTCATGCAAAAGAAGCTCGTATATATAACAATCCTATAGATATATACATAACTACATGATGCATGAACGAGGTTTATCATGCCCAATAGATGATTAAGCATTCAAAGGGTATGCAATTCATTAATAATCAACAACAAGGTTCGTTCTTCCTAAGGAACAATTTAGGCAAGAACACAAATAATAAAGACCAATGAAGAATTTCAACCGCTCTTTAGAGAAAAACAATAAGATAGAAAATGGGTTAAGAATCCCTACCTCAATTCCAAGCTATCACAAGCTACAAGTTTTTCCCAAATACTAGGGTTTGAGTTTCCGAACCTACCATATAGAAAATTCATCACCCAATCCCACAAATTAATCCCCCATAACCATAATCAACATAAATCAAACCAACAACTCAAGAGAAAATTACCTTTCTCTCTCTAGAACCCAAATATGCTAAGTTCAAGCCTTCAAGCCTTCAATTCACCAAATCTTCAAACAACCTAGTATATATCAACATATATAGACTTAAATCAACCTCCATAGTCATTCTAAAACACCCATTTGAAGTTCCATTCGAAATTACAAAAACCCTAGGTTTTATGGAAAACTAGAAACTTACCTCAAATCCCTCCAACTTTGTGAAACTCTTCTTTAATCTTCTTCTATCCTTCAATCCAAGCTTCAATCCTTGAAATCTCTCAAGAATCACACTTTATCTCTTTATTTCTCACACTCTCTCTATCTAAAAGTCGGAACTTCCACAAAGGATTAAGTTCTGGTCGCGTAATGGTCGATATAAAATATCATAAGTAAACCTGCAATATCAAATACTGACGGGTCTTACCTAATCGTAAGTGTACGTGTCGTGGGACAGTATAAAAGAGAGCGGGGTCGAATCCACAGGGACCGTATCAATCACCAAACAAACAAAGTAGCAATAATAATGCAGAAAATTCAGATTGAAATAAAGAATTAAAATATGCTAAAATTGGATAAATAAATATGGAGGAGATCTAGCTTGGGTTGGTGTTGTTCTTCTACTGTCACTCAATCACACAAATTAATATGCAATCACACAATTTAAAGGTTTACCGTTGTCAATTAGAAGACCTTGGTCCGGCTCTCCTAATTATGACTTTCCTAAGCAACGAATTTGGCTTTGGTCCAGCCCAAAATCTTTTCTTACCGTAGGGGTCTTGGTTGGTGTACCCTAAGATTTCCCTAAGACAAGCATATGAACGAGAAAGTCGACAATCGCACAACCCTAAGCGTTGGTGTGCCACCTAATCAATTGTGTTCACAATTCCCAAATCTGGATCTTATGCAGATTCTTGTTACTTCGTCGAACACCGGGTATGGGTCAGCCGAAAGTATTCAACTAACAGTTCTTATCATCATGATGTTGATCAGGCAAACACAATAATAAGAAATCAACATTAAATTCAGAGAATCAATGAATTAAACCTGGTGTAATTGTCAATCAGATTGTGCAACAAGTTGAGGTAGAAGAAACTAACCAAACCAAACTAAATAGAAATTTAGTTACACATGTTCATGTTTCAATTCTGTAAAGAAAAATCAGAAATCAATCGGAGAAGAATGATTTTGAATTTAGCTAGGATTCCTTTGCCTTCCGTGCCTCTCTGGTTCTCCAATCTTCTGCCGTCCAAAAAGTCCCTTCTCAGTTGAGCTTCCAACTATTAAAAACCCTAAATGCCACGTTAGCTTCGTAACTTACGTAACTGACCCGTGTTTTAATTCATGCCAGCAAATAGGTCACAATTTAGTCGCACTATCAGCCCAGAAACTCTATATTTCATGATTTTGCCTTAATCTTCCACCTGCCAATTAAAACACTGATTGGGTAGTAAATTGAACCCAAAACATATCAAAACATACTCTTTAAACTGATAATTATAGATGCCATTCAGCACCTATCAAAATCCCCCAAACTAAACCCTCGCTTGTCCCCAAGCAACAAGTGAAATGCAACAGGTGGAAAATGTTTATTTGATTAGACAAACACAGATTTTTTTTCTTCAACAACACCAATTTTTTTTTTTAAATCAACACAGAGTGTGTTTTAAGCATCGTCAAGCAAACTTAAAATAAAGCTCAAGGCTTCACAATTACCATTATCCCATGTCACCTGTAACATCCTCACCAGGATTCCCTCATATATTATAGGTGTTTCGCTCAAGTGTTTAGGGTACGTGTTTCACTCGTATAAGTACAAACTAGTTACCATAAGCTTGAATGTCCATCCACACCTCCTTATGCCAAAAATTTGCATCACAAATCAAAAGTAATCACACATTGAGAAAGAATAATATAAAATGATGAACCGAACAGAAATATGGAATGCATTGATTAGGGAAATTCATGAGTTAAGAAAAATCCAGGCAAAGCAAGGGTTAAGAGCATCATGAGTTGGGGAACCAACAGTTTGCTTCCTAATCAACTACGGAAATATCTCACAAAAACCATAGACCCTAAACCAATACTACTGTGCACCAACTACATCAAACTCAGCTCTCACTACACTCACTTCTGCCTCGTGCTCCTCCTGGGCGACACCATTGTCATTGATGTCTCCTGCACAGGCTGCATAAAGGCTGCAATGCTCTGCTGTACAGCTCCTATGGTCTTCTCCATCTTCTCCAATTGACCAAGAATCCTCCCCTGCATTGTTTCCATGCCCTCTATTCGTGTCACCACATGTTCCTGCACAGTTCTCATCTGCTCCATTTCATAACCAAAATCACAAATTCTTTCTTCTAAAGCTTCCAAGTCTTTGACATACTTTTCCTGCTCAACCTCCTCTTGCTCAGCACTTGCATTTTTGTTTTGCTGCCTAGCTAGTTGGGTTTCACTTCTGTCCCACCAAGCCTTAGTTAATGGAGCCACCCTCTTCTGCATAACATCACCTTTCCCAGTCTCAACTCCCTCAGCCATACAAATTTTTGTAATTAGAACTCCAAAAGGTAAAACCTGCCCACTCAGCTTCCCTTCTTTCACCTTCACAATGTGATCATAAATTGTTCCTCCCATACAAAAATTCAACCGATTCACAATTGCATACATCAAATAACAAGTTTTCGCATTAACAGTGGATAGATGCGTCACAGGAATTACATTCCTAGTGACCATTTGTGCTAGCAATCTATACGGCTGCATCAATTCAGAGTAAGCCACAACAGTGTTCGTAAAATCTGTCACACTACCGTCAGTCAAACTAGCCACAACTACAGACCATTCTGGCCACTCTATCTCAGACTCAACCATGCCAAATTCTCTAAATTTATACTCCGGTTTTCGCACTGGTGGTGGCAAAGATAGAGTCATACATACTTTCCTAGGGTTAAAGAAAAATCTTAATCCCCTAACATAAGCCTCACAGTAACTTTCATTCATCATCAGATTAGCATAAAACTCGTGGACAATTTAGGTATTAGCTAATCCCACAACCTTCCCCAAAGGTAACCATCCCATACTTTCAAAAATTCCGTACCAACTCACCTGTTTGAAGTCATCCATCACCACGTGCCTTTCCACGTGCAAACCCTTTTTCTTCCAGATGTTCTCGTATTCTTCTGCCACGATAGGAGAGATAAATCGCTCAAAATCTTCTTCCGGCATCGTACTTGAGTTCCCCATCTCCATATCGACACCCTTCTTGGCCCTCTACTTTCTTTGTGCCTTCTTTTCTGCATTTAGACGGTGGCCGATGTGGTTTATGCGTCAACAGCCAAGGTAAGCCCGTTTCTTTTAGAGAGAAAGAAACATTAAGAGGCGGCTAGGGTTAGGGTTTAGACGGCCCCACTTTGTATTTATAGCCCCCATACACTGGCCACAACTAGGTCACAACAAGCTCACATTTTTTTTTATCTTTTTTTTTGAATAAGCCTGTGACCCGAGTTACTGCACTTGCACCACTTTATCTCTACACACTGCCCACAATGTGACTGAAAAATGCATCCAAATCCCCCAAACTACGTCTCTGCACTCCATTCCAACACAACCCTGCCCCTGTTTTCAGCTTAGCATCCCATTAGTTACTCAATCTCGCCATTAGGTACATGATACTCAAAGGACAAAAACTTGGCTCAGGGTAGGCATTTGGCTATTAAAAAGAAAGGCATTTCGGAGGCACTGGTCAAGTGTGGTTAGTCCAGATAATTAAAATGGGTAAACAAATTCACGAAAACAATATTTGTAGACTTGATTCTGAAATTATTTATCATATCTGATCCACAAATTATGGCATTTTACTCGCCTGATTTAATGCAAGTAGAGCAAACATAGTATTGTACTTATAACACTCAGTGTTGAAGGCTTCTCACAAGCAGCTCAAATGTTCTCAGTCACATGTGTTCAGTAAGAGTGTTACACCATCACCTTATCAAAAGTGTAACTTTTAACTCTTTCACTCAAGATGATTTTTTTTGTTTTTTTTACCAAAACAAAAAATTTATAATCGCATAGGAACCCTCCCCCAAATTGGAACATGACAGTGACCTCACTGGAAGAAAAACTAAAAGGAAAAATGCAATGCGGAAAGGGAAAAAAACTGGAAGGAAAACGAAAAGACAATATCGAAAAAGGAAGGAAACTTAGCTGAAAAGCACCGCAGAAAAATTTCTCCTCCCCGCATGGGTTACCTCCCATGAAGTGCTGAGTTTAACGTCTGCAGCTAGACTCAGCTGGGTAATCAACAGATAGGTGAATTGAGGTAGATAGCCTCCTCACAAGTAACAAGGTCGGAATAGAGATAAAGCTTGGCACGATGGCCATTAACTTTAAAAGTTATTGCAGAATCAAGGTGCTGCAACTCTAAAGCGCCATGAGGATACACGGTTTTCACTAAGTATGGCCCATGCCATCGAGACTTGAGTTTGCCGGGAAATAACCGCAAACGCGAGTTGTAGACAAGCACCTTCTGACCTTCAATAAAACTTTTACGCACAAGCTTTTGGTCATGATAGCGCTTGGACGCTCTTTGTAGAGCTTGGCATTCTCGTAAGCTTCGTGGCGCATTTCATGTAACTCATTCAACTGCATACGACGCTGATCACCAGCTGCCTTCATGTCAAAATTGAACTTCTGAATCGCCCAATAAGCTCGGTGTTCCAATTCAACAGGTAAATGACAATGTTTTCCATATACCAAGCGAAATAGGGACATGCCAATTGGAGTTTTGAAAGCAGTGCGATAAGCCCACAGTGCATCAATCAACCGCAAAGACCAATCCTTACGGTTAGGATTAACTGTTTTTTCTAAAATAGCCTTGATCTCGCGATTGCTCACCTCCACTTGCCCACTAGTTTGTGGGTGATATGGTGTGCCTACACGGTGAGTAATTCCATATTTTTTCATCAAAGCGGCACAAGGATAATTATTGAAATGGCTGCCTCCGTCACTGATGATAGCTCTTGGTGTACCAAATCGCGCAAAAATGTTATCCTGTAAAAACTTAAGAACCACTCGATGATCATTAGTTCTAGAGGGGACAGCCTCGACCCATTTGGACACATAATCAACACCCACTAAAATGTATTCAAATCTGAAAGATGGGGGAAAAGGTCGATGGGGGAAAAGGTCCCATAAAGTCTATACCTCATACATCAAAACGTTCAATGACATGAATACCAGTTTGTGGCATTTGATCACGAGCAGAGATATTGCCAGTCCTCTGACATCGATCACAACTCCTGCAAAAAGCAAAAGTATCTTTAAAGATAGCGGGCCAATAAAATCCAGAATGAAATACTTAAGGGCTGTCTTCTTGGGTCAAAAGTGACCTCCACAAGCATAAGCATGACAATGATTCAGGATATTCAGCTGCTCGGATTGAGGATTACAGCGTCGAATAATTTGATCCGGGCAAATCTTGAACAAGTATGGATCGTCCCAAATATAATCTTTAGCCCGAGAAATTATCCGCTTCCTATCCTGATAAGAAAGATTAGATGGGAATGTGTTAGTAACAAGATAATTGACTATATCTGCATACCAAGGATGTT
This sequence comes from Euonymus europaeus, assembly GCA_963580455.1. Classification (NCBI taxonomy): domain Eukaryota; kingdom Viridiplantae; phylum Streptophyta; class Magnoliopsida; order Celastrales; family Celastraceae; genus Euonymus; species Euonymus europaeus. Next base: position 5,933,994 of record OY756965.1, read on the forward strand.
CAGCCACCAATAATAATTGTTCATCTGGAAAAGATTCTCCCATCAGTATCTCGTCATTGCCACCTTTAGTGATTAATCGAGAAAGGTGATCAGCCACCACATTCTCCACACCCTTTTTATCTTTGATTTCTAAGTCAAACTCTTGCAAAAGGAGTACCCACCGAATGAGGCGTGGCTTAGCATCCTTCTTAGTCATCAAATACCTCAATGCAGCATGGTCAGTATACACAACCACCCTAGAACCCACAAGATATGATCTAAATTTCTCAAGTGCAAAAATAACAGTCAACAGTTCCTTCTCGGTTGTGGAGTAATTGAGCTGAGCATCATTCATGGTGCGGTAGGCATAATAAATAGCATACGGCATCTTGTCCTTACGCTGTCCCAAACTAGCACCCAATGAATAATCACTAGCGTCGCACATTAATTCAAATGGGAGTTTCCAATCAGGAGCTCGCATTACAGGAGCTGAGGTAAGAGCTCTTTTTAAAACATCGAAAGCTTATTGACAAGCTGGAGTCCACACAAATTCTGCATCTTTTGTCAAGAGTTCACATAAGGGTCTAGTGATGTAAAAATACTTGCAAGCGCACAAGTGTACTAATGTAGCACAAAGTGTGAGTACAAGGTCAATCCCACAGGGACAAGTTTAATCGAATAATGCACTTAACTAATTAAACCAATGACAATTTAAATACAGAAAATATTTATGATTCTTTAGAACAATGAGCAAAACAAAGTTTTAACAATTACAATGAGGAAAACCTAGGGTACAACCTTACCAAGCAATCCTATTATGAGATACAAAAGTTAAGCATTCGATAACAATTCCAATTCAAGGGTCGATTCCTCACTCAATTATGTTATTCCATTGATCGTGGCAATAAAACGTATTATCGATACCAAATTAATCTTGTTTGATTGCAGTCTTTAATTTAGTAAAAATAACCCATTACGACTAGAAGAACTAAACAACCAATCAATCCCCTAAACCCGGATCAGAGCATTCGACAATTAATCTTCTTAATTCCGATTCTACCAAAATACATAAATACGGATCGTTTATGTGATTTGGCTAGATGAGTATAATAAACAACATAATTGGTGATCAAGCAATTATGTAGAAATCATACTTTGAAGTATGGCAATTAAGAACAAGAATTGAGAATTGAATCAAAAGCTCATAATATAGATCAAATCATCTCATAACATTCATGCTTGGCTAGGTCAAACCCTAGAAATAAGTTTAGTTACAAATCATAACAACAAATACACAAGAAAAGAGAGAAGAAATCATGGTTGAATTCACCAAAGGAAGGAAGAAGAAGATGAAGAAGTTGCAGCCGTCTCTCCCCTTCTAGTCAATGTTGGAACCCCTCTTTTCTGTTTTAAGCCCTTATTTATACTCCAAGTGAGTTTCCCCTAGGTTTTAACGAGTCAAAAGACATAAAAACCTAGTCAACTAAGTTTTTGCTAATTCTGGAAATGAAAATCTGGTTCGAGTGCTCTTCTGGCGCTGGAGCGCTGGTAGGGCATTTTCTTCTGGTTCTAAAATGCTGGAGCGCTGGAAAGGCGCCGAAAGAGCATTTTTCTCTGGTTTTATGTCTTATGAAGTGCTAGAGCGCTGGTAGGGCGTTTTCCACTGGTTTTTAGCCATATTTCAATCAATTTAACCACAACTTCACTTCAACCCTCCTACATACAAAACACACAAAATCTCAAAGTATCAACACAATCTTAACACAAAATAATGTAAATATGTACAAACATATGCATATAAATGTGGTATAAAATACACACATCAAATACCCCCACACTTATTTATTTCTCGTCCCTGAGAAAATTAACTAAATGACAGAAAATAAACAAGTCCCATGCCTCCATTAATCTCAGAAATTTAACCCACAAAATCGCATCCGTAGATAATTAACAAAAATTCCACAAGAGAAGCATAGACAAAAACAGAATCAACTCACCAACATAACCATCTCAAGTACATACCAGTCACTCATCACATAACTCTTAGCTTTAACTGTAAATCTCACCGGAATGTCACTCAGAAACAAATCACACTTGAAGTTTAGTATAATAAAACTCTCTCATGTATGTGGGTCGAATAAGATGACTGGAAAAATATGAAAGTCCACATACAAATGATTATGAAAGATGGCTAAGAGAGATATTGTAATATGAGTCTCATCAACGGAAATCACTTATCAAGAATTGTGAATCATGCCTTGAATTGTCCTCAAAGTCAAACCAAGCTAATCTAAGATCAAGTAGGGCTTTTAAGCTTGTAATGTAAAGGTAAGAGGAAAGTAATATTGGCAAAGAGGGTATTGAACAAAAGTAAGCTTGAAGAGAACCATCCAATGAATCCATGTAATGCAACGTCTCAACTTATCATACCATATCTCTTAACTGTATTACACTTCCATCTTTTCAAAATGGTTCACATCACTTATTGAACATTTTTTTTTGTTTTCTTTTCTTTCCTTTCTACACTGCTTTCTTCTTTCATCTAGCCATATCAAATACCCCCACACTTGTTTTCTTTTGACATCCTCAAAATATCAAACTTTGACATGATTAGCAATGATCACATATACCCAAGCAACCTGTAAACATTTTGTTCGCTCAAGCACACTAATTTATGCTAATTCCCAATGAGTTAAGAAATCTGGAAATTAAGCATATAAGTCATTTGGGTATATTAAGAAAAGTTGGTGTTTAGGCTCAAAAGGGGTTCTAGCGATAACATATAAGAAAGGGTGGGCTAGAAAGGCTCAAACGAATTAAAAGAAGGCCTACTTTCATCTCTTAGATTTGACTCAGTCATCATAAGAAAAACTCATCAAAGCATCAATTCACAAGGACATATTATTGGTTCGTGATTGAAATAATCATGAGATTAGTAAGAAGAAAATGAAGCATAGAAGAGTATATGAACTGAGACATATATCCCTCAAAATAAATGATAGGCTCAAATCTCACAGGGTTAAGTCTCCACAAGTATGTATGTGATGAGTGATAGTATGAAACTTTTCGATTTCAAATGTCAAATGACAATTCACGTAGAGTCTAACTTCCTACTCACATAATTAAGTATCTTATCCATAGAGCGATCAAGTGATACAAAATTGATTTCATCATGGTAGAGTAACACGGAAACAGACACAAAAACTTTAAATCCGACTGCTTTATTAACAATCCACTTTCGTAGGAACACACGATAGTACTTAGCATGTACTACAAGCCTTTAAACCTCTAGGTGTCCCTAGTAGGACGAGTTATAGTCTCGTGAGGGTTTACCAGAATGTTACCCACAAACATTCAAAAAAAAAATTAAAATAAATAAGTCAATCCTCCCCCCACACTTGAAATATGCAATGTCCTCAGTGCATAGAATAAAGGAAAAACAGCATAAAGGGTCAAAGTTAGAGTAACACAACCTGACCGCGAAGCTTCTCAAAATATTGCAGCACTGCACAGTCATCACCAAAACTGCAATATCTCCATCGTCTGAACTCTGATTGGCAAACCGTCAAATTCTATGAAAACTAGACATCCATAGCTTTCCGTTCGTATATGGCTCATAGTCTAGTTTGTTGTGATATGTTCCCAGAATTGTTTTTTTTGGCTATAATTTCAGACAGGATTTTCTACCAGCACTTGTAAGAATTGTTTTCTTGTGTGAACAGGAAGGTGATTATTCCGTGGAAACGAAAATTAAAAGCTGGAAAATTAACGGACAATAAAATGAAATGAAGTTACCTAGGTGGGTTGCCTCCCACCAAGCGCTTTATTTATAGTCTAGGCAAGACTTAGCTCTTCCAGTAGCTAAATTAGTGAACTTGGAATTCCACTGAAACAATTTCCGCCATAGCTTTGAGTTTTGGCAACTTTTCTTCGCTGCTTTTAGCACCTTGCTTCTTATGTCTCACAAGGCCTTCGATGTTAGGTATCAAATCCTCTTTCAAAGATCGCTTGCCTTGCACACAATTTGAATTCGAGAGAAAGAAAGTTAAGCACACTTTAAGACTTAAACAAGTCCCCGGCAACGGCGCCAAAAACTTGATGTAAAAATACTTGCAAGCGAACAAGTGTACTAATGTAGCACAAAGTGTGAGTACAAGGTCGATCCCACAGGGACAAGTTTAATCGAATAATGCACTTAACTAATTAAACCAATGACAATTTAAATACAGAAAATATTTATGATTCTTTAGAACAATGAGCAAAACAAAGTTTTAACAATTACAATGAGGAAAACCTAGGGTACAACCTTACCAAGCAATCCTATTATGAGATACAAAAGTTAAGCATTCGATAACAATTCCAATTCAAGGGTCGATTCCTCACTCAATTATGTTATTCCATTGATCGTGGCAATAAAACGTATTATCGATACCAAATTAATCTTGTTTGATTGCAGTCTTTAATTTAGTAAAAATAACCCATTACGACTAGAAGAACTAAACAACCAATCAATCCCCTAAACCCGGATCAGAGCATTCGACAATTAATCTTCTTAATTCCGATTCTACCAAAATACATAAATACAGATCATTTATGTGATTTGGCTAGATGAGTATAATAAACAACATAATTGGTGATCAAGCAATTATGTAGAAATCATACTTTGAAGTATAGCAATTAAGAACAAGAATTGAGAATTGAATCAAAGGCTCATAATATAGATCAAATCATCTCATAACATTCATGCTTGGCTAGGTCAAACCCTAGAAATAAGTTTAGTTACAAATCATAACAACAAATACACAAGAAAAGAGAGAAGAAACCATGGTTGAATTCACCAAAGGAAGGAAGAAGAAGATGAAGAAGTTGCAGCCGTCTCTCCCCTTCTAGTCAATGTTGGAACCCCTCTTTTCTGTTTTAAGCCCTTATTTATACTCCAAGTGAGTTTCCCCTAGGTTTTAACGAGTCAAAAGACATAAAAACCTAGTCAACTAAGTTTTTGCTAATTCTGGAAATGAAAATCTGGTTCGAGTGCTCTTCTGACGCTGGAGCGCTGGTAGGGTGTTTTCTTCTGGTTCTAAAATGCTGGAGCGCTGGAAAGGCGCCGAAAGAGCATTTTTCTCTGATTTTATGTCTTATGAAGTGCTGGAGCGCTGGTAGGGCATTTTCCACTGGTTTTTAGCCATATTTCAATCAATTTAACCACAACTTCACTTCAACCCTCCTACATACAAAACACACAAAATATCAAAGTATCAACACAATCTTAACACAAAATAATGTAAATATGTACAAACATATGCATATAAATGTGGTATAAAATACACACATCATCTAGCAATCTTGAAAAAATTCTGAATGAATCGTCGGTAGAAGCCTGCATGCCCAAGAAAACTACGCACACCTTTAACTGTAATGGGGCTTGGTAACTTAGAAATAATGTCAATCTTAGCTTTATCAACTTCAATGCCACGGCTGGAAATTAAATTTCCCAACACAATGCCTTCATTTACCTGAAATGACATTTTTCCCAATTCAAGACAAGGTTAGTGGCTTCACATCTTTCCAAAACCAGTCGCAAATGCTCGAGACACTCATCAAAATCTGATCCAAATAAATTAAAGTCATCCATGAAAACCTCAATAAACTGTTCCACCATATCGGAAAAAATACTCATCATGCACCTCTGAAACGTTGCTGGAGCATTACAAAGACCAAATGGCATTCTACGGTACGCGAAAGTTCCATACGGACATGTAAACGTAGTCTTTGCTTGGTCCTCTGGTGCAATAGCAATTTGATTATACCCACTGTAACCATATAAGAAACAATAATGGCTTTGCCCGGCCAATCGCTCCAACATCTGATCAATGAATGGCAAGGGGAAGTGATCCTTCTTTGTGGCATTATTGAGCTTCCGATAATCGATACACACTCGCCATCCAGTCGCCATCCTTGTTGGTATCAACTCATTATCTTCATTCTTGATCACAGTAATACCACTCTTCTTTGGAACCACATGCACTGGACTTACCCAATTGCTATCTGAAATAGGATATATGACTCCTACATCTAGCAATTTCAAAATTTCAGCCTTGACGACATCTTTCATATGAGGATTCAATCTCTTTTGTGCATCTCTAGTAGGTTTAGCATCGCTTTCCAATAAAATCTGATGCATACACCTTGAAGGACTAATTCCCCTAATGTCAGTTATTGACCAACCAAGTGCAGTTTTATGTTGCCGTAGGATTCTGATTAACTTCTCCTCTTCCCCCAAACTTAAGCTTGCAGCAACAATAACTGGCAAAGTATTCTCCTCACCCAAATATATGTACTTCAAGTGATTTGGCAACTGTTTCATCTCCAACTTTGGTGCTTGAACTATAGAGGGAACAAGAGATGCATTAGTAGGCGTTAATTGTTCAAAAACAAGAAAGTTCTTACCCACAAAGGACCGGTCAAGCTGAAAAGCTTGAACAGCCTCTTCAATTTGGCTTCCATGATCCATGGTTGCCGTGGATAATTCTCTAGCATCTATTCCATGTGTCAACACCATCTCCAATGGGTCTTCTCTTGATACCTGAAAAACCTCACTCACAAGATCACATATAGCATCCACATGAAAACAATCTCTATGATCATCATGAGCTTTCATAGCTTCAAATACCCTAAATTCCAATTCTTGATCATTAACTTTCATAGTTATTGTCCCCTTTTTCACACAAATATTCATATTAGCAGAAATCATAAAAGGGCGACCAAGAATAATAGGCAAAGTTGCAGCCATTAGACTACCTTCCATATCTAAAACAATGAAATCAGCTGGTACGATTAATCCTTTTACAGAGACCAACACATCTTCCACAATTCCCCTAGGTCTCTTAACACTACGATCAGCCAATTGTAGAGTGATGGATGTGGGTTGAAGCTCTCCTAGGCCTAGTCTCTCATACACAGAAAAAGGTAGTAAATTTATACTAGCCCCAAGGTCCAACAATGCCTTCTCAAAAAATTGATTTTCCACCTTGCAAGGTATAGTAAAACTACCATGATCTTTGAGCTTAGGAGGTAGCTTATGCAACAAAACAGCACTAACCTCTTCAGTCAATGCTACCTTCTCATGATCAACAAATTTCCTTTTGTTAGTGCAACATTCTTTCAAAAATTTAGCATATGAAGGAATTTGTTTAATAGCATCAAGGAGTGGAATATTAATCTCTACCTTCCGTAAATTTTCAAAAACATCAAGAGATCTAGAATCAACCTTCTGTTTAGCAAACCTTTAAGGGAAAGGTGGTGGATCTCTTCCCCAATCCTTTGTAACATCTGGTGTAGAACTACGACCTGTTTGCATCCTGTCGGCATCTGGAAGGCATCCTTTTTGCATACGTTCTGAATCTCCAACTTTGTTATCAATTGTTTTCCACTCCTCAGTGTTGTAACAGCCTTCAAATGTTCCACACCAGCTGGGTTACTGATTGGCTGTGCTGGTAGCTCGCCCTTCTTCCTTTCACTCATCTCTTTAGCCATTTGACCAACTTGAGTCTCCAACTTCTGAATTGCTTGAGTCGTTTGCTGCATAAATTGCATCATGGAAATTTCCAACTCACTTTTCTTTGCTGGTTGAGCTATTGGAGCTGGTACATTATTAATGGGTTGATCATTTTTCCAAGAAAAATTCGGATGACTTCGCCAAGGATACTGCTGGTTCCTTTGATTAAAATTTGACTGACCCATATAATTTGCTTCTTCTTGCTCCGTCATAGCTGTCAATGGACATGCCTCAGTAGCATGGTCTTGGTGCGAGCATATTGCGCAAATCACAGCTGGCTGTGGTAAATTAGATGGGGCTGAAGTATTCATGCCTCTCATAGTATCCACCAAAAGATCAATTTTCCTCGTCAAATTACCAATCTCAGCTTGCACAATTGTGTCTGAACTCACCTCATACACTCCTTGCCGCTTAGAGGAATTCTTACTTCTTGTAGAAAAATGTTGAGAATCCTCACTCAATTCCTCAAACAATTCCATCGCCTCTTCACTACTCTTCCTCATCAAAACCTCATTACATGCAGAATCAACCTTCATTCTATTGGCCTCATTCAATCCCTCATAGAAGTGCAGAACTATGTCGTCCTTGTGCAAATTATTTGTCGGACATCTAGCCAAGCGAATCTTAAAATCTTTCCAAGCTTCATAAAATAAATCCCCATCCTTTTGTTGGAAATTTTGAATCTCTCGCATGAGCTGCTTAGTTCTATGGGCCGGAAAATATTCCCTCAAAAATTTCGTAGCCATTTGCTCTCATGTACCAATAGAACCTGCTTCAATGGAGTTATATCACATCTTAGCTCCTCCTCTCAGTGTGAACGAAAACAACATGAGTTTCAATTTGTCAGCTGTAATTCCCGTCACATTTTGTGTTCGGCACAAGTCAGTAAAGTCTTTCGAGTGTTGGTGAGGATCTTCGTCAAACCTCCCCTCATAATGAGGCACAAAATTAAGTAACTGAGGTGATAAACTGAAAGTAGCCCCTCTGTTGGGCTGAAAAGCAATGCAAGATGGTTGGGCAACATTACATGGAATGTACCGATTCATCATAGGAACCCTCTTGTTACCCGCATCACCAACTTCAACAATTTGATCATTCTCGGCAGCCATATTTCTTCGTCGCAATGCTCTCACGAATCTCTCAATTTCAGGATCAAACTCTTCTAGCTCTCTGTGTTGCGAGCGTGTAGTAATCATGCAACTTGAAAATTCAGAAGATTACCTGGGACACAAGTAAATAGCACAGTAAGTTTGGGTCTCGCTGAATGAACAAGTAAGTAAATAAATCAAAATTATTGCAAAACGTTTGAACAGTAATAAACTCAACAGTCCCCGGCAACGGCGCCAAAAACTTGGTCGATATAAAATATCACAAGTAAACTTGCAATATCAAATACTGACGGGTCTTACCCAATCGCAAGTGTACGTGTCGTGGGACAGTATAAAAGAGAGCGGGGTCAAATCCACAGGGACCGTATCAATCACCAAACAAACAAAGTAGCAATAATAATGCAGAAAATTCAGATTGAAATAAAGAATTAAAATATGCTAAAATTGGATAAATAAATATGGAGGAGATCTAGCTTGGGTTGGTGTTGTTCTTCTACTGTCACTCAATCACACAACTTAATATGCAGTCACACAATTTAAAGGTTTACCGTTGTCAATTAGAAGACCTTGGTCCGGCTCTCCTAATTATGACTTTCCTAAGCAACGAATTTGGCTTTGGTCCAGCCCAAAATCTTTTCTTACCGTAGGGGTCTTGGTTGGTGTACCCTAAGATTTCCCTAAGACAAGCATATGAACGAGAAAGTCGACAATCGCACAACCCTAAGCGTTGGTGTGCCACCTAATCAATTGTGTTCACAATTCCCAAATCTGGATCCTATGCAGATTCTTGTTACTTCGTCGAACACCGGGTATGGGTCAGCCGAATGTATTCAACTAACAGTTCTTATCATCATGATGTTGATCAGACAAACACAATAATAAGAAATCAACATTAAATTCAGAGAATCAATGAATTAAACCTGGTGTAATTGTCAATCAGATTGTGCAACAAGTTGAGGTAGAAGAAACTAACCAAACCAAACTAAATAGAAATTTAGTTACACATGTTCATGTTTCAATTCTGTAAAGAAAAATCAGAAATCAATCGGAGAAGAATGATTCTGAATTGAGCTAGGATTCCTTTGCCTTCCGTGCCTCTCTGGTTCTCCAATCTTCTGCCGTCCAAAAAGTCCCTTCTCAGTCGAGCTTCCAACTATTAAAAACCCTAAATGCCACGTCAGCTTCGTAACTTACGTAACTGACCCGTGTTTTAATTCGTGCCAGCAAATAGGTCGCAATTTCGTCGCACTTTCAGCCCAGAAACTCTCTATTTCATGATTTTGCCTTAATCTTCCACCTGCCAATTAAAACACTGATTGGGTAGTAAATTGAACCCAAAACATATCAAAACATACTCTTTAAACTGATAATTATAGATGCCATTCAGCACGTATCACGTAACACCCTCTTTAAGCCTCGGGTTGTGCCTAGGCGCCCTAAAGTGCGCCTAGGCGCCCAAGTCAGGAATTCCTCCACAAGCCCGCTGCTCTGGGCGCTATCCTAGGCGTGCACAGAAGGTGCGCCTAGGCGCCCATGCACCATTTCCATCTCGGTTGCCACTGGACTGGGCGGTCTTTGTACACGCCTAGGCACACCGCCCAGACGTGTGGCCTTATTTTTCATTTCCGTCTCGGTCTTAGCTTTGATTTGATATATTATGGACCCCAAACGGACATCTGTGCTAAAAGTTATCACCGATTTACTGAACCTAGTTCAAAAACTATCCTTTAGGATCTTATACACTTTCAATGGTCCGTTATCTCTTCGAACCCATTTTTCAATAACTTATTACTTAAAATTTAACCAAACATAATATTTTTGGGTCGGGATTTCACAAGGATTATGATTTTTTTAGGATTGTTAACAGATTTAGTAGTGTGGGATTATCCACTACTGGTGGCGCTACATGCTTGCTGGAAGTCGGCAACATAGCTGGTAATGGTGCCATTGATGATAAAACTTGGGATTTAAACTATTATGGTTTAGACCCCCCATGCCTCATGTTTTGCACTCCAAAAGTCTTCTCCAAATATTTAGCTTTCAAGGCTAGATTATATGCCTCATCCATAGTCTAAATAACCTGTGTTCTAATTTTCTCAAGGAAAGATGACTTTAATCCATTCAAAAATCTGGCTACATGTTGTATCTCTATCTTCGCTAAATTTTGTTTTGAGCAGTCAAATGATTAAATTTCATAATGTATTTGAAAATTGAGTGAGCTTCCTGATAGCAATTCTAATATGTGGAATATTAACTGATAATAATTAGGTGGGAAAAATCTCTACATCATCAATTGCTTCATCTTCTTCTAGATTTGTATCGATTACTTCCCTTAACATTGCCTAGTGAATTGAAGTTGATCCAACTATAGCGCAACACTACCTTTTAGCCTATATGCTACCATCTTCACTCTCTTATCTTCCAGGACTTCCATCATGTCAAAGAACCTCTTCACTTTGGATAACCATTCAAGGAAGTCATCAACTTGAAAGCCCCCATTAAAATTCGGTATATCAACCTTAAACTTATACTCATCAAAAGGCTGAGGCTATGAAGCCTAAATGAAATCGGCAAGCTCTTCTCCTTCATCCGAATCTGAATCATTTCTTATTTAATTGATTTGTCGCTGTCGTACAGGGACTTGCTGAGCTTTCCCTTGCCTACCGTGGCCTCTACTACATACCCCTAGGCGCTATATCATCTCGTGGTTACCTTCCACAGGCCTCTCAGGTCGTTGACCAGCGGCCAAAGCCGGTTGCTATTGAGTCTGCAACTATGCCAACATATCATGAATCTTAGTTAATTGATGTTGTTGACCATCGTATGGCTCCCATAAGGCATTGATGCATGTCCCAATTCCTATCGGTGGGATTTTCCATCCTTCCTTCGTTGTTAGCCATCGAGTAAAGGCAAACTCATCTTCCTTCTGATACCAATTAATGCAGGCAGAATATAATACCAAGAATAAATTCCAACAAATGATTCTACGAACGAGATAACCAATCATGAGAAACCTCTCAAAGACTCAATATTGAATAAAACGATTCAAGGTTTGCCTCCAACAAGGCTGCAAACGAAGCTTTTATACAAAAACAAATAACCTCAAGTTTCAATGTGCTAAACTTTTACTTGGGTTAAAGCATAGATGACCACGTCATATCACTTTTTAGTCTTCTCAATAAAAGCTCTTACAAATCGATGTTTGGTTTTTATTACTGCTTGTAGTGAAAATTAGAAAATATTGAAGTCTTTTTCATTAAAGCAAGCTCTGGACCAGGTGATTTTGTGTTTCTCAAACTACACACAGATCGCCTGGTAGGATGTGAGATCAGCGCACTTCTCATAAAAATTCTTTAAACTGACAGCAAGTCTTGACACACATATAATTTCCAAATCATTACAACCAATACTCCCTGCCATTTCATTAAAAGTGCCAGAATTAATTTGAACTTCTCCCCTTTCTCCCCTATGCAAAATAACCAACATACTCATGTATGTTTGATAATGAATCATATGATACGACTATTAGGGTCCATTTTGGGATAAAAACATTGACGTGTCGTATATTCACGTGTTAGCAAAGCAATAGAGAGACCGTCGGTGTCAAATACTGACCAATCTGGGGTTTCTACAATAACGTTCGAGAAAGACGAAAATGCAACTGTAACAGTTACGCGCTCTCAGTTTTTGAAAAATGACTGATTCAAAGTTGGAAACTCGACAAGTACAACGTACGTTAATCGTTATACAACTCACATTCCTACAAGTACTTCCTTACGTTGGATTACAGCAGATGGATCATATAAGCCCACCTTAACTAACCCTTCTCTTGGCCTAGTTGTACATATAAATGTAGAAGAAGCCCCTAACAATATTACATAAGTAAACTCCTAATTATGGCAGCTTCAGCAGTATCCGAGTCCGTTGACGCCAAGAGCTCGGATAAGCGATCACTAAGGTCGTCCACTTCTCTGTGTAAGTTTTTTATGTAGTTGCACGTCTCCTGCAACACTTTGGAGGCCGACACCTGAACAAAATAATATATCCTTCGTCAATTCTCTTTGTCATTAGGTGTAAGAAAAGCCACACAAATTCAATGAAAAAATATAGAGTAATTAGTACCTTGTCCAATCGCCTTTCCCGGAGTTCGGGGATAAGTTGTTGTAACTTGGAAACCAGATCGGCGATCTGATCATCACTTATTCTGGAAGTAGATGAAGACTGCCTCGAACGTGATCGTCTGCTAGACATTGTCGGGATCGATACTGAAATGTCAGAGGAGCTAACAGCAATTATGAAGGTGTGGTTTTGTCAGAGAGGGATTGATGATGTATATATAAATAAATAGCTACGTACAAAGAAGAGATAAGAGAAGATAAATGCACTTTTGTGAGACAAGTTATGGACAGAGAGATAAGGTTTAGGGTTATTGAGGGGGATCAAGTAGTAGTAGAAATAGGAGTAGTGTTGGTGGTCAACAAGACAAGGTGTGCATTGGATAAAGCTGTGGGAGTGTTGGTTATTAAATAGGGGTGGAGGGGATCAAGTTGTGAAGAGACGCCATAACTGTCCTTCTCTCAATGTTCCCAAGCTGGGGTTAGTGTTCAAGTGGGTTCAGAGATATGTGTTTGTTTATCGCACAACTATGCGGGCCTCGCTGTGTCAGTCTTACCACGCATGCCCATGTTATCTTGCTACTTCTCTGCCATTTTAATTTCTTATTAACCACTCGTCCCTATTTATTCATTTTTTATATTTATATTAGATCTGTTTTATTTTTACTACTTTGAAGAATCTTCCACTAAGCTTTTCTTGTCCGAGAGTATCAACATGAATGGTCGATTTTGTTAGAATTATGACAATGCAAATTATAACTATTTGAGGATTAAAGTTGTTCTTGTCAAAATTATAACTATACTTTTGAGAGGAGCTGGTGTCTTCTATCATGTTGATGTTTCCCTTTCCCAATTCTCCTCATACTTTGTTCTTGTTCAACTCTTGAAGTGTGCTGAGCCTAACTCACAAACACTTAAGAAAAGACATTGTTAGGTGTTGGAGATGCATCTTACACTTATAACTGCTTTACAATTTTTAGATCGATTTTACAATACATTTGAGTTTGAAATGGGGAGTCTTAAGTTCTTTCTCCAATATGGATATAGTGTAATATGTTTCTCAATTTTAATAATTAGAATAAAGTTGGGTTTATTTCATTATAAATAAGTCTTTCTTTGTATGGTTGACAAAAACCCATTTTGGTCTGCCGTAATTTTAATTATAGTAGGCCCTGTTGTAGTTGCTTTTTAGGGTACTATAATTGTTTTTTTAAAGATATAAATATATACTATTTAGTCTAAAAAAAATTTGACAATAAAAATCAACTTTTTTCAAAATAAAAATTAATTTCACCATAAAAATGCCTTGGCAAATTTAAATACTACACATTTATGCATTTTTTAAAATAAAAATTTTAATGTTAAAAAAGGGCTAAAGCATCAGACCCAGGCATCCGGGTTCACGAGACACCAGAATGAACACGTGCTACAGTAACATTGTTGACCAGTGGTAGACAACACGCCATGGTGTCTCCATATTTCGGGTCACGACATGGCACGTGTCTTCTCGTGATCGCTAATATTAATTTGTCCACTTGATTATTTTTGTTCAATTTTTTATCCAACACTCTTGTGGATCTAGTTAGTCGACCAAGTCAGCTTACATGTGACTACTGACTACATGCTAATTAATGAGCATGCATTGTGTTTTTGTTGTCTGAGGACATTTGATTGGAGGTTGAGCACGACAGAGTGCTTGTTGGCATTTTGGAACGAAGAAATAGTTTGGTAGATGTAGGATCCCCAACCAAGAAATATAGAAGGAAAAAGAATATCCTTAATTCATATTTATGAAATAATTATTTAATTTAAATCCTCCTTTTCCATGTTTTAATTTTCATTTAAACAGGTTAATATCACTTTTTACTCACCCAATGATATGTTATGTTCCATTTTGCACACACCATTTTTAAAACTTGCACCTTGCATATCATAATTTTGATTTTGTACCAGTCTCCACACCTGGGCAGGATTTCATTCTGTCGGGTAGCAAAACTGCCCATGTGATAGTTTGACCTCACACATGGCAAATCCACATCACAATTGGTTGCCATATGGTATGTTTTGCAAAATATTAAAAATAAATAAATAAATAAATTCTAACTTGTTTTCTTTCACATACACCCTTTTCCCCAATTGAAAAAATGCAGCCACCACCCTTCTCCATCTTTCGACGACTGTTCAAGACCGATAACCTAAATCGAAGCTCTCAAGCTCGACATATCATTTTCGACCATCAATAACCAAGAAAATGGGATGATTATGTCAGAATCACACCTCAAAACACACAACCACTGTAAGGAAAGAGGCCCGATCAAGCCACCTACATCGACGTCGACATCGATCACCACCATAGAAAGATTTCCCATATCGAGCTCTATATATTTCACCCATTTCCCGAACAAAATAGTCACCGGGGATTGGACACATTTGAGAAGGACTGAAATGAAAGAAAAAAATCTTACTTTCTTTCTCCTCCTCTGCTATGTACCTCCCTGGGCAAACCAAATGTTTTGCCTCATAATTGTTGAGGCTTCATTGGGTAAGTAATAATAAACCAAGAATCAATATCTTCACAATACTATCTTTGAAGCTGGACCATGTTTTTGTGCGGTAAACAACTCAAAGTTCATTTTACTTGGTTAAGGTTCCAACTTCCAAGTAGCATAGTAATATACTTACTACATAATGATGATAAAGAAGAAGGATTTATCATAGTGCTCAAGTTTGTCTTGTCTGAATCTCCGATGATATGAGCAGCGACACGATTCCAAGGCCAGCTAGGGTTCTTCCTCAAACAATCTCATGCAATATGAATTTGTTATTTTAAAATAATTAAATTTTTTGTTTTTTGTTTTATTTTCATAAACGTGACACGTGTTTTTAATCCAATGGCTGAGGTGAGGTCAAACTGTCACATGGACAGTTTTGCTGCCCGACAGCTTGAAAACCTGCCCGAGTGTGGAGACTGTTAGACTTCTCTGTCTAAAAGGTGTGTTTCTTACTTTGAGAAATGGTGCAATTCAATAGGTCTTCACTGTTTGTAATTTGTCCATTGTGGATATGATAATTGATTTAACTTGTACATGTTTTTTTTTTCTTTCAAATCTCTTGATGATCGTTGGTCATCTTAGTATTTGTATCAAGCTTGTCTTCTTCTTTAGTTCAAGTTTTTTACATGAGCTTTGTAATATCTTCTTCTTATCAATGAAAAACTCTTCTTTATCTTCTTAAATCTCAAGTTTATCAAAATATTTCTTGGTATTGGAGCCAGGTTCATGGCCCATACAAAATTTGGAGGAACGGGAAATCAGAATTTAAATCCCTCAATTCCCTCTTTATACACAAAAACTCATTATGCACTAGTTTTCACCCTAGGTTCATGTTATCTGTAGGATACAACAACTTGGAAGAGGAATGGGATGGGAACTGTGCATAATGGGTTGTGCTTCTTGCTTGAAGAATTAAAACCAAAAAAGAGAAAAGGAGTGCTAGTGAATGTTGTCAAGAAAGATCAAGTTTGGCATGAAAGATTAGGGCATCCTTTTGTTAGAATTTCAAAAATGTTAGGAAGTGATTTTGTTGAGAAATGTAATGAATGTTCTGTATGCATATTAGCTAAAATGAAAATAACTTCTTTTACCTTAAGTGAAACCAAGAGTTATGGACCTTTTGATTTAATACATGTGGATATATGGGGTCCAAATAGGACTGTATCTGTTGATGGTTTCAGATATTTTATAACAATTGTAGATGATTTCTCTAGAGCTACATGGATGATTTTAATTAAACTAAATCTGAAGTCAAAAAACATATCGAATGGTTTAACAATTATGTCCAAAATTAGTTTCAAAAGATGATCAAAATTTTTAGGACAAATAATAAATTAAAGTTTAATATGTATGAATTTTATGAAAAGGAGGGTATAATACATCGAAGGACTTGTCCATACACACCCCAAAAAATGGGGTGGTAGAGAGAAAGCACCAGCACATACTTAATGTGAGTAGAGCCCTCATCTTAGAATCTGTAATACCAGAAGATTTTTGGAGCTATTGTGTTATCACTGCAGTCTATTTAATTAATAGACTTCCTTCTAAGATCTTAGATAAAAAATTCCATATAAGATATTATATAATGAACAACCAAAATGTGAATCACCCAAAGTTTTTGGGCGTCTTTGCTATACCAAAATCCTAAGACCACGTGAATCTAAATTTGACAGTAGAGCCAAAGAATGTGTGTTTTTAGGTTATCCTTCTAATGTGAAGGGATAAAGACTCATGGATTTGGAATCTCATGAAATTATTATATATAGAGACGTAATATTTCATGAAGACAAGTATCCTTTCCAAGAAAAATCTAAGAAACAAGAAGTTTTGAATGAGACAGAAAGTTCTTTAAACCATACATCACATTCGGAATCTACATCTCATATTCAAGTGCATGTTGAAACTCAAAGAATAAGTAAAAGACCTCATACATACTTGCATGATTATGATTGTAATGCTGTTGTAAAGCATGATTTAAATTACATTATAAATGATGATGTTGCTCGACCTATTTCAAGTGTTAATATTGGTGACTACAAAACTAAGATTGGGATAAATGCTAATATAAAATGTACTACTTACACGCACTTTCTAGCTGCTATTACAACTCACCAGGAACCTAAGAACTACACTGAAGCTGCTAAGTCTCCTAAATGGTGTGAGGCCATGAACAAAGAGCTTGCAGCCCTAAATGAAAACAACACTTGGGACATTGTTAAGCTTCCAATGGGTAGAAAGCCAATAGTTTCAAAATGGGTTTATACAATTAAGTACAATGTTGATGGTCCTATTGAGAGATAAGAGGCAAGATTAATTGCCAAAGGATATAGTCAAACCGTAGGATTTGATTATCAGGAGACATTTACTCTAGTTGTTAAGATGGCCACTGTAAGGATATTTCTTGCTCTAGCTGCTGCAAATAGATAGACAATTCATCATATAGATGTTCATAATGCTTTCTTAAATGGGGATTTAGATGAAGATATATACATGAGACTTCCCCTTGGATATGAAGCACAAAAATCAGATGATGTATGTAAAGTAAACAAGTCACTATATGGCTTGAAGCAAGCCTCTAGGCAATGGAACATTAAGTGTAAAAATGTTTTGATAGAGTATGTTTTGTTCAATCAAAGTGTAATTATTCCCTATTTATATATACCAGAGATGGTTTTAAGGTGTTTCTATTATTATATGTAGATGATATGGCTATTGATAGTGACAACCCAAATCTTTTACAAGAAGCTAAAACATATATTGGAAAATGTTCTCAGGTTAAAGACCTTGGAGTTTTGAAATATTTCTTGGGATTAGAAATATGTAACACTAACATTGGCATGACTGTATGTCAGAATAAATATATTTTGGACTTGCTTTGTGATACAAATTTAAGGGATTGCAATACTCCTAGCTCTCCAATGGACACTAATGCAAAGATGTCCATCTCCAAGGTCAACTTTTGGATGATCCCATGATTTACAGAAGGCTTGTTGGAAAACTTATGTAACTGAGTCTTACAAGGCTAGACATTAGTTACATTGTGAACACCCTAAGTCAGTTCATAAAGAGCCCCACCAATCAACATTTGAAGGCAGCACATAGATTTCTCAAGTACCTAAAAGGATCTTCAACTCAAGCTTTGCTTTTTCCTGCTGAACCTACCTTCATTGTTCATGATGTCTATGATGTAGACTGGGTAGCATGACCAGATACCAAGAGATTAGTTACAAGGTACAATATTATGTTTAGGAAGGCATTGGCTGCATAGAAATCAAAGAAGCAGCAAACAGTTTTGAAGTCCTCGACAGAAGCAGAATATAGGTTTATAGCTTCTGTGACTAGCGAACTAGTTTGGATAAATGCCATTCTCCATGAAATTTAGAACAATATGAACAAGCTTTTCCTTCTCTTATGTGATAGTAGAGCAGCAATACACATTGCCAGGAATCCAATTTATCATGAGCGCACTAAACATATCGAAATTGATTGTCATTTTGTAAGGAAGAAGGTTCAGAGGAATTTGATCAAGCTTCATCTCATTCACACCACTCACCAAACTGTAGATATATTTACTAAACCTATAAGTTTTTCTCAACTGTACTTGTTCAAGTCCAAGCTTAACATGATTGACAGAAACCATGTTAAGCTTGAAGGGGGTGTTAGACTTCTTTGTCTAAAAGGTGCATTTCTTACTTTGAGAAACGGTGCACTTCAATAAGTCTTCAAGGTTTATAATCTGTCCGTTGTGGATCTGACAATTGAGTTAACTTGTACTTATTTTTTTTTCAAATCTCTTGATGACCGTTGTCATCTTAGTATTTGTATCACGCTGGTCTTCTTCGTTAGTTCAAGTTATTTACATGAGCTTCATAATATCTTTTTTATATCAATGAAAAACCCTTCTTTATCTTCTTAAATCTCAAGTTTATCAAACTATTTCTAAACTGACACAAAATTGAAACTATGTTGTGAAAAGTGAAAGTTTTGAAAATGGGATGTGCAAAATAGAACATAACATATTGTTGGGTCTAAAATAACCTACTGGCAAGTGTACTAGTCAGAAGAATAGTACAAGTGGTCAGTAGGGATCGTATCGACAAAGACGGAGATATAATTTACTCCAAATGTGTAGTCATGCATATACATATACAATACAAGAAAATAAAGTTCCACTCAATATGGTCTGGTTATAATTAAAAGGACTCAAACACTATGAATAAATATTTATTGTATTTCCAATGACTTATGCCAATGCCACAACACGTCACCACTAAATACTTAGTTCAATGTAATGAGTTTCAATCAATAATAGAAAACACCAAGGCATTGAAATTCACCAAGAGCCAATAATTTGCAAAGAAAATTGATTCATTCATACACTTGTCAATCCGGATATAACAAATCCGTACTTAGATCGGTTTTAGCGCATCTAAGCCATGTTCACTCAAATCAAATGTTAGCCATATTATTGGTTTAGATTGGATATTCCTACAACATTCTAGCCATCTTATTGGTCTAAATATGCTTAGGAATTCATGAAGCATAATGAACATAGAATCCATACAATATTGTTCCTAATCAAAGGCAAACAATAATTGCAATCTATAATCTCAAGAAGCATGATTTACTTGACATTTTACCATCTAGAAAATCCATCAAACAAACTCGTCCAAACCCTAAGTGGTGATCAATGACAAAGAGCAAAAAGGAATTGCAATAAGCATAGAAATCATAGATTTATACCCAAATAGCTTAATCACAAACCAAGTCTTAAACAAATCATTCAACCAAAGGCTTCATCCAAGCCTTGGCAATAGAAAGCTTAGTTACACATATAAAGTAAGGAAAGCAAAGGAAGAGAAGGAATCATGTTGATTTCACCAAAGATTTCAAGAAGATCCAAGATCTAGATGAAGACTCCCTCCTTCTAGCCTTGAAAAACCCTGTTTTCTTCTTCTCCTGCTCTCTGGAAAAAATGGCTCTTGTCAATATGTCCAGCCCCTCTCGTTTTAGGGTTTCCACGGTATTAAAAATCCTGGAAAACCAGCGGGGCGCCTAGGCACGTGAGTTTCCACTGCTTAGGCGTCAACCGCCTAGGCGGTTTTCTGATTATTTTTCTAGTGGATCCGCTGCTTTGGGCGCTCCTTTCTGCGCCTAGGCGTGTAGGAATCACCGCCCAGGGTAGTGATCATCTTGTCCAGCTTTATGTCTGCCAAAACCGCTTTGATTTACAATGTTTCACTCTGGACCGCAATTTATCTACAAAAATTAATAACAATAGATTAATAAACTTAATTCATCACATTAAAAGCATAAGAGAGGGTTGTTTTAACCATAAAATACTAGGTATATTCATACCTAGGTATATTCATACCTATCACATATCTTTGGGTGACTAAAAGTGGTATTAACCCGAATTTAAACAGTAGTGTTACATATCCATAACGATTTTTTCCATCATGCTACGTAGTCTAGGAGGCTTGCTAACTCCAAAAATTTGAAAGATTTGAAATTTAACTCAAAGAAAATATTCTAGCCATACATGGTTAAACCAAACTATAGTAAGCTGTTAAAACACACGGTAATCAAATTAAACACAATAGTGAATAAAAGTTTCTCAAATCAAGACAAATTTTGTAAATCTCGTAATCGTTGATGAATTCGAATTCATCGTTCTACCTAGAGAATACCTCAAAAAAATCACAAGTTTTTGGGAGCTCATTGGACTGTCGACACATTTTTTGTAAAGTCCCACATCGAAATATGTGAGAATGTTAAAACATTTTATAAGTGCGAGCCCACCTCAACCAACTAATAATGCTTTTTTTCCTTATTTAGTGAGTTGGGTCGAAACCCACTTGCTAGACTTGAGTATGAACAAAATCGTGACAATCCAATGATTTCTTAGGAACTGGACAACCCAAAGTGGACAATATTGTTAGTTTATATGAGGGTGTGAAATTTTGAATATGTCATCAGAGCTAGGTTACTCGATTAGTTTATATGGCGATGCATAGTTTTCAACATGGTATCAAAACCAGGTTACTCGGTCTAGTTAGACTTGGATATGACATTTACTCCACTGGTTGGGTCTGTGGTATAACCCAGTCCGAGTAATTACTCAGTCCAGTTGGACTTGAATATGACATCTACTCTACTTGTTAGGTATGTGATATAACTCAGTCTACAAGTGCAGGGATATAAAGTCCCACATCAAAAGATATGAGAATGTTAAACCACTTTATAAGTGCAAGTCCGCCTCAACCCACTAACAGAGCTTTTTTGCTTGTTTAGTGAGTTGGGTCGAAGCCCACTTGCTAAACCTGAGGAGAAACAAAGTCGTGCTTGCCCGATGTATTCTTAGGAATCGAACAACCTAAACAAACAATATTGCTAATGCTTATGGGGGAGTGGAATTTTCAACATTTTTTACTTTGATTGTTCAGCATGATTATTTCTATTACATGGGTTTGTTAAAAGATTTTTATGGTTTTTTAAATTAAGTTTGGTGATGTATTGCAAAGAAAAAATCTCTATTGCATTGTTCCTCTCTATTTCATTGTTCTTGTCTATTGTATTGTCTCTGTACATTGTTCTTGTCTATTGCATCATTTCTATTTATTACATTGTTTCGGTGTTTCTAAAATTTCTTTATTATGTTTTAATGATGGAAAAAAAGAGAGAGGAACAAGGCCAAAAACAACTGACAATATTGGGAATGAAGGTCATTCTTTGCTGTTACAATACAAATCTAATTTATGTGCGTTAACTTCGCTACTAAGAAGCCTTCGTTTGCATAAGATTTTCCTTCAAAAGATCCCATTTTGGAGCATATTCAAACAGATAATACACGAGGACAATGTAGATTTCAAGACAGGAAAACCTAATCACATAATATGGATAGGTTTTTGATCTTAGACTTCCTATCCTAGTGTTCTCATTTTAATTACAAGACTAATCAATCTCACATACAAGTTATTTATGCTACGCTCTCAATATCTAGTATTCAGAGGTTTTAAAGCTCTCTTATGAGATTTTTCAGTTCGTGATAACTGTTTTAACATCCCCTTCAAATTATTTTCCTATTTTATCCCAAGCCTCTTTTGCATAATAATTCGAGGGAAATATTGACTCCCACAATATTTTATAATCTGGATAAAGCGTTGGCGTTGATGACACTTTACTCTCCAAATCCTTCTTTTTAGTTGCATCTAAGCCTGTTTCATCTATGGATTCCTTGTACCCAATCACCATGATGTTCTAGAGTCCCTTTGAATGGAACGATGACATCCTATCACTGGAAGAAACTATGAAATCAAAAATCTATGAACTTGACTGAACCTCGCATCCATATCACTGTTACAGTGAAATCAAATTATACAAATAGTGTATCTTATCAAGAAGTGAAGTTCAACCAACAATGTTTTGGTCAAAACATGTAAATAGGTAAAGATTTAATGATTGTCAAAGTTTCTATGACTTGCGATGTGAATTTTTAATAAATGTATTGATAAAAAAAAAGAACTAAATCTAGGTCATTATAAATAAATAATTGATGGAACAGTGAGCACGCAGCTTCAAAAATCAACCAAATACTTGATATCCCATGAAATATGAGAAATTATAGTTTATACTTACTTAGAGACTAAATCAAATTGTAATTCCATTGGGACATGTCTTCACAGAAATGCAAAACATAAAAGACAGAAACTGGACATAAAAAATGCATATAAATATGGGAACTTCTAAAATTGTGTATGCAAATAGCTAATGGCGCTAGTACTTAAAGGTTATAATGGTTACATATACCCCTCTTGTAGAAATAAATAAATAAATAATAAAACCCTAAAATTTACTAATATTAGGAGTATCATTTCATTTCATGTTCTTGGCTACATCATAACAGAAACAACTACACAATAGTGAAATGATTACGTATAAATGATGTGAAATGCCCCGATTGAAACTATTAATTTATCGGGTTGGATGACAAAGTAAATAATCTTCGTTAGGATCCATGGAACACACACATCTTCACATTAAAATGATATATCCGCTTTGGACCTAAACTCGCACAAATATTTTCTTGGGCTCACCCGCAAAAGGACTCATTCTAACAGAGATAGTCCATTCTCATTGAAACTATTTTATCTCCCCATGTCTAACTGATGTGGTATTTGTTCACACACTTTTTTTTTAACATGGTACCAGAGCGGGAGGTTTGTGAGTCAAACCTATTGTTAGGTATTTCAAAGTACGACAGATTGTGTGGTCAAATATATAATTTGAATAGATATTGTAATAACCGACCCTAAATATGAATTTAGAAAGGATTAGAAGTTATTAAAATATGTGTTTTGGGTGTTTTAGCATCTGTAGGGGAACCTAGGCACATGAGATTACACCTAGGACAGTGGATCAATCCAGAGGACTATATCAAAACTGTCCTGGGCACTCCAAAGGGCCTAGGCGAATGAAGGGTGCGCCTAGGACAGATCTGGGAAAAATGGAACGAGGGGAAGGGGGTGATGGGTGCCTTGGATTACATCACCACACGCCTATGTGCATGGTGCCTAGGCATGACCAAATGGGAGCCTAGTCCAAATTGTACATGATTTTAAGTGGACCTAGGCACACCTCCTACATGCTTGGGTGCACGCCGAGAGAGTTAAGACATGAAAAGCGTGCCAAACTTGTTCATTCTTGTTGGAACTCGAAATATATATATATATATATTATAGAGAGAGAGAAACTAGTGAGAGAAAGAGGGATGCAAGAGAGATTTGATCTTGGATTGGAGATTGGAACAAGAATCAATAAGACTTTCACAAAGTTTGGAAGATTGAGGTAAGTTCCATGATTTCCTAGAAACTAGGGTTTTTTCAGTTTTACTAGAACATCAAATAGATGGTATAGGGAGATCATATAGGTTGATTTGAGGTTATTTATGATGGTATTTACTAGGTTGGTCATTGATTTGGAGATTTGCTAGCTTGAGGCTTGGATATGGGTATTTGACATCCTAGAGAGATTAAGGTAATTTTTCTTCGATTAATGGTTCAGTTTATGATTATTTAAGGTTTATTAGTTATGGAATGCATGATGAATTTGTCATATAATAGGTTTGGAAATCTCAAACCCTAGAATTTGGAATTTTGTTAATTTGTGAATTTCTTAGATTTGAGGTAGGGGATTCTTAGAAAATTCTATTTCTATTTTTAGATCTTTATATCTAAAGTGCATTCATTTTCTTTATTGGTCTTTGTTATTTGAGGTCTGTCTTATTTTATTCTTAAGGAAGAACGAACTTTAGGAAGATTTTCATTATTGTTGTTCGTGGTCTAAAGCTTATTGTTGCATAGAACATATTTTTAATATTCAGCTCATGTATTCTATTATTCATCTTTAAGCCTAATGAGTCATTGCTCACCCTTTTATTCTTTTCTTTCCCCATAGACGACTCTGGTTCTAGAACTGAAAATGCAGATTTGCAAGAGGATCGACGACATGGTTGGCACCTGGAGTAGTGGGGGGTTGTGGTTACGAATTATGTTGTTTTTATTTATTTTATGACGTTTATACATGGTACATGTGTGTATGAACTGAATACACTACTAACAACACCTATTTGTTGTGATTTTGAGATGGTAGGGAGGTCGTGGCGTGTTAATGGGAATCTCAGACCGGACTGAGAACTATATGTTCTGATTGTTTGTATGTTGATACTTGATTGATTATGATGCATGATATATATTCTTGATGATGCATGTTGTAGATGGCTAGAGGCCCTACCTAGGATTATGGATTGCATGCTAAATGACGGTTGGAGGTCTAGTATTTGTGATTGTTGTGATCATGAGCTGTGCATGTCTAGGTAGGCATCCTCCAATGTACAGGAGGTGCTACCAAAATTTTGGTAGGAATTTTGGTAGGACTAGGTTTGGATCCAATGGATATTGTTTATTTTTAATGGATGGTAAATTACCTTGTAACTTTGACTGGTATAAATTGTATCGTCTGACAGGTCAGGGCATTACGTTTTGGTATCAAAGCCAGGTTTGCACTCTACATAGGATTTATGAAAGGGTTTGGGTTATGGGTATAGTGTGATAGTAGTCTCTAAACCATGTTATGACCTCTGCTGATTCAGTATGTACTCTATTATACCATTAAATCTTTGTAATCTATATAAGTTTTGAATAGTCTTATTTGTTGTGGCACAGATAAATACTCTTAGGAAGACACACATGATTAGTACAACAGAGACCCATAATGATGATGGTAGATGAGAAAGGCCTAGAGGCCATGGCTGTGTCCGCGGGAGGGGAGTGGCGCGCATTACTAAGCGCATTCATAGCACCTAAGAGTCAGTGCTAGGATTAGGCATAGAGATTTAAGAGGAAGACATAGTTCAAGAGGAGTACTAGATTGGTAAAGATGCTTAGTAAAAGTTACAGGAGCGAACTCTAAGGGTTTTCCAGCACGCGTGCTGGAACCACTAGCGGTGCAGGATGCTCTTACCATTATCAAAGGGCAACCAATGATGTTAGAGGCTTTAGCTAGCGTTGTGATGAACTTGGCTCAGTTGGTGATGACTCAGATTACTAAGGCAACAGAGGTTCGTACTAAGGGTCAAACTTCGAGAGCTAGTATAGACAAGGAGTCTATGCAGATATCAGGAAAATAGATGTGTGAGATGGATCAGTTGACGAAGACTAATCATCCCATGTTCTCCAGAGAGGGGGAAGGGTGTGAGACTGGTGTGGATACAGCAGCTTGAGATGAGATTCGACACTTCAGATGAGATTCGACACTTCAACATATCGGATGATGATGGATGAAGCTCGTATTCTATTATTTAAGGGAGCAGCGCATGATTGGCGAAACTCCTTGGGCCAGAGGAAGAATGAGTAGACTTGAGCGCTTCTAGGGTGTAGTCATATGGAAAGGCATTTGATATAACATTGAAGTTGGAATAGGGAAAGCCCAATTTGAGATAGTACTGGGATGTGCAGAAGGGTCGCCCATCTTCATTTATAGGTGATAGTGGTAAGAAGATATAGAGAATGGACTCCCATAGTCAGAAGGGAGACTAAGGTAAGTGTTCGCTACCACATGGTGGCAAGATCACATGTTTTTAGTGCGCCAAAAAGGGACATAAGAAGAGCCAGTGCAGGATTATGGGGTTGAAGTGTTACGGGTGTGGGTTATTAGGCTACAAAAAAATAACTATCCCTAGGGTTATAGTGGTACACAATAGACATAGTCATAAGCATCAAAACTACCACCTTTAGCACCAGTCTAGCTCTTCCTTTTATGATTCCATATGGGGGGAGGGTCAAGGTGGCTCTAGGCTGCAGATTCCACAGTAGCAACTGGTTATGACCCATGGGCAAGTATTTGCATTAGAACATGAGGAGGCTCTAGAGCATCTTGATTTCATTGGAGTTACTTTTCTCATTTCAAATTGTTGGGCGAGTGTTCTATTTGATTCCGAGGCTACATTTCTTGGATAACCCTTTGTATCAATATTGTGGGATCATAAGTTTGGTGACTTCAGTATAAAGGTGATTTCACTATATCGATCTGAGATAGTGGAAGAATTTATGATGTATTTTCGGAGAATTACCCGGATTGCCTCTAAAGATGGAGATGGACTTTGCTATTGAGCTGCATCCAAATGTGAAACCGACCTCAATTGTGCTTTATCGAATGGCTCTAGCAAAGTTAAAGGAGTTAATGACGCAGCTCAAGGAGTTACAAGATTTGGGATTTATCAGGACGAGTATGTCCCCATGGGGAGCACCTGTATTATTTTTAAAGAA
This sequence comes from Euonymus europaeus, assembly GCA_963580455.1. NCBI lineage: Eukaryota > Viridiplantae > Streptophyta > Magnoliopsida > Celastrales > Celastraceae > Euonymus > Euonymus europaeus. Next base: position 5,961,129 of record OY756965.1, read on the forward strand.
GAAGGATTGATCATTAAGGATATCTATTGACTATTGGCAGTTGAACAAGGTTACTGTGTAGAATAAGTATTTGTTGCCACGGATCAATGATTTGTTTGACCAATTGAGAGGTGCTAGGCATTTCTCCAAAATTGACTTAGGGTTAGGGTATCATCAGTTGTAGATTAAGGATGAGGACATCTAGAAAACTACATTTATAAAGTTTTTTGGTAATGTCGTTCGGGTTGACTAATGCCACAGCGGTATTTATGGACTTGATAGGACGGGTTTTTAGACTATTTTTGGATAAGTTTGTGATGGTATTCATAGATGACATTTTGATTTACACCTCTAAGGTGGAGGAGCATGAAGAACACTCGAGGGTGTTTCAATAGACATTACAAAAGAATCAATTATATGCTAAATTGAGCAAGTGTGAGTTATAGGCCACATAAGTGAAATTCTTGGGTCATGTCATCACTCAAGAGGGCATTGCGGTTGATTACTTCGAGCTTGAATAAGTTCTTAATTGGATGAGGCCAAAGAATGTGACAGATATACAAAATTTCTTAGAGTTGGCTTCATTTAGGACTTTTTGCGAGTGGGCGCACCTATGGCACAACAAACAAACAAGGGTACACCATTTGTATGGATAGACGAGTGTGAGACAACATTCAGGAAGTTGGAGTACAGATTGACAACACTTCCAGTGTTAGTGGTTGCAAAGAGAGATGTAAACTACCAAGTGTATTGCAATACATTTGGAGTTAGTTTGGGACGTGTGTTGATGTAGTGAGAAAGGGTTATGGAGTATTTGTTCAAGGCTGTTGAAGACACATGAGAGGAACTATCCAATTTATGATTTGGAACTTTTGGTGGTTGTCTTTACTTTGAAGCAATGGAGGTACTATCTCTATGGAGAGAGGTTCAAAGTTTTCTCAGATCATAAATGCCTCAAGTACTTATTCACCCAAAAAGAGTTGAATTTGCGACAAAGGCGGTGGATAGAGTACTTCGAGGATTTTGATTTCAATTTACAATAACATCCCTATAAACTAAACGTAGTTATGGATGCATTGAGTAAGGAAGCACGGTGTGGCTAGTCTATTCATGCATGAGTGGGGGATTGTGGAGACAATTAACCAATTCTGGTTAGAATTAAGAGGTGATGAGAAAGTGTATTTGAGTGGTATGACTTCATGACCGATGATGGTATGAAAGGTTATAGATGCACAAAATGACAATCCAGCATTCAATGTGGTTGATAAAGACTCTGGTTCAGTCCTAGAGGATGATAGAGGCATGAGATATGTAGAAAGGTTGATAGGTCCCGATAATGAATAGTTATGGTGGGAGATTTTAAATGAAGCACACCATTCATGGTTTTTTATGCATCTAGGGGTACAAAGATGTACTAAGATTTGAAAAGGAACTGCTGGTATAAAGAGATGGAGACCGATATGGCCAGGTAAGAGGTAAAGTGTCTAACTTGCCAACAATTGAAAGTAGAGCATCAGAAGCCAGTGGGGTTACTACAGCCAGTACTAGTAGCATAGTGGAAATGGTAGAGGATAACGATGGAATTTGTGACAACGTTGCTGATGAATCAGAGATGACATGACAATGTGTGGATTATTGTTAACAGATTGACCAAGTTGGCACACTTTCTACCCATAAACAAGACGGATTCGTCGGAGTTTTTGAAAATGTTAGGAAGATTGTGAGATTACACTGATTTCTTTTGCCTATTGTGTTGGACTGTGATTGATAATTCATAGGTGATTACACTATGATTGATAATTCGTCGGAGTTTTTGAAAATGTTAGGAAGATTGTGAGATTACACTGATTTCTTTTGCCTATTGTGTTGGACTGTGATTGATAATTCATAGGTAGATTCTCGAGTAGTCTATTGGAGGCTTTAAGTACACAACTAGATTTTCACACAACATGCCATCCTTAGATTCTTAAGAACATGCTTTGGTGAGTGCAAAATGCACTCATGTTTATGATGTTAAATACCAAATCTTTTTGAGGTTTCTAGCAAAAAATATTGTCCAATTGTGTGATTTAGTGACAGGTACAGTTGGATGCTATTTATTTGGAAAATTTGATAATGGGTGAAAAGTGAGCTAGACGCGACTGCAAGTTGCGGGACTTGCAGAAACGGGTCCGGTTGATGTGGCAGTAGGGACAATATTTTTTAGGGTTAAAAGACTAAACTCTAGCGGCTGAAAAACATTCTGGAAATTCCATAACACAGAGGATAGAAAGGAGGCATTCTAAGAGTGGCAATTCCTTCTTTTTCTCCATTGATTCGAAATTGATTTGGAGTATTTGTGGATTTTTATTATGGATATGTGTAACTAGTTACTTTTTAAGCTAGGATTTGGTATTTTCTTCTACCGAAACCTTTGTGCATGAATTTGATTCTTGATTAGACTGATTTAATTCATTATTCTTTGGATTGACTGTGATTTTCTATTGTTATGTATGTCTAATCAACATCATAATATTTAGGAACTATTAGTTGAACATATACGATGGAGTGTTTGACGAAATAACAATAACTTGTTTTGTGATTCAGGTTAGAGAGTATTGAACATAACTGATTGGATATAAATTAATATCCTAGGTTGTGCTATCGTTGATTTCCACTTGTTCATGCTTATCTTAGAATGTTCTTAGGAGAGACCAAACCAAGGTGTCTTTGATGATAAAAGATCTTGAGCTGGACCAAAGTCTTTCAATCGATGTAGTTAAATTCTTAATTTGTGTAATTAATATTTGATAAGCGTGCACAACGTGTAGGTAGATGATTAAGCCAAATCCAAGCTAATTCTCATTAATTGTTGAATTCGTAATTTAATTTAAGTTTGCACTATTGTTTGCTTTACAATTGGTTATTGCAATGGTCCTTGAGAATTCGATCCCTTTCACTATTACTGCTTTGCTACCGTACACTTGCGACTGAGTAAAACCCTTCGAGATTTATTGCGATCATAAATTGTCAAACATGTTTCAAGCTCGTGCGGTGGATTTCATAAGCAGTTGGGAGCGATACATACATTTGGCAAATTTTATGCAAAATAACTTGTTCTAGAGTAGTATTGGTATGACACCTTTCGAGGCACTTTACGGAAGGCCTTGCAGGTCACTTTTGTGTTGGGTTGAAGTTCAAAAGAATGTTTTTTTGGGGCTAGATATGGTCAAAGAAGCAAGAGAACAGGTTGAGGAAATCAAGAAGCGATTACTCACTGCCCAGAGTCGACAAAAATCTTATGCCGACACGAGAAGAAGGCCACTAGAGTTTACGGTTGGTGATAAGGTGCTTTTGAGGGTTAGTCCACTCTTCGGCATTCAGCGCTACAGTAAACAAGGGAAGTTGGCACCGAGGGTTATGGCCAAAGTTCATAATGTATTTCATGTCTCAATACTCCAGAAATTTTAGCCAAATCCGTCGCATGTGTTATATTGCATGTGTTATATTGGATGACATTAGAAGTTGAGGAAGATGAGAGTTACGCTCTTCAATCAATGTAGATTCTATACCAACATAATAAAGTCACAAGGTCAAGTGTAATCCCACTTGTGAAAGTCATGTGGATGTATCATGGAGTAGAAGAACCAACTTGGGAGCTCGAATCCAAGATGAAGGAAAAGTACCCAGGTTAGTTCAAAACTTAAGGTACGTTTGTTTAAATTTTGGGGACGAAATTTCTTTTAGAGGGGAGAATCCCAAATATAAAATTAGAATAGAAGTCAAGAAATTATGTGTTTTTGGGTGTTTTGGAATCTAGAGGGCGCCTAAGCGCATGGGATTGCGCCTTAGGCAGTGAATCAATATAGAGGACTGGATCGAAACTAGGGATGGCAACGGGGCGGGGCCGGGTATGCTCTCCCCATCCCCATCCCCGAACCGAACTCCATCTCCGCCCCATCCCCGAACCCGAACCCAATTTTTGGAGTTCGGGGAATCCCTGAACCCGAACCCATCCCCAAACCCCAAAAATATTACAATATTATATGTATTTGTATTATATATATACGTGTATGTGTTAGTATGTATGTATTATATATATATGTCAGTATGTATGTATGTATGTATGTATTATATATATATGTCATATGTATGTCAATATATATATGTGTGTGTGTATGTTTGTCAATGTATGTATATATATGTGTGTGTATTAATCTATTAGATATATGTAATATATATATAAATAATATATGTATTATATATATATATATTTAAATAAAATATTAAAAAAAGTTCGGGTCGGGTTCGGGGCCGGGTAAGGTTTTACCATACCCTACCTGTCTCGGGCAATGGGGTTCGGGTGGCACCCGAACCCGACCCTGAACCCGAAATTTTGGGTCGAGTACCCGCGGAGAATTTTGTCATCCCTAATCGAAACCTTCCTAGGTGCTCCAGGGGGTGCCTAGGCATATAGAAATTGTGTTTGGATAGATCCAGGAAAAATAGAATGAGGAGAACACTCTTAGGCTTGACCAAATGGGCGCCTAAGAGGCGCCCAACCTAGAGTGTGCATGATTTTAAGTGGAGCAGGCGCACCTCATACACACCTAGGCACACCCCGAGCGAGTTATAACATGAAATGCAAGCTAGAGTTGTTCATTTTTGGTGGAACCAGAAATAGAGAAAGAGAAAGAGAGAAAACTAGTGAGAGAAAGAGGGATTCAATAGAGATTTGAGCTTGGATTGGATATTGGAATAGGAATCAACAAGGTTTTCACAAAGTTTGGAAAATTGAGGTAAGTTCCATGATTTCCTAGAAACTAGGGTTTTTGTTTGTTTCACTAGATCTTCGAATAGATGTTTTAGGGATCAAATATATTGTTTAGGGTGATCATATAGGTTGATTTGAGGTTATTTATGATGGTATTTACTAGGTTGGTCATTGATTTGGAGATTTGCAAGTATGAAGGCTTGGATTTGGTATTTAACATTTTAGAGAGAGAAAAGTAATTTTTCTTGGATTAATGGTTTGATTTATGGTTGTTTTAATGGTTGTGGAATGAGTGACAAATTTTTCACATAATAGGTTTGGAAAACTCAAACCCTAGAATTTAGAATTTTATTAATTTGTGAATTGCTTGGAGTTGGGGTAGGGGATTCTTAGCTCATTCTGTTTCCATTTTTAGATCTTGATAGCTAAAGTGCATTCATTTTTCCTTTGGTCTTCGCTATTTGAATTCTGGCCTTATTTGATTCTCAAGGAAGAACAAACTTTAGGAAGATTTTTATTATGTTTAAATTGATTATATGCTTACCCGGTTAAATGTTCGGTCTTATATCGAGCATGAATTGTTCTTAGGCATGCACCATGAGTAGTTATTATATATATATAGGGTTTATATTCATATTTCATGGTATGCCATTCTTGTTATGCATTAGAGTCGGATAGGAAGTTCAAGTATGGACTCTTATTTCCTATAGGTTGATTGAATGTCGTTGTGGATTGCATGCTAAATGATGGCCGGAGGCCTTGTATTTTTTTATCGTTATGATCATGAGCTACGCATGTCCAGGTAGGCATCCTCCTATGTGCGGGAAGGAGCTGCCAAATTTTTGGTAGGAATTGATGGTAACCTAGATGGGTGGGCTAGGTTTGGATCTAATGGATATTGTTTATGTTAAATGGATGGTAAATTACGTTGTGGAATTTGATTGTTATAAATAGTAGAGCCTCCCAAGTCAGGGCGTTACTACTATTACATTATGAAGGAATGTAACCTAGATGTAGGCTATTATGCACGGGACTATACTTCTCAATACATTAAATATAATTGAATATATTATTAAATATAAATAATTAAATATATATGTAAAATGTTAATATATTATTAAATAAAAATTTATTATTAAATATAAATGAATATATTTCTAAATAAAAATAAATAATAGATTATTAAGATAAAGGGTATTTTGGTAATTTGATTAAAATTTAAGGGGTAGTTTAGACTTTTCATGTTTGATAGATGGTAAATGTTGTTGAAAATGCTTTTTGATGTAGCATTTTAAAATGGTAGCTTACATGGTAAAATTGTTGTTGGGTGTTTGGTTAGGTAGCTTTTTGTGTGTAGCTTATATGCTGTATGTTAAATTATATGCTTGATAAAATGCTCAACCAAACACTACCATACTTTAAATGTTGAATTCATAGACTTTGCCTTTCTTTCAGTCTGATTAGTCTTTCCACTTCTCCAATCTAGTGTGTAGCAGTGTCCAAACTTTAGCAACTGGAACTTTGCAAGTCAGTAACCACTAACCACCATTGAACATTCTTATACTCATACATTATTGAAAATTTGAAATAGACAAAGACAAATAGACAATGCCATTTGCTACTTGCTAGTAGCGTAGATCCAATTCTAGTTGATAGAATGGCGGAACTGTAGAATTCATAAAGTAAAACTCTAGAAACATAGTAAAGGCTTAAGCCTAAATAACTATTTCATAAAGCATTGGCAGTGGTAGTCAGTAGACTCAGTACCCTTTTATCGTTAATCTGTCAATAATATTAAACAATTTTAATAAATTTTATTTATTATTCCGTCATTAATTCATAGTTATAATTTTTTTTTACAGATCTTCAAAATCTAAAAATATATAATATTAACTTGATAACACATTCATTAAAATAAAAATTCACTAAAAAAACATTATCCATTGTGTAAAATTTACACAATTTATAATAGTTATTAAAATTCAAAAAAATAATACAACAATGTACGTAAACGTATAATACATAAATGTACTCACATAAAAGAAAAGATAACACAAAAATAATAATAAAACCTAATCCTGCCCATCTATAGACAATGATGGATAGGGAAAGATTTGACCTGACTGAAGGACAGTTGTATCTATCTGTTGCTCCATATGCTCCTTTATCTACGACATACAGCCTTGCACATGGAGAAGACGGTCCTCCATCTCCTTTCCCATCTCCCCTTACACATGCTGGCCCACCTCTAAGATTTGATCCTGAATGATTCCTTTCGGGTGGTTGTCTATGACAAGACACTGTGCCATTGACGCTTTGGCCCTCGAATGTCCATAATATCTCGAGGCTTGCAAACCTTCACCGTATACTCTCTTCTTTTCTCCACCCACAACGTTGTAATAAAAAACTTTTTTTATGTGATTCATGATTTTTTGTGTGAACTTTGAAAATGTTTACAAAGTAAACCGAAAATGAACTTCACATTTCTTAAAGGCCAGGATCGAGTCCTTGATGAATTGGTTGAAATGCCAATCATAGGATCAAGTGCTTAAACCATAACAAAGAAGAAATCAAACTACACATTTATATGAATTGAAAAGTAAAAGTGATCGGATTATAAAGATCTTACATATTGTTTAAACCAAGATGGAAATTGATTCTATAAAGTTGCATCAATCGAAGCCTTGTTTACAGTTTCATCATCTTGTAAGTAATCGATATAAATACTTCATGTCTAGAAGAATATGAAGATTAGATTAGTTTGACAAAATTAGCTTGACTAGAATGGTTAAATATGGAAAGATTGCCTTCAACTATCTCCATATCACCACCATCATCATTTCGAGGCACTCTCATGTTTCTAGTGTGTACGTGAGGCTCAAAATAGAAAGAAGAAAAACTCATAGATTCTGTCAAAGAAATCGTGCAAATGGATACATCCTTTGATACTAAACTGGGCATGCTGTTCTTGGTTCACAAGGTAATTGAACTGGTAGATGCTCTATCAAGTCAAAGAAGCCAAGAGGGAATATTCGCTCCAATTTTCATAGAAACAAAGGAATTTCCATCTCCAATCTCTGAAAAACCTAGGCAAACACAAGAGGGGGGATGAATTGTGTTCCTAAATTGCAAAGGCAATCGCCTTTTATAATTTAACAATTATTTATAAAATATCATGTAACATGCAAGTTTGGCCTCTTATAATTATCCTAAGAAAATTTAAGTCAAGTGAAATATGTGATATAATATATAATGAATATCTAGCTAACAAACGCATAAAACTCACAACGCAGTGTCAATAAACACAAATCTGCACACCGAATTGATAAAAGTAATTTAACCTAGCAATTCTAGTTGGAATGTAACAAAATTTAATATAAAATATAAAAACATCTTAATGAATACTATATGAAAAATTCAGATCAAAATTCAAGGTGTAGCTATATGAAAAGTACACGAACAGATTAGTATTCAAATCAAATATGCACACCAACTAGATAAAAAACTCTTTAACCTATCAATTCAAGTCGAAATGTAACAACATTTGGTATGAAATATGAAAACACCTAAAGTGAACACTATATCAAAAATTCAGATTAAAATTCAAAGTCTAGCTATATGAACTATGCATGGACAGATTGATGTTCTAGAAAAATTAACAATTAAAAGTGTGTGTCCTAATGGTTTAGAGAAACCTCCTCTAATACAATTAACAACCTCAAGCAAATGATCAACACACAAAATCAATTAAAGTAAGTAAAAATAAATTTCTCAAGGATATATAGTTGTTCGGAGATTCCTTCCTCCTACATCCACTACCTAAGCCCACAAACTTAGGATTTCCAAATCGACTAATTGATGATGGTTTTCCAAGTTCACCAATAACTTAGGATTTTAGGCAAGCTAACCCCAAACTCTTACAACCAAAGTTTCAAGATAACCAAGAACTAGGTTTTCCAAGTTGTACCCAAAACTTATCTCACAACCTCATAAGGTCTTGTCCAACAAAGGGACTTTACAAGTGTTTAGGCACAAGGTTCTCTCAAGATTAACTCAAAGCTATTTTGGTTGAGGAATTCTCACAAAGACTAGAGATGATGCTCACGAATATGGTTAAGAATAGGCTCAAGATGTGGCAATCACTCTACCAAAATTCACACAAAACTCTCAAGAAGATATAGATGAGATTAGGAGAAGCTTTGTTGAAACACCACTCAAGAACACCAAAAATGATACCCCACGGATAGAATGAAGAAAAATGGGTTCTTGATGGATTTTTGGGTCTCTCTTTGAAAGAGAAAGATGATAGCTTGATTATAATTAGATTTTTAGCAAGATATCTCTAGGAAGAAGCTTGAATCAAGATTTGAAGTTGAGAGGATTTGAAGCTCAAAGACTTGGCCAATTTTTACAAATGTTCTTCCACCTTCCAATACAAGCCAAACTCTTCTCTTCTTTCCAAGACAAAAATAATCTTGGACATTGGATGAAAATTAAGTCTTGATCTTGATCCTTCTTTCTTCTTTTAATCTTGACCCTTATTTAATTCAAACCAAATAAATCTCCAACATTCATTATAGAGCCGTTGGAAATTGTTATGTAAAAATATCTCATTTCACTTCGGCTTGTTTGGCTGCACCAATAATTCCTTCTCGATGATGAAAGACTTGCACAAACCAAGCCAAACAACCCTTTCTAGATTCTGGAACAAGGAACAAATTTCTAGCCATTTCTCTCTCTTTTGTCCCACAAGAAGTAAATGTTGTCACAATGTTGACTAATCATATTAAATTTGAAATCTCTTTTGAATTCTTGGCGAAAAGCACATAGGAGGACTTCTAGAAGCTCAAAAAAAAATTCTCCAGCAAAAATATTCATTTCACACGCCTGGAACCAATGCTTGCTCATGAGAAGTCAAATTTTTTCTCAAATGGAGTTGACCATGCTCAAACTTGACCAATTAAGCTTCAACAAATGAATGTATGAATTTTCTTAATAAAATAAGTTTCATACTGATCCAAATAAGCTCATGATACTTGATTGATTTCACCTACAAAAAAATGGGCGACAATGCACCTCATTGTTGCTTGTAAGCTCAAAGAGCTTCAATGCTTGGACATAGGTCAATCAATATGAGATATTCTCAATAAAATTCAAGTAAGCACATAATAAATCATTTAACATATATTTAAATATGCACACAAAATTTCACAGCCATTGGAGTTCAATTGGTCACTCAATTTCAGCAAATAATCTCAAACAGTGTTATATCATGTCTGCACGATTATACTAACTTTGACAGAGAAATTGAACATCTTTCACTCAAATTTGATTCATAATCTCAGAAAAATAAATGTTCCCATATGTCTTAATAATATTTTAGAGCAACATTGTATGAATAACTTATGACTATTCAACCGACATGTACAAAGTGTGATGTTTGAACATTTTTTGTAATCCAAAAATGAACAAGTCCAAATTCATCCAATTAATATTAAATATGATCAAACATGATTCCAAATGATATACAATGATACTTAAATCAATTATCACAATCATTTCATGCTTTATCCAAATTCATTCAAATATGACTACAATCAAATAACACATTGTACTTTTGCATCAAAACACAAATGTAGGTCCTATGGTCCAACAATCTCTTTATCTTATCCATTAGTTAAAATCATGTCAAATCCTTGAAGAACAAGGACAATTTTGTTAATTCTTGCCACATGTTACTCGAGAGTAGTTCCCAAAATGTTATCTGAATCAACTGTTCCATGAACAGATGACAATCATGACTTTTCATCCCAAAAACCTCATACATCTTCATGTCCACACATCAGCCCATGTTTGAGACATATCTATCTGGAAATTTTTGACTTCTAACCTATTCACAAGTTTCTTGTTTGACAGCTTTATCTAAATAGTAACATGCCTTCGGGTATTTTCTCATTTCAGGATTAACTTCTAACTCTTTATGTCGACATAATACTTTCATATCATCTCGGGCCTTGGTATTATCTTTCATCTTGCCTTCAATGTTCATGAACGTGTTAAAAACATTTTTAAAGACATTTTCTTAATGTACATCACATCTAGATTATGTCGAATGAGGTTAGTTCTCCAATAAGGTAAATCCCAAACTACGTTGTGCTTCCTCCAAACACAAACTCAAATTCTGCTCATATACTGACGGGATTGGGTAAAAATTTCAACTTCGAGTGGGTTTAGAAAGAGTGCACGGGGTCACTAAAGCTATTCCCGATTTGGCCAAAATATTTTTGATAGAATTGGATAAAAAAACTCACTTAAAATGGGTTTTGATAATTTTGCAAAAAAGTTATCATGATGGAAAAATAGTGTGGCTTTTGAAGGTTTAAAAAGAAGAAGAATGCTAACGTAACTTTGGGGATATGGTTTATGCATCAAACGGGATTCACAATCAATGAATAAGTTTATTTCAAGGCATACATACAACCATGTTCTGTTGAGGAAAAAAGATCTCACATGAGACTCCTTGAATGAGTCAAATATCTTTAAACCCTCTCTCTGGACCCCAAATGAATTCTCCTAATCACTAAGCATACGATTTATGCATTCATCAACCATGAAATCAAGTCCTTAATGCCTAAATGCTTCTAACACTCAAAATATTATGCATCCAATCCAATTATTTATACATCCACTATTATAAGAATTACATAGTCTTGGGCCCGATACAAAAATGAAACCGATAGCCCAAACTACTTAACCAAAAGAGTAAACAAAATTTCAAGGCTCAAACAATACTTAAAAGGCCCAAACCCAAATACCTCAGAGGCCCAAAAATAAAAAAATGGCATTGACAAAATATATGAGCCCATAACCAACTTTCGTTGACCCAACCATCCTCTTTCATTTTTTTTTGGAAGGCCACGAAAGGCCAAACTTTACTAGAATTATGAGAAACGGTTACACATGACAGTAGCCATGACTAACACGGATTTCGGGGGGGGGGGGGCAGTGCATAAGTGCACTGGCCAATAACCCGTGCAACACTGGGACCGTCAGATTTATCTGATGGTCCCAGTCCCACATCTCTCTTTAAAAAAGAGATTTCATGATTATTACTTTTTAAAAACACAGTTGTTGAAGGAAATAGAGAGATCCATTTTTTCTTCAAAAAGAGACCCGTTCTTTCAAAAAGAGAGACCCATTTTTTCAAAGAAGAGAGAAACCTGGTGTGGGGATCTTTATCAAAGGAGAGAAAGTTCAAAGCTTGGTGATGCCGATCGTTATCAAAGGAAACCCAAATCTTTAAAGCAATAGTAGTCCCTTTTGAAGAGAAACCCTAATCCAAGGGTAAAGAGCGGCGAAATTCGTCGGTGGAAGGGGATTTAATGATGAAGCCCTCTTTTCGGTTGATGGAGAAGAGTGAGGTGTACAGTTTCAGAGTCGGTGGCGAGTTGGTGGCTGGATTGGCTTTCTAGAAGTAGTAGATCGGGTTTCGGACAAGAGTGACATAGCCTTGACTGATCTGGTGGTATCCAATATCCAGATCTGCCAAGGCTCCATCAGCCTATTGACCCGTTGTTGGAGGACTATTCAGTGTCGAATTGGTGGCTAAATTGGCTTTCCACTGCGCAACGACGGAGAAGGACGACTTGCTGCACTTCAAGGAGGTGGATGAAGCGAGCAAAACGCATGGACAATGGTCTTTTTCTTTGTGAAGCTATAAATTGATTTTTCATTGTAGATGGATTAGCATTGCTTGTCCCTACTGTTGGTAGTCATTCTGCAGCTTCATTTCATTGGATATTTGAAGATTTAATGTCTATGAAAGATGGGAAATGAAGTTGTATATTGAATTGCTGAATTTGGTTTGAGTCAATAAATTGTGTCTATTTTTTTGACCTCTTAACAGCAAGTATGCTACCTTTGGTTAACATCCCATATCTGCATAACCTTTTAAGCAAAAACATAATGACTTTACCAATAAATTTGTCCAAATTGAACCTTCCAGTCATCAAACCAATAAAATAGAACATCACATATTCATTCCTACATAGTATATCCAATGAGAATTCACAAACTTCACTCAACAGTTCTGAACAAGACTTGACCTGCTCTCTATGAGAAAAGACTCAATCCTCAACTAAAGCATGTGACTTTCACACAACAAAAATTGGATTCTCCAGAAAACTAAAAAATTGTAGGTTTCAACCACTAATCTGAATATAATATACATACACAAGTAGAAATGTAGAATATATTTCACAAAAGAGATAGTTCCAAAAATAACATCTAAAAGAAATATATATTCATGGTGTTCTTTCCTAGAAATTCAGCTGGCTTAGTTCAAATGTAGATGAATAGAGATCTACAATATCTTGACTTGGTTCCAAATTCAGATCAAAGTAGGTTCATCAATAGCAGCTCCAACCATCCCACTCATGGCAATAGCACCATAGCTTCTAGGTTGGCTCAAGCAATCCTGATGCATTAGAAATTAAAATAATAAAATCAACCATCATTAATTAGAAATTATCAAACAATTAGAAGTATATAAAACACTAAAATTACCATCTTTGAATTAGACATTTTTCTGACTTTTCTTTGACGTTTCTCATGTAGAGGTTTCATTCTTCTTTTTCCCTTTTGACCTTCCTTTTTCTTTAATCCCTTCATATTCTCCATTTGATTGATAACCTTGTAACTCATGATTATGCTCTTCAACAAATTCCTTGACTACATATTTTCCACTTTCTTTCTCCAAAAACACTTTCAACCTTGCTTTGCAATCCGTTTTTGTGGCGGATCGATGACGAATCTCAACATCGACTTTCTTTCCTTTCTTTAAACCCTCCTTACAGCACACAAATAATTAATTAGTAGGCACTCCGGTTTTTCTGTTCTTGTTACAATACTCTTTTCTCACGCCAAAACCCATTTTGTTTGAATAACCTTTCCAGAACTCAAATGCGCCATCTAATGTGTCAAATTTCATTCCAATCCATGGTATCCACTCCTGGTTCTCATCCATCATTGTAAGACTATCCACAAGAATATCATTGGAGATATCCATGCCAAAATTATTACTGAAAAAATATAGTTTAATAAATTAAGGTGTATAAATGGCAAAAGTTACAAATAAATTGCATAACAAATTGAAAAGCAAAAGAATAACAATAATGTAATAAAAAATCAACAGTTAAAGTAAAATAATTATGTATAACATGGCAGGTATAGAATGAAAGCAACTCCATTTGAAATTTCGGTCTTACATGGATGACTCCTAAGAGAATGATATATTAGAATCACATCTACAATCATTTACATTTCTAAATCGCCATTAAATAAGAGTGAAAAGCAGTTAGGTTTTTTATTTTATTTTCAAAATTTATAATAGTTGTTCACATTTCATTATCTTTACATTTATAGTGAAACCAGATTTCTCTACTCTGGTCATTGGTTACCTACTCTCTCTCTAAAAGAATTACAATAATGTTGATAATAAATACAATAAAACAAGATGTGGGGACCAGAGATCAACAAAATAATTTACCTTTCAAGAATCGGTGAGATGGTTGTTGCAAAGCTCTGAAGGAATATGGCCTTTGTGCAGATGTCACCGGAGCAAAAAAGACAAAAAAGAAAGAAGGAATAAAGCAGGAGAGAAGAAAACTGCTTAGTGGCGGGACCAGCAAATTTGGGCTAAAATTAATTTTGTTGGCGGGACTCGTGGAAATAAAGAAATGTGGGACTGGGACCGTCAGATAAATCTGACGGTCCCAGTGTTGCACGGGTTATTGGCCGGTGCACTTATGCATTGGCCCCCCCCGGAATCCAACACGCCAACCACAGGACAGGGCAATGGGACACTACTAAACCAGCACAAAAACAACACTGGCTAAATATTTTAGAACAAGGCAAGATCCTTCTCTGAATACACTAAGTCAGAGGACTTCCAAATAGCAGCAGAATCATTATTGAGCAGATCAAGGCCTACCCGCAAACTAGGATGCTGCCATTGATGTGCCAAATGCGTGTTCCAGTTTCAGTTGCGTAATTAGAGATGAGGTAGGTCTTTTGGTGTCGGCTTGTTCTATTAGGCGACCCGTGGTTATGAACCCTACATTGGCGGAAGCTTATGCAGCAGATATGGCTGCTAGAGTAATTAGATTTTTGGGTGTATCCTATGGTATTCTAGAGGGAGACTGCAGTTCCATTGTCTATGAGTTTAATTCCCAAGAGGAGATCTCAGCCTTATGGATTGGTGTGGTAGCTGGTGCTAAAGTGGTATTGCACCCTATGACCTCAGTATCTTATCGACATATAAGTCGTGTCGCAAATGAAGGTGCTCATAGACTTTCCAAATGGGCCATCCACTCTCCTTCTGTGCATGCTATAACACCAATCCATATTCCTCTCTTATATTTTAACAAAATTATCACAAAAAGAAAATAAAAGGAGTCATGAAAGTATATGACAGTAAGTATTTAAAATCAATGGTGTAAAGGAGTAACCGAGTAATCATAACCAAACACAAATTAAGAAATAGAGCAACATATAACAAGTAAGGAAACATGGAGAATATGACAATATTTCCAGCATTATTTGAACACTCAATGATAAGTGCTAAAATATACATTCTAAAATTGATTACATATAGACATTTATGAATGATTAAGGTTTAAAGTGATGTTTTTGTGCATTAAACTCCAAATATTATTTTGGACATCACTTTATTATTTTAAATGTAATTTTGCTTCCTTGTCATCCAAGCCTAAGTAATTGTGGAATTGTTGATCTATAAGTAAAGATATGTCATCAATGACATCACCATCATTTGCCCAAATAAATATCAAAGATGTTAATATGAAAAATATCATGATATTTGTATGTGTGATATTTGTATTTATAATATTTGTATGTGTGATATTTGTATTTTATGATATTTGTATTTAAAATATCATGATATTTACATCATATTTTGTCTATAAAAGGAAGGGAGGTCTTTGGTGATAGAGGATTCAAAATTTCCAAGATTCCAAGAATTGAAGAAACAAAGGAAGAAGAAATCTTTTGGAAGAAGAACAAAGAAGGAGAATAAAAAGGGTTGTATTTTTAGTTATGTGTTTGTTATGTTTAATGTTTTACTTTGTTATGTATAATTAAACTTTTGTAGTTAGGGCTTAACTTTGAAGCCCTAAAGATGATTTCCATTATATAAGTTGTGTGGTGTGGATTACATATTTTCTTACAAGTATGGTGATTTTGGTTTCTCTATGTTATGTGAATTTTGATACTTCATTTCTTTGGGTAGCTAACTTAGGGACATGTATTGAGATTATTCAGTTATAGAACATAAGTATTGATTATGTTTTTATTTGCAACACATAATTTGATTAAGAATGAATTATGGGAAATCAATTCTTGAATATCTAAGTATAAATACCATGTATTAGAGTTCTTGTGGCATTCATATTCTTTTGATTCTTATTAGATTCATGATTGTTAATTGAAGCAAATACCATGCTAGATTTCAATGAAGAGTACACGTATTGATGTAAATGTCATACACCTTACATGCATTTAAAAGAGAATCATACAACTTGAGTTTGACCATGACCTTATTGTGAATGTTGTCATCATATACTTATTGAAAGTTTTAATCTATCATTTCTTATAAATTGTTTGATTGTTTTGTGGTGGATAGTGATGTTCCACACCACACAACTTATATAATGGAAATCATATTTAGGGCTTCAAAGTTAAGCCCTAACTACAAAAGTTTAATTATATATAACAAAGTAAAACATTAAACATAACAAACACATAACTAAAAATACAACCCTTTTTATTCTCCTCCTTTGTTCTGTTGGACCATAGGTCCTACATTTGTGTTTTAATGCAAAAATACATATTGGACTATTTGATTGTGCTCAACTTTGGATGAATTTGGATAAATGATGAAATGAATTATATCTACTGATTTAAGCTTCATTATATATCTTTGGAATCATATTTGATCATGTTGGATATAAATTGGATGAATTTGGACTTATTTTTCGATGCTAAAATCTGTCCAAACATCACACTGCCACACATTGGTTGAACAGTCATAACTTGTTCAAATGATCTCCGATTAACTTGATTTTTATTCTGAAAATTATTTAAGATACTCTAGAATTTTTCATTATCAAATACTATCAGGTCAATTTTAATTCTATCATGTTCAATTTGTATGTTTAAATTAATTCACCTGTGCAGGTATGAAACTAGGCTAATTGAGATTTGCATGATCAAATTGAATGACCAAATGACCTCAATTATAAGTGAAATTTTGTATGCACACTCTTATATGGATAAATTTATTTATCAAGTGCTTACATTAATTTAATTGACATTATACCATGTTGATTAACCTAAGTGCAAGCATTGAAGCTCTTTGAGCTTACAAGCAAAAATGGAATGCTTTGTCATCTATTATTTTTGTAGGTTTAATCAATTGATCATCATGAGCTGATTTAAAGTATTATTAAGCTTATTCAATTGAGAAAATTCATGCATCATGATTTGAAGCTCATTTGGACAAGCTTTGTCATGGTCAACCCTATTTGAGTCAAGGTTAATACTTTGTGTGCAAGAAATGGTTCCAGCCATGTGCTTAGTGTTATTATTTCTGGAGAATTATTTCAAGAGCTTCTTGAAGCTTTCTCATTTTTTCTTGGAGTCAAGAAAGAAGAGGGAATACAAGTTTGAAATACTTGGTTGGTATTGTGCCTAAGACTTGACTATGGAGACAAGGGAGGGACAAGATGACATAAAGTTATAATATTTTCCAGAATTTAAGATGGATTTGTTTGGCATTCCTTGAGAGAGAGTTGCTTCATGAAGAAGACTCATTTGATTGATCCAAACAAGGTGCAACTCAAAATGAGAACTCTTGACAAAATGGTGCCAACGGCACTATTTTTGAAGGATGGGTTTGGAGTGCTTGAATTAAAGAAAGGCTGAGATTAGAGTGGTTGAATTAAAGAAGGGCTGAGATTTAAAGAATGATCAATGGCCAAGATCAAGAGTTGATTTGAATCAAGGGTCAAGATTGATTTTTTCTTGGAAGATAAGAGAGGGGCATATGAGACTTGTTGAAGCAAGAAGTATTGCAAAATTTTTACTAAGTGTTCAAGCCTAATTGCTCTCAACTTCATCTTTTTGATTTGAGTCTTCTTCCAAGATCTCTTTGAGTTATTGTGTCTACAAGCATTCAAGCCTACTTTCATCATTTCAAGAGATCCAAACAAACACTCAACAAAGCTTCTCCCAAGCCTATCCTTGATATATTGTGAGCTTTGTGTGAGTTTGTACATGAGTTTGCTACACACATATTTTCTACCCGTGAGCATCCTTGTTTGTTCTTGAGTGTTCCTCACAAAATAGCTTAGAGCTAATCTTGAGAGAACCAAAAATCAAATCACTTGTAAAAGCCCATTTTTAAGGGCATTACCTTTGAGAGGTGTGTGAAAGTTTAAGGTTAGCTTCAAACCTTGATGGTGTACAAGTTTAGGGTGTGCTTGGAAACCCTAAGTTTGTGATGAACTTGCAAAACCACTTATATCCTTTAGTGGATTTGGAAATCCTAAGCTTGAGGGCTTAGGTAGTGGATGTAGGTGTGAGCACCGAACCACTATATATCCTTGTGCACTCTAATTTTTTATGTCCTTTCTTGTTTGGTGCTATTAGTGATTTTTCTACCTTATAAATTGATATTAGGGTGTTGCTTGCTGCCATTGCTTGTTGGGATATTGCTTGTGGTTGAACAACTTGTGATTAGTGGATTCTAGGTATACTTTTGATAGTTAATTTTCTGGAATAGCAATCTGTCCGTGCACTGTTCATATAGCTAGACTTCGAATTTTGATCTGAATTTTTGATATAGTATTCATTAAGGTATTCTGATATTGCATACCAAATTTCGTTGCATTTGGACTTGAATTTCTAGGTCAAATAATATCTATTTGGTTGGTTGGCAGATTTGTACTATAAACACTGTTTTGATCTTTTGTACGTTTTTAGATTGTGGTTTTTGTATTTGGGGTTTATACTTTGTTTTTGGAGACACAATTCACCCCCCCCCCTCTCTCTCGCCTAGTGATTTCATGTTCTTCTTCCAAAAGATTTCTTCTTCTTCCTTTGTTTCTTCAATTCTTGGAATCTTGGAATTTTTGAATGCTTCATCACCAAAGACCTTCCTTCCTTTTATAGACAAAATATGATGTAAATATCATGATATTTTAAATACAAATATCATAAAATACAAATATCACACATACAAATATCATAAATACAAATATCATGATATTTTTCATGTTAACATATTTGATATTTATTTGGGCAAATGATGGTGATGTCATGGATGATATATCTTTACTTATAGATCAACAATTCCACAATTACTTAGGCTTGGATCACAACGAAGCAAAATTATATTTAAAATAATAAAGTGATGTTCAAAATAATATTTGGAGTTTAATGAACAAAAACATCACTTTAAACCTTAATCATTCATAAATGCCTATATGTAATCAATTTTAGAATGTATATTCTGACACTTATCACAACTCCCAACTAGCTTATTGCTAGTCCCTAGCAATACAAGCGTAGAGAAAATGTCATGATGATTTAAAAAGAATACCACACAATAATAGAACAAAAAGTAAGAGATCATAATTGCTATCCAAATTATTATAGTTACAATTTCCAATGTTTGTGTGTGTGCACCAAGTCAAAACCTTCTTTCCACAAACCAAAATGTATAAACCTCGAGAAATTATCCAAGTAAAAAGCCTCAACTTCATATTTTCACGGGTTAGAAAATGATTTCAGTGTATAGAATTTCTCTCATGGAGTTGGAAAATAGGTAAGCACTCAGAAGAACAATCAATTTAAGGACAAACAAATAAACAAATATTGATCAAAAGATAGGTATATTAGCTGTCTAGAACTTCCACCATTCTTACCAACAAACCTGCTTTGAAATTCTAGAGATCAATTTTGCTAAGAAAATAATCAACCCATATAACAGAAAAGAAACTACATGTCTTCTTAAGGAAGAATAAGACTTATAGTATTGATTTTTTTTTAATACATGGTTGGCTTTTCTGGCCCATTTTTTTTTTCTTCTATATACTAACTTTTTATATTAGCACCTCCTACATGGAAGGTTTTACATTATATGTTACTAATTAATGTGGTTGGCTCAATCACCCCATTTTTTTATTATTATTATTATGTATACTAACTTTTTATATTCTGTATATTAACTTTTTACATACTGTATATTAACTCCTTTAAGTCTGTTGGTTGTGATTGACACTGTCATCCTCCAAATTTTCTCTATATTAATTTATGTTCATGGTTGGCTTTGCCACCTAAAAATATATTGAGAAAACATTTTAAACCTGGGTAGAAAGTCTTGTTATATAACTCATGTATTCGACTATTCCTAGGTAAACTTCGTTCACGTTGGTATGGACCATTTCTTATTACACATGTTTTTTTCACATGGTGCAGTGAATCTTCAACAACCATAGATTGGAAGCATTTTCAAAGTGAATGGTTATCGTCTCAAGAACTATTTAGAGTCAGAAACAAAAATTGTTGATGAAAATTTACGGCTCACCGATCTTGTTCTACTCACTTGAGACATCATTATGTTTAGCTAATGACGTTAAACTTAGCATTTGTGGGAGGCAACCCATATTTCTTGATCATTATACTTATGTGTCTATTTTTATTTTGTTTATTTTATTTTATTTTAAAAAAAAAATTGGAAAAGTGGTTTTCAAAATCTACTGTCTTTCTTATTGTATCTTCTGACCAAAAAAAACGAAAAACAAAAAACAAAAAACAAAAAAATCAAAAATAAAAAATCAAATCAAATAAAAAATAAAAAAATAGTGTTTTTCTTCTTTTTCTTTTTCTTCAAATGTTATCATTACTTTTGTCTCTTCTGACCAATTTTTCTTCCACTCCTAAACAGTATGTCGCGCCGCCCAAGAGTCGTCGTTCCCAATTTTTCATCTTCGAAAGCCTTATTTGCTAGAGCTAAAATCATTCATGAGCGAAGAATCGATTCTACCATCCTGAACGAACCTGCCAATTATTGGGCACATAGCTACCTTCGAGATCATTCTCTGATGTTCTTAGTCGAACCAGATCCAGAAGAAGTTTACCCAGTGTATCCTGATATCATTAAATCCTGATGTCGTTAAATAATTTTATCACACTCTTCTGAAATTATCACACTCTTCTAGAGCTCCACCAATTTATCAGGTTGATGTTGCTGGTATTCGGCTTACATTCACATCAGCATATGTAAGTTCATGTTTCGAATTTCCACCTACTTCTGATGTTGCTCTCGGCTTTTCAGCCGCCGATCTGTATTTTCAAAGAGGAAATGATTGGTGATATGTGTCAAGGAAGACACAATCGAGAGGAGGCTACTGCTACCCGTCGATCTTATTTACCACCGATCTTGTGGTTACTTGATGCTATCCGGAGTAACTTGTGCCCCATTGGCCATAGTCAACAACGACGAGGCAATATTCTTTCTGTCTAGTACCATATGTACTGAGGAGCATGGTTTGATCTAGAAGTGATTTACATGGAGAGTATTTTAAAGGCGAAGTTCTTTGTGGAGCAAAGACCAACCAAGGTTGAAAACCTATATTTCCCACGGCTTATCACACGGTTGCTTTATAGTAAGGGTATCTGCCCTCCTCGAAGTCCACTATTCTCTACATATGCCGTAATTGTTCTTGAGAAATCTACTTGGCGTTAGAGTACTGGACACATGAACACCATTGCTAGGAGACGACGAACACCACGACTTTCAATTGCCACACCAAGGAACGCATCTCAATCTTCTGTTGCTGCTGAACCACCAAAGTCTCACCAATGGCAGGAACTACTCGGCTGCTTGCATCAATTAGAGGTTGGCCAGCTCATGTTGGAACACCTGCTGAATGTCCTCATGGACAGGGGGCAACATTAAGGATTCTCCACTACTACCCTGTCAACGAAGCTTTCATCTAAGGTTGTATTTTTTCTACCCCTACTTTCCTGCATAACATTCTTACATTTGGCTTCTTTGTTTGTACATTGCGGACAATGTTTCATTTTAGTTGGGGGTACCATATACATATACATCGATGATTTGATACAATTGGTTTATCGATAATTTGATAAAAGATGATTTGCTATAGCTGGTTTGAGTCAATTTTTCTATCTGGATTATTAGAAAACAATTTCTAAAACTCTTTTGTGAACAAATACTAAGTCTTGTGGTAAGATGGATGATAATGCATAAATACCAAGAGAATTTCCAAGCTAAAACACAAAGTGAATTATAAATGAGTGGAGCGATATGAGAAAATAACTTATGAACTTTCATTGATCTTTGGAAATGGATAATTGCTGTAAATGAATACCATTACATGGTTTGTGGAATGCTGGTGGGATGCTAAGGATGATAGAGATCAATTTTTATTAAATATGTTGTAACTTACTGAGCATTTGTTGTTGTATTGTATGATATTGTGGATTTGAAAAAGAGAAAAAAAAATAAAAAAAAAATAGAGGAAAAGAGAAAAAAATAATCAGTATTATAAGTCTTATTTTTCCTTAAGAAGACATGAAGTTTCTTTTTTGTTATATGTGTTGATTATTTTCTTAGAAAAATTGATCTCTAGAATTCCAAAGCAGGTTTGTTAGTAAGAATGGTGGAAGTTCTAGACAGCTAATATACCTATCTTCTAATCAATGTTTGTTTATTTGTTTGTCCTTAAATTGATTGTTCTTCTAAGTGCTTATCTATTTTTCAACTCCATGAGAGAAATTCTATACACTGAAATCATTTTCTAACCCATGAAAATATGGAGTTGAGGCTTTTTACTTGAATAATTTCTCGAGGTTTATGCATTATGGTTTGTAGAAAGAAGGTTTTGACTTGGTGAACATACACACAAACGTTGAAAATTGTGACTATAATAATTTGGATAACAATTATAATCTCTTACTTTTTGTTATGTTATTGTGTGGTGTTTTTTTTTAAATCATCATGACATTTTCTTTACGCTTGTATTGCTAGGGACTAGCAATAAGCTAGTTGGAGGTTGTGATAAGTGCTAGAATATACATTCTAAAATTAATTAGATATAGGCATTTATGGATGATTAAGGTTTAAAATAATATTTTTTGTGCATTAAACTCCAAATATTATTTTCGACATCACTTTATTATTTTAAATGTAATTATGTTTCATTGTAATCCAAGCCTAAGTAATTGTGAAATTGTTGATCTATAAGTAAAGATATGTCATCCATGACATCACCATCATTTGCCCAAATAAATATCAAAGATGTTAATATGAAAAATATCATGATATTTATATTTATGATATTTGTATTTAAAATATCATGATATTTACATCATATTTTGTCTATAAAAGGAAGGGAGGTATTTGGTGATGGAGGAATCAAAAATTCGAAGATCCCAAGAATTGAAGAAACAAAGGAAGAAGAAGAAATCTTTTGGAATAAGAGCAAAGGAGGAGAATAAAAAGGGTTATATTTTTAGTTATGTGTTTGTTGTGTATAATGTTTTACTTTGTTATGTATAATTAAACTTTTGTAGTTGGGGCTTAACTTTGAAGACCTAAACATGATTTCAATTATATAAGTTGTGTAGTGTGGATTGCATATTTTCTTACAAGTATGGTGATTTTGGTTTCTCTATGTTAAGTGAATTTTGATACTTCGTTTCTTTGAGTAGCTAACTTAGGGACATGTATTGGGATTATTCAGTTGTAGAACATAAGTCAATTGCCATATTGATTATGTTTTTATTTGCAACACATAATTTGATTAAGAAAGAATTATGGAAAATCAATTCTTGAATATCTAAGTACAAATAACATGTATTAGAGTTCTTGTGACATTCATATTCTCTTGATTGTTATTGGATTCTTGATTGTTAATTGAAGCAAATACCATGCTAGATTTCAATGAAGAGTACACGCATTGATGTAAATGTCATACACCTTATATGCACTTAAGAGAGAATTATACAACTTGAGTTTGACAATGACCTTGTTGTGAATGTTGTCATCATATACTTGTTGAAAGTTTGAATCTATCATTTCTTATAAATTGTTTGATTATTTTGTGGTGGATAGTGAGTCCTAGCGAGGATTGTCAGAAATTAAAACTCATTATGTTACATACTTGTTTTTAGTGTTAATGATTTTATCTTTATTGTTATATGTTATAAGATTTAAACCACTATTTTATAATTATGTGTAAAATATATTCAAGTGTTAAATTGTATATTTATTAGTATCACTCTTCGTGGGATCGACTTTATCCCGCTTCCGTTCAAATAGATGCTAATTGCGAGTTCGAATCTTGGTTACTTGTCTATTATATATTATTTGTATAGTTGTAAGATTTTTAAATTATTACTAACGACATAACACTCAATAATGTCATAAATAAAATATTTATAAAGAATCTAAGCCTTGACAAAAACCTAGACAATTCAATCTTTGACTCAATGAACAAAATGTTCCCGAACTAAGAATCAGTTGAAACATAATATTTACATTTTTTATTAACTGATTAGATTTATTAAAGGTAAGAAGCCAAAATAAACATAAGAGCATATGTATGCTAGGACAGCCACAACAAAAAGGGCTAGCAGAGCCTCCCGCAACAAAATACTAGCTAAATACTCTTACAAACTGACCTAGCATCCCAACAACAACAATAAAAAGACAAAAAACTCAGCAGTGCAACAAAGAAAACTAGAGAATAAAGACCAAACAAAGAGCTCAAATGAGAGCCTATCATCAAGTTTCCAAAATCCACACAACCAAAAAGTTTATACAATGAAAATTACATCAATAGAGTAAGAAGAATGCATAGATTTAGGGAAAAAGAAGAGTTGGGTGATTACAAGAATATTTACCTTTGAAAAAAACCAAAAGAAAATGAGATTTAAATCCCAATTTTTTTCACTATTTTCCTCTCAAAGAAAAGCAGTTCCACTCTTCTTCTCACTCTCTCTCCCTCTTTTCTTTTCTCTCGCCTAACTCTCTGTTTCCTCTTCTCTAACCTCATCCAAAAACAACTTTTTCTTCCTCTTTTTGTTGTAATTTTCACACCTTCTGCATAGTAATAATATTGTCCACTTTAGATTATCCGATTCTCTGGATACATCGGCCCCTATATGGATTTTTTCCAGTTCACTCGGATACATCGGGTCCTCAAGGCTTTGTTCCTCCCCAAGTCTATCAAGTGGACTTGGATCCAACTCACTAGACAAGGGAAAATGTCTTGTTACTAGTGAGGGATGGCCTAGAACTTATAAAGTGCTTAAGTGTCCCACATCTTACCGATGTAAAACTTTTACACTCCCCCGTACTTGTGGACAAAGTTATACTATAGACCTAACAAGTAAAGTAGAGATCATATCCAAGAATCCAACTGGATCGAACCTACCTCCGATACCATGTTGTAATTTCCACACCTTCTTTATAGTAACAATATTGTCCGCTTAAGGTTATCCAGTTCACTAGATACACTGGGTCCATATATGGGTTGTCCAGTTCACTCGGATATATCGGACATGCATGGGTTTGTTCCTCCTCAAGTATAGCAAGTGGACTTGGACCCAACTACACTTTCCTCTCATTTTTGTCTTTACCAAACTCTCTTTGTTTCTCTAGCCTCACTCTCCTTTTTCTTCTCCTTTATTTTTGGGTAGCACTAAACAATCCCAAAGCTATATTAAACCCAAACCTATATAGGCTATCAAATCAATAGGGAACGTACTTCCTCTTTTGGTTCTTTTCACTATTTTTTACAAATCTATTGGTCACGTGGCGTGATTGTGGCCATGTGAAGTCTATCCTAGATTGGAATAATTGAATTATGTACATAGTATTATGTAAGACAACAACCATCACACATCACACGACAACACTTGACACTTTTCCTAGTTCCACTAATGGCATTATATTTCTAGCAATTTTATTAATGACATTAAATTCCATTTATTTCGTCATAAATTTCATAGTTTTCATAAAACATATCAAGGATCAAATTGCGTTGATTGGAGGTTCAAGATTTTCCAGGTTCAACCAATTTGATGAAGGTTGAACCGCTAACTAAAAGTAAAAAATAAAAAATATATTTATATATAGTATATATTGTTTTGTATACTAGTATCAATAATACATAACAAAAAAAAATATAATAATCATACTTCCAGGTTCCAAATTTAATAAATAAACAAAATTAAATACTCGAAATAAGGAAGTTCTTAAACATAAAATCACAATCCAAATTAAAGTTCAACACTAATTATTTTGTTCAGTCTCTAGAGTCTCTTCTTCTGCACCCACATTTGAGGTAAAAAAGGAGTATTCATTGCATCATTCAATCGGACTTCATTTGATGGTCATCCATCGTCATCATCCAAAATCTCGTCCAAATCTATCTCCACATTGTTATATAAAAAATGTAAAGATTTATCACCATAAGAAAATGTTAAAAATAAAAACTAATTATTTAAATACTTATATAGTATATACGTATACTTTACCTTGGGTGATTAAATAAGTATCCAATTCCTTTAATGCTTCAACCTCTTCAACAGTCAGCAACGAAGGTTCATCTTCATCCATGAACCATACGATTCGTAATCTTCAAACAAAAATAGCAATCAATAAGGGAACTAGTGACATCATTTTTACATTTACTTATGTAGCCAACATAGAAACAACAATGCCAAACCAAGTAACCAACTAAACAAGGCCATGAATTTCAATGACAAAAAAAAATCATTAAACATGCTAACTGTTATACAATATACATTTGTGGAGCACAATACTACACTCCTCCGTATGTCAGTGTGAGCATAACACTACTTTCCGTATGTCAATACGGATCTAAAAGATTGACAGTTTTCAAACCTTTATCCAGAAGCAGTTATCCGGCAACGGTTATAACAGGAGAAAGCGATTATCCGACAACAGTTACAATGGGAGGATATCAAGACGGTTACATCGTCTCAAGGATTGGCATAACTGCATCAACTGTCATATCTCCATGGCCTATAAATACATATCAGTCTCACACATTTGTAGAGGTTCAATGATTACTTAACAAAAGTTCAAATCATCCCGTGGAGGTAGCCAAGTTGTCGAATGATGTATATTATTGTGTATTTTCCTTAAGCAATTTTACTTCCTTAAGCAGTTCTACTTCTTTAAGCAGTTTTACTTCCTTAAGTAGTTCAACCTCTTTAAGCAATTTTACCTCTTTAAGCATTTAGTACCTTCGATGCAAATTTAGCATCGACAACATTTATACATATGTAGCCAACGTAGAAAGTAGAAACAGTACTGCCAAGTGCCAAACCAAGTAACCAACTAAACAAGCGCATGAATTTAAATGACGAAAAATTCAGAAGAATCAAAAATTCATTAAACATGCAAACTGTTAAGTGTTAACTACTTAACTGTTAAGCCTAGATAATTGAAAGTTTATAGTTTAATGCCACTACTTTGGTACTTTATAGCAATAAGGATATATAATTTCCAGTTTGTATACTCTGTTGGTAGATAATAGCAACATAAGAAAACCAAAGAGGGACTGAGAAAGTAGAAAGTAGAAACCAGAGACTTACCTCCTATCCGTCAGAGATGAAGAAACCAGAGACAAGATTGGGGTAGTTGGCTAGCTGTCGCTCGAGTGAGCTAGATCGTTGCTCGCCAGTCGTCACTCGTGCTCGTCAGCTCGTGAGAAGAGAAACAGAGTTACCAAATTAGGGGTTTCATATGATGATCAAAAATACCATTATAACCCTGTCAGATATGGTCCACAAGCCCACAATTATTGTCAATTACAGAGAAGCATTGATTGAATTTGTAATTTTATTTCATTAGTTGGTTTTGGCGATTTGACACGGTTCACAATATTCACGGTTTTTTGCAATTTCAAACATTTTTGCGGTTTGATTGAATGGCCAGTATTTTACACATAAAATACCGTGAGTGCTGTCAGTTCGACTAAAGGTACGATATGGTATTAAAAACTATGATAAATTTTGACATTAATGAAATTTATATTGATTTTATTCCACTTACTAACTAGTGAAATAGGTCAAATAACATTCAGGAATGATTAAAAAATAGCAAAAAATAAAAAAGAACTTTTTTTATAAAGGTTATGATGATAATAATGAATAAACTAATTACTTTATCTATTGACTCGATTTTTCCCATATATTTATCATATTCCAACATTTTACAATACTGATTTTAATATATATTTAAAATACATTCATAAAAAGTTTAGTTTGGACAAAAAAATGAGCATGAATAATTGAAATTATATTAATCGCAAAAGTAATAATTTAATTCATTTAATAATAATATAAATATTTTTTTATTGGAGTACAGATAGAGGTGCGACTGTGTTTTTATCACATGTGCTGGCTGTGTTTATTTTTTTTCGTAATTTGACAGCCATAATTATAAGTTTGGGTTTATTTATCCTTCCTCTTTATTTTTACACCTATGAAATTCACCCTTGATAACACAAAGCAAACAACATTTTTCTATGAGCTAGGGCTTCCTTAAGGCAAGTGGGCCTTTGGGCTTTTTCCTAACCCTTGGTCGAGAGTGAGTTTAAATATGAGTTGAACATAAGCTCACTGAGAGGGGATAATAGAGACGGGTGAATGAGTTTAAAGATAAAATTGTGTGTTTCGTTGAATGTGAGAATTAGCATGAGTTTTAATTTGAATAGATTGTAATATAGATAAAAAGACTGTATTACCCTTTTATAATAAATTAACAATTTTATATGAAGGTTATATTTGTCATTTTAAAAAAAGATTATTCTTCCCATAGGGAGAATTGTAACACCCCGACCTAGGAGGCGCTACTGTTTAAACATAATCCAATATCTATAAAATATTAATTCTCCATAATATCACAAAAGATTTAATCTTAATTTCTCCAAACTATATCCATAAATTTCTACCAAAAATTTGACAGCATCTCCCCGTATATCGGAGAATACCCACCTGCAATACGCAACAAATACTCAATAATCATATAAGACCTTCGGCCATCACATCACATGCAACCACAATCCTAGGTAAGGTCTCGGGCCATCTACAACATGCATCTATAATACAAAATAAAACGTAACAATCATACATATATTAACATGCAATATAAACCATAAAATTCACATCCAAGTACAGGACTCCTATCACAAGGCACCTTCCAATCTGTACAATCCACACACCGTCAAGGTGTTCACAAAGATAATAACATACATAGTCATCAATTCGCAGATATATTACCAAACAAATTAAAGAAAGTTAATTCTTTAACCTAACCCCATCCTAGTGTCTCCAGGTGGCACCATGTCATCCCACCTCCTACAGATCCGTAGTGCCGGTATCTGTACCAGTCTTGCCTGTGTGGAAGAAAGAAAGTAAAGGGTGAGCAATGGCTCAGTAGGAGCAAAGAGGATAACGAGATATAATAGCTGAATTTTAAGGTAAGTCAATGCAGCAACATGCCAAAGACTATGAACCACCATATCAAACACTCATCAAACCGTGGTCTCGTTTCCTATTGTGAGTTCCAATGGGATGATGCCTCGGCATTCATCCCCACACATCGTTATCGATGAACATTGCCACCATACGACTCAGTAAGGAAAACACACCGCTTACAAGACACCGGCCTTGTCCATACTGACTCAGGTTTCCTGAACCGATTCTTTGGAATCTCAGTATATTGCCTCATATGGGAGTCATTCGATTACAACCAAGCCAAGGTTCCACAACCCTCTTTCCATATGATGTTCACACAACCTACGAAAGTCATGAATCCATACTCGCACTTCATGTGGCTCTAATGCAATAATGTCATGCCATGAATTTAATATAGCAATAAATGAATCATAGTTATATATTTAACTAGCCATGATGCATGAATAAGAACCATACATGCTTGATATAAGACCAAACAATCAACAGGGAGTGAAAACTAACATTTTAGGAAAATTCGAGAATAATCCTAGGTTTGTTTTTTCCTATGAAGTAAATAGGAAAAAACACAAATATGAATAACAATAAAGATTAAATAACGCATTTTTAGATAATAAGAAAGGATCGAAAGATTGGGCTAGAATCCCCTACCTCGAATCCAAGCAAAAGTAGAAAAATCAATAACCCAACCTTACGGTTTCGGCTTTCCCTCAACCTATCAATTTCGCGAAACCCAAACTTATTTCATAATTCTCATAACCTTAAATTCAATGTACCAATAACTAATTACTCAAGAAAAATTAAAGAAATCTTACCTTTTTCCAATACAAGGATTT
Source organism: Euonymus europaeus (assembly GCA_963580455.1). Taxonomy (NCBI): domain Eukaryota; kingdom Viridiplantae; phylum Streptophyta; class Magnoliopsida; order Celastrales; family Celastraceae; genus Euonymus; species Euonymus europaeus. The sequence continues at coordinate 5,991,318 of OY756965.1, forward strand.
TCAATCCTTAACTACGCCCAACCAAGTTCACAACTTCAATCTACCCAAGAACCTAGTAATTGACATCATATTTAAACGTTATTGAACATATCCAACTTAAATTTTAGCACTTAAAAATAGAAATACTTTAAAAAATCAACCAAACCCTTACATTTCTCTCTTTAAAATTACCAAACCTTGAATCTTTGCCTCCAAGCTTGAAATTCTCAAATCAACAATAAAACCCACATATATAAGCATAATCAAGTCCTAATCAAACCTACTTAATCATAAATTTCATCTCTTCAAAAATTCCATAAAAGTTCCACCAAAACCTAATTTCTCAAATAAGGAAAAACCTACCTCAATTCCAAAATTTCTTGTGGACTCTTGCTTAGAAGTTGTTGGCCACCACAAATCCTCCTAAACTCAAGCTTTTTCTTCCCAAAATCATCATTTTCCTTCTCTCTTTCTTCTTCCTCACTCTCTCGGCTTTGCACTTTCACTCGTGAAGAACCACTGGTTCTTCTTTTCATATTTTATGGAATGTTGCTGGTGTGGCCAACAACATTCCACCCATTTTTTTATGTGGGAAGGTTAGTGGTTCCCAATAATGAACAGTTGCGTCAAGAGATCTTGAAAGAGGCACACCATTCATGGTTTGCCATGCATCCAGGCGGGAAAAAAATGTATCAAGACTTGAAGCAAAATTTCTGGTGGCGAGGAATGAAGGCCGATGTAGCTAGATTTGTGGCAAAGTGTTTAACTTGCCAACAGGTGAAAGGAGAGCATCAAAAACCGGCAGGGTTATTACAACCGCTATCGGTGGTGCAATGGAAATAGGAGATGATTACGATGGACTTTGTTACTGGACTACCAATGACTAAGAGGAGATACGATATCACCAACATATCGAGCGCTCTTACTTAGCTCCATCAATACCCACACTCCGCATGATCACCTCATCTCAGAGAAAGAAAAAATTAAAAACTAAACAACTCGTCTCTTCACACCACTATCACTTCACCCATTTCCCACCTTGAACCTACATCCTTCTCTCAATCCAACAAACATCCTCATTGGTGCGATGCCATACAAGAAGAAATTCATGCTTTATAGAAAAATAATATATGAAGCCTTGTTCCTTTCTCCCCCACACGAAACATTATTGGTTGTCAATTGAATTGATGGATCTGTTGCTCGCTATAAGGCCTATCTTATGGCTAAGGGGTTCCATCAATGACTCAACATCAATTTTTATGCAACCTTCAGTCCAGTTGTTAAACCTAGTACAATTTGGCTAATTCTTAATATTGCAGTGACTTATGGTTGGGTTTTGCATTAGTTTGATGTTAATAATGCATTCTTATAAGGAACTTACTCTGATTTTGTTTCTATGCAACAACCTCAAGGTTACATTAATCCTTTTTTCCCAACACATGTGTGCAAATTAAACAAGGCAATTTAAGGACGTCATCAAGCTCTTCGGGCATGGTAAAATGAACTTCGTTCTTTTCTACTAAGATTTGGCTTTCTCAACTCATAGAGTGATACTTCACTCTTCATATACATTTTGAGGGATCACATTAAATACGTAGTTGTGTATGTAAATGATATTGTGCTCATAGGTAACCATCCAACAACTCTTCTAGATTTATTACCAATATCTCCAACAGATTCTCTCTCAAAGATATTGCCACGCTCAGCTACTTCTTAAACATTGAGGTCAATCTGTCTCCCAAAGGACTCTGTCTCTCACATAAAAATTATATTACTTATCTTCTTTAGTAAACTAATATGCACGAAGCCAAATAAGTTAGTACAACCATGGCTACATTTGATGCTCTCAAAATTGATGATTGTTCACCTAGTCATGATCCCACTAAATGTCATCAAGTGATTGGCTCTCTTCAATATCTATCACTCAAAAGATTAGATGTAGCTATATTGTTAATAAGCTAGCTTAGTTGATGCATCGTTCGACAACCAAACATTGGTTGGCTGAAAAGCAGATTCTTCTATATTTCAAAGGTACTTTGCATTATGGTATTTTCATTTCATACACTCTCCATCTGTTCTTCATACCTTTTCCAATGCCTATGGTGTTCATCGGTGCTAATTCAATCAACTAAATTTCCAAGAAATAAACTGCAATCGCCCACTCATCTACTAAGACTAAATATCAAGCCATTGTTGCTACTACGACTGAGGTAAATTGGATAACCAACTTGTTTTGGGAGCTTGCAATTACGCTTCTTGCCTCTCCAATAATCTATTGTGATAACTTGGGAGCCACTTACCTATGTTCCAATCTGGTATTTCACTCTCAGATGTAGCATGTTGTTATTGACTTCCACTTCATTTGTGATAAAGTTACCCACCACCAGCTTCAAGTTTTGACTGTTTCAACAAAGGAATAGCTAGCAGACTCTCTTACTAAACCATTAGCACGAAAAATGTTTCTACTACATAGGTCCAAGCTTAGTTTTCTGGTCAGACCTTTGCACTTGCGGGGGCATGTAGAGATAAAAGTCATAGCTAATATCACAAAAACTATTTGGCCAATTTAGTATAATTAGCACCATGTCATGCAACTAATATTGTTGCCTAAGATTGCTTGATATGATTAACTTGGGTTGAGCCTAATTCAGTTGGATTAGCTACCCTGTATAGCTTAGAAGTATTGGCTCTCATCTTGTATATATATGCATGTAATGATCTCTGTTAATATATAAAAAACACAATACTAACATTCAAATTCTTTAATTGTATTGAGAACACTGCTGATTGACAACACTAAAGAATGAGTGAGAGTATTCAAAAAATTTAATAGAGTATTTGATTTCATATACTTTTTAATCTCTATGATTGTTATGTTATCAAAGTATGTACGGTAAGAAGGTGAACTGCAGAGAAGCCTGAGGCGTGGTGCCATTATCCTTAAGGATATTTTCTGATGTACGGATATCCTCCAGGATTTAGTAGACTCTTCCAAGAAAATATTGGGTGGCAGGAACAACAGAAAATGAGAGGGCAGTAGCAAGACCACAAAGAAAAGAAGGTTTTTTCAAAGTGTACAGGTCTAATGAGAGGCTGTGTAATTATAGTGCAAATGCTATAACCAGAAGAGAGAAATATATGGGAAGTTGATAGGATAGTGGAACACACCAACAACATGAACGTTGGAGGAGTTGGGCGTGAGAATAGGTCTTCACAAGTAAGCCAAGACTTGTTGAAAATGTGGTTCCAAAAAATTGAAACAAAAATCTGGAATGGAAGGAAGAAACAAAAACCGGGCTAAAGCCCAAGCTTGATCTTGCGCGCAGTGGGGTTGCAAATCCATCCATTTCACTTTGATTTGGCCCATTGGGCTTAGCCCTATATGAGCGCTAGCCCACTTCCATGACTTGTTGCTTACAAGCCTATGGTTGTTGGTTTGTTTATAAACCATATAACAAGCTTTGATTTCTTCCATGTGGGACAAACTTTTGAAATAACACATAACAATCCCCCACATATTTCAAAAGTTTTAGGGTAAGGAAAAGGTCTTGCTACTGCTGGATTTATTATCATAGTTGTAAATGCCTCGAAACTAGTTGTTTTAAACATTGAACTAGTTCTAGAATAAATAAGATATAACTCACAAGGTTTTGGTAAAGCTAATAGCTTTTTGAACCAAAGGCCTTTTTATTGTAAGTCAGAGATCTTATCAATCACATTACACCCCCACAATTCATGTTGTTCATCGCGATTTTGCGCTAATAGGCCATGCGCGTGCCTAGATATTCATGAGTGCTCTAGAGATTTTGCCAAAATCTCATAGAAGCGGCCCCAGTTCACACTCATATAGTTGAATTTCATCAAGTGTATACTACCTTTAATACACCACCCGTAAGAGATATGAAGTTCAATAAGAACTTCGCTCAACCTCAATTTAATAGTAGTTTAACACTAAACACATACATTGGATGGACTTTCAATTTTTAGTAGTGTCACAGGATCAACAATGACTTGTTATTACCTATTGAACCTACTTCATGGGATCTCCAATCACATAGGTTAGGTTACCATCATTGTTGATATCTCAAGTTGGCTTTAGTCCCATTCCCCTCGATGTTTCTAAGATCATCTTCCTCCCTAAGGGTTTAGTCAGAGGGTCGGCCAAATTCAACTCTGACTTCACATAATCAATGGATATTATTCCATCTTTTAACAGTTGTTTTATCACATCATGTCTTAAACGAATATGTCTACTCTTTCCATTAAATGACTTATTCTTTGCAATTGCTATTATAGATTGATTATCACAATGCATAGACACAAATGGTGTTGGTTTCACACCCAATGGTATTTCTGCCAAGAAATTTTTTAACCACTCAACTTCACTACCAGCCAACTCCAAAGCTATGAACTATGATTCCATAGTTGATCTATCAATAATGGATTGTTTGGCTAATTTCCAAGTTACAGCACCTTTACCAAGAGTGAAAATGTAACCATTAATGGATTTTGTCTTATCTGAATCTGAGATCCAGTTAGCATCACTGTATCATTCTAATACAGTGGGAAATCCACTATATAGAATACCGTAATTCATGGTACCTCTCAAATATTTCATTAGTCTGTTTAATGCAGACCAATGCTCAGAATTAGAATTATGAGTGTATCTACTTAACCTACACACTGCATATGCAATGTCAAGTCTAGAAAAATTCATAAGATGCAACAGACTCCCAATAATCTGAGCATACTTGCACTAAGCAATGGGATCACCACAATTTTTCTTGAATTGAGTGTTACAATCATAAGGTGTGCTCACAAGTGTCACCTCAAAATTTTCAAACTTCTTTAGAAGTTTCTCAACATAATATTCTTGTGACAAAATTATACCATCATTTCTTCTTATGATCTTAACACCCAATATCACACTTGCTTCACTCATATCTTTCATATCAAATTGCGAAGCTAAGTAACTTTTAGTACTATGTACTATTTCAAGATTAGTGCCAAATATAAGCATATCATCCACATAAAGAGTAATGACAACACATTAATGGTTAATCACTTTAGTATAAATACATTTATCAACACCAATAGATGAAAATCCATCACGCAATATTACTTGATCAAATTTCTCATGCCACTGTTTCGCTGCTTGTTTTAGGCCATACAAAGATTTTTTTTTCAACTTACAAACTTTATTTTCTTGGCCAGATATAACAAAACCTTCAGGTTGCACCATGTAAACCTCTTCATTTAAATCACTATTTAAAAATGCTGTTTTAACTTCCATTTGATGAATGACAAGTTTATAAATTGATGCCAAAGCTATTAAAACACGAATTGAAGAAATTCTAGTAATAAGAGCAAAAGTATCAAAATAGTCAATATTTGTTTTTGAGTAAAACCTTTTGCTACTAATGTAGCCTTGTATTTTTCTATCAAACCATCGGGGTTAAGTTTTCTTTTAAAAATCCATTTGCAACCAATTGGTTTAGCTCCTGGTGGTAAATCAACTAAATCCCAAGTATGATTTTGCAAAATTGAATCAATTTCAATTTTAATAGCATTTCTCCAAAACAGAGCATCACTAGAAGATATAGCATTAGAGTAAGTGACTGGATCATTATCAAGGAGATAAGTACAAAAGTCATCTCCAAAGGGGGATTCTTTTCTTGGTCTCTTACTCCATCTCAATTCCTCTTCAGTGGTTTCATCAATAGTATTATTCACGGGTGCATGAAAAATTTTATCAGCTAATGGATAAATGTGTTCAAAAAAATTAGCATTTTTTGTCTCAACTATAGTGTTACAATCAAGAACATCACTTCTCAAAACAAGAAATCTATATGCAGCGCTATGTTCAGCATAACCAATGAACATGCAATCAGAAGTTTTCGACTCAATTTTCATTTTCTTAGGATCTGGCAACATTACCTTAGCAAGACACCCCCACACTCTCGAATATTTTAAATTAGGGGCATAACCCTTCCACAATTCATAGGGTGACTTGCCGGTTTTCTTATGAGGTATTCTATTTTGTAAATGACATGCATATAATATAGCTTCACCCCACAAGTTATCAGAAGCATGAGAACTAACAAGCATAGCATTTATCATTTCTTTTAAAGTTCTATTCTTCCGTTCAACTACTCCATTAGACTGTGGTGAATAGGGAGGCGTGACTTCATGTATTATTCCTTCTTTTTCACAATAATCATTTATTAGAACAAATTCACCACCTCTATCAGATCTGACTCGTTTAATCTTTCTAGATAATTGATTTTCTACTTCAGCTTTGTAAAGCAAAAACACATCAAAAGCATCATATTTATTCTAAGCAAATATACTTTAGCATATCTAGAATAATCATCAATAAAGGTTATATAATATTTCTTACCACCTCTAGTCATTTTTTGTTTCAAATCTCCCAAATCAGTATGAATTAAGTTTAACAACTCATTTTCTCCATTCACAGATGGACATGGTTTTTTAGTGGATTTGGTTTCAGCACATATTTCACACTTATTCATACAAGTTGAAAAATTAGATATTAAACCAAGTGCTTGCATTTTCTTGATATATCCTAAACTTGCATGTCCTAATCTAGCATGCCATAAATCAATAGAATCAATCAAGTAAGTAGAAGAGGATGCATCATTCTTTTTAAAAACATTGAGAACATTGAGTACAAAGAGTCCCTGATTACAATAGCCCTTGCCCACAAAATCATTATTTTTGGTCATTATAATCTTGTCAGATTCAAATGACACTTTAACTCCCACTTTGCCCAACAGGCTCACAAAAACCAAATTTGCTTTTATGTTTGGAACATGGACTACATCATTTAATGCCAAGATTTTTCCAGAAGTTAGTTTCAACTGAACTTTGTCTTTTCCTAGAATTTGAGCAATTCTAGAATCTCCAAGATAGACTACCTCATTCTCATCCTTCACGGGAGTATAGGAAGAAAATGCATCTTTACTAGCACATATGTGCTTAGTAGCTCTAGAGTCTATCACCCAATCTTTGATATTAGCCACCAAGTTGGCTTGAGAAATAACCGTAGCAATGACTTCATCTCCTTCAACCAAGTTTGCACTTGTCTTAGGAGGATTGTTATTTCTCACTCTCTTTCGGCATTGAGGAGCATGATGCCTAGTCTTTCCACAAACAAAACATGTACCTCCTGGTTTAAAAGAGGGATTATTCACCTTGGGTTTGTAATCATGAGACTTGTTTTCATACCTCTTTTGATGATTTTTGCCTTGCACCAAGTTTGCTTTTGACGACATCTCCTTAGCTTTGACACTTTTTACTTCCTTTCTATGAGTCACTTCAATTGTGATATGAGTGATGAGATCTTCAAGGGATAGCTGCTTTACTTTGCGCTTCAATTGTTGTTTGTAGTTGCTCCAAGACTCGGGAAGCTTCTTAATCAACACTCCAACAAGGAATTCTTTAGGGAGAATAATTTTGTCTACCTTCAAGTATTCTATTAATTTATGGTACTCATTGATTTGAGACTTCATGTCTTTATCTTTCGTCATCTCCCATTTGTAGAAGTTGCCTATCACGAATTTCTGTTTCCCAACGTCTTCGGCAGTGTATTTGGGAATCATAGAATCCTAAATTTCTTTTGCTTCTTTGTAGCTACAGTGCACATCAAAGAGGTCATTTGAAAGACAACTCAAAATGGTGTGTCTACATACCTTATTAGCATCAATCAAATCTTTAGTTATGGGCTCCGGTTTGACATTGATTAGAACTCAAGCAACACAGTGCATTTCAAGAGTGCTGAAGACTCGCTTCCTCCACCTTTTGAAGTTTTCACCCTTGAAAACTTCAATTTTTGATATGTCTGGGAATGGCTTGGCATATGGGATGACTGGTGCAGCAACAGCTGTAGGCAGTGGTGCAGCAGAGGCGACAGGGACAGCATTCCCAGATTCTGGAACAGGGGCAACGTCGTTGGTAATAATGGTAGCATTCCCAGCGTCGTTGGTAATAGTGGTAGTCGAGGATTCACCAAGATAACCTTGAGTAGGAGCACGCCAACACAAAATCGAAAGCCTAGAAACTCGATAATGTGAAACTGCAAAACCAAGCACAAAATGCGATAAGAGAGAAACTCGATAATGCAAGGAAGAAGCAACTCAACTGACAATCAAATAGAGCCACATTCTACGGAGTTGCAAAGAGAAGTAGCACTTGATCGCAAAGCAAAACCCAAACAGTTAAACACAAATCCCTACAAACAAAGCTTGCAAATTCAGTTTCGAGATTTCTGTCAGGGGAAATAATGATTTCTGATTTCTTGTTAAAGCAATAAAAGACCACTAATGTAACACTGAGAGAGAAAGGAACAAAGACAAATAAAGTATTTGGCTATTTAACTGTTTATCTGGTCCTTCAATTATATTTTAGTAATGACTCAGAAAATTCAAAAAGGCTAATTAGCTAGCGCACACGATCAAGAAAAAATCTTTAAACATAAAGAATCAAAGTCGCTAAAACTCTATCGCATGGAACTGAACACATTGAAGAACCCAAAGAAGATAAGTAAAACCCTGATTCCTCAATTCCATTCCTCTGATTACCCAGAAAACATAAAAAGGAAACTTAGCTTGCATACATGTTAAAATGGAAGTTCTCTGGATAGTCTATAAATGCAATAAAAAAACATGAAGCAAGTAGAGCTCAGCAGAAATTGACACAGTGAAGATCCCAAATCAGATAAGAAATTCAAATTCTTCAATCAATATATAAGACTTAAATAGGAAATATCAGCTATGAAGATCTCCCATCCACTGCAAATACCAAACAAAAATAAAAGAGACTCATGATGCTTGCAATAAAACCTTGCCCATCAACACCGAATGGTGGAACTTGACTGTAACTTTTTAACCAAAAGTAAATTATGAGAGACAGCTATCAAGAGTCTTTGTTAATTTGTAGTAATAAAGTAAATGATTAATCATGAAAAAAGATACTGCATGCTAGTGAGAACATTATTATCTGTGATTGTAAAAAGACTGGCCTTTCATCCTATGCTTTGCTTCTACAAAGTACAAACTCACTGTGGATGTATTAAGAATAACTATGTGGGCTTTCACATTGGATTAAAGCAAAAGTGTTTTGCAAAGCAAGTATATATAGTTTTGATACAAATAAATACAAAATCAAAGAAGCAAATGTGTACTAATTGAGCATCTAAGTAATCTAACTCAAGCCAATAACATTAACTGATATTAATAGATTCAACAAAACATGCAATAATAGGGGAGCATTAAACTAACATGTTTGAAGCCGATCACGTAGTCAACCATTATCCATTTAATATCCAAACCAATTTTCAGCTCTTTAGAATGCCCTACAAGGAAGTGAGAGTGGTTAGGTTAAAATATTTAGTCAGCTCTCAAAAGCCCTGCATACACAACAATCCAATTCCAAATATAAGCATTGAAAACTCCTAGCTACGTGGTACAACATGTGTGCATAAAAGGAGGATGGAAATAATGTTACAAAGGAAAAAGGTTGCCCAGAAACTCCTGAAGGTATTACTGAACCATGATTTTCCCCAAGGAACCCATTATGTTCCAAAATAAGAAATCTAAAATTCATGGAATTCCAGGTAAAGCCATTACCTTAAGCTCCTTTTTTTCCTGTCAATCTCTAAATTTGTGCACTATGAGATTTTAAACCAGAACAATGAAGCTAGCATAGGGGAAAACATTATAAAAATACAATACCCACGACAATCACAAAAATAGCTGCGCCAACATCAACAAAACTATTCAGAAAAAGACTAAGATTACCGCAGCCAGAGTTAAGAAGAAAAAATAAATACTTATTAGAGAAAACCCATATATCAAATCCACAATAAGAGAGTTTTGGGAAAGAACAAAAAAAAAACAGCCCCAACCTTTCTTAACCTCTTCTTTCTTGAGATCAACAGAGTAAGCAAACTCATTGAACCCGAGCTTCTGGAATTTAATCACAAAATAAGAAAGTAAACGCGGATTTTAATGAGGCATAAAATAATCATTATGAATGGAATTCTCACCACACTCACCATCAAAATAGAATGGCAGGCTGTCTGAAACCAAGAGATATAGAAGCAGGTCGGCTATAACCCAACTGCAAAAGAAGAGAAAAACCAATGATTTGTCAAATTGCTCTTAATTAATAAAGCATAATACAACTACAGGGTCACTAATAACAAAGCAAACAATACAGAAAATGCAAGGTTATGAATTACATAAGCAAATAAAGACATAAAAGTAGAGGTAAATCCAATGTAGACAACGCCATAAAACGTGAGATACTTCAAATTTCCAAACCTGAGTAGCAGTGTCTTGAAAATAATATAGGAAGATTGCGATTCGAAAGCTAAAATACCTGAATCAATAACAAAGAGCGAACCATCAATAACACCATAAATAGAATTGACAGAGTTAGCAAAGCAAGCAAACCACCAATAAGAAGTACGTAAGTAAACCAACACTACAAAGACTATAAGCAAAGTATGAACAGACCCAAGCCATGACACCATTCATAATGAATAATTGGAAACACATGGCAGCATACCCCGAATTTTTGGTAGATGAAGCAAGAACACCAGAAGAAGTTATGCATCAGTAAAGACAAAGCTTAACTGCGAAAGGAGTTTTGAGTGTGCTAGAAGTCTTGAGAGGTCGGTGAATTCGCTAAAGTCGGATCGAACAACCCAAACACACTCAAGAAAGTATGGTTGCACGGCCAAGATGAAGAATTGCGAAGAGCAATATTGCAGATTCTTCAACTCCCAAAAGCCCTCGCAAGAATGAGGATCCCGGCCAAGGTCCGAACTGGGAAAAGCAAAAACAAATGTCAATAAACCACGATCGGAGGACTTAGGACAACCAGCCGCAATACGAAGTCGTTTTCCGAACTAAGATCGATTCTTGAACTCCCAAAAGCAGGATCGGACGGCGTAACAGCCCTCGCAAGAATGAGGATCCCACGGCCAAGGTCGGAGATCCGAACTGGGGAAAGAAAAAATAGATGTCAATAAACCAAGATCGGAGGGCTTAAGACAACCCCCCGCAATACGACGACAACTTGAGGGACGGTAGCAGAATAGTGGATACTCGCGATGAGGATGCTCGAAATGCTGCAAAAGGCTGGAAGGCTAGATGGGTATAGATAGATTCATTTTTTTCAAAAAAATATAAAACGTACCGTTTTTGTTGATTTTATTTAATAAAATTATAATTAAAATTTGGATATTAATAATAAAATTATATCAAAAAATATGTGATAGATACTATTTTTATCACAAATATATCATATTTTATTGATAAATAAAAGTTTTGTCTCAAATCTATCACAAGACTATCAACTATTTATGATAGACAAAATTTCTATCACAAAACTATCATTTATTCATGATAGATAAAAATTCTATCACAAATCTATTATTAATTCTCTGATAGATCATTTTTCTATCACAAATTTATCATTGTTTTATGATACAATTGATTTCTATCATAAATGCTCTATCATCTATTCCTATTTTTCTTGTAGTACCTATATGCACGCGAGCCCACTTCCATGACTTGTTGCTTACAAGCCCATGGTTGTTGGTTTGTTTATAAACCATATCAGATTTGATTTCTTCCATGTGGGGCAAACTTTTGAAATAACACATAACATGTTATACATTCTTTCCCTTCCATTTTACTTAATCCACTACCCTTGCCCTTATGTTAGAAGCTCAAAAATTCCACTAGATCTTGAGGATTATGTCGCTTGATTGTGATAGATGATATTTGGAGAGAAAGTTTGTAAGAGAGAAATTAGAAAAGTGAGAGAAATGTTTTTTTCACTTGGTGTGTATTTTCATTTCATTAAACATATCTTTATATAGGATTAGTATACAACATGCAACCAACTTAATGGTTTAACCACTTCTTAAATAGGATCTCCAACTACTATTGAGTTTAACCACCTCATAAGTAGTCTCTAAATACACCAATAAAGTGCTATTAACTAACCTGGTATCCACTAATCAATATTAATATCATAATAAATTTAGATTAATTAAAATAGAATTGCTAAAGAGAAGGGCCCACTCTAACATGGGTTGTCAAAAAATAAGCTAATATAAAATATAAAAAATGCTCTCAAAGTTTTTTTTTTAATACTAATGAGGGAGAATATCGAATAGAAATAAGAAGATCCAATGGGTCAATGGGTACACGAGTGGAGGTAGTCATCTCTCTTTTGTAACTCTCATCATAATAGTGATAAATCTCACTCAAATTGGTAAAAGGGAAGATTCGAATACAAAACCTCTCACTCGCTACACAGTAGGAAGATCAACCAAACTATCACATGTTTTTTTTATATATATATTAACTAATGGTATATATTCACTCTTTAATATTTTCAATTACATCTTGTCTAATAATAATTCTTTTAACGATGCAACAAAACAAAAGAGCCCCACCATCGCAATGAGCTCCAAATAAGTCGTGTAAGCCCAGAATTGCTCCACGCGTCCCTCGAAATATTTTTTCAAATGTAACGGACATTGTCGTCTAAAACATTCTTCAATAGTTCAAATCCTCTAGGCCATTGAAGAAAAATACAAAAAATCAAATTAGAACAAGAGATTCTCCACTTATAATAGTTTTTGTCAAACCCATTAATTCTCTTCCAATATGTTGGGCTTTTTTGTGTTCTAGACGCTCATATCTATGGGTTTGGCCCATGTATGGGATAAATGTGGATAGTTAATTAATCATTCACTCCCCAAATCCAAGGAGAGGTTACTCTGCTATTCAAACAAGAAGACTAACCTCCATATCTCTCAACAAGTCTCTTAAAAAACACTTAACACAAGAGAAAGTTAAAGAGTATAGAAATTTTGCATTACGAAGGTAAAAAGAGATTCGCATCATGGATTCATGGATACATATTGACATTCCAAGAGACTGTCGAATTTCAAGTATACACACTTGATGTAGTCTCCGATTCTACAACAAGTAAGGGCAACTCCAACAACAATATGCATATTTCCATTTGCATGCGTGGAATAATTCTTTGCATACTAGCTTTAACTTTTTGATTCCAACAATGAGTGTGTAAATTGAGTTTGCATATTTGGGAATTAGAAATGGGGTCGCAAATTTCCGACCCCATTTACGACCTCCGTTGGCAATCGAAAAACTGAAGAATGAAGTCATATATCGTCAGTTGAAGCTTTCCGAACTCATATACGACTCCTGTTCGAGTTTCTCTAAGTCGAATCTAATTGATGATCCTAAGCATGTGACATATAATTGATGACGAATATGTGGTTCTACATTAGTATCAGTGCGAATTAAGACTAAATGTGGTATTTTTCATTGTTCAGTTTCTAGAATTGGTGATTTTCATCTAAGTTGTATGAAACGAGGATCGGATTGACCTTAGAAAAATTTCTGGACTTGAAATTTGTGTCCCAGAATGTTTTGATTATAAGCTTTCTAAGGAACATTTTTCCAAATTTTTTTAGGCCTTGCGTGTTTAGTTGTGATTTATTGAAATCGATCATTGTATATGCACTTAATAAATTCATATTCTGTTCTTAATTTTTTTTTCTCCAGAAAGTCTATTAAAATAAAATGAATATTTATGCTTTTATTTTAATATTCTGGATTCAAAAATTTATTATTTATTTATTTGATGATTCAAAGTTTAAACTTTTCTTTGAATTTGCGTAGTGTCATGATTAGCATTTATTGAACAAGTAAAAGAAATGCAATATGATCATGGTAGACTCATATCATGAAGATTTATTCAAAGGTCTTGATTGCGAAGGTGAAACCCAGTGTGGAGCTACCAATTGCTAGAGCACTTGTATGAAACATTACCATTTGAATGGAAGATGATTGTACAAGCTGTGAGAAAAACAATGGATGACTCCATTGCGTTTCACAATATCTCAAAATATCTATGACGTGAAAAGGAGCGACTTGATATCGAAGAGAAAATCAATCGATCCACAGAGATCTCACGAGCTTATCGTTCTGGATTGTTGCATGGAAGGCGTCCATACACCTCTGTACTTGGATCAAGAAAATGACCAGTACAATAATAGAGAGGCATAATGAATATGAAAAAATAAATTCACTTAGAGAGCATCAACCTCACAAAGAGTGTTTTATACGAAATGGGATTTATGTCATTTTTTATCGATAACATCTTAGAGATGGAATGATGGCATGAATGACAGTTTTGATGACACTATTGATTCTTCTATGGATGGTTTATCTGGTGATAGTGTGGGTTTCAATCCATTCTTATTTTTTGGGTGCGGGGTCGGGTATTGAGAGTGACACATCCATCACAGACCCTCCTAGTTCTATTGTGAGTGATCCCTCTATGGACCCTATTAGCACTAGTCATTGGGATGTGATTGATGTTTCTAGTCACTCCATTATTCGTTAGGTCGTAGAGATTTCTAATGATAGTGACATAATGATTTCATCTGAGTCTGAAAAATATGACATCAGTAAGGATATGGATTGCATGCCAATAGGTTAGACTACAAACGATTCTAGTGATGACTCAGGATATAACACTGAGTAGCATTGTAATTTATGTATCCAGTTATTTGAAGAAATTATGAGATGTTATTGTTTATGGTTTTTTTCGTTAAATTAAATTGTTGTTTATTTATGAATTGGATAATATTTTTGTTGAAGGTTCAAGATTGGAAGGATTGGACAGTTAATTCTCATATGTTGCCAGAATCTTGTACATTATCAAAATTTTCAATAATTTATGATCTTTGCAGTATGAAATTGATTGAATGTTGAATGCATAAGTTTTGTTTCAATTATGTGAGTTAATTTATTTTTGCATGTTTTGTTTTCTGATGCAAGATTGTTGTTTAATTTATTTATACTAATTTCTTTCATGAGTTATATCTAATTATAATATGATTGTGGCAAAAAGTATTGTTGCCGACTTGAACTAGGGAGATAAGTTGAATGAAAAGAACTAAGATGTGTGGCATTGTAAAGTCCAATGTCTCCTAGAAAAACAAGACATGACTAAAACTATCACTCATCCAATGGTTGAGCCTGAGTCGGGTACTACTGCCAAATACAGGCATGATCAAGAGGCATATGTAGCCCATAAATGCAAGGATAAGTTTGCTCGTATTATGATGCTGAGCAACATGAAGAATGACTTGATGTTATGTTTTGAGAAATATAAGACTGTTATGGTTATTTGGGATGCTGTAAAAGTTAAATTTGGTGGCACGACCACTACTCGCCTTAGACAGCATACCCTAATTTTGACAAGGAGAAGAAGCCCCCAAATCAAAACATGAGGCAGCATATGACTACTATGTCAAATATGATCAGCGAATTGAGGAGTGTTGGTCACAACATGACAAGCAAGTAACAGATTTAGACAGTCATTCATTATTTTTCAAACTATTGGGAGCACATGAAAACTAGCCTCACCCACAACGACAATATCAAAACTTTTGATGATGTCACTCTACATGTTAAGCTGGGAGGATCATATGATTTCAAAAAGGACAATTAATGAGCCTAATGTGGTTGACTCCTCTTCCGAAGGGGCATCAGGGTGGCGAAAGAGAGAAGAACAACGATGATCCTAAAAGTAAGAAACGTAAGAGAGACAAAGGTGGTGAATAGAAAGGGAAGCAAAAGATGAAATGCTTCAATTGTGGAAAGAAATGTCACTTTGTTCTTGAGTGCATTGAGCCGAAGGTACGTTTCTTCAACCCCAGAAAAACTCTAACTTGTATATTATAGTTGTTTGATGCTCGTTGATATTTTTCCTTTTCGGATAGCAGACTCAAGAGCAACTGACCATGTAGCCAAAGCTAGGGCTGCATTTCAAAATTTCCATTGCATACCAAAAGATAGCATACTTTTGTACATGAGGAATAATGCAATCGATGATGTGCTTGGCATTGATACGTACAAGCTCGTATTACAGGGAGGGTGTGTGCTTTATCTTCATGATATTCTATATATGCTCTAGAAGTTCAATGGAATCTTGTCTCTGTTTCAACTTTGTTGAATTTAGGATTTGAAATTTCTTTTAAGGATGCTCTAGAAGTTCAATGGAATCTTGTCTCTGTTTCAACTTTGTTGAATTTAGGATTTGAAATTTCTTTTAAGGATGCTGGTGTTGAGTTGTTTCTAGATAATGTTTATTATGGTTATGGGTGTTTGTTGAACATTTTTATGGTGCTAGACATTTTTAATTATGAAAGTAATGATTATGCTTATGTCAGTAGTTCTAGTAATGATACTATGAATGATAATGCATTATGACATGCTAGACTAGGCCACATTGAGCAAGGTAGATTTTTTTTAAAAAAAACTAGTGAGAGAAGGATTGCTAAGCTCCCTCAAGAAGGCTGAACTACGAACTTGTGAGCATTGTCTAGCTAGAAAAGTTTCAATGTTACCACTTGGCAAAGCAAAAAAAGTCATAATTTCATTACAGTTTATTCATTCTGATATTTGTGGACTGATAAATGTGAGGGCAAGACATGGTGTTCTCTATTGTATCACTTTTATAGATGATTATACTCAATTTGGATATGTTTATTTGATCTCCCACAAGTCAGAAGTGTTAGATTGCTTTAAAACTTACAAAATGATGGTCAAGAATAAAAAAAACATGCAAATTAAAACCTTAAGAACCGATCAAGGATGTCAACATCTATCCAAACAATTCAAATTGTTCTGCGATGAAAAGGGTATATTGAGATCATTGTTTGTTCCTTGCACACCTCAACAAAAATGGTGTAGTTGAAAGAAGAAATAAAACCTATTGGACATAGTCAAATCTATGATGACGCAAACAAATTTGCCCATGGGGAGACGCTTTGCTGGTTGAAACATATATTCTTAACCTTGTGCCCTTCAAGTCAAAACTTCCACTCCATATTAATTATGGAAGCGAGAGAAACCTAATTTAATCAATTTCCATCCATGGGGATGTGCGGCATAGGTTCATGTCACAAAACATAAATTTGGAAAACTCTGTCCTAAGGACTAAGTGTATATTCACTTGATACTCTGAATTTTTCAAAGGTTATGTATTTGTGGGTGAAGAGGCTGATGGGAGAAATAAAGAGATTGAATCAAGAGATGTTTATTTTCTTCAGAATGAATTTCTTGAACGAGGTGAAATAGCAAAGGATTTTCAATTTTATGAAATGGAAGATTCTGATGATATCACACCTCATATTCAAGAAAACGATTTTAGAGAAATCCTTATACATACTGATGGCAGTGGGAGAAACACAATCAAAAATTTGCATAATACTGAGCACAATCAAGAGCAATCTCAACCTTAATGAAGCATTCGAGGACAAATCCCTCATTATCGATTTGAGATTGAAGGGAAAACATTCATGATTTCTGCTCAAGAAGATGATAAAGAGTAATTGAGGATGACTTAGATTGGATAACATACATTAAAAACCTAAGGAGACAAAACTCAGTCAATGAGGTTTACAGGATAACAATGATGGTAGCTGCCCTCAATAATTTTATCGAAAGATCATTTGATAAGTGCCATCACTTTTTTAAACTACTACAAGGGCCAAGAAATTTGAGTGGGAGGAGAACTATGACCAAGCATTTGATGATGTAAAAGATTACCTCTAGTCATCTTCTCTTATGGCCACACCAAAACTAGGAGAAAATTTGTATATCTACTTGGCAATCTCGGACATCAACATCAGTTTTGTTCTCTTGAGGGAAGAACAAAGGATATAATAACCCAGTTATTACATAGCAACTCATTCATCTTGCATCTTTGTATCCCAATGATTTTACTTTAGTGGAGGTTATAATTATTGAAGATCAGCTTGATACATATATAATTGATTTAAGTCACGACAAAGAGCTATTTTGAATACTTGAAAGAACTTGGTGATTAGCTAAGAAAATGGTTCAACAAAAGATAAATAAATTGTATTCATTTGAGTATCGACTCTTGAAAATGACTTTGATTCTACCAGTTTCCGTAAGTACTATAGAGAGAACATTTTATACTATGAAAATTGTGAAGAGTCGTTTGTACAATCGAATGGTTGATCAATTATTAAATGATAGTTTGACGGTATCATTGAAAAAGGGTATTCAATAATGTTGGTAACGAAGATACCATGCAACCTTCAAGAAAATAAAAAAGAGATCTGAACAATTATAATTTGTAACTATTTTGTAAGTTATTTCAATATTATTTTTTGAACTTACGTACTCGATCGTCATCATAATCATCTGATACTTTATCCCAAAATTTTGAAATCGACTACACAGGTCTATGAGAACATCAACGGGAATTCATCACATGTATTCATTTCTTCATTCATTTCTGTCATGAATCATGCATTTGTCAACTCCTATTAAATTCATATCATTTCTTATTACTTCAGACAATGTCATTTTAGGTCTTTCTCATTGTCTCATACTCTCTTCTATACAAATTCTATCTTTTTCTTCACCATCGCATGCACCTCTATCTCTACGTTGAATATGTCCATACTATCTTAAATGATTTTTTCAGAACTTTCTTCAATAGCTGCTAGTCTTACCTTAGATCTAATAATTAACCTCATTTTTATCTTCTTTTTTTTCCCTTGTGACTGTATCAAGTGAAATATTTGCATTTTGCTACACATTTTTTTTTAATATGTTGTCTCTTGATAGCCCAAGATTCGGAATCATACCTCATTTTGGGCCACATAGGTGGCCTATAGAATTTTTCCTCCAACCTTAAAGGAATCATTCGATCACATAAAACAACCTTGAATACACTCGTCACTTACTCCACCCGTTTTAAATCTTATTTAACACGTCTTCACTTATGTCTTGATTTTGAAATTTTCACTTATTTTAGCTTAAATTGCCTATCTGGTATGATTTATTTTAATAGTGCTCCCTCAATCAAAAATTTGGCTATGTCCCTAGTGATCACTAATTTGGTTGTTACTTAATGATCAAGACTTGATTGCACACATCTCATTTGTGATATACATTTATTGTACACATCTCATCTATTACATCACTCATTTGTCACATTGCCAAATGGCCAAAAACACCAAATCACCAAATAGGAACAATTACACTCACCTAAATTCACCTTTCAAATGTACTTTATGTTCCTAGTTTTATATTTAATTTGATTTTCCTTAGTAAACTCATAGAACACACAAATTATTTAGTAATATTTACACAAAATAAATGCCAATTGCAAGACCGAAGCACCTTGAAGAAAAATGGGATGTGAATACTAATCATCTAGAAAGGAGTGTAGCTCATGTAAATGTTGTCATAAATGCTAAAACATGGCATTTTAGACTTGGACATCCATTTATTAGTGTATGCAAGCTTTTCCCAGTTAGGGTTGACAGTCATATTTAGGATTGTATTGACCGTCAATTAGGAACTATCAAACGAAAATATTTTTGCACAAACATCTCTGAAACTAATGCAGTTTTTTACTTAGTCCATATGGACATTTAGGGCCTAAATTCTACCACATCTATTGATGTTACAAATATGTTTTAACTACTATAGATGATCACTCAATAATGACATATATTTTCCTTATGAAATCTAAAGATGAAACTAGGATTCACGTCACCAGATTTATCAACTATGTTAAAACTCAATTTCACAAGACAGTTAAAACTTATAGAACTAACAAATGAAAGGAGTTCCAAATGCATGACTCATTTAACCAATTAAGCATTTTGTATCAAAATTCATGTCCTTACACCCCCCTCCCCCCCCCCCCCCCCCCCCTCGCAACCGGTTTTGCGAAATGAATTTTTATAAGAGTCGCCATCAATTGTAATAGGTGCAATTGGTCACCACAAAATAGTTTGGTCTGCGAAAATTCAGAAAACGGGTAAGCGAGTTTATTACGTATAAGGAAGGTGTAAAGCACCCCACAACGTCTATTTTAAAAATAGTTTCCAATTTAACTTTTATTATCTCATTAAATGATTTTTTCGAAAATATTAATTGTGGCGTATGTAAAGTATAATAATCATATAAATTATACAAAAACTATATAGGATAAAAATAATCTTTAAAAATATAATAGCTATATAAAATAAAGTAATTTAAACAAATATAAGGCTATATCAAAATAGAATAAAATAATTTTATTAATAAATATAAAAACCATATTAAAAGTCTAATATTGAGGTTCATGAGATTTTTTCATCCAATGGTGCATCCAATGCATTCCCCCAAATAGATTTCATCGTAGGTAAAAAATTTTAATATAATTTTTATATAATACATAAGTTTAAAATAAAGTAAAATAAAATAGTAATAGTAATAAATAACATAAAGTAAAATAAGAATAAAAATAGAAATGAAGCCAAAATATAAATATAATACAAAAATGAAAATAACATAAAATAGGATTATTTGGTGATAAGTCCTTTATATGGACTTTATATTCCATTTAGTCTTTTTGAAAAGTTTGTAACCCAATACATCCTCAATTATTTGAACTTTAACTCAATAAGGACAACTTTAAATTTTAACTTTATTTAATGACAATTTTACCCTATCCTCATTTAAACCTATCTTTATTTTTATTAATATATGATTTCTCTTTATTTAGAAAATAATTATTATAATAAAATAAATATAAATACAATTACAGAAAGTCGGATGAAATCATGTTTTGTATCTATATGTTTTTAAAAATAAACTAATATTTTCACTTTTGATGAATCAAACTGAAGAGTTGATCAACCAATTTTTTTTTCTCGAAAATCAAGTGTACTCACATGCACAAAATTTACTTGACTTAGTAACTTATACATATGCATTAAAATCTGTGAATCACTATATTATTGAAATCAATAATCGAACACTTGTCCATTAACAAAACGTTATTCAATATAAATGTCAATATTTTATTACATTGTTAACTAACAACCAAACTCCATAACTTATGAGAATAGTATCATAATAAAACTCAATTCATATGTATCATAATAAAACTCAATTCATATTTCAAACAAAACCAAATACCATAACAATTTCTAGCCGTTTTGGTGACTTTTGCGAAAATCCTCTAAATTCTGGGTAAGAAATCCTCTGAATTTTTTTTGCATAATTTCAAAAAATCTTCTGAATTGTTTTGTTGAGTTTTGTAAAATCCTCTGAATTCTTGACAAGTTTGAGAAATCCTCCGATCATCTACATTTTTGGTTGTTTTTTTGTTTGATTTTGATGAATCCTCTCAATGTTTTATAAAAAATTTAGAGGATTTCTGGTAATAGGGTATAAAGTTTAGGGTTTTGAGGATTAAGATATTAGTCTTTAGAGTTTATGATATAAGGTTTTTCTGTTTAAGAGATTATAATTTATTATTTAGGATTTTAGGGTTTAGGACATAAAGTTTAAGATTTATGGTTTACGAATATAAGTTAGTAAAATTTTATGATTTTCTTCTTATTTTTGTAAATTCTTCTTAATTATTTATAAAAAATTTTGTTCAAAATTAAAACTAGAATTGTTAACATTCAGAGGATTTCTGGGAAATTCGAACTGTTAACATTCAGAGGATTTCTGGGAAATCCAGAGGATTTCTAATTATAAGGTTTAAAGTTTAAGATTCTAGGGTTTAGAAGATTAGCGTTTAGTGTTTAAAGTTTAGGATTTAGACATTTAAGATATTAAGATTTAGAGATTTAGGATTTTGGGGTTTAGGATTTAGAGTTTCGGATTTTTTTTCTTTGATTTTCAAAAATTTCTCTAATTTTTATTATATATTTTATGAAATCCTCTAAACTTTTTTGCTTAATTTCAAGAAAAATCTGATTTATTTTGTTAAATTTTACGAAATCCTCTAAATTTGAGACAAGTTTGTGAAATCCTCTGAATTTTTGGTTGCTTTTTTGATATATTTTTATGAAATCATATGTATTTTTTGCTTAATTTTAAAAACTCATTTAATTGGTTTTGGTGAGTTTTGAGAAATCCTTTGAGTTCATTCAGAGGATTTGACAAATAAACATTTAAACATATCGATCATGGGTCTCATTGAAAAGAGTTTTTCGTGCTGATTATGAATATATATATTTTTTAAAAATCCGACTTGTATTTTGAGAGATAAAACTGTTTTAAAGTTTTTAAAAGAAAAAAAATAACAAGAATCTGATGATGTCAGCATATGTCATCCATATAAGGGCTTCTTAGAATAAGGGTAGTTTTGTCCATAATTATTTAAAGGATGTTATGGAATATTGAAAAATTGAAGGTATTGAATGGAATACATATTTTTATTAAATGACTTATTGGTGAATCCCCCCATAAAATATTATATAAATACATAATGATAATATAAAGTTAATAACATAAAATAAGATAATAATAATAATAATAATAATAATAATAACAATACGAAAATAGAGCAAAAATATACATATATATATATATATATATATATTTAATAATAATGAAAGTAAAATAAGGTATAGATAAATAAAGATAAAAATAGAATGAAAATAAATAAAGGTAAAAATAAAATAAGAAAAAATGTTGGGAACCAAATTTATTTTGTGGAGACTATACGATATTAAATTATCGCAAATCCCCCAAACAAAGATATTAAAATATTAAATCACATAATTAACACATAAATCAAACAATCATCAAATCGATTATTCAATTCACATATAACATATTTCAAATAGCATTCACATATAAACACATTTCAAATAGCATATTAACAATGTTGAAAAAAATGATGAGCAACATGCAATTTCGGTTCCCTTTTTTATTAGCAATTCAATATTTCAATCATGTTATTAAATTAACATGACTAAAAATTTATAATCAATCACTTTGATGAAATGAGCATACAAAATTTCATATGTAAAATTTGGTTTTCATGCAATTTTTCAAATCCAAATGTATATAAAACCCAAAGTCCACATGTAATCCCAATTCCACATTTAATCAACTGGCCCAATCACCTTAAGCCTTTAATCATTTTTAATCCAAATAAACAATTCAAAACCCAAACCAGTAGATCATACAATTAGCCCACTTACTATTAAACTCATACTCATGTTTAAGCCCCAAATACACAATCCAAACCAAAGCCTAAACAACTAATTCATACATACAAAGCCCGAGACTTATGAATGATATTTTTCTGGCCCAATAATCATTCCAATTAATATTCATGTGAAATCATAATTCAATGGCTCAATACATGTAATACCCATTATATTTATGAATGAACTTAACTCAAATTCCCAATGGCAATCAACACAAAGTGCATATTTTCAGTTTCATTAAAGCTGATATGAACATCCAACTCAATGAATGAAACAAAGGCATACAGAGGCATACTTCCATTAACCGAAACCAAAAATAATCATACAAGAACAAAATATACTAGCAATCGCAGAACATACAAATTTTCCAAGATTTAACACTCAACTCATATTAGATTAAAGCACATAATATTCAGAGAATTTCACTGGTAATTGAGCATCAAACAAAACTGAGAGACATGCAAGAAGGTGAGACAAATCCAGCAAAGTCACAGAATTCCATCAAACATATGCAAAACAACAGCCATTCCCTAGCATATGACTAACAAATTGAATGCAGAATGCAATGAATTAAACAGAACCGAGAGGCTCCTATACCTTCCAAGCAAAACGGCACTTAGTATTCAAGAACACTCACTGAACTCTCAGATATTTCAAAAACCTTAAGAGCAGTGAACAAGGATTTCCAGCAGAAGATCGAAACAACTAAGAAAAACCCTCAATTTTCCCTCACGCAGCAAGAATTCTTGTCCCAGAATATCGAAAATAAACAGAAGAGGAAACCCCAGAAAAAACGAAAGCCAAAAAGAAAGCAATAAAACCTCCAAGAGTCCAATCCAAAAAGACGAAACTTTTCCTAGAAAATCTGATCCCAGAAAAACAAAAACCAAAGACAGAAAATTTCAAAGAAAACGGTAACAAAGACTCTCCAAAAATCTTGTTCTTCCCTCCTTCTTGGTCTCAAACTTCTTCTATTTATCTTTCAAATCATAATCAAACCTTTCCTTTCTTGCCTATTTTCTACCCGAAATCAGCCCCTGTTACCGGCCACTTTTCTTCTTTCCATGAATGGCATTCATTCCCTAAATAACTTGAAAATCTCTACTTTCTTACAAGCTAATCCGGATCAAATACCTAAAAAGATCCCCCAATCCTTGCCTTGAATCCTCCTTAATTCCTCTAGCCAGCGTCGCTCTCTCTCCCTTCTTTCCTTTTCTTCCCGTCTGGCGCATCTCTCTCTCTCCTCCCTTTTTCTTTTATGTTCGTAGTGGCAGCATCTCCCCTTCTCCCATTTCTTGCTTTTTTCATTAGGGCTAAATGGAGAGTTGGGCTGGGCTTTAATTTAGTTTTAAGGGTTTCAAATTGTTGGGTTAATTCTTTGTGGCTTAAGTGACTTGTTGGGCCAGGCTGTAATCAAGTGAGTTTATTTGGGCTGAAACCTAATTAGTTGGACCAAGTTTCCTTAGACAAATTTATTTGGGCCTTGAATTTATGTTCTAGGGCTTTGGAGTTTGGGCAAAAATGGGGTACAACACCTACACGATGAACTTTATCGAAAATTATGGTCATACTATATTTAAGCAATTGCATATCTTATCAATAGAACACCCTCACGAATATTAGACAATGAATCTCCATATGAGATTGTATTTAATAAATCAATAGAGTACATTAACCTTAGAGTCTTTGGTTGTTTCTGTATAGCCTAGACAAATAGACCTACATTATCTACATTTGATGCAAGGGCTACTCCCTGTGTTTTCTAGGGTACCCACTAGGAACTAAGGGTTACAAACTCTTAAACCTAGAAAATCATGAACTTTTTGTACCTAGGGATGTCGCATTTCATGCAAAGGATCAAACAATAAAACTCAAACTCAATCACAATTCACAAACACTAAATCAAGCACAAACACCAACCAAAACATTACCTTTTCAACTAGAACTATAAAGAAGTCATCTTACCTTGATGACTATCATTGTGACAATGCTTTTACTTCAAGCATTAAATATCCTAATCTCCATGATTTATTTACTGCATCTCATCAACATTTTATAGCTACTATTTCCCAACATATTGAATATACAAGATATAATGAGGCTGTTAAGGATACAAATTGGTGTCAAGCCATGAAAAGTGAAATGGATGCATTGATTACTAACAATATATGGAATTTAACTATATTACCTAAGGATAGAAAACCTATAGGTTGCAAATGGATCTATAAAATTAAGTATAATTTACATGGTAGTATTAAAAGATATAAAGCAAGACTTGTGGCTCAAGGTTTTAGCCAAAGTCAAGGTTTTGACGAAAAGGAGACCTTTGCTCCTGTAGTTAAAATCACAACTGTGAGGGTTTTTTTTTTTAGCAATGGCCATCATGCATAATTGGCACATTCATCATTTTGATGTACATAATACCTTTCTAAATGGAGATTTGGAAAGGGATGTGTACATGGAGATTTGGAAAGGGATGTGTACATGAAGATTCCTCCAAGTTTGCAAACTTAAAACAAGAATTTGGTTTGTAAACCTAACAAATTCATATATGTCTTGGGACAAGCTTCAAGAAAATAGAATGAAAAGTGCACCAAGGCACTTAGTAACTTTGAATTTATCCAAAGCAAATATGATTATTCAATGTTTTAATATATTAAGAATAAAGATGATTTCTTTCTTCTCCTATATGTTGATGACATGGCAATTATAGGTAACAACTCAACTCTTATAGCCAAAATTAAACATTGCTTAGCCTCTTGCTTCAAAATAAAGGACCTTGGTCTTTTAAAGTACTTTCTATGCTTAGAAGTTTATTATACTGACAAAGGTTTAGAAATATGCTAGAGAAAATATGCCTTTCAGATTACTCAAGGAAACTGAATTACCATATTCAAAACAAAAAAAATTCTCCAATTGAGAAAAACATCTAGATGATTCTCTACATAAAGAATATTAGTAGGTAGATTAATGTATTTAACATTAAATAAGCCTAATATTACCTATTCTGTGAATACCTTAAGCCAATTTGTGCAACAACCATCAGATGTACACATGAAAGTACCCACAAGAGTCCTCAGGTATGTCAAAGGAACTTTGAATCAAGGTCTTTTTATAATATGACTAACAATTTGCAAATTAAAGCTTATAGTGATTCTGATTGGGCATCTTGTCCAAGCACGCGAATATCAATGACTAGTTATATAATCAAAAATTGGATATGCCTAGTAGCATGGAAATCCAAGAAGCAAACAATAATCTCACGGTCTTCTGCTGAAGCTAAGTACATAGCAATGGCATCCACAATCACTGAATTGGCTTGGATCCATAGTTTATTAAAGGAAATGCAAATCAAACATCAATATCCAATAGTTCCTATAATACCCGAGTCTATAGGGTGTAGAAATGTTAGTAATAGTATTTAAGATTTATTATGTGTGCAACATTGACTGAGTGTTAATTAATTTTCTTAAAAATACATGAAATACAAAAAAATGTAAATTTAAATAGGATGTTAAAGATAATTTAGAGAGAAGAAGAGGGGCAAAAAGGTAAAATAAAATAAAAAAATAAAAAAATAATTAAATAAAATGGTGCACACAAATCGAGACGAGAGAAACCTTAAGATTCGCGAACTAGAGGCGATGGCGGAGGATAGGCGCGACGACAGCAGCGTTGAATCGAGACACTACTAACACGAGGAGAACCAGCTCAGGGTAGGGAGTTCAACGTCGCCACTTTCGTACAGAGCAAAGTAGCCTTGGACTACCATCGGAGGAGGAGAAAAGGCATGGACCGCAAGCGTTGAAGCAAAAAAATTCGAGTTTTGATAGTGATAAAGGTAACAAACACCAGGGATTTATTACTCGCACCATCCGCCACAATTTCATCCTAGATGTGGCCCTCATTGTGGCTCCACCAGAGATGACTCAGGAAAGTGACACTCAATGGTTCAGCAAGACCCGTGTAAGAGAGAAGAACCAACAACAGAGTTTACCAGACCCAATAAGGTTAGACAAACCTGGTTCAGGTCCAACTAACTTGAATGCGACACCCAAACCCGACCCAAACAAATTGTGGATAATTTTATAAACGAATAATAATAATAATTTTGTGTACTATTCAAAATTTCAAGAACAAATCCTTCTAACTGAAATTATCGAGGTTTTGCAAAGCACGCAACAGTAAGTAATATTCAACTATGTCACAGAACCTATCTTGATGAGATTTTGATTAGTTACCAATAAATATTGTATTTATATATCATGTTGTGAATGACATGGTGACTAATTCATTGTTTTCTCGAATTGCATTGGTATGGTATGATTTGTTGACGTGCTAATTATTGTACATAAATGTGATGCATTGCACTTCACGGAATAAGTAGTTGACGAAAAAAGGAAAAATCTTTTATGAACCTAGTACAACTGTTGTAGGGGGTATACGGGAAATTGACTAGAAAGTTTCATTTGATAGGACACTTAATCAAATTCCAGTCAGTTGCTCTATAGTAGTTTACCATGGTTAAGGGTCCTATTACTGGATAAATGTTTTAAATAATTTTACTATCTTAAAGATGATGATCAGGTGCATTCATGCATAAATATTGTGCGTTGGACCTCGACTCACTGTGTTTCGTAATGCAAATAATGATCTATTTGTTGAATATGCTGATTTGATTGTTGATGGAGTCACTGTGGATTAATAGTGGTTATGCTCATATGATGGAAACTAGGTTTCATTGATCGTGATAATTAAATTTTGAATTTATGTTATGCAATTAAATCTAGAAGTTACAGATTTTCATAAATAAGTGAATTCTCGCAAAACTGGAAGGAATATTTATTGTATGTTTCTTTTTTCCAAACATGATTGTAGGTTTAAGAATGTGGTAAGACTTGGATATTTTTTATGTAGCTAAAATAAATTACCTAGTGGATTGTTTAATTGATGATTACCATATGTTTATTTAAATATCTTTACTTGGATAGGTTGAAGGTTACTGTTAGCATGTAATGATGGAATAGAAGATATTGTGAGTAGCATTTTGGACTGCGAGTTCACGGGCTAGGGTTTCGTAGGACGGGAAGTTACGGTTTTCCATTGCGATGATCAGGATGCAATTCATATTGCAACCAATCTCGTGTTTCATGAAAAAATGAAACACATTGAGATTGATTTGCATTACATTAGGGACAAAAATAAAACTCACTCACATGAAATCAGAGGATCAGCCTGCAGATTTGTTGACGAAACCTCTCTCAATTCATCACATATAACATATCATCTCCAAGCTTCACATGAATCAATCTGAATCCTGTCCAGCTTTAGGGGTAATAGGGTCTCCTCTAGTTTGTGAAAAAGGATTTATGCAAATAGTCATGCAAATGAGAGAGAAGTCTTTCCCTTGTACTCTTGCCTTCTTACATTGGGATGCTTCTTTTATTAGCCCAGTCTTTTTTATTATGTTTGGGTCCATTCTTAGCAGGCCTTCCTTGGGCTCATCGTCTATATTTATCTAACTCAAGAATTATATTTCAGGTCACATCAAATAAGTGACCATCTGTCCCTTTCTTTATATGGTTGTATGTTAACCCTTTGGGCTGTGGCTTTGAAAATAATAATTCAACATTATTTTGAAATCTTTTCCTCTCTCCTCCTCATCTTCTTCTTCTTCACTTTGCTCTCTTCTATTGAATGTGAATTACAACACTCATCTTACAATTAACGACAGATTTCAAAGCATTATAAGGAACCTCCAAAGAAAAAGGCACCATCTCCCAATAATTGACACCATTTGGATTTCTTCTTATATCTCCAGCCAATGAAAACATGCATGCCTAAAAAAACTTCTTCACAAAACAACAAAAGAGTGGTAACAAAAACATGTATTCCATTTGAGATCAGATAAAGTAGACACGTCAATTAGATTACATGTGCGTATGTTTTAAATTGATGTCAATTTAGGGGATTAAATAGATGGCCGTTTTTTCAGTTACTTTTGTCATAACATCATGAGCGTTTATATTGAGTAATTAGTGACTAAGATTCCTTTCTCACTCTCCAACAATGCCTCACGTGACCACTTACCCTTGTATTAAGTGGCGAACAAGTGTTGGAACACTATTGGATAAGAGGTGCCTCGTTTCGTGATATGAAGTTTATTATACTAAAGTTAAGTGGTTAGTGCACGCTAGAATCTTTTTTATGGGTTGGAGATTGTGATATTATGGGCTGCCTAATCTCTAGGGAGTGGAGTATATTCTAGTTTGTTATCTATTTTTATGGAACATTATCTTACTCAAATTCAACTCATCATGGAGCATGATGAAGCATTTTCTAAAGGTTTGTAGCATCATTAAAGCATAATTAAATAATTATCTTAGTAGTTGAGGAGGATGAAACATGCTTGAGGGATTTCCAGATGGCTGCAGTCATGGCATCAAGGGCAGTTAATTCTAGAGTTACGAAGGGATATAAAAACATGGAGAAGAAAAAAGCAACGGACACACACAAATCTAGCACAATAGCTTAAGTCTACATTCTTTCATTTTCAAGCTTTCAAGCATACTAGTTACTATCTACATACATTCAAACTTTACTTTTAAATCCAACCTCTTTTTACTTATCTCGATCATAAATAGAGTATTCACATTCAGGCATCTTCTTTCATTATGAGTTGTCTAGTGGAGCACTCTATAGTGGATCTAAAGTTCCCTAAAAATTCATATTGAGACCATGACATAGTCCTTTTTGATACAATCGTTTGTTCTAGAAGTTTTATTATAAGTGCAAACACATTACATCATGTTTACAACACTTTGAGGTTGTCTGCAAGTCTCTTGCACAGTCGCAACATTTGTCTTGCTATCATAAGGGGCATGATTGATCTTTTTGATAGACTAAAGCAAAATAGAGCCAACAGTGGAGATGTACATAACACATTTATATATGTTATACCATTCATGTTCATTTTTTAAATGGAGACAACATCACACAAGTTTTACATTTTTACATCCGATATATGTCTAAACTCGGATAGTCGGATATAATAATTTAGACCAACATGCAATTCATGACCATAAGAATATTACTTCTAATGAGAAACGAACTCATGATCTTCCAATTCCATATTAGGCATCAATGCAAGATAGGATTAATGTCACTTGTGATTATCAAAATATAGACGACTCAGTTCTAAATTATTTGAAGTTTCAAACATTGTGTTTGAAAGGTACGCATCGAATTTAGCTAGAAGGATGCTCTAGTTGATAGGGCACACAAGAAAGCTAGATTAAATTTTTCTGATTTGTTTTACTTGCTTACATTACAAAATTCATACATATTAAGATCTCTCTGATTCGATCTTAAGGAAATTTACACAATGAGCAAGTAACGTCGAATGTCTTTTTCTTTTCCTTATCACCAACTGAACGACACCATGATCCATCCACAGGAATAGAATCACAAACAGGAGCTCGTACACTAGATGTTTTATGCTATATGACCTCTTTATTCTAACTCAAACTTTGATGGGAGAGTTACTAATCTAGGGTTTCAGGCTTTGCTTTAGAGGTTCTCCAAAAAAGTCTCAAACCCTAGACACTATGAGTCATTTATATACAGGCACAACAGGTACCTCTTAGCAAATATATTTTGTTTTAATACCAAACAAAATTCCAATTTTCGTAATATTTAATGCTTATTAACTCCCAATTTTAAGAGAACCAATAACTGATTTATAAATTAAATTATTGACAATTTAATTCATAAATCATAAACCTAAAGATTTATGCTTAAATTAATTATCATGTTGGATAATTAAATTCACCTATAGGATCTGACATGATTATAAGTTATAAGCTTTCTTGAGGGGTATCTTCAATTCCTAGACCGAGACATGATTTTTTTCAATAAACAATATTCTTGATCAATGTACTGTCATTGTCCAACTCACTGAGTTTATTGACTCATAAACAAGTCTCACTCTTTTGTGACTAAAAACAATATTCAATTCATGATCGTTCATATTATTTGTATAGGGATTAAGAATATAAGCACTCATAATAATTATGAGGTATTTGTTTTTATAGTCAGTATAAAAACACTCTCCTCGACTTAGTCTGGTTCAATACACTTAAGTGCACTAGCACATGTAGTCGAAACTATACCGTTCTCATAATCAAGATAAACATATTTAATTGTGTGCTACAATTGTAATGATGGCTTTTCGAAATCCATCATAGGTTGTGAACTAAAACTTATATTCCACAAGAATCAGTAACTTAATCTTATTTGTATAAGCCAAACTCTACACACCATATCGTTGACTATATGGAATATTCAGAAATATGCACAAAACAATATATTATATAAATTTTCATTGAAAAACAATTATGACTTTTATTAATAAATACTACCGATACAATATTACATATCTTGTAGTATATATTCCTAAAAATCTTCCACTTAGACTCAAGGCCATGTATCGACAATTTTGACTCTTATTCCCTTTACATGCCTATCAAAAGTCTTTACTGGTAAGCTCTTCATAAAACGATCTGTCAAATTGTCTTTTGATGCAATCCTGGTTACTACCACATCACCTCTTTTCATAATGTCTCATATCAAATGATTCTTAAGCTCAATGTGTTTTGCCCTCTTGTGGGTTTTGGGTTCCTTTGAGTTAGCAATCGCCCTACTATTATCACAGTAAAGTGTAATAGGAGATTGTATTGAAGATACCACTCCTAGATCCAATAGGAAGCTCTTGAGCAATATAACCTCCTTGGCTACCTCAGAGTCTATCACATACTCCACCATTATGGAAGAATCAGCAACACATGATTGCTTGATGCTCTGCCAACTGATGGCTACACCTCTAAGGCAAAAAAAAATCTAAGGCAGATTTTCTGGAATCCTTATCTGCCTAGAAATCTGAGTCTATACACCCAATGGGTATAAGATCATCTGGCCGGTAAATTAACAT
Source organism: Euonymus europaeus (assembly GCA_963580455.1). Taxonomy (NCBI): domain Eukaryota; kingdom Viridiplantae; phylum Streptophyta; class Magnoliopsida; order Celastrales; family Celastraceae; genus Euonymus; species Euonymus europaeus. The sequence continues at coordinate 6,023,417 of OY756965.1, forward strand.
ATAATCCCTAGCACTTTTCAGGCACTTGATTATATGTTTCACTTTAGTCCAATGTTCTTATCTTATGTTAGATTGATATTTGCTAACCATGCCTACTACAAAGGAAATGTCAGGTCTAATGGACAAGACATCATACATGATGCTTCCCACTATAGATGCATAAGGGGCTACCTTCATTTTATCCAACTAGACTTGCGTTATAAGACACTAATCTTTGGATAAATTCATTCCACGTCTGAAAGGAAGAAACTCTATCTTGGAATCTTACATACTAAAACATGCTAGAATTGTTTCGATCTAAAGTGAATGTGATAAGCCTAAAATATGTTTCTTGTGATCTCACATGAGTTTATTCCCAAGGATCAAGGATGTGAGCAGCATCTTCGAAGTCTTTCATATCAAATTATCTAGACAACCACACTTTAATTGAGGTCTCCACATTATTTTCAATGAGTAGGATATCATCCACATACAATACTAAGAAAACCACCACACTTCTATCACACTTTTTGTATATATAGGACACATTAGTACATTGATCAAAACCTAAAGATTTTACTGCTTGAACAAAATAAATGTTCTAAGATCTAGATGCTTACTTAAGCCCATAAATAGACCTCTTAAGCTTGCACAACATGTTTCATTGACCTTTTGGTATAAACTCATCTAGTTGCACGATATAGATGTTTTCATCGAGACTTCCGTTAAGAAAAACTGTCTTGACATCTATTTGCAAAATTTCATAATCAAAATAAGTTGCAATGGATAAAAGAATCCTTATGGACTTTAGCATGGCTACTAGCAAAAAAGTTTCCCTATAATCGATCCATTCTTTCTGAATAAAACCTTTTATGACAAGTCTAACTTTATAGGTTTGCACCTTGTCGTGTACTCCTCTCTTTTTCTTGTAGATCCACTTGCATCTGATGGGTTTAATCCATTCGGATAGTTCTACAAGTTCTCAGACTTGATTAGAGTACAAAGCGTCCATCTCTGATTTCATAGCCTTTTCCTAAAGGTTAACATCTTTATCTTGAAGTGTTTCATCATAGTTTGTGGGTTCAATATCCACTTCTTCTGGAATTTTTTCATAACTCTCCCAAAAGTGTATATCAAGTTGGTGGTCATATAACTGTCCCACTATAATGAGACACCCTCTATGTATCCATATCCGTAGTAACATCTTGTGTTAGATCTGAATCATGTGCCCTTTGATGGATATTTGCACCTAGTTGTTCAGGCTAAATACTAGTCTCAACATTTCTCCCACTACAATTAGGCAATGGAATGTCAAGTACTATTTCTTCTATTTCTTCTTCCTGTGTTCTGGGTATGGTGGAACCTAGTGCTGATTTTTCTCCCATTAATTCTTCTAAAATAAGTTGACTTCTAGGTTTGTGGTTCATTATATATTCCTCTTCTAGATATCAAACATTGTGCTAACAATGACCTTCTTATCTTTGGGAAAATAAAATTAACCATCTTTTGTTCCTCTAGGATAGTCTATAAACAAACATACATTTGTTCTTGATTACAGTTTATTTGTTTATCCTTTCAGCACATGTGCTAGACAACCCCAAATCCGAACATACCAAAGACTTGGTTTTTGCCCAGTCCATAGTTTTGTTTGAGTAATAGATACAAACTTAGATAGAACCAAATTTAGAATATATGATGCAATTTCAAGTGCATGTCCCCAAAATGAAAGAGGTATACTCGAATAAATCATCATAGATCTTACCATTTCCATAAGAGTTATATTCTTTTTTTCTGCTACACCATTATGTTTTGGTGTACCTGACATAGACAACTACGATGTTATCCCATGTTCTTATAAGTAATCCAAAAATTCTCCAAAAAAGTACTCACCACCATAATCATATAATAGTGTTTTGATACTTTTATTATGACATTTCTCCATTTCTGCATTGAACACTTTGAATTTCTCAAAGCACTCAGATTTATGGCTCATCAAATATATATATTCATACCTTGAGTAGTCATCAATAAAAATAACAAAGTACTCAAAGCCACCTCTAGCTTGGATGTTCATTGGACCACACACATCTTAGTGAATCAATTCTAAACATTCATTGGCTTTGTAGCCTTCACAATAAAGGACATCTTGATCATTTTAACTTCTAAACAAGATTCACATACTGGATGTTCCTCTTTTTCCAATGAACCTAATGATCCATCTTTAACCAATCTGTTAATCTATTTTAGATTAATATGACCTAGGCATAGATGTCAAAGATAAGTTTAATTCATTTTAGAATGTTACTTTCTCTTACAAAGTAGATTATTGGTGTTATTTAATTCATTTTGCTGCAATACGAATGGAGTATTAATAATGTAAAAACCATTCACCAATGTACAAGAACAAATAAAATTATTTAAATTAATAACCACATAGTTATTAAAATAAACTGAATAACCATATTTGACCAAACTAAAAATTGAAATCAAATTCGTTCTAATAGAAGGTATATAAAGAGTGTCTTTCAAAATTAAAACCCTATCACTACGAAATGAAGTCCTAATATTTTATATTGCAACAACTAAAACTCTTGTGCCATCTTCCAAAAAAATGCGTGCCTCATCCTCACTTGGCTAATAGGTTTCTTGGAACCCCTACAATAAATTGCAAATATGATTAGTGGCTCCTGTTCTACTCATCAGAAACTAGTAGATAATACCGCTAAACATGTTTCAACCACTAGTGAAAAAGACATAGTTATCTTGTTTTTCTTTTCAAGATAAACTGGACATTACTGCTTCTAGTTCCCAGGCTTCTTGTAGTGGAAACATTTGCACTTGGGCTTCTTTTTCACACCACCATTAGGTTTCTAAGCCCTTTTATGCTTCTTCTTACCTTTCTATTTAGGAATAGTTCATTACTCAGTAACCAATGCAACTGCAAGCTTCTTGAAGAGGATCTCAATAGCTTGAAGTTCGTTCAACAATACTGGCAATGTGTAAGATAACTTACTCATGTTATAGTTCAGCATAAATTGTTGAAACAAGTCAAGCAGTTCCTAGAGGATGATATTAACTTGGGAATCACAGTCAATATTAGCTCCAAGGATCTCTAGTTCATTCAAAAGACTCATCATCTTTAGAACATGATCTCTAACTTTGTTCCCTTCAGTGATTTCTATATTCAACAAATTTTTCATGGTAATTTCCTTAGCCGCAAGATTTCACTCCCCAAATATTTCTTTGAGGTTATACATCATGACATAAGCAATATCCATAATAGAATGTGTTGATTGTAGCACATTGGATACTGATGCAAGAATATAGCACAGTGGCATCCTATCAACCTTTTTTCACTTTTGATAGGCTGGGCTTCATATTCGGTTGCCCCCTTCTCCGGGTTCTAATGGAAAAACTTCAATAAGCAAACACTTATATTCTTTTGCAGTTAAAAGAATGTCTAGATTTATTTTCCAGTCAATATAATTATATTCTTCTAATTTGTTATGTGTAAGAATTGATGCAAGTGGGCTTAGGGCCATTTTCAATCTAAGAATCACTTAAATATAATATAATGAGCAATAATTTACTGTTGCATTTAAGCAAAAAAATTATGCCCCCATTCCTAATTCACAAAAAATCCATCAGCGACCTAAAACACCGTAAATAGCATGCCTCAATGAGAGGCTAAATATCATTTAACATTTATTTAGATAAGTTCAACAACTTGTTTACTAGCAAACAATACCAAACAAAATTAACTAGCTGATATACTTTAGTGGTCTTATAAATAATGGAACTTATTTCGATAGGAAACATTAGTACAATTTATAGCTAAGTGTATAACCATCACATGATCACAATCTCATCATTTTTATAAACATTATTCCGATGGGAAAAAACTTTATAATAACTGACTACGTATTAAAATTCAATAATCTAAGATTTTCGTAATTGAGAATTTCCCAATATGGAGGAAGGCCAAAGCCAACATATAACCCATTACATCTCTATTAAAATTCTTACCAATAATTCATTCTTAGAAAATATTTTTGTAATACTAAAATCTTTGGAATAGAGATATCTTAAAAATGTATTGACTAAAATTTACACATTTTGGTATCACTACCCTAAACAAAGATTAAATATGAATTTTCTCCAAAAAGTAAAACCGTTATCGCAGCATTGTCAGTTTTCAATTAGTGGTCAACAAATCTAGCAACTAGGTTGTTCCTAGGAAAAGGAAGGCTTTCTGTAATAAATAATCCCAATTCTAGACGGAATTTCATATACATTGCATTGTTAATCACCAAAAGATTACCTAGATGCATGGGTTGGAATTACTCACTTTGGTTCTGTGAGAAAAATCTTAAGTTTAAAATTGATTTTCTCAAAAATGATATAATGGACACATTTAATATCTCATTGTTCCAAATTTTAAACTTACATATTTTCTTATGAACGTTTGATGGAGACCATAGAATTTATTTATGATAAATTATCTTATCCACTTAGCAATTTTGATTGAGGGATAGTACATATATTTAATTATCTAATAAATTTAGTTTTTCAAAAATAGTATCATATATGTATGTAAGGTTCCTAAAGTTCCAAGTTCCTAGAAGATAGCAAATTAACTTTATCCAAACTTGCATGCATATAACTTAATTTGAAAATTGAATTTGTACATTAAAATTATTATCCATGTCATTTAATCAAAACAAAAACAATCTGATAATAACAATCATTTAATAAAAGTATTATCCATTTTTTCTCATGCATTTAGTTGTTTATGTGAACAAAAACACAAGAACATGTAGATAATCACAATATTAAATAAGATAATCATAAAATCAAATTAGGACTATTATGGTTAATAGATTTATTTTCCTACTACAAGTCTTGATCCAATCAGCCACCATAACGATGTAATCGCGTAGGCATAAGGGGGAGTTTTATTATAAAATTAAATAGAAGTCTCGCTCTTGTTAGAAGTTTTATTACGAGTGCAATCACATAAGATTTTGTTTACAAAACTTTGAGGCCGATTGCAAGTCTCTACCAAGCTCGCAACAATCGTTTCACGAGCATAAGAGACATGATTGACCTTTTTGGCAGACTGTAGCCAAATAGAGCCAACAGTGGAGACTTACTCAACACATTTATGTATGTTATACCATACATGCTCATTTTTTTAACGGAGACAACATCATATAAGCTTTACATTTGGACATTTGATATGTGTCTAAACTTGAATAGTTGGACATGATAATTTGGACCAACACGCAATATGTGAACATAAGAGTGTTACTCCAAATGAGAAGCGAATTCATGATCTTCTGATTCCATATGATTTTTCCTAGGAATCAATGGACATTAGGATTAATGTCATTTTGTGATTATCAAAATATGGACGACTCAATTGTCAAATATTTGAAGTTTCAAACATTATGTTTGAAAAGTACGCAGCGAATTTACCTGGAAGGATGCTCTAATTGATAGAGCACACAAGCATGCCAGATTTAAATTTTTTGATCTATTCTACTTGCTTACATTATAAAATTTATACCTATTAAGATCTATCTTATTCAATCTTAAGAAAATTTGCACAATGAGCAAGTAACATCGAACGACTTATTCTTTTCCTTAACATGAATTGAACGACACCGCAATCCGTCCACAGGAACATAATCATGAACAAGAGCTCGTACATTGGATATCTTATGTTGTGTGACCTCGTTATTTGAACTCGAACTTCAATGAGAGAGTTATGATCTAAGGTTTTAGGCTTTGCTTTAGAGGTTCTCAAACAAAAGTCACAAATCCTAGACACTATGAGTCCTTTATATACATGTACAACAGGGACCTCTTTGCAAATATATTTTGACTTAATACCAAAAATAAATTCGGATTTTCGTAATATTAAATGATTATTAACTCTCAAAGTTAATAAAATCGATAACTGATTTATAAATTAAATTACTGACAAATAAATTCATAAACCATAGACATAGAGACTTGCGCTTAACTTATTTATCATGTTGGATAATTAAATTCACCTACAGGATTTGACACGATTAAAACTTATAAGCTTTCTCGAGAGGTGTTCTCAATCCCTAGATCGAGACATAATTTTCTTCAACAAACAATATTCTCGATCAATATACTACCATTGTCCAACTCACTGAGTTTATTGACTCATAAACGAGTCTCACTATTTTGTAACTCAAAATAATATTCAGTTCATGATCGTTCATATTATTTGTATCGAAATTAAGAGTATAGGCATTTATAATAATTATGAGGTATTTTTTTTAGTGAATTAGATTGAGAAATTAATTTAGACCATAACCAGATATTCATATAATAGAGTAATTATTTCAAGAAAGTCAAATAATTTTGTCTAGTACGGTTTTAAGTCATCTTATTTCCATGAAAAAATTACATAATGCATAATTTTTTTTGTCTAAATAGACCTAATTCTTTTTTTGGCACAACCCGGCTACCCGAAATCCCGGAAGATTTTTTTCCTCTCAAAATTCTGGGTTTCCAAAATTTGAAGTCTATAAAGCGATGCAAAAACTCCAGGAGATAACTCGAGACTACTAGCGCTTAACTCCAATGCTACACTTGAAATTTCATTCTGAATTTTACTTTTATATCTCACCTCTATTACACATAAAACACGTCCCTCAATACACCCATATCAATAAACCTATATTTCAATATATTTTTTTTCACTCTCCAGATAACAAGTGTCAATATCTCTCAATACAATTTTTTCACTTTTCTCCACTCTAAAACAAATCTTCCAATATAATTTTTTACATTTGATATATTTTTTTTCTTATCATTCTTTTTAAATATTCTAAAATTTTGAGTGTTTGATTTCGCCTTCGTTTGGTACAGAGGGTAGTAGCTTATTAAGCTAGCTTAAAAGGCTATTACACGCTACTTTACCAAAAGAGCTTAAAAATTGGGAGTAAAAGCTATCACAAGCTACTGGATAAACACCCGCTCCTTCCGTGAGATTATTTTCTCACGCCCTAGCCTAATCCATTCACTGCCCCTCACATCCGTTTCTCCCTTGCGACAGATATGGCGATTTTCTTTCTTCTCTTGTTGCCATCTTCTTTCTTCTTTCGTTGCCATCTTCTTTCTTCTTTTTCGTTTACTGCTCTATGGAATTGATGGATTGTCGATTCTTTCACAGATTTTTGAATCGTCTCTCCCCGTCGTCTCTCCCCTGCGACAGGTATGGCGATTTCTTCTCTCTTTGCCATCTTCTTTCTTCGTTTTCTTTCACTGTTGTATGGAATAGATGAATGGTCGATTCTCTCACAGATTTTCGAACCCTAGCTAGACCTACAGCAGTCTTGTGTGACAATAATCATAACACAGGTATGTGATTTTTGAACCTATGCCCACTGTGTTTGAAGGCTCTGTGTTGTTTTTCATCCTTTGCCATTGCTTTTCTTTGTCTCTATCTCCATCTCATAGGTAGATTCCATTTTGGATAAGTAATTTTGAATGTGGCAGGTATTGATTATTGAATGTTTTGTTTGTTTTCAAATTCTGATGTATAGCTAACTGGGTGCGAGTGATATCTTGCTCTGAAGAAATTGATGTTCCAATTGGATTTGTTGATATTGTGGTTGTGAATATGCAGTATGATTTGGAGTCTTTTTTTACCTCGAAAGTTTGTATCTTGTGAAAATTGTCCCAGCCTTATGGGGCTTTTATTAGACAGCTTTACCATTATCGTATGACTACTTAAGTGTCGAATTAGTGTTCAATATGTATGAAACATCAATATTTCTCGTGTTATTTTGAAATTTTTCATGAATATTTCGACATTTTATGCATGGATTGTTATATTTATGCTAAATATTTTAGAAATCACATTTTATTTAATTTTAAACTTATTTTTATGTATTATTATTAAACTTCTTTAAATACCCTTATTGATAATTTGACAGCTTTTACTCTATGAACAAATTAACACAACCAAACACGTACACAGCTTAAAGTAGCTTATTTTGACAGCTTATACACCAGCTTATTTTAACAGCTTATACATCAGCTTATAATCTCTGAGCCAACCTCTCTACCAAACTAAGCCTTCAAGTAATTTTGAGTGTTTGATTTCAAGTGTACCATTGTGAATGCCTCTAGGTATTATTTTTGGGCGTGGACGTGTGTCTGCTCATTGGGTAAATCACATGTTAGGGCGGCCTGATTCCTGATGTGATGCCTTCCTGGAGGTTGTTTTGGGTAAGGATAAGAAGTACACCCGGGCACATGAAAGCCCGAGCTACAAATCAATGAAATAAAATTAATATATGAATATGAAGGCAAAAGCCGGCACAAACGGACATGAGCTAGAACTCCAACGTGGAATGCTCACATTTCTGGCCTTTCTATGCAATTAATTAATTAAAGCACAATCAGTGGCGGCCACTACGAGCTCCCCTCTCAAGTTCGCCGACACGTGCCTCGCATTTCTAGGCTGGCGCCTTTGCATCCTTAGGTGGTCCCCTCTTATCTACAAGTCTTCGTTTGACAAGTGTAAAGGCCGATCAATTTACCAATACCATCAAAGTTCTTTTAGCCACGTGTACTGCACGTGCCAATTAAGAAAGAGTCTATCAACTTTGTAAAAAGTCGACGTGTTTGAGTGAGCTACTGTGATTAATCTCTCACGTCACCTGTTCTTTCTTTGTCTTTTTGCCATTCATTTATATCGTTTAGGTTTTATAAAAAAAGTTCGGTACAAAAATTGACTTCGGGTGGGGAGATGCATGGCATAGTCTAATTAGAAATATTGAAAATTATCTCGGTAAAAAGTAAATTAATTTTGATATATGGGAATACGGGTGGGCGCATGAGAGGTGTAGGAAAGCGTAATGCTCGAGATGAGAGTTTGCTCGGTTGGTTATCGGCCGAAATTTCTATCAATCTGACTGATCCGACTAGCCTACATGTTAAAAATCATTATCGACCAGATCAACTATTGTGGGTAGGGTAATGGATGGCAACCTACCTCAATAAGAGCACCAACAATGATGTAATTTTAATAATAAATGGATAATGTACGAGAATGTGTATTTTTTATTATATGACTATATTTGAAGATATGTTTTGTTGGTAGGATTGTATTAAAAGATGTGTTTTAGTAATATGAATGAATATGTGGCTTGACTTTTTGTAAAAGATGTGAGATATTGATTTTGGTGTAGTTTTATTAGAAAATTGATGGACGAATGCAAGTGTAGATGCTTGACTTTTATTAAGAAAAAAAAATGTATGAGAATTTATATTTTGCTACTGTGATTGTATTAGAAGACATATTTTACTGATATAAATGAATATGTGACTTGACTTTTTGTATAATGAAGATGAGATTCAATATACAATTTTGCCGGACTAACAAATTTTCACTATTATGATTGCTCTAAGTCGGTTGTTATACCAAAACTAGTTTCCTCCCCTACTCTACATCGTCAACCATTGTCCGTCCCCACCTTGTTTTTTCTTTTATTTCTCCATCATCAACGCGGATCTAGTGACCACAGTCGTAGAGGATGTAATTGGATACTGTTGAAAACAGCAATGATTAAATTAGTTAAATATTACCTAAGTCTATAACAAAGGAAATCAAATTATAAGTTTAGATTGAATGAAATGAGTTACAAATTAAATCACTCTCTTTAAGAGGATTCGTAGAACCTTTTGTGGGATTTCTGCTCAATAGGTTGGGTTATCATCACAAGTGACTCATTTATTCATTAGCTTTAGTCACATTCCTTTCAAAGTGTTCCGAACTTTTTCACATGCTCGTCATTTTGTTAAAGGATTAGTAGTGTTCTGACTAGAGTGAACATAATCAATTCTTACATCACATGTAGAGAGATACTCTCTTACGATGCTATGTTTTCGACTCATATGTCAACTATTTTCGTTATAATAATGGTTCTAAACTTTCGAGATAGTCATGGTACTATCACAATGGATTAAAAGAGCTGGTGTAGGTCTTTGCCATATATAAGGGAGTGTCTATCAATAAGTTTCTCAACCAACTAGCCATCTCACTAGCGGTAGCTAGAGCAATAAGTTCAGACTTCATAGTCTACTAGGCTAGAATAATCTGTTTCTTTGACTTCTAAGAGCTGGCACCTCCAGCGATACAAAAAATATATCCACTGGTGGTTTTCGAATCATCAGAAAGGGTGTTGGATCCAATTAGCTTCACTGAATCTTTCAAGGACAACGAGAAACCTCTGATCATACAAACCAAGGTTCATGGTTCTTTTCAAGCAACACATGCACCTTCTAATAGCAAACCAATGTTCTTCATTAGAAGAGTTAGTAAATTTGCAAAGAATTTCAACAACATAAGCATTATCTAGACGAGTGATTATGTAATTATTAAGTTATATATATATTAATACATATTTAATAAATCTTGAAATTATAGGGACTTGAATCTGTAACTTGTTACAAGACTCAAAAGAATGGCTATCACTAAGTCAAGAACTCATTTGAGTCTTTTTCTAGGAGTATAATATATATATGAGCATAATCTAATAATTTTTTCATAATTTTTCGGGGATGGGGTCATGGGGTCAGGATGGAAAGGGCATACTCTTTGCCAGCCCTACACACTATACTATTTTGCTTTGGACATCATCAAAATGTTTAGGGCTTGCTCGTGTGATGATAAGTATCTATGTCCATCTTGTTCTTGGGTTATGTCTCTCTCTTTTTTTGGTAATGTTTAATTATTAATATAATTATCAATTATCAAAACATCTAATTTATCAAAAAAAATAGCCAATTGATCGATAATATTTGAGTATTTTGACAACAGTCAACAACCCACCTCCACATGAATCGGGTGGAATTGTTGATCCACTTCGTGAGTTAGCTAATGATTGATTATCGGTTCACTGATAAAATCGACCCAGTCCCTGCATAGGAAACCAAAACGGGTCCGGGTACGGTTGCTTCGCACGTTGTGTTCAACTAGCTAGGCTTAATAATGTCTTTTGTTGCTCGTTAAAATGGTGGTAATTTTCCTTATCTGAAAATCTCATGAGAAATTTACCGTCCATGAGTCATGACAAAGAGATAGACTAAAATAATTAATTAACTTATAAGTTGATGTGATTAAACATTTGGACCTCTTCTTAAAACGCGGCGCTCTCACATCAGAAAATACATTTTCGTTATTATTAGGACTTGATTAGCGGTCAAACCTAAGTTTATGTGATTTGACTTACACAGCTTTTTATTTTCCATGGTTTTAAAGTGTCATGATTACCGAGACTAAGCACAGTGAAATTAGTTAACACGTTTTGTCCAAATACAATGAATGAATGAACCAGCGATGCCATGATTTGTCCGCTTCTTTGATGGGTCCCACCCCACCACCACGCGTCAGTATTAATTACACATCTTCTGTCCTCGAGAATTTACATTAATTGTTTCTTTTTTGTACATATTTACTTTAACAATTTAAATGTTACTAAATTTTGCAAATTTAGCGAAATTACTTTTTAATAGTTTATCTAAATAAAGAAGCATAACCAACTTATATACTTTATATTTTTGCTAAACAGAAATGGCTATATATTTAGTTTAGTAAAATTTGATGTTATTGTACTAATTATATAGATTGAGTTTAATTAAATAAATAGTGATTGTAGAAATGAATATTTAAATGATTTAGAGTACTAATTTAGAGTAACTGATGTGTGCTGTTACTGTTTTAAAAACTATAAACCGATGAAAAAGTATATTTTTACTGAAATTTAGAGAATCTGTTAAGAGTAACTGATGTCGATGGTATAAGATATCAATTAACTAAGTAATTAAAACATTAGTTTTTTTTCCTTTTGCTCTTGGGCATTTTGGGTAGAAATTTATGAGCAAATTTGTTCGTGTCTGCGCTCAAAGCAAACAAGTGATGGAAAGATTGTTGAAAAAATGTCTCACTTCATTAAAATAAATAAATAATGAATATGTTGTATGTCCATGAATTTTCATGATTAGTAACACGCGTTTTAAAGCTTTATGTCCTCAAATGCTCTAGAAGAGATTCTACAGTTTGTTTTACGATGGGCTGAGTTTGAGAAAGTCGATAATATTTTGTTTGGTAACCAAAATTGAAACAAAATAATTGGTGGATATTAACAATTATAAATCTTTTTTTGGTGAAAAATAAATAAATTTATTTTAGAACCAAACGTCAAATATGATATCAGAAGCCGAAAATTACACTGCCTATTATCAAAATTACAGGTAATTATAGTGTCTATTTATGAATATAATAATCAAATTTTGACTAGTAAAAAATTGAATTATTTATTTATTTAATAAAGCCATGTGATCCAAAAATGAAAAGAAGAAGAAAGAAGTCTATCTATTTTAGAATCAAACGCCGAAGTGAAGACGTAGGCGCAACGAAGTCCTCACGAAAGTGACAGTTTTGTGTCCTCCCATCAACACGTGTCCGCCGGTCCTTCATCTCCCGTCGATCAGAAAACCAGCGAAACTCTCTTTGGCATTTGCTTTCTTCTGGCGGCCCCACTTCCACTCCCCACCAGAACCAGAACCAGAACCAGAACCAGGCCCACCACCGCCTCCTCCTCGGCTGTCTTTATTTACCTCTTTAATTTCATAAATGAGAAAATTAAAGAATCTAATATATTTTTATACGTAATATTGTTATTCATTGGCGACTAATACAGAGAGAGGGGACCTCTATAGATAGATTTTGCTCTGAAAGCCAAAACCAAAGAGTCTACTTCTGAATTCTGATTTGCAGAGAACATCGAAAGGACGACTATTAACGGGAAGAACAGAAACAGCGAAGAGAGAGAGAGAGAGAGTGATTGTTGATTTTTTAGGAAAAATACCAATCAAGTCCTTTTTCGTATCCAATCCGTAAGTCTCTCTGCATTACTACTGCTGTTCTTTTATGCTCCTCTGTTATTTCCTTCTTCCGTTCTCTGTTTTCCCGAGAAAATTTACTAGGCTTGATTTTTCATTTTTGAAATAAACTTCAAGTAGATCTAACTTCATTCATCATCATGCGCTTCTGCGGTTTCATGGCTTTTGCTGAATTTTGCTTTGTTGGTTTTGATTTTTTTTATCCTAAGATATCTCAAGGTTTATTTTTCTTTTGTGCCAAATCTAATTCGTGTCCAGTTGGAACTGAGAGATTGTTGAATTTTAGATTCCTCTTTATCTTCCTCCGGATCGTTAATTAATGGTATTCCGATCGATGTGCGTTTTCTTGCTTCACAAAGAAAACTTGAGACGGAGAGTCTTGAGTTGCGTTTGGGATTTCATTCGCGTTTTAGCTTTAATTTGATTCTCCAAATTACTCCGAATAAAATAGTCTTAATTGTTCTGGATAGGTACCCCAGCCATCATTGACCGCGTTTTGGGAGGCGTCTTCCTGGTTGGATTCCTTCAAATAAAGCATTTTGTCACTGGGAGCGAATTTGTTGCGTTTTGTAGTTGGCGTTAGCCACAGAGACATGTTGGAGGGTCGGTCCTCTCTGATTTCGAGACTGTTCACAAGCTCTTTCCAGCCAGAATCCCAGAGGGCTTTCATGCCTTATATTGGAGGTGGCAAGCGCCCATTGGATCTTGATGCAGACGAGGATGGTAGTGACAGTCTGCAGCTCAAGTTTCAAAGGCAACCGGGTTCTCGAGAAAGAGTACGTGAGCAATCCGGTGGCAGAGCCACAGACTCGGATTCCCTTATCGAAACCATCGGCCGAGAAATGTCTATTGAATGTCTACTTCGTTGTTCACGTTCTGATTACGGCTCTATTGCGTCGCTGAACAAGAGTTTTCGCTCTTTAGTTAGGAGTGGTGAGATATATAAGTTGAGGAGGAAGAATGCTATAATTGAACACTGGGTTTACCTCTCTTGTCAGATGCTTGAGTGGGAGGCCTTTGATCCCATTAGCCGCAGGTGGATGCATTTGCCGAGATTGACTTCCAACGATTGTTTTATGTGTTCGGATAAAGAATCATTGGCTGTGGGAACAGAGCTTCTTGTATTTGGAATGGAAGTCGAGTCCCATGCGATATATAGATATAGTCTTTTGACAAATTCTTGGTCTTCTGGGATGAGAATGAATACTCCCAGAGGCTTGTTTGGCTCTGCTAGTCTTGGTGAGATCGCAATATTGGCAGGTGGTTGTGATTCTCAGGGAACTATTTTTAGCTCAGCAGAGATGTATAATTCTGAAACTCAAACTTGGGTGACCCTACCGAACATGAAGCAACCGAGGAAGATGTGCTCAGGAGTGTTTATGGATGGGAAGTTTTATGTGATAGGGGGAATTGGGGGAAGCGAGTCAAAGGTCCTTACATGTGGAGAGGAGTATGACTTAGATATGAAAACATGGACTGAGATTCCTAATATGTCCCCTGGTCGGAGTGGTGCTGCCGGGGATACTGAGACTTCTCTTGCAGGTGGGGCTCCTCCCCTGGTTGCAGTGGTAAACAATGACCTCTATGCAGCTGATTATGCTGACATGGAGGTCAAAAAGTATGATAAAGACAGGAAATTGTGGTTTACTGTGGGAAGATTGCCCGAACGAGCAGCCTCAATGAATGGTTGGGGTTTAGCCTTCAGGGCTTGTGGAGATCGGCTTACTGTTATTGGTGGACCTAGGTCCATGGGTGAAGGTTATATCGAGCTTAATGCCTGGGTTCCAAGTGAAGGTCCTCCACAGTGGAACTTACTTGCCAGAAAGCGATCTGGTAGCTTTGTTTATAATTGCACTGTGATGGGATGCTGAAAATGGATTTTTGTTGCATCATGTGCTGCATAGTGGTGCCTTGCTCCCTTGGTATGTACACAATTGCTTTTATCTTTGACACAGGAATCATGCTAATGAGCAATTTCTCCCTTTTTTCCTTTTCAGTTATTTTCCCTTTTAGTGGGGAAGAGATGGGGACCGTAGTTTCTTCCTCTTCCTTAAATTTGTTTTAGTGACATGAGAAATTCAAAAGTTTCCATCATGCAGTACAGAAATAGATTAAATAATTTGAAGCACCAAAACATTGGTTGGTTGTCATTGCCACTTTCTGAAGCTTTTTTAAGAGCAGGGAACTCGTTATATGTCCCTTAGAATTCTCAAGTTTCTTGGCAGTTTTTACAAGAGAAGAAATAAAGTACAGGAAATTGTTGGCTTATTTACTGGTTACGTTATCTTTGCCTCTGACGTATTTAATTTAATGTTTTTGAGGCTCATTCTCTTTTCTCGCAAATGGTATCGATTTGTTATAGTTGAAAGATTAAGAAAGATGGCTCCTAATCTTATTTTCTTTTGTTTACCATCTAATCTTGCTGATTTATGTTATCACTGAAGATTTAGAATCCGAGCACATCTGGCCCTAGGACGATTTAGTCTAGTAGGAGTACGTTTTTTGTTACCATCTTGTTGCATGTTTCTGGGATGGATGTTGATATTTTTGGATAACCAGACAACTTCCTTAGCTGAGTAATTAAGTTATAGAACATGTTAGTTGTTGACTTATAAATTATAATGCAAGGAACTGATTCTTTACTTCGATGCGTCATGCAAATACATGACTACTGCTTTTAGTGTTGGTAATTGCAAAATGAGTGTGGATTTATGTTTAGAGTTTGATTTGTCCCGTTAAGTTTTGTGTCAAAGTACATGAAAAACTTATGAGGTAACATATGCTAAACAGACTGGGTATGTAGATGCAATCACCAGAGGTCTATTTTCCCTGCTTGGAATTGATCAACTATCTGGGTTTTGTGAGCATATCAATTTTGCTTTAGAATCAAGGACCTTTTCATATGTGTGTGTTGGTGCCAGTTTTTCTCTTTCACGTGTGTTTTGGCCTTAATAATTATCAGTCACCACTGCAGAAAACAACGTAGCAGCTTGAATCCAACACAATATTTCATATCCAAAGTACAAGTAGAAGGCATCTTTCTTTTCAATTCCAGAAAATCGATCTAGACTGATTAAAACATACATCGGAGTTAAAGGATGTCATTGACCAATCATTTTGTTCTGCACTAATTGTTGGTGAAGTTGAGGAATGTGACTGGGGAATACTTAGGGGTGAATGAAGAGCAGAACATACCTATGAGAAAATACAATAGATTTCATAGGTGTGATTGGTTTTAAACTGACTGAGAGTGTGTGAGTGAAGTAGGAAACGAAGATACCTGGGATAAAAGAAAATGTTTATTATCTATGGCAGACATGCGACTTTGATATCAAATCAAGGAATTCATCACTTCCTGGTAGTCTTTTAAGCATTTCTAATGGCTTTCCCGTCGTTTTTGGCTGGAAGAACTTTAAGAAGCAATGAAATTTATACGGATTAGAAAAAAGCAACGGGAATTTGCATTGATTTTTTGCAAGACTCCACTTGCCCTTCGTCGAGCAAGTTTGTGGCTATGAACAAACTTTGATACTGATTCTATGAAATATAATTGATGCTCATTTCTTTTATGGAAAGAAATTTTATTTGCATGCATTTGAGTGGTCTTGTTTTTTTTTTTTTTTTTTTAATTCTATATGAAGTCAATTAATTATATGATAGGTTATTCTGTCTTTAATTGTTTTAGCATTTGACATCTTCATAGGAATTAGGAGGCTCGGATACGAGTTTAATGCCTTTGATGAATGGATTTGAATGCATCCTTTAATGTTTTTATTTGTTTTTTCGTAGAATATGAGTTGTAAGCCAAAAATAAATTTGACCGGTTGGGTATACATTGCTCATAAGAGCATCTCAAGCCCTGTAAAGTCCACGAATTGGACCGCCCATATAATAACACAACAATTCCCAAGGCTCTCAAGCCAACTCTTTAAAGAGTTTAATAGCATCTATAGTCTAAACCTGACTCCGATACCATTATGTAGTGGATCTTTCTTTACAAAGCCAATTCTTATCTTCAAACGAGATATTACAAGCCTTTATATAGGTAGGCAAACTAACCTAGGGTTTACAAACTCAAACACACCCTAACTCTAATTTACTAACCAGAGTTGCACACTATTTACAATCATTCCTGGAATGTTACATTAGGATCATTATTTTCATAAAGTAAGATAAGTACTCGAGCACTTGTTAGACACTTATCAGACAACACACTAATTACACAGTATGAAACAAAAGTAGACAATTTTTTGTCAGATGCTATCTGAGAATTGTCTTCAATGGTTATGGAGGCCAGAACTGTTCATGAAGTCTTCTGGTTTGGTATGCTGGAATGTTTGCTTGTGCTAAGTTCTCCATCCAGCCAAACAGAAGTTCTTCAAGTTCATCAGAAAATGTATTAGCATAAGGGTGTCACCAGACGGATTCAGGTATTTGAGCTGGGCGATAGCCATTTCTGTCACACATGGCTTGTTTGAACTGTGAGAGATATTGATGATTACGGTAGCAAAGACCAGTCATTGGATCAGAAGTGCATGTGAAATCCACAGAATAAAGACCATAATCAAGAACAGTCATCTGAGGATGAAATTGTGCAATAAAACCAGTAGAGTTGGAAGAAGGTTGAAGAGTGACAGGACGATGGAAAACCAAGTGAAGGAAACCTCTGTGGTAATTAGCAAAGAAGTCTTGCCATTCATCAAAATGTTTAAAATAGATGAGAAAACCAGCAAGATTCATTCTTTCAACTGGAGGGGGAAACATAGGATAATGAACTTGATAGAGATGAAGATAGGAGAGGAGTTTACGGACTTGAAACTGAAATCCAATATGATGAAGTTGGAGGAGATACAAGAGAGAGACACGTAAAGACGTAGGAACATTAAAGTAGTCTTTGAAATCAAAAATCTGAAGGAAAGGAAACTGTGGATTATGCATGAGACCAAAGCATGTATATTCGTGACGAAAACAGGAAATTTTCATATAAGTCTAATAGAGCTGGAAGGCTCTGTCTGTCATGATATGATGGAAAATATCTTGAAGGATTAAAAAAGGAAGATCAAGATATTCTTCTGCATGGATCATGGAAATTAGAGGAATGATAGAAGAATTAAGAGCAGGATTTTGAGAGAAGATATCAGCAAGGATATTATCATTACCTTTGATATGTTTAACATCAAAAGTAAATTGTGAAAACCACTGACTCCAACGAAGAAGTTGAGAATGAGGAAGAACTTTCTATTTAAATGGAAGCATAGTAGGAAAAGAGGACATATCCATTTCAACAAGAAAACGATGACCAAGAAGATGGAATTGGAATTTCTTAATACCTCGTTTGACTGCCAAGATTTCTTTAAATGTGGAGTGATAATGAAGTTCAGGTGGCTTGAAAGGTCTTGACTTGTAACCACAAATAGAACGATGGTGGCCATGTTGTTCATACATAACAGCAACCCAAAACTCATCACTAGCATCTGTCTGGAGGATTCTTTTTCCGTCAGTGGGGATTTGCAAAACAGGAAGATTCTAACCAAAGGCTTGAATTGCTTTAATAGCATCTGTATGCTGGGACTGCCAAGGAGGTGAATTTTTCTTGAGCAAAGGATAGAGTTTCGCCAGATGATGTGCAATCTTGGGGAGAAATTCTGTCATGTAATTGACAATGCCAAGAAATTGTTGAAGCTCTGTCTTGGAGAGTGGTTCGC
Organism: Euonymus europaeus; assembly: GCA_963580455.1. Classification (NCBI taxonomy): domain Eukaryota; kingdom Viridiplantae; phylum Streptophyta; class Magnoliopsida; order Celastrales; family Celastraceae; genus Euonymus; species Euonymus europaeus. The sequence continues at coordinate 6,042,055 of OY756965.1, forward strand.
TAGAGAACTTCATGAGCTGAGTAGCAATATGAGGCTGAAGAGTATAAGTGGCATTGTGAAAAGTCATTCCAAGGAAATCAATTCGTTCTTGAGCTAACACCATCTTCTTTTCAACGAGCATAATGCCATGAGTATTAGCAATGTTGAAGAAGTGTTGAAGCAGAGCAGCATGTTCTTTTTGACCTGTATAAAACAACAAAATATCGTCAATGTAAAAAAGAACGGATTCAGCCAGTGGGGCAAAAATCCTGGAGATGGCTTTTTCGAAAACTGAGGGGGCATTTTTAAGGCCGAAGGGGAGGACAGTCCACTGAAAATGTTTATTAGGGATACAAAAGGCTATCTTGGGTCTTTCAAAAGGTATAATGCCAAGCTGCCAGAAACCAGCTTTAAGATCAAACTTAGACAAGAGAGTGACTTTTGCAATCCTGGAAAACCAAAGAGGTTTGTTGGGAAGAGGAAATTTATCATCAGCCAAAAAATGATTCAAAGGCTGATAATTAATTACCAAATGCATTTTTCCTCGTATCTGTTCAGTGCGCTCATTAACATAAAAAGCTTCACAAGCCCATGAAGATGTAGTTGGCTCAATGAGACCATCATATTGTAACTGATTAAGTTCCTTAATAGCCAAGGTATATTGTTCTAGGAACATGCCTTTGTGACTGGCTTTTGTGGGATTTACATCTTCATTCTTCTTAAAGGGTAAGGAAATGAAGAAATCTGGATTCTTCCACGAAAGGAAATGATGTTTAGCAAGGAACTCTGAATAACTATTAGCACAGGCTTGCTTAACCAATTGTTCTTGCAGGGGTTGGAAGATCTGGGCCAGGTAAAAATGGTGAACTTCAGACCAAGGTAGAAAGAAAGACTTATAATAAAGTCCATCAGGTTTCCAACGTGTTTTCTACATAATTCCATCAAGGATATCCATGCCTAGAATACAATCCTTCTTGGAAAGAGAAGATCCCAAAAATCTATGCTTGATTGTGAGGTTAGGAAAGAGTCTCAAATAGACTGGTTTGCTGATGAGATTGATCTCAAAATTTTGACTATCAGTGGGATAGGTTTGGCATAATGATCTGGAATAATCTGCATCTGGACATACTTGCATCCAGTAGATCTCACTGGGAAAAGAGAGAGCATTAAGACAGAGTCTTCAGATTCTGTGTTAGAAATGGAAGAGTCATCTTCAGATAGATACTCATTATCATCACCAATGGCTAGTTGAGCATCTTGAGGGTTATCACAAAGAGAAAACAAAGTTTCAACATCATCTTTGTCTTGTTGAAAATCTGGACAATGAAAAGAGATCTGCTGAAGTAGAGCAACTCTTTTATCTTTTTGAAGACATTGCTTAGCCAAATGGCCCGTTTTCTTGCAGATATAACACTTGCAAGATTTACTATACTTGCTTTCTAGAGGTCTGCGTTTCAGAAAATGCCATTTACCTTTATGAAAAGAAGAAGCGCCTTTGGAATAAGACTTTTTATACTTGCCACACTTGTTTTTTAGATCTGAACGATCACAAGTTTTTCCTAGCAGGGATTCTGTTTCTTTGATTTGTTTAAGAAAAGACTGTTGATTGCAAAGTCTTTCCAAAGCTAACAAAGTATGTCTCCAAACAGAACCAAGAGAATGCTCAGCAAGAGAAGTGCGTTTAATATCCAGTAATTTTGTAACTTCATTGCCTAGAGGCTGAGGCAAAGAGTTGAGGAAGGCTTGCTTCATGTTGTTGTCATCAATACCATCAAGCACATAATATCGTCTAGACATACGATCATAATGCTTTTCCAAATCAGTTCTCTTAAATGAACAACACTTCATCTAAAAAAATTCTTCTCATGCTTGGTCAACATGATCAGAGTAACTCCCAGTGAATTCCCAATAAAGCAATTGGAGAAATGCATCAATTCCATTGTTTCTGGTTTGCAATTGTCTGTATTATTTTTAGGAAACCCATCATTCTCGTAGTCGTCCCGTAAAACGACTAGTAGCTTTATTGATAACATCACTCTGAGAATCACCAGACTATAATTGTGCAACACACCAAGCAAAAAGTTCATCAAACTTTTCTCTCCATTTTGAGGGGGCAGGGAGGGGGGGACATCATCCGTAGTTAAAAGATTCACGGCCACATGGACTGGAGGAGGAACATTCACGTTCACTCGAGGAATCTCTTCAATAGCATCATCAATAGTAGGAATAGACTCATTAGTAGCAGCAGACTGAGCAACATTTGTGGAGGACTGAGCTTGCTCATTTTCCATAAAAATTGGTGAAGTGAATGTCTTAGTTAGAGCAAAGAGGAAAGTGGAGATAGTATTGGGATTTAATGAAGAAACTGGTCCTGTGGGAGTAATAGTATGAAGGGATGAAAGAGGAGAAGATGGGTGTGTAGAAAGGATTAAAGGACCTTTTTCTGGTCTATGAGAGAGAGATAAGGAAGTTGGTGGAGGAGATCTAGATCTAGGTCTTTGTGGAGGCTGAGATGGTGGTGGATACGAAGTGGGTTTTGTTGTCTGTTGTGGTTTTGGTTTAGAATAGAGGTAAAGATAAGCAGAGGTACTGTAAGGTTTGGGTTCAGTAGCTAGAAAAAAGGAAGGGTTGGAGGGTTATAGCTGGGAGTAATAAGCTGAGCTGGGTATAGTGTAATGAGATTCTTTATGAAAATGATTTTGAGTTTGTCTTTCCAAGTCTACTAGCTGTTGTTCAAGGTACCGCTTCTGTCTTTCCTTATCAGTAAACTGTGACATAGGTAAAGAGCCAGATTGCGCCAATTGGAGTAACTCTTGATGTCTGCGTTCGTAGATGAAGAAGAAGTTCTTCATGTCGATCCAAAACAGTAAGTATCTCTTCTGATCATGAGATAACTAAAGAAGTAACTTATTTTGAGCAACTGCATTTTTCGACTGCCAATTTAAAGTGGCTTTAGCTGCGGACATAGGCTACTTAAAAGTGCCATTTGTATTACGAGCTGTGTTCTCAGGAATTTTCCATGTATGTTTAACTCGAGAATCTTCTGAGGAAGAAAATGTATTAAGTGATGGAAATTGAGAGTCATAGCTCGATCCTTCTAGTTCAAACATCAGACAAGGAGGAGGAGACATGGAAGAACTTGCATCAAATCTGGGATAAGCGACATAGTAGTCAAATTTTCTTGAGGGTTCACCAAGGAGATCAACTTCAGGATCACCATCTTCACATCGTTGTTGAAGTTGTTTTTGTGAAGACTTTTGTAGTGGAGTGTCATCAGAATCAGAATCATCTTCATAAAGAGAATCTATGCAAGCATCACAAGAATAATCCAAAGCCTAATAGTAATGATTGGTAATTGGATCTTTAAAATAGTAAACTGGTCTTCCCTGACCGTTGAAACCAGCTACTGGAATATCTAGTTCAAGAGCAAACTGTGTGGGAAAGACTGGGACATCAGAAGTAGAGGGCTGAGGAAAAGAAATTTCAACTGTGCTATCTTTCGTTGTAGTTTATGTTGGATCTGTAGACTGCAAAGCAATTTTCTATTGAAAATAATTTTCATAAGCAGTGGTCCAAGAGGTAGGAGGAAGTTGACTAACTTTGCTCGAGAGATATGCTTTGGAATCACTGTGTTGTTAGGAGCACCCGTAGAATCAACAGAGATTAACAAAGCATCTTCAGTGGCTGAAGGCAACTGTAAGTCAAAAGCATGATTTTGCAAACGATAAACCAGCTGGTAATGCAATGTAGCTGCATATGTAGTCTTGACTTGTGGGACTCTAGTTACTTGAACTTGAACCTTTAAAGAGTTTAAAAGTTCAGGATCCTTCAAAGGCATGTTGAAGTTAGGAAACAGAGTGACAAAAACAGTGCCTACATTTAGAGTAGTATGTACTGTAGCAATACATGCATGCTCATACTTAAGAAATCTGTTGTCAAGTAAAGCTATGCGAGAGACAGCAGGAAGTCCTTTCCGTCCATGAATGGATAAGGCTAGACGCACAACACCATATTGAACATGAGTATACCCTTGAGCCATCCACTGTCTAGGGAAATCTTCAGGCAAAGATAGCTTAAAAAGTTGTTCCATGCCAGAAGCAGGAACCTGACATTGATCAAAACAAGATGCCGAATATATTCTTTTACACATCTGGGAGAAGGATTACCAAACAGTTGTTTGATAGATCTGGTGAAAGACTATTGAGGCTTATGAAAGACAGTGTAGGGATTTACAACTAGAAAGTCTATTTTAGGAATTCTGGTGTCAGCTGGGGTGTAGGTAATCTCAAAAAGAGAATCACCTTTAAAAAAATTTGCTATTGAAGGAAAAGGAATGAGAGCTTGAACTTGGAACAGAAATTGTAAAGACATAGTTTAAGAGAAAACTCTGTTACTTCTTCAAACAATCTAACATAGAGATTCCCAAAATTTTCAAATCAGAAAAAGTTAGTACTGATGTACTGTATCTCAGATGAATAGAAGATTCAATGGCAATGCTGAGATATACATAGTCTAATATACCAATTAAATCTATACCTGTAAATATCTAAATAAGATACAGGCCATAAAACACACAAAGCACGAAACAGGCCACCTTCTTATTTAGAAACAAAGTTTAGAGGTTTCTGATGTAGAAGATTCATGTATCACATGGAAACTACAGAGCATACTTTCCCTAATCTTTAAATTTTAGGAACAACCATGGTAGAAGACTACATATGTAGCTACTTTGCATTTCCAGATGGTTTATCGTTTGCAAAACCATGCTTTTGATGTACAGTTACCTTCAGCCACTGAAAATGCTTTGTTAATCTCTGTTGATTCTACTAGTTCTCCTAACAACACAATGATTCCAAAGCATATCTCTCGAGCAGAGTTAGTCAAAACTTCTTCCTACCTTTTGGACCACTGCTTATGAAAACTCTTTTCAACAGCAAACTGCTTTGCAGTCTACAGATCCAACATATACTACAAAGAAAGACGACACAATTGAAATTTCTTTTCCCCAGCCTTATACTTCTGAAGCCTCAGTCTTTCCCACATAGTTTTCTCTTGAACTAGACATTCCAGTAGCTTGTTTCAGCGGTCAGGGAAGACCAGTTTACTATTTTAAAGATCCACTTACCAATCATTGCTATTGGGATTTGGATTGTTCTTGTGATGATTGCGTAGATGCTCCTTATGAAGATGATTCTGATGATGATGATTCTGATGATGATGATGACACTCCTCTACAAAAGTCTTCACAAAAACAACTTCAACAATGATATGAAGATGGTGTTCCTGAAGTTGATCTCCTTGGTGAACCCTCAGGAAAATTTGACTACTATGTCGCTTATCCTATATCTGATGCAAGTTCTTTCATGTCTCCTCCTCCTTGTCTGATGTTTGAACCAGAAGGATCGAGTTATGACTCTCACTTTCCATCACTTAATATATTTTCTTCCTCGGAAGATTCTCGAGTTAAACATACATGGAAAATTCCCTAGAACACAGCTCGCAATACAGATGGCACTCTTAAGCAGCCTATGTCCGCAGCTGAAGCCACTTTAAATTGGCAGTCAGAAAATGCAGTTGCTCAAAATAAGTTACTTCTTCAGTTACCTCATGATCAGAAGAAGATACTTACTGTTGTGGATTAACATGAAGAACTTCTTCTTCATCTACGAACGCAGATTGCTACTCTTCATCGAGAGTTACTCCAATTGGTGCAATCTGGCTCTTTGCCTATGTCACAGTTTACTGATAAGAAAAGGCAGAAGCGGTACCTTGAACAACAACTAGTAGACTTGGAAAGACAAGCTCAAAATTTTTTGCTTAAAGAATCTCAGTACACTATACCCAGCTCAGCTTATTACACTCTCAACTATAACCCTCCAACCCTTCCTCTTTTTCCAGCTACTGAACCCAAACCTTATAGTACCTCTGCTTATCTTTACCCTCTTCTAAACCAAAACCACAACAGACTACAAAACCCACTTCGTATTCACCACCATCTCAGCCTCCACAAAGACCCAAATCTAGATCTCGTCCACCAACTTCCCCATCTCTCTCTCATAGACCAGGAAAAGGTCTTTTAATCCCTTCTACATACCCTTATTCTCCTCATCCATCCCTTCATACTATTACTCCCACAGGACCAGACTCTTCATTAAATCCCAATACTATCTCCACTTTCCTCTCTACTCTAACTAAGACATCCCCTTCACCAATTTTTATGGCAAATGAGCAAGCTCAGTCCTCCACAAATGTTCCTCAGTCTGCTGTTACTGATGAGTCTATTCCTACTGTTGATAATGCTACTAAAGAGATTCCTCGAGTGAACATGAATGTTCCTCCTCCAGTCCATGTGACCATGAATCCTTTTACTATGGATGATGTTCCCCCCCGAAAATGGAGAGAAAAGTTTGATGAACTTTTTGCTTAGTGTGTTGCACAATTACAGTCTGGTGATTCTTAGAGTGATATTATCAATAAAGCTACTAGTTATTTTACGGGATGACTACGAGAATGGTGGGTTTCCCAAAAAGAATACAGACAATTGCAAACCAGAAACAATGGAATTGATGCATTTCTCCAATTGCTTTTTGGGAATTCACTGGGCAACCTAAGTCCAGTGCTTGCCAGCTAATAGCTCACGTATCAAACACATGAGCAAGAACAATATAACTATGAGAAGTCCGAGCCTTATAAATGGTCTTTCAATCACTATTCTGCACCCCTCCTTTCTCTAAAAGCTTATTCACTTCTCTCATTAAAAAATTATCTTCTTGCCATCAGACTTGATCACTCGAAAAACACCACCCAAAAAGAAACCATAAGAAACCTCCTAGAGAGGTGACCGCTCTCGAACAAAATAAAGGAGCACAACTATAGAAAAATAAAAAAGAAGCCAAGAGCAAATCAACTTGAGCAAGAAGAAGTCAAAAACCTTATTGAAGCGTAGAAAAACTTGGGGAAGACGAGACAAATCAAAAGAAGAGCAAAGAAAATAGAGAAGTGAGTTCTTAAAAACAAATCCTTATGTATAAAGGATTTAGGTTAAGGTAACCCAAGGGTTTGCATTTATGGAGATTGCTGGAATTAAATGCAGCACATCATGAGTTTCAGGTTTCAAAAAAAAAAAAATCCTCTAAAGCATCACCTAATAGGCACGTAGCGGGCAGTTACTGCTAAAAACCATTAGCCAATCAAAAAAAGATACTGTGATTTGTCCTATCATAACAACCATCAATGACATCATATCGACAAACACCATCGATCGGACTATGACATTCCATTGAGCACAAAGGCATTGATGTAGGGCGAACGACACCCATTTCAAAAGTCAAGGCTATTACCTATCTCATTAATTGTTTTTCCTAAATAAAGTTGTGTTCGACAGGCATTCTTAGAGATAACGAGTTCAACTTAAAGAGTGAGTTACTAGACCCACATATAGCTCAACATTCTAACACAATTAGACATATGACGATGAACGCATGAAAATTGATTCTAGGAACGACTTATATGTGTCATACGACGGTAAGTAATACAAACTATGTTTAAAATTGATATATAATGTTTCAATTGACAAGTTATCAAAAATATAGTTTCTACTCTTAAAGTAAATAAACTTGAGTTTGAGAGTGGAGGGCAAATTGTTTTGCTATAAATCGTCTACATGCACTCTTACTACATTTAAGGACTGCAAGGCCTAATGAATTGAGGTCCATAAAATCCATTCGAAACTTGAGGCTTGTGAGGCCCATAAAGCCCATTAGATATATGTGGCCCATGAGAGCCTCTTAAGCCTTGTAAAAAGCCCACGAGTTGGTCTACCCATATAATAACACAAGAAGTCATAAGGAATCTCAATTCAACTCCATTAAGGGCTCCTATGTTTCAACCTAAGCCTAGTGCTCACCAACTCAGAGCTCACATAAGCAAAAGGTTAGGCTCTAAGTTACTTTTATACCTAATTGATTTCAAGCAATATGAATGTATGATATGTTTAGATGCTTAAATCCCTAATACGATGAGATAATGATCAATCAAAAAAGTAATCAAGATTGCATAACTAGCAAGCTCACATGTGCAATTTGATTTTAGTATCTAGATGCAATCTTAATGCTCTTAATGACTCAATATGATATAACACAATCAAATATAAGAGCAACTATATCAATCTCATGCACAACAAGGAATTTCATATTTGCAACTACATAAACAAATATAACAAGTTTCACATAAACAATCAAGTGTGCAAGAAAAGCAAATATGAAATCAAGTAAAGAGTATGGATCGAGAGACACAAGGGTATATAGTGGTTTGGAACTTACTCTCCTTGGGTCCGGAATCTGCTCGAATAATCCTGGATTCCGGGAATGGCTTGGATCATCCTGGGGTCCGAAAATGGGCTTAGGTTATCCTGGGGTCCGAGAATGGCGCAAGTTATCTTGAGGTGCGGGATCGGACCTGGGTCATCCCGAGGTTCCGAATCTAGCTCAGATAATCTTGGGCTCAAGGAATGGCGCGGGTCATCGTGAGAACCAGGATCAGGCCTAGGTCATCCCCGGTTTGGGATCAGGCTCAGGTCATCCTGGGGTTTGGAATCTGGCCTAGATAATCCAAGGGTTTGGGAATGGCGAGGGTCATCTTGAGGTTCTGGGAATGGCTTAGGTCATCTCGAGATGCGAGATCGGGCATAGGTCATCCTCGAGTTCAGGATCGGGCATAGGTCATCTCGAGTTTAGAGAAACGGTTGGGTCATGCCGAGCCAAGAGAATGGGCCTAGGTTCGAGATCTGGTAAATAAACACGCTGTATTAAATTAATTATGTGTATAACCTCGACTTGCTTGTTTTTCATTTTAGAAAATGACATTTTTGCATAGGAGTATTTTTGTTTAATTAATTATATTTTTATTTTTATTGTATTTGGGAAAGGGGTATTTTTGTCTTTTTATTTTTATTGTAGAATAAAACCTCCCCAAACCCTCAATTTGGAGGTTTCCCTTTTGCTTTGAGATTGAGGTTTAGGGAGGTTTGGAGAGGTTTCATTAAAGTTTAGCGAAACCTCGTGAAACTTCCCACCAAATGGGGTTTTGTTGAAAATGAAACCTCCCCAAACCTCCTGAAACCTCCTTCCAAACACACCCTTAAGTTTAGCAAAAACTATTTGGTTTGAGGAACTCTTTCTTTTCTCAAAGTGGTGCTCATGAGTATGAAATAATTTGGCTCAAATTCATGACTATCACACAACCAAAGTTTCACACAAAATATCACAAAGGATGACTATAAGTTTAGCTGAGCCTTTATGGAAAGTAGCTCAAGAAACACTCAAGATTGAACTCATGGTTAGGTAAGTGTTTAAGGCTTGAAAGTGTGTCTTGTCTAATGAGGTTAATCTCTGAAAATTATGATCAAAATATCAAGGGGATATAAATGCAAGTTGAAAAGCTCTCTAGACAATTTTTGCACTTTGATCTTCCAAGAGAAGAATGAGGACCAACTTCTTTCTTCTCTGTCTTCGTTCAATCTCAGCTATTGGAGCTTCAATAATATTCAACATTTTTCATTGATCTCCTTCTAATCTTTTCTGTACATCTTAAACAAAGAATCAATCTCCATCATCCAATGAATTATTTGGATCTTCCTCTTTATCTCTTCTTAAACCATGAAATGTCCTCAAAAATTATCCAAACACTCCTTGAAAATCTCAAATGAATTCTCCCCAAAAACGCTTAGAAAACTAGTCCAAGAATAGTACCAAGTGATGTGGCTAATTCTCCTTTAAGTATTTCAAAAGGAAACAAGGCTTCTCAAACTCCCTCCAAAGGGTCCTAAGGATTTTTAGAATGAGTTGGATTAACCCCCACTCCAAATAATCAATTAGCCATCAATTGAACTTAATCTAACCTAATGTAAGCATTTAAGGGATTTTCGGGTACCAACTTGAGTTGCACCAATTCCAGCAATCTTAACCTAAAATTTGATTAATATTCTCAATAATCTCAATAATCATAGCTTAATACCTAGATTAATACAAAAAATTCAAAACCTTGATCAATTTCCCCTCAACTGATCCTCAATGGTGAAATTGTTCCCAAATATGTTTTGCTAGGGGTTTTGGAGTTCTAGGGATCTTCTAGCCTAATAATTGACATCTCAATGCTCCATTTTTCAGGTCTTCAATTAATTTCCCAAAGAGTTGTATGGTTTGTACCTACAAAGAAATTAATGAAAGAACACTCCAATTTTGCTTTTAAGCTCAAAGAGCTTCAATGCTAAGAATGGTATGTTAAAATTATATTAAATCAACCCAAAAATTTCAGATGAATGAATGATAAATCATTATATATTTTTAAAGTAAGAATGCCAAATTTCAAGTCAACCCAAGTATCATAGCACATAGATCACAAAATTGCACATTTTGAAATCGAGTGTTTACCTATTGCTCATTGGACAACCTCGATCCACAGCGCTCCAAATTTGGTCTTTGAGCATTCATTATTTAATTTATGAGTAAAAAGGTTCCTATTCAAAATATCAGATCAATTGGATTTGATTTAATTGAGATATGGGTTAATAAAATTTCCCAGCGCATCGTTACCCAAAAATGCACCATAACTAGGGTTTGAGGTTTGCCATCCTATTTCAAATATTTTCTCTACTAAACCTATATAAAAACAATCATAAATCATGTCAAGATATTTCAACTCAATCGAAGTTGGATTTGACCTAAAACTAGGAGTAGGCTCATAATTAAGGTTACTAATGTCCTAAGGTCTAGGTAGTTTTTACTAAATTTTTCTTAACGGAATTAATGAGTTTCAAATCACTCCATTATAGTTTCATATCACAAGTAACACATATATCTAGTCCAAAATGAAACTCAATTGGAGTTGAATTGTTCAAGATATGACCAATCTAAGATCAAAACCTTAATTGGTTAAATAGGTAACTTTTCAATGTTCAAATCCAACTACTTCAAAAGCGCTAAAAATAAGATTATTAACTCAGTATGACACTAAAATAACCCTAAGACACACTTAATAACTCTCATCTAATCCATCACATATGCATATGAAATAGGCATGTAACACACAATGTGAATATTTTTACATTAAAATCAAACGTGTCGAACACATAGTCCAACAATCTCTCCCTTTTTGATGATTACAAAATATTTATGATGTAAAAACCATTTGACATCATTTGAATAAAAATCATGATAATTTGATACCAATTGAACTTCGATACAAAACGATGTAACTTGAAAAAAATTTAAGGTATCAAGTTTAAAACCTAATGCGAATTACTTGTTCCCCCTTGCACTATGCATCCAATATCTATCCCCTTCAAGACAAACAAACTCCCCTCAAGGTATGTATGCAAATGCAATTCAAATTTCATCTCTTTATCATCATATCTATTCTCCTATATTTTGTAACCAGTCAAAATGTGTAGGACATAAGGGGAGATACAAGGAAAACTCATTTTAACAAAGATTTACCATATCTCTCCAATAAAAATGTCAACACTCCTCAAAACATCATGTCTCTCCCCAAATCATTTTCAAAACATGAGACATACAATACAAAGCACATTCTTGAGTACTTCTAAGTGACTCAATCCACTAGCATATTATTCATATTTTTAGCACTACTTATTGTCTCAATCAAACAATAAGCATCAAACACAAAATAACAAAGATTCATCAAATAAGCATAGAATCACCTAATAAACACATAACCAATCCATGGGAAACTCCCCTTACACAAATGACCCAATTGATCCATATAGCACATATATCAAACATTTGAATCAGATGACTTTAATTAAGCATAGAGCAATCATTCACACATTCAAGGTCCTTCAATTAAACCTAATGTATCCTTAGGCTTACAAAATATATCATTTCCTTAAGGTTTTGTAAAAAAGACCGCTAAATTATGCTTATTTTCTACATGCTCTAAAACAACATCTCTTTTGTTCACATGGTCTCCAATGAAATGATGTCATATCTATATGTTCCGATTTACAATGACGAACTTGATTCTGAGTTAAATGGTTTGAATTATGTTATCACATCTAATAGGAATGTGATCAAATGTCATATTGAAATCAAGCAATTGTTGATTAATCCATAGAAGTTAGGCACAACTAAGTATAGCCATATACTCGGCGTTGGTAGTGCTCAAGCCAATAGTTTGTTTCTTGAAAATCTAAGAGATGAGCATCTTTTATAGGAATTGGAATGTACCACTTGTACTCTTCCTATCAATCTTACAACCACCCTAAATTATGTCTACATAAGAATGCAAATCAAATGAAGAATTATTATCATACCATAATCGTAAGTTTGGTGTTTTTTTTAAGTATCTAATGATTTTCTTCACGGCCATCAAGTGTGTTTAATTAAGGTTAGATTGAAATCTAACACCCATATAAACACTAAACATTATATATGGCCTAAATGTGGTCAAAGAAAGTAATGAACCTCTCATGGACCTATACATCTTTTGATCAACTTCATTGCATCCTTTTGAGCAAATTATTAGTATATTTAACTTGACTTATATGAATGTCATTAGTTGATTATTTAATTTGAAGTCCGAGAAAGTAATTCTATTCTCCCATTAATGACATCTCAAATTCATTTTTGATGTTATACACAAATTCGTCACACGTGGAGTCTAATGTACTCTCAAATATGATATCATTAACACAGATTTGCACAATAAGTATATTCTTATTCCTAGACTTCACAAACAAAGTACTGTCAATACTTCCACACATAAACTCATTTTCAAGTATAAACTTAGACAATCTTTCATACCAAGCCCTAGGTGCTTGTTTTAATCTATATAAAGTCTTTTCTAATTTATACACGTGATTAAGGTACTTCTTAGACTCAAAGCCTAGAGGTTGTTTGATATGAACTTGTTTATTTATAATTTCATTCAAGAAAGTAATCTTCACATCCATTTAAAAAAAATTCAATACTTTTAAGACATGCAAATTCAAATAATAGTCTACTAAACTAATCATGGCAAAAGAGTTTAGAGATGAAGAGTTGATTGTATGAACCTTTGATCTTGTTTGCACTCCTTGATTCAAATCTCTATTGATGTGATACCTTGAGTGTTTGCTCTTGATAATTTTCTTGTTGTTCCTTTTCACTTGAGGAGGGGATGCAAGTTGTTCAATTTTTTTAATAGAGACCTCAAATGCATCTTCATGAATGCTTTTAGATAATTTATGCCTTTCACCAAAGAGCCTCATCAATGTCAATCCATGGCTTAAGCTTGATTTTGGATGATCAAGAACCTCCAAACTTGAATTTTCTTCATCTAATGGCACAACAGAATCAAGTGTAGTCATATCATTGAATTTTATATGTACCCTTTCTTCTATTACCTTAGTTCTAGTATTGTAGACTCTATATGCCATAGAATGACTTGAATAATCTAAAAGGGTTCCAATATCACTCTTTGCATCAAACTTATCCAAATTCCCTTTTGTATTCAAAATTTAGCATTTACAACCAAAAACCCTAAATTAATCTACTTTAGGTTTCTTTCCATACAAAATCTCGTAAGGTGTCTTTTTCAAAATGATTCTTATTGATAACCTATTAGACACATAGCATGCATGATTAATAGCTTTGGCCCAAAATAACTTAGGTAATCCATATTCAATAAGCATCCTTTTTCGTAGTTCTTGTAAAGTCTTATTCTTCCTTTATACTACCTTATTTTGTTGAGTTGTCCTAAAAGCACTAAACTTATGAGAAATACTGAGTGATAATGAAATAAAATCAAAGTTTTCAAATTCTCCTCTATGGTCACTCTTAATCTTGGAAACCTTAAAATCAAATTCATTTTGTAAACATTTAAACAAAGATTCAAACACATACAATGCGTCATTTTTATGAGCTTATAAGAAACACCAAATAAACAATCTTTTCTATCACATATGCATAATGTTTACCTCCTAGACTCTTAACTATACTAGGGCCAAATAAATCCATATGAAAAAGTTTTAAAGACCTATTAGTTGAAACTGCATTCTTTGATTTAAAGACTCTTTGGTTTGCTTTCCCCTAATGCAATAATCAAATACAATGGACTCACTACAATTATAGCAAAAGAGATGAAGTGACATTATGAGCATCAATGTGAGTTAGGCATTTTGTGTCATCCATCCGATAGAGAAGCATGAGAATATTTTGATCGATAATATCCAAATTTTACTTATAAGGATAGATTTGTGCGAGGATGGGTGTCTTTCCTTTTTGGACAATTGGGGATAAAACTATTCGTGCTAGTTGTCATATTGACACCTTACAATTTATCACCCGAGATGTGCACGAAAAGGAAATTTATGTTCTTGATGGTAATTGTTTCGGGTCCGCAAAATCCAAACAGTAAACCAATGTTTATCTGCAACCTATGATGGACGAGCTAATTCAGTTGTGGTGTGAAGGTGTGATAACATACAATGTCTCCTTGAATGATACTTTGTTATGAAAGTTGCTTGATGTAGACTAGCAATGATTTTCCTGCATGTGGCATGTTGTATGGATGGAGCACTACTAGAAAGTTAGCATGTTCTTACTGCACGGAGCATTCAAAGGCATTCACCTTGAAAAATGGTAGAAAAAATTTATGGTTTGATTGTCATGGAAAGTTTTTGCCTATGACGTATTTAGACGGAATAAGGATATATTTTTTAGAAATTGAATTATGAGATGAGAACCTCCTCAACATTTATTTGGGGAAGACGTGTTTGGAGTCATTAGAATTTTTCAAAGATTTCTAACATTGGTATACAGTTAGTATTACTGAGGTATGGACAAAATAGTTATTGGACCAAGAAGTGCATATTCTAGGATTTGCCTTATTGGAAGCACAACCTAATATGACAAAACCTTGATATTATACATACTGAGAAGAACGTGATTGACACTAATTTCAATATTTGTATGGATATTAAGAAAAAACATAGGACAATATAAATGATCTTCCACATTATTGTAAATGCACAAAACTAAAGTTGGTGGAAATAGGTCATAGTAAATCCTTCAAACCTAGAGCGAAATTTTGTCTCATCAAGGAACAAAAAAGGGTTGTGTGTGATTGGGTTTCCAAGTTGAAATTATCAGACGATTATGCATCTGACATAGGCAGGTGTGTAGACATGAGCGAAGGAAGACTATTTGGAATGAAAAGTTACAATTTTCATGTTTTCATGGAGCGACTACTTTCAATTGCATTTTGAGCATTACCCGGGTTGATTTGAGCTGCACTTACTGAGCTGAGTCAGTTTTTTAGAGACATGTTTAACAATGCTACAATAGGATCAATTGACTATTATGGAGCTAAGATTCATATGATCCTTTACATGTTGGAGCATATACTTTGACTCTATGGAATATCTTGTAGTGCATCTACCATTCAAAGCAATAATGGGTGGGCCTGTACAATATATCCATTTGAAAGGAAATTTTTCTTTAATTCCTATATTTAAAAATATTTAATCTGTAAAACTTATTTCACGATATGTTCGATAAAATATAGAAATAGATTCCTCCACTTCTTAATAAAGGAGATTAATAATAAAACTTAGTTGGAAAGATCTATTTATGATGCATATATATTCGAAGAGGCATCGACATTTGCTTTGTTTTACATTGAACCACATGTGAGCTCTCGACAAACCAGAGTGCGTCTAGCTGTCTTGCTGGTAAAATGCTGCAGCTTGTTTACATATTACGTTCAAGTGTTAACACCTACATTGAATGACGATGAAGTCATTGGAAAGTTATAAATATTCTCTAAAACATTAACATATGCAATTCAATTCCAGACTAATAGTTCATAGTTTTCCAAATATAAAAAGTGACATTAATGGATCAAATCCTTCCAATACAAGATCTCCTATTAGGATTAGTTAAACAACCACACCTACTACACCTAAAACCCTTTTTTTTTGGTATCTCCTTAAACCCTATAACCCTCCTTAAACCTAAAAAATAAGTGTTAAACCACAAACCTACATAATAAGTGTCAAACCCTAAGAAGAATGAATTCACTAAATCCTAACAGGTTCATGTATCGAATTTTCATATTGTAATTTAAACAATAAGTGTTGTTAAAACCTAAGGGGACGGATTCGCTAAATCCCTAATGGGCTTGTCTATTGAATTTTTATGTTGTAACCTAAACCATAAGTATTAAACCCTAAGGAGAACGAATTCGCTAAAGCCTAATGGGCTAGTCTATTGAATTTCTATGCCGTAATCTAAACCATAAGTGTCAAACCCTATGAGGAACGGACTCGCTAAACCCTAAACCTAAACTGTAAATGTTAAACCCGGATTTTCTAAACCCTAATGGGCAAATAGGAATAGAATAACTTTGGATATAAGATTGAGCATGAAAATAGTTGTTTACAAAATCAAAAGGCTTATCAGTGCTCTTCTATAAAACTGCTATGCCATGTGAACATGGGAAACCATTGTGTTGCCACTAACTGCACGAGCATCTATGTAAAGCAATATCAACCACCATCAAAGGATGCAAATGAACCTTAAAAATATGATCACTGGATGAGCTCACAACCTAAGTTTGACTCTCTTTCAAGCCAATATTATATATTTTCTCCATTTCAGTACACAATATCAATGTCCACATCAAGACAGCAACTTTCCTACTATACTGGCAAAAAGTGGACTTTGTCTAAATTGAAGATCTTAAGAAAGGTTCCCTCATTAAATAATGGGCCAAAGATGTCGGCTCATAATGGTTTTGGCTTGAATGCCTTGATGGGGTTTTCAGAATGAAGATTCTTTAATGGCTAAGAAGATTTTATTGTATCAGTGGAATGAAGTAAAATGGTCCGTAGTTGTGGAGCTATTAAATTAGCTTGCAATATTGTTGTTTTACGTTTAAAACTCTATCGGAATATGAATTTCCATAGAAATTGTGAAATTCTTGGGGTATGCCCCTTGTATGTTTTGTAATTCTCTATTTTGGTTAATACAATACGCTTAATTACCCAAAAAAAACTTTCCTACTATACATTTGATTCATAAGCTTCAATTTAATTCAATCAATCAAATTGGTAATTGGTAGATGATGATAATCTCAAGTTTGAGAGTTAAATGACTCCACAACATTCTAACACATCTCTCCATAACACCTACCCATAAAATACCCATTACTCTAATTCATGACAGGAATATCATTCAAAAATTCAGCTACTCTTCTCCCGCCCTCATTCTTCAAATCAATTAACTTCATATGAAACATCTCCTTTGTTGGCGCATAAGCACATTCATGAAACTTATGAACCATCCTCACCCTAAATACAATGGTCAAACCCCTCAACTTGTTCTTCAAATATTTCTTTAGCTGCTAGAGACAAAATGAATGAAAAGCATATGAGAATACTTTTTTCACTCCTACAATCAGCCCTTTATTTCAGTCAGAAATGAATGTAATAACACTGTTCAAAACAAACTACAACCAATTTCTCCAATGACCAATTTTCCATGTCCTAATAGCGAAGAATAGCAAAAGTAATAGAAAATAGTCCTACAAAAAATAAAGAAGGAAATAAAATCATAATTAAAATCCTTTGAAGCATACAAAAATCATTTGAAAACTACACAAAAACAGATTAAAAATTATGATAAATTTGTAAAAAAAAATTAAAAACTTAATGAATATAATAAAATAACAATTATAAACAACATAAAATGTACAAAATTTAATGCTTTAGATGGCACAAAGACAAATAAGGGAAAAGAACTCTCTTAAATGTTATTTGAAACTTACGAACTGCTCCAACCTCTCGAGAACTCCACTCCAGTTGATTCAAAACTTTTTTTCATTATTGCACATTTGATTTCGTTCAATTACAATTACTGATTGCATCTTTGGTTCAAATAGGTAATCATAACATTGGGGGTGTTTGGTAAACAATATTGGTAATAACATATAATTTAGTATGTATGTTGGTAGCTTTATCTTGTTTTAAATGCTGGCATATATGTTGTTATAAATGTTGTGGGTGTTTGATTAAATTTTCCAGAGAAAAATATATATGTTGGTATAAATGTTATGGCTAATTACATGCATGGGCATTAGCACAAATTAATAAAAAATATATTTTATAGTTTTTATAAATCATGTTTACATTTTTAATACAACAAATTGTAACATTTTTAATAATATTAAAATATTTATATATATACAACTTTTATAATTTTTATTTATTAATGTTTAACATATTTTTACATTTTATAATAAAATTAAAATATTTATATATTTTTTATACAACTTTTTTTTATTAATGTTTAACATATTTTTACATTTTATAATAAAATTCTAACATTTTTAATAATAATAAATATTTTTATATTTTTATACAACTTTTCTAATTTTTTTTATTAATGTTTAACATAGTTTTCCACTTTATAATAAATTTCCAACAATTTTAATAATATTAAAATATTTATATATTTTTTATACATTTTTCTAATTTTTTTTTATTAATGTTTAACATATTTTTACATTTTATAATAAAATTCTAACATTTTTAATAATATTAAAATATTTATATACTTTTTATACAACTTTTCTAATTTTTTTTTTAATGTTCAACATATTTTTTACATTACATTTTATAAAAAATTCTAACAATTTTAATAATATTAACATATTTCTATAATAATTGACTATGGGGGTAGTTTTGACATTTCAAGTAATTGTCAATGAAATGCTTCCCAAAATGACAATTTTCAAAATGACATTTTAGAGGTAAAAAATGTTGAATATTATGCTGAATATTGAATTGCTGTTTGGTTACGTTAACATTTATATAAAGCTTATATGTTACAGTGTAGCATATATGCTGAATAATATTGTTTACCAAAAACCTTCAATATATACCTTCGATTACAACTATTAATTTCATCTTATATTATAATTATTGATTTAGGGGATTTTGTTGAGTTTGAGTTTTGTTTTTCTATTTGTTTCAATTTATCATCGAATGTATTATTTTTTTAATTTATGGAGTATTTTCATAGACCTAGGAGTATTGTTTATGTTTAATTCAAATGATTTTGTTTGTGATTTATGTTAGTTCACTAATTATGTTTGTTATCTTGATTTTATCTTTAATGATGGATTTTATTTCATTTTTTGTTTCATTTTAGTATTAATTAATGAATTTTTATTATCTCATTATATTTGAATTGTATTTGATTGATGGTATTGCTACAATTATTTATTTCCTCTATTGTTAGTTTAGTTTTAGTGGATTTGATAGTTATGCAGTTTTTGATTTTACAATGAATTTTCTCATTTTTAGGTATTGCTATGTCTAATGTGATCATGTTCATATGTAAATATGGCAATCAAACTGTCATTAAGAGGCTTTCAAGTTCCTTTTTGTATGATTTGTTTGTTGAACTTGTATGTGAGAAGTGGTTCGAGTTGTGTCGTTCCATTGTGCAATTTTCATATTTATACTTAGTCATAGTAATTGTTATCATGGAGAATGATAATGATATGCAGAATATTTTATATTTGGTTCATCTTATTAGTGGTTTGGATCGTGTTGAGGTTATTGTTAATGCTAGTGGTTCATTGTTAGTTGAAGAAATGACAAGTTCTGAAATTATACATGCAGATTCATTGATTGATTTACAATGTCTAGAGTCTAATGAGAATGACTTGCTTTTGAAGTTTTGTGGTCATCATGAGATGGATTTGTTAGGTTTCGGTTGGGAAAATGCTATTAGGGAGGTTGGTCAAGCTTCTGAAGATGACATTTATGGATTCCATAATACTTTAGTGAAGTATGCACTTGAGGTTAGTTTCAAGTATGATTACGTCAAGTATCATAAGGAGAGGGTTACCGCAAAATGTAGTTTTAAATGATCAAAAGGTTGCTTGTGGCAGATTTATGCATCAATTGAGAAGTAAAAATGAATATGTATATATTAGAATTTTGAATAATGTTCACACATGTGGTGTTTTTGTGAGGACTTCTAAGATGAGTTCTGATATTGTTTCTAAACTAATATTTGAACAAGTTTGTGGGAAGCCTCTAACATATCCGATTGATGTTGTTTAAGATGAACTACGAACTTGAAATTAGTTATCATGTTGCTTGGTCTGCTATAGAGAACGCTAAAAAGGAAATTTTTGGAGATATTGCTTCATTATTTGATCAGTTGCATTGATATTTTGACCAAGCAACTCGTATGGATCCAACAAGTCATTTTTCTATTGATTGTGACCGTGTTATTGGACAATTTAAATGGTGTTTTATTGCATTTGATGTTTGTGCGAGTGGTTTTAACTAGGGGTGTGACCGTGCACCCCAAATCAAAAGTGACGGTTTTAAAAAGTTGAAACCAAAATTGAACCATTTTTCGGTTAACCATTAATTCAGTTAACCGATTTTAACGGTCCGGTCCGGTTACGATTTTGAAATCAATTATATAATTATTTATTATTAAATAACAATTATAAAATAATGTGTAATGGACATATAATTATAAAATAAGGTGTAATGAGTAATGAATTACTAAAGAAAAAATATTTATATAAAATAATGTGTAATGGGCATAAAATTAAAATATAATTATGCCATTAGTCCCATATATATTTAGTTAAATTTTAAATATATTTAAAATTAACCGGTCTGGTCTTGTTTAATCGTGGTTTCAAAGAAATGGAACCAGAGACCGGACCATATATCTTTGTCCGGTCCGATTTTTCAAAAAGTTGACCAAAATTTGGTCAATAAATTGACCCAGTCCGCCCTATCGATCCGATTTTCGAATTTCTACCGATTTACGGTCCATTTTGCATAGCCCTAGTTTTAACTATTGTCGTTGAATATTGATTTTAGATGGAACCCTTGAATGTTGTTTTTAGATGGAACCCTTTTGAAATATAAGTACAAGGATAATTTTAATGAAGTACTGTCAGTGACTGAGATATCCATTTCAACATCTCGCCCTAAAAATTTTATGCAAGGTTTTAGGGAAGCTTTGGCTTTCTGTGGCCTTTTTTATTTAGGCTATTTGGGGCACCCTTTCACTTGGAGTAATAGGAGATGGAATGCTAATCTCTTAGAGGAGAGATTAGATCGTTTTGTTGCCAATAATGCATGGAGAGATTTATTTCGGACTATTTTAGTGACGCATCTCACAACTACAGCCTCTGATCACTGCCCTATCATTCTAGAGTCAAATTTTGTTAATGTTTCTCCTCTTAGGAGGTGTCCTGGAAGATTTCATTTTGAAGAATTCTAGCTTCACAAAGAAAATAGTGATGAAATTATGGCTAATATTTGGCACTCTTTGCATCTGGGAGAGGGACTGGCTGAATTGCAAAAAGGGCTGAGTACATGTGTCTCATCTCTGTCCAGAGTTGGTTTGTCCTCTTTAAATGAGCTGGAAAAAAATATTAGAGAGCTGGAGAAATGATTGCACCATCTTTAAATGAGCTGGGGGGATGAACAAAGAGCTTTAGAGGCTCAAATTAATGAATTAATGTACCAAGTAGAGATGAGTTGGCGGCAAAGATCGCGACAGGATTGGCTTAAATATGGAGACCAAAATACAAAAGAATTTCATATGAAAGCAAGTCAAAGGAGGAGAAGAAACACTATAGTAACTCTCAAAAATTCTGAAGAACAGTGAATTTTTGCCCCCCCCCCCCAAGTGGTTTGGAGCATGCGTTCACAGAGGCTAAAGTTTCGCCATCTATGAATGACTCTCTTGATAGACCTTTTATAGCCAATGATGTCAAAGCAGCTTTATTTCAAATGCATCCGATCCGAATAAAGCTCTTGGATATGATGGCCTCCCAGCTTTATTTTTACAAAAGAATTGGGGCTAAAGTTTCGACTGCTGCCCTAGATTTTTTAAATGGTGGCTCATTCTGTCAATCTCTGAATCATACTCTAATTGCCTTAATTCCAAAAGTGCAATCGCCGGATGCTCCTAGTCAGTTCAGACTGATTAGCCTCTGCGCTGTTGCCTACAAAATTATTTCAAAGTGATTAGCTAATCGGATGAAACCTATTCTCAAAGATATTATCTCAGAATTTCAAAGTGTTTTTGTTCCTGGCAGACTCATCACGGATAATCTTATTGTGGCAATGGAATCCTTTCATTATTTGAATTTTCTAAGAGTGGGTTAGAAAGGGCATATAGCTTTGAAGCTAGACTTAAGCAAAGCCTATGACAGAGTGGAATGGGGATATCTCAAACACATGCTGCATATTTTTGGGGTTTAGTGTCTCCTAGATTGGCAAGATCATGACTTGTGTTTCAACAATAACATACTCAATTCTTATAAATCGGGAAATTAAAAGTCATATTATTTGAGACAAGGCGACCATTTATCTCCATATATGTTTCTTATATGTGCAGAGGGCTTTACTTCTTTAATCCAGTAGCAAATTTATTCTGGTGCTATACATGGTATTCGTCTCAATAGGGGTTGTCCAAAAATTTCTCATTTATGTTTACTGATGACTGCCTAATCTTTGGTAGGGCTGATAAAGAGGAGGCCCCAAATATTCTGACTACTATTAACTTATTTGGTGCTTTGTCTGGGCAATGTCTTAACTATGAAAAGTCATAGGTTTTCTTTAGCAAAAATGTTCCTAAGGATAAACAGCGGCATTTGTTAACTATTCTGGGAATGCCACCTTTTGCTAATGATTTCAAATATCTTGGCATGCCAGCATTGGTATCGCGTAATCGTTGACATATATTTAATTTTTTGAAAGAAAGGATGTAGTCAAAACTGAAGAATTGGAAAGAAAAATGTCTCTCACAAGCTGCTAGGGGAGTACTTATCAAATCTATTATTCAGGCTATTCCAAATTATGTGATGAGTGTGTTTAGAATTTCTATGAGTTTGTGTGAGGAATTCAATAGGTTAGCCTGTGGTTTTTGGTGGGGTTCTTCCCAGTCCAGCTCTAACCCATGCTGTTGGGTGAGATGGAAGAAATTATGTTCTCCCCAAACCAATGGACGTATGGGCTTTCGTGACTTTACGTCCTTTAATGAAGCTTTTTTAGCAAAACAAGGATGGCAAATTTTATCAAATGAATCTACTCTATATAGTAGGGTTTTAAAAGCTTGATATTTCCCATGCTGCTCTTTTTTGGAGGCCCGAAAAGGGATCGAATCCCTCTTTGTGTGGTCTAGTATTTGGTCATCTCGCAAAACATTGATGGAAGGGATTCGATGTCGTATTGGAAACGGTTTCTCTACTAGGGTCTGGGGTGACCCTTGGCTCAATAATGATTCTGGAATGATGGATTCATTGCAAATCAAATTTCAGCCATCCATGAAAATCTCTAAGCTTATTGATCATTCAAATGGGAGATGAAATATTCCTTTAATTGCAAACTATTTCTGTAATACCTTGACCCAAAAATATAAAAGAAAAATAATAATAATAATAATAACAATAATACTAATATTAGATGGTAAATTTAGATTTGCATGAATGGGTTAGAAATTGATAAAATGGAAAATACATATATATAATTATTTAAAGATATATATATATGTATTATAAAAAAATAATAAGATTGGACCACTTACGATGGTCAAATATTTGACCACCGAAAGTGGCCATGTGAATGGCCATTAGGCCATTCATTATAATATAATAATAAAAAAATGAAAATGAGTGAAATGTTGCTGGCGTGGCCAGCAACATTCCACACAAAAATTAAAAGAACCAGAGACGTTAATGCGATAGAGGAGGGGAGAAGAGCTGAGAGAGAAAGACAGAAAGAGGGAAGAAAGAGAGAAGGAGAAGAGACTTGGTTTCTTTGATGGATACAAGCTTGGATTGGTAAGATTAGGGTGTTTTACAATATTCAAGAAGATTGGTGGAGTTTTAGTAAGTTTGTCTAATTTGGTCAAGAGTTAGGTTTTGTTTAGAATTGTTGGAATCTTTGATTAATTGGTTTGGAGGCTTTAGGAAATTGATTTTATACATGATTGTGGTTGTATAACTAGGTTCTATTGTCGATTTGGAGTGAAAACTAGATTGGGTGGATATTCAAGCTTTTGGAGGAAATTTCTAGAGAGATAAGGTAAATCCTTGAGTTTTGTGAGATAATTGTTATTTTTATGAGAAACGTGATGTTAATAATGCGTTGTTATGACGTGAGTTTCAATTTTTGCCAAATATTAGGCTTGGAACCGAAACCCTAGGTTTTGGGAAAATTTTCAATAAGTGCAATTGCTTGGAATCGAGGTAGGGGATTCTAGCCCAATCTTTCAATTCTTTTTTATTATCTAAAAATGCATTTTCAATCTTCATTGGTATTCATATTTGTGTTTTTCCCTATTTGCTTCTTAGGCAAAAACGAACCTAGGATTTACTCTAGAAATTTCCTAAAATAATAGTTTGCATTTTCGGTTGATTGCTTGGTCTTATATCAAGCATGTATGGTTCTTATTCATGCATCATGGTTAGTTAAATATATAACTAGGATTCGTTTATTACTATATTAATTCATGGCATGACATTGTTGCATTAGAGCCACATGGAAGTGCGAGTATGGATTCGTGACTTCCGTAGGTTGTGTGAACGTCATATGGGGGGAGGGTTTTGGAAACTTGGCTCGGTTACATCCAAATGACTCTCATATGAGGCAAGATACTGAGATTCCGAGGAATCGGTTCAGGGAACCCGAGTCAGTATGGACAAGACTGGTGTCTTATAAATGGTATGTTTCCTTATTGAGTCGTATGGTGGCAGTGTTCACCGATAAAGATGTGTGGGGATGGATGCTGAGGCGTTGTCCCATTGGGACTCACGGTAGGAAACGAGACCACGGTTTGATGAGTGTTTGTTATGGTGGTTCATGGTCTTTAGCATGTTGCTGCATTGACTTACCTTTTTAATTCAACTATTATATTTTGTTATCCTCTTTGCCCCTACTGAGCCATTGCTCACCCTTTATCTTCTTTTCCTTCCACACAGTCGGGACTGGTACGGATACCGACACTACGGATCTGTAGGAGGTGAGATGACATGGTGCCACTTGGAGACACTAGGATGGGGTTAGAATAAATAATTAACCTTCTTTATTATGTTTGATATTATGTATGTGAATTGACGACTATGTATGTTGTTATTTTTGTGAACACCTTGACGGTGTGTGGATGGTACGGATAGGAGGGTGCCTTGTGATAGGACTCCTGTACCTGGGTGTGAACCTTACGATTTTTATTGATACATGTATGATGGTTACGTTTTATTATGTATTGCGGATGCATGTTGTAGATGGCTTGAGGCCCTGCCTAGGATTGTGGTTGCTTGTGATGTGATGGTCGGAGGCCTTATATGATTGGTTGAGTATGTGCTGCATATTTCAGGTGGGCATTCTCCGATATATGGGGAGATGCTGCCGAAATTTCGGTAGAAATTTATTGATTCAGTTGGAGAAATTAAGATTAAATCTTTTGTGATATTGTGGAGGTTTAATATCTTATAGATATTGAATTAGGTTTTGGAAGTTCAATTCCAATGGTGTTTTCTCGATGCGGTCGGCATACCAAATTGCGTGTGGTATAACCCAAATTGATTATGCAGCTCATCCTGACAAGGAGCAATGGAATAAACTGTGGAAGAGTGAGTGCCCACCAAAAGTCAAAATTTTTTGTTGGCGTCTCTTGCACAATGGGCTTCCCACTCGAGAAAGACTTCAGCAGTGTGGCATGGATATTGATACCATATGTCCTCTATGTAGCCAAAACACTGAGTCTTTGACCCATCTATGTTTTCAGTGCTTGTGGACACGACAAATCTAGTTTAACTTGAGTAATGGTGTGCCAACTCAGAGAGCTATGCCTTCCTCCTCCTCAACTGTAATGACAAAAATCTGGTCTTTCTTTATCCACATATCTTTGGCAGAAATGGTTAAATTTATATTATTTGCTTATCATGTCTGGAAAGCTAGAAATAGTGCTATTTTTGGAGATGATCATTTATGTCAATGAGAGGTGGAGTTTATGGCTAAAAATTTGCAGGCAAATTTTGAAGTTGCCCGTGATTTCCAGCCTAATGAGTGCTGCATAATAGCTAGGAAATGGCAAGCTCCATGTTCGGATAATCTAAAAGTTAATGTTGATGCCTCTTGAGTTGATGTTCTAGCTCATTCGGGCATTGGGGTGATAATTCGCGACTCTAATGAAAGAGAAATTTATTCAGCTACCAAACCATTGTTCGACGTATCCTCATCCTTAGAAGCTGAAACTTATGCTTTCCTCTTTGGTGTCCAACAAGCTATTAGTATAGGGGTTGTGAAGTTCATTGTAGAAGGTGATGCTAGTGTGGTAGTTGCTTCTCTATCGCATAATTCTTGTGTCTTGGCCCCTTATGGACTTGTGTTAGATGAAATTAGAAGGTTGGTTGCTAATATTGATTGTTCGTTTGCTTATGTAAACTGGAAGGGTAACAAAGTAGCCGATAGTCTAGCATATATTGGTCGAATGTCTAGTGGCTTAACTGTTATGACTAGGGATGGCAACGGGGGTCGCGTACCCTTCTATTTAAGAAATATCAAAATCGTTACCGTTTAATGTACCCTATACCAAAACCGTTTAAAAAATCATTTAGATTTCCAAAATCGGAACCTTTCCATAACCGTTTATCGCTGGGTACCCATTTACTGTTTAACTTTTTCAATTTCTTTCATAATTGATTGGATAATGTTTCCAAACACTCAATATATATATTTATAAACCATGAAAGTCTATAACAAAAAATCAAACAATTGGATTAGTGGTTAAGTGATTTAGTTTTGTATACATGTGTAAGGTTCGAATCTCTTCTCTAACATATATACTACATTTTAAAGAATTTACTTGAAATTAAGGGTTGAGTCTGGCCGGGTTGGTTATGGTTATGGGTACGGTTTCGGTTCGGGTAACCTAACCATTTATTAATCAGTTCGGGTATCCTAAACCCGGCAACAAATACCAAAACTGACCCGAAACCGTGACAGATTTGAAAATAAAAACCAAAACCTTTTCCAAAACCTATAGGATCGGTTTTCGGATTTTAAACGGATCGAATACCTTGCAAATAGTGCACGGATCGGATTTTTACCTCTGTTTATCCAGAATTTAGTTGTCTCAGATTGTAATATCTCTTAGTTTATGAATATGCCTGTCTTAAAAAAAAAGGTGTTATATATATTCTAGTGGGTAAATCACATGTATATACAAGTTGGTATTCTAGTTGATAACCAACATGTACAAGTTAGTATACAAGTTGATAACCATCATGTACAAGTTAGTGTACAAGTTGATAACCATCATGTACAAGTAGTGTACAACTTGATAACTAACTTGTATTGTAGATATTTATATATTTCTATATTTAGAAATATAATTGTCTATATATAGACATATAAATGAAGAGAGAGAGTTAATTTCTTGGTTCTCATTTCCTTGTTTCTAGTTTCTTATTCTCTCTCAATTTGAATCACTTGAGGAATTGTTATTTCAACACTAGCAATTGTTATTTAATTACAACACGTTATCAGCACGAGTCTCTGCCGCTAATCTAAAAGCAAGCATATCAGGTTGTAAGTAACAACTCCTCATATCTATATTTTTCTTAGCTTCTTATAATATTTTATTATGTCGAAGTTGAAAAGCTTAGAGTTTACGGCTCTTGATATTTCTGGAAGAAATTATCTTTCCTGGATTGTTGATGCCGAGACTCACCTGAAAGCTGTGGGTCTTGATAACACCATTAAAGATGGAAATACCGAATCCCAGAAGGATCGGGAAAAAACGATGAATACCTTATGGAAAAAATCCTCTTCAGTTGTGGAATGATTTAAGGGAGAGGTATGAACACCAAAAGAATGTCATCCTCTCTAAAGCTCATTATGACTGGATGCACCTGAGGTTGCAAGATTACAAATCAATCCAACAATGAGTTATTGTTAAAAAATCATTAGTCTCGTTCTACTGAAAGTACACTATTCCCTGAAGTGAATGTTGTGGTACATAATAATCGAGGACGAGGACGTGGTGGAAAAAGAGGTCGAGGCTATAGTTATGGTCTTCGAAACCATGGAGGTAATTCTAGTTTTCATCCATACCGCCAGAAGAGGTATGAGAACGAAACAAGCCATGCAAATAAAAATTTGCCAAATAAACCCTAGAAGGGTAATGATGAATTTGTTTCAGGAGTGGTGTTCAGGGGCATTGGTCACGTACCTGCCGTATGCCTAGACATCTGGTAGATTTATATCAAGCATCAATAAAAGGAAAGAGCAAAGTGGTGGAAAGAAACTTTGCACAAGTTGATAATAATAATGATGTTAATAATTCTGATGATCTTGCAGATTTAACACATTTGGATGTTTCGGATTTCTTAGAAAATCCTGATATTTATAAATAAGTTTATTTCTTTGTTAAGTTTAATTGTTGTGTTGTGTATTGAATTACAAGAAATAAGATTGTAGTATTTTATAAATATTATTTTGATAAGTTTAAAAATTAACTTAAAAAAATGAAAAGTAAAAGTCCGGAACTACTGACGGTGGGTTCGATCCTCGGACCTTCTTTTCTATTTTATATTTTATTGGATCTCGCCACCACTCGGCCACCAGTCCCAGACTTGTCCAATTTATACAATTAATATAGTTATATACAATCTAATATTTATCTATGATACTTTTGGATTAATATGTGATAAATGTTATTTTGTTTTCTTTAGAAATATGGTAGACGAAGATATATGTTTAATTGATAGTGCGACAACACACACTATCCTTAAACATAAGAAATATTTTCTACATTTGACATTGCTTGAAGCAAATGTTGATACCATTTCAGGCACATCAAAAATAGTTGAAGGCTCCGGAAGAGCTAATATCATATTGCCTAAGGGAACAAAAATATATATTGAGGAGGCATTGTATTCTCCCAAATCAAAAAAAAACTTATTGAGTTTCAAGGATATTCGTCACAATGGATATCATTTTGAGTCTGGAAGGGAAGGTAATAAAGTTTATCTATATATTACTTCTATCATTTCAAGCCAGAAGCTTGTACTAGAAAAGTTTGTGGCATTCTCTTCAGGTTTATACGATGCAAGTATAAAATGGATTGAAACACATGTTGTGATGCACCAGAAGTGCCCTGATTCAAAAGAATCTATACTTTGGCATGATCGCCTTGGTCACCTAGGTTCTACCATGATGTGTAGAATAATTGAAAATACAAATAGACATCAATTAAGAAATCAGAAGTTTCTTTTACCTAAAGATCACTTGTGTGTTGATTGTTCACAAGGAAAGTTAATTGTGAGACCGTCTACCCTGAAGGTAGGTGTAGAATCTCCTAACTTTCTGCAACGTATTCATGGAGATATATGTGGACCTATTCATCCATCATGTGGACCATTTCATTACTATATGGTTCTAATAGATGCATCATCTAAATGGTCACATGTATGTTTATTATCTACTCGAAATGTTGCATTTGCTAGATTCTTAGCTCAAATTATCCGTTTACATGCACAATTTCCTGATTATCCTATTAAGTCTGTCCGACTGGATAATGCTGGTGAATTTACTTCTCAATCATTTAATGATTATTGCATGTCATTAGGTATAGATGTTGAACATCCTGTTCCACATATTCATACTCAAAATGGTTTAGCAGAGTCACTAATAAAGCGTCTTCAGTTGATTGCTAGACCGATGCTTTTGAAAAGTAAATTACCTTTTGATACTTGGGGGCATGCCATATTACATGCTGCATCATTAATTCGAGTTAGACCTTCTGCTCATCATTCATATTCACCTTTACAATTGGTATTAGGTTGTAACGCCCCATCACATGAAACCCTAATTCATGGCTCGTAGTTCAGAACGCTACCTATGACAGAGAAATCTAATTACTGCTAGTATAAAATTTAAATACTCGAACTAAATAAACTCATTAAATAACTCATTTTAATCATCCTAATTTCAATGATCATTCAACAAGCATAATCCCATGACTGTAATTAAAGCAATAACATACAATACATACTTATTCATCTTGTTTTTCTAACCTTTATTCATTCATGATAACTTGAATACTAGAAATAATCGGTAAACCAAAATAGTATTATTAATGTTATCATGAACTAAGAAAACCTAACTTCAGCACATGAGCATCCTTCACATGGATCCACAATCACGCCATCAACAGCTAGGCCAGCTCAATCATCAGAAATTCTGTACCTGTATCACGGAACATAATGAGCTAAAGCTCAGCAAGTAATACTGATGCATGAATGCACGTGATCATTAGCTTCATTAAACAGTCAACCGTTTAAATACTTTTCCAATACTTGGGCCCTTAACCTAGGTAAACTGCTACAGAGCAACCGGTCGGGATTTTTCCTCTTTTGTATCTCAAAGATACCCTTTCAATAATAACCTCAACCTTCAACATTTCCATACACCCCCTCTGTAACAGTTGTACCCGGTTCATAAAAACATTTTCCCTTAATGCGTATGTCATGTATGCCATGATATGCTATGTCTCATACAGTGCAACCATAAAACGTTACTTTTATACATCATCGCATGTCACCTCACAGTTCAAGAATACTCAAATCATCAAAAACTCAGTCTCATGAAAACATCCAATCAGTACAATCGTTATCATATACACTCAATTAGACATCACAGTCAATACCATAATAGCACCATCAATACAAATAATAGCGCATAAAATTCACAATCACAAAGTTCCGTAATACAGTTGAGTACTACTTACAGTGGTGCACTCCCGTAATTACTAATAATTCAATTACGCCGGTTGGTTCCTGAAACCCATAGAACATCCACAATTATTTATTAATCATATTATCTCTAACCTATTCATAACCTTTATCTTTTAATAAATTTATTTTATTACTACTATTGACTTAATATTATTGACATAATACTAATAACCTAATACTATTACTTAATAAAATTAACCCAATACAATTAACCAAGTGGAATTAGCCTAATACAAATATTTATCATTATTTAATTATTGTAACCCTTCATTAAACCCATCCTATTCAACCGGGTCGACTGACCCAGTTGCTGTTGCCACAAGCGGGTCATCAGACCCGTTTGGTGTCTAGAACGGGTCACCGCCGGTGGAGGGGCGGTGACGTTCACGGTCTGCACCAAATGAAAGCCGGAGGTGCGGCGAGTACACCGACACCAACCGTTACCTGCAAGATGGCCGGAGTTCACAGCTTTCAGGCGTTGACGCTCGCGGCCCGTGGGTCTCTTCTTCCTGAGTTGGCGGTTGAAATGTGAACGGTTCCTTCCGAAAATGGCATGGTTGAGTTCCTGATGACGTTCTCGTCCTCCCGGTGGTCTCAGATCCGCGAATCGTCGACAGCAACTCCAGGATCGGTTTCCGTCGCCGCCACTGACTTCCCCGTGCTTTAGGTTTTGGTATGCCTCGGTCCGCGTGCCCAATAATTCATATGTATATATATTTTTCTTTAAGTCTTATTTACTCTTTTACCTTTTTACCCTCTAGCCTTGTATAATACCCTCTAGCCTGGTATAATTGTAATGTAACTAATTGTATGCAATGTTATCATTACTTATAATTTATTTTCTATTGTAACTCTTACTCCGAAAATTCATAGTAACTATATTTTGAGTCTAATTCTAATAATCTTTGTTCCGGTAAATTTATTTATTTATTTCACTTAAAATTCATGAAAAGTATTTCTATTCTATTTAATTCATATGTATCATTTCAGCAATTCACCTTTCCCAGAAATTAATCCTCACATTATTTATTTTGCACATATTGAAAATCGTAATGATACCATTGACCTCACCTTACCCTATCATCTAAACATAGCTAAAGACTCGGGATATTACATAGGTCATCAACCTAGTATTTCACATTTTCATATTTTTGTTTGTGTTGTTTATGTTCCCATGTCACCTCCACAACGCACTAAGATGGGACCACAACGTCAACTTGGTATTTATGTCGGGTTTGATTCGCCTTCTATTATTTGATATCTTGAACCACTAACTGGTGATGTTTTCAAAGCTAGGTTTGCAGATTGTCACTTTGATGAATCTATTTTTCCTTCCTTAGGGAGCAAAAATTCTCAGCATCATAAACATGATAATATTTCTTGGAATACTATGACACAATGTTATTTTGATCCAAGAACAAAACAGTGTGAACTTGAAGTTCAGAAAATTGTTCATTTACAAGGTATGGCTAGTCAATTATCTGATGCATTTAATGATACTTCAAAAGTTTTACAATCACATATTCCTGCTAGAAATTCTACTGCACGTATCAATGTCCCTGAAGGACAAACACCAAGTGATGAATTAAAGCCACGTCAGAAACATGGAAGACCACAGGGATCTAAAGATAAATTTCCCCGAAAGAGAATTGTCCAAATTCCTACCAAAGCTCTAGCAGAGCATTCTCCAGAAGATCATATGTCTCCTGTAAAGATTACTCCTGAAGAGATTACTCCTGAAGAGAATACACTTACTGAATCCCAACCTTCTAGAAAAATATCTCTTGAAGAGATACAAGTACCTGTTGATGAGAATAATGAGCGCTCAATAACTAATGAAGGGAGTTGGGATAGAAATAAGATTATTGTAGACAATATATTTGCATATGCAGTTGCTACTGACATTACCAGAAGTAATGAGGATCCTGAGCCCAAATCAGTTGATGAATGTCGACATCAAAGTGATTGGCCTAAATGGAAAGAAGCTATGACAACTGAATTAAATTCTCTATCAAAAAGATAAGTTTTTGGACTTGTAGTCCAGACACCAAAAGGTGTTCACCCAGTAGGATTCAAATGGGTGTTTGTTCGTAAGCGAAATGAGAATAATGAGATTACTCGTTATAAAGCAAGACTTGTTGCACAAGGTTTCTCGCAGAGACCTGGAATTGATTATGATGAAACATATTCTCCTGTCATGGATGGCATTACTTTTAGATTTTTAATTGGTCTAACAGTCGCTGAACGACTGACTATGCGTCTTATGGACGTAGTAACAGCTTATCTATATGGATCGCTGGATAGTGAAATTTATATGAAAATCCCTGAAGGATTTCGGTTGCCTGAGGCAAAGCCTAAAGGATTATGTTCCATCAAACTCCAGCGTTCACTATATGGATTAAAACAATCCGGACGTATGTGGTACAATCGATTAAGTGAATACATTATCAGAGAAGGGTTTACAAATGATTCGATTTGTCCATGCGTATTTATTAAAAAATCAGAATCTGGATTTGTTATAATCGCTGTTTATGTTGATGATTTGAATTTAGTCGGGACTCCTGAAGAGCTCACTAAAGCTGCCGAGTATTTAAAGGCAGAATTTGAGATGAAAGATCTAGGACAGACAAAATATTGTCTTGGTCTTCAGATCAAACATTTACATAATGGTATCTTTCTTCATCAATCTATCTATACTGAAAAGATATTAAAGCAGTTCTACATGGATAGAGTACATCCCTTAAGTTCTCCAATGATAGTCCGTTCACTTGATATTAAAAAAGACCCATTTTGACCCCAAGATGAGGGAGAGACATTACTTGGTCCAGAAGTACCATATTTGAGTGCAATTGGATCTTTGATGTATTTAGCCAATTGTACCAGGCCAGATATTGCATTTGCTGTGAATTTATTGGCCAGGTATAGTTCTGCTCCTACTCGACGTCATTGGAATGGAGTTAAACATATGCTGCGTTATCTGCGAGGTACAACCGACTTGGGTTTATTCTACTCATCAGATCTCAAGTCTCAGTTGGTTGGATATGCAGATGCCGGTTATTTATCTGATCCTCACAATGCCAAGTCTCAGACTGGCTATGTATTTCTTTTTGGAAATACTGCTATTTCTTGGAAATCATTTAAGCAAACACTCACAGCCACTTCTTCCAATCATTCTGAGATAGTGGCGATTTACGAAGCTAGTCGGGAATGCGTATGGCTGAGAGGAATGATTTCTCATTTTCAAGAGAAGTGTAGATTACAATCTGTTAAAAGTATCCCAACGGTAGTATATGAAGACAATGCTGCTTGTATAGCTCAGCTCCGCTGAGGATACATAAAAAGTGACAAAACTAAACACATCTCCCCGAAATTCTTCAGTATACATGAACTCCAGAAGAGTGGTGATATTGATGTTCAATAGATTCGTTCTTGTGATAATCTGACAGATTTATTCACTAAGGCATTACCACCGAAAACATTCAAGAAGTTGGTCTATGACATTGGTATGCGGCAACTCAAATGTCTTCTTGAATCAGGGGGAGTAAAAACGTGAAGATAGTGGTATTGATTGTACTCTTTTTCCTTCGACCAATGGTTTTTCCCACAGGGTTTTCCTTGGCAAGGTTTTAATGAGGCAATCTTCAACTGATCTCACTCAGTTGATATATAGGAATGATATTTTTTTTCACTAAGGTTTTTATCCCACTGGGTTTTTCCTTAGTAAAGTTTTAACAAGACATATTCTTTGTAGATGTGGTTTATCCAAGGGGGAGTGTTATATATATTCTAGTGGATAAATCACATGTATATACAAGTTGGTATTCTAGTTGATAACCATCATGTATAAGTAGTGTACAACTTGATAACTAACTTATATTGTTGATATTTATATATTTCTATATTTAGAAATATAATTGTCTATATATAGACATACGCCTATTCTCTAGAGAGGGATCCCGTTTGGTAATTTGAGTGCGGGACATCATTTCTGGCCATTGGATCCCATCGACGGTCAGATTGCATCCATCCCAATTAAATGATTAAACCCGGTAAAAGACCCGGATTTTCCATATTCCAAGTCGAGTTCGATCTCTTCTTCTGGGGTTTCTACGTCTTCCTCCTCATTTCGCTTCTGATCTCTCTTCCGCCTGGCTTTCGATTTCTTCTTTTGGGTTTTTGATCATTGTTTTGATCTGGACTTGTCTTCCATTCTTCAAGTCCTTCTGAGATACGAAACAAAGGCCCTCTCGAGTTTCGGCTGGCTTTCGATCTCTTCTTCTAGGCTTCTTATGCGAACTCCATTCTGCATCTTCCAATCACCTTTCTGATTTGGACTCATGTCTTTCTAAGACTCTGATTTTGATCTCTGTCAGTGCTAAGAATGAAAGGGCATTGTTGGGTTCCAAGTTACCTATTGCTAGGAATCTTTGGTGGGTTTTCGATTTCTTCTCTTCAATTTTCTTTACTAATAATGAGCGCTTTATGATTTGTTTGTGCTGTGTTTGTTGGTTTTCTTGGGGTTTCTTGGTTGATATGTTTCTCTGGCTTTTTCAATTGTGATTTCTTAAAATTCCATCTGGGTTGTTGAGTTTCTCCATATTTAGAAGCTTTCTTCAAAATTTTATTGATAATGCACTACTGATTCCCCGGTTTGTACTTTGTCCATCTTTGTTTTTATGGCTTTTTCATTGAAATTACACATGGGTTACTGAGATTTCTCTTTGTTTAATGATTTTTTGTACAATGGGTCCAGGAAAACCTAAGAAATTTTATTCTTGCTCACACGCCACTAATTCCAGTTATGATACTTTCCTTGGGTGCATGATACAATTATGAACCTGAATTGTGGTTGCTAATTCTCCAGGTGTTCGTGCTTATGGTGCTTCAAGTTCATATTAACTGTGGTTGTAGTGCACAATGTTGTGGCTCTGCTGTAAGGCTTGTACAAAGCAATTGTATAAGCTATAAATTCTTGTAATCCTGTTTTGTAAGGCTATTAGAAAGCCATTGTGTAAGCTACACAGTTTTTGCAATTCTGCTCTGTAAGGCATAGCTTCAACATGTGAAAATGCTTGCCCTGCATCCATCACCATATGCTATTCAGACACTAGAAGTTAATTTATGGCCAAAAGAGATTAAAAAGGAGGAGAAAACTATCAATTTGTTATCATAGTAGATATTCCAACATTACATCAGTATATGTAGTCAAATTTATCCAGGAAGGCTTTCCACATAATTATTGGATCCAATAAATTAGAGACAGAATCAAAGACAAACTTGCTCAAATGCCAAAATTATAGCAGCGAAAATTTTTGGCATGAAAAATATTAATAAAGGAAGAAAAATCATATAAAGGCTACCAATACCATTCAAAAAACCTCAATATAAAAAGGTTGCTTTTAGAGCAGCCCAAGGTCTCCTCTATTGTCTCATTGAGATGGAACAATGCGTCTATAAAATGCTTGGAAAGTCTCTCCCCCATTCCTAGAGACCTTCTGCCCTTATGTAAATATCAAGTTCAGCCAATATCAGCACTACGAGTACCATTTCAAAGCACATGAGCAAATTTAACCTACAGAACTGGTAAACAAATTGAAACAACGTAAATATCAGAAATGGGAAAAAAATTGAAATAATGTAACCTGCAGAACTGGAAAAAAATTCAGTAACACTCAATTCCAGTTCAACAACTGGTGTTTGTGGAATCTCTGGTGGAAGAAGAAGGTCCGTTCGTGGGTATGAATCGAAGAAGAACTTCTGGGTTTTGAATCACTGGTGGTAGAAGAGGACCTGAATCGAAGAAGAGGACCCGAATCGAAGAAGAAAGTCGAAATAGGTCTGTTTGCGGGTGAAGGTACTAATTGAAGAAGAAGAACGCAGGTGAGAAGAAGAAATCTAGGTCCGTTCAAGGTTGGAATCGAAATGGAAGAGGGATTGCGGGTCTTCGGGTCATTTCTGTTCATACCCATTCAAAACTCTCTTACTCGTTTATGGCTGTCCGATTTAATCAGACGGCCAAAACCGGATCCCGCACAGAAATGAATTTGCCGGATCCCGCGTACGAGCTTTGTCGTATAGACATATAAATGATAATTTCTTGGTTCTCATTTTCTTGTTTCTAATTTTTTATTATCTCAATTTGAATCACTTAAATAATTATTATTTTAATACTAATAATTATTATTTAATTACAACAAAAGGATAATTTTCTCTCTGCTACCACCAATAAATATGGCAAGGAATGTTAATAATTCATTTTTTATGGTCAATATTTTTATATTGTTTTTTTTCTTCTAAATGACTAAATTAGCAAATGTAATGGGTGATGACTGATTACTCGGAACGTTTGTCGCTAATTCTTCTTTTTAATCGTCAGAGTCTCTCAAAAAGACCAGGTTCAAAGATAGATCGTGAAAATAGATTCCTGTAGAAGCAGAGAAAGAGCACATTATCTCTGCAAAATTGGCTTCAATCAGGTAGTCCTTGCAGTTTCATCCTTTATATTCAATCGTTCGGTCGATCCTGCATTTCTATGTTGCATATCCCGAGCTATGGATTTTTTCTGATATGTAAAATGTGTATGGAGGAAGGTAGCTTTTGCGATGTCTCTGTATAAATACAATGGCGAACTATTACCTGAGAGAAGAGGCATTATTGGGGCGGTTTTAAAGACCGTCGGTCGTGGTCGTCTTCTTCGTCGGGCAAGGAGGTTTGGACGGGTTGTTGCCCGGAAATTATTGCAGAGATTGGCATTACTTGCCGCTATCTCTCTCACATGTTTTGCAGTCTTGGGCATTAAATTGATCTTCCACGGTGAGGAGGCTCGTAAATAGCTTTTGGTTCTGAAAGTTGTTTTTCCCCCTTTCTTAGGCTGAATCATAAGGTTAAGGAATAGCTGTATAATTCATGCTGCTTTTTTTTCCAAGTAATTGTTATGTTCCAGATTGTTCTTTCTTGAGGTTATTTGTTGCTATATTTGCAGAGTCATGTTTTACTTTTTTTTGTTTAACTGCAGGCAATGTGAAACCTAACGTTTCTTTGTCAAAGGAAGTACAACAAAAAATTCCTGGATTGGATGACACCATGAAACCACCACCCAAAAAAAGGCGTGGAACACGTATGACAAGTTCTCTTGCCCTCTGACCACATAATATTGTTATGAGCATTTTCCTTGCCTATCGTTTTGGATATATCAAGTTTGATGAACCTTATGTGCTCCTTGTAGCATGCAGTTGCTGGCTACTATGGAATCCTTGAAATGGGTCTCCAATAGATACAAATGTTTGTGGTACTTGTGCAATGTATTTGGAACTCCTACTTTCCCTTTGATCCAAACTTAAAAGAAAAAGAAAAATTAAAAATCTCTAGCTGCCGTAGTGACATTGTTTACAGTAGAGGGGAAGATCATCTACATTCAATTTGTTCTTGGAAGGGACTTTGATATTCAAAAAATTCCTGGAAAAAGTGGCATACATAGGGAATGGAATGCTACAGTGAACCAGAACGCTACAAGTTTTTTTGTAGACCACTTAAGAAAAGAGTCATCGGGATGAAAGTCAATTATATGCGCATTTGTTTTTTTAGTTTTCTCCGTCTTATTATTATTTTATTTTGGAATCAAGGATACTTTTTGTGAATGGCTAAAGCCTAAAAGTTTATTAAATCACCAAGGGGGTGCAACCTAGAGAATTACAAGGAGGCTGGGATAAATCCCTCAAGCATATGGATTTGAGAATACTTGCAGCTTATGGCGTCGTAGCCTGATAGCTTCATCTTTCCTCGTGGAAGGGAGATTCTCAATTCAATTTCATTTTATGCTCTGAGCATCATCTTTCCTCGTGGAAAATGAGGTTCTCAATTCAATTTTATTTTGTGCATTGATATACTTCGGAATCTGATTAGATATACCTCACCTTCAAGCACTTGCCAATTCATTTGTTTTATTTCGTTATCTTTTGTCTATGTAGCTGGAGGATTAATTCTTATAATCCTATTTCTTTCATTGGTTGCAAATAATATCTTAGCTTCATCTTTCCTCATGGAAGTGAGGTTCTTAATTCTGTTTCATTTTGTGCATTGAGGATCATCTTTCCTCATAGAAAATGAGGTTCTCAATTCAATTTCATTTTGTGGATTGATATACTTGTGAATCTTATTAGATATGGCTAACCTTCAAGCAATTGCAACTTGCAACTCATTTGTTCTGTATTGAAGTAATCTTTTGTCTATGTAGCTGAAGAGTTATTTCTCATATTTCTTTCATTGTTTGCAAATAATATATTCTGTGATTTGATTCATGTGCTCTTTCTCCAACATGATCCTCAGATCTTCCTTGCAAAGTCGGGCTTGCAGAATCAGTTGATCACATTATTGATCCCAAGGAGATAAGAAATTTTTCAATATTTTCATTAGAGTACGTTAGTCGAGAGGAGAGGCCTTTTCAAAACAATATATTTGAGCCCAGATTTGGAGGGCATCAAAGCCTTGATGAAAGAGAGAAGTCTTTCAGTGCTCAAAATCAGACTTTTCACTGTGGTCTTATCGAAGGACCACCTGGTAGTCCCAGCACTGGTTTTGTTTTGGATGAAAGGGACAAGGCATTCATGAATACCTGTCAAGTAGTGGTATCTTCCTGCATTTTTGGGAACTCTGACTTCCTGAGGAGACCAACAAGCAAACAGGTATGTTACCCATTTGTTGTATTTTTTCTGCACAACATGTTCATAAGTGGGTTTTTTTGTGTGTAATTGCTTTAAAATCGGCAGTTGCTGCACAGGCAATAATGCAGGACACAGAGAACAAGGATTTGTGAAATACTTATCTTTTAAGATTTTAGTATATGTCTCTGCCAGAAGATATTCGTAGTAGTAAAAAATGAAGATGGATTGGACATGCATAAGTTACATTCTTTTGAAGTGAAGAATTGGTAAATTTATATAATGCGAAGGTTCATTTAATGTTTTAATTTAAGGAATATCTCTGAATCCTTCTTAGATGCTACAAAAATGCATATTTGCAGTTTTATAAATCTGCTTTGTACCTCTTCTCTCATTAAATTATGACGTATAATCTCTTAGTACTTTGTTTCCTGGGCCGATAGCCTTAGCCTTATACAAAGCCATCCATTTTCATTATGCTTTATCTGGCTAATCTTTTCTGCTGAATGATGTTGTAAAACACATTTGTTCTGGCAATATGTATGCGTATTGCAGTACACATAGTCATATACTTTCAGTTATTTTTACATCAATGTTTGGGATGTTTTCCATTTTGTCAAACCATTAAAGCTGAACTGGTCCATATAGTACTTTTGTTCTAATAGACATCTTGGAAAAATAACTGCATATGACAACAACAAAAAAAGAGGTGGCAATAATATGTTGGTTATCGACATGACTTGAATAGTTGAATTGTTTTGGTATCTCAGTATGTAGGTAGATATAGGTTGCTTTTAGTAACATTATGAGTTTCTTGCTTGTTTCAGATGAGCGAATTTTCCAAGAAAAATGTTTGTTTTGTTATGTTCGTTGATGAGCAAACACTGTCCACATTGTCTTCAGATGGACATATTCCTGATGATGGAGGACACATTGGTTTATGGAGAATGGTCGTAGTAAGGGACTTGCCATATAAAGACTTGCGGAAAACTGGAAAGGTGCCAAAATTTTTATCTCATCGCCTTTTTCCTTCTTCTAGGTAAATACTGCACATCTGTATGGTTAACTATTTTGTTGGCCCTTACATTTTTTGCTGTAAACCAGTTTGTTTACTCAGGTATCTCTTGTTTTTAGGTATTCAATTTGGCTTGATAGTAAGATGCGGCTTAATTCTGATCCCATGCTGATCATTGATCGCTTTTTATGGCGAACACAATCAGAGTATGCCATTTCAAACCATTATGATCGTCACTGTGTTTGGGATGAAGTTCTCCAAAATAAGCGTCTAAACAAGTTTGATCCAAGGGCCATTGATGAGCAGTTTACTTTTTACCAGTCTGATGGCCTTACCAAGTTCGACCCTTTGGACCCAAATACTCTGCTCCCAAGTTGTGCGTGTGTTAGCACCCTTTTTCTCCGTTCTTTCTTTTAATCTCTTTCATGTTTATTGCAATCCCTAGAAAACAAGGTTATGATTTTCTTCTGTTCATCTTGCAGATGTGCCTGAAGGTTCCTTCATTGTCCGAGCTCATACGCCCATGTCAAATTTATTTTCATGCTTGTGGTTCAACGAAGTTGATCGATTCACTTCACGTGATCAACTAAGTTTTGCATACACTTACTTAAAACTGAGAAGAATGAATCCGGATAGACCATTCTACCTAAATATGTTTAAGGTAATGCATATTTCTGTAGAAATCTGTTAATGTTCTTACGTGAATACTGAATATGTTGTATTTCGATGTATGATTTGCAATTGGTAACAACTGGACTAGTGCTACTTTTAACTGCATTTCTCTCCACTCCAGAATCTGCCCAATTCGTTTCTGGAGTTCCTCCAATCATAAGATGAACATTGTTAATTGATCTGCCATCCTATATACTTGTATTACTTTGTCATGTGTTGTTATTTCAGGATTTTTTTACATGCCTAAAAAATTTATTAAGAAAAGGTATAAAGTACAACAAAAATTCCAAATAAAGGAACCAATAGGGGACCTTTGGCCTAGCAGTAAAGTTGCTACATTGCAACCTTGGTCATGGGTTTCAATTTTCAGAAATT
Source organism: Euonymus europaeus (assembly GCA_963580455.1). Classification (NCBI taxonomy): domain Eukaryota; kingdom Viridiplantae; phylum Streptophyta; class Magnoliopsida; order Celastrales; family Celastraceae; genus Euonymus; species Euonymus europaeus. The sequence continues at coordinate 6,083,605 of OY756965.1, forward strand.
GCTTGTCCACTACGTGGTGGTGGTGGTAAGGCTATCTACACTTTGCCTTTCCCCTACTCCACCTTCATTGCGGGAGTCTCATGTACGTTTATTTTATTTGATTTTTTTCCTGGCCCCCTAGAACAACATCAGTTGATATTGTTTCTAATTGCATTGCCTTTACAGCAAAGTTCCAATAATATTTAAAATTCCGAAGAATACACCCAAATGCTAAGTGTAGGTGTATAAACATGAGCATCATGTGTAGGCATTCTAAGATTTAGTCCCAAAAAAATGGCTTACAAACTCAAATATATTTGTCAACAAGATAATGTATATTGTACACGGAAGAAATGAATTTTCTATTTTATTATTTAAACATAAATGTTACTTTTTCTTATGCAGGATTGTGAACGCAGAGCACTTACAAAGCTATTTGCACACCGAGCAATTCACTAACTTCTGCATGCTACTTGATCAATTAAAGTATTTTGGCATTTATGCCTCAACTGGTAAGACTGAAATCAATCTATATTTCTTCCTTTCAACTGTTCATTTTCTTAGATGTTATAGGTTCTTTTCACTGGCTGAGTGTTGGTCCTAAAATCACTTTCTAATCATGTTCTTAAACTTGGTAAGGTTTGTCTACCTTCAGCTAATGATGTCAGGTTCCATCTAGTTCAATTTGTTGAAAGACTTTCCTAATGTTAATAATATGATGACTTTAGTTCAATACATATGTTGGAAATGTTGAGCATGATCTAGTTGTTGTCCCACTGGCGGATCCTTAGATTGGGTCTTAAATTTTACATAAGTTTTGGTTGTATTAATTTCACTTGTTCTATAGCCATGTGAGCACATAAATTAATCAATTTGGAGAACATGAGTTCATATGCTCACTTTGTTAGTTGCATATCCAACAAGCACTCAAAATATGTATGCTCCAGCATACTCAATAGCATACAGTTTTCTATATTTTAGGCAATAAATTTTTTTCAAGCATAATATGATCTTTGTTAGTGCACAATCATAAACAGACTATAAGCACCCGATTGCAATAGGTGAAGCTCATAGAGCTTTATTTTGACGTAAGCATATTAATTGCTGCTGAGCCAGTTGACATGAAGTTTCCTAGATTACATAGAACCATGAGATTTTATAGTTTTACTCGATATTGGAATTGCTCATTCGTTGCATTCAGATTCGTGTATTTGCAGGATATAGAACTTATGCATGCACATGATGGGCCTGAATCATAGTTGAAAGACTGTCACTTTAATCTCCATTGCCTTGAAGAATCGACTGTTTAAAAGTCGGTCATTGATGTAAATCTGCTGCAACTTGGAAATCTGCGTTACAAGAGAGTTGAGAAAATTGTTTTCCTTATTTTAGGTCATATTACAATTAGTTTCCACCATACTTAGAGACTGTTGTTCGTATATGTTGTGTCAATGCCCTTCAATGACAGATAGGCTGTAGAGAGATTGTAGACAGATCAATTATACAAAATGACATTCCTTCTGATCAGTTGTGACTGGTTGCTTGTTTGTTAACTGAAAATTGAACATGGAATGATCGATGGAGTATGCCAAAAAGTTATATACAGTTGAGGATCGCTGATCACAAAAACAGTTTGTTGTGTTTGTTCTTCAATGAAATTTAGTAGTCCACACAGAGATTGTGGCCCCGTTTGTTTAATATATTGAGATAGTAATTGTAATCCAATTATAATAATGTGATTATAAGGTAATCTTATTAAGATGTTTGGTTTACAAAATGGAAATATGTTCCAATTTTTAGGCCGATGTTTGAGATCGTGGTCGAGTCATCCCAGGGTCAAGATCTATCTCGGGTAGTCTCGGGTTTGAAATGAGCTCGGGTCATCTCGGGTTTGAAATGAGCTCGGGTCATCTCGGGTTCAAAATGAGCTCGAGTCATCTCAAGGTTTGGGATTGGGCCCAGGTTGTCGCAGCGTCCAAGAACTGGTTGTCTCATCCCGAGGTTCGTGATCTGGCACGAGTCATCTCGGGGTCCGGGATTGGGCCCGGGTTATCCCGAGTTCCGGAATCGGGGTCGGGTCATCCCGGGGTCAAGGAAGGTGCAGGGTCATCTCGATGTCCGGGATCGGGTCCGAGTCATCCTAGGGTTGGGGAAGGGGCCGGATCATCTCGGGGTCCGAGAAGAGCCAGTTCTTAAAACCCAGTCTGACTTGGGCCCATTCCCGGACCCTAGTTATAACCAAGCCTATTCCCGGACTTTGGCTTGACCCGAGTTCGAACCTAGACTAATCATGGCTCGTTCCCAGACTCGAGTCCCTTACTGGACATACATGTTAGGATACATATTCTAAGCTAGGTGACACTTGTGTAATAATATTGGATGTAACTGCATGTCAACTTACTATGTAGGCTCTAGGTTACCTAAACTGATATGTGTTTGATGATGGTTAGAACTTTGAGTATATAAAGACACTAGTATACGTTTTTTAGAGTTTTAATCATTGTGTTTTCTATCATAATTAGGAGATAAGTCTCAGGTGATTGTGATTATAACAAATTCATAATCAGATATCACTTGAGGTGTTGAGATTAAGATGAACTCTTTATGGGATGGGTGTTGGATAAAAGATTAACTCCTATTATTGTGGCATGTATTATCTAGATTGTTTCTATTGGGATAAACGTCTCTATTGATTTTCAATCCAGGTTGTTTATTAGATGCTAGAGATAATTATAATCAGTTTTCATTTCAATCTCAAGAGCAGCTGGACATTTATATAAGGAGACATCGCATAGACATGAAGTATTGAAGCTTAGAGAGTGATATTGTGTTTTTTGTGAGATCTTGTATTTGAGAATTTTGAGTATGTTTGTAACACGCGAGTTCTTAGATAGCTTAAGGAATTGTACGAAACGATAGAACGGGGGGAGGGGTCAATTTTATATACCATTTTATATAAATTTTGTGAATGCGATGAAATATATGTGAAACGAATTAATATTTTGAATACAGAATTTGCTAGAAGTGGGAAAAATGAAATAATTTGGTACGAACCCTAAGAGATAGATCAACAATAGTTGATAATTAATATTAGGGTTAAGGCTAATAGGTAATAAACTAGAGAACTTAGGGGTACAAAGGTCCAAAGGAGTGATAAAATAATTAAATATATAATGGGCACGAAACCCTAGGCAGGGACCGGGTATTAGTGGTGGCGAACATAGGAGGCGACGGAAGGGTTAGATGAGTATTCCGGCTGTGGTTTCCGGCAATTTTAGCGTCAAGAGGTAGAACTTGAGGAGAGGAGGTTGTTGATACCGATTTCGGACGGAGAAAGGGAGGAATCGCCGCTCATCGACGCACGAAAGGTCGCGGCTGCCGCATCTTCAACATCGGATTCCACCTCGTTCCGACGTCGACTCGGGTAGTGGGTGACACTATTAGGCTCGTCGGATGACCGACTACAAAACCCAAGCCTCCGTGGGTTCCACCTCCCCCGTTTGGACGGTGACCCGTTTTCTAGTGGCGCCGAGTCTGGTGACCCGCAAAGTTCCGAGCGGGACAGTCAACATGGTTGACTAAGACCTGTTTGGATGTATTACTGTTTGACTATATTGCTAATTTTGACCTAGGTTGATTAATTAGTGAGATGATTATTTAATCAGTAAATAAATATTAATGGGGATGAATATGTGATGAATTTCAGGGACGCTTGCTGACCAATAATTATTGGAATTACAGGAGTGAACTAAGGTAAGTAATACTTACACCTGTGTCACGGAATACTGTGTTGAAAAATGGTTGTGTAATTAGATATTGTGATGAGGTGCTGCTGTGATATGTTTTATTGTAAGGTGATGAAACTGTGATGGTATGTTTTTGTGTGACAAATTATTGTATTTAGTACTGTTAGTGAGTATTCGGTATTGAATTATATGTCATTCATAACATGCATACTTATAAATGGATAAAAGAATGATTGGAAATGGAAAAACGTTTTATGGATCAAATATTACCGCTACAGAGGGGGTATATTAAAAGTGTTAAAGGCTGAGGTTATTACTGAAAGGGTATCCTTGTGATACAATAAGAAGAAAAATCCCGACCGGTTGCTCTTTATATTATGATCTCGAGCCCACTGACTGAAAATATGTTTTAATGAAAGAAATGCCGAAAGTATAATGAGTATTAAAGTGCATAAATTATTTAGTATAACTGCATGTGTATTACTTGCTGGGCTTTGGCTCATGATATTCCGTGATGCAGGTAGCGATCTATATGAAGATTATGCAGAGTTACTGGTTGATGGGGCTGCAGCAGATCCTTGAAATGGTGCTCATGTGGGGAGAGAATGGAAACAGTTAGTGAAGGACGGGGTAGTTAACTACGTTATGTTATTGAATTATACTTTCTTTAATTCTACTAAAAATAAATTGGAGCATCATCGTATGAACCCTATGAGACTTGATGGTTGTGAGTTGTTTTAAAGATGTGTTGGAGCATTTAATGATTGATATACTTTTTAAGGTTATCTATGACATTTTAAGAGATTCATGGAAGTTGTTATTAATGAGTAGTGTTATTAAAATATTTGTCTGAGATTTTTTTTTTTTTTGGTTGTATAGAAAAGTTGAAAGGTAGCACTCTATCTATGAACCTATAGATTTGGGAAATTATTGGATGGGGTGTTACAATGTTGTTATTCCATTCTCTTTGAGTGATCTGTGAGCGTGTCATGTCTGTATTAATCAAGAGAGAATGCGAGTTTTCGTGATTGAGTGTTGTTCGTTTATCCTTCTCAAGACTGATTCAACTAGCGAAGAAGAAGGACAAGATCTGCACGTTTGGTGTAACCTGCTGCTCTGGTTACTTCAAGTTACTGGATCTTACATTCACAGCAAAATCTCTTGAAGGAGTAAAGAGCAATACAAATCATCATTAAATTGTTGATTCGGTTTGAAGCATATGCTAAGTGAAGTTGTATAATCGAGTCATAAGTAATGATAGGTTGTAAGCTTTTTCTCATATTGTGGATTGCTTCAAAGGTTGGTTGCTTATAAAATCGAGATTTTTCCCAAGTAGGGTTTCCTTGTTAAAGTCATGGTGTTTCATTTGTTATTGTTTTTTGCTACTATCTTTCATATTACGTTATCTAATGTGTTGACAAAGGTCTTTCATATTCTCAATACAAATATGTAAGGATACATATGTAAATAATTTATAATCTTTGGGGATATATTTGTCCAATGGTATTGGGATTCCTTGATTTTGTAAGGAATCTTATTATCAAGTAATTGGATTACACTACATTTTTAAATTAGTGAATACCACACATTGTAATGCAATCCGAATAGAATTATCATTACATTATAAAGGTAACGAAATGGGTCCTTACTCGTTTCGAACGTATGCAAAATTAGTGTTATTTGGCGATAATCTTAAGACATATTATATTATAAAGGTAACGAAACGGGTCCTTACTCGTTTTGAACGTATGCAAAATTAGTGTTATTTGGTGATAATCTTAAGACATAATTATGACAGATATTGCCACAAATCAAATCTACGAGGAAGCAGAGGGGTTATAAAATAATTGACTATTTTAGTCAAAACTTGATGCTCTGTTTGCTTAGAAGACAAACATCTCAGGGAAAATGACAAAATGTGCCTTCAATGAAAAACTTATCATGAAGAGGAAAAAAAATTAATTTTTAGTGTCTAGACAAAAATTGTTGTTAACATTTTCCATCGTTTTTTCGCGGAAAACATAATTTAAGGTACAACAATATTGTTTTTATGCGATAATAAATTTTGTGAATGCATATATTTATTGGTGTGTCAATACATAGTGATGATGCAGGAATTAGCCCATGGGCCTTCCATACATCACGGATCGAGGCCTGTCCTGAGCTAGGCCCCAACCTCCATGGACATGCCGCCGGTTGGTGGTAGTGGGTGTCGTCCACCATCGAGTGGTAAGGGGTTCGAGGGGCAACACCCCCACTTTCAGTTCCAAGAGGGAAACCCCCCAATGGGCTGAGACCCGCGGCATGTCCATGGAGGTTGGGGCCTAGCTCAGGACAGGCCTCGATCCGTGATGTATGGAAGGCCCATGGGCTAATTCCTGCATCATCACATAGTAACAATAATCATGACAATTTTGACATATACATGGATGTAACTGTAACAGCTACATGGATGACAATTTTGTGGTGAAATGGTTTCGTGTATAAGCTTAAGAGAAGGATTGATGTGGTTAGAGAAACAATGAGGCATTTTATTCTTAACAATCGACACCCCCTCTCAAGCTTCTCATAGGAATCAACCGTGCCAAGCTTGGATATGAAACTCTCCAATTGTGAGAGAGTCATAGGTTTTGTAAATGTGTTTTCTGGTTGTTGAGGAGTTCGGATGTGTTCCAACCAAAGTTTTGAAAACCGAACCGGTCATCGAACTGGAAATTTTTTTAGTTCATGGTTCAATAGTTCAAGTGTGGTTCAACTGGGTTTAATGTTATTAATTATTATATATATTTATATATTATAAGTAGTAATTATAAATATTTTATATTTTATAATACTCATAATAATATAAAAATACACCAATAATATGTCTTCTCATTAAAAAAAACTCGCAACTATTCATAGATTCTCAAGTATTGATTTAGCAAAAAAAAAGTAATATGTCAAATGATAAAACAAATAAAAAATACTTATGTAACCATATAATCACAAATTAAAATTAAATTTTTATTAAATTTCAAATTAAGAATTATATGAGTGAAACATATGTATATTGCAACCATTTTTCATTACCATCATATAAGCCTTTATGTCAAAAAGTTTGTGATCGACAATATGAATATATGAAAAAATTAACTCAATTTATTGTAATGAATTTTAATAAATTAAATATTTGAAATAAATGTTTGTGTGTCAATATATATTATTTTTTATAAATTGCATATATTTATCTTCAAAAAATATGTTACTGCTATATTTATTATATAAACGTAGATATATATATGATATATTTTTATACATAATTTTGAGAAATACTATATATTCGATTAATTTAATTAATGTTTTACTTTAAGGAAATAAACTTGAGAAATATGATATATTAATTAATGTTTCATCTTAAGTTAACAAACTTGTGTAGCGGAGTTGGTTAGAATATTACTTTTAGTAGGAGGTCATGAGTTCTAACCCAAATAGAAACAATTTTACATAATCTTACTATCAAAACCGGCTCAACCAGTTCTTGTGGACCGATCGGTCCAATCGGGTACCGGCCAATTTTCTCAAATAAGGCCAATTCTCACTACTCAGACTGGACTGGATAGAGGGTCGATGACCGATCGAATCGGTCCAATCTGGTTTTAAAACCTTTCTCTGACAAAATGATATCTCAACATGTTTAATCCCTTCGTGATAGACCGCATTGGAAGCTATATGAATTGCAGCTCTGCTACCACAAGATATAGAGGAATTGGCTTATTGCTCAACATCATTTCATTTAGAATTGCATTCATCCATGTTAATTCACTAGTGACAAAAGCCATTGATATATTTTGACTAGCAGAAGGCCTTGAGACCACTTGTTTCTTTGAACTTCATGCCACAAGAGCACCTCCTCGACGATAAAGACACCATTTATTTCACATTTCGCAGAGTTTAAAACTGTGAAATCCGCATAAAATGTTGTACCAACTAAACGACATATTTTGTTAACAACTTAAAGCTCTAAATCCCACAGTTTTAAGCTGTGTAAAATAAAATGTTGTCATTTCATAACTTTTCACAACTTAAAGTATGGAGCCTATAGTATTTTACAATCACATTACATAACTACAACACTATATCTAAAAAAGTAAAAAGTTCTACATTATTTTTTATTGTAATATATATTTTTTGTAATTTTATCTACAAAATTAATTTAACGGAAAAATTAACCAAACACCTCCCATCATTTTATACAATTTAAAGCTGTGAGCCCCAAAAAAAAATACACAATATGTTCATAACTTTAAGTACAACATTTTTAATAGCTTAAAACTATAAAATACAATTATGAAACAAATAGACCCAAAGTCATGGGTAATGGGTGTCAAATTTACCAATTTCAAATCCCAAAAAATACTTCAATTTTTCCAAGTGTTTGATTTAAAACACCATAACGAATTGTGGGGATAGAGAGACTTAGTATGCGTTTGTTTCGCATTTCATACAACTTAAAGCTGTAGAGCCCGTATAAAATGTTATGTCAACCAAACCCGCATAAAATGTTGTGTCAACCAAACTTTACATTTTGTTAACATTTTAAAACTGTGCAAAATGAAATGTTATCATCCCACAGCTCTTCAGAGCTTAAAGCTATAAGACCCACAATATTTCACAACTGCATTACATAATTGTCTATCTTTATTTTAAAAGTTTTTAATTACTTTTTATTGTATATATTTTTTTGTAATTTTATCTACAAAATTAATCTAACAAAAAAATTAACCAAACGCCGCATAACATTTTATACAGCTTAAAACTATGGGCGGCCCCACAACTTTTTATACAACAATTTTCATAGTTCTTAACACAACATTTATGACAGATTAAAATTATGAAATACAATTGTGAAACAAACATACTCTTAATAATTGGGTAAAAGAAAATTTTAGAACATGCCACTAAGAGCATGTAATTGGGGATCCTCTAAATGTAACTGAAAAATTGAATGAAAATAAGGGTAAAAAAAAACAATAAAACTTAGATGCATAGATTTTCAAGTTAATCTATAATAAATTACGAGAAAATGAACATGGGCAAATTTTGAATCCAGTTAAGAACTTGTGTCGAGGAAATGCCCGAGCAGGAATTGTACAATGAATAGCCAGCTTACCAACACACCGGGAGTTCAATGCGTGGATGTGGAGTTGCCACCAGCAACCCAATACTGCTTGACAGCAACCAGTATCTTCTCAGCAACCAAAGGACCATCTTCGTGATCCACCATTTTAGTGTCCCACCGCATTCCTGCTACTATCTTCTTCACCTTAATCAGAACATCCACTTCATCACGGAATATCACTGCACCTTCTGGCCGCAAAATCCGGTCCATCTCCAGAAGAATGTCCTCGAAATTGCATCTGCATACAGTTTATTACACGAATGGAGTCAAATTATGATGCTCACATAAATAACAGACATCAAGTCTTGTGCTGGACTGTACAAAACTATTTCCATCTCTAGTATATTGGCTCATAGGTTAAATAGCGCATCTGCGAGGATGCGTCATTCGCTCCATGCCAACAACAGACCACACCGAAAATGGAGACAAAAAAAAATCCCCTGGATGTTGACTTAGGGCTACTTCTATCAGAATACCAAGCATCAAGAAGAAAATTCCAAAAGCAAATGCTAGATACAAGTCATATATTAGGAGAAGATCCTAGGCTCAAGAACATAATCTCAGTCATCATTAATAATTATCAGCTTTACTTATATGCCACAACCTAAGATAAGTTTACGTTGTATCCTCATCCCAAATTGACTTCGTAAAGGATGTCAAGAGTTTAATCTTGGGTGACTCTCCATATCTCATTGTAAACTTACACGCAGTTTTTGCTTAGCCATAAAACAAAATTTTAAGCTACAAGATACTGATATCTGGATCCTCTTACAATCACAAGCTGCACTGTAAAAGGAAAGCTAAAGATCCAATTTCAAGCTCATGTGCTTAATAACATAAAATGATCACTAGATGGATCAAAAACAAGTTAGTAGGTGAGGCAGAGGCACATCACCGAAATAAAAAATAAATTAAAAAAAAAACCAATAGAACCATCGGATCCTTGAGAGGAGATCGAATGGATCGGACAATCAATTAAAACAGATAGACTCGGCAGCATCCAGAGGCTTTTGTCTAAACTTACTGGCAAAGCTTATTTTGGGTAATTAATCTCATGTTCTCAATCAGTTCATTCAAATCAATCAAACTAACCTGAACAGCTCAAGATTCATTCGTATGGAATATCAACACCTCATCCAGGGTGTTCATCTGTTCATATTGGGGTCAATACCTTTTACACCAAGGCGTCAATAACTTTTACAGCATGGAGTCAGAGACCATGCACTTATATTTGGTATCAAGTCAATTTACGTTAATAATAAACTTGTACACCAGGGCATCAATACCTATTCCTTTTTTGTTTAAACTGTTGTCACCAGCAGAGAATTGACTATTGCTATGAAGTTTGTAATTTGACTGGAAATATCGTCTTCATGCTTTTACCGCATTTTTAGTTGTGGAGCATATATTTTTCCTCATAGGAAATGGTGGTGTAAACAGACGACAGCCTTAATAACAAGGATAAAGGAATCAAACAGGCATTCAGCAAAGTATTTCTTACTTGTCCTTGTACAAACTAAAAACACCATTGGCATGAATAAGGTCATATGTCCGTGGGTACGTGGAGAATGCTTCACACCTACATCAGAATGACATCCATAAGCAATTATAGGACATGCAGGAAAAGGAATAGAATAAACTTATAGAATTGGATGGCTAGAACAGATAACCCAATGCAAGATGAGTTCCACAAATTCATTACTGGAAAACAGGTATATAAGAATATTGCTAAAAGAACGTCAACCATGGGAATTAATCTGTGGTTCGGGATACTTCTATTAAGACTTCAACAAGAAGAGCATCCTCTACATATTTTTTTCATTTATTAATTAGTATTGTTGTTCATTTTGTTAAGAATGCTTCAAAGCATCGACGACTAAATGAAGCATATCAAAGGTAGATAGAAGTTGTACCAGTCATGATAAATGCCGATTAATCCTCGCTCATATATGACACCCAAAGTATTTTTCTCAGCTATTGTTGGCATAACATTCATGACCCACAACTTGGGAGAATGAATTGCCGCAGAAAATCCTCCCAAACCAGCATTCATGTCCATAATGTTGCGGTACCTCCCTGAATCAATAAGCTTATTGATTTTCCTATAAGCATTCACATGCTTCTTCCATATTTTGCTGTCCTCCATGAAAGACTCAACAGAAATTCCAGGTATACCACTGGAAATTCTTGGAGGGACTGCATAAAGCCTTTCAGGAAATGCCTTCAGCTTCCCACCAGCAACTTCATCAGGATAAGCAGTTATGCATGCCTCCATTTTCTTGTACCTAATAAACGGTAAAAAAAATCTATAAGAGAGCAGAAGGAAAAAAAACGGCAGTATTGGGAGTGCATTGATATGGGCAGCAATTATATTTTTGTTGAATTCAATACCAAGAGCTCAGCATCCACATACTAGTTTCAGAGTGCAAAATATACACAAGCTAACCAACAGTGCTAAAATATCATTTCAATACTGAAAACAACTAAAAAACCTACAATATATAGCTTGCTCTTTACTGCAGCTCAACAGAAGATAACTATGGGGAAAACTGGACAAGCAGACAATTTAATTTGCCTTAGAATTTTCCCATACAACTGACAAATTTAGTCCTTTCCGAAATTGTGCTAAAAATTATTACGTCCCAGTATGAGCACTGCCAAAACTACAAAACCTATATTTACTACCATTTCTCAAATCTCACAGCTAATTTATGAAACTATTATTTCTTGGTATTTAATAGAGGAGAAAGAAACCAAACTTGAAATTTGAACGAGCAAAATCATATGTTTTACTTTGTCACTATGGCTAGCTGTCCTAGTATTGCCAATACATATCATCCTATATCAGAAAATAATTTCAAACATCAAGTAGAAACTACACTTTCAACAAAATTGTACGAAGAAATAGAAATGCACAACATGCAGACAAATCAAGTCCTTCCTAAATAAAATGAAATTTAAAGAACAGCACCATACCAGACGTCATCTGCATCTCCAGAGCTACAAAAAGTAGCTTGCAAATCATCTCGTCTTTTATTGCATGAATCAGCATTTGCACTCTTTTGCCAAATAGCAATCTCACCCTTCTCAGACCTTTTTTCCCAACAAAGAAGTTTTGCAGTTTCTTCAATCTTTCTCTGTTCCTCCTGTAGTTCCTCTTTGGGACGCTGCCATGCTTTGTAATTATTCTTCCAATTGATTGGTGGACCAGAAAGAACCCAGTAACCACCAGGTCTAAGAACTCGGTCAACTTCAAACATGTAAAGCCCATCTGTAGTGTAGAAAATTCATGAAGCAATCATCACCTCAACTGCTGCTATCAGATCTCGAGAAAAGCGAAAGAAACAAAAATACCCAGGAAGGAATTGCTCAAAGAAAGACAATAATCACAAGCATAACCCTTACAAATTATCTTATTTTGCTCAATATATAACATTAATTATAAACAGATGTGAAACTCTCACCATTAGCTCCCCATGGAATTAAGCAACGAGAACAATGGGCCATGTCAAATGCATTAGACGGATATGGTATCCTAATAGAACCAAGAACACCAATGACAGCAGGAACACCTCGTTCAAGAGCAAATTGCACCTGCGCTTCATGTGAGTCTCTTGGTGCAAATGACATTGTAATAACATTTCTACTCCAAAGGTATGCACCCCAACTTGCAACCTATATTTTTCATGTGACAAAAAGCAAATCAAATTTGCTGACTCTGAGAAACACTCAAAAATAAGATTATTGTGCAAGAAATTAAATAATATTTCTTACCCCACAGCCAGTGTCAAGTGCAGTTCTGACTGTCCCATTCTTAATTGGAATGACTGAAGCAAGCTGATCTATATACTTATCAGCCCCTTGAGGAAATTGTGTTCCTCCACCTGGGAACCTAAATACATTACCCTCGTACTGAATCCAATTCTGAATGGCCTTCTCAACTGTCAGGCTCTTATATGGGGCATTTGCATAGGGCACATAATCACGACTCTTAGGCCAAGGAAATGGAGTTACATAACCTTTGGGAGCTGGTATCAGGCAATGTAGCTTCTCCTTTTCAGGAGGACAATGCCTCTCTCGATATATCATGCTATCTCTCGGGAAAGTCATCGCCCGCTTCTGATCTTGGCAAGGAGTGTAATCAGTATAACGGGGATGACATGGTTCAATCACTTTGGGTTTTGATTCAGATTCATCAACGGTCACAGCTTCACCACCATGATGAGTCTCAAAGTTTAGACTTGGCACTAAATTGCAATCTGCAGTGTTTTTGGTTATTTCCAGAGCTAGACTATCACCCTTGCCAAATCCACTTCTTTGCCAAGCACCCAATATGTAAAAGAAACAACACAATCCAACTACAATAAAAATTTGAACTGAACTCCTAGTCCTACCATCAGCTGAATTTGGCTTCATTGCCATAATGAACCTGATTCAAAACCCAGGATAATTAAGCATCAGGGAAATTACTCACAAAATCATCGAAGAAAATTATACTCACCCTTCAAGAATCAGTTTAACTAAAGCAAGTGACTTGATTGATCCGTAAGAATATATTTAAGAACTAGAAACTAAAGCTTACGCTCTGCCTAATACTTGGCCAGTTGGCCTACAACCACAGACAACCCAAAATCAGAGATGAACATTATAAGCCATTTGCAATCCACTGATCTGAAGATCTAAACGGAACAAACAAAACTAATGCAAGCTAAGAAAAGCAAACGATCTATGTTGCAATTGAAATCCCCCAAACCGAAAACAAACAAACAAAAGAAGACTTAATCTAATCAGAGGGAAAATAAATAAAGACTTGGAGTCCAAACCGATTCCACTATAATAAACCCAAAATAAAACATAATGAAACAATGACATGTATAGGGAATCAGATAAAGCTTACAGATCGCATGAAGACAAGCGACAGGTGCTTGAAGATCTCCCCCACTCCAGGAGCAATCAGACAGAGAGATTTCCTGTAAAAATACAATATTTTTCACTGACCAACAATGATTTGTCAGTAAATCTTCTCAAAACCCTGCCTCCGGTGAACTAAACACTCTTTTTTTTCTCCTAACAATAATGGAGACGAGTAGCAAAGCTAATATAGATCGTAGAAGAAGTGAAGAACAGGAACGCCTCTTTCTAGATATCTATTTGTTTTTCTGTTTTTCACGAATAATAATAATAAATATAAGCGTGTGTATGTGTGTGATTATACAGTTTCATAAAACACAGTTGGAAAGTTCCTCCTTTGTTGAAGTATCAATCTCAGTATTGTGGGGACCGCGAAAAGGGTAACCTAAATAGGGGGAGTCGTGAGAGCGACTAATAAATGTACTCATTAAATTTATTTTTTGTATCTTATTTATATTATATAATATTAACAAATATATTTTTCAATACAATCAAATTTTATTAATGTCTTGTCCTATCAAAGGATTGGACATTGTTAAGTCTATTTAAATAAGTGACACGAATATGTTGACTGAGTCAACGTGCACAAATGATTTTATTTTATTTATTTTATAAATTTTATTAAAAATGAAATGACAATGATATTACCAAAATGTTCCTACCAATGAGTTTATGACACTTGTCCCTACAAGGAGTATGTTGGACCGATCAATGGAGATTGCCTCTAGGTCCAAGAGGCCACCTTACCCTATCGATGAGGGCACCTCAGTAAGAGACCCTTAAAGTCTAGCATGCCTCCTCAGCCTACTGAGGAAGAATTCAACAAAGCGTGGTTTCCTACTGCAATTAGGAGACTAACATTGAAGAGAGTTTTGATTCCTGCTGATAGAAGAGTCATACTGAGGCTTAAACTCCGGTAATTCAGAGATTAGCAGTGCAGATGGCAAAAAGAAATAATCCTAGTCCTATTTGAGTTCAGACACAATTTCCACACTTTAGCTTACAGAGAGCTCCGGACAACCGAGCTCCTCTTGATTTTGATTACAAACTGACTTGAGTGTCGTAGAGCCAACGTCAGAGGACAACCTCTGGTGGGTCTTCTAGCTCACGTTTGCTTATTGTGCAAGTAGTTTATCCACATCTTACAAGCTAGTCCAACCACCCAATACGTCATCGTGGTCGGTCCTTTTTTTGACGTCATCAGTTTGACACCGTCTGTGGAAAAAGAATAACTTCCCAAATAAAAATGGTATAGAATAATGTAGGTGCTTTCTACACTTGGACCCGTAATTGTCTCCTGGATGAGAAAGCATCTAGCTTAGTTGTGGGAAGGAAGCATCCAAAATTTCATTGATAAAGCTCGACAAATAGAAGTCTGAAGACTCTGGACCAATATTAATCATGGTGTTCTTGAAGCCATGATAGCCAGTTGCAAATTTACTTGAAATCCATTTTTATTTTTGGAGAAATTGAAAACTTAATGTTCATTTATACTAGTACTTCAATTTCTAGCTTTGACCCCTTGTACAACTTCAAGTTTCAATAATGATAATTCAAAAATGTTGGTGAACGAGGATAAAAGAGGATTTACCATTGTTGGATCTTTTTTACTTATTTTTTCCTTGAAGTTTGACACTATTTGGTTTACCATCGGTGTATCCTTGATGAGTCTCCATAGTCTAGTGCTTTTGAATCAGAAGTGGATTGAGAACCAAAAAGAGTTCATCTACCAGTTAATGCCCAATTCTGAGTGAATTTGGTGGAAATGCTCAAAGGCAAATCTAGAGAGATAATTGATAAGTTCAAAATCTTTCTCAGTTCAAATTTGAAGGAATGACAATGCAAAATACAAGAACCAAAGAGCTCAAACATGTCACTATGTCGAAGGTAAGAGAATTAGTGAACACCAAAACATCACATTGATATAAGACCATTTTTATCCAAAAATTTAAATTTGTACTCAAGAAGCAAAAGATGGGTCTATCATAAACCATCATTCTTGTCATTTTATCTAACAGTACTATGCCATAACAACCATTCAAAATATAACAACCACATGAAGTCCATTATTTGGTCCAGAAGCATTTGTAGGAACTTCATCGCTTTGTTCTGAACTGCGAGGAACATCACTATGCTGGGAGTGGGGTGTGCTCATGCCTCCTTTAGTTGTTCTGCTCTTACCGGCCTGATTTTTTTATTGTGGCAATAATAGGTACCTAATGTTATTGTTGTCTCCTTCATATGTGTTGCTAAGGGATGTGGCTTGCATCAACTCATCCAACCTTATATATATATATAAATATATACACACACACACACATAAAAAAGGATAACAATTAAACCAAACAATAAAACATATCAAAAAATTATACCAAATTACATACATCTTCACAAGGCACTCTCGTATACTGTTGAATGTTTTAGTCGACTGACTGGATATCCAGGACAATCTTTTGCTTACGGATGATAGTGAAACATAACAAATCATAATCTGCAATTTTGGAGGAACTGAGTTCGCATAAGGAAGATTGATATCATTTTTGGTCACCTTAGTCCATCGCTTCAAGATTAATTAGTCAAGAAAATGTTCTATGTTACGTTGTTTGAGAACGTGTATAATATGGCGGCAAGGATAACTAATAGATTCCATGTGCTTGGACGAACATGTGTACATCTCATCCGTAGCATATACACAACAGTACAAATTTGATTCTCCTTCATATATCTCAATAGCATGTACACACGACTTTCTCGTACTTTAATCACATTAACATGATCTACTAGATAAGACTGATCCAATTGAAACTTTATTTTCTTGTATATTGTCCTTGTGAAAACAGATGTTGTATGTGCTTCTAATGGACCCAACGGTTCAATGCTAATAGGATTGTCATACTTACTCTTGAAATCTGCATGTGCTTCGCCTTCCCTAAGCCTCTCAAACTTTGCATCAAAACCTTCGACTAATTTATGGATTTTTAAACCCTTACCCATGAAATCATGTTTGTGAAAATTCATGGATTCACTCCTTTGTGTGGTGTGTTGATCCGCAAAGAACATTCCTATTGACAAGGTGTGTAGACAAGTGGGATAGAAGGAGTAGTGTTCTGGTCTACGGCCTCGTCAATCAGGGTTTCGTGAGTCGGGGCGTTACATACCCCCTTACTAGAATATGTTTAGACAACTTTTCCTTCATTCAAGGACGAGACGTGAATGGATCTATCAAGAGATATGCTATCCAAATATTCTCCATTTGGGCTAAATGCAACTGAGTACACAGGTTCTCTTAAGTATGTGATTATTATATTTCTAACTTCGATGAGTTTTACAATATTATTTTTATTCCCTACAAATTATGAATGTTGCAGTCATTTTCATGCAATGCAATACAATACAAGATGAATAAACATTACTGGAAGCCACTATTACCTTCCCTATGATTTTGTAGTGTGTTGACTAAGTTTACTCTTCAACTACACCTTCTAATACAATATGTTTAAAAAAAACACAATATTAGAATTGTAGAGTAAAATACTAGAGGATGCTGTAGATTTTGACAAGGACGTTGAGAAATTTGTTACTCCAACAAAGTTTCGAGGGGAAAGCACACTCGACACATGCAAGGTTCATATTCCACTTAGAGATGGTGATGGATGGTACAATGTGATGCTCGACTTTTTAGCAGAGGAGATGCTGATCTTTAATTGTAGAAAGCATTGTGAACTTTGTAAAAATATTACTGATATTAAAAAAGTCGTAAGTAACCAAATTATAATTTTGTAGTACTTGCAATAAAAAAATTTGTGGTTCCTAAATTTTATTGCACTGTTGTGAAAAATGTAGGCAAGTTTTTTGTGAGAACTTTTCCTTGAGGATATTATTAACCACAAATTATTTAGTTACAGAAAAAAGACTGATTTCACTTGCTAATTTCCAACAATTGTAGAAGATTATGTTCCCAAGTAAGCAAGTTACTTTTACAATAATTTTAGTTCTTTTTTTCACTTTTGTTTAAAGCTTTTATGTGATTACCTATGGAGGATTTTGGATTATACACTATGTTCATCATGAGGTCTCGTGATAAATCTTGAGATAATTTTGTAAGTTGTAAAACACAATAAACATATCGTTCATGATCAAATATTCCTATAGAATCTAACTATAATTTTTTTTTAATATAGCGAGTTTCAATTGATATGAGGACAAAGTTCCTCATGTAGATGGTGTACCACATTGACAACATAAAACACAATAAGATATACAACTTCGCATACAACTTGTACAAGAAATCAGTAAACCAAAGTAATGTGCGAGATGACGGTAGTGAGGACCTACCGTTTCCTAAGCAATTATATGTTCGAGGATTATTATTTTTTTGTCTTGATTTTGTTTAATATTTATTTAGTAACATTAAAGTTTAATTTATGACTGCAAATTTAGAACTTTTATTTTTTTTATTTAAGGTTTCGCTTTCTATTTATGAACAATTTTGTTTATTATTCATTGCTTAATATATAAGTTTTTTCATCATATTTTTCCAAAGATATGTAAATCCAATCCAAACTTTGCAACTGATTAAGTTTGGTATCGGAGCAAGTTTGAGTAAAATTTTATTTTTATCCCACAATAATACACTAATTTATTGTTTAATCTTTCAAATTTGCCAACTTACTTCCATTTTATCTTTCTGCTACTTTGAAATATCTGCATATTCTTATATAAAGACAACTAAACAACTAAACAACATATGTTTCTTTTAATAACTTAAAAAATAATTCATAGATAAACATGTTTGATAATGTTGAGTGAATTCTTATTTTTTATGATAATCTTGTAATGCTTCTACTATGGGTGACCAGTGCAATAACAAGTTGACCAAACTCATTTTTCTTAACATATACTCAAAAACGATGGGTCTACTTCTCTTCTTCATACTTGATAAGTGCCAAAATATGCATTTTGATGATGTTGATAAAATATCAGCACTTATGAATAATTGAGGTTTTAAGTGATATGTTTGCACATGAAATTACAGATATTATTTTGGATCACTTTATCATCGAAGGTGATGTCATCGGTGATATCACCGCATTTTCATTCAAAGTCATCACCATCATTTCCATTTTCAAAGAATTGGTTCTTAAATTGAATAAGTTGGTGAACAAATCCTCCCCATCTTTGAAAATATGACATTATCTCCTCCACTTATTACCACCAATGTGCTCACTTTTCTCTATAAATAGAGATATTAGGGAGGAGAAAATAAGGAAGAAGAAAGAAGAAACCAAGGGCGGTGTTTTCAATTATATTTGTAATATGTTTCATGTTTGATTTCATAATGTATAACTAAACTTTTGTTAGTTAGGGCTTGATCTTGAAACCCTAAACATGGTTTCAATTCTATAAGTTATGTGGATTTCATATTTTTACAAGCATGATGATTTTGATTTTTTTTTTCATGATATTTGAATTTTAATATTTGTTTCTTTGAGTAGCTAACTTTTTGAAACATGTATTAGAATTAATTGTTGTAGAACATGGTCAATTGCCTTGTTGAATATGTTCTTACTTGCAACATATAATTCGGTTAAAACGAATTATGAGAAATCAATTCTTGAATACTTAAGTACAGACACAATGTATTAAAATTCTTGTGACATTCATATTATATTCTCTTATTGGGTTCTTGATTGTTAATTGATGCAAATGTCAAAAACTTTACATGCACCTAAGAGAGAATTATACAACTTGAGTTTGACCATGACTTTGTCGTTAATATTGTCATTATATGCTTGCTGGAATTATCAATCTATCATTTCTTATAAATTGTTTGATTGTTTTGTTGTGGATAGTGAGTCCTAGCTAGTATTCTCATTAATTGAAGCTCATCAATTCTCATTCTTGTTTTTAACGCCAATTTCTTTATCTTTATTATATCTTATAAGAATTAAACAACCCTTTTTTACAATTGTGTCAATTATATTCAAGCATTAGATTTTATATTTACTAGTATCACTCATTGTGAGATCGACTCTTGCTTATTCAGTATATATTATTGGTACACTTGTGAGATTATTTTAAATTGTAACTAATGATATAACAATACTACGGTCCAAAAGTGTAAGTATAAATTGGTTGTCAGATGGACCTTAATTATCAAAAAATGTTCAATTGTCCTTTTACTCTCAAGAGTTAGTAAATTAGAACATAAACCTAATTTCCCCAAAAAAGAGCATGATAGGAAAATGCTGCTACATAAGGAAAGTCATATAGAATGGATTGAACAAGAAACTTTTGCAGTCTGTGCTTGAGGTTTTTGTATATACTTTCCTCATATTTTTACACTTTGCAGTCTATGGACTGAGGAAGAGGTTCTATGGATAACAACTAAAAAAATTGCCCCTCTCATATGAACGAGATTGGGATAAAACACTAATACTATTGGCATCCAGGATACAAAACCTCAAGATAACTAAGAATTTTAAGGTTTCAACTATTAAAATATGAAGAGAAAGGCGACTCGCTACACCACGTCATCAGTTTCAAGATAAATTGGAAAAGAATTCCTCATTAGGAATTTTATTCCTACTTAACTTTGTATGACTTACATGGTTTATTCGAAATACCCTTATAAGATATACCAAAGTACATGATTTGAGGTATCTAGATGTTACCGAAGTATGTCCTTTCTTGGTGATGATTAAGGTGCTTCTTCTTGGTGTCCAACTATGCCCAAAGTGTCTCTCTTAGGTATGTCAGATTCTATTATGATCTATCACGTGTCCGCTTTTTGAGTGAGGATTTTTTCGGTTTAATCTATTTTTTTTGTAAAGTCATGGCCTCATGGATTGGGTCCAACTAGGGATCCGCCGAACCTGGCTCAAAAGATTAGGCCCAGACCCAAGCCTGAAAGCTCAGTTCGGGCCCCTTCATGCTATTTTTACTAACAATGAAATAATGACCCGATTCAGTAATCTAATACTTTTGCAACATGTAAAGAGAGAAAGTTCATGGCGTGTCGGGTCTTGTAAACTTGTTTGGAATTGAGTCCCCTGGTTTGGCATCGAGCATGAAAATTGCAGAATATTTGCCACTAGATTCTTAGTGAAAAATATCAATATATATGAGTTATGACATCACGCATACATGCACGTATACGTATTCAATTTTACCATTCAAATTATAAACAATTTATATCATGATCATCACATTAATATCTATAGACAATTAATAATTGTAAGCTAATATTAGGCATTCTGGGGTTCGTCCTAGAAATTAAACACAGGCTTGACCTCAAAAATGAGTTCAGGCCCAATTCCAGAGATCGAGCCCAGGCTCTCTCATGTAGGAATGACAAAATTCCCCGCGGGTCCGGGGACCCGACCCGAAATTTCGGGGTCGGGGACTCAAAATTTCTGGGTCGAAATTTTTATTATATTTAATTTTAAAATATATATATATATATAGACAAATATTTATAACATATTACATATACATATATAGATAATATATTCATATATATAATTCAAGGTAAATTTGATAATTGATATTGGTAATTGGTTAGTTTGATGGTTTTGTGCTTGTTGAATTACCTAGAAGATTCATTTACATGTGCACTGTGCATTGATGTTTAATTTTTTATTTTTGGTTGAAATCCATTTATTAAGAACATGAGAACATCAAGCTGCTATATTGGCTCCTTTTCATTTTACAAACACTTTTATGTTTGGTTTTGTTTTGAACTTTTGATGTATGGATGATTAGAACAAAAATCTTTAATATTTTTGTGTGAATTATTTGATTTGTGGATGCTTGCAGGTGAATTATTTGTTTTTTGAATGCTTCAAGGTCGGGTTCGGGGATGGAATCGGGGATGGGTGTTACCCGTCCCCGTCGGGTTCGGGGATCCCGACTCCCAAAAATTAGGGATGGGGTCGGGGATGGGGGCGGGGATGAGTTTCGGGTTCGGGGATGGGGATGACATACCCCGCCCGTTGCCATCCCTACTCCCATGTATAGAGTGGGACTACCCAAATTTGATGTCACTTCGAGCTTGGGTTGGACTTTAGGGGCAGGCCAAATGGTGACCTATGGGCCTGACTAGTTATTTAAACAACAAATGAATTAAAATATAAATATTAACAATATAAAAAATTAAATGGGCACGGCCTGGCCCAGCACGACCTGGCCTGCCAAGGGGTCTGGCATAGCCTCATAGGTGTACTGGGCCGGCAGGGCAAGGCCCAGATATCTGTAATGCCGGGCCGCAGAGCACTAAAAACGTGGGCGGTGCACTTCTCTAATCTTGGAGCAGGACTGAGCAAGAAGAGAGGCAGAAAAGAGACAGAAGAAGACAAATTCCTGCAACTGCACAGAGTGATGCATAATTGAGCACTGGTTGTCTCCCAACGCTTGGGATCGAGTTTGGCATCCCTAATAAAGCGAGTATTCACGAAGTTTTGCACCGCCACACTCAATCTCTGTGTCATACGACGTTGTCTCGCCGACAACAAAATTCGGATCCGAAACAATGAGAAGGTACCTATATAACTCCATGGAAGTAAACAGATATTAATTTCTTGTTGACTAATTAGTTGGTCGATTGAACTGTGGATTGGCAGGCCTGGGCACCACCGGCCTCATGGAAAGCAAGGAATGAAGGGAATGCTGGTGAAGCTGTCTATTGCCGTCGTTGTTCTTTTAATTTGCACGCTTTCCCTCTTGTTCTCGGCCACCACTGGCGGCAGTAATGGCTATCCCTCCGAGGTTAGTTAAGCGACTTGTTTTTGGGTTCCAAAGCAATTATCATCCAAATCTTTGTTATAGATTTCTATGTATGATCTTGATGTTTCCACTTCAATTACAATAGTTTTAGAATTGAGAATGTCAACTCTTCCAATACGTCACTGAAGTAGAAGAAGAAGCCTGCGCACTTAACACTGTGCTTGACATTTTTTGCTAAAATCTATTTCTAGAGCAATTGATTTGCAGTTGTTTCCTGGATTTCTGATAGCTTTGATGTTAGAGGTACAGGAGGGTTGAAATATTGTTTGCATCCTTAATTGATTTGTTACTGCAGTATTGCAATGGTGGTAACAGATGTTCACCCCAGTGCTTAGGTTATAGCAAAAAAATTTGGTTGATCCTATCCATTTTGATGATCCTGAGAATCTGTCTTCCAAATATCTATAGCTTGGGGTAAGAGTCAATGAAATCTGAGCCTAATGCAATGGAGTGACAGGATTGTGTTCCTTAATAAATAATAAAACATAACAGTAAATAAAAGATAACACTAAGAGCATACAATGCAGAATGCAAAATCCTCCCATAAAAAAAGGAAGGAATCATTCGTCAGGAAATAATGTGAGTTGATTTTGAGATTCAATGAATTGTGTTGACAATTTAATCTACGATTCCACAAGTCATTAATGGCTAGTGCACGTGGGATAGAGTTGATCAAGGGGAATTCCTTCTGCAGCAAAGGGCTGTTAAAGAGGCTGCTCCTCCTCGCCTGGCTACATCTCTGAGAGCCTGACCTCCTTGGTTAACAACACTTTCAGGATATTAAGGAGGGTGAAACTGTCATTTAGATGAATTTGCATTCATTAGGGTTGCAATGTTTAGATCACGTCTCTGTGTGCAGCATTTTCCAAATGTACACAATTTCAATTTTGTTTTCATTGAACCGCCTCGATAGAAAATGTTATGTTTTGTGGGATTGATTCATGATATTATACTAAAATTTCTATACTCTCTATCTCTCTCTTTATCTCCTCTCTCCATGAAATAGTGTTCATGACTGCTAGTGTGATTTATGCATCAACAAGGTCTTATCTTTATTTGTGTTTAAAAACGTGCCCTGTATCAGTATGATGTCACTGATTTTTTCGTGTTACAACTGTAGCCACTTAACTTTATCTCACTATTAATGAAACTTCACATATTATATCAAAAAGAAATGGCGTCACTATTTGTGATGTATAATACAAGATTTCTTTCTCTCTTCTCCAATTGGCTTGCTATAGATATAGCCCGATGGATGTAAATTTTAATGAGGATTGAGAGAACCAAAACTCTAACCTCAAATTAACCCCCAAATAAAGAACCCTACGAATTTTTTTTCTTCTCAATTCCTAGGTTGTTAAAACTAAAAAATAGAATAGTTTCCTCTCTCAGGTAGGGTTGGATAAACCCACCTCCCCTTCTCAGCCTCTCACAGAGCAGAGCGTGTATCAGTCTCACTGAATTTTCAAGGAGTCCGTTCTCCAGAAAACTTTTCATAAAAACTCTCAATTATAATTCATTCATTACTTACATCCACATAGATAGACTCTTAATAATCATAATAACATAAAAGCATCATTCAAATAAAACTATGATTCCTAAAAGGTAAATTAATAAGACTCCAATTCTAATGATGAGTTGACTTAACAAAATAACATAATAAAATACTCATAAAACGAATAACTAATAATAAATTTGAAATCCCAACAGCCTTGAAAATTACGACAATACCCTTACTATGAAAACTAAAAGAAACATAGTTAAAATGGACCCAATAATAAACTAGATAAAAACATAAAATTAATGGTCTTCCTGCATCATACCCTATCTTGTGAAGATTGGCTTCATTTGCTTGCCATACATTGTTTTTGGGATGCTTCATATTAGCTTGACAAAGCTGGCTTGTGTTTTATTGGGTTATAAACATTTATGAATTATTCATATCTCTTACCCATATCTTTTGTCTAAGAACTTCTAGCTATCACCATTGTATTTTTCCTTACATTTATAAGTAGTTTTACCATTTAAGTTAAATTCTAGGGTTTACGGACAAAACTTAAAATTCTATTGTCAATGAAAAACATAACTTTAAGTCTAAAAGTAATCTTTTTGTGGATGGATTCCAAAGTTTATCATTAGATTAGTTATTAAGTGAATGTTTTAACTGGATTTAGTATCTAGAGCAGCTGACTGGGATAAGTGCATGCCCACTTGTTTTCATTTTTTCTTCTCCTTTGGTGCCAATTATTTACTGTTCTCAATTTTTTATTAGAACCCAATAATTCTCAATTTTTTTGAGAGCCAGGCATGGATACACACATTTTCTATAATACAGCAGTCTCCAATAGTGATGCTTGCTCTAATTTTGTAAATGGAGTTGAAAAGTCATTGGTTGTTCCTATTAAAATGCGTTTGCATCATCATTATCTGAAATTAAGCTTCTTTTGGTATTTTGTATTCAATGATTGGTACTTGGAACCTGACATTTTATTTTCTTCCCATGTACAAACAGATCAAGGTGGAAGAACTCTGGGCAAATGCTAATTCTGATGGCTGGAGGCCATCTTCTGCTCCAAGATCTGATTGGCCCCGTATGTAATTTTCAAGTTTTAAAAGAAGACTTGCAAGAAATAGAACGGTTTAGACTGTTGACATTTCTTAAAATATTTTTTTTATTTGCAACAGCTCCTCCAAAAGAAAGCAATGGCTATCTGCGAGTTCGTTGTAATGGTGGTCTGAATCAGCAGCGCACTGCTGTTTGTATCTCTTATTTTTAAATTCGTTTCTTACATTTTCTCTCATTGAACTTTACTTTCACCAAATTGCATTGTGGTTCAGAAAAAAATTATTAAGTTCTGCACCAGTTCCATGGATTTGTTCACATGAGAATGACTTTTTTTTTTTTATTCTTCTTCTTTATATTTCTATAATTACAAGTGAACATGTGGTCAGGTGGTAGAGTTGCGATGGTGCAACCTATAGGTCACAAACAACTTCTCCACATATTATGTGGGGGTAAGGTCTGGGTGCGACCTGTTTATCCTTGACCCCACCCACTATGGGGGCATTGTGCAACGGGAGTTGTTTACCTTTAAATTTCTGTAATTAAACTTGACTTTGCAAATTGC
This sequence comes from Euonymus europaeus, assembly GCA_963580455.1. Classification (NCBI taxonomy): domain Eukaryota; kingdom Viridiplantae; phylum Streptophyta; class Magnoliopsida; order Celastrales; family Celastraceae; genus Euonymus; species Euonymus europaeus. Next base: position 6,109,311 of record OY756965.1, read on the forward strand.
TTAAATGAGCAAATGAAGCTAATGAATGATATTTGTATGCTGCATCCTTTTGATATTCTAGATTTGTATTCTGCATCCTTTTGATGTTTTAGATTTGTATGCAACATCCTTTTAATTTTCTAGATTTGTAATGCGACATGAAAATTTATATGAAATTGATTAATGCGCATACTTTTGATGTTCTAGATTTGTAATGCGGTTCTTGCTGCACGAATCATGAATGCTACACTTGTGCTCCCTGAGCTGGATGCGAACTCCTTCTGGCACGACACCAGGTATTCCTTTAGTTTGCTCATTCTTAGAACTTTTTTATTTTTTATTGTTTAGAAACTTTTTAAGGTACCAAAGGGTTCTGAACAGAAATTATGAGGCTAATCTTATGACATCAACAAAGTTACAGAGCAAAGGAAACCAAAATTTGACACATGCAAGCCAATTATCAATAAAAACATCAAAAGAGGTCTCCTTGGACTAAAAAATCATGCAATTTATCTCCTGTCAAATTAACCACATGATGGATGAAGGAATGAACAAGATGATCTTTAATTTTGTCTTATCTGTAGTCTAAGAGCTCCGGGATGGAAATTCTGAATGAGCCTTGGAAATGTTCACCCTCTTTAAGCTTACAAGGTTTATTGTAGTGAACCAAGCCCTTCTTGACTATGGAGCTAGTAAGCATGGGTGCGTCTATCACCCTGGGGTACCTGCACCAGATATGTTTTATGTGCGGTTGCGCCGTGGGTGTGGTACGAAATGTCTGGGTGCGGCTGTTAACAAATCCGATTTTTTAAGAAAAAATAAAATAAAAATGGGTGCTGCTTAGGTGCGATTTAGGATACTGTTCTGATAGGAATCTAGGAAATAACTCAGCAAATTAACTCCTTTCTAAAGTGATCTTACAACAAGAAGATCAGCTAAATTATGAAATTCTTATTTCTGGATTTATTTCGTAATTTTCTGATCTACTTTCTTGAATACAAGAACAAGGCTTATATAGAGATCTTAGAACTTTCTAGATCTCTAATTTTCTTGTACAATAAGTTCTCCTCTGGAACCCAAAAGACAATAGTTTTGGTAAAACCAACTTAAATACTTATGCATGATTCAAGAGTCTTGGAACTAAAGAAAAACCTTATTCACACTAACACTCCTTCTTAAGGTTTTCTTTGACAAGACCTAGCCTTGTTCTCAACATTTCAAATTTGGCTTTTGGCAAAGCCTTTGTGAATATATCTGCAAGCTGATCCTCTGTCTTGCAATAAACCAGCTTGATTTCTCCATTTTTCTCAGCTTCTCTAATAGCATGATAACTCATATGCTTTGTCCTTCCATGTTGCACAGGATTTGCAGCAATAGCTGATTTATTATCACAAAACAAGCCAGTAGGTTCAGCTTGCTTCTGTCGCAAATCTGCCATAAGCTTTCTAAGCCAAATAGCTTGATTTGAAGCTCCAGCTGCTGAAATATACTCAGCTTCAGCTGTTGATTGAGCCACCATTTCTTGTTTCTTTGTACACCATGAAAATGCAGCTGATCCAAGCATGAAAACATAGCCAGAAATGCTTTTGCAAACATCTATAATGCCAGCCCAGTCACTGTCAGTATATCCATTCATAACTTCACCATATTTCCCTTCAAACCACAAACCAAAATTAGTTGTACCCCTCAGGTATCTTAGCATCCTTTTAGCTGCTCTAAAATGATTTTGGCTAGGAGAGTTCATGAACCTTGACAACATGCTTGATGCAAACATTAAGTCAGGTGAGGTCTTGTAGCTGTTATGTATAGCAAACTTCCAACACAACTCCTATAAATTGATGCATCTGCAGCTTTAGCTCCATCATAAGCAGAGAACGTAGAATTCACCACAACTTCTTTACATTTCTCCATCTTGAATTTCTTTAAAACATCCAAGGCATATTTCTTTTGAGAAAGAAAAATGCCATTTTTACATTGCTGAATCTCCATTCCCAGAAAATAGGACATCTCTCCAAGATCAGACATCTCTCCAAGATCAGACATCTCTCCAAGATCAGACATCTCAAACTCTGTCTTCATTTAAACCTTAAAAGCTTCTATATTTTCTGGACAGCTTCCTGTGATGAAGAAATCATCCACATACAAAGATATAATCAGTTGTTGTTCACCATCTTTAACATAAAGTGTTGGTTCATTTATACTCCTCCTGAATCCATGTTCTAGAAGATAAGAATCAATCCTGCTGTACCAAGCTCTTGGAGCTTGTTTTAGGCCATACAAAACCTTCTTTAGTTTGTAAAATAAAAATATCTTCTTCTAATGCTCCATTCAGGAAAGTTGATTTTATATCCAAATGATATATCTTCCATCCCTTTTGAGCTGCCAAAGCAATCAACATCTTGATGGTATCATGTCTTGCCACAGGAGAGAAAGTGTCTCCATAGTCAACAGTCAACACGCATATCCCTTCATGACTAACCTTGCTTTGTATTTGTTTACAGAGCCATTAGGGTTTAGCTTTGCCCTATAAACCTGCTTGACACCAATTATATTGTGATTTTGAGGTCTGGAAACAGGCTGCCATGTACCATTCTTGTTGATCATTTTAATCTCTTCTTCCATAGCTTTTTTCCACTCTCCAAGCGTATTAGCTTCTTCAAAACTTGCTGGTTCTGACAGTATCTGATTGCAACTTTCATAGACCTCAGATAGAGGCTTAGATTTCTTGACAAACTCTTCATTTGTAGTTTCAGCTATCAACTTGTCATTAGCAGATTCTGAAGTAGAGATTTCTATATCTGAAGACTGAATTGAGCTCTTAATCTACTCACTTTCCCAATCCCAATATGAGTTCTCATCAGCAACAAAATCTCCGCTTACACCAATCTTCTTGGTATTTAAATTATAGACCCTGTATCCCTTGGATTGAGATGAATAAGCAAGGAAGATACCTTTTTCAGCCTTCTCAACCAGTTTTGTTCTTTTTACTGATGGAATATGAGCATAACAGATAGATCCAAACACTTTTGTTCTTTTTACTGATGGAATATGAGCATAACAGATAGATCCAAACACCTTTAAGTGCTTGGCAGAATGTTTAGATCCAAACCATGCTTCACTTGGAGTCTTGCCATTTAACAGCCATAGTTGGCAACCTGTTAAGAATGTATGCAGCAGTATATACTGCTTCAGCCCAAAAACTCTTAGGCAATTTCTTCTCCATGAGCATACATCTTGCCATCTCCATTACTGTCCAGTTCTTCCTTTTTGAAACTCCATTTTTGCTATGGTGAATAACTCACAGTGCATTGATGAGTTATATAACTCTGAGATTCCACAAGAACTTTGAATTTCTTGAAAATATTGAAAACCTGTGACTTATTACTCAAGAAATATACCCAGGTCATTCTTGTATGGTCATCAATGAAGGGAATAAAATACCTATTTTGGCTTCACTCAGAGGACCACACACATCAGTGTGAATTAGTTCAAGTTTTTCACTTGCCCTCCAAGTAGAACTAGATGGAAATCTTTTTATATGCAATTTGCCAAGCTGACTGATTTCAGAAAGGTCTTTGATAAAGCCATTTTCAATAGTCCACTTCAGAGTTCAAGGCAGATTTTTCAATTCTTGCAACATAAGAAGCTTCTTCAATTGCAGAGCACTTTAGAGGAAAACTCTTTTCACTCATTCTAACTTTAACGATTTCTATTTTCTAAGGATTGTAAACAGTACACCAACAATCCTCAAAATGTAGTGAATAACCCTTGATCATTAAAGCTACACTCAGGAGATTATTATATAGGCATGGAATATAGAGAACATTAGGTATGAGTTTAGTACCTTTCTTTGTTGTTAAAGCAACAGTTCCTCTCCCTTGAGCTTCTACTATTTCTCCATTTCCAAGCTTTACCTTAGTCTTCACAGACTCGTCCAAATAAGTGAATAACTCAGCATTTTTGGCCATATGAGAAGAGCAACCACTGTCTATGAGCCATACATTTGTTTCAGATTTTTTAGTATAGTCCTGAGGCATGAATAAATGATCTTCATGATCCTGCTCCTGCAGCTCATCAACAAAGTTTGCTTGCAGTCTACCTTGCTGTCCTCCAGATTGCTTCTGTTTCAACCAACAATCTTTCTCTCTATGTCCCATCTTGTTACAATGCCAGCATTGCAACTGCTTTTGGCCTTTGAATCTGCAGTATTTTTCCAAGTGATTGGTTTTTTTGCAAACTCCACAAGCAGGAAACTTTCCTTTCTTAACTGGTTCACTTGAACCTTCGCCAGTTTTACCTTTTTCAGTCTTATTGAAGAACCTTCCTTTGCCACCTTTTGATGATCCTTGCTTCCAGATTTTATGCTTTGCTTGAAAGCCTCCTTCAGATGCTTCAGTGTGCCTTAAGGAAACTCTCCGCTCTTGCGCTTGCAACTTACTACATAATTCAGAAACAGTAAGCTTTGCGAGATCACTAGACTCTTCTATTGCTGAAATTTTTGGCTCAAACCTCACAGGCAAACTTACTAGCATTTTCTCCACCACCTTTTGATCATTGATCTTTCCTCCATATAATCTCATCTTATTTACCAGATCTATTAGCCTATTTGAGTAGGCTTTCACTGAATCACCATCTTTCATTCTTTGTAATTCAAACTCCCTTTTGAGAGTCAACAGCTTCACTGTTCTAACCCTTCCATTTCCTTGAAATTCATCTTTAAGCTTGTCCCAAGCTTCTTTAGCAGATTCAAGATCAACAATTCTAGAAAAAATTTCTTCTTTTACTGCAAAGTGAATGAAAGTTAGGGCTTTAAAATTCTTTTGACTAAGCTCAGCATGATCCTTCATCTGCTTTATAGTTGCTGTATCAGGTAGGGAATTGGGATCAAACTCGAGCTCAATCATATCCCACAAATTATGTGCTCTAAGAAAAACTTTCATTTTCACTAACCAGAAATCAAAACCCTCACTAGAGAAAATTGGAGGATTTAGTAGAGAAGTTGTTGACATTGCTGGTTACTTCTGAAATTCTTCTTTTGCTACAAAAAAACAAATTGATCGATCTTCCACAGTCCCGCAAGAACAATCAGCTCTGATACCACTGTTCTGATAGGAATCTAGGAATTAGCTCCTTTCTAAAGTGATCTTACAGCAAGAAGATCAACTAAATTCTGAAAGTCTTATTTCTGGATTTTATTTCTTAATTTTCTAATCTACTTTCTTGAATACAAGAACAAGGCTTATATAGAGATCTTATAACTCTCTAGAGCTTTAATTTTCTGGTACAATAGGTTCTCCTCTGGAACCCAAAAGACACTAGTTTTGGTCAAACCAACTTAAATACTTATGCATGATTCAAGAGTCTTGGAACTAAAGAAAAACCTTATTCACACTAACAAATACGTCTAGGTCAAAATAAAGAGGTAAACTGAAAAAAAAAACGCATTTGTGCATGACCTAAATCGCAAACCTCAGCCTATGTCTGTCCAAATCCCAAGCTTTGAGGAATCACTGGTTGCTGTGAGGTTGAGATTGAGGTCGAGGTCACAAGGAGTCGCTGGTTGCCGAACTGGAATTGCTGGTCGTGGTTGCAACTAACCAGGTATTGCTGTGTGATGTCGCTCATCCTCTCTCTCACTCTCTGAATCTCTGTTTGTCTCTTTTTGTCTCTGCTGACTGCTGGAATTTACAACCACTGGGCTAACTTAAAACTTAAAATGAATGGAACTATTGAATTTCTGGGTACTGGGCTTCAAACACTGGAACTACTGGGTACTGGTTTTCAGTCAATGGAACTATTGAATTTCTTTTAGAGTTTTAGTCATTGTGTGCTAGCTGGTCTTGTGTGCGCACGTGCTAGCTGTACTGTGTTGGTCTGTATACTGGTTCCTGTTTATGGGTAATATATATATGTGTTGTAAGTTGTAAGGGCATTTTAGTCTTTCCTGAGTGTGTTGTAATGTTTTACCTAGGGTTCTTCTCCTAGGGTTGATAATTTGGAACGAATAAAACTTCTCCTCTTCATCTCTGTGCTTCGGCTGCTGTACTGTTCACTGTTTCTGCTTACTGTGTGTCTCTATTTCACAAATCTACTTGGTATCGGAGCCAGGGTGGTTCCTGAGTCGCGCGATGACGACGCGATGACGAGTTCGGCATGCGATGGCAAAGAGAGATCCCTGAGTCGCGCGCTGACGAGTTCGGCGAAGCTTTTTGCCTGCTCTTCTCTGCGACGATGATCGGTTCTCCTATGTCTTCGATTTCGTCCGCGTCAAAGTTCCTTCTTTGGTCGTCTGTTCCTGCTCTATGATCTGCCTCGTTCTGTTGCTGTTTCAGAGTCTTGCGTATATCTCTCTTCTCGCCTATGGTGCTCGATTGGTTCGATTAGCTCCAATTTTTGATTCTGGATTGTTACACTACTTCTGCTCTGGTATGCTTTTAAATTCTGGATTATTCTGGATTGTTACATTGCTTCTGCTCGGGTATGCTTTAAATTGGAACCTTGATATGGCTGCTTGATACATTGCTCTGGATTGTTACATTGTCTCTGCTCTTGATCCGGTTGCTTGGATTTAACTCTGGTTTGTAAAATTGCTTGAAATATTGTTCTTGTTACTTGGGATTTCTCTCGGTATTGGTCTTTGCTTTTCAACTTTGTTCTTTGTTGCTGGATTTTCTTGAACTTAGCTTGTGAGTTCTCTTTGTTACTAGTCAGCAAAATGTCTGCTTCTACAGAATCTGTGAGTAAAGCATTTGCCAAAGTCATTGTTTCTCGTGATGATGATCTTCCTCGTTCAATTACTTCCAAGAAGCTCAATGGCTATAATTATATGTCATGGGCTCATGCTGTTAAAGTCCACCTTCGTGGCAAAAAAAAATTGAAGTATCTTACTGATGAACCTCCCAAGAAAGATGATCCTGCTCTTGCAGATTGGGAGAGTGATGATTCTCTTATCATGGGTTTGTTATGGCATAGTATGGAGCCCAGTATTGTATCTACTGTTGAGTTTGCTGAGACCTCCAAACAAATATGGGATACTCTGGCTAGTGCTCACTCTCAGCATTCTAATGTTTCTCGGGTCTATGAATTGTATGAACAAATTTTCTCAACTAAACAGAATGGTGCAACACTTCCTGATCACTATAGTCGTCTTAAGAGCTTGTGGGATCAGCTCTCGCAACATCGTCCCTTTACTCTCGATCTTTCTGAACAACAACGCTACTGGGAGGAGTTTATGCTTGCTTCTCTACTTGCCAGCTTGGATTCTGATTTCAAAGGATTTAAAGATCAAATTCTGGCTAGTGAGACTCTACCCACTACTGCCAATGCTTATTCTCGGTTGTTACGCTCGTCATTGGGTCACAATACCTCTTCGGTTTCGACACCTGTCGATGTTACAGCTCTATTGTCTACTCCAACTCAGCGTGGTGGTGCTAGTTTCTCTCGTGCCCGATCCTCTCGTGGCCGTGGAAGTGGCCGTGGTCGCGGAGGAGGGCGGTCTCAAGGTCGTGGTGACAAACAGTGCACTCATTGTGGTGGCACCAATCACACTGAGCCATATTGTTGGGTTAAATATGGCAAACCTGATCATGTGAATCGTGTTACTGATTCCTCCTCTTCAGTTCACTCCTCTGGTTCTGAGTTGCCTTCGATTTCCGCACTTGACACTCAAGAGAAAATTTCTGCTCAACTTAGTGAACTTCTTCAGACATTGCGTGCTTCCCCATCTACTTCTACTACTGTCACTCTTGCCAAATCAGGTAATGTTGCATGTTCTGTTCAAACTACTCCTTGGATTCTTGATTCCGGTGCAAGTTCTCATATGTCTGGTAATTCTTCACTTTTCACTCATTTACATTCCATTAATCATAATGTCATTCTTGCGGATGGGTCCTCCTGCCCTGTCTCTGGTAAAGGAACTTTGAATCCACATTCTCTGTTCTCTTTACCACAAAGTCTCTACATCAAAAAATTTCCCTTCAATCTTTTGTCGGTTAGTCAATTGACTCGTACTCTCAATTGTTCCATTATTTTTACTCCTCATTCTTGTGTTTTTCAGGATCTTCAGAGCAAGAAGACGATTGGTTTGGGTCATGAACGTGATGGACTCTACTATTTGGATCCTCTGAGTCCTACTTCAACTCCATCTTCTGCACTCTACACCTCTCTTACTCCTCTCCAGTGGCATTGTCGTTTAGATCCCGGTTTAGATAAACTTGCTCCTCGCGCACGCAAATGCATTTTTCTTGGCTATTCTCGCACTCAAAAAGGTTATCGGTGCTATTGTGCTTCCTCTCGTCGTTACTTTGTTAGTGCTGATGTTACCTTCTTTGAGAATGTTCCTTTTTATTCTGATGAAGGTTCCTCCCTGTGTTTTGATGATTCTTCTCCTTGCTCCAGTCTGTCCCTGCCTTCAGATGCTCTTGTTCTTCCTCTTTTCAATAATACACTTAGTGCTGATCTTCCATCTTCTCTAAGTGAGGGGGAGTCCAAGGAATCTGCTGAACCACCTATTGATCCTCCATTGGAATCTGCTGAACCACCTATTGATCCTCCATTACAGGTATTTCATCGGACCCCCAATAGGAAAGTCATCTCCTATGGCCCATCCAACTCGTCATCTGCTTCTGAAGTCCTACCGATTGAGACTCAAGTTCCTACTTCCACCGATGACTTACCTATTGCTCTTCGTCGTGGTAAGCGTGCTTGCACTAAATATCCTCTTTCTAACTTTGTTTCATATCATCGTGTTTCTCCATGTTTCCATTCCTTTGTTTGTGGTTTGTCTACTGTTTCTGTTCCAGCATCCTATAATGATGCCATATCTTCTCCGGGGTGGAAGCAAGCAATGGATGAAGAAATGAGTGCTCTCTATAAGAATCATACATGGGAATTGACTTCTCTACCCTCTGGGAAACAGCCAGTTGGATGTCGCTGGGTATATACTGTGAAATACTTACCAGATGGGTCCGTTGAACGTCTCAAGGCGAGATTGGTTGCCAAGGGCTATACACAGACATATGGAGTAGATTATATGGAGACATTCTCTCCAGTAGCTCGTTTGAATTCAGTTCGTATCATTTTTGCTGTTGCTGTAAGTAAATCTTGGCCCTTATATCAACTTGACATCAAAAATGCCTTTCTTCATGGTGATCTTCAGGAAGAGGTTTACATGGATCAACCTCCTGGATATACTATTTCTGGGAGTAAAACTCTTGTTTGTCGTCTGCGGAAATCTTTGTATGGTTTGAAACAGTCTCCTCGAGCTTGGTTTGACCGTTTTAGCACAGCCTTGGTGGATTATGGCTATAAAAGATCCGTATTTGACCATTCAGTGTTTGTTAGGAGACGTCCATCTGGGGTGGTTATCCTCATTGTTTATGTTGATGATATTATTATATCCGGTGATGATCTTGAAGGTATTAGTGAGTTAAAGAGTTACCTAAGTAGTCAATTTTGTACTAAAGATCTGGGCAATCTTCGATATTTTCTTGGTATAGAAGTGGCTCGTTCATCTCGTGGACTCTTTCTCTCACAAAGGAAGTATATTCTTGACCTTCTTACCGAGACAAGATTATTGGGAGCTCGTCCAGCGGACACTCCTATTGATGTCAAATCCAAGCTTGACCCTGACACTGGTGCTGTTTACAAAGATATTGGTCGATATCGACGTCTAGTGGGCAAGCTCATGTATCTTACTGTCACTCGTCCTGATATTGCTTATGCAGTTAGTATTGTCAGTAGATTCATGCAGGCTCCTCGATCTCCTCATTTTGATGCTGTCTGGCGAATCATACGCTATCTAAAAGGCACAGTTGGGCGTGGTTTACTTTATCGGGTATCCTCGCTTCAAGTGTCGGGATATAGTGATGCAGATTGAGCTGGGTCTCGGTCAGATCGTCAATCTACCTCTGGATATTGCACCTTTCTTGTGGAAAATTTAGTCACATGGCGTTCTAAGAAGCAACAAGTTGTTGCTCGTTCTAGTGCCGAAGCTGAATATCGAGCCATGGCACATACAGCTTCTGAAATGTTATGGGTGTTTTTTATCCTTTCTGATTTTGGTATTAAAGTACCTCGTCCCATGCCTATGTATTATGATAATCAAGCAGCGATTTATATTGCCAACAACCCCGTCTTCCATGAGCGTACCAAGCATATTGAAGTAGACTGTCACTTCATCAGAGATCTATTGTTAAGGAAAGATATTTGTACTTCTTATGTTTCTTCTACTTCGCAGTTAGGAGATTTCTTTACTAAACCTTTGTTTCCTTCTATGTTTCATAAGTTTTGTACCAAGCTGAGTATGTACAATATGTACATTCCAGCTTGAGGGGGGCTGTTGTAAGTTGTAAGGGCATTTTAGTCTTTCCTGAGTGTGTTGTAATGTTTTACCTAGGGTTCTTCTCCTAGGGTTGATAATTTGGAACGAATAAAACTTCTCCTCTTCATCTCTGTGCTTCGGCTGCTGTACTGTTCACTGTTTCTGCTTACTGTGTGTCTCTATTTCACAAATCTACTATATGTAATGTGTGTGTGTGTGTATTATTAACCGTATCCCCACCGCACTCGTATCGTTGTTTTTTGAGAATTGAAGAATCCGCAGATCCCCGAATCTGTATTCCCGCACCCGTATCAGTGCTTCTTAGCTATGGAGTCGTGATTCTCTTTGCAAAGACAGAGTATAAGCTCTACCAAACAAGTTAGGTCCCATCTTTTAGCTGGGTTGAAACCTGTTTTCTGCATACCATCCAATGTCAGAATTTTTCCTGGCAGAGCTTTCTCTGAAATAGAACAACTCTAGGAGCTATTGACTTTCAGATTTAGTTCCAGTATAATTAAGAATTGCCAAGATGGAAATTGGCCTGTAGATCTTCTGGTCCTGGTAGTAAGATTTTACAATAAATACCTTGTCATTGGAGAGCTTCCACTGAATCCCATCCTCAAGAACAGGATTAATATTAGAATTAATATCTGTAATTCAGAACTGCAAGATGAATTATCCCTCCCAGTTTTGAGCATTCCTGTTGAAAGTGATGTTTGGAGAGATACAAAAAGAGGCAGACACTGCTGAGTTTATTGAATCAACCTCGTGGTCTTGAGCATTTTTAAAACACGTTCTGCTACTCATCTACTCTCCAAGCAAAGGAAATGCTGTTTGCATTCCCTGAATGAAATTATTTAATCCATTTATCCCAAGCAGACCATGTAGATTACAATTTCTGAATGTAAAACAAATTGTGAGTAATATTTCTTGACCTTAATAAAAACTGTAGCCTACCCGGTGCACTAGGCTCTCATGAAATGGGAATGAAGATAATGCAAATACATTCAGCCTAGCCTTGTCTTAAGGGTAGGCTCAGCTCTAAGGTCATTAATCTGAAATATGTGAAACTTACATTGTTGTTTGAGCTGCATGGCTGATATGCAGTGACTCGGAACTGCAATTCAAGTCTTATATTTGTACCATTTTTTGTTTTTTGTTTTTGTACTTCATATAATAGTGGTTTGTTATGTATTGGTATTAGTTCTTCACTTCCTTTAAAGAGGATCAAAAGTTATTCTAGTGTGTGCCATGGTTTGAATTCAACAATTCTTCCTCTGCCTGTACAGTGGTTTCCATGGGATCTATGATGTTGAGAATTTTATCCATTCATTGAGATACGATGTGCGGATTGTAGAAAGCATACCAGAAATTCGAAAAAATGGGAAAACCAAAAAGATAAAATCTCATCAGGTATTATTACTGAATATTTCTTTAATTTTCTTTTCCTTTGTAATTGCTCTTGTGCACCTTCTTTGTACTTGGTAAATTTCAATATTTTTACATCTTACACTTCAAATTTCGCTAATTAACAATCTTGGATTTTTTATCAGTACAAGTTTAAGACTACTTTTCTTCTCTTGTGATTTAGCTGCGTCCCCCAAGAGACGCTCCTATTAGTTGGTATACAACAATTGCTCTGCAAAAAATGAAGGAACATGGTGCTATTTATTTGACACCCTTTTCACATCGTTTGGCGGAGGAGATAGACAATCCTGAGTACCAGAGACTGAGGTGCAGAGTTAACTATCATGCTTTAAGATTTAAACCACATATTACGAAGTTAAGCGAGTCAATAGTTGATAAACTTCGTTCACAAGGTCACTTTATGGCGATACATCTTCGTTTTGAGATGGATATGCTGGCCTTTGCTGGGTATGTTCCTCCCAATTAACTTAGACTACTCTACATACTTATTTTGGCAAGATATTTTTAATACCACATGAGTTGATATTCTTGTTTTGAAGGAAACATTTATTACAAGCTGTGCTAGTTGAGGGTGTTGCACTTTGTCTTGGGTAACCTAACTGTATAAACCATGAATTTTTAAAGAAATTAATTATACATTATATTGTTGCTTCATCTTTGTTGGCGTGACTATTGTCAGATATCAAACGCAATAAGTTAGATAAAGGAACTAGTGAAGAAAAAGTGGGAACTGGATGACTGTGACTGTTAGGGTTTTCCTTCCCAACTAATCATGCAGGTTGAGATTATTTGAAACTGATTGTTAGTTTGTTACTATATTGAATCGGTTTAAATAAGAAATAGCTAATGATAGGTTGTTATATTCACTGATTTTTGCTATAATAGCTTGTTCCACTGCCATATTAACCACATTTATATTCTCTGCATCCATTTATTTACTTTTGAAGGTCATTTAGATGTTCAATATAGATATATGAGGAGGGTTAGGTATTAAATATCTTAGGTTAGGGCCTTCAATAAGGTGCTCCTTGTTAATTGGCTTTGGAGATTCCTATCTAAAGTTTCTGAGTTCTGGAGATATATGATTCTGAAAAAAAAGTACGGTTTGAAGCAAAATGTATGGATTGCAAATATTAGTAGATATAGTATCAGAATTCGGAAAGCCGGAAAGCTAATTGACAAGTATGGGAAGAATGTTTTTTTTACCCCACTTGTGGTGGGTAAGGGAAGAAGAGCCAAATTTTTGCATGAAAGGTGGATTGGCGTTGCTCCCTTGAAAACTCAATAGCCATAGCTTTTCGAATGGGCTAGCAGCATAGATTTTTGCATGATGTTTGGAGTGGTTGGTTGTTAAAAGGAAATTGAAATCCTTTGTTGTGGGACAGTGAAAGAAATTGTGACTAGAATGGGATGAAGTCTAATGTTTCTTTTGTTGTGGGAAATGGTATATGAATATTTGTTCCAAAACGTAGAGTGCTGTCCAACGTCTTTGAAATTCCAGTTATCGATCATTTACGATCCAGCAATGAAAAAGGTTGTTTTGGTCAAGGAAGAAACTCGTCGTCGAGAATGGTTTTCATTTATTTGGCGCATTCTTTCAGTGGAGAAGCTTTGGATGAGGATTGGAGAACTTAACTAATATTTTAAGACCATTATTAAAAAAAAATGAAAATACAAACTGCCATATACAGGATCAACTTGTGTGGAAAGCTTCAAGCGGATAGAATGTACCACCTAACACTTTCAAAGAGAATTCAGGTCATCAGGTGGCAACGGTAAGATGAACTTTAAGGTGCGAACTTATATGGAGCCAAAGGCGCACACTAATGTGGTTATGTTTTTTTTGGCTTGCTGAAATAATTGTGAGAGAATTTATCACCAATTAGTAACAGACTAACCTTCCCAGAAGTCAAAGTCTTAATAATTGATGGCTCGCTTTGCAAAAATGTCCTCCTCCATTGTGAATAGGCTAGAAGCACTAGGGGGATGGAAAGAAAAATTATGCAATTATCTTGGCTGGTTACTGGTTTTATTGATGAAAAATAAAAAATAAAAAACTGTGGAGATTTTATATTATCTCAAATGTTAGTATAGACTATAGAGTAATAGAGATGATGGACAAAATCCCTATAACAATTTTTTTGTCTTACTTCAGTTACTTGTTGAGAAAGGAACAACAGAATTGTATTCTATATGAAGTTATGAACTCATATTATTGGATGTTATAAATAGATTCTTTATCTTCTACTATTGTAACAGGGTGACCTCTTTTTAGTGCCTTTGCTTAATATATATTTCCTTTAGTACCTTTAACCTGTTTGCAGTGTGTAGAATTTCTTTATACTGTTAGAAGAATATAATATTTATATTATTGATGGAAAACAATAGTTTAATCTGAAAACCTTGAACGCTGGCATGAATTATTTGCAGGTGCTTCGACATATTTACACCTGAAGAGCAAGAAATATTGAAGAAGTATCGGAAGGCAAATTTTGCTGAAAAGGAGCTTGTTTATAATGAAAGAAGGGCCATTGGAAAATGCCCGTTAACTCCAGAAGAGGTAATTTTCTTGTTATTAATTTTCCTGATTGCCTTTTGACTCCTTTTCCTGATGTTTTGTTTTCTTGATTTCTTCATTTTTGCCATTAGTTGAGTGTACAAAAGTTACATGGGAGTATCGACTTTTAGTTCATTTTCTACTGTGTTATTTATGGTTATTGTCATTAGTAGTGGGCAACACATATGTGTTGCAATAAATACATGATATTACATTACCTCTTTTTTATTGCAGGTTGGTCTAATCTTAAGAGCAATGGGGTTTGACAATTCGACTAGGATATATTTAGCGGCTGGTGATTTATTTGGTGGGGAGAGATTCATGAAACCATTTAGAGCCTTGTTTCCTCGACTTGACAACCATAGTTCAGTAGACCCTACTGAGGAGCTAGCCACAAACACTAGAGGTTTGTTGGGGTCTGCTGTTGATTACATGGTTTGTCTCCTTGCTGACATTTTCATGCCCACATATGATGGACCAAGCAACTTTGCTAACAACCTCTTGGGCCACCGCCTCTACTATGGCTTCCGAACTACAATCAGGCCTGATAGGAAAGCTCTTACCCCTGTTTTTATTGATCGAGAGAATGGACACGTAGCTGGTTTTGAAGAAGCTGTCAGGCGTGTCATGCTAAAAACAGACTTCGGAGGCCCCCACAAACGCGTCTCTCCTGAATCATTTTATACAAATTCTTGGCCTGAATGTTTTTGCCAGATGGAAACAAATAATCCTGCTCACAGGTGCCCTCCACAGAATGTCCTTGAGATTTTAAATAGCAAGTTGAAAAGTAAAGAGAACTCTGACTGGGAATCCTTGAATCAAACAAATTCAACGTCTGTGGCAGGAAGATAAGAAGTTGCCTTATACTTCAGTCAGTGTCTATCCTATATTTCCTCGTAGTGCATTTCATGCATCAAATTCAGGAACTGGTTTCTCTACCATGTTCAGCCTTTCAGGTGAACTTTATATTTGAGCTGTTGTCTGATGTAGCGTTATTGACACAGAATTCTTGTTTCTTTAGCCGTGCCTCCTGCTCTTCCTGGCTTTTGGTTTGCTTCTGGGTTCACTGATTCAGTCATAGTTGGAATTGATTTTAATCAGTTATAGAAATGTTCTTTTAGCTCATAACTAGGCGTGGCAGTGCAAATTTTTTATTAGAATTGCTGTGAATTTTTTTAACCTAAAGTTTGTTGGCCTCTATTATATTTGGTAGAAGACGAACAATGTGGAGATGCGTAATAACAGAAGAAGAACACGCTTATAATCAAATTTTTGTTACTCATTCTGTGACATCGCAACGGAGTTCAAAAAAATTGGTAAATAATATAGGAAGTAATGTTCAGATAATTTCAGGGGAGGACTGAATGTTACGAGTAGCTCTAGTCTTTGTGCTTTTAGAGGGCAGTCGAAGCAAAGGTTTGGATCAAGTGTAAAATGTTGGATGATGTTACAGATTTGATGTTACTTGGTGGTTATGCTGTGCTTTCTTCCATTCGGTGTTAGTTTTCAACGACCGTCTAGTTTGCATTTATAGTTTCATATGCAGATCCCTCGCATGACAATCATAGCCCTTCACTTCCTTATTTAACATAAATTTTGTGCATATTGAATATGCTTTTTTTTTCACCTTCCCCTTGAGCTTTTGTTTTCTGTTCTTTCTAAAGAAGCTTTGAGCTTTCGATTGCCCAAAATTACAATAAAATTTGACTTTTGATTACCATCCTTCATTCGTTCTCTTGTGGGGATCCCTTTTTCCATTTAACTGCTCTGCTCAGCTCATTGGCCTGCCACCTTTTTTTTTAAAGCTTTTTGACAACTGCCTTTTAAGATCTGATTAGTGTCCTCAAATGCCTTGAAACCGGTCTTCTCAACACCGAGCTGGAAATACCATTTTTTCGTTGGTTGTCATGTAGTTTGAACTTGTAATGTGCTAATCCAAGAGTCGCGAGGAAAGAAGAACATCCAACAAAACTGTGCGACAACCACATAAACCAGAAAAGCCGAAGAACTATAGAAAATTACAGTTAGGACTAATTGGAGTTCAATACACAAGTCCTCATGATAAGGATCTTTGCCACTATGAAGGTTCTATTGAAACCCCAGAAAAGAAATGGTAAAGTTTCCACTCCACTCCAAAGTGAAGAAATTAGCCTTCATGTTGATTTTGAATGCTCTCTTAACTCTAGCCACAAGCTTGAACAGTAGGAAACACATCCCATTCTTCAAAAGGATCTGGTCACTGAATTGCTCTAACCACTGAGAGAATCACTTTCAAAAAAAGGATTTTCTACTTTATGCTCCACAGCCCAATCTATTCCACTTTCCAATTTACCAAAAAAAAAAAAACAACGATCTTCCAAAAAAATAATAAAAATAAAAAGTACAACGATCTTCGGTTTTGCTTTTTAAATCAATCTTATATACTATGCTGCTGGCTAGAGTTTGGCGAGATGAACTTGTATTAAGAATGGCAAAATAAATTTGTAACTGTGAAGCAAATAGATAGTAACGGTTGGCATCATGCACACCAGTTGTTCGACGGAAGTCCCACTCATTTGCATCCTGGCTGTTCACATGCTGAACCCCGGGTGTTCGACGAAAGTCCTCACTCATGTACATCAAACTGACATGGTTTAAACGCAACCTCTATACACAATAAAAATCGTTAGAAAATGGTAAGAACCTGGTTTAAAGTATTTATTAGAAAATGGTAATAATCTGGAGAGTTTTATCAGCTTATGAATGATATTGATCTACTCGCGTTGGCATATGGCCCTTCAGAACAAATGATTCTACATGAAGAACCAAAATAAAAATACATTAGTTGATCCTAGCAACATGTTTAGTTTGACGTGTATCTCATATTACCTAGTTAACATTAATCAATATTTCCAAAGCACATACACAAACATCAAATGCGAAACGCTCTTCTTTCCGGACTGAGGAGGCAGGCTATCCGATAAGACAACCAGGCCAAGTGAACACAAAATGATCATTAGATCCATCATCAAGTGGATTGAAGAAGAGAAAGATGTGAGATCCATCATGAATTCCACAATCAACTAAAGCGGCTCCATCTTCATCAATACTAATCATGTAATCGCAATGGCATTGATTCTTGTCCGGAATCAGGATGAGGCGATCACGAGGAAGGTTTTGCTGAGCTCCAATTTCTCGCTTGAGATCGGCTATTGTGGCATCATTTCCCAATTGAATGTAGAATAGATTTCCCGTCAATATCTCCACCACCACCCTCATTGCAGGCTATATGTATAACTAACTGGTTATAAAAGTGTCTCATTTAAGAGAAATATATAGGGAAGAGAAATGAAGATATGAAATTATAAATGATTTGAGAGTTTTTCACGTCCACTGCATGCTTGTTAGTTAGTTAATAACATGCCCTTTACATGATACTCATCAAACCAAAATAATTTTAGCAAATATTGCTACTCAAAATTAAATTTGTCATTCGCTAGTGTTTTGAAATAGTCAAAGTCAACAAACAGCATAGATATTTTATTGGGTTTCTTGTTTTCTGCTGCATTCATCCATCATACATTTTGTTAATGCCGGCTCTTTCCCAAAATCACAAGGTCAAGGGTTTGAGCAGCCACTAACGTGGTGATTTATCACACAAATCCAATTGGGCCTTATCCTAGGTGAGACAATTTCTCCTCGAGCTGGGGTCTGCCCCACTCTACAGACATGTCTCCCCAAGGCACATATACGGGTGTTAATGTCAAATTGAAAACCTGCCGCTCCTCAGTGACTGTGTCCCAATTTGTCCCTAACACATTCCAAACCTTGTTCTAGAGGGACTTAACTAGGCAATTTTGCTAGAGCTCAAGGGCTTCGCTGAGTTGGTTCCTAACATTTCATATAAACTCATGAGTCTTTAGGATCGGTTCCAAACCTCTCGTCAACATTTTATGGCCACAACCACCCTGTTAAAAATAGCACGAGGTATTTGTCGGAGCTAAAAATTGCCCAAGTCCTTCACACAATGAATGACTCATGGCAAGTTACACAAACAACAAGCCCACGACCTAAGTTAATGTCGACATGACAGGCCCACAGCCTAGGTAATAGCCGATGCAATAGGCCCATGGCCTGGTTTATACTCGACACAATAGGCCCACAGCCAAAAAGACCCACTAGTCCCCTAGCCTAGTTGAACTTTGACACAAAGTGGTTTTAGCGTCCAACTCATATATCACATGCTACCAACGCATCACATGATTTTGAGGCCTGTAAATACTATTTCTCTTTCTACATTTCTCACTCATCTTCCTGACTTAACCGTCGGAGCTTCATTTGCTTGCACTACATTGGTGCTAAGCTATGATCCAACGATTCTTTTTGTTACCTTTGTAGATTATTGGTGCCCTTTTGCAATATTTTTGTGATTTTGGATTTTCATATATACAATTTGGTGCTCACCTTGGACCCTAACAATATTTTTCTCTAGCAAAATTCACAATTTTACGATGACCAACAACCCTAAGAATCTAGGATCTAGCAGCACGACATACAACACGCACAAGACAGATAGGAAAAATCATCACTAGGTTCAAAGCCCTAGAAGAAGACAAGATGGCAATACACAGTGAAAATCTTACATTACAGTATAAGTTGGATCAACTCATGTCACAAATCACTCTGCGCAAGGTCGAATCAATGAGACGCTCACGATTTCATGCAGTTTTTCGATCTACAAAGACTAGGTGAAGAGTCTTGTCAACATAGCTACATCCAGACGACAGTTGAGAACCTATTGCTACCTCACTCTCTACTGATACTAGAATCCCCACCAGTTGTGATTAGAGTAAATACAATAAGACAATTATGTTGGGTTAATAAATTCAAAAAATGGGTTCCATTTCTATCTCACAAAAATTCTAGTTTCAATACTATCAAATCAATATAACACATATTTCAATACATTCACATCACTAAAACACATATCTCAATACAAAACCATTATCCAACCATCTACTCTTTCGTTCTCTCATCAATTCTCAAACAAAATTATACCAAAATTCATAATGGTCACACATCTTTTACAAAAAGTCAAGCCACATCATCATCCATATCACCAAAACACATCTCCCAATACAGACACATCAGCAAAACACATTTTTTCAATGGGCTAATATAAACAAACCCAATCTACTGTCAACCCTCCCCTATAAATGTCTTGTCCTAGCATGCATGTGAATCCCTAATAATAAACATGTAATAAAAAAAATCAAACACGGTTGCCACGGGGCAATAAACTCTACGAAAAAGGTTATAATAGTACTTGCCATCAGTTCTTGAACAATTGACCACGCATCATCGAAGCTACCGACAATTTAGTTAAGCGCAACAGAAAAAAGGACATGACGTAATTATTATGTGCATGCACCCGCATAGAACTTAAAGAAGACAAGTCATTACCGGACATGAAAAGAAGGCAGAACGTGTATTAACATTGTAAAGACGGGAAGAGAGATAGGAAGAGAGGTCATGTCACGAGTCCCGACAGCATAGTAAGGGATGATGTCTGTCCAGCTGGCCAACCCTCCCCTATAGATGTCTTGTCCTAGCATGCATGTGACAGGCGTGTGTTAAAAAATTTGTCATTTACAAGGTAAAAAAATAATTTGTAAGCTATTGTGGAAAATTTGACAAGTTCTACTTAAATTTTTAATTTTTTGATTTGTAAAATTATTTAATTAAATATAAAATCTTATCACAAAACAAATAAGGATGAAGAACATGTAATATCACATTATATATGGAAGCAATCAACAGACCCATGTCGGGCATTGTCATCCAGTGCTAGAACGGTGCTTCGACATCATTTTGAAAGAAGTTCAGTGAGTTTCTAACAACACACGCTCTCTCATAACCGCCAAGTATTTCAACATATTGTCCCCAAAATGTGTCCATCTTTGCTATCAAGTTATATCGAACATTGGGCCATTCATCCTCTTGATGATCAAGAGACATAGCTATCGACCGAAATCCGCAATTTCCATCTGCTCTGACATCTTGTACGTCCCTAATATATGGATGCAGTATAGCAGGGAATTGATGAATATACAATCGTGAAGAGTTTTTTTTTCTTTCTCTGTCTCGAACTTCCTTATGTCGAGAGAGACTGCGTACTGTAAATAGAGGAGCAACTGTGTCTCGGTTGTCCATTAGTGTTCAAAAAATCATGCTCAAAGATCATTGAATCGGGGCGTAGGGATGCGGAGCTGTGTCTGTGAGGTTCCGGATGTTGAACAAATTCACTCTGATCATCAACACGTGCAGCTAGATTTTTTTTGGTGGTGGTGGGTACCTTTTTCTTTGTAGAGGGGCGCCCTCTAGTGTTGGTCTTCACAGCCGGTTCACGAAGAGAAGTGCTAGAAGGTCTGAATATCTCCCTCAACTTTCTTAGCCAACTGACTTTAATATGTCTTATCTGATGCTTGAACTGTTCTGTGAACATTTGTACATCGGCGGTACAGTCGATGTCATCCTCTTCAAGCGGCTGGTATGAAAATAAATCAAGCTTTCTCCAAAATTGATCGATGGCATCAAGCGGTATAGTGTGACCTTTGCTCACGTACATGGCTAATTCGTGAGCACACGGTAGTCCATAGCTCCTACGAATTTGACATCTGCATCTGTAAGCAACCTCTCCAACATCTTTTGACCGCTCAAACTCTGTCCAAATGAGATCTAATGCCTCGATTGAAACAAAACCATGTAAATCCTGAAAGTAATGTATGTTGCATCGGTGTGGAACTATGGTTCTGCTTCTCTCAATGCTTGCTTTGATAGCTGTGTCCTGCGATTGTATAACCTGATGAATCCATCTGATGGATCTATCCAAGTCTGACTGTGATGAGCATAAATATCTTTTCAGCTTAGCATGCTGACTCTCTACCCTATTAGTCGTGTGGTTTCCAAAATGCAGATATCTATCAGTCCAGGCGGACACACACATCTCATTATACGGTGTCAACCATACATCTTTCAGATATTGTAACACTCTTGGAAACTTCTGTAATAGTACTTCAAAGAGTTCCATATTATTGACGTACGCGCTTTCATTTTCAGATTCGAGAACTGTACTCCACATGCGGTAGAATGCATTCCAGGCTCTATTGTCTTGTATTGATGGCCTGCAATTCGTTAAGATACATTGATAGATGTGCCATCTACAGAGTAGTTTTGAAGCGTCAGGAAATATCTGAGCACATGCTTTCATTAATCCGAGCTCTCTATCTGTAACTATAACTCGTGTGCCAGTGCATTCATTTGTTGCAGATCGCAAACATTCCAAAGCCCAGGTATAACTGGCCGTATTTTCTGAATTCAAATATGCGAATGCTATGCAAAATGTCAGACTAGTTGAAGTCACACCAACAATTTCAAGGAGAGGCAACCCGTACCTATTGGTCTGATATGTAGCATCCATCAATAATACTTGTGGAAATGCACGCACTTGCGCTAGCGAGTCAGGATGTGCGAAGAATAAATCTTCCAGCTCATTGGTTGTAGGGTTAGCCCTGAAATCAAAAAAGTATCCATGAACATTGAGGAATGTTAACACATTCTGCATCTGTGATTGGCCCAATTTCGCAGCGGTGGTGTACTTTTTGCGAGCATTGTATATGGTTATGATCGTTGAAACGTTGTTCGGATCTCGCTTTTCCAACTCTGTCAAAATGTCACGTGACTTGGCATTTTGCTCAGACATGTCAGTCATAACTTGAATTTCAGATTCAGAAAGTCTACCGGGGTATGGATGTCCCTCCATATATGTTGCAGGAGCATGATTATGCTCTGCACACACCACCTCCAACATCCAATTATCGTCTAGCTTGTTCCTCCCTTTCAGTTTGAACGGACAATCCATTTTTTTGGTGCCAGTATGCTTCGTTGAGGGCTTCTTGCTTTGATAATTGCCACCGCGATCATATTTAAATTGTAATCTGAATTTTTTACCGAAACCACCAATATCAGATCTACTAATGATGATGATATATCCCAATTTGTATCCGGTCTGTTGAACCCAATCAATCAACGATTGACGTGATGTGAACACCTGAGAATGTATTAGTTTTTATTATTTTGTGGTGTATAATAATAAACTTATATGAATTAGTATAGGATTAATATATACAAATTTACAAATATTCATTCAACCTAACAAAATAACTCATTTGACTTAAATTTTATACCATATCGGTTTCAAATTCATAGTCATCGTTGACTTCGATGTGCTCCGTCATCTCCCAAAAAACTCCAACAAGCTGAACAAAGTTTATCACCTTCTCTAAAAGTTCCAATAAAATACCTTTAATACCATTATACATCAAATGATTAAAAAATAGTATTGGACGTGTGCCTAACATTGAACTCTAAAGCTTTTGTCGTAAATTTCATGAAGAAGATCTCATTATCCAAATTTCTATGATATTAATTTTGTTAGGAAACGCTGTAACGAAAAGACAATAAGTTTACTAGAAAATTTGTTCTTTTTTTTTTAACTTTTTTTGTACAATAGCATACCATTCAGAGCACACCTTGAGATTCCCGCTGCGAGAACAAAAACATAACTAGAACATTACACCAAAAACTAATCCAAATTTAACATACAACTCCATTTAGTGAAATGTTTCAGAAACTTGAGTTAGATTTTAGAAGAAAAACGACTGACTTTACTTTCAATGATGCAAATAAACAGTAAACACACAGTGAGGACTACTACTTGCATGATTCATATTTGTGGCAACTACTTTTCTACAACTCTATTTGTTGCTCTCTGAAATTAATAATATAGATATCCAAAATATAATATTCAACAGAGGAAATTCTTCATAGCAAAACGATTCATTAATGAAACTTATTTTTCTTTGTTTTAATAGTGAGTGTCTGTTTCAATTTGTTAACAATTATTAACAAAAACTAAAACTATTCCTGTAATTAGTGCATTGAGGTTAGACAATATCCAGGGGCAACTCTTTTTTGCTTCAAAGCTTGTTCTCAGTTTAAATCATCTAGAGGAAGATATGACTCACTCACTGAAAGTCCATATGTCAACAACCCTCACATTTAACCTCGCAACGATGAGAAACTTAGATTTATGTGTAAATGCTCACTTTTAGAGATATACAATAAACAGATTCTTAATGAATTACCACAAATGTAAAGGCAAACGCTGAAATTAGAATCTTGCAACAAAGAAAAGCAAAGAACCTTAAATGCACAAATCATACATGAGATAAGATATGTTGTTCACAGTCCACAGTCCACAGCCCAAGCGTGTGTTGTTGTGTGTGTGGCAGCTGCAGTGAATGACAAGAATTGGAGTGATGAGATAAGATGCTTGTGTGTGTTAATCATTGTTTCATTCCTCTGTGCTATAGTTTCATTCAAGTCGATATTGTACTTTACTTGAAAGAGATCCGTAGGCGAAAGCTAGCCTCCTAAACGAAGCTTTGGGAACGAACTCTAGAATTCCTTTGTTAAGCAAGATTATAATTAGATGAATTCCATTTTCTAAGCACGTAATCATAATACTTTAAAAATCTAATCATAATACTATAGAGTGTGAGAGATAAAGCTTTAAAGGAATTAGAATACAATACCGTTGAATTGACGAAGAAAGTTCTTGGGTCTTGATGAAGGTATCCAACAATCCTCTTCAGCTTCTTCAAGTAATAATGAGAATAATGAGAATACTACTGTCTAAGTAAGCCCATATATGTAAGCAAAAATATAAGGATATTCTCGTCATTTTAAAAATTATAGTACAACACTTTCCGTGCAACCATTATTTTAATAGGACTTGTACCAGTACAATAATTGATATTTACTTTAAAAAAAGATTGATTTGACAATGAATAAGTTTTTGTCCGAAATACCTCTACTGAGACCGTATGCACGCCCTTACTTTTATGCTCACTTTATGTCAATTATTGATAGAGGAATAGGGGAGGGTAGATAATAGGTTTATAGGGTGAGGGTTGCTTTAGTATTTCCCTTTTTTAATACAATCACATTAACAAAAATACACATTTCTATATATTATCCATTTTCCATAAAAAAAATGTCTTATTGTGAAGGCTTTAGTGCCAATCTGTATAATGTCTCGAGCATAAGTGTCGGCCTAGCCTTTTTAGCGGGTAACTCCATGGAGATTGACCACGCTAGGAGGCTCATGACGCCTTCATCCTACGAATCCCTAGAGTGCCAAACCTGATCAAGAAAAGTCAAGCAGACAATTTTGCCCACTCTTATTCACTGATTCATGAGCAAACCGAGGCACCGAGCAAGATTTACACGTCATCATAGGCTATTGAACGGGTTCATGAATTTATTTCATCCTTAAATGATTTTATTTTGTTTTTGAAAATAAAATAACATCTTTAATAATAACTTTGGGTTGGACGGACGAGGTTGGGAAAGTGGGCTAGCAAATTGCAATGTTTCATGGGCCACCTACCTCTCAAGGCAACCAATATTGGAAACAATCTTCCATCTACAACTTCAACTAACCACCACCCATTACCCACTCTCTCTAAGGGATAAACCCACAATGGCATCCACCCTCATTCTCAGACTCTGTACCAGTACCACAACAAACCCCGCCGCTGCCACCACCACTTTCACTCTCCAATCTCACAATTTCTGCTCCAAACTCGGATTCCCTGTAAAACACAGACGACAAATCACTAAGCTCCTCCACGTGTCGACGCCCACAAACAATCCGGTCACCAAGCCGTCCTCCCCAGAACCCACACAAGAAACCATATTCTTCGACGGTGGAGCCCACTACGGCGACCTATTAGCGAACCTGCTCCTGGGTTTTACAATTCTGTGGCTTCCATTGACTCTGGCAGCTGTTTCAAGGGCATTTTATCTCAGATACAGGTTCACGAACCTGCGGGTGACGGTGGTATCGGGACTGACGGGTCAGGATAGGTGCGACTTCTCTTACAAAGTGATCAAGGACGTGCAGGTTGTGCCTCGTTTTGTGGGTGAGTGGGGTGACATTGTCATTACTTTGAAGGATGGTACCAAGGTTGATCTTAGAAGCGTGCCTAAATTTAGGGAGATTGCCAAGTATTGTCTGTCTATGGCTGAGAAACCTGCAGCTTTGAAGGAATCTGGGCCTAAAGGGTTTTAGATCGAGGGGATGGTTTTCTGCTTCCTTGAGCTATGTAAAAGCAAATCATATTTCAATTCGTCAAGATTATAGTCTGCTCATGTTTGTGATTTTTTTTTTTTTTTTAATTTGTGGAGTTATTCTAATAAACTTGCGTTGTAGCTGCTTGGACTTCAGTAAATAAGGAAATGACAGTAAACTCTTTTATGCCAGAGACAATAGTAGCAAAGCAAGAAAGATGAAAACTTTCTGTCAATCTTGGATTGGGGCGAGATTCAAGAATCCGTCTTATCCCGACCCTGTCTTGGGTCAAGGGATAGAATGTAAGTTGCGGATTATGCAGTTCAACAGTAAGGGAGGAGGGGTTTTCACGTTGCCTACCAAAGGGCGGCCCACCAGCGTAAGGGCCACGCCCTCAACTCACTGCTGAACCATATGCCCCGAGGGCTTGAAAGTGGAGGATGTACAGCTATGACAATTAAATCTAATAACCTACCACTTCACCCTAAGGGCACTAAGGTTTAGGACA
The DNA here is from genome assembly GCA_963580455.1 of Euonymus europaeus. NCBI lineage: Eukaryota > Viridiplantae > Streptophyta > Magnoliopsida > Celastrales > Celastraceae > Euonymus > Euonymus europaeus. The sequence goes on from OY756965.1 coordinate 6,135,280, forward strand.
AGCCGGTGGCCATTGGCCCAATGGTTATCTTCTATCAATCTTGAATCTTGAGCTTGTAGCTCTCTTGGACTTCTTTTCTTAGTTCTTACTAACCTTTACAGTGCCACAACTAACCAAAATACAAAATCAGGAAATAGTTAGAGAATATTATTTATTTTAGTTTAAACTGATAATTGAGTGACAATTGCTCATGTTTCTGAATTCTGAATCCTGATTTAGTATTTTGTTTTTTAACTAACTTGCAGTTTTGAAGGAAAGTTGTCTTGAAAGTTTTGAAAAATTGTTACTATAGCACAAATCGCAATTTCCAGTTTCCTCCAGCCTCCAACTAACCGCTTTTTCATGGGCCGAAATAGTCCAGAAGGCCCATATCCAAATCCAATTCAACTGTTGACTCACATAAACCACAGATTCCTTAATAATCATAGCTAACTACTATATTTCTTCTAATTAGTGGATAATGACCAAATTCATTACGACCGGCACTCAGAATGTCAAAGTTGGCAATCTCATTGAAGCAAACTGCAAGTGAGAAACGGCATATATGCCTTAGAAAATTTGATCAAAATGATTCTGAATTTTTACCAAACAAATTAAGATTAGGACGACATGCACCAGTTTCCATTGAATTTTGGGGCCTAAGTCTGCCTATTTAAACACTAGGATCAGCCTCTGCAAATCCATCCATTGCAATCCACTGCAGCTTAACTAATTTTCTATTTTTCTTCAATGGGTCTCAGTAGTAATGGAATGTTAGTATTTGTCCTCCTAGCAGCCTCTCTGGAAGCAATTAATGGCAATGGTCAGGGAAGAACCATCGTTGTTGGAGGCTCTCAGGGGTGGCGCTCCGGCGTGAACTACACTGATTGGGCAATCCAAAGCAGCCCCTTCTACATAAATGACAAACTTGGTCAGTCTATACTCAAAAACCCTCCACGAATTCCTATTAATTAATAGCATTCTTATTATATGCTTCTTCTCATATAATTTTGATTTTGCAATGCAGTTTTCAGGTATGGTGCACCAAGTGCCAGGAACCCTCCACAAAGTGTCTACTTACTGTCGAACCTATGGAACTACAATAGGTGCGACTTCAGCGGAGCAAGGCTTTTGGCGAGCCCCCGACAAGGAAGTGGTGGGGGTTTTACATTTACGGTGGATCAATGGAAAGTTCACTACTTTGCCTCCGGTGAGGCCAGTGGACAGAATTGCAAGGCTGAACTGATGAAATTTTTTGTGGTGCCATGGCCTCGTCCCAGCGAATGATCGAATTTACACTATTACTCTCTAATTAATTGTCTGTTCTTGAGATGGGTTCTCATCTTCTTTTGTTATGTTTTTGTTTTGGTTTCTGTTTCGTGATGCTGATACTGCATTAGTTATGGGAATAAGTTTCAGAGAGATGTTTTAGTGTACTAGCACAGAATAAACTCGATCGCTTTCATTAATTCCTGTCAAAATATAATAATGTTTTGTTTGTCAATGAAAAACTAAAATCGACAAACGCTTTGTTGACTCAGGCAACTCCATGATTTATGCATTTAATTTCCCTCAAATATGCAGAAAAATATAAATGAAATGAAACCCAGAAGTCCAAGTAGCATCTCACACGCTTTCACATCCCAAACCCCACCTACCGCACACTCCCCCCAGAGTGAACGCCGCCTCATCAATTCCCGCAATGGAAGCATTACTATTAATCCCCGAATAGTTCGCAGTAGCAGCCAAATTACTTCCAATTTGCATTTGCTTTTGTTGTTCATGATATTGTTGTGGATGTTCTCTTGCTCTTCTCTTCAATGTGGAATTGCAGTAATTCTTAACGGCGTTGTCAATCCGACCTGATAGTAACCGGACAATGGTGGCCGATGGATTCCTGTATCGGGCATGGGCCGTTAGAATGGTCTCATCCTCAGCAGCAGAAAAAGGCATGTGCTCAATATTTCGGCTAAGTTGGTTACATCACATCACCTGAGCCTACAAGACTTGCTGATCGGCCCTTTACGTAACGGCTTATTGGGAAGATGGAAGTGTGGATAAATTTAGGAGATGAAAAGTTGCAGTACTGCTGCACCTGCAGTAGTTTTATTATCAGGGAACTCTCCGGCTTATCTTCTCTAGTGCCCAATACAACACTTAATTTATAAAAAATCTAGGCATAGAAAATGTTTCAAAATTCTCCAGGACTCATGAATTGAAAAGACACATAGGAAGATAGCAACACAAAACAACTCTACACAGAAAAAAAATGAGAGTAAATAAAAATGAAAGTGGATTGGTCCTCACCTCCCCCAAAAGGTGACATTGTACAAAATTCGATCCGTTGTGGTTTCAAGGCTATAAATAATGAAGCGGAGTATGAGGCGTTTGATAGCAGGGCTAAACCTAACTCTAGATTTAAAGGTAGGATGAATATGCAAATATGCATGCGTTCCGACTCTCAGTTAGTAGTGAACCAACTAAATGGTACCTACCAAGCTCACGGGAAAATGAAGACAGTTTATCTTGAGTTGGCCGAAAATCTCAAAGGTGCATTCGAAGAATTTACAATCTCACAGGTACCACAGACCGACAACTCTCATGCAGATGTATCAGCTAATCCTTGGTTGTCGCTTTAGTCAAAGGAACCTCAACTTATTTATGTCGTCCATTTGGAATCCCCTATTGTATGGAAAGTCATGACGAACGAGATCGTAAATATTTTGGTTGACTCCAGCTAGATGAAACCCATTGTTGATTACATTCGAGAAGGCACGTTGCCAGCTGATAAGAATTTCGCTCGACAATTGAGGCCGCCACTGCACGCTTTAGTCTCTACGAAGGGCAGCTTTATAGAAAATCTTACTCTAGGCCTTTACTAAGGTGTGTTACGACTTCTCAAGGAGGTCAGATACGGATGTCAATGAGGCGGGTTACCCCTTCACCCATCCTTGTACCAGTCAAAAAAAATTCTTACTCATACCCGTAAAAATATCCGTCGGGTATTTTAATTTTTACCCCACCCCCATACTCGTTGGGGGGGGGGGGGGGGGGGGGGGGGGGGAATCCCTGCCTATTTACCCACCCCACTGACTACAATTGAAAAAAATACATAAAATTTTAAAACCTAAGTAATTAACAAATTATAGATGTCTTTAATTATTTGAGAGAACATAATAAATTATATTAAATTATATGCAAAATCATGTAAATTCATGAGTTTGATACCTATGTATATAACCCATTAAATAAATAAATAAATAAATACATTTACTAAAAAATTAAATATAAGCAACTCATATATTTCTATGGATTTTTTTAGTGATTTGTTCTTGTTAATTTTATAAATAATATATATAAGTAATAACATATATATTACAAATAATATATATAATTAATAATATATATGGGTACGGAGCGGGTTGGATTTTGACAAATTCGTCTCGGTACCTGCCCCGCTATTTTCCCCATAAAAATACCTATATCCGTACCCGTATGATTTGGGGCGGGTTGTGCGGGTACCCATCAAATACAGATATTTTTGACATCCCTAAGGACAGATCCTCTCCAAGCTCCATGAAGGGAAATGTGGAATTCATTTATGGGGAAGAAGCCTCGCGATTCGAACTTCGACAAACGGATATTTTTGGCCCACTATGAGGGCAGATGCTTCTAATTTCGTTTGACTTTGTGATAAATGTCAACGATTTGTCCAAATTTCTCACATGTCTCCTGAAAAACTTCATCCCACACTTCTTGGCCATTCATGAAATGGGGAATGAACATTGTTGGAAAGCTTCCACTAGCCACGGGCCAGCGCATGTACATTCTTGTGTTAAAGGATTACTTTACGAAGTGGGTCGAAGTTGAGTCTTTAAAGCAAATTAACTACCAGCAAGTCAAAACATTTGTTTGGAAGAATATTATATGTCGATTCATCATTCCACGTGAGATAGTGACCAACAATAGATTTATGTAACAAGTATGGCATCAAACTTCATTTCTTCACCCCTCGCAACCCACTGTCGAACGGACAGGCTGAGTCGTCTAACAAGACTATTATGAATACCTTGAAAAAATGCCTAGAGGGTGCAATGGGTGGATGAACTACTAGGTGTGCTCTCATCGTATCGAACGACAACTAAGTCTACTACGGGAGAAACACTTTTTTCACTAGTGTATGGCTTAGAGGCTATTATATCAATTGAAGTTGGTCTACCATCCGCGCGATTTCAATGGAGCAGGCAAAAGGCGAACAATCAAAAATTTGATCCATAATTTGGATACGATCGACGACCTGCGTGAAGAAGTCCGGGTAAGAACTGCAGTCTGCTAGCGAAAAATGGCTCGACATTATGACAAGAGAGTTAAAAACAAGAAACAAATTCCAAAATTCTGTATATTGAATCACTCCTTTTTTTAGTAGTACACGGGTATATCTTATACAGAAAAGTCTCCTACCATTGGAAGGAAACTAGCTCATGAATAGGACACAAATTACAAAGAATATCTCAACAATTAACTACTCAATAATTATGCATGAAGTCATGCATATCTTTATCACTCACGTCAATCCCATGAATTATTCATCTTGATCACTTCAACACTCCCCCTCAAGTTGGAGCATATAAATCAGTTATGCCCAACTTGTCTAGTGATCTATTGAAATCCCGTGTACACACAACATGTGTTAACATATCAGCTAACTGTTCACTTGAGGGAACCCAAGGAACTTCAACAGCCCTTTTAACCAATTTTTTTTTGATAAAATGTCGATCAACCTCCACATGTTTAGTCCTATCATGTTGCACAGGATTATTGGCAATCTCACGCGCAGCTTGAGTGTCACAAAACAATTTCATAGCTTTGCTCGGTGGATAACCAATTTCGGTTAATAAAATTCTTAACCAAAGAAGTTCACAAACCCCTTTTTCGTCGTACCCCTATACTCCACTTCAGCTGCCGATAGAGCCACAACATTTTGTTTCTTATTCGCCAGGTAACCAGATTTCCCCCAACAAAGGTGAAGTAGCCAGCTGTTGAGCATCTATCAGTTATATTGCTTGCCCAGTCTGCATCGGTGTAGCCAACAATATCCATATTACCTGACTTCCTAAACATCAATCCTTTTCCCGGTGCTCCCTTCAAATAACGTAGGATACGCATAGCCGCAGCTAGATGATCTTCACTAGGTGAGTGCATAAACTGGTTAACTACACTTACGGCATATGCAATATCAGGCCGTGTATGAGAGAGATATAACAACCTTCCAACTAACCGCTGATACCTCTCCTTGTTGGTTGGAACTTGATCGAGATAAATTGCTAGTCGATGATTCTGAACAATAAGCGTTTCAACAGGCGCACACCCCAACATTCCAGTTTCTTGCAACAAATCTAGCACATATTTTCTTTGAGAAAGACTAATCCCCTCATGAGATCGAGTCACCTCTATACCCAGGAAATACTTCAATGCTCCCAAATCTTTTAATTCAAACTCAGTCGATAAGTGACTTTGTAGCTTAGTCATTTCAACCGTGTCATTACCCGTAATAACCATATCATCAACATATATGATTAGTAGAGTAAATTTCTCTCCTTGGCGCTTAATGAACAAAGTGTGATCTGAGTTGCCTTGATGATAACCATACTTTGTCATTGCTTCTGTGAATCTACCAAACCACGCACGCGGAGACTATTTCAAACCATTGAGAGCTTTGTGTAGTTGACACACCTTTATTTGACTATTTGGTATCTTAATACCAAGTGGTAATGCCATGTAAACCTCCTCCTCCAGATTTCCATGTAAAAAAGCATTTTTTACATCAAATTGCTTTAGCGGCCAATCATAATTTACTGCCAAAGACAACAATACCCGGATAGTATTCATCTTTGCAACTGGGGCAAATGTATCCTGATAATCCAAACCATAAGTTTGCGTATAGCCCTTTGCCACAAGGCAAGCTTTGTATCTATCAATAGTTCCATCACTGTTATGTTTAATTGTGTATACCCATCGACAACCCACGGGCTTTGTCTCACTCGATTGTGGAACAATCTTCCACGTTTGGTTTTTTCCAAAGCTTGCATTTCCACATTCATGGCTTCTCTCCAATGGGGATCATGCAAAGCTTCTTCAGTTGTGTTAGGAATTTTAATACTGTCCATCTGGTTAACAAAAGCACGTACTAGAGGAGAAAGTCGATGAGTAGAAACATAGCTTGCAATAGCATATATACTTCACATGTCCTTCTGGTGAATATCGTGATGGTGGTACTCCCCGGTTGGCTCATGGAGGCAATCTGCTTGATGAGTTAACAATTTGATTAGGAACATAAGCAAATGGTTCAGAAGTGCTTACCTCAGGAGTGTTCAGTGGAGTATGAGCCGGTACAAAGAGAGAGGGGGAATCATTCACTATGTCTTCTTCAATATCAGCAGCAGTCTCATCATTAATTTCCTCCACGGACTCTTGAACCTCATCATTTTCTTCCACTGTCTCTTGAATAGGTGCATGCATAGTCTCATTTTCATGTGTCTCATACGACTCTAGCTTCCATAGGATCCCAATATACTGCTGATTCATTAGATATAACACTACTGATCGTCACATCTACATCAAAGCATTGTAATATATCCTCATTCTCCCCCTGACGAGCAATGGGGGTTCCAGAAGAAAAATAGAACTCTGCCTCAACAAAAGTGACATCCATGGACACATACCAAAGGTGTGACGGGGGATGATAACACCGATAGCCTTTTTGGCATGGCGAAAAACCAAGAAAGACACACCAAATAGCACATGGGTCAAGCTTTGATCGATGGGCCTTTGGTAAATGAACATAAGCCACAGAGCCAAACACTCGAGGAATAAGTGTAAGATGTGATGGTAATGGAACAAAGGAAGATAAACATTCCAGAGGAGTTGCAAAATCAAGAACTCGAGATGGCATACGATTAAGTAAATATATCGAATATTGAATAGCTTCAGCCCATAAATACTGTGGTACGTGACTACCGATAAGAAGTGCACGAGCCGTGGCCAAGAAATGACGATTTTTCCGTTCTGCCACCCCATTCTGCTCGGGAGTGTCAGGACATGTTGTTTCATGGAGAATGTAGTGGTCTGCGAGGAAAGCAGCAAGCGAGGAGTTGACAAACTCTCCTCCATTATCAGTACGAACGACCTTTGGAGTAGCAGAATATTGAGTTTGGATCATCTTATAAAAGATTGTAAAAATGAATGCAACTTCATGTTTGTGCTTAAGAACATATAGCCATGTGACTCGAGTACAATCATCAATAAAAAGAACAAACCAACGCGCACCATCAATAGTTGTAGTAGGAGACGGTCCCCAAACATCGAAGTGGATTAAATCAAAAGGTTTGTCACTTTTATTCAAACTGATGGGATAAACAGAACGATGACTCTTAGCGCGAATGCACGTGTCACACTTAAAGTCAGAAATATTCTCCCCTTTGAACAATACAGGAAACAATGTCTTTAAATAACTGAAAGAAACATGTCCTAAACGACGATGCCACAACCAAATTTGCTTCTGTCTAGCACTTGGCACACCCCGAGCATGAAGAACGCGGTCAGAACTGACATCATCCACATAATATAGACCCCATCTCCTAGTACCACGCCCAATAATCTCCTTGGTTTGAACATCCTGAAGAAGACAGAAGGAATCAAACATTAGAACACAACAATCTAATTGCTATGTAATTTGACTAACAGATAGCAAATTATGCGACAAGACTAGCACATGTAGAACATTATGAAGAGATAAAGTGGGTGTAAGATTGAGTGAACCAGCCCCTGAGACAACATTAGAGTCCCCAGTTGCCGTGAGCACACTTGTCTTAGAGGGAATGCTGGACATATGAAACGAAGAATTATCATAAGTCATATGGTTCGTTGCCCCAGAATCGATAATCCAACCTTCAACACGCATATCAGACGCAATTGATGCTAGACCAGGAGCAGATACTGGTGCCAGAACAGAAAAAGTGCTAGGATTTTTTGCAGTGGAAGCACCATGGCCAGGTAGAACTTCTTGGGTTAGAGATGGAGAGGCTACAGTCACAACCGCAGCAGTTCCACGGTACCAGTTCGGGCACGAGAGGGGAGTGACTTCCGTTGTTTCTGACACTTAAGAAACCATTTAGGAAATCCATTTTTGTGGAAGCAATTCTCTTCAATATGACGCCGACCCTTACAATGCGTACACACCAATTTATCTTTATCCTCGGAGCGAGCATTAGAAACCCGAGAAATCATGGCTACTGGTATGTCAGGTTTCGCTTGCCCCTTAAGCATGGTTGCTTGCCCTTGTGCTTCTTTTCGCACATAAGAATAAGTTTCATCCGGTTTAGGCAGTGGTTTCAAATGTAACACATCTCCTCTGATCTTATCAAATTCATCATCAAGTCCCGCAAGAAAATCATAAACACGGTCGCTTTGGATTTCATCTTGACGAAGCTTAATATCATCAAGACATTTCATATTAATTGGATGACGACAATCTAGTTCCTGCCAAAATTTTTTCAATTCTGCAAAATATGTAGATAATTTCCGAGCAGTTTGTTTGATACGAGTAGACTTACAGCGGAGTTCATAGATCTGAGAATCATCAGACGCTTCATAATACATTTGAGTCATGCTATCTCAGACGTTTTTGGCAGTGGGTAGATCAAGGAAGGATTCCCGGAGATCATTGTCCATGGTTTTCAACAACCATCCCTTCACAATACTATCTTCAATATACCATGAGTCAAATCCAGGAGAATCTTCATCAACTGGAGCAATCTTTCCAGTCAAGTAACCTCTTTTGCCTTGACCAATAACATGTAACATCATCAGTTTAGACCACGTACTGTAGTTCTTTCCATTCAACTTGGTGGTGAATGGGACAGCCACGAAATCGCTGCGTACTGTGACTATCGATGCAGCCATGGTAGAGAAAGATCGAGGTTCAGCAACCTCAATTGATTTGGTGCCTTCATTGGTACTCATCTTTTGTGATAAAAGAAAAAAAAATAGATCGTACTGGATTTGTAACGATCAACCCCCACTGATTTGTGGTAGCAAGAACAACGTTGGACAAGGATTTTAACCTGTTCCGATACCAAGTTAAAAACAAGAAACAAGTTCTAATATTCTGTATATTGAATCACTCCTTTTTTGAGTAGTACATGGGTATATCTTGTAATATTCTGACCCGAAAATGCCAAAATAATAATTAAGTTGAAAGTTTGGGTTTGAAAATACAAAATAATGAGTGAAAAATTTGATTAGGGATGAATTACCCATTAGAAAAAATAGAATTCAATAAAAATAAATAAATTACATATTATATATATATATTGTATATTAGTGCCACTTTCGGTGGCCATGTTTTGGGCCACCGAAAGTGGCCACGTTTTACAAGGCCATTTGGCCATTTAAATTTTTTTTTATTAAAGTCAACAAATGGCCAGCACCACTTGTTCCATTATTTTGTGGAGCGACAGAGAGACCGCGACAGAGTGAGAGACGGAGGAAGGGATAAAGAAGAGAGAAAGAAAGAGAGAAAGAAATGAGATTTTGGCTTGGAATTTGAAGGTTCATGGATGTTTAAGCAAGATTCATCATTATTGTACAAAAATTTTCAGATTTAGGTAAGCTTTTGTTTGATTTGAGAAACTAGGTTTTTTGTGGAATTTTTATGGAATTTTGAAGAAATGAAATTTATGATTAAATAGGCTTGATTATGATTGTATTATACTTATATGTGTGGATTTTATTGTTGATTTGGGAATCTCAAGCTTGGAGGCCAAGATTAAAGGTTTGGTAATTTTAGAGAGAGAAATGTAAGAGTTGGTTGATGTTTTGAATTATTTGTATTTTTAAGTGCAAAAATTTAAGTTGATATGTTCAATAAAGTTTGAATATGATGTCAATTACTAGGTTCTTGGGTAGATTGAAAATCCTTGTATTGGAAAAAGGTAAGATTCCTTTAATTTTTCTTGAAAAATTAGTTATTGGTACATTGAATTAAGTTATGGGAATTATGAAATAAGTTTGGGTTTCGTGAAATTGATAGGTTGAGGAAAAGCCGAAACCATAAAGTTGAGTTATTGATTTTCTACTTTTGCTTGGATTCGAGGTAGGGGATTCTAGCCCAATCTTTCGATTATTTCTTGTTATCTAAAAAATGTTATTTAATCTCCATCGTTATTCGTATTTGTGTTTTTCCTTATTTGCTTCATAAGGAAAAACGAACCTAGGATTATTCTTGAATTTTCCTAAAAATGTTAGTTTGCATTCCCGGTTGATTGCTTGGTCTTATACCAAGCATGTATGGTTCTTATTCATGCATCATGACTAGTTAAATATATAAATAGGGTTCGTTTATTGCTATATTAATTCATGGCATGACATTGTTGCATTAGAGCCACATGGAAGTGCGAGTATGGATTCGTGACTTCCGTAGGTTGTGTGAACATCATATGGGAGGAGGGTTGTGGAACCTCGGCTAGGTTGCAATCGAATGACTCCTATACGAGGCAACATACTAAGATTCCGAGGAATCGGTTCAGGGAACCCGAGTCAGTATGGACAAGACTGGTGTCTTGTGTTTGGTCATGGTTTCCTTATTGAGTCGTATGGTGACAGTGTTCACCGATATCGATGTGTGGGGATGGATGCCGAGGCGTCGTCCCATTGAGACTCACGGTAGGAAACGAGACCACGGTTTTACGAGTATTTGTTATGGTGGTTCATAGTCTTTGACATGTTGCTGCATTGACCTATCTTTTTAATTCAACTATTATATTTGGTTATCCTCTTTGCCCCTACTGAGCCATTGCTCACCCTTTACTCTTTTTCCTTTACACACAGGCGAGACTGGTACAGATACCGGCACTGCGGATCTGTAGGAGGTGGGATGACATGGTGCCACCTGGAGACACTAGGATGGGGTTAGAATAAAGAATTAACTTTCTTTATTATGTTTGATTTTATATATGTGAGTTGACGATTGTGTATGTTGGTTATGTTGTGAACACCTTGACGGTGTGTGATTGGTACGGATAGGAGGGTGTCTTGTGATAGGACTCCTGTACCTGGATGTGAACCTTATGGTTATATTGCATGTTGATACATATATGATGATTATGTTTTATTTTGTATTGCAGATGCATGTTGTAGATGGCCTGAGGCTCTGCCTAGGATTGTGGTTGCTTGTGATGTGATAGTCGGGGGCCTTATATATTTGTTGAGTATGTGCTGCGTATTTCAGGTGGGCATTCTCCGATATACGGGGAGATGCTGCTGAAATTTCGGTAGAAATTTATGGATTCCGTTTGGAGAAATTAAGATTTAATCTTTTATAATAATGTGGAGGTTTAATATCTCATAGATATTGAACTAGGTTTAAACAGTAGCGCCTCCCGGGTCGGGGCATTACATATCTTATACAGAAAAGTCTCCTACCTTTGGAAGGAAACTAGCTCATGAATAGGAAACAAATTACAAAGAATATCTCAACAATTAACTACTCAATAATTATGCATGAAGTCATGCATATCTCTATCACTCACATCAATCCGATGAATTACTCATCTTGATCACTTCAACAGAGTGTTAGAGCAAGGGTATTTCGTGTCCAGGATTGGGTGCTCAAAAAGTTGTTTGAGACCACAAAATACATTAGCGCTGGCAAGTTCGGATCAACGTGGGAGGGTCCCTATTACATCAGGGAGGTCGTTGGCCATGGAGTATACCGACTGACTACTAAAGACGACCACAAACTTAACAATAGCTGGAATACTATCCATCTCAAGTTGTACCACTTTTAAGCTTTACTTTTCTTCCTTCGAAACTAATAGCTACGATAGGCACATTTTGTCTTCGTTAAATCAACTGGTAATTCATTAATGCTGGGTCAATCAAGTTTGGCTAAAAACAGACTTTCTCTGTATATGATAAGGTCTACTTATATATATATATATTCCCTATGATAGCCAAGTATTATTACACATCAACATTGAATGGGAAAACTCAAAAGTTACTAGTTACAGTTGACTGAAATTTTTGAGGTCGCCATGCAAAAACAGGATCGACATTATTTTACCTCGATAATGCAATGATAATAACAAGAAAGCATTTATAATGATCGAAAGAGGTCTCTACATAAATTTTAGACCAAAAAAAAGTATATCAACAAATCCCAAGTATGCCACGGTCAACCTATTACAAAATATGGTCAATCAAACGATAATAGGTTATGTCCCAAAAAACCTCAAGTCCCATAGGTCACCTCCAAGAAAACAAAAGTAGACCTACAAAATAATTGTGTCGAACGAACTAGTGGTCCTTTGACCCACCATCTGCACCTTCATCTTCATCCTCATCTTCATCATTATCATCCAACAATCGAAGATACTCTTCATGCTCGGCAATTGATTTGTCGACCTCCCAAGAACCAGCTTTTCCTTCCTTGAACTCCCTCATCAGCCTCGCAGTAGTACATAGACAACGTCATCCACAATAGCTAGTACTCGCTTCTGCAGTACAGTGTTCTCGTGGTCGACTGATTGAAGCTCATGGTTCTTTTTCTTCAAACTTTCCACTTCTTGAAGAACAACATCGTTCTCTTCCTTCAATTTCTCTGCTAGATCCATATCATCTGATTCAGCTTGCTTGGTCTTTGATACGTCAACCTTAAGTTGGAAAATGGTGTCTTCAAAATTCCCCACCTTCTTCTGGATGCGAAGACGCTCACGTCGAGGGGCCAAGATATGTTGCATTAAATTATCAAATGGACTAATGTGATCTAGTTAATCTATGTATTGCTCATTTAAGTAGACAATCTATGATGTATAAAGATGTGATTAAGCTCAAATTTATCTAGATTATGGGATGAGCTAATCTCTATGACTAATGTATATGGGTAGCCAAACAAGGAACAAATGTCATTTGGGCTTTCATGGTGAGCCAAATAAAAGACAAGCATTTGGGCTTTGACTTATTGGGCCAAAGATACACATATCCTTGACCATGAGACGGTATGTGTGTGGTATCATTATCTTCCCAAACAAGTGAAACATAACCTCTCTCTGGCTCATTCTTCTCTTTCACATTTTCTGCAATTTCTGGGCACTATTCACAGTAAATTTTGGGTCTTCTTTGTACTGTATTTTTGCTCTTGTATTGGATATTTTTTAGTACAAGTTTGCTGGAAGGACTCTTGATCTTTAGAAGACTAAACTTAGAAAGAAGACGTATATGGCTTTGGTTCCATCTCCAAATGTTGCTGGAAGTTCATCTTCAAATGGTATGTTTTTAAACCTTAAATTGGAGACATATATGTGTTGAAATTTGTATGATAAGAACAGTACCTAGATTGTTTACTTAATTAAAGAGTTTATATGTGAAGTTTTGATGACAACTCTTTCATTAAATTTAACAATTGGTATCGGAGCGGCTAGGTTACTAGCTTAATCTACTATTTTGTTCCATAATCTACTCTTAAAACATGAAAATTTAATTTCTGAAATTTTTGGTAAGAACCCTAATTTTTATTTTTTTCAAATTGGGGATTTTGTGAACTTTGTGTTTCTTTGGAGATTATGGTTGTCGTTATAGCATATATATGTACAAATGAACTGAGATTTGAGTAAAATGTAATATTTTTTTGTACATAAAGTTACAGACATTCGAATTGTGAATGACAAAGGTGTTAGAGTATTGAATGGGTATGCTGATGCATATCTTTATGTGTTCCTTGTTTGGCTTGTTAAGATACTTGCTTAAGTTAAATAATAATATTATAATTATGGACAACTTTCATACACTGCCAGGTTAACCTTGTATGTTTAGATTTCCTAGAGTAGTTTTTGCTAGCAGTGCTTATGTTGGGTTTCTTTCCTAATTAATTAACTTTAGGGAATGTATGTTTAGTTGTAACCACCTTTAACATTCATGATTAAATTTATGGTAATATTGAGAGTCTGTTAGCAATGAGCATGCCATGTGTTCTTGGATATGCCCTTCGATGTGTACAAGAATGACAGGAAAAGTAGATCATGTGCATGTTATATATATCCTTTGATACATATATACATGTGACAGATTATTTGATGAGATAAAATTTATCAAGCCCAAGAGGAAATGCATTGTTGATAGTTAATTTATTTATCATAATTTGATTTAGTAATCTATGTTTAGTTAGCTTATTACTTCTGTATATTTGGATTAGTGCCCACAGAATCAGCCTTGCCTATGCAGTACACTACCATCAAGACCCTCCATGGGACAAATTTTGAGGAATGAAGTGAGTCCTTAAAGGTGTATCTTGCTATGTCAAGGTCTGACTTGGCAATGAGGATAGTTGAACCTAAGCTTACTGACCAGAGCACAGCTAGTGGCATAGCTTACCATGCTCAGTGGATGGAATCGAATAGGCTCTGCTTGATGATTGTGGAATATACCATTGATAGAACCATTAAGAGAAGCATTAGGAAAACTAGTGAGACTATTGCCACTGAGTATTTTAAGTTGGTTGAGGGTAAGTATACGAAGTCTGATAAAGCAGAGAAAGGGAACATGATGAAGCTGCTAACTACTACTAAGTATGATGGGTCTGGAGAAGTCAGGACTCATATTATGAAGCTTACTCATTATTTCAACAAGGTGAACGATATGCAGATGAATCTACCTGAGGGTTTTCTGGTCTGACAGATTATGGAGTCTTTGCCAGAGACTTATGAGAGCTTAAAAACCTCTTACAGAGTTCAGAGAGGAGAGTAGAATTTGACTGAGCTCACATCCATAATTGATGAGCATGAGAGTTATCTGAAGTCAACTGGTACAACCACTGTCCAACTAGTTACTTATGAGTCTAAGGGCCAGAAAAGAAAGAAGAAGAACTGGAAGAATGGTAACAAATCTGCTGATAAAGGGAAGAAAGTGTCTAAGCTTAATGATGCAACTGATGAGAAATCTAGTCTTTGGGGGAAATGTTTCTTTTGTAAAAAGGGTGGTCATAGGAAGGCAGAATGTCTTAAGTATAATAAATGGCTAAAGAAGAAAGGAAGGGCAGGTACAAACTATATCTTTGTTTGCTTTGAGTCAAATTTAGTTAGTGTACTTCTTAATTCATGGTGGTTAGATACAGGAGCCTCAATTCACATTACTAATTCTTTACAAGTGATAATGAGGTGACTGTCAGCATGGGGAATGGAGCTAGAGTTGAAGTGTCACGCCCCTCTCCCAGATAGGTGCAGATGAGCACCCATGAAACCCAGAGACGTGACCGACATGAAACTCCTCCGTTTCCCGAACCGGATTTAAACTAAATATCTACCCAAACACTACATAAGTAGTCTCACATATATATATAAATCTCCACCACAAACCCAACATACTGTAACAAGTAAACTAGAGTCTACAGCGGAAAAATCCAAATATCATAAATAAGAAAAACAGATACTGAAGATAGACACAACATCCCCACAGCAGCTACATCACGCCTCACGCATCCCTGCGCTGATCCTCCACTCCGTCTATCTCACCTGAAAAGCATGAGAATGAAAGGGTTGAGCCACAAAGCTCAGTAGGGATATGGAGACAACATCGATATCAGAGTAAACAGAATATACAATCGAGATATGATAATGGAAATGAACAGGAACTCAAATAGTGATACACTCCCATACCACCGAACTCCAGTAAATCAGAGATAAAGTAAGATAACCTGTGATATAAAATACATAAAGGAAACCATACAATGATACCCTAATAGAGTAAAGAAACTCCGAACCCGTCATAAATATCAACAATCAATCAATCTGTAGAGTAGACATCGAGTAGGCTCCACCATTACCATCATCAAATACAACTCTCAAATCAGTACTCAAACATAATCCAACTCAAATCCATACCAACTCAAATCCACATAACACCAGAAAATCCTCCCCTGGACCCACCCTGATCCCTACAAGGTGTCTCCCAGTCCAGGTACTCCCCAGATTGGATGAGGATCGAGCCTACATCAGGTACTTGATAGCATCGCCTACATCGAAGAGCGTTCCCTAGGATGTACCTCACCTCAATCCGGTCTCCAGGTACGTACCCGATCAAATCCATCCACAAATCATCTAGTAGGCTGGGTCGCCCAATGTGGGTCCCACACACTACAAATCATCCATCAACAATCTCGTAGCATCATCACAGAAAATCACCTGAGTATAGTCCTATCTGGACTCTGAACAAAAACCCCACAACCAAGATGTGGGCCCCACCTATGGATGGAACCCCACAATAGGATAGGTTGGCCCCACCAGGATAGTGGACCCCACAAGAGGATAAGTAGGCCCCACCAGAGAATAAGTGGGCCCCACTAGAGACACGATGCACAAAAGTGTCGTCAGTCGTACACATACCTCCAAACAAACAACATATAACCACAACAAGCTGCAATTGCGGAAATAAATCAGATAAGAGTAGAAATAGAGAAATTCCCAACCTCCGGGAATTTCACACCAATAGACAAATAGGAGTCCGTCGAATACGGAACCCCAAATAAGAAGTAGGGCAGAATCCCTACCTGAAATGCTGACTAACTCAGCTCTATTGTACCTCTTCAGCTATCCGAATCCAACACAAAACTCCTAAATCAATCTCCTGCACCAAATACGAATACGTATACCCAATACTGTCAAAATACGGAAAAGTCAACGGTTAACCCTAGTAAAAGTCAACGGTCAAACCGGGTCAAATAGTCAACGATCAAAACGGGTCAAACCCGAGTCAACGGGTTAACTCGGTCAAACCCGAGTCAACTCGGTCGGAGCCGAGTCAACTCGACCGGACCGTCGCCGGAATCCACTTTTCCGGCGATTTTTCCGGTCACTCCTACATCAGAATAAACCCTACAACAACAGAAATCTAATGGTACCTGTCTCGTTCCAAAATTCCTACTGAATCGACCGGGATCGAGCTTTGAAATCTTGAAAAACCGAAACTTCACCGCCTGATTCCGCCGTCTACGGTGGTCCGATGGCGGTGATTCCACTTGGGTTTTTGCTCCTCTCTCCACGAGCTTCGATTTGACACCTTACTTGCCCCAATCGGACAACAAACACGAAAAATCTAATTTTCCAAAAAAAAAAATCTCAAACCCGTGCGTGAGCTGCTGGAGAAGAAGAGAAATCTGGTTTTTACCAGATTTTTGGGTGAAATTACTATTTTGCCCCTCCTTTCATGCTAAATCTTTTAACTTTCAAAATTCGTAACAACTCCGATTCAACTCTGATTTTGGTGATTCTTGCGCCAATATTTTTCTAATAATATGTAGTATTTATTAAAAATATCAAATTTGAAAAATTATTGTATATTTTTAAAAATTTGGATTCGGGATATTACATGAAGTCCAGTGTATAGGAACTCTAGAGCTTTTGTAAGATTCTGGTTATGTAATTAACTTACCCTATGTGGTTGTAGTTCCCTCTGTAACCATGAATTTATTGTCCATCTCTTTGTTAGATCAAGCTGGTTACACTTTTGTCTTCGGAAATGGACAAGTATTGTTATCTTATAAGTCAGCTGTAGTAGGGAAGGGAACTCTTATGGATGGTTTGTATAAACTAAGTATGAATGAAAGTCTAGTTAATTCTGTTACAATGCTTGATCTTATATCTATTAATGAATCTTCTTCAAGTTCTCTTAAAAGAAAGAGAATTCATAATTCATCTTCCTTATTGTGGCACAAGAAATTGGGTCACATTTCTAGGCAAAGAATGGAGAGATTGATAAAAGGGGGGTTATTACATAACCTTGATTTTTCAGATTTTGATACTTGTGTTGATTGTCTGAAGGGAAAGATGACGAATAAGACTAGAAAGTCGATCACTTGCAGAACACAAAATGTCCTAGATCTAATCCATACAGATATATGTGGTTCTATCACACCAGTTGCATTAGGAGGCTTTAGATACTTCATAACTTTCACTGATGATCATTCAAGATATGGAGCAGTGGAGTTGTTGAAAGAGAAATCAGAGGCATTTGAGGTGTTCAAAGTGTATAAGGCAGCAGTAGAGTTGAAACATGGGAGAAAGATAAAGGCAGTGAGATCTGATAGGGGTGGAGAGTACTATGGAAGATATGGAGAAAGTGGTAGAAATCCGGGACCATTTGCCAACTATTTACAACAGTGTGGTATTGATTCACAATACACATTGCCTGGTACACCATAACAAAATGGTGTGTCAAAAAGGAGGAATAGGACCTTGATTGAGATGGTGAGATGTATGCTGAGCCATTCTACTCTACCAGAGTTTTTATGGGGTGAAACACTGAAGACAGCTTGTTATCTTTTGAATCAGGTGCCTAGTAAATCAGTTGACAAAACTCCTTATGAGATTTGGTTAAACAAGAAGCCTTGTTTCACACATCTTCATTTGTGGGGATGTAAAGTAGAGATAAAACCATATAACCCACAATCCAAGAAATTGGATATGAAGACTGTTCGTGGGCATTTCATAGGCTACTGTCAGCACTCAAGAGGGTCTAGGTTTTACTGCCCAAATCACACTCATAGGGTTGTGGAGTCTGACAGGGCTATGTATTTTGATGAAGACACTTCTAGTGTCATACCCAAAGAGATTGATATGTATGAAGAGATTGTGGAGGTCACTGTTCCCATAATTCAGTTAGGAGATCCTCCTGAGGTGGAAGCTGTAGAACCAGAGGATAAACAATCGATTCCAACTCCAGAAATGGATGTTAGTACTTCAACTCAAATTCCTACTCAACATATCAGAAAGAGCTAGGAAGTCAGCAATTGCAGATGATTATGTGTTGTATTTGAGTGAATTTGAGTATGCTGGGAATGAGATTGTTGATCCAAAGAGTTATGAAGATGCGATTAGTACACCACAGAGGGAGCAATGGTTGAAAGCAATGGATGATGAACTGAGTTCAATGGAGAAAAATGAAGTTTGGGATTTGGTGGATTTGTGTAAACCAGTGGGTTACAAATGGGTGTTCAAAACCAAATGTGATGCTCAAGGCCACATAGAGAGGTACAAAGCAAGATTAGTGGCTAACAGGTATAATCAAAGAGAGGGAGTTGATTATAAAGAGACTTTTTCACCGGTATCCACAAAGGAGTCGTTGAGGGTGATTATGGCTTTAGTAGCTCATTTGGATCTGGATTTACATCAAATGGATGTAAAGACAGCATTCTTAAATGGTGAACTTGATGAAAGTGTGTTTATGACACAACTGGAGGGCTTTGTATAGCATATGGTGTGTAAACTGAATAAATCAATTTATGGGCTCAAGCAAGCTTCAAGGCAATGGTACTTGAAGTTTGATCAAGTTGTGATTTCTTTAGGGTTTACAGAAAGTGTAGCTGATGAGTGCATCTATACAAGGACTAATGGGAATGTTTTTGTGGTTCTAGTTCTATATGTGGATGACATACTACTGGCTAGCAATAGTGGTGACTTGATAAATGAGGTTAAGCAGCTATTGTCTTCTCATTTTGATATGAAGGATTTGGGTGAAGCAGCTTATGTTCTAGGGATTGAGATTTTGAGGAATAGGTCCAAGAATATGTTGGGACTTTGTCAGAGATCTTATGTTTCTAGTATATTGCAGAAATACAATATGCTGGAATGTAATCCTACTATAGCTCCTGTTTTGAAGGGTGAGTTACTGTCAAGATCTCAATGTCCTAGAACTGATGAAGAAAAGGCAGAAATGAGCAAAATCCATTATTCTTCAGCAGTGGGGAGTTTTATATATCTACAAGTTTGCACAAGGCCAGACATTGCCTTTGCAGTTAATGTTCTGGGTAGGTACTTAAGCAATCCAGGTATGCCACACTGGAAACGAGTGAAGAAAGTGTTGAGGTACTTACAAGGGACTAAGGGATTGATGCTCACCTACAGAAAGACTGATAACCTTGATGTTATTGGTTATTCAGATTCTGATTATGCTGGTTGCAAGGATGACAGAAAATCTACCACAGATTTGGTGTTTATGATGGCTGGAGGTGCAGTTGCATGGAAAAGCATAAAGCAGTCTATCACTGCAACTTTCACTATGGAAGCTGAATATTTAGCTTGCTATTCAGCAATTAAGATAGCTTTGTGGCTTAGAAAATTACTGATAAGTTTTGAATTCTTCCCAAGAATTTCAAGACCTATTATCTTGTACTGTGACAACACTGCAACAGTGTCTTATGCACGTGGTACTAAGAGTTCAAGCCAAACAAGGCATTTTGCTATCAAGTATAATTATGTTAGGGAAAAGTTTGTTGAATCTCTTATAAGTATAGAAAATATAAGGACATAACACATGTTAGCTGATCCTTTAAACAAAGGATTGACTGCTAAGGTCTTTCAAGACCATGTTGTAAACATGGGATTGACTTTGTCAGTTTAAAGAATATATCATGTTTACTTTGTATTTCCTTTAATTTGAGAAAATATGTGTTCTATAAAGTGGTTATGGGATTCTTATGTTTAAAGAAAACATTTTTGGAAACCTATGATTACATAGTCTCAGTTGAAAGATTATTGTAAAGTTAAGCTATGATAAAGAAAAAGAAAGTAACATGCTGAGTTTGTCTTTACAAACATAAAGTTTCAGCTATATGTAGTGCCCTATTATGTATTGATTATTGGCATGTGGAGATCTATTTTATAGTAAATTTTACTCCTTCGAGTGAGTTTACTTACAAGTGTTATGGTACACATGCTTAAGGTAAATGATCATTGTTAGTCATGTTTGACATTATAGATTGTTACTTCAATGTTGGCCACATTAAAGATTGAGCAATTCTGGATTATAAAGGTATCTAATTCACATTGTCCAAGAGGGAGATTGTTGGATTAAATTATCAAATGGACTAATGTGATCTAGTTAATATATGTATTGCTCATTTAAGTAGATAATCTATGATGTATAAAGATGTGATTAAGCTCAAATTTATCTAGATTATGGGATGAGCTAATCTCTATGACTAATGTATATGGGTAGCCAAACAAGGAACAAATGTCATTTGGGCTTTCATGGTGAGCCAAATAAAAGACAAGCATTTGGGGTTTCACTTATTGGGCCAAAGATATACATAGCCTTGACCATGAGAGGGTATGTGTGTGGCATCATTATCTTCCCAAACAAGTGAAACAAAACCTCTCTCTAGCTCATTCTTCTCTTTCACATTTTTTGCAATTTCTGGGCATTATTCACAGCAAATTTTGGGTCTTCTTTGTACTGTATTTTTGCTCTTGTATTGGATATTTTTTAGTACAAGTTTGCTGGCTGGACTCTTGATCTTTGGAAGACTAAACTTAGAAAGAAGACGTATATGGCTTTGGTTCCATCTCCAAATGTTGCTATAAGTTCATCTTCAAATGGTATGTTTTTAACCCTTAAATTGGAGACATATATGTGCTGAAATTTGTATGATAAGAACAATACCTAGATTGTTTACTTAATTAAAGAGTTTATATGTGAAGTTTTGATGACAACTCTTTCATTAAATTTAACAAGATAGACTCGAAAGACTGAAACAAAAGTTAGAAAAAAAATAATCAAAAGGAATCATTTAATTATAAATAAATAAATAAATAATTTTGAACGATAATAACGATGGACGAAAGAGAAACCTTACCTGATAAACGCTGGTGGCAGCAAAGTCAAAGACACCTACGAGGACACATTGTCAAAATGTTGAATATAATTTTAGAACATCATGCTTTCCGCCACACTCATTAATGCATCCGAGTCGTCGAAGGCGGACACCCAAGAAGGAATGACAAAAGAATACTGCTCAAAGCTACTCTCACCCAACGTACGTTTCCTCATAGGTGAAGGAGAACGATCATCAAGAACAACCTCAATCCTCTCATTCTCTACCATAAAGGGCTTTGCATGAACCTTGTTTTGCCCATTTGTTGCGTTCAAACTCTTATGAAGCTTTTGTTGTAGCTTCTGCAGTCGTCGCTCTTCTTTCCTTTGTTGAAGAGCCTCTAACCCAGTCAATACTTATTCTGCACCAGCCATTGTGTCATCCGCTAACCATTTATCCTCTATATTCAAAGATCCTCTATAGTCAAAGATTAGATAAAATTAAAGTCAAACCAAAGTAGCTCGATAGCTTGAACGACCTAACACAAGTTAAATGATAGAAATATCCTTCAATTTATTCCTCCTTGGATATCTTGCACATCCTCCTTGGATATCTCGCACATACGATCACATAGTGCTCTTCCTTAGGTTCACTCAGGATAAACTCCCAAGTGCGCTACCCCCTTCCGACCCTTAGTGAAGTTGGCAGGTGTTGTCTTGAAATTGGCACAGATAGGAGCTGGAGTCTTGATAGACCCTGCAAAAGAAAAATAATGAGTCTCAATCCACTGTAATCAAATAAATAAATAGAGAAGACAAACTCGCTAGCTAATCGCTAGGAGGAAGGAACCCCCATATCACTACTGGGATCGAAAACCATCTCCCCCCTAACCAAAAATAGTTATTTTCCAATGACGGTCGTTCGTCATTAGATTATAAATAAGATGTCCTCCCCGATTTGGTTTGAGATTAAAACTGTATCGACCGTCTTTCCTAGGGTGCTGCTTTATGTAATAAAGCTGTAAAAACCAACCGCAAACCAGTCACCCGCCTGCCACAACACTTTCAAAATCGGGTCTCTCCAACCCCAATAGTCACCACAACTATTACAGGTACCCAAGATTCAATGAGTAGTTGTCTTACAATACAAAAACAATGGAGAAAATTCCAGAAATTCCCAAAATTCTAGATCTAAGACCCCAAAAGATCCCAAAAACTCCCTCAAATGTAACTTTGGGAAAACAAGAACCTCCAAAAAGAGTACAACATTGGGGAAATAGGAAGAACAATCAACGAATGAGAGAATCGAAAGGAAAAACTTAGAAGAAACAAAGTAAAATCACCTTGGGAAGATTTGCTTGCTCGATGGAGGAAAAGAAAAGCTTAGAAACCAGATGAAATTCACAAAAATAGAGGTAGCGAGAAGAAAACGAGAGCCCCTTTTTTCTGGTTTTATTACTTAGGCAGCACGGAACCCTAAGCGACACTTTAAAACTGAAGATATGTATTAAATTCATGATTACAATCCTGGTATTGGAATATGTAGTCACACACTACCATGCCTTATTATAACACGTGTGCTTTTGTTTCAAAATAAATAAATATAGTAAGTAGTAATCATGTAATAATTAAATGAAAATATCACACAAAAGGTCAACAAGAACTACACTGTCAGTAGATAGCAAAGCAGCAAAATTAAAAGGTGTTGTTTAAACACAAAAGCACACAACGTACCGATCGACAATTTAAAAATAGCAATCGTCGACCGACTTATGCAATTCGCAGGTTCCTTGTGATGCTATTTATCTATATATAACTTACATTTTTGTTACCTTTTACTTAAACTTATAGCGATTGAACCTCATAATAGTGAACTTGGACAAGGTTGCGACCGTGCTTCTCCACAAAGAAAGGTACATTATATTAAATTATGTTTATACTAAAGCTAATAATGATTCAACCAAACACTGAAGCCTTGGTGTCGATCGAACATGATAAAAGGCCCAAGAGATTCGATCGACATATTTGTGCCCAAAGGGTCCAATAGACGTGAATAGATCAAAGAGGCCCATGTCGACATGTAAAGGGCTCATGAGCCCAATCAACATGTGTAGGCCGCCCATGAGCCCAGTCTACATATGTAGGCTCATGAGCCCAATTGACATATAAATGGACAAAAGGCTCAATTGACATGTGTAGGCCTAAGAGGTCCAATCCAATTGAATTTCAGAGAGGGCCGAAGTTGGATGTATGACAGCTCACAGCTCATGTGATCAACACGCGAGCTCACCTACTATAAGACCATTCACAGCAGCATCTCTTAACATATTCTCTAAATTCCAGTAAAAATATACATTTTCACCAATTTACAGGTTTTGAAACAGTAATAGCACATGTCAGTTACTCTAATCCAATACTCTAAATTATTTAAATATTCATTTCTTCAATCACTTGTTATTTAATTAAAGTAAATCACTTTTATAACATCAAACATTACCATGTTAAATAATAATAAAATGATATTAATATTAATATTGTTTTTATTAACTAGTTAGTAAATAATAATTTTCTAATACATAATTTATGTGGTAATTGATTTACCAGGTCACAAATCATTAATAATTCTAATTTTTAATATATGATAAATATTTTATTTAAGTTGGTCAAAGTCTATTTAAAACAATAATTTTTTAATCCCTTCAAAACAATAATTTTTTTAATAAATAACAATTTTGCTATTGTTGAAAGGGTCTCATTCCTGATCTCCTCACTAAATAATATTTTCAATTAATAACTATATTGTCTTTCTTAAAAAGCATTAAACTTTACGGTATTTCCTTTCCAAAAAATAGGTACAAAAACCAAAAAAAATAAAAAAATAATGTAGATGCATGAAATACGACCGTGCAATTATAACATTGATAATTTTCATGCAGAGGGTAAACACACGAGAGAAGAAAAAATAATAATTTTTTTATAAAATAATACCCAATTTTGCTACAGTGGGACGCTGGGAGTCCAGTCGCACTGTAGCAAAACTGAACTTTGCTGTGCAATTTAGCGAGACTGCAGAAAAAGACAAAAAAATACTCTAAATTAGAGAAGAGTATGTGT
This sequence comes from Euonymus europaeus, assembly GCA_963580455.1. Lineage (NCBI taxonomy): Eukaryota > Viridiplantae > Streptophyta > Magnoliopsida > Celastrales > Celastraceae > Euonymus > Euonymus europaeus. The sequence goes on from OY756965.1 coordinate 6,160,009, forward strand.
ATCGCGTAACTGATGGAGATGACCTAAATATAAGGGGTTTTAGCCTGATTAACTCGCTCGGAACCACTTGGTACTCTCTCTATATTCTCTCACCTCTCTCACTATAAAAACATTTTCTGTCATTTGACTTGATTGTTGGAGCGTCAACGGCCGACACCACACTAGTGACCCTGACGATCAACCTTCTAGTGTTTCTTTGCAGGTTGTCAATGGCCTCTCCCAACCTTACAAATTGATTGTAGATTTTTGGGTCTACAATACCCAAAGTGAAAATATAGCCTGATGTGTTTTTCCTATCTTCAATTCAACTTGCATAATCACTATTAGTGTATCCAACTAATTTTCAGTCATCCTCCATTTTATATAGAATACCATGCTTCTTGGTTACTTGAAGATACCGTAATATCCTCTTAGCAGCTACAAGATGAAGTTTATTAGGCTCATTCATGACCCTTGCAACCACACTTACCAAATGCACTATGTCAGGCCTTGTGTTTATTAAATATATCAATGAGCCCACTAAGCTCCTGTAGCTTTTTGCATCTACGTTCTGAATATTGTCAACTTGCTTTAACTTCTCATTAGAAGCCATGGGTGTAGACACAGGCTTGCTATGTTTCATGCGAAATCTTCTTAGCATGTCTTCAACATACTTCTCTTGTGAAATGAAAATTTCACCTTTTGATTGCTTTACTTGAATGCCAAGGAAATACTTCATAAGTCGCAAGTCTGTCATTTCATATTCCTTCATCATTGCTCTCTTGAAATCTTCCATAATCTTCAAAATAGTAGCCGTGTAGATCAAGTCATCTACATATAGGCAAACTATTAGAAAATCTGCACCTTTTCTTCACATACAGTGATGGTTCAGAAGGACATTTTTTAAATTCATTTTGATTGAAATAACCATTTCTCTTGTTATTCCAAGCTCAAAAAGCTTGTTTTAACCCATACAACGATTTTTGTAGACAATAGACTTTATGCTCTTCAACACTTACTTGATACCCTTCTGGTTGCTCAACATAAATGTTTTCTTCCAACTCTCCATTGACCATTGAGTATGGTCAATTTGACATCTAGCTGATAAATCGCCAATTCCATTTGGGCTGCTAAGGAAAGAAGAGTCCAAATTGTTTCCATACGCACAACTAGAGCAAATAGTCTCATTGAAATTTATCTCGGGCTATTGTGCATATCCCTTTGCTACTAAACAAGCTTTTACGCTTTTGGATTAAGTCATCTTCATTATACTTGGTTTTATAAATCCATTTTAGTCCAATAACTTCTTCTCCTTGTGGAGGATCAACTAACTCCCACGTATGATTTTTTCCGTTCATTGTTATTTCTTCATCCATTGCTTTGCTCCACACACTTTCTCTAACAGCTTCATCAAAAATTATGTTGTTCACCGACAAAAAGTGCAAACTCACCAGAATCATAAATTTCTTGTAAATAATGTACCTTCCTAGGAGGTGAATTTGTATTTGTGCCATATTCGTCTCCATTTATTGCACTTGGGTTGGACTCCAATGCATTTTGTGATGAACTTTCATGCTGAATATTCACTGGAGCATTGCTATCAGCCAAATAAGGTTGCTGAGAACTATCATCCTCCCATTTTGAGGCTGCCATTTCATCAAATATAACATCTCTTGCAATGTTCAAGTTATTAGTGTTGGGGTTGAAAAGATGATACCCCTTGGACTCATCATAATATCCAATAAAAATAAACTTTTCACCTTTCTTATCATATTTTTCTCTTCAATCAGGAGGAATTAGAGAATATGTTATACAACCAAATATCTTGAAATGATTCACATATGGCTTTTGCTTACTCCAAGCTTCATATGGAGTTTTGTTCCAAACAGCTTTTGTTGGAGATCGATTGAGAATATATACTATTATACGTACTGCTTCCACCAAAAATTTGTTAGGAAGGTCTTTCCCTTTAAGCATGCTCCTGGCCATTTCTACAATTGTTCAATTTTTCCTCTCGGCCACCCAGTCTTTTGTGGGGTTCGACTAATTGTGAGCTGCCGCAGGATACCTTTCTCTTTGCAATAGTCCATGAATGACCTATAAACAAAGTCTCCTCCATGATCTATTCTCAAAGTCTTCAATTGACACCCACTTTTTCTTTCTGTAAAAGCTTTGAATTGTAGGAAAACTGAAAAAAGCATCTATTTTTTATCAATGAAATAAACCCACATCATCCTTTTATAAGCATCAACAAAGAGAGTGAAATATTTCTTGTTACTAAGTGAAGGTGTCATGGTTGGGCCATCGATGTCAGCATGTACCAATTCCAAAGGTGCTTGTGCTCTCCATGCAGTTTTGGGAATGTTAGCCTATGCATTTTGCAGTAGAGACATCCTTCACACACTTTTTCTTCTTTCTTGATAAGAGGAAGTCTAACAACCATATTTTTCTATTTGAGTAATTCTAGACCCCACATATTCAAATGCCTATATCTCAAATGCCATAGGTGGGATTCAACAATAGTTTCACCTTGTAAAGTGTGGCTCTCTTCCATTGAAATGTGAAGTGGAAACACATTATTTAAGGTCATTTGAAATTTCGCAATAGTAGAAATACTCTTCTTCTTAACAATCTTGCATTTTTCTTTATCAAAAAGAATACGATAACCACTCCTAAGTGCTTGGCCAACACTTAAAAGATTTTGACATAAATCTGGCACATAAAAGACATTATGGATGTGTCTTTAAAAAGATTTGATCATATGCACACAAACAACATACAATCAAGATCCACTCAAACACACACAAGAATCAAAACAAAAAAAGACACAAGCTTTTAACGTGATTCGGCCAATAAAGCCTACATCCACGGAGCTACAATAGTGCTCCTTTTTTTTCTCTCTCAAATATTTTTTGTGTACATCTTACAACAAGAGTTCGGAGATATAAATAGAAAATTATAGGGACAAAAGTGTCAACTAACCCAGCCCAATGTACTGGCCCAATACACAACCAGTGTACTAATCCCAATAATATAACAAATAGTATCCAAACTTAACAATCTCTCACTTGGATACTATCAAGAAACTTTCAAAACAATTACATCAGTAACATCCATATTGATAACCACATGTTGCAGCCTTGATCTTCGTCTTCAAGCTAGAAGACCAACTGAAGCTTTGCATAGCTTCAGCTTATCGACTATCACACTCTTCGTCAAAGCATCCACCAGGTTGTCATTCCCACAAATCTTCTCAAGCGTCAATAAACCTTCCTTGACAACTTGAAGGATATAATTATATCTCCTAAGAATGTGTTTAGTATTAGAATGGAAGATAGGATTCTTGGCAAGTGTCGCAACCGATTTTGTGAAAGATAGATTTAAAGAAAAATAATATAAAATAAAAGAAGTCGCCACCAATTGAATAGGTGCAATTAGTCACCATAAAAATATTTTGATCAGCGAAAATCCAGAAAAAATGGGTAAGTAAGTTTGTTACGTGTGGGAAAAGTGTAAGGCACCCCACAACGTCTGTTTTAAAAACAATTGTTAATTTAACTTTTATTATCCCATTAAATGATTTAATAAAATTAATTGTGACAAAAATACGTATATAGGATAAAATAATTTTAGAAAAGATAAAAACTATATCGAAAGTCCAATATTGAGGTTCGTGGAATTTTTCCATACAATTGTCAAATTTCAAAAAGCACTCTCATCTTAAGAATCTTTTTGAGGGTGCATCCAATGCAATCCCCAAATTAATTTCATCGTAGGTATATAATTTTTATGCACAAATAAAATATACAAGATGAATGTTAAAAATTAAAATTAAACAAAACAAAAATAAAATAATAAATTTAAAAATAAAATAAAATAAAATAAAATAAAAATAAAAATAAAAATGACATTAAAATAAAACTAGAAAAATAAAACGAATGTAAAAATTAAAATTAAAACAAAAAAACGAAATTAAAATGTTGGGAACCGAGTTTTTGTGGATTAAACGATATTGAAATTATCGTTAATCTCCTAATCAAACAACACCACATCATTCATATAATTCACACATAAACACGTTTCGAATAAATAACACATTAACATGTTAAACAAAAATAATGGATGAAATCTCGGTTCCCCTTTTTTTTTATTGTCAATCAATTATAGCAATCATACTATTAAATTAGTAGGATTAGAATTTAATAATTAATTGCTTTTCATGCAATGATTCATGGACCCAATAAACATCAAGACAATTTTCAATCAAAATCCAAGTATTATAACTCATTTTGGCCCCAAAAAAAAAGAAAATCCAATTCTGACAGCAGGCCTGCCCATTTAGCCTCTTAATTCACCTACCTTAGTTTACAAACCCAGCCCAATATCTATTAAATATTTTTCCATGTACAAACCCAAATAAGTTATTAAAAGCCCAAGCAAACAATGTAAACATATGAAGCCCAAAACCTATGAAAATTGCCCATCTAGCCCAATTTTTATTAAGTTAATATCCACATATAACACTAACCTCAAGGCCATTAATTTACACCAAACTAAAAACACAACATTGCATATCCAAAGAATTTCTATAATATTTCTATACAACAAGAAGACCTAATTTCATCTTTTACAGAGATTTGAAGGGAAAACAAGCATCAACCTGGAGTAAATTACAATCATTTTGGAAGATCAGTAAATCTTAATGGCACAAAAGACATCTCCCGTCTAAGACAGAACCCTAAAATAAACTCTCAGTATCATTCAAAGCCACCCAACACATATAGATTCATATTCAATTCACTAAAAACATTCATGGATATCAAATACAGAACAACCAAATTGTTCTTCCTTTGGCTTTCCAGCCATCGAACGTCAATCCAAACAGATACATCTTCCCCCAGTCCATGATTGATGCGTGCCGAGCGCGTCAAAAAAATAATAATTACCTTACCCTACAACCTATCTAGTAGAAGTGATGAGTACGGGTCGATCCTCAGAGAGCAAAGTGACAAATTAAATGGTTAACGTGCCTAAGAAAAAAAAAGGGGGGGGGGGGTTTGTTTGTTTTCAATCTAATTCAACTAGAATGTAAGAATGAGCAAGAAAATATGGAAAATATGAAGTAACAACCTTCGGGTCAAGGAAAATTGAACAACCAATAGATGGATTCATCATAGACTCTCAAGAGACACATTCAACATCGAACACTTAGCCAAATTTATCCACAAGGTAAATAAATCATAATCTCCAATCAGTTATTAAAGTGAACTCAGCATCCACAATTAATTCTTGTTATCAATCGAATTGGTATTAAGCAATCCTCTTCCTATCAATAACAACATTCAGTTCTATGGAGAAGCTAAGGCTGAACAATAATTTATCAAGCAAAAATCATTTAATTCATCCCATAATTTTCCTTAGGCATACAATGAAAAATTGGATCATAATCACGCTGCCCAATTGCTACTCTAACCAAGCAACACAACAATTTCTTATCATGCGCTTAGTCTAGCATTCAACCACACAAATTAATATGCACCTCAATCAATTAATTCATGCAATCATCAACAAGAACAATAGAAAACTATGGATATTCGAATCAAGAATGATAATAAATATAAAGAGTTGAGTCTCAAAATCACATGAATTGAAATCAAATCCCTTGAACCAAAGAAATAAACTAGCTGACCATCGTGCGAAGAAAAACCTACGTGCTATTCAAAATCCTATGCTTCTCTCCTCCTCCCCTCTGGCCTAAACCGTCTCCCTTATGAAGAACTAGTCCCCTCTCACGTCTCCTAAATACAACCCAATAAAGAGTCCCAAAATCACTCAGTTTCCTTAACTTCTTAGGAAACACAAGTCTGTTCTGATCTTCTATCTTAATTCTGGGCTAAATGGTGCATATTCGGGACTGTAACCCTTCATAAACGTTGTATCCCAGATGTGTAGATAATTATGGGCTTTTGAATCACTCAATTTGGATATCGGACGCGCAAGTTATGGCCTTCTAAAGGTCCAATCTGCAGAAAGGAATCCCCTGCTTCCGATAGGACTTCCAAACGTGACTTTGGACCAACGATTAACGGCCCAAACGTACTCCAATTTGTGTGAACCAGCACTTCCTGAAAATATTGAGATGTTCTCTAAAATTTTGTTGAAAATTGCATCTCATTCCATCAGCTCCTTCTACCTCGTAACCTGCAAAGTATCCGCGAAGGTCTCAAAGTACAATAATCTTAGAAATTCCACTTTTAAACACACTTTATTATCATTCCTCCATTGAGGTCATACACATAAAATATAAACAAAAACTAATCCCGTAACGCACAAGATTGAATGATTTGACCATATAAAAGGAATGTAAATATATAGAAATCCGATCACATCAATGATCCATTGGGCATCAAGGGCACATAAAAAATGAAATAATCTTGCAGTTCTATTATAACCAGAACATATGGCCAACAAATAGCAACAGATAATCAAATATTTGATGACTATAGAGCAAGACCAGTGGTGCAGAGAACCTAATTACTCACATTGGACTTCATCCTTCAAAAACTAAGGCATTGGAACATCAAAATTCTCAAGAAAACCTCAAAACACAGAACACAAATAATCCAGTTTTGAATCCAATCCAATGTTGCAATATAAACCGCAATCCATCAATGGGACACGCATACTTGAGGAAATAGAACACAAAAGGAAAAACCGCAATAAATTCAACATATCAAGCAAGATTTATGAACTGTCATATACCTTCCCAATAAACGATTGAACTACAAATTTTACAAAAGAGAAAATAAGAAAAAATAGAGCCAAGAAGGATCGAAGCTCCTGATTTTCAGGTGTGGTTGAAGGAGCATAAAGAATACGGTCTGGTAATTGTGAGTAATGAAAAAGTTTTTCTAACAATTGAACAAAAATTTTGGTGGCTAATCTAAGAAAACCAAAAAGCCAATGGATAAACCCTCCCAAAAATCCAATCTCACGACTAGCTCTCTCTGGAACTTCTTCTCGAAATCTCTCTTTTCCTGGAAATTTTCCGATTCCACAAGAAAAATCCGTAAGCCAAAGAAAGAAAGAAACCCCTAAGAACCCTTATCTCACGACTAGATCTTTTTCTAGGATTCTCTCCAGAAATCCTGCCGAAAATCCCTCGGAAAAAACCTTTCCTTCTCTTTTTTCTTCTCTCTCGAAATCGTCCCCGAAATCCCCTCCGAACTCTGGTCACTTAGCTAGGACTTCAACCCAAAAACAAAAAACAAAAAAAACAAAAAAGAAATCCCAAAATTTCTCGACTAACTTCTTCTCCCTAGGATTCTCTCCGAAAATATCCTCCTCCAATTGAACCCCGGCACCTCTTTTTATACTCCCAAAACTCGAATCAAATTCCCCAAAAATCAAGATATGCGGCTCTGATTGTCAACCTAAATCCCTCATTTTCTTTCTTTCCTAATTCTTCTTTGAATTTTGGTGCTCTCTTTCTCTTTTTTCAAACTTTGGTGCCTCTCCTCTTGTCTTCTTCCACTTTCCGGACGGCGCTTTCCTCTATTTCTTTTGTTTTTTTGCTTTTCTTTCTTCTTGATTAGGGTTAGCTTGCCATTTGGGTAAATGTAGCTTGGGCCGGGCCTTTATTCTAATATTTAGGTTAAGTAAAGGCTTGGCCTGGGCTTTAGCTGTTGGTTGGGGTGATTTTTGGTTTGAGTTGAACTGGGCCTTGGCTTGTTAAATATTAATGGTTTGGCTTATTGGGGTCAATTGTTTAGACAAATACATGGACCTTTAAATTGGTTTCTTGAATTTTCATTTAAACTTGAATTTTGATTTGGATCCAAGTTTTAACTCTAATCCAACCTATATTTTGGGTTTTATATCTTTCTTAATTTTGGACCTTTACCATTACATTTTTTCCAACTCTTTCATTAGTTCTTGCAACCATTCCATCTCCTTTGCAGCTTCTGTTATAGAAACATATTCTGCTTCAGTAGAAGATAAAGCAACAACCTTTTGTAGCTTGGAACTCCAAGAAACAACAATACCTCCCAAGGTAAAAACATCGTTTATAGTGCTCTTGCAACTGTCAAAGTCACCAGTCAAATCAGCATCTACAAACCATTCTAGCTTCAATTGACCTGAACTAAAAGTCTACTCATAATCAACAATTCCACAAAAGTGTCTCATAATCCACTTCACAGTCTCCCAGTGCTTCTTTCCTGGATTACTCATATACCTGCTGACTACTCCCACTGTATGAGCAATATATGGTCGAATGCAGGTCATAGCATACATAAGGGAACCAATAGCATAAGCAACAGTAATCTTACTCATTTGCTCCCACTCAACATCACTTCTAGGTGACTGATCTTTGCACAGCTTGAAATGACTCCCCAAAGGTGTAGCAACTGGCTTTGCTTTGTCCATATTGAACCTGCTCAAAACTTTTGTCACATACTCAGATTGAGAAAGTTTTAAAGTACCTTTGGTTCTGTCTCTCATAATTCCCATTCCAAGGATTTTCTTAGCATTCTCCAAATCCTTCATTTCAAATTGGCTTGACAGCTGTTGTTTCAGATTATTAATCTCTTTGATGCTTAATCCTGCAATCAACATGTCATCGACATACAACAACAAAATAATATACAAGTCATCAAACAGTTTAAAACAACATCAATGATCTTGCTCACTTCTGGTGTAACCTAAACTGATCAAGAAGTTATTTAACTTCATATTCCACTGTCTAGGAGCTTGCTTCAAACCATACAAGGTCTTCTTCAGTTTACACACAAGCTTTTCTTTTCCCTATACTAAGAACCCTTTTGGCTAATGCATATAAATCACTTCCTCCAATTCACCATGAACAAAAACTGTCTTTACAACTAGCTGCTCCACATGTAAATTCTCACTAGCCACAATTCTCAGTACCATTATGATTGTGGACATCTTTGCTACAGGAGAGAATTTTTTTGAATAATCGATGTCATACCTCTATTCAAAGCCTTTCACAACAAGTCTGATCTTGTATTGTTTGCTTCCATCATGTTCTGTCTTGACCTGATACACTCATTTGTTGTGCAAAGCCTTCTTTTCTGCTGGTAGTTTCAATAACTCTCAAGTCTGATTCTTCATCAAAGAATACATCTCTTCTTTCATAGACAACTCCTACTTCTTTCACATCATGTTTAGCTTCTACAAAGCTTTCGGGCTCATCATTATCAGTCAACAAGATATAATGTAAAGAAGGAAAATAACGTTCAAAAGCTCTTACTGTTCTAGTAGACCTCTGTAGAGTAACTGATGATCCCAAAACCTATAGACAAATTGATCATCTCCATAACCAATGAAGAAGCATTTTCTTGATTTAGCATCAAGCTTGCTGCGATCATCAGAATCAACATGTACATAAGAAATACAACCAAACACTCTAAGGTGTGAAAACTTTACCTCTTTACCACTCCAAAACTTCCTCGGGCAGCTTATTCTCCAGTGGAACTGATGGACTTCGATTAATCAGATCACATGCGATGTTAATTGCATCAACCCAAATCATCTTTGGCAACCCCAAATGAATTCTTATGCTTCTAGCAAGTTCGTTAATAGTTCTGTTCATTCGCGCAACACCATTCTACTGCGGTGTTCCTGGGATAGTTTTCTCCATCCCAATCCCATTTGTAGCACAATACTCCCTGAAATCACTATCAACATATTCTCCACCATTATCAGATCTCAAACATTTCAATTTCAAACCAGTTTCAGTTTGAACAAGAGCTTTCCACTTCTTGAATATGCAGAACAAATTAGATTTATTTTTCATAAAATAAACCCACAATTTTCTGCTGCAATCATCAATAAATGTAACATAATAGCTGGAGCCACCGAGAGAAGTAACTGGAGAAGGCCCCCACACATCAGTGTGTACCAAGTCAAGCTTGTTCTTCCTTAGCATTCTTCCACTTGTTAGAAAACTGAGCTTCTTCTGCTTCCTCATAATGCAACTCTCACACGTGTCAAGATGAATCTTCAGGACTCCAGGAAATTTTCCCTTTGGCACAAGTTCCTTCATACCCTTTAGACTCATGTGACCAACTCTCTCATGTCATAGGGTTGATTCATTAAATCCCTCTGCAACAGCAGCAGTACCAGTGCAATTAGAACTAATAATATAGAGTACCGGCTTTTTTCCTCGAGCAACTACCATTGCTTCCTTTGTCACTTTCCATGCACAAGCACCAAATATCACAGAATAGCCATTGTCATCCAACTGACCATTCGAAATCAAATTTTTCTTCAATTGCAAAACATGTCTGACTTTCTGCAAAGCCCAAACTGAATCATTCAAACTCTTGATTTTGACTTCTCCCATGCCCAAAATCACCAGCTACATAAGTCTACATGATCTCCTAATATGTTGTAGTATGAAAAGAAGGCCCTAAATCCATAACCCAGATATCAGTGTTTGAATCAACAAATAACAACAAAGCATCATGAGCATCGTCTATTACTGTGTTGACATCGACTTTCTTGTTTCCTTCTTCCTTTAAAGACCAAAAATTTTTCATAGTGTGACCTTACTTACCACAATGTCAATAGCCGTCTTGTTTCTCGCCAAAACAAGAATTACTTCTACCTCTCCATAATCTGGATTTGCTGCGACCAGAATTTTTGTCTGACTGTCTACCTCTGTCTGACTGTCTACCTCTGTCATTTACATTGAAGGATGAACCAAAACTTGAGGATTCACCGGCATCTTTTCTTCTGGATTCTTCACTCAAAATATGATCTTTCACAGCATTATAAGTAAGTTTTTGTTTGCTAGTAGAATTTCTAACAACTGTTCTCATAGTCTCCCAACTATTTGGCAAAGATGCCAAAACAATCAATGCCCGCACTTCATCTTCAAATTTAATCTCAACCGACTCCAATTGATTTACGATATCATTAAATTCATTCAAGTGCTTTGCAACAGGCGTACCTTCTTGCATTTTCAAATTGAACAGTTTTTTCATCAAGTGCACTTTATGATTCGTCGTTGGCGTCTCATACATTTCTGACAATGTATCCTTGAGTTGCTTCGTAGTTGTCGGCATGGAAACATTATGAGAACACTCCATGTTAGAGTTAATCGAATAACTCATAACACTTGTCTGTCTAAGAGTTTCCATTTTTCATCGGGCATCTTTTTCTATTGCTTACTAAGAAGAGGCAAATGCATCTTCTTACCATACAAGAAATCCTCGATCTTCATACGCCAATATGCGAAGTCGGTACCATCAAATTTTTCAAACCCTGCAACTTTAGCTTCATCGGTAGCCATAGCTCCCACTCAATAATCAGACCATAAAATTATCAAATAATCCACTTGAATCTTATTTACTTCTAAGATGACATATGGTCCCTAGAAGCAATACAATCTCTTTCAAAAAAATTACCCACCAGTGCAGGGAATCCTTCCACTTAAAAGAAAAAAAATCCAAACTATCAACAGTAAACCCATAGCAAATTCAACACCAAATTTGCACACTTTTGTTCAAAAAAATGGGCCCCACAATTTAATACAAGGTAGACATGATGCTGGTCCACTACTCCAAGATTTACTTAATATAAATTCAATAAGTCAAAGTAGTGCACTTCACCTTTTTAAGTGGAACCCATGTATTGATGCCACCACCTGTCTGCCTCTCCACTTGAGTCTTGCTGTCTTATATTTCACACCAACAACTACACTTATTGTTTGGCTTTGTAGCTACCGATCTTGATCTCTGGTTCTAGTTATTGGTGCTCCTAAAGCTGAACTTGAGGACTATACTCAAGCTCGCCATCAAAACCACAGTTCACCATTAACTAGTGGACACAGTGCTTCTCCTCCAACTTATGGCCAACACCTCTCTACCTCGTGAATCCAGGCTAAAACTTCTAGTCAACAACACTTCCAACATACGTCTTTGAGAGGTGAGAGATGTATAACCCATTCTGAGATGTATAACCCATTCTGAGATGTATAACCCAGGGCGATAATCTCAAGGCTGGGCTGGGCCGGGCCAGTCATTAAATAAAGCTGTCCTCCGGGACACATTAATGGTGATACGTGTTATCATTCTATTCGTGGAGTTATTTTAGACATATCAGTTGTCCCCCAACTCTTGAATTGATGCGTCGTCCTCACGAATTTCAATGCAAGACTTATGTCAGGAGATTTAATGCCGAGGAGACGTTTGAAATCAACGGCCCAGATCCAGGCCGATGAGCTGTAAGTTATCCTTGGCCATCTGATCCGGGTCAAGAAATTCTATAAATAGAGCACAATTTTGACTCATTCTACCATCACTATCATCACTTCCATTTGCTCCACTTCCGTGCCATGCCAAAATTTCAATATAGTTCCGAGTTGTCCCGTGAAAAATCGTCACGAGCCGCACAGATTTTCTTTTCCAAGTTAGTCATCTTTTTTGTTTTCATTCTGTAGTAGCTCATGTCTTCCAGCTCGGTACCCACAAACCGGAGCGGAACCTCTAGTTCCTCCTCTGAAACATCCTTTAGCTCAGGCTATACTTTTACGTCATCAGAACCTAGGTTAGATGTAGAAGTAAACACCCTGGATGCTCTCAGCGGAAATGAATCTGTACAAATAATTTTCAATAGTAAACCTGAGGTAGCCTCTAAGGAATATGAGAGACCAAACCTTCGTCGGGGCAGTATCTCGGGTTTGAAGGATGTAGAGCCTTCCATCCTATCTGGTTTGAGGTGTCCAGATGATTTAGTAAATATCCTTAAAGAAAAATATAGTATTCCATGGCCGTTCCGGGCCATTAAAGCAAATGAACACCCGCTTCGACCAGGCCATGATACTTTTTCTGTCATGGTTCAAAGTTTAAGACTTGGGGCACGTATCCCATACCCTAGAGCGTTAACCAGCTTTTTTTGCAGTTTTAACATATGTCTGGGATGCCTAACACCCAATTCTTGGTTGTTTCTTAGCAACATTCTAACTCTTCACCACCAGCATGATATATCCTTATCATCCCAAGTGTTTCAACACTTGTTCCAAATCAACCACCATCCCCGTGAGAGAGGTTTATACTATCTCCAATTTCGGGACCCCATCAAACCGTTATGGTATGAATCTTCTGTCAAACAGTGGAAATCCTCTTTCTTTTTTGTAATCGTGCCGATTAATGCCGATGAGGATCTCTCGTTCCGCAATACATATGGGGTTCCAAGGCCAAATTTTTCAACAGCCTTCCGCATCTTTTCGATGAGGAGGATGGTTGGCTAGCACACCTAACTCTCCTTCCCCCACTCGCCCCGGATGATAGGAGATTTAGTCATGAGGATTACTCGAGGGCTTTGGCCTCGGACATTGCCCAGAGAGGTTGTTTCAGGATAGTTATTATTTTCTTCTTTTTTTCTTTTTATTTTTTATTATTTCTTATTAAGATTTGATTTTTCTTTCCAGATTTGTCAAGCATGGATGAATACCTGGCTATGATCCAACCACACGCAGAGGGAGTCGGCCCATCCAAGAAAAGGCCACTAAAGAAAAAGAATGTCTCGGCCCGGGAAGCAATTGGACTGCTTCCTCCTCCCAAGCGGTCGAGGCGGAATTTAACCGGGGAAACCGCTGCAGCCCGGGCCGCGCTTGAGGCTCCTACCAGAGGAAATACAACAAGGATGGTGGGAACAGCAGCTCAGTCCGGGCTCCTCATCAATCCGCTCCCGGTTGATGTTCCTCCCCTAGGGAACATAACGTCTGCTGATTTGGGGTTTTGGTGTCAGACACCGTCAGTCATCCCGCGGTCGCATCCAGGATGGTGTCCCGGATCCCAACGCCTGTTAATTACAAAAGGTAGGAGGACATGCCCCTAACAGACCAGATAGGGGAGCCCAATGTCCAGGCCATGAAGGTAACAAAACTTTCCTTCACTCATTTGTTTTTTCTTTTCTTCTTGTTTTTTTACTTAAGTATTTTTTTATTTTTGCAGCTTACTGCCATCTTGGCAACCCTATCGGGGGGTATTGCATCAATGGCTCATAACGAGTCCGCTGCCCTGAAGCGGGCTGATACTGTGGCTCGGGCTCGTGTTAAGGCTGAGGAGGAGGTTGAGCGGCTCAAGTCTGAGATGGCAGGCTTGATGAAGGATTTGTCCATTGCCGCTTCTCACGTCACCAAATATAAAGGCGAGAAGACCCAGCTGGAAGAGGAACTCAAAGCCAACAAAGCTGCTTTTGAGGAGAGACTCCGTAGCAAGGTGGAGTTATCTTACCAGGCGGGTCGTCGGACCGGCGTGGAGGATTTCAAGCAATCAGAGGAATTTGCCTTAGGCCGATGCCAAGAGGTGTCCGGGATGGAGCTCGATAAAGACGATGAGGAAGAGATTTCTATTGCAGAAGTAATTTCAACAGATCTGATTCGTCCAAACTCCCCTCCTATTCCTCAGCAAGAAGATCGCGCTCCGGAACCCGCTGCATCTTCCCTGGCCAACTTAGCCGGTACCGAGGCGGCTCCACGAGATCCTGAGCAGCAAGCCCATCCAGATGAAGACCGTGCGGAGGCATAACAATTACTTTTTAATAGCCTCAATTTTTCAAGTTGCTTCCTGTGTCGGGATGGTCTTTTCAATTCCTATCTTTTCAAAAGATAGTTGTTATTTGTTGTACAATTTTAATGTTTTGATGCGGTTTATGTACGTTTTTCTTATTTCTTGCATGCTTAACTAGCTGAGATGTGATTATTTTTCATTATATCCCAACTTAGCAGCGATTTGATTTCTGAAAATCATTTTATGCCGGGCGATTGACTCTAGGCTTTTATCTGGGCACTTACAACTTTATTTTAAAGTTTTGTTGAGTGCATTCCGATTCGGGTTTTACCTCTTCCGGCAGTTTTGTTGAGTGCATCCCAGCTAAGGTTTTTACCTCTTCCAGATGTTTCAGTACTCGAATTCAAGTGATCTTTGTGTTATTACTTTTTGGCCTGGTATCTTGACCATTTGGATGATCCAGGGCATCTCCTAGTTTTTCGACTTATACAAAGGAAATTATATTGGAAAATTCTTTGTAAACAGCACTTTATTCTTTTCAAACTGGAACAAATCAAAACAAAGCTTGGTAAATTAATAACTTGCTAAAATAATAATTCCTAACTGCTGATATTGACGTCATCACACGTGATAGCGTTTGAGGTTGTCCACATTCCAGGGCCTCATGTCTCCTGATTTATCTAGGTCTTCAATCTTGTAGGTTCCATTCCTTAGGGGTTTAGTGACCCGGTATGGACCTTCCCAGTTTTCTCCAAGTTTCCCCGGATGCTTCCCGGTTGCTACGGCCTTTCTTAGGACCAGGTCTCCAATTGAGAATCTCCTTTCTTTCACCCGTTTATTAAAGTATCGGGTCGTGCGTTGTTTATATGCAGCGGTTCAGATTCTGGCCCACTCCCTCGTTTCTTCTATGAGATCCAGATTGCTGAGGAGCATTTCATTATTCCTCGGCTCGATGTAGTTGGTGATCCTCGGGGAAGGAATACCAATCTCGCGGGAATTACAGCCTCTGTACTGAAGGTGAGTGAAAATGGTGTTTCGACAGTTGATGTTCTAGCTGTGGTACGGTATGACCAAAGCACTGAGGGTAGTTCTTCAACCCATTTTCCTTGAGCGCCATCCAGCCTGGTTTTTATTCCTTCTAGGATGGTTCGATTCGTTACTTCCGCTTGGCCATTCGCCTGCGGGTGTGCCATTGAAGTGATCCTTAGATCAATTTTAAGGTCTTCACAAAACTTGTGCATTCTTCTCCCAACAAATTGTCTACCATTATCAACAACAAATGCTTGGGGAAGACCATATCGACACACTATTGTCCTCCAAATAAAGTCAATCATCTTCTGTTCCGAGATGGTTGCTAGTGGCTCAACTTCGATCTATTTGGTGAAGTAGTCCACCGCAACTATTAGATTTCTTCTTTGTCCCACCGTTTGCACAAATGGTCCCAAGAGGTCCATTCCCCACTAAGCAAAAGGGCAAGGGTTCTGGACTGGTATCATATCAGATGATGGTACCCTAGGAACATTAGAATGTCTTTGGCATCTGTCGCATTTATGTACCAGGTCCTTTGCATCCTTCATCATAGTCGGCCAATAATAGCCACACCGCAGTACCTTGTGGCTGAGGGACCGTGCGCCAATATGACTCCCACAGATCCCTTCGTGGACTTCTCTAAGGGCATAGTCAACCTCTCTGGGTGGTAGACATCTCAAATAGGACAGCGTGAAAGATATTCTATACAATTCTCCTTGTAAAATTGTATACCTAGCAGCCCTCTTTCTTAAACTTTTTGCCTCGTTTCGATCTTCCGGCAAAGTTCCTTTCTCTAAATAATTCCGAATTGGATCCATCCAGCTCAGCTCGGTATCTACTTCCGCAACGATATCAGCAACATCGATACTTCGCTGAGGAAGAATTTCTCTCTGCACCATCGTAGAGACTTTTGTCGAGTACGCTGATGCTAATCTGGCCAAGATATCAGCCTTAGCATTCTGCTCCCATGGTATCTACTTTATTTCCACTTTGGAGATCTCAGCTATCAATGTTCTTGCCGCATCAAGATACTTTAGCATATTTGGGCCTCTTGCCTCATATTCTCCCCTAATCTGCTCGGTAACGAGCTGGGAATCACTGTTAATAACCAAATTTTTAACCTCCAGTTCTCTTGCCATCCTCAGGCCAGCCAAGACAGCTTCATACTCTGCTTCATTGTTGGATGCGTTAAACTTAAAATGTAACGCGTGTTCTATATATATGCCCCCCGAGTCAATGAGTAAGATTCCTACACCGCTTCCATCTTTGTTCGAAGATCCATCTACAAACAGCTCCCATTGTTCTTGGGCTGGTATGGGATCTTGCTCATTGGTCGGATTATAGCATTCAACTATGAAGTCAGCCAAGGCTTGCCCTTTTATGGCTTGACGTGGTTTGAATTGAATGTTGAATTCACCCAACTAGATAGACCATTTAATAAGTCTGCCAGATACATCTGGCTTCTGTAGTACACTCTTGAGTGGTTGATCCGTCAAAACCACTATGGTGTGGGCTTGGAAGTACGGCCTGAGTTTTCGAGCCGCAATAATAAGTGCTAACGCTAATTTTTCGGTATGGGAATACCTGGTCTCAGCATCTAACATCACTTTGTTGGTGTAGTAGATAGGACTTTGTACCTTATCTTCTTCCCGTATCAGTACCGCATTGACGGCATGTTGTGAAGTGGCTAGGTACAAGAAAAGTGTTTCACCCTCTTTCGGACAAGTGAGGAGGGGAGGTTGTGCTAGGTAGTCCTTCAAATTTTCAAAAAACTTCTGACACTCCTCTATCCAATGAAATTCCCTTGATTTCTTTAATGCTTGAAAGAAAGGTCCGCATCTGTCACCAGACCTAGCAAGGAATCTTCCAAGCGAAGCGGCTCGTCCAGTTAGCTTCTGAACTTCTTTTACATTCCGGGGTGATTCCATGTTGATAATAGCCTCAAACTTTTCTGGGTTGACTTCAATTCCTCTGCTGGTGACTAAAAATCCAAGGAATTTTCCTGAAGCCGCTCAAAGGCGCATTTGTCCGGGTTAAGTTTTATTCCGAATTTATCGAGAGTTGAAAAAACTTTCTCCAAATCACCGGGATGGTCTGTTGCTACTTTACTTTTGACCACCATGTCATCCACGTATGCCTCGATAGACTTCCCTATCTGATCTGAAAAAACATGATTTACCAAGCGCTGATAGGTTGCTCTGACATTTTTTAGCCCAAAAGACATTACTTTGTAACAGTATGTGCCCTCTGGCAGTTATAAAGGATGTTGCTTCCTCATCTTCCGGGTTCACCCTTATCTGATGATAACCGGAGTAAGCATCAAGGAACTCACCAACTGATGGCCAGATGTTGCATCAACCAACTGGTCTATCTTTGGGAGTGGATAGCTATCCTTGGGACAAGCTTTGTTCAGGTCGGTAAAGTCAACGCACATCCTCCATTTACCATTGGCTTTCCGCACCATGACGACATTAGCCAACCATTCTGGATAATGGACCTCCCTTATGAAGTTAGCTTCAACTAACTTTCGCACCTCCTCTTTTATGGCTTCCTGCCTATCCATGGCGAAATTTCGTCGCTTTTGTTTCATTGGCTTCGCACCGGCTCGAATACTCAACTTATGCTGGATAGTATTCTGACTAATTCCCGGCATTTCATCCGCACTCCATGCAAAAAATTTCACATTGTTAAGTAACAGGGTGGTTATTTGTTTTGACAGAACACTCTCTAGTTGCGAGCCGATATAAAAGTTTCTGTTCGTGCCCTCCTCAACTAGGACGGGTACCAAATCTTCAACCGGTGTAGGCTTGAGCATCTCATCATCGAAACAAATATCCAAATTGGCCACAAGAAGTTTGCCTTTCTTCTTGTCTTCGAGATCGGTAAAATAAACGTCCCTAGCCACTTGCTGGTTACCTACGGCCTTTCCAATTCCACGGCCCATGTGGAATTTCATTTTTAAACAATAGGTAGATACCACCGCTCCAATCTGGTGAAGTAATGGCCTTCCTATGATGCCGTTGTAAGGCGCTCAGACATCTACAACAAGTAGATCCACCATCTGCATTGTGGTTTGGGGATAAGTTCCCAGTGTGACCGGGAGGTTAATAACTCTCTTTGGCATGACAGATTGCCTAGTGAACCCATAGAGAGGCTTTGTTGCAGCCTTGCAGGCCTTAACCTATCCTCGGATAGCTTCATTGCCTTGAAGGCATGGTAAAATAATATGTCTGCTGCACTGCCATTATTCACAAGAATTTTCAGTACGGAAAAATTTTCTATGACGGCTTGGACAACCAAGGCGTCATAGTGTAGATATTGAATGCCTTCTTCATCTTTTTCTGAGAAGACGATAGGCTCCTCCTCCCTTCTTGCTTTCTTGCTCTTAACAATGTCTTTACCAAGTTGAGCATACGCTCTTCCTGCGAAAGTACTCTCACCTCCAGCAGCCAGTCCTCCTATGATCACTTCGCAATAATCAATTGTTTCGGCACTGCCTTTCTCATGCCGGGGTGAGTCATCCCTTCTTCTGGATTTTCTCCTATCGTCATCTTCCTCATCTCTTCTCCTTCTCTTATCACCTCGATCTGAGGTATATTGCTTCAAATGACCTCTTCTTATAGGACCTTCTATCTCGTCTTTCAGGTGTCTGCAATCATCTGCGTCGTGGACGTGATCTTTATGAAACTGGTAATATTTTCCAGTTGAACGCTTCTCTGGAGGCATCCTCATTTTGTTGGGCCACTAGACAAGATTCTGGTCACATATTTCATTAAGGACCTTTTTTAACGAACTATTCAAGGGTGCATAGTTTGTGTATTTGGGAGGTGGACCGAAATCAGCCTTTTTACTGGGTCGCTCATCCTTTCTAGAATTGTCCCAGTTAGGTCTTTTATCTTGGCTCGGACGATTTCCTCCTGCCCCACTTGGTCGCCCTTTATCGCCTGATTGTCTTCCCCGGTCGGGTGATGTACGGATCGCAAAACATGAGGATCTGAGGGAATTTGTCGCTTTTATGTATTTTTCCGTTCTGGCCAAAAGCTCCTCTATTGTCTGGGGCCGATCCGTGCACAAGGAATTGCAAAATTGCTCATGACGGACAGTTCTGATCAGTGCAGCATTTGCCACGGCAATCTGGACATCCGATATTTCTAAACACATTTGGTTGAATCTTTCAATGAATGCTTGGAAAGATTCTCCCTTTTCATGTTCAACGGTCATCAGATCTTGATTGGTAGTCTTTGATTTCCTGGTACTGGCAAACCGTAATGCGAACTTTCTTGACAAGTCCTAAAAATTAAAGATGCTATGGCTCGGCTGGTTTATGAACCATGTCCGGGCCGACCCAACCAATGTGGAAGGGAAAATCTTACATAGGATGGCATCAAAAGCTCTGCGGCATTCCATCATGGATTTGAAACCCATGATGTGGTCATAAGGATCTTTCCTTCCTTCATATAGCTCAAGGTTTGGGATTCTGAAATCCCGGGGAACCTCGGTGTTTAATATTTCTTGGGATAGGGGAGTCATGGAACTATCCCATATTTCATCTGCCATATCTCTCCCTTGAAGAGCGGCAAGCTTGCGGTCTACCTCTTGAAGATGTTTATTAACATCATCCGTAGTTTGATTTGTATTTCTTCTGGTGCTCGCGATTGATTGTCCATCCCGGTCATCATACTCTTTTCTCTTTGATCCTCCGGAATGAGAGTTTCGATCATCATCACTCCTCCTCCTTGAGGGGTCATTTCCATCTTTGGCCCGAGTAGCCTGGGTCTGCTGATTTGCAAGCATCATCTCGGTAAGCATTTCTACTTGCCTACAGAGTTGGTTAAATCTTTCGGTAGTGAAGGTTGGAGCGGGAGGACGATTCTGGGGCACTTGATCATTAACATTTGTATCATCCCGGTCCGGATTCTGTTCCATTGCGACCGGAATGGCGGTTTCTCTTGGAATATTTCCTGGAGCTTGAGTGTTTGTCTCCATTACAACTTGCTGCCGTTGCTGTTGAGCTAGGGAATTTTCAGGATCATCAACAGTGTTCCTTCTAGGCCTGACCATGATTTCTGTTGGGAAATGTAAATCGTATTCCCACAGACGGCGCCAAACTGATGACGTCAAAAATGTGACTATACCGTAATGACGATCAGTCGGTCAAGCTGGGGCTGTAGTTAATGAGCGTCCTAAAATAAATGCGAACAAACGTGAGCTTAAAGACCCGGGCCTGAGGTAGGAGTAGGCACTCCGACGCTCAAGTCAGTATGGACTCAGTTATTAGAAGTGCCCCGGTATGCAGAGCTTTTCTCTAAGCTTGAATAGCAAGTAATGATTAAAAAATTACCTGAGAATGAGGCTTCCCTTTTATAGGGGTCAACTGGTCCGAGTTTTACGGATAGTAAAATTATCTGTTGGGAAATGTAAATCGTATTTCCACAGACGGCGCCAAACTGATGACGTCAAAAAAGGTGACTATACCGTAATGACGATCAGTCGGTCAAGCTGTGGCTGTAGTTAATGAGCGTCCTAAAGTAAATGCGAACAAACGTGAGCTTAAAGACCCAGGCCTGAGGTTTTCCTCAGGCGTAGGCGCTCCGACGCTCAAGTCAGTATGGACTCAGTTACTAGAAGTGCCCCGGTATGCAGAGCTTTTTCTAAGCTTGAATAGCAAGTAATGATTAAAAAATTACCTGCGAATGAGGCTTCCCTTTTATAGGGGTCAACTGGTCCGAGTTTTACGGATAGTAAAACTCTTTGATTTATTGGTTGAGCTTATTGATAGTAAAACTCGGCCGGTTGATATGGCATGGGCCGGAGAGATTTCCCTTCATGCCGGACCGGTGTGGATTCTTTACCAGCCGGACCGGTGTACTAATCCGGTAGTGTTATTCCTCGAGCCGGACGAACACATTAAACCAGGGCGGTCATCTCAAGGCCGGGCCAGGCCGGTCATTAAATAAAGCTGTCCTCCGAGACACATTAATGGTGACACGTGTTATCATTCTATTCGTGGAGTTATTTTAGACATATCAGGTGGTAACTAATTTGGTAACCACCACCAACCTATTCTCTAATTCAACTAGAGAGGGTTACTTGGATCAGGCCGGGTCAAGCCCGACATGACCTACCCAAGCCCAAACTCAATTTCCAACAATATTTATTACATTCTAGCACTCTCAACCATCCTCGAAGCCTTCCTATCATAACTCCTAAAATTAACTCGATCGACCGCCAGGCGTACAAATATTAGTTTCGTCAGTGTCATGGCCAGCAGCACTAATGATGCAGGGCAAGTACATGCGCTCCATCAGTCTTGTGGGGCTTGAACGAGGGGACAAAGTCTCTGATAATATTCTAGATTACTAGTGAGAGTGGAGTTTCGTGGAAATTTCTCTTACCAAATGATATATATGTATAGTACTACTGTTTGTATTGAGTCCATTGGGGCCCAGTTCAGGACATGGAACTTGGATTGAACCAGTCTCTAAGATGGGGTAAGGGCCTACCAATTGGCATCAGAGACCTCCCACATATTGTGTTCGATTGGTGTAGGGGCAACCTATGGGGAGAAACCATGCCATCTCGCCCATATGGCGGGTGCTGACACAATTAATGTCTAGCTAGGTCGCATACTCTGATGATAATCATGTGTTGCAGAGGAAAAGAAAAAGGAGAAAATGGCCTGCAGGACCAAGTGCAGTCGCAAAAGGAAAACTGAAGCCATGGGGTTAGCCCAATTGATTGTTATTTTTGCTTTCTATTTATTAACAAAAAGCACAGGTAAGAAGTAGCAACCAGGGGCATATATATAGTTATATACTGTACATATAGGAGGTGGTGTCAAGTCATGGGCTGTGGCCTGTGGCAGAGCCAGCTCTCTCTCTCGCTGTTTTAATTAGTGTTTCTGGTCCATGAACACATCTTTATTGAAAGATGTTAAAGAGGAAAACGAAGTTGCAGGTTCTCTAAGCTGTAAAATTGTTTGCTTTTGGGTGCTGTCAAGGTTTCTTTTGTACCAATACACAATCATGCAATAATATTCCAGCAGAGTACTTAATTCTCTTTGTCTACATGAAGAATTTGGTTTTACTTACTTAGATAAACTAAACTTGAGACTAAAATGCCTGATTTAATTAAGTTATCAAGTACGTACAAATGTTATTGGTTTATCTAGAGAGAGCAGGCTCCTTCATTTGCACATACAAGAAATTTCTCGTGACTAACCACAAACTATATTTATGGCATCACTTAATTAACTTAGCATATATGCATTAATTTCATCAATCATTCCAAATATTTATTAGATACGTATAGGCGCACGTATGATTCAGTTGTAGAATTAAAAGATGAAACTTAAAAATCATATGTTCAATTATTAAAAATAGCCTCTCAATATAATATATGGATTGGATTGTAGAGTGAAGTGCACGTATATATTGCATGCATTCGACCTCATCAGGAGTATTTGAGTATTTGTGCACCATAGTTGTCTTTTCACCTAAATGTTTCTCTCCCACATCTGTAATATGAGTATATATGTGAAAAATCGATATGTGCACTTGCATTGCAAAATATAAAATGGCGGGAAGATAGGTATAGTATATACACGTCTCATTCTAGCTTGCTTGATCGAAAATGACTTAAAACCAAAGAATTTTTTTAAAAAAAAAGAACAAAGAAACCCTGAGTTAATTACAATATCTTTATGGGACTTCCTGCTTTTTGCTCTCTTTTTATATATATATATTTATTTACATGCATTGGGTCGACCTTTGAGTTAGTAATTGAAGATGTTGTATATATAAATAAATTATCTTGGCAGGCATGCCATAGCCCTAAAATGAAGAAAAAGTAATTAGGCCACTCAACAATATCACTATAAATTAACTATATATAATTAATTAACAACGAAAACATGGTTCAGCAACATCTTTTATTGACCAAGTTCAATTATATCTTTGACCAATTATGTATATACATATATATATATATATATATAGTGCCACAATCGCTAACCCTATACGCCATTATGTTTTGCAACAAGGGAGTTTTTCAAAGTAAACATATGGGGAATCTGGTCATCACGAAAGGAAAAGGAGAAGAAATTGAAGGAATATATATATATATATATATATATATATATATATAAAGAGGTATACATATATATATAAGGTCAGGGCATAGGATTCCCAAATTCGTTTTTCTTTATAGTATGAGAGAGCGTGGCTTGTAGAAAAGATGGGATGAGAAAAAGGGCTTCAGCCTTAGAAAGGGTTGGCTCTAATATCAAAAGAGAGAGAGAGAGCCCACATTAGTTGTAGGAATCCCAAGCAAAGTGAGCCCCAGCATTCACATATATAACCAAATGTGTATATATATATATATATATATAAGCTATACAATGCTTTTGGTTCCACACGTGGGGCCTTTATTCGTCGGTTTCTCTCTTTTCTTTTATTTATTTTTTTGGCTTTTTACATTTGTTCAGGGAATATTTTTTCCACTCATCGAATTAAACTTTCTCATCTGATAAAAGAGAAAAATTAAAAGAAAATCTAAAAGACCAACATTGTATTGTATGCTTAGTTATAATTTTAACTCAAGTACTATAACTTTTAAAAAATTCATGATTTTTAATTTTTGGTTAGACCCATTTTTAGGCGAGCAATTAATTAGTTGATGTTATTCAAACATATACAGATTAAATAATTATTTTTCAGAGTTTTTTTTTTAATAATACATTTTTAAACAATACTTCTTCCTTTTTTATAAAACAAACGGAGCATAGAATATTTTTGATTTTGTAATTGATGGCTACGATTAGTAACAAGCACCACAAAGGTTGTGTGCCACTATATGTATCTTAACCATATCGATCAAACAAATTACTTGTCAAAAAGTGATCGAGGGGACATGCAAACCCTAGTTTTAGAGATGAAAATGCAAACGAAATAGTAAGAATAATCAAAAGATTCACGAGATGAAAAAGTGTATTGGAGTCTTTCCTTTTAAATTTGTGGATTAATTGTTTTTTTTTTCCTTTTCAACATCACACTTTATTTGTAGGGTAAAACAATCTCTCTTTTTCATTCTTCTTTTTTGATAATAACTCAATTTCGCTTGCAAGAGATATATATAATCATTAGGGAGCGCCTATACAATGACAAAGGGACGACATTGCACAAATAACAAGACAAATTAATACTTGCTTAGGAACAAAACTAAAAAGGGTTTTTCATTGCATTGTATTCTATTGAAAAGCTAGTTCACCAGATAAAGTTAGTCCCAGACAAATTGCTTTCATTCCCTTCAGAAAAATAGTAATGCTGGATGCCGGAAAAACGTATATACAGTCGAGGTAATTAAGGTATATACTCGAATTGATTGAAATCAAGTTCAAGTCTTCGTTCCCGCTTACCTACCCAAAAAAAATGTGTATCTCTACGTACGAATCAGATGATAAAAAAAATAACAATCCTCGGACGGTGGTCCGGTTGATTGTAGAATATTAATCACTACTCTAGTTAGAAAATTCAAATTTATCTATCAAATAGTGACATTTCGCGGCTTACTAACTACAATGTACATGGGAGAATTCACAATTCAAATACTTGATAAGGATTTGCATTGAATTAAGATGTACCGTTTAAAAGAAAAGTACATGATAATTACATTAGTCTGGTGTTTTTTCTTGGCTATGCAATATTCTATTTTGACCTCCAAAAAGGAGAAATTAAAATTAAGGAGCCTTTGAGCCGGGAAGGTGGCATTGAATTAGCTCATTGAATTCTATCTAACTACCTTTAACTCATAAAAGCAAGGAAGCAAGTAGGAGATCAATGTCAAACGCTTTGAATCAATTTATTTTTCTTTTTTCTGTTTACATGCTGGGCTTTTCTTTGACTATTTATTTGCACATGTGCAATTCTCTCATCAAAATTACTAGACCTACCAGTTTGAGCAGAGATTCCAACTGCATAATCTCAACACATATAGGTATATCATGAGTGAACCACTTGGATGCGATGATTTAGAGGTGAATCTATTTGAGATCAAATCATATATATATGTATTAAGAAAATTTGAGTTCGATTCTCACTAAAAGTAATATTTAATGGTCATACGAGGAATTTTGGCTCTACTTATTTGTCATATGGAGATAAACTTTTGTGCATGCGAATTTGCCGGTTTTAGTCTGGCTCATGTCCAATGTCTAAAAGATAAAATGGTAGGATGTGATTTTGGATATAAATATATCATGGTGGCCTGATTTAAAGATGGTTTATTGATCGAAAGTGAATTTTTTATGATCATAAGCAGACAAACAAAACCAACTTTATCCACAAACAAAACCAAAATTGAGTATTTAACATCCTCACAACAATCAAACTAAAGCATTGGAAAGCGAAGGGAAAAAATTGTTAGGGGGAGTGACCTGGAGCCCATCAATAAGCAAGTCGAAAGATAAGACTAAAGGCAAGGTGTGTTATGATAAGGTCATTGAATATTAAGCGCCTAATACTCCCCTTTGTTGAGAATGGGAGCGCATTAAAAGGCCCACGTGTTCTTTTCTTATTAGAATTTATGAGAGAGTTCAATTCAATAAACAGAGGAAGGAGAGAGAGAGAGAGAGAGAGAGAGAGACTTGTCGGTTTGTAATTGATAGGTGGCCGCTCTTGTGGCTCTCTTTTTTTTATGATGAGTTGGTAAAAAAGATGGCGATGGAGGAAAATACTCAAAATATCAATCTCTATGGGAACTTGGGCCACTTCACAAACATTATCATACCCAACACCTTTGCATTCCACTCATGAATATATAAATTTTGATTTTTAAGCCCCTCTAGTGGATAGTGGGGGAAGTAGTTCTGGTAATATTGCATGCTTTGGGCACTGTTGCTTTACTCTTGTTAGAAACTTTCTTAGTTTAGGTAATCTATAAAATCTGGATAAAATAAGACTTGAATAAGCACATAGTTAGTAAAATTCACACATTATAATCAAATGATGAAATATTAGTTTATCAAACATCTAAAATAGATACTCGAAAAACATTTTAAAGGAAAGAACCAAGGTAAGGTTTATACCTCTAACCTTAAGGTGATTTATTGTCTGCTTTTCTTGGTGTTCTTGAGCTCTCACAATATCACCTCTTAGATCTACTCGGTCACACACTGTGATAGCTAGGACAATCCATAGTATAATGGCCAATCAAGGTTTTTACTCTCTCTCAGGAGTGGATGAAGACAAACAAGAAAGGAGGAGAGGATATAAAAGAAAAGGCTTAAAAAGAATTGTTGTAAAAGACTAGTTTTCCTCCCTCCAAACAAACCTTTTTTAAAAAGAAATAATTAAAATCAAAATTTAATTCTTAATAAAGTCAAAAATATTAGTTACATTTTTTTTAATTGATATTAAACACAATAGTTAATCAAACGCAAATAAATAGTTAATCAAACGCAAATAAATATTCTCAAGCTTCTTTTATTCTCACATAAGGCTGCTCATTGGAGAATATATCAATCAAGATTACTCCTTTTGTTAGGGACCCATTATCAGAACGTATAGCTTGTATCTTTGGATTTACAATATCCTCAAACCGCTGAAATACAGGATTTTTTTTTTATGTTTGGTATACTTGTTTTCTATGTATTTTCTATTTTCATTTTCCGGAAAATAGAAAATAAACCCTAATATTTGTATCACCTACGAAGATTTAACCTTAGTGATAGTCTACTTCTTAGAACTTAAATCAAAGTAAAGTTTGAAGAATTTCCTTTATTACTAATAACTAATATTGTTTAAAAAAACAAAGGTCAGATATTTTAATCCTTCCATCAGAAGGATTAAAGATATTTAAAAAAAAAAGAGAGATACAAAATTAAAGTCAAAATAATGGAAACAGAGAGAGAGAAGCGAATATAATTTATTCAATGTAAATGAAAATTAATCTAATGTTGAAGAGAACATAAAGAAATGCATTAAAAAAAAAGATAGAACATAAAGAAAGGAGGAGACTTTTGCATAGGGTTCCACAGGGTCGGACTTTGTAAGGGTCGTCTTGCTCTTTGATGGCTGCTTGTGGGACAAAGATCACCGACCCTCCCTAGTCCCTATATATGGTCTAGTCCTGTCTATCCTTACCCTTTTTTACAATTGCACATTTTTTTAGATCCTCTCATCATCTACAAAAAGCATGTGCTTTTCCACATCTATATATATCCAAATATATATATACACGGCCTCGTTCGAGCGTGGGATCTTGCATGAGTGTTATCATGTGGGATACAAATCTTGGCCATCCATTTGATCGGACGGTTAGGTTAAATTTTACATATCAAAACATATTCCGCCTTCTTCACGCGTATTCTCCTTCAGGCACAAATCCCTCTTGCGCAGCGCCGGTATCCTTCTTTGCTGCAGGCAGATCTCTTATTTCCGATAAACCACTAGCGGTATCTCCCTCAACCACCTCCTCGTGTAGCTTCCACATCTTTCATTCGTGTAAGCTTTCTTTCAATGCTTGGGTGACTTGAATGCTTGGGTGATTTGGGGTTATTCTTGGGTGACTTGAATGCTAGGCCCTGCCTCGGACTCTTCCATCTCTGTAAAACAATTTCAAATTTTCAATGCTTGGGCGACTTGTTGATGTCATGTGAACATGAACTATTGAATGGGTTTGAACTGATTTTGGGTTAATTATCTGTGAGATTTGTAATTGGAAATCGAGCTTAGTAATTAAAATCGAATTGAGTTAGAAGAAATGGTTCAAGTAGCTCTCCTGTGTACTCAAAGGGTTGAAGCAACAAGGTAGAGCAGTACTCTGATCTGCCAACGACTCTACGTTAATGGTTTATTGGAGCTTCGCTAGAGGGTCATGGGAGCTACGAGAGGATAACCAAAGCCATTAGCTTGAAGAATGAGCATCAAAGCAACATCGAAGTGAAGATCGAGATTTTCTTCAAAAGAATGGCTTGAATAATATTGAAGGAGAGAATAGTTTATTTTTTATTTTTATCTATTAGTATACATTCTAATATGGCCGTCCGATCAAATAGATGGCCAGGATTTTGTATCTCACATGATACCACCCATGCTGAATAGAGGGTAAAAGGTAAAATTTTGAAATATCTAAAATGAATTCGGATGCTAAAATAGAGATTAAAAGGTAAAATTTTGAATAAAAAATCACATGCATACAATATTTCTTGAGAAGTTTCTATTTGTAGAAACAAGTCTCTATTGTAGAGACAAATCTTTACTTGTAGAGGCTCACAACCAAGACTCTACTCAAATAAAAAATAAATAAATTATTCTATACATATATATTTATAAAATATTTCTTTCCCAATGTGTGTCGTTTGTGCGAGGAGATGCGATTTATTATTGATTAATATATTTTATTAATTCATTAAAAGTTAGTTTTATTTTTTCTAAAAGTAACATATAATCAATAATAATGTCATTCTTCAATAATTGTAAAATTACAAAGAAATAATAATAAAAGAAGAGGAAACTAATATCTCAATATTGTAAAACAACAAATACATTTGTAGTTAGAGTCAAAATCACAACTATTTGAACAAAAAATTCACAAGTAAGAAATATAGTAGCCTCTCTTTGGGAGACAGAAATGATTGAAAAACGAGGACTTTTTTAAGTGACTGAAAATGAAGGGTTTTAAAAACCCTTATTACCTCTTAAAAACACTGATTTTAGAGACTTTTTTAAACCCTTTAAAATCAGTGTAGTATTAATTTGACTGGAATTGAAGTGTTTTTAAAACACTCTCAAACCAATCATAACCATTACTTTAAAAACACCCTAAAATCGCTACTTCTACGATTATCAAGCAGGCCTTACGATCACAAACCGTGGGAGGAGAGGAGGCATGGCATGGACAATATCTGTTAGATCTAGTGAATTGTGAAACAAATGAGATTTGAGAAGATAAGCTAAAAGAAAATTGGTTAAGAAACACAGATGTCAATGATATTAAGATAAGATTTGATGAATTGATTGATCTCTGTTGTTTATGAACTCAAATCAATCAAAACTCCTACCTCTTTTTGGCGGGAGATTTCGCTGTCAAAGATTGTGAACCAATGGGACGGCAATGTGCAGCTTAATATATAGTGGTATTTATTTACTATAATAAAGGCAGGGCTCCCACCACAAGATTGAGATTTGGCATTATCAATTACGGAAACTTTCACTTTTTTAAGAGTCCACACGGGTTTGGAAAGTTTTTATCCGAGTTAATTACGATAAGCTCCTTCCAATAAGATTCAATGTCGATAGTCTTAGAAATCAAAATTCCATTGTTTTAAGTTGAATATTACTTTTTTTTTGAAACAAATAAAAAATAGTGAAATTTCACTGGTTTTTGTTGGAAATTTTATTAGGGTGCTCTTTCAAGAATATGAAAACATAAAAGAATTTGAAATATAGAATAACAACACAAGAACAGGGTCGGCTTCAGTATTTTCGAGGCCCTATGCAAGTAAAAAAAATGAGGTCCAAGAAATTAAGCAACCTCAACTTATAAATTAATTATATTGAATGACAATAAACTAAATATAAGGAAAAAAAACAGTACAAACTCTTCTTGTTTTTTGGTATGCAAAATTATCAATTAAATTGTTGTAATCAAGTTAAACCGCTATTTTTTTTTTCCCTCAATAGACAACATTGTCAAACCGTTCAATCTATCTTGTGACATAGTAAATTGGAGATAGTTCTTTATTAACTTCAACTTGAATAAACTTCTTTTGAAATGGTAGCTACTGTAATTGGTATAGTCAATATTATCCTATAAGTTACCAAGCATTAGGAAAAGCTAGATGCAAAATTTTGCCATACTCCAACATTATTATTGGTTTTGTTAACCTCTCCAAGGGTTAAATACTCAAATCTTCAGCGTGCATGTTGGATGTCGCTTGGGTTGAATGGTCAATGAATCAGTTGGACTCAATTTTAATAATTTAGTTGGACACTTGAGCCAATTAATATTATTATGTTAAATATAAAAATTAAGCCCGTTAATATTTAATATTTAAATTGTGAATAAGAGGCCCTAGGCTGCAGCCTAGGCAGCCTCCCTTGTACAAAAAAAAATACATGGAAAAATCTAAAGTTCGAAGAAAAATCTCGGTTGTTATTAGAGACAATCAAAGAAAACTTACTGTATGAAAAAATGTTACAACCAAACTCTCAGTAATTCTTTCTCACACCCAAAACTCAATTACACTCGAAAGAATTTTTTCAAGTTGGCTCTTTCACATTTCGCTCTCTCTTCTCTTCTTGTGTTAATTCCATTTATGTGTATTCTTCTACATCTGCTTGCTTCAATTTATAGACAACATTACTGAGATGTCTCTTATGTGTGTGGTACTTGGGGTCAGGCTCGGCCAGCATGGGCGACTGCCCTGATTTGGGGTGCAAAAAAAAATGAAATTCTAGGTTTATATATAATAGACCTAAAAGTAAAACAGAGAAGAGAGAACGAGACATGTTAAAAGCGAGAGACAGAGTACAGAGTCACAAAGAGGGTGAATGGACTAATCATATTATGTATAAAAAAACATGTATTATATAACAGCAGTGCTAGGTAGCCCATCAAATAATGGCCCATGGTGACCCATTCCTACATGGCAGATGACTCAGCATGTGAGTAGACAAATTTTAATTTTTGAAATACCAAACAAATAATCATTGTTACATTCTCTCTCTTTAGCTCACTTTCACATTCTCTCTCTTCTACTATCTTCTTCTCTCTCTTCCTCTTCTCTTTCTCTCACTGCCGGAGCTCAAAGTCGACCGTCCGACCACCGATCGGAGCTGGCGACCCACCGATTTGAAACGCCGGAGCACCATGAGTCATCTTCAACCTTCGTTTGCCGCCAACAACCAACTATTTCACCGGAATCTCTCATTGAAATCGCGGCCAACCAAAACTTTTGGAGCTCGATCCGGCCACCGTAGGCTCCTCCTTCGTGAACCACTATCATAATTGAATTTGTCTTGATGAACTCTACATGTTTCAGCCATTGGACGGTCGGAATAGTCGTCGGAAAATTATTCCATTGATTTTAATCAATGGATTCTGGACACAAATTTTATTTTTAAACTATTATGATTTGTGTGTCTTCTTTTCTCCATTGTTTTTTCTGTTTCGTTGCATGATTTGGGAATGAGATAGTCAATATACCTTTTCAGTGTGACTTTGTATACAAACTCATAGAAGAAAGATCAATAACTTGATGACCCTGAACATGAAAAATTTGAACCACAATTTTGTTTATTCCATTTTTTTTTATCATGAATGATATATAAATAATATATTTCACTGATAAAATAGCATTGGTTAATCAATAGTATATTTCATTGATAAAATGAACAAATTTGTAAACTTCATTATATATTCCATTGATAAAAATCAATGGAATTGATTAGCCCATTGGTTCAATTCATTATTAAAATCAATGAAATTGGTTAATTTATTATTGTTTGAAGGAAATAGTCAGTTGCTTTAATCCATTGATTTTATTAATGAGTTGATCAGTTCTACCATTTTGGTGAAAAATCAATGATATATAAATCATATATTTCACTAATAAAATAGCATTGGTTTAATTGTATATTCCAGTGATAAAACATATGGAATTGTTAACTTCATTGTATATTCCTTTGATAAAATCAATGGAATTTATAAACTATTTAAAAATGTTTATATCAAAGGTATATGGTTGTCCATTGTATATTCCATTGATAAAATCAATGGAATCGTGAATTCCATTGGTTTAGTTCGTTGTTAAAATCAATGAAATTGGTTAATCTATTGATTTTTTCAATGAAATATTTAGTTGCTTTAATCCATTGATTTTATTAATGAATTGGTTTGTTCTACCGTTTTGGTGAAAATTTAAGAAAAAACAAGACCCACAAAGAGAAAAATGCAAGATGTTAGTTCCTAAGTGATAGCACCCCCACTACAATAATCTTTTTTTTTCCTCTGTCTTTCTTGCACTTCAAAACTTCCAAACATAAAAGAACAAAATAAAATCAGTGGCGTAGGAAAAAACCAAACCAGCAAATGTCAAAACAAAAACAAAAATGAGATATAGCCACCACCAATATGTGTCCAGAATCCATTGATTAAAATCAATGAAATAATTTTTCCGGCGACTGTTCTGGCCATCCAAAGGCTGAAACATGTAGAGCTCATCAAGACAAATTCACTCATGGTGGTGGTTCATGAAGGGGTAGCCTATGGTGGCCGGATCGGGATTCGAAAATTTTGGTTGACCGCAACTTCATGCATGATTCCGGCAAAATACACGGTTGTTGGCGGCAAATGAAGGTTGGGGATTACTCATGGTGCACTGGCGTTTCAGATCGGTGGGTCACCAGCTCCGATCGGTGGCCGGACGGTCGACTTTGAGCTCCGACAGTGAAGGTGAAAGAGAGAGGAAGGAGAGAGAACATGAGATAGAAAGTGAAGGGACAAGAGAGAGAACATGAGATTAAATATTTATTTGAAATTCAAAATGTGACATAAAACCAATCAAAACATGGGTCAATAATTCCAGCTGTGTATGTGAGGTGTCATTGCCAACACAGCTCCACCTAAGCATGGGCTACCATGGGCTACATATCATTTTTGATTATATAAGTGTGACTTTGAAGCTATTATTGATGATTTTGCTTCTCAAAATTCAATGCAATACTACGGTCTAAAATATTTATATGATTTTATGTGATTCTCGAAAATGTATAATTATATTTTAACCAATTATCGTAATGACTGGTTTTAATTTTAGTATAATGAAATTCAAGGCGTAATGACCTAACATCTCAAAATTAGGTTCCAACCATCAATTTTTGTTGTTGTTTTATTTGATGAGTTAGATAGTGTGTGTACGTATGTTTTGCTATCAATATCTTTGATAAATTACTGCTTGTGCTTTGATTAGTGAAGATTAAAAATCATTACGATTATATGCTTGAA
The DNA here is from genome assembly GCA_963580455.1 of Euonymus europaeus. Classification (NCBI taxonomy): domain Eukaryota; kingdom Viridiplantae; phylum Streptophyta; class Magnoliopsida; order Celastrales; family Celastraceae; genus Euonymus; species Euonymus europaeus. The sequence continues at coordinate 6,193,563 of OY756965.1, forward strand.
TCTTAATTATTGATTTACAATTTGTCAGTAGGCGTCCAAAAAATTTCAAGGCATTGCCCCGAGCCTCGCTCTTGAGGGCCTCCAATGAATTTTTCGCTCGGGGCCCCTAAAAGGGCAAGGCCAAGCCAACTAGAGGCGAACCCATAATTTTATTCCAAAATTGGTGAAGTCATGTGGGGTCCGAGGAGAGTGCTCCTATATTATTATTATTTTTTAGTTTATTTATTAATTATCCCTTCAAAATAATAAAAGAATGTTAAAAATGAAAAGTTTGTAGGATAGAGATAAATAATAATTAAAAATTGTTTTACATATATATTTTTTCATGATAACTTATTTTGAATATATAACATCAAAAATATGTTATTCAATATACACAACTATCTCAGCCGTCTATTAAATTTCGAATTCGATTATTGACAATCAATCCATATCAACCCAAGAAGGCGAAAGCTCATTCTAGATACCATGATTTGCATATAATACATTTGTTGGGTTAATAGAAGCTCCTTCTATATTCTCCTATCCTAATTTCTCGACTTTATATTCGTATGTCATAAAATAAAATAAAAACTAAACTCTTACCATTAATTTTTTTTTCCTTTCAAAATGTGAATGTGGGCAATTCATTATTTTATATTTGGATGTCCTTAAAAATAAAAAAAAAGAAATTTATGATTAATATAAAAAAGTCAAGGTGAGAAAATGTCCACGGTCCACCCTTAACTTAACGGCCGTCTGTCCGCCCTTGTGCGGGACTCAAGTTTTGAATTACCTTACATGTGTCAGAGTTTTGTTCAAAATAAGACTTTATGTTATTATTGGATGTCACATAGAATTAGGTAATTTCAGCCGGAAAGGCAAGCGTCGTATTGTGGCAAGGGTCAAAAGTTACGGAAATTACAATGAAACATGCATGTTTTTTTTATTTAATATTTGCTCTGAAAATTACAATTCTAATCCAATTCTGATATCTATAAAGTCGAGTTTTTGTTTTAACATATTCGTTGAATCCTAGTTTTGATCTAAATGTAAAACTTATACATGTCAAATAATGTTATTAAATATTATATAATGGTGGTTTTGATCTTTTTTCAATTAAATTTCATTTTCACAAACGCCGCTCATGTTATATCGAAAATGACCTCTAGTCATTCCCTGATAGTGACAGCATGAGACTCCCTGGTGGATATTGACAATAAATCAATGACTAACACGCGGCGAGCAAGAAGCAATTTTCTTTAATCATTTGTATGTTTTGTAGGTTTTAATATGGTTCAAGTTTGTCTTAAATCTAGTTATATGCTATTGAAACTTATGAATGTCAAGAAGCCATATATGTTTGAAAATGCTACTTTCATGGGCTTCATTTTTTGCCATACAAGCAAGAAATAGGAGGAGAAGAAACACACACTAGAGACCCAAAACACTTCATACATAATTGGATTAGTTAGAATGAATTCTAAACATTTACAGGGTTGTTTGGTTACTTTTTTTAATATAATGGTAATTGTATTCCCATTACATTACAATGTTTAGTATCCACTAATTTAAAAATGTACTGTAATCCAATTACTTGATAATGAGATTACTTGCAAAATCAAGGAATAACAATACCATCTAAAACGTGGTATTGTTATTACAAAATCAAAAATTTGTTTCTTGAAAAAATATATCCCCAATGATTACAAATTATTTATAGTTACATCCTTACAAATTTGCATGTCTGGGAAGGGACTTGAGTATGCAAATGGCCCCTGGTCAGGCTGGACTTGGGCCAGGATCTAGGTATGGGCCCAGGTAAAGCTAGGGTCCAGGAATGAGCCTAAGTCAGGCCGAGTTTGGAGAACTAGTCCCGGCCAAGCTATGATGAGGGTACAGACTCGAGTCATCCAAAAATCGGGAATAGGCTTGGGTGAGGTCGGGTTCTAAGATCGAGCCTGAGGCATCTGGGGTAGGGGATCAAGCCTAGGTAAGCTCTGAGTGGGGATTAGGCTCGAGTTAGGCTAGACCCATGATTCGAGAATAAACTTGGGGCTAGCTCATCCAAGGTTTGGGGATGGGCTAGGGTCATCCGAGGTTCAGGAATAGGCTCATATCATTCCTAGATTCGAGAACAACGAGAGTCAATGTGGCGTGCAAGATTGGGATCGGGCTTGGGTTAGGCCGCGAAGCGAGATCGGGCTTTGCTAAGGCTTTGTCTAAGTCAGGCTGGGATAAGGATTGGGCCTGGGTCAAGACGAACCCGAGGTCTGAGAATAGACCCTGGTCGTCCGGGGTTCGAAAACAAGTTTAGATCATGTCGACTTCTGAGAACAACTCGAGTCAAGTCATCTGGGATTCGAGGATGGGCTTGGGTCATCTAAGGTTTATGAGTGGGCTTGGGCTAGGTCATCCAAGGTTCTAGGACGGGCTCATGTCATCTCGGGTTGGGATTGTGCTGAGGTTAGGCTGGGTTCTGGGATAGTGCTTGGTCAATTGTGGTTAGGGAACGGGTCTAGGATTAGGCCCCCATGTCATGCCTAGCATGGGGCTGAAGCCCGACCTAGGCTTGAAGGCTAAGGGGGTAATCTTGGAAAAGAAAATGATATGTAACCCATATTTTGGGAATCCATGGTAGCACATATCTAATTATTCTATTAATTTCTCTATTCTAATTAATTATTATATTTCTTAATCAATATGTTGAGTATTTATTTGATTTTATGATTTTATTCTTATTAATTATTAGTCTGTTAAGGTTTAACGAATTCGTTCCCCACTAGGGTTTAACACTTATTATTTATATTACAACATGAAAATCCGATATACGAGCCTGTCAGAGTTTCGCCAATCAGTTCCCTTTAAGATTTAACATTAAGCATGAAAATCTGATACATGAGTCTGTTATAATTTAGTGAATCCGTTCCTTCTTAAAGTACTTATTGTTTAAATATGAATTATGATGAACTCTTAAAATATGAGTTATTTATCACTACTTTGTTGAAAAATACTAAGCAATGGAATACATTTCCATTGTGTAAATCCAACACTTTAAATAGAATTATCTCATAATCACATTATCTTAATTGAATTACTTGTAAATGAATCGTAATCACTATCGCAATACATTGAACGAAACGAACCCTCATATTGGTGTATTCTCCAACCATCCATTTATCCATCCAAATTGAATACTACAAACTAAAAACAAGCATTGAATCGAAATGCATAAAATATGAGTAGGCGTTAGGTCACGTACCTCGTCATGCCCCTTTTAAAAACAGTAATGTCATGGGTTTCAGCGTTGTTTTTCAAACTATCCATTCATACCCGCGCACTAAAGCAAGAGTCCGTTGGTTTAAATTAATATTTATTTTTCCTTATTTTTAAAAAAATAAAAACAAAGCCCTCGTAGTCCTAGTCCCACTCCTTGTCTTCTTGCAGTAGGAGTATAGTATTAAGTAGCTATTAAGAGAGAGAAATAATGTCATTCAAAATGTTGGAGAGAGAGAGAGAGAGAGACGCAATAATCAGAGAGATCATCATTCTCCACACAAGTTCCAATCTCTACAGAGAGTCTCTTGCTTCTTCTCTTTCTCACTCTCTCAAGTAGACAAGTAGCAGTACTCCCTTTAGATCTACGCTTCCTTTCTTTCTCCTTTTTTTTTTCAATCGGATACATACATAATTACATACACACAATACACTTATTTCCCGAATATCGAGATCGAAAGGGGGCGACAACGCATCGCCGTTTCAATCCAAAAATGGTATTCCATTTATGGTCGAGCATTCATTCATCGTGATTCCTATTTGGGTCTCTCTCCCCTTTCATTGTAACTTTGAATAAGAGATCAAAGTTGGCTCTATAAAGGTCAGAATCCAAAGCCATTAAGATCGAGTGTTTTACTGAGGAGTTCAGTTCCGTTTGAACCCAACAGTAGTATTTGCGTAAAAGAAATTGAAAAGAGAGAGGGAAGAGTTTGGGGTTCCTTTTTGGGATGATTTTTTTGGTCTTATAAAGTGGAGGAGGAGCGGCTAAGAAAGACAGATAAGAAAGCAAATACAAATGCAGGAAACAAAGAGCAACAAGAATATTGGCAACGAAGAATCCAACAAGAAGAAGGAGAGGCACATAGTAACGTGGACTCTGCAGGTGCATACTCTTCTTTCTATTCTCTCTTCTTCATCACTTGATGGAATTGAAAGATCGTTATCCGATTTGTTTATTGCAGGAGGATGATATACTGCGCCAGCAAATTAGTTTACATGGGACTGAAAAGTAAGAAATTTTCCATCTTGGTGCTCTTTTTTTTCCTTCTCTTTTCACTCTGTTTGTCTACGCTCCACCAAATTTGGTGCGTATGTAAGCTACAATTGGGGGTTTTGATTCAATTCTTTTTGTCCTCTGTACAGTTGGACGATAATTGCCTCGAAATTCAAGGATAAGACAACAAGGCAGTGCAGGAGAAGGTGAATAGAACCACAATTAAATTGGTATCATTGTCGGATTTTCAATGGGTTTTCTATACTTAATGGTTTCATCTGATGCGGGTTCTTTTGCAGATGGTATACGTACTTGAATTCCGATTTCAAGAAAGGGGGTTGGTCACCAGAGGAAGATATGCTCTTATGCGAGGTAATGTTTGATTGAAACTGAAAGGATTTAGATTAGTTCAACAACAGGTTAAAAAGACCAAAACCTTGATTTTTTCAATGATTTGTTAGATAATCATGTGTTTGGTAGCAGTAATTGCCGCATTTTGGGATGTAACAAGTATTAATCTAAGTAGGCCAGACCTTTAACTACTTACTATTATGCTCGTCTCTCAAAAGTTGAGCAGAAAACTCTTACTTCCACACTTCAGTTAAGATGTGATGAACGCTAATGAGTCTATTTATGATCTGATTATTAAGATGATCCGCAGGCTCAGAAGATATTTGGTAACAGATGGACTGAAATAGCAAAGGTGGTTTCAGGCAGGTATAACAATCTCTTTGCCTCCCACTTTCAGGAACCCAACAGATCGCCTTTTTCCATTTGTAATCACATTTTCAATATGTTCCTTTTGCAGAACTGATAATGCTGTGAAAAACCGGTTCTCCACCTTGTGCAAGAAGAGAGCAAAATATGAGGCCTTAGCAAAAGAGAACAAAACTTCCTTTATCAACCAAAACAACAAAAGAGTTATCATACATAATGGTTTCATCGCGGATGGAAAACTGGATTCTTCCGAACCCTTAAAGAAGATAAGGTAAGATATTTTATAGTTTTTTTTTTTCTTTCCAGATAGAATACAGTTCAAGGAAGATTTTCATTACGAGCAGTACTTTATCCTGTAAAACTCATCTTTTGGGAATCCAGGAGGTCCCATATCTCTGATTGCTCAGAAAACTACAACTTCACAGACAGATTACACAAGCGTCATGGAACGACTGTGAGTCAGCAGCCACGACCTCCATTCGCAGTATTGGTTCAAAATTTCCACAATGTCAATGATGTAGCAGCTCAGCATCCTGTCACCAATGCGAAGGAGGTCTCTCTTGATGGTAAACTGTCATAAATGAAGAATTTAATTTTGAAGAATATAGTTTCTTCAAACTTGTTGTTGACGGTATCATTTTCTGCTCCCTTGGCAGGCCAAAATAATAAGATCCACGGAACATATCTCAAAAGGGATGACTCCAAGATAACCGCCTTGATGCAACAAGCAGAACTGCTCAGCTCACTAGCACTCAAAGTCAATGCAGAAAACACAGACCAGAGCTTGGAAAATGCTTGGAAGGTGAGCAAAGTAATGTTTTATCGGCTTTTGTGTTGCAACTGCGTCAAGGAATGGTCAACTATTAGAGAAGCACCCATGGTTCACATACGGTGCTTGGCACCGGTTCAGTGTCCAACCGTGAGATACCAATGGACTTCTCCAACTTTTCTTTTCACATCATTCTCTAGAGTTGTGAATCTCATCAAACTAGGTTTTGGTTTCAAGATCCGTTACTTGCATTTTGTTTTAGGCATATGCTCCAGCATAGATATTACTCTGTTTTTCCTTATCGTTTGCCATGACTAAAGCACTCCTATTGCCCTGCAAAGAGAATAATAGTGTTCATAAATAAAGCATACCATTTGTACCACCCGCTCAAAAAGATTTTAGACTGAGTTTGAAGGGGGAAAAATATTAAAAATAATCACATGTTATGCAAATCCTTGATATTTTGTATCATATGACTTCAGGTCCTCCAGGATTTTCTGAACCGGAGTAAGGAGAATGATATCCTAACATGTAGATCCCTTGACTTTGATTTTCAAGTTGAAGATTTTAAAGACTTGTTAGAGGACTTCAGAAGTAGTAATGAGGGAAGTCAACCATCTTGGAGGTAAACCAAATCAGGTGGAATAGTATTTATATTGACGCCAATTGAACTCACCATACAATGTCTAAATGATGATTGCTTTGTTGTAGGCAACCTGAATTATACGAGGAATCTCCAGCCAGCTCTGAATACAGTACTGGGTCAACTTTAATGCCCAATATAGACTGTGATAAGCCAGAACAAACTGAACCTGAATTTCATCAGGATAGTGGAATTCATGTACAGCCATTTTCTATGGAGGAGAAAAATGTTCTGAATGAATGCGGGAAACAAGTACTGTCTAAAGGAAACACAAATCCAGGTGATGAAACTTTATGTTGCATATGAAGGATTGAAATCATTTCTTTTAGTTAGTGTAATCTACTTAATTGGAGATAGAGTAAAAGGTAAACAAGTCTCATGCATAAGGCTCTCGCAGTGTGCGGGGTAGCAAACGAGCAGATGTACGCATATGTTACCCCAAATAATTTGTGGAGAGGCTAGTTTCATAAATTGAACTTCTGACCTCTAGGTTGTACTCGTGCAACTCTGCCACTTGGCCACATGCTCCCTATATATTGAGAATCCACCCTAGATTTCTATGAAATCATATTTTTCTGATGAAATTTTTGTTCTTGTTGTAGTGGAGATATTTGCAGCTTGTGATGAGCAAACAATGAATAATGAAGTTGTCCCGGCCTCATCATGTGCAGAGTTCAGCTCCCCTCTTCAAGTTAACCCACTGTTCAGATCCTTAGGAGCAGGAATTCCCAGTCCACAATTTTCAGAAAGTGTAAGTCATCTTGAACATTGCTTTTTTATGATTGCGAATTTGTTTGCAGTGAAGTAGCTAGAATGAGAACATTAGACATTTTCAAGTTAGCAGCAAGTCAGTGTTAGTATTAGACTAGTATTAGTACTCCAGGAGAGTCCATCAAGCCTTTGATTCTACATGCTATAGTTGAAATGCCTCTTAGCTTAACATTTTATAGCCATGAGCAGACACATGTAGGCATAGCACTTGATTTACTGAGAAATTGAGCAAAACAGGAGAAATAGAAATGCTTGAACTTGGAGCCTTTTAAAGAATGATTCTAGCAAATAGTAGTAGTGAAATAAAGGAATAATGAACCTGGTATAATAAGGTAATTGCATTGCATTCACTCAATGTCTGGTAGGTTGAAGCAGAAAATTAAACCTTTATTGGTACATGCCAATTATTAAAATTTATGGTGGTGTCAAGTCTACTAGTTGTCTTGTCCGTTTTCTCTGAATTAGCAGCATTGTAAATATACTAGTGAGGCACATGTTAGCCTGTGAGAACAAGCAGTGTATAGAATTTTTTTTCCCGATTTGGAACATCATCTAGTTCTTTCCTCTGTACATTATGCTTTTCCAAGATTAACTCACTTCAGGATTAAAGAAAGTTGTGCAATTCTGGCTTTTTTAAACTTGTAGAAAATTTCACAGAAAACAAAATATATTGAGGAAATGATGTTCTCAATAGGGATAAATTTTGAAGAATAGTTAACAGAAGTGCAAGCTGCTGTCCAACTTAAAGTAAATTATAGCAAGTGCAGAAATTTGCTAATTAACTTCACAGAAAAACTAAATGTTTGAAGGAAATGCTGTTCTCAATAGGGACAAATACTGAAGAAAAGTTACAAGTGCACTTCGTTTGCAACTTAGACTCTTAGAGTAAATAAGGTCAAGTGCATCTCATCAATCTATGTTTCAATCAAACATCTAGGTTATCTGGCCAAACCACAACTCGAAATAAATAAAACTTCTTATTTTCTCTGAAACCTAGATACACAATTTGTATCTAATTTTAGGTTTCGTGAATTGGATTCCGGCATTGGTTGAGTACACATGAAATGACTTTTAAGAAGTAAAGATCTGATCTGTTTACCATATTAATGAGGCGGGTATTTATTCTATAAAAGTACAGAGTTTTTATGAGTTTCACTCCTAAAGTAGCAACCTACTGGCTACTACTTGTATATCATTATGATGGTCTACCCCTTTTTTTTATGAGATATTTTTAGCATGAGGAGATCATAGGAGTCTGGATTGTTATGCTACTTGAATAGGGTGCCAATCAATGATGTCAAAAGGAAGGACAGCTCAGTTTTTCCCATCCCGGAAAAAGAAAATGCTTCATATCTTGAAGCAGTCTTGCCCATGTCCATTATATTTTGCTCTCAAAAGTATGCAATTATGTTTAGATGCATTTCAGATGCTAACTAGAGCTGAAGACATAGACTTCTCTATGATTACCTGTCAGAGTTATTTCCTCAGCATTACTGTGTTTACATTCACCCTTTAGTTCTGACTTCTGAGACTGATAAATTATACTTGGATTCTGTCTTCTTTTTTTCAGGAGAGAAACTTTCTACTGAAAACACTTGGACTTGAATCTCCAACTGCCAACACAAACATCAATCATTCTCAACCCCCACCCTGCAAAAGATCCCTCCTTCAAAGTCTATAACCAACCTCTCTGAATCCCTTAAACACAGAACATTATCTAGCCCGTTATATCTTGTCCATTATAGCCTACACTGATTTTTTTTATTCTCTATTTCTAAATTTGTTTTCCAGAATTGCTGTTCTTCTGGCCTGAAATTTTTAAGGCATGTCAAGACTGCATTCAAGACCTCTTGTCTAGAATGCTACGGCGCATTCTAGCATCTCAGTCACATCAAAACATAGTGATCTGAGCTCTTTATTTATTCTTTCCCACTAGTAAATCAATTCCCCGATTCTCACATTATAAGCAAGCCCCCCTTGCTTGTTAAAGTGTGTCAATCTTTGTGTTTATCTTTTGGCGTGATTCGGTTTCAGGAATTCCTTCTCGGATCTAGTTTTTGGCCTTTGATTTTGGTCACTTGTACAGAAGTTGCTACGTAAATCCTAGTCAGAGTGTAACTACTTCTACATCGGCAGCTCGCCTATATGTGATATAGAAACAGAGAAGAAAAGTAAAGGAGGATTAACCAGCTGATTGGATTCTCATTTGTTGCTTTCGAGTGTGAAATGGTATAGAATAATTTTTTGCTTCTTCTATTTTTTTTTCCTTCTTAGTTTTCACTATCTTGTAACATTTTATGATTGGAGTGGAAACTTAATATGGTTTTGGTGTGCATATGTATTTTCTTCTCTACTCTCCTCTCTTTCCTTTAGGGTTCCTTCTCTTTTCTCCGGTGCATTTGCAGATATAAGAAAACAAAATCCAGAAGGGAATGTCACAATTCTACAGAAGAAACTTCAAAACACCAAGAAAGCCACACATACCCTTCTGTTTTTACTCGGGAGCAACAATGCCATTAGAATTTCTTCCTGCCATATTAAGAGTAAGAAATGAAGAAAATAGCAAGGGATCACTTACATTGCATTTTAAAAGAACTTGTGCCTATTTGAGTGTGGCAGCAAAGGAAGCCTTCCTGATCTCTCCAATCTCTCTGTCTCTCTCTGAGTTTAAGACTGACAGTCTCAGTGGCTTTGAAGGGACGAAGGGTTGGTGAAGGGAATTGTGGTATTTGAGAAGGTTAAATCCATATCCATCATCGATGGTGGTGGGAGACAAGCGCAATCATTGCCATGCCAAAAGAGAGAATGAGTAAAGAAGCGGAGGGAACCTGATACAAAATAAAGTGCACTCCTTAGCTGTTTGTTACTTTCTCGATTGCATGGTAAAGGGTTTTAAAACGTTAGATTAATCGATGTCTTGTTGGCCTAATCATGTTGGGTAATAGTTTTTGGGTTCAGAAAAGGTATATTTAGTATCCTTAATCGTGTGGACCAACAAAATAGTAGGAGCAATAATATGTTAACTAACAACACAATGAATTCAGAAATCTATATACAATGCTTCAAAGTTGAAATAAAAAAAAAATATTTAAAAATAAAAGGAAATTGTGCAAGGGACAGAATGTAAGAGAAATGTTCCACAAAATAAAAAATTTAAGAAATAGAGAAAATGATTTTAAAGTTATCAATAAGCCCCCTATTTGTTTAAAACTCTTGTTTCTCCACAAATTTTGCAGATTTCAGTTAGAGAAGAACAAAGAAGAGCTGCTTGCCGTCTTGGACAAGAATGAAGAGAATCAACTCTAACAAGATTCGAAGAACTACGAACAGTAAAGAATGTGTAAAAGGGTGAAAAGAATGCGCATAAAATATGATTGTTCTAACTAGGGGTGCACACCGGGTCGGGTCCCGAGTTATCGGACTGGGTTTGACCTGACCCGGTCATTTTTGAAATGCTACAGACCCGTTCCGATAGCCCGATTTTTTAAAATCGGACTACCGGATGGGGGGTCAACTAGGTTACTGGGTAATCGGACCGGGTTACCGGGTAACCCGATTTTTGCATGAACTAGCATTTAGCACAAGGCTACAACCCACAAGCTATGATTAATTGGATGATTTGGATCTCATCTCATCTATTTGAACACTTGTCATGCTAACATATTTGAAGATCACAATCCAATAACCAAGTAAAAGAAATCAAAGTTACAAATTTACAATCCATAGTTCAAGCTTCCAAGTCATACAACAAAAATTAAACCAAACATAACAAATAAAAATTATCCAAACTTCCAAGTTCCAAGCCATACAAAAATCAATCCAAACATAACAAATAAAAATTATCCAAGTTTCCAACTTCCAAGCTCCAAGCCATACAACAAAAATCAATCCAAACATAACAAATAAAAATCATCCAAGGTTCCAACTTCCAAGTTCTAAGCCATACAACACAAATCAATCCAAACATAAAAAATAAGAATTATCCAAACTTCCAACTTCAAGCCATACAACAAAAATCAATCCAAACATATCATCCAAAGTTCCAAATAAAAGTTATAGTCCAAAGTTCCAAACCAATATCCAAAATCAATAACGTTTACAAATTACAATACATAACTACATATCATCTTCCAAGTTCCAATATATTCATTGAACAACACTTCAATAGCCACTTACAAAGATCAATAAGTCAATCATGCTTCTTGGGACCTTAGATTGCAATTGTTGTTTCCATTAGGTTTGGAGAAAGTTTGTATGAATCCTATTTCCATTGAGCTTTCATGAATTCTTATGCATGTCTAGACCAATAAGATGGCTAGAATGTTGATAGGAACATCCAACCTAGAACAATAAGATGGCTAGTAATTGACATGAGGGAAATTGGCTTGAGTGCGCTAAAACCGACTTAGGTACGGATTCGTTATACCCGGATTGATAAATGTGTGAGTGAATTGGTTGTGTTTGCACATCATTGACCCTTGGTGGATTTCGAAGTCTTGGTGCTTCATTCTTCTACTTGAATTCATTGCATTAGTATAACTTGCCTAGTGATAAATTGCATTAGTATTTGCATTCTTCAATATAAAAATTCCAAAAAAACACTTTACTTTTCTTGCTTGCATTCTTATTAAATTGTAAACCCAATCAACTTGAGCGGAACTTTGATTTCTTGCATTGTCCGTAAATATATACAAATAAACATTTGGATCAATTATAACTCTGTCTCTGTGGATACGATATCTACTGACTACTTGTGCTATCCCTTCGACTAGTGCACTTGCTAGTAGGGTATTTTAAACCCAACAAAAAGCCGAGGAGTGGGACACAGAGGCTTTCCTAAATGATGAGATGCACGAATTACGGCCCACTGAAGCCACAATTCTGCATCATCACTAATAATTTCTATGGTCAGAATGCTACACATATGCCAAATAATATCCCCTTGGGGGGAATGAATCAGTTGAACGAGACCTTAACCACACCACTGGGGGGATATTTTCCTACTCAGAATGGTGGTTTTAACCTACCAAAAATGGTTGACAACTTTAATAAGCCACCTGCCCAAAATTTTAATTAGGGAATGACTCCTAATCAAATTATAAATTTGATCGAACAAATTTTTGGTCTTAGAATTGATAAGGTCGGTAGACGTTTATTTAAGAAACCTTACCCTAAATAGATTGATCACGATTTTTCTTATCCTAGAGGTTTCAAAATGTTTGAGTTAGGCTATTCTCAGGAGTAGGGTCTATATCAGCCTTCAAACTTGTAGCAAGATTTATGTGTCAGTGTAGGTAATATAGTGATTATATTTCTAGAAGCTTAGGTTATTCTATAATTCATTAACTGCACTTGAATTTACATGGTATATTAATGTAACTGACAATTCCATATTCTTGTGGGACGATATGCAAAGTCAATTTCTGACACATTTTTTCAAAAAAAATCTTGGAGTTTCAATGGTTGATTTGGATCGTTTGAAGCAAAAGGATGGAGAGACTGTTGAGCAGTTTCTTGCTTGATTGAAAAGAGCAAAGATTAGGTGTAAGACACATTTGCATGAGTCAGATTTTGTAAAACTAGCTCAGGAAGGTCTCAGTTTTGAAATTCAAAATAAGTTTGAAGGAATGGTCTTTAATGATCTATTCGAATTGTCTGATAGGGCATCTAGATATGAGGCTATACTCTAAGAAGAGTCTCAGAGAAGGTTATACTTTTGGCACATATTACCATGAATTATAGAAATTTGAAGTAGACTTGGCAGAGTATGTCAAAGGAAAATCCATAACCTGTCAACATTTAAATAAATAGGAGGTAGTGGCTTCTTGGACTCTGAAATGAGATACTAGAAAGTATTCCTTTGATATAACAGAAGTTGAAAAATCTTTGATTGGCTCTTTGCTAATAAGAAAATTAAGACCAGAGGTAAACATAGGATGCCTTCTCCAGAGCAACTAATAGGGAAGGAATTTTGCAAATGGCATGAAGTGTTTGCTCATTCAACGAAAAATTGTGTAGTTTTTTGAAATGTCATCCAAGATCAAATAAAATTAGGAGAATTAAAATTTGTAGATAGTAAGGAAATGGGGATTGATGGAGACCCTTTTCCTAAAGATACTTCCGTGAATATGATTGAGATATCTAACACTAAGTTTGATATCTTGCAGATGTAGAATTCTGATCTCGACACCAGGAAGATCACAATTGATTTGTTTGATGATTTGGTGATTGGAAAGAAGCTTTATTGCCTAAAGTTGCCAAATGAAGTCTTTTTTGAATAAATTCAAGTGGCATTTCAATGAAAGGCATAGAACTGACGTATGCTATAACTTCAAAAAGTTTGTTGTCACCTTGGTGAGTAAAGGTGAGCGAGCACTAAATCCAAAACAGAGAGGAGCAGTGGGCATTAAAGAAATTGTTTGTCTCAAATATCCATACACATTATGCTCGAGGGCTTCAAAACATACTCGAAAAAAAGAAAGAAAGTACTACCATGGAAACTCATCAATCAAGTAAACACTGAAGAAAAAGAAGAATTGAACAAATTCACAAAGAAGCAAAAGGTTTGAATAGTAAAAGTCCCAACTTTTGAATCGGGAGAATGAATGAATTTATCCACTTCATCTGAAAGGAAAGAACCTTTGACTGTATGGAATAAGTTGTCGAAATCACAACAAAATAGACCAATGCGAAGGAAAGTAATAACAGCCAATGATGTTATTAAATAACTTTTGGCTAGACCTTTGTTAAAAAGTTGTTTGAGCAAATGAAATCTTTTTGTAAAAACTCAATTTGACTTCATTTATGTACCCCAAAGGGCTATTAAAGGACAAGGTTTAGCAGACTTCTTAGCTGAGCATAGGGGTAGACTCCAAAATCATTGCATGAGGTACAATTCATCAACTTAATATCATGAAAGTTATATTTTGATGGATCGAGTACTTTCTAAAGTAGTAGGAATAGGGATCGTACTAGAATCACAATTTAAAGAAAGACATAACATGTTTGTTCAATTAATATTTCAATGCACAAACAACATAGGCGAATATCAAGCTCGGATATTTGGGTTGTGATTAGCTAGGGATCTTAAAGTTAAAAATCTCAAGATTTTTGAGGATTCTCAGCTTGTTATTGTAGGTTACCCAAGGGTTCAAATGTGTGCATCCCAAATTAGAGTTATGCTTAAAAGAAATCCTTAAGTTGTTACCGGAGTTTCGTTATAACATATACCATATCCCTCGAGCAAAGAACAATAAGTGCAGTAACTAGTTTTCGTTCGGATTTGATCTAAAAAAGTAAAAAGGAGAGGGTCAAATAAACTAGTGGGTCCTTGTGTTTAGAGAAAACCAGAGGAGAGAAAAGCTATTTTTGAGGATTCGTTATGGGTACGAATTTGGTAATGATGTTATACATTGGAAATATTTGAATTATGGATTGTATGAAATAATAAATAAAAACTCAGTCCAAATCCGGGACTTTAAGACATTCAGTGATTCAGTATGTGTGAGATATTGACATGAAAAAAGGAGACACTTTTGTCTCGATATATATATATATATATATTATGTAATACATACATACATATATATATATATATTATGTAATACATACATACATACATATATATATATATAAATATCTCTGTATGTATATATATGCATCTATATGTGTATGTGTGTATACAAGGAAGTCTATGTGTGGGGAGTTCGGTGATGTGATATGATGGTGTTATATATATATATATATATATATATATATATATATATACCGTGAGACTCATGTGAGGGATCCCACACATATCTAATTATGCGGGATCCCTCAAGTGACCGTCGAATACCCGACGGTCACTTGTATTTTTTTTAAAAAATCAAAATTAGCCCTATTTGGGCCTATTCTCTCTCTTCGCGCAAACGGCAGCCCCAAGTCTTTTCGTCTCCACTTCTTCCGCCAAAGCTATCTCCTCTTTCGTCTTCTTCAATCAGCGCCCTCTCCTACTTCCTCATGTTCACACTTAGTCCTATTTGCCAGTCTTTAACTTGTCAAAAATAACCCATTATGACTAGAAGAACTATAGCAACCAATTAATCCCCTAAACCTGGATCAGAGCATTCAACAATTAATCTTCTTAATTACGATTCCACCAAAAGATGTAATCGATAATTAATCTTCTTAATTTCGATTCCAGCAAAAGACTTAAGTACAGATCGTTTACGTGATTTGGCTAGATGAATATAATAAACAACACAATTGGTGATCAGACAACTATGCATAAATCATATTTTGAAGCATGAAATTTAAGAACAAGAATTGAGAATTGAATTAAACACTTGCAATAAAGATCAACTCATAATATTCATGCTTGGATAGGTCAAACCCTAGATATGAGTTTAGTTACAACCCTTGAAAATAAATATAAAAGCAAGGGAAGAAGAAATCATGAATTGATACACAAAAGTGGAGGAAGGAGGAAGAAGAACTGCTTCACGAAGAAGAGCAATTCCAACCTATGCAAAGTTTTTGTAACCATTTTCCCATATTTTTCTAGTCTATTTATACTTAATACAAGTTTTCTAGGAGTCCCCAATCAGGTTTTTACATTTATGGGCATAAAAACCTAATAAAACTAGGTTTTCGAAAGCTGAAATTTCATGTTTGGTCCGAGCGCCCTTAAAACGCCCGTTTTATGCTGTCCCAATTTCCTCTTGTAACGTTGGAGCACCCGAAGGGTGTATGTCACTGATTTTTTTCCGAATGTACTCTAATTCAGCTACAACTTTGCACCAACCCTCCTACATATAAAACATATAAAATCCGAAAGTATCAACTCAATCCTGATTCAAAATAATGAACTTGTGTATCAAAGCATGCATGTAAATGTGGTATAAAATACACACATCAAGCAGTATGCCATGAGGATGTTCATGTCCAATCAGAAGGCATCAACCACGTCTTCTCCCAAAAATTTATTCCCCGCAACTCCACTTTTTGGAAAATTCCTCATGAGGTGTCTAGTTTTTCCACACCTCTTGCACTCCAACTTTTGTTTTATGAAACTCTTCTTCTTTTTGTTTTTCTCTACCAACACTGAGTTCTCTAGCTGACCTTTACTTCCACCACTTACTGTTTTCTCCTCAGAGAAATTTTTTCCAATAGCTTCAAAAAAAATAGTTTTCTCTTTTCCATGAATCAAAATTGGCTTCATATGCTCATAAGAGTATGAAAGAGGCCATAGAAGCCGCAATACAATATCCGCATCATCTTTTCTTAGTCCAACTTCGAGATAATACTATTGAGAATACTCAAGTGACCTAAGATTGACGTACCTTCAATCATACGTAGTATGCAAAACTACTTCTTCTAATACACTCGACTTGAAATACCCTTAGACTGATAGAATTCTTCAAGCTTTTCTTAAAGCATCTTGTTCGTGGATATTTCATGCATATTGGATAACACATTCTTGGTCAAACATATCCAAATTGATCATTTGAAAATCACATGTTCATGTGTTTTTGCTATGAACTTAATGTGATGGTAACTTGACATATGGAATGGATGACATGGTACTTGATTAGATTTTTATACTTGGTGGTTGTGGAGTTCTTTCAATTGGGCTTGTTGATGTGTCTACCATTGTGGGTGGATTCAAAATGCTTTTGTAGTGATACTTGATGATGCAGTGTTTTGAATGTTTGTGGGTATTTTTTTGATAAACTCTCACGAGACAACACTCATCCACTAAGGACACTTAGGGTTTTAATGGCTTATTGCATATGCTAAATGCAACCGTGATTCTTGCGAGAGTGAGTTAGTTGTTGAAACATTTATTTACCCTATGTTTGATTTTGATCCTCCTCGAGGACGAGAAGAAGATAAGTGTGGGGGTGTTGATATATCCATTTTATACCAACTTTTGTACTTTAATTTTATTATGATCTTCTCTATTTTGGGATGTAATGGATATATTTTCTATGTGATTTTTTGGTTTTTTGACTTCAAAGAAATATGCTTCTATTTATACACAAATCAGTTGAATTTTGGAAGTCTGATGCGAAAGAAGTTGCTCGAGCACTTGTGAGCGCTCTAGCGTGCTCAAGTGATCATTCCGGGCTAGGGAATTACACGTGCTAGCGTTGTAGACTGCTCAAGTATCACTATGCGAACATATATTAATATTACAAATTTGCCAAGTGTGTAACTTATTAAAATTAGTAAGTTAGTCAACCTTTAGAGTTTTAAAATTCAAAAAGTTGTTGTAAAGAGAATAGATGAAGGTGGCGGCTACACTTTGAGATATAGATACGGAGAACACAAAAAAGAAAGCTCACAAAGGAGGATCTTCCAAGGAATCTCCAAGCACCCCATTCCATCCATTTGAGGGGTTCTTCTTTCCCTAATCTAGTTTATGATTCTTACTAGTTTATGCTTTTTGTTCTTGAACATAAGATGTAATGAAACTCTTTTCTTATTGAGATTTTGATGTAACCTATCATGAGCATTACTAGCTAATTGATTATTGGTATGCAATTTGAGTTCATTGGCTCTTCTCTTTAATCTTTGTGCATATAAGTTTCTTGTGTATTTGAATGCTTGATCACCATTTGAGTATGTATATGAACTAACCTATCGTAGACTAAAGAGCGACCAGAATTCACATGTTTTAGCGGACTTGAGATTGAGGAAATTCATTATCGAAGCTAAGACCATAGATTAAATGATTAATTGGTTGGAATAGTTCTTTAGAACTTAATGGGTCATTAGCCTTGAGTTAATAACTGTGACCGAATATGATTAACCATTGATAGCGATACAAGTTGGCACTACGACCGTACTAACCAACATATTTGGGAAAGGAATCAACCCTTGAACTAAAATTGAACTTGTATCCTTGATAATTTTTACTCATAGTATGATTTTACAGTGAAATTATTATGCCAATATTCCCTTTCGTTATTTGAAATCCAAGATTGTCAATGTTTGTTTTAATTGTTGAGTTAGGTGAATTGGTTGACCTTTACTTGTCCTCAAGGGATTCGATCTCATACTTGCATTCATTATACTACTATATTCGATTCGTGGACTTACGAGATTTAACACATTAAGTTTTTGGCGCCATTGCCGGTTGCTTAGCTTTTCCATTTATTTACTTGCTTTTGAATATTAATTTTTTTTAAAAAAAAAAATCAATTCTGAATTTTTATTGTTCTCTCAAAATTTTCAGGTTGTATTTAAGGGTGACATTCTTTGAAAGGTGAATTGATGCCATTGCTTGACGCCATAGAAGAAGTTTTGAGAAAGCAAAATTGGCCATGAGAGTATTAATCAACCTCCCAACTTGAAGAAGAGAAGATGATCGTTGTACCAGCCGAGACGACGATGGTGGAGCTTGACATCCCCATAATTCCAACGTCACCACCATGTATCACTCTTTCCATAGCTGCTAGAAACTATGAGCTTAAAACCATAAATTTTAATATGATGCCCTTATTTCATGATTTAAGTTTTGAAGATCCATTGAGTCACATTCGTAAAATATTTAACATGATTTATGGTATGCCTAAAGTTACAGGAGTCACTGAAGATCATCTCAAAATGGAAATCTTTCCCGGTACCATGAAAGACAAGGCAAATATATGGCTCAACAATCTCAAGTCGGGATCACTCAATAGTTGGTGTGAGGTACACAATAATTTTTCGGAGAAATTTTTCTCAACTCAGTAAACATATGCTTTTAGAGATAAAATTATGTAATTTGAGCGACAATTTGAAGAGTCTTTTTCTGAAGATTGGGATATGTTCAATAATTTATTGAGTCTATGTCCCCACCATGCTTTGTCCAATGTAGTGTTGATGCAGATTTTTCATAAGGTACTAACAGTTTCTTGCAAAGCTTTAGTTAAAAATTACGTTAGGGGATCTATCAGGAACATGACGCCGATTAAGTGTAAAACATTGTTTTACACCCTTGCAATTGAAACACAACACTCAAACATTAGAGGTAAGAACGCTAATTTTAGTGAGAAAGAACGCTAATTTTAGTGAGATCACTTATCCTAATTCATTTTTACCTAAATCGTAGGTTGACGCACTTCCAGCAAGTTAGATGCACTCCTTGCATGCATGGAAGAGTGTCGTCTCAAGAATTATTTACTATTTGTGAAGTTCTAGGACATGTTGTTGGACCATATGTTCTACATTTATGTTTTGATGCAAAATACGTATTGGACTATTTGATTGTGCTTATATTTGGATGAATTTGGATGAATCATGAAATGTATTTTCTCTACTAATTTAAGCTTCATTATATATCTTTGGAATCATGTTTGATCATATTTGATATGAATTTGATGATTTTGGACTTGTTCATTTTCGCACTACAAAAATTGTTCAAACATCACACTGTGCACACGTTAGTTGAATTGTCATAACTTATTCATATGATCTCTGATTGACTTGATTCTTATTTTGAAAATTATTTAAGACACTCTGAAATTTTTCATTGTGAAATATCGTCAGGTCAATTTTAAGTCTATCATGTTCAATTTGTCAGTTGAAATTAATTCACTAGTGTTGTTGTGAAACTAGCCTAGTTGAGATTTACATGATCAAATTGAATGACCAAACGACCACAATTATAAGTGAAATTTTGTATGCACATTATTATATAGATAAATTGATTTATTATGTGCTTACTTGAAATTAATTCACTAGTGTTGTTGTGAAACTAGCCTAGTTGAGATTTGCATGATCAAATTGAATGACCAAACGACCACAATTATAAGTGAAATTTTGTATGCACATTATTATATAGATAAATTGATTTATTATGTGCTTACTTGAATTTTATTGAGCTTATATCATATTGGTTAACCCAAGTGCAAGCATTGAAGCTCTTTGAGCTTACAAGCAAAATTGGAGTGTTCTATCACTCATTTATTTGTAGGTACAAATCATACTCTTATTTGGGACATTAATTGAGGATATGAAATGGTCATGGAGTATTGAGGTTTCATTGTTTAGGCACTTAGAACCCGAAATCCCCTAGGAAACCCTATTTGGGAGCAATTGAGATTATGTGAGCTACATTGAAGGATTTATTTAGGAAATAGTCTAAGACATTTATTGAGAAATTTGACCAAATTTGGAGTGAAGAAGACTTAAATTGGTGCAACCCATTCTTATCCAAAATAGCCTAAATTCCTCAAATTGACCTTCCATGGGTTAGACTAAGTTGAATTAATGTTGGATGATTTATTTGGAGTAGGGGCTCGGTCATAACCCTTCTAGAAAGCCTTAGGAGCCTTTGGAGGGAGTTTGAGAAGCCTTGGATTCATTTGAAATCAAATGAAAAAGATTGGAGCCAAAACACTTGGAGGAAAATTGTCCACATCACCATATACTATTATGTTCTTGTTTTCAAGTATTTTGGGGGGAATTTCTTGTGTGCCTTGCAAGGGTTGTTTGGTTGATTGTTGAAGCCTTTCTAAGTATGAAGAAGAGTTTAACAAGAAGCACAAAAGATCCAAACAAACCTTGGAGCCAAGATTTGAAATTTGAATCAAAGGTTGACCAAAAGTCAATAACGGCTAGCCTTTCAATGGTGTTGATTGATTTCGTTTTTGAAGATGAAGGGCAGAGATTATAAGTTGATTGAGGGCTGAGATTGAAGATTAACAAGATCCAATGGCCAAGATTAAATGGAGACAAATGAAGAGGAAAGTCATGCTTCATTCCACACTTGGAAAACTTATGTGCAAAAATTACCAAGAGAGCTTTTGTTCTTGATTCTACAATTTTTGAGTGATCTTCTCTTGATCTTTTGATCATCATTTGCTGAGATTATTATCATCATCTTCCCTTCATCAACCTCAAGCTAAGACACACTTTCAAGCCAAAATCATTAAGGTAATTCTTTGAGTGTTCTTGAGCTACTTTCCACAAAGCTTCTCCTAAACTTATTTCCATCTTTGTGAGACTTTGTGTGAACCTTTGGTTGAGTGAAAGCCACGAATTTGAGCCAAATTTATATCCTACCAGTGAGCTTTACATTGAGAGATTAAGTGTTCCCCATCCAAATAGCTTAGAGCTAATCTTGAGAGAACCAAAAACCAAATCACTTGTAAAAGTCCCTTTTGAGGGCATTACCTTTGAGAGGTGTGTGAAAGTTTAAGGTTAACTTCAAACCTTGGTGGTGTACAAGTTTGGGGTGTGCTTGAAAACCCTAAGTTTGTGGTGAACTTGCAAAACCACTTATATCCTTTAGTGGATTTGGAAATCCTAAGCTTGAGGGCTTAGGTAGTGGTTGTAGGTGTGAGCACCGAACCACTATATATCCTTGTGCACTCTATTTTTGATTTCCTTTCTTGTTTGGTGCTATTAGTGATTTGTTTGCCTTAGAAATTGATATTAGGGTGTTGCTTGCTGCCATTGCTTGTTGGGATATTGCTTGTGATTGAGCAACTTGTGAGTAGTGGATTCTAGGAACACTTTTGATTGTTAATTTTCTGCAATATCAATCTGTCCTTGCACTGTTCACATAGCTAGACTTTGAGTTTTGAGCTGAATTTTTGATATATTGTTTGTTAAGGTGTTGTAACATTGCATATCAAATTTCATAGCATTCAGACTTAAATTGCTAGATCAAATTGCATTCATCCGATTAGTGAGCATATTTGCATTCTTGATTTTGTTTTAATCATTTGTGAGTTTTTAGGTTGTGGTTTTGTACTTGAGGTTTATACTTAGTTTTTAGAAACACAATTCAACCCCCCTCTTGTTGTGTTAGCCTAGTGATTTCACATGCAACCATTGCGTGTCCTCAAGGAGTGGATTTTCCCAAGTTTATGTAAGAAAAAGCAAACATGACGAATACTTATAACCAGAATCCTAGGTTTGATCCTCACTCAAACTATGACAAACAAAAATCCAGGATGCACCCAAATTTTTGTTGGAAAAATTCGTAGAATGTGCAGAATTTGCGAGCTCTCGTACGTCCACCTAAGCCTCTTCTTCAACTTCATTAGATGATTTATTGTGAAAACTTGCTATTAGGCAGCAAAAGATTGAAACTCAAGTGGGACAGATTGCTAAAACTCTTAGTCAAAGAAAAGCTGGAAAATTTCTAAGTCAAACAGTCATCAACTCGAAGAACAATAAACAAGCCAATGCCATCTACCTTAGTGGAGGTATGCTAATGAACAATAATGTTGATGTTTATGCTAATATTGTGGATATATGTATAGTTGAGAAACTTGATGACAAGGATAACGAGAAGAAGGAGTCATTTCCACCAACAACTCAATCCAATGATGAACCAATGCTCAAACCATACATCCCACCCATTCCATTTATGGTTCATCTCAAGCGAAACTAAAAAAGTTGATGCAATCAAACTTAACAAGAATGGGAGTGCAGTTTTGTACGATAAATTTTCACCCAAATTGATCGATCCAAAAAGTTTTGACATTACTATCACTGTTGGAAATAAGCGGTTTGGACGTGCCATGTTGGACCTGGGAGCAAGCATAAACTTGGCATTTTCAATTTACAAGGAGCTTGGTGTGGAAAGGATGAAAAATACTACAGTGTGCCTTGAACTTGTCGATCGTTTAGTAAGATATCCAAAAGGTATTGTGGAAGATATTTTAGTTCAAGTGGATAAATTAATATTTCCTGCAAATTTTGTGGTTTTGGGCATGGAGAAAGACACAAGCTCTCCTATTATATTGGGTCGACTTTTCATGAGAACTAGGCGAGCATTGATAGATGTAGTGGAAGGAAAGCTTACTCAAAGAGAAGCTGACAAGTAGATAACATTAAGGGTCTTTCAAGCACTGCAATTTGAAGTGAAATCCTAGTCATGCTTTCAAGTGAATGAAATAGACATTGTCATTCCATAAAATCCACTTAATGCATTCTTGGCCCAAGACATAAAATTTGAGCATAAAGACCAGAAAGCTCTTTTGATGATGTTGAAGTGCAATATTCCAACTCTAGAAATTCCGAGAGAAAGAGTAGAAAGAAAATAAAGAGGAAAGTAAAGATCAGTGTTCAAAGTGTCTCAAATACTCCACCCAATGTCAACCTCATGGAACCATCATGTGGAGTATTTGTCACCACTCTTAAGGACCCCGGGTGAATGTGCACCAATAAGTCTAACCAAGACTTTAAATAAGGCGTTTATTGGGAGACAACACATTTTATCTAGAGGAAGATTTTATGCACTAAATCAACATGATTAATTGTTGTCTCGCTGCAATGGCATATGGCACTCCTGCATCACTGAGCAAGCATTCTAGACCAGAAATAATGATTTTGAGCATTCTCCAGCTGCACAATGTGCTCTAGTATCACTGTTCACACACCATGACTTTGTAGATAAGTGTTTAGTTTATCAAAAATAAAGAGAAAAAGGGACAAGTTTGGATTTCAGTTGTCCTTACCCAAATTAATGTGTAGTAAATGTTATTCTAACACTAACAACCGCACCCTAATCCATCCACGCACACTTACAAGTAGGCAGCAGCCCACTAAGTGTTATTGTAACACTTACAAAAAGCACCAAACCCCGTATTTCTGTCTCCCAAGCAATTCCATTGCTACGACTTACACTCCAATATGCTAAAGGTAAAATTCTAACCTTACATTTGGTGTCCTGTGGATTTTGCTTTGCCAATTTGAACCACTTAACAACTTTATTGGTTTGAAGCCACACTTTGGTTGAAAAGAATAAGAGGAGGAAGTTTGGGACTGCTGTTATTAGGTATCTTTTGTGTGTTTTCTAGAGCTTTATGCAGATTCTTGATTTGATTAAAAATGAATTTTTGATTCTTGCACTTGGTAATTCTTTGTTTCACCTTCTTACAAATTATGTACATAACATGTTTGAGGAAATGTCACAATGACTATTCCTGCCATATTGTGCTCACTTGCTTTGATAATTTGTGTACCCTCTTGATTGCATAGTGTGAGGCACCACTCAAGTTCTTGTTGGTTCTCTATTTTTGTCATTCCTAGCTCACACTCAGTTTTATATTCTCCCAATTTTGGCTTGCCTCAATTTCTTTGATTCTATCGGTTGAGGACACTACGACATTTTGTATGGGGGTGAGGATTATATTATATTATATTTTTAATACGTTATGTGGTTTCATTAAAAAAATCAAAAAAATATTTGAACTACTCATCTATTATCTTACTTAACTATTAATGTTGGTGAGTACTATGTTGTGCATTGTTGGTCCTGAAGTAAGAACACATACCCCTTGTAGCCTTTTTTACATTTGATCTTGTCTTATCTGTTCTATAAACTTTAAATTGTCTCACTTGCACAGGAACACATGTACCTTGGGGTATGCCATTTATGACATTCATAAACATGTAAAATTGTCTTCAGATGCATTAAAATTTCTGAATTGGATATTTTGACATGAACTAAAAGAGAAAAAAACAGCAAAAGAAAAGAAAGAATAAAATATGTAACACATTCAAGACTCTGAGTACCAATGTCCGGATAAATATGCACTTTGATATTACTTCTTCCTGGATATGTACTTGTGGTGTGTAGGTCCTGAACCGTTGTAACTTGAGCAAGTAGGTTCTTTGAGGTTTCTCAACACTCAGCACCTTGGGTC
Organism: Euonymus europaeus; assembly: GCA_963580455.1. NCBI lineage: Eukaryota > Viridiplantae > Streptophyta > Magnoliopsida > Celastrales > Celastraceae > Euonymus > Euonymus europaeus. Next base: position 6,218,345 of record OY756965.1, read on the forward strand.
AATTTACTTGGGGATTGCCTACTTGAAATCTCGTTACATGGGTCACAAGGAAACTTAAAAATGACTAAACATTTAGAGTCGTGTTAAATAAAGTGTGTTTGTGTCGAAGAAAGAAAAAAAAGAGAGAAAAAAATGCCAAGATATCATATTCCATTATTTTTGAGAATTCTAGAGATATTTTTGTTTTTATGCTTTGATCATTTGAAACTCACATGTTCATGTGTTTCTGCTATGTACTTAATGTAATGGTAACTTGACATATGAAATAGATAACATAGTACTTTATTATATTTGTCTACTTGGTGGTTGTGAAGTTCTTTCAATTGGAGTTGTTGATGTGTGTACTGTTGTGGGTAGATTCACAATGTTTTTGTAGTGATACTTGACGATGCACTGTTTTGAATGTTTGTGGGTATCATTTTGATAAACCCTCACAAGACAACACTTATTCACTAGGGACATCCAGGGGTTTAACGACTTATTTCATATGTTAAATGCACCTGGATTCTTGCTAGAGTGAGTTTAGTTGTTGAAACTTTTATTTAGCCTATGTTTGATTTTGATCCTCCATGAGGACGGGAAAAAGATAAGTGTGGGGGTGTTGATATATCCATTTTATACCAAATGATCTCGTCTATTTTAGGATGAAATTGATATATATTTTTATGTGATTCCTTGATATTTTGACTTTCAGGAAATATGCATCAAGTTATACACAAATCAGTTGAATTTTGGAAGTTTGATGCAAACAGAAGTTGCTTGAGCACTGCGGACCGCTCAAGCATCACTATGCGAACATAGATTAATATTACAAATTCGCCAAGTATGTAACTTAATAAAAATATCAACCTATGATAATCCTTAGATTTTTTTGTCATGTTATGATGACAAATAGATTTGGCTTTTGAAATAGTCACTTGTGACATTTGAGCATAATTTGGGAATATAAATTATGGACTTCTCCAAAAACTAGATGGCGCTGATATAACTCAGAATGCCAGTTAAAAAAAAGGTGGCCAATTCATGATATTACCTCACACATTTATTCAGATAATAAACGTCCAAATATTACATGTTATGCAACTGAATCAATCACACTAATTGAAGGATCAAATACACATAAAAGAGTAATATTAAAAGGGACACTAAAACAATATCAGAAATAAATCCATCATTCTTCCGATCAAGAGGAAATTGTCACTAGGCAACAACTGTAAACATGACAAATTCAATCATTGTTAAAAATCAATCATAGAGTCCAAATATTGTATATAAAAGAGGTTAAAACAATAACTCACAGTCCAAATAATTTTAAACAAATACCCCACAACAAATTTCAAACTTCCATATGACATATAAATAGGCCAGAGTTACATACAAAATCCAAATGTATTAGCCCAGTATCTATTAATTAGGAATTTAAAATCCCAAACACCTTTGTCAATCATGTATATCCAACAATTAAGCTAACCCATATGCATTTGGTCCGTTTTTCAAATTGACAACAAGAAACCCAACATCAAATAACAAATTATACAGCCCTCGAGGAATTTACACAAATAAACCCATATAGCCTATATTAGCCCAAACCATTACCCCAAAAATCCTACCAAACCAGCCACTTAAGCCCAATGAATAGGCCCAATCAGAAAAATCATTAAGATAAATTTGGATTAACATTTAAGGCCCCGTCCAGCCCAAACCTTTTAGTTAATCGAAATGCTCTAGACCTGGCCTGAGGTTTTTGAACTAACCCTAGGAAGAAGAAATGGAAGGTATAAGAGATGGAAAGAGAAGCTGGCGCTGCTGGAAGAAGAAAAGGAGAAGAAGAGGCGCCAAGGATTCAATGAGGCAAAGGAAAATTCCAGAAAAAAAAGAGAGCGGGTTCTGTCTAGGGATTTTTTGGGACATTTTTGAGTTTTTTTCTCTTATTTTCTTTTGATCGGGTTTTTTGGGGACTTTTTGGGAATTTTTTAGGATTCCTTCTTCTTGCTTTCAGTTTTTTTCCTGGTGATGGGAAATTCTAAATTCCACTATGCTTTCTGTTTTCTGGGTTGTGTTTCTTGAGTCTTTAGTTCAATAACAAAATATAGATTTCCAGTTGAATCCCTCATAAACCATATACGAAGTCTAAATGCATTAATCTATAAAACAAATGAAATCACTAAATACCAAGAACTCGATTCAAATTACAAAAATCCTAACTAAATCAAAACAGAACCCTTACCTTAAACAGGTTGACCGGATCCGAATGAAATCCAATGGGAATAAGGCGAAAGCCGGAAAATCGGGTATTGGAGGATAGTGGTGGCAGACTGTACTCGAATGGATTTTTAAAGAAGAGTAGCTTCGAGTGAGCTTGAGAGGATGAATTGATAGAAATAAAATGAGGGGATAGAAACGTAATGATGACAGTGAGGAAAGCCAGTGATGGGATGTCAGTAATGATAGCTCACCATCACTCTTTTAGAGCGACTCCTACTTACGCCTTTAGAGTAATTTCAATATCTGACTTTATGAAAAATCGACAATCATAGGTGAAGTTGAGGAGTCACAGGTAGAGATGTAGAGTCATGGGAATTCTCAAAAAGAAAAAAGAGCTCGTGATGCCCAAGAAAAGAAGAAAATTTTGTCACTTTGTATATAAAAAAAAACAGGACCCGTGATTCAGCCTTCTGAAAAATGAGTCCACAGCCCCTTGAAAATTGTGAACCAAATCTGTCTTTAGGGAAGGTAAAGGCTCGTGACTCCTTAAAGATAAAAAGATTTATGGAAATTAAAAGTCTGTGACATTTTAAAGAGGATCCAATGATAAAAGTGGGGACACCGTGTTACACGTATGACATGAGTTTATTTTCAAAAGGAAATATCAACTTATGGAAATTGATGGATGTCAGCATTCCATGCTAGGAAGAATCTGAACTAAAAATCTGGGATTGAAACAGGTATTATCATAAGAGAAATGATTACAATCATGAAAACGACAAAAGGAGTTTCAGTTAACATATTATTTCTAATTAAGAAATGCACGCAAGTAAAATTTTTGAAATGGTCAGTTATAAAAAAAAATACTTGAGAGTTGAGTTCTCGAATGAAAGAGATCCTCTGTTAATTTAAATGTATGATGCATACAGAGAGCTCCATAAGTCAGAGGGTAAGCAGTTTGGTTTGATAATTCAGAAATATTCCATTATAGAATCTATTACTTATCTCTTTTCTTGTCTTCTCATTTTTCTTATGCATAGCCGTATTACTAAGTTTATTTAAGCAAAGCTTAATGAAAATATGAATAAATGATCGAAAAGAGTACCTTGGGCAAGGATTTGAGCAGAAAGTGACATAGTAAAATGTGATTAAGGTGGTAGTAGACTTATCATTGCATTCTTATACACATGCATCAATCATTTTGAGATTTTCACAAACCAAATTTTGTGATTTTAAATCAGCATGTTTTTCAAATTGAAAGTCTAAGTCAGGAACGACCCTAGTGATCCTGAGCATTTTTCAAAAAAATCATTTTCAATGATTAGCCAAGCCGGGAATGACTCTAGTGATCTCGAACATTTTTATCTCTAATGAGTTACCAAGCCGGGAATGACCCTAGTGATCCCGAGCATTTTTATAAAAAAAAAATCATCTTTTTCAATGATTAGCCAAGTCGGGAATGACTCTAGTGATCCCGAGCATTTTTATCTCCAGTGGCCCTAGTGATCCCGAACATTTTTATAAGAAAAAATAATTTCTAATGATTAGCCATGCCGAAAATGGCTCTAGTGATCCCGAGCATTACCTCATCCTTCATTCATCACCGCCCTCTACTAAACAATGATTATCTGAGCATCACCTCATCTCACTATCTCCGCCAACCGTTGCATATATCCCACCCAATATCACTGTCACACAGGTACCATCGTCATCACATAAATATTTGATGTTTTGCTTTTCGATTTCATTTACATTCCTGCATTGAAATCCTCCTGCTTGGTTCTCTTGTGTCTAAATAGCATGCGCTTCACTTCAATATATTCTACAAAGGTTTTCGACACCCATCTTTGACAATTATTTTTCCCCAAAAAAACCCAATCATCTTTATCTTGAATTAGAAAATGAACAGATTACTTAAATGTGATAATCATCACAAATCCAATTCATGTAAGTACCACATAATCAAGTTAATCCAAGGCATCTTATATCATAATCAATCAAAGCTATCATGTACAACATCACATATTATAACATATATGGACCACATATATCTACTCACATATATATATACACACACATATATCTTAAAACATTAGTTTAAAATTCATTAACCCATCCTTCGGGTTCATTTCAAATTCATCCCAAAAATCATCGAGATTACTATTAATGGAATCATCAAACTCTAAAGCTTCTTCATCTGTAATAAATTTATTGATAAAATCTTCCACATGATCAGTAATAAGATCAAATAAAATTTGATCATAGATTTGAGAAAAAGAGTGTTGTTTCAAGAATGTGCTTGCGTAAATCAAACGGTAAATTAAAATAATGAAATAAACGCAAACATTCTGTTTTGACAAAATCAGCATTTAAAATAGGATAACTCCAAGAATGCTCAAAACCATCCCAATAATGAATGACAACATTAATCTGTTCATTTTCTAATTCAAGATAAAGATGATTGGGTTTTTTTGGAGAAAAATGATTGTCAAATATGGGTGTTGAAAACCTTTGTAGAATATATTGAAGTGAAGCGGATGCCATTTAGACACGAGAGAACCAAGCAGGAGGATTTCAATGCAGGAACGTAAATGAAATCAAAAAGCAAAACATCAAATATTTATGTGATGACGGTGGTAACTGTGTAACAGTGATATTGGGTGGGATATATGTGACGGTTGGCGGAGATAGTGAGATGAGGTGATGCTCAGATAATCATTGTTTAGTAGAGGGTGGTGATGAATGAAGAAGATGGACTGTCTTCAATTTCCTAACCAAGGATCCAATTCTCTCTTTTTTCTCCAATATTTTTTCTCCAAAAATTTCTGATTTTTCTCCCTCCTAGGCCTCCCAAATAAAAAGCTCCCTTCTACTTTTCAGAAAGGGGATATATGCAGGGCGAGAAGGTTGAAGTTGAGAGTTATTTTAGATTTTGAAAAAAAGAAAAGAGGTGTGGAAAAATGAATAAAGAGGAGAGAGGTGTGAAAAAAAATGTGTGGGTTGGTGTTGAAAAATGAATAAAGAGGAGAGATGTGTGAAAAAAATGTGTGGGTTGTTGTTGAAAAATGAATAAAGAGAAAGAGGTGTGGAAAAATGTGTGAGTTGTTGCTGAAAAATAAATAAAGAGGTGTTGAAAATGGATAAAAGGGAAAGAGCTGTGGAAAAAATGTGTGGGTTGTTGTTGAAAAATGAATTAAGAGGAAAGAGGTGTGGAAAAATCTAGGAGTTGTTGTTGAAAAATGAATAAAGAGGTGTTGAAAATGGATAAAAGGGAAAGAGGTGTAGAAAAGTGTGTGGGTTGTTGTTGAAAGATGAATAAAGAGGAAAGAGGTGTGAAAAAATGTGGGAGTTGTTGTTGAAAAATGAATAAAGAGAAAAAAGGTGTGGAAAAACGTGTAAGTTGTTGTTGAAATAAAATAAAATAATAAAAATAATAATAATGGAGTTAGTATTTGAAAAATGGGGTGGGCTTTTGTTTGAGTTTTGAATTTGGGCTTGATTTTGTATTTTGAAATTGTTTAGGTTGATTTTAAATTGAGTTCGGTTTGGTAAAAATCGGGGTAATGATTTGAGTTCAAGTTGAGTAACGGGCTAGGCTTTCTCTTTGGGCTTAAGTGATTGGTTGGGGTAATCTATTGGTCTGAGTTAGACCAGGCCTTGGCTTGTTAAGTATTAATGGTTTGGCTTATTGGGTCAATTGTTTAGATTAATACATGGGCCTTTAAATTGATTTATTGAATTTTTATTTAAACTTGAATTTTAATTTGGTCCATACTTAACTCTAATTCAACCTATATTTTGGGCTTTATATCACTTTTGATTTTGGATCTTTCTTGGCTAGCTTTGAGCCAAAATTGGGGTACAACAGCTGCCCCCCTTTACACGACTTTACTACACCCTTTACATGACTTTATGTAGTAAATGTCACGTAAAGACATGATATCCCAATTTTGACTGTGTGAATTTTAAAACTAATCCAAAATATTTTAATCCACAACTTTAATCCATCAAAAATTTTAATCTTGAACTAAAGAAAACTTTAATTCCCCAAAATACTTTAATCGAAAGCCATTCTCGGCTTGGCTAATCATTGGAAATGGTTTTTTTGGAAAAATGCTCGGGATCACTAGAGTCATTCCCGGCTTGGCTAATTATTGGAAGTGACTTTGTTTTTTTTTGAAAAATGCTCGGAATCACTAGGGCCATTTCCGACTTGGCTAATCATTGTAAAAAATGCTCGGGATCATTAGAGTCATTCCCGACTTGGCTAATGATTGTAATGCTTGGAATCACTAGAGCCATTCCCGACTTGGCTAATCATTGGAAATTATTTTTTCTTATAAAAATGCTCGGGATCACTAGGGCCATTCCCGGCTTGGCTACTCATTGGAGATAAAAATGCTCAGGAGCACTAGAGTCATTCCCGGCTTGGCTAATCATTGAAATTGATGATTTTTTTTTTTGAAAAATGCTCAGGATCACTATGGCCATTGCCGACTTAGACTTTCAATTTGAAAAACATGCAGATGTAAAATCACAAAATTTGGTTTGTGAAAATCTCAAAATGATTGATGCATGTGTATAAGAATGTAATGATAAGTCTGCTGCCACCATATACACTTGTGCAATCGCTAATCACATTTTACTGTATCACTTTCTGTTTAAATCCTTGCCCAACGTACTGTTTTCGATCATCTATTCATATTTTCATTAAGCTTTGCTTAAATAAACTTAGTAATACGGCTATGCATAAGAAAAATGAGAAGACATGAAAAGAGATAAGTAATAGATTCTATTATGGAATATTTCAGAAATTTTGTTAGGCGAATACTCGAATGAGAGTAATTTGAAAAGGAATGTTTGAATCTTGAAAACGAGATGCTTACAGCCTGCGCTAAAAAATGCCCCAGTTTTTGCGCACCATTTATCAAATACATTCTATGTTAGTCATGCCCATAAAAATTTTACCCTAATGGGTCATCTCTTATTCTAGCCTCCTTCTTCTTCAATTTAGTTCTTATATTGATCATTTTGATATACTTTTGGTGTAATTGAATCATCTTTACCTCTCGATAATTAGTATGTCTCATCATTTGAGGTAGAATCTCAATTTCATCCTTATCTTTGCAAACCAATCATTGTTAAGAAGCGTATCCAAATTTGGTTAATGTTTTCCATCGTTTTTATGGAGCGAGATTGGTATTGGAAACAAGTTGTGGAAGATTGTCAAAGGAATATGACAAATGGAATGTTGGACCCTATTTTGGGAGAAAGAGAAATGATAAACTACAAGAAATACACAAAAATCTGTATTAATCTAAGCTTATTAAAACATACTCAAATTTTAAAATTCCATGTAATGCTCTAAAAAATACTCTTGTAGGGACTTATGGGAGACTGACATTTCCAAGCGCGTGTACAATTCTGAATTATCAAACCAAACTGCTTAACCCTCTGACTCATAGAGCTCTCTGTACACACCCTGCATTCCAATTAACGAAGGATCTCTTTCATTCGAGAACTCAACTCTCAAGTGTAATTTTTGATAACTGACCATTTCAAAAATTTTACATGCGTGCATTTCTTAATTAGAAATAATATGTTAACTGAAACTCCTTTTGTCGTTTTCATGATTGTAATCATTCCTCTTCTGATAATACCTGTTTCAATCCCAGATTTTTAGTTCAGATTCTTCCTAGCATGGAATGCTGACATCCATCAATTTCCATAAGTAGATATTTCTTTTTGAAAATAATCCCATGTCATACGTGTAACACGGTGTCCCCACTTTTATCACTGGATCCTCTTTAAAAGGTCATAGACTTTTAATTTCCATAAATCTTCTTATCTTTAAGGAGTCACGAGCCTTTTACCTTCCCTAAAGACATATTTGGTTTAGAATTTTCAAGGGGTAGTGGACCCATTTTTCAGAAGGCTGAATCATCGGTCTTGTTTTTTTTTATACAAAGTGACAAAATTTTCTTCTTTTCTTGGGCGTCACGAGCCCGTGACTTCTCAACTTCAACTGTGTTTGTCGATTTTTCATAAAGTCGGATATTGAAATTACTCTAAAGGCGTAGGTAGGAGTCGCTCTAAAAGAGTGATGGTGAGCTGTCATTACTGACATCCCATCACTAGCTTTCCTCACTATCAACATTACGTTTCTATCCCCTCATTTTATTTCTATCAATTCATCATCTCAAGCTCACTCAAAGCTATTCTTCTTTATAAATTCATTTGAGTGTAGTCTACCACCACCATCCTCTGATACCCGATCTTTCGACTTTCGCTTTATTCCCATTAGATTTTGTTCGGATCCGGTCGACCTGTTTAGGGTAAGGGTTCTGTTTTGATTTAGTTAGGATTTCTATAATTTGAATTGAGTTCTCGGTGTTTAGTGATTTCATTTGTTTTATATATTAATGCATTTAGACTTCGTATATGTGTTTGTTTATGATGGATTCAACTGAAAATTTGTATTTTCTTATCGAACTAAAGACTCAAGAAACAGAGCCCAAAAAACAGAAAACATAATGGAATTCAGAATTTCCTATCACTAGAAAAAAAAACCGAAAGCAAGAAGAAGGAATCCTCAAAAATTCCCATAAAATCCCCAAAAAACCCGATCAAAAAAAAAGAAGAGAAAAAATAACTCAAAAATTTTCCAGAAAATCCCTAGACAGAATCGATCTAGACTCGTAACTCTGCTCTTTTTTTCCTAGAATTTTCCTTTGCCTCATTGAATCCCTGGCGCCTCGTCTTCTCCTTTTCTTCTTCCAACAATGCCAACTTTTCTTTCCATCTCTTATACCTTCCATTTCTTCTTCCTAGGGTTAGTTCAAAAACCTTGGGCCAGGTCTAGAGCATTTCAGTTAACTAAAAGGTTTGGATTGGACCAGCCTTAAACGTTAATCCAAATTTGTCTTAATGATTTTTTTGATTGGGCCTATTCATTGGGCTTAAGTGGCTGGTTTTGTTGGTTTTTTGGGGTAATGGTTTGGGCTAGTATGGGCTATATGGGTTGATTTATGTAAATTCCTCTAGGGCTGCATAATTTGTTATTTGATGTTGGGTTTCTTCTCAATTTGAAAAACGGACCAAATGCATATGAGTTAGCTTAATTGTTGGATATACATGATGGAGAAAGGTATTTGGGATTTTAAATTTCTAATTAATAGATACTGGGCTAATACATTTGGATTTTCTATGTAACTCTTGCCTATTTATATGTCATGTTTGGAAGTTTGAAATTGTTATGGGGTATTTGTTTTAAATTATTTGGACTGTGAGTTATTGTTTTAACCTCTTTTATATACAATATTTGGACTCTATGATCGATTTTTAACAATGATAGAATTTGTCAAGTTTATAGTTGTTGCCTAGTGAGAATTTCCTCTTGATCGGAAGAATGATGGATTTATTTTTGATGATGTTTTTAGTGTCCCTTTTAATATTACTCTTTTATGTGTATTTGATCATTCAATTAGTGTGATTGATTCAGTTGCGTGACATGTAATATTTGGACGTTTATTATCTGAATCAATGTGTGAGGTAATATCATGAATTGGCCTCTTTTTTTAAAAAAATTGGCATTAAGAGTTATATCAGCGCCATCTAGTTTTTGGAGTAGTCCATAATTTATATTCCCAAATTATGCTCAAATGTCACAAGTGATTATTTAAAAAACCAAATCCATTTGTCATCATAACATGGCAAAAAAAAGAAAAAAAAATCTAAGCATTATCATAGGTTGATATTTTTGGGGATAATTTAGGGGAATGGTAGAAAACTCTTTTACACAAGGGTATGTATACCCAAATGTAGAGATGTCAAAGAAATGAGAGACAAATTGAGCTGTTCGAAGATGAAATCGTGATAATTCAGAGATCACACCAAAACTGTCCCAGTTTTGGTGCGTGTTCAATTGACTTATATTAAATCACAACCTTATGTTCCTTGGGCTGAATTGTTCTAGGGTGAACTCAATAATCGAAGCCAACACGCATAAGGTTACTCAATAATCGAATCCAATACGCATAAGGTTATCTCTAAGCCTCTTGCATCTGTTAATAAACTTTTTTCCTTGTCAACCTATTGCAACCCTTCGTGGATAACATATGCGACACACCCAAAACTGCCCCAGTTTTTACAATCACAACCATATGTTACCATCATCTTCTTCCTTGGGCTGAATTGTTCTGGGGTGAAATACATGATAATGAATGGGACACACCAAAACTGGGATTACTATCATTAAAAGTAAACACCATGCAGTCTATTATGCATTTACGACTATATCAATACAAGACAAATTAACGACCGGTTCTGAGACCATTCACAATTCAACAGACTCATGTCTCAACTATCCTTCTCAAAATAATTGGGAATCTAATATTGCAGTCTGAATTGAATGATTTATTTTATTTTATATTTTCCTTTATCGGCTATCTACTTCATTAACAAGTCGAGTTGTTGTTTTAGTTATGCTACTTCTAGACTCAATTAGTGCTTGCATTCTGTTGGTTCCATTATTGTGGTGAGTCGCGACTACAAACGAGCGTTATAGCGGTGGGCGTTACTTTATGCTTGTGCAAATTTAAAAACCTTGTCATGTGAAAATGAAAACTTTTATAAGATTTAAAGAATGTAAAAATATGATCATTAGTGAAAAATGCATGATGATAAGAATCTTGAACAATATCGAATTTTGAGAAATTATCCCTTATCCATAGCATTTTAACATAAAATTCCTTAGTACATCTCATCAGTTTCAACGCAAAATACATAAACTTCTCTTGGATTCTCTATAGCGTGTCTGGTACATTGTGCACCCTTATTCTATTGTTCTAATAGTCCTTGATCTACACCTTCCACATATTGCACCATTGACTCAATCGACACGGTACTATTTCTTACGTCCGTGGCTTCTAGATAATGGCTTAATTCCGATAGTGCTTAAGATTCCCATGTATGGAATGCAAGTTAAAAACAATGTAAAAATTGAACAAAATTAGGAATATATACAAACATATATGTACAAACAAAAACTACGTATATACAGACAAAACTTTATATGCACATCAAAACCGACTCACATATGTACAAAAAAAAAAGATCCATATATATACAGTAAAGCAAAACATTGTATATACAAACAAGGTAGAATCATATATGTGCAAGCTGAACAACATATACAATAAATCAAAACATCATATATACAAACAAAACAAAATCACGTATATACAAGCAAAACAACACATATACAACAAAGCACAACAACAATATGTACCACGCAATAAGGTTAGAAATAGTTTCTTGTGTCCTATAACTCTATGGTAATTGGTTATGAACAATCTAGGCTCCTGACTTATTCCCCCGCTAGAGTCCATTGCAGGAATAGCCTGGGTCCCTCTTAACAGAGGAGTGGGTCGAGTGAGGATTTTTTGCGAGCCTGCACGGACATTGGAATCCCTTCGAAGGTCTCGTTTACTTCATCCTCTCCTAAGAGTTTTGAGCCCTAGTTGTTGGACTCATGAAAATGAATAGTGCACAATGTGTGAGGACAATAATATAAAAAGCTCAAAAACATATCAACAATCAACATTTTTATTTATTTATAATAAGAACATATCGATCAAAATTTAGAGAAATAAAACATCAAATATATTTAATTCAAAAAACATCGAAATCAAATAATGGGATAAGAAAAATTAAATTTCATTGGCCCAACTCACTAGTTTTTTTTTTGGTATAAGAAGAGGCGGTGAGATCGAGTTGAGGGGAAAGGGATTTGGCAGAAAATTTCTAAAGAATATTTTGAGGGAGAGAGAATGGGGTTAGTTTGATTTATGGGGAGGATTTTCTGGAGATTTCTTCTTTGTGCTTTCTGTTTTCCGGGATTTTTGGGAGTTCTTTATCTTTGCCTGTAGATTTTTCTGGGGAACTTCCTTCTTCTATTAACACTTTAAATCATTCAATTTACTCATAATCACATAGCATGGAAAAACACATCATCAACATATAGTAAAAAAATAAGCACACATAAGAGGGACTCGGTTCCCATTTTTATTGGCAATCCCTTATTCCAACCATAATATTAAGTTAGTATGATTAAAACTTTGTAATTAATTGCCTTTATGAAGTTGGTATGCGAAACGTCCTATGTTAATTTTGTGACAGTGTAGTATTTTTAAATCTTAATGAACACAAAACCAAAGCCCACATATTTCATATAATACCTTGGCCCAAAACAACTCTTTTTAAACCACTTACAAGTCCCAATTTAATTCATTTACCACATTTAACTTAAATAATCAAAAGCTCAATCAACATACATCAAACCTCTAAAGCCCATACCAACCTGAAACTCATGAATCCGACCCAACTCATATAATTCAAAGTCAATATTCAACTATTATTGATTCAAGCAACCATTCCAAACAACATTGTACAAAACATGTAATACACAATCATGAAACAGAGTAACTGTCAAAACACTGCAACCCAGAACTAAAGAAACATCAACAAATATTAGGCTCGTATTCTATAATAACATTCACCCATGCATATATCCAACAATGAAAACCAATAACACAGCAGCACAACAAACACATAAAACAGAGATATATAATCTAAAAATTTGGCCAGTAAACTACTCAGAATTGGAATATACTTATCAATAACTACTGCAATAAAGCACCCAACTATTCAAGAATACGGAACACAGATAAAGAGCACAAAAATTTAATTTTGAAATCCAATGAATGAAACCCCGAATCGTACTCTCCATAATCAAGCAATAGCATTTCCACAAATTTGAGAAAACTCAACCAAATCAAAGCATATGAAATTTAGATTTGAAATCCAGCGAACAAATTATATACAAACTTTGAAATATACCTTCTAAGTAATCAAAACAATGTGATACACAAGTATTTGGGAAAAAAAACGAAGAGGTCCGGAGAGTAGGGGATTGAATTGAGTAAGAAGAAACTTGGGAGGGTGATTGAAATGGAAGATTAAGGCTATCAGATTTCGTACAATGGTTCAAGTGAGGTACGAGATTGACCTGGAAATGGTGTAATCAAGTGGTGTGAAGATGAAGGGTTTTGACAATACGCAAATCACAGCGAACCAAAGAATCAAACCTTATCATAACTATTCATATACCTTTTAATCAAATGCTCAAGCACTAGAATTTCAAAGAACTGAGGATACAAAAACGCGAAAGAAAACTGAACACTGAAAGAAAATCCAAAACACAGCGAAGGCTTAAACTCGGGAAAAAATAGATCGCCAAAGGGGCAGAATTTCCCAAACCCTCTGTATTTTAAACCCAGAAAATAGAAAGCCCTAAAGAAGAAGGAAGCTCCCCAGAAAAATCTACAGGCAAAGATAAAGAACTCCCAAAAACCTTGGAAAACAGAAAGCACCAAGAAGAAATCTCCAGAAAATCCTCCCCATAAATCGAACTAACCCCACTCTTTCTCCCTCGAAATCTTCTTTAGAAATTTTATGGCAAATCCCTTTCCCCTTAACTCGATCTCACCGCCTCTTCTTATACCAAAAAAAAACTAGTGGGTTGGGCCAATGAAATTTAATTTTTCTTATCCCATTATTTGATTTCGTTGTTTTTTGAATTAAATATATTTGGTGTTTTATTTCTCTAAATTTTGATTGATATGTTCTTATTATTAAAAAAAATGTTGATTGTTATGTTTTTGAGCTTTTTATGTTATTGTCCTCACACATTGTGCACTATTCCTTTTCATGAGTCCTACAACTAGGGCTCAAAACCGTTAGGAGAGGATGAAGTAAACAAGACCTTCGAGCAATTCCAATCTCTGTGTAGGCTAGCGAAAAATCCTCACTCAACCCACCCTCTATTAAGAGGGACCCAGACTATTCCAGCAATGGACACTAGTGGGGGAATAAGTCGGGAGCCTAGATTGTCCATAACCAATGACCATAGAGTTATAGGACACAAGAAACTATTTCTAACCTTATTGTGTGGTACATATTGTTGTTGTGATTTGCTGTACATATGTTGTTTTGCTTGTATATACGTGATTTTGTTTTGTTTGTATATATGATGTTTTGCTTTATTGTATATATATAGATATTTTGTTTTGTTTGTACATATATGATTCTACCTTTTTTTGTATATATGATGTTTTGATTTTTTGTATATGTTGTTCAGCTTGTATATACCTGATTCTACCTTGTTTGTGTTGGGTTCCGATGATTCATACACGTAGCGACAATTAAAATTTTCATCGAAACCCTCCTGAGGATCCATGCAAAAGGGCATAAATCGGTGATCAAAATTTACCTGTTGGAGCGCAGAGATCGAATGGTTGCTAGACTTGAAGGATCCAAATCAACCAGCACTATCCGAACGAACAACGCCTCTATGTTAGCCACACAAACAAGACAAAGATCTCCTGTCTTCGTTATGCTAGTAACCGGGGAGAAGGGTTCCCAAAACCGTTTTCTCTCAACTCTCTATATTGCGGCACACTAACTATTGTAACGCCACTAGGGTTATACACTCTAACCCTACATATCGTGAGCCAAGTAAAACGAAAAGCCCATATCCCCTTAAAGAAAGGAGCCCACGTTTTGGACACTTGACCACGTTCAATCAATCCCATTAATTGAACCGGTTATGGACCCTACATAAAGTCCTAAGCCCAAACGTAATTGTTATTCTCTAATAACGTAATCTTTGCTTATTCTATGTGTACGACCCTATAGGTTCTCATTATGTTGGCAGTGAAACTAAAATCGTATTCTAGCATCACAAACAATGAGAGGTATCTAGCAACACATCATTGTTACCCAAGTAACGGAAATGTCAATGATTCGACATAACCTTTATTCATGACCAATTTTACATGCAGTCCCTTTGTCCTTCATATCTTGATTAACACCGAGGCATGGAATGTGTCATCCTCGTATAGGTTAATCTATGTGTTTCTTGATTCCGAGCAGACTATAATAAACAAACGAGATGAATATCACATATTGACTCATTTGAGCATGGCCATGAATTTCTCATTCTCACTCAATCAAGGGGCTCATAGATATTACTCCTGTTATATATGAGGGACAAATTCCATCTATGTCACTCACATCCCTCCACATGATTCATGATACACCCAATCACTGACTTTATAGCTAACCCTTTTACAGGTGACGTTAGACAATATCAAAATGTATAACTCCTCATGTCGAGAACCGTAGTGATTTCAGGTCAGAGGACAACATACATTATCGTCACTATGAGAATAGATTATGATATTCATATAACAATCCATGTAGTATTCTCATATTGGGTCTGTCCAGTACTTCTGTTCTCTAACAAATACCCATGTATTGATTTGATATCTCATATCCATGACCCGTAAGATTTGGTCATCAATCAACCTACATAGTAGTCTCAATGTATTAATGTTATCCTAATTAACAATAATACTCGACTAGGGATGTTTAAGAATAGTGTTCTATATACATCCATGAGGATCTCACGTTCAAGTCACACACTTGAAGTCCCATGGCATCGAACCAACTATTCTAGGGATATTTATCACAATCATTTATATAGTGCAGATAAATTAATCATAATAAAAGAAATACCTCAATATAACATAATAAATATATGCGAGTACAATCATCTATATGATTGGCTCCTAGGGCATACACCAACAGTTTGTATATACGATGTTTTGCTTTACTGTATATATATGGATCTATTTTTTTGTACATATGTGAATTGGTTTTGATGTGCATATAAAGTTTTGTCTGTATATACGTAGTTTTTGTTTGTACATATATGTTTGTATATATTTTTGATCTTGTTCACTTTCTACATTGTTTTTAACTTGCATTCCATAGATGGGAATCTTAAGCACTATCGGAATTGAGCCATTATCTAGAAGCCACGGGCGTAAGAAATAGTACCGTGTTGATTGAGTCAATGGTGCAATATGTGGAAGGTGTAGATTAAGGACTATTAGAACAAGAGAATAAGGGTGCACAGTCTACCAGACACGCTATAGAGAATCCAAGAGGAGTTTATGTATAGAGATGTACTAAGGAATTTTATGTTAAAATGCTATGGATAAGGGATAATTTCTCAAAATTCGATATTGTTCAAGATTCCCCATCATCATGCATTTTTCATTAATGATCATATTTTTACATTCTTTAAATCTTATAAAAGTTTTCATTTGCACATGACTATGTTTTTAAATTTGCACAAGCATAAAGTAACGCCCACTGCTATAACGCTCATTTGCAATCGCGACTCACCACAATAATGAAACCAACAAAATGCAAGCACTAACTGAGTCTAGAAGTAGCATAACTAAAACAACAGCTCGACCTGTTAATGAAGTAGATTGCTGATAAAATAAAATAAATCATTCAATTCAGACTGCAAGATTAGACTCCTGATTATTTGGAGAAGGATAGTTGAGACATGAGTCTATTGAATTGTGAATGGTCTCAAAACCGGTCGTCAATTTGTCTTGTATTGATATGGTCGTATATGCATAATAGACTGCATAGTGTTTAAGTTTAATGATAGTAATCCCAGTTTTGGTGTGTCCCATTCATTATCATGTATTTCACCCCAGAACAATTCAGTCCAAGGAAGAAGATGATTGGCTAACATAAGGTTTTGATTTAATATAAGTCAAACCGGTGTGTCGCATATGCTATCCATGAAGGGTTGCAATAGGTTGACAAGGAAATAAGTTTATTAACAGATGCAGGAGGCTTAGAGAAAACCTTATGTGAGTTGGATTCGATTATTGAGTGCACACCAAAACTAGGAAAATTTTGGTGTAATATCTGAATTATCATGATTTCATCTTCGAAAAGCTCAATCTGTCTCTCATTTCTTTGACATCTCCACATTCGAGTATACATACCCTTGTGTAAAAGAGTTTTCTTCCATTCCCTTGAATTATCCCCAAAAATATCAACTTATGATAATCCTTAGATTTTTTTTGCCATGTTATGATGACAAATGGATTTGGTTTTTGAAATAGTCACTTGTGACATTTGAGCATAATTTGGGAATATAAATTATGGACTTCTCCAAAAACTAGATGACGCTGATATAACTCATAATGCCAATTAAAAGAAAAGGGCAAATTCATGATATTACCTCACACCTTTATTCAGATAATAAACGTCCAAATATTACATGTCACGCAACTGAATCAATCACACTAATTGAAGGATCAAATACACATAAAAGAGTAATGTTAAAAGGGACACTAAAAACATCATCAGAAATAAATTCTTCATTCTTCCGATCAAGAGGAAATTCTCACTAGGCAACAACTGTAAACATGAAAAATTCAATCATTGTTAAAAATAAATCATAGAGTCCAAATATTGTATATAAAAGAGGTTAAAACAATAACTCACAGTCCAAATAATTTAAAACAAATACACCACAACAAATTTTAAACTTCCAAAAATGACATATAAATAGGCCAGAGTTACATAAAAAATCCAAATGCATTAGCCCAGTATCTATTAATTAGGAATTTAAAATCCCAAATACCTTTGTTCATCATGTATATCCAACAATTAAGCTAACCCAGATGCATTTGGTCCGTTTTTCAAATTGAGAACAAGAAACCCAACATCAAATAACAAATTATACAGCCCTCAAGGAATTTACATAAACGAACCTGTATAGCCCATACTCGCCCAAACCATTATCCCAAAAAACCTACAAAACCAGCCACTTAAGCCCAATGAATAGGCCCAATCAGAAAAATCATTAAAATAAATTTGTATTAACGTTTAAGGCTCAGTCCAGCCCAAACCTTTTAGTTAACCGAAATGCTCTAGACATGACCCAAGGTTTTTGAACTAACCCTAGGAAGAAGAAATGGAAGGTATAAGAGATGGAAATAAAAATTGGCGGTGCTGGAAGAAGAAAAGGAGAAGAAGAGGTGCCAGGGATTCAATGAGGCAAAGGAAAATTCTAGGAAAAAAGAGAGCAGAGTTATGAGTCTAGATCGAGTTCTGTCTAGGGATTTTTTGGAAATTTTTAAGTTTTTTTTCTCTTCTTTTCTTTCGATCGAGTTTTTTGGGGATTTTCTGGGAATTTTTGAGGATTCCTTCTTCTTGCTTTCGGTTTTTTTTTTCTGGTGATGGGAAATTCTGAATTCCACTATGCTTTCTGTTTTCTAGGTTGTGTTTCTTGAGTCTTTAGTTTGATAACAAAATAC
The DNA here is from genome assembly GCA_963580455.1 of Euonymus europaeus. NCBI lineage: Eukaryota > Viridiplantae > Streptophyta > Magnoliopsida > Celastrales > Celastraceae > Euonymus > Euonymus europaeus. Next base: position 6,236,806 of record OY756965.1, read on the forward strand.
AGATTTCCAGTTGAATCCATCATAAACAAACACATATACGAAGTCTAAATGCATTAATCTATAAAACAAATGAAATCACTAAACACCAAGAACTTGATTCAAATTATAGAAATCCTAACTAAATCAAAACAGAACCCTTACCTTAAATAGGTCGATCGGATCCGAATAAAATCTGATGGGAATAAGGCGAAAGCTGGAAGATCGGGTATTGGAGGATAGTGGTGGCAGACTACACTCAAATGGATTTATAAAAAAGAGTATCTTCGGGTGAGCTTGAGAGGATGAATTGATAGAAATAAAATGAGGGGATAGAAACGTAATGATGACAGTGAGGAAAGCTAGTGATGGGATGTCAGTAATGACAGCTCACCATCACTCTTTTAGAGCGACTCCTACCTACGCCTTTAGAGTAATTTCAATATCTGACTTTACGAAAAATCGACAATCACAGGTGAAGTTGAGGAGTTACGGGTAGAGATGTAGAGTCATGGGAATTCGCAAAAAGAAAAAAGAGCTCGTGACGCCCAAGAAAAGAAGAAAATTTTGTCACTTTGTATAAAAAAAAAAACAGGACCCGTGATTCGGCCTTCTGAAAAATGAGTCCACTACCCCTTGAAAATTGTGAACCAAATATGTCTTTAGGGAAGGTAAAAGGCTCGTGAATCCTTAAAGATAAGAAGATTTATGGAAATTAAAAGTCCATGACTTTTTAAAGAGGATCCAATGATAAAAGTGGGGACACCGTGTTACACGTATGACATGGGTTTATTTTCGAACAGAAATATCAACTTATGGAAATTGATGGATGTCAGCATTCCATGCTAGGAAGAATCTGCACTAAAAATTTGGGATTGAAACAGGTATTATCAGAAGAGGAATGATTACAATCATGAAAACGACAAAAAGAGTTTCAGTTCACATATTATTTCTAATTAAGAAATGCACGCAAGTAAATTTTTTGAAATGGTCAGTTATAAAAAAAACACTTGAGAGTTGAGTTCTCGAATGAACAGGATCCTCCGTTAATTGGAATGCAGGGTTTGTATAGAGAGCTCCATGAGTCAAAGGGTTAAGCAGTTTGGTTTGATAATTCAGAATTGTACACCTATCTAAAATATATAAAACATTCAAGACTCTGAGTACGAATGTCCGGATAAATATGCACTTTGATATTACTTCTTCTTGGATATGTACTTGTGGTGTGTAGGTCGTGAACCGTTGTAACTTAAGCAAGTAAGTTCTTTGAGGTTTCTCAACACTCGACACCTGGGTCAATTTACTTGGGGATTGCCGTCATGAAATCTCGTTACATGGGTCACAAGGAAAGTTAAAAATGACTAAACATTTAGAGTCGTGTTAAATAAAGTGTGTTTGTGTCGAAGAAAGAAAAAAATAGAGAGAAAAAAATGTCAAGATATCATATTCCATTATTTTTGAGAATTCTAGAGATATTTTTGTGTTTATGCTTTGATCATTTGAAACTCACATGTTCATGTGTTTCCGCTATGTACTTAATGTAATGGTTACTTGACATATGAAATAGATGACATGGTACTTTATTAAATTTGCCTACTTGGTGACTGTGGATGTAACGCCCCAACCCGGGAGGCGCTACTGTTTAAACCTAATTTAATATCTATAAGATATTAAATCTCCACATTATCACAAAATATTAAATCTTAATTTCTCCAACTAAATCCGTAAATTTTCTACCGAAATTTCGGCAGCATCTCCCCGTATATCGGAGAATGCCCACCTGAAATACGCAGCACATATTCAGCAATATATAAGGCCTCCAGCCATCACATCACAAGCAATCACAATCCTAGGCAGGGCCTCCGGCCATCTACAGCATGCATCCGCAATACATAATAAATCACAATCATCATACATGTATCAACATGCAATATCACAATAAGATTCATTCCCAGGTACAGGAGTCCTATCACAAGGCACCCTCCTATCCGTACCATCCACACACCGTCAAGGTGTTCATAAACGTAGTCACATACACAATTCTCAATTCGTGCATAAAATATCAAACATAATAAAGAAAGTTAATTCTTTATTCTAACCCATCCTAGTGTCTTCAGGTGGCACCATGTCATCCCACCTCCTACAGATCCGCAGTGCCGGTATCCGTACCAGTCTCGCCTGTGTGGAAGGGAAATACAGAAAAGGGTGAGCAATGGCTCAGTAGGGGTAATGAGGATACCAAAATATAATAGCTGAATAAAAAGATTAAGTCAATGTAGCAACATGCCAAGACTATGAGTCACCATCACAAATACTCATCAAACCGTGGTCTCGTTTCCTACCGTGAGTCCCAATGGGATGACGCCTCGGCATCCATCCCCACACATCGATATCGGTGAACACTGCCACCATACGACTCAATAAGGAAACCATGACCAATTACAAGACACCAGTCTTGTCCATACTGACTCGGGTTCTCTGAACCGATTCCTCGGAATCTCAGTATGTTGCCTCATATAGGAGTCATTCGGTTGCAACCAAGCCGAGGTTCCACAACCCTCCTCCCATATGACGTTCACACAACCTACGGAAGTCACGAAACCATATTCGCACTTCCATGTGGCTCTAATGCAACAATGTCATGCCATGAATTTAATATAGCGATAAACAAATCCTAGTTATATATTTAACTAGTCATGATGCATGAATAAGAACCAAACATGCTTGATATAAGACCAAGCAATCAACCGGGAATGCAAACTAATATTTAGGAAAATTTGAGAATAACCCTAGGTCCGTTTTTCCCTAGGGAGCAAATAGGGAAAAACACAAACATGAATAACCATGAAGATTAAAAACGCATTTTTAGATAACAAGAAATAATCGAAAGATTGGGCTAGTATTCCCCTACCTCGAATCCACGTAATTTCACAAAAAATTGGAAATTTCCAATTTCTAGGGTTTGAACCCCCAACCTAATATATGGCAAATTCACCACCCATTTCACAATTTATATCTCTCAATAACATATACCAATGTAAATTAAACCATAATTTCAAGAATCCTACCTTTCTCTCTCTAGGATTTCCACCCAAAGCTCTCTAGCTTGAAAATCTTCCAATCAACTCAAATCTAACAAATACATACACAATTAAGAATAAATCAATCTATTTAAACCTCATTATCTCAAATAATCCATATTCAAGCTCTAATCTTCAAAACTCATAAAACCTAACTATGGCAATCTATAGAACCTTACCTTAACCTTGAACTCTTTGACAAATTATTGTTGAATCTTGTTAAGCACCTCAATCTTGCCCCAAAACTCACTCTTTTCTTCTCCCCCTTTCTTCTCTTTCTTTCTTCTTTCTTTCTCTTCTCTTCGGCTTCTCACTGTCGTCTCGTTTTTTTTTTCTTTGTGAAATGTCGCTGGCTTCCAGCGACATTTCATTCCTATATTTTTTTTATTTTTTTTTTTAAAAAACAATTGGACTTGGCCACAAATTGGCCAACTCACGTGGCCAATTTGTGGCCCATAATTGCCCACTTTCGGTGGGCAATTACATGCCCACCGAAAGTGGACATTTGTTTTTTTTTTTTTAAAATTAATTAATAAAATTTACGTATTAAATTTTATTAATGACAAATCCATTCGTAGTCTAGTTTATTATTTTTATTAGTCTCCCAAACTCGAACTAACAATAATAATTGCTATTATTATTTTTCTTCTTGAATATTTTCGGGTCGGGGTATTACATCCTTTCCCCCTTAAAGAAATTTCGTCCTCGAAATTTAAAACATACCAATTTTCGTGAACAAATGCGGATACTTCTCCTTCATTTTTGACTCGAGTTCCCATGTGGCTTCTTCCGCCCCGTGATACATCCACATAACTTTCACAAGTGGAATTACACTCGATCTTGTGACTTTATCTTGTCGATCCAGAATCTTTACCGGTTGAAGAGTGGTTACACTCTTCCTCCACTTCTAAGGTAGTCCAATCCAACACATGTGTAGAGTCTGGCTCATACTTCCGGAGCATAGAGACATGAAATACGTCGTGTACCTTTGACAACTTCGGGGGAAGTGCCAAACGATATGCCACCGGTCCGACAAGCTCAAGAATCTCAAATGGCCCCACAAACCTCGGCGCCAACTTTCCTTGCTTGCTGTACCGTTGTATGCCGCGTCTTGGACTAACTTTTAGGAATACCTTATCTCCAACTGCAAATTCTAATGGCCTTCTCCTCTGAGCTGTGAGTAATCGCTTCTTGATCTCCTCAACTCGTTCCTCTGCTTCCTTGACCATATCCGGCCCCGAGACTACTTTCATACAACTAGGACCCAACCCCAGATCCTACGTAGAGCCGTAACCTGGCTTCGATACCATGGCTTAGTTGGTAGCATATCAGGTCATGGACCGGTGTGTTAAAGGGAGGTCAGGAGGTCGATTCCTGTCTCCAACAACCTCCTTGGTATATCACTTAAGTGTGGATTCAAGGAATGGGTTGGGCTGCCTGGTCCATGGGCCTAGGAAGTACCTAGCCGCCAGTCATGCCGTTGGGCCCCTTGGCACCATAAGCCATGGCTTAGTTGGTAGCATATGGTGCCAAGGGCCCTATGTTAAAGGCTGGGGGTCAAGAGTTCGACTCCTACCAGCAACAACCCGGGCGAAGGCCAGATGGGTTGGGGGTGGGGCCCATGGAGCGTGAATGTGAGACGCCTGTGGACTGGACCGTTGGGTACCTTAGGGCAGGGTCGTCACAGTGGAATTATTTAAATTGGACTTGTTGATGTGTGTACTGTTGTGGGTAGATTCACAATGTTTTTGTGGTAATACTTGATGATACATTGTTTTGAATGTTTGTGGGTATCATTTTGATAAACCCTCACAAGACAACACTTATTCACTAGGGACATCCAGGGGTTTAACGACTTGTTTCATATGCTAAATGCACCTGCGATTCTTGCTAGAGTGAGTTTAGTTGTTGAAACTTTTATTTAGCCTACGTTTGATTTTGATCCTCCTTGAGGACGAGAAAAAGATAAGTGTGGGGGTGTTGATATATCCATTTTATACCAAATAATCTCGTCTATTTTAGGATGAAATTGATATATTTTTTATGTGATTCCTTGATATTTTGACTTTCAGGAAATATGCATCAAGTTATACCCAAATTAGTTGAATTTTGGAAGTTTGATGCAAACAAATGTTGCTTGAGCACTGCGTACCGCTCAAGCATCACTATGCAAACATAGATTAATATTACAAATTCGCCAAGTATGTAACTTAATAAAATTAGTAAGTTAGTCAACCATTAGGGTTTGAAAAGTCAAAAAATTGTAAAACAATAGATGAAGGGGGCAACTATCACTTTGAGATATAGATACGCATAACACAAAGAAGAAAGCTTACACAGGAGGATCTTCCAAGGAATCTCCAAGCACCCATTCCATCCATTTAAGGGGTTCTTTTTTCTCTAATATAGTTCCTAATTCTTACTAGTTTATGCTTTTTGTTATTGAACATGAGTTGTAACTAAGCTATTTTCATATTGGGGTTTTTGATGTAACCTATCATGAGGATTACTAGTTAATTGATTATTGGTATGCATTTTTAGTTCATTAGCTATTGTTTTTGATCTTTGTGCTTATAAGTTTGTTGCGTATTTGAATGCTTGATCACCATTTGAGTATGCATATGGACTAAACTAGCTAAGACTAAGTAACGGCCATAATTCACATGCCTTAGTGGACTTAAGATTGAGAAAATTGATTATCGAAGATTTGACCACAAATTAGATGATTAATTGGTTGGCATAGATTTTTAGAACTTAATGGGTCATTAGCCTTGCATTAACAACTGCGATCGAACATAATTAACCATTGATAGTGATACGAGTTGGCACCGCGACTGAATGAACCAACATATTTGGGGGAAAAATCAACCCTTGAACTGAAGTTAAAGTTGTATGCTTGATAATTGTTACTCGTAGTCTAATTGTGTGGTGAAATCATTATGCCAGTATTCCCTTTCGTTATTTGAAATCCAAGATTGTTATGGTTTATTTTAATTGTTGAGTTAAGTGAATTAGTTGACCTTTACTTTTCCTCAGGGAATTCGACCTCGTACTTGCTAAGGATATGTTCATTAAGTTAAAAGATACATTGGGATTGGTTGATGCACCTTAATTAAATATTTGTCTGAGTGCATGCCCTTTAATAGTGTTCACTTCAGTTTGTATCCACTTTTCTTTGACATATTTCAATTGATATCTATGTCAAATTGTCGTGATAACTTAGTACTTGGAAATATTGTGAAAGAGATGCATGTTTGTAAGAGGAGTCCCTATATGGTTTGAACATGTTATTCTTCTTAAATGTGAACCATTAATTCTTCAATTGATATTCTCATATATTCGCCAAAATATACATTCAAAGAATTCTTATGGGAGAGATAGATGATGTACTTAGGGAGAGCTAGTTGAGATAGCTGATGCATTTTATGGTTTTTAAATCTTACATTATTTTAAAGTTGCATGTACTCTAATATTGTCGCAACGAGGGTCATGACGCGGATCGGCATTTTGAAAGGAGAGAAAATGTAAAATTAAGCCGCCAGCAATTGATTATAGTGCAATTGAACACTAAAATGTTAGGTCTACAAACAAGGAAAAAATGGTAAGGGAGCCTATTGATTATGGGGAAGGTGTTAGGCACCCCACAACTCTCTAATCGGTTACCTAATTGATTTTCATGTTTTTTCTTTAAAAATGTTTTATATGTCCCAATTTGTTTTAATGATTTTTTCATATGCTCGAAAAATCATTTATTGTCAAATGGGTGGAAGAAGTTCCATTAATTTTGAATAAATGATAAAACCAATTTTTTGAAGTGATACCATAAATAAACTCTTTTGAACGAAGCTGAATACTTTCAAGTCCTCATTCTAATCAGTTTTAAATACAATATCTAAATAGATTGGGATTTTCTTAGGTCCATCCCCATGAAAGAGAAGACCGCGTCCATCCCCTTCCAGATGATGCCACATGTTTTTTTATTAAAAATAGGATGGTCTTTTCACAAGTGAGTACACGTAAAAATTATTTTAATTATGCGTCTCTTTAAAAAAATTATCACAATGGACATAATTATTTTATTAACTGTTAGTTGACGGAAAAAATCAAACAATTAAACAAGTGTTTTTTTATCAATTACTACAATCTTTAGTGTAGGCATTGATGTTGGGTTGGACATGGCAGAGCTGTGAATGAGTTTGGTATATTCGATTTCAATCATCCCCACCGCTTCTCCTATCCAATCAAGGGAATTCTGGCAGTCGACCAGTTATCGGAGAAGGGATCCATGGAATACTATTCGACTATGGCCCACTTAGACCAAGTAATGCGTGGCCGACTTCTAGTAGAGTCGGACGGCCCTCACTTTCTTCAATGGCAATGATACTCTTGACTATTTGAATAGCAGTATCCGACGAAGATGCTTGTGATTTGTTAGATGAAAAGGATGATGTTGATGACATCATCACGTCATAAGTTTGATAAAAAAAAATTTAAAAAAATTCATCCTGTTGAAGACTACACTTAAACAAAAAAAAAATTATTTTGGTTTGCTTTTTTGGAGTACCAATTCGGTCAGATGGTTGCAATGCCGACAACCACAATTCTGAAGAGGTGAAGGCGAAGAGACAAGAATGACAACAATAAGAATCAATTTCACTCTTTGACACAGGGGAAAATTGATGATGAATAAGATTCTAGATATTGGAGAATGCAGAGCTACTCGACCGATCTTACTGAACAGAGGAGACCGGTTTTCGCAAGAGGGTTTCATTGAAGATAATAAGCTTTGTTGTGTAGAAGACAACACCTGTCCCGTTTATGATGTCTGATGAATAAAGGATCTAATTGTCTTTTACTTCTTTTAAATTTAATTTAATTGAGTCAATATTTTTTATAATTATTAAGTGAATCAATGGTCAATAAACAAGTTTAAGATCTTACGGACAAGAAGGGGGGTGGATTGGGGGAGGACAAGACAGGGGGAGGACCTAAAAGGGTCCCAGATTGATTGAATCTTTTTCATTTGTTCCTTTTATTCTAAGATAAAATCCATATTCTCAAATGAAACGTTATGAAGGATCAATACTTTGAAACCCTTGAATGCCCACTTGAAAGATATTCTATACATTTATGCCAAAATATATTTGATTATTCCTTAACATGCATATTAATTTATCTAACCTAACATACAAGAAAGATAAAATAGGATCTAAAAAATCCAAATTACTTAATCCAACCTATTATAAAAAATCCCAAAAAAAATTTGAAACCCAAATATTGTAAAGAGTCCAATAACTACTCAAAGACCCAATATCACATTTTAATTGGCCCATACAAAATATAAGAAAGCCCAACACGCAAATGGCTAAAGAACTACCCAAAAAACCCAATACATTCAAATTGAATCTGGCCCATAATAATGACTTAAACAAACTCATATGCCCACAAAATACACATCCCCCTAGAAATACTAACTTGGCCTATATTTTGAAAGCAAAGCCTCTGTCCCAATTAAGACAACACAAACTACTTATAACAAAAACCACTCCTAGCCCAAAAACAAACATATGTGCCATCCAATTTCATGTCAAATACATGTCTAGCAAAAAAAAGTATCCGACCCATAACACAACAGTGGACGCATTGGTCAACCAACCAGCAAAGGCCTGACACTGTTCATCTTCTTCCTCTAGCTTCCCCTGCAATTGAAACACCCAAAGCACAAAGCCAGCAAAAGTCCAAGAAGAAACCGAACAAGATGATTCAACCAAAACATACCATAAAAAAATGAGCAAAATCCATTGAACAAACCTTCTAAATGCCCTTGTGCCTTCTAAATGTCTGGAGGAGTCAGCTTTCTTCTCTAGTCGCGGTTCTCTTCCATACTTCTCTCTGTTGTTTGTTTTTTCTTCTCTGCTCCATATCTCTCTAACAATTTCCTCTTGGTTCTGCTGTTTGAAAAGGGCCCCCATCTAACAATTTATCCTTTTTTTCCTCTTTTTTTTGGCTCCGTTTCCCCTCCTCCCCTTTCTTCCGGATCTCTTCTATCTTTTGTAGGCAACAGCCCCCACATCTCCAACTATATTTCTCTTTATTTCACCCATGCCTTGTTAATGCTCACCCGCCCATGCCTCTTCTCTGCTTTAAAAAACCATCAAAACAAAACTTTATATTTTTGGTTTTTTTTTAAAAAATAGCCCTTTTTAAACATCAAATTATAACTTTAGCCCCATATTTTTTATAATTTCATAACTAACTATTTTTACCTATGAAAAGACTAGCCTACCCTCAAATTCCATTTCTCCCCAAAATCATTTAACAAATAAAAAACTTAAAAAATAAAAAATCATGTTAGAAACCCTTCTTCATGCCTTCTTCACGCCTCACTTCTGGTTCTTCTCATTTTTCATTTTCATCTACTGCAACTCACTCTCTCACTCTCTCTCTAAGGTAGAGGAAGAAAATGAAGAAAATGGAACAGCAAGAAGGTTGTCGTGCTCTCTCTCTCTCGCTTTCTCTCTATACCGTGCTATCTCACACTCTTTCTCTCTACCGTGCTCTCTCACTTCTATCTCTCTCACCATATTGAGATACTCTCTCTCTCTCTCTCAATTTCTCTCATATTCTTGTATTTGGTGTCCCTTCTATGTGGATTGACACATGAACTGAAAGTTTTGAATTTTAGTAGGAATTAGATTGTATTCTTAGATTCAAGTGATGCAAACGTAGTTTTGCTTGATTATCCATTGAAATTGGTTTGTGGGTTTAGTTTTGTAAACATATATGGAGTTATTGAGAATTGAATTATTTTTAGTGCCTCAGACATGAATGTTTTTTCATTGGTTGAGAACTGGTTGTTATTCAGGTTGAGAACAGAGTAATTGTGAGGTTGAAAACCAAACCGTTTGTCACTAGTTGGGAACTGAATTTTAATCCATTGGTTGAGAACTGTTTGTTTTTACTTGGTTGAGAACTGTCAGTTTTGATTGGTTGAGAACTACCCATTTTGCCTTGGTTGAGAAATGCATGTTTTTGATTGATAGAGAACTGAATGTTTAGATGTGGTTGAGAACTACCTGTTTTGATTGATTGAGAACTGACTGTGATGACGTCAAAAAGGTGTCACTACCGAGAAGACGATCAGTTGGTCAGACCTGCTGTCATGCACAGATACCGAGGACGAAGATCCTTCCCAGAAGCCAAACAACCAGGCAGTCAAGTAGCTGTCCAGCCAGTCAGGTAGCTTACCGACCAGGTAATCTTCTATAGAGGCAAGTCCTTCCTAGGAGTTGATCAGCCAGGCACCCCTGCAGCTGTGCACAATGAACGAAGGTGAGCTAAAGGCTGCACCAGAGGTAGTCCTCTGGCGTTGGAGCTCCGACGCTCAAGTCAGTTGGTATTTAATCAGGTGAGCTTCTCGGACTAGAGCTCTCAGTTAGCCAGTACTCAAATTGTGATTAAGTTAGATAATACCTGACTTGCTGAGCTTTATATAGGATTAAGGATCACTGTTGAAGTGGGTCTTCCAATTATGATTGTGAACCGTACCCATCTGTTTGTCACCTTGGTAGGCCCAGCAGGTGACACACTTATCGAGGAGATTGCCTGGTAAGCTTGACTAATCTTTGGGCGACATATGACGTGGCGGAGCACCATTGGTGGGGGTATTTTTGTAATATCAGACTGTTTTGACTTGGTTGAGAAATACCTGTTTATACTTGGTTGAGAAATGTATGTTTTGATTGGTTGAGAATTGAGTGTATTGACTTGGTTGAGAAATGACTATTTTGACAATGTTGAGAAATGCATGTTTTGAGTGATTGAGAAAAACTTGTTTTCACTTGGTTGAGAAATTTCTATTTTGATTTTTTGAGTAATTCCTATTTTGATTAGGTTGAGAACTGGCCGTTTAAACATAGTTGAGAACTGACTGTTTTTTATTTGTTGAGAACTACATGTGTTGAGTGGTTGAGTGGTTGAGAACTGCCCTTTTTTATTGGTTGAGAATTGCATATGTTAAGTGTTTGAGAACTCTATGTTTTTTTTCTTGATAAATATTGTCATTTATAGGATGGTTCGACCAGTCAAAAAATGTAACGTTGAGGAGATAATAAATAGGATGGTTAGACCGGTCATAAAATGTAATGTTGAAAACATAATGCTTAAGTTCGTTCGACCAATCAATAAATTTAAAGTCATAATTCACCATTATGGGCTCCTGCAGTTCATTCAAGGAGGATCCCCTCGTGTGAAGTACGTTGGGGGATTCATAAATGAGATGAAGTATGACCCTTCGTTGATGGCCATGTTCGTCATTGAATTTTGTATTGACCAGGATTTGGGTTATGAAGAATATGCATGCTACAACCAGGTACGAAATATGATAGATCTTGAGTATGGACTCCGTATTTTGAAGAATGTAAACGGTTCGTGGATACAAATGTATACACATCTATGTTACCCCCGATTTTACAAATGATGATGGACCAAATGCAAATATGGTATAAGATGTCATAGATGCTGAGAAAATACAACCAATCTCTAGGAAGACTACCAATTTTATATTTATCATATCACTTTGTAGTCTGGTTTGTTTATTAGGTTGAGAATGTAGCCTAAGACTATGATGGTTAAGAAGCTTGTATTATTTTCTCAACATTGTATTATTTTGTTCACGAATGAGAAATGCATTATAGAACTTGATTTTTTAACTTGGTTGAGAATTGTCTGTTTTGATTGGTTGAGAACTCATTATTTTGACTTGGTTGAGAATTGCCTATTTTTTATTTGGTTAAGAGCTTCCTATTTTTATTAGTTGAGAACTCACTATTTTGAGTTGGTTGAAAGCTGCAAATTTTCACTCGGTTGAGAACTGTCTATTTCACTCGGTTGAGAACTGTCTGTTTTCACTTGGTTGAGAACTGTCTATTTTGATTGGTTGAGAACTCATTGTTTTGACTTTGTTGAGAACTCACTATTTTGACTTTGTTGAGAACTATCTGTTTAGACTTGGTTGAGAATTGCTTATTTTCATTGGTTAAGAACTGTATGTTTTGACATGGTTGAGAACTACATGTTTTCATTGGTTGAGAACTGACTATTTTGACTTAGTTGAGAATTACCTGTTTTGATGGGTTGCGAGTTGCCTGTTTAGGCTTGGTTGAGAACTGATTGTTTTGATTGATTTAGAACTGTCTGTTTTGACATGGTTAAGAATTGTCTATTTAGACTTGGTTGAGAACTGCCTATTTTAATTGGTTGAGAATTTTTTTTTGACTTGGTTGAGAATTGCCTGTTTTGACTTGATTGAGAGCTGCCTGTTTAGACTTGGTTGAGAACTGATTGTTTTGATTGATTTAGAACTGTCTGTTTTGACATGGTTAAGAATTGTCTATTTAGACTTGGTTGAGAACTGCATATTTTAATTGGTTGAGAATTTTCTTTTTTGACTTGGTTGAGAATTGCCTGTTTTGACTTGATTGAGAGCTGCCTGTTTAGACTTGGTTGAGAACTGTCTACTTTGATTGGTTGAGTACTGACTATTTTCACTTGGTTGAGAATTAATTGAGTGGTTTTTCTTGGTTGAGAATTCATGTGAGCAATATACGTAGGTTGAGAAATGCATTATAATAGGTTGAGAATTGTTTGACATTTGGTTGAGAACAGAATATCTGAACCATTGTTATGATGTTGCATTATGTAGGATGAGTACTAATGTTAGCATATTGGTATGTTACTGCAGAGAGTGCGAGAAATTTGACATCAATTTGACAAAGATTGATCGTCTCTCACTTGAAATCCAAATGAAGTATGTTATGAATGTAGACGGTCCAATGGAGCCTGTTTAGATTGAAGATGACAGTCATGTTAATTTCTCCCTTTGATGTAACATGGATAGAGGCTTGCCTATGACATGTTTATGCATTTCATTTTCCAAGAGAAGAAGTGTGGATGATAATGGTTTTAATTTTACAAGTCTGGATAATGATGACGATTTCATGAGTACTGCTAGATTAGATTCAGAATTTCAAGGAATTGGATTAAGCAGGAACAATAACATTGACTATGGCCCTCCCAATGCTCATTTCGAACACACACATATTGTGACGCCCCGATCCCCGGGACGCCAGGTGCCCTCTCTGACACCGTCCTAGGTCACTAGTGTGAACATCCAGGATAAACCGGAAATCCGGCGGCACCTCCCCGTAGATCGGAGAGTGCCCACCTAAATCAGAAACGCAGCGACAATCATCACACTAGCAACCTAGCATCCAGGCCTCAGGCCTCAATCACAAGCAATCCTGATCCTAGAGCCTCTGGCCCTCCACTACCAGCATGCACAAACTGATAGCTTTAAATATAAATCATCACACAGATCTATATATCTCAAGCATATAACCATCATCATCAAACATCATAATCATACCAGCACTGTCCCTGCCACATGGTTATATACACTACTCTGACATACAAAATAAAACAACAACATGCATGGAGTATGTCTCGTGCATCCCAATCCTACCCAGGGCCATCCATGTCACATCCCGTCTCACTGATCCGCACCACCAGTACCTGTACCAGTGTCACCTGTAGAAGACAGAAAGTAGGGGAGTGAGCTAGAAGCTCAGTAGGGTACAAGAGTTTATAAGAAGTAAGGCCGAACCAATCAAAGGACAATGCACCAACATGTATCTACAACATGCACGTATACTCAACAAGCACATATAACATCAATCCAAGTAATCCCCTCACCCTGAGCAATCAACAATACTACCATGTCTCATACATGTAGCATCCAACAGGGAGCAAGCTCCACCACAACAACGCTCCTGGGATTACCTGGTTGCGTGAACCTATCACGCCCGCACATAGCCAGCTAGGTCGCTCTCCAACCTTCGCCCAAGTGCGTTATCCCAACATAGAGTTCACGTGACCCGGTGGCAACTCTCTTCACCTGTCATCCCTCCATGAGGCTTTCAAGGAACCTAAGAGTCCCCGAGTCCATACTCGAGTCCCCCATGCATCTCTAATGCAATTATGCAATGTCATGCCGAATAGATATATATATGAACATCCTACATACATATATAACTACCGTGATGCATGAACGAAATTCAACTCGTGCCCGTATGAGACGGAACACACAAATCGGGTCATGCATACAATCCACAATCAACCACACATTGGCTCGTTTTCGCTTAGAAGCAATTAAGGTGGAAACACAACAAAAGGACCAATGAAGAATCGAAACGCTATTTAGAAAGGAGAACGGACGATAGAAAAGAATTGTTTAGGAATCCCTACCTTAATCGAGCACAATCACCTCAAATACCAAATTAGGGTTTCGAACCCTCGTTTCTTCCAAACCTATCGATTTGCATAATCGAACTCACAATATCAACCAAAATATACCACAATATCCCTACTAATATCAATCAATCAACAAAAATCGAAATACTTACCTTCTCTCTCTAGAATTCTCTTTCAAAAGCTTGTTCCAAAGCCCAATCCAAATCTTACTCCAAAATCCCAACTAAACCTACACATAGGTCCACAAACAAGCCTATATCAACATATCTAAACCCTAGATACCAATTCCAAACGGAACTAACCAAATCTAAAGAAAACCCCAATGAGAAACTCTAGGAAAACTTACCTCAAACCTTGAAATCTTCCTTGAAATCTTCTCCAAGTCTCCAATCCAAGCTTAGACTCTCCAAGAATCACTTCAAATGATCTTCTCTCTCTAGAATCATCGCTCTATCTCTCTCTAGGATGAACCAAAACCATAAATCTGTCTAAAACTCTCGCTAGAGTCTGTTTTGAAAGCTCGGGTTGCGCCTAGGCGCTACTCTGGGCGCCTAGGCGCTCTGGCCTAAATGGTTTATGGAAACACACTGTCCTGGGCGCTTCTGGGCGCACTTTTGCACACGCCTAGGCGCACACCGCCTAGGCGCACGCCTAGGCGCACACCGCCTAGGCGCACGCCTAGGCGTGTGATCCCAATTTTTCCAACTGGGTCTCGGTCTTAGCTTCGATTTGATATATTATGGGCCCAAAACGGACATTTGTATAAAAAGTTATGGCCTATTTACCGAACCTAGCTCAAAACTATTTTTCCATGATGCCTTACTTCACGAATCATCCGTAACTTGACTCAAAACTAAATTTTTGGGTCGGGATTTCACACATATTGATGATGCTGATGGTGATCTACCTGTACATGTTGAAACCAATGCTGATGGTGATCCACCTGTACATATGGAAGCAAATGCAACTCCTAATTTGGGGTTTAATGTTCATGGTAATGTTAGCTTAAGTTCAATTGGCAACTCACAAACTCTTTCCAACAGAAACTCTAGCAATGCATCTGATGACTTACTTGGGATATAGACTGTTGGAGAGCTGTTTGTGAATGATAAGTCTTTGCTGAAAAAGTGTGTCAATGCATGCATTGCAGTTACACATTCAATTTAAAGTTGCTAGGTTGACCAAGTGTTTATTTATGATTAGTTACTTGGTGAGTGAGTGCAAGTGTTGGCTTCGAGCAACTCGGGTGAAAGATGTCGATTTATTCGCTATCAAGGTGTTTCGTGACACACACATCTCCTCTTCTTGCTTTACACATGATAGTCATCAGCAAACATCAAGTTGGGTCATTGGCCAATGCATCAAATCAAAATACGAGGGAGTTCGATGCATTTATAGGCCAAAGGACATCGTCGAGGATTGGCATAGATTGTATGGAGTTTTAATAAATTAAGGCAAAACTTGGAGAGTGAGAAAGAGTGCCATAGATTCTGTACATGATTCCCCAGAAGCATCTTATACTGATTTACCTTTTTTTTTTTGCACAAATGCGGTCCAAGAATCCAAGTTTAGTGACACATCTTGAGTATGACTCTTATAACAGGTTTAAATATCTATTTATGGCTCTTGGTCCATGCGTAGTAGGTTTTCATTCTTATATACATCCTGTTATTTGTGTTGATGACACTCACTTGAAAGACAAATATCTCGAGATTTTATTTGCTGCAGCATGTTTGGATGGTAACAATCAAGTGTATCCATTAGCCTTTGGAGTCGGTGACTCAAAAAAATGATGCTTAATGGAATTGTTTTTCGATAATATGCGTGGGCTTATTGGGGATGTACAGTCTCTTATTATATCATCCGATAAGAATCAAAACAAATGTTTTCAACAATGCCTACTGATGGTTATGATGTGGGAGAAACGCATGTAGTTGTCTTACGATCTTACCTCCAGCAACTCGACGTCCTCTTGGGAGGCCAAAGAGGTAAAGAATTCCATCGACGGGAGAGACACAACAACTAAAAATATGTAGCCATTGCAAGAAGCGTAGACACAATCGTCTAACTTGCATGAAGCCTATATCATTGGGACCTAATGCATCCGCACCGTAATGATCTAAGGTATTATTTGTACATTAATGTACTATATTGGTTTATGCAACTTTATTTCATATTTCTATACTTATATTCACAATTGTTATTATTCTGAATGTATTGTGCAGGGAGTATTGATGCTGATGCAAAAAAATGTCATGGAAGTGCAAGTGGAAAAGTGCAAGTGGGCATTGAAGTGCATATGATTTATTTTTGTTTTATCTTAATGATGGATATTTGGGAACTCTTTTTCAAGTTCTTTTGATGCAATGTTTTGGATTTGTTGTTATACATTCAGATGTTAAGGACATGTGAGAACTATTTTTTGAAGTTCATTTGACAGGTTGAGAACTGTTGCGAAACAGGTTGAGAAAAATTGTGAACAGGTTGCGAATATAACCAACAGGTTAACAATAGTTATTGAAATGCAAAGGTTGAGAATATAACCAACAAGTTGAGATGAGTAATTGAACAGTTTGAGAACAATTATTGAGCAGCTTGAGAATATAACAAACGGCTTAACAATAGTTATGGTTTTAACTTGGTTGAGAATATACCCAATAGGTTGAGAACAGTTATTGAACAGGTTGAGAACATTTGTAAACTAGTTGAGAATATAACCTACAGGTTGACAATAGTTGTGGAACTATACAGATTGAGTATGTAACTAACAGGTTGAGAACAGTTATTTAACAAGTTGAGTACAATTATTAAGCTGGTTGAGAATATAATGTACTGATTAACAATAATTAAGGTTTCAACTTGGTTGAGAATATAACCAACAGGTTGAGATGAGTAATTGAACAGGTTGAAAACAATTATTGAGTAGGTTGAGAATATAACAAACATGTTAACAATATTTATGGTTTTAACTTGGTTGAGAACATTTATTGAACAGGTTGAGAATATAACCTATAGGTTGACAATAGTAATGGAACTGTATAATTTGAGGTTTTAACTTGATTGAAAATATAATTAACAGGTTGAGAACAATTTTTGAACAGATTCTTCGAAAAAATTCGGCAACACCTTTTCATATATGGGAGAGTGTCAACCTGTAATAAATACACAACAATGATATGAAGGTTTTAGGACATCAAACAACATGCAATAATATCATAAAAGTTTCATACATATAACATGTTTTCATAGTTAAAAACAAAATGAACAATAGTATACCAACTGTCAAAATCTAAATTCCTGCTTAAAACACTCAATTGCAAAAAAAATTCTATAGAAGGGCATATCCTGTATCTTCAACTCTGAAAGTGGAACATCTGAACTAAACATTTCGATGAACTTTATGCAAGAAATCCCACAATCTGACCTGCATATTTATAGAAGACAATAGTAAGAAATTTACATACTAAGTGCTAAGTTGCTAAAATTTCACAATTTGTTAGAAAGCATACTCATCCATTATATTGTTGCGGATAGCTAGAAACCCTTTAAGATGTCTATGTCTTGTCATACTTTTCATCAACACTACCTAGGATCTTCGGCAGCACATTTTCTAAAGTTTTCATTCCCTTTGGAATTTTGCTTTCCGGGTGTGTGAATATTTGTTTCTTTATGATCCTAAACACTAGGGCCACCTTTCTTTTGGAATATTGAGTAGCGCTGCTCAATGTAAGTCTGCATGAAAATTCAGCTCTCAACCAAGTACAAAGATTCAATTCTCAACCATGCAATAATTCATTTCTCAACTAAGTAAAAATAGTTAGTTCTCAACCAAGTACAAATATTCAATTCTCAACCAACTACAAATATTCAGTTCTCAACCAAGCAATCATACATTTCTCAACTAAGCAAAAATATTCAATTCTCATCCAAGTTAAAATATTCAGATCTCAACCAAGTACATAAGAATTGGGTCTTGATAATGGCACAATTATGGGGGAATATATTGGGAAGCTCTGCCTTTCTTTTCAACATGAAATGAATGGCTATGTCGATATGCTGAGAACACATTTCATAGTAAACAAAATGAGTTAGTATAATATATTCTAAAAAAAATTATTTAGTGAATAGATTGATAAAAATTCATTTTCTACTGTTTCATCAAATCATTTGGCAGGATCCATTTCAATGTCAAACCATTTATTTGATGCAGAGCGTGTAGGAAATTCGATCACTTTGCTCCTACTATCACCTCCAGAAAAAATATGACACCATAACGTCTTCCCACTCTTGAGGAAACTCCCTAAACAAATTCACGTCATTGACAACATCAATCTTCTTCATTTTCTCAATTGGGTTGATGTAGGGCGATGTCAATATCGTGCCTTTTTGTCACAATTGGGTTGACATGCATACACTTTCTCTTCCTCCTTTGCCTCTTCTTCCTTGTTTTTCTCTTCTTTCTCTTTCTCTTGCTTCTCCTCCTCTTCCTCCTCTTTTTTTTCCCTCTTCATCTTTCTTCTCCTTTTCTTCCTCTTCTCTTCCTTTCTTATGTTTTTTCTCTTCATCTTTCTTCTCTTTCTTTTTATCCTCTTTCTTCTCTTCCGCTATCCTCTTTTCTCTCTCTTCATCTTTCTTCTCTTTTTCTTCCTTTTCCTTCTTTTTCTCTTCTTCCACTTTCTATTTTTTCTCTTCTTCCACTTTCTATTTTTTCTCGTCCTCTTCCTCCTCTTTTTTATTTTCTTTCTCTTCCTCTTTCTTCCTCTTCTCTTCCCCTCTTTTTTTTTTTTCTCTACCTCTTTCTTCCTTTTTTCTCTTCCTTTTTTTTCTTCATTTTCTTCTCTTCCTCTATCTTCTTATTCTTCTCTTCCTCTTTCCCTTTCTTTTCCTCATCTCTCTTCCTCTTTCCCTTTCTTTTCCTCTATCTCTTTCTTCTTCTTCTCTTTCTCTTCCATAATAGCTTGGCTCCTAGTGAGCACTCTCCTCTCATCTTTCTTCTCTCCACTTACTTTCGTCTCCAAAGACTTCTGAATGGAGGAAATCCTTTTGGTTAGGTCATTGACTCGCCCAAAATAGGTAAGTGGATTAACGCTTTCCCAAGTGTAGGTTTGTCAATGTAATAATAGGAGTGAATCCCAAATCGTCTCACAAAGACTTTTGGTTTCGGCTTGGGTCTATGAATTATTAACCTAATTACTTAATTAAATATGGTATTCACAATGTTAAGTGTGGCAAAATTGCACTAACCATGGGTTAGATTCGGTTTTCCCTCTTGGGGTGATTGATTGAACTAAACCCTAATATACGAAATGAGAATTAAATACTAAACTACTGCAGAAAATCAAAATGGAAATAAGCACAACATAATAAAATGTAAAACATAACATAAAATGCTCAAGCACAAACTAAATCGGAATGGAAATATTCAAGTAGATTAAACTAGAACTATGAATCCAAATGTGATAATAAAATGAAATAACAATAAGGAAGAGGATTTTAGAGATCAAATCCAATGTCGAATGTTGAGGTGAATCGGCCTTCCAATCTACAAATAGAAGTTGAGGGTAATCCAACTTGGGCTCTTCTCAAGCTCTACAAGGAGGAAGAAATTCTTCTTCTAGTTGGTTGGGTCTCCAAGACTCCTAGCAATCTTCAATAGACTTATTTTCGAACCCCAAGCAAGAATCAAAGATGAAGAACAAGGTAAGAGAACAAAAACCTTAGAGAATAATGTATTTTCGGCCAAAATGAGTGTTGTCAAAGAATGGGGTCTCCCAACCCATAAAACCCTCATACCTCTCTTAAAAGACCATTCTAACCTATTACAAATAAGTCCCATTGGTCAAATAAAGTAATTAGACAAGTTTGCCCTTCAAGAATTGAGTAAAAATCATAAAACCCGAAATTATTGGAACTGTTCAAGGCAGTATCTTGTATTAATTCCACAGACTTCAATTCTCAATGGATTTATGCGTATGAGAACTCGTTGGAAAGATCTGGATGTCTACTTCAACTTTATAGAAGAAAGTTTCTTCAAATTCGATCATTTTCACCTTCAAAAGTTGACCCGAATATTATTGCGCAGTGCTGTCCGGACAGATATGCTTGAAAACAGCACTGTCCGGCTTTCTTCTTCAACCGTCCGGACGGTGGACAGTACCGTCCGGACGGATATGCTTGAAAATGCCACTGTCCGCCTTTCTTCTTTGTCCGTCCGGACGGCTTCTGATACGCGTCCGGACGGTTGACAGTAAACTTCAATTTTGCAGCTCCTTTTATGCATTTTCTTCCATATTCAATCCCGATCAATCCGAAGCCTACAAAAATTATTCAAACAAGTCATAAATGACTGAAACATACTTAAACAAGGGTCAAAACCATTTTTAGGTTGATAGAACAAAATTCGGCATATTAAAACTCAAATGCTTAAGAGATAGCATTTCCACAACTTCAACCATTATGCCCAAAACTTGGATTTCATATCTCTAAGCTACCAAACCAACTTGAACCACTAGAAAACACTTAAAATGACTATGTCAAAGTGTTGAATTATGCATTGGCTCATTAACATGGATTTCGGCAACTCAAACCTAAAATGTGGTTTTTAAGCATTGAAACTCAACGTTTTACTTTCAAAACTCCACAAAAATATGCAAAATATCATCCCAATCACAACCCCCAACTAGCTTTTTGCTAGTCCTCAAGCAAAATAGTGAAAATAAATTGGGATGAATTCCGGGGAGAAAAATTTCCTTTGAACCAATTTGTTTGGAACGTGTGTGAGTGTAAGCATGCATTGACAAGTTCTTTCCTAAGTGTTTAACCCTCAGAATGAACACATGACAAAGATGCAAGAAAACACAAATCTCAACCAAGTCTTGATTTTAACTAAAAGGGTTGCTTCATTTTGAAACCAAACCATTCTCGTTTGTGTGTGCGTGACCACTTGGAACATCATTGCCATCAATTTAGATTAGAAAATGCAAGAGTGATTCATCAAATGAATCTCAATCATAAAGTGCAAGCCGCCATATGCTCACTTTTCAAAACTTCTCTCCACTAATGTAGCCCAACACAAAACCAATGATCCAATAGGACTTTTAAAGCATGTAACGTAGGTTGAGGCTATTGGTATGTCAAAATGGAAATTTTAGGCTGAAACCACAACTCAAATATACATGTCAATGTAATAATGGTCATACATATG
This sequence comes from Euonymus europaeus, assembly GCA_963580455.1. Lineage (NCBI taxonomy): Eukaryota > Viridiplantae > Streptophyta > Magnoliopsida > Celastrales > Celastraceae > Euonymus > Euonymus europaeus. Next base: position 6,258,376 of record OY756965.1, read on the forward strand.
CATGCATGCACATATACCCCAAAGTAGTCCCAACTCACCTTTTTCACACTCACTTTGCTTTTTCTTTCTCTACTCTCATTTTTTTCTTTTTATTTTTTTATTTTTTTGTATATATGTGCCACATTGATTTTATTGATGGGATGCAACCGTCTTACTCTATACATATATCCCAAACTTGGATATTTTCATTCAATGAACTAAGTTGTTGCCTTCTTTTGCTATTTTTTTCTTCTTTTCTTCTTTTCACTTTTTTTTCTCTTTAAAGCAAGCAACACCTTACAAAATGTACCATCACAAAAACGCATCACTCAACCCATATGCATGATGATATGCACAAGCATCCCACAAAAACATGTATATCCAATTGCGCGAATGATGCATGGGGAAAATTTTGTTCTAGCTAGGTACATATGTAGGTGCTGAAATAAAAAGGTTAACATTTGGCTAGGGAGGGACACCTAGGGATAAATTTAAAGTATGGTAGGCTAGAAATTAAGCTCAAACGACCAAAGAAGGCCTTATGTCATCTCATCAGTCAAAATGTGGACTAGGATTTCGCCTCAAGAGTTTATCAACTGAGTTCTAGTGCTTGTGAGATTCAAAAGACTAACACTAAGCAAAACTTCTCTAAATGTCCAACACTTCAAAACCTCATGGTCATGTGCTCAAGGGAAAAGAGAAATAGTCCAAACTTCAAAACAAGACAAACTAAAAAGTCAAGCACAATCCAAGGGATCTTATATGCCTCCCACTACAAGTCATAGTTCATATTTTTCATCATGGACAATCAAGGAATCACAGCAATGCAAAGCTTTTCACAACACACAGTTCCAGAATTTTTTCTTCCCTTTTTTTTTAAAAAAAAAACTTTTATTTTTGAATTTCTTTTGAAAAACTAAATCAAACACAAACTAGGCACTCCCACCCCCAACTAGAGTAAGACATGGTCTCCATGGATGGAATGAACAAAATGGTGCACAGTAACAAATTATTCAATGCAAATGCAAAACACTAAGTGGTTCTAAGACTACAATACTCCCAAAGTACCACAAACAAACGGAGTAATGTCACGGCACCAGCACCCCCATGACTAGGTATATGGATAATCAAATAACAGCAGGAGAAGTTGAGAGTACTCCCTGGACATCCTGTAGAAGGAGTGTCTCATCCTCGGGTGCGTAGGGAGCAAGGAATGGCTTGAGCCTTTGTCCATTCACAGTGAAGGTGGTCCCATTCTTTGGATTGGAAATATCCACAGCACCATGGGAATGAACCTTCTTGACAATGTAAGGGCCACTCCAACGACTCTTCAACTTTCCTGGAAAAATATGGAGCCTAGAATTGTAGAGAAGCACCTCTTGCTCAAGGAAGAATTTCTTGTCCAAGATCTTCTTGTCATGCAAGACTTTCATCCTCTCCTTGGACAGTTTGGCATTGTCATAAGCCTCCCTTCTTGCTTCTTCTAGTTCTGAAATCTGTAACTTTCTCAAGCCTTGGGCATCATCAAGTGAATAATTAATCTTTTTAATAGCCCAGAAAGCATGATGTTGAATCTCAACAGGTAAATGACAAGCACGACCATAAACCAAATGATAAGGTGACATGCCAAGAGTGGTTTTGAATGCAGTTCTATAAGCCCAAAGAGCATCAAGTAATTTATCAGACCAATCCTTCCTATTAGGATGAACTGTCTTTTCAAGAATGACCTTGATCTCTCTATTAGCCAACTCAGCTTGGCCATTAGTTTGGGGGTGATATGGAGTAGAGACCTTGTGAGTCACTCCATATTTCTTCATAAGATTTTGAAAAGGTTTGTTACAAAAATGCGAACCCCCATTACTAATTATGGCCTTTGGCATGCCAAAACGTGCAAACAAGTCTTTTAAAAATTTAAGCACAACCTTATGATCATTGGTTCTACATGGTATAGCTTCTACCCACTTGGAAACATAATCAACAGCAAGCCAGATATACATATAGCCATTAGAAACAGGAAAAGGCCCCAAAAAGTCAATTCCCCAACAATCAAATATCTCAAGGGTCAATATGGGAGAAAGAGGCATCATGTTCCTAGCTATGATTTTTCCAAGTTTTTGACAAGATTCACACGCTTTACACCACAACACAACATCTTTAAACATGGTAGGCCAATAAAGTCCACTTTGTAAAATTTTTGCAACAGTTTTCTGGGCTGCAAAGTGACCACCACAAGCCCCAGAATGACAAAACTCAAACACAGAAGCAAACTCATCATTAGGAATACAACGTCTCACCAACTGATCAGCACAATATTTAAAATGATAAGGTGAGTTAAAGTAATAGAATCGAACCTCAGAAAGGAACCTACGCTTGTCTTGAACATTCCAATGAGAAGGTAATTGCTCAGTGATAAGGTAATTCACAATATCCGCAAACCAAGGTGCACGCGACACAACAAAGAGATGCTCATCCGAAAAATCATCATGCAAAGGTGGAAAAGTATGGGACTCGGGTAGCTGCAATCTAGACAAATGGTCAGCTACCACATTCTCGACACCTTTCTTATCCTTGATAGTGATGTCAAACTCTTGAAGCAATAAAATCCAGCGTATAAACCTGGGTTTAGCATCTTTCTTTTGCAACAAATACTTCAAAGCAGAGTGGTCAGTAAAGATGGTGATAGGAGAACCAATGATATAAGAACGGAATTTATCTAAAGCAAACACAACAGCAAACAATTCCTTTTCAGTGGTGGTGTAATTCTTCTGTGCATCATTCAATGTTTTACTTGCATAATAAATCACAGAAGGTTTACCATCAATTCTTTGACCTAAAACAGCACCTAGAGCAAAATCACTAGCATCGGTCATAAGTTCAAATGGTAAATCCCACCTAGGAGATTGCATGATAGGAGCAACTGTCAAGTGTTTCTTTAGAGTCTCAAAAGCATATTGACATTCATTAGACCAAACAAATTCAGTATCATTTTGCAATAAAGCACACAATGGTTTGGTGATAGCACTAAAGCCTTGAATAAAACGTCGGTAGAAGCCGGCATGACCAAGAAAAGAGCGAATATCCTTCATAGTCCTAGGAATAGGCAATTGAGAAATCAATTCTATCTTAGCCCTATCGACCTCTATACCACGTTTTGACACTAAATGTCCAAGCACCAACCCACTAGTCACCATAAACTGACATTTTTCCCAATTAAGCAACAAATTCTTTTCTTCACATCTAGTCAACACAGCATTTAGATTTTTCAAGCACACATCAAAAGAGCATCCTAACACAGAAAAATCATCCATAAAAACTTCACACATGTCCTCAAGCATGTCAGAAAAAATGCTCATCATGCAACGTTGGAATGTGGCAGGGGCATTGCATAAACCAAATGGCATCCTCCTAAAGGCAAATGTGCCAAAAGGGCAAGTGAAGGTGGTTTTTTCTTGGTCCTCTAGAGATATGGCAATTTGATAATAACCAGAAAAACCATCTAAAAAGCAATAAAACTCATTTCCAGCAACTTTTTCCAAAATTTGGTCAAGAAAGGGCAATGGGAAATGGTCTTTGCGACTAACCGAATTTAGTTTTCGGTAGTCTATGCACATGCGCCATCCAGTCACTTTCCTAGTAGGAATTAAATCACCCAAAGCATTTTCAATGACAGTTAAACCAGATTTCTTAGGGACTACCTGTGTGGGACTCACCCACTTACTGTCGGAGATAGGATAAATGATTCCAACTGCTAACAGCTTCAAAACCTTCTTCTTTACAACTTCTTTCATGGCAGGGTTGAGTCTCCTCTGTGCATCTCTCACTGGTGTAGGATCTCCCTCCAAAAAAATGCTGTGAGTACAAATATTAGGGTCAATACCCTTGATGTCTGCAATGGTCCAGCCAATAGCTCCCTTGTGCTTTTGTAAAACCGCTACCAAGCTGGTTTCTTGCTCAGGAGTGAGCTGAGATGAAATGACAACAGGGAATGTACCCTCTTCTGGACCAAGAAAAATATATTTCAAATCTTCAGGAAGCTTTTTCAGCTCAAGAGTGGGAGTTTCCACAATGGATGGCTTCATTTCCTCGGGTGGATCAAGAATCTCAAAGTTTGGTCCCCTCCATCTACCAATGTGGCTCACATCCTCCAACTTAGCTGAATCATCAATATCACAAGGCTCATCCAATATGATAGGATCAAGATCATCCAAATCATCTTCTATATCATCAATTTGGCTAGATTTCTTAGGATATGCATCCTCATATACACTCTCAGAATCAAGAACAGAATATAAAACTGATGGGCTAAAACTCTGAACCCAATCTATTGTTTGCAACTCTGAATCATCACAGTCACTAGGCATCTTGCAAGCAGTGAAGACATTTGTCTCAAATGTCATATTGCCAAAAGTGATCTTGAGCATTCCACTCTTGCAATTGATCAAAGCATTTGTAGTAGCAAGGAAAGGACGCCCAAGAATGATAGGAGCACTAACAAGAAGTGAAGTAGGATGTGGCATCTCTAGGACTACAAAGTCCACAGGATAGTAAAATTTATTCACTTGCACTAAGACATCTTCCACAACCCCCTTGGGTTTCTTGACTGTTCTATCTGCCATCTGCAAAAGCATGGGTGTCTGCTTCAATTCTCCAATATCGAGTTGTTCATAAACCCATAATGGCAACAAATTCACACTACTCCCCAAATCAAGTAAGGCATTTTCAAGCCTTTTTTCACCAATAACAATAGAGATAGTAGGTGATCCAGGATCACGCAGCTTCTGAGGAGTATCACTCATGATCAAAGCTCCAACTTCTTCAACTAGAAAAGACTTCTTGGTCACATTCACCTTCCTCTTTGCAGTACATAAGTCCTTCAAGAACTTAGCATAGGAAGGGATTTGTTGAATAGCATCTAAAAGTGGAATGTTGAGCTTCACTTGCTTGAAAATCTTCTGAATCTCAGTATGATGCTTGTTCATCTGCCCAACTTTCAATCTATGTGGATAAGGAACAGTAGGTCGATAAATCCTCTCATTTTCTTTCTCTACCACAGATGGAGTCTTCAATTCTGAATTTTCTTTATTTTTCTCTCTCTCTACTTCCTTTCCTACCTCAACCACATCAGGTGCACCCACAAGAGAAGGACTAGAATGCTGAGAATCAATAGGGGCCTCAGGTCTAGAAACCTGCTTCCCACTCCTCAAAGTGGTAACTGCTTTGGTCGTCTCAAAACTATCTCCAGAAACATTATGAACATGCTGTTGAGACTGTTGTTTATAGACCGTAGGATTTGGTTGAGGTTGAGCTGGAAACTTTCCCTTCTCAAGAGTGCTCAAAGTGGTATTCATTTTTTGAATTGTTCCTCGCAAGTCATTGATGGCTTGTGTATTCTGATTGTTTGTAGTAGCCTGAACCTGCATGAACTGCTGAAAAGTGGTAGCCATCTGTGCTATGGTATCATCTAGAGACTTCTTGGGTGGAGCAACTGGTTGTTGAAGAGGAAAACCAGGAGGTGCTATTGGAGGAAGATAACTCTGAGTATGCTGAAACTGCTGTGGAGGAGCCATCTGTTGTGGATAACTCTGTGAAGACTGTCCTGGTTGATCATTCCTCCATGAAAAGTTAGGATGGTTCCTCCATCCCGGATTGTATGTGTTCGAATAAGGATTATTCATCTTGTTGACCCAATTTACAGCTTGCAATTGGTCCATTCCATTCTCCATCATAGGCATGATAGGGCAATCTTGAGTCTTACGGCTAGAATCAGCACATAAGTTACATGGTTCCACCGTTTTCACTGCCTTGACTTTTTCCAACTCCATAATCTCTAGTCTTCTAGACAAAGTAGCTAGCTTAGCTTGAACATCCACATCTTCCTTCAACTCATATTTACCACCACTTGGGATGGTTCTCAAAGGTTGAGCAGCTATAGCAATTCTGTCAGTTCTTGTATTCCACTGGCTAGCACTCTCTCCAAGATAATCAAAGAAATCCAATGCGGCGTCTGGCTCTTTATCAAAGAATTCTCCATTGCACATAGTTTGCACAAATTGTTTGCACTCCGACGTCAGACCCTTATAGAAGTAGTTGACAACTCTCCAAGACTCATAGCCATGATGTGGACAAATATTCAATAACTCCTTGAAGCGGTCCCAACTAGCTTGGAAAGTCTCATCATGCTTCTGAGTGAATTGAGCTATCTTCTCTTGAATCATTTGAGTTCTCTGAAATGGAAAGAATTTTTGTAAGAACTCACGTTGCATATCAACCCAACTAGTAATAGAATTAGCTCTCAATTGATTAAACCACAACTTAGCCTTATCCTTCAAAGAGAAAGGAAACAAACGCAATCTAACATACTCATCAGTGTTATCCCTATTAATGAAAGTAGTGCAAGCTAACTCAAAATCAGTAAGACGCTGGTAAGGGCTCTCAGATTCCATGCCATGGAATTGAGGTATCACTGACATCATGCCATGCTTAACAGAAAATGGAGGTGCATTTTCAGGTAATATGATGCATGAAGGAGTAGTAGTGCGAGTGGGCTGAATAAAATCCTTAAGAGTACGTGGTGCAGGATTAGCCATGTTTTCAAAAACTTCTTCGTCAAACAAAATAGGCAAACCAAGCTCAGAATCACTTTCAGAAGTCACAGATGCAAAATCAGTTTCAAGACTAACAATGCTACTTGTATTGCTAGATGTTCTACGCAACCTATTATGATCGTCTCTAACCCAAGACATGCAACATCAAGCAATCACAAGTAGAGTAGAAATTTAAGTTCCCAATAAAAACAAAAATAAAATAAAGGAAGACCCGAACCGAAGGACAAAAGTCCCCGGCAACGGCGCCAAAAGCTTGACTCGCCCAAAATAGGTAAGTGGATTAACGCTTTCCCAAGTGTAGGTTTGTCAAAGTAATAATAGGAGTGAATCCCAAATCGTCTCACAAAGACTTTTGGTTTCGGCTTGGGTCTATGAATTATTAACCTAATTACTTAATTAAATATGGTATTCACAATGTTAAGTGTGGCAAAATTGCACTAACCATGGGTTAGATTCGGTTTTCCCTCTTGGGGTGATTGATTGAACTAAACCCTAATATACGAAATGAGAATTAAATACTAAACTACTGCAGAAAATCAAAATGGAAATAAGCACAACATAATAAAATGTAAAACATAACATAAAATGTTCAAGCACAAACTAAATCGTAATGGAAATATTCAAGTAGATTAAACTAGAACTATGAATCCAGATGTGATAATAAAATGAAATAACAATAAGGAAGAGGATTTTAGAGATCAAATCCAATGTCGAATGTTGAGGTGAATCGGTCTTCCAATCTACAAATAGAAGTTGAGGGTAATCCAACTTGGGCTCTTCTCAAGCTCTACAAGGAGGAAGAAATTCTTCTTCTAGTTGGTTGGGTCTCCAAGACTCCTAGCAATCTTCAATAGACTTATTTTCGAACCCCAAGCAAGAATCAAAGATGAAGAACAAGGTAAGAGAACAAAAACCTTAGAGAATAATGTATTTTCGGCCAAAATGAGTGTTGTCAAAGAATGGGGTCTCCCAACCCATAAAACCCTCATACCTCTCTTAAAAGACCATCCTAACCTATTACAAATAAGTCCCATTGGTCAAATAAAGTAATTAGACAAGTTTGCCCTTCAAGAATTGAGTAAAAATCATAAAACCCGAAATTATTGGAACTGTTCAAGGCAGTATCTTGTATTAATTCCACAGACTTCAATTCTCAATGGATTTATGCGTATGAGAACTCGTTGGAAAGATCTGGATGTCTACTTCAACTTTATAGAAGAAAGTTTCTTCAAATTCGATCATTTACACCTTCAAAAGTTGACCCGAAAATTATTGCGCAGTGCTGTCCGGACAGATATGCTTGAAAACAGCACTGTCCGGCTTTCTTCTTCAACCGTCCGGACGGATATGTTTGAAAATGCCACTGTCCGCCTTTCTTCTTTGTCCGTCCGGACGGCTTCTGATACGCGTCCGGACGGTTGACAGTAAACTTCAATTTTGCAGCTCCTTTTATGCATTTTCTTCCATATTCAATCCCGATCAATCCGAAGCCTACAAAAATTATTCAAACAAGTCATAAATGACTGAAACATACTTAAACAAGGGTCAAAACCATTTTTAGGTTGATAGAACAAAATTTGGCATATTAAAACTCAAATGCTTAAGAGATAGCATTTCCACAACTTCAACCATTATGCCCAAAACTTGGATTTCATATCTCTAAGCTACCAAACCAACTTGAACCACTAGAAAACACTTAAAATGACTATGTCAAAGTGTTGAATTATGCATTGGCTCATTAACATGGATTTCGGCAACTCAAACCTAAAATGTGGTTTTTAAGCATTGAAACTCAACGTTTTACTTTCAAAACTCCACAAAAATATGCAAAATATCATCCCAATCAGTCATCCAACTGGCCAGACAACTTCTTGTCCAATGTATCGATTCTCTCTCCCAATTGGTCTATCACTTCAACCTACAATAAGACAAAATAAAAACATAAATGCATTAGGAGATATGATATTATAAGAAGGGAAAAATATGACAACTGAAAATACACAAACAATATTTAATATCATTGAAATTTCATATTGCTGAATTGATGGCTGAGTTCGACTACTTGATCCTTTCATTCTCATCGTCTTAATAATAGGTGCTTTCACCACTAAGGCAACATCTTCATCACAATAGAATGTATAATTTCGCTCACGTTCTTCACTAGTAGGTTTTGATAAAGCGTGCACTTCAATCTGTAACGTAACACAATAGATTCTCAACCAGTAAATAAACTGTTCTCAACCATCAAATATAGTAAACTGTTCTCAACCATAAACTAAACTGTTCTCAACTAGTAAATAAACTGTTCTCAACCATCAAGTATACTAAACTGTTCTCAACCATCAAGTATACTAAACTGTTCTCAACATGTAAATAAACTGTTCTTCACCATCAAATACAGTAAATTGTTCTCAACTAGTAAATAAAGTGTTTTCAACCATCAAGTATGTTATTCTCAACCAAATACCGATAATTCTCAAAATTTACGGATATTCAAAAGTGAACAAAAATATTAGGTGAATTCATTGATTGATAACACTCACATCATTCGATGATAAGATGTCAATAACATCTGTCAATTTTGGTGCGCAGTCTGCTCTCTATTGCAGCATCCGTGGATACTTTTCCCCAAGCGCTGAAGTAAAATTCAGACCGACCGCTAGAATAGCTTCGTAAATCCATATCTAGAGTGACAATATATTGAAATTAAAATTGAAGATATCGTTTATTATATAAAAATAACAACTAATAAGATTTTAGAAATATAAATAGGAATTACTTGAAATGCAAAAGGGAATCCAACCAAACTATAAAAGTCCAACCCCTTTCCCTTTTGCTTGTTCTTCTCAGCTCGACCTATCAATGCGTTATTCAATGATTCCGTAGTCCGCTTGAATGATAGAGTTGTTGGTGTATGCCCTAGGAGCTAATCGTAGAATGATTGTACTAGCATACATTTATTATGTTATATTGAGGTATTTCATTTATTATCTGCGCTATTTAAATGATTGTGATAAATATCCCTAGAATAGTTGGTTTGATGCCATGGGACTTCAAGTGTGTGACTTGAACGTGAGATCCTCATGGATGTATATAGAACACTATTCTTAAATGTCCCTAGTCAAGTATTATTGTTAATTGGGATAACATTAATACATTGAGACTAGTATGTAGGTTGATTGATGACCAAATCTTACGGGTCATGGATATGAGATATCAAATTAATACATGGGTACTTGTTAGAGAACAGAAGTACTGGACAGACCCAACATGAGAATACTGCATGGATTGTTATATGAAAGTCATAAGTTATTCTCATAGTGACGATGATATATGTTGTCCTTTAACCTGAAATCACTACGGTTCCCGACATGAGGAGTTATATACTTTGATACTATCTAACGTCACCTGTAAAAGGGTTGGCTATAAAGTCAGTGATTGGGTGTATCACGAATTGTGTTAAGGTATGTGAGTGACCTAGATGGAATTTGTCACTTCTATATAGCATGAGTAATATCTGTGGGCCCCTTAATTGAGTGAGACTGAGAAATGCATGGTCGTGCTCAAAATGAGTCAATATGTGATATTGATCTCGTTTGTTTATAGTCTACTCGGAATCGAGAAACACATAGATTAACCTATACGAGGATGACACATTCCATGCCTCGATGTTAATCAAGATATTAAGGACAAAGGGACTGCATGTAAAATTGGTCATGATTAAAGGTTATGTCGAATCATTGACATTCCCGTTACTTGGGCAACAATGATTTGTTGCTAGATACCTCTCATTGTTTGTGATGCTAGAATACGATTTTAGTTTCACTGCCAAAGTAACGAGAACCTATAGGGTTGCACACATAGAATAAGTCAAAGATTACGTTATTAGAGAATAACAATTACGTTTGGGCTTAGGGCTTGATGTAGGATCCATGACCGATTTAATTAATGGGATTGATTGAACGTGGTCAAGTGTCAAAACGTGGGCTCCTTGTCTTTAGGGGATGTGGGCTTTTCGTTTTACTTGGCTCACTATATATATAGGGTTAGAGTGATAACCCTAGTGTGGTTTTTTCGAACAAGAGTGAGCCACAATATAGAAAGTTGAGAGCAAAATAGTTTTGTGCTTTTCTCCTCAGTTACTAGCATAACAGTGACAAGGAGGTCTTTGCTTTGTTCGTGTGGATACCATAGAGGCGTTGTTTGTTCGAATAGTGTTGTTTGATTTGGATCTATCAAGGCTAGCAACCGTTCAATTTCTGCGCTACAACAGGTAATCTTTTAACACCGATTTATGCCCTTTCGCATGGATCCTCACGAGGGTTTCGATGAAAATTTTAATTTCTGCTGTGTGTATGGATCATCGAAACCCAACAAGAGTTCCCCGTGGGAAGTTGTTGAACTCCTCAAGCGATCCTACCAATTCTAACTAATTAGTATCGATGAATAATTTTGGCTCCCTTCCCATGTGAACAAACTCTACGAAATACACAAGTGCCAATTTCAATTTATCGTCAGAGTCCTCACATGCAATGAACCTATCATGCAGTGCATTGCTAGTGGTCCTCTTTTGGCCCTCAAATAGCTTTGCACTATCACATCTCTGCCTTCTGGTAAGAACGTACTCAGATATGGAAGTGGTGAGCAACGAAGACCAATTATTAAGTTGAATTCGTTCAGTGAGAATGTCAACTCATGTTCCCCAATCTTGAACACCAGCCTTCCTATTGCTTCGTCTGCAGGATAGAGCAATTGATGCATCAACACCTGATGGACAATCTGAGGAGCCCACTAAATCTCTCCAACGTCCAAAAAATGACCAAAAGAGGATGCCCTAAATGACTCTAGCTCGTCACCTTCAAGCATTAATTTAATTGTGTTCATAGCTTGTGCAAGTTTAGATTGGCTAACAACCTTGGATGGAAATCTATCCTTAGCAAGAATTCTAAAATCCATAGTTTACAAATTTTGCACACAAGAATAGTGAGCATAAGCCACAATTAGTGTATGGAATGAAAGGGAAGAAAATATAGTTCGACAATTCAATAATCAAATTACACATTCACATAATTATATTTATTTCTACTTAAGAATTATATATATTCTCCTTTCAAATAAAAAATTAAGCAAGGTTTACCCATAAAAATTTATATGCCCATTGGTAAAAGTAGAAATTAATGGGAAGAGATTTCCAATAAAGGGAAATCTAAACCTCCTGCAATAACATTAATCCATAGGGCTAATTCTCCTCTCTATAACCACAACGTACATGTTACGAAATACAACTTTGGCAACTCTCAAGATTTCACCTTGGCACAAATTGACTTGGGCTAGAAGGAATAGTTTATACAATCAAGGCAATAGGATCACATAAAAAGATTTGGGTGTAGAAAGAAAACATCAATCTCTACCTAACTTCATTTTATAAAGAACAGAATAACTATAACCTATGCTTCTACACAACACTAGATCATTTACATATTTAAAATGGATTTTGTATCTCACAATTCCACCTTAAAACCTACAAATCAAAAGGAAATCATAGAAGATTGATACAGAAAAACGTAAACTTTTCAATGTTTCTCTATTTTAATCTATCATGCTAGTTTATCTAATATAGGGTTTTAGACCAAAATAGATGGAATAAAAAGGAATAAAACATGTTGGACTTGGTCTGAATATCAACAAAAAAATATGGGAAATGATCTTGATTACTGTCATATTAGATTTAAGATGTAAAGTATGGAAAAACAATATGAAGCAAGATGAAGCATTCCAAAGTTCCATACATGCCCAAATCCTATTTCAGAAAAGAGTGCAATTCTCTAGACTAAACCAACATTGACAGTCGCTGAACAAGACCAATGTGCAAGATGTATTGATGTAAAACTCTAAGGATATGCTTAGCATTTTATTAACGAGTCTATCAGAGATAGAAAAAGCTCCAATCTAGTGTTACTATAGCAGTCTACCACCAACCAGCATAAGTTGCTAAAAAAAGTCCACACTAATAGCCCATAAAAATTGCACACTAATAGTCCACCAAAACTGCATAACAGAAGGCACAAAAAGCTCAAAAACTGCACACTAAAAACCCATATAATCTGAAAATTGCACAATAATAGGCCATAAAAACTACACACTAATAGTCCATAAAAACTGCACACCAAAACTACATAACATAAGTCACAAGAAGCTCAAAAACTGCACCCCAAAAACCCATATAATCTGAAAATTGCATACTAATAGCCCATAAAAATTGCACACCAAAACTGCATAACGGAAGGCACAAGAAACTCAAAAACTACACAACAAAAACCCTTAAAACCTGAAAATTGCACACCAATAGCCCAGAAAACAACACACCAAAATTTGGTTCTCTAATGTCTGAAAATATTAATGATAGATGGAATGCTTCACAGCCACAACAATAAGACAAGTTTATCGGGCTTACCCATATTTTTTTTTTATAAAAGAGGACGACACCTCATAAGTTTATTAATGCCTTCGCTTATGGCGGAGGAATACGGTGGCGACAAGATTTAGACCCAAACTCGAAGAGACCAAGCTACTAATAGCCTAACCACAATTGAAGGAAAACAAAAAACCTAGGCACAAGACAACAAAAGAAGGAAAACAAAGAGAGGCCAAGCTACAACAACCAAAGGAATAGAGACTAACCTAAGGAGGAATAAAAAAGGCATGACGAGCTCAACCAGGAAAATCAATAGAGAAGAAAGAAGAAAAGACCGAGCCAAAAAGCATTTATCGCAGCCAATATCTGCTCAAAACTGTGACCACACAGCCAACCAAATTGCCGAGCTGCAATAATAGAACAAGAGTAAAAATCCTTGAGCTTACTCCAGCCTCCTACTTTCGGCAGCCACACCACCACCAACAGCCACCAAACTAACAAAATTCGAGCACCTTTAAACAACAGAACCTTCATGCCAAAAAAAGCAAACTCGAAGAAGCCAACCACCCTATAACAAAATCAACTAAGAAAAGCTTCTTACATAAAAGCAAGCAACAAGACAAAAAAAAAAGGCCATCAAAGAGTGGGCCATTTTGAAATATAAGCATAAGAGATGAATACAACTCAAACAAAAGATTAGATGCTGGCACTTACCGCAATCAATGCAAAAATCGTAATGGTGATGGTGAGGAAGGTAGCCTCACTGTGAGTAGAAGTATTTTGTAGCCGATGAGATCGCGAGACTTCGGTTGAGAGAGGGAGAGGATGTGACCGGAACTTAGGTTGAGAGAGGGTGGGGTTGTAACCTAGTTTTTAATTTTTTTAAGGTTTTTTTTATTTGGAAAATGATTTTGGGGGTTTATGTTTGGCAAAACCATATGTTAAGTGATCGCTTTTTTTAATCACAAATTAAATTCGCGATTAATAATACCAACTGGTTTACACAAATGCAAGAGTACGTGTCGATGACAGTAATTAGTGAATGGGATCGAATCACAAGGACTGTATTAACTACTAGCTATCAAGTCACGTGATCTAAAGAACAAATACGAAATTAAAATCAAACTTTAATTCAAGAGAAATAAATCTAGCTTTGATCTGGCTTGTCGAATACCTCCCCTTATGAACACAGATTAATATGCAAGCACACAATTTAAGGATTTAACGCTGTCAGTCAAAAGGCCTTGGTCCAGCTACAGTCAACTAGATTTCCCTAAACAACGATCCTGACTTTGGTCCAGCTACAGTCAACTAGATTTCCCTAAACAACGATCCTGACTTTGGTCCAGTTGCAAGATTTTTTCTTACCATAGGCGTCTTGTTATGTCGTTAGTAACAATTTAAAATATACTTACAAATGTACAATTAATATATAGTGAACAAGTAAGAGTCGATCCCACAAGGAGTGATGCTAATAGATATATAATCTAACACTTGAATATAATTGATACAATTATAAAAGGGGGAAAGGGGGGGGGGGGGTTAAATCTTGTAATAGATAAAAATTAAGACAAAGAAATTGATGTTGAGAACAAGAATGAGAATTGATATTAATGAAAACAATAGCTAAGACTCACAATCCACCACAAAACATTCAAACAATTTATAAGAAATAATAGACTAACAATTTTAACAAGCATATGATGACAACATTCACAACAAGGTTATGGCCAAACTCAAGTTGTATGATTCTCTCTTAATTGCATGTAAAGTGTATGGCGTCTACCTCATTACGTGTATTCTTAATCGAAATCTAGCATGGCGTCTGCATCAATCAACAATCAAGAATTCAATAAGAGCAAAGAGAATATGAATGTCACAAGAATCCTAATACATGGTATTTGTACTTAGGTATTCAAGAATTGATTTTTCATAATTCATTTTCAACTGAATTATATGTTGCAAGAAAGAACATATTCAACAAGGCAATTGACCATGTTCTACAACAATTAATTCTAATACATGCTTCAAAGTTAGCTACTCAAAGAAACACAATACTAGAACTCACATAATATGGAAAAATCAAAATCATCATGCTTGTAGAAATTGAAATCCACACAACTTATAAAATTGAAAGCATGCTTAGGGCTTCAAGACAAGCCCTAACTAACAAGAGTTTAGTTATACATAACCAAATAAAACATGAAACATAAAAACATAATTACAAACACAAGCCTTGTTTTCTTCTTTTCCTTCTCCTCTTTTTGCCTCCAATCCTTCTCCTCTTTCCTTCTTGTCTCCAAGCTCCCCCTCCTAGCTCCTACTCCTCTCTATTTATAGAGAAAATGAGCACATAGTGGAGGAGTTAGTGCCATCTTTTGGTGGTGGATTGTCCATCAAATTGGTGTGGTGGATTGTCCACTCTTTGAATGGAAATGGTATCATCAATGACATCAACTTTCAATTACACACTAATCTTGTAACTGCATTCTGGGCATAAACGAAGCTTATTATGAACTCAAACCCTTCATCAATATTTTAGATACAAATGTGTAGATAATTATGGGCTTTTGAATCACTCAATTTGGACATCAGACGCTCAAGTTATGGGCTTCTAAAGGTCTGGTCTGCAAACAGAAATTATGCCTCGGATATAACTTCCAAACTTGACTTCAAGGCAACCTTTAGAGGCCCAAATGAACTCCGATTTTTGTGAACCAATACTTCCTGAAAAGCTTGAAGTGTCCTCTAAAAATTTACTGAAGATCAAATCTCATTCCGACAGCTCTTACTGCCTTTTAACCTGCAAAACATCCAAGAAGATCTTAAGTACAATAATCTTGAAAATTCAGCTTTTAAGCACAATTTCTTGGCATTGCTTTGGTAGTATTTTAGCACTTTAAGAATGTATATTCTGGCACTTATCACGTCTTGGTTTGGTCTCTCCTAAGAACAAGCTAAGACAAGCATGAGCACTAGGAAATCGACAAACGCACAACCTAGGTTATTATCACCCAAACGATTATGTTCACTATTCCCAAAACTTGGATCTTACGCAAGCTCTCGTTACTTCGTCAAACACCGGATCATGGTCAGCCGATTATGTCTGACTAACAATACCTAAAATTATGATGTTGATCAGGCATACATAACAATAGGAAATTAACAATCAATCCAGAGAACAAAGAATTAAACCTAGTCTGTTTGTCAATTAAATCTGTGAATAAGGTTTTGGTACAAGACTTACCAAACCTAGCTAGAAAATAATTTAGCTACGCATAACAATAATATTAAAATCCAGCATCAAAATATACATTGTTCAATTTCAGTAAAGGAGGAAAAGAATGGATGCTCCAATGTTGCTGTTGATTCTTCTCTCCTTCTTGCCTTTGATTCTCCTTCTTTGTATTCTGTCGTTTCCCCCTGGTGGCTGTCTGTCCTTTAATCCCTAGGGTTTCTTCTTTAAGTACCAATCCTCTGATCCAATGAGCCCTTGCCATGTCAGCTCAACTTTCGTAAAGAAATAAATCCGCGTCCTGCAGCCGCGCTCAGGTTGCAAGAATCGGGTTCAGCTCAATTCCAGCTCTTTCATTCCACTTCAGTACCTGTTCACACAAACACCCAAAAAGAGGTAGAATCTATACCAATACCTATCAAAAATTAACTCTTTTAACACCAATAATTAGGTGCTTTTCAACACCTAACAAATGATTTTGGGGGTTTATGTTTGGCAAAACCATATGTTAAGCCGTTAAAGTTGTATCAGATTTCCTATTGAGCCCCTTAACTGCTATTTGTTCCTATTGAGCCCTCAATCTATGCGACTGTGATCAAATAAACCCTTACCACGGTGGCCCAGTGTTGCGTGGCTGCACGCGCCACCTATGGTGCGTTCCAACATACTTTTTTTGGTTCCACAAAGTATAAAAGCTTAAAAAAAATTAAAAATTGAAAAGAAGCTTTTTAGGGTTTCAAATAAACCCCATTTCCATTTCTTCCTCTCATCTCTGCCGCAACTTCTTTCAATTCTTTCCTCATCTCATCTCTGCTAATGTCGACGACGTCAAATTTTGATGAAGATGAGAGGGATTCTGGAGATGAGTTACCAACATTCGACGATTTACTCGTTGATGCGGCAGTGCTCAATGAAGAGGATGAAGAAGAGTTGGTTGAAGCGAGGGAAAATGTAAGAAAATACAACCTCCAAGTTAATCTTGCTGCTGAGGTGAATGTTGATGTTGCAGAGGTGAGTTTGGATGATGTTGAAGTGACTATGACTGATGAAGCTGAAGAGGAAGAAACTGGAGAACAAGCAGAAGGCTCATATGACAGTGAAGACAATGCCTATTATCCAAGCGATGATCCAGGGGATTTCATCGTAGATGGTGAGTATTCTGATCCCGAAGAAGTTGGAGAGCCTATAAGAGTAGTTAGCCTACAACCCAGGTTTGATCCTACCTCTACTATCCCTGTGTTTGCTTTAGGCATGATTTTTGAAAATAACAGACAATTTAAGGAAGCAGTAAAGGTAATGTTTACCTTCAGTCCTTCAATGGTTCGAATGTGAATTTTTAGGACTCAAAATGTGTTTTATTATTGATAGGGATTGGAGAGTGCCATTGCAGAATAGCTTCCAGCATGTGAGCATAGGAGGTGTGCAAGGCATGTCTATCATGCTTGGGCTAAAACGTGGAGAGGAAATGAGAGGAAGATGGCTTTTTGGAGAGCAGCGAAATCTACTTTCCAGACTCAGTATACTGCTAACAAGGAACATTTGAAGGATTTGGGGCCAGAAAGTGTGGAGGATTTTTTGAAGTACAAAGAGCCTCGGTGTAAATCCATAATTACAATGTTAGAAGATATTAGGCAGAAAATTATGAAGAGATTTGTAGCAAAAAGGAATATGGTAGAGGGTTAGAAGTCTCATATTAGTCCTAGGGTTCAGAAGAAACTAGAGATACTTAAGGAACATAGCTTCAATTGGAATGTGTTGTTCAATGGTGGTGATGGGTATGAGGTCACCAGTATTTTTGATGAAGATGATAGACATGTGGTTAGGTTGAATCAGGAAACTTGTTGTAACGCCCCGTCCCCTCGAAACACTAATTCTTGGGCTCGTAGTCCAGAACGCTACCTATGTTACATTCCTATCCATCAAAACCACCTATTTGCTATATATTTACAGAGAAACCTAATTAGTGCTAGTATAAAAATTAAATACTCTAACTAAATAAACCCACTAAATAACTCAATTTAATCATCCTAATTTCAATGATTTCATGACTGTAATTAAAGCAATAACGTTAAATACATACTTCTTCAACTTGTTTTTCTAACTTTTATTCATTCATGATAATTTGAGTACTAGAAATAATTGGTAAACCTAAATAGAATTATTAATATTGTCATAAACTAACAAAACCTAACTTCAGCACATGAGCATCCTTCTCATGGATCCGCAGTCATGCCATCAACAGTTAGGTCAGCTCAACCATTAGAAATCCAATACCTGCATCACGGAACATAGTGAGCTAAAGCCCAGCAAGTAATACTTATGCATGAATGCACGTGAACATTATTTTCATGAAACAGTCAACCATTTAAATACTTTTCCAATACTTGGGCCCTTAACCTAGGTAAACTGCTATAGAGCAACCGGTCGGGATTTTCATATACTGCCCTACCATAGAGCACCTCCAGTTAAGATCCAAATCCTTTATTCATTTTCCTTTTCCTTTTCCATTTCACTTTTATTTTATTTAACAGTCCCATAAACCTTCCTCTTTCCAGTACACCCTCCCTGTAGCAGTAATACCCGGCTCGTAAAAATACTTTTCATTAATTGAACTTTTCCTTTTCAGGCAATGCAATGCAATGCATCGTGCTTATGAATAATATTTACTACGTCAATAAATCGTATGCAACTAGTCACTCTTAAGAACATCAAAACCGTCATCATATCAGTCTCATCACCATATTCAGTTCAAGCACATAACAGTACACATTTCATTCCACATGGAAATACATTAACAGTTCAGTCATCCAATCACAGTATACAAATAGCATATTTAATACAATTATAACATAAACAAGTCATTTATATCACGATTCACACATAACCCGTCATAGGATTTCAATCAAATACGTATCAATAATCAAACCAATTACACAAACAATAAAACATACAATTCATAAATTGCATTGTTCCGTAATACAGTTGAGTATTACTTACCGCGATGTGCTCTCGCAATCCCGATAATTTAATTACAAAGACTGGTCTCTGAAACCCATACAACATCCACAATAATTTGTTAATCCTATTCTCTTTAATTTCATATTTTAATACCCTTTTCTTTTAATCAATTTGTCTTATCTATACCATTAGCTTAATAAAATTAACTTAGAATAATTATCTTAATATAATTAGTTAACCTTAATTATTAAATAATTAATTAAAAATCATGCCCAACCGGGTCAGCTCAACCCGACTGTCTTACACGTGGGTCTACATACCCGGTTTCAGAAAATGTCGGGTCACCGCCTATTAGGCGGCGGTGGTGTCCACGGTGGCCATGAACGGAGTCAAGGTGATGCGATGAGTGTACCTCCGGTGCCGTTCGACCTTTCGGTGGTCGGAAATCGGTGAAATCCGGCTTAGAAGCTCTCGGTGGCCGTGACTTCTCGTCCTCGCTTGACAGCGAAGGTCAGCTCCTTTGCATACGAAACTGGTACGGTTGGCTTCGTATCGTCCTTCCCGTCCTTCTCGTGTCGCCCTTTTCCCGATTCATCGCCGGAACCAGAATCCCGACTTCCGTCCGCCGCCCCTTCCTTCTTTTCTGAAAATCTATTTCATTTCCTTTTTTTTATTTCTTTTTTTTTGTTAGGGTTTCTTGGTTGCCGTGCAGGAATACTTATATTTGTATTTTAAACCTCCAATTAGTCTTTTACCATTTTACCCTCACTCTTCTTCCTATTTACGCCGAATACCCTTATGTATTTACAGTTTTGCCATTATTCTATCTACTATATATTTTGTATTTAAAATGCTTAACATATTCATTCAACTCCGATTCCCGTTATTCTTGGGCTCTTTAATTTTTATCTTTCTTGTAGAATTTATTAAAAATATTTTGACCATATTCTGGTTTTCCTCTAAATCGATTCTAATTTTGCCCTAATTTCCTTGTAAAATGTGTCGATCTAAACCTCTTAAACTTCCAATGTAATTTAGGTCGGGGTGTTACACTTGTAGTTGTAGGACATGGGATTTAACTGGTTTACCATGTGAGCATGCTATTTGTGCTATTTATGAGGCAAGAGAGGAATTAGAAAAGTATGTTTGTCATTGGTACAAAAAAAATCACATACTTGAAGGCTTACCAACTTTCCCTTGAACCACTTCCTGGTCGTAAACAGTGGGCTGAGCAACCCAAACCAAGAATTGAAGCTCCTGCTTTCTTGTGATTGTTATTTTTCTGGTTTTGGCATAACGTAGATCACTTGGTAATTGTCATCTTTCTTGTGAAGCCTGGAACTGGTAGAATAAATTTTGTAACAAGGCCTTTCAATGTACCAAGGAGAAGCTCAAGGCTCAGTCAGCAATCAAGATTTCCAACCACTGCTGGAAAGAAAAGGAGCAGGACCTAGGAGTTCTTCAAAGACCTTGTCTATTGCTTGTTTTCCTTTTTTTTTGTTGTTTACAGACATTGTCTGCTCTGGTTTTATTGTTTTGGATTTCAAAATACAGTCTGGTTTGATGTATTTGTCTTACAGTATGTTAATGGTTTCATGTTTTGGATGCTGTGAAATTGTGTGGCTGTGTGCCAAAGTTGTTTCTTTTTATTGGACTTGAGGGGCTTATTAGGAAAAAATCGAAAAATTTCAGGGCTTCTTGTATGACTAGAACATTGGTGGGGTGGCGCGTGCAGCCACGCAACACTGGGCCACCGTGGTAAGGGGTTATTTGATCACAGTCGCATAGATTGAGGGCTCAATAGGAACAAATAGCAGTTAGGGGGCTCAATAGGAAATCTGATACAACTTTAAGGGCTTAACATATGGTTTTGCCTTTATGTTTTGGGCCTTGAGTTTGGCTAGAAACCTTTTTGGTAGGAATTTGGGCCACTTGGGTTTGGGATTAAATTTGGGTTTCATATTTTATTTATTTTTATTTTCATTTATTATTATTTTTAAAAAAAAAAATTAAGCTCGGACAATAATGGGGTACAACATATATCCTCACCTCTTTGAGTTATTACAAAAAGGGGGAGAGATAATTGATGAAAAAGTGTACTTATTTTATTAAAAATGCATATTAATTGCACAACTTAAGGAGAAGTGAGCTTGCCATGTTACGGGGGAGTAGGAAGCTTAAAGTAAGGTGAGTATCATAAGATTTTGAAAATCTAGTATTTCAAATTTCATTTGATTTCAAAATAGAGATACAATTTTGCTTATTTTATGCATGACATTTGGTATCCAAATTCAAATGGTATCAAATAGCCATTTTCACATCAAGTAGTTTTGTAATCATCAAAAAGGGGGAGATTGTTGGACCAAGGGTTTTAAATTTGTGTTTTTGATGCAAAAATATTTAATGTACTATTTGATTGTGCACATATTTGAATAAATTTGGATAAAACTTGAAATGATCGTGATAATTTATTTAAGCTTCATTATATATCTTTAGAATCATGTTTGATATGAATTGAATGAATTTGAAATTGTTCATTTTTGGATTACAAAAATGACTCAAACATAATTTTGTGTACACGTTGATTGAATAGTTACAAATGACTGATATGATCTCCAAATGACTTGATTCTTGTTCTGAAAAGTTATTAAGACATAGAAGAAAATTTATTATTCATAATTTATGAATTAATTTTAAGTGAAAGTTGTTCAATTTCTCTATCAAAGTTAGTATAGCTGTGCAGACATGATATAACACTGTTTGAGTTTACTTGATGAATTTGAGTGACCAATTAAACTCCAATATGTGTGAAATTTTGTATGAACATTAAAATATATATGGCATAATTTATCATGTGCTTACTTGAATATTATTTAGCTTATTTAAGAGCGTTGGTCCACATTGTGACAACATTTGATTGAGCTTATATCATACTGTTCTCTTCTAGCCATGTGATGTTGTTCTTATTGCTGAAGAACTCTTTGTCAAGCTTCTAGATGTCTTCCTTTGTGTTTTGTGTCAATAATTCGAGAGAAGTTTCAAGTTTGAAATGATTGGTGCACATTGTGACAATATTTATAACTTCGGGGACAAAAGAGAGAGAAATGGTTTAGAAGTTATTCTTTTTGGCCGAATAAAAAAGGGCTTGTTTGGCTTGGTTAAAGCAAGACTTTCATCATCAAGAAGGAATTATTGGTGCAACCAAACAAGCCTAAGCCAAATGATATTTTTTTCACAATAAGTTTCAATGGGTCTATTATAGATGATGGAGATTGAATTGATTCAAATTTTCAAGGGTCAAGATTAGAAGAAGAAAGAATGGCCAAGATCAAGATTTACTTTTCATCCAAGAACCGAGATTCATTTTGTTAGAAGAGAAGAGAGAGGGTTGGCTTGTGTTGGAATGTGGAAGAACATTTGCAAAAAAAATTAGCTATGTCCTTGAGCTTCAAATCGTCCAACATGAAATCTTGATTCAAGCTTCTTCCTAGAGATATCTTCCTGAAAATCTGATTATCATCAGGTCATCATCTTCCTACTTCAAAGAGAGATCCAAAAATCCATCAAGAACCCATCATTCTTCATCCTACCCATTAGGGTACCCTTGTGGTGTTCTTGAGTGGTATTTCAACAAAACTTCTCCTAATGATATCTATCTTTCTTTAGAGCTTTATGTGAGTTTATATCAAAGAAATTGTCACAAATTTGAGCTTCATCTTCATTCTACCCATGAGCATCTTCTATCAATTATGAGATTTTCTCAACCAAATAGCTTTGAGCTAACCTTGTACTCAAAATACTTGTAGAGTCCCTTTGTGGGCAAAATCTTTGAGAGGTTGTGAGGTAAGTTTGGGGTACTACTTGGAAAGTCTAGTTATTGGTTATCTTGAAACTTTGGTTGTAAGAGTTTGGGGTTAGCTTGCCCAATGCCCTAAGTTATTAGTGAATTTGGAAAACCATCATCTATTTGTGGATTTGAAAATCATAAACTTGCGGTCTAAGGTAGTGGACGTAGGAGGAATGACTCTCCGAACCATTAGGACAAGTACTTTTGACTGTCATTTTTTGGCTCACTAATCTGTCTGTGTACTATTCATATAACTATGCTTCGAATTTCAATTTGAATTTTTGATGTAGTTTTTATTAAAGTGTTGTGATATTGAATACCAAATTTCCTTAAATTTCGACTCGAAATTGCTAGGTCAATGTGACGCCCCATTTTCGGAATATCACATGGTGCTACCCGCACCTTCCTAGGTCATTAATGTGATCCACATCCTTAGTCATTAACCCTAGTTCACCCAACTAGGACAACACCATAATAAAAAATCCGACAACATCTCCCCGTATATTGGGGAATGACCACCTGTAACAAAATGCAGCAATAGAAACAACAAATCACATTATAACCTAGCAGGGCCTCTGGCTATCTATCAGCATACAAATTCCAACATGGCAGGGCCTCAAGCCATCTAGCAGTATGCACAAACTGTTTCTCATACAAATATCATAATTCACACAATATAAGCAATCTCAATCATCATTCAATAGGACTCAAGGTCTACCCCCGGTTCAGAAGGTACAATCTCATAAGTTACCCTATAACCGTACACAAAAACACACCTACCGGTGCCAATAGTTGATAAGTCATAAGTTATCAAATATCATAAGTGTGATAATAAATAAAGTTCAACACATTCATTTATTCCCAATCCTACCCCTCCTCTGAGTGCCTCCATACCACAGCTCCGTCTCAACTGATCCGTAACACTGCCACTAGTACCAGACTCACTTATAGGGAGGAAGAAAATAAAAGGGTGAGCCAGAACCTCACTAAGGTAAAAAGAGTGAACAATCAATATAGGCCGAATCCAATGAGAAGAAAATGCAACAATATGATATCCCAAATGCTCATGTCACATAACACAACAATAACACCCGAGTGACCTTTATGGGGCAACCAATCATAAGTCTCAAAATTCCAACTATGAATCATCAAACAACAATCAAACCATGATTATCCCAATCACATCTTGATCACAACATTGGAAACACATCCTGGTTCTCCCAACCATTAATGGATGTGTGCAGGCTCATCACATTCCCTCATTCAATCCTGGTTCTCCTAACCATTTATGGATTGACCGTACCATATCAATAAAAATCCCTAGAAAGTCACCCGGTTGTGTGAGTCCCATCATACCTACACCTCGAGTGTGTTGCCTCACTTTCTCTCTCTAATTTTCTCTCGCTCTCTCTATAAAATCGGGCTTTTCCAATAAATGGAAAAATTGGCTTGCGTAACACTATTTAATAGCTCGGGGAGCGCCTACGCGAAACTGGTTTTAGTTTTTCTGATGAGCACTTGACTGGGTGCTTTTGGGCAAACTTTTGCACATGCCTAGGCGCACCTCACCTAGGCGCGCGCCTAGGCATGTTGCCTTACTTTTTTCCAACTTTGTCTCGGTCTTAGCTTTGATTTGATGAATTATGGGCCCGAAACGGACATCTGTGCTAAAAGTTATGACCCTTTTTGTGAACCTAGTTCAAAAACGATTCTTTGCGGCCTTATACAACTCGAATGGTTTGTAACCTGTTCGAATCCTTTCCCAATAACTTATTACCCAAAATTTAACCAAAATTAATATTTTTTGTTTGAGGTTTCATAGTCAAATAGTTTTTACACGATTGGTGTGCAAATTTGTATTCTTGACATTGTGTTGTGATTTTTGTGTGTTTGTTATCTAGTTATTCATTACATATTGTATCACATATTGCATTTATTGAAATTTGATTAGAATAATTATTAAAACCCAAATTTGTGTGTTACTTGGATAAGATAATTAATTGTTAAAATTCTCAAAGGGGAATACCTTTATAATTTGGGGACACAATTCACCCCCTTTCGTGTTTGTCGAGGTTTTTTAGATCTCTCTCTATTTTCTGTCTAGTATTTCAAAATTTCAAAGGTGGAAAGCAAAGAAAAAGGGCATCAATTTTCGTGGGGAAGCAGTTATAGCTAGGCATAGCTAGGTTAGAATTGCAATTAACTTATTGTGAGTATTTAAAAGGAAGGAAATTTTTTTGGTGGACCTAGATGTCTAAAAGTCTATAATTGGTATCGACTTCGAATTTTTTTTTAAAAAATAAGTTCAAATAAGAGTCATTGTTCTTTTTTGCTAATGCTACACGTCCATAACCTTATATAATCTCTGTTGAAAGAAAACTTTGTATGTTGGCATGGCAATTTTTCAAAAAATTTAAAAACCTATTATTAAATCTAGCTATAACCTAGTCATAGATACTAGTAACATAGTTCACAAACCCATAACCAAGCACTCTTTCAAACGAAAGACAAACCCACACCGATATTACCATATTCACCGGGATTTCTTCTTAATTCAAGGTTTTGATGAACTAGAGGGCATTTTTAAGCAATTTTTAAACTCAGTTATATCATATTATAACCTCCATTTACAAAGTACATGGTAATCGTAAGTTCTAGCAACTTCAATGATATTTTGGATAGATTTTACTCATTTTTCTCTTGTGATTCGACTTGTTTATTAGGTTTAACTTTTTTTTTTGAAACTGTAATATCTTCATTAATAAGAATCTTGATGCAAAGCATTACAAATAAATGACGGGGGAGAACTACCCCAAACTTGGACACCAGACAAAGAACCTAATGCTCGAGCAAGCAAGTGAGCAATAGTATTCACTGATCTCTTAACAAAGCATATTCTGGAACCAGCTATCTCATTTAGCAGAGATTTACAATCCTCAATTAAAAGACCCAAGTAGGAACTATCTATAATTGAAGACTTAATGGCTTGAACTATTACCTGCGAGTCAGATGCAATAATCACATTGGAAACTAACTTGGTCTTTAACCAACTAAGGGCTTCACAAATACTGATGGCTTTAGCTATACCATCCTCCAAAATGCCTGCAAGAGAACCACTACCAGTTGCTTGCTTTTGCCCAACACAGTCCTGCAATACCCACCCATAGCCCACCTTGTTTTGCCCCCAAAACAAAGCTCCACCCATATTGCACTTGAGCCATTCAGCCTCAGGTTTCTGTCATCACACCATGCCCTCCTTCCTCGACGGTAATTGGCCCCCATTAGGAATAACCTGAGCCATTTTCCATTGGTGAAGGAAGAAGCTAGCCAACTTCAGTAGTTAAGGTACATTACACCTCTTATTATTCCAAACCACATCATTTCGGTTTGCCCATAAGCTCCATACAATCATACATACCACCTAGACTGCTTCTTTATCAGGGTACGCAAAAATAGGTAAAATCCAGTCAATAAAGCTAGAGAACAAACTAGATCCCAGATCAAGAGAAGCATAATGCCAACACTCAGTTGCTGTTAGGCATTGAACAAAGGAGTGAAGAATTGATTCTGGTACTGCCTAACAAACAGGGCAGCAAGGATCGACTCAATATGACATCTAAGCAGCTCATCCTTCATAAGGAGAAAATTACTGCATGCCCTTCAAATCAGATTCTTAACTTTTGGAGGAATTTGCAAAGCCCAAATTCTCTTCCAAATGTTAGATGCGTAATCTACATCATAAACACCAAGACTCTCTGTTAGCTTCCACTATGCACTCCTCACGGTATATGCTCCATTTTTATCATAACACCAATAGATTTTATCCTCTCTGCCCCTTTGACTGATAGAGATACCATATATCAACTCCCTATCTCTCTCACCAAATAGATCCCTTATAATATCTTCATCCCATGCCCTCTCCTTTGTCCACATCAAGATCCTTACCACAACATCTTCTGTTCCTTAGATAGCCGGAGAGACCACTCTAGGATTATTATCATCATACAGCCATGGATTTGTCCATACTTTGATATGATCACCATTTCCCACTCTCCACTTTACTTCACTTCTAATCAATGGTCGGGAAGCAAGGATGCTACGCCATAAATAGCTTGGATTGTTCCTCAAAGTAGCAACTAAAAAGTTGGTATTGGGGTAGTACCTAGCCTTGTACAGTCGGGCACAATATATTTTGGGTGTGATTATAATCTCCATCCAGTCTTACCAAGCATGGCCAAGTGGAACTCGTGATTTTACGGAAGCCCAGTCCACCATTGATCTTTCTTATATAAAGCCTTTCCCAGCTTATCCAAATGATCCTCTAGAACCACCACTGCCTTTACCCCACCAAAAAGAATTCATCATCCATTCAAGCTTCGCATATAAATCAAGAGGAATGAGAAACACATTCAAAGAAAAAGTAGGGAGAGCTTGGACAACAATTTTGATAAGGATCTCTTTCCCTGCTAGTGATAAAAATCTACCTTTCTACCCACCAGTGAAGGTAAACCCAAATAGTGTCCATGGTTATCTGTCATATTTACATTAAACAGGTTGCAAATATCAAATCGCATGGCATCATCTGTATTCATACTAAAGGAGATCGACGATTTTTGGAAATTAATCATCTTACTTGATGCTTTTTCATAAATATGGAGACACTCTTTAATGTAATGGATTTCTTGGACGTTGGCCTTGAAGAACATGAAACTGTCGTCTGCAAAAAATAGATAAGATATAATCGGAGCACCCTTCGCCACTTTACACGCATGAATTAACCCACGAGTTTCATAACGCCTTAGAAGAACTGTGAGACCCTCTGCACAAAGAATAAAGAGATATGGAGAAAGAGGAAAGCCTTGTTTTAGCCCTCAATTAGGCACAATTGGGCCCAAAACTTGACCCTGGTGCACAATAGAATAACGGACTGAAGAAATACAAATCATCACCGAATCAATCCATCGTTGAGGAAATCCCATTTCAAATATAACATTCTTGACAAAATTCCATTCAAGCCTATCATAAGCTTTACTCATTTCCACCTTCAAAGCCGCAAAACCATCATTGCCATGTGTTTTCCTCTTAAGGAAATGAATTACCTCAGAGGCAATCATGATATTATCTAATATCAAACGTCCAGAACAAAAACACTTGGATACTCTGAGATAATAGTTGGCAAGATTGTCTTTAATCTATTAGCAAGCATCTTAGATACAATCTTGTAAAGCACATTGCGCGAGGAGATGGGCCAAAGATCAGTAACATACTCAAGAAACTTGTTTTTTGGAATCAACACAATAGATGTATCATTTAGACCCTTTGGAAGAGACAGAGAATGGAACATTTTTAAACATGAGTCACTTACATCCGTACCAAGAATACTCCAGAATTGCTGGTAGAAGACCAGATTCATGCGTCTAGACCCGGAGATTTATCGGGGTGCATTGAGAACACTGCTTCTTTAACATCTACGGTATTGAAATCTGCAATAAGTGTCTCTTACTAAGACCTTGACAACCAATTATCAATACAATTCAAGGTCTCCTCTCCATCGCTACCCCAAGAAGTTAATAAATCGCAAAAATAGGTGACCAGAATATTCACCAAACCATCATCCCAACCTCTCCAATTCCCTAAATCATCCTTCAATTGGGTGATAGTATTACATTTTTTTTTTGGAAGATGCAGAGACATGTAAGTAACGGGAATTACAATCCCCTCCTTTAGTCCAATGTTGTCCCATTGCTTCCAAAAATCCTCCTATTGGGCTAAAAGCAAGTTGTATTCAGACTAGCAAACTGACGTATAGAAACGTCATCTCGTTTAAAACAAAGAATTTCATTTGATGACGACAAATGGATACCTTTTCGCTAAATGCTCGAGTTAAATCCCTACTCCAATGTAATGCTATACCACAATTCTCAATACATTGAGTAATAGGAAATTTTGGACCGCTTTCCCAACTATTAACAACAACAACCTTACACCCACTCTCCCGAATCCACAAATTTTCAAACTTGAAGCATTTAGCCCTTCCAAATTGGAAGGGGTTTTCGAAGTCCAGCAATATCGCAGAGTGGTTAGATGTCGTACCTTTGAGATTTTAGAGTCTGACATAGTGGAAGACCTCACACCAAGCATAAAAAGCTAGGGCCCTATCGAAACAATCCACTACCCAATCTGGACATCCCTTCCTCCTCTCCCAAGTGTAAGGATAGCCCTCCATACCGATATTAGATAACCCACTATCTGCTACAGCTTGACAAAACCCATCAATCAGCCACGAAGATTGCTCATGAATCCCTCGCTTCTTCGATGCTTTCAGCAAATCATTAAAGTTTCCAATGCAATACCAAGGAAGATGGGACTTCACGCTCAAAGTTCGTAAGAGATTCCAAATGGAGCATAGCTGATTATTATCAGGATGACCATAAAACCCAGTCAAATGCTAAAGAATCATGTTTGGCAGATAGATAGATACATCAATATGGTGTTGCGAGTAACTTATTAACATGGCAAACTTCTTATCCTTCCACAATAAAGCAAGGCCTCCCCTATGGGCCCACACTATGAACAACAAAACTTCCCTCAAAACCTAGCAAACTACGAACCCATTCCACTTTCTCTCTATGGACCATAGTTTTTAGTTTTTATTAAGAACAAAAATTTAGGCTTTTTCTGATTAACTAGGTCCTTTAAGACTTCAACTATCCTTGGGTTGGCCATCCCATGATAGTTCCAACTTAGAGTAGTCATGGCTCTTGGTGGGCTTGGATACTAGGGCCCACTGTTACTTCATTTTTGAACTAGTATTCTCCTCATACAGCTGAACTTGCAGCCTACTAGATGCCTCCTTCTGATCTTGGGCCGGGGTATCATTCAAGTCTTCCTTACGATGCTAGTTTGGGTCTATGACAATATTGCCATCAAGTTGACCTTACTTATTGGTACGTTAACTCCCCCTACACATTCATCTAGTAACTAAAGATCCCGTAACTAACGCCTCGCTCCCACCTCCGAACTTTCCTCCTCATTACCACCAACCATCCCATGATTAACTCTTTAGATTTTGGAAATTGCCAAAATAATCGGATCTTGGCTTCGATTTTCAATGTCCACCAGCATCTGATCATCGTCCTTTATAGTGTCATCGTTCTCACTCGTTGGATGAGCTGCTCGAAGTCATCTTTCTCATGTATTGATCATTTGGCCTCGAGATGAAGCATGTAACCATGACCCATACAGCATAGGCTCTTTTAGAGTTGGATTGTCAAATAATTTCTTACAGAACTTGTCATTGTGACCAATGATGCCACAAAAGAAACAAAAAGAAGACAATTGTTCATACTTGAAATTCAACCACACCCATTCCCCTCGGACCTTCTTTATTTTTATTGAACGTTTCAAAGGCTTCCTAATATCTAAAGCAATCCGCAGACGCATATAATTGAACCGTACACCTCCATTCCCCTCGGATCCGATTTCACGAACTTGCCTATGTAGTTGCCAATATCACTACACACACGTTCAGACATGAATCCAAGTGGTAGGTCATACACCTGAATCCACATTTCAGTATAAAAGATAGGGAATTTCGTTGGTTGTATACCATACTCCAACCTTTTAACCAAGAGTAGATATTGATCAAATGTCCATGGCCCATCTTGAACCAATCTACGGAGATCCAACTCATGAAAAAAATTGAAAGAGAAAGAGATTTGGACCTAGATCTTTTATTTAAACTCTCTTTACGGGCCTCCAAAGCGATGCCAAAGTATTCTTCATGGCCATGAAGTTTACAGGTCGATCCGTGAGAAAGCGTCGCACAAGACACCACTGGAATTCCGAGAGCGTCCCTTCAACTAGGTCTATGTTCGTCAATACTAGTCTCGCTTCGTCGTCATCCTCGATTGAAAGATTTTCACATAAATTCTCTATGGAATCATCAGCACGACTACTTGCAAGATGGATTATCGAGAAAAGAAGAATGAGCAAGACTTGTCAATCGAAAAGATGATATCAGCACTTGTCATAAGACAAGCCTCTCCCCCTCATCAACTATTCTAAATATTTTAAATTAATGATGTACTTGCCTCCGTCACTATTTGATAGACTTTTATTAGGTTTAACTTAGAGAACCCAACTAAGAGTATGTTTTGGCTATTTTTGTTATAGCATTGTTGTTCGTACTATATGTTTAATTTATAGCTTTAATATTTAGTGGGTTCACCCCCATGGTATTTTGGTAGTTGAATTTTTCAAAATTTGTGTGTAGGATTGAACTAAATATTGGTTAGCATTATCGTTTTGTGTTCTTAGTCTAACACATGGGTGGTGTTTGGTTGATAATTTTATTCAGCATACATGCTAGACTGCAGCATGTATGCTACATAAAAATGCTACATAATTAAACAGCCAATAAAAAATCAGCATATAATTTAACTTTTTTTTTTGAAATGACACCAAAAAAGGCATTTTGAGCAACATTTAAGTTGTTTAAAAATTGAATTATCTAAACTACCCTTTATATTTCAGCAAAATGACTAAAATACCTTTCATCTTAATGATCTATTATTTACTGATATTTAATAATATATTCATTTATATTTAATATATATTTATTTTTATTTAGTAATATATTCATTCATATTTAATAATTTATTATTATTTAGTACTATATTAATCTATATTCAATAATTTATTTATTTATACTTACAAATCTATTATTTATTTATATTTAATAATATATTAAAATTTTTAATAATATATTTAATTATTTATATTTAATAATATATTCATTTATATTTAAATATATTATTAAAAAATTATAGAATTATTATATATATTTTTGATTTTTTTTTAAATTTGTGCTAGAACCCCTTTATGTAATTGGCCAGAACATTTGAAATAACATTTATGTTTTTCTCTGGAATAATAAACCAAACACCACAAAATTTGAAACAAAATACGTGTCAACATTTGATATACGTTACCAGCATAGAAGCCAAATTATTTACAAAATTATTTACCAAACACTACAATGAGCATAATTGAAAACCATAAATTATAATATATTTTACTAAAATATCATAGTTGTACTCCCCGTTATATTTCAAATTAAATTTGAACATTTCGTTATAATTGTTCATTAAGATACTCACGTTAAGTTACATCTACTCGTCAATCAAATATGCCCCTCACAGAAAATAATTAATTAATATCTTTAAATATTCCTTAATTTTATCTCTTAACTTATTTGAATGTGTCGGATTAATTAAATTCCACCTACAGGATTTTGACAGAATCTCAAATCCTTTATGGATTCTCATGAGGGTATCATCAATCCGTAAGTGAATGTGAATTTTATTAACAGATTATTATCTATCGCATATTTCATGCGCTGACCAAATTCAGTTAGTGTTTATTGGTCTGTACAAAAAGATCTCACATTTTAATAAATTAAAAGTCTCATACATTAAATGGACATGTACCAATAGTCTTTAATAAAGTAAATTATGAACAATTTCATAATGTTAGTGTGAGTGTACAATTTTTCATATAGTCAGACTTGAAAAATTGACTCACACGTAGTGATGATCAACTCCACCTGTACTAGTATAGTAAGTTCAAGTTTTTACCACTTTCTATTACCAAGATGGGCATACTTAAATACTATATTATATATAGCCAAGCCAATTGTTCATCCATTTTTTTCTTAATTGTGATCATTTACTTATATTCAATAACAGCTTATGAATTGATCTTTTGTGTGTAAGTTAAACTATAAACACCAATTCATTTATCATATAGAATAAAGACGCTTATGTCAATATGTCATTCTTCATATGAAATGTTAAAGATATTTTATTCAAATAAATAAACCTTGAATATTATATAAAATAATAGCCTTTAACATATTATTTCTATCAATTGGAGTGTTATATATGCATTGCATATAACTTTAATTACATTGTTTTTATGCACTACAGATACATTACACTTTTTAATTCTATCATTAAACAATATAATAAGACTTTGTCATGCTATGAAATAATGTAATAAATTGTTGGCAGAATACAAAAAAAAAAAAATTGGCCGAAACTCAACTACCTTAATGAAGTTGTAGATTGACTAGTTGCTCTTGAATGTGACAATAGTTTGTATTCCGGATTGCGTTACAAAACTCATGCAGCTGCAATTAATGAGAGGGTGAGAGAAATGAGAAAGATATAAGACACGTAAAGTCAATAAGATAAATAATGGGAGAGAAGCAGGAAATCTAAGTGAAGAAGGAAAAGAAAGAGGAGAAAGAAGAAGAAGAAAAACTATTGTTAATGCTTTTAGTTTTTTCCTAATTAATCTGTATTTCATGCTGAGTGGTCTTGCGATATAGATTGTATAGGGTTATGGAGAAAATGTCTACGGACGTTTTTTATTTTTTTAATTTTTTATGCGTCACACTATTATTTGATACACTAGAGAGAATAATGATCTGGATATAATGTTAGCCCAACTACAGGCTAAACAAAAAAGCAACTCCTTCTATAGCAGTTAAACCTCCAGCAACATACACCCTCATGTAGCTTAACGCCACTACAACCCCTCTACTGTCTCTAATCACTACACCCACACCTCTAAAAGGATCACCAATAGACCAACATTCATCAACTTTAATTTGTGAAAAAAACTCAAGGCAGGGGGGACTCAAGAAGAATAATGCACAGTTCTAGGATTGGGTATCGGCATAGAGGAATTAGCACCCATCCAATCTTGGATAACTTAGATGCTAGTTTGAATGAGATTGGTCCGATTTTGCTCTTTCACTATGAATTTGGCCATTACAATAAATCCAAAGATGATAAAGAATCAAGTAAAAAAATAGTTTGATCATTCTTTGAGAGGGCTGACATAGAGGAAATTAACCAAGCTTTCAAACTTGTCACCAGATAATAGAAGATCCTATAAGGGATACTATTATGGTATATATCAGGAACCACCTAGAGACGTCAACACTAGAACGTGAATGTGTGCCTTTTGCTAGTGTACAGCTGTAAATTTGTTATGCTTTATTTTCTATTATATAGTAAATTAGTTAGTTAGCTTAATTATGATTAGTTAGTTTACTATATATAGTGGCACAGTGTACATAACATCTTCTTATTGAGAATACATAGAATTTCTTCCAAGC
The DNA here is from genome assembly GCA_963580455.1 of Euonymus europaeus. Classification (NCBI taxonomy): domain Eukaryota; kingdom Viridiplantae; phylum Streptophyta; class Magnoliopsida; order Celastrales; family Celastraceae; genus Euonymus; species Euonymus europaeus. The sequence continues at coordinate 6,292,603 of OY756965.1, forward strand.
TTTTTTCCTTATTCAATGGTGCTTGTATTCTCTGAATTCAACATGGTATCGCAGCATTGAAATTTACCATTTCTCTTCAATTCTTTCAACTTTCGCTTCTTTAACCACTTCTTCTTCATTGCTTTTTCTTCTTTTCTTGTGATCATGACTTCTATCAATAAACTTGGTAAATCATCTTCACCAATGGAAGATCCACAGAGTCCCTATCATTTACCTAATAATGATAATCCCAATCACATCTTGACCATTGAGTTTCTCACTTCAGAGAATTATGGTCCATGGCATCAAACTGTGGTCATGTCTTTTCATGCCAAGAGGAAATTAGGGTTTATGGATGGTAATTTTCCCAAAATTGGAATTACTGATTCTACATATGACGCATGGATTGTCAACAATAGCATGGTTCAATCTTGGCTAGCAAACTCAATGATAAAAGAAATTTTCTCCAATATCGCTTATGTGAGTTCTACGTGCTCTCTGGCTTGATATGGAGGAGAGGTTTTCTCGCAAAAATCATGCTAGGATTTCTCAGCTTCAATGCCAAATTGGCTCTCTCATTCAAGGATCTCAATCGGTAACCATCATTTTCATCAATTAAAATTCTTTGGGATGAATTGATAGATTTTAGGCCTCTTCCATCTTGTACATGTACTCAGTTGGAATATAGGAACTTCGTAGTTGTTGTAATAGTGTGATACAAAAATTTGGTTGACGTGATAGTTTTTTTAATAGTGTCTTGGATGGTGTGATAGTTGTTGTAATAGTTATTGTATAATTTCTATATTTGGTAAGTATGTCATGTATAAGGATACAACTCTTGTATTATGAAAAAACAATAAACTATGAAATCATGATTCAAACTTTAACTTGGTATCGGAGCTGAAATCTACCAAAATACGCCGCTGCCTACCTCTTTGATCTTCTTCGCGAGCTCTATTTCGCGATTAACCATGTTCCTAATTACCTCTGTTCTTCCAGTTCCGCAAATTCTAGTCATTGGTGCTCTAGTTCATTCAAGCGAGCTTATATTTTAAGCTATGTTTTTTAGTCTGGCTCTTCCAGCACATCTCTGGTTCTCGAGATGAATTGGTTGCTTCCTTTCAACTTTCATCTCTATTTGTTGGCTCTCTGTAATTTTTTAGTAGCTATTATTGGATATTCACTATCCCAGAGTTCTATTTGTCACTGAAAAAAAAATGTTGCTGCTTATTTCATCCGCCACTTAGTTGTTAATATGTTTACAACTAATAAATCTTCTGAAAGTAGTGAAATAGTCACTGGAACACATGATGGTAGGTTGTCATCTACAATGACGATTCATGAAGGTTTCTCTCCAATCCATGTAAAATTGGATGGAGCAAATTATTGTATTTGGTCTAAACTACTGGAAATGCATATTTCTGGTAGAATTAAAAAGGGGTATATTACTGGAAGAAAACTTGCACCACTAGAATTTGATCTTAGCTATGATGAATGGGAAGGACATGATGTACTAGTTAAAGGCTTGCTCATTAACTCAATGACTCTTCCTCTCATGTCTCACTTTGTTCAATGGGCTCATCAAAGGAGGTATGGGAAGTTGTAAAAAGGACTTATTGTGAGATCCCGACCCAAAAATATTATGTTTGGTTAAATTTTAAGTAATAAGTTATTGAAAAATGGGTTCAAAGAGATAACGGACCATTGGAAGTGTATAAGACCCTAAAGGATAGTTTTTGAACTAGGTCCGGTAAATCGGTCATAACTTTTAGCACAGATGTCCGTTTGGGGTCCATAATATATCAAATCAAAGCTAAGACAAAGACGAAGCTGAAAATATAAGGCCACATGCCTAGGCGGTCCACCTAGGCATGTACAAAAAGACCGCCCAGTCCAGTGGGCAATAGAGATGGAATTGGTGCATGGGCGCCTAGGCGCACTTTCTGTGCATGCCCAGAACAGCGAGATCAACTTTGAAGTTAAGCCAAATGTGCCTAGGCGCAATTTTGAGCGCCTAGGCGCTCCCCGAGCAGTTAAGTGCCCCTATGCGACCAGAAAATGCATTTTTCTTGGTGAAGCGTGATCCTAGTGTGAGAGAGAGAAAATTAGAGAGAGAAAGTGAGGTTTTGAGAGATTATTGAAGATTTGGAGCTTGGATTGAAGATTTAAACAAGATTTGGAGGAGATTTCCAAGATTCAAGTTAGTTTTCTAGTTTTGTAAAATCTATGGTTTTTCTAGATTTCGTTTGATTTGGTAATAGATGGAATTTAGGGCTTAGATATGTTGATTCTAGGGTTATTTATCATTGTTTTACTAGGTTTGATCATTGGTTTAGGTTGAGTTTTGAATTGGGTGGAGTTTGGAGGATTTGGTGAAATTCTAGAGAGAGAAGGTTTGTCTCTCTTGATTTATGATTAAATTCATGCTTTTATGGAATATGGATGTTATTGATATGAGTATATGGGATTGGTTGGTTGAAATTGATAGGTTGAGAGAAAAGCTCGAAACCCTAGTTTTGGGAATTTGAGTTGGTAAGCTTTTGCTTGGGTAATGAGGTAGGGATTCTTAACCCATTTTCTATCGTATTATTTTTCTCTAAAGAGCGGTTGAAATTCTTCATTGGTCTTTATTATTTGTGTTCTTGCCTAAATTATTCCTTAGGAAGAACGAACCTTCTTGTTGATTATTGATGAATTTACATACCCCTTGAATGCTTAATCATCTATTGGGCATGATAAACCTCGTTCATGCATCATGTAGTTATGTATATATATAGGATTGTTATATATACGAGCTTCTTTTGCATGACATTATTGGACATGAATTATAGATGCATTGGGTCTATGAGTATGGACTCGTAGTATCCTTAGGTTATACTTTTGTGATGATGTTGGATACCGAATACGCACATTATTGTTGGAATCGGGATTTCCATTATGTAGGTGCACCTATAGTCGTTCTGGGGCAAAGTGCAAGGGTTTCGATGATTTTCCGGAATATTCGTTGCCTGGTGCCAGGCGCTGTAGGGTGTAGCCCGAGGTTATGCATTGTTGTGACATTTTAGGATGTCATTTGCTGCATTGAGCTTGTTCCAATATTCAGCCTTTACATTCTTTATGATTCATTTTATTTTCCCTACTGAGCCTCCTGCTCACCCTATTCCTTTTCTGTATCCTTCAGGTGAGACTGGGGCTGAGAACCAGGCTGCGGATCAGTAGAAGGCGGTGTGACATGGAAGGCCACCCTAGGTGCACTAGGATTTGTATTTGATTGTTTGAGAACCTTCGTTATGAATTAAGTACATATAGTACTTTAAATGGTTGACTATTATGTTGCTTAAATACCTTTTCGGTATGTTGGATGGATGGTCGGGAGGTATGCCGTGTGATCGGGACTCCCGTACCTGGATAGTGGACCTTGGGTCCGGATTGATAGACTTTGATTGTCTTTGATGATATTATTGGTATGAATATGTTTTGCTTATTGATTGCATGTGATTAGGAGGCCTGAGGCCCTGCCTAGTGTGTGAATGTGGATAGATGGCCAGAGGCCCTGTTAGGCTGCAGAACTTCTCTAATTATTATTGATTATCTTTCGCGTGTTAAGTGAGATGTGACTCCAGGTTGGCACCCTTCGATATACGGGGAGGTGCTGTCGGATTTCTGTTAGAATCCAGGGTTAGGTTGGCGTGTTATGAGGTCCTTAGTGACGGGGCACACGCCTAAAGTGGCGCTCCCGGCTCAGTGCGTGAATTCCGGGTCAGGGCGTCACACTTATGTTGATGCATCCGATTCTTCAAAAGTTTATGAACTAAGCAAGAAGGCATTCCAATCAAAATAAAATGGTCTTCCATTGCCTGATTACTATAATGAGTTGAATTCCATCTTCATGGAACTTGACTATCCGACGCCTAATTATATGAGTTATCCTACTGATATTGAGAAGCAAAGAAAGAGGATGGCTAAAGATCAAATTTACATCTTCCTTGCAGGACTTGATCATGCCTTGGATCAGGTCAGTAGTCGGGTTATTGCTGCATCTCCTTTGCCTACCTTGGAGGAGGCATACACTCAGTTTTGTAGGGAGGTGCAAAGATAGGTTACTATGAGGATTGAAGACTATGTTGAGGCATTAGCTTTGGTCATAAAAAATTAGTCCTCAGTCACTCCCTTCACATGGCACTACAAATACATCTGATTCCATTCGTCATTGTACTCATTGAAATGGAACTAGACATACTGTTGATGTTTGTTGGAAGAAACATGGTTACCCAGAATGGTTCGAACTTAAGCAAGGTGAGAAAAAAAACAAGAAGTCCTCTCGTATTGTTGTCTTTGAGCCATCTCTATCTAGTGCCTCACATGTATCTCGAGAGTCATCTCCTGGTAATAATTCTAGTTGTGATTTAGGTTCTTTTACTAACCAAACTTGGGTTATTGATTCAGGGGCTACCGATCATATGACTAGTAATTGTTCCTTGTTTCATTCACACAAAAAATCCTCTTGTCGAGTCTGTTCAGGTTGCTAATGGAGATCCCATGTCGATCACTGGTGCTGGAAATGTTTCTTTTTCACTAACTTTATCTATGTCTTCTGTATTATGTGCACATACGCTCTCTAACAATCTTTTGTCTATCAGTCAGATTACCAAAATATTGGATTGTTTTGTTACCTTTCACTCTAATCATTGTGTGTTTCAGGGCAATCTTACAAAGATGACGATTGGCACTGGTAAAGAGAGAGGGGGTCTTTATTACTTGGAAAGATCTCAAGCTTTACATTTTGATTCAAGTACAAGTGTTACATCAATAAGAGAGAAGTCTGCTAGGGAAAAGATTATGTTATGGCATTGTCAGTTAGGGCATGCTTCCTTTAGCGCTCTAGAACGTTTGTTTCCTAAGTTATTTTGTAATGTATCTGTTTCAAGCTTACGTTGTGAACAATGCATTTATGCAAAAAAAAATCATCGAGTTCCTTTTAAATTAAGATTCAATAAAAGTTCTCATCCGTTTTCCTATGTTTATGCTGATGTTTGGGGTTCTTTCTCTACTCCTTATTCAGGTCATAAATAATTTCTCTCCTTTATTGGTGACTGTAATAGGGTGAGCTAGGCATATTTATTAAAATCTAAGAGTGTGGTTATCCATGTGATTCCTAAATTTTTTCAAATGATTGCCACACAATTTCATACCAAAGTTTAGGTGTTTCATTTTGTCAATGGTCGTGAGTTTTTAAATAATTCACTTGCTGTGTTTTATCAACTTCAAGACATTCTTCAACAAACTACATGTGCTTATACACCACAACAAAACAATATCGCAGAATGTAAGAACCGACATCTCCTAGAGGTAACAAGAGCCTTGTGTATCACTATGCAGGTTCCAAAAAGGTTATGGGGTGATGCTGTTTTGACTGCTATTTTTTTAATCAATAGACGCATAATTGATTATCAGTCTTCTTTAAGGATGTTGTCTAGGTTTCATTTTATTCCTTCTACTCTTAAACTATGTCCTTAGATTTTTGGTTGTGTGTGTTTTGTCCATGTTCACTCTCTTCATCGTGATAAACTTGATCCTCATGCTCTATGTTGTGTCTTCATTGGCTACTCAAGTTCTCAAAAAAGGTTACAAATGTTTTCATCCTCCTACAGAAAAATATTACGTATCCATGGACGTTCAATTTTGTGAATGAGTATCTTTTTTCTCTGGGGATGTCTCCTTTGTTCCTCTTCCGGGGGAGATTCATAGTAGAGAAAAAGAACAAGTGTGGTTGGCAGAAAAATTGGTATTGAAAACCTCTAAAACTATTTTTGAGGAGTCCCCTGAACTTGAGGGGGAGAAAACTCCTGAACCTGTTTTGGGTGAGGAGTCTAGGCCAACTTATTGATGTGTGTATTTTATACCACATTTACATGCATATTTTGGTACACATTTATATTATTTTGTGTTAAGATTGTGTTGATAATTTGAGATTTTGTGTGTTTTGTATGTAGGAGGGTTGAAGTGAAGTTGTGGTTAAATTGATGGAAATATGGCTAAAAACTAGTGGAAAACGCCCTTTCAGCGCCCTACCAGCACTCCATAAGACATAAAACCAGAGAAAAATGCCCTTTCGGCGCCTTTCCAGCGCTCCAGCATTTCAGAGGCAGAAGAAAACGCCCCTCCAGCGCCAGAAGAGCACTCGAACTAGATTTTGATTTCCAGAATTACTAAAGACTTAGTTGACTAGGTTTTTATGTCATTTACTTGTGTAAACCTAGGGGAAACCCACTTGGAGTATAAATAAGGCTTAGAAAATAGAAAATGGGGTTCCAACATTGGGAGGAAAGGCAAGGACGGCTGGACATCAACTTCATCTTCTTCCTTCATTCCTTTTGCATCTTATATGGTTTCTTCTTCCTTTTCTTGTGTATTTGTTGTTATGATTTGTAACTAAACTTATTTCTAGGGTTTGACCTAGCCAAGCATGAATGTTATGAGATGATTTGATCTATATTATGAGCTTTTGATTCAATTCTCAATTCTTGTTCTTAATTATCATACTTCAAAGTATGATTTCTACATAATTGCTTGATCATCAATTATGTTGTTTATTATACTCATCTAGCCAAATCACATAAACGATCCATATTTATGTATTTTGGCAGAATCGGAATTAAGAAGATTAATTGTCGAATGCTCTGATCCGGGTTTAGGGGATTGATTGGTTGTTTAGTTCTTCTAGTTGTAATGGGTTATTTTTACTAAATTAAAGACTGCGATCAAACATGATTAATTTGGTATCGATAATACGTGTTATTGCCACGATCAATGGAATAACATAATTGAGTGAGGAATCGACCCTTGAATTGGAATTGTTATCGAATGCTTAACTTTTGTATCTCATAATAGGATTGCTTGGTGAGGTTATACCATAGGTTTTTCTCATTGTAATTGTTAAAATTCTGTTTGCTCATTGTTTTAAGGAATCAAAGATATTTTCCATATTTAAGTTGTCATTCGTTTTATTAGTTAAGTGCATTATTCGATTAAACTTGTCCCTGTGGGATCGACCTTGTACTCACACTTTGTGCTACATCAGTACACTTGTGCGCTTGCAAGTATTTTTACATCACTTATCTTTGGCAAAAGGGGTTTATAAGAAAAAAACTTGTCTATGAACCTTCTTCTGCAAGGCCTCTTTTGGATCCGTCTTTGATGATATTACTATACCACCGGATGAATCTTCTGAGATTGAACCTGAGGTAAGTGGATTCTCTAAATCTAAATTTAATATCGTTTATCCTGTGTCTGATTTTGTGTCTTATCATGGTCTTTCTAAATCTCACTTAACTATTGCACTTCAGTTGTCCTCTATTTCCATTCCTAGTCATTTTCAGGAAGCCCTAGAGAATCCGAAGTGAAAGTGTGCTATGATAGAAGAAACGAAAGCTCTTCAAAAGAACTCTACGTGGGAGATGGTTCCGTTGCCTTCAGAAAAGAAGATAGTGAAGGTGTAAATGGGTGTTTACGGTGAAACAAAATTCAAATGAGACAGTTGATAGATACAAGGCAAGATTGGTTGCTAGTGGTTTTACCCAGAATTATGGAATTGATTATCAAGAGAATTTTTCTCTTGTGGCAAAGATGAATATTGTTAGTGTCATTCTTTCTCTTGCTGTTAACATGGACTGGCCATTATGACGGTATGATGTAAATAATGCATTTCTTCATGGTGATCTGGAAGAGGAGGTTTACATGGATCCTCCTCCAGGATTTCTGCCACTGGGAAGAAATATGTGGAAGCTGAAAAAGGCTTTGTATGGTCTGAAACAGTCGCTGAGAGCTTGGTTTGGCAGATTTAGCAAGTCCATGAAAAAGTATGATTTTCAAAAAACTAAAGCTGATCATACACTATTTTACAGAATGGAAGCTGTTGATATTACATTGTTGGTTGTTTATGTCGATGACATGATTGTTATAGGCAGTAACTTGAGCAAGAGATAGGAACTGAAGAAGCATCTAACTGAGGAATTCAAAATGAAGGACTTGGGTGCTCTAAAATATTTCTTGGGTATTGAATTGTCTCAATCCAAACAAGGACTATTTCTTTCTCAGCGAAAGTATGTTTTAGATCACTTGGATGAAACTGGATACTCTGTTTGTCAACCTGTTGATACTCCTATTGAAGTGAATCATAGTCTTGCTATCTATCATAATCAGGTTCCTACTAATAGGGAGGGATATCAAAGGTTAGTAGGAAAGTTGATTTACTAGACCCGACATATCATATGCAGTTAGTGTCTTGAGTCAGTTTATGCATAATCCTAGTAATCAACACATGGATGTAGTAAATCGAGTTTTAGCTTACTTAAAATCCTCTCCAATAAAAGGAGTTATCTTTTCTCGACATGGTCACTTGGATGTTGTTGAATATATTGATTATGACTTTGCTGGATCCAGGTTTGACAAAAAATCTACTTTTGGCTACATATGTTTTATTGGTGGCAATCTAGTGACTTGGAGAAGTAAGAAACAACATGTAGTTGCATTGTCTACTGTTGAGACTGAATACCATGCTCTTCATTATGTAACTTCACAAATTACTTGGGTTAAAATTCTCTTGGAAGATCTAGGGTATCCTCCAAAGAAACGAATGATGTTATGTTGTGATAATACTACAGCTATCGAGATTGCCAATAATCCAATTCAACATGATAGAACAAAACATATTGAATTAGACAGAAGCTACATCAAGGATAATTTAGATTCGGGTGCAATAGAAATTCCTTATGTTAAGAGTGTTAATCAACTAGTTGATTTAATGACGCATGTTGTTGCAAGACATACCTTGCATATGTCTCTTTCCAACTTGGGCATGAGTGATATCTACGCACCAACTTGAGAGGGAGAGTTGGAATACAACAATTTGGTAGTTGTTGTAATAGTGTGATACAACAACTTGGTTGGTGTGATAGTTGTTGTAATAGTGTCTTGGTTGGTGTGATAGTTGTTTTAATAGTTATTGTATAATTTCTATATTTGGTAAGTATGTCATGTATAAAGATACAACTCTTGTATTATGAAAAAACAAGAAACTATGAAATCATGATTCAAACGTTAACTTACTCCTGTGTGTTCTTGTGATGCTCTGAAGAAAATTTCCACCTATCAGCATGAGGATTACATTGTTAAATTCCTCAATGGCTTAAATGACTTCTATCATCCTGTTAAGGATCAAATCTTGTTGACTGATCCTCTACCAACAATCAGCAAAGTATTTTCTATGGTTATCCAAGCCAAAATTCAGCGAGGCTTCACAGTTGTTCCTTCTCTTCCTATGGAGTCTTCAGCACTGTTAGCTAAAACTAATTATGGAAAACCTTATTCCAAGAATACTGCTATTTACACTCCCTATGGCAAAACTGGCCACAAACAGAAGAAGTGTTATTGTTTGCATGGATTTCCTCCTGATTACAATTTCACCAAAGGACGTAATGCTCAGGCACATCATGTGGAACAAATTGAATCATTAGCACCTTCTGTGAGTACTCCATCACTAGCTCCACCAGCTTCTTTCACATTGGAACAATACCAAAAGTTATTAGCTCTCATTTCACCAACATAAAATGTTATTTCTGCTGCTCATCATGTTGCTACTTCTTCTACAGGTATAACTATTTCTTCTTCTATATTCAATACATGTGATCCTTCCAAACCTTTTGTCTCTCCTTATACATAGATAGTGGACACAGGTTCCACTGATCACATGATATATGATCAGTCTCTTTACACTTCACCCCTTTCTCCTTCAATAGTCTCGTTCATTTTCCCATTCGGCACACAGTGCAGGTTACTCACATTGGCAATCTTCAAATAAATTCTCATCTCATTCTTACTGGTGTCCTGTGTGTCCCTGCTTTTTTCCACTAATTTTCTCTCTGATAGCAAACTTACAAAATCCAATTGTTTTGCACTCATTTACACATCTCACTCTTGTTTCATTTAGCCCCTACCTTCATGGATGGCGATTGGAGTGGGCAAAGAGATTAATGGCCTCTATCACTTGTCCTAGCAATTGTCATCAACTTCAAAATCTCTTCCTATAGTACTTCCATTAATGACACTGTTAGTAACACAATTACTTCAAACAATGTTTTCTTTGATCTTTGGCATTTTAGACTTGGTCATTTTGTCTTCATCTCCATTGAAAATTTTATGTACTCATGTTCCTGCCATTTCATATAATAAAGATTTTATTTGTCCTATGGCTAAAAAAAATGGTTGCCCTTTCCTCATAGTAATATTATTTCTCTGTCTGCATTTGCTCTTATTCACTGTGACATATGGGGCCCTTGCTCCACTGCTTCACTTGGTGTTCATCACTATTTCTTAAGCATTGTGGATGATTATACACGTTGCATTTGGGTGTATCTTATGTGTTTCAAATCTGAAGCTGCATTTATTCTCCAATCTTTCATTCAACTTATATTCACCCAATTCAATGTTTTTGTCAAAATTGTTAGAACTGATAATGAGGCAGAATTCAATTTGCCACATTTTTATTCCACTAAGGGCATCATTTATTAGACATCATGTGTTGAAACTCCTCGACAAAATAGCAAGGTTGAGCGCAAACATCAGCATTTGCTAAATGTCGCTCGCTCTCTTAGATTTCAAGCACATTTACCTCTTTTGTTTTGGGGTGACTTTTTTTAACAGTTGCTTATCTCATCAATAGGGTTACCACTCCTAAATTTTCTAACCAAACACCTTATCAACTTCTTCATTCTACTACTCCATCTTATTCCCACTTAAGAGTGTTTGGTTGTTTATGTTTTGCATCAACTTTACATCGCAATTGTACTAAGTTGGATGCTAGAGTTGTTCCTTGTATCTTTATTGGTTATCCTTCTAATGTGAAAGGTTACAAACTTCTCAATCTTCTTTCTAAGTCTTTATTCATCTTTAGAGATGTTGTGTTTTATGAAAAAAAATTCCCTTATCAAACACCTTCCCTCATGAATTCAATTCCTTCTGGTCCTTTTTTTTCACTGGTTGATCTCCACCGCACTACCTTGGCATCTCCCTCTCTTCCAAATCCAAATGAATCTGACTTACAAAATCCTGCACCACTTAATCGACCTTCTGACCCACCTTCAGAATTACCTTTAGAAACTAGTGTCCCACCTCTACCACCTCAACGCAAATCCACCAGATCACTCAAAAAAAACCTTTAAACTTACAAAAATACCATTATAATTCTGTCATCAGTACCTCTTGTACTCCATACCCCATTGTTAATGCTCTTAGTTATTATTCCGCATCTCCTTCTTATAAAATGTTTTTCTATTCCATATTTGCCCATTATGTTCCTCATACTTATTATGAGGCTTCTAAGGACCCTGCTTAGTGTGATGCCATGTCCAAAGAGATTACTGCCTTAGAAACTAATCACACCTGGAATATTGTATCTTTGCCTCCCACCAAACAACCTATTGGTTGTAAATGGGAATACAGAATTAAGTATCATTCTTATGGAAGCATTGAGTGTTACAAAGCTTGGTTAGTAGCCAAGTGGCGAAGATAACCACCATCAGACTCTTTCTTGCTTTGGAAGCCATTAAAGGATGACATCTTCATCGAATGGATATGAAGATTTCCTTCCTCCATGGAGATTTGAATGAGGATGTTTATATGACTATTCCACCTGGCTATCAGATCAAGGGGGAGCAGTCTTTCACTTACAAATCACCATTGCAAACTCACCAAATCCTTATATGGTCTAAAATAGGCCAACAAACAATGGTTCAGTAAGTTGACTACTTTTCTGATTGATTTTTTTTTAAAATGAAAAGTGCTCGAGAACACTACAGCCACTCCCGACTTGGCTGAAAATTAAACGAATTTTTAATTTTTGACTGATTTTTTTTATATAAAAATGAAAAGTGCTCGGAAATATTACAGCCACTCCTGGCTTGGCTGAAAATTGAACAAAATTTTTTGATTGATTTTTTTTATATATAAAAAATGAAAAGTGTTCGGGAACACTACAGCCATTCTCGGCTTGGCTAAAAATTTGAACAAGATTTTGATTTGCGTTTTTGTTTTTTTTTTATTTTTAAATTATTATTATTTTGAATTATTGTATTTACATAAAGAAATTTACATGGGAACATTGTAGGTATCCCTAGGCTTGTCCGTGACATGGGCTGGACTTGGGTAAAAGATACATGAACTGACATTGTAGAGTTCTTAGTTGGGCCTCTCTATATTCGCGACCACATTCAACAATTGCTCCCATCTTCGTCGGCTGGCCTCCGGCTGATGCTCATGAGCCGATGTTTCTTGAATACGGTGAGGTGGTGGTGGTCTAGTAGCAGACCGAGATGTTTCCCCTAGTAATACAACTCGAGGCCATGATGTTTTTCGCCTCTTGGCAGCAGTGGACATTTGGCTAATGCTTTTCCGTTAGTTGTTTTTCTGCATAATGTTTACTGGATAAAATGGAGAGATTTGGCTTATAGGAGGACGAATGTCTTTGCTCAAGACCAATTGGGTAACGAGCCGTGGGAAATATAACTTTTCGACCTTCGTCGGTCTATTTTCCACGAAACTCTGTGTCTTTAGAATAGTGGCCATAAAGAATTCTTCAATATCGAACCATACTCCCTTATACATATAGTATAGGGCATAAAGAATCTTACCCCGTCACTGGTGGTGGTGGCCGATGGGGCAAAGGTTGTGCCGGAGAGCGTTGTCCAGCAACCACATCTTCAGTGGCAAATAAGAGCAGCGTGTAGCGTTTACTTTCTTATCGCTCTGTCCTCGACACATGTCGTCAATTATCTCTTCCTTAGAAACAGATACCGGTGCTTTGAAACCAGTAGCTACATTATAAGAAGGGGGATACCCTAAACACTCGCATACGTCTGCTATGGTGAATTGAAGTTTTATACCGATTACTTCCACCTGGTAAATCGGATGTGGTCCGGTTCTCGTACTGGGTGGTAACATTTCAAGAGTCTCGTAGAAATCACGAACTATACGAGGGAACACTGATAAGTCACTTGTAGGATCTGGGTTAACCAAAAATAACATAAAGTGATCCTGGAGGTAGTTCATAGCCCAACGAGCATTGGCATCTCTAAGAATGTGAAAGTCGAATCGTTGCTCAGGAATAATTTCCGCTTTAGCAAACAACGTGATTTCTTGTAAGCGGGGTGACAGAGTCCCATCCATTGAATGAGATGAAAGATGGGTGAGGAATTTGAACGAAACCAAGATGAGCAATAATGGAGAATGAGGTGAGACAAACGAAAATCACCGAAAGTGAGTAATCGTGTCGATAACTGAAAAAACAAAAGATGAAGTGATGAGATCAGAGTGAAAACAGTGATCGACTATCGGTGAAAGAGACGAGATGATGAGAAAGATTATACAGATACTGGATATGATGAAGATACGCAACTCAGAGAGGAAGAAGAACTTGGCCATAACCGACAAAACATTATAAATGAGTCGTAAAATTCCAAATGTGGTTGAAAAGTCGAAATCGTGTTTGATACGGTGAAAATGTGTCACTTAGTGGAGAAAACAGAGGAATCAACCAAAAGAGACAAAAATTGGCCAGAATTGAAGATAGAGGAGGAAAATGGGGATATGCTCCTGAGTTGGTGATAGAGGTGTGATGGAGACGGGGAAGAGACATGATATAGACAGGGAAGGAAAATATGGAGAAAAGATACAAAAATAATTTGAAAATATAATCCATGAAAACGAAAGAAATGCTTACACGCCCGAGTTGCGACAAGGATAGGGAAGAAACATGATAGAGATAGGGAGGAAAAATTTGGCTAAAAGAGACAAAATATTTTAAAAACACATGCCATGAAAACGACAGAAAGGAAGAAAGTCACGCATAGTCACCCGTCAGGGCAAATGTCAAAATGATTGATCGAGATTTATAGCCTCCCATCAGGGCAATGATTGAAATGATTGATCGGGGTTTATAGCCTCCCGTCAAGGCAAATGTCAAAATGATTGATTGCGATTTTTAGTCCCCCGTCAGGGCAATGATTGAAATGATTGACAGTTTTGTAATTGAAAATCTGCAACTAATGCATGAGTACACAAGTGGATTTGTGGGTCATTTCCAAAATATTCTGAGCAAGTGATGCATACTTGATTCATGAAGATTGACCGAATTTTTACTACTTGAACAAACCTGTCAAATGATAATCAATGTGTAGCGATGATGCACGCAATGACATGTATTACTCAATTATGAATGTCTTATTTGGAATGAATGCAGTACTCGCAAGTCACTATCATTACTCCATATTCTGATTAACAAATGATCTTTTTCGAGAACCCTACTCTCAAAACTTTTTCATTTTTTTCATTTTTCAATTTTTTTTTTAATTTTTTTTAATTTCAGTAATGATCAATTTTCTTCAAAATCTATTGCATGCACACACTTCTTAATTAAAAAAAATTTCCATTTGTGTGTTTCAAATCATCCCTCTCCTGATAATACATGTCTCGACCACAGAAATACTTGAAATCAAATGGGAAACTTCTTAAGAGGTGAAATTGGATGATCAAAGTCAAAGAAATGCATAATCTAACGAGATTTAGTCGAAAACGATGGGTGACGGTAGAAAGCTTATTTTGACTGAGATATTTATACGCACAAGAATATAGAGATGTCAAAGAAATGAGAGAGATATTGAAATTTTCCAAGATATAATCGTGACAATTGAAAGATTACACCAAAACTGCCCCAGTTTTGGTGTGCCCCAATTGACAATGATTAAATCCAACTCATATCAAATAAGATTACTGAACCCTTCATTTCTGCCAATAGGCCTCCTCTTCTGATGTAATGATCGCACCAAAAACTGCCCCAGTTTTGGTGCATGTTTAATTGACTATGACTGAACTTTTCAAATCTGTCAACCAGCTTTCTTCTTTGAGCTGAATTTCTTCCAGGGTGAAATATGTATGACACGGACCAAAACTGCCCCAGTTTTGGTGTATCTTTCCATTCTGCATTCTCACCCATATCACTATGAGACAAATTAGTGGTCTATTCAGATGTCATTCACAAATTAATGAACCAAACCACTCTTCCAACAATCTAGAAACAGAGTCTGTGACCTGAATTGAAGCGCCCCTAAGGACTTTCACTTCAATAGAATTTTTATTTTTCCCTAATTTTTGCCTAGAGCACCTTTTCAGGTTTTTACTCTAGTGGGATTTTTTGTTGTTTTTTCTTTTTTTTCTTCCAAACAATGATTGTATCAATTCAACGGTTACTTTTGCACCCTTCAAGGATTCAACCGATCATAATTATTCAAATGTCTCCATTGATGATAACAAGTGGCATGAGAAATACAGAATAAATCAAAGACAGTAACTCAATTTATTCATCCAAAACACATTAACTAAATTTCCCAAAAGATGAACAATAACAACACAACTTTTGCAATGCTCAACAATTACTGGAATGATGGAAAATAAAACCCTGATTGCAACCCTGGGTCCTCATGATTCGGAGGATAATGATTCTGTTGTTGGACTTGTGTAGTAGAAAACTGCATGGTATGCATCCCAAAATCACTGGACGATTGATGAGGCATGTGAGTCATGATTCCACGGTTGCTTGCAATATATGCCATTAACAGGTCAACACTTTTGGACAAATGATCCAGATGTTCCACGATCTGCGTTAACCTTTCAACTATAGCAGTGGTTTCAGATGACGGGGAACGATGAACAGTAGAGCATTCAGCCGCGGTAGGAGTATCATCAACATCAAAATCTTTGTACCTTCTGATCATCCTGCGATCAATCGCACACTTTGGATGTTGTACCTCCTCATATGGTGCCCAAATAACTCCAGCTTTCATGCACAATGTGCAAATCAGAGAAGGCAAACAAAGCCCTATAGTTGTTGTATTGCGACAACTATGGACAATGGAATTATGCAAAATTTTGCCAATATCCACTGATTTTCCATGTAAAATACAATAAAGCAAAACTGCTCTATTTTTGGGAATATCAGTTGAATGAGTACTTGGCATGAGCTTCGCCAAGATAAATCGCATCTAGGTCCTGCTATTTTTAGTCATGGCTGATGTAGGGAATGAGACCTCCACCCCTCTAAATTTCTTCCAAGCAGCACCTGACTTACACAACGCGCGAATCACTTCATCCATAATAGTTTCAGATTCTAGCAGGGCAGAGAAATTATCATCGACGATGTCTGGAAGATTATAGACAACATTGATGCTCTTGCTGTCAAATGGGACCATCATACCCCGAACATATACATGTTCATACCCTACAACTGCATTTGCATAGAATTCCCTTACCACTGGGACAACTGCGGGTTTTGGCTGTGCAAAAAAATCCTCCCAACCCCGCTCAGCAATAATTTTTGCAATTGCAGGTTCTGCTGTAAAAGAAGCTTGGAAACCTCTCTCTGGAATAATTTTTCTTCCCCTTATTGATTCTCGATATTCTTAACCGCTTCCTGACAGATAAAGCGATTTAGATCAGTCATTTGAGGGGATTGCTTGAATGGTCTTTTGGTAGCCAGAGAGATGAGCCAACTGAGGTGGTTCAAAATCGACCCGTGAAATATGAGAATACCGCAAAGATTTTCAAACAAGGAATTTTAGCGTGGTAAGAAAAGGGAAAAAAAATTTGGCAGATGGCCTGCTAGTAAAGCTGAGTTGATGATGGAGAGGTAGCTCAAAGAGGAAGAAAATGAATTTGGCTGGAAGATGAAAACACCATTAAAGAAAGTGTTGAATAAAAAGTAATGAAAGAGAGAGAAATGAGGAAAAGTCGAAATACACAGTTGCGTAGGTGGAAGAGCCTACGAAGAAATGCGGCTCAAGGTGGCGGAAGAGACAAAAAATCATTAAAGAAATTTTGAATCATTGGCAAGAGAAGGAAACAATAGAGGAAGATTGAAATGCACGCCTGAATTAGTGATAGAGAAAGTGAGTGATTGTGAAATATCTCATTTGGCAACCAAAAGATCCGCAGACAAGAAAATCATTCATTTAACACAGAAATTGTCCTCACATGGTCAACATCATAAACTGCACATATTTACTCCCAATCAGACTCATTATTGATGGTATCAATTCAAATCATTTTAGTTATATCAAAATCGTCGGCCTTATCCTTTTGGTCAATGCATACTATCCTCACCATTGAGCTTGATAACATATACATCAAAAAGATTGTCACCTTGACTTTAACAACCTATAAGGCTAGGCGCTCAAAACACAAAAGGAACACATTTTCCAATTCTCCAAAAACAAATCATGCATTTATCGCACCAGATCAAAGCCGTTCAGGAAGTAACAAATCAGTACATGCAATAGATTAAATGGGACACATATCATTTATGCATAAATCTGATCCATGCAATACTGGCTTTGACAATATAATTATGAGTAAGTCCAAACAAAGATGGTGACCCGAGGAAATGAATATTGTTCATTATAATTGGCAACAAGTCATCAACTATTTGCTATTACTCTCTCATTTGTCATCTGTTTTTCTTCCCCTTATTTCCGTTGGTCACTTAGCTATCTGACCATTATCTGAAAATCACCCAAGAAAATTAACAATTTCCATGGAAGTTCATCTTCTAGAAGCTCCACATGATACAAACCATCTTGCTTCATCCCACCATGCTCCAATTAAAGATATTATTTCAAAAACATGAGTTTCTAAAATAATGGTGCCCAGACCCAAACCAAAGTACTGGGACAGATCCTGAAAAACTCGAAGTTTCAACCCATAAGAATTGATGACGAGTCAATAATTTCAACACTAACGGCCCACCCATTTAATGGTGCCCACTGCAACTTTAACAGATGGAGCGTTCTATCATTTCCGACAGGCTTGACCCACACATTGATAGAAAATACAATAGTTTTGGCAGCCAGCCTTACACATGTTCAGATAGCACGAGAATCGATCAACAAATCCCACCAAAACTGTTGAAAGCAATGACCAGCCTTAAAGAGAAAAGCCAAGTGTCACTCGTTTAACCATGTAAAACAAGACTTTATTTATTGGTATGAAGAAAGCCAAACCACCTCCCCTGATAAAATAATAGAGAATTGTCTATGACCGACACATGTCTCAATAAAGACCAAATCATGCAATAGTACGCAGGAATCAAGCAATGAATTCCAAAACCATCCCTTGCATATCTCGACAAAATACTCTCCAAAATTCCTGTAGCCTAAGGTGTAGTACTTTCTGTAATGTCAGCGTTCACCAGCCTGGCTACTACGGATTTCATTGATTTTCCCCATAACTCGACTGCTGCCCCAAACCAAAAGTTCATGCTTGGTCAAGCTATTAATATATTCAATATAAAGCTTGACGATGAACAAGACAACTTTTCCCTCTGAATTCTTCCCACCAGAAACGGTTCTCATAAATATGCTGGATCGACTCCAATTTCGATTGAGACATCTCAACACTTTGGGTGATAACTCAAATTCATTCCCAATGTCAGAGAAGGATTCAACATTGTTAATGGGTACACCCAAAATATGGTTCATTAGGTTCATCTATTTCATTATCATCAATTTCAATCTTGGTGAATGGTGTGATAGAATGTGTGAGATTTGTAATTTGGAAATGATAGAAAAATAAAAGAGAATAATTTTGAGAATTTTGAACAGAGACCTTTATTCATGGTGAATATAGAAAAATATATGAACAACATGCAACAGTCGAACTAAAAATTCATCAAAGAGAAAGTAAAGACATGCTCATTACAAAACCCAATAGGTAGTCATGAGCTAGACCACAAATGATTGTGCACTTAGAGATTACTCTTGGAGGCAATTGATAGAGACTGAAAATCTCCAACCAATCAAGTTATTGAACTCAAAACCTGATGGGCGAGAGCAAAGATTAGCAATAGAGTTTTGACCCTCATCCACTATGTAATTCATCAAATTGCCCAGTACAGTTTCCCAAAACGGCCCCAGTCTGATCCATTCCAACTTGACTCATCGTAAAATTAAGAGTTAATTTTCCCAAAAATTGCCCAAGTATTGCTCAAATTGACCTTTTTTGTTTTTTTTTTGTTTTTCTTTTGTTTTGAACATACAACTATCATTCAGTCAAAAGATAGATTTTCTCTGAATTATTGTATATGCATGAAATATATACATGGACATGTATGATCAATTAAAAAAAAAAGTCTATGAATATAACCTAAACTAATGTATACATGAAAAGTACATATGAACATGTGTAATTTAATGAATATACATATAGATACAATCTAACTTATGTACATAAAATAATACATGAATAGATATGTACGAGTGTCTAATGAGTATGTATGAACATGATGGATAAATGTACAAGAAGTAAATAGAGTATAGGAAAAATCAGGGTCTAATTCCACAAACTTTTGATGGTAACAAGATCTAGATTTTGTTGTGCATATGGGTAGGCTCGTCTAACTATCCCACGAGGTCCCGGATTAGGTTACCTTT
Source organism: Euonymus europaeus (assembly GCA_963580455.1). Taxonomy (NCBI): domain Eukaryota; kingdom Viridiplantae; phylum Streptophyta; class Magnoliopsida; order Celastrales; family Celastraceae; genus Euonymus; species Euonymus europaeus. The sequence goes on from OY756965.1 coordinate 6,312,114, forward strand.
AAATTTCAATTATTGAAACAAAGGCTCCTCCCCTAACTTTTAAGGGAGGTCAATCCGATGAGGATATCTTCCACTACCCATGCGAAGACGGAGTCTCACGAGAATAGCAGTCAACCCTCTCTAATTGCTTAGAATAGTGCTCGGGTGGTAGGCACGTGCGAGTGTTAGTGTCTAAAGGAAATCAAACAACCCTCATATATAAAGAAACCGATCGAGCAAACAAAAATAAAACAAAAAATTAGCCAATTAAATAAAAATTTCAGACTGACCCTCTTAGGTTTTTAAAAAAACTTGTCGTCCCCAGCAAAGTCGCCAGCTGTGTCAACCGGCCTGAAAATTGACAGAGTCGCCACCAATTGATTTTAAGGTGCAATTGGACACTTGAAGAAAAACCTGTGAACCAAAAATAAGGGCACGGGGGTCGATTGAGCATGAGGAAGGTGTTAGGCACCCCACGACTCCTATTTAAAACAGTTACTGAATTTCTAAATAATTGGCTATTTTCTGAAAATTCATTGTTTGCAAGATTGAGTTATTTTGAAGTAATAATGATTTGATTTTCAGATCATACCAACTTATGGTAGAAAAGATTGGATTTTGAAACACCAACTAATGGTGTTATATTTAAATTTAATAATGAAGTTGGAAATAAAATGAGGTTGAGTTTGAAGTTCAATCATATGGATTTTGAATGAATAAATTAGATTTGAAAAGAATTTGAAAATACCAACTTATGGTATTTATTTAAAGATGTATCATCTTATGGCTTCAAAGAGAATCGAATTTTTTAAATACCAACTTATGCCGTATTTAAATTTAATGACTGGTTTAAAATTAAGAATGAGATCGGGTTTTGAATTTCAACTTACGAAATTGTAATAAATAAATTGAATTTGAAAATAATTTGGAGGCATCAATTTATGGTTTTTATTTTGTTAAAATAAAGTTAATTTTGTGATAATAATTTATGATATTCGATAAAAGAATTAAATACCAACATATGGTATTTTATTTCAAGAGGATTAAATTTATAAAATTGATGATTAGGAATACCAACTTACAGTAAAAAATACTTGAATTTAAAATACCAACTTATGATATTGTATAGAAATTGTATAGAAATTGTATATTAAAATAAAGGGTAAAGTTTATAAAAATGATGATTGAGGGTACCAATTTATGGTGAAAAATATTGGAGTTTTTGAAAATACCAATTTATGATATTGTATTGGAATTAAAATTAGATTAGTTTTGGAATTCCAACTTATGGAATTTGGATGAAGGAATTAAATTAGACCAGAATCTGAACATACCAACTTATGGTAGTTATGTTAAAAAGATGGAGATGAAATCAACTTATGATATTTATTTGTGGATTTCATAATAATTTAAGATAAAAATGATTGAATACCAACTTATGGTATTTTATTACAAGTTTAAATATAGAAATACCAACTTATTGTATTCTTCAAATTAAAAATACTAAGGATTAATTACACAAGTAATTTCTTATACAAAATACATGTGTTAACATAAAACCCGATTAAATGAATTATAACCCAAAACACTCTCAAATAATCAATGGCCCAAGAAGGAAACAAAAACCCATATACTCACACTTAAACCCAGCCCAATCAAACAAAAACTAAAAAAACCCATAAATTGTTAAATCCGGCCCAATATTCTACAAAATAAAACAACCAGCCCATCATTTGGCCTAGCTCATCTTCAATTTTTCCTTCTGTCGGCAGCATCTTTTCTTCCTCTCTTCTAACTAATATCAAGTGTCCATAATTAACTTTTTGAAGCTCCTCACTGAACAAAATCCTGCCTCTGCTTTCCATCTTAGTTCGAGTTCTTCTTCCTTCTTCTGTCGGCTGCACGGATTCAACCAGCCTTACTATTTTCCTGTCTTGTGATACCTTTGATTGGTCTCTAGTTTTGGGTTGGATAGGCATCTTCAAACGATAATCACACCATACAGAATGAATTTCCAGGTGTTGTGAAGCTACTGTCAAAATCTCATCTCAATCGAACCACGGATCGTTTCTTGCTCAATGATTAAAAAACCCTGGTGCAGCATCTCTTTTCCTTAGAATTGCAATGACGTTCTATCATAAACTGGGTTAGATAGACGTACTCCAACGACAATCTCACCGTACAGAATAAAGTTTCAGTTGTTATGAAATTACTGTCAAAATTTCACTTCGATCAAACCACGGATCGATTCCAGATCATTGATTGAAAACCTGGTGTAAAGCTTGACGATAAGCTTGAGGTATATATCATCGGACTTGGGAGAGAGGAATTTTTGTATGGCTGTGATTAAGATTTAGTGATGATCGGGTGATGACTGGAAAAAGCTTGTAGTGATGGTTGGGATGAGTTCCAGAGATGGGAAGAATGAGGCGTGCTCTCGGGTGGTGATGATGATGATGAAATTGGAGAAATTGTGGTGGTCGAATGGGAGAAGCTGTGATGGTAGTGGTGATCTGATGGCTATGGGTAGCAGAGCAGCGTCGCCCCCCCCCCCCCTCCCCCCCAAGCCCATATGTGTGTGTTCCTCGATCGAAGAAGAAGTCCTCTTCTTGTAGGCTTCCTCTTCTAATCAAGAGTCGACAGAGGGAATCCACTTAGGTCCCTCCATTGCTTAATTTCTTCAATTTCCGTAAACACCGGGAGTAGTGGAGAAAAGGATAGGTACTTAATTTCTTCAAGTTAGGTAAGGGAAAGGGACGGGTGGAAAAAAGAAGAAGAAGAAAGAATTGGAACGCCGAATTTGGTGGAGAAATGGTCTAGCCAAACGAAAAAGAAATACCAATTGATATGATGGGAATAATTAAACGATTAGATAGGAATATAGTCAAATTTAATTAAATTAAAATAAAATAATAATTATATACACAAATTTAAAAATATACTCAACTCCCTGAACTATACCCGAACGAAATCGGGTTACTAAGTTGTCTCAGGCCCAGCATCTCCTCGCAACCAATGGAACACATTGATCATAGCATTGAGCACAATGGTATTCATCATGAAGATCTTAGAAGCCGGATAGACACTGCAAAAGGGTGTCACAGAGTGTGATGAAATTCTCAATGGCTTTAAGATTCGCGTTGACATCGTTGATACTTGTTTGCTTCAAAAACAAGGGGGAGAAGAGTTGTTCTTTTGGTTGTTCTTTGATGTTCTGGTTCTTTTGGTTTTTTTGATGTTTGAACAGTTTTTTAACAGCTCTGGATTTTTTGATGTTTGAACAGTTGTTGACCTACTTTTGGTTATTAATTTTGCAAACTATTTTGGTTATACTGATGGTATTGATATGCTTAAAATCTGTTTGGTGTTTGAGCATTGTTTTTTGATGTAGGGATTGGTCATTGTTCAATAGATGAATCATGAGTCCTACAATGTAGGCTATTTCTGAATGATTAGATGTTTTTCACTAAGGGGAGTTAGTGATTGAGGGGAAGTTGATGATTTAAGGTGAAGGTTATGAAGTTTTTGGATCTGTGAGTGAGAGGGAGAGTTTTTAGACTCTATGTTCTGGAAATGACAAGATGGAATATGTGTTGTTTATCACACAAGTATCAAGGGGGAGATTGTTAGGATACATATCCTAAGCTAAGTGATACTTGTGTAATAAAACTGAATGTAACTACATGTAAACTTATTATATAGGCTCTAGGTTACCTGATTTGTTAGTTTTTTTAGTATGCATAGAACTCAAAGTATTCAAGGACTTTGGTATACGAATTTTAGAGTTCTCATTGTGATGTTTTCTGTCCTAATTAGGAGATAATTTTCAGGTGATTATGATTAAATCAAATTCCTAAATCAGATATCACTTAGGTAGTTGAGATTAGGATGAACTCTCTATGAGATAATTGTTGGATAAGAGTTAAATTCTTTTAATTATGATCAATATTATCCTAACTCTTTTTGTGTGAGAAATTTAGCTTATATTTATCTAGGTGGTTCATTATCTCTATGAGATAATCATGATCAATATTCATCTCAATCTGTGGAGGATCGGCTGCCTATATAAAGAGACATCCTATAGAGAGAAAGGATCAAAGCTTTGAGGGAGTTTTATGTTTGTGAGCGATCTTGTATTTGTGAGCTTTGAGTTTTTTTGTTTCATTCTCTTTGAGTTATTGATGGAACCAAGTTCATGGGCAGTAGCTTGATTTTGTGTAATTTTCATTAGTTTTTTGTTTAATGAAATGATATTAACATTTGATTGTTATAAAATTATAATAAGTATCAAACTTTGTAATATCCCGTTCTACCAAACCTAACCCAAGGACCAATAGATCATAACATTACTCCAAATACACTCAATATTACACTGTATCTAACTAACACCCATGAGACTAGTCTCCAACTGTCGTCATGATAACATGATTATGCATTAAAATAGCTTACGATAAAATAAAAGCATCAATCCACATTCATTAAATAAGCAATAACTTACAATTAAAATATTTCAAGTTCAACTACTATGAATCCTTGCTTATTAAAAATTAAATCATAACTACTGAATGCAAACGCATAAACAAACTCAATACTTATTTATTTTAAATTATTAAGACCTAGTTTCCCATACATGAGCATCGTCCTTTCGGATCCGCGGCTTCACCATCAACGGTTAGATTAGCATACTCATCGAAGAGGTCATTACCTGCATTACGGGACATAGTAAGCAGAAGCCCAACAAGTAATACATATTTACATGAATGCATATGAGTACATATTCATAGGAAGAACATCCATTTATGAACTTTAATTGACACATCCATTTTTACAATTAAAACCTTTGTCCAGTATTAGAGCCCTTAACCTTGGCAAACCGCTATAAAGCAACTGGTTGGAATTTTAAATCAGTGTACAACCAAAGAGCATTATCCAGTCGGTAACCCCTCCCCCTTGTCTCTTCCTTTTTTAATCCTTAAGTTCAATAATCACGTTCCAGTACAGCCCTGTAGCAGTTATACTAGATTTATAAAAAAAATATTTTGTTTTATGTGTGAATTTTGGTGAAATCATGCAATGCAACACCACTATATCAAAAAAATACTACCCAGTACTCCAAATAATTTAACATGGAAATTCACATATAGAAATTTAAATATAACATTTATTCATATCATGGTCACAAAATAAACCAATATTCGTATCTCAAAAAATCATTAAACATAGTGTCCCGTAACACATTTTAATATTACTTACCTTAGCACACTTTCGTAATCCGCTAATTCAACTATAACAAGTTGTTCGCGAAATTCATAATAACACCCAATATCTCTTAATAATTATTTAATAAATTAACTAAATTTATTTTGATCAAACTTAGTCCAATCCGATTTTATCTTATTTAATCCGTTCGGGTATACTCAGTTGAAACTCCTTCAAACATGCGGGTCACAGATCCACTTGATAGGGTAGTCGATTCACCATCGATTAAGTGGCAATGGAGCCCATGGTTGTTAGGAATAGATAGCAGGTGGAATGATGAACTCATCGATGGTGTTATCTACTTGAACGGTGGTGAGAGGAAGAATCGAGGTGGTGAATGCGATGGCTGGTCCGTGTGATTTCCTTCATTGTTACATGGTGATCCCTTCTTCGTTTCCTCTGAAAATGGCACAGTTCAACTCCTCTTTCCGTACTCTTCATTGTGGTACCGAAATCGCCTTCAATTGTCGCCTAAATCATCGATCTACTTTCCGTCACCGTCAACCTTCTCTCTCGCCTATTTTGCCACCTAGGGTTTCTTGACATCTGTGCCATTTTATATTAATTTATTCATTTACTATTTTGGGCTATTTGCCTCTAATTCTCATGTTTATTTCGAAATAGTACCTATGCTATTTACTAAACTGCCATTACTCACTCAACATGCAAAGAGAGCTGCGTTTGAGGAGGTCCAAGTTGAAGACCTAGATGACTTTGAATTTGAAGAGAATGAGATGGATGTGGAAGTTGAAGAAGTGAAAGGTAGAAGGAAAAGGTTTGATGGATGAAAGTGAATGAAGTGTGTAAAAGAGAACAAAAGGAAGTGTTTCAAAGAGTAAGCTTGGGATGATGTTCATGAGGGAAGATAAGGGAGTTAAACTAAGAATGAGACAACCCAATATCAAAGAAGCATGTGACAAAGAATTACGATCTCGAACTTTTCAACATGTAGCTCTCTTTTTTTATCAAGCCGGGTTATCCTTCAATGTAACCCGATTGGATAGTTTAAAAAAAATGATTGAAACCATAGGGATTCATAGGCAAAATTTGAAACCTCCTAACTATCACGAGTTGAGAGTTCCACTTTTGAAAAATGAGCTTTCTTATACAACAAATTTGCTGAAGAGTCACAAAGAAGAGTGGGCGAAGCATGGATGCTCCATAATGTCGGATGGTTGGACTGATAGAAGACAAAGAACAATAATAACAATTTTGAGTAAATTATTTTCTAGGGACCATGTTTGTGAAGTCTGTTGATGCTTCCATTTATGTGAAAACTGGAGTTAAATTATTTAATTTACTTGGTAAGTTTGTGGAGGAGATTGGGGAGAAAAATGTTTGCAGGTGATAACCGAAAATGGAAGCAACTACTTTGCTAGAGGGAAATTGTTAGAAATCAAGAGACCACACTTGTATTGGACTCCATGTGCAGCCCATTGTATTGATATTATCTTAGAAGATATTGGAAAGATCGATAGGGTGAAAAATATTTTGGCTAAGGCAATGGCTTTGGTCGGCTGCATTTACAATCACACCAGGGTTTTGAACATGATGAGAGAGTTCACTTAGAAGAAGGAATTGGTTAGACATGGGTGACACTCTTCACAACTATTTTTCTTACATTGCAAAGCATTTATAAGAAAAAGCAAAGTCTCAAAAACATGTTTACTTCTAATGAATGGGCACAAAGTAAATGGGCCAAGGATGTAAAGGCCAAAAGAGCCGTTGAAGTGGTGTTTTTAATCCAATTTTGGAGGAATGTCATTTATAAACTTAAAGTTATAGGTCCCCTCGTTCATGTTCTATGACTAGCCCATAATAAGAGGAAAATAACAATGGGATACACGTATGAAGAGATGGATACAGCCAAAAGAAGCTATTCAAAACGTCTTTAGTGACCAAGAAGCCATGTATAAGGCAATATTTGAGATGATTGATAAACATTGGGAATGCCAACTCCATAAACCTTTACATGCAGTGGTCAATTAGTTGAATCTAGAATTCTTTTATTAAGACCCCAGTGTGGAGAATTGACAAGAGTTGGTGTGGGGTTTGATGAAATGTGTTACCAAATTGAATCTAGATATTTCATTGCAATATAAAGTAATGGATGAACTAAAAATGTATAAATGATATGAGGAACTATTTAGGAATCCAATCATAGTAAGATTCTTATGTCTTATTCTTTATTCCCTTGTTGATTTCCCATTTATGTTTGTCACTTTATATTTATTTTTCACTCAGTTTGACTTGTAGTGCATCCGAGTGTGAGAGAAATTGGAGCATATTTGAACATCTATGTTTTATTTTGGAATCTGAATTTTTAATCTTGGTCTTGATTCTTGAAACAAATTCACTCTAAAAAAAGGAATTGACTTGAACCTCCAAGACTTCAAGATTTAATATATCTCAAATATAATCAAACTCTATGGCTCGATATGATAGGAGGAATTTGGTTGATCCTATTTGTTTGAATGATATTGATGATAGCAAGTATGGTTGGTTGGAGAAATTTTGAAAGATGAGCAAGTGTTTGAGAATGATAGTTTGACATGGAATGTTGTGCAACAAGCATCAAGAGCGGAAGAAGCAAGAGTGAGCACTAGACAATCAAATGCTTCTAGTTCTAGAGTGGTGCAAGAGGAAGAACTTGTAGATGAGGACATAGAGGATGAAGAAATTGTTGGAGAATTTAATTATGATGAAGTTGAGTCTGATGAAGATATGTTCAATGGTTATGATGATATTACTGATATGATAGTGGAAGATTAAAGATGTTTGTGTTGGATACCAAGTATTGCTTAACACTTTAATTGAGTTTAGAATCGATTATTTAATTTATGACTAATTCTACTATTTTATTGATTATTTATTTAAGCATGATTTTGTTTGTGTAAAATTTTGATATTTGCACTTCTTGTTTTTTGAAACGAGGTCTTGACGCTTCACTTGCACATTAACTATCCTGTGTGGTCAACCCAACTACATTTGTTAGAACAGCTTTTATCCTTCTGTTATCCTTACTTTCTGACGATTTCGTTATATATGTTATGGCTAAAGTTCCTCTTTTTTGTAATCCAGTTCATTAATCACTGCAAACTCAGTTAGATTCAAGCATGATACACTTTTTAGTTATTAGGAGAACCAAGTAATCTCTTTCAGATCTAGCAAACCACGCTCGGTTACATAAAAAATAATTTCAATGCATGCATTATATTTCTTAGAACTTCTATAACCATTGACTGCTCACTATCCAAATTCACGGCATCTAAGCATGCCATTTTCACTAATTCAATATTTCCTTCATAGAAAAGCCAAAGTAATTATCAAAATGGCTGGGAGGCTCGAATAAAAAACAAGAGATCACGTCTCTCAGTGTAATGATGCCGACAACTTCATCTTCCTTGTCATCTACAACATAGATCCTGTGAACTGAGTTGGTTGCGAGACTGTGGATTACACTGCTAAGATTCGAGTCCGCATTGCATGTAATTGGTGGTTTGATTTTACCACTTTCTTGGGCTGTTGAGATGACAGTATTCATGAAATCCATCACAGTAATTTGTCTGCGAGGAAGAAGATAAATGTAATAATATATGAAATCGATAAATCAACATAAGCTACAAAGGATATGGATCAGATAATGATGAGCTAAAAGACCCATTCTTTGTTTCTTAGATAATCGAATTCTTTTTGCTCTTCTCGATTATCCACATTCTTTATTTTTTCCTTAATGAGTTCTTTGTTCTCTTCTCTGCAACATTTTTACGATAGAAAATGATTAAATGATCATATATTCAAGATTTTATCAATGAAGACACCTATTCGTTATTATCCCTTTCACCCTACCTCAAATTGGAGAAAAGTTCAGGCTTCAGCAGCAAGTGTCTGATGTCTCTAATACTCAAGTTCCCGACGATCCTCTTTCTTGGCCCTTCGACTATTGGAAGACCACCAATTTGGTTCTCTTTCATTAGCTTGAAGGCTTCCAGAATCAGTTCATTACTCTGGATGCTGATCAACTGGCAAAGCAGAAAAAAAAATGTTTAAAAATCATGATGTTGGTTGGCAAGAAAAATACTTGCCAGTAATACTCAAGAAATTCAACCTCATCAGAAGACACGAAAGGAAGTCCAAGTTCAGATATTGGACTTGAAGCGATGCAATCAAACCAATCCCTTCCTCTGCATTCTTCGAGCCCCTGAACGACTGCAGATTGTGTTATGAAGTTCTTCATTTCTGGCTTCCCTGATTCTATCACTGGTACATTTTTCAGCCTATACTTTGAGAGTAATAGTAGGACGCTCAGCATATTATTGTCTGTTGCAACTGGGAGGAAAGGAGCCCAACGATAGGATTTAAGTATTGACCTCACCTGCAACAAGACAATTGTTCCACCTTAGATTACTCCAGAATACAAATGCCTAGCATTTTTTATAGAAGAGAAAACAATTGCAACCATCAGGAAGAAAACATGTTCAAATATTTGTCAAAAAATGGGAAATAATACATAAGTATGCAGAATGTGAACTTGAGGTTTCTCTTGCATGTACTTACTGTGGTTGATTTAAAGGGTTCTTCTTGAAGGATGACCTTGTAAAAATCCTTGCCCAAGTTATCCGCAGCTATGGGAGCATCTTTTCCAACTCCTTTATCCACAGACATATGACCTGCAATAGCTGCCCCGACTGCTACAACGGTTATCCCAGCAGCTGCTGCAGGACCAGTAGCACCTAAAGCTAGTGCTCCAAGAGTACCTACAGCTCCAGCACCAACACCAGCAGCTGTTGCGGAACCTGCTGATAAGGCAATTGCTGCAAGTTCTGCACTCTCTAACACCCAAAGGATGATGGCTGAGTAATCTATGATACCCAAGTATCTGTCCCTCCAATCCAAACTAGTCTTTCCATCTGGGTTTTGCACAGGAGCAGACATGATGTTGCATTCAGACAGGATCTTAACAGCATCTGCTATGGTTGTGTCTGCTGAAATTTCAATCACTGGAAAACTAATGTGCTCACTGTTAGGAAATTCATTATATTTTCTCTAAATTCATATCAAGAATGAGCAAACAAGGCAGTTAAATGGGGAATATATTTCCATCACCTTTGCCGCTAGGTACTAGTGGGAAAGATGAAACAGGAATCGTAGCAAATGCAGCTGTTACAGTCTCCTGTATTGAACGTGGTAATTGCTTCCTCGACTGAATGGTCTCAAAATATGCATCATTGCTTCTAAGTTTTGAATTTCCACTAATCATTTGTGCTTGTGAGCCCATTTCTGCACAAAGCGAATACCCAAAAAAATACAAAAACCAATTAGAGTCCACTTTCTTCTGATCACAAAGCACTCAGATCTGTGCGCAACTTCATTTCCTGATTCGTCCATCATCCTATACCCAGGCCATATCTAGCTAAGGAGATTCATATAAAGACTAAATTTATTAAAGAGCAAACATGTGTAGTTTAGCCTCCAATTGTTGCCATGAACAACAGCATAAATCTTCATAGAAAACGGAAAGGAAAAGTTCATAGCGTCATTACATGCCAATTTGTCACTATTGAGAAGTAAAAAATCAATAACTTGTTTGATGAGTACTTATCGATGTTGAAAATGTTGAATTGAATGGAGGATTGAAGGTGACATACCTGAAAAATTTTTGTGGACAGAACAAATATGATTTTCTCTTTGGCTAAGCTTTGTGTTCATTCTCTATCAAAAAATAAAAGCTGTGTTCATTTTCTTGCAAGAGTTAGTTATTTTCTGTTCCTAAATGTATGGATCCTTCCTTTGCCATGTGTAGGTCGTGAAAGCATGACAATTTTTTAGACGGCCACATGTATTACGCTTTTTAGAGCGTGGGCAAGAATGACGGAGTGAAAAAAAATACTCCATAATCCATATTCTCATATTTTTTTCTCTCTTTTTCCTCTGGCTAAGGCTTTCTTAGAGAAACCCCAAGTGAGATTTTTTTGGATATTGGTGCAATGGGACTATTCAAAATCAATATATGTGAATGAGAAATTGATTTACAAATTGGCCACATAAAGTTGAAAGGATAAAAGTGTATGAACCCAAATTTCACATTATAATTTAGCGAACTCAAAGTTTATGAGACATTGTTTTGGTGTATTAATTTGGACCTAAGAGAACCCAAAATTTTGTGAGCTAAAGCCATATTTGGGTTTTGGTTTGGATTGGGTTGAGCCCTGGGCCTGAACTTAAGCTTGTTTATCTTTTGGGGCCACTAAAAATGTAATTGAATTATTGTATTTTATTTTGGCTATCACTAGGTGTAATAGTCATTGGGTTTAATATTAGTTACAAAATATGTAATTAGTATTTTTGGATTTATTAAAAATTAAATATAGATGCTTACCAATCTTCACAGTGAGAAAGGGCCGAGGGGAAATGGAGATGCACTCTCAAGAAGAAACTTATTTACTTGAGCGAAGTAACGAGAATGTTAAGGTTGGGGAATGTAGTGGGGGTGAGAACATGATGGAGGAGGCCGAGGTGAGTAAGGTTGCTGAGACTCAGGAGGAGGGAGGTTTCTTTGGCAGGGGAAGTCAGGCTATGAGAAAAATAGTTATACTTTAATGGGATCTGAAAGTTTTAATCCAACCCCTAGAGGTGATGATATGGAAGAGAATGTATCGGATGATGAAGGGATGGACTGGGATGAAAAGGACGGTGATGTCTGTCCGGTAATGGCATTGTCAAAGGAAGAGAAGATTCGTCTCAAAGCACCATGGCGTAACACTTTGATTGTCAAATTGCTTGGGCGTTCTATTGGATATAACTTTTTATTACATATGATTGAGAGACTTTGGTGTCCAAAGGCCTATATAGAACTGGTTGCTCTTGATAACAAGTACTTCTTGGTGAAATTTTCATCGAAGGATGACTATGAGTGTGCAAACTATGAAATTTCATGGATAATGATTGATCATTACTTGACAGTGCGAGAATGGACCCCCAATTTTGATGTGATGCAAGATAGCATGAAGAAGCATCTGGTTTGGGTCTGCATTCTGTGTCTACGAATTGAATATTATGATTATGCTTTTCTTATGAAGGTAGGTTCAAAAATTGGTAGACCAGGAAAGATTGATGATGCTACAAGTTCGTTTACTCGGGGCAAATTCGCAAGAATTTGTGTTGAGGTTTATTTAGCAAAGCTGCTTCTAGCCAAATTTCAATTACATAGAAGAGTTAGACGTATTGAATATGAAGGCATCAATTTGATTTTCTTTGGATGTGGTTGTTATGGTCAACGGAGGGAAAGGTGTCCACTGGAGAAGAAGGTGCCGGAGGGGGAGCCAGAGATACAGACAGTGTCTATTTTTGGGAAGGAGGATATCTTGGCTGCAAATCGGACTGGGGAGGAAGGTGAACCAAAAATTAGTCCAGAGCTTGAGGATAAATTTGGCCACGGATGTTGGCAGCTAATAAATCTTGTCGTGTATCTAAATATTGAGACGGCGAGATTTAAGAGGGAAGGCTGATAAAGAGATATTTGATTCTAACAGAAGCAAAAATCAGGGATGCTTTTATAGATAATTTGATTTTCTTGCTCTTGATGTAGAGGAGGTGGCAAGTGATGTGCTGGGAAATGATAATGGACTAGATATGGAAGGTGATAGGAAGCATATTGTAGACTAGGGTGAGAGGAATGTCCTCAAGAGCAAAGGGAGAAGGTCCAATGTTCAAGTTAGAAAAGAAGTTGTAGAAAACGCATGTGGTAATGGAGATGTTCAGTAGTTCACAAACACTGAGCCTCGAGAAGAGTTGGGAAAACATGGAAATTTTAGGTTCATTGGTGATAGGGCTGCTTCAAGGAAAAGAATATGGTTGTTGTTCCTCAAGATCCTAATAGAGCCACAGTAGAAGACAAACATGTGTTGGTTCAAGGGTTCAAGAAGAAGGTCCGAAATAGTAAGGAAGGCGGTGACGTTAGGGGAGTTTCCAATGGCATGTGAGGAAGGATTACCAAGGGGCTTCGTAGCTAACAAAGAGCATCACCAAGACCCACCAAACTTGCAAGTCAATCCCATTATCTTGAAATGGGATTGTTTGAGGAAAGGGCCGATGATCAAATGACATCATTGGATGAGTATGGTAATGGAAAAATGGAGTTGGAGGGGATAAGAGATGAGGGAAAGGCGAAGGGCACTATAGAATATGACAGTACTTGATCATTTCTGCCCTAGGTTCTTTATGCACTTGAGTGTTGGTGGGTCTATTAAGAGAATTTAGTTTCAATCTCTTCTCTTTTAAGTTTTTGATAGATTTTATTATTTGGAAATGTCAAGAGGCGGCTTTGAGGAATTTTATCCGCGCCCTTAAAGATATGTTGAGAATGCATAAACCCCATATTTTAGGCTTGGTGGAGATGAAGGTGAATTGAGATAATGCTAATAATATTTGCAAAGAATGGCAGTTTGATAATTGGATTTGGGTAGAGTTGATTGGTTTCAGTGGTGGTATTTGGGTTTTTTTGGAACGAGTGTTATGATATCGAAGTAATAAAAAGTCATCCTCAGTTTATTCATATGCGAGTTAAAGAATGGCATTTGAATTCTTGGCTTCTATCAGTGGTGTATGGTAGCTCGGATGCGGATCTTCGCAAAAACATTTGGAGAGATTTAACTCAAGAAGCTTTAGGGATTGAGGAACCATGGCTTGTGGTGGGAGACTTTAATTCTGTTATTTCTTTGGATGAGATAAGCTCTAGGAGTCAAAGTGGTGTTCATAGATGTTCGGATATGGTGGATTGGATTTTTGACCAAAGCTTGCTAGACTTGGGATTTTCGAGTTTTGTGTTTACTTGGAGTCGAGGTAATCATGCCTCTACATTTAAAAGGGCCCGGTTGGATAGGTCTTTGTGTAACATGGAATGTAGTGAGCGGTTCAAAAAAGCAACAGTCTATCACCTTCCAAAAGTTCAATCGGATCATTCTCCTCTTTTGATTCGATGTCATAATAAAGAAGTTTTGACTAATGTAAGACCTTTTCATTTTTAGGCGGCTTGACTTACTTACCCTGGTAATAAGGATGTGGTTCAGGAAAAATGGCACTCTGAAGTTCGTTTTAGGAGCAATGTGGAAAATCTTGCAACTCAGCTAATCAAGTTGAAGAATGAGACTTTTGGGTGTATCATTGTAATATCTTGAACCCAAATTTTAAAAAATATATATATAATAATTTTTCAAATTTGATATTTTTAATAAATACTACATATTTTTAGAAAAATATTGACGCAAGAATCACCTGAATCGGAGTTGAATTGAATTTGTTACGAATTTTGGAAGTTAAAAGATTTAATTAAGATTATGAAAGGGCAAAATAGTAATTTTGAAGAAAGGTTCTTCTTCCCCAGCACGCATGGAGAAAAGAATTTTTTTGGGAAAATTAGATTTTGGGCGTTTGTGGTACGATTAAAGCGTGGCGGTGCCACTGTTCACGGGTTGACCCTAGTTGACCGGGTTTGATTTTTACCTGGGTTGATCGGGTTTGACCCGAGTTGACTTTGACCGGTTTGACCATTTGACTTTTAGGTTGACTTTTCCGTATTTTGACCGTCGTGTATATGTATCCGTATTCTGATGCAGGAGGCTGATTTGGGGATTTTGGATTGGGATTTCGGACGTATTACGGATTAGCGTAGTCGACATTTCAGGTGGGGATTCTGCCCCATTTCTTATTTGAGGTTCCGGGGTTCCGTATTCGACGGACTCCTATTTGTCTATTTGTATGAAATTCCCGGAGGTTGGGAATTTCTCTACTTATACTCTTATCCGATTTATTTCCGCAATTGCACTATATTACTATTTCAAGCTATTATTGATTGTGTTTGCACGACTGGTTGCACTCTTGTGCGCCACGTCTCCCGTGGGGCCCACACTCAGTGGTGGGGCCTACATCTTAGTTGTGGGGTTTTTGGTGAGAGTCCAGATATGACTATACTCTGGTGATTTTCTTTGATGATGCTACGAGATTATTGATGGATGATTTGTAGTGTGTGGGACCCAAATCTAGCGACCCAGCCTACTAGATGATTTGTTGATGTATTTGATCGGGTACGTACGTGGAGACCGGATTGAGGTGGGGTACATCCTAGGGGACGCTCTTTGATGTAGGCGATGCCATCGGGTACCTATATAGGCTCGATCCTCATCCAATCTGGGGAGTACCTGGACTGGGAGACACCTTGCGGAGATCAGGATGGGTCCAGGGGAGGATTTTCCGATGTTATATGGATTTGAGTTGGATTATGACTGTGTATCGTTTTGAGAGTTGTACTTGAGAATGGTAGTGGTGGAGCCCATTCGGTGTCTACCCTACATATCGATTGATTTGTTGATATTTATGATGGGTTCGAAGATTCTTTATCCTGTTTGGATATTACCTCATGGTTTCCTGTATGTATTTTTATATCTTTCCGATTTTCTTACTTTATCTCGAGTTTTACTTTCTGTTTATTCTGATGATGGAAATTTCTCCGTATCCCTACTGAGCTTTGTGGCTCATCCCTTTCATTCTCATGTTTTTCAGGTGAGATAGCCGGAGTGAAGGATTAGCACAGGGATGTGTGAGGCGTGATGTAGCTGGTGTGGGGATGTTTGTGTCTATCTGTAGTATCTGTGTTTCATCTATGATGATTTGGATTTTCCGCTGTAGACTCTATGTTACATTTTATTGGCAGTATTTGGGATTTTGGTTGAGATTCGTACATACATGTGAGACTACTACTGTAGTTATCTTGATAATTGATAGTAGTTTGGGTTTAAATCCGGTTCGGGGAACGAAGGGGTTCCCTGCCGGTCACGCCTCTAGGATTCATGGGTGCTCATCTGCACCTATCTGGAAGAGGGGCGTGACAGTTTGGTATCAGAGGGCCCGTGGATGTGGACGGGGTCGCGGTTGCGTTACTCAGGATCCTGTTGTAGAGCAGGAGCAGACACCGACTCAGGCGGCACCCACAGGGGTGGGGGCTGCAATAGAGACCTTACAGCAGCAGTACAGAGACATGACCGGTATGATACAGACTATTGGTCAGGCAGTAGCTACTTTAGCTTCACAGATTGCACCGCAGATTGCTACTGGTACTCAGGAGCAGATTGGTCCGACAGCCACACTAGCTTTTGGCTGCGCACTAGCTCAGTTACCGATTGTCATTCCGTCAGGAGATTGTCAGATAGTTCCAGCACAGACTGCCGCACTAGCAGTGGACTCTTCCATCACCGAGTTAGCTTAGTTGAGGAAGATGAGACCTCCATTGTATTGAGGAGTGATAGATCCTAAGGCAGCTGAGGATTGGTTGCGCTAGTTGAGGAGACAGATGGTGACACTCAGGATACCTGTTGAGAGGAGAGCTCTATTGGCTTCAGCATTTTTAGAGGATGATGCTTATGTCTGGTGGGAGAGTATGGAGATGCCATGGACGGAGTTGAGACTCTGTTTCTCGTACAGTATGTTCCCCAGGTCATTCGTGTTGCGAAGGCCAAGGAGTTTCTGGAGCTCATTCAGAGTAGAGATATGACGGTGTCACAGTATCAGGCACGGTTTGAGGAGCTTGGTTGATATGGAGAGGAGTACATTGCCACTAAGGAGAAGAAGATACTGAGATTTTAGCGCGGGCTGAAACCCCGCATTTCAGAGTGTTTAGCAGGGATGATGGTTCGTACTTACCGAGAGTGCATTGACAGGGCACTTGATATAGAGAGGAGCATGGTTGATTCGCAGGATTATTGGGAGCTTCATAAGAGGAAGTATGGAGATACTTCTTGTAATATCCCGAACCCAAAATTTTAAAAAATATATAATAATTTTTCAAATTTAATATTTTTAATAAATACTACATATTTTTAGAAAAATATTGACGCAAGAATCAGCTAAATCGGAGTTGAATTGGATTTGTTATGGATTATAGAAGTTTAAGTGTTATTTGGGAATAAGGGGCAAAACGGTAATTTTCACCAAAAATCTGGGATAACCCAGATTTTTCTGGTTTTTCCGGCAGATTTGGCCGAAGGAGAGAGAGAGAGGGGGGAGGAGAGAGAGAGAGAGAAGAAGTTGTTCGTTTGTGGTCCGATCGGAGCAAGTAAGGTGTCAAATCGAAGCTCGTGGAGAGAGGAACAAAACCCAACCAGAATCGTCGTCATCGGACCACCGTAGACGGCGGAATCAGGCGGCGAAGTTTCGGTTTTTCAAGATTTCAAAGCTCGATCCCGGTTGATTCAGTAGGAATTTTGGAACGAGACAGGTACCATTAGATTTCTGTTGTTGTGGGCTTCGTTTTGATGTAGGAGTGACCGGAAAATTCGCCGGAAAAATGGATTCCGGCGACCGGCCGGCCGAGTTGACTCAGCTCCGGCGAGTTGACTCGGGTTTGACTGAGTTGACCCGTTGACTCGGGTTTGACCCGTTTTGACTGGGTTTGACCCGTTTTGACTGGGTTGACCCGGTTTGACTATTTGACCCGGTTTGACCGTGGACTATTTGACCCGAATTGACTTTGACCGGGTTTGACTTTTAACCCGAGTTGACCGTGTTACCCGAGTTGACTTTGACCGTTGACTTTTAGGTTGACTTTTGGTTGACTTTTCCGTATTTTGACTGTCGTGTATACGTATCCGTATTTTGATGCAGGAGGTTGATTTGGAGTTTTCAGACGTATTACAGATTAGCTTAGTCGACATTCCAGGTAGGGATTCTGCCCTAGTTCTTATTTGGGGTTCCGGGGGTTCCGTATTCGACGGACTCCTATTTGTCTATTGGTGTGAAATTCCCGGAGGTTGGGAATTTCTCTGTTTATACTCTTATCTGATTTATTTCCGCAATTGCAATATGTTATGATTATATGTGGTTGTTTTGGAGGTATATGTACGACTGACAGTATTTTTGTGTCTCTTGCGGGCCCACTATCCTGGTGGGGCCCACCTATCCTCTCGTGGGGCCCACTATCCTGGTGGGGCCCACTTATCCTTTTGTGGGCGCATATCCATTGGTGGGGCCCACCTCCTGATGTTTGGTTTTATCCTCGAGAGTCCGGATAGGACTTCATTATGATGATCTTCTATGATTTGTGAGATTATGGAGGGATGATTTGTAGAGCGTGGGACCCACATCGGGCGACCCAGCTTATTGGATGATTTATCGATGGTTTCGATCGGGTACGTACCTGGAGACCGGATTGAGGTGAGGTACATCCTAGGGGACGCTCTTCGATGTAGGCGATGCTATCGAGTACCTGATGTAGGCTCGATCCTCATCCAATCTGGGGAGTACCTGGACTGGGAGACACCTTGCGGGGATCAGGGTGGGTCCAGGGGAGGATTTTCTGTTGTTATGTGGATATGAGTTGATACGGATTTGTGTTGATACGGATTTGAGTTGATATGGATTTGAGTTGGATTATGATTGAGTACTGATTTGAGAGTTGTACTTGAGGATGGTAGTGGTGGAGCCTACTCGGTATCTACCCTACGGATTGACTGATTGTGATGAGTTGTGATGTGTATCACTTATGGTTTCTCTGTATGTATTCTATATCTTACAGGCTTTCTTACTTTATCTCTGATTTACTGGAGTTCGGTGATACGGGAGTGTATCACTATTTGAGTTTCCTGTTCATTTCACTTACCTCTTGAGCTTTTACTTTCCGTTTATTCTGATGATTGATATTCCTCTATATCCCTACTGAGCTTTGTAGCTCATCCCTTTCATTCACATGTTTTCAGGTGAGATAGCCGGAGTGGATGATCAGCGCAGGGATGCGTGAGGCGTGATGTAGCTGGTGGGAATGGTTTGACTGTCTGTAGTATCTGTGTTTTGTACGGTATTCCGTATCTATGTGATATTCCGCTGTAGACTCTGGTTTGTATGTTACATTCCATTATGGCAGTATTTGGGATTTGGTTGAGACATATATATGTGAGATTACTTATGTAGTGTTTGGGTAGCTTGGGGTGTAAATCCGGTTCGGGGAACGGAGGAGTTCCCTGCCGGTCACGTCTCTGGGATTCATGGGTGCTCATCTGCACCTATCTGGGAGAGGGGCGTGACAGTTTGGTATCAGAGGTGGTCAATTAGTTTTTGGAGTGGTTATTCGGTTTCTTTTGTTTTTCCCCAGCTACACATCACGCGCTTCCCGGCTGATCTGGTGAGTTATTTTCTTTTACGTTTGAGGTATTTGACTTATGTAGTTATACGTTTACGTTTCGGATATGGTAGACACACGTAGATGGTGACACTCAGAATACCTGTTGAGAGAATAGCTCTATTGGCTTCAGCATTTTTAGAGGATGATGCTTATGTCTGGTGGGAGAGTATGACTATTGGTAGGGAGAGTATGGAGATGCCATGGACGGAGTTTGAGACTCTGTTTCTTGCACAGTATGTTCCCCAGGCCATTCGCGTTGCGAAGGCCAAGGAGTTTCTGGAGCTGATTCAGAGTAGAGATATGACGGTGTCACAGTATCAGGCACGGTTTGAGGAGCTTGGCCGATATGGAGAGGAGTACATTGCCACTGAGGAGAAGAAGATACTGAGATTTCAGTGCGGGCTGAAACCCCGCATTTCAGAGCGTTTAGCAGGGATGATGGTTCGTACTTATCGGGAGTCCATTGATAGGGCACTTGATATAGAGAGGAGCATGGTTGATTCACAGGATTATTGGGAGCTTCATAAGAGGAAGTACGGAGATACTTCTTCTGCCTCAGGGAGCAGTAGTAGACAGAGGACTGAGGGTCAGAGACAGAGACCCAGACAGGATCAGGGGCAGAGATTCCAGGACAGGAGGCAGGACCGTCCGAGTCAGCAGCAGAGTTCTCAGAGACAGGGACAGCAGGGTCCGCAGCAGCGATAGCAGGGTCCACGACAGGGACAGGGGTCCATATCTGGATTGTATTGTTATGCGTGTGGTCATACAGGGCACATGATATCGGACTGTCCCAGGGCGGATAGCCCATTGTGTTTCTCTTGTGGACTACCAGGACATGTTCAGAGGTATTGCCCGAGGAGTCGTACAGCACCATCAGGCAGAGGACAGGGAGCCCCAGCACTTGCAGCACCAGCACCTAGAGCTCCAGCAGGCAGAGGGGCCAGACCTCCAGCACCACCAGTGAGACAGCAGCAGAGGCAGGGCCAGAGAGCTGGAGTTTATGCAGTTGCACCTGAGCCAGCACCAGAGCGTGATTTCATTGGAGGTAGAGTTTTACTTTTTAGTTCTTGGGCTCGTGTTCTATTTGATACCGGTGCCACGCATTCGTTTATTTCTACCTCTTTTGTTGAGGCATTGGGGTTAGAGATTTCGGATTTGGATAGGAGATTGGTAGTGGATTCTCCGTTGGGGTCAGGTACCGTGGTGAGGAGCATTTGTAGGGGTTGTATCTTTCGATTTGCTGATCACGAGTTTCGAGCGGACTTATATGTTATGGAGTTCACTGATTACGATGTGATACTTGGATTGGACTGGTTGACTGACTATGATGCTGTGATAGATTGTACAGAGCGTAGGGTCACGCTGACATCACCATCTGGGCGAGTTAGTTTTTGTGGGTCGCGGGTTGTTACATGTTCACATTTTCTTGACAACCCACAATATACTGACTGTCTAGTGGCGAGCTTGACTTCTACATCGGAGATTGAGGCTAGTACGGCTGTGCCAGTGGTAGAGGAGTATTTGGATGTATTTCCTAATGAGTTACCAGGATTATCACCACGGCGGGAGATTGATTTTGTGATTGAGTTATATCCGGGTACAGACCCGATTTCTATTCCACCGTATAGGATGGCTCCAGCAGAGTTGAGGGAGTTGGATAGGCAGTTGCGGGAGTTGCAGGGTCTAGGATTTATCAGACCCAGTACTTCACCATGGGGTGCTCCAGTCCTCTTCGTGAAGAAGAAGGACGGATCGATGAGAATGTGTGTGGACTACAGGAAGTTGAATAGGGTGACTGTGAAGAATAAGTACCCATTACCGAGGATAAATGATTTGTTTGATCAGTTGAGGGGTAGTCACTATTACTCCAAGATTGATCTCAGGTCAGGTTATCACCAGTTGAGGATTCGGGAGGAGGACATATCGAAGACGGCATTTCGTACTCGATATGGTCATTATGAGTTTCTGTTCATGCCGTTTGGGCTGACCAATGCCCCAGCAGCTTTTATGGATTTGATGCATAGAGTGTTCCGACAGTATCTTGACCAGTTTGTGATAGTCTTCATCGGTGATATATTGGTGTATTCGGCCACAGAGGAGGAGCATAGGGGGCATTTGGAGATTGTTCTGCAGACACTCAGAGAGCATCAGTTGTATGCCAAGCTGAGTAAGTGCGAGTTTTGGGCAACTCAGGTGAAATTCTTGGGGCATGTGATATCCAGAGATGGAGTGGCAGTGGATCCTGCCAAGGTGGAGGCTGTGTTGGATTGGAGGACTCCGAGGACAGTGGGAGAGATTCGTAGTTTCCTGGGATTAGCAGGTTACTACAGGAGGTTTATAGAGGGATTTTCACGGATTGCTTCACCGATGACTGAGTTGACGCGGAAGGGTGTTCCTTTCGTGTGGACTGATAGATGTGAGCAGGCTTTTCGGGAGCTGAAGACCCGACTCACATCACCTCCAGTCCTGACTATTCCAGATAGTGGTATTGGTTATCATGTATATTGTGATGCTTCAGGGATTGGTTTAGGTTGTGTGCTTATGCAGCAGGATAGGGTGGTGGAGTATGCTTCACGACTGTTGAAGCCACATGAGAGGAATTATCCTGTACATGATTTGGAGTTGGCTGCTATAGTGTTCGCACTTAAGCAGTGGAGACATTACCTTTATGGGGAGCAGTTTGAGGTGTTTTCAGATCACAGGAGTTTACGACACTTATTTACACAGAAGGATCTGAATCAGAGGCAGCGGAGATGGATGGAGTACCTTGGAGATTATGATTTCTCATTGCAGTATCATCCAGGCAAGGCCAATGTGGTGGCTGACGCCTTGAGTAGGAAGTTGGCAGTGGCACGACTGTCACTGCGGGAGTTTGAGTTGGTGGACATCATTGGGCAGTACCGACTAGATGTTAGTGACAGGGGTGATAGATGTTCCCTGAGCAGTTTGGTGAGTCGTCCAGCACTAGTACAGAAGGTGTTGGATGCACAGCTTGGTGATGCGATGTTTGATGATATTGAGGATATGGATGGTTGGATTCGAGGTGTTGATGGAGGAGTTCGTTTTAGAAGCCGATTGGTGGTTCCAGAAGATGTTGAGTTGAGAGATGAGATACTTAGAGAGGCACATTATTCTCAGTTCGCGATACATCCTGGTGCTACTAAGATGTATCGAGATGTACGGAGACAGTATTGGTGGAGCGGACTGAAGAGAGATGTGGCCCAGACTGTGTTGAGATGTCTTACCTGTCAGCAGGTGAAGGCAGAGCATAGGAGACCTCCTGGATTGTTACAGCCGCTTCCATTGCCTGAATGGAAGTGGGAGCATGTGTGCATGGATTTTGTGATGGGTTTACCGAGGACTGTGAGGAGACATGATACTGTGTGGGTTGTTGTTGATAGATTGACGAAGACTGCTCACTTTTTACCGATTCAGCAGACTGACTCGGTGGAGACACTTACTAGACTTTACATTCGAGAGGTCGTACGGCTACATGGGGTACCCGTGTCTATTGTATCTGACAGGGATCCTCGTTTCACTTCTCGCTTTTGGAGCAGTTTTCAGGACACCCTGGGGACGATGTTGAGTTTTAGTACAGCGTTTCACCCACAGACTGACGGTCAGAGTGAGAGGACTATACAGATTTTGGAGGACATGCTTCGGTCGTGTGTTATGGATTTCAGGGGTGATTGGGAGACGCATATTCCACTGGTAGAGTTTGTGTATAACAACTCTTATCAGAGTAGTATTCAGATGGCACCATTTGAGGCACTTTATAGTAGACCATGTAGGTCACCACTTTGTTGGTCGGAGGTTGGGGACAGACCCCTGTTGGGACCAGATTTGATTCAGCAGACCACTGAGGCTGTGGCAGTTATCAGACAGCGACTTTTGACGGCTCAGTCACGTCAGAAGAGTTATGCAGATCGTAGGCGGAGACCTCTAGAGTTCCAGGTGGGTGATCATGTATTCCTCAAGGTCAGTCCGAAGCGAGGGATACAGCGTTTTGGTAGATCTGGGAAGTTGACTCATAGGTTTATTGGACCATTTGAGATCTTGGAGAGAGTAGTGAGTTTGGCTTATAGGTTGGCATTGCCACCACAGTTGTCCGGAGTTCATGGTGTATTTCATGTTTCTATGTTACAGAGGTATCATCGGGATCCCTCCCATATTATTGATTGGTCGACTCTGGAGATTGGAGAGGATGCTACCTATGAGGTACGTCCGGTTCAGATTTTGGATAGCCAGATACGGAGATTACGTTCGAAGACCATACCCTTAGTTAAGGTGTTATGGCAGCATTATGGAGTTCAGGAGGCTACCTGGGAGGTAGAGTCAGATATGCGGGAGCGCTATCCAGACTTGTTTACGACCTAGGTATTTTTCGTATTTTATACTAATTATTTTACCTTTGATTACTTAATAATTACCCTTTAGGTAATTTCGAGGACGAAATTGTTTTCCAAGGGGGGGAGGATGTAATATCCCGAACCCAAAATTTTAAAAAATATATAATAATTTTTCAAATTTAATATTTTTAATAAATACTACATATTTTTAGAAAAATATTGACGCAAGAATCAGCTAAATCGGAGTTGAATTGGATTTGTTATGGATTATAGAAGTTTAAGTGTTATTTGGGAATAAGGGGCAAAACGGTAATTTTCACCAAAAATCTGGGATAACCCAGATTTTTCTGGTTTTTCCGGCAGATTTGGCCGAAGGAGAGAGAGAGAGGGGGGAGGAGAGAGAGAGAGAGAAGAAGTTGTTCGTTTGTGGTCCGATCGGAGCAAGTAAGGTGTCAAATCGAAGCTCGTGGAGAGAGGAACAAAACCCAACCAGAATCGTCGTCATCGGACCACCGTAGACGGCGGAATCAGGCGGCGAAGTTTCGGTTTTTCAAGATTTCAAAGCTCGATCCCGGTTGATTCAGTAGGAATTTTGGAACGAGACAGGTACCATTAGATTTCTGTTGTTGTGGGCTTCGTTTTGATGTAGGAGTGACCGGAAAATTCGCCGGAAAAATGGATTCCGGCGACCGGCCGGCCGAGTTGACTCAGCTCCGGCGAGTTGACTCGGGTTTGACTGAGTTGACCCGTTGACTCGGGTTTGACCCGTTTTGACTGGGTTTGACCCGTTTTGACTGGGTTGACCCGGTTTGACTATTTGACCCGGTTTGACCGTGGACTATTTGACCCGAATTGACTTTGACCGGGTTTGACTTTTAACCCGAGTTGACCGTGTTACCCGAGTTGACTTTGACCGTTGACTTTTAGGTTGACTTTTGGTTGACTTTTCCGTATTTTGACTGTCGTGTATACGTATCCGTATTTTGATGCAGGAGGTTGATTTGGAGTTTTCAGACGTATTACAGATTAGCTTAGTCGACATTCCAGGTAGGGATTCTGCCCTAGTTCTTATTTGGGGTTCCGGGGGTTCCGTATTCGACGGACTCCTATTTGTCTATTGGTGTGAAATTCCCGGAGGTTGGGAATTTCTCTGTTTATACTCTTATCTGATTTATTTCCGCAATTGCAATATGTTATGATTATATGTGGTTGTTTTGGAGGTATATGTACGACTGACAGTATTTTTGTGTCTCTTGCGGGCCCACTATCCTGGTGGGGCCCACCTATCCTCTCGTGGGGCCCACTATCCTGGTGGGGCCCACTTATCCTTTTGTGGGCGCATATCCATTGGTGGGGCCCACCTCCTGATGTTTGGTTTTATCCTCGAGAGTCCGGATAGGACTTCATTATGATGATCTTCTATGATTTGTGAGATTATGGAGGGATGATTTGTAGAGCGTGGGACCCACATCGGGCGACCCAGCTTATTGGATGATTTATCGATGGTTTCGATCGGGTACGTACCTGGAGACCGGATTGAGGTGAGGTACATCCTAGGGGACGCTCTTCGATGTAGGCGATGCTATCGAGTACCTGATGTAGGCTCGATCCTCATCCAATCTGGGGAGTACCTGGACTGGGAGACACCTTGCGGGGATCAGGGTGGGTCCAGGGGAGGATTTTCTGTTGTTATGTGGATATGAGTTGATACGGATTTGTGTTGATACGGATTTGAGTTGATATGGATTTGAGTTGGATTATGATTGAGTACTGATTTGAGAGTTGTACTTGAGGATGGTAGTGGTGGAGCCTACTCGGTATCTACCCTACGGATTGACTGATTGTGATGAGTTGTGATGTGTATCACTTATGGTTTCTCTGTATGTATTCTATATCTTACAGGCTTTCTTACTTTATCTCTGATTTACTGGAGTTCGGTGATACGGGAGTGTATCACTATTTGAGTTTCCTGTTCATTTCACTTACCTCTTGAGCTTTTACTTTCCGTTTATTCTGATGATTGATATTCCTCTATATCCCTACTGAGCTTTGTAGCTCATCCCTTTCATTCACATGTTTTCAGGTGAGATAGCCGGAGTGGATGATCAGCGCAGGGATGCGTGAGGCGTGATGTAGCTGGTGGGAATGGTTTGACTGTCTGTAGTATCTGTGTTTTGTACGGTATTCCGTATCTATGTGATATTCCGCTGTAGACTCTGGTTTGTATGTTACATTCCATTATGGCAGTATTTGGGATTTGGTTGAGACATATATATGTGAGATTACTTATGTAGTGTTTGGGTAGCTTGGGGTGTAAATCCGGTTCGGGGAACGGAGGAGTTCCCTGCCGGTCACGTCTCTGGGATTCATGGGTGCTCATCTGCACCTATCTGGGAGAGGGGCGTGACACTTCTTCTGCCTCAGGAAGCAGTAGTAGACAGAGTACTGAGGGTCAGAGACAGAGACCCATACAGGATCAGGGGCAGAGATTACAGGACAGGAGGCAGGATCGTCTGAGTTAGCAGCAGAGTTCTCAGAGACAGAGACCGCAGGGTCCACAGCAGGGACATCAGGGTCCACGACAAGGACAGGGGTCCATATCAGGATTGTATTGTTATGCTTGTGGTCATACTAGGCACATGAGATCGGACTGTCCCAGGGCGGATAGCCCATTGTGTTTCTCTTGTGGACTACCAGGACATATCCAGAGATTTTGCCCGAGGATACGTGCAGCACCATAAGGCAGAGGACAGGGAGCCCCAGAACTAGCAGTACCAGCACCTAGGGCTCCAGCAGGCAGAGGGGCCAGACCTCCAGCACCACCAGTGAAACAACAACAGCAGCAGCAGCAGAGGCGGGGCCAGAGAGCTGGAGTTTATGCAGTTGCACCCGAGCCAGCACCAGATCGTGATTTCATTGGAGGTAGAGTTTTACTTTTCAGTTCTTGGGCTCTTGTTTTATTTGATACCGGTGCCACATATTCGTTTATTTCTACCTCTTTCGTTGAGGCATTAGGGTTAGAGATTTCAGATTTGGATAGAAGATTGGTAGTGGATTCTCCGTTGGGGTAAGGTACCGTGGTGAGGAGCATTTGTAGGGGTTGTATTTTTCGATTTGCTAATCACGAGTTCCGAGCAG
Organism: Euonymus europaeus; assembly: GCA_963580455.1. Taxonomy (NCBI): domain Eukaryota; kingdom Viridiplantae; phylum Streptophyta; class Magnoliopsida; order Celastrales; family Celastraceae; genus Euonymus; species Euonymus europaeus. The sequence goes on from OY756965.1 coordinate 6,339,006, forward strand.
ATTTATATGTTATGGATTTCACTGACTATGATGTGATACTTGGATTGGACTGGTTGACCGACTATGATGCTGTGATAGATTGTACAGAGCGTAGGGTCACGCTGACATCACCATCTGGGCGAGTTAGTTTTTGTGGGTCGCGGGTTATTACATGTTCACACTTTTTTGACAACCCACGATATACTGACTGTCTAGTGGCGAGCTTGACTTCTACATTGGAGATGGAGGCTAGTACGGCTGTGCCAGTGGTAGAGGTGTACTTAGATGTGTTTCTTGAGGAGTTACCAGGATTATCACCACAGGGAGAGATTGATTTTGGGATTGAGTTATATCCGGGTACAGATCCGATTTCTATTCCACCGTATAGGATGGCTCCAGCAGAGTTGAGGGAGTTGGATAGGCAGTTGCGGGAGTTGCAGGGTCTAGGATTTATCAGACCTAGTACTTCACCATGGGGTGCTCCAGTCCTCTTCGTGAAGAAGAAGGACGGATCGATGAGGATGTGTGTGGACTACAAGAAGTTGAATAGGGTGACTGTGAAGAATAAGTACCCGTTACCGAGGATAAATGATCTGTTTGATCAAATGAGGGGTAGTCATTATTACTCCAAGATTGATCTCAGGTCAGGTTATCACCAGTTGAGGATTCGGGAGGAGAACATATCGAAGACGGCATTTCGTACTCGATATGGTCATTATGAGTTTCTGGTCATGCCGTTTGGGCTGAGGTGCTGATGGAGGAGTTCATTTTAAGGGTAGATTGGTGGTTCCAAAAGATGTTGAGTTGAGAGATGAGATACTTAGAGAGGCACACTATTCTCAGCTCGCGATACATCCTGGTGCTACTAAGATGTATCGAGATGTACGGAGACAGTATTGGTGGAGCGGACTGAAGAGAGATGTGGCCCAGACTGTGATGAGATGTCTTACCTGTCAGCAGGTGAAGGCAGAGCATAGGAGACCTCCTGGATTGTTACATCCGCTTCCATTGCCCGAGTGGAAGTGGGAGCATATGTGTATGGATTTTGTGATGGGTTTACCGAGGACTGTGAGGAGACATGATACTGTGTGGGTTGTTGTTGATAGATTGACGAAGACTACCGATTCAGCAGACTGACTCGGTGGAGGCACTTACTAGACTTTACAATCGAGAGATCGTACCGCTACATGGGGTACTCGTGTCCATTATATCTGATAGGGATCCTCGTTTCACTTCTCGCTTTTGGAGCAGTTTTCAGGACACTCTGGGGACGATGCTGAGTTTCAGTACAGCATTTCACCCACAGACTGATGGCTAGAGTGAGAGGACTATACAGATCTTGGAAGACATGCTTCAGGCATCTGTTATAGATTTCAGGGGTGATTGGGAGACTCATATTCCACTGGTAGAGTTTGTGTATAACAACTCTTATCAGAGTAGTATTCAGATGACACCATTTGAGGCACTTTATGGTAGGCCATGTAGGTCACCACTTTGTTGGTCGGAGGTTGGGGACAGACCCCTGTTGGGACCAGATTTGATTCAGCAGACCACTGAGGCTGTGACAGTTATCAGACAGCGACTTCTGACGGCTTAGTCACATTAAAAGAGTTATGCAGACCGCAGATGGAGACCTCTAGAGTTTCAGGTGAGTGACCACGTATTCCTCAAGGTTAGTCCGAAGCGAGGGATACAACGTTTTGGTAGATCAGAGAAGTTAACCCCCAGGTTTATTGGATCATTTGAGATCTTGGAGAGAGTGGGGAGTTTGGCTTATAGGTTGGCATTTCCACCACAGTTATCCGGAGTTCATGGTGTGTTTCATGTTTCTATGTTACGGAGGTATCATCGTGATCCCTCCCATATTATTGATTGGTCGACTCTGGAGATTGGAGAGGATGCTACCTATGAGGTACGTCAGGTTCGGATTTTGGATAGCCAGATACGGAGATTGCGTTCGAAGACCATACCCTTGGTTAAGGTGTTGTGGCAGCATTATGGAGTTCAGGAGGCTACTTGGGAGGTAGAGTCGGATATGCGGGAGCGCTATCCGGACTTGTTTACGACATAGGTATTCTTTTGATTATACTAATTATTTTACCATTGACCACTTAATAATTACCCTTTATATAATTTTGAGGACGAAATTGTTTTCTAAGGGGGGGAGGATGTAATATCACGAACCCAAATTTAAAAAAATATATATATAATAATAATTTTTCAAATTTGATATTTTTAGAAAAATATTGGCGCAAGAATTACCTGAATCGGAGTTGAATTGAATTTGTTACGAATTTTAGAAGTTAAAAGATTTAATTAGGATTATGCAAGGGCAAAATGGTAGTTTCGAGGAAAATCTGGTATAACCCAGATTTTTCTGCGCTCTTCTTCTCCAGCACGCATGTAGAGAAGAAATTTTTTGAGGAAATTAGATTTTGGGCGTTTGTGGTCCGAATGAAGCGTGAGAGGTGTCGAATCGAAGCTTTTGGAGAGAGAAACAAAACTCAACTGGAATTATCGTCATCAGACCACCACAGGCGGCGGAATCAGGCTGCAAAGTTTCGATTTCCGATGACTTCCGAGCTCGATCCCGGTCGATTCTGAAGGAGTTTCGGAACGAGATAGGTACCATTTGATTGCTTATTTTGAGAGCTTTAATTTGATGTATGGTTCGCCGGAAAACGTTGCCGAAATCGTCGGCTCCGGCGACGGCAGTGGCGGTGTCAGTGTTCACGGGTTGACCCGAGTTTACTTTTACCCGAGTTGACCGGGTTTGACCCGAGTTGACTTTTGACTGGGTTTGACTTTTTATCCGAGTTGACCAGTTAACACGAGTTGACTTTGACCGTTTTGACCATTTGACTTTTAGGTTGACTTTTTCGTATTTTGACCGTCATGTATACGTATCCATATTCTGATACAGGAGGCTGATTTGGAAATTTTGGATTGGGATTTCGGACGTATTACGGATTAGCGTAGTCGACATTTCAGGTAGGGATTCTGCCCTATTTCTTATTTGGGGTTCCGGGGGTTCCGTATTCGACGAACTTCTACTTGTCTATTTGTATGAAATTCCCGGAGGTTGGGAATTTCTCTATTTATACTCTTATCCGATTTATTTCCGCAATTGCACTATATTACTATTTCAGGCTATTATTGATTATGTTTGTACGACTGGTTGCACTCTTGTGCGCCACGTCTCCAGTGGGGCCCACACTCAGTGGTGGGGCCTACATCTTGGTTTTGGGGTTTTTGGTGAGAGTCCAGATAGGACTATACTCTGGTGATTTTCTGTGATGATGCTACGAGATTATTGATGGATGATTTGTAGTGTGTGGGACCCATATTGGGCGACCCAGCCTACTAGATGATTTGTTGATGGATTTGATCGGGTACGTACCTGGAGACCGGATCGAGGTGGGGTACATCCTAGGGGACGCTCTTCGATGTAGGCGATGCTATCGAGTACCTATATAGGCTCGATCCTCATCCAATCTGGGGAGTACCTGGATTGGGAGACACCTTGCGGAGATCAGGGTAGGTCCAGGGGAGGATTTTCCGATGTTATATGGATTTGAGTTGGATTATGACTGTGTACCGATTTGAGAGTTGTACTTAAGAATGGCAGTGGTGGAGCCCATTCGGTGTCTACCCTACATATTGATTGATTTGTTGATATTTATGATAGGTTTGGAGATTCTTTATCCTATTCGAATATTACCTCATGGTTTCCTGCATGTATTTTTATATCTTTCCGATTTTCTTACTTTATCTCGAGTTTTACTTTCTGTTTATTCTGATGATGGAAATTTTTATGTATCCCTACTGAGCTTTGTGGCTCATCCCTTTCATTCTCATGTTTTTCAGGTGAGATAGCCAGAGTGGAGGATCAGCGCAGGGATGCGTGAGGCGTGATGTAGCTGGTGTGGGGATGTTTGTGTCTGTCTGTAGCATCTGTGTTTCATCTATGATGATTTGGATTTTCCGCTGTAGACTCTATGTTACATTTTATTGGCAGTATTTGGGATTTTGGTTGAGATTCGTATATACATGTGAGACTACTACCGTAGTTATCTTGATAATTGATAGTAGCTTGGGCTTAAATCCGGTTCGGGGAACGGAGGAGTTCCCTGCCGGTCACGCCTCTGGGATTCATGGGTGCTCATCTGCACCTATCTGGGAGAGGGGCGTGACAATCATTCATTGGAAGAAAAAGCTATGGGATTGCATTGAAGGAATTCAAAGTAAATTAGTCGAAAATTATTATGCAGGATTACAAAAGTTAGAGGTGAAGCTTCGTAAAGAATTGGAGACAATTTTGTACGAGGAAGTGCTCATGTGGTTTTAGAATTCGCGAGAAGAGTGGATTCGATCTAGGGATAGAAATATAAAATTTTATCGTGCTTCCACTATTGCTCGGCAAAGTAGAAATAAAATCGGTGCTCTTCGGGATGAGAACAATTATGGAGAATGGGTGTTAGATAAAGGGAAACTTCATGATTTGGCTCAACGTTTTTTTTTCTAAGCTGTTTACGAATGATATTTAGAGGAATATGGCGTCTATGTCAAAAAGAGGATTCCCAAGTTTGCGGTTCGAGCACATAACTAACTATTTTAGAAAATGCTTTTACGATGGAAGACATAAAACAAGCTTTGTTTGATATGGCCCCTTTCAAAGCCCCAGGGCCAGATGGTTATCAAGTAGGTTTTTACCAAAATATGTGGTTTGTTGTAGAGGAGTCCTTGAGTGGATTGACATTGCAGTTTTTTGAAACAGGTAATCTTTCGAGGGCCTAAATGATACATTGTTGGTCTTGATTCCAAAAATCATACATCCTAAATTTATTAGTCAATTCCAACATATCAGTTTATGCAATGCTGGCTATAAAGTCATTACTAAAGCTATGACAAATCGTCTCAAACATATTCTTCCAAGCATGGTGGCTTCGAATTAGAGTAGTTTTGTTCTGAGAAGGGAAATTACAAATAATATCATTGTGTATCATGAGGTTCTTCATTCCATGGGCAAGAAGAGGAGTGGGCCTGGGTATATGGCTATCAAGATAGATTTGGAGAAAGCGTATGATCGCCTCTCATGGGATTTCATTGAGGAGACTTTGTAGGATGTTGGTTTATATGAGTTGTGGGTTAGGAATATAATGGCTTGTGTTTCTACTACATGAATTTCAATTGTATGGAACAAAAAGTAGCTTGAGTGGTTTAAGCCTAGTCGTAGTATTAGACAAGGGGATGCTATCTCTCCTTATCTGTTTGTGTTATGTGTGGAGGGATTGGGGCATATTATCAATTCTGCAGTGGCTTCTAGTTGGAAGGCTATTAAGCTAGCCAGATATGGTCCATCTATTTCCTATCACTTTTTTGCCGATGCTATGATATTATTTGTTGAAGCATTAGTGGCACAGATGCATGTTGTGCTTCAATGTTTGAACCATTTTTGCTAGCTCAGGAACTGTCCTGTATGTCCGGGATCCTTTTGGCTGCAAATTTGGGGAAGTATCTTGGGGCTCCGTCAATCCATGGATGGCTAAAGATTAGTGATTACCAATAACATTATCTAAGTTTGTCCTCTCTGCCATGCCCACATATGTTATGCAGACAACCCTTTTAGCCATGGAGTTTAATTTAAAGATTGAAATGCTTATTCGTTATTTTATTTAGGGTGGTACGGAGGCTAAAAGGGCAATCATTCTTGTTAGCTGGGATAACGTGACAAATCCAATTCAGTAAGGAGGTCTTGGCATAAGAAGAGTGAGGCAATTGAATTTGGCATTTTTGGCTAAGATTGGATGGAAGATTGTTTAGGAGAGTGGGAGTTTATGGTCTCAAATTATTACAAGCAAATACATGAGAAGGAGTTCTCATGGGTTCAATATCCAAATGAATCAGGGATCGTCAAATTTCTAGAAGGGGAGTCATTAAGGCGGTTTCGATCTTAACAAATGGAGTTAAGACTCGTGTTTTTAATGTAGAAAGACTTATTTTTGGAGAGATGTTTGGCTTGGGATAGGCCTTTATCGGAAGTTTGTTTGCAGGTGCTAAGTTGAGTTAAACTGCATTCTTGGGTTAGCTCTTATTGGAGGAAGGATTTTGGTCGGAGGTGGGACAAGCTGCGTGCGCCGTTACCGTCCCATATTCAAAGCATGTTGGCTGCAGTTATCTTGAATGAAGATAAGACGATGGAGGATCATTATTGCTGGGGTTTGACTTCAAATGGTGACAAGGATGTGCTGCATGGACGCTGCATGGTGATAAGGATGGTGAGCCTTTTAATGAATGGTAAGTAATGTTAAATACAGATGGGTGTTGTAAGGGTGCTTCGGGGTTGGCTACGGGAGGTGGTTTGCTGAGAAATAATCATGGAATGTGGCTAGGTGGGTTTGTGGTGAATATTGGCATATGTAACTCGTTTGAAGCTGAGCTTTGGACAGTATTGCATGGGCTACGGCTAGGTTGGGAGGAAGGCTGTTGGAAAATTATGGTGGCAGTTGATTCAACCATTGTAGTAGAATGGTTGCAAGGTGGTAATACTCCAAACTTAACATTTGCCAATCTGGTTGATAAGTGCCGCTCCTTTTGGAGTAAAGACTGGGATATCAAAGTTAGCCATGTGTATCGCGAAGGCAACTGATGTGCAGATTATTTAGCGATGTTAGCCCTCCAGCATGATGGAGGGTTTGAAAAGCTTCAGACGAAACACCCGGTAGTGAAGTTGTATTTTGTTTTGGTTTTCCCCTCCTTTTCTCCAAAAAAAAAGCTAAATATAGATATGTTTTAATTCCTTCTTTTTATAAGTTTTTTTGAAGGAGAGAAATATAACTTTTACATAATATCTTTTTGAGCTTTGTTCTTCCTCTCTCCTCTTTCCTGGTTTGTCTTTTTAAATATTAAGATCTTGATTCTCCATTACACTGTGGATCGTGCTACCACAATGTGTGATCGAGTAGACCTTGGAGGCATTTAAGTCACCTTAAGGTTAAAAGTCTAACCTCTCCATCTCGATTGGTTATATATACTTATTTGAATGAGATGCACATGTGTTTGATGTGATTCCTTGCTTAAATGATGATCCATGATTGCTTCCATGTTATTGGTATTCTGAACTAGCATATATGAGCTTGAAAACATATTTGATTTTTAATTGGTATTTTGAATGATTTTCAAGCTATGCATTCAATGTTTTTACATGGCTTAGGAAGCATTAGTTGATGCACTTCATTGAGTTAAACCATTCATTGTTTTTAAAGTTGCATTACCCCTATTTCCTCACCTTTTTGAGTTCTTATAAAAACGGGGAGAGATAATTGATGAAAAAGTGCATATGATTTGATTAAAAATGCATATTAGTTGCACAACTTAAGGGGGAGTGATCTTGCCATGTTAAGGGAGAGAAGGAAGCTTAAAGTGAGGGGGAACATAATAAGATTTTGAAAATCTGAATGTATCTCAAAATTTCATTTGATTTCAACATGGAGATACAATTTTGCTCACTTTATGCATGAGGTTTGGTATCCAAATTATATTGATATCAAATAGCTCTTTTACATCATGTAGTTTTGTAATCATCAAAAAGGGCGAGATTGTTGGACCATAGGTCCTACATTTGTGTTTTGATGCAAAAATACATATTGGACTATTTGATTGTGCTCAACTTTGGATGAATTTGAATAAATCATGAAATGAATTATATCTACTGATTTAAGCTTCATTATATATCTTTGGAATCATGTTTGATATAAATTGGATGAATTTGGACTTAATTATTTTTCGATGCTAAAAACTGTCCAAACATCACACTGCACACACATTGGTTGAACAGTCATAACTTGTTCAAATGATCTCCGATTAAGTTGATTTTTGTTCTGAAAATTATTTAAGATACTCTGGAATTTTTTATTGTGAAATATTGTCAGGTCAATTTTAAGTCTATCATGTTCAATTTGTCAGTTGAAATTAATTCACTAGTGTAGTTGTGAAACTAGCCTAGTTGAGATTTGCATGATCAAATTGAATGACCAAACGACCTCAATTATAAGTGAAATTTTGTATGCACATTCTTGTATGGATAAATTGATTTATCATGTGCTTACTAGAATTTTATTGAGCTTATATCATATTGGTTAACCCAAGTGCAAGCATTGAAGCTCTTTGAGCTTACAAGCAAAAATGGGATGCTTTATCATCTATTCTTTTTGTAGGTTTAATCAATTGATCATAATGAGCTGATTTAAAGTACTATTAAGCTTATTTAATTGAGAAAATTCGTGCATCATGATTTGAAGCTCATTTGGACAAGCTTTGTCATGGTCAACCCTATTTGAGTCAAGTTTAATACTTTGTGTGCAAGAAATGGTTCCAGCCATGTGCTTAGTGTTATTATTGCTGGAGAATTATTTGAAGAGCTTCCAAAAGCCTTCTCATTTTTTCTTGGTGTCAAGAAAAAAGAGGGAATACAAGTTTGAAATACTTGGTTGGAATTGTGCCTAACACTTGACTATGGAGACAAGGGAGGGACAAGATGACATAAAGTTATAATATTTTCCAGAAATTAAGATGGACTTGTTTGGCATTCCTTGAGAGAGAGTTACTTCATGAAGAAGACTCATTTGATTGATCCAAACAAGGTGCAACTCAAAATGAGAACTCTTGACAAAATGATGGCAACGACACTATTTTTGAAGGATGGGTTTGGAGTGGTTGAATTAAAGAAAGGCTAGGATTAGAGTGGTTGAATTAAAGAAGGGTCTAGATTTTATAGAAAATGAAAGGCCAAGATTTGAAGAGGTGTTGATCCAATGGCTAAGTTTGTGTTTTGTTTGGAATGAAAAATAGGGGGCAGCAACATCTAGTGGGTGGAAGAAGCTTTTGCAAAAGTTTGACTAACTATTCAAGCCTACTTGCTCTCAACTTCATCTTCTTGATTCAAGCCTTCTTCCTCAAGATCTCTTCGAGCTATTGTGTGTACAAGCATTCAAGTCTACTTTCATCATTTCAAGAGATCAAAACAAATTATTGAACACCATCTTTAAAGAGAACCCGTGGAGTCATATTTGGGTGTTCAAGTTCATCTTCTTCAACAAAGCTTCTCCATTCTTCATCTACATATCTTGGGAGTTTTGTGTGAAATTTTAGGAGAGAGATAGCCACATATTGAGCCAAAATTTCATCATACCCGTGAGTTACTACTTTTGTTCTTGTGAGTTCTCAACCCTCTAGCCTTGAGCTAATCTAGTGAGAACCTTGAACCAAACACTTGTAAAAGTTCCCTTTTTGGGCATTACTTTTGAGAGGCTATGTGAAGTTTGGGGTAGAACTTGTGAAACCCTAGTTCAAGGTGTTCTTCAAACCTTGGTTGTGAGAAGTTTGGGGTGTTCTTGAAAACCCTAAGTTGGTTGGTGAACTTGCAAAACCAACATCCTTTAGTGGATTGTGGAAATCCTAAGCTTGAGGGCTTAGGTAGTGGATGTAGGTGTGCTCACCGAACCACTATATATCCTTGTGCACACTCTTTACTTGCTTTGATTGCTATATTTGTTACTTGGTATGTTTTGAATTAATACTTGTTGTCTTGAGTTGATTTGAATTGATATTGATTATATTTGCTTGTTTGTGTTCTTTAGAAATTGATATTAGGGTGTTGCTTGCTGCCATTGTTTGTTGGGATATTGCTTGTGATTGAACAACTTGTGATTAGTGGATTCTAGGTATATTTTTTATTGTTAATTTTCTGGAATACCAATCTGTCCGTCTACTGTTCATATAGCTAGAGTTTGAATTTTGATCGGAATTTTTTGATATTGTGTTCATTAAGGTTTTGTGATATTGCATACCAAATTTCGTTACATTCCGAGCTCCTTTGCTAGGTCAAATAGCATTTACGCGACTAGTACGTACATTTGTATTATTGACATTACATTGTGCTACTTGACATGTTTTGGTGATTAAGTGCTCCATTGGATCATCTAATATCACATACATTATCATTCATTCATTGGATCAATTAAACATTAGCATTGAATTTCTTAGTGGGGTCAAGACTTCCATTTTAGGTGCATTTACAAGTCTAGTTTTAATCATTTTTTGAGTTTAGGGTTTGTGTTAGCATTTGGGGTTATACTTAGGTTTTTTTTTGGAAACACAATTCACACCCCCCCCCCCCGGTCTCTTGTGTTAGCGTAGTGATTTCAACTATGGGAAACAAGGCTTCTAAAATCATATTCACCGATCAAGATCAAATTATGTCAAATGCTATTAAAAAGTGTTTCCCAATACTTGTCATCCTTTGTGTGAGTAGAATATTGCGAAGAATGATGCTATGAATATTTCTCAACTCTATGAAAAACCTGATTTAAGGATAAATTTTTTACTAAGTTACTCTATGGTTGTGAAAATGAAGAAGAGTTTCAAAGTACTTGGGATAAAATGGTTCAGTGTTGAGATATAGGCAACAATAAGTGGCTTAAAAGGTTGTATGAAATTGAAGTTACGTGATGTTCTGCCTTTAGTCTTCAGACTTTTTCTGCAAGTATTTGCTCAACTCAAAGAAGTGAGAGTACAAATAATGTGTTCCACCCTATGACTTGTAAGGCAATGACATTAACCGAGTTTGTAAAGAACTATGATGAAAGTGCGAGAAAAATGCATGAGGTTGAAATTGAAGATGACTATAATTGTGCTCGGGAGAAACCAAAGTTGTATGTTCGTAATAATGGGATTTTGAAACATGCATCTACCATTTATACAAATACAATTTTTAGGAAATTCCAAGATGAATTCTTGCAAGATATTGCAAAGGTGATCTTGAAGAAATGTGTTGTAGAGCCAATGCATCTTTACACTTTGCAAAATGAAGGTGGCAAAAGGTTACATGTAATACACTTCAATCCTTCATATATGAGCATTTCATGTAGTTGCGTAATGTTTGAATCCAAATGTTGGTTATGTCGGCATGCTTTAAGGGTTTTAAATGTCGTCGATAGTGTTAAAAGTATTCCTCCACAATATGTTTTAAAGAGATGGACAAAATAGGTAAAAGAAGGATTTGTAAAATATGTTGATTTTGGAATGTCAAAAGGTGATTTGGCATCATCAAAGACTATTTGATTCAATAGTCTATCGAGAAAAATATTTTCAATTATGAGTATTTGTGCAGTTTATATTGAGACCACTAAGATTGCAAATCAGAGTCTAGATGCTATCATTGATAGCCTCAAATCACATGAGGAAAGTAATGTTACTAGAGACAAATGTAGTGAGAACCCATCTTTTGATCAGAGTGCTCCATCATTGCTTGATCCGCCAAGAATGAGAGCGAAAGGAATTGGATATGGCAGGCAGAAGGGTCCATTAGAGAAATGGAGAAAAAAGGCCACAAAAAATACTTATACTTCACACACAAGTATTTACTTATAAAGTTAATAATTTTTTCTTCATAATGATTGAATATGGTATATACTACTTTTGATACAAAGGCATTTGATAAATTGCTTATCTACACCCTTTGCAGGTTCTACACCTTTTGTAGGTTCATCGTCCATTGTCAATATTTGTGAATCATACGAGGAAATGACTAATGATTATGGAAAAAATTTAAGCTTCACAAGTCTATTGAGTCAAGCTTCCAAGTACAATTGTCTCGGATATGGTACAAGATCAATGGAAATTTTTTGACAGGAGCCATGACAATCACAATGGAATTTTGTGAATATTGGAGTGCATATTAGTTAAGGAAAATATAGATCTAATACTTTTGCTTAAATATCGGAGCTTTGTGAATGTTGGAGATGTCAGAGCATCTATGTTTACTTTATACTCTTAAATTTTGTTGATGTGGACTTGTATACCTCATTGGATTCCTTTGATTTATACCTCCTCTAATTTTTCTATTTCACCAACAACTGAAAGTATATATTGCAAGCTTATAAAATTGAAAATGCAAGGAGAATGAAAAGGACCTTTCAATAAAATGTTGACGGAAGTAATTTTTTTCACTCATTGGTTTATCTAAATTGAAGTTTCGTGTTCTTTCGTCCCTGATGTGCTGAATAGTTAGTTTTTTTTTTTCCATCTCTCTTTTTTCCCTCCTTGTATATATGACTTATGTGCAGGCTATGTATAGCAGTGGAGGTTGGCCTCTTAGTATCTTTCTTTCACTAGATTTGAAACCTTTGAATTTATTTTCCTCCTGATGATAACTATGGAAGATCGGGATTCAAAACTGTACTTTGGGACACCTGCTAATGCTAACCCTGATTGTCGATTTTGGATTGAGAGAGAGACCACAAGATTTCAAGAGAGAAATTAAAGATGTTGATGTTTCAATAAGTTAAGTAAAAAACGACAATTGATTAAAATAAAACAAAATTAATTGAAATGGAAATAAAATCTAGGCTGGAGAATGAAAATTGCATTTGCTTCTCTTGCATGGGCTCTACATTGAGTCTCCCATGTGTTAATATTTGAGTGGAAGAACACACCACCTCATCAGCAGATGACGTTGTGTGTTCTTCCCATTGAATATTTTCTCGTGAGAGATGGGAGGAGATGAGTCAAGGTCTTGGGCCCTTGTCTTTTAGTATCTAAAAATCTGCACAAAAATTGGATATTACAGACCACATAATTTATTCACGAAATATTTGCATGTACGAACCAAGATTAACACACGTACTTAATTAACCATACCTGAATTGATTTTAAATTTGAACAAGTAAATCATACAATGATCACATCCATGTTAGGGTCCACACAACTAATCCGAGTTAGGTCCGAACGACTAGATCAGAATATACTTTTATATTTGGACCCAAACTCAATTTTAAATCAGATAATTTTTTGTGTTTAGACTTGAATTTCAGATATAAAATTTATGTCTAAATTTGATTTAATACATATGAGACAAGTCGATCATTCAAGTCAGACAAAATCTTTCCCTACTATTACAATGAGTTATTCCTTAATCTGTATCCCAAAATAATAGTTACATGGAATAGAGGTATCTCATCATTGAATTCCAACAAACTTGCGAAGAATATCTTTCCCAAAGATTGAGGTACATAAATATAAATTGGACCCCAACTAACTATGTAGGAGTGACCAAGTTTAATTCTCCATATTTGCAGCTTGCGACTTTACAAGGTACTTTGAAAAGAAGACAGCGCCATTTAAATGTCATCAACATGGAAATCTCATCATCAAGAAATAGTTTTTAAAAAAAGTTACACCCTAACTCATCAGAAGTCTAATTTCATTTGTCAAGATAGAGAAATGAAGTAAAGAAACAACCAAAAAGATATAACTAAAATTGTATCACTGTCACTAAAACAAGTATGTGCCTGGCAACTAAACATACAAACATGATAATAAAGTTGGTGCTACAATCGAGGGAGCATTTGCTTGAATCTGCCTTCCCTATTTAGCAACAAATTTACCAAACACAAACAAGCCAAAATTGTTAAATGAATTCCTCTGAGAAGAGGTAAAATTTGAAAAGTTGAAAGATAGCCAATCATTTGCACCAAGCTGTGCATCTATCTGCTCCATTCATAGTCTCCTCCATACTTGGGAGTGGCATTATTTACGCGGCTGGAATCATCTACTTTTATGGAACTTGCAAACGCATGCCAACCCATAATGTATGGCAAGATAAACTGCAGAGAAATCGAGCCAGAACACAATGATAATTAAAATACAACATGTGGAACTAGAATCCAGTCTTATAAATGAGATTTAGCACCAAGCTACATGCCAAACACCTCAAATTAATTCACCACGATTGGGTATAAGGATTTCTCAATAAAATTATATTGTGGCCCTCACATACGACGGACCTCGGTCATAAATTTCCCACAGAAGTGAAAGTTCACATAAAAGGCAGGTGAACTAGTCCAGCCAGAGAATTTTAATGACACCAGATTCTTAACTTATTAAAGGTCAAATGCTCAACAAATTGAGACCCAATGAAGATTGGCTAATTAGGATTTGTTTCGCTTTCTCCGTTCAGTCTCAATGGCCCAGAAGACCCATTCCTAGGGTTGGCTGAAGGTATCAATAAATGCAACTGGGCTGGTTATATTACATCTCATTATCTTAATTCTTATTTACATTCTTCAATTAAGTAATCTCCCAACATTGCAGGGAAAAAAATTCGAAATGTTCCTTACAATGAAAAAGACTGGTAATCTAGGGAAGGGGAGAGAGAGAAAGAGAGAGATCATACATTGAAAGCCGAGACGAGGACTGCAAACTCTGCTCTGGTAACAGGAATATAAATGCTCTCATCTATATTCAAAAGCTTGTTCTGAACACCTATAGCAACAGAGCAATAAGAAAGGCAACTTCAATGCATGCTAAAGAGAAACCAGAAAGAAGAAAGAAAAAGAAAAAAAACAGAAACTTCTTTTTAATAAATAAAATAAACTAAAAAGTCTCCAAAGTTCCAAAGAAATAACTTGACTCACGAAGAACAATTTGAACCCCTATATTCACTAGGATATCATGCATGCAATGACAAAGAAACAATAAATAGCAGACATTTATAGGGGAAGCAAATAGACTTTGAACAAAGCAAGGGTGCTGCAACAACAATATACCACCATAGCAAAAAGAATTTGATATTGCACTACTTCATCAACAGGAAACTAATAAATGCTGCGTCAGAGTCACAAAAATGGCATCACCATCCAAATAGGATACGAAAATCTACCCTGGTCTACCATAAAATGAGTTCAAGGGAATAGATAATCACTGAGGTTAAAGAAGTGGCCGGAGCCATCTGGAAGCGGCTCCACCTTCAATACCTTCCTGACCTTACCTTCTTCACTACAAAAGACAACAATTACAGATTAGTACTTTATGTTGAAAGACAATATTTAAAACTTTCAGCATTAGCTTCTATATTTTATAGTAAGCATCAGTCCAAGTGTGAAACAGTACACCACAACTTATGCAAGCGCATGTGTGTCAATTTAGCATGGGTATGAACTTAATCTTAGTACAGATTCAGTTTCAAAGGATGCAAGGCTTCTTAGTGACTACAGTTTTTTCTCAAAAAAAAATTGCGCATTTTAAATTAATCGATTGATTGCCGAGACAATGGTAAAGATATGTGGCATAATCAGCTCAAATGCTTGCCAATAATAGCTCAATTAGAAAGAAATACTAAAATAAGCTTCAATGCAAACTAGCTTTATCATGTAATATTGATACTAGGGCATCCTGCACAATAGAATTAATATTTGAAAATATATAATCACAAGGCTCCATTTGTTTTGCACGCAGTAATTTACTTTCTCAGCAAAAATAACTTGATATTTGGCAGGCAAGAAACATCAACTTCTGAGGATGATAATTTAGTGGCAGTCAGGGACTATAGATCATCAGCACAAGTTGCCATTGTTCGGTTAACGATTTGTGATTCCTAGGAATGGGCATGATGAATGCCTCCCTAATGACATGTAATTGCCACCAATGGTCATTAACAGGTGCCAGCTGACATTAGTATTGGTAGTTGTCAGTAGCCAAAGAGAAGAATGGCTGGTGCCCAGGCACGATGATAATAAATTACAGGAACAATGTAGTAAGGTCAATCCTGAAAGTAACTTACCATTTTCCCAGACCAAGACCAAGATAAAAACATTCAGCTGATTTATTTTCCCCATGTCATACCAAAGCCAAATAACAAATAAATTATGTCTGAAAGGAAAATGTTGATGCACAAGACTCCCCAAGCGGTCGTGGGGTATATAATAGGAGCATGCACAGTGTTAATACCACATTATGTAAAGGCCGTTCTTGTGGTTTGAACTGTTGACATCTAAATTGCAATGAAGTAACTCTATACTGCACTTCGTCTTTATACATAAAAATAAATAAAATAGACACTTTGAATAATTTCCACAAAATTAAAGGATTCCAAATATATCATTCATATTAAACATGTTATTGCATTGATTTGTTCAAACTAGACAGAAACAAGGGTAAACAACTTCCATGCACAAGACTTGCATAGGGGATAAAGGGTTGGGGAAGGCAATATATACCTTACCCTTGCAATAATGTAGAGAGGCGGTTTCTATGATTTAAACCCATGACCTCTAGGTTAGTGTGAGACAGCCTATTATTGGGCACACAAAATCCATCTGGACAATATATTTAGTGGTATACTATGCTCAACAAAGCCAAATACTAAACACTTTGTCACACAAAAAATAAATAAATAAATAAATAAAAAGGCATAAAATGTTCACAAAGAACAAATAAGTGATTCCTTAGTTTTTTATTTTCTTTAGGGCTTATAATTAAAATTAATTTTAAATATAAGGTTACTTCATTGATGTATTTAATCATAGACTGACATAATATGACCTGTAATGCCTACTAGCTTATTAGACCATCTTGACCACTATAATTCGATGGAAACTGAGTTCATATTCCTTTTAATTTATTAAAGATACACTTAAAAGACAAGTATGGTTTTGCATCATGTTATATCCACTAGATAAAATTCGTTCCACTTATGAACATGGAAACATACTACAATATGTAAACAACACCGAAAGCATGGCATGAATTTCTATTCCTAAAAGATATATTTTACAAAGTATCTACTTCAAATAGTTTTGAAATCTCCCAACAAAAGTTCAGGAAAACATACAGAGCATTTTAGATGAACAATAATGTTACGAGGAATCCCTTCAACTGAATATACTTACCATCATTATCATCATAAACCACCCTACATCAGAAACATTTTCGCTACATGAATACATAAGAGGAGCTATTTTTTCCCCTTTGCAAAATAGTTTAAGAAAGTCCAAGGGGATAAAGACAAAAATTAATAATACTCGACAGAATCATAGACCGAAATATAAGAATACATCAATTGTGCAATGGTAAGAAGCAAAAGCAAAACAAAGATAGACCTTAAAAAGCCACTTGAGAATGTTATCTATGCTCTGCAAGTAAAATTAAACAAAATGAAAAATATAGAATACCTTTTTCCCTTATTCGGATCATGAAAGAATTCACATGAATCTCTTGCACCAAGGGCAATTAGAGTTCCGATTTCTATCACAGAAAGTGAGAATATCTGGAGACAATCAAAATCAGGCATAAATGCATCTGAAATGTTATAGTCACATCATGGAAAAAAGAACAATAATTTATCACGTTATTAAAACTATCATCCCAGTCATACATGCATACATATACCTTCTATAAAATACGTGACATTAGAGCATTGAACATGCCACCATACCAGAAATTATACTTAAGCATTCACAGAGTTATAGGTCTTTTTGAATAGCCATAGAGTTATAAATCTTACTCTCCACTTGATAGTGAATAAGGTGCCAAGTGATAAAGTATCGCTCTAAAAGAGAGAAAGTATCATTGACACAAAGGTGGGAACATAAATTAAAATATACACAAGTATTTGTGCAGAGGAATATCTAAGCCATAGATATTAGTGGACATCAGTCATGAGTCATGACTAAGTGTACAGCAAAATTCAGCAGTCCGAAGTCTGGACCAAGCGAAAAAGATCAAGCTTCCACATTTTAGGCATAAATTTCAACTATGAAGCCAAATCTGCCATACTCAATAGTCAATTCAATCGTGCAAGGCCCATCATAAAATTTGTAGTCAATCGTAAATATCATTGACATTACATAACATGACATAACAGGCATTTAAAGTTCTACCAGTACTCCGTTCCTAAACAAAGCAAACACAAATTCAAACTTACCTGCTTTCTGGCCCAATCATATGTACGAACACCTGCTGCTGGAGCGAACTGTAGGAGTACATAACCATCTCTAGCTAGCTTAAATACACCTGACTACAAAAGAACCCAAAATGAAACAGAAAAACAGTAACAACCTAAGCCCTAACAACTTAGTCACCAAAAAACCAATGCAAAAACTGAATAACAGCATTCTAACAATGAACAGAAAAAACTTCAATCAAACATACATCTAAAGCCAGGAACTCAGGCGCCTTTGGCTCCACAGTAAGAGCAGCCTTCCCTTTGTATATGGAGTGACCCACAAAAACCTTAGACGGCATTCCACCCGCTATAAGTTTACAAGAAAAACCAAAACTCCATCAGCAAACTATATAGAGAAATCACCCAGAAGCTATATAATCAAGAAAATAAAACAACTAATTGGCTCGAAAAGGAAAAGAAAACCACAAAGTACCAACTGAGGGCGATTGTGCACGTGCAGCCTCGGTTGAAGAGGCGCGCAATGTGGAGGAGAACTGCTGTTGTTGGTCGTAGTAGTCGGAGTGGCGACACCTGAGAGCAGCTTTTTTGATTTTGGTGCAGAAGGAAAAGTGCTGGATTTTGGAACCAAAAGGCGGTGTGGAAGAGGATTGGGTAGAGCGGAGAGGATTTGGGGTAGCGAGTCGGGGAGAGAGGATGTTGAGTCCCAGCATTTTCTCTTTTTGCTGCTAATCCTTCCAATTTCCGCTTTTTAGATCTTTCACTGATAAAACCAGGGTTTCATAGTAAAATCCCTCCGGACAAGCCGGGTTGCCCACGATAGTTCGGGTCA
This sequence comes from Euonymus europaeus, assembly GCA_963580455.1. NCBI lineage: Eukaryota > Viridiplantae > Streptophyta > Magnoliopsida > Celastrales > Celastraceae > Euonymus > Euonymus europaeus. The sequence goes on from OY756965.1 coordinate 6,357,557, forward strand.
ATCTTTTCGTCCATGCCCATTCCATACGTAAATATTCTAAAAATATAGGGCGGTAAGAAAAATCCACAAAATCGAAATCAAATCATTTGATCGACTTTTTTCCTCAAATTTTCCATCAAAATCGATCGAAAATTGAATATCAAATCAAAAAATTGATCGATAACTAACTCAATGTATTGACCAAAATATGTCAAAAAATGACTAAAACTGACTGTTAACACCCATATTAAAAAATGCTTAAAAAGTTAGGGTCAGACTATCCCGATATTGATTGGGTCGAGTTGGGCTCAACAATAAAGTATAAAACCCGGATTAGGCAACGAATGCTAATATGGGCGCTGAAATGGCAATAAAATAATTACATTTTCAAAAAGACAGCTCACAATGATATCGTCTCTTTAATTATTGTTCTTGTATGGAAACTCTCCACAAAACATCAAAGACACCACGGATACTTAATGAAGAGAGGCGACTTTTGAGCCACATATAGCCCCTCCTTTTGACTCTTAGTCATCTTCCTCTTCACACATCTTTTATTTTCTTGAGTTTCTTTCCTTCTATTCTTGCATCTATTCATGGCAAACCAGCTACATTTTTAACCTGTGAAAGAGAGTTTTCTTCACCTTGTACGTATCTTCTCATTTTCTTGGACTTTGCTCTTTATACAACATTTCCATGAGGAAATGCGCTGAGTTTTGCCACAATATCGTGGTGCTGCATCAAAGGGCCACCAACTTTAGTTTTTCCAATGATGACGTCAAAAAGGTGTCACTACAGAGAAGACGATCAGTTGGTCAGACATGCAGTCATGCACGGATGAAGATCCTTCCAAGAAGCCGAACAGCCGGGCAGTCAAGTAGCTGTCCAGCCAGGCAATGTGTCAGTCCAGGCAGCCAGGAGCTTATCTACCAGACAGTCTTCTAGACAGGCAGGTCCTTCTCAAAAGTTGATCAACCAGGCAGTCCTGCAGCTGAGCACAATGAACAAAGGTGAGCTAGAGGCCGCACCAGAGGTAGTCCTCTGGCGTTGGCGCTCCGACGCTCAAGTCAGTTCTTATCACAAAATCAGGCGAGCTCCTTGGAAGAGCTCTCAGTTAGCCCAAATTCAAATCGTCCTTAGTTAGCGTTAATACCTAACTTGTTGAGCTTTATATAGGATTAACAATCCCTATTGAAGTGGGTCATCCAATCATGATTGTGAACCGCACCCAACAGCTTTTCACCTTGGTAGGTCCAGCAGGTGACACGCCTACCGAGATGACTGCTTGGTAAGTTTAAATAATCTTTGGGCCACATATGACGTGGCGGAGCACCATGGTGGGGTCATTTTTGTAATATCAGTTGCCCCCCAACTCCCTTATTGAGGCGCCGTTCTGCGCAGATCGATGAGAGGAGTGATTATGTCATTTCATTAATGAGGATATGACAGCCCAGACCCTTGGATCAACGGTCCATGTCTGCTCGGCTCATTGGCCATCTGTTTCTGGCCGTTGATCTGAGGTTAGTCTTCTGCTATAAAAGGGGCCTAAGGGCTTGGTCATTCCACACATTTCCTAAGATTTGAGAGCGCTTACCGAGCAGTTGTGCATACCGACCGAGATAACATCCTCAAAACTTCTGATTTACCGAGCACCCTTCTAGGTAAGACATGTCTTTTTCTAGTTCCAGCACTTATTTTATATCCGAGTTTTCAACTTCTACTTCGGATAGTGACCGAGCAACTACCTCTACCAATGAGGTAGTTATCACCCAAACCAATCCTCCTTTAATAAAACGAAATTTTGTAGAGTCTTCCTCAGTAGAGTACCCTGAAGAGTATGCCCCTCATGACCTACCCCCTCCAAATGAGAGGGGTGGAGGTACCGATGCCAGCATCGCTGAACCGACCTACCTCACTTGTGACCAGTCCAATAGTTACATTGATGAAGTGGTCGCCAAGTGTGGTCTTCCCTTCCCTTACCGACGTGTGGGTAAGGGTGAGTCTCCTTTTCACCCTAGGCAAGGTGAATTTGCTATCTCCCTTAGGTCACTCCAAGCCGGTGCTAGGATCTCTTTTCCACCAGCCATAACCAGTCTTCTTCGTCGGTTCAATCTCTCTCCAGCCATTCTGGCACCCAACTCCTGGCACTTTCTGGCCAACATACTTTGTCTCTCCCATAAACATCATCTCGGTATCTCCTCCTCGGTCATTCAACACCTTTTTCTCCTGTGCCATCTTCCAAACTCTCCCGGCCTCTTTTATTTGAAACTCAAGCCAAGACTCAAGTCTCCCTTGTACAACCAGTCCATCAAGAGATGAAAGAATTCATATATTTTTGTACGAGTTCCTCTCCCTGAAGGAGAGGAACTTCCTTTCCGTACCACCTGGTCGGTACCATTTACCGATCAGTTCAATTGTCCTCCTCCTTTGAAGGGGGAGGAACTAAAATTATTCGAAGCCTGGAAGGAACTCTTTGTTGTTGGGGCTGATACCGACATGAAGTTCAGTCTATAGGACTTCTCGGTGTCTAATTTTTGTTACGGATCTCGGCAAGGTTTGCATATTTTTGATTTTTCAACATTTTTATTCATCATCACTGATCGGTATTCATTTGACTTGTGGTGATGCTTTGCAGATATGGCTGACTTGTCCGAGTACATGGCGATGAATGTTGCTCCCCTTCCTCGGCAACAGAAGAGGAAGAAAACAAGCAAGGACAAGGAGTCCAAGAGGCCTCGTGTGGGCGCCACGGGGGAGACCAGGGCTTCTGAGACAGCCCTCACTGGAGCCACCACCTCGGTCACAACTGTGATCCGGAGTGCTTCGTCTCCTCGGCTTGGAACTCCTCGGCCTGGGGTTTCTCAAATCTCTCGCCAGGTTAATGATCCTCCTTTGGGACCAATTACCGAGGAGAATTTTGCTCGGCATACTCCCCAGTGGGATGTCAGTCAAATTGACAGGGTTGTCAACCCAAGAGTGGCTACCGAGATGCTGAAGCACTTGCCTACCCCTGCAGACTATGACAGGGTGTCTAGTATGACTGCCATGGAGCATTTGACTCAGATGAACTCCCTCTTCATGCAGGTATGAGTTTTTTCTTCTGAGCTCGGTATCTTTTCTTTTTGATAAATTTTTTCTAACTCATTTTTTATAGACTGCTGTGCACCTCTCTGCCCTTCTGTCCAGCATTGCTCGGTTAGCATATGAGGAGACCGTTCAGCGGGAGAGAGCTGATGCTGCCGAGGAGCGGGCTACCAAAGCCAAGAATGATCTCAATCTGATGAAGGCAGAGATGGAAGAGATGCAGCAGTCTCACTCTGCTCAAATGAAGAAGGCTGCTCGGCAAAGAAAAGAACTGAAGGAGAGGGCTATCTTCTTGGTCATTCTTTCTCCAAGTTGAGATCCAACAAGGAAGTTCCTTCCTGAGCCAGCCATGACCTTAACTTTCTTGAGTTCCTCTATTGGAGTGGGTTTGAACACCTGCTCTTCCGCCCTTATATCTAGGCTGCCTACTGAGACCTTTTCTTTCTTCCTCTCTTTGAGTTCAGTGAAGTAGGTACTCCGGGAAGCCTTCTGATTTTCCTTTACTTCACCAACTCCCTTCGAAGTGGGGAATTTCATCTTCAAACAATAGGTTGAGACAACAGCTCTCACCTTGTGAAGTAGTGGTCTTCCTATGATGGCATTGTGTGAAGCCTTCACATCAACTACCAACATGTCCACCATGTGCATCACTGTTCTGGGATGTGTTCCCAATGTGATTGGGAGGGTTATCATTCCTCTTGGTATGACTGACTCTCCTGTGAACCCATACAAAGGTACTGAGGTTGGCTTTAGCCTATCCTCCGAAAGCTTCATAGGCTTGAAGGTGTGGTAGAATAGGATGTCTGCCGCACTCCCGTTATCTACCAAGATTTTTAAGACGTTGAAGTTGGCGATCACTGCATCAACTACCAAGGCGTCATCGTGAGGGACTTGAACACCTTCCTCATCTTTCTCTGAGAATGTGATAACCTCCTCATCCCTTTTGATCCTTTTTTCCTTGGTTGGGTGCTCAGCAAGGCCAGCATATGCTCTCCTAGCTAATGTGCTTTCTCCACCTGCTGCCAACCCTCCAATAATGAGACCACAGAAGTCAATTGTTCCTGCCGTGCCTCTCTCATGTGGAGGAGAGTCTTCCCTTCTTTGTGGCCTTCTACGGTCATCATCTTCTTTATTATCTCTTCTTCGCTTCTCTTCTCTATTTGCAGTGTACTTCTTGAGGTGTCCTCTTCTTATCAAGTCCTCAATTTCATCTTTTAACTGCCTGCAACCATTAGTATCATGTCCATGATCCTTATGGAACCTACAATACTTGTCTGAAAACCTCCTCCTCTCTAGAGGAGTCTTAATCTCCCTTGGCCATTTGACCAAGTTCTGGGCCACTATTTCATTCAGCACTTTTCTTGGGGAAGCATTTAGCGGAGTATAATTATTAAAACGACCAGGTGGCGGAACAGTTTGAGACTTCCTGAATGACTGGTCTCTTCACCTGTTGTCTTCTCTTCCCGATCTCTTGTCACTGTCTGGTCGGCTACCTCCTATCCCTCCTGGGCGGCCCCTCTCACCAGAGCCTCTCGCCCTATCAGGAGAGGTTCGTACTGCAAACCGAGAAGACTTTAGTGAATCAGTTGCCTTGATATATTTCTCAGTCCTTGCCAGGAGTTCGTCCATGGACTGGGGTGCATCGGTGCAAAAGGAATTGCAGAACTGCTCATAACGAACTGTCCTGATCAGAGCAGCATTTGCTATAGCAATTTGTACATCTGGGATCTCCAGGCACATCTGGTTGAATCTTCCAATAAAGTCACGAAATGATTCTTCTTTCTCGTGCTCGATCACCATCAAATCTTGATTGGTGGTTTTGGGCTTCCTAGCACTTGCAAATCGAAGGCTGAACTTCCGGAAGAGATCCTGGAAGTTGCAAATGTTTGGGAAGGTTGATAAACCAAGTCCGAGCTGGCCCAATAAGTGTAGAGGGAAAGGCCTTGCACAGTACCGCATCTGAGGCTCCTCTGCACTCCATCATAGACTTGTATCCCATGACATGGTCATAGGGATCTTTCTTCCCATCATACTGCTCAAGGCTGGGGAGCCTGAAGTCACGAGGTATATCTGTCTCGAGAATATCCCTAGACAGTGGGGGTCATAGAACTGTCCCACATCTCATCAATGATATTGCGTCCTTGCAGGGATGCTAGCTTGCGATCTACCTCTTGAAGGTGCTTATTAACATCATCATTGATATGGGAGTAATAAGTGTTCCTGTTGGTGCTGGAGTTTCCTTCTCGGTTGTCATCCCTTCTCCTGCTCTTGGGCTCCAGAGAGCTAGAGTTTCTATCATTCTCATTCCTCTCAATAGACCAAAGCCAGACTTGCTGGTTAGCCATCATCATCTCAGTAAGGAGCTGCACTTGTTGACAAAGCTGATTAAACCGTGCAGCACTGATGGGCGAACCAGCTGCTTCCTATGGTGGTGCCTGGACGTTTCCAAGGGTACCTCGTGCCTTGCAACATTCTCATGATCTTGGCGTTGTTGTCCGACCTCATCTGTCAGATGATGGGCATGAGATGTCTCAGGATCGTTCACATTGGTTCTTCGAGGTCTAACCATTGTGAGTAAGAGAACTTAGCTTTTCCCACAGACGGCGCCAAAAAGGTATCACTATCGAAAAGACGATCAGTTGGTCAGACCTGCAGTCATGCACGGATGAAGATCCTTCCATGAAGCCGAACAGCTGGGCAGTCAAGTAGTTGTCCAGCCAGGCAATGTCTCAGTCCAGGCAGCCATGAGCTTACCTACCAGACAGTCTTCTAGGCAGGCAGGTCCTTCTCAGAAGTTGATCAACCAGGCAGTCCTGCAGCTGAACACAATGAACAAAGGTGAGCTAGAGGCCGCACCAGAGGTAGTCCTCTGGCGTTGGCGCTCAAGTCAGTTCTTATCACAAAATCAGGCGAGCTCCTTGGAAGAGCTCTAAGTTAGCCCAAATTCAAATCGTCTTTAGTTAGCGTTAATACTTGACTTGTTGAGCTTTATATAGGATTAACAATCCCTATTGAAGTGGGTCATCCAATCATGATTGTGGACCGCACCCAACAGCTTTTCACCTTGGTAGGTCCAGCAGGTGACAAGCCTACCGAGATGACTGCTTGGTAAGCTTAAATAATATTTGGGCCACATATGACGTGACGGAACACCATTGGTGGGGTCATTTTTGTAATATCATCCAAATAATGTTAGCTTGACCTTGCTCAGGAGGGAGATCCCTACTAGTTGGGTCAAATTTCCAATGTTTGGAGTGTCGTGGGTGGTCTTAAATTTCTCTTATATGTGTTCTTTAATGATATGTTGCTGATGTTTTGTCTTGTCTCCACCAATTAAACTCCAACTTCTATCGAATAATGAATGGCATAGATGTCCTTAACATAATCCATTAATTCGGCCTTAAGCTGACCAACTTGGAGAGAGTATACTACCCTAAACGATGCGGCAACCAGGACAAAAAATAACATATTCCCTAAAAAATGGGCAAGACAGTAATTCATTATTTTGCTTCCTCCACTAAATACAATAAGAAAGAGTTTTTCTTGATAGAGGCCCCAGCCATCAAGAGAATCTGAACATTATCCTTTGTATGTTAGATGTGTCAAGTTTGGTTCAATTTTATCTTGGTTGTTATCCTACTTTGGTTGGAAAGTTTCTCCCTATGTGAGATAACCATATCAGACTCTTTCTTTTAGGTAAAATCCTCACCAACTCGGACATGTTAGCATTATGCCATAAAAGTCTGGTTAAATTGACTTTCTAAGATATATATTGCGAACGACATATTTGTCATTCTTTATTAATAAATACAAGACATTAATTTATCAACTGGCTTCTTAATTATATAAATATTTATATATTCATTTGATAAATATCCATTGAATATTAGTTAAGTGTGACTTAATCAAAAGAGTTAGAGATTGAAATACCAAGTTTACTTAGTAATATATTCATAAATATTATTAATCGTAGGATTGTAATTTGAACAATGACGATTCGGAAAGACTATTGCATGCTATGCTTATTTGTTATGATATAACACTATGGTAAGTATTCAACAATCGATTTAAATACATCAAAGTAAACATGTAGATTCTTGTCGGAGAACAAGAAAAAAGAAAGTAACCATCCCAAACAAATTGCTTGGAGTATTAACCACATGTCAAATAAAGTTTTCACATAGTTGTGGTGGCGTAACTACTTATATTTGAGACATCATGTTGTCTTATGCATGGAGATGTCAGTATCCATGATTTTACATCATGGAAAACTGAATGAAAGTCACTATCATTTAATAAAAGTTTGTCCATTTGAAATAACCAAGCAATAGCATATCATCTCACCTTGGTAAGACATAGATGGTAAGCATAACAAAGTGAAGTTGATCAAGCAATGAGCTCAACTAGGGACAACTTGAAAAGGACACATCTCGAATGGAGTCCAAGTGAAATTAGTCAATCTACTAAACCAATTGAAAACACATAACACATGGAACAACCCGTTTACATTAAATTCTTATCATGCATTATTGGAAATTCTATTTATGGATATTTGGGACCCTCTCCTATCACTTCATTTGAAAACTATTGGTACTATGTTATTTCTGTTGATTACTTGATCAAATGTACATGTTTATATCCTATGAAACACAAATCCGATGTTTTTTCCATATTTAATTGTTTTAAAACACTTATTGAAAGATTTTTCTCCATGAGAATTCAAACAATGTATACTAATGGTAGTGGCAAAGCCACAAGTCAAGGACATCCCCCCTCATACTTTTGAATTCAACATAAAAAATCTCAACCTCACGCTACTAAACATTTTGGCACTGCTAAATGTAAGCACCGACATATTGTTAGAAACCTCTCTTACTCTACTTTACAATGCCTCCATCCCACTCAAATATTGGTCCTTAGCCTTTCAAGTAGCCCAGTTATCTTATAAATCGAATGCCTTCTCTAATCACATGACAAAAATCTCCTTTCTTTAATCTCTTCAAAAGATCACCGAACTACTCCACTCTCAAATCTTTTGGATGTCTATGTTACCCTTGGCTATGACCCTATAACTTTCATAAACTCAAACCAAGGTCTTGCCTTTGTGTCTTTGTTGGCTACTCTATCTTTTATCATGTCTACATGGGTCTCGAACCCTCCTTACACAAAATATTCATTTCTTGTCATGTGAAATTCATAGATTCCAAGTTTCCTTTTACATATCTTCACACACAAATCATATATGATCTCTCTATAGACACTTTGATCAACACTCCCACTCACTCTCACACTCACACTCACACAACAAACTCTACCACACCAACCATATTTTCACTTGTAGTGGATTTTAAAAAGGTACATGTGGTCATTGGGGTCATTTCTGGTTTGACCAAAAATATTTTAAAATGATTAAAAATTTCACTTGGATTGGGTTTTGAATGCTTAAAATAGTGCACGGGATCATTGGGGTTATTCCCGACTTGACAAAAAAATGTTTTGAAAGATTTGAATGAAAAATATCACTTGGAATAGATTTTGAAGATTTTAAAAATGGTGCGCAGGATCATTGGCAGACCATTCCCGGTTTAGACAAAAATATTTTGAAATTTTTGAATCGAAAATCCACTTGGAATAGACTTTGATAATTTTGAAAAGAGAACGTGAAATTTGGGTTTCAGTTTATACACCAAAAAGACTCACAATCAATGAATAGGTCCATTTTAAGTCATATACTTATAGCCATATTCTTTATGAAAAAAGAAAGAATACATTTAAGGTTTATTAGATGGGCTAACTATATTTAAACCTCTTTTTGAGATCCTCAATGAATTCTCCTAATTCTTAAAAGCATGTTTGATTTTTGATTCCACAAAAATCAAGTATTGTGAATGAATTCCAATGGAACCCCAATATCTTGAAAACTCTTTGGTATTTAAACAAAATACAAGGTTTTCATAATTAGTCTTGGTGCCTTTAATAGGGTGAGACAGCTTGGATTAATCCTAAAAGTTGGCACGTTGCATTGTTTTCATAATGTAAATACAAAATCCTAAGCATATGATCTAAATATTCACAATCCATAAAACCTAATCTCCTATATACTTCTAATACTCTAAAATAATATGTATGCAATTTACAATACTTTACATCCACTATTTACACCAAGTAACCCATAACCCAAAAACCCAACTTCCTATTCAAAAGCCCAATACATGATTTACAACCCAAACAAACATCCCCAAAGCCTAAACAATTTTTTAAAAAACGAAACATAATATACAAAAAAGCCCAAATATAATATACAAAATCAAGTTGTGCTGGCCCAAGATCAAATCAAGAACTAAAAGTCTAAACCAACATCCTTCATGTCTGGCCCAATGTCTTAAAAGCCAAAAAATACAAATACTAGTCCAAATATCCAACCCAAAAAGAAAATCAAATCCCAAATAGTGCCCAATTAAAAAAAATCCTATCTCACCTTCTTGGTTCTCTCAAAAACTTCTATGCTCTACCTATTAAAACGAAGCTATTATATGTGAGTTTTGAATAAGGTGAAGAGGAAGTCAAAGAAAGATGTGGAGTCGGTGTGGTGAGCGTTTGCGAGGAAAAGAGTTGCTCGAGTGAATGAGAGGATTGTTGAAGGTGATGGGCTCAAGTTGGTGATGGTGGTGAGAAGAAGGGACTGGTGAAGGTGATGGGCTCGGGATGGTGATGGTGGTGAGAAGAGTTGCTTGTGAGGGTGATGGGCTCTTGTTGGTGATAGTGGTTAGGGTGATGATGGTGAGAAGAAAGGATTGGTGAAAGTGATGAGCTCGAGTGAAGGTGATGGTGGTGAGAAGAGTTGCTGGTGAGGTTGATGGGCTTGGGTTGGTGATCATGGAAAGAAGAAGGGTTTGGTATAGGTGATGGGCTTGGGTGAGGATGATGGTGGTGAGAAGAGTTATTGTGTAAGGGAGGGTGTTGGTGATTCAGGTGAATGAAGAGGTGGTGATGGTATTGTTGAGATGGGTGAGTGAAAGTCATGAAAGTTGGATGCCACTGAAAGTGAGGGTATGAGAGAGTTGGTCAAGCAAGAGGCATGAGAGATTGGTGAGGTAAGAAAAGAATGTGTCCTCAAAACAAAGCTCTACCCCTCTTTTATACTTTTCTTTCTGAAATCAAATTTTCTCTTCAAATCCCTAAAATCCTTCATTTTCCCTAATGTATGGACTTAATTATTATAATCAAGAATCAAACAATATTTTTTCTTACTTTATTTTTCAATTCTTTTTTTCCTTTTCTCCTCCTCAAAACTTGATTTTCTTCCTTTTTTACTTTTTTCTTAATTTCCTCATTCTTTTTTCTTTCTATTTTTATGCCATTCTTTTTGCTTCCCAAAAAGTCAAGAATCAAAACTTGATTTCTTCCCTAATTTTCTAGAAAATTCTCCAAACATGGGCTAAGCTTCTTTTTTCTTTTTTTGGATTGCCATTTATTTTCTTTGGGCTTGACTTGGAGGAAATTGATAGATTGGGCTTGAAAAAAGGGAATTGCGAATGCTTTTCATACGGAAAAATCAAAACATGAGAGTGAATGCTTTTATTTTGAAGATTTTGATCTTTGACTTTTAAAAAGATGCTTGAGATCACTGAAAGCATTCTCGGCTTGGCTAAAATTTTGGAAAAGTTTTTTTTTTATGAAGAGTGCTCGGGATCACTAGAGCCATTCTGGCTAGCTAGAATTTTGAAAAGATTTTTAATGAAGAGTGCTCAGTATCACTTGAGTCATTCCTAGCTTGGTTGCTTGGCTGAAATTTTGAATAATGCCTTACAAGTAATATCTAAGAGTTTTGTAAACACACCTTAACAAAAAGATGTTCTAAGCAAGTGACACGTACCTAATTCGAGAAGGATGATAGCATCCAACCTATGCCTTTCGAACAAACCTGCCATAAAGGACACACAATATGCAATGATAATACATGTAATGATATATTCTATGCATGTTTTATTAATGAATGAATGCACATTTTCTAAAGGCCTTGTCATTCTCAAAGACACATACAATTGCTAATTGCTAGACCAATATGCTCCCTTGTAAGGATTGTCATTCTGACTCAAAAAGTTTTCTATAACTTTTTTGTATTAAGATTAGAAAAAGCCTTCATTCACTCAAGAACCCAAGTTTGGTGTCGTCTATTTTATCTTTCCTTGCTTGTTTCATTAATCGGTTATTTTTTCAAAATTCAAATGTACACACCCTTCCGAATTCAAAATTGTATGTTCAACAAAACTTCATGTGTTTACTTTGGTGCTCTCAATTTTATGATCGGGATCTTCCCTCCTATGGTAATTCCTTCCTCGACCACAAGTTTTTCCTTCAGATCCTTTTCAGTTTAGGATGCCAACATCCATCGATTTCTTATCAAGAGTACTGTCATAGGGTTTTTGTCGGCCATTTGTGTGCATGTGAATAGTGAAGTGTGTGCTGGAAAAATCATACCATATCCTCAACAACAATCAAACAATAAACCTGTCATTTTATCTACAATCATGAACAAACACATTAAATTCCTCAAAATCAAAGAAATATGAAAATTATACAACAAACAGATGAGCGAAAATAAGAAAACATCAAAACAAAGAGGCTTGACCCCTTTGGTACAAAAACCATATCCCCAATGAAGTTGCCAGCTAAAGCAATTGGTTCGAAAAATGAAGTCACCGCCAATTGATTTTAGGGTGCAATTAGACATCCATTATGGTCTACAAAAAAGGGTAAGAAGGTCTATTGAGTATGAAAAAGTTTTTAGGCACCCCACAACTCACGAAAAATGGTTGCCTTAAAATATTATCCTACATAGCTCTAATTTGTTTTCAAAAAAGGATTATATGTCTCAATTATTTTAATGATGTTCTTTGTCTACTAGAAGTCAATGTTTCAATTGAGTGAGACATGACCTATTAATGGTGAGGCTTTGGTTTAAAAAGTTTGGATAAAAAATCTCACTTGGAGTGGGATTTTAGGATTTTAAAAAGATGCACGGAATCATTCTAGTCAATCCCGGCTTGGCCAAAAATGTTTTGAAATGATGAAGAATTCCATTTGGAGTGGGTTTTGAAGGCTTAAAATGGTCCTCGGAATCATTATGGCCATTTTCAGCTTGGCCAAAAACATTTTGAAAGATTTGGATGAAAAATCTCACTTGGAATGGGTTTTGAAGATTTTAAAAATGGTGCATGGGATCATTGAGACCTTTCCTGACTTGGCCAAAAATGGTTTGAAAGAGTTGGATGAAAAATTCCATTTAGAATGGGTTTTGATAGTTTTGAAAAGGGAATGTGAATTTTTGGGATTCGGTTGATGCACCAAAAAAGTCCATAATCAATGAATAAGTCCATTTTAAGTCATACTTATAACCATAACCATGTTCTTTATGAGAAAAGAAAGAAAACATTTAAGGCTCATTAGATGAATCAAATCTCTTTCAACCTCCTTTTGAGACCCTAAATGAATTCTCATAATCCCTAAAAGCATGTTTGATTTTTGGTTCCACGAAAATCGAGTATTCTAAATGAATCCTTATGGAGGCCCAATATCTTGAAAGCTCTTTGGTATTTAAACATAATATAAGGTTTCCATCATTAGTGTTGGTGCCTTCATTAGGGTGAGACGACTGGGATTAATCCTAAAAATTGGCGCATTGTATTGTTCTCGTAATATAAAAATAAAATCCTAACCATGCAATCTAAATATTCTCAATCCATGAAACCTAAACGTCTATATGATTCTAACACTCTAAAATAATATGTATGCAATTTACACTACTTTACATCCACTATTTACAATATTTACATGGTACGTATGCCCAAATACCTCATAACCCAAAAACCCAAACTTCCTAAACAAAAGCCCAATACATGATATACAACCCAAACAAACATACCCAAAATCCAAAAAAAAAACAAAATCCAAACATGGTATACAAAAACTAGTTGTGCTAGCCCAAGATTAAATCAAAAACTAAAAGCCTCCACCATCTTTGGAGTTAAAGAAGTCCTAAAAGCATTCACAACCCTTGATCTTGAACTAAATGCACATTCAGAAGCAACACTTGAAACCGACATTACGAAGATGTCTTTGGAAAATTTTGATAAAGTTGGAAATCTAACCATCTCCAATTTCCAATAATGCAAAATTTTGACCTTGTTCTTCTTCACTTCTAAGTGAGGTTCATGTAAGTATCTATCAACCTCATCACTTAAGGCAACCACTTGGTTTGCCTTTAAAGATTGATGATATAACATATCATCCTCATCTTCTTCTAGATCATCGCTATCACCCTCTTCTTTCGAGTCACACGCCACATCATCATCACGACCATCATCACTAGGTTGGTTTCTTCTAGGAAACATCTCTCCATATTCTTTAAAAAAGTCATGGAACATTTGTTTTACCTACCCTTGTAGCCTTTCCACCATCTCTTTATTCATCCCTATGTGATTTAGTTGAAAACCCAAATAAGGCAACTTGTATCTAGGATCAAGAAAAACCAAAAGAAAAATAAAGCGGTTTACATTCTCCCATTTTCCCCAATATTTGTTGAATTTGATCTTCATTCTTGAAGACATCCTATGCATTGTTCATCTCTTTTCCCAACAACACTTGGATATTCAAAAATTTCTTGAATACCAAGTGCGCGATAGGTGTTTTAGAAGCACTTAATTTGAGGGTTGCTTCATAAAATACCTTCAAAAAAGCCACAAAATCGTTAGCATTTTCCCAATTCATCAAATTCAGGCACATAATGTTCTTATTATCTTTGAAATAGTCTTGGAACCTCGAGTCTAAGAGATTTAATCTATCAAACACCTTGTAATACTTAAAATCTTCCACCAACATAGTATAGGTAGAGTTTCACATAGTATAAATATCCATGCATATAATAGGTCGCCCTTCTATATCTTTGATGTAAAAATACTTGCAAGCGCACAAGTGTACTAATGTAGCACAAAGTGTGAGTACAAGGTCGATCCCACAGGGACAAGTTTAATCGAATAATGCACTTAACTAGATAAATCAAGGACAATTTAAATACAAAAAATATCATTGATTCTCTAAAGCAATGAGCAAACAGAATTTTAACAATTACAATGAGAAAAACCTAGGGTACAACCTTACAAATCAATCCTATTATGAGATACAAAAATTAAGCATTTGATATCAATTCCAATTCAAGGGTCAATTCCTCACTCAATTAAGTCATTCCATTGATCGTGGCAACAACACGTATTATTGATACCAAATTAATCCTGTTTGATGGCAGTCTTTAATCTAGTAAAAATAACCCATTACGACTAGAAGAATTAAACAACCAATCAATCCTCTAAGCCCGGATCAGAGCATTCGACAATTAATCTCCTTAATTCCGATTCTACCAAAATACATAAATACGGATCGTTTATGTGATTTGGCTAGATGAGTATAATAAACAACATAATTGGTGATCAAACAACTATGTAGAAACCATACTTTAAAGTATGGTAATTAAGAACAAGAATTGAGGAATTGAATCAAAAGCTTGAAATATAGATTAAATCAACTCATAATATTCATGCTTGGCTAGGTCAAACCCTAGAAATAAGTTTAGTTACAAACCATAGCAATAAATGTACAAGAAAAGAGAGAAGAAACCATAGTAGGATGCCCAAAGGAAGGAAGAAGAAGATGAAGAAGAAGTTACAGCCGTCTCTCCTCTCTAGCCAATGTTGGAACCCTCTTTTTCTATTTTAAGCCTTATTTATACCTCAAGTGGGTTTCCCCTAGGTTTACACAAGTAAAAGACTTAAAAACCTAGTCAACTAAGTCTGCAGCAATTCTGGAAATGTAATTCTGGTCAGAGTGCTCTTCTGGCGCTGGAGCGTTGGAAGGCCGTTTTGCTCTGGCTCTGAAATGCTGGAACGCTGGAAGGGCGTTGGAAGGGCGTTTTCCTCTGATTTTTAGCCAAATATTCTCCAATTCAACCACAACTTCACTTCAACCCTCCTACATACAAAACACAGAAAATCTCAAAGTATCAACTCAATCTTTAACACAAAATAATGTAAATATGTACCAAAATATGCATGTAAATGTGGTATAAAATATACACATCAAATACCCCCACACTTATTTGTTTCTCGTCCCTGAGAAAATTAACTAAATGACAGCAAATAAACAAGTCCCATGCCTCCATTAATCTCAGAAATTTAACCCACAAAATCGCATCCATAGATAATTAACAAAAATTCCACAAGAGAAGCATAGACAAAAACAAAATCAACTCACCGACACATCCATCTCAAGTACATACCAGTCACTCATCACATAACTCTTAGCTTTAACTTCAAATCTCACCGGAATGTCACTCAGAAATAAATCACACTTGAAGTTTAGTATAATAAAACTCCCTCATGTATGTGGGTCGAATAAGATAACTGGAAAAATATGAAAATCCACATACAAATGATTATGAAAGATGGCTAAGAGAGATATTATAATATGAGTCTCATCAACGGAAATCACTTATCAAGAATCGTGAATCATACCTTGAATTGTCCTCAAAGTCAAACCAAGCTAATCTAAGATCAAGTAGGGCTTTTAAGCTTGTAATGTAATGGTAAGAGAAAATTAATATTGGCAAAGAGGGTATTGAACAAGAGTAGGCTTGAAGAGAACCATCCAAAAAAATCCATGTAATGCAACGTCTCAACTTATCATACCATATCTCTTAACTATATTACACTTCCATCTTGTCAAAACGGTTCACATCACTTATTCAACATTTTTTTTTCTTTCTTTTCTTCTACATTTCTTTATTCTTTCTTCTAGCCATATCAACCATACCCCCACACTTGTTTTCTTTTGACATCCCAAAATATCAAACTTTGACATGATTAGCAATGATCACATATACCCAAGCGAGACCACTTCCTGTGAAACATTTTGTTCTCTCAAGCACACTAATTTATGCTAATTCCCAATGAGTTAAGAATTCTAGAAATTAAGCATGAGTCAATTGGGTATATTAAGAAAAGTTGGTGTTTAGGCTCAAAAGGGGTTCTAGCGGTAACATATAAAAAAGGGTGGGCTAGAAAGGCTCAAACGATTTAAAAGAAGGCCTACTTTCATCTCTTAAATTTGACCCAGTCATCATAAGAAAAACTCATCAAGGCATCAATTCACAAGGACATGTTATTGGTTCGTGATTGAAATAATCATGAGATTATTAAGAAGAAATGAAGCACAGAAGAGTATATGAACTGAGACACATATCCCTCAAAATAAACGATAGGCTCAAATCTCACAGGATTAAGTCTTCACAAGTATGTATGTGATGAGGAATAGCATGAAACTTTTCGATTTCATATGTCAAATGACAATTCACGTAGAGTCTAACTTCCTACTTACATAATTAAGTATCTTATCCATAGAGCGATCAAGTGAAACAAAATTGATTTCATCATGGTAGAAGAATATGGAACCACAACACACAAAATTTAAATCCGACTACTTTATTAACAATCCATTTTCATAGGAACACACGATAGTACTTAGCATGTACTATAAGCCTTTAAACCTCTAGTTGTCCCTAGTAGGACGAGTTATAGTCTCGTGAGGGTTTACCAAAATGTTACCCACAAACATTCAAAAAGTAATTTTTTTAAAAAAAATAAATAAGTCAATCCTCCCCCCACACTGGAAATTTGCAATGTCCTCAGTGCAATACAAATGAACAACAAGAAAAGAACATAGAGATGCAACCTGAGAATGTAAGTGATCAATCAAGCATCGGATGATGGTGGCGGCATGTGGGATAAAATAGTAGCAAGGGCAACATGCATGTCATCAAACCCACTCTGCATCTCACCACGGAGAAGAGCGATATCATCCCGAAGAGCCTGAAACTCTTGAGCATGGTCGAGAGGGACCGAAGAAGAGGATGCAGTATCGGGCGAAGTAGAAGGAATGGCAGAAGGGGGTGCAGCAACAACTTTATCAATATGGCTGCAACTGAGATTCCATTTAGCCTCCGTGTAAACCGCCAACGGAAATGGAACCTTGCGGAAGGAAATGTCAACATGCTTAAACCGCAAAAGTCTTGTAATCACACGAGGAAAGAATAAACGCTTCTTAGAGGCAACAATCTTCCGGTGGGTGGCCACCATCTTCTGAGCTTTCAGAATAGACCTCATATAAATATCCCCCACATTGAACCACTCCCCTTTTTGCATGCGATAAAGGGTAGTCAGAAAGGGTTCATGCCGTTCTTGATCATGCCCTTGGGGAATAAGATTTTGGTAGATTACAGAATCCAAGAGCCGCAATTCGGGTAGAAGGTGAGCCCAGCGCACATGCATGGTGTTCCGGTACATCTTCGCGCGACGTAAGGAGAGGGCTTTATGATTATCTTGAACGATGCTCAGACGCTTAAAGCCAGTGCTCTCCGCTAGGGCGGTGGAAAACCAAGACACCAACAAATGTCAGACGTGCAGAATCGAAGAATGGCTCCACCAATAGATGCCCGGAAATAGTGATTGTCGGAAAAAATTTGATCCTCATCCGAGTCATCTGAGTCATCTCCTTGCTGGTTTTCTGAAGTAAGAGTCTGATAAAAGGCCCGAACTGCATCAGGATAGACTGGCAATTCAGAATTAGGATCGGGGTCCAAAAGGAAATTGAGAAAATATGTCTGCAAATAGGTGGTGGCAAAGTGGTTGACTGGCAACAGGAGCACCTCAGGAGCAAACCGAGTTTCTGGTTCAATGGGGGTCTCATCAAAAACATCAGCCTCATGATTGACGGTAGGAGGCCGAGTAACGCGACGCTTAGGAGCCATGAAACCTACAAAAGCAATTGAACCCAATAAAATATAGGAAGACATCCAAACATCGTAAAGAGGATATGGTGTAGCTTAAAAATGTCTTAAGAATGTTCCACAAAAGAATTGGAAAGCATGGTACACCAAGAAACCATTGAGGCATTTCATCAAACACGTTATGTGCAACAATGAAGGAAGAGTTAAAGCATGGTTGCAAGCATGTAAAAACACCCCAAAAAAATAGAGCACAATCATGGTTACGTAATCTAAGCTTATCCTAGGCATCTCACAAGGAACAAATAAGCCATATCTTACTCAAAAAGACACAACATTCATATGGAAGAAAATGTGGTGGAAGCAAAAAAACAGGGCACCCAAATGTGATGGAAATGGACAAAACAAAACGAAAATGGAAGAGGGAACAAACCAGATGGAAGAGGTACCAGATTTGAAATGAAACGAGTGAGAAGAAACATACCTGGCCAGGAGAAAAACAAAAATGGAGGAGTCGTGCGGGCTGGACTGGTGCACATTTGAAATTGCTTTAAAAGGGGCTGTTGCGCGCTGGTAACGCGTTTTTAACTGCCCCGAAAACGCTCCAACGCTTGTAGTGCGCTGGTCGCGCGGACAACGCTGTCTGATTTTTTTTTCTTTCAAATCATGATAGATGGACAACAATAAATAAGAAAAGTTGCAATTGAAATTCTTACCTAAATCCAATGGGTTGCCTCCCACAAGCGCCCTCTTTAACGTCTTCGGCTAGACGTGAGCTAAAAGTCAAGGTATGAGATTATGAATGGAATCCACGGTCTCACCAACGGTCACAGCCGTGGTCTGAAAATCCAAGAAAGGTTTTAAACGCTGACCATTTACCTTGAAACAACTCCCATTCTTTGGATTTTGGATTTCAACCGCACCATATGGGAACACCTTGCGGACTTCGAAAGGTCCCGTCCAGTGTGAGTTTAACTTACCTGGAAACAAATGAAGACGTGAATTATATAGAAGCACTTGCATACCTTCAGAGAATTCCTTGCGACGAAGCAACTTATCATGCGATGCTTTGGTACGCTCCTTATAAATTTTAGCATTCTCATATGCTTCCCTACGAAATTCTTCCAATTCATTAAGTTGGAGTTGCCTATGCTCACCTGCAACATTTATGTCAAAATTCAATTTTTTAATAACCCAATAAGCACGATGTTCGAGTTCCATAGGAAGATGACATGCTTTCCCAAATACAAACCTGTAAGGACTCATGCCAATAGGTGTTTTATAGGCAGCCCTATAAGCCCACAAAGCATCATTTAACTTGACTGCCCAATCCTTCTTAGTGGTGCTGACTGTCTTCTCCAGAATTTGTTTAATTTCTCGATTATTGACTTCTACTTGTCCCGAAGTTTGGGGATGATAAGGAGTAGCTACCCAATGAGTGATGTTATACTTGGCCAATAGAGTTTCAAAAGGTTTATTCCGAAAATGACTGTCCCCATCACTGATAATTGCTCTAGGGGTTCCAAACCTAGTGAAAATCATATCTTTGAGAAAAGCGAGTACAACTCTACGATCATTAGTCTTGGTAGCTATAGCCTCTACCCATTTAGAAACATAATCAACTCCCATAAGAATATATAAATATCCAAAGGAAGGGGGAAAGGACCCATAAAATCAATACCCCATACATCAAACATCTCAACAACAAGGATGCCATTCAAAGGCATTTCATTCTTCCGTCCAATTGTTAACTGTTTTCTGACAACGTTCACACCTGGAACAAAAGTGTAAAGCATCCTTACAAATAGTAGGCCAGAAAAAACCTGAGTGAAGCACTTTTAAAGCTGTTTTCTTAGCTCCAAAATGACCACCACATGCAAG
Organism: Euonymus europaeus; assembly: GCA_963580455.1. Lineage (NCBI taxonomy): Eukaryota > Viridiplantae > Streptophyta > Magnoliopsida > Celastrales > Celastraceae > Euonymus > Euonymus europaeus. Next base: position 6,377,334 of record OY756965.1, read on the forward strand.
CTCATGAGCATGACGAAGTACATTTTCTTGTTCATCGTCAGGAACACAACGACGAATAATTTGGTCGGGACCATGCTTAAACAAGTAGGGATCATCCCAATAATAATGCTTGACAAAAGCAAGGAAACATTTTTTCTCCTGATAAGTTAGTGAATCGCGAAGTAATCCACTAGAAAGATAGTTGACAAAATCAGCATACCAGGGTATTTACACCTTGAGGGCAAAGAGCTGTTCATCCGAAAAAGCTTCATTGATGTGGCCGTCAATAGCGTGATGTAACCTTGATAAATGATCGGCGACGACGTTCTCGCTCCCCTTTTTATCCTTGATCTCTAAATCAAACTCTTGAAGAAGGAGAATCCATCGGATCAATCTTGGTTTGGCATCCTTCTTAGATAGAAGATACTTGAGAGCCGCATGATCAGTGTACACAATGACTTTCGATCCGACAAGGTAAGCACGAAACTTTTCCAACGCAAAAATCACTGCCAAAAGTTCTTTTTCAGTGGTAGAATAATTCAACTGGGCCTCATTTAAAGTACGACTAGCATAATAGATAACATGAGAAGTCTTACCTTGTTTTTGCCCAAGAACCGCACCAACCGCATAGTCAGAAGCATCGCACATTAACTCAAATGGTAATGACCAATTAGGAACAGAGATAATGAGAGTAGTGGTTAACGCTTGTTTCAACATATTAAAAGCCTCTAAACATGATGTGTCAAATTGAAATCCCACATCCTTAGCTAGCAAGTTACAAAGAGGTTGTAAGATTTTAGAGAAATCTTTAATAAACCGTCTATAGAAACCTGCATGTCCCAAAAAACTCCTAATATCCTTGACACATGTTGGGGGTGGAAAATTCTTAATCAAATCAATCTTGGCTTTATCAACCTCAATTCCATCACTTGACACAATGTGACCCAGAACAATTCCACGTTTTACCATAAAATGACATTTTTCCCAATTCAAAATTAAATTTGTTTCTTGACAGCGTTTAAGAACAAGACTCAAATTAGCCAAACATGCATCAAATGAGGATCCAAAAACTGAAAAATCATCCATAAATACCTCAATGATACGTTCTACCATGTCAGAAAAAATTGTCATCATGCAACGTTGGAATGTGGCAGGAGCATTGCATAGACCAAAAGGCATCCTTCGGTATGCAAATGTACCAAAGGGACATGTGAAGGTGGTCTTCTCTTGATCCTCCGGAGCAATTGGAATTTGGTTATAACCTAAAAAACCATCAAGAAAACAATAATGAGAATGGCCGGCTAAACGTTCAAGCATTTGATCAATAAATGGTAAAGGGAAATGGTCCTTGCGAGTGGCGGCGTTCAATTTTTGATAATCAATGCACACGCTCCAACCGGTAGTCATCCGAGTGGGTATGAGCTCATTGTCTTTATTCTTCACCACCGTAATGTCAGACTTCTTCGGTACCACTTGCACTGGACTTACCCATTTGCTGTCAGAAATTGGGTAAATTACCCCTACATCAAGCAATTTGAGAATCTCAACTCGCACAACTTCTTTCATATTAGGATTAAGTCTTCGTTGAGATTCACATGACAGATTCACTTCATCCTCCATCAAGATCTTATGGGTGCACAAAGTTGGGCTACGACCTTTAATATCCGCTATTGTCCATCCCAACGCAGTTTTGTGGTGACGTAACACTTGCATTAGATTGTTTTCTTCATCAGAAGTCAGTTCAGAAGAAATTATCATCGGGAGTGTCTCGCCACTACCTAAGTAAACATACTTGAGATGTTCTGGTAATGACTTGAGCTCAAGCTTTGGAGGAGTGATGCACGAAGGTTCAAGCTTGGTTTTGTTCATCGTTAGTGGCTCGACAGGTGGTGTAAAACGTGTTTGATAAGGACGAGAATGTTCATGAATGGAATTCACACTTTGGCAATCAATGTCATTTTCATGTGGTTGCAACAAAACCCAATCGAGTTGTTGACAAAACGTTTTCTGCAAAAAGGACGGAGAGATTAATGCATCAATTGTATCAACAGAACAACAAGTATCAAAAGAAGAGGAAGGGAAATTGAGAGCATCAAACACTCGGAGTTCAATTGTTTGGCCTAAAACAGTCATTGTCAATGTCCCTTCTTTCACTTTGATGATTGTGTCTGCAGTAGCCATGAACGGTCGACCAAGGAGAATTGGTGCCTCTCGATTGTTGTACCCCATTTTTGCCCGGATCCCACAAAATTTGAATTCAAAACATGGATAAATTCATTCAATGGCCCATAACCCAACACAAGCTCCAAAGTCCAAATAAGTGACCTATTTTGTTGCACAAATTAAATCCAAACAATAAGCCATAAGCCCAAAGATTAAAGCCCAAATATTAACTCAAGCATGTAGCCCGGCCCGGCCTAAACTTCTTTAACCTAATGTCATAGGAAGAAAAAGATATGGAGAGAAAAAGGAAAGAGAGCGCCATATGGAGAGAAAAAGGAAAGAGAGAGAGGAGATGACCGGAAAAAGGAAAGAGTAGAGGGATGTGCGGGATTCTTGAGAGATTTAGTGAAAGATAGAGATGCCATAGGATGGGGAAGGAAAGAAATCAAGGGAGAATTAGAAGAGTTGACATGATTTTAGGGATTCTTTGGGAAGAAAGGATTCGGTTTTGGTATTATAAAAAGAGGTGTTGGTTATGTGAAAAAGGGGATGAAAAAAGGGGGGATCCAGCAACCCTAACTCTCTCTTCTCTCAACTTAAGCCACCACCACAATTCTTCTTCTCCCAAATACACTAAAAAACCATATCACCACATAAACCACCATTTTCACTGCCACCATATGTCCACCTTCTGAAACTTCAAATCCGAATCCGACCGTTCATATCACTTCTTCTTCTAATCCCTGTCAAAAAATCAGCCAAATCAAACCACAAATAGCCCTCCATCAGTCACCAGTCCCAAAACTTCATTTTGAGAAATATCCCTACACAAATCAGTTCGGAAACCAGTTTCGATACTAACCTTATGAAGCTTTAAATCACAATCCGTCCGTCCAAACTCAATATCACTCCGTCTCCTAACCACTGTCCAAAAATCAGAAAAATCCAACCACAGAAAGCCCTCCATCCGTCACCATTCCCGAACTCCATTTTGATGACTATCCCTACAAAAATCAGTTTGGAAACCAGTTTTGAACTTGATCTTCTGGAGCTTCAAATCAGAATCCCACCGTTCAGAATCAAGAAAAGACTGTTCTCTAACCACTCTCCAAATATCGGCCAAATCGAACCGTGGATAATGCTCCAAAAGTCGGTATTTCCGAAACTGTATTGTGAATATTTCTCTTTATTGTTTTTGTTTTTGAGTCTTTGAATGTTGTGTGTAGGCTTAAAATTGTATTTGGGACTTTAGGTGTTTTATTTGGGCTTAAACATGAGTATTCATTTGATGATAATTGGGCTCCATAAATGGATTAGGTGAAGCATTTGGACTTTTGTATGTATGTTGCATTTAATGGTTTGGGCCAATGAATTGTATGAATTATTTGGGTTTTGGGTTTTATGTTTGGATTTGAAAATTGCATGAAAAATAAACTCTATGTGACATTTTGTATGTTTATTGTATCAAAGCAATTGATTATAAGTTTTCAATTATGTTAATTTAATAACATGATTAAAATATTCGATTGCTAATAAAAAAAGGGGAACTGAGATTGCATGTCATTCATCATTCTTCAACATTGTTAATATGCTATTTGAAATGTGTTTATATGTGAATGTTGTTTGAAATGTGTTTATATGTGAATTGAATAATTGATTTAATGTTGTTTGATTTATGTGTTAATTATGTGATTTAATATTTTAATATGTTGGATTAGGGGATTTGCAATAATTGATATCGTATAATTTCCAGAAAAAACTCGGTTCCCAACATTTTATTTTTATTTTTATTTTATCCCTGTTTTGTTTTTATTTTTATTTATCTATATCATATTTTATTTTTATTTCATTTTATTTTCATCTTATTTATCTTTATCTCTATTTCTATTTTTATTTTACTTTATTTTTAAACCTATGTAGTATATAAAAATTATATTAAAAGTTTTTACCTACGATGGAATCGATTTGGGGAATGCATTGGATGCACCCTCGGATAAATTCTTGAGGTGAGAGTGTTTCTTGGGAGATTTGACCATTGGATGGAAAAATCTCATGAACCTCAATATTAAGACTTTTAATATAGTTTTTATAAATATTATAAAATTATTTTATTATATTTGAATATAGTTTACATATATATAAATTTATTTTATTTTAATGGAGCTTTATATTTGGTTAAATTATTTTATACTATATAGCTATTATATTTTTCTAAAGATTATTTTCATCCTATATAATTTTTCTTGTCTAATGTATAATTATTTTAGCTTATATAAGTATTTTTTACGATTAAAAAAATCATTTAATGAGATAATAAAAGTTAAGTCGGCAACTGTTTTTTAAAACAGGCGTTGTGGGGTGCCTCATACCTTCCCCATACGCAACAAACTCACTTACCATTTTTCTGGATTTTTCGTAGACCAAAATTATATTTTTTATGGTGACCAATTGCACCTATTCAATTGGTGGCGACTTCTATTATTTTATATAAAAATTCTTTCGCAAAACCGGTTGCGACATCGATCATTTGGACCACCCTCTTCAGTATCTAGGATGATAAAATCTACAGGAAAAATTAGCTTGTCAACTTGAACCAAAATGTCTTCTACCATACCTTTTGGGTAACGTACAGATCGATCTGCAAGTTCAAGACGAACTGTGGTAGGCTTCATTCCCGTCATTCCAATTTCTTTGTAAACAGCATAGGGCATCACGTTAATACTGGCTCCAAGGTCGAGCATGGCATGACTAAGTCGCCTATCACCTATGGTGATTGGTATGTTGAAACTACCTGGATCTGGAAGTTTGGGTGGTAAACCTGTTTGATAGAGCGCACTTACATTTTTGTTGAGTCGGACTCCCTCATTTGGTGCAAAGGTCAGCTTGTGAGTCCTTAAGTTCTTCAAAAATTTGCCATAAGCGAGAATCTGTTCAATCACATCAAGTAAAGGCAAATTTATGTGAACTTTACTCAAACAATCGTAAATTTCCTTAAAATGCTTATCGTGTTTGGTGTTACGAAGTCGACTTGGAAACGGAATGGGAGGAGCATAAGGATTTTGGACATAATAACGATCAACTGGATCTAAATCACCAGTGTTGGGTGCCCTTACAGTGCTAGAGCACTGCAAGTGCGTTTTTATCTGCCCCTCATTTGCATCCTGAATGCCCTTCTGGCGTTGGAGCGCTGGAAGGGCATTTTCCACTGATTTTTTGATTGGAACTTCAGCTTCTTCACTTTTCCCTGCATCAACAGCCTCATTAGCAATATCCAAATCATTTTTAACAAGTTTACCTTTCCTGAGTTGAATGACTTTGGCATGCTTGGTGTTTCGTGAGTTATTAACAGTCTGGCTTGGGAATTTTCCATCCTCCCTCTTGCTTAATGCTTCAGCAATTTGTCCCACTTGAACCTCCAACTTTTGTTGACTAATAGCCAACTGACGGACCATATCTTCTAACGAAGTAGAAGTGGACGCATGAGTGGAGTTATTCAATGCTTGAGGATTCTGAACATTCTGAGTGTTTCTCCAAGAGAAATTTGGATGGGACCTTTGATTGGGATGATAAAAATTTGGATTATGGTCATACCTAGCATTCCGGTTGATTGCATTCATCATGTTGGCTTGTTCTTGCACAAACTCCGGGAAGTCCACCCCTTGAGGGCATGCAATTGTTGCATGGCCGGGAACCTCACATATAGCGCAAAGTTCTTGAGGTGCAGAACGTCCATTCATTGCCAATAACATATCCAACTTATTTGAAAGGGCAGCAACCTGAGAATTTTGTGACAGAATATTAGAATTCGAAATCTCAAAGGCATTATGTCTTTTACCTCTTACTTCGGTGTGTTGAGTTTCAATGGCTAAGTTGTCAAACAGAGTGTGACATTCTGTTGGAGTTTTTGTTCGGATTGATCCTCCTGCGTAGTTATTGACTGCAGCTTTGCTAGAAACTGTCAGTGCTTTGTAAAAAATAAGCATCAACACCAAAATAGGTAAGGAATGATGAGGACATTGAGTTAGAAGACTATTAAACCTGTCCCATGCCTCTGAAAAATGTTTCATCATGTTGTTGTTCAAAATGCATGATCTTGTCTCTTAACGCATCAGTTTTTTGTGTAGAGAAAAATTTCTCCAAAAATTTATTTTGAATTTCAGTCCATGAGTTGAGAGAACCTTACCTTAAACTGTTTAACCATGACTTGGCCTTGTCCTTCAATGTATATGGAAAGATCTTCATCTTCAAGTCCTCCTCCGTAACTCCTGCAGTCAATGGCATGCTAGAAATCAAATTAAAAAGTTCACGAATATGATTTAAAGGGTCTTCCGCATTAAGACCATGAAAAGATGGCATCATATTAAAGTGAATGGATTTAAGCTCATAATTCCTAGTAGCCGTAGGAAGTGTAATGCATGAAGGAGATTGTGGAATGGTGGGGATGTCAAGATCACCCATTGTTTCCACTGGAACAATTTCCGCCATAGCTTTGAGTTTTGGCAACTTTTCTTCGCTATTTTAGCACCTTGCTTCTTATGTCTCAAAAGGCTTTCGATGTTGTCGATGTAAGGTATCAAATCCTCTTTCAACGATCGCCTGCCGTGCATACAATCTGAATTCGAAAGGAAGAAAGTCAAGCACACTTTAACACTTAAACAAGTCCCCGACAACGGCGCCAAAAATTTGATGTAAAAATACTTGCAAGCGCACAAGTTTACTAATGTAGCACAAAGTGTGAGTACAAGGTCGATCCCACAGGGACAAGTTTAATCGAATAATGCACTTAACTAGATAAATCAAGGACAATTTAAATACGGAAAATATCTTTGATTCTCTAAAGCAATGAGCAAACATAATTTTAACAATTACAATGAGAAAAACCTATTGTACAACCTTACCGAGCAATCCTATTATGAGATACAAAAATTAAGCATTTGATATCAATTCCAATTCAAGGGTCAATTCCTCACTCAATTATTTCATTCCATTGATTGTGGCAACAACACATATTATTGATACCAAATTAATCCTGTTTGATAGCAGTCTTTAATCTAGTAAAAATAACCCATTACGACTAGAAGAATTAAACAATCAATCAATACCCTAAACCCGGATCAGAGCATTCGACAATTAATCTCCTTAATTTTGATTCTACCAAAATACATAAATACGGATCGTTTATGTGATTTGGTTAGATGAGTATAATAAACAACATAATTGGTGATCAAACAACTATGTAGAAATCATACTTTAAAGTATGGATAATTGAGAACAAGAATTGAGAATTGAATCAAAAGCTTCAAATATAGATTAAATCAACTCATAATATTCATGCTTGGCTAGGTCAAACCCTAGAAATAAGTTTAGTTACAAACCATAGCAATAAATGTACAAGAAAATAGAGAAGAAACCATAGTAGGATGCCCAAAGGAAGGAAGAAGAACATGAAGAAGAAGTTGCAGCCGTCTCTCCTTTCTAGCCAATGTTGGAACCCTCTTTTTCTATTTTAAGCCTTATTTATACCTCAAGTGGGTTTACCCTAGGTTTACACAAGTAAAAGACTTAAAATCCTAGTCAACTAAGTCTGCAGCAATTCTGGAAATGTAATTCTGGTCAGAGTGCTCTTTTGGCGCTGGAGCGTTGGAAGGGCGTTTTGCTCTGGCTCTGAAATGCTGGAACGCTGGAAGGTTTGTTGGAAGGGCGTTTTCCTCTGATTTTTAGCCAAATATTCTCCAATTCAACCACAACTTCACTTCAACCCTCCTACATACAAAACACACAAAATCTCAAAGTATCAACTCAATCTTAACACAAAATAATGTAAATGTGTACCAAAATATGCATGTAAATGTGGTATAAAATATACACATCAGTCTTCATCATGAGAAAATTCATAAACTTTTCTTATCTTTGTGGTGATGATCTAACCTACTTCACAATCAACCTAATGCCTACAATTGATTCACTTAAAATGTCCATCCCATCTTGTCCAATCAAATTAAGAATGTGACAACACCACCTCATGTGGATATAAGCACCACCAAACACAAGCCCCTTACTTCTTGCAAGTCTTCCTTTGAAATGTCAATGACTTTGTCATTGGCCGAGGCATTGTCTACTGCTATTGTGAATAACTTATCAATCTCCCAATCACCTCACAAACACTTCTCCAAAGCTTTAGATATTGTGTCACCCCATGGTTGACAATTTGACAAAAAGGAAGGATTCGTTTGTACAAATTCCAATCATCATCCATAAAAGTGTGCAATGATCACCATGTAATTAATATTTTGGATGGAGGTCCAAGTGACCGTAGTGAGAGACACTCTTGAACTATCACTCAAAACACTCTTACGCTTCGCTTTTGCCTCTAAAACAATTCGTGATGTCTTATGACAAGGCATAAAAAATTGAGGGAATATATAGTGAACAAACTCTCTAAAACCTAGTCCCTCTACAATATTGAATGCGTTTTCATCTCTGATTATCATCTCTATCAATATATTCACAGACCAATCCTTATCATAATGCAAAGGAATGAGCTCACCTTTGGGGTTATCTGACAACAATGATTGCTTGGGATCGAGCTTGTCCTTCCTAATAGAAGATTCTGAGCAAGCGTTGAACATGTGATGTCTCATATTTGTTGTTCCATGGTTCTTCGACCCACATGGATACTCCTTCATCTTGCAATAATTACAAACTACCCTTAATGGTTGGATAAATATGCCTCTTGATTTTTCTTGTATGTGAAGTGTTTTCACACTTTAGAGGTCTTCTTTCTCGGCTTAAATATTGGGCGATGTGTCTGTGTTGGTTGGGTCACACTTGGTTGAGACTGTATAGTAGTATGACCTTTTGGATTGAGAAGCTTGAAGAGGAAGAGGTGCTTGCAGATGTGGTTGTGGGCTTGAGGTCATAGAACGTGTTATTGATAGCCGCTTCATCATTCTATAAATGGAAATCATCTACAATAATCAATGTGAAAATAGCAAATTAAAATCATTCACAATTAAAATCTCTTTGTCACTTCAATAGTCCTGTGCATTTTCAATTTCCACGTCAATATATGAAAATAGATGACTAGATGAGAACATATTGCAATAGCAAATACCAAATTTCAAGTCATCAAACAAAAATGAAATTTTCAATAGCTTAATAATCACTTAAATGAGTAAATGACATATAAAAAAACACAGGGAATTGGGTTTAATAAAAAGCAAATGTCAAATTTCCATTCATCAAACAAAACTTGTTCATTAAAAGTCAAACACTTGTGATCTTTACAGTTTACATTCTCAAGTGCCACTCTCAACAAGTTAAAACCAGTATTTACACATAATGATCTACACATCAAGTCATCAGCCATAATAAACACTTCTAAATACTAGAGTTGAAGACAAAATTAAGCAATAAAAGGAAATAGATGAAGTCATGTCCAATAAGCCTCAGAAATATGACTAAGTAATGCCTCAAGCCTCGTGAGCGCCGAAGTGGACTCATGACTGTTCTGCAACTCAGCGTCTTTGCACCTACCAGCCTACGTCTGCGTCGTTGGGATGTCAAATACTCGAATATTTGATTTAAATTTAGGGTTACCTGGGGCTAGGTGGTTGAGGCATTAGGCAATTAAAAAGGCTGCACGCTAAGGTAATGGGTTTAGGTTATCTGTTTATTTACTTAATGGGCTGGGCTGGATAGTCATATTTTAATTTTATGACAGTGGTCTTACTTACTGAGCTGGGTAAAAGCATTTAAAATTTTAGTTATAAATAGTCGGTTGGCTGATATTATTGACAACCTACATTTGAGAAAAAACAAAACCATCTACCTACCCGCATGTACATGAGTCAGTTGGTATTATCGGCACAACAATTCGGGTCAGGTTTTGGACTGATAATGGATTGATAACTGATAATAGCCATAATACACCCCATGCCCAACCCTAGTTGTTGGTGAGTGTAATGGGCTCGAGTTGGTGATGGTGGTGAGAAGAGTTGTTGTGTAAGAGAGGGGGTTGGTGATTTGGGTGAGTGAAGAGGTGATGATGGTGGTGTTGAGAAGGGTGAGTGAAAGTGATGAAAGTTGGTTGCGATTGAAAGTGAGGGTATGAGAGACTTGGTCAAGCAAAAGGCATGAGAGAGTAACGTGAGAGATAAATGAGGTAAAAAAATGTGTCTTTCCTCAAAACAAAACTCTACCCCTTTTTTATACTCTTCTTTCTCAAATCAAAATTTCCCTTAAATCTTTAAAATTCATCCTTTTCCCTAAGAGCATATACAAAGAAAACTCTTGAAAATGGTATTGGATAATATATAAAAATGTGTGTTTTGTTGATATGGATGAGTATGTGACTTATTTTTTTGTAAAAGATATGGGACCCAGTATTGATTTTGGTATAATTTTATTAGAGAATAGATGAGACACACTTGACATTTGAAGGTTTTGTTAATGGAGAAAGAGGAAAATATATAAGGATTTGTGTTTCGCTGATGTGACTGTATTGAAAGACATGTTTTGATGATATAAATGAGTATGCGACTTTATTTTTGTGCGTATTAGGGGTGGGACCCAATCAAGAAAATGAAAAAATTTGGAGAGTGTGTTGCCACAGAAGTTGCTCTAATGTATGGACTAAACTATTCTAATCAAGAATAAAACGATATTTTTTTTCTTCCTTTCTTGTTTTTTGTTTCCAATTCTTTTTTTTCCTTTTCTCCTGCTCAAAACTTGATTTTCTTCCTTTTTTGCTTTTTTCTGAATTTCCTCCTTTTTTCTTCCTATTTCTATGTCATTTTTTTGCTTCTCAAATGGTCAAGAATCAAAATTTTATTTCTTTCACAATTTTCTAGAAAATTCTCCAAACATGGGCCAATCTTTTTTTCCTAATTGGGCTTCCTTTTTTGGGCTTGACTTGGAGGAAATTGATGGATTGCAACCGAAAAAGGGGGATCTGAATCTTTTATTTTATTTATTAATTATTATTATTATTATTTCGAGTTAAATTGGACGAAAGCCGGTTACTACATAACGCCACAAAAACAGTGTATAGTAATTTATTTTCATCAGAAAATCATTCCCTTCGATTTATTAGTGGTACAAAAGTGTAATGGTCACTCTACGGATGTCTTTCCTTTTAATACAAGTAATTTATCTTGAAACAATGTGACCTAAGTATTCCACCTGAGTTTGGCCAAAAGCACACTTCTGTCTTTTCACCCAAAGTTTATGCTTCTGGAAGACCTCTAATGTCTCTTTCAAGTCAAGCAAATGCTGTTGCCAACTGCTACTGTAAACTAATATATCATCAAAGAAAACTAATATGGATTTCCTCAAATATTGTTTGAACACATCATTCATTAGAGACTGGAAAGTTGCTGGAGCATTGGTTAAGCCAAAAGGCATTACCAAAAACTCATAGTGTCCCTCATGTGTCCTAAAAGCAGTTTTCTCAATGTCTTCAGTGTGCATCCTGATTTGATGGTATCCTGCCCTGAGATCCAGCTTAGAGAAAAATTGAGAACCACTCAATTCATCAAGTAAATCATCAATGAGTGGAATGAGATACTTATCCTTGATTGTGATCTGGTTTAATTCTCTATAATCCATGCACATCCTCCATGTGCCCTCTTTTTTCTTAACCAGTAGGACTGGAGAAGAGAATGGGCTGTGACTAGCCCTAATAAAACCAGACTGCAATAATTCCTGCATAGCTTTCTCAATTTCATTTTTCTGTAAAGGTCCATAATGATAGGGCCTTTTACTTGTTGGTTTAGACCCCTCCATTAAAGGAATTCTGTGATAAAAAATTCTCTGTGGTGGTAATGAAGTAGGAGTCTGGAAGACAGATGCATAAGAATCCAGCAGAATTAGTAATTCTGTCAACTGAGAAGCAGTGAGATCAGATTTGCCACTGGAAATATCCATTTCCTGAGAATACAACAGAATCCCTAATTGGTTACCATGGAGCTGTTTCTCCATTTGCTGCAATGATACTGTCTGGATAAGATAAGTGGTTGGTTTTTCACTTCCAATCTGGAAAGTAGTATCATTTTGGGTAAACTCCATTGTTAGGGTTTGGAAATTCCATAAAATTGGACTTACTATTGATAACCATTGCACCCCTAGAACCACTTCACAACCCCCCAATGGTAGAACAAATAAACTTGTTGTAAAATCAGATTTACCCAACTTAATGGGAACATTTCTGCAACAACCTTTAATCTGAATCTTACCCCCATCTGCTATCATGACTTCAAAAGCTGGAGTTTTGTCAAACTGCCAACCTAAATGTTTTAATAATTTGGGATCCACAAAATTGTGTGTACTCCCTGAATCCACCAAGATCAGGACCGGTTGATTCTTTATATAACCCTTCACTTTCATAGTTTTTATTGGTTGACTTCCTGCTATTCCATAAAAAGCACAGAGGCTTAATTCCAACTGCTGGAACTCTGGTCCTGTATCAACCAACTCTGTGTTATCCTCTCATTGGTCATCTTCATCACTAAAATTCACCTCCAACAGCAGCAATTATTTTCTATCACATTTATGGTTCCTGGTGTACTTTTCATCACAATAAAAGCACAATCCTTTCAATTTCCTTTCCTGCACTTCCTCAGGAGTGATCTTCCTGGTTATGAAGTCAGTATTGGTACTCTTCTTCTGACTCAATTCCATAGTTTTCGACAAGTTATTGGTGACAGGGTTGTTAGTTTTGAAGCTGACAGGTTTAGTTGCAACAGATTTACAATGATTAAGTTTTGCATCTACTTGAACTGCTATAGCTATTGCATCATAAACACTATCAGGCCTGAGAATTTTCATATCAAATCTAATCTCAGGTTTCAATCCACCCAGGAAGAAACTCTTCATCAACAAAGGACTAACACCTACTGTCCTATTGGCAAGTCTCCTGAATTCACTAATGTACTCCTTCAAATTGCCAGATTGTTTTAATTTGAACAAAGATTATGCACAGTCCTCAAAATCTGATGGACCATACTCACGACATAAAGTTGTGGCAAACTCCTCCCATTTTGGGTGGTATGGATACAATCCATCCACTTAAACCACTGGAATGCTTCTTTTTCCATGTAAAAAGATGCAATTGCTACTTTTTGCTGTTCATTTGTTCCGTAAAAACTGAAATATTGTTCAGCTTTATGGATCCAAGCTAAAGGATCCTCTCCATCTGCAGCAAAACGTGGAAAATCCACTTTCTGAAAAGGAGTTCGAGCATTATTACCTACTTCATTTCGTCGAGCAGATCGATGATTGCTGAAGTCTGATCGATCATCATCATCTCCCCCAACTCCTTTTTGTTTAATCAAATCATAACGTAACTTTTCTGACAAAGATTCCATATGCTCCTCACTCTGGCGCAGCATATCACGTCTGAGATTATCAAGCTTTGAGTCCAGATGATCATTTTCCAGTCTAGATTGTATTTCTGAACAGCTATCGACAATTGCTCAAGATTAACTTCAAGGGTAGAAAACCTAGTATTATCCATGGCAGTTACAGATCGAGTGTGATGGCGCGGCATACACAGGAAGGGAAAAGTAGATTTTCAATTGCATGAACGAGATCCTCTGATACCAATTGATATATCCCTTTCAACCTTGACCTTGTTTGGAATGGATGAGCCAAGAATAGTCAAGAAACGTAAAGAACCAGAAAGAAGAGAAAGAGAAGAATTATCATTAACACCAATATCATTCGTTCTGCCAACAATAGAGGTAGCTACCAGCTTATAACAAGCTAAAGGAATAACAGAAAATGTAACTAACTCTGACACGTGGACCTATTAACAGATGCTAACAACAACTAATGTAACAGAATACAATCCCATGCACTTGACCATACTGCTAGTTCATATCACTTTTTACCATTCCATCTACTGGTAAAACTCATTCAACTAAAAGGAAATTGATGCTTGGGCAAAAATCCGTCTTGCTGGTTCTTATTTTTAATCTGAAACTAACAATCACACCTAATGCAGGACTTTATATTTTCGCTGTTCATTGAAAAGGCAGAAAACAAAGAGACTATCAGAAGCCATCAACAAAACGAATATAGAAAAAGCAGAAAACAGAGAAAATCAGTAGACAAGTAACACCAGGAGTAGAGGAATGGTTTTGTCAAGTTTTCCATTCAAATATTAATGATTATTATTATTTCATTCAACTGAATTGATTACAATAGATCGCCGGCTTGTGTTCATCAATGTTCACAAAAGCTTACAAGCTGAGTATACTTCTACAACATCTCTTTTGAAAATGTTTCAAAAATTACATTGTAAATACATTTTCCAATTTTCCATCTCAATTTGAAAGCTGAATGACACATCCTCCATTAAAAAATACTAAAACTTTCCACAATAATACTGATGCCCGTCTTGAACCCTTTTTGTGTCATCTTAACAATGGCCAAATAACTTATACTCCTTACAGTAGCAAACACCATCTACCTTCTGATGCTCAATTGGCTTTACATATGCATTGAAACTTCGCACCAAAGTTTTCTCCTCTCTAAGAATTCTTCTAGTTACATGAGACCTTGTAATCTTGTTCCTCCGTCAATTAGGATATATTAAGATGCTTCCCAGACCGTGTAATCTTTTCCCTCGATTGCTAAAGTCCATCTTGCAGGGGCACTTGAGAGTTCAAAATTTCCTGGTCCTATCTTCATGGCAACATTCTCGCCAATGATTGCTGCATATACATCCCTTTCTGCCTTGATGATTTTTACCTTTCGCAACACAAAAAGTGATGTTCAGGACTAGTATATCGATCAGGTACTCTTTCTTATCACTATAGCATATTAACATGGGCATCATAACACTATAACAGCCATCTCTGAATCTTTAGCCAAAAATATAAATTAATAGCTGTGGACTTAAGTACCAAAGGGGCAAAAAGCAATAAATAAAAAGTGATACAGAACTGTAAAATCTTGACCATGCAACATAATCATATTAGAATCTCTTCAGATGACGTTTAAAAATAATATAGCTAAAATCTCAGGCAAGTTTGCATCCTTTTTTCCTTTTTCTCTCATCTGATGTTTTAAACAAATATTAATTTCAAAAAAATCTTATGCTTGTTATGTGCTATAATGAAATTGTACCTTCCTATTCTCTTTCCGAAAATCACTCTCAAACATGCACCAAAGCACTCAAAAACAAAAAAGAACCTTATGTCGCTACTTACCGTACTACGACAGTTTATTTTGTTGCGGTTTCTGACAGAGATAAGAGACGCGATTTCAGATTGATAATGAGAAAAAATATGGTCATAGAACACAGCTGGTGTTCCTGGGTGTGTCAGGATATAGGCATAGCCTTGCATTTCTTTCCCCCTTGGAAATCTCCAATGACCCTATAGGAACAAAGAATAGATGAAGTAAATAAACAAGTTAGAAACAAAATTAAAATCTGGGAAACATTATCAAAGGATGGTCCAGTTTTTGTGCGTATCACATTATAGATAACTCCACTTTGAGAAGGAACTTGCTAAAACTTTGCATCGAGGCTGGGACAAGAGGAATATATATAGTTGTCTGTTTATATAGAGAAACTCGAAATGTATGAAGAATTGTGCATCAGAAACTCCCATACTAAAAAACTCTCCCACCATTTGATACGACAATCACCATATACATAGCACATCTCAGCTTTCACCAAAATCTTAGTTTTACTGTTGCATCTATCTTATCAATTGTCAACGTCCATATATTTCTGTCTCTCCTTGTGGTTGTAGTCCATAAAAAGGAGTGATAAAATGAAAATTTAGTTGAAACATGCCATACCTGAGTAGAACCAGTGTCATGATTCTCTATAAAGGTAACAGCACGAGATGGCCACCATCCAACAACCCCAGGAGGCTTTCCCTTTTCATCTGACAATCGCCAATATTCACATCTCTCCAATGCCTAAACACAAAAATTACAAATCTGTAAATACATCATCCTTCCTACAACTGTTGCAAAAAACAAATATTAGATTTTCATATTTTTACAAGTTTCCTAATCTTATAGTGTTGCAAGTGCCAGAAAATTCTTAAATAATGCATCATAAGCTAACATACTTGAGCATGTAAGAGGTATCAGCAGAAAGTTGTTGATAATCTGAGGAAGTACATACATTCTTAGAAATGCCCTAACAATTCCTCATTCCAACATGGAGGGATAAAAAAAAAATGAACTTCCTCATGCTTTGCGTCATGTCTATAAGTAATACCATAGGAAATAAAATCTTATTATCATTTTACTTTCATCTAAACAAAAATGAAAACTTCAAAAATTCGTAGAAGCCCTAGTAATCAACAATTTACATTTGTTAGCTTGGAAAGAAAAACTGAAATGAGACAAGATGAAAACAAAAGCAAATGCATGTAGCTATAACACAAATTAAACATTTGATGTAAAGTGATTTGTAAAGTCAATTGATCAAATTTCTATGAATTCCAAACATCAATGTACGAATCATCTAGATGAATGCTCACTGAATGAAGAATCCCTTTCGTGGTAACATCAAAAGCACCAGCAGTTCCATTTGCAGCATTTATCCAGTCAATAATTCTCTGTCGATGTGCATCTTGATTATGATCCATTTCACCGTACGTATAACTGAGGGAGTCCCAATACTCGCCTACAGCAAAATAAGGTTCACTTGAATCCATGTAGTCTTTGACATAGCCACCCCAAAATCCTCTAACAAAATCAAGTCTCCATCCATCATATCCAATTTCTTCTCTGTGAAGCAGATATTACAAGAACTTGTAAACTTGACAGTGATCCGATATCATTCAAAATATCAGAAATGAAGCAAAACCAGAGAGACACACTTCAATAAAAGATCTAAGGTGCAATGGCTGAACTGACACATAGACTTCGCGAGGAAAAGAGAACTTGAAAAATTAATGAGATAAAAAATACAGCCATTTGGAGCTGAATAACTCAGCCCACATTTTTGCAACAACTGATTAACTGGCAAGGACATTTTTCTGCCAACCCTACTCAGATGACAATCTCCAAAAAGAATCAGAAGACCGACTAAAAATGAAATGAATCAAGCGCATATTATCCCTTCATAAGAATGTTTACTGGGAATATATCATATAAACAGACTAACTTGAAACTAAATCTATACAAAATGTCAAAGGAATTAAAGGCAATCGTTGATTGATACTCTTTCCTTATTTAAGATATATGAGCTGTAGGCTATAATTACACAATTGTATATATGGTAGTTTAGCTATTTTAGGTCCTGAAAATCAGCTTGTAATATTTACGTTACAGCTTGTATTAGGGAGAGAAGATCTGCCTGTATCCTCTCAATTACAGCTTGTACATTGTCCATATAATGAAACTCTGGAAGCAGAGAAACACACCTTTTCTGGCTAAGACTCTCTAAATTGACACAAAATACTTAAAAGCCGAAACATTTAGAGCTTATACGTTGCGCCACATGGTGATAGCTAATAAGAAAACTTTTTACTAAAAAAAATTTAAAAATTTATTTGATTTTATGGTGATTGTATTTGGACTCTATAAACATATATATGATATATGATAATACTAATTTAATCACAATTCTGTTACTATAACCTATATATATGTATATTAAGAAGTTAAATATATATATAATAGTATTTGTTAAAACTTAAATTTTGTATTTTTGTGAGCACTTTCCGCGCCTTGCATCAGCTACCAACTAGTGAACATAAAAAATTCTCAAGAAGATGCTTCTAGAGAAAATTTTAGAGGATTTAGATAACATAATATAGAACATGACAACAACTTTCAGAAGTCTTCTTATATATAATAAATTCCATTGTGCACTATGCAATAGAGACAAGCTCGCTTAGGGATTTGTTACGTCACATTGTGTAAGACATTGCACCATTTCTTTCACTAGGTGATGACCTGATGTTAATCAATCATAAGAGGAATCTATGATTTTGTACAAGTTTGAAATTGATAAGTTCCGTTAAGATGGTTAAATAAGTTATCTTCAAAAGGCTCCAAGTTTATCCTGATCAATGACTGCAGCAGTCAAGTTTAAGGCTAAGTTTTTGAAAATTTGAAAATGCAGACTTATGTATTCTTATTCATTTTAAACCAAATAGAACGCGAAGACCAAATAACCATCTCTTTTTGAGTTGGCATATGACTCAGTTCTTTGGAGTGCATTGTGGTCAGAAGAGGAAACCCCGGAGAATGCTTCTTGATCTATTGGCTTCTTGGATACATATTACAATTACACATACACCAACTATGCAATCAGAATAGAAGTAAACAAAGCAATCAAAGAAATTCCCAGAAACAAGATCAAAAATCCAGCCTACTAACCTCAGCCAGCATAACCATTCTTTGATATCTTCCCTCACAAAATCTTGAGAATGATCAATGTTTGGAGCTGCATGGAAGTTATCCCCGCTACTCTTGTTGCCTCTACCCTTTATGAAAGGGAAAAAAAAGGTAATCTTACACATCCAAAGATACAAAAAACACTAATAACAAGTGTTGCTTCACATGAAATTGATTAAGAAATAGGAGGCACTCCTGAAAGCTGCAGGTTTTCCTTTCCCTCCCCAAAGATAATCAGTTCAATACCAAACCTAATAAGCAGAAACATATAGCAAAACATGGAGATCAAGACTTCAACTACTAATAACAAAACAACACCACAAGATCTATGCATGCTACTT
Organism: Euonymus europaeus; assembly: GCA_963580455.1. Taxonomy (NCBI): domain Eukaryota; kingdom Viridiplantae; phylum Streptophyta; class Magnoliopsida; order Celastrales; family Celastraceae; genus Euonymus; species Euonymus europaeus. The sequence continues at coordinate 6,396,191 of OY756965.1, forward strand.
TTATGCTATTTTTTATAATTAGCTACGACATTTATTGCATGCTTTAGTACAGAAACTTTCATCACGAGCACCAACCATAGGTCCCACGAGATATACATATTACATAGAGGATCGATGGACATAGACAAAGATATTTTATTTATTATAGAGTTCATGTTGCTTATGTTGTTTTCTTATTGATTAATATACTGGTGCACCCAAAAGTGCACTGAACTGACACGCATTCCCACCTCTTCTTATGTCAAGAAATGTGGTATAAAACTGTTGGCTTGCTATTATAACTGCTAGCCAATATCAAAGTTTTAAAACGCGAAAGCGCTACGCGAGGCGTTTTTGGGGTGGCAAGGCGAGGCGTAAGCCTTTTGTGATTTTTTTTTAGATAACACAAGTTATAAGTATACAACATAATTAGTTAAGAGTACTCTTACAAAGGCATTCAAACTATTAGGAATATAAGACTAAAGGCATAGGGGGTATTGTGGGAATACCCATTGTCTAATATATATTTGATACAAATATAAAGAGTACTCTTGCAGTTCCCAAAATCAAACAGCTGCACCGCACCCATCTCCATCCTCTTCCTCCTACACACCCATCATCTTCATTCTTCTATACCGATCGCCATTCTCTTCCTCCTACGCACCTATTCTCTTCCTCCTATGCACCCAAGTTGGCTCAGTGTCAGAAATGGAGGAGACAAGAGAGAAGAAGGTGATGAAGAAAGAACAGGCGTGTAAGAAGAAGAGGCAGACACACCTCTTGAGAACAGAAGAGAATCAAAGATGAAGTTTGAGAGAAGAAGCATACCAGAAAAGAGAGACAGTAGAATCAGAGATGAAGTTTGAGAGAAGAAGCTTACCAGAAGAGAGAGACAGTCGCGATCTAGAGACAAACAGCTTACCGGAAGAGAGAGAGAGAGTCGTGATGTCGCGATTTCGCGATCTCGACGTACGCCTCGCCGTACGCCTTTCACGCCTCAGACCCGCCTCAGATTCGCCTTCGGTGACTTCCACCTAATTGCAGGCACCTCACCGGAAAAGGGGACCGCCTCGCGTGGAGGCGCGCCTGGACGCGCGCCTCATGCGCGCCTTTTAAAACCTTGGTCAATATCAATAATTATGTCTGCCACAATTACTCCTATGATTGTTAGCATTACTGCATAGTTACATGATACATCTACAACTACAAATGCTAATACTACGGCTGTGGTACTACATTTGGAGCTATGGGAAAAAGTTTTTGAGGGACTGATGCTTTTTCTGTGTGTATGTGTCTTATGTTAAAGGTTTAGTTTTATGTTAATGTAGTTTAAGTTGGTCAAATGTTGTTGGACTCGTTTTATGCAATTTTTTTGGTGTTGTTCTAGAGACTTCAGTTATTAGCTTGTAATATACTAGTTTCGATTGGTCTGGTTCATTTAATATAAAAAAACTTTACCAGAGAGATCTTCTTCTCTGCAGTTTTGTGTAAATCACATTTTTGGTGCTTTGGTTTGAAGGTAGCTGTGCTACTCTTTGTGGGAGATCTGCAGTTCACTTCTTTTACAGTGGTATCGGACTTGTCTTTGTCCTGAGGACCTGTGGAGATCAAGCTTGACAGAAGCTCGGTTGCAAAGATCATCATGTCTGCTTCTTCCTTGCCTGCAACTCTTGTTTTCAGAGGTGAGAATTATGATTTTTAGACTGTTAGAATGGAAGCTTTTTTTATGGCACATAATCTGTGGAACTTTGTTGAAGATTGAAGATGGTTATGATTCTTTGACTCTACCCGAAGATCCTTCAGTTCAGCAGATCAAAGATCATGCTGTAATGAAGCATAAATTTTTTAAAGCTTTGACCTTTTTTGCATTCTGCTGTTAATGACTGAATTTTTGCTAGAATAGTTGGTATAAAATCAGGAAAGGAGGCCTGGAATAAGTTGATTGTGAATCAAACGAAGTTATATGGTGAAAATATCTCAGATCGCAAGGTGGTGGAGAAGATTTTAATTAGTCTGCCAGAGAGATTTGAGTCTAAAGTCTCAGCAATTGAAGAGTCATGCGATAGAAAAAATACTCACAATTTTGTACCTTTGTAGTAAATTGCAAGCACATGATTTGAGACTTTCAAGTAAGTCAGAATAAACTACTAAAGGTGCGTTTCAAATGAAGCACAAAGGTGAACAGCAACAAGGGTCTTCTTCTCCAAGGCCAATAGAAAATCTAGTTTTGATATAGGTGGTAAAGGGAAGTCAAGTGAGGCACACAATGATTCTACAAAGAAAGGGAAGCAATCTTCCATGTGGTTTTTGTAAGAACACTAATCGCCTGGAGAAAGATTGTTGGTCCAAGGGGAGACCAAAGCTGCAATGCTGGTATTGCAAGAAGCCAGGTCATGTAGAAAAATTCTGTAAGCAAAAACAAAGGCAGTCCCAGTGTGCAACTTCACGGCAATCTAACTTTTTAGAAGATCAAGTGAAGCAGCAGGAGGATCATCTTTTCATTTCCATCATATCTTCACAAACAGCACCAATAAATTCTTGGCTTATTGACAGTGGATGTAGCTAAGGATGCTAATCCGTTTACTACACTTGATCAATCAGTGAGAACCAACGAGAAGATAGGAAATGGATAGTTTGTAGAAGCTGATGGGAAAAGCAACAGTTGAGATTGAGACTAAAAAAGATACAAAGCTTATCTTTGATTTCTTGATTATACCTAGCTTCGATCAGAATTTACTTAGTGTAGCTCAAATGGTTAAGAAGGTCTACTCTTTGGGGTTCCAAGATAGTTGTTGCAATATTTATGATCCAAACAATGTAGAAATAGTCAGAATTGGTATGGTAGGTGACAGTTTTCCTCTTAACTGCAAAGTTATGGAACATTCTGTATATAGTGTCACTGCTAATGAGTCTAGGCTTTTGGCACATAAGGTAGGTGATAGAGGTGTCGATTATATGTATAAGACAAGTAGCCGGTGAAAATTGAGTAGAGCACTTGTAATCTTTTTATTGCTGCGTTGTTATTTTGCCGTTTTTTGGAAATTAGTAAAATGGGGTGGAATATCAGGTAAAGGGCAGAATTTGGGCAAGAAGTATATCGGGAGGGCCTAACTCCTCGAAAGTTAGGGTTATCTTGTTCTTGTTGGATCAGTATCCTATTAAACAATTTTACCTTCCTTTTCCTTGAGAGTAGATATTTATTTGCACGTGATCTATTTTTACCCTATCAATATGGCCACTACCATATGAAAGGTTTGAAATATGCAAGCTTGAAAGGATTGATTAATGATTTGTTTATGGGTACCTTCAATGATGATGCTTGTGAACCATGTCAACTCAAGCAAGCTTCACATAACATATTTCCAACTAATGCTACTTGGAGAGCCAAGGAGAAATTGAAATTGTTACACATAGACATGTGTGGGCAAATGAGCATTCCATCATTGAGTGAAATAGATATTGCATTCTATTTATTGATGACTTAACTAGGATATTTTCCGAAAGAGAAATCTCAGGCGTTCTCCGTGTTCAAATAATTTAAGACATTGGTGGAAGCTCAAAGTGGCAGGAAAATTGAAGTGTTGAGATCATACAATGGAAGGGAATTCAATTCAGTAGCACTTAATTTTTTTTGTTATGATACTTGGACTCGGGTACGAGTGTTCAGTATGGGTACAGATCCGTGTGTCAGGTTCTTCAAATTGAAAATTCATGGGTACGTAGACACCGTTCAAAAAGTAGGATACTGGTACGGAGACACTGTCCAAAAATTGGCCACATGTATGGGGATATGTCATCTTAATATATAAGCCACATCTTACTATATAAGCCCAGGATTTTATGTAATTACCAATTAACGGGATTTGACTTTGGCTAGTTTTCAAGATATAATTAAAAGAAAACCCAGTTAGAGATGACCAATCTTGGCATTGAGATTCTAATTAGTAAATTCATAGTTTGATAGTCATGTATTTCATAAATGCCCAATAAAACATGGCCCATCTAGATTTAGTTGCCCAATAAAGGATGGTCTCGAAGAATCCAGAGAGGAAAGATGGCTCTACGTCTTCAGATTCTTCCCTCTCGTCATTTGCAAGACTGCGTCTTCTCTGTTAAGATCTTTAGAGCCTCCATTCCCTTCTGGGTCAATATCATGACCACCCCCACCTCTCTCAGACCCAAGTGCAAAAGCAAGGCCATCTCCATCGCAGCTGTGTCTAGAATATTTTTGCCGAGTCCGACCCAGAGCCCATACCAATACCAACGTCGTGTCATGTCGACAAGAGTATGGCATGGTCAGGTGACGAGTCTGGGTATCATAGGTTTTTTTGTCAAGAAGCTGGAATAGTCCATTAACTCACCGTTAGTTCCACACTAGAGCATAATGGAGTTTCAAAAGAAAGAACAGGACAATAAAAACTTCTAGGCAGAAGCAGTTAATGTTGCCGTTATTTGCTGAACAGAGTGCCAAATAGGGCAATCAAGGGAATGATTCCCATTGAGGCATGGACAGGTTCAAAACCTACAACAAAACATCTAAGGGTTTTTGGATTTGTTTGCTATTCACATGTTCCATTAGCCAAAGGAACTAAACTTGATCAAAGGGCTTCAGTTGGGATCTTTCTTAGAGATGCAGTGTGATAAGTACGTGCAGATCTTCAAAAGGATAGGCAGAGGATAGTTTGGTCCTTTGTTGGTTCTTTTGTTACGAGTAGTAGGGTGAGAATTGTTATTAGCTGTAGAAGAGCTGTAACCCATAATCTAGCTGTATTCCAACCTGTATTCCAAGCAGTATTCCATGTGGGTGTGCCCACATGTCTCCTGTAATATTTCTATATAATGGGAGGAAATGGTGTGGCTTAAACACACAATTTCCTCACCCGTAATACTACTGCTCTCTCTTTCATATACTACTGCTCTCCCTTTAATAATATTCTGTAGCATGGTATCGGAGCCCTGACCGGCTGCTGCCTACAACACCACTTCATCTTTTTGTCTCCTACCCTGTCAACTCTGTTATTGCTGCCTACTCACATCGATGTAGATCGACTAGAACCACTCCACTGCCACTGCCGCTGCTTATCGACTAGAACCACTCCACTGCCATGCCTGCGTCTGTGAGGCAATCGGAGTCCCGGAGGCGAGAGCTCCCCTCTACCCAGTCAACCCGCGCCTGCTTCTTTGAGGCAATCTTCTCCGGTCGACCATCTCTACTGGAGGATCCGAGCTAGGCGAGCTCGACCGGAGCTGTCCTTGTATCTCTTCTCCGGTCGACCCGCGTCTGCATCTCTGCTGGAGGATCCGAGCTAGGCGAGCTCGACCGGAGCTTCCCTTATACCGGTGGGCTACGAGCCAGTGATGGTGATTTAGTTCCAAAAATCACCGATTAACCATATTTGAAGTCGCCGGCACTGGTGTGCTTCTGTTTTTGACGTCCAGTGATCTCATGATTACCGGATCAAATGTTTGCTTCTCTGGTCTTAAGTTCTCTTGTTGGGTATTGACCGGATCAAATGTTTGCTTCGCTGGTGTGGCTGCTGGGATGATTATCTAATTATTGGTGATTGCTGGTTTGGCTTATTTCAACTGGCGTATTGAGTATTTGATTGGTGGTGTATAAGATTATTACTACCACCATGGCAACTCTGAAACTTGATACTGACACAGTTGGGTCTGGATCTCATCCTATCTCATCTGCTCTTGACGCTCCTCGTACCGAAAATTCACGTGCTGAAGTCTTTACTGGTTCTATAAGACTAGTAGATGAAAAACTTGATGGAATTGTGGCCTATCCATTATGGAGGAAGAATGTGTTGAAAGCCTTACAAGGCATGGGCCTTGAACATCATTTGTCTGATGATGCTCCATTATCTAGTTTTGTTGATTACAAAACCTGGATCATGCGTGATGCCAGACTTTTTAGTCAACTAATGAATTCCATGGATAGATCAGTCAAGATATTATTCTCCAGTGCAGATACTGTACTAATGAATTCCATGGATAGATCGGTCGAGATATTATTCTCCAGTGCAGATACTGTCAAAGAACTCTGTATGTCTATTGAAGAAACATATTCATCCTCTCAGGATATGTCCCGCTTATATGATGTCATGAACGGTCTATTCCGATCAAAACAAGGAGATAAACCTCTCCAAGAACACTTTGCACAGTTTAAGAGTCTATCTGATGAGTTTGCAAGACTCTTTCCCTTCACCAGCAGTATGAGTCAATTTAATGAACAACGGATGCAGATTGTGGTTGTTTGTTTTTTGGCTAGTCTGAATCAAGATTTGGAAGGTGTTCGGGCTCAAATTTTATCAGGTAAAGATATTCCTACTCTTTCAGATACTTATCGTAGGATAAGTCGTTCTTTGCTTCGAGAGGATTCTCCACGGGTTCCATCTTCCGGAGGGGAGCATCCTCATTCTGCCTTTGCTGCTTATCGGGGAGGAAGCCGTGGTCGAGGGCGCAACCGCGGTGGTCGCAGTCGAGGTCCTGGTGACCCTGAAACTCGTACCTGTCATCATTGTGGGGAAACTGGCCATATTCGTCCCCAGTGCTGGAAATTACATGGCAAGCCGGTTGCTAGTGTTGCAGTAGCAGAATCTAATACTTCTTCTGGTCGACGTATTGTGGAAATGACAGATGATGAATTTTCTAGATACACTCGACATCAGATTGAAAATTCCACGGACTCACCTGCAGCACCACATGAAGGTAATTCTACTGCCTGTTTAGCCACCAATCGTACATGGGTTCTTGATTCCGGATGTACACACCACTTGACTAATTCTTCAGGTACTCTTTCTAACTATTATTTGACACCTGATCATCATGGTATTACTGTGGCCAATGGTTCTAATTTAAAAGTTCATGGTTGTGGTTTTGCCAAAATATCACCGGCAATGGTTCTTTCCAATGTTCTTTATACACCTCAGAATCCTTTTAATCTGTTATCGATTGGGAAAATCACTCGTGATTTACAGTGTTCGGTGACATTCTTCCCTTCTTCTTGTGTTCTTCAGGATCTTACGACGAAGAAGACTATCAGTAGTGGTCGACTGGTTGATGGTCTGTATGTGTTGGATGAGAATTCTGTTACAGCTTATTCTGGTGTGGATTCTCTCCCATTCATCCTTCATTGCCGATTGGGTCATCCATCTTTATCCACTTTAAAATGTTTGTTTCCTATGTTCAAGTCTATGAGTCAGTTATCATACGAGTCTTGTCATTTGGCTAAAACTACTCGCGTTTCTTATCCTGTTAGACAAAATAAACGTGTTTCTATTCCTTTTGAGTTGATTCATTCTGATATTTGGGGTCCATGTCCTGTGACATCTGTGTTGGGTTTTAAATATTATGTGACTTTTATTGATGATTTCTCTCGTCTTACTTATCTTTATTTGATGAAATCTCGCTCTGAGTTATTATCTGTGTTTCAGACTTTTGTTTTGGAAATCCAAAACCAGTTTCAGACAAATATTCGAGTACTTCGGAGTGATAACGGTGGGGAATACATGTCTACCCCTCTGCTTGATTTTCTTCGCCAACATGGCATAGTTCATCAAACATCTTGTGCTTATACTCCACAACAAAATGGGGTCGCTGAAAGGAAAAATCGTCATCTTTTAGATATGGCCCGTTCTCTAATGTTTCAAATGCATGTTCCTAAACATTTTTGGAGTGATGCTGTGTTAACTGCATGTTATCTCATTAATCGACTTCCTTCTTCCGTTCTTGATGGTATGTCTCCTTTCTTTGTTTTACTACCTCACCAGAGTTTGTTTCCTTTATCTCCCAGATTTTTTGGATGTACTGTTTATGTTCGTGATGTTCGTCCTCAACAAACTAAACTTGATGCTCGTGCTTTGCGTTGTATTTTTCTTGGTTACTCTAAAAATCAAAAAGGATACCGTTGTTACTCTCCTGATCTCCGTCGCTATCTTGTGTCATCCGATGTCTCTTTTGAGGAATCTATTCCTTTCAAGTTTTATGACTCTTCCGATCTTCGTATATCGGATGCTTCTCTTCCCTCATCTCTCGTTAGGAATGATGATTTTTTTATCTATCATGTTACTAATTATTCTACAGATTCTTCTCCACCACCTCCAGCACCAGCATCCATGGCTCCTACTGAGACAGTCTCTTTGTCCTCAGATCCGGTGAGTAACTCTTTATCTGAGGTTCCTGTTTCCTCTCCTGTTACTAATACTCCCCTAGCCAATCGTCGTCCATATCGTTCTTGCAGGGATCATCCCCGCTATAGAGAATCTTTCCGTGGTTTGTCTGCTTCTTTACAAGCGTCTATCTCCACTCTTGACACTCACTTTGTTCCCCGAACTGTATCTGAAGCTCTCACTCATCCGGGTTGGTGTGCTGCTATGCAAGAGAAGATGCGAGCACTTGAACACAATTGTACCTGGGACCTGGTTGCTCTTCCTTCCTCCAAGAAAGCCATTGGCTGTAAATGGGTGTTTACGGTCAAACTTCATCCCGATGGTTCTTTGGCTCGCCTCAAAGCTCGCCTTGTTGCAAAAGGCTATGCCCAAACCTATGGTGTGGACTACTTTGAAACATTCTCTCCAGTTGCTAAAATGGCGTATGTTCGCTTATTTATATCACTGGCAGCCTCTCGCCATTGGCCCTCTATCAACTTGATGTCAAAAATGCCTTCCTCCACGGTGATTTAGAAGAGGAAGTTTATATGGAGCAACCTCCCGGCTTTCTTGCTCAGGGGGGGAGTCATACCGTATGTAAACTGAGACGCTCACTGTATGGGCTTAAACAGTCTCCTCGAGCTTGGTTTGGGCGATTAAGCATGGTGGTTAAGCAGTTTGGTATGCATCAATCAGAGAAGGACCATACGGTATTCTACCGTCGTCACTCTGCTGGTTGTATTTTTCTGGTCGTGTATGTTGATGATATTGTCCTTACTGGAGATGATACTGATGGGATTGTTGCTCTGAAGTCTTTCCTACAATCTAAGTTTCAAACTAAAGATTTGGGACTTCTCAAATACTTCTTGGGGATTGAAGTAGCAAGATGTAAAAAAGGTATCTTCTTGTCCCAAAGAAAGTATGTCTTGGACTTATTACATGATGCTGGTTTATTCAAAGCCAAAGGGGTTGAATCTCCGATGGATCCAAGTGTAAAATTATTTCCAGATGATGGTGCATTATTTGCTAATCCTGATAGATATCGTCGTATGGTTGGCAAGTTGAACTATTTGACTACCATGACCCGACCTGATATAGCATATCCAGTAAGCATTGTTAGTCAATTTATGGCTAATCCGCGTATTCCTCATTGGAATGCTGTGGTACGTATTCTCCGCTATCTTCAAAATAGTCCAGGAAAAGGATTGGAGTTTCAAGATCATGGTCATTTATTAACTGAGGGATATTCTGATGCTGATTGGGCTAGAAATCCATTTGATCGACGTTCTACATCGGGATTTACAGTCTTCTTGGGAGGTAATTTAATTGCATGGAAAAGTAAGAAACAAGATGTGGTTGCTCGCTCCAGTGCTGAAGCTGAATATCGTGCTATGGCACTAGCAGCCTCAGAAATTATGTGGCTTCGGCAATTATTGACGGAATTGGGGGAAAATCCTGGAGGTCCTACTGAACTTTGGTGTGATAATCGTTCTGCTATATATATAGCTACAAATCCGGTATATCATGAGCGGACCAAACATATTGAAGTGGATTGTCATTTTATTCGTCATGCATATCGACGAAAGATTCTTAAATTTGGGTCTGTTCGATCCAGTGAACAATTGGCTGATTTACTTACCAAGCCATTATCCGGTTCTCGTGTTCATCATCTATGTAACAAGCTGGGTATGCTAGATATTTATGCTCCAGCTTGAGGGGGGGTGTTATTAGCTGTAGAAGAGCTGTAACCCATAATCTAGCTGTATTCCAACCTGTATTCCAAGCTGTATTCCATGTGGGTGTGCCCACATGTCTCCTGTAATATTTCTATATAATGGGAGGAAATGGTGTGGCTTAAACACACAATTTCCTCACCCGTAATACTACTGCTCTCTCTTTCATATACTACTGCTCTCCCTTTAATAATATTCTGTAACAAGAATAAAGGGGTGTCGCAATTGTATTTGTAGGGTATCGAATTATTAGACAATTGGTGGGCTGAGGTTAGGGATGTTATTATCTCCTTTACAGAGAGTGTTTTGAGTGTTATTGATACTTTTCATCGTATAAATTCAGAGCTACTTGTGATTTTCTTTATTATTACTCTTTTGATCTTCTTTGTGTGTTGGGTAGTTATCAAATTGGTATAGGAGCTGTCAGTCCACAGCATGACCACAACGAGAATGGAGAAATATACCAAAGCCTTAGAGAAAGATATGGCCAATATGAAATCTGACGTTGGAATTGTCCTGTGATCCTAGAAATCCGAGTGCGCATAAAGAGGAAGGAGGAGACTGAGTTAGTGATCCTCGAAATCTGAGAATAGATAGGGAGGAAGGAGACTGGTGGATCAAGGCATTGAAATGCAATATCACTGGTTGGAACTACCCTTGTTCAGCTGAGACGACCCTATGAATGGACCTTCAGGGTGGAGGCGTATTTCTGGGTTAAAAGACTCTAGAGAGTGAGAAGGTCGATGCAGTAACAATTTGCGTGGAAGGAAAGGGCCTCAACTGGTTTCAATGGGCGGACTCCAGGACACCTATAGGTACTTCGATGGCCTTCAAAATTGCGGTGTTGAGACAATTTGGATCATCGTAGATGGCATTGGGGTATGAGGCTTTGATGGCCTTGAAACATGAAGGGATTGTGGTAGATATTAGGGAACGATCGAAGTTGTTATCGGCACCTTAAAGGATACACAAGGGGAAGTGTTGGAGGGAGCTTTCATCAATGGCTTAAAGAGGGAAGTAATGGAGGAGTTGCGCCTTATGCAACCCAAAAACCTAAGCGAAGTCATGTAGATGGCATCTCAGGTGGAAGAAAGGAACTGTGTTTTCGAAGAGGCTCGGGCTGAGTCTTAGTCTTGGAGATGGGCCAAAATACAGCTTTTCTAAGTCGTCTAGGCTAGATAACAAGTTACTTGTTCCGAATAAGTGGAAGAATATGGAGGAGAAAGCTTAAAGCCCACAAATATATTCTTAATCCCTATAACAAGTCAACTAGAATTGTCGCCATTACCTATGGTTGACCAGTGGAGAAAATGACAAAGGCTGGAGGAGCAAAACGGGAGCCATTTTGGCTGATGGTAAAAGGAGGGAACTCTCTTTTTCCTCATTGCTACAAAAATCGAAAACTTTAGTTGCTTATAACTGACAAAGAATCGGAGGATGAGGATGGGATGAAGTTTGTGCTACGGAGGAAGTGCATGACCAATCCCCAACCGAAGAACACTTTTGATTGATAGATGAGCCTCCCATAATTCTATTGTTCAATAGCTAGTGTTTGATGAGCTTTTGGATGAGTTGGGAGTTGCAATTGCGTTTTCCAAATGGGACCTCAAATCGGGTTAGCTTTAAATAAGCATGAGAGCTGAAGATATTCAAAAAACAGCTTTTGGGGTTGTCCTTATGTAAGAAGGAAGGCCCATCGTGTTTTAGAGCCAAGCCTTCTCCGATAAGGCTCAATTAATGTTCGTTTATGAATGTGAGTTAATGGCTATAGTCTTCACTACCCAAAAACGGAGACACTATTTTTTGGGGAGGCATTTCGTGATCAGCACAAACAAAAAAAGCATAAAGTATCTGATGGAGAAAGGCTGCTCACCACTAAACAACAGAAGTGGTTATCCAAACTGATGGGTTAGACTTTTGATATCCAATATAAGACCGGGCAGAGCAATAGGGTCGCTGATGCGGTGTCGCGAAAGGTACAACACTTCGCAGCACATTTTTTGGCAGAGAATGAGGAAGACAATTAGGTAGCAAGTTCCTTTGCTAATCTATTATGAAAATTTTATTCTCTGTCTCAAGTCCACTATGAGGATATGAAGGATTTGGTAGAGGAAGCCCAAGGGGATCCAATATTACAAGTCCTCATTCAGGATTTGTTGTTGGCACCTGATAGTCACCCGCCTTTTTCCCTTCGACAAGGAGTTCTATTTTACCATGACAAGTTAGTGGTTTCTAAAACCTCAACTTGAATTTCGTTAATGCTTGGGGAATTTCATGAGACCCTAGTGGAGGACATTCGAGAGTCCTAAAACTTTCAAGCACATCGCCAACATGTTGTATTGAAAAGGAATGGAGAAGGATCTCCAAAGGTTTATCGCAGATTGCACTACATGTGTTTAGAATAAGCACTCAGCCTTAAAACCAGCACTCAGCCTTAAAACCAACTGGCATACTGCAACCGTTGCCTATTCCACAATAGGCTTATGAGGATATTTCAATAAATTTCATTAGTGGGCTACCTCGGGTGCAAGGAATTGATACGACCTTAGTGGTGGTAGATCGTTTAACAAAATATAACCATTTCCTACCCTTGGGACATCCCTACAGTGCAGAAGAAGTAGCCAGGGTTATTTACTAAGGAAATTGTGTGCCTGTATGGAATCCCTAGATCTATTGTGCTGGATAGGGATCGAGTTTTTGTTAGTCATTTCTGAATGGAACTATTTAAACTAGCAGGAACTAAACTGAACATGAGTTCGACATATTATCCTCAAACGGATGGGCAAACATAATTGTTAAATCAGCGTTTGGAGACCTATCTACATTGTTTTATTATGGGTTGCCCGAAGCGCTGGATACAATGTTTATCATGGGCCGAGTATTGGTATAATACTTCTTATATTAGCTCGCTTTGAATGACTGAGGCATTATATGGGCGCGATCCTCCTATGTTGTTGAAATACTCTAGATATTGTGATCTAACAACAAATGAAGGAGATGTTATATTGGGTGAATTGAAACAGCAACAGACAACACCCTAGTCCCATACCATATGAAACTAGTCGTTGATGGTAAAAGGAGGGAACTCTCTTCTTCCTGAGGATCAAGTGTATCTCAAACTTCAGCCTTATAGATTGAAGTCTTAGGCAAGAAGGGTGAACGAGAAACTTAGCCCTCGTTTTTATGGGCCCTTTGAAGTATTGGAACAAATTCTCAGCATTGCTTACCGCCTCAAGTTACCTCCAACAGCACGTATTCATCCAATCTTTCACATCTCTCAGCTGAAGAGAGCTCCTGCCACTAATATCAGTTGCAAATATCTCCCCACCCAAGCTTACAACCGAATTAAAGTTGAGTATGCAACCAACATCAATTTTAAAAGTCAAGCAGCTACTTAATGGGAAGTGGGCTCATAAATTGGCAAGACTTGCCAGAATGTGATGATACTTGGGAAGATTTTGTTACCATCGCACAGCAGTTCCCACAGTTCCACCTTGAGGACAAGGGATTGTTGCAGATGCGGGTATTGATAAGGACGTGCAGGCCTTTAAAAAAGGTTGAACTGGTTGAACTGAGATTCAGAAAGGTAGAGAAGTTGTCATCTGAATTAGGGTTTACATAGAGAAGGTGAAAGTACAAGTTTTGAAAGGCTAGCAAGTTTTGATGATGCTAAGTCAGTTAATGAGCCTTTTCCAAAGATGAAATCTCTTGCAGATATATGTGAGAGATTCATAACCACTTTAAAAAATTGAATTGAACAATACCATGAAGACAGGTATTTTTGCTATCAAAATAATGAGAAGGCAACATAAGACATCATTTATGACATACAATCATGATGGAAAGAGGTGAGCTGAAGCAGGATGAGCAAACTAGAAGTGATTTGATAACATGCCTTATGCAAGTTTCTAAGCTACATCCAGGGGTTATATGGGTAGTGGAAGGACAAGAACCCTCTTCAATATTTAATAGCTGTATACTTCTGAAATTGCATAGTTTTGTCATGTAATTCTGGGTAATTGAAAAGGAGAATCCATTTAGTGGATTGAAACTAAAATTCTTTTATAGATTCATGTTTCCATCCCAAAAAGTTTGGAAATAGAGCTTTGATAATCATGATGATGATGCTAATAATGATGAGTCGCATCTTTACAACTCGATAACTTGATTTGAACTCAACAAAGACTTTATCTCAAACCAACTCAATTTCATTCTAGTAAGAGTAGTTTTTACGGACTCAAAACCACATTCTAACATTAACAAATGCACATCATATCATATAGAACTCAAGTAATCACAAAAAGATCAAATACCTGAAAATGTGGATCATCTGCAACAACTGCACGATCATCCCAATTTAAACGACCACCAAAAATATTCCACACACCATTTTGATTCTGATAGTGTGCACAACGGTGATTCAAGACGACATCCCCCAGAACTTTGATACCAACTTTATGGAATGTCTTCACAACATCCTTTAGCTCATCAATACTTCCATATCTAATAACAAACAATACAAGTCTTGATCAACATGTGATATTATGTTAGCTACTATTCTTACAATCTATAAATGCATGCATAAACATGCAGCAAATGCACGAGGTATTTTCAAATATTTCCTCAGGATGCATCTTAATTCATCATAATGAGCTACCATCATTCTAGCAAGTGAAAAAAAAAACTAAAATTGATTATCCAGAATATTATAAGCGTAGACCATTGGACCAAGTACAGGATTCTGTTTCTCCACCTTCCTGGCTTGTGACAAATGCATGCACATGCAGAATTACAAATCTAAAAGGATAAGTTTCAGAAAAGCATCAGCTTTTATTATTTTACTCCCTGGAGATGAAAAACAATCACCTGGAGTTCAAGTTAAATAAATCCTTTGGCATGTACCCCTCAGGTGACACAGACTCTGTTGGTGGCGGCAACCAAATGACAGTGAATCCCATGGAAGATATTTCAGCAACTTTTTGTTTCAGGTCCATGTACCACTTTCCACATTTATGAGATTCCCAGTTAAAACCTTGGCATAATATTTCGAACCCTGATCCTGTCCCAGAAGATATTCTAACTGATGGTTTCTGGACCTCGACTTCTGAAACAGTTTCCTCTGGAAAGGTAGGGATGCAAGTTCTGAAGATGCTGTAGGCTTCAGCTGCCAGTTTTTCAATTTCCTGAAGAATGCTTTCCTGTGCTTCTTTTGTTTTTGTCTTCTGACCCTTCTCCGATGAAATGTCACTCACCAAGTTTCTTATTTCATTAATGATTCCTTGAGTATATTCAACTGGAGAAACTTCATCATTTGTATCTGCTGTCTCAGCTTTACTTACATCAAATTGACCCTTTCCAGGTTGAGAATGCAAGCCACCTGAACCTGAAAGAGGGATATGGAAATCATTTCCCAACCATTTCAACCACTCGATTTCATTTAGCTTGAGAACAAAAAGAAATCCTTCAAGTTCTTCATCCAGAGTAAATAATCCTGAACATCCATTTCCACCCTCTTTTGGCTGCACATAAGATATCGTATATGAAAAAAAAAACCAGGATAATAGCCATTCAATCTAAATTTAGTTGACAACAGTATGCAAGGTGTAGTGAAGATAATATCAAAGCATCCAACGAAGAAAAGTAACAGAAGGTAGTATGAAGCATATGAGTATATGACTATGCTTTAAACCAGGCCTAAATTTGTAAATGCAGATACAGCTGCATTTTTGCAGACAAATCCACACTTGTAGCAAACAAATTGTCTACAACAAAAGGAACCTAAAAGATTTCCAGCAGTAGAGTGAACATACTCGGACACTCACGGATACATCAAACAATCAAACAATTGAATTTAATCCACTAATCCTTGATAATGTTAACTTCTATGAATCTTGTGGCAACATGTGGATGAAGATTCACCAGTCATACCACCCAATTAAAATATGACAATAGTTAGAAATGCTCCTGGAAATAAAAAAACAAAAGCAATACAAACAGAAAGCAGCCCGATGATATGGTTTAGGGAGACGATCCTCCAAAGAAGAATGACTTCATACAGCAGTATTAGGCTCTCGTTAAATGGAAGTATATGATTGCTACCTGTAATAGAGTGCGCAAAGCCTTGTTCTTGAATACAGTTGTCTCTGGTGGATATGGGGCTTCTGGAATTTCCCAATATTTGGCATCATCTCTGCAAACTCCCCAGTGAACAATTACATCACCTGGTAAATCAGTCTCCATATACAGAAGATTCTTCGCCGTCTCTGGAGATTTCCGAACCAACACAGTCACTGAGTTTTCAAAAGCAATTTCCTTTGTGATAGGTTGCTCCTCACAGATTCCTTCTAGGAAGCTTTTCTCTTGCTTGGTATCTTCCAATTCAATGATACTACCCTGAACTTTAGAAGCGGATGATTCTTCTTTCAGAATTATGTTCGAGAGTGATCCCAGGAATCCTGGGATTATGGATGAGACAGTAAAACTATCAGCACGTCATGAAAATGAAGGGTAGAGGAGAAAATCAAAAACCATAACCCATAGCCCAGCACCCGTCTCCACCCAATACTATAAGGTATTAAGATATGGATGGGCACTGTGACTATTAATTAAGTAATCCACTTGATTCGAGTTTCCACTCCGATTTGTAATAGGACCAAGTTATGAGAAGGTATTAAAGAACAGTTTCAGTTTCAAGCACACACTATAAAAACATACGTAACAGATATCAAATAAGGTAAACAATATACGAACAAGAATGCAAACCATGAACATGAAGAAACAAGTAGCCTCTCAATGCTGTTTAAGTATTAAACGCTATCCAGAAACGAAAACACACACAGACAATTAGTGGTGAATCTAGAAAGTAATTTTAGGGTTTGCTTGATCAGTGGTAGAGTTATGAACTTATGAATTTATAGAAAAGAGATCAAAAGTTGATTGGAGGTTCTGGGGCAGTGATCCAGAATTATTTTTAGGCCTATTTACTGAAAATGGCGGGAATCTAGGCTTAGGAATTATGATTTTAACACTAAATTTATATAAAATGAGTCTAATTTTAATTTTTGAGGGGGCTTCCGCTTTAGTGCTCAACTTTAAACTAAAGTATAATGATTTATAAAAACTGTTTTTTTTTTATGAATAAAAAAATTGGGGGGCTCTTGTATAGTGTGGCTCCGCCACTGCAGACAGTTCAACCGATTTTATTCCTCTCTGCTTCCCATAGTTCCAGTAAGTCAGGCTTGCTCAAAAACCTGATCACGTTGAGAGTGCTTCTTGGGAAAAAATAAGATTATTAACCTTGATCAGGATGATCTTCCCCGACTGTGTTACCCCCAGTCATAAAAACGCAGAACCAGATTGAGTATAGATTTGTTCTGGGATTAGATCCACAATATCAAACAGAAAATATATGCCATAGTGACAGCATACAACGGCTAATATTACCTTGCCAGCGACCAGATCCCCTTTTTGCGCCAATCATGTTTCCATTATATTGAAGGTGGTCCACAAGAGGCACTTTAAAATCTCTCCCCCTATGCTGATGCCATGCTCCAGTTTCTTCATCCTGAGACACCAAATTACCAAAAATACAGGGGAAAGAATGCTTTACTGAGGGAAGTAGCATAAACAACTTACATGCTCAACTCAACTATAAAGTGTTGAAAATTAAACCTTCAGTACAAAATTTATTCCTGCAATTTCACCATTGGGAATCACGTCAATCTTCACTTCATAAAATATATCTTTCTCGGATGATTTCTTCAAAGGTGTCTCTATGGCATAGTCCTGGGAAAAAGAACAATATCAATAAGGCAGAAACAAGTATTAAGCATTATGAAACTTTTTTTAGCCATGAATCCTGAAGATCGGTGATCGGAATGTAGAAGCCAACGCATACCTTGATTGTAATTGAACCGGGAGGTCTCATACTTTTAGGAGGTTGATCCCATTCACTACAAAATTTGGAAAGATTTGTTAGCCAATGATTATTTCAATATTCTCACAAATTATTAATAATTAAGTATGAACCAAAATATGAGAAACTGAAAACACGATTAACTCGTTCAATTTAAATTTCAAAGTCAAAAGAAAAGCTAAACCTGCCATTGTCGTCAACGTGAGAAACTCCCCAGTGAAGAATCCACTTCCCTGGAAGGTTACACCCTACACTAAGCTGCCAAGTGCCCTGATCGTTCCCTTGATCTAGTCTGATAAAAATCTTCCCCTCCACCTACCAATCCATATCAATCAAATTGCGCATCTAATAAGACATAAATGAAACAATAATAACGGATGAAAATCTCCTCAGAAATCCTTAATCCTCTCAACAACCAAACACATCAGTGTAACATCAATTCACAATAATCAACATTTTATTGCAAAAGAAGACAAGCTCAAACCCTTTGAGTTCTTATGAGCGGAAAGGTCTGCTTGAAGAATACATCCGTGGATTGAAAGGTATCGAGGACAGCAGCATCGCCGGAGGTACCACTGACGGCTTGGGTCCTGTGACAGGGCTTAAAGTTGCAGGAACTTGCGCCGTTGGAGAGTAATTTGATGGTCTCGGAGCGAAAATTCAACGAACCAGTAATCAACAAGTGCGAATTTCGGGCTCGGATTCTTGGGTGCCTCTGCCTACGAGAATAAAGGAGCAGAGGCCCTGTCCTAATTGTCGACATGCCGTTAGTCCTATAAACACACGATCGATCCCGGAAATGCGAACAGCGAAGACGATGAAATAGAAAAAGGGAGAGGAGATATATTTATACACATGTAAAAGGGTACGATCATTCATATTTTCAATCACGAAAAATCAAATTGGCTTTCCGTGATTGAACTTTTCGTCCTTTTGATGGATCCCACACAATAAAAGGTGCAATTCTCACCACTTATTGGAACTTGTCGGTCATAAGAGCACAGTATGCATTTTATTTTATTTTTACCTCGAAGATATTTATATGTGGATGAAATATTTGAGATTTAAATTTTCCTTCTCTACATCTGATTCTCTTTTATTTAAAATTTGAAAGTCAAATATTCTCCTTTTTGTTTCTATATTCTCACTTTTATTTTTCTCATAAATTTCTCTTTATAAGGAGGACAAACAATGACGATATTGTGGAGCAGAATACTACACTTCTGTAGATGTCCATGTAAGCATAATTCTATTACTTTTTGTATATTAATACGGTTCTAGAATATTGACAGATTTTAAACCTTCATCCGAAAGCAGTTATCCGATAACGGTTACAGTAGAAGGAAGTGATTATTCGACAATGATTACAACAGAAAGAAGCAGTTATCCGATAGAAATTACAACAGGAGGTTACCGAGACAGTTACATTATCTCAAGGATTGACATAACTGCATCAACTGTCAAACCCCAAGGCATAAATATAGATCAATCACACACATTTGTACAGGCATTCACTACTGATGAATAAAAGATTAGACTCCGTGGACGTAGGCAAGTTGTCAAACTACATATATTATTGGGTTATTTCCTTAAACACTTTTATTTCCTCTTAAGCACTTTTTATTTCCTTAAGCACTTTATTTCATCGGTACAAATTTTGCATCGACAGATGCATACATAGATGAGATTACAATTTTTTTGTCATATAGACATATAATGAAATAGTTTTTTTTGTCATACAGACCTGCGTTTACATTTTTTTCTTACAGACTTGTGATTATATTATTTTTTCAAAACAAAGCCGTGATTACATTGTTTTCAAACAAATGTAATTCTAATAATAAGCAAATAGAAGATAGCAAAAAAAATAGTCCAAAAATAAGTCAAAATTAATAAGATAGATACATGCATCGTCTAAAAAATATATGCATTGAAATGGTTGTCAAACACAGTGCTACATTGTTTTAAATACAATGTAATTTCCAAAATATGCAAACAAATTACATTGTTGTTGGAGGTGGACGGAGACGTTACTAAAGATTGTTGGATGCCCAAATCAACATATTACATTGTTTTTGTAAACAATGCAATTTGCTTGTGTCGTCGGATTTTGGTAGCTATTCGGCCAGAAAATGGATGGGTAAACTATGCCTTGACGCGTGGAGTCCAAATATGAGGTCACTTGCCAGAGCCGCCACTTGAGATGGCTAGATGGCTCGGATCGACTCGATTTGTGTCGCGGCGACCTCCTTTTTTGGGTGGTGTATAAAGTTAGAAAATGAATGTGCTGGTCGAGAGCTTTTGTCTTGTGGTCAACTACTCTGATTGGTAGTCGAACAGAAGCGATTTGGGTGGTGGTGGATCTTTGTGGGAGGGAGAAAAGGAGAGACGAGAGAGAAAATAAGAGGGAGTATTTAAATAGAGGTGGATCCTGATGTGGATTGTCACATAGATTTGGGCTCTAAAAAGTTTGGGTTTTTACCCAATATAATTTCAATAAAAATGCAAAAAACGACGAATATATATTCTACTATCAAAGTGTAATAAAATTTCAGCTCCAATAAATAGCCTACATATCACATATATGAATTACATTATTTTTTTAAAACAATGTAATTGAAACAAAAAAACAATAAAAACTATCGACAATGAGTCTTATTAAAAAAAAATTACTGGCTGAGTTTGAATATATAATTTTTTTTTCGAAATCTAACATGTATTTTGAGAGATAAAACGCTTTAAAGATTCGTTTATGAAAAAATAAATAAAAAAATGTGCAGTAAATGAATAAGTTAATATTATTGACTAATTTTTGAAAAAATTCAACATGATCTACCTACATAAAGTGTCATGTAGACTTGGGCTGAGTTTGGTTATTAAAAGTTGGGTTTTATAACATTTTTGTCTCCGTATACCAACACGATAGCAAACTTTCCTACATTAGCTTTGACAAAGAAGCTAGAACTTGCAAGTGTTATTGAATAACCATTTTGAGTAAGAAATTTAGCAATCTTACCATACCAAACTCTTGGTACTTAATTTAATCCGCAGAGCGAACGATACGCAACATAATGACTTGAAGGATGCTCTGGTTGACAGATCACACAACATATCAGATTTTATATCCTTTCTTTTTGTTGTCTATCAAAACCAAATTTATACATTCGAAGATCTGTCTGATTGAACTTTGAAAGAACCAGCACAATGATCGAGTAACAGCGATTAGTTTTTTCTTGTCCATTCACGAACCGAAAAGCTATAGGAATTTAATCATGAACCAAAACAACTTCTTCTTATCACAAATCGAACACAAGATGAGCAGGAACTCGGGGCTACATGTTTTCTGCTGTATGACCTTGATTCAAGAACTCTAACTCATGTGAGAGAGAAGCTACCTAACGTTTTAGTTTTAAATTGAGAAAACATCTCAATGCCAAAAATGTGTCCAACCCCAAACATCTTTAGTTCTTTATATAGAGGCATGTCGCAACCGGTTTTGCGAAAGAATAATTAAAGAAGTCACCACCAATTGTAATAGGCAATTGGTCATCATAAAAATATTTTGGTCTGCGAAAATTCAAAAAAAATTGGTAAGTGAGTTTATTACGTATGTGGAAGGTGCAAGACACTCCACAACATCTGTTTTAAAAACAGTTGTCAATTTAATTTTTGTTATCCCATTAAAAGATTAAGAAAATATAGCTTGACATATTAGCAAAAATATATACACAGGGTATGATAATTATACACAATATAAAAAATATATTGAGAGTCTAATATTGAGGTTCATGACACTCTTCCATCCAATGGTTAAGTTTTCACGAAACACTCTACTCACTTCAAGAATTTATCTAGGATGCATCTAATGCATTCCCCAAATTAATTTCATAGTCGGTTAAAACTTTCAATATAATTTTCATACATACATATAATATACAATATGAATTTTTATAAAAATAAATAAATAATTAATAAAATTAAAAATGTTGGGAACCAATAATTTATATTGTGGACTAAAGATATTGAAATTATCTCTAGTCCCAATTCAAACAAGTTAACACTTTAAATCATACAATTTAAACACATAATCAAATAAAATTGAAAAACACATTTTAAATAAAAACACTTCATTAACATATAGCAAATAACAATCAAAAATGGGGGACCTCAGTTCCCATTAATTTGGGTAGTCTATCATTTCAACCATATTATTAAATTATTACAATAGAAAATTATGATTTATTACCAAAAGAAAATTATTATATTAAATGCTCCACGCTAGACTTTATGAAATCATTTTCCATCCGATGGTTAGGATTCCATAAAATCTTTTCTTCAAGAGTCCTTTTGGGAGAGCATCCAATGGTACTCAATTGATTCCGTCATCGAATCAACCTTCAATATAATAATTGGGCCTTTAGGAGCAAGGACAACACGTCACCAAGGTAGATTAGTTCAATGCAACGGAAAAACAAATGACAAAACTCGAAATCCAACTAATCTCACAACACCAAACTCTAAAGATAAAATCCCGAATAAAAAATCCGTCAAAATTAAATAGAATCCTTCACGCAATCCCTCTGAAAACACACTTAATTATTCTAAACCTTCTTATAATTTCTTCTCAACACAACATCTCACCTAATTAATATACGATTACACCATCCCCTCCATACAACAACTAAAAAGTGCTTTATAATTCATTAAACGCAAAACAGCAGCATATTCAAGACATAAGCAAACTGCATCATAAGCTTACTGCCAACTAATACATCCCCAATTCACAAGAGCTATAAACTATAATTAATACTAACAAGAATCCATAGTTTCGGCATTGCAGAATGTTCACTATTTTCCAAATGTTGCATTAACTTTACCAACTTGATAAAGGATATATCTGGACTTTCCCTCATGATGAGAGACAAAATTTAAGATTTAGAGTTTAAACAAAAAAATAATAATAATAAAATCCAGACTCGAAGGATTGAGACGAGACATCCTATATTGATGGAATGAAACTTGGATTAAAACCGGGAACAATAATGGGTTTTTTGGAAAAATAACCCCCTTTTACATAATTTTTGGAGATCTAACCCCACCTCCTATTAAATGTAAACTTTAACCCTTTTGTCAAAGGAAAAGACACTGCAGCCCCTCACACGTCTTTTGATGCATTTTTTCTTTTTAAAAAGCTGAATACTCCATGAAAACAAGCTCTCTCTTTCTCTCTCTTCTTTCCCACTCCTTCATGGTTCATATTCCTCAAGTTTTTCAGATTATTCAACATTCGTGCAATCTAAACTTCATAATATGTTACAAAGACTCGCCCAGAACTGAAACGATGCTAAAATCGACTACGCAAGCTCCGTCTTCGAATTCACGAACATAGAAATGCCCAACGTTCTTGCTAAGTGTTCAGTATTTCGTCTCAGCTTTTACCTGTATTTTAAGTCGAGAAGGAAAATCACTAAACTAAGGTTAGTTTTGTGCATTTGGTTTTCACAACTGCCATATTTTTACGTAACTATACAAAAAAAGTATTTCGTTGATAAATGTATATATTTTTAGTTGAGAATAGTTTTGTTTTCGTTTATATCATGCTAATTTTTCGTTGATATTTGATTCATTTTTTGTTTAGCTCATGAAATTTGTAGGGTTGATAAATGTTGTAATATTTGTTTGAAATTGTTGAGTTTGTTGATAAATTTTACATGCAGGTTTGAGAAATTTTTTCTTTATATATATATATGTGATAATCAATTGTTTTCATGGAGTATTCAGCTTTTTAAAAAGAAAAAATGCATCAAAAGACGTGCGAGGGGCTGCAGTGTCTTTTCCTTTGACAAAAGGGTTAAAGTTTACATTTTTTTTTTTTTTGATAAGCAGGCAAGCAAATCATATTAGATGAAAAAGAGTATTTACATCAAGACATCATGTAGGATGACCTGGAGAAAGATACATATCAACCACCACATTGAAAAACCAAAAGCTATGCATACATGAGATTAGATTCTTGCTCTCCCAGCATTACTCCATACATGTATTGCATCTGCAGATTGTTGTAATAAACTAGTATTATATGGAAAATGAGGCTCGAGGAGATGAACCCAAAGTTGGAACCTGACAAAGATTAAGTCGAACACCTTGCTCCAGTCTGCAGTTTTACTTCTAAAAATGACCTCATTTCTTTCAATCCAAATTGACCAAACTATGATGAAGAATAAGAGTTTCCATACTTGAACTTGGAAGAACCCTTTGTTTACCATGCTGCACCATTGAATATAAAGATCCCTGATGTTAGCTGCTGGTACCCAATCAAAACCCCACCATCTAACCACCTTATACCATATGGAGCATGGACCTTCACAATGACAGAAAAGGTGATCTGCAGTCTCCACATTATTTGAGCATAAAGGGCAAATATTCAAAGAATTTGGGATGACTCTCTTTCGAGCAAGCACTTCCCTAGTATGCAACTTATTCTGCAGTAACATCCATACAAAAACTTCAACCTTGGATGGAGCCAAACCTTGCCAAACAGTGGACTGCAGAGGTAAATTTGTCAAAAGATGTCAATTCTTTCACCAACCTAGAGTAACATGATTGGACTGTGAATTGACCTTGGGATGAATATTTCCATATTAGCTTGTCTAATCTAGTGGGGCAAAGAGGAAATTGAGATAGACATCGTTGAAATTCATCCAGCTGATCCTCCTCCCAGTTGAACATTCTTCTTCTCCAAACAAAGTTTCACTGCCAAACTGAATTACACCATGAGCCTACAGCTGAGATTTTCGCATCTTTTTGCAAGGATAAATTATAGAGCCTATGGAATAGTTGGCTAAGAGGGGCATCAGCAGCCCATTTATCATGCCAAAAATTAATACTATTGCCATCCCCTACCACCCAAGCCACACCTTCAAAAAAACTTCCACCACTCTGAGAATTCACATTGGCATCTTCCGCCAACTTTTGAATACATTTCCATAAAAAGGAACCACTGTTAGAAAAGGGTATATCAGTCGAGCATTTAGGTGTTCTTCCTCTATTATATTTTTCTGAGACAACCATCCTCCAAAGTGCCTCTGGTTCATTCATAAAGCGCCACACCCACTTCAATAGTAATGCATGATTTTTCTGCTTGAGATCGCCAATGCCAAGGCCTCCCTCACGCTTTGATTTTACCACCTTATTCCAGCTCACATTATGCAATCTATTCTTGTCATTTGAATTTCCCCACATTAAATTTCTTTGTGCAGCCTCCAACTTCTTAATCACACTATCTGGAACTTTAAATAGAGACATATAATAAATCGGTAAGTTACTAAGCGAGGCCTTGATCAGAGTCATTCTTCCCCCAATAGATAATTGTCTGCCTTTCCACGAAGTTTAAAGTTTACATTTAATAGGAGGTGAGGTTAGATCTCCAAAAATTATGTAAATGGGGGTTATTTTTCCAAAAAACCCAACAATAATCAGCAACATTCACACACTCTTATAGCTATATAATATCCAATTTCGAAATCTCTTAAACCCAAAGCAATGGAATATCCAAAAAAAAAGAAAAAAAGAATTGATAGCATAGAGATCACTGATCCGTTTGGATCAGAGTATGTTGATAGAGTATAAGCTCCCGTAAAACGTAAAAGCTGAGAATGTCTAAGAGTATGGGGAAGATAGTGATTCCGTGGTTTTGGCTTTGAGTTCGGGCTAGTCTCTTGGTGATGATTGGTGAAAGAGGACTGGTTTCGAATGGTGGCAATGGAGGGTTCTTCGGAATCTTTGGCTCATATAGATGGCTTTTTTTTTCTTTCCCAAAATAGTAGAGCCTCCTATTTATCCTCTCCAAATCATAATCAAAACTCCTTAAAGAATCAATTTCCTTCATTTCTTGCCTAATCTCTATCCAAAATCAACTCTCTAAAATCCTCCAAAAATCTCTCTAAATTTTTCTTGAAATCCCTCTAATTATCTCCTTCCCTTTTTATGTAAAGTTAAACAAAACCTTCCTTTTCTTCTTGATTTCTTACCCTTCTTTCACAGATTCTTATAGTTTCAAAATGAAACTCACAATTTTGTAAGGAAATGGATGATCTCCGAATCCCTAAGTCACCACCTCTCCTGTTCTTCTTTTTCCTGATGTCGTGCAAGACTTTAGAAGGAAACTCACAATTCTTTTCTTCTTGATTTCTTACCCTTCTTTCACAGATTCTTATAGTTTCAAAAGGAAACTCACAATTTTGTAAGGAAATGGATGATCTCTGAATCCCTAAGTCACCACCTCTCATGTTCTTCTTTTTCCTGATGTCGTGCAAGACTTTAGAAGGCAACCTGCGTTTTTGCAGGTGAAGAAGAAATGGGCTAATTTTTTGGGCCTTTAGGTTATTTATTCGGCCATTTATTAGGGCATGAATTAAAATGATGGGCCAGGTGATTAAATAGGTTGAAGAGGGGCTCTTGCACTGGATCAAACTTTCAGACTAAGGCTTGGGTTAATGGGACAAATGAGTTTTATGCTGAACCTAAACTAAGCAAGAAGAGAGGCTCATTTTTATCTCTAATAATGGGTCATAGACCTAATAATTGGGCTTTGGGCAAATTAAAAATGGGGTATTGTTATGTCGTTAGTAACAATTTAAAATATACTTACAAATGTACAATTAATATATAGTGAACAAGTAAGAGTCGATCCCACAAGGAGTGATGCTAATAGATATATAATCCAACACTTGAATATAATTGAAAGGGGGGGGTTAAATCTTGTAATAGATAAAAATTAAGACAAAGAGATTGACGTTGAGAACAAGAATGAGAATTGATATTAATGAAAACAATAGCTAAGACTCACTATCCACCACAAAACATTCCAACAATTTATAAGAAATAATAGACTAACAATTTAAACAAGCATATGATGACAACATTCACAACAAGGTCATGGTAAAACTCAAGTTGTATGATTCTCTCTTAATTGCATGTAAAGTGTATGGCGTCTACCTCATTACGTGTATTCTTAATCGAAATCTAGCATGACGTCTGCATCAATCAACAATTAAGAATCCAATAAGAGCAAAGAGAATATGAATGTCACAAGAATCCTAATACATGGTATTTGTACTTAGGTGTTCGAGAATTGATTTTTCATAATTCATTTTCAACTGAATTATATGTTGCAAGAAAGAACATATTCAACAAGGCAATTGACCATGTTCTACAACAATTAATTCTAATACATGCTTCAAAGTTAGCTACTCAAAGAAACAAGATACTAGAACTCACATAACATGGAAAAATCAAAATCATCATGCTTGTAGAAATTGAAATCCACACACAACTTATAAAATTGAAAGCATGCTTAGGGCTTCAAGACAAGCCCTAACTAACAAGAGTTTAGTTATACATAACCAAATAAAACATGAAACATAAAAACATAATTATAAACACAAGCCTTGTTTTCTTCTTTTCCTTCTTGTCTTTTTGCCTCCAATCCTAGCTTCTCTTCCTTCTTGTCTCCCAAGCTCCTTTTCTTCCTAGCTCCTACTCCTCTCTATTTATAGAGAAAATGAGCACATAGTGGAGGAGTTAGTGCCATCTTTTGGTGGTGGATTGTCCATCAAATTCGTGTGGTGGATTGTCCACTCTTTGAATGGAAATGGTATCATCAATGACATCAACATCCAATTACACACTAATCTTGTAACTACATTCTGGGCCTAAACGAAGCCTATTATGAACTCAAACCCTTCATCAATATTGTAGATACAAATGTGTAGATAATTATGGGCTTTTGAATCACTCAATTTGGACATCAGACGCTCAAGTTATGGGCTTCCAAAGGTCTGGTCTGCAAACAGAAATTCTGCTTCGGATATAACTTCCAAACTTGACTTCAAGGCAACCTTTAGAGGCCCAAATGAACTCCGATTTCTGTGAACCAATACTTCCTGAAAATCTTGAAGTGTCCTCTAAACATTTTCTGAAGATCAAATCTCATTCCGACAGCTCTTACTAGCTCTTAACCTGCAAAACATCCATGAAGATCTTAAGTACAATAATCTTGAAAATTCAGCTTTTAAGCACAATTTCTTGGCATTGCTTTGGTAGTATTTATTACTTTCAGAATGTTTATTCTGACACTTATCACAACCCCCAACTAGCTTATTACTAGTCCCTAGTAATTCAAGCGTAAAAATGTTATGAGAAATGATTGAAAGTAACAATTCTAGAACAAAAGGTAAGAGATCACAATTCCTATCCAGATTAGTATAGTCACAACTTCCAACACTTGTGTGTGTGCTAAGCCAAAACCTTCATACCACAATCTATAATGCATATAACCTCAAACAATTTATCCAAGTAAAAGCCTCAACTCCATATTCTCACAGGGTATAGAAGGATTTTTTGGCTATGAATTTCTCTCATGGAGTTGGAAAATAGATATGCACTCAGAAGAAAAGTCAATTTAAGGACAAACAAATAAACAAACATTGATCAAATGATAGGTATATTAGCTGTCAAGAACTTCCACCAGTCTTACCACAAACCTGCTTTGGAATTCTATTGATCAACATTTTCCAATTGACAAACTAATAGAGCCTTATCACATAACAACTTATCTACTGACGAATGACGAATACACATAACAATTTTTTTCTTTTTCTTCTTTTTTTTCTTTTTTCTACAACAATCCTTTTTTTTCCTTTTTTTTTATGTCTCGAATTCATAATCTCGAATTCAAAATATAGAACATCTCAAACAAAGGCCCAATAAAAGTACAACATTGTTCTCCAACATTGATCAATATCATCCTCAGCTCTCATCCAATCATTCCACAAACCATGTAATGGTGTTCATTGACAGCAATTAACCATTTCAAAAAAATCAATGCAAGTTCATAAGTTGTTTACTCATTTCTCTCCACTCATTTGTGCTTGAACCAGAATATAGTCTTAGTCATATGCATTATCATCCATCTTACCACAAGGCTTAGTATTGGTGGACAAAAGTGTGTTAAAAGTTGCTTTCTAAAAATCCAGATAGAAAAATTGACTCAAACTAATTGTACCAGTACCAAATCATCAAACTGCATAAATGTAACTGCATAAATATGTCACCACCCCCAACCTAAACGACACATTGTCCGCAATGTGAAAATGACGAAGAATGGAAAAGCAATGCAATGCAAGGAAACAGGGGATAGAAAAATACAACCTGAGGTGGAAAATGCTCGGACAATGGTGGAAGGGGAAGATGGTTAGCGCCGCATCATATTCATTAGGACATTCAACATGTGTTCCAGCCGCTGTTGTCCAACCTCCAACCTATGCAGGCGGGCTAAGATGTCATGAATATGGTCTGTCGAAGGTAGTGCAGCAGCAGAAGAGTCAGACACTTCCGGTGGTAAAGCAACTGGACTTCGCGGTGTTTGTTGTCTGCGAGCATTGGAACGCATGTGGCCAGTACTCTGACGCCAGGTAGAGTTCTCCAAAACAGTCACTGAATAATTGGAAGTTGTCTGACTTGGAGGTGGGAGAATGCCCATACTGAAAAGCAACCGTGTGATGAGTCTCGGGAAAAATAATCTCCCAACCTTGGTTTTTTGTCTCTCCACGAGGGTCTTCGCCTTAAGAATGCTCTCAAGGTAAATCCGGCCAATATCAAACCAGGCTCCACGATACATGTAATATAGGACAGAGAGTATGTTACCCTGTCGTTGTTGACTATGTCCAATGGGGCAAAGGTTACTTCGGATGGCATCATCAAGCATCCACATCTTGGACGGCAAATAAGAGCGGCGTGTAGAAGCAGCATTATTCGGATCATGTCGCCCTTGACACAGATCACCAATCATCTCTTGATGGGAAATAGAGATCGGCGCTTGAAAACCTACAGCAACGTCAGCGGTAGGTGGATAACCTAAACACGAGCAAATATCCGCTGACGTGAATCGAAGCCGAAGACCAGGGATGTCAACCTGATACACTGGGTGAGTGTCAGAAGAGTGGGGTATTTTGTGAAGAGTATGGTAGAAAGAGCGAACGATGTGAGGATACACCGGTAAGTCATCTTTTGGATCAGGATCGACCAAGAACAGCAGAGAATGGTCACGGAGGTAGCTCATGGCCCATCGGTTGGCAGAATCGTTCAGGATTTTTGAATCGGTTCGACGTTCTGGCAGGATCGTAGCTCTGGCGAATAAATCTATCGTCGCAACGGCATCGTGGGGGCTGCGCGACATACTGTGACGGAGGAAGAGAAAGACGATCTGAAAAGAAAGAGAGTTGAAAATAAGGAATAAACAGAGTATGAGAAGAAAACAATTAGGGTTACGATTTTTTTTTTTTTGAATTGTTTTTTTTTATAGATCATTGGTGAAGAAGATATAAACAATTATATCACTAATTACACCAGAGAAATTCCCAGGAAAGATTGGAGGGACACAGTGGTCCACTTAAATACCAAACTCCTTAGACAGAATTTCCCTAGACATGCAATATAAATAGATATATATATATATATATATATTTTTTTTTGTTTTTTTTTTCTCAACCAATGCACATGCACAAGTAAGGTAATAGAGGCTCATTCCAGTGACTTCTGTGCTAACGCCATCGAGTGCTTTCCTTCGGCCTATCAGGAGACCAAAGCTTTTGTCCACAGGATCAAAATGTAAACCTTCAGGTCTTATACTAATGACAATACCGTCATGAGATGCTCTCCCTCCCAGCTGCCCTATAAGTAAACATTTGAAGATCCAAACCACATTAAGCTGGTGGAGAAAGCTCACACCGTAGACATATGGGCGCAATCAAGCCCCACGCACACAAAAGTGTACAGTGACCACCTCAAGGTGAAAGTAAAAGTGAATATGCTAAGAAATATGGGTTGCCTCCCATAAGCGCTAAATTTAGCGTCGTCAGCCAGACGGAACAGCGTATCAAGTGAGTGGAACAGGATCAGAGAGCCTTAAATTCTCATCAAAATCTTCTGTTGCTGGCTCTAAGTAGTGCTTGAGACGATGACCATTCACTTTAAAAATATTTCCCGTCTGTGGGTGTTGAAGATTCACTGCACCATGTGAAAAAACATGAGTAATGAGGAATGGACCATACCATCGTGAACGGAGCTTACCTGGGAATAGTCTTAGGCGTGAGTTATATAATAAGACTTTCTGCCCAGGTTCAAAATGTTTTCTCAAAATGGTCTTATCATGATAGGCCTTGGTCTTCTCCTTGTATATTTTAGAGCTCTCATAGGCTTCATTTCGGAGTTCTTCCAACTCACTCAACTGCAACTTTCGTTGCTCTCCTTCAGCCTTCATCTCAAAATTGTACTGTTTGATAGCCCAATATGCTTTGTGCTCTAATTCAACTGGTAAGTGGCAGGGTTTATCAAAAACCAACCTGTATGGTGACATTCCAATCGGAGTTTTATAGGCTGTACGATAAGTCCCTAGAGCATCCATGAGACGATCAGACCAATCCTTGCGTGAGGAGCTCACAGTCTTCTCCAATATCTGTTTAATTTCCCTATTACAGATTTCAGCTTGTCCGCTTGTCTGTGGATGATATGGCGTGGACACCTTATGTTTGACTCCGTACTTTTGCAATAGTGCTGCAAAAAGTTTATTATTGAAATGGGACCCTCCATCACTAATGATCGCCCTGGGTGTTCCAAATCTTGCAAATATATTTTCTTTAAGGAATCTGAGGACAACTCGAGAATCATTAGTCTTGGATGAAACTGCTTCCACCCATTTTGAAACATAATCCACAACAAGTAAGATATATAAATAACCTTTAGATGAAGGAAAAGGTCCCATGAAATCAATACCCCAAACATCAAAAATTTCAACTATTAGAATAGGTGATAAAGGCATCTGATTCCTAGATGAAAGATTACCTAACCGCTGACACCTATCACAAGTAGAGCAGAAAGTATATGCATCTTTGAACAAACTCGGCCAATGAAATCCACATTGCAATACTTTCAAAGCTGTCTTCTTTGGACCAGAATGTCCTCCACAAGCATATGAGTGACAAAACGTGAGTATGGATTGAAATTCTGATTCTGGCACACACCGTCTGATGATTTGGTCAGAACACCATTTGAAAAGGTATGGATCATCCCATATGTAATACTTTGCTGTTGTCACGAGTTTATCCTTGTAAGTTCTTGGCAAATTTCCTGGAAGATCACCTGTAACAAGGTAATTGACAATGTCAGCATACCATGGTGTAGAAATAGATAAAGATAGTAATTGCTCATCAGGAAAATTCTCATTTAGAGGCAAAGAGTCTTCTTCGGTCACTGAGTTGTTCACCAAACGGCTGAGGTGATCGGCCACCACATCCTCGGATCCTTTTTTGTCCTTAATCTCCAGATCGAACTCTTGAAGTAGTAGAATCCATCTAATCAAGCGAGGCTTTGCATCCTTCTTTTGAAGAAGGTACCTAAGAGCTGCATGGTCAGAAAATACAATTACTTTAGTGCCAATCAAATATGCACGAAATTTTTCTAAAGCAAAAATAACAGAAATGAGCTCCTTCTCTGTAGTGGAGTAGTTTAATTGGGCATCATTGAGTGTTCTACTGGCATAGTAGATAACATGAGGTACTTTATTTACTCGTTGTCCCAAAACTGCTCCTACAGCATAATCTGAAGCATCGCACATTAGTTCAAAAGGGAGGCTCCAATTGGGAGGCATCATGATCGGTGCTGATGTAAGAAGAAGTTTAAGCTTGTTAAAAGCTGTCAAACATGTCTCATCAAACTCAAATGTCACATCCTTGGATAGTAAGTTACACAATGGCTTAGCTATCTTGGAGAAATCCTTGATGAACCTCCTGTAGAAACCTGCATGTCCAAGGAAAGATCTTATTTCCTTAACTGTAGATGGAGGTGGAAGATTACTTACCAGATCCACTTTTGCTTTGTCAACTTCTATTCCCTTGCTAGAGATGATATGACCAAGTACAATTCCTTGTTGTACCATAAAATGACATTTTTCCCAGTTTAAAACTAGATTGCATTCTTGGCATCTTTCTAAGACCAAAGCGAGATTATGAAGGCATTTATCAAAAGATGAACCAAATACACTAAAATCATCCATAAATACCTCAATAATGTGCTCCACCATATCTGAAAATATGCTCATCATACACCTTTGAAAAGTACCTGGAGCATTGCAAAGACCAAAAGGCATGCGCCTGTAGGCGAATGTACCATATGGACAAGTAAATGTCGTCTTGTCTTGATCTTCTGGTGCTATTGCAATCTGATTGTAGCCCGAATATCCATCAAGAAAACAATAATGGCTATGACCTGCAAGACGTTCCAACATTTGATCAATAAAAGGTAGTGGAAAATGATCTTTTCTAGTACCTGAATTAAGCTTTCTGTAGTCAATGCAAACACGCCATCCTGTTTGAACTCGCGTGGGAACCAACTCATTATCTTCATTAAGGACTACTGTAACTCCAGATTTTTTAGGAACCACTTGTACCGGACTAACCCATTTGCTATCAGAGATAGGGTAAATAATGCCAACATCTAGCAATTTGAGTACTTCTTTTAGCACCACCTCCTTCATTATTGGGTTAAGTCTGCGTTGGGCATCTCTTGTTGGTTTTGTTCCCTCCTCTAGTAGTATCCGATGCATACATCTAGAGGGACTGATTCCTCTGATATCAGCAATACTCCATCCGATTGATGTTTTATGCTTTTTTAGTACTCTCAACAATTTCTCTTCTTCTTCAATGCTGAGGTCAGATGCAATGATTACTGGCAATGTACTTTCTTCGCCCACATACGCGTACTTCAAATGCTTTGGTAGTTCCTTCAACTCCAATTGAGGTGCCTGCACAATAGATGGTACAAGTTTTGTCTTAGGCACTGGTAAAGACTCAAAGGCAGAAATATACATACCTAAAGAAGGTAAGGCTTCAAGGCGAGCTAAGACTTTGCTAGCTTGTTTATCCTCATCGATGGTTCCAAAGTCATGAATTAAAACTTTGTCCACAATATCTCGACCACAACTATCATTGAACACTTGTTGACAAATTGTATCTAACGCATCTAAGTGAAAACAATAATGTTCATCACTTGGTAATTTGAGTGCTCCAAATACCTTGTACTCAATCGTTTGTCCCTGCACATTCATAGTTAGTGTACCCTTTTGAACATCAATTTTGGTACCTGCTGTGGCCATGAATGGACGACCAAGAATTAAGGTTAACTTTACTTCTGACAAAGGAATCGGCTCCATTTCCAATACTAGAAAATCAGCAGGTAAGATTAATCCGTCAACTTTGACTAAGACATCTTCCAGAATACCCCTAGGGTATTTGATTGATCTATCTGCCAACTGGATGCTCACAGAGGTCGCCTTTAGTTCCCCTATATTCAAAGATTCAAAAACAGAAAAAGGCATTAGATTGACAGATGCACCTAAGTCAAGAAGAGCTTTCTCAAACCTGTGATCCCCAATGATACAAGGGATAGTAAAACTGCCCGGATCTTTTAGCTTAGGAGGGAGTTTGCTTTGTAGAACAGCTGAAACTTCCTCAGAAACCTTAATCGTTTCAAACTCTTTAAACTTCCTCTTATTTGTGCACAAATCCTTGAGGAACTTTGCATATTTTGGCATTTGTTTGATGGCATCTAAAAGAGGAATGTTAATCTCCACCTTCTTGAAAGTATCCAAGATTCCTTGCATTGGATCTTCTTTCTTGGACTTCTGCAATCTGCTAGGAAAAGGAGCATGTGAAGAAATATAATTTGGAAGGTTAGAGTTAACTTGAAGGTTTGGCGTTTCCTGGAAAGGAGTAGCACTGCTGCTAGAATTTGGATCTAGAACTTCTGGATTGATCATCTGGTCAGAGTCAAGGTTCTTCTCTTCTTCTGGCACGCTCATTTTTCCAATTGTTTTCCCTCCCCTCAGAGTGATTGCTTTAGCATGTTCATTAATCTTAGGGTTGACAACAACTTGGCCAGGAAGCTTTCCAGGTTCCCTTTGATTTAATGCAGTGGCTAACTGTCCCATTTGTTGTTCCAAATTTGCAATGGCATTATCAGTTTTCTGCATGAATGCTTGAGTGCTCTGTGCCATAGATGTAACCATATCTTCAAGTGATGGTTTCGGAGGCTCCACTTGAACCCGATGTTGTGGTAATTGAGCAAAAGGTTGTTGCATTGGTTGATTATTACTCCACCTAAAATTTGGATGATTCCTCCATCCTGGATTGTAGGTAGGAGCAAATGGATCATTCCTTGGCCTTTGCATTTGGTTTTGATTCTGATTTGGATACGTACTGCATGCATTTATTTGTGCATCCATGACCGCAACTTCATTTTGTGGACAACTTTCAATAGCATGTCCAGGTGTACTGCACACAGCACACACTTGAGAGCCTGGAACAATTAACTGCTTCACCATCTTTGTCAAGTTTGCAATTTGGGCTTCCATGTTTGAACTTGATTGTGCTTCATAGATTCCAGCCCTTTTCTGAGGTTCTCTCACTCTGTTGTAGCTCCATTGTTGAGAATTAGTTGACAAAGTTTTGAACATCTCCCTGGCTTGTCCGGCATTGTTATTCATCAATCCTCCACCAGATGTGGCGTCCACCATTTTGCGATCTGAATCTAGCATTCCTTCATAAAAATATTGCATTAGTAGCCATTCTTGAATATTATGATGAGGACAAGAGCTTAAGAGCCTCTTGTATCTCTCCCAATATTCGTGGAATGCTTCTCCATCATTTTGTTGGATGCTCACTATCTCTTTCCTTATTTTATTTGTCTTTTGAGCTGGAAAAAATTTCGTCAAGAACTTGTTTGCCAAATCTGTCCATGTTCTTATTGAAGCTCTTGGTAAAGAGTGAAGCCATGTCTTTGCTTGTTCCTTCAGACTAAATGGAAACAATCGCAGATGAACCTGCTCATCAGTTAAACCTCTTATTTTAATTGTGGAACAGACATCAGAGAATTCTTTAAGATGCATGTGAGGATCTTCTCCAGCATGGCCCAAGAACGTAGGCAACAAATGAATCATTCCAGACTTTAGTTCAAAGTTGTCTACAGTAGTCTGGGGGTAGACAATGCATGAAGCTTGATCTGCTGCTTGAGGCACAGAGAAATCCTTAAGTGGCTTGTTCATGTTATCTGGTTCTTCTTCCATTTGAACTGAGGCTGTGGGACTTGTAGTTGGTGATGACAAAGGTGATCTCTCTGGAGTGCGATGGTCTCTTTGACAAAATAAACGGATCTCCGCTAATTTTGTGTTTAACGAAATGTCGTCAGTCGATAAGTTCTCAAGATTTGAGCTGGACATTCATGTATCTGTAAAATAGGAAAAATAACAATATAAATGAACTACTTAGGTGGCGAGGCCAACCATAAACATAAATTAATATAAAGAAAATTTGGTGGATGGCAATGCCAATCACAACCAGAGGATTAAAGGAGTTAGTTGACAATATATAAAAAGTTAGTATACAGAAGAAATAAAATGGGGCAGAAAAGGCCAACCATAAAAAAATGATGTTAGTAAATATTAAGGTATATTAATAGGCGGTAAAACCAGCCATTAATATTAATAGATATATACATATATTAACAACAGTAGGCGGTTGAACCAGCCATTAATAGAAAACAAAATGGGGCATTTAAGCCAACCACGTTAAATAATGACATATAATGTAAAACCTTCCATGTAGGAGGTGCTAACAACAAAAATAAATAAATAAATTATATACAAGAGTTAGATGACACTATATTAGATAATCACGTCCCCGGCAACGGCGCCAAAAATTGTTATGTCGTTAGTAACAATTTAAAATATACTTACAAATGTACAATTAATATATAGTGAACAAGTAAGAGTCGATCCCACAAGGAGTGATGCTAATAGATATATAATCCAACACTTGAATATAATTGAAAGGGGGGGGGGGGGGGGTTAAATCTTGTAATAGATAAACAAGCATATGATGACAACATTCACAACAAGGTCATGGTCAAACTCAAGTTGTATGATTCTCTCTTAATTGCATGTAAAGTGTATGACGTCTACCTCATTACGTGTATTCTTAATCGAAATCTAGCATGGCGTCTGCATCAATCAACAATTAAGAATCCAATAAGAGCAAAGAGAATATGAATGTCACAAGAATCCTAATACATGGTATTTGTACTTAGGTGTTCGAGAATTGATTTTTCATAATTCATTTTCAACTGAATTATATGTTGCAAGAAAGAACATATTCAACAAGGCAATTGACCATGTTCTACAACAATTAATTCTAATACATGCTTCAAAGTTAGCTACTCAAAGAAACAAGATACTAGAACTCACATAACATGGAAAAATCAAAATCATCATGCTTGTAGAAATTGAAATCCACACACAACTTATAAAATTGAAAGCATGCTTAGGGCTTCAAGACAAGCCCTAACTAACAAGAGTTTAGTTATACATAACCAAATAAAACATGAAACATAAAAACATAATTATAAACACAAGCCTTGTTTTCTTCTTTTCCTTCTTGTCTTTTTGCCTCCAATCCTAGCTTCTCTTCCTTCTTGTCTCCCAAGCTCCTTTTCTTCCTAGCTCCTACTCCTCTCTATTTATAGAGAAAATGAGCACATAGTGGAGGAGTTAGTGCCATCTTTTGGTGGTGGATTGTCCATCAAATTCGTGTGGTGGATTGTCCACTCTTTGAATGGAAATGGTATCATCAATGACATCAACATCCAATTACACACTAATCTTGTAACTACATTCTGGGCCTAAACGAAGCCTATTATGAACTCAAACCCTTCATCAATATTGTAGATACAAATGTGTAGATAATTATGGGCTTTTGAATCACTCAATTTGGACATCAGACGCTCAAGTTATGGGCTTCCAAAGGTCTGGTCTGCAAACAGAAATTCTGCTTCGGATATAACTTCCAAACTTGACTTCAAGGCAACCTTTAGAGGCCCAAATGAACTCCGATTTCTGTGAACCAATACTTCCTGAAAATCTTGAAGTGTCCTCTAAACATTTTCTGAAGATCAAATCTCATTCCGACAGCTCTTACTAGCTCTTAACCTGCAAAACATCCATGAAGATCTTAAGTACAATAATCTTGAAAATTCAGCTTTTAAGCACAATTTCTTGGCATTGCTTTGGTAGTATTTATTACTTTCAGAATGTTTATTCTGACACTTATCAGGTATAAAAGCTGCTCCTTTGCGGGACTTTACATATTAAATGACGCGTAAAGGTATTGTATCCCAATTTTGACCGTGTGAATTTAAATTTAAGTGATAACATTTAAAATGTGGACCCTCTCTACAAACCATTACAAAATAATTTGAAATTAAACGCACGAGGATGTAGGTCGCCTCGTCATCTGACCAAAAATTAAATCAAAACACATCTTCACCAATTCAAAATTAAACCCATAATAATCTAAATACTTTAATCAGAAATAAAAACATTTCCATCTATTTGATAATCCAAAATATTTTAATTAGAAATTGCAGACAATTTTAATCTGTAGAATATTTTAATCCATAATTGAAAATAATTTTAATCTGCAGGATATTTTTAATCATCATGATACTTTAATCCAAAATTGCAGAAAATTTTAATCTGTAAAATATTTTAATCCGTAATTGAAAACAATTTTAATATGTATGATACTTTTAATCCACATCATACTTTAATCTAAAATTGCAGACAATTTTAATCTGCAAAATGTTTTAATTTAAAATTAAAAGCAATTTTAATCTGTAGGATACTTTTAATCCGCATGATACTTTAATCCAAAATTGGAGACAATTTAAATCCGCAAAATGTTTTAATCCAGAATCAAAAGCAATTTTAATATGCAGGATAGTTTTAATCCGCATGATAATCCAAGATAAAAGATATTTTCATCCCAAAATTACGACATTTTAACCCGCAATATAAACCGAAATTTAATCCAAAATTTGAGACATTTTAATCCACATGATGAACCAAAAATAAAGACATTTTAATCCGAAAGTGATGATTTTTTTAATCCACGTGATAATCCAAAATTAAAAATAATTTAATCCGAAATTTAGAGACATTTTAATCCACATGATGAACCAAAAATAGGAACACTTTAATACGAAAGTAAAGATATTTTAATCCATGTGATAATATAAAGAAATAAAAATAATAATAAAATTTTATGTATTGTTTGGGTTTTAGCTGTATACTTAGTATTAAGGTTTTGAAAATCATGTAATGGGCTTTTAGGGTAGAGAAATAGTGAAAATAAAAATAGTGAAAAATGCATGCATATTTATTTTAGGTTGTTAGAGGCATATAGACATTTATAATTGTTTTGTTTGTAAATATTAATTTATTGGCTTAGGGATTTTTATTGTATATGAAAATGATGCAACTCGATGATAATTTCTTTATTCCCTCTCACTCTTAACTAATATAAAATAATTTACTACCATAAATTGATTTTTTTAAAATTAAAAATACCATGAAATTAGTATTCCAAACTCAAACTTGTATTTAAATATTATAAGTTGGTATTTTCAATTCTAGCATTTTCTTACCATAAGTTGGTATTCCCTATCATCCCTTTTTATAAAATCAACACTCTTATTTTAAAATACCATCTCCATTTTCTTAAAAATAAAATACCATAAGTTGATATTCAATTTTTTTTTAAATACCTTAAGTTGGTATTAAAAATTCACATTTTTTAAACAAATAAGTACCATAAGTTGGTATTCTCAAATCCTTTTCAAATCCAATTCATTCATTCCAGTTCAATAAGTTGGAATTCCAACTCCATTTTAATCCCAAACCGATCATCAAATTTAAATACAACACCATAAGTTGGTGTTTTCGAAATCCAATTCTTTTTTGTGCCATAAGTTGACACACTTTTAAATACAACACTATAGGTTGGTGTTTTCAAAATCCAATCTTTTTCATGTCATAAGTTGTTATGATCCAAAAATCAAATCATTATTCCTTCAAAATGACCCAATCTTGCAAGCATTGAGCTTTCAGAAGATCGCAAATTATTTAAAAATTCAGTAACTGTTTTAAACAGGAGTCGTGGGGGTACTAAATACCTTCTCCACGCTCAATCGACCCCCGTACCCCCCATTTCTGGTTCATAGGTTTTTCAAGTGTCCAATCGCACTTCAATTCGATTGGTGGCTACTTCATTCCCTTTCCGGCCGGTTGCTTCATTTGACAAAAGTGGGATTTATGTTTTCTTCTTGTTCTCCTTCGCCTAGATAATGGGCTTGAAGAACGTTGTATGATTCCCTAAGTGAAAGAGGTGACGAATGATCTCCAACTGTTTGTTCGTCTATTGGTTCTTACCCTATTCTCTTTTTCGTGACTGTAAGTACTTGACACAAAGTGTCCCACCGAGTATGCCAAAAATATGTTGGTTACATATACGTTGGGTAGAAGATCAATCGCTTCTAGCACTTTGATGTAGAAGTGATGCTTCATGAATCAAAATTTATTGTAAGCATTTAGATAAGCAGTACTAAAAATCTAACACTAAAATGAGAGAACTTATATTCAAAATACTGAAAAGTAATACATCCTAAAATGTACAAAATTTTAATTGAATATATGTCAAAGTCTATGAAAAAACTTGTTTTATAAGCTAAAATGCGTAATAGAGGTGGAGGCTACAATCCAGAGGTTTGAATGTAAAAAAATGGCCAAAGATAGTTTATCAGAGTCATGCTATAAAAGAATAAAGTTTAGAGACATGATGTATGTGTTTGACATGGGTACCTTAAAACTTCTTTCTATGTCTGCTTCTTATAGGCTTTTGAAGTGTAGATGACTTCTCTTAGATTAAAGGCATGATCTATGGATAACATGGAGTGGTAGATCATGTGTTTCTATATGTTGACTTTATTCTTGAGTTATTTGTTCACTCTCCCCAAAAAACAAGGCTCTTATACGTTGTTGGACCACCTGTGGTTGATTCAGATCATGGGCTTTTTTCATTGACATTTTTTGGGCACAACATTTAGGAAGTTTATCCCTTTCTTCTAGAAAATAAGATTCTTGCACATTGTTGATGTTTAAAGTAGTTGGTGATCACCTTTGATTGTGCATGAATAAAGGACATGCCTTGATACTCGGACTTTATGGTTTGTTGTGGAAGAAATGTTTATGCGTGTATGTGCAGGAGTTTCTCAATTTAGGCCTCAAAATGGTGCAAGGAGTTGTAAACATGCTTGAGACAAATAAGAATGTAGAGACCTTTATCTCCACGATCCTTTGCCTTTTAAAATCCTTTTTCCAACTAACATCTCATTTAGTTGCTAACATAACATCCTTTTTTTCGAGAACACGTATCACAAAGATGTCCCCAAATTTTAGCTTCCTTGTATTAAATTGGACAATATTTTGATTTCCAAATTCACAATCAAAATCCCTTCAAAACAGTACGTGGATTAATACAATATTTACCTTAGAGTAGCCACATGTTGCCTTCAAATTTATTGGAAAAACCAAAAAATCGGTCTTACCATGCCACATGTCAGCATGTGACTTGTTGTCACTTTTGGTATAAACAATTACATATTCACTAAACACGTAAATAAGAAAATTTTGATTTATTGCCAATATTTCAATATTGCTAATTGACATTATATATAACAAATAAAATAAACATATACGTATGAAGAATTATATATAACAAATAAAATAAACATATACGTATGAAGAATTATTTTCCTTATGCAAACCCTATTAAGAGGGATTTATTTTATGCTTATTTGTCAATCCGACAAATACTCCCACTCCAGCTTAACTCCCGGAGGCCTACATGTTGGAATCATTGTCTACGTTTTATACTTTTTAAATCAATTATATCATACACAACAACAACTGACCTTCTCATCATTGACGACATTCATAATTATAGAAGATTTACATATTAGCTTCCATTTCTGAGTTCCTTTCGCACTGCCTGCTTGAATGCCCTTCCTAATGGACTGGTTCTATTTTAGCTCATTCTATCGAGTGACGAATTGTTTCTTCCCAAGACCATCGATTCCAATAGAGTTCTTGATACGATCCCCTCCACATAGCACATTGGCGCCATCAAATGGTAAATTCATGCCACACCATGTATTTGTGAGCCATGTATATTACGGGCTAGCTTATTTAAGCTTTCTAATTGTGAAAAGTGAGACCAAAAACAAAGATAACTTGACAAGAAGAATGGAAGAAATGCATGAGGAAAAATTGAGAAATATGATAGAAAGACCAAAATTTATAGCAAAAGAAGAAATGGGAATGCATGAATTTAGTCAATACGATCCTATATTAGTGGTCAGAAATACAAGCTAATTAGCAAGCCAGTTAGAGATAAAAGACATGGATTCAATCAATAAGCGAAATAAAAGGATCAAGATTGCTTATAAAAGAATTGATCCTACATGTCTGTGACAACCAACTATACATAGACATATATATATATATATATAACGAGGTAATTACGAAATTATCTTCAAATCAAATGAAGAATGTGGCACAACATTGCATGGCAATGACGCCAACTTGTCAAACCAATTCTAACAATAAAATGTCCTAGAGAGGACATGTCAAAAAGTGGCCCAGAAAATTTCTCCAACATATATAAAGTCTCCAACGAAGAAACTAAATAAACATTCAATCCATGTCAACCGAATGCCCAATATACAGAACATTCCAACCGGTGTTCAAGCACCCAAATAGAAAAATATAATAATATCAAAGTAGATTAAACATTCAAAATCCTAATAAGCTAGCAAAATATAATCTACTAGCATAACAAAGAGTATATTGGACTATGCCCTGCCTCCCGTACCCAACAACTGCTCGTCAAACTCCTCACCTATCATGAAAGATAAGAGAGGCACAAAGAAAAATAGGGCAAGTGCCCAGTAGAGTATAGAAAGCTATAGACGTGTGTCAAAAGGAAAACAAATACAAAATTTGAATTCAATAGGAAAAATGTCAAATATGCAGATCCAAGGATAATCCCCAAGAAACTATATGATATATGAAATCAAGATATGCATTTTAAAAAACCAATGTAATTATTTAGATAAAATAGGTAAATTTCTAACTTCTCTAGTCATCGAGGGTCTAAAAATAATAACCTTAACTGTCAATAATTCTTTAGCCCTATGATGATCCTCTACCAGTCTTTCACCAAAAACTGATAATCAATTATTGATTAACTAGGTTATCACTACTCCTAGCAAGACAACCAGAGCCTTACCTTAGGTATTAGAGTAGACCATTTCAATAGCCTACTTCTAACTAAAGAATCTTGTGTTGAGAGCTTTGCTTAATCCAAGATAGTCACAATTTTTGTTCCTTAGCCTATTCCCTAGACCTCTACTTAGTTAGACACGAGTTACTGGTTATGTTACACATTTATCAAATCCACAATTCCAATACAAAATCTCATTTGAATTCATGATGCATGCTACCTTTTTTAGAATTTAAGAAACTTTCCATGTCAACCACCTAATTGTCCAAAATATGCAAATTCTAAGGAATCCAAATAATATATATATATATATATATATATATATCAACGGCTAGGAATTTAGCGAATTAGAAGTCCATTCAAACTCCAAAGCTCATATAATGGTGTTAAGAACAATTTATCCAAGGAATATCTATGACCATAATAAGAGTGATTTCTACAATGATTACCACGTCCAGAATAAGCAACAACAACATTATTGAAGCTCAAAAATAAGAAATTCCCTGACTCAATTTCTTAATTTTATCAAAATCTGCACAATTCCTCCACGTGCGCTCTAAGTATTTTCCAAGTATTATCCTTGTGCCTATATCACAAAAAAATGT
The DNA here is from genome assembly GCA_963580455.1 of Euonymus europaeus. Classification (NCBI taxonomy): domain Eukaryota; kingdom Viridiplantae; phylum Streptophyta; class Magnoliopsida; order Celastrales; family Celastraceae; genus Euonymus; species Euonymus europaeus. The sequence continues at coordinate 6,439,865 of OY756965.1, forward strand.
AATAGGACATTACTATTTTTCAATGTCTTAAAAGGTTTGAGAAATATCTCGAGAGGTTTATAGGATTTATGATTGTGTTAAACCCGGTCGGAGGATTTATTAATCCAACACAATTAAATTATTAAGCAGATAAGTCTCAAGGAAAAATATGTCAACGATGTATTGATCAAAATCATATAATTTATCGATGAATTTCATATTTTTAACGTGAAGAGAAAGATAGTGAAAATAACATATAAGGAATCAAATGTAATTTGAGAATAGAAAGAGGAGTAATATCAATTACAAAATTTTAGTGGAATATTATGTAATTTTTATATGTATGGGTCAGCTCATTAGAGCATATAAAATAAGTCCATATTTTATGTCTTATAGTTGGTCCCCAAAATATCTCATAAAGACCGAGGTTAGTTTTGGATAAAAGGGCTTTAAAAGGAAAGGATAACTCAATTAGGTTTAGCAGATTTGGTCTCCAAGAAAACCTAAACAACACCTACTAGGAGTGGGAGACAAGGGAAGGACGGCGTGCTCCTATAAAAGGCTTAGGAGGGCCGACCCCCTCACTTTAGTGACGAAGGTGAATTCTCTTCCTCTTTTGGTTCAAGTTTTATCTAGCTAAATATTTTTGTTGTAGAGCCCACACAAGAAACTAAGGTTGGGGCTTGGGTCATATTTGCGAAGATCAACCAGTCAAGAGAGTTCAATCAAGAATACAAATCAATCATACCATAGCCATGGTTAAGCTTAAGAAACACATCGAAGTGACAACTAGGTTTTCCACACCAAGTCTTCTTCAATCGGAGCTTTTGTGGTTACGATTCTTAAATCATTGAACCATGCATCAAAGATATTGTTAGGTGAAGAATGCACCTATGTTTCTGATCTTTAAATGTCTTGGTTAACATGATTTTTAGTTCAAAAATACTACCCAATTGGTGTTATTGTGAATAGGTGAGAGTTGTTAGAAAAGAGGAATTTAAGCATGATTCTGCACAAAATTGTGAGCAAAGTACGAGCATTGTTTTCATGCCACTGGCTGAAAAAGGAAAACTTGTGGATTAGATGACTTGATTTGTGCGACCTGTTTGCGGCTGTAGATTTTAACAAACTAGTTACAAAATTAATTTTGCTGATGTAGTGAGTAGTTTTAAAAGTCCAGAAGCTCATGTCATAACAGATTCTACGGAGGGGCAGCAGTCCAGAAACACAGAGAGAGGTGCAAAGAAGAGAAAAATCAACCTAATCGAACACCTTCTCTTCTCCCAATCTGAATTTTACTTTATATTTGCTATTGAATCATGTCTATGTGTAGCTAAACTTCTATTTAGTTTGGGATTTGGTTAGTTTCTTCTACTGAAACTTTGTTGAACAATTTCATCGATGATTACACCAGGTTTAATTCATTGATTATCTAGATTTATTGTTAATTTCTTATTATTATGCATGTCTGATCAACATCATAATACTAGGAACTGTTAGTTAAAAATATTCAGCTGACCATAACCGATGTTTAACAAGTAACAAAAATCTGCATAGGATCCATATTTGGGAATTGTAAACACAATTGATTGGGTAATACACCATTGCTTAAGATTGTGCGCTTGTTGAATTTCTCGTTCATATGCTTGTCTTAGGAAATTCTTAAGGTACGCCAACCAAGACTCTTATGATAAGATTTTTTTTGGGCTGAACCAAAGCCATGGTCGTTGCTTAGGAAAGTCTGAGTTAGAAGAGCTGGACCAAAGTCTCTTGATTGACAATACCAACCCAAGCTAGATCTCTCCCATATTGGTTTACATAAATTTGGCCGAATTTTTTCTAGTTGATAATATGAATTTTCTGCTCTTGTAGTTATCTTATTGCTATTTTGCTTGATTAGTAATTGATATAGTCTCGATGGATTCGATCCCGCTCACTTTTATATTATCTCACGACACTTGCGATTGGATAAGTCCCGTCAATATTTAATATTGCAAGTTTACTTGTGATATTTTATATCGACCAAGTTTTTTTAAAGAGGTCAATCTAGATCACTATAAGATATTAATTCTATATTATGTGATTTGTGGGTTGGATATTAGATTAGGAATTTGTTTAAATCTTAGGCGTATTTGATCAAATTGTGTGTCGATGCTCCAAAATTGATTTTGCTTGAGACAAATCCAACAATTGATATTGGAGTAGGTATATGGTGTTGTAATTGGTCAAATATGTAATCTAAGATCTGGACCATTCATGTTCTAGACGTACAACTAATTATGTTTTGCAGGTAAAAGATTTGATTATCATGTAATGCATGTTTTGCGTTGTTGATTAGAATCTTGTGTAAGACCAATTTTATAAGCTCGGATTTTTTTTTATATTTTTGTGGAGTACATTAAGAGATTAATTTTATGTAAGATTGATCCATAGAAATTAAGATTAGCATCAAAATTGTAAAAGACACAAAGATACCTAGCATAAAAAATGAAAATCTAGAGTTTCTATTCAACGACATTTTTGTAGAGGTTCAATGATCGAAATAAGTTTGACCAACAACAGAGATGTTCTTCGAATTGTCGCTGGTCAATAGAAGTCCCTGGTGGCAGTTTTAAGAATGGTGCGCAGAAGCTGTTTTTCCAAAATTACGCAGTTTTTTAAGATCGAGTTCAAGATCTTTATGGATCTAAATTTGGGACTTCAACCAAAACCATGATATCCAAAAATTATGTGTTTATTATTTGCTGATTTCTAGATTGTTATTGTTCTAGGAGGATTGTTTGTGCATGTAGACTTGTGTAACATAACTAGTATCCATCTAGGAGTCCTACAACAAATTGAACACTTACAAAAAAATGCCAAATAACTAAGTGCGAGAGTGGTTACACACACCCCCGCAGCCTCCAATCTCGAATCCTATTGAAACAATTAGTTTTAATTGTTTGGATGGTTAGGATATTGAATGTGATTTGAAACTAGTTTTTGAGATTTTTAGTTGAATTTATGACAAAAGGAATAGAGATTTGGTAGAACGCTTATGCAACATATCTAGATCCATTCCTTTTGAATTCTAAAATAATTCCAAAATGCTATATTAACATCAATCAATACATTCTTGAAATATCCTACGTTCTAGGAACAATTAGAATCTTAGGAATGTATTATAACTGGATCTTTAGGAAATAATTTTAAATAGAGATATGGTTGATTAGCAGCATTGGCTTAAACCAATCTTTCCCGAACAAACTGATTATGCATGGATCTCAGAGTATTTAAAGTTCCAGAAAAGTCACTTTGAGTAATTGATTAACGTGATTAAGTAGCAATGTTGGCTTAGACCAATTGTAACACTCGGCCCCAAATAATAACATTTCGGACGCTTAAAGGACAAAACTAGTGTTATTAGAAGTCTCAAGAGTTTTGGGCACGCCTAAGCGTGTACAATTCATGCCTAAGAGGTGTTTAGAGCAAGTCCAGTGCTACATGATTATCAAGCACTCCAAATTCTGTAATTGGGTCCCACTTCTATTACACATAAGTGGATCCCATCTACTTATCAACATCAGCAAAATACATCTTTCAATACAATCATATCAACAAAACACATCTTTCAATATAATTATTTTCATTTTGCATACATCAACACTCCAAATATCAAGTTTCAACAATATCTCTCTCATACTTTTATACCATTTTTCACTTTTTTCTATCATTCTACACATCTTTCAATATAATTTTTCAAATCACTCTCTCTATATACTCGATAAATTTCCAGCACTTCAAATACTTTCACCATTGCACTTGCTCTTAGGATTGAAATATTGGGGGCTGAAAATTGAGAAGGGCGCCTAGGCGTGCCTTGTTTTTCTCCCAGGGCAGAGTTGTTTCAGGGAAGTTAACTTTGGGTCAGGGCACCTAGGCGTGCCCAAAGTGTGCCTAGGTGCAAATTAAATTCGCAGAATAAAGAGAGAAATGAGGCCACTTTCTGAAAACTCAATTCTAGAGTGAGAGAGAGAAAAAAAAAAGTAGAGAGAGTGATTCTTAGTGGATTTATCTTGGATTTGGAAGAATTAAGGGTGACTAACAAGATTCAAGAAAGATTTGAAGATTTGAGGTGAGTTTTCTAGAGTTTTAGAAATTAGGTTTTTGATGGATCTCTAGAAAACTTTAATTGATTGGTTTAGATGCTTAAATAAGTTGACTTTATACTTGATTGTTGTTATATATCTAGGTTTGATTGTTGATTTGAAGCGAAGGTATGATTTGTGATAGATTTAAGGTTTGGGAAAGAAATTCCTAGAGAGGGAAAGGTTAGTTATTGAATTTACGATTTAATTTATATTTGTATGTAATATTGATAATGTATTGATATGATATGGGTTTTGATTTTTTTCCAAATGTTAGGTTTGGAACCGAAACCCTAGAATTTGAGAAATCTCTAATTTTGTGTTTTGCTTGGATACGAGGTAGGGAATTCCATGCCCATTTATATTCATATTTGATGTCGATCCCGAAAGAGCGTTTGATTTCTTCATTGGTCATTCATATTTGTATTCTTCATTGGTCATTCATATTTGTATTCTTGCCTTATTTATTCATAAGAAAGAACGAACCTTAAATCAATTCATGATATCCTTTCATTGGATGCATACTCGGTTTACATGTTCGGTCCTGTATTGAGCATGGTTTAATCTTGATCATGCATCATGTGGTAGTGTGTGTGTGTATATATATATATATATCATGACATATCACCTTGACATGCATTATAGGTGCATGGGAAACTCGAGTATGGACTCGTAATTTCCCTACGATGTGGGACGATGGTAGTGACGTCCAAGCTGGACTTCTACCAAGTGAGTCCCATGTGAGGCAACACACGAAAATCCGAAGGGGGTCAGTTTTGATCGAACCTTAATCTTGTATGGGAGTTATGATGGTCCCACATGTGGTCCTTTTCTTATGGGTTAATTTTAATGTTGGCGGTGTTCATCGATGGTTTGGTGTTGATGCTGAGGCATTGACTGGTGGTTACCCATGGGGAATCGACATGATTCTCGATTATAATTTGTTTTTATTTATTTGTTCATGGTTAGAAAGCATATTGTTGTATTGAACTTTTCTTTGAACATTCGACTTAACTTTATTATTAATCTATTTTCCCTAATAAGCTTTCTGTTTACCATTTACTTCTTTTTCCTCCCAACAAATGAGTATGATTCTGATACCAAAGATGCAGATCTGCAGAAGAGTCGATGACATGGCTGCCACCTAGAGTAGTGAGTGTATGGGGTTGGAAGGGTTTACTCTCTCTTTTTTGTTATGGATTGCGTAGTAGCTGTATGTACTGTTGGTAATACGCTTCTTGAAACACTACTTCAGTGTGATGATTAGAGCGGTCAGGAGGGTGCGTCATATGATCGAGACTCTCAGGTCGATTTGAGGCTCAAGTGTCATGGATGATTTGTCTGCATGAATACCTTTATGTTCGTATTTTATGTGTGTAGGCTTCTGTTGAGATTACATGTTGATAAATGGCTTGGGGCCCTGTTAGGTTGTGGATTGCTTGTTGACTTGTGGCATAAGACCTTACTGAGATATTGATGTGATTATTGTAGTTATTTGCTACGTGTATCCAGGTTGGCATTATCCGATTTACGCGGAGGTGCTGCTAGATTTTTTGTTGAATTGGAGTTAATCTAGATGTATATGAAATAGGTTTGAACTCAATTGATATGATTTATGATGAATTGATGGTAAATCACATTAATGACTTAGAACAGTATTAAACCAATCATTCCCTAATGGACTAATTAATTACAAAGTCAATAAAATTAGGGGTGTGCATGGACCCCAAACCAAAACCAAAATCGGAAGTGACGGTTTTGAAGAAATTGAAACTGAAACCGAACCATATTTTCGATTAACCGTTAATTTTGTTAACTGGTTTTAACGGTTCGGTTACGGTTTTAAAATCAATTCTATAATTATATATTATTAATAATTATAAAATAATATGTAATGTGCATATCATAATAAAATAAGGTATAATGAGTAATGAATTATTAAAGAAAAAAATATTTATATAAAATAATGTGTAATGGGCATATGATTATAGATATCTCGAATATACTAAAGTATTTAAGAATTCCATGATTTAAATTTTAAATTTTTTGAGGGTGCAACTGTAATTTTAAATCAAAGTTGTTATGTCATAGGCGGATTAGTTTCATTTTTTTATTCTCAATTTCTGAATGACTGTATGTTAGAGAGACCGAATTATATTGATTGGAGGCATAAATTGAACATTGTACTCTCATCTGTGGACTAAGTATGTTCTAACTAAACTATGTCCTGAACTTCCTGTGGAATGAGCTATTGAACAAGAGCTCCAGGCCACAACAAGTGGCTGAAAGGTGACAATATGGCTAGATGCTCTATTTTGGCATCTATGTCTAATGTGTTACAATCACAACATGAACATATGCTTTCAACTGTTGACATGCTTTACACCTTAAAGGAGATGTATGGTAACCAAGGTCGAGCTGCACTACAGGTTGTCATGAAGTAACTTCTTACCACTGCCATGGAGGAGGAAACCTCGATAAGGGAGCATACCTTGAAGATGATGGGTCTTCTAGGTGAGCTCAAAATCCTCATTTTAGATATCGCTGAGAAAACTCTTTGAGAACTTTCGGTTGAACTATAACTTGATCAAGATGAGTTATACGTTACCGAAACGCTTAAATGAGTTGCAAGTAGCTGAGGGCCTCTTCAACAAATCAGTGCAAGAAAATGTCACCAAAAAGGCTTTAAATTCTTCTTAGAAGAAGAATTTTAGAAGAAACAAGACGAGGGCTCGGCTAAGAAGAATTTGTCCTGTCAGCTTATAACATAGAGTTCATGTTGTGACAATTGTAGGCCGTATGGCATGTTTCTAGAATTATATAAAGCTCCATGATTGGCCTAGCATTGGTTCTCAAGCCCTAAATTTCCATTCTTGGTTTGTAGCATGGCCAGTCAATCTTTTCAGTGAAGACTAATGTTTGCAGAACATCGGAACCTTTTCTCATGTGTTGTTTTTGGTTTTACAGTTTTTTTGGGGGTTACAAAAATAATGTTATCTATGGCAGTTCTTCAGAATTCCAGTACAAGCAGAAAAACCAGCAGGGAACTTATTCAAATCACATATTTACACAGAGTTCGTCATAACACTTCCAAAATTTACAACCTCCCAGTTTCATTGGAATGTAATGCACAAACAATAATGCACTAACAAGTACCTTCGCAATTAGAAATCTATTACTAGAGTACTATGTAGTAAATGCATCTCATACTCACAGCACTTTTGGTTTTCTTATATGTTCTATTCTTTTTTTTTTTTTTTTTTTTTTGTTTTGTGCCACCAAATATCTCCATACACAATACAAACCTTCATAAGCCACATGTTACAAGACATGGATCTTGCACTAGTACTGAGCAGTAGTATTTGCTTGAAGAAGACCATCCCTTATCTGTGTAGCAATGTCTTTCACAGCGCCAGGTCCATGTGGGATGAACACAGAGTTGGACTTTGAAGATGCACCAATCTCCTTCATTGTGTCAAAGTATTGGGTCACCAGAACCATGTCCATGACATCTTTTGATGATGTTCCTGGTACATTTTCAGAGAATGCAAGCACACTGTCCCTCAGCCCATCAACAATAGCTTGGCGCTGCCGAGCTATACCAAGCCCTGCCAAATACTTTGACTCAGCATCTCCTTCTGCTCGCTTTATCTGCAATATCTTCTCTGCCTCAGCTTTCTCATTGGCGGCCACTCTCATTCTAGCAGCTGGTTATTGAATTTGCCATTATAAAACAAGCATTTAGCAGCTGATTATTATACAATCAAAAACATATTACAACTATCGTTGGAGGACAATTTTTTTAGTGTTCTACATCTAAATCTATTACAGGTAACCAAAAATTTTGATGGAGCACGAATGATCAGCCAACCAGTTCAAATTCTCACTACACTACATACTGTATGCTGCCAAAAATAATACTACGGATGTTGATTAACATTCATATTTCCACCAAGAAGAAAGACTTCATATACGTAATTACGTACAGCTCTGCATAAATAAACTCGAAGTGTGCAAAACTTGCACTCCTTGAAGAAATACTTCATTCATACCACCAACAGATCACCAACACCTTATGACTCCTCAGACAAGCAAAAAAGGTGCTGAAAATTATAATCCAAATGCATGGGTTGTAAAATAGCTACCTGCATTTATTTCATTCATTGCTCTCTTCACATGCTCATCTGGTTCAATATCCACAATAAGTGTCTGAACTATCTCGAACCCATAATGTGACATAGCCTGTGCATCCACAACATAAAAAACGAAGAGAGTCAAATTTCAGTGTTCGTGTTAATAAGTGACATCAATCCAGAAAAGCAAGACTGAAAATTACCTTCTCAAGTTCATCTTCCACAGCTTTTGCTATATCATTCTTCTGTTCAAATGTTGAATCCAGGTCCAACTTTGGAACACTTGCCCTAATAACTAACCACATATACTACCCAATCAGTTTCTCATTAACATATGATTTAAAGATCTGGGACTAGAAGTCTTCTGGAACAAGTGTTCTTCAAAACTAACCACATAAACTTCCCCTCAAAATTCAAAATATACGGAAATAGACAATTTCTCTTTTTAACATTCTATCTTCCTAGTTGGAATGGGTAAAAGAGCACATTTAAAAGCACTTCCAGAAAACAACAGTTGAATTTATCAAAAAAAACCATCAGATCTAAATATTCCAAAAGAGCTGATAGAAATTCCTGGCTCAAATTTTGTATAAGGTGTACCCCTGTGCTCTAGACCACCTTTTAACCCCACCCAAAGCCTGCATCATATAACAAGTGCCATTAGGAAGTAAGAGTACCTTCTACAGATGACAACCTCCTTTTTAACTTGTTTCAATGTTCTTTGTCAATTATATACTTCAAATTCCCACTGAACTACAATTGTGTGATTTTTAGACAAATATTTGAAAGTTGAAACGAACATCTAAAAATCTATAATTTAAACACACATGTACACAATGATGCATAACAATAAAAATACCATAACAGGCAAAAAACAAGAAGAATCTAAATCATGCGGCAGCAATTCAGGGAATACTAGATCCAGGTAAAATTGAATCCCACGAGCACATGAATAAAGAGCAAAATATGAGCAGAATTAAGTGCCTAGGATTTTAGTAAGCTAGACATCCATACCATCAAAGACATAAGCTTGGATCTGTGCTCTGGTATTGCTCAACTTATAGAAAGCATCAGATGCCTTTTCTGCTAAGGCTCGGTATTGAATGGAAGCCACCACAGTAACAAACACATTATCCTGAAGAGACATCAGTAGTCAAGAACCAGTGGACCATCAATTGGCAACATGCAAGCAGTTCAATATTGAAAAAAGTGAAAACTAGACAATGCATGCATACATGATAGATTCCAAGTTCCAAATTAACTTTGATAAAAGCATTCATGATTTAATGACAGAAAAAATATTCATCAAATTCACCTTGCAACAGCACCAGTCAACTCTTAATCCAGACAATTAAAGCCAATAGTAGCCTGGCTACAATTTTTTTATAATTTGAAATTTCTATTAAGTACATATTTAACTACTTATGTACACAAATAACAACAGCTACAACGCACACGTGCACACACACAGAGAGAAAGAGAGAGACCTTTCATTTATTTGGTATAAAAAGGCCATAACATAATAATTTTGTCCACTCTGCTTCTTACTATTCTAATTTTTTAATTAAGTGTAGCTTGATATACGGCTATACCAACATGACATTACAAAAGTTCAACTGGAAATATAGCTGGAACCATCCAGGTTTTAAATTTGATGCTGATCTCGTTTTTAGATCATCACTTATGTTAGATTTCAACCATGCAACTTAACCCACAAAATATGAAGGGATAGAGGAGGAAAATTTGAAATTAAACTGGACATCACATGCCTATAGGCAAGGACATCACATTCCTATAGGCAAAAGGAAAGAGGGAAAGAGACAAGTATACAACCTAAGAATTATTCGTTAAAATAACTATTAATTACAGTTTTGACGTTAGTAGTTACGCAGAAAACCTTGTACTTCATGTACTGCATGGAAGTTAAAGAAGACAAGAACAACTTCATTCAAATCCAATGCTTCAAAGAATTTGAAAAAAAAAAATTTTAAAAACCCTTATTGTTCAGAACTGCTTGACAGATGGCTACTAAATCTACTACAAACCTTGGTTTTTGTCTCACATCGAACATCCAGCTGCTGTACACGCAAAGAGAGATGACCAGCTAACTGGCTCCCAAGAAACCAAGGCAAACAGTGACAACCAGGTTCGAGCACATCATCAAATTTCCCAAAGGTTTCTTTGATTGCTACATTTGATTGGTCCACTTGAATACAACAGAACGCTTGTCCCATTTCTGATTCTGCATAGTAGAGTAAAGTTTCAGAAAATAATAAACTATAGTAGTACTTAAAATGAAATAGTCAGTAAATAATTGAGTTCCCAAATAATAAGTCAACACATGCCATAGTGGAGGGCCACATTACACCATCTTAGAGTGCATGTCAACAGAAATGTCACAAAAGAATCTTCAACTCAAGAGCAATAAACAAGCAATAATTACACCAAAAGCCCCTCACCTTTATCCGAAATTGAAATGAGGCCCTCAACTATTTTTGTTCAAAAGAATCTCTTGAACTTCTATTTCGCACCAAACCAGTCGTTTAGGTCAAACTAGAAGAAATTCCATAGCAATCCACAATGAACAATCACTTTCAACCACAAATTTTCCACATTCATTTAAAGAAAGGTAAAAGGCCAAAAGTAAAGCAACACTGAAGAAGTGATAACCTCTTTTTGAACCTAAACCTGGCAAAGTGAAGGAAAACAGCAGAGAATTACAGAGAACAAGTTTGGAGAAGATAAACATTCTTCTTTTCTGGATAATTCTTTTTTTAATTGACTATAAGAGCAACCACAATGGTGGTATTTTGCTGGGCCAATTAATTGTATGAGAATGTGTTTCTGCTGATGTGAAGTCGTATTGAGAGATGTATTTCGCTGCTGTGGCTGTATTGGAAGATGTGTTTTGATGATGTAGATGATATATAACTTGACTTTTAATAAAATTTATGGGACCCAGTATTTATTTTGGTGTAATTTTGTTAGAAATGGGACGGAGGAAGAAAATAATAGATGCTTGGATAATGATTTTATATTGGAAAATGTGTCTTGCTGATATAGCTGTAGTGAGAGATGTGTTCTTGTGTAATAGAAGTGGAACCCAAAATATTTTTTTGCTGGGCCACCAAACATGCACTATTGTGGGTGCTCTAACAAACTGAGCAAGCCTATAAAATAAGCCTGCTAATGAAAACAAGACAGTTGGCACGATAACCACTAAAGGGCCCACTAAGAGCAATTGCAATGGTGCTTTTTGTAGGGCCACTAAAATTGTATTGGGATATATGTTTTGCTAATGTGATTGTATTGGAACACATGTTTTGCTAATGTGGATGAGGATTTGACTTCATTTTCTGTGATATATATAAGACCCAATATTGATTTTGAAGTACTTGTGTAGTTTAGTGGGCCATTTTTGTTGGAGGATGGATGGAGGAACGAAGAACAGTTGGCTTGACCAAAACTGAAATCGGAAAATGTATTGGGAGATGTGTTTTTATGATGTAGATGTATTGAAAAAACGTGTTTTGCTGATGTAGATAAATATGTGACTTAACTTTTTATGTAAATAGAGGTGGGACCCAATATTGATTTTAATGGATAATGAACAAATTTGCCATTGATATTGCTCAAACTAATATAACATGCTGCCACATCAGCATGCTTAGTTGCAAACTAAAGGAGAAAAACAGAATTACCAGATTAACTAAACCATTTTCTAATACAGACTGTTACCAAGAAGAAACCACAAGTAACAGCAGTCGGTGTAACATCACAATTTCTAGGTTGATTGAATCTGGAACTAGAATGATACCAATTCTGGGCTCCAAAGAGACCGAGAACTATGTTCTGGAAATTTTATTATAACATAGATTAGAAAAGCGGACGGCTACAACCTAAAAAATAGTCTCTATAAGCGTCTTCAGCACCCTAGAATTCTAACCTAAGAAGCACTGGTGCAAGGACACGGGATACGGCGATTCGTCATTTCTTCCAACAACTAGAATATGGGTGCGGCAGAATACGACATATATAAATAACAAATAATAATATACATGTGCATATATATATTTTTGAAAAAATATATTTATATAAAAGTTAAAAAAGTAATTCTCAAAATTATATAAATATATTTTATCTTTTTGTATTAATATTTCATTACACACAAGTAAATTTTGAAATTTGAATAAACCTTTTGGGTCCTGTCTGTAGGTCTGTGGTTGGGATCATGCCAGCAATTAAATAGAACAAATTCATGGCCAAGATTAGTTCCAGTAAAAAATATATTTGAGTGACATAGTGGCATGTATCATTTATCTTCTTCAAGCCAGAGTTGTTAAAAGCCTTAAGCGCTGCAAAGCGCCAGATGCCTCCTAGCGCAAATTGATGATTAATGATTTACTGCATTTTCATGGCACTTGACACTCAAAGAGAATGGAATACCAGTTGAAGAGCCGGCGGCTTAAGGAGGACTTGAAAAGCCACTGAAAGTAGATCGGCAAGGAAGACGAGTCGCAAATCAAAGATAAGATGTCGCGCAAGTGCCAGAGAGAAGCTGAAAAGAGACGAAGACGAGATGTCGCGCGGCCAGGGATTCTATTTTTGTTATCGTTTTATGGTTCCACGCGGCCACAACAGATCTGAGGCGCCATTAAGCGCCTCACATAAGCGGGCGTAAGCGAGCTTAAGCTCGCTTTGAAAAAACACACAGAAGCTAAGCGATCAAGGCGCCAAGGCTTCTGATCGCTTCGCTTTAGCGCTTAAGCGTGCTTAAGCTCGCTTTTAATGACTCTGCAGTTCAAGCTCTGTCTCTGCTCTCTGTCTCTCTCTCACCCTCCTTTCCCCCACTGTCCCTCTCCATCTGCAATAATTGCAGTCATATCCCAGCCGACTCTACGGCAACCACTTTTGGTTATTCCCAATAGATCTCTAAAAAAATATCGTCAGAGCTGCAGTCGAGAAAAAATTTTGTCCAACGCCAACCTGATAGCCGTATTCAGCCGAATCGGAGTTGTATCCCATTTCAAAAAAATGGGTGCGGAAATTCAACGCCCAGTACGAACCCTGGTGCACCAGCACCCAGTGCGGGTGCCTTGGGGTGTTGGGTGTACTAGTGCTTCTTAGATTCTAACCATTCATAGGTAAGTATAACAAATCCTAATCATTCAATAATATTAAGTCACACGACACACGCAAAACATAAATATTAAGCCTAATATGAAATATAGCTTAGTAAATTAAATAAACAATAAAATAAATAAACCAGAAAATTCATCACTGTTGACGATACAGTGATGTGCAACGTGCATTCTATGCACCTGCATCATAAAGGACATGTGATTTCTTGTTGAGGTATGAAATATAACATAATTACTAATTTGAAATCCAAATGTATTGTATACATGTTTGGGGGAAGATTTTTCAATTCACAACTCTATAAGAAGAGAAAAACAAATAAAAATAAAAACTCATGATTATAAAAATCCATTACTGACATAGTTGAACTTTCAGTAAGGACTCTTATATCCTTTCCTTTTTTTCCCAGATGTCCAACAAAGCTTATCTACACATAATACTATAAAGAAGACCAGATATCCATATCCCACTACAAATAAAATAAAAATAGTAAGAAGGCTGTATGAGGAGTGAGCCTTCATCACATGATACTCAAAAGTATTGCACAAAATAAGAAATTCTGGGATCCTAGTATCCTACACACCTTACCTATGTAAACAACAAGCTAAGATGCTGACGCATATCTACCTTTCATCTAACCTAAGAAAGTTGGGGGTAACTGGTAACTATGATAATTCATTGCATAGCACCAAATAAATAATTCCAATGTCCAAAAGGCAATGATAGATCCAGAAAAAATAATTTAAATTCTGAGATTCTATACATCAGTATTGACCTAAATAAACTGCAAGATAATAAAGAGATAATCCAGTTCATCACTGCACCAAAGAAGATTGATGTGACTTAGATAGCTACTCACATGAAACCAAATTAACACTGCCAGTGTTGAAATTGTTAAAGGCAGAGTTGTCAAAGAAAAAAAGAACTCCAAAAGGTCTTCTACAAACAAATACAACACTAAGCACTTTCTATGAACCAATTTCAAAACCTAAAGAAACATCCAGACTGTGTGAAGAGTAAATTCAATTATATGACCTGGAAGCATATACACAAGAATAAGCATATCAAACAACAAACAGTGCAAAAGGGGGAAAAAAAAAACTCATGACTGACGATCCAAGAATTTACATCCTAATCAGTAAGACAGTTAAAGAATTAGACTAGGTTTCATCCCCCAATTCATAAGAGGATCAGAATTCTCACACGTGATAAGTAACCCTAACTCTTACATGTTCTTAGATGTATGAAAAGAAATAACATCAATAAATCAAATTTTCAAAAAAAATAAATAAATAAGAGAGAGGCTCAAATGGAGTCATAGGGATTCATATCATCACAATCGTACCAATTCCAAGCAAACAAAATTGAAAGAAGAAAACAAAAATAAACTCACCTGTTAATTGTCGAACTTGAAAGGCAGCAACTAGAAAGGAGCGAGAGCTAACAAAGAAAAATTACAAAAGATTGAATCACATAAAGCCAACGGAAACGCGCGTTAAGGAAACTGAATTCAGAGGAAGGGGAGAAGTAATTTCAAAGAAAGGCGAGAGAAATTACAAGGAGGTGCAGAGAGAGCCGAGTTAAAAAGGGCGGCAGACCCGGCTGTACTTTAATTACAGCCCATAAATATTTTTAAAAAATAATTCGGGACGGGTGTTTTGTTCGGTTTAGGAGTCCAATTATAAAAAAGAGAAATTTTTTGTGAAACAAAAAGAGATAAAGGATTGATTATGACTTTATTGACTAAAACAATTCCACTACTTTGATCTTCTCCTTGGCCCTTCCGGACCATTAAAAAACATCGGACGTGACTTTTATTTAGTGGCATGACATTTTAAATAGGTAAAATGCTAATGATGTGATATATGATATGGCATTTGTGAAAGAAAAATCTTAAAAAAATAAAATTTGTAAAACTTAAAACTATTTCGTCAATTCCCTACTTAACCTAATGCTTCCGTTAACCTAATCCTCCTCTTACTAGGTATTCCAAAGCACCAAATCGATACTCAATGTCTCACATAGAAAACTTATTCAACTTTTCAATGGGTTCGCTCCGTCTTCCATATTTCTATAATTAACCAAGATAAATTCTAGAATCTATTGTAAAAGAGAGGTCAAGAACCAGCAACAATTTGCTCAAATAAAATGCGGAACAAATCCACAAGTTTTATAAACTAAATTAACTAAATTGAACTGAATTACAATGGAATTCGAGATATATTAAAAACTCAAGAACCCATGAAAATGTATGAGAACAAGAGATGAAATTACAAAAACAATTCCAGAATGTTCAACAATATCCTGAACTAGACTATAGCATTGCTTATATATATATATCAAATAAGACATAATTTTCACCCTTCAAAACTGTTGACCTTCTAGAGCTGCTCAACACCCTTGGATATTCGCATAGTAGAGAACACTTGACAGCTCACTAATCTTGGAGGCAAATTTTGTTGTAACTGAAAAATAACAGAAAGTCAAACAACTTAAGGAACTAACAAGCCAATTATCAATGATCACTGATTTTGGATCATGACAACTCCATCCCAACTCAAAAAAGTAAAGAGTAAGTCTGTCAAGTAGCATCAGAAACCTTTTGTCCCTCCCATTGTAAAAGCAATACTGCTACAAGTGTTGCCCTTTTCTAACCAATCTTCTATCCAAAATCATAGAAGGTAACGATAGAATCTAGCCATCGTCATTCACAGGAGGTAGTGTAGTTGAGACTGGAATATTTGGTCCCAAATGCTTCTTTAATTGAGAGATATGAAAAATGTTATGAATCTTAGAATTTGCAGGCAACTGCAGCTGATATGATACTGTTCCAACTCGTAAAATGGATTTATTGCAACATAATTTGTTTAAAAGTCAACATACCATGAAAAAGTTCCAAGAATGTAATCACATAGACTAGGAGGTGAAACACCATATACCACCTCAAATGGACAAAAACCAATACTAGTGTAACGACTAAACCGGAAATGATGCCTCGAGTCGAGGATGCTATAGTTGACGTCACACTCGTCACTAAGGACATTCTCGCACACCATCCTAAACATGAATTTTATCAAAAATTTGGCAACACTTCCCCGTATATTGAAGGGTGTCAACTTGAAGAATACGCATCATTAATCATATAGATTCAATCATATAATTTTGTGACCTACCAGGGCCTTAGGTCATCTATCCACATCACAAATTAAGCAGGGCCCCAGGCCCCCTATCCACATGCAATCCATGAAAAAATCATTATCAACTTGAACATCATAAATTTACATACTTTGTCATAACATCCAGACATATTGTCCAATCACCTGGTATTGAAGTCTCGATTTTATGGAGCACCCTACTGACCGTCATTACCCTTAACATATCATAAAGATACACAATCACCAATATCATCATGCAAACCAAGTACTACATGTACTATCATAAAAGTGAATTAACATAGCAACCCATTAACCTAATGAGTCCTAAGTTTCAAGTGGTCATCCATGTCACACCGCCTCTATTGACCCGCATCTTAGTCACCAATATCAATCTCACCTGAAGGATACAAAAAAAGGAAATAGGATGAGCATATGGCTCAGTAGGGATAAAAAAGAATAATTAACATTATGAAGGCCAGAACATGAAATAAGCATAAATGCAGCAATATGACATGTAAACATGTACACAATAATGCAAATAAATAACTACACCATACGGGGCCCTGGCTCAGTTGAACGGGAATTTTGAAAAACCATCGGAAACCCATAACAATGCCCCGACACCAACGTATCGTGCATCAGTGCATATGGAATCTCAATTTGGCCATAGGGCATTCCCACATCTTTTGGGAATTCACATTGTTTGGTAAGCCTATTTAGCCTCACAGTGTTCCACATTTCACACAACAATACCTTTAGGGACTACGAGTTCATACTCGTAGCCCACAATGCATGTCCAATATGTTTATGCAAAGAATGCATATATATATATATATAAGTGATACATTGACTCGCCCAAAATAGGTTAGTGGATTTACGCTTTCCCGAGTGTAGGTTTCTCAAAGTAATAATAGGAGTGAATCCCAAATCGTCTCACAAAGACTTTTGGTTTCAGCTTTGGTCTATGAATTATTAACCTAATTACTTAATTAAATATGGTATTCACAATGCAAGTGATGGTAAAATTGCACTAACCATTGGTTAGATTTGGTTTTTCCTTGAACATTTTTGGCCAACCAAGAAATGACTCCAATGATCCCGTGCAACAATTTTAAAATATTCAAAACCCGCTCTAAGTGGGATTTTTCATCAATTCCTAAGTATTTTTTGTCAAGCCTGAGAATGGCCCCAATGATCTCGTGCACTTTTTTCAAAATATTAAAACCCACTTCTAGTGGAACTTTTCATCCAAACTTATGAAACATTTTTCATTTTTTTGGCCAAGTAGAGAATGACCCCAATGATATCGTGCAATTTTTAAATGTTCAAAACCCACTCCAAATGGGATTTTTTTTCATTAATCTTTAAATATTTTTGGCCAAGCCGGGAGTGGCCCCAATGATCCCGTGCAAGCTTCTTGAATATGCAAAAACACTCAAAGTGAGATTTTTCGTCCAATCACCAAATTGCCACAATATTAATGGGTTAAGCCTACTCAGTTGAAATATTGACTTCTAGCAAACATAGAAGATTAATAAAATAATTGGGACATACAAAATTGTTTTCAAAACAAATTTGAGCCAAATAAGAGAACATTTTCAAGGCGACCATTTTTCGGGAGTTGTAGGGTGCTTAACACCTTCCCCATCCACAATAGATCTCCTTATTCATTTCTTTCTCGTAAACCAGATTAGGTGTCCAATTGCACCTCAAAAATTAATTGGTGGCGACTTTATTTTTCAAGCCAGTTGCTTCAATAATGCAACTGTATTATGTAATACTGTGATGAATGTTTGTTTATGCTATTTATGGATGGAATATGAGATGAAATTATAATGCTTATGGAGGTAATGTTTACTGTTTGCTCTACATGAAGTATGACATATCATGACATATACGACATGCACATAAATGATAAAATGTTTTTAAAGACCAGGTGCTACTGCTTCAGAGGGGGTATATGTTGAGGTTATGTTGATTGGAAAAGGAAAATGTTTTATTGACTATAAAGTGTTCTTTGGTAGAACAGTTAATTAAAGGAAAATCTCAACCGATTGTTGTTGGGTTTAAAAATACCCTACTAGCAAGTGCACTAGTCGAAGGGATAACACAAGTAGTCAGTAGAGATCGTATCCACAGAGACAGAGTTATAATTGATCCAAATGTTTATTTGTATATATTTATGGACAATGCAAGAAATTAAAGTTCCGCTCAAGTTGATTGGGTTTACAATTTAATAAGAATGCAAGCAAGAAAAGTAAAGTGTTATTGAAATTTTTATATTGAAGAATGCAAATGCTAATGCAATTTATCACTAGACAAGTTATACTAATGCAATGAATTCAAGTAGAAGAATGAAGCACCAAGACTTCGAAATCCACCAAGGGTCAATGATGTGCAAACACAACCAATTCACTCACACATTTATCAATCCGGGTATAACGAATCCGTACCTAAGTCAATTTTAGCGCACTCAGGCCAATTTCCCTCATGTCAATTACTAGCCATCTTATTGGTCTAGGTTGGATGTTTCTATCAACATTCTAGCCATCTTATTGGTCTAGACATGCATAAGAATTCATGAAAGCTCAATGGAAATATGATTCATACAAACTTGTTCCAAACCTAATGGAAACAACAATTGCAATCTAAGGTCCCAAGAAGCATGATTAAATAGATATTTCACCATCTACATAATCCATCAAACAAATCCATTCAAAACCCTAAGTGGTGATCAAGCACAAAGAGTAAGAAGAATCCACAATAATCATAGAAACCAAAGATTTATACCCAAAAAGATTCACATATAAACAAATCAATTCATACAACCATCATTCAACCCAAGGCTTCATCCTAGCCTTGGTGATAAAGAGTTTAGCTACTCATAGAGAGAGAAAGAGACAAGCAAAGAGAGAGAAACATATTGGTAGAACCCAAAATTGGAAGAAATGCAAGCCAAGATGAAGAATCCCTCCTTCAAGCCTTGAATCCTCCTTCTTTCCTCCGTTTTTCGCTCCCTGGAACGGCCGTTCGATAAGTCCAAAGTGTTCGTTTTTAGGGCTTTCGCGGAATAAAAGTGCCCAATCTTTTATGTAGGGGCGCCTAGGCGTGTAGGAAATGCGCCTAGGCGCCCATCTAGAAATTGCAGTTTCCCTGAATTTTTGCATTCACCCTTGTTCCGTGCGTGGCCCGTATCGCCTAAGCGTGTATAAATCACTCCCAGAATAATTTGCCAGCTTATTCTTGCTCTCTTCTTGCCCATATTTGCCATCTTTTTGTTCCGCACTATCAATTGCCTATCAAAATCCAAGACAATAGATAAATGTACCGAAATGATAATACCAATGAGATAATATAGGGTTATTATCACAAAAAACAATCGGTATATTCGTACCTATCAATTGTTTTGTATCAGTTTACCTAGATTAAGGGCTCAAGTACTAGAAAAAAGATTTAAATGGTTGACTGCTCTCTAAATAAATGGTTCACGTGCATTCATGCATAGATATTACTTCCTGGGTCTCGGCTCACTATGTTCCATGATGCAGGTTATGATCTCTCAGATGATTATGCTGAATTAGGAGTTGATGGTGTTGCCGTAGATCCATGAAGAAGATGCTCATGTGATAAAAGTTAGTTTTCATTGAAGATTGATTAATTAAGTATTAAATTTATTTATGCATTTACAGTTAGTAGCTTTGATGTTTGGTAACAAGTGGAAATTCAGGAACGAGGATGAAAAGTGTAAAATTAATAGTAGTATATTCAGAGGATATTAATTGGATGTTACTGTTTATTTAATAAATATAGGTTGACACTTTTATTTCAGATTAAATTATACTAACTATTTATTGGGATTGTTTAATGAAGTGGATTTGTATTAAATAAAGGTTCTTCTGTCTCGGATTGCTAAGCTGTAGAGTAAATATATAATGAAATGCGAGTAGCATTTCAACCTTTGGTCCTATTGGTTTCATGGGACTGGGCGTTACAAGTCGAGCTTTGGGCTTATGCCTTTGGGCTCATGTCTTGGGCCTAA
This sequence comes from Euonymus europaeus, assembly GCA_963580455.1. Classification (NCBI taxonomy): domain Eukaryota; kingdom Viridiplantae; phylum Streptophyta; class Magnoliopsida; order Celastrales; family Celastraceae; genus Euonymus; species Euonymus europaeus. The sequence goes on from OY756965.1 coordinate 6,460,437, forward strand.
GTACTAAATTAATATATATATATATATATATATTTGTGTGTGTGTGTTATATTTTTTGGGGTTTTGGGCTCGGGCCAGCCCAAATGGTCGAGCTTCTAGCCAGTCTTGGCCTTAGAAATGGTCCTCAAGCTTGCCCAAGACCTAGGATTGGGCTGCCCAAGCTCAAAGTGATTTCAAGCTTGGGCGGGGCTTTGTTCCGCAAGCCCGGGCCAGGTCAAGGCCTAGGGCCAAATGATGAGGCCTAGTTACAAAGTAAGTGAGAGAGTGTTCAAAGTGTTATTGGTTATTTTTATGTTGACAGTATTATTGTCTAAAAAATTGAAAGATGCATATTGTAATATTGGGATGGGTATGACCTTATAGGAATAAAATAATTCAATTTCCAATTTTTCCCTTTGCTTAAGCAAAATGAAATGATAAAATAATAAAAATGGGATTATGAAAAGAAAAAAAATATAATCCTGATTTCTAAGGAGTGGTTGAGTGACTACACAACACAAATGATTGTCATGGAGAGTGACTATACAACACAAACGAATGGAAAAAAGTCAAATAAGACGCGTGCTTCGTGTATGCCCACCAAATCCAACACATCACTTCCTAAGGGACCCAACTCTCTCTATCTCCCATTTATGAGTAGGGATAGGGGTTGTAATTACTCTAAGTGTAATAATACCAAATCTATGCAAATGAATGTTTTTGATATTTCTCTTCTATGTATTTGCTTATTTTTGTGATTTTAATGTTATTATATAATTGGTTGTGAAAAAAAAACCTAAACCCTAAATTTGATAACCTAATCTCTAAACTCCAAATTCTAAATCCTAAATCTTGTGCTAAATCTCAAATCCTAAACCTTAAACCTAATTCTCAACCCCTAAATACTAATAACACAAAAACACAAAAAAAAATATGATTTAGAGGTAATTAGACCATCTACAACAGATACTCTTAATAGATTCTCTTAATTTTAGCAAAAGTACATGTTTTTAGCAATTTACGCTTTTTGAAATACTAATAGCACAAATCAGTTACTTTAAATCATTTAAATATTTATTTTTCAATCATTTTTATTAAATTTAACTCATTCTATTTTATTACTATTAATTAATAACATCAAATATTACCATATTAAATAATCAGCTCCGTTTTATATCCCATGGGGTTATATCCCATGGGATCCCATAATTTATTCCATTGTATAATACAATGGAATAACAGATTTTATTACAGTGAAATACGTACTATTACAATGGAATACGTTATTTCACTGTGCTAGAATCTGTTATTCCATTGTGATAATACAATGGAATAACGTATGAGATATTTCATTGTAATAATACAATGGAATAACAGATTCTAGTACAGTGGAATACGTATTATTACAATAAAATACGTTATTCCATTGTAATAAAATTTGTTATTCCATTGTAATAATACAATGAAATAAAATATGGGATCCCATGGGATACAACCCCATGGGATATATATCATTTTCCTTAAATAATAATCAAATGATATTAAAATTATTAATTTTGTATTAACTCGTCTAGTATTTGACCTTAATAAATAATTTATGTGGTAGTCAATTTGTGTAGCCACAAATGTGGTTGTTGGAATTTGGGGCTAGAAATATTGCGGTTGATTGTGTGGCTGTCACGCCCCGACCCCAGGAACGTAATGTGGAATAAGATAATTAACTAATTTAAACTAATTAACCAGATAGTTAGTGTAATAGACACCTTCGCCATGATCATAATTTTTTTTCACATATCTATATACTTGTAAAGAATCATACATATACCTATATAAATAAATAAACACATATATTTATATATTATATAGACATAAACACACAATCACACATCATCAAAGAAGAGTTCAACTCTCAACCTCCAGCCATTAGTCTAGTCCAGAATTATAGAATTTCATATCACTAATCCCACAATTTCAACACCTTGTATTTAAATTATTTGCTTCGCTTCTATGTTAAGCAAATACATGAATACACAACTGAAACGTCAAACCCACACCATCCATGTAACCAAGTAATTCAAGCTTCAGTACTAACTCACTGTTGCGAACTATCCCACATCACTTAGATAAGCTAGCAACGTGCTAGTTATAAGGGGGAGTATGGGCTCTCCCTAGTAGCCAAGGTTTTAGTGAGAGTGGTCAGCCCGTGCGCGGGTGCTCGACCAATCACTGGGCCTTGGTTACAGCCGGTCCATGTGCGTGCATGTGGGTGTCGGTTGGGCCTTGGGTGTTGGGAACCTTATCAATTAGTATCAGAGCGAGGTTGTCTGGGCGTTCGTGGGTCTGTGAGCAGCGCCTCTGTCCCTGGAGGGCCGGGGCGGGGCTGCGTCTACGGAAGGGGCGACCAGTGATCCGGCCAAGGGCTGGTGCCACTGAGTGGGCCAACGTGGGCGTTGGCCTTGTAAGAACAGGGGATTGTTGCGAACTATCCCACATCGCTTAGATAAGCTAGCAATGTGCTAGTTATAAGGGGGAGTATGGGCTCTCCCTAGTAACCAAGGTTTTAGTGAGAGTGGTCTGCCCGTGCGCGGGTGCTCGACCAATCACTGGGCCTTGGTTACAGCCGGTCCATGTGCGTGCATGTGGGTGTCGGTTGGGCCTTGGGTGTTGGGAACCTTATCACTCACTTGTATTGCCAAAAATTCACAAGTACAACAACAACAATAAATAATATTTAAACATCTAGTTAAACCAAAGCTGAATAATTTTCCACATACAAATTAAAGAAACTACTTTTGCTTCAAATTATCTAAAGGGTTGAGTATTCCCTACCTCTAAGGTGTGCTCTACTAATGATATCCTTAAGCAACCTTTGAATCTTTCATAAATCCAAATATTTGCCTTCACCGAATCACTATGGTATCAATCAATACCGAGCCACTACCTGGAAAAAGAGACCCCTTAGGAATTGATTTAACCATTCCCCAAGTAAAACTTCCAGCTACCACTCACCTTATGGCCAAGATCAAAGCTTGGGAGTGGCAAGCATACCCGCACGCCTCTACTCTCCCCTCTCGATTCTTCTAGGTCTTTTTTCTTCTTCTTTCTTTTCTATTATATTTAATACCCCCTTGACCTTATCCTCCTAATTGATTAAAATAAACATACTTCTAGAATTACATACCCACCACCACCATTATAACATTTTACTTCATATATATATATATATATATTTATATTCATTTAACTCCTCTAATTCCAGTTTTTTTACTAATTCCCATTCGATTAACTCCTTCATATCACAGTGGCTATCAATTGTTTGTTGAGTTGGTAGAATATATGGTTTTGAATGTGTAACGCCCCGACCCGGGAGGCGCTACTGTTTAAACCTAGTTCAATATCTATGAGATATTAAACCTCCACATTATTATAAAAGATTAAATCTTAATTTCTCCAAACGGAATCCATAAATTTCTATCGAAATTTCGGCAGCATCTCCCCGTATATCGGAGAATGCCCACCCGAAATACGCAACACATACTCAACAAATATATAAGGCCTCCGGCCATCGCATCACAAGCAACCACAATCCTAGGCAGGGCCTCAGGCCATCTACAGCATGCATCCGCAATACAAAATAAAACATAATCATCATACATGTATCAACATGCAATATAACCATAAGGTTCAAATCCAGGTACAGGAGTCCTATCACAAGGCACCCTCCTATCCGTACCAATCACACACCGTCAAGGTGTTCACAACATAACCAACATACACAATCGTCAACTCACATATATAAAATCAAACATAATAAAAAAAGTTAATTCTTTATTCTAACCCTATCCTAGTGTCTCCAGGTGGCACCATATCATCCCACCTCTTACAGATCCGCAATGTCGGTATCCGTACCAGTCTCGCCTGTGTGGAAAGAAAAAAGAGTAAAGGGTGAGCAATGGCTCAGTAGGGGCAAAGAGGATAACCAAATATAATAGCCGAATTAAAAAGATAGGTCAATGCCGCAACATGTCAAAGACTATGAACCACCATAACAAATATTCGTCAAACCATGGTCTCGTTTCCTACCGTGAGTCCCAATGGGACGACGCCTCGGCATCCATCCCCACACATCGATATCGGTGAACACTGCCACCATACGACTCAATAAGGAAACCATGACCAAACACAAGACGCCAGTCTTGTCCATACTGACTCGGGTTCCCTGAATCGATTCCTCGGAATCTCAGTATGTTGCCTCGTATAGAAGTCATTCGATTGCAACCTAGCCGAGGTTCCACAACCCTCCTCCCATATGACGTTCATAAAACCTACGGAAGTCACGAATCCATACTCGCACTTCCATGTGGCTCTAATGCAACAATGTCATGACATAAATTAATATAGCAATAAACGAACCTTAGTTATATATTTAACTAGTCATGATGCTTGAATAAGAACCATACATGCTAGGTATAAGACCAAGCAATCAACCGGGAATGCAAACTAATATTTTAGGAAAATTCAAGAATAATCCTAGGTTCGTTTTTCCTTATGGAACAAATAAGGAAAAACACAAATACGAATAACGATGGAGATTAAATAACGCTTTTTAGATAACAAGAAATAATCGAAAGATTGGGCTAGAATCCCCTACCTCGATTCCAAGCAATTTCACTTATTGAAATTTTTTCCAAAACCTAGGGTTTCGGTTCCAAGCCTAATATTTGGCAAAAATTGAAACTCACGTCACAACAACGCATTATTAACATCACATTTCTCATAAAAATAACAATTGTCTCACAAAACTCAAAGATTTACCTTCTCTCTCTAGAAATTTCCTCCAAAGCCTGAATATCCACACAATCTAGTTTTCACTCCAAATTGACAATAGAACCTAATTATACAACCACAATCATGTATCAAATCAACTTACTAAAGCCTCTGAACCAATTAATCAAAGATTTCTACAATTCTAAACAAAAACTTAACTTTTGAAAAAATTAGGAAAACTTACCAAAACTCCACCAATCTTCTTGAATCTTGTTAAACACCCTAATCTTACCAATCCAAGCTTTTATCTTCCAAAGAAACTAAGTCTCTTCTCCTTCTCTCCTTCTTCCCTCTTTCTCTCTTTCTCTCTCGGCACTTTCTCTTCCCTCGACACTCTCTGCAATTTCTAATTTTTTTGTAACAGTGTTGCGGAGCAACACCACTACCCATCTTTACTTATCTATTACCATTTACCTTTTTACAAAAAAAAAAACTTACAAAGCAGCACATGGACATTAGTCCATTTCACGGCCAAACAAATTTGGACATTGATCCAAATTTCAAGCCCACTTTCGGTGGCCAATCCATGCCCACCAAAAGTGGGTCTTATATATAATTTACTGTGTTTTATTATATAATTTTCTTAATTCCATTTAATTATTGATTAACTTATCCTTATTCAAATTTAACCTATTTTTCGATATTCTTGAACCCGAATTGACAATTTTTTTTTTATTATTATTTCTATTACTTTCTTGGTATTTTCTGGTCGGGGTATTACATCCCTTCCCCCTTAAAGAAATTTCATCTCCGAAATTTAAAACATACCAATTTCCGTGAACAAATGCGGATACTTCTCCTTCATTTTTGACTCGAGTTGCCAAGTGGCTTCTTCCGCCCCGCGATACATCCACATAACTTTCACAAGTGGAATTACACTCGATCTTGTGACTTTATCTTGTCGATCCAAAATCTTTACCGGTTGAAGAGTGTAACTCTCATCTTCTTCAACTTCTAAGGTAGACCAATCCAACACATGTGTAGAGTCTGGCTCATACTTCCGGAGCGTAGAGACATGAAATACGTCGTGTACCTTTGACAACTTCGGGGGAAGTGCCAAACGATATGCCATCGGTCTGACAAGCTCGAGAATCTCAAACGGTCCCACGAACCTTGGTGCCAACTTCCCTTGCTTGCTGTACCGCTGAATACCGCATCTCGGACTAACCTTCAAAAATACCTTATCACCAACTGCAAATTCTAATGGCCTTCTCCTCTGGTCAGAATATGACTTCTGTCGACTCTGAGCGGTGAGTAATCACTTCTTGATCTCCTCAACCCGTTCCTTTGTTTCCTTGACCATATCCGGCTCCGAAACTACTTTCTCTCCCACCTCCGCCCAACACAATGGTGACCTACAAGGCCTCCCATAAAGTGCCTCAAATGGTGCCATGCCGATACTGCTCTGAAATGAATTGTTATAAACAAATTTTGCCAAATATATGTACCGGTCTCAGCCACCTCCAAAATCCACTACACATGCTCTAAGCATATCTTCCAAAATTTGTATGGTTCCCTCGCTCTGCCCGTCACTTTGAGGGTGATAAGTCGTACTGAAATCTGGCTTTGTACCCAAGGCTTCCTGTAGACTGCCCCAGAATCTACCAGTGAATCATGGATCTCGATCTGACACGATAGATAAAGGAACTCTGTAACGCCCTGTCCCACAAAACCCTACTTACCGGGCTTGTAGTCCAGAACGCTACTTATTTTTTCATTTAAACTCACCATTATATTTAAACAGATCCACTGCAAGAAACAAATCCACCAAGTTAATACTAACCTAATATGAATTTAAGGCGTCATCTTATATATTTTAAATAAGCAATAACCTCCAATTAATATCCTCTAAAAATACTACCGTAAATTCTATACTTCTCATCCGGGTTTTCCGAATCTACATTTATTACTATACCTCAAAGCTATTAATTATAAGTGAGTAAATAAATGAAAAGCTTAATTGATTAATCTTCTGTGAAAACTAACTCCCGTCACATGAGCATCTTCTTCATGGATCTACGGCGACACCATCAACTCCTAGCTCAGCATAATCATCTAAGAATTCAATACCTGCATCACGGAACATAGTGAGCCGAGGCTCAGCAAGTAATACTTATGCATGAATGCACATGAAACTCATTATTAGTAAAACAGTTAGCCATTTAAATCCTTTTTCCAGTACTCGGGCCCTTAACCTAGGTAAACTGCTACAGAGCAACCGGTCGGGATTTTTCCTCTTTTGTATCTCAAAGATACCTTTTCAATAATAACCTCAACCTTAACCTTTCCACACACCCTCCCTGTAGTAGCAATACCTGGTTCGTAAAAACACATTTTTCCTCAAACCGAACTTTTCCTTTTCATGTAATGCAATGCATCGTGCTTATGAACAATATTTAATACATCAATGAAACATATATAACGAATCACTTTTAATACATCAAAACCATCATCATATTAGTCTCATCATTATAATCAATTGAAGCACATAACAGTACATATTACATTCTGCATAGAAATACATTACAGACCAGTCGTCCAATCACAGTATACAACAACACTTTCAATACAGTTATAATATAAACAAACCATACATATCATAATTTACAAGTAACACATCATGAAAACTCCAATCAAATACGTATCAATAGCCAATCAATTTACATAAATAATAGCACATACAATTCATAAATTGCATTGTTCCGTAATACAGTTGAGTATTACTTACAGTGATTTGCTCCCAAAATTCCCGATAATATAATTATAAAGATTAGTTCCTGAAATCCATACAACATCCACAATTATTTCAATTATAAAATTTGGTTCCTGTAACCCATAACAATATTCACCACTATTAACCTTTATTAACACTATCACTTTTAATCAATTTATCCTATTGTTAATGTTTATATTAATTAATTAGTTTAATATTCAACAGGATCAGTTTGACCCGGTTGCCCTTCCTCCTCACACTACCGGGTCTAACAGACCCGGTATCTAGGAACCCCGGGTCACCACCTTTGACGGTTCGGTGGTGTCCACGTCTGGAACCAACCAGCCGGTCATGCCTCTACGAGTCCATCGATGTAACCATTTACCTGAGGCATGGCCGCAAACGGAAGGATTCTGGCAAAGAACGAGCGGCTACGCCGTGCGTTCTCCCAGTTGTTGGTCGGTAACCACTGCACCGTTCCATCCGAAATTGATGTCTCTGAGCTCCCCCCGCCAAGGCCTTCCTTCCGGTGTCGGAAGCGTCAAGGATCTCCCCCGTTTCAGTCAAGGCCCCTTCCGTCTCCGCCGTCTCCTAAGGGAACATTGATCCTCTAGGGCTTTTCCTCTTGTCTCGATTTCCGTGCTGTCATTTTATTTTTATTTAAATTTATATTTCAGTTTTACGATCCTACCCCTGCCTTACTACTTAATTACACTATATATCTATCTATATTTACGGCCTTGCCACCATAATATCTATTATAATTTCCTTTTTATTTTACTTCCATAATTCATACTACATTCATTTTAACTCCGATTATAATTATTATTGCGTCCCTAATCATAAATTTCATTATAGAATTTATGAAAGATATTGCAATTCAATTTAGGTCACACATGACATCACCTCTCTTATCACATCTACCACTACAGGTTAGTCGAAGGTTCGGGGTGTTACAAACTCCATGTAACTTCACAATCTCCTTTACATACAAATTGCTCAAAGACTCTAAAGAATCTATCTTGTTCATTGGTAGAAAATGTGACGATTTGGTCAATCGGTCCACTACTACTCAAATCGTATCATATCTCTTCTGAGTCATTGGTAGTTCCGTAACAAAGTCCATCGTAATCATCTCCCATTTTCATTGCGCCACCGGTAGCGGTTGCAATAACCCTACCGGCTTCTGATGTTCTCCTTTCACCTGTTGGCAAGTTAAACACTTTGCCACAAATCTAGCTACATCAGCCTTCATTCCTCGTCACCAGAAATTTCGTTTCAAGTCTTGATACATTTTTGTCCCGCCTAGATGCATGGCAAACCATGAATGGTGTGCCTCTTTCAAGATCTCTTGACGCAGTTGTTCATTATTGGGAACCACTAACCTTCCCGCATATCTTACTCCGCCGTCACTTCTACGAACCCATCCGGAACTCTCATCAACTACATCGAACGTTGGATCTCCATTTTGAGCATCCATAACCTTCTGTACGATTATCGATCTTGATGTCAAACTACTCAAATATATTTTCTCATCGTCCCATAATTCCAACCCGAACTGATTAATCGTCTCTACCATTTCCCACTCATGCATGAATAGACTAGCTACCCCATGTTTCCTACTCAAGGCATCTGAGACTACATTTGCTTTACCGGGATGGTATTGCAAATTTAAGTCGAAATCCTCCAAGTATTCCATCCACCTCCTCTGTCGTAAGTTTAGCTCCTTCTGGGTGAATAGATACTTGAGGCTCTTGTGATCCGAGAATACCTCCAACCTCTCTCCGTAGAGATAGTATCGCCATTGTTTTGAAGCAAAGACAATCGCTGCGAGTTCCAAATCATGAACTGGGTAGTTCCTTTCGTGTGTTTTTAACAATCTTGAACCATACTCCACAACCCTTTCTCGTTGCATTAACACACTTCCTAATCCAATTCCAGATGCATCACAATACACCTGATAACCCACATCTCTTTCAGGAACTACTAGCACTGGGGGGTGTTGTCAACCTTTTCTTCAAATCTTCAAATGTTGTCTCACACTCGTCCGTCCATATAAATGGTGTACCCTTCTTTGTTAACTAAGCCATAGGTTCAGCTACTATCGAAAAGTCCTAAATGAACCTTCGGTAGTAGCCTACCAACCCTAAGAAACTTTTTATCTCTGTCACATTCTTGGGTCTCGCCCAATTCAAAACCGATTCAACCTTTGAGTAGTCATGTGAGATCCCGACCCAAAAATATTATGTTTGGTAAAATTTTAAGTAATAAGTTATTGGAAAAATGAGTTCGAAGAGATAAGACCATTGGAAATGTATAAGACCCCAAAAAAAATAGTTTTGCGCTTGGTTCGGTAAATGGGTCATAACTTTTAGTGTACATGTCCGTTTCGGGCCCATAATATATCAAATCAAAGTTTAGACCGAGACGGAAAATAAATTTGAGAAAAAACTGGGTTTCTATAAACAGTAATCCGTCCGGACGGATAATTGGGCGTCCGGACGGATATGCCTAAACGGAAGGCAGAAAGGTTCTGTGAATAGTGATCCGTCCGGACGGATAATTGGGCGTCCGGACGGATATGCCTAGATTCAAACCAGTGGGTTACATGAAGAGTAATCCGTCCGGACGGATGCTTAGGGCGTCCGGACGGCTATCGGAAAATCAGTTTTTAAGAAACAGAGAGACATTTCTGGACATTACCAACACTTGGAGAGCCCGAGAAGAGAGAGAAAGAGTGAGAAACTTAGAGAGAGAAGGAGATTTGTTGAGGTTTTTGCTTGGTTTTCCATGGATTCATGAAGTATGTCAAGAATCAAGGTGGAATCAAGGAAGATTTGAAGGTTTGAGGTGAGTTTTCATAGTTTTGGAATTCTAGGGTTTTTCCTAGATTTGTTTGATTCTTTAATAGATGGAAGGTAAGGCTTAGATATGTTGATTATAGGTTGATTTTGGATGAATATGTAGATTGGTTTGTGATTTGGAGTAGAGTTGAGCTTGAGTTGAGTTTCAAGGATTTTGGAGAAATTTCTAGAGAGAGAAGGTGAGTAATTTCGAATTTGTTGATTTAATTGATGTTTATATGAGTTGTTGGTTGTTTATTGATGTATGAATGGGTTCGGTTTCGCCACATTGTTAGGTTTGGGAAATCGGAACCCTAGGAACGTAAGTGTGGATTTTGTGGTAAATTGCTCAACAAGAGGTAGGGATTCTTACCCCATTTTCTATCGTATTGTTCTTCTCTAAAGAGCGGTTTAAATTCTTCATTGGTCTTTATTATTTGTGTTCTTGCCTAAATTGTTTCTTAGGAAGAACGAACCTTGTTGTTGGTTATTGATGAATTTGCATACCCTTTGAATGCTTAATCATCTATTGGGCGTGATAAACCTCGTTCATGCATCATGTAGTTATGTATATATATATAGGATTGTTATATATACGAGCTTCTTTTGCATGACATTATTGGACATGAATTATAGATGCATTGGGTCTACGAGTATGGACTCGTAGTATCCTTAGGTTATACTTTGTGATGATGTTGGATACCGAATGGGCACATTGTTGCTGGAATTCGGAATTTCCATGGTGTAGGTGCACCTATAGTCGTTCCAGGGCAAAGTGCAAGGGTTCCGATGATTTTCCGGAATATTCGTTGACTAGTGCCAGGCGCTGTAGGGTGTAGCCTGAGGTTATACATTGTTGTGACATTTTAGGATGTCATGTTGCTGCATTGAGCTCGTTTCAACATTCAGCCTTTAAGTTCTTATGATTCATTTTATTTTCCCTACTGAGCCTCATGCTCACCCTATTTCTTTTCTATATCCTTCAGGTGAGACTGGTGCTGAGAACCAGGCTGCGGATCAGTAGGAGGCGGCTTGACGTGGAAGGCCACCCTAGGAGCACTAGGATATATATTTGGTTGTTTGAGAACCTTGGTTATGAATTAAGTACATGTAGTACTTTTATTGGTTGACTATTATGTTGCTTAAATACCTTTTCGGTATGTTTGATGGATGGTCGGGAGGTATGCCGTGTGATTGGGACTCTCGTACCTAGATATAGGACCTTGGGTCCGGATTGATAGACTATGATAGTCTTTGATGATATTATTGATGTGATTATATTTTGCTTATTGATTGCATGTGATTAGGAGGCCTGAGGCCCTGCCTAGTGTATGAATGTGGATAGATGGCCAGAGGCCTGTTAGGCTGCGGAACTTCTCTGATTATTATTGATTATCTTTTCCGTGTTAAATGAGATGTGACTCTAGGCTGGCACCCTCCGATATACGGGGAGGTGCTGTCGGATTTCTATTAGAATCCGGGGTTAGGTTGGCGTGTGGTGAGGTCCTTATTGACGTGGCACATGCCTAAAGTGGCGCTCCCGGCTCAGTGCGTGAATTTCGGGTCGGGGCGCCACCGTTTGGTATCGGAGCCAGGTTAGCTCTACGTAGGATCTGGGGTTGGGTCCTAGATATAAGTTAGTAAGTCTCCAGGCCATGTCACGACCTCTGCTGATCCGGTACGTTTTCTTATCCCTTAAATCCTCAATTGATTAAGTCATGTTAAGTATCTTATCTGTTGTGGCGCAGATGGATACTCGTAGGGAGACCCGATCTACTCGCGCTGCGGCAACCCCGGGAGATGGGGGCAGGCGAGGACGACCTAGGGGCCGTGGTAGAGGAGTGACACGTGCTACTAGACGCACTCCTAGCACTCAGAATTCGGAGCCGGTGAATGATACCAACGAAAGAGTGGAGGAAAGAGTCGAGGTGGGAGATCCGGTGAGGACTTCCGAGCCAGTATTGCCGGAGGTACAGATTGCCCCGACTAGTACTGTGGGACAACCTGTGACCTTAGAGGCTTTGACAGGAATTGTGATGAACTTAGTTCAGGTTATACAAGCGCAGACTCAGGCGCAAGTGGTGAGAGCACCAGAAGTCCGAAGTGAAGGACAGGGTTCCGGGGCTAGTACTGGAGATGGTGCCAGACCAGGACGGGAGATTTATGAGGTTGATCAGTTAAGGAGGACTAGTCCTCCAGTGTTTGATGGCGAGGGAGAAGGGTACGAAGCCGGTGAATGGCTAAGGCAAATGAGCAAGAGATTTGAATCTCTAGTTCTACCCGATGACCGGAGGATGAAGCTGATCTTTTATTATCTTAAAGGAACAGCACATGACTGGTGGGATTCGCTGGATCAGAGAAAGAATGATTTGACTTGGACATCATTTGAAATGTTGTTCATGCAACGATTTGTGCCAGATAGCTTCCAATCTGACAAGGCCAGGCAGTACATGGAGTTGGTGCAAACTCCTGATATGACGGTGACGCAATATACCAAGAGGTATGAGGAACTCTATAGGTTTGGAAAGAAGTTTGCTCCAGATGATTGGAGCAAGACAGAGAGATACCGAGATGGGTTGATTCCTACTATTGGGAAGTTGATGATACCTTCCGGGGTGATGTCATATGACAAGGCAGTGGACATGGCTCTTAAGATAGAGCGGGGAGAGCGTAACTCCCGTCAGTACTGGGACATTCAAAAGGGTCGAAAGACCCCAGCTTCTAGTGGAGGAAGCAGTAGTAGTCAGAAGAGGTAGAAGATAGAACCTCAGACTCAAGGAGGCCAGAGAGGTGGTAGGGACCAGGGACAAAGGCCACGGGGTGGCAGATTTGCATGTTTCAAGTGTGGAAAGGAAGGGCACAAGAAAGATCAGTGTCCAGTGAAGGGAATTGTGTGCTTTGGGTGTGGTGCGGCTGGCCATAGGAGGAATGAATGTCCTCAGGGTGGCAAAACTTCAGATCAATATCATACACCCGGAGTACCACCTTCTGCAATTTCTCCAGCCCTTCCCTCTACTGTTCCATCAGGGGAAAGAGGACGAGGCGGACCTAGGCAGACTCCGCAGCTACAGTCGACCCAGACGCAGACCCGGGCATTTGCATTGGGACATCAGGAGACTCCTGAACATCCCAACTTCATTGGAGGTACTTTCCTTATTTCAAACTGTTGGGCTAGGGTGTTGTTTGATTCGGGAGCTACAGCTTCATTCATTACTAGTGCCCTAGCACATTCCTTAGGGTTGGAAATTTCACCGATAAGGCGTATGTTTACAATGTCTTCACCATTTGGGTATTTTACTTCTTTAGAAGGGGTAGCATTTGGGTGTGAGTGTCGATTTGGGGAAGTGGTCTTGAAGGCTGATTTATATGTGATGGACTTCAAGAATTTCGATGTAATCCTTGGAGCAGATTGGTTGACAAAGCACCATGGGTTGCTAGATTTTTGGGAGAGGAAAATTACTCTTAGAGTACCCGAGGGTGGGGTGATTCGGTTGAAGGGATCGAAGGGGATTCCTTGTCCTCATTTCTTAGAAAATCCTTTATACCAGGATTGTGGGATGGCGAGTTTGGTGACATCAGCACCTAGGGGTGATTTTACAACACCGATTCAGGTGGTGGAAGAATTTATGGATGTGTTTCCGGAAGAGTTACCTAGACTGCCTCCAAAGAGAGAAATAGATTTTGCCATCGAGTTGCATCCGAACGTGAAACGAATTTCGATTTCTCATTATCGGATGGCTCCGGCGGAGTTGAAAGAATTGATGATGCAACTAGAAGAGTTGCAAGATTTGGGGTTTATTAGGCCGAGTGTATCTCCATGGGGTGCACCAGTATTGTTTGTAAAGAAGAAAGATGGGTCGTTGAGAATGTGTATCGACTATCGGCAGCTGAATAGAGCTACAGTGAAGAATAAATATCCGTTACCACGGATCAATGATTTATTTGATCAGTTGAGAGGTGCCAAGCATTTCTCCAAGATTGACTTGAGGTCAGGATATCATCAATTGCGGATAAGGGATGAAGATATTCAGAAGACAGCGTTTAGGACTCGATATGGGCATTATGAGTTCTTAGTAATGCCATTTGGGTTGACTAATGCCCCGACTGTGTTCATGGATTTGATGCAACGGGTTCTTAAACCGTTTTTGGATAAGTTTGTAGTGGTATTCATAGATGATATCTTGATTTACTCTACAACGGAGGAAGAGCATGGTGAACACTTAAGAGTGGTTCTGTCAACTCTGAGAGAGAATCAGTTGTATGCTAAACTTAGTAAATGTGAGTTTTGGGCCATAAAAGTGAAATTTCTTGGTCATGTTATTACACAGGAGGGCATAGCAGTTGATTATTCTAAGGTTGAATCCGTTTTGAATTGGATGAGACCGAAGAACGTGACAGAGATAAGAAGTTTCCTAGGGTTGGCAGGCTACTACCGAAGGTTCATTGAGGACTTTTCGAGAGTGGCTGCACCCATGACACAATTGACTAAGAAAAGTACACCGTTTGTTTGGACAGACGAGTGTGAGGCGGCATTTGAAGAGTTGAAGAAAAGGTTGACAACACCTCCTGTATTAGTAGTGCCGGAGAGAGATGTAGGCTACCAGGTGTATTGTGATGCATCTGGAGTGGGATTGGGATGTGTGTTGATGCAATGTGGGAGAGTTGTGGAGTATGGCTCTAGATTGCTGAAGACACATGAGAAGAATTATCCAGTTCATGACTTAGAACTTGCAGCAGTAGTATTTGCTTTGAAGCAATGGCGGTATTATCTCTGTGGAGAGAGATTTGAGGTCTTTTCAGATCATAAAAGCCTCAAGTACTTATTCACTCAAAAGGAGTTGAACTTGCGACAAAGGCGGTGGATGGAATACTTGGAGGATTTCGAATTTAATTTGCAATACCATCCCGGTAAAGCAAATGTAGTGGCGGATGCGTTGAGTCGGAAAATTGGGTTGGCCAGTTTGGCATTGCACGAATGGGAGATTGTTGAGACAATCAACCAATTTGGGTTGGAATTAAGGAATGAGGAAGAAAAGGTATACCTGGGTTGTATAACTTCGAGACCACAGATGGTTCAGAAGGTTATGGATGCGCAGAACGGCGATCCCTCCTTTGATGTGATTGATGAGAGTTCAGGATGGGTTCGAGGGATTGACGGTGGAGTGAGATATGTTGGGAGGTTGATAGTTCCCGATGATGGGGAACTACGGCTAGAGATCTTGAAGGAGGCACACCATTCATGGTTTGCCATGCATCCTGGGGTTACAAAAATATATCAAGATTTAAAAAGGAACTTTTGGTGGAAGGGGATGAAGGCCGACGTGGCCAGGTATGTGGCGAGGTGTCTGACTTGCCAACAGGTGAAAGGTGAACATCAAAAGCCGGCGGGGTTGTTACAACCACTACTGGTAGCGCAATGGAAATGGGAGATGATCACTATGGACTTTGTGACGGGGTTTCCAATGACTGAGAAGAAATATGACACGGTGTGGGTGATAGTGGATCGATTGACCAAGTCGTCACACTTTCTACCAATGAACAAGACAGATTCATTGGAATCCTTGAGTAGCTATTATGTGAGAGAGATTGTAAAGTTGCATGGAGTGCCATTATCTATTGTGTCAGACCGGGATCCACGGTTCACTGGTAGATTTTGGAGCAGTTTGCAAAAAGCTTTGGGTACGAAGTTAGATTTTAGCACGGCATACCATCCTCAGAGTGATGGGCAAAGTGAGAGAACTATCCAGATATTGGAGGACATGCTTAGAGCATGTGTGGTAGATTTTGGAAAGAGTTGGGACCGATACATATATTTGGCAGAGTTTGTGTACAACAACTCATTCCAACGTAGTATCGGTATGGCTCCATTTGAGGCGCTATATGGGAGACCTTGCAGATCACCATTGTGTTGGGCTGAGGTCGGGGGAAAAGTAATTTCGGGACCGGAATTGGTCAAAGAGGCTCAAGAGCGAGTTGAGGAGGTTAGGAGGCGGCTTGTCACCGCACAGAGTCGTCAAAAGTCATATACTGATAATAGAAGAAGACCGTTGGAATTTGCGGTGGGAGACAAGGTATTCCTTAAGGTTAGTCCGAGACATGGTGTTCAACGGTATAGTAAACAGGGGAAGTTAGCACCAAGGTTTGTGAAACCATTTGAAATTCTAGAAATGGTGGGACCGGTAGCATATCGGTTGGCTCTGCCACCTAAGCTAGAAAGGGTTCATAATGTATTTCATGTCTCTATGCTCCGGAAGTATGAGCCGGACCCTACACATGTATTGGATTGGACCACCTTGGAGGTTGAAGAAGATGGAAGCTATACTCTTCAACCGGTTAAAATCTTGGACCGTCAAAATAAGGTCACGAGAACGAGTATAATTCCTTTGGTAAAGGTGAAGTGGATGTACCATGGTACGGAAGAAGCAACTTGGGAGTTAGAGTCTCGTATGATGGACAAGTACCCGGCTTTGTTCAAAAATCCAGGTACATAACTAAATTTCGGGACGAAATTTGTTTAAGGGGGAAGGGATGTGAGATCCCGACCCAAAAATATTATGTTTGGTTAAATTTTAAGTAATAAGTTATTGGAAAAATGAGTTCGAAGAGATAACGGACCATTGGAAGTGTATAAGACCCTAAAAAAAATAGTTTTGCGCTTGGTTCGGTAAATGGGTCATAACTTTTAGTGTACATGTCCATTTTGGGCCCATAATATATCAAATCGAAGCTTAGACCGAGACGGATAATAAATTTGAGAAAAAACTGGGTTTCTGTGAACAGTAATCCGTCCGGACGGATAATTGGGCGTCCGGACGGATATGCCTAAACGGAAGGCAGAAAGGTTCTGTGAATAGTGATCCGTCCGGACGGATAATTGGGCGTCCTGACGGATATGCCTAGATTCAAACCAGTGGGTTACATGAAGAGTAATCCGTCCGGACGGATGCTTAGGGCGTCCGGACGGCTATCGGGAAATCAGTTTTTAAGAAACAGAGAGACATTTCTGGACATTACCAACACTTGGAGAGCCCGAGAAGAGAGAGAAAGAGTGAGAAACTTAGAGAGAGAAGGAGATTTGTTGAGGTTTTTGCTTGGTTTTCCATGGATTCATGAAGTATGTCAAGAATCAAGGTGGAATCAAGGAAGATTTGAAGGTTTGAGGTGAGTTTTCATAGTTTTGGAATTCTAGGGTTTTTCCTAGATTTGTTTGATTCTTTAATAGATGGAAGGTAAGGCTTAGATATGTTGATTATAGGTTGATTTTGGATGTATATGTAGATTGGTTTGTGATTTGGAGTAGAGTTGAGCTTGGGTTGAGTTTCAAGGATTTTGGAGAAATTTCTAGAGAGAGAAGGTGAGTAATTTCGAATTTATTGATTTAATTGATGTTTATATGAGTTGTTGGTTGTTTATTGATGTATGAATGGGTTCGGTTTCGCCACATTGTTAGGTTTGGGAAATCGGAACCCTAGGAACGTAAGTGTGGATTTTGTGGTAAATTGCTCAACAAGAGGTAGGGATTCTTACCCCATTTTCTATCGTATTGTTCTTCTCTAAAGAACGGTTTAAATTCTTCATTGGTCTTTATTATTTGTGTTCTTGCCTAAATTGTTTCTTAGGAAGAACGAACCTTGTTGTTGGTTATTGATGAATTTGCATACCCTTTGAATGCTTAATCATCTATTGGGCGTGATAAACCTCGTTCATGCATCATGTAGTTATGTATATATATATAGGATTGTTATATATACGAGCTTCTTTTGCATGACATTATTGGACATTAATTATAGATGCATTGGGTCTACGAGTATGGACTCGTAGTATCCTTAGGTTATACTTTGTGATGATGTTGGATACCGAATGGCACATTGTTGCCGAAAGTCGGGATTTCCATGGTGTAGGTGCACCTATAGTCATTCCGGGGCAAAGTGCAAGGGTTCCGATGATTTTCTGGAATATTCGTTGACTAGTGCCAGGCGCTGTAGGGTGTAGCCCGAGGTTATACATTGTTGTGACATTTTAGGATGTCATGTTGCTGCATTGAGCTTGTTTCAACATTCAGCCTTTAAGTTCTTATGATTCATTTTATTTTCCCTACTGAGCCTCATGCTCACCCTATTTCTTTTCTATATCCTTCAGGTGAGACTGGTGCTGAGAACCAGGCTGCGGATCAGTAGGAGGCGGCGTGACGTGGAAGGCCACCCTAGGATCACTAGGATATATATTTGGTTGTTTGAGAACCTTGGTTATGAATTAAGTACATGTAGTACTTTTATTGGTTGACTATTATGTTGCTTAAATACCTTTTCGGTATGTTTGATGGATGGTCGGGAGGTATGCCGTGTGATTGGGACTCTCGTACCTAGATATAGGACCTTGGGTCCGGATTGATAGATTATGATAGTCTTTGATGATATTATTGATGTGATTATATTTTGCTTATTGATTGCATGTGATTAGGAGGCCTGAGGCCCTGCCAAGTGTGTGAATGTGGATAGATGGCCAGAGGCCTGTTAGGCTGCGGAACTTCTCTGATTATTATTGATTATCTTTTCCGTGTTAAATGAGATGTGACTCTAGGCTGGCACCCTCCGATATACGGGGAGGTGCTGTCAGATTTCTATTAGAATCCGGGGTTAGGTTGGCGTGTGGTGAGGTCCTTAGTGACGTGGCACATGCCTAAAGTGGCGCTCCCGGCTCAGTGCGTGAATTTCGGGTCGGGGCGCCACAAGTCAACTGCTATGCCCTCCTGAGTGATTACATGTCCTAAAAATTTCACTTTTATGGCCCAGAACTCACACTTGCTCAGTTTGGCATACAATTGATTTTCCCTTAATGTCTGTAGAACCACCCTTAAGTGTTCTTCATGCTCCTCTTCTTTGGCAGAGTAGATCAAGATATCGTCTATGAACACCACCACAAAGTTATTTATAAACGGCCTAAGAACTCGTTGTATCAAATCCATAAATACTGCCGGGGCATTGGCCAATCCAAACGGCATTACCAAGAACTCATAATACCCGTACCGAGTCCTAAACACTATCTTCTGAATGTCCTCATCCTTCATTCGTAGTTGATGATATCCTAATCTCAAGTCAATCTTGGAGAAACGCCTAGCACCCCTCAATTGGTCAAATAGATCATTAATCCTAGGCAACGGATACTTGTTCTTCACAGTCACTTTGTTCAGGTGCCTATAATCAATACACATCCTCAACGAGCCATCTTTCTTCTTCACAAATAATACTGGTGCTCCCCACGGGGACACACTCGGCCTAATAAATCCTAAATCCTGCAACTCTTCTAGTCGCGTCATCAATTCTTTCAACTCTGCTGGAGCCATTCGATAAGGCGGAATCGATATCGGTTTCACATTCGGATGCAGCTCTATAGCAAAGTCAATCTCCCTCTTTGGCGGTAATCCTGGCAACTCCTTTGGAAATACATCTATGAATTCCTCCACTACCCGAATCGGCGTAATGAAGTCACCCTTAGGTGTTGAAGTCATCAAGCTTGCAATCCCACAGTCTTGATACGAAGGATTTTCCAAGAAAAGTGGACAAGGAATCCCTTTCAATCCCTTTAACACAATCACCCCTCCATCGGGTACTCTAAGCAAAAATTTCCTTTCTCAGAAATCTAGCAAACCGTGGTGCTTTGTCAACCAATCTACTCCAAGGATTACGTCAAAATCCTTGAAGTCCATCACATAAAAGTCGGCCTTAAGAGATATCTCTCCAAACCGACATTCACATCCAAAAATTATCCCTTCTAAAGAAGTGAAATACCCAAACGGCAAAGACACCGTAAACATACGCCTTATAGGCGAAATTTCTAACCCTAGTGAATGTGCCAAACAACTAGTCATGAATGAGGATGTAGCCCCCGAATCAAACAACACCCTCGCCCAACAATTTGAAATAAGAAATGTACCTCCAATGAAATTAGGATGCTCTGGTGCCTCTTGGTGTCCCAAGGCAAATGCTCGTGCCTGACCCAAAATCGGCTGCTGCTGCGGTCTACCACCTCGTCCTCTCCCTCCCGCTGGAACTGTAGAAAGTAGAGCTGGAACTGGTGCTGGAGGTGGTAATCCCGGTGCCTGAGACTGTGCCTGCTACGTGGTACCACCACTCTGTGGACACTCATTCCTCCTGTGCCTTATCAAATTACATCCAAAGCACCTTGGACCCGTAGTCCTGTATTGATCCTTCTTATGCCCCTCTTTACCACATCGAAAACATGTGATCTTTCCACCACGTGGCCTAGGCCCCTTGCCTTGGTGCCCTTTCTGATTTTGAGAGTCAGTTCTCTGTTTCTTTTGACTACCTCCACCTGTGGATGAAGAGGTCCATCCTTTTTGGGCGTCCCAATACTGTCGGGAGTTTCTATTCTTTTGTTCAAAACTCAATGCCATATTTATTGTCTCAACATAATTCTGAACTCTAGTAGCAAACACCATCTCACTCAGACTTGGAATCAATCCATCACAATATCTCTCCGCCTTGCTTCCCTCATCAGGAGCAAACTTCCTACCATACTTACACAGCTCCTCATACCTCTTGGTATACTGTGACACCGTCATGTCTGGTGTCTGTACAAACTCCAAATATTGTTTGGCCTGATCGGCCTGAAAAGTATGTGGAACAAACCGCTCCATAAACAATAATTCAAAAGAAGCCCACGTTAGTTCATACTCCCTCGAGCCTAAGGAATTCCACCAATCATAGGCATCACCTCTCAGATAATAAAACACCAGCTTCACCCTCCGGTCATCCGGTATGGCTAAAGTATCAAATCTTGCTCCCAGTTGATGTTCCCATTCTTCAGCTTCTCGACCTTCCCCCTCTCCGGAAAAGATAGGAGGACTTGTCTTTCTCAACTGGTCAACCTCGTACATTTCCCTACCCAATCCTTGCATTGATCCTGTTTCGGTACCAGCTCCTGAAGCCTGCCCCTCAGTACGAGCCTCAAGTGTTCTAGCAAGCCGGTTCGTCACCACTTGAGTTAGGTTTATCATGGCAGTTGCCAATGCTTCTAATGTCACTGATTGACCCCCCAAGATGGTAGAAGCAACTTGCACCGTCGGAGGTGCCTCCACATGCACTGGAGCAACCCCTGGAGTCGTCTCCTGTCCCCTGGTCTGAATATCATCACCCAATTGTTGTTCTTCCAGCACTGTATCCTCCTCCCTGATCTTTGTATCCTACGAGTGTCCATCTGTGCCACAACAGATAACACTATTTAATACAAAATGGATAACGAGGATTTAAGGGGAAAGAGTATGTACCGGATCTACAGAGATCGTGACATGGTCTAGAGACTACTAACATACAACTAGGACCCAATCCCAGATCCTACGTAGAGCCGAAACTTGGCTCCGATATCAAATTGTAACGCCTCGACCCGGGAGGCGCTACTGTTTAAACCTAGTTCAATATCTATGAGATATTAAACCTCCACATTATTATAAAAGATTAAATCTTAATTTCTCCAAACGGAATCCATAAATTTTGGCAGCAACACTTCAAATGCTTGCATATGGAGTTTGGCAGCAACACTTCAAATGCTTGCATATGGAGTTTCAGCAGATTTTATGGAGGAATATATCAAAATCAAGGAAACTACCGTACTTGAAAGTCTAAAAAGATTTGTCAAGTCTGTATTCCGGACAAGTGCATGAACCAACGATCATTTTGGAAGCAATTGCATCCTATGATCTTTGAATTTGGCATGCGTTCTTTTGAATGCCAAGATTTAACAATGATATTAATATTTTGAAACGATCTATTGTATTTCAAGAACTTGCTATGGGGCATGCTCCTACAGTGAATTATTCTATTAATAGTCATAACTACAAAATGAGATATTACTTAGGCGACGACATCTATCCTTCTTGGGCTACATTCGCGAAAACAATTCTTGCACCGTGGTCACACAAACATGGACACTTTACAAAGTGTCAGGAATCCGCAAGAAAGGATGTTGAATATGCTTTTGGAGTCCTACAAGCATAATTTGCAATTGTATGTGCTCCAACTTGATTTCTTCATACTGATATGTTAGACGACATCAAGATTGCTTGTATCATATTACACAATATGATAGTCAAAGACGAGAGAGATTCATATCAGCAGTTCGATCCTAGTGCATATGAACAAATAAATGATAGTCCTCCTCTAACATAGACTTCAAACAATATGGGAGACATCATGATTGAACTTCATTCAACGTTACCATCTTATTAGGGATAGATAAGTCCACAACCAATTACAAATCAATCTTATTAATCATGTATGGAATCTTCACAGTGACACATGATAACTATGTTCGGTTTCATTTTGCAAGTCAAGCATGTAATTTCAAAATACAAGTCAAGTAGTACTATGTAATTTCATTTTACAAGTCAAGTAACATATATCTATGCTATTGATGATCAAATAACAAGTCTGGTGATCAAATAAAAAGTCAAAATGCAAATAACAAGTCCTATGAACTATGTTCCAAATCTAAATCCAAATAACTAAATTTCCAATTAGAAAAATCAAACAAAATGCAATAACAAAGAACAAAGGGCATCACCAATGCTACAATTCATACCAATGAACCAGCTCCTTAATGTCCACGTCTATCAACGACATCAACTTACAATGCCTCAATGTACTTGCATTGTACATTACCTAAAGATTTCAAATCAGTCATCATGATTTGAAATTCCCTAATTTTTTTCTTTTTTTGTTCAACCTTCTCTTACTTGGCAAGTACAAACTGTCTCTCTGATTTTGCCATAACATTCTCCACTTCTGCCCTAACTTGCTCCACCTTCAGCTTCACCTCCAGCTTCACCTCCAGCTTATTAGTTTCCAATGTTAAATGATCCTTCCATTCTTTGTCAATTCTAATTCTCTCAACTTTAGCTGGTGCCATCCTTTACTCGTGCTCTTTCTTCTTATCAAGTGTTAATTACCCCCACAATCTCAACATGTCCATTGTTACCAACCTTGTCTTTCATTTTTTATAGCTTTTGACCAATTGGTCTTTCAACTGAAAATGATCGTACGAACTCATCATCATCCACATTAATAGCATTAGCTATAGTCATGACAAAGGTGCCATTTTGCTTTCTTTTTGAGGAAGACTATCCTACATGTGTATTCCACTTTGGTTGATGCCTCAACAAGTTCCAACAATGATCGAATTGAAAATGAGTCTTTGGCATCTGATGATACATCTCCTTTGCCATTTGGATATGTCAAATTTCAAGACAACGAACAAGTACCAAAAGTTTTGAACTTAAATCATAAATATCAAACCATAATGTATGCTTACCTTGTCAATCTCATTCATACCGGATGGATGAGACTCCTCAATTTGAGTTAAAAAGCCTGAGAACTTGTTTATCGAAAGTTGAATAGACGACCAACGACTATTCAATGATCTTTCAATTTGATGGCCGTGATTAGAGCCTTTTGAGTCTTTGTATAATTGTCCAATTCTTGACCAAAACGTTTTTACCTTTTCGTCTGTCCTTTGAATTGCATCCATACTTGTGTTCAACCAAGAGGAAACCAAGTTTTTGTCTTTGTCAATGGAGAAGTAACCTCCATGATTGTTTGATCTCTGACTCGTAGTCCGAATCTTTTTAGGACCACTAACTTCTTTATAAGAACTCACCATACGCACATTTGTGTGGTGTGCTGTGTAGAATCATCCAAGAATGGATCAAATTCCTCATTATTTTGATAATCCATACCTAAATAAAACCAGAGACAAGAATTGTAAGTTTGAAAAAAATCAACAAAATAACAATGACACATTGTCTAATTGCAATTAGCTATCCAAGAATTTTAAACTTTCCAGATAGTTCTATATGATGATCAAATAGCAATTCTAAATCTCAACAAAATAATAAGTCTAAATATAAGAAGTTCAAATCTCAGCAAATGAACAAGTCCAAATTTGATGATCAAATCACAATTTCAAATATGATAAACAAATATAGAAGGCTAAATGCAAATACAATAACTAGTCCAGATGCAAATAATTTCATATTCAATTGCAAACCCAAAACAAGTACAAAGCAGTACCAAAGATCCAATTCATATCCAAAGTCCAAATCTCAGCAAATGAACAAGTCTAAATCTGATGATCAAATCATATTCCAAATATGATAAACAAATATACAAGTCCAAATGTAAATACAATAACTAGTCCAAATGCAAATAATTTCATCTCCAATTACAAATGCAAAAGGCAATACCAAATATCCAATTCATTTCCAAAGATATCCGAGTCAGATATTGTAGCCCAAAACCAACATATCTCAGCTTCTAGCTTTTGCTAGTCAATCTTCCCAACTACTATGCATACAGTACTATTTGTGTTTTAGTTCATTCATTCTCAATATTAAAGCAGCGTAAGATTAAATGGAACAACAATAAGTCCAACAAACAAATTTAAGAAAAATTATTTAAAAAGAAGAAAAAAAAAAGAGTATGAACATTTGTTTTCTTCTTCACAATTTTTTTTTCCTCACTCTTCGATGTCCACACCTAGTACTATCACTCTACTTAAGTCTAGTCTAGATATACATACCAATTATGCATATATACCACACATACCAGCAAACTTGCCAAATCGGGTATCACACTTATTGGAGACATTCAAGCCAGAGATAAGAAATCACATTCAAACTAGGTGGCAATGACATTCAAACAATTAAATCTTTAAACATAATGAATAGAAAACAAAGCATGGAAAAGGAAAACTATAAAAGGGGAAGAATTGTTCATCAACATAAATTGAAATACATCAATCCAACAAGCAAGCCCAAAATTGAACGAGTAATAAGGGAAGTTCGATAATCTTAAGTAAGGGGAAAGATCAATTACGGTTTAGTTCGAACCATTTGAGAAAACAAGCAAGCCCTAAATTGAAAATCCAAATCGAATCCACTACCAACAAGCAAAGACAAGTTAACCTAAATACAAAATCAAACCCAAAAACATAGAGATGTTACCTAGATGATGACCACAAAAGAGGAAACAACATGACTCTAGTACGCCTGGGAGAGGAAGTACTTGCCCGACGATGAAAGTGTTCTTTGCTTGAGAGATAATGAGAAGACAAATAAACCTAAATGCAAAATCGAACCCAAAAACATAGAGGTGTTACCCGGATGATGATCATAGAAGAGGAAATAACATGACTCTAGTGCGCCTAGGAGAGGAAGTTCTTGTCTGACGATGAAAATCTTCTACGCATGGGAGATAACGAGAAGACAATATAATTTTTTAATTACAAATAATATGTCATGTATAGTGATACATGAGGAGTCCAGACCCACTATAGCAGATCAATAAAACACAGTGGATTGTGAAGTAACTGATGTGGACTGTCTTTTTAGTAAAAGAGAAATATGTTACTTTATTTTAGAGTCTAGTACCTATATCAAGTATTTGATGTGGTGCTCTTACGACTAATTATAGCCAAACTAATGACAATCCACTATTTCTTTACGACCTGATTGACTCCCTTGCCCATATACTTAGGGCAGCTCATGCTACTTTTTCTAGGGATGCACAAAGGTCTGGTTGGGTCGGGTTTGCTGTCATACATCATCTGACCCGCATAGGTTCTGGTTGGAGGAAGCTCAACCTATAACCAAACTTATTTGAGTTTAGGTTGGGTTGGGTGAAAAGTATGGGGTTGGGTCGGGTGAACTTTGATACCGTGAATTTTATTTGAGTTTGAGCGAACCTTGAGAATGAGAGTGTGGGTTGTGTGGAAGTGTCGGGCTATAAGCCAAAACACCTCTAAAGGGGACTAAGACTATCATTCTCATATGATAAACATATCTCCTGTCTTTGTAGGAACGACATTATGTATAAAACAACGTAGTTTTACTTGGGTAAAGTAAGATCGGATTAATATGGGTTGAAATTAACAAAATCATATAACCGACCAATTGTCAAATGGATTACCTTTTCTAACCCATATCTAACTGAACAACCGGGTGTCGATCGAATTTTCGCGGAATTGGGTCGGGTTGGGTTGATGGGTTGAGTTGGGTTTAAAATGGATTTTGTGCTCTCCTAATTTTTGCTATGCCTTTTTTTCTATTAAAAATAAATAAAAAAATGAAGACAATAACAAGCAGATATGAATGCGATATTTTTGCTTTCCATGTGTCTTTTGGAAGTTTTGAGTCCATTTTTTAAACTGATTTCTGTAAACTTTTTTGGAGCATACAATTCCGATGCTGAACTGAGAATTTTTTTCCTTTTGGAAGAATAGCCATTTGGTTTCTGAATTTCAGGTCTCTCTCAAGCTTGATCAATCTTTTATCTCCTTTTGATCTCATTCATGTGATCCAGCTCTCCTCCTCTATCTCAACTGGGTTTCCTCTTTTCGCAATCATACTTTTGTGGGTCTTGAAGCGAATGAAGAATTTATTAAGGATTTTGGTACTTTTGGCGATCGTTTGTTTTTGCTGAGTTTGTGAATAAAAGGGGAAATAGTTGTGGTGGTGGTGGTGGGATCTTGGGGGTGTTTAATGGTATCTGAATTTGGATACTTAGGGTTTGTGGGAGCATGAGACTAGACAGTCGAGACAGTAAAGTGAGGCAGCCTTGGAGCGTTTGCGAATCAAAGGGCGGAAAGAAGACGAAGAAGAATTTTGATGATGACGGGGGTGATTCTGTGGTGGGGACAGGTTGTTGGATTAAGTTCAGGTTTATAGGAAGCTGCATTTCTTCAAGATCCAAAGTTGATAGCTCTGTTAGTGGGACCAGTACCCATTATGGTGAGTCTTCCCAACCTTGAAAGTTTTTTCATTTAATTGGCCATATTATTCGGATTTTAAGTTCTGGCTTGAATTGTAGATAATGATGGATGTGGAATTTAGCCATTGGTGGAACAAAAAGGAAATTTTAAGCAAGCATTAATAGGAATAAAATATCCAGAGTACCATTTTGCTTGTTGCATCCTAAAATGTTGCACGACTGGTATGGAATAGTGAGGTCAAATAGCACAATCCTGTCGGTAATTATTTAAATTAGAATTTGTTTTAACATTGTGTATTTGAAGCAATCAAACACAAGCTTAGTGTTCTTCCTTTGTAAATTGGATAAATGCTTCATTGTCAAGGGGTTGCAGCATTCTTTTATAAATTTTGAGACATCATGTACCTCACTTACCGTTGCACTGTCTTAGTGCCCCTTAGTAGTATTTCTTTTGCATTTGGAAAAAAGATAGAAAGGAAGAAACAAAGAGAGATTCTCCCAAGAAATAATTTTCAAAGTTGTTGACTGCACATGTTCCCAAGAACTGCAAAACACTGTTAAAAGTCCAGGGATGATGACTAGACAAAACATTTTTGTTGCATTTACACTTAAATTTTTGTCCACCCTAGAGATTCAGAGATATGCTCAATGTGTCAGAGAACTAGATGTTTCTACAACCTGTGAACCTGGGAATTTGTCTTTTCTGTGTTCAAATATCTTGGCCTTGGTTGGAAGATAGCAGTAATAAGCTTGCCCATTCAGTGCATTTAAGACCATTTAGTAAAATGTCTTATTGTAAGTTTTCTTCTGGTCTTAAAATTGGAAGCATGGACGATTTTATGGTGTTGGCAGAAATCCATATGGCTTGGTAATCTACTTTAAACTTCAGTTTTATCTCCTATTATGTGGTCATTTGAGAACATATCAAAATCATGCTTGAGGTTTCTATTTCGTTGTATTGCATTGCCAAATTGGGTATCAACATTCCTTGCATTTTCTAACTCACGAAAAAAATCCTTTCTAGAGACTGATAAAATCACTTGTGAAATCAAATTTCACATCGTCTTATTTTGAACGTGATAAAGACCCCTCCCAAGCCAATATTCATGGATGTTGGAGAGCCTAGGCCCATACCCACCCGAACAGTCCAACTGGCCCAGCCCGTGTCCATGGGCGTACCCATGAATCAGCTCTAGTCCAACTGGCCTCCACAATCAAGGCCTATCCCTATCATGTGAAAACTCATCGGACATACCCTGCTTATTAATAGCACTTCACATCCCCATCTTTCTGATGTGGGATGTGTGTTACAGAACAAATGTAAATCTGCAATATGTGGTACATGCACTTTTGAGCACAAAAGTTGTTCAAAGCCTACATTTTCTTTAAATTTGACTCTCTTCTAACATGTCATATTTGTTTATGGGTCAGCGGAAAGTAAATTTACAAATGACACAAGCAGAGACCAACCTGCTGCTCCCACTGTCTCATCTACGACTACTAGTAATGCAGAAAGTAATTCATCCACCTCCAAACTTGAAGAGGAGCTTAAAATTGCTTCTCGGCTGCGAAAATTTACTTTTAATGATCTTAAGTTGGCCACAAGAAATTTTAGACCCGAGAGTCTTCTGGGAGAAGGTGGTTTTGGTTGTGTGTTCAAAGGTTGGATTGAAGAAAATGGAACTGCTCCGGTAAAACCTGGCACTGGTCTTACAGTTGCTGTTAAAACGCTCAACCATGATGGACTTCAGGGTCATAAAGAATGGCTGGTTAGGAGCTTTCCTTATATATTTTGATTATGAATCACTGATTACTTGTTTTTATGCATGTTTGGATGTACAATTCTTTTTTCCATCTTGATATTTGACTCCTCTCCATTCTCTGTCTTTATGGTAATTCTTTGCTATTTTATGTTCATGGCAGGCTGAAGTGAATTTTCTTGGGGATCTTATTCATTCTAATTTGGTTAAATTGTTCGGTTATTGTATTGAAGATGATCAAAGACTGCTTGTCTATGAGTTCTTGCCTCGAGGAAGTTTGGAGAACCACCTCTTCAGAAGTATGTGACTGCCTTTTCTGTATTTGAAGCTGCTGTATTTCCATCTCATTCTGGAATTGATTATGAAGGTTCAACTCCGGTGTATAAGATAAAAAATTTATACCCATGTACTTGTAGTTGTAGGAGGGCTTAAATGCTAATTTCTCTGTTCCTCATATTTTGTCTGAGTGTGGTTTGGATGTGGTTCCTCCAAATTATTTGCGTTTATTACTTGACATTGATGAGAGTGATCCGGAATTTATTATTGATTTGCGTGTTTAATGAATAATAATCATCAATCCTTTGCATGGTAATCATGCTGTCTCTTCTGTAATTATTTGTCCATTCAACTGATGGAAGTGCTTTGTTGAAACAAACTATCTAGCCTGAGTTTGCTGATCATGATTTTGAATAGAACAAGATGGAAGAATGCTTCATCAGCTGTTATCAAGCTTAGTAATATTTCATTCATTCAACTTTTACTTGGCCTCTATGTTATAAAGATAGGAGGGCACATTTCATTTGGTCCAGTTTCACAAGAATTACACTGTTTTTTATCTGCTTTGTCTGTGTGTGCATATGTTGCTGGAGAGGAAGGTTCACTCTGCTGTAGCCCGTATTTACTGGTAGCATTTTTGAAAACTGACAATTGTATCTACGTCCCTGAATATTTGAGTTGTAAAATAAATTGAATTCTATCAGTTGATCATAACTTAGTTTCTAGAGTGCCAGTCTGTGCTTTTTTGTAATAGTTTGCTGGCGTAGTGTTTAATCTAAATCCATAAAATTCTTGTCATATGCAGGATCCCTGCCTCTTCCATGGTCCATAAGAATGAAAATCGCCCTAGGTGCAGCAAAGGGTCTTGCCTTTCTTCATGAAGAAGCTGAAAGACCGGTGATATATCGGGATTTTAAAACCTCAAACATCCTATTAGATGCGGTAGATGATGAAGAATGTGTCAATATTTTATATTTGCTAATATGTGTTGTTTTTCTAAAAGTATACTATTTCAGGACTACAATGCCAAACTTTCTGATTTTGGACTTGCCAAAGATGGTCCTGAGGGGGATAAAACCCATGTCTCAACTCGTGTAATGGGAACATATGGTTATGCTGCGCCAGAATATGTGATGACTGGTATGTGTTGGTAAATGCAATTTCATACTTTGTTGTAACATTATCTTGTTTCTCATACTGCCCTTTTCCTTTAAACTTCACCCATGGAAGGCAGATAGTTGATCAATATTTATGGCTACCGACTTCTCTTTTTTTTTCCCCCATTTTTTCGAAGTTTCTTTCTTTTCCCCTTACTTTTTCATCCTAGAAATTGTCTTAATGTTCAATTTTTTTTTTATGTACATTGCCATGTGGTTCCTATTTTAGCTATGAATTTCACTCCAATTAATTCTACAAACTTATTAATCCAGGGATGACTGCAGGCAGCTCTATGTTTCCTTGTATGTGAACTCTCATTCATAATCACGACAGTGAAGTAGTTGCCATAGCTTGCACAATATTCATTCAGTTACACTAATTTTTCTTTAAATACTTTAAATCAGACTTTTCTTTCGCATCTCCTAGCAATTTTCTTTCGTATATGACGTTGTAGATACTTCTGAATTACAAGAGCTCGAAGTCTTGAACCTTTGGGAGATAGATTTGGAGACTCTTTTTCGGATAATATTTGTTTGTTATACAATATGATGGTCTTCTTTATTCTCTTATTTAAAGAACTTGAACAACTGGGCAAAGAGTCTTGGCTGCAGCTTGTGTTATTTTTTCACAGTGAAATGAGGCTTTTAAGTTTTTGTGATCAACTGTTAATGCTATGTGGTCTTGTATGGTACCTTTTTTTGTTGCTGCCTTCTGAAGATGTCTGTTTGGAAATCTAGGTCTGCAGCTGGTGCATATGACTCTTTTGTTGGTTATGCAAATTATTAACTTTTTAATTGATGATTAATGGAAAAATCAATATTTTCTTTATTTCTCTAATTGTCAGTTGGGATACAAAATCTTGAGTTGCCATCACAATTATTATGGAAAGCTGCACTGCTTTAAATGGTTGAGTTAGTCTCATAAGATTTTTCATTCTGTCTCAGGACATCTTACATCAAAGAGTGATGTATACAGTTTCGGTGTAGTTTTACTTGAAATGTTGACTGGTAGGAGATCTATGGACAAGAACCGTCCTAATGGGGAACATAACCTTGTTGAATGGGCTCGTCCCCACCTAGGAGAGAGAAGAAGATTCTACAGATTGATTGACCCCCGTCTGGAAGGTCATTTTTCAATAAAAGGTGCGCAGAAAGCTGCACAGATTTCTGCTCATTGTCTTAGCCGTGATCCCAAAGTTAGGCCTCTTATGAGTGAAGTTGTTGAAGCTTTGAAGCCTCTGCCCAACCTTAAGGACATGGCAAGCTCATCTTACTATTTTCAGACCTTGCATTCTGACCGAATAGGCTCCAGTCCAAATGCTAGAAATGGTATTCTAACACAAGCAGGTTCGCTTCCCAGGAATGGACAGCAACGGAGGAGCCTTTCTATACCCAACGGTTCCCATGCTTCTCCGCATCACTATCACTATCCGCATCAATCACCAAAACCCAATGGCAAACCACAAGCATTGGGTCGCTAATTATCTAGTATCTACTTATTTTCCAGTCCTTTCTAATTCATGAACAGCTGGAATTGTTAGGACAGGTGAAGTGTTACTCCAATTCCTATGTTAGCCATTGCCATTGATACTACATTCTGTTTGGAGATATCAAGAATCACACCCCCTGTCCATTTAAATATTACTCCTTTTTTAGTTAAAGTAAATGTTGTAGATTGATGCCGTTGAAAATAATACTGAGTCAAAGAACAAATGCTTATTTATACTGAGATGCAAACAAAATGCTTAGAAAAGCAGCATCACTTGCGCCTTCCCAACGAGACTGGATATTCTGTTACCTTACAAAAATGATAGGATGTGATACATCATACAAAAATGATAGGATGTGATACATCATACAAAAATGATAGGACATTTGATTTTTATTGGAGAAAATGTCGTTATAGTTTATAATTATTATGACTAGTGAGATCCAAGTCCCAAGACAAACAATGTTTTTATTCTCTGCTGAAAGGTAGCAAGTGCTTGAGAAACAGCAAACAAAGCCGTCCCCCTCCCTGTAATCCTTTCATTTGGATGTCAAAGGACTGCATTATTATTTACTGGCATTAGGTTAGGAGAATCATAAGATTACTGGGTTTTGTCAGTTTCCAGTTGACCTTTCTTCATGGTCAGTGTGTAATTCATTCTTTCCATCATACTGTGTCCCAACTAATCATCATGGACATGAAAGTATGTCGAGTCCAATGATCAGTTGTATACATCCAACTTAATTCTCACGTTCTGGAGTAATATAAGAAATTGTTCTTTCTTATTTTTTTATCATTGACTCGTACACTGGCCAAAGATTTCCAATCATGGAGTTATTTAGGTGACATAGGTCACTTATTATACCCAGAATGATAGATCCCTTATCGTATATTCACATGCCTCCACACACAAAACATCAAGGCCGATCATACGTGCATGAAACCTATGATTAAGGTAAGCAACGCATTGTGTAATCAGTACCAAGACATCTCATGGCAGAAGACAACTATGATACCTCAAATCTAAAGAATAGTTCACAATCATAACAGAGAGAACGTTACTTGACATGTGACAAATACTCCATGTAAAACTCTCAAGTTGGTTACGTTCAATTAACTTGTTCTACAACAAGAACCGGCATGTTTGTTTTGGTGTCAATACACCGATGATTGAAACTCACTATCTTATCATCTGATAACAGTAGATCATGACATGCAGTAACCTATTCAATTGTCATTGTCCAGATTACAATTCTATGCTTAGGATCAATTATGAATACGATACGAAATGAACTTGGTTATTCTAGCTTGAGAACAAGCATCACTTAACGAGATCATTGGACATTTATCAAATGCATATATGTAAAGGAATCACTACAAGTTTAGTGATGAACTTTCTTGTCCAAACGAGATCCTTTGTAGCTTTAGAAGCTTCCACTTTCATAGTTGAATCGACTGTTGTTGGTTTCTTGGAATTTTTCTGACACGCCTCCACCAGTTTGAGTTACCACTCAAACCATAGGGGACTTGCGATCATCCACGTTGGATTGGAAATCTGAATTGACGTACCCTTGAACTCTCAATTTATCTCCTCCATATATCAAGAATAGATCTTTAGTTCTGCTCAAGTACTTAAAGATTGTCTTGACTGCCATCCAGGGTTGTCAACCTAGATTAGATTGATATCTGCTTATAATACTTACATGTGAAATATCAAGCCTTGTACATAGCATGGTGTATACAAGCACTACAAGAAAAGTCGATTTTAGGGATGAAATTATTTTCCATCGGAAATTATATTTTTAGCGACGAAACTTTCAAATATTTCTGTTGCAAAAAACTTTTGACTTTTTTGACTTTTAGCGACGGAAATAGAGATGACATTTTCCGTCTTTAATAATTTTTTGACTTTTTGCCTTTTTAGGGACGGAATTTTTCACCACATCCCTAATTCTGTCCCTAATAATTTAACATTTTGACCTTTTGACTAATTAGGGACGAAAATATATGTTTGTCCCTAAATCCATCGCTACTGAGGGACGGAATATTTCCGTCCCTAATTATCGACAAAAATTTAGAAAACAGAAGCCACCTCTCCCAGAACTGCTCACTGGTTTCAGTTTCACTCTCAAAATTGCTGTAGATTTTTGGGAGAGGTGCCTTACGATCCAAAGACTTCATCACTTATTCAACCAAACATTGATAATTTCAGGTTATTCTCTTGATTTTTTTACCTTGTTAATTTGTTTTTATTCTTTTGCAAGTTCTTGAGTTTTTAACATTTGATCCGAAAGAGTAAATTTTTTCAGGCTGATCGTTATAAAGCTCGGAGAACTAGTCATGAAAATTTTAAAGAGGTTCCGGTTAAACGGATGTGGTATCTACCACTTATTCCCAGGCTACAGAGGTTGTTCAGTTCTACTATTACTACAAAAGAAATGAGGTGGCGTTATGAGCATAAGAAAGAGTCCAGAGTTCTTCGTCATCCATCTGATGGAGTGGCATGGAAGCAATTTCACCAAAAATATTAAGACTTTGCTCCAGACCCGTGGAATGTAAGGTTAGGTTTGTGTGCAGATGGTTTCACTCCTTTCGAGCAATCAGGAAAAATTATTAATGTTGGCCTGTCATTTTGACACCTTATAATTTACCGCTTGGGATGTGCATGAAGAGAGAGTTCATGTTCCTGAAAGTAATTGTCCCAGGTCCCCAAAATTTGAAGAGAAAAATTGATGTTTATCTACAGCCATTGATAGATGAGCTCAATCAGTTGTGGTGTGAATGTGTGATAACCTATGATGTATCCTTAAAAGATAATTTTCTTATGAGAGCTGCATTGATGTGGATTATTAATGACTTTCCTGCCTATGGTATGTTGTCTAGATGGGGGACTGCTGGGAAGTTAGCATGTCCTTGCTATATGTAGAGTTCAAAGCCATTCAACTTGAAGAATGGTAGGAAAAATTCATGGTTTGATTGTCATAGACAGTTCTTGCCTATGACACATCCGTTTAGACGGAATAAAGATGCATTTCTTAAAAATCAAACTGAGAGATCAGAACCTCCATCACGTTTGTTTGGTGAAGAAGTGTTAGTTGGACTTTGAAATTTTCCAAAGATTACTGAGACTAGCAGACAGTTAGTATTTTTGGGTTATGGACATGATTATAATTGGACCAAGAAGAGCATCTTTTGGGATTTGCCTTACTGACTGGATAATTTGGTCCGACACAAATTTGTTGTCATGCATATTGAGAAGAACATGTTTGATAACGTTTTCAATACGGTTATGGACATTAAGGGAAAAACAAAGGATAATGTAAAGACTAGATTGGATCTTCCATATTATTGCAAATGGAAATCTTTGGAGTTGGTGGAAAATGGCAGAAGGAAATCCTTCAAACCTAAGGCAAAATTTTGCCTTACCATGGAGCAAAAAAGCGCAGTGTGTGATTGGGTCTCCAAGTTAAAATTTTCAGACGGTTATTCTTTCAACCTAGGTAGGTACGTAGATATGAGGGAAGGAAAACTATTTGGGATGAAAAGTCACGACTGTCATATTTTCATGGAGCGACTACTTCCTATTGCATTACGGGCATTGCCTAAGCCAATTTGGACAGTACTTACTGAGTTGAGTAAGTTTTACAGAGATATATGTTCAACTACTATGCGGGAGGATCAATTGATCATCATGGAGCTAACATTCCTGTGATCCTTTGTAAATTGGAGCGTATATTTCCCTCATAGTTTTTTGACTCTATGGAACATCTTCTAGTACATCTACCATTCGAAGCAAGGATGGGTGAGCTTGTGCAATATAGATGGATGTATCCTTTTGAAAGGTATTTTTTCATATTTATTATATGCTGTTAGTGATATTAATATATATAATGTGGTAATTGTTTTACTGATATATTTGATTAATCTTTGTAAAAGATTCCTACACTTTCTGAAGAAAAAGGTTAAAAATAAAGCTCGGGTGGAAGGATCTATTTGTGAAGCATATATAGTCAAAGAGATGTCGACGTTTGCTTCGTACTACTTTGAACCACATGTGAGCTCTCGACGAACCAGAGTTCTAGAAAATGATGATGGTGGAATTTTGAGCTTTGAATTCCCTATAATATCAATATTCAACCAACCTGGTCGGCTTGCTGGTGAAACTGGTAGGCGCTACCTCACCGTTCAAGAATACAATGCTGCGACATTGTACATATTTCTGAATTGTGATATTGTCCAACCTTTTGTCAAGTAAGCTACTCATTTTTGTACTTACTGATAAATTGTGATGAAATGATTTATACTAACATTATATGTGTTGTAGCTTGTATACAGATTACATTCGAGTGTCAGGAACTATGAATGATGAAGAACTCAACTATCAAATTGAGATAGGATTTGCATCATGGTTCAAAAACTTCGTAAGTATAAAGAATATTATAATAATATGACATAATTTTATTATATGAAATTAATATATGTTATAACACGTATTTTTTTATTATTTTAGGTGCATGATCCACAAAATATGATAACCGATAAACTAGTACGGAACGTGGCATTAGGACCATTGAGGAGGGTTGAGATTTGGAATACGTATTACGTCAATGGATACAAATTCGACACTGATAGGTGGAGTGAAGGCAAGTCATCAATCAATAGCAGAGTATGCATACAAGGAACTGATTATAGACAATCGGAGAATGATTACTATAGAATACTGAAAGAGTCTGTTTAGTTAGAATTCCCAGGTCTACCAATCAAGAAAATTATTCTTTTCAAAGGTGAGTGGTTTGATCCAACTCCTAATCGAGGTACGCGAATTCATAAACATCATGGGCTTGTCGATATCAAACATAGGGGAAGGTACAAGAAGTATGATCCATTTATAATTGCACAACAAGCCGAGCAAGTCTACTTTCCTTATTCGGAAGGGATACGTGATCGACAAGGTTGGTTGGCTGTGATTAAGACAAAATCTAGGAGCACAATTATTGAATAACCCAAGCAAGTGGATGATGCATTTCAGGACGATCTACTTTCAGTTGAGCCAGTTAGAGTTGATATTATCTAAACTGAGTCCCTAGTTGATAATGAAGCAGAACCTGAGGAACTGAATAGAGTTACTACATGGCTAATGAATGAGGAGGATATTAATGAAGAAGAAGAAGAAGAATTTGAGTCTTGATAACGTCTCAAACTGGTTAAGTACAAAAACGTATCAGTATAGGTCCGAACAAGGGCTTCCTCGGTTCCTTGGTCTTCCTCTTCGCCTAGGCAGTCTTCTCGGTGGAGGGTGTCCTGTAGAAATGAGCAAACGTAAGAACACAGCTCGGTGTTCTAGGGAAGTGTGTAAAGAGTGTTTTTTAGTGAAAGAAGTGATCCCTTTTACCTTTGGGGTAACCCCTTTATATAGTGAAGGTGGTTTCCATTAATAGAATTCGGGTGGTGGTGAATAATACCTTGCCAAATGAAGGAATTACTGTTTTACTGGGAGCTTGTTACTGTCCTAAGGGTACGGAGCCGAGAAGAACATCTCTATTGCTCGGTACCAAGGATCTCCCAGCTAGAAAGGTGGTGTCCTCTGTTGACAGCTTTCAAGAACCACTTGCTGCCAAATCTTGAGAGACCCGAGCTTAGAGAATACCGAGCAAACATATTCTTCTCCTACCGAGAATACTTTATTCCTCGTCCTCGTCTCTGCTTTCAGGTACGAGAAAATGTCTTCCCCTTCCTCGGATAGTGTGAGTAATTTGTTAGAGGACGCCGACTTAGGTTCTTCTCCATCAACCTCTACTTCCCCCCTGTTAGGATGAGTCTTAGGCTTTCCCCATCCGAACGTCCTTTCTTTCACCCCGCCTGGGTTTGAGGCTCCCCTACAGGAAGCCCGAGCAGCGCGTGATGGTACTAGGGAGCCTAGAAACCTAAGTTGTAGTCTTACGGCCTCCGAGGTGGAAGCCCAACGCAAGTTGTTCGACATTCCCTACCCTTGCAGGCCTGTCCTGAGGGGGTGTCTCCTTTTAATCCTCAACGTGGGGAATTCGCCATTTCCACAACCGCTCTCACATATGGTTGTCGGATTCCTATTGCACCAGCCATATGTTCTTTCTTTACTCGGTTTGACATTTTTCCTACCTATTTAGCCCCCAACTCTTGGGTTTTTCTCGATACAATACTCCATTATTGTGACGAGCTTCGTGTTCCTTTCTCTTCCAATGTCCTTCAGCATATTTTCTCCTTATGTAGAGCCCCGAGGAACCCTGGGTTATGTTATCTGAAATTTAAGAAGGGTTTGGTGGCCCCAAAATACTCCTCTTCCAATCACCATTGGAAGTCTAGTTATATTTTTGTTCGGATGCCCTTGGCCGAGGATGAGGTTCTACCTTTTAGAACCTCGTGGACACTCCCTAAATTCAGTAAATTCAAACGTTTGCCCCAGCTTTCTCATGAGGAGCTTAACTGGTATCTGAGCCTCAAGCAACCTTTCACCAAACCTTCTATCCCCCTCGTATGCCGAGCTGTAGACTTTACGAGGGCACATAGGTCTGAGCGAGCAATGGAAGGTGGGGACTTGCTCTTGCTCGGTCTTATCTTTGTACTTTCTTTGTTTTTGACTTGTCTTCTAACTTGTTGTTGTTTTTTCAGATATGTCTTCGACTGCAGAATATCTAAAGATGCAGAAAAAGGCAGCGACTCTCGGCCAGAAGAAGAGACCCTCTGGGGAGGCTGAGTCGAGCCAGAGGAATAAAGTTCCAACTTGGGGAGTTCGGTTGAAACCTGGCCGAGGAAAAGACCTAGGTCGTGGACGTGGTGTGTTAATTGGCACACCAGCTTTTCGACCGACCGACTCTCCTTCTATTGCCTCGGAGGCACGCTCCTCGTCCCCGCCTCACCGAATGGGGGATATCCACGCTCCCTATTGGAGTGTTCGCCTTTCCGACACGGTGGCCAACCCTCAAGTGGCCATGGAAATGCTCGAGAAGCTCTCTCTCTCCTCGGATCAGAGGCAAGCCAAGGAAATGTCTGCCGAGGAAAGAATGGAGGCCTCTGCTGTCAAGTTTTTGGAGGTATTGACTGTTCCTAGCTTTGCCAATCTTCTTCTTCGGTTTTCTTTTATAATTTATTCCATTGTTGCTTTTAGCTGGCCTCTCTTCTCGGGAAACTCTCTGTCGATGTCCGAAGCTCGGCGGCCGAGAAGAATACTGCTGCTCAGGAAATCCACCTGCTCAAAGGGGCCCTAGGTCAGACTGAGACGGAACTGTAGCTTTCTCGGAGGGATCTCCAGAAGGCCCAGGAGTCTGAGGCTCTTTTGACCGCCAAGCTGAAAGAGACCGAGGAGGAGCTCGAGAGGCACAGGTCGGCCGCTGAAGCGGAGGGGGCTCGGATGTTCGAGAGTGACCGCCAATCTGGTCTTCAGGAGTTCAGGGACTCCACAGAATTCCAGTTCACCCTTAAGCAAGAGGGCTTTTTCTGCTTCCAGGCTGCTGTCAAGGAAGCTCGGAGGTTTCTTGCTAGCAAGAGTCAGAGCTCGGAGATCATGGATGAGCTGTGTCCTGGCCTCGCCGGGAAGGACGACGTGGACGTTGTCAAGGAGGAGGCTTACGAGCAGTTCCGCCTTCTTTAGGAGGATGGAGACGACGAGGACGACATCGAGGCCTATATGGACACCGATGCTCCTCTTGCTCCTATGAAAGACAACGCTTCCTTGGAACCTGCTCATGGTGAGGAGACCGAGAAGCGCCTGATCATCGAGGAGCCAGTTGATGTAGAAAATTAGATTGTTTTAACTATTTTGGCTGTAGTTTTTGAACACATTGTGTTTTGTAAATGAGTTTATTATCAATGAAGTTTCTTCTCTTATTGCTTTTTGCAATCTCATTAATATAATTCTGTTTAGGCTCGGATATTGTAATTTAAAATATCTTAAACTGTAATAGATCCGAGCATAACCACTTAATTGTTGTGACCTTAGACTCTTCTAGGTCGTAGCAAAGTTGTTATCGCATGGTTGTTGTAGCTCGATGGGATTGAGCTGTAACATATGCCAAGTCTCTTCTCGTCCACTGTAACTTGAGAAGCCTGGGACGATGCTCGGCCATTGTAACTTAGACAAGATAAGTTGTAATGCACCATTTAAAACATCTTAAACTGTAATAGATCCGAGCATAGTCACTTAATCGCTGTGACCTTAGACTCTTCTAGGTCGTAGCAAAGTTGTTGTCGTTTGTTCGTTGTAGCTCGACGGAATTGAGCTGTAACGTATGCCGGGGACGATGCTCGGTCATTGTAACTTAGACAAGATAAGTTGTAATATATAAGAGCAGTGTTCTGGGAATCTTGGTGAGAGAACGAGCTACTTTCATTGAAATGAGAAAAGTTCTAGACCTCGTGTGAGGAACAAGTAAGAAAATAAAAAGAGGTTCTTAAAACATGCCGACAAATGAAAGCTAAATGTAGTATCTTCGTAGGTTCTCAGCATTCCAAGGACGCATCTCTCCTGGTTTCTCGGGATTCTCCACCTTGTAGGTACCATCCAGAGCTTGCCCGGATGCTTTCCAGCTGCTGTGGCTTTCCTAAGGACCCAATCTCCCTTGGAGAATCTCCTTGTTCGGACTTTCTTGTTATAGTAATGAGCCGTCCTTTGCTTGTAAGTTGCAGTCCTGATTCGAGTAGTCTCTCGAGCTTCTTCCAAGAGATCCAGATTGTTAAGTAGCAAGTCGTTGTTTCCTGACTCATTGAAGTTAACAATCTGGGGAGTGGGGACCCAGAGGACACTGTGGAGTTGCTCGGTCCAAAGCCCTTTGGCTTGGTCAAGACGGGTTTTTAGTCCTTGGAGAATGATACGATTGGTCACTTCCACCTGTCCATTTGCTTGAGGATGTGCTATAGCAGTGATTCTGAGGTTGATGCCTAGCTCTTCGCAAAATTCTCGGATGTTCGCACTTACAAATTGTCGCCCATTATCGGTAATGAGGATCCGAGGAACACCATATCTGCAGATGATGGCTCTCCATATGAATTCTTTTACCTTGTGGTCGGTGATGGTTGCGAGAGGCTCGGCTTCAACCCACTTTGTGAAGTAATCTACTGCCACTATAAGAAACTTTCTCTGAGCTGTGCCTGGGGGAAGGGTCCCAGCAGGTCTAGCCCCCATTGAGCAAAGGGACAAGGATTCTCAATAACTGTCATCTCGGATGGTGGCAGGTGTGCTATGTTGGCATGTCTCTGGTACTTGTCGCACTTTCGTACCAGATCCTCGACATCT
Source organism: Euonymus europaeus (assembly GCA_963580455.1). Classification (NCBI taxonomy): domain Eukaryota; kingdom Viridiplantae; phylum Streptophyta; class Magnoliopsida; order Celastrales; family Celastraceae; genus Euonymus; species Euonymus europaeus. The sequence goes on from OY756965.1 coordinate 6,501,527, forward strand.
TTCTTCATGTTCGGCCAATAATAGCCACAGCGCACGACCTTGTTGGCTAAGGTCCTTACCCCAGCATGGCTGCCACAAATCCCTTCGTGTACTTCTCGGAGAGCATACTCGGACTCCCATGGAGCAAGGCATTTAAGGTAAGAGAGCGTAAAAGATCTTCTGTATAGCGTCCCTTGAATGATTGAGTACCTCGCTGCTCTTTGCTCGGAGATTTCTAGCCTTGTTTTTGTCTTTGGGTAACACTCCATCTGTGAGGAAGGTTCGTATTGGATCCATCCAAGACGGTTCCGTGTTAATCTCGATGATAGCCCTAACGAAGATGCTCGGCTTGGGCAGTATCTCTATTCGTACTGACGAGGCCTTTTCATTTTTAGAGGTCGATGCTAGGCGAGCTAGCACGTCGGCTTGCTGCTTCTCTTTTTGGGGCACTCTCCGTATTTCAACGTTCGAGATTTCCTTCATTAGCTCTTTAGCTTTCTCCAAGTTTTTGATCATGTTGGAGCCTCTCGCCTCGTACTCTCCACGAACTTGTTCGGTGACGATTTGAGAGTCGCTGTTGATTACTAGATTGCGCACCTCTAGCTCAATTGCCAACTTTAACCCAGCTAGTAGCGCTTTGTACTCGGCCTCGTTGTTGGAAGCTTTGAATTGGAAACGGAGAGCATATTCAGTGGTCCAGCCGTCAGGCCCGAGAAGCAGAATTTCTGCTCCACTCCCGTCCTTGTTTGAAGAACCATCTACGAAGAGCTCCCATAAGTCATGTGGTACCTCTTCCCCGAGAGGATGTTGACACTCAGTGATAAAATCTGCTAGGGCTTGAGCTTTGATGGCTTTCTTCGGTTCATAGTGGATATCAAACTCTCTAAGTTCGATTGACCACTTAATGAGCCTTCCCGACGTATCCGGTTTCTGGAGTATGCTCTTAAGAGGTTGGTCGGTCAACACTGTAACTGTATGGGCTTGAAAATAAGGCCGCAACTTTCTAGCCGCAGTTACCAGTGCCAAGGCCAACTTCTCTGCTCTAGTGTATCTCTTCTCGGTCTGAGTGAGCACTTTACTGGTGTAGTATATTGGCTTCTGAATTTTCTCCTCGTCCTCCCTTATCAGCACTGCACTCACTACGTGCTCAATAGTGGCTAGATAAAGGAATAACGGTTGTCCCTCATTCGGAGAAGTGAGGAGAGGAGGCTGGCTGAGGTAAGACTTTAATTCCTCAAAGGCTTTTTGACAATCTTCAGTCCACTGAAAATCGGTCGTTTGTTTGAGCGCGTTAAAGAAATGTTTACATCGATCTCCTGATTTGGCGAGAAAATGGCTTAAAGCTGCGGTTCTCCCAGTGAGCTGTTGAATCTCCTTCTTGTTCCTCGGTTCTTGCATATTGATTATTGCCAACACTTTTTCAGGGTTTACCTCTATTCCTCGTTTGGAGATGAGGAATCCATGAAACTTTCCTGATGAAACGCCAAACGCACATTTCTCCGGGTTAAGTTTCATGCTAAACTTGTTCAAGACAGTAAATACTTCCTGCAAGTCGTCCAAGTGATCCTCGGGTTTCTTGCTTTTAACAACTATATCATCCACGTATGCCTCGACCGTCTTGCCGAGCATTGGGGAGAATATTTTGTTAACGAGTCATTGGTAGGTGGCTCCTGCGTTCTTCAGCCCAAAAGGCATGACTTGATAGCAGTACGTACCTTCAGGAGTAATAAATGAGGTGTGTTCCTCATCAACTTGATGCATTTGAATCTGGAGATAACCTGAATAGGCATCAAGGAAGCTTAGGAGACCTTTTCCCGAAGTTGCATCTACCAATTGGTCTACCTTTGGTAGTGGATAGCTGTCCTTCGGGCAAGCCTTGTTGAGGTCAGTGAAGTCGACGCACATACGCCACTTACCATTCTGTTTCGCTACCATAACAACATTAGAGAGCCATTCTGGGTATTGTACTTCACTAACGAATTCGGCATCCAGAAGCTTGCCGACCTCCATTTTGATGGCCTCTTGCCTGTCTTGTGCAAAGTTTCTCTTCTTTTGTTTTACTGGTCGGCTGCCAGGTTTTATGCTGAGATGGTGGGTGATAACATCAGCGCTGATACCCGGCATCTCGTCTGCGCTCCATGCGAATGTGCTGATGTTTTCTCGGAGGAGACTTGTCAAGCTTTCGCTCAAGTCTTGATCAAGGTCGGAGCCGTAGTACAATCTCTTTTCTATCCCCTACTCGATAGGAATCGCAATGAGCTGTTCGGCGGATGAGGGCTTCAAAGTCTGGTTGTTGTGATCATCCAACAATTCTAGGACTGAAACTGGCTTTTTCTTCTCTTTTAGGTCTGTAACATACATCTGACGGGCGAGCTTCTGGTCACCCTGAACTTCACCTATTCCTCGGTCAGTGGGGAATTTCATCTTTAAATAATAAGTGGATACAATCGCTCGGGCTTTGTGAAGTAATGGTCGGCCAATCAATGCATTGTAAGGGGTCTTCACATCTACGACCAGAAGCTCTACCATGAATAGTTTTGACCTCGGGTAGTCCCCTAAGGTTATGGGCAGATTGATCATCCCGACAGGGACGACCTGCTCTCCCGTGAAACCGTAAAGGGGGGAGGAAAACTTCTTCAGGCTCTCTTTCGGGAGGTTCATCTGCTTGAAGGCATGGTAGAAAAGAACATCTGCTGCGCTCCCATTGTCGACCAAGATCTTCTTCACCGTGAAATTGGTGATGACTGCCTTAATGACTAAGGCATCATCGTGTGGCTGGTGTAAACCATCCCCATCCCTCTCGGAGAATACAATCTTCTCGTCGTCAGTTCTGGCTTTCTTAGACCTCTCAGACACTTGATGCACAGTTCGGGCATATGCTCTTCTGCCCGATGAGCTTTCTCCTCCCGAGGCTAAGCCTCCGACTATCATGCCTATAGTGCCTGTTGTTCCTCGGTTTCTGCGACGAGGAGACTCGTCTCGACGTCTCCTCTGTCGCCTATCATCCTCTCTTTCATCTCTTCTGTCGTCTCCTCTTCCTTCTCTTTCTCGTTTGTCTCCTGCCGAGCTGGTGAAATTTTTGAGGTATCCTCTTTGAATTAGATTCTCTATTTCGTCCTTCAGATGACGGCATTCATCGGTGTCGTGTCCGGGGCCCCGATGGAATTTACAATACTTATCACTTTCTTTCCTCCGAGGAGTCGACTTCATCTTTGGAGGCCATTTGACGATGTCGCGATCCTGTATCTCATTCAGTACTCTTTTCAAAGAGGTGTTGAGAGGAGTATAGGAATCATATCACATTGGCTTCGGTCGGTCATCTTTTCGAGAGGATGCTCTTTTTCGTTCTGCTGTTTTCTCGTTTGGTCGACCAGAATCATTTCTTCTTCTCGGAGGGGACCTCCCAGGGGATTGCTCAGTCATGTGTGGTTTTTCCATGATTTCATCCGCTGTAATGTACTTTTCAACCCTCGAGAGCAACTCAGGAATGCTCTTCGGGTGCTTCTTCGATAGGGAGTGCTTCAATGTTGTGTGACGAACTCCCGTCGTGAAGGCTATAATGGCTATGATCGGTTGGAGGTCTGGTATCTCCAAACAATCATTGTTGAATTGGGTCACAAATTCTCTTAAACTCTCATGAGGCTTTTGTCGGATAGTCACCAATGTCGCATTCTCTTAAACTCTAAACCATCGTCTTGCTACACTGACAAGAGAGACTGGGAAGATCTTGCAGCAAGCTTCCTGAGATGCTCGCTGGAACTCCATCATGGTTTGGAAACCGATGACATGGTCAAGGGGATCTTCTGTCCCGTTGTACTTTTCCACGCTGGAACCTTAAAACTTGCTGGTACCCGAGCACGTTGCACCTCAGCCATCAATGGAGTTAAGTTCCTGTCCCAGTCCATTGTATCCAAAAAAGGGCGTCCTTGCAAAGCAGCTATTTTTCGGTCCACTACCCCCTCGATGAACTTACTGTCCCCCTCGTAAGTATGAGTGGGTTGAGGCCTCCGAGCAGTGGTCAGCGAGGTTCCTGGAAGATCAGGATTTCTTGATTCGTCCGAATGAGAATGCTCATTTCTCGTCCCATGAGAAATGTTCTCATTTTGGACGGGTTGATGTCCCTGCGCCTCCTGAATCATGTCTAGACGGTGTGCGAAGACATTCATCTGTTGTAACAATTGGGCTATCTGGTCCTGCACCGGTGGTTGGGGTTGTTGCTCGACATTAACACTGGCCATTGGGGCTTCCTAGCCTTCTCCTCTCAAAGTCCTAGTTTGAACCATATTTGTTGTTATGGAAAATCATTTTCCCACAGACGGCGCCAATCTGATAATATCTCAAACTGGTTAAGTACAAAAACGTATCAGTATAGGTCTGAACAAGGGCTTCCTCGGTTCCTTGGTCTTCCTCTTCGCCTAGGCAGTCTTCTCGGTGGAGGGTGTCCTGTTGAAATGAGCAAACGTAAGCTAGAGGCCCGCCAGAGAGTGTTCTCTGGCGTTGGCGCTCCGATGCTTAAGTCAGATGCTTGCACAAAAAATCTCTCCGAAGAACACAGCTCAGTATTCTAGGGAAGTGTGTAAAGAGTGTTTTTTAGTGAAAAAAGTGATCCCTTTTACCTGTGGGGTAACCCCTTTATATAGTGAAGGTGGTTTCCATTAATAGAATTCGGGTGGTGGTGAATAATACCTTGCCAAATGAAGGAATTACTGTTTTACTGGGAGCTTGTTACTGTCCTAAGGGTACGGAGCCGAAAAGAGCATCTCTATTGCTCGGTACTGAGGATCTCCCAGCTAGAAAGGTGGTGTCCTCTGTTGATAGTTGTTGCCACGTGTCTTGTTCTGATTGGAGAGGATAAATATCCTCATCAAGTCTAATGACACCGATACTGAGGAAGATAGATGAAAATGTGCATGTGTCTTAATTTTATATTCAATATTACAATTTTTTGTGTCATTTTAACTTTGCTTATAATTATCACATTTATAACTTGCATAAATTTTAGATGGAATCCCACCCCCCAATCCCTCCCATTTTTCACTACAAGTTAAATCAAATTTTATAATATTTTGTAACATTTCCCAAGACTGCACCCTTCTCTCAAAATTGTCTCACTCAAAACCCTTTACCTCTGTCTTGTTCTCCCTGCTCCCAAGACCTCCCGCACTTCTTTCGCGTTCTCGCTTCTCCCAAGTCATCCCACACCTCTGTCGTGTGGTTTCTGCTCCCAAGCCCTCTTGCCGTCTCCACACTTCTATCTCAGATTTGAGGTTTGTCTTACCCAAGTCAGGTATGTCTCATTACTTTTAGATTTGTCTCTTTCAAGTCAAATTGGTTGGGTTTTCATGAACATATATGTGTATGATTTATGTTTTTGTGTTCAATTGTTGAAAGGCATATAGGGTATGTCTCATTCTTGTCATTTGGGGGTTTAACTCAGATGAATAGGTATTCGAATGATTCAAAAATTGCTGGTATTATATTATTTAATGTTGCAGAGATTAAAGCATGTGTCCACTTTGCTTATCAAATATATATGTTTGTGGTATGGGCTACAATTTCTTATGAAACATATGTCAGTGCGAGAGATGTTAGCTGCCAGGTATCTTCTACTTTAATTTGGTTTTTCACATTAACTGGGGCAATTTCAGATTGTTTTGGTTTCTGGTTGCAATTAGTTGCTAGTTATAGTCTTGTAACTTTAAGCCTTAATAACAACAATAGAACTTACAAGTGACTTTAGATTTAGTTCATAGAAATTTCTATGTTAATTATGTCTAGTGAATGAAACCAATTTGAATGAGTTATGGTTGCTCCTTTACTGAATACTTAGGATGGTTACTGCAATAAATTAAGTGTAATCTATAGATTTAGTTCATAGGACTTTCTATGTTAATTTTTTTATCTGAATTGTTAGGTGCTGCCATTAGTTATGTTGTAATTTTTGGTGATGTTATCTGAATTGTTAGGGCTTGAAGAACGTTGTATGATTCCCTAAGTGAAAGAGGTGAAGAATGATCTCCAACTGCTTGTTCACCTATCGGTTCTTACCCTATTCTCTTTTTCGTGACTGTAAGTACTTGACACAAAGAGTCCCACCAAATATGCCAAAAATATGTTGGTTACATACACGTTGGGTAGAAGATCAATCGCTTCTAGCACTTTGATATAGAAGTGATGCTTCATGAATCAAAATTTATTATAAGCATTTAGATAAGCAGTACTAAAAATCTAACACTAAAATGAGAGAACTTATATTCAAAATATTGAAAAGTAACACATCCTAAAATGTACTGAATTTTAATTGAATATACGTCAAAGTCTATGAAAAAACTTGTTTTATAAGCTAAAATGCATAATAGAGGTGGAGGCTACAATCTAGAGGTTTGAATGTAAAAAAATGGCCAAAGATAGTTTATCAGAGTCATGCTATAAAATAATAAAGTTTAGAGACATGATGTCTGTGTTTGACATGGGTACCTTAAAACTTCTTTCTATGTCTGCTTCTTATAGGCTTTTGAAGTGTAGATGACTTCTCTTAGATTAAAGGCATGATCTATGGATAACATGGTGTGCTAGATCATGTGCTTCTATATGTTGACTTTATTCTCGAGTTATTTGTTCACTCTCCCCAAAAAATAAGGCTCTTATACGTTGTTGGACCACCTGCGGTTGATTCAGATCATGAGCTTTTTTCATTGACATTTTTTGGGCACAACTTTCAGGAAGTTTATCCCTTTCTTCTAGAAAATAAGATTCTTGCACATTGTTGATGTTTAAAGTAATTGGTGATCACCTTTGATTGTGCATGAATAATGGACATGCCTTGATACTCGGACTTTTTGGTTGGTTGTGGAAGAAAGGTTTGTGCGTGTATGTGCAGAAGTTTCTCAATTTAGGCCACAAAATGGCATAAGGAGTTGTAAACATGCTTGAGACAAATTAGGAATGTAGAGACCTCTATCTCCACGATCCTTTGCCTTTTAAAATCCTTCTTCCAACTAACATCTCATTTAGTTGCTAACATAACATCCTTTTTTTGGAGAACATGTATCACAAAGATGTCCCCAGATTTTAGCTTCCTTGTATTAAATTGGCCAATATTTTGATTTCCAGTATTTGATTTCCAGATTCACAATCAAAATCCCTACAAAACAGTACGTGGAGTAGCCACATGTCGCTTTCAAATTTATTGGAAAAATCGAAAAGCTGGTCTTACCATGCCACATGTCAGCATGTGACTTGTTGTCACTTTTGGTATAAACAATTACATATTCACTGAACATGTAAATAAGAAAATTTTGATTTATTGCCAATATTTCAATATTGCTAATTTACATTATATATAACAAATAAAATAAACATATATAAATGAAGAATTATTTTCCTTATGCAAACCCTATTAAGAGGGATTTGTTTTATGCTTATTTGTCAATCCGACAAATACTCCCACTCCAGCCTAACTCCCGGATGCCTACATGTTGGAATAATTGTCTACGTTTTATACTGTTTGAATCAATTATATCATGCACAACAACAACTGACCTCTCATCATTGACAACATTCATAATTATAGGAGATTTACTTATTAGCTTCCCTTTCAGAGTTCCTTTGGCACTGCCTGCTTGAATGTCCTTCCCAATGGATTGGTTCTATTTCAGCTCATTCTATTGAGTGACGAATTGTTTCTTCCCAAGACCATCGATTCCAATAGAGTTCTTGATACGATCCCCTCCACATAGCACATTGGAGCCATCGAATCGTAAATTCATGCCACACCATGTATTTGTGAGCCATGTATATTAAGGCTAGCTTGTTTAAGCTTTCTGATTGTGAAAAGTGAGACCAAAAGCAGAGATAAGCTAAGAAGAAGAATGGAAGAAATGCATGAGGAAAAATTGAGAAATATGATAGAAAAACCAAAATTTATAGCAAAAGAAGAAATGGGATTGCATGGATTTAGTCAATATGATCCTATATTAGTGGTCAAAAATACAAGCTAATTAGCAAGCCAGTTAGTGATAAAAGACAGGATTCAATCAATAAGCAAAATAAAAGGATCGAGATTGCTTATAAAAGAATTGATCCTACATGTCCGTGACAACCAACTATACATAGACATATATATATATATATATAGTGTTTTTTGTTTGTGTTACCAACCAACTACAAGTGTCACACCCCAATTTCCAAGAGGAAACAGGACATGAGGTAATTATGAAATTATCTTGAAATCAAATGAAGGACGTGGCACAACATTACATCGCAATGACGCCAACTTGTCAAACCAATCCTAACAATAAAAGTCCTAGAGAGGACATGTCAAAAAGTGGCCCACAAAATTTCTCCAACATAAATAAAGTCTCCAACGAAGAAACTAAATAAACATTCAATCCATGTCAACCGAATGCCCAATATACAGAACATTCCAACCAGTGTTCAAGCACCCAAATAGAAAAATATAATAATATCAAAGTGGATTAAACACTCAAAATCCTAATAAGCTAGTAAAATATAATCTACTAGCATAACAAAGAGTATACTGGACTATGCCCTGCCTCCCACACCCAACAACTACTCATCAAACTTCTCACCTATCATGAAAGATAAGACAGGCACAAAGAAAAATAGGGTGAGTGCCCAGTAGAGTATAGAAAGCTATAGCCATGTGTCAAAAGGAAAACAAATACATAATTTGAATTGAACAGGAAAAATGTCAAATATGCAGATCCAAGGATAATCCCCAAGAAACTATATGATATATGAAATCAAGATATGCATTTTAAAAAAGCAATGTAATTATTTAGATAAACTAGGTACATTTCTAACCTCTCCAGTCATCGAGGCTCTAAAAATAATAACCTTAACTGTCAATAATTCTTTAGCCCTACGATGATCCTCTGCCAGTCTTTCACCAAAAATTGATAATAAATTATTGATTAACTAGGTTATCACTACTCCTAGCAAGACAACCGGAGCCTTACCTTAGGTGTTAGAGTCGACCATTTCAATAGCCTACTTCTAACTAAAGAATTTTGTGTTGAGAGCTTTGCTTAATCCAAGATTGTCACGATTTTTGTTCCTCAGCCTATTCCCTAGAGCGCTACTAAGTTAGACACGAGTTACTGGTTATGTTACACATTTATCAACTCCACAATTCCAATACAAAATCTCATTTGAATTCATGATGCATGCTACATTTTTTAGAATTTAAGAAACTTTCCATATCAACCACCTAATTGTCCAAAACATGCAAATTCTAAGGAATTCAAATAATATATATATATATATATCCCTATTAAAATTTCAAAACCGTATGCATGAACCACTTTCTCCCTTAGAAGAATTTAATAATGAACATCAAGCGGGAAATAACCATTTCCAAGAGAGACACAAAAGATATGATTTAAGGAGGGTTCAAGAATATTAAATCAATAATATGCCAAAGTAACATGAATTTTATTCAATGGAAATAGTCTAACATCTCAATGATCAAAATATATCAAGGGCTAGGAATTTAGCGAATTAGAAGTCCATTCAAACACCAAAGCTCATATAATGGTTAAGAACAATTTATCCAAGGAATATCTATGACCATGTTAAGAGTGATTTCTACAATGATTACCACGTCAAGAATAAGCAACAACAACATTATGGAAGCTAAAAAAAATAAGAAATTCCCTACCTCAATTTCTTAATTTTATCAAAATCCGCACAATTCCTCCACGTGCGCTCTAAGTATTTTCCAAGTATTATCCTTGTGCCTATATCACAAAAAAAATGTAATAGGACATTACTATTTCTAAACAAACCAATTTAAATAAAAATCCCAAAATTTGAAAACCCTAGAATTTCTACGTCTCCAATTAAAGCAATCTATGGCTTTCGATTATAGAAACTTACCAAAGTTGTAGAACAAGATCAAAGGAAGTGATTTGAGCTCCCTTTTGGTTCCAAAAGATCCTAAAACCTAATTTTTGAGTTAGGATTTGTTGAAGAGAAAATCTTGAAGAGAGAAAATAAAATTCAATATGAGATGAAGAAATCACCACAAAATCTTATTGAAAATAACCATGGAATGGATAATCTTACCTCTACTAATGATCTTGAAGGTTGAGGGAACATATATTTGAGATAAAATGGATTTAGAGTGTTTAGGTTTAAAGAAATGAAGTCAAATTTGTGAATTAGAGTCTTAAGGACTACAATCTTTTGGCACTAGTAGGTAGATTATTGTACATATGTAATCATTGTAAGAGACTTTCATTATGCATCAGATGAAGTCACAACGTGTTGGTCAATAAATTCAAGAAGTTGGGTCATCGAATCAATGCATGATGGAAAATAATTACTAAGTTAATTCAAGTTTTTAAAAGGTTTGAGAAATATCTCGAGAGGTTTATAGGATTTTTTATTGTGTCAAACCCGGTCAGAGGATTTAGGGTCCGTTTGTTATCCAATTGTATTTCACAGCTTTAAGCTGTGAAAAATGTTGTGCTTTTAGCTGTGAAAAATGTTGTGCTTTTAGCTGTCAAAAATGCTGTGTAAAAAGCTGTGGAGCCCACAACTTTAAGCTGTGTAAAATGATGTGAGGTGTTTGGTTCATTTTTTTATATTAGCTTTTTATTATGATATTTTATATGAAATGAAAAAAAGGACATTGTAATAAAAGAGTAATAATATTGAATAAAAAGTTTTAATTAGACACATAACTATTTGTATTCCTTTAAAACTACCGAGTGTACAATTTGGCCTAGAAGTCACAATCTTACAAACTACAATCGCCGCTTACTTGCTCTATTTTCGTCACATTTTCTGCCTCTGCCACTCAGCCTTCAAGCCCCACCTGAACAATCTATTTGTTGACACAGAGAAGGCAATCTCTTTGTTCAAAATGCAATTGCAACCCCACATTCAAAGGATCAACATAAATGCTAACATCATCAGTTCTCACTACTTGATATATCTCTATCAAATATTGATGTGTGGAAGGCAAACTGGTGCAGGTTGCACCAATGTCGAAAGGAACATTATGCCTAGTGAGGACCTCTCCTAATTTTGGGGGTTCATTTGCAGAAAAAGCCTGACATCAAAATATGCATTTTACACCTATGTAGTATCTCATTTACTTTTATATCTTGAGAGCTACAAAAACAAAAGCAATGGGCAGAGACCAATCCAGCAAGCCTTACCTAGTAGCGGGCATCATTTTAAGAAACTGTAGTGTTGTAGTTGCAACACAATCAAACTGTATAAGCTCCACTAAAAAGAATTAGATACAAAAGACACATCATAGAAAATCAATTGGCATCAAAATAAGCTTGAGAAAAGAAAACCCATGCAGCTCAAAGTTAGAATCCAAGTATGAGATGCATCTCAAAACCTACCTGGATCTTTTGCACAACATCTTGGGACATATCACAAGATTTGTCTAAGCTTGTCACATCTGGATTTAGCTTCTCCGAGGGAATAAGATTTGCAGAGATATCAAACTCCTGATCCTATTTGCATTAATTAACATCACCACTTATCCTTTGAAATTTGTGAATATGAAATCATCAGGAGATTTTAAGGTCAAACTCCATGCAAGTAATCACATATATTAACATGTATATATGTGAGTGTGTGTGTGTGGAGGGAGTGGGGGAGAGGGCTCCTAATTTTGTATTGAATTTATTCAACACAAACAAAAGACGATAATGTTCGAGTTATTGGACTTAGAGAGCAACTGTAGTGCTATAAAACATCAACCAATTGGAGATGCTCTTACTACCAATTACGCGATCAATGGTCATTGGTCATCCCTACAATACAAAGTTCAAAAGCTCTTCCAAAAAAAGAAAGATCATTCATTTTGGTCTACTGGTGAAGCAATAGAACAGTACGAGTTCAAGAGGACGACATACTTCAAGAAAGAGAAACAATCCCAACATATTAGAATATCAATGGCTTTGATATGCAAGCAAAGTATTTATATTCTAAAAGTAGTCGAGTTGGGTTCAAATAATAATTTGTTTAGCCACACAGAGAGAGAGAGAACTAATTGAGAGTAAAAATACCAAATGCACAAATCATAAAATCTTGGAGACTTTATATATTCTATTCAATCAAAATTTACCAAATGCACAGATCATAAAATCTTGGATTCCCGAACTCAAAAGCACTACTTGCATCGCGTTATGGTGTATAGGATTTGACAAGCCGTCAACCACCTAGTCTCTGAACTTGGAAGTTACAAAAATCACAATCCACTACATTGTTGTTACTATTTAACAAGTCAATTCAGTTGTAACTGTGAAACACGATAAAGGTTGCCAAAAGGCAGATTATGAACATGAGACAAAACCAGGCAACAAGTTGTAAAAGTAAATAAAATGAAAGAACATAACCAAGGCCAACTACTACTTCGGCAGGAAGGAATTGGTCAACCATGAGCAATCAACTTCAGGAAATTTTCCCCTTTAATACATGATACAACATCTAAACGAGCAACCTACTACCGATTGAATATTTGAATAGGGAATTGCTACTAACTGGATGTTAACCAGCACAAAGACGTCAAGAGATGAACCAAAATAACACAAAAGCCTGTATTATCTAATAATAAGAAGAAACATGAAATGCATAAGTAAATTCAGGCTGCATGTGTACAAGTAATTTTCACAAGCATCAGTAACTCCTAAGTGTGCAAATTACAAACACAAAAAATTTGAATCCGTAGCCATGAACTATAAAACAAGGTTTGTGAAACCTCCCACATTTTAGAGTGCATAAATCCCCTTCAGTAGCAAGTGCTTAATGAGGCATGTGGTTCGAAACTCACCCACCAAGGAAATAATTCCTAGTGGCGAAGGAGCAAAGATGAAGGGATGAAGAATCAGACCCATAAATAAGACAACAATTGGGAACCCATAAGTAAAGGAATCTGAGCAGAAACAAACCCTTGATAATGAAGAAGAAGCGATAGATATAGCATACCGGAACAGAAGGTTAGATCTCTGTCGATCAGCAAACAGAAGGTTGGATCTCTATTGTGGTGGCTTCGTTGAAGATTAGGAGGTTGGTTTCGTTGAACATCGGATCCCTGTTGTGGCGGCTTGGTTAATTCGCTGGTGTGGCTACAGAGATGGGGAGGGCATGATCGTCTTCCAGCATTCTAAAAATGAAAAACGCAATGAAACGTCGATTTTGATCAGCGCCTCATTATTAAGTGCGTTTAAGCTGTGCCAAACGCAATTTTCTAATGAGTGTTTGACACATACAACATTTCAAGTGGGTCCCATAACTTAAAGCTGTGCGAAATGCTAAACAAACGGTGCCTTATTAATCCAACACAATTAAATTATTAAGGAGATAAGTCTCGAGGAAAAATATGTCAGCGATGTAGTGATCAAAAATCATATAATTTATCAATGGATTTCAGATTTTTAACGTGAAGAGAAAGTTAGTGAAAATAACATGTAAGGAATCAAATGTAATTTGAGAATAAAAGAGGGAGTAATATCAATTACAAAATTTTAGTGGAATATTATGTAATTTTTATATGTATGGATCAACTCATTAGAGCATATAAAATAAGTCCATATTTTATGTCTTATAGTTGGTCCCCAAAATATCTCATAAAGACCGAGGTTAGTTTTGGATGAAAGGACTTTTAAAGGAAAGGATAAGTCAATTAGGTTTAGGAGATTTGGTCTCCAAGAAAACCTAAACAACTCCTACTAGGAGTGGGAGACAAGCGAAGGGCGGCGCGCTCCTATAAAAGGCTTAGGAGGGCTAACCCCCTCACTTTAGTGACGAAGGTGAATTCTCTTCCTCTTTTGGTTCAAGGTTTATCTAGCAAAATATTTTTGTTGTAGAGCCCACACAAGAAACTAAGGTTGGGGCTTGGGTCATATTTGCAAAGATCAACCAATCAAGAGAGTTCAATGAAGAATAAAAATCAATCATACCATAGCCATGGTTAAGCTTAAGAAACAAATCGAAGTGGTGACTAGGTTTTCCACACCAAGTCTTCTTCAATCAGAGCTTTTTTGGTTACGATTCTTAAATCGTTGAACCATGCATCCAAGATATTGTTAGTTGAATAATGCACCTATGTTTCTGATCTTTAAATGTCTTGGTTGATTTTTAGTTCAAAAATACTACCCGATTGGTGTTATTGTGAATAGGTGAGAGTTGTTAGAAAAGAGGAATTTAAGCATGATTCTACACAAAATTGTGAGCAAAGTGCGGGCGTTGTTTTCATGCCACTGGCTGAAAAAGGAAAACTTGTGGATTAGATGACTCGATTTGTGCGACCTATTTGCGACTGCAAATTTTAATAGACTAGTTATATAATTAATTATGCTAATGTAGCAACTAGGTTTTAAAAGTCCAGAAGCTCATCTCATAACAGATTCTACGGAGGGGAAACAGTCTAGAAACACAGAGAGAGGCGCAAAGAAGAGAAAACTCAACATAACCGAACACTTTCTCTTCTCCCAATCTGAAATTTGGTTTATATTTGCTATTGAATCTTGTCTATGTGTAACTAAACTTCTATTTAGTTTGGGATTTGGTTAGTTTCTTCTACTGGAACTTTGTTAAATAATTTCATTGATGATTACACCAGGTTTAATTCATTGATTATCTAGATTTATTGTTAATTTATTATTATTATGCATGTCTGATCAATATCATAATACTAGGAACTGTTAGTTAAAAATATTCTACTGACCATAACCAATGTTCAACAAGTAACAAAAATCTGCATATGATCCAGATTTGGGAATTGTGAACACAATTGATTGGCTAATACACCATTGCTTAAGATTGTGTGCTTTTCAAATTTCTCGTTCATATGTTTGTCTTAGGAAATTCTTAGGGTACGCCGACCAAGACTCCTATGGTAAGAATTTTTTTGGGCTGGACCAAAGCCATGGTCGTTGCTTAGGAAAGTCTAAGTTGGTAGAGCTGGACCAAGGTCTCTTGATTGACAACTTTAAATCTTTAAATTGTGTGATTGCATATTGAATTGTGAGACTTAGTGAAAATAGAAGAACAATAACAACCCAAGCTAGATCTCTCCCATATTGGTTTACATAAATTTGGCCGAATTTTCTCTAGTTGATAGTATGAATTTTCTGTTCTTGTAGTTGTCTTATTGCTATTTTTCTTGATTGGTAATTGATATAGTCTCGGTGGATTCGATCTGCCTACTTTTATATTGTATCACGAAACGTACACTTGCAATTGGGTAAGACCAGTTAGTATTTAATATTGCAAGTTTATTTGTGATATTTTATATCGACCAAGTTTCTTTAAAGAGATCAATCAAGATCACTATAAGATATTAATTCTATATCATGTGATTTGTGGGTTGGATATTAGAGTGTGTCGATGCTCCAAAATTGATTTTGCTTTAGATGAATCCAACTTTTGATATTGGAGTAGGTATATGGTGTTGTAATTGGTCAAATATGTAATCTAATATCTGGACCAATCATGTTCTAGACGTAGAACTAATTATGTTTTGCAAGTAAAAGATTTTATTATCATGTCATGCATGTTTTGCGTTGTTGATTAGAATCTCGTGTAAGACCAATTTTATAACCTAGGATTTTTTTTATATTTTTTTGGAGTACATTAAGAGATTAATTTTATGTAAGATTGATCCATAAAAATTAAGATTAGCAACAAAATTGCAAAAGACACAAAGATACCTAGCAGAAAAATGGAAATCTAGGGTTTCTATTCAATGACATTTTTCTAGAGGTTCAGTGATCGAAAATAAGTCTGACCAACAACAAAGATGTTCTTCGAATTGTCAGTGATCAATAGAAGTCTCTGGTGGCAGTTTTAAGAATGGTGCGCATAAGCTGTTTTTCCAGAATTATGTGTTTATTATTTGTTTATTTATAGTTTGTTATTGTTCTAGGAGGATTGTTTGTGCATGTAGACTTGTGTAAGACTTAACTAGTATCCATCTAGGAGTCCTACAACAAATTGAGCACTTACTAAAAAAACACCCTTAATGCCAAATAACTAAGTGCAAGATTGGTTACACACACCCTTGCGGCCTCCGATCTTGAATCCTATTGAAACAATTAGTTTTAATTGTTTGGATGGTTAGGATATTGAATGTGATTTGAAACTAGTTTTTGAGATTTTGAGTTGAATAAATGACAAAAGGAATAGAGATTTGGTAGAACGTTTATGCAACATATCTAGATCCATTCCTTTTGAGCTCTAAAATAATTCCAAAATGCTATATTAACATCAATCAATACATTCTTGAAATATCCTACGTTCTAGGAACAATTAGAATCTTAGAAATGTATTCTAACTAGATTTTTTGGAAAGAATTTTAAATAGAGATATGGTTGATTATCAGCATTGGCTTAAACCAATCTTTCTCGAACAAACTGATAATGCACGGATCTCAGAGTATTTAAAATTCCAAAAAAGTCACTTTGAGTAATTGATTAACGTGATTAAGTAGCAATGTTGGCTTAGACCAATTGTAACACTCTGCCTCAAATAATAACATTTAGGACACTTAAAGGACAAAACTAGTGTTATTAGAAGTCTCAAGAGTTCTGGTCATGCCTAAGCGTGTACAATTCATGCCCAAGAGGCGCTTAAGACTGAAATACTGGAGGCTGAAAATTGAGAAGGATGCCTAGGCGGGCCTTGTTTTTCGCCTAGGGTAGAGTTTTTTCAACGAAGTTAACTTTGGGTCAGGGCACCTAGGCGTGCCTAAAGTGTGCCTAGCTGCAAATTAAATTCGCAGAATAGAGAGAGAAATGAGGACTCTTTTTGAAAACTCGATTCTAGAGTGAGAGAGAGAAAAAAAATTAGAGAGAGTGATTCTTAGTGGATTTATCTTGGATTTGGAAGGATTAAGGGTGACTAACAAGATTCAAGAAATATTTGAAGATTTGAGGTGAGTTTTCTAGAGTTTTAGAAATTAGGTTTTTGATGGATCTATAGAAAACTTTGATTGATTGGTTTAGATGGTTAAATAAGTTGATTTTATACTTGATTGTTGTTATATATCTAGGTTTGATTGTCGATTTGAAGCGAAGGTATGATTTTTGATAGATTTAAGGTCTGGGAAAGAAATTCCTTGAGAGGGAAAGGTTAGTTCTTGAATTTATGATTTAATTTATATTTGTGTGTAATATTGATAATGTATTGATATGATATGGGTTTCGATTTTTTTCCAAATGTTAGGTTTGGAACCGAAACCCTAGAATTTGAGAAATCTCTGATTTTGTGTTTTGCTTGGATACGAGGTAGGAAATTCCATGCCCATTCATATTCATATTTGATTTCGATCCCGAAAGAGCGTTTGATTTCTTCATTGGTCATTCATATTTGTGTTCTTGCCTTATTTGTTCATAAGAAAGAACAAACCTTAAATCAATTCATGATATCCTTTCATTGGATGCATACCTAGTTTACATATTCGGTCCTATATTGAGCATGGTTTAATCTTGATCATGCATCATGTGGTAGTGTATATATACATAGGGTTTATATATATAACATGACATATCACCTTGACATGCATTACAAGTGCATGAGAAACTCAAGTATGGACTCGTAATTTCCCTACGATGATTGAATGTCATGTGGGACGATGGTAGTGAAGTCCAAGCTGGACTTCTACCAACTGAGTCCCATGTGAGGAAACACACAAAACTCCCAAGGGGGTCAGTTTTGATCGAACCTTAATCTTGTATGGGAGTTATGATGGTCTCGCATGTGGTCCTTTTCTTATAGGTTAATTTTAATGGTGGCGGTGTTCATCGATGGTTTGGTGTTGGCACTGAGGCATTGACTGGTGGTTACCCATTGGGAATTGACATGATTCTCGATTGTAATTTATGTTTATTTATTTGTTCATGGTTAGAAATGGTATTGTTGTATTGAACTTTTCTTTGAACATTCGGCTTAACTTTATTATTAATCTATTTTCCATATTGAGCTTTCTGTTTACCATTTACTTCTTTTTCCTCTTAACAAATGAGTATGATTCTGATACAAAAGATGCAGATTTGCAGAAGAGTCGATGACATGGCTGCCCACTTGGAGTAGTGATTGTATGGAGTTTGAAGGGTCTACTCTCTCTTTTTTGTTATTGATTGCTTAGTACCTGTATGTACTATTGGTAATACGCTTATTGAAACACTACTTCAGTGTGACGATTCAAACGGTTAGGAGGTTGCTGTTATATGCTGTTAGTGATATTAATATATATAATGTGGTAATTGTTTTACTGATACAATTGAATAATCTTTGTAAAAGATTCTGACACTTTCTGAAGAAAAAGTTTAAAAATAAAGCTCGGGTGGAAGAATCTATTTGTGAAGCATATATAGTCGAAGAGATGTCGACGTTTGCTTCGTACTACTTTGAACCACATGTGAGCTCTCGACGAACCAGAGTTCCAAAAAATGTTGATGGTGGAATTTTGAGCTTGGAATTCCCAATAATATCAATATTCAACCAACCTGGTCCGCTTGCTGGTGAAGCTGGTAGGCACTACCTTACGGTTCAAGAATACAATGTTGCAACAGTGTACATTTTTCTGAATTGTGATATTGTCCAACCTTTTGTCAAATAAGCTACTCGTTTTTGTACTTACTGATAAATTGTGATGAAATTATTTATACTAACATTATACGTGTTGTAGCTTGTATACAGATTACGTTCGAGTGTCAGGAACTATGAATGATGAAGAACTCGACTATCAAATTGAGATAGGATTTGCATCATGGTTCAAAAACTTCGTAAGTATAAAGAATATTATAATAATATGACATAATTTTATTATATGAAATTAATATATGTTATAACAATATTTTTTATTATTTTAGGTGCATGATCCACAAAATATGATAATCGATGAACTAGTACGGAACGTGGCATTAGGACCATTGAGGAGGGTTGAGATTTGGAATACGTATTCCGTCAATGGATACAAATTCGACACTGATAGGTGGAGTGAAGGCAAGTCATCAATCAATAGCGGAGTATGCATACGAGGAACTGATTATAGACAATCAGAGAATGATCACTATGGAATACTAAAGGAGATTGTTTAGTTAGAATTCCCAGGTCTACCAATCAGGAAAATTGTTCTTTTCAGAGGTGAGTGGTTTGATCGAATTCCTAATCGAGGTACGCAAATTCAAAAACATTATGGTCTTATCGATATCAAACATAGGGGAAGGTACAAGAGGTATGATCCATTTATAATTGCACAACAAGTTGAGCAAGTCTAATTTGCTCCTTATTCGGAAGGGATACGTGATCAACAAGGTTGGTTGGCTGTGATTAAGACAAAATCCAGGAGCACAATTACTAAACAACCTGTAGTACCCGATTTTTGTCCGGATAAGACTTATTTGGTCATATAAAAAATTATTGTTTAAAAATAAATAAAATTGGTATGGAAAAGCCCAAGTTTGTTGGCAAACTAGGTTCATTCTCACAAGCCCAATAAATCAAGTCCAAAAGCAAATAAAAATAATAAAAAGATAAATAGGAAAATAATAAATGAATTCGGTTGGGACTCTTGATCCTTTTGTTAGTTTCCTTCTCCATCTCAACATCCTTCCCTCAATCCTATTGTTATTAAACTTATCATCTTTCTCTTAGCTTTACCTAATCCTCTTTCATCTATAAATAGGTTTCTTTTTCACCATAAAAGGGGACCTTTTTTGGGGGAAAAAGGGCGGCATTCTCTTGGGAGATAAACCACTCATCTTTTGATTTTTCTTCCTTGACCAGCCGTCACTATTAGGGGAGAAGGACTTCTTGAGAGGGTGACCAGCCTCGTTTTTTTTTCCTCTATTCTTCTCTTTACCAAACAATTTCCTCTCCGCCACACTACCTTCTTATTGCCTTCTCTTTCTACTGTTAATAGCTGTGTCTTCTCCTTGCCCAGTAACATCACCTGGTTTCCCTTCTCACCTCACTCGGTTCATCATCGCGGCGTCACCCATTCACTACCGACACCATCAGTTCTTCTGCCCGATCTTCTCATCAATTTTTTCTTTCTTTTTCCGGTAAGGCTTATACATTGTCCATGCACTGCCATGCTGTAGCTATATATATATATACCTTGCTGTTTTGATGTTAAATATACACGTGTGGAGATATTATGCACATGAGATGCTGTTAGTTATATTCTACATTCTATATGCACCTTGTTATGGTATGATACGTGTAGATATTGCATGAAATAACTATGATGTGTACATCTATATGTAAGTGCTGTATTTTTATATATATTATATTGGTATATACATAGGTGGAGTTGTGCATGTATTGTTATATTGATGCGTGTGATGATGCCTTGTATGCATGCTGTGTGTGAATATATGCTTGGGTTTGATAGGTCAATAGTTGACACTTAACAAATTACCGAATCAAATACCAAAAGTTGGTATTCTAGAGATAGTTCAATATCATAAGTTAAAATTTTAAGGATTTAAATTCATCCAAACACCAAAAGTTGGTGCCTCTTAAAACCTACCAAAAGTTGGTAGCGAATTCGCGTTGGTGATAAATAAACCATTTATTTTCGATGTTCTACAAATAATTGGTTTCTTTTCTTTTTAATGAAATTAAATTATTTTTTCCTTACGGTCAATAGTTGATCCAAATTTGTTTTAAAAAAATCTTTCCAAAACTATCATAAGTTGATAGAGTTTCAAAAATCAAATTTCTTTTAAAACTATCATAAGTTGATTGTGTTTTACAAAACTTTTTCTTTTTTTTTATTTAAAATGGGCATTGTTTTGCCACACAAAAATAGCTTTGCTACTCATCTAAAATTATTTCATATTTCTTTCATAGAAATTATGAGAATTAAAGATGAGACACCAATTTTTAAAACAAGTTATATCATTTTTTTTAACCATGTCTTGCGAAGAGCAAATTTTCATAGGGTAGTCATCTAATTTAATTTGGTAACTATTTTCGAACATGTGTTATGGGGTGCCAATACCTTCCCCGTGCTCAATCGATCCCCGTTCCCTTTTTCTCTGGTTCGCAGGTTTTTTTTTGGTGTCCAATTGCACCTTAAATCAATTGGTGGCGACTCTCGAGTTTTTTCTATATTTTTTGTTTCGGGATAATATTATTTTGCAGGAGTATTTCGCCGATCCGCGTCGTGACCCCGGTTGCGACAACTGGCGACTCTGCTGGGGACAAAGGTTTTTAAAACCTTAGAGGGTCAAGCCTATATGATTAATTGATGATTATCATTTTTTTTATTATTATTTTTATTATTGTTTATTATTTTTTTTTTGTGAGATATTAGTTTGTGTATTTTGGAACAAGTTTTTGTTTGGTCTATCTTGTGATTTATATGTTTTCTTGTATATTCATCTTTACACATTCATACTCATTACAGCCTACCACCCGGGCTCTACCTCTAGCACTAGAGAGGGTTGACTACTATTCTCGTGAGATTCCGTCTCCGCATGGATAGTGGAAAACATCCTCACCGGATTGACTTCCCTTAAAAGTTAGGGGAAGAGCTTTTGTCTCAATAGTTGAGATTTAAAAGCAACCTGATCCGGGACCTCGCGATGTAGTTAGATAAGCCTACCCATGCATTTGACAAACTCTAGATCATGTTTGAAATTTTTAGAAGTTTATACTGCTTTATGAAATGACATATTTTATTCATTGTGGAATTTACTTATTTATTTTCTATTATTTTTCTCTACTACCTTAATTCGTTACTAATTTGCTTTGCCCATGTTTGTCTGTTTGTTTTTGCATCTGCATTCACATAGGCACAGTCATTGCAGTTTGGTTCGATAATACTTGCAAAACATCATGGCATCAGGGATTTCCACATGTAGCAAGATTGACATCTATGAAGCAAGGGCTGAGTTGAGCAAAATGCAATCTGAGTATGGAGATAGCTTGATTGGGGATATTTTATTACCAAGGGTAATAAAAACAGAGTTTTCAAAGCATACATGGCCGCGACTAGTAGGTTTGTGGGCCCGAGTAAGTTCGACATTGGGTCCAGAATTTTCGAAGAAATATGGCAATATTGGAAGTTTGATAAGGGTTGTTACACCAGTAACATTGCTCCAAGCAGCCATGCCTTATTGGGATCCAGCATACAAGTGCTTCACATTCGGGCGGATAGACTTTTCACCCACAATTGAGGAGTATGCACAACTATTGCAACTAGAGCCGCATAATACAAAGATGTATTACTTCCATGAAAACATGACAGCTGAAAAGATTGTTGCTAGAATTATGGAACGAGAGACTGACGAGGTCAGGAGAATGGGTTCACTAAAAGGGGGCAAATGGTGTTTTCCAATTGATGAGTTGATGAAATATGTTGAGGAAAAACTAAATACATTATTAGGACAGTCTGCATTGGCACTTGCTATATATGGGGCTGTCTTGTTTCCTTGCACTCAAGGGTATGTTGAAGGGAGAGTGATCAAGCTTTTCAGCCAGGTAGACCGAGGCATGAATCCAATTTCGGCAATAATATATGAGACACTTCGTTCTCTTAATTTTTGCCGCCACAACAAGAAAGCAAGGTTTATTGGATGCTCAGCCTTACTCGGAGTTTGGTTAATAAGTCACCTACAATACTATAAGCAATTTGATGTCCCAAGAATTGGTTTTAAGGACCATACTCGGCCTGAAAGGAGACCAATATGGGAGTTCACCGAAACAAAATGGAGGCAGGGATATCCAAGTATCGAGGAATGGGAAGAGTTTTTGCAATCAGTGGATGTTCATAATATTGAAGGAAGGGCTACTTGGTTCTTGCCAGATGCATTTTTGTATAGATGTGGAGATTTTCCTTGGGTCCCTTTACTAGGCCCATGGGGAGCAGTTAGTCAAGCACCAGCTTTAGTATTCCATCAGATGGGGTCAAATCCTTGCATCCCGGCCGCACATGGTTTGCTAGATTTTGAATTTTCTTATGATGACGGAGAGGAACCGGGGTTAATCATACCAAAGGTGAGAAACGTACTTAAGGCATGGAAAAACCTAAAGACTACTAATCGCGGAAAGCGCACATCTGATGGAACTTTGGTGTACTTCGAATGGCATGAAAAAAGAGGCAAAACCACTTCAGAGAGCAATGTCCAAAATATAGGCAATTATGAAGGAAGGACAAGTGGATCTCATAATACGGGAGAAGATAGTGGTATGAAACCTCAAAGTAATGAGCATATTGGTCAAAAAAGGAAAAGACCCAGTGTTGAAGATCTAGAAAAAGCATTACAAAAGGTAACTCAGGAAGCTGAAAGTCGCAAAAGGAAATATGGATTGATAAAAGAAGAATTATCCAGAGCCAAGTTACGAGAGGATGAAGAGATGGACGAATTAGAAAGAGTGAGCAGAGAAAGGATGCATCTGGAGCAAGACAATTTACAGATACGAATGGAACACCAAAAAGCAAATGAGGAAAGGTCACAAGCAATGGAAGAAGCAAAAGCTTGGAAGCTCAAACACCAGAATATTGAGCACGTGAATATTGCAATGGAAGCAGCCATAAGAAGAAACCATGAAGAAATTGATAAGTTAAGAGTAGCACATCAGACGTTGCTTAGACAAAGGCAATTTGAGGTGGCCGAATTAACTGATCAAAATGAGGTGGCCGAATTAACTGATCAAAATGAGGCATTACTTCAAGGCCTCATAGAGAGCCGTGAAGCACGTGCAACACTCACGCGTCGGATTGGGATAGCAATGTGTCAAGTGACAAAGTTGTCAACATGGGCTATTTCTTTTGAAAAGGAAGCTGCAAGGTTGTGTCAGAATGAAACACTTCAAGGTCCAGAATTTGAGAAAGTCTTACAATTCTTGGGCAGTCTTCGTAAAGATTTAGAGATAATTGGAGGGCTCCAGCATGGGGGATTTCCAAATTAGGGACTAGTTTCTTTACATCCAATAATGACTGTCATGTAACAGTACAAGTTGCTTTAATGGAATGGTGTTTTGTTTCTATTATTGTTTCAAAATGCAATGACTACATAGGATTCACATTAAAGCACAAGCATGCATTTAATAAAATAAATAAATAAAAAGGCTAATAATGTCATATCCTTCATCACAGGTTTAGTTCATCATCAATCATAGCTCCCAAAAATCAGCAACGTCATCCCTATCGTACTCGCTTGCAATCACGAATCATGGAAGGGTCACAAAAACAAAGTGAAGACACTCAAAACAGAGATCAGGGGCAGAATCAGGAACTTGTTGAAATGAGAGAACAGATTGCTTTCCTTGTTAAACAAGTGACCTTGCTGACAAAAGGGAAAGAAGTTGCAGAGAGTTCGGTACCCAATGCAGACATGGGGAAACATGTTTACCCAAGCACGCCCACTTACCCGCCTGGCTACACTCATGTTTATACCCAACTCCCACAGGAAGCAAAGCAAGTTCCTCAACATGCTATAAACCAACCTCAGATACGCGTTCCCCCAATCCGCATCCCTCCACGAGGAGATTATTTTCCAACAAACCAAGATATTGCAGGACATGTGGATGCTAATGGAATGCCTGTAGTCGAAATGACAAATGTTGAAAGCCATGATGAAGGAGATTTGACAAATGATGCAATCAAGAAACTGGAAAAACGAGTAAGGGTTATGGAGGGCTTTAACACCTCTGAAGCACTAAACCTGAAGAATTTATGTCTAGTGAAAAATTTGAACATCCCACATGACTTTCAGTTGCCAAAATTCACTCTCTTTGATGGCACAGGTGTTCCTTTCGATCATTTGACTATGTATTGTCGTCGTATGCAGCCATATGCAAATAACGACAAACTGCTAGTGCATTACTTCCAAGATAGCTTAATTGGAGTGGCTCAAAGGTGGTTTAATGGGCTTAGCTCTTCAGCAGTTTCCTCATGGGAAGATTTAGCCGAATCGTTTATGAAGCAATACAAACACAACGAGGAAAAGATCCGAACTGTTTATGATCTCCAGAATACATCGATGAAAGACGAAGAAAGCTTCAAAGAATATGCTCACCGTTGGAGAGATTTGGCAGCTCAGATAACTCCACCTCTCTCAGAAAAGGATTTACTCAATGCCTTTATTGATGCCCTTCAGGAACCTTACACTTCTAAGCTAGTAGGAGGTGGACACAGTGATTTGGCAGACATAATACAGGCAGGAGAGCGTGTGGAGAGATGTATAAAAAGAGGAAATTTGTATATCCCTACTCCAGAAAAGTTAGATCAACAAAAGAATGTTAAAGGAAAGAAAAAAGAGAATGAAGTACATTCTGTGAATTCTGATTCTTCACAAATAACCTACAATGCTCCAACTTCAAGTTATCGTCCGAGGAGTAATGCCCCTAGAATGTCAAGTCCAGATGCATACCCTCCTCCTCGAGGAAGTTACCAGCATGAGTATAACTCTCAGCCTTCCAATCAAAGCGTCCATAATTCAAATACTTACCAAAACCCACGTTCTAACCAAAGAAGGCAAGTTGAACATTTTGATCCTATACCTATGACGTACGCGGAATGTTTTACCAAATTACAAGCCCAAGGGGCGGTAGTACCAGTTCCGGGAAGAGTTCACCAACCACCATATCCTTCATGGTATGACCCAAATTCAACATGTCTCTATCATGGGGGTGCACCCGGCCATTCGACAGAAACATGCTTGACATTTAAAAGGTTGATACAAGGAATGATTGAAGCAAAATGGTTGGACCTAAATGTCGTGGACAAGCCAAATGTCAACAATAACCCATTACCTAATCATGCGAATGACGGGGTGAACTGCATTGAGAAATCTCATGTTTTTAAGAGAAGAGTTTCAAAGATTACAATGCCATTGGGACAGTTGTTTGATATGTTAAAGGAACAAGGAATGGTTGGAACGATAAGTTCATTTCTCCAAAGTGAACAACTAGATGTGACTAAGACTTGCAAATATCATAGTGGAATGGAAGGTCATACCATTGAAGAGTGTGGAAGTTTTCAAGAGAAAATGCAAGAGTTGATAGACTTGAGGAGAATTATTTTTGAAGAGAGAGTAGGTCGAGTAGGCCATGTCAATGTCCTCGGGGGATATTATCAAGGGCCGAGGCCAGATAATGTGAAACCTTTTGTTCTGCAATATTCTTTAGAGGATGCACCATCAACTGCTACTCAGAAGGCAAACATAGGACCCTCATTTAAAAATGACAATGCAATACCATGTGTTTATGGCATGGAAAAGGAAATGCCTCAAGAAGAAATAGTAGATAACATATCTGGCATTAGTGGAGTTACCCGAAGTGGTAGATGCTTTGCTCCAAATAAGGCAGAAGGAAATCCAATGGTAGATTCCGAGGCTGAGCGCAAAAGAAAAGGGAAAGCTATTCCAGGAGCTGAGGGGTTAGCTACTGAACCAAAGGAGGATTCCTTTATGAAAAAAACCATAACAGAGGGAGAAGTACAGGAGTTTTTAAAGATTGTGCGACAAAGTGAATACATGATTGTTGATCAACTAAAGAAGACTCCTGCTAAGATCTCTATCTTGGAATTGATAATGAGTTCTGAACCACATCGTCAAGTTCTGTTAAGAATGTTGAACCAAGCCTATGTGCCAGAAAAAATTCATACAGAGTCTTTTGAGGGAATTGTAGGAAATGTGTTAGCCTCTCATTTGTTATCCTTTACTGAGGAGGATATTCCATCAGAAGGAATGGGTCATAATAAAGCATTGCACATATCAGCTATGTGTCGTGGAAAAGAAATTGCAAGCATTCTCATTGACAATGGTTCGTCACTTAATATCCTGCCGAGGGAGACTCTCGAAAAATTACCAATTGATAGGTCATATATGAGACAAGTGCCAATGGTGGTGAAAGCTTTTGATGGAACCCGTAGAGAGGTCATGGGAGAAATTGAAGTACCATTGGAGGTGGCAAATGTGACATTCAATGTGCCATTTATAGTTATGGACATCACGCCTACTTACAGTTGTTTGTTGGGTCGACCATGGATTCATACTTCTGGAGCAGTTCCTTCATTGTTACACCAGATGCTCAAATTTGCCCATAATGGGAGGGTATACATAGTGAAGGGACAATCTGAATGGATGGTTGCTAGTCTTTCTAATGCAGCTCATATTGATGCTCCTACGGATGGGATCGAAAGTTCATTTCAATCCTTCGAGATAGCCAGTGCTAGTTATATAAAGGAAGGATTTTCCCTTCCTAACCCACAAGTATCCAAAACAACCAAAGCTATAGCCAGAACTATGTTGAAATTGGGATTCCATCCAGGAGAAGGCCTTGGCATAAATCACCAGGGAATTCGAAGACCAGTGGAACCCACAAGGGCAGATTGGGAAAGATCACGATCAGAGAAGCAAGCACGACGGATAGCACGCCTGGAAGGACGAGAGTTAGAGATTAAGGAAAAACAAGTTCCTTGGCTCTACGATAGTTTTGTGTATGGAGGAATGAAGAATGGAGCAAAGTTGACTAATACTGGGGCAGTTTTTGGAAAACAGCCATTCATAAACTCAATCGATGATATTAATACAAGGATGAAGACTTTGTGTGATCAATTGATGGAATTTCAAGTCTCTATGGTGGAAGAAGGGCAAGGTTCAAAAGCTAGGCCATCCTTTGTCATTTCTCATCCTCCAGATTTCAAGCTTAGAAATTGGACCAGTCTAGAGCTTCCAGTGCCTTTCAAGAATCTGCAAGAGTAATCTCGAATGCACTACCATCGTGAGCCCAGCTCTAGGCTCTCGATTGGGTTTTTACTTTTGTATAGAGCATGCTTTACTTATTGCAAATAAATTGCATAGCATGGCTAATGCATGTAGTTTCATCATTTATCTTCATTCACTTCTCTTAAAATAAAGTATACTTGTCCTGAATTCAATGTTCACTCATTTTTATTCCTTCCATTTCTCTTTTCCCAATTCTAGTTTATTTTATGTCTTTAACAGGCATGAAAATGATGATAACAAAGAGGATGAGCTTAACGAACCAGATTTTTGTGCACCTATTAGTAATATCGAACTTGATTATGAATTTGAGGAAGAAATTGAAATTCTACCAGAGATGTTGAGACAAGTAAATCAAGAGAAGAAAATAATTCAGCCTCACCAAGAATTCATTGACATTATCAATTTAGGGACTGAGAAGGAGAAAAAAGAGGTGAAGGTTGGAACTGCCTTAAAAAGGGAAGAAAAAGAAAGATTGATAGATTCATTGCACAGTTATCGAGATATATTTGCTTGGTCATATCAAGACATGCCTGGGCTAGACACGAACATAGTAGTTCACAGGTTGCCATTGAAACCAGATTGTTCTCCAGTAAAACAAAAACTGAGGAGATTAAAGCCAGAGGTGTTGTTGAAAATTAGAGATGAGGTCAAAAAACAATTCGATGCAGGCTTTTTAGCAGTATCACATTATCCTGAATGGGTGGCGAATATTGTGCCAGTTCCAAAAAAATATGGCAAAGTCCGAATGTGTGTTGATTACAGAGATCTTAATGGTGCGAGCCCGAAAGATAACTTCCCTCTACCCACATTGATGTATTGGTAGACAATACTGCAGGGCATTCTACTTTCTCTTTTATGGATGGTTTTTCGGGATATAATCAGATCAGAATGGCACCAGAAGATCGTGAAAAAACGACTTTCATCACCCTTTGGGGAACCTTTTGTTATAAAGTGATGCCATTTGGGTTGAAGAATGCAGGAGCTACATATCAAAGGGCTATGGTCACTTTGTTTCATGATATGATGCATAAGGAAATTGAGGTATATGTTGATGATATGATAGCAAAGAAAAAGGAAAGTGAAGATCACATTGTGAATCTCCAAAAGTTGTTTGGTAGATTGAGGAAGCATCAATTAAAGTTAAATCCGGCCAAATGCACATTTGGAGCTACCTCAGGAAAGTTGTTAGGACTTATTGTCAGTAAGAAAGGAATTGAAGTAGATCCTGACAAAGTTAAAGCAATTCTGGAAATGCCACCACCTCGCACGGAGAAGGAGATCAGAGGATTCTTAGGAAGGTTTAATTATATTTCACGTTTTATTTCACAGTTGACAGCCACATGTGAACCTATTTTCAAATTGTTGCGCAAGAATAGTCCAACCGAGTGGAATGAAAATTGTCAAGTCGCTTTTGAGAAGATTAAGCAGTATTTACAAAATCCACCAGTGTTAATGCCACCTGTTGCAGGAAGACCATTGATTCTTTACTTGACTATTTCAGACAGCTCAATGGGATGTATGCTTGGACAACATGATTCATCTGGGAAGATAGAGCATGCCATTTACTATTTGAGTAAGAAGTTTACGAATTGTGAGATGAACTATTCTATGCTTGAAAAAACCTGTTGTTCACTAGCATGGGTTGCTCACAGACTTCGACAATACATGCTTTATCATACCACATGGTTGATTTCTAAAATGGATCCCATCAAGTATATTTTCGAAAAGCCTTCACTCTCAGGAAGAATAGCCAAGTGGCAAATGTTATTGTCTGAATATGATATTCAGTATGTCACACGAAAGGCTATAAAAGGAAGTGCTATAGCAGACTATTTGGCGGAGCGAGCAATTGATGACTTTCAGCCTATGAGCGTTGGTTTTCCAGATAGTGATATTATGAGTTTATCCATAGAAGAGAGGAGTTTGGAACAGTCTGAAAAATGGACCCTACTATTTGATGGTGCATCTAATATGATAAGATGTGGAATTGGGGCAGCACTTATATCACCAGAGGGGAAAGTCACGCCATTTACTGCCAAATTATACTTTGAGTGCACCAATAACGTTGCTGAATATGAGGCATGTGCAATGGGGATTCAAGCAGCTATAGATGTCGGAATTAAAAGGTTACAAGTTTATGGAGACTCACAGTTAGTAATTCGATAATTGAATGATGAATGGGAAACCAAGGATTCTAAACTGGTGCCCTACTATCAGTTTATCAAGAAGATGATCAAGTCATTTGATTGGATTGAACTTGACCATATCCCAAGAGAAGAAAATCAGATAGCAGATGCTTTGGCAACCCTAGCAGCAATGTTTGATTTGGATCCGCGAGGAGAAGTCCAGGTCATCAAAATTGAGAAGAGAGAGGAAAATGCATATTGTTCAAATATCGAAGAGGAATTGGATGGTAAACCGTGGTATTATGATGTGAAGAAATACTTGGAAAGAAGAGAGTATCCCCCAGATGCCTCAGAAAATGACAAGCGTACCATACGAAGACTCCCTAGTTCCTTTCTTTTAGAAGGAAATGTGTTATATAAGAGAAGTTCAGGATTTGTACTCCTTCGATGTGTGAATGTTGATGAAGCAAAACAAATTATGAAAGAGATTCATGAAGGAATTTGTGGAACTCATTCAAGTGGGTACTCGATGGCAAGGAAGATATTGCGAGCAGGCTACTATTGGCTCACTATGGAAAGGGATTGCATCGGCTATGCAGTCAAATGCCATAAGTGTCAAATTTACGCTGACAAAACTCATGTTCCAGTGAACCCCCTACATGTATTAGCAGCCCCATGGCCATTTTCTATGTGGGGTTTAGATGTTATTGGCCCAATTGAGCCAAAAGCTTCCAATGGACATCGCTTCATTCTAGTCGCAATTGATTATTTTACAAAGTGGGTGGAAGCAAATTCGTATGCTAATGTGACAAGTAATGTCATTGTTCGATTTTTGAGGAAAGATATTGTTTGTCGCTATGGGGTTCCTGAAAGGATCATTACTGACAATGGCACGAATTTCAATAGCAGGATAATGAATGACTTCTGTAAGCAGTTTAAGATCAAACATCATAATTCATCTCCTTATCGTCCTAAGATGAATGGGGCTGTTGAGGCAGCTAACAAAAATATTAAGAAGATCATTCAAAAGATGACAGAAAATTACAAAGATTGGCACGAAAAGCTTCCCTTTGCTTTATACGGATATCGGACTTCTGTACGCACTTTTACTGGTGAAAGTCCTTTTGCTCTAGTATATGGAACATAAGCAGTTATTCCTGTTGAAGTAGAAATTCCTTCACTAAGAGTGGTGGTAGAGGCCAACTTGGAGGAGACAGAATGGGTTCGAAGTCCATATGAACATTTAAATTTTATCGAGGAGAGGAGATTGGGGGCCCTTTGTAGAGGAAAACTTTATCAAAAACGAATGGTAAGAGCATATCATAAAAAAGTGCGCCTTCGTTGTTTCAGAGAAGGAGATTTAGTACTAAGAATGATCCAACCACCTCAAAAAGATCATCGAGGAAAATGGACTCCTACTTATGAAGGACCGTATGTGGTGAAGAAATCATTCTCTGGTGGAGCAGTAGTTTTGACAAAAATGGATGGTGATGATCTTTCTTATCCAGTGAATGCCGATGTCCTGAAGCGATATTATGCATAAAAAAAAGAGAAAAAAAAACAAAAAGAAAAAAAAGAGAGAAGAAATATGCTAAAGTGAAAACCCTTTTGGGCGCTTTAGGCAAGAAGCTATCAAGGATGGCTGGAAGACACTTAGTTAGAATCCACAAATGGTCAAGTAAAGACATATGTATTTCAGAATATAGTGAGCGGCCAGTGGGGTTTGACTACGGGTTCAATGCTTATCAAAGTTCATGATTGAATTCGACAATTGCGAAGTAGATGCACACAAAAATTGGGGCAGTTTTTGCGCAGAGTCTGGGTTTAGTCATTGAGTGCTTGTAAAAGAAATTCTATTTTTCTAAATTTCTTAAGCCTTCATATGTATATATTCTTTCTGAAAGGAATTGTTTCAGCTCTCTACCTACCTTCTTTTCATAAGTACTCAGTAAATGATTATTCATAATCCTTTGTTTCATTTACTAGCCTTTCCACAAAACTTCTTGTACATATATTCTCTTAAATATCTTGCTTCTCATGTGCATAGCCATGCTATTAAATTTATTGAGAA
Source organism: Euonymus europaeus (assembly GCA_963580455.1). NCBI lineage: Eukaryota > Viridiplantae > Streptophyta > Magnoliopsida > Celastrales > Celastraceae > Euonymus > Euonymus europaeus. Next base: position 6,533,440 of record OY756965.1, read on the forward strand.
TAAGCTTTGACATAAATATGTGGAAAACAAGTGCATTAGAAGATTGTTCTTAGCAAGGAATTGACAGGATTTGGTACTCTGGATTGATAAAGAGCTAAGAGAAATCAGGGGATATGACAAATTGACAAAGAGATCACCAAAAGACGGTTTAAAGGCATTCGCTGGTGGAAAACCTTGTACAAGGGGTGTGTTTTTATCTATGGAAATATGGAATCATGATTCATGCAACAGATTTCTTCCCTAGTTGGAGTACCAAGAATCTTGATAAATTCTCCAAGTGGGCGACTGCATTTTCTCCAGGATCACGAAATAAGTGAAGGCTCGACAATAATTATGGACCATGATCACAAAACAGTTGACAGCTATAGAAATGTCCACATTTTAACGATTCGTGATTGTGCAAGTACAAGGGATGACGGATGACAGATGATAAGGGGCCATGTATGATAGCATCATTTGCATCGTTTGCATCATTTGCATGTTTTCATTTCTCAAAATTAATAGAAAATGGGATAGTTACAACATGAGGATAACTTTGCCAAGAATTTCTTACACATTCAAGTATTTGTTTAGCCAAGCCGGGAGTGGCGCAATGATCCCATGCACTTTCATTTTTTCTCTTTAGTTCAGCCAAGCCGGGAATGGCGCAATGATCCCGAGCACTTTTCCGTTTTATTTGTTCAGCCAAGCCGGGAGTGGCGCAATGATCCCGAGCACTTTTATTTTCCCCTTCAGTTTAGTTAAACCGGGAATGACACGTTGATCCCGAGCTTCTTTCATGTCCTTCATCATGATCAAGTCGTAGATCACCTAAAGAGATTAACTGTATTTTTTATATGTACCAAATAAAATCGATTTACTACACCTTTGTGCGCCATTTACTTCGTAAAAGTCACACAAAGGGGGGCAGCTGTAGTACCCGATTTTTGTCCGGATAAGAGTTATTTGGTCATATAAAAAATTATTGTTTAAAAATAAATAAAATTGGTATGGAAAAGCCCAAGCTTGTTGGCAAACTAGGTTCATTCTCACAAGCCCAATAAATCAAGTCCAAAAGCAAATAAAAATAATAAAAAGATAAATAGGAAAATAATAAAGGAATTCGGTTGGGACTCTTGATCCTTTTGTTAGTTTCCTTCTCCATCTCAACATCCTTCCCTCAATCCTATTGTTATTAAACTTATCATCTTTCTCTTAGCTTTACCTAATCCTCTTTCATCTATAAATAGGTTTCTTTTTCACCATAAAAGGGGACCTTTTTTTGGGGAAAAAGGGGCGGCATTCTCTTGGGAGATAAACCACTCATCTTTTGATTTTTTTTCCTTGACCAGCCGTCACTATTAGGGGAGAAGGACTTCTTGAGAGGGTGACCAGCCTTGTTTTTTTTTTCCCCTATTCTTCTCTTTACCAAACAATTTCCTCTCCGCCACACTACCTTCTTATTGCCTTCTCTTTCTACTGTTAATAGTTGTGTCTTCTCCTTGCCCAGTAACATCACCTGGTTTCCCTTCTCACCTCACTCGGTTCATCATCGTGGCGTCACCCATTCACTACCGACACCATCAGTTCTTCTGCCCGATCTTCTCCTCAATTTTTTCTTTCTTTTTCCGGTAAGGCTTATACATTGTCCATGCACTGCCATGCTGTAGCTATATATATATATACCTTGCTGTTTTGATGTTAAATATACACGTGTGGAGATATTATGCACATGAGATGCTGTTAGTTATATTCTACATTCTATATGCACCTTGTTATGGTATGATACGTGTAGATATTGCATGAAATAACTATGATGTGTACATCTATATGTAAGTGCTGTATTTTTATATATATTATATTGGTATATACATAGGTGGAGTTGTGCATGTATTGTTATATTGATGCGTGTGATGATGCCTTGTATGCATGCTGTGTGTGAATATATGCTTGGGTTTGATAGGTCAATAGTTGACACTTAACAAATTACCGAATCAAATACCAAAAGTTGGTATTCTAGAGATAGTTCAATATCATAAGTTAAAATTTTAAGGATTTAAATTCATCCAAACACCAAAAGTTGGTGCCTCTTAAAACCTACCAAAAGTTGGTAGCGAATTCGCGTTGGTGATAAATAAACCATTTATTTTCGATGTTCTACAAATAATTGGTTTCTTTTCTTTTTAATGAAATTAAATTATTTTTTCCTTACGGTCAATAGTTGATCCAAATTTGTTTTAAAAAAATCTTTCCAAAACTATCATAAGTTGATAGAGTTTCAAAAATCAAATTTCTTTTAAAACTATCATAAGTTGATTGTGTTTTACAAAACTTTTTCTTTTTTTTATTTAAAATGGGCAATGTTTTGCCGCACAAAAATAGCTTTGCTACTCATCTAAAATTATTTCATATTTCTTTCATAGAAATTATGAGAATTAAAGATGAGACACCAATTTTTAAAACAAGTTATATCATTTTTTTAACCATGTCTTGCGAAGAGCAAATTTTCATAGGGTAGTCATCTAATTTAATTTGGTAACTGTTTTCGAACAGGTGTTATGGGGTGCTAATACCTTCCCCGTGCTCAATCGATCCCCGTTCCCTTTTTCTCTGGTTCGCAGGTTTTTTTTTGGTGTCCAATTGCACCTTAAATCAATTGGTGGCGACTCTCGAGTTTTTTCTATATTTTGTGTTTCGGGATAATATTATTTTGCAGGAGTATTTCGCCGATCCGCGTCGTGACCCCGGTTGCGACACAACCCAAGCGAGTAGATGATGCATTTTAGAACGATCTACTTCCGGTTGAGCCAGTTAGAGTTAATACTATCTAAATTGATTCCCTAGTTGATAATGAAGCAGAACCTGAGGAACTGGATAGAGTTACTACATGGCTAATGAATGAGGAGGATATTAATGAAGAAGAAGAAGAAGAAGAATTTGAGTTTGATGACACTGATACTGAGGAAGATAGATGAAAATGTGCATGTGTCTTAATTTTATTTCAATATTATGATTTTTGTGTCATTTTATCTTTGCTTATAATTATCTCATTTATAACTTGCATAAATTTTAGTTGGAATCCCACCCCCCACTCCCTCCCATTTTTCACTATAAGTTAAATCAAATTTTATAACATTTTGTAACATTTCCCAAGACTGCACCCTTCTCTCAAAATTGTCTCTCTCAAAACCCTTAACCTCTGTCTTGTTCTCCCTGCTCTCAAGACCTCCCGCACCTCTATCACGTTCTCACTGCTCCCAAGCCATCCCACACCTCTATCGCGTGGTTGCTGCTCCCAAGCCCTCTTGTCGCCTCCACACTTCTATCTTAGATTTCAGGTTTGTCTTACCAAAGTTACGTATGTCTCATTACTTTTAGATTTGTCTATTTGAAAGTCAAATTGGTCTTGCAGTAACATATACTCCGATTCTATCCACTTTTCTTCAAACCTATGGTTCTCTTAAGCAAATATACCATGCAATTTCCCATTTAGGTAATAAAAAATGTAAATTAAGCAAATAATAGCAATTTGGTGTATTAAAGAAAATTTTGTGTTTAGGCTCAAAAGGGGTTCTAGCGATAAACATATTTAAGGGTAGGCTAGAAAAGCACAAACGTTTCAAAAGAGGGCTACTTTCATCTTTTAGAATCAACAAATCTATCATATGATCCATCAAGACATGAGTTCATAAAGACATATTCTTGGTTCGTTATTGAAAGAAGAATATGAGATCATTTAAAAAAATTTAAGCACAAAAGATAATAGCATATAGAGTAAAGCAAATCTATCAAAATAAATGATAGACTCAAATCTCACAGGATTAAATCTCCACTAGTATGTATGTGATGATGAATAGCATGAAACTTTTTCGATTTCTTATGTCATCTAGTGATTCATATATAACATGTAGCCTACTACTCATAGATTTAAGCATCAAAATGACAGGTCAAGCGAAAAAATTAATTTCATCAATGTGAAGGAGTATGGAACCTAACACACAATAATAACCATTTAAACTAACAAAATCCACTTTCATAGGAAAACACGATGGTACTTTGCACATACCACAAGCCTTTAAACCCCTAGGTGTCTCTAGTAGGTCTAGTAGGACAATTTATAGTCTCATGAGGGTTTACCAGAGCGTTACCCACAAACATTCAAAAAGTGTTTTTAATTCAATAATTCAATCCTGCCCCCACACTTGAAATATGCAATGTCCTCAGTGGATGAAATAAGGAGAAAATAATCAAAAAATTTTGGTTAGATCAACATAACCTGACAGCAGAGACACTCAAAAATTGAATTTCTGCAGAACTTTTCATCGTTACGCAATCCTCAAAAAATCTTCAAGGGAAGTACTAAATCAATCCCTACCCTAACACCCTATTAAGAACCCTTCCTCTACATGTCATAAAACTTCACCCACATGTCATAAAACTTCACCCATTCCCTTTTTTAAAAGAAGAAAAAAAGAGGACCCCTACAAGCATTGGAATCAGGCGCCAAACGTGGATTGACATGAAAGTACCAAGCTACCTACCATTTCTTGTCCTTTTGCAAAGAAAGACCTGTCTATCATTGTCAATGCATAGAATATTAAATGGTTGTTGAGAGATAAATAGAACATTTTTCCCTAGCCATTGTTGTGCATAGTTTTTGTCGATACCAACTTGGCAGATTCTTAGGGTCCTTCCCCATCTCATTTTCAAACAAAATTGATTGATTAGTTCTATATATAGACGTAAATGCTTCATATTGTAACATTCTACGATCAAACAAAATCATAGAAGGTGATAGAGTTGTTCAACTTACTTGACCTTTTTTTAGAGATAGTGGATCACAACGAGGTCAACGATAGCTGTGAATTAGAAACCGATATGATATAATATTTTAGTCAATTAAAATATGAGTTGTTATTAGTCTTATACTAATTGATATAAGTTTATTTAAGCGTTAGCGTTTAATTTCTTCATTTCTCATCAATAAAACTTCTCCTTACACTTTTTTGGATTCAATTATCATAGTTGGAGGACAATAAATGGCTACTTCTGGCAGCTAATTAGTATAATGAGATGAACTTTAGATCTAACCCAATACTGAGTTTTATACTCTTTTACTACTCGTCGATATCCCAGTGTACGAAAGTAGCTACCTTTGCATATAATGCCATATATAATTATAAACATATTGAAATTTTGCCAGGTTGGTTATTGTGAATGTTGTTCCTTCCCTTGGTTTACATCACTTGGGCTATCATCTCATTATGTGTTGCATGTACAATTAATCAATTAGACAAAATTACATGCCATCTGTTTTGCTCAAAAGGTGAAACAAATAATATATTCAACCAGTGGCATTCCTGACATTTCGGGGGCCCTGGGCAAAGTCTAGAAAAGGGGCCCCTCTTAAATTTATCTAGAGATACTGCCAAGATCAAACAAGTTCTTTCATCTTTTTTTTCCTCAAATCCAGACTTAGACTTATACCTTCACTTAATCATAATGATTAAATTAATCAATTGATTATAAATAACAACTAACAAATAACAAATTAACAATCAACTGTCAAGTGTCAACACATGAACACAACTATACAAGTAATATATGAACGCACTACACATGTAACACAACTATCAATTGAATTACTAAAGAGGAATAAAATAACCTGAACTAAAGAGTAAAGTCTTGAACTGTTGAAGAGTGAAGACACTGCCTGGCTTGCCAAAGCCTACCACCCAGATGGCCAGAAGGGGAGAAGCCTTTCTGCCTTAATGGCTCAACCAACCCTCAAGAACCCCTCTACAGCCGGGCCTCAACGTGACATGGCAAAACGCCTCAACGAAGAGAGTGAGAGTCAAACATAGACTGAGACATTGAGACGGACGGAGACTGGAAAGAGTGAGATAACTAAAGAGAGTAGAGACGTTAGACTGTAATTCAGAGAAGAATTCAAGAGAAGAGTTGAAGAGGCTAGAAGAAGAGTTGAAGAGATTCTTTGGACCATAGAAATTAGGGTACATGGGTAATAGTGGAATTGGGCTTTGGGGGTGGAGTGGACTATGGTTTGTAGAGGGCCCAATTTTATGATTAAAAAAATCAAAAAAGAAAAGAAACAAAAGCACTACAAATGTTGGAGATCGAACCTCTGTCCTCGCGACGTGCGGTGCTCTTCCCGCCGCTGGACCCTACCACCGACTGAGCCGTTTCCAGGGTGGGCAGGCCGTTAAACAAAAAAGATAACTCTTCCCGAGGCTCCCGCCGACGTTTTCGGACTCCCTAACGTTGCCGTCAGCCGCCACGTCCCGGTTCAGGAATTTTAACCCGATTCCCTTTCGAAGCTCGCGCGCACGGCGCTATCGGACGGGCTTCCCCCGTCTCTTAGGATCGACTAACCCATGTGCAAGTGCCGTTCACATGGAACCTTAACCCGTCGGCTGTCGGTGGACTGCTCGAGCTGCTACCGCGGCGAGAGCGGGTCGCCGCGTGCCGGCCGGGGGACGGACTGGGAACGGCCCCCTCGGGGGCCTTCCCCGGGCGTCGAACAGTCGACTCAGAACTGGTACGGACAAGGGGAATCCGACTGTTTAATTAAAACAAACCATTGCGATGGTCCCTGCGGATGCTCACGCAATGTGATTTCTGCCCAGTGCTCTAAATGTCAAAGTGAAGAAATTCTACCAAGCGCGGGTAAACGGTATGTAAAACAATCACTTTACCACTAGGCCATAGGAGAAACAAGATTATAAAAGTTTTATAAAATAAATTATATACATATATTATAACACATTAGTATTAAAAAGAAATTGGGGCCCCTAGGCAGCAGCGCCTGTCGTGTCTGCTCAGGGCGTTGCTGTATTCAACTTAAATATTTACTATGCCAATGCTAAAAGATTTTATTGTATGAAAAAAAGTTTGAAAGATAACCCTGTTTTGGAATTTGGTGTACAATGTTTGGTAATGAAAATTGATGGTTCATTTTTAACTCATCTATCATTCTGAAAAATGTACAACACACAAGTTTGTGAACTAGTATATATTTTTGTCCACTTTGTCCACATACAGTCTTAATTAGGTAGCTAATTAATAAGGTAATTAGGGAATCAAATCATATATGGGACCAATTTACCATTGAGATTTTTCCCCAAAAAGTAGGACATGAACTAATTTTCTCAATTAATCTAAGTGTGTCGAGAGTAGGTGACTTTTTTTTTCTTCTGTTTAATTGAGAAGCCTTATGGTTACTATTTTGTTGGTAGCATCATACAATTTATCATTTTAATAAAAAACTAATACATTCATAGGTGTTCATATCACGTCAATCGTTGATTGATTGGGTTCAACAAACCATATTCAGATTGGGATATATCATCATCATCATCAATAGATCAGATATTGGTGGTTTCGGTAAAAAAAATTCATATTACAATTTAAATGTGATCGCGGTAGAAAGTACAAAAGCAAGAAGCCTTCAACAAAGCATACCGACACCAAAAAAATGGATTGTCCGTTCAAACTGAAAGGGAGGAAAATGAAACTAGACGATAATTGAATCTTTTCCCACTCAAGAATATGATGTCGAAGGATCCGGATCTACTCAAATGAAAGTAATTATTTGACTAAGTAAGTGGTGGAGTGAACCCAGTTTCCTTACCACCTTCTTTTGTTGGAGGTGGTATGTGTGGAGCATAATCATACTCTGCAACATATATGGAGGGACATCCATTCAAGTTATGGTTGACATGTCTGAGCAAAATATCAAGTCACAGGACATTTTATGATATAGTTGAAAAAGCGAGATTCGAACAACGCGTCAACCATAAAAACTATATACAATACTCTCAAGAAGCACAAGACCTTAGCAAAATTGAGCCAATCCCAGATGCAAGATGTGCTAGCATTCCTCAATGTCCATGGGTACTTTTTCAATTATAGGGCAAACCATACAACCAATGAGCTAGAAGATTTATTCTTCGCACATCCTAACTCGCTAGCACAAGTGCATGCATTGTCACATTTGTTGTTGATGAATGCTACATATTAGACCAATAGGTACAGGTTGCTTCTTCTTAAAATTTTGGTGTGACTTCAGCCAATCGAACATTTTGCATAGTGTTTACATATTTGAATTCACAAAAAGAGGCCAGTTATACTTAGGCTTTGGAATGTTTATGATCTGCAACGCATGGATGCACTGGCCCATGAGTTATAGTTACGGATAGAGAGCTGGGATTGATGAAATATTGTGTTCAGATATTTCCTTATGTTTCGAAACTACTTTTTAGATGGCACATCTATCAATGTATCTTAACATAATGCAAGCCATCAATACAAGATAATAGAGCTGGAATGCATTCTACCACATGTGGACTACAGTTCTCGAATATAAAAATGAGAGTGATTACATAGGTAATACTGTGAAACCCCGACCCAAAATTTTTTTGGAATTTTTGAGTTTTTCACAAAGGGGAAAAACTGGACTAGGCGCACCAGGGGGCGCCAAGGCGTTGCGCCTGGGCGTGAAATCCTGCACGCCCATGATTCCGCCCAGTGCAGCGCCTACAGGAAATTTTGTTAGGGCTAGGGCACCTAGGCGCCCAGGGTAGCGCCTAAGCGCGACCCGCGTTTTTCAAATACCTTCCAGCGAGAGTTTTATACATTTTTCTGGTCCCGTTTCAGTTCTAGAGAGATACTGAGAGATGATTCTAGAGAGAAAAGATCATTTGAGGTGATTTTTGGAGATTTGAGCTTAGTTTTGGAGATTTGGAAAGGATTCTAGGAAGATTCAAGCCTTGGAGGTAAGTTTCTTCACTTTTCTATTTCTAGGGTTTTGAGTAGATCTTGGTAGTTTCATTTAGAGTTGATTCCTATGGTTTAGATATGTTAATCCTAGGCTGATTTTGGATGTTTATGTAGATTGGTTTGTGTGTTGGAGTTGAGTTGAACTTGGAGTGAGTTTGGAGGATATTGGAAGGAATTTCTAGAGAGAGAAGTAAGTGATTTCGATTTTATTGATTTACTTGATGTTCATATGAGTTATGGTTGATATATTGATGCGTGTAAGGGTTCGGTTTTGCCACATTGTAGGTTTAGGCAAACCGAAACTCTAGGAACGGAAATTGGGGATTTTTGGTAAATTGCTCGACACGAGGTAGGGGATTTTCAACCATTCTTTCTATCGTTCGTTTTCGATATTTAAGAGCGTTTTGATTCTTCATTGGTCGTTTTATTTGTGTTTCCGCCTTAATTGCTTCTAAGGGGAAACAAACCCTAATTTTGAATTATTGTAAATTCTTGATGTTGCATGACCCAATTGTGTGTGCTCCATCATCTATGGGCACGATGTGACTTCCGTTCATGCATCATGATAGTTATGTATATATATGTAGGTTGTTCGTATATATATATATATATATATATATATATATATATATATCCTTTAGGCATGTCATGACATTAATGCATTAGAGTTGCATGGGGGACCGGGTATGGACTCGGGACTCCTTAGGATTCTTGAAAGCTACTTGGAGGGATGACGAGGTGATGAGAGTTACCACTGAGTCATGTGAACTTCAAGTAGGAAAATGCACTAGAGGTATGGTTCATAAGGGACCTTGCCTGGAATGGTGCGGGCGTGATAGAGTCACGCAACCGGGTAATCCAATAGCGTTTGATGTTGGGGAGCTTGCTCCTGTTCAATAGTCATGGATAGCGACCATGATATTGATAAGTTGATTTGGTGAGCTTGCTCACGTTCGATATTACATGGAACGAGCCATGGTATCGATTAGGTATGCTCATTGAAGGGATTGCCCGGGTTGATGTTCTATGTGATTGTTGAGTATACGTGCATGTGGTAGGTTTCATATTGTTGCATATCCTATTGTTCCGATTCGGCCTTATGCTCATGTTACTCATAACCCTACTGAGCTTCTTGCTCACCCTCTACTTTCATTTCCTTCCCACAGGTGATACTGGTACAGGTACAGGTACAGGTACTAGTGGAGCGGATCAGTGAGAGCGGGATGTGACATGGATGGCCCTGGGTAGGATGTGGGTGCTAGAGAGATACTCTAAGCATGTATTTATATATGATGTATTGATGTTTATTCATGATAATCTTATAACCATTTGGCACCAGAGGGTGTATGCATGATGTATGCTGAGTTGATTTTTTGGTTATATGATATTATGAATTTGATGATGTGTTTATACTATCAGTTTGTGCATGCTGGTAGTGGATGGCCTGAGGCCTTTAGGATCAGGATTGCATGTGATTGAGGCCTGAGGCCTAGCTAGGTTGCTAGTGTGATGGAGGATTTTATGCTACGTGTTTCTGATGCAGGCGAGGACTCTCTGACATAAGGGGAGATGCAGCCGGATTTTTGGTCTGCCGGATGATCGCACTAGTGGCCTAGGACGGTGCCGGAGGGCACCAGTGGCTTGCCCGGATCGGGGCGTCACAAATACAGAACGCTTTGAAGTAGTATTAAAGAAGTTTATGAGAGTGTTGGAATATATGAAATATGTATTATTGACACTGTATAAGGAGATGTTTGTGTTCGCCTGGACCACTAGATATCTACATTTTGGAAACCACACAACTAATAGGGTAGAGAGCCAACATGCTAAACTGAAAAGATATTTGTGCTCATCACAATCAGACTTGGGGTCATCCATGAGATCAATTCATCAGATTATACAGTCGCAGGACACAACTATCAAAGCAAACATTGAGAGAGCAGAATCATTGTCCCACATAGGATGAACATATATTACTTTCAGGATTTACGTGGTTTAATTTCAATTGAGGTTTTGGGATCTCATTTGGATAGAGTTTGAGTGACCAAAATATGTCAGAGAGGTTACTTATAGATGTAGATGTCAAATTAGTAAAAGATACAGACTATCGTGTGCTCATGAACTAGCCATGTACATGAGCAAAGGTCAGACTATACATCTTGATGCCATTGATAAGTTTCGGAGAAAGCTTGATCTATTTTCATGTGAGTTGCTTGAAGATGATGACATCGATTGTGCCACTGATATACGAATGTTCACAAAACAATTCAAGCATCAGACAAGGAATGTTAAAGTAAGTTGGCTAAGGAAATTGAGGGACATATTCAGATCTTCTAACACCTCTCTTCGTGAACCGGTTGTAAAGACCAATACTAGAGGGTGCCCCTCCATAAAGAAAAAGGTACGCACCACCACCTAGAATAATCCACCTACATATGCCGTTGATCGAAGTGATTTTGTTCACCATAGCGAACCTCACAGCCACGACTCTGCATTCGAACGCCTCGATTCAAGGATCTTTGAGCATGATTTTTTCCACTCTAATGAATAAGCGAGACACAATTGCTCCTCTATTTACAATACTTAGTCTTTCTCAACACAAGAAAGTTTGAGATAGAGACAAAAAAACTACTCTTCATGATCATAGATTGATATGTTTCTAGCAATACTGCATCCAAACATTAGGGAAATACAAAATGTGAGAGCACATGAAAATTGCGGTTTCGGTCGATAGCTGTGTCTCTTGGTCATCAGGAGGATGAAATACCTAGTGTTCAATATAACTTGATAGCAGAGATGGACACATTTTGGGAATAATATGTTGAAATACTTGGCGGTTATGAGAGAGCGTGTGCTATTAGACACTTACTAAACTTCCTTCAAAATGATATCAAAGCACCGTTTGAGCACTGGATGGAAATGCCTGACATAGATCTATTGATTACTTCCACATATAATGTGATCTTGTGATATTACACGTTCTTCATCACAGATAAAGTTAAACATATCTACCACTTTGTACAAACTCTCCACCACCATTTTAGCACATTGCTATTGCAGTAAAACACGTAAATGATAACCATTATGTCCAGGTTGGTTTGATGGAGGATTATCCAATACATCCCATATTGCATGGGTGGGTTCACTGTAGCTATGATTATACAGCTACATGGGTTACTCTGAATGCAAAACACAGATGTTTATATGTTGTGAGTGCGTTCATTATTTTCTTCCGAAACTAAATTTATATATTAAATACCAAAACTAAATTTGTTTGAAATTTATTAAGACAACTTAACTAGTAAGACATAATTTAAGTGATTTATGTATGATGACGTCAAACAGGCGCTAGTACCAAGAAGACGATTAGTCGGTCAGACCTGCAGTCCTGCACAACAACTGACAATGAAGATCCTTCCAAGGAGATGACCAATCGGACAGTCCTAATGCCTTTCTCAGCAACTGACAATGAAGATCCTTCCAAGGAGACGACCAGTCGGTCAGACCTGTAGTCATGCACAGTGAGAAAGGTTAAGCTAAAGGCCCCACCAGAGGTTGTCCATTGGCGTAGGCGCTTCAACGCTCAAGTCAGCTCGTATTATAAAATCAAGAGAGCTTAGTGGACTAGAGTTCTTTATCAGCCCAGGTTCAAATTGTGATTAGAGATTTAATACTTGACTTTGAGAGGTTTATATAGGATTCAGAGTCATTATTAAAGTGGGTCCTCTAATTATGGTTTGGATTGTACTTAAATGTTTAACACCTTGGTAGGTCCAGGTGCTTTATTATACCGAGAAGGTGATCTCGGTAGGGCACTGTTGCTCACCTGCCCTACCTACCGAGGTGACTACCTAATGAGGCAAGGTAGTACTTTTGCCTCAAATGACATATAGCGAAACATTATTGGTAGGGTCATTTTAGTAATATCAATATGATTTGATATTAGACTATTTTGAAAGAGATTCTCAATTAGAATTCGGGGACACAACACCGCCTCTTATAGAGCCTAGGCCCAACAATATCAAATAGGCATATGCCCCCAACAACAACATGACATGTATGACTCAGTATAACTAAGCTATATCAAGAAATTGTCTCCTTATTTTGTCAAACTTGGCAATTACAATGCTTAATAAATACATAAAATAAAAACAAGTTCAAACAAATGAAGGCAAGGAGGCCAAGAGGCCTTGCGTGGGCGCCACGAGGGAGATGAGGGCTTCTAAGATTGCCCTTAATGGGACCACCACTTCAGTCACCAATGTGACCCTCACTGCCCCTTCTTCTCGGCTGCCGACACCTCTGTCAGGGGTTCTAATCTTCCCTCGATAGGTGAACGATCCACCTGTGGGTCCCATTACCGAGGAAGATTTTGCTCAAAATGCTCCTCAATGGGATGTCAGTCAGAATGACAGGGTAGTAAATTGCAGGGTGGCAACCGAGATGTTGAAGAACTTTCCTACCTCTACAGACTTTGACAGGGTGTCTAGCCTTACGACCATGGAGAATATTACTCAGATGAACTTCCTCTTCATGCAGGTATGACCTTGTGCTCTAGAGCTCGGTATCTTGATTTTTAGCCAGAATTTTTCTAACTTTTCTTTTTCTTTTTCTTTTTCAGACTGGTGTACACCTCTCTGCCCTTCCCTCCAGCATTGCTCGGTTCGCCTATAAGACCATACAGAGGGAGAGACTTGATGCTGCTGAGGAACGTGCCACCAAGGCAAAGAATGAGCCAAACCTGGTGAAGGCCGAGATGGAGGAAATGCTCCAGGCTTATACTTCACAGCTTGAGAAAGTTGCTCGGCAACGAAGAGAGTTGAAGGAGAGAACAGTCTCCTTAGAGCAAAAATTGAAAAATGCTGAGGAAATCTATCAACGACTCCTGGGTGATGCTGAGCAGTAGACCATCCAAAAATTCAAAGACTCTAAATAGTTCAAGGCTACATTGAGGGAGGAAGGCTTCTACGGCTTCCGTGGAGGTGTCAAGGATTCCAGGAAGCTACTTTTCAAGGCTATTCTAGACTCCTCCATCCTGACTCCTTTATGCCCTCCTCTCATGGAAAGGGATCAGCTTGAGGAGTCCAAAGAGGAGATCCTTGAAGCTTTGAGGAAAGCCAAGCACAGGAGGAAGAGGGGGCTTGCCGAGATGGATTTCTCTGAGGAGGAAGCATTTGATGAGGAAGTCGAGGTAGTGGAAGAAAAAGAGATAGTAGAGGTTGACCAAGGAGCATTACAAGACCGAACTCCTCTTCCACCTGCCGAGACTACCGAAGAGGCTTCCTTAGCCGTTCCAATAGATGTCATTCCTGTCGACGAGTCTGGCTTTGGAGTTCCTCCATTAGATGCTTAAACCTTTTTTTTGTATGGGCTTTGCCTCTTTTGTTTTTATCATTTATGTAATGAAGATTTTTGCCTTAATGAAATGCCTTTTTGTTGCTCGGCAATCCAAACTTACAAATATTATTATTATTATTATTATATATTTATTATGAGATTAATGTGCATTCTTGGTTGGTAGATCGACCAGCCTCCTTGTTTAATAGGACTTTAATAAGTCAATTTTTTTACAAGTTTTTTGAGAAAGTGGGGATACAACTCTGGTCGATAGGCCAACCAGGTGGTAAGTATCCCTCCTCTTTTAAGAGATTAGGCCTTTAATGCTGTCCAATTTTGGTCATCCTGCCGACTAGGTGCTTGAAAACCTTCTTTTTTGAGAAAATTTACGCAAGTCTTAGTATCTTGTGATACCAACCTAGTTGGTTACACATTTATACTTCGCCAATTTTTTAGCTAAGTTTGTATGTTTTCCGAGTTGAGTCTTCCCATGTAGTATGATGCTTTATTTTGAGAAAGAAATCATTGAGTTTCTTCATTCTCCAAGTTTCGAATCTGAAAAACAAATGCATAAAATAGAAACATTATTTATTTAAATAAATCACTAAATATAGTATCTTCGAATATTGTCCACATTCTAGGGTCTCATATCCCCAGGTTTTTCTAGATCTTCAATCTTGTATATGCCTTCCTTCAAAATCTTCACAACTCGGTAGGGCCCTTCCCAGGTATCACCCAGTTTACTTGGATGTTTTCATGTGGAAACTACCTTCCTCAACACAAGGTCTCCTATAGAGAACCTTCTATTCCTTACTTGTCTGTTGTAGTACTGATCTGTTCTCTGTTTGTGCACAGCAGCCCGGATCCTGGCATTCTCCTTTGTCTCTTCTAGGAGATCAAGGTTATTGAGCAGCAACTCGTCATTCATTGACTCTTCAAAGTTGGCGATCCTCAGTGAGGGGATCCCGATCTCGACTGGGATAACTGTCTTGGTTCCAAAGGAGAGGGAGAATGGAGTCTCTCTAGTTGATGTTCGAGGCGTAGTGCGGTATAAGCACATCACACTAGGTAGTTCTTCTACCAATTTGCCTTTGGCTCCATCTAGCCTTGTCTTCAAGCCTTCCAAGATGGTTCAGTTTGTCACCTCCGCCTGACCATTAGCCTAAGGATGTGCCACAGAGGTGATCCTTAGGTCAATGCTGAGTTCTTCACAAAACTTATGCATCTTTCTGCTAACGAACTGTCTTTCATTGTCCACCACCAGGGCTTATGGCAACCCATACCTGCAGACAATGGTTCTCCATATAAAGTCCATCACTTTCTATTCTGAGATTTCCACCAATGGCTCTACCTCGATCTATTTAGTAAAGTAATCAACAACCATAATAAGGTTTCTCCTCTACCCAGTTGTCTAGACGAATGGTCCAAGAATATCCATGCCCCATTGTGCAAATGGGCAGGGGTCCCTCCAACTCGGCTCTTGATCAACATCAATATCCACCATCAATGTTTGCACTTCAATGCTCTGTTGTGGCAGTATCTCCACTTGAACTGAAGTGGGCACCTGTGCTGAAGAGGCTGATGCCAACTATGCTGACACGTCAGCCTTAGAGTTTTCTCCTCTTGGTATCTACTTGACCTCTATCTTTGGAATTCTCTCAATTAGTTCTTTCACCTTAGCCAAATACTTGATCATACTTAGACCATTTGCTTCATATTTTCCTTTGATCTGCTCAGTGACTAACAGTGAGTTGCTATTAACGATCAAATTTTTAACTTCAAGTTGCTCAACAAGGCGTAATCTTGTCAATACCGCCTCATATTTTGCCTCATTGTTCGAGGCATTGAAATTGAACCGTAAGGCGTGTTCCACAGTTATGCCCCCCGGGCCGAGCAGGAGAATGCTTGCACCACTTCCTTCCAACCTGACCCGTCCACAAACAATCGCCACTAATCAGATACAGAATTGGCATTGTCCTGGTTGGTCTCCTTGTATCATTCAACAATAAAGTCAGCCAAAGCTTGCGCCTTGATAGCCTTCGTTGGTTGAAACTTGATATCAAACTCTCCCAATTCAATAGCCCACTTTACCAACATTCCTGAAGTGCCTGGCTTTTCGAGAACATTTTTTAGTAGCTAATCAGTTAAGATGATTATTGTATGCGCTTGGAAGTAAGGCCTTAGGTTCCTTGCTGCTACAATTAATGAAAGAGCTAATTTCCCAGCTTGGGTATACCTTGTCTCTGCACTGATCATAACCTTGCTAACGTAGTATACCGATCAGTTGTCAAACCTGCAGTCCTGCACAACAACTGACAATGAAGATCCTTCCAAGGAGACGACCAGTCGGGCAGAGCTAATGCCCTGCTCAGTAACTGACAATGAAGATCCTTCCAAGGAGACGACCAGTCGGTCAGACCTGCAGTCATGTATAGTGAGCAAATGTCAGCTAAAGGCCGCACCAGAGGTTGTCCTCTGGCGTAGGCGCTCCGACGCTCAAGTCAATTCGTACTATAAAATCAGGAGAGCTCAGTGGACTAGAGGTCTTTATCAGCCCAAGTTCAAATTGTGATTAGATATTTAATATTTGACTTTGAGAGCTTTATATAGTATTGAGAATCATTATTAAGGTGGGTCCTCTAATTATGGTTGGGACTGCACTTAAATGTTTTACACCTTGGTAGGTTCAGGTGGTTTATTATATCGAGAAGGTGATCTCGGTAGGGCGCTGCTGCTCACCTGCCCCACCTACCAAGGTGACTTCTTAGTGAGGCAAGGTAGTCCTTTTGCCTCAAAAGACGTGGCGAAACATTATTGGTAGGGTCATTTTAGTAATATCAATGAATTTGATATTAGACTATTTTGAAAGGGATTCTCAGTTAGAATTTGGGGACACAAAACACCGCCTCTTATATAGCCTAGGTCCAACAATATCAAATAGGCATATGCCACCAAGAACAACATGACAAGTATGACCCGGTATAACTGAGCTATATCAACAAACTGTCTCCTTAGTTTGTCAAACTTGGCAATTACAATGCTTAATAATAAATACATAAAATAAGAAAATGTTCAAAGAAAAAAAAAAGTATGGATATTGCATAAAATTTGCATTGTCAAACACATTTCACACAACATACATCTTTACACAATATATACATCTTTCAAGTAAAGCAGCATGATGTTTCCTTATGAACTTTATACTGTCAACGCGGTCAGCTCAACGCGATCATCATTCTTGGGTTCATCTTCCACTGGTACGCCAGCTTTGTAACGATATCGGTGGGCACAAACTAGGTAGTAAAAGAAATTCAACAACCCCAAACCGGCCAAAAGGTAGTAGAAATAGTCTAATCTACCTTGATTAAGATCATTTGCTAACCAATTGGGTTTAATACTCGTTCCGGTAGTTCGATGCACAATCGTGATCATGAAGCTGCTAAGGTAGCTTGCACCAGCAGCAGAGCCGAAAAAAATTGAGTTGCCAATGCTTCTCATGTGCTCTGGGAACTGTGAATTATAAAATTCAAGGCTTCCAATAATATAGAACGCCTCGCATAAGCCTAGAATGATAAGTTGTGGAGACAACCAAAAGACTGACAATGGTGAAATCCCAAGGCGCTGTGGGTGAGAATTCGCGGAAGCTCTTCGAGCCCTCTCAACCAATCCTGCAGCGATCATTGATAGAATTGAGAATATCAAGCCAATTCCCATCCTTTGCATAAGTGTGATTCCACCTTGTTGTTTGGTGCATTTTCTAAGGAATGGAACAACGATTCTGTCGTAGAATGGTATCCATAGCCCAAGCGTAATCATTGATATCACAATAATTGATCCTGCTGGGACTTCAAAATTACGTCCGAGGTGTCTGTTCATCACTAGGGCTTGTGATATCGTAAATGTGACTTGTTGTGCTATTGAGATGAAGCCAATAATACCCGTAGACCATATTGGGATTACTTTCACTAGGCATTTCACTTCTTCCACTTGTTGGATGCTGCATAGCCTCCATGGATTTGCACAAGAACCATCTGGATTCAGGTCATTTTCCTCTACTATGGCAGCCTTGGTTAAGAACCTACGCAAATGAAATAGCAATCAACAGTTAAGCTTCTATAAGGAAAACTCAAACCCTTGTCTCTTTTTTAAGAAAATTATGTATATACCTGAACTGGTTTGTAAGAGGGAGCTTGAACAATATAGTTTTTTTCAATGGAGGATCGAAAAAGGTCTCATCCTCCCCTCTGTCTGGAACTGTAAGCCGGCGTTTACGATAAGCAGCCACGAGCACTTGCATAGTACTAGAAAATATACTCCCCTCTGCCTTTTGGTGGACATAAATTTTTTTCCCAGCAAAGAATATGATAATGGAACAGAACATTAGAATGGTAGGTATTCCAAAGCCCAAGACCCAACTAACGTTGCTCTGGATATAAACCACCAGAGTTAAGATTATTAGTTGAATCACGACTAATGAAGCATAGTACCAGTTATAAAAACTGGCAATCCCTCTTACACCTTCTGCAGTAGTTGGATCGAATTGATCAACTCCAAATGGGATGCTACAAGGCCTGATTCCTCCGGCTCCGATAGAAAGGAAGCCCAAGCTCATTATCAAGATACCCATATTAAGTTTGTTTGGGCTTTTGCATTTCCCAAGTAATTTTTGTTGTGGGCTGCATGAAGGAGGATGTAGATGTGAGTCCCATGCCGTCAACGTTATTGCTATTTGTCCCTATGTCGACAAAAAAAATATTGTAGAAAACATAAGCATGTGTAATAATTAGAAGAATTTGAGAGAGATGAGAAAACGAAAAAGAACATGAGAAAAAGAAAATAGGGATAAAAAGAAAAAGAAAATATATAGGAGAGATGTTCGGCCAATCCCTTGTAGACATATTGTGTCGCTCCGAGCCCAAGAGCGACACAATTTTGTACTTCAAAAGATTTCTCGAGTGTGGCAGTTTTATGGTTTAAATCAGCTAAAAGAGAAGGAATAAAAGGACGTACTAGAAGTGCAGCGAAGGATGCAAAAGCGATTGTCTTGAATTTTCCGAGAAAAGCATCAGAAATGAAAGCTCCGACTAATGGTGCAAAGTTTGTAACGCCAATCCAGATGTTGAGTATATTTGCCGCGGAGGCTACATCCATGTGATACACTTTTAGGAAGTACAGCATGAGGTTTGCTAACATAGCAAAACTGGCAAGTCTTTCGCAGCTCTCGTTTCCTGCATATACGTACGTATCATATAATCTATCAATCCTTACAAAGCTGGTTCGAAAAATTGAAAGAGAGAGTCACTGGGTAATAGCAAAGTGTTGAATCTCTCTAAGGTCAAACCGTATAGTCTCGGAATATCCTAAACTTGATTCTGAAGTTTATACTGTATAGTATTGTTATCAGTTACTAGAGAGAGGGGTACCTAGAATGTAAGGCATGGCTTTCCATCCTCCAGGCTTCTTCTGAGTTATCAAATCTGGTGTTGGTTCTCTTCTTTCATCTTTCTGAAAGAATTGTGGGCTGCAACATGAGCTTACTCGCTTCTTGCTTTGTCCAACAAATTCCATATTTTTTTTTTCGTATTCACCCTTCGTTGAGCTTATTCGCTCCATTTTGTACGTATATATATAGAATTGTGAGTAGATAGGGTTTTTGTTGTTGATGTTATGTCAACAAAACTGTGCTTCCATTAAATAACAATTCTCCTTTTGTTTTAGTTTCGTCAACTAAGGTATTATTTTTCTTGTTTTATTTAATATTTTAAGTGGACCTCACGTGAAGTCGCAGTAAATTTAAACTAGTTCTTATGTCAAATGATCATCACGTTGACTAGTTATGAATAAATAATAATAATAAGTTGGCATGGGAAACATCTTTCGTGGTTTAAGATTTTTTTTTTCTTTTTTATGGTTAAGTCAACTAGGCGGGAATAGGTTGTGCAGCAAAAGCATCTCCAATGCTCCATACTTTCAACTATTTCAAAATTTTCAATGGAATTTCAGCTCTATTACATATATTAAGATCTCATTTATTTATATGCATATCAATAAAATATATTTTTTAATATAATTATTTTTACTCACCAACATTATAAATATCAAGTTTGGAGATCTCTCTCATATTTTTATATAATTTTTCACTTTTTTATCTTTATATATATCTTTCAATACAATTTTTTCAAATAATTCTCTCTAAACATTCCAAAATTTCGAGTACTCCAAAATTTTTGCCATAAAACTGCTTCTTGATACATCTATAGATCATCTACTAAGAGTTATTTTTTTCAGGGAGATACCTTACTTTATTTGTTGAAACGGAAACAAATGTTATGATTCCAAAAAATATCTCCAAATCTTCTTGCATCCTAATTGTCTTTTGTGTAGCTCATTTATATTTATATTTATATTATGTTTTTAAATAACATTCATGTTTGCTAAGAAAATAATTATGAAAAAGAATAAAAGACACTCCTTTAATTAGGATACTTTTTAGGCTTTAAAACACTTTTTAAGTGTGCTTGGATTGAGGGATTTGGGAGTGAGAGAAAAAGAAAAAAGGGAAATACGCTTCTACTCAATTCACTTGTTGGATATGTTTGAAAAAAATTAAGGGGAGGATTTGAAGAGAAATCAAGGGAAAGAGTTCACTATTTTTTAGTTAAAATGTCTCCTCCCAAAGTGGAGTCATTTGTTGAGAATAAAAGGATAAATTAATTTTTTGATAAGTGACAGATCTATTTTATTCTTATATATAATACTTTAACTTAAAACAATGATAATTTAGTAAATTAAAGTAATTTATTTTTTTCTTTTCCTTTACCATTACCATCCAAACAAGAAAAATAATAAATTCATTTCTTTATTATTTATCTATCTAAATATGACAAAGGAAAAAATAATCTACATTCATTTATCTCCCCTCCTCTTTCTTTAATGAATTTCTCTTCCCTTCTCTTTCCTTCTCTCAATCCAAATACATCCATGCAATCCGCCCTCGGAACAGAGGTAAAAAAGACACAGGCAACACATATTTGCAAAAATAAAAAATAAAAATAAAAATCCATTTGGCTCACGTGTATATTTGATTATCGGATAAAGCATATTATAATGGGATGGACTCCAATAATTGAACGAGCCGCGCCAATGTCTTCAGGGCACATTAGAAAAGCAGTAATAGTGGTCTATAGCGGCGGGACCAGAAGAAAGGAGAGGAGCATAATCAAAACCCAAAAGTGGAACCGCACGATCATAATTCCACCTCAGTCAAACTTCAAGACCTCACATCATTAATAATTTGAGTAATGTTAGAAAAATTCAAAATATGAGTCGTATTTTATTTTTAAATTTATATGACATGTTCAATAATCATTGATTAAAAACACATAAATGATTTATTTAATATCTAACATTTCAATTAATTGGGATTATATTGAAATCATATTTTAATATTTTAAAATATTATTCAAATAACTTCCCATCAACACGACACGCCAGTGGCGGAGCCATGTTATAGAATGGGCTGGTCAAGCTCCCCAATTTTATTTTATTTAAAAAGTTAGTTTATATATATGTATATATTTTAATTTAAGAGTGCATCACTGAAGTGGAAAGCCCCCTCAAAAGTTATAATTAAACTTATTTAATATAAATTTAGCTTTAAAATTTTTATTTTTAAGTCTAAATGTCCTTAAAAAAATTTAACCCTATTAATATTTTACACCTTTTTATAAATTAATTACTCTATCACTAAATAAGCCCCCTATTTAATTCGCGACTTCAAAGCCAACCAACGTCAAGTCACAAATGAACGGTCATAATTGAATATCTAACATCACTCAAACATCTATAGATTCACACCACAAATAAAAGAATCAAATCATGAATGTTAGCCTTAGTTGGATATCCAAAATCACACAAACATCAGTATTCACACCACAAATAAAAGCACCAAATCATGAATTAATAGCCATAATTGAATATCCAACATCACACAAACATCCATAGATTCACACCACAAATAAAATCATTTATGAGTAGAGGACTTGAACTAGCATTTTACTCCAAGTTTCTTTCTCTTGCCCTGTGCACAATTTTCGCTTTTTGGCGCCTAGGTCCACTACCATACTACCACCAATCTCCAAAGAGGTGCTCCTCATAGAACTCTCTATTGTGCTTACTATGACGGTCAAGGTGAACTCCTCCCACTCAATCTCTTTATCTCTGTTTACACTATTATTATACAGGTTGAATGGTCTAAATGTGGCCTAAAAGATGGATTGGACATGACACAGAAAATGAGTCACACATCACTAAAAAATGGACTTATCTAATTAGAGTTTATACGAGTCAGGTGAAAGGAAAAGAAATGAATAATCATTTTAAATATTAGATGGGCCCAGTTTTAATTGTTAAAGAGGAAATAAGACTTGGTCTTATTGGTTGCCTAGAATCTAGGAAATGGAGGTTATAAATTCTTAGTAGTTTTATTTTAACTCCTATTATTATAACTTCGGTTCTTATAATTTTTGTCCCCCATATAGAATTGATGAAAAATATATTGATCCTATTTAAAAATCATAATAAATACTACGTAAATCGCTTTGCCCTATCATGCAAGCTATCCCACGATTAGGGGTGTTACACTAGGCATCACCTATACGCTCCGTGGTGGAATCAGAGTCATCTCATGTCCACCCAATTGATCTCCAATAGAAGTATATGGCTCATTATGTACTATCATCTCTTCTATGATATTCATGTATGCCTAAGGCACTCATTCCTGTGTACTATATGTGCGCCTAGTGGTGCATGTCACTCCTCTACCTCGGCCTCAGTCCTTAGGTTTCCCTTGCCTTTCTCCAACATTGGGGGTTTCTGCAGCTCAAGTCAATCTGGTAGTCTTACGAGTGTCCATCTATGCCATAATAGATATAACACAACTTAATACAAATAAACTAAATGAGGATTTATAGGAGAAAGAGTATGTATCACCAATACCATAACAAGACTCACCAAATGGGAGGGAAGAAAAGTAAAGAGTGAACATAAGGCTTAGTAAGGTAAATAAGAGTCAAAACTAACAATCAGGATGAACATTCAAAAGAAATAGTTTTCATGTAGCAAAATGCTATCTAAACCATGATTATACAAGACCACCAACAATAACAAACCAATTAAAAAACATCATGCCAATCCTCCATAAGTCGTCACCAGTCTATGCCCCTAGCACCAAACATACATCTATCTATGAGCTCACTTACCATCAATACTAACCAATAAAGGATTGACTATTCACGTGGTCTCAACAACACCCATACATGATCTAGACTTGATCTAGAACCAGCCCATCGGGATCTCGGTGTGTTACCTTACATGGAAGTCACTTGGATGAGGTTAAGTTAGGACTACACCTACCATCCTCGCATGTGACATTTAATCAATCCTAAAGGATTACGAGCCCATACTTGCCCTCCTATTGTATCTAAAATGAATGTACACATGATTACGCAATAATATATATATAATAATCATCCTACACACACATATATATACACACATCTGCATGATTCATGCTTGAGATTGACCCAAGCTCAATAGATTATTGACTAGGTAGGCAATTAACAATATCCAAAGATTGACATACAAGGGCTTGTTTCTTCTTAGAAACAACTAAGATAAGAACGCAAAATGGCGAACAATTAAGAATTGAACTGCTCTTCGAAGAAATGAGAGATAATCGTGAAAAAGGTGGATAAGAATTCCCCTCCCTTGTTATCCAAACAAAGCTTCAACAACCCAACATTGGAAACTCCTTTTCGACAAACCTATTATTTTTAAGTTATCAAATGTAGAAAAACTCACCCATGATTCTAATTCCACAAATCAATACCAAAAAAACTGGAGAAATCAATAAAATCTCTTACCTTTCTCTCTCTAGAATCACCAAATCTTGAATCCAAGTCTTCAAGTTTGAAAAGTCCCAAATCAATGACTCTAACAAATACATTTATAAACAACTATAACTTCACCTATTTAGTCAATAATTTTATCAAAAACCAAGATTCAAACTCTTATCTAAAAAATCTAAGAAAAAAAACTTAGTTTGAAATTTTAGATTCTTACCTTAGATCAGGTAGAAATCTTTCTTGATCTTGATTTAGGCTTCTAGATCTCTGAATCATTGCTAAAACGTTGCTTTATCTCTCTTCTTTCTCTATCTCCCTCTGGATGAACCCTAGAAAATTTCTCCCTTTTCTGTCTAATTTTTGGACTAAAAGAGAGCTAAGAAATGTGATTTGCTCCTAGCCGCACTCTGTACACACCTAGGCATCATGGCCCTGAAACTACACTGTCGTGGGCGCAGATTGTACACACCTAGACGCAGTGTCGAAACTGCGCCTAGGCATGCCTAGCACTACCTAATGGAATGCCTATGAATTTTGAGACTCCCAAAAACATCGATTTTTCATCACTTTAATGTCCCAAATATTAATCTTTAGAACCAAGGGTCACACGAGTGGTGCCATGGAGTAATCAAGATTCAAATATCGATCTTCTTAGTAAAAGCTAATATAAGATTCACATTAAAAATGAATCGACATGATACAATCTCAAACCATCATGGCATATTAATACACCAAGTATCAAATTCTTTTGGCGCTGGTAATAGCAAGCAAGATTTGAAATTTCAAAGCTGGGCACCAAAGGAAGTAGGTGACTAGACATAGACTTATATGGTGTAATTTGAGGGTAGACATGCACTCTTGGTTCAATTAGAACAAGACAAACATGTCACCATAGCATGAAATTCATATTGCATGTGCTTGTGATCAATTGGAAATGAGTGTATTAATCTCTGTTTCTTCATCATGTGACTTCTAAGATTTCTAACACTAAAGAAATCTATAATTATACCCTTAGTAAACTTCTAACTATGTCACGAAGCTATGAGGCAATGATCGCCATTTGAGGAAAGTAAAGGAAATTGAAAATAGAGTAGTAGATTTCATGTGTTTACTACCAAAGCACTAGGAAGAAAAAGTCTCAGCCTTATAGCAATTACAGCAGTTGACATTGATTAATGAGTAGGGTCAACTGTACGTAGAAGTACTCAACAAGTTGCAAATTCACCCATGCTTCTCAGAACAAAAGTTCAAACTGGGGGACACCTAACTTTAGAGCTATAAGCCAGGATGGTTGAATTTTTGACCAAACACCACAATTGCTTACCAGAGTCAACTAGGAAATAGCCATGCATCAACTACCAGTAAACCCCAAATACCCACCAATAAAGTATATGAAAGAAAGTTTTCCCTAAAGCTTAATCAAATAATCAATAAGGATGTTCAGATAATCAATAAGGAGGTTTAGAAGTTGATTGACATTGACATAGTTTGCCAGGCGCACTATCCCTACTAACACAAAAAGGTGGTCATAGTCAAGAAGAATAATAGTAAGTGGCATGCGTGAACGGACTTCAATGACCTCAACAAGGCCTAATTGAAGGACTAATTCTTATTGTCATATATACATATATATATATAAGATACAGATCAATTGTGGGATTCTGTACATAATTTTACATGCGTGATACCGCACTCACCTTTGGATGGGGTGTGAGTACGGGACCCGCACTTTATCCAACGCTAGTGCGGGTGTTCAAAATGTGATTTTATCTGCAAGATCCCGCACTTAATCCATCCTATATATGTATATGTGTATTTATATATATAATTCTTCTATTCGATCCGTCCTATATATATATAATTCTTCTAATTATAATGAGTTATTTTTGCTTAAATTAAGACTACCATCAAACATGATTAATTTGGTACTAATAATTCTTGTTGTTATCACTGTCAATGGATCAACATACCTAAGTGAGTAATCAATCCTAGAGTTGAATTTGATATTGGATTCTTGACCTTTATAGCTCGTAATAAGATTGTTTAGAGAGGTTATGTCCTAGGCTTTTTATCATTGTTAATTGCTAAGTTGTTAATTTATTATTTGTTTACCTTCATTACGAATCTAGCACATTCTCTTTACTTTAGTAGTCATTTATTTTATAGTTAAGTACACCTTTCAACTGAACCGGTTTCTGTGGGGATCAACCTTGTATCTAGACTTTTTGTGATACATAGTACACCTGTGCACTCGTAAGTAATTTTACATCAAGTTTTTAGCACCTTTGTTGGGGGGGGGGGGGGGGGGGGCATGTTCAAGTCCTACTTTGTATGTAATTATCCTCCTTTCGATTTTGTATGCAAGGTAGATGATCTTTGAAAGAGGATTCGCTACATTACATCAACAAAATTGAAGGAATCTTGATCAACAAGCAGCAAGGTATCGAAAGAGATGAAGAAAAATTACCAAACATTAAAATGATGGCAGTAATTATTCCAGCTGAAATAATGGGTGAATCTTGAAATCCCCACCATTCCAGAATTTTCCTCATGCATCACACTACCTGCGGAAGGTAGAAATTGAAATCACTATGCTAACACAAGAGGGGGAGGGTGAATTGTGTTTCTAAAAACTAGTATAAACCCCAAATACAAAAACCACAATCTAAAAACTTACAAATGATCAAAATAGTGTCTAGAGTACAAATCTGTCAACCAACCAAGTCGATACTATTTGGCCCAGCAATTCAAGTCCGAATGCAACGAAAATTGGTATTCAATATCACAACACCTTAATGAAGACCATAGCAAAAATTCATATCAAAATTCGAAGTCTAACTATATGAACAATGCATGGACATATTGCTATTCCAAAAAATTAACTATCAAAAGTATACCTAGAATCCACTAATCACAAGTTGCTCAACCACAAGCAATATCCCAACAAGCAGTGGCAGCAAGCAAAACCCTAATATCAATTTCTAAGGCACAAAAATCACTAATAGCACCAAACAAGAAAGGAAATCAAAAATAGAGTGCACAAGGATATATAGTGGTTCGGTGCTCACACCTACATCCACTACCTAAGCCCTCAAGCTTAGGATTTCCAAATCCACTAAAGGATATAAGTGGTTTTGCAAGTTCACCACAAACTTAGGGTTTGCAAGCACACCCCAAACTTGTACACCACCAAGGTTTGAAGCTAACCTTAAACTTTCACACACCTCTCAAAGGTAATGCCCTTAAAAGGGACTTTTACAAGTGATTTGATTTTTGGTTATCTCAAGATTAGCTCTAAGCTATTTGGATGAGGAACACTTAATCTCTCAATGTAAATCTCACGGGTAGGATATATATTTGGCTCAAATTCGTGGCTTTCACTCAACCAAAGATTCACACAAAGTCTCACAAGGATGGAAATAAGTTTAGAAGAAACTTTGTGGATAGTAGCTCAAGAACACTCAAATAAATACCTTAATGATTTTGGCTTGAGAGTGTGTCTTAGCATGAGGTTGATGAGGAGAAGATGATGACAATAATCTCAGCAAATGATGATCAACAAATCAAGGGAAGATCACTCAAAGATTGTAGATTCAAGAACAAAAGCACTTTTGATAATTTTTGACATAAGTTTTCCAAGTGTGGAATGAAGCATGACTTTCCTCTTCATTTGTCTCCATTGAATCTTGGATATTGGATCTTGCTAATCTTCAATCTCAGCCCTCAATGAACTTATAATCTCTACCCTTCATCTTCAAAAACGAAATCAATCAACACCATCGAAAGACTAGCCGTTATTGACTTTTGGGCAACCCTTGATTCAAATTTCAAATCTTGGCTCCAAGGTTTGTTTGGATCTTTTGTGCTTCTTCTTAAACTCTTCTTTATGCTTAGAAAGGCTTCAAAAATCAACCAAACAACCCTTGCAAGGGTCACACGAAATTCCCACCAAAGTACTTGAAATCAAGAATATAATAGTACATAGTGATTTGGACATTTCTCCTCCAAGTGTTTTGGCTCCAACCTTTTTCATTTGATTTCAAATGAATCCAAGGCTTCTCAAACTCCCTCCAAAGGCTCCTAAGGATTTCTAGAAGTATTATGACCGAACCCCTACTCCAAATAAATCATTCGACATTAATTCAACTTAGTCTAACCCATTGAAGGTCAATTTGAGGAATTTAGGCTATTTTGGGTAAGAAATAGGTTGCATCAATTTAACTCTTCTTGACTCCAAATTTGGTCAAATTTCTAAATACATATTTCTTAGACCCTTTCCTAAATAAATCCTTCAATGTAGCTCACATAATCGCAATTACTCCCAAATAGGGTTTCCTAGGACATTTCGGGCTCCAGGGCACTTTAAGTCTAAACAATGAAACCTCAATGCTCCATGACCATTTCATATCTTCAATTAATGTCCCAAATAAGTCTATGATTTGTACCTACAAAGAAATGAGTGATAGAACACTCCAATTTTGCTTGTAAGCTCAAAGAGCTTCAATGCTTGCACTTGGGTTAACCAATATGATATAAGCTCAATAAAATTCAAGTAAGCACATGATAAATCAATTTATCCATATAATAATGTGCATACAAAATTTCACTTATAATTGAGATCATTTGGTCATTCAATTTGATCATACAAATCTCAACTATGCTAGTTTCTCAACTACACTGGTGAATTAATTTCAACTGATAAATTGAACATGATAGACTTAAAATTGACCTGACCATATTTCACAATGAAAAATTTCAGAGTGTATTAAATAATTTTCAAAACAAGAATCAAGTCAATCATAGATCATATGAATAAGTTATCACAACTCAACCAACGTGTGTACAGCGTGATTGGACAGTTTTTGTAATGCGAAAATGAACAAGTCCAAAATCATCAAATTCATATCAAATATTATCAAAAATGATTCCAAAGATATATAATGAAGCTTAAATTAGTAGATGAAATACATTTCATAATTTATCCAAATTCATCCAAAGTTAAGCACAATCAAATAGTCCAATACGTTTTTTTCATCAAAACACAAATGTAGAACATATGATCCAACAGAAATTACAAACTCAAGTCCATTCATTTTAATATGATGTCAGTTTTTATGGTCTTAATTCTGAAGATCCATTGAATCATATCCGTGAATTGTGTAATATGGTTTCTAACATTCCTTTTATTGCATGAGTCACTAAAGAACATCTGAAGATGAAGATTTTCCCATGTACACTTAAGGATAAGGTAAAGACTTGGTTGAACAGTCTCAAATCAGGGTCTCTTCACTCATTGACGCAAGTTCAAAATATATTTCTGGATAAACTTTTCTCCACTCAAAAGATCGATGCTTTGAGAGACAAAATCATGCACTTTAAACAACAACAAGGTGATTCATTTTCAGAAGCATTAGATAGGTTCAATAGTCTTCTGACTCAGTGCCCTTATCATTCTTTGCCTATCGTAGTGTTGATGCGTATTTTCTACAAAATATTGAGGACTCCTAACAAGGCTGTAGTAAATAATTTTGCACGATGTTCAATAAGGAACAAAACCCCGTTAGAGTGTCACAGCTTATTAGAAATCTAACCATGGAGACGGAACACACAGAAGTGAGAAGTAAGATGTGACGCCCTGACCCAGAATTCACGCACTAAGCCGGGAGCGCCACTTTAGGCGTGTGCCCCATCACTAAGGACCTCACCCCACGCCAACCTAACCCCGGATTCTAACAGAAATCCGACAGCTCCTCCCCGTATATCGGAGGGTGCCAACCTGGAGTCACATCTCACATAGCACGTGAAAGATAATCAATAATAATCAGAGAAGTTCTGGCCATCTATCCACATTCACACACTAGGCAAGGCCTCAGGCCTCCTAATCACATGCAATCAATAAGCAAAACATATTCATATCAATAATATCATCAAAGACTATCAAAGTCTATCAATTCGGACCCAAAGTCCACTATCCAGGTACAAGAGTCTCGATCACACTGCATACCTCCCGACCATCCATCCAACATATATAAAAGGTATTTAAGCAACATAATAGTCAACCAATTAAAGTACTATATGTACTTAATTCATAACCAAGGTTCTCAATAATCAAATACAACTCCTAGTGCTCATAGGGTGGCCTTCCATGTCACGCCGCCTCCTACTGATCCGCAGCCTGGTTCTCAGCCCCAGTCTCACCTGAAGGATAAAGAAAAGGAATATGGTGAGCAGGAGGCTCAGTAGGGAAAATAAGATGAATCATAAAGAATGTAAAGGCTAAATATTGAAACAAGCTCAATGCAGCAACATGACATCCTAAAATGTCACAACAATGCATAACCTCGGGCTACACCCTACAGCGCCTGGCACCAGGCAACGAATATTTTGAAAAATCATCGGAACCCTTGCACTTTGCCCCGGAATGACTATAGGTGCACCTACATAATGGAAATCAAGATTTCGGCAACAATGTGCCCATTCGGTATCCACATCATCACAAAAATATAACCTAATGATCATCATCACAAAAATATAACCTAAGGATACTACGCGTCCATACTCGTAGACCCAATGCATCTATAATTCATGTCCAATAATGTCATGCAAAAGAAGCTCGTATATATAACAATCCTATATATATACATAACTACATGATGCATGAACAAGGTTTATCATGCCCAATAGATGATTAAGCATTCAAAGGGTATGCAAATTCATCAATAATCAACAAGAAGGTTCGTTCTTCCTAAGGAACAATTTAGGCAAGAACACAAATAATAAAGACCAATGAAAAATTTCAACCGCTCTTTAGAGAAGAACAATACGATAGAAAATGGGGTCAGAATCCCTACCTCAATTTCAAGCTATCACAAGCTACAAGTTTTTCCCAAATACTAGGGTTTGAGTTTTCGAACCTACCATATAGAAAATTCATCACCCAATCCCACAAATTAATCCCCCATAACCATAATCAACATAAATCAAACCAACAACTCAAGAGAAAATTACCTTTCTCTCTCTAGAACCCAAATATGCTAAGTTCAAACCTTCAAGCCTTCAATCAACCAAATCTTCAAACAACCTAGTATATATCAACATATATAGACTTAAATCAACCTCTATAGTGATTCTAAAACACCCATTCGAAGTTCCATTTGAAATTACAAAAACCCTAGGTTTTATGGAAAACTAGAAACTTACCTCAAATCCCTCCAACTTTGTCACACTCTTCTTTAATCTTCTTCTATCCTTCAATCCAAGCTTCAATCCTTGAAATCTCTCAAGAATCTCTCTTTATCTCTCTATTTCTCTCTCTCTCTCTCTCTAAAAGTTGGAACTTTCACAAAGGATTAAGTTCTGGTCGCGTAACACCCTCTTTAAGCCTCGGGTTGCGCCTAGGCGCCCTAAAGTGCGCCTAGGCGCCCAAGTAAGGAATTCCTCAATAAGCCCGCTGCTCTGGGCGCTATCCTGGGCATGCACAGAAAGTGCGCCTAGGCGCCCATGCACCATTTCCATCTTTGTTGCCACTGGACTGGGCGGTTTTGTACACGCTTAGGCGGACCTCCTAGTCACACCGCCTAGGTGTGTGGCCTTTTTTTCAGTTCCGTCTCGGTCTTAGCTTCGATTTGATATATTATGGACCCCAAACAGACATCTGTGCTAAAATTTATGACCGATTTACTGAACCTAGTTCAAAAACTATCCTTTAGGATCTTATACACTTCCGATAGTCCGTTATCTCTTCAAACCCATTTTTTTCAATAACTTATCACTTAAAATTTAACCAAACATAATATTTTTGGGTCGGGATTTCACATCCCTTCCCCCTTAAACAAATTTCGTCCCGAAATTTAGTTATGTACCACACATGCTCTAAGCATGTCCTCCAGAATCTGGATAGTTCTCTCACTCTGCCCATCACTCTGAGGATGGTATGCCGTACTAAAATCTAACTTCGTACCCAAAGCTTCTTGCAAACTGCTCCAGAATCTACCAGTGAACCGTGGATCCCGGTCTGACACAATAGATAATGGCACTCCATGCAACTTCACAATCTCTCTCACATAATAGCTACTCAAGGATTCCAATGAATCTGTCTTATTCATTGGTAGAAAGTGTGCCGACTTGGTCAATCGATCCACTATCACCCACACCGTGTCATAATTCTTCTGAGTCATTGGAAACTCCGTCACAAAGTCCATAGTGATCATCTCCCATTTCCATTGCGCTACCGGTAGTGGTTGTAACAACCCCGCCGGCTTTTGATGTTAACCTTTCACCTGTTGGCAAGTCAGACACCTCGCCACATACCTGGCCACATCGGCCTTCATCCCTTCCCACCAAAAGTTCCTTTCTAAATCTTGATACATTTTTGTAACCCCAGGATGCATGGCAAACCATGAATGGTGTGCCTCCTTCAAGATCTCTAGCCGTAGTTCCTCATCATCGTGAACTATCAACCTCCCAACATATCTCACTCCACCGTCAATCCCACGAACCCATCCTGAACTCTCATCAATCACATCAAAAGAGGGATCGTCGTTCTGCGCATCTATAACCTTATGAACCATCTGTGGTCTCGAAGTTATACAACCCAAGTATACTTTTTCTTCCTCTCTCCTCAATTCCAACCCAAATTGGTTGATTGTCTCAACAATCTCCCATTCGTGCAACGCTAAACTAGCCAACCCAAGTTTCCGGCTCAACGCATCTGCCACTACATTTGCTTTACCAGGATGGTATTGCAAATTAAAGTCGAAGTCCTCCAAGTA
This sequence comes from Euonymus europaeus, assembly GCA_963580455.1. Classification (NCBI taxonomy): domain Eukaryota; kingdom Viridiplantae; phylum Streptophyta; class Magnoliopsida; order Celastrales; family Celastraceae; genus Euonymus; species Euonymus europaeus. The sequence continues at coordinate 6,566,231 of OY756965.1, forward strand.
TTCCATCCACCGCCTTTGTCGCAAGTTCAACTCCTTTTGAGTGAATAAGTACTTGAGGCTTTTATGATCTGAAAAGACCTCAAATCTCTCTCCGTAGAGATAATACCGCCATTGTTTCAAAGCAAATACTACTGCTGCAAGTTCTAAGTCATGAACTGGATAATTCCTCTCATGTGTCTTCAACAATCTAGAGCCATACTCCACAACTCTCCCACATTGCATCAACACACATCCCAATCCCACTCCAGATGCATCACAATACACCTGGTAGCCTATATCTCTCTCCGGCACTACTAACACAGGAGGTGTTGTCAACCTTTTCTTCAACTCTTCAAATGCCGCCTCACACTCGTCTGTCCAAACAAACGGTGTACCTTTCTTAGTCAATTGTGTCATGGGTGCAGCCACTCTCGAAAAGTCCTTAATGAACCTTCGGTAGTAGCCTGCCAACCCTAGGAAACTTCTTATCTCTGTCACATTCTTCGGTCTCACCCAATTCAAAACTGATTCAACCTTAGAATAATCAACTGCTATGCCCTCCTGTGTAATAACATGACCCAGAATTTTCACTTCCGTGGCCCAAAACTCACATTTACTCAGTTTAGCATACAATTGATTCTCTCTCAGCGTTGACAGAACCACTCTTAAGTGTTCACTATGCTCTTCCTCCGTTGTAGAGTAAATCAAGATATCATCTATGAATACCACTACAAACTTATCCAAAAACGGTTTAAGAACCCGTTGCATCAAATCCATGAATACCGCTGGGGCATTAGTCAACCCAAATGGCATTACCAAGAACTCATAATGCCCATATCGAGTCCTAAACGCTGTCTTCTGAATATCTTCATCCCTTATCCGCAATTGATGATATCCTGACCTCAAGTCAATCTTGGAGAAATGCTTGGCACCTCTCAACTGATCAAATAAATCATTGATCCGTGGTAACGGATATTTATTCTTCACTGTAGCTCTATTCAGCTGTCGATAGTCGATACACATTCTCAACGACCCATCTTTCTTCTTTACAAACAATACCGGTGCACCCCATGGAGATGCACTCGGCCTAATAAAGCCCAAATCTTGCAACTCTTCTAGTTGCATCATCAATTCTTTCAACTCCGCCGGAGCCATCCGATAAGGAGAAATCGAAATTGGTTTCACGTTCGGATGCAACTCGATGGCAAAATCTATTTCTCTCTTTGGAGGCAGTCCAGGTAACTCTTCCGGAAACACATCCATAAACTCTTCCACTACCCGAATCGGTGTTGTGAAATCACCCCTAGGTGTTGATGTCATCAAACTTGCCATCCTACAATCCTGGTATAGAGGATTTTCTAAGAAATGTGGACAAGGAATCCCCTTCGATCCATTCAACCGTATCACCCCACCCTCAAGTATTCTAAGAGTAATTTTCCTCTCCCAAAAATCTAGCAACCCATGGTGCTTTGTCAACCAATCTGCTCCAAGGATTACATCGAAATCCTTGAAGTCCATCACATAAAAATCGGCCTTCAAGACCACTTCTCCAAATTAACACTCACACCCAAATGCTATCCCCTCTAAAGGAGTAAAATACCCAAATGGTGAAGACACTGTAAACATACGCCTTATTGGCGAAATTTCCAACCCTAAGGAATGAGCTAAGGCACCAGTAATGAATGAAGCTGTAGCTCCCGAATCAAGCAACACCCTAGCCCAACAGTTTGAAATAAGGAAAGTACCTCAAATGAAGTTGGGATGTTCAGGAGCCTCCTGATGTCCCAATGCAAATGCCCGGGTCTGCGTCTGGGTCGACTGTAGCTGCGGAGTCTGCCTAGGTCCGCCTCGTCCTCTTCCCCCTAATGGAACAGTGGAGGGAAGAGCTGGAGGAATTGCAGAAGATGGTACTCCGGGTGTATGATATTGATCTGAAGTTTTGCCACCCTGAGGACATTCATTCCTCTTATGGCCAGCCGCACCACACCCAAAGCACACAATCCCCTTCACCGGACACTGATCTTTCTTGTGCCCTTCCTTCCCACACTTGAAACATGCAAATCTGCCACCCCGTGGCCTCTGTCCCTGGTCCCTACCACCTCTCTGGCCTCCCTGAGTCTGAGGTTCTATCTTCTGCCTCTTCTGACTACTACTTCTTCCTCCCCTAGAAGCTGGGGTCTTTCGACCCTTCTGAATATCCCAGTACTGACTGGAGTTGCGCTCTCCCCGCTCTATCTTAAGAGCCATGTCCACTGCCTTGTCATATGACATCACCCCTAAAGGTATCATCAACTTCCCAATAGTAGGAATCAACCCATCTCGGTATCTCTCTGTCTTGCTCCAATCATCTGGAGCAAACTTCTTTCCAAACCTATAGAGTTCCTCATACCTCTTGGTATATTGCGTCACCGTCATATCAGGAGTTTGCACCAACTCCATGTACTGCCTGGCCTTGTCAGATTGGAAGCTCTCTGGCATAAATCGTTGCATGAAAGACATTTCAAATGATGTCCAAGTCAAATCATTCTTTCTCTGATCCAGCGAATCCCACCAGTCATGTGCTACTCCTTTAAGATAATAAAATATTAGCTTCATCCTCCGGTCATCGGGTAAAACTAGAGATTCAAATCCCTTGCTCATTTGCCTTAGCCATTCACCGGCTTCGTACCCTTCTCCCTCGCCATCAAACACTGGAGGACTAGTCCTCCTCAACTGATCAACCTCATAAATCTCCCGTCCCGGTCTGGCACCATCTCCAGTACTAGCCCCGGAACCCTGTCCCTCATTTCAAACTTCTGGTGCTCTCACCACTTGCGCCTGAGTTTGCGCTTGTATAACCTGAACTAAGTTCATCACAATTCCTGTCAAAGCCTCTAAGGTCACAGGCTGTCCCACAGTACTAGTCGGAGCAATTTGTAACTCCGGCAATACTGGCTCTAAAGTCCTCCCCGGATCTTCCAACTCAACTCTTTCCTCCACTCTTTCGTTGGTATCATTCACCGACACCGAATTCTGAGTGCTAGGAGTGCGTCTAGTAGCACGCGTCACTCCTCTACCTTGGCCCCTACCACGGCCCCTAAGTCGTCCTCGCCTGCCCCCATCTCCCGGGGTTGCCGCAGCGCGAGTAGATCGGGTCTCTCTACGAGTATCCATCTACGCCACAACAGATAAGATATTTAACATGATTTAATTAATCGAGGATTTAAGGGATAAGAAAACGTATCGGATCAGCAGAGGTCGTGACATGACCTGGAGACTTACTAACTTACATCTACGACCCAACCCCAGATCCTACGTAGAGCTAACCTCGCTCTGATACCAAACTGTGACGCCCTGACCCAGAATTCACGCACTGAGCCGGGAGCGCCACTTTAGGCGTGTGCCCCGTCACTAAGGACCTCACCACACGCCAACCTAACCCCGGATTCTAACAAAAATCCGACAGCACCTCCCCGTATATCGGAGGGTGCCAACTTGGAGTCACATCTCACTTAGCACGTGAAAGATAATCAATAATAATCAGAGAAATTCCGCAGCCTAACAGGGCCTCTGGCCATCTATCCACATTCACACACTAGGCAAGGCCTCAGGCCTCCTAATCACATGCATTCAATAAGTAAAACATATTCATATCAATAATATCATCAAAGACTATCAAAGTCTATCAATCCGGACCCAAGGTCCACTATCCAGGTACGGGAGTCCCGATCACACGGCATACCACCCGACCATCCATCCAACATACCGAAAAGGTATTTAAGCAACATAATAGTCAACCAATTAAAGTACTATATGTACTTAATTCATAACCAAGGTTCTCAATAATCAAATACAAATCCTAGTGCTCCTAGGGTGGCCTTCCATGTCACGCCGCCTCCTACTGATCCGCAGCCTGGTTCTCAGCACCAGTCTCACCTGAAGGATACAGAAAAGGAATAGGGTGAGCAGGAAGCTCAGTAGGGAAAATAAGATGAATCATAAAGAATGTAAAGGCTGAATATTGAAACAAGCTCAATGCAGCAACATGACATCATAAAATGTCACAACAATGCATAACCTCGGGCTACACCCTACAGCGCCTGGCACCAGGCAACGAATATTTCAGAAAATCATCGAAACCCTTGCACTTTGCCCCGGAACGACTATAGGTGCAACTACATAATGGAAATCCCGATTCCGGCAACAATGTGCCCATTCGGTATCCACATCATCACAAAAATATAACCTAAGGATACTACGCGTCCATACTCGTAGACCCGATGCATCTATAATTCATGTCCAATAATGTCATGCAAAAGAATCTCGTATATATAATAATCCTATATATATACATAACTACATGATGCATGGACGAGGTTTATCATGCTCAATAGATGATTAAGCATTCAAAGGGTATGCAAATTCATCAATAATCAACAAGAAGGTTTGTTCTTCCTAAGGAACAATTTAGGCAAGAACACAAATAATAAAGACCAATGAGGAATTTCAACCGCTCTTTAGAGAAGAACAATACGATAGAAAATGAGGTAAGAATCCCTACCTCAATTCCAAGCTATCACAAGCTACAAGTTTTTCCCAAATATTAGGGTTTGAGTTTCTGAACCTACCATATAGCAAATTCATCACCCAATCCCACAAATTAATCCCCCATAATCATAATCAACATAAATCAAACCAACAACTCAAGAGAAAATTACCTTTCTCTCTCTAGAACCCAAATATGCTAAGTTCAAGCCTTCAAGCCTTCAATCAACCAAATCTTCAAACAACCTAGTATATATCAACATATACAGACTTAAATCAACCCCTATAGTGATTCTAAAACATCAATTCGAAGTTCCATTCGAAATTACAAAAACCCTAGGTTTTATGGAAAACTAGAAACTTACCTCAAATCCCTCCAACTTTGTCAAACTCTTCTTTAATCTTCTTCTATCCTTCAATCCAAGCTTCAATCCTTGAAATCTCTCAAGAATATCTCTTTATCTCTCTATTTCTCTCTCTCTCTCTAAAATTCGGAACTTTCACAAAGGATTAAGTTCTGGTCGCGTAACACCCTCTTTAAGCCTCGGGTTGTGCCTAGGCGCCCTAAAGTGCACCTAGGCGCCCTAAAGTTCACCTAGGCGCCGAAGTCAGGAATTCCTCCATAAGCCCGCTGCTCTGGGCGCTATCCTGGGCGTGTACAGAAAGTGCGCCTAGGCAGAGTGCGCCTAGGCGCCCATGCACCATTTCCATCTTTGTTGCCACTAGACTGGTCGGTTTTGTACACGCCTAAGCGGACCACCTAGGCGCACCGCCTAGGCGTGTGGCCTTATTTTTCAGTTTCGTCTCCGTCTTAGCTTCGATTTGATATATTATGGACCCCAAACGGACATCTGTGCTAAACGTTATGACCGATTTACTGAACCTAGTTCAAAAACTATCCTTTAGGATCTTATACACTTCCGATAGTCCGTTATCTCTTCGAACCCATTTTTTTCAATAACTTATCACTTAAAATTTAACCAAACATAATATTTTTGGGTCGGGATTTCACATAAGAAATTAAGTTCCTTGGAGATCTCTAATTCTTATATCCTTTCGCAAAATTCTCAGGTTACTGCTCTTTCAAGAAAACTAGATATGTTACTGGCAGTGAATGGGCACTTGGTACCTCAAGAACTTTTCACCATATTTGAAGTTCTAGGCCATAAAACTATTGCATATCCTCAAGGAGTGGACTTTCCAGAATTTGTGCAAGAACAAGCCAACATGATGAATTCATTTAATCAAAACTCGATATATGACCATAACCCAAATTTTTATTATCCAGGTCAACTTTCTCATCCAAATTTCTCTTGGAGGAACCTTCAGAATGTTCAGAACCCACAAGTTTTAAATAACCCTCCTACAGCTACTTCCATTACCTCGCTAGAAGATATGATAAGAAACAAAAATGGGAGGTACAAGTAGGGCAAATTACTAAAGCATTGAGAAAGAGAGAAATTGGAAAACTTCCAAGCCAAACTAAGATCAATTAGGATAAAAGGGAGCAACCCATGACTTATCATCTTCGGGAAGGTAAAATTATCAATAATGATTTGTATATTGTTAACAAATTTGTCAATGCAGAAACCAATGAAAAAATTGAAGTCACAAATACGTTGGTAGATCCTTTGACCCTTAAACCGCTCAAGTGCAAGAAGGGTGCCACAATAGTAGAAATCAATAGAAGCTACTACCCTTGCAAATCTCAAGCATTGCAAGCATTCTGAAACATACTTAAACAAGTGTCAAAACCATATTTAGGTTGATAGAACCAAATCCGACACATTAAAACCCAAATGCTTAAGAGATAGCGTTTCCACAACTTCTAACCATTATGCCCGAAACTTGGATTTCATATCTCTAAGCTACCAAACCAACTTGAACCACTACAAAACACTTAAAAATGACTATGTCAAAGTGTTAAATTGTGCATTTGCTCATTAACACGGATTTTGGCAACTCAAACCTAAAATGTGTTTTTTTCAAGCATTGAAACTCAACTTTTTTACTTTCAAAACTCCACAAAAATATGCAAAATACCATCTCAATCACGTGCCCAACACTAAAAACCTAAATCCTAGAGTCTGATATCATGTTGAGAATCATTATGCTCCTCCCATTCTATTCTTGAGTCGACTTAGGATGAATTGGAAACCACCATCATCACAAAGGAAAACTCCAAAGACGAGTAAAGAGCTAAATGATAAACCCAACAAAGCTTCAATTGCATCACTTGATTTTGTGGAATCTTCTGAGTTGCTAGAAATGAAGAAACTAGATGAAATTGAGGTAGTCTAACTAATCGAAGAGTGTGCTGCTATAGTACTAAATTTGTTGCCACCAAAGCTCCAATATCTAGGGAGTTTCACTATACTTTATTGCATAGCAAATAAAAAATTTGAATATGCTTTATGGGATTTGGGTGCATCGATTAACTTACCGTCTTTCCTATTTTCAAATCTTTGAATGTATTCAAGCTCAAAAATGACTTATGTGGCCATCCAACTGCCTGCTCAATCCGTTTGATATCCACAGGGAGTGCTAGAAGATGTTTTAGTTAGGTACATGGACTAATTTTTCTAGTTAAGTTCCTAGTACTTGATATGTAGAATTTCCAAGGTCATGGAGAGGAACCCTTGAGCTGACCATTCATATAGACTGCAAGGAAAAAATTGATATGTATGAAGGCACAGTTACAATGAGAAATAAAAAAGACATAATGACCTTCAGTCCTAAGGCGACATATGGAGAGAAATCGATGGAGAAGGTACTCACTATCAAAGTTCAATTTAAGGGAAAATTACAATATTCACCCAAATTTGAGACTATAAATTCACTAAGAAGCATGTCACACAAGAGAGTTGTGTTTGGAAAAAGGGAAGAACGGTATTCTGATTTTCTGGCAGATTCAATTGCCCTTACAACTATGAGTAACGCAAGACATGCTTTGGGTGTTGATGTGAGTGCAATTAGAAGAAGTTGGTCTTTTTAACACAAGGCACAAAAGGTGGGCTTCAAAGTTTACTAATTTTGCTACTAGAAGAGCTACGTCTTTCCCAGATTATGAGTAAAGCACTTGGTGAGAGGCAACCCACCTAGTTAACTTCATTTCTTTTTATTGTCATTTATTTTTATTTGTTTCAATTTCCATTTGCACTGAATAATATCATTCCTTTTCACACAAGAAAAACATTATTACAAGTGTAGGAAGAAAATACTATGAGAAACTATTGAAGGGAAACCTTTTTTTTCCTGAGAGTAGCTTAAAACACCTGACTGAGTGCTATATGTGCACAAAAATCTATGGATGTCTACGTTCTATAAAATTCTACCAGGTTATAATTCATGTCATGCTAACACCGCTTAAATCTTGGGACACTAGGTGTTGTTAGCTTTTGGATGACTGTAATGAATCTACTATTCAATGAGCACATATGTATATTAATTACATTTCGAAATCCAAAATGATACTCTATTCACAACCAAATAAAAATCTGGTTAAAATGAAGATCTTTGTTTCACAAACCTTTGCAAAATTAATTTTCGGAAAAGTAGCAAATAGTCACTCGAACAAATAATTTTCTTTACTCGAACAAAAAAGAAAAAAAAGGATCCACAAAAATTGCATGATTTGTCTCGTGTATCTTTCTGTCCTATTAAAGATGTTTGAGCAAAACAAATAATACGTTCGAGTACTTCTAATTTGTTAACCTGAACAAGTAATTAATTAACGTGAGCAAATATTTTATTGAGCAGAACATATCAATGTTCTAGTATAAAAATAATATGATCGATTATAATAAATTTACTCTATCAAGTGTAATAAATGTAATTGATTAAGTATAATAAATTTACTTTATCGAGTATAATAAATTTACATGCTCGAGTATATAAATAGCTATCAAGTATAATAAATTTATATGTTTCAGTACAAAAAAAAAGTAACATATGATCTGACACATACAAAATGTTACTCTATTCACAACAAAATCATAAATTGTTCGATATGATAATACATTATATTTGCAAATTAGATTTTGAACCTTCCTTTAATTGTAATGAGCGACGTGTTGTTCTTATGCAAACAACTCCTTAATTTGCAAGTCTGTACTGTCGACATCTTTGGATCTTAACTCTTGCATTTGATCTATGTTCATCCTACCAAGAGCTAGTTGACTTGATCAGGTCAAATTTTGTGCCCTCCACTTGTTATGTCCATGAAATAGCAACTACACAAGAATATATGTGTGATTTTTTCTACCCACTTTCTAAATATTGGTTAGGAGAGAAGAAAGAACTAAATATAATAGGTTGATATATAAATGTAAGTAAATTTAATTAATTTTGTACCGCATTTTCCAAGTCACCAGTTGTCATGAAATGACTTCCCATTTCTTTAATTATATGTACACCACAATCGTCCCTATACATAAGTTAGTTTAGCTAACACGATCGATATTTTACAAATTATTGTGCTTACTTAAGGGACACATAACATATTAACATACCCATTCAATTGTTGAGTGATATTAGGTTGACAAATTTTGATATTTTCAAGCGATAGTGTAAGAGTTTTTTTCCTTTCAAAAGTTGGGTTGTTGAGTAGCTTATAACAGAAGTTCACCTGGTTTGCAATTCGATTATCACACCCTTAAAAAGAATGGCAATGACTATCCACGTATCTTGAATTGGTCATTCGATATTACTCCTAGATGGAACAAGGTTTCTGAATTGTTGAGTATAAAGAATGTGAGTAACATCAATTGTGGTATTCTAGAGTTAATTTTATACTTAAGGTATTTTTCTTCATAATCGTTACATTTTATGTTTGAAGTACATAATTTGGAAGCTAGTAAAGATGAACTTGGGTTGACTTACATTTGTGACTGTGCAAGTAGTATCATTTTTTTGTAAAGGCAAAAGCTTTGAATTGTTGACCATTAGAGCTAGAAAAAAAAAACTTCAGAAGCTTTTGTGCTTCAACTTATGCAAGATGAACAACACCAAAGACAACATTAGGCGAGTGTATGCTTCATCTACATTAGTGAAAATGTGTTAATGATTAAATAATTTTTACTTATTCTTATAGTTGTTGTAGGATGGAGCTCTACTTCTTTAAAAATTTTGATGAAATTATTTCAACCAATTTTTTAAAATTGAATAACAAGATTGACAACTTGTCTGGTAGGATACACAATACTGAGAAATTTATGAAAATTAATGCTAATGAAAGTGAGATGAATATGGAGGAGACTACTAATGACAAGACATAGGTTGAGAGAAAGCCACAAACTGAGAGGGAGAGGGAGGAAAAAATGGATGAAAATTTAATGGTTGTTGACATAGAAGGCAAGAAGATAAAGGGAAAGAAATTGGATGTTGATAATGATGATAAGGAGATGGAGCAAGAGGAGGAGAAGAAAGAGATCGAGAAAAAGATGGAGTATGAGATAAAGGAGGGGATGAGGAGGAGGAAAAAAAGACTGAGAAAAAAATGGAGGAGTTTGAGAGGAAGGCAAATCAAAATATTATGGATTTTGACGTTGAGGTCAAACAGATGGAGGGAAGTTAGCTTGATGGTTGTCAGTTGAAGGGAAGCCAAATGGATGCTCGTCAGTTGAAGGAAAGTCAAATGAATGGTGAAAATCCATTTGATGAAAGTCAATCGGATTATTCAAAATTGGATATTCTCCTACAACTAATTTTTGCTCATCAACAAAAATCTCAACAACCTAGAGAACCTATTGTTGATTACACCAAAAGCAAGAAACGTGTGTTGAAGAGTGGAAAAGCTTTGAAGTCACCATATTTAGACCAAAACATGAAAACCAAGAATAAGATAACAAAAATCATTGTTCATGAATATGATGAAAAAATAAAATACCCTAGTGGTTCATTCATGAAATCTTGGTTTGATGAAATATTGAAACCTAACGGTTGGTTGAGGAACAACATAAGTATTTCTTTATTCTTTTTACATTTGAATTTATACAAAGAGAGATTACAAGCACACTTAAGAAAGAGTGTACAATATTTTCAGCATTTGGACACAAAAGTATATTTCATTCATAAAAAGAGTCCTGAACACTCTAGGATTTTCAACCAAAAATCTTATATTATATCGACATAATTCAATGTAAGTTGTTAATCGAAAATTATTTTTGTTTTGGTTGTAAATTATATACAATTAATTTTTGTTTTAGTTCTTAATCCAAAATTATTTTTTGGTTTTGATTATGTATATTGTTATAGCTTAAATATAGAGGGTCTCCTTTCAAAAAATCTATACTATACAATACTATACAAAGACTGATAAAAGTGGTTCACTTTTGGAGACCATGTAGGATATGGACAACAAATATGACACGATAAAATGGGTTGAACTTGAGAAAATCTTGTTTCTAGCCAATTTTACATGTGATCATTGGGTGGTTGTGGAGTTAGACTTGAAAAGGAGTAAAATTATCATGTATGATTCCATGAAATGGCATACTGGGCAGGGTACTTTTCAAGATTTGGTACAACCAATTGCAACACTGATACCACGAGTCTTGAAAGAAGAGAAATATTAAGGAGGACATACTATGGAATGTCGAACGGCCTAGTGACGTACCTTAACAATCAATAAGTAAGAAAAATGGTTGTTTGTAAATATTTGTGTGAAATGTTTACTTATTTAATATTTCAATGCTTGTTTACAGATTGGATTGTGGGGTATTTTGCTTCAAGTTCATTGCAATTTTGATTGCGGCCATGCCTATAAGTTTACTTAGAGCAGAGGGTTTACACAAAGCAGAGAGAGGTTTTTAGGAGGAAGAACATTGTTGAGACATGGAAGAATGAGTGGATCCAATGAATTATGGTTTTAAACTTAGTGTATCATATTTGTTGTAAATAGTGCTACACTTTTTTTGTGAATAATGTCATTTTTGTCTGTGATAGCTGTGAAAAGTGCTAATTATGGTTAAACTGGATATCATTTAGGTCATGAACACAAAAACAGAAATGAGACCATGTTCACAATCAAGATGTTACCGTATTCACAACAAAAACATGCCCTCGATTGCAACACAGAAAACTGAATTATATGTTTGAGTATTAAAAAGTATCCTATTTGAGTATAATAAATTATGTTTTCAAGGAAAACAAATAACCTGTTCGTGTAAATAGAATACACCTTTGTTGTTCTCTTACTGAGTTAGGGTTACAGTTAAGGTTAAGAGGTAAGGTTATGGTTTAGGGTTAATGAATGATTATGGTTATGGTTATGGTTTTGGTTTAGTGTTATTAAAACATGTTAGGGTTTTAGGATTAGGGTTAGGGTTGATGTAAAGGTATGGTTATAGGTAAAATATAAGTTAGGGTTATGAAAACGTGTTAAGGTTAGGATTATTTCTTGCGTCTTTCTAACCTTGTTGAAGATGTTTAGGACAAAATGCATGAAGTCTTGTACATATAATATGTTCGAGCACAAAAAAAATACATTTTCGAGAAAATAAATTACGTCTTCAAACAAATAAATTATATGTACTGTTGTGAAATTTATTTGCAAGCGCACGAAATCAAAAATAAGTAATATAGTGATCAAAGACCAAATATCGACCCCTTAAGGACTATTTAATTCAATCGACTATAGACTACTAATTCAATTGCAAATAGTACCTGAATAAAAAATTGAGTTTGAATAATTGAAGAATGAATTAATAAAAATTAACTAATAGCAACAAGCAAGTGGAACAAGAATCAATATTAAGAAGCACCAGAGCACATGATTTCACCGTAGCTATCTCAATTGAATCTCAATTTAATAAACCTTGGACAATTATTCCAATTATCAGTAGATTTTTCCTAATTTATTTGACACACCGTCTCAGGCTATATAAAAACTACTCTTAATCAACAATCATCTATTTCAAGCATGATTAAGCAAATCAGAGGCGCATTAAAATTAATGGAGAACCATAACAATACTGCATAAATTACGAATCCATGTCTGACATCCATTCAATTTAAGGCATTCATGATACAATCAATATCCTGTTCTTCCTTTCAGACAAAACAGTGATAAATAAATCAATCAAAATTGGCCATGTTTAAAAGTATTAAGAACAATCTTGAACACATAACAATGAATAAAAGCCAAGAATTTATTGAAACTTTGAATTCAATCAAGAAACACTAGTCTACATCAAAGCTCTATTAAGAAGAATTGGTTCGTGACATCAAACATTCCACCAAAGTAAAGAAAAGAATTACAACCCATCTATGAATGAAAGAGTGAACCAAATCTCTCAATTGCCTTCTTCTTTGTTCCAACAATTTTTCTATGTGCTGCTGCTGCCTCTTGTTTTTGTGCCTCCTCCTATGCAAGTTTTTGCCCTAATATCCCCTCCCAAGAGACCTCTCTCATTCCTCTTTTTAATTTGTCTCAAATACCCTCATTAATGAAGTTGAAATTCTAAAAATACCCTTCTGCTGCTACTGCATAATCCGTCCAGCTTTTATAGCCTGCAAAGATGACCCTTTTACAGTGTCATAACGCCAGAATTTGAGAAATCATAAAACATAATAGTTGTAGCCCTTCCTCTTAGAGTTCCAACGCATCTTAAATCACATTTTTATGGGCAGTGGAGTGAACGTTAAAAGGATAAATGTGAAGGACACTAAAAACTGGACGTGAACCTCTGCTGCAGCTGACTTTGTACACTCACAACTTCTTTATCTGTCATCCAAAATTAACAAACTTGATATCCACGTGAAGCTTGAGATGTCTAGTTTTCAACACCAAAATAATCAATGTAATCGGAGTTTTATAAAAAGTGCAGCAGCTGTTTGAGCGTCAGTATGTCAAACTCCATATCAGCATATCAGCATGACTATTTGACATCACTTCCAATTTCCGCTTTTCATTCCCGAATCAGTCCCGGTTCATCCGTAACCTATGCAAATCATTCAAAAAATGCATAGGTGGTATATTTAATCATATTTAAGCATTGAAACCTCGAACCACACATTAAAATGCAAAGTGGTTGTGCAAAACCCAACAACTCATTTTTGTAAAGTAAGAAGGCATTATTTCTTCCAAAATTCTCATGATGGCTTATTGAACCAAAATGACCATATGCACAAGTCATAAATGACTCAAACTAGCTACTCAAAGTACGAAATAATTAAAATACTCACTAAAATGAAATATGACTTATTGAACCTCCATTTATGCTTAAAATGACTAAAAACACTCTCGAACTAACTCATGTAGAACAAAAAGTAGCATGAATAATTCTATAAATAATAGAGTTATCATGTACTAGAAAAATAAAACAACGTATTTGAGTAAATAAATTAAAATAAACTTTTTCAAAATAGACACAAGAGAACGTTGTTCACAACAAAGATCTTACCCTATTCACAACAACTCATACAATAGATTACAACAAATATGTGGGAGAACCCTCTTCACAATCAAGATGTTACCCCATTCACAACAAAATCATATCCTAGATTGAAACCTAGAAAATTGAATTATATGCTCGAGTATAAGAAAATATCTTGTTCGAGTATGACAAAAACAAAATTGAGCAAAAACTAATAATTTGTTTGAGTAAATAGAATGCATCTTTGTCGTTCCCTTACTGAATTAGGTTTAGGGTTAGGGTTACGGTTAAGATTACATAGGGTTATGGTTAGAGTTAAGGAATGGTTATGGTTATAGTTTTGGTTTAATGTTATGAAAGCATGTTAGTGTTTTAGGTTTAGTTAGTGTTAAGGTAAAGGTATGGTTATGGGTACAACATAGGTTAGGGTTATGAAAATGTGTTAGGGTTAGGATTCTCTCCTACATATTTTTGTCCTTGTTTAAGATGTTCAGGATAAAATGCAGGAAGTCTTGTACATATAATATGTTAGAGCACAAAAAAAATGCCTCTTTGAAGAAATAAATTATATGTACAAGGAAAATAAAACAACATGTTCGAGTAAAATAAATGAAAAGAATCTTATTCAAGATGAACATGGGAGAACCTTGTTCAGAACAAAGATCTTACCCTATTCGTATTAAAATCATATAATAGATTGCAAAAAATACGTGGGAGAACCCTGTTCACAATCAAGATGTTACCTTATTCACAACAAAATCATACCCTAGATTGCAACCCAAAAAATTGAATTACATATTCAAGAATTAAAACATATCTTGTTTGAGTAAATAGAATACACCTTTGTTGTTCCGTAACTGAGTTAGGGTTACAGTTATGGTTAAGGTAGGGTTATGGTTTAATGTTAAGGAATGGTTATGGTTACAATTTTGGTTTAGTGTTGTGAAAACATGTTAGGGTTTTAAGGTTAGGGTTAGGATTAAGATTAGGGTTAAGTGTTGAGTGTTGAGAACCTTGTTCACAATCAATATGTTACCCTCTACACAACAATATCATACCCTAGATTGCAACCCATAAAACTGACATATAGTTGTAATAACAAGGAAGATGATGAAAATGGAGATATCCGCAAGTATTTAGAGAAATTAGTGGTTGCAGATGACATCAACATAGAAAGACAACATTATTCAAAAATTTTTGAGAATATGCAAGAAGTTAATGCAGTTGTGAAAGTTCCCAGATATTTACAATTAAATATTATCTGCTAATTCATTTCATATTACTTTCCCGCTTCCAGCTATAAATATATATGGAGGATGGGCAAAAGCTCACCAAACCAAAAAAAAAGGAAAGGGAACCAAAAAAGAAAGAGTAGACAATATGAATTTCGATGGCTCTGTTCATGAACCTTCCAAGAAGAAAAGTAAGAAGAATGAAGAAGGATAAGGGTCAAAAGACGTAGGAGACTCTTTGTTTCAAGAACTTAATGCTATGTAGGATGACTCCATGGGCGATGATAATGGGATGGAAGAAGAACTAAAACATTGGAAGAGAAACTCAAACCTACTAGTGTTCATTGTATTGAAGAAACTAAAGCTTTGTAGGAAGCTATGTTCATTCTCATAAAGACACCTGAAATGTTGCTTATTGCTGCTCTAAAGAAAAAGAAGTATAATCTTCAAGAATCTCCCTTAGATGTCGCTCATCTCATCAAAGAGGCTGTGAAAAAATGGAAATTATTCTGTCTTTGGGTCCTAAATATTCTACCAAATGCAAACTTTTCATTTCTATTAAAAAAACTCCTTCTATGTTGTGCTTCATGTCTACTCTCTTTTATTTTCTTTTGCAAGAAAAGCGGGGTTTACATTGTTAAAATCAACTATTTATTTTGTAGATCTACTTATAAAAACATGACATTATTTATATAAAATATGTGTATCAAACAACATGATACTATAACGCCCTGACCTTAGAGGCGCTATTGTATCTATCAATCTACATCATCAATGTGATATATTATCAAGGATCCATTAATCCATACCATCCATTTAAACCTAGTCATCTCAAAACTATTTCAAACCTCAATCCATAGAAAAATTTGACAACACCTTCCCGTAAATAAGAGGATGCCACCCTGGATATATGGCAACATTATTAAATCACATCAATAACGACATGCATTCCATCTAACAATAAAATCACCTATTCGAGTAAATAAATTATGTGCTTGAGTATCTAAATTATATGTACCAGGAAAATAAAAGAACTTGTTTAAGTGAAATAAATTAAAATAAACTTGTTCAAAACAGACATGGGAGAACCTTATTCAAAACAAAGATCTTACCATATTAACAACAAAATCAAACAATAGATTGTAAAAAATACATGGTAGAACCTTGTTCACAATCAAGATGTTACCCTACACACAACAAAATTATACCCTATATTGCAACGCAAAAAACCAAATTATACGTTCGAGTAAAAGACAATATCCTGTTTAAGTATAATAAAAAATATTTTCAAGCAAAACAAATAATATGTTCGAGTAAATATAATACACCTACGTTGTTGCCTTACTGAGTTAGAGTTATGGTTATGGTTAAGGTTAAGGTAGGGTTATGGTTTAGGGTTAAGGAATGATTATAGTTACGGTTTTGGTTTAATGTTGTGAAAATATGTTAGGGTTAAGGTTAAGGTATGGTTATGGGTACAATATAAACTAGGGTTCTGAAAACATGTTAGAGTTAGGGTTAGGAGTCTCTCTTGCATCTTTCTGTCCTTATGAAAAATATCAAAGACAAAATGGAAGAAGACGCAAACATATAATATGTTCGAGCACAATAAAATCACCTGTTTGAGTAAATAAATTATGTTATAGATTAAATAAATTATATGTACTAGGAAAATACTTTTCAAAACTGACATGGGAGAACCTTGTTCTCAATTAAGATTGTAGTACCCGATTTCTGTCCGGATAAGACTTATTTGGACATATAAAAAATTATTATTTTTAAATAAATAAAATTTGTATGGAAAAACCCAAGTTTGTTGGTAAACTAGGTTCATTCTCACAAGCCCAATAAACCAAGTCCAAAAGCAAATAAAAATAATAAAATAAATAAAGAGGGAATTCGGTTTGGGGCTCTTGATCCATTTGTTAGTCTCCTTTTCCATCTCAAAATCCTCTCTTCAAATCCTATTCTTGTTAAACTTATCTCCTTACCCTTAGTTTACCTAATCCTCCTTCACCTATAAATAGGTTTCTTTTCCACCATAAAGGGGACTTTTTTTGGGAGGAGCCGCATCTCTCTTTTGGAGCATAACCACTCATCTCTTCATTTTTTTTCTCTACCAGTTGTCACTTTCTTCTTATTCCATTGACTTGTAGCCTTCTCCTCCATCTCACCACCATTTCTATTGCTCAAGTCACCTATCACCTACCCTTACTAAATCATCAAATTATCATATATCACTAATTTGAATATCTATCCTAATCGAGCACTGTCACTCATCCGATTTCCTCCATCGCAGGTGATGTCTATGTACTCTTTCTGCACTTTTGATACATGTATGCGTATGTATATTTAGACACATATATATATATGAATATATGAATGTCGTGGGTGCATGTTACATATATCTGTGCACTTTTGAAAAGTTGTGTGTGCATGTTATATATGAATGTTGTGTATGTGTGTATTATATATATCTATTCCCAAATATATCTGTGTCATGTTCATGTGCTTTATATATGAGACGCATTTACATATATGTCAAACTGTACATGCCCATATATATATTATATTATATTATATATATGACGTTATATATGTATGTGCAGGTGTTGTGTATATATGTGCTTTGTTGTGGTATTAATATTTTATACATATATACGTGTAAATCTATGGTGGATGATGCTTTGTATATGTTTATATTAATAGGTTTGTATGTGATGCCATGTATGTATATTGTGTGTTCATATTGTTTGGATTTGATAAATCAATAGTTGATCCTTAGCAAATTACCGAATCAAATACCAAAAGTTGGTATTCTTAGGGACGTTTCAATGCCATAATTTGGAATTTTAAGGATTCAAATACCATAAGTTCGTGCCTTTTTTAAAAACTGACCAAAAGTCGGTAGCGAATTCACGTTGGTGATAAATAAACCATTTATTTTCGATGTTTTTACGAATAATTGGTTTTTTTTCTTTTTAATGTAATTAATTTGTTTTTCCTTTATGGTCAATAGTTGACCCAAACTTGTTTTCAAAAATCTTTCCAGAAACTATCATAAGTTGATAGTGATTCAAAAATCAAATTTCTTTTAAAAACTATCATAAGTTGATAGCGTTTTATAAAACCTTCTTTTTATCAAAATGGACAATGTTTTCCCACACAAAAATAGCTTTGCTACTCATCTTTTCATAGGGTAGTCATCTAATTAATAAGGTAACTGTTTTCAAACAGGTGTTATGGGGTGCTAATACCTTCCCCATGCTCAATCGACCCCCATTCCCTTTTTCTCTGGTTCGCAGGTTTTCTTTGGTGTCCAATTGCACCTTAAATCAATTTGTGGCGACTCTCGAGTTTTTTTTTATATATTTTTGTGTTTCGAGATAATATTATTTCACAGGAATATTTCGCCGATCCACTTCGTGACCTTGGTTGCGACAAAGATGTTACCTTAAATACAACAAAATCTTACCCTAGATTGCAACCAAAAAAAGTAAAATATATATGTTTGAGTAAAAGAAAATATATTGTTCGAGTATAATAAAAAAATATTTTCGAGCAAAACAAATAATATGTTTGAGTAAATATAATACACTTGTGTTGTTCCCTTGTTGAATTAAGATTAGGGTTAAGGTTGAAATCTAAAGGCCATTATTAAAGCTATATTTGCTATTTTGGAAGGCCAAGATTGACAAACTGAAGTTGAGCCAATGGTGGTGACTTTGTAGAGACAAATAAAATTAGGTTGTCTCTCTCTTGCATGTTTTTGGAAGAAGAGCCATTGTCAAAATTCTTGAGAGAAAAATTATTGCGTCAATCTTCATCAAGGATTCAATCATTCAGTCAAGCTTCTTCTAAATATTCAAGCCATCATTTGATTCTAATTTTGAGCTTCAACCAAGCCCCTACATCAAAGAGAATTACCATTCATTTACTTAGTGCAAAGGTGAGGTCTCACCATTTTTAGGGCTCTAGTCTTGTTGAATCTACACTACACGTCTTGTTTTTCAAACTCTATCATTTATGTGAGGTAGTGTTGTACTATTTATAGTTCCATAACAAATAGCTTAGTGTTAAACTGTGAGAACCTTGTGCTACCAACTATTGTAAAAGTCCTTTGAGAAGGCAAAGTTTGTTGTTAAGTTTGGGGGTGTTCAAAAACCCTTGTGTAAGGGGTTTTGTAGAGCTCTTAAAACCACAACTTAGTGGAGCTGGAATAGTCCTAGGTTGGTCAACCTAGGTAGTGGATGTAGGAGAAGGGTCTCCGAACCACTCTAAATCGTTGTGTCAATTTTTTGTTGCTTTGATTGCATTAATTGCTTCTTACTTGAGTACTTGTTTAGTTGCTTTCAAAATTGGATTTTGGTCTTGGAAGACCTTGCATTAAAACAAAATCTATTTGACCTAGATTATGGTAGGATTATGGTTTAGGGTTAAGGAATGGTTATGGTTAGAGTTTTGGTTTAGTGTTGTGATAAAATGTTAGGGTTTTAGGGTTAGGGTTAAGGTTAAGGTATGGTTATGGGTACAATATAGGACAGGGTTATGAAAACGTGTTATGGTTGGGGTTAGGATTCTCTCCTACATCTTTCTATCCTTAATAAAGATGTTCACGAAAAAATTGAAGAAGTTTTGCACATATAATATGTTTGAGATCAATAAAATCACTCATTCAAGTAAATAAATTATGTGCTCGAGTAACTATATTATATGTACCAAAAAAATAAAGCAACATGTTCAAATAAAATAAATTAAAAGAAACTTGTTCAAAACAGACTTCAGAGATCCTTTTCTCAACAAAGATTTTACCCTATTCACAACAAAATCATCCAATAGATTGCAATAAATACATGGGAGAATCTTGTTCACAATCAAGATGTTACTCTATATACAACAAAATCATACCCTAGATTGCAAACCAGTAAACTAAATTATATGTTCGAGTAAATACAATATCATGTTCGAGAATAATAAAAAATGTTTTTGAGAAAAACAAATAATATGTTCAAGTACATATGTGTAAAACCCTGACCCAAAAATACCAGGAAAAAATAAAATAATAACAACAATAATAAATGGGGAAACCAAATATTGGGTTTAAGGTAACTAAAGTTGAGTAAATGATTGACTAACTAATAATATATATATATATGTAAATACATATATATATATAAGTGTACAAAAATGTATATTATATATATAAAAAATGACAAATGCCACTTTCGGTGGCCATGAGCTGGGCCACCGAAAGTGGCCAACATGTTTGACAAATGGGCGGTGGCCCATTTGTTCATTATTTTATTTTAAAAAAATTAATTAACTAACCAACGAAATGTCGCTGCACAGTTTGTGCAGCGACATTTCACATTTTTAAAAAAAGTGAGGTCGAGAGACAGTGAAGAAGAAAGGAGAAGAAGGAAGGGAGAAAGGAAAGAAAAAGGTGATTTTGGCTTGGGTTTTGGTGGTTGCTTGCTCATCTAGGCTTGGATTGAAGGATTCAAGAAGATTTAAGGAAGAAGGTAAGAGTTTTTAGAGAATTTTATGTTTAGGGTTATTTGTGGGTTATGGTTGAATCTTGATTTCTAGTTAATGATAGAGTTTATATATGATGATTTAGACTCATATGTATGTATATTTAGTAGATTGGAGTTGATTTGGTTAGAGCTCAAACTTGAAAGCTTGGATTGGTGATTTGGGAAATTCTAGTGAGAGAAAGGTGAGTTCTCTTAGATTATTGGTTAAATACTTGTTTTATAAGATATTGAAGCTATATTGATTATGGAATGAGATTGATTTGGTTAAAATAAATAGGTTTGAAAAAGGGGCCGAAAACCCTAGATTTTTGAAAAAAAGCTTGAATTGTAGCTTTGCTTGGAATCGAGGTAGGGATTCTTACCCCAATATTTATCTCGTTCTTTTCTTTATCTAAAAAGCAGTTTAAATTCTTCATTGGTCTTACGTTTGGGTTCTTGCCTAGATTGCTTTCTAGGAAGAACGAGCCATGAATGTTATTGAATTTATTGCATAACCGAATACATGTTTGATCATCTATCAAGCATAATCTATTCTCAAACATGCATCATGTAGTTACGTATGTATATAAGACTTTTATATATGTTTATTCTTGCATATTGGATATGCTCATTAGATGCATTAGGAGTTGCCGCCACGGGCTCGTAGTTCCTATAAGAGTTACGTGTGGATATGGGAGTCCGAGGGCTGGACGAGACCAACGTCTTATGGTTGGAGAGCTAAATAAGAGTTTGGTCATTTAACCGTGTCGGATGTTTCATGAGGTGACACCTATGTGGTCTGGGGTAGTGTCAAGGGTTCCGATGATATACCGGATATCCGTTGAAAAAAGCCAAAAGGGACCGTATGGTGATGAAGTTGTTTATTTATTAATGTGCTCATAATAGATGTCATGTTGCTACATTATGCCTTTTTTTTCCAATTCAGCCTGAATATCTTGTTCAATCTTTATTTCCCTACTGAGCCTTCTGCTCACCCTACTTCTCTTCTATGATCTTTAGGTGAGTCTGGTACGAATGCCCAGCCGACGGATGAGTAGGTGGCAACGTGACATGGGAAGGCCACCTTGGAGCTTAGGTTCTTGATAATGTGAAAACTCTTGTTTATCTAGTACATTTAGTACTTAGATTGGTTTTATGGATTAAGTATTTATCTTTCTTTTACCTTATGAGGAGGATGATGGACGGTCGAGAGCTGCGCCGTTAAACCGGGACTCTCGTACCGAGATTATGGAACTATGTTCCGGATGTTGAACTATATGCTGGTTATGTGATGGATGACTTCTTTTACGTATCTTGCATGCGATTAGGTCGCCTGGGGCCCTGCTAGGTTGCGAAATGAGATTCATTTATGATATATATATATATTTGGTGTTGATTATTGCTCAGGTTGGCATTCTTCGATTTACGGGGAGATGCTGCCGGATTTTCGGTAGAATCCGTGTTAGGTTGACGTGAGAGGAAGTCTCTAGGAGACTAGTGACGTCATCGGTAGCGCTCTCGATTTTGGGGCGTTACAGGTTGGTATCAGAGCGAGGTTACGGATTTACAGAGGATCTGGGGTTGGGTCAAAGTTGTGTGTTAGTAAGTCTCCAAGCCATGTCACGACCTCTGCTGATCCGGTACGTATTCTTTCCCTTAAATCCTCGTTCTTTGTTTAGTACTGAGTATTTAAATCTATTGTGGCACAGATGGATACTCGTAGGGAGACACATTCTTCTCGTATTGTGGCGACCGTAGATGGTAGGGGCCGACGAGGGAGACCGAGGGGCCGTGGTAGAGGTCGGGTTGAAGGAGTGGCTCGCGTTATCAGTCGCACTCCTAGCACACAGGGGTCATTGTCGGGGATGGGCACTAGTGACAGAGTTGGGGAGAGAGTCCATGAGGGATTATATACTGATGAGGGTCGGGAGAGGACCTCAGAACAAGTACTACCAACCGTACAGGTTACTCCGAGGGCTACTACCGGGCAACCTATGACGTTGGAGGTTTTGGCCGAAATTGTGACAAATTTAACTCAGGTGGTGCAAGCGCAGGCACAGACACAGGCTCAAGCCTTATCCCAGATTCAGGCTCAAGTTCAGGCTAAGGCTCAAGCCTAGGCACAGGCTTCGACACAATTTCAGACACAGACTCAAGCTCAGACAGTTATAGCTCCTAAGGTGCGGGTAGAGGGACAGACCTCTCGCGTTAACACTAGAGGAGGGGCACTGTTTAAGCCGGGACAGGAGATTTATAAGGTGGATCAATGTTATGTCGTTAGTAACAATTTAAAATAACCTACAAATGTACAATTAATATATATAGTGAATAAGTAAGAGTCGATCCCACAAGGAGTGATGCTAATAGATATATAATCTAACACTTGAATATAATTGATACAAGGGGGGTTAAGTCTTGCAATAGATAAAAATTAAGACAAAGAAATTGACGTTAAGAACAAGAATGAGAATTAATGAAAACAATAGCTAAGACTCACTATCCACCACAAAACATTCAAACAATTTATAAGAAATAATAGAGTAACAATTTAAACAAGCATATGATGACAACATTCACAACAAGGTCATGGTCAAACTCAAGTTGTATGATTCTCTCTTAATTGCATGTAAAGTGTATGGCGTCTACCTCATTACGTGTATTCTTAATTGAAATCTAGCATGGCATTTGCATCAATCAACAATCAAGAATCCAATAAGAGTAAAGAGAATATGAATGTCACAAGAATCCTAATACATGGTATTTGTACTTAGGTATTCAAGAATTGATTTTTCATAATTCATTTTCAACTGAATTATATGTTGCAAGAAAGAACATATTCAACAAGGCAATTGACCATGTTCTACAACAATTAATTCTAATACATGCTTCAAAGTTAGCTAATCAAAGAAACACAATACTAGAACTCACATAACATGGAAAAATCAAAATCATCATGCTTGTAGAAATTGAAATCCACACAACTTATAAAATTGAAAGCATGCTTAGGGCTTCAAGACAAGCCCTAACTAACAAGAGTTTAGTTATACATAACCAAATAAGACATGAAACATAAAAACATAATTACAAATACAAGCCTTGTTTTCTTCTTTTCCTTCTCCTCTTTTTGCTTCCAATCCTTCTCCTTCTTTCCTTCTTGTCTCCCAAGCTCCTCCTCCTAGCTCCTACTCCTCTCTATTTATAGAGAAAATGAGCACATAGTGGAGGAGTTAGTGTCATCTTTTGGTGGTGGATTGTCCATCAAATTGGTGTGGTTGGGGGTTGTGATAAGTGCCAGAATGTACGTTCTTAAAGTGATAAAATACTACCAAAGCAATGCCAAGAAATTGTGCTTAAAAGCTGAATTTTCAAGATTATTGTACTTAAGATCTTCTTGGATGTTTTGCAGGTTAAGAGCTAGTAAGAGCTATTGGAATGAGATTTGATCTTCAGAAAATGTTAAGAGGACACTTCAAGCTTTGCAGGAAGTGCTGGTTCACAAAAATCAGAGTTCATTTGGGCCTCTAAAGGTTGCCTCAAAGTCAAGTTTGGAAGTTATATCCGGAGCAGAATTTCTGTTTGCAGACCAGACCTTTAGAAGCCCATAACTTGAGCGTCTGATATCCAAATTGAGTGATTCAAAAGCCCATAATTAGCTAAACATTTGTATCTACATTATTGATGAAGGGTTTGAGTTCATAATAGGCTTAGTTTAGGCCCATAATGTAGTTACAAGATTAGTGTGTAATTGGATGTTGATGTCATTGATGATACCATTTCCATTCAAAGAGTGGACAATCCACCACACCAATTTGATGGACAATCCACCACCAAAAGATGGCACTAACTCCTCCACTATGTGCTCATTTTCTCTATAAATAGAGAGGAGTAGGAGCTAGGAGGGAGAGCTTGGGAGACAAGAAGGAAAGAAGGAGAAGGATTGGAAGCAAAAAGAGGAGAAGGAAAAGAAGAAAACAAGGCTTGTATTTGTAATTATGTTTTTATGTTTCATGTCTTATTTGGTTATGTATAACTAAACTCTTGTTAGTTAGGGCTTGTCTTGAAGCCCTAAGCATGCTTTCAATTTTATAAGTTGTGTGGATTTCAATTTCTACAAGCATGATGATTTTGATTTTTCCATGTTATGTGAGTTCTAGTATTGTGTTTCTTTGATTAGCTAACTTTGAAGCATGTATTAGAATTAATTGTTGTAGAACATGGTCAATTGCCTTGTTGAATATGTTCTTTCTTGCAACATATAATTCAATTGAAAATGAATTATGAAAAATCAATTCTTGAATACCTAAGTACAAATACCATGTATTAGGATTCTTGTGACATTCATATTCTCTTTACTCTTATTGGATTCTTGATTGTTGATTGATGCAAATGCCATGCTAGATTTCAATTAAGAATACACGTAATGAGGTAGACGCCATACACTTTACATGCAATTAAGAGAGAATGCAATTAAGAGAGAATCATACAACTTGAGTTTGACCATGACCTTGTTGTGAATGTTGTCATCATATGCTTGTTTAAATTGTTACTCTATTATTTCTTATAAATTGTTTGAATGTTTTGTGGTGGATAGTGAGTCTTAGCTATTGTTTTCAATAATTCTCATTCTTGTTCTTGTTTGTTTGTTTTGTTTTTATGCTTGTAGAAATTGAAATCCACACAACTTATAAAATTGAAAACATGCTTAGGGCTTCAAGACAAGCCCTAACTAACAAGAGTTTAGTTATACATAACCAAATAAGACATGAAACATAAAAACATAATTACAAATACAAGCCTTGTTTTCTTCTTTTCCTTCTCCTCTTTTTGCTTCCAATCCTTCTCCTTCTTTCCTTCTTGTCTCCCAAGCTCCTCCTCCTAGCTCCTACTCCTCTCTATTTATAGAGAAAATGAGCACATAGTGGAGGAGTTAGTGCCATCTTTTGGTGGTGGATTGTCCATCAAATTGGTGTGGTGGATTGTCCACTCTTTGAATGGAAATGGTATCATCAATGACATCAACATCCAATTACACACTAATCTTGTAACTGCATTCTGGGCCTAAACGAAGCCTATTATGAACTCGAACCCTTCATCAATAATGTAGATACAAATGTGTAGATAATTGTGGGCTTTTGAATAACTCAATTTGGACATCAGACGCTCAAGTTATGGGCTTCTAAAGGTCTGGTCTGCAAACAGAAATTCTGCTTCGGATATAACTTCCAAACTTGACTTCGAGGCAAACTTTAGAGGCCCAAATGAACTCTGATTTTTGTGAACCAGCACTTCCTGCAAAGCTTGAAGTGTCCTCTAAACATTTGCTGAAGATCAAATCTCATTCCGACAGCTCTTACTACCTGTTAACCTGCAAAACAGCCAAGAAGATCTTAAGTACAATAATCTTGAAAATTCAGCTTTTAAGCACAATTTCTTGGCATTGCTTTGGTAGTATTTTATCACTTTAAAAACGTATATTCTGGCACTTATCACAACCCCCAACCAGCTTATTACTAGTCCCTAGTAATTCAAGCGTAAAAATGTTATGAGAAATGATTGAAAGTAACAATTCTAGAACAAAAGGTAAGAGATCACAATTCCTATCCAGATTAGTATAGTCACAACTTCCAACACTTGTGTGTGTGCTAAGCCAAAACCTTCATACCACAATCCATAATGCATATAACCTCAAAATATTATCCAAGTAAAAGCCTCAACTACATATTCTCATAGGGTAGAGAAGGATTTATGTTCTATGAATTTCTCTCATGGAGTTGGAAAATAGATATGCACTCAGAAGAAAAGTCAATTTAAGGACAAACAAATAAACAAACATTGATCAAATGATAGGTATATTAGCTGTCAAGAACTTCCACCAGTCTTACCACAAACCTGCTTTGGAATTCCATTGATCAACATTTTCCAATTGACAAACTAATAGAGCCTTATCACAGAAAAACTTATCTACTGACAAATGACGAATACACATAACAATTTTTTCTCTTTTTTTCCTTTTCTTCTTTCTTCTTTTTTTTTTCCTTTTCTTTTTTTTATGTCTCGAATTCATAATATAGAACATCTCAAACAAAGGCCCAGCAAAATTACAACATTGTTCTTAAACATTGATCAATATCATCCTCAGCATCCATCCAATCATTCCACAAACCATGTAATGGTGCTCATTGACAGCAATTATCCATT
Organism: Euonymus europaeus; assembly: GCA_963580455.1. Taxonomy (NCBI): domain Eukaryota; kingdom Viridiplantae; phylum Streptophyta; class Magnoliopsida; order Celastrales; family Celastraceae; genus Euonymus; species Euonymus europaeus. Next base: position 6,593,057 of record OY756965.1, read on the forward strand.
TCAAGAGATCAATGCAAGTTCATAAGTTGTTTACTCATTTCTCTCCACTCATTTGTGCTTTAACCAGAAAATATTCTTAGTCATATGCATTATCATCCATCTTACCACAAGGCTTAGTATTTGTGAACAAAAGTGTGTTAAAAGTTGCTTTCTAATAATCCAGATAGAAAAATGACTCAAACTAATTGTACCAGTACCAAATCATCAAAGTGCATGAATATGCCACCACCCCCAACCTAAACCAAACATTGTCCGCAATGTGAAAATTCGCAATGTGAAAATGACGAAGTATGGAAAAGCAATGCAATGCAAAGAGACAGAAGATAGAAAAATACAACCTGAGGTGGAAGATGCTCGGACAATGGTGGAAGGAGAAGATGGTTAGCGCCGCACCATGTCCATGAGGACATTCAGCATGTGTTCCAGCCGCTGTTGTCCAACCTCCAACCTATGCAGGTGGGCCAAGATGTCGTGAATGTGGTCAGTCGAAGGTAGTGCAGCAACAGAAGAGTCAGACGCTTCCAGTGGTAAAGCAACTGGACGTCGCGGTGTGCGTTGTCTGCGAGCACTGGAAAGCATGTGGCTAGTACTCTGACGCCAGGTAGAGTTCTCCAAAACAGTCACCGGATAATTGGAAGTTGTCTGACTGGGAGGTGGGAGAATGCCCATACTGAAAAGCAACCGCGTGATGAGCCTCGGGAAAAATAATCTCCCGACCTTGGTTTTTTGTCTCTCCACAAGGGTCTTCGCCTTAAGAATGCTCTCAAGGTAAATCCGGCCAATATCAAACCAGGCTCCACGATACATGTAATATAGGGCGGAAAGTATGTTACCCTGGCGTTGTTGACTGTGTCCAATGGGGCAAAGGTTACTTCGGATGGCATCATCAAGCATCCACATCGTGGACGGCAAATAAGAGCGGCGTGTAGAAGCAGCATTATTCGGATCGTGTCGCCCTTGACACAGATCATCAATCATCTCTTGATGGGAAATAGAGATCGGCGCTTGAAAACCTTCAGCGACGTCAGCGGTAGGTGGATAACCTAAACACTTGCAAATATCCGCTGACGTGAATTGAAGCCGAAGACCAGGGATGTCAACTTGATACACCGGTTGAGTGCCAGAAGAGTGGGGTAATTTGAGAAGAGTATGGTAAAAGGAGCGAACGATGTGAGGATACACCGGTAAGTCGTCTTTTGGATCAGGATCGACCAAGAACAGTAGAGAATGGTCACGGAGGTAGCTCATGGCCCATCGGTTGGCAGAATCGTTCAGGATTTTGGAATCGATTCGCCGTTCTGGCATGATTGTAGCTCTGGCGAATAAATCCACCGTGGGAACAGGATCGCGGGGGCTGCGCGACATACTGTGAAGGAGGAAGAGAAAGATGATCAGAAAAGACAAATTAAGAAAGGGAGAGTTGAAAAGCAGGAAGAAACAGAGTGTGCGAAGAGAAAACAAAAACAATTAGGTTTTTTTTTTTTAATTATTTTTTTTTTAATCATCGGTGAAGAAGATATAAACAATTATATCACTAATTACACCAGGAAAATTCCCAGGAAAGATTGGAGGGACACAGTGGTCCACTTAAATACCAAACTCCTTAGACAGAATTTTCCTAGACATGCAATTAGTAACATAATATATCATACCATCTTACCCGATCAAAATATATATTGCAGAAGCAATCCCAAATATATAAATATAAATAGATATACTGTTTTTTTTTTTTTTTTTTTCAACCAATGCACATGCATAAGTAAGGTAACAGAGGCTCATTCCAGTGACTTCTGTGCTAACGCCATCGAGTGTTTTCCTTCGGCCTATCAGGAGACCACAGCTTTTGTCCACAGGATCAAAATGTAAACCTTCAGGTCTTATACTAATGACAATACCGTCATGAGATGCTCTCCCTCCCAGCTGCCCTATAAGTAAACATTTGAAGATCCAAACCACATTAAGCTGGTGGAGAAAGCTCACACCGTAGACATATGGGCGCAATCAAGCCCCACGCACACAAAAGTGTACAGTGACCACCTCAAGGTGAAAGTAAAAGTGAATATGCTAAGAAAATGTGCAACTAAACTAAATGCTTGATTGAACACACAAAGATAATGAGAAAGAAATATGGGTTGCCTCCCATAAGCGCTAAATTTAGCGTCGTCAGCCAGACGGAACAGCGTATCAAGTGAGTGGAACAGGATCAAAGAGCCTTAAATTCTCATCAAAATGTTCTGTTGCTGGCTCTAAATAGTGCTTGAGACGATGACCATTCACTTTAAAAATATTTCCCGTCTGTGGGTGTTGAAGATTCACTACACCATGTGAAAAAAACATGAGTAATAAGGAATGGACCATACCATCGTGAACGGAGCTTACCGGGGAATAGTCGGAGGTGTGAGTTATATAAAGAAGTTAGTTGACAATATATAACAAGTTAGTATACAGAAGAAATAAAATGGGGCAGAAAAGGCCAACCATAAAAAAAAATGATGTTAGTAAATATTAAGGCATATTAATAGGCGGTAGAACCAGCCATTAATATTAATAGATATATACATATATCAACAATAGTAGGTGGTAGAACCAACCATTAATATTAATAGATATATACATATATTAAGAACAGTAGGCGGTTTGAACCAGCCATTAATAGAAAACAAAATGGAGCTTTAAGCCAACCACGTTAAATAATGACATGTAATGTAAAACCTTCCATGTAGGAGGTGCTAACAACAAAAATAAATAAATAAATTATATACAAGAGTTAGATGACATTATATTAGATAATCACATCCCCGGCAACGGCGCCAAAAATTGTTATGTCGTTAGTAACAATTTAAAATAACCTACAAATGTACAATTAATATATATAGTGAATAAGTAAGAGTCGATCCCACAAGGAGTGATGCTAATAGATATATAATCTAACACTTGAATATAATTGATACAAGGGGGGTTAAGTCTTGCAATAGATAAAAATTAAGACAAAGAAATTGACGTTAAGAACAAGAATGAGAATTAATGAAAACAATAGCTAAGACTCACTATCCACCACAAAACATTCAAACAATTTATAAGAAATAATAGAGTAACAATTTAAACAAGCATATGATGACAACATTCACAACAAGGTCATGGTCAAACTCAAGTTGTATGATTCTCTCTTAATTGCATGTAAAGTGTATGGCGTCTACCTCATTACGTGTATTCTTAATTGAAATCTAGCATGGCATTTGCATCAATCAACAATCAAGAATCCAATAAGAGTAAAGAGAATATGAATGTCACAAGAATCCTAATACATGGTATTTGTACTTAGGTATTCAAGAATTGATTTTTCATAATTCATTTTCAACTGAATTATATGTTGCAAGAAAGAACATATTCAACAAGGCAATTGACCATGTTCTACAACAATTAATTCTAATACATGCTTCAAAGTTAGCTAATCAAAGAAACACAATACTAGAACTCACATAACATGGAAAAATCAAAATCATCATGCTTGTAGAAATTGAAATCCACAAAACTTATAAAATTGAAAGCATGCTTAGGGCTTCAAGACAAGCCCTAACTAACAAGAGTTTAGTTATACATAACCAAATAAGACATGAAACATAAAAACATAATTACAAATACAAGCCTTGTTTTCTTCTTTTCCTTCTCCTCTTTTTGCTTCCAATCCTTCTCCTTCTTTCCTTCTTGTCTCCCAAGCTCCTCCTCCTAGCTCCTACTCCTCTCTATTTATAGAGAAAATGAGCACATAGTGGAGGAGTTAGTGCCATCTTTTGGTGGTGGATTGTCCATCAAATTGGTGTGGTGGATTGTCCACTCTTTGAATGGAAATGGTATCATCAATGACATCAACATCCAATTACACACTAATCTTGTAACTGCATTCTGGGCCTAAACGAAGCCTATTATGAACTCGAACCCTTCATCAATAATGTAGATACAAATGTGTAGATAATTGTGGGCTTTTGAATAACTCAATTTGGACATCAGACGCTCAAGTTATGGGCTTCTAAAGGTCTGGTCTGCAAACAGAAATTCTGCTTCGGATATAACTTCCAAACTTGACTTCGAGGCAAACTTTAGAGGCCCAAATGAACTCTGATTTTTGTGAACCAGCACTTCCTGCAAAGCTTGAAGTGTCCTCTAAACATTTGCTGAAGATCAAATCTCATTCCGACAGCTCTTACTACCTGTTAACCTGCAAAACAGCCAAGAAGATCTTAAGTACAATAATCTTGAAAATTCAGCTTTTAAGCACAATTTCTTGGCATTGCTTTGGTAGTATTTTATCACTTTAAAAACGTATATTCTGGCACTTATCACAACCCCCAACCAGCTTATTACTAGTCCCTAGTAATTCAAGCGTAAAAATGTTATGAGAAATGATTGAAAGTAACAATTCTAGAACAAAAGGTAAGAGATCACAATTCCTATCCAGATTAGTATAGTCACAACTTCCAACACTTGTGTGTGTGCTAAGCCAAAACCTTCATACCACAATCCATAATGCATATAACCTCAAAATATTATCCAAGTAAAAGCCTCAACTCCATATTCTCATAGGGTAGAGAAGGATTTATGTTCTATGAATTTCTCTCATGGAGTTGGAAAATAGATATGCACTCAGAAGAAAAGTCAATTTAAGGACAAACAAATAAACAAACATTGATCAAATGATAGGTATATTAGCTGTCAAGAACTTCCACCAGTCTTACCACAAACCTGCTTTGGAATTCCATTGATCAACATTTTCCAATTGACAAACTAATAGAGCCTTATCACAGAAAAACTTATCTACTGACAAATGACGAATACACATAACAATTTTTTCTCTTTTTTTCCTTTTCTTCTTTCTTCTTTTTTTTTTCCTTTTCTTTTTTTTATGTCTCGAATTCATAATATAGAACATCTCAAACAAAGGCCCAGCAAAATTACAACATTGTTCTTAAACATTGATCAATATCATCCTCAGCATCCATCCAATCATTCCACAAACCATGTAATGGTGCTCATTGACAGCAATTATCCATTTCAAGAGATCAATGCAAGTTCATAAGTTGTTTACTCATTTCTCTCCACTCATTTGTGCTTTAACCAGAAAATATTCTTAGTCATATGCATTATCATCCATCTTACCACAAGGCTTAGTATTTGTGAACAAAAGTGTGTTAAAAGTTGCTTTCTAATAATCCAGATAGAAAAATGACTCAAACTAATTGTACCAGTACCAAATCATCAAAGTGCATGAATATGCCACCACCCCCAACCTAAACCAAACATTGTCCGCAATGTGAAAATTCGCAATGTGAAAATGACGAAGTATGGAAAAGCAATGCAATGCAAAGAGACAGAAGATAGAAAAATACAACCTGAGGTGGAAGATGCTCGGACAATGGTGGAAGGAGAAGATGGTTAGCGCCGCACCATGTCCATGAGGACATTCAGCATGTGTTCCAGCCGCTGTTGTCCAACCTCCAACCTATGCAGGTGGGCCAAGATGTCGTGAATGTGGTCAGTCGAAGGTAGTGCAGCAACAGAAGAGTCAGACGCTTCCAGTGGTAAAGCAACTGGACGTCGCGGTGTGCGTTGTCTGCGAGCACTGGAAAGCATGTGGCTAGTACTCTGACGCCAGGTAGAGTTCTCCAAAACAGTCACCGGATAATTGGAAGTTGTCTGACTGGGAGGTGGGAGAATGCCCATACTGAAAAGCAACCGCGTGATGAGCCTCGGGAAAAATAATCTCCCGACCTTGGTTTTTTGTCTCTCCACAAGGGTCTTCGCCTTAAGAATGCTCTCAAGGTAAATCCGGCCAATATCAAACCAGGCTCCACGATACATGTAATATAGGGCGGAAAGTATGTTACCCTGGCGTTGTTGACTGTGTCCAATGGGGCAAAGGTTACTTCGGATGGCATCATCAAGCATCCACATCGTGGACGGCAAATAAGAGCGGCGTGTAGAAGCAGCATTATTCGGATCGTGTCGCCCTTGACACAGATCATCAATCATCTCTTGATGGGAAATAGAGATCGGCGCTTGAAAACCTTCAGCGACGTCAGCGGTAGGTGGATAACCTAAACACTTGCAAATATCCGCTGACGTGAATTGAAGCCGAAGACCAGGGATGTCAACTTGATACACCGGTTGAGTGCCAGAAGAGTGGGGTAATTTGAGAAGAGTATGGTAAAAGGAGCGAACGATGTGAGGATACACCGGTAAGTCGTCTTTTGGATCAGGATCGACCAAGAACAGTAGAGAATGGTCACGGAGGTAGCTCATGGCCCATCGGTTGGCAGAATCGTTCAGGATTTTGGAATCGATTCGCCGTTCTGGCATGATTGTAGCTCTGGCGAATAAATCCACCGTGGGAACAGGATCGCGGGGGCTGCGCGACATACTGTGAAGGAGGAAGAGAAAGATGATCAGAAAAGACAAATTAAGAAAGGGAGAGTTGAAAAGCAGGAAGAAACAGAGTGTGCGAAGAGAAAACAAAAACAATTAGGTTTTTTTTTTTTAATTATTTTTTTTTTAATCATCGGTGAAGAAGATATAAACAATTATATCACTAATTACACCAGGAAAATTCCCAGGAAAGATTGGAGGGACACAGTGGTCCACTTAAATACCAAACTCCTTAGACAGAATTTTCCTAGACATGCAATTAGTAACATAATATATCATACCATCTTACCCGATCAAAATATATATTGCAGAAGCAATCCCAAATATATAAATATAAATAGATATACTGTTTTTTTTTTTTTTTTTTTCAACCAATGCACATGCATAAGTAAGGTAACAGAGGCTCATTCCAGTGACTTCTGTGCTAACGCCATCGAGTGTTTTCCTTCGGCCTATCAGGAGACCACAGCTTTTGTCCACAGGATCAAAATGTAAACCTTCAGGTCTTATACTAATGACAATACCGTCATGAGATGCTCTCCCTCCCAGCTGCCCTATAAGTAAACATTTGAAGATCCAAACCACATTAAGCTGGTGGAGAAAGCTCACACCGTAGACATATGGGCGCAATCAAGCCCCACGCACACAAAAGTGTACAGTGACCACCTCAAGGTGAAAGTAAAAGTGAATATGCTAAGAAAATGTGCAACTAAACTAAATGCTTGATTGAACACACAAAGATAATGAGAAAGAAATATGGGTTGCCTCCCATAAGCGCTAAATTTAGCGTCGTCAGCCAGACGGAACAGCGTATCAAGTGAGTGGAACAGGATCAAAGAGCCTTAAATTCTCATCAAAATGTTCTGTTGCTGGCTCTAAATAGTGCTTGAGACGATGACCATTCACTTTAAAAATATTTCCCGTCTGTGGGTGTTGAAGATTCACTACACCATGTGAAAAAAACATGAGTAATAAGGAATGGACCATACCATCGTGAACGGAGCTTACCGGGGAATAGTCGGAGGTGTGAGTTATATAAAGAAGTTAGTTGACAATATATAACAAGTTAGTATACAGAAGAAATAAAATGGGGCAGAAAAGGCCAACCATAAAAAAAAATGATGTTAGTAAATATTAAGGCATATTAATAGGCGGTAGAACCAGCCATTAATATTAATAGATATATACATATATCAACAATAGTAGGTGGTAGAACCAACCATTAATATTAATAGATATATACATATATTAAGAACAGTAGGCGGTTTGAACCAGCCATTAATAGAAAACAAAATGGAGCTTTAAGCCAACCACGTTAAATAATGACATGTAATGTAAAACCTTCCATGTAGGAGGTGCTAACAACAAAAATAAATAAATAAATTATATACAAGAGTTAGATGACATTATATTAGATAATCACATCCCCGGCAACGGCGCCAAAAATTGTTATGTCGTTAGTAACAATTTAAAATAACCTACAAATGTACAATTAATATATATAGTGAATAAGTAAGAGTCGATCCCACAAGGAGTGATGCTAATAGATATATAATCTAACACTTGAATATAATTGATACAAGGGGGGTTAAGTCTTGCAATAGATAAAAATTAAGACAAAGAAATTGACGTTAAGAACAAGAATGAGAATTAATGAAAACAATAGCTAAGACTCACTATCCACCACAAAACATTCAAACAATTTATAAGAAATAATAGAGTAACAATTTAAACAAGCATATGATGACAACATTCACAACAAGGTCATGGTCAAACTCAAGTTGTATGATTCTCTCTTAATTGCATGTAAAGTGTATGGCGTCTACCTCATTACGTGTATTCTTAATTGAAATCTAGCATGGCATTTGCATCAATCAACAATCAAGAATCCAATAAGAGTAAAGAGAATATGAATGTCACAAGAATCCTAATACATGGTATTTGTACTTAGGTATTCAAGAATTGATTTTTCATAATTCATTTTCAACTGAATTATATGTTGCAAGAAAGAACATATTCAACAAGGCAATTGACCATGTTCTACAACAATTAATTCTAATACATGCTTCAAAGTTAGCTAATCAAAGAAACACAATACTAGAACTCACATAACATGGAAAAATCAAAATCATCATGCTTGTAGAAATTGAAATCCACAAAACTTATAAAATTGAAAGCATGCTTAGGGCTTCAAGACAAGCCCTAACTAACAAGAGTTTAGTTATACATAACCAAATAAGACATGAAACATAAAAACATAATTACAAATACAAGCCTTGTTTTCTTCTTTTCCTTCTCCTCTTTTTGCTTCCAATCCTTCTCCTTCTTTCCTTCTTGTCTCCCAAGCTCCTCCTCCTAGCTCCTACTCCTCTCTATTTATAGAGAAAATGAGCACATAGTGGAGGAGTTAGTGCCATCTTTTGGTGGTGGATTGTCCATCAAATTGGTGTGGTGGATTGTCCACTCTTTGAATGGAAATGGTATCATCAATGACATCAACATCCAATTACACACTAATCTTGTAACTGCATTCTGGGCCTAAACGAAGCCTATTATGAACTCGAACCCTTCATCAATAATGTAGATACAAATGTGTAGATAATTGTGGGCTTTTGAATAACTCAATTTGGACATCAGACGCTCAAGTTATGGGCTTCTAAAGGTCTGGTCTGCAAACAGAAATTCTGCTTCGGATATAACTTCCAAACTTGACTTCGAGGCAAACTTTAGAGGCCCAAATGAACTCTGATTTTTGTGAACCAGCACTTCCTGCAAAGCTTGAAGTGTCCTCTAAACATTTGCTGAAGATCAAATCTCATTCCGACAGCTCTTACTACCTGTTAACCTGCAAAACAGCCAAGAAGATCTTAAGTACAATAATCTTGAAAATTCAGCTTTTAAGCACAATTTCTTGGCATTGCTTTGGTAGTATTTTATCACTTTAAAAACGTATATTCTGGCACTTATCACAACCCCCAACCAGCTTATTACTAGTCCCTAGTAATTCAAGCGTAAAAATGTTATGAGAAATGATTGAAAGTAACAATTCTAGAACAAAAGGTAAGAGATCACAATTCCTATCCAGATTAGTATAGTCACAACTTCCAACACTTGTGTGTGTGCTAAGCCAAAACCTTCATACCACAATCCATAATGCATATAACCTCAAAATATTATCCAAGTAAAAGCCTCAACTCCATATTCTCATAGGGTAGAGAAGGATTTATGTTCTATGAATTTCTCTCATGGAGTTGGAAAATAGATATGCACTCAGAAGAAAAGTCAATTTAAGGACAAACAAATAAACAAACATTGATCAAATGATAGGTATATTAGCTGTCAAGAACTTCCACCAGTCTTACCACAAACCTGCTTTGGAATTCCATTGATCAACATTTTCCAATTGACAAACTAATAGAGCCTTATCACAGAAAAACTTATCTACTGACAAATGACGAATACACATAACAATTTTTTCTCTTTTTTTCCTTTTCTTCTTTCTTCTTTTTTTTTTCCTTTTCTTTTTTTTATGTCTCGAATTCATAATATAGAACATCTCAAACAAAGGCCCAGCAAAATTACAACATTGTTCTTAAACATTGATCAATATCATCCTCAGCATCCATCCAATCATTCCACAAACCATGTAATGGTGCTCATTGACAGCAATTATCCATTTCAAGAGATCAATGCAAGTTCATAAGTTGTTTACTCATTTCTCTCCACTCATTTGTGCTTTAACCAGAAAATATTCTTAGTCATATGCATTATCATCCATCTTACCACAAGGCTTAGTATTTGTGAACAAAAGTGTGTTAAAAGTTGCTTTCTAATAATCCAGATAGAAAAATGACTCAAACTAATTGTACCAGTACCAAATCATCAAAGTGCATGAATATGCCACCACCCCCAACCTAAACCAAACATTGTCCGCAATGTGAAAATTCGCAATGTGAAAATGACGAAGTATGGAAAAGCAATGCAATGCAAAGAGACAGAAGATAGAAAAATACAACCTGAGGTGGAAGATGCTCGGACAATGGTGGAAGGAGAAGATGGTTAGCGCCGCACCATGTCCATGAGGACATTCAGCATGTGTTCCAGCCGCTGTTGTCCAACCTCCAACCTATGCAGGTGGGCCAAGATGTCGTGAATGTGGTCAGTCGAAGGTAGTGCAGCAACAGAAGAGTCAGACGCTTCCAGTGGTAAAGCAACTGGACGTCGCGGTGTGCGTTGTCTGCGAGCACTGGAAAGCATGTGGCTAGTACTCTGACGCCAGGTAGAGTTCTCCAAAACAGTCACCGGATAATTGGAAGTTGTCTGACTGGGAGGTGGGAGAATGCCCATACTGAAAAGCAACCGCGTGATGAGCCTCGGGAAAAAATAATCTCCCGACCTTGGTTTTTTGTCTCTCCACAAGGGTCTTCGCCTTAAGAATGCTCTCAAGGTAAATCCGGCCAATATCAAACCAGGCTCCACGATACATGTAATATAGGGCGGAAAGTATGTTACCCTGGCGTTGTTGACTGTGTCCAATGGGGCAAAGGTTACTTCGGATGGCATCATCAAGCATCCACATCGTGGACGGCAAATAAGAGCGGCGTGTAGAAGCAGCATTATTCGGATCGTGTCGCCCTTGACACAGATCATCAATCATCTCTTGATGGGAAATAGAGATCGGCGCTTGAAAACCTTCAGCGACGTCAGCGGTAGGTGGATAACCTAAACACTTGCAAATATCCGCTGACGTGAATTGAAGCCGAAGACCAGGGATGTCAACTTGATACACCGGTTGAGTGCCAGAAGAGTGGGGTAATTTGAGAAGAGTATGGTAAAAGGAGCGAACGATGTGAGGATACACCGGTAAGTCGTCTTTTGGATCAGGATCGACCAAGAACAGTAGAGAATGGTCACGGAGGTAGCTCATGGCCCATCGGTTGGCAGAATCGTTCAGGATTTTGGAATCGATTCGCCGTTCTGGCATGATTGTAGCTCTGGCGAATAAATCCACCGTGGGAACAGGATCGCGGGGGCTGCGCGACATACTGTGAAGGAGGAAGAGAAAGATGATCAGAAAAGACAAATTAAGAAAGGGAGAGTTGAAAAGCAGGAAGAAACAGAGTGTGCGAAGAGAAAACAAAAACAATTAGGTTTTTTTTTTTTAATTATTTTTTTTTAATCATCGGTGAAGAAGATATAAACAATTATATCACTAATTACACCAGGAAAATTCCCAGGAAAGATTGGAGGGACACAGTGGTCCACTTAAATACCAAACTCCTTAGACAGAATTTTCCTAGACATGCAATTAGTAACATAATATATCATACCATCTTACCCGATCAAAATATATATTGCAGAAGCAATCCCAAATATATAAATATAAATAGATATACTGTTTTTTTTTTTTTTTTTTTCAACCAATGCACATGCATAAGTAAGGTAACAGAGGCTCATTCCAGTGACTTCTGTGCTAACGCCATCGAGTGTTTTCCTTCGGCCTATCAGGAGACCACAGCTTTTGTCCACAGGATCAAAATGTAAACCTTCAGGTCTTATACTAATGACAATACCGTCATGAGATGCTCTCCCTCCCAGCTGCCCTATAAGTAAACATTTGAAGATCCAAACCACATTAAGCTGGTGGAGAAAGCTCACACCGTAGACATATGGGCGCAATCAAGCCCCACGCACACAAAAGTGTACAGTGACCACCTCAAGGTGAAAGTAAAAGTGAATATGCTAAGAAAATGTGCAACTAAACTAAATGCTTGATTGAACACACAAAGATAATGAGAAAGAAATATGGGTTGCCTCCCATAAGCGCTAAATTTAGCGTCGTCAGCCAGACGGAACAGCGTATCAAGTGAGTGGAACAGGATCAAAGAGCCTTAAATTCTCATCAAAATGTTCTGTTGCTGGCTCTAAATAGTGCTTGAGACGATGACCATTCACTTTAAAAATATTTCCCGTCTGTGGGTGTTGAAGATTCACTACACCATGTGAAAAAAACATGAGTAATAAGGAATGGACCATACCATCGTGAACGGAGCTTACCGGGGAATAGTCGGAGGTGTGAGTTATATAAAGAAGTTAGTTGACAATATATAACAAGTTAGTATACAGAAGAAATAAAATGGGGCAGAAAAGGCCAACCATAAAAAAAAATGATGTTAGTAAATATTAAGGCATATTAATAGGCGGTAGAACCAGCCATTAATATTAATAGATATATACATATATCAACAATAGTAGGTGGTAGAACCAACCATTAATATTAATAGATATATACATATATTAAGAACAGTAGGCGGTTTGAACCAGCCATTAATAGAAAACAAAATGGAGCTTTAAGCCAACCACGTTAAATAATGACATGTAATGTAAAACCTTCCATGTAGGAGGTGCTAACAACAAAAATAAATAAATAAATTATATACAAGAGTTAGATGACATTATATTAGATAATCACATCCCCGGCAACGGCGCCAAAAATTGTTATGTCGTTAGTAACAATTTAAAATAACCTACAAATGTACAATTAATATATATAGTGAATAAGTAAGAGTCGATCCCACAAGGAGTGATGCTAATAGATATATAATCTAACACTTGAATATAATTGATACAAGGGGGGTTAAGTCTTGCAATAGATAAAAATTAAGACAAAGAAATTGACGTTAAGAACAAGAATGAGAATTAATGAAAACAATAGCTAAGACTCACTATCCACCACAAAACATTCAAACAATTTATAAGAAATAATAGAGTAACAATTTAAACAAGCATATGATGACAACATTCACAACAAGGTCATGGTCAAACTCAAGTTGTATGATTCTCTCTTAATTGCATGTAAAGTGTATGGCGTCTACCTCATTACGTGTATTCTTAATTGAAATCTAGCATGGCATTTGCATCAATCAACAATCAAGAATCCAATAAGAGTAAAGAGAATATGAATGTCACAAGAATCCTAATACATGGTATTTGTACTTAGGTATTCAAGAATTGATTTTTCATAATTCATTTTCAACTGAATTATATGTTGCAAGAAAGAACATATTCAACAAGGCAATTGACCATGTTCTACAACAATTAATTCTAATACATGCTTCAAAGTTAGCTAATCAAAGAAACACAATACTAGAACTCACATAACATGGAAAAATCAAAATCATCATGCTTGTAGAAATTGAAATCCACAAAACTTATAAAATTGAAAGCATGCTTAGGGCTTCAAGACAAGCCCTAACTAACAAGAGTTTAGTTATACATAACCAAATAAGACATGAAACATAAAAACATAATTACAAATACAAGCCTTGTTTTCTTCTTTTCCTTCTCCTCTTTTTGCTTCCAATCCTTCTCCTTCTTTCCTTCTTGTCTCCCAAGCTCCTCCTCCTAGCTCCTACTCCTCTCTATTTATAGAGAAAATGAGCACATAGTGGAGGAGTTAGTGCCATCTTTTGGTGGTGGATTGTCCATCAAATTGGTGTGGTGGATTGTCCACTCTTTGAATGGAAATGGTATCATCAATGACATCAACATCCAATTACACACTAATCTTGTAACTGCATTTTGGGCCTAAACGAAGCCTATTATGAACTCGAACCCTTCATCAATAATGTAGATACAAATGTGTAGATAATTGTGGGCTTTTGAATAACTCAATTTGGACATCAGACGCTCAAGTTATGGGCTTCTAAAGGTCTGGTCTGCAAACAGAAATTCTGCTTCGGATATAACTTCCAAACTTGACTTCGAGGCAAACTTTAGAGGCCCAAATGAACTCTGATTTTTGTGAACCAGCACTTCCTTCAAAGCTTGAAGTGTCCTCTAAACATTTTCTGAAGATCAAATCTCATTCCGACAGCTCTTACTACCTGTTAACCTGCAAAACAGCCAAGAAGATCTTAAGTACAATAATCTTGAAAATTCAGCTTTTAAGCACAATTTCTTGGCATTGCTTTGGTAGTATTTTATCACTTTAAAAACGTATATTCTGGCACTTATCAATCAACTTCGCCGCACCAATCCCCCACAGTTTTCTAGAGACGAAATGGGTGTGATGCCAGAGATTAGATACGACAAATGAGCAAACGATTTGAATCGCTAGCTCTACCTGATGATCAAAGAATAAAGCTGATTTTCTACTACCTTATAGGACCAGCATCTGACTAGTGGGATTCCTTGGATCAGAGGAAGCATGACTTGACCTGGGCGTCATTTGAACTAATTTTTATGCAGCGGTTTGTGCCTGAGAGTTTCCAGTCTGACAAAGCTAAGCAGTACTTGGAGCCGGTGCAGACTCCTGAGATGACAGTGACGCAATACACGAAACAACATGAGGAACTTTATAAGTACGAAAAGAAGAATGCTCCGGATGAGTGGAGCAAGACAGAGAGGTACCGGAACGGGTTGATTCCAAATATTGGGAAGTTGATTATTCCTTTGGGGAGAATTTCTTATGATGCGGCTGTGGATATGGCTCTCCAATTAGAGCTGGGAGAACGTAACTCCCGTAAGTATTGGGGTATACATAAGGTCCATAATGCTCCAACTTCAGGGGGTGAAGGTGGTAGTGGACAAAAGAGGCAGAAGACCGAGTCTCAGACACAGAAGGACCACAGAGGTGGAAGAGACCAGGGACAGAGGTCAAGGAGTGGCAAGGTAGTGTGTTACAAGTGCGGAAAAGAGGGTCATATGAGGGATCAGTGCAGATCTAAGGAGATTATATGCTACAGATGTGGTGTAGCTGGACACAGGAAGAGTGAGTGTTCCCAGGGTGGCAGAGTTTCAGAGCAGATGCAAATCCCGGATATACCGCCCGCAACTCTTCCTTCCACAGCTCCATCTGGAGGTAGGGGAAGAGGTGGAGCTAGACCACAGCAACAGGCTTTGACGCATGGACACGCTTTTGCCTTGGGACATCAGGAGGCTCCAGAGCATCCTAATTTCATTGGAGGTACTTTTCTTATATCTAATTGTTGGGCGAAGGTTCTATTTGATTATGGTGCTACTGCTTCATTTATTGCTAGCACGTTTGCACGAACACTAAATTTAGAGATTTCACCAATAAGGAGAATGTTTACCGTAGACACGCCATTTGGGTACTTTACTCCGTTGGAGGGGATAGCTTTTGGTTGTGAGTGTCGGTTTGGGGATGTGATGTTAAAAGCCGATCTTTATGTCTTAGACTTTAAGGACTTTGATGTAATCCTCGGGGTGGATTGGTTGACTGCACACAATGGTTTAATAGATTTTTGGGAGAGAAGGGTCACCCTCAGGATACCCGATGGGGGTGTGATCCAATTGCATGGATCAAAAGGAGTTCCGTGTCCTCATTTCTTGGACAACACGACACACCAAGAGTGTTGCGTGGCGAGTTTGACAACTTCGACGGTTATAAGCGAGATGGCTAAACAGATTCCAGTGATGAAGGAATTTATGGATGTGTTTCCAGAGGAATTACCCGGTTTACCTCCGAAGAGGGAAATAGAGTTTTCCATAGAGTTACATCCACATGTAAAGCCGATTTTGATTCCACCATACCGGATTGCTCCAGCAGAGTTAGAGGAATTGAGGGGTCAGTTAGAGGAACTGCAGGAATTGGGGTTTATTTGACCGAGTGTGTCCCCGTGGGGAGCACTGGTATTGTTTGTTAAGAAGATGGATGGCACGTTGAGAATATGCATTGACTACCGGAAGCTGAACAAAGCTACAGTAAAGAACAAGTATTCGTTACCTCGGATAAATGATTTGTTTGATCAACTAAGGGGTGTGAGGCATTTTTCGAAGATCGATCTCCGATCAGGGTACCATCAATTAAGAATAAAGGAGGACGATATTCAGAAAATAGCTTTCAGAACTCGGTACGGGCATTACGAGTTCCTCGTGATGCCGTTTGGGTTAACGAATGCTCCTGCGGTATTCATGGACTTGATGCAACAGGTCCTCCATCCGTTTTTGGATAGGTTTGTAGTGGTGTTCATCAACGACATTTTGATTTACTCTCCCACAGTAAAGGAGCATGAAGAACATCTAAGACTAGTCTTGCAGACGTTGAGGGAAAACCAGCTTTATGCTAAGCTGAGCAAGTGTGAATTCTGGGCCATGGAGGTGAAATTCCTTGGTCATGTGATCACACAAGAAGGGATTGCGGTGGATTATTCCAAGATTGAATTAGTTCTGAATTGGGCAAGACCTAAAAATGTGACGAAAATTCGAAGTTTCTCGGGATTGGCGGGTTACTATCGAAGGTTCATCCAGAACTTTTTGCGAGTAGCTGCACCTATGACACAACTTACCAAGAAAGGTACACCGTATGTATGGATAGATGAGTGCGAGGTTGCATTTGAAGAATTGAAAAAGAGGTTGACAACACCTCCAGTGCTAGTGGTTCCGGAAAGGAATGTAGGCTATCAGGTGTATTGTGATGCATCTAGAGTAGGTTTGGGTTGTGTGTTAATGCAGCGGGACAGAGTAATTGAATATGACTGAAGGTTACTAAAGACACACGAGAGGAACTATACAGTGCACGATCTGGAATTAGTGGCTGTGGTGTTCGCTCTAAAGCAATGGAGGTACTATCTCTATGGTGAACGGTTCGAGGTCTTCTCGGACCATAAGAGCCTCAAGTATCTATTCACCCAAAAGGAGTTGAACTTACAACAAAGGCGGTGGATGGAGTACTTAGAGGATTTTGACTTCAGTTTGCAATACCACCCCGGTAAAGCAAATGTGGTCTCGGATGCGTTAAACAGGAAGCAAAGGATTGTCAGTCTATTCATGCATGAATGGGGAATTGTGGAAACAATAAATCAGTTCGGGTTGGAGCTACAGGGTGACGATGAAATGTATTTGAGTTGCTTGACTTCGAGGCCGGCGATGGTACATAAGGTCATGGATGCATAGAATGGTGATCCAACACTTTATGCTTTTGATGAAAGTTCTAGTTAGGTCAGAGGAAATGATGGCGGTGTGAGATTCACGGGGAGGCTAGTGGTGCCTAATGATGAAGAGCTCCAACAGGAGATTTTGAAGGAGGCTCATCACTCTCAGTTTGCTATGCATCCGGGAGGAAAGAAAATGTATCAAGATCTAAAGATGAATTTTTGGTGGAAAGGCATGAAAGCCGATGTGGCTAAATATGTGGCAAGATGCCTAACTTGTCAACAAGTGAAGGCGAAACATCAGAGGCCGGCGGGGTTACTACAACCACTACCGGTGGCACAATGAAAATGGGAAAGGATTACCATGGACTTTGTGACAGGATTGCCGATGACAACGAGGCGTCATGATACAGTTTGGGTGATTGTTGACAGATTGACAAAGTCAGCGCATTTTTTGCTGATGAACATGACAGATTCTCTTGAGACTTTGAGTGCATTATATATGAGGGAAATTGTGAGACTCCACGGAGTCCCATTATCTATTGTGTCAGACCGGGATCCATGATTCACAAGTAGATTCTGGAGTAGTTTACAGGAGACATTGGGAACACAACTAGATTTTTCTACAGCATATCATCCACAGAGTGACAAGCAGAGTGAGAGGACAATTCAAATCCTGGAAGATATACTCTGAGCTTGTGTGATGGATTTTGGGGGAAATTGGGAGCAGTATCTACATCTAGAAGAGTTTGTCTACAACAACTCCTTCCAGAGTAGCATTGAGATGGCAACATTTGAGGCACTCTACGGGAGGCCTTGTAGGTCACCCTTGTGTTGGACGGAGATAGGTGAGAAGGTAGTATCGGGACCATATATGGTCAAGGAAGCTAGAGAGCGAATAGATGGGATCAGAAAGTGATTAATCATCGCCCAGAGCCGACAAAAGTCCTATGCTGACCGGAGAAGGATACCTTTGGAGTTCGCTGTGGGCGATAAGGTATTCTTGAAAGTAAGTTTGAGACGGGAGATACAGAGGTACAACAAGCAAGAAAAGTTGGCACCAAGGTTTATGGGACCATTCAAAATTCTGGAGATGGTGGGACCAGTGGCGTACCGTTTGGCACTTCCACCGAAACTAGCAAAAGTTCACAATGTTTTTCATGTTTTAATGCTCCGAAAATATGAGCCGGATCCATCGCATGTGTTGGATTGGACCACCTTGGAAGTCGAAGAGGACGGGAGCTATACGCTTCAACCGGTGAAGATTATGGACCGACAGGATAAAATCACAAGGTCGAGTGTGATTCCACTAGTAAAGGTTATGTGGATGTATCATGGAGCTGAGGAAGACACATGGGAGTTAGAGTCAAAGATGCAGGAGAAGTACCCGAGTATATTTGAGAACTAAAGTAAGTATATTTGAATTTCAGGGACGAAATTCCTTTAAGAGGAAAGGGATGTAAAAGTCCGATCCAAAAATACCAGGAAAAAATAAAATAATAACAACAATAATAAATGGGGAAACCAAATATTTGGTTTAAGGTAACTAAAGTTGGTTTAAGTGTACAAAAATATATATTATATATATATAAATGAATTATATATATAAAAAATGACAAATGCCACTTTCGGTGGCCATGAGCTGGGCCACCGAAAGTGGCCAACATGTTTGACAAATGGGCGGTGGCCCATTTGTTCATTATTTTATTTAAAAAAAATTAATTAACTAACCAACGAAATGTCGCTGCACAGTTTGTGCAGCGACATTTCACATTTTTAAAGAAAGTGAGGCCGAGAGACAGTGAAGAAGAAGGGAGAAGAAGGAAGGGAGAAAGGAAAGAAAGAGGTGATTTTGGCTTGGGTTTTGGTGGTTGCTTGCTCATCTAGGCTTGGATTGAAGGATTCAAGAAGATTTAAGGAAGAAGGTACGAGTTTTTAGAGAATTTTATGGTTAGGGTTATTTGTGGGTTATGGTTGAATCTTGATTTGTAGTTAATGATAGAGTTTATATATGATGATTTAGACTCATATGTATGTATATTTAGTAGATTGGAGTTGATTTGGTTAGAGCTCAAACTTGAAAGCTTGGATTGGTGATTTGGAAAATTCTAGTGAGAAAGGTGAGTTCTCTTAGATTATTGGTTAAATACTTGTTTTATAAGATATTGAAGCTATATTGATTATGGAATGAGATTGATTTGGTTAAAATAAATAGGTTGGAAAAAGGGGCCGAAAACCCTAGATTTTTTTGAAAAAAGCTTGAATTATAGCTTTGCTTGGAATCGAGATAGGGATTCTTACCCCAATATTTATCTCGTTCTTTTCTTTATCTAAAATGTGGTTTAAATTCTTCATTGCTCTTAAGTTTGGGTTCTTGCCTAGATTGCTTCCTAGGAAGAAAGAGCCATGAATGTTGTTATTGAATTTATTGCATAACCGAATACATATTTGATCATCTATCAAGCATAATCTATTCTCAAACATGCATCACATAGTTATGTATGTATATAGGATTTTTATATATGTTTATTCTTGCATATTGGATATGCTCATTAGATGCATTAGGAGTTGCGGCCACGGGCTCGTAGTTCCTATAAGAGTTACGTGTGGATGTGGGAGTCCGAGGGCGGGATGAGACCAACGTCTTATGGCGGGAGAGCTAAATAAGATTTTGGTCATTTAACCGTGTCAGATGTTTCATGAGGTGACACCTATGTGGTCTGGGGCAGTGTCAAAGGTTCCGATGATATACCGGATATCCGTTGAAAAATGTCAAAAGGGACCGTATGGTGATGAAGTTGTTTATTTATTAATGTGCTCATAATAGATGCCATGTTGCTGCATTATGCCTTATTTTTTTCCAATTCAGCCTGAATATCTCCTTCAATCTTTATTTTCCTACTTCGTCTTCTGCTCACCCTACTTCTCTTCTATGATCTTCAGGTGAGTCTGGTACGAATGCGCAGCCGACGGATCAGTAGGTGGCGATGTGACATGGGAAGGCCACCTTGGAGCTTAGGTTCTTAATAATGTGAAAACTCTTGTTTATCTAGTACATTTAGTACTTAGATTGGTTTAATGGATTAAGTATTTATCTTTCTTTTACCTTATGAGGAGGATGATGGACAGTCGAGAGCTGCGCCGTTAAACTGGAACTCTCGTACCGAGATTGTGGAACTATGTTCCGGATGTTGAACTATATGCTGGTTATGTGATGGATGACTTCTTTTACGTATCTTGCATGTGATTAGGTGGCCTGAGGCCCTGCCTAGGGTGTGAATGTGGTTAGCTGGCCTGAGGCCCTGCTAGGTTGTGAAATGAGATTCATTTATGATAGATATATATTTGGTGTTGATTGTTGCTCAGGTTGGCATTCTCCGATTTACGGGGAGATGCTGCCGGATTTTCAGTAGAATCCGTGTTAGGTTGACGTGAGAGGAAGTCTTTAGGAGACAAGTGACGTCATCGGTAGCGCTCCCGGTTTGGGGCGTTACAATATGTTTCTTTTGTGGGGCTAAATGCCCCATATGAATTGCCATATGAGATGGTTACGCGGACATATTGGCCTTCGTGATTAGACCCCGAGGGAAGGAGTCTCATCTCCCCTTACTAAATAGGGAAGATTCCATTGCAAAGAGAACATCCTTAGAGCTTCACTCTAGTCGTTCGTTCCCGGAGAATACATATGTGTTGTTCCCTTAATGAGTTAGGGTTAGGGTTACTATTACGGTTATGGTTAATGTAGGGTTATGGTTTAGAGTTAAGGAATTGTTATGGTTACGACTTTTATTTAGAGTTCTGAAAACATGTTGGGGTTAAGGTTAAGGTATGATTATGGGTACAATATAGGTTAGGGTTTTGAAAACGTGTTAGGGTTATGTTAGGATTCTCTCTTGCATCTTTTTTTCCTTTCTCAAAATATTCAAGACAAAATGGAAGAAGTCTCACACATATAATTTGTTCCAACACAATAAAAGCACCTGTTTGAGTAAATAAATTATATGTACTAGGAAAATAAAGCAACCGGTTTGAGAAAAAAATTAAAAGAAACTTGTTAAAATGACATGGGAGAACCTTGTTTACAATCAAGATGTTACCCTATTCAAAATAAAATCATACCCTAGATTGTAATCCAGAAAATTGAATTATATGTTCGAGTATAAAAAAATCTTGCTCGAATATAATAAATTATGTTTTGAGCAAAACAAATAATCTATTCAAGTAACATTCATTTTTCCCTTACTAAGTTAGGGTTAGGGTTACAGTTAAGGTTAAGGTAAGGTTATGGTTTAGGGTTAAGGAATGGCTATGGTTATGGTTTTGGTTTAGTGTTGTGAAAACATGTTAGGGTTAGGGTTAAGGTAAGGGTATGGTTATGGGTACAATATAGGTTAGGGTTGTGAAAACGTGCTAGGGTTAGGGTTAGGATTTTCTCCTCAAAATGCAGAAAGTCTTGCATATATAATATGTTTGAGCACAGTATGTTTGAGCACAAAAAAATACCTTCTGAGAAAATAAATTACATGCACAATTAAATAAATTACATGTTCGAGTAAAAGATTCTATCCTATTCGAGCATAATGAAAAAAAAAATTTGAACAAAATAAATAATATGTTCGAGTAAATATAATACACATGTGTTGTTCCATTATTGAGTTAGAGTTAGGGTTAGGGTTATGCTTAAGGTTAAGGTTGGGTTATTGTTTAGGGTTAAGGAATGATTATGGTTACGATTTTGTTTTAGTGTTGTGAAAACATGTTAGGATTGTTGACTTCCTGCCCTATTGTTGCTTACTCTGGGATTCCTAGGTTAGACCATGAGTTTGTTTTATGAGAATTATTTCTTTCCCACAGACGACACCAATCTACTGACTTCATATTATTGCTCAATCCAATGTACCAGGTATGA
Organism: Euonymus europaeus; assembly: GCA_963580455.1. Classification (NCBI taxonomy): domain Eukaryota; kingdom Viridiplantae; phylum Streptophyta; class Magnoliopsida; order Celastrales; family Celastraceae; genus Euonymus; species Euonymus europaeus. Next base: position 6,615,281 of record OY756965.1, read on the forward strand.
CCAAACTATGGTCTTCGATCTTAAGAACTAGTTTGATCCTGCTAGATGAACGAACTTATGCTAGAAGGCCAATGATTGGGATGATAATTCATATATTTTTGTGGAGTTTTTAAGAAGAAAACTTGAGTTTTAATGCTTAAAAGCCACATTTTAGGTTTGAGTTGCCGAAATTCATGTTAATGAGCCAATGCACAATCTAACACTTTGACAAAGTAATTTTAGGTGTTTTGTAGTGGTTCAAGTTGGTTTGGTAGCTTAAAGATTGAAAATCCAAGTTTTGGGTTGTTGAAAGATGTGAAAATGATATCTCTTAAGCATTTGGGTTTCAATGTGCCAAATTTGGTTCTATCAACCTAAAAATGCTTTTGACACTCGTGTGAGTTTGTTTTAGTCACTTATGACTTGTTTGAATAGGTTTTTTGGCTCCATATCGATTGGGATGGTTTTGGGAAGAATGAAGAATTAAGGAGCTAAAATTTGGAGTTTACTATCATCCATTTGAACCCATATCAGAAGGAGACCGGATGCTTCAAGAAGAAAGACGGGCAGAGGTGATTTCAAGCATCACCGTCTAGACGGTACTGTTCACCTTCAGGATGGTGCCTTCCTGACGGCACTGTTCATCATCCGGACAGCCAAAGAAGGAAGGGTAAGAAGTCAAAAACTGTTGAAGTTTCTAAACATTCTGCGCAAGAAGTTTCACATCAATTTTTGAAGATGAATATGATCGAACAGTTTCTGTGTTGAACAGTTCCAGTAATTCGGGGTTTATGATTTTTAGTTAATTTTTGACGGGAAATCTTGTCCAAGTGCCTTTTTGACCAATGAGAATTATTTGTAATAGGTTAGAATGGTCTTTTAACACATGTATTAGGGTTTTAAGGGTCTTGAGACCCCATTCTTGTAACAACATTCATTTTGGCCGAAAATTGCAATTCATCTTAGGGTTTTGTTCTCTCTTGCTTGTTCTTCATTTTTATGCTTTGTTGGAGTTCGAAAATCATCCCCAAGAAGTTTGCTAGGAGTTTTGGAGACCCAACCAACTAGAAGAAGAAGTTATTCCTCCTTGTAGAGCTTGAGAAGAGCCCAAGTTGGAGTAGCTTCAACTTCTATTTATAGATTGGAAGGCCATTTCGCCTCAACTTTCGATATTGGATTTGATTTCTAAACTTTCTTTACGTATTGTTATTTCATTTAGTTATCATATTTGGGTTCTTGGTTTCTAGTTCAAAATACTTGAGTATTTTCCATTTCGATTTAGTTTTCCCTTTAATGATTACGTTATGTTTAGATGTGTTGATTTTGATTCCAATTTTTCTGTAGTAGTTTAGTTTCCATTTCATTTTTTGCATATTAGGGTTTAGTTCAATCAATCACCCCAAGAGGAAAACCGAATCTAACCAATGGTTAGTGCAATTTTGCCACCACTTGACATTGTGAATATCATATTTAATTACTAGTTAGGTCAATAAGCCATAGATCCAAGCCGAAACCAAAAGTCTTTTTGAGACGATTTGGGATTCACTCCTATTATTACTTCAACAAACCTACACTTGGGAAAGCGTAAATTCACTTACCTATTTTGGGTTAGCCAGCCAAATTGAGGTTTGTTCCTCAAGATTGACGCTCAAGTCAGAGACAATGAGGAAAACTGTATTGAGAGCCTTAAGTTGGGACTCTCAAATACTTGTAGAAAGTATGTAATTTTTTGTGTTTGCCTCATTCTTGTTGGAGGTCCCCTTTTATATTGGTGAAGCAATTCGATTTCATGTTGGAATGTAATTCTCCTTGGAGAGAAGTTTTAGTTCTGATAGAAGTGGGACTAGTAATAGTCATTGGCTTGCGTAGAACTCCTGGTGTAGATGTAGACTCCTTACCGAGCATGAACTCTCATGTCCCGAGCATATCAAATTCTTCGATACTGCTCTTGTGGCATCTTGATAAGTTCGAGAAAAGTTGTGTTCAAGCAACATTGTCCTTCAATAGTGACATGTGCCAATAAGTCGGTGCAAATTTTTGTCATCATCATATACTATGTAGAGTTTTCAAAAAATGATTCAAATATCTCATAACATCATTAAAAAATAATTCTTTACTATACAAAATCTTATCCCCTCTCCAAATGGAGGAAACCACAGTTTATACAAATCCCCAACCAACAATCCAAAAAAGTGATTAGGAGAATTTTATGATGCCTTGAAGGCATCATGCCGTGAAACCTTGAAAAAAATATTTATAATAGTTTAAATTTTGTAACCAATAATTGTAGCTGAGGATGTTGGTCCCAAAATATAAATTTTTTATAAAATCAATTGGTGATGTGATGGCTTTTAGTCCTACAATAGGAAAGCCAATAACATAAATTTTGTGGATGAAATTTTGACATGTGTTAAAAACAAAAATAAGTAAGGGTACATATCTGACGAAACATATGACAATCACATGTATAGCACACATTCGTGGAGTAGGAACTGAGGAAAAGGAGAACGTCTGTTGCAAAGGAGGTCATTTATTGAAGAGAATCGTGGAACAATAGAGGTAACCTTTGTGAAACCCTAATATTTTATTTTTTGTTTTGCTTTTATGGTTTTCGAGTTTCGAAAATGACTGATCTTAGGAATTTTATAGAAAATTGTTGACTCTATTTGTGCTTTGAGGAGATGCTTGATGAGTTTATGAACATTTTAGAGATGCAAAGGAATGATAGATTAGAAAATGATAGGGTTGATGGGTTAGAGAGGGATAGGGTTGGTGAGGATGAACATGTAGGGGATGATGGATTTTAGACTGGGTCAAAATATGAGACTGATGAGGGTGATGAGGTAGAGGATAATATTATGTCAAACTACCACTCTTGTGCGCATAATATTTTGAGATTTCTATCAAGAGACATAGGGCAACTATATGAAATTTCATCTTTTGAACATGTTTTTGTAACATTTTAAATTTATTAGGGACCATTTCGTAACGTGTTATAATATGTATGTGAATGGTGGTTGCAGAATCATGCCAGGTGGAATTTTGTTTTTAAAAAACAAATTCCAAAATTTGACATGTTGGCAAAAGTAAGTTAAAAATAGTTTTTTTTTTACTTTTTAGTGCTACATCAGTTTATTGACTGACCGCTAGATGCCTAAAACATACCTGTGAAACATTAGGAATTATTGAGAGATTAAATTCTAACGTTTGAAAAGTGAGTGACTAAATTGTAATACAGACCATTTGTCAGTGGCCAAATGTATAATTTACCCATTTATTTAGCCACCCGAGTTACCTTTTTTTAATTATTTATAAAGTACGTAGCTTCATAAAATCAGTAAGTCGTACAATTTATTTACGAGCCACATCATCATTTACTTACATTATTTCATAAATGTAAATAATTGGGTAAATACAACTTTTAGTCACCGAAAGATAGCTCATGTTTCATTTTGATCACCGAATGATAAAACGTTTCAACTTAGTCACTTAAGGGTGTTTGGTTTGCTGTTTTGAGTGTGTTTTGAGTTTTCAATTTTGAGGAAAACTCAAAACTTGTTTGGTTGTCCATTTTGAGAAATGTATTTTTGAAAACATCTGAAAACATATAACACAAAACTCAAAACAATATTTAGACGTTTTCCATGTTTTCACTTAAAACACGGAAAAGGTTGAAAACACGGAGAGTTCCGTCGTGCGTATCTTCTGGGCTTCGCCTCCTTGGATCGATTCTTCTCTCTCTCTCTCTCTCTCTCTCTCTCTCTCTCTCTCTCTCTCTATTTCAGCTAGAAAACACTGAGAGTTCTATCAATGGTATCTCCCTTCTCGGCTTCGCCTCCTTTTTCTAGATCGATTATTCTATCTCTCTATTTCAGTAGCACCCAAGCCGACAACGCTGACTAGGGCTTAGTAGAGTTGTTTAGGGTTGCCTGTGATCAAGCAAAGGAATTACTAGAGTCTCTAAAGCAGAGAATCGTTCTGACCGCCTAATTGATGAAGCGACTGGTCCGACTGCCTAATTCACTAGGGAAGTTGTTTTTATTTTTTTCCTACTGCTGCGATCTTTAGCTATTGTTTTGGAGGCAAATGGGTCACTGGTGGAGGCAAAAGGGCTGGTGCCATTGTTGGGGCAGATGAAGGTGGAAATGGCGTTGAATGAGAGCAGGAGGAAATTGGGGGGCCATTGTTCACGACCCCGAGAAGGTTGGTGATCTTCAAAGGGGAAGGGAAAAGGAGCTTCTACGCAAACTAAGAAGGTTTGTGATCTTCTTCCTTCAAAATACAGTTGAATTTGACTACATCGAAGTTGAGTAATAACAAATGGACTGAGCTGAGATATGTTTATTTAGTTCAAGGTTGAAGAATATATTCTCTTCATTTTGAATTAGATCTCTGTATCATTATCCAGAAATTTGGAATTTCTTCTTTAACGTTATTTATTGAATACAAATTTTGCCATCGTTCCAACAGTGGTTTGATAACATGCTTGTATGGTTTCTCCCCAGTTTTGCATGTTTGACAGGTATGAATAGAAGTAACATGGGGCCATGGGTGTGTTTGCTGCTAACATAATTTGTTTAATTACTGCTATTGCATGTCTTTTGTTTATATTACAAAATGTAATTCAGATTGTTCTTTTTCTTTACATTGAGAAGTATGTGGCTGCAAGTTAAATGGATTCAGAGATGTTTTGTCTGTGACTATGTCAGTATGCGAGGAGCTATTCCCAATTGATGGATCGGCTCAAGAACCAGAAGCATATTGGTCATGGGCGATATTATGTTGTAACTTCAAATATTATTTGGAGTTTGTTAATACAAATATTATGTTGTTTTTATATGATTAATTTGTTAATCATAAAACAATTGATCAAAAACTATAAACTAAACGCATTTTTTAGTTTTCATTTTTAAAAACAGTTTTTCAGAATAATCAAACCAAACGCATTTTCAGTTTTCTGAAAACAAACCCTCAAAATAGAAAACTGAAAACAACTCTAAAAATTAAAAACTGAAAACTGAAATACAAACCAAATAGCCTCAACTTCTCATTTTGTTTCAGTCAAGTCATTCGGGCATATTTCCTCTAAAACGGGCAGCAAAAAAGTGATGTGGCCTTTGACTTGTTTTTAAATGGTCCACGTGGAAATTTGTTGCCACGTTAGAAGGTCATTCAATTTTTCAAATAAAAATTAAAAAAATTAAAAAAGAAAAATATAAATTTGTTCGTCCCTCTCTCTTTTCTTCTTCCCCGTCTTTCTCCCCTGCGATTTCAATGGAGTCACTTAAACCACCCGACTTTCCAAATCACTTTGTTCAGCGCCATCGATTTTCATACTGCTATCTGCAATTTCTGATCTGGTTTTAGAATCCCAAAAAATGTCGTCGTGCTGTGGAGGAAACTGTGGATGTGGATTTGCTTGCAAGTGCGGAAATGCCTGTGGAGGGTAGGTTCTTGTTTTTCATTTCTAATTCTGTTTTTTTCCCTAGTAAATGAATGGTCACGACAATGGGTTTTAGGTATTTGTGTTGCTTTTGCAGATGCAAGATGTACCCTGACTTGAGCTATGCTGAGAAGAGCACCACTGAGACTATTGTCCTCGGCATTGCACCTGAGAAATTGTAAGTTGTTTGGTCTTTAACAGCCTAAGAAAGGATGTGCATGATTCGTCAATTTGTTTTTCCAATTTTTCGCCTTGATCTATTATATGTGCAGCCACTTTGAGGAATCTGAGATGGGTGTTGGTGCAGAGAGTGGCTGCAAGTGCAACCCGTGCAATTGCAACCCATGCAACTGCCCTAAATCTTAGATGATAAGGGTCGTTATGAAGCCAGAAGCAGAGATCGCTAGAATAATAGTATGTAGTAGCAATATAAGCATCTGGTGTTCGCTTTTTTGGTTTCCTTAGTTCTATTAAGCGTAATAACCTCCCATTGAAATCGCAGAGGAGAGAGAGACGAGAAAGAACAAGAGAGAGACGGGAATAAATTTTTATTTCTGTTTTTTAATATTTTTTAATATTTATTTAAAGAATTGAAAACCTTTTCACGTGGCGACAAATTTCCATGTGGACCAATTAAAAACAAGTCAAAGGCCACGTCACTTTTTTTTGCTGCCCGTTTTAAAGAAAATCTGCCCGAATGACTCGACTGGAACAAAATGAGAAGTTAATTGACTAAGTTGAAACGTTTTATCATTCGGTGAACAAAATAAAACATAGGCTATCTTTCGGTGACTAAAAGTTGTATTTACCCGTAAATAATTCGATAATCTTTTTAGCCACCAATGTTACTTTTTTTTAAAGCTGATTTTATAAGTAGTTTACATAAATAAAATAAGTATATTACTCTACTTTTAATTTTTTTGACACGTGTAATTTAAAATTTTAAATAAAATATTATTATTATTATTAACACTTGTCATATTTATAATCACTACTATTACCACATGTACACACATTATTCACATAATAATTTATTAGATACAATTTATTTAGCCGGTCACAACTCACAAAGTTAAACGTGCATCCCTATTAGAGTATTTTGATGACGTATAAATTGACGGATAAACTGTGTAGCGTATAAACTGATAAATAAAATCTAATGTGAAACTTAATCCAACAATTAGTAAAAGAGTTAATATAACTGTTGGTCACTAAAAGATAGGCCGTGTTTCATTTTGATCACTGGAAGTCAAAATGTCTCAAGTCGATATCCCAAAGTGTAAAATCGTTACACTCTACACACTCCGTCAGTTTTTGACAATTTCGATTAGTCAACCGATCTATGTGGCCCATTGACCACCCCACGTGGCACATCAATGGCGATGAGGCACAACAACATTGTCTTCTCCTCCTACACTTTCATTTCCAAACCCTAAATTGGCGGAAATCAAATTTGGATCTTTCGAAATCCAGATCGCCATCGTCTCCTCAAGACCAAGGCCACTGCTGCAACTTTCACTGTCAACCAATCGCAACCCATAAAGCCCCTCTCTATTTCTTGCATAACCCAAACTTGATCTCCATCCATACCCAAATTCAGTGTCATCGTTGGCGTAGAACCAATGGCAGAGTAGCAACCGACGACATCGCTGACGTAGTTGCAGCGAAGTAACGATGGCCAATCATTCGAAGGCGTCAACGATTGTGAGGTCTTGAAGAAAATGAGGCAAAAATATTAGTTTTTTGGGTTTCGAAGCTGGTAGAAGAAGAAATAAAGGGGAGTACCAAGAATGAATGGAATGAGCTTTATCCTCGTCGAGCGGACTTCAACCACTGAATCTTATCGAAGACACCACCTCGGGCACTGTTGCGACTACTGGTGTGCTGTAGCATTCCTGTTTGTGTTGCATGGTTGCTACGTGATGGTGGTTATTGTGGGTAATTATCATAAATGAGGAGTTATTAAGGGTAATGTTATTTTTAGAGTGTTGGTTGCGCAGTGTCCTTTTTGCATAGACGCCAACTGTGTTGATCGTATGGTTCAAGTGTCTTGATCTAGAGGATGCAATGTCAGCCGTTCATTTTGTAGTACTCTCTGATATAGCCTGTGTGCAGGAGTAGTGGTGGTCATGCTATTGTATTTTCTGGAAAAGCTTTTGCCTTTCATGGAGATGACCCATCTCGAATAGGGTTTATCAGTCTAGAGTCCTATTTCTCCTTTGAGTCATCTCTGTAACTGGGTCCTGTAATTGCTTGCTGGAAAAACAAATATCAATATATCAGTATTTGTCCATCCTTTTCTTGTGAGCAACTCTCTGTTTTAATCCTTTAGTGTGTGGAGAGTTCTCTGATTTACAGGTGTGTAACATGTGCTGAGTACACTATAACAAAAAGGTTCTTTAGCGACGGATTTTTGCGACTGATAAACCATCCGTCGACAATAATATATTTGCCACGGAAAAAGTAAGAAATTCCGTGGCTGTTTTTGATGGGACGCTGGTGGAATTTTTTGCAAACTTTGAAACGGAATTTGCGACGGACTCATCCGTGGCTAAATTTTTCCGTCTCAATTCCGTCGCAAATTGCTTTGTCGGTCACGCTTTTGTCTAACATTTAGCGACGGACATATAAATCGTCACAAAAATTTTGAAATTTTCGCAACTTTTTGACTGAATCTTGACTACTGCTTTTTCCGTTACAAAATCCGTCGCAAAATTTAGTGACGGAAAAAATTCCGTCTCTAAATCCGTCGCTAAATTATATTTTAATACATTTCACCGACACTTCATCTCCTATTGTGAAGAAAGCCAGAAACTCTCCTTCGACAGCAAATAGAGTCCGAAATCGGAAATCCATATCTGGGTCGTTGCACATCCGAAATCCATCTCAAACGAAGTGGATCATTTCTATCCATATTCTTCAGTGTTAATCGGTAAATTTTTTTTTTGTTATTGTCATGATTTAATTATTATACATTTTTAATAAATAATATGTTTTGAATTTTCTAAATTCATCATCTTAATCCATGCAAGTTCATCGATGATAACCACATATTTGTGTTAATTAATATGTATCAATTTATTTATTATTGTCATTATTTATTTATTATGCAGTTTTTTGGTAAATAATTTGTTTTAGGTTTTATAGGAGTAGAAGTAGTGGTTGTTCGAAAAGAAATTTTAAAGTTTGTGTAGTAGTTTTTTTTATGAACTAAACTAAATATTATTATTAATATAATGACAACAATGGGAGATTTATTGGTTAATTTTAGTGTTATTTTTTTTTTATTCTGTTATTTTTTTTTTAGTAAATAAAATTTATTAGGTTATAGAAGAGAAGCTAGAAGTAGTGGTTGTTCCAGATTAAGTTTTAAAGCATGTGTAGTTGTAGTTTTATTTTTAACTAAACTAACTAGTTAAATTAATATAATGACAACAGTGAATGAATTATTGGTGAATTTTAGTGTTATTTTTTTTGTTATTTGTGTTATTCGTTTTTTTAGTAAATAAAATGTTTTAGGTTATACAGGAGGAGCTAGAAGTAGTGGTTAAGAAATTTTAAAGCATGTGTAGTAGTAGTTTTTTTTAACCAAACTAATTAGTAATATTAATATAATGAGAACAGTAGAATTATTTATTGGTGATTTTTAGTATTATTTTTATGTTGATTGTTTTATTTCAAATCAATTTATGTAGGTGATTTTAATATAATGGATGTACCTGAGTATCGTTTATGGATGTATAATCGAGTGGGACCAAATCGAGTAGGAATTACACAAGAGTTCTTGAATGGGCTTGAGGAATTTATAGCTTTTGCATCTGAAAATAATACTCAATTTCAGAATACAGGAACAATAAGATGTCCATGTAGTCGGTGCAAATGCAGAAAGTTTCTTGATTTGCAGGAAGTTAGAGTGCACTTATGCAGAAAAGGTTTTCAAGATGGATACTATTATTGGACAGCTCATGGTGAAGAGATGCCTGAAATTACTCCATACGTTGATAATGAACCAACAGATGCAAGAAATTATTACGGAGAAGGCGCTGATAGGGATAATTTCAATGTATACGAGCAGATGGTAATAGATGCTGCGGGACCGGAGGTTGGGGCTGAGCTGCTGCAAGAAGATAATTATAACCAACAATTTGAGAATGAACCTCCTAATCCTGAAGCACAAAGTTTTTTTGAGATGTTGTCTGCTGCCCAAGCACCACTGTATGATGGATGTGAGTCACATTCGGAGTTGTCAGCTTCAATGAGGCTTTTAAACATTAAATCCGATTATAATATGCCTCAGGGTTGTTTTGATGAGGTTGCTCAGCTTATGAAAGAGGTGATGCCAGCTGAAAATAGGATGCCTGCTGATTTCTATCAATCCAAAAAGTTGGTCTCCAAACTCGGACTTGGGTATAATCGAATTGATTGTTGTGTTAATGGTTGCATGTTGTATTATAAGGATGATGTGGATGAAAGGCAGTGCAAATTTTGCCAAGCAGACCGTTATAAACCTCGAAGAACTGGACATGGTCAGGCGAAAGAGATTTCTGTTAAACGGATGTGGTACTTGCCATTGATTCCTAGGCTTAAGCGACTATTCAGTTCTATAGTGACAGCGAAGGAGATGAGGTGGCATTATAAACATCAATGCGAGGCAGGCATTTTGTGTCATCCATCCGATGGAGGAGCATGGAAATATTTTGATCGAGAATATCCAGATTTTGCATTAGACCCACGAAATGTAAGGTTAGGGTTGTGCGCAGATGGTTTCACTCCTTTTGGACAATCAGGGAAAAACTATTCATGTTGGCCTGTCATATTGACACCTTACAATTTATCACCCGAGTTGTGTATGAAAAGGGAATTTATGTTCTTGACAGCAATTATTCCGGGTCCAAAAAATCCAAACAGTATGATTGATGTTTATCTACAACCTTTGATTGACGAGCTAAATCAATTGTGGAACGAAGGTGTGATAACATATGATGTCTCATTGAATGAGAACTTTGTTATGAGAGCTGCTTTGATGTGGACTATCAATGATTTTCCTGCATATGGTATGTTGTCTGGATGGAGCACTGCTGGAAAATTAGCATGTCCTTGCTGCATGGAGCGTTCAAAGGCATTTACCTTGAAAAATGGAAGAAAAAATTCATGGTTTGATTGTCACAGACAGTTTCTTCCTATGACACACCCGTTCAGACGTAATAAGGATGCATTTTTTAAAGATCGAATTGAGAGATCAGAACCTCCTCAACATTTATCTGGGGAACAAGTGTTTGCTAGTCTTTGGAACTTTCCAAAGATTACTGAGACTGGAAGACAGTTAGTATTACCTGGGTATGGACAAAATCATAATTGGATCAAGAAGAGCATATTCTGGGATTTGCCTTATTGGAAGCACAATATAATACGACACAACCTTGATGTCATGCATACTGAGAAGAATGTGTTTGACAATATTTTCAATACTTGTATGGACGTTAAGGGAAAAACAAAGGACAATGTAAATGCTCGACTTGATCTTCCACATTACTGTAAACGCACAGAACTAGGATTGGTGGAAACATCCCGTGGTAAATCTTTCAAACCAAGAGCAAAATTTTGTCTCAACAAGGAACAACAAAGGGCTGTTTGTGATTGAGTCTCCAAGTTGAAGTTACCAGACGGTGACTACAACCACCACCACCACCAGCACAAAGAGCTATGAACTTTCTATTATTTCCATTCACAATCTGCAATAATCATTCCCATATTTTGAAACTGTATTTTTACTTTACTTCATGCTTTGAGATTCAGTGCATCATGGGATGGTCACTGACTACTTGTATCTCTGTATCTCTTTTAATCTGGTGTTTATTTGCTGTGTATTATCACTGACTACTTGGTAATGATGGTAATTAGAATCTGAATATTGCTGATGGATAGTCATCACTTTAGTGGTCATGGTCGTGCACCATCCGGTCGAGGTAGAGGTCGTATTACTCAATCTAGTGGTCAAGTTCCTCACCCTAGTGGTCGTGTTCCTCACCCTAGTGGTCGTGGTGAGCAATCTATTGCTGGCAGGGGAAGTTCTAGTACCCAATCCCCATCATCTGTCAACTCTAGGATACTGAACTATAATTTGGAGGATAATCTATTCACCTCACAACAATCTCCCATCTTACCCATTAGTCCATCAATTCCAAACACACAACCTGCTGCCCCACCCACTAGTCCATCAATTCCAACCACACAACCTCAGTCTGCTCCAGAACATGTAAGTAGCTCATCATCAGATACTCGGATTTTGATACGAGCACATCTTGGTGCGGGGTAAGTACACTTTCCAGCAAAATGCTGTTTTTTTAATCTTGTTTTAATCTTTCTTTAAAATTATCTTTTCATTTCCAGCAAAATGCTTTAATTTTTCTTTAATTACAGTACATGTTGCTCTTTTTTTTTTAATCTTCTTTAGTTACAAGCCAAGTAAGTACACTTTCCATTTCTTTAAGCACTACTTTCTTTTATTTTCTAGATTCCAGCCATTTCTTTCTACTTTCTTTTATTTTCTTTTATTTTATATAGCATGGTGAATAAGTTTTACTGGTGTACCATCATGCTATAGAAAATTGCAGTGGTAGTACCAAACATTTTCATGCTTTGAAATGGCAAAACAAGACTAGCAGAAAAGGATGTGTCTCCTTTGCGAGTAGAGGGACTTGGAGGTATGTAATGGATGTATATGGTATTTAGACAGCCCACCTTTATTCTAAGTCAACTTTTATTTTTACCTTAGCATGCAAGCCTCAGGAAAGCAGCATCTCAAATTTACTTATTATCTTCTTAACTTATTTTTGTATAATTATAGTGATTTAATTATTTTTACTTTTGAAACAGGCAAAATTTTATGAACTTAAAGAACTCGCATCCAGCCAATCATCGACGCCAGACAATAATAGGATTTTTTTTGAGGCAGTAGGCGGGTTGAATAAAAAGGGTCGTTTGTACGGACTTGGCTCCGAGGGACGTCTCTTACATTATCCATCTGCAGCTAGCGCGCACTATGAATTTCGAAATGAGAGGGAGTTACAGCAAGAAATAGAGGAGCGTGTGGCTCGGATGAACTCCGAGTTAATTGATAAGGTAGCAGATTTGCAGCAGCAGTTGGTGGAGAATCGAGAAATGCAACAACAACAAACACAGGAGCAGATGTTTCGGATGCAGGAGCAAATGCAGGTGCACTTCCAACACCAGATGCAATTATTTATGCAGCAGCAGATGCATCAAATGCAGCAGATGCAACAGCAACATATGCAGCAACAGCAACATATGCACCAGATCTTCCCTCCATCAGTGACACCGCCGCTAGCCTTTGTTGATAATACCAACAACAATGAACTCAACAGTTCTGATGAGTATTCCGATAATGAGTAGACTGTTTTAATACTTTTGAGTACTGTTTTAATACTTTTAATACTTAAGAGGCATTTTATTATTTCATTATCAAATACTTTGAATGCTTTTAATTTTTAGATAACTATTTTAATGCTTCTAATTTATGTTCCCAGTAAGTAATTATTCATCTGTGAAATTTTATCAAAACAATTAAAATGTAATTTCAATATTTAAATATTAATTCAGTATAAAAAAGGTAAAATGATATAGAATTTAAATTCTGTATTTTTCAATATTTTAGTTATTTGCGATGGCAAATCCGTCGCAGAATTCTAATTTTTTAAAAAGACAAAATCCAATTAGCGACGGAATATTCCGTCGCTAACTAAAATGTTTTTTTAAAATGTTGATTCAGCAACGGAATGTTCGTCGCAAAAAAGAATTTTTTTTTTAAAAAATATTGATTTAGCGATGGACATTCCGTCGCTAAATCCGTCGCTCATATATTCCGTCGCAAACAATTCGTCACAAATTCCGCATCTAATTCCGTCGCAAAACATCCGTCGCAAAAATTAGCAACGGCTGTTTTCGCGACGGAATATTTATCCGCTTCTAAATCCGTCGCGAAACAAATTAGCGACGAAAAAAATAACTTTTTCCGTCGCTAAATTAGTCGCAAAATCACGATTTTGTTGTAGTGGTACGACGTCGTTTCTTGATCTTTCTAGCCTGTACCCAGCTCCTCTCAACACTTTCATGGCTGGTACGCAGTTCTTACCAAATAACCCAAGATCATGAAATGAAATTAACCACATACATTGTTCTTCATTTCCCCTCTCTCGCTCTCTCTTCAACTTTGTAGTCAGTTATTTGCCGGAGACGACATGGTGCTGATGCAAGATGTGGCCAGACCGGCATAGACGACGTGCAGATTCAACATTTTATTCTTTTTGTTCTTTTGTTCTTTTTCTTTTTTAAACCTCTTTAATTTAACCAATAGGGAGCCCTAATTCCATTAAGCCACTGCCATATGCTCTTTTGTTTAGGCCACATGAATGGCATAGATTGAGCCACATGCTTCTTCTTTTTTTTAAAAAAATAAATTAATTTTCACATGAAAAATTTGCCACAACAGGTGTCATGATCCCATTTGTCAACACCTAGATTACTTTTTTAACTTTTTAAAAATGACACGTAAGCGCATCAAATCACTGTGTAACAATGGCTGAATGAAGATGATTCCATGTCAGCATCTCTCCTGCCCAAATTGATCAAAAACTGACCGAGTGATTATTCTGGAATATTTTTGCAGTTCGATTTCTAACTTGACACTTTTTAACTTTCAACGATCAAAATAATATACGACCTATCTTTTAGTAATCTAACACTTGTATTAACCCATTAGTAAAATTATATTTTACACGGCAATCATGCCCGTAAAGGCGTTATACCCTTGCCCCCAAGTCATCATACAAAAGTACGCCCCAAGCCTTATCAATTGCACCCGATCATTCCCAAGCCGCTTTGTCTTCCATCTCCAAACGCTTTCCTCAGCAACCGCCCCTTCCCTAGCTCTTCGCCTATGGCGTCGCCCACTGCAGCCTCTCAAAATACCGAGGGACCCGTTCTCGACTTCGTCAACAAGCGCCTTCGGGCCCTCCGCAAGAAATACAATCGCATCATCCAAATGGAAGAGTCCATCGCCCAAGGCAAGCTCCTCAACTCCGAACAGCAGGAAGTCCTCCGCTCCAAGCCCGCTGTTTCCGCCCTTATCGAAGAACTCGAGAAGCTTCGGAGCCCACTCTCCGCCGCTGTCCAGGAGGAAATCAACTTCGCCATCAACCATCCCAGCCACCACCAGACCGCCTCCAATGATGATGCTGTCGTCAATAATGAGAATCGGGATAGGTCTGAAAATCAGGAGCGAGAGAAGAGTTATGAAGGTAATGCTGTGGTGGAGGATCTACTCCATCTTCTCTACTTCGGGTCTTTGTTTGATGTGAAGTCGCAGAGTGATTTCACGTCTACGATCTTGACTAGGACACACGAGAGAGGGTGCTGCTTGACTTATGACTATGTGACTGATGACGAGACGGATCTGCTTGGGGAGAGGGATTTGGACTTGATTTCCATGGCTGGTAGGTTGATGATTTCTCGGTCGGTGGACTCGAGTCTGTCCCACAAAAACGCCTTGCAACAATGTATCCAGCACGCCAAGCTTTGGCTAGCCAATTCTGACAGCCCGATTGAGCCCAATGCTTACCACACTTGTAATTAACTTTCATACAAATTTGCCCCCCCTTTTTTCCCCCTATCGGTATGATTTATTCACCTTGTGTTTGACAATACTCTTTTTTGGTCTAATAGATTCCGGCTTAAGGGAAAAGTTGAAGAAGATAATGGCCTCAGATTACTTCACTGCGACACCTGAGATGAAAGCGCCAGTAGAAGTAGCTGCTGCTGCGGGGAATTATGCATCATTCCATGTTCCTGTTCATGGGTCGGAGGTTCCCAACTCTGTGCCAGTCCAGGTGGAAGGATCTAGTGCTCAAATTCAACAGAAGGTAAAACTATGCTATATTTATCATGTGACCAGAATTATAACGTTGATGATCATTGCAATTTCTCTTATATTATTTAGTGATGTGCCATTGATTATTTCTGTATTGGTGCTGCTACGCAATGTTTGTCCGAGGTTATCAACTCCAATTTGGGCATTCTAAAGTGCTTAATGAATGTGAAAGGATAAAATTTTATTGTCATAAAGGAGATAAAGGGTGCCTTCCTAGCACAGACAGTGTGAAATGCAGAACATTAAATCAAGTACGAGGTGGAGCAAGTCTCCATTTGCATCTATCACCAGGCCATCTGCAAAATGCTATTAGTTCATCTGTTTCTTGTGATTTCCAAAAACGTTGTCTACTAATGGAACAAAATTGATTAGCTTTTGCTTTGCCTCTGCACAAGCTCAAGGCCCGTGGTTTCTCTCCCAACAATTTAGCCATTGCCCTACTCATACTGTTATTTTACGAGCCATTTTCCGTAGATCTCCTATTTTGTATGAAGAATGTGGTGGCTCGCTTTTTCAAGGTTGGCTTTACACAGAGATCATCTATTATCTGAAGTGATTCCACACTTTTGAAGATTTTCTACTGTTAGGATTCTGTCCAGGGCTGCTACAAAATGAAAACTTTGGTTGGAACCTTGCGTTTTCAAATTTGCTTCCAGAATAATTCATTCCTACCATCACCTATGGAATAGATGAGAGGCTCAAAAAATCTTCGCTTAAGGTGCCTCCTTTCTGTTTCTATTTGATCTTTCAGCTTTTGTGGAGGTGAAGTCTTTTAGATAGTATCAAAATAGGAATTGAATGGATAGAACTCCCTGTCTGTGGCCTTTCTAGTGGAGTAAACGGTCCATAAAGTTCTGTTATTATTGTGGTGAAAATTAGTAAAGACTTTGGCCCGTTTCTTTTTCATGCTGAAATGTATAAATCTGGAAGGTGTCCTTGACCGAAGATGTCCCAGGCCACACTTAGATTAAGGCATTTTGACGAGGCCGTTGGTTTTAGTCCGAGTCAAACTTGATTCGACACTGAGCATTCTTATGAAAACCCTTAAATTTGTTAATTATGTGTGCCCGCGTGTATTTGAACTTTTTTTCCTGAATCGTATTTATTCCAGTACTTAGTTTTCGAGTGCAACAGGTTTGGTTTCCAAGTTTAGAAATTATTTGTAGTGGGACGTTGAGTATCATATTGCTAGGTGAACTGGCCCACTTCTATGTTAGACTCGTCTTATTGTGTACTTTGATATCTAGATCAGGTTACACTTGTGTCTGTTTCTAGCGTCTGACTCTGATTACTTGTAATTTATGAAGCACTAATATAGGTGTACGGGTATAGATACGAGAGTAAGAGATTCATCGATTCGTCATTTTCCCCTAAAAGCAGAATATAGTATATAATATTTATCGATAATTTTTAACTACAAATTAAATTTGTAATTAATAATACCGACTGGTTTACCCAATCGCAAGAGTACGTGTCACTAAACAATAACTAGTGAAAGAGATCGAATTCTCAAGGACTGTATTAACTACTTGCTATCAAGTCACGTGATTTAAATAAACAAATACAAAAGTAAAATCAAATTATAATTCAAGAGAAATAAATCTAGCTTTGATCTGGCTTATCAAATACCTCCCCTTAAGAACACAGATAACAGATTGATATGCAAGTACACAATTTAAGAATTTAATGCTATCAGTCAAAAGGCCTTGGTCTAGCTATAATTAATTAGATTTTCTTAAACAACGATCCTGACTTTGGTCTAGTTGCAAGATCTTTTATTATCACAGGCGTCTTGGTTTGGTCTCTCCTAAAAACAACCTAAGACAAGCATGAGTACTAGGAAATCGACAAATGTACAACCTAGGTTTATTATCACCCAATTGATTATTTTCACTATTCCCAAAACTTGGATCTTACGCAAGCTCTCGTCACTCCGTCAAACACCGGGTCATGGTCAGCCGAATATGTCTGACTAACAATACCTAAAATTAAGATGTTGATCAGACATACAAAATTATAGGCAATTACTTGAAATCCAAAGAATAACAAATTAAATCCAGTCTGATTGTCAATTAAAGATGTGCATAAGGTTTTGGTAGAAGAATTTACCAAACCTAGCTAGAAAATAACTTAGCTACTCATAATAGTAATAATAAAATTCAACATCATAATCACTGTTCAATTTCAGGAAGGTGAAGAGGAATTGATGCTCCAACGTTGCTGTTGATTTTCCTCAAGCCTTGCTGTCTTTGATTCTCCTTGCTATTGTGTTTTGCCGTCACTCTCCATGGTAACTGTGTCCCCCTTTTGTTTCTTAGGGTTTCTTATTAAATACCAATCCCATGATCCAATAACCCCCTGCCATGCCAGCTCCAACTTACGTGAAGAAGTAAATTCGCGTCTTGCGGCTGCGCCCAGGCTGCAAATGTTGGGTTCAGCTCAATTTCAGTTATCACATCCATCTCCAGTACCTCTTCACACAAACACCCAAAAGGGGTAGAAAGTATACCAATACCTACCATAAATTAACTCTTTTAACACCAATAATTAGGTGCTTTTCAACACCTAACAAATATACATACAAAAAAGAAAATATATCACCATCGTCAACTAGTACACCTTCCATTTATGGTTCATCAAGAGATAAAGTAGCAAAGCATGGCTAAACAAGGGCACTCGAGTTGCCCCATACCAGGATGAGAAGATTTTGGAAGAAATAAATAAATTTTGGGAATATTTTTTTCGAATAATAATGAAAGGAAGAAGGTGAATGTAGAATTTGTTAGATTTTTGGGATATAAAGATGCATTTTCTTAGTATGACTCCTTGCATGATGGATGAGCTCTTGATCCAAAGGCATGGTGGGGTGTGTATGGTTCTTCCACATCTTTGGTGCAATTCATAGCTTGGAAGCTATTTTATGAGTCGTGTTCCTCTTCGTGTTGTTCAAGGAATTGAAGCACCTACTCTTTCGTTCACTCAATGGAAAGGAACAAAATTCAACCACAACGTGCTGTGTATTTAGTGTTTGTACACACTAACTTGCGTCTTCTTTCAAGAAAAAGTGAACAATACAATAAAATGGAAAACAAGAATGTGGGATGTTGATGGAGATACTTTTTATCCATTGGATGGAGCAGGAGAGCTTGAAATTGCTAACCAGAAATAAAAGGTGTGCTATTTGGTGAAGGTGATATTGTTGAGGAGATGATACTATTATTGGCGGCGATAGTCGGGGATAAGCTCCTCATTTTTTTGATGTCATTATCGTGTAAGAACTCTTTTTATTGTAATGAGTTTTATGTTAAACAAGATTTAATGTGCAATGAATATTATTTGATACATCTTTTTTATATGTATGTATGTATGTATATATATATATATATATATATATTAAATATTATATTGGCCGTATGCCCGACACACCATATCCTCATTTTAGGGGGAAAATACGAATCGCCATCTCTCTATCCCCGCCTCTGTACCCCCAACCAGTATCGGTGCTTCATAGCTTGCCAGCATTTATTATTATCATACCTCTTGTCTGTTTTAAAGGTATTAAATTTCCTATCATCCATTGCTCACAATCTATGTTCTTCCATTCGTCATTTACAAAGTAATTACATATTGCCTGTGACATTTGAACTATGTTGTCCTGATGATTTTGGTCAGTTCTTATTGAGTTTAAGAGATTACTTAAGAAGTGTGCAATTTCATTAGTTTCCTTTGACAAAAAACAACCCTATCATATTATGGTGATTGGATTATTATTGGATGATAGTTGGTCCTTGTAAGGTGAAATAAGTGCATAGTTTGCTTGGTTGGGTATTTTAATTTACCCTTAACCTTGAGTTTGCTTTTTCTGTAACATTTTGTCTGTAGATGCCATTATGTGCCTTCCTTATAATGTGAGTGTTTTGAAAAGGAATCTCTCATGTTGTCAAATTTTGGTTCACGCATTAATGTGTTTTTATATTTTCTTATCATTGTCTTTGTAGGATGAAGACCCAGCAAATTTCCATGGTTATGAAGTGGGTGATGATAAAACTAGTCCTGCAGAGGAATTTAAAAAGGTAGTTTCATTCGACAACTAGTTAAATCTCGGTCCTGGAGTAATTTGTAAATGTTTGTTTGAATTTATAGGGGTTCCGTTTCACAGGATGAGCCAGAGACTGAAATTCTTCAACAGGTTGCTTCTCAAGAAGAGCGACAAGAAGCAGAATGGGAGCAAAGTCAAAGAGAAATAGAACCTAAGGAGCAGCGGTACAATGCCCGTAGGTACTATCAAAATCAAAGAGGTGGCCACAGTGGTGGTGGCCATAGGGGTTATTCGAACGGCCGTGGAGGACGTGGTGGCAGGGGAGGTAGAGGCTTCCAGAATGGTCAGCATGGAAACTATTATCCGAGAAACTACAACAGCAGGGGAAGAGGCGGCAGCAGAGGTGGTGGGAACCCTTACAGCAACAATGGCTCTGCAGCTCATGCAGGTCACAACACCAATCCACCTGATGTCTGAGTTGTTTTGTGATGTCATATTTTGTTGGGGGTGTCATTATTATCATCTCCCTTTGTGGCTGGTGTAGTTCCTTGGATTGATGCTGGTGAATTCGTCATCATCATTAAGGACACTTTACCTTTAATTGAAAGCTTGAAAATGGGGAAAAAGGAAGAAAAGTTCAGGGACATTGTTGTTGTGACTAATTGCAGTTTTGGGAGCACGTAAGGTTAATGCCATGCTGTTTGCCTTCTTAGTATGAGATCTAGCGAAACTAAAATGTTCTGTAAAAGATTTGTTGTTGTGATGGGAAATCTGTGTAGGATTTATTAAGCTTGTGTTGTGTGCCGTCTAAATCTCGTAGCCATTAGACTCTTGACTTCTGTCATTTGAAAGGGGTCTTCCTAGAAAGGGGACCATTTTTCATATGTTGGTCCCAGTGTCCAAATGGGGAAGACTTCTCTCCACACTCAGTCTGCTAGGGCGAATGTCTTTTTCTGTACTCTTTTGTTGTAGGCCTTCATAACCTTCTGTTTTTTTTTAACTTAGAGATGATCATAGGCAGCAGGCCTGACTTCATCTGCATTCTCCAGTTTTCTAAACATTGCTAGATAATAATTTTTAAGAGATAATTGGCTCTGTAATGCTAACCTCCTGATAACCATCTCGATGGGGAGTACATCTTTTCCATAGGTAAGCATGAAGGGTGTAGCTCATATGGCTATCATCTTAGAGGTTATGTAACTGTGAAGAATTTTTGACAATGCTTTGTGTCACATCTTGGTCTACTCCCCATCATTCTCTCAATGATACTCTTTATAACTATATTGGTAGGCTCTTCTTGGTCATTGCCTTGTGCATAGTATGGTGTAAAATATGAAATTTTAAAATCATACTTTGAGGCAAAGACTTGTACCTGATCACCAAAGAATATATTCCTCCATCTGCTATAATATGTTGTGGAAGACCATGTAACGCCCTTACTCGAGAATGTAACCCGAGCTCAGGACACTACCCATAACCACTATACTAATCACTAATGACACTAGCACGTCATCCAACGATGGATTTTATTGAAAATTCGACAGGATCTTCCCATATATCGAAGAGTGTCAACCTGAAAAACCATGCGACATCATATATAACCGACTATCATATAATTCCAATTTTCACAGACTAGTTAGGCCTCTGACCATCTATCACATTCACAAACTAGGCAGGACTTCAGACCGACTATTCACACGAAAATAGAATAAGCATAAACCAATGTCATATCTAGACAATCATAATCATCACATTCAAACCCACGGTCTACCAAATCAGTGCAGGAGTCTCGATCACATGGAGTACCCTCCCGACCGTCCATCATCCATACCATATAGGTATATCTAGTCATCAAACCAACATATAAGTCATGTACTAATTGTACGTAATTGAAACAACAATAAATTACACACTTATCCTAATCAGTACAAGTATTAACGTATCGTTAATAAGAAAGAGTAATCACTCGACATTCCCACTCACTACCTCAGGTAGCCTATCGTGTCATTGACGTTCCTGTAGATCCGCATGACCGCATCACTTGTACCAGAACTGGCATCACCTGTGGAAGGAAAGAAAGTAAAGGGTGAGCAGAAGTCTCAGTATGGATAAAAAAGAGTAACACTGTAAATCAAGGCATAATGCAACAAAATGACATCTATCATGAGCACAACAAGATATGACAATAACAAATTACCATAGAATATCCTCGCACTAGTCAACGGATATCCAAAAAACCATCAGAAATCTTGAACCTTGCCTTGGACCCTTGTAGAGTGCACCAATATAATGTGGAATCCCGATCCTAGCTGTAAGATATTTCTCATCTTATGGAATTCTTGTTGCCCCTTGGTATCCAATATTTCACAAGTAAATCCTAAGGGTCTACAAATCCATACTCGTAGCCCACAATGCAACTAAGGTGCATGTCCAACATGTTACGCAAAGGCACTCCTATGCCACCAACATTTATATATATATATATATAGACACACATATACATAACTACATGATCCATGTCAAGGATATCTCATGCTCAATAAATGATCAAACATGTAACAAGGATATGCAATCACATCCAATTATCCAACAATTGGAACTCACATAACTAGGTTGTTCTTCCTCAAAAGCAAATGAGGCGAGAACCGAAATACGAAATCAATGATGAATAAGAACATCATTTAACAAAAGAAAGACCATGACATCAAGGAAAGGGTTAGTTTTCCCCTACCTTATATCCAAGCAAAATTATAAATTCCCCACTAACCCTTGAACTTGTCGACTTCACTCATCCCATGATTCTTTGGTCTGAGCGTAGGTACGCGAAGCGTTTATGAATCCCTCTATGTATCCAACAAGCCTGCAACAATAGTTACTAACTAACATTCAAGTTTTCATAGATTTAACTCATAATCCCTTCCCTAATTTTGTACTCGAATTGGACTCACACATCAATTTCTACCTCTTCCCTCAAACTAGGCCATATTAGCCAAAACATGCAATTACTCTAACGTGTATATACCCATTTCAAACCAACAATTTCAGACTTGCAAAAATACATTATTAAACTTCCGAATGAAAATCTCAATTTTAGATTCGCACTCTAACCCCATAAATAAAATTTTTCCCTTTTAGGGTTCACTAAAACGCTACCAATTGTTTAATGGAATCATCTCAAATTTGGTGGATAGGTTACCCACCATTACATCACTAACATATCCAAAATTTGGCTACAACTTCGAATCCATTCAACGAGATTGAAGAAATTCGCCCCTTGAGCACCTATTACCGAAACATGCATGGAATCCCCCAAATCAACAAAATATCTATTAAATAAGTATATATCAACCTATTTAATCCTTAATTTCACACAAAGTCAAGAACAAAACTCAAACTCACAAAACCTAGAAAAAATCCATAGATATCCTTACTTGAAAATCCAAGAATCTTACCTTAGATCTTGACGAGACCTTCATAGATCTTGATTTGGAACTTCAATCCTTGCTAAGCTTCAAGAAATCTCTCATTCTCTCTCTACTTTTCTCTCTTTCTCTCTCAGCTTAAACAAGAAGAATACCCATTTTTCTCTAATTTTGCACTTAAAGATTCAGAAATCATTGTTTATGTGCCTAGGCGTGTGGAAATTGCTGCTAGGTGCGGTCTGAACATTTTTTTCCCGTAATTCTACTGTCCTGGGCATGATTTGTACAACCTAGGCTCCCTGCGCCTAGGCATGTATAAATTAGTGCCTAGGCGTACCTTTTCATTTCTCCCTTCGATTGCTCTACTCTATACGCGTCCAGGATCGCACTTAGGCATGCCTAACTTCTGAAACTCATCCAAAATATCAATTTTTCATCATTTTTAATGTCCCAAAAGCTAATATTTGGGATGGAGTGTCACAACCCAAATCAGTGAATAATATTCTCCTTGATGACTTTGATAACATCTTAGTGGGTTACTGTCTTCAATGGACACTCCTCCACCTATTTTGTAAAATAGTATGTAGCAACTATGATGAAATGACAGCCTTTTACAGAAGGTGGAAAGGTCTTGCCAATGAGATCCATCACCTAACCTCTACAAGGCCAAAGTTTTACAATTGCTTACATGGCAGAAGACGATACAAGCTAAACTTATTTGTGAATTTGACATTACTCGCATCCCTTGGAATGTTTGTATCTTCCGATAAGCCACGTAATCTTCTTGCTACTTGATGGGCTTTGCAAACATCGTCATGTACTTCTACCATAATTTTGATAAATTCCTCCTGACTTATATAGTTTTAGAGTAATTCATCTTCTACACTCCTTTTTGTAGAGTTCATCATCAACCAGTACATAGTTGACTGCCCTTCTTCTGGTCTTTCGATTGGTCTTCACATTTGAACTCTTCAAGAACTAGATAAGTGCCTCCAATATGCTTTTGAAAGTTCAACGTAAAAGAAGTCTAGGGCAGTAAGAGACCTTATCTTGACCGAAATTAGTATTCTACTCTAGAAAGCAATGGTTCTATTGTATCGCCTTATGACACCTGGACTCCCTTGGCCAATTCATCAGCTTCACCGTTGAATCTTCTTATAACATGAGAAACAACTGCATCATCGAAGTCCTCCAACAACTTTTTGGCCACTATGTAGTAGGGTGCAAGGTCTAAACTGTGACATTTGTAGGTTCCTCCCAGGTGGTTGATCACCAACTGAGAATCTCTTATTACTTCAATTATTCTTGTTTCTAACTCCCTTATGATCTCCAGGTCAATAATGATCTATTCATACTCTACTTGGTTATTAGTACACTCAAAATCAAATTGAAAAGACAAGTGTTTTCTAACCTTCACGGGAGATAATGATAATAGCACATCAAAAATGTAGTCTATTATCAAGTCGTCAAACAAAAACGTCCAAGGAGTGAAGGATACTGTGAATGTTTTCAAATTTGATGCATCTCTTTCTTGAATGTCTAGGCAAGGTGACTTGCAGGGAAATCTACAAGTGCCTTTCTCTTTATTGCTCTTAGAGGCGCATATTGGACGTTAAACTCCATCAAGTCAATTGACCACTTGCCTATTCTTCCTCTGATGATTGGTCTTGACAGAAGGTATTTGATCAAATATTTTATACAAAGGATTCAAATGATGATTGGAAGCATGCAGTGTCTAAGTTTCATGGCTGCAAAGAAAAGGCTTAGGCAAAGCTTTTTAATTGGAGTATATCTTTATTTTGTTGAAGACAACAACTTACTAACGTAATAGATCGCATGTTCTTTACCGATCTTATTATCTTGAGCAAGGAGACAACTAATGAATCTATCTGTCATTGACATGTATAGCTTCAAGACTTTCATAGGTGTAGTAGGTGTCAAGATTGGAGGCCATGCTAGATACTTCTTGTTCTTATGCAAAGTTTATTGATGATGTTCTATTTAGATAAATCCTTTTTCTTGATTCAATTTTAGAATTTTCGAGAATACCTCGAATTTTCCTGCTAGATTTGAGATGAATCTTTTAAGAAAGTTTATCTGCTCAGAGAATCCTTGGAGTTCCTTCTTATTGCTTGAAGGTTTCGCATCAAGGACTGGTCTTGATTTGTTATTGTCCACTTCAATGGCTCTCTGATGTACTAGAAATCCTAAGAAATTAGCTACTAATACCCCAGAGGTGCACTTCAATGGATTCATCTTCACGTTGCAAGTTCTCATTTTGGCCAATGTTCGCCTTTGGTCTGCAAGCTGCTCTATGTGAGAATGAGGCTTCACTACGACCTCATCAATGTAGATATCCATGAAGCTTTTAAACATATCATGGAAAATATAATTCATTGCTCTTTGGTATATAGCTCTTGCATTCTTCAGGCCAAACGACATCACTATCCACTCGAATGCTCTTAGGGCACCTAGACTATGACGCTCAACCAAGGAGGCATTACTAATGGTACCATCTTACGTCATCAATATGAATAACCTTTCAAGAATCATAATGTCAATATTAATTTTATGCAAGCGTAATAATTATAACAATGAAGTCGACTTCCCACTCACCAAAAAATCCCGTAGTATCTCCCCATAGTTTGAAGAATGTCAATCTAGAGAAACATGCAACATATATAAATAAAAAATAATCCACAACTTAGGCAGGGCCTCAAGCCATCTGACATATCAATGAATCATATCCACAAACCTAAGCAAGATGTTAGGGTATCTATCAAATACTTGAAAACATCACATATAATTCTCAAAATTAGCATATAGTCAATGCAATCATACCCTAAATCTAAACACATGATAACATTGTACAGGGCATGTAGTCCTCAAACTCGGCTTGGGAGTTCTAATCTTGTAATGCAGTCTTTCGACTGCCAGACATCCCCACTGAATAGGTGTCAATAATTAGGTATCAACTATAGAACACAAGTATGAAAGTATAGGAAGTATAGCTATAAAGTTAAACCTTATAGGTCCTACACTCTCCAAGGCACCTCCATCATGCTCTCTCCTCCTGATCCACAAGTCTAGTACTGGAACTAAACCCATCTGTGGGAAGGGAAAGAAAAGAAACAGGGTGAGCAGAACACTCATTAGGGAATAAAAATAAATGATTATTCAACATTAAGGTTGAATTCAAGGAAGATAAAATGTAGTAAAATGCCATCTAAAGCTTGAACATAAAGCATAAAACAAACAACAAGACAGTCTTCCTTGGTCGCAACCAGCTTATACCATTGGTACTTAATCAACAAAATATATAGTGAGCTCACGCACTATCGAAACCCAACCAAATAAAGGTTGATTCATACATATGGTCATCACCACCCCACAGAAGACCCATACTCGGCCATTCCTAGACTATTGATATCTACTTGTGTTGCCTTACATGGAAGTCACTTGGCTTCGCGCTCAACCTAGACTATACCCACCATCATTTCATGTGACATTCAAATAATTGACCTATGGGAAAATACGCGTCTGTACCTGGAATTTCCAATGCATCTACAATTCATGCCATATGTGATTTGCAATAATATAGATACACACACACATATACATGATGCATGTCCAAGAGTAATCATGCTTAATCGAGCATAGATTTGATTGTTCTTCTTTAGGTGCAATTAAGATAAGAATAGAATAATGAAGACCAATGAGGAAATAAAACACTTTTTAATAGAAAGACAACAAATATGAAGAACATCCATTGAGTGAGATTTCCTCTACCTCGTGTTCCAAGAACAAGTTAGAAAATTCTATAACTCAACCTTGTGTAATCAGCTTCAAACAAATCATTAATTGACAAACACAATCTCAAATTAACAAACCCATAAATTTAATATAACATATCTAACACAAATTAACTCAACAAATCAAGAAATACCTCACCTTCCTCCACAAAGGTTTTCCAAGTACTTGACTATGCCCAACCAAGCTTATTTCTTCAATCCACCAATGAATCTAACAAATATCATCACAAATAAGATTAGCTCAACCTAATTAGTCACTAATTTTATAACAAACTCCAAGATTCTTTCCCAACCTACAAAACTCATAAAAAACCTAGCTTTAGAACTCAAGATTTCTTACCTTACATCGTGTTGAACACTTGTTGGATCTTGTTTAAGACTTCTAGATTCTTTAAATCCTTGCTAAATATCTCAAAATCACCTTCCCTCTCCTCATTCTTCTCTCTCTCTCTCTCACATTCATTTGACTTGAACTGGAAAAATAGGCTTATCTACTAGTCGTGAGACCCATTTAAAGAGAAGGGTTTTTTTTCATGCGCATAGGCGCAAATTTGTGCACACCTAGGCACATTCTACCTAGGCATGTGCAAATATCTGCCTAGGCAATGTCCAAAATGCTAATATTTGGGATTAGGTGTTACATAGACATTGGAAAAACGTTTTGGGCATGTCTTATGTTGTAATGAATAGCTGATTGTAGCTTGAATTCCAATCCATAAAGGATAGGACTTAGTGTTTTGCTACTCAATCCACTAGCATATCTACAATCGACATGAGATACTTGTGTTTGGCATTGCCGAGTAAAGACTTCTAAAGTCTATGTAGACTCTGATTGTTTCATTCTTCTTGCTATAGGTACCATATTGGAGAACTATGAAACATACCTCAAAATTTTGATGAAGCCGACTTTGAGTAACATCTCCAGTTTGCTCTTGAACAGTAAGTAAACTTCATTTAACATTCTTCTAGGTGGTCGTTTGTGTGGTTTGAAACCTTCTTTAATTGATAGTTGGTGTTCCATAAGCTCCCTAAAAAATCTTGAACTTTCTCTGTGAAGGAGAAAAATCATCTATTCCTTGATGTCTTAGGCAGGAGTCTACTAATGAATAACAGTCTTGGTGATTCTTTATTGCCAAAATTGATTTCATCCAATGGATCTTGGATGTCTACTTTTAAGTCATCTAGCTTGGCTAGACTAGCTTCAACTTTACCCTATCTCATCTGAGCAATCTTCTAGAAGGTTTCTTCAAACACTAATTATGTTGCATTGATTGGGGAGTCAGCTCCAAAAAAACTCTTCAAGCATCTTTCTGCTAACTATGGGTCATATTTTGCATGGTGGCCTTCAAAGCCTTAGCTTGCTCAAGTTCTGTCGGTTGTCTCGACATCGCTGACTTTGTCAATGATAAGGTTGATCGACCTGTAGATACGAGTCATCAAAAGGCCAAAAACATGGATGTAGATGATTTTTTACCTCTTCTAAGGATGAATCCTTATTAAATGAGGCTAATTTAAGTCTTTTGTGCTTCCAACCATTAATCAATTTTTATCTGCCATGGACCCTTCTACGTCATTCTCGTTATAGAACATAATGCACTGATGTTGAGAGGATAGATATATTATACATTAATGTATCCAGTATCTTCTCTAGAGGAGATTGTATGTAGAACATGAATTGATCACAAAGAATAGTGTGTTCATGGTTTAGTTCCAACAGTAAGATTACCATGGGACGTGGAGATACCTCTTGTGAAGTCTGATACCGTAGCATTAGTTGAAACAAGGTTAGACTGTTGCCTACTTATTTTGAGCATGATAGAGCATGGCATTATGTTTGTTATAGTTCCATTGTTAAACATAAGTCTATTGATTAACATGTCATCTCCAACCTGATATGTATAGTGGTCATAGGTGTTGAACCATGTTAAGCGTTGGTTTCTCAAACTACTACTTCATTTTCTATCATCTCTGTAGTTTCCTCCTAGATAACCACAATTAGTGGATATTCTCAATTCATCATTAGACAGGATCTCTGAGTTGTATCTTTGATAGATTTTTGGGATTTCTCCTTGAGAGGATAGTAGCTTATGTTGGTTGACTATAAGAGATATAGTTGTCGCCGAAATTGCTAAGCAATACCCTATGTCTCTATGCAGATGATAAGTCAAATTACAAGAGAGATCTTTATAATACCTCCTCCTAAAAATATTTCTTGCCCATGCCCATTGAGTTTTTATGCTTTTGAAGTGTATGCCATTTTACTAGTGTAAGCTTCATTGAGTCATTAAAATCTATCTTCTTAGTTTTGAATGAACTTGTCTTTTCCTTGAGTTCTATTTTGGAAGGAGTTTCCATCATTGAACCCTGAGTTTTCCTACTTCTAAACTATCTAGCATTTTCAGAGTGTAACCTTCCCTAAGTCAATGATGTTTGTCTTCTTAGTTTTACTTGACATGCATTGTTCATTTGGGACCATTCATCGTTCATCAAAGGGTTGAAGACCTAAAATTCAATTCCGCCTAGAATCATTGAAAGGAAGTCATTTGCAATGAACTGTATGTTATTTTTTTCTACATTGCTGCACGAGAACTGGACTGGCCCTTTGTGTTTTCATCTGTTAGCTTCTCATTTTTTTTTGTGTGTGTAAATTCCTCCTTTAGATTCTAGTAAGAATCTTCTTCTCCTTTAGATATTGGACTATCGTCCAGACATCAATTAGGTTACATTTTTTTTATTGGAAATTCTTCTTAGATTGCAAAGAATTATGATAGATTGGTCTATCAACCATCCTTATCGGTCTTTTATTTCCTTTCATGTAGACGTTATATTGAGCAAAGTGAGCGTCATTTGAATGTACCTTCCAAGAATTGAACTTTCCCCCAAGC
Source organism: Euonymus europaeus (assembly GCA_963580455.1). Taxonomy (NCBI): domain Eukaryota; kingdom Viridiplantae; phylum Streptophyta; class Magnoliopsida; order Celastrales; family Celastraceae; genus Euonymus; species Euonymus europaeus. The sequence continues at coordinate 6,644,807 of OY756965.1, forward strand.
TTGAACTAAAAGTTAAAGTATTTTCCTTTTGAAAATGAGCTTTCAATCCTTTTACCAGAGTTGGGATAACCCTTCTATCCTATTGAAGCATTTGTCTTTGTTGGGGGAGATGTTGTTTCATCTTATGCCTATTAGTCCAAATTTTTTTGGGACCTGATGATTGATCGAGAGATTTTCATTATCCATAACGAGGTATTTCCTTTTGAGCTTCCACATTCTTCAATAATAACTTCTTCCTTGGTATTGACCCAAACATCTAGCCCACATTGATAAAGACCATATGTGTACTTTTGTTTGGAGGAAACAGATTGGTTTAACTCCCATTTTTGATCCAAGAAGAATGAGCTACTTGAGGTTGTAATAATATTCTGAGCATACTTCTCAACACTAGATGGTAAAATGGGTTATATGTTTTGTGAAACCCCGACCCAAAAATTTAGTTTTGAGTCAATTTATGGATGATCCGTGAAGTACGGAATCATGGAAAAATAGTTTTGAGCTTGGTTCGGTAAATGGGCCATAACTTTTAGTATACATGTCTGTTTCGGGCCCATAATATATCAAATCGAAGTTAAGACCAAGCTGCAGAATAAATTTGAAGGAAAATGTAGTTCTGTGAACAGTAATCCATCCGGACGGATAATCTGGGCGTTCGGACGGATATGCCTAGAGTGAGGGCAGTGGGTTACGGGAACAGTAATTCGTCCGGACAGACACTTAGGGCGTCCGGACGGCTGTCGGGAAATCATATATTAAGCCCAGTTTTAGACATTTTTGCATTCCATCACTTGGAGAAACCCGACTAGAGAGAGAGAGAGAAGGAGCTTTTGGTTAGATTTTGGCTTGAAGATTGTAGATTGGTGATCATTGGAGCTAAGCAAGGAAGATTCAAGCTTGATTTGGGTGATTTGGTAAGTTTTTCTTAGTTTTTGGAAATTCTAGGTTTTTCTAGATTTACTAGATTCTTGAAGAGTTGAGTTCTATGCTTTAGATATGTTGTTTATAGGTTGATTTGGAACATATATGTAGGTCGATTTCGTGGTTTGATGTTGAGTTGAGCTAAGTGGAATTTTTGGAGGATTTTAGAAGAAATTCTAGAGAGAGAAAGTAAGTTTCTCTTGATTGTTTGTTTAATTCATTATTGATATGATATATTGAGATGTTTGGATGATTAAATGAGTACAACATTGTGTAAATTGTTAGGTTTGGTGAAACGGGGTTTAAAACCCTAATTGTGAGATTTTTGGTGAATTGCTCAACACGAGGTAGGAGATTTCCAACCATTCTTTCTATCGTTTGTTCTCAATATTTTAAAGAGCGTTCGATTCCTCATTGGTCATTTTATTTGTGTTTCTGCCTTAATTGCTTCTAAGGGGAAATGAACCTTGCTTGTGGAATATTGTTAATTGTTGATGTTGAATGACCTGATTGTGTGTGTGTTCCATCACCTATGGGCACGATGTGATTTCTGTTCATGCATCATGGTAGTTATATATATATATGTAGGATGTTCATATATATAAATATATATAGATATATATATATCTTTTCGGCATGTCATGACATAAATGCATTAGAGTTGCATTGGAGTCCGAGTATGGACTCAGAGATCCTTAGGATTCTTGAACGCTACTTGGAGGGATGACGAGGTGATGAGAGTTACCACCAAGTCATGTGATCTCCAAGTAGGGTAACACACTAGAGGTATGGTTAATGAGGGACCTTGCCTGGAATGGTGCAGGCGTGATAGGTTCACGCAACCGGGTAATCCAAGAGCGTTTGATGTTGGGGAGCTTGCTCCTATTCAATATTGCATGGATAGCGACCATGATATTGATGAGTTGATGTTGTGAGCTTGCTCACGTTCGATATTACATGGAATGAGCCATGGTATCGATGAGGTTTGCTCATTGAGGGGATTGCCCGGATTGATGTTTTATGTGATTGTTGAGTATACGTGCATGTGGTAGATTTCATATTGTTGCATAACCTATTTTTCGGATTCGTCCTTTATACACTCATTACTCTTAACCCTACTGAGCTTCTTGCTCACTCTCTACTTTCTGTTCCTTCCCACAGGAGATACAGGTACAGGTACCGGTCGAGCGGATCAGTGAGGGCGGGATGTGACATGGATGGCCCTGGGTAGGATGTGAGTGTTAGAGATGTATTCTAGCAAATATTTTGTTTACGATGTATTGATGTTATTCATGATATATTTATAACCATTTGGCACCAGAGGGTGTATGCATGAAGTATGCTGAGTTTGATTTTATGGTTATATGATATTATGAATTTGTTAATGTGTTTATTACTATCAGTTTGTGCATGCTGGTAGTGGATGGCCTGAGGCCCCTAGGATCAGGATTGCATGTGTTTGAGGCCTGAGGCCTAGCTAGGTTGCTAGTGTGATGGATTGAAATTATGCTGCGTGTTTTTGATGTAGGTGGGGACTCTCCGATATACGGGGAGATGCTGCCAGATTTTCGGTCTGCCGGATGATAGCATTAGTGGCCTAGGACGGTGCCGGAGGGCACCCGTGGCTTGCCCGGATCTGGGCGTCACATGTTTCATAGTTGACTAAGCATCCTTTTTGGAGAAAAGAGAAAAGTTAAGTGTCTTGAATCCCATGGGAAGTGGAAGGTGATCTACTTGCTTAGTAAAAGGTCAATGGTATATGGGTCTCCCCAAGTGCGTAAGGCTCAACAAGTCTCAGAAAATGTTCATAAATTGATCCCTGTTCACCATTGGCTCAGGTTAATTTTGGATCACTTGTGGCTAACAATGAGGTTGATAGCCATACTAACTTTCCTCTGAGTTTGCGATAAGGTTGGCAATACTACGGTTGTGGTTGAACATGAAACTATCTCCATTATTCATCAAGATGTATGCCCTAAGGAATCCTCTGGTTGAGCTAATGTACTTCTCTCACCTCATTATGCCTTGTTCTAAAAGAAGTTACCTAGAAACCTCTTTCTTGTTGTCTGAGTGCATAAATCGTGCATACTAGTGCTAAAGTAATGATTGGAGGTATTGGAATGTTCACAATAGAGTTGTAACACCCCATCCATTATAACCCATCCCTTTTTATAAAAATATAGACATAGTGCTATCGATAAACCCCTTTACTACAACTACTTATAATCCAACGGTAACATTTATAACATCCGTCATTAATATCCGTAACAATAAATCTCCTTAAGTGTCATCAAATAATAAATTCATCCAATACCTATAATGGTTCTTCATCACACACCACAATCTCATAAAAAATCCTTACAATAGAGTTCTAATTTATTTTAAATATGAAATCAAGGGAATTATCATTCAACAACATGACTTCTTTGCTACTAAATTATTTAATAATAACTTCTATCCCGTCTCCACATGAGCACCATTTTTTAAGGATCTGCAGCGGCCCCATCAACTAGTAAATCCGCATAGTCTTCATATAACTCGTTACCTGTATCACGAAATATCATGAGCTAGAGCCCAACAAGTAATACACATGCATGTATGCTTGATGGTTTATGTAATTCAACTCCTATAATTAATTTTAATAGTTCCTTCAATTAAAAACATATTTTCAGTAATTGGGCCCATGATCATAACACACCGCTACAGAGCAACCGGTCGGGATTTTTCCTCTTTGTTGTATCTCAAGGATACCCTTTTCAATAATAATCTCAACCTTTAACCTTTCATACACCCCTCTGTAGCAGGTATATATGATCCTTTAAAAAAACCTTTCCTCTTAAATTCATTCTCCTGTCTTTCAAATGTATGCATGCTATGAATGATGTACAACTCAACATCAAACTCTCATAAACAACATTTAATATCGTAAATTCCAAACAAGGATAGTCAATAACATTAATATCACTTCACAATCGCATCCTATATCATCACAGTATATATCCACACCATTTCATTCACAACACAGTATTCCGTGACACAGTTGTAAGTATTACTTACCTGGATGTTCTCTCGTGGTTCCAATATTTCAATTATCAGCAACCGTCCCTGAAATTATCAGCAACCCCTCCCCTTCACGCGGGTTGCCATACGAGTCGAGCGGCGTCTCTCACTACCTGAACCGAGGTCAGAACACGGCGAATTCCGGAGTAGAAGCTACGGAGGCAGAGTTCTTCCTTGCGTCGAGGAGCGGCAGCGCTTCCCTCTTTCCGCCCGAAACTGGCACCAACGGACTCCTCTCTCCATGCTCTACCGCTTGACACCAGAATCTCCGGCAACCGTTTGGGAAGAAAAAGGCATTAAGGAGCTGAAAAATGAACTTTACTATCAACTGTTCGGACGCATATTGGTAAACATCCAGACGCGTCAACCTTAAAGTGCGACAAAATTAGAAACAAGGGTTGCCATCTGGATAGTTACTTCATGGACGCGACTAACGAGCTTCCCAGTCACTTGTTGTCCGGACTCCACCATAATCCGTTCTGATGGCACCCCAATAATTTTGTTGGGTATTTTTGAGAAATCAATTTAATTAACTAATGGGATTTATTTTTAAAGGGCTAGAATGATATTTTAACAAATATTAGGATTTTAAGGGTTTTGAGACCCCATTCTAGGAAAATCTTTGATTTTGGCCAAAAATTACGTTCTCTTTTAGGTTTTTTGCTCTCTTGCCTTGTTCTTCATTTTGGTACCTTGTTGGAGTTGGAAAATCATCTTCTTAAAGATTTCTAGGAGTTTTGGAGACATAACCAACTTGAAGGAGAAGTTCTTTCTCCTTGTTGAGATTGTAGAGAGCCCAAGTTGGATTTGCCTCAACTTCTAGCTGAAGATTGGAAGGCCAATTTGCCTCAAATTTCGATATTGGATTTGATTTCTAGACTCCTTTTACTTATTTTTTATTACATTTTGTTAACGTATTTGGATTCACAATTTCTAGATTAATCTACTTGAGTATTGTCATTCTGATTTTATTTTTGCTTTAATGATTTACTTTATGTTTAGTTGTGTTTATTTTGGCTTTGATTTTTGCGGTAATTTAGTTTCCATTTCACTTTTGCATATTAGGAATTATTTCAATCAATCACCCCAAGAGGAAAAACTGAATCTGACCATTGGTTAGTGCATTTTGCCACCACTCGGCATTGTGAAAACCATATTTAATTAGTGTTTAGGTTAATAACCCGTAGACCCATTCCAAAACCAAAAGTATTTGTGAGATGATTTGCGATTCATCATTATTGTTACTTTGACAATCATGCACTTGGGAAAGCATAAATCCACTTACTATTTTTGATAAGTCATGTTTTGGGTGCCGTTGTCGGGGACTTTTATCCTTTGGTTCGGGTTTATTTTTGTTTTTAATTGTGTTCTTCAATTTGTAGTCTACTTTGTGATTGCTTGATGTTATGTGGAACATCTAGCGCTAAAAGCAGTATTGTTAGTCTTTAAACTGATCTTGCATCTATTACTTCTGAAAGTGATTCTGAACTTGGTTTGCCTATTTTATTTGATGAAGAAGTTTGTGAAAATATGGCTGATCCTACAACACTTAAACTTACCAATTTTATTCAACCTACTCGCACTAGTACTCCTTCATGCAACATATTGCCTGAAAATGCACCTCCATTTTCTGTTAAGCATGGCATGATGTCAGCGATACCTCAGTTCCATGACATGGATTCTGAGATCCCTTACCAGGATCTTACTAATTTTAAGTTGGTTGCACTACTTTCATTAATAGGGCTAACAGTAATGATTATGTTAGATTGTGTTTGTTTCCTTTCTCTTTGAAGGAAGGCTAAGTTGTGGTTTAATCAATTGAGAGCTAATTCTATTACTGGTTGGGTTGATATGCTGTAACGCCCCGTCCCACGAAACCCTAATTTTCGAGTTCGTAGTTCAAAACGCTATCTATATCACATCTCAGTCCCTCAATAGTACCTAATTCTATATATAATAAGAACCCAATTAATGCTAGAATAAATTTAGCTTAGCATCATCTATCTTTAATTAACTAAATTCATTGAATAACTCAAATTAAACATCCTAATTCCGATGAGCATTTAACAATTATAACTTCATAATCATAATTAAATCAATAATGTGCGATACATATTTCCTGACATCATTTTTTGAACTTTAATTTAATCACGATAAATCTGAAATACTAGCAACAACCTTAAGGCTTAAATAAATTTGATATCGTTGTCATGGACCATCAAAACCTAACTTCTGCACATGAGCATCATTTTCATGGATCCGCGGCGCCATCAACTCCTATGCCAGCAAAATCATCACAGGACCCTTTACCTGTATCACGGAACATAGTGAGCCGAGGCCCAGCAAGTAACACTTATGCATGAATGCACATGAACCTCATCTTTAGGAAAACAGTCAGCCTTTAAAATCATCTTTCCAGTACTCGGGCCCTTAAACTAGGTAAACTGCTACAGAGCAACCGGTCGGGATTTTTCTTTAATTAGGTGTTCTACCAAAGAACACTTTCCAGTCAAGTGCATTTTCATTTTCATTTTCATTTCCGGTACCAATTCCCTTTCATATAAACCTCAACATTAACCTTTCCATATACCCTCCCTGTAGCAGTAGTACCTGGTCCGTAAAAACATTTTTCTTTCTTTTTCCTTAAATGCATGTGTCATGTATGCCATGATATGTTATGCCTTATGCAATACAACCATTAACTGATATATCTACATAATCATCACGTAACAATTCACCATTCACAGATAACTCGTCATTGTCAGTTCAACCTCATATTAATATATATATATATATACACACACATACATTTCATCACATGACAGTCCACAATCAACCAGTACCTAAATCACCGCAATCAAGTTGATGTCTGTAATCAACAGAGTTCATACAACTATTATTATAACAATATCAACCTCATTGCAACAAATTAATCATACTAACATATATACATATATATATATATACATACCTTATACATACACATACACATACAAATACAGAAGTTGTAAAATTAACAATCATTCAGCATGCAATTCCGTGACACAGGTGAGTATTACTTACTACGGTGTGCTCCCGTAAAACCTCATAATTTAATTACGAAGATTGGTTCCTGAAACCTATACAATATCCACAATAATTTAATACTACTAATTTGAACTAATTTTCTTTTATTAATTAATTGACTTAATATTCAACCGGGTCAGCTTGACCCGGTTGCTACCAATGTCGGGTCTAACAGACCCGGTTCCTAGCAAAACGGGTCAACTCTGGCAAGGGCACGGTGGTGAGCACCGCTGGCATGAATCGGTAGAGAACACTGAGGGCGACTCTGCGCCGTTTTCCGTTACTTGAAACGTAGCCGGATCTTGCCGAATCCAGCTTTGAAGTCCACTGTAGCCGCAACTTCTCCTCCATGATTGGCGACCTAGAACTCAACTATTCCATCCGAAATTGGCACCCTTGCCTTCGTCTCACTCCCCTCGTCCGTTCGGTGGTCTCCGATTCGCGAACCATCGCCGGCGGTAAAAAGTACGGGTTCCGTCGCCGCCTCCGAACCTATGTGCCCCTCCACGATTTCTGTGCAACCAGTATATATTTTATTTCATTGGCCTTTTTTTCTAAATTACTGGTTTGCCGCTGCCCTTACTACTCATTTACACAAAATACCTACCATTATTTACAAGCTTGCCATTATCGTATTTATTATTATATTTTTGTATTTAACTTCCAGAATTCATATTAATTTCATTTTAATCCCGTTTCCAACAATTCTTGCGCCCATAATTTTTAATTTCATTATAGAATTTATGAAAAATATTGCAATTCAATTTGGGTCACACATGACGTCACCTATCTTATCACATCTACCACTACATGTTATTCGAAGGTTCGGGGTGTTACATATGCCATGTGAGTTTTTACAAAAATTCTTTTCATTTATGAGAACTCAAATGATTCAAGAGAAGATAACTCAATTCACTTAGAAGCATGGTGAGACTTTCCAAGCTAGTTGGTACCATTTCAAGGAGTTGTTGAATATTTGTCCACATCATGGCCATGAGTCTTGTAGAGTTGTCAACTACTTCTATACGGGTTTGACTCCGGAGTGCAAACAGTTTGTGTAAACAATGTGCGATGGAGAATTCTTTGATAAAGAGCCAGATGCAGCATTGGATTTCTTTGATTATCTTATAAAGAGTGCTAGCCAATGGAATAGAAGAACTAACAAAATTGCTATAGCTGCTCAATCTTTGAGAACTATCCCGAGTGGTGGTAAATATGAGTTGAAAGAAGATATGGATGTTCAAGCCAAGCTAGCTACGTTGGCTAGGAGATTGGAAATTATGGAGTAAAAAAAAGTCAAGGTAGTGAAAGTTGTGAAGCTATGTAACTTATGTGCTAATTCTAACCATAAGACTCAATATTTCCCTATCATGCCTATGATGGAGAATATAATGGATCAATTGCAAGCTGTAAATGGGGTCAATAAGGTGAACAATCCTTACTTTGACGCATATAATCCAGGGTGGAAGAACTATCCTAACTTCTCATGGATGAATGATCATCCTGGACAATAGTCACAGAGTTACCCGCAGTAGTTTCAACAACAGATGGCTCCTCCACAGTAGTTTCAGCCTCATCAGAATTATCATATGGCTCCCCGAATAACACTTCATGGTTTTCCTCTTCAGCAACCAGTTGCTCTTCCCAAGAAGTCTAGATGATACCATAGCACAAATGGCTACTACTTTTTAGTAGTTCATGCAGGTTCTAGCTTTTATAAACAATCAGAATACACAAGCCATCAGTGACTTGCTGGAATAATTTATTAAATGAAAACCACTTTGGGCACTCTTGAGAAAATGAAGTTTCCAGCTCAACCTCAACCAAATCCTATAGTCTATAAACAACAACCTCAACAACATATGCATAATGTTTCTAAAGATGGTTTTGAGACGACCAAGGCAGTTACCATTTTGAGGAGTGGGAAGCAAATTTATAGACATGAGGCACCTATTTATTCTTCGCATCTTAGTCCTACTTTTGCATGTGCACTTGAGGTGGTTGAGGTAGAAAATGAGAAAGAAGTTGAGAAATATAAAAAAAAGTTTAGAATTGAGGACTTATCGTGGTACAGAAAGAAAATGAGAGGATTTATCGACCTACTGCTTCTTATCCACACAGATTAAGAGCTGGGCAGATGAACAAGTATCACACTAAGATTCAGGAGATTTGTAAGCAAATGAAGCTCAACATTCCACTCTTACATGCTATTAAGTAAATCCCTTCCTATGCTAAGTTCTTGAAGGACTTATGTACTACGAAAAGGAATGTGAATGTGACCAATAAATCTTTTATAGTTGAGGAAGTTGGAGCTTTGATTATGAGTGGTACTCCTCAGAAGCTGCGTGATCTTGGATCACCTACTATCTCTATTATTATTGGTGAGAGAAGGCTTGGAAATGTCTTACTTGATTTGGGTAGTAGAGTGAACTCATTGCCATTATGAGTTTATGAGCAGCTTGATATAGGAGAATTGAAATAGACACCCATGCTCATACAGATGGCAGACAGAACAATTAAGAAACTTAAAGGAGTTGTGGAAGATGTCTTGGTGCAAGTAAACAAATTTTATAATCCTATGGATTTTGTAGTCTTAAAATGCAACATCCTACTTCCACCCTTGCTAGTGCTCCTATAATTCTTGGGCGTCCTTTCCTTGCTACTACTGATTCTTTGATTAATTGCAAAAGTGTAATGCTCAAGATCACTGTTGGCAATATGAAATTTGAAACGAATGTCTTCACTGCTTGTAAGATGCCTAGTGATTGTGATGATTTAGAGCTGCAAGCAGTAGACTGGGTTCAAAGCTTTAGCCTATCAAACTTATACTCTTTTATCGATTCCTAGAGTGTATAAGAAATCTAGCCAAATTGATGATTTAGAAGATTATTTGGATGAACTTGTTCCTATCACATTGGATGAACTTTTTGCTATTGATGATTCAACAACATTGGAGAATGTGAGCCACATTGGTAGATGGCGGGGGCCTAATTTTGAGATTCTTGATCCTCTAGAGGTGATGAAGCCATCCAATGAGAATACTCCTACTCTTGAACTGAAAAAGCTTCCTGATGATTTGAAGTATATTTTCCTTGGTCTAGAAGAGGGTACATTCCCTATTTTTATTTCATCTCAGCTCACTCTTGAGCAAAAAACCAGCTTGGTGACAGTTTTACAAAAGCACAAGGAAGCCATTGTAGACATCAAGGGTATTGACCCTAAAATTTGTACTCACAACATTCTTTCTAGAGGGAGATCCTACACCGGTTATAGATGCACAGAGGAGACTCAAGCCCACCATTAAGAAAGTGGTGAAAAAGGAGGTTCTAAATATATTAGCAATTAACATCATTTATCCTATTTTCGACAGTAACTGGGTGAGTCCCACACAGGTAGTGCCTAAGAAACATAGTTTAACTGTCATTGAAAATGCTTCAGGTGATTTAATTCCCACTAAGAAAGTGACTGGATGGCACATGTGCATAGACTATCAAAAATTGAATTCGGTTAGCCGCAAATACCATTTTCCATTGTCTTTCCTTGACAAAATTTTGGAAAAAGTTGCTGACAATGAGTTCTATTATTTTTTAAATAGTTTTTTTTTGCTATTATCAAATTGGCATAACTCTAGAGGACTAGAAGAAGAACACATTCACTTGCCCTTTTGGCTAAAATGCTTCAGGTGATTTAATTCCCACTAAGAAAGTGACTAGATGGCACATGTGCATAGACTATCAAAAATTGAATTCGGTTAGCCGAAAATACCATTTTCCATTGTCTTTCCTTGACAAAATTTTGAAAAACGTTGCTGGAAATGAGTTCTATTATTTTTTAAATAGTTTTTTTTGGCTATTATCAAATTGGCATAGCTCTAGAGGACTAGAAGAAGAACACATTCACTTGCCCTTTTGGCTAAAATTCTTCAGGTGATTTAATTCCCACTAAGAAAGTGACTGGATGGCACATGTGCATAGACTGTCAAAAACTGAATTCGGTTAGCCGTAAATACCATTTTCCATTGTTTTTCCTTGACAAAATTTTGGAAAAAGTTGCTGGAAATGAGTTCTATTATTTTTTAAATAGTTTTTTTTGGCTATTATCAATTTGGCATAACTCTATAGGACTAGAAGAAGAACACATTCACTTGCCCTTTTGGCTAAAATGCTTCAGGTGATTTAATTCCCACTAAGAAAGTGATTGGATGGCACATGTGCATAGACTATCAAAAATTGAATTCGGTTAGCCGCAAATACCATTTTCCATTGTCTTTCCTTGACAAAATTTTGGAAAAAGTTGCTGGAAATGAGTTCTATTATTTTTTAAATAATTTTTTTGGCTATTATCAAATTGGCATAACTCTAGAAGAGTAGAATAAGAACACAATCACTTGCCCATTTGGGACATTTGCCTTTAGAATGATGTCATTTGGCTTATGCAATGCCCTTGCCACATTCCAACATTGCATGATGAGCATTTTTTTTATATGTTGGAGGACATGTGTGAAGTTTTCATGGATAATTTTCTATGTTTGGATGCTCCTTTCATGCATGCTTGAAAAATCTAGATGTTGTGTTGACTAGATGTGAGGAAATGAACTTGTCGCTCAATTGGGAAAAATGTCAGGCTATGGTGACTAGTGGGTTGTTGCTTGGACATTTAGTGTCAAAACGTGGTATAGAGGTCAATAGGGCTAAGATATAATTGATTTCTAAATTACCTATTCCTAGAACTGTGAAGGATATTCGCTCTTTTCTTGGTCATGCCAGCTTTTGCCATCATTTTATTCAAGGTTTTAGTGCTTAATTGTTTGGTCTGATGAATGCTAATCTACTTTTGAGAATCTAAAGAAACACTTGACAATTGCTCCTATCATGCAATCTCCTAGGTGGGATTTACCATTTGAGCTTATGACCGATGGTAGTGATTTTGCTCTAGGTGCTATTTTAGGTCAAAGAATTGATTGTAAAGCTTATGTGGTTTATTATGCAAGTAAAACATTGAATGATGCACAGAAAAATCAAAGCACTACTGAAAAGGAATTGCTTGCTATTGTGCTTGCTTTAGATAATTTTTGTTCTTATGTTATTGGTTCTCCTGTCACCATATTTACTAATCACTATGCTTTGAAGTATTTGTTACAAAAGAAAGATGCTAAACCCAGGTTGATACGTTGGATCTTGTTGCTTCAGGAATTTGACATTACTATCAAGGATAAGAAAGATGTTGAGAATGTGGTAGCTGACTAGTTGTCTAGATTGCAGCAACCTAAGTCTCATATTTTTCCACCTTTGCATGATGATTTCCAGGATGAGCATCTTTTTGTTGTGTCCCATGCACCATGGTTCGGAGATATTGTGAACTACATTGTCTCTGAGTCGTTACCTTCCCTTTGGAATATTCAAGACAAGCGTAGGTTCCTTTTTGAGATTTGATTCTATTACTTTGAATCACCTTTGTTGGAACATAGGTCCTACATTTGTGTTTTGATGCAAAAATACTAAATGTGTTATTTGATTGTGCTCATATTTGAATGAATTTGGCTAAAGTATGAAATGATCGTGATAATTGATTTAAGTATCATTATATATCATTTGGAATTATGTTTGATCATATTTAATATGAATTGAATGAATTTGGACTTGTTCATTTTCGGATTAGAAAAACTGCTCACACTGTGTACATGTCGTTTGAATAGTCATAACTTGTTCATAAGATCTCTAAATGACTTAATTCTTGTTCTAAAATATTATTAAGACATATGGAAACATTTATTGTTCTGATATTATGAATCAATTTTGAGTGACAGGTGTTCAATTTCTCTATTGAAGTTAGTATAATTGTGCAGACATGATATAACACTGTTTGAGATTACTTGCTGAAATTGAGTGACCAATTGAACTCCAATGGCTATGAAATTTTGTGTGAATATTTAAATATATGTAAAATGTTATTATGTGCTTACTTGAATTTTATTGAGCATATATCATATTGATTGACCTATGTCCAAGCATTGAAGCTCTTTGAGCTTACAAGCAATAATGAGGTGCCTTGTCATGAGCTTATAGGTGAAATCAATTAAGTATCATGAGTTTATTTGGAGAAGTATGAAGCTAATTTTATTGGGAAAAATTCGTACATTCATTTCTTGAAGCGTAATTGGTCAAGTTTGAGCATGGTCAACTCCATTTGAGAAAAATTTGACTTCTCATGAGCATGCCTTGGTACCAAACGTGTGAAATGAATATTATTGCTGGAGAATTCATTATTTGAGCTTCTAGAAGTCCTCCTATGTGCTTTGTGCTAGGAACTCAAAAGAGATTTCAAGTTTAATTTGAATGGTCAACATTGAGGCAACATTTACTTATTGGGGGACAAAGGAGAGAGAAATGGTTCGAAATTTGTTCCTTGTTCCATAATCTTGAAAGGGTTGTTTGACTTGGTTTGTGCAAGACTTTCATCATCAAGAAGGAATTATTGGTGCAACCAAACAAGCCCAAGCCAAAAGAGATATTTTTACATAACAATTTTCAACGGCTCTATAATGAATGGTGGAGATTTATTTGGTTTGAATTAATGAAGGGTCAAGATTAAAAGAAGAAGGAAGGGCCAAGATCAAGACTTAATTTTCATCCAATGGCTAAGATTATTTTGTCTTGAAAAGAAGAGAGGGGTTTGGCTTGTGTTGGAAGGTGGAAGAACATTTGCAAAAATTGGCTAAGTCTTTGAGCTTCAAATCCTCTCAAATTCAAATCTTGATTCAAGCTTCTTCCTAGAGATCTCTTGCTAAAAATCTGATTATCATCAAGCTATATCTTCCTATTTCAAAGAGAGATCCAAAAATCCATCAAGAACCCATTATTACTCATTCCACCCGTGGGTATCCTTTTTGGTGTTCTTGAGTAGTTTTTCAACAAAGCGTCTCCTAATCTCATCAATATCTTCTTGAGAGCTTTGTGTGAATTTGTCATAGAGTGATTGCCACATCTTGAGCTTATTCTTAACCATTCGTGAGCATCATCTCTAGTCTTTGTGAGAGTTCCTCAACCAAAATAGCTTTGTGCTAATCTTGAGAGAACCTTGTGCCTAAACACTTGTAAAGTCCTTTATTGCACAAAACCTTGTGAGGTTGTGAGATAAGTTTGGGTTACAACTTGAAAACCCTAGTTATTGGTTATCTTGAAACCTTGGTTGTAAGAATTTGGGGTTAGCTTGCCTAAAACCCTAAGTTGTTGGTGAACTTGGAAAACCATCATCCATTAGTGGATTTGGAAATCCTAAGCTTGCCAGCTTAGGTAGTGGATGTAGAAGGAAGGACTCTCTGAACCACTACATATCTTTGAGCACTTTTTTTTACTTGCTTTAATTGATTTTGTGTGTTGATCATTTTCTTGAGGTTGTTAATTGCATTAGAGGAGGTTTCTCTAAACTATTAGGACACACTTTTAATTATTAATTTTTCTAGAACATCAATATGTCCATGCATAGTTTATATATCTATACTTTGACTTTTAATCTAAATTTTTGATACAGTGTTCACTAAGGTGTTTACATATTTCATACCAAATTTCGGTACATTTTGACTTGAATTAATAGGTCAAATAGTTTTTATCAATTCGGCGTGCATATTTGATTTGAACACTAATCGGTTTGTCTACTGTTCATATAGCTAGACCTTAAATTTTGATCTGAATTTTTGATATAGTATTCATTAATGTGTTTTGATATTACATATTAAATTTCTCTATATTCTGACTATAATTTCTAGGTTAAATTTATTTTATCAATTCGGTGTGCGGATTTGTGTTTATTGACATTGCATTGTGAGTTTTGTGCATTTGTTAGCTAGACATTCATTATATATTATATCACATATTTCACTTGACTTAAATTTTCTTAGGATAATCATAAGAGGTCAATCTTGCATGTTACATGATATTTGATAATTAATTGTTATATTATAAAAAAGGAGATTGTCTTTGCAATTTGGGAACACAATTCATCCCCCTCTTGCGTTTGCCTATTTTTCAACCTTATCTTTTAATATATTATGCTGATAAGTTGGTGACATGTTGTATTCCTAATAATGAGTTTACTTCTGTGTTTGAGTTTTGTCATTCTAGGGCATATGGTAGTCACTTTGCAGTCCAGAAGACTATTGCAAAAATTTTACAAAGTGGACTTTATTGCCCTATAATGTTTAAAGATGTTGTGTTGTGTTCTGGTGTAAAACATGTGAATCTTGTCAAAAGCTTGGGAAAATCACAGCGAGGAACATGATGCCCCTTTCTCCAATATTAACCCTGGAGATATTTGATTGTTGGAGAATTGATTTTATGGGGCATTTTCCTGTTTCTAATTGTTACTGATAAGTGCCAGAATATGCGTTTTTAAAGTGATAAAATACTACCAAAGCAATGTCAATAAATTGTACTTAAAAGCTGAATTTTCAAGATTATTGTACTTAAGACCTTCTTGGATGTTTTGCAGGTTAAGAGGTAGTAAGAGCTGTCCGAATGAGATTTGATCTTCAGCAAATTTTTAGAGGACACTTCAAGCGTTTCAGGAAGTGCTGGTTCACAAAAATCGGAGTTTGTTTGGGCCTCTAAAGGTTGCCTCGAAGTCAAGTTTGGAAATTATATCCGAAGCAGAATTTCTGTTTGAAGACCAGACCTTTAGAAGCCCATAACTTGAGCTTATTATGTCCAAATTGAGTGATTCAAAAGCCCATAATTATCTACACATTTTTATCTACAATATTGATGAAGGGTTTGAGTTCAGAATAGGTTTCTTTTAGGCCCACAATGCAGTTACAAGATTAGTGTGTAAATTGGAAGTTGATGTCATTGATGATACCATTTCCATTCAAAGAGTGGACAATCCACCACACGAATTTGATGGACAATCCACCACCAAAAGATGGCACTAAATCCTCCACTATGTGCTCATTTTCTCTATAAATAGAGAGGAGAAGGAGTAGAAGAAGGGAGCTAGGAGGGAGAGCTAGGAGAAGAAGGAGTAGAAGAAGAAGAAGAAAACAAGGTTTGTGTTTGTAATTATGTTTTTATGTTTCATGTTTTATTTGGTTATGTATAACTAAACTCTTGTTAGTTAGGGCTTGTCTTGAAGCCCTAAGCATGCTTTCAATTTTATAAGTTGTGTGGATTTCAATTTCTACAAGCACGATGATTTTGATTTTTCCATGTTATGTGAGTTCTAGTATTGTGTTTCTTTGAGTAGCTAACTTTGAAGCATGTATTAGAATTAATTGTTGTAGAATATGGTCAATTGCCTTTTTGAATATGTTCTTTCTTGCAACATATAATTCAGTTGAAAATGAATTATGAAAAATCAATTCTTGAATACCTAAGTACAAATACCATGTATTAGGATTCTTGTGACATTCATATTCTCTTTGCTCTTATTGGATTCTTGATTGTTGATTGATGCAGACGCCATGCTAGATTTTGATTAAGAATACACGTAATGAGATAGACGCCATACACTTTACATGCAATTAAGAGAGAATCATACAACTTGAGTTTGGCCATGACCTTGTTGTGAATGTTGTCATCATATGCTTGTTAAAATTGTTAGTCTATTATTTCTTATAAATTGTTTGCATGTTTTGTGGTGGATTGTGAGTCTTAGCTATTTTTTTCATTAATATCAATTCTCATTCTTGTTCTCAACGTCAATTTCTTTGTCTTAATTTTTATCTATTATAAGATTTAACCCCCTCTTTTCCCCCTTGTATCAATTATATTCAAGTGTTCGATTATATATCTATTAACATCACTACTTGTGAGATCGACTCTTACTTGTTCACTATCTATTAATTGTACATTTGTAAATATATTTTAAATTGTTACAAACGACATAACAATTTTTGGCGCCGTTGCCGGGGATGTGATTATCTAATATAATGTCATCTAATTCTTGTATATAATTTATTTATTTATTTTTGTTGTTAGCACCTCCTACATGGAAGGTTTTACATTACATGTCATTATTTAACGTGGTTGGCTTAAAGCCCCATTTTGTTTTCTATTAATGGCTGGTTCTACCGCCTATTAGTATGCCTTAATATTTACTAACATCATTTTTTTTAATGGTTGGCCTTTTCTGCCCCATTTTATTTCTTCTGTATACTAACTTTTTATATATTGTCAACTAACTTCTTTAATCCTCTGGTTGTGATTGGCACTGCCATCCACCAAATTTTCTCTATATTAATTTATGTTCATGGTTGGCCTCGCCACCTAAGTAGTTCATTTATATTGTTATTTTTCCTATTTTGCAGATACATGAATGTCCAGCTCAAATCTTGAGAACTTATCGAGTGACGACATTTCGTTAAACACAAAATTAGCGGATATCCGTTTATTTTGTCAAAGAGACCATCATACTCCAGAGAGATCACCTTTGTCATCACCAACTACAAGTCCCACAGCCCCAGTTCAAATGGAAGAAGAACCAGATAACATGAACAAGCCACTTAAGGATTTCTCTGTGCCTCAAGCAGCAGATCAAGCTTCATGCATTGTCTACCCCCAGACTACTGTAGACAACTTTGAACTAAAGTCAGGAATGATTCATTTATTGCCTACGTTCTTAGGCCATGCTGGAGAAGATCCTCACATGCATCTTAAAGAATTCTCTGATATCTGTTCCACAATTAAAATAAGAGGTTTAACTGATGAGCAGGTTCATCTGCGATTGTTTCCATTTAGTCTGAAGGAACAAGCAAAGACATGGCTTTACTCTTTATCAAGAGCTTCAATTAGAACATGGATAGATTTGGCAAACAAGTTCTTGACAAAATTCTTTTCAGCTCAAAAGACAAATAAAATAAAGAAAGAGATAGTGAGCATCCAACAAAATGATGGAGAAGCATTCCACGAATATTGGGAGAGATACAAGAGGCTCTTAAGCTCTTATCCTCATCATAATATTCAAGAATGGCTACTAATGCAATATTTTTATGAAGGGATGCTAGATTCAGATCGCAAAATGGTGGACGCCACATCTGGTGGTGGATTGATGAATAAACAATGCCGGACAAGCCAGGTAGATGTTCGAAACTTTGTCAACTAATTCTCAACAATGGAGCTACAACAGAGTGAGAGAACCTTAGAAAAGGGCTGGAATCTACGAAGCACAATCAAGTTCAAACATGGAAGCCCAAATTGCAAACTTGACAAATATGGTGAAGCAGTTAATTGTTCCAGGCTCTCAAGTGTGTGCTGTGTGCAGTACACCTGGACATGCTATGGAAAGTTGTCCACAAAATGAAGTTGCGGTCTTGGATGCACAAATAAATGCATTCGGCACTTATCAAAATCAGAATCAAAACCAAATGCAAAGGCCAAGGAATGATCCATTTGCTCCTACCTATAATCCAGGATGGAGGAATCATCCAAATTTTAGGTGGAGTAATAATCAACCAATGCAACAACCTTTTGCTCAATTATCACAACATCGGGTTCAAGTGGAGCCTCCAAAACCATCACTTGAAGATATGGTTACATCTATAGCACAGAGCACTCAAGCATTCATGCAAAAAACTGATAATGCCATTGCAAATTTGGAACAACAAATGGGACAGTTAGCCACTACATTAAATCAAAGAGAACCTGGAAAGCTTCCTGGCCAAGTTGTTGTCAACCCTAAGATTAATGAACATGCTAAAGCAATCACTCTGAGGGGAGGGAAAACAATTGGAAAAATGAGCATGCCAGAAGAAGAGAAGAACCTTGACTCTGACAATATGATCAATCCAGACGTTTTACATCCAAATTCTAGCAGCAGTGCTACTCCTTTCCAGGAAACGCCAAACCTTCAGGTTAACTCTAACCTTCCAAATTATATTTCTTCACATGCTCCTTTTCCTAGCAGATTGCAGAAATCAAAGAAAGAAGATCCAATGCAAGGAATCTTGGATACTTTCAAGAAGGTGGAGATTAACATTCCTCTTTTAGATGCCATCAAACAAATGCCAAAATATGCAAAGTTCCTCAAAGATTTGTGCACAAATAAGAGGAAGTTCAAAGAGTTTGAAACGATTAAGGTTTCTGAGGAAGTTTCAGCTGTTCTACAAAGCAAACTCCCTCCCAAGCTAAAAGATCCGGGCAGTTTTACTATCCCTTGTATCATTGGGGATCACAGGTTTGAGAAAGCTCTTCTTGACTTAGGTGCATCTGTCAATCTAATGTCGTTTTCTGTTTTTGAATCTTTGAATATAGGGGAACTAAAGGCGACCTCTGTGAGCATCCAGTTGGCAGATAGATCAATCAAATACCCTAGGGGTATTCTTGAAGATGTCTTAGTCAAAGTTGACGGATTAATCTTACCTGCTGATTTTCTAGTATTGGAGATGGAGCCGATTCCTTTGTCAGAAGTAAAATTAACCTTAATTCTTGGTCGTCCATTCATGGCCACAGCAGGTACCAAAATTGATGTTCAAAAGGGTACACTAACTATGAATGTGCAGGGACAAACGATTGAGTACAAGGTATTTGGAGCACTCAAATTACCAAGTGATGAACATTACTGTTTTCACTTAGATGCGTTAGATACAATTTGTCAACAAGTGTTCAATGAAAGTTGTGGTCGAGATATTGTGGACAAAGTTTTAATTCATGACTTTGGAACCATCGATAAGGATAAACAAGCTAGCAAAGTCTTAGCTCGCCTTGAAGCCTTACCTTCTTTAGGTATGTATATTTCTACCTTTGAGCCTTTACCAGTGCCTAAGACAAAACTTGTACCATCTGTTGTGCAGGCACCTCAATTGAAGTTGAAGGAACTACCAAAGCATTTGAAGTACACGTATGTGGGCGAAGAAAGTACATTGCCAGTAATCATTGCGTCTGACCTCAGCATTGAAGAAGAAGAGAAATTGTTGAGGGTACTAAAAGAGCATAAAACATCAATCGGATGGAGTATTGCTGATATCAGAGGAATCAGTCCCTCTAGATGTATGCATCGAATACTACTAGAGGAGGGAACAAAACCAACAAAAGATGCCCAACGCAGACTTAACCCAATAATGAAGGAGGTGGTGCTAAAAGAAGTACTCAAATTGCTAGATGTTGGCATCATTTAGCCTATCTCTGATAGCAAATGGGTTAGTCCGGTACAAGTGGTTCCTAAAAAATCTGGAGTTACAGTAGTCCTTAATGAAGATAATGAGTTGGTTCCCACGCGAGTTCAAACAGGATGACGTGTTTGCATTGACTACAGAAAGCTTAATTCAGGTACTAGAAAAGATCATTTTCCACTACCTTTTATTGATCAAAAGTTGGAACGTCTTGCAGGTCATAGCCATTATTGTTTTCTTGATGGATATTCGGGCTACAATCAGATTGCAATAGCACCAGAAGACCAAGACAAGACGACATTTACTTGTCCATATGGTACATTTGCCTACAGGCGCATGCCTTTTGGTCTTTGCAATGCTCCAGGTACTTTTCAAAGGTGTATGATGAGCATATTTTTAGATATGGTGGAGCACATTATTGAGGTATTTATGGATGATTTTAGTGTATTTGGTTCATCTTTTGATAAATGCCTTCATAACCTCGCTTTGGTCTTAGAAAGATGCCAAGAATGCAATCTAGTTTTAAACTGAGAAAAATGTCATTTTATGGTACAACAAGGAATTGTACTTGGTCATATCATCTCTAGCAAGGGAATAGAAGTTGACAAAGCAAAAGTGAATCTGGTAAGTAATCTTCCACCTCCATCTACAGTTAAGAAAATAAGATCTTTCCTTGGACATGCAGGTTTCTACAGGAGGTTCATCAAGGATTTCTCCAAGATAGCTAAGCCATTGTGTAACTTACTATCCAAGGATGTGACATTTGAGTTTGATGAGACATGTTTGATAGCTTTTAACAAGCTTAAACTTCCTCTTACGTCAGCACCGATCATGATGCCTCCCAATTGGAGCCTTCCTTTTGAACTAATGTGCGATGCTTCCGATTATGCTGTAGGAGCAGTTTTGGGACAACGAGTAAATAAAGTACCTCATGTTATCTACTATGCCAGTAGAACACTCAATGATGCTCAATTAAACTACTCCACTACAGAAAATGAGCTCTTTTCTGTTATTTTTGCTTTAGAAAAATTTCGTGCATATTTGATTGGCACTAAAGTAATTGTATTTTCTGATCATGCAGCTCTTAGGTAACTTCTTCAAAAGAAGGATGCGAAGCCTCGCTTGATTAGATGGATTCTATTACTTCAAGAGTTTGATCTAGAGATTAAGGACAAAAAAGGATCCGAGAATGTGGTGGCCGATCACCTCAGCCGTTTGGTGAACAATTCAGTGACCGAAGAAGACTCTTTGCCTCTAAATGAGAATTTTCCTGATGAGCAATTATTATCTTTATCTATTTCTACACCATGGTATGCTGACATTGTCAATTACCTTGTTACAGGTGATCTTCCAGGAAATTTGCCAAGAACTTACAAGGATAAGCTCGTGACAACAGCAAAGTATTATATATGGGATGATCCATACCTTTTCAAATGGTGTTCTGACCAAATCATCAAACGGTGTGTGCCAGAATCAGAATTTCAATCCATACTCACGTTTTGTCACTCATACGCTTGTGGAGGAAATTCTGGTCCGAAGAAGATAGCTTTGAAAGTATTGCAATGTGGATTTCATTGGCCGAGTTTGTTCAAAGATGCATATACTTTCTGCTCTACTTGTGATAGATGTCAGCGGTTAGGTAATCTTTCATCTAGGAATCAGATGCCTTTATCTCATATTCTAATAGTTGAAATTTTTTATGTCTGGGGTATTGATTTCATGGGACCTTTTCCTTCATCTGAAGGTAATTTATATATCTTACTTGCTGTGGATTCTGTTTCAAAATGGGTGGAAGCAGTTCCATCCAAGACTAATGATTCTCGAGTTATTCTCAGATTCCTTAAAGAAAATATATTTGCAAGATTTGGAACACCCAGGGCGATCATTAGTGATGGAGGATCCCATTTCAATAATAAACTTTTTGCAGCATTATTGCAAAAGTACGGAGTCAAACATAAGGTGTCCACGCCATATCATCCACAGACAAGCGGACAAGCTGAAATCTATAATAGGGAAATTAAGCAGATATTGGAGAAGACTGTGAGCTCCTCACGCAAGGATTGGTCTGATCGTCTCATGGATGCTCTATGGGCTTATCGTACAGCCTATAAAACTCCGATTGGAATGTCACCATACAGGTTGCTTTTTGGCAAACCCTGCCACTTACCAGTTGAATTAGAGCACAAAGCATATTGGGCTATCAAACAGTACAATTTTGAGATGAAGGCTGCAGGAGAGCAACGAAAGTTGCAGTTGAGTGAGTTGGAAGAACTCCGAAATGAAGCCTATGAGAGCTCTAAAATATACAAGGAAAAGACCAAGGCCTATCATGACAAGACTATTTTGAGAAAATATTTTGAACCTGGGCAAAAAGTCTTATTATATAACTCACGCCTCCGACTATTTCCAGGTAAGCTCCGTTCACGATGTTATGGTCCATTCCTTATTACTCATGTTTTTTCACATGGTGCAGTGAATCTTCAACACCCACAAACGGGAAATATTTTTAAAGTGAATGGTCATCGTCTCAAGCACTATTTAGAGCCAGCAACAGAACATTTTGATGAGAATTTAAGGCTCTCTGATCCTGTTCCACTCACTTGATACGCTGTTCCGTCTGGCTGACGACGCTAAATTTAGCGCTTATGGGAGGCAACCCATATTTCTTTCTCATTATCTTTGTGTGTTCAATCAAGCATTTAGTTCAGTTGCACATTTTCTTAGCATATTCACTTTTACTTTCACCTTGAGGTGGTCACTGTACACTTTTGTGTGCGTAGGGCTTGATTGCGCCCATATGTCTACGGTGTGAGCTTTCTCCACCAACATAATGTGGTTTGGATCTTCAAATGTTTACTTAGAGGGCAGCTGGGAGGGAGAGCATCTCATGACGGTATTGTCATTAGTATAAGACCTGAAGGTTTACATTTTGATCATGTGGACAAAAGCTGTGGTCTCCTGATAGGCCGAAGGAAAACACTCGATGGCGTTAGCACATAAGTCACTGAAATGAGCCTCTGTTACCTTACTTGTGCATGTGCATTGGTTGGAAAAAAAAATAGTATATCTATTTATATTTATATATTTGGGATTGCTTCCGCAATATATATTTTGATCCGGTAAGATAGTATGATATATTAGACTACTAATTGCATGTCTAAGAAAATTCTGTCTAAGGAGTTTGGTATTTAAGTGGACCACTGTGTCCCTCCAATCTTTCCTGGGAATTTTCCTGGTGTAATTAGTGATATAGTTGTTTATATCTTCTTCACCGATGAAAAAAAAAACCTAATTGTCTTCTCTTCGCACACTCTGTTTATTCCTGATTTTCAACCCCTTTTCTGATCATCTTTCTCTTCCTCCTTCACAGTATGTCGCGCAGCCCCCGCGATCCCGTTGCCACGGTGGACTTGTTCGGCAGAGCTACAATCATGCCAGAACGTCGAATCGATTCCAAAATCCTGAACGATTTTGCCAACCGATGGGCCATGAGCTACCTCCGTGACCATTCTCTGCTGTTCTTGGTCGATCCTGATCCAAAAGACGAATTCCCGATGTATCCTCACATCGTTTGCTCCTTTTACCATACTCTTCTCAAGATACCCCACTCTTCTGGCACTCAACCAGTGTATCAGGTTGACATCCCTGGTCTTCGGCTTCAATTCACGTCAGCGGATATTTGCTCATGTTTAGGCTATCCACCTATCGCTGACGTCGCTGTAGGTTTTCAAGCGCCGATCTCTATTTACCATCAAGAGAAGATTGATGATCTGTGTCAAGGGCGACACGATCCGAATAATGTTGCTTCTACACGCCGCTCTTATTTGCCGTCCACGATGTGGATGCTTGATGATGCCATCCGAAGTAACCTTTGCCCCATTGGACACAGTCAACAACGCCAAGGTAACATACTTTCCGCCCTGTATTACATGTATCGCGGAGTCTGGTTTGATATTGGCCGGATTTACCTTGAGAGCATTCTTAAGGCAAAGACCCTTGTGGAGAAACAAAAAACCAAGGTCGGGAGATTATTTTTCCCGAGACTCATCACGTGGTTGCTTTTCAGTATGGGCATTCTCCCACCTCCCAGTCAGACAACTTCCAATTATCCGGTGACTGTTTTGGAGAACTCTACTTGGTGGCAGAGTACTAGCCACATGCGTTCCAATGCTCGCAGACAACGAACACCGCGACGTCCAGTTGCTTTACCACTGGAAGCGTCTGACTCTTCTGCTGCTGCACTACCTTCGACTGACCACATTCACGACATCTTAGCCGCCTGCATAGATTGGAGGTTGGACAACAGCGGCTGGAACACATGCTAAATGTCCTCATGGACATGGTGCGGCGCTAACCATCTTCTCCTTCCACCATTGTCCGAGCATCTTCCACCTCAGGTTGTATTTTTCTATCCTCTGTTTCTTTGCATTGCATTGCTTTTCCATACTTCGTCATTTTCGCATTGCGGACAATGTTTAGTTTGGGTTGGGGGTGGTGGCCTATTCATGGACTTTGATGTTTTGATACTGGTACAATTAGTTTGAGTCAATTTTTCTATCTAGATTATTAGAAAGAAACTTTTAACACACTTTTGTCCACAAATACTAAGCCTTGTGGTAAGATGGATGATAATGCATATGACTAAGAATATTTTCTGGTTAAAGCACAAATGAGTGGAGAGAAATGAGTAAACAACTTATGAACTTGCATTGATCTCTTGAAATGGATAATTGCTGTCAATGAACACCATTACATGGTTTGTGGAATGATTGGATGAATGCTGAGGATGATATTGATCAATGTTTGAGAACAATGTTGTAATTTTGCTGGGCCTTTGCTTGAGATGTTCTATATTATGAATTTGAGACAGAAAAAAGAAAGAAAGAAGAAAGGAAAAAAAAAAGAAGAAAGAAAGAGAAAAAAAAATTTGTTATGTGTATTCGTCATTTGTCGTAGATAAGTTTTCCTATTAGTTTGTCAATTGAACAAATTTTGATCAATAGAATTCCAAATCAGGTTTGTGGTAAGACTGGTGGAAGTTCTAGACAGCTAATATACCTATCATTTGATCAATGTTTGTTTATTTGTTTGTCCTTAAATTGACTTTTCTTCTGAGTGCATATCTATTGTCCAACTCCATGAGAGAAATTCATAGCACATAAATCCTTCTCTACCCTATGAGAATATGGAGTTGAGGCTTTTACTTGGATAATATTTTGAGGTTATATGCATTATGGATTGTGGTATGAAGGTTTTGGCTTAGCACACACACACAAGTGTTGGAAGTTGTGACTATACTAATCTGGATAGGAATTGTGATCTCTTACCTTTTGTTCTAGTATTGTTACTTTTAATCATTTCTCATAACATTTTTACACTTTAATTACTAGGGACTAGCAATAAGCTGGTTGGGAGTTGTGATAAGTGCCAGAATATACGTTTTTAAAGTGATAAAATACTACCAAAGCAATGTCAAGAAATTGTGCTTAAAAGCTGAATTTTCAAGATTATTGTACTTAAGACCTTCTTGGATGTTTTGCAGGTTAAGAGGTAGTAAGAGCTGTCCGAATGAGATTTGATCTTCACCAAAGTTTTAGAGGACACTTCAAGCTTTGTAGGAAGTGCTGGTTCACAAAAATTGGAGTTCGTTTGAGCCTCTAAAGGTTGCCTGGAAGTCAAGTTTGGAAATTATATCCGAAGCAGAATTTCTGTTTGAAGACCAGACCTTTAGAAGCCCATAACTTAAGTTTCTGATGTCCAAATTGAGTGATTCAAAATCCCATAATTATCTACACATTTGTATCTACAAGATTGATGAAGGGTTTGAGTTCATAATAGGTTTCGTGTACGCCCAGAATGCAGTTACAAGATTAGTGTGTAAATTGGAAGTTGATGTCATTGATGATACCATTTCCATTCAAAGAGTGGACAATCCACCACACGAATTTGATGGACAATCCGCCACCAAAAGATGGCACTAAATCCTCCACTATGTCCTCATTTTCTCTATAAATAGAGAGGAGAAGGAGTAGAAGAAGGGAGCTAGGAAGGAGAGCTAGGATAAGAAGGAGTAGAAGAAGAAGAAGAAAACAAGGCTTGTGTTTGTAATTATGTTTTTATGTTTCATGTTTTATTTGGTTATGTATAACTAAACTCTTGTTTGTTAGGGCTTGTCTTGAAGCCCTAAGCATGCTTTCAATTTTATAAGTTGTGTGGATTTCAATTTCTACAAGCATGATGATTTTGATTTTTCCATGTTATGTGAGTTCTAGTATTGTGTTTCTTTGAGTAGCTAACTTTGAAGCATGTATTACAATTAATTATTGTAGAACATGGTCAATTGCCTTTTTGAATATGTTCTTTCTTGCAACATATAATTCAGTTGAAAATGAATTATGAAAAATCAATTCTTGAATACCTAAGTACAAATACCATGTATTAGGATTCTTGTGACATTCATATTCTCTTTGCTCTTATTGGATTCTTGATTGTTGATTGATGCAGACGCCATGCTAGATTTCGATTAAGAATACACGTAATGAGGTAGACGCCATACACTTTACATGCAATTAAGAGAGAATCATACAACTTGAGTTTGGCCATGACCTTGTTGTGAATGTTGTCATCATATGCTTGTTAAAATTGTTAGTCTATTATTTCTTATAAATTGTTTGCATGTTTTGTGGTGGGTTGTGAGTCTTAGCTATTGTCATTAATATCAATTCTCATTCTTGTTCTCAACGTCAATTTCTTTGTCTTAATTTTTATCTATTACAAGATTTAACCCCCCCTTTTCCCCCTTTTATAATTGTATCAATTATATTCAAGTGTTAGATTATATATCTATTAGCATCACTACTTGTGGGATCGACTCTTACTTGTTCACTATATATTAATTGTACATTTGTAAATATATTTTAAATTGTTACTAACGACTTAACAGTTACATGTGTATCTTTCTTGCTGTTGATTATGTTTCCAGGTTGGTAGAAGCTATACCATGTAGAACCAATGATCATAAGGTTGTGCTTTAGTTCTTGAAATATTTGTTTGCATGTTTTGGCATGCCTTAGGCCATAATTAGTGATGAGGGTTCGCCTTTGTGGAAATATGGAGTGACTCACAAGGTCTCTACTCCATATCACCGTCGAACTAATGGCCAAGCTAAGTTGGCTAATAGAGAGATCAAGACCATTCTTGAAAAGACATTCCATCCTAATAGGAAGGATTGGTCTGATAAACTACTTAGTGCTCTTTGGGCCTATAGAACTGCATTCAAAACCACTCTTGGCATGTCTTCTTATCGATTGATTTATGGTCGTGCATGTCATTTACCTATTGAGATTCAGCAACATGCTTTATGGACTAAAAAAAGATTAACTCTCCACTTAATGATGACAAAGGCTTGAGAAAGTTGCATATCTCGGAGCTATAAGAAGCAAGAAGAGAGGCATATGACAATGCAAAACTGTCCAAGGAGAGGATGAAAGCTTTGCATGATAACAAGATCTTGGACAAATAGTTTTTTCATGAGCAAGAGGTGCTTCTCTACAATTCTAGACTCTATATCTTTCCAAGAAAGTTGAAGACTCGATGGAGTGGGCCCTACGTTGTGAAGAAGGTTCATTCCCATGGTGCTGTTGATATTGCCAATCCAAAGAATGAGACCACCTTCACTGTTAATGGACAATGAATCAAGCCATTCCTTACTCCCTATGCACAAGAGAACAATACCCTCCTCCTATATGATGTCCACGGAGTACTCTCAACTTCTCCTCTTGTTATTTGATTATGAATATACCTAGTTATGGGGGTGCTGGTGCCATGACATCACTTTGTTTTTTGTGGTACTTGGTACTTTAGGAGTATTGTAGTCTTAGAACCACTTACTTTTTTTATTTGCATTCAATAATCATGTCCTATGCACCTGTTTTGTTCGTTCCATCCATGGAGACCATGTCTTACTCTAGTTGGGGGTGAGGGGTGCCCAGTTATGATATGTATAATTTTGGATTAACAACCAAAAGTTTTCAAAAAAAAAGAAAGAAGATACATACAAAGGAAAAAAAAGTTTTCTGAACTGTGTCGTGAAATTTTTGTGTTGTGGTAATTCGTTGATTGCATATGATGAAAAATATGAACTTTGACTTGCTGTGAGAGGCATGTAAAATCCCTTGGATTGTGCTTGACATTTTAGTTTCTCTTGTTTTAAAGTTTGGACTATTTCTCTCTTCCCCTAAGCACATGACCATGAGGTTTTGAAGTGTTGGATATTTAGAGAATTTATGCTTATTGTTAGTCTTTTGAATCTCACAAGCACTAGAACTCACTTGATAAACTCTTGATGTGAAATCTTAGTCCACACTTCGACTAATGAGACGACATAGGTCTTCTTTGGACGTTTGAGCTTAATTTTTAGTCTACCATACTTAAATGTATCCCTAGTTGTCCCCTCATAGCGAACTGTTAACCTTTTTCTTTAGCACCTGCATATGTACCTAGCTAGAACAAAAATTCCCCATGCATTACCCACACAATTGGATATACATGTTTTTGTGGGATGCTCGTACATATCATCATGCACATGTGTTGAGTAATGTGTAGATACATGAGCTATAAGTTTTTGGTGATGGTGCATTTTGTAAGGTGTTGCTTGCTTTGTAAGGAAGAAAAGAAAAGAAGAAAAAAAAGAAGGTTGCATGCCACCAATAAGACCAATTTGGCACATATAAAAAAAAATAAAAATAAAAAAAAAAGAGAAAAAGAGAAAGAAAAAGCAAAGTGTGAAAAGGGTGAGTTGGGAGTACTTTGGGGTATATATGCATGCATGCATATGGATGACCATTTTTTTTACATTAACATGTATATTTGAGTTGTGGTTTATTTAAGCTTAAAAATTCCATTTTGGCATACCATTAGTCTCAATCTACGTTACATGCTTCTAAAGTCCTATTGGATCGTTGGTTGTGTGTTGGACTACATTAGTTAAGAGAAGTTTTGAAAAGTGGGCTTATGGCAGCTTGCACATCATGTTTGAGATTTATTTGATGAGCCACTTTTGCATTTTCTAATTTGAATTCATAGCATGGATGTTCCAAGTGGTCACATACACACACATACACATGAGAATGATTTGGTTTCAAAAACAAGCAACCTTTTTAGTTAAAATCAAGACTTGGTTGAAATTTTTGTTTTCTTGCATCTTTTTCATGTGTTCATTCTGATGGTTAAACATTAAGGGAAGAACTTTCCTATGCATGCCTACACTCACACACGTTCCTAATAAATTGGCCAAGCAAAAATCTAGTTGGGAGTTGTGATTGGGATGATATTTTGCATATCTTTGTGGGATTTTGAAAGTAAAAAAGTTGAGTTTCAATTCATAAAAGCCACATTCTAGGTTTGAGTTGCTGAAATTCGTGTAAATGAGCCAATGCATAATTTAGCACTTTGATAGTCATTTTAAATGTTTTGTAGTGGTTCAAGTTGGTTTGGTAGCTTAGAGATTTAAAATCCAAGTTTTGGGTATTGTGGTTGAAAATCCAAGTTTTAGGGCCAATTTCTCATTTTATTATTATGCATGTTTTAAAATGTGTATGATGCCCACTATTTCTTTCAAACACAAAAGCCCATATTTGTCACACACCAATCCTACCCATCAATTACAAGTTACCATAAAAATGGTCAAACTCCCACCATTACTACTACCCATCCACTATCATTTCCATGACCTACCCAAGCCATCCCTATCGAAAGAATTTCACCAATAGCCACTAAGGAGGGAGAAGACTTCAACCTATTCTACCGGAATTCATCATCCCACCTACAACAAGTTCTTCACCTGCATCACCCCATTACCACTAAATTTTCATTGTCCCTAGCCCTTCTCCCAATCTGGCATGACCCAAATCACTTACCATCTTGGGAATCTAGTAATCATCCTCTCACGGAGGGGCTATCTTCATCTAATTCATCTAACCTCATGATATCACTATCACTTCTTCCTTTGGCCATACTCACTCATCTCTCTCACCTAAATCCTTCATTATCACCAGAATCCCCTCATTGCCATCACAAGCCATCGTCAACCCATCATCACTGAACCACTTCATGAGGTAAAAGTCCTTGTTCAAAATTCCTGCATTCATTCACTGTAAATTTTCATCACTTCTAATTTTCAAATCTCAAATCTCACTCATTCCATTTAACAAGATTGAAATTGATGATAATAAAGAAGATGAACCTAATGAACCAGATTTTGGGTGTACCCATTAATAATGTAGAATCTGACTCTAATATTGAGAAGGAATTTGAGTTATCGCCATAAATGTTTAGAAGATTCAATCGAGAATGGAGTCAATCAATCATATTTTTGAGAAATCATCTTTTGCGAGAAGGATTCAGAGGAAAAAGTTTTCATGTTCATCGCTAAGCTTTATATCGAATATACTAACAACATGTTCGAGCATGAAGAATACATAGTGGAAATTCAAGCTAATATTGATGCCGAGACTAAAGATCTTCAAGTTTGTAGTGACTCTCAGCTAGTGATCAGATAGCTGAGTGATAAATGGGAAACGTGGGATGTGAAATTAATACCATACTACTAGCATATCAAGTAGTTGGTCAAGTTTTTTGATAGTGTAGATTATGTCATGTTCCAAGGGAAGAAAACTATATGATAGATGCTTTGGCCACTATGGAAGATGTTATTAATCAAGATCCTTGTTGTGAAGTTGAAGTTATCAAGATTGAGAAACGCAGGGTTCAGATACATTATTCGATTATAGCAGAGGAGCCTAATGGTAAACCATGACATTATCATTTGAAGTAGTACTTGAAGATGGGAGAATGCCCTCTAGATGCCTCAAAAAATGGCAGACACAATTCAAGAAGATTTCCAGGTCTATTTTTTATGGTTGGAAATTTCTTATCAAATGGAGTCCATAATTTGTACTTCCCCAATGCGTAGACGTAGAGGAAGCAAAAAAAATTATGAAAGAGCTACAAGAAGAGATATATGGTACTCATTCAACTGGGTATTCGAGGGCAAGAAAAGTATTGCAGGCAGGCTACTATTGGCTCACCATGGAGAGAGATTGTATTAGTTATATGGTTAGATGCCATTTTCAAATTGGGGACCCATTAAACCCAGAGATTCCAAAAGATATTGTTTCATGCTAGTTGCGATCAATTACTTTACGAAGTGGGTAGAAGCAAAATCTTATGCCAGTAGCAAGGCAATGAAAGGCTTCTATGAGCTGTTTAAGATTAAACGTCATAATTCATCCACTTATCGTTCCAAGATGAACGAAGCTATTAAGAAAACTAACAAAAACATCAAGAAGTTTATTCATAAGATGACAGAGACAAATATTGGCACGAGAAGCTTCCATTTGCTTTATGTTGGTATTAGACTTCTATACGCACTTCCACTAGCGAAAGGCCTTTCACTTTAGTATACTGAACATAGGTGGTTCTTCCCACTAAAGGGGAATTTCTCTCATTGAGAGTGATGGTAGAGGTCAATTTTGAGGACGTGAAATGAGTCTGAACCCAAAATGAACATTTGAATTTTACGGAGGAGAGAAGACTAGGGGCACTTTGTAGAGGACTAGTTTATCAAACATGAATGAGAAGGGCACATCACAAAAATGCACCCTCATTGTTTCAAAGAGGGAGATATA
Organism: Euonymus europaeus; assembly: GCA_963580455.1. NCBI lineage: Eukaryota > Viridiplantae > Streptophyta > Magnoliopsida > Celastrales > Celastraceae > Euonymus > Euonymus europaeus. Next base: position 6,676,637 of record OY756965.1, read on the forward strand.
GTATTGAAGATAATTCAGCCACTCCAAAAGTATCATCGCGGAAAATGGACTCTCACCTATGAGGGACCATAACTGGTTAAAAAAAGAGCGTTTTCTGGTGAAGCAATAATTTTAAGAAAGATGGAGGGTGACGATTGCTGCACCAAGTGAATGTCAATGTTCTTAAGTGGTACTAGCAAAAAAAAAATTGTTGGAGTGATCCTTCACAGGCACTCCAGGTAAAAATTAGGGATTGAAAAAAAAAATTCCCGCTTAAGTAAAAACACTCATACGTGCTCTAGGTAAAAGTTAGAGAAATGGAAAAATCCTGCTAGAGTGAAAACCTAAAAAAGAGCGCTTTAGGTAAAAATTAGAGATAAAAAACAAAATAGCCTCGCTAGAGTGAAAACTCGAAAGGGCGCTCTAGGCAAAAATTATGAACAAAAAAAAAACTCATTGAAGTGAAAATCCTTACGACGTTTAAGTTTTGACTACAAGCTCAGATTTCATACTGTTGGAAGAATGATGGTTGTGCCACGAGTCCGTTAAATTGGTGAGTTGTGTCTGAGTTGACCGTTAACTTGTCTTGTACTGATATGGGTAGAGATGCAGAATCAACTCCATGGTATTTAGATTTAATGATAGGAAATTGGACTCGCACAAAAATGGGGGCAATTTTTTGGTGCGATCTCTATGTTATCATGTATTTCACCATGGAAAAAGTTTGGCCTAAACAAGAAGCCTGTTGGTAGATATGGAAAGTTCAGAGACTCCCTCATGCAAGTTAGATTTGATCATTGCTAATTGCGTGCACACCAAAACTGGGGTAGTTTTGGTGTCATCTTTGAATTATCACATATTTCATCTTGGAGAAGTTCAGTTTCTCTTTCCTTTCTTTGAATTCCATACATTCTTGTATGTATCTTTTTCTAAAGTAGTTTTTGATTGTCACTAATAATTTCCAATTAAATATCGTGAGGTTGTTTAGTCCTTCAGCTTGGTCACTTATTTTCTTCATTTCCATATCCCAATCCAATTCTCATTCCATATTCCAAAAAGTTTCTCATTTTCCGTCATGCATAGCCGTACTATTGAACTTATCACTGACGAAGTTTTGACAGAAAATGTGATGAGTGCATTGGGGCATTACTTTTGATAGGAAATTGATGGATGCTGGCATCTTAAGCTAGAAAAGAATCAAAAAGATAAACTCATGGTCGAGGCAAGTATTATCAAAAGATGGATGATCTCAAACATAAAAGCGTGAGCATTAAAGTAAACAAAGTACGTTTTAAAGAATAGAAAATTTTGAATACAAAAGTGCTTGTACATATGAGTTCTGAAAAAAGGATAGGAAAAGAGTTGGGTTCATGAGCGAATGAGGTTCTTTAGTCTTCACAAAAAGCATTATAAGTCAAAGGATTAATCCCTACAAGGAAGCTGATTGGTCTAGTACTCCGCATTTATAAGCGTGCTTAATAATGGCAAAGCCTTGAGAAAATGTTCGTTCATTTATTATTAGGACATTCATAGTTGAACAAAATTGATAATTGAATTCATCATTGCTGCATATTGTTTGTTCTTTGTTCATCATGACAGGTTTCTCGAAGGGTGCTCGGACGGTATCTTTCTTCTCGCATCAAACACATGTCCGCTGCCAGAAACATCTTTTTGTTATGTCCAAGCTAAGAATGGCCAACAGATCCTATGCATTTCATTTTTCTTGAATGGCAAGCTGGGAATGACCAATAGATCCATACGCATTTATTGTTTTCATGTCTCGTGATTAATTCAGGTCTTCAATTCCAAAGTTTCTACTCCGATCAATTCTTTCCAATCATTGCCTTGACGGAAGGCTATAAACTCCGATTAATTCTTTCCAATCCTTGCCATGACAGAATGCTATAAATCTGATTAATTTTAAATTCTTGATCTGGTGGAAGCCTATAAACTCCCATCAATCCTTTCCCTAACGGAAGGCTATAAACTCTGATTTATTTTTTAAAATCTTTGCCTAGATGGGAGGCTATAAACTCTGATCAATTTTTCCTACCCTTACCCTGATAGAAGGCTATAAACTCTGATCAGTCCTTTCCCTGACGGGAGGCTCTAAACCCTAATGAAATATTTATTTTCCCTGTCTGGCCAAGTGGGGAATGACCCCAATGATCCCAAACACTTTACTTTCCTTGTCTGACCAAACCGGGAATGGCCCCAATGACCCTGAGCAATTTTTATTAAAAAAAATTAATGAATTTTAGCCAAGCCTAAAGTGGCTACAGTAATCCCATGCACTATCTTTTATGTAGAATTCGGACAAACATTCATCTACTACACTTTTGCGCGTCATTTACCATGTAAAATCGCGTAAAAGGGGGCTGCTGTAGTACCCTATTTTTGTTCGGGTCAATTTGTCATTTTATTATCACACACATTTTAAAATGTGTATGATAATTTGATGCAATATTTATTTCAAACACAAAAGCCCATATTCATAACACATTGTCTCACCACCAATCCTACCCATCACCTGTAAGTTACCATAAAAATGGCAAACATCTCAAACTCCCACCATTACTACTACCATTCTACTATCACTGCCATGACCTACCCAACCCATCACTCATCAAAAGGACCTCACTAACAGCCACTAAGGAGGAGGGGGCTTGAGCCTATTCTACCAGAAGACATCATCCCACCTCCACCAAGTTCTTCACCTGCATCACCCCATTACCACATAATCGCCATTGATCCTAGCCCTTCTCCCAATCCGACATCACCCAAATCACTTACCATCTTTGGAATCTAGCAACCATTCTCACACGGAGGGGCCATCTTCATCTAATTAATCTTAACCTCACGATATCACTATTGATCCTTTTTTGGTTGTACTCACTAATCTCTCTCAGCTAAATCCTTCACCATCACCAGAATCCCCTCATTGCCATCACAAGCCATCGTCAACCCATCATCACCGAACCACTTTCCACCATCTCAAGCGCACGTCCCACCATCCCAAGCTACCATCACCAAATCACCTTCTACCTGAACACAATCTCTACATCCCTCTCTACCGAGCCACCTCAGTTACCCGCCATAATCAAAAAATCCCTACCATCATACCTTCTCTTGAAATCAACCCCATCGAGGATCACCACCACCAAATCACCTCCTCTCTTCTTTTTCCTTCACCCGAGTACTTTATTTTGTCTCCTCCCCATATTTCCTTTCAATCAAGTTTTGTCCTTGGAATCCATGTTGGAACTTTTTGGTGCAGTGGGTTGTCCTTTAGAAAGAAGAAGAAGCTTCTGGAATGTCACATATAGGAGGAAAATAAATGGTCATGGAAATGGGCTACATTTTTCTTATTTGTTTGGGAAATGGGTTGATTGTTTGCTTGTGTTATCGGGCCAAGTTTAGTAATATAGGTGGATTTCGATAATTTCTTCAATGGGCTACATAACTTGTTATTTGATGGACTACGAATTGGGCTTTTAGCTTTGTTTAGGTTATTGAGTCTCCATTTGATTTGTATATCCTATTGGGCCTCTTATGTAATAATTGGGTTTAGTTGTATACTTTTATTTGGGCTTTGTAAATTATTTAGGTCTTTTGGGTATGTGGTTTGGATTGTAAAATATGCTTGGGACTTTTGGGTTTTGATTTTAATCATATACTGAGCCCAAAGCCATGCATGTAAATATGTAAATAGTGAAAACAAAAATAGTGGAAAATATATTCATAATATTTAGGATTCTAGAAGCATATAGGCATTTAGGATTTTGTGAATACTTAGTATGCATGCTAGGATTTTATTCTATTGCTGATAACACAAAAATGAGCAACGCGACAAAATATTTTTTCCAAGCTGTCTAATTATTTGTTTGTGGATCACTTTGGTGCATCAACAAAATTTCCAAAAATTTGCACTTTTTCAAAATATCAAAACCAACACCAAGTGAGATTTTTCATCTAATCCTTAAACATTCTTGGCTAAATTGGGAATGACCTCAAAGATCCCGTGCGATTTTTAAATATATTCAAAACGCACTTGAAGTGGGATTTTTCATCCAATTTTCCAAGCATTTTTCGCCAAGCTGTGAATAACCCCAATGACCATGTACAAATTTTAAATATATTCAAAATGCACTCAAAGTGGAATTTTTCATCCAATTCTCCAAGAATTTTTGGCCAAGCCAAGAATGACCCCAATGCTCCCGTCAACCTTTTCAAAATATCAAAACACACTTCAAGTGGGATTTTTCATCAATTCATCCAACATTTTTGGCCAAGTCAGAAATGGCCCCAATGATTCTGTACAATTTTGAAATATTCAAAACCCACTATAGGTGAGATGATTTTTCCATCCGATCATCAAATTTAAATATAACACCATAAGTTGGTGTTTTAAAAAATCCAATTCTTTTTTGTGCCATAAGTTGGCACACTTTTAAATACAATACCATAAGTTGGTGTTTTCAAAATTCAATTCTTTTTGGGTGCCATAAGTTGGCACACTTTTAAATACAACACTATAGGTCTATGTTTTCAAAATACAATCTTTTACATACCATAAGTTGGTACGATCCAAAAATAAAATCATTATTCCTTCAAAATGACCCAACCTTGCAAACAATGAGCTTTCATAAGATAGCCAATTATTTAAAAATTCAGTAGTTGTTTTAAACAGGAGTCTTGGGGGGCCTAATACCTTCCCTACGCTCAATTGACCCCCGTACCCCTATTTCTGGTTTCTAGGTTTTTCAAGTGTCTGATTGCACTTCAATTCGATTGGTAGCGACTTTCTGTTTTTCAAAAGTCAGTCGCTTCACCAACCTATAATTGGTCTTGACACTTATTTTAGTTTGTTTCAGTCATTTATGACTTGTATGAATGGTTCTTGTAGGCGTCGAATCGATCGAGATCATTTTAGGAAGAAAAAGGCTTTAAGGAGCTGAAAACTGAACTTTACTGTTAACCGTTCGAATGCGTATCAGAAGCTGTCTGGACGCGTCAACCTTGGGAAGCGATAGAAAAAGAAATAGGGGCCACCATCTGGACAGCCAAACATGTTGTCCGGACGGTTACTTCACAGACACAACCGGCGAGCTTCCAAGTCACTTGCCTTCTGAACGCTACGATAATCTGTCCTGACGGTACCCTAATAACTGTAGTTTTTGCGCAATTTAGATGGGTATTTTGGGGAAATCAATATAATTAACTAATAGGACTTATTTCTAAAGGGTTAGGATGGTATTTTAACATACATATTAGGGTTTTATAGGTTTAGAGACCCCATTCTTGGACAATCTTTGATTTTGGCCGAAACTTATATCCTCTTTTAGGGTTTTTGCTCTCTTGCCTTGTTCTTCATTTTGGTACCTTGTTGGAGTTCAAAAATCATCTTCTTGAACATTGCTAGGAGGTTTAGAAACCCAACCAACTAGAAGCAGAGGTTCTTCCTCCTTGTAGATCTTGAAGAGAGCCCATGTTGGATTTGCCTCAACTTCTATTTGTAGATTGGAAGGCCGATTTGCCTCAACTTTTGACATTGGATTTGATTTCTAAACTCCTTTTACTTATTTTTATTACATTTTGTTAACGTATTAGAATTCACAATTTCTAGATTAATCTACTTGAGTATTATTCATTCCGATTTAGTTTTCACTTTAATTTAATGTTTTATTTTATGCTTCGTTGTGTTTATTTTGGCTTTGATTTTCTGCAGTAATTTAGTTTCCATTTCACTTATTGCATATTAGGGTTTAGTTCAATCAATCATCGCAATAGATAAAGCCAAATCTGACCATTGGTCAGTGCAATTTTGCCACCACTTGATATTGTGAATATCATATTTAATTAGTGATTAGGTTAATAACCCATAGACCAAAGCCGAAATCAAAAAAAATTTTGAGACGATTTGATATTCATCCTTATTATTACTTTGACAATCATGTACTTGGGAAAACGTAAATTTACTTACCATTTTTGGCAAGTCATTCCACTATCAACCGCCAGTTAACATACTCATCAAAGAAGTTGTTACCTGTATCATGGAACATAGTGGGCCAGACCTCAGCAAGTAATACTTTATGCTTGTATGCCCGCAAATATTCTCTTCAAGAAAAGTATATAGCTATTCAAAAACCTTTATCCAATACTATGGGCCCTTAAATTAGGTAAACTACTATAGAGCAACCAGTCGTGAGTTTTCATATTGTTCTTCTAAAGAACACTTTTCAATTGATAGCCATTCACCTTTTAAAATTTCATAACCTCTACTAACATTTCTAGTACATCCTCTCTATAGTATTTGTACTCGGTTCATAATTTTGTTTCCCAATATATATGCGTCATTAGATGGTATGATGCAATAAACAAATATGAAAAGACAATAACCAGTATTCTCAACAATTTATATACAACAACACATATCTCACAATCAACAGTTCAAGTATCACATCAATTTCACCACAATAAAAAATTTCACATGCATCCATATTGAGAAAAATTCATCATCACTCCATTCCATGACACATGGAAGTATTACTTACCGTTTCATGCTCTCCCAGATCCCTTTTTTAATTTTGTTTAGAATAAATTGTTCCTGTAGTTTCCACAATGATACCACCATTATGATTATTAATTTATTTAAATTAAAGTAATTAAATTTCAATCTAAATCGGGTTTACCTAACCCAACTCGGTCAAGTCAGCCCAGTTTCAACTCCTCCCTCAAGCAGGTAGCAGCAAACCTGCGCAGGCCAAGAGGTAGGTCGATGCCGTTTATGCCACAATGAGGCTCACCACTTGACTCAACAGGAAGGGAATGATGTGGGGAGTTCAGCGCCGTCGGGTTATACCTATTTTTTTTATCGAAGTTCATCAATTTTTGGCTTCAAAGTTGTCAGCCACCTATCTTCTCTCCTCCATTGATGGCTAGACTCAACATTGTTCCTTCTGAAATCGGTATGGCGGAACTCCTCTTACCTCCCTCGTCCTCCTGTTCATGCCAAGGAAGTTGCAAATACTCACCGTTAATCGAAAAAAATCCTCCTCTGTACGCAGGCTTGTGTAAATCTAGGGTTTTGCCTCAATTTTAGTGATTCTTTTTATTTTAATTTTAATTCCTAATTAATCTTTTGTTGGGCTTTTACCTTTCTACCCCTTCCTTCCTATTTGTTTCCTTTGACCTCCCTACTCATTTACAACTAATATGTTTCCCAAACATATTATAATCACCACTTTATTTTATTTTATTCCCTCAAAACATTGAAAAGTCACAAAAATAAAAGCACTCTTAATATTATACCTTACTACTATTTTTGGGCTTCGGATACTACACCAAGTGCTTAAGGTGTTAAGTTTGGTACTAGGAGATTCTTATTTGAATTTGGGGACACAATTGATCCCCTTTATGGTGTTGACCTAGGTCTTTCAATTGGTGTCGGAGGAAAGTTAGGTAAACTAAATGATTAACACTCTTAGATAAAATGGCTAGCACTAGTACTAGTATTCGTAGAGCACATGAGGCCGAGTGACGAACTTCTACTAGACCACCTTACTCTGATGGTAAGATTATGATTTTTGGAAAACTAGCATGAGAATTTTTATTAAATCAATTAACTTATCTTTATGGACAGTAATTGAAAATAATTCATTCATTCGTACCAAAATTTTGAACGAAGTTGAAACTCTTAAATTGAAAAGTGAATTTTGTGAGAGTAATGACAAAAATTTTGAACGAAGCTGAAATTCTTAAATTGAAAAGTGAATTTTGTGAGAGTGATGACAAAAATGTTAGTATGAATGATAGAGCCATTAACTTATTGCATATTGGATTATCTACGAATAAATATGATCTTATATCTCAATTCAGAAGTGCACAAGAAATATGGAGCATGCTAGACCTTAAACATGAAGGAACTAGTCAAGTTAAGGACTCCAAGATTAATATGCTTATTTAAAAATTGAAGATGTTCAAAATGCAAAATTGTGAATGTTTGATTGAAATGTTTGCAATATTGACTAATATTTACAATAAATTGGAATCCCTTGGCAAGCCTTACTTTAATGTAGATGGGGTGCAAAAGATTCTATGTAGTCCTCCAAGAAATTGGGGTGAGAAGGTCACAACCATCAAGGAATCAAAAGATCTCATGTCCTTGAAGCTACATTGGCAACTTGATGACTTATGAAATGGAGGTGATCAATTGTGGATAGTTATGAAGCTACAAAGAAGAAATTCATAGACGTAGTCATGATGGTGAGGTGGCCATGATGGTAAAGAACTACAAAACGTTGTTGATAAAGAAACAAGAGAGGAGGCTTCAATAATAGAAAGTTCTTCAAGAATAAAGTGGAGAAGAAGTATATGTGCTTCAATTATTGCCAGTAATAACATTTTATGGTTGATTGCCTTAAGCCTTCAAAGAAGAATTAAAAGGGCAAAGGAAATGAGAAAAGAAAGGCTCTCAAAACTAGCTGGGATAACACAACATCCAAGAGATCTTCAAGTGAGGAGACTAATGAAAAAGGCGAACCTTTGCTTGATGGAAATGGATCATGATTCTTCATCCCCCATGGATGAGTTGGTAAATGACTCAAACTATTTATCTTATGATGAATTGAATGCAAGCTTGATGAATTATGTGAATCTTATGTAATGCTCTTGAAAAATTGAAATATGCTAGAAAAATAATCACTAGGCTTTTGAGATTGAATGAAATGCATATTAGGGAAATTGATGATACTCAAATGGAAACTTTTTGATCATGATGCTAAGTATAATGGTATATCTCTTGAGCATAATGTGTTATTAAATGAAAAAAAAGAATTTGAAAGGAAAATCCTTTATGCAAGATATAGAAGCGTGCCTAACAAATCCTAAATTGATAAATTTGCATGATTATGATTTGCATAAAGCTAGGGTGCATGAATTAAAGGAAGAATTAGTGTCTTGGGATGAACGTAAATGCATTATGCTTGATTACACCTTTAGTGCATTCGATGACCGACGCAAAATATTGGTACTAGAATATTTAAGAGTCCAAAAATTGAGTCTTTGAAAGTTTTGAAAGTGTTGGGTGCCTAGGTGTGTAGCACTGACGCTTAGAAGGGCGCTCAAAGCAGAGTCAGAATGCAATAAAATTAGGATAACATGCCTAGGAGGGCACCTAGTCATGTTTCTAAACCGCCCAATCTAGAGTCCCTTCTAGGAGACTTTGGGTAAGGACCATACGCTTAGACGCAACATAAAAATTTTGGGTTCTTTAAAACCCAAAATTAGACAGAACCAAGGTGCCACTTCATTCTACCAACTTATAAAGAGAAACCTAAAGTGAGAAATAGTGATTCTAGTGGAGATTGAGCTTGGTTTTCAAAGGATTGTGAGAGACTAGCAAGATTCAATAAGTTTTTCAAGATTTGGAGGTATGTTTCCATGATTTGAAGAATCTAGGTTTTCGTCAAATGTGTAGAAATCTTTTGTAGGTTGAGTTTAATGGGTATGGAATTTGATTCTAGACTTGATTATGGTTCTATATATAGGATCTATTGTTCATTTGAAGTAGAGTTTCATTTGGTTGAGATTCAAGTTGTAAGAAGTTCTACAGAGAGAAATGTGTGTTCTTTGCTGGAATTTCGATTTAATCCATACTAGTATGTGTTATTGGTGATATTTGGATGATGAAATTAGTTTGATTTATTAAAAATTTATAGGTTTGAGAAAGGCAAAAAAGCCTAGAATTTGGGAGATTACAATATTGTGTTTTTGCTGGAAACAAGGTAGGTAAATTCTTAACCATTTTCTTTCATGATCTTCATTCATACCTAAAAAGTAGTGTGGTTCTTTATTGGTCCGGTATTTTGTGTTCTTGCATTAATTTCCTATAAGGAAGAACGAATCTTGAATCATATCATGATATCTTTAATTGTTCCATACATATGATTTACATGTTTGGTCTTATATTAATTGAGTTATTTTGGAACATGCATCACGTCGTAATTTATATATGTATGTAAGGTTTATATGTATATTATGGCATGTGTATTGTTGTGGATTAGAGATGCATGGACTGTGTGAGTATGAACTCATAGGCCCTTAAGATGATTGAAGGTCACATGGGATGATGGTCAGTGAAGTTTCAACGTGACTTGGACGAAATGACTTCCATGTGAGGCAACACACGAAGATACTGATAGCCTAGTTCGGAATTAAGTATAGATCTTGTGTGGGATGGTTGAGACCACTCATTGTGTTATTTATTTATGGTTGGTCATGGAAGTGACTGCGCTCGCTAATCAGTTGGTGTTAGTTGAGGCCTACTGGCGATGACCAAGGGATAAATGGCCATTAAGATTGATATATGTGGTTTTAATTTATGTTTTAGGGTACATATTGGGGCAAGAGACTTTGCTTTGGAATTCAACCTTAGATGTTTATTGTTTACTCTTTTACCCTACTGAGCTTTCTTTCACCCCTTTACCTATCCTTTCTCCTCATTGGTGAGTCTGGTTCCGATACTAGAGTGTGGATATACAAGAGAATTGCCGACATGGATGGCTACCTGGGGTTATGGAGTGTGGTGGTTATGAGAAATGTCAGTCACTCGGACAACACCCTAAGTACCACCCTTCAAGAACCCTTCACATATCTATCTCAACACACCCATGTATAGTGACTTTAATTTTTTAAGTGTTATTTGTTCCAATTAGAGACCCCTTATTTATAGTGGAAACAAGTAACACTCTAATGGACTTGGTCCCTGTGACGCCCCGATCTGGGCACGCCACGAGTGCCCTCCGGCACCGTCCTAAGCCACTAGTGCGATCATTCGGCAGACCAGAAATCCAGCGGCATCTCCCCTTATATCGGAGAGTCCCCGCCTACATCAGAAACACGCAGCATAAATTCAATCCATCACACTAGCAACCTAGCTAGGCCTCAGGCCTCAAACACATGCAATCCTGATCCTAGGGGCCTCAGGCCATCCACTACCAGCATGCACAAACTGATAGTAATAAACACATCAACAAATTCATAATATCATATAACCATAAAATCAAACTCAGCATACTTCATGCATACACCCTCTGGTGCCAAATGGTTATAAGTATATCATGAATAACATCAATACATCGTAAACAAAATATGTGCTAGAGTACATCTCTAACACCCACATCCTACCCAAGGCCATCCATGTTACATCCCGCCCTCACTGATCCGCTCCACCGGTACCTGTACCAATATCTCCTGTGGGAAGGAACAGAAAGTAGAGAATGAACAAGAAGCTCAGTAGGGTTAAGAGTATAAAGGCCGAATCCGAACAATAGGTTATGCAACAATATGAAATCTATCACATGCACATATATTCAACAATCACATAAAACATCAATCCGGGCGATCCCCTCAATGAGCAAACCTCATCGATACCATGGCTCGTTCCATGTAATATCGAACGTGAGCAAGCTCACAACATCAACTCATCAATATCATGGTCGCTATCCATGTAATATTGAATAGGAGCAAGCTCCCCAACATCAAACGCTCTTGGATTACCCGGTTGCGTGAACCTATCACGCCCGCACCGTTCAAGGCACAGTCCCTCATTAACCATACCTCTAGTGCGTTATCCTACTTGGAGATCACATGACTCGGTGGTAACTCTCATCACCTCGTCATCCCTCCAAGTAGCTTTCAAGAATTCTAAGGATCTCCGAGTCCATACTCGGACTCCAATGCAACTCTAATGCATTTATGCCATGACATGCCAAAAATATATATATATATATATATATGAACAACCTAAATATATATATATATATATACATAACTACCATGATGCATGAACGGAAATCACATCGTGCCCATAGATGATGGAACACACACAATCGAGTCAGGCAACATCAAGAATTAACAATATTCCACAAGCAAGGTTCGTTTCCCCTTAGAAGCAATTAAGGCGGAAACACAAATCAAATGACCAATGAGGAATCGAAACGCTCTTTAAAATATTGAGAACAAACGATAGAAAGAATGGTTGGAAATACCCTACCTCGTTTTGAGCAATTCACCAAAAATCTCATAATTAGGGTTTTAAACCCCGTTTCACCAAACCTAAAAATTTACACAATGTTGTACTCATTTAATCATCCAAACATCTCAATATATGATATCAATAATGAATTAAACAATCAATCAAGAGAAACTTACTTTCTCTCTCTAGAATTTCTTCTAAAATCCTCCAAAAATTCCACTTAGCTCAACTCAAGATCAAACCACGAAATCAACCTACATATATGTTCCAAATCAACCTATAAACAACATATCTAAAGCATAGAACTCAACTCTTCAAGAATCTAGCAAATCTAGAAAACCTAGAATTTCCAAAAACTAAGAAAAACTTTTCAAATCACCCAAATCAAGCTTGAATCTTCCTTGTTTGGCTTCAATGATCACCAATCCACAATTTTCAAGCCTAACTCTAGCCAAAAGCTCCTTCTCTCTCTTCTTTTCTCTCTCTTTCTCTCTCTAGTCGGGTTTCTCCAAGTGATGATATAAGCTCAAATGTCTAACTCTGTTTCTTAAAAACTGATTTCCCGACAGCCGTCCGGACGGATTACTGTTCCTGTAACTCACTGCCCTCACTCTAGGCATATCCGTCCGGATGCCCAATTATCCGTCCGGATGGATAACTATTCACAGAACCCTTCTACCTTCCGTTTAGGCATATCCGTCCGGACGGCTCATTTATCCGTCCGGACTGATTAATATTCACATAAACCCAGTTTTTCTCAAATTTATTTTCTGGCTCGGTCTAAGCTTCGATTTGATATATTATGGGCCCGAAACGGACATGTATACCAAAAGTTATGACCCATTTACCGAACCAAGCTCAAAATTATTTTTCCATGATTCCATACTTCACGGATCATCCGTAATTCGACTCAAAACTAAATTTTTGGGTCAGGGTTTCAAAGTCCCCCTAAGGATTTTGCCCATCTTGGATGTCCAATTTTCCAAGATGTTAATATATTATAATAAATTATTGCCATCAAAGTGGACATCACAAATTGTTGTCAAATAAAATCCAACTTATATCTCAATGACTCCAACAATCACGAGTCCTTAAAACAAAACACAATTCCATATAAATAAAGAGACGACATTATATCAAACATACTATAAACCAACATTATCAAAAAATTATGGGGCCACGATTTGACGAAATCCAGACAATAATATTTTTTTCCATTTATCCAACTGAATTGAACTTGTTTATTTAATTGTCAAGATGTACTTCTATACTTTAATCCTATTTGAGAACCTCAACAAAATGAATATCTACCTAAAAATACCATGCATTATAATAGATCTTGAAACAAACAAAAGATGACCCACGATATCCTTCAATACAATAGATCTTTAAAATATCATTTATTACAATGCTCGATAACTTACCGAGCTTCATACCTCAATTTAGAGAGATATTCAATCACTTTTTCAGAAGAAGATCGATGATAGGAGCATGATACTTATTAAGAGGCCAGAAACAATTGAAAACCTTGTAAGAGGTGAAGAAAAGGAAGAAAAAGGAAGAAAATATGAGTGAAGTGAAGAAAGGTTTGGGGAAAAAGAATGTTGAAGAGAAAAAATGGGGGAGAATAAGAGGATGGTAAAGAAGAAAAAAGGTTCAAGAAAAGAAAATGATATAAGAAAAAGATGGCAGATAATCAATTATGGGAAAGTATGCAGAAGCATAAGGGTCTCTTCCTTAGCTTAACGGGTTGATATTTACAAATCTGAAAAAGGGGTTCAATTGCTAAAAAGGTTTTCAAAAAGGGTTAAATCAGCAAATTTCCTTTACTTTACCATTAGCTTTTGTCCTTCTCTTCGAAGAAAATCTAATCAAACATGTTTTATTAAATGTAACTCCAAGTGGGTATCCTTACTTTGTCCTGTGTGATAGTACGTGCGGGAAAATAAGAAAATGTAGATTGTTTGTAGAGCCAATGCACAATATTAGAACACATGTCCTAGAAGACAAAACTGTATATACCACACTGTTCTATAAAGGAATGAAACGATGCAGTTTTGGTTTTCCAACTTTTAAATGGATTATTCGTTGATTGATTGATGATTGATGATTGATAATTGATAGATTATTGTTGTTGATAATTGATAATCGATAAAGGTTAAAAGAATCTTTGGTAAAATAATATTATATTAAAAAAATCATTCTTGATATTGCATATGTATAGGTGTTTGCATCAAAAATGACTTCAAACCATTCCCTTGACACGAGACAACATGGGATCTGTAAGTGAATATTGGAAGCCAAACAACGACTGACACGTGCCAAGCGAGGAGGAGATTTCTCTAGTTTGTTGGATTGAGGGAATAAAAGAGGAGATAGAATATTTTTCCCTTCCCATGTTTGGATAGCTTCAAAATATAGAGGAATATATTTGTCATTTCTCTTATTTGGATAGTCATCATAATAGAAAATATGAAAAATTTTGTTTAATTTATTAATTTATCATTATTTTTAAGTTGAAGTATTATTTACAAGGGCGAAAGAGCTCTTTCACTTATAAATAACTTATTATTCATTTCCCTTTCCTAAATGACCCCATTTTTTAGAGGAAACATTTTAATAAAAAATTAGATAATTCTTCCTCCAATTCTCTTAAAACCCTTCCCTTTATTTATTTCTTAGCTATACGAACAAGGAAATTAATAGGAAACGAAAGATCTAGGCTAACACAACAGGGGGTGGGGGGCAATGGGTTGTGTCTCCAAATTCTAATAGGAATCCTCTAGTACAAAATTGAACATCTTAGCCACTAAGAGCACATGTTATTTTGTTATACTTGTTGAACACCTCTTTGATATGGGAATTATGAATGGTTGGGAGGGTGCGCCCTATGATTCGGACTCTTTGGTCGATTTGAGGACCGAGTGTCTTGGATTTCAAATCGATCTAAGAATCTCGATCACATGGTCCACCATCTTGTTCAATAAAACATCCACATTGAGTTATTGTATCAAGCGTATCTCAAACATATACATAAGTACTAAAGTTCCAAAAAAAAAATGAGAGAGTGAACCCCTTTACATCCCCACTTACTATCTCCAAGTGGACTATCTTCCCAAGTCATCGACACTCTTGTAGATCGGCATCACTGATACCAGAACCAGACTCACCTATGCGGAGGAAAGAAAGGTAAAGGGTGAGTAGAAGACCCATTAGGATAAATAAGAATAATAGATAACAATTAGACTGAACATTCAAAGAAAAGATTTCCATATGTTGTATCTATACCCTTTGGGTTTTATCAACAAAAAAAAAGTTTCCTTGAAACAAAATGTCATCTAAGCCATGATCATACAGGACCACCAATGATAACAAAATTATTAAACAATATCATGGAAATTCTCCATGAGTCCTTGCCAGTCTATACCCCTGCCACCATACATACATCCATCTATGAGCTCATTCATCATCAATGCTAACCCATGAAGGATTGACCATTCAAGTGGTTGAAACCACACCCATACAAGATCTAGACTTGGTCCAGAATTGACCCCTTTGGGATCTCCGTGTGTTGCCTCACATGGAAGTCACTTGGCTGAAGTTAAGCTAGGACTACACTTACCATCCTCCCTTATGATGTTCAATCAATCCTAAGGGACTAAAAGCACATACATGCACTCCCAATGCATCTAAAATGCATGTCCACATGATTATGCCACTACATGAAGCATGTTTTCGGATAAACCATGTCAAATAGATGATTGAACATGTAACAAGGTATGGAATTCCATAATCAAATCAAATCCAACAGATCACATACAAGGACTTGTTCTTCCTTAAACAATGAACCCAATAACTTATAGCAAATGACCAATGAGAATGGGTAGTGCTCTTTAAAGAAATGAAAGATAAACATGATGAAAATGGGTAAGAATTCCCCTACTTCATTATCCAAGAAAAGCTAATATCAATAACTCGAACTAGGGTTTCAGCTTTTTCACAACCTAACGATTTGGCCAAACTAAAACTCATTCCATCACACCCATACAACTAATTCCACATTTTAACTTGGAATTATTAAAGAAAACAAGAAACTTACCTATCTCTCTCTCTCTCTCTAGAATTTCTCAAATCCTTGAATCTTCAAATAATCAAGCTTGTAACTCAAATCACTAACAAAACCTAGAGATATAACCACAAACAAGTATTAATAAGTTTACTTAACAGTTATTTCCATGTTATAAAAGATTTCGCCAAATCTAGAAAACCCTAGTTTCTAAAAAACATGAAATCTCACCTTAATCACGTAGATCTCATTTTTAGATATTGTAGTTGGCTTAATGTCACATAAATCTTCAAGAATTCTTCCAAACTCATGCCAAAATCTCACTATTTCTCTATCTCTTTTTTTCTATCCCTAGGCGATTTCTAAGAAAAATTTATCCATTTTCAGCCTACTTTTTGCAACAAGAAAGTGTAGATTTAATTTTCATGCATCTACACATGTGTAATTTTTGTTTGGGAGCCCTCTGAAAATATCCCCCATGAAGCTAGATTTATTTTTAGTAATGCATGCTTGTTTTTTCCAATTTTGCGAAACCTATGATGAATGTATGTTTTTTTGGATGAAATTTTGCATATAAGTACATATATGTGTGTTCAATCTCTACTTAAAATTTTGGACCTAAAAAAATAGTGTAGAGAGAGAAATATAAAACCCCAATTTAGTATACCCGAAACACTGTGTGCTTATATGCTTTTGAATCAAAATGATTTTTGTCAAAATTTTTACATGGTTGGAATCCTCTCATCACAAGCTTTCCAACGGTATATTATATGATTAATTTGGACAATTGGTTGCAAAGATACGGAGCTTCAAAGTTTTGAATTGGATCAAAATATTTCTTTAAAATTTTGAAATTTGTTAATCTCACTCGTCGATGGAGGAGATTGCTCTACACGCGCAATCGAGATGGACTCCGATTGATGATTTTATGTTATAGTCATGATCAAGATGACAGAGTAGAGGCGCTCGCAAAAATCCATCTCGAAAAATCCAACTGGAGGGTGGCGCATGCAACAATGCAAGTCATGCGCCTCGACCACAAATCTGGGTTTGACCCATATTGATTTCTAAGCCCAATTTGTTTTTTCAATTTTGGATAAAAAGAGATTTTCCATTTATTGGGTTGGACTAAGAGTGTTTGGGTGCGTGTGGGCTCTACAGAATTCCAGAAACTATGAAATTTTTTAAAATTCTTAAAATTTAATTTACTATTTTTTGTACTTTTTTCAAAAAAGTTGTGTTCAAAAAAATATTTTGACTCAATTTTTTATGGAACTTAAGACATATTTATTTTTGGTTAAAATATAATGAATTCTAAAGGCAATAATATGACAGTTCTGTCTAGGAAAATTATTATTTAATTATGTGCCAAATTATTTAGAAGGCTACCTTTTACTGGGTATGACTTGAATTGCTATTTTTGGTTACTATATTTTACAAACTAAATATCTGAAATTTTGTCATTAAAATTGATTGGTAAATTAATGTGACAATTTTGTGATTTGGGTTATTATATGCTTCAAATAGCACATTATTTGCTCTCTAACATGAAAATATGAAAAGACAATATAATTGTAATTTATATGATGCCTAAAGGAAAATGCCTCAAAGAAATTATTTTTTGTTGAATGTAGCAATGGTAAGGACAAATATGGGAGTTGTGTCTTAGTTCTAGATGGGCCACTTAGAAGTCTAGTCTAGAAGAGAATGGACATTTCAACTCAGATTCAAGTGATGACGAGTGTTCTAGCATTGATGATGGGCTAGATGTGTCTCAAAGGGACATTGAGTCAAACCTTGAAGAAGACCCTGAAGAGGATCCTATGGAGTATCAAGCTCTCTCTAATATTGAAGCTGAAGTTGTCAGAACACCATCCCAGCCTGAAGTCATGGATATTTCATCAAATGAGGAGGTGGTATAGATTATCAACATACTGTCTTATCCGAATGTTATTAATATTTCTATTGATGAAGAAGAAGTTGCAACAGTGACTTTATGTCTTCTCTGTCTCTCACTAGTTTGTCCAAGATGTGGACAACACGTTCGTCCTACAAATGGAGTGCTAAGACATGAGTGTCTCAGGCTACCTTAGTAAAACATTTATGATTTTTATTTAGGATCGTAGTTTAGTGTTTTAAGATCATTGTCTTCCTAGGTGTGTTTCCATTTTTCGTTATGAATAAAACGATTATGTAAATTTGAATATTTTATTTAATATTATATTCATGAAATACTTTGGCTCAATTTGTTTTGGCTTGAATGATTGGAGTATGTTTATAAAAATTAATTATATGTTATTAAAAAAATATATTATTTTTGTGGCATACCATGATCATTTAAAGTGAAAACTTGAATGTGATGTGAAACATATGAAAATATCGTATTAGCCTCTTACGTAAACATTTTTTTTTGACAAGTGGCTGTTATGAGAAAATATCGTCTTTGAACTCAATGCTGGAGAGAAGCTGACTGATAAGAATTACGATGTTTGGCATCACAAAATTCAATATCTATTGGAAGAGCAGGAAATGCTAGAAACTATAACACAACCTATGGTGAAACCTAAACAAGGTACCACAATTGCACATAAGCATGATATGGAGGCTTACGCGGCTTTCAAACGTAAAGAACGAGTCATTCTCTTATTTATGTTGAGTTGTATGAGAAATGACTTGATGTTGAGGTTTGAAAAACGTAAGACTACCAAAGCACTTTGGGATGCAGTTAAGCTACGAATGGGTAAAGTCTCCACAACGAGGCTCTGCCAGCTTACTCTTGACTTTGAGAGTTATATCAAGCATCTGTATTAGACAATGAGGCAACACTTGACTAACCTAACCAATATAATTAGTGAATTAAGGGATGTTGGACATATGCTTACTGATGAACAACAAGTGATGGCTATCATCCATTCTTTGCCATCTTTATGGGAACATGTGAGAGTAAATCTTACCCACAATGACAACATCAAAACCTTTGATGATGTTGCCAAACATGTGGAATTGGAAGAGGATCGTCTTATTTTTTACAAGCCTTATACTGAAGCAAACATTCCTCAGTCAAACGAACGTGGAGCTAAGGGCTCATGGAAGGGCAAGGGTAAGAAAGGTAAAGGAAAAACACTTGGGCCCAAAGATGCAACGCCTAAGAAGGATAAACATACATCCAAGAAGGACAAAACAAAGATGAAATGTTTCGAGTGTGAGAAACAGCGTCCCTTCACTCGGGAATACGTCGAAGTGAAGGAAAATGACTATTTTCATCTATCTTTTTTGCATGTAATTACTAGTGGTATGTCAGTTGAAAGAGTTGTTGTTTGGATTGTAGACTGAGAGGAAATGAAACACAAAGCTTGAGATAGACCGTTATTTGTAGATTTCATATGTTTTCACATGGGGAGTTGGAGCATTTTCATGTGAAACAATACTACATCAGAGGTTCTAGGAATCAGTACCTGTAAGTTGAATTTAGGGGGAAGAACTCTCTATTTGCATGATGTGTTTTATCCACCTAGAGCGTGAAGAAATCTACTATCAGTCGCAGTCCTTCTAGGCTTTGGTTTTAAGTTATGTTTTAAATATGGTTGTGTTAGGTTATTTTTAAAAAATATTTATTATGGTTGTGATTTTTTTCTTGATGGTTTTATGATTTTGAACACCATTTATGATGCAAATTTAATAAATTATGGTTCCTATGTTGCTACTTGTGGTGATAATACTCCACATGATGGTAATTTATGGCATGCTAACTCGAGACACATTGAACAAGATATAATCAACAAGTTAGCAAAAGAGGGCCTCTTTGGTCCACTAGATAAAGTTGACTTGTCCACATGTTAGCATTGCTTAACTGGAAAAGCAACACGCTTACTCTTTGAAAAAGCAAAAAGGGCCAACAACTAATTCATTATGACTTTGTGGTCCTGTGAATGTAAAAGGAAGAAGTGGAGATTTGTATTTCATCATTTTCATAGATGAATACTCTATATATGGTCATGTCTACTTGATTTCTCACAAGTCAAAAGCATTGGATTGCTTTATCCGATATTCAAAGTTGATTTCTCACAAGTTGATATCATCCTCCAAACACTTCCTGACTCATTTCAACAATGTAGGCTAAACTATAACATAAGTAAGTGATCTTACACATTGTCAGTATTGTTGAACGAACTTCAAGCTACTAAGAGTCTCTTCAAGAATCTTGCTATTGCATTGGTTTGAGAAAGGATCTACTTCTAAATTGAAAGGTAATAAGAAGCATAATAAGACTTCAAAACCCGAGGGTGGCGTGGAATTTATACTTCAAGGCATGCAATATTTTATTGGTAGTATTTATTAAATAAAAGTCAATATTTCTTTTTGAATGAGAATTTATATAATATAATGTCGTGTGCGTATTCTTGAATATTTCATATAGTAAATGATCTGGTGTGTAGAGTTCAACTTACACACCGAAGATTAGATCATTAATTCTTTTGGAATATAAGTTCTAATTCACAACCTAAGATGGAATTTGGAAAGCCGTCAATATGATTGTAGCATGTGATGAAATAGGTTTATCTTGACTATGGAAACGGTATAGTTTTGACTTCATGTGCTAGTACACTTATGTCTATTAAACTGGACCAAGTTGATGAAAGTATTTTTATACTGACCATATAAAACAAATATATCGTAATTATTATGAGTGCTTATACTCTTAATCTCGATACAAATAATATGAAAGATCATCGACTGGATATCGATTTGAGTTACTAAAGAGTGAGACTCGTTTATGAGACAATAAATTTAGTGAGTTGGACAATGACAATACATTGATCAAAAATATTGTTTTGTTGAAGGAAACTATGTCCCGATTTTGAGATTCAGGATACCCCTCGAGAAAGCTTATAAGTTTTGATCATGTCAAACCCTACAGGTGGATTTAATTTATGACAAGTTAAATAAGTTAAGCAAAAGTCTCAAGGTCTTATAGTTATGAATTAAATTGTCAGCAATTTATGTTAAATAACTTAAGCATAATCTTGAGATCTTTGATTTATGAATTAAATTTTCAGTAATTTAATTTATAAATCAGGTATCAGTTTCTTAACATGGGGAGTTAATAAGCATTTAATATGTAGTTCAAAATATATTTTGGAGTTATTACAATTCTTTAATGGGGCGAATTGTAATTTACCAATGAACAAAGTTGATTAGGAAAATCAAAATTTTCTTTTTGGTATTAAGTTGAAATATATTTTCTATGAGGTCCCTGTTCTGCCTCTATATAAAGGAATCATTATGTTTAGGGTTGGGGACTTTTTTTTAGAGCCAACAATACAAAACACAAAACCCTAGAGTAGAAACTCTCTCATATGAGTTTGAGTTCCTATTCTGAGGTCACACAGTAGAAAATATCTAGTGTTGAGCTCCTGATTATGATCAGAACATGATTCAGTTCTTGTTGATGGATTTTGGTAAAGGTTTGGTTCGTGAACAATGAAGAAGAAGTCGTTCGCTGTTACTTGCTCGTTGTGTAGATTTTCTTAAGATCAAATCAAAGAGATCTTCAAGGTATAAATCCAAATCATTTTCAAGAGAATAGATCGAAAAAATTTAAATTTTGCATGCTTGTGTGCTCTATCAACAAGAGCATCTTTCCGGGTAAATATCCTGCGTATCCATTTCAGAGTTCTCATAATTTTTTTATAAAAGGATCCCTTCATGTCCTCTTATAATTTCATGTGAGAAATTTTGTATTTTTATATTCATAAAACTATTTATCAGAAAAACATAAAACTTGCTTACATATTCAAGCATATCAAAGCTACACCTTCTCTTGCTCCTACTTAGTGCACCTACTATTTGCAAATACCAAGTTGGTATTCCTGCAGAGATACCAAGTTATTATTCATGGCCTCATGTGTTACACTTTTTTTTAATTGAGTTGGAGTCAAAACAAATATAAAATTAACCACTGACTTTGATAGCTTTCTTTCCAAAAATCGCAAAAGCTTATAGACAAAATACTGAACAGAAAAGTTTACACTATATTTTCATGCTCGTCAAAAGTTTTTGTTATAGACAATTGGAGGTTACTACAAGAGAGAGATCAGTTTGGAACTACAACGTAGGTTTTCTATTTCCATTATGTCTTGTTTGTGACTATACACCCACTAACTGAACCCATGTCGGGACTTTTAATTTGAACCATTTTCCACATGAATTTTCTCTACTTTTCCCTTCTTACCAATGCGTTGCTATCTCTACATTGTTATTGCTTTTATCAATTGAGTTTTATTCATGATAAATAATCGATAAATTGCTTTTGGCTGTATAGGTCAAGGAGAAAGAAGAATGCTACAAATGGAGGGAACCAAAGTCTTCATCATTAGTTAACATTGTTAAACAACAAGATAAAAGCAACATAGTTTTATCTGTTAGGCCTTTTCTTGTTTGTCTTTGTGCCTTTTACTGTAGATTTTTTTATTCATTCCTTGGGTTGATATATGTATAGCTTGATGTTTCTAGGTTGAGATTTATACTGCTCTTATACAAAATACAATAATAGATCTTCAAATCCTTATAGATTGTCATTTCTTTTTGTCTGATTTCTTGTGGAGTTTATTGTGTTTTCATTGTATCGGAGCGACGTTACGATCATCACCAACTCTAACTCTTTTCTTATTTCAAATCATGGTTGATATTGATGAAACCAGAGCAGGAACCAAAGCGATATTATTGTTACTGGCAGATCAGGTAATGTTAATCCTCTTGATTTTCCTCTTAACCTCATGTGTGCTGATTACGCAGCGAGTAAGTTGATTATGATAGCTCTCACTAGTGAAGATAATAACCATGTGTGGATTCGTGCAATTTTGACTGCCCAAGATGGTAAGAACAAACAAGGGTTTGTCAATGGCCCAATTTTTTATGTTGATCCAACGAATGCACGCTATGCTTCTTGGCGTAGGTGTAATAACTTGATTATTAGATGGTTGCAAAATTGTGTTTGTATTGAAATTGCAATAGTGTGTTGGGCTTTGTCACAACTCGTGAGCTGTCATTGGATTTCAAAATGAGATATGCGACATCCAATGATACTCGAGTGTATAAGATTCATCAATCAATGGGAGAAACTTGTCTTGGTGCCATGACAGTGATGGAGTACTATACCAAACAAAAGGGTTTTTGGGATGAGTTCATGTTTTACGGTGTAATTCATGATTGTTCTTGTGGAGCTCGAGCTGCCTTCCAACGCTATCAATAGAAGGATCGTACCACGGTATTTTTTATGGGGCTGAATGAGTGTTATACAATTATCAAGAAGAAGATTCTATCTATGGATCCCTTACCTGTCTACACCAAGTTCTTGTCATGGTTTTGCACATTGAAAGGCAGTTAACTCATGTTCAGTCAATTGCTCAACAGCGAACTGCGTTAGCTATGGCAATTAAATTAGCACAAGTTGTTGATGTTGTTAAAGGTGTTTCTTCCAACAAGCATGTGAGGTATGGTAATTTGTTGTGTTTTTATTGTCATAATTAGGGACACTTAATTGATAAGTGTTCCTATGCTGAGCTTTGTACTGCTCACATACAAAATACAAGAATAGAACATCAAATCCTTATGGATTTTCATCAGGGGCAGACCCATGAATGACTTGTACTAGGCTGTAGCCCAGTGCAAAAAAGAAAGTTAATAGACTTGGCTTAGCCTATCCCAGCCAGAGCACATTAGACCATTATCCATTAGCTTTGCCCAGCCCATAAACTATTACTCATAAGCCATTACCCATGTATGACTACGAGACTTCTCCTTTGTTTATTAGTTTGAAGAATCCATTTAACATTCTAGGGATTTGGAGTCACAGGCACCGACCAAGGAATCAGGCAGTGACCATTGACTAGTGAATGCCAAGGCTGTCAAATTTAATTGTTTTCATTTGAAGATTGTTGTATTTTCTTGTAGGAGGATAGCTAGATAGGTGCATATAGGGGGAAAATTTCAGTTCAAAACTTTGGGATTCGAATACGTACAAAACAAAAGCAATGTAAGTAGTATTGGATGAATTTGAGGAGAATATCGACTATTATCAATTGTTCTCGTTGTTCCATTTGATGAAATAGTGTGTATACTTTGCTGTCATTATCCAAGATGAATTATTACTTGATTAGTGGAGGCTAAACGCCATTGGTATTGCTTGTAAAGTATGAGAATATAAAATATATTGTGTTTGATTAGTGGAGGCTAAAAGTCATTAAGACTACTTGCTTGAATATTTATTATTAGCTTAGAATTTGTCATAAAATGCCCAATTCTTTTTTCTTGCCTGCCCCTAAATACAGCCTAAGGGAAGTCAAAATCTTGCGTCCGCCCCTGATTGTCATTGCTTTTAGTCTAATTCCATGTGAAGTTTGTTGTGTTTTCAAACATATCGCCATAATGCTAATAACATAAATTTTAGATAACTTTCATTTTATGTGATATGTGAACAGATAGTTTACACGGTCACACCTATCTATTGAAAATGGATAACATTTTCTTATTACATGCAAATCATTTATATAGATGTAATTATTGTCTCTTATTTGTTTTAACTTTTTTTTTTTGATAGATAGTCTTATCGCCATTTTGTTTCTATTTATTATTTTGTTTGGAGACAGAATCCGATTTACTTTCTGTAGTACCCTATTTTCGTCCGGGCTTAAGACCTTAAACAAAAAAAAATAAAACAACAAAATTAAAAGAATAAAAAATACAAAAATATAAAAGACCTATTTTAAATGAACTTGACCCAACATTTTTAACCATAACCCAAAACAAAGCCTAATTTTGTCAACCAAACACAAAATCCAACCCAAATCCATAACCGAAAACAAAGCCAATTTAAATTCAACTCAAACCCAAATTCAAATCTATAACACAAAATCAAACCCAAATCCATAACTCCAAAACAAAACCCAATCCATAACATAAAATCAAACCGAATCCATAACAAAGAAAAAAAAAACCCAATTTAAATTCAACCCAAATCATTTCATAACAGAAAAACAAGCCCAAATTCATAACCCAAACACAAGCCCAACACATTTTTCAAATACAAATATTCATTTTTTATTTTTTAATACCAACATCAATACCCAAATTTTTCAACACCAAATCTCCGTATTTTTTAATATCAATTCTCCTACTTTCCAAACCAACTCCATTCATTTTTCACACCTCACTCTTTTTTATATTTTTCAACATCAACTCCATTTTTTTCAATACCAACTCTATCATTTTTCTACACCTCTTTGCTTTTTCTATTTTTCAACACCAACAACATTCATTTTCCACACCTCACTTTTTTTTATATTTTTCAACATGAACTCCATCATTTTTTCAATACCAACTCCATCATTTTTCAACATCCATATATTTTTCATCTATTTTTCAACGCCAACCCCATTCATTTTTCACACCTTACTCTTTTTTATATTTTTTAACACCAACTCCATCATTTTTCAACATCCATATGTTTTTATTCATTTTCAACACTATCTCCTTTATTTTTCAATATCAAACACCAACCATTCTCTCATTTCTTACCCTATATATACCCTCTCTCTCAAAGAAAAAAGAGGAAGGGATTTTTGGCCAAAAATAAATAAATTTGGAGCTCACTTTTCCTCCCTTCCATAAACTCTCACCAATCCGAATTCCTTCTCACCTTCACATCTCTAACATAACTCTTCTTCATATCCCTTAAACTCCTACAAACCAAACTCATAATCACCATCACAACTTTTTCTTCTCAATCGACCATCTCTCATTTTTCCTAAGCCCCACTTTCATCACCAAATCTTCCTCTACCAAATCTTCTCCCATAACCACTATCACAAATCCATTTTTTTCCACCCATAATCCTTCTTCAATCTGACCGTTCAGAATCAAGAACCTACTGTCCTTTAACTACTGTACAAAAAATAGTCAAATGGAACCACGAATGACCCTCCAATCGTCACTATTCCCGAAGCTGCATTTTGAGAATAATTCCTACACAAACCAGTTTGAAAAACAACTTCAAAACTGATATTCTGGAGCGTCAAATCACAATTCAGCCGTTCAAAATCAAGAACCTACTGTAAAAAAACCAGCCAAATCGGACCACGGATGACCCTCTAATCATAACTATTTTCGAAACTTTCTCATTATTTTTCAGCTTTTTGGCCTTTGGATGTTTATTTGGGTTTGTAAAATATGTATTGGGCTTTTGAGATTTTAGATTAGTCGGATACTTGGGCCCAAGGCCATGTAATTATTGTATATTAGTGGACGTAAGTAGTGAAAAATGCATACATATTATTTTAGGGTGTTAGAAGCATATAGGCATTTATGGATTGTAAATGTGTAGTATGCATGCCTAGGATTTTATTTTGTTGCTATGCCATGAAAAATAATGCAACGTGATCATGAACCAAAAAGCAAGTTTATTTTTGGGGATTAGGAAAAAAATTTAGGAGTCAATAGTGGATTTAAAGATATTTGGCCCATCTAATGAGCCTTAAATGGGTTCTCTTTTCTTAGAAAGAACATGATTATGAGTATGGTTGAATTGAATTTATTACTTGTTTGTGGACCAGTTTGGTGCATCAATTAAAGTCCCAAAAATTCATATCTTTTCAAAAATATCCAAACCCACTCCAAATGGGATTTTTCATCCAATCATTAAACATTTTTTGCCAAGCCGGGAATGACCGCAATGATCCCATGCACTTTTTTTAAATTCATCAAAATCACTCCAAGTGGGATTTTTCATCGAAAATTTTCAAACATTTTTGACCAAGCCAGGATTGACCCCAATGATCCCGTGCACCTTTTTCCAAATCATCAAAACCCATTCCAAATGTGATTTTCATCAATTCCAATGCATTTTTGGCCAAGTTGGGCATGACCCCTATGATCCCGTGCAATTTTAAAATATTCAAAACCCACCCCAAGTGGGATTTTTCATCAATTTTAAGCATTGTTGGCCAAGCCGGGAATGACCCCAATGATCTCATGCACCTTTCAAAATATCAAACCCACTTTAAGTGGGATTTTTCATCTAATCCTTAGACATTTTGGGCCAAGCCGGGAATGGCTCCAATCATCCCATGCACCTTTCAAAATATGAAAACCCACTACAAGTGGGATTTTTCATCAAATCCTTAAACATTTTTGGCTAAGCAAGGAATGACCTCAATAATCTCATGCACCTTTTTCAAAATATCAAAACCCACTCCAAGTGGGACTTTTAATCTTCACGTTGATCAAATTAGAATTGTCATGTTAGGACAACATTTGGATAATTTTGTGACCAATTTAAGAAACTTCATTTTGCTATTATGTAAATGAGTCAGAGCTCTGCTGCTAATACTTGCTAGGTCATTTCTCACCCATTGGGTTTTTGAGCTTCATAACTGGATCAGTTTGGGAATTTCTAGTCTCTTATCAATTGCCTCTAGGAATAATCTCTAAGTGCACCACCATCTGTGCTCTAGCTAATGGCCACTTATTGGGTTTTGTAATGAGCATGTCTTTACTTTCTTTTTGATGAATTTTTAGAACGGCTGTTGCATGTTGTATCATTTTATTGTTCATTTCATTGTTCCTATCTTTTCCTCTATGTACATCATGAATAAAGGACTTCGTTTACATTTCTCAAAATTATTCTCTTTCATTTTTCCATCATCTCCAAATTTCAAATCTCACATATTCAATCATTCCATTCAGCAAAATTGAATTTGATGATAATGAAGAAGATGAACCGAATGAAATAGTTTTTGGGTGCACTCAATAACAATGTTGAATCCTTATCTGGCACTGGAAATGAATTTGAGATATCCTCAGAAAGTTTGAAATAATTCAGTCGAGAACGGAGTAGATCAATTACATTTTTTAAGAAACCAAGTCTTTAGGGAAAGATTAAAAAATAAGAGATGTTATTGTCAGAATATGACATTCCGTATGTGACCCATAAGACAATAAAGAGGATACAGATAATGGTCTATTTGGCAGAACGAGTAGTTGATAATTTGCAATTGATGAATTTAGAGCTCTAATTGTAGATATTTTGCCACCCTGATAGTCATGTTAGATATGAATCCTCATGTATAGTGAAAGAATAGAATGTCTGTCAAATGATTCAGAAAATGACAAGTACACCATGCAAAGACTTGCAGTTTCCTTTTTCGAAAATGGAAATACTTTATAAAAAGAAGTCCAGGATTTTTTTTTTCCTCTAGTGCATAGACAAAGGGGAAACCAAACATACTGTGGAAGAAATTCAGAAAGAAATATGTGGCTCTCATACAAGTGGAGAGTGCAATAATTACTTTCGTTATGAGACCATGTGGTGGTTGATAATGGTGGCATATTTTGACTTATTATCATCCATGATCGCTTTGAGGGTTGCAATGGTGGTAGCATACAATGATCATGAGGTTAAGGCCAACGGTTTTAATATGGCTCAAATGTCTTTAATTGATACTATCAATAATGAGCATGGTTGGGGAGCAGATAGGTACAATTTACAATGTTGATCAGGTGAAGACAATTTCAATTGCTAAATGAGTAATTTCCTTGTCTACAGATCTTTCGGTCACTAAATGAGTTATTTAGTAACCACTCACCATCTCTATCACTAGCTCAGGTGTGCATCTCGACCTTCCTCCCTTGTCTCCCTTTCTTGGCAATTTTTCAACTCTTTTTAATGATTTTTGTCTCTTTTGACACCTTGAACCAAATCTTTTTCACCATCTCTTTCATCTGCTCACGTGTGCACCCCAATTTTTCCTTCCCTACCTCTCTTTCATGACATTTTTACTTAACACTTCTTTAATGGTGTTCATCTCTTCTAGCCAAATTCTTCTTCTTACTCTTTGAGTCGTACATCTCCACCGTCAACTCAATTTTATTAGCAAGCCATCTGCCAAGTTTTTCTTTTCTTTACACCGCTAGAATACCTTGTCTGAAATCCTTCACAAATGAGCAATCTTCTCCCACTTCACTAGTTGATTTTGAATTTCTTCAGTTTAGCTAATCTCTATGGCTTCCAAATGACAATGTGAGCAATCCCCTCATATGTCCGATCTAAATCACTTTATCTGTCAGAAAGCATTTGAAAGATATCAAGAATCAGTAAGGGTGCAAAAGATTATTCCAGAGAGAGGTTTTCATGCTTCTTTTGCAGCAGAGCCCACCATTGCAAGAATTATTGCTGATCAATGTTGGGAGAATTTATTTGAATAGCCAAAACCCGCAATTGTTTCAATGGTAAAAGAATTTTATGCTTATGCAGTGGTAGAATATGAACATGTATATGTTCGGAGTATGACGATCCCATTTGATAGCAAAACCACCAATGTTATTTACAATCTTCCAGATATTATTTATGACAATTTATATTCCTTACTGGAGTCGAAAACTATCACAGATGAAGTGGTTCGCACATTGTGTAAGCCAGGCTCTGCCTAGAAGAAATTTAGAGGGGTGCAAGTCTCATTCTCCATATTAGATATGACAAAAAATAGCAATACCTAGATGCGGTTTATCTAGGCGAAACTCATGACAAGCACCCATTCAACTAACATTCTCAAATATATAGCAATTTTGCTTTATTATATTTTCTGTAGAACATCAATTGATATTGGAAAAGTTTTGCACAATTATATTATAGACAGTTGTTGCAATACAACAACCATAGGACTTTATGCTCATTCTCTGATCTGTACATTATCCATGAGAGTTGGTGTTCTTTGGGCACCGTAGGAGGAATTGCACTATCCACGATATTTGATTGATCGTAGGATGATCAGAAGATACAAAGATGATGAGATTGTTGATACTCATATAGAGACTGAATCTTCTACTGTTCATCAGCCAATTCATCCAAAACCACTGCTATATTTGAAAGTCTAATGCAGATTAAGGCATGTCTGGATCACTTGTCCAAAAGTCTTGATCTTTTAACAACATATATTGTAGGCTACCATGGTACCATGACTTATATGCATAATAAGTTGTCTAGTGACTTTGGAATGCATACAATGCAGTTTCCTACTGCACAAGCCCAACAATAGGATTGTTATCCTCCGAAAAATCATGAAGACCCCGGATTTCAATTAGGGAGTTTTTATTTTCCATCATTTCATTAATTGTTGAGCATTGTGGACATTATATTGTTGTTGTTTATCTTTTGGGAAGTTAGTTGATGTGTTTATGATGAACAAATTTAGCTACTGTCTTGATTTACTCCATATCATTTCCTATCATTTGTTATCTTCAATGGAGGCATTTGAATAATTACAACTTGTTTGATCCTTGAAGGGTACAAATTCAACAAGCTTATAATGAGATACCCATTATCCCTAACGGAGGTGATGAAAATGCCCTTAGTGTTTTGAGTCTACGGGATGTGGATGCTCTTATTGTTGTTGTTCCTATGGCTGCTGCTAATAGAGGTTTGGCTGTGAGAGCACATGCAATTGTGTGTGTTTAATGGAGATATTAGATATTTTTGGAATGTGTGTTTTTGTTGATATGCTATATTAGAAGATGTGTTTTGCTTATGTGATTGTATTGAGAGATGTGTTTTGGTGTGACCAATCTTGATTTTTGTGTAGTTTTGTTGTTGAAAAGAAGTAGGAAAGAAAAATAATTGGTTTGAATAATGGAGAAAGGAATAATTATATTGGGAGACGTGTTTTACTAATGTGGCTGTATTGGAATATGTGTTTTGTTGATATGGCTGTATTGGGAGGTGTATGTGGTTTGAATTTTCGCGTGATAGAAGTAGGGTCCATAAATAATTTTGACGGGGACGAAAACATTTTAAACCATTGCAAGTGCTCTGATTACTCTTGTTGGAGACATTGCTGCCGTAATCATTGGATTTGGGAATAATGTTCTTGTTGAAAAACCATAAAATTTAAAGGGCATTGATTTGAAAAGGTGAAAACAAATGAGGCACTATTACTTAACCACTTTGAATCATGTCAGATTCCAAATGGAAAATTGTCCCATTCTTTGAGTGGGTAAGTCAAATCCAACGACTGTGGCTACAATGCATGCCAAGAAAGAAGGAGAATACATATGCGGGAATCTTATCCTTGGTGGACTTGTTGATAAGCTATACAAAGTGCATTATGACATACCTTTAGCCAAGGAGCTGTGGATCTCTTTGGAGAAGAACTATAAAATTGAGGATGCTAGTACCAAGAAGTGTGTGGTAGCTTATTATCTGGATTTCAAGATGGTGGATGACAAGTCTGTAGTCACTCACGCAGAAGACTACCAGTTGATTGTGCATGACATTCTGGCAGAAGGAATGATTCTGAGTGAGTCTTTCCATGTGCATCATTCAGCGACAAGTTTCCCCCTGGTTGGTTGGACTTCAAGAATTACTTGAAGCAGAAGCGCAAGGAAATTAAGATGGAGAACATAATAGTTCATCTTCAAATTGAGGCAGATAATCGAAAGAAGTTGACACTTCCAAAAGAACTAATGGCCAACCTAGTAGAAACTTCCAAACCCAAGACTGATGACAAATGAAAGAGGGAGTACCAAGCTAAGGGAAGCAGAAGGAACAACCATAGAAATTCCAGGGCACCTACTTTGTCTATGACAAACCTGTACAACAAGCCAAGGATTGAAAAACTTCCTATCAAAGAGAAGTACAAGGCTAAGGCTAAAGGCAAGGGAAACTTTACCAAGCAAGCTCACCTGATTGAGTAGAGTGATGATGAACAGATGCTAGCTACTGTAGTTACCCAAGTGAACATGGTGACAAACACCAAAGATTGGTGGGTGGACACAACCAGCACATCTGCACTAACAAAAGACCTCTTCTCAATTTATGAGAAGAAAGATGATGGATAGAAGGTCTATATGGTCAATGTTGCTCCATCCACTATAGAAGGGACTAGATAGGTGATCCAAAAATTCACCTATGGAAAAAAGCTTGCACTACAAAAGGTGCTACACATCCAAGAGATTAGCAAGAATCTCATGTCTATGTTTGTATTACCAAGAAGGGATTCAGAGTGGTGCTTGATTCTGGTCGGGTTGTACTAAATAAATATGAAAATCTTTTGGGCAAGAAATATTTATTTGATGAACTGTTTAAAGCCAATATTGTTGTGATAGACGAAAAGTCTAAATTTCTGTACCCGAAATCTATTATGAACAGAGAATTCTTATGTTTATATAGTCGTGTCTCCTTTCCATGGCATGGTAGATTAAGACACGTAAATTATAATGTAATAAAAAAGTTCGCAAAATTAGGTATAATTCGTAAATTTAATTTGGATATCATGAATCTTGAGTGATTTATGTGATTTGAAATTTTTTCAAAGTAGAGGTGGAAAGACTTCATTACATTCATGGATGATTTTATGCGTTATTACTACGTTTATTTGTTAACTAGGAAAAACAAAGCGATGAACAACTTTATCAAGTATTAAAATAAAGTGGAAACTCAACTTGATAAAAAGATCAAGGCACTAAGGTCTGTCAATAGAGGAGAATATGATTCTAATCTTCTTGTTGAGTTGTGCATTGAGTTTGGAATAATCCACCAAACAATAACACTGTATACACGTCAGCAAAATGGAATTATTGAAATAAAGAATATAAACCTAAAGAAAATGGTCAATTCCATGTTAATAAGTTTTAACCTACAGCAAAACTTTTTGGGGAAGCAATGATAACTGCTAATTATATTCTTAATAGAATACCCCACAAGAAAACATGAATTATTCTTATAGAATAAGAGACCACCCTCTCTCAGAGCGAAAAACTGTGGATTGCATATTTTAGGGTATAATAAAAAAAAAATAGCACTGCATTCAAATTTTTGGTGCACAAATTTGAAGTAGACAATATTCATCTTAATACAATCATGGAAATGAGAGATATAGAATTCTTGGGGGAAATATTTCCTTGCAAACGAAGTGAAGCCTCTCAAAAACGGAATAGAGATTCCAATTATGAGAATTAACAAAATGAGGAACAAGAAGTTCATGAAACAGAACCAAGGAGTAAGAGACCAAAAGTCTCTGAATCCTTTGGTCCTAAATATCTAACATACATGTTAGAAAGTGAGCCTCAGATATTCAAAGAAGTAATGTCAACACTAGATGCTTCATTATGGAAAGTAGTTGTAAACAACGTGATAGAATCCATCCTATGTAGGGGCTTATATGGGGGGCCAATGCAACATCTAAAAAATTTGTGTATATAATTAAATATATTAAGTTTAAAATACTAAAAATACTTAAATAAAATAAAAAAACTAAAAGATGATTCAATAATAGATTATTTTTCAAAAGAAACCTAAATAAAGTAGTTAAATAAACTAAAAACACTTAAAATACCTAAAAATAAACTTAAGTACCATAAAACACTAAAAAATGATTTCATCTTGTATATGATCTTTATTTATCATTGATAATTGATTTTAAGTTGTATTATTATAAACATCCCTAAAAAAAATATAGTGGCGATGCCTCCAGACACCTACCAAATTTTCGAGCGACTTAAACAAACTTATGTAGTAGGTCTCTTCACTATCATTACATGGCTTTGCCCCCTAATCCTAAGTAACCATACTTGGAAATTGGTTGATCTCCCATTCAGAAATAAACCAATCGGATGTAAATGGATATTTAGAAGAAAAAAAAGCCCAAGACTGATGGATCCATAGATAAGTACAAAGTGAGGCTTGTAGCCAATGGGTTTGGACAAGAAGGGGGTCTAGACTACTTTGATACTTATTCACCAGTCACGAGAGAGCCTTAAAATCAAGCCCTTTTTTGTCATTATGGTTATGGGCTCTCCTATATAAGGAGAACCAAACCTCTAGAGGAAAAACATATACCTACAGCTCAAAGAGTTCTCATTTTTTTTGTTCCTTGTCTATTCTTTACAAATCTGATAGTGTTTCATAAAATTGGTTCGACTATGATGTTGGGTATTCAAGTCTCACTTAGCTACAGCTTAAGCGTTATATCTTGGGTGGTTATAGCACAAAAAGTGTTGGCACTAATAACGAGTGGAAATTCTACCTTAAGGAGATTTTCACCTTTGCATACCTCACTCATCTTCATTCCTCAATTCTCTTTTGCTATTTTGGTAACGTCAATTTATTGCATCGATGTGTTTTGGTTTCTTAGCCGCAACTATATGCTCCATCACAGATATATATACATGTCATGTTTCAATTGTTGAATTAATAAACTATATGCTTTCATTTATTGTCAAGATTGCAAGTATGTCAATACATACATAAATATATATATATATATAATCAGTTTGTGCTATTATTGAGTTGCTCAAATATATGCCAACACTTAAAGAGTAAGGAATCTTTTGCAGTCCAAGTTTTTTGCCTATTGAAGAACCATGTTTGCTCTTTCTAAATGATCCTTGTTCAAGGGAAATGCAGCTACTATGGTCCACTGCAAGAACATTGAGTAGGTAAGGATAGGCTTGTGGACTACGTAAAGTCAAGTGGACACGTGGCAGCAGATGCAGTGCACACCTGGAAGCTAGACGTGGCGCATGATGTGTAGGTGGGTTACGTAAGTTATGTAACTTCATCCCGCCTTGGGTGATCACCACGATCTACTCAACGGCTCTTCAAAATTCAAGTGAAGACATTTGAAATTCGGATGAGGGATTTAGTACGTGATGTGGGGAAAGGATAGGGGAAGTTGTTACTTACCTTCGTTATAAATAGAACACTTGTAACCCTGAAAAGGGGGAACCGAAATATAACATTTTTAATTGGCCCGTGGACGTAGGCACTCTTGCTGAACCATGTTAATTCTCCATGTCTCTTACTTTTCAAGCACCTTAAATACTTCAACTGTGTTTGCTTTCATCAACCCAGGGATCCCAACGTCGGTGTGATTTTTTGCATCGACAATTGGCGCCGTCTGTGGGAAAGAATTAGTTCATTCGGGTACCTGAGGTTGTTGCTATGTCTGAGGTTCATGAAGAGGGACTCCGCACGGAGGATGTGCAGCTACCCCCAGAGGAGGTCATTGGTGATTAGGATGTCAACAGGGTCTCCCAGGAAGAGGAGATCGAGGAGTTGCTGCGCCAGAGAGAAGAGGAGCTGCAAAGGCTAAGGGAGCAGTTGCACGAACTGAAAAACAAAGGGAAACGCTTAGCCAGTGTCATCCATCGCCCAGAGGAGGGTCGACAACTCGAGGAGGAGACCAAGAGTACTGGCAGGTCACATCAGCGGAGAAGTCCTTCACCAAAGAGAAGACGAGGGCGCTCCTTGACCTCAAGGAGGCAGGATCGCTCCTCCTCCCCTAGAGGGAGGAGACGCTCACCAACTCCAATGAAGCCTAAGCGTAGGTCTCCCTCCGGGGGCATCAATGAGAGGCGACCCCGAAGGGAGAGTACCAGGAGGGCTAGAGATGCCATGTGTAGCACCCATAAGAAGGCAGAGCAAACACTCAACAGGATGACCACTACTCCCTTCGTGAAGTCGCTCAGAAGGGAAGATCCCCCAGATAAGTTTATTCCTCCCACATTTGAACTATATGACGGGAAAACTGACCCCGTATCTCATATTGCTGCTTACGCTCACAAAATGGCCCTGTGGGCAGGCCGGGACTCTCTCATGTGCAAGATGTTTCCTTCTAGTCTTGACAGGACTGCAATGAAATGGTTTCACCTGCTTCCGGAGAATTCAATCTCTTCTTGGAGGGAACTTGCACGAGCATTTGTGTCAAGGTTCATAGCAAACAGCAGGGAGCCAGCCACCTTGGACACGTTGTTTGCACTGAAGCTGAGAAAAGGAGAGTCACTGAGGGAGTATGCTTCAAGATACTCAGACACGTATGCTGACATAGAAGACTGCAAAGAAAAGACAGCAGTCGCCACTTTCAGATTGGGATTGCCGCGAGATCACAGGCTGAGGGAAAGCTTAACCCTCAAGCCATCGATGAGAATGAATGATCTACAAGAAAGGATCATGAAATATGTTAAACTGGAAGAGGACCAAAAGAGAGCTGATAAATCAGGTATTGACAAAGAGTTCTCAATGGGATCGAAGTCTAGTCATGAAGCCATTTATACCAACTTCAATGAACTGATCGCCAAGATCTTTCAAAAAGTCAAGGATGACCACTACTTCAAGTGGCCCGCAAAAATTGTCAGCGATCCAGCAAAGAAAGACCATACTCGATTTTGTGCCTACCATGATGATAAAGGACATCATACGACAGAATACTATGAATTAAAGTGGCACCTAGAGCACCTGGTGGAGCAAGGGTATTTGGACGATTACATCAAAATCAAGGAGCAAGATGAAACTCCAAAGAAGGAAGAACCTTCCTCTAGCCCTGATCGATTAAAGAGATAATTTCTTATATTTACTTTTTTTCATGTCAATAAGTCTGTCACATAGTGGTTCAACGATTTTCTCATTTCAATAAAATGATTTATTTATTTCCATTATTGAAGTACAATTGTTGATGACCTAAGAGTGCATTAGCCCAAAGCTGAGGCGTATGGATGCATATACCAAGACAACACCCACTAAGATAAAAGTTTCCAAGAGTTGTCGATGAGACATACAAGAGATTGATCATTGATAAATAAGTCGGCCGAAGAGGCAATGATATTCAAAGAAGCCAAAGAGGCTAAATGCAAAGAAAAAGCCGAAGAGGCAATGATATTCAAAGAAGCCGAACAGGCTAAATGCAAAGAAAAAGTCGAAGAGGCTATGAGATTCAAAGAAGCCAAAGAGGCTAAAATTATTAAGAAAAGTCGAAGAGACTCCTTACTTAAATAATGCCGAAAAGGCTATGACACTCAAAAAAGCTAAAGAGGTTTAGAAGAAGAAAAATATATATATATATATATTTTTGAGCTTCCCGCCCAGCAGAAGAGAAAAAAAAAATTATTTTGAGCCTCATGCCCAGCAGCTGGGTCATGCCCAGAGCAGCTGGGTCATGCCCAGCAGCTGGGTCATGCCCAGAGCAGCTGGGTCATGCCCAGCAGCTGGGTCATGCCCAGCAGCTGGGCCCCGCCCAGCAACTGGGCAAGAGGCAATAAGGCCTCCCGCCCAGCAGCTGGGCGGGAGGCAGAGATGCCCCCGCCCAGCAGCTGGGCAGGAGGCAGAGATACCCCGCCCAGCAGCTGGGCAGGGGGCAGTTTGCCCTCCTGCCCAGCAGCTGAGCGGGAGCTGCCCCGCCGGTCCTGGCGGGGAACGGATTTTTATTTTAAAAAATAAAAAAATAAAATAAAAAAGGGAGGGGGGTAAAGAGGTACCTAAATCCTTTGAAAAGAAATTACAATTTGCCAACAGAAGAGGATAAGAGAGTATTCGCCTCTAGTTCAATCTGGAGTCAAAAGCTAGGAAGAAGATGCCAATCAATTAGCCTAAATTATCTTTTTTCTAAAGAAAAGATAAAAAGATAAAAAGGCTGGGGGCAATTGTGGACTACGTAAAGTCAAGTGGACACGTGGCAGCAGATGCAGTGCACACCTGGAAGCTAGACGTGGCGCATGATGTGTAGGTGGGTTACGTAAGTTATGTAACTTCATCCCGACTTGGGTGATCACCACGATCTACTCAACGGCTCTTCAAAATTCAAGTGAAGACATTTGAAATTCGGATGAGGGATTTAGTACGTGATGTGGGGAAAGGATAGGGGAAGTTGTTACTTACCTTCGTTATAAATAGAACACTTGTAACCCTGAAAAAGGGGGAACTGAAATATAACATTTTTAATTGGCCCGTGGACGTAGGCACTCTTGCTGAACCACGTTAATTCTCCATGTCTCTTACTTTTCAAGCACCTTAAATACTTCAACTGTGTTTGCTTTCATCAACCCAGGGATCCCAACGTCGGTGTGATTTTTTGCATCGACAAGGCTTTAGTATAATATAATTAACTAGAGCAAACGAAAAATAAGAGGAAAATGTTGTATTATGAATTTTAGGCATAAAAATATTAACATTAGTAAATTGCACTAATTTCAAAGTATATGGCTCACAAATGCAAAGTAAAATATTCTAGTTTTTTAAAGACAATTGCACACTACAAACTACAAAGAAGACATTTAATGGGCTTTAGCAACACAATTTTAATTGATGAGAAAGAGAATGAGGTAGAGAATCTTCCGTCCACCTATTGTTAGAGCAACATAGAGACTTTGTTTTATTTTTATATATGTACTTTATGTATAAAAATAATGACCAACTAAAATAATTAATCTATATATAGCCTTATATATAAAGTGTTTTATTACATAGTTTTTGTATGTTGGAGCTTATAGTATGGAAATAGTAACATTTTGTTGAGATTGATGGGTTTTTTTTTGAATTTTTTTTAATCTGATTAAGAAATTTTGATGATTTCATTATGAATTTAATTTTTTCTAACATTATCTCTGAAATTCTTTAACAATCCATTGCCCAAATCTAAGGAACCAAAAAATTATGTAAATAGATGACCCCTAAAAATATTTTAGGGGTGTTGCCTCCAAAGCCCACCAACCCTATCCCCCACCCTTATATTAATTTCTGGCTTCACCACTGTTTCCTCCCATCCTTCGACCTCCCCTTCGATGGTCACAATGGTCACCCTTTCAATCATTTCCATCAGATCCAAAAATCGACTAATCATGTGACCCTATACCCAAATTCCAAACAAAAAACTTGAAACTTTCCAAAAATCAAACCATTCTCACCAAAACCAAAATCCTTCAAACTCTACCTCATACCCTCAAAGTTACCAAAATAACCACACAATAGGAATTCAAAATTACCACTACGACCCAAAACGCAATGAAAATCCTAACCTACAAATTCTACTTCAAAAAATTCCCTCTACACCTAAATACCTCAAACATAAGAAGAGTTATCTGCTACTATGGAAGAGTGATAAATATGAACTACAACTTTAGATAGCATAGTAGAAAAGTGAACAAGTTTGGCTTTGTCGAAATTGATAAGAAGGAGAGTAAAGATCAAGCTCAATCTAGACTTCAAAGTATATGGGTGAAATAATACAAACTTCTAACAAAGAAAGTAAAATATATTCAGAAACCAGGATTCACTAGGTTTGACTTCGTCAAAGCCAAACAAAGCAGCTGGAAGAGATCCTTAGACAAAAGAATGGGTAGAAAAAAGATTTGTAGATATGGTCAATGGGGCCGATGATCCTTACAAAATGGACACTCCATTCAGGGGATCATATAATCCTCTCAAATATAAACAATAGAGTATGAGGGAGCATATTAGCAAGGAACATATTATTATAAAACTAGGAATCACATAATCCGAACAAGAATGTCACATCAGAGAAGCAGATAAAGAGTGGCTTCGTAGATTAGCAGTTGGACACCTATGGCGAGATGAGGCAATACAAGAAATGCATGCAAATGTTGATGTAGATGACTCGATGAATCATACCAATAATCCCATGGGTGGAAAAACAGTCTTCTTAACTTTCTCATCACATTATCAAATAGAGAAAACTCTAATAGATAAACCATTTTAGATTCCAATATTCTAACACCCTGAGTTTGTAGATAGCTTACGAGATGGAGCAAAGTGACAAATGTAGTATTTATTATGATTTTTTGTGTTTGAAATGATAGGTGTTAAATAGGATCGAGATATTATTCATAAATTGTACATGAAAAAATAGAAATTATGTGCCCAAGAGTCATCATAATGGAAATTAAGATAAATTTATTAGGAATTTTAGAAGTTAGGGTAAAATTGTTATGGATTAAGTGAATAATAATGACACATTAGTAAATCTTCCTAAGACAATTTTGAAATAAGCATAAGAATCATGGGCAAAAGGATAAAACTGCTAAATAAAATAAATAATATAAAACTACATGCAATTTGAGGAATCCTAACGAAAAATCAAAGAAATTG
The DNA here is from genome assembly GCA_963580455.1 of Euonymus europaeus. Lineage (NCBI taxonomy): Eukaryota > Viridiplantae > Streptophyta > Magnoliopsida > Celastrales > Celastraceae > Euonymus > Euonymus europaeus. The sequence continues at coordinate 6,716,645 of OY756965.1, forward strand.
TGAGAAAGAGACGATTATGATGGAAAGATGATTTGACGATTCTTGTGAGAATTGATGATGAGACTGGTGTCGTAGTGAAGATCATGGCGAGGGGAGCTAATACTTACCAGTTTTGAAGTAATATTAGCAATGGATTGACTTCCAAGGTACCGCGCTCCAATTGACTATAGGGAAGAAAAAAAAAGCAACTTTAAGACCCTCAAGGGGTGAACAATTGGAATATAGGGTATACACAAGAATGAATGAAATGTCAATCATCTCGGCGATGAAAGCTAGGAAGTTTATGAGTGGAGGTGCATATGGCATTTAGCTAGTGTAGTAGTAACAAGGGACGAACCAATAGTGAAGGTGGAGGCTATTGCTATGTTGAAGAATTTCCAAAAAGTGGCCCCCGATAATTTGACTATCCTACCACCGGATAGAGATATTGAGTTTGAGATTTAAATAGAGTTGGGTATGTCACCATTATCAAAAACACCCTATAGAATGGCGCTATTTGAATTTAAAGATCGCGAAAGACATAGTTAGAGAAGTTACTAAACAATGCTTTATTCAACCTAGTTGCTCCCCTTGGAGCTCCTCAGTATAATTTGTGAAGAAAACATCTTTCAAAATGCGATATGGCCATTATGAATTTATGGTGATGTCGTTTAGACTGACAAATTAACCAACAACATTTATAGACTTAATGAATTGGTATTTAGGGATTATATGGACCAATTTATCATTTTATTTATCGATGATACACTAATCGACTCGAGAAAATTTGAGGAGTATGGAAGCAGCTACGAACTACTCTACAAGTACTAAAAGAAAATAATTTATACACAAAGTTCAAAAAATGTGATTTCTGGATGAAACAAGTGGCCCTCTTGGGACGTGTACTATCTGAAGAAGGGATATTAGTTGACCCCAATAAGACAGAAGTCATTGTTAGTTGGCCAACACCGAGGAATGTTAGGGAAGTTTGAAGCTTTTTAGGGATAGCAGAATACTTTCCGGGATTTGTAAATATCTTGCCGAAATAGTGTCACTCTTGACTTCCCTGATGAAGAAGAACGCAAGATTCCTATCGGATGAGAAGTGCAAGTCTAATTCCCAGAAATTGAAGGAAAGACTAGTGACCACATAAATATTGATGATAACAGATGGTCAAAGTGGATTTGTAGTGTATGGCGATGCCTCTAAGAATGGTTTAGGTTGTATGCCAATGCAAAATGGGAAGGTGATTGCCTACACATCAAGATAATTGAAAGAGTATGAGAAGAATTATCCTACTCATGACCTGAAATTACCTGTAGTGGCCTTTGCATTGAAGATATGGAGGTAGTACTTATATAGAGAGAGGTGTGAGATATAAATGGAGCACAAGAGTCTTAAGTATTTGTTCACTCAAAAGGAGCTAAATAGAAGACAATGAAGACGGTTGGAATTTGTGAAGAATAATGATTGTATAATCAACTACCATCAAAGGAAAACAAATGTTGTAGTTGATGCATTGAGTAGGATGCATCCCTAGCCTCATAGATAGTACAATCGACAATAGAAATGACTCCAAAGGGGTAAAAAGATAAGATAGAAGTAGGAAAGACCATGCACTTTACAATTGATGGTAAGGGCATGATAAGGTATAAGGGGAGACTTTACATACTAAATCATCTAGAAGTAAGGAAAGAAATCTTCATGGAAACTCAACACCCTACATTCTATACACCCTAGTAGTACAAAGATGTACCAGGATTTGAAGTTGTATTATTGGTGGCTGAGCATGAAGAATGATGTAGCAGAGTTTTTAGCATAATGTTTGACACGCCAACAAATGAAAGTTGTGCAAGCAACTGTCGAGAATGTTACAGCCATTGGAAATGGGAATACATCACAATGGATTTTGTTTTCGGATTACCAATGTCTAAAAAGGGGAATAAATTAATTTGGATAGTTGTTGATCGACTTACTAAACTATGCATTTCATGGGGGTGAAGACTTCATATAGTATGGATTAATATGCAGAATTGTATGTGAAAGAGATCTTGAGATTGCATGGAGTCCTTGTTTGCATTGCATTGCATTAGACCGTGACCCCATGTTTGCTTCAAAATTTTGAGATAATTTTAATAGGGGGATCACTACTAATAACAATTTGGAAAAACATTTTATTCGAAAAGTGATGGGAAGTCATAGACAGTGATTTAGATATTAGAAGATATGTTGAGAAATTGTATAATGGATTAGTCGAGAAAGTAGGAATGATACCTACTACTTGTAGAATTTTCATATAACAAGAGTTATCAATCTAGTATTGGTATGGCCACGTATGAAGCATCATATGACAGAAATCACAGGTCACTAATTCATTGGGAAAAAGTGGGGTAGAGGAAATTTATAGAAGGATACAAAATTGGACCAAAGACAATACAAGAACCAAGGACGTGGTGGGAAGGTTCGAACCAAGAGAAAAGTAGCACAAATTAGGCAAAAAAGGTTATACTGATAGGAGAATGAAGGAGTTGGAATTTGAAGTCGAGGATCATGTGTCTTGAAAGTGGCACCCATTAAAGGGGTAATTAGGTTCCATAAGAAAGGGAAGTTGAGTTCGTGATATATAGGATCATTTGAAATACTTGGTAAAATTGGGGTTAGGGCACACGGGTTAGCTCTGCCACCATCCTTATCGTTTACACACAACATGTCCATGTTTCAATATTAAAAAATATATATCAATGACCCAAGCCATATGCTGAGTTACAGACAATTGGAATTGAAATCGGACCTAACGTATAAGAATAAATCAATGGAGATCTTGGAAAGAGAAGTAAAATAGTTTTGAAACAAGGAAATAACACTCGTAATAGATTTATGGAGGAATCAAAAATTTGAGGAAACTACATGCAAAAAGGAGGAGTCAATGATTTGGAAATTCTAGTATTGGTTTACAAGAGTAGTGTCACAGTGAAGAGCACACGATGAGGGGAGTTGATTCCTACCAGTTTCGGACAAAACAAATCAAGCATCACTGACCAACATCTTGAGAAACGCATGGTCATGCCGCTATATCCTCCTCCATGACTCTTCGTGTTTTGGCCACCATCTAGTTAGTCACTACCACCATCACACTTGTTGGATCGTTCTCTACTTGTCCATATCGGTCATTGGCTCCACTGCACTCTCATTGGTGTTGACCCAACTTCCTTATTAAAGGGCTTTGTTTGACCTGTGAACTTGTGAAGAAATAGAAACTAGGTCGATCCGAGTCGATTGCAATTTGTACATACCCATATGAGTTTAACTAAAATATTTATGAAAGATAATTTTATTAATAAATATTAATTGATGTGGTTATTGTTATTGGTTTTAGAAACATACTTTATAGATGAACTATCAGGATTTATGTAAGTACGTTACTGTATGTAGTATGCAACTGTGTTATGGAATAATATGGTTGTTGTAATTTATATACTAATGCATGATTAAATATGGTGTTCATATTAGACTAAAATTATGCTTGTTTGGCTATATGTGAAATGTGATCTGCCATGCGAGGATATATTGAGGCACTGTTTATTTTTTCTCTATATGAAGCATTGAACATCATTACGTATGAAACATATTAAGGAAAAAATTTCATAAACCTATTATAACTGCTAAGGGAGGGTGTACAAAAAAATGATTGTTGAGGTTTTATTGATTGACAAGAGGTTTATTGACTGTAAAGTGTTCTTTCATAGGACACTATCTGTAATAGTTTGATGAGGTTAAGGGCCCTAAAAATTGAAAAAATTTCTTTAAATTGAAAAGGATTGAAGTTACATGGATAGTATTCTTTATATTTAGAGGTGCACTACTGCATTCATGCATAAGTATTGCTTTTGGACCTAAGATCAATGTGTTTTGTTATGGTGGTGATTGGTTCATTGATGAATATGCTGACTCAACTGTTGATAGCATTGCCGCATATCCATACAGAAATGTTCATGTGATGAAAGCTAAGTTTCACTATCTGAAATTAAATGTAGTATTGAGTCTATCTAATGCATTTATGGTTACTAGTTTCTGACTTCTTAAAATAAGTGAAGGTATAATGTTTGGGATTGAGTTTAATTATTGTAAGGTATTATCTTATTTATGATTCTCGAATGATGGGAAAAAATTAATGGAGTTGAGTTATATTATTAAATATATTATTACTTAGAGATTTAATTATGTTTGAATGTGTTTCCATAGTAATTGAAGGGTTTTTTTATTTACCAGACTGTATAATAAGCATAAGGTGCTTTATAAGTGGCATTCCAGCCTATGAGCCTATAGATTATGACATTGTAAGGCGTTACAAACAAGGTTCAAACATCTAAAGCCTTGAAAATCTATAGATATCACAGAGGAGATATATGTTTGGATTAGATGCAAATGAGTTGCCTTGCATGCTTGGAGTACAAGGACCTTCATGGCGATTAGTGATGTGTTAAGAGGTTCGATTGTTTTGGAAGTCAATACAACTAAGAAGAGAAGCCTTAATGTTGCACGCATCTTAGTCGCTACTACAGAAGAAGAGAAAATACAAAGAAGCTTTACCTCACGTTCGGTTGGGGAGAATAGGGGATGAGGCAAGAGAATGACCCTTTCAACCAAACGTGGGGTTAGTATTTTAGCTTATAATGAGTCATTCCCAATCAAACTTAGTGAGGATCAATTGGCCATTGTTGAGGTAATTACTTTGATGGAAAAAAAAAACATAATGACCCCTTCCCAATAAAACTTATTGAGGATCCTTTTGATGGCCATTAGTGAGGTAATTTCTATGAGGAAAAAACATGAGATTAGAGGACAGATTTGGAAAGCAATGCCTATATTCATATCGAAAGATACGATGTTTTGATGTAGGAGGGAATCTCGAGTGATTAAGAACTTGAAAGATCTTCATAATAAAATGAGCAAATCAACCAATGCCTACACAGCAGAATTCTGGTGAACGACAATATAGAAACTTCATAGCTGACAAAGGGATTTTGCAAAATTCAAATTTTAAATTGCACAACAAAGGAGCTACAAAACCTACAATTGATAGTGATGGCCAGACACTTCCCAACATTATAGAAGATGAAGTGGCTCACAAGGAAAGGGTGTTATATTATCAGGCTAAAATTGGAAGTTCTTCTAAGCCAAAGAGTATTGGCCGACAAAGTGCTCTATGAAAAAGTAGATGAAGGAGTAATGATAATGGGCAAAGTGAAGAACTCCAGTAATGAACCCTTAATCCTAGTCAGTGCAAACCCACTCAATGAATAAATGTGAATTAAAAAGAAAAAGGCAGAGGCAAAGAATATAAATATAAACTAGCTCATGAAAGAAAGCTTCACATCATGATAATTCTTCATTAATAATGCCAAAGACTCACAGTCAGAGTGTAATCAAGAAGATTATAAAGAGGACACTAGGCTCTCTCAGTCAGAACCTGATCATGAGGATGATAATAAGATTGTTCGCTTATCTTAGAAATGTAATATTGGTCAGGAAAAAATCAAAATGTCTTCAAACACTTTTAAAAACAATCTTATGTTAGTTCGAGGGTTAAGTACACTTTTAGTCACTGAAAAATTTGTCATTTTTTATTTTGGTCACTGAATGTTCTAACGTTACAGATCAGTCACTTAAAGTTTCAATTTATTCTAATAGGGTAACTTTGTTATTCCAAAATGGTAACCCTATTGTTCCAATTTGATAACCCAAAGTGATTACTCTGAAACAAATTAAAACTTTAGGTTACTGACATGTAACATTTGAACACTCAGTTATCAAAATGAAAAATGAAAAATCTTTCAATGACTAAAAATGTATTTAGCCCGTTAGTTCAACTTCAGAAGTCGATAAGAAGAAAAATTCGCAAAATCAGTACAATTGTTCATGGGGGAGTGAAAGTGATCCTGTAACTGAGAATTTAATCTCTAATGCGGTTATAACAACATGAACAACTTTAATTCCATTTTAATTCTTACATGTAAAGTCTTTTGCATCCGTTCTATGGCTAGAAAGAGGAAAGATAAGCAAAAAAAACATGAAAGATGAGGAAAATCATGGGGCTTAGCAATGTAGATTCAACCATAGTTTTTAGAACTGGATCGTATTGCCGGTCTAATAAAAAAATAAGAAATTGGTGGCCCGTCCAGTTTATTGCTAACAAAATACCGTGTGAGTAATACAGTCGTGCAAACCATGAGTTAACCATTCTAGTTCAAAAATACTATAAATCGCCAATTTGAAAAAAAACCTCTGGTTTGTATTTTGAATCGAAAAATATCTTATCTCTTAATGGGCTTGCCTTCTTTTAATTTCAACAAAGCCTTAGATGAGTAAGTCAGACTATCAATCTTCTTCAACCATCAACTTTCTTCGAACATATCTCATATTTGTCTCAAAAAATTGGGCTTTGGTAGAGAGAAGAGGATTTGGGGGAGAGAGAGAGAGAGAGAGAGAGAGAGAGAGAGCTAGTTAGAGTACAGAAAGAGAGCGTTTGATAGAAAGAGAGTTGGTTAGGTGATAGTAGATATGAGTGCCTGCAAATGAAATGGTTTTGAAAACCAGGATCGAAAAAAATAGGGAAAAATGGAGCGGAGGGGAGAAACAGAGAAAGTAGACAAAGAGGTTAATGGCGTAAAGCCTCCTAGGATATTTGGTATTTAATACTGTTTTTAGTTAACTAACCCTATTTAAGAAAAAAATTATTTGTAACCTTTTACGCCATAGAAAGGTCTAAAATGCCCTCCTTCTAAGATTTAATAATTTTAATGAAAAAAATTAAAAAAAAAGTTTAATAAGCTTCTCCTCTTCTCCTCATTCCTGATGTTACGCATCATCCCAATTTCAAACCAACGACACGAGTCCCAATTTATGTCCATGAATTGCATCGGCGAGATATGATTTCAAACAGATTCTCCTTTAATGGTGCATCGTCATTCTTGGATTTCAATCTCAAAACTAGTTTAGACCAGCTCCATACTAGAGCTTGGCTAACTTGGGTCAATGCAAGTTGTTGAGCTACCACGTGATGTAGGAGTTGCAGAATGTGATGCCTAAGATCGGCGTGGAAGCTTGGACTTGGTTGACTTGGGTCAATGTTTTCTTTGATCTGCCACGTAGTGTAGGGATTGAGGGATGTGATAATTTGTATCAGTGTGGCTGCTTGGGTTTGGTTGACCAAGTAAGAATAGGCTGCGCCATGCTATTGTATATAGGTGTTTTAAACCTATACACCACTCGAGAATGATAAGATAGAGTGCTATATTGGTATGGATGTACCTAAAATACCGGATAAGTAGTTTTCCAAGGGCTATGCACAATTGAAATGAGATTTGTGAAAATAAATAATTATGGAGAAAAATATAATGGGTACAAGAGGTTTAGAGGAGAGATGGACATGAGATCGCATCAAAGCATTTAGGGCTCGATGGCAGCACGTTACTCATATCCAGGATGTTGGTGAATAGCTACAATAAATATTAGTTCGGGTAGTAACATCACTTGAAGGGGAGATTGTTGAATGATGTGGGTAGGTTGGGAATAATGTTCTAGTCAACAATCGCATAGAAGAAACGAATGCATGATTGCTAGTGATTCGTAGAGTCATGGAAACAAGTTTAGACACTAGGTGTGTACTTTGAATGTCAATATAATAAATTTTCTTTAAATACATGGGATATAATAGTGAAGGATGGGTGCTTTCTCCAATGGATTAGATATTCGATTCCAAATAAAAAAGATTTACTTGCCAAATTATATGATGCTAAGATTTTTTCTAAATTTGATATGAAATATGTTTATGGCATATTCAAATTCAGGAACAAGATAGATACAAAACTGTTTTTACTGTTCCTTTTGGTCAATATGAATAGAATGTTATGCCATTTGGATTAAAGAATGCACCTTCTAAATTCCAGAAGATTATGAATGATATTTTTAATCCTTACTCTCAATTCTTAATTGTTTATATTGATGATGTTTTAATATTTTCCAATGGCATTAAAAATATAGTTTTATCATCTTTTTAAATTTCTCAAAATTATCAAAGAAAATGGTTTCGTAGTCTCTAAGACAAAAATCAAATCATTTCAAACAAATATTCGTTTTCTTGGCCATAACATTTATCATGGTACTATCATACCAATTGAAAGATCCATTCAATTTGTTGATAAGTTTCTTGACAAAATAGTGGACCAACATCATTTACAAAGATTTTTGTGAAGTTTAAATTATATCGCTGATTTTTATTCTAACCTTCAAAAGATATGTAAACATTTACATGACAGATTAAAGAAAAATCCACCCCCTTGGACAGAAACTCACACTACCATAATCCAAAGGATTAAAGTTTATCTCCCATCATTACCTTGCTTGATCCTTCCCGTTATGATATCAGAGCCAGGGGCAAGTGGTTGTAAATTAGAGTACAAATGATTGAACGTTACTTTGTCAATTCATTGTGATTTTCTATCCAAGGGGATGGATTTTTCTTTAATCTATCATGTAAAGGTTTACATATCTTTTGAAGAATAGGAAAAAAATCAGCGATATAATTTAAACTTCCCAAAAATCTTTGTAATTGATTTTTGTCCAATATTTTGTTAGGAAATTTGTCAACAAATTGAGTGGATCTTTCAATTGATATGATAGCACCATGATAAATGTTATGGCCAAGAAAACAGATATTTGTTAGAAATAGTTTGATTTTTGTCTTAGAGACTACTAAACCATTTTCTTTGATAAATTTGAGAAATTTAAAAAGATGATAAAAATGTTGTTTGATGCTATGGGAAAATATTAAAACATCATCAATATAAAAAATTAAGAATTGAGAGTAAGAATTAAAAATATCATTTATAATCTTTTGAAATTCAGAAGGTGCATTCTTTAATCCAAATGGTATAACATTTCATTCATATTTAGCAAAAGGAACAGTAAAAGCAGTTTTGTATCTATCTTGTTCCTGCATTTGAATTTGCCATAAACCAGATGTCATATCAAATTTAGAAAAAAAATAATCTTAACATCATATAATTTGGTAAGTAAATCTTTTTTATTTGGAATCGGATATCTAATGCCTTGGAGGGCTTTGTTTAAAGGTTTATAATTACAGACAGGAAGAGGAACTCCTCGTTCTATTTCAACATTTTTATTAACATAAGAAACAGCACAACTCCATGGTGACTGACTTTGTCGGATTAGTTTTTTATTTAGAAGATCTTGTATTTCTTTTCGATGGTGTTCTTCTAATTCCTTGTTCATCTGAATACCTCGAGCTTTATTGGGAATATTAGTTTCTTGAAAATCTTTTTCGTATGGTAATTGTACCACATGTTTCTTTTTATTCTAGAAAGCAGTAGGAAGATCAGAACAAATATCATTCTCAAAGAGGTTTTGAAGAGAAATTATTTTCTCTTGTATTTATTTTGTTGATAATTGTTGTTTTATCTGAGTAATATCTATTTCTTCAAAAAGATATTTGATTTTTTTTCCTTATTATCAATAAAGCAATAAATTGAATACTCATGAACAGAACATTGTGTTAACAAGTTAATATCCTTTGTAACAGGTTTCTGTATGAAAGGGTATCTTATTTCCTAAAATCTTAGTGTGAATCCCATTATTACTAATATTAAATCGTTTGAGTAATTCTAAGAACGAGATTCCTAGGATAACATATTTTGTAATATTTTGTATAACCAAAAAACTTGTTCCAAAAAGTTTCTTTATTTTTTATTGTAATATCAGATAACTTGTAAAGGATTTTAAGTTGTTCACCATTTGTTGATTTTATAACTTCAATTGTTTTTTCCCAAAAACAATTGAGGGACTAAGTCAGAGCATAGACAGTTTAAATCATCACCATAACCAACTAAGGCAACTGTATCAAAAGAAAATGAATTTTTGATATCAATTCTAATTCTGATAAACCATTTCTGACTAGTAACTTGAGATAATAATCCAAGAAAAGGTTGGTCAATTTTTTGTAAAATTTATTCTAGATCATCCTTTTTGCTGTTTCTTTTGAGTTTTTTTTAATTTCTGATTTAATTTTGGAAACATCTTGTTGAAGAGTTTTAAGATTAGGATTTGGAGTTCTTATATTTGTTTCTACATTAGAAGACGTAGAAAAGCTGTTATTACTTATGCTCCGTTTGTTTGGAGGAAAATCAACATCTCATGAAAAATATATTTTAAAGAAAAAGAATTCATGGAAAAACAACTAATTTCTAGTGTTTGGAAAAAAAATTGCTAATATTTTTCATTGTTTGGTCAAATTCTAGACCATTAGATGTAAACTCAAAACAAACAAGTTTTCAATTATGATGAAATTGATTTTTGTTTTGAGAACAAAAGATGTATCGTTGGATTGTAAAACTGATCAAAGTATAATTATAATTTTTTCATATTTTTTTATAAAAAAATTTGAACCCAAAAGTTAGAACCTCATTTTTAACTTCATTTTAGGACCTCAATTTTAATATATATATATATATTGTATCTTTTATATATATGCAGTATTATGTATAAAAAATATAATTTTAATTTAGTTCATTGTTGTTCTCATGTATACATTGACAAAAAAAAAAACTTATTAATGATATTTTAATGCTATGAGGAAAATAACTTCTCAATGAGTATAAGGGAAGTTCTTTTCCATCTTAGAACTCTTATTATGAGTTGACTTATTATAAATTTTGTTTGACTGATTTTATTTTCTTTTTTCCAAACACTACAAAATAAGGAAAACATTTTCAAGAGATTAGTTTTCCTCCAAACAAACGGAGCATTAGGTATTTAAATTCAGAATTTTTTATTGACTCATCATCAGTGTCAATTAGAATAGATTCTAGTTTTGCAATTATTTATTGATCTAATTTTAACTTTTTAATACGTTTGTGAACACGACAGTATTTTGCAATGTGTCTTGGTGCATTACATCTAAAACAAACAACTTGTTTGGTTTGAGATTTATCTTCTTCTGTTTGAATTTCAGTATTTTTTGAAGCATTATTAGTTTTGTCATGGTTATGGATTGTTGGTATACATAGAGATTCTAAAGTATTGGGAATTTGTAGGGAAGGAGATTGGGTGGTTTCAACAAGAAGTTGTTGTAATCTTTTATTTATTTCATTAATGAAATCATTTTTGTTTGTATCTTGTTTAATAGAATTTTAATACGCTAACTTAGGTTGGATCAAGGGTGGATGGTTCAGATTTAATGATGGTTTTTTGTGTATTATCATACCATGGTTGAACCATAGTGGTAGCGTTGATGTCTTTGAGGGAAAAGGATAAGTAGCCCAGTCAATATTGGGGTCATCGAGGGATAATTCAAAATATTCAAAAAACAATACTTGTTTTTGAACTCCATTAAGAAAAATCATAATATTCGTTTTGAATAGACTGACGTTTTCACCTGTATAATGATTGAGATATCACTCTGTTTTGGCAGTATTATAAGGAGAATAAAAATCTTTTTGTAATGATTTTTTGTCAATAACAAAATCATCTTTGATCAAAACATTTAATTTAGGATCATTATTATCTGCCATTTGAGAATAAGTTGGTGACATTGGTGGAGAATCTTTTAGTTCCGGGTTGGAACTGGTATGAGACTCTGGGTGTTGAACATTGTAAAATGGTTTTGGAATGGATCTAGAGTGATCAACTGCACATAAATCAGAATGATAAGAAGTACTTGGAATAGATGAAAATTGATTTTTTGTTTTATAAGAGGTACTTATTGCAGTAGAGAAAGAATTTCTAGGAGGAATTTCTATTCTGATTTAAAAGACGAACCAAGATTAATATTTTGAAAATCAATTGATTGACTACGAGAACTAAAAGTTATTTCTACTTTTCCATTGCTGGCTTGAGTAATATACTTTATGTTTGTATTTTCTACTTTCTTAGGAATTACAGCCTCTTTTAACTCCCGAGTTTTTGGTATGGTTATTTCATTCCATTTAATGGTTCTAGGAATTATCATATTGGATCGAGTAATGTCTGTTTGGATAAATAAGGTCTCTCCTTTTGGAGATTTTCTTAAAGATTTTGTACCAAAGCATAGGACATAGCTTTGTAATGAATCCTAAAGATTAAGGAAATTGGGAGAGATACAAAAGTCATTTTGTAATTGTAAGTTTTGATGTTCAAAGTGAGTGTATCTAAGAGATTTTGATCACTTAATGAAATTGTAAAATTAGGATAACAATCAAAGTGGATTCAACCACTACAAAGGTTAGTTTCCACTGTGCCTAAGAGTGAATCATTAAATTCTAACATTCTACAATAACGTAGACATAAAATAATTGAAGTATGTAAACCTTCACGAGTTAAAGGCTTAATACCTATTTGGACTAATCCAATATGAAGGTAATTATATTTTTGTATATGTTTTTCGAACGATCTCTGTGTTAGAAGATTTTGTTTCATAAGATTTAAAGAGCTTAATATCTCTTTCTTTAGTTTTAATTGTATCATCATTACGACTTAAGATATTAAATTTGGATTCCTTTTTATATATTTTGTTTATTTCCACTTGGAGAATATTCCAATTATTAACATCTCTAACTAAATCTTCAAGATTAATTTCTTCTTAATTGACGATTCTATCGTCAGATGTTGAACTAGAAGTAGAGGTTGTTCTAAAAGGAGAACTCATGTTTGAAAATTTCTTGCAGAACAATGCTTATTACTAAGGGTACAGGCTGCCACTTACTATGACAGTCCGTCGCCTACTGGCCCCTTTTGCCCTTAGACCTACCAAAACACTGACAAAGCAACGATAACTTTAGATTCCACGGTAAAGATAGTAAGTGTAAAACTTGAGAGTATATATATATAGAGTGCGTCTCACATGCGGTTCAGCGCAAATAGAGTTATTTGTGGACTTTTAATCCTGACTGTTCATTCTTAAATGAACATATCGGATGTCCAGAATTGTATTTCGATTTTAAGCTCCCCATATACGCAAATCTCGTCTCCTCCTTCTGCCATCTCCATTCTCCACCCAAGCCGCACCTCCTCCAGTGAAGACCGGCGTACCAGCGACTCTGTCTGCCGCACCTCCACCATCGAAGCCAAGTCAAACCCCCTTTGGTGAAGACCCACAAAGCAGCTCCTCCGTCTGCCACACCTCCACCATCGAAGCTCATCGAACCAGCAACTCCGCAGCCCAAGTCAACGAATCTCCAGTGAAGCCCATCAAACCAGCAAAACAGCAGCTCCTCAACTCATTCGAGCCGCACCTCCTCTGATGGCGATTTGAGATATGTTAATTTTAAGCTGATTTGATAAAGTTAAAAATCTGGAAAAGTCATCTACTCCATTGGATACATGGAGGTGTAGCTTCGATGGGTATTTCGGTCACCGTCTACATTCGCACCTCCTCGGATGGTGATTTGAGCTCAATTAAATTTTACGTAAATTGATGTGAAAGCTCCTCCCGTGCCAAGACAACCTTCTTTCAATTCATTTTACCTTTGTATGACTGATCATGTCTATCGTTAAAAGAAATATGTTAATTTTAAGCTGATTTGATAAAGTTAAAAATCTGGAAAAGTCATCTACTCCATTGGATACATGGAGTTGCAGATTCGATAGGTATTTCGGCCATCGTCTACAGAGGAGGAGCGATTTCGATGAGATGAGGTGCGGGTTTCGATGGTCGGATGGTGGCTTCACTGGTCAGAGTTGCGAGCACACAGAGGGGGCAGACAGAGGAGATGAGATGTGGGTGAGTGAAAGTGAAGGAAGATTAAAAACCAGCACCTCCTCCTAAGCGTTAGATCTGTTAGTGTATGAATGGAGGGTCAGGATTAAATGCCCGCAAATAACAATATTTACAGCTCAGCGTATAAGAGAATATCGCTATATATATATATATATATATATATATATATATAAAGCCCATTTTTGGTAGGCAATACATGCCCACCGAAAGTGGGCATGAAATGGACCAATGGCCTATATTATTAAAAAATAATAATAATAATGGTACTACACCGAAATACAGCAGCATATTGTAGTATCCTATTTTTGTTTTAAAAATAAATAAATCACGAGAATAAAAATGATATGAAAGACCCAACCCAAGCCAAGACCCAAACTCTATCAATTTGAACCCAATAGTGAACCGATCATCAATCAAGAAAAGCCCAATTGTCAAAGTCCAACCCAATTACCTTAAGAAATAAGAACCTACACAAAACCAAACCCGTTAACCCACCAAAACCAAAGCCCTATTACCTAAAGGCCTACCCAAAATCCCGGCCAAGACCCAAACTTAACCTACCCAAATTCTAACCCACCAACACAAAATTCTAGAAGGAAATTGGTGGGAGGAGCGCCGATAGAAACCAAAAGAGAGAGGAGTGACAGAGCAGAGAGCATGGAGAGACAGAGCAGAGATCACGATATGATCCTATGTTGATAGGCTATATTGAGTGTCGTTTTGATAGTGACAGATTAGTATATAAGCTAGCCTTTAGTCCTGTAAAAGACAGTTAAGAATTTGATGTGAAAAAAAGAGTTTTCTTCTGTGTATCTTCTCCATGTTCTCTCTGTATTTCTTTTAAGTTCTTCCACCACCATTGTTGCTTGGTCAAGGTTTGAACGGGTTCTATCAATTGGTCTTAGAGGTCTCTTGATTCTACTATTCCCTTCCGCAAGGTTAAGGTTCGAAAGGGGTAATCAAGTATTCTTGATTCTGATTTTTGGTTCTACGCTTCCCTTCCTACGCAAATCCACAAATCATAAACAGTTTGCTGCCATGGACGATCAACAATCTAAAGCCATTCTTCAAAAAACATCTTTCTTTTATTGAAGCGAAGATGGAACAAGTATTGGTCACCGTTCAACATATTAGCTCGATGTTGGTTCGTTGGGATGAGAAATTCGATAACTTAAAGAAAGAATTATTCAGGCGAAGGTTGGCATCCTTCAAAAAAATGAGATGTGATTTAATCAAACAAGAAGATGTTACTCAAGGAAGTTTTGATGATGATCATATATTACACGAACAAGAACCAAAAGAATCAGTAGAGGAAGTTGAGCAATCAAAGATCTTGTTCACAGCTTTTGTCCATCAATTTAATGAACAAGACCAAAGGCTACCAAAACTATTTTTCGATGATAATCACAATTTCAAAATGGAGTTTAAGATTGATTTGTTGGATAAAGATGAACTATCTCCACTTTCCCAAGCTAAGCAAATTAGAATTTTGGAGTGGTTTTTCTTGGGTGTAATTGAAGATGAACCAAATGCATGCAAACTATTTGTGGAAATGCTCCAACCAGAAATAGCTTATTGGACTTATGATAATCAAATTGAAATGACTACCATAAGAATCTCGTGGTACGAGATCAATGGATTTCCATTTGATCCTTGAGGCAATTACAACGTGGTGGCACTACCTTTAGCAAAAATCCAGAAATTTAATTTGAGTCAAAGGGCTGGACAGCTCAGGAATAATAATGGAGGCAATTACAACGTGGTGGCACTACCTTTAGCAACAATCCAAAAGTTCAATTTGAGTCAAAGGGTTAGACAGCTCAGGAATAATAAAAGGGCAACTAAATCAAATCTTTTCAATCAGAGATGATCAATAAGCTGACACAACAGCAAAGAAAATAGAAGGAATGGGATCATGAACAACATTTAAAGAATTACAGCGTAAGCTTCAAAAAGAAGAAGAAGAAGGATAAAGTGCATTTTGGAGTGCTTGTGAAGCAAGATTTGGCTGAGAGTAATGCAAATGTTCACAAAAAGGATAGAGTGCATTTATGTAGAATTAAAGCTTGAATAGTCTCTTGATCTCGGGGTCTGGAATCTGCAATGACATGCAAAAAATTCTTCGTGACAGTGTTGATAATCTAAGTGCAATATGAAGATTATATCTCAATTGTCAACATAATTTTTGCTTTACATTTTCACAGTTCCTACGTTGTATGCTGTCAACCTTGAGGACAAGGTTGTTCTTAAGGGGAAAGTAATTGAGATGATCATATGTTGATACGCTATATTGAGTGTCGTTTTGATAGTCAGAGCTTAGTATATAAGCTGGCCTTTAGTCCTGTAAAAGACAGTTAAGAATTTGATATGAAAAGAAGAGTTTTCTTCTGTGTATCATCTCCATGTTCTCTCTGTATTTCTTTTAAGTTCTTCCACCACCATTGTTGCTAGGTCAAGGTTTGAACGGGTTCTATCAGAGCATGGGGTGACAGGGAGAAACATGGAGAGACAAAGAAGAGCTTTCGTTTTTGTTTGGCTTTAATGGAAGTGGGAAGCACGGGATATAAAGGCAGAAAAAATCGGAGGGAAATGGGGAGGGATTTTTCGAGAAAATCTAGAGAAAAATGAGGGATATTTGAGAAGAATATTGAAAGATTTTGAAAAAGGCCAGAGTTTGTTTTCGAGAGGGAGAAAAGCCGTGGAGATTTGAGGGAGGAAGATCCAAAAATTTTAAAGGAAAAGTAGAGTTTGTTTTGGCAGAAAAACCGGAGAAGGGGTGGAGTTTCTTTTGGAGAGAGAAAATGAGAGATTTTTGGAAGAAAGTCGAGGGTTTTCTGTTAGAGAGAAAAGTCTGAATCTTTGGGGCTTTTTGAGAAGGAAAGACCCAGAAAAAAAAACAACAAAGGAAAAGGGGATTCCTTTGAGAAGAGAAATCTAGAAAAAGAAGAGAAGAAACCGAGCAGAAAAGAAAATTCGAAGGTAGTTTCGATCTTCAGTTTCAATTTCAATTTTTTTTTCATTTTTTTTTTGTTTTTTGTTTTTACGCTGTACCAATCATGCATGTCAAGGGTTCCATTTACCTCGTTTGGATTTTCTATTTTTGTGGATTTTGTTGCTTGGATTTGGTTATGCTCATTTCTAGTTTTGATTGCTGGCAGAGGGAAGAAACTGACCGGACGTGAAGCAGTGGAGACCGGTGTGCTACTGAGTGAGAAGATGAACAGTACCGGGTCCACTGTTGGGCCGGATTTTGTATAGTCATGGAGCCAGATCTTGGTATTGTCGGATCGGGTTAGGTTTTGTAATTGGGCTATTACAAGTTGTAGGCCGATTTTGGCATTGGGCTGGGTCTCTGTACATTTGTATAGATTCGGGCCAGATTCAATTATTAACATATTGGGCTTTTTTGTTTTAATTCTAGGAATTTGTTTATTTTTAGGTTTTAACTTTTAAATGGTGTTGGGCCTTTAGTTTAATTATGTATTGGACTTTTTTGAGTTTATATATGTATTTTGGGCTTTTAAAGATATTTTGGGCTTTGAGTCTTTGTTTGGCTTATTAATGTTGCATTGGGTCTTTTGCATAATTATTAGGCCAACCCCCCAAACATCCAATCATGTTGAGAGAATTTCAAAGAATTCATTTCTCGAAATATTCCTTTCAAAAAATTGAATTTAAATTCTTCAAATAGAAGTTAGAGAATTTTAAAATATTGATTTCTCAAAACGTTCTATTTTAAGAAATAAATTTCATCAAAAAATAGAATTTTAAAATAAAAGGAATCAATAGCAAAAATTCAGTTTATTTGAATATTGTATTTTAAAACCGATTAGGAGAAGGACTTGAAAGTATTTAGCTCTGTCCAAAAGATTTTATTTATGATATCACAAGAATAAATTGATTTCATCATTTATTTGAAATTAATGGAATTTCTTCCACCCATTTGATAATAAATGATTTTTCAGGTATATGGAAAATTCATTAAAACAAATCGGGACATACAAGAACATTTTTAAGAAAAAGCATGAAAAATCAAAAAGGCAACCGATTAGGGAGTTGTGGGGTGCCTAACACCTTCTCCACACTCAATAGACCCCCTTACCCTATTTTCTCTAGTTCATAGACTTAACATTTCAGTTTCCAATTGCATTATAATCAATTGGTGGCGGCTCTTACATTTTCTTACATTTTTTCAATAGTGTCAGTCCGCGTCGTGACCCCGATTGCGACACATATCACGAACAAAGGGACATATCATGAACAAAGGGAAAAAAAAGAAAAAAAAAGACAGTGCAGAGAGAGAGGCGCTTGGTTTTGTGACGATTCTTAGCAAAGATTGAAGTTTCTAAGGACGCAAAATAAGATTAAGGAGGTTCTCATCAAGATTTAAGGTAAGATTTTCATTATTTTTGAAACTAGATTTAGGTGGAAATTTTGTGGAATCCTTGAAGAGATGAAATCTATGGTTAAGCATGCTTGATTAGGACTTGTTCAAGATTAAAATTGTAGGTTTAGTTGTTGGTTTGAACTCGACATGTAGATTGTAGGAGATTTGAGGAATTGAGAATTTCTAGAGAGAAAAGGTTAAGTTCTTGATTGTTCTTAAGTTAATTGTTAGTAGGATATGAAATGGGTGTTATATTGGTTATGAAATGAGCTTCGATAAATTTGAGTTTTATGCGCTAAGTTCAAATATGTAAAATTTTTCATAATATAACATGTATTTTAAAAAATAAATGTTTAAATGTTTCTCTATAGAAAAAAAAATGTGCAGTAAAAATAAATGAATAAATCAACATTATTGAACTTATTTTCTAAAATGTGCAACCTGGCCCACCTACATGGCACACACATAATTTGGACAAATTTGGATTTTTTTTTTGGGTTTTTTGTTCATAAGTCCTTTATGTGTGTTTCTTATTCTATTTAGTTTTTTAAAAGTGTTTATAATCCAATACATCCTTAAGTATTAGAACTTTTGCCAAATAAAGACAAATTTAATATTTTTGCTAGTTTAACGACAAGTTAACCCTCTCTTTCTCTCACAAATACTTTCTCCATCTCTCACGCATACAATCTTGCCGACAATGGATCCTTTTCGTTTGACCAACATTTTTGTCTCCGTAACCACCAAAATGAAGCTGGATTTCCAAGAGAAAAATTGAACAAACCATGAAAGTTTTCGTCCATTATAGCCACAAAAATCATGAAGAGAAGCTCATGGCCACCGAAACTTCTCTCATTCAATCGGCCAACTCCGACTACTGTTTTAGAAACTGAAGACATTGTTGAGCTCACAAGAGAAAGGGCTATGATTCCTCACCAATTTCTAGCTGTATTGGTGACTTTTATTAAAATTCTCTGAATTATGGGTAGGAAATCTTTTGAATTTATTTTGGCATAATTTCAAAAATAATTGTGAATTTTTGTGAAATCTACAGAATTCTAGGCAAGTTTGAGTAATTCTCTAATTATCTAAATTTTTGGTTGTTTTTTTGTTTAATTTTGAGAATGCTCTAAATTTTTTATAGGAAATTTAGAGGATTTCTGGTAATAGGGTATAAAGTGTAGGGTTTGAGATTTACGATATTAGAGTTTAGTGCTTAGAGTTTAGGGTATAGGGTTTTGGGATTTAGGAGATTATAATTTATTATTTAGGATTTTGGGGTTTAGAACTTAAGGTTTAGGGTTTAGGAATATAAGTTAGCAAAATTTTTTGATTTTCTTTTTAGTTTTGTAAATTGCTCGTAATTATTTATAACATTTTTTGTTCAAAATTAAAATTAGAATTGTTAACATACAGAGGATTTTGGCAAATTCGGAGAATTTATCGTTTATAATGTTTAAAGTTTAAGATGTTAGGGTTTAGAAGATTATAATTTAGTGTTTAAAGCTTGAGATTTTGGGATTTAAGAGATTATGATTTAGTGTTTAAGATTTTGCGATTTAGGGTTTTGGGGTTTTCGAGTTTAGGATATAGAGTTTCGGGTTGTTTTTTATTTGGTTTTTAAAAATTGTAATTATTTTTATTATATATTTTATGAAATCCTCTAAAAAATTTTTTGATTAATTTGAAAAATTTCTCTGATATATTTTTTAAAATTTTAGGAAATTCTTAAAATTTGAGACAAGTTTATGAAATCCTCTGAATTTTTGGTTGTTTTTTATTTAATTTTCAATTTTTTTAAGTTTTGTTGATATAATTTTTATGAAATCATTTGAATTTTTTTTGCTTGATTTTAAAAACTCCTTTGATTGATTTTTGTGAGTTTTAAGAAATTTTCTCAATTCTATGAGTTTGAGAAATTTTTTGAGTTCATTCAGATGTTTTGGTGAATGAATATTTAAACATATCGATCATGGGTTTAATTGGAAAGAGTTTTCGTCCTGATTATGAGTTATTTTTTGAAAAAAAAAATCAACTTCTATTTTTAGAGATAAAACTATTTTAAAGTTAAAAATAAAAAATAAAAAATAAAAAATAAAAAGGTTTTGATGATGTCAACATATGTCATACATCGAAAAATTTATTGGAATAAATATAATTTTGTCCAGAATTATTTGAAGCATTTATTGAAATATTGAAAAATTGATTTTTTTGGGGGTTGCAAATCATTTTCCTAAATACTCCTAAATTTGGATCGTTGAATTACAGAAAGTTAGAGTCGGAATCATTTTAGTGCGGCAACTTAAAAAGTCACTAATCCACTTACTTTTCCTCTTTTTCTCCACGCCCTTCTTTTCCTGCACAGTCCTGTAAAGCAAAAATGTTGCAGAGATCATAACAGAAGTAGATCTTCTTCTAGAAGAAAAAAAAACCCACGATGAAATACAACTTTTATATTCTTTACAGGCTAAAATGTGGAAAAGAAAAAAAAGTTTTAGCTCCAGCACGCAGCAAAAAAGAAAGAATTGATTCTGTAAATCGAACCCCATTCATTACGACATCAATATATTCCTTAAAATTTAAAACTAGAGGTAGAGCATATTTAGCCTTCAAATTTCATGCATAATCAATCCAGATGCAATGTAAACATAGCCTTCGTGTGTGCTAGCTGTAAAAATATTGCCATATCTAAACATAAGATTAAGGAAGCAAGTGGTGACGCAATTTTGAGTGGATGTACGTGGATCCATTAATTTTTTTTTAATTTATGCAAAAAAATCAATGTCACCTTTTTAACACGAAGAACTTGGGTAATATTAGGGCTATACTATAGCTGACTTGAGCGAAATTCTCACCGACACCCACATTCACGCACATGGGCCGACTGTAACCAAAGCCCAGTGATTGTTCGAACCACTACCACTAGAAAACCTTGACTGATAGGAAGAGGCAATGCCCCCACTTATCAACTGCCTATTCAACTCCACATCTTCCGATGTGGGACTCTATCATATTCAAGCGCCGGTAGAGCAATATTAAGGCTCAAGTTCGAGTTCGATTTGAGACAATGCATGTAAAACCTCTTTATAGTCATAACGGTGAAACCAAATTAGTTTTATTACTGTGAGGTTATAGCTTAATAGTGTGTAGTTACAAAAATGATTGTTTTGACTTGGTTTCCTTAATGCAAGTGGTTTATAGTAAAGTATGCACTACATTAATATTAAACTCGTGTAGGCTTTAAACAGAGAAGAAATCATTACTGCAATTGGATAAGAAGAGGAATGCGATAACTCTGAAGATGATAGTTTGGAAATACAAAAAAATTCGTGCAAAGAAGCTCTTAGCATGCTTGATAAGTTAGAATATTTAGGCTTCAACAATAAAGTATCCGAGCTGGTGAGTTATTACTTAACCACAAGTTCAAAGTCTCTTGTTTATTATAATGGAAATCCTCCTAAATATGTCTCAACGGTCCATATGATCTTTAGTACTGACTCCATCAATTCTCAAATGAATGATTCTTACACACCTAGCTAGGGCACCATATTTACAGATATATATATATATATATTTATTTAATTAATTTTATATATATTCCGCCCCCAACATGCATGATCAACCTATATATATACCCTCCAACACCAGATCCTTTAACCAACCCAAGAATTCCCTACTGAGGTGTCTGTACAAGAAAGTAGAGAATGGGAGCTAACTTGACACATGAGAACAGGAATGGATTCTTGCCCGAAAGGATATCACCAACTACGGTTGTCCCTGTATATTCTCTTGATCTATGGAAGTCCTACATTGCTGCCTCCAAAGTGAACAATAAGCTTGTAAATCAAATCTAACCCTAGCTTAGCTTGTTGTGATCCTAATACATATTTTTCCCTCTAATGGATTTCTAATTTTCTTTTGTTGGTTAAGTTGGTGATTGAATTCACTGCTTCATGGTGCGGATCGTGCCGATATATGGAACCATTTATGACAGAGTTTGCTGCTAAATACAGTACTGACGTTGATTTCATCAAGATTGACGTCGACAACTTGGCTGTAATATTATACTCCGACGATAACCTACTACATATTATCTGATCTTGTTTTTGTTGTTTTCATTCTCTCTCACTAAATATTTACCTAAATGAAACAGGTTGTGGCGCGGCAATTTGAGACGAGCGTACTCCCGGCAGTTGTACTGGTTAAAGATGCCAAAGAAGTTGATCGAGTTGTGGGGGTCAAGAAAGATGAACTGCAGAAGAAGATTGAGAAGCATAGGAAATGATAGCACCAACACAGTGCTGCAGTACCTAAACTAATGCCTAAAAAGCCAAAATAAGACTGTTACCGCACTCTCGTCTTGTGTTATTCTATATTTTGATAGCAAAATCAGACTGAAGTTTCTACATGTATCCTATGTTTTTTCAACGTATTAGTTGAAGTCTTTGAACGTTTAACAGCATCCATAACAAAACTCACTAGAAAATAAAATTACTAGAAGTGTAGTACATACAATATTTATACTTTTTTCCAAGGAGGGTAGTACCTCTTATATAGGTCGCCACCAACTGAATTACAATGTAAAACTAAAACTAGAAAATCCCCAGAAGAACAAGAAATTAAGTTATTAGCTATCACTGCTTCAAACCTTTTCCCCCTCTATCTACGTTCAGTCTGCGGATCAGTATGTGAATGAATGGTCGTCCCTATTCTGAAAAGTCTGATACTTTATGATGACGTCAAAAAGGTGTCACTACCGAAAAAGACGATCAGTTGGTCAGACCTGCAGTTAGGTACGGATACCAAGGATGAAGATCCTTCCAAGAAGCCGAGCAGCCAAGCAATCCTGCAGCCAAGCACAATGAGCAAAGGTGAGCTAAAGGCCGCACCAGAGGTAGTCCTCTGGCATTGGCGCTCCGACGCTCAAGTCAGTTCTTATCACAAAATCAGGCAAACTCCTTGACCAGAGCTTTCTCTCAGCCAGAATTCAAATTTTCATTAGTTAGGGTTCGATAATACCTGACTTGTTGAGTTTTATATAGGATTAAGGATCACTATTGAAGTGGGTCTTCTAATTATGATTGTGGACCGCACCCAACTGTTTTTCACCTTGGTAGGTCCAGCAGGTGACCCATAACCCACCTACCGAGATAACTGTTGGTAAGCTTGAATAATCTTTGGGCCACATATGACGTGGTGGAGCACCATTGGTGGGGTCATTTTTGTAATATCAGTTGCCCCCCAACTCCCTTATCGAGGCGCTGTTCTGCGCAAATCGATGAGAGGAGTAATTATGTCATTCCATTAATGAGGAGATGACAGCCCAGACCCTCATATCAACGGTCCATGTTTGTGCGGCTCATGGGCCATCTGTTTCTGGCCATTGATCTGATGAGGGCCCCTGGCTATAAGAGGACTTGGAAACCAGTCATTCCATACTTCTTCTAAAATCCGAGAGCTTATACCGAGCAGTCGTGCATACCGAGCAAGAAACATACCGATCAAGAAAACATTCCAAAAATCCTGATTTACCGAGCATTCATTGAGGTAAGACATGTCTTCCTCCAATTCTAGTACATTTTCTATATTTGGTCTCTCAACCTCTTCTTCTTATAGTGACCGAGAAACTCCCTCTACCGATGAGGTGGTTATAACTCAGACAAATCCTCCTACCATAAAACCAATTTTTGTAGGGTCTTCCTCGGTAGATTACCCTGTAGAGTATGCCCCTCATGATCTTCCCTCTCCCAATGAGAGGGGTGGAGGTACTGATGCCAGCACCACTGAACCGACCTACCTCACCTGTGACCAGTCAAATAGTTATATTGACGAAGTAGTGGCCAAGTGTGGTCTGCCCTACCCTTACCGACGTGTGGGTAAGGGTGAGTCTCCATTTCATCCTAGGAGAGGTGAGTTTGCTATCTCACTTCGGTCACTCTAAGCCGGTGCTAGGATTCCCTTTCCACCAGCCATAACCAGCCTCTTTCGTCGGTTCAACCTCTCTTCAGCCATTCTGGCACCTAACTCCTGGCACTTTCTGGCCAACATTTTGTGTCTTTCTCATAGATACCATCTCGGTATATCTTCCTCGGTCATTCAACACCTTTCTCTTCTGTGCCATCTACCGAACTCTCCTGGCCTCTTTTACCTAAAACTCAAGCTAGGACTTAAGATTCCCTTGTACAATCAGTCCATCAAAAAATGGAAAAATTCATACATTTTTTTAAGAGTTCCTCTTCTTGATGGAGAGGAACTTCCCTTCCGTACAACCTGGTCGGTAAGCTAGGACTTAAGGTTTGCTCGTTGGGGCTGATACCGACATGAAATTCAGCCTGCAGGACTTCTTAGTTTCTAACTTTTGTTACGGATCTCGGCAAGGTTTGCTTGTTTT
This sequence comes from Euonymus europaeus, assembly GCA_963580455.1. Lineage (NCBI taxonomy): Eukaryota > Viridiplantae > Streptophyta > Magnoliopsida > Celastrales > Celastraceae > Euonymus > Euonymus europaeus. The sequence goes on from OY756965.1 coordinate 6,741,173, forward strand.
CATTTCTTCAATATTTTTGGTCATCATCACTGATCGGTATATGTTTTGACTTGTTGTGATGCTTTGCAGACATGGCTAACTTGTCCGAGTACATGGCAATGAACGCAGCTCCTCTTCCTCGGCAACGGAAGAGTAAGAAGACTAGCAAAGGCAAGGACCCCAAGAGGCCACGTGTGGGGGCCACGGGGGAGACCAGGGCGTCGGAGATAGTCCTTACTGGTGCAACCACATCGGTCACCACTGTTACCCTGAGTGCCCCATCTCCTCGGCTTGGAACTCCTCGACTTGGGGTTTCTCAAATCCCTCGCCAGGTTAATGACCCTCCTTTGGGACCAATTACCAAGGAGGACTTTGCTCGGCATGCTCCCCAATGGGATGTCAATCAGACTGACATGGTGGTCAATCCAAGAGTGGCTACCGAGATGCTGAAGCATTTGCCTACCCCTACAGACTATGACAGAGTGTCTAGTCTAACTTCTATGGAGCATCTGACTCAGATGAACTCCCTCTTCATGCAGGTACTAGTTGGTTTTAAGAGCTCGGTTTCTTCCTTTTTTGGTTTAAATTTTTACTAACTCTTTTTTTTTCTAGACTGCCGTCCACCTCTCTGCCCTTCCTTCCAGCATTGCTCGGTTTGCCTATGAGGAAACCGTTCAAAGGGAGAGAGCTGATGCTGCTGAGGAGCGAGCTACCAAAGCCAAGAATGAGCTCAATTTGATGAAGGCAGAGATGGAAGAGATGCAACAATCTCACTCTGCTCAAATGGAGAAGGCTTCTCGGCAGAGAAGAGAGCTGAAGGAAAGGACTATCTTCTTGGAGCGCAAACTGAAGAATGCTGAGGAGACGTATCAGCGACTCCTCGGTGATACCGAGCAGCAGACCATCCAGAAATTCAGGGACTCTGAGGAGTTCATGGCTGCCCTGAGGGAGGAAGGCTTCTATGGCTTTCATGAAGGGGACAAGGAGTCCAGGAAGCTACTTGTTAAGGCTGGCCTGGACTCTTCAATCCTGACACCCTTGTGTCCTCTCATGGGAAGGGACCAGCTTGAGGAGTCCAAGGAGGAGATCCTTGAAGCCTTTAGGGAAGGCTGAGCAGAGGAGGAAGAGGGGCCTTGTAGAGACTGACTTCTCTGAGGAGGAGGCTTCTGATGAGAAAATCGAGGTGGTGGAAGAAAAGGAGACAGCAGTAGCTGATCAGGGGGCATTGCCAAACCCAGCTCATCTTCCACCTGCTATGCTTACCGAGGAGGCTCCTTTGGCCGCTCTAGTAGATGCACATCCTACCGAGGAGCCAGTCTCTGAAGTTCCTGCTTTAGATGTTTGGGTTTTCTTTTGTATGGGCTTAGCCCCTTCAAGTTCTTCTCCTTGCTTGTAATGAACTAGTTTGGTTCTTAATAAAATAAGCATTTTTGATTGCTCGGTAATTCACATTCATATACTTGTGTATTTTTCTTTTTATCTTTGAAGGTCATCATGCCTTTCTGGTCGGTAAGCCGACCAGTCTTCTTGTATTTTTAGGACTTTAAGTCTCAAATTTTCTCAAGTTTCTCAGAGGGTGCGGATACTACCCTGGTCGGTAGGCCTACCAGGGTCTTAGTATCTCTTTTCCTTTAGGATCAAAATCTCTATGTTTTGATTGCCTAGTTGGTATGCCGACTATGATCTTCAAAGCTTTTTCTTCCTTTCAGGAATATCTTGAAACCTGGGATGCCATCCTGGTCGATAGGCCGACTGTGGCTCTTCGACCCTTTTTATTGGAGTCTCGAGTCTTTAGTGTTGTGTAGATACTATCCTGGTAGGTAGGCCGACCAGGCTTGTAGTATCTTCATTTCCTCTCTTTGGAAAATTTGTGTAAGTCTTGTCATCTTGTGACGCTGGTCGATATGGCATTGATACTTAGCCAATTTTTTGGCTAAGTTTGCATGTTATCCAGGTCAAGCCTTCTCCTGCATTGTGATGCTTTATTTTGGGAAAGAGACCTGAGCTTTTATTCATTCCCGCATGTTTCAAACTGAAAAGCAAATACATAAAATAGAAACATCATGTGTTACAATAAAGCATTACACATAGTATCTTCAAAGATTATCCACATTCCAGGGTCTCATATCCCCGGGTCTTTTTGGATCTTCGATTTTGTATGTGCCTTCTTTCAAGATCTCACAACTAGGTAGGGTCCTTCCCAAGTTTCACCTAGCTTACCTGAATGCTTTCCTGTGGCAACTACCTTTCTTAAAACAAGGTCTCCAATAGAGAACTTTCTCCTCTTTACTCGCCTGTTGTGGTATTGAGCTGTTCTCTGTTTATATGCAGCAGTCCGGATCCTTGCTTCTTCTAAGAGATCAAGGTTATTTAGTAGTAGTTCATCATTCATTGTTTCTTTGAAGTTGGTGGTCCTCAGTGAAGGGACTCCAATTTCGATCGCGATAACTGCCTCGGTCCCAAATGAGAGGGAGAATGGAGTTTCACCTGTTGAAGTACGGGGTGTGGTACGGTATGACCACAGTAAACTAGGTAGTTCTTCAACCCATCACCCCTTTGCTCCATCCAGCCTTGTTTTCAAGCCTTCTAGGATGGTCCGGTTTGTAACCTCTGCCTGTCCATTGGTCTGAGGATGTGCCACAGAGGTAATCCTTAGGTCAATGCTAAGGTCTTCACAAAACTTATGCATCTTTCTGCTAACAAATTGTCTTCCATTGTCTACCACCAGGGCCTGTGGCAAGCCATACCTGCAGACAATAGTTCTCCATATGAAGTCCATTATATTTTATTCTGAGATAGCCGCCAATGGCTCTACCTCTATCCATTTAGTGAAGTAATCAACAGCCACAATAAGGTTTCTCATTTGCCCTATTGTCTGGACGAATGGTCCAAGGAGATCCATGCCCCATTGTGCAAATGGGCAGGGGTTTTGCATGGGGATAATGTCAGAGGAAGGTACCCTTGGTACGTTTGAGTGCCTCTGACACTTATCACACTTTTGCACAAGCTTCTTGGCATCCTTCATCATAGTAGGCCAATAGTACCCGCATCTCAGCACCTTATGACTTAAGGTCTTGGATTCTATGTGGCTTCCACATATCCCCTCATGCACTTCTCGGAGTGCATAGTCTGCATCTTTGGGTGCTAGACATTTCAGATATGGAAGAGTGAATGATCTTTGATACAACTCTCCCTGGATCAGGGTATATCGAGCTGCTCTTTTTCGGAGGCTTTTTGCTTGGTTGCGATATTCAGGCAAACTTCCATCCTCCTAGTACTTCTTGATTGGATCCTTCCAACTCGGCTCATGATCAACATCAATATCCACCATCAAAGTTTGCACTTCAATGTTCTTTTGTGGGAGTATCTCCACTTGAACTGAAGTGGGTACCTATACTGAGGAGGCCGAAGCCAACCGTGCTAACACGTCGGCGCTTGAGTTTTCCCCTCTAGGTGTCTGCCTGACCTCCACCTTTGGTATCCTCTCCATCAATTCCTATACTTTTGCCAAGTACTTAATCATACTTGGTCCTTTTGCTTCATATTCTCCTTTGATCTGCTCGGTGACCAACTGTGAGTCACTATGAACGATCAAATTTTTAACTTTCAGCTGCTCAGCAAGGCGTAGTCCTGCCAGTACAGCCTCATATTCTGCCTCGTTGTTTGAGGCTTTGAAGTTAAATTGCAAGGAATATAAAATGGTCATGCCCCCCGGGCCGAGCAGGAGAATGCCAGCACCACTGCCCTCCTGGTTGGATGATCCATCCACAAACAATTGCCATTGTTCAGGTGCAGTGTCGACATTGTCCTGGTTGGTCTCTCTGTAGCATTCAATTATAAAATCAGCCAAGGCTTGTGCCTTAATAGCCTTCCTTGGCTGATACTTGATGTCAAACTCTCCCAATTCAATAGCCCACTTCACTAATCTTCTTGAAGTGTCTGGTTTTTGGAGGACTTGTTTTAGTGGCTAGTCAGTCAAGACAATTATTGTGTGTGCTTGGAAGTAAGGTCTTAGCTTCCTTGCTGCCACTATCAACGACAGAGCTAGCTTCTCAGCATGGGAGTACCTTGTCTCTGCACTGATCATCACCTTGCTTATGTAATATACCGGTCTTTGCACTTTGTCTACCTCACTTACCAGGACTGCGCTTACCACATGTCGTGATACTGCTAGGTAGAGGTATAAGACTTCACCTTCCTTTTGGACAAGTCAGGAGGGGAGGCTGGCCTAGATAATCTTTAAGATTTTCAAAGGCAATTTGACACTCAGGCGTCCATGCGAATTCCTTTGCCTTTTTTAACGCCTGGAAAAATGGTATGCACTTGTCTCCGGATCGGGCAAGGAACCTCCCTAGTGATGCTGCTCGGCCGGTCATCTTTTGAACTTCCTTGACATTTATGGGTGGCTCCATCTGCAGGATCGCTTCCACCTTTTCGGGATTCATCTCAATACCCCTGTTGGTTACCAGGAAGCCAAGAAACTTCCCGGATGCCACTCCAAAGGCATACTTTTCCGGATTAAGTTTCATTACAAACTGATCAAGTGTATGAAAGACCTTGCGCAGGTCATCAGGGTGGTCCTCAGCTTTCTTGCTCTTTACCACCATATCATCCACATAAGCCTCCAAGGACTTTCCTATCTGATCTTTGAAAATATGGTTCACCAACCTCTGGTAGGTGGCTTCAGCATTCTTTAATCCGAATGGCATCACCTTATAGCAATATGTCCCCTCAGGGGTGATGAATGAGGTTCCTTCTTGGTCTTTGGGATGCATTTTTATCTGATGATACCCCGAATAGGCATCCAAGAAGCTGAGGAGCTGATGTCCTAAGGGTGGCGTCTACTAGCTGATCAATCTTTGGTTGTGGATAGCTATCCTTAGGACAAGATTTATTCAGATCGGTGAAATCAACACACATCCTCCATTTCCCATTGGCTTTCCTCACCATGACAACATTGGCTAGCCATTCAGGGTATTGGACTTCTCTGATGAAATTGGCATCCATCAGCTTCCTCACTTCTTCCTTTATGGCTTCTTGGCGATCAGAAGCAAAGTTTCTTCTCTTCTGCTTAACCGGCCTGACACCAGGTATAATGCTCAGTCGATGTGTTATCATATTAGCACTTATGCCGGGCATCTCATCAGCACTCCATGCAAAAGTACCTACACTCGCTAGGAGTAGTTCAGTGATCTCCTTGGTCATTCTTTCTCCAAGTTGAGATCCAACAAGGAAGTTCCTTCCTGAGCCAGCCATGACCTCAACTTTCTTGAGTTCCTCTACTGGAGTGGGTTTGAACACCTGCTCTTCTACCCTCATATCTAGGCTGCCTACTGAGACCTTTTCTTTCTTCTTCTCTTTGAGTTCAGTGAAGTAGGTACTCCGGGAAGCCTTCTAATTTCCCTTTACTTCACCAACCCCCTTCGAAGTGGAGAATTTCATCTTCAAACAATAGGTTGAGACAACAGCTTTCACCTTGTGAAGTAGTGGTCTTCCTATGATGGCATTGTGTGAAGCCTTCACATCAACTACCAACATGTCCTCCATGTGCATCACTGTCCTGGGATGTGTTCCCAGTGTGACTGGGAGGGTTATCATTCATTTTGGTATGACTGACTCTCCTGTGAACCCATACAAGGGTACTGAGGTTGGCTTTAGCCTATCCTCCGAAAGCTTCATAGCCTTGAAGGTGTGGTAGAACAGGATGTCTGTTGCACTCCCGTTATCTACCAAGATTTTAAGACGTTGAAGTTGGTGATCACTGCATCAACTACCAAGGCGTCATCGTGAGGGACATGAACACCTTCCTCATCTTTCTCTGAAAATGTGATAACCTCCTCATCCTTCTTGACCCTTTTTTCCTTGGTTGGGTGCTCAGCAAGGCGAGCATATGCTCTCCTAGCTGATGTGCTTTCTCTACCTGCTGCAAACCGTCCAATAATGACACCACAAAAATTAATTGTTCCTGCTGTGCCTCTCTCATGTGGAGGAGAGTCTTCCCTTCTTCATGGCCTTCTACGGTCATCATCTTCTTTATTATCTCTCCTTCGCTTTTCTTCTCGATTTACAGTGTACTTCTTGAGGTGCCCTCTTCTTATCAACTTCTCAATTTCATCTTTCAACTTCCTGCAATCATCAGTATCATGACCATGGTCCTTATGGAACCTACGGTACTTGTCTGAAAACCTCATCCTCTCTAGAGGAGTCTTAATCTCCCTTGGCCATTTGACCAAGTTCTAGGCCACTATCTCATTCAGCACTTTTCTTGGAGAAGCATTTAGCGGAGTATAATTATTAAAACGACCAGGTGGCGGACCAGTTTGAGACTTCCTGGACGACTGGTCTCTTCGCCTGTTGTCTTCTCTTCCCGATCTCTTGTCACTGCCTGGTCGGCTACCTCCCATCCCTCTTGGGCAGCCCTTCTCACCAGAGCCTCTTGCCCTATCAAGAGAGGTTCACACTGCAAAACGAGAAGACTTCTGTGAATTAGTTGCCTTGATATATTTCTTAGTCCTTGCCAGGAGTTCGTCCATGGACTGGGGTGCATCGGTGCACAAGGAATTGCAAAAATGCCCATGACGAACTGTCCTGATCAGAGCAGCATTTGCTACAGCAATTTGTACATCTGGGATTTCCAGGCACATCTGGTTGAATCTTCCAATAAAGTCACGAAATGATTCTTCTTTCTCGTGCTCGATCACCATCAAATCTTGATTGGTGGTTTTGGGCTTCCTAGCACTTTCAAATCGAAGGCTGAACCTCCTGGAGAGATCCTGGGAGCTACAAATGCTATGTCTGGGAAGGTTGATAAACCAAGTCTGAGCTGGCCCAATAAGTGTAGAGGGGAAGGCCTTGCACAGTACCGCATCTGAGGCTCTTCTGCACTCCATCATAGACTTGTATCCCATGATATGGTCATAGGAATCTTTCTTCCCATCATACTGCTCAAGGCTGGGTAGCCTGAAGTCACGAGGTATATCTGTCTCAAGAATATCCCTAGACAGGGGAGTCATGGAGCTGTCCCACATCTCATCAATGATATTGCATCCTTGCAGGGCTGCTAGCTTGCGATCTACCTCTTGAAGGTGCTTATTAACATCATCATTGATGTGAGAGTAATAAGTGTTCCTGTTGGTGCTGGAGTTTCCTTCCCGGTTGTCATCCCTTCTCCTGCTCCTAGGCTTCAGAGAGCCAGAGTTTCTATCATTCCCATTCCTCTCAATAGACCAGGGCGGGACTTGCTGGTTAGCCATCATCATCTCAGTAAGGAGCTGCACTTGTTGACAAAGCTGATTAAACCGTACAGCACTGATGGGGGGACCAGCTACCTCCTGTGGTGGTGCCTGGACGTTTCATCCTTCTTGGACCTGGGGTGCGTCCAAATGTACCTCGTGCCTTGCAATATTCTCATGATCTTGGCGTTGTTGCCCGACTTCATCTGCCAGACGATGGGCATGAGATGTCTTAGGATCGCTCACATTGGTTCTTCGATGTCTAACCATTGTAAGTAAGGGAACTTAGCTTTCCCACAGACGGCGCCAAACTAATGACGTCAAAAAGGTGTCACTATCGAGAAGATGATCAGTTGGTCAGACCTGCAGTCAGGTACAGATACCAAGGATGAAGATCCTTCCAAGAAGCCTAGCAGCCAAGCAATTCTGCAGCCAAGCACAATGAGCAAAGGTGAGCTAAAGGCCGCACCAGAGGTAGTCCTCTGGTGTTGGCGCTCCGACGCTCAAGTCAGTTCTTATCACAAAATCAGGCAAACTCCTTGACCAGAGCTTTCTCTCAGCCAGAATTCAAATTTTCATTACTTAGGGTTCGATAATACCTGACTTGTTGAGCTTTATATAGGATTAAGGATCACTATTGAAGTGGGTCTTCTAATTATGATTGTGGACCGCACCCAACTGCTTTTCACCTTGGTAGGTCCAACAGGTGACCCATAACCCATCTACCAAGATAACTGCTTGGTAAGCTTGAATAATCTTTGGGCCACATATGACGTGGTGGAGCACCATTGGTGGGGTCATTTTTGTAATATCACTTTAAATACTGTTTAGCAATACAGAGAGTTGGAAGAAAGAGAGGGAGAAGAAGATAATCAAGTAAACTTGACTCATTAACCTTCAAAGTTTTGTACAGAGTAATATATATGTGTGATGAAACTACAACGGTCGTCTATCAATCACACTGTACAAGATGTTCTGTAAGATTGACATAAGACCGTTGCTGTTAGAAATTGAAATAAGGAAGAAGAAGCTTGAACAGCAAAGCTGGGCCAACTAAAATGGGCTAAACAATTGGGCTTTCAAGAAACCCAAAATGAAACCCCATAATAATGGCCCAAATAAACCATCTTCTTCCTCAATGAGACACGAACTGAATCCTTCTCTAACAGCCCCCCGCAAGCTGAGCATTATTCAATGTTCAGCTTGGAAAGAAATCGCCAGAGGCTAAGAATAGAGATTCCTTTGGTGAGAAGATCAGTTGGTTGCTTAGTTGTTCTGGTGTACTAAAGCCGAATAACTCCCTTGGCAACTTGGTCTCTTGTGAAGTGACAATCCAGATAAATATGTTTGGTCCGCTCGTGGAAAACTGGATTGCTAGCAATGTGGATGGCAGCTTGATTATCGCAGTGCAGCTCAATTGGGTAAGGTATGTGAATTTTAAGTTCCTCAAAAGCATTGCCAATCCATTGTAATTCAGCTACTGTCATTGCCATTGCTCTATATTCTGCTTCTGCAAAGGACTTTGAAACGACCTTTTGCTTTTTAGATTTCCAAGAAATTAGGCAGCCTCCCATTGTGATACAAAAACCAGTTATGGACTTTCGATTGTCTATACAGGATGTCCAATCCGAATCACAATAAGCTTTGACCTGCAAATTGTTAGTAGCAGGATAAAACAATCCCAAAGTATAGGTGCCTTTGATGTATCTAAGAATGCGATGAGCACATCTGATATGTAATTCAGTATGAGCATTCATAAACTGTGCCAAAGTGTTAATTGCACAACTCAAATCTTGCCTTGTGATTGTAATATTCATTAATTTACCAATGATTTTTCTATATGTAGTAGGATCTTGAAGTAAATCTCCTGAATTGTTAGACAGTTTAAGGTTAATATCAACTGGAGAGTTTACAACTTTAGATTCCATAAAACCAGTATCTCTAAGTAAATACAAAGCATATTTACGTTGATTAATTAAGTAACCTGTAGATGACTTAGTCACTTCTAAACCAAGAAAGTAAGTCAATGTGCCTAGATCCTTAATTTTAAAACATGTGCTAATAAATTTCTTAATTTCGTGAATAAGCTCAATGTCATTTCCCCCTATAGCCATGTCATCAACATACAAAAGTAGTAGAGTTATACTACCAGATTTCTTAAAATAAAACAATGAATAGTCTGCTTTGATTTGCACAAAGCCAAATTTAAGTAAAGTCTTCTTACATTTAGGGTTCCATTGCCTAGAGGCTTGTTTCAAGCCATATAGAGATTTATTGAGTTTACAAACTAAACCTTGAGAGTCCTTATCATAACCAGGTGGAAGTTTCATGCACACTTCCTCATCTAAGTCTTCATTAAGAAAAGCATTATGTACATCAATGTGATGCACATGCCAATGATTAATGCTAGCTAGTGCCAAGAAAATTCTTACTGTGGTAATCTTAATAACTGGGGCAAAAGTTTGATCAAAATCAAAACCAGCAGTCTGGCTATATCCTAAGGCAACTAATCTGGCCTTATAACGTTCTATTGTACTATTAGGTTTATATTTAATCTTGTATACCAATTTTGAACCTATATCTTTTCTTCCCTCAGGTAGTTTTACTAAGTCTCATGTATTGTTTGCCCTGAGAGCATTCATTTCATTATGCATAGCCTGTATCCAGTTATTGTTCTTAGTTGCTTCATTATACCTACTTGGTTCTATATGTCTATCAATAGCAGCAAGAAAACACTTATGTGATTGAGTAAAATTCTCAACATTCACAGTCTTACAATGTTTAACATGATGCATATTCAAATAAGGTAAGCACACAACATTACATTCATATTCTTGCAAATATCGTGGTGGTCTCCTTACTCTTTTATTTTGTTCATTTACCTCATTATGAGTGTGGTCAGTATTGCCTAAACTTGTTGAAAGAATTTCCTCACTTTTTGTATTGTCTGAAGAAACTTGCTCAGTATTTTGCTTTAGGAAAGAAAATATATCTTCTTTAAATATGATATCTCGTGTGACAAATATATTTTTACTTTCTAAATCCATCACCTTATAGCCTTTCACACCAAATTGATATCCTAGAAAGATACATGCTTGTGACCTGTGCTCAAATTTTGATGTAACTGGTCTATTTGACTTTGATATGCAAAAGCATCCAAATGCCTTTAATTGTGCATAATCAAAATCCTTCCCAAACAAGATACTATAAGGTGTCTTCTTGTTTAAAACAATAGTAGGCAATCTATTTATTAAGTAAGCTGCAATCTGAATACAGCAGTTCTAGTATTCTTCAAGTAAGCCTGATTGTATTCTAAGTGATCTAGCTACATTTAACAAGCGTTGGTGCTTTCTTTCAAACACACCATTCTGTTGTGGTGTGTATATACATGTCCTTTGATGAATTATCCCATGCCTATCATAAAAATCTCTCATTTGAAATTCAACACCATTATCAGTTTTGAAATTCTTAATTCTCTTCTCAAATTGTGTCAAAGTCAAGTTCACAAAGGTCTCAATATATTTTCTAGTTTCAGTCTTTGATTTCATCAAATATACCCATGTGGTTCTTGAATGATCATCTACTAGTGTAACAAAATATTTGTATCCCTCTATTGATTCAACTTGACTAGGTCCCCATATGTCTAGATGAACTAAATCAAAGCAATTTTCTGACACAGATGTGCTATAACCAAAAGGCTTTCTTTTCATTTTACTAAATGAATAAACATTACAGTCCTCAATAGGATGAATTCCATTAGGCAACATACTTGTTACATTAGGGGAAGGATGGCCTAGTCTATAATGCCACACTTTCGAGCTTACAGAATTCAAACTAGGAAAATGATCTAAACTTCTAACTTCAGGTGTCCTTCTGACTCCTATGTCCATGAGTTATAACCCTTCATGAAAAATCCCCATTCCACTCTTCTTGTATGTGCCTAAGTCCTGCATAACACCCCTAACATATTCAAAGTTTAATGATATGTTATTATCACTGGTCAGTTTACTGACTGATATTAGATTAAACGAAAACTTAGGTACACATAGTACATCTTTAAGTGTCAGTTTATCACCTAATTTCACAGTCCCTATGTGTGTAATAGGCAGTGTGATACCATCAGGCAAAGTGACAGTGCAATTATGCAAGGGTGCAATAGAATGGAGTAGATGCATATCACATACTATATGGTCTGTGGCACCACTGTCTATAATCCATTTAAAAGATTGAAGTTTAAAAAATTTCCCTCTTGTCCCAGCATTAGCATTGTTCACTTGACTTGCTGATGTGGATGTCTGTTCCTCATTTCCAAATCTGGTTTTGATGAATGAGACAATCTCCATCAGTTTTTATCTGAAAAATTTGCCTTGTGCTCAGCTGGGGCAGAAGTCTCCACTTGGTTCACAGAGTGTTGTTTTGCTTGTTGGCCACCATTGCCAAATTTTTGTCTCTTCGAAGCTCCCTCAGGATAACCCACCAACTTAAAACATTGGTCCATAGTGTGATTATTTCTCTTGCAATATCTGCAAAATTGATCTTTCTTGTTTCCTTCCTTCTGAGAAGGTCTATTGCCTTTTCCATTGTTTCCTTTGTACTGACTTGAGTTGGTGGTATTTCCCTGGAAATTCATGGCCATAGCAACTAATTCCTGAATGGTCTGACTCATCTTACACATGTTCATCTGAGTCTCTTCTTCGTTAATCAAACCCAAGAGCTTTGTTCAACTCTGGTAATGGCTCCATCATCCAAATCTGACGACTTAGGTTACGATAGCATTCATTCAAGCCCATCAAGAACTGAGTCAGCATCTCCCTTTGACATTTAACCTGTGCTTTGTTACAGCCACATCTACCTTGCTCATCTAGTTGATCATACTGCTCCCATAATGATTTGAGCCTGGTGTAATACTCCATCACCGTTGAAGTATCTTGCCTTATGCAATAAAGCTGTCATGAAATTTCAAAAAACCTTGCACCATTAAAGGAAGGGAACCTGTCTTTGATATCCATCCAGAGTTCATGAGCTGTCTCATTGTCTGACATGCTCGCCAAAACAATCTCTGAACTATTGTTTGTGATCCAAGTCTGGATTATGCAATCACAGCTGGTCCACGCCACAAAGTTCTCATCTCTTTCACTGGGTATTTTCAAGCTTTCATCAATGAAGCCTACTTTGTTCCTTGTCTTCAAGGATTTCAAGGTTCTTTGACTCCACAGTGTATAATTATCACCGGTGAGTTTGAAAGTAATCAAACTACTCGTTGTTAAATCCCCTTGTAGTATAGTATAGGGATTTAACAGAGTACTACACCGTACTTCCAGTCTGCACACTTGGAGCATTAATCTCAATGTTGTTCATTGGGATCATGCTTCCAGTTTCCAAAATAGGATTCATGTTGTTCATCAATCTTGTATTCACCATCGGCCTCCGATACCATGAAAAGTCTGATACTTGAAATACTGTTTAGCAATACAGAGTTGGAAGAAAGAGAGGGAGAAGAAGATAATCAAGTAAACTTGACTCATTAACCTTCAAAGTTTTGTACAAAGTAATATATATGTGTGATGAAACTACAACGGTCGTCTATCAATCACACTGTACAAGATGTTCAGTAAGATTGGCATAAGACCGTTGTTGTTCGAAATTGAAATAAGGAAGAAGAAGCTTGAACAGCAAAGCTGGGCCAACTAAACAAGTGGGCTTTCAAGAAACCCAAAATGAAACCCCATAATAATGGCCCAAATAAACCATATTCTTCCTCAAGGAGACGCGAACTGAATCCTTCTCTAACATATTCGACTTTGAACCAATTAATAAAAGGTTCCTCCAAGTGTCGTCTGTATATAAGAATTCTTCAATGCAGTAAGCCTTATAAATACAGCAACAAGTATAATTATAAGGTTTCCTTTCTTGTTGGGATCCTTAGAGATGGACATTCCTTCGTCTGCATGCGGTGACCACCACATGACCAAATTTAAGATGTATTTGTGGACTATTGGGAAACTCTCTTGGCATATTTTATGCGATACTATGTTTGACCTTATAATCATGAATGTAATATACTTTTAGACTAGCTAGGATCTACATTAGATAAGAATGTAGGTTAGCTTCAATTGGATTGAGAATCTGCTATCCATGAAGCCTGCACGTACCTTGCATGGAATTCAGGTAAGTTTCATGTAATTAACCTGCGTGTGCATCAGTATCTAAATCATGTGTTTCAGTTTTTTTAAATACACCTTTTTGAGAAATTTCTGAGATTGGTTTTATTGGAATAATTGAATTAATTGAGACAAAATCTTGTTAGTTAGGATTGATTATCTCTTCATTTAAAGACTGATTTTCTTCCATATTTTAGAGATAATCAACTCATTTTATTAAGAAAGTCAATTCCTTATTTCTTGTGCCTTTGTTTTATTTGATTAATTGACAATTTTCACCTAACTTTAGTAATAACATTTTGCATATCAATTAGGCCGTTTACTAGGGTTATCTTGCTACATACACATTAGATATATATATATTGGTTGTAACCCTAATTTAAATGGTATTTGATATAGCCTATGCTTTTGCAAAAGTAACATATTCTATGAGCGATTTTTATGTGCACTTTTTGAGTTTTTTTTTTGATCTGATAGTATTTTCATACATCATCCAAACATCTTTGAGGGCATTTGTATATGTTCTTTGAGATTGAAGTCTTCACTGTGACTCTGGAGCGTTTGGAAGAAACTTCTACTTGGTGAAGGGTGTATCGTGTGACTCGAGTAAGAAACTAGGGTAGGGTAGGTGTGTGGATCCTAGATCTAGTTGAATTATTGTAATCCGTGATTATATTGGATTGTTTCAAGGTTGGTGGCTTCAAACCCCAAGATATTTCCCCCGAATTGATTCAGGGTTTTCCTCTTAAAAATATTGTGTTGCTCAATTATTTACTTCTTATCCATATGCATATATTCAAAGTTTTAGCTAGTATCTGAGTAGCTCACATCTCTTTCTATTGAGTGAGCTCCGTTATGGATGCCACAAGGGTAGACAATAATGCTCCATTCTTCAATAGTGAACAATATGCATGCTTATTGGAAAGCCAGAACAAGGATATACTTGAAGTCTATCGATAAGCCTGTCTGGCTCTATGATAACAACCACAAATACCTTTTACGGAACCAATTTTAGGCATCTCTCGTATTGTTCTCGAGTTGGTTATATTTTGCAAATTGTGAAAGTTTAGATGACCTAATCTTCCATAACTTGTCAGTGCTAGAATAAGTAACACAATTGCATACTAAAACCTAAACCCCACACATACCTTTTATGAAACTAATTTTAGGCATCTCTCGTACAGTTCTTGAGTTGGCTATTTTACACAAATGATGAAAGTTTAGATGACCTAATCTGTCATGTCACAATCTGTTAGAGATGGAATATGTAACACAATTGCATAATATTGTTGATTCAACTAGGACCGTATAGTAATTGTCAGATGACCTTTTTCCTTGTAAAATGTACACTTAGTTTGTATCAAGATCTTGCAATATCGTTTAGCAAACATCATAATGTAATTGGAATAAGAAAATGACTTGTGCTAATGAAATCTGCTTTCAATCTTTCAACATTAAAAAAATTAGCACACAATCATCTTAGTATTTTGACTGTCAAGGGATGATTGATTAAAAAAAATGGTTGAGTAGTCATACCAAAACGATATGAAGTTTCATGCCTTTGAAATTAAATAGAGAAGATCTAATACCTTGCATATCTATCTTGATTGGTATTGTAGACCTCTTCTCTTCCTCTCCAAATTTTTTGACGATGAAGGAACAAACTTCATAAAAGTTGGATGAAGATTTGTATATGAAATAGATGAACCAGTCTTTGGAAGTTTCACCTCTCTCATAACTTAGACTGAATGTCTCCTTGCTCATCATATACATGTCAAGAATATCCTTCAATTTCTTGGAACCTGATTCAAACTTATCAAAATTTGAACATACCTTTTCAATATATTCTCTCGTTTTGCTTCTACCTCTAAGAGATAGCTTACATCATAAGCTACCTTAGGTGGACACACTACAAGAAAATGTTTAAGTGGCTACTAAACATGTGCTCGAGAGATAGTTGTTCATACACTGATAAGGGATGTATGGATTCTCGAGAAGAGAGGAGCCGTGGTGGTCCCCTCAGATCCCACGAGTGAATAGAAAGTTGGATCTACATTGGATCTCACCTGAATCAATCCAATTTATCGTAATCGATTAGTTAATATGTTGGTTAATCGTATTCTGAAACACAGAAGAAAAAAAATCATTGGCTTATCAAATTCTCTATCGATCCATGAAAAAGATTCAACAAAAGACAGAAACAAATCCACTATCTGTTTTATGTCAAGCAATACGGCAAATTTAGTATTTCCGTCGCAATTCTGACCAACCATTTTCCATATCCAAAAAGTTCGTAGGTGATAATTTACCGATGGAACTTTATGACGGTCGGTAAATATCGACGGTTTACCAACTGTAATACCGTCGGTAATAAAATCGAAAAAATAATTTTTTTTTGAATTCTAACGATAATCTATCGGTAAAATAAAAATAAATAATTATTAAAAATTTAAAAGCCGTCGATAATCTGTTGGTCAAACAAAAATAAATAATTCTTAAAATTTTAAAATCCATCAGCAAAAAAGCTTTTTTTTTGTCAAAACAATCTAAAATGTTGCAACCAAACTTGTAAGTCAAAATAACAGAGACCATACAAAAAACAAACTCCAAAATCACCGAATATATCAAATATAATCAAATATGATAATAATACAAGCGCAAATATGTCAGTAAATACAGTCTATCAAATCCTTCATGTAGGGCTCTCTGCATCTAGTTGCGGGGGAGAGGGAGAGGGATGACGAGAGGTTTTGGAAGTATATCTGCATCTGCCTCTTCATGTCCTCCATCTGCTGGCACATGTCCTCCATCCACTGCTGCACATGCTCATTGTGCCTCTCGGATGTAGGAAACTATATCAAAGACCTACTCGAAACTAGGTAGAAGATGGATGCCTGTGACCCAATGTCATACACCCTCCTCTTCCTCTCTCTATCGACCGCCTCATAATAAAGATCTCTCTCATTGATCAACTGAGAGGAAGAGGATCCTGTCTCCAGCTGAGATAGAGACTGTCAGGTAACCTCAACAGTCTCCTATTAACGTACATAATTTTTTTTAAGTTTCAATAATTATTGAAAATTTCAACAGAGTCTCCCCTATTTTTTGAATAAAAACTCAACCTGAAAACAATTGAAAAAACACTTCAAATAAATATATGCACATCAATTATCCAATTCATTCTTCAATCCATATATCCAGACATCTAGTATCCAATGCATGCATTCAGTATCCAACAACAAAAAAAACTCTATTTTAGGCAATAGAAACTTACATGGACTCATCGAGATCTATCATCAACAAAAGTTTGTCAATCATAACCCCTGATGTGTGTATACTGGAACAGCTCATACGGAGTAACCTCTCGACCTAGCTCAACCCGCTAGAAAATAATAAAGTCATTAAACTCTATCATATAAGATTTTAAATAATGTAATGAAATCTAAATCCTTTCATACCATTCTAGAAGCATGTGTGGCATGCGTCACCGAACCGTCAGTGTGCGTCACACCCATACGATGGTTGGCAGCATTTCATTGGGCTCACCGAACATACTCGAGCTCGCCCAATCACGCTGCCATCTTGCCCACATGTCCTTAGGAAAAAAAAGGTCTCTCACCACCATTAACTTGCTGGAGCATATCACTATAATGGTTGGCATCCTTTTTCTCCCATGTGATCTTCACTAACACATCGATCGCCTCCTCTCATACGAAATATTTCTAACACAAAAATGGATTGTTAGTTTAATCAATAATAATTATATTAATCAATTCTGACATAAATTAAGTGAATATAAGAATTAAGAATTAATAAAAGAAGTTCAATTACCTTAAACTCATTCCAATAGAGCTTCTTCACCTCCACAAATATCTTCTTCCAAGACGACCCATTCTAGCATATACGCTCCTCAAATATCTTCCAATTCCTCCTCAAACATGGCTCCGAAAGAAGTAACCTGGCAAAAAATATTACAATTAATTATGTTATTAACAAATCAATATGTTACAATTAATCATTACATACCTGGTATCCTGAATATTAATAGGACATCTGCGGACCACAACCTGTGTTGATGAGGAAGCTCCTCCACTACTATCGATGGGAATACCCTTCGCTGGAGTACCACTACCATCGATGGGGGTACTAATCGATGTTGGCTGCGATGATGGGGTCGGAGGTGATGATAGGGTCGTGGAACCACCGCGACCTCTACCTAGGCTCGATGAGCCTGATCGCCCACTAGTAGAACCTCGAGCAGCTCTACCTCTAGTCATCTATGAAATTAAGAAACATTTCATATATGGTATAATGTACTAAAAGATATCATTTAATGATTTTAAAAAACTAACATCTAATACAGAAACTTCCAACTAAACATATTACATAATAAATATTGTTAATTTTCGTTAGAAATATAATCTTCAAATTCTGACTCCGTTTCATCCTTGACTTCTTCACCCGATCCCGAATTTAGTTTGACCTATTCTTCATCATCCTCAATATCATCTAGTTCTATTAAAGATCCACCTGGAACATTTAGTGGGCCAGGAAGGACATATGCACTCACAAAAATCAGTTGCATTTCAAATTCCTCCTCTTCAAATGCTTCTGATGTCACAGTATTGGAAGTTTCTGCTGATTCTGACATATCAACAATCGATCTAGCCTTTATTCTACAAACCGCCAACCACTCACCCTTTTCATGCCTTAAGCTAGGATATGGTGCATAACATACTTGTTGGGCTTGCATGGCTAGAATGAATGGTTCATATTTGTTGAAACGACATATCTGATTTACCTCCACGAGATTACACTAATGACGAACCTTCGTTCCAACATTTGGCATTGGGTTGAACCACTCACACTTGAACAATATCGTTCTTTTGATTGCCAGCCTCGGATACTCAAGAATTAGGATTTCATCTAGCATACCGTAGTAGTCACTTGATGACTCACTATAATTCATCCCCTTAATGCAAACCCCACTATTCACTATCGCTTTTTGTGAGCCATGATTTCTTGTGTGGAATTTGATCCCATTAACAAAGTATAATGGCACAGACTTGGGGTTCTTTTAAGGCGACTGAGATAGATCCTTGATGAATTGGTTGGAAATGTCATTCAAAGGATCATTGGACTAGAGCATAATTACAAAGAAAATTATTCGTCAAACATTTAAATGAAAAACGAAAGTAGGAGTTTTATTTTGTGAGAAACTTACATATCGCCTGAACCAAAATGCAAATTCATTCTCCAACGCCGTATGAACTGAACCCTCGTTCACATAACCCATACCTCATACATTTTCGCAAAATATACTATGTCATATGAACACATAACAGGTAGATTAGTAGTAAACATCCAAGTTTAATCTTAAACTGTTAAAAATATGACATAAACACTTACTTTGACATATCTTAAGTCTATTTCTAATGACCATCTTTTCAGACACAAGCTGAAATGTTTTGAAAAGTACTTCTATTACCTTTCACTAGACTATTGAATGATTATACTACCAATGCCTCGCGATCGAATTAAGGTATACATGACAATGTCAAGAGTCATGTTATTTATTTTTTTTGCAAAGTTTCATTAACAGATTAATTGTGATCTTTGTTTGCACGTAAACTAGCAAACCCGCTCAAATTGGTTAGAATTTGAATTTGACATTATTAGTTGACCAGACAAATGGTGGAATGAGAATGCAATTGAACCTAAGACCCACAATTAGACATCAATGTTAAATTGAACATTCTAATAACAAAGGTCTCCTCATCCAAAATTTCACTTCCTATTTAAAAAAAAATCTGCAATCTGTCTAAACAAAAAAAGAAATTACAATCAGCTGTATAATTGTACTTAAGAGCCTACAATCAAATTGGACAGAGTCACAATTCACACAGCATTTCAAGAATCAAAACTTGGAAAAAAAACTAAAAATTGAGGTGAGAGACTAACAGGTCAATGACGGAGATCCACTTGAGAGTTGTGTAGAAAGAGTCGGGATCGTCGGAGTTATAGGCGAGCTTGACTCCAAATGGCCAAACGAGTATGACACCGGTATTTCAATCTGTAGAAACTCAATTATAGCTTATGTTAACCAAACCCCATTCAACAATTTAGGAATTGAAACAAAATACTACCAAAGAGAAGGGGAAAAACCCAAAAGCTTACACAAAAAAGAAGAACTCAACGGCGCAGCGGTGTTGGAGCTGTGCATCGAAAAGGATAGAAGAGTTGTGAGGTGTTTTAGGGCACCAAATGAGTTGATTTCAAAAACTAAAAACAGAAAAACAATAAAACGTTACCTACGGATGAATTTTTGTCAGTAATATTTAATTTACTGACTGAATTTACCGCCAGTCTTGTTCGTCAGTATTGTTTTTCCAAAATTAAAAGTATTTTCATTTGCCGACAGAATAAAATCCGTTAGCAAACCGTCACCAAAGTTGGCGCCAAATACTACCGACTTCATACCGAGTAAAATAATTCATTGGTAAATATTTGGTCAATAATCCGTCGGTAAAACTAAAATATTAAAGTCCGCCGGTAATCCGTCGATATTTGGTTGGTATTTATCGATGAAATAGTTTCGTCGATAATCTTTCATTTTCTTGTAGTGACAACGTATTTCCAAGTATGTAATTTCTTCTTGCAACTCTTTGATTTTCTCTTTCGCTTCATCTAGATTTTTAGTCAGCAAATTTTTCTCTCTGATATGTTCGAGCTTCTCTTTCTTGGCCTTGATACATTCTTGAAATAGATTATTGTACACCACTTGGAGTTCACACATATACATTTTTTGAATCACTATCCTCTATGCTAAATTTGATTGCTAAGTCTAAGGCAACAACCAAAAATGGAATTGAATCCTCCATTTTTCCTTCTGTGACATCATTGTAAGTCATTTGATAAAACTTCGTTTCCTTTTTCTGTTTACACATTCTTGTGCAAGACACTTAAAACACTGAACAATTTTAGTATCCTTACCTTTCTTCTCCTCCTTCTTTGTTCTAATATTAAGGATTCATCATTTTTGAAATGGCTTCCTGTTCTTTATAAAGCTCTTGAAATTATTTTTTAATAGCACTAACTCAACAAGAATTTGACAAGATTTATTAGTTGAATTTAGAGCATTATTTTTGATTTTTCGTTCAGACAGATAATTTACCTCATATGTTTGTAATGAACCTACAAATTCCTCAACATATATTTCATCAATATATTTGCTTTCTTCGATAGCTACTACTTTCACTATGAAATTTTTAGTAAGTGATCTTAAACTTTTCTTTACGATAGTGTTTGAAAGAATTGCTTCACCAAATGTGAAGTATGAATTGGAGATATCACTTAACTTTGTGTAGAATTCATTGAAACTTACATTTTAATCCATTCTAAGGGTTTCTAACAAGATTGTTAGGTGCTGCTATTTTACACGTTTGACAATAGTTATACTCTCTTGAGTTTTTCCAGCACGTCCCATGCTTCTTTGGCAATTTTATACTGTGAAATTCTATCATCTTATCAATTATCAAGGCTGAAAACAAAGCATTGATTGCTTCTCTACTCCAACATGTATTGTTAAAACCAATCTTAACCTAAGTATTTAAAGGTTCAGAATATTTATTCCATCTGAATCAGTGACGGTTAGTTTAGTGTAACCATGTATAATTGATATAAAAATACATTCATCGATGGATTTCAAGTAATCTCACATTCGTACCTTCCAATATGAATAATGATAGCCATCAAAATGTGGTATTCAATTCATTTTGATTTTCATGTTGACAACTACATTTCTTAGTGGAGAATTGGATGAAGAAATCTTTATGGATTAACTTTTGGGTTTTGAATCTATAGGACAAGAGCGCAAGGTTTGCAAACTCAAAAACATTCATATATGATCTCAAGCAAGCATCTAGGCAATGGAACATCAAGTTTCATCAAGAAATCCAATGGGATGGCTTTACAATGATGGAAGAGAACCATCGCGTGTATTTAAAACGTTCGAGTGATGGTTTTGTGATTTTTTCCTTGTATGTTGATGGCATTGTAATAGCTGAAAATAACAAAGAAATGATTGAAACTACTAAAAAGTGGTTATCATCAAACTTTGAAATGAAAAATCTTGGTGAAGCTAGCTATATACTTGGTGTGAAGATCATAAGAGATCGCTAAAAGGCTTTGGGGTTTATCTCAAGAGACTTACATCAAAAAGATGTTGCAGCGCTATCACATGCAAGATAGCAAGCCGATGGATACCCCTGTTGAGAAAAGTTTGAGCCTAAGTATTAATATGTGCCCAAGACTCCAGAAGAGAAAGAGAAGACATCTAGAGTATCTTATGCCAGTGTTGTCGGTACTTTGATGTATACAATGATGTGCACTCAACCCGACATATGCTATGTTGTTGTTCTGGTTAGCCGATATCAATCAAATATTCGTCAAAAGCACTAGATGGCAATCAAGAGGATTTTTGCGATATCTAAAAGGAACTTCATTGTCACGCCCCTCTCTCAGATAGGTGCGGATGAGCACCCATGAAATCACAGAGGCGTGACCGGCAGGGAACTCCTCCGTTCCCCGAACCGGATTTAAACCCAAGCTACTACGAGTCATCAAGATAACTACAAAGAAAACCTCACATATATGTATAAATCTCCACCACAAACCCAACATACTGTAACAAGCAAACTAGAGTCTACAACGGAAAAATCCAAGTATCATAAATACTAAAAACAGATACTAAAGACAGACACAACATCCCGACAGCAGCTACATCACGCCTCACGCATCCCTGCGCTGATCCTCCACTCCGGCTATCTCACCTGAAAAGCATGAGAATGAAAGGGATGAGCCACAAAGCTCAGTAGGCATATAGAGAAAACATCGATATCGGAATAAACGGAAAGTAAAAACTCAAGAGGTAGATGAGATGAACAGAAACTCAAATAGTGATACACCTAGTATCACGAACTCCAATAAACAGAGGTAAAGTAAGAAAATCCGAAAGATATATAAGTATATAAAGGAAACCATACAATGATACCATAATAGAGTAAAGAAACTCCGAACCCGTCATAAATATCAACAATCAATCAATCTGTAGGGTAGACACCGAGTAGGCTCCACCACTACCATCCTCAAATACAACTCTCAGATCAGTACTCAAACATAATCCAACTCAAATTCATATCAACTCAAATCCATACCAACTCAAATCCACATAACACCAGAAAATCCTCCCCTGGACCCACCCTGATCCCCGCAAGGTGTCTCCCAGTCCAGGTACTCCCCAGATTGGATAAGGATCAAGCCTACATCAGGTACTCGATAACATCGCCTACATCGAAGAGCGTCCCCTACGATGTACCTCACCTCAATCCGATCTCCAGGTACGTACCCGATCGGAACCATCAATAAATCATCCAGTAGACTGGGTCGCCCGATATGGGTCCCACGCTCTACAAATCATCCCTTCATAATCTCACAAATCATAGAAGATCATCATAATGAAGTCCTATCCGGACTCTCGAGAAAACCAAACTTCAGAAGGTGAGCCCCACCAATAGATGCCCCACAAAGGATAAGTGGGACCCACCAGGGTAGTGGGCCCCAAGAGGATAGATAGGCCCCACCAGGATAGTGGGCCCCACAAGAGGAAGATGGGACCCACCAGGGTAGTGGGCCCCACAAGAGACTCGATACACAAAAGTGTCGTTAGTCGTACACATACCTCCAAACAAACAACATATAACCATAACAAGCTGCAATTGCGGAAATAAATCAAATAAGAGTATAAATAGAGAAATTCCCAACCTCCGGGAATTTCACAGCAATAGACAAATAGGATTCCGTCGAATACGGAACCCCAAATAAGAAGTAGGGCAGAATCCCTACCTGAAATGTCGACTACGCTAATTCGTGATACGATCGAAATCCCAATCCAATATCCCCAAATCAACCTCCTGCATCAAAATACGAATACGTATACCCGACAATCAAAATACAGGAAAGTCAACCTAAAAGTCAACGGTCAAAAGTCAAACCGGGTAAAATGGTCAACTGTCAAACCGGGTCAAATAGTCAAATTGGGTCAACCTAATCAAAACGGGTCAGACCCGAGTCAACTCGGCCGGACCGTCGACGGAATCCACTTTTTCGGCGACTTTTCCGGTCATTCCTACATCAGAATAAAGCCCTCAACAACAGAAATCTAATGGTACCTATTTCGTTCCGAAATTCCTACTAAATCGACCGGGATCGAGCTTTGAAATCTTGAAAAACCGAAACTTTGCCGCCTGATTCAGACGTCTACGGTGGTCCGATGGCGGTGATTCCACTTGGGTTTTGCTCCTCTCTCCCCGAGCTTCGATTTGACACCTTACTTGCTCCGATCGGACCACAAATACGAAAATTCCATTTCAAAACCTCCCATCTTTCTCTTTTCTCGTGCTGCCCAGAAACTCACTGGAAAAATCTGGTATATGCCAGATTTTTCTAGTGAAATGACAATTTTGCCCTTCGTTTTTCTTATAATTACCTAAACTTCCAAAATTCGTAACAAATCCAATTCAACTCTGATTCAGATGATTCTTGCGCCAATATTTTTCTAAAAATATGTACTATTTATTAAAAATATCAAATTTGAAAAATTATTATATATATTTTTTAAAAATTTGGGTTCAGGATATTACATCCTCCCCCCCTTTGAAAACAATTTCATCCTCGAAATTATATAAAGGGTAATTATTAAGTACTCAAGGGTAAAATAATTAGTATAAATCAAAAGAATACCTATGTCGTAAACAAGTTCGGGTTGCGCTCCCGCATATCCGTCTCCACCTCCCAAGTAGCCTCCTGAACTCCATAATGCTGCCATAACACCTTAACCAAGGGTATGGTCTTCGAACGCAATCTCCGTATCTGGCTATCCAAAATCTAAACCGGACGTACCTCATAGGTAGCATCCTCTCCAATCTCCAGAATCGACCAATCAATAATATGGGAGGGATCCCGATGATACCTCCGTAACATAGAAAATGAAACACACCATGAACTCCGGACAACTGTGGTGGCAATGCCAACCTATAAGCCAAACTCCCTACTCTCTCCAAGATATCAAATGGTCCAATAAACCTAGGAGTCAACTTCCCGGATCTACCAAAACGATGTATCCCTCGCTTCGGACTAACCTTAAGGAATACGTGATCACCCACCTGAAACTCTAGAGGTCTCCGCCTACGATCTGTATAACTCTTCTGATGTGACTGAGCCGTCAGAAGTCACTGTCTGATAACTGCCACAGCCTCAGTGGTTTGCTGAATCAAATCTGGTCCCAACAGGGGTCTGTCCCCAACCTCCGACCAACAAAGTGGTGACCTACATGGTCTACCATAAAGTGCCTCAAATGGTGCCATCTGAATACTACTCTGATAAGAGTTGTTATACACAAACTCTATCGGTGGAATATGCGTCTCCCAATCACCCTTAAAATCCAGAACACATGACCGAAGCATGTCCTCCAAAATCTGTATAGTCCTCTCACACTGACCGTCAGTCTGTGGGTGAAACGCAATACTAAAACTCAACATCGTCCCCAGAGTGTCCTGAAAACTACTCCAAAAGCGAGAAGTGAAACGAGGATCCCTGTCGGATACAATGGACACGGGTACCCCATGTAGCCGTACGATCTCTCGAATGTAAAGTCTAGTAAGTGTCTCCACCGAGTCAGTCTGCTGAATCGGTAAAAACTGAGCAGTCTTCGTTAATCTATCAACAACAACCCACACAGTATCATGCCTCCTCACAGTCCTCGGTAAACCCATCACAAAATCCATACACACATGCTCACACTTCCATTCAGGCAATGGAAGCGGCTGCAACAATCCAGGAGGTCACCTATGCTCTGCCTTCACCTGCTGACAGGTAAGACATCTCAACACAGTCTGGGCCACATCTCTCTTCAGTCCGCTCCACCAATACTATCTCCGTAAATCTCGATACATCTTAGTAGCACCAGGATGTATCGCGAACTGAGAATAGTGTGCCTCTCTAAGTATCTCATCTCTCAACTCAACATGTTCTGGAACCACCAATCTACCCCTAAAACGAACTCCTCCATCAGCACCTCGAATCCAACCATCCATATCCTCGATATCATCAATAGTCACATCACCAAGCTGTGCATCCAACACCTTCTGTACTAGTGCTGGACGGCTCACCAAACTGCTCAGAAAACATCTATCACCCCTGTCACTAACATCTAATCGGTACTGGCCAATGGTGTCCACCAACTCAAATTCCCGTAGTGACAGTCGTGCCACTGCCAACTTCCTACTCAAAGCTTCAGCCACCATATTGGCCTTGCCTGGATGATACTGCAATGAGAAATCATAATCTCCAAGGTACTCCATCCATCTCCGCTGCCTTTGATTCAGATCCTTCTGTGTAAATAAATGTCGTAAACTCCTGTGATCTGAAAACACCTCAAACTGCTCCCCATAAAGGTAATGTCTCCACTGCTTAAGTGCGAACACTATAGTAGCCAACTCCAAATCATGTATAGGATAATTCCTGTCATGTGGCTTCAACAGTCGTGAAGCATACTCCACCACCCTATCCTGCTGCATAAGCACACAACCTAAACCAATCCCTGAAGCATCACAATATACATGGTAACCAATACCACTATCTGGAATGGTCAGTACTGGAGGTGATGTGAGTCGGGTCTTCAGCTCCCGAAAAGCCTGCTCACATCTATCAGTCCACACGAAAGGAACACCCTTCCGCGTCAACTCAGTCATTGGTGCAGCAATCCGTGAAAATCCCTCTATAAACCTCCTATAGTAACCTGCTAATCTCAGGAAACTACGAATCTCTCCCACTGTCCTCGGAGTCCTCCAATCCAACACAGCCTCCACTTTGGTAGGATCCACTACCACTCCATCTCTGGATATCACATGCCCCAAGAATCTCACCTGAGTCGCCCAAAACTCGCACTTACTCAGCTTGGCATACAACTGATGCTCTCTGAGTGTCTGCAGAACAATCTCCAAATGCCCCCTATGCTCCTCCTCTGTGGCCGAATACACCAATATATCATCAATGAAGACTATCACAAACTGGTCAAGATACTGTCTGAACACTCTATGCATCAAATCCATAAAAGCTGTTGGGGCATTGGTCAGCCCAAACGGCATGACCAGAAACTCATAATGACCATATCGAGTACGAAATGCCGTCTTCGATATGTCCTCCTCCCGAATCCTCAACTGATGATAACCTGACCTAAGATCAATCTTGGAGTAATAGTGACTACCCCTCAATTGATCAAAAAAATCATTTATCCTCGGTAATGGGTACTTATTCTTCACAGTCACCCTATTCAACTTCCTGTAGTCCACACACATCCTCATCGATCCGTCCTTCTTCTTCACGAAGAGAATTGGAGCACCCCATGGTGAAGTACTGGGTCTGATA
The DNA here is from genome assembly GCA_963580455.1 of Euonymus europaeus. NCBI lineage: Eukaryota > Viridiplantae > Streptophyta > Magnoliopsida > Celastrales > Celastraceae > Euonymus > Euonymus europaeus. The sequence continues at coordinate 6,768,030 of OY756965.1, forward strand.
AATCCTAGACCCTACAACTTCCGCAACTGCCTATCCAACTCCCTCAAATCTGCTGGAGCCATCATATATGGTGGAATAGAAATCGGGTTTGTACCCGGATATAACTCAATCACAAAATCAATCTCTCGCTGTGGTGATAATCCTGGTAACTCATCAGGAAATACATCCAAATATTCCTCTACCACTGGCACAGTCGTACTAGCCTCAATCTCCGATGTAGAAGTCAAGCTCGCCACTAGACAGTCAGTATATCGTGGGTTGTCAAGAAAGTGTGAACATGTAACAACCCGCGACCCACAAAAACTAACTCGCCCAGATGGTGATGTCAGCGTGACCCTACGCTCTGTACAGTCTATCACAGCATCATAGTCAGTCAACCAGTCCAATCCAAGTATCACATCGTAGTCAGTGAACTCCATAACATATAAGTTCGCTTGGAACTCGTGATCAGCAAATCGAAAGATACAACCCCTACAAATGCCCCTCACCACAGTACCTGACCCCAACGGAGAATCCATTACCAATCTCCTATCCAAATCTGAAATCTCTAACCCCAATGCCTCAACGAAAGAGGTAGAAATAAACGAATGCGTGGCACCGGTATCAAATAGAACACGAGCCCAAGAACTGAAAAGCAAAACTCTACCGCCAATGAAATCACGATCTGGTGCTGGCTCGGGTGCAACCGCATAAACTCCAGCTCTCTGTCCCTGCCTCTGCTGCTGTCTCACTAGTGGTGCTGGAGGTCTGGCCCCTCTGCCTGCTGGAGCCCTAGGTGCTGGTGCTGCAAGTGCTGGGGCTCCCTGTCCTCTGCCTGATGGTGCTGTACGACTCCTCGGGCAATACCTCTGGATATGTCCTGGTAGTCCACAAGAGAAACACAATGGGCTATCTACCCTGGGAGAGTCCGATATCATGTGCCCAGTATGACCACACGCATAACAATACAATCCAGATATGGACCCCTGTCCCTATCGTGGACCCTGATGTCGCTGCTGCGGACCCTGCTGTCCCTGTCTCTGAGAACTCTGCTGCTGACTCGGACGGTCCTGCCTCTTGTCCTGGAATCTCTGCCCCAGATCCTGTCTGGGTCTCTGTCTCTGACCCTCAGTCCTCTGTCTACTACTGCTCCCTGAGGCAGAAGAAGTATATCCGTACTTCCTCCTATGAAGCTCCCAATAATCATGTGAGTCAACCATGCTCCTCTCTATATCAAGTGCCCTGTCAATGCACTCCCGTTAAGTACGAACCATCATCCCTGCTAAACGCTCTGAAATGCGGGGTTTCAGCCCACGCTGAAATCTCAGTATCTTCTTCTCCTCAGTGGCAATGTACTTCTCTCCATATCGGCCAAGCTCCTCAAACCGTGCCTGATACTGTGACATTGTCATATCTCTACTCTGAATCAGCTCCAGAAACTCCTTGGCCTTCGCAACGTGAATGGCCTGGGGAACATACTGTGCTAGAAACAGTGTCTCAAACTCTGACCATGGCATCTCCATACTCCCTCTACCAATAGTCATACTCTCCCACCAAACATAAGCATTATCCTCTAAAAATGCTGAAGCCAATAGAGCTCTCCTCTGATCAAGTATCCTGAGCGTCACCATCTGTCTCCTCAGCTGTCGCAACCAATCCTCGGCTGCCTTAGGATCTACCACTCCTCGATACACTGGAGGTCTCGTCTTCCTCAACTGAGCTAACTCAGTGATGGAAGGATCAACTGCTAGTGGTGTTGTCCGCGCTAGAACTATCTGACCTGCTCCTGACTGAATAACCAGCGGTAGCTGAACAAGTGCACCAACTAACTCTGGTGTAACTGCTGGAACTGTCTGTCCCTGAGTGCCGGTAATAGGCTGCGGTGTAATCTGTGAAGCTAAAGCAGCTACTGCCTGACCTATGATCTGTATCATGCTCGAAATGTCTTTATACTACTGCTGTAAAGTCTCTATCGCACCCTCCACACCTACGGATGCTGCCTGAGTCGGCTATCTCACCTGAAAAGCATGAGAATGAAAGGGATGAGCCACAAAGCTCAGTAGGCATATAGAGAAAACATCGATATCAGAATAAACGGAAAGTAAAAACTCAAGAGGTAGATGAGATGAACAGAAACTCAAATAGTGATACACTCTAGTATCACCGAACTCCAATAAACAGAGGTAAAGTAAGAAAATCCGAAAGATATATAAGTATATAAAGGAAACCATACAATGATACCATAATAGAGTAAAGAAACTCCGAACCCGTCATAAATATCAACAATCAATCAATTTGTAGGGTAGACACCGAGTAGGCTCCACTACTACCATCCTCAAATACAACTCTCAAATCAGTACTCAAACATAATCCAACTCAAATCCATATCAACTCAAATCCATACCAACTCAAAACCACATAACACCAGAAAATCCTCCCCTGGACCCACCCTGATCCCCGCAAGGTGTGTCCCAGTCCAGGTACTCCCCAGATTGGATGAGGATCGAGCCTACATCAGGTACTCGATAGCATCGCCTACATCGAAGAGCGTCCCCTAGGATGTACCTCACCTCAATCTGGTCTCCAGATATGGGTCCCACGCTCTACAAATCATCCCTCCATAATCTCACAAATCATAGAAGATCATCATAAGGAAGTCCTATCCGGACTCTCGAGAAAACCAAACATCAGAAGGTGGGCCCCTCCAATAGATGTGGGCCCCACAAGAGACCCGATACACAAAAGTGTCGTCAGTCGTACACATACCTCCAAACAAACAACATATAACCATAACAAGCTGTAATTGCGGAAATAAATCAAATAAGAGTAGAAACAGAGAAATTCCCAACCTCCGGGAATTTCACAGCAATAGACAAATAGGAGTCCGTCGAATACGGAACCCCCGGAACCCCAAATAAGAAGTAGGGCAGAATCCCTACCTGAAATGTCGACTACGCTAATCCGTGATACGACCGAAATCCCAACCCAATATCCCCAAATCAACCTCCTGCATCAAAATACGAATACGTATACCCGACAGTCAAAATATAGAAAAGTCAATCAAAAGTCAACCTAAAAGTCAACGGTCAAACCAGGTAAAAAGTCAAACCGGGTCAAATAGTCAACGGTCAAATCGGGTCAAATAGTCAAACCGGGTCAACCCAATCAAAACGGGTCAAACCCGAGTCAACTCGGCCGGACCGTCAACGGAATCCACTTTTCTGGCGACTTTTTCGGTTATTCCTACATCAGAATAAAGCCCTCAACAACAGAAATCTAATGGTACCTGTCTCGTTCCGAAATTCCTACTAAATCGACCGGGATCGAGCTTTGAAATCTTGAAAAACCGAAACTTTGCCGTCTGATTCCGCCGTCTACGGTGGTCCGATGGCGGTGATTCCACTTGGGTTTTACTCCTCTCTCTCCGAGCTTCGATTTGACACCTTACTTGCTCCATCAGACCACAAATACGAAAATCCCATTTCAAAACCTCCCATCTTTCTCTTTTCTCGTGCTGCCCAGAAACTCACTGGAAAAATCTGGTGATGACGTCTCAAATCGGTCCAAGACGTATCAGGATAGGTTTGAACAAGAGCTTTCTCGTCTGTTGATGTCCTTCCTCGGATTAGCTTCCTTCCGAGAATAGAATGATCCTATGACAAAGAGCAAACGTAAGCTAGAGGCCCGCCAGAGAGTGTTCTCTGGCGTTGGCGCTCCGACGCTCAAGTCAGATGCTAGCACAAAGGAACTCTGTGAAGTGCACTGCTCGGTGCTCTTGTAATTAGTCAAAAAATCGTCCCTTTTACCTGAGGGCTTGCCCCTTTTTATAGTGAAAGTAGTTCCTGTTTGGGTAGTTCATGACAGCTTTTTACCACTCTGAGGATGAGTACCGAGGAACGTACATCCTTCTTCTCGGTACCGAGCATGAAGCTGGTGACAATTACATCCGCGTGTCATGTTGTCATTGTAGGAGAAAATTATCCTCATCATCTGGCAATAGTGAAATGACAATTTTGCCCTTCGTTTTTCTTATAATTACCTAAACTTCCAAAATTCGTAACAAATCCAATTCAACTCTGATTCAGATGATTCTTGCGCCAATATTTTTCTAAAAATATGTAGTATTTATAAAAAATATCAAATTTGAAAAATTATTATATATATTTTTAAAAAATTTGGGTTCGGGATATTTCATACTACATGTTATGTTATCAAGGGAAGAAAGATTTGCGACTGATTGGTTACTCTGATGCTGATTTGGGAAGTAGATGTTGATCAGAGAAAATCAACCTCAGGATATGCTTTATTGCTAAACGATAGTGCCAGTGTTTGAGTTATCGAGCTCAACTAGCGACTTGGAGTGAATTTAACATCCACTCTTTATTGACAAGACTAAGACTCGTATGGTGTATTACCTCTAATGATGAGAGCAATAACATACACTCTTTATTTTAGGATAAGAAAATAGAAACTCTGCCATGGCATGCAATGCATATTGCATATGCTAGGCGACCTATCAGGAAGTGGACGAATGGATCCCTACTTCTCACTGTGTGAGTCATAGAGAGATCTTGACATAGATTTCAATACTTTACCCTCTGTAACTTTTGACTATATCATGATGTGATGTATTAATGTTTGCTACCTTAAGGGTGTATCCAATGGTCATGGAAAGATTCGACTTGAAGATGCACTCCTAGGAAAGCGAGTTATTTCATATCTAATTGATATGAGGGAAAAAGAAAGAGCATTTTTTATTTTACACCTGTTGCTTGTATTCAGCAGCCGGGATCATCTCACTTGAAGGAGTTTGATATGATTTAGAATACTAGTAATTGTTGTGATGTATTGAGTATAGAATTCTTGAAGAATCGAATAATACTCAATTGTGTGTAATTCAAAATGTTTGGGGTATATAAGTACACTTTCGGGAGTGTTTATATATTGAGGTTGATGTCTCCAATATGGCTTGTATTAGGTTTCTATATTGGAGCTCCCATTATCAGTGTGCTTCAAGTCACACAGTTCGTTCATTTGTGTGAATAATTTCTTATGCAAGTATAAATTTTATGACACATTTAAGATGAGTCTAGCTCATCATGGACGAGTAGGAGATGTTGGACTTAGGGATGTGAGTTGGGTCGCCCATGTGACCTAGAATCACCCCGGCCCAATTAGAAAAGAATTAAGAGAAGTTAAGAGTGGTTACTTCATCTAACCATATTTAACATCTCCCAAATGGAAATGGTAGAACAACTTCTTGAGAGTTAGAGAAGGGTGTGTGTTCTTGCAAAGAGAATCAAAAGGTGTTTGAAACCGTGAATTGATTTCTGGTGCTAGCAATTGGGAAACTACATTGAAGCATCGCAAAGCATACAATGATCCTATCAAAGTTTTTCATCCCAATTAGAAAAACGAGTAAGTTATTCTTGATCCTATGAAATCGATAATTTATATGAAATACTGATCACTAATTAATTATGTATAATGTTGTTACTCAGTTCAAGGTTTAACATACATGGTGTTAGTTTTTCAAGTTCCTTTGTCCATTTTCCTCTATCATCGATTCAATCATGCATAACCTTTATCTTGACATGTAAAACTCTCTCAAGGCTTATTATCTCTCTCCGGTTGGATTTCCTACCTTCTCATTCCCTTCCAACTCAGGTTCATTCTCCTTTGTATCTTTGTTTTCCCATGTTATTCTAGCAAGGTGTTAGTACCATATACATCAGGCTCGATTGGTAAAAACCCAGAGGACTAGCCCGTAGTCATCAAATAATAAAGGCCCAAAATACTAGGTAGTAAAAATCCAAATTCAACAAGGAGTGTTTAATAATTCACCCTAGAAACATGGAGAAGTGATTCGCAACAACAGTAGGCCATGGGACACGTGACAGAAGATAAAGGAGTCGTTACTGCTAGTAGCATGATTTGCAAATTGATTTTAATATTGCGTTGTATGTTTATACACATTTACGCTGTTAGGATTTCAACTAATGAAAGAGAATGCAAGCATTTTTATTTGTGTGTGCAGCTATTCTTTCTTTGGTTTAGATTGAAAAAAAGGGATGAACAAAAAAAGAGAGGATGTAGTAGCATAATAGTTAGGTTCCAAAGAATCTCCAGCACTAGACGGTAAGGCAAAGAAAGAGGTGAGTCAATAGAAGTATTATATGACAATAGACTTATTATATGAGGATGAAATATTCTATGACAATACTGTTCACATCCACTGTTCATCGCATCTGCAGAATCATTATTAATTAACTTGTATGTGTACTTTGCCTGATAGTGATGTCCTTAATAGGATTTTTGGCTGCGCTTGAGGTGGCTTTGGGGTGTAAGAGCTCCTTTCTTGGGCTCGGATGGTTTGTTAGTGTTAATGGGGTCTCTGAGCACAGTTTTGCTATCTGTGTTGGTGCCTTATTGATTTTGGTTTGGTGTTTGATTGTAAGTTGGGGGTTTCTTCTTCATTTTGAGTCTTCCTTGTTTTGTGCACCGCAATTGCAATTCATTAATAAAAATTCACAGATTCATCAAAAAAAAAAAACCAACTTTGTTTCATACTTAATGTATTTCAAACAGTACTTTTTAATGTGTGATGCAGACATCGCTCTTCTCAATGATACACTATGCTCCCTCTCAGATGTGTGACTACATAGAAAGTATCTGAGAGTACAAAGCGAGAACGAAATATGTTGAAAAACTTGGGCTTGGTTCACTACTGCACATGAAGCAATTAACACATAATTGTCAACTTGTGTTGTAAATAATTAAGAGATTTAGTAGAGGATGTATTTTAAAGATGCATGGAATAGATATTCCATTTTCTATAAAAGATATTGAGGTTGTCATTCTCTCTTCATCATCTGAAGATACCGACATGAGAAACATCAAGGCTGAATATGGTCTGCCAGCTGATGAATCGGTGAGTGGAAAGTACCTGTGTGATAGACTGCGGGAGTTAGATGCATGCCCTATCCACTGTGCGTACTTTCTTCTTGTTGGAAACATAAACTAAATTTATGAAGTGGAGTCTTCTACGAGAAGTCAATATATTGTTTCAATAAGTCCTAGATGAGTGTGTCTATTGTGTTCCCATGAGTCCTTCATAAATGTATCTAGAAAATGTCTAGAATTTATTTGTGGAAATCTCTAGAATCTTATTTGAAGGTCTTTAAATAGTCATGTGTAATCCATCTGTTTTGAAGTGAAAAAATTTATTTGAATAAAAGGAATTGTTTGAGAAGTTTTTGCTGCCAAAGACAATAAAGTGGTATTGAAGGGAGGTTGAAGTTAAAAAAAGCAGAGAGATTTCCAAAATGTCATATACAAATTCCAGTTCCTACATGATGTCTCAAATTCCTCGTTTCAAAGGGGAAAATTATGATTATTGGAGTAACACTGTTAAAGTTATGTTGAAGTCTTTGGATCTATGGAATGTGGTCGAAAAAAGTTTCGTTGTACTTCAAAATGAAGCAATTTTGACTCAAGAGCAAAAAAAGGCGTTTGATGATGTCTCTATGTAAGTTTTTGTGTGTCGTTGGTTGTGCTTTGTTGTACCATATGATGGAGTTCTGCTGGAAGTTTCATCAGCATAGTAGGTTTGGTTATCATGGGAAGGATGAAGCGATGAGATGTTTCGGTTTACATAAGAGGAAAAAGCTATTTGATGTCAGTTTAGGCATAGGAGGAAGAAGTTGACTTGGGTGGGTTGGATTGTTAGATGATGGGTCAGGCTTTAGTGATGTGGGCTGATTTGGTTTGAATTTTATATGGGCTAGATTGGTTTACTTTGATTGAGCCAGGAATGATGGACAAAGATATTCGAGCTTTTTAATTTGTGGTTGGGTCACTGGGCCAGCACATTTGGTTTATATATAATTAGGGCCTATTTATTGTACATTATGTTTGATTTTCCAAATTGTTTAGGGCTTTGGGTATTTGTTTGAGTAGTATACTATGTGTTGGGCTTTAGGTAGTTAGAAAATTCAGGCTTTTTGAGATTTTTGTTTCATGTGTCATACATTGTGCCATGGCCATGTAACTCTTGTAAAATTAGTGGATGTAGAAATAGTAAATTCCATACATATTTATGTTAGGGTGTTAGAAACATATACATATTTAGGGTTTGTGTAAGTGTTGATTGAATGTTAGTATGCATGATAGGGATTTTATTTTCATATCTTGAAAATAATGCAACACGACAATGATTAATCTAAGACGTCACACCCAATAAAACACCAAGACTAATATGCAAGCCCTGTATTCTGTTTAATACCAAAGAGCCTTTAAGATATTCAGGTTCTGTTGGCATTATTCAGAATACTTGGTTTTTCGTCGAACTAAAATGTAAACTTATTTTTAGGGATGAGGAAAATTTATTTAGGGACTCAATAGGGGTTTAAAGATGTTTGACCCATCTAATGAACCTTAAAAATGGGTTCTCTCTCTTTTGATAAGGAACATGATTTTGAGTATGGCTTAAATTGGACCTAATCACTATTTGTGACTATTTCGGTGCATCAACACCGAATTTTCAAAAAATCCTTATCTTTTCAAATCATCCAAAACTCACTCCAAGTGTGATTTTTCATCGTTTTCAAATCATCAAAACCCGCTCCAAGTGAGATTTTTCATCAATCCTCAAAACATTTTTCGTCAAGCCGAGAATAGCCCCAATGATCTTGTGCACTTTTAAAAATATCAAAACTCACCCTAAGTGAGATTTTTCATTCAACCATTTTCATAAACCAAATTTTCATAATATTATTGGGCCATGTCTCACACAATTGAAATATGGACTTCTAGCATATATAAGCCCGTTAATATAATTGAGACATACAAATCATTTTTCAAAATAAATTTGAGCCAAGTAGAAGAACATTTTGAAGGCAACTGTTTTTTGGGAGTTGTGGGATACTTAATACCTTCCCGAAGCTCAATAGACCTCTTTAATCTTTTTTGTTCTTCCACAAACCATATTAGTTGTCCAATTACACCTTAAACATTTATTGGTGGCTACTTCGTTTTTTGAGATGGTTGCATCAAGCATGAACTTTTAGAAAGCTTGTGAACACAAATAGAGAATATATTAAGAACAATATAATTAAATTGAAGTTCCATAAGATCAATGTAATAAGAAAAAACAATATACTCTATGAACTACACAATTTCGCAGACAGAGATTGTGACGAAATCAGATTATAAAACATTTCAAAGTATCACCTTTACTAATTTGTAAAGAAAACGGATCGAAACAAAAATCGTGCAAAAAAGAAACCTAGACTTTTGCAAAAAGATAGTGCCTTGCTCTCTTACTTGGTGCCATCGTTCTCCTAACTAGTTCAAATAAGTAAAAAACTTAGATCTCCCCAAATCTTACAGATGTCGACTTTGGAAGAAGTGTGCTCCTGTTGATAACGGGTTAATTAAACTTGCGACATTAGAAGAAATGCTTAAAGCTGGAACAACAATTTGACAGGGGAGAGAGGAGGGAATCCAGCATGGTAAATTTAAGTGAACCTTATTAGTTAGTCTTTGTGGCATGCTGACTTGACTTCCCACATGGATAGTACACAATTTTAGCCATATTTTGCAGAAGGAGCATTCATTTGTAACGTGACCCTTTCCTATGCCACCATGTACTCTTCTATCATGGGATATCAGGAGACGGATGATAGTGACACCTAGATGTGTAATCTTCTCACAACAAGTCTTGGCACTCTCCCATTCATTACAACCATCACTTCTGCCCCAAGAAATCAAAATCAGTTGAACTTCTACCAGCGCAAAAGTAACCTAAAATTACATATGTAAAGTTATCTATCTGATAATTCCCAAAATAATGAGGCCAGCTCAAAAGTAACCTAAAATTATATATGTAAAGTTATCTATCTAGATGATTCCCAAAATATTGGGGGCCCTAGATTATTTATCTATATACGCTCTTGTCAACTTCAATCAATAATTGCATAAAAGCAAACTTTGATTAATCTTGATCTGTAACAATGCATTCGAACCAAAAACAACAAGAATCAATAACATAATGATTTAGGTGGAAAACTCTTAAAAGGAAAAATCACAAACTGAGAGAGAATTTCACTATGTAAAGAAAAAACAGGTACAAAAAATATTTGAGTGATGACTTTACAACGAATAAATACTAGCCGAAACGCTAATCAATGATGGGCTACAATCCCGAGACTATCGGCCCGGTCCCTCCGCTCCCGTTACACTCTCAAAAAAAATTTCATCCAAATTTGTCGCACCGCGAACTTTTCGAATCAGACCAAACTGAATTCGAGTCACAAACTCTAAGATGATCCATGTGCGGTCATCTCTTCATGTTAAACTAACTTCAGCCTAATATTGACCTTAGCATCTTAATCATTGTATTATTTTCAAATTAAATTACGTTTTTATCATACGAAATTTTATCATCCTCCATGGTCAAGAGTCTATGAGTCCAACCCAACGTATCAGCAACATCTCCACAGAGAAATATAAACGAACATCCATACACACGGAACATAATTATATCAATACAGAGCTGACCATGCAACAGAATATAACAAAACTCCATGGGTCCGGTTTAAATGATACATAATGTTATGATTGTTCCCTGAACAAGGGCAGAAATCGAAAGCAGCGCTCGAGCATTGTAAAATACATATTTTCCACCAGCTAAAAAAAGGGGATGCAGACAAAATTTACAACATAATCAAACAATGAAGCATGAAGCACATTAATCACTAATGATACTCCAAGAACAAGAAAAGGTGACAGCGCTAATCACCATTAATGGTGGCATGAGTAATCGAGACGCAGTGAGTATCATCCGACATGGCAAAATCACAAGGGTCTCCATACCATTGACTCCCTAAAGCTTCGGCTAGTCTGGGAAGACGTATAAACTGGACTGTACAAAAAACGTAGTTGAAGATGTGCCAAAACTGTAAATGACCACTTGATGCATCATAATGGGATCCATCACTTTCAGAAATCTCTTGCCGCTGTTAGACCAAGATGAAAAAAGTAAAACATAATGCCAAAATTACGTAGGGAACCAAAATACAGTATTAGAAAAGGAAAACCCTACAATGAAGCAAGATTGAGAAACGTTAAATGCAAGAAAATACCACACACACATAAAGCATCTTTTATTGGGCATTGCAATATCTCGCTACAAATTTTTTTTCCATACAAAAAAGAAAAAAAAAAGAAGGCAAGGTATGTCAATGACAGCTACTTCAGCATTCTTCCAAACATTCATATTGATGTCCTAAATAAAACCTCTGTAGCAGAAATCACTAGACTGTCCCATAACCTAGCGACTAATATTTATTTTCGAGCTATATTATAATCGGTTACCACCCTCATTTAGCAACCATGAAAACAGAGGAAGACCAGAGCAAACAACAAAGCAAAGAAAGTGTCATCTAAATTTTAAGGCGTGACAGGTTCATGTAGTTTAACCTAAAATGAAACATACTCCAAGGATATGTGCTTCAAAAAAATTATTGGAAACGCAACTTTTAACTCCATAAACCAGCCGATATGCATGTACGATCTGATGTAGATATCAGAGATTATAAATAAGTTGTTTTCAGGTTTTGGGACTCAGAAAAAATGATCACTTGATGACGCTAGAATAACGAGGCACCTGTTTTAAATTCATCAATCTGATAAAAAGCTAACAAATTCCCATGTCTCATAAGTAAACCTCAACAAAGAACCGGTAATTATGGCAACAGCAATATTCCAAGCATGTACTAGTTATAACAGTGACACAAGCATATAAAACATCATAAGGCAATATAGCCAAATATTCTTTGAAAAGAAAATAACAAACCAAACTAAACAAAAACCTACAGCTCAAATCAAAATTGGATAAAGGATTAAAGCACATTATTTTTCTCAAACAAGCAACTATAATTCAAATGATTAGGAAAGTTAAAAAAAAAAAAAAAGTAACCGATGATGATGTCTATATAAAAAGTAACTTGTCATCTGTTAATTGGGTTTCCACTGATGCAATAAACTACAACAAGAATTGCAGATCTAAGAAACTCAAAAGTCGATACCTTCTGCTGACGACTGGATTATGGTAACATGCATACCACTATTGTTGGGAGGAAGCTGCAATCGAAGAGGATAAAGCTTTCCATTCAAGGGACTACGAGTACACACAATAATATCATCAAGGCCCGTCACTTCCATCAATTTCGCAGTCAATTCATCTACATCATTCCCCTTGAAATTGAATGAGTAACTTTCCACAACATCATCAACCTCACCACTCTCATCTGCCACCTGGTAGTATATAGTCCTCCCTTCAGATTTCGGGGGCGACCCACCCGAATAAGAATCACTCGACTACCCAGCATCAAAACACAACAAAGCAGATCATCAATTATAGAAAATAATAATTACCCTTTAAAGAGGGGGGGAAATTAAAAATTACAGTACCTCCTGTCTTGAGAAATTCCCAGGTTTGATCGATACAGAGGAAGGGGAGCTAGACTCGAAATCCAGAGAGTCTGAATGGGTCACAGGAAGACCCGCCGGTGGGTGGTGACCCGGGGACTGAACCAGAATCTCGACAACATCAACATCCCAAAGAATCCAGTCCTGCGTAGAAGTCCTTTGGGGGATATCGTGGGTTACAGAGTTCCGCCACGGTGGCAGACCCCCGTTGGCTCTCAAGAAGTTACCGTAACGGGTCTTGAGCTTGACCTGAGACCCTTCTCTGAGGGGTTCCCACTCAAGGGAAGAGTCGAGTCGTCTGGGGAGGGACTGAATCACTTTGCGTCCAGTCATGCCTAACAAGAAAGGCTGATTGGAGGCTGTGAGGTACTTGCCGTAACAGCTCTTGAGGCGGATGATGGATTCGGATCCAGAAACGAACTCAACAGCCCATCTGGCGGTCTTGGAGGATCCGTTACGGTCTTGGGTAACGGATTCTTCGTCTTCCTCTGCGTGTAGGTACTTGTCGTGGTGGCCCTTTAAACGCACCGCTTTGGCTTTCCGAAAGAACTCCATACCACTTCGCATTTTATTCGAGTATATCTGAACAACAACAGCAACAAGATGAAATTTAGCGAGACTAAATAAGAGAGAATGCCCGCTAGAGACGCCTGTCAGAGCCAACCAAAGTGGACGAAACGAAACGTGCAGGCGCGTCTCGCTGAAACGCGGCTGTTAACGTGTATAGATTTGTATCGGTTTCGGGACGGATGAGGAGTTTGACTCATAGACAACAAGGATGTAAAATGAAAAAAGAAACTACGTCGTTGAAACGGTCAAACTCGGTATTTTTCTTCAGGGTTTTTTTTATAGGTATTCAAGGACATATGCTAAATGTCGTACAGTTAATGAAAGGAAAGGAAATTAGTTCACACATAACTTTCAATCACACCGAAAATTAGGTTAAAAATAAAAATAAATATTTTTACAGTCCATTTTAATTGTCCCTCTCAATTCTACACAGAGTATAAGAAATTGTATAACTCTTATATAATTTGATATTTATATCTTCATTGAACCAATTAAAAATTAATTAATGTTCATAGTTATTGAGCTTTTCAATTTAAGAATAAATAAGGTTAAGATGAGAACAAATAGATAAAATTAGTTTTAATAACAGAAATTGGCATGTATTTTGAGTCATCCCAAAAAAGAATAGTGGACAATTAAAATGAGACGAAGAGAGTATTCCACCCTCATTGACCAGCACATTTCTTAGCATTTGCTCCTTTGAATGCAAATTAGGAAAATCTTTTTCTTTAATACCAAAATATGAAACATATAATAATGTTTGCAATACTCAAAATTTGAGGTTCTCTCCAAAAGCTTACGATTTCTTGTATGGAATGAGGAACCAAAAATAGATTATAGAGGGAAAATATGTCTCCTATATATATATATATAGCAGCTCACAGGTGACAATAAGGACATATAACTGCCAGTGGAAAAGAGAGAACACTAGGCAAAAAGGTCATCTAATTTGTGTGGCATTGAATCTCATAAGAAAAGTGATGCGTAAGGGTTGGTGAGGATTATAATGCAGATTCCATTATAATACTTTTGGCTGGGACCATGAACCCATTTGTCCAATTTTTGGCAAATCGAAGTCCGTTGCATATTCTGCGGAGTGCGGACCTTACTTGTCAAAACGGAACATATCTATACAAGTGTATTGAGTAAAACTTCTCTCTCTCAATCATTCAAATTAAAGCAGAGATAGCGTGAATATTTTGTTCTCTATCTTGAGCATGATCACGCAATTTTATATGGCTGATGCCCACACAATATTGCAAGAGATTAAGTCCAATAAAATTACTAATTTTAAGCATGTCCTCGGTCCTTATAGTAACTAAATCTGATTGTAAAAGAGTAAAGGAGGTCAAATTAATTACTTTGAAGGTACCTGTTTTGGGGCCAATTTTGGAGACATGGAGGAAATCATGGTCAACCTTGGAACAGCACTCTTGAGAGACATGACAGAGACAGGGGACACCGGCTCGGACCCCAAGACCTGATCATCGTCATGGTCGTCGTCGTCGACTGCTGCAGCCTCCAGAACATCACCAGAGACGGAAGAGAAACTCGACATGGACGACAAATACTGGACGAGAGAGTCTCTTTCCACGGGCTCCACAGGCACCACATCCCACAAAACCCAATTCTTTGTCGCACCACCATGAGGCTCATCGTGCGTGACCGAGTTCCTCCAGGGAGGTGTCCAACCATTTGCACGTAAGTACTTGCCGCACCACGACTTGATCTTGACTTGAAACCCGTCTCTAACAGGCTCCCACTCGGTGTTCCAATCGGACAGCATCTTATACGGCACCGTTTGGAGGACTTTGTGACCCGTCATGCCCAGAAGAAGTGGCGTGTCGGAGGCGGTTAGGTACTTGTCGTGACAGCTTCGGAGGCGGATAGCGTCTGTTTTGTTCTGGACTATCTCCACGAACCAAGTGGCTTTGGGTGATGAGCCGTTACGGCTCTGGCGGACGGTTTCCTTGTCGTCGTCGGCGACTAGGTACTTGTCCAGGTGGCTTCGGAGTTTCACTGCCTTGGCTTTCGCAAATAACTCCATCGCCGGTGCATCAAAAACCGAATCGTTAAAAGTTAAAACTAATTAAACAGTAGTTGAAGTTGATGATGATGAGCCTCTAAATTGTTTGTTTGATTATTTTAGTGTGGCATGGAAAGGTGAGTTATGTATGGGCTTTGTTGTTAGCACTAACCTTAACGAGCAAGACCACAGGGGAATGAGACGAAATTTGCGCGTTTTGATGACTTTTAAATTAGTTGACGATGAAGTTTCGAGGATGCAACGAAAGAATGTGTGGAGTACGCACTTTTATGCATTAAACAAATCAAAGTCTTCTAGAGAGTCATGTTGTAAGGATTCATGACCATGAGAAAACTCAAATTTTGGATATTAAGTGTGATATAATAAATTTAAGAGAAAAATTATAAATCAATTTAAGGGAAAAACTTCGGGGTATAAAGTCACCAACCTTGAAACAATTCACTATAATCGCAGGTCACAAGAATCCATCTAGCGTTAGGATCCACGCACCTCACTTATTTTCTTCCTCGAATTACATGACACACCTTTTACTAAGTAAAAGTATCCACCAAGCGCTCTAGAATGGCACTAAATACTTCAATCTCCAAAAATATATGCAGTTGTCCTCAAATATGCATGCATGTTGTTAGGATACACATCCTAATCTTAGTGATACTTGTGTGATATGTAACCTCATGTAAGCTACTCATGTAGGCTTTAGGTTACCTGACAAGTTAGACTTTGATCATATGTAGGAGTCTATGAGCACAAGGACTCTAGCTCACGTTTTTTGTGAAATAAACTGGTCTGGTGGTCATATCTGTCATAAGATAACTCTCAGGTGGTAGTGTTTGAATTGGTCTGTGAGATTAGAAACTACTTAAGTAGTTGACATGGGATTGGACTCTTTATGGAATGGTTGTTGGATAAGAGAGTAAGTCTTAGTGATGTTGTTGAGTTCTTTTGGGACTGTCTGGATTAAGATGAACGTCTCCACTTGATAAAGATTATTCAGAGTATTATAGCTTGGATAAATGAGTACTTGGAGATAAGATGAGAGATAAAAATAAACTAACCATTTATCTTGGATAACTATTTGTTTGTTTTATCTTAAATCTTTTGCAGGGGTCATTATCTGAAGATCGTCATTATCTGCTGTCTATATCCAGATGGGAGCTGGACGCCTATATATACAAAGACATTCCATTGAGAGAAGTATCGAAGCTTTGAGAAAGTTTATGATTGTGAGAGTTATTTTTGTTTTGTGAGAAGCTTCGTGTTATCTTTTGTTTCATTCTCTTTGAGTGATTTGTGAATGTGTCATGTACTTCACAAGTGAGAATGAGTGTTGAGTGATTGATTGTTGTTCGTTCATCCTTCTCAAGATTGATCCTGTTGAGGAAGAAGAGGAACAAAGGTGTGTACGTCTGGTGTAACCTGTCTTGGTTACCTGAAGGTTACTTGGATCCTACATCCACAGCAAAGTCTCTTGAAGGAGTCAAGAGCATTTCAAATCTTCTTTGGTGTGTAGATTTGGTTTGGAGCATACGCTGAGTCGAGTTGTATAATCGAGTCGTAGGTAACGATAGGTTGTAAGCTTTTTCTCATATAGTGGATTGCTTCAAAGGTTGGTCGCTTGATAGACTCGAGGTTTTTCCCAGTTAGGGTTTCCTCGTTATTTTGTGGTGTTGGTTTTTTTTGTGATTTTGATTCTTGTGGTTTCCATATTGCGTTGGCTAACGTATTGGCAAAGGTCTTTCATATTTTCACATGTTTTATGAAAAATCTCTCAGCTCGAGAACTCATTCAAGGAGTGCTCATAAAAATCACTTAAAGAATGCCTCTTTTGCAAAACCATAGGTGGTGTTTTTAAAACTAGGATTACAACCAATATATACACAAAACAAAATCGTATCAAAATAACCTTGGTAAACGGCCTAATTAATATATAAAGTCTTATTCCTAAAAGTTAGGTAACTATTACAAATTAATCAATTAAAACAAAGGCCTACGAAGTAAGGAATTAACTTCCTTAATAAGACTTAGATTTAATTTGAGATAAAACGGGGAGTGCAACTATAATATTTTAGTGGAATATATTATAGTTTATGAATTTTAATTATGCTCATGTGTTTGGACTGATAATTAAATCTGTAGGAAGCCCATATTTTATTTTTCCTTGTTGGTCCCCACTGTAGCCCATGTAAGCCCAAACCTAAGTGAATCAGGAAACTTAACTGAGGTTGGAGTTCTTAATTGGAGAGGAGTGTGGGCTTGCCACCTAGGGTTAGGAAACCCTAAGTTGGCCGACCTCTATATAAACACACACTAGTGTGTTTTGTTTTCCTAACATTGAGACTCCAGTTATCTAATTCGTTGCCATGTTAGATTAGGATTCCTATATTATAGGATATTATCTAAACATGAAAAATAAAATACAAAACACCCTAGATTAAAATATTAGGTGGGAGAAGGTTATAAATAACCTATGGTCTCCATCAGTCGTTCAAAATAAAAATATATGAAATTAAAATTGGAAAGATGAGATATTAAATGTAACTATGGTCTTATTTTGGAAAATCTGTTTTAAACCTTGTGATTATTTTCATATCCAAACCATGTAATTCCGACCCATACATTTGAGAATTCTTTTTGTGATAAAAACAATGCAATGTCAAGAAAGTTCTGTCGTAGATTGAGGTTATTTAATTGGGCACCATTCTTATGGAAAGCCCCCTCTAATCTAGGAACAATATGGTTGCTAGTTTTGTTAAATCACAGAATTGAATAACCAAGATGTTGCTGTAATAACGGTTTTGACTACTTGGAGAAAATAATGGTTTTGGATGGTGCTACTAAAATATGTAAATTCCAGTCAAGACATTTGTAAGATATCTCTATTCCAGTAATTTTGAAATCACGGGAATATTTTTAAAGTTTGAATTATTGGTAAGAAATTTAATAGAGATGTAATTAAAAATATGTGTTGGCTCGACCTTCCTCCATATCGGAAATTTTTAATTATAGATATCTCAGATTATTAATTTTCTTGATAGTAACAATAAGTAGCAATTTATTATAAAATTGTTTCCCCAACGGAATCATTTTTTTATGAAACTTGTGAGATTGTGATCACATGATGGTTATACACTTAGCTATAAATTATGGAAAAATTTCTCATTGAAATCAATCCCATTGTTTATAGGACCAAAGAAAAGACTAATTAAATTTTATGTGACATGGCGTTTGTCTAGAAAATAAAATTTAATGTAAACTAAATTGTATGAAATTTATTCTCCTATCGAGATAGAAAATTTCATACTAAAGTATTTTGATTCTCGATGAATTATTTTTGTAATTGTTTATGGGTGCAATTTATAAATAATTTGAATCAATTATGCCTTAGAATTAATTTTCTTCTCATATGTCATTTTTCAGATTTAAAAATGTCTTTCAATCCTCTATCTGTTATTCTAAAATACCATAAGTTGGATGGAACAAACTATGTCAACTGAAAAAGAAATTTGGATATTGTGCTCATTGCTGAAGAATACAAATATTTGTTGACTGAACTTTGTCCTGAATTTCCTGCGGAGGGTGCCACTGATGAGCAAATTGCTGCTTACAAGAAGTGGAAAAAGACTGATCAGATGGCACGATGCTACATGTTAGCATCAATGTCAGATGTGTTGCAAAAGAAACACAAGACTATGACAAGTGTCTATGACATCATCTATAGCATGAAGGAGATGTTTGGTGATCAAGGCAGAGCCGCAAGGCAGACTGCAATGAAAGCACTATTGAACACCCAGATGTTTGAAGAAACTAATGTAAGGGAGCATGTTCTTAAGATGATGAGTCTTTTGGATGAGCTCGAGGTCCTTGGTGCTGATATTGATTGCGAAAGTCAGGTCGATATCATTCTTCAATCTCTTCCAGAAAGCTATGAGAATTTTCGATTGAACTATAACATGAACAAGAGGGTTTATACGTTGCTGGAACTACTCAATGAGCTCAAAGGAGCAGAGGCATTACGACCTAAGCAAGATAAGGTCAATCTTACTGAGAAAGGCTCTTCTTCTAAATCAAAAGGTAAGAAGAAGAAAAATACTCAAAAAAAAGAAGGAAAAATTAGTTGACTCAAAGGGTATTCAAGGCGGAGTGAAAAAGCCGAAAGACAAGTGTTTTCACTGTGGTCAGAAGGGACATTAGAAGAAACAATGTCAAACTTGGCTAGGCAAGAATAAACAAGGTAACCTTGTGATATCCTGACCCGGAAATAATAGAAACATTGAACATGAGGGTGACACGTGTACAACGGTACACTAATGGATGTAATAATTAAATTTGGGTTTAGAGTAATAATTAAATATATGAATGTGAATAAGTAAGAATAATAATAATAATACAAATAAATTAGAGAACTTGACTGGAAAGTGGCGAAATACGCATTTGTTGTCAATTTTATTAAACAAGTGAAAAAAAGATCCAATTTTTTTTATAAATATCTGAATTTGATTTAAAAGAAAAAGAAAAGAAGAGAAACAGAAAAGAAAGAAAAAGAAGAGAAACAGAAAAGAAAAAAAAATGAAAAAACGAAAACAGAAACAGAAAGAAAAAAAGAGAAAATCGCGATTTTCGCTTGTCAAATTTCAGAGGCGTCGATCTCCGTCCTCCGACCACATCAGACAACGAGGCTGGTACCAATCTCTTCGTATCTTCGAGACGTATGAAATCGGTACAAGAATCGTCTAAAACGGAGCTGTATAACTCCGGGAAAAGCCCTCGAAAGTTTCGGCCTCCAAAACTTCGATGGTCGATTTCTTCCTCCTCCGACCTCCGATTGATGCAAGGCCACCACCGTTGAGTTTGTCTCGATGAGTACCACAAAGTCCAGTTGGTGATTTCTGGTGAAAGTCGCCGGATCTCCGGTGACCCGAATATGGGCAAATCGGGTACTATTTGACCCGGGTCGACTTTTTCGATAAAGTTTACCCCTTTGATTAAATCGTATATTTTACGTATTAATGCGGTATTTGAACGTAATTGTGATCTTGCATGTGCATTTTGGTGTAGAACTAGTATATGAGGTTTAGTGATGTACGTTGGGAAAATTAAACATGAAAGCATTGGTTCGAGTGAGATGTGAGGCACGCTCCACGAGGTAGGGGATACTATGATCTTTGCCTACTTTAGTTTAATCAATGATTCTTGCATTTATTTAATCGAGTTGTGATTTTCCGATATAAAAGTTTGGTGGGTTAATGTGGAATTGTGGTGAGAAGTGTTTGTGGGTGAATGTGTTATTTGTTGCTTTAATATTGAATGATTGTGAATGTATATCTATATCCGATAATTTGTGAAAAGTGTGGATATGTGATGTGGAGGATTGTGGAGGTGGTTGTGGAGGTGCTGATAACAAAGAGGTGACCCTGTACGTACAGTGGGTGAAAATCCGAGTAAGGATTCGCTATGCGGCCACATAGCGAAGGGGTGGTAAGTCCCGGGTAGAAGAAGGTGCCTACTTTCCTTACTCGTAGATTGCTTCCGGCGAGGAGTTCGGAAAGCAGAGAAAATTGCTTCCGGCGAGGAGGTCGGAAAGCGGAGAAAAATAGTTTCCGGCAATGAGGTCGGAAGGCGTTCGAGGTGGTGACGGATATTCGAGGCGGGTTGAGAAATAGAAGTGTTATTTAAATTGCCGTGCTTCTATCAATAATTATTTGCGAATGGTTTGTGTGTGAATACGGTATTACCTACTGAGCTTCGGCTCATCCCCTACTTCTCATTGTTTTATTTTCAGGTGAAACAACTGT
This sequence comes from Euonymus europaeus, assembly GCA_963580455.1. Taxonomy (NCBI): domain Eukaryota; kingdom Viridiplantae; phylum Streptophyta; class Magnoliopsida; order Celastrales; family Celastraceae; genus Euonymus; species Euonymus europaeus. Next base: position 6,788,910 of record OY756965.1, read on the forward strand.
GACCAATTGGACTGAGAGCGCAGACAGGACAGGGCAGTTGGTGTACATACCAGAGTCGCTGCGTAAGGGTTGAGTGGACCCAGTAGGTTGGGATGGTTGAGCTGGAGTCTCAACCGGTTATATGATACTATTACATACTTATAAATTTAACACCTATATTTTAAGTACATTGATAATTATATTATTTAAAATATTTTGTTGAGTTTTGAAAAAGAAAGAGTCCAGAGTGTGGTTTAGGTACACGTCACGTGCCTGCGGGTCGGGGCTTGACAAACCTTTTATCATTTATTGTTGAAATACAATTAGCGGTTGTGTCTATCAGAACCTGGTGTGTAGACACGGGAGCCACTAATTATGTTTGTAATTCGTTGTAGGTGTTCCAGAAAACTAGACAACCAAATGATGAGGAGCGTTACATTCTTTTGGGAGATGCGACAAGACTAGAAGTAGTAGCTCTAGGTGTTTTTCATTTGAGTTTTTTTAGTAGTGATAGGACTTTAATTTTGAACGATTATTTTACGTACCAGCTATGAGACGAAATTTAATTTCAGTTACTTCTTTGGCTAAGAATGGATATTGTTTTAAGTTTGATAACTTAGTTGTTATTAGGAACAATAAACGTTTTATCTATTCTGGTACTTTAGTAGATAATCTTTATATTATAAGTCCAAGTTCTACTAAATCTAATGAATTGAATAACTTAAAATTTTACCATCTAAGAGAAAAGTACCTTCAAAACCGAATCAAACCTATCTTTGTCATTTACGCTTAGGTCATATTAATCTAAACAGGATTTCTAGACTAGTACAAGATGGACCTTTGAGTTCATTAGAAATTGAGGAACTTCCAGTCTGTGAGTCATGTTTGGAGGGTAAAATGACCAAGAAGCCATTTTCGGCCAAGGGGCATAGAGCCAAAGAATGTTTGGAGTTGGTACATTCAGATGTGTATGGTCCAATGACTATCTGAGCTAGAGGAAGTTATGAGTATTTGGTCACTTTCATAGACGACTGCCCAAGGTATTGATACATTTACCTAATGCATCGTAAGTCTGAAACTTTTGAGATGTTTAAAAGTTATAAGGCAATTACAGAGAAAAGTTTAGGAAAAAGTATCAAGACACTATGATCTGATCGTGGTGGTGAATACCTCTCAAGAGAGTTTATGGAATACTTGAATGTAGAAGGGATATCTTCCCAGTTCACGACACCAAACACACCACAACAAAATGGTGTGGCCGAAAGAAGGAATAGTACTCTTATGGAAATGGTGAGATTGATGATGAGTTTTTCGGAGTTGCCTAATTTTTTTTGGGGATATGATTTAAAAACAGCGGCATACATTCTAAACTTAGTTCCTTCTAAGTCAGTACCGACTACTCCTACGGAATTATGGACAGCGCAAAAGCCTAGTTTGGTTCATATTCGAATATGGGGTAGTCTAGCCCATGTGCTGGTAGGGAACGCAGGAAAGTTGGAATCTAGGACAGAAGTATGTTTTTTCGTAGGATACCCTCGAGGTACCAAAGGTGGTTTATTTTATATTCCTAAAGATCAGAAGGTCATTGTTAACACCAATGCACGATTTTTAGAAGAAGACTATATGATGAACCACAAACCTAAAAGTAAAGTTGTTCTTGAAGAAATAAGAGGAGAAACGCAAGGAACACATATACCTCAAAACTCACCAGTTCAAGATAACAATCCAGTGCCATAAAAAGTGGGAGGATTGTAGAATCTCAAACTGATTTTATTCAAAGGGATGATCATGAAATGCTGGGAGGGTAACTAGATTACCTAGTCGGTATGTTCTATTGAGTGAAGTGTATGAAATGATCCCAACCGAACAAGATACTGATCCCAGTAACTATTATGAGGCACTCCAAGATAAAGACGCAGAATCTCGGAAGAAAGCTATGAACTCTGAGATGGAGTCCATGTACTCTAATCAAGTCTGGGAACTTGTAGAACCACCAAATGGAGTAAAACCCATAGGTTGCAAGTGGATCTACAAGAGAAAGAGAGGAGTGGACGGAAAGGTGGAAACCTTCAAAGCAAGGCTTGTAGCAAAAGGTTATACTCAAAAGGAAGAGATCGATTATGAGGAAACTTTTTCTCCAGTAGCTATGCTTAAGTCTATTCGGATACTCTTATCCATTGCAGCATATTACGATTATAAAATATGGCAAATGGATGTCAAGACAGCTTTCTTAAATGGAAGTCTTGACGAAAGCATCTATATGATGCAACCAGATGGATTTATAGTCAAAGACCAAAAGCACTTATTGTGCAAGCTTAAGAGGTCCATTTATGGACTTAAGTAGACATCTAGGTCTTGGAATATAAGATTTGATCAGGCCATAAGAACCTATGGATTTGAGTAATGTCCTGATGAATCTTGTGTCTATCGAAGGAGCAATGAAAGTGTGGTGGTGTTCTTAGTACTTTACGTAGATGATATATTACTCATCGGAAACAATATAGCTATATTATCCCCAGTTAAAGTCTGGTTGAATAGTCAATTCGAAATGAAAGACTTGGGAGAAGCTAGTCATATTCTTGGGATCAAGTTGTTAAGAAACCGGAAACAAAGAATGTTGGGCTTGTCTCAAGGAGTCTACATTGACACCATCCTCGAAAGATTTGGTATGCAAGATTCTAAGAAAAGATTTCTTCCTTACAGACATGGAATCACCTTGTCTCGAGATCAGTGTCCTAAGGATGCCGATGAGATCAAGAGAATGAGTTACCATATGCCTCGGCAGTGAGAAGCCTCATGTATGCCATGATGTGTACTAGACCAGATATATGTTATACGGTTCATCTAGTTAGCAAATATCAATCAAACCCATAAATGGAACATTGTATTACTGTAAAACATATACTCAAGTATCTAAGGAGAATGAGGGATTATATGCTAGCTTATAAGGCTAATGAACTCGTACCTATAGGGTATACAGATTCAAATTTTCAGTCAGACAAAGATTCCAGAGAGTCAACTTCAGGCTATGTTTTCTGTAACACCCCGAGTTATTGAATAGTTTACTCAATAGGACAACGTGACGTAGGTGGTATTCATAATGATTCCTGGTGTGTGCAATATTATATGTTAAATAGGATCATAATATTTTCATGAATTCTATATGAGAATTAAAAAAAAAATTATGGGAACAGGGATTATAGAAATTGGAGTTAAAATGAATTATCATGAATTCCGGGAATAAAAGTTAGAACAAGAAAATAATTCATACGTAATGATAAACATGTAAATAAATTCGGGTGGCATGAGTAATTAGATAGAAGGTGAATTGGTAAATTAATACCCGAGTCTATAAATAACTCTACGTAGGGTGTAAAATGTTAGTAATATTATTTAAGATTTATCAAGGTTGCAACGTGGATCGGATGAGGTATTTGAGATATATGAAATGGTGAAACGATAAATTCAAAGGGATGTTAAAGATTGAATTGATTGTGATGTTTGTGTATCGGTGAATTTGTGAACCACTATGTGATGATATGGGTACATGTGATGTGTAACAGTAGAATGGTCATGGAAATGAATTTGATTTGAGAATGTGTTATCGATATAATATTTTCTGTAATGAGTTTTACTTGTATGAGACGGAATTAGTGATGATGAGTTAACCGTGAATTTTGAACTGTCATATGTTGATATGGAGAGGTAACATTGAATAGTTGCATTGTGTGAAGCATAGCATACCATGGCATACATGACATACAGATTAAAGGAAAATGTTTTTACGAACCGGGTACAATTGCTACAGGGAGGGTATACTAAAAGGTTAATGGTGAAGTTTACTATAAACGAAAAAATGTATTTTTGACTGAAAGGTGTTCTTTGGTAGGACACCTAGTTAAGGAAAAATCCCGACCGGTTGCCCTGTAGTAGTTTACCTAGGTTAGGGTCCGAGTACTGGAAAAATGATTTAAATGGCTGACTGTTTTCTTAAAGATGAGGTTCATGTACATTTATGCATAAGTATTACTTGCTGGGCCTCGGCTCACTATGTTCCGTGATGCAGGTATTGATTTCTTAGGCGATTACGTCGACTTAGGAGTGGATGGTGTGGCCGTAGATCCATGAAGATGATGCTCATGTGACGGAGCTAAGTTTCCATGGAAGAGTGATAAATTAAGTTTTACATTTGCTTATGCACGTATAGTTAATATATTTGATGTATGGTAATAAGTGTAGATTCGGGAACAAGTATGAAAAGTATAAGGTTCACAGTGGTATACTTAAAGAATATTAATTGGATGTACTACTTATCCAATCTATATAAGATAGCATTTTTATTTCAGCTTAGGTGTAATAATTAATTTGGTGTAATTGTTTCTTCAAGTGGTTATGTATTTAAATGTAAGGTGAGTTTATACGGTAACATAAGTAACGTTCTGGACTACAAGCCCGGGTATTAGGGTTTCGTGGGACGGAGCGTTACATTTTCACATTAGGAGGTAGAGCCATTAATTGGAGAAGTGTCAAGCAATCCTGAATTGCTGACTCCACTATAGAAGCTAAATATGTAGCGGCTTCTGAGGCAGCTAAAAAATCAGTATGACTCCGGAACTTTCTAATAGATTTGAATGTGGTACCTACAACTCAGTTACCTATTACACTTTACTGTGATAATAGCGGAGCAGTAGCAAATTCAAAGGAACCAAAAGCTCATTCGAAAGGAAAACATATAGAATGCAAGATCACTTGATACGAAATATCGTACGAAGAGGTGATGTAATAGTAACGAAGATAGCATCAAAGGATAACTTGGCGGATCCATTTACCAAGTGCTTACCGACAAAGTCATTTGAAGGACACTTGGAGGGCCTAGCAATAAGATGTGTACTGTCGTGGCCTTGAGCAGACGTGGGAGATTGATAGGGATAGTATGCTAAAGGCCATTATTTTATATACTATTCAAACTCGATTTATTTATTTGGAATGACATATGGTTAGCATTTTATATATGAAAAATAACATATTGGCATAAGCGTCTTTTATTTTATATGGTATATGAATTGGTGTGTAGAGTTTATCTTACACACAAAAGAACAATTCATAAGTTCCTATTGAATATAATCAAACGATCACAACTTAGACGAAATTGGACAAACCGTTGGCAGGGTTGTAGTATAGTATTTCAGTATGCCTATCTTGGTTACGGAAAGCGGTACAGCTTGAACTTACTATACTAATACACTTGGAGTGTATTGATCAGGACTATGTGTGAGTCAATTTTTCTAGTCTAAATACATGAAAAATTGTACATTCACACTTACTTTATGACATTGTTCATAATCTTAATCTATTAAAGATTATTGGTACGTGTGCATTTAATGTGTGAGAGTTTGATTTATGAAAGGGTGAGGTCTTTTTGTACAAGCTGATATACACCGAGTGAATTGGGTTACCGCATTAAATGTATGATGAAAAATAATCTGTTAATAAAATTCACATCCAATTATGGATTGATGATACCCTCTCGAGAATGCTTATAGGTTTTGAGATTATGTCAAACCCTGCAGGTGGATTCAAATAAGTTAAGCAGTAAGTTCGAGAAATATTTAAAGATGTCAATTAAATATTATATGTCAGTGGCATATTTAATTGACGGGTATCTGTAACTTAATGTGAGTATTTTGGTGAATGATTATAACAAAAGACTCAGATTTAATTTGAGATAAAACGGGGAGTGCAACTATAATATTTTAGTGGAATATATTATAGTTTATGAATTTTAATTATGCTCATGAGTTTGGGCTGATAATTAAATCTCTAGGAAACCCATGTTTTTTTTCCTTGTTGGTCCCTACTGTAGCCCATGTAAGCCTAAACCTAAGTGAATCAGGAACCTTAACTGAGGTTGGAGTTCTTAATTGGAGAGGAGTGTGGGCCGGCCACCTAGGGTTAGGAAACCCTAGGTTGGCTGACTTCTATATAAACACACACTAGTGTGTTTTGTTTTCCTAACGTTGAGACTCCAGTTGGACACTTGACCCTCTAATTTTCTCCACAGTTCTGATTTTTGTTCTTCAAGTTCTTGGTGTAAAGAGTCCACGCTCTTGAATCCAAGTTTGGGAATTGAAGCATACAGTGGAAGATCCGAGGGATTGAGCTTTGAATCAATCCGACTGACTCCATCCTTTGATATAGATTATTAGAGATCAATCTAGAGAGATCTCTAGGTATGTAATTTTTACACAATTGGTTTAGTTATAGATTATGCATGTCCATCATAATTAGCAAGAAATTTTTGAAAGCTGTTTTTCTATGGATTACTCCTATGTGCGTTCCTTGCTTTAAAAACGTTTCCGCTAGTGCGTATTTTCCAACATAGTGGTGGTAGGATAGATTGATTTCCCAACAAGAATAACATGGAGCAATCATATCCTATCGAAATTCAATTCTCCCCTTGGCCTAGTAGCTAGACTATTGCTACAAATAAAGAAATTTAAGGCTATACAAATAGGCTTCAAATTAGTGCTTTCAATTCATTAAAGAGATCCTCAACTAAGTCATCACTCCTAAGTATTGAAGTTATGTCAATCAGCTTCTCATCATTGTTAGAATTTTTCATATCATAGGGTATGAAAGTAGGGTTCTCGACTAGTGGAAGAATTCAACCGCTTGGCTACTAGTTTAGGATTAATTGTCAATTCCATACACCTAATATATAATAGTTTGAAAGGCAGGGACATCTTTGACCTCTAGTTGAAACATATTAGAGTATCCTTAACTAGCTTTTCAGAGATAACCCAAGAAGGTGGGCTTTACTAGAGTACCGTTCAGTTAATAAACGGTATATGTACCGTCCACTTACTATGATGACATGTGTGCGGTTGACTGGTCAACTGTCACGTGTTTTTTTTGTTGTTGATAAAATTAGTTTTTTTACGAAATGACTGTTATGGACATAAGATATCTAGTATTTACAAACGGTACATTAACAGTGGTTAATGTTTAATTGACTATTACATCCCTCTAATTTTGGTTAAGTTACAAAATTACTTTGACCACTCTAATCTAGAGAGAGAAACTAGAAAAAGATAGAGAGCGATTGAGAGAGGGATGACGGGCCATAGAGTTTGTTATTCTAAGGAAGAGAGGTGGTTGCGGTGGTGTTGGAGGAAAGGAAAGGGTTTTACAAAGAGGAGCAGCTATCTGCAGTTTTATCACTTGCTATTATTGCTACCAACCATACTATTGGTTGCAGTTTATGTTTGAGTCGCGACCAAAGCCTGAGCCAATATATTGACCGCCTTGAGGAATGGCATTTGACCCATAGGGTGGGCCTCGCCCTTGAGGATATGACCCACTACCATAGCCTCCACCACAGCCTTGACCACCACGATTTGGTTGATTCAATTCCATATTTTTAACCTTTTCAGTTCCCTAAAAAGATTTTAATTTATTCTCTTTGTATTGATTGGATATAACTTGCAACTATGTATGTTTGACTATTTATAGTGTTAGCGTGTTTGCTGTCTCAGCGGAATCAATGTTGTGCGCTTATGATTCAAAAGGGAATAGCGTGCCTACTATTCTCGTGTTAATGAAAGAAAGGTTGTATGTTCAAGGAGGCCGAAAGGTACCACCACAATTCAACTTACGTAATATAGTGTCAGCTCGCATTTAAGCACCTGATGTGAATGAAACATGATTTAGATACTAGATGTATTATTTTATTCAGGCATAGTGAATTTTCCACATAAATCCTGAAAAATAGCCAAGAGGAGGATGTAGGAGATCAACTAATCAAGGGCATTGTGGTTGACTATATTGGTGTGCATTGTTAAGCTGGACTTATAAAAGCCTGGTTTGGGGAGCATTCCTCAGGAGTGCTAGATGGGCTTTCGACTGAGCAAGTTCTACAATGCAACACCGAAGAAGAATTTGTGAAGTTTGTGAGGCAGCCAAAGCCTTTTGAAGCTGAAGCTACACTATTCAATTGGGTTGTCTAATGGTTGATTTTGTGGAGGATGGTTTTTTCTCCCAACATGACTCATATTAGGCATATAGCCGCCATAGTTTTGTCACCTTAGGATTATTTGATCTCTTTCGGACAGTATCATCCCAATTTACTATTTTAAAGTGGGAATTGTGTCCATAGAATGTATACTTAAAGTGTTTTTTTATCCCTCTCTGTCTTCATAGAGGAAGGTCAATTTCTTAGTTAGATGTTTGTTGCTTTTTTTATTTCTAATTGTTGGTAACTAGATACTTCTGCAAGTTGCTTGATTTACTAATTTTGGGATTCTTTGTTGGAGTAATCTAAACTTTTACTGAAAATTCACTTGCTGGCAAGGCTTTGTAATATGTTTGGACTGGAAAAAGTTTGTACTATATGCATATTTTTATCATATAAGTTCTGAAAGGTTAGAACAATTAATGACGCTGATATGATTTTTGTCTAAAGGATTCTGATGCAAATTTCATAGTGTTTTGCTAATAATAGTTTTATTAGATCTCAAAAAAGGAAAAAGAAAAGTGGAAGCCCCCACCCATTCTCCACTCTGTCTTGCCCCGATCTTTGGCAATTTAACTTCTGAAAAGAAAATCATGACTATCTGCACAAAAAACAAGGGAGAAAGTAAAAAAGGTACTGCATAGCAACTTCATTTTTCGTTAGCCTTCCTCTTTTTGATTGGAACAAGAGTCACTTTTCTGCCTAAATTAAACAATGGAATGACTGTCTGACGATGATTTTCATCTTCTCTGTCAGCCGTAAAAGGTTTAACTTCAAATGTGTCCCTGGAAAATCCTCTAGCAACCTTTAGTAGAATCCCAACTTTGAGGGAGCTACTCAAAATTGCAAGTTTTGTCCTTTTTCCGGAAGTTAAGTAATTGCACATGTGATGGTCAACCTTCAATATGAACTTCGGCTAGAACTAGGGGTTTTCATAGTGTTTTAGGCAGGGTTTTCATAGTTATTTTTTGAGCAATTCTTGCTATATGACATGAAAAAAAACTCTAAATTGCCAAGTTGTTATGGTATTTGTTTTTGTAGTATCATATGTTCATTCTCAGAATCCTATCAAGCTCATAATTCTTCAATGCTACTTTTTGAGTCTTCAAAATTCTATAGGTAAAGTGTATAGGAACCGTTGGAAGTGCATAATATGTTGCCTCTGAGATATTATGACGAAACTTTGGAAAGGAGTTAGATGTCTAGAGTTTACGCCAATTTTTTTTTAAAGAGGACAATACCTCTAAAGTTTATTAATTCTCTCACATATGGCGAAGGAATACTGAGGTTACAAAAGCCATAAAAAAGGAAGAATAAAAGCAAGAAAATAAACAACCAAAGAACAACAAATTGACACAAAAAGAAAACCCATCAAAAGCCACCAACAGCCACAGAAAACCAAGAAGCCCAGCAGCACAACACAGAAGCAATAATCAAAAAAAGAAGAAGAAGAAGAGCAAACTCGGCAATCATGTGCAGATAACAATAATAACCAGCAGAAACAAAACCAGAAAAATCTTACTCATCAAAGCTCCACTCCGAACCAAACACAACATAACACCGATCATTTGCTTAACCCATCCCAAGCACACCTCAACACTATTGCCACAACAATAGCCACACCACTCCAAAAAGAGCATCAAATAGAGAGAAATAGTAGCATCATGAACCAACCCAACAGCAACAAAAACCAACATAAATTCTTTTTTAAAAAAATAGGCAAAAGATCAACCCACAATTCATTTAGACAACTCCATAATAAGCCAAGAGGAAGGCAGAAGGTACACACATATTGCAAGTGAAGATAATAAAGAGCACAACAAGAGCACAACAAATATTCATTAGTCAGCATAAAATTCATTTGGAAATGGCATTTTTATGCCATTGTCATCTACAACATAATTGATTTTCTTTCCAACTTTCTTGTACCTATAAAGATAAGTCTGATCAATGTAATATGGAGAATGTGTTGTCTTATTCAATCTAGCAATATGCTTTGGCTTTATAGCATTACAAAAGATACTGGAAACATAATAAGAGAATAAGCTGCCACTTACGTATCTAGATGATGCGTGTGCTTCCTAAAGACCAGGACATATTAAACAAACTACTAAAAACTAGAACGGTTCCCCAATAATTCGGGATTATTGAGCCACTAATATCTAACAAACTCCCCTAAACTGAAATATCAGTTTATCTCTGAGCTGGCATGAACACCGAGTAACTTTCTCATAGCTTCAAAAGATTCCAACTTCAGTGGCTTCGTAAATATGTCTACTATTTGATTTTTGCTCTGATAGTAAACCAATTCCACTGTCTTCTCTTTAGTCAAATCAGGAAGAAAATGAAACCGAACGTCAATATGTTTACTTCATCCATGGAACACAGGGTTCTTGGATAGTTTAATGGTGGAACTATTATCGCAATGGATCAAAGTAGACTCTTGTTGTGTAAACCCCAAATATGATAGAATTCGTCTTAGTCAAATGGCTTGACATGCACACGAGGTCGCTGCAATAAACTCTACTTTGGTTGTTGACAAGGCAACGACTGATTGCTTCCGTGAAGTCCATGAAATAGCTGTTGAACTCATGAGAAAAACATATCCAGACGTGTTTTTCCTGTCCTCTAAATCACCAGTATAGTCACTATAACTGAACACTGCTACTACTGCCCCCATCTCCTTTGGTATAAAACAACCCATAATCAATGGTCCCTTGCAAATATCGGAGAACACGCTTTGCTACCTGATGATAAGCCTCAATTGGAGTTTCCATGAAACTGCTTAAAAGACTAATGACATAAATCATGTATGGCCGAGTAGAAGATAAATACATAAGGCTGCCGATAATTTGCTTATATAGTGTACTGTCAACAAAACTACTTCCAACATTCTTCACAAGTTTACATCCAGGAACAATTGGATTTTCGACAGGATTGCAAGTGGACATATGAAACTGCTCCAGAATTTCTTGAGCATATTTCCTTTGGCCTAGAAAAATTCCAGTAGGTGATTGAACAACTTCTATGCCCAAAAAATAATTCATTTTACCAAGATGAGTCGTGCCAAATTCCTCCATCATATATAGAGTGTTTGAACTCACCAAACATAATCTCATCATACCCTGTGAAGATGAAATCATCAACATATAAGCAAACAATCAAGAGTTTACCTCTAGTGGCTGTTTTGACAAACGAGCTATGTTCATGAAGGCATTTGTGAAATCCAGCCATTGAAAAATACGAATCAATCTGAGTGTACCAAGCTCGCGGTGCTTGCATGAGTCCGTAAAGAGCCTTTTTCAATCTATAGACTTTATGCTCATTTCCTTGTTGCACATATCCTGGAGGTTGATTAATGAGGACTTGCTCTGTTAATTCACCATGTAAAAATGCGGATTTAACATCAAGTTGATAGATAGTCCAAGAATTGTGGACAGCCAGAGAGATCACAAGACAAATGGTGTCAAGCCAAGCAACTGGAGCAAACGCTTCTTCATAGTCAACACCATACTCTTGTTTAAAGCCTTTAGCTACCAATCATGCTTTGTATTTTTCAACCTCTCCCTTCTCATTCAGCTTCGTCTTGTAAATCCACTTAACTCCAATTGTCCTTTCACCAGCTGGTAGATCAGTGAGCTCTCATGTTTCATTTCTTTTAATGGCTGCAATTTTGGCATCCATGGCTTTCATCCATTTTAAATCTTGTGTAGCCTCATGATATGTAAGAGGATCACTGTCTATAAAAAGAGCAAGATGAGTAATAAAATTATCATCAGAAATGTCATCTCCACTTACATAATCTTCCATCCATAAAGGTCTCCGTCTTGATCGAGAAGGCAACACTTTTGCTAGGGAAATATTATGTGAGCTGGACGCAATATGAGGAGCTGGATTTGTTGGTGGTGATGCAAGTGGGCTACTACCATGAATTAAAGGAGATGCTTATGGTGGTGCAGATTGGTCACTTTGATTGTTGTCCTCATCCAACGGAAGTAACCTAGCATTGATTGGGTTAGAATCATCCCAATTCCAGCTACTTTCTTCATAAAAAATGAAATCACGATTGATAAGCACCTTTCGAGTGATTGGATTATACAATTTGTAAGCTTTAGACTCTTCATTGACACCAATGAACACACACTTAATAGTTTGGTCCTCCTTTCATCAGGTTGATGAGCATAGACTAAGCATCCAAAGACTTTAAAATGTTCGACAGAAGGTGTGCGCCCAGTCCATGCTTCTTCTGGTGTGATAAACTTCACTACAAGGGTGGGACTTCTATTCAATACATGAACACTCCATTGAACAACTACTGACCATAAAACTTTGGGAACATTTCTTCCATTCAACAAACATCTCACCATGTTCAAAATTGTGCGATTCTTCCGCTCTGCTACCCCATTTTTTTGAGGGGAATAAGGTGCAGTGAGCTGCCTACGAATACCACTAGATTCACACAAATTAGTAAACTGAGCCGAGGTGTACTCCCCACCTCGATCAGTACGCAAACATTTGATGGATTTGCCAGATTTATGTTCAACAAGAGCAAGCAAATTTTTTAAATGCAAGAATTGTTTCAAATTTCTCCATAAGAAAATACACCCATGTTTTGTGGGTGTAGTCATCAGTGAAGGTAAGGATGTACCTTGTTCCATTATTGGATGAAGGAGAAATAGGACCGCAAAGGTCTGAATGCACTAGCTGAAGAAAATCACTGGCTCTCCATGAAATTTTTTTTGGAAAGCTCTCTCGATGATGTTTATTGAGAATACAAGCTTCACAAGTGGTTGATGGAGATATAATTTCTGGCAAGCCATGTACCATCGATTTTTGCTGTTGTGTTTTCAATCCATTGAAATTTAAGTGACCATATTGGTAGTGCCACAGCCAAGAGTATTTGGTCATGTCACTGGTGAAGAAAGCATGCTCAGCATGTTGAGTTGTCACATGTAGTGCAAACATGCGATTTGGTGTCATTGAAACATCAACTACCAAGCCTTTTGTTGGATGCTGAATTTGATAATGTCCATTTTTGAATATGGACACCAAACCCATTTCTTGTAGTTGACCAAGACTAATCAAATTATTGTGCAAGTCGGGAACATAATAGAATTCGGGAATAACCTGCATATCACCATTCAGCTGCAGCTTGACAGTTCTTTTGCCTATAGCTGTCAAACTTTTGTTGTTTCCAAGTTTAACAGTTTTGCGAAAGGAGTGATCAAAATTAGAAAAGAAAAACTTGTTACCACTCATATGATTACTGCAGCCCGAATCAAGGTACCATGTCTCTGTAGAGTGTTGAGTGGGCTCCTCATTTGCTGATGGACTGATGATGGCCATTAGTAGCAAATCTTCCTCCTCCTCGGTATGAACAAAATTCATCTTTGAATCTCTTTCTTTAGTAGGACACTTATATTGGTAGTGGCCATATTTATGACAATGATAACATTTCACATGATTTTTTATCATATGTAGTGCGACCTTGACCTCGACCATACCCACGAGATCCACCACCACGTCCCCTGCTGCGACCAGGCTGTGGACTTGAATGTGTGGATACTTGCAAGACTTGTTCTTCAACAATATCCTTAGACATGTGCTGCTCATGTACAAGCAAGGAGCTCTGAAGTTCATCGATAGAGAGGGAATCAATATCTTTTGATTCCTCAATGGAGCATACAACATAGTTAAACTTTGGCAGCATGGATCGTAAAATTTTCTCAATGATGGTGACATCTGAAAGTTTCTCTCCATGAAGGCTATCTTATTGGCTATTGCCAAAGTTCCAGCAAAGAAATTGTCGACTGTTTCCCCCACAACCATATGAAGAACCTCAAACTCTTTATGAAGAGCCTGAAGTTGTGCACACTTCACCCGAGCAGTACCCTGATATTTTTTTCTCAATGAATCCCATATATCCTTCGAAGTATCTTTGAGAAGAATAGTTTCCAAAACTGAACGATCAATATCTTGAAATAGAGAATTCTTGGTTTTCAAGTCTTTCAGCTTTCGATCTTCGAAACTCTTTGTTTGTGCTTCTGTGAGGGTGACACCTTCGATAGGTGGAGCAATACCATGCTCGATAATCCCCCAATATTCTTTGGAGTGCAGGAAGTTCTCTATAAGCAAACACCAATGGTCATAGTGACCATCAAGCTTCGGAATGGCAGGCTGCACATAATTAGTCTCCGAAGCCATTGAACAACTTGCTGCGGCAAGAAAAGAGCTAGGCTCCGATACCAAATGTAAAGATAAGTCTGATCAATGTAATATGGAGAATGTGTTGTCTTATTCAATCTAGCAATATGCTTTGGCTTTATAGCCTTACAAAAGATACTGGAAACAAAATAAGGGAATAAGCTGCCACTTACGTATCTACATGATACGTGTGCCTCCTAAAGACCATGACATATTAAACAAACTACTAAAAACTAGAATTGTTCCCCAATAATTTGAGATTATTGAGCCACTAATATCTAACAATACCAATCATATGCACAATTGTATATTTCATTATGTAGAGTGTTGTCAATGTGGTAAACAATTTGCATAACAAACTTGGTCCTAGCATTTGGTGCAACGCTCTGCGGTGAAAGAAAGTGATCATTAGTTGAACATACAAGCATAATAGAAATGTCAACAAACACTTTTACAGCTTACGATAGTTTTCCATGGTCTATTGCGAGTCCTCATTATCAACATGGTGTACAAACCAGAATCCTGACTGAATCATCATATAGATGGTTTGCGTCAACAATATGTTTGATGAAATGAAAGAGGTGCGAACTTGTCGGCCGCATTTAAAAGTTGACGAGTGTAAGTGAGTTTACCTTGCAACATCATAAGCAATAGTAGGTAATTTGTAATTGAATTTTGTCAGATTTTTTCCAGATTTGAGTAAATTCTTGTTGAGCCTGCCCTCGTCGAGGAGATCCCACAAGAAGCTAGCCTACAATATCGAATAATAATTTACTTACTAAAATCTATTATAACATATTAGTTCAAAAATGTATCCAAATGATAAAATTAATTACAAACAGCAGAATTTATGAAAATTACAATTTTGTGGACGTGACCGATTCTTCTCTTGGCATCACATACATTTCCATAATTGAAAATTACAATCTCTGTATCAATGAAATCAAATAGCACACTGTACCATTGATCTCCATCTTTCAATGACACATGCACCTGCAACATTCATTTCACAGTAATCACTCATAAAAATAGTATTTTTAGGCAACATGACAATATAGTTATTGAGGATCGTGTGCTTACAAAGTTGCAGTTGATTAGTGAGCTACCCCTAGAATTGTTCACAACGTATTCATCGATATCTGCCGTGTCATTCAAAATTTACTTCTATTGTCGTGACGATTTATCATAGTCAGTGTGATATATTGCATAACTGGTTTAAAATTTAAAAAGATGCATGTCAACTTACAACATAATCAAAAGGAAGGTAGAAATACTTCTCTACATCAGATATCCAACTTGTATCAGCTTGCATCAAAATTGTGGCGGCATTCATAATCTGAATCAAACGGATCAAGGTCGTTGTGAATCCAATAAATCAGGCCTTGTTTATCAGTATATGTAATTTATTAATAAATGAAAACTAACCACTTCAGTGATGGGCTTTCCATATTCAAAGCGTGACAAATCTCTTCTTGTCAAAGTTAATCTTCCATCTGGTAACTTGATGATTACTTGCCTAGACAAGGGAATTCATAGAACACAAATTAGACTATCCGATTTTTTCAATTTGGGCGACCATTGATCATATGTCTAATTTAAAATTCAGTGTCGGCGTAGTAGTGTCCTAGGATGTGTTATTGCTCTAAGTAAATGTTAGGGGTTCAATTTGACCAAAAAAAAAAATCCATGAATGTTTTGCATACTGGAAATAGTAGAAAATTAGGCTCAAAAACGCACATTTCACCAAATTAATCCTATAATTTTAAAAACGCACAACAAATTCTTTCACATTGCAATAGAAGAAAAAAATTTAAAAACTACACGCTCAATTGAAACTAGTTTTACATGACTTAATTTTTTAATAACGCTCACTGCGGATTCAATTCTTCTGTCAATACGTACTGCATCATAATGTACTCCCTTATTTCCCCATCGCAATTGTATGACAAATTGTAATCAAGGAACCGCTGAAAAAACAACGATGATGTTAGAAATAATAATAAAAAAAAACCACTAAAAAATGTGATCAATAAATTGTTGTTATAAGATTGGTGGATCAGATAATACGTTTGGATGTTCCCTTATGTCAACCGAATTTCCATCATTCAGCTGCACATTGTTTCGAACATTGGTAACATGTTGAAGCCGAGCATTTTAGGCAGCACCGTAGTCATTGCTACTGTCGATATGAATCACCGGTCTCTAAATACAAATAATTAGGATTTAGCATGTATTGCCTCAAACAAGATGGGAATAATTTATTTTTTGAACATACTAAAAAAAATTACTATACCTTGCAACTCTGTGGTTTTTCATCTCTTTTTTTTTTCCCTTTTTTGAGGCCGTTCGGCTCCGGTGAGCTATTCACTTCATCCGTAGAAAAAGCCCCACGTTGCACAATTGCTGAACCTTGGAACCTCTCAAACATGGTTGTCATCATCTTGCCCAACATTTCTTCCATGGATTCTTTAAATGAATTCAGAGTTTCCCTCAGAAGGGCATTGCTACTTTTGGCTACCATCTTGTTTAGAAATCTATCAGTGCTTGCTTGGTTTTTTTCAAAGAATTATTTTTTGGTGGCTCTTTTGGTAAAAAAATCAGCTAAAATGCTTTCTTAATACATAGAACAAACCTTGACAATTGGTGTTCCTGTTTATGGAAAGAGGTGTGTACAAAATCACATCACTTGTGGAGCTATTTTGCATGGGATAACGTGATTGTAACTGTCAAATAAGTAATGAGCATATCTATGCAAATGATAGTAACCTATTCCCTATTAATCAGCTGAATGGGAATGGCCAACAAACCCATGATTTGTGGCAACTAACTAAAATTTCGCATGAATTGCTAATAATACAAATTTATCCAACGTTGATTCCTTCAGACACGTCAATTGACTGCCAATTGTGTCAATGAATTTTTTGTTTCTAAAATTTGAGATAATGGGTGTATATTTTTTGTTATGATTTCCTTGTTTTATTTCAATGAAATTTTCACATCTAGCTTAAATATTAAAATTGAGATATGATACCCATGTAAATATACGGCCACGTAATTAATCCGAAAAGTGGAAAGTTACTATTAATTTTAATTTTGATGATAATTTCCAAATATCCTAATAGTATTACTATCTTAGTCGACGTGTTTAATTTAACTATATTGAAGCCCGCCTTACACGAGTGCCATTTTTATACCCTATCTCATTGTTTTTTTAGTGCAATAGTGTTCCCATTTTTATTTAGATTAAATTTTATAGATCATACATCTGGTCTTATAATTTCTAAACAAAATGTGTACTGCCTAATATAATACGTTGTCATTCTTTGTTTTCGTGGAATATGGTGTAGATGTTATTCTCATTTAGACGTTATGTAGACATATTGGTGCAATGTTGCATCGAATTGTGGAAGCAATAGTTTACACTCGAAGTTGGTTAAGAAAGTCTAAAAAGGTAGATGAAGATTACCCAAAGTGAAAACAAGCTTAAGGAATACACAAACATAATAGTGCGTTAGGGTTACTATTGTTCGAAGTGAGCATGAGTATTGCAAATTGGGTGATTCGATCAACAACTTTACTATCTATTAGATGTCAGGAAATTCCATCCTTTTGCTCTCATTTCAATTGTGTAATCAATGACGACTTTGTAGAATACAAATTAGAATATCTGATTTTTTCTGGTTTGACAATCATTTATCATATGTCCAATTTAAAATTTGGTGTCGTCGGAATAGTTTCCTAGTGTGTGTTATTGTTCTAAGTACATGCGAGGATGCAATTTAGCCCATTATGTTAACTGCCCAATACGAACGCTGCGTTTCATGCGATAGTGTGTTAGTGTTAATACCGTTTAAAGTGAGCATACGTATTGCAAATTGGGTGATTCGGTCAACTATTTTGCTCTCATGTTCAATTGTGTACTCAATGACGACTTGGTAGAACACAAATTAGACTATCTGATCTTTTTCGGTTTGGGCGATCATTTATCATATGTTTGATTTAAAATTTGGTGTCGGTGTAATAGTATCCTAGAGTGCGTTATTGTTCTGAGTGCATGCGATGGTTGCGATTGCAAATTTTTAGGTCAAATTTACATATTGGATTTTGACCAATATTAAATGTGCAAGTACACATAGATGATTATTGTACGACTAGAACAAGTTGTTACGTTCTTAAATGTTGGAAGTAAGAATTTAATGGATTTTTGTTAATTGATTTGACCATCTATTTCACCATATGATGACAACTATTTTTTGAATAATAAGATAATGAATTTGAGCATATATATCACATTTTTATTCGGCGAATGGATAGGCCTTAAAATCAAAAGAAGCTTTTATCATATGCATAGCAGTTTTTGTATGGAATAGTCATTGCGTTCGCAGAACTGCCGATGGCTCGGCTGATCATATCTACAAGTGATATGGTAACCGTTCTCTATTATATAACCGAATGGGAATGACCAACAAACGCATGATGAGTGGCAGTTAATGTTGTTACTAGTAAGTAAAATGATATCCATAAAAATATAAGGCCACGTAATTAATCTAAAAAGTGAAAAGTTAATATTAATATTAATTTTGATGATCATATCCTAACATCCTAATAATGCCTGGGTCATTATCTATCATCTTGTTATCTCTACTCATGTGGTTTTATTCAGCATCTCATTTTTTGGGGTTAGGAATGGTAATATAAAAAGACCATCGCATTATATGTCAGGCAAGCGGTCCATTTAAAAACTCTAAATCGATCATATAGAATTTGTACACAATTTTTTAGTGTAATAATTTTTGTTTAGGTTTAATTTTGTAGATCATACGTCACTTTTCTTTTAATTCATAAAATAATTTGTAATGTCTAATAGTGGCCTACATTAGTAGTTATCACTATTGGTTAATTTGTTGTTTACCAAATATATCAAACAACGGAATTCATTTAATTAAAAGAAGTTTTATAATTTTCATATTTAATTATAATAAAGTAAAAATTCGATTGGCGTAATTTGGTTAGTGGAAAACGTGATTCAAGATATGTAGTGGCCGAAAGTAGTGGGTTTCATTTCATCAACGATTTTCATAACAGTGGTTTAGCCTCTCTCTCTTTTATTCTCCTTTAAACCCTACTGCTTCCTCCTATGAGGTGATTTTTTCTTTTTTTTGGTATGGATTCAATTCCTGTAGATGGGGTCACCAATGAAGTTGACAACGAAGATATTCACCTTACCAATTTACAAACAGAGGATGTTCTTGGCATGACTTTTGAGACTTGGGAAGAAGCTTTCCAATTTTACAACTCATACGCGAGCGTCATGGGTTTTAGTTTGCGAACACACGATGGAAAGAAAAGAAAAGAAAAGGAGCAAATGGTGATTTCGTCATGAAAGAATGGACATGAAACAAACAAGGCAAAAGACGTTCAGGTATCGTGGATGAAGACAATCGTGTTAGGAAACACATTTACGAAACAAGGTATGAGTGCAAGGCAAGGTTAGGGATTGTTTTGACTAGTGGGTCAATGACAACGCAGTGGGTTGTCACCAAATTTGTTGGATCGCATAATCACGATCTAACAGAACGACAACATGTCCGCTACTTGAGGTCGCATAGGAAGATTAATGAAAGTGGCATGGCTCAGATTTTGTCATTCGGAGAGTCAGGTATTAAACCTGCTCAGATTATGGAGTTCATGATTAAACAAGCAGGTGGACGTGCGAATTTGGGGTTCGGGCCCAGAGATTTATACAATGTTTTGTATGCCTATTCTGTACAGCAGATAGTGGATGGAGATGCTATGCATGCCATTGGTTTTCTTGATAGTAAAAAGATGTTCGATAATGGTTGTTTCTATGAGTACACAGCCACCGAAGATGGGCGGTTGGGAAATTTGTTTTGGTGCGACACGATGTGTAGATACAATTATTCTTGTTTTAGCGATGTTTTGACATTTGATGCCACGTACAAGACAAACAAGTACAAGAGGCCTTTGGTTATGCTTATGGGTGTTAATCATCATTTTCGGACTTGTTTTTTCTGTTGTGCAATTCTCCAGGATGAAACCAAAGACACCTACATTTGGTTATTGCGGACCTTTCTAAAGGCAATGGATAACAGACAACCAAATTCTTTGATAACCGATAATTGTCAAGCAATGGTAGTTGCTATAACTTCTGAAATGGCCAATGCAAGGCATCGTTTGTGTGAGCGGCATTTGGAGCGTAACTGTGTCCAAAATCTTAGCAATCCAACATTCACTAAAGAGTTTAAAAATTTTAGGCGCATGTCTAATAGGGAAAGATTCGACACATAGTGGAATGACCTTCTTCGAACACATGGTTTGGAAAACAACATGTGGGTAAGGGAATATTTGTACAGGCAACGCGAAATGTGGTCGGATGCATTTTTACTTGGTCAGTTCTTTGCGGAACAGCACACCACACAGAGATGTGAATCGATTAACTCTCACCAACATAGATTCATGGGTAAAAGATTGAAATTACATAAACTTGTGGAAGAATTTGATGCGGAGTTTGATCGTCTTAGAGAAGGAGAATCCCATGTTTGGATGCACATGCCGCTACTATATTCATGAGACCAATTTACATCAAGATTAAGCATCAGATGGATATGTCTTACTCACTTAATAATGTGTGCGTGAATGACGTTCAAAACATTCAGCGTACATAATTGCTAGATATATGAGGCAAGATGCAATCCGAACAGTTGTGTACAATGCCAATCATCATACTTACAAATGTTCCTGTAAGCATTTCGAATCTTATGCATATCCTTGCCGGCACATTATACATGTCCTAAAGATTCGAAATGTAGAACTTTTTCCTGATCAATTGATTCTATAGAGGTGGACTAAAGTGGCGAAAGATGACATTAATATATCTGGTGTCGATTCAATTCCTCTAGAATTGCAGGTTATTGTCCGCTACGGTGCTATATCAACCTTATGTAATAGAATTGCACGATTATCAAGTCAAACATCAGAGAGATTCAACAGAGTGAGATTGGGAATGACTAAAATGTATGATTGTGTGTATAATTTTAACTTTGTTTTTTGTAGGGCATCATATTCACTACATTAGTATTTTTGTTCCAGGTTGGACAATTTGATGCGTGAATCAACTGAAGAAGCAAATAATACACAGTCTAAAATTATGATTAGGGACCCGATAGTGCCACCGTCAAGAAGACAAGCTGGCAGGGGAGCCACAAATAGCGGAAGCACGATTGGTGCAGGGTCGCAGACAACGACTGCACCGACAAACGCAACAAGTGACATAGCATCTGGCTGGGGGATGTCAGCTTATGCAAACCCGCAAAATGCAAAAAATAGCACTGCTGGACAGAGAAATGCATCTACTGTGGTAGGCAAAGAAAATAAATGTACTATTTGCAAACAACCTGGACACACAAAGAGAACTTGCACACAAGCCACGACTCGTGATTCGAATGATGGTAGTTCGGCAAATGTCATTTTGATGCAAACTTCTTAGATTACTTTAAGTTCATCGCAATAAATTTGGTCAACTATTAGTTATAATTACTGTAGTTACTATTAATTTTTGTTTTTGAACTTTGCTATCTTACTTCTGTGAGACTGGTCACTTAGCATTTCTTATGAGCTAGGCATTGTCTCAGGTTTTCTCTGCTGGTCTTCCTTACATTTTGGTTCCTTTGCTCATTTTGATGTTATCAGTTTATTTTTTGTTCATTTTATTTGTTGGTGTTATGGTGTTTGTATTGGCTGTTGTTGCAGTTTTTTCTCTGCAGGGTTGAGCGTAGTACCATGATTTCTCTTGAATTTATTGGACCTTTATTTCTTTGTTGGGCTATTGCAAACTTGCTGAGCTTTCCTTATATTTTAGGGTGTGGAAAAAAGAAGGTAACTATGTATTAGGTACGTGTGATATTTGTGGTCTTTGGATGTGAACTATGTATAATGAACTAATAGAGGAACTTGGTGTTCAATTTATCAGTATTGATTGGAGGTTCCAAATTATGAATAGAGACCCGAAAATGGATTACAGATTTCTGGGCGAGTGGTAAAAATGTTGATTGATTTGAATTCTAGTATTGTGTGATTTGTTAGTGATTTGAAAAGCTGATGGCGAGAATTTTTTCCAAAAAACTAAATCCCTTCACAAAATGATCTTTTTCGTTGAATCTTGTGTTGCTTAGATAGAAAAAACATGTTTTGATCACTATTTTGTTAGTTGTGCACCATGTGGGGTCTATAGCAGCATTGTTTCTAGCAAAAACAACACAACTAAATTCCATAATTTTTGGTATTTCAAAATTGAAGTTTTTAGTATTTTACACTTTTTAGTTTGTACAAAATTCAGTCCTTAGTTATGAATGAGTTAGCATATTTAGTTTTTAGAGGAACCAAGGTGAGTTAATTACACATGAACTTAATCTGTCACATCAAAGCTTATAGGATTGTTGAAAGTATATGTCCCCGCAATATGTATGTCCCTAATAAAAGAAAATTGTCTTTTGTCGATGTTATTTCAATTACGAACATATATATTTCAACCAAAAATTAGTTTTGTAGAAAATAAGATAGAATTGCCAAAATTATATCAAAATATAGATATGTATTAGAACGCAGCGGAATACCTATTGAAGCGCAGATTACGGATCGAACGGTTTGATTCCACGTATTACAAGTAGGATCACGGACTCCTTTATGGCACAAATTTCACAACGGCAAGGATCACACGAACACGTCTGGGCTTGGGATCGCTACTAGAGTCCTCCCTTTTCCACACCCTAACTTACTTTGATCACGTAGGCGGTAGATCAGAGTTTCGAGAGAGAGAGCGTTTTGGTGTATTATTTGGTGTATCGAATACAAGGGACTAACCCTCTATTTATAGGCTCATAAGGGATAAGAATTGATATCTTCTAAATAGATTAGAAGTCTATCAAATCTCCTAGGATAATACCATTCTAAATCAAATACTTATTTTGATTAATTAGATATTATCCTTTAATTATTAATTAAACTAATTAATTAAATAATGTGGACGTAAATCCACATCTCCCACTCGTCCACATAGAACTCTCTCTTAAGTGTTATATAGTGAGTAGGGTGTGCGACCTGACGAAGAAGAATCAACACTAGGTTGAACAGTTACACTAAGTTACCACCTAACTAGCGTAACATATCATATAGATATAGTTCGTCTATGTCCTAGACAGTTTGACCACACCAAGACAAATACTCTCAACACACTTTGAGAAACATCTCTGAGCAGTATTTGATTTCCACATAGGTACAAGTACTAATCCATGATCACTTTGTTGCTAAAACAATTTGTGATCGCCCGGGCTATGGATTTGTACTATTAAGGCATGTTATCAAACAATCTTCCTTAATGACTCATATCAATTCATCTTTATTTTAATATTTTCTAGTTGTGCCTCATTCGACCGTAATAATATTCATGGCCGTGTATGACACAACTAAGAAAATACTTCAAACTCCAACTACAAGATATAGTCTTAAGTCGTAAGAGCGTAAATAATTTTCAAGGCTCACACAGTGACATAGAAGGTGTTTATCATGTCATTCCTTAAGTGGTCGACTTAGCACATGTAAAACATATTACATGTTATGATGAAGCTCCCACTCGATGGGACGTCACTTGCTCAAACATCATACGGACTTTCCATAGATGCTACATAATCATCCAACTTAAAATGTCAACTCATGCATTTTGTCCGGCTTTCGTAAGGCTTATATGTGGTGATTAATCACACATTCGACTTTTAAAACAGTCTCATCTCAGACATACTGAGGCGACATAAAAATTAAGCAACTTATGCAAAAATAAACCACACATGACACTACCTAAGTGACAACTAGGTTTCTTGTCTCTTTCTACCAACCACACAAGTGATAGATTGATCCCCCGTGTGAGTGAGGCAATCGAAGCCTTGTGACATTAAATTGTGCCTAAATTGCGATGTAACAAATACAAACATATAATATTGCAAATTTATTTCATAAAGAAAAATTAGAATCCAACAGGTACCCTTACATTACTAGAATCTACGTAGACCCATAGACCTGACATGAAACAAAAACAAATCTCTAGGTATTGCTTTTGTCAACGGGTCAGCCACCATCTCTTTAGTGGTAATGTATTTAAGGGTAACTTCCTTCTGGTTGACCATGAGTCGGATATTATGATAACGAAGATCAATATGCTTTGTCTTCCCATGATACTTGGGATTTTTTGCATATTCCAAGGCAGCCATGCTATCAGAGTAAATCTCGACAGGCTTTTCAACTTGAGAGGTGACCTCGAGATATCATAAAAATCGCCTTAACCAGACAGCCTCCTGGACTGTAGCTGAACATGCAACATATTCAGCCTCCATTGTCGATAGAGCAATGCAGCTCTGCTTTTTGCTACACCATGAGATTGCTCCTCCTCCAAGGATAAACACATATCCAGAGGTGGATTTCCTTTCATCTCTATCACCAGCCCAATCAGCATCACTGAATCCCGTTAATCTCAGGTTTCCTCCGCCATAGCAGAGGACTAGATCTGTGGTTCCACGAAGGTAACCTAATATCCTTTTCACAGCTTCCCAATGGGCAAGACCTGAATTACTTTGATATCGACTCACTCAACGAACTGCAAAACAGATGTCAGGACGAGTACACAACATAGCGTACATCAGACTCCCAACTGCACTGGCATAGGGAACCCTGCTCATTCTATTTCTTTCTTCATTTGTCTTAGGGCATTGATCAAGTGATAAATACCGACCCTTTTCAACAGGAGTATCAACGGGTTTTGATTGATGCATGCGGAATTTTTCCAAAATATTCTTAATATAATTTTCTTGGGACAAACCAAGAATTCTTTTGGATCTATCCCTCATGATCTTGACGCCAAGCACATAGTTAGCTTCACCCATATCCTTCATTTCAAAAACAGAGGATAGCCATTCTTTCATGGCAGTGATCATCTCCTTGTTATTCCCAGCAAGTAAAATGTCATCAACGTACAGAGATAGGATCAAAAAACCCTCTTCTGTCTTTCTGACATATACACAATGGTCATCTTCAATCATATTCATGCCTGCCAACAAAATGGCTTCATGAAACTTGAGATACCATTGTATAGATGATTGTTTGAGACCATATATGGATTTTTTAAGACGACACACTTTGTCTTCTTGTCCCTTTGCCACAAAGCCAAAAAGTTGATCCATATAAATCTCCTCATCCAACTTTCCATTTAAGAAAGCTGTCTTAACATCCATCTGGTGTAGCTCCAAATCTAAATGGGCTACAAGTGCTAAGATTGAGCGAATGGAGACAAATCTCACCACAGGAGAAAAAGTCTCTTCATAGTCTATTCCCTCCATTTGGGTATAGCCTTTCGCTACTAATCGGGCTTTATACTTGTCAATTGAGCCATCGGCCTTCCTTTTGACTTTTAAGACCCACTTATTGCCAATTGCCTTTCGGCCTGGTGGAAGATCAACCAAGTCCCAAACTTGGTTCTTTGCCATTGACTCCATCTCATCATTCATGGCAGCTAACCATTCATTGCAAGCAGGTGATTGAAGTGCTTCGTTATATGAAGTAGGCTCATCTATGTCTGATAGAGATCATAACAACGCATGTCCTTCAACTCCAAAATGTTGACGAGGAACGTTTCCACGTTGACTTCTCCGCAAGGAGTTTTCAGTACTCCCACTATCTATGACGACTGACTGAGAAGGACGTTCCAATTCCCTCTCCTCGCTAGAGATAATAGAAGGTTCCATAGACTGTATCTCATACAATTCTAATTCCTTGCGGACATCACTAATGCTTGGGAATTCATTTTCTAAAAATTCCACATCTCTAGATTCCGTTTCTGTCATACCCCCATCAGGATGTTCACCATACATCACATATCCTTTTGAGTGTTCAGGATATCTGATGAACACCTTTTTGCTGGCCCTTGGGCCAAGCTTCCCATGCTTGTGGGAGGTCGAGTGAACATATCCTGCTGAGCCCCATGGGCGCAGATGATCTAACTCTGGAGTCCTTTTGTTCCAAAGTTCATAGGGAGTAGTAGGTACAGACTTACTTGGAACACGATTAAGTACGTTGTAGTACCCGATTTTTGTCCGGGTTGGATCTATTAAATCAAAATTATTGTAAGGGAAAGCCTAAATTGGTTTTGAATAAATTTCGTTCCCACAAGTCTAACAAGGCCCAATAAACCAAGCACAAAAGAAAAAAAAAGAAATAAATAAAAAAATAATAAGGAAAGAATTCAGTTGGGGGTTATTTATCTCTTTTCCTTGGTATCCTTTTTCTCCTCAAACTCTTCTTCTCAATCTTAATCCTACTAACTTGATCCCTTTCCATTCATCTTTATCCAACCTTCTTCACCTTTAAATACAACTCCTTTCCATCATTTAGGGGGGGGAGGAGCCGCATCTCTCTTTTGGGGGAAGCATAACCACTCATCTCTCCATTCTTTTTCTCTCCCAGCCGTCACTTTCTTCTTATTCCATTGACTTGTAGCCTTCTCCTCCATCTCACCACAATTTCTATTGCTCAAGTCACCTATCACCTATCCTTACTAAATCATCAAATTATCATATATCACTAATTTGAGTATCTATCCTAATCGAGCACTGTCACTCATCCGATTTCCTCCATCACAGGTGACGTATATGTACTCTTTCTGCACTTTTGATACATGTATGTGTAGGTATATTTAGATACATATATATACGAATGTTGTGGGTGTATATTATATATATTTGTGCACTTTTGAAAGGTTGTGTGTGCATGTTATATATGAATGTTGTGTATGTGTGTATTATATATATCTATTCGCAAATATATTTGTGCCATGTTCATGTGCTTTATATATGAGTTACATAGATGTCAGACTGTACATACCTATATATATATTATATATATATGACGTTATATATGCATGTGCAGGTGTTGTGTATATATGTGCTTTGATTGGTATTAATATTTTATACATATATACGTGTAAATCTATGGTGGATGATGCTTTGTATATGTTTATATTAATAGGTTTGTATGTGATGCCATGTATGTATATTGTGTTCATATTGTTTGGGTTTGATAAATCAATAGTTGATCCTTAGCAAATTACCGAATCAAATACCAAAAGTTGGTATTCTTAACGATAATTCAACACCATAAGTTGGTGCCTTTTTTTAAAACCTATCAAAAGTTGGTAGCGAATTTGCGTTGGTGATAAATAAACCATTTATTTTCGATGTTTCTACGAATAATTGGTTTTTCTTTTTAATGTAATTAATTTATTTTTTCCTTATGGTCAATAGTTGACCCAAACTTTTTTTTTAAATCTTTCCAAAAACTATCATAAGTTGATCGTGTTTCAAAAAATCAAATTTCTTTTAAAACTATCATAAGTTGATACTATTTCAAAAAAATCAAATTTCTTTTAAAACTATCATAAGTTGATTGTGTTTTTACAAAACCTTTTTTTTATTTATTTAAAATGGGCAATGTTTTCACACACAAAAATAGCTTTGCTACTCATCTAAAATTATTTCATGTTTCTTTCATAGAAATTATGATAATTAAAGATGAGACACCAATTTTTTAAAACAAATTATATCATTTTTTTACCACATCTTGCAAAGAGCAAGCTTTCGTAGGGTAGTCATCTAATTAATAAGGTAACTGTTTTCAAACAGGTGTTATAGGGTGCTAATACCTTCCCCATGCTAAATCGACCCTCGTTCCCTTTTTCTCTGGTTCGCAGGTTTTCTTTGGTGTCCAATTGCACCTTAAATCAATTGGTGGCGACTCTTGAGTTTTTTTTATATATTTTTGTGTTTCGAGATAATATTATTTTGCAGGAATATTTCGCCGATCCGCGTCGTGACCCCGGTTGCGACATACGTATGCTGCCGTAAGCAGCGCATCCCCCCAAAAACTTATAGGGAGATTGGCTTGAGCCATCATTGACCTAGTCATGTCCAATAAAGTCCTGTTTCGACGTTCCGCTACACCATTTTGTTGCGGTGTCCCAGGAATTGTAAGTTGCCTACTGATTCCTTTAGTTTCACATAGAAGTTTAAATGAATCAGACAGATATTCACGTCCTCTATCAGTTCGGAGAGTTTTCAAATTTCTCTCTTGTTGATTTTCGACTTCCGCAACAAAGCGTTTGAAGCATTCTAATACTTCATGTCGATGAGAAAGCAGATACACATACCCGAATCGTGAATAATCATCTATGAATGTTAAAAAGTACGACGCTCCATGTCGGGCTTTAACATTCATAGGCCCACAGATGTCAGAATGGACTAACTCCAAAGGATGAGAGGCCCTTAGAGCCTTACCAAAAGGCTTTCTTGATGCCTTTCCCATTAGACAATTCTCACACACAGGGAGACTGACTTTTTCAAGCGAGCCCAATAGGCCTGCTTTGGCTAATCTAGTCATTCTTTCTTGACCAATATGGCCAAGTCTAGCATGCCATAACATACTATCTATTTTAGGGAAAGTAACAAGTGTAGAAAAAGAAGAGGAAGTAGAAGCAGTATAATAATCCAAATTTAATTTAAAAAATCCATTGACAAGTTGTCCACTAAAGAACAATTTATTATCAAAAAACATATCAACGATATTGTTCTCAAAATGAAAAGAATATCCTAAAGGCAATAAAGCTAGCACAGAGCAAAAGTTACACCGAAAATTTGGACAATATAAAACATCATGAAGGATTAAACTGCGACCCCCTAACAATCTAAGTTGATAGGAACCGCATCCTAAGATCTCCACTTGTCCATTATTTCCTAGATAGACGTACTGAGTTTCAGCTGGAATTTGGTGAAAGTCCACAAAGCCCTGTTTGTCACGAACTATGTGTTTGTTCGCTCTAGTATCCAAAATCCAATCAGGAAGGGAGTTAGCAACTAATGCATAAGAACAAACATTGACAAAAGACAATTGAGGAACTACCTTCTTGGGCTCAGAACAATTTCTGGCCAGGTGTCCCTTGTTTCCACAGTTGTAGCACTTCATTTTAGCTACATTTCTCTTGGGCTTTGTCTTCTCAATTTTCTTGCCTTTAGGCCCGTGACCTTTCCATTGCTTATTTTTCCCTCCACCTTTGCCCTTAAACCCATTTTTGGGTTTGTTGGGAGCATGGGCCACTAAGGCCACTTTCTTGGTAGTAGCTTTGCAATCAGCTTCTAGCTCAAGATGACGGGAAATGTCATCGAAGGTTTTGATGTTCTCTAAGTGAGTCATCAATTGCTTCATGTGTACCCACTCAGGATCCGGCAAGGAATGGATCACAGCCAACACCTGTTGCTCATCACTAAGTTCAACACCAGCATTTCTCAAATCCTTAATCATGCCCTTCATTGCACGAAGGTGCTCGGGCATAGTATGATTTGGTAGCAATGTATACTCATTGAATTTGAGGTTCAAGGCACGAAGCCTAGTGGCATTGGTTTGCCCAAACTTGATTTTGAGCTCATTCCACATGGCCTGAGCCGTAGTGCAATCCTCAAAATCACCAATTAAGTCATTTTGCATAGCACTAAGCATTGTGAACCGTGCACAACGGTCTTTCTTGACCCAATTGTCATAGGCTTCCTTGTCACGACGGTGCTGGGCAGTATTACCTTCTTCTGGTGGCATCATAGCCAACTCTAAGGTTTCAAGCACTTCTTGCTCGTTAAGAAGATACGGAATCTTCCTTCTCCACACATCATAATTTTCGGACCCAGTTAGCTTTTCACCTTTGTTCAAATCAGCAATAACATTTTTCGAGACCATTACTACAAAAGTAAACATTGTTGGATTCAATTTAGGCACAATTTCACATTTTTGAGAATTTCATAGATCAAATTATTTTTCAAAAAAATGAGGTCGAAAAATCGCTATGCTCAAAATCATCACTCACGCAATTGAAAAAACATTCAATCCAAAACAAAACTCAACAATCATATAACATATTAACAACATAATATGCACGCAAATATTATTATAAGCACTTAGCATATAATAAACATGTAATGAGGATTATTATGCACATAGCATAAATGGAAGTTAAGTGTTGGTTTTCTAAGTTTGACTAACAAATCTAGCAACCAGATCGTTCCCAGGAAAGAGGGGGTCTTTCGTTCAATACGACGCACAATTAAGTAACCCCTTTCCTCGACAGAACTTTCTAGACATTGCTAAAAAATATTAGTCACTTACATAGATTACCCAAACAAATAAATGCATAACATATATGCAAATTATAATTCCACAAATAAATTTTAGTTACATTAAAATCCTCATTATAATTCAACAAATGAATTATTAATCACACAATTAATAAATACATATAAGTTATCACATGAATTTAAGATATTACATAAATAAATCAAATAAAGCAAACAATTGTCAAAAAAATAGAATATA
The DNA here is from genome assembly GCA_963580455.1 of Euonymus europaeus. NCBI lineage: Eukaryota > Viridiplantae > Streptophyta > Magnoliopsida > Celastrales > Celastraceae > Euonymus > Euonymus europaeus. The sequence continues at coordinate 6,819,574 of OY756965.1, forward strand.
TCATAATCCATAAAGACATAATCTTTATTATGGCCCAAATGTATTTATTAGTACAAAACTAACACTAAGCCCATTTTATTTATATATATTTAAGTACATAACACCTTTTACGTTGGCCTAGGCCCAAATAAACTTAAGAGTCCAAATATATATGTATATATATATATATCTACAATTGAGGCATTTGATAAGTAGTCAAACACATAGTTTAATCTTAAAAAAAACACAGTTTAATCCAATACATGCCTTACTCTCCTCTTCTCTTTCACTTGGACTAAGCCGCCTATGATTTCTTGTATTTGAAGCAATTCAATCATATGCATATATCAATTATTTATATAATATAATATATAGTCATAATAATTGATAACATACATGACAATCAAACTTTTTGTAAACGTGTAAATATATATTAATTTATAATCTTTATTCAAAGCACCATAATAATCTACACAAGATAAATCCATAATTAAAACCAATTTAATCATGAATACGGGAACCAAACGAACCGCCTCCGATACCAATGTAGGAAAATTAACATACATACACATGTATTAGAACGCAGCGGAATACCTGTTGAAGCGCAGATTACGGATCGAACGGTTTGATTCCACGTATTACAAGTAGGATCACAGACTCCTTTATGGCACAAATTTCACAACGGCAAGGATCACACGAACACGTCTGGGCTTGGGATCGCTACTAGAGTCCTCCCTTTTCCACACCCTAACTTACTTTGATCACGTAGGCGGTAGATCAGAGTTTCGAGAGAGAGAGCGTTTTGGTGTATTATTTGGTGTATCGAATACAAGGGACTAACCCTCTATTTATAGGCTCATAAGGGATAAGAATTGATATCTTCTAAATAGATTAGAAGTCTATCAAATCTCCTAGGATAATACCATTCTAAATCAAATACTTATTTTGATTAATTAGATATTATCCTTTAATTATTAATTAAACTTATTAATTAAATAATGTGGACGTAAATCCACAGATTTGATACATAAAAGTACATTAGAAGCAATTATATTTCACATACAAATAATTGATATGCATTTTTAATTCAGCTAATACATAAAAAAAATATAAACATATTTGTTTTCATTGTCATTCTCCCAGGAACCTTTTAACTCAATATTGCTTACCACTATTTCATAATATATTTGTTCGGATCAGTGTTGAATTGAATATATAAAAGTTCAACTGAATTTTTGATAAATTAAGTTGCAATGCATCGTCAAAAGATAAACATAGTAGTTTGGGGTGATATCTTGAAGGAACTTGTGGTGTGGATAGTGAGCCATGAGAGCTTAAAACACTTGCAACATGTGTTGAGAGAGCATCATCATCCACCAAATGTTGAGGGAATATTATTTTATTGTATTTAGCTAATATTTTTTTTCCCTTAACTTTATAAGATTTTTCACTCAACTTAGAAGGAGTCAAGTGTTGTTTTTGTGTAATTGGTTTGTATCAGTCCCTAATTTGAATAAACCCATCATCTTACTTATTTAAAAAATTATTTTTGATGCATTATATATTCACAACACCGTTATTGTTCACAAGAACTTGAAGCTTGAAAGCTGTCTTTTCTTTAATGAGTATGAAGACTCCATTGAATATCATGAAATTTAGATTGAGTATCGAGAGGCTATTTCTAAGGTAGAATAATTTCTAATAGTGACGTGATATTTGGGAGTGATTTTGTATATACTAATATTTGAATATGTTTTTTATATTTTTCTTGAAATTTTATGTTAGTTAGTCAAGAAAACCATATGCACCTAATTTAATCTGTAACGTCCCAACCCGAGAGGTGCTACTGTTTGTATTGTCCTAAGACATCAATGGGATTCACTATTCATTCATATTCATTCATCATAAACCATATCAATCGAGTTCAAACCTAATCTAATCTCAACTAGATCAACTCCATTTCAATAGAAAATTTTGTAATATCTCCCTGTATATCAAAGGGTGCTAACCTGGAGAAATGCACAGTTATCATATATATATATATATATATATATATATATATATATATATATATAGATAGATAGATATCAACAACCTAGCAGGATCTCAAGCCATCTATCAGCATGAAGTCCATATAAAAGAATAAATCATGCAAGAAAATCATAAAGGTATCCATGCATACAATATCAAATAGAACACATAGTTCTCAACCTAGCCCACGACTCCCGATCATATGGCGCACCCTCGCGACCAATCAAATATCCATACCAAATTGATGTTTCAAGTGTGGCTCAACATACATACAAGTAATAATGTACCATCAAAAAAAAGAGTAACCACTCCACATCCCCACTTACTACCCAGGTGGCCTACTATGCCATTGATACTTTTGCATATCCACAACGCAGATAGTTGAGTCGGAGTCACCTGTGGAGATGAAAGAAAAGTAAAGGTTGAGCAGAAAGCTTAATAGGGTGAAAAGAGAATAACAATAACATTTATGTTGAATATTCAACATAAAGGTTTCATACAACAAAATACATTCTAAACCATGAATGTGTGAACATAAACAATCAACCAACCAATAATCATCATGTCAATCAATCTTCTATTGGTTATCGCCATTATAAACCTTTGGCACAAAACCTAATGTCCACAATAATCTCACTCACCATCAATTTTGACCCATAAGGATATGACCATTCATGTGTTCACAACCACACCATGTAAGATTTTGACCTGGCCATAACAGACCCATCATAAAAATCACTTGGCTTCATCGCACCAATGCCTTGGCACCCCACCATCCTTCCATATAACATTGAACAATCCTAAGGGATTATGAGTCCGTACCCAATCTCCTCATGCATCTAAAATAAATGTCAACATGATTATACAATGATATATATATATATAACCATCCTACATATATACTCATTCTACATGATGCATGTTTAAGAATGAGCCATGTTCAATACAGAATCAAAACATGTAAATTGGGGTATGAAATCTCACAATTGATCATAATCAAATCACATATAAATGTTATTCTTTGTTGGAGGAAAATAAGGTAAGAACCAACTTCAAAGACCAATAAAGAAGTTCGAAAGCTATTTGGATAAGGGAAAAGATCATGGCATCAATAAAGGTTATTTTCCCCTACCTCATTATCCAAGCAAAAAGAACAAGAAATCAAATTCTCATCTCTAGGTTTCAGCATTCTTCCAAAACCTATCAATTTAATAAAACCGAGAGTTATTTCACCTTATTCAAAACCCCATTCCACATTTAAACATAATTTAAACCAATAATCCAACAAAACTAACCTTTCTCTTTCAAGAATTCAAAAAATCCTTGAATATCCAACAAAACCAAGAAATGTAATCATTAACAAGCCTTAAATAAGCCTACTTAACCATTAATTGCATCCAATCCAAGATTCAACCAAATATACTTAAAAACATAATTTCCAAAACTATAGAAAACTTACCTCAATCTATAAATCTTTGAAGAATCTTGTTAAATCTTGCCTGGATACTCATCAATCCACCAAATCCAAGCCAAAACTCTCCAAGAATTGCACTCTCCACTTTTTCCTCTTCCCATCTGTTATGTTCTCTCTCTCTCTCTCTCTCTCTCTCCCCCCCCCCCTCCCTCCCTCCCTCCCTCCCTCTCAAAGATGAAACTCTGAAAAATTACCAAAAATTCGTCTATTGTTGGCTACTAAAAAGTTTGAAAATCGCACAGGTGTCCGGACACCTCCTAGTGTCCCACACTCTCGACCTCCTTACAAGGAAAAAATGTCTAGACACCTTCAAGGGTTGTCCAAGCACTTCTTTTTATTTATTTTTTTTAATTTGGTTTGAGCACAAATTTAACTTAACTTTAAGGTTTTGGGTTGGGGTTTTACATCTCTATCCACTTAAAAGAAACTTTTTACGCAAAATTTACAAATGTACCTGAATTCTCAAATAAACTCAAGTACTTTTCTTTCATTTTTGTCGACTCAAGCATCCAAGTCACTTCTTCCACACCATGGTACATCGACATGACTTTCACTAACGGTATTATGCTTGATCTCGGAACTTTCTCTTGTTGGTCTTATATTCTTACTAGCTAAAGAGTATAACTTTCATCTTACTCTATCTCTAGTATCGTCTAATCCAACACACGAAATATGTAATACCGAACCCTAAAAATTAACATTTATGACATGATAAGTGATGAAAAACTTATGTTTTGGGGAATTTTTGGGGTTAGGCATGCCTAGGCACAGTACTAGGTGCGCCTAGATCACTGGAGTTGAGCTAGAAAAAATTTAAAGGGTGCTTAAGCATAAATTATACCTGTCTAGGTGCAAGAACAGTAATACACAAGCCTAGGCATAAAATTACACATGCCTGGATGCATGAATAATGATTTATGCATTTTAAAGTACGAAAATTGGAGAAAAATGAGTGTTTTTCAGAGTTTAGCTAAGAAGGAGAAAGAAGAGAGAAAGAAGAGAGAAAGAGAGAAAAGGAGAGAGAGTGAAAGAGAGATTTCTTGAAGATTTAAGAATGGATTGAAGATTTAGGAGTTCTAAATCAAGACCAAGGAAGATTCCAAGATCTAAGGTATGATTTTCATCGATTCTCAAGGTTAGGTTTCCTTAGATTTTATGTATTTGAGCTTGAATCCTAATTCTTAGAGTTATTAGTGACTAAAAAGGTTGGGTTACACTTATTTTTGTATGTATTTGTTAGACTTGTGGTTGATTTCGTAGATTTTATGCATATTGGGGTAATGCATGAGTGCATGATGAATGAATTTCTTCAATCCCATGGATTTTATTTGATTCTAGGCTGAATTTTAGATATGGTGGAGATGTATGGGTGGGTAACCTACCCTCTAAATTTTAGACAATTTCGTGAAGGAATCATTAGGTTTCTAGTGTCATCCTAAGAGGGAAATTTGTGGTTTATGGGGTTAGAGTGAGAATCTGAGTTTGAAATTTCATTTGCGAGTTTAAGAAGGCATTTTGCAAGTTTGAAAGTTTTTTATTTGAAATGGGTATGTACATGTGAGAGTAATTTCATGTTTTGGCTAATATGGCCTAGTTGAGAGAAACGGTAGGAACTGATGTTTAAGCCCAATTTGGGTGTGGAATTGGGGAAGAGATTATGAATTTAATCTATTGAAACTTTAATGTTTAGTTGCTAACTATTTTTGTAGGCTTGTCGGAGACATAGTGAGATTCATAAACGCATTATGTACTTACGCTCATACTAGAGGATCATAGGTTGAGTGAAGCCAACGAGTTCAAGGATCGGTGGGTGATTTATGATTTTTCTTTGATAAGAGGTAGGGGATTCTTACCCATGTCTTTCATGTACGTCATTCCTTTTATCTAAAGTGTGGTTTGATTCTTTGCTGGCCATCTTTATTCATTCTCGCCTTAATTGTGTTGAAGGGGGAACAAACCAGTTATAAGAGTTTTCAATTGTTGGAAAATTGGATGTTATTCCATACCCGGTTGACGTGTTTAATCATCTATCAGACATAGGTTACTCTTGATACGAGCATTATGTAGTGGTATATATAAGTAGGTTAGTTATATATATTATTTCATATACATGTGGTTGTTCATTATGGATGCATTGGAAGTGCGAGTATGGACTAGTACTTCCTTAGGATGATTGAATGTCATATGAAAGGAAGGATAGTATGTGTAGTCCCGACTCGACTCATCTCAAGTGACTCCCTTATGAGGCAACACATGGAGATTTCAATAGGCCAATTGTGAATCGAGCCTAGTTCTTTTATGGGGTGGTTGCAACCACAAATAAATATTATCTGATTGGTGCCAGTCGATTTAACTGGTGTAACCAAGGAATAAATGGTCATTGAGACTAATTTATATGATTTATTCATACTTTAGATTGCATATTGCAGCATGTGAATTTCATTTGATAATCAACATTATGATGTCTAGTGTTCATTCTTTTACCCATTGAGCTTTCTACTCACCATTTACCTTTCTTTCCTCCCCATAGGTGAGTCCGGTTCTGGTACCGATGATAGGGATCCGTAGAAGCATCGTTGACATGGATAGCCATCTGGAGTTAGAGAGTGGGCTTGTGTTTCTCTATCTTTTCAAGTATTATAGTACTTATATGATGTTTTTCTTACCCACTTAAAACACGTATATGGTGTAGGATATATGATTTGTTGGGATGGTGTACTGTGTGATCGAGAGTCCCGAGCCAGATTGAGGTCCATGTGTCTTAGATGATATGTATGTTGGGAAATCTTATGGTATATTTGCATGGATTTATGTTATGTGATATTGCATGTTATTAGATGCCAAGGTTATGAAATGCATGTTGATTGATGGCTTGAGGCCTTGCTATATATGATAATTATGGTCATTTGCTGCGCATATCTAGGTAAGCACTCTACGATATACGGGGAACTGCTATTGAATTTTCATTGGATTGTGTTTGCCTAGTCATGATTGGATTAGGGTTTACTTGATCATTGATGTTTGGTGATAAATCACATTGATGATGCAGATTGCTATGCGTAATTGCACCTCCCGGATCAAGGCGTTGAACGATGGATCGGACTCGCACTTCTGAAACATTGATACATGGAAAACTTTGTGAACTCTTACCAACTTTGGTAGAAGTGCCAAATGGTATGCTACCGGTCCCACAAGCTCAAAATCTTAAACGAACCCACAAATCATAGTGGAAACTTCTTTTGCTTGCTATATTTCTAAATGCCACGTTGTGGACTAACCTTTAGGAACACTTTATTGTCAACTGCGAACTCCAATGATCTGCTCCTCTTGTTTGTATATGACTTATGTCTACTCTGATCGGTGAGTAACATAAGAGTTACCTACAAGGCCCCCCGTAGAACGCCTCAAAAGGTGTCATGCCAATACTACTCTAACACATTATTATACACAAACTCCGCCAAGTGCAAGTATTGGTCCCAACTGCCACCAAAGTCCATAACATAAGCTCAAAGCATACCTTCCAGAATTTGAATTGTTATATCACTCTACCCGTCACTCTGTGGATTATAGGTTGTGGTGAAATTCAATTGTGTATTATGTGTCTCTTACAAAGTACCCCAAAATCTACCTATGAAATGTGTTTCTCGGTCCAACAAAATAAATAATGGCACTCTATAGAGCCTTACTATCTCCTTCACATATAAAGAGCTCAACGATTAGAGTGAATCTATCTTGTTCATTGGTAGAAAATGTGCTGACTTGGTCAATCTATCAACAAATGTCCAAATTGTGTCATGACGTCTCGAAGTCATCAACAATGCTGTCACAAAGTCTATTGTGATTCTCTTTGACTTCCATTGTGCTACCAGTAGTGGTTGCAATAACTACACCAGGCCTTTGATGTTTTGCCTTCACTTGTTGACAAGTCAAACACTTCACCATATATCTAGCCATGTTTGCCTTCATGCCTTTCCACCAGAAGTTTATCTTTAAGCCTTGGTACATCTCTGTACCTCTCCGATGCATCGCAAACTGGTTTGCTTCCTTTAAGATTTCCTTTTGTAACTATTCATCATTTAGCACTACTAATCTTCCCACAAACCTCACATCTCCATTGTCCCCATGGACCCATCCAGACTCTTCCTCAAATGTGTCAAATGTCATATCTCCATTTTTTTTGCATCAATAACCCTTTGTACCATTATCGGTCTTGAAGTTATGCTTCCAAAATACATTATCCCTTCAAGACCATGCACCTCCAAGCTAAATTGGTTAATTGTCTCAACAATCTCCCACTCGTGTAAGAACAAACTAGCAATGCTAAGCTTCCTACTCAATGCGGCCATAATCACATTCACTTTACTATGATGGTATTACAAACTGATGTCGAAGTTTTCCAAGTACTCCACCACTACCTTTGTTGCAAGTTTGACTTCCTTTGTGTGAGTAAATACTTAAGAATCTTATGTTCTGAAAAGACTTCGTACCTTTCTCTATAGTGATAGTATCTCCATTGCTTAAACATGAATACCGTTACTACTAACTCTAAGTCATGAACCGGGTAGTTCTTCTCATGTGTCTTAGTAATCTTGAGCCATATTCTATAACTCTGTCTCTTTGCATCAACACATATCCTAAATCAACTTAAAATGCATCACAATATACCTGGTAGCCCACATCTCTCTTGAACTAATAGTATTGATGGAGATGTTAATCTCCTATCCAATTCTTCAAATGCTGCCTCACATTTATTTTTCCACATGAATGGTGTACCCTTCTACGTGAGTTGCATCATCAGTGCGTCCATACACAAAAAGTCTCGAATGAACCTTTGGTAGTATCCCACTAATCCTAAGAAACTTCAAATTTCCATACCACTCTTAGGCCTAGCACAATTCAACATTGACTCTACGTTAGAAAAATCTACTACAATGCCCTCTCGAGTGATTACATGACTTAGAAATTTAACCTATGTGGCTGTGGCCCAAAACTCACTTTTACTCAACTTAGTATGCAATTGATTCTGTCTCAAGGTCCATTAGACTATCCTCAAATGTTCCTCCATTATCGGAGAATAGATCAGTATATCATCTATAAATACCACCACTAATTTATCCAAAATATGGATGAAGAACCATTTGCATAAAGTTCATGAACACCACTGGGGCATTTGTCAACACAAACAGCATTACCAAGAACACATATTTCCCATATTGAGTCCTAAACGTCATCTTTGAAATGTCTTCATCCTTGATCCTTAACTGATGATACCCCGAATGCAAATCTATCTTAGAGAAATGTCGAGCACCTCTCAACTTGCCAAACAAATCATTTATCCTATGCAATGGATACTTGTTCATCACAGTAACCTTATTCAATTTCCTATAGTCGATGCACATTCTCAATGAACCATCTTTCTTCTTTACGAATAATATCGATGCTTCCCACAAGGACACACTTGGAATGATGAAACCTAAATTCTACAACTCTTTTAGTTAAGTCATAACTCCTTCAATTCTATCAGGGCTTTTGGATATGGAAGAATAGAAATCAATTTCACATTTTGATGCAACCCCATGGCAAAGTCGATCTTTATCTTTGGAGGTAATCCGGGCAACACCTCCAAAAATACATCCATATATTCTTCTACCACAAAGATGGGTGTAGCAACATCGCCTCTATGCGACGAAGTAGCCAAAATTGCAACTCTACATTCCAAATACGAAGGGTTGTCTAAGAAATGAGGACATGGAACCCCCTTTGATCCACGGAACTGTATCACCCCTCCCTTGGGTACCCTAAGGGCGATCTTCCCTTTCCAAAAATTTATCAAACCATGACGTTTTGTCAGCCAATCCACCCTAAGGATTATATCAAAATCCCTGAAATTCGTTACATAGAAATTGCCTTTAAGGACACTTTTCCAAACCGACACTCACAATCTATAATATTGCCCTCCAACAAGGTAAAATGCCAAAATGGCGTGTCAACTATGAACATTCGTCTCATTGGCGAGATTTCCAACTATAGTGCACATGCCAAATAAGTAGTAATGAATGAAGATGTAGCTCCCGAATCAAATAATACACTCACCCAACAATTTTAAATAAGGAAGGTACCTCCAATAAAGTTGGTATGCTTAGGAGCCTCCCAATTTCGCAATGCAAATGCTCGTCCATGGGTCAATGTATCCTGCTGCTGAGGAGCCTGCTACCTCTATCTACCTACACCCCACCCCCTTCCCCCCAATTGAACAATAAAGGGGTGAGCTAGGATAGGTGCCAAAGGTGTGCTTCCACTACCCTATGGGCCCTCATTCTTCTTATGGCCTATCATGCCACAACCGAAACACTTAAGTCTAGTAATTATGCACTGATTCTGCTTGTGACCCTCCTTATCACACTAAAAAAATGTTATCTTTCCACCCTGTGGCCCCAAACCTATGCCACGGTTCCCTTTATGTGTATAGGAATCAGGTCTTCTGTCTATTCTACCTACCCCATTCACTGGCACCAGCTACTGAAGCTAAACAGTCCTATTACACCTCCTAGTACTAATGGGAGTTGCACTTCCCTCACTCAAACTTTAGAGTCATATCCATTACATGATCGTATGTTTGCACCCTAGAAGCAAGCATCATCTCACCAATTCTTAGAATTAATCCATCTCGATATATCTCAGTCTTACTCTTATTATCTGGAGCATATTTCTTCCAAAACTTATAATGTTCTTTATACCTTTTAGTGTATTGAGACATTGTCATGTCCAACGCCTACACCAACTCTAAGTACTGCTTGATATTTTTTGCCTGAAAGGTTTGCGGTACAAATTGTTGCATAAACAACAATTGAAAAGACGTCCATGGAAAGTCATTCTTCCTTTGATCCAAGGAAACGCACCACTCAAAAGTAGTCCCCGTCAGGTAGTAGGAGACCAATACAAGCCTCGTATTATCTTGTATGGCTAAGGAATCCAACTACCTACTCATTTGACATAGCTACTCTCCTGTCTCATATCTCTCGATCTCTTCAAAAAACTCTAGGAGATTGGTCCTACGAAGTTGGACATGTCTTCCCCCTAATCGTTTTGCCTTTTATTCTTCATGAAGTGTTTGGACACCTCTAAGTTTTTAGCAGGTGAATTACTTGTTGTCTCCCGTTGTGCATGAAGTGTCCGGACACTAACTGTTTTGTAACCAACATTTACTCAAAAATTTTATCGAACTTGAAGGTTTTAGGCGTGCTAGTAGCCATTATTACAGATTTAGCAGCCAAAACATCTCCTATAGTTAGTCGGAATCATCTGAAGATTCTTCCAATGAAGATGCGAATGAGCAGACCAAAGATAAGTACAAGAAATCAAAAATGACCTTTCCATTATTCAAAGGTGAGGATCCAATTTCTTGGCTAAGCTGAGCTTAAGTCATTGAAACGTGTAAAGTATGCGTCCTTTTTGGAGCGGGAGGCTAATCAGTGGTGGCAATGGCTTTGTCAAATATATCGTAAGTGGTAAAAAACAATCAGATGGAGAGACTTTGAGAAAGAGTTTGTAGCGAGATTAAAACCCACTGGATAAGTTGGACATGATGAAGCATTATCACGAATCAAACAAATTGGGGGGCCTTCGAGATTACTTGAAGGAGTATGAATGACTCACCAAGCTAGGTCATAACTGGCCAAAAAAGGCTTTGTTGGGAACCTTTATAGAAGCCACAAATCAGAATTAGCGAAGAAGATTAAAGTTGTCAAACCTCGATCAGTTCGCAAGGTTATTAAGTTGGCAAGGTTGGTGGAGGAACATATGACTGATATTTGTCGTGATTGGAGACCAAGCTAGCATAAACCCAACACCATCACTAGTGATACGTCAACAAGAAAACCATTGGGAACATCAATGAAACATTTACCAATGAAAGTAAAACATTTAACATGGGAGGAAATGCAACGAAAATGGGAGAAAGGATTATGTTTTAACTGCAATGGAAAATTATTCCAAGACATCGGAGTAAGATCCCTCAGAAATTTATGATCAAAGCATGTGATGTGAGCGAACCTATTTATGATACTGAGGAAGAAAAAATAGAGTATATGCAGATGACTCTCAAATATCAATCCATGTGTAAGAGGGAGTTAATGGACCTAGAATGATGTGATTATAGGCCTGAGTAAACAAGAGACCCATTGCAATACTCATAGACAATGGTCCATCCCACAATTTCATCAACAACCAAGTAGCTAATTCCTTGAAACTAGATGTGAAACCTCAACCAAAAAGTTTTGTGAATTTTTGAGTTTTAAAATAAAGGGGAGAAACTGGACTAGGCATACCTTAGAGCGCCAAGGCGCTGCGCCTAGTCCAGTGAGGCATGCTTGGATAAACATCAGAAGAAGAGGCACTGAACTGGGCGGACCTCAGGGCGTCTAGGCGCAACGCCCAGTCCAGCACGCAAAAGATGGGCGCGAATGATGGGATTTGAAATTGGACCGGGCGCACTGCAAGGCGCCTAGGCGCTGCGCCCAGTCCAGTGGGAGAGATGAAATGGAGTAGGCGCACCTCACCTGGGCGTGAAAACCCTGCACGCCCAGGATGGCACCCAAAGCAGCGCGCCAGGTTAAATTCTTGTAGGCCAGAGCTCCTAGGCGCTCGGGGTAAGGCCTGGGCGCAACCCGTGTTTTCTTCAAATGGTTCCAGCGAGCTTGATTAGAGAAAATTTCTTGTTTTATTCATCCTAGAGTGAGAGAGAGAGAGACGATTCTAGAGAGATAAGGACATTTGAGGTGATTCTTGGAGATTGAAGCTTGGTTTTGGAGATTCAGAGAGGATTAAAGGAAGATTCAAGCTTTGGAGGTAAGATTTCTTGATTTTCCATTTCTAGGGTTTTTGAGTAGATCTTGTTAGTTTTGTTTAGAGTTGATACCTATGGTTTAGATATGTTGATTTAGGGTCATATGTGGTTGTATATGTAGGTTTGATTCTTGTTTTGGAGTTGAGTTTCATAAGGTTGAGGTTTGGGGGTTGAGAGGAACCCTAGAGAGAGAAAGTAAGTTTTCTCAATCTAGTTGTTTAATTCATGATTGATATGATATATTGAGATGTTTGAGTGATTAAATGAGTATGACATTGTGTGAAATTGTTAGGTTGGTGAAACGGGGGTTAAAACCCTAATTGTGAGATTTTTGAATTACTCGACACGAGGTAGGGGATTTCCAACCATTCTTTCTATCGTTTGTTCTCGATGTTTTTAAAGAGCGATTCGATTTCTCATTGGTTGTTTTATCTGTGTTTCCGCCTTAATTGCTTCTAAGGGGAAACGAACCTTGTTTGTGAATTACCGTTAATTTTTAATGTTGCATAACCCGATTGTGTGTGTTCCATCACCTATGGGCACAATGTGATTTCTGTTCATGCATCATGATAGTTATGTATATATATATATATGTAGGATGTTCATATATATAACTTTTCAGCATGTCATGACATAAATGCATTAGAGTTGCATTGGGAACCGGGTACGGACTCGGGACTCCTTAGGATTCTTGAAAGCTACTTGGAGGGATGACGAGGTGATGAGAGTACCACCGAGTCATGTGATCTCCAAGTAGGATAACGCACTAGAGGTATGGTTGATGAGGAACCTTGCCTAGAGGGGTGCGGGCGTGATAGGTTCACGCAACCGGGTAATGCATGAGCGTTGATGTTGGGGAGCTTGCTCCTATTCAATATGACATGGATAGCGACCATGATATTGATGAGTTGATGTGGTGAGCTTGCTCACGTGCGATATTACATGGAACGAGCCATGGTATCGATGAGGTTTGCTCATTGAGGGGATTGCCCGAATTGTTGTTTTATGTGGTTGTTGAGTATACGTGCATGTGGTAGTTTTCATATTGCTGCATAACCTATTGTTCGGATTCTGCCTTTGTTCTCTTAGTTCTCTTATACTCTTTACCCTACTGAGCTTCTTGCTCACTCTCTACTTTCTTTTCCTACCCACAGGTGATACTGGTATAGGTACAGGTACCAGTGGAGCGGATCAGTGAGAGCGGGATGCGACATGGATGGCCCTGGGTAGGATCAGGGTGCTAAAGAGATACTCTAAGCACGTATTTTGTATATGATGTATGATTGTTTGTTCATGATATTGTTATAACCATTGGCACCAGATGGTGTATGCATGATGTATGTTGAGTATTGATTTTATGCTGAGTATTGATTTTATGGTTAACGCTTCGGCGTTAAGAGGAATGTCTGGGTTAACGGTATATTATAGAAGTTTGTAGCTCACTATGGTCTCATTGCCAGACCTCTTACCAAGATGTTAAAGAAAAGGAAGTTTTGCTCTTAAGGGATAGGAGCAAAACCTTTACTCAAAATAGCAGACCCATAGCATACCTAAGCAAGGGTTTAGGTCCCATGAAACGTGGTTGCTTCGCCAACGCGAAGGAGATCTTGGCCATTAATGCAGCTATTCGGGTTTTGAGACTATACTTGATAGGCAAAAAAATTCAAGATTTATACATATCAACAACCACTCAAACATCTACTTGAGTAAGGTGTTGTCACCCCCGATCAAAGGAAGTTCATTGCTACACTCTTGGAATTTGAATTTGAGATTCACTATCTCCCTGGAAAGGAAAATGTTTTCGCTGATGTTCTTTCTCGAAGAGTAGATAGTCCGCTTCTGGCTGTAATTATTGTGCCCACCTGGCTTGTGTGGGATGAGATTAGATAACCGGACCTAACTTGTTACTATGATGCTGATTTAAAAAAGAAGATCAATGACTCACCAAAAACGGTGAGGGGGTATTGTGAAACTGGGGACTTTATTATACACCAGGGACGGGTGGTTGTTCCTGACAACCAAGAGCTTCAACACAAAATACTTAATCATTTTTATAGCTCATCCATAGGAGGATACTTTGGTGTGTACCGGACTTCGGTTAGGCTCAATAAAAAAAAATCTTGGATAGGAAGGAAACGATATCTCCAACAATATCTAGCTTATTGTGACACATGCCAACCTGTCCAGAGCGATTCTCCCCGACTCAGCAGCCTCCTCCAACCATTGCCGATCTTGAAACAAATTTGGGAAGATATAACAATGGATTTCATCGAGGGATTATTGCAATCAAATGGGTACGATGAAATTATTGTCGCTGTTGATCGGCTAACAAAATAGGCACATTTTATTCCCATGGTACACCCCTACACTGCAAAATCTATAGCTCAACTTTTCATCGGCACTATAGTAGAGCTACATGGAATAATGCCTCATTCCATTATCATGAATAGGGGTCGTATCTTCACTAGGAACTTTTGAAAGGAGTTATTGTAACTACAAGGGTTGTAACGCCCCAACCTGGGAGGCGCTACTAATTATATCATTTTACATCGCGATATAATTTACCATCCTTTAAGTACGTTATCATTTCATTCAATTCAACCTTAGTCTAATCACAACTAGCCAATCCTAATTCTATCGAAAAATTTGGCAGCACCTCTCCGTATATCGAAAAGTGTCAACCGGGAGAAATGCATAGCATTTTATAAATGATAAATATTCATTCAACCTAGGTAGGGCCTCGGGACATCTATCAACATGCAATCTTCATCAACAAATAATTCATGCAACGCAACCATAAAGGTATTCATGCATTAAATAACAAACATAACACATCAATCTAAACTAGGACCTAGAGTCCTGATCACACAATGCACCCTCTTGACCATACAATCATCCACACTGATAAAGTGTTAATCAAGTGTGTTACACCATACATATAAGTATTAAAGTACTACTGTCAAAGTAAGGGAATTAATCTCTCTACATCCCCTCTCTGACTCCAACTGGCATACCATGTCACTAATGCTCTTATAGATTCACAACACCGCTACCTGAACCAGTCTCACTTGAGCATACGATAGAAAGGTAAAGGGTGAGCAAAAGGCCTAGTATGAAAAATGGAGAATAGCTAACAATAAGTTGAATATTCAAAGGAAAGTCCCATGCATCAATATTCTATCGAAATATGAACATAAAGTCAAGATGACCACCTCAAACCAAGTATCATGTCAATCCTTCCTTGGAGTTTCCAGTCAATACTCTGACACCAATAAAAAATCCAAATGTGAGATCGCTACCATTCATACTCACCCACAGAAGATTGACTCATACATGTGAACGTCATCACATCCACACAAGATATAGAATCGGTCTAAAATCGACCCATCGAATCTCCTTGTATTGCCTCATATGGAAGTCAATTAGCCTCGTTGCACCAATGTCTTGGCACCCCATCATCCTTCCATGTGACGTTCAAATAATCCTAAGAGATTACAAGTCCACAGTCGTACTCCAAATGCAACTAAAATACATGTCAACATGAGTTATGCAATAATATGCCTCCATCACCTACATATTGATATATTCACATAACTGCATGATGCATGTTCGAGGATAACTCATGCTCAATAAATGATTGAACATGTAAACCGGGTATTGTAATTTGACAATTGAATAATAGCCAAAGAATTCATACAAAGACTTGTTCTTCCTTAGAAATAATTAAGGCAAGAACATAAACACAAATGACCAATGACGAATTAAACCAGTCTTTAGAAAAAGATAAGCATGAAGGAAAAATGGATAAGAATTCTCCTACCTCGTTATCCAAGCAAAGTTAAAACAAATAATTCACCTCTAGGGTTTCGCCTTTCCCCAACCTATCAAATTGGAAAAGTTGGAACTCATTTGATATTACTCATAACTCCAATTTCACATTTCAACACAAAACAACTCAAGAATTCAAGAAATCTCTTACTTTTTTCTCTCTAGAATCACAACTCTTGAATCCAAGCCTTTAAGCTTGAAATCTCCAAAATCAACCACTACAAGAAAACCGGAGATTACCGACGGAATTTGCCGACGGACAAATTTTGTCGGTAAATAGCGACGGATTACTGACAAATTACCGATAAACTGTTTATTTTAGAAATTGTCGACGGATTGCTGACGGAATGCCTACAGAATTATTACCGACGGATATTTTTTGTCGGTAATATATGGCGCCAAAGTTGCGCGAAAATTGGCGACGGATTACCGACGGACGTTCCGTCAATAATAAACAAAATTACCGACAAAATATAATCCGTCGGTAAAATTTTTACTTTCTATTTTATTTTTTTACCGACAGAATAAAAATCGGTCGGTAATGTTTTTTATATTTCTCATTTCCCGTCTCTATTTCCTCACACCCGCCTCCCCCGTTCCCTAAACCCTACCTTTCTCTCTCTCGCACTGCCACCCTCCAGTAAATCCCAGATCTCACACGGCCACCGCTATTTTGCTACACTCTATTAGACGATGTAGAAGTTTGCTACTGGCCTATACTGTCCCGCTTCAAGCCTCACCTCGAAATCAGGTTCGTCTTCCTCCCTCTACTTGCTTTGAAGCCTTCAGAAAAAATAATGCCTCCTCAGTTTTGTTTTTTATACCTCTCTGGTGCCTCCCTCTCTCTCTACCATTGTCTCTGTTTCCCCTGAAAACCTCGTCCAAGGGCTTTTATCATTTCTCTCCCATGATTCATCAGGTACCTCATATCTCTTCTTTGTTCCAATTTTTTGTTCTATACTTCTTTTGATTTATTGATTCAATAACTTTGATTTTTTTTCGTATTTGTTGTTGTTAAGTTGTCTAATGAAGGATCGATTTCTTTTTCTGTGATTAAGTTTTTTGGTATATTTAATTTCTTAGGTTTTTGGGTATTTGTGGATGATTTGATGATCAGGAGATCTGGGTATCCTTTTTTCTCTTTGTGCTCTATCTGCACTTTTATAGATGTTTAGATCTAATTGAGTTTACCAGTTTTGTGAAAGAGAGCTGATTCCATCTTTACTTTATCATTTTAGTCAATTAACAGGTCATCTTCAAAATAAAACTTCCAAGTCATCTAATACAGAATTACAGATGCTATCTCCAAATTAAGCCGCGGGAGAGCATAATCTGTTAAGCAATCTCTCCAAGTAAGCTTATTTTCATTAATTGTGATATACTTGTAGCCTTTTAGCTGCTAATTTCTGCAATATTTGGCCCTTTATTATTCACATTTGATATGACCAATACATTTTTTATCTTCTCTAACTTTTAATTGAATACGAAATGATCAAGTTGTGTAATGAGATGTCAAATAATTTTCTTTGCCTATCAAAGTCTAATGAGATGTTAGCCCTATAACTGAAACAAATTGATCACAACTTCCTATGACTATATTCTCTAATGAAGTTATTGTTTTTGAGTGACTTCAGGATTTTGATTCTACTCGATGTCTAGGGACTCTTATGCTGCCTACTAATGGACCTTTGTTGTTGATGCAATTTCTTCTGTGGTGGTTTCCAGATTAACTTGAGAGGTTTGGATGGCATTAAAGGTCCTGTTTATGTGGGCATTGGATGTGTCTTGTTATATGGGAAAATGGAGGTTTGCCTTTGTTATCAAATTATTGGTGTGAGCTTCATGGGTTTTTTACTACACATCTTTAGGAGATCTTTGTATATTTCAATTGTATCATTATGTGCTTCTCAAAATTGAAGAGAATTAATAGATGCATAGGCCAATTATATGAATATAGTTTGCCATGTTTGCATATGGGTTATGCTCACTTAGGAATGTAGCAGGGCTCCAATCAGGATCATTATGATGTTGTATAGTTTATCATACTTTTATTAGCAGTATTGAGACTTTGAGAATTATTATTTGAATGGAATTGTGAAAGTCTTTAAGCGATGTATTTATTTGTTGTCATTCGTAATGGATATCTGCTTATAGTTTGCAATTTTTCTATGATGTATTTATTTGTTCCTAATGATTTTTTTTTATTTTTAGTTTTATTTTTGCCGACGGGTTTTTTTTTTATTTTTTTACCGACGGATTTTAAATTTTTATTTTTTTTAAAATTTTTTGCCGACGGATTAACGACAGACGAATTACGGACGAATTAAAATCAGTCGGTAAATCCGTCGTTAATTTATCGACGAAATACATTTTGTCGGTATTTGATTAGCGACGAGCGTTTTACCGACGAAACAAAATCCATTTGAAATCCGTTGGTAATCAATATTACCGACGGAATTTCCTAGATCACCGACGGAAAAATCCGTCGGTAATCTGCGTAATTCTTGTAGTGAACAATGAATCTAATAAATACATTCTCTCTCAAATCTAAGCCTTGACCTTGTTTAATCTCCTTAGATCTTTAATCCTTGCTCAAATCCTTGTATTCTCTCTCTCTGGATGAACCTTAAAAAAATTCCTCCCTTTTGGTCTATAATTGTACTTAAAAGAAATCTGGAAAATGCGATTTGTGCCTAGGCGCTCTGGGTGTTTTCACACCCCTGCATCACTTTTGTTCTGGGCGCAATCCTAGGCATGTCAAAACAGCGCCTAGGCGCCCATCCTTTTTTTCTAATTTTTGTTTCAATGTCCCAGGCGCGCCAGCACTGTGCTTGAGTGTGCCGAACTTCTAAAATTCATAAGAAAATATCAAATTTTCATCACTTTTAATGTCCCCAATGTGAATATTTAGGATTGGGTGTTATAGAGGTCCAAATTGAGCATGAGCTCGGCTTATCATCTACAGACTAACGGCTAAACAAAGGTAACAAATCGGACCCTTGAACAATATCTTAGAGCTTTTTTCTTTCACAATAATAGAGAATGAGAGGATGCACTAGCTTGGGCAGAATATTGGTATAACGCTACCTTCCATACTTCTACTAAGAAGACACCATTCAAGTATCTTTATGGGCGACTGCTACACAACATGTTGGGTTCACTATCAAGAAGGTCAATTTTTAAATGTCAAAGTTGACATAGAGCTGGCAAACTAAGAATAATTATTGGAGTTAAAATGTAAGTGGGAGAAGGCCAATAATAGAGCAAAAATGTATTATGGTCGTGGGCATCAGGAGGAGAAATTTGAGCCAAATGATTGCGTGTTCTTTAAAATCCAACCTCACTCCTAAAACTCAGTCACTTAGAAGGACTTTTCAAGTTGGACAGTCAGTTTTATGGGTCATTCAAAGTATTAGAATGCATCGAGGAGGTAGCATACAAGTTGGAGCTTCCAGCCACTGCTTATATCCACTCTGTCTTTCACGTGTCTCAACTCAAATGTCAAATTGGAAACACAAGACTAGTCGAAACTCAATTACCGCCCATGGACCTAGATGGAAATGTCATCCTTCAGCCCACTCTGGCTTTGGAGTATTGTCAAATGATGAGGGGAAATCGGGTCAGATGGGAAGTCTTGATTCACTAGGACTTATTACCTCTAGAGGAGTCTACCTAGGAGGATTTGTCATTGATGAGACTGTAGTTTCCTAATTTAGTCATTGAGGACAAGGACTCAAAGGGGGGAGGAATGATGAAGATCAAGCACGTCACTTGAAGAGTGATTATAATATGGTTAGACACCAATGTATCTAAGAAGCACTCCAATCAATTAGCCATGCAATCCATGCATTAGTTGTACATACCATGAATGTTGGGAAAAATAATGAGCTGGACAGTGGTGCAGTTAGTGGAGATAATGCTGAGCAAATTACAAGATGATAAAAGAGGATAATAAAGCAAATATTATCGGGTTAATGATGACATTAAAAGTGGTTAGAGTCAACCATGGATACATGTGGAGAGAGGGTTCTTATTACTATGGGAATCCAACCTTTATTGCTTAATTATAGGATAATCATGGTAGTTGATTAGGTTGTCGATAATTATATTTTTTTCCCATTAAATGTCTTTTATCTTTCTATGTTAAATAGTGCAATGTATGGACGAGAAGGGTATGCTTGATGAAATAACAAAATGAGATTCCTATTTTAATCATTAGTTTGCCTTACTTACTTGAGTTTGAAGGTTAACTTGGTCCAAGAAATCAAAGGGATTCAACAGATGACATCAACTTATGGCATAAACATCACACCTACTTAAGAGTGTATGAGATCTCAATTGAACCAATCCAAGGTGCAAACATGTGGTCAAAGAGTGAGCAAGACCATGTGCTACCTCCAAAATTGAGGAAAGTGCCAGGAAGACCGAAGAAGAAAAGAAGAATGGAGTTTCATGAAATTATGGCAAAAAATAAGCTGACAAAGCAAGGAAGAACTATGGCTTGTAATGTTTGTAAAAGGGACAGTCACAATGAAAGAAATAAGAAATGTTCAGGTAGGAGATGGACTAGTGGACAAGTCAGTGACGTTACTGCAGGTACTACTCCAAGGGTGGGTGTTAATGAAGGTGTGTAGGCATCTCAAATTGCTACTTCTAGAAGCAGTAATGTTGGATCTATGCTACCTTAGACCAATTTTTCAAAACCATGCTTGGGTCAATGGCTTCACTGCAAAGAAAAAGTGGTAGGACTCCATATGTGTGCCCTTTCCACAAATATTTCAAGCCTAAGAGCAAGCCATAGAAGAGGACTTTATCTAGGATTGGACTATATATCAATCCTGACACCAGTCGATCAATCCTTAATGTAAGTAAAATCAACATTGAATTTCATCATCTTCAATTGTCTCGTGGTGTCTTATACTAATGTCAAATTATTTTTAGCATGGAACATCCATGTCTAGGGTGATTGATCGTGAAGTTAGACCAACAATAAGAAGAAATAAGGGCCTGCAGCTGAAAAAACTGGTAGAGCTATGTAGATGGTGTTTGGGTAGTATGTGTACTGATTTGTATTTGCTTGATCATTTTATGTTGGTGGTTGATATGAACCCATTGATGTTTACGTATTTATTTTATTTGCTTAATTTGTAAGACTCTAGTCTTGAGTTGGTACAATGTTTTATGATTATGATGAACTACTATGTTAAGCATTTGAAGCATGAAATTTTATAATGAACTGCTCTCGGTTACTGTTATTATAGTCATTATCACTATAAAAATATAAGGGCTCATTTGACCCATCGTTTAAACTTTCAGGGGTTTAAATGAACCAAAACCTTAAAGTACAAAATCTTTTTTGAAGCACTTAAACTTATTACTATGTATGTATGGGTCAACTTACAATGTTGACACGTGTCAAAATTTTAATGGTATTGCCACATGTAAGTCACGTTAGTACACCCTTGTTTAAATCATTTTAAAGTTAAGAGGCTGATTTGACATATTTTTGTAAGTATAAGGGCTAAATTGGATCTTATTTACCTTCAGCACAACATATATATATATATATGATATCTTGTCCGTTTTCCTACTTCAATAAAACTTTAGCCTTAAAAATAAAATAAAATAAACATTTAAATCAAGCCTTATTAAGCTGGTAAATGTTGCTTTATGGGAAATAAACACCAGCGACATATGTATCACCCTAGTGAAAAATGGCTTGGCTTGCAAGTGCATCACTTTGACCTAATACTTTCTTCTTTCATGGCAAGAGAGAGAGCACTAAGACTACCTCCACTTTCAACTCTCACACCAGGCATAACTACGGCTCTACTTCCCACAAACCCACCTTCTCCAACTCTGATCTTCCCAAACTTTACTTTCCCTTCACCTTCATATATATGCCCAAATAGCAGAGCTTCTCTTCCTATGCATCCTCCTCTTTCAATCTCCACCATTTCAGGATTCAACAACGCTCCCGTGCTGTCAACATAAGCACCTTGGTCAAGCAGCTCAATATCAGATCCCATGAGCTTCATCCATAGAGCAAACAAAATAGAACCACTAGTGATTTCCATGAAATAATCACAAACTAAAGTTCTAAAAGCCTGCCATATAGTGTCCATGAAGACCCCTTTGCCCCATATGGGCACAGTTTCTCCGGATTTTCTTTTTCCTACGAGAACCCATTTGGCCACAACACAGGCTAATGCAGCCAGCAGTCCGGAAGACACCCATAGTAAAGGAAGCAACCAATGCAGTGCAAATTTCTTGGTTTCTTTCAAGTGCAGAAATAAGTTAAGAGGAGCATATATAACTAATCCCAGGAGGAAATATGGCAGAACAGTCTGTAGTAGTGGTTGCACAAAAATAGCCCATACGGTTTGATACCAGGTTCTTGCTAATGTCACTTCTGTTGAGTTTTTCTTCTGCAATGGAATTGCCATTGGACAACCCGAAAGATCTACTTTAACATCAGATTGTTCTATGAAAATCCTCCAGGCCTCTGGAAGTGGTTCACCGTTCCTTAGATACTGACATATTTCATAGATCAATGAACGGCCATGATCAATTGAAGCACTCTGGGAGGACGATGAAGCCTGAATTACATCCACCTCATGGAATTTAAGATAAGGATTAAACTCGAGCTTTTCTGATTCACTACTTGTGAGATTTTGGACGATGTTAATCTCCCCAACATTGATATAGGGGAACTCAGTTTCATCCCATGGTCTGGTGCAGTCAAGTGCAATGTCGCGGGTAGCTTCATCATGTGGAACTGACCTCATTTGCAGCTGGAAAATGTAGCGAACACCATCGGCAGAATTCACCCGGCGTTGGAAATCATCAGCTAGGAAAAGTAAGGGTCGGGTGTCATTTTCATCCCTTGGAATTGCACCTGTTTCCGGAGGGAGTGTCCCACGGGGCTCCACCTTACCAGCATCCTCATTGATACTTTCATCACAAGGCCGCAACTTGAATTTCACATACATTTCCTGTCCATCTGTAAACCTGAAGAGCCTGCAAATGTTTGAGTAATAATGCAGAACAGCATATGAGTCAGCATGACGAAGTGATGTCCATACTGCATCACGAATATGTGGGACTCGCTTCACGTGTTCTTCCCTCGCAGAGAGCCCACAAACTAGCCATGTTGCAAAATCTGCAATTGTGCGAGCATAGAAAGCCTTGCCTGTCTTCAATGTCAAGTCCATGAGAGAAGAGCTGTTATCATTTTCATCTGAGAAAATTCTTACTGCCGCACCACGAGCATCTATCCTTGCATCATCATCGGCACTCAAGCTGTTGCTGTGCCGGATAATGACAGGGTATGACTTTCCCGGGTGGAAGATCTTGTGATAAGGCAAACCTTCAATGTTGTCATAAATTTTTAACTGTCCCTTTCCACTGACACCAATCCGATGGAAGTACCTAGATCTAACTTTCAATGTAGTAGCAGCCAAATTAGCTGCCAGATTACCAACTATTTTCTTATATTTTGTATCCATCTCCTCTATCCGATCATCCAAAGAATGTGCAGTGCTCTTGATCATGACAGGAGTTTGGGACCCAATATAAATGCCACCACTCCGGAGAACTGAATTCACTGGAGCAACAGAAAGTGCACCAAGTATAACATCTTTTTGAACAACTGATCCGGGAAGGACTAAGCTTTGGCTCCCAATTATTGAATTATCTTGCACCTCAATTTTCCCACGAATAAACCCTCTAGAGGTATAAAAACCAGAAATGATCCGGCTATAGTCCCCAAGATGGACCCCAGCTCCAATTGTTATCAATTCAGGGTCTGAAACTGGGTTGATGGCTCTAATAGAACAATGCTTCCCTACTTTCGCACCCAAGAGCCTCAAGTACATGCAGAAGGCTTCTGTTCCGGAAAGAAGCTTCATAAATCTAATGTGGCAGGCAATATTTATTCGGTGGCAAAGCCAAGTCTTGAATTGGAATTGCTTTGTCTCTTGTTTACAACCAAGAAAGTAGGTCAAACCACAAGTGAAAAAACTGAGTATAACACCATGAGCTAGATAAGAAATGGCCAATAAGATGGCAAAGTTAGCAGGGTGTGGAAGGACATCAGAAAACATGGTGCCATATGCAATGATGGTAAATGGAATCCAGTGAAAGGCTCCAGCTATGCAAATAAATGCAAATTGCTCAGGGACCAAATGCTTCTGAGTTTGCCAAATGTAGAGGAAATATACAATTGCTGCTGAGAGACTGCTGAGAAGACTAACTGCATAAATGCCAATGAGGTGGTAAATGTGACTAAGTGAGCTGTTATGAAGAGCATTTGGAAGCGCTGGACCCTGGAACCACAAAGAAAGTGCATGACTAGATTCAATATTCAAAAGGGAATTTCTCCAAAACACTTCAGTCATGCTATAGATAACTGAGATCCTGAGGTTATATCAGCGTCATTGAAAATTGTCACTAATACAGGAAACAACACTTTGTCTATTCAACGAGGATCTTTGTATCGGTAATTTGGACCAGAATGGGTAGCATAAAGAATTAAAGACAAAATTTGCAAAAAAAGAATTATGTGGACTAGTTTCTCTGGTGAATAGCAACACATATTTTGTTGTCAATGATAATGTTTTCAGCTCAGTGAAAGTACGTCTCTTCTTCTAATAGTTACATCTGAACCAGCAGTTTTTCATTATATTGGAGTCTAATTTCATGTAACTTCTTTTATTTAGAAATAATGTGGAAGAAATTTGAAAATGACTTACCTTGGGAACATTATTTGCCTTGGTAGATTTGAGTACAGGCTTGCCACCTTCACTCTTCTGCAAGGGCAGAACCTCAGCCTCCTCTCCAAATATACTTCCTTTCTGAATAATGGCATAAGGGCCAACTGAGGAATTCCGGCCAATTCTGACCAGGGAGAAGCTCAAGATTCCATTCTTCACCTCATGACTTTGAACCAATGCCCCTTCTGCAATCACAGCTCCATCTCCTATTGAAACCAGAGATGGGTCTGTAATGTCAACAGTATCTAGTACAACTGATGAACCAATCCTAGCTCCGAGAATCTCAAACCAATAATTAAGGAACACCGTTCCTCTAAAATGCTCTGCAAAAACTTTTGAAGCAATTCCTTTTGCCTTGTAAAGTGCCCACCACTTGACAAAATCAGTTGACCACATGGAAATTTCAGGGCTCAAAGCATAGTTTGGTTCTAAGAAGGAATTCCCAAAGAAACAAATGCTTACGCATGAAAGAACTGCACAAAGCATCCAGAAAAGAGGAGCCAAAACCAGGGGAATCAGAAAACTTGTCCAGGGAAGGCCATCTAACGATAGAATGCTGGCTGAAACAAATCTTGTGAATGAAGAAACTGATAAATAAGCTGGAAAGCACAGCATAACCAAGACATAAATGAGAGCAAGAAGTTGGAGAAGCCAGATGCCCATTTGACGAGACTTTGATACTTCCACCACCAAATTAGCAGTATCAATATCAGCTTCCAAAAAATGAGATGGTGAGGTCAAGAGCTCCGGTTGAGACTTCGTTAAGAGATTCTCTGAGAAGCTAGCTAGTTCGTCAATGCAGGTTGCAGTGAATATATCTACTGCTCCAACAGGGACTCCAAGGAAATCTGAAAGCTTTTGAGAAGCTCTAACCACACCAATTGAATCAAGTCCGTAAGACACCAGGTTCTCCGTGGCAGAGATATTCTTCACATGAACCCCAGTCTGCTCAGCTACTAGCCCCTTCAGGAATTCTACTATTTCTTTATGACTCTTTTTGGCATTTGATATGGGAGAACTTGCAAGCTGAGGTCGAGGAGTTTTTCCCTCCCTACATGTCCCAGTAGTGAATGATCGAAGCAGTGTTCTTTTTGATAAAATTGGATCCGGCACAAGATTCAGAGTTCCATTGATAAACTGTTGGAGACATTCAAATCGCTTGATTTTTCCTGAGGTTGTTTTGCTAATGGTTCTGGGTCTGATCAACTGAACAGAAGCAACAGTCACCCCATGTTCTTCAGTAACATGAGCTTTAATCTCTTTGACCACATCTTTATCAACAGGTTTACCATCTCTAACCTCTGCAATTACAACCAGGCCAACCTGGTCGGAGCCCTCTGGAATTGATATTCCTCTTGTAGTCAAGATTTCTTCTGGAACACCGACGACAGCACAACACCCTGGCCGGAGAAGTTCAGAT
Source organism: Euonymus europaeus (assembly GCA_963580455.1). Lineage (NCBI taxonomy): Eukaryota > Viridiplantae > Streptophyta > Magnoliopsida > Celastrales > Celastraceae > Euonymus > Euonymus europaeus. The sequence continues at coordinate 6,845,925 of OY756965.1, forward strand.
GAGCTCTCTATTGTCTTTTCTACATCTGCTGAGTAAATGTTCCTTCCAGCTATAATAATGAGATCCTTGATTCGTCCAGTGATGAACAACTTTCTATCAATAATTCTCCCCAAGTCTCCAGTTCTAGTGTATATCCTTCCCGGGTGATTGCAAAGCGCATTTCTGAAGGTTTTCTTGCTAAGATCTTCTCTGCCCCAATACCCAACTCCAGCACTTGGACTACTGATCCACACTTCTCCTTCCTTTCCATCTTCTTTTATTTCTTCCCCACTATCTGGATTGGCAATTCTGATATCAACATCTGCTTCATATGGATCCACATATCCACAACAAACTCTTCCCTTCCAATCAACAAAAATGGGTTGCCTTCGTCCATATGCACAACTGACAAAAACACAATTTTCTGCCAGGCCATAACCTGGAGCCATGACCTCTTCAGAAAGGCCAAAAGGGCGAGTGATTTTAACAAATCTTTTTAAAGTTTTCTGCCTAACTGGTTCAGCGGCAACCATGAGGAATATCATGGAAGACAGATCATAGCTCTCAGCCTTATCCCTGTTAAAGTTAGACTCTAATCTTCGAATTACTAGTTCAAAGGCAAAGTTGGGGCCAGCACTATGAGTTGCACGGTATTTGCTCAAGGTTTGAAGCCATAAGAGAGGGTTCTTGATGAAGGTCATTGGAGAAAACAGAATTGCTGATCCACCACTGACCAAAGCTGTGAAAAGTCCACCGATAAGCCCCATGTCATGATATTGAGGAAGCCAGCTGACTAGCACTGTCTTTGAGGTGCTTTTGTATTTCTTCCTCATCAATTTGACATTATGGATTAGCCCACCATGAGTTATCATGACTCCTTTAGGATCACCAGTCGAACCTGATGTGAATTGTAGAAAACATAAGTCATGTGGGTGAGATTCAGATTGGTCAACTACATCTTCAAGAAGCAATTTTTTGTTGCTTTTGATCCAAGAATCTGTGTGCAACCATGGAAGATTTGGCCAGCTAACTGAGGATTTCCCATTTTTTCCAGTAAAGGAAATTAAATTCTTCACAGAACCTGCCCGAACTGCTGAGTGATAAACTAAGGTTGATAGAATTGCCACTGTATTACATGATTTAGCAATGTTTGCAATCTTTGTGAGTGCTTGTCCACCTCTTTGGAGAGGGTCTGGTGGAAGAACTGGCACCGGCAGGACCTTAGCTCTTAAGCACCCAAAGAAGGCATCAACAAAGTCCAAACCAGGTACATAGACTAAGAGGACCCTGTCCCCAGGTTTAATAGATGGTTTTTGGCTTGTCAACATTTTGTATGCTATGCAAGAAGCATTGGCATGAAGATCCGCATAAGTCCTCCTGCAAACCACTGCTCCTTCATCACTAACCCAAGTGTATAAGGTATTGTTCCGAGTGACTTCATGAGTTCCCCAGTGCTTCAGATAGCTATCAAGGGAGGACAGGTCTGGAAACTCGACTCCTGGGAGTTCATCCAACTCTTGTGGGCCCTTGCAGCAATCTTCTTGAAACAAAAATAGATTCTGCAAGAGGGCATGCTGAAACTAAATCAAAACTTGATCCTTGACAAAATAAATATTCAAAAACTATATTTAGGTACAGGATTACCTTAACATATGGAAGCACTGGCAAAGAATCATTACTTGCAAAGTGCTTCCAGACTAGAGACATTGCATAAGACGAATTTCTCTCTGTAAGCTCAAATGCCATAAGCCCACCAACATAGTAAGTGTTTCTTAGACCTTGAAGTTCAGACTCTAATTTCTCATAAAATCCTTCTTTCATGTCTGCATTGATATTAAAGAATCAGTGATTACCTCTTTTGTGACAATTCTATAAGTAGCATTTGACATACCTTGGCTACCAACATGAGGAAAATACTTGAATCGTCGTTGTAGAACCACCTTCTCAACTTCTCCACCCATGGATTTAACTGCTTGTATTGCCAACTGAGTGACAGTCGGCCCAGTGATATCGACAGAGTTTCCATATGACCAGAACAAGAAAATATCTGTGTCAGCATAGAATTTCTGCATTGCAACTGGATGTCCAATTGTCGCAGGATCTTCCATATATTCACCAAAGTAATAAAAACCAATCTCCAAATGCTCGAACCCTTTTATCTTTAAAACTATGGTGTAGTAGTCAATCATCTGTACTTTACTGAACAATTCATTTTCAAGCTCACCCAAATCCATTGCTTCACTCTCAAATGCTACAATGTGAAAAATTAGTTAGGTTTTTTTCTGAAGGAAAAAATAGTGGGAAGATGCAGAATGCTCATACTAATGCACACAACACACCTGGGGAATTTTGAAGTGGGGATCTGTATGTTTTTCCATTTCTAAAAGGAAAGGCCCCAGAGATGATGATCTTATCGAACTCCATTACTTCAAACTCCCCTTTATTATTTTTGACATCAACACTGACTCCAACAGAGGTACGCTTGAGAGCCAATACTTCACTATTGCAGTGAACTTCAATAGGAAGTAATTTGCTGATCTTCTGCCAGAAACTTGTGTATCCACCTCGAAAACGCCTAATTTTTCCAGCCATGGAAGTTCGTGTAAACTGATGGACATAAGCATAGGGCATATCTTGAACAAATCCATATCCAGAAGCGGTGTAACCGTAAGCCACGGCCTTGGGAACGTATTTGAGTCCACGATGATCAAGATATGCAGGAGTTAAATCTGAAGCAAATTCACTTATAGCATGGACACCAATCCGGCCTGAACTTTTTGCCTTATCCTGTAAATAAAACTAGGAAAGTTATATTTCTTTCTCTGGTGGAATAGTCGAGCTAAAATCCAGTTATGTAGATAGTAATTATACATCACCTGAAGTTCCAAGGTCAGAGGGATCATTGATAGATAATCATCTGCAACTTTAGCATCCTGATACTTGCCTGTAGAACTGTCAATTAGGGCCAGCTTGTGTGAGTCCATTTCTTCTAATTCACACCCAACCTCTTTTGCCAAGTGAAAGATGACAGGTGCACTGTTTGCGGCAAGAACTTGACCACCAAGATCATAAAACTTTCCTGAATCAAGTTTCACGTTGTCAGAAAATTTAGCATTATGAACCGTATGTAGAAAACATTGATATCCATTTCCTACCTTCGATTTCTACTGTTTCACACATTCCGCCTACAGTGTAATGCTTCTCAAGTACAATCACTTTTTGGTAACCAAGCTTAGCTAGAGCATAAGCGGCAGATAAGCCACTTGGTCCAGCACCTACAATGCCGATTCTCGTGTTCAGTGGCAGGCATGGATGTAACTTGTTGAATTGATCTTCCATTGATTTTCCCGGTTCCATCTTCCGTCGAGTTCACGTTTTCCACTGCCAGCACTTGTTGAAACAAAGCCACATAAGAGACTTAAACCTCCATCCACTTACAGACCCCCAAATCTCCAAAAACACAAAAAAATATTGTCTACGAAATAAGAGAGAATTCTAACTCAAAAGCCCATGAAAGTCGAATTATTCAGAACAGCATTGGCTAAATTCACACATTTAGCACAAACTTATACTACATTTAGATGCAATGAAGAAGGTATCCAAGATAAACCTTAAAGATGAATAGTATCACTCCTCTCCAGGCTGCCTCAACCAACTCGAAGTCACTGCATACAACAGTCCCTGCATTGCCATATATTGTCACTTCAAGTTAAGAAATTGACAAAAATTCTTGACTCTATCACAATGATTCAAACCAAAAATACATTACAACATCTCTTTCTATACCATTCTTTTGGCAGGATAAATCTCTCTCACACAAAATATCAAACATATCAAAGGCGCAAGTTCACACCCCGCCACTCCATAACTCAAACACATCACCCCTCTCTCTGTCTTGACTTTACAATACAGATTTAATGAAATCCGGGAGCCAAAAACGGAAAATAAAAGAAACAAGTGACAAACATAAAATAACCAACCTTTAGACCTCAAATGCCCAAGTGGGTTATTGCATCTACTGCCAAATGTTGCATTAGAAATTCCAGGAATAGTCAAAAGAGCCGATGTTCCACCGCCTTCAGACATTGCTGATCTCATTCTCGAATTTAAGCACTTCAGATTCTCCAAAAGTCCATCAAGTAGCTGACAAATTCCACTGTTGATCCTGAATTATTCAGGGAAACTCCAACAATTCTATCGATTGATCCGCATATCCCCATGTCTTCTTTCGAAAACTCCGTCCCAAATAATAATAAACTGATATATCCGCCTTTTTATTTGGTTTTGGGCTTACATCAATGTTTACGTATACACAAAGATGAGCCAACATAGACGAACACATTAATTTTCTATGTAAAATGTGCCTTAAGAATTATGCTTTTTTGAAGCACATAAGTCTAAGAGAATCTATTACAAACTTCAACACGAATCCAATGGCAGTAGATAGACGAAACTTGGCGGACGGCTTCCAGCCCATTCCAAGCTCGGAGAAACTGAGGGTTGCGGTTAGTCGATAACATTGTAAAGATTATGGGTTACCCGAATCCCAAATACGTCTGACGAGTTGGAAAGTAAAGATGAGTTGTCATTCTGATTTATAAGACAACAGATCTCCTATTCACAATTTGAGTTTTCAATAGAGATTTATGTTCAAACTTATCATTGAAATCTCGCTGGTCATTGTCCGATCCGAAAATCTCAAATCAAAATATTATGAGTTACTACTCTAACTTATAAGAGATGACAACCCTCCCATTGTTAACCTAAGTTATTGAAATCTCGCTGGTCATTGTCCGATCCGAAAATCTCAAATCAAAATATTATGAGTTACTACTCTAACTTATAAGAGATGACAACCCTCCCATTGTTAACCTAAGTGTTCAATACAAAATTAGATACAAATATATGAACTTAGGCCTTCATTTTTGATGTGCCCATGAACCTAAAATCATGATCTCTACAACATCTTACAATTTTCATACCTAGAAATAATAATTAGTCAAAGTGATAAATAAGGGAAGGTTGGCACGACATCGAACATCGAGTGTAGTTATAAATGAATAAGGGCAAGTAAAAAAAAAATATTCGCGTGGGAGTAGAATCATGAGTTTTTATCATAAGTCTAGAACATCTTAAAATTGTTATACCTATGAACACTAATTACTCAAAATGATAAATAAGGGAAGGTTGGCACGACATCGAGTATAATGATAAATGAGCAAAGGCATACTTAGGGCATCGCAAGCAATGCATTGCATCACTTGCAATGGTGGACTTTTGTTGGCTCATGTAACAATTTTACTAGCGTAGCTGTCTCAAACTATATCACCACAATAGTGCACTTTTGTTGGCCCAAATTTGGTGGGATCAACATAGGGGCATGGAGTTTGTCATGATTGCCCTCATGTTTGCTCTCTACATGGATCTCCCCTCTAACACACACATATTTTACCATAAAATTAATACTGAGTCTCACCTTTATTAAATAAAAATTAGGTCGGAAAATTTATATCATTTTACTAGTTAAAATTAGGCCAAAAAAAAAATCAAACCACATCAACAAAATGCATGTTTCAATAAGTTTTGGCTCCAGCAAAAGAATATCATTATGGTTGCTTTTATACGAATATTATAGACAATTGGAGCATATGATCACTTAGAGGCAAATCAACTGAACTGGTTCACGTCATGATTAGATGCAGGTTAACATAATGTGTCGACACGGCGACATATCCAAGATAAGGTAACTTAGTGAATGTTGTTTGCGGATGATATAGTTGTAGTGGATAAGACAATATTGAGAGTTAACTCAAAACTTGAGATGTTGAGGTAAACGATTTAAATTAAATAGGACAAAAGTATAATATATGAAACATAAGTTTTTAGGCAGGACTAAAATAAAAACGAAGGTTATCTTAGCTCAATTTTTCAAGACGACGAAGACATTTGTGAAAATGTAGTTGATATGATTAAAAAAATGTGAATGAATTGTCCGAGTATATCCGGGGTTTTATGCGGCCGAAGAATTTCCTTAAGGTTAAAGGAAAAAATGAAATATTAAGAAGTTATATAAATTTAATAGGAGGCGATGAAAGTGTAATCTTAAACAAAAATGGATGGCATAAATAAATACACAGTGAATTTCTTCAAAATTTGGGGATCATGGCTCAGAAGATGATGATTGTTAAGGGCAGTTTTTTTCCTTCTAAAATTATTGATAAATTATATTGATTTTGAGTTTTCATTAATATATATATATATATAGCCTGCAAAGGATAGCGTATAACACAATGTGCTACATATGTATAGGCATGTCAATTAGCCTGCAATGGCTGTCACAACACTAACAAGGCTAGTATTTATGTATATATGAGGCCGGCCGGATTGTTTACCCGAATTTAGTTTCGGCCACAGAATAATTAACAGAGTTTTCATCGATTAACTAAGCATGATAACGAACCAGTATATTCTTCTTGTTTCAATTCATTTGGTCATCGTAAAGTACAAAATATTAACTGCCAGCTAAATAAAAACTCACCGATCGACAACTCAGCCAGATCTGATTATATAATTAGATGACGGTTAAGTCCGTTCTCTCCATTACATACACAATGTTGTCAGTTTCATCGTATAAAAGTTTGTTTATCCTACAACTATCTACTGTTACCTTGTAAGCGATCCGAGTGCAAACTTCATTTATTTTATATTGCCAGAAATTCAACACTTGGCCCGCTATCAAATATCGATATATATTATATCAAGACAACTTAGTTTAATTATATATTATGGTTGCACGAGTTCAAATAAGTAATTGCCGATCTGAATTTGTATATATGTATTCATACATATATGTGTGTGTGAATATGTATATATATGTAGGTTATTGGTTGATTAGCTAGGTCTCCCACTATTGGTTAGTGGATTGTTAGAAGTAGGGATGACAACGGGTTTGATACTCTTCTCATTAGGAAATATCAAAATTATTTCCATTTAAGTTATCATATACCAAAATCGTTTAAAAAAATTATTTAAATTTTTTAAATTGGAATCGTTCGTTAACTGTTTACCATCGGGTACCCATTTACCGTTTAAGTTTTATTTTTAATTTTTTTTTCACATGCATTTTTTTAGAGACATCTATAACAACAAATAAATAATTTAGTGGTTAAGTACTTCAGTTCTTTTATACAAGTTAGATATTCAAATCCTTTTATTTACATATTTACTAATATTTTTCAAAACTTACTCATGATTAATGATAGGGTCAGGTTTGTGACCGTTCCAGTTAGGGTACCATAACCATTTATTAATCGATTCAGGGATCTTAAACCTGGCATCAAAAATCAATACCGACTTGAAACCATATCGAGTTTAAAAATAAAAACCAAAATCAAAATCGTCTCCAAACCTTATATGATCGGTTTTCGAATTTTGAATGGATCAAATATGTAACACCCCGAATATGTAAATAGCTTATGTGGTAACTAATCCAATTTTCTGTATGTGAAATGATATGCTTTAAATAGGACCTAAATATTATGGACTCAAGAAGCAGCGGAACCAGAATTGAGATAAATTTATTAGGAATTTTGGAAGTTAAATTAAAACTGTCAAAAGGATAAGTGAGTAATGGCAGCTTCATAGATAGTGTTAGGTAATTTTGGAATAAGCAGGCGAATTAGGGGCAAAAGAGTCAATAAATACATATATACAATGGCACGGACACCAAGAAAAGGCGATCGATGATTCCTAAAATGATTAATTGGCATCACAGTGAAGAACGTGCGGAAGGGGAGTTGAACCATACCAGTTTCAAACAAAATGTTGGAAGGATCACCGAGCAATGAGGGAAACACATGGATAGACCACCAATTTTCCATACTCCGGTCACCACTCAGGTAGATAATATCGTCATTATACTCGCTAGACTATCAGCTACCCATCCCTATTAGTCGTGGGCTCCAACACACCCTCACCGGCAATGACCTGACTCCCTTACTAAGAGCGTCTACTGAACCTTGTGTGTGAGAGGAAATCTCAACCAGGTCAATTGGATCCAGTTGAATTTGTCTAGACCTGTATTTTGACCAAATTGACCCAAAAATTTAATTAATATATTTTTTAAATAAATATTAATCAATATGGGTATTATTATGGATTTCAGAAACAATCTTTTATATAGTTGAATTATCGGAATTTGCGAAAGTGCGCTAAGGGAAGTAATAATCACTTGTGTCATGGAACAAAATATTTGATGAATGTTTAAATAGCAATATATTTATTTGATTGAGATGTTGTGATGAAATTAGTACTGTGATTGACTCAATTTTTGTGAAAGGTGAAATATCTTGTTATGATTTGTGAATATTATAGTTGTTTTCCTTTTATGTTATGCATGGAACTTCACGAAATTATTAACAGAATCATAAAGAAAAATGTTTTATGAACCTGGTATAATTGCTACAGAAGGGGTGTATTTGAAAATGACTGTTGAGGTAAATTGGAAAGGATAGTGTATACTGAATGAAGGTGCTCTTTGGTGAGACACTGAACAAAATCCTGATCGGTTGTTTTGTAGCACTTTATCGAGGTTATCGACCCAAGTGCTGGACAAAGATTTTTTAAAAAATTGGAAAGGAATTAAATGGAATAGTTTCATAAGTTAAATGTTTACTCCCATCTAAATTCATGCTAGTATGCATTCGTGCATAAATATTATTTTTTGGGCCTTTGCTCACTGTGTTTCGTGATGTAGGTAATAAGTTTTCTAAGGATTATGTAGATCTAGTTGTTGATGGTGTGACTACGGATCCTTGAAGGAGATGCTCATGTGCCATGAAATAGGTTTTAATGGCTTATAATAAATTAAGAATAATATTTATGATTTTAAATTGCACTTAGTAGTTTGGATTTGGTTAAATAAGCAAAGTTTGCAAAATGAGGATAAGAAGAACTTGTTTTGTATCACCACTTTATTTATGATGATATGGTTATGGATGTGAAATGATTATTTGGTATTATTTTGAATGGGCCGAAATGAGTTATTATGTGGGCTTTGTTTGATAGGTGACCTTCCTATGCTTATTTAACATAAGTCAAAATTGATTGAAGTTTTTTTTAATGTGATTTACTAAGTTATTGTGATGGATTGAGATGTAGCATAGGCTGCGTTCTGGACTATAGACTTATGATTTAGAGTTCTACAGGATGGGACATTATAGTTGCTATTAGAGGGCAATGGTTCTACAGCATGTAGGTGCTTGTAATTAATAAATGTTATATATTAGCGGAGTCACATGAGCATCGACATTGATATTACAAAAATATCCCCACCAATGGTGCTCCGCCACGTCATATGTGGACCAAAAGACTCTTCATGCCTACCAGGCAGTCTCCTCGGTAAGAGTGCACCAGCTGGACCTACCAAGGTGAAAAACAGCTGGATATGGTCCACAATCATAATGGAAAGACCCACTTCAACAGTGGTCTCCAGCCCTATATAAAGCTCAGCAGGTCAGGTATTGTCCAACGGAATCACATTTTTAAGTACTGGCTAATTGAGAGCTCTAGTCCGAGGAGCTCACCTGATGAAATACCAACTGACTTGAGCGTCGGAGCGCCAACGCCAGAGGACACCTCTGGCACGGCCTTTAGCTCACCTTTCTTTCTTGTGCTCAGTTTCCAGACTACCTAGCTGATCAACCTGGACTGTCCTACCAGCCTGGTCGGTAAACTGCCTGACAGGCTACCTAGCTGATCAACCAAGACTGTTTTGCTCGGCTGATTAGCTCCCTGGAAGGATCTTCGCCCGTGCACTATCACAGGTCTGACCCACTGAACGTCTTCTCGGTAGTGACACCTTTTTGACGTCATCAGTTTGGCGCCGTCTGTGGGACACGACTAAGTTCCCTTACAATGGTTAGACCTCGAAGAACCAACGATCCTGAGACATCTCATGCCCATCATCTGGTAGATGAGGCCGGGCAGCAACACCAAGATTATGGGAATCTTCCAAGGCATGAGGTGCCCTTGGACGCGCCTCAAGTCCGAGAAGGAGGAAACGTCCAAGCACCACCACAGGAGACAGCTGGTCCTCCCATCAGTGCTGAACGGTTTAATCAACTCTGCCAACAAGTGCAGCTCCTCACTGAGATGATGATGGCTAACCAGCAGGGCCCACCTTGGACCGCTGAAAGGAACGAGGATGATGAAAACTCGGGTTCTCTAGATGCAAGGAACAAGAGGAAGGACGAGAACCGAGAAGGGAATTCCAATACCAACAGGAACACCCATCACTCCCAGGTCAATGATGATGTCAATAAGCACCTTCAAGAGGTGGACCGCAAGCTAGCAGCCCTGCAGGGACGCAGCATCATTGATGAAATGTGGGACAGCTCCATGACTCCCCTGTCTAGGGATATCCTTGAGACAGATATACCTCGTGACTTCAGGCTCCCCAACCTGGAGCAGTATGATGGAAAAAGGGACCCTTATGACCATGTCATGGGATACAAGTCCATGATGGAGTGCCGCGGAGCATCAGATGCAGTGTTGTGCAAGGCCTTCTCCTCTCACTTATTGGACCTGCTCGGACTTGGTTCATCAACCTTCCTAGGCACAGCATTTATAGCTTCCAGGACCTATCCAGGAAGTTCAGTCTCTGATTTGCAAGCGCCAGGAAGCCCAAGACCACCAATCAGGACTTGATGGTGATTGAACACGAGAAGGGAGAACCATTCCGTGACTTCGTAGGAAGATTCAACCAGATGTGCCTGGAGATCCCTGATGTGCAAATTGCTGTAGCAAATGCTGCTCTGATCAGGACAGTGCGTCATGAGCAGTTCTGCAACTCATTATGCACTGATGCTCCTCAGTCCATGGATGAACTCCTGGCAAGGACTGAGAAATACATCAAGGCAACGGATTCTCTCAAGTCCTCTCGTTTTGCGATACGAACCTCTCCTGATAGAATGAGAGGCTCTAGTGAGAAGGGCCGCTCAGGAGGGGTGGGAGGTAGCCGACCAAGCGGCGACAAGAGGACGGGAAGAGAAGATAACAGGCGAATAGACCAGCCGTCCAGGAAGTTTCCACCTGGCCCGCCACCTAGTCGCTTTGATACTTACACTCCACTGAATGCTCCCCCGAAGACAGTGTTGAACGAAATAGTGGCCCAGAACTTGGTCAAATGGCCAAAGAAGATGAGTGCCACCTTTGCAGAGAAGAGGAAGTTCTCAAACAAATATTGTAGGTTCCATAAGGACCAAGGGCATGATACCGATGATTGCATTCAGTTGAAAGATGAGATTGAGGAGTTGATAAGAAGAGGACACCTCAAGAGATACACTGCAAATCGAGAAGGAAAACGAAGGGGAGATGACAGAAAAGATGATGACCATAGAAGGCCACGGAGGAGGGAAGATTCTCCTCCACATCAGAGAGGCACGGCAGGAACAATTGATTTCTGTGGTGTCATTATTGGAGGGTTGGCAGCAGGTGGAGAAAGTACATCAGCTGGGAGAGCATATGCTCGCCTCACCGAACAGCTAGCCAAGGGAAAAAGAGTCAAGAGGGATGAGGATGTCATCACATTCTCAGAGAAAGATGAGGAAGGTGTTCGAGTCCCTCACGATGACGCCTTGGTAATCGATGCGGTGATCGCCAACTTTAACGTCCTGAAGATCTTGGTAGATAACGGGAGTGCAGCAGACATCCTATTCTACCATACTTTCAAAGCTATGAAGCTCTCGGAGGATAGGCTAAAGCCGACCTCAGTGCCCTTGTATGGGTTCACAGGAGAGTCAGTCATACCAAAAGGAATGATAACCCTCCCAGTCACATTGGGAACACATCCCAGGACGGTGATGCACATGGTGGACATGTTGGTAGTTGATGTGAAGGCTTCCCACAATGCCATCATAGGAAGACCACTACTTCACAAGGTGAGAGCTGTTGTCTCAACCTATTGCTTGAAGATGAAATTCCCCACCTCGAAGGGAGTGGGTGAAGTGAAGGGAAATCAAAAGGCTTCCCGGAGCACCTACTTCACTGAACTCAAAGAGAGGAAGAAAGAGAAGATCTCAGTAGCCAGCCTGGATATGAGAGCAGAGGAGCAGGTGTTCAAGCCTACTCCAGTAGAGCAACTTAAGAAAGTTGAGGTCACGGCTGGCTCAGAAAGAAACTTTCGTGTTGGATCTCAACTTGGGGAAACAATGACCAAGGAGATCACTGAACTACTCTTAGCGAGTGTAGGTACATTTGCCTGGAGTGCTGATGAAATGCCCGGCATAAGTGCGGAGGTGATGACGCATCGGCTGAGCATCATGCCCGGTGCCCGACCAGTTAAGTGATTGGGATGATATTTTGCATATTTTTGTGGAGTTTTGAAAGTAAAACGTTGAGTTTCAATGCTTAAATACCACATTTTAGGTTTGAGTTGCCGAAATCCATGTTAATGAGCCAATGCATAATTCAACACTTTGACATAGTCATTTTAAGTGTTTTCTAGTGGTTCAAGTTGGTTTGGTAGCTTAGAGATAGGAAATCCAAGTTTTGGGCATAATGGTTGAAGTTGTGGAAATGCTATCTCTTAAGCATTTGAGTTTTAATATGCCGAATTTTGTTCTATCAACCTAAAAATGGTTTTGACACTTGTTTAAGTATGTTTCAGTCATTTATGACTTGTTTGAATGATTTTTGTAGGCTTCGGATTGATCGGGATTGAATATGGAAGAAAATGCATAAAAGGAGCTGCAAAACTGAAGTTTACTGTCAACCGTCCGGACGCGTATCAGAAGCCGTCCGGACGGACAAAGAAGAAAGGCGGACAGTGGCATTTTCTGGCATATCCGTCCGGACGGTACTGTTCACCGTCCGGACGGTTGAAGAAGAAAGCCGGACAGTGCTGTTTTCAAGCATATCTGTCCGGACAGCACTGCGCAATAATTTTCGGGTCAACTTTTGAAGGTGCAAATGATCGAATTTGAAGAAACTTTCTTCTACAAAGTTGAAGTAGACATCCAGATCTTTCCAACGAGTGCTCATACGCATAAATCCATTGAGAATCGAAGTCTGTGGAATTAATACAAGATACTGCCTTGAACAGTTCCAATAATTTCGGGTTTTATGATTTTTACTCAATTCTTGAAGGGGCAAACTTGTCTAATTACTTTATTTGACCAATGGGACTTATTTGTAATAGGTTAGGATGGTCTTTTAACATAGGTATGAGGGTTTTATGGGTTTGGAGACCCCATTCTTTAACAACACTCATTTTGGCCGAAAATACATATTCATTAGGGTTTTTGTTCTCTTACCTTGTTCTTCATCTTTGATTCTTGCTTGGGGTTCGAAAATCACATTCAAGAAGATTGCTAGGTGTTTTGGAGACCCAACCAACTAGAAGAAGAAGCTTTTTCCTCCTTGTAGAGCTTGAGAAGAGCCCAAGTTGGTTTAGCTTCAACCTCTCTTTGTAGATTGGAAGGCCACTTTGCCTCAACATTCGATATTGGATTTGACTTCTAAACTCTCTTTGCTTATTGTTTTTGCATTTTATTTATCGCATTTCGATTCATAGTTTTTAGTTCAATCTTCTTGTGTTTTGTTATTCCGATTTAGCTTCCGCTTTAACGATATATGCCATGTTTAGTTGTGTTGATTTTGATTTCAATTTTCTGCAGTAGCTTAGTCTCCATTTCCATTTCCATTTCATATATTGCATATTAGGGTTTAGTCCATCAATCACCCAAAGAGGAAAACCGAATCTAACCAATGGTTAGTGCAATTTTGCCATCACTTGCATTGTGAATACCATATTTAATTAAGTAATTAGGTTAATAATCCATAGACCCAAGCCGAAACCAAAAGTCTTTGTGAGACGATTTGGGATTCACTCCTATTATTACTTTGACAATCCTACACTTGGGAAAGCGTTAATCCACTTACCTATTTTGGGCGAGTCAAGTTTTTGGCGCCGTTGCCGGGGACTTTTGTCCTTCGGTTCGGGTCTTCCTTTATTTTATTTTTGTTTTTATTGGGAACTTAAATTTCTACTCTACTTTGTGATTGCTTGATGTTGCATGTCTTGGGTTAGAGACGATCATAATAGGTTGCGTAGAACATCTAGCAATACAAGTAGCATTGTTAGTCTTGAAACTGATTTTGCATCTGTGACTTCTGAAAGTGATTCTGAGCTTGGTTTGCCTATTTTGTTTGACGAAGAAGTTTGTGAAAACATGGCTAATCCTGCACCACGTACTCTTAAGGATTTTATTCAGCCCACTCGCACTACTACTCCTTCATGCATCATATTACCTGAAAATGCACCTCCATTTTCTGTTAAGCATGGCATGATGTCAGTGATACCTCAATTCCATGGCATGGAATCTGAGAGCCCTTACCAGCATCTTACTGATTTTGAGTTAGCTTGCACTACTTTCATTAATAGGGCTAACACTGATGAGTATGTTAGATTGCGTTTGTTTCCTTTCTCTTTGAAGGATAAGGCTAAGTTGTGGTTTAATCAATTGAGAGCTAACTCTATTACTAGTTGGGTTGATATGCAACGTGAGTTCTTACAAAAATTCTTTCCATTTCAGAGAACTCAAATGATTCAAGAGAAGATAGCTCAATTCACTCAGAAGCATGATGAGACTTTCCAAGCTAGTTGGGACCGCTTCAAGGAGTTATTGAATATTTGTCCCCATCATGGCTATGAGTCTTGGAGAGTTGTCAACTACTTCTATACGGGTCTGACTCCAGAGTGCAAACAATTTGTGCAAACTATGTGCAATGGAGAATTCTTTGATAAAGAGCCAGACGCCGCATTGGATTTCTTTGATTATCTTGGAGAGAGTGCTAGTCAGTGGAATACAAGAACTGACAGAATTGCTATAGCTGCTCAACCTTTGAGAACCATCCCGAGTGGTGGTAAATATGAGTTGAAGGAAGATGTAGATGTTCAAGCTAAGCTAGCTACTTTGTCTAGAAGACTAGAGATTATGGAGTTGGAAAAAGTCAAGGCAGTGAAAACGGTGGAACCATGTAACTTATGTGCTGATTCTAGCCATAAGACTCAAGATTGCCCTATCATGCCTATGATGGAGAATGGAATGGACCAATTGCAAGCTGCAAATTGGGTCAACAAGATGAACAATCCTTATTCCAACACATACAATCCGGGGTGGAGGAACCATCCTAACTTTTCATGGAGGAATGATCAACCAGGACAGTCTTCACAGAGTTATCCACAACAGATGGCTCCTCCACAGCAGTTTCAGCATACTCAGAGTTATCTTCCTCCAATAGCACCTCCTGGTTTTCCTCTTCAACAACCAGTTGCTCCACCCAAGAAGTCTCTAGATGATACCATAGCACAGATGGCTACTACTTTTCAGCAGTTCATGCAGGTTCAGGCTACTACAAACAATCAGAATACACAAGCCATCAATGACTTGCGAGGAACAATTCAAAAAATGAATACCACTTTGAGCACTCTTGAGAAAGGAAAGTTTCCAGCTCAACCTCAACCAAATCCTACGGTCTATAAACAACAGTCTCAACAACATGTTCATAATGTTTCTGGAGATAGTTTTGAGACGACCAAAGCAGTTACCACTTTGAGGAGTGGGAAGCAAGTTTCTAGACCTGAGGCACCTATTGACTCTCCGCATTCTAGTCCTACTCTTGTGGGTGCACCTGAGGTGGTTGAGGTAGAAAAGGAAGTAGAGGGAGAGAAAGATAAAGAAAATTCAGAATTGAAGACTCCATCTGTGGTAGAGAAAGAAAATGAGAGGATTTATCGACCTACTGTACCTTATCCTCACAGATTGAGAGTTGGGCAGATGAACAAGCATCATACTGAGATTCAGGAAATTTTCAAGCAAGTGAAGCTCAATATTCCACTTTTAGATGCTATTCAGCAAATCCCTTCCTATGCTAAGTTCTTGAAGGACTTATGTACTGCTAAAAGGAAGGTGAATGTGACCAAGAAGTCCTTTTTGGTTGAAGAAGTTGGAGCTTTGATTATGAGTGATGCTCCTCAGAAGTTGCGGGATCCTGGCTCACCCACTATTTCCATTATGATTGGTGAGAGAAGGCTTGAGAATGCCTTACTTGATTTGGGGAGTAGTGTGAATTTGTTGCCATTATGGGTTTATGAGCAACTTAATATTGGAGAATTGAAGCAGACACCTATGCTTTTACAAATGGCAGACAGAACAGTCAAGAAACCAAAGGGAGTTGTAGAAGATGTCTTGGTGCAAGTGAACAAATTTTACTATCCTGTGGACTTTGTAGTCCTAGAGATGCCACACCCAACTTCCACTCTTGCTAGTGCTCCTATAATTCTTGGGCGACCTTTCCTTGCCACCACTAATGCCTTGATCAATTGCAAAAGTGGAATGCTCAAGATTACTTTTGGCAATATGACTTTTGAGACTAATATCTTCACTGCTTGCAAGATGCCTAGTGACTGTGACGATTCAGAGCTAGAAGCAGTAGATTGGGTTCAAAGCTTTAGCCCATTAGACTTATACTCTGTTCTTAATTCTGAGAGTATATATGAGGATACATATCCTAAGAAATCTAGCCAAATTGATGATATAGAAGATGATTTGGATGATCTTGATCCTATCATATTGGATGAGCCTTGTGATATTGATGATTCAGCTAAGTTGGAGGATGTGAGCCACATTGGTAGATGGCGAGGACCAAACTTTGAGATTCTTGATCCACCCGAGGAAATGAGGCCATCCATTGTGGAGACTCCCACTCTTGAGCTGAAAAAGCTTCCTGAAGATTTGAAGTATATTTTCCTTGGTCCAGAAGAGGGTACATTCCCTGTTGTCATTTCATCTCAACTCACTCTTGAGCAAGAAACCAGCTTGGTAGCGGTTTTACAAAAGCACAAGGGAGCTATTGGCTGGACCATTGCAGACATCAAGGGTATTGACCCTAATATTTGTACTCACAGCATTTTTTTGGAGGGAGATCCTACACCAGTGAGAGATGCACAGAGGAGACTCAACCCTGCCATGAAAGAAGTTGTGAAGAAGGAGGTTTTGAAGCTGTTAGCAGTTGGAATCATTTATCCTATCTCCGACAGTAAGTGGGTGAGTCCCACACAGGTAGTCCCTAAGAAATCTGGTTTAACTGTCATTGAAAATGCTTTGGGTGATTTAATTCCTACTAGGAAAGTGACTGGATGGCGCATGTGCATAGACTACCGAAAACTGAATTCGGTTAGTCGCAAAGACCATTTCCCATTGCCCTTTCTTGACCAAATTTTGGAAAAAGTTGCTGGAAATGAGTTTTATTGCTTTTTAGATGGTTTTTCTGGTTATTATCAAATTGCAATATCTTTAGAGGACCAAGAAAAAACCACCTTCACTTGCCCTTTTGGCACATTTGCCTTTAGGAGGATGCCATTTGGTTTATGCAATGCCCCTGCCACATTCCAACGTTGCATGATGAGCATTTTTTCTGACATGCTTGAGGACATGTGTGAAGTTTTTATGGATGATTTTTCTGTGTTTGGATGCTCTTTTGATGTGTGCTTGAAAAATTTAAATGCTGTGTTGACTAGATGTGAAGAAAAAAATTTGTTGCTTAATTGGGAAAAATGTCAGTTTATGGTGACTAATGGGTTGGTACTTGGACATTTAGTGTCAAAACGTGGTATAGAGGTCGATAGGGCTAAGATAGAATTGATTTCTCAATTGCCTATTCCTAGGACTGTGAAGGATATTCGCTCTTTTCTTGGTCATGCCGGCTTCTACCGACGTTTTATTCAAGGCTTTAGTGCTATCACCAAACCATTGTGTGCTTTATTGCAAAATGATACTGAATTTGTTTGGTCTGATGAATGTCAATATGCTTTTGAGACTCTAAAGAAACACTTGACAGTTGCTCCTATCATGCAATCTCCTAGGTGGGATTTACCATTTGAACTTATGACCGATGCTAGTGATTATGCTCTAGGTGCTGTTTTAGGTCAAAGAATCGATGGTAAACCTTCTGTGATTTATTATGCAAGTAAGACATTGAACGATGCACAGAAAAATTACACCACCACTGAAAAAGAATTGCTTGCTGTTGTGTTTGCTTTAGATAAATTTCGTTCATATATCATCGGTTCTCCTGTCACCATTTTTACTGACCACTCTGCTTTGAAGTATTTGTTGCAAAAGAAAGATGCTAAACCCAGGTTGATACGCTGGATCTTGCTGCTTCAAGAGTTTGACATCACCATCAAGGACAAGAAAGGTGTCGAAAATGTGGTAGCTGACCACTTGTCTAGATTGCAGCTACCCGAGTCTCATATTTCTCCACCTTTGCATGATGACTTTCCGGATGAGCATCTCTTTGCTGTGTCCCATGCACCTTGGTTTGCAGATATTGTGAACTACCTTGTCTCTGAGCAGATACCCTCTCATTGGAACATTCAAGACAAGCGTAGGTTCCTTTCTGAGGTTCGCTTCTATTACTTCGACTCACCCTATCTTTTTAAATATTGTGCTGATCAGTTGGTGAGAAGATGTATTCCTGATGAAGAGTTTGCTTCTGTGTTTGAGTTTTGCCATTCTGGGGCTTGCGGAGGTCATTTTGCAGCCCAGAAAACTGTTGCAAAAATTTTACAAAGTGGACTTTATTGGCCTACCATGTTTAAAGATGTTGTGTTGTGGTGTAAAGCATGTGAATCTTGTCAAAAACTTGGAAAAATCACAGCTAGGAACATGATGCCCCTTTCTCCCATATTGACCCTTGAAATCTTTGATTGTTGGGGAATTGATTTTATGGGGCCTTTTCCTGTTTCTAATGGTTATATGTATATCTTGCTTGCTGTTGATTATGTTTCCAAATGGGTAGAAGCTATACCATGTAGAACCAACGATCATAAGGCTGTCCTTAAGTTCTTAAAAGAATTGTTTGCACGTTTTGGCATGCCTAAGGCCATAATTAGTGATGGGGGTTCGCACTTTTGTAATAAACCTTTTCAGCATCTCATGAAGAAATATGGAGTGACTCACAAGGTCTCTACTCCATATCACCCTCAAACTAATGGCCAAGCTGAATTGGCAAATAGAGAGATCAAGGTTATTCTTGAAAAGACAGTTCATCCTAATAGAAAGGATTGGTCTGATAAATTACTTGATGCTCTTTGGGCTTATAGAACTGCATTCAAAACCACTCTTGGCATGTCACCTTATCGTTTGGTTTATGGTCGTGCATGTCATTTGCCTGTTGAGATTCAACATCATGCTTTATGGGCTATTAAAAAGATTAACCATTCACTTGATGATGCCCAAGGCTTGAGAAAGTTGCAGATTTCAGAGCTGGAAGAAGCAAGAAGGGAGGCATATGACAATGCCAAACTGTCCAAGGAGAGGATGAAAGCTTTGCATGACAAGAAGATCTTGGATAAACAGTTTTTCCCTGAGCAAGAAGTGCTTCTCTACAATTCCAGGCTCCACATTTTTCCAGGAAAGTTGAAGACTCGTTGGAGTGGCCCCTACATTGTCAAGAAGGTTCATTCCCATGGTGCTGTGGATATTTCCAATCCGAAGAATGGGACCACCTTCACTGTGAATGGACAGCGGCTCAAGCCATTCTTTACTCCCTATGCACCAGAGGATGAGACACTCCTTTTACAGGATGTCCAGGGAGTACTCTCAACTTCTCTTGCTGTTATTTGATTATGCATATACCTAGTCATGGGGGTGCTGGTGCCGTGACATTACTCCGTTTGTTTGTGGTACTTTGGGAGTATTGTAGTCTTAGAACCACTTAGTGTTTTGCATTTGCATTGAATAATTACTTACTGTGCACCATTTTGTTCGTTCCATCCATGGAGACCATGTCTTACTCTAGTTGGGGGTGGGGGTGCCCAGTTTGTGTTTGGTTTAGTTTTTCAAAAATAAAAATAAAAGTTTTTTTTTTAAAAAGAAAAAAAGGAAGAAAAAATCCTGAAAATGTGTGTCGTGAAAAGCTTTGTGTTGTTGTGATTCCTTGATTGCCGATGATGAAAATTATGAACAATGACTTGTTGTGAGAGGCATGTAAGATCCCTTGGATTGTGCTTGACTTTTTAGTTTGTCTTGTTTTGAAGTTTGGACTATTCTCTCTTCCCCTGAGCACATGACCATGCGGCTTTGAAGTGTTGGATATTTAGAGAAGTTATGCTTAGTGTTAGTCTTTTGAATCTCACAAGCACTAGAACTCACTTGATAAACTCTTGAGGCGAAATCCTAGTTCACACTTTGACTGATGAGATGACATAAGGCCTTATTTGGTCGTTTGAGCTTAATTTCAAGCCTACCATACCTTAAATATATCCCTAGTTGTCCCCTCCTAGCCAAATGTTAACCATTTTCTTCAATACCTACATATGCACCTAGCTAAAAAAAAAAAAAAAAAAAAATTCCCCATACATCACCCACACAATTGGATATACATGTTTTTTGTGGGATGCTTGTGCATATCATCATGCATATGGGTTGAGTGATGCGTTTTTGTGATGGTACATTTTGTAAGGTGTTGCTTGCTTTAAAGAAAAAAAAAGTGAAAAAAGAAAAGAAGAAAAAAAAATAGCAAAAGAAGGCAACAACTTAGTTCATTGAATGAAAATATCCAAGTTTGGGATATATGTATAGAGTAAGACGGTTGCATGCCATCAATAAAATCAATGTGGCACATATATACAAAAAAAATAAAAAAAAATAAAAAAAAAGAAAAAATGAGAGTAGAGAAAGAAAAAGCAAAGTGAGTGTGAAAAAGGTGAGTTGGGACTACTTTGGGGTATATGTGCATGCATGCATATGTATGACCATTATTACATTGACATGTATATTTGAGTTGTGGTTTCAGCCTAAAATTTCCATTTTGACATACCAATAGCCTCAACCTACATTACATGCTTTAAAAGTCCTATTGGATCATTGGTTTTGTGTTGGGCTACATTAGTGGAGAGAAGTTTTGAAAAGTGAGCATATGGCGGCTTGCACTTTATGATTGAGATTCATTTGATGAATCACTCTTGCATTTTCTAATCTAAATTGATGGCAATGATGTTCCAAGTGGTCACGCACACACACTCGAGAATGGTTTGGTTTCAAAATGAAGCAACCTTTTTAGTTAAAATCAAGACTTGGTTGAGATTTGTGTTTTCTTGCATCTTTGTTATGTGTTCATTCTGAGGGCTAAACACTTTGGAAAGAACTTGTCAATGCATGCTTACACTCACACATGTTCTAGACAAATTGGTTCAAAGGAAATTTTTCTCCCCGGAATTCATCCCAATTTATTTTCACTATTTTGCTTGAGGACTAGCAAAAAGCTAGTTGGGGGTTGAGCAAAAGAGAAGAAACTTTGCTCCTGATCGCCAAGAAGCGATCAAGGAAGAGGTGAGGAAGTTGATGGATGCAGATTTCATCAGAGAAGTCCAATACCCTGAATGGCTAGCTAATGTTGTCATGGTGAGAAAAGCCAATGGAAAGTGGAGGATGTGTGTGGATTTTACCGACTTGAATAAATCATGTCCTAAGGATAGTTATCCACTACCAAAGATTGATCAGCTGGTAGATGCCACCTCAGGACATCAGCTCCTCAGCTTCTTGGATGCCTATTCGGGATACCATCAGATAAGAATGCATCCCGAAGACCAAGAAGGAACCTCATTCATTACTCCTGAGGGGACGTATTGCTATAAGGTGATGCCATTCGGATTAAAGAATGCTGGAGCCACCTATCAGCGGTTAGTGAACCATATCTTCAGAGATCAGATAGGAAAGTCCTTGGAGGCTTATGTAGATGATATGGTGGTGAAGAGCAAGAAAGCTGAGGACCACCCTGCTGACCTGCGCAAGGTCTTTCATACACTTGATCGGTTTGGAATGAAGCTGAACCCGGACAAGTGTGCCTTCGGGGTGGCATCCGGGAAGTTTCTTGGTTTCTTGGTAACCAGCAGGGGTATCGAGATGAATCCTGAAAAGGTGGAAGCAATCCTGCAGATGGAGCCACCCACAAATGCCAAGGAAGTTCAAAGGCTGACCGGCCGAGCAGCATCACTAGGAAGGTTCCTTGCTCGGTCCGGCGACAAATGTAGACCATTTTTCCAAGCATTAAAAAAGGCCAAGGAATTCGTATGGACACCTGAGTGTCAAATTGCCTTTGAAAATCTTAAAGATTATCTAGGCCAGCCTCCTCTACTGACTTGTCCAAGAGAGGGTGAAGTCTTGTACCTCTACCTAGCAGTATCACAACACGCGGTAAGCGCAGTGCTAGTAAGTGAGCAAGACAAGGTGCAAAGACCAGTGTATTACATCAGCAGAATGATGGTTAGTGCAGAGACAAGGTACTCCCATGCTGAGAAGCTTGCTCTGTCACTGATA
Source organism: Euonymus europaeus (assembly GCA_963580455.1). Taxonomy (NCBI): domain Eukaryota; kingdom Viridiplantae; phylum Streptophyta; class Magnoliopsida; order Celastrales; family Celastraceae; genus Euonymus; species Euonymus europaeus. Next base: position 6,868,289 of record OY756965.1, read on the forward strand.
GTGGCAGCAAGGAAGCTGAGACCTTACTTCCAAGCACACTCGATAATTGTCCTGACTGACCAGCCACTAAAACAAGTCCTCCAAAAGCCAGACACTTCAGGAAGATTAGTGAAGTGGGCTATTGAATTGGGAGAGTTTGACATTCAGTACCAGCCGAGGAAGGCTATGAAAGCCCAGGCCTTAGCTGATTTTATAATTGAATGCTATAAAGAGCCCAACCAGGACACTGCCTCCACTGCACCTCAACAATGGCAATTGTTTGTGGATGGATCATCCAACCAAGAAGGCAGTGGTGCTGGCATTCTCCTGCTCGGCCCGGGGGGCATGACCATAGCACATTCCTTGCGATTCAATTTTAAAGCCTCGAACAATGAGGCGGAATATGAGGCTGTGCTGGCTGGGCTACGCCTTGCCAAGCAGCTGGAAGTTAAAAATTTGATCGTTCATAGTGACTCACAGCTGATCACCGAGCAGATCAAAGGAGAATACGAAGCAAGGGGACCAAGTATGATTAAGTACCTGGCAAAAGTACTTGAGCTGATGGAGAAGATACCGAAGGTGGAGGTCAAACAAATACCTAGAGGCGAAAACTCAAGAGCCGACGTGTTAGCACGATTGGCGTCTGCCTCCTCAGTGCAGGTACCTACCTCAGTTCAAGTGGAAATACTCCCGCAAAAGAGCATCGAAGTACAAACATTGATGGCAGATATTGATGTCGGTCATGAGCCGAGTTGGAAGGATCCGATCAAGAAATACTTGGAGGATGGAAGTTTGCCTGAAGATCGCAACCAAGCAAGGAGCCTCCGAAAAAGAGCAGCTAGATATACCCTGATCCAGGGAGAGGTGTATAGAAGATCCTTCACTCTTCCATATCTGAAATGTCTAGCACCCAGAGATGCAGACTATGCACTCCGAGAAGTGCATGAGGGGATATGTGGAAGCCACATAGGATCCAGGACCTTAAGTCACAAGGTACTGAGATGCGGGTACTATTGGCCTACCATGATGAAGGACGCTAAGAAGCTCGTACAGAAGTGCGATAAGTGCCAAAGGCACTCAAACGTGCCGAGAGTACCCTCCTCAGACATCATCCCTATGCAAAATCCATGTCCATTTGCTCAATGGGGCATGGATCTCCTTGGACCATTCGTCCAGACATTGGGGCAGAGGAGGAACCTTATTGTTGCCGTTGATTACTTCACTAAATGGATAGAGGTGGAGCCATTGGCAGCCATCTCGGAATAGAAAGTGATGGACTTCATATGGAGAACCATCATCTGCAGGTATGGCTTGCCCCAAGCCCTCGTGGTGGACAATGGAAGACAATTTGTGAGCAGAAAGATGCACAAATTCTGCGAAGACCTTAGCATTGACCTAAGGATTACCTCCGTGGCACATCCCCAGGCTAATGGGCAAGCAGAAGTGACAAACCGTACTATCCTTGAAGGACTGAAGACAAGGCTGGATGGAGCAAAGGGAAGATGGGTTGAAGAACTACCTAGTGTGCTCTGGTCATACCGCACTACTCCTCGGACATCAACAGGTGAAACTCCATTCTCTCTCTCCTTCGGGACCGAGGCAGTCATCCCGATCGAAATTGGAGCCCCGTCATTGAGGGTTACCAACTTCGAAGAATCAATGAATGATGAGCTGTTGCTGAACAACCTGGATCTCCTAGAAGAAACCAGGGAGAATGCAAGGATCCGGACTGCTGCCTATAAACAGAAGACAGCTCAGTACCACAACAGGCGAGTAAAAAGTATAAGTTTCTCTGTTGGAGACCTTGTACTGAGAAAGGTAATTGCTACAGGTAAACATCCATGTAAGCTAGGTGAAAATTGGGAAGGACCCTACCTAGTTGTGAAAGTCCTAAAAGAAGGCACATACAAAATCGAAGATCCGAGGAAGCCTGGGGAGATGAGACCCTGGAATGTCGACAATCTTCGGAGATACTATGTGTAATGCCTTATTGTAACACATGATGTTTTTATTTCTATGTATCTGCTTTTCATCTTTGAACATGCAGGAATGAATAAAAATTCAGGTCTCTTTCCCAAAATAATGCATCACAATGCAGGAGAAGGCTTTGACCTGAACAACATGCAAACTTAGCCAAAAAATTGTCTAAGTATCAATGCACACCGACCAACGTCACAAGATGACCAGGCAAAAACAAACCTGGTCGGCTTACCGACAAGGATAACTCCCGAAGAGGAAATGAAGACACCATCAACCTGGTCGGTCTACACAATAATGAAGACTCCACTCTAATAAACAGGGTCAAAACGCCACAGTCGGTCTACCGACCAAGATGGCCTTTCAGACCTTCCTAAAAGGAAGAAAGATCTTCAAAGATCAACGCCACAGTCGGCCTACCGACGAGGATGGCATTCCAATATTCCTAAAAGGAATAAAAGGCTTCTGAAGTCATGGTCGGATACCGACCAGGCAATCAAAACATGAAGATTTTGATCAAGAAAGCAAGAAGAGACAAATACCATGAGAGGCCTACCGACCAGGGAAGTATTTTCAACATTGAAATACTTAGAAAAATTTGAGACTTAAAAGTCCAAAAAATGCAATAAGGCTGGTCTGCTTACCGACTACAAAATCATAATGACAATCAAATATGAACAGAAATATACAGAAGTATATAATATGTGCTACCGAGCAATTATGAATTCTGATTTCATTGAAATTCAAACAGGTTCATTACAAGTTAAGTTAAGAGCAAAAGAGGCTAAGCCCATACAAGAGAAGGCCTAGGAATCTAAAGCAGGAACTCCAGAGCCAGACTCCTCGGCAGTGGCCACATTGGCAGGAAGGATTAGAGGAGCCTCCTCGGTAGGCTCAACAGCTGGGAGAATAGCTTGGTTTGGTGCTTCATTATCCGCCTCCAAGTTCTCCTCTTCCACAATCTCTACATCCTCGTCCGAAGCCTCCTCATCAGAAAAATCAGCCTCGGCAAGGCCTCTCTTCCTCCTCTGCTCAGCCTTCCTGAAGGCTTCAAGGATCTCCTCCTTGGACTCTTCCAGCTGATCCCTTCCCATGAGAGAAGGGCATAAAGGTGTGAGTATGGAGGAGTCCAGACCAGCCTTCACAAGCAGTTTCCTGGACTCCTTGACACCTCCTCGGAAGCCATAGAAGCCTTCCTCCCTAAGAGCAGCTTTGAAGTCCTCAGAATCTTTGAACTTCTGGATTGTCTGCTGCTCGGCATCAACAAGGAGACGTTGGTAGGTCTCCTCAGCGTTCTTCAATTTGCGCTCCAAGGAGAACACCCTCTCCTTCATCTCCTTTCGTTGCCGAGCAGCCTTCTCCATTTGAGCAGAGTGAGCCTGCTGCATCTCCTCCACCTCGGCCTTCATCAAACTGAGCTCATTCTTGGCCTTGGTAGCACGCTCCACGGCAGCATCGGCCCTGTCCCTTTGAACGGTTTCCTCATAGGCAAACCGAGCAATGCCTGAGGGAAGGGCAGAGAGGTGGACAGCAGTCTGAAAAGGGGAAATGACTTAGAAAAAATTCATTAAAAAGAAAAGTTACCGAGCTGAGGAGAAGGAGCTCATACCTGCATGAAGAGGGAGTTCATCTGGGTCAGATGCTCCATAGCAGTCAGATTAGACACCCTGTTATAGTCTGCAGGGGTTGGCAAGTGCTTCAGCATCTCGGTAGCCACTCTTGGGTTGACTACCCTGTCAGTCTTGCTGACATCCCATTCTGGAGAATGCCGAGCAGAATCCTCCTCGGCAATGGGTCCCAAAGGAGGATCATTCACCTGCCGAGGGATCTGATTAGGGATTGACCGAGGAGTCCCTTGCCGAGGGGGAGGAGTAATTCGAGTTACAGTAGTAACCGAGGTGGTAGCTCCAGTGAGGGCAATCTCAGATGCCGCAGTCTCCCCTGTGGCCCCCACACGTGGCCTCTTAGGGTCCTTACCCTTGCTGGTCTTCTTCCTCTTTGGTTGCCGAGGAGCTGGGGCAGCGTTCATCGCCATGTACTCTGACAAGTCGGCCATATCTGCAAGGCATCACAACAAGTCAAAATATCTACCGATCAGTGATGGTAACCTAAAATATCGAAGAAATAAAAGCAAGCAAACCTTGCCGAGATCCGTAACAGAAATTAGAAACCGAGAAGTCCTGTGGATTGAACTTCATGTCGGTCTCGGCCCCAACAACAAGGAGTTCCTTCCAGGCTTCGTATAACTTTAACTCCTCACCCTTCAATTGGGGAGGACGGTTAAACTGATCGGTCAGAGGTACCGACCAGGTGGTACGGAAGGGAAGTTCCTCCCCTTCAGGAAGAGGAACTCGGACAAAGATGTAGGAATTTTTCCATCTCTTGATGGACTGGTTGTACAGTGGGATCTTAAGTCCTGGCTTGAGTTTTAAGTAGAAAAGACCAGGGGAGTTCGGTAGATGACACAGAAGAGAAAGATGTTGAATGACCGAGGAGGAGATACCGAGATGGTATCTGTGAGAAAGACAAACAATGTTGGCCAGAAAGTGCCAGGAATTGGGTGCCAGAATAGCTGGAGAGAGATTGAACCGACGAAGAAGGCTGGTTATGGCTGGAGGGAAAGGAATCCTAGCACCTGCTTGGAGTGACCGAAGTGAGATAGCAAACTCTCCTCTCCTAGGACGAAATGGAGACTCACCCTCACCCACACGTCGGTATTGGAAGGGCAGACCACACTTGGTCACCACCTCGTCAATATAACTGTTGGATAGGTCACAGGAGAGGTAGGTCGGTTCATTGATGCTGTCGTCGGTACCTCCGCCCCTCTCATTAGGAGGAGGAAGGTCATGGGGAGCATACTCTACTGGGTACTCCACCGAGGAGGATTCTACAAAATGACGTGTCCTTAAGGGGGGATTGGTTTGGGTGATAACTACCTCATCGGTAGAGGTAGTTGCTCGGTCACTACCAGAGGTGGATGTTGAAAGGCCAGAAATAGACGTACTAGAACTAGAAGAAGACATGGCTTACCTAGAAGATTGCTCGGTAGGTCAAAATTGAAGGATTGACTCTTGATCTTGCTCGGTATGAACTACTGCTCGGTATAAGCTCTCAACTTTCAGAGGAAGTGTGGAATGACTCGTTCCCACGTCCTTTTTATAGCAAAAGACCAATCTCAGATCAACGGCCAGCAACAGATGGCCAATGAACCGCGCAGACATGGACCATTGATCTAAGGGTCTGAGCTGTCATCTCCTCATTAATGGAATGGCATAATAACTCCTCTCATCGATCTGCGCAGAACGACGCCTCGATAAGGGAGTTGGGGGGCAACTGATATTACAAAAATACCCCCACCAATGGTGCTCCGCCACGTCATATGTGGACCAAAAGACTCTTCATGCCTACCAGGCAGTCTCCTCGGTAAGAGTGCACCAGCTGGACCTACCAAGGTGAAAAACAGCTGGATATGGTCCACAATCATAATGGAAAGACCCACTTCAACAGTGGTCTCCAGCCCTATATAAAGCTCAGCAGGTCAGGTATTGTCCAACGGAATCACATTTTTAAGTACTGGCTAATTGAGAGCTCTAGTCCGAGGAGCTCACCTGATGAAATACCAACTGACTTGAGCGTCGGAGCGCCAACGCCAGAGGACACCTCTGGCACGGCCTTTAGCTCACCTTTCTTTGTTGTGCTCAGTTTCCAGACTACCTAGCTTATCAACCTGGACTGTCCTACCAGCCTGGTCGGTAAACTGCCTGACAGGCTACCTAGCTGATCAACCAAGACTGTTTTGCTCGGCTGATTAGCTCCCTGGAAGGATCTTCGCCCGTGCACTATCACAGGTCTGACCCACTGAACGTCTTCTCGGTAGTGACACCTTTTTGACGTCATCAGACATCGACACAACGATTAACATATAATTTTTTGTTTCTATTTCCTGTATTTTAGTGAATGTAATGATTTGATGTCAATATGTGTTTATTGAAATATGATGTATGAATATGTGATTCTACATGCGACACGCTTTGCGATAAGATTGGGGATGAATAGGGATGTTGATACGGTATTCAATAGTAGTAATAATCTGTGAAAACAGTGTACACAAGAAAGATATAAAAAGTGTTGAGAGGAAAGTCCCTCCATCGAGGGCCGAAGGAGTATTACCATTTTAAGTGGGAACCCATGTGGTCTACAAAGTATTATGTAGAGTGACTGGAAAAAGTATAGAAGAACCTTGAGATTGATTGCATTCTATCTCAAGATTCAAAAAGGAAACTATTGCTAAGCAAAATACCCATAAGCGGGGTCACAATTCTGAAAATTATGTGGATGAGTCTTTATTTGATGTATTGGTGAACATGTATAAGGCATAATACTGGCATAAGTCTTAGAGGATAGTAATGTTAGGCAAATGAAATTCTTATGGGGAGGGAACTAGGTAGTGATTTTGATTTTGGAGAGAAACTATTAACAAAATATTATTAGTACCACTACTGTTGTTAAGATGAATAAGATTGGAAGAGGGATTAATGATTGGTTATTCGATTGTTTATTTTCTATTGACGATCACTATCATGAACTTAATTTTGAATGCATTAAGTGAATGGTTGATGACTACAATATGAAGTGTTATATGTGTGATGTGATATATATGAATGTGTATGTATGATAGAGTACATACTTGTGAATTGAATAAATTTTCTGTACAGATTGCATGTGGATAAGAGTATGAATCATAGTAGATTTTTTAGGAGAAATTTCAATGAACAAGAGAGGATCGACAATGAGCAGGGTGTGGTGAACGAAGGGTAAGGAGGAGTTGCAGCCCCAAGGGGTAATGAATTTGGGAATCAAAAAGTGATGGCCCATATGCTAGACATGATGCAACAACAACATGCTAAATAGATGCAGAGGTTGACAAAAGTGCAACAATGCCCTCCCCAAAAGATGGATGTTATTGAGATGTTCAGAAAGCTTAATCTGAAGGAGTTTTTTTATGGTACCAATCTATTAGTTACCGAATAACATATTCGATCATTCAAGATTATCTTCGAACATTTGTTCTTGATGGATGTCAAGAAGCTATAGTGCGCCACCATTATATTAACCACACATGCTTCTGATTGGTGGGATGGAGACATGCTTGTTGTAAATGTGGCCAATCTCATATGGAAAAAGTTTAAAGAAATGTTCGATGACAAATATCTGTCGCAGCAACATATAAGGATATGGTGGATAAAGCAATGGTGGCTTAGGAGGATCACAAAGATATTGTGAGGGATATCTAGCGATATAGACAAACTACCAAGATGGGAAGTTCTAGTAAGCCAGATAGGCAATGGAATCCAGAGGAATGGAGTGCGGTACAAGAAAGTGGCAAGAAACCAAGAATGTTGATAGGGATTGCGGGAGCAACAACTACTAATTTTGTAATGTCTAAAACGGATGGAAGACCATAGTGCCCTAAATGTGATGAGGTACATACTAGAGAATGCTTGGAGGGATCCAACATCTACTATTGGTGCAAGGAAAAAGGGCATTATGCTCGAAAATTTCCAAAATTCCATGCTGGCCATAAGAAAGTACTAGCCAGAGTATTCGCAATGACTTAGGACTAGGAGAACAATAAGTCATTGTAGTAATATGCGGTAACACATCTATCCACAAACTTGTTGCATATACTTTGATTGATTATGGTGTCATACAATCATTTATAGCCCGATCATTAGTGATGAAATAGGTGTGTTGCCAGAAGGCATAGCCCTAGGATATTTTGTCACCCTACCCTCTGGCAAAGTAATGAAGTCTAGTCAAGTAATAAGGAATTGCCCTATTCAAATTTTGGATGATAAGACCATGTTTGCATAATTGATAATGCTAAGTCTAAAAGAGTTTGAAGCAATATTAGGAATATATTGGCTTACAAATTATTATGCCGCCATTGTTTATAAGAGAGAAATGATAACAAAAGAGTTTATCTTATCGAGCTATTCAGCCTGGGGAGCTTCACTGTTATTTTTGAAGAAGAAGGATGGATCCTTAAGGCTTTGTATCGATTATAGAGAGTAGAACAAAGTAACAATAACAAACAAATATCCGTTACCACCCATTGATGATCTATTTGACCATTTACAAGGTGCTACAATATTTTCCAAAATCGATTTACAATATGGGTCTCATCAACAAAACAACTTCTATAACGCGATATGGTCACTATGAGTTCTTGGCAATGCCATTTGGACTAACGAATGCCCCAACAACGTTTATGGATTTAATGAATTGGGTGTTTAAGGAATACATAGATTGGTTTGTCATTTTGTTTATTAATGTCATATTGATCTACCCGAGAAGATTTGAGGAGCATAAGGAGCATTTACAGTTATTGTCGCAACCGGGGTCACGACGCGGATCGGCGAAATACTCCTGCAAAATAATATTATCTTGAAACACAAAAATATATAAAAAAACTCGAGAGTCGCCACCAATTGATTTAAGGTGCAATTGGACACCAAAAAAAACCTGCGAACCAGAGAAAAAGGGAACGGGAGTCGATTGAGCATGGGGAAGGTATTAGCACCCCATAACACCTGTTTGAAAACAGTTACCTAATTAATTAGATGACTACCCTACGGAAACTTGCTCTTTGCAAGATGTGGTAAAAAATGATATAATTTGTTTTAAAAAATTGGTGTCTCATCTTTAATTCTCATAATTCTATGAAAGAAACATGAAATAATTTTTGATGAGTAGCAAAGCTATTTTTGTGTGGGAAAACATTGCCCATTTTAAATAAATAAAAAAAGGTTTTGAAAAACACAATCAACTTATGATAGTTTTAAAAGAAATTTGATTTTTTGAAACACTATCAACTTATGATAGTTTTTGGAAAGATTTTTTAAAAACGTTTGGGTCAACTATTGACCATAAGGAAAAAATAAATTAATTTTATTAAAAAGAAAAAAACCAATTATTTGTTGAACATCGAAAATAAATGGTTTATTTATCACCAACGCGAATTCGCAACCAACTTTTGGTAAATTAAAAAAAAGGGCACCAACTTATGGTGTTGAATTATCGCTAAGAATACCAACTTTTTGGTATTTGATTCGGTAATTTACTAAGAGTCAACTATTGACATCTCAAACCCAAACATACATACGCATGCAGTATATAGACATAACATCACGTGTACACAAATATATAATACACATTAACGCAGCGTCGTATGCAATAGCATATTAATATAAGCATTACATACATAGTACTAACTATCCATACACCTATATATATATAATATACAAAAACAGCATTCACATATAAATCTATATCATGGGCAGCATCTCATATAATATATCTACACGTACAATATATAATATATCAACACAACAGCAAAGTTACATATATAAGGACACGACATCACATATATAATATATCTAAACAACATCTCATATGTATGCATATCCACACATGTACCTATAATATCAAAACAGCAGCAAAGTAAATATATATATATCATGGGCAATGTATATATTGTATTAATGACGACACTTACCCATAAAAAGATCAATGAGAATACTGGGCAAAAGAATTGATGGTGTAGGTAGGGCGATGCCGTGATGATGAAACAAGTGATGTAAGAAGAGAACCAGGTGATATTATTTCTAAGAAAGGAGAAGGCACGGGTAAGTGGAACAAGAAGAAAATATTGGCTGGTAGGGTAAAGCAAAAGGGTGAGTGAAAGAGGCGGAGCTCCCAGCCCAAAAAAAAGAAGTCCCCTTTTCCTAAAAGTCTATGGTATTTATAGGTGAGGGAGACTTAGATAAAGATAAGGAAAGATGATAAGTTTAACAACAATAAGATTGAGGAGAGAATTTTGAGATGAAGAAGGAGACTAATAAAAGGATGAAGAGTCTCCAACAAAATTCTTTCCTTATTATTTTTATTTCTTTCTTTTCTTTTCTTTTGTGCTTGGTTTATTGGGCTTTGTTGGACTTGAGGGAACGAAATTTATTCAAAACCAATTTAGGCTTTCCCTTACAATAATTTTTATTTAATAGGTCCAACCCGGACAAAAATCGGGTACTACAGTTATTCTATAAGTATTGAAGGAGAATAAGCTTTATGCAAAATTCAAGAAATGTTATTTTTGGTTGAAACAGGTGGCCCTTTTAAGGCATGTGGTATTGGAAGAAGAGACATTAGTGGATCCTAATAAAATAGAAGTCATTGTGAGTTGGCCAACACCAAGGAATGTTTCTAAAGTTCAAAGCTTTCTGGGGATAGCAGATTACTACAAACAATTAGCAAAAAACTTTTCCAAAATAGCGATGCCCTCATTAGCCCTAACGAAGAAGAACACAAGATTCCTATGGGATGAGAAGTGTGATGCAAGAGAACATGAAGGGAAATACTGTGGAGAAAGCTCTTGTAGTTTCTTCATATAACAACAAGAAGAAAAACAAAGAAGGCTTCTACATCTAGACTTTCTAAGAAAATTTCCTTAAAGAAGTCTAAAGACAAGCCAACAACAGATAAAGGAAAGTATTTCTTCTTTCAAAAGGATAGGCACTAGAAAAGTAATTGTTATGAATATCTCAAGTCCTTGAACGTCAACGGAAAGGAGACACCTTCAAAAGTTATCTCTAATTCTTGCAAACTTCAGAATATTATTTTTATTTACTCATCATCTACTTCTCAGATCACTGATATTGGTGCATCTTCGCATATATTTGTGTCGTTGCAGGATCTAAAAAGAAATAAGACTTTGGGAGCAACATAAATGGTTGTAAAAATAGGAAATGGAGCAATTGTTGCTGCAACTACTATAGGGATTGCTTCTAATATATTACATGCTTCTCATTTTTTAAATTTGGACAACGTTTGTTAATTCCTAATGCTTTCAATAACATTGTTTGTTAATTCCTAATGCTTTCAATAACATCATCTTTGTGAGACTTTTAGCATAGAATAATTATGACTTCAATTATAAGAATGATGTTTGTTATACACATTTTGGAAATTAATTTGTAGGCATAGATAATTTGATAAATGGTTTGTATTATTTAAATATGGTTGATGGTAACCTCCTAACTCATGATGTGAATGATAATGCTAATGTATCACTTGAAAATAATTATAAATATTTGTGGCGTCTTAGATTAGGTCAATGCTACAGTAGGGCATGAGATCCTTTCATTCATTGATGTTTATTCGGGATACAACAAGATTTGGATTCATCTAGAGAACCAAGAAAAAATGGCTTAAATGATTGAGAAATGAATATACTACTACAAGGTCATGCCATTTGGCCTCAATAATGCTGACTCGACTTGAGAGAGGCTAGTGAACAAGATATTCTCAGATCCGTTGGGGGACGCAATAGAGTTCTATATAGATAATATGCCGATGAAGTCCCTGAAAGACGCTCAGCACTTAGAGCACCTGCAACAAGCTTTTGATTTGCTTCTAAAGTATAACATGAAGTTGAACCCAACAAAGTGTGCCTTTAGGGTCACATCGGGAAAGTTCCTGCAATATCTAATCACTCAAAAGGGAAATTAAAGCTAACCTTAATCAAATTTAGTAAGTTCTCAACCTCCCTTTACCCAAAAATGTCAAGGATATAAAGTGGATAACAGGACAGCCTGTGGCTTTTGGTATATTTATTTCTAGATCCTCAGATAAGTGTGGGTTTCAGTTTGCCACTCTTAAGAAGGCCATCAACTTTTAATGGACCTCCGAGTTTGAAGAAGCTTTTAAGGAGCTCAAGGAGTATTTAACCTCACCTCTCTTACTTTCAAAACCTACTATTTGAGAGCGACTCTACATGTACTAGGTCGTGTCTAAAATTGTTGTAAGTGCAATGCCAATCAGAGAAGAAAGCAGCAAACAACTACCTATGTATTATGTGAGTAGAAGTCTCCCAGAAGCAAAAACTAGAAACATTCAGATAGAGAAAATGGCTTTGGCACTAGTACTGGCAGCCAGGAAGCTCAGGCCTTATTTTTGTAGTCACTCAATTGTGATGAGCTTTCCTAGAAGAATGTGTTATGCAAGCTAGAGTTTTTGGGTAAATTTCTCCAATGGACTATCAAGATAAGTGAGCATGACATTAGCTATCAGCGCAGGACTCCAATAAAGTCTCGGGTATTAGCAGACTTCATCGTTGATTTTACTCTAGGTCAGATCTCATTTATAGAGGTGGCGAGCTATTTGACAAATCCAAGTTTTGTTTGGGCTCTGAGAGTATATGGATCAAGTAACTACAAAGGCAGTGGCTAGGGAGTTATCCTGGAGTCACCATCGAGAAATTCGATCCAACATGCTGTAAAATGCGGGTTCCCAGCAACCAACAATGAAGTAGAATATCAAGCCCTCATATTAGGATTCTAGCTCACCAAGGAGTTTAAAGTGCAATAGGTTTCTATTTTATTAGATTCTCAAAAAAATTTGATCCAACTGCAAGGAAGATATCAAGCCAAAGAACCAACCATGATCACTTGCTTAATGGTGCTGAAGAAGCTAAAGGGGTTTTTCTCTTAATTCTCTTTTTCTCGAGTACTTCGAGTGGAAAATGCTCATGTTGATGCACTAGCAGCTTTGGGGTTGCCCATTCAAATAGATCACCCATAATTGATTCCCTTTGTCTACATGTAGTGGCCAGCTATAGTTGATGAGAAAGCGAACAAAGTCTTACCTATGAGCTCACCAAGTGAAGTATCTTTGCTGAAAGATTGGTGAGCTCCCTTCATTCGATATTTGTCTGATGGTGCTCTCTTATGAGATCAAAATAAAGCCAAACAAATGGTTGCTAAGGTAGCGGGTTTGTACTCTTAGATGGGGAGTTGTATAAAAGGCCATTTTATGGCATCATGCTAAAGTGTGTTGATAAAAAAAAAGACTGAGTTTCTATTGGCAGAGCTCCACGAAGGTGAATTTGGCAATCATTTAGAAGGGCGAAGTCTGGTTCACAGAGAGCTAAACACAAGTTATTATTGGCCTACCTTAGGAGTTGACGTGGTGAAATTATACTAAGAAATGTGACAAGTTTCAATGCTTTACTCAAAATTCTCATTAGCTTCTAAAGAGGTTGATTATAATTGCATCTCCATGGCCTATCATGAAGTGGGGAATAGATATAGTAGGATCTCTACCAATGGCGTCTGGGTAGAAAACTCATTTCCTTGTCCTCACTGATTATTTTACAAAGTGGATTGAAGCATATGCCTTTCCCAAGTTTCCTAGAGCTCAAGTTAGAAATTTCATTTGGACACATATAATTTGTCAATTCAAAGTACCTCAGGAGATTGTGACTGATAATGGCTCCCAATTTATTAGCCATGACTTTCATAGCTTTTGCAAAACCTAGAAGATCGATCTCAATTTTTCCACTCCTAAATATCCACAGGACAATGGCCAAGCTGAGGCATCTAACAAAATCCTTTTGAACACCTTGAAGAGATAGCTAGAGAAATCCAAAGGAGCATGGACAGATGAGTAACCTGGTGTGTTGTGTTCATACATAACAATAGCAAAAACTCCTAATGGGGAAACACCTTATTCCCTCACCTTTGGATCATATGCAGTTCTTTTGCTTGAGGTCGTATTATCTACAACTGAGTCTTAATGGGTCAATGAAGAGAATAATTGAGTGTAGCTCAATGACAATTTTGATACTTTGGATTAATTACGAGAGCAATCACTAATCAAAATAGCTCTCTATCAAGTCAAGGCAGCCTGACACTTCAACAAAAATGTTAGATCACGAACTTTCAAAGTAGATGATTGGGTGCTCAAAAAAGTATTTCAAAACACCAAGGATCTCAATGCAGGTGAACTAGGACCCAATTGAGAAGGCCTATACCTTATCCCCACTTCAACGGGGCATGACTCATACAAGATCCAAAGCAAAGACGGGAAGAGGGTACCTCACTATTAGAACGTAATACATTTAAAGTTGTATCACTTTCACTTTTAAATATTCATGTATTTGGTAATTCAATAAATGATAAACTTATGTTGAGCATCAAAAGGTTGGTGATATGCTCACCAAACATCCTTATGATTTATTCATGAGCTTAGGTATAAAGTTAGACACTAGCTTTCTCAAAAATCCAGCATCCAACTGGGGGACAAAGATATGAAAAACCATTTAGAAGAACATGCTCTTGAAAGTATCTCATTGGCGATCTAAAAAAAATAGATATGCTCATTACCCTCACATATTTTATGCTTCATTTTTCAAAAATAACCCCCGTTATGCAGAATAATTTGTGGCGAGCTCTAGCAAATAACACTTGAGCCTTCTATATGAGTTCTCCGGATAAGGTTTCCTAATCACTATTATTTTTAATGATTCTATCATTTGTTTTATTTTTTGCACTCGTCATATGTAGGATATTATAATTTGAGTTTTTTTTGATGGTGAAGAATGGACATAATACAAAACCAATACGTAAAAATTATCGAAAATCCATTTCAAAAGACTAAAAAACAAATAAATACATTTTAGAAAAACAAGAGTTCAACTAGAATGATTACAAATTCATGACTATGAGACACAGCTGCTAGGAGGTGATCAATCTTCATCAGGTTCTAGGATTTCTTCAAACTTCGCAATCTCCCCATTGATATCCCATTCACCAAGCATTTCATCCCTTATACCTTTGAAAATTCCAATTTGGCTTCAACCATAGCTATGCCTCTAACAATTTTTATTTAGCTTCCTTCTTCTTGTTAGCTCCTTCGAGCTTTTCCCTAAGTTCTCTAAGCCCACCAGGGAAGACCCTGCAAGAAGTTTCTAGTGACTAAAGCCAGGGCAAGCTCTCAATCTTCGTTACTTTCTTAGAGATCAGAGGTGCATTGACTTCTTCCAGCTAGGTGAAAATTTTATTGACAAGTTCATTTACTTTCAAGGCCTATTGGAGCCAAGTCTACAAGTCCGCCATTTCAGCATGGCTGGCCTCGTTGAGCTACTAAATGTTCTTTATTGTAACCTCCAACTCATGTGAGGGAAGGTTCAATGAATTTTGTCCGCTTCTTAGCAACAGTCACCTCGCCAGGTGCATTCCGTTTCGTCCCCACTTTATTCTCCTCTTCT
The DNA here is from genome assembly GCA_963580455.1 of Euonymus europaeus. Taxonomy (NCBI): domain Eukaryota; kingdom Viridiplantae; phylum Streptophyta; class Magnoliopsida; order Celastrales; family Celastraceae; genus Euonymus; species Euonymus europaeus. The sequence goes on from OY756965.1 coordinate 6,883,350, forward strand.
TTCACTTCTCTTTGCAAACTCACTTTCTCATCAGGAAAAATTTTCCACAATCTTTTTGACCACTCGAAGTGGTGTAGATATGACGACGCTATAAGGGTGGGATTGGCATTCTAAGGCACAACAACAGCCCCTTCACGAATATGAAGAACAAGTGTTAACTCCGCATAAGAGGGTGTTGGGCTAGACCACTCTTTCAGCTTCTTCTTTGCGTTGCACTCATGATGCTTACATACTAGTAGCTCATCGGAGGTGAACACTTCTTTAGGCATGTCTTTAGGATCTACATAAAAATGGAATTATCAATTATGTTCCAGCAAAAGGCTCACAACAAAATGTTGTGAAAATATTTACCAAATTACACCCATAAATAAGTAGATTTTAGATAGTTCGGAGTAAAAATCTCCTTAGAGCTCGCCAATTCACTACTTAGAAGTTGGAAAAGCTCAACTTGACATTCTTCTGCTGAAACCACTAGTTTGCCCTTCCTAGTTTTCCATTTCTTGAATTTTTTACTCTCAACTGCATAACAAATAATCAAAATTAATTTAAAATAGAACTGAGTAAAAAAGGGTAAAAAACTCACATATAGTTGTTTTTCACTAGAGGGAGCCCTTCCTCTCTCCGCATAATAGGTGGTCCCATTAAATAAGCTTCCAAATCTCTCCATGATCATTGTTTGTCCGGTAGGTTACTAGATCTTGAGCTCTAGGTCTTTTCGAAGCGTAATATATCCTAGTCTTATTCTTGTGCTACTTTATATGGTATATGATGCAGGACTCCTTGGTATCACAGAGTCTACCCATTCTCCTTCTTTAGGGAGCTTGATCTCCACACTTGACGAAATCTTGCATACTTTTCACAGCCATGTGAGCTCGTTGGGTTTGTATATACTTGGCGGATTCTCAATGTTAACTGTTCCTCGCTTATTCAGGGAAATATCTTCCATGAAATGTCTTTTACTTGTTTGAGTTTAAAGTTTTTTGTTATCACTTAATTACACATTTCACCATATTTCATAAAAAAATCATATTTTAAGAACATAACATTATGAATCAACTTGATCTCTCTCTCTCTCTCTCTCTCTCCCTCTCCCATTGATAAGAAAAGGCACATTGACACAAAACTTTTGGGATGAAGGTTTTACATCTTTATTGTGTTGATTGAAATATGTTTGTTTCAATCATATTATTTTCAGAGAATAGCGTGCTATTGCATTATGTTTGAGTATTCCAAGTCTTTCTTTTTTTTGGTTGTGCACGTGTCTTGAGTATCTCAACTGTCAGAGATCTCCAGCTCAAGAAGGTGACATATTAACTAACCTTTGCTTTAGATTAAATGACTTCATAAAGTTTTATCATTTTTCACGCCTATTTTATATCCTCCACTTCAGCTTAGTACCTTTTACTTTTCACTCTGGTTGATATTTCCATAAAGCTTGATACCTCTAGATCTGCTTTATAGTTTTGAACTTGCCATTGTTCTTTCAAGTACCATGAAACTTGTCATCTTTAGTAAGTGAATCTTATGTCATGATAACCTCTAACATTATAAATACCCATATCCTCCTCTAAGAATGGGGATGGACTTTTAGCCTGTGTTTGGTAAGTTTATAAGCTTCATAAGCTGGTGTATGTAGCTAACTGATGCTCAAGTAGAAAAACAACAAAATACGCGAACTTCAAAAGCTAACACATTTTGTCCCGTAAAAAGAAGCTTCTTGGACCAGCTTCTTTTCTCCCCGCTCTGAATATTTCCACGAAATACCCTTCTCTCTCCTCTCATCAATTTCGCGTAACCCTAGAGCCTAAGCTTCGGATCGAGCAAGGTATGTTGTTTTGGTTCTTTGATTTTTCCTTCCTTTGTCCATCAGATCTTACTTTGAGAGATATAGCTCTGGTTTAGCTCTTTGATGAAAGTGATGACAGGTCTCATTTCAACTTCTCCCATGTTCTTCACTTTTGGCAACAATCACCGATTTCTTCAAGGTATGTTGTTACTGATTTCATGGTTTCTATGATCTATATATTGCTTAATTTGATTTGAGTTTTTTTAAGTGTTGCTGCCATGGTTTTTTCCCTCCATTGATAATTTGGGGATTTTTGACTCTGTTGGTTGTGAAAATCCTTGCTAAAATTGTGAATCAAATTGGAATCATCGCAATCCTCCTTCAGTTATGTTTATGGGTCTTGTGGCATCCCAAATTGGATGGGTAATATATGTATGCTAAAACTGATAGCAATTGCAGTATAAACAACTACAGGTGAACATTGTGGCAGTTGCAAGTACTGATGAATTTGAGAATGAGCTGGCTGATGCGGACGGTTCCTCAGTTGATGTTGCAGGGACTTCTCTAGATGGTGGTGTTGGGTTGACTGACGATGGCTACATAGGCATTATTAGGGATAGAATTGCTAACCAATTATGTAGTATGACTAATTAGGTGTTGATTGGAAAGTTTAATATGTATGAAACACCAATCTTTTCATTTTATTTTCAAGTTTGTATGACGAATTAAAATATGACATGTTAGATTGTTATATTTTTATGTTAAATTCTATCAATCTTGTTTAATTATAATTCAAAATTTAATTGTTTTGTTTTTCTTATTAAACTACAGTAAACGCCCTAGGAGGTAATTTTACAACTTTTACTCTATTAACAAATTAGCACCACCAAACACCTACTCAATGTAAAATAGCTTATTTTAATAGCTTTATACACTAGCGTAAAGTAGCTTATTTTTACAGCTTCATACACCAGCTTATTTACCCTCCCAACCAAACATAGGCTTAATCTCAAACACAAAAGAAAACCAGAACCCAAACTCTCTCTACTTTTAGACAACTAGAATCATTCACCAGATGTCATCTAGTTTTAAGCAACTTATCCCGGCCAAAAATACCTCTGCAACCTCCAATCAGCCATAAACACTTATCCATTTCCATCTTTTTAGTTGGTCTCCATCATGAGTTTAAGTCTTTGCTCTCATATTCTATTGACTTGACCGTCAAAGCCTCAACAACTAACACCTCCAAAGTTGGTCCTTGGGTGACTAACAATGTTAGTTTTGCAAGTTGTATCTACATAGCGTTCTCGGACTATCAGTTTCCCATGAACCTAAGCTCGAGCTTCCATCCAGCTCAATAATTGTAAACCCGGACATCTATAGTTGGCACTCATATGAAGGCATGTTGTTTAACAACTTTATGCTCCTTCCAACCTTCCTTCCTTACACATCCCATTGACAAGAACATTATAAGTAACAACAACAGGTTTAGAGCCCCTATTCCTCATCTCATCTAAGAGCTTCATGACCTGGCCAACCCCACTTTCCTTACACATGGTTTCAATTACAATATTGTATATGTTTAGCACATGGGGGGTATTGTTGGTGCAAAGAGTACAGATAATGAAAAATATAATATAAAATGGAAATTGCAACTTTGATCGTAGTGCACTAAGGCACGGGTATTTGACTCTCTTCAAGAAAATTCGGGCCCTCTACTGTTCTCTTTTTTCAAAAGAACCAGTGAAACAAAAATATGTGGCTCGACTCCTCTAGGATACAACAACCCGACTCAATCATGTAGCTAACTCAAACTTACAATCAATTGGTTAGCTCGAAGCCCGAAAAATGGACATCTTTTTTCTCTTCCCATATAATACATGAGAGAATACATTTGTAGAAAGAAGAGAGCCCGTGAGAAGTGTTGTGTCCCTGGATATGGCCATGAAGGCCACTATTAATAGGAGGTTCGTCTTGCTCAAGTAAGGGAGTAAATACACTACTCTTTACAAAGCACATTAAATACACTACTCTTTCCAAAGAACATTCAATACATCTCTATCTGTCCCATGTTTATTAAGTGACACTTAATTTTTTATCTTTCCAATGTGAGATTCATTGAACTCCTAATTTGATTTCAAAGTGACTAAATCAACAAGCGGGTTATGGTAGTAAATAAATTGATTACATTAAATAAAAAAATTATTTTTAAGTACACTAACATTCCCAAACCTATTTTTTTAAATAAAAAGAAAAAGAAAAAGGAATAAACTCAGACAGAGAGGACTATTATGTATCATGAAGGTGTGCTATGCATTGAACCTCTACATAGTGAGCTAGAAACCTTTACTCCAAAGCCAATAGTGATCTCAGACTTGAACTATGACTGCTTTGAAGAAATAAAGCATCACTGATCATGCATGACAGTCTAGGTGTAGAAGTAGGCTTGAATAGTTAGCACATTACAGCCTTGTGTTCTTCCCAGTTTTCATGAGTGCTTTTTGAGAATTTGCCCAAATTATCATTAGGAGCGACCCCACTCCCACACTTACATAGGTGAATTCTGTCAAGGGTAATGCAAACACATCATAGGGATGAGAGAAAACATTTATGCATTAACGACCACCTTATGATTTTTTCTCCCATTGATCCCAGTTACAGTATCTTTCGTCCCTGGGTTGGGTATCCTCATATATGGCTCATGTTCACAGGCTTTAGGCCCATCCCACTTGATGTATTCCAGGCTCATGTCCACAGGCTTTACTCTCCCAACGGTAGCAATACTATCACAATCAATAATAACCAGTGAAACCGACTTCTCCTACGTAGGAATTTCTTAAAAGAAATCCCTTAACCAACTAGCTTCCTCGCTTGCTAAACTCAAAGCTATAATCTCAGCCTCCATTGTGGAGTTAAATACAATGGATTTCCAACATACAATAGCACCAACCAAAGTAAAAATATAACTAGTGGTAGAGAGTAGAGAGAATCACCAGATAAAGTATCCAATCAGCATGAAAAAAACCTTCAAGTACAGCAGGATAATTTTTATACAACAAGCCATAATTTTTTGTACCTGATAAATATTTCATTATCCACTCAATGGCACACCAATGCTCTTTACTAGGCTTACTTGTAAACCTACAAAGTACTAAAACAAGATATGTTATAAGGTCTAGTAAGATCAGTCGTATAATGCAAGCTACCAATTATACTAGCATATCCCTTTTGATCAATAATCTCATCATCATTCTCAATAGGGAATAAACGCACTCTAGGATAAAAAAAGGTGTAGTAACATGCGTACAATCATGAAACCTGTATTATCATAATGTGACTGATCCAAGAATATTCCATCACACGTCTTAGTTATTCTCATACCCAATATGAAATCAACCTTCCCAATATCTTTCATATCAAAATGGCTACAAATCATATTTTTAGTCTCACTAATAACAAAAAAGTTAGAGCCAAAGATTAACATGTCATCAAAATATAGGCTAACTAAGACATGCAATGCACCATACAATTTATAGTACACACACTTGTCACATTCACTAGATTTAAAGACATTCTTAATCATGCAGGAATCAAACTTTTCATGCCACTGTTTAGGTGCTCTTTTAAGCTATAAAAGGATTTTGTGAGTTTACATACTTTACTTTCTTGTCCTAGGACTACAAAACCTTTGAGTTGATCCTTATAAATCTCCTCATCTAGGTCTCCATTCAAAAAAGCAGTTATGACATCTATTTGATGAATCTCCAAATTAAAAATTGATGCAATAGAAATCAAAATTCTAATGGATGAAACTCTAGTAACTAGAGAAAAAATATCAAAAAAATCAAGATCAGCTTTTTGTTTAAAACATTTTGCAACCAACCTTGCTTTATATTTATCAATAGACCAATCCGATTTAAGTTTTTTTTTCAGAGAGCCCATTTACACCCAATTGTTTTGAAACTCGATGGCAGGTCAACTAACTTCCAAGTATAGTTAGAAATTCGAGACTCCGTTTCATCATTTACAGCCTCTCTCGAAAATATTGCATCCGATGATGTCAAAGCTTCTTGTAAAGTGATGGGAGTATCCTCAGCATTGAAACCATAAAAATCAGGACCAAAGTCCCTTTTAAATCTAGCTCTTTTACTCCTTTAAGGTTCAAAAAAAACTTCTTCTTGGTTTTACACAATAAAAGCTGAAGAACTAGGTTCAAAAAATCATTTTGTTTAAATTGATTACTCCCACCTTATATAAATTTAAAAGGAAATTTTTCTTCGTGAAAAATAGAATCACCAGATTCAAAAATAATTTTATTTTCAATATCATAAAATTTGTAGGTTGTACTATGCAATGCATATCCTAGGAAAGCACAAGTGGTAGCTTTTACACCCAATTTGGGTCTCTTAGGGCCACTAAGCCTAATATAGGCAAGACAGCCCAAACACATGCAAATATCCCAAGTTTTTCTTATAACCTCTAGACAACTCAAAATGTGTAATTTTAATTTTCTTATGTGGCCTATTCAACGCATAACAAGCAGTCCAAATAGCTTCACCTCAAAAATTAGAAGGAGCTCTAGCATTAATCAATATGACAATTGTCAACTCAATCAACGTTCTATTTTTTTTCTTTTAGCAATACCATTTGACTCAGGTGAGTATGGAGCAGTAGTTTCACGAATTACGCCCAAAGATTGAGCAAAAGAATTGAATTCAAAATTTTCATATTCACTACCTCTATCACTTATAATTCGTTTAATTTTTCAATTGAATTGATTTTGAACCTCTTGAAGAAATTCTTTAAAATTTTCAAAAGCATCACTTTTTTTCAACAAGTAAACATAAGTATACTTAAAAAAATCACCAATAAAAGTGATAAAATATTTACTTTACTTCCTCCATGAGTCAAAACATCCTCAAATTCACATAAATCAATATGAATTAAATCGAGCAGTTTGGTAGTTTTCGCAACACTTTTATGAGGTCATTTTGTAATCTTAGCTTGACTATAAATTTCACATTTTTCAAAATCATTTATTAGCTTGGGAAATAATCCTAAACTACTCATGATTCCAACATATCTATTAATAATATGACATAAGCGAGCATGCCACAAATTAGATTGAGACAACATAAGTGAAATAGATGTTTTATTATCATCAACATTTAGTTTGAAAATTCCTTCACATTCATATCCTTTGCCAACAAAAATTCCCTTCTTAGTGATTACATATTGATCAAACTCAAAAGTTTATTTGAAGCCAACTTTGTTGAGCAGGTAGCATGACATCAAATTCTTCCTCATTAATGGCATGTAGAGCATATCTGTGATAACCTGACCTCAAAAGTAGTGGTGATATCGAATAAGAGGGTGACACATGTACAATGACACACTAGAGAGTCTGATGATTAAGTTCGGGCTAGATTAGTTCAATTATGAGCAAGAATTAAATATATATATATATATATATATATATTTAAGTAGTTAATTGAACTGGAATTATTAAAAAAAATAAAAAACTAAAATTGGAGGAATTGAATGTATATATATATATATATGAAATAAAAGTGTTAAACGGTGGTTGGGCGAGTATGTGATTCCTTCGCCAAAAAGTGGTGGTTTGGTGTTGACGGTACCATAGTGTTTCGGTGAAGGAATTTAAAGGCTGCTTGAGGGTATCATTAGTGGAGCACACACATCTAAGAGATAGGAAATACCTAGCTTTGTGATGACTTGATGCTTGATGTTAAATGGAATCCTTGATTTTTGGTATGGCTTGGACTCAGTTATTATAATTATGTATTTAGTTATTAATTTGTTTTGGTAGTTCTGTCAATTGGTTGAGCTGAGTGCTTGAAGATGACATGTTGTGAAACCCCGACCCAAAAATGTTGTGAAATTTTTGAGTTCTGAACAAAAAGGGAAAACTGGACTAGGCACACCAGGGGCGCCTAGGCACTGCGCCTAGTCCAGTAAGAGGCAAGTGAGGAAGAATACCATAAGAAGAGGCACTGGACTGGGCGCACCTCAGGGCGCCTACGCGCAGCGCCTAGTATAGTGAGTGCCAGATGGGCCGCGAAGGATGAGATTTGAAACTGGACCGGGCGCACTTCAGGGCGCCTAGGCGCTGCGCCCAGTCCAGTGGGAGAGAGGAAATGGAGTAGGCGCAGAGCCGCCTAGGCGTACCTCTCCTGGACGTGAAAACCCGGCACGCCCAGGATGGCGCCCAGAGCAGCGCTTCAGGGTAAGTTTGGGTAGGCCAGAGCGCCTAGGCGCCCAGGGTAGTGCCTAGGCGCAACCCGAGTTTTTCAAATAGGTTCCAGCGAGTGGTTTTGAGAGGTTTCTGATTTTGTTTTAGTTGTAGAGAGAGAGAGATGATTCTAGAGAGAGAAGAGTATATTGAGGTGATTCTTGGAGATTGGAGCTTGGTTTTGGAGATTTAGAGAGGATTCAAGGAAGATTCAAGCTTTGGAGGTAAGATTCTTCATTATTTCATTTCTAGGGTTTTTGAGTAGATCTTGTTAGTTTTGTTTAGAGTTGATACCTATGGTTTAGATATGTTGATTTAGGGTCATATGTGGTTGTATATGTAGGTTTGATTCTTGTTTCGGAGTTGAGTTTCATAAGGTTGAGGTTTGGGGGTTTGAGAGGAACCCTAGAGAGAGAAAGTAAGTTTTCTCAATTTAATTGTTTAATTCATATTGGTTATGATATGTTGAGTTGTTTTAGATGATCATTAGAGTTCGATTGTGTAAAAATTGTTAGGTTGGAGAAACGGGGTTAAAAACCCTAATTGTGAGATTTGTGAATTGCTCGACACGAGGTAGGGGATTTCCAACCATTCTTTCTATCGTTTATTCTCGATGTTTTAAAGAGCGTTTTGATTCCTCATTGGTCATTCTATTTGTGTTTCCGCCTGAATTGCTTCTAAGGGGAAACAAACCTTGCTTGTGAAATATGGTTAATTCTTGATGTTGCATGACCCGATTGTGTGTGCTCCATCACCTATGGGCACAATGTGGTTTCCGTTCATGCATCTCGATAGTTATGTATATATATATATATGTAGGATGTTCATATATATATCTATATATATATCTATATATATATATATATATATCTTTTCGGCATGTCATGGCATAAATGCATTAGTGTTGCAATGGGGACCGGGTATGGACTCGGGACTCCTTAGGATTCTTGAAAGCTACTTGGAGGGATGACGAGGTGATGAGAGTTACCACCGAGTCATGTGATCTCTAAGTAGGATAACGCACTAGAGGTATGGTTGATGAGGAACCTTGCCTGGAGTGGTGCGGGCGTGATAGGTTCACGCAACCGGATAATCCATGAGCGTTTGATGTTGGGGAGCTTGCTCCTATTCAATATAACATGGATAGCGACCATGATATTGATGAGTTGATGTGGTGAGCTTGCTCACGTTCGATATTACATGGAACAAGCCATGGTATCGATGAGGTTTGCTCATTGAGGGGATTGCCCGGATTGATGTTTTATATGATTGTTGAGTATACGTGCATGTGGTAGTTTTCATATTGTTGCATAACCTATTGTTTCGGATTCGGCCATTATACTCTTCATACTCTAAACCCTACTGAGCTTCTTGCTCACCCTCTACTTTTATTCCTTCCTACAAGTGATACTGGTACAGGTACAGGTACCAGTGGAGCGGATCAGTGAGAGCGGGATGTGACATGGATGGCCCTAGGTAGGATGTGGGTGCTAGAGAGATACTCTAAGCACGTATTTTGTATACGATGTGTTGATGTTTGTTCATAATATTGTTATAACCATTGGCACCAGAAGGTGTATGCATGATGTATGCTGAGTTTGATTTTATGGTTGTATGATATTATGAATTTATTGATGCGATTATACTATCAGTTTGTGCATGTCTGGTAGTTGATGGCTTGAGGCCCTAGGATCAGGATTGCATGTGATTGAGGCCTGAGGCCTGGCTAGGTTGCTAGTGTGATTGATTGGTTTTTCTGCTGCGTGTTTCTGATGCAGGTGGGGACTCTTCGATATACGGCGAAATGCCGCCAGATTTCCAGTCTGCCGGATGATCGCACTAGTGGCCTAGGACGGTGCCGGAGAGGCACCCGTGGCGTGCCCGGATCAGGGCGTCACACGTGCTGGTGGAATAATTGTAGGATATGCTATAACTCTAGATTAATTTAGTATTTTGGTGTGATTTTGTGTAAATGATTGAGCAAATTTACTGTGAGATATTGAGTAATATAATTATTGTTGAAGTGTTGCTGGAGAATTTGAGCTTGTTAGTTAGCTGGTTATTTAATGGTGCTGAAGTGCTTGTTAAATTGTTGTTGGGTGATTGAGTAGGAAATTTTATAAATAACCTGGAATTGGAGTTTATAATTTGGTGTGCTCTTGTTGCAAATTTTAATTTATTAGAATGAGCAAGTTGAGATTTGGTGTTGTTAATTGGTTGTTATTAATGTTGGAGGCTGTTCGGATCGACCAAGTGCTTCACGTGTGTACACTGTCATATATGGTTGGATTTAAATGGATCATCTAATTGAGCATGAATCCACTACAAGAAACATTTAGGGTCCATTTGTTTTACAATTGCATTTCATAGTTTTAAGCGATCAAAAATGATATGCTTAAAGCTATGAAAAATATTGTATAAAAAATTGTGGATGCCACAACTTTAAGCTGTACAAAATGTTGTGGAGGTTGAAAGCTGAGCTCTCATTTGATGATGTGTAGTTCTATATATGTGTATGTAAATATATGAACCTTTGCGTAATTATATATATGTGTGTGTATATATGAATTGTTGTATAACATAGAATATGTATTTATTTGTCGTAAGAATTTATTATGTTAAATAATCATGCTAGTGATTTATATAATTGATCAATTGTTGGAGATGGAGAGCCAACCTCTCTTCGTAAATGTTATATGATTATATAACAATATGCATATATACATACACACACACACATATGGAAAAAAGGAAAAAAAAATTGTTGGTCGTACTTATTATGCTAATTATTTTTATTAATTAATATAAATGAGTTAATTTATTTTACGTCACGTTCCTAGGGTTAGGGCATGACAATATCTTTAAGTGTAAGCATGCGTCCAGATGTGAATTTAAGCTCAACATCTCTACTCCCAAGTACTTTGGTCTTGCTAGAGCCACCAAGCATTATCAATATTTCCTCTTCATAAGGAGAGTACTTCTTGAACCATCCTTTGTCAAAGCAGACGTGTCCATTTGCACCAGAATCTGCCCACCAACTTCCCACACTTTGCACCATATATATGTTTGCAATCATAGCCATAAAAGGCTCTTCAACCGTGTTAGCTTACGAAGTATGCTTATGTTTTCAGAATCTGCAATAGCGAGCAATATGCCCAATTTTGCCATACACAAAACATCCATCATCTTGATTTTGTGAAGGTGGTCTCGGGTTTCTCTTACCCTGAGCTTGGTTCGTTGATTCATTGGCTTTCTATTAGGTTACAAAATTTTCTTATAATCAGTCAAAAACTTAAGATTTACAGAAACTAAGTTTACCTTAATAGTAGAATCAATTATGCTTTTATCGTTGTCTTCTCGTGATATATTGGCATCTTGACTCCTTGTCTTCTCCTCCACTCGAAGACGAGTAATCAACTCCTCAAGGGTCAAGTCCTTTTGCTTGTGGCGTAGTTATTTTTGTATGTCGTTCTAGCTTACTGATAACTTATCAATTATCCCTACCACAATGACATTATCATATGTATTAACTCCTTCAGATCTTACATCACCTGCTAACATTGGAATTCTTGGGCTTGATCTTTCTCGTGTGTATTAAGTGACACTTAATTTCTTATCTTTCCAATGTGAAATTAATTGAACTCCTACTGTGATTGCAAAGTGACTAAATTAACAAGTGAGTGATGGTAGTAAATAAAGTGATTACATTAAATAAAAATTTTATTTTAAAATACACTAAGATGTAGCACTCCCAAATCTCGATTGGATGCAAGGTTAGGGGTTTTTTTTTATGATGAAGGCTGCAAGGTTAGTTGGAACAAATCTTCGTTGCAAAGATTGTAAAAGGGGTCACTATTGAAACACTTTAACCTAAAATATAATCATGGTTTGGAATTGTTTAATTGTCCTTTTTAAGATATACTCCCTCCGTCCCATTTTAATTGTCTTTTATTCTTTTTTGGAATGTCATGTATGCTCATTTCAATAAATAAAAGCTATTTTTTCTCATTTTTTCTTTATTTACCCTTAACTTGAAAAGCTCAATAATCATGCACATTAATTATAGTGCCAAAGTATTTTTCATTATAAATAGGAGTATAAACGTCAAATTGAAAGAGAATTAAATATTTTCTTAAACTGTGTGAAAAAGTGAAAGGGACAATTAAAATGGGACGGAGGGAGTAATTTTTATGTGTAGAAGTAAGGGGTGAAGATAAATTTTGATTTGGTGTTGCTAGATTTAAATATCCCAATTGGATTATGGTTTACCATGATAACAATTGCATTTTGAAAAGAAGCACATGATGTACCTTAGGCTATACAAAGGAATTGACTATTTGGCATGATGAGTCTTAGTCCCTTTTATGGAAATGTGCACCATTCATAGTTATCCTTTATTTTTCCTTAAAAGATTATAAGCAGGTGTCGTCTATTCAATGAGGACTTCTCTTTATTGGAGATCATGCTGTCTGAACCCTGGACTGATAGGCTATGTGATTATGTATGAACTCTGCTGTTTTTGTTTTTTTTTTTTTTTTTGAGAGATTTTACGCCAATCTTTGTGGCTCAGGTGAAGTAACATTCTGTGGCTGTCGATGAATCCAATATCATCTTCTTGACTGACTGTGTGCATGGCCCCTCTTTGATGGTATAAAGTCTCTTGTGATTAGTGAGTCTTATTCTTCCTTTTAGATTGCTTGCAATGCCACTGAAATAAAAATTACATGCAGGATTAAAGTGGGAGATCTAATGTGGATTCGACGACTGATGATTTCGTCTTTCAATGTTGATGCATCTTTCGATTTACAATTCTAACCTCAAGGCTGGTTATTTAGCATCACTTGATGATAAAGAGAACCATGGAAATTTGTCAAGTAGCTTAAAAAATATGTGGGCTTTTTATGTCCAAGTAGTTTCTTTTACCTCTAATCAGAGAGTTTACTGTGATGCTGCAGAATGCATGCATGATCATTTCAGATCAAATTCAATTCAAACACATAAATGCATAAATAAGGACTATTGTGTTCGATCTAATGGATTCTGATGTGATGAGTCCCCCTTTTTTTTACTAAACTTGCTTCTCTTGCCATAATATATACTCATGAACTGCCATGCTCCTCACATACTTTAGTGTCAATGTCATTCAAAAGTTTCATGCGCAAGACAATACAGGAGAAGAAGTTGAATAATTTAGACAAAAAAGAACCAGTTCAAGTAGACAATGAGAACATACAAAAACATCTACCCAGCAAAAACGAGGAGTAACTTTCGTCCTATCTATTGTTTGTTCCAGTACTCACAATTTCACTACTGTGATGCAACAGGAGAAGCAGCAGCAGATTTCATTTTGGCTTGAAGAAGCTTAGCAAACTCAGCGAGCTTGTCAGTCTCAGGCATAACATCCTTCACAGCAACATGAGCACCAAACCTCTCAGCCCAATCTGTCAGATTTGGGGTTTTGGTTTCATCAAGCAATTTCACACCTTTCTTCTCAATCACTCTAAGCCACGCCAAGAAGCATCCAAATGCAATGTCCAAAAACCCAATCTCATCTCCTCCAAAGAAGTCCTTCCCTTTGCTGCAATCCACAAATGCGCCCTCCAATAGCAGTAGGCCTTCTTCCACTTGTGCAATCACTGCTTTCCTTTCTTCTCCTCCAGCAGACAAAATGCCTCTCAGAGATGGAAACCACTACAATCACAATTCAAAATCACATAATGAAGGCAAACTTATTTTAAAAAAAAGTGTCGGAAAAAGAAAGATCAAAAGCGGTGTAAATGAGTGCGGCAAATGCAACAACACTTTGACTCGACTACACCAGAAATAAAGGAAGAACTTTGGATACCTTATCATCAATATAAGCAGCCCAAAATCGAGCAATAGCACGGTCATGAGGATCGCAAGGAAGAACTGAGGGGTCAGAGGACCAAACCTCGTCAATGTATTGCACAATTACAAGAGATTCGCAAATGGGTTTGTCATGGTGGATGAGAACAGGGATTTTCTTGTGCACAGGATTTGATTGAAGAAGAAGCTCACTTTTGGGTGAAAGGGTCTCCTCAATGAACTCATAATCAACAGCTTTGATGTTCAGAGCAATTTTAGCCCTCAACACAAATGGGCTTGGCCATGCACCCAAAAGCTTTAATTCGCTCTTTGCCATGATAAAACTGGATGACTTCGATAAGGAGACTGGAATGTATTAATAGAGAATTTGTCAAGTGTGAACGGATGAAGTGATTTAGAAGGTCGTCTTGGTTTCTCATTTATGGTAATGGGACGCATTGAATGCCAACTGAGTGTTCATACCATTTTATCTCAGATTTTGACCAACTGAACCGAAAGCAGGGCAAGCCATCAAGGCAGATCTATTGATCTTGCCGTCTCTGAATTAATGCCAAGAAATATGTGGTCATTACTTTGCCAGCAATTTCAATTTATTGTCTTTCCCGCGTGTGTCGGTGTTTCATATCATTTTTTCAGGGATTCAAAAGTTCGTATCTTGTTCGTGGTATGACCAACATTTTTCAAGATTCGGTAGTTTGTCTAATCTAAATAATCGACTTCGACCACTTGTCTGATATGAATTAAATTAAATTTGAACATAAATTTTATCTTCGAAATTTGAATCAAACACAAATTTTAGTTAATCGGATTCTAACCCAGATTGAATTATTGTTCCATTTATTTGTCCCAATTTAAACAAATCATGATATAATCAATAACATACAAAGAATTAAGAATAGTTTGCATCCATGGTCATGATTTCATAAATAATATTGAATGGCCTACATAATTTTCTTGATATTCCCTTTAGTCTCATTGTGAAAGGTTAAGTAAAAAACTAATGAGGTGAACCCCAAGTCTGTCAAAATTAATCGCCAAAACCGAATCGAGATTTGCATTTCACAGAAGCAAATTGCAACCCTAGGGCTAGTAGTAGCCCCCTTCCTCCACAGTCCACTTTCCACTCACCTTCCGGTCTCCACACTCACCGTCACCTACTTCAACACACCGTCTCTCAGTCTCTCTCTATCTCTCAAGTCTCACCCTCACCGTTTATGATTCCTCTATGTCTCTAGTCTATCCGTCGAAACTTCTTCAAAATTTGGCTAAGTCGTTCAGTAATTCAATTTCAATCGTGTTGTAATTAATAGTTTTAACTGTGATTGCAGGTAAAGAATGATAAGCAAAGGAGAAGTTGCAGTATAGGTTGAGAAGAGAAGAAGAACCAAAGAGAGGAAGAAATTGTAACATTGTATCTTATTATTCAAAGTAGTCAAACTGAATATATGTATACAAATTGAGAATGATTACAACGGTGACCTTATATTAAAATAAGGAAAAGTAAAATATTAGAAAACTGTAAACTCTAAGTAAAGTGCAAAGTGCACCGTTTGAGTTGGACCTAAGTGCACCATTTCAATATAAGCGAAACCTGTGTTTTGGTCCACTCAAATAGTCTTCTTCTAGAAGCAAACTCAATCATGCCCTCTTGACTCTTGTACCTTGTCTCTTGTGTAATGAAGATCTATTTCTATGTGCTTCATTCTTTCAAGAAATACTAGGTTGGTTGTAATATGTAATGCTGCTTGATTGTCACAACGCAAAACCACAGGATTGTGAAGCTTTAATTGCAAATCTTATAATAAATTTTTGATCCAAGCTAGTTCAGTAGTTGTTGAGGCCATTGCACGGTATTTGCCCTAAGCAGATGACCTTGAAACTATTTTTTTGTTTCTTCGATTTCCAGACAATAAGCAATTCTTCTAGCTTGACACAAAAACCGATCACCGATCTCTTGTGTCAGGGCAGGAAGCTCAGTCTGAATCGCAATAAGCTTCTACCTACATAATGTTATTGACGGGAAAAGATAGGCTTTGTTCTACAATGCCTTTAACATATCTTAGTATGCGATGAGCGACATTCATGTGAGCATCTGTAGGATGCTACATGAACTGACTAAGATGATTAACAACATAATTTATGTCAGGTGTTGTAATGGTTAATTAGGGTTGTTATGGTAACGGTAATTTTACCGTTATCATGTTGTTACCGACTAACTGGTTACCATATTTTCAAGTAAAATGGTTTATCATTATCAATTCTTCGGTATGGTATTTTTATCGATAAAATTGGTAACGGTAATGGGTTTTACCTTTGTTACCATCGGTATTTATCGTTACCGTTACCGATACATATATATATATATAAATTATCAATTTTTAATATATTATATATATTATTTTTACTTTAATTTAAGATTTTAACTTTTTAGTTGATTAATATTGATAGTTAGATGATGGGTAAACAAATTTAATCCCTTAATCTTTGTTTGTTCAAGATTCTTCAATTTGGGGCTTCGAAATAGGGTTTCGTGTTTCTAATTTCTCATTTGCTTCTCATATTCATTTAAGAATCGTGACTTCTGTTCTAAATTTTAGTTGTAGGGTTTGTTCAATTTGGGGCTTTGAAATAGGGTTTCGTGTTTTTGATTTCTCAATGAATCTTCCGATTCCTCTGATTTGAGCAGAGGTCGTGATGGTAAGAAGGAAGTTCAAAGCAAGTAGAACTGTGGAGATGATGATTCAAGATTCCACATCTAGTTCTGAAAATGGTTGAGTTCTGCAATTGGGTTCATTCTATATATGTGATTTCTCATGTTCCACTATTACCTCTTTTTGCAGCCCGGAACATTGATGGCTAGGGCGATTGATCGTGGAAATGACAAGAGAGGGTCCTGAAGCTTGTTACTTTATTTTACACTGTTATATTTGAGATTTGTTTAAGAATGATCTTAATTTTAGGCTTTGTTTATTGAGAATGAGATTTGTTTCTTTTAATTTTATCATTAAGAATTGAAAATTTGAAAAAAATTCTTACTTTTTTGGATTGGTAAATTTACCAATTTATCGTTACCGAAAAACGGCATACCGATCGACAGTATACCGACATTACTGGTGACGGTGACGGTTTCTATTTTTTCATTATCGTCATTTTCAGTGCGATAACGGTAACCAATCATTGATAACGGTTACCGTTACCATAACAGCCCAAGGTTAAATACGTCAATCTACATATGGTCCTTCTAAATTGTAGAGGATCAGATAGTACCTACTGTGGTAGATAATTTAGCGTTTGTGTCTATAGGAGAATTATTGTGTTTAATATTATGAAATCCAGCATCTTTAAGTAAATCCCATGTTGGAAAAATGGTGGTCAACCACTATTTGACCAATAATTATTTACAACTAATTGAGTATTAGTTGAATGTAATTTAGTGGGTTCTAATCTTCAATATGAAGACTAGAGATTGAAGTTAAAAGTTGTTCAAAACCATTTTTTGGTTGAATGAAAATTGACTCCAAAATTGGTCATGTTAGACATGATAGAGTGCAAAATAATAGAAATGTGGGAATCCCATATTGAAGAATTGTGACTTGAGTTTATAGACTCAAGTGTTGGATGTAAGACTTGGGCCCAAAGGCACCCAAGCTTTTGTTCGGGCTCGGGCTTACGTAGCCCATTTGGGCTCAATATTTTGCACTAGCCCACTACTAGGTTCGTTGAATGTGGACATGAGGCTTATTCAAAATTCAAAATGTTCGTTACGGTTTTAATAAAATATTTCTGTTACAATATTAATTTGGTTTAATTTTGAATTTATTTATGGATCCCTACTTTTTAGGGATCCATTTTCCTTCGGTTATACTATAAATAGTAGCCCAAATGGTACGGAAAAGATTACACCATTTTCTCCAAAGCTTAACGCTTGTGTCGAAACTCTCTTCCTTCTTTCCAATCAAATTTCTTCTTCTTCTTTGAGAGTGTTGTTCTTATTCTTGGTTCGAACGAGCCTACTGGTATATTTGTGTCACCTACCGGTAGAAGGGAGTGTTGTATCTTGGGAGGTGTTTGCCTACTTTAGCATTGACACCGGTGGCTGGGCATTTTCACCTTAAGGAGATTTGCGGTTGGCATACCTCACTTCAATCTCGTGTTTGCATTCCGATCCGATTTTTGGTAACTTTGGTTGTTCTCACTTTCAATTCTACATATATGATATATTTTGTATATATGATATATTTTTTATATTTTGTTTATATTTGATTATTAATGAAATAAACTATTTTTATTTTCCATGTTTTATATGTATTGATTGTTTAGTTTCCAACAATCTTAAGGTGAAAAACCGTCTTTTGTGATTATATGAACCATTCGATTATATACAAATATAACATGGTTGTATAGTATACTGTTTGCATGCTACCTATTTCAATTTAAGATACAAATTGACTTTGCATGTAAAACAAATGTGTAATAATTTGTCTTGAAATATTATACGGAAACAACCTTATTAGCTCCCTTTCCCTCTCACTCCCCCCTCTCTGGTTTTTCATTTTGTAGATCCATTTTGGGGAGGAGAGGAGGCGTTTGACCTCCTCTCCTCCCCCCTCCCTTTCTTCTTTCTTCCATTGTTTTCATCCTCCATCTTTTCCAGTTTCTCTTTTATTCCTTGTGTTTCCTTTCTTCTTCCCCTCCATTTTCATCTCTTCTTTCCTCTTTCTCTATTCTTCTGTTTTGTTTGCTTTTACTCGTTCTTTCATGTTTCTAATAAAGTGAAAGTGAAGCATCCTCAGATCCCTGCAGTGGATGTGTATTGGTGGCAGAAAGTGCAGATCTGGCACCCATTCTCTCAGATCTGGATTTGGACTGTTCTTATGGAATTCATGCGGCTGTCGGCGCCCATCTTGTTGTGTACTACCCTTCGTATGGTAGTAGTGTCTAGATCTGGCCTTTGTAGGCTATGTGGTGGTGTTGATCTTGTATTTTCAACTCTGATATTTTCTTTTGTAGATTTCTTTGGTTGTTTATTATTCCCTGGTTTAATCTCCCCTATATGGGAGTGGTTGTTCTCACTTTGGGTGAGTTGTTTTACCTCTTTAGGAGGTTTGTTCTGCCTTTTCAGGAGGCTTGTATCTCTCTTTGGAGAGTTTATTTAATGAAATGTGTTCATTATTCTCAAAAAAAAAAAAGATTGCTCATAGTGATTATAAAACTAATTATTCAGTCTGTGAATTTGTAATTTCCATTTTATAATCAGGTTGCAATTGGAAAATTAGCTCTGTGAGTGTAATAATTGATATTCTAAATTAATTGAAATGGTTTATAAAATTATTCGATTATCAAATATATAAATATCAATTATTAAATTGCTGTATATTCATAACAGTTTTTGTTTGGCACAAGTGAAATGCTTTCTAATTTATGAACAATCATTGCTTGTTATGTCGTTTCCACCATAATAATTAAAACAATTCCTTTTAATTAAAATAAGAAGATACGTGTGTTACAGAATTTTAAATGCTATTGTTGAGTTAGTGGACATTAAAAACTGTCAATGCCATTATTATTATGAATTAATGTTGTCCATTTGTATGCATTGATTTGTTATTTCTTTTGACTTTTCATAATTCATAAGCGTACAAATTTGCTTTATTAAGTTATTGAATTAATTATTATTTCTTAACCATATTGATTTGGTAATTGATAATAGTGAATATATATTTTATTTGTATGTTGGTACATAACTTGTCACATTTTATTTGTGATTGAGAATTGCGGTATATTGGAAAGTTCTGTTTAGAAAAGGGGTTATCTAATTGCGCGCCATATTATTTGGAAGGCCCCCTCTTTCCTGGGAACCAACCTAGTTGCTAATTTTCTAAGTCACAAATTTTATTTGACAAGGTATATACCTTTAAGGTGTTTAAGAGCTTTTATTATGATTGTAGTGATTATATTATATTGATTACTCACTCCAATATTTGTTATTGTAGTGAAAGATGGAACAAATTCAACAAGCCTACAATGAGTTACCCACCGTCCCAAGTGAAGGTGATGATATGGCCCCTGGTGTTGTGAACCCAGGTGGCGTGGCTGCTCCTAATGGTGGTATGCCGGTGGCTAATCCTGCTGGAAGCGTGCCTGTTGCTGCTACAACTTTTGGAATCGGGAACAATGTTCCTATGACAAATAGGGTGATTCATGTAATTCCCGCTGAAAAGCCAGAAAAGTTCAAGGGCATTGATTTCAAAAGGTGGCAACAAAAGATGTGCTTTTATCTCACCGCTTTGAATCATGCCAGGTTCCTAACGATTGTGGCAGCAATGCATGCCTGGAAAGATGGAGAATACATATGCAGGAATCTAGTCCTTGGTGGATGAGCTGATGACCTGTATAATGTATATTGTGGCATATCTTCAGCCAATGAGCTATGAAGCTCTCTGGAAAAGAAATACAAGACTGAAGATGCTGGAACCAAGAAACTTGTGGTGGCCAAATTTTTGGACTTCAAGATGTTGGATGACAAGTCAGTTGTCACCCAGGCTGAAGATTACCAGCTGATTCTGCATGATGTACTGGCAGAAGGGATGACTCTAAGTGAGTCTTTTCAAGTGGCAGCACTCATCCATAAGTTGCCACCTAGTTGGTTGGACTTCAAGAATTACATGAAGCACAAGCGCAAGGAAATCAAAATGGAAGATTTGATAGTCCGTCTCCGAATTGAGGAAGACAATCGAAAGAAGACGGCACCTCCAAAAGCACCAAAGGCCAATCTGGTGGAAACTTCCAAACCCAAGACTGATGGGAAACAGAAGAGAGAGTACCAAGCTAAGAGAAAGCAGAAGGAACAACCCCAGAAGTTCCAGGGAAGTTGCTTTATCTGTGCAAACCTGGACACCGTGCCAAGGATTGTAGAAAACGTCCTAACAAGGAGAAGGACAAGGCCAAGGCTAAAGGCAAGGCAAAAGCTACCAAGCAAGCTCTGTAACGCCCCAAACCGGAAGCGCTACCGATGACGTCACTAGTCTCCTAAAGACTTTCTCTCACGTCAACCTAACACGGATTCTACCAAAAATTCGGCAGCATCTCCCCGTAAATCGGAGAATGTCAACCTGAGCAACAATCAACACCAAAATATATATATCATAAATGAATCTCATTCCGCAACCTAGCAGGGCCTCAGGCCAGCTAACCACATTCACACCCTAGGCAGGGCCTCAGGCCACCTAATCACATGCAAGATACGTAAAAGAAATCATCCATCACATAACTAGTATATAGTTCAACATCCTGAACATAGTTCCATAATCCCAATATGAGAGTCCCGGTTTAACGGCGCAGCTCTCGACCGTCCATCATCCTCCTCATGAGGTAAAAGAAAGATAAATACTTAATTCATTAAACCAATCTAAGTACTAAATGTAGTAGATAAACAAGAGTTTTCACATTATCAAGAACCTAAGCTCCAAGGTGGCATTCCCATGTCACGTCTCCACCTACTAATTCGTCGGCTGGACATTCGAACCAGACTCACCTGAAGGTCATAGAAGAGAAGTAGGGTGAGCAGAAGGCTCAGTAGGAAAATAAAGATTTAACAAGATAATCAGGCTGAATTGGAAAACATGGCATAATGCAGCAACATGGCATCTATTATAAGCACATTAATAAATAAACCACTTCATCACCATATGGTCCCTCTTGGCATTTTTCAACGGATGTCCGGTATATCATCGGAACCCTTGACACTGCCCCCAGACCACATAGGTGTCACCTCATGAGACATGTAACGCCCCGATCCGGGGGGCGCTACTGTTTAAACCTAATTCAATATCTATAAGATATTAAATCTCCACATTATCACAAAAGATTTAATCTTAATTTCTCCAACTAAATCCGTAAATTTCTACCGAAATTTTGGCAGCATCTCCCCGTATATCGGAGAATGCCCACCTGAAATA
Source organism: Euonymus europaeus (assembly GCA_963580455.1). Classification (NCBI taxonomy): domain Eukaryota; kingdom Viridiplantae; phylum Streptophyta; class Magnoliopsida; order Celastrales; family Celastraceae; genus Euonymus; species Euonymus europaeus. Next base: position 6,905,194 of record OY756965.1, read on the forward strand.
CGCAGCACATATTCAGCAATATATTATGGCCTCCGGCCATCACATCACAAGCAATCACAATCCTAGGCAGAGCCTCAGGCCATCTACAGCATGCATCCGCAATACATAATAAATCACAATCATCATACATGTATCAACATGCAATATAACAATAAGATTCATACCCAGGTACAAGAGTCCTATCACAAGGCACCCTCCTATCCGTACCATCCGCACACCGTCAAGGTGTTCATAAACGTAGTCAACATGCACAATCTTCAATTCGTACATAAAACATCAAACATAATAAAGAAAATTAATTCTTTATTCTAACCCATCCTAGTGTCTCCAGGTGGCACCATGTCATCCCACCTCCTACAGATCCGCAGTGCCGGTATCCGTACCAGTCTCGCATGTGTGGAAATGAAAAATAGTAAAGGGTGAGCAATGGCTCAGTAGGGGAAAAGAGGATAACCAAAAATAATAGTTGAATTAAAAAGATAGGTCAATGTAGCAATATGTCAAAGACTATGAACCACCATAACAAATACTCGACAAACCGTGGTCTCGTTTCCTACCGTGAGTCCCAATGGGACGACGCCTCAGCATCCATCCCCACACATCGATATCGATGAACACTGCCACCATACGACTCAATAAGGAAACCATGACTAAACACAAGACACCAGTCTTGTCCATACTGACTCGGGTTCCCTGAACCGATTCCTCGGAATCTCAGTATGTTGCCTCGTATGGGAGTCATTCGATTGCAACCTCGCCGAGGTTCCACAACCCTCCTCCCATATGACTTTCACACAACCTACGAAAGTCACGAATCCATACTCGCACTTCAATGTGGCTTTAATGCAACAATGTCATGCCATGAATTTAATATAGCAATAAACGAATCCTAGTTATATATTTAACTAGCCATGATGCATGAATAAGAACCACACATGCTTGATTTAAGATCAAACAATCAACCGGGAATGCAAACTAACATTTTAAGAAGATTCGAGAATAATCCTAGGTTCGTTTTTCCCCTAGGGAGCAAATAGGGAAAAACACAAATATGAATAACAATGAAAATTAAATAACGCATTTTAGGATAATAAGAAAGAATCGAAAGATTGGGCTAGAATCCCCTACCTCGTTATCCAAGCAACAATAGAAAATGCTACTACCAATTTCCGATTTAGGGTTTCGACTTGCCCAAACCTAATAAAAAGGCAAAGTCGAACCCCATATAATGTCAAAACATAACCAACTTCATATATATATATATATATATATATATATATATATATGAATTAAATCAATAAACATTGAAATCAAACATTTCTCTCAACTAGGCCATATTAGCCTAAAATGTGCAATCGCACACCCATATACATACTCATTCCAATTTAACAACTTCAAGTCTTCTAATATATCTTATTAAACCCCCATATGAAATTCCAGGCTCAAATTCTTACTCGAACCCCGTAAACCCCAAGTTTCCCTCTTAGGTTTACACTAACACCCTATCGATTCCTTTATGGAATCGCCTCAAATTTGGAGGGTAGGTTACCCACTCCTAAATCACCAACATATCCAAAATTGAGCCCCAAACTCAAACCCAATCAATGGAATCGAAGAAATTTTTCCCTTAGGCACCCATTTTCCAAAAATGCATATAATCTCTTCAACTTCCATTTTTAAACCACAAGTTTACTCCATCTCATACTCTTATCACATTTCTATCATGAATGACACAACAATTGAACAAAAGCATGAAAATTTTGAAATATAACCTTACCTTTTTCAAAAGCCAAATAAGCCCAAAATCTTCCTTGATCTTGATTAACACTTCTAGGCCCTTCAATCTTGCTAAAATCTCCAAGCAAAACTAAGTTTCTACCTCTCCTTCCTCCCTCTTTCTCCTTCTCCCACTCATTCTCTCTTGCTCGCTCGGCTTCTCTGTCTCATAAGAAGCGTCTGCTTCTTTTAATTCCTTTGTGTGGCACGCCAGCAACATTCCACTAATTCTCATATATTTTTTTAAAAATTATAATGAATGGCCACTTTCGGTGGTCAAGTGGTTGACCACCGAAAGTGGTCCAAATTTTTTTATTTTATTTTATTATATTTATATAATATATATACATATATATATCTCTTTAAGTAATTATATATGTATTTTTTTTTTAGTTTTATTATTACTTTTGACATTTTCGGGTCAGGGTATTACAAGACATCCGACACGGTTAAATGACCAAACTCTTATTTAGCTCTCCAGCAATAAGTCGTTGGTCTCGTCCCGCCCTCGGACTCCCACATCCGCACGTAACTCTTATAGGAACTACGAGCCCGTGCCCGCAACTCCTAATGCATCTAATGAGCATGTCCAATATGCAAGAATAAACATATATAAAAAATCCTATATACATACGTAACTACGTGATGCATGTTTGAGAATAAATTATGCTTGATAGATGATCAAACATGTATTCGATTATGCAATAAATTCAATAACGACATTCATGGCTCGTTCTTCCTAGGAAGCAATCTAGACAAGAACCCAAATGTAAGACCAATGAAGAATTTAAACCGATTTTTAGATAAAGAAAAGAACGAGATAAATATTGGGGTAAGAATCCCTACCTCAATTCCAAGCAAAACTATAATTCAAGCTTTTTTCAAAAATCTAGGGTTTTCGGCCCCGTTTTCCAACCTATTTATTTTAACCAAATCAATCTCATTACATAATCAATATAGCTTCAATATCTTATAAAACATGTATTTAACCAATAATCTAAGAGAACTCACCTTTTCCTCACTAGAATTTCCCAAATCACCAATCCAAGCTTTCAAGTTTGAGCTCTAACCAAATCAACTCCAATCTACTAAATATACATACATATGAGTCTAAATCATCTTATAAAAACTCTATCTTTAACTAGAAATCAAGATTCAACTATAACCCACAAAACCCACAAATAACTCTAACCATAAAATTCTCTAAAAAAAACTCTTACCTTCTTCTTTAAATTAAATCTTCTTGAATCCTTCAATCCAAGCCTAGATAAGCAAGCAACCCTTAAAACCCAAGCCAAAATCACATCTTTCTCTCCTTTCTCCCTTCCTTCTTCCCCTTCTTCCCCTTTCCTCTCGGCTTCTCTGGTCTCTCGGCCAAAAGTGTTCTTTTTGTTTCTTTGAAATAATGGTGATGGCCGGTCCAGCACCATTCAATTGAATTATATTATTATTTTTTATTTTTTATTTTTTTTATAAACTACAATGGCCAGTGGCCACTTTCGATGGCCATACATGGGCCACCGAAAGTGGTCCTATTTTTATATATATATATATCTTTTAGATTTTAGTGTATATATATATATATTTATTTATTTGTTTAAATAGTTTTATTTATAATAAAACTTATTCATTCCACATCTATTTAATCCTTTTTTATTATTATTTTCTTGGTATTTTTGGGTCGGGGTATTACAAGCTCACCTAGTTGAGCAGAGTGACGATGAAGAGATGTTGGCTGTTGTTGTCACCCAAGTAAATTTTGTGATTAACACCAAAGACTGGTGGGTGGACAATGGTGCAACCAAACACATCTATGTCGAGAAGGACCTCTTCACATCTTATGAGAAGAAGGATGATGGAGAGAAGATTTACATGGCTAACTATGCTCCAGCCACTATTGAAGGAACTGGAGAGGTTATTCTAAAGTTCACCTCAAGCAGGAAGCTCGCACTGCGAAATGTGCTACATGTTCCAGAGATTCGTAAGAATCTGATTTCTGTGCCTGTGATGATAAGCAAGGGATTCAAGGTTGTGTTTGAATCCAATAAATTTGTAGTTTCCAAGGATGGAACTTATGTAGGGAAGGGATATATGTGTGATGGGCTTTTCAAGGCCAACATTGCTGTAATTGATAAAAACAGCAAGTTTCTGTACCAAAAAATTGTCATGAATAAAGATGAATCTTCAGTTTATATTGTTGTCTCTCCATACTTATGACATGGTAGATTAGGACATGTAAACTATGGTACAATGAAAAAGTTGGCAAACTTAGGTTTAATTCTCAAATTTAATTTGGATGTCAACCATAAATGTGAAACATGTGTTGAAGCAAAGTTTGCCAAGAAACCTTTTCACACGGTTGAAACGAGTACTGAGCCTCTAGCATTAATCCATAGTGATTTATGCGACTTGAAATTTGTTCAAAGTAGAAGTGGAAAAAGTATTTCATTACCTTCGTTGATGATTGTACACGATATTGCCATGTTTATTTGTAACTAGAAAAAACGAAGCAATGGACAGCTTTATCAAATATAAAAACGAAGTTGAGAATCAACTTGGTAAAAATATTAAGGCACTAAGATCCGACAGGGGAGGAGAATATGATTCTACTCTCTTTGATGAGATGTGTACTGAGTTTGGAATCATCCACCAAACAACAGCAGCATATACACCTCAGCAAAATGGGATTGCTGAAAGAAAAAAATAGAACTTTAAAAGAAATGGTTAATTCCATGTTAATAAGTTCTGGGCTACCGCAAAACTTATGGGGGGAAGCAGTGCTAACTGCTAATTATATGCTTAACAGAATGCCCCACAAGAAAACAGCTAGTATTTCATATGAGATGTGGAATAAGTGACCACCCACTTTCAAATACTTGAAAGTGTGGGGGTGTCTAGCTTAGGTGGCAGTACCTCCACCAAAGCAAGTCAAACTTGGACCTAAAACTGTGGATTGCATATTTTTGGGATATGCTCAAAATAGCAGTGCATTCAAATTTTTGGTACATAAATCTGAGATAGATGATATCTATGTAAATACAAACATGGAAACGAGAGATGCGGAATTTTTTGAGGAAATATTTCCGTGCAAACAAAGTGAAACCTCTCAGAAAAGGAATAGAGATTCAATTTCTGAGAAAGAACAAAATGAAGAACAAGAGGTGAGGAACCGAGAAGGAGCAAGAGACCAAAAGTCTCAAAGTCCTTTGGTCCTGAATTTTTAACATATATGTTAGAGACGGAGCCTCAGACATTCAAGGAAGCAATGTCAACACCAGATGCTCCATTATGGAAAGAAGCTGTAAACAACGAAATAGAATCCATTCTAAGTAACCATACTTGGGAATTGGTTGATCTCCCACCCAGGAATAAGCCAATTGGATGTAAATGGATCTTCAGGAAAAAGCTTAAGGCTGACGGATCCATAGATAAGTACAAAGCAAGGCTCATAGCCAAAGGGTATAGACAAAAGGAAGGTCTAGATTACTTTGATACTTATTCACCAGTCACGAGAATTACATCCGTGCGGATGTTAATTGCTATATGACTTGATGATTCACCAAATGGATGTAAAAATAGCATTTATGAATGGTAAACTCGATGAGGAGATATATATGGAACAATCCGAAGGGTTCAAGGTCAAAGGACAAGAATATAAGGTATGTAAACTTGTCAAATCATTGTATGGGCTAAAGCAAGCTCCAAAACAATGGCATAAAAAATTTGACCAAGTAGTGATTCGAGATGAATTTTGAATCAACGAGTGTGACAAATGTTTGCCATATGAGACTTGAGTTTATTAATTAATTGAATATTATTTTACCTACAACCATATCATCCACATATAAGAATAAAATGATTCTATCATTGTTATTGTTATAATAAAACATAGAATGGTCAGATTTACTCTGAGTGAAACCAAAATTTATCAAGAGTTCTCTCCATTTCTCATTCCAAACTCTAGAGGCTTGCTTTAATCAATAAACGGATTTGGTTTACTTATAAACTAGGTTTTTGTTATCTTATTTTAGACTAGGAGGCACCTTTATACACACTTTTTCTTGTAACTCCCCATTTAAGAAGGCATTATGGACATCTAAGTGCTAGATGGTCCACTTATGCATGGTAGCAACTGCTAAAAAAATTCTAATTGTAGTGATTTTTACTACAAGGGCAAATGTTTTTCTGTAATCAAATCCTTATGTTTGACTAAACCCTTGGGAAATTAACCTTGCTTTATATCTTTCCATTGTGCCATTTGAATTGTATTTGACCGTAAAAATCCACCTATTTCTTTTTTTTCTCTCCTTAGGAAGGGTAGTTAATATCTAGGTGTCATTATCTTCAAAAGCTTTTAGTTCTAAGTTCATAGCTTCACACCATTTAGCAAATTGAAGCAACAAAAGATGCATTTGAAATAGAATGATGATGCAAATGAGTGTAAGCAATTAAAGAAGAATAAAGTTCTAGACCACAATCATAATCAACAAGGTATGTAGGCCTTTCCTAGTTATATTAGGAAGAATGCTTGTTATATTATTTTCTGGTTGTATTTCTTCTGTTATGTCTTGATTATGGATAGAATCTAGAACCGTACTCCTAGTTGTTGTATCAATATTTTTCAGAGGAAATTCATGTTTCTTAAATACTACATCCCTAGAAATAAATATGTCTTGAGTTTCTAAGTTTAATAATTGATAAACTTTAACTCGATAAGGATATCCTAGAAAGATACAAGGAATAGCTCTAGCTTGGAATTTTGAAACTTGAGGTGTGTTGTCTTTGGCAAGACAAAAGTATCCAAAAGTTCTAAGATAATTATAATCAACCTCTTTGTTGTATAAAATTTTATAAGGAGTAACCTTTTGTAATATTTTAGTGGGTAGCCTATTGATTAAGAAATTAGCAGTCCTAGCACAGTAAGACCAAAATTTCTCATCTAGACCACTTTGAATTCTAATAGTTCTTGCAATATTTAAGATATGTTGATGTTTTCTTTCAACAACCTCATTTTGTTGGGGGGGTGTGAATGCATGTTTTTTTTATGTACGATTCCTTCTTGTGCATAGTAATCTGGCATGAGATGCTCTTTGCCATTATCAGTCTTGATAATTTTAGGTGTTGTATGAAACAGAGTTTTCACATAAGTGATAAAATTTTAAGAAGTTGCTTAGTATAATCTTTGGATTTCATTAAAAAAAGTCCATGTCATTCTTGAGAAGTCAACAATTATAGTAACAAAATATTTGAAACCATCTAATGACTCAATAGGATTTGGACCCCAAATATGTACATGAATCGAGTCAAAGCACTGTTTAGATTGAGTAATGCTAAATAGAGAATGGTGTCCTCATTTTGCCTAAATGGCATTCATTACAAATATGATCGTCATTCCCAAAAGGTAGAGGAAAGAGTTTAGACACTGCATTAGAAGGGTGTCCAAGTCTTAGGTGCCATGTCCTAGTTCTAGTTACAAAATCAACACTGTCTAAATAATCTAGAGGTCTTCCTTGTCTCTGGCTTAGTAGATAAAGGTTGTCAAACTTCATTCCCGTCCTAGCTTTCTAGCAGGTGACCATTTTTTGCAATTCACATTTGTTTTTTGTGAAAATTATTGCATATTTATCATCATCTATTATTTTACTAACATAAATAAGATTAAATCTAAAACTTGGGACACATAAAAAAATGATAAGAGTTATTTTCTAGTTTGATTGTAACAATGTGAGTTATGGGATGTTGTTCTCCATTAGGAAGTGAAACATATCCATGTGAGACTGAATGAAATGTGTCAAGTAAATGTATATTACATACTACATGATTAGTAGCACCACTATCAATGATCCACTCATGCACATTTTTAAAAAATAGTAGAATTATTGATACCTACCACTACAGAGATAAATGCCATCTGATTTTGTTGTGTGGAGGTTTCCTCAAACTGAGAATACTTGGTCTTGAGGAAAAATATGATTTCTTGATACAGATCATTGGTCAATTCCACATATTGATTGGAAGCATTGCTCTCCACTTGGTTTGCTGAGTATGTTTTGGTGTTCCCATTATTTGGTTTGAACCACTTGTTGTAGTTGGGAAATCCATGAATCCTATAACATTTATCAATCACATGATTGGTCATTTTGCAGTGAGTGCAAAATAAATTGTTCTTATTTCCTTGTTGAGATTTAGATCTCTCTCCATTCCTGCTATTGTTGTTGTTCTTGTAGCTGGGTTTATTGTTTTAACTTTGAGTAGATTGGGTAAACTTCTGCAAAGCCATAACAATAGCTTCATCTGAAATAGTAGCATCAATTGTGATGATTTGTTTCCTCTCTTCTTGTAACACAACATTGAGAGCTTTAGTCATGTCACGTAGAGAGGACATGAGCAAAATTTGGCTACTTATATGACTGAATGAATCATTCAATCCCATTAAGAATTGTATAAGTCGCTGCTCTTCATTCTTTTCAATAGTGTCCTTGTAGGAATCACAGTAAGTACCACATTTGCATAGACGAATATTGTGATATCTTTGTAGTTCTTCTCACAAGGCCTTGATCTTGCAAGAATATTAAGGCCTTGATCTTGCAAGAATATTCAATAAATGTTTGTTGTTGTTGCTTGATAGTAGCTATAGCTCTGCATATTTCAAACACCCTAACTGCATTTACCACAAAATATCTCCCTTTTAATTATGCCCAGATCTCAGCTGCAGATCCTGTGGTGTTAATACTGGATAGAACTTGTGAAGAAACACAGTTCGTTATACACGACTTCATCAAGCTATTTGCTTTGAATCCAAAGTTGGTAATTCTCATCTTTCACAGGTGGAATAGTGAGAGTTCCATTAATAAAACTCAGCTTGTTTCTAGCTTGAAGAGCTGTTTGAAAATTTGAACTCCAAAGATGGAAATTGGTTCCATTGAGCTCATGAGTGACTAGTTTGATGATAGCAAAATCACTTGTGACAAAGTTATACGGATTTGTATAAGGATTCTTTGGTTTATTCACAGATACTATACGTGCAGGTGGGATTGTTTGAATCGCTGGTGTAGGAAGGAGTGGAGGAGTGGAAGAAATATTGGGAAAAAAGTGAGGAAAAGAAGGAAGGTGATTCAACAAAGGTGCTGTTGAAGTACCAGCAGCAGTGGTTTGAGGTAAGCTTTGCAAATTTTAAATGATGTTGTTTGCCTCATTTAGAGCTTGTGAGACTCTTAAAAATTCTAATGAATCCACAATATGAGGAGTCGTCCACTTCGATACCATTTTGTAATTGATAGTTTTAACTGTGATTGCAGGTAAAAAATGTTAAGCAGAGGAGAAGTTGCAATATAGGTTGAGAAGAGAAGAAGAATTAGAAAGAGAAATAAATTGTAACATTGTATCTTATTATTCAAAGTAGTCAAACAGAATATATGTATACAAATTAAGAGTGATTACAACGGTCATAATAATGTGACCTTAGATTAAAATAAGTAGATTCTATGAGAGTTTGCAGGAGGCATTGAGACCAAAACTATGTTTCTATACTTCATTTCAACTAGAGAGTGCTGACTAAAGTGAGGACTATTCAGATATTAGAGGACATGATTTAGGCATGCGTTATGGATTTTGGTAGTAGCTGGGAGAATTATCTACTTTTGATAGAATTTGTATACAATAATTCCTACCAAAGCAGTATAAAGATGACACTAATGAGGCTTTGTGTAGTAGACCTTATAGATCACCATTGTGTTGGGCAAAGGTGAGAGACAAAATTATTAGGTCTTGATTTGGTGAAGGAGACACAAGAGAAGGTAGAGAGGATTTTAAAGCATCTACTTATGGCTCAAAGTAGATAAAAGTCCTACATTGACCAAAGAACAAGATTGTTGGAGTTTGTGATAGGTGATAAAATGTTCTTGAAGGTGATTCTTTGTAGGGAGATTCAGAGATTTAGCAAGCAATGGAAGTTGGCTCGACAATTTATTTTGAGATTTTAGAGTGGATTGGACTAGTGGTTTATCAGTCGGCTCTTCTCCCATGATTGTCTAAGGTTCATAACCTATTTGATGTGTTGGTGTTGAGAAAGTGTGAACCAGATCCATCACATATATTGGATTGATCCACTTTGAAGATGGAAGAATGGTACGTATGCATAGAGAATATATCGGTTAAATATGCAATACATGACTCCATGAAAGATTTATTACCTTTTAGGTATGGAGTTCCTCTTTCTAAGGATGACTATCCTAAGACAGAAAAGGAAAGCAACAAATGAGTAAAGTTCCATATGTTTCGACAGTTGGCAATCTCATGTATGTCATGCTTTACACTAGACCAGATATCTACTATGTAGTAGCACTAGTCAGTAAATATCAATCTAATGCAAAAATGCACCACTAGACAGTGGTAAAACATACATTCAAGTATCTTTGGAGAACGAAATATTATGTGTTTGTTTACCATAGTAACGAGATTATTCCAGTAAGCCATATTGATTCAGACTTTTAGGCAGACAAGGACTTCAAGAGGTCCACGTTTGGTTTTTATTCACCCTTGGTGGTGTAGCCAAAAGTTGGAGGAGTATGAAGTAGACTTCCATTGTAGAATCCACCATGCAAGCCGAATATATTGCAACTTCGGATGCTGCAAATGAGGCTATATGGTTAAAGAAATTCCTTTCGGAATTAGAGGTAGTTCGTAATATTGAGAAACCTATGACCCTATATTGTGACAATATGAATTTCATAGCTCAAAGTAACGAACCTCACTATCACCGTAAAGGGAAGCACATTGAATCCAAGTTTCATTTGATAAGGGAGTTCGTGCAGCGAAAGGAAGTGGAGATACTAAAGATAACCTCATTGCATAATCTACCAGATTCATTCACAAAGACCGTTACAAGAAAGAGTTTTATAGCTCATGTTGAGGGGATGGCTGTTATGATACTCTAGTAATATGTTCTTTAGTGCAAGGGTGAGTTTGTTGGGATAATCTCCTAAAAGCATACCATGTAAACACAATTCAAAAATTCAAGACTAAACATATTATGATTGCATTTGTACTTTTTAAATGTTTTATCTAATATATTTTTATTTACATGTGAATGTTATATCAAGGTCTACGAATGTTAGACATGTAAATCACGGATACTCAGATGTACTTTAAGTGTGAGTATAGATTGACACAACATTTCTTATTACATCCTAAATCATAAATCACAACTAGATTAACAAAACTAGGCATTTTATTCGGAAAATGTTTTGTCAACCAATCCCTATACACCTCTCTTGTTATATTACTTTGGAGACTCTGAATTTGAGTAATAATCTAATTTGGCGATCAATCCCAGTTCAAATCAATCCCAGTTCAAATTTCTCAGTTGGTCTCCTCAAGAGTGCTTGATCTCAGCAGAAATCGTGCTGAGGGGAATGTCCCAAAAAGCATTGGCTCATTGGGTAAGCTGCAAGTACTCAACTTGGGAGGCAACTTGCTTTCAGGTAGGGTTCCTTCAGTCTTAGAGAATTTCACTGAGCTTGTCGTGCTTGATTTGTGTCAAAATCCATACTTGGTGAGTGAGATTCCCAGTGAGATTGGAAAGCTTGAGCCGCTTTTTTCGCAAAACTCTGCTTTTCATGAGAAAAGCAAAACAATTGTGAGAGGCAGGTGTTTTACGGTCAAACGCGGGATCCCGCTTCAAAGAAATTCCGTATACACATATATATATATATGCACACACACATCCTCCCTTCACATTCACCCATATATTACACACTCTCCAACACTTTCTTCACATCCCAAAATGAAGTTAACTTCTTTCCGTGTGCTATGCTTCCTTTCTATCATCTTTATCCAATCCTGCCAGAGAACCTGTGACAAACTACCCATCGAGTACCCATTCGGCACCAGCTCTGGCTGTGGCGATCCACGCTTCCAAAAATACATAAAACTGTGACCAGCAAAAGCTCACCTTATATAACCACCCACACTGGTAGCTACCCAGTCACCAACATAGACTATACTAACCAAGTCATATACATATCTGATCCCTCCATGTCTACTTGTTCTTGCACACAACCAAGCAAAGGTTTTGGCCAAGACTGGGATGCTCCATTCTCTTTTCATGATGATACTGTCTTCACTCTACTTGACTGTTCAATCGCTTCATCGCCTATCTATCAATCAAATGGCATCAATACTGGTGACAACAGCTCTGTAATTCCCATGTGTGATAAAGAAGGCACACCCATATGTAGTTTTTTGTACTCTTGCAGGGCAATTAGCATGCTTAAGTCTCCCAATATCTACCTGTTGTGTTTACACACCGGTCGATCTCGGACCAGCATTCCAGATGGATTTACAGAAGTTGCAATGCTCTTCGTATTCCGGATTTTATAGCTTCAGCGAGCAGGAATCTAACCCTGATAACTGGAAGTATGGGATAGCTCTTAAGCACGAGTTTAATGTGTACAATGACTATCCCAGCACTTGTGCAGATCGTGAAAGAAGTGGTGGAGCTTGTGTTTATAGTGGGAATTACAACTTATTTGTTTGCAACTGTCCTAATGGGATAAACACCACATCAGATTGTGTCTTCTCGTCTTATAATAATAATGCTTTAAGGTTTCTCCCATGGCAGAGAGGTAAGAAGTATGGGTTCATTTTCTTCTTCAAGAACTTTCTTTTTATTATTTTAAACCTTTTAATATTGTGCAAATTTTGATATTGATGCAGGTATTTGGGTAACTTATCTTTTGGCATTGCTTTGAAACTCGCCCAAGACTGAAGATCATCAACAAACAGCAAAATTGGAACCTACAACGAACAGGATATGTTCTGGAGATAAACTGGTCTAATCGGAGAAACCTAAGGCTCATTTTTCCTTTATGCTATGTAGAAGAATTTGTTCCTGGGTTGCAATGTAACTTCACAAGTAAGAAATGTGCTAAATAAGGAAAAAAAGTTCCAAATTTTCTGTTTTTCTTTCTTCTCTTTATCTTGGTACAAAGTGCAGAATCAATACTCCCTTATACAACTTGCCAAGATACCAATTCAATTGACATAAAAGTATTTTAAAAAAATTGAGTGGCTGTGAGTGCATTAGAAAAGCAAATGTTGTGATACAGCTTGTAAAGTGGAGCTCTATGGAATTAGAGGGAGTAAATTTCAAAGAAAATGTTCTTCCTTCAGCACTACTTTTCTTTGCAAGTTCCAAAAAGTGCTTTATACCCCACATTTTTTAGCATTTAGCATCAAGAATTTATTCAAGGTCCGCAAACGACAATGGTCAGTGCTAGCTAGTTTGCTATGCTAAAAGAACAAGTTTGAGAACTCCCAACAAAGATTGAACGAGATCATGTATGCTGACAATGTTAATACCAACAAACATACATCATTTAGCAGTCAGAGCAGACAGACGCTAACGAACATGACCAGGGTCGAAAGATAGACGAGGAATGAGATGCCGAGAGAGATGACTGTCATCTTGACCTGAACCTTGAATGAAGCCATATTAGGAACTCAGAAGCAAGGTCACCATTCCAGGAAGCCCCGTTCTCAATGAGTAAAGGGTGAAGGAAAACAAGGAACTTTCATAAAGATAGTGGAGGGGCTGTAACTAGGAACAGAGGCTGCTCTCGGTTTTTTTGCAGAGGGATGCCAATTTCCTCCTCCTGTCTTTTTCTACTCTATATTACATAACATTTAACCAGATTCTGCCCTTGAGCATCCTAAGGTTTCATTAAGAAAAGAAAAGAAAATGGGAGACAATTAAAACAGAAACCAAAAGAAAGAATAAAGAATTTTGAAGAGCACAGTGTATCTAACTCATAATCCATCGGATATATACAAGAATATACCATATGATAGCAAAACTGATCTTCTGTGTTCTCTTTCAAATTAATCTTTATCATACCTTGAATATCATATTTGCTATTAGATCATGGTCATCTCATATTGCAGCACTGAGGTTTAACTTGATTTTGCACATTTTTCCACAGGCAGGCCATTTGTCTAGGAGACTGGTAATGAGCAGTGTAATAATCTTCAACACATCCAAACTGGCAATACTTCAAGCTGTGCACATACTCGACTGGTTTCAAACTTTTGAACTGTTCTACCCACATCCCCATGCTCACATCTTCCATCTTGAACAACTGCACCATGCAGCAATTACATTAAAACACAATGTGGCAATATACGAAAAATGGTGCAAACCAACATGCACAGGAATGCGTAAGGACGCACAAACGTGCACACACGCATATATAAACATATAATCAAGAGCAAAAGTAGATTACTGGAACATACTCTCAACTTGTGTCTTTCGAATTCCGTGACAACAAACTTTGCAATGTCAGATGATATGATGTAGCCCGGACCATTAGCATAGGCCGGATAATCTTCTTCAGGCCATTCCTGGAGTTCATAACAAAATGAAATTTCATGTTGGTGAGATCACATCAATTATATCCTCACACAAAAGAATTAGGCAGTAAGATAAGTATTCAAGCTAGAAATAACATGGAATTGTTTCAGTTATAGTTTTCCCTAGTTGCTAACAGCCCATTATCAATGATCAGCTGAAACTGTGAAAATCAGCTTAGAATCAATAAGAGCTATGAGTATTGTCTAGGTGATAAAAAAACCTATTAAGATGCATGTTTTAAAGGGCGGAGAATTTTAAAACAATAACAGAAAATCTCCAACTACCAGCCCCAGAAGAAAGCTTAGCACGACCCTTTACAAGGAATACAGTGCCTCAAGAAACAGAAGCATCTAACATTTAAGAAAGCCAAATTGTCAATGCAGAATTACTACAACATAGACGGAAAAGCTTTTGACTCCTCATTAGGATTCCCTTATCTCCCAAGGCAATAACTATACCACCTCCAGCACATCTGGAAAACAAACATGGAAAATCAAACCACACAACTACATCATGGATACAATTAAGTGAGAATACAGACAAAAAAAATCATATAAATGCCAACTTATCGGCAACAAAAATTTAACTCTTGAACAAGAAAGAGGAGGAAAGTATAGGACACCAAGCAGAAGATGAAAGTGAATTCCCCAAGGACTGTAGAATCAGAAGAATTCATGTACCTCGTATGTCACTGCCCATTTTCCATGACGCAAGGGCTTGTGGTTGTAGTTCATATTTCCTATGTACAGACTTCTATCTTCATGGACTTTCTTTACCTCTTTGAGAACAGTATCCACCTTAACAAAGGTATCATCATCACACTTCATGATATACTTTGCATCAATTGTGCGAACCTGCAAACAATCTCCTAATGTGAGGAAATGCAAGAAAACAATGAAAATAGGCACACAAAAAAAAAAGGAGAAGCATATACATTAACTAACAACGTAAAAAGTTTGCAACCACTCACCCCGTATTCACAGATTGCAACAGTCTTCAGCACAACAAGATCATAGTTATCCATGTATGGAACAATGACAATATCACCAAAATACTCGGCTTCTCTCTTTAGCTCCACATTTACTTCTTTTCTTCCATGCTAAAAAATACCAAAATTTTGCGAATATGACTATTATCATCTTCCACTTGAAAGAGGGTCCCCAATATGAAACATAAAGATCATTCTAACCCTTACCACTGCAACAAAAAATCGAGCCACTGCTTTAGAAGATTGTATCAATTCGTGCTGCATCCAAGACTTCCTCACCGCCATCCGCTCAGAAAAATGGTTGCCAGCAGAAAGGATACCAATGAAAAATTCAACATCGCCATCAGGAAGCGCTGGAGCTCGCCATTTGTTTAACATTTCAAGGTGCTTTTTTGGAGCAAAACTTGGATAAGAAGTGGGCAAGGAAGCAGCAAAAACAGAGTGCACATCAATGTCCCCATTCAGCGTAAATCCTGTGGCATCCTCAAGGGCATATCCCTGTAATTATTACAAAGGCTTTCAAAACCTTCAGAATTCATTCCAAATTTCAAATAGGAAATATTCAAGAAAGAAACAATAAAACTAAATAAAAATGATAGAGGGAGGTTACTTGAGAACATAAAAAATAGGTACAAAATAAAGGACGCTCCTTCCATATTCATGGGGTTGTTATCTAAAGGCTACTCACAATTCGATATGGAAACGAAGTAACATGTCTCCCATCTACAGTGATGTGGTAACCTTCCAAGCCAGCCATTAGGGTAAGAACAAATAACTTGCCCTCCGCAAAAGGGTACAACCAATCTACTTTCACCTTCTTTGTTCGCCCAATTAGTCTATTCAACCACCATTGCGCCTTTGACTCTTCCATGTGATCGTCATCACCACGAATCCATTTCTCACACTTCACCTGCCCATCAACTTAAAAGAAATCCATAGAATCAGCAAGTATTTGAAATAACTTAATCAACAAAACAAAATTAAGAGCGGAAAACAATTAAGAGAGCTTGAAATAGTAAAATAGTTTGGACTTTGGTTCAATTGCGATTGAATTTCACAACTCAAATGAATATGAGAAGTCAAATCAATCAAATCCAATTATGACTTTTGGTTTTAAGCATCTAAACACCATATCGTAGGATAAAATATGAATGCAGATGCAAAATCTTTTAGCTTTTCATTAAGAAGCATGATACAGTGATATTACTATACCAAAAGAAAGGACACCATCTGACCATCTAAATTGAGAATATAACAGTTGAAAATACAAATATGCCTCCTGGCGAATGTGAGACTCCGAATTGAGATTGCTCTTAAACTGCGCTTCAGGGCTATCCCATTTAACATCCAACTTAACATTCAGTTACCATTACAGTTATTCACACACAATTCACAACTGAACTGTCATCAACATCATTTACGTACCTCACATGAATTTTAATGTCATTTAACATCAAAAATCAAAATAAAAAAATCATATCTGGGAGAACACAAGGGAATCCTACTAACCAGTCTCTTCATCAGCCCTGGATTGCCAACCCTCGCACCTCAATGCCGTCCCCCACTGCATTCGATAGCAAGTATTTTGCTCGATCACAGGCTTCCCACTCCAGTCACCCTTTAATCTCGGATTGAAATGCAGTATTCTTGGTGGGTCCTCCCCATCCACCGTATTCAGCCCCTGCAACTCTAACATGAACTGCGACACCATTTCCTCCTCCCCCTCCTTCACCACCGCTATTTTCGGGTTGTTCTCCGCATGTGCCCACCTTGGCACACCAACAACCGTTATTTGGGACCCCAGCGTCAGCCCGCATGGCAGAACCATGACCCGTCCCCTCGAGCGAAACTCCGATCCAGATAATGATATCGAATCAGGGCATGAAATGGAACGGTTCTCCTGGTCTGCGGATGGGCTAATGTCGATTTTCCCGGACTCAATCTCGTCCCAGAGCCTCTTGCCTTGAACCCACGCGTCTTTGGCGGCCTTGTGCAGCACCGAGAACTCGTCCCTACTGGCATCAACGGTGTCGAATACGCTGTCATTGAAGAAGAGACCCGAAGTCCTCTTAAACTCTCGAATTCTCCGCTCTTGACGGATAGACGCGGATTTATCATCAGGCGACTCGAAAAGGACAGTTGTCGGCGACGCGTCGCTGAGAGAACCGTCACCGGAGGCAAACCCCGACCCAGTTTTGAAAAGGAGAGGGATTTCAAAACTGATAAAGAGAAGATAGATGAAGAGGAGCCCAATTAAGACCTGAATCAATGTTACTCGACTCGAGTTTGATGGAATTAAAGCCTCAAACTTGGCTCGCTTCATTGCTTCTACTGATTTCGTTCTCCAAAACCCACAAAGGAACCGTCCTTTCTCTTCTAAATTTGCAGTGAATCAGTACTCAAAACGGTTTTTGAAACCTAAATCTAGAAATCGATTACGACCGACAAAGTCTAATTTGGTCTTTTAAACCTTCTTAGCACAGAATTTGAATTGGAAGGGTAAATAAAGGATGTTGGAGATGGGAGGGTTTTTTCTTTCTTTTTTATGACGGCTAATGCATGTAAGCCATGGTTTCATCCCTCAATTATTATATGATAATTTATATCCCAACCAACTCACCCATCCGAAGTGATCGTTTGATGTTAAGAAGAAAAAAAAGTAGGACAATTTTAATATTTAAGAATTCAAAAAAAAGAAAAAAACTAGAATAACGATGTTATTATGATAATAATGTTGATTAGTGAATGCTCACTTTATTAGTGTATTTGGAGGCTTCTTACTTCAAGATTAGCGGTAAGTTTATTGTAACTCATATTTATTATAAACATTTTCATGGCAAAGCTTACAAATTTGTAAATTTCCGTTCTTGATATTTCGGATAAAAATTACTTGAATTGGGTATTAGAAACTGAGATTCATCTAGAAGCTATGGGTCTCAGTAATACCATTCAAGAAGATAATAATGCATCCCCGCACGATCGCACAAAAGCTATGATTTTTCTGCGTCATCATCTTGATGATGAATTACAAAATAAATATCTCATTACAAAGAATCCTCTTATTTTGTGAGAAAATTTAAAAGAAATGTTTGAGCATTACAAAAATATAGTTATTCCTAAAGTTCGATATGATTGGATGTATTTGAGATTGCAAGATTTTAAATCTTTAAGTGATTACAATTCTGCTTTATTTAAAATCACTACACAACTTGAATTATGTGGTGAAAATGTTTATGAATCTCAAAAGTTGGAAAAAACTTTTTCTACTTTTCATGGATCCATCCAACATGTTTGATTGTGGCTGAGCAAAACAATAAGCTGTTATTGAAAAACCATCAGTCTCGTCCCACTAGAGTCGTACCGTTCCCTGAAGTGAATGTAGTATCTCATAGTGGCCGTGGGAGAGGACGTAGTTATGAAAGAGGAAGAGCAAGAGCAAGAGGTCGTTGGAATGGTAATCGAAACCATGAAACCTCATATAGTTCATATCGCCAGAAGCGATATAGTGAAGGAGAATCAAGTCAACATCATCATAAGCCCCAGAAGGGCCAATAAACTATTTGTTATAGGTGTGGTGTTGAAGGACATTGATTTTAAAATTGTCGCACACCAAAGCACTTGGTTGAATTGTACCAAGTTTCTATCAGAAAACAAAATGTCACGCCCCGACCCGCCGGCACGTGACGTGTATCTAAGCTACACTCTCGACTCTTTATTATTTTTCAAATATCAACGAAATATTTTAAATAATATAATTATCAGTATACTTAAAATATAGGTGTTAAATTTATAAGTATATAATAGTATCATATAATCGATTGAGACTCCAGCTCAGCCATCCCCCCCCACCGGGTCCACTCAACCCTTACGCAGCGACTCTGGTATGTACACCGACTGCCCTGTCCTGTCTGCGCTCCCAGTCTCGTCACAGTTGTTTCACCTGAAAATAAAACAATGGGAAGTAGGGGGTGAGCCGAGGCTCAGTAGGGAATACCGAACTCACCCCAAAACATTCACAATAATTATTGGCAGAAGCACGACAATTTAATGAACACTTCCATTTCTCAACCCGCCTCGAATATCCGTCATCACCTCGGACGCCCTCCGACCTCATTCTTTTTCCTTCTTTTCTGTTTTTTTTTTCCTTTTTATTTTGCTGTTTCTCCCCCTCTCTGGAATCTTCTGAAATGTTCTTTTTAATTTTATTTTTTTTTCCTTTGTTTCTTTCTTTTAATTCAATGCCCATTTAATTGGGTTTCCATAATTCTTACAATTTTTAGTAGTCATAGTGGATATATATTTGTTTGTATTGATTTAGTTTAACCTGAATTTAATCTATCTATTTTACTATCATCTCATTGTACGCGTGTCACTATCTTATTCATTATTGATATTATTCTCGAGTCGGGGTATCACACAAAAGGTTGCTGAAACAAGCTTTGCCAAGTTTGATGATGTTGATGATTTAGACAACTTTGATGATCTTGAAGATTTCAATGATTTAGCTAATTTGGATGTTTCGGATTTCTTACAAGATCTCAATATTTGTAAATAAATTTATTTACTTGTTGAGTTTACTTGTTGTATTGTGCTTTAATTATGAAGGTATTCAATTACAAGAAATAAAATTTAGTATTTTATATATATATATATTCTTTTGATTAGTTTACTTAATTTAAAATAATAAAAAAAATTGAAAAACAAAAGCTCGGAATCAGTGACGGTGGGTTTCGATCCTCGGACCTTCTTTTTCTATTCTATATTGGATCTCACCACCACTTAGTCATTCACCCCGGGCTTGTCAAGTTTATACTTTATTATATTTATATACAATATAATATTTACTTATATGATCCTTTTGGGTTGATATGTGATGCAACTTATTTTATTTTCTTCTTTAGAGAAATGGTTGACGAAGATATGTGTCTGATTGATAGTGGAACAACTCATTCTATATTTCAGCATCGAAAATATTTTTTGGATTTAACATTGCTTGAAGCAAGTGTTCATACAATCTCAGGCAAATAAAAAATAATTGAAGGTTCCAGAAGAACCAATATTGTGTTACCTAGACGTACAAAAATTTAAATTAGAGATGCATTGTACTCTCCCAGATCACGAAAAAATTTGATTAGTTTTAAAGATATTCACCGAAATGGATATCACATTGAATCTGAAAGTGAAAATAATATAGAATATTTATACATCACTTCAATTGTATCAAGCCAAAAGCTTGTGTTAGAAAGATTCAAAGTTATCTCTTCAAATTTATATTATATCAGTATAAAGTGGATTGAATCGCATGTTATATAACTCATAAGAGTTATCATGATCATGGTGATCATGAGATAAAACATCAGAAGTGTTTCAATCTAAAAGAATTCATACTTTGGCATGATCGCCTTGGTCACCTAGGTTCTATAATGATGCGTAGAATAATTGAAAATACAAATAGACATTCATTAAGAAACCAGAAGTTTCTTTTGCCTAAAGATTATTTGTGCCCCTTGTTCAAAATGAAAGTTAATTGTGAAACCATCTACTCTGAAGGTAGGAATGAAATCTCCTAATTTCCTTCAACGCATTCATGGTGATATATGTTGACATATTCATCCACCATGTGAACCATTTCGTTACTTTATGGTTTTGATAGATACATCATCTAAATGGTCACATGTTTGTTTATTATTTACTCGTAATATTGCATTTGCTAGATTGCTAGCTCAAATTATTCGTTTACGAGCACAATTTTTAGATTATCCCATTAAGTCAATTCGACTAGATAATGCTGGTGAATTTACTTTTCAAACATTTTATAACTATTGCATGTCATTGGGAATTGATATTGAACATCCAGTTGCTCATACTCATACACAAATGGGTTAGCAGAATCTCTTATAAAACGTCTTCAATTGATTGCTCGTCCCATGCTTTTGAAAAGTAAATTACCTATTTATGCTTGGGGTCATGCTATTCTACATGTTGCATCTTTGATTCGTATTCGGCCTTCAGCACACCATACACATTCACCTTTACAATTGGTATGGTCACCAACCTAATATTTCCCATCTATGAGTTTTTGGTTGTGCAGTTATGTTCCTATTCCACCTCCATAGCGCACCAAGATGGGACCACAACGTCAACTTGGTATTTATGTTGGTTTTGATTCCCCTTTTATTATTCGATATCTTGAACCACTAACTGGTGATATTTTCAAAGCTAGGTTTGCAAATTATCACTTTGATCAATCTATTTTTCCTCCTTTAGGAAAAGAAAGTTATCTATCCTATAAAGTCAAAGATATTGGTTGGTACACTCTCACACAATCTCATCATCAGATTACAAAATATTGCTAATCAATTGTCTGATGCTTTTACTAATACTTCAAAGGTATTGCAATCTCATGTCTAGAAATGCAACTGCACGTATTGATGTCCCTGAAGAACGTATAATAAATGATAAATTAAAACCACGCCAGAAGCGTGGAAGACTAGTGGGTGCAAAATATAGATTTCCTCGAAAAAGGAAATCACAAGTTTTAAATGAACCTCTAGAAGAGGATATTCCTGAAGAGAATGCTCCAAAAGAGTTGAATGAAAATCCAGACGAGAATATTATTACTCAATCTCAACTTTCTATCCAAAAATCTCCTGACGAGATAATACCTCCAGAAGAGGTACATGTATTGTATAATAATGAGAGCTCTATAGATCGTGAAAAAAGATGGGATAGAAGTAAGATTATTGTCGATGACATATTTGCATATGCAATTGCTATTGATATTACCAGAAGTAATGAGGATCCTAAACCAAAATTCTTCGATGAATGTCGATGTAGAAATGATTGGCCAAAATGGGAAGAATCTATCAAAGCAGTTTTAAACTCTTTAAATACAAGAGAATTATTTGGACCTATAGTCCAGACACCAGAAGATGTCATACCCGTTGGACACAAATGGTTCTTTGTGAGAAAGCGAAATGAAAATAATGAAATTACAAGATACAAAGCTAGACTTGTGGCACAAGGGTTCTCGCAAAAACCTGGAGTTGATTACGAGGATACATATTCTCTTGTAATGGATGGAATTGCATTCAGATTTTAAATTAGTTTAACAGTCGCTGAATGTATAGAAATGCGTTTAATGGATGTTGTTATGCATATTTATATGGTTCGTTGGATACATATATTTACATGAAAGTCCCTAAAGGATTTAAATTGCCTAAAGCAAAACCTCGAGAGTTATATTCAATTAAACTCCAACGATCGTTATATGGATTGAAGCAATCCGGATGAATGTGGTATAATAGACTTGCTGAGTACCTTGTTAAAGAAGGATTCGCAAATGATCCAATTTGTCCTTGTGTTTTTATTAAGAAATCGGATTCAAGATTTGCTATAATTGCAGTATACGTTGATGATTTAAATTTAGTTGGAACTCCTGGAGAGTTAACCAAGGCTGCTGATTATTTAAAAGCAGAATTTGAGATGAAAGATCTTGGAAAAAAAAAATATTGTCTCGGCCTGTAGATCGAGTACAAAACTAAAGGAATTCTTATCCATCAATTTACTTATACCGAAAAGGTATTAAAGCAATTTTATATGGATAAAGTTCATCTTTTGAGTTCTCCGATGGTAGTTCGTTCACTTAATATCAAGAAAGATCCACTTCGACCCAAGGATGATGGGGAGATATTACTTGGTCCAGAAGTACCATATCTAAGTGCAATTGGATCTCTAATGTATCTTGCAAATTATACGAGGCCTGATATAACATTTGCAATAAATTTATTGGCAAGATACAGTGCTGCTCCGACTCGACGTCACTGAAATGGCGTAAAACATATTCTCATATATCTTCAGGATACAACTGACTTGGGGTTATTTTACTCATTTGAGTCCAAGCCTCAACTAGTTGGATATGCAGATGCTGGATATCTATCTGATCCTCACAATGCCAAATCTCAATCTGGCTATGTGTTCACTTATGGTGGAACTGCTATTTCATGAAAATCAGTGAAACAAATAATTATAGCAACTTCTTCTAATCATTCCGAGATAATAGCAATTTACGAAACTAGTCGGGAATGTGTGTGGTTGAGATCAATGATTTCACATATTCAAGAAAGATGTGGACTTCAATCTGTCAAAGATGTGCCAACAGTATTATATGAAGACAACGCTGCATGTATAGCACAACTTCGAGGAGGATACATAAAAGGTGACAGTTTTAAACATTTCTTCAGTGCACATGATCTCCAAAAGAAGTGAGGAAATCAATGTTCAGCAAATTCATTCTAGTGATAATTTGGCATATTTGTTCACAAAGGCACTTCCACCAGTAACATTCAAAAAGTTTGTATATCAGATTAGAATGCGTCATCTGAAAGATTTATCGTGAAGTCATAAATCAGGGGGAGTAATAGTATGAAGATATCAACATTGATTGTATTATTTTTCCTTCGACCAAAGGTTTTTTTTTCCCATAGGTTTTTTTCTTGCCAAGGTTTTAACTAGGCAATCCTTTCACTCCTTCCACCAAATTTCTATACAAGAATGATGTACTCTTTTTCCTTCACTAAAGTTTTTATCCCACTGAGTTTTTCCTTAGTAAGATTTTAACGAGGTATATTCTATGTATACGTGGTCATCCAAGGGAGAGTATTATGATAATAATGTTGATTAGTAGATGCCCACTTTATTAGTGTATTTGGAGGCTACTTATGATGTGATTAAACCTATATTATTAGTAGTTGAAGGAGACTATTTAATAAGTGGTTAAACCATTAATTTAGTTGTTATAAACTAATCTTATATAAAGGGATGTTTAGTGAAATGAAAATACACATCAATTTCTCTACATTTTCTCTCTTGTAAACTCTTTCTAAATTTCCTTCAAGTATTATTCTAAATATTCTTCCTAAATACTTGTCTCTTTTAATTTTGATTTTGAAAATATTCTGCGCTTATTTTACAAAAGATATTTTATTGATTTATTGGTTTAGTCCTTTATCAGGCAGGTGTCCCAAAACCTTCTCCCAAATTGAGTATAAAAGTAATTGAAAAATTCATTTAAAAAAAAGTTGTAGGGTCCACCCAGTATTCTACACATTTCACTTTCATTTTCATGGGTCAATCAGCCACTTATTCCCAAAGCACATTTAACCAAAACTATATAATAAAGTAATAAACTTGTCTCCCACTTGTCTTCAAAGTAGATTTAACGAAAAATATAAACATGTCTCCATCGCCATCCGCAACGAAAGTTCAAGTCGAGACAGTTACATTCCCACCGGCAGTTAAGCCTCCGGACTCACACAAAACTCTAGCTCTTCCTCGACAGCGCAGGTTAGTCGACGCACCACCCACACACTTTTTAGTTTTTAAAGTCCGATACTGAGTTAGTTAGAGACCGAGTTAGACTTGTAATGGAGGTTTTTGCTGTGTGTAGTTTTCTTTGGACTCGAAGGAGGTACCAACAAAAGCAACACCACGATCTCTGGTGCGAATTCCGCTTCAGAAGCCGGGCTTCTGGTAGGCATAGGCGGTCATAGTGTCTGGGCGAGAAAGCATATTAAGAAAAACATATCACTGTTGTTTTGTGGAGAGCGAGAAATGATCCCTTTGTAAACAACGAGCCATAAATGGCTGGCGAAATTAATTTCAAGCTAAGGAATTGTTCAATATTGTGTTGGTTTTTCTAATGAGTGGATGGGAGTGTGATATTAGAGTTATGGTTTTTTGGATTTAATATTGAAATTTGTGTATTGGGATTTGTAAAAAAAGTTTTGATAGAAGAGTCTAAAATTTCTATGGGACGTAGGTGATATACTATAATTACAATATTTTAAAAAAAATGTAAATTCATCATGCATGTATAAAACAACTTAATTTTATGTCTACACTCTCTATTATATTATTTGAAACAACGAATAGATGCATGTTGTAATCAAATTTCACTTCAAACCGATAATTTATATAGCATATATACATTAATTATATTATTTTCAAAAATAATGTAATTTGATATTAAATGCACAAAATAACTCAATTCTTAGTTTATATTATTTATTACATTATTTAAAAAAATGAATATATGTTCTAGTATCATATTACAATAAATTTCACTTCAAACGGACATATTATATAGAAAATAAAATAATTATATTATTTTAAAAAATAATTTAATTTCATACTGAATGTGTAAAACAATCCAATTTTGAGTAATATTATTTGAAACAACGAATATCAATGAAATTTCACCTTAAACGGATAACTTACATAGCCTATATAATAATAACATTATTTTCAAAAACAAAGTTATTAAGATTACGCATATCAAAGCTATGAATGATTAGTCTTGTCGAAAAGTTTTTTACGCGCTGACTCTGAATATGTAATTTGTTTCGAAATCTAACTTACATTTTCAGAGATAAAACTTTTTAAAAATTCGTTTATAAAAAAAACTATGCCACAATTTTTAATGAGTTTTTAAAAAAATTAATTTGGTTATGTCACATGAGGAGGCTTGTTGACGAGCCAAACCATTGTCGAGCTATTCAGGCTCGAGCTCGATAAGGCTTGGCTCAAGTTCGTTATGGTTCCAGCTCGAACACATGTATAGGCTCGTTTATCAAATGAGTTCGAATTCGAGACTTGTACTATTCGGCTCGTGAGCTTGCGATTCGGCTCGTTAAGGATTATAATATTATTAATAACATAATTATATATAAAATTACAAATATATATTATAATATAAATATATATTACGATAAATATATATTACATATAAATATATAATCCATAAATTATAAAATTATAAATACATATCTAACATTTTTAACAAGCCGAGCTTACGAATACTAAAACAAAACAAGTTCGAACACTTAAATAAAGTTTGATTCGAGTCCGAGCCCCAGCCTTTCCTGCCGAGTCAAGCCTGAACATTCCCTATGTGGAAGTGCCATAGAGTTGTAGACTTGGATTATATTGGAAGCTAAAAGGTTGTGTATTTAGCGTCATTGATCAAATAATCAACATTAAAAAAGGTTTTTTTTGTTGATAATTTCTTTACATGGATTTTTTTTATTTCATTTAATCTTTTAAAAGTGTTTGTAACACAATACACACTTAAGTATTTGAATCAGGGCCAATAAAGACAAAATTAACTAATTGAATGACAAGTTTGCCCTTTCTTTCTCTCACACACTCTCTCCATCTCTCTCACACACAACCTTGCCAACAATAGATCCTTGTTGTCAAACCACCGTTTTTATCGTTGTAACTACCAAAACAAAGCTTGAACTATCAAGAGAAAAACTCAACAAACCACGAAATTTTTTATCTATTGTAGCTACCATAATCACGAAGAAAAGTTTGCGGCCATCAAAACTTCTCTCCTTCAATCCGGCAAACTCGACCATCGTTTTGGAAACCGAAAACATCCTTGAGCTCACAAGAGCAAGAGCTATGAATTCTGGGTAAATTGGTGAGTTTTACAAAAAATCTTCTGAATTCTGGGTAAGAAATCATCTGAATTTTTTTGGTGAGTTTTGTAAAATCCTCTGAATTCTAGGTAAGTTTGACAAATCATCTATTCATCTGAATTTTTTTTTCTTTCAATTTTGAGAAATTCTCTTACTTTTTTGATAGGAAATTTGGAGGATTTCTGGTAATATTGTTTAAAGTTTAGGAGTTTAAGATTTTGGGGGTTTAGTTTAATTTTAAAAATTCTCTGATATGTTTTGGTGAAATTTTGTGAAATGCTTTAAATTTTGTGTAAGTTTGAGAAATTCTC
Source organism: Euonymus europaeus (assembly GCA_963580455.1). Taxonomy (NCBI): domain Eukaryota; kingdom Viridiplantae; phylum Streptophyta; class Magnoliopsida; order Celastrales; family Celastraceae; genus Euonymus; species Euonymus europaeus. The sequence continues at coordinate 6,932,161 of OY756965.1, forward strand.
TGAATTTTTTTTTCTTCAGAAATTCTATAATTTTTTGATATATTTTATGAAATCTTTTGAACTTCTAAATTTTGAAAACTCCTCTAATTTGTTTGAGTGAGTTTTGAGAAATTCTTTGAATTCTGCATAAGTTTGAGAAATCCTCTGAATTCTGGATAAGTTTGATAAATTTTTTGAGTTCATTTAGAGGATTTGCCTATTGAACATTTAAACATATCGACAGTAATCTTATTGGAAATTTTTTTTCACGGTGATTCTAAATCTATATATATTTTTTAAAAAATATGACTTGTATTTTGAGTTATAAAAATATTTTAAAGTTTTTAAAAGATAAATAAAATAAAATGAATCTAATGATATCACCATATGTCCTGAGCATAAGCAGCGGGCGGATGTATTGGGGGTTTCAGCTCGGGTGAAAAAAACAAATTTTTTTTACCAAATATACTTCTCCAACTCACAGCCCACATCCCAACCCACTATACTATACTGTATCTATCAATTGGCACTCAACACTCTAGGTTTGTCGTTAGTGTCCCTCATCCATCTGCCCCTGCTTCCATCGTCGACTTCGTCTGCTACTCTACTCGATTGCTCTGCCTTTGACTGCCAACAAGGTTAGTGTTTTAGGCTTTTAGCCTTTATCAATTTTAATACTTATTTGAGCATGAGTCATGCTATCCCTCTTCGGCTCTCCATTGTTACTCTTAGGTTGCCTGTTAGTGTTACTATTATCATTCATAAGTCTAACTTGCAGACTGAGCATTACTGTTAGTGCCTATTACTCTAAGGTTGTATCGTAAGTCTAACTTGCAGACTGAGCATTTGTTTAATTGTTCATACTATAATTTCTAATGGAAATCCATATGTATGTAGAACAAATCTTAGTTGGTAATTATTGCGCATGATGTTGATCCAATTGTGCATAAGAAAATAGCTACAGTTCTGTGCCTTACATCAGTGAAGAATGAAGATAAGATGGAATTTAGCAGGATTGTGGAGGCAGTCAAGGTAATGCTTTATTGCGTTATGCTTCTGAATGGCGGGATCAAATTCAATGGTGCTTCATGTGCTCTATCATGATAGAAGCATAATCTTAGTTGTAAAACTAAACTTTCTAAAATGATTTTCCAATTGCATTACTCTGCTTCATACTTTATTTTTGCATAATAGGCATCATAGGGCACATTAGTACAAATATTTACATATCTTATTTTGTATAGATGCAACAGAAACGCACAAATGCATGGAACATAGTGGATTGCAGTAGCAACTAATTATGCGATTGCTTTGACCTCGTATTCGAGTGATTATTTTTTGGGAGTTGATGCTTTGTGGATCACTGGTATTGAATCCTTTTACTGAATTGAGGTTTATACTAATTTTATAACATGTTTCATTGTATTTTTTTACATGCTAAGGAATCTATGAGTTTCATTTAATGTATGTCTGCTTGTTCATAACCAAAAAAAAAAAATTGGGGCGCTACCCCGAACTCTGTCCCTTTACAATTCAGCCCAGGATAAATTAAAATCATGGATCCGCCACTGTGCATAAGAATTTATTAGAATAAGGTAGATTTGTGTATAATTATTTGAAAAATGTATTGAAATATTAAAAAGTTAAAACTAGTCAATGGAATACACATTTTCATTAATCGATTTATTGGCGAATGCCTCTAAAAAAATTCCACAAACAGAAATTGCAATTTTATTTTTTATTAAATTATTAATATTTATTGATTCTGAATTTATAATAAGCATTTTTATAACACATAAAGTAGTACATTAAATAGGATCGTTGGGACTCAAAAAGCTTGATTTTGAAGGGTGGGAAGACTTGGGCCTTTGATAGTTGTGAAACTCATTATTGCATTCTCAATTGTCATTACAAAAACATTATTCTTATTTGAATTTTTCTTAAAAGCAAGAGACTTCTACCTAAAGTTCTAGAAAACTCTCTGTTCTCTCTACCTGCCCTCTCCACTGCCCAAGTGTAATCTTTAATTGAGAATATTTAATTCAAAGGAAAATTTAATGGTTTCCCCTTAGAATTGAACATGGTCAAGCTTTCTTCATAGTGCGTCAAGCATTCACACCTCATAATACCGAAACACTCCCCACTTAACAATATATGCGTGGTGTGCAAAAGGTACACCAGACTTATCCGAGCAGATATCTCAGACATAGTCGGACACCTTGACATCGCAACTTTGTAAGATTTGAGAAAGAAGACACGTCGTCAAGTATAATTTTAGACACAAATTACATCCTTCACTACACTATGAGAGTTCCTAACTACGAGTTATTAACATCCAATGAACTCACATTCTGACTTTAAGTGTCAGAGCGTATTTGTTTAGGAACACACCTCCGACATCTTTCAACTTATGTTTGCTCACCTTATAGGAAAGTTAAACACGTCGCCATCAACATCTGAAGAAGCTAGTTCGGCCCGTCTGCGGGAAGAAGATAATTTCCTAACTAGAATACCATAAGAGACAATAGCCAGGAGTAGTCCTCCGATCAATAATCAATAGAATCTACCAGTTCCTAACCAACAAGTTCATCACTCACTTTGCCAGTGCTCAGAATCTCTGAGTCACGGCCCTAATGCACATAAAAAAGGAGCATGAATCACTTTGGACCTTTCTCGTCAGATTCAAACAAGAGTGCTCCAAAGTTCCTAATTATGAATCTATGTTTCGTCCAAGAAACATATATTAGTAGTTCGATTTTTTTTTGAAGCACTCTCTTTTGTAGAGGACACCTCTGGATATGGTAGAGCTTTTGTCATGTGTTGAAAAATACACCATGGCAGACGAGACTATGAATGAAGCATGTGATATTACGACTTCACCAACTGATTCACCGGCTAGGAAAAGAAGCTCGAACAACTAAAACAGAGCAACTACTGATAAGAAATGGATTTCAAATGAAAAATCTTCTTCCCAGAAATTTGGCCTTACACATGTTTCTCATTTTAGTAACTACACTTCCCTTAAAACCTCTATGAGGATGATCCTAATGGAAATATAAGACTATTATATCATTAAATAATATGTAAATATGAAGACAACGCCTAGTCCAGTTGAGGATTGGAACACAACAATGATAAATACTAGCATCTCAAGGATGAGATAGAAAACCTCATCTGACAAGGGTACCTTAAAAAATTTACTAACATGGAGGAAAAGAGTAAACGGGACATGAATGATGACTGAGAAGGAAAACGATGCTAGATGAGGAGATTGAGCAAATTTTGGTACAGCTGGAACCATCAGTGCGATCATATGCCAGAACAGTCTGCTAGATTGATGACAAAAGAAAGAAATAGAGAAGAAATAAGAAATGAGGAACCAATCACTTTCTCAAAGAAATACACTAACAGCATTCACGTTCCTCATGGTAATGTGTTAGTGGTTGATGCTATCATAATCAACTATATGGTAAAATAGATTTTCATTGACAATGAGAGTGCAGTTGACATTCCTTTTTACCATACATTCAAGGAGATGAACATCTTCATTGAGAATTAGAAAACATTCACATATCTATTATACAGTTTCTTAGGGAACATGTTCTCCCTCTCAGAGTAGTTATACTCCCAATCACCTTGGGCTCATATCCAAAGTTCAAGTCATTCATGACTTATAACTTGGTATCGGGAGACCGCTCTTTTATCAAGTTTGGATAGTAGTATCAACATATCATCTAAACATGAATTTCCCAATTGATAGTGAGATAGAAGAATTAAAGGGTGATCAAAAGCTTTCTCGGTAGGTCAACGGTTTCATTAACGGAACTAATCTATGTTAAATGGTTCGATCCGTGGTTTCATTTTTTGAAAACCATGGTTAACCAAAATAATGGACTTCCATTAATATGATATGTGAACAAAAAGAATCAGAATTTAAAACTCAAATTTCCCACACAAAAAAGAAGCGTTCCACACCTTCGCTTTCTCAGTATTTCATGATAGAATTAGAAAGTACAAACCCTAGCTCCCTTTTCTTTCTGTGAAACCCTAGCAGTCGTCGTACTTGCTTCCATCGTCGTTACTTCTTCCATATTCCACGGTTTGCTTGAGGTTTACAGTTTCTAGTTTACACAATCGTAGTCTTCAAATACCATGGTCACTCTCAATCGACTCTCGCTCTCAATTGAATCAAGATCTTCAACTCAGGTTGGGTTCCTTACTTCTCATCACGTCCCATTCATTTACACAAAATGTGTTGCTGGTTCTTGATCCAATATATAATTCAATATGTGAAGATGCAGTAGTGTACTGCATATTTCTTCGATTATACACAAAACGAGTGTCAAAATTCAATTCAAAAACTTTCTCTGTGTTTTTCTGCTTCTAATACTCCTTGTTTATGGGAACTTTTCTTTTTTTATGGATGGTTCTGGTGGGAACCAAGGCTACACTGGCTTCCCTGGTTAGTTTGGGAAATGCGAATATAGCCAAACTAAATGGAAGGAGGTAGTTTGATAATTTGATTTCTTGTTTGCACTTTGTAAATTTAGTGTTTACACTTTGCAGTTTGTTATTTACTATTATTAAGTTTGTGATTTTCCCTTTGCAAATTTTCTCTCTACTGATGAGTGCGTGAATTGTTGTTTGCACTTTATCACTTTATCTAACTAAATGGAAGTAGGTAGTTCTCAAACTTCATCCAGTCAAAGTCCTGCCCCTAACACCAATTGAAGTGGGAGCTCAATAGAGAAGAGTACTAATGTTGAATCTGCATAAACAGAGGTAGTGACAGGATCCTCACTCCCCCCGTGGCCTTGTAAGACAAAATCTTAGGTATGACTGCATTTTAAAATAAAAAAAAGCAGTGAAAGAAAGGGGACAAATGGCTATATGAACTATTGTAGTGTTGATTATGCATGTAATACCTCGATTAATTGGACTTCCACATTGAGGACTCACTTGTCTCAATATTGACATAACTCTACAATGAAAATAAAATAAAAAACTCTCACTTGAGAGTAAAGGCAACCTAGTTTCACATTCATTTATATATTATGGAGAGGAGTACAGATGCATGTGTTGATATCGTTCTCCTTGATGAGCTTCCATTTAATTTTGTGGAGGGGAAGGATTTAAGAGGTTTATGTAAGAAGTTAACTTCCCTAAATTTAATGTCCCATCTCGTGCCACGATTGCAAGCAGAGTTTGGAGTGGTTTTCTAGAACGTAAGGCTATATTGAAAAGTTTCTTGCAGTGGCGTTCTTGAGTATGAGTATGATCAAATCATTTTGAATCTTTGGACTAAAGTAATGGTAATGGATTGATTTATTTTTAACACGTTGAAGATGTTCTTGTATGATTGGATCAACTCCAAGCATCTCAATAAAATCTAAAAAGTTTTCATTCTTCCCTTCATTAAGCTTCTCCCTGTGACCACGGAATGCTAAATTATTTATTGCAAGAGTTTTTACAAGAGCTATTATCCTCAATAATACTTATTTCCAATGTTCTTTCTCCCTATCTATTTGTTCTTGCACACTCTTATCAATTGTTTCATTCTTTTTTTCCTTTTCTCATATCCAGACATATACTTTCGACTACTCATAATGCTTAAATTGATAAATTACTTATCAATTAAACAATGAAATCACTCAATTAACACAACCATAGTGGCACAGTCCAGACTCCACACAAGCACAAAGGCAGCAAATCAACTAAATTAATCAAATAATCAACAAGTAACAAAGCAGCAAATCAACTAAATTAGTCAAATAATCAACAAGTAACAAGGCATCAAATCAAATAAGGATTGAGAAACGAAAAAACCTGAGCTGCCCAGCAAGACAGCTCCCTAGGTCCGCAGGCCGCAGCAAGCCAACAACCACTACCAGCTCCCATTGGCCACCGCCAGTGCCCAGGCAACCCAGCAACCAGAACCAGACACCAGTTACCAACGGGCAGCACTCCAGCACCGCAGCAGCCCAGCAACAGCAAGACATGACAGCTGTCAGGAGTCAGGACCGTAGCAACCAGCGCCCATGTGACGGAGCGGACGACGGACGCCGACGGGCGGAGACGCGGAGTGACCAAAAATAGAGAGATGTTGCTCGTTGGAGAGATAGAGAGTGGAGCATGAGACAGAGACGAGAGAGAGATAGATTAGACTTCAGAGTCCAAAAGAGGCAATTAGGCAAATTAGGGCTCGTAGACTTGTAGTAGTGAAATTGGGCCTACAGTAAGTCATATAAGTTTTACCTTTAGACCTGAAATTGGAGGGCGCAATTTCAAGTATAAAAAACGAAAAAAAGAACAAGAATATGTTAGAAGTTGGGCTCGAATCACAATATTCAGGATGTAAAATTCTAAGTTCGCCGCTAGACCACAAGCCAAATAAGAATACTGCAATTTTAAAAGAAATCTTATATATATATATATTAAAACATACTAATATTAAAAAAAAATTGGGGGCCCCCGGATTTTGGGAGCCCTGGGCGGCCTCCCCTCTCGCCCCTGCTCAGGGCCACCCGTGGTTTCTTGTCTAAAAATAATCAAAGAGTGTCTTTGACCATTGATACGTGGACTTGCATTCAAAATGTGAACTAATGGCTCTAACAACTCATTTCATTGATGACAAATGATATTTGCATAAATGTATTCTAAACTTTTTTCAAATCACCAATCATAAAGGTGATGCTACTAGAAGACTAATTGAGAAATGTTTGAGTGATTGACTTAGGTTTTCTAGGTTCTCTACCTTGAGAGATTCAATTTGAGATTTTAGAGAATACCTAGTAAATGATGTTCATTGGTGATCCGGTTGTTGAGATCTAGCAAACAGTGAGTTCGTGACCGGTTCATGATCAAGACTGATAGCACGTTTGAACCTCAATATTTATGCCCCTTCCTACCATGGAAGCTTTGCCTTTTCATAGTCTCAAAGATTCTTCTCAATTCTATGGGTCTTCAACATTTCGGTGCGTTACTAGGTATATTGATTGATTATTGTTGGATTTGAATTTTATTTGGGCTCTCTTCTTTAGTCTTGGGCTTGGGTAATATTATATTCATCGACATAAAATATGTATAAGCAATCCTACTACATAAGTATGAATTTTAAGTTCATATATTTTTACTAGTCAATATTACTCCCTTACACCATAGTTTTAAAACTCATGTGGTACTGGAAGTTCAACCACTTGAATATCAAACTGTGAGGTCTTGTGGTACCTAAAATATCACTTAAGCAATCGACCCATTAAAATTGTAGATATATCGGCATACTACAGATAGACCGTAGACCATTAAAACCTAAAAAAAAAGCCAACAGTCTGAAAATAAAATTTTGGATACAATATGCAATGTATATTATAACAGTGTGGGGAAAATAATGCGATATTAGAAGGACTTAAAAGATGTAAAGTGTAAGTTTGAGGACTAAATACTGAAATAAAAAAAATAAATTAAGAAACTGGGCGCCATAGACTTTCGGCAGATAATTTTCCAACTCCTTTTTGGCGACTTTCCAACCACTTTTCCGGCTGGTAGAGATTTTTTACATACGATCTTCAAGCCCGCAACATTTTCCCACCAAAAGAAAAAAGGATTGAGGTAGCCTTTGGTTTTAAAATTCTAGGTTTAATTGGGATTTTGGGATTAACGAATAGTTTATTGTTGGGTAGCTTAAATTAAACTTAGATTGTGTTGTAAATTAGGCTCAAGTGGGAGATTTGAACTAAATCAAAGGAGTTGATTCTTGGTGGATTTTGGGAAGATACAAGAAGGTGAGATTTTCTTGGCAACATTATTAAGTGTAGTTTAATATTAAAAAAATTAAATGGTTGGATAATGAAGTTTAGTCTTTAGTTGAATGGCTAATTATGGAATTTTGGAGAAATGGGAAAGATTGAAGAATATGAAACTTGAGAATTTGGGTTTTCTTTTGTTGGTATCCATTAAATTAAATGAAATTTATTTTATTAAATTGTAGATTGAATTGAGATGAAAGATTATATATGGATGAAGAAAGTTTGGTTAATTTTGATAGGCAGTACGTCTTGGTGAATTGGATAAAGCTTGCAATAGTGGTGGTGATTTGCGATTAATGCGAGGTAGGGATTTTCTTATCCTTTTTAGTTCGAAGTATTTTCAAGCCACCAACTTGAGTGAATGGTAAAATTTGATTTTCACCTCATTTTCTTTACTTGGTATCAAAGCGAGGTATGCTCTGTGTAGGACCTATGGGGTGGGTTTGATATGTATTTTTTCCTTAAGTGTGTTGTTATGTGGTGATTGTGTATGGTGTCTCCACTCCAAGTCACGAACTCTGCTTATCCGGTATTTTTTATTCCCATAAATCCTCGTATCGTATTTGTATTGGTGGTAATTGTGTCTTATGTGTTACATATGTACACAAGCAGGTGAATTCTGCGATGGGAGACGTGCAAGGGAGCATAGTGGGGTGCCTTATGAGGGTCATATAGTCAGATTATTACCTAGGATTGATGTTCCTAGATGGACTGGACACCCATTTCTTTTCATGGTTGGGTGGAGTAGATCCTCCAGTGAGAAGAGGATTTAGTTCAAGAGTCGAGAGGTGACTGAAAAAGGCTTCGAGGCCACATGATGGCAACAAGGTGTGTTTTAGGCATGACCAATAGGGCCATAGGAGCAAGCCGTGCACGGCCACAAAACAGAAGTGTTATAAGTACAATAAGATGGACCATAAGAGGAGAGAGTGTACTTAGGACAGTAGTGGTTCACAGCAAACACTGGTGCATGGATAATCACTTTCGCGGTAGTCGACATTGACTCATGAGCGAGCTTTTACATTGGGACATAAGTAGTGTCTTGGGCATTCTAGCATCCTTGGAGGCACTTTTTAAACCTCAATTTTTGGGCGAGGGTGTCGTTTGATTTGAGTAATACGACTTCATATAGTATCACCTTGCTCACAGGTGCTTTGAGTTAGGCCTTAAGCAATTGGTTTTCGAATGAAGAATTTTCTATGAGATAAGATATAGAACGTAAAATAATGGTGATGATATTATCTTGGTGAATGTCTGAGTTAAGCTCTTAAAGATATGTTTCTTTGGTACTTGTGGATGAAATTTTGGATTTGGGAGTGGTTGGAATACTTGGCAGCTGCGTTAAATCATTTGATAGGTGACAAGTCACACTGTCTTACTTGATGGATATTTCATTCAGACCAATGTTAGAAAGAGATATGGGTCATGATCAATGATTTGGATGGTATTGGATTCAATGGTGAGTGAATTCTTTTGTAAAAATAAATTGAATTTATTTTAGAACATGAAAGAGAATAGGAGGTGTACTTCGGTTGAAATGAGAGTTATAAAGCGTATCACTCACATGGAATGATATGGAGGAATGGTAAACTTTAGTTTTCGCCTCATTTTCTTTCAAGGGAAAATGAACCTTGATAGTTTACCATTGTCTTCTCTATCATTATTTATTCGTTTTGATATTCGATTTTATTAATGTATGACCCTTGGATGCTTAGTCACATATCGAGCATACTTTGACTCTTCATGCATCATGGTTGAATGTATGTGTATGCTTGTATATATATACGTTGCACACATGACATGTATATTCAAAGATTATGCATTAGATGCATGGTAGGTTTCCGAGGATGGACTCGGGGCTCATGTTAGGTGGTGGAGGATATTCAGGCATGTACGTGGATAATGGATAGGAGCCTTGTGAAGGTCCTAGTCCATATGATTGAAATCACTAGGCTAACACAAGAGGAGGAGGAGGGGGGGGGGGGGGGGGGGGGAATTGTGTCTCCAAAAACTAAGTATAAACTCCAAATATAAAAACCACAATCTAAAAACGTACAAATGATCAAAACAGTGTTTATAGTACAAATCTGCCAACCAACCAAGTAGATATTATTTGACCTAGCAATTCAAGTCCAAATGCAACGAAATTTGGTATGCAATATCACAATACCTTAATTAATACTACATCAAAAATTCAGATCAAAATTCGAAGTCTAGCTATATAAACAGTGCACGGACAGATTGCTATTCCAGAAAATTAACTATCAAAAGTATACCTAGAATCCACTAATCACAAGTTGTTCAACCACAAGCAATATCCCAATAAGCAATGGCAGCAAGCAACACCCTAATATCAATTTATAAGGCACACAAATCACTAATAGCACCAAACAAGAAAGGACATAAAAAATTAGAGTGCACAAGGATATATAGTGGTTCGGTGCTCACACCTACATCCACTACCTAAGCTTTCAAGCTTAGGATTTCCAAATCCACTAAAGGATATAAGTGGTTTTGCAAGTTCATCACAAACTTAGGGTTTTCAACACACCCCAAACTTGTACACCACCAAGGTTTGAAGCTAACCTTAAATTTTCACACACCTCTCAAAGGTAATGCCCTCAAAAGGGACTTTTACAAGTGATTTGGTTTTTGGTTCTCTCAAAATTAGCTCTAAGATATTTGGATGAGGAACACTTAATCTCTCAATGTAAAGCTCACTGGTAGGATATAAATTTGGCTCAAATTCGTGGCTTTCACTCAACTAAAGGTTCACACAAAGTCTCACAAAGATGAAAATAAGTTTAGGAGAAGCTTTGTGGAAAGTAGCTCAAGAACACTCAAAGAAATACCTTAATGATTTTGGCTTGAAAGTGTGTCTTAGCTTGAGGTTGATGAAGGGAATATGATGATAATAATCTCAGCAAATGATGATCAAAAGATCAAGAGAAGATCACTCAAAAATTGTAGAATCAAGAACAAAAGCTCTCTTGGTAATTTTTGCTCTTCATTTGTCTTCATTTAATCTTGGCCATTGGATCTTGTTAATCTTCAATCTCATCCCTCAATCAACTTATAATCTCTGCCCTTCATCTTCAAAAACGAAATCAATCAACACCATTAAAAGGCTAGCCGTTATTGACTTTTGGTCAACCTTTGATTCAAATTTCAAATCTTGACTCCAAGGTTTGTTTGGATCTTTTGTGCTTCTTGTTAAACTCTTCTTCATGCTTAGAAAGACTTCAACACTCAACCAAACAACCCCTGCAAGTCTCACACGAAATTCCCCCCAAAATACTTGAAAACAAGAACATAATAGTACATGGTGATGTGGACAATTTTCCTCCAAGTGTTTTGGCTCCAATCTTTTTCATTTGATTTCAAATGAATCCAAGACTTCTCAAACTCCCTCCAAAGGCTCCTAAGGCTTTCTAGAAGGGTTATGACCGAGCCCCTACTCCAAATAAATCATCCAACATTTATTCAACTTAGTCTAACCCATGGAAGGTCAATTTGAGGAATTTAGGCTATTTTGGATAAGAATGGGTTGCACCAATTTAAGTCTTCTTCACTCCAAATTTGGTCAACTTTCTCAATAAATATGTCTTATACTATTTCCTAAATAAATCCTTCAATGTAGCTCACATAATCTCAATTGCTCCCAAATAGGGTTTCCTAGGGGATTTCGGGTTCTAAGTGCCTAAAAAATGAAACCTCAATACTCCATGACCATTTCATAACCTCAATTAATGTCCCAAATAAGTGTATGATTTGTACCTACAAAGAAATGAGTGATAGAACACTCCAATTTTGCTTGTAAGCTCAAAGAGCTTCAATGCTTGCACTTGGGTTAACCAATATGATATAAGCTCAATAAAATTCAAGTAAGCACATGATAAATCAATTTATCTGTATAAGAATGTGCATACAAAATTTCACTTATAATTGAGGTCGTTTGGTCATTCAATTTGATCATGCAAATCTCAACTAGGCTAGTTTCACAACTACACTAGTGAATTAATTTCAACTGACAAATTGAACATGATAGAATTAAAATTGACCTGACAATATTTCATAATGAAAAATTCCAGAGTGTCTTAAATAATTTTCAAAACAAGAATCAAGTGAATCAGAGATCATATGAATAAGTTATGACAATTCAACCAACGTGTGCACAGTGTGATGTTTGAACAATTTTTGTAGTGCGAAAATGAACAAGTCCAAAATCATCAAATTCATATCAAATATGATCAAACATGATTCCAAAGATATATAATGAAGCTTAAATTAGTAGAGAAAATACATTTCATGATTCATCCAAATTCATCCAAAGATAAGCACAATCAAATAGTCCAATACGTATTTTGCATCAAAACATAAATGTAGGACATATGGTCCAACAATGATTCCCATAGCGGTATCACTCCACATCGGCTAGTTGTTTAGACGTTGATGCTAAGTTAGGCGTGGCAGGTTGAAATATTATTTTTAGGCCAATAGTGGGCGTTTACGACCACTTTTGTGCCAATCTTTCTCTCTAGTAGTTTGTGGTTTTATTGTTGGATAATGATTATTGGTACTGGATGGAAGGATGCTAGAAAGAGAGGTAGTGCGGGTGGATTTCCATCTGCTTATCGTCGTAGGGTGGAAGTCTGATCCGCTGGCGGGTGGCATTGGAGAAGGATATGGAGGTTTAGTTGGATTGATTGGGTGCATTTATTCCTTTGCATTGCATATTGTGGCATTGATTATGCATTGTTTCCTTTTTTGACCTTAAAATTCATTTATTTGTGCTCTGCCGTTTTATCCCTACTGAGCCTTCTGCTCACTTTGTCCAACTTTTTCTTTTCCCCACAGAAGAGTCTAGCACACGGGTTACAGATCAGCATGAGGGAGCGTGATGGAGGTGGCATGGACTTGTTGGTTGCATGTTCTTGTTATTTGGAATTGGAAAATATTATTATACTTGGATTATGATTATGATTAGTTGATGGTTTAGTTTGGATGGCGAAGAGAGGTGTGCCTTGACTGTGGACCTCCTATGTCCATTTTGTGTTAATTACTAATGATGAAGGAGGTTGTGTATGACTATAGACCCTGAGGGTCTGTTATGAGGTTGTATGTAGTGATGTCAAAAATATTCGTACCCAACGGGTACCCGCACTACTCGACCCAAATCATATGGGTATGACCCATTAATTAACGGGTCGGGTAACGGATACGGGTATTTTCATGGGTAAAATAGCGGGGCGGGTACGGGGACGGGTTTGTCGAAATCCAACCCGCCCCATACCCGTATATTTTATTAATTATATATATGTATATTATTTTTAATATATATGTTATTATTTTTATTATTATTTATAAAATTAACAAGAACAAATCAATAAAAAAAATTCATAAAAATATACCATTTGCGTATATTTACTTTTTTTAAGTAAACGTATTTATTTATTTATTTAATGTGTAATATAAATAGTTATGAAACTCATGAATTGACGGGGCGGATAAATAAGTGGGGATTCCCTACCTTAACGGGTACGAGGATGGGCCAATAATTAAAATATCCAATGGGTATTTTAACGGGTATCAGGGTATGAATAAGAATTTTTTTAAAGGGTACGGGGATGGGTGAAGGGGTACCCGCCCAATTGACATCCCTAGTTGTATGGATGATTTGTGTGTTTTGTTTTCAGGTTGGGTTCCCCAATTTATGGGGAGATCCTCCTGAAATTTTTATTGAAATTTGTGACTTTTTGTGAGGCGTTTAGTGTGAGTATGTGTCACTTTTGTTGCTTTGCTCACGTTTCGCATGATGGGGCATGACATGGCTATTATGGAACCTAATATGAACATTCCACATCGTTTAGATGTGAGAGTTGTGGTGTATAGATAAGGAAGACAAATGTCGTCTTTAATCAGCTAAAAAAATTCTATGTAGTAGCCTATAGGATTTTTTTTTAGTTACAATCAGGCCATGTGTGGGTAGTAGATGGGCTTGTGTTGTTGGTTGGGCCTGCTGAGTGCGTGTATGGGCTCAAGTTTGTCTTTGTTCTTATCAATGGTATCAAAACTATTCCATCCTTACACATGTAGGTGTTTGGATCTCCTTTTGTCCATGTATGAGACTAGATTGGAAATGGCTACCAGTGGATCTAGTGTTATGACTAAGGAACCTAGTATAATGAAAGACCCTCATTGTTTGCAGCGAACATGAGTGTCGGCTCAGTAAAAGGGGGTATTGAAACGAACATCCCACATCTTTTAGATATGACAATTGTGGTCTAATAATGAGGACAAATGTATTCCTTAATTAGTTAACAAGTTTCCAAGGTAGTAGCCTATTAGGCTTATTGGTTAAACCAATACATGTATGGGTAGTTGTTGGGCTTGGATAGTTGGTTGGATCTATTGAGTGTGTGTATGAGTGCACACTTGACTGGATTCTTATAAGGTAGCGACTACCTGTGTGGTGGTAGCTTGTTGAAAAGTGAAGCTTGAAGTTTGCAGCAGTCACTGCTCCTTACCATTGGCACCTTTTGTCCGCTTGGATTTTATCATGGACATTTGCACTTGTGTTCTCGATAATTTTTGAAGCAATTTTTTGGGAGAGTTATATTGGTTATTCATTGTTCCTATACTAGGATGTAAATTATTTCATAAATAAATATTAAGCTCATTCATTAAAATGTTTGATAAATGATACTTGTGTGAATGCAAATTTAATTTGGTTATGATTGTTTTGCCATATTTTTTTACTGAAAACTTTGTTCAATGTGATCATGAATAAATACAGAGGTTTTTTTCACTAATATTAAACGAGTCCAAATCAACATGTTTTAGTTGAGTAAAAATGACACAATGTTGTTATTTTGCTTCTTGAGCTTTAAGTTCAGTGAGGTTTTGCCCAGGCCTTTGTTTCTATTTGTAATAATTTTTTGTATTTATTAGGGAGTCTTATTAGGGTTGAGACATTATTCTAGAACTTTATTTCTATCAGTTGAACTTGAAACTAGTGGCGAGGAACTACTAGTGTATCTAGATTCCTACGAAATTGATCGTGTGTCGATTTTGTTGTTTTTCTTGTTGTGTCAAGTGGTATTGGAGTCAGGTTTCGCCCAATCCATGGTTGTTGATGCTGTTAAGAATGAACTACCTAATGATAGTGATCAGGGGTTACCAGCTATTTGGGTGGCGATCTAGGAGCAACACAAAACGATAGTTAATCCTTGAATTGTGTTTCGAATGATGGGTGAACGAGATTGAAGATTAGTTGGACACTCTTATGCAACTTGTTGGCAATCCTATTGAACATCAGTATCCACCTCAGGCTAGGGGTTTTGCATGTGGTAAAGAAAGTTTTGATGAAGTGCGCCCCAATCCTAGGAGACTTGCAGTAGTTGACTGTGAAGCAAGTGATGCGGACAATGAATAGGCATTTGAGAGGGCTCGTACAGGAGGAGGCAGGAATGGCCGATATGGGCATGAGACCTTTAGGGAAAATGATGAGTTGAAGCTTCGGGTTGATATTCCCACTTTTAGTGGCATTTCTACCATTGAGCATTTTCTTATCTGGGTTACAGAGGTTGATAGGTTCTTTGAATATATATAGACATTGAACTAGATAGAAGAAGGACACTAGTTGTTGTTCATTTGAAGGGTGGTGCATCTGTTTGGTGAGACAAGTTACAGATGACGCGATAGAGATAAGGTTGTAATACCCCAATTTGGAAATACCCAAAAATAATTAAGTTGTGAATTCTGATTAAAAAATACCAAGAATTGGGTTAAATTTAACTTAGGATAGGTTAGTCGTTAACTAAATAAAATATAATATAACATCAAATAAAAAATGTTAAATATATATAAAAATCCATTTTTGGTGGAGTCAATTAAAGTGGAGTGTTTTTTTAATATATATATATATATATATATATATATTATATATATAAATAAACTTCATGGATTTCTCGTTTTATGCAGGCGAGTTCAACCTATTTTGTTTACTCTCGCATCTGACTGATGTTACCCGCACGAACCATGCCCTTTAAACCATGTCGTTTTGAGCTTTAATTTTTTTCTCCTTTTCCTTCCCTCGTGTGAGACACCAACAAACTTCAGTGGCATATTTCCCCTGGTTCATGTATCTTGTACTACATGCATATACTCGGCTACCTATATCCATTTCAGGCTTCACTCCTCTACCCCGGTTGTTGTGCCCGTGCGTGTAATACTTCTAGGTGCTGCTGTGGCTGAATGACAAAACTATTGTGGGCGTTGTGGCCATGTGTGTGGGTTCTCTCGTGTCCGTCTCTGCTGTGTTTTAAGTGGAGATTTTGCTGAGGCTTGTGTGAAGTGTTAGATATATGTCCTGTATAGCCAATCTAATACGGTTGTATTTGGAACATATATAATAATTGTACTGTATTAATTATTTATATAAATGGCAGTTTATAATATATTTGATATTTCTATTTATATAGTTGTATTAAATATGTCCGTAGATATTTATTAGAGACCTCATTCTCAAGAGTTGAGAATATGAGTGACGAGTGATCTCTAGTATAAATATCTTAAATAAAGTTCCTGATTGTAGAATTATTAATTGGACAGTAATAATTCGGAAGATCAGTATACTGTTTGTTTCCTATAATGATAGGGTTGTGAGTCTCATGCAATTTAATATGAGATATTAAAACAAACAGTATGGAAAGTTTATTGTTGAATAAATGCTTCGAACATGACTTGCTAAATAATGAATCACATGGAGGTTTATTTCATTGTCAATGATTTATTATTTATTTACGATTGTGTAAATAATCCTTAGACCTAAGATGACATAGTAGTTTTGTATATGGGTGATTGAATTTTATCAATGTTGGAAATATTTATTTATTAAATAAATATTAACATTTGATGGATTCAGTTAGTTATATATGGAGACTTGTGTGCAGTCAATAAGGAATCCACCGCCTCGAAATAAACGAGGAGAATATCCTATGATCCAGATATTTATTGACACGGGAAATCCTTGGCCGAGGTTATATGATTAATGAAAATGTGTTTTCATTAATTATTTCATTGTCAATAAAATATTGGATCTGACATATAGTTGAGTTAGTGGATTTGATCGATATCCATGATCCTCACTCAATTGGGATATTGTACAGTGGAAGGTTTTAATTACATGGTAATTGTAATTAAAGGTTCATATGAAAGTATTCATCACTGATTAGGTAGTCACGATATACTGCTAGGTGTCACTCGTGATTTATAAGAAATGATTAAAAGTTGTTTTAATTAATATCAAAGAGTTTGATATTATTCTTATTGCTAATCGGTAATGAACCTAGAAAGTCATACATAAAGGAATCACTTGAAATTTGTTTCAACCGAGGTTAGAGAAAGAATTGTGTAGATTAGATAATTTTCATGAGATGAAAATAATCGAATTATTAATTAAATGAAGG
The DNA here is from genome assembly GCA_963580455.1 of Euonymus europaeus. NCBI lineage: Eukaryota > Viridiplantae > Streptophyta > Magnoliopsida > Celastrales > Celastraceae > Euonymus > Euonymus europaeus. The sequence goes on from OY756965.1 coordinate 6,949,415, forward strand.
TTTATTGAATTCCAGAATGAATCTAATTAATTAATGATTATTGCTAGCACATTAAATATTAATAATAAAAAAATTGGTTCATCATTTAATTACTATTAAATAAAGATAATGGTTGGCTATGCATTATATGTAAGTGTCGGCAAGGTAAGGTATATATATATATGGTTGGCTGATGGATGTTACATTTATGAGTGTTGGCCATACACTTTAATATATATGTATAATGATACATATGGAAATAAGTGCCGAACACAATTCATTCCAGAGAGAGAAAAATTTCTAATTGTGGAAATATTTCCAATTTTGGTTATCTTGGTTTTTGTGATTCCGGTGGACGGACTAGAGACTTCGTGAAATCGGAGTTTTACCGGAGACATTGTTTGGATCAAGCAAGAATTGGAAAGGAATCTAGACGATCGGAGTACCAGACAAACCGTTTTTACAAGCACGCTACAAGAGGTAATATTTTTGTAGCGTATTCCGCTGCGTTGTATTACGTATACCATTTGCTAACACGAAGTGCGTGTGGGTTCTCTCGTGTCTGTCTCTGCTGTGATTTAAGTGGAGATTTTGCTGAGGCTTGTGCGTGTGGTGTCGTTGGTTTGTTTCTTTTTCTTCATTTCGTGTCTTTCCATTTTGTTTTTCAGAGGCTGATTTAATGGTTTGTTTTTCGTTTAATTTCTGTAGATTTCATTAAGAGGGTTAATCGGCTTTGTTTGATTCTGCAAAAGTGCCTCTTCGGCATATCAGTGAGTTATTTTTGCCTATAATTAAAGATTTGTTTGTTCTTTGGTAGAGCCGTCAGTTGTTATTGCTTCGTTGTTTGCTTTTGTTGGTTTTCTTTTAGTCGATTGTCGTCGTTATGACATGTTTAGTGTACTTGTGCGCTTGTGGTGTGTGCTAAATTACCATGATATCATATTTAACTCATTCAAGTGCTTTTGTTCATATAAAATTGTGTTTGAGCTACTCATACACACACACACACACACTCTCAAATGGATGCAAGCTTACTAAGCGAAATTTGTTTGTCCATATAGTGATGGATCATGAACAAGATATTCATTCCACAGTAGAGTTCTAGCGTTGAATCTCATTAATTAATATATTTATGACTCTGAAAAAATAATAATTAAGAAGGTGAGAGTTCAATCCACACACATGTTGTGTTTTGAAAAAGAAAGCTAGCTACCTTAGTAGGGTCTTATTTAAACAAGGGATGGGCAAAAAATTGAAATTTAAGTCCAAAACATGTGTGAAGGGAAGTTACAACATAAAAAGTTTCCATTGAAGTGGAAAGTGAGCTATCCTTGCACAAGCCAAAGCATATAAAGTATGAAAAAACGTAGGCTACTACATGACTTTTGCACATTAATTAAAGAACAATCTTAGCATAACGGTTGAGTTAGGTTACTTCCATTAATTGAAACTAATTGGATCGATTTTTGTTTGCCATGTGAAGTTGATTTCCATTTTTTTAAAGAAAAAGTTGCTAGGTGACGCTGTTTGATTCCATATACTCCAGTTTGCCTCTCCATCTGTACCCATAATGTGATGTAAATACTAGCATTAAGATGCGTAAACATTTGATAAACATTCAGAATAAAGATTTAGACCAGATGAAATGTGGTTCTCATATAGCATGGAAAAACTCATGAATGTCCTTATTATTTGGGTAAACCTGCTCAGAAGCCATGCTTATTGTCTATTGGCATTAAGAAATCTCTTATCTGCCATCTTCTTCAGTCTTTTCTGCACATATGCAGGCTGAAGAGTTGAATCATGTTGTTATTTCAAATATATTACATCCTTCCACCCATCTTTACACAAACAATAATATGTGTTCCAAATGTCTCAATAAACCTGTAAAACAGTGCATTATTACATGGACATACTTTTGTTAAACATTATGCGATTTTGTCGTTTATTTACAAATTAATTTTTTGGGTGCAGGAAAAAAATGTAACTTATTGAGTACACTTCTTTGTCACAATTGAAGGTTGGCCAACGTGGCTACAAAATGCTTCGTTGTTTGGCAAGGATATGGAACTCCACAAATCCATTGCTACAAGACCAACTTATCAGTCTTGATCTACAGCTAGTTGACGAATAGGTAATAAAATGTTTGATATTATCAATCTCCTAGTTAAAACTCCAGTAACATAATTGATAAGCATCTCAATTATTTCATAGGGACCTCTATCCAACCATCCATCAAGAAAGAGGATGCCATGAAAATGTGAGAAATGCTTGTAGAGCAAAAGATCTATGTGATTGCGAATTTCATGGTTGGAAATTCAAGGAAGAACTTTAGAGTGTGCAATCAAAAAAGCGTACTTCGGCGTGGAACATGGACAATCGTCAAGGCGGTTCAAAATGATGATTTAAAATCCGAGTCAATGCATTTGAGCTCGCTGATAAGAACATATTGGTAAAAAGGCTATATAACGACTTCTTGACGGGTGAGAATTATACTTCCAACATGTTTGTGATATTTGAGAATTTATCCCATTAATCTTACAACTAATTTGTTGATAATTTGCTAACAGACGTGATAGGTCAGTTGGTGAAAGTGGGTATGCTCGAGCAATCGTTAACCAATGGAAGGATGGTTGGTAGAAGGAGTATCATCATGCAATCATCAGAGTATGAGTAGAATTAAGTTAATTTGTTGAAAAATGATACTAACATTTATACTGACATTCATTACTGATATGCAGATTTGTAAACATACCAATTATCCTATGGGGTGTTGTTGCGGAGAGTTTTTCTAAAACAAATGTGGTTGTCTTGTACACAAAAGACCCAATTGTTGCCATATTTGCAGCTATGACTGTTAGTTCATTTAGAGGTTAACAAAAACAACTATGTATAATTTGTGTAAAAACCTATTTGACTTATAATGTTCATCATTTTTTGTATGTTGAAGCGGAAATGACTCTATCAAGTACATCAGAAACTAAGATATATCTTAATTTGGGCATTCTTAAGGTAGAGTCTTTTCGCAAAAGGTTGGTAATCTTTTATGTTTTTTCACATTCGCGTTCTACAAAAAAGAGGATATATGACATGTGTTTGTAAGACAATAGTAGATCTCTTGTCTCAAAATCTATTTCTTTACGAGGTAACAAATTATTATATTAAATTTTTGTGAATGGATTGCATTTTATTAATTACTCATATGTTTTTATTGAATTGAACATGCAAGAATACAAAAAGCATCTGTTGCTCAAAAATCACTACTCTAGACAATTCAAAAGGATGGTGGTATAATGCATGTGAAAAATGCAAGACAAGTGTTAGTAGTGAAGACAATGTGATGAACTATAAGAATATTTTATACACCTGAATTTAACAAAATATGAATATTTTTATCTTTGCACTCCATTCCACAACAACTACAATTATTTTCAAACAGGTACAAACTCAATGTTGAAGTTGTAGACGATACAGAGACTGTTAATTTCATGATGTTTGGGAAACCTGTTGGGTGATTGATCAAAGTACCAGCAAGTACAATCTAAAATCTTCCTGGTTCTACAAGTTTAAAACCCTAGAAATAATGAACGAAATAATGGGCAAGACTTTCAAATTCATTGTCTCAAGAGGGAAAAGAGATTATGATCCAAATACAAACACCTTTAATGTAACCAATGTTTCTATTGATGATGAAGAACACTCTGATCAGACCGAGTGTCATGAGTCCAAAAAGAAGCTGATGATGAACCTCTGTCAAATCTTGCAAAGAAAAATAAAATGTTAGAATGTTATTCCTTGTGGTATTTGAAATATTACCGTTCTTTCATAAGGTTTGTTTTACTAAAACTTTAATTTCTAAACGTTTTATCATTATTTCATCTTATTTGCATACTTCGGTTTTTAGAGTGCATATTTTTTCCTCCGCTGGGTTTGTGCAAAAAAGTTTGTCTAAACTCCCTTCATATATCTCTCGTGTTCCCATTATTGTGTTTTTATGTTTTCATTATAATTGCCTTGTGAATTAGTACGAGGTTATTAGTGATACAATATGAAAAAAGAAGTTATCGACTTCTTCAAATATGTTGAATATATGATAATAAATAATTTTTAAAAAGAACAGAACACAAGGAATTGCTGGACAGAGCAATATGAGGAAAAGGCCAATATGTAACATCAAAAACAAAGGTGCTATAGGTAAGAGCAGATTAAGTCCATAAGAATACTTTAAGTATAGGAAGTTGTAATTTTTTGTGAAAATTTCTATCACTTCTCATAATGAAACAGATTTCAAGGCTGACAATTTTTTAGAAGTTACTACCCCAAAATTTAAACAAGGGAGAAAAATCAACCCGCAAATATGTTCAGGAATACTCTGATGATGAACTGCTTTCAACATTTACATGCAAGAAAAAGAGGTACGACTTACCATCTGCTCCAAAGATGGCAGGTTTGATAGTTGGTGATATTGGTATGACTGATCGAGGTCGGGATATCATAGTTGAACATCAAAGTAAATGTCTAAAAACCTTCTCTTACCTATGTTAAGGGACCTCAAAGTTTGTTGATATTAGAACTGTAAATGGATTAGTCCACACTTCATTCAAGGAAGCATGTGATGCAATGGGCTTAATTAGAAATGATATAGAATGGCTTGAATCTATAAATGAAGCTAATGGTTAGTCGACATCATATGAACTGCGAAATTTATTTGTTACAATGATTCACTTTTGTGAGATTGTGGATCCCAACAAGTTATTGGAAGCGAGTTTTCAGCATGTGAAAGATGATATTATATAGAAGTTGAATCATGTATTTGAAATACCTCTACGTAGTATCTTTGAGTTAGAAATTAGGAACCAATAGAAAGAAGTGGTTCATCTCTGACTGAACATGTGTTTAATATTGCCAGATTTGCATATTGAGTTTCAGTCAAATTGCACAGCCAGTCTCCTGCATCATTTGTTATTTTTTGGATATAATTAATGTCAAAATTACTGCCCTACAGTAGTTAATCATACAAGTTAGTGAAATGCCAGTCATGTTTGCTCCAAATTCTGACATTTTTCAGAGTTGTATATAATCTTCTTCACTATAACATCTATTAACGAGCACAAGAAATTATCTGTGTGAATCTGTTCAGTAACCTTTCTTTTCAACATTGAATTTGTTCTTATCATCTCTAACTTCAAATTTCGTCTATTTGAAGCTCTTGTGAGTTCTTTTGCAGCTACAACAGAGCTCCCAACAATTTGGTACCTTTGATTAATACTTTCTTATATTTAATTTTTCCAGATTTGCATAGCGAATTTTAATCGAATTGAATTACTTTTAAAAAAGTTATTCCTCCCAAGCTTAGTTAGCTGTTTATCAATCATTAAATTGAAAATACTCTTATTTACCAGCTCGGTAAGTTGTATTACCTTGTTTGCCTCTTACCCTTACAAACCCATTAACCTCATGATTGTTTTCCATTTTGTTCGCCTTTTTGTGGTTCCTTACCTCACATATGTGCTCTACAATCTTCAAAAACCTTATTTTTTTTACCTCCTCATGAAGAAAAAAAACTGATCTCTCACCCCATCTTTCATTTTAGTGATTAAACCATGATTGTCCAGAAGTTGTTCATTTCATTATGATTGTGAATATCAATGTCAGATTACCTTTTCTTGAATTTTGTCACCATGTAGCAACCCATGAAATACGCGTTCTCGACTTTTTGTATATCTAACAACATTAATTTTACAAATGATAGACAATGTAATGCAGTACTCATTCAGCCTTTGTAAGCAGCCCTTTTTTAAGAAATAAAACTATAATAGTATCAACTGTGATTAACAATAAGTTCCTTTAAAATATCATAGTTAACTACGACATCAAAATATATTATTTCCTCTTGATTCTTTCATACTTTTTGCTGTGCATTCTACAACTATACAATTCAGGTGAAAGCAATGACCCTAGCCAATGCTTGTTACAAATTTTATTTTCCTTCTTATTAATTAACGCAATTATCTGCTATTGAAAAACTTCTACAATAAACATATGACAAATGAATGAAATACAACATGCACATCAAATCATACAATCTCCACATCAAATAAGCAATTAACCAAAAATGCTCTGTTATAGAAGCTTCAAAATCGATACACTAAAACATTATAAAAAAAAATTCACTAATAACAATCTTTCACTTCCCAGGAGAATATACAAGCCTAATATTCAAGTATCTAGCAAACAAAGAAACATTGAGTAGAGTGGAAAATCAAACTTGAAAAGCATCAGTCATTCATGAATCATCACTACGAGACAAAGCTTCAAGAACATTAAAACAAAAGACGTTTTAAACTCACATAAAAAGATGCTCTTTAGGAAATAATAGTTAGATAAAAACTCAAACTAATAGTCCCATATGAACAACAAATGATAATGAGAACCAAGTTATAATAATGCAAATCACATCAGCAAGAATATATATTTTTTAAAAAGCTATACCCAAAGAATATCAACTCCATTAAATATATACATAAAGACACATATGTTGACAGAGCTGCAGGAATATACGCCATATAAATCAAAGAAACGTAGCTCTGTAACAAAAATGGAGACTTTCCAAGTCAAGACAAAACCTCCATAAATCAATCACGATTCAGAGTAGGCAGACAGAGTAGTATAAACTTAGGGCATCTGATTGAAGGACCAACATCGGACACAATTCGACGACAAAACCGAAGACTACGCCTACCAACAGATGACATTGAGGCCAACTCATTCACATTTCCCTCAAATTTAATCCTCAAATTAACAACAGCCTCATAATCATTAGACACACCACCGTGAAACAAAATCCAATATGATCACCAAATATCTACATTAAACAACAACAGTTCAAATATAACACATAATAAAACATCATAAAAAAACACGTGTCAAAAAAAGATAATAGAAAAATGCATGACCTTAAACCCACATGAGAAAAGCCCTTCAACAGTAATAATATCAAGCAAGCGCCCAATTTTTGAGACCAAGGGCTCGCATTAAACCTAATAAAATTGACCAAAATAAGCATATTGCTTATTCTCATGTATCGAAAATTTAGCTTGCTGGTAAAGAAATCAAATGTCAAACTTCATATTAATAAAAACAATGGATATATTTACCGATGAGAAATTCCAATGTGATACACAAAACATGGACTTATCATATAATTCCACATATCATCCATAGATGATTGAAATAAGCATTTATGATTTTCATCAAAATGACGAATCTTTGTCCAAAAATTAGTGGCAGAATCACTAGCCATCTAAATAACAAAAAAAATAGTGAATACAACACATGAAAAAATACTGGAAAAATAATAATTAAGAACAAAACAGTGCTACTCAAAAGAGAACAATCAATATTTGAACCATCCTCGTCTCAATATCACAAGATGAATAAAGAAGAACATCACGAACCACATCCAAATTTACAGATTCATCATCACCATCATCCGAACTCAAATGAACACCAACTCCATTAACATCATCATCAGAAGATGGATAACATAAACATTTACAATGTGATTCAAATATCCAATAATTCCAATCTTCATATAAACATCATGCCCTCTCACCCTAAAAAGCCCAAGACTAAAACCAAAAAATTTAAAACCATAATAGATAGACACCAAGTAAGAATTAATGTATAAAAAGATCCCAACGCCAACAATTAATGTCAAGATCACTCGCCCGCCACAACGCACGGGTTCATCCCTAGTATATATATATATATATAGAGGATAAATTAAAAAAAAAAGATGAAGAATTTTTGTTGTAGCTACACTATCAAAAGGAATAGAAAGAGTGAGTTGCCAAGAGGAAGAGAAAAAAAGAGGAAGAAAGTGAGGGATAGAAACTTGATTTTTCTTGGAGATTTTTGCAAAGATTGAAGAGTCTAAGAAGATTAAACAAGATCAAGGAAGATTTCTACTAGATTCAAGGTGAGAATCCTATATTCTCGAAGTTAGGTTTTAATGGATTTTGTGAGTTTGAATCTTAATTTTGGGTGAAATTAGTCACTAAATAGGTTGAGTTACACTTGTTTGTTATAATATTTTTTAGATTCCTTGCTGGATAGGAGTTAGAGCTTGATTAGTCATAGTTCAAGGCTTGCACAACCTTGGTTTTGAAGAAGGTAACGTTTTATTTATTTTTGTTGAGTAATGGGTGATTGATATGTTAAATTAAGGGTATGGGTGCGATGAAATGAGTTTGGGTTTTGCCAAATTCATAAGTTGAGAAAAAACCGAAACCATAAGGTTGGGTCATTGATTTTCTAGCTTTTGCTTGAAAACGAGGAGGGGGAAATCTCTTCCAATTTACTTCTTATCTATTGTTTTCTACTAAAGAGCAGTTCTCCAGTTTTATGTTCTTGCCTTAATTGCTCCTAAGGAAGAACCAACTCATATATGTTTGAATTGTGGATAATTGTTTGATTATACATACCCTTATTCATTCGTAATCATCTATTGAGCATGTTTACTCTTGACATGCATCATGTTTATATATATATATTATTGCAATCATTTATAGCATGCATGGTAGATGCATAGGGAATTACGGGTATGGATTCGCACTTTCTTTAGGACTATTTAAATGTCACATGGAAGGATGGTGGATGAAGACTGGGTTTAGGCTCCAAACCAAGGAACTCCCATGTGAGGCAACACATGAAGATGTCGATGGGCCGAGAATCGTCAAGTCCAAGTCTTGTGTGGGGTGGTGATGACCACATATTGGTCAACCTTCCTTTGGTTGGAGTTGGTGGTGAGTGAGCTCATTGTATATTATGCTGATTGATGCCAACCGTATAGACCGGTTGTGAACAAGGTAAGGTTGGCCTATTGTTATTACTTTATGTGTTTAAGTTCATGGTTTAGATATCATACTCTTGCATGATAATTCCTTTGAAATTTAGTCTTATTGTTGTAAGATCATTCTTGTTATCCCCTATTAGGCCGATAGGCCGGGAATGGTCTAGTTTGGGTCTTGTGTGGGTTGGTGATGACCACATGTTCGGTCAACCTTTCTTTGGTTGGGCTTGGTGGTTAATGAGCTCATTATATATTGTGTTGATTGGTGCAAGCAGTATAGGCTGGTTGCAACAAAGGAAGGGTTGACCTATTGTTATTGCTTTAAGTATTGTTATTGCTTTAAGTGTTTAAGTTCATGGTTTATATATCATATTGTAGTAAGATAATTCCTTTGAAATTCAGCCTTATTGTTGTAAGATCATTCTTGTTATCCTCTATTGGGCCTTCTACTCACGCCTTTTCTTTTATTTCCCACCCCACAGGTAGGCTAGCTTTGGTACTGGTCTTGCAGATCAGGTGGATGACATGTGACATGGATTGGCCTTGGAGGGTTTAAGACCGAGAGGGTAGATGTAGTAGTTATATTTTTGGCACTTTTATGATTGTTGGCACCTTTTGGTGAGGATGGATGACGATCGGGAGGGTGCTCCATGTGGACCGTGTGTTCGAGACATTTGGACTGGGTTTGTAGACTAAGAGTCCTGATATGACGATGATGGTTGATCACTATGATGCTTGATTGTGATAATCATTTGTTTCTTACTGACAGATGACCTGAGACTCTACTAGGTTTGAATTGATTGGTTGATATATTATGTTGCAAATTTCTTCGAAGTTCGCATCTTCCAAATTATAAAGAGGTGCTGCCGATTTTTTGGTGAATTGGAAGTTGACTTAGTCATAGTATGATTAGGCTTAAATGTGATTGATGTTGATATCATGGATATTGAATAGTATTTTATGACTAATTACGTAAGATGGTATCAAATAATAGTGCCTCATAGGTCAGATTTTTACAAGGTCGTTGTCATGTAGGCACCTGGTAGAGAATGAAACAATTACTTAAGGGTATGTTCCTTTCCTTGGATTATGAGCGTTATTGTATAAAGCGTACCAATGTTGTACACAGGCAATTAAGTGTGTGCATGAGTATACTGTTGATTTTCAACGACTAAGGGAACAAAATCAACTGTCTGAAAGTGATAGTCAACAAGCATCTCGTTACTTGTATGGTTTAAAACCTGCAATTCAAGAAAAAAAAGAAGTACAAATAGTGATGAGTGTGGCAAAGGCGAGAGATTTATCATTGAGGCTGAACAACTGCTCTTGGAGAAAGGCTATAATGATAGTTATCAAAGATTTTATTCCAGTGAAGCCTCCAACAAATCGACATCAAACACGAGTAAACTTCCATAATTTACTATGAGTAAGGGTGAAGACGCTGATAAAAATGACTCCAACCGAGCAAAGAAGGAAGTAGTCAACCCAAATCCAAAAAACCCCACAAGTCCTTATGCCAAACCAGCATTGATTAAGTGTTTTAAGTGCAAGGTAAGACATTTATCAAGTGATTGCCCCAGGAGGAAGGTAGCTCATTTAGTAGGCCACGAAAGTGAAGAGGAAGTTAGTGATGAAGTTTATTGTGCCCCAAATGGTGAAGAAGCAAGTGAGGCCAAAGAAGATTTTGACAGACAGTCATAGGTGGTGTGTAAATCAATGCTTTCCTAGCAACAAATTGATGAATCCCGACAAAATTATTTATTTCAAACTCAATGTATAGTCCATGGTAAATTTTTTGATCTTACTATTGATGCGGCAGGCAGGAGAGTATGGAGGTGGTTCGAAAACTACAATGATAGCCAGAACCACACCCGGCTTCTTATGAAGTTGGGTGTATCAAAGTTGTGGGGAAAATTGACATTAAGGAGATGATCCATGTTTCATTTTCTATTGGTAAATACTCTAATGAGGCATATTTTGATATCGGTGATATAGACTCTTGTGATATATTTTTAGAAAGCCGTGGCAATATGATGTAGATGTTAAACATTTGGGTTTGGAAAACAACTATCAATTGATGAAGAATGAGACTCATTTCACTCTACTGCCAATTTCAGATAAACACAAGACCAAATCAACTAAAGTGACAGGCCAAAATTTCTTAACTATAGTGCACTCAGCGGTAGAATTTCAAACTGATTGTTAGCTTTCACCAGAAATTTACTTGCTAGTTGTTAAAGGTGAGGTGCACAGTGATGACATAGAGCACCCAAAGACTACTCGACAAGTTCAATTACTTCTATATGAGTTTGACGATATTGTGGCATATGATCTACTAGATGTCTTACCTCCTATGCAAGATATACAACATCACATCGATTTAATTCCTAAAGCCAGTTTGCCTAATCTCTCGCGTTACATAATGAGTCGTAAATGTTGATAATTAAGACATCAACCTGAGTCTTGTGCTTGGTTAGAGTTTGTTTAGTGTTTTAGTTATTTAGAAGTTAATCATATTGTAAGGGTGGTGTTGTACAAGTTTGTATGGTCAAGCTTTACTGTTAAAGTTTGACTAATGTAAAAGTTGTTCTAGAGTTTTCAAGAGAAGTGTTTTAGTTATATAACATGTAAATGCTGGTCATTGTAAAAAATATATATAAAGAAAAGAAAAAAAACCTAGAAGTTGAATGAAAGAGCTACAAGCTTAGAGTTCTACTGAGATCAGAAAAACCTCTTGCTTATTCTACTGATAGTCTTCTTCATGTATTTGATTTTAGTGAGTTTATTCAAGCTTAAATTATAACAGTGGTATCGGAGCTTAAGGATCTTGTAGGACCTATGAAATTGAAAAGAGATGGCTACTGTTATATCAGGTTTGCCTCCTCTCTTATATTCTCTGGTGAAGGCTATGATTTTTGGTCAATAAAGATGGAAGCTTTGTTGAATGCTCATAATCTATGGGGTGTTATTGAGAAGGGTTTTGTACCTGTTGAGCTTGGTGATGATGCTATAGTTCAGATGATTAAGCAACAGAAGGAGCAACACACCAAGAACTATAAAGCCTTGTCCTTCATTCACACTGCTATCTCAGAAGAAATTTTTCCTAGAATTGTTGGCATGAAGAAAGCAAAAGAAGCTTGGGACAGGTTGAGGGAAGAGTTCCAAGGAAGTGATAGAGTTAGGTCAGTTAAGTTGTTGACCTTGAAAAGAGAATTTGAGTTGCAAAGCATGAAGGAGGGAGATGCAGTGAAGAAGTATACTGATAAGTTGCTTGGTTTGGTGAATAAAATGAGGCTTTATGGAGAACAAATTTCAGATCAAAGAGTAGTTGAGAAGGTGCTAGTTAGTTTACCTGAGAAGTTTGAGGCTAAAGTCTCTGCAATTGAAGAGTCATGTGACCTCACAAAACTGACAATTTTAGAACTTTGCAGCAAGCTACAAGCCCAAGAGCAAAGAGCTTCAATGAGAAGTGAAGAGGCGACAGAGGGTGCCTGTCACGCCAAACAGAAGGGTGGTTGGAAGAAAGGTTCCTTATTAAAGGATGGGAAAAGGCCAAATCAAGATAAGTCTAGAAAAGGCAAATCAGTAAATGATTCAGAACAAACCTCAAAGAAGGGTAGTTTTCCTCCATGTGGGGTATGTAAAAAGTCAAATCATCTTGAGAAGAATTGTTTTTTTAAAGGCAAATCTCAACTGCAATGTTGGTATTTCAATAAAGTAGGCCATATTGAAAAACATTGCAGGCAGAAGAAACAACATTCATCTGACAAGCCTTCTCCACAATAGGCCAATTGTTCAGATGAGCAAAAAGTGCATGAAGATCATTTGTTTGTAGCAGAAGGTGGTCAACAGAATCATGCTTCAAACGTGTGGCTTGTGGACAGTGGTTGTACAAGTCATATGGCCAAGGACCTGGAACTTTTTAGTTCTTTGGATAGGTCAGTTAAAACCATAGTCAAGCTGGGAAATGGACACATTGTAGAGGCTGCAGGTAAAGGTGTTGTTTCTGTTAATTCCAAAAAAGGTGTTAAATACATTTTAGATGTTTTGTTTATTCCAGACTTGAAGAACAATCTTTTGAGTGTGGCCCAGATGGTTAAAAAGGGTTATGTACTAGTGTTTAAAGATTTTGGGTGCAAAGTTTATAACTCTGAGGGGTCTGAAATCATGAAAATTGCTGTGGTTGGCAATAGTTTTCCTCTACAGTGTGCTTCTTTAACTCAAACAGCTTGTGTTGCTAGAGGAGTTGATAGCAACTTATGACATAGACGTTATGGGCACTTTAATTATCAAGGGTTAAAGCTGGCTAAAGAGAAAGAATTTGTCAAGGATTTATCAGATATTAATAACAGTGAAGTAGTGTGTGAAGCTTGTCAACTTGGGAAGCTTTATAGGAAAAGTTTCTCACCAGCCTCTACCTGGAGAGCAACTCAGAAGCTTGAATTAGTTCATACAGATGTTTGTGGCCCTATGAGCATAGAGTCTTTCAGCCAAAACATGTACTTTGTACTGTTTATTGATGATTTTACTAGAATGACATGGGTTTACTTTCTTAGTAATAAATCTCAGGTCTTTAACGTGTTCAAAAAATTTAAAAATATGGCTGAGACTCAAAGTGGAATGAAATTGAAGACCTTAAGGTCGGATAATGGTAAGGAGTATACCTCCTCTACCTTTAATCAATTTCTGAAGATGTTGGTATCTCACATCAGTTGACAGTGGGGTATTCTCCAGAACAGAATGGTGTGTCTGAAAGAAAAAATAGAACAGTGATGGAGATGGCACGGTGTATGCTGGCAGAAAAAAAATTACCCAAAACGTTTTGGGTAGAAGCAGTTTATACTACTATTTATCTGTTGAACAGACTTCCTACAAGGTCTGTTATAGGTAAAACACCAATAGAAGCATGGTTTGGCTCTAAGTCATCTGCAAAACACCTAAAGGTGTTTGGTTCCTTGTGTTATACACACATACCGACTGTGAAGAGGAGTAAGTTGGATGAAAAAGCTGAAGATGGCATATTTGTGGGTTATTCTGCACAATCAAAGGGTTATAGAGTTTATAACCTAAATTCTAAGAAGGCTGGTTTTAGCAGAGATATTATGGTGGATGAAAATGCCTACTGGGATTGGGATAAGAGTGTAGCTGTAAATACAGTGAAGACTCTACCAAGTTCAAGTAGTTCTCAAAACACTTCAGCTGATGAAATTAGAGAATTAGTGAGTGGAAGCATTGATGAACCAGTTGCTAGGAAGACCAAGGCCTTGTCTGAGGTGTATGAAAATTGTAATTTTGTTGCTGTTGAACCCACATGTTTTGAAGAAGCTGTGAAAAATATTGAGTGGCAGAGGGCTATGGAGACTGAAATTGAAATGATTAACAAAAAATTGTCTTGGGAGTTGACACCTAGACCAGAAAATCAGAATGTAATTGATGTGAAATGGGTTTACAGAACTAAGCTTAATCTTGATGGTTCTATAAATAAACATAAGGCAAGGCTGGTGTAAAGGGGTATGCTCAAATACCCGGTGTTGATTATGGAGATACTTTTTCCCTTGTGGCAAGGCATGATACTGCCAAGCTTTTGATTGCATTGGCAGCAAAAGAAGGTTGGAAGATTTATCATCTCGATGTTAAATCAGCCTTCTTAAACGGTTATCTTGAAGAAGAGATTTATGTGGAGCAACCTAAGGGTTTCATTATTTTTGGAAAAGAAGATTATGTGTATAGGCTAAACAAAGCCTTGTATAGACTGAAACAGGCCACTAGAGCCTGGTACAGCAGGATTGATAGCTACCTGCAAGAAAATGGTTTTAGAAGGAGTTTAAATGAGCCAACTCTGTATACAAGGGATCAAAACCAAAATCTTGTTGTGTCCCTTTATGTAGATGATTTTTTTCATCACAGGAAGTTGTCAAAATGTTGTTCAAAAATTTAAAGAAGAGATGAAAAGGGAGTTTGAAATGTCTGTTTGAAATGTCCGATTTGGGGCTAATGTCTTATTTTTTGGGCATGGAGATATGCCAATGTTCAGGAGGGATATTCTTGACATAGAAAAATATTCTCAAGATGTGTTGAAGAAGTTTAACATGGCAGAGTGTAAAGGTGTAGTTGTTCCTATGGCAGTTAAAACAAAGTTGACGATGAAAGATGATTCAGAACCTGCAAATGCTTCTGTTTACAGAAACTTAATTGGGAGCCTGTTGTATTTGACTACTTCAAGGCTAGATTTAATGTTTTGTACTAGCTTGTTGTCTAGGTTCATGCAGGCACCAAGCAAAATACATCTTGGAGCAGCCAAGAGAATTCTCAGATATCTAAAAGCTACACTTGATTATGGAAATTTGGTTTGAAAATGATGTGGGAGGTACTCTAGAGGGCTATACTGACAGTGGTTAGGCTGGTGATATTGATGATTCTAAAAGCACTTCAGGGTATGTGTTCTCACTTGGCTCTTGTGTTTTTTGCTAGAGTTCAAAAATTCAAGAAATTGTGGCTCAATCCACAGCTGAAGCTGAATATGTTTCAGCAGCTTTACCCTCTAATCAAGCCTTATGGCTGAGGAAAATACTTGAGGATGTGGGACAACCACAAGATGAAGCAACGATTATTTACTGTGACAACAAATCAACAATTGCTATTGCTGATAACCCTGTACAGCATGGCAGAACCAAGCACATCAAAGCTAAATTTCATGCGATTTGTGAAGCTGAAAAAGAAGGTGAGGTGAAGCTGCTATATTGTAACACTAAGGACCAGCTTGCTGATGTTATGACCAAAGCTTTACCTAAATCCAGGTTTGAGTTTCTTAGAACTAAACTTGGTGTGACCAGGTTGTGCCTTAAAGAGGAGTGTTGATAATTAAGGCATCAACCTGAGTCTTGTGCTTGGTTAGAGTTTGTTTAGTGTTTTAGTTATTTAGAAGTTAATCATGTTGTAAGGGTGGTGTTGTACAAGTTTGTATGGTCAAGCTTTATTGTTAAAGTTTGACTAATCTAAAAGTTCTAGAGTTTTCAAGAGAAGTGTTTTAGTTATATAACATGTAAGTGCTGGTCATTGTAAAAAAATATATATATATAAAGAAAAGAAAAAAAAACCTAGAAGCTGAATGAAAGAGCTATAAGCTCAGAGTTCTATTGAGATCAGAAAAACCTCTTGCTTATTCTACTGATAGTCTTCTTCGTGTATTTGATTTCAGTGAGTTTATTCAAGCTTAAATTATAACACTAAGGAACATGAAATTCTATGAAAGAAGGTGGAGAAACTCCTTCGAAAGGTGTATGTTCAAACAAGTATAAGTCCATGTGCGGTATCTGCCTTGTTGATGCCAAAAAAGAATGGAAGTTATAAGATGTGCATTGACAGGTGGGCAATAAACAAAATAAAGATTGGTTATAAATTTTCAATTCCAAGGCTTGATGACATGCTGGATTAGTTAAATGGAGTGGTAGTATTTACCAAAATTGATCTTAGAAGCGGGTATCATAAATTCAAATATGTCTAAGGGATGAATGGAAGACCACTTTCAAAACAAGGGATGGATTATTTGAATGGTTGGTCATGTCATTTGGGCTGACTAACACACCAAGTACTTTCATGCGGTTGATTAATCAAGGCTTCAATCTTTTATTGGCAAGTTTTGTGGTTGTGTATTTCAATGACTTTCTAATATATAGTAAATATACTGATAAACATGCAAACCATATTAGAGAGGGGTTCCAAGTCTTGTGCAAAAGCAAACTCTACGACAAATTGAAGAAGTGTATTTTCATGTTCGACAACTTACTATTCTTAGGCTATGTGATGAGTAAGGATGGGGCTAAGGTGGATGAGGAAAAATTAGAGCTATTCGAGAGTGGCCTACTCCTAAATCTGTGGGAGATGTTTGCAGTTTTCATAGATTAGCTACTTTCTATAGGAGGTTTATTTGGAACTTTAGTAGCATCACCGCGCCTATTATCGAATGCTTAAAGAAAGGGAAGTTTCAATGGGGTGTTGAGTGATGTGTGTATTTTATATCACATTTATATGCATATTTTTGTACACATTTATATTATTTTAAGTTAAGATTGAGTTGATACTTTGAGATTTTGTGTGTTTTGTATGTAGGAGGGTTGGAGTGAATTTATTATTGAAATATGGCTAAAAAGCAGTGGAAAACGCCCTTTCAGCGCCCTACCAGCGTTCCAGCACTCCATAAGACATAAAACCAGAGAAAAATGCCCTTTCAGAGCATTTCCAGTGCTCCAGCATTTCTGATGACATAACTTGGCAGAAGAAAACGCCCTTCCAATGCTCCAGCGCCAGAAGAGCACTCGGACCAGAATTTCATTTCCAGAATTACTAAAGACTTAGTTGACTAGGTTTTTATGTATTTTACTTGTGTAAACCTAGGGGAAACCCCCTTGGAGTATAAATAAGACTTAAAAACAGAAAAGAAGGGAGCCAAGATTGACTAGAGAGAGGAGGGACGGCTGCATCTTCATCAACATCTTCATCTTCTTCCTTCATTCCCTTGTTCATCCAACCATGGTTTCTTCTCTCTTTTCTTGTATATTTATTGTTATGGTTTGTAACTAAACTCATTTCTAGGGGTTGACCTAGCCAAGCATGAATATTATGAGTTGATTTGATCTATATTTCAAGCTTTTGATTGAATTCTCAATTCTTGTTCTTAATTACCATACTTTAAAGTATGATTTCTACATAGTTGCTTGATCACCAATTATGTTGTTTATTATACTCATCTAGCCAAATCACATAAACGATCCGTATTTATGTAATTTGGTAGAATCAGAATTAAGGAGATTAATTGTCGAATGCTCTGATCCGGGTTTAGGGGATTGATTGGTTGTTTAATTCATCTAGTCGTAATGAGTTATTTTTACTAAATTAAAGACTATCATCAAACATGATTAATTTGGTATCAATAATACGTGTTGTTACGATCAATGGAATAACATAATTGAGTGAGGAATTGACCCTTGAATTGGAATTGATATCAAATGCTTAATTTTTGTATCTCATAATAGGATTGCTTGGTAAGGTTGTGCCCTAGGTTTTTCTCATTGTAATTGTTAAAATTCTGTTTGCTCATTGCTTTAAAGAATCAAAGATATTTTCGGTATTTAAATTGTCGTTGATTTATTTAGTTAAGTGCATTATTTAATTAAACTTGTCCCTGTGGGATCGACCTTGTACTCACACTTTGTGCTACATTAGTACACTTGTGCGCTTGCAAGTATTTTTACATCAAGTTTTTGGCGCCGTTGCCGGGACTTGTTTAAGTCTTAAAGTGTGCTTAACTTTCTTTCTCTCGAATTCAAATTGTATGCAAGGCAGGCGATCTTTGAAAGAGGATTTGCTACCTTACATCGACGACATTGAAGGACTTTTGAGGCATAAGAAGCAAGGTGCTAAAAGCGACGAAGAAAAGTTGCCAGAAATCAAAGCGATGGCAGAAATTGTTCCAGTCGAAACAATGGGTGATCTTGACATCCCCACCATTCCACAATCTCCTTCATGCATTGCACTCCCTATAGCAGCTAGGAATTATGAGCTTAAATCCATTTACTTTAATATGATGCCATCTTTTCATGGTCTTAATGCGGAAGACCCTTTAAATCATATTCGTGAACTTTTTAATTTGGTTTACAGCATGTCATTGACTACAGGAGTTACAGAAGAGCACTTGAAGATGAAGATCTTTCCACATACATTGAAGAACAAGGCCAAGTCATGGTTAAACAGTTTAAGGTCAGGTTCTCTCAACTCATGGACTGAAATTCAAAATAAATTTTTGGAGAAATTTTTCTCTACACAAAAAACTGATGCGTTGAGAGACAAGATCATGCATTTTGAACAACAACATGACGAAACATTTTCAGAGGCATGGGACAGGTTTAATAGTCTTCTAACTCAATGTCCCCATCATTCCTTACCTATTTTGGTGTTGATGCGTATTTTTTATAAAGCACTGACAGTTTCTAGCAAGGCTGCAGTCAATAACTACGCAGGAGGTTCAATTCGAGCAAAAACTCCAACCGAATGTCATACTCTGTTTGACAACTTAGCCATTGAAACTCAACACACCGAAGTAAGAGGTAAGAGACACAATGCTTTTGAGATTTCAAATTCTGATATTTTGTCACAAAATTCTCAGGTTGCTGCTCTTTCAACAAAATTGGATATGCTACTAGCTATGAATGGACATGTTGTACGAAAAGAGCTTTGCGCCATATGTGCAGTCCCAGGACATCCAACTGTTGCTTGTCCACAAGGGGTGGACTTCCCGGAATTTGTGCAAGAACAAGCCAACATGATGAACTCCTTCAACCGGAATCCAAGGTATGATAATAACCCAAATTTTTATCATCCAGGCCAGCACTCCCATCCAAATTTTTCATGGAGAAACCCATAGAACATTCAGAATCCTCAAGCTTTGAACAACCCATCTCAAGTTACTCCTTCTACCTCTCTAGAAGATATGGTAAGACAATTAGCAATCAGTCAACAAAAATTAGAGATGCAGGTGGGGCAAATTGCAGAAGCATTGAGCAAGAGAGAAGTTGGAAAATTTCCAAGCCAAACTGAGATTAATCCAAAAAATCGGGAGCATGCCATGGCTATTCATCTTCAAGGAGGTAAATTTATTAATACTGATTTGGATATTGCTAATGAGGCTATTGATGCAGAGAACAATGAAGAAGTTGAAGTTTCAAGAGAAGTGGCAGAGGAAACCGCCCTTCCAGCGCTCAAGCACCAGAAGGGCATTCAGGATGCAGATGAGGGACAGAGAAAAATGCACTTACAGTGCTCGAGCACTATAAGGGCACCCAACAATGGTGATGAAGATCCAGTTTCTCGCTATGAAAGGATGAATCCTTACGCTCCAGTTGTTCCATTCCCAAGTCGACTTAGGATGAATTGGAAACCACCATCATCACAAGGGAAAAGTCCAAAAATGAGTAAAGAACTAAAGGATGAACCCAATGAAGCTTCTGAGTTGATAGAATCCAAGAAAGTAAATGAAATTGAGGTGGCTCAACTGATCGAAGAGTCTAGTGCCATATTGCCAAAGTCGTTCCCGCCAAAGCTTAAAGATCCAGGGAGTTTCACTATACCTTGTTGCATAGCCAATAAAAATTTTGAACATGCATTATTGGATTTGGGTGCACCAATTAATTTAATGTCTCTTTCTATTTTTGAATCTTTGGATGTAGGCACCCTCAAAATGACCTCTGTGGTCATACAACTGGCCGATCAATCTATTCGATATCCAAAGGGAGTGCTAGAAGATGTTTTAGTTAAAGTACATGGACTAATTTTTCCAACTGATTTTTTAGTACTTGATATGCAGGATTGTCAAGGTCATGTAGAGGAACCATTTCTGATTTTGGGCCGACCATTCATGAATACGTCCAAGATGACAATTGATGTGTACGAAGGCAAAATATCAATAACAAATAACGAAAATCTGGTGGCCTTCAGTTTTAAGGCAACAAAAGATGAGAAATCAATGGAGGAGGTGCTCACAACTAAAGCGGATTTTGTGAAAAAATTCAAGCATTCACCCAAAGTTGAGTCTGTGAATTCACTTAGAAGCATGCCACACAAGAGAGTTGTTTTTGGAAAGAGGGAAAAAAGTTATTCTGATTTTCTGGCGGATCCAATTGCCCTTGCAACTATGAGTCACAAAAGGCATGTTTTGGGTGTCGATGTGGGTGTGCTTAGAGGAAGCTTTTCACTTCAAGACAATGCACGGAAAGTGGAATTCCAAGTTCACTAATTTAGCTACTAGAAGAGCTAAGTCTTGCCTAGACTATAAATAAAGCGCTTGGTGGGAGGCAACCCACCTAGGTAACTTCGTTTCATTTTATTGTCCGTTAGTTTTCCAGGTTTTAATTTTCGTTTCCACGGAATAATCTCGTTCCTGTTCACACAAGAAAATAATTCTTACAAGTGCTGGTAGAAAATCCTGTCTGAAATTGTAGCAAAGAAAAACAATTCTGGGAACATATCCCAACAAACCAGACTATGAGCCATATATGAACGGAAAGCTATGGATGTCTAGTTTTCATAGAATTTGACGGTTTGCCAATCAGAGTTCAGACGATGGAGATATTGCATTTTTGGTTATGAATGTGCAGTGCTGCAATATTCTGAGAAGCTTTGCGGTCAGGTTGTGTTACTCTAACTTTGACCCTTTATGCTGTTTTTCCTTTATTCTATGCACTAAGGATATTGCATATTTCAAGTGTGGGGGAGGATTGACTTATTTATTAAAAAAAAACTTTTTGAATGTTTGTGGGTAACATTCTGGTAAACCCTCACGAGACTATAACTCGTCTTAGTAGGGACACCTAGAGGTTTATAAGCTTGTAGTACATGCTAAGTACTATCGTGTGTTCCTACGAAAGTGGATTGTTAATAAAGTAGTCAGATTTAATTTTTTATGTTTTGGTTCCATGTTCTTCTACCATGATGAAATCAATTTTGTTTCACTTGATCGCTCTATGGATAAGATACTTAATTATGTAAGTAGGAAGTTAGACTCTACGTGAATTGTCATTTGACATATGAAATCGAAAAGTTTCATGCTATTCCTCATCACATACATACTTGTGAAGACTTAATCCTGTGAGATTTGAGCCTATCGTTTATTTTGAAGGATATGTGTCTCAGTTCATATACTCTTCTGTGCTTCATTCCTTCTCAATAATCTCATGATTATTTTAATTACAAACCAATAACATGTCCTTGTGAATTGATGCCTTGATGAGTTTTTCTTATGATGACTGTGTCAAATCTAAGAGATGAAAGTAGGCCTTCTTTTAAATCGTTTGAGCCTTTCTAGCCCACCCTTTTTTATATGTTACCGCTAGAACCCCTTTTGAGCCTAAACACCAACTTTTCTTAATATACCCAATTGACTCATGCTTAATTTCCAGAATTATTAACTCATTGGGAATTAGCATAAATTAGTGTGCTTGAGAGAACAAAATGTTTCACAGGAAGTGGTCTCGCTTGGGTATATGTGATCATTGCTAATCATGTCAAAGTTTGATATTTTGGGATGTCAAAAGAAAACAAGTGTGGGGGTATGGTTGATATGGCTGGAAGAAAGAATAAAGAAGTGTAGAAGAAAGGAAAGAAAAAAAAATGTTGAATAAGTGATGTGAACCATTTTGAAAAGATGGAAGTGTAATACAGTTAAGAGATATGGTATGATAAGTTGAGACGTTGCATTACATGGATTTATTGGATGGTTCTCTTCAAGCCTACTCTTGTTCAATACCCTCTTTGCCAATATTACTTTCCTCTTACCTTTACATTACAAGCTGAAAAGCCCTACTTGATCTTAGATTAGCTTGGTTTGACTTTGAGGACAATTCAAGGCATGATTCACAATTCTTGATAAGTGATTTCCGTTGATGAGACTCATAATATAATATCTCTCTTAGCCATCTTTCATAATCATTTGTATGTGGACTTTCATATTTTCCAGTTATCTTATTCGATCCACATACATGAGAGAGTTTTATTATACTGAACTTCAAGTGTGATTTGTTTCTGAGTGACATTCCGTTGAGATTTGAAGTTGAAGCTAAGAGTTATGTGATGAGTGACTGGTATGTACTTCAGATGGATGTGTTGGTGAGTTGATTTTGTTTTTGTCTATGCTTCTCTTGTGGAATTTTTGTTAATTATCTATGGATGCGATTTTGTGGGTTAAATTTCTGAGAATGGAGGCATGGGACTTGTTTATTTGCTGTCATCTAGTTAATTTTCTCAGGGATGAGAAACAAATAAGTGTGGGGGTATTTGATGTGTGTATTTTATATCACATTTATATGCATATTTTTGTACACATTTATATTATTTTAAGTTAAGATTGAGTTGATACTTTGAGATTTTGTGTGTTTTGTATGTAGGAGGGTTGGAGTGAATTTATGATTGAAATATGGCTAAAAACCAGTGGAAAACGCCCTTTCAGCGCCCTACCAGCGTTCCAGCGCTCCATAAGACATAAAACCAGAGAAAAATGCCCTTTCAGAGCCTTTCCAGTGCTCCAGCATTTCTGATGACATAACTTGGCAGAAGAAAACGCCCTTCCAATGCTCCAGTGCCAGAAGAGCAATCGGACCAGAATTTCATTTCCAGAATTACTAAAGACTTAGTTGAATAGGTTTTTATGTCTTTTACTTGTGTAAACCTAGGGGAAACCCACTTGGAGTATAAATAAGGCTTAAAATAGAAAAAAGGGAGCCAAGATTGACTAGAGAGAGGAGGGACGGCTGCATCTTCATCAACATCTTCATCTTCTTCCTTCATTCCCTTGTTCATCCAACCATGGTTTCTTCTCTCTTTTCTTGTATATTTATAGTTATGGTTTGTAACTAAACTCATTTCTAGGGTTTGACCTAGCCAAGCATGAATATTATGAGTTGATTTGATCTATATTCCAAGCTTTTGATTCAATTCTCAATTCTTGTTCTTAATTACCATACTTTAAAGTATGATTTCTACATAGTTGCTTGATCACCAATTATGTTGTTTATTATACTCATCTAGCCAAATCACATAAACGATCTGTATTTATGTATTTTGGTAGAATCGGAATTAAGGAGATTAATTGTCGAATGCTCTGATCCGAGTTTAGGGGATTGATTGGTTGTTTAATTCATCTAGTCGTAATGAGTTATTTTTACTAAATTAAAGACTGCCATCAAACAGGATTAATTTGGAATCAATAATACGTGTTGTTGTCTCGATCAATGGAATAACATAATTGAGTGAGGAATTGACCCTTGAATTGGAATTGATATCAAATGCTTAATTTTTGTATCCCATAATAGGATTGCTTGGTGAGGTTGTGCCCTAGGTTTTTCTCATTGTAATTGTTAAAATTATGTTTGCTCATTGCTTTAAAGAATCAAAGATATTTTCCGTATTTAAATTTTCATTGATTTATTTAGTTAAGTGCATTATTCAATTAAACTTGTCCCTGTGGGATCGACCTTGTACTCACACTTTGTGCTACATTAGTACACTTGTGCGCTTGCAAGTATTTTTACATCATTGAGTAGCAGCAAAGCTTTGAGTTGATAAACTCAAAGATATGCACAACACCAGTCCTTGTTTTGCCCAATTTTGATAAGTTATTTGAAGTTGAATGCAAAGCTATTTGTATTGGTGTAGGGACTATTTTGTCATAAGAAAATTGACCAATTACATTTTACAACGAGAAGTTAAATGATGCTCGACGAAACTGGTCTACATATGATAAAGAATTTTATGCCATTGTGAGGGTTTTGAAGCAGTGGGAACACTACTTGGTTGGGAAAGAGTTTATTTTGTATACGGATCACCAAGCTTTAAATTATTTAGGAAGTCAACAAAGGTAGAGCCATGACCTACATGTTAGGTGGTCCAACTATCTTTAAAAATTTCCATACAAGTTAGTGCATAAATCGGAGCAGCATAATTGTGTAGCTAATGACTTGAGTAGTTGCGTGACTCTTATAGTACTTCTAAGCCATGAAATTGTGGGATCTGAATGCTTAATGTACTTGTATTCACAGGATGAAGATTTTGGCAATGTTTGGGAGCAATGTGTGTCAAGGCTACCATTGGCAAGTGATTACCACATATGTCTATGAGGGGATTCTCACAAAAGGGTAGCAATTATGTTTACCACGCACACCTTTTAAGAGAAAAAGTCATCAAGGATTTGCACAGTGGTAGGTTAGCAGGACATCTTAGCCGTGATAAAAATTTGGAAGATGTTAAAGGTCACTAATATTGGCCTAACTTAGGCGTGATGTCACTAATTTTGTTGCCAAATGCTATATATGCCAAACGGCCAAAGTACAATCCCAAAATATCGGATTGTATATGCCATTGTCGATTATCGAGTCTATTTGGGAAGACTTTTCAATGAATTTTATTATTGGGCTATTATGTACGCAACGAGGTATGGACTCCGTGTTTATTGTTGTTGATAGGTATTCAAAGATGGCCCATTTTGTTCTCTATAAAAAAACTGCCGATGTGTCAACTATAGCAAAGTTATTTTTTAGAGAAATTGTGTCTTTACATGGGGTTCCAAAATCCATTACTTCGGATCGAGATGTCAAGTTACTCAGTCATTTATGGTTGACTCAGTGGCATATGTTTGATTCCTCCTTGAAGTTTAGTAGCACGATGCATCCACAAACGGATAACCAAATGAAAATTGTCAAGCGAACTTTGAGAAATCTTGTTTGGAGTATTTGTTCCAAAAAATCCTAGGCAATGGGATTTTGTACTTGCCTAGGTTGAATTTGCCTACAATATTGTTGTGCAAAGTTCGATAGGTCAGTCTACTCACTCTATTGTTTATACAAAACCACATAATCATGTTTCACACTTGGTGCAACTCCCTCAGGCTCCTGGTTTAAGCATTGTTGTAAAGAATTTTGTTGAGCAAGTGCAACAACTACATGGTTATGTTCAACAAAACTTAGTGGCTACTAATGTCAGGTATAGGAATGTTGCAGATAAGCACTGCAGACAACAAGTGTTTAATGAAGGGGATAAAGTAATGGTGTTTTTGCATAAAGAAAGTTTGCCTCAAAGGTAGGTCTGGCTTAGTTGTCATCTTTATGGACTGACTTACCCGAGGGTGGCATTGATGACAAGACCTTGGAGGGTCTGGATTGAATATGAGGTGATCCAACAGTTCTACGATGAGTAGGGGCTGTGCGGTCTAGATGAGGGGATGCCAAGGGACTCATGATCGGGTTTGTTGACCGGTGTAGTCTTCCAATATAAATAGTGAAGACATCGCTTTCAACGGTCACTTACTGCTAATTTTGAGAGACCCAAGCTTAGAGAGTATCGAGCAAAGATGTTCTTCTCATACCGAGCATACTTTATTCCTCGTCCTCGTCTTCGCTTTCAGGTACGAGAAAATGTCTTCTCCTTCCTCGGATAGTGTGGGTAATTTGTTAGAGGATGTCGATTTAGGTTCTTCTCCATCAACCTCTATTTCCCCCTTGTTATGATGAATCTTAGGCTTCCCCTAGCAGAACGTCCTTTCTTCGCCCCTCCTGGGTTCGAGGCTCCCCTACAGGAAGCCCGAGCAGTAAGTGATGGTACTAGGGAGCCTAGAAACCTAAGTTGTAGCCTCATCGTCTCTGAGGTGGAAGTCCAACGCAAACTGTTCAGTATTCCCTACCCTTGCAGGCCTGTGCCTGAGGGGGTGTCTCCTTTCGATCCTCAGCACGGGGAGTTCGCCATTTCCACTACCGCTCTTTCATATGGTTGTCGGATTCCTTTGGCTCCAGCCATATGTTCTTTCTTTGCTCGGTTTGACATTTTTCCTACCTGTTTAGCTCCCAACTCTTGGATTTTCCTCGGCACAATACTGAGCTCCATATTCCTTTTTCTTCGAATGTCCTTCAGCACATCTTTTCACTGTGTAGAGCCCCGAGGAAATCTGGGTTATGTTACTTGAAGTTTAAGAAAGGCTTAGTGGCTCCCAAGTATTCCTCTTCCAATCATCATTGGAAATCTAACTACTTTTTTATTCGGATGACTTTGCGTGAGGGCGAGGTTCATCCTTTTAGAACCTCGTGGACACTCCCCAAATTCAGCAAGTTTAAGTGTTTGCCCAACTTTCTCACGAGGAGCTTGACTGGTATCTGAGCCTCAAGCGACCTTTCACCAAACCTTCCATCCCCCTCATGTGCCGAGCTGTAGACTTTACGAGGGCACATAGGTCCGAGCGAGAAATGTAAGGTGGGGACTTGCTCTTGCTCAATTTTATCTATGTACTTGCTTTGTTACTTTGTTTCTTAACTTATTTCTGTATTTTTCAGATATGTCTTCTGCTGCAGAGTATCTAAAGATGCAGAAAAAGTCGACGACTTTGGGCCAGAAGAGGAAACCCTCTGGGGAGGCCAAGTTGAGCAAGAGGAAGAGGGTTCCTTCTGTGGGAATCCGTTTAAAGCCCGGCCGAGGAAAATAACTAGGTCGGGGACGCAGGGTGTACATTTCCACCCCACCATTCCGATCGATTCGTTCTTCTTCTCACGTCTCGAACACGCGCTCCTCATCCCCACCTCACATAATGGGGGATGTCCGCGTTCCCCAGTGGAACATTCGCTTCTCAAACACCGTGGCCAAATCTCAAGTGGCCTTGGAGATGCTTAAGAAGCTTTCTCTCCCCTCGGATCAGTGGCGAGCTGAGGAGATGGCTACCGAGGAAAAGATGGAGGCCTCTGCTGTGAAATTTATGGAGGTATTAACCTTTCCTGGTTTTGTCAAAGTCTTTCTTCGGTTTTCTTTTATAACTCATTTCACTATTGCTTTTAGCTAGCCTCCCTTCTCGGGAAACTCTCTGTGGATGTTCGGAGTTTGGCAGCCGAGAAAAGGACTGCTTCCCAGGAGATCCACCTGCTCAAAGGGGCCCTTGGTCGGACTGAGACAGCCTTGTAGCTTTCTCGGTTGGATCTCCAGAAGGCCCAGGAGTTAGAGGCCCTTATGGCCACCAAGCTGAAAGAGACCGAGGAGGAAATGGCGAGGCAACGATCGGCCGTAGAAGCAGAAGGTGGCCCGGATGTTCTAGAGCGGCCGCCAATCTGGTCTTCAGGAGTTTAGAGACTCCACGAAATTCCAGTTTACCCTTAAGCAAGAGGGTTTTTTCTGCTTTCAGGCTGCGGTCAAGGAAGCTCAGAGGTTCTTTGCTAGTAAGGGTCAAAGTTCGGACATCATGGATGAGCTGTGTACGTCCTAGCCTCACTAGGAAGGACGAGGAGGACGTTGTTAAGGAGAAAGCGTACGAGCAATTCCGCCTTCTTCAAGAGGACGGGGACGACGAGGAGGATATCGAGGCGTATATGGACACTGATGTTCCTCTCGTCCCTACGGAGGACAATGCTCCCCTTGACCTCGCTCATGCTGAAGAGCCTGAGAAGCGGTCACCTACCGAGGTGCCAGTAGATGTAGAAAACTAGTTAATTTTTAGACTAGTTTTACTGTTATTTCAGACATGTTTCTTCGCTTTTTATGTAAATAACTTAATTATCAATGAAGTTTCTTCTCTTGTTGCCTCTTATGATTTTCATTGGTCTGCCTCTGTTTATGCTCAGATATTGTAATTTAAAATGTATTAAACTGTAATAGATTCGAGCATAGCCATTTAGTTACTGTGACTTAGACTTTTGTAGGTCGTAGCAAACTTGTTTTCACTTGGTTGTTGTAGCTCAATGAGATTGAGTTGTAACAGGCAAAGTCTTTTCTCGACCAATGTAATCTGAGAAGCCCGAAATAATGCTCGGTCATTGTAACTTAAGTGAAATAAGTTATAGCGTGCTAGAGCAGTGTACTGAGAATCTTGATAAGAGCATAAGCTACTTTCATTGAAATGAGAAAAGTCCTAGGCCTCGTGTGAGGAACGAGTAGGAAAAAGGGGTTCTTAAATACATGCCAACAAAAGAAAGTTAAATGTAATATCTTCGGAGGTTTTCAGCATTCCAGGGTCGTATCTCTCCTGGCTTCTCGGGGTTCTCCAACTTGTAGGTTCCATCTAGCATGACCTTGATGACCCAAAAAGGGCCTTCCCAAGTCTCCCCGAGCTTACCAGGGTGTTTTCCAGCTGCAGTGACTTTTCTGAGGACCCAATCTCCCTTGGAGAATTTCCTTGTCCGGACTCTCTTGTTGTGGTAGCAGGCTGTTCTTTGCTTGTAAGCTGTAGTTCTGATCCGAGCAATCTCCCTAACTTTTTCCAGGAAATCAAGATTGTTTAGGAGCAGGTCGTTGTTCTCTGACTCATTGAAGTTAACAATCCAGGGAGTGGGGACCCCGATCTCTACTGGAATGACAGCTTCTGATCCAAACATTAGAGAGAAAGGTGTCTCTCCCGTTGATGTTCTTGGCGTAGTCCTGTATGACCAGAAGACACTGTGAAGCTGCTGGGTCCAAAGTCCCTTGGCTTGGTCAAGACGAGCTTTTAGTCCTTGAAGTATGATACGATTGATTACTTCAACCTGACCATTAGCTTGAGGATGTGCCACAGCAGTGATTCTGAGATTGATGCCCAGCTCCTTACAAAATTCTCGGATGTTTGTACTCACAAATTGTTGACCATTATCTGAAATGAGGATCCGAGGAATGCCATATCTGCAAATGATAGTTTTCCAAATGAAGTCTTCTACCTTGTGGTCGGTGATGGTTGCAAGAGGCTCGGCCTCAACCCACTTTGTAAAGTAGTCTACTGCCACTATGAGAAACTTCCTTTGAGTTGTTGCCTGGGGAAAGGGTCCCAGCAGGACTAGCCCCCATTGGGCAAACGGACAAGGGTTCTTGATGACAGTCATCTCGGATGGAGGGAGGTGAGGTACGTTAGAGTGCCTCTATCATTTGTCACACTTTCGTACCAAATCCTCGGCATCTCTTCTCATATTTGGTCAGTAATAGCCACAACGCAAGACCTTGTTAGCTAAGGTCCTTGCTCCTGCATGGCTGCCACAAGCTCCTTTATGCACTTCTCGAAGAGCATAATCGGACTCCCGTGGAATAAGGCAATTAAGGTAAATGAGCGTGTAAGATATTCTGTAGAGCATTCCTTGAATGATTGAATACCTTGCTACCCTTTCTCGGAGATTCCTAGCCTCGTTTTTATCCTCAGGTACCTGTCCTTCTGCGAGGAAGGCTCGTATTGGATCCATCCAAGACCGTTCAGTGTTGGTCTCGACAATAGCCCTAACGAAGATGCTCAGTTTAGGCAATATCTCTATCCGCACTGATAAGGCCTCGTCTTTTTTAGAGGTAGATGCTAGGCGAGCTAGCACGTCGGCTTGCTGATTCTCTTCTCGGGGCACTCTCCGTATTTCAACATTCGAGATTTCACTCATTAGCTCCTTAGCTTTCTCCAAATACTTGATCATATTGGAGCCTCTCGCTTCATACTTGCCACAAACCTGTTCGATGACGATCTGAGAGTCGCTGTTAACCACCAAATTGTGCACCTTTAGCTCAATTGCTAACTGCAACCCAACTAGGAGCGTTTCGTATTTAGCCTCGTTGTTGGAAGCTTTGAACTGAAAACGGAGAGCGTATTCAATAGTCATGCCCCCCGGCCGGAGAAACAGAATCCCTGATCCACTTCCATCCTTGTTTGAAGAGCCATTGATAAAGAGTTCCCATAGGTCATGCGGTGCCTCTTCCCTTAGAGTGTTGGCACTCAGTGATAAAGTCTGCCAGGGCTTGAGCTTTGATGTCTTTCTTCAGGTCATAATGGATATCAAACTCACTAAGTTCGATTGACCATTTAATGAGTTTTCTCGATGTATCCGGTTTCTGCAGTATGCTCTTGAGTGGTTGGTCGATCAGCACCGTAACTGTATGGGCTTGAAAGTAGCGTCGCAACTTCCTAGCCGCTGTTACCAGTGCCAAGGCCAACTT
Source organism: Euonymus europaeus (assembly GCA_963580455.1). Classification (NCBI taxonomy): domain Eukaryota; kingdom Viridiplantae; phylum Streptophyta; class Magnoliopsida; order Celastrales; family Celastraceae; genus Euonymus; species Euonymus europaeus. The sequence continues at coordinate 6,979,698 of OY756965.1, forward strand.
CTCAGCTTTGGTGTATCTCTTCTCAATTTCAGTGAGGACTTTACTGGTGTAGTATATTGGCTTTTGGACCTTGTTCTCCTCACTTATGAGCACAACACTCACCGCGTGCTCAGTAGTGGCTAGATAGAAATAACGGTTCCCCATCTTTCGGAGAAGTGAGTAGAGGTGACTAGCTTAGATAAGACTTTAGTTCCTCAAAAGCTTTTTGACAATCTTCATTCCACTGAAAACTTATCGTTTGCTTGAGTGTATTAAAGAAATGTTTGCACCGATCTCTTGATCTGGTGAGAAAACGGCTTCAAGCTGCAGTTCGTCCCGTGAGCTGTTGAACCTCCTTCTTGTTCCTTGGGGCCCGCATATTATGTACTTTTACCAATATCTCTTTTACCTAAAATTCATTTATAACGTCATTTAATTTATTTATGTTTTGTGGAATTTAATATTCAATACTATGGATCAGTGTGACTTTATCTTTATCATAAATCATTTTTTTTTTTTTTTTTGGGTCTCCCGTTCAACCTAACGGTTACGACCTTGTATGAATTATAGATACGTTTTCTTTATTGCACGTTTGTGATAAATTCCTCCACTTTAAATACTTTAAGTAGATATTAATTTCTTTATTCTAGCCTTAATAGTTTATTTTAACTATCCGGTTACCATGAATGATTGTAAGTTTGTTTTCAGGGATTCATTATTTATTTATTTATTTATTTTGATATATATATATATATATATATATATATTTCTTAATCCCTAAATAGCATATCGTTACTTTATTTCATTCTCCAGATATCCTCACCACCAATTAAGAACACTCCTTACCCAGCAACTTATATAATTAATCGTATCATGAGACATTTAATTTAACTCTCCATATCAAACTTGGAATCATGTCAAGAACACTTAGATATCACCTCTGAAGTATTTTCCTCATATATCATAATAATAACATTGGGTTCCTAATTTATCTCCTACTATACACTAGTAGTTGTAATGAAAATAATTACAATCATCAACTTAGATAAAACTTATCAATATATATATATATATGCACTTAAATACTACGAACAATTTACTCATAACACATTGATCTTCACATATTCAAACGTAGTTATGCACAAAATATAACATATAACGAAAAACTTACTTGTTGATGGCTGCGCCGATCCTGGGTGCTCATGCAACTTTACCAATAGTTTCATACCGTTATATCTATCCATTTATTATTATTACTATCATTTTAAAGAATCGTTTCTCTGATACCATCTGTAACGCTCCGACCCACGAAACCCTAATTCACGAGTCCGTAGACCAGAACGCTACTCCTTCTATTCCACTTGTCAACACACCTTGAGCTCAATTGTTACACATAAGGATAATTTCTAACAATTCACACCTAAATATAAATTATATGAAATGAACAATGGTAATGATTAATTAAACAACCTCAATTACTACTCTATTCTTAATTATAGAGAATAATAAATGGTCGTACTACTTTCACAACCCTACAGTTACAATCAAACTAATTCCTACAATAAATGTCCCTTGGTCTAATTTGTGAATAATCACTTATCTAAATAACTCCAAAGTTTCTACCTATTACTCATAACATATATTTCACCACTATTTATTCAAGTAACCAATTTACTGCTTTTGTTCCATGAGCATCCTCATCATGGATCCATGGCATCACCATCAACAGCTAGGTCAGTTTAGTCATCAAGGATTCAGTACCTGTATCACAGAACATAGTGAGCTAAAGTCCAACAAGTAACACTTATGCATGAATGCACGTGAACATTATCTTTATAAATCAGTCGGCCATTTAAATTCTTTTCCAATACTTGGGCCCTTAACCTAGGTAAACTGCTACAAGGCAACCGGTCGGGATTTTCCTTATATTAAGTATTCTACCCAAGAACACTTTTTGATTAGAATACATTTCCATTTCCATTTCCAATACCAATTCCGTTTCCAATAAACCTCAACGTTAACTTTTTCATATACCCTCCCTGTAGCAGTAGTACCCGGTACGTAAAAACATTTTCCTTTCTTTTTCCTTGAATGCATGTGTCATGTATGCAATGACATGTTATGCCTCGTGCAATACAACCATTAACTGTTATATTTAAATAATCATCACATAACAGTTCACCATTCACAGATAACTCATCATAGTCAGTTCAGCCTCATATATATATATATATATATATATATATATATATACACACATACATTTCATCACATGACAATACACAATCAACCAGTACCTAATTCACCACAATCAAGTAGATATCAATAATCAACAGAGTCCATACAACTACTATTCTAACAATATCAATCTCATTACAACAAATTAATTATACTAACATATATACATATACATATATATATATATATACATACCTTATACATATACATACACATGCCAATACATGAATTGTAAAATTAACAATAATTCAGCATGCAATTCCGTGACACATGTGAGTATTACTTACTCGTTGCGTATTTCTAAATTCTAGTATCTCAATTGAGTGAAACTGCTCCTGAAATCCATAATAACGCATCCATCCATTAATTTGTATTTATTTGTAAAATAACCATTTAAATTAAGGGTCAAACTAGATGATCTAGGTCAACCTGGGCCATTAGTGATTCTTCCATAGCATCATTGGACCTGCCGGGTCAGCCCAAGATATCTAACCCGATTGCCCATCGCCTTCCCTAGAACTCGGGTCTAACAGACCCGCCGGTTACCTTCACCGGGTCACCGCCTATGGAGGCACGGTGATATTCACCATCTGCACCAACTGAAGCCTGAGATGCGGCGAGTACACCGCCATCGACCCTTGCCTGAACAATGATTGGAGTAAGCTGAATCACTCACCCGTTTCATCCGAAACAGACATCATTCGCCTCCCCTCACCACGTTCTTCAATCTGTCACCGGAATCACCTCGAACGGTCGTCAAAATCGCCGAAACCACTTTCCGTCGCCACCGCTCTCTCTCTCTCATCTTCGTTCCAGGTTTCCCCCGAACCATTTAAATTAGTGTCCCTCTTAAACCTTATACTTCTAAAATTCATAGTAATTTCAGTTTAATTTTGATTCTAACAATTCTTGAGCTCATAATTTTTATTTCTCATCTAAAATCCTTGAAAAATATTCCGATTTCATCCTAAGTCAGCCATGACATCACGTATCTTACCACATCTAATCATACAAGTTATCCAAAGGTTCGGGGTGTTATACTTGTTAACCTCAGTTTTGATGGCCTTCTGCCTATCTTGTGCAAAATTTTTCTTCTTTTGTTTTACTGGTCGGCTGCCAGGTTTTATACTAAGATGATGAGTGATAACATCAGCACTTATGTCGGGCATCTCGTCCGCGCTCCAGGCAAAAGTGCTGATGTTTTCCAGAAGAACACTTGTTAAGCTTTCGCTTAAGTCTTTAGCAAGCTCGGAGCCGTGGTATAATTTCCTCTCCGTCCCCTGCTCGACAGCAATGGTAGTGAGTTGTTCGGCGAGAGTCGGCTTCAGGGTGTTGACGTTGTGATCATCAAGCAATTCCAGGGCTGAGACTGGTTTTTTCTTGTCTTTCAAGTCTGTCACATACATCTGACGAGCCAATTTTTGGTCGCCCTGTACTTCGCCTATGTAACGCCCCGTCCCACGAAACCCTAATTCTCTGGCTCGTAGGCCAAAACGCTACCTATGATACAATATAAAATCATCTACATTTAATTAAAAATAGCCTAATCCGAAATAAAAACGTCATTTCATATATTTAAATAAGTAGTAATACCCAATTAATATCCTCTAAATATGTTATTATGAACCTTATGCTTTTAATCTTCATTCTCAAATCTACACTTATTATCATACATCAAAGCTATTAACAGTAAGTGCGTAAATAGATTAATTACTTAATTAATCAATCTTCCGTGAAACTAGCTTCCGTCACATGAGCATCTTCTTCATGGATCTACCGCGACACCATCAACTTCTAATTCAACATAATCATCTGAGAGACCATAACCTACATTACGGAACATAGTGAGCTGGGGCCCAGCAAGTAATGTTTATGCATTGATGCACATGGACCATTTCTTTAGAGAACAATTGACCATTTAAATCCTTTTTTCAGTACTTGGGCCCTTAATCTAGGTACACTGTTACAAAGCAACCGGTCAGAATTTTCCTTTGTTTAAGTGTTATAGTAAAGAACACTTTTCAGTCAATAAAACATTTTCCTTTTCTTTTTATTTTTCCTTTTCCTTCTTCAGTCAACATATACCCTCCATGTAGCAGTTGTACTAGATTCATAAAAATTCGTAAAACATTTTCCTTTTTTCTCTTAAATGCATGTATCATGTATGCTATGACATGCTATGATTCATGCAATACAATCATTAACCGTTATATCTAAATATCATCACATAACAGTTCACCATTCACAGATAACTCATCATCGTGAATTCAGTCTCATATGAATACACATTTCGTCATATGACAATTCGCAATTGACTAATACCAAAATCACTACCATCAAGTTGATATCGTATAAACACACAGTCAATACAATTATTATTATAACAATATCAGTCTCATCGTAATAACTCAATCATACTATCATACATACAAATATACACACATACACACAAATATATAAACTGTAAAATTTGCAATCATTCAACATGCGATTCCGTGACACAGGTGAATATTACTTACCGTGATGTGCTCCTGTATTCCTGATAATTTAATTACCAATATAAGTTCCTGAAACCCATACAATATCCATAATTATTTTTTTATCCCACAATCTTTAATTCATCTATTAATATTATTATCTTTTAATCAATTTATTTTATTAATATTATTAACTTATTATAATTAACATGTTACAATTAATTACTTAAAATAATATCCAATCGAGACAACTCGACTTGGTGGTCACTCCTAACGAGTCTTACATACCCATACACATAAAATAATTTGTCAATCTTACTGTCTTTAATTGATTCATTAGTATCATTGTTTTTTATTCAACTTAATTATTAATACTATTATCTATATATAATTAACTTAAAACAACTAATTACACTAATTATTAATTAATTAATTTAATTTAAAATCCAACCGGGTTAGCTCGACCCGGTCACCCATGTCAGCGGGTCTAACAGACCCGACTACCATCAGTTACGGGTCACCGCCGATTAAGCGGCGATGGACCTCAAAGTGGCCAAAATCAGGTCGCCACTGGAACGACGAATCCAACGATGCTATTATGTACCTGAAAGGTGGCCGGATTACGGCGAATCGACGTCCTAAAGGCCAGGGCACCGGGCTCCTTCTCTCCTCTGTTGCCGGCGTTCCACTCCACCTTTCCGTCAGAAAATGGTGGCATTCGCTTCCTTGATTCACGCTCGTTCTTCTCATTCCGACCCAGTCTTCGTTCGTCGCCATTTAGAAAATTCGGCCTTCCGTCGCCGCCCCTAGCCCTAGTCGTGTTTTAGGGTCTGGCCTCCCTCTATTTCCGTGCCCCGCCTATATTTTTATTTAATCTGTTTTTCTTTCCTTAATTACTGTTACGCCCCTGCCCATAATGCTTATTTACACAAAATAACTATATGTATTTACAGGATTGCCATTATCATATTTATTATTATATTTTTGTATTTAACTTTCATAATTTATATTAATTTCATTTTAATCCTATTTTCGATAATTCTTGCTCCCACCACTTATAATTCCACTATAAAATTTATAAAAAATATTTTAATCGAACTTAGGTCACACATAACATCACCTATCTTCCACATCTACCACCATAGGTTATCCGGAGGTTCGGGGTGTTATAGCCTATTCCTCGATCGGTGGGAAATTTCGTCTTCAAAGAACAGGTAGAGACCACTACTCGAGCTTTGTGAAGCAGTGGTCGGCCGATTAGTGCATTATAGGGGGTCTTTACCTCAATGACCAGGAGCTCCACCATAAATAGCTTCGATCTCGGGAAATCCCCAAAGGTTATGGGTAGATTGATCATCCCCAAATGGACGACTTGCTCTCCCGTGAAACCGTAAAGGGAGGAGGAAAACTTCCTCCGGCTTTCTCTCGAGAGGTTTATCTGCTTGAAGGCATCGTAGAAAAGACCATCTACTGTGCTCCCATTGTCAACCAGGATCTTCTTCACTGTGTAATTGGCGATGACTGCCTCAATAACTAAGGCATCATCATGTGGCTGATGTAAGCCATCTCCATCCCTTTTCGAGAATAGTATATTCACGTCATCTGTTCTGGCTTTCTTTGACCTCTCAGACACTTGATGGGCAGTCCGAACGAAAACCATTTTGCCTAATGAGCTTTCTACTCCCGAGGCTAACCCTCTGACTATCATACCAATGGTGCCCACAGTTCCTCAGTTTCTGTGACGAGGAGACTCATCTCGACGTCTCCTCTGGCGTTTATCATCTTCCTTCTCATATATTTGGTTGTCTCTTCTTCCTTCTCTTTCTCATTTTTCCCCGGCCGAGCTAGTGAAATTTTTGAGGTATCCTCTTTGAATTAGGTTCTCTATTTCGTCATTCAAATGACGACATTCATCGGTGTTGTATCCGGGACCTTGATGGAATTTGCAATACTTATCACTCTCCTTCCTCCCAGGAGTTGGCTTCATCCTCGATGGCCACTTGACGACTTCACGATCATGTATCTCATTCAGCACTCTCTTTAAAGAGGTGTTGAGAGGAGTATAGAAATCATATCGCATTGGTCTCGACTGTTCGTCTTTTCGAGAGGATAACCTCCTTCTCTCGGTGGTTTTCCTCTCATTTGGCTGACCAGAATCATTTCTTCTTCTCAGAGGAGACCTGTCAAGGGATTTTTTGGTCATATGTGGTTCTGCCATGATCTCATTGACAGTAATGTACTTTTCAACTCTCGAGAGCAACTTAGGAATGCTCTTCGGGTGCTTCTTTGATAGGGAGTACTTCAATGTTGTATGACGAACTCCAGTCATGAAGGCTTTGATGGCTATGATCGGTTGGAGATCTGATATGTCTAAACAATCACGGTTGAATTGGGTCACAAATTCTCTTAAGCTCTCATTATCCTTTTGTCGGATAGTCACCAGTGTCGCGTTGGTCTTTTTGACTGGTCTTGAGCTCGTAAAATGAGCAACGAACCTGTTGGTGAGGTCGTCAAAACTATGAATAGTACCCTATGGCAGAGCTCTAAACCATCGTCTTGCTACACCGACAAAAGAGACCGGGAAGATCTTGCAACAAGCTTTCTGAGATGCTTGTTGGAACTCCATCATGGTTTGGAAACCAATGACATGGTCAAGAAGATCTCCCATCCCATTGTACTTTTCCACACTGGAGACCTTGAAAGTCGTTAGTACCCGAGCACGTTGCACCTCAGCTGCCAATGGAGTTAAGTTCCTGTCCCAGTCCATTGTATCCAAAAAAGGGCGTCCTTGCAAAGCAGCTATTTTTCGGTCCACTACCCCTTCGATGAACTTGTTGTCCCCCTCGTAAGTATGAGTGGGTTGAGTCCTCCTAGCAGTGGTCACCGAGGTTCCTGGAAGGTCGGGATTTCTTGACTCGTCTGTATGAGAATGTTCATTTCTCGTCTCCTGAGAAATGTTCTCATTTTGGACAGGTTGATGCCCTTGTGCCTCCTGAATCATGTCCAACCAATGTGCGAAGACACTCATCTATTGCAACAACTGGGCGATCTGATCTTGCACCAGTGGTTAAGGTTGTTGCTCGGCGTTAACACTGGCAGCTGGGGCCTGTTGGCCTTCTCCTCTTAAAGCTCTAGTTCGAACCATAATTATTTTTTTTTTGTCATGGAAAGATTTTTCCCACAGACAGCGCCAATTTGATGACGTCTCAAACTTGTTGGTTACAAAGACGTATTAGTATAGGTCCGAACAAAGGCTTCCTCCGCTTGATGATCTTCTTCCTCGGCTTGAAGGTCTTCTAGGTAGGAGCTGCCCTGTAATAATGAGCAAACGTAAGCTAGAGGCCCGCCAGAGAGTGTTCTCTAGCGTTGGTGCTCTGATGCTTAAGTCAGATGCTAGCATAGAGAAACTCTCCGAAGAACACTGCTCGGTGTTCTTTGGAAAAGAGTAAATAGTATTTTAGTGAAAGAGTCGTCCCTTTTATTTGTGGGGTAACCCCCTTTATATAGCGAAGGTGGCTTCCATTAATAGAATTCGAGTTGTGGTGAATAATACCTTGCCAAATGAAGGAGTTATTGTTTTACTAGGAGTTACTGTTCCGGAAGAAGGGCACCGAGAAGAACAACTTCATTTCTCGATACCGAGCAACGAATGGTAGAGTGGAAACTGCTATGCTGCTAACAGTTCTGTCACATGTCTTATTCTTAATAGAGAGGATAATTATCCTCATCACGATACTTTGTTTGTTAATTGATAATATTATACTCTTTTTTATTTTGTTTGTTAATATATAAGTGTGGACTATAAATTATTAAGGTTTACTGATGAAGGTATTTCATTATTTTAATTTTTGAATTATATATATTGGTAGTATATCAAGGCCTCATATTACTGCTTTTGAAATAATACTACCTTTCGGTAAATTCAATAATATTATTAAATAAATTTATAAAAAGAAGACTTTGTGAGAATGTATGTGATCTCTACAAGAAATGGAGCTCATCTCCTTCAAAACCACTTTATTTAATATCTTCTCGCACTTGCAAGACTTGCAGTGCAATAGGTTGTTTATGAATTGCATTGTTATTTTTAATTTTATTTTATTTATAAATTTTATTTACAAAAATGACTTATTTTATAAATTTAATAGGATTATTTAATTTTATAAAAATTTCTTACTTAATCAAAGAGAAATAGTACAAGGTTTAATGTTGATTGGTAAGACTGGGAGGATTAAAGTTCACATGAAATGTTATTTGAGGAATGTCTATGGTAGCTCATTAAGGATCAAGCATAGGATCAACCCAGCCCAAGGTAAGGGAAGGGCATCAACCTTGGCGTAAGGGAAAGGTCTCAACCCATGGGTAAGGGAAAAGTTGTCTCACCGGCTACAACGGCTGAAGATTAAGGGGTGTAACCCCTCCTAGATATTAATATCAGTGATTAAATAATAATCATGATCGTCAGAAGAGTTACGTTTCTTCTCTATAAAATGATGACTTCAAGTTGATCATTGGACACAAGCTGATTCCCTCGTTCTGATAATTTGTAAACATTCATCATCTACTTGAATAGAAACTCAGATATCCGTGGACGTAGGCAATTTGTCAAATCACGTAAACACTTGTGTTCTTATTTTTTCTTTAATTACGTTCGATGCAGAAATGAATTTCCCCAGTGGATCTCTCATCATGTCAGTACCATTAGATAGAAACTCAAGAATTAATAGGGTGCCCCCACCCCAGGATGAACAAGAGCATGAGAGTTGATTCCATGGAGAGAAGGATGCGCATACCACTATAGAGGTGATAGAGGAGGCTATGCATAGGAAGTAGTAAGAACTCCAACTAGGTTAGGAAGAACTTGGAGTCATGATGGATCAGCTCCATTCTATTAAGTGAAAAGGTAAAAGACTTGCCAGTATTGTCATATTAGTGTACCTGATGAGGGGGCAAGGAATGGAAGAAAAAGACTCAGAACATCCCAATTATCCAAAGAGAAGAAGCGTTGGATGGTCGCGAAGGAAGAAGAGCCTCGCCCCAAGGGGAAGAAGGGGACATTCTCCAACCCAAACGAGGCAGCAACATCAAATTCGCTCTCCAACTCCAAAGAGGCATTGGGGCCATAGGTCTCGAGGTATGGACAGGGGACTAATCTCTAAGAGGACCAAGCAGTGCGAAGCACATAAAAAAGTAGAACAGACCCTAAAGAGGTTGACCACAACTCCTTTTGTGAAATCCATTCATCAAAAACATCATTCATCCAAGTCCAACATTTGAAGCATATGATTGAAAGGCAGATCTAGTAGCTTACATTGATGCCTAAACTCACAAAATGACACTATGGGTAGACCGTGATGCACTCATGTGCAAGATGTTCCCCTCTAACCTGGGAAGGACTGCAATAAAGTGGTTTCATGGACTTTCAGATAACTCAATCTCTTTTTGGAAGGAGTTGGTGTGATCTTTCGTGTCAAGATTCATTGGCAATAGCAGCGAGCTAATAACCCAAGATATGTTATTCTCAACTCGACCTAGGGAACTCTTAGAGATTTTACTTCTCGTTATTTAAATGTCTACTTAGATATAAAAGAATGTGAGGAGAAGACAACGGTTGCAAGTTTTTGTCTAGTGCTTCCAAAAGATAGTAGGCTCAGAGAAAGCTTAACCCTTCAACCACCTAGGAGGATGAATGAACTTCAAAAGAGGATCAGGAAATATATCAAACTGGAAGAGAGAAAAAAGAAAAAAAAAGCTAATGAGGCAAGAAGGGATAAAAATTCATCTATGAGATTGAACTCCATTCATAAAGCCATGTATATGAGCTTCAATGAACCAATCATCATGATCTTCCAACAAATCAAAGGCAAGCACTACTTTAGGTGGTTTATGAGAATGGTGGGAAATCCAGTCAGGAGAGGTCAGACTCGCTATTGTGCCTACCACAATGACAAATAACATCTTATAGAAGAATGTTGTGATTTGAAGTCTCACCTAAAGCATCTAGTCGAGCAAGGGTATCTAGATGATTACGTCAGTAGTAGATAGCAAGTGCAAGATAAAACATCAAAGGAATATGAATCTTCACCCAGCCTGATCGGTTGAAAAGTTAATTTCTAAACCTCTTCTTTCGCCAATATTTGCATTTTAATTCCAATAAGTTTGCCACGTAGTGGGTCAATGATTTCCCCATCTCAATAAAATGATGTGTATATTTCAATTGTTGAAATTCAATCGTTGATGAACTGAGAAAAAAAGCTAAAGAAGGCATCACCCATGGGGCTCAGGTCTAACCTCGCAATGCCTAAAAAAGCATCACCCATGGGGTTGAGTTCTAACTTCACATGGGTATGCCTAAGAAGACATCACCTTGCCATCATTTCAAGCTGAGGCATCACTCATGGGGCAAAGGTCTAACCTCGCTATGCCTAAGAAGGCAACACCCTAGGGGGCTAACCTCGCATGGGTATGCCTAAGAAGTCATCACCTTACCATCATCTCAAGCCGAGGTCTAACTTTGCATTGATATGCTTAAGAAGACATCACTTGATGGGACTAAGGTCAAACCTCGTGTGGGTATGCCTAAGAAGACATCACACCCTGAGGTCTAACATCTCATTGATATGCCTAGAAAGGCATCACCCAAGGGGTTGAGGTCGAACCTCAAACGGGAATTGCCTAAGAAGGCATCACCCCTGAGCTCTAGCTAACCTCTCATTGATATGCCTATGAAGGCATTGCCCAAGGGTTGAGGTCAAACCTCTCATGGGTATGCCAAAGAAGGCAGTTGAGGTCTAAACTCGGTCGTGAGAATATGTCAAAGGTGTCACCCCAAGCCAAATCTAACTTCGCATGGATACCACAGAGGCGTCACCCCAAGCTTGAGGCCTAACCTCACTCGCATGACTTCGCTAAAAAAAAACTTCACACCCTTAACCGAAGTCGAACCTCGCATGAATAGAAAGGTAGGGTCTCACCCAAAAATGAGGCACATTAATATAAATATTGATTATATTTATTTATGTTAACAAAAAAATGTGATTTAAAAAAAAGGGACAAAATCCACTAGACCAAGGCTTTATAAATAAATCCTTGGTTGGACGTGACCGACCAAGGCTATTATGCCTTGGTCAGACATCCGACTAAGCACTGCCTGGTCGGGCAAGCAATCCGATTAAGAGAAAGAATATATATATATATAAATATAAAAAAAATTGATAGATACTCAATTTATTCATGAGGACAGGGAATATCTATGACGGGAACTCAACAAACGACAACTTTTAGCCTTCATCTTTTCTTTTCTAAGAAAGGAAAAGACATAGTAAAGGTTGAGGGCTTTTGTGGATGATAAAATGTGTCATGCCTAATCAGCATGATAGGTGGCGTAAGGATTGAAAAATGTCTATGGTAGCTCGTTAAGGAGCAAGCAGAGGATCAAACCAACCTAAGGTAAATGAAGGGCGTCAACCCTGGGATAAGGGAAAGGTATCAACCCAAGGATAAATGAAAGGTTGTCTGAACGGCTGAAGATTAATGAATGTAACCTCTCCTAGAGATTAATATCAACGATAAAAATAATAATCCTGATCTTCAAAGGAGTTACTTTTCTTCTCTATAAAAGGATGACTTCAAGTTGATCATATGACACAAGCCGATTCCCTCATTCTGATAATTTGTAAATATTCAACATCTACTTAAATAAAATCTCATATCCATAGACATAAGCAATTTGTCGAATCATGTAAACACTTGTGTTCTTATTTTTTGTTTAATTACGTTTGCTGCAAAAAATTGTATCAAATATGTATGTATACAAGGAGTGTCCATTCGAGCCCTACTCGTATCCTAATTTTTGGTAGAAAAATTGTATCAAATATGTATGTATACAAGGAGTGTCCATTCGAGCCCTACTCGTATCCTAATTTTTGGTAGAATGGACAAAAATTCCCGTATCCCGTATTTCCATATTCTTATGTCGATGTTGCTGCATCTCGTAAGGCATTCCATGCGATAACAAGACTGGTAGGGTGAAGAAATCCATGAGGACGGATCCATCTTGACAAATGATTTCGTACTTTAATCAGAGATGAGGGGATATAGCTTTATCTGGTTTTTCAATCCCTCCAAGCATAGGCAATCCTAAGAGTCTTATACAATACTGTCATACTCAAGTCACCATACCAAATTCACTAACCCAACTGACCTGCTCAACTCTCTTTGTTAAATCTCTCCAGGAATTCGATAACAAAATTGCATTTCCTGGGCATTCTAGATCTTCACTCAAACGAACTAACAGGACCCAGAGAACACATTTCTTGAAGGCTCAACGACAACCACCGATCATTTCGATAACAGCTTTTGGATTGGTTTAGTATCGATCACAATGTGGTATCCAGATTCCAGTTTCAGAACCTGTCACATAACAATCTGGATGATAGAGTACTGCCAAACACATTTGAGAGCAGTGCAATAACTTGGGTTTCAACTTTCCAGAATGAAAGTTCACTGGAGAAGCTGAAGTTGCAGAGAAACCACCTCACAGGTAGGAGGATACCCATTGGATTTTCTCAAGTTGGGAAAGCCGATTATCGGCTAGCGGGCCAAATGCCTGCAGGAACACCTTTGAACAACTTTCCAGAGAGCCGAAAACAAAGATTTATGTGGGAAACCTTTTACTCCCTGTAAGGCTAGATATTAAGTTAGGCTATTGGAATCTTCAAAAAAACCATTAAAACGCACACAATTGTGTCTAATTAAGATACACAAGATATAAGCCCAAGTTTTCTGTTAAATTAGATTTTATTTATTTTGCGCCCTGCATCATTAGATATTTGTATGATCAAAGGGGGTCTTCATTCAACCCAAGTTGATGATAATTACTATAGTCAATTCCATTCAATCGTATACAACACAAGATCTGCTCTGGCAACTCTTCAGCTTTGTTCCCCTGTTTTAAAATGCAAAATAGAAGGCTTCAATGAATGTACAGTCTCAAGAGCCTAGCTTCAGAAAGGGAAAGATAACAGACTTGTTCAAAAGGAAAAGAGACGATACTATTAATAAGAAGAAGAAAACTAGCCTGAATAGTGAGGCCAACGTCCAAGATGCAGCTCTTTAGTCTATCCAAGAATGCTTCAAAACCTTTCCTAGAAATATAACCGAACCGGTGCATATCTATGTCAATCTCAAAGTAATTTTCTCCCTGAAAGAAAACATGGATGCAGTAGAGTATAATTAATCATCATGACCATTTCATACTCCCTAGTCAGTATCCATAAATTAGCAAAAGCATTTGTACATAAAATCGTAATACTATGCAGGCATTAACTGAACAATGAGTGATCTGTCAGTGCAAATACTGAAAATAATTAGACTAGGGAACATGCATATTTTACTGGAACACCACCAATAGAGTAGCACTGAGCTATCGGAGTGAAGTAGTATAAAAATTACTTTAGCTTAGATGTGGTGCCTAAAAATGATGATTGGTATTGCTTTCGGTAGCACAAAACCGTCACTATGATTGCCACTGCTAAATGACAATGATATGATAGAGTGTTTAATCCCATATATATCATCACCAACAAATACAACAAAAAGCAAAAGAACAAACGTTTATTTCATATTGCCATATTGAAGACTATGGCCTCTCAACTGACTCATTTCAAATTTGTAAGAATGTCAGCCACAGATGTAGTATGTCTGAGTTTGACTGGAATGAACATGTCGTATTCTCAACTAAAAAAATGAGGGTGGTAATGTAACAAACACAACGTTAAATAGTGAGAAAGACAGTACTTCTATTACAAAATATAACATACACTATGATATCCAGACTCTTCAAAGTTCAATCTTTCATGCATACCTGTGTCAACATGACATGACATGGGTATGGGATCCGTGTTGGATCCTTAAAAAAAAATTGGACACTTCATTTTTTTTTCTTCCTATCTTGTTCTAGTCTTTAAATGTGAAGACTCAATTAGAGAGATAATTTGATGTCTTTGTCCCAATCCTTCCATATATAGCAATTAGTATATGTAGGTTAATTATATAAGAAAACTATTTAAGTTTTTAGTTGATAAGATTACTAAACTTCATTTGATAAAAAAAATGTATCAAAAATATTAAAATCCTTACAAAATTACATTAAAAGTAACATAACATTAATATTTTTATATATTAATCGTACGCTTATATTAAGATGCATATGCCCATACCCAAGCCCAATTTTTGGACGGTATCTCCGAACTCATATCCTACTCTTTGGACGGTGTCTACGTGTCGATGAATTTTCAATTTGAAGAACCTGACACACAGATATGTACCCATACCCGAGTCCAAGTCTCATAAAACATACATATATCAAAAATAAGTATTTAAACTGAAGACAAAAGAGAATGGATTAATACCGCACCAAACTAACTATTGGACACAAAACTTACTGAATAAAATTTATGTTGAGGACGTGAAAGAACTGGTTTTTCATTGTAAGCCTGCATAAGCTTCCTCTCTGCCGCACTTAAATGGAGATCTTCAACATTTGCAACGCGGCCCAGTATCTTTAACCTTTCCCGAAAGGGCACGATTGTATCCGAACGAAAACCTTTTACCTTCTCAACCTCGTCATCAATCAATCTCTTTTTAAGAAGCAAGAATATAAAACAACAAAAGTTAATTCGTAGACACGTAAGAATGAAAAGAGTAGCTGTAAACAGATGTTCAAACCTAGGCAGGAAACATAAAATCAGATGGTACGCAAAATATTTCTCAAGTTAACAGGATGTGATGTTTGACAACAAATATGCAAGACTATTTCTATTGCAGAGTCTACAGAACAAATGTGGCTGTACTGGTGTAGCCTTACATTGAATTGCTTTGAAAACCATGATGCAGACTTAGGAAAGACGACAAGCATAGAAAAATCTTCAAAGCAACAAAATTCAAATGTGCAATTATATTGACATCATCTTACTCTGATCTGATCTTGAAAGTGAGATGGAAGGTCATTAGCATAAGTGTCAGAAAGCTTGAAATACAAAACAATACTCATTCCTTTTCCGTCGGTTTCATTCTGAAAAATGGCAGCAGGATATAGTGGAATCTGTAAAAAAAACCATAAAAATTAATCTTTAATTATATTTAACACCATATTAATCAATAGTTAATAATTATCTTTCACACCATATTTATCAATTAACAATTTAACATTATAAAGTATTTGTAACTCATTCCTAAAGATATGGCTCTTCGAGGGACTAAATTTAGTGAAATACAAGATTGACTTCTACATAGAGATACTATCCATATGATAGAAACCACTAAGAATATTAGCAATGTTAGCTTATAGCCTTAATCTTTAAGTTAATGTCATCTTTACCATTTACTAGTCAAGAAGTATTGAGAGGGAAAAGAAAGTTTCAAGAAAAGGGAAAATTTGGATGCAAAAACAACTAGGAACAACAGTGAATAGAGGAATACCTGAACATTTACGACAAGGATAGGTGGGAGTTTCCCAGAAGAGTTTAAAGCAGGAAGTGACACAAAATGAGCAATGTGATCGATTTTTTTGGGAGACAAGAATACATCAACACCAAATGGATTGTATGCGGCATGGTTTTGAGCTAACTCCTTCTTCTTGTCCCTGCCATAAAAAAGTTGATTTCTAAAGTGAAATGGCCGTATTCCATCAGATAATAAAGGATCCAGTTATATATACGGGCAGGCTATTGCATGAAGAATCATCAGATCAATCGACACAAGATAAAAACGCAAAGGCAACATATACAGAGTCATACAGAAAAGTGCTGGGCATCAATGAACTAACCAATTGAATGAAAGCCATACCTAAGATAAGTCTCTCCCCGAACTTTGAAAGACCCGGGCTCAATGAATGACCAACAGTCGAGAATTTTCTTCTCTCTTGGACAAAAGGGTACTTGCATACCAGCTACTGGGTATTGCAGGAGCTCCTTTGAAGAAACTGAAATATCAGAGCATAAATTATCAATAGATTATCTTCAAGTATTAGAGCATTAAAGAGAACTAATGTCATTCACTAAGACTTAGTGGGAAGAACGTAATTGAAAGAAAAAATATCCAAATATTTTTCATTCGTTGAACCACAACAAAAGCATCAATAGCTTTATTGATATACCAGAAGCCACAGTCACCTGTAAAAGGTAACCAACTCCTGTGCATAAAGCTCCTGCAGTAGGCAAGATGTATGCATACCTTAACCCACATAAAATGTGGAGAGGCTATATATGGACAAAAATCCCAAATAAATACCAATTACCAATGCCATGCACAAACATGGGTCAGATCCTCCCAAGCCTATAATACTGAATCTTCATTACTTACTCCATCTATGCCTTGGGTGTCCAAATAATGGAAAATACCATTCAATAAGTCAGTACATTCTCAATTTCATGTCTTACCAAGGAAGCAGCAGATATATTGTTCAACCATCTATGGATGTGATGCATTATTAGCCTATAGATGACTGAAATTTTGAAAACTTGTTATCCAAACTGATTAAGCCTTCAAGTCCTGTTGTTCTGTTGGTAGCTACGTTCATGTGTGTGTCAACACTCAACAATATAAATATAAATGACCATGAGATCCAATCTCTGGTTTTTTATGCTCCTTTGCTTATTGCAAATTGCGGCTGAAACCTCTAGATTCGACTGTAGTTGTTTCGAAAATTATGATATAACAGTTAATAGCATCTTAATGTACAACACGGAAAAAAAAGAACAACAAAGCACTACAGGACGCAGAACATTTGATCGTAAGAAAATATTATCAGAAAAAATAAAAATAAAAATAAACAACTAAACAAAATACTCAAAGCAAAAGTCTAGAAAAATCCACTATAAGCGATCAAGAGATGATATAGGGCAAACTATCAAAGAAATTTTCCCGAACAATGATTTAATGATTATCATGAACCGTCTTTGGCAGCAAAAAGAAAAATAATTCCAGCCATTAGTTGACAGTAAGCAAACTCACATAAGGTATTGCTACTCTGTCCTTCCTTCCATTTGAATGGCAGTCTTAGGGCAGCCTTTTTCCTTGTGCTTGGAGGGCTAGAGCTAACAGATCTTCGCTTTTCAACTGATGGAACGGTAGAAATACAAGGCAAGCAATTGCTTGGAAGAATTCCACAATTGTCCAGTATTCCTTCCCCTTCGCAGTCACTTTCATCCGCAGAGGAGGAAATTTCATCAGTGAACACAAGTTGATTTCCTTCATTTGAAGAAGGCCCATCAGATTTTTTCTGGGCATCAACATCCTCAGAACTTCCAACCTGTACATTTGAATGTTTAGCAACCTCACTGACTAAGCTGCACGCAGAGTTCTCTTTTGACAAATCCCCTTGTTTCTGTATCTGATCACTGGCGAAAGCATTTTGTACATTGACATTACGGTCAATATGATTAGCATCTCGATGGCATGTGATACTTGGTATTGTTACGCCATCCAAACCATTAAGTGACAGCAAATCTGCAAAATTGAACATATCCAGATCCATGATATATATCTCCAATCAATCAGCATGGATACAATAAAAGCAATGACATATGTACAGCACCTAAAAATAACATACCGTCACCAACGCTTACAAAATCATCCTCACAATCGGACTCAAATATAGCAACAGAGTCAAACCATGCCTCATCAATGCTTCCAACTGCATCCATTGAATTCCAGTAAAAACCAGTTTCAAGCTAAATTAATCAGATCAAAGAAATAGCATATAAAGCTACACATGAACTGACAATGATGATTACTCTAATCTACTGTATTAACAAAAAAAAGAGTACATCAGGGCAATAATGGATCATATCAGCAAGTGCTCTACACACAAGTTTTGCAAAACATTTTATGAGAACAGCACAGAAACTAGAAACAGCACGCTGATGCAGAAAACAGTCAAAGATACATTCCATGTTCAAGTGTTGGGTTCAAGTGCTTTTAAGCAATTCTATTAATTTGAATTGTTTGGTATGCAGGTGCTTTGCATAAGATGAAGGCTCTGGTTAAGTCAAGAAAAATATTCGAGAAATTCTAGTTTAAATTTTCAAAATTTTCGCAGGAAAACAGATAAAGATGAGATACTAAGAAGTGTCGTGAAGTTAATTATGGGAAGTCAAACTAATTCCAAACATAAAATGATTTAGAGAAGCTAACAAAGTTCAGCAAAATAATTAATTGGAGCACATTAATGTTGGATACCATACGTTACTCTTAGTAATTACAAAGCTCTTTAAGAGCTTTAGAGAAACAATCAAATCTTACATTTTGTAAATCAGAAATGAAAGAGTTGAGATTTGATAAATATCAAAGGTAGTAATTCATAGGACTCTAGTGAACTCAGTAATTCCATAGACACTTACAATTAATAATGTCCATTCAATATCTTTGTCAAAATCCACCACTTCAAAATACAATACCCCTAACATCAATGAAATCTCAACCAGAGATTTTTCTCTCAAATTTTCCCAACAAACATATAACTGATAAAAGCTCATTTATATGCTTGATATAAATGGATATTACAACTGTAATAAAACAAGCCCACAAAGAAGTACATCATGCAAAAGCACCCAATTGAACTGGTTAATGGTTATACAAAATGACAAAGGCAACTCATTTTCTCCGGATCCAACTACATCCAAATTTCAAGCCAAAAGACAAATTGTAAAAGATCCTTCTATCATGGCTTAGACAGAGACCTAGGAGATTCCAATTAATTGCTGATATATTCATCAGAAAACCATCCACATTCATAAGAGGAGCTATTTTTTCTTGGATGAATAAGAATTAACACTTTAGCAGGACTATCTTCTCATATCATAAACCTAAATTCCATGATAAACGACTAACAATCCAAAAAAAAAACACAACCCCGTAATCACATTCCAAAAAAACCTGAAGCAGAGGTAAAAAAAATTTAACATTTAATCAACCAAAATTAAATCACAACAAAATATAGAAAGATATAGTATTTGGACCTTGAAAAGATGGGTTTGTTAAGGAGGAGCGACGATCAGAAAGGGCGGACTTATCACCAGTATCCAGAGATCGCTCAGATAATCTTTTCTTTATAATTCTCCTTCTCTTCCGATTACTCTTCTTCTTCTTCGACGACAACCTCAGTCTCCCACCACCACAACCTCCCGGCGTCGAGACACAAGCCCCCATCTTTCCCCCTCCCTCTATATATCTCTCTCTTTCAAAATCAATCACTCCTCAGCATCTACCCCACAAAAGCAACCAAGCAAGACACACACACTTGATTGAAACGCTTCTGCAGAGAGAGATTGAGACTTAAGAGAGAGAATTAAGAACCGTATGTATTGCGTACAATCACAACAACAGCTACAGCTAGCGTTTGTTGCAGCAGGTTTGAGAAGACCCAAACACACGCAATTCACTCTGCAATTAAATGGCGTTGTTTGATTCAATAAAATCAGGAGTCAAATATAAATAAATAAGGACACGCAGTGACGGCAGTTGTTGTTGTTGGTTCCTTGCATTGCGTAGGGCATCTAATGGTGGGCCCAGGGCCTGAAATGTCAAGATTCTGCCACTTGTCATAGCCATGTTAACCGAACGTGTGGGTTTTCTGGCAACGCAGTCGACTACGTGGACCTCCCTCTGCGTACACATGTAAACGGAAAGATATGATGATATGAAGTTTGTACAGTTTCTAATACTAATTGACACCACATAATATTTAATGAATAGTCCATTCCAATGTAACGGATTCCGTATTTATTATCTAAAAATAGCGAATTAGTTTGTGCATTTTTGTTATCTAGAATTTGTTTTGTGAGAGAAGAGAAGAGAAGGTTCCAATCCAAGGACCACAATGCAAATTTGATATCAAATTAAATTGACTACCAATAATTTTTTTTCTTCTAAATAGCCGAGTGTTCGCGGTTAACCCTATTGCGACTAAATCTAGATCGAGTCGGGAGGGTCCCACTAAAGGGATAAAATTCTCACAATAAGAATTTTTTTCATTCACAAGACTCGAACTGGAGACCTTACTTAAGCAGAACAAGCATCATGCCATTTGAATCAATCGTTTGTTGGTTGTCTACCGAATTATTAGAACTATGAAATTAATTTTGAATTTATATAAACATTTAACTGTGTTTTTTTATTATTCTTTTTGGCTGGGGTTTGTTTGACTATAATCTTAAACTGTTGTGAAATAACTAAGTTAGCCATGTAAGCTATATATGGAGTAAGCTGACTCGCTATAAGGATTTGAATATGAAATTTTATAATGTGTGAAGTGTGATCAAACGCAAAGTAAATTCTTGTTTCAATTGCAAATTGTCTTCTGACTTACCCAAAAAAAAAATTACATTTTGCCTTCTCATCCTCAAATGATGTATGTATGATGAGTGTGTAACATTCCTAGGAATTGATCTAGGAAGAACTGGACAATCACTACAAGAAAATCGATGATTGCCGATGAAATTTTTTCCATCGACGCATTTACCGATGAAATATCAATATTCGTCGGCAATTACCGATAGAATAAAATTTTGTCACTAACGGATTCTAGGTTGTCGATAGTCCATAGAAATATTAATTTTCTAGAAATACAGAAGAGTGTAGAATGTCATTAAACAAACCACCATTTTTTTAATGGAAAGATTGGAACCTAGCTAACATCTCTTGTAGACTAGTGACTCTCTTTGTTAATTTTCTAGCCCAAGTTTTCTAAGGCACTTGCACAAATGCATCATACAGTACAGTACCATACATATACATATATAATTGGTGGAGAATATATAAGGGCCCTAACCAGTGCAACCTAGCTTGTATTCTTTTTCTTGTTTGGTTTGTATTATTGCTTTTTGGACTGGGTCAGAACAATCATCCAAAGTACAACAATCAACTTCGAGACACAAAGGCCATGGATGGTAACAGCTATATTACTATTCCACAATAATGAACACAACGTCCCATTTTATGAACACGACAAGTATTTATGGTTGACCTACAGCTTTGTCTCCTTCTGCCATGTATGATTTTTTTTAACCCGTTGCTCTATGTATTTGATTTATTTCTTATCATCCTTGTCAATATATTTAAAATTTTCGCATTGCTTGGGTGTTCATAAGGAAAGTGAAACTTTCTCTCCATTAATGAGGTCTTTTTCAGGCATAAGTATCGTTGAGTGAGATGGTGTAAAAGAACAAAGTCATGCATATTTGAAAAGAATCGATAAATCCAAAACGGATAATATCGTTGATGTGAGTGGATTAAATATTGAAGCCCACATATTTGTACACAAATAATTATATGTTTAGTCAATTTATGGTGAAATTTCGTAGTCAATATAAATTAAAACATATATATCTCTGATAAAAACAATGGACCCGAAAAAATGTACTTTGAAATATATCGTTTTATGTATTCACAATTAAATTACGTTATTTTTTGAAATTATATTGTTTTCAAAAATTACATAAATAAACACTAAAATCTACATACCCCACATATCAGTAAAAAAAATAATGTAATTCAAAACAATGTAATTAATAATGACTTAATAAAACCTATTGATGATCGATGATAAATCTTGTTGGAAAGAGCTTTACTTGCTGATTTCATATTTATAATTTTTTTTTTCAAAATCTCACATATATTTTGAGAAATAAAAAGTGTTTTGAAATTTTGTTTAAGAACAAACAACACTGTGTAGTGAGTATTTTCAAATGAGATGTCTTTGATTTTTTATTAAAACTTGTTTTTGCAATGTCATGTACTTAAAAAGTATGTCATGCAGACATGAGTTAATATTGTGTTACAAATAATTGAGTCATTTAGTGGAGCTCTTTGAGTTTAGCATGAATTCTTTGTAACACAACGGAAACATTAAACTCAAACTATAGATATTCAAAAAATTAAATAAATAAACCCTACAATTTCAAATGATAATTTAAAATTATTTACTGAGTGTATCCAAGCTAAGCACAACTATAAAGAAAAACAAATAGCAACAAAGAAGAACAAAAAGTTAAAGAAGAACTTTTTAGATGCTACTGCCATAAATATTTTGAGGTCTTGCTCTTTTATAATTAATCCTATCAGGGCGGATCCTCTTCATTGTCCACACCATGAATTTTTTTCATATATTTTACTAAATATATATATCTTAATCTAATATAATATAAACCAGTTTGTTTCAAAAACAAATCTAATAAACAGTATAAGTTCATCTACTCAAGTTTAAAACATATATATATATAGAAACAATAAAATAAAGTTTAAATATTTCTTTTTAAATGAGGCATGGATCTTCTATCCGCTCTTGTTCAAGATTACATACAATCCGGCTCGTCAATTATGTTACTCGAGATTCGTATGGCTAAATGTCTCTAACTACATGGTCAAATGTATTTTAGATTAAATATAAAGAACAAAAATTAAATGCATTTTCACCCAGATGTTTAATATCATTTGTGTCAAAAGTGAAGTGATATGATGTTGAATAATTCATTAAAAAGTTTACGAACCTAAAACTCAAATCTTATAGCTAGTAAATTACTATATACCAAGTTGTTTCTAATAGTGGACTGCAACTGCAAAGCTCAAATATTACCAAATATGTGTTTATAATCGACATTTGGGAGATTATAAAGTTTGACCAATATATATATAAATGTTGACAACCCATATATAAATAGGTCTAAAAAAATCAGGAGTGCTGCTCCCCAACCCTCAAAAATCTCTTTGATAATTCACAACACTGATACACAAACAAAGCACCCTAACATAAATTCCTAGATCCACCGCTATAGTATTATAGATCGTATTTCTGTATTTCTCTTTTTTATTTAATATATTATGTAAATTTGGACTTTAGAGATTTTGTATTTTCAATTTTTTGTTTTAATATTTTATTAGAGATTTTGATGAATAACTAGCAAATAAATAATCTATTAAATGAAAAAAAATTATAATCTCTTTAATGAATGAATAGTTTTGTTTCTGTTAAAAATATATTTACAAACTATTAATTTTAATTTTATACGTAAATCCTTAAAAAAAAGGAAATATGTTCAATATGATTTTATTTAGAAATAAATAATTATTCAATAATAAATCTTGTATTAGAATTTATAAAATTTAATAATTTTCTATTATTTTTTATATAATATGTACTGGAAAGATAAATGAATGCTTGGAAGAATATTAGTGTGGTAGAAACATCAATGTATGTACTTAAACTTTGTACTTTAAGTAGGGGCGGAGTCAGGAATTCATATGAGAGGCCTAAGTTTTTTTTTTTAGACTATGTACTAAAAAATTACCTTATTTTTCATTGATTATAGCAAATGAACTATTTATAAAACACTTAATATAAAAAAAGGTATATATATATATAGACTATATTTTAGTTGGTTGTTATTTTTTATACATAAACTGCGTATACAAATTTTGAAGAAAAAAAAACTATGGTTTGTGTTTCATATATAAATATGCTATATATAGACTGTATATATTTTAGTTCGTAATTATTTTTTATGTATAAACTATATATTAAAAAAATTATAAGAAAACAATGGGCCCCTAGCCCCCGATCCCCATATGGCTTCGCCACTGATTTCAAGTAAATTAGGATTCTATTTCTTATATTAATTTGTTTATTTTTAATTATTTAATAGAGAAAAAAAATACAAGAAGAAAAAAAAGGAAATAAATTATTCAAATATTTTGAGTATTAACAATTGTACTTCAATTATATTAGAAGAATTTACACAGAAGGACAAATCAGGAATTTTGTGTTCCACTAAGAACACGGTGATAAAAACATTATAAAATGGACAAAAATAATATGTTAACCAAAGTATCCCTAGTAAAACAAGATAATTTCATTTTTAATTTTAAGTATGTCACTTCAACACGCTGATATCTTCCTCTTCCTCTTCTTTTAATATACTCCTTCCCGTCAATCTCCTCCTCTGTAGATCTCCTCCTTCGTCGATCTCCTCCTCCGATATCTTCTCTGTTCTTCCTTGATCATTGCTTCTTCTCTCTTCTTATTTCGCTTGTGACATAGATCGACAATTATTTTTCTTCTTTGCTATAGAAATCTAAGCTTCTTCTTCCTTCATTTGATGCAAGATAGATTTTCAAAGCAGAGTTTTGATATTGTTTCTTGTTTCAGATCTGTCAATATTATATATGTTTCGGATTTGTTAAAGTTATATCTGAAAATATGCATCATTTTTATTCTTCTTTTTTGTATTTTATTTTTTCATTGTTTTATTATCGTATATCTGTATAATGAAAAATGAAAGGCATTGATCTATTTTCAATATTTGATATTGTATGTGTCGAAATTATATTTGTTTAAGATCTATTAAAGTTATATATGAAAAGATGCATCAATTTCTTCTTCCTTTTTGGATTTAATTTTTCTCCTTGGTCTTGTTATGAATAGATCAGTTTATATATTATCTGGTTTGGATCTGTTGAAAATTTATCTATTTTGTTTTTCCATAATGTTTTCTGTTTCACCATACTTTCATTTGTTCTAAATTTTCAAATGAAATATGTTATAAACACATAACATAATTAAATTAAATCAGTCTCACATTCCCAACAATGTACAAATAACATATATCATAAGCAATCCATAATTTTTTTTAAAAAAGCATTATCTATCATAATGAAAAATTTGATGTTCATGAATACAATCATTAAATCCAACAAAAAAACCACAAAAAATAAGATGACAACATTACATATTTTCCTATCATGGTTTCCTAACTTCGTACACCTACCACACATAATTATGTAAAAATAAGATATATCTGCGAGAAACAGGTTATATCGCCAGGTCAAAACAGATAACATATTAGCAAATTCGTGATTATGGTGGACCACCATCGACCAGCCACCAATCAAGGTCGCCGACCAACCAAAATGAAGTTTCGGAGCACCATGACCAACCCCCAACCATCATTTGTCGCCGTCAGCTCTGCTTATTCCATCAGATTTTGACCTTGAAGCCGTGGTCAACTGTGAAGAAAAGTGTTAGATCCGATCGTCGGAGACGCTGCCAGCACGAACCACCACCATGGTAGTGTTACCCAAACCTAGGCGCACCATTTCCACCTATTGGCTGGCCGAAATAGTCACCGAAGGAGGAATCGCAAATTTTGGTGTCAAATGAAGAAGATGAGGGTATTTCAATCAATAAAATAAATGTTAATAACTTTTATCCTTTTTGGAATATTAATTTAAGTTTATTGGACTTATTGGAACACAACTTATTGGTGTGTCCTTATTGGAACAATACTTTCAAATGAGGGGCTTATCTCCAATTTTTCCATTATATTATGATTTTTTACTCTTTAGATAAGTTGAACTATCGTTAAGCCTCTATAAATTAATACTCTTGAGACCACGAAAATTTGTTAATTAATAAATCTATTATTTAATCGATAAATTAATAAAAGCACGCTTTATCATGCAGTCCGGTTTATCATTAATTTCATTCAATATATTTTAGGATATATTATTTTTTAGTCATGTCAATAGAAGCTCTTGCATTTTGGTGCTTGATTTCTATTACTACTTGTAGTGACACATAAGAAATATTAAAGTCCTTTTCATTAAAACAAATCCCGGATCAAGTAGTTTTGTATTTTTCATCCAAACTACACACAAATCACTTAGTAAGAAGTTAGATTAGCTCACATCTCCTAAACATTCTTTAGACTGACAACAAGTCCTGACACATTTGTAATTTTACAATCATTACAACCGACATTCTCGGCCACATATATAGGAGTGTTAGAATCAGTTTTATCTACTCCCAAGTGCCGAAGGAACCAACGATATGATATGATATCATTATGTATGTATAACCTTTATGAAAAATGATGTGTATGTAACATACGTAGATATATAGAAGGATGACACATTATATGGGTCAGCATCCCATAATTTGTGACTAATTAGTTTGATGAATGAATGATACCACTTCTGTCTCGAATAAAATAATGTAAAAAATGGTATTAGAAGATTGTGAAAGATGAATAAATCATTGAGAAGATTTGGTGTCAAATTTAAATTAATAAAAAAAGAGGGAGAAATTCAGTCACCACCCAACCCACAACCTTGACACCTTATAACCTAACACTGTTGTAGCAAGTCAATGTGAGAATTTTCCTCAAATCACACCTACATGGTTCCTAAAATATCAATTTAGTTAGTCACAGCATGAATCCTGAGACCCAATTTATTAATCAATGAAATAGACCAACTTGAGTGGGCATCACCATCCGGAGACTATTCTAGTCTCCAACACCAATCATATGCCTCAACACTAAAATATTCAAAAAGTTTGAAGTGGGTCCACTAGTCTTTTTCTGTGGTTAATAATAGTTTTCTTCTTCGTTTTCTTGATATTTAGTTTGCAATCACCAACTTTTCTTTTGTTTTCTTGGTGGCTGAATTTAGAAACGGATGCGTGGGCCGTTCTCTTTTGACGTTATTGGAGACAACCCAATAAGCTGATCAACAACCTACGTTCGAGTTGAATTTATTAATTTTTCTTTTTCACATTAATTTTTTTTAATACGAGGATTCGCTCGTCAGTAAAATTCTTACCTCATCTTTCTCTGTCTTTTGATCTCCTACTACCTGAGTTTGTACATGGAGTTTTCAATACAAAATTGGAGCCAGTCTTGAAATGATTGCGTCGCTTGCAGGGAAAATGGCCACCAAATCCAAACGACGCGATCGACTAGGTGGCAAATGGCAAAAGAAAATTTGGATTTTTTTTGAACAGGTTTGCTGATTATATTGACAATTTGCCAAATGAACTTTGACCTGGTTCCATTGACTGGAATGCGATCTGCTTAGAGCATATCCAATGGGTATAAATTTTGGAGTGCTGAAAATTTTGGAGTGTATAGAGAGAGTAATTTGAAAAAATTGTATTAGAATATGTATAGAATAGTAGAAAAATGTGTTTTATGATAGAAAAGTATGAGAAAAATAGTATTGATGCTTGATATTTGGAGTGTTTGTAAATGAAAAATTGAAAAAATTATATTGAAATATGTGTTTTATTGATATGACTGTATTGGAAGTCGTATTTTGCTGTAATAAAAATGGGACCACGCTCAAAAATTTGGAGCTTACAACACTGGAGTTGCTCTTAGTTTCAAAAGGAATGACATCATGATATGCACGGCCAGAGTCAACAATAATAATAACAAATCTGCGTAACTTCAGTTCAGTCCACCTAACACAACTCAACACAAACCTAAAAAAATATCCACTTCCTGGTTAAATCAATAGACGACCAGTGTACAAGTTGGGCCGATGAGTTCTTCCACGGTACAAAATATTACAACACTAGAGCGACCCAACAATAGTAAATTAACAACTGTGCAAAGTCCAGTCCAAATTTTCTTTCTTGTAAACTTTGCGAAGATGAAATCACAATATGGACCATAGGGAAAGGAATATTATTCAAATACCGACAGTCCGACCCCATTTTTTTGCAGTTAAGGAACCCATGAAGGACCCTAGCGTTTCGAGTAAACCATATTTGGACAGAGTAACTCTTAAAGTACCAAGAAATTAACCAACCCAGTTTACATTTTCATTCCATGAAGTTGGCATTCAAAAGGAACTAAAATCAGAGTCTAAATAAAAGAAGTTACGACAAGGAAGAGAATCAATCTGAATATAATAAACAGAAGCAAGAATACGACTTCTTGTGTGTGCTCGCATTCGCATACACGACAGTGCCTGAAGATGTCTATCTAGATGTAATCAAACTTATGTTCCTGAGGCTGAAAAAGCAATATCTCATTAGCAGGACACTGCTATCAAAAAATTGAGAAACCATGATGCCAGACGAGTTTCACCTGGATATTCTGAAGTCTCTGCTTGCCCTGTTGAGCACTTTAATTCTAAATGCTGCACCAACACTGAGCTTTTATCCTACGTAAAAAATGTAGACAATATATGTTTAGGTAGGAGTACTTAAAGAGAAGTTCCATCAAAGTTTCTGCTAAGAAGTTTAGTGACACAACAAAGTTCTATCAACCATAGTAATTATAGATGGGTCAAGATTGCATCTAGATTATAGAATTCAAATACGAAAAATGGATTTTGGAGATACAAGTGACCCATAAAGTCGCTGATTTCTCTCATTGCTTAATGTAGCAGACCCCAACAGTTTGGGACAAAGCTCCGTTGATGATGACGATAATGATAAGTGAACCCAACCCACGGAGTGGAATAAGTATGAAAAACAAGATTCGACCATCAAAGCTTTTATGTTCTTGGTATGCCACAGAGAGAGAAAGTTAGATTATCCGGTCTAAATGGCTGCCGCAGAACACCGTTATCACTTCTTCTCCCTTGCATCCTTTCAAGACCAGGTAAAGTGGAACTTGGTCCCAGGTATTTGGTAAGGCCCCCCGTTGGGATATATCAACCAAATTGCAAAGCTTAGAGTACCTCTCTTTTTTTGTAAGGTCTTGAAGTATCCTTTCGATGCCTTCTTTATCCTTCAAAATGACTAAGCTTTATAATGCATGCTAATAAAGTTCTTATATCTAAGCACCATAAGGGGAAAGGAACATGAAGTGAAATAAACCTGCATTTTCTGCCACACCTATAAAAGGAGCCCCGTTTGTCGATTTTTCTCTACCAGTTGAGACAGCATCTTCAACACTATTAGACCAAGTCAAATATCTCAACATCAAAAATTAAATTCTAGCAAATTGAGTACAAAAAAAGAAGAAGCAATAGTGCATAATCATAATCGTGTAATTTACATGGTGCATATAATTAGCCATATATGATAAGGTACTAATCAAGATACACCATCATGTAATAATGAGGGTGTCTATTTATATTCTCTAAACAATTTGATATTTTAAAAATACAATAATCGATATCCTCAAATTCAATTTTAAAACTTTACAGAGGAGCACCACTGGTTCAGTGGTTGGCTCCTCACCAACCCGGCCTTTGGGCAAGAATTTGAATCCCTCTATCCCTAAAAAAGCAAATAAAAACTTGATAACTATTCAATAATTTGAACAAATATGTAGATCATAAGTATACCATGCTACCTATTATCTTCAACTATGCCACACAGTTCTTGATGATCCAATGTCAAGCTGAACGCCATTCTATCCTGGATGTTGCATACCAAGAACCATGAGTAAACTAGAAATCTTTCTACATCATATTTACATATATAACGTAATATTTTCTGAAACAACCATGAAGACACTAGGTGAAGATGGAAGAGGCAGGAACAAGGCACAAAATGAAAGAACCTAAAGGAGCACATCAAAATCACATTATATCATTCTGGTTTTGTCATAACATAGCATAGCAGTTGCATCTACATAGTCAGGATGTGGATAACAATAGATCTACGTAAAATCTCATATCATCTTAAGGATGCTTGACAGTTCAATGTTTTAAGTGAAAAAATGATAGGGGGCTTAGGATCTGTACTAGCTTAGCCACTTGACAAAGAATGAATGAACTAAAAAAAGAAACCGGAAACATTGGGTCGTTTAGAGACTGTTCTACAAGCAATGTTACACGAACAGCACCTAAAACATTGATCAGGAATGATGTCAACATTATAAACATGTTTCTACTTGATGAAGTAGTGAAGATACATAAATGAAAGTTTAGATTTCCGAGAACCTTACGGAGGGATCCTTCTCTTTTGACATAAACCTAAATGTTGACCATATCACATAACCTCAGAAGCATATTATTGATTGGAATTATGTCAAAAGTTGTTTGTAAAGTAACGGGAAAAAATAACCATTTAACAACAGAAATATAAAGATAAGGATCAATGAAAGCTTAAAAAGACACCATAACTACTCTAATAGAAGTTGAATTAATTTAGAACATGATCTCATTTCTTTCAAGTATTTCTTTCTTGACCCTGCGGTACCCTCATCAGTGGCAAATTGCTTTATTACTTGCTTTGTGAACTTTTAACTTCTTACTCCTTAGTAATCGCTTTGTAAACTTACTTATTGTACTTTAAAGGTAAGTTTCTAGAACTTTTCAATGAGGTGTAATCTGCAGTAACTCACAAACTTATCAAATATGTAGAATACTCACCAATATCACCCCTTATTTAAAGATAGCCTAAACAATAACATAAAGTTCTTATCATAGAAATTTCCATCTTGTCATTATGCCTCCTGCCCTCACATGCCTTAGAATCGTTGATCTAAAAGTCAGTTGTCTACTTGTCTTTAGACTTAATGGAAACTAAAATCAGAATTAAAATCTGGCACTCTCATAGTTAAAAACTACCTCAATGTTGGCAAATTTCTTTCTCATTCATAAATATTGATCCCACAATCTTATTTCAGACTTTAGCACAATAAAGTCAGTATTAAATTGTTCTCACCTCACCATTCATATTCGCAACAGTGTCTTGAATCTTCTGCAAGGTAGCTCCCAAAATTTCCACTTGAAAATGTAATGCCTGAAGTATTTTTGAGAGTTCTTCACAAACTAATGGCATGAAAAGTTGAATCTGGCTAAAAGTCAGCGATCTCATATCAAACCTCTTTGTCAGAAATTAAACTCTGTATTATCATATCCTTTGCTGATAGAGCTTTCTGCAGGTAAGGCTCGTCAAGAGAAAAAAAATACTTAAAAGATGAATTCTCAACTGAAAGTACTAAAGATTTTATGATATCTTAAAATGTACTAATATGATCTTCACTAAGTAAATGGATATCTCTTCTACTTGAATACGGAAAGTGTTGCTGACTTTTGTCACCTCTAACTGTAATTCTAGCTCTGCAACAATTTCATCCTTCCTTCGAATCTCATCTTCATTGTTTTTCAGTTTATTTTCCAGGTCACAAATCTTTTCTGCATAAAGCAGGGTCCATTCTCAATATATTACAACAGAGTTACAAAAAACTTATTTATATAAAATTACTAAAAGCTTATGTTTATTATATAAATTTTTAACAGTTAATACAAATTGCTGCATATTTTAAATGAAAATCATTTATTATCATATTTCTAGGTTCGAAGTGGTACGGTATTCAATGATGATGACTGATAGAAATCATCAAATTTCATATATGGTGAACCTTCTGCAAATCTTTAATAATGACCAACAGCGAGAACTATGGACTTCGAGTATCCAGTACAATTTACACATACAGAATAAAGATACAATACAGGTGAAAAACATGGAATTACCAACAAATGTTTTTTCAAATGCTGATATCTCATCCATTCTGCTCCTTAGTCCAGCCACTGCAGACTGAACAGTGTAAGAACGAAACCAAAAAATATCCCACGTTTAAAAACTCATAGTTCAGAAGAAGCTAATAATCTAAACATTGGCATACACCTGGAACAAGTAAAGTTCAGAAAGCTACATGCCTACTTCTTCTTTCTCAGTCATAAGGCATTGTGCATTATCAACAACTTGCTTGATAGAAAATGCCTCTTTTTCTATCGAGTCAAATAATGATAAATGAGAGTTTATCCTCTCATATAGAATTGAAAGATGTCGGTCCCGGGTTTCAATTGCACATCTCATCTCACAAGTAGACTCCTGTACGCAAGTATCATATCAATAACTTATGTTACTATGAAGACAAAATAATCATGATATATTTCTAAGTCTCTAATGGTTAGTAAATACAGACATGATACATTATCGGTTCCCAAAATTATCATAAGCCACCATGAAAAAAACTTCTTACAGACTCCAGGATTACATACCTGAAAGGAAGGGAATAAATCTAGTGTGGATGGCACACCACATTGCCTGTTAATATTATGTGATTTTGTGTTCAGAAAAGGCTTAAATGAAGTATGATGCATCAGCTAAGAGGAACAGTGAGTTGACAGATGAATGTTTTATTTGTAAAGTGAATGAACAAAATTTAAAGGTTGGAGAAGTGTCAAGAAAAAAAATTAAAGAAAATTTGAAGAGTAACTGGCAGTCTGGCACACTACTGCTCGAGAAAAGCACGAGATAAAAAGTACGTCAAAGGCTGCAGAATGGCATTCACGTACTACCTAATGGCTCAAATTTACAGGAATTGTGCCCTTTATTCAGAAATACAGTTCACCCATGAAAAACATTAAAATTTTCATTAAGCACACGAATGTCAGCTATAAATTTATCTACAAGATCAATTCCTTGTACACGATTCAGCTACAGAAGATAAACCTCAATTAACTTAGATTGTTACCACTCCGAAGGGGAATACTCTTTGGACCAAATACTCTACAACCATAATTTTTAGCAAGAAATGAAGCCCATTCCACTGTCTAAGCATAGTATATTCCATTTTCTCAAAAATAGCAAAAAAATTAATACACTTACAAAAAATCAAAGTTCGAGCAATACAGACCTCGTAAACATTCACAAAAGCTTCCCTCGATTGTAAAAGATTCTGGATAGTTCCCTTCAGTTCCTTGTGCTTGCTTTCAAGCATCACATTATCATTTTGTAGGTAATTCACCTGCAACCACAGACAAGAAACGTGATCTAACTGAATGGGACTCACTCTGATCCACATTCGAGCATTTTCACAAACATACATACAGATGGCGAAATTCACACAAACCTTCCTTTCAAGCTTTCGACACAGTTCATTTGACGAAGCTAACACCTCTTGCAATTCCTGCAGTTTCCTACTGTATTCCTCCTCGGTTTGCTTCTGTTTCTGCATCAAAACATCATATTACAACATTAACTGTATAAGGAAGAGAATGAGTTTAAAAGTAAAACCTGGATAAGCATATGGACTTGTTCGGTGGAGGAGCGTTCTCTCTCCTATGATTTCCCAAACATTCAATTCAAAATCGGAGACGAGAAAACAAAATGTGAGAAAAAGATAGCGAGACAAAAGAAAAAGAAAAAAAACAGGAAGCTCTGCAACGATGGAAAATCGTACTCTGATATATTTAAAATCGGTGATTAGGGCTTGAAGCTGGAGCTTGAATTTGGATAACTTGAGCAACTCCATTTCCGTCCAAAATATTGTCCTCGAACGCTTGAAGGGGTTCTTCAAGCGTGAATTCCAGAATTTGAGAGCAGCTTGGGCTGGGCTAAACCTCCGAACACCGTTTTTAAAATATTTTAGTTAGTCATACTGAGATGCTTGAGTTAGAGAAATGAGTATTTTGTGTGATGCTCAATGAATGCCTTTTCTGATAGGATCTTGCTAAAGAATTATCACATCAATCTTCGTATCAGCTGTGGCATTTGTTCTCCTTGCTTCTTTTGTGATGTTTTTTCTTTTTTCATGTAATATTTAGGTGTGGTGTTTTTCAATTGATCATTTGTTTGTTGTCATATTGTGTGCGGTACTGGTAGTGGCGCAGCCAGTGGACTTTGAACATCGGATCTTCCTTCTCGTCGCTCACTCGTTCTCGACTCTTTGTCCTCCTACAAGCCAACTAGCCAAGGTAATTTATCTTATTCCTAATTAATTTTCTGCTCATCAATATATCACTTATTTACTTATTTTTAGGTTTTTCATTTGGGATTTTAATTTCCCTACCCCTACTCATTCTCTGTGAGACGCAATGACATGGAGTATTAACCAAAATCTTTAATGGGCCACACATATCCTCTCTTTACCCACACTCAATAGTTTCTTAAATACAAAAATACGTATTTATTTTTGACTTGATTCTTATTTCTGACTCTCCTCACTTTATCTGCGTCTCCCTGAGTGCGTGTGTTAATAGTTCATTGTGAACAATAATTTCAACATTTTTTTTGGTTTCTTAACTCAATAGCAATATACATACATGTGTATATATAGCCCTCAACTGATGAATACCTTTCTGCCATCTCGATCCTCCCACACCACCAATCCTTTTTATTGTTCGTCATCGAAGCTCTTATTCTAAAAAAAGGCTTCCAGAAACATTCGCAAGGAGACTATTCTTTAGTTTCTTGGTATGTACGTATTATTAGTCTTCTGCCTCTAGATTTGACTATGGAGGGTAGAAAATTTAGCTCTTGAATTTTTATTGGACATTTTTTATTTTTGGAATTGATAGAACACATTAAGCTCGTGAGTCCTTATAGATTGTGTCTGTGTTTCTCTGTTTAGTTCTCATAATGTCTCTCATTTTATTTTTCTCACTTGAGAATTCTTTGCGAGTTCGTTTATAGGCTTGCCTTGCTTATGATCTTATATTTACACGCCAATGATTGATTAGAGTTAGGGTTTGCTTTGTTCACTACTTGATTTTTCTTGCATCGTTTTGAGAATTAGGTTATCAAATTCAATTAATTAGTGGCTTGACGAGTTTAGGTGTGATCCGGATTTAATATTGAGGGGTTAATGGACACTAACTAGTGTTATTAGTTCATGTGCTTATTGAGAATCTGTTGGGAAACTATCAGAACTATGTCATTGAAGAATCTTGTATATGTTTGGTTATGCTTATTTCGTTTTATTTTCAGTTTTGGTTGGAATATTTTGATGACACTCTGATAATAATCAGCTTGGTGGTAGTGTCTCCTTCCCACTTAAATGAGGTAAGGAGTTTGATTCCTTTCGCAAGCGAAACGCTATGAGTGAGGAATTGGGCCCTATCCATAAAAAGAGGAGTGGGACACGGAGACACCTCTCAATGATGAGATGAACGAATTAAGATCCTTGAGGTCACAATTCTGCATCATCACACTCCATTGTATTTCTTGATAGTAAATGGAAATCGATACTAGTTTTGGAATTATTTCATTTTCTCAGAATCCAAAATACATTGCCTAACAGTTTTGAGAAGTTAAAAGTATGAAATATGCTTTTATTACGCACAAAATGTTTTAGTGATAAGAATAGCAGTGAAATATCCTATGGTCTTTTGAAACCATTTTTAAAAATCAATTTGGCAGTGTATGGATTCTTTGGATTTGAAATTGTACGTGTGCCTCTAACCTCAATTTCTTTGCTTGTTTTGTAGAGATGTACTATGTAGACGATTTTTTCAACTACCCATTGCCAAGCAGTTTAAGTGAACGTGTAAATACAGATACTGATTTAGTATTTATTGTAAATATTTTGTATTGTATTTAGTGTTAAATTATATTGTTCGTAGAGTTATTTTGTCTCGTCCGAAATAAAGCAAGAAAATGAACATGCGGATGAGATGGTAGAGAATATCGAAGTTGACAATATATTTAAATTTAAAACCGATATGGTATAATTTTAGTCAATAAAAATATTAGTTGTTTTGTTAGATTGAATGAATATTCGTAATTTTCTAATAAAAACTAACACATTCTTAGGTGTTCAAATCACGATAATCATTGATCGATTGGGTTCAACAAATTGGATGCTAGTTGGGATATATCATCATCATCAGTAGATCAAAAATTGGTGGGTTCGGTAAAAAACAAAAATTACAATTCAAATGTGATCGCAGTGACAATTACCAAAACAAAAAACCCTCAATGAAGCATATGGGAACAAAAAAAATATTAGACTGTCCGTTCAATTTGAGAGGGAGAAAAATGAAGCTAGACGATGATTGGAAGGTGGAGGTGGTGTGTGTAGAGCATAACCATGCTCCTGTATTATATATGAAGGGAAATCCATACCCTAGCCGGCTTTCTGAAACTAAAGTTCAAGTTATGAATGACATGTCTGCGCAAAATGCCAAGTCATGAGACATAGTGAGATAATTGAAAAAACGAGATCCAAACAACGTGTCAACCATAAGAACCATACACAATGCACACAAGAAGCATATGACGACTGTGAAATCGGGCCAATCACAGATGTAGGCTGTGTTCACATTTATAGAAGACAATGGGTACGTTTTCGATTATAGGGTGAATTGTTCAACCAATCAGCTCGAAGATTTGTACTTCACACATCCTGGCTCGCTACAGCGATTGCATACATTCCCTCAATTGTTGTTAATAGATGCGACATATCAGACCAACAGGTATGGGTTGCCTCTCCTTGAATTGTCAATGTCACTTCAACCAATTAGACATTTTGTGTAGCGTTCGCATATTTGCATTCAGAAAAAGAAGTCAATTATACTTGGGCCCTGGAAGTGTGCGATCTGCAATGCATGGATGCACTGGGCCACGAGTGATCGTTACGGACAGAGAGTTAGAGCTGATGAAAGCGTGTGCTTAGATTTTCTTGACGCTTCAAAACTACTCTATAGATGACACATCTATCAATGTATCTTAACGAAATGCAAGCCATTAATACAAGATAATACAGGATGGAATGCATTATACTGCATGTGGACTACAGTTCTTAAATCTGAAAATGAGAGCTCGTACATAAGTAATATGGAACGTCTTGAAGTAGTGTTACAAAAGTTTCCGAGAGTGTTACAATATCTAAAAGATGTGAAAAATCGAATACTAAAAGTAAATATAGTGCGACACAATCCACTATCACAAACGGGTTACAAAAATGTCCCTAGAGTTAGGATCCACATCACCTACACTAATTTCTTGCTCGAATCGCAACCACAAGTTGATCATTCACAACGATGCTCCAAAGTCGCACTGAAGTCTCGCACTGAAGTCTTCAAGCTCTGAGAAAACACAATAATGCCCTCTAAGTGCAATGCATGAATGCATGTATTATATCAAAATAAAATCTCGCTCAAAACTCAATTTTCGGTGTGGCTTATGCAAGTAAAAGACTTAGGGTTGTTTGGTTACCAAAGACAATATATATGAGATGTATAGGAACCAATAAAACCCTAGATAATGACCTAAAAGATATGCATAAAATTAACCCACAAAATTAGGAAAAAGATTGTATCATAATCTTGGAATCATGGCCATAAAAGATAAGGAAAGACTTCATTAAAGTGAGGAGATTATTATCTCTAAAAATAGAAAAGAAATAAATCTAAATAAGGAGAGATAATCATTCCTAAAACAAACTTGATTTTATTTCAATCAATTAAGTTCACCATATCAATTGATTAAATAAAATCAATTATCATTATCCATAGAAAAACATATCCCGTAATTCAAGATGCACATTGATGTTCATGTAGGCTATATGTAAGTTACCTGAAATCGCAGTTAGCTCATGTAGGCTACATTCAGGTTACCTGAACTTGTAGTCAACTCATGTAAGCTCCATACAGGTTACCTGACATCTTCATTTGAGCTTCAGTTCACACTCACTCTCATTCTAACCTATTGTGGTGTTGGAAAATACGCACTAGCGGAAACGTTTTAAAAACAAGGAATGCACATAGGAGTAATCGATAAAAAAATAGCTTTCAAAAATTTCTTGCTAATTATGGTTGACATGCATAATCTATAACTAAACTAATTTTGTAAAGATTTCATACCTAGAGATCTCTCTGGATTGATCTCTAATAATCTATATCGAATGATGGAGTCAGCCGGATTGATTCAAAGCTCAATCCCGTGGATCTTCCACCGTATGCACCAATTCCCAAACTCAGATTCAAGAGCGTGGACTCCTTACACCAAGAACCTGAAGAACAAAAATCAAAACCATGGAGATAATTAGAGAGTCAAGTCCAACTGGAGTCTCAACATTAGGAAAACAAAACACACTAGTGTGTGTTTATATAGAGGTCGGCCAACCTAGGGTTTCCTAACCCTAGGTGACCAGCCACACTTCTCTCCAATTAAGAACTCCAACCTCAGTTAAATTTCTTGATTCACTTAGGTTTGGGCTTACATGGGCTACAGTGGGGACCAACAAGGAAAAATAAAACATGGGCTTCCTACGGATTTAATTATCAGCCCTAACCCATGAGCATAATTAAAATCCATAAACTATAATATATTTCACTAAAATAATATAGTTACACTCCCCGTTTTATCTCAAATTAAATTTGAGTCTTTTGTTATAATCGTTCATCAAAATCCTCACGTTAAGTTACAGATACCTGTCAATTAAATATGCCACTGACATATAATATCTAATTGACATCTTTAAATATTCCTCGAGCTTACCGCTTAACTTATTTGAATATGTCGGATTAATTAAAATCCATCTGCATGATTTGACACAATCTTAAAACCTATAAGCTTCTCGAGATGGTATCATCATTCCATAATTGGACGTGAATTTTATTAACATATTATTTTCCATTGTACATTTAATGCGGTAACCCAATTCACTTGGTGTATATCAGCCTGTACAAAAAGACCTAACCCTTTGGTAAATCAAAGTCCCATACATTAAATGCACACGTACTAATAATCTTTAATAAATTAAAGATTATGAACAATGTCATAACGTCAGTGTGAGTGTACAATTTTCCATGTAGTCAGACTAGAAAAATTTACTCACATGTAGTCCTGATCAGAACACTCTAAGTGTACTAGTATAGTAAGTTCAAGCTATACCGCTTTCCATAACCAAGATAGACATACTGAAATACTACACTACAACCCTGCCAACGGTTTGTCCAATTCCGTCTAAGCTGTGATCGTTTGCTTATATTCAATAGGAACTTATGAATTGATCTTCTGTGTGTAAGCTAAACTCTACACACAAATTCATATACCATATAGAATAAAAGACGATTATGCCAATATGTCATTTCTCATATATAAAGTGCTAAATATATTTTATTCCAAATAAATAAATCGAGTTTGAATATTACATAAAATAATGGCCTTTAGCATACTATCTCTATCATGTGGATCCAAGCTATCCTACATTAGGAAATTACATTGTTCAAGCATAGTGTCACATACATATTGCCAACAAACTCTCCCTTGACACTTGTTTGACAAAATCTAAACATGATCACATACAGAACCCTTATCTCAACTACATCTTCAAGCATCACCTATCAAACATTCAACTCACCAAGCATATTTGACATAGAATCATGGGTAGCTCACAGCATATCCATCATAGTCAATTAAAAACAATTCGACTCAGACAGGTCAACATCAATATATCATAGCCATACCATCAATTCATACATCCAAACACACCAAAAGAACAATGCAAACAAAACACACAATTGTTCTCAAAAAACAAACAAACAATTGTTCTTAAAAAAACAAACAAACAACTTTCCCAAAAAAACTATTCACAAAACATCTCTCTATTTTTTTAAAGCAAAAGTCTAAAAGGGCCTCTAGGCAAGTCGACTGGTGGCAATAGTAAAGGCTTGATTGATATCCACTATCTCTGTCTTCAGTATCTGATATTGACTTCTAAATTCTGTCATATCCTGACCTCAAGCCCTGGCACCTTCATCAACTCGACTCTCAATATATTCTAAGGCCTGTGCAAGCAGCAACTTATCCTTCTCTAGGTTAGTAACTTTGTCTAAGAGAGTAGTCAATTTGACATCAAGAAGACTACAAGTAGTGGTTATCTTACTATCCAATGCAGTAATGGCATTCATAATAGGATTCAAATCAACAGCAAGCACAGATGATAAAAGCATAAGCATATACTCTCTCTCCCTGATTATGAGAAGCAGGATCAAGGTCTTTTTCTCCTTGAAGAGGTTGAATTTCCTGAATGTTGGGGTGAGTGTGAAGAATAGGTTTATGTCTGACGCTTCTAGTGATTGTCTTTGTACTTATGGAGGGATCAGGAGGAATGTGGGCACCAAACAAGGCAACTTGAGAGGCAACAAGGAAATTTGAGATCAAAACTCGAAAAGGAAGACCATACTGGGTGGCTTTCTCAAATTCTGCTTGAATAATCCGTCTAAAAATGATGGTAGCCAAACATATGGATTTGCCAACAACAATGGCATGTAATAAACATAGACGATCTTCATTCAAACCTCCTTTGTGTCTAGTAGGCAGAATGTTACTGCACAGAAAGAAATTCAATGCCCTATATTATGGCTTCAGTCTAGTACTGGGAAACTCTTCTTGCACTGGATCAAGGGATCCATCACTTCGCAACAAAGCAGTAATCTCACTCATATTCTCAAACTGATTAGACTTCTCTAACTCATAAGGTTTAAAGGTGGGTTTCTTAACCAAAGGAATGTTCAAGGCTTTGGCAATGACCTTAGGGGACGACACAAACTCGTGACCACTCACATGGGTCTGAATTGCAGAGACATCCTTAAAGTCTGGTTGAAACATATTTGAATAAAATTCCTTCATTAATTCCACAGAAATGACCCCAGAAATATCACAGACACTCTCCAACTGCCTAGATCGCATAATTGTAGAAATTTATGTGTGTTCAAAATCAGACAAAATTAAACGACACTCAGGTATGAAATCTTTACCAAAGAAGAAATCAATATACTATTTCTTAGCCTCTGATCAATGGAATTGATTCTCTGGAAGTGAAGGCATAGGAGCGACATCAAATGATGATGAGGAAGATTCATTCAATTCCTCAGTGGCCATGGTAGGAGGGGAGACTTCAATATCTCTACTACGGCTACGTTTGCTCGAGAAACTTCCCTTAGACTTCTTAGACTCAGAAGGGGGCATAGGGTCAGTAGCCGGAGTGTCAGGAGAAATAGCGGAAGACTCGAAAAATCTGGTTTTGGGTGGCATTGATGGAAGCAGAGCAGAGTTACGGACTATCAATGGAAGCCTACACACATACGACAAAGATGGTAGGTATAGGGTTGTGACTAAAGAAGACTATTTCTAGAAGGAAACCTAACAGTCCTTTAAATATCCGACTTGCCTCACCAATAAGGATAAAGGCACCGCCTCACAAATGACTGATACTTGGCAAGCATGCAAAAAGTAGTTTTTGATGTAGGCTACATGAAGGTTGCATGACCGTAAGGAAGCCTACATGAATGACACATGAACTTAAGAGAGCCTACATGAATGCTACAAGCAATCATACACACACAATTATTTAGCAACTTTATCACACATAATTATCAATATATGAAGTTAGAAATCAAGGACACATCCTTATTAGCTTAATTGCCAAATATCAAGGTGTAAAAATACTACCTTATCATTCCATCAAACACACTTTATACACTTAGTCAAATGATATCTCACATCGTGAGTGTGTGTTAATCAAGTATAGATACTAAGCACCATAAAACAAAGCATAGTAAAAGTTATGAATCAATCATCAATACAGGCACACTCATGAGATACCTCCCATCTTTTATTCATATAATTTTTTCTTTTCTTTTCTTCTCCCATTGAGACACATTTTTCTTATCATCACTATTTTTTTTCTTTTCATGCACGACTAGGTAGCCCTTTCCAATGTTGAACTCATTTGAGTTTTTTAAATATGAAAGAATGTAATTGGTGGTTTTCACACTAGTGAAAGACTTTGTCTTTCATATGAGCCCATGAAGTACAAACACAAGAGTAGATTGAGACAAATCTAGCACAGATGCATGTCATGGGAGAAATAATATACTTGAGATTCAGTGTGTTATAGATCTGACATCATCAAAAATGTTTTATGTATGATATAAGGGAACTGTATAAAGTAAGTATAAATACACAGATCTATAGGCCAAATTAATAAAAATTTGAATTTATCCTTGATGACATCACACCACCTAAATATTAACCATGCACACATCAATCAAACAACACATGCAATAGATATAATATCATAAACTATGCGAACTACACTACAGACTATATTACTGGATGCATGTAGGTAAACATCAAGGAGGACCAATACTTAGAGATTTCGTAAAGAACTCGAATCTCTGTAAGTCTGTTATGTCGTTAGTAACAATTTAAAATATACTTACAAATGTACAATTAATATATAGTGAACAAGTAAGAGTCGATCCCACAAGGAGTGATGCTAATAGATATATAATCTAACACTTGAATATAATTGATACAATTATAAAAGGGGGAAAAGGAGGGGCTAAATCTTGTAATAGATAAAAATTAAGACAAAGAAATTGATGTTGAGAACAAGAATGAGAATTGATATTAATGAAAACAATAGCTAAGACTCACAATCCACCACAAAACATTCAAAAAATTTATAAGAAATAATAGACTAACAATTTTAACAAGCATATGATGACAACATTCACAACAAGGTCATGGCCAAACTCAAGTTGTATGATTCTCTCTTAATTGCATGTAAAGTGTATGGCGTCTACCTCATTATGTGTATTCTTAATAGAAATCTAGCATGGCGTTTGCATCAATCAACAATCAAGAATTCAATAAGAGCAAAGAGAATATGAATGTCACAAGAATCCTAATACATGATATTTGTACTTAGGTATTCAAGAATTGATTTTTCATAATTCATTTTCAACTGAATTATATGTTGCAAGAAAGAACATATTCAACAAGGCAATTGACCATGTTCTACAACAATTAATTCTAATACATGCATCAAAGTTAGCTACTCAAAGAAACACAATACTAGAACTCACATAATATGGAAAAATCAAAATCATCATGCTTGTAGAAATTGAAATCCACACAACTTATAAAATTGAAAGCATGCTTAGGGCTTCAAGACAAGCCCTAACTAACAAGAGTTTAGTTATACATAACCAAATAAAACATGAAACATAAAAACATAATTACAAACACAAGCCTTATTTTCTTCTTTTCCTTCTCCTCTTTTTGTCTCCAATCCTTCTCCTCTTTCCTTCTTGTCTCCAAGCTCCCCCTCCTAGCTCCTACTCCTCTATATTTATAGAGAAAATGAGCACATAGTGGAGGAGTTAGTGCCATCTTTTGGTGGTGGATTTTCCATCAAATTGGTGTGGTGGATTGTCCATCAAATTGAATGGAAATGGTATCATCAATGACATCAACTTCCAATTACACACTAATCTTGTAACTGAATTCTGGGCCTAAACGAAGCCTATTATGAACTCAAACCCTTCATAAATATTGTAGATACAAATGTGTAGATAATTATGGGCTTTTGAATCA
Organism: Euonymus europaeus; assembly: GCA_963580455.1. NCBI lineage: Eukaryota > Viridiplantae > Streptophyta > Magnoliopsida > Celastrales > Celastraceae > Euonymus > Euonymus europaeus. Next base: position 7,023,312 of record OY756965.1, read on the forward strand.
CTCAATTGGGACATCAGACGCTCAAGTTATGGGCTTTTAAAGGTCTGGTCTGCAAACATAAATTATGCCTCGGATATAACTTCCAAACTTGACTTCGAGGCAACCTTTAGAGGCCCAAATGAACTCCGATTTTTGTTGAACCAATACTTCCTGAAAATCTTGAAGTGTCCTCTAAAAATTTTCTGAAGATCAAATCTCATTCCGACAGCTCTTACTGCCTCTTAACTTGCAAAACATCCAAGAAGATCTTAAGTACAATAATCTTGAAAATTCAGCTTTTAAGCACAATTTCTTGGCATTGCTTTGGTAGTATTTTAGCACTTTAAGAATGTATATTCTGGCACTTATCACAACCCCCAATCAGCTTATTACTAGTTCCTAGTAATTCAAGCGTAAAAATGTTATGAGAAATGAGTGAAAGTAACAATACTAGAACAAAAGGTAAGAGATCACAATTCCTATCCAGATTAGTATAGTCACAACTTCCAACACTTGTGTGTGTGTGCTAAGCCAAAACCTTCATACCACAATCCATAATGCATATAACCTCAAAATATTATCCAAGAAAAAGCCTCAACTCCATATTCTCACAGGGTAGAGAAGGATTTCTGTGCTATGAATTTCTCTCATGGAATTGGAAAATAGATATGCACTCAGAAGAAAAGTCAATTTAAGGACAAACAAATAAACAAACATTGATCAAATGATAGGTATATTAGCTGTCAAGAACTTCCACCAGTCTTACCACAAACCTGCTTTGGAATTCAAGTGATCAAAATTTGTTCAATTGACAAACTAATAGGAAAACTTATGTACTGACAAATGACGAATGCACATAACAATTTTTTTCTTTTTTCTTTTTTTTCTTTTTTCTTTTTCTTTCTTTTTTCTGTCTCGAATTCATAATATAGAACATCTCAAACAAAGGCCCAGTAAAATTACAACATTGTTCTCAAACATTGATCAATATCATCCTGAGCATTCATCCAATCATTCCACAAACCATGTAATGGTGTTCATTGACAGCAATTATCCATTTCAAGAGATCAATGCAAGTTCATAAGTTGTTTACTCATTTCTCTCCACTCATTTGTGCTTTAACCAGAAAATATTCTTAGTCATATGCATCATCATCCATCTTACCACAAGGCTTAGTATTTGTGGACAAAAGTGTGTTAAAAGTTGTTTTCTAATAATCCAGATAGAAAAATTGACTCAAACTAATTGTACCAGTACCAAAACATCAAAGTGCATGAATATGCCACCACCCCCAACCTAAACCAAACATTGTTCGCAATGTGAAAATGACGAAGTATGGAAAAGCAATGCAATGCAAAGAAACAGAGGATAGAACAATACAACCTGAGGTGGAAGATGCTCGGACAATGGTGGAAGGAGAAGATGGTTAGCGCCGCACCATGTCCATGAGGACATTTAGCATGTGTTCCAGCCGCTGTTGTCCAACCTCCAACCTATGCAGGCGGGATAAGATGTCGTGAATGTGGTTAGTCGGAGGTTGTGCAGCAAAAGAAGAGTCAGACACTTCCAGTGGTAAAGAAACTGGACGTCGCGGTGTTTGTTGTCTACGAGCACTGGAAAGCATGTGGCTAGTACTCTGACGCCAGGTAGAGTTCTCCAAAACAGTCACCAGATAATTGGAAGTTGTCTGACTGGGAGGTGGGAGAATGCCCATACTGAAAAGCAACCGCGTGATGAGTCTCGGGAAAAATAATCCGACCTTGGTTTTTTGTTTCTCCACAAGAGTCTTCGCCTTAAGAATGCTCTCAAGGTAAATCTGGCCAATATCAAACCAAGCTCCGCGATACATGTAATATAGGGTGAAAAGTATGTTACCCTGGCGTTGTTGACTGTGTCCAATGGGGCAAAGGTTATTTCGGATGGCATCATCAAGCATCCACATCGTGGACGGCAAATAAGAGCGGCGTGTAGAAGCAGCATTATTCGGATCGTGTCGCCCTTGACACAGATCATCAATCATCTCTTGATGGGAAATAGAGATCGGCGCTTGAAAACCTACAGTGACGTCAGCGGTAGGTGGATAACCTAAACATTTGCAAATATCCGCTGACGTGAATTGAAGCCGAAGACCAGGGATGTCAACCTGATACACTGGTGGAGTGCCAGAAGAGTGGGGTAACTTGAGAAGAGTATGGTAAAAGGAGCGAACGATGTGAGGATACACCGGCAATTCGTCTTTTGGATTTGGATCGACCAAGAACAGCAGAGAATGGTCACGGAGGTAGCTCATGGCCCATCGGTTGGCAGAATCGTTTAGGATTTTAGAATCGATTCGACGTTCTGGCAGGATTGTAGCTCTGGCGAATAATTCTACCGTCGCAACGGCATCACGGGGGCTGCGCGACATACTGTGACGGAGGAAGAGAAAGATGATCTGAAAAGGAAGAGTTGAAAATCAGGAATAAACAGAGTGTTAGAAGAAAATAATTAGGGTTTCGTTTTTTTTCTTTTTCTACATCATTGGTGAAGAAGATATAAACAATTATATCACTAATTACACCAGGGAAATTCCCAGGAAAGATTGGAGGGACACAGTGATCCACTTAAATACCAAACTCCTTAGACAAAATTTCCCTAGACATGCAATTAGTAGCATAATATATCATACTATTTTACCCGATCAAAATATATTTTGCGGAAGCAATCCCAAATATATAAATATAAATATATATACTTTTTTTTTCAACCAATGCACATGCACAAGTAAGGTAACAGAGGCTCATTCCAGTGACTTCTGTGCTAACGCCATCGAGTGTTTTCCTTCGGCCTATCAGGAGACCACAGCTTTTGTCCACAGGATCAAAATGTAAACCTTCAGGTCTTATACTAATGACAATACCGTCATGAGATGCTCTCCCTCCCAGCTGCCCTATAAGTAAACATTTGAAGATCCAAACCACATTAAGCTGGTGGAGAAAACTCACACCGTAGACATATGGGCGCAATCAAGCCCCACGCACACAAAAGTGTACAGTGACCACCTCAAGGTGAAAGTAAAAGTGAATATGCTAAGAAAATGTGCAACTGAACTAAATGCTTGATTGAACACCAGACGAAATAGCGTATCAAGTGAGTGGAACAGGATTAGAGAGCCTTAAATTCTCATCAAAATGTTCTGTTGCTGGCTCTAAATAGTGCTTGAGACGATGACCATTCACTTTAAAAATATTTCCCTTCTATGGGTGTTGAAGATTCACTACACCATGTGAAAAAACATGAGTAATAAGGAATGGACCATACCATCGTGAACGGAGCTTACCTGGGAATAGTCGGAGGCGTGAGTTATATAATAAGACTTTCTGCCCAAGTTCAAAATGTTTTCTCAAAATGGTCTTATCATGATAGGCCTTGGTCTTCTCCTTGTATATTTTGGAGCTCTCATAGGCTTCATTTCGGAGTTCTTCCAACTCACTCAACTGCAACTTTCGTTGCTCTCCTGCAGCCTTCATCTCAAAATTGTACTGTTTGATAGCCCAATATGCTTTGTGCTCTAATTCGACTGGTAAGTGGCAGGGTTTGCCAAAAACCAACCTGTATGGTGACATTCCAATCGAAGTTTTGTAGGCTGTATGATAAGCCCATAGAGCATCCATGAGACGATCAGACCAATCCTTGCGTGAGGAGCTCACAGTCTTCTCCAATATCTGCTTAATTTCCCTATTATAGATTTCAGCTTGTCCGCTTGTCTGTGCATGATATGGCGTGTATACCTTATGTTTGACTCCGTACTTTTGCAATAGTGCTGCAAAAAGTTTATTATTGAAATGGGACCCTCCATCACTAATGATCGCCCTGGGTGTTCCAAATCTTGCAAATATATTTTCTTTAAGGAATCTGAGAACAACTCGAGAATCATTAGTCTTGGATGGAACTGCTTCCACCCATTTTGAAACATAATCCACAGCAAGTAAGATATATAAATAACCTTTAGATGAAGGAAAAGGTCCCATGAAATCAATACCCCAAACATAAAAAATTTCAACTATTAGAATAGGTGATAAAGGCATCTGATTCCTAGATGAAAGATTACCTAACCTTTGACACCTATCACAAGTAGAACAGAAAGTATATGTATCTTTGAACAAACTCGGCCAATGAAATCCACATTGCAATACTTTCAAAGCTGTCTTCTTTGGACCAGAATGTCCTCCACAAGCATATGAGTGACAAAACGTGAGTATGGATTGAAATTCTGATTCTGGCACACACTGTCTGATGCTTTGGTCAGAACACCATTTGAAAAGGTATGGATCATCCCATATGTAATACTTTGATGTTGTCACGAGCTTATCCTTGTAAGTTCTTGGCACATTTCCTGGAAGATCACCTGTAATAAGGTAATTGACAATGTCAGCATACCATGGTGTAGAAATAGATAAAGATAATAATTGCTCATCAGGAAAATTCTCATTTAGAGGCAAAGAGTCTTATTCGGTCACTGAATTGTTCACCAAACGGCTGAGGTGATCGGCCACTACATTCTCGGATCCTTTTTTGTCCTTAATCTCCAGGTCGAACTCTTGAAGTAATAGAATCCATCTAATCAAGCGAGGCTTTGCATCCTTCTTTTGAAGAAGGTACCTAAGAGCTGCATGGTCAGAAAATACAATTACTTTAGTGCCAATCAAATATGCACGAAATTTTTCTAAAGCAAAAATAACAGAAATGAGCTCCTTCTCTGTAGTGGAGTAGTTTAATTGGGCATCATTGAGTGTTCTACTGGCATAGTAGATAACATGAGGTACTTTATTTACTCGTTGTCCCAAAACTGCTCCTACAACATAATCTGAAGCATCGCACATTAGTTCAAAAGGGAGGCTCCAATTGGGAGGCATCATGATCGGTGCTGACGTAAGAAGGAGTTTAAGCTTGTTAAAAGCTGTCAAACATGTCTCATCAAACTCAAATGTCACATCATTGGATAGTAAGTTACACAATGGCTTAGCAATCTTGGAGAAATCCTTGATGAACCTCCTGTAGAAACCTGCATGTCCAAGGAAAGATCTTATTCCCTTAACTGTAGATGGAGGTGGAAGATTACTTACCAGATCCACTTTTGCTTTGTCAACTTCTATTCCCTTGCTAGAGATGATATGACCAAGTACAATTCCTTGTTGTACCATAAAATGACATTTTTCCCAGTTTAAAACTAGATTGCATTCTTGGCATCTTTCTAAGACCAAAGCGAGGTTATGAAGGCATTTATCAAAAGATGAACCAAATACACTAAAATCATTCATAAATACCTCAATAATGTGCTCCACCATATTTGAAAATATGCTCATCATACACCTTTGAAAAGTACCTAGAGCATTGCAAAGACCAAAAGGCATGCGCCTGTAGGCAAATGTACCATATGGACAAGTAAATGTCGTCTTGTCTTGATCTTCTGGTGCTATTGCAATCTGATTGTAGCCCGAATATCCATCAAGAAAACAATAATGGCTATGACCTGCAAGACGTTCCAACATTTGATCAATAAAAGGTAGTGGAAAATGATATTTTCTAGTACCTGAATTAAGCTTTCTATAGTCAATGCAAACACGCCATCCTGTTTGAACTCGCGTGGGAACCAACTCATTATCTTCATTAAGGACTACTATAACTCCATATTTTTTAGGAACCACTTGTACCGGACTAACCCATTTTCTATCAGAGATAGGGTAAATGATGCCAACATCTAGCAATTTGAGTACTTCTTTTAGCACCACCTCCTTCATTATTGGGTTAAGTCTACGTTGGGCATCTCTTGTTGGTTTTGTTCCCTCCTCTAGTAGTATTCGATGCATACATCTAGAGGGACTGATTCCTCTGATATCAGCAATACTCCATCCGATTGATGTTTTATGCTCTTTTAGTACCCTCAACAATTTCTCTTCTTCTTCAATGCTGAGGTCAGACGCAATGATTACTGGAAATGTACTTTTTTCACCCACATACGCGTACTTCAAATGCTTTGGTAGTTCCTTCAACTCCAATTGAGGTGCCTGCACAACTGACTCGCCCAAAATAGGTAAGTGGATTAACGCTTTCCCAAGTGTAGGTTTGTCAAAGTAATAATAGGAGTGAATCCCAAATCGTTTCACAAATACTTTTGGTTTCGGCTTGGGTCTATGAATTATTAACCTAATTACTTAATTAAATATGGTATTCACAATGTTAAGTGTGGCAAAATTGCACTAACCATGGGTTAGATTCGGGTTTTCCTCTTGGGGTGATTGATTGAACTAAACCCTAATATATGAAATGAGAATTAAATACTAAACTACTGTAGAAAATCAAAATGGAAATAAGCACAACATAATAAAATGTAAAAATATAACATAAAATGTTCAAGCACAAACTAAATCGGAATGGAAATATTCAAGTAGATTAAACTAGAACTATGAATCCAAATGCGATAATAAAATGAAATAACAATAAGGAAGAGGAGTTTAGAGATCAAATCCAATGTCGAATGTTGAGGTGAATCGGCCTTCCAATCTACAAATAGAAGTTGAGGGTAATCCAACTTGGGCTCTTCTCAAGCTCTACAAGGAGGAAAAACTTCTTCTTCTAGTTGGTTGGGTCTCCAAGACTCCTAGCAATCTTCAAGAGACCGATTTTCGAACCCCAAGCAAAAATCAAAATGTAGAAGAAGGCAAGAGAGAAAAACCCTAGAGAGAGTGTATCAAATTCGGCCAAAATGAGTGTGTTGTCCGAAGAATGGGGTCTCAAGACCCATAAAACCCTCATACCTCTGTTAAAAGACCATCCTAACCTATTACAAATAAGTCCCATTGGTCAAATAAAGTAATTAGACAAGTTTGCCCTTCAAGAATTGAGTAAAAATCATAAAACCCGAAATTACTGAACTGTTCGAGGCAGCATCTTTTTTTAATTCCACAGACTTCAATTCTCAATGGATATATGCGTATGAGAACTAGTTGGAAAGATCTGGATGTCTACTTCAACTTTGTAGAAGAAAGTTTCTTGAAATTCGATCATTTACAACTTCAAAAGGTGACCCGCAAATTATTGCGCAGTGCCGTCTGGACAGATATGCTTGAAAACAGCACTGTCCGGCTTTCTTCTTCAACTGTCCGGACGGTGAACAGTACCGTCCGGACGGATATGCTTGAAAATCAATCTGTCCATCTTTCTTCTTGAACCGTCCGGACGGTTTCTGATAAGTGTCCGGACGGTTGACAGTAAAATGCAATTTTTCAGCTCCTTTGTGTCTTTTCTTCCATATTCAACCCCGATCAACCCGGAGCCTACAAAACCCATTCAAACAAGTCATAAATGACTGAAACATACTTAAACAAGTGTCAAAACCATTTTTAGGTTGATAGAACAAAATTCGGCATATTAAAACTCAAATGCTTAAGAGATAGCATTTCCATAACTTCTAACCATTATGCCCAAAACTTGGATTTCATATCTCTAAGCTACCAAACCAACTTGAACCACTAGAAAACACTTAAAATGACTATGTCAAAGTGTTGAATTATGCATTGGCTCATTAACATGGATTTCGGCAACTCAAACCTAAAATGTGGTTTTTAAGCATTGAAACTCAACCTTTTGCTTTCAAAACTCCACAAAAATATGCAAAATACCATCCCAATCACAACCCCTAACTAGCTTTTTGCTAGTCCTCGAGCAAAATAGCGAAAATCAATTGGGATGAATTTTGAGAGAAAAATTTACTTTTAAACCAATTTGTTCGGAACGTGTGTGAGTGTAAGCATGCATTGACAAGTTCTTCCCTAAATGTTTAACCCTCAGAATGAACACATGACAGAGATGCAAGAAAACACAAATCTCAACCAAGTCTTGATTTTAACTAAAAAGGTTGCTTCATTTTGAAACCAAACCATTCTCGTGTGTGTGTGCGTGACCACTTGGAACATCCTTGCCATCAATTTAGATTAGAAAATGCAAGAGTGATTCATCAAATGAATCTCAATCATAAAATGCAAGCCGCCAATGCTCACTTTTCAAAACTTCTCTCCACTAATGTAGCCCAACACAAAACCAATGATCCAATAGGACTTTTAAAGCATATAACGTAGGTTGAGGCTATTGGTATGTCAAAATGGAAATTTTAGGCTGAAACCACAACTCAAATATACATGTCAATGTAATAATGGTCATACATATGCATGCATGCACATATACCCCAAAGTAGTCCCAACTCACCTTTTTCACACTCACTTTGCTTTTTCTTTCTCTACTCTCATTTTTTCTCTTTTTTTATTTTTTTATTTTTTGTATATATGTGCCACATTGATTTTATTGATGGCATGCAACCGTCTTACTCTATACATATATCCCAAACTTGGATATTTTCATTCAATGAACTGAGTTGTTGCCTTCTTTTGCTATTTTTTTTCTTTTTTTTTCTCTTTAAAGCAAGCAACACCTTACAAAATGCACCATCACAAAAACGCATCACTCAACCCATATGCATGATGATATGCACAAGCATCCCACAAAAACATGTATATCCAATTGCGCGGGTGATGCATGGAGGAAATTTTATTCTAGCTAGGTACATATGTAGGTGCTGAAATAAAAAGGTTAACATTTGGCTAGGAAGGGACACCTAGGGATAAATTTAAAGTATGGTAGGCTAGAAATTAAGCTCAAACGACCAAAGAAGGCCTTATGTCATCTCATCAGTCAAAATGTGGACTAGGATTTCGCCTCAAGAGTTTATCATGTGAGTTCTAGTGCTTGTGAGATTCAAAAGACTAACACTAAGCAAAACTTCTCTAAATGTCCAACACTTCAAAACCTCATGGTCATGTGCTCAAGGGAAAAGAAAAATAGACCGAACTTCAAAACAAGACAAACTAAAAAGTCAAGCACAATCCAAGGGATCTTATATGCCTCCCACTACAAGTCATAGTTCATATTTTTCATCATGGGCAATCAAGGAATCACAGCAATGCAAAGCTTTTCACAACACACAGTTCCAGAATTTTTTCTTCTTTTTTTTTTATAAAAAAAACTTTTATTTTTGAATTTCTTTTGAAAAACTAAACCAAACACAAACTGGGCAAACCCACCCCCAACTAGAGTAAGACATGGTCTCCATGGATGGAGCGAACAAAATGGTGCACAGTAAGTAATTATTCAATGAAAATGCAAAACACTACGTGGTTCTAAGACTACAATACTCCCAAAGTATCACAAACAAACGGAGTAATGTCACGGCACCAGCACCCCCATGACTAGGTATATGGATAATCAAATAATAGCAGGAGAAGTTGAGAGTACTCCCTGGACATCTTGTAGAAGGAGTGTCTCATCCTCTGGTGCATAGGGGGCAAGGAATGGCTTGAGCCTTTGTCCATTCACAGTGAAGGTGGTCCCATTCTTTTGATTGGAAATATCCACAGCACCATGGGAATGAACCTTCTTGATAATGTAAGGGCCACTCCAACGACTCTTCAACTTTCCTGGAAAAATATGGAGCCTAGAATTGTAGAGAAGCACCTCTTGCTCAGGGAAGAATTTCTTGTCCAAGATCTTCTTGTCATGCAAGGCTTTCATCCTCTCCTTGGACAGTTTGGCATTGTCATAAGCCTCCCTTCTTGCTTCTTCTAGCTCTAAAATCTGCAACTCAAGCCTTGGGCATCATCAAGTGAAGAATTAATCTTTTTAATAGCCCAGAAAGCATGATGTTGAATCTCAACAGGTAAATGACAAGCACGACCATAAACCAAACGATAAGGTGACATGTCAAGAGTGGTTTTGAATGCAGTTCTATAAGCCCAAAGAGCATCAAGTAATTTATCAGACCAATCCTTCCTATTAGGATGAACTGTCCTTTCAAGAATGACCTTGATCTCTCTATTAGCCAACTCAGCTTGGCCATTAGTTTGGGGGTGATATGGAGTAGAGACCTTGTGAGTCACTCCATATTTCTTCATAAGATTTTGAAAAGGTTTGTTACAAAAATACGAACCCCCATCACTAATTATGGCCTTTGGCATGCCAAAACGTGCAAACAAGTCTTTTAAAAATTTAAGCACAACCTTATGATCATTGGTTTTACATGGTATAGCTTCTACCCACTTGGAAACATAATCAACAACAAGCAAGATATACATATGCAAAACAGGAAAAGGCCCCATAAAGTAAATTCCCCAACAATCAAATATCTCAAGGGTCAATATGGGAGAAAGAGGCATCATGTTCCTAGCTGTGATTTTTCCAAGTTTTTGACAAGATTCACATGCTTTACACCACAACACAACATCTTTAAACATGGTAGGCCAATAAAGTCCACTTTGTAAAATTTTTGCAACAGTTTTCTGGGCTGCAAAGTGACCACCACAAGCCCCAGAATGACAAAACTCAAACACAGAAGCAAACTCATCATTAGGAATACAACGTCTCACCAACTGATCAGCACAATATTTAAAAAGATAAGGTGAGTCAAAGTAATAGAATCGAACCTCAGAAAGGAACCTTCGCTTGTTTTGAACATTCCAATGAGAAGGTAATTGCTCAGAGACAAGGTAATTCACAATATCCGCAAACTAAGGTGCACGCGACACAACAAAGAGATGCTCATCTGGAAAATCATCATGCAAAGGTGGAGAAGTATGAGACTCGGGTTGCTGCAATCTAGACAAATGGTCAGCTACCACATTCTCGACACCTTTTTATCCTTAATAATGATGTCAAACTCTTGAAGCAATAAAATCCAGCGTATCAACCTAGGTTTAGCATCTTTCATTTGCAACAAATACTTCAAAGCAGAGTGGTCAGTAAAGATGGTGATAGGAGAACCAATGATATAAGAACGGAATTTATCTAAAGCGAACACAACAGCAAGCAATTCCTTTTCAGTGGTGGTGTAATTCTTCTGTGCATCATTCAATGTTTTACTTGCATAATAAATCACAGAAGGTTTACCATCAATTCTTTGACCTAAAACAGCACCTAGAGAAAAATCACTAGCATCGGTCATAAGTTCAAATGGTAAATCCCACCTAGGAGATTGCATGATAGGAGCAACTGTCAAGTGTTTCTTTAGAGTCTCAAAAGAATATTGACATTCATCAGACCAAAAAAATTCAGTATCATTTTGCAATAAAGCACACAATGGTTTGGTGATAGCACTAAAGCCTTGAATAAAACGTCGGTAGAAGCCGGCATGACCAAGAAAAGAGCGAATATCCTTCACAGTCCTAGGAATAGGCAATTGAGAAATCAATTCTATCTTAGCCTTATCAACCTCTATACCACGTTTTGACACTAAATGTCCAAGTACCATGCCACTAGTCACCATAAACTGACATTTTTCCCAATTAAGCAACAAATTCTTTTCTTCACATCTAGTCAACACAACAATTAAATTTTTCAAGCACACATCAAAAGAGCATCCGAACACAGAAAAATCATCCATAAAAACTTCACACATGTCCTCAAGCATGTCAGAAAAATGCTCATCATGCAACGTTGGAATGTGGCAGGGGCATTGCAAAAACCAAATGGCATCCTCCTAAAGGCAAATGTGCCAAAAGGGCAAGTGAAGGTGGTTTTTTCTTGGTCCTCTAGAGATATGGCAATTTGATAATAACCAGAAAAACCATCTAAAAAACAATAAAACTCATTTCCAGCAACTTTTTCCAAAATTTGGTCAAGAAAGGGCAATTGGAAATGGTCTTTGCGACTAACTGAATTCAGTTTTCGGTAATCTATGCGCATGCGCCAACCAGTCACTTTCCTAGTAGGAATTAAATCACCCAAAGCATTTTCAATGACAGTTAAACCAGATTTCTTAGGGACTTCCTGTGTAGGACTCACCCACTTACTGTCGGAGATAGGATAAATGATTCCAACTGCTAGCAGCTTCAGAACCTCCTTCTTCACAACTTCCTTCATGGTAGGGATGAGTGTCCTCTGTGCATCTCTCACTGGTGTAGGATCTCCCTCCAAAAAAATGCTGTGAGTACAAATATTAGGGTCAATACCCTTGATGTCTGCAATGGTCCAGCCAATAGCTTCCTTGTGCTTTTGTAAAACCGCTACCAAGCTGGTTTCTTGCTCAGGAGTGAGCTGAGATGAAATGACAACAGGGAATGTACCCTCTTCTGGACCAAGAAAAATATACTTCAAATCTTCAGGAAGCTTTTTCAGCTCAAGAGTGGGAGTCTCCACAATGGATGGCTTCATTTCCTCGGGTGGATCAAGAATCTCAAAGTTTGGTCCCCGCCATCTACCAATGTGGCTCACATCCTCCAACTTTGCTGAATCATCAATATCACAAGGCTCATCCAATATGATAGGATCAAGATCATCCAAATCATCTTCTATATCATCAATTTGGCTAGATTTCTTAGGATATGCATTCTCATATACGCTCTCAGAATCAAGAACAGAATATAAATCTGATGGGCTAAAACTCTGAACCCAATCTATTGTTTGCAACTCTGAATCATCACAGTCACTAGGCATCTTGCAAGCAGTGAAGACATTCGTCTTAAATGTCATATTGCCAAAAGTGATCTTGAGCATTCCACTCTTGCAATTGATCAAAGCATTTGTAGTAGCAAGGAAAGGACGCCCAAGAATGATAGGAGCACTAGCAAGAAGTGAAGTAGGATATGGCATCTCTAGGACTACAAAGTCCACAGGATAGTAAAATTTATTCACTTGCACTAAGACATCTTCCACAACTCCCTTGGGTTTCTTGACTGTTCTATCTGCCATCTGCAAAAGCATGGGTGTCTGCTTCAATTCTCCAATATCGAGCTGTTCATAAACCCATAATGGCAACAAATTCACACTACTCCCCAAATCAAGTAAGGCATTTTCAAGCCTTTTTTCCCCAATCTCAATAGAGATAGTAGGTGATCCAGGATCACGCAGCTTCTGAGGAGTATCACTCATGATCAAAGCTCCAACTTCTTCAACTAGAAAAGACTTCTTGGTCACATTCACCTTCCTCTTTGCAGTACATAAGTCCTTCAAGAACTTAGCATAGGAAGGGATTTGCTGAATAGCATCTAAGAGTGGAATGTTGAGCTTCACTTGCTTGAAAATCTCCTGAATCTCAGTATGATGCTTGTTCATCTGCCCAACTCTCAATCTATGTGGATAAGGAACAGTAGGTCGATAAACCCTCTCATTTTCTTTCTCTACCACAGATGGAGTCTTCAATTCTGAATTTTCTTTATCTTTCTCTCCCTCTACTTCCTTTTCTACCTCAACCACATCAGATGCACCCACAAGAGAAGGACTAGAATGCTGAGAATCAATAGGGGCCTCAGGTCTAGAAACCTGCTTCCCACTCCTCAAAGTGGTAACTGCTTTGGTAGTTTCAAAACCATCTCCAGAAACATTATGAACATGCTGTTGCGACTATTGTTTATAGACTATAGGATTTGGTTGTGGTTAAGCTAGAAACTTTCCCTTCTCAAGAGTGCTCAAAGTGGTATTCATTTTCTGAATTGTTCCTCACAAGTCATTGATGGCTTGTGTGTTCTGATTGTTTGTAGTAGCCTAAACCTGCATGAACTGCTGAAAAGTAGTAGCCATCTGCGCTATGGTATCATCTAGAGACCTCTTGGGTGGAGCAACTGGTTGTTGAAGAGGAAAACGAGGAGGTGCTATTGGAGGAAGATAACTCTGAGTATGCTAAAACTGCTGTGGAGGAGCCATCTGTTGTGGATAACTCTGTGAAGACTGTCCTGGTTGATCATTCCTCCATGAAAAGTTAGGATGGTTCCTCCACCCCGGATTGTATGTGTTGGAATAAGGATTGTTCATCTTGTTGACCCAATTTGCAGCTTGCAATTGGTCCATTCCATTCTCCATCATAGGCATGATAGGGAAATCTTGAGTCTTATGGCTAGAATCAGCACATAAGTTACATGGTTCCACCGTTTTCACTGCCTTGACTTTTTCCAACTCCATAATCTCTAGTCTTCTAGACAAAGTAGCTAGCTTAGCTTGAACATCCACATCTTCCTTCAACTCAAATTTACCACCACTCGGGATGGTTCTCAAAGGTTGAGCAGCTATAGCAATTCTGTCAGTTCTTGTATTCCACTGGCTAGCACTCTCTCCAAGATAATCAAAGAAATCTAATGTGGCGTCTGGCTCTTTATCAAAGAATTCTCCATTGCACATAGTTTGCACAAATTGTTTGCACTCTGGAGTCAGACCCGTATAGAAGTAGTTGACAACTCTCCAAGACTCATAGCCATGATGTGGACAAATATTCAACAACTCCTTGAAGCGGTCCCAACTAGCTTGGAAAGTCTCATCATGCTTCTGAGTGAATTGAGCTATCTTCTCTTGAATCATTTGAGTTCTCTGAAATGGAAAGAATTTTTGTAAGAACTCACGTTGCATATCAACCCAACTAGTAATAGAGTTAGCTCTCAATTGGTTAAACCATAACTTAGCCTTATCCTTCAAAGAGAAAGGAAACAAACGCAATCTAACATACTCATCAGTGTTAGCCCTATTAATGAAAGTAGTGCAAGCCAACTCAAAATCAGTAAGATGCTGGCAAGGGCTCTCAGAATCCATGCCATGCTTAACAGAAAATTGAGGTGCATTTTCAGGTAATATGATGCATGAAGGAGTAGTAGTGCGAGTGGGCTGAATAAAATCCTTAAGAGTACGTGGTGCAGGATTAACCATGTTTTCAGAAACTTCTTCCTCAAATAAAATAGGCAAACCAAGCTCAGAATCACTTTCAGAAGTCACAGATGCAAAATCAGTTTCAAGACTAACAATGCTACTTGTATTGCTAGATGTCCTACGCAACCTATTATGATGGTCTCTAACCCAAGACATCAAGCAATCACAAAGTAGAGTAGATTTAAGAACTCAATAAAAATAAAATAAAATAAGGGAAGACCCGAACCGAAGGACAAAAGTCCCCGGCAATGGCGCCAAAAACTTGACTCGCCCAAAATAGGTAAGTGGATTAACGCTTTCCCAAGTGTAGGTTTGTCAAAGTAATAATAGGAGTGAATCCCAAATCGTCTCACAAAGACTTTTGGTTTTGGCTTGGGTCTATGAATTATTAACCTAATTACTTAATTAAATATGGTATTCACAATGTTAAGTGTGGCAAAATTGCACTAACCATGGGTTAGATTCGGTTTTCCCTCTTGGGGTGATTGATTGAACTAAACCCTAATATACGAAATGAGAATTAAATACTAAACTACTGCAGAAAATCAAAATGGAAATAAGCACAACATAATAAAATGTAAAACATAACATAAAATGTTCAAGCACAAACTAAATCGAAATGGAAATATTCAAGTAGATTAAACTAGAACTATGAATCCAAATGCGATAATAAAATGAAATAAAAATAAGGAAGAGGAGTTTAGAGATCAAATCCAATGTCGAATGTTGAGGTGAATCGGCCTTCCAATCTACAAATAGAAGTTGAGGGTAATCCAATTATTGGGCTCTTCTCAAGCTCTACAAGGAGGAAGAACTTCTTCTTCTAGTTGGTTGGGTCTCCAAGACTCCTAGAAATCTTCAAGAGACTGATTTTCGAACCCCAAGCAAGAATCAAAATGTAGAACAAGGCAAGAGAGAAAAACCCTAAAGAGAGTGTATCAAATTCGGCCAAAATGAGTGTGTTGTCCAAAGAATGGGGTCTCAAGACCCATAAAACCCTCATACCTCTGTTAAAAGACCATCCTAACCTATTACAAATAAGTCCCATTGGTCAAATAAAGTAATTAGACAAGTTTGCCCTTCAAGAATTGAGTAAAAATCATAAAACCCGAAATTACTGAACTGTTCGAGGTAGCATCTTGTTTTAATTCCACGGACTTCAATTCTCAATGGAATTTTTCGTATGAGCACTCGTGGGAAAGCTCTGGATTCTAATTCAACTTTGAAGAAGAAAGTTTCTTCAAATTCGATCATTTACACCTTCAAACGTTGACCCGAAAATTATTGCGCAGTGCCATCCAGACAGATATGCTTGAAAACAGCACTGTCCGGCTTTCTTCTTCAACCGTCCGGACGGTGAACAGTACCGTCTGGACGGATATGCTTGAAAATCAATCTGTCCATCTTTTTTCTTGAACCGTCCGGACGGTTTCTGATAAGTGTCCGGACGGTTGACAGTAAAATGCAATTTTTCAGCTCCTTTGTGTCTTTTCTTCCATATTCAACCCCGATCAATCCGGAGCCTACAAAACCCATTCAAACAAGTCATAAATGACTGAAACATACTTAAACAAGTGTCAAAACCATTTTTAGGTTGATAGAACAAAATTCGGCATATTAAAACTCAAATGCTTAAGAGATAGCATTTCCATAACTTCTAACCATTATGCCCAAAACTTAGATTTCATATCTCTAAGCTACCAAACCAACTTGAACCACTAGAAAACACTTAAAATGACTATGTCAAAGTGTTGAATTATGCATTGGCTCATTAACATGGATTTCGGAACTCAAACCTAAAATGTGGTTTTTAAGCATTGAAACTCAACCTTTTGCTTTCAAAACTCCACAAAAATATGCAAAATACCATCCCAATCAACAACAGATGGTACAAGTTTTGTCTTAGGCACTGGTAAAGGCTCAAAGGCAGAAATATACATACCTAAAGAAGGTAAGGCTTCAAGGCGAGCTAAGACTTTGCTAGCTTGTTTATCCTCATCGATGGTTCCAAAGTCATGAATTAAAACTTTGTCCACAATATCTCGACCACAACTTTCATATTGAACACTTATTGACAAATTGTATCTAACGCATCTAAGTGAAACAGTAATGTTCATCACTTGGTAATTTGAGTGCTCCAAATACCTTGTACTCAATCGTTTGTCCCTGCACATTCATAGTTAGTGTACCCTTTTGAACATCAATTTTGGTACCTGCTGTGGCCATGAATGGACGACCAAGAATTAAGGTTAATTTTACTTCTGACAAAGGAATCGGCTCCATCTCCAATGCTAGAAAATTAGCAGGTAAGATTAATCCGTCAACTTTGACTAAGACATCTTCCAGAATACCCCTAGGGTATTTGATTGATCTATCTGCCAACTGGATGCTCACAGAGGTCGCCTTTAGTTCCCCTATATTCAAAGATTCAAAAATAGAAAAAGGCATTAGATTGACAGATGCACATAAGTCAAGAAGAGCTTTCTCAAACCTGTGACCCCCAATGATACAAGGGATAGTAAAACTGCCCGGATCTTTTAGCTTGGGAGGGAGTTTGCTTTGTAGAACAGCTGAAACTTCCTCAGAAACCTTAATCGTTTCAAACTCTTTGAACTTCCTCTTATTTGTGCACAAATCCTTGAGGAACTTTGCATATTTTGGCATTTGTTTGATGGCATCTAAAAGAGGAATGTTAATCTCCACCTTCTTGAAAGTATCCAAGATTCCTTGCATTGGATCTTCTTTCTTTGATTTCTGCAATCTGCTAGGAAAAGGAGCATGTGAAGAAATATAATTTGGAAGGTTAGAGTTAACCTGAAGGTTTGGCGTTTCTTGGAAAGGAGTAGCACTGCTGCTAGAATTTGGATCTAGAACGTCTGGATTGATCATATTGTCAGAGTCAAGGTTCTTCTCTTCTTCTGGCACGCTCATTTTTCCAATTGTTTTCCCTCCCCTCAGAGTGATTGCTTTAGCATGTTCATTAATCTTAGGGTTGACAACAACTTGGACAGGAAGCTTTCCAGGTTCTCTTTGATTTAATGCAGTGGCTAACTGTCCCATTTGTTGTTCCAAGTTTGCAATGGCGTTATCAGTTTTCTGCATGAATGCTTGAGTGCTCTGTGCCATAGATGTAACCATATCTTCAAGTGATGGTTTCGGCGGCTCCACTTGAACCCGATGTTGTGGTAATTGAGCAAAAGGTTGTTGCATTGGTTGATTATTACTCCACCTAAAATTTGGATGATTCCTCCATCCTAGATTGTAGGTAGGAGCAAATGGATCATTCCTTGGCCTTTGCATTTGGTTTTGATTCTGATTTGGATAAGTACTGAATGCATTTATTTGTGCATCCAAGACCGCAACTTCATTTTGTGGACAACTTTCCATAGCATGTCCAGGTGTACTGCACACAGCACACACTTGAGAGCCTGGAACGATTAACTGCTTCACCATATTTGTCAAGTTTACAATTTGGGCTTCCATGTTTGAACTTGATTGTGCTTCGTAGATTCCAACCATTTTTTAAGGTTCTCTCACTCTGTTGTAGCTCCATTGTTGAGAATTAGTTGACAGAGTTTCGAACATCTCCCTGGCTTGTCCGGCATTGTTATTCATCAATCCACCACCAGATGTGGCGTCCACCATTTTGCGATCTGAATCTAGCATCCCTTCATAAAAATATTGCATTAGTAGCCATCCTTGAATATTATGATGAGGACAAGAGCTTAAGAGCCTCTTGTATCTCTCCCAATATTCGTGGAATGCTTCTCCATCATTTTGTTGGATGCTCACTATCTCTTTCCTTTTTTTATTTGTCTTTTGAGCTGAAAAGAATTTTGTCAAGAACTTGTTTGCCAAATCTGTCCATGTTCTAATTCAAGCTCTTGGTAAAGAGTGAAGCCATGTCTTTGCTTGTTCCTTCAGACTAAATGGAAACAATCGCAGATGAACCTGCTCATCAGTTAAACCTCTTATTTTAATTGTGGAACAGACATCAGAGAATTCTTTAAGATGCATGTGAGGATCTTCTCCAGCATGGCCTAAGAAAGTAGGCAACAAATGAATCATTCTTGACTTTAGTTCAAAGTTGTCTACAGTAGTGTGGGGGTAGACAATACATGAAGCTTGATCTGCTGCTTGAGGCATAGAGAAATCCTTAAGTGGCTTGTTCATGTTATCTGGTTCTTCTTCCATTTGAACTGGGGCTATGGGACTTGTAGTTGGTGATGAAAAAGGTGATCTCTCTGGAGTGCGATGGTCTCTTTGACAAAATAAACGGATATCCGCTAATTTTGTGTTTAACGAAATGTCGTCACTCGATAAGTTCTCAAGATTAGAGCTGGACATTCATTTATCTGCAAAATAGAAAAAATAACAATATAAATGAACTACTTAGGTGGCGAGGCCAACCATGAACATAAATTAATATAGAGAAAATTTGGTGGATGGCAGTGCCAATCACAACCAGAGGATTAAAGGAGTTAGTTGACAATATATAAAAAGTTAGTATACAGAAGAAATAAAATGGGGCAGAAAAGGCCAACCATAAAAAAATGATGTTAGTAAATATTAAGGCATATTAATAGGCGGTAGAACCAGCCATTAATATTAATAGATATATACAATAGTAGGTGGTTGAACCAGCCATTAATAGAAAATAAAATGTGGCTTTAAGCCAACCACGTTAAATAATGACATGTAATGTAAAACCTTTCATGTAGGAGGTGCTAACAACAAAAATAAATAAATAAATTATATACAAGAGTTAGATGACATTATATTAGATAATCACATCCCCGGCAACGGCGCCAAAAATTGTTATGTCGTTAGTAACAATTTAAAATATACTTACAAATGTACAATTAATATATAGTGAACAAGTAAGAGTCGATCCCAGAAGGAGTGATGCTAATAGATATATAATCTAACACTTGAATATAATTGATACAATTATAAAAGGGGGAAAAGGGGGGGGGGGGCTAAATCTTGTAATAGATAAAAATTAAGACAAAGAAATTGATGTTGAAAATGAGAATGAGAATTGATATTAATGAAAACAATAGCTAAGACTCACAATCCACCACAAAACATTCAAACAATTTATAAGAAATAATAGACTAACAATTTTAACAAGCATATGATGACAACATTCACAACAAGGTCATGGCCAAACTCAAGTTGTATGATTCTCTCTTAATTGCATGTAAAGTGTATGGCGTCTACCTCATTACGTGTATTCTTAATCGAAATCTAGCATGGCGTTTGCATCAATCAACAATCAAGAATTCAATAAGAGCAAAGAGAATATGAATGTCACAAGAATCCTAATACATGGTATTTGTACTTAGGTATTCAAGAATTGATTTTTCATAATTCATTTTCAACTGAATTATATGTTGCAAGAAAGAACATATTCAACAAGGCAATTGACCATGTTCTACAACAATTAATTCTAATACATGCTTCAAAGTTAGCTACTCAAAGAAACACAATACTAGAACTCACATAATATGGAAAAATCAAAATCATCATGCTTGTAGAAATTGAAATCCACACAACTTATAAAATTGAAAGCATGCTTAGGGCTTCAAGACAAGCCCTAACTAACAAGAGTTTAGTTATACATAACCAAATAAAACATGAAACATAAAAACATAATTACAAACACAAGCCTTGTTTTCTTCTTTTCCTTCTCCTCTTTTTGCCTCCAATCCTTCTCCTCTTTCCTTCTTGTCTCCAAGCTCCCCCTCCTAGCTCCTACTCCTCTCTATTTATAGAGAAAATGAGCACATAGTGGAGGAGCTAGTGTCATCTTTTGGTGGTGGATTGTCCATCAAATTGGTGTGGTGGATTGTCTATCAAATTGAATGGAAATGGTATCATCAATGACATCAACTTCCAATTACACACTAATCTTGTAACTGCATTCTGGGCCTAAACGAAGCCTATTATGAACTCAAACCCTTCATCAATATTGTTGATACAAATGTGTAGATAATTATGGGCTTTTGAATCACTCAATGTGGACATCAGAAGCTCAAGTTATGGGCTTCTAAAGGTCTGGTCTGCAAACAGAAATTATGCCTCAGATATAACTTCCAAACTTGACTTCGAGGCAACCTTTAGAGGCCCAAATGAACTCCGATTTTTGTGAACCAATACTTCCTGAAAAGCTTGAAGTGTCCTCTAAAAATTTTCTGAAGATCAAATCTCATTCCGACAGCTCTTACTACCTCTTAACCTGAACATATCCAAGAAGATCTTAAGTAGAATAATCTTGAAAATTCAGCTTTTAAGCACAATTTCTTGGCATTGCTTTGGTAGTATTTTAGCACTTTAAGAATGTATATTCTGGCACTTATCAAAGTCTAGAGGCTTAGTGAACACATCAGCTAGTTGAAGCTTAGTAGGAACATAATCTAGAGAGAGAACCTGGTCTTCTACTACATCACGAATGAAATGGTGACGAATATCAATGTGTTTTGGTTGAGAGTGCTACACACGGTTCTTAGAGATATTGATTGCATTAACATTGTCATAGTAGACAGTAAGCTTACCTTGAGCAAACCCATAGTCAGCCAACATTGTCTTCATCTATAGTAATTGAGCACAACAATTTCCAGCAGCTATGTACTTAGCCTCAACAGTAGATAAAGACACATAATTTTGTTTCTTACTGCACCATGCAACCAAATTTTGACCTAAATAAAAACATCCTCCTATGGTACTTTTTCTATCATCAGAACACCCTGCCAAATCAGTATTAGAATACCCAATCAAGTCGGTGTCAACAGAAAAATAAATTCCATATTCACTAGTACCACTCACATATTTCACAACATGTTTCAATGCAAGCAAATGTGATTATTTAGAAAAGGATTGATATCTAGCATAAACACCAACACTATATGATATATCAGGCTTACTAGCAGTCAAGTAAAGCAAGCTTCCTATCATGTATCTAAAAAGACTTTCATTCATAGCTTTGCCTTGCATGTCCTTGCTAAGTTTGGTGGAGTACTCATGGGAGTCATTGCATATTTAGACTTTTCAAGACCAAATTTCTTTAGAAGATCCCACATCTGACTGCTTCACTTGTAATCCAAGAAAAAATTTAAGTTCTTTGATCATGCTCATCTCAAATTCAATAGTCATTAAGGCACCAAACTCATTAGTCATCACATCAGAAGTAGATCCAAACACAATATCATCCACATAGATATGAGTAATAAGGAAATTCACACCATCAAGTTTCACAAATAAGGTAGAATCAATATTTCTCCTTCTAAAACCAGATTTCACAGGAAAAGTTGTCAAACGTTCATACCAAGCCCGTGGTGCTTGTTTCAAACCATAGAGTGTCTTCTTCAATCTATACACATAATCAGGATGCACAGGATCAACAAATCCTTTAGGTTGTGCAACATACGCCTCTTCTTGTAAAATACCATTCAAAAATTCACTCATCACATCCATTTGATACAACTTGATCTTTAGAAAACATGGAACAACAAGCAAAAATCGAATGGATTCTAATCTAGCAATAGGAGCAAAGGTTTCATCAAAATCAATTCTTTCTACTTGAGTGTATCCCTGGGCGACTAAACGAGCTTTATTCCTAGTGATCAACCCATTCTCATCAGTTTTGTTTTGAAAAATCCATTTAGTACCAATAACATTCATATCCGAAGATAAGGCACCAATTTCCATATATAATTACGAACAAATTGATTTAATTTATCATGCATGACAGAAATCCAACAATCATCATGAAGAGCATCATCAACTTTCTTAGGTTCAATTTGAGATACATAGTAAAGAAAAGTTACCTCATTTTGATGCTTTCGACGAGTTTTCATAGGAGCATGAAGATCACCAATTACTTGATTCTTAGGATGATGCAGTCTCATCATAGAAGATGGGCGTAAATCAGAAGACCTCACTGGCTCAATAGACTTTGATGTAGGCTGCATGATTCTTGATGTAACCTATCTAGAATCTGATGTAGGCTGCATAATTCCTGAGGTAGCCTGACTGGAATATGATGTAGGCTGCATGAATTCAAATGTTGTATCTTCTTATGAACTAGATCGAGTGTGTTCACTTCATGAAGCCACCATCGTGGTTGCATCAAATCTGTTCATTATCTCTAATTCCTGCACAGATTCACTCACAACTTAATGATCATCAATAATCACATTAGCATATTCCATCATAGTAGATGCATTATTATTGAACACTTTATATGCTTGACTATTAGTTGAATAGCCCAAAAAGATTCCTTCATCACTTCGTGAATCAAACTTACCAAGGTGCTCTCTATCCTTCAAAATATAACATTTACTCCCAAATACTAGAAAATATTTAAGAGTATGTGTCTTACCTTTCAACAGCTCATAAGGAGTCACCTTAGTACCTGGACGAATGTACACCCTATTCACTATGTGACATGTCGTGTTGATCGCTTCAGCCCAAAACTTTGTAGTAATGTCCTTCCCATGTAGCATAACACGAGCCATCTCTTGTAACATGTGATTTTTCCTTTCTACAACTCCATTTTAATGAGGATTTTTTGGACCTTAGAATTCATGAAAAATCTCATTTTCTACACAAAAAGATGCAAACATCTTGTTTTGAAACTCAGTTCCATGATCTCTCCGGATTCGCTGTAAAGAACCATGGTCAAAATCTTTCTTATTCAAAATTCTAAGATACAAAGATTTGAAAGATTCAAAAGCTTCAGATTTATCATGCAAAAAACATACCCATGAATACCTAGAAAAATCATCAACGACAACTTGAATATACCTTTTACCTCCAATGCTCTCAACTTGAGTGGGACCCATAAGATCCATATGAATGAGCTCAAGTGGATGACTTGTAGTAAGAAAATTTAACTTTTTATGAGTAGACCGAGTTTGCTTACCTTGTTGACAAGGACCACATATCCGCTTTGCACTTGTGATAAGTTTTAGAATACCTGTAACACTGTTAGTTATCAACAATGAGTCAAATCATGTTGATTTATTTGACCCAATCACTGGTGCCATAAATCAAATTATCCATCACATATGATTGACAAGTAACACTGTTAGTGCATGTAATTCCATAGCAATTATCATCTGTCATTCCTGCTATCAACACAAGCAAACCTTGAGAATCTAACACATCACATTTATGCTGAGAAAAATTTACAATACAACCACCATCACACAATTGGCTTATGCTCACAAGATTAGATTTTAACCTATCAACATATAGCACATTTGTCAACTTTGCCATTTCGAGTCCATGGACGATACCTTTACCTTTGATTTGCGCTTTACTTCTATCCCCAAAGGTAATAGTTCTTCTATTAAAAGCTTTAATCTTGGACAACAAGGATTTATCGCCACTAAAATGTCGTGAACATTCACTATCAAGATACCATTTATCTTGACATCTAGCATTATATGCCATAAGTGCAACATTACATGACATTTTTCCTTTTCTCACCCACATCTTTTGTGGAGAATGAGAAACAAAAGTGTTAGAGGATGCCATGTCAAATGAATGTAGAAAACTTAGAAATTTGTGGAACAGTTCAGTAGAGTGTGTATCAGATGAATTTGAACCAGTCTTAGCATTTTCACTTCTACATGACTTTCCCAACTTAAAGTAATGAGGTCTAATATGTCCTTGAACACCACACAAATGATAGATAGACACAAGTCCATTATGATTATGTAATGCATGTTTAATGTAGTCGTCAGGTAGTCTACGTGAATCGATGGATGCATGTTGCATGTAAACTACATGAGATTTTGATGTATGCATAGACTGAGATGATGAAATAACCTGAGCTTTACCTTTATTTACATGTTTGGAGCTAACACACATGTCTTCATTTTCAAGATTTTTGCCTTGAACAAATAATTTACACTCGTTTCCACCATGTTGAGTCTCACCAGTATATCCAAGTTCATCCCTAATTCTAGCATGTCTCATCGAACCAAACAAGCTATTCAAGTTACTGGTTTCTACCTGCAAAGTTTGAAACATGGAATATTTTGATAATTCATTTTGCAAGTTAGAAATTGTACCTTGTAGTTATTGTATTTCAGCTTGATCATGATCGCGGTGCTTTTGTTTCTCCTCAAGATTAGTGAGTAATTCAGCTTCACGAACCAATCTTTCTTGCAGCTTGGTTTGTAATTGTAGTTAGAACTTCTGACTTTTTCCAAAAGCTACCACGAGTTGATTATAAGTATCTTGAAGATCAGTAATATCATCATTGAAATCTTCACTCATATCACCATCAGACTCGGAATTCAATTCTACATGTGTGAACCCCGACCCAAAAATTTGTGAATTTTTGATGTATAAACGGAGGGGTGAAAACTGGACTAGGCGCACAAGGTGGGCGCCTAGTCCAGTGAGGCATGCAAGGAAGAAAACCAGAAGAGGAGGAACTGGACGGGCGCATTGCAGGGCGCTTAGGCGCGGCGCCCAGTCCAGTGGGAAAGGCAGAAGGGAGTGGCACGCCTAGGCGGTGTGCGCCTAGGCATGTGCAAAGGTACGGCTAGGATGGCGCCCAATGCAGCGCACTTGGGAAATGAGATAGACGCCTAGGCGGCCGCCTAGCCACACCTCGCCTGGGCGTGGAAATCCTACACGGCCAGGATGGCGCCCAGGGCGGCGCGCCTGGGTAAATGATTTAGGCCAGAGCGCCTAGGCGCCAAGAGTAGCGCCTAGGCGCAACCCGAGTTTTTCAAAAGGGTTCCAGCGAGCTTGTTTAGAGGAAATTTCTGGTTTGGTTCATCCTAGAGAGAGAGAGGATTCTAGAGAGAGAATAGTATTTGAGGTTATTCTTGGAGATTGAAGCTTGGTTTTGGAGATTTGGAGAGGATTCAAGGAAGACTCAAGCTTTGGAGGTAAGATTTCTTGATTTTCCATTTCTAGGGTTTTGAGTAGATCTTGTTAACTGTGTTTAGAGTTGATTCCTATGGTTTAGATATGTTGATCTTAGGTCATATGTGGTTGTATATGTAGGTTTAATTCTCGCTTTGGATTTGAGTTCCATAAGGTTGAGGTTTGGGGGTTTGAGAGGAACCCTAGAGAGAGAAAGTAAGTTTTCTCATTTTAGTTGTTTAATTCTTATTGGTTATGATATGTTGAGATGTTTGGATGATCATTTGAGTTCGATTGGGTGAAATTATTAGGTTTGGTGAAACGGGGTTTAAAACCCTAATTGTGGGATTTTGATAAATTGCTCGACACGAGGTAGGAGATTTCCAACCATTCTTTCTATCATTCGTTCTCAATATTTTAAAGAGCGTTTCGATTCCTCATTGGTCATTTTATTTGTGTTTCCGCCTTAATTGCTTCTAAGGGGAAACGAACCTTGCTTGTGGATTATTGTTAATTCTTGATGTTGCATGACCCGATTGTGTTTGTGTTCCATCACCTATGGGCACGATGTGATTTCCGTTCATGCATCATGGTAGTTATATATATATATATATGTAGGATGTTCATATATATATATATATATATATATTTTCGGCATGTCATGGCATAGATACATTAGAATTGCATTGGAGACCGAGTATGGACTCGGAGATCCGTAGGATTCTTGAAAGCTACCACTGAGTCATGTGATCTCCAAGTAGGATAACGCACTAGAGGTATGGTTAATGAGGGACCTTGCCTGGAATGGTGCGGGCGTGATAGATTCACGAAACCGGGTAATCCAAGAGCGTTTGATGGTGGGGAGCTTGCTCCTATTCAATATGACATGGATAGCGACCATGATATTGATGAGTTGATGTGGTGAGCTTGCTCACATTCGATATTGCATGGAACGAGCCATGGTATTGATGAGGTTTGCTCATTGAGGGGATTGCCCGGATTGATATTTTATGTGATTGTTGAGTATACGTGCATGTGGTAGTTTTCATATTGTTGCATAACCTATTATTTCAGATTTGGCCTTTATACTCTTTATACTCTTAACCCTACTGAGCTTCTTGCTCACTCTCTACTTTTGTTCCTTCCCACAGGAGATACTGGTATAGGTACAGGTACTAGTGGAGCGGATCAGTGAGAGTAAGGAGGTGACATGAATGGCCCTGGTAGGATGTGGGTGCTAGAGAGATACTCTAAGCATGTATTTTGTAAACGATGTATGAATGTTTGTTCATGATATTGATATAATCGATTGGCACCAGAGGGTGTATGCATGATGTATGCTGAGTATTGATTTTGGTTATATAATATGATGAACTTTGATGATGTGTTTATACTATCAGTTTGTGCATGCTGGTAGTGGATGGCCAGAGGCTCTAGGATTAGGATTGCATGTGATTGAGGCCCGAGGCCTAGCTAGGTTGCTAGTGTGATGGATTGAATTTATGCTGCTTGTTTTCTGATGCAGGCGGGGACTCTTCGATATACGGGGAGATGCCGCCGGATTTTCGTTCTGCCGGATGATCGCACTAGTGGCCTAGGACAGTGCCGGAGGGCACCCGTGGCGTGCCCCGGATCGGGGCGTCACAACATGCATCGAACCAGTGAAAACAACCATCCTGCTATTGCTATCATCAGACTTCTCTCCTTCATTGTCACTTTCTCTCTCACTGAATGTTGCCTTCATGGACATATTAGTCTTCTTTTTGTTAGCACACTCATGTGACATATGTCCAAAATCGTGACACTCATAACATTGAAAAGTAGCTTTGGATGACTTAGCTTTGGTCTCAGTTTTTGATTTGAAATTAGCCTTCTCTGGAGCACAAGTCTTCCCCTTTTGAAACTTGATATATTTTTTGAAATTCTTGGCTAATAAAACCAAATTCTCAATGTCATCATCCGAGTCCTCTTGACTAGACTTCAAAGCAACTCCTTTTAGCTTTTTAGGAACTCGAAAATTGGCTTCATATGTCTGTAAGGAACCCAACAATTCCTCTACCTTGAGTATGTCAACATCCTTACTTTCTTCAATGGCAGCCACCTTTGGTTGAAAACGATCTGGTAAGGAACGTAGAATCTTTCGAACTATCTTGGAAGGCAACAATTGTTCACCAAGTGCAAACATGGAATTCACTATATCATTCTACTTGGCATAAAAATGATCAAACATCTCATCTTCCTCCATCCGCAACATCTCAAAAAAAGTCATTAATTTCTGTAATTTAGAAATTTTCACAGCTAGTGTACCCTCGTGCGTAACTTCCAGAATATCACATGCTTCTTTTGCTATCTCACAATTTGCAATCTGTCTAAATTCCTCAAGACATATGTGAGTGAACATAGCATTAAGTGCCTGATTATTCCAGCCTGCACTATCACGCTTAGCAGTAGTCCAAGATGTTGCCAGTTTAAGAATAATTTTTTTCTCTTCATCCTCTATAGTCGGTGGCGTGCATGCACGAACTACAGAAAGCCAAACACGCTCATCTAGAGATTTCATGTAAATTCGCATTCTAGCCTTCCAGTAGGTAAAATACTCACCATTGAAAAACGGAACCTTGTTTCCATCACGATTAGTATCTATTAGGACTGCGAATATTCACTCAGCAAGTATAGTGACTGATCCATTTTATACTCACTTTTGTGCTTTTATTTCCATATGTAATCGTCTATAATGGATGGAATGATTAAATTTTCTATGAGAATCCTTGGTGTTTTGAATTTCAGAAAATATGCTCCAAGTGATGCAAAATCAGTGGAAATTGAACTTCTGATGCAGAAGAAGTGCTCAAGCGTTGGTGCACGCTCTAGCGTTCTAAAAATGTCATTATAAACCAGGGAGTTTTCCACTGCTGACACGCTCAAGCATTTGAGACTGCTTGAGCATCACTGGGCGACTAATGATTAAAAACTAAAACTTTGACTTTCTTGTAATTTACTAAAAATAGTAAGTTAATGATATTTATGGGAATCAAGTCAAAATTTATGGAAGGGATATTGTTTTAAATGGGGGGGGGGGTGCGGCCACCATTCCAAGAAGACACGCCGAAACTAGAGAAAGCTTTGAAAGAAAAAGAGGAAAGGGAGCTTTGAGTTTCTTCTTCAAGATCTTCCAAGGAAGCATCCAAGCTGCCATTTCATCCATTTGAGGGGTTTTTTTTCCTTCTACTTTAGTTCATGATTTTTCTTAGTTCATTTATCTTGTTCTTGAACATGATTTGTAATTAAACCCTTTTCTATTGGGATTGTGATGTAACCTATGTTGAGGATTATGAGTTAATAGTTATTGATGTGCAAATTCAGTTTATGGTTCTTATCTTTATTCTCTATGCTTATAAGTTTGTTGTGTATTTAAATGTTTGATCAGTATTTGAGTATGCTTTCGAACTAACCTAGCTAAGACTAAGGTGTAACGCCCCGTCCCACAAAGCCTAATTTCCGGGCTTGTAGTCCAGAACGCTACTTATATTACAGTATAAAGTCACCCTACATTTAATATAGAACCACTTCAAGAAACAATTCCAAAAAATTAATTATTAACCTAATCTAAAATGAAAGCGTCATCTTATATATTTTAAATAAGCAGAAAAATTCAATTAATATAGTTTAAGTATACCACTGTGAATCTTATATTTTTCATCCTCGTTCCCGAATCTACACTTATTACTATACATCAAAACAATCTATAAGTGCATGAATAAACGTAAAACTTAGTTGAGCAATCTTCCATGAAAAATAGCTTCCATCACATGAGCATCTTCTTTATGGATCTACAACGACACCATCAACTCCTAAGTCAGTGTAATAATCTAAAAAATCAATATCTGCATCACGGAACATAGTGAGCCGAGGCCCAGCAAGTACTACTTATGCACGAATGCACATGAACCTCATCTTTAGAGAAATAGTCAGCCATTTAAATCATTTTTTTCAGTACTGGGGCTCTTAACCTAGGTAAACTGTTATAGAGCAACTGCTCGGTATTTTTCTTTAATTAAGTGTTCTACCAAATAACACTTTTCAGTCAAAAATCGTTTCTATTTTCATTTTCATTTCATGTAAACCTCAACCTTAACTTTTCAATACACCTTCCCTGTAGCAGTTGTGCCCGATTCGTAAAAACATCCTCTCATTAAATTTCCATCTACATTTTCATGAAATGCAATGCATCATGCATATGAACAATATTTAATACCTCAGTAAATCATACATAACGAGTCACTTCCAATAATATCAAAACCGTCATCATATCAGTCTCATATAAGGAAAAATCATTAAAGAAAACATTATATCGATATCACATTCCCAAATCAAATTCAATTTCATGACCGTTCAACCATTACACATTACCTATATTACATATCATCAAATAGTGGTTCATAATTCACTGATACTCAAACATCACAATCAATTCAATCTTTAAATAACAAACATATTCAATATAAATAATATTATAAGAATAACAGTCTCATTAAAATTAACTCAATCATACTCACATAATATCCATAACATCACAATTAATTGTGTCTCAAATACCAACATATTCATTACAGGTAATATTATAGTAACAATGGTCTTATCGAAATAACTCAATCATACTAACATATCTCTATATATATACACACAAATACATGTATTATAAAATTAACAATTCATTAAGCATTCAATTCCGTGACACAAGTGAGAATTACTTATCGTGTTGCGCTTCTCTCGTCATTGGACAACTATTTCTTCTTCGTTTCATCCAAAAAGACCACCGTTGGATTCCCAGACATGAATCGAACCTCCCCATGTCACCAGTTTCTCGATTGGTCGCCGTTGATGGAATTGTTCTCTCTGTCGCCGCCTCTTCCTCCAGGATCCGGTTAGGCTTAGGGCTTCCTCAGTTTATGTGTCATTACCTATATCCTCATTTGTATTATCCCCATTTTCCACTTCTAAAATTTACAATAATTCCATTTTACCTCCGATTTCAATAATTCAGTCGCCCATACATTTTTATTTCTTAGATAAAATTATGAAAAATATTTCAATTCTATTTAACTCATATTATTTCACACGCTAAAAATCATAATAAATACTACCTACATCACTTTGCTTTATCGCATAAGCTATTTCACGACTCGGGGTGTTACATAAAGAATGACCCGAATTCACATGTTTTAGTGGAATTGAGATTGAGGACATTAATTATCAAAGTTGAGACCACGAATTAGATAATTAATTGGTTGTTATAGTTCTTTAGAACTTAATAGGTCATTAGTCTTGCGTTAACAACTATGACTGAACAGGATTAACATTTGATTAGTGATACGTGTTGGCACTGCGACCGAACGAACCAACATATTTGGGAAAAGAATCAACCTTTGAACTGGAATTGAATCTGTATATTTGATAATTGTTACTCATAGTCTGATTGTGTGTTGAAATCATTATCCCAATATTTCTCTCCATTGTTTGAAATCTAAGATTGTTAAGGTTTGTTTTTATTGTTAAGTTAAGTAATCTTAGTTGAACTTTTACTTGTCCTAATGGGATTCGACCTCGTTCTTGCATTCCTTATACTACTATATCGATTCGTACACTTGCGAGATTTAACACATCAAGTTTTTGGCTTCATTGTCGGGTACTAGTAATAGTTCTAGCTGGTTGCTTAGCTTTTCCATTTAGTTAATTTGCTTTTGAATATTAAAGAAAAGAAGAAGAAAAATCAATTCTAAATTTTTATTGTTCTCTTAATTTTTCAGGTTGTACGCAAAGACGATGTTCTTTGGAAGGCGAATTGCTACCAGTGATAGACGACACAGAAAGCCCTTTGCGGAAGAAAAGTCAGTTGTTGAAGTTGGAATCAACCTCCCAACTTGACAAAGAGAAGATGGCCGTTGTACCAGTTGAGAATACAATGGGGGATCTTGTCATCCCCACAATTCCAACGTCACCATCATGTATCACTCTTCCTGTAGCTGCTAAAAATTATGAGCTCAAAACCATACATTTTAATATGATGCCCTCATTTCATGGTTTAAGTTCTGAAGACCCATTGAGTCACATTTGTGAAATATTTAACATGGTTTCTAGTATGCCTTTAGTTACAAGAGTCACTAAGGAGCATCTTAGAATGAAGATCTTTCCCTACACCATGAAAGACAAGGCAAAGATGTGGCTCAACAATCTCAGACTGGGATCACTCAATAGTCGGACTGAGGTACAAAATAAAATTTTGGATAAATTTTTCTCAACTCAAAAAATAGACGCACTAAGAGATAAAATTACGCAATTTGAGCAACAATTTGACGCGTCTTTTTCTGAGGCTTGGGAAAGGTTTAACAATCTATTGAGTCAATGTCCTCACCACACTTTGCCTAATGTAGTGTTGATGCGGATTTTCTATAAGGCACTGAATGTTTCTTGTAAAGCTACAGTTAATAATTGTACAGAAGGATCTATCAGGAACATGACACCGACCGAGTGCCAAACATTTTTTGACACCCTTGAAATGGAGACACAACACTCAGACATTACAAGTAAGAAAGCAAATGTTAGTGAGATCACTTCGCCTAATTCATTTGTGCCCAAATCGCACGTTGATGCACTTTCTAGCAAGTTGGATGCACTCCTTGCAATGCATGGGAGAGCACTGTCTCAAGAAGTATGTGCGATATGTGAAGTTCTAGGCCATGCAACCATTGTGTGTCCTCAAGGAGTAAATTTCCCTGAGTTTGTCCCAGAACAGACAAATATGATGAATACGTACAATCGGAATCCTCGATTTGATCCTCACTCAAACTATTATAATCCAGATTCTAGGATGCACCCAAACATTAGCTGGAGAAATCCTCAGAACGTGCAGAATCCACAAGCTCTTGTATCTCCTATCCAAACATCTTCTTCAACTTCATTGGAGGATTTAGTGAGACAACTTGCTATTGGGCATCAGAAACTTGAAGCTCATGTGGGATAGATTGTTGAAGCTCTTAGTCAAAGAGAAGCTGGAAAATTCCCAACTCAAACTGTTATCAACCTAAAGAACAATGAACACGCAAATGCCATATAGCTTAGTGGAGGTAAGGTAATGAATAATGTTGATGTTTGTGCTGATATAGTGGATGTAGGTTCAATTGAGCAAATTCATGACAAGGAAAAAGAGAATGAGTCATTTCCACCAACAAATCAATCCAAGGATGAACCGATGCTCAAACCATATATCCCACCCATTCTATTTTTGGGCCTTCTCAAGCTAAACAAACAAGTTGATGTAGTGAAGCTTAAAAATAATTTGAGTGCCATTTTGTAGGAAAAACTTCCACCCAAATTGACCAATCCGGGAAGTTTTGACATTCCCATTACGATTGGGAGCAAGAGGTTTGGACGTGTCATGTTAGACCTTGGAGCAAGCATCAATTTGATGCCATTTTCAGTGTACAAGGAGCTTGGGATAGAAGGGATGAAGACGACTACAACATGCCTTGAGCTTCTCGATCATTCAAAATGATATCCAAAAGGTACTGTAGAAGATATTCTAGTTCAAGTGGGTAAATTAATTTTTCCTGCAAATTTTGTGATCTTGGATATAGAGAAAGACACATATTCTCTAATTATTTTGGGTTGACCTTTTTTGAGGACTGGGCGAGCATTGAATCATGTAGAGGAAGGGAAACTTACTCCGAGAGAAGCGAACAAAGAGCTAACATTGAATGTCTTTCAAACACCGCAATTCGGAGTGAAATCCTAGTTGTATTTCCAAGTGGATGCAATAGACATTGTCATTCTAGAAAATCCACTTAAGGCATGCTTGGCCCAAGACACAAAAATTGAGCATGGAGATCAAAAATTTGTTCTACAAGATGATGTTGAAGTGCAAGAATTCAGCTTTAGAAACTTCAAGAGGAAGAGTAGACAGAAAAAGAAGAGGAAAAGGAAGAGAAAAATTTCAATTGATTATGAGAAAGTAAAGACTAGTGTTTAAAGTATTCTCAAACACTCCACCCAATGTCAACCTCATGGAACCATCACGTGTAGTATTTGTCACCACTCTTAAGGACCCCGGGTGAATGTGTACCAATATGTCTAGCCAGGACTATAAATAATGCGCTTATTGGGAGGCAACCCAAATTGGTAATTTCATTTTAAATGTTTGTGTGATTTTATTTTTTTGCATGTGTATTGTCGTTAAATATTTTTATTTTTAATCTCGTCTGGATAAGTGTGGAGGGAGATTTTGTGCTCTAAAACAGGTTTGTTGAATTGCTGTCATGCTCCAGTGGCACAATACGCTCTAGCATCACCGTAACACCATGTGAGACTGCGGCACCATGACTATGCATAAGACCTATGCCACCAGTCCCAAATCTAGCCCCCGATCCTTGAGGAGTCTTCATATTTCAGGTTGTGTTCCTCCAATTTTTACTTGCAGTTTTAATTTCTCTTATTTTGTCACATTGAGGTCACTACGACATTTTGTGTGGGGATGGGGATTATTATATTATGTTTTTCGTATGTTGTGTGTTCTCCTATTAAAAAAATTTGAAAAATTTGAAATTGACAAAAATGTGTAAATTGCTCAATTATTATCGTACTTAAGTATTGATGTCGACACCCAGTCTTACGTCTTGTGCATTGCGAGTCCTAAAGTAAGAACACATATCTCTTCTATTCTTTTCGACTTTGGGTCTTTTCTTATATGTTCTATAAATTTTAAATGGTATCACTTGCACAGGAACACATGTATTGTGGGGTATGCAATTTGTGACATTCTTGAACACGTACAATTATCTCTACATGCATTCAAATTTGTTTTGTTGATTTTTTATATTTTGGCATGAAAAAAAAGAAGAAAAACCAATTGAAAAAAAATTGATGAAAAGAAAGGAATATATATATATATATATATATATATATAACACATTCAAGGCTTTGAGTACAAATGTCCAGATTAAAGCATCTTGCTACTATCTTTCTCGGATATGTACTTGTGGCGTGTAGGTCCTGAACCGTTGTGATTCGAGCATGTAGGTTCTTTGGGGTGTCTCAACACTCGGCACCTTGGGTCAACTGACTTAGGGATCGCCGAATTCAAAGCTCATTACATGGGTCACATTGAAAGTTAAAAAGGACCGAACATTTAGAGTCGTGTTAAATAAAGTGTTGTTTGTTTTAAAAAAGAGAAAAAATGCCAAGATATCATATTCAATTATTTTTGAGAATTCAAGAGTTATTATTGTGTTTATGCTTTGATCATTTGAAAGCCACATGTTCTTGTGTTTCTCCTATGCACTTAATGTAATGGTAACTTGACATATGGAACGGATGACATGAGACTTGATTGGATTTGTCTACTTGGTGCTTGTGGAGTCCTTTTGATTGGGTTTGTTGATGTATGTACTGTTATGGGTGAATTCGCAATACTTTTGTAGTGCCAGCTTCACTTGGATATGAAATGGATATGAGGGCATTTTTGTCAGTATGTGCCACTTTGCCTTAAGCACACTGAATGATCGCTCGATAACTGAACAGAGAGACGAGTGATAATAATTGAATGCCTCCCGTGGACTATTGACATCTGGACCATTACGGAACAACTCAAGGTGGGTATCTATGCCCTTGATATGGTGCCAAATATCCCGTTTGATTTGGATATCTTGAGTCAACCAAATAATATTTACCTACACAAATAGCAAACATTCACTTAGAAATTCACGACAAAAAAAATAGTAATTTTTATAGATAATGAACACAAATATTTTACTAACCTGAAGGTGGGTGAGGGAAGTTACTATCCTCCTTCGCAAGCACCTCCTGAAATTGTGGGAATCATGTGTTGATTCTTCCCATCTCGCACAGACAAATGTGAACAGCATGTGAAAATCACATACTGCCATGACATTCTGTGACACAATGCCTTTTCTACCAATAAACTGGGTTTGATCATCACTTGACACTACAACAGGAATGTGAGTCCCATCAATTGCTCTAATACAATCTCTAAAATAGGGGAAATATCTTTGATTCTCTGATCGGTACTGTTGAGAATGTCAAATCTCTGGGCTTGATGATGTCTTCTGACATCCAAAGCAAACTATTTAGTACCCTACTAAATTGTCGGGATACAATTTCCCCTGAATACTTAAACCGATCTTTTATAACACGATTTCCAACCCCGTGAGCAACAGTATAAACGAACATACCAGCAATCTCAATAAGAATGACTTCACGGGTACGTTCTAGTCCGTACCTCGTGTTTAGCTGTCAGCACAAATCCCGGAATACGCTTCTATCCATCCTCAAAATACTCATACAATCCTACGGAGTACCACGTAGAAGATCATTCATGTACATATGGCAGTGTATTCCAGTGGCAAATGAGGTTGGTGTTGAATAGGAGACATTAATTCATCTGCGACAACCACTACATCGACGCATACTGCAATGTCAACCAAATCAAACAGATCATGATTGAAACCATCTAACAGATCATTTTTGTCCATTTTTAGTCAACAAATTCTTGCAAAATTCAAAAAAAATATTAGCATTAAAACCAAATTAACCTTCAGCAATATCATCAACAATCAAATCAAATATAACCAAACCAACAAAGTCTAACTATGTCAATAAAAACTAATACAACAAATAAAGAAGCAGCATCAATAAAATCCAACAAAGTCCAAATCATAAAGATAATCCCGCATAATTATTAGACTTAGTGACAAGACACAAATAAAAAACTCCGGCATAATAACTGAATATGAAATAATGATAAACTCTTCATGGCATAGAGGATGGACCGCCACCCATATGTTTTTTGAACTCAACCATCAACCATTTCAGCTGCCAGTTAGTGCGAAAAGACAAACTCATGAAGTAGTCTCGGTTCCCTTTATCTGTGAACAACAACAAAGCAAAGTCAAGTAATGGCCCCCATCCGCCACCTCTGGAATATCCTCCAGCATTGCAATCCACAATCTCACTCTTAGGATCTGCTACCGGTGTGCTGGTGATGGAATTTGTTTTGCTATGGACAACCGAGACCAACTTGTTTAATGAATCACTGAGATCAGCACGAATTTTAGATGCCCTCCGCCTCTTCTTCCCACGTGCTGTTGGTGTCACTGTCCTCCTCCTCTGTCGGGATGGAGTAACTGGGGGGCTATTGATTTCAGCATTTGTCTCTGCCTCAATGTCAAACTCTGGATCGGTAGACTCATCAGTGTTGATCGAATCAATATCCACATTCTCCCCAGTGCTTGATCTCATTCTTTGCTCCGGCTCAGCATGATCAGCACCCCTAGATGTTGCTCCCGGTATGTAGGCATATTCATCAGTTGCACATAAACCACTAAACAGGAACTCCAATTCTTCCAAATTCTTAGGTCCTGCAAGTCAAAACTTAGCAACTTTTTTGTCCTCCTAAAAATCATTAAAAAGAATGAGTGATAATGAGTAACGAAACTAAAATTACGTATTACTAAGATGAAGTCAAACCATGCATAAACATTATAATTTACCTTAATTCTCCTCTGCCACCATTCGTTGTCTGCAAGAATGGTGTTGCGCACAGGGTCCATCCTGTCCCAGTGTCATGTAATTTCAACTTCTGCCAACTGTTTATAATCTTTCTTCAAATTGTCCCATTTATTCTTCATCTGTGGTTGATCATACCTTTTCCCAGTCTGTTTTGCAAATCCAACCACTATTTTTTTGCCACCCTTCCTTGTTGAAGTGAGACCCGGGCCTCCTACCCGCCTTCACTTGTTCAACACAGAGATTGACAAATATTTTTGTCTAGGCAGAGTCCCAATTAACCTTGTCTGCTCCTTGGCTAGATTGTGTAGGAGGTGGGGTGGTAGTACTCTTACTAGTAGCAGCATACATAAATGCATAGATAATAAGCGAACATCAAGCAATTTATAATGCTCATGCATAATCAAGCAGGAGATGAAATCCATTTTCAAATAATTAAAGAATTGGGTGGAAGCTTGTCTTCATAACAAAGTTACTTACAGAGATGACTTGCACATCAACTAGCCATATTTAAGTCCATATACAAAGTCAAAAAGGGCAAAATATAAAAAGTAATTTCAGTCATTTTGAGAATAAAAATGTTAAAGCACTAACAATGTTGATCACAGCAAAAGCACAAAATGCTTTATTTTCTATTGACTTGTGACCTGTATCATCAACATTCAACTTTCCCATAGTGCAATATGTAACACTGAATGCACTAATCATTAACATCATCTATAAATTCATATATAATAAGCAAACAACAAGCAATGTATAATGCTCATGCATTATTCTATATCAAATGAAATATCAGCCACATTAATTAAAAATAAGGTCGTATATTTGGGATTTAACCATTCCGAGAATAAGTGTTATTATCATTCAAATTAAAACACAAAGAAAGAGATAAACTTACTTTCAAGTCTTGGCTGTTGGGGCAATCAATCCTCTTTTCCCAAAGCTTTTGAACAGATCCCTTGCAAGGGTGCAACAAGCCTTCAAATGTTTTTTGGAAAGGGGAGTTCATGTTTTAGCTCACAACTATGTGAGAGTGTAATCAATATAATAAGTCAAATGGAAGTGCATTAGCATATGTTTAAGAGAATCTTAGTCCTTTTCAGTAAGTTCAAAAACCTTTTATCACTCGTGATATAATTAAGGAAAACTCCAAAAAATATTAAGCACAAAGATCACACGTTGCTTGTTAAAAATAACAAGAAAATCACTGGCAAAACTATTTTGTACTTTCAAATGGAAATTATTATAATGAACATCAAACAATTAAGTTGGTTGCAATAGTTAAAACCCTACCCCACCCAATAAGTTAGTTGAAGAAAATAAACTTTTCATTTTTTTCCCTTCCTCTAAACAAATGATTGCAGAAGTTAGGGATGCTTGACATCACACTATTCAGTTTAAGGCATCGAGACAAAGATGTGATGTAGGATCCAAGTTTTAACTCCCAAATTTCATACTGCGAGTTTTATCTAATGTAGGATCCAAACAACACCATTATTAATATCCAACCATCCACTAAAATGCTCATCCTAAAATAACCATTAAAAGGAGGGACAATGAATTCCAAGATAAGAATTGTATAGAACAGGAATGTGGTAACTCATGTTTCACAACCAAATAAGCAAAAATTACTGTGAAGGCCAGTTGGGTTGAACCAAGAAGAGAAGAAACTGAAACAGGAATAAGCCGAAAGAGCAAAAATAGCTACCAAGACCAAGGATATAACATCGGTCACTTATGAATGACAAGTTCAAAGGGAAACAAACATAATTCAACTTCATTAGCTTAATATTTGAATAATAGGTCATCATACAAAGAATCAGTAGAAATACAACTCGGTTTGGAGGCCAATAAGCTGATCTAGAAAAATCAAAAGGTAGCGAGAAGAAGAAACCTAAAAATGTGAAGAATATCAGTTCTATTGATGTGACGATGGAACAAGATGAGTACCTCACTCTTGTTTGGAACGAGGCGGAGCGGCCGGTTCGTCTTTACAAATAGCACAGATGAACGATCTATTAGACGAGAGAGGCGAGACGATAGACAGAGACGAAAAACAAAGAGGCAACGGTTGATGGAACGTACCATATCGTTTGTCGCTGGCAAAGGTGCAGTCACTTCTCGTCACAGATGGATGGGCTGGTGAAATTTAGGGATTCCGTGTGTTTTAGAAATTTAGGAAGACTTGTAACAGTGTTTGTCTAAATCGTGGTGTTGGAACTCAGCACGGTTTCACCAAACGCTCATAACTACATTATGTTCATAATGAAAGTAAAACGTGGTGCTAAAATGCTGGGCCAAATGCTGCTTATATCTTTTTACATTAAAGTACATTTCAGATTGAAGGGTTGAGATTATGATTTTGTAGTTTAATTTTGTTGTTGTATCTTAAATGATGGATATCTAGGATTTCTTTTTTGAAGCTTGTTTAACAAGTGCATTTGATGCAATGTTGTAGGTTTAATGTTGTACCTTCAGGTTTAGAACAACTATGAAACGGGTTGAGAATGCAACCAACAATTTGAGAACCAAAATAAGGTATGTAAGGTAGATGATCAACCTGTTTAATTATTAATTATTCTCAACTTGTTTAATAACTGCTCTCAACCTATTGATTATATTCTCAACTTATCAAATGAACTTAGAAAAAATAATTTAAGAACTGTTCTCAACCTATTTAACTATTGTTCTCAACTTGTTTAATAATTGTTATCAACCTATTGGTTACACTCTCAACCTGTCAAATGAACTCTTTGAAAAAATAATTTAATAATTGTTCTCAACTTATTTCAGAACTATTCTCAACCTGTTGGTTACATTCTCAACTTGTCAAATGAAAAAAAAAATTATTCTCAACCTATTTAAAAATGATTCCCAACTTTTTTAATAATTGTTTTCAACCTGTTGGTTAAATTAACAACTTGTCAAATGAACTTAGAAAAAATAATTTAATGATTGTTCTCAACCTATTTAGAAACTGTTTTCAACTTATTTCAGAAATGTTCTCAACCTGTTGGTTACATTTTCAACT
The DNA here is from genome assembly GCA_963580455.1 of Euonymus europaeus. NCBI lineage: Eukaryota > Viridiplantae > Streptophyta > Magnoliopsida > Celastrales > Celastraceae > Euonymus > Euonymus europaeus. The sequence continues at coordinate 7,063,504 of OY756965.1, forward strand.
TGTCAAATGAACTTAAAAAAAAAAAGTTTAACAACTATTCTTAATTTGTTTAACAATTGTTCTCCACTTGTTTAATAACTGTTCTCAACATATTGGTTACATTCTCAACCTGTAAAATGAATTTATAGAAAAAAATAATTTAATAATTGTTCTCTACCTGTTTAACAACTATTCTCAATCTTTTGGTTACATTCTTGACCTGTCAAATGAACTTAGAAAAAAATAGTTCAATAATTATTTTCAACCTTTTTAATAATTCTTTTTAACCTATTACTTACATTCTCAACCTGCCTGATGACATCCTAAACTCGTAAAGCTATGATGACGTATCAGTATAAGTTCAAACCAGGATTGTGACGCCCCGATCCGGCATTCCACTGGTGCCCTCCGGCACCGTCCTAGGCCACTAGTGCGATCATCCGGCAGACCGAAAATCCGGCGGCATCTCCCCGTATGTCGGAGAGTCCCCACCTACATCAGAAACACGCAGCATAAAATCCTTCATCACACTAGCAACCTAGCCAGGCCTCAGGCCTCAATCACATGCAATTCCTGATCCTAGGGGCCTCAGGCCATCCACTACCAGCATGCACAAACTGATAGTAATAATCAAATCATCAAATTCATAATATCATATAACCACACAATCAACTTAGCATACATTATGCATACACCCTCTGGTGCCAAATGGTTATAAGAATATCATGAATAAACATCAACACATCATATACAAAATACGTGCTTAGAGTATCTCTCTAGCACCCACATCCTACCCAGGGCCATCCATGTCACATCCCGCTCTCACTGATCCGCTCCACTAGTACCTGTACCTGTACCAATATCACATGTGGGAAGGAAGGAAAGTAAAGGGTGAGCAAGAAGCTCAGTAAGGTATGAGTAACATGAGTATAAGGCCGATTTGGAAATAATAGGCTATGCAATAATATGAAACCTATCACATGCACATAAACTCAACAATCACATAGAACATCAACCCGGTCAATCCCCTCACTGAGCAACCTCATCGATACCATGGCTCGTTCCATGTAATATCGAACGTGAGCAAGCTCACCAAATCAACTCATCAATATCATGGTCGCTAACCATGACTATTGAACAGGAGCAAGCTCCCCAACATCAAACGCTCTTGGATCACCCGGTTGCGTGACTCTACCACGCCCGCACCACTCCAGGCAAGTCCCTCATGAACCATACCTCTAGTGCGTTATCCTACTTGGAGTTCACATGACTCAGTGGTAACTCTCATCACCTCATCATCCCTCCAAGTAGCTTTCAGGAAACCTAAGGAGCCCCGAGTCCATACCCGGTCCCCCGTGCAACTCTAATGCATTATGTCATGACATGCTGAATAGATATATATATATGAACAACCTACATATATATATAACTACCATGATGCATGAACAGAAATCACATCGTGTCCATAGGAGATGGAACACACACACTCGGGTCATGCAACATCAAGAATCAACAAGAATCACAATTAGGGTTCGTTTCCCCTTAGGAGCAATTAAGGCGAAAACACAAATGGAACGACCAATGAGGAATCAAAACGCTCTTAACATATCACAAACGAACGATTGAAAGAATGGTTGGAAATCCCCTACCTCAATCGAGCACAATCAACTCAATACCAAATTAGGGTTTCGAACCCTCATTTCTCCCGAACCTATCGATTCACATAATCGAACTCACAATATCAACCAAACAACTCAACATTCCATAACCAATAGGAATTAAACAATTAAATTGAGAAAACTTACTTTCTCTCTCTAGGGTTCCTCTCAAACCCCCCCCAAATTCCACCTTGTGGAACTCCACTCCAAAAAAAGAACCAAACCTACATATACAACCACATATGACCCTAAATCAACATATCTAAACCATAGAAATCAACTCTAACCGAAACTAACAAGATCTACTCGAAACCCTAGAAATGGAAAAATGAAGAATCTTACCTCCAAGACTTGAATCTTCCTTGAATCATTTCCCAATCTACAAAACCAAGCTTTAATCTCCAATAATCTCCTCAAACACACTTCTCTCTCTAGAATCGTCGCTCTCTCTCTCTCTAGAACTGAAACATTCCAGAAAAATACCTAAAATGGCTCACTGGAAGTATTTGAAAAACACGGGTCGCGCCTAGGCGCTACCTGGGCACCTAGGCGCTCTAGCCCTAACAAAATTCCTTCAGACGCTGTACTGGGCGGAATCCTGGGCGTGCAGGATTTTTCGCCCAGGCGCGACACGCCTTGGCGGGCGCCTACTCTGGTTCGCTCACCTGCTGGACTAGGCACTGCGCCTAGGCGCCCTGAGCTGCGCCCAGTCCAGTGCCTCTTCCTTTGGACTATGCTCTCCCTGCTGGATTAGGCACCCTTGGGCGTATCATTGCACACGCCTAGGCGCACACCGCCTAGGCGTGCTGCTCTGGCGCCTAGGCGCGCCAGCTTCTCTTGTTTCTTTATTTCCAGCTCCCTCACTGGACTAGGCGCAGCGCCTAGGCGTCCCCTGGTGCGCCTAGTCCAGTTTGTTCCCCTGTGTGCAAAACTCAAAAATTCCAAAAATTTTGGGTCGGGGTTTCACACGGATGGTCCTCTTCCTCGGTACAACGGTATTCTCGGATGACTGTGATATGCGCAGACGAGCACACGTAAGCTAGGAGCTTTGTCATAGAGTGTTCTCTGGCTTTGGCCATTCGATGCTTAAGTCAGATGCTAGCATAGAGTAACCCTTTGAAGAACACTGGTCGGTGTTCTTCGAAAATGAGTAAATAGTATTTCAGTGAAAGAGTGATCCCTTTTACCTGTGGGGTAACCTTCTTTATATAGTGAAGGTGGTTTCTATTAATAGAATTTGAGTGGTGGTAAATAATACCTTGCCAAATGAAGGAGTTATTGTTTTACCAGAAGAAGTTACTTTTTCGGACGTAAGGAGTCGAGAAGAACAACTCTGTTTCTCGGTACTAAGTAACAGACTATTAAGTGGAGCCTGCTATGTTGCTGATGGTTCTGCCACATGTCTTATTCTTATTGGATAAAATAATTATCCTCATCATTTGCCCCCTCAGACCTAGGATTGGTTGTTAGGAATGACCAATGATAGGTCTGACTTAGTTGTCATCCTTATGAGTTGGCTTGCCCGAGGGTGGCATTGATGACAAGACCTTGGATGGTTGGATTGTATCTAAGGTGATCCAATAGTTCTACGATTACTAGGGGCTATGCGGTCTAGATGAGAGGATGCCAAAGGACTCATAATCGGATCTGTTGACCGATGCGGTCTTCCACTATAAATAGTGAAGACGTCGCTTTTGACAGTCACTTGCTGCTAAATTTTGAGAGACCCTAGCTTAGAGAGTACCGAACAATCACATTCTTCTCCTACCAAGCTTACTTTATTCCTCGTCTTCGCTTTCAGGTACGAGAAAATGTCTTCTCTTTCCTCGGATAGCGATATTAATATATTAGAACACGCCGACCTAGGTTCTTCCCCTTCTTCCTCCACCTCTCCTCCGATTAGGATGAACCTTAGGCTTCCTTTAGCCGAGCGTCCTTTCTTTTGCCCCCTGGGTTTAAGGCTCCGCTACAGAAAGCCCGAGTAGTAGGAGATGGTACTAGTGACCCAAGCAACTTGAGTTGTAGCTTTACCGTCTTTGAGGTAGAAAGCCAAAGCTGATTGTTCGATATTCCCTACCCTTGCAGACCTGTGTCTGAGGGAGTCTCCCCTTTTAATCCTTAGCATGGGGAATTCGCGATTTCTACTGCTGCTCTTTCCTACGGGTGTCGAATTCCTTTGGCTCCTGCTATATGCTCCTTTTTTGCTTGGTTCGATATATGCCCAGCCTGTTTAGCTCCCAACTCCTGGGTTTTTCTCGGCACTATTCTTCATTATTGCGACGAGCTCCGAGTTCCTTTCTCTTCCAATGTCTTCCAGCACATATTCTCTTTATGTAGAGCTCTGAGGAATCCCGGATTGTGTTATTTAAATTTTAAGAAGGGTTTGGTTGCCCCAAAATATTTCTCTTCCAATCATCATTGGAAATCCAACTATTTTTTGTTCGGATGCCTTTGGGTGAGGGCAAGGTTCTCCCTTTTAGGACCTTGTGGGCCCTCCCAAAATTCAGCAAGTTTAGACGTTTGCCCCAAGTTTTCTTGGAGGATCTTGATTGGTACCTCAACCTCAGGCGACCATTCACTAAACCTTCTATTCCAATTGTATGTCGTGCTGTAGACTTTATGAGGGCACATAGATCCAAGCAAGCCATGCAAGATGGGAACCTGCTCTTGCTCGGTTTGTTTAGTTTAAACTCCTTTGTTATTTTGTTTCTGATTTTTCGCTATACTTTCTAGTTATGTGTTCGCCTGCGGAATCTTTGAGGATGCAAAAGAGGACAGCTACTCTTGGCCAGAAGAGAAAAACGACCGAGGAGCCCAGGCAGACGAGGAAGAAGAAATGAGTCGCTATTGTTGTAGGTCCAGCTAAACATGGGAGAGGTAAAGAGCTGGGTCGAGGTTGTAGTGTGTTCATCGCCACACCTTCTTTTCGAGCAGTGGGCTCTCCCTCCCACACCTCGGACACTCAGACTTCTTCTCCCCCTCCCAGGATGGGTGACATCCATGTTCCCAAGTGGAATGTTCACCTATGTAACTCCGTGGTGAATCCTAGGGTGGCCATGGAGATGTTGGAAAAGCTTCCTTTTTCATAGGACCAGCGACAGGCCAAAGGAATGCCCACTAAGGAGAAACTGGAAGCCTATGATGTTAAGCTTATGGAGGTATGTGACATTTTTGATTTTACTCCTTTTTCTTTGGATGGTTGTGTTTTAACTTAGAATTATTTTCAGCTGGCCACCCGCTTTGGGTAGTTGTCTATGGACGTGAAGAACTTTAGAGTAGAGAAAAATACTACCGCTCAAGATATTCACCTTCTGAAGGCTGCTCTCGGGAGGACTGAGACGACCTTGTAGCTTTCTCGGATTGATCTCCAAAAGGCCCAAGAAGAAGAGGCCCTGATGGCTGCTCGATTGAAGGAAACCGAGGAGGAGCTAGAGAGACAAAAAGCGGGTGCAGAGGCGGAGAGGGCCCGTATGTTCGAGAATGGGCGTTAAGCTGGTTTTTGGGAGTTTAGGGACTCTTCGGAATTCTAGCTTACTCTTAAACAAGAAGGTTTCTTCTACTTCTAGGCTGCTGTTAAAGAGGCTCAGAGGTTTCTTGTTAGCCGAGGCCAATCCTCGGATGTCTTGGATGAGCTTTGTCCTGGCGTCGCTGGGAAGGACGAGGAGATGTCGATAAGGTGGATGCCTACGAGCAATTCCATCGTCTCTAGGAAGGGGATGACGAGGAGGACAACGAGGCATACATGGACACTGAGGTTCCTCCTACCCCTTGAAGATTTATACGTCTCTTGACCCTATGAGTGCCGATGGTCTCGAGCAGCAGCCGAGGAGCGTATAGACACAGCAACCGAGGAATATGTAGACAAAGAGATTAATTTTCTTTTGTCTTAAACTATTCCCTCGGTCTTTGTAAAATGACTTATTTATTTTAATGAAGTTTCTTTTCGTATGCCTCTTGTCACTTTTAATTCCTTTATCTCATTTTATGCTCGGATCGTAGCACACTTGTACTTGGTTTTTGTAGCTCAATGAAGTTGAGTTGTAACACGTAAGTTTCTCCTCGGCCTCCGTAATTGAAAAGGCCTGGGGAGTAATGCTCAACCATTGTAACTTAGGTAAAATAAGTTGTAATGTACCCGATAAATGTACTGTGACAAGAATCTTGATAAAGAACGGTCTACTTTCATTGCAATGATAAAACCTAGGCCTCGTGTAAGGAACGAATGGAAAAAAAAGGTTCTTAAATACATGCCAATAAAAGAGAACTAAATGTAATATCTTCGGAGGTTTTCAACATTCTAGGGTCGCATCTCTCCTATTTCTTGGGGTTCTCCAACTTGTAAGTTCCATCTAGCATGACCTTGATAACTCAAAAATGCCCTTCCCAGGTCTCCCCGAGCTTGCTAGGGTGTTTTCCAGCTGCAATGGCTTCCCTGAGCACCCAATCTCCCTCGGAGAACTTTCTTGTTCAGACTCTTTTGTTGTGATAACAGGCAGTTCTTTGCTTATAGGCAGCAGTTCTGATCGGAGCAATCTCTCGAGCTTCCTCCAGGAAATCAAGATTGTTAAGCAATAAGTCATTGTTACCTGACTCATCAAAGTCAATGATTCGAGGAGTGGGGACCCCGATCTTTACTGGGTTGATAGCCTCTGATCCGAACATTAGTGAGAAGGGCGTCTCTCCTATTGATGTTCTTGGCGTAGTCCTATATGACCATAGGACACTCTGGAGCTGTTCCGTCCAAAGCCCCTTGGCTTGGTCAAGACGAGCCTTGAGTCCCTGTAGTATGATACTGTTGATTACTTCAACCTGACCATTACTTTGAGGATGGGCCACAACAGTGATCCTAGGATTGATGCCCAACTCCTCACAGAATTCTCGGATGTTTGTGCTCACAAATTATCGGCCATTATCTATGATGAGGATCCGAGGAATGCCATAGCTGCAGATGATAGTTTTCCATATAAAGTCTTTTACCTTGTGGTCAATGATGGTGGCTAGAGGCTCAGCTTCAACTGATTTTGTAAAGTAGTCTACTGCCACTATGAGAAACTTCCTTTGAGCTGTTGCCCGGGGAAAAGGGTCCTAGTAGGTCTAGACCCCATTGTGCAAATGAATAACGGTTGTCAATGACACTCATCTCGGATGGGAGAAGATGAGGTATGTTGGCATGCCTCTGGCATTTGTCACACTTTCGCACCAACTCTTTAGCATCCTTACTTATACTCGACCAGTAATATCCACAGCGCAAGACCTTGTTAGCTAAGGTTCTTGCCTCTACGTGGCTGCCGCAAATTCCTTCATGTACTTCTCGAAGAGCGCAATTGGATTCTTGTGGAGCAAGGCATTTAAGGTAAGGGAATGTGTAAGACATAGATTCTTCTCTCCATCGGAACAATAGGGTTGTTATTCTCTCATTACTAAACTTGTTGAAGAGATGAAATATAACCAAGGTATATCCTTTTGATTAGCGGTTGAATCGATCATCAGAAGAAGAATTAGGCCAAAAATTAGGATACATTCTGGGAAAATCAAACTTCCATCGAAGAGAAGCAAATGAAAGGCTTTCATAAACTTCCCTGAATGATTGAATACCTTGCTGCTCTTGCTCGGATATTCCTAGCCTCGCTCTTATTCTCAGGTAACTTACCCTCTATGAGGAAGGTTTGAATTAGATCCATCCATGACCGTTCAGTGTTGATCTCGACGATAGCCCTAACAAAGATGCTCGGTTTGGGTAATATCTCTATCTGCACTAAGGATGCCTTATCTTTTTTGGAGGCAGATGCTAACCGAGCTAGCACATCGACTTGCTGATTCTCTTCTCGGGGCAATCTTCGTATTTCAACATTCAGAATTTCACTAATCAACTCCTTAGCTTTCTCTAGATATACTTGATCAAGTTAGAACCTCTCGCTTCATATTCACCATGGACCTATTCGGTTATGAGCTGGGAGTCGCTATTAACCAACAAATTGTGCACTTCTAGCTCAATTGGTAATTTCAACCCTGCTAGGAGTGCTTCGTATTCAGCCTCTTTGTTAGAAGCTTTGAATTGGAAGTGGAGAGCGTATTCTGTAGTCATGCCCCCCAGCCTGAGAAGCAGAATCCATGCTCCACTTCCATTCTTGTTAGAGGAGCCATCGACAAAGAGTTCCCATGGGTTATGAGGTGCGTTTTCCCCTAGGGGTGTTGGCACTCAGTGATAAAGTCTGCGAGGGCTTAAGTTTTGATGGCTTTCTTTAGCTCATAGTGGATTTCGAACTCACTCAGTTCAATTGACCATTTGATGAGTCTACCCTCGACGTATCTGGTTTCTGTAGTATGCTCTTCAGTGGTTGGTCGATCAACACTCAACACTGTAACCAACCGTGTGGGCTTGAAAGTATGGTCGCAGCTTCCTAGCCGCTGTTACATGTGCTAAGGAAAACTTCCTAGCCCAGATGTATCTCTTCTCGGTCCTGGTAAGGACTTTGCTTGTATAGTATATATGCTTATAGAGCTTGTTCACCTCACTTATGAGCATAACACTCACCGCATAGTCAGTAGTGGCGAGATAAAGAAATAAGGGCTCACCATCTTTCGGAGACGTGAGGAGGGGGGACTGATTGAGATAAGACTTTAATTCCTCAAAAGCTTCTTGGCAATCTTGGTTCCACTGAAAATTTTCCGTTTGCTTGAGTGCATTAAAGAAATGTCTAAATCTGTCTCCGAATTCGGCGAGAAAATGGCTCAAAGCCATGGCCTGTCCTGTGAGCTATTAAACCTCCTTTTTGTTTCTTGGGGCTTGCATATTGATTATGGTTGCTACCTTTTGATGCGTGCCGTTCGCAACAAATTAAATACCTTATCTCAACTACAACCTGCAGTAGTGATGAACAAAAGTCGATCCCACAGAGAAGTGAAATATAATTGACTGGTAGAGACACACACAATTAGGAAAGAACGGGGGGAATTGTATGGTTTAAATCAATATAAAAGGACTAACAAATTAAACTTTAACGAAAGCGAAGTTAAAGAAACATCGGTTCAAGATGATTAAATAGTCAGTTATAGCTTTGATCATAGACATCAACGTACTACCAATTCTTCAAACGCTCAGTCAAGATCATTCAAAAGTTAAATGACCTTTTCCTTCATTATGAACATCAACATGAACCCAGCACTCACGTTGAATCTTATTATCAATTACTTTGGTATTAAGAATCCTCCGTCAATTAATAATAGCCTTGTACTCAGAATAACTAAGATTGAATAATAGAATTTCACCAGCGAAAACTATTTAATCCAATTTATATTTCCCTTAGATCAACAACCAAAAGTTTAGATAACAATTGCATAATCTAACTACTACTATGACCAAATACCAAGACAATTACGGATCAAGAATTCGATCTAGCATACATCATATAGACTATCGACTAGTGCGCACTTTAATCAATTACCCGTATGACCATCTCAATGAAATCAGAGAAACATAACATTCAAATAACCACTGGAATCACAAAATCAAACCAAGTCTCACAAAGACCATTAACTGACTAGAATACCTTGAACCGAATAAAATAAATTAGCTGCTCATAGTTTAGATGGACTCTCGTCTTTTTTGAAAAGTAAAAAGAAGATCCCCAAAATTATTCTACTGCCTCTTTATATATGACTTCACTCCCTCCCACGTACTCTAGAAGCCCTAAAATTAGACTCCTGCGCTCACTATGTTTCCTAAGCTTTTTAGGAAACAAACTCCTGTCAAAATCTGTCCATACTCTTGCAACCGAATTCTGGGCTATTCTGAGCATATTCAGACGTGAACCTCTTCATCAAAAGTGTAGCTCTGAACGTGTAGATAATTACAGGCTTTTGAATCACTCGATTTGGACATCATATGATAGAGTTATTCACGCCTAAAGGCCCGGTCCGCAGATAAGAATCCTGCTTTTGTTAGGATTTCCAGCCCTGACTTCTAGGATAACTTCCAAAACCCGAACGGACTCCGATTTGTACGAACCAACACTTCCCGAAAATCTTGAAATGTCCTCTAATAATTTGCTGAAGACCTCACATAATTCCGTCAACCCCAAACGCCTAATAACCTGCAAAACATTCACAGAGGTCTCAAATACAATGATACTATAATTTCCATTTTAAAACGCATTTCCTTAGGATTATCACATTCAAGTCATATGAATATTATATCATCACAAACCAACCTTCTCAAGCATAAAACCAACTGAATTGAACAACTAAAAGGCATGTAATTATGCACAAATATGATCATATCAAATTCCCCCACACTTAAACCTTGCACGTCCTCGGCAATTTAAGCAATCCATACTCAATGAATTCCAACCATAGCAAGAATACCGAGCATATATAAGTGGCCATGCTAATTCTCAGGGGGGTAGACCATCCTAGCCTTCAAAACAAAGCACTAGTAACGTGAACTCAGGTTAAGCACATTCATCCCACTTCGTCCTTATCCACACTACTCTCAATTAGTTAAAGTAAACAATCAATTATACATAACAAATTCATGCATAATTCACCCTTCAATTATTCCCCTCGGCTACTACAAATCAGGTAGCAATTTAAAGAGTCACTTTTTTTCTTCACGGAGAGTGCATTTTATGCTCCATCTCACCGGAGTAACAGACTTTTTTTTCTTCACAAGAATACACGAATCCTCTTTTCCTAAGTCGTTTTCAGTCTTTTGACGCGAGGACCAACGTTGGTTACGAAGATACCCGGTTACTCAACATAAACAAACTTGGAATGCTTTGCATACTCATAGTTGACGTCACGTTTTGACGCGAAAATCGACATTGACGATGAAGATTTCCGGTTACTAAGTAACAACGAAAAACCAGCGGAGTAGATTAAACATAATGTCCTTCGAAATTAAAGATATAGCTCCAATTACTTAAACCCAATTTAGGACTAGCCTCAGAAGCAATCTCCAGATTTATCATACACTCCTTAGTTATGCCAATCTAATGTTCACCCAACTTCTCAAGAGACAGTGCTTCAATTGATTAGTAAGGATACTGTTAACACTTATCGTCCCCAAACCGTGCTAAGATACATGAAGCTAGGTGATCTTCCCCTTTCATGCAAGTATTATGCAATGTCCTCATGTGTCGCTGGGTATGCAAGCTATGATTCGAATGGTAGGGATGTGTGTTTTTTTTTTCTTTCTTCTTTTTTTTTTTCCATCAACGCATAAGCATCAAGAGACACTCCCTCACACTTAGAACACACATTGACCTCAATGTATAGCACCAATAGCAGGTAATGAATAATATAATAAAAGGAAGGAGAGTGAAACAAATCTGAAATGACAGAGAAGCCATTCATGGGTTGCCTCCCATGCAGCGCCTTCATTTTACGTCGTTGGCTCGACACAGTGTCTCCCTTAATCAGAGTAACTGGGTGCAGTGAGGTGCACTTCTTCAATGGTAGACTCTTGAAAGTTGGCATAGAATGGTTTGAGACGATGACCGTTGACTTTGAAAACTTTGTTAGTGGATAAGCTCTTTATGTCAACTGCACCATAAGGAAATACGTTAATGACTTCAAATGGTCCAATCCAACGAGAACGTAACTTACCTGGCATTAATTTGAGTCGTGAATTGTAAAGGAGCACTTTTTGTCCCACCACAAATTGCTTCCTTGTAATCATCTTATCGTGCAACGCTTTGGTCTTGTCCTTATAAATTCTCGAGTTCTCATATGCTTCCAATCGGAGTTCCTCCAATTCTTGCAATTGCAACTTCCTCTCCAGTCCCACTTTATCCATGTCCATATTGCACATCTTCACGGCCCAATACGCCTTGTGTTCTAACTCAACAGGCAGATGACATTGTTTGCCATAGACCAACCTATATGGAGACATTCCAATAGGTGTCTTGTATGCGGTCCTATAGGCCCAGAGTGCATCATCAAGTTGAAGACTCCAATCCTTCCGATTTGGTTTCACAGTCTTCTCTAAAATAGACTTGACCTCTCTATTAGACACTTCCGCTTGTCCATTAGTTTGAGGATGGTACGCGGTTGAGGTACGATGAAATACACCATATTTCTTCAGCAATGCTTCCATGGATCGGTTACAAAAATGGCTACCTTGATCACTGATGATAGCCCTTGGAATGCCGAACCTACTAAAAATATTAGACTTCACAAAACCTACAACAGCCTTTGAATCGTTAGTTCGGGTGGCTTTTGCTTCCACCCATTTTGAGACATAATCCACTGCTAGTAAAATATAAACAAAACCAAAAGAAGAAGGAAAAGGACCCATAAAATCAATACCCCACACATCAAAAATCTCACAAACTAGTATAGGGGTTTGTATCATCTCATTCCTTTTGGACAACCCTCCAGTTCGTTGGCATTGTTCACAATTTTTACAAAAATTATATGCATCATGGAATAATGTAGGCCAATAAAATCCACTGTCTAACACCTTTCTAGCTGTTCTTTTAGGTCCAAAATGACCTCCACAAGCATACGCATGACAAAAAACAAGTATTGAGTGAGTCTCATCATCATGCACACATCTCCTAATAATTTGATCAGCACAATATTTCCACAAGTATGGATCATCCCAAGTGTAGTATTTAGCCTCACTTTTTAATTTATCTTTTTTAGCTCTACTCATGTCAGTAGGCACAGCTTTCCCTACTAGGTAATTAACCAAATCAGCATACCAAGGAACCATACCTCTCATCGTAAATAAGTGCTCATCTGGAAATAACTCCTTCAATGGCTCGGCTGTCTCCTCTCTCACCAACCTACTTAAATGATCAGCTACTAAATTTTCAGCTCCCTTCTTGTCCTTAATCTCAATATCGAATTCTTGTAGCAAAAGAATCCACCTTATTAATCTTGGCTTTGACTCCTTCTTGGACAAAAGGTATTTTAAAGCTGCATGATCAGAAAACACAATCACCTTAGAGCCAAGTAGATAAGATCAAAATTTATCTAATGCAAAGACAATAGCTAGAAGCTCTTTTTCAGTTGTGGAGTAATTGCACTGAGCCGGATTGAGTGTCTTGGATGCATAGTAGATCACATGTGGTTCCTTGCCAATATGTTGCCCTAAAACTGCTCCAATGGCATAATTGCTAGCATCACACATTATCTCAAAGGGAAACGTCCAATCAGGTGGTTGAACTATTGGTGCTGAAGTTAGGGCTGCTTTGAGCTCATCAAATGCCTCTTTACATTTTGGACTTATCTCGAATGATACCTCCTTTTGCAGCAACCTTGATAATGGTTGGGCAATCTTCGAAAAGTCTTTAATGAACCTACGATAAAAGCCTGCATGTCCCAAAAAAGAACGAATTTCCCGCACACTTGAAGGGTATGGTAAGTTCACAATTAAATCAATTTTGGCTTTATCTACTTCAATTCCCTTACTTGACACCACATGCCCCAAAACGATCCCTTGTTCTACCATAAAATGACATTTTTCAAAATTCAACACAAGGTTTGTTTCAATGCAACGTGCAAGCACACTAGATAAATTTGCCAAACAATGATCAAAGGACTCACCATAAACCGTAAAATCATCCATGAAAACTTCAATGCAATTCGCTATTAGATCAGAAAATATGCTCAACATGCATCTTTGAAATGTGCCTGGTGCATTACAAAGTCCAAATGGCATCCTCCTAAATGCAAACGTGCCAAATGGACAAGTGAATGTTGTTTTCTCTTGGTCCTCTAATGCAATAACAATTTGATTATATCCTGAATAACCGTCAAGAAAACAATAGTAAGACTTACCGGCTAGTCGTTCTAGCATCTGATCAATAAAAGGTAGAGGAAAGTGGTCTTTCCTCGTCATTGAGTTCAGCTTACGGTAATCTATACACATTCTCCATCCGCTTACCACTCTTGTTGGAACAAGTTCATTGTCCTGATTCTTTACCACCGTCACTCCTGACTTTTTAGGCACTACTTGGATTGGACTTACCCATTGACTATCGGAGATGGGATAAATAATCCCTGCTTCTAAGAGCTTCAAAATCTCTTTCTTTACCACCTCCATCATTTGAGGATTTAGTCTTCTTTGAGCTTCACGGCTGGGTTTGAAATTGTCCTCCATCAATATTTTGTGCATGCACATTGATGGATTGATTCCTTTTATGTCCGCTATAGTCCACCCAATCGCTGTTCGGTGTTCTCGCAACACCTTCAATAGCTTCCCCTCTTGCATGGTGGTCAAGTGATTAGCAATAATAACCGGCAATGTCTCATCATCTCCCAAATAAGAATATTTTAGATGACTTGGAAGAGGTTTCAATTCTAGCGCCGGAGCCTGCACCACAGAAGGTAACAACTTTGTATGAGATTCCTGTGAATCCAAAGCTTTAATCTCATACCTCCTTGAAATGATTGGTGATGATTGTAAAGCCATTAATATTTCCTCAAGTTCAAAATCCAGCGGCATAAGAGAATGGTTCTCCTTCTTTTGATGACCCAATACAAAATTCAATGCATCCACGTCCATTGAATCGAATACTTCCTGTGCGAAAATATCAATAACATCGAAAGCAAAGACATAATGAGCATCAGTACGTGGATATCTCATGGCCTCATAAATGTTAAATTTGACAATCTCTCCATCAAATTCCATAGTAAGACTCCCATCTGCCATGTCAATCTTGGTGTTTGCAGTTTTGAGAAATGGCCGTCCTAATAAAAGTTGTGCAGATCCAACCGAATTACCATCTTCAATATCCAAGATATAAAAATCAGCTGGAAAAATTAAGTCATTTACCTGTACTAGAACATCCTCCACTATCCCTTCAGGATATACATTAGACCGATCAGCTAATTGAATGATTACCCCCGTCTTTTTAAGAGGCCCCATGTTAAGAGATGCATAAATTGATTGTGGCATGACATTAATAGATGCACCAGAGTCTAACATGGCACGATCAATTTTATGATTACCTATAACACATGGAATAGTAACCGTACCTGGGTCTTTGTATTTTTGAGGCAACTTACCATGTATAACAGCTGAGATATTTTCTACCACACTTAATTTCTCATCCCTTTGCAACCTTCGCTTTGAAGTGCACAATTCTTTTAAAAATTTGGCATACCTTGGAACTTGCTTGATTGCATCCAAGAGCGGTATGTTTACTTCCACCTTTCGAAAAGTCTCAAGAATTTCTCTTTCGTGTTCCTCCTTCTTTGATTTTGTCAACCTGCTAGGAAAAGGTAGAGGAACTAAGTTAGTAGGCTTATTAATTATGGGTGAAGGAATTACCTGTGAGGAAATCTTTTGCTTGTTTTCCTCATCTCTGTCTCCTCGGTGCACCTTAGTTGAACTAGAAGAATCTTCATTTGGACCTACAAGTTCCTTTCCACTTCGCAAAACAACAGCACTCACATTCTCTTTAGGGTTATTAACAGTTTGAGAAGGCAATTTACCAGAATTTTCAAACTTACTCATTGATTGTGCAAGTTGACTAACTTGTCTCTCCAAATTTTGAATGCTTGTTCTTGATTCGTTCTGGAACTGCTGAGTATTGGTGGCCAACGCCTTGACGATATCTTCTAGTGATAAATTTGGAGCTGGAGTGGGTTGTTGCCTTTGTTGATATTGGGGTTGAAATTGGTTGGTTACAGATGGATTTCCATACCGTAAATTTGGATGATCCCTCCATCCGGGGTTGTAAGTATTTGAAAAAGGATCATACTTGCGTTGTTGTTGTCCTGTGAAGCCTCCCATTGCATTAACTTGCATCGAATCGTCTTCTTGCAATGTAGGACACATATCTGTGGTATGACTCGTCACCAAACAGATGCCACAAGCTTTGACAGCTTGCATATTCCCTACAGCCAATTGCCTCACCAAAGAAGTTAATTCAGAAATTTGTTTCTCAAGATTAGAAGTACTTACCTCATTCACTTTCTTTGGTGCGTGATCTAGCCTTATTCCAAATTGTTGGGTATTCGCAGCCATGTTAGAGATCAATTGTCTGGCAGCTGTTGGAGTTTTGTCAACCAATGCTCCTCCACTAGCTGCATCTATCATACTTCGCTCCATTGGCAACAGCCCTTCATAAAAATATTGGATCAAAAGTTGCTCACTTATTTGATGATATGGGCAACTCGCGCAAAGCTTTTTGAAACGCTCCCAATATTCATACAATGACTCTCCATTGTACTGACGGATACCGCATATTTCTTTTCGTATGTTTGCAGCTCTAGAGGCAGGAAAAAACTTCTCCAAAAATTGCTTTTTCATCTCTGTCCATGAATTGATAGAACCGGAAGGCAAGTAATATAACCAATCCTTAGCATCATCTGCTAAAGAGAATGGAAATGCTCTCAATTTAATTTGGTCCTCCATTATTCCTTGCGGTTTCATAGTTGAGCACACTACATGAAACTCTTTGAGATGCTTGTGGGGGTCTTCACCTGCAAGACCACGAAAGGTAGGCAGAAGATGAATTAGTCCAGATTTCAATTCAAAAGCAGCATTTAAAGTAGGATATATAATGCATAAAGGTTGAGCAGTAAAATCTGGAGCTGCAAGCTCCTTCAAGGTTTGATTATTGGCAGCCATGTCTTCTTCTTCCGAATCACTTGTTGATAACCACGTAAGAGCAACGTTAATTCCTGGTGATGAAGTCGATGGTATGTGCTCTATCTCCACGTGTCTAGCTTCTCCCTTCAATCGGTGGAAAGTCCTCTCAATCTCTGGATCAAAATTCAATTCACCCTCGTGAGAAGATCGAGTCATAAAAATAAAATAAAACCAGCCAAAAAGGAATCACTTCCCCGGCAACGGCGCCAAAATTTGATGCGTGCCGTTCGCAACAAATTAAATACCTTATCTCAACTACAACCTGCAGTAGTGATGAACAAAAGTCGATCCCACAGAGAAGTGAAATATAATTGACTGGTAGAGACACACACAATTAGGAAAGAACGGGGGGAATTGTATGGTTTAAATCAATATAAAAGGACTAACAAATTAAACTTTAACGAAAGCGAAGTTAAAGAAACATCGGTTCAAGATGATTAAATAGTCAGTTATAGCTTTGATCATAGACATCAACGTACTACCAATTCTTCAAACGCTCAGTCAAGATCATTCAAAAGTTAAATGACCTTTTCCTTCATTATGAACATCAACATGAACCCAGCACTCACGTTGAATCTTATTATCAATTACTTTGGTATTAAGAATCCTCCGTCAATTAATAATAGCCTTGTACTCAGAATAACTAAGATTGAATAATAGAATTTCACCAGCGAAAACTATTTAATCCAATTTATATTTCCCTTAGATCAACAACCAAAAGTTTAGATAACAATTGCATAATCTAACTACTACTATGACCAAATACCAAGACAATTACGGATCAAGAATTCGATCTAGCATACATCATATAGACTATCGACTAGTGCGCACTTTAATCAATTACCCGTATGACCATCTCAATGAAATCAGAGAAACATAACATTCAAATAACCACTGGAATCACAAAATCAAACCAAGTCTCACAAAGACCATTAACTGACTAGAATACCTTGAACCGAATAAAATAAATTAGCTGCTCATAGTTTAGATGGACTCTCGTCTTTTTTGAAAAGTAAAAAGAAGATCCCCAAAATTATTCTACTGCCTCTTTATATATGACTTCACTCCCTCCCACGTACTCTAGAAGCCCTAAAATTAGACTCCTGCGCTCACTATGTTTCCTAAGCTTTTTAGGAAACAAACTCCTGTCAAAATCTGTCCATACTCTTGCAACCGAATTCTGGGCTATTCTGAGCATATTCAGACGTGAACCTCTTCATCAAAAGTGTAGCTCTGAACGTGTAGATAATTACAGGCTTTTGAATCACTCGATTTGGACATCATATGATAGAGTTATTCACGCCTAAAGGCCCGGTCCGCAGATAAGAATCCTGCTTTTGTTAGGATTTCCAGCCCTGACTTCTAGGATAACTTCCAAAACCCGAACGGACTCCGATTTGTACGAACCAACACTTCCCGAAAATCTTGAAATGTCCTCTAATAATTTGCTGAAGACCTCACATAATTCCGTCAACCCCAAACGCCTAATAACCTGCAAAACATTCACAGAGGTCTCAAATACAATGATACTATAATTTCCATTTTAAAACGCATTTCCTTAGGATTATCACATTCAAGTCATATGAATATTATATCATCACAAACCAACCTTCTCAAGCATAAAACCAACTGAATTGAACAACTAAAAGGCATGTAATTATGCACAAATATGATCATATCACCTTTTCTGGGTTTACCTCTATTCCTCGTTTAGAGATGAGGAAACCGAGGAATTTGCCTGAGGAAACGCCAAAAGCACATTTCTCTAGGTTAAGTTTCATTCCAAACTTCTTCAAAACATTAAAAACTTCCTGTAAATCATCCAGGTGGTCTTCGGGTTTCTTGCTCTTGACAACGATATCATCAATTTAAGCCTCGACAGTCTTACTGAGCATTGGGGAGAATATATTGTTAACAAGTCTTTGGTAGGTGGATCCTACATTCTTAGCCCAAAAGGCATTACTTGATAGCAATATGTGCTTTTAGGAGTGACAAACGAGGTATGCTCTTCATCAGCCTAGTGCATTTGGATCTGATGATATCTCGAATATGCATCAAGGAATTTGAGGAGACCTTTTCCTGAGGTTACATCGACCAGTTGATCTATCTTTGTCAAGGGATAGCTGTCCTTGGGGCAGGCCTTACTAATGTCTATGAAGTCGACGCACATACGCCACTTGCCGTTTTATTTTGCCACCATAACAACATTGGATAGCCACTTCGGGTATTGGACTTCTCAGATGAATTCTGCATCTAGAAGCTTTTTAACCTCAATTTTGATGGCCTCTTGCCTGTCCTGAGAAAAGTTTCTCTTTTTTTGTTTCATTGGTCGGCTGCCAGGTTTTATGCTAAGATGGTGTGTGATAAAATCAACACTTATGCCGGGCATCTCATCTACGCGCCAGGCAAATACACTGATACTTTCCAGGAGGAGACTTGTCAAGCTTTCGCTTAAGTCTTTACCAAGATCAGATCCGTGATAAAATTTCTTCTCTGTCCCCTACTCTACAGCGATGGTAATGAGCTGTTCGGCTGAGGTCATTTTTGGGGTGTTGATATCGCGATCATCAAACAACTCTAGGATTGAGACTAGTTTTTTCTTGTCCTTCAGATTTGTGACATACATCTGGCAGCCAAGCTTCTGGTCGCCCTGAACTTCACATATTTCTCGATCGGTGGGGAATTTCATCTTCAAATAATAGGTGGAGACGACTGCCCAAGCTTTGTGTCGTAGTGGGCGGCAGATCAGGGCGTTATATGGGGTTTTTACGTCTACGATCAGGAGTTTCACTATAAATAGCTTTGATCTCGAGTAGTCCCCCAAGGTTATGAGTAGATTCATCCTCCCGATGGGGATGACCTGTTCTCCTGTGAAACCGTAAAGGGGCGAGGAAAACTTTTTCAGGCTCTCTTTCGAGAGGTTCATCTGCTTGAAGGCTAGCGATGACTGCTTCAATGACTAAGGCATCGTCATGCGGCTAATTTAAGCCTTCTCCATCTTTCTCTGAGAATGTTTTCTTCTCGTCATCTATTCTTGCTTTCTTTGACCTCTCAGATACCTAATGGACAGTTCGAGCATAAGCTCTTCTACTTGACGAGCTTTCTCATCCTGGGGCCAGCCCCCCGACTATCATACGTATAGTGCCCTCTGTTCCTTGATTACGGTGTCGAGGAGACTCATCTCGACGTCTCCTCTAGCATCTGTCATATTCTCTCTCATCTCTTTGGTTATCTCATCTTCCTTCTCTTTCTCGTTTGTCCTCGGCCGAGTTAGTGAAAATTTTTAGGTATCCTCTCTGTATTAAGTTCTCTATTGTGTCTTTCAGATGACGTCATTCATCGGTTTCGTGACCAGGACCCTGATGGAATTTGCAATACTTATCGCTCTCCTTTCTTCCAGGAGTCGACTTCATCTTTGGTGGCCATTTGATGATGTCACGATCCTGTATCTCATTCAATACTCTCTTCAAAGAGGTATTGAGAGGAGTATAGGAATCATATTGCGTTGCTTAAGCTCGTTCGTCTTTTTGAGAGGGCGGCCTCCCCCCAGTGGTTTTTCTCTCGTTCGGCCGACCAGAATCGTTCCTCTTTCTCGGAGGGGACCTGTCAGGTGATTGTTCTATCATGTGTTGTTCTACCATGATTTCATCTACGGTAATGTACTTTTCAACTCTTGAGAGCAACTCAGAAATGCTTTTCGGATGCTTCTTCGACAAGGAGTGCTTCAATGTTGGATGTTAAACTCGAGTCGTGAAGGCTGTGATGGCTATAATCGGTTCGAGGTCTGGTATCTCCAAACAATCGTTGTTGAATCTGGTTACAAATTCTCTTAAACTTTCATGATCCTTTTGTCTGATGGTCACTAGGGTGGTGTTGGTCTTCTTAACTTGTCTTGAGCTCGCAAAATGAGCAACGAACCTGTTGGTGAGGTCGTCGAAGCTATGAATACTATCATGCGGCAGAGCTCTGAACCATCGTCTTGCTACACCAACGAGAGAGACTGAGAAGATCTTGCAACAAGTTTCCGAGAAGCTCGTTGGAACTCCATCATGGTTTGGAAACCGATGACATGGTCAAGAAGATCTTCCGTCCCATTGTACTTTTCCACACTAGAGACCTTAAAACTAGTTAGTACCCGAGCATGTTGAATCTCAGCTGCCAATGGGGTTAAGTTCCTGTCCCAGTCCATTGTATCCAAAAAAGGGTGTTCTAGAAGAGCAACTATTTTTCGGTCCACTACCCTTTCGGTGGACTTGCTGTCCCCCTCGTAAGTATGAGTGGGGTGAGTTCTCCAAGTAGTGGTCACCGAGGTTCTTGGTAGGTTAGGATTTCTTGACTCGTCGGTATGAGAGTGTTCATTCCTTGTCTCCTGAGAAATGTTCTCATTTTGGACAGGTTGATGCCCATGTGCTTGTTCTTGGATCATGTCCAATCGTTGAGCAAACACATTCATTTGTTGCAACAATTGGGCAATCTGATCCTGCACCAGTGGCTGAGGCTGTTGCTCGGCGTTGACACTTGCGGCCACAGCCTGTTGTCCTTCTCCTCTTAAAGCTGTAGATCGAACCATAATTTGTTAGTTATGGAAAAAATATTTCCAATAGACGGCGCCAATCTGATGATGTCTCAAACTCATAAAGTTATGATAACGTATCAGTATAATTCTGAACCAGGGTTTTCTCGGACGGATGGCCCTCTTTCTCTGCACAATGGTCTTCTCGGATGGCTGTGATTTGCACGGACGAGCACACGTAAACTCGGAGCTCTGCCAGAGAGTGTTCTCTAGCATTGGCGCTCCGATGCTTAAGTCATATGCTAGCACAGAGTAACTCTCCAAAGAACACTGCTCAGTGTTCTTGGAAAAGGAGTAAATAGTATTTTTAGTGAAAGAGTGATCCCTTTTACCTGTGGGGTAACCTCCTTTATATAGTGAAGGTGGTTTCCATTATATAATTCGAGTGGTGGTAAATAATACCTTGCCAAATGAAGGAGTTACTGTTCCGGACTTAGGGAGTCGAGAAGAACAACTTCATTTCTCGGTATCGAGCAATAGACTGTTAAGTGGAGCCTGCTATGCTGCTGACAGTTCTACCACATGTCTTATTCCTAGTGGAGAAAATAATTGTCCTCATCATTGCCAAATGAACTTAGAAAAAATAATTTAATAATTGTTCTCAACATGTTTAACAATTTTTTTCAACTTATTTCAAAATTGTTCCTAACTTGTTAGTTACATTCTCAACCTGTCAAATGAATTTAGAAAAAATAGGTTAATAATTATTCTCAACCTGTTTAATAACTGTTCTCAATATTTTAATAATTATTTTCAACCTGTTGGTTACTTTTCAACCTGTCAAATGAACTTCGAAAAATAATTTAATAATTATTCTCAACCTGTTTAACAACTGTTTTCAACTTATTTCGGAACTGTTATCAACCTGTTGGTTACATTCTCAAACTATCAAATGAATTTAGAAAAAAAAATAGTTCAATAATTATTCTCAACCTTTTTAATAATTATTTTCAACTTGTTGGTTACATTCTTAACCTGTCAAAGAAACTTAGAAAAATAATTTAATAATTATTTTCAACCTGTTTTAGAACTGTTATCAACTTGTTGATTACATTTTAAACTTATTTCAAAACTATTCTCAACCCGTTTAATAACTATATTCAGTCTATTTCAGAATTTTTTCTCAACATTGCATCAAATAATTTTTTTTTAAAAAAATAGTGATAAGATATCCATAACTTTTCTCAACCTGAATGTATAACGTCAAACCTACAACATTGTATCAAATGAACTTAAAAAGGAAAGTTCTTAGATATCCATAATTTAAGATACAACAAGAATAAATCAAATGCACTTCAATGCCCACTTGCATGACATTTTTTTTCATCAGCATCAATACTCGCTGCATAATGCATAAGAATAATAGAAATTATGAATATAAGTATAGAAATATGAATTGAAGTTACATAAACTAATATAGTACATTAATATACATTATTATGAAATGAAGTTACCTCAAGCTATTTCACAACTGTTCTCAACAAATCAAAACAAGCAGTTCTCAACCAAGTAAAAATAGTTAGTTCTCAACCAAGTAAAACAGACAATTCTCATACAAGTAAAAGTAGTCAGTTCTCAACTAAGTCAAAATGGACAGTTGTCAACCTAGTCAAAAGAGACAACTCTCAACTAGGTCAAAACAAACAGTTCTTCAAAACATACAATTCTCAACCAATAAAACCATGCAGTTCTCAACCAAGTCAAAACAAGCAGTTCTCAACCAATCAAACCATGCAGTTCTCAATCAAGTCAAAATAGACTGTTCTCAACCAATCAAAACATACAGTTCTCAACCAATCAAAGCATGCATTTCTCAACCAAGACAAAACAGACAATTCTCAACCAAGTCAAAATAGGCAGTTGTCAACCTAATCAAACAGGGAGTTCTCAATCAATCAAAACAGACAGTTCTCAACATAGTCAAAACAAACAGTTCTCAACCTAGTCAAAACATACAATTCTCAACATAGTCAAAATAGACAGTTCTCAACTAATCAAGTTTGGAAGATTAGCTAAAGCAAATGACTTCCGCCATGGAGTAAATGACAAAGTCCTTGGAAGAGAATGACAAACAAATTGCGGTGCTCAAAAATTGATTGGGTTCCCTAAGTCCAATCATGGAACAAAACCATGAAAATTTTGTTTCAAGAGAAGGTAAAGCAACGAAAGGTTCAAATTCTCTTAAAACTCAACAAAGGCAAGAAGAGCAGGATCACATGACAACACAAAATGCTCTTCGTGATTCCACCCGTTTATCTGTTACTTCACTCTTTGTCAATCAGCTTCAAAACATGATTCGTGATACAATTTGGAATCAGTATGCCGGAGCCATGAAATCATGTTTGGTCTATGAAAAACCTTATAGTTTTTGGATCGATGAGATTTGCATGCCATGGGGTTATCAACACCCTAAGTTTCAACAATTTTATGGAAAGGGTAATCCGAAACAAAATGTTACTCATTTTGTCGAAACTTGCAATAATGCGAGCAAGTTTGGTGATTCAATGGTAAAAAAAATTGTGCGTTCCCTAAAAGGAGCCGCATTTGAATGGTATAATGACCTTGCAACTGGCTCTATTGAAGGTTGCGATCAATTTGAGCGCGAATTTCTAGCTCGCTTCTACAGTACTCGACAGACTATTAGTCTTCCAGAACTTGCAAGGATGAGGCAAAACAAGAAAAAAATTGTGGTCAAGTATATTGAATGCTAGAGGAACCTTGTCCTAAATTAGAAGGAACGTATAAGCGAAAGCTCATCCATTGATACGTGTGTTCAAGGAATGCATTGGGGGTTACTTTATAACCTTCAGGCTAATATGTCTCATTCCTTTGAGAAACTTGCAACCCGAGCCCATGACTTGGAAGTTCAAATAGCAAGGCATGGAAGCTATTTGCCAAGTGATCCTCGTGAAAACAAAGAAATAAAGAAAGAAGTAAAGAAGAAGTCAAAGCCCTCACGGACTAAAGAATCCATGGCTATCATAACTAATCCAATCAAGATTTCCACACAGAAATCTAAATTTGAGTCCAAGACTCAAACGGATAAGACTCAATTCAAGGAACGAGCAACCTTGAAACAAATGCAAGAAAAGGAATACCCATTTGCGGATTTTGAAGTTTCTGGGATTCTAGACCAACTGCTTGAACAAAAGCTCATAGAGCTTCCCACTTCAAAGAGGCCAAAGGAAGTTGGTCGAGTTGACATAATCATGCGATTGACTAGACAAAATAAAATTGATCTTGACTTTACTAGTAATGCCAAAACTAATTGCATAATGGTGACTTTTGGGTCATTTGATCCCATTCCACTATCGTAAGAAGATCAATCCATGTCATCGTCCTTTAATGAGGAAATATCAAATATGGAGCTAACTGTTGAGCAACCTGAAGGAGCCATAATGGTCCGTTCATTGTAGATGATGAAGTTAATACAGTCTACGCATATACAGGAATGTTGCCACCAGAAGCTCCAAATAGGCCCAAATTTGTATGAAATCATGACTGATCATTTGGTTATGTGGCAAACATCATCTGAGTTTGAAGATGAAGTAGGTGATGGGTGGTCAACTTTCATTACAAAAAAGAAGAAGTATAGACCACAAAAGTTGTGGGACTTAGCAACACCTTCCTTGGATCTTAAAGATTTCCTCCAAAGTGAATGGTGTTCAAAAAACCAACCAACAAACTGGTGTTATGAGAAAAGAATTTTTTGCCCAAGATGAAGGTTTGGTGGACGTAAGAAGCCGAAGAGAACATACATCCTGTTCGAATCAAATTTTGGCTTTTCCAAGTCCGATTCCTACTTCCAAATGAAAAGTTTAGCTCTAGGAAAGAAAATAAGAACTCTAAAACTAAGAATCGACTAAGAAGAAATCGAAGAAATACTCACACTGATGCTAAACTAAAAGGCACTCATTGAACTCCGCAGAAAGAAGTAACTCTTAAGGAATACTTTCCAAAAGATTACTTTATCAATGAACATATGATGATATATGTGATAAGTGCAATGGACTCTAACGAGTCACAAGAAGAAAATGATGGTTCCAAGAGGGAAACCTCCAATGTTGAGGAAAAAGGTGTTGTTATTTCACTCCGAGAAATCCCCTCAAATATGAACATCTTAAAAGCTCTTGACCTCTCTACAGAAAGTCGTTTGGTTTTAGTTCAAACGTTGCTCAATCTGAAAGAATATAGAGGGAAAGTAGTTTCCTATATAAGTAAAGTTAGTTTTGTTGATTGTATGACAACAATTAATTTCACAGACGATGACTTACAATTTGGGACGAGACTTCATAATAGGCCACTTTATGTTAGTGGACTAATACGAGAGCACAAAGTCCCTCAAATCCTCATTGACTGTGGATATGTTGTAAACATTATGTCAATCCATACATTGAGAAAGCTCGAAATCTCGGTGAATGAGCTTTCCAAAAGTAAACTTACGATCCAAGGTTTCAATCAAAAAGGACAACGTGCCATTGGCACAATCCAGTTGAAGATAGAAATGGGTGAATTAATTTCATCGATCATATTTCATGTAATTGACTCAACAACATCATATGAATTACTTCTAGGACATGTTTGACTACATGAGACTAGGGTAATTGCTTCAACTTGGTGCAATCTGTTTGGGCTGGCAGTTAACAGGCTACTAATGTTGTTTAAAACGTGGGCCCAGATTTAAGAGTTGTTAGGGTGGAGACTTAGTCTTAGGTTCTACTTAGAATTTAAGAGATAAAGGTTTATCTTTTCTATTTTGGTGGAAATGATATTTGAGCTTGAATGGGCACTATGGAGCAAGAACTGAGCATTTTCTATAGGTTATCGCACCATTTCAACACAATTGGACCACTACCATAGCAGTTGGAGAAGATGGAAGCATATTGGAGAGAATTTTGGATGGTTGCAATCATGGCAGAAGTGGAAGTTGGTTCCAGAATTATTGACAAAAATATGTTGGCAAAGATGAAGAAGGGAAAGACACAACCAAATACACAAAAACTCAGCCCAACGACATCAATCTCTCTTTCAATCTTTCAAGCATTCCAGCTTATATTCAACTTTGTGCACACTTTTCTGTAATTATTTCAATCATCAATGAAATATTACAGTTTGGCATTTTTGTTTAGTCCAGTATATAGTGAAGCGTTTTCCAGTGGATCTAGAGTTCGTTGAGGAGTCGCAGTGAGATTACAAGTGATAGTTTGATAGAAGTTAGATTTTAGTGCATTCGCATCTATTTTCCATACTTTGAGACCGACTACAAGTCTTTGGCATGCCTTTACAAAGATCTGGAGAAAGTTCTGATGCATTCTTGACCATATTCAAGAATATGAGAAACCGATGGAAAAAGTTTCAAGATATGGAATTTCAACACTTTTCTAAACTGGTAGCAAATGTGGCAGAATATGAAGATCTACTCAAATAATAATCTCGAAGAAGGAAGACCTCGGTAGGGACTTATTACCGAGAAGTACAACACGACATGGAGAGTGCACGTGTCCATCACTTACAAAACCTAAAGATGGGACCAAGAAATCACTTAATAGTGGGCCTGTCTACACTTTTGATATTATCAAGATGGAAGAGATCTTCAACTTTTGACTTGTTGAAAAATTCTTATCATTCCCTAGTGGTCACAAAATACCATCCAAAAACGAGTTGAAAAACAAGAAATACTGTAAGTACCATGACCCTTGGACATATTGTACTGTGCATTGTTCGAGTTTGTGTAACATGATTTAGGAGAATATAAAGAAAGGAACCATCAGATTTCTTGACAAACAAACCATGCTGATAAAAGAAGACCCATTTCCTCCACTGGCTACAATCAATGCGATCAAAGCTGATCTCAGGAGTCTGCTAAATCAAAGATGCTATGAACAGGAGATCCATAAGCCTAGAGTGTAGAAGTTTGAATGGATGCAAAAAACCCCTGATGGTATCAACGGTCCACAGAGACTGAATCAATGACCAAGAGTTATCAACAGTTATTAGAGACAAAGGTATATAGTACCTTACCTAGTAGACTATGATCAGAAATGGCATGGCGTGCAGGCTCGAAAGTTCCTTCTAACGTTGACACAGACTCAGAAATGAAGGATGCAAAGACAAAATTTGGCGGCTAAATACATTGAGAGAGACATAAAGGAAGAACATGTCAAAAACTTCTTCTGTCCCGAACCATATCACTTCAAGCCGAGAAGAGTACAGCGTGAATAATAAGAGAACGATCAAGGGTCGCCCAAATATTTAGCCAAAGTAAACTACCAAGCTTCTCCAATTGAATCAATCTAGATGATCCAACAAGACAAAGTTCAAAAGAAGATAGTCAGACCAAAGAAGTATATGGGTAGGCATGCAACTGAAGATATTGAATCAGTTGGCAGTTCATATTCTAAGGTTAGTCATACTTTTGGCTGATTTATGGAAAGAGTTATCCCTGTTTCATATCAGTGTAACATCATTACATTACCACCTGTATACCGAGCATCCAAATTCAGTGGGTCGGCCAAGATAGAGATAGAAGGTGAAGATGAACCTCGCAGTGTAGTTACCATCCGAACTGTTGATGAAGACAAGCCAAAGAAGGTGATATTCGAGAAGCTGTCCTGCACAATGACTCAACATATTCGGCCACTATACATTCAAGTTTAGATGAATGATCATCCTATCAACAAAGTGTTAGTGAACAACGGATCACCAGTGAACATAATATTGGTATCGGTGTTAAACATTCTTCGTCTGACAGAAGACGACTTCATCCCAGCAAATGTCACAATTGCTAGATTGACTAGAGAATTCACCAAGGTAGTAGGAGCGTTGCCAGTGCAATTGATAGTAGACAGCAAGACCTCCCTAACTGATTTCTTTGTCATTAATTGTAATGCTAGATATCATGGTTAGTTAGGAAGGGACTAGATACATACCGACTGGTGTGTACCATCTTCTCTATATCAATTGTTGCTGTTTTAGAGGGACAGCGATGTAGAGGTGGTATGGGTAGACCGTAGCCTATTTAAAGCCAATTCAAACAATGTGGAAGCTGGATTCTATGATGATAACATGGGACCAATCAAATTATTTGGTCACACCAATGAAAAAAATCCAAAGTATTTGTCTACGTCCAAGGCAGAGTTTAGTTTCATTATGAGGAAAGCAAAAAAGATGATTCTGCCTAAGGCAGTTGTGCCTTATAGTTCGACATCCATTCCTATCATTGAAGAAGTTTCATGATGCCTCTTTCTCTATTAGAGAAGGGGGTAGTGCTGGCCGCAGTTAGAAAAGCACAGATGCAGGCCGCACTGGACAGACTATTTGGAGATCAAGAGTGGGAACAGAACATAGCAAAGATGATCTTTGAAGATGAGGAAGATGAAGTATAAGGCAAAGAAATCCAAATTGAAGATCTAAAGAAAGCACAACCTAAGTTGCATGATTTGAAAGTAGAGTGGAAGACCAATTGGAGGAAGTAAATTTGTGTATAGAGGAGGACCTACGACCTAGTTACATCAGCAAGCTCTTGGACTGCAATACCAAGGTACAGTTAATCAAGCTTTTAAAAGAGTATCTTGATTTTTTGCTTGGAATTATGATGAGATGTCAGGTTTAAGCCTAAAGTTAGTACAACAATGGCTTCCAATCAAATTTGATTACAAAGCTATCAAACAAGCTCCAAGGAGGATGTCAGTAGAAGTGGAGCTCAAAGTAAAAGAAGAAATTCAAAAGCTGCTCAAAGCTGGCTTCATACAACCAGTATGTTATTCATAATGGCTCTCTAACAATATGCCAATGATCAAGAAGAATTGTAAGATCCGAGTATGTGTTGACTTTAGGGATCTGAACGCAGCCACTCCGAAGGATGTTTATGTCATGCCAGTAGCTGATATGCTGGTTGATAATGCCTCACATAATGAGATTTTGTCTATTATTGATGGTTATGTCAGCTCGAACTAGATCTTTCTTGCAGAAGAAGATACTTCCAAGACTGCATTCAGATGTCCTAGGACTCTAGGAGCCTTCGACTGGGTTGTCATGCCATTCGGTCTCAAGAATGCAGGAGCGATTTATCAAAGAGCAATGAATTTCGTATTCCACGACATGATCGAGTAATTCTTGGAGGTGTACATAAATGATATTGTCATCAAATCCAAGAAAGTTGTAGATCAAATTGCACATTTACAGAAGAGCTTTGATATAATGAGATCACAACAACCGAAACTTAATCCACTTAAGTGTGCATTTGGGGAGAAGGTAGGAAAATTCCTAGGATTTTTTATTCATGAGAGAGGAGTGGAAATGGATAAGAACAAAGCTAGAGCAATCATGAATGCAGTCACGCCCAAAAACAAGAAATATATGCAACGTTTTTTGGGTTACATAAATTATCTAAGGCGATTCATATCTAACTTGGGAAGGAAAACAAAAGAGTTCTCAGACTTGCTCAAGCTAAAGAATGAAGCAGAATTCAGATGGGAACCAAGACATGAGGACTCTTTCCAGAAGATCAAGGCATATTTATGCAATCCACCTATGTTGGCACCTCCAATTCATGGCAGAGCACTGAAGCTTTATCTCTTAGCCTCTCATGATTCCTTAGGTTGCTTGCTAGCACAAGACAAAGACCAAGGTTATGAACAGGTCATTTATTACTTGACCCAGGTCTTGACTAAAACTAAGGTTAGATATGCTGCAACAGAAAAATTATGTGTGGCTTTATACTTTGCTTGTATGCAACTCAGGCATTATCTCATCAGAGTAAAGGTACATGTTATTTCAAAATTTGGTTTATTGAAATGTATGTTATCCAAACCAATCATGACTGGCAGAGTAGGGAAGTGGTCGCTGGCATTGACAGATTTTATCCTCATATCTAGGCCATAAAAAGCAGTTAAAGGGCAAGCATTGGCAGACTTTCTTGCAGACCATCAATTGTCGAAGTTCTAGAAAGAATAAGAGGAGTGGTCGCTTATCTATTTTGTAGACCAGAACCCTTGGGTGCTTAAATTCGACAACTCAAGCACAGATAATACAGCTGGAGTAGGAATAATATTTGAGTCACCTGGAGGTACCAAATGCACGTTGGCATTCGATCTGGATTTTGACTGCACCAACAATCAAGCAGAGTACGAGACTCTTTTGATTGGCTTAAATATTCTGAAAGGACTTGGAGCAAGGGATGTCAAAGTGCAGGGAGATTCACAACTTGTAGTAACGCAGCTTATTGGAGAGTACAAATGCAACAGTCTGGCTCTAGCACCACATTATGCTATAGCCGTCCAACTGATTACTGAGTTCGAAGAACTCGCGCTCAATTATCTACCAAGAGAAGAAAATTGGGAGGCCAACGAATTAGCTCAGACCGCTTTGGGATTACAAATGTCTGCAGATTTGACGCACAAGATTATTCTGGTAGAGAAGCCCCAACACTCATCGATCAAATAAAGGGGCATTCCCGTAGAAGTTCTGAATGTTAAAAATTTGGCATTTGATTAGAGGCAGCCGATTGTGGAGTATTTAAAGAATCCATATCTCAAGACAACCAAAATGATCAGAATTCAAGCTCAACATTACGTGCTGATCAAAGGAGAATGCTACAGAAAAGGGTATAACGATTTGCTTTTACGTTGTCCCAATTTTGTAAACAATATGGAAATATTGAGACAGGTTCATGAAGGATTATGCAATAGATTATTTCACCATGTGTGTGGAGGCTGTTCCAAAAAAGAAGGTGGAGCAAAGCGATATGGTGGAGTTTTTCAAAGAGCATTTGATCTATCGTTTTGTGATCCTAGTATCGATCATAACTGATCAAGGTACAATGTTCACAGGAGATAAATTCAGAACATTCGCTGAAGATTTTAGGATCAAGCTGATTAATTCAACTCTTTATTACCATCAAGCCAACGGTCAAGCGGGGGTGAGTAATAATATTCTCATCAACATGCTAAAGAGGATGATAAAAGAAAATCCTGGAGCGTGGTACAAAATCCTTGCAGAAATTCAGTGGGCATATAGGTCAACAAGGCGTTCAAGAACTGGTACGAGTCCATTCAATCTAACATATGGGCACGACGCTGTGCTACCAATGGAAGTAGCAGTTCCATCACTGAGAGTGGCAAGACAGCAGGGTTTGACTACAGAAGAATACTCTGAGGCAATGATGATGGAGTTGGAATAGTTAAATGAAGACCGCATTCAGGATTTCAACAAGATGCTAGTTCAGAAAAAGAAGATAGCCATAGCATACAATAAAAGAATTAAGAAGAAGATCTTTTATGAAGAACAACTTGTTTGGAAAGCCATGTTGCCTATGGTGTTTAAGGATCGTGAATTGGGAAAGTGGTCTCCCAATTGGGAGGGACCCTTCAAGATTCATAAAATCTTGAGAGGGAATGCTTTATTGGCTTAGTAGCTTAGAATGATAGCCTCATAGAAAGTTTATTAATGGCAAGTTCCTTAAAGGATAATTTTCCACTATTTGGGAAAGGAATCCTTCCATTCAGAAAAGCATGTAATTGGGCCAATGCTTGGCCCAATAACTTGTCTAGCAGTAAGGAAATAACAATGTCATTATCAAAGACAAAGTTATTAAATAAAAAGGCCAAAACACGACCTGAATTTTCAGATAGTTAGCAAAATAAAAGACTGACCTACGTTCTTACAGCTGTAAAAAATACAGTCATCCAAAAACCCACAAAAGATTTCAAATAGCAGGAAAATCTAATTTCTTCATGATTTGCCACTTATTGGACAAAAGGGCAATCTTCTGGTGTAGCTGTTTTTGCTCAAGGTTGCTATGAAGGACATTATCATAAGAGTTCTTGATCTTGGTCTCCATCAGCTTCAGTTGTGTTGTTTCTTTAGAAGGAGCTACAGATAAAACATCAATTTGCTTCTTCAAATCAAAAGATTTATCCTTCCTGTCTTCAATCTTCTTGTACAGTTTAGTGATCCGGTCTTAATGATCGACGATGGCTTGGTGCAGCTTGATATCTTCATCTTTGGAATGTTCAATGCCAGCTTTGAATTCCTTGACTTGGTCATTAATTTTGGAGAAGTCATTACACCTGTTGAAAAGGATTGCACCTTCATCAGTTAATCGCTAGAAATAGGAGATCATGATGGGTAGCTCTGATTCGAGATGAAGGAGTTGGTCTCTAAATGAAGAAGGGAGAGTGGGATTATGCAACAGTAGCTTGATAGCGGACCCACACTAGTTAGAGGTGTCAGCAGTCAGGTTTGACAAGTCCACAAGCAACTTTTCTTGAAGAAACAGTATAGCAACATGAATATCATCTTCGGATGGTGGTCCTTCTAATATTTTTATGAAATGGTGGTTGTCAGGAAATCAAGGTTGAAGTCACTCAGGGGATCATCAAAGTCTTCCAAATTTAGATCATCCAAAATCTTGAAGGGAGCGCTACCAAAAGCCTACATGGTTTGGAGAGTCGGGTTCAATTCCAAGGTGTACAACTATCAATCAATAAGATATAATATACTTTAGATGTTGGACTTGGCTTTGAAGGAAAAGAGGACAGAGGGTCAACTTTATAAAACTTATGTGAGGGAGATGGTTTTTCCTTCTTCAAGGTGCGAAGTGCAGTGAAAGGGGAGACGAATTTGGTAGCACCTAGAGGTGCATAAATGGGGTCCTCTCTTGAAATGTGGATGGAAGAGTCAAGTGATTGGTTCTTACTATTTCATTTCAAATCAGAGGTGTCACTGACATCGATGGAAAGATCAAAAGACTTATGGGAAGAGGCCCTAGTGGCAGATCATTTAGGAAAAGTCCCTTTGGAAGCAAGTTGTTTCTTGGTAGTTTTGCCAGTCTTGGCTGGAGGGCTGGATGCTTCAGGGTGTTGGTGTATGCCCTAGGAGCCAATCGTACGATGATTATACTAGCATACATTTATTTATGTTATATTGAGGTATTTCATTTATTATGATTTATTTATCTGCGCTATATAAATGACTGCGATAAATATCCCTGGAATAGTTGGTTCGATGCCATAGGACTGCAAATGTGTGACTTGAACGTGAGATCCTCATGGATGCATATAGAACACTATTCTTAAACGTCCCTAGTCAAGTATTATAATTAATTGGGATAACATTAATACTTTGAGACTAGTATGTAGGTTGATTGATGACCAAATCTTATGGGTCATAGATATGAGATATCAAATCAATACATGGGTACTTGTTAGAGAACAGAAGTACTGGACAAACCCTTCATGAGAATACCATATCGATTGTTATATGAATGTCATTAGCTATTCTCATAGTGATGATGATGTATGTTGTCCTTTGACCTGAAATCACTATGGTTCCCGACATGAGGAGTTATACACTTTGGTACCGTCTAACGTCATCTGTAAAAGGATTGGCTATAAAGTCGGTGATTGGGTGTATCACAAATCGTGCGGAGGGATGTGAGTGATCTAGATGGAATTTGTCCCTCCTATATAATGGGAGTAATATTCATGGGCCCCCTGATTGAGTGAGACTGAGAAATGCATGGTAGTGCTCAAATGAGTCAATATGTGATATTGATCTCGTTTGTTTATTATAGTCTACTCGGAATCAAGAAACATATAAATTAAACTATACAAGGATGACACATTCCATGCCTCGATTTTGATCAAGATATTAAGGACAAAGGAACTGCATGTAAAATTGGTCACGGATAAAGGTTATGTCGAATCACTGACATTCCCGTTACTTGGGTAGCAATGATGTGTTGCTAGATACCTCTCACTATTTATGATACTAGAATACGATTTTAGTTTCGCTGCAAACGTAACAAGAACCTATAGGGTCGCACACATAGAATAAGTCAAAGATAATGTTATTAGAGAATAACAATTTACATTTGGGCTTAGGGCTTTATGTAGGGTCCATGACTGGTTTAATTAATGGGATTGATTGAACGTGGTCAAGTGTCAAAAATGTGCGTTCATTTTCTTAAGGGGATGTGGGCTTTCCGTTTATATAGGGTTACAGTTTATAACCCTGGTATGGTTTTTTCATTAGGAGCCGCAATATAGAGTGTTAAGAGAAAAAACGAGTTGCAGCAGTCATATCCCCTGTTACTAGCATAACCTTAGAAGGGATTCAAATCTTTGCCTTGTTCGTGTGAATACCATAGAGGTGTTGTTCGTTTGGATAGTGCTGGTTAATTCGGACCCTTCAAGCAAGCTTTTGATTTCTGCTCTACAATAGGTAAACGTCTAACATCGATTTATGCCCTTTCGCATGGATCCCCATGAGGGTTTTAGTGAAATTTTTAATTTTTGCTGTGTGTATGAGTCACCGAAACCTAACACAGGGGAACCTATTGCAGAGAGAAGGTCAGAATATAAAGATGGAGAAAAACCGTAAATCAAGTCAGTAAAATTACCTTACAAAGATTATGTTCTTGTCGTAGTCTTAAACTTCATCATGATAGAGGAGGGTGGAAAACTCTTTTTTTCTTTTTGACTCCACCCTTCTTTGAAAGATTTGCCTCTAGAAGGTCTGTGTGGTGGAGGAGTGGTGAAATCGAAGAAATCAAGTAATTGATTGAATGTGGCATGGTGGTCAACAATGATTGTATTGGAAGTCATGGAGACTCTGGGATGATTGGGTGGATTAAATATAGGACTGAGTAATTCAGGTATGTCTTGGGTGATACCAAACTGCTGGGCCCCGTACTAAGGGGAGTAGAGTTCCGGGCCAGAGGTTAGATTACGAGGATGACTTAAGGTCACACCAAGGTGAAGGTATCTACAGGTCAAGAAACTTACCCAGATTGCTTTTAGTTTGGTCTTATCCATATTCAAATCTGTGATAGGAAGGTCAAGCCAATAAGGGCCAATGTTGTTTGTAAAGCGGTAGAAGAGATGGTTGAGATGGTTAAGAGATAAGTTCCAAAAGAAGGTATATATATATATAGCCATCACTGGTGGAGCTAGCAACTAATTCTCCATAGAAGTAACAGCTGACAGGAGGGATGTACAATCCAGTACACAATTCAGGAAAGTAATTAAAAACCCACAAAAGTAGGAGCCGCTATTGGGGGTATTGAAGCTAGGAGAAGGATGGGTCATATTAGCCGTTGCCAAATAGAAGCGGGCTAGAAGCATAAGAGCAAGGGTGAGTTTGGTACCACTGGTTAAGGCTTGGTCAATTGGCAAATATTCTTTGGTGGGTTGGTTAGTAGAGACACAAAAACAAAATGGCCAAAGAAACACCAAACAAATACAATATGTTCCTTTGTTCCAAGGTTATTGAAGAAGAAAGTACGAACCTTGAAGTAAGAATTTCACTTGAGAACTGCATCAGAAAGTTGTATTGGCAGACCGGTTAGAACAGCCACTTAACGTAGGGTAATGGACATGGGTCCACAATAGAAGAAAAAGGAGTTGCAGGATCCAGACCAAAAATAGCACATGGTGTTCAAGAGATTTTGTTCAAAAGGGACCTCAACCCTATAAAAGGAGATCAAATGATCAATGCGAGCCATGGCCAGAGATTTGAAAAGACAGGAGACAAGCGGTCGATCCATTCTCCCCAGTTATCAGAGGGTTTGAACCAGGCGTGAGGTTTCACAATTGGGATGACAAAGTGGTAGCGGAAAGGGAGTTCCTAGAGATTCTAGTAGGCCAGAGGTGTTGTTGGGTTAGTATTAGGTATGGTGGATGGTATGAATGTTTCGACAAAAGAGGAATCAACCACAATGAGAAGGTGATGAGGTACTAGAATTAGGGTTTCTTAGTGAAGAGTAGTTTTGTAGAAGGAAAAAGGAGTGGCATGAGAATAAGTTTCTTGGAAAGTGTCAAGAAGGTAAAGGACTATTTTGAATGCAAGAGTTATTGTAGTTGGTTTTAAAATTCAATCGCACCAATCCAGGTTAATCTTCAACTTGATTGGCGAGGGTGGCATTATTTGCACCATAATTTTACAGGCTCGATGGGCCGGACTAGAGCCAAGAAATTGGGCTGCAAGGTAATAAAAAAGGTTGGGTAGATTTGTGTGAAAGATGGGTCACGGGTGATGGAGTGACTGGATTGGGTGTCAGGTGCAATCTGTTTGGTCTGGCAGATTTAAGAGTTGTTAGGGTGGAGACTAAGTCTTAAGTTCTACCTAGAATTTAGGAGACAAAGGTTTATATTTCCTATTTTGGTGGAAATGATGTTTCAGATGGTTGCAATCATGGCAAAAGTGGAAGTTGGTTTCGGAATTATTGACATGAATATATTGGCAAAGAGGAAGAAGTGAAAGACACAACCAAATACACAAAAACTCAGCCCAACGACATCAATTTCTCTTTCAATCTTTCAAGCATTCTAGCACTCTAGCTTACATTCAGCTTTGTGTATACTTTTCTGTAATTATTTCGATCATCAATGAAATATTACAGTTTGACATTTTTGTTTAGTCCAATATCTAGTGAAGTATTTTTCAGTTGATCTAGAATTCCTTGAGGAGTGGTAGTGAGAGTACAAGTGACCCCTTTCCTCTTACAATCGTTTAATAAAAGTTAGATTGTAGTGCATTCACATCCATTTTTCATACTTTGAGATTGACTGCAAGTCTCTGGCACATCTGTACACATCGTCTCGTCACTAAGGGGCAGTATTGACTTTTTTGGTAGATTGCAGCCAAATAGAGGCAACAGATACATAATATATCTTAGATCTAAACATATAAACATGACATGAAGTAGGTGAGAAAGTGTATTACTAAAATCTTTACTATTGAGGTCCAATGTGCTATCCGTCTTGATCACGAACACACGAACAGATTTTGAACACACTGTTTGTTTGGTCTCAACAAACATATCAGGAATCTCAAATGGTCTACATCGTTTCCTGAATGAGCAAAGAAATTGATAGTGAACCAAAAGATATCACAAGGCCACCTTTGGAAACCAACAGCTTACACTTTAATTGTATGTCTCAGATGCCCTTAATTTGTTGTTCTCAAAAGTCACTTATATGAGATAATGCGTTTTGTATTTATATTAAAGTAAACAAGTCCGATTTGAATTTTATTTTCGAATCCAATTGCAATTCAAATAAGACAAAATCGAAGATAGGTAATTATCCTCATAATCAGCGCTATTTTGTCTTGTTAATGGGCTGAGCACATGCTTTGCCTTGCAAAGCATATGTTCGCTAGCTTCAGACATACTTTCAAGAATTAAAAACTTAAATATTATTTCGATTCTTAGTTCATTCTTGACTTTACTTTCAATTATGTAGAAAATTTATTTTACAATTTAAGTTGAAATTCGGAGACTTATTATTTTCTTATAAATACACTTACAAGATTTTTGTGTATCTCAACAAAAATAATGTTATCTTAGGGTTATCTTTAAAAAATGAAATCCAATAAAATTATATATATTTGTTATACAAATTTTATTCTTATAACTTTCCCAACAACCATTGTGATATGATGAATTTTGTCGATCTTCCTTAAATAGGATGAGAGACTCTATAGGGCTACCAAGGAGACTCCGCATAACATACATATTGTGACTCTCAAAATATTATTCGTTATCGTCAAATTCTATGACTAGGAATAACATTTCAATCCAATGTTTGTATGAAACTATCTGAATTTTGGATGCACTCCCCAATATGTACAATTCTTACATCGAGGTTTTTCCTAACTAGAAACCTATTCCTGACCTATGGAAAATTTACTTGCATATCCTCCATGCAACACCCGATAAGTCGGAGTGAGTTTATTCGTACTATCGAACACTCCAAAATTTGTATTTTCTCTGAGCTCTAGATTCCTTTGTATATATCCTCAAAGCGTATTAAATTAACCCATTGATCAATTTATTTCACAATGTTTGATTTGTTAGAATCGCTATGCATAGTTTTTTTATAGATTAATTAATTTGAAACTCTCACATGGGTGCTTACACTTCCATAACCGTAAGTACATGAATGACTATATTGTAGGTCAACACTCATACCCTATTGGCGTACATCCAACTCATCAAGATTATTGACAATAGTGCGTGTTTCACTTATTGATGAATCAAAATTCCCTCGCTATAAGTATAAAGATATTGACATATTCAAGCTTTAGTATACCATACTCCCACAGTTATAGAATGAACAACTCTTTGATAGCACTTTTATGATTGTTCCTTCCTATGTAAGTTTGTTGATGTATATGTCCACATATACACTAGTGCACCAATCCGAGAATCTTCTCAAATGGCCAGGACAAACCATTCCACTAATGATAGATGTCCATGCACTACAACCTATATCAACAAAGTTTCTAGCTTTGTCAATCTAGTTGTGACTAATGATTTAGGATGTAATAATGAATCTTGTGTTAATCTATACTCCTATTTAAAGTGTATACGAGTATCACAGATTCACGTATCTAACATTCTTAGACCTTGATTGAACATTCACATATAAATGAAATATACAAAATAAAATATTTAAAGCACAAATACCATCATAAAATCTTTATTCTTGAATTTTAGAATTGTCTTTACACGGTATGTTTTTGGGACATCATCCCAACAAACTCTCACTTGGACTAAAGAACATACTACTAGAGTATCCTAAGACCCATCCCTTCAACATGAGTTGTAAAGATATTTCTTGTAAGGGCCTTTGCGAATGGAATCGTCAAATCATGCAAAGAGGCTATCTTTAGTACCTCCACTTCCTTTCACTTTACAAACTCCTCTATAAAATGGAACTTGATTTCAATATGATTCCTTTTACTATGATAGCGAGGTTTCTTACTTTGAGCTATGACACTCATATTGTCACAATATACAGTCATAGGTCTCTCAATATTAGGAACTATCTCTAATTCCAAAATGAAAAATTTTCATCGTACAGCCTCTTTTGCGATATCCAAAGCTGCCACATATTTGGCTTCCATGGTATAGTCTGCGATGCAAGTTTGCTTCACACTCCTCCAACTTATGGCACCACTATTAATGGTAAATACATGACCAAACATGGATATCTTGGAGTCCTTGTTTGTCTGAAAGTCTAAATTAGTATAGCACACTGGATTGATCTCATAATTATGATAAACAAGCATATAATATTTAATTCTCCGAAGATACTTAAATATATGTTTTACCACTGTCGAGTGATGTATTCCTGGATTAGATTGATATCTACTAATCAATCTTACTTCATAGAAAATATTTGGTCTGGTGCTTAGCATGGCGTACATGAGACTACCAACTACCAAAGCATATGGTACCTTACTCATTTGTTGCCTTTCCTTTTCTCTCTTAGGATATCGCCCTTAGAAAGAGGAACTCCATGACTAAAACACAATAAACCTTTCTTGGAGTCATGCATTGCATACTTGACTAATATATTTTCTATGTAAGTAGATTGAGATAATGCTAAAGTTTTAGATTCGCGATCTCCTATTAGCTTGATGCTTCGAACATAGCTTTCTTCTTCTTGGTCTTTCACACTAAACTGATTAGATAACAAATTTTAACCGATGACAATGTTGCTGCATCATTTCCAATAGGAAATATGTCATCCATGTAGAGAATCAAGAACACAATGTTCTCACCATCCAATCTCTTGTATACACACAGTTCATCAGGATTCTAATCAAATTCACAGGATTTTATCGCTTGATAAAAATGTATGTTGCAGGATCTAGATGCTTGCTTAAGTCCATAAATTGACCTTTTAAGCTTGCAAACCATATTTTCTTTGCTCTTAGCAATAAATCCTTTGGCTTGCATCATATAGATACATTCGTCAAGATTGTCATTGAGGAAAATGGTCTTGACATTTATCTGCCATATCTCAAAATTAAAGTGAGCTGATATGGTGAGAAGTATTTTGATGGATGCATGGCTATTGGTGAGAAGGTCTCCTCTTTTTCTCTTGTATACCCATTTACACCCAATGGATTTTATTTCAATAGATATATCTACAAGATCCCAAACTTCATCGGAGTGCATGAACTCCAACTCAAATTCCATTGCTTTTTGCCATGGGTTTGCATCCACATTGGTAATTACTTCTTCAAATGCTGTGGGATCTAACTCAAGTTCATTAGAGACTGCCATAAATGACTCTTTAGTGAACATGTATCTATCGAGTTTTTGTGAAAGCCTCCCACTATGATGAAGCTCCGGTGTAGCATCTAAAATTGGTTTAGTAATTTGTTCATCATTAGATTCCTATTCATGAAAAATCGCCTTAATTTCTTGGTTCACCACTATTTATACATTCCTCTTCTAAAAGTCTATTATTTGTGCTAACAAATACTTTCTGATTGTCAAAATAGCCACCATGAGTCCATTTTAGTAATCCTACCCAATAGCATAACATAGATCTAGGCCCAAACTTGGTTGTCCTATCTGCTAATACATAAGTTGGTCATTCCCAAACTTTGAGATTTCTAAGATTAGACTTTTGTCCAGTCTACATCTCATGCGGTGTCTTAGGTACTAACTTAGATAGTACCAAGTTTAAGATATGTGCAACATTTTCTAGGGTAAATCCCCAAATGACTCAGAAAGGGTTGTAGGACACATTATGCATATTGCCATCTCTAATAGAGTTTCATTTACCTTTTCTGTAACCACATTCTGTTGAGACATTTTAGGCAAAGTGGATTGAGAAACTATGCCATTATCTACTGGATACTGTTTCTACTCATCTAGCATGTATTTGCTACCACAGTCAGATCGCATAGCTTCGATATGTTTATCTAATTGCTTCTCTGCATAGGCCTTTAATTCCATGAACTTATCAAATGCATTAGCCATATTGTGCATTAGATAAATACATCCATACCTAGAGTAGTCATCGGTAAAAGTAATGAAGTACTCATAATCTCCACAAGCTTGAACTGTCATTAGGCCACATACATCAGTATGCACCAATTCAAGTAACTCAGAAGCTTTACGGCCCTTGGACTTAAATGTCCTCTTGGTCATTTTACCTTCTAAAAAAGATTGACATTGTGGCATCTTAGTCATGTCTAAGACCCATCATGAATTAGCCTGTTGATTCTTGTTTGGTTATGTGACCAAGTTGTAAATGCCAAAAAGTCTCTTCATTAGATTTGACTTTTCTCTTTCTAGATTCAGTATGCATAACACTAGCATCATTATAGGAGTTTGGATGTAAATAATAGAGATTGCCTATCATTGTTTTAGAGCATATATCTTTTCCATTTCTTTGAATTGTAACATTAGAACGTAAAGATATCTCATACCCTTTAGAAATTAAGAAAGTAGTTGAAATTAAATTCATTGTAACGTTTGGAACAAATAAGCAATAGTTCAAAACTAAATATTTATTACATCCAAAATATAAAGTAATTACTTCTAAACTTGATGCTCCTATCCAAGCTCCCGAAGTAATTTGAATTGTGATCTCCATTTCATTGAAATTCCTAGTTTCCTAAAACACCAGAAAAGAATTGTAAATATGAGTAGTGGCTCCAGTGTCTACAACCTAGAAATATGTAGAATCAACCACTAAACAAGTATCAATGTAAAAGGTTTTACCCTTAGTTTTCTTCTTGTTCAAAAACTTTGGGAAATCACTATTCTAGTGCCCCTTCTAGTTGCAATGAAAGTGTTTGCCTTTCCCCTTTACAACCTTGCTCTTTTTCTTTTGAGCTCTTTGGCAACTGTAGCAATTTGTTATTCTTCTTATTCTTGGGCGTTTTGGGCTTAGAATTAGAAGTAGCAATAAAGTGAACTCTTGCCTTTTCTTTCCCATGATCTCCTCTGTGGATTGGAGTTCTTTTATGAGAACTAGACTCCATCTTGTTCATGTTAAAATTAAGCTTGAATTGAGAAAAAGGAACTAGAGAGGATCGCCAAGATAATATTTATCTATGTGGTTGGGTCAATTTCAGCACCAAGATTTATGGCTTCATGGAGATAACCCATGACCTTGAGCATATGCTCTCTGACAGGTCCTTCCTCAGCCTGCTTGGTGTTCATCAACTTTCTTATCGTTTACTGTCTTGTGGGACAAGTAGTATGACCAAAAATTTCATCCAAACTATAGATCATATATGCAGCTATTTGCATGGACTCATGTTTCTTATGCAAGATAGGCATAAGAGACTTTATGATATAGCGCTTGGCCATCTCATCAACCTTAATCAAATTTTCTTAAGGTAGTATCTCCTGCTTAGTTGGTTTAGGTCCCAACTCAGGAAATACTTCAACGAGGGCATACATGTACCCACTTGAGGTGAGCACTATGTGCAAGTTTCTTTTCTAGTCAGCATAATTTGGTCCGGTCAATTTGTTTTCATTCAATATGGATGCAATAGGAGAAAAAGTCATTTAAAATTCATAAAATTTTAAACATGCATTAGATGAATGCTCCAATTATTTTTAAAATTTTTACACATTTACATAGCAACAAAAACCCAAACACTTACAATGTAAATTCATGTAATAGCGATCAACCAACTACAATTTCTTATCTAGTTGACCCAAGTCTCTCTTGGTTAAAACAAACTCAAGCATCTAGCCTTTTGGGCTTCTTTAACCCTTTTGATTTCTATAATATTTAGCTCCTATAATAGGTTGGGTGTAAACCAAGGTTTAACCTTTTTCAAGTTGCTCATTGTGAAAATTTCATCTAAAAGTTTATGCGTACCATCCATAGTGCATATTGAGAACCGTATTGCTCATATTTGGAATATTTTATGCATGGGAATTTGATATTTAAAACAAATTATTTCATTCATTATAGGTACATCAGAAGAGAGTGGAATTATGAAGAAATAAGGCAAAACAGCAGGTCCGACGTTGCAGCTCCAGAATTGGGTGCCTCATCACCAGAAAGTGAGACATTCAAGACATATAAGTTCGTAGGTTGGGCATCGTGGCACTAGAGAGTGCAAGATTAAGTTAGAGACTAGGGAGTTGAGCGCCGCAGCGCCGAAACTAGGTGTCATGGTGCTGCATCGCGGCAATAGATTTTTAAAACAAAACTCTACTACCTATTTGGAGACATTCTAGATTTATTTGGAGGAGAGCCAACCTGAGACTACTATGGTCAATTTTGAGACACGAAGAAGAGCAAATTTGAAGAGAAGATTAGGGAGGGAAGGCTTGAGACATCATCCCAGAGTTTCCCATGCTTTTTGTCTCCATATTTTGTTATTTGATGTTTGTTGAATTTTTTTCCTTGGATTTTATGATGTTGATGTTGAACTAAACCTCTCTTCCTAGAGGGAAAGTGGATCCTTACTCTTAAACTATGTTTGGTTCTTGATTATGCCCATTTTATTGTTTCATTGCTTATCTAGAAATTTTGTTCTAAATGCTTCTAAATTGTTGGCCATGATCTGGATGATTATTTATGTTTGGCTTTGATACTTGCGAGAGGAGGAACTTGAATATTGACATAGGATTTCTAGTATAAGTTGTTGTCAGACTTCGGAGAGTGAACAACTCTTGTGAAATGTTTTTGAGAACTTGATATTAATGCATACATAATTATAGGTTTTGATAGGCATATTGAACCAAGGAGTTAAGGGTAGGTTCACTTGGTACTCGGGAGAGAGAAGTGAATATAAATTGTGTTCTTGGCTTAGAGGTGTTAAGCAATTCAATTTTCGTGAATTGGTTATTCGAACATAGTGGAAGGTAAAGTGAAAGGTCTTTCACTTTGAATTGTAAACTCCATTATTAAGAATGCTTAATTTACTTATTTTAAATTGTATGCATCTAAACCATTGGATACTTGAGTTTTTTGGATAAAGTTGAATTGCTTCAATTACAGAGTTCAATTATAATTGGGTAGATTGTCTCATAGGATGAAAACTCATCTCATCATCTATATTATAAACTCGACACCGTACACTTGCGGTAGTGCACTTTTACATGCAACAAGTTTTGGGCACTGTTGTTGGGGACTATTTGTTCTAATTTAATCGAATTTGTTACTATGTGATTTTAGCTTTCATTCATATTTTATTTTTCTTTCACTTTTACTGATTGTGTTATTTCATCTCCATCTAAATCCCTTGTTCTCTTGTCTTATTATTAATGCGAAGATCTCAAAGTTTTGAATTGCTACTATTTGATCCTTAGATAGAGAGAACATTTCGAACTAGGAGGGAGGCAAGTAGACAAGAAGAACTGGCTATGGCCAATCCAAAAAGCAATGAACAAAGGACCATTAAAGCCTACTTCAAATCAACTATTAATAAGCACCATTCTAGAATAGCATGACAAATGATTAATACAAACAACTGTGACATAAAGCCCGGTCTAATTGTTATGGTGCAATAGAATCAGTTTGGGGGTCTAGCTACTGAAGATCCAAATGTTCATCTGGCTACCTTCTAGGAGATTTGTGATACTGTTAAGATGAATGGCGTTACTGAAGATGCCTTAAAGCTGCATTTGTTCTCATTTTCGCTGAAGGAGAAAGCTAAGAGATGGTTGCAAGAGACGAATCCTGGTAGTATTACAACATGGGTAGATCTTTTTTGAGAAGTTTCTTGCAAAATTCTTTCCAC
This sequence comes from Euonymus europaeus, assembly GCA_963580455.1. Classification (NCBI taxonomy): domain Eukaryota; kingdom Viridiplantae; phylum Streptophyta; class Magnoliopsida; order Celastrales; family Celastraceae; genus Euonymus; species Euonymus europaeus. The sequence continues at coordinate 7,107,842 of OY756965.1, forward strand.
CCTCAAAGACACTGTAGCTGAGGAGTGAGATGGACCAATTCAAGCGACAAGATTTTGAGTCATTATATGAAGCTTGGGAGCACTTCAAAGACTTACTTAGGCATTGTCCCCAATATGGTTATTAAGATTGGTTCCAAATTCAATTATTCTATAACGGGTTGAATGGTTAAAAAATGACCATAGTTGATTCTGCAACTGGTGGCACACTAATGTCTAAGACAGCTACTGAGGCACATACTCATCTTGAGGACATGGCTCTCAATAGTTACCAATGTCCTAGTGAGAGTGCTTTACCAAAGAAAGTAGTGGGACTTCTTCAGGTAGTTTTATTACTACTCTGTCAGCATAGGTGTTTGTATTATCACATCAGCTGACATATGGTGAATTTTGGAACTCCTCAATAGCCTGAGAATCCTAGATCTGCTAGTGGATTTTGGAACTCCTCAGCTACTGCTCCATCAGTAGCTAGCTCTTACTCCGACGAGGATGTTTACTTTGGGACATCAGGAGGCACCAGAGCATCCGAATTTCATTGGAGGTATATTTCTTGTTTTGAATTTTTGGGCAAAAATATTGTTTGATTATGAGGATACAACATCATTCAGCACAGTACATTAACACATTCACTTGTTTTGGAAATTTTTCCGATAAGGCGGATATTCACGGTGTCTTTGTCGATGGGGTATTTCGCTCCTTTAGAGGGGGTAGCTTTTGGTTGTGAGTGTCGGTTTGCAGAAGTGTTCTTAAAAGCCAACCTATATATGATGGACTTCAAGGATTTCGATGTGATCCTTGGAGTCGATTGGTTGACGAAGTACCACGGGCTATTAGATTTCTAGGAGAGAAAGATCACACTTAGAGTACTCGTGGGAGGGGTGACACAGTTGAAAGGATCGAAAGGGATTCCTTGTCCATATTTCTTGAAAAATCCTTCATACCAAGATTGTGAGATTGCAAGTTTGGTGACTTCAGCACCTAGGGGTGACATCACTACACCGATCCGAGAAGTGGAGGAGTATATGGATCTATTTTCAGAGGAGTTGTCAGGATTACCTCTGAGGAGGGATATTGAATTTTCCATTGAGTTGCTTTCGAACTTGAATCATATTTCGATTCCTCCGTATCGCATGGCTCCTACAGAGTTGAAGAAGTTAATGGCGCATCTAGAAGAGTTACAAGATTACCTCTGTGGGTTACAAATATCATGATGACACTTTATGTACTCTAAAAGTTAACTTCTATTTTTTGAGTCATAATCTTGATTAATTATGATAAATCAGTTATCACAAGATGCTTAGAGTTACTAACTGTAATGGATCATATAATGAGGTGGTTTCACATACCAACATATTTTAATACTCCTAAGATCATATGCAATTCAGACAACATATGCAAAAAAGCTATAAAAGAAGAAACCCATCCCAAAACTAACAACTTGAATTCAGTACCGTACCAATCACAACATTAGATCCCAAAGTCATACTTGCCACCGCCATCAAAGTTCATGGAGAGCATCATATGGATTTCATTTCAAACACCGTTCAAGGTTTCACGACACGCATTCAAAACAAATGCTTAAATCCAATTATCATGCACAAATTAATATGAATCACTATCAAGTTCACTTATCAGAGAGCCTTAATCAATTAATTCCACCAATTACATAATTACACCATATGGAGCAGCATAGATCATAGAGCAATAATCTAATCAGTTTGCATTATGAACTTCAGGAATAGAATCAAATATGCACCTAACACAATCAACCATGAACGAGCATCCAGGATATTGGTCTTTCCCAACAATATTATTTTCAAATTTTTGTATCAACTTAAATTAGGGCATTCTCATTCGTGTATATATATATATACCTATTATATGCATATATATATAGGCAGGCATATGTATACAACATTCAAGCACAACACTTCATCTGAGTAAATATATGATATATAGATAGATATAATAAGTACCTAGCAGCATGGCATCTCAAGTAATCAATCATAGCACACATATAACCCATGTCCACGAAAAATACATAGCATCACAACGTCTAAACCTTCTAATAATCAAAGCAATTGGATATTTGAATATTTGAGAAAACAAGCCAGAAGGGATTCAAGAAAGAAGGTATGGAGATGGAGATTTAGGTGACTTTGGGGGATGGCAAAGGTGGATTTTTTCTATAACTTTAAGTGACAAGAATATCACGGTAGAAGTGTGGAATTGATGTTGTGATGGGAATTCAGACCTTTGGACAATGAACGAGCTTCAACCATCAACTGGAAGTTCAAAGTAGAGAGTAATGTAAGGCTCCCCCTCCAACAGCCGGCCTAATGCCTTATTTTATACTGAAATTCCAGCTGTGATTTCTTTCCCTTTCCCTTAATTTCTTCCAAGAATCAGCCCCTAATTAAAAAAAATGTTTTAAATCCTCCTGTAAACCCTCTACTTCCCTCCTTCATTTTTGCTTGATTTCTTTACTTCTTTTCGTCACTTTTTCTGAATTTTCTTCCTTAATCAACTCCATTACCTCATCAAAATCCTTTCCCTTGATCACCCAATCATTTCCTCACCTTCTTCCCTAATTTTTGAAATCTCTCTATCTATTTCCTATCTCTTTTCCAGTCAACGACGCTCCATCCTTGTATCTTCTACATTCTTCTTTTGGCATTAGGGTTGATGAAGGCTTGGGCCGGGCTGGGCTACATGCTTGAGTTAATCTTTGGGCTTTACTCTTTGGGCTTGTGGCTTATTGTTTGGGTTTAATTTTTGCGATAAAATCGGTCCACTTATTTGGACTTTGGAGCTTGCGTTGGGTTATGGTACAAACTATAATTGAATGAACTTCATAAAACCAATACTTGGGCCAGAATCTAAATAATTGGACTAAGCCTTACTTTAAATGAATTTATCCATGCTTCGAATTTATATTTTTGGGGTTTGGGCAAAAATGGGGTACAACATATCTATTTTCGGAGGAGTTGTCAGTATTACCTATGAGGAGGGATATTGAATTTTCTAGCGAGTTGCATTCGAACTTGAATCTGATTTCAATTCCTCCATATCGAATGGCTCTAGTAGAGTTTAAGAAGTTAATGGCTCATCTAGAAGAGTTGCGAGATTTGTGGTTTATAAGATCGAGTGTGTCCCCGTGGGAGCACTGGTACTATTTGTGAAGAAGAAAGATGGGTCATTACAGATGTGTATCAACTATCGACAGTTAAATAAGGTTACGGTGAAAAATAAGTATTCCTTGCTAAGAATTAATGATTTGTTTGACCAATTGAGAGGTGCTAGGCACTTGTCAAAGATTGATTTTAGATCAGGGTATCATCAGTTAAGGATAAAGGATGAAGATATCTAGAAGACAGTGTTTAAGACTCAGTATGGGCATTACGAGTTCTCGATAATATCGTTTGGGTTGACTAATGCCCCAGCGGTATTCATGGACTTGATGCAACGGGTTCTTAGACCATTTTTGGATAGGTGATAGGTATGAATATACCTCTTGTTTTTTGTGATAATAACCCTCTATTATCTCATTGGTATTGTCAATTCGGTACATTTATCTATTGTTTTGTGCTTTGATAGGCAATTGATGGTGCAGAACAAAAAGGTGGCAAATATGGGCAAGATGGGAGCAAGAATAAGCTTGAAAATTATCCTAGGCGTGATTTATACACGCCTAGGCGATATGGGCCACGCACGGAACAGAGTCGAATGGAAAAATTCAAGGAAAACTATTTTTCTAGAGCAGCGCCTACGGGTGCGCCTAGGCGCCCATGCACGAAAATGACAACTTTTATTTCGCCAAAGCCCTAAAAACAAAACACTTTCGGACTTATCGGGCGGCCGTTCCAGGGAGCGAAAAATAGAGGAAAGAAGAAGGATTCAAGGCTTGAATGAGGGATTTTTCATCTTGGCTTGTGTTTCTTCCAATTTTGGGTTCTACCAACATGTTTCTCTCTCTTTTCTTTTCTCTTTCTCTCTCTATGTGTAGCTAAATTCTTTATCACCAAGGCTAGGATGAAGCCTAGGGTTGAATGATGGTTGTATGAATTGATTTGGTTATATGTGAATCTTTTGGGTATAAATCTTTGGTTTCTATGATTATTGTGGATTCTTCTTACTCTTTGTGCTTGATCACCACTTAGAGATTTGAATGGATTTGTTTGATGGATTTTGTAGATGGTGAAATATCTAGTTAATCATGCTTCTTGGGACCTCAGATTGCAATTGTTGTTTCCATTAAGTTTGGAACAAGTTTGTATGAATCCTATTTTCATTGAGCTTTCATGAATTCTTATGCATGTCTAGACCAATAGGATGGCTAGAATGTTGATAGGAACATCCAACCTAGACCAATAAGATGGCTAGTAATTGATATGAGGGAAATTGGCTTGAGTGCTCTAAAATCGACTTAGGTACGGATTCGTTATACCCGGATTGATAAATGTGTGAGTGAATTGGTTGTGTTTGCACATCATTGACCCTTGGTAGATTTCGAAGTCTTGGTGCTTCATTCTTTTACTTGAATTCATTGCATTAGTATAGCTTGCCTAGTGATAAATTGCATTAGCATTTGCATTCTTCAATACAAAATTTCCAAAAACACTTTACTTTTCTTGCTTGCATTCTTATTAAATTGCAAACCTAATCAACTTGAGCGGAACTTTAATTTCTTGCATTGTCCATAAATATATACAAATAAACACTTGGATCAATTATAACTCTGTCTCTGTGGATACGATCTCTACTGACTACTTGTGCTATCCCTTCGACTAGTGCACTTGCTAGTAGGATATTTTAAACCCAACAATAGGTTTGTTATGGTGTTTATAGATGATATCTTGATTTATTTCGCGATGGAAGAGGAGCATGAAGAATATTTAAGATTGGTTTTACAGATGCTACAGAAGAATCAATTGTATGCCAAGTTGAGAAAGTGTAAATTCTTGGCCATGGAAGTAAAATTTCTAGGATATGTCATCACTTAAGAGGGTATTTCAGTTGATTACTCCAAGGTTGAGTCAGTTCTGAATTTATTGAGACCAAAGAATGTGACGGAGATCCAAAGTTTTCTAAGGTTGGCAGGCTACTACCAAAAGTTCATTTAGGACTTGTCGAGATTGGCTGCACCCATGACACAGTTAACCAAGAAGGGTACACCGTTTGTTTGGACAAATGAATGTAAGGCGGTATTCGAGGACTTGAAGAAGAGGTTCACAACACTTCCTATGTTAGTGGTGTCGGAGAGATGGGTTGCTCAGTGTATTATTATGCATCTGAGATTGGTCTGGATGAGTGCTAATCAAGTGGGAGAGGGTTGTAGAGTACGGCTCTAGGCTGTTGAAGATACATGAAAAGAACTATCCAGTCCATGATCTGGAACTTCCAGCGTTGTGTTTGCTTTGAAGCAATGTAGGTATTATCTCTATGAAGAATAGTTTGAGGTTTTCTCAGACCACAAGAATCTCAAGTACTTATTCATCTAAAAGGAGCTAAATTTGTGTCATAGGCGGTGGATGGAGTACTTGGAAGACTTTGACTTCAATTTACAATATCATCTCTATAAAGCAAATGTAGTGGTAGACGCATCGATTCGAAAGCATAATGTGGCTAGCTTGTGCTTGCATGAATAGGGATTGTTGAGACAATCAACCGGTTTGGTTTGGAATTGAAATATGAGGGAGAAAATGTGTACTAGGGATGTATGATTTTGAGACCGCAAATGGTGTAAAAAGCTATGGATGCTCAGAATGGCGATATGATATTTGATGTGATTAATGAGGGTTCTAGATGGGTCCACTACAGTGACGGTGGAGTGAGATATGTGGGAAGGTTGATCATTCATGATGATAAGGAGGTACGACAAGAGATTTTGAAAGAGGCACACCATTCATGGTTTTCCATGCATCCGACGGGTACAAAGATGTACCAAGGCTTGAAGCAAAATTTATGGTGGAAAGGGATAAAGGTCGATGTGGCTAGGTATTTGGCGAGGTGCCTAACTTGCCAACAAATGAAAGCAGAACATAAAAAACTAGAGGGATTGCTACAACCATTACTAGTGGCCCAATGGAAGTGGGAGAGGATTACTATGGACTTTGTGACGGGATTACCAATGACTCAAAAAACATATGACACGGTGTGAGTGATTGTGGACCGACTGACAAAATCTGCACATTTTCTGCCAATGAACAAGACGGATTCATTGGGATCCTTGAGCAACGTATATTTGAGGGAGATTGTGAAATTTCATAGGGTTTCATTATATATTGTGTCGAACCGATATCCACGGTTCACAGGTAGATTCTGGAGAAGTTTACAAGAGGCTTTGGGTACAAAGTTAGATTTTAGTATGACATATCATCCTTAGAGGGATGGGCAAAGTGAGAGGACGGTTTAGATTTTGGAAGACATGCTTCATGCATATGTGGTAGACTTTGGAAAGAGTAGGGACTGATACATATACTTAGCGGAGTTTGTGTATAATAACTCATTCCAGAGTAGTATCGGTATCGTACCTTTTGAGGCTCTTTATAGGGGACCTTGCATATCACCATTGTGTTGGGTTAAGGTCGGAGAGAAAGTTATTTCAGGACCAGATATGGTAAAAAAGCAAGACAGCAAGTGGAGGAAATTAATAGGCGGCTACTCACAGCCCAGAGTCGTCAGAAGTCTTATGCAAACAAGAGGAGGAGACCGTTGGAGTTTGTGGTAGGTGAAAAAGTATTTTGAAAGTTAGTCCGAGACGGGGTATTCAACGGTACAACAAGCACGGGAAGTTGGCACCGAGGTTTGTAGGATCATTCGAGATTCTTGAGCTTGTTGGACCGATAGCGTATCATTTGGCACTTCCACTAAAACTATCAAAGGGTCATGATATGTTTCATGTCTCTATGCTTTGAAAGTATTAGCCAGACTCTACACATGTGTTGGATTGGACTACCCTAGAAGTTGTGGAAGATAGAAGTTACACTCTTCAACTGGTGAAGATTCTAGACCGACAAGATAAGGTTACAAGGTCAAGTGTAATTTCAACTATTAATGTTATGTGGATGTATCACGGAGCAGAGGAAGCAACTTGGGAGCTTGAATCCAAGATGAGGGAAAAGTATCCAGAGTTGTTCCACATTTCAGGTACGTTTGTATAAATTTCGGGGATGAAATTTCTTTAAGGGGTAAGGATGTGAAATCCCAGCTCAAAAACTTTGAGTTTTAGTTAAGTTACGGATTATCCGTATTGCAGGAGATCACAAAGAGTTGATTTTGATTTTGAACAAGGTTCACTAAATGGGCCATAACATTTAGCACACATATCCATTTTGGGCTCATAATATATCAAATCAAAGCTTAGATCGAGCTAAAAGTGAAGCTATTGAAAATTTTGGAAAAAAGAGGCATTTTGACACCTTTGGGAGCCGTCCGGATGGCTAATGAAGACAAGGAGGTAGTGCGTATCGCCGGGTCAAGGAGTCTGGACACTTGGTCGGGCTTTCAATTCTTAAGACCAGAAATTGGCCATTTTTTAGAGAAATAATAGAATTAGAGAGAAAGAAAGAGAAACTTAGAGAGAGAAGAGTGATTTGGTGGATTCAAGATTGGCTTTTGCTAGATTTTGGATGCTAAACAAGATCCAAGAAAATATTGTTAATTTTGAGGTAAGTTTCTAAGTTTTCGAAAAGTTAAATTTTCTTTAAATTTGGGAGAAGTTAGGGTTTACACCATGTACTTTCAAGAAAGTATCAATTTGCACCTTATACTTTTAAATATCAAATTGCACCTCGAACTTACATTTTCGTGTAGTGTTACACCTTCCACCAAAAGCCAAGCTTGAATTCACTTTATGTTTTGGGTTCTTTGGTCTAGGCACAATCTTTTTCAAAACCATGCATTCCTCCTCCAAACGAATGCAGTAAAGCAAATTGTATGGAGTGACTAGAACCAACCATGATGAATGTTGTTGACTCGATTGGCCAAACGGTTAAAAGCCATCAATGCACATATCGAGCCTTATATTATGTGTCTTTCTCACAAACAATGGATGAATTCGATTGAAGTGTTTTCGTACCTTTGAATCAGAGGCGTGATGCATGGCTGATTTGGCATACAGTCTTTGTAGGCTCAGTGCTAAAGGAAAATAATGCATTTTTTGGTTTGGCGGCACCTCCCGATGCTTTAAATCTCCTTTTCTTCTGCTCTTATATCAAGGCTACTGACATAATTTACATAAGCTCAACTCACTGTCAATACCTCCAATATATCATACACTTGTTTAAGCAATAATGAATCTTTTCAATAATCCAGATATTATGTGATAGCAATTCTCTAACAAATGATTTAGAGACTTATTCTCAGCAATTGGGCCATAGTCGATAACTGAGTCATTATTTCATACCCCAGACATAATTCTTAACATGATGTGTGGTATGATTAGCAATTTTCGTATCCATAATTTGTGCTGCATAAGCCCACGCTAGACTTCCTCCCAATGCTTCATTTGTTGTTGTAGCATATGGTTCCCCATATCGAGGCCACACATAATAATCATCCATAAACCCATTCTTTAGAATATGGAGATGCACTTTATCTAGATCCTTGAATCGACAGTTATGAAAACCTACACACAAACAACTTATGTTATTTCTATCCCTTTCTTTGGTGTTTAGAGCAAGCATAGGTAATAAATGATGTTAAAATACTCGTAAGTGCACAAGTGTACTATCATAGCACAAAAGATGTAAGTATGAGGTCAATCCCACAGAGATGAGTTCAGTCGAAAGATGTACTTAATATTAAAATAAATGATTATTAAAGTCAAGAGAACACACTTAATTCGAGAGAAGCAAGCAAACGAGAATCAACGATGATAAAAAAGGTACAGTACAACCTTACCAAGCAATCCTATTATGAGCTATAAAGGATCGTCGCTTGTTTTGCATTCTTAGTTCGTGCTGTAAAGCATTCCTTCAAGACCTTTTGCTCTCCTCTGATCTCGATAATCTCATTATCATTAAGAAACTTCAACATCTGGTGGAAGGTTCACAGTACTACCTCTAATGCATGCAGCCAAGTCTTGCCCATGATAGCGTTATATGTATAAGACAAATCAATGACAATAAAGTCTATCTCAATTGTCTTTGGCCCAGCCGTGACAGGAATTCGCATCATTCATAGTGGCTAGATTAAAGTGCCATTGAGCCCGATAAGGTGAGTGGAGACAGGGATTATGTCTACCTTGGTCTTTCCCAACTTCTTGAATAGTGGGTAATACATTATGTCTACTGAGCTTCCCTGGTCAACCATCACCCTCTTGACATCTATCTTCTCCATCCTTAGTGTGATTACTAATGCGTCTTTATAGGGGAATGTTACAACAACAGCGTCCATGGTGAAGGTGATTGTATTGGTGTCCCTTGATCTTTTTTCTTTTATCTTTGGTCGAAAGTCAAGACTCGTCACCTCCCGCTGATGTTGAGCCCTCTTATATCCTGGTTGTTGCGTCCCCTCTTGCAATTCTACTTCTGGGAAAGATGCGTTAATGAAATTAATTACCTAAGTCGGGGGGTCGTCCTTTTTGTCTGCTCATGGCTCTTGGCCGACCAACTTGTTGTATCCCATTTTTGTCCAGTGCTCAATTGATAAATTCAAGCATCGGAGAGTCCTAAGATTGATAAAATAAAAATAAATAAATAATACATGAATTTATTTAGACCACATTAGAGTCACCATTATATGGGTTTATTAAGCCCAAATGAGGTGAACCGGATTCACTCAGATCAAAAGAAGAAGCCCGGCCCATAATTTAACCTAACCTAAAGAGAATAAAAGAAACAGCAGAAGGAGATGGAGAGGCGCCGCCGATGCTGGCCAGGAAAGGAAAGTGAAGCGCCGTCCGGAGAGAAAAAGGAAAGAAGGAGAGAAGATGACCGGAAGAAGGAAAGAGTAGAGAAATCGTTTAGGGTTCACACTAGGGTAGGATTGAGAGTTTTAAAGGGAAGGATTTTCGGATTTATTTGAGGAAATGGATCGATTAGGTATTCGTTTAGGAAGAAAAGAAATTTGTGAGTGATTAGGGGAGGAATTAGAAGGAAAACATAATCAAAATTCAAGGAAAGAATGGGGTTTGAAAAAAACTATAAAAAGGGGGAGAGTTTCAGTGAAAGGGGGATCGAATTTTCTGGGTTTTCGGGGAGTCCTCTATTCTTGTTTTCTGTGGATTTTTTTGGTAATTGTTGTTCTCTTTTCCCATCGAGTTTTCTAGGGAATTGTTGGGGTTTTCTTCTTGCATTCAGGTTTGGGGAATTTTTCTGGGTTTCTGCTTCCTTACCGTTGGCTCTTTTGAAGCAAATTTTGGAGAATTCTTTCTGGGAGGTTTCCTTCTTCTTCGAGTTTGGTTCTTTTTTTGGGTTAAGGAAATTCTGGTAAAACGTTTCTTCATTTGCACTCTGGTTTCAAACTTTTTTTTTTCCGGCGCTTTGAGAGTTTCTTGTTTCTTTTACATCATCTGGTTCTTGAAAATTCTGGTGCACGGGTGTTTGATTTGGAAGGTAAATGAATGCTTTTGGAGGTTTTTAGATTCATTAGTTCACTTGAATTCATTGCTATTGTTATATGCCTGTCTCTATTTTGATCTGATTTTGTGAATGTTCCTACATGATGATGATGCTTTATTTGCTATATCTTGAAGTTAAATTCCTTGTGTTGTTTGCTGTTGTGCTGTGACCAATAATTGCTCGAATAGGACATTGTTATGTGTTTATCAATTGTTTTTGCATGATCGGATGATTCAATGTTGTGGTGTTATTGATGTATTTGCGGAGGTTCGGGTGGCTGGAATGCCAAGTGAAGAGCAGCTTGTTATCATTCTATATTTAATATACATGATTGTTTCTGATGATTTGAGCATGACTTTATGTTTTGCTTATACCTAGCTTGTGATATGATCTTTTCTGTTTATATGTTAATCTCTCTTATTGATGTTCATTTCTCTGGTCAATAGAAGCATGTTTCTGCTGGTTTTGTTTTATTGTTTCGGATGATTCTTGTTTTGAAACTGTGATATCATTATCATTTTTAAATGAACTGGAACAGATACTTTGGATGATGATTTGGCTGCCATTGAAAACTTGGAAAAGCATGGAATGAGTTTAGAGATAAGTGGGTTAAGGTTATGGATTTTGATATGAATAATGGGCTTTGGTTGAATTCATTTGATTGGATTTTTCATGATTCACTTGGGCTTGAGTATGAAGTTGGCCAAGATTTATAAATTACAAGGTTAAAATGAGTTACTTGAATAACTTGTGGTTTGGGTTATGAAATTGGGTTTGTTTGTTCATTTGTGGTTTGAAAGTAATTGTCTAAATGGGCCAATGGGTTATATGATTGATGTGGGCTTTGGAATTTATAATTGCATGAAAAATAAACTCTATATGACATTCTATATGCTCATTGCATCAAGGCAATTAGTTATAAAATTCTAATCATACTAATTTAATAGTATGATTGGAATAATCGATTGCCAATAAAAAATAAGGGAACCGAGATTCCATTCCATTTCATTTATCATCTTTTAACCTTGTTAATATGTTATTTATTCGAAATGTGTTTATATGTGAATTATATGATTGATGTGATATTGTTTGATTTATGTGTTAATTGTGTGATTTAATATTTTAATATGTTGGATTAGGGAATTTGCGATAATTGATATCGTATAATTTCCAATAAAAAACTCGGTTCCGAACATTTTTTCTTTATTTTATTTTTATCTTTATTTATCCTACTTATTTTTATTTCTTATTATTTTACATATTTTATTTTTCATTTTATTTATTTTTTATTTTATTCTACTTTCGGTTTATTATTATTATTATAATTATTATTATTGTTATTTTATTTTTTATTTATCTATCTACTATTTTTATTCAATATATATATTTGCTCTATTTTCGTATTGTTATTATTATTATTATTTTGTATCTTATTATTATTAGTAGTATTATGTTATTAGCTTTATATCATTATTATGTATTTATATAATATTTTATGTTATTTTAATTTTTATATTATATTTATATTTTGGCTTTATTTCTATTTCTATTCTTATCCTTATCTTACTTTATGTTATTTACTATTTTATATTATATTTTACTTTATTTCAAACTTATGTATTATATAAAAATTATATTAAAATTCTTTGCTTACGATGGAATCTATTTGAGAAATACATTGGATGCACCCTTGGAAAGATTCTTGAGGTGAGAGTGTTTCTTGGGAAATTTGACCATTGGATGGAAAAACCCCATGAACCTCAATATTGAGACTTTTAATATAGTTTCTATATATATTTTATTATATTTGAATATAGTTTATATGTGTGTATATATATATATATATATATTTTATAAGTTCATTGTACTCTATTTTGATATAACCCTATATTTACTTAAACTATTTTATCTTATATAGCTATTATATTTCTTTAAATATTATTTTTATCTTATATGATTTTTGTATAATTTATATAATTATTGAACCTTACATACGTTAAAATTAACATTTTTTTGAAAAATCATTTAATGGGATAATAAAACTTAAGTTAGTTGGCAACTGTTTTTTAAAACAGGCATTGTGGAGTGCCTCACACCTTCTTCATACGCAACAAACTCACTTACCATTTTTTCTGGATTTTTCGTAGACCAAAATGATATTTTTGTGGTGACCAATTGCACCTATTACAATTGATGGCGACTTTTTATAAAAATTTCTTTCGCAAAACCGGTTGCGACACAACTTCTTCTCTTCTACTGTCTTCTCTTTGTCCACAAACTCTTGAAGATGCCCCTGTCGATCCAAGTCCTCTAAATCTCGCTTGAGCTCTTTAGAGTCCTCAGTCCTGTGTCTCTTATCTTGGTGGAGTGAACTCCACTTATTCTGGTTCTGGATTAAGGAGTCTCCTAACATCTTCTGTGGGCGCTTAAAGTAAGGTTTATCCCTAATTTGTGGAAGGATCCGATAAATAGGTTCTTTGAAGACCGTTTTCACGGCCTCATAGGGTGTCTTCTTTGGAATCTCTTTCTCTCCGCCACCTCTTTCTAGCTTTCTGTCCGCATTGCATGCCCCTCCGACTAGGTGATGATCTTCTTGCAACTTATCATCCTTGACCTTCACGAAATGTTTTATCTTCTCATGTAGTGTCGCCATGTTTCTGGGTGGTAGCATAGTCAGGCTCTCCCTTAGCTTGTGATCTTGTGGAAGCCTCAGACGGAAGGTGGCTACTGCTGTCTTCTCATCGTAGTCCTCTGTGTTGGAATATGTGTCAGAGTACTGCAAAGCATACTCCCTCAGTGACTCTCCCTCTCTTAATCTTATTGAAAACAATGTGTCCAAAAGTTGCGAGCTCCCTACTGTTCGATATGAACCTCGGCACAAATGCTCGCGCCAGCCCTTTTCAAGAAGAAATGGAATTCTCTAGAAGTAGGTAAACCATTTCATCGTTTTCCTACCAAGACTTGAAGGAAACATCTTACACATTAAAGAATCTCGGCCTACCCAAAGGGCAATTTTGTTTGCATAAGCTGCCACATGAGCTAAAGGGTCAGTCTTGCCATAATAGAGTTCAAAGATGGAAGGAATGAACTTATTTGGGGGGTCTACCCTTTTGAGTGATTTCACGAAGGGGGTGGTAGTCATCCTGCTCAACGTCTGCTCCGCTTTCTTCTGGGCACTCCACACAGCTTCTCCAACCCTCCTACCGTTGTCCCTTTGTGGTCGCCTCTCACTGCTACCAGAGGGAGACTTGTGTCTATTCCTTGGGAGAAGGACTTCTCCTCCTCTAGTGGATGACTTTCTTCTGGGTGTTGGATGATGCTAGTCAGACACTTCCTTTTGTTCCTTAGAGCGTACAACTACTCCCTGGGCCTTCGCAGCTCCTCTTCTTTCTAGCGCAGCACTTCCTCAATCTTCTCTTCTTGGGAGACCCCTTGGTGACATCCTGATCGCCGATGACCTCCTCTGGGGGGTAGCTGCACCTCCTCCCTCCTATAATTTTTTGCTTGAACCTCAGTCATGGTAGCAACCTCAAGAAACCAAATGAACATTCCCACAAACGGCGCTAATTGTCGATGCAAAAACCCGCACCGACGTTAGGGTTTCCCGGGTTGAATGCACACAAGCTGAGGAACTGAATTGAAAGGAAAAGCACACAAAAAATATACGTGGTTCGGTAAGAATGCCTACATCCACGGTCAAGTATGTATTTTTTATCATTCAGCAATGGTTACAAGTAAGACTATTTATTGTACAATCAAGTAACCATTTTCCTGCTTCCTCTCCTTGTATCATGCGTGCAATCCCTGTTTGAATTTTCAAGAGGAGTTCCACTTGAATTTTGAAGGAGAGTTGAGGAGATCATGATCATCATTCAAAGGCGGGATGAGGTTGTGCCAATCACGCACCCCACTCCCAACACGTCTTGTGTCACGTCTAGCACCCAGGTGTCCACTGTCTCCCCATAGCCATGTGGCATCACAGTTTTACCCTTCACACCACCATAATGATCAACAATTAAAAATTACATCACTTCTTTCAAGATTCTAGTTTGCATTCTACTATTGGGTTGAGATTGTGCTTCCCTCTGTTGTGCGGACTTGTGCTCAAGGGTTCTAGCTTCTCATCTTGGGTGCTCTATTTGGTGTTCATTTTCTCATGGTGTTCTCTTTGTTTCTGGTTCTATTCTAGAGTTGGTGGTCAGGTGCATTTGGAGGTTCTATTATGGAATTGATGGCTACGAGATTTTTTCTTTGTTTTGTTTGGTCCCACTAATTTTGGTCCTTTTTCCTTAAAGAGGTGGTCATTTGGGCGTCTACTTTTGTATGTAAGATGTTGGTTTTCTTTCTCTTCAGTTGTTCTTCTTCAATATTTTAGCAAAAGGCTTGGGGTATTTTTCAACTTTTCTACTACTTCTCTGAGACTTTCTTTTGGTCTTCTGGTTGTAATGTTTATTTGGGATGTCCTTCTAATATCTGGGTTCCTGGTCCTCGCTTTGGTTGTCCTAGACTTTGGGCTCCTAGTCTTGATTGCTTTTTCAATTTTCGATATCTTTTTGAAAGTTTGTTTTGTTTTTAGGCTTTAAGGTTAAGTTCTTTTTCTTTGCTTCCTTCTCATTTTTGTTGTTTCTTTTTTTTTACGAGGCAATTTATTTTCTAGTGTTACTTTTTTTCTTGTTGGGTATTTTATACATGCAGTCAATTTTTGTGTTAAAGGAACAAATGTAGGACAAATGATAGAGATACGATCTAGCTACGGTCAATAGATGATGACTGATCCAGAATCACTCAACATCACTCACGGGATCACATTGATCTTGTAACCATAGATAGAATTGTAAATTGATTTTGTATGAAATATGATTTTACTTTCTTAGAATACATATCTTGTAAATCATATATATGCATATCGTTCATATCAATGTAAATCAAGTGATTATCATTCTCTAAATATCTAATTCTACATCGTATTAGAGGCTTCCAATTCTTCCACCGAAGTATTTTATCATCCCCAAACCACAATGGCCGCTTCTTCTTCTTTCCCTATCCACTCTCTTCCCTCCCTTCCTCCCTTCTTTGCATAAAGACAACCCACTTTGAAAAGCTTGACCACTACAACTATCTTCTCTGGCTTTGCCGGCTTCACCATATGAAACCATTTCTTGTTGGCCATGGACTATAGAAATTTGAGGATGTCTCTCACGTTACACTCGCTGCCCTTCTAGACGTTCTTGCTAAACCAAACCAACCGAACACCAACCTTTTCCATGCTTTTTTGGTTTGACACAATCAATTAACCGTCTCCAACCTCACCACTACATTCACCAAAGAAATTCTTTCCCTCAGGATCTGGTGTGACACGACCAAGGATGTCTGGGATTGTCTAGCTATTCACTTTTCTCAACAGTCAATTGCCAATAAAGCTCACATTAGCATCTAGATTATTGATCCCAACAAAGTATCTCAAAATGTCGATGAGTTTCTTCATCTTGCCAAATCCTATTAGACTCTCTTCCCTACATCGGTGCTCCCATCTCCAACAAAGATCTTGTTTCTGCTATTCTACGTGGTCTTGGTCCGGACTACAAGATGTTATGCACTGCTATTCTCAACAGGCTCCCTCTCCCATATTTTCTCGAGCTTCGAACTCGTATTCTTAGTTTTGAATTCACCAATCCTCACTCCATGGTGACACCCTCCTCTGATCACGCGTTGTTGGTCACTCAACAATTCTTAATCTAGTCGTTAGGGGTGTAAACGAGCGGCTCGGCGTTCGACTCGAAAAAAGCTCGTTCGTGATCGATTCGATTAATAAGCGAGTCGAGCTTGAGCTTGATTTTGAGGCTCGATTTATAAACGAGCCGAGCTTGAGCAACATAAAGCTCGGCTCGTTAAGGCTCGTGAGCTAGCTCGATATAGGCTCGTGAGCTCGGCTCGATGGTAGGCTCGTGAGCTAGCTCGTAGTTAAGTCATTTAAGTAACTCATGCTAATGTAACTATATATGTTATATAACACGATTGTGAATATGTATAATGTAAGTTAACAAGTTATATCCCTAAACCCTAAACATATGTAAAAAATCCTAAAGGACTAAACCCTTATGTTATATAACATAATTCATGATAATATGAGTTATAAGCAAAAACCATAAACTCATTTGATTTATCCTTAAACCCTAAACTCATTTGATTTAACCTTGTGATAATATAAGTTATAACACAATTCATGATAACTTATATTCCCTGAAAACTCTAAAGAACTAAACCCCTATGTTATATAACATAAATCATGATAATATGAGTTATAAACCAAAAACATAAACTCATTTGATTTAACCTTATGATAATATAAGTTATAACACAATTCATGATAACTTATATTCCCTAAACCTATGATTTAAATTTATGATAATATAAGTTATAACCCTAAAGGACTAAACCCCTATGTTATAATTAAATTATATTATAAGTAATAATTAAAAATATTTATATTTTATAATACTCATAATAAAATTAATTTTTATTAAATTAAATATTTGTGTGTCTATATATATTATTTTTTACAAATTAAATTAATATATAAAAATACTATATATTTAAGAGAAATGATATATTAATTAATGTTTCACCTTAAGTCAACAAACTTGTGTAGCTTAGTTGGTCTAAAGACTTACCTTTAGTTTGGAGGTCATAGGTGCTAATCCAACCAAAAGCAACTTTTTTAGAGTTTTCAAAAAAATAAACGAGCAACTTATCGAGCTCTATAACGAGCCCGAACTTGAGCAAATAATCAAGTTGTTTATCGAGCTTGGCTCGTTTATAAAATAATCAAGCATTTGGCGAGTCGAGCTCGAGCCCTTTGGAATACTAATCGAGCCGAGCTCGAACAAAAATTCTAGCTCGAGTCGAGCTCGAGCTCGAGCTTACCTTATTAGAACCGAGCCGAGCCTGAACATATCAAAGCTCGGCTCGGCTCGGCTCGATTACACCCCTGCTAGTCGTGACCCTTCTCTTGGCAACAATCCATGATACGACAGTTGGCATGGTCACAATTCCTACCGCCATGGTCGTGGTGGTGGTAGATATGGTGTGGGTATCAAGGATAGCATCCGCCTGCGTATGCTCTGCTTCCTTGGAATGATTTCTCATCTCAACAATCCACTTCTTGGAGGGGCTGCTGACACACCTCTTCCCCTTGAATTCTCGGCCCTTCATGGTGTTTACCTACAATACAAATCAGCATCCTCAAGCACAATGTCCTTATCACTACAATGGGCCTCCCACCTTCCCGCCCTTTCCTAGTTATATGTAGTCCGACCCCTTATGGTATCTTGACACTAGTGCAACTCACCCTATGATCGGCCAACCCAATCACCTCACTAATCAACAATAATTGGCGAGTCCGAACTCTTTCTTGTTCCCTCTCTTCATAAAAACTTATTTTATGTGGCCTGATTTACTAATGATAATAATGTCTTCATTTTATTTGCTTGTCACTTTTATCGAATCTATGACTTAAATTATGGTTGCCTACTATTCCAGAGTCCATGTAAGGATGTGCAATACCCTCTCTCACTCTTGTCTCACCATGCAAAATCTCAAGCTCTTACAACTATCTCTTTTTTTTATGTGGCTCAATCATCTTAGTCATCCATCTTCAGTTGTTTTGTCAAATTTACGGACTCATTTATGATCATTTTCAAATAAATTTTCTTTTTGTAAAAGTTGTGCTCTTAACATGTCCTCTCAACTTCCCTTTGTAATTAATAATATTCGTGCTACTTCTCTATTTACTTTAGTCCATTCTAATGTGTGGATGTCCCATGTTCCTTCCACCACTGGTTATCATTATTATGTTCTCTTTACTGATGATTATTCTCAATATTCTTGGATTTATCTAATACATCACAAATCCAAAGTTTCATGCATTTCCAGACATGTTTCGCCATTGTCCGCAACCTTTTCCACACCACCATTAAATTTCTTCAAAGTGACAATGGGACCGAATATGTCAATCACTCCTTTTTGACTTTTTGCAACCAACATGGCATTCAAAAATGTTTTTCTTGTCTCCATACTGAGAACAAAACGGCAACGCTGAACGAAAACACCGTCATATTTTCACTATGATTCGCACTCTTCTCTCTACCTCTAGCCTTCCTCACAATCTATGGGCTGATGCTACTTTATTTGCCATCTCATAAACATTTACCTATAGCCACTCTTCAATATACTACACCACATTCTCTTCTCTATAAAACTCCGCATATTTATTCTCATCTTAAATTTATTGGGTGTCTTTGCTTTCCACATCTTGGTCCTTATGTTCAACATAATTCATGAGTTGTTCTCTCTCGTGTCTTTATTGGTTATAGTCTTCATCACAAAGCCTATCGCTACCTCGATCCTTCCACCACTCGTGTCTACATTTCTCAACATGTTTTATTTCATGAAAATTATTTTCCTTACACTGATTTCTAGGCTCGAACTTCGCCAACAACCGTTCCCCTTGAGATTACTCCTCTCTCCAAAAAACTACCACTTGCACCCGTAGTGCCTCATTTAGAACAACCACCACCAGACTCGCCACCTCCACCCCAAATTCCTACCCAACCTCCTCTTCTTGACCCATCTAGTCCTTCTACACCATCCAACCCAACACCAATCCCTCCTGACCAATTGACCTGGAGCCCAGCCCAACTCCCCCACTCTCAAACTCCTACACCAACCTTTCATCCTATGGTCACTCGACATAAGGCTGGCATTTCTAAACCAAAAATTGAAGATTGATGGAACCAATGAAATATCATTTTTCTCATGCATTACTTGCTCAATTTGATTCTATTGAACCGACATATTTTTTGCAGGCAACCAAGCACACTGAATGGCAAGATGCTATGACAGAATAAATCAATGCTCTTCTAAAAAATAACACTTGGACTCATGTTCCTCCATCTCCTCCTTAGAATCCCGTTGGGTGCAAATGAAGAGACTTTTAGTCCTGTCATGAAATCAGGAACTATTCGCACCATTCTTAGCCTTGTTGTGATTCATGGTTGATCATTTTGCCAACTTGATGTGAATAACGCCTTCCAACTTGATGTGAACCAGCCGCTAGAGTTTCTTGATTCTACACGACCCAACCATGTGTATCATCTTTGCAAGTCACTTTATGGTCTTAAATGAGCCCTCGTGCTTTGTTTTCACTTGGGGTCTGAGCAAGGCTGATGCATCACTCTTCATATTTCATCATGGACCCCAAATGATCTATTTCCTGCTTTTTATGGATGATATTATTGTGACTGGAAGTGATCCTCACTTGTTACAGACTTTCATCACTGCCTAGGGCACCTTTTTTATATTTATGATCTGGAACCGCTAAGTTACTTTCTTGGTCTTCACATCACCCGCACATTTGATTGTTTATATTTGAACCAAGCTAAGTACGCTCATGATCTTCTCGTCAAACATAATATGCGGGACTGAAAGCTTGAGTCTACTACTCTTGCAACAAAGGTTGTTATTCTCACTAATGATAGTTCTCCTTTACCCTGAAGGTTACTTGGATCTTGCATCCACAACAAAGTCTCTTGAAGGAGCCAATAGCATTTCAAATCATCATTGGAGTGTTGATTTGGTTTGAAGCATACGCTAAGTCAAATTGTACAATCGAGTCATAGGTTGTAAGCTTTTTTTCATATAGTGGATTGCTTTAAAGGTTGGTCACTTATAAACTCGAGGTTTTTTCCAATTGGGGTTTCCTCGTTAATATTGTGGTGTTCATTTACTTTTTTTTCTTTCTATATTGCGTTGTCTAATGTGTTGGCCAAGGTCTTTCATATTAATAGGTGTTGTACCCCAATTTTGGCTCAAAACTAGCCAAGAAAAATTCAAAATTCAAAATAATGATAATAATAATAAAGTCTGAAATATAGACTTGGACCAAAAATTTGTATTGAATATAATTTGAATTTAAATGAAAATCCAAAAAAGTTGATACAAGCAGTTGACTTAATAAATTTAAATATTTAAATTCCCCGGCCCGTTGCTCAAATACAAAATATTACCTTAGGCCCAATCTATTATTTAACTTGACCTAAGTAACCCGAACCAAGTTTGTGCCCCAAATAGGCAGGCCCAGTTGTCACGTATAACCAAAACTTAAGCCCAAATTGCTTAAAGGAAAAAACACAGCCCGATTGCAATGGACTTGAAGACATGGCCCGGCCCAAAGCCTTAATTGTTTAGTAACCCAAGCCCGGCCCGACCTAAGCCTATCAATTGAGGGACAAGGCCCTAATTCTAGAAGGAAATAGTGCTTACCAGAAGGAGAAAGAACGCCTCCCGACAAAAGAGAAAACGGAGGAGAGAGAGGGAGAAAGTGCCGTCCGACCAGAGCCAACGGGAAGAAGAAAAATGAGAGAGAGAGGATACCGAAATTCAAATGAAAGGGAGTCGGGTTGACAAAGTTGAAGCTGGATGTTGTTGATTTTAGGTTCCGGATGATTCGGCGCTGGTAGTATGAGAAGGGGATGGAGTGATTCGGTAAAGGGGGGGAGCCAGGGGACTTGGCCTGGAGTTTTGGAGGTTTCTTCGGTTTTCTTTGTGGTTTCGGTTTCCTTTGTGGTTTCGGTTTCTGGGGGAAGTTCTTTCTTCTCTCACTTTCAGATTTTAGGGGGCTTCCGATTGCAGGGGGCTCGGAGGAGGATCGGTTTTCTGGGGGAAGCCAGAGGGGGCTTGGGTATTTCAGAGTTTTTCTGGGGGGAAAGGCTTTTCTGGAATTAGGTCTCTCTGCTGGTATTCGGTCATTCTAGCTTTCTGGGGATTTCTTCTCTCTTCTTCTTTCTCTGTTGCAATCGCTTTTCTGGGGAAATTTTTGGGGTCTTCTTCTTCCTCTGATTTCGGTTTTTCGAAAGTGATCGTGAGGCTTCTGGGTTCATCCATTTTTATGTTTTCGATTTTCTGGAGACATGGTTTGAAAATGAACCTCCAGAAAATTCTGGGATTAATTTGCTCGTTTTTTTTCCTTCTTGAAAATTCGGTATTTGTTCGATAAATTGTTGTTGTTGTTTTCTCATATATGCTCTGGTGTTTTCAGTTCTTACATTGTTGTTTGGATCTGCATGTTCATAATCTTGAAGGAAGATTGTTCGGCTCGGTAATTAGAATCTGAAACTAGAGTTTTGATGTTTTCCATTCATGTTTTGTTTTGGTGCATAAGAGATCTTCTGCTGCTATGTGATTCTTGATTCATTTGTCTTCAAATAAATTCCATAAATGGGTATAGGGTTTTGTGCATGGATGAATGTTGCTGTAAAAGACAAAGTATTTATTCTCATTTTTCTAATTCTGGGTTGCATTAATTGCAGGGAAAGTTACTCTGTTTCTCTTTGATAATTCATGTTGGTAGATGCTGTTTTGTTTCATCATGTGATTGTTTGAATCCATCATAGTTGAGAATCGGTTTGTATATTTTGTGAGCAGAGAGCTGAGTCGGTTGATTCAGTAGGAGAAGTGTAGTTATGATCAAAAGAAGAATATGGAGTGTACAATAATTGAGCTTGATATATGGTCTCCACAGATAAAAATGCATTTGGTACACTTACAATATTTGTTTGGGTTTATTATGGTTTACTTTGGCTTAATCATTGAAATAGTTTAATAAGGATTGGTTTGGGTTTGCAAATTTAATGGATTAAAATAAGTTAATTGATGGGCCGAATATGATAACATGAATGGTGGGTTTGAGTTGTTTATTAGGTTTAAATGAAAAGTTAGGGTTTAATAAAGTTTGGGCCGAGGGATTATTTGAGTTATTTAGGCTTCGATTTTTTAAAGGGATTTAGGGTATCTTGTTTAATTTATTGTATGATAAATGATTGATTAATTGATCCGATGACGGAGCCAAAACGGGAATGCATTGGATGCAATCCCGAAAGGATTCTTGAGGAAATGATTTTACAAAATCCCAACCATTGGATGAAAAAGGATTTAATGAAGTGCGGAGCCTTCGATACGAAAACCGACCCTCGGTAATAAATCATTATTTTCAAACATACTAATTTAATAGTATGGTTGAAATGATGAATTACCTAAATAAAAACGGGAACCGAGTCCCTCTCATATGCGTTTTTTTTCTATATGATTGATGATGTGTTTTATTCAAGGTGTGTTTTTCCATGTTATGTGATTAATTTAATGGTGTCATTTGATTTACGTGTTAATTATGTGATTTTAAGTGTTAGTACATTTGAGTCGGGATTTGCGATAATTCATGTCGTATAATCCTCAAAACTCGGTTCCCAACATTTTAATTTTAATTTTATTTTATTTTTAATTTTATTTTTATCTTTTAATTTTATTTTAGTTTTATTTTTATTTTTATTTTTATTTTACTTTTATTTCATTTTCATTTTTATTTTATTTTTATTTTATCTTTTATTTTTATTTTCGTTTTATTTTTGTTTTTATTTCAAATTTATTTATTTAATTTTCGTTTTATTTTTAATTTTCGTTTTATTTTTATTCTTATTTTTTATTTTTTATGTTTTTCCAAAATTTATATTGTATATTTTTGTGGTGTATAAAAGTTATATCGAGAATCTTTACCTACGATGGAATTGATTTGGAGAAATGCATTGGATGCACCCTCATAGAAAATTCTTGAGGTGAGAGTGTTTCATGGACACTTGACCATTGGATGGAAGAGTCTCATGAACCTTAATATTAGACTCTCAATATAGTTTTTATATTATGTCTAATTATCGTACCTCATGTATATATTTTTGTTAAAATGTCACATTTAATTTTCTTAATCATTTAATGAGATAATAAAAATTAAATTGGCAACTGTTTTTAAAACAGACGTTGTGGGGTGCCTAACACCACGTAACAAACTCACTTACCCATTTTCTCTGGATTTTCGCAGACCAAATTATTTTTTATTGGTGACCAATTGCACCTATTACAATTGGTGGCGACTCTCTTTTAAAAATTTCTCTCGCAAAACCGGTTGCGACAATAGGTACGCTTGATTATAGTTTACAATTACATCCTCAACCCAAAAACTTGCATGTCTTTGTTTACTCTAAAGCTGATTAGGCCGACTACCCCACTACTAGTCATCCCACTAGTGGCTATCTTGTATTCCTCGAATCCAATCTTATTTTGTGGTACTCGAAGAAATCACTGACTATTTCTCGATCAAGTGCTGAAGCCAAATATCACTCCTTATCTCATACATGCGCTGAAACACAATGATTGTGCTCCTTACTTCATGAACTTGGTGTACCTCTCCAGTTTCCAGTTTGCCAATATTGCGATAAACTCAGTGCGACCTATATGGTAGCAAACCCAGTTCATCATGCTCGGACACGTCATATAGAATTAGATTATCATTATGTGAGAGAAAAGGTAGCTCTGATAGTCATCGATTTTGTTTCGTGCCTTGGATTGACCAATCCGTTGACTTAATCACTAAAGGTCTTCATAGGCCACGTCACGAGCTGCTTCGATCCAAACTTGTACGACCAGGTTTGGCTTGTTTGCGGGGGGTGATAGAGATACGATCCTGCTACAATCAAGAGATGATGACTGATCCATAATCACTCAACATTACTCACGGGATCACATTATTGATCTTGTAACCATAGATAGAATTATAAATTTATAATGTATTTTCTTTCTTTCCTAGAATATATTTCTTGTAAATCATATATATGTATGTCATTCATATCATGGAAATCATTCTTCATATATGTAATTCTACAACAAATTCTAGAAACAAATCAAATGAAAAGAATATTATAGTAAAAGAAAATCCAATCATATTAACAAGACCCTCACAATCCTATTCTAATAGTTATGGGGATAGTTGCCAACTGAGCAACTAAGAATCCATCAACTTCTGATTGGATTTTATTCTGAACAAACTTTTCATCAAAGCATCTAATAATATCAAAGAGATCGCCTACATACATTAATCATTGAGTCAAACATAAGTCTCTAAACTTGAGATTTGGGGCTCTGCAAATCACTAGAATTTACAATTCACATTTTATTATGAAGAAAAAGTCATACAAGTTTTAAAAATGGAAAAATAAAAGTGTGGTATGATGTGGTACACGTCTCGGTACTATTGAATTAAAATTGTACTTTTTATTCTAATCTTTAGATTTTTTTTTATTAAGGACCTAGAAGAAGGTCTTTTTAGTGTTCTATCAGGTACTTCAACTTGGGACTTTAAGGCCTAAGCTTCGAACTTATGATCTCTCTATATAAAAGAAGAACTCTTACTAATTTAGCCATGAGACATTTTATGTTTCAAAGTGGATTTTTTTTAATTAAATTACATTATTTTAAAACTGTTCATACACATTATAATAAGTATTAAAAATATTTGTACACATTTATTTATTTTGTACATTATATGTATTTAATAATATATATTTTCGTATGTAAGTATGGTATTTTCTCCTACTTGTTTCTTTGTATTTTTTTGAATACTAATTATTTATTTATTTTATCATTTTATATGTTATATTTTTTGTTATGTGAAGATTTAAAAACCTATGAATAATGGTGAATTTTTCAATAGAAATATATTAATGATATATTTCTACATACTATAAGTATTATAAAACATAAAATATTTTTAATTACTATGTATATTAAATAAATATGTACATAATAATGTAATTTGAACCAATGAACCATGAACCAAGGGATTTTCCAGTTTGATGATTGATTTTTTTCCAAAACTTTGCGGTATAATTAAAGATCTTCCGCGCCCTTGTTCTCAAGTAACTTGATTGCCTTTGTTCCTAGATTATCGACGGAAAAGTCTGGTTGTAAAATGCAAAATTCTTGTAGTGAATTTTTTTGATAAAGATGATATTATTAAGAAAATCATGTTAAAAAATTGTATATAGAAAAAAAAATGTTAAGAAAGAACAGTTGTGATAACAAACTTTTTTATATACGCACAAGCCACAAGGCATAAAGTTTGATTCTCATTTCTAAGTAAGTTCATATAACCTCATATAATTTATATATAAAATAAAAAATCTTTGGCACCGGAGAAGGCGGCGCTTCCGAAATACTACATATACCCCTGTTTGGATGAGAGTATAAGCTAGTTTATACTCTGTCCTCATACTCTCAGACACTCTCAGCTTTTACGTTTTACGAGAGCTTATACTCTATCAACATACTCTGATCCAAACGATAATTATATTTTGTACAATTTTGAATAGGCACATAAAAAATAACTACAATTATACCATAATAATGGATCTATCAGAGTATGACACGTACACTTAGTTTGGCGAAGCATCCAAAAATCCGAGTATAAAACAAAAATGAAAAAAAAATCTCAGTAATTTTTATCTCAAAATTATCCTAGCATTATGTGTCATTCATTTATTGAGTCTAATTTTCAATGGATCTCTTACTACAATGTCATGATACCCAATAAATAAATATCACATACTACTAGAATATTTGTAGCATGAAAATCACTTGGATCTCTAGAATTACTGATTCTTGAATGGATTACCAAATCATGATCATTTACCTTGAACATGAAGCTATTACAGAGACTAAGCATAAATGCTTCCAGCACTAAGCTTCCTTTTTTTATGTTTATATATATTGCTAAGTGTTGTATGCGCGCGCCTGAGATTCAGAGGTGGTGGATGAGACAAAATGTGCCTTATTCTTTGGCAATTATGGCTTGTGATCATATTCCCCTAAATCAAAAGCAAAATCACCAGCTTCTGTCTCGATCTATATATTCTAGAGCCCGCCAGTCTAATTAATTATAGATCGTGCCATGCATATGTACATCATTTTTATGTGTTTATATAAATACTAATTAAAGACACATCCTCCAAAGAGATTACATACACTGCAACTAAAGACTGGTTCAAGTGATTACAGCTAGCATATGTGTGGACCGCACACAGATATCTATCCATCCATCTAGCTACAACGGTGGTATTTTACTGGGTCAACAAATTATATGAAAATGTATATTTTTGTTGATATAGTTAGATTAAAAGATGTGTTTTGATATGTGATTGTATTGAAATATGTGTTTTGGTGATGTGGATGAATCTGTTGTTTGACTTTTGCAATAAATGTGAAACTGAGAATTGTGTTTTGTTTATATGATTATATTGAGAGACGTGTTATGATGATATGAATGAGTATATGATTTGGCCAGCAAAACATTCTTATTGTATATTATTAAGAGAAAATGTAGCTTGACTCATGCGATTGGGGCTCTCTCACAGCGAGTTCCCAATTTTCCCCGTAGTCACGCGTCTAGGCTTGACTTCATATATTATGTGGACCACACACATACATATACACATACACGGCTGCAGAGCCGCAATTGTAAAGTTGATACAGGATGTCGACACATGATGATCGAATATGTATGTATAGGTTAGGATTAACAGAAAAATAATAATAATTAAGAATTTCTTTTATAGAACAAATAGTTATTGAATGTATAATTTGTACATAAAAATCAGGATGAGCTAATTTAGGAAGCAATTACAGTTTTGTTTTCTTCTGTCCAGAGAATCTATAGAAGAGGAATCGAGTCGATTGAGGATGAATAATTTCCGTTAGGTGCCAACTCCACGTATCAACACTTTGCAAATTGCATATATACATGCCGTTCGTCTCGGAAGCAAGATTCCGAAAATTTTTAGTGGATATGTGAATTTAATATTATTTTCGAAAGAGTTTTTATATAGGAATAACCTCTATATATATATATTTATAATTTTTTTATCATAACATAAGTCGGTTATAAATAAAAATAAATTTCATATTACAATAAGTTACTCCCATCCATCCCATTTTAGTTGTCATCCTTTTAAATATCAACTTTTTAAGGTGACATGAATTTAATGCAATTCAAGTAGACAAAATAATCAATCGACAAAATAATCAATCGATTCCAAATTTACTGTTAGTTATTTAAAATGATATGGTGAGAGTCTAACATTTTACTCCTCAAAAAGAAATTTTTTAATACATCAATAAATAAATAATTAATTAAGCAAATTGAAATTAATTTTGGCACATCAAAAAATAGAAAGATTGACAATCAAAATGGGATGGATGGAGTATAATTTTCTATAGGTCCCTTCTTAAAGAAGTTGGGAGCAGTTGTTGTTGACTCACCTCAAATGTGTTATGAAATTTTATACTTGCACAAGAAATCATTTATACAGGTGAACGGACAATAGGACCTACAACATATAGATAATGGAAGCTCCAATATATAAAGCTAATACAGGTCATATTGGAGAAATCAATCTCAAAAAAATAATTACTGTCGAAAGTGTATTCATACCACAAACATTTTCAGTTACACATAATTGAGTGTTATTCAATCCCTCAAAAACTCTATACACAATCCATTATAATGATCACAAAGATTCTCAATCATATCAAACTCTATCGAGTCAGATGTTCCCGGCCGATGAATACAAGAAACAAGTTTAAATAAAAAAAAATGCTCTTTTTTTGGCCCTCATATCAATTATAATTGTATTAACACACTTCCTAGGATTGTTCCTTTATGCCAAATCATTCTATGACCACATGATACACACTAAGGTAGCAAAACATTAATACATCACTTTATGATATAGTCAAAGGTCACAAAGAGTAAAGTATTGAGATATATAATAAGGTCTCTCTAGGACTCAAACAGTGAAGAAACAAGGGGATTCATTCTTCTACTTCTTGATAGGCTGACTAGCACATGCATTATGAATTCCACACTATGACAGAGCTTTTCTTTTCTTATCCTAAGATGAAAAGTGTATGTCATTGTTGTCCTCGTTAGAGATAATACACCATACGAGTCTTAGTTTTATCACCAAATCATAGGCGCCAAACCTCGAATTCTCATATATTCACTATTAATAGTGCTAGATGACTATTTCACACTTGGCTTTCATTATATAGATAAATGAATGGCAGTGATATATTCATGTCGGCTCTTTTATTTAAGAACCTCATCTTTGTCCTAACCAAGGTGACTCCAATTTGATAACTTTGAATTAAATTTGCTCTCACTGCACTCAAGTCGCTAATTGAGCGCTACAACTCAAATAGTCTCATATCTACTCACCTTACAAGCACTAGAGGCGAATGCTCATGTGAGTGAGCCAATATTAATCTATCGAAATACCTTGTTGAATTGTACAACTCAATTCGTACAACATGTACTATAAGATACATGTTGAATTATATGCAAATGACATTTAAATATTCAACAAACTACATGTATCCTTAATTGCATATTAGATTCTACATAAGCCTAGGAATTTTACATGTCTAGTAAATACATCCCTAGCTATTGGCTTGGTCATAGCCAATGTAGTAGTGTTATCACAAAATATTGTCACCAGTTCTGATGCCAATTTTATAATTTCTAGCTAAATGCTGCAAAAAAAACTCCTTAACAAAATTGCATCTTGAGTTACAATGGTAGGCGTTACGTATTCAGCCTCCATTATGGACAAGCCAATATAGGATTGCTTTTTGCTACTTCACAGTATAAAACTATTTGCATGAAAAAATATATATCCTAACGTTGATTTTCTCTAATCAACATCTCCTCCCAATCATCATTAGAATAACTAATCAGACGCAAATCCTTCTTCTCTTGTTAACATAGCATGTGGTCTAAAGTTTCTTTCCGATACAGCAAAATCTTTTTGACAACCTTCTAGTACTTTTGACTTGGGTTTGATTGATATCGGCAAACAAAACAACATCATAGCATTTTTTGGGACATGTGCATATCATTGCATATATCAAACTTTTGACAGCACTAGCATAAGGCACTATGACATTTTTTTCTTTCCATTTTGGAGTCTTAGGACTCATATCAAACATTATTCAACAGGGGTATCTATTCACGTGCTATCTTGCACGAGATAGCGCTCTAAAATATTTTTGATTTAAGTCTCTTGAGATAAATCCAAAAACCTTTTAGCGTGATCTCTTATGATCTGCTCACCAAGCACATAGCTAGTCTCACCCATATCTTTCATATCAAAGTTTGATCATAACCACTTTTTAGTAGTATCAATCATTTATTTGTTATTCCTAGCTATTAAAATGTCATCAACATACAAGAAAAAAATTAAAAAAATATCATTCAAATATTTCAAATAAACGCAATGGTGTTCTTCCATCATCATAAATCCATCCTTTTGGATTGCTTGATGAAATTTGATATTCTATTGTCTAGATGCTTGCAGATCATACATGGATCATTTTAGCTAAAAAATTCACTCTTTTCCTTTAGATTCAAAGCCTAAAGGCTCTTCCATATAGATATCTTCATCTAGTTCTCCATTGAGAAATACATTTCTCAAGTCCATTTGATATAATTATAAGTCCATATGTGTGACTATAGCTAGAATGAGGTGAATTGAAGTAATTCTCACAACAGGTGAGAATGTATCTTCATAATCAATTTCCTCTTCTTCATTATAGCCTTTTGCTACCAGTCAAGCCTTATATCTTTCTATGGACTCATCAACCCTATGTTTAGTTTTGAGAGTCTATTTGTTTCCAATGGACACATCAAACAAGTTCCAAACTTTTTTTTATTTTCATTTACTCCATTTCTTATTCCATAGCTTTACTCTATTCCTTTAGGACCATATAGGGCTTCTTTAATTATTGTAGGCTCTTCATCATCCTACGGAGTAATCATGAATGCTCCCCCCTCAATCTCAAATTGACAACGTGGGATAGGTTCATGAATGCTTTGATGAAGATGAGATCACTCATGATCGTGCTACATTGGAGTCAAATCAGGCACCATGTTGCTCCCACTAGCCTCAAGAGGATGAAAAATGTCTTTTAATGCCTCTATAGCATTACTTTATTTTCCATGTATAAGATTTTCCAGTTCATAGAATTTGAACTATTTATTAATCTCATATCTTACAGGAAAGTCCTCTTCTTAGAAAAAGACATCACATGACTCTATTTTTGTCACCTTCCCATCAATTTCTTCACCAACAAACATAAATCTTTTAGAGTGAGAAGAATATCTTATGAAGATACACTTCTTACCCCTAGGACCAACTTTTCCATGATGATGAGTATTATTTTGAATATAAGCTACACACCCCAAGGATACAAATGATCTAAATTAGGCTTTTCACCATTTCAAAGTTCATATGAGGTGGAGGGGAAATTTGTTTGAGGGTACACGATTAAGAATGTAGTCGCAATTAATAGTGCATCACCATCTCCCCTAAAAGGAGATTGGTAAATTGGGTTGCGCCATCATTGACTTTACCATGTCTATTAAGGTCTTATTTCTTCTCTTTGTAACACCATTTTCTTGTGAAGTATAGGGAATACCTAGCTATCAAGCTATACTCTTTTCATCACAAAACTTTTGAATTGGTGAGTAGAGATTTACGACCTCTATCTATCCTTAAAGTTTTGATCTTTGTGTGTTAAATGATTCTCTACCAAATTTTTGTATTGTTTGGAGCAGTCTAATGTGTTAGACTTGTGAGAAATCAAATAAACATGAGCAAAACGTGTAAAATCATCCATAAAAGTGATGAACTAGATGGTACCATGCCTAGACCATAAATTCAATGGTCCATGAATGAATAAGTTGTAATGAACTACTAGCACTCTTGGCTTTGCCAAATGATAATCGAGTTGCTTTTCCAGCTAGGCAATGCTCGCACGTGGCAATTCTTTTTTGGTGAGAGATCCTAAGAGACTTGCTTGAGCCAATCTTTTGAATCGATCTTACCTAATATTTCCTAGTCTATCATGTAATAACACACTATTAGTATTATGAATAGAACTGGAATTACTATAATATAGATAGACGAATTGTCATTAAATACATTATTAGTTGTGTCTAATGCCATAAAAACATTTTAACACATAGCCAGAACCATAATAGACGTTGTCTAGAAATAATTTTACACAACCATTAGCAAATAAAAATTTGAAACCTAGTTCTAGTAGAATAGGAACATAAACAAGATTTCAACAAACTTCAGGTGTGTAGAGCACATCATGAATACAAAATGTGCAAACACCCCACAACTTTAGCTTGTAGGTACTAATCCCAAGAAAGTCAATAGAAGCATTATTTCCCATGAATATACTCATTCTTCCTTTAAGAATTTGACCAAATTTCACGAAATTCATTCGGTCCTCACTATGATGTCACTTGCTGCTAAGTCTACAATTCCATAAGAGACAGATTCAGCAAGCATAAAACAACTACTAATAGACAAGTTAGAGGGAAAAATTTACGAAAATAATTCCTTTGTCTTAGTGCAATCACGAGCAAGCTGACCAATTTTGCCATAATTATAATAATTCTTGTTTTTGTCTTTCTTTCCATCGCGTTTCCCATGCTTGCACTTTTATCCACTAGACTTGCTTTATTTTCTCCTTTGCCTTTTTCAAAATCCTTACCCTTCCTCCTTTTGTGTCCAAAACCTTGTGCTACTTGGGATTTGGACTCAATCATGAAAGCTTCATAATTAGCAGGCTTCTTAGAAAGCAGATGATCTTCCTCTTCTTCTTGTTCTTCTTCTTCTTATTCAATAAGCTATGATTGTGTGGAGTCTCTGGAGGGCTAGGAATGATCATGTTTAGAATCATCGAAACTGGTCTGCATCTCGGTTTAAGTGCACGGCAGCATTGGTAGTTCAATAGTGGGCCCAAGTTTAGCAAGTTGATGGTCGTCACTTGGGTGTATTTTCTTGTGCAAACTTGAGTTTGGCTTGGTGGTCTCCTCCAATGGTTGGCATGTTGCAGTGTAATATTGATGTGGCTTTATTTAATGATATAAATAAGTTGGGTTATGGTGATGTGGTGCATGATTATACTGGGGCTATGGTTGCAGCTCGGCATGTTGTGTTTTTGGGTCGTATGGATCCCTATCTGTGATTTTAAATTCCAAGATCTAGTTTGTTAGATGATCAGCGAATTGAGTTGCTCTTATCTTAGCTAGAATGGTGGGTTCCATGACTAATTGTATGGAATGACATTTAGAGCCTCCTCCTCTTATTATGTATGATTGTTTGACTCAATTTCTTAAATGAATAAACTATTTTCATTAAAAAAAAAAGTTATTACTCTCTCATAATAATAAAATTAGTTTGGTTTCATTCCCATGCATATGATCATAGAGAGGTTTTACTATACATGATTCAACAGTTGATTACTCTGAAAATATAGCTGTGAATAGAATCCAGTGTTCCACGTGTCCAATTGTGAGCTTGCACTTTGGGATTCCTAGGTCACATCTTGTCGTCCAATGACTTGGCTAGCTTTCTTCCCGAGCAATATAAGCTAAATTAAAGCCTTAAAAGGTTTTGGGAGTGGTGGTAACATTAACGTATATATATGTATGTGCATGAAAATACGTACACAAATCAAAGCAAAAGAAAGAGAGAAGTAGAAGTGGTAAGTAGTATAAAGCAAAATAAGTTCCCTCCATGTCACGTTCGAAACCAGCTAAGCCTCTTCTTTTTTATTTATTCTCTTTCAATATATCGAGAAAGTGAAACAACAAGAATCGTTCTCCTACCTATAAAGAAAAAATAAATCCTAAACTCCTTAAAACCCATCTAGTGAAAGCAAAACTTTGCCTTATTATATCTCTATTAGCCCACTCTTCATTCTCTCTCCTTCTCTCTCTATATATAGATAGATAGATGTCTCGACATAGATGTGGTCTCTAGCTTAGCTGATCTTTCTCTTCTTTAATATTATCGTTCCTAATTACTAGCTAGGAATAAGGGAGACATAGAGACATGGGTAGTTGCAGTTGCAGTTATTGGGTTTTCAAATTACTACTAGTGGGATTTTGTTTGCTTCTCTTGGTTGGATCAATGATGCAAAGTAGTACTGGAATAGGAAGCACAGGTAGTAGTGGTACTAGTAGAAAAGCAGTATTAATGGGTCGAACAAGTCCGAGGCGTCAGGAAGAGGTGTTGATGGGGAATAAAGAGAAGCAGAAGCAGAAGGAACTTGTTTATAATCCAAAGCTGGATCTCAATTACATGATGAGCAAAAGAAGAGTTCCCAATGGACCTGATCCCATTCACAACAGGTATGTGTATCGTAGCACAAATCTACTGTTTGATATATATATATATATATATATATATATATATATATCTTATCATCAAACTATAACCTGCATGTGGAATTCATGTATATACAAGCAAGTAATTTACAACTACGGGCGCATATAATACAAGAAGTTTAATTTGCTTGGAAGGCAACCATTTCAATCACTAATAACTAATAAGTTTAATTATAAATGTGGACGCCATTTTTTCAATTTTGCAACCATGGTATTGTTTGCTATGGAGTATACCTAGCTATACAAACTTTCCTACCCTCTTCTCACGATTTTTGCTTCAAGAAATAATTTCACCTCCCCACTCAAACTCTTAACTTCTTTAGCTTGAGAGACTGAGTATCCATAGTCTATTTTAACTTATTTTTCTTATTTTTACACTCATCCATTTCAAAAATAAATTAGAAAACAAAACAATCTTGCAAACATATATATCATGCATGTTACATTAATTTAAGACTGATTTCATAACTTATTGTTGTCAAATAATTCTAATTATATGCATTCATAACCAAAAGCATGAGAGTTTTTATTTTTTATTTTTTTACGCGAGCGTGTGTGTAAATATATATATATATATATATATATATATATATATATATATATATATATTGTTACGCTGTATTATATATGGTTCCTAGCTACGTCTCCATACTTTATAGTAGGCAATCACAAATATATATATATATTTGTATATATATATATATATATATATATATATATATATATATATAAAGATGCTCTAAAACCCCTCGCCCATTAACCTTGCGAGGAAAAGAAACAAAGTTATCTGTCCCTTGTAACTTTATTCGATCTCTGCTAGTCCCTCCTAAATTTGTTTATTGATTCCAAGCCAACCCAACATTTTCTTTGATTTTGTGATCTCCACATTTACTAGACCTTTAATTTTACCTTTGATGATGGCTTTCTCCTTTAGCTTTCCTTACGACCTTTCCTAATTAATATTATTATATGATACAACTAATACAAATTTATATATTAATCACCTAATTATAGCATTAATTCAAGTAGAAAAAGTTCGGTCATGCGTAGTTTAACGATATTAGTTAATTATAATTTATATGGCAAGTTGTCGCATTACATCCCTCCAACCTTTCCAGGATGAGCGGCAAGGAATTTCTATCCCATGTATTTATCTCAAGTTAAAAATTATCACTCCCCAATCTCTATTAAAAGTCGCCTTATTGCATCCGGCTGCCCTAAACCCAATATTTATATTTACAAAATTACAATTTGTGTGACAATTAATTTTTTTATTACTTGTTTTAATTATTTTTCATTTTATTTTCCAGAAAGCGACCGCCGGGACGAGCGTAGCAATATATGAGAGAGGTTAACGAGGAAGCAAGTAGTGCATGAAGGACCCATGGTGTGGCGTATATGTGTGTAAAGCTTGATTAATTAACCTCCTGATTGGATCGAATATTTGAGAATCTCATGATAAAGTCTTTTTGCACAACTTGTTATTGTTAATGGAGGAGAAGAAGCTTCACATGCACAAAAAATGACCTTCAAAGATTCTTGAGAAAGGTGGCTAGCTAGACTGACTTTCCAGAAACTCAATCTACTATACTAGTGTTGCAGTGTACAAGACTACTTTTTTGTTTCGTTCTCATGTAAAATTTATTTGTCTACGCGTTCAATGTGTACATGTGTGAGAGAGAGCTACTGATTTGGATTCAATCTTTGCGTTTGAAACATGAATTTATACCATGACTGTCAGCACTTACGGTCCTTTTATTTCATAATTGCATTTTATAGCTTTAAACTGTCAAAAATGTTATGCTTAAAGCTATAAAAAAATGTTATATATAAAGCGGTGGGCTCCACATCTTTAAACTGTATAAAATATTGTAGAGTGTTCGGTTAATTTTTCCGTTAGATTAATTTTATAAATAAAATTATAATAAAAAAATTACAATAAAAAGTAATTGAAAACTTTTAAGATTTGGAGGGACAATTACGTAATGTGATTATAAAATACTATGGGTCCCACAGTTTTAAGCTCTGAAAAACTATGAGATGACAACATTTCATTTTGCATAGCTTAAAGTTGTAGGGTCCACAGCTTAAAGCTGTCAACAAAATATGGCGTTTGGTTGACATAACATTTTATGCGGACCCCCACAGCTTTAAGCTGTGCAAAATGTGTAACAAACTCACCCTTAGTGTGTCACATTTAATTGACATAATTCAACTTTCTCATAGAAATGATGTGATTTCTAGACCTAAATAGTTTGTAGACTATTGGACTATTGGGACACTCAAAATGGGCCAAGTCTGTATAGTATTTCTTGTTGGTCGATCAAATAAGTCTAATCTTAAAGTTTATGATAGGGACAAAATACTTGAGATAATTATCATTCTCAAGTAGTTTAAACTTAAGAGTCTTCTAAAGAAATTATAAGTTCTCCACTATAAATAGGTCTTTCTTTGGAAAAGTACAACACTAAAATTACTATACACACCGAGTGTGTGAGGAGATCAAAGAGGGTTCTTGAAGTGGTGAAACAATGACCTGTGACATTTGTGAGACAATTCGTTAGTGATCGTATTCAAGTAAGTTTAGCGATCAATATGCATATTGTTTAATCCTTCATTGGTATCAGAGGGGGTTAAGATTAGTCTCCATGCCATGTGTTTGTTCATAAGAAGCATGCTTAGATTCATATTGAAAATTGATTACACATGCTTGTTTTGTCCGATTTTTTGAATACTATGACAAACGATTATGCTTTTGGATGAAATTTTATATACGGATAAATGTATATGCATGTGATATTGTGATGTATGTGTTGCAAATTTCGGACCTAAACATAAATTGTATAGAGAGAAATTTGAAACTTTAGCTCAGTGTACCCAAAAATTTGTATGCTTATATGCTTTTGAACTACAATGTTTTCTTTTCTAAAATTTTTACATGGTTGTTGGAATCCTCTTGTCAAAAAATTTCTAATGGTCTATTATACGCATAATTTAAACAGCATGTGTAAAAGATATGAAGCTTTAAAGTTTTGAATTGAACCAACAAATTTATTGAAAAGTTTATGTAATATATGTTCATGATGAAACTGTGTTTCTAAGTCCTACACGTGCAAATAAAGAGGGTGTGCTGCACTCGCCACACATATGGTCTCTGATCAACGATTTGATGGTACTATTTGATAGAGACAGTGGCCGTCGCGAAAACGGGTCTCCAAAAAATGCCCTATGCATGCGAGGTAGCGTCAATCACCTGCCTAGCGCTCCGTGACCGCAGGTTCGGGTCGGATTTCCTTACCCGTGGTAAGCTAATGGGTCAAGCGAGATGGGATGGGTTATGCCATGCAAATGGGTCAGGAAATTGAATATGGGTTCGACCTAGATAAAAAAGACCCAAATTATATTTTATTCCAGGAAAAAACTTTTTTGTTTTTCTAGCAGGTTGGGCCGCGAGTGTTGGAGCGTGCATGCCCCATACGTAGATTTCAAAAGGTTAAGATTTTTTTCTTTTAAATTCTCAAATTTTAATTTTGAATTTTCTGTAATTTTTTCAAAATTTTTTGAGTTAGGAAAATAATTGGACTCAATTTTTATGACACTTATGACATGTTTGGTTTTGGGTAAAATATGATAAACTTTTAAGGTAATAAGAAAGAAGTTCTTGAAAGGCTAACACACTAGAGGGGGCTGAATTGTGTTCCTAAATTACAATGTAATCCCTTTTTTCTTACAATTTTAACAATTAATTATCAAATATCAAGTAAAACACAAATTTGGGCTCTAATGATTGTCTTAATCAAATTTTAAACAAGCGCAATATGTGATACATTATTTAATTAAAAATTAGTTAACAAACACACAAGAATCACCAGACAATGTAAAAAATTTAAATATGTACACCAATCGGATAAAAGTTATTTAATCTAACAATTCAAGTCAGAATGTAACGAAATTTGATATGCTATAGAACAACACCTTCATAAACACAGTATCAAAAATTCAGATAAAAATTCGAACTGTAACTATATGAACGATACACAGACATATTAGTAATCCGAAAAAGTAACAATCAAAAGTGTCTGTCCTTATGGTTTAGTAAAACCTCCGTTGATATAATTATCAACCTCAAGCAAATGACCAACACACAAGGGCAGCAAGTAAAAAATAAAGTACACAAAGATATATAGTGGTTCAGAGAGTCCTTCCTCCTACATCCACTACCTAAGCCTGCAAGTTTAGGATATCCAAATCCACTAATGGATAATGGTTTTATAAGTTCACCAACAACTAGGGATTTTATGCAAGCTAACCCCAAACTCTCACAACCAAGGTGTAACGCTCTGTCCCACGAAACCCTAATTCCTGGACTTGTAGCTCAGAACGCTACTTATATTACAGTATAAACTCAACCTACATTTGATACAGAACCACTTCAAGAAACAATTCCACAAAACTAATTATTAACCTAATTTGAAATAAAAGCCTCATCTTATATATTTTAAATAAGCAGTGACATCCAATTAATATACTACAAGTATACCACTTTGAATCTTATACTTTTCATCCTCGTTTTCGAATCTACACTTATTACAATACATCAAAGCTATTAACTATAAGTGCATAAATAAATGTAAAACTTAGTTGAGCAATCTTCTATGAAAACTAGCTTTCGTCACATGAACATATTCTTCATGGATCTATGGCGACACCATAAACTCCTGAATCAGCATAATCATCTAAGAAATCAATACCTGCTTCACGGAACATAGTGAGCCGATGTTGAATTATCGTGTGGCTCATTATAACGAAGAACTGAATGTTAAAGCCCAGAGATAAAGTTGAGCTGGACTTTTATGTATGAGGGTAGTTTTGTCTTTGTACATGCTGGACACTAGGTTTTTGTACATAAGCCCTATTATCTCTTGTAAGTTGTACGCAGCAATTTCATAGTGAAAGAAGAAGCTTCTCTGTGGACGTAGGCTATGTTGGCCGAACCACGTAAATCCCTGTGTCGAATCTTCTATTGTTTTGATTTCTTGTGCCTATGTGATCTTGTCTTGTGTGTGATCAATTTCAACAGCCGAGGCTAGTAAGTAATACTTATGCATGAATGCACATGAAGTTCATCTTTAAAAAAATAGTCAGCCATTTAAATCATTTTTCTAGTACTCGGGCCCTTAACCTAGGTAAACTGTTACAGTGCAACCGGTCGAGATTTTTCTTTAATTAGGTGCTCTACCAAAAGAACACTTTCCAGTCAAAAACTGTTTCTATTTTCATTTCCATTTCCAGTAAACCTCAACCTTAACTTTTTAATACACCCTCCCTGTAGGAGTTGTACCCGGTTCGTAAAAACAGCCTCTCATTAAATTAAAATTTTTCATTTTCATGTAATACAATGCATCGTGCTTATGAACAGTATTTAATAACTCAGTAAATCATACATAATGAGTCACTTCCAATAATATCAAAACCGTCATCATATTAGTCTCATATAAGTAAGAATCATTACAGAAAATATTATATCGAAATTACATTCCCAAATAAGATTCAATTCCATGACCATTCAACCATTAATTATTACATGTATACATATCATCACATAGTGGTTCACCATACACCGATACTCAAACATCACAATCAATTCAATCTTAAATAACAAACATATTAAATACAGATAATATTACAACAATAACAGTCTCATCAATATAACTCAACTATAAGCGACTGTTCCTGAAATTAATGATAACACCTATATTTATTAACATTACTTAAACAAATTATTTAATTTAATTACTGATCAACACTCATGTGTACTAGTCAACTGGGTCAGTCCAATTCTATCGAGTCGGGCAGACCCGGTTGCCTTTCTTCCTCCCACAAGCAGGTCTAACTGCCCCACTTGGATTCCATTTCCGGGTCACGGCCTGTGGTGGCA
The DNA here is from genome assembly GCA_963580455.1 of Euonymus europaeus. Classification (NCBI taxonomy): domain Eukaryota; kingdom Viridiplantae; phylum Streptophyta; class Magnoliopsida; order Celastrales; family Celastraceae; genus Euonymus; species Euonymus europaeus. Next base: position 7,147,524 of record OY756965.1, read on the forward strand.
CCGTGACCTGCACGATTGGCCTGAAATGGAAGGGGATGGTACGGTGAGTTCACCAAAGTTACCATCTATCGGAACGATGATCGAAACACGGAGAATCATGGTGACAAAGGTGGTGGTGGTACGAGTGCTTCTCGCGATATTTCTCGATGGTTGGTGCTCCATTTCATCCGAAAATGATGTCCTCGCATTCGTCTATCCGAGCTCGACCCCCTCGCACCAACATCATCGTCATCCTCCACTGATTTCCTCCCAGTCTGTGCTCGTATGGGTTGCTCTTTAGGGTTTTCTTTGGGTTTTGTGCTAATTATAAGATATTTCTATTTTAAACCCTTTAATTAGTCTTGTATTGTTATGCCCTTGTTCTTTCACAAAAATTTCAATAAATACCTATATATATATATTTACAATCGTGCATTACATATTTATTATTATTATTATTATATATTTTTATTTTGGTATTTAACTTCGAGAATTCAAAGAAATTCATTTTAACTCTAATTCGAATGATTCTTGCGCTCTTAAATTTTATTTTCTTTGTATAATTCAATAAAATTACTTTGTTCCTAATTTAGATTTTCCTCTATATCTATTCTATTTTTTTATTCTAATTTTCCCATAAAATGCATCCATCTAAATTCCCTATAATTTAGGTCGGGGTGTCACACAAGATTTCAGGGTAGCTAAGAACTAAGGTTTTCAAGTTGTACCCCAAACTCATCTCACAACCTCACAAGTGTTTTTGTCCAACAAAAGGACTTTACAAGTGTTTAGGTACAAGGTTCTCTCAAGATTAGCTCAAGGCTATTTGGTTGAGGAACACTCAAGAACTAGAGATGATGCTCATGGGTAGATTAAGAATAAGCTCAAGATGTGGCAATTAATTTATCACAAATTCACACAAAGCTCTCAAGAAGATCTAGATGAGATTAGGAGAAGCTTTGTTGAGAAATAGTCAAGAATACCAAAAGGTAGACCCATAGGTAGGGATGATTTTTTGGTTGTTTGAGTGATTGTTTGGATCTCTCGAAAAGATATGTGTAGGCTTGAATGATTTGTAGCACAATAAGATTGTGAGATCTTGGAAGAATCTTGAATAAAGGTTTGATGTTGAGAGGATTTGAAGCTCAAAGACTTAGCTTGCAAATGTTCTTCCACCTTCCAACACAAGCCAAACCTTTTTTTTCTTTTCAAAACAAGATAATCTTGGCCGTTGGATGAAAAATAAATCTTGATCTTGGTCCTTCTTTCTTCTTCTAATCTTGACCTTGAAAATTTAGAAGCGATAACTCATTGCCATTGAAAATCAAACCATTGGCTTCAAGATGAAGAATTGTTCTTCTTTTGTTAAGGTTTGTTTGGATGAAAGAAATCTTCCTTATTTATGATGGAAGCCTTTCCAAACCAAGCCAAGCAAGCTCTTTCTTGATTCTACTACAAAGAAAAACTTTTCAACCATTTCTCTCTCCTTCATCCCCCAAGAAATAAATGTTCCCACAAAGTGGACCAATCATTTCAAACTTGAAACCTCTTTTAAATTCTTGGCAACAAACACATAGGAAGACTTCTGGAAGCTTGAAAAATTAATTATCCATCAACAAAACTCTATTCACATGGCTGGAAGAAATTCTTTTTGCTCAAGAGAAGTCAAACTTTTCCCAAATAGATGTATGAATTTATGAATTTTCATAGCCATTGGAGTTCAATTGATGTATGAATTTATAAGTTTCAACAAATAAATGTATGAATTTTCATAGCCATTGGAGTTCAATTGATCACTCAATTTCATCAAATAATCTCAAATAGTGTTATATCATATACACACAACTACACTAACTTTGATAGAGAAATTTAGCAGCTTTCACTCAAAATTTATTCATCCACTCTAAAGAAGAAATGTTCCTCTATTTCTTAAATAGTTTTTTAGAACAAGAATCAAGTCATTTATAGATCTTATGAATAAGTTGTGATTCAACCAATGTGTACATAGTGTGATGTTTGAGCGGTTTTCGTAATGTAATCCAAGAATGAACAAGTCCAAATTCATTCAATTAATATCAAACATGAATCCAGAGATATATAATGAAGCCTAAATAAATTATTGCGATCATTCTATGCTTTATCCAAATTCATTCAAATATGTGCACAATCAAATAGTATATTAAATATTTTTGCATAAAAATACAAATGTAGGACCTATGATCCAACAGTTCTATCTAAGGATGAGTGTTGTTTAATTGATTGCAGAATTATTTGTAAGGCCCCCTTTCATGGCAACGCCTTAAATGTTAATTTTTGTTTCCATACTTTATAAATTAAATATGTTCATTTTTGTCCTCAAAAATTGATTTGGTATATTAATGTGACAATTTGATATTAGGGTTATTATATGCTTTACATAGAATATTATTTTCTCTCTTACACATATATACAAAAGGTGAATATTTTCATTTTCTTCAATAAATTATGCCTAAATAAAAATGCCTAAAAGAAATTAATTTTGTTGATTGTAGCAATGGTAAGGACAAGATTGTGAGTTGTTCCTGCTTCTAGATGTACTACTTGGAAGTCCAATCTAGAAAAGAATAGACATTTGAGCTTAGATTTAAGTGATGATCAGTCCTAGTGGTCTAGCATTAATGACATGCAAGATGGGTCTCAAGGGGAAGTTAAATCGAATCTTAAGGAAGACCTTGAAGTAGATCCTGAAGAGGATTCTATGGAGGACTAGGCTTTTTCTAATGGTGAACCTAAATTTATCAAAACTTCACCCCAAGCTGATGTCATGGATATTTCGTTAGATGATGAGATGGTAGAGATTATCAATATATATTCTTCTTCAGAGGTTACTGAGATTTCTTCTGATTATGAAGAAGATGATGTGGAAGAAGATTCAACAACAATTTTTTTTGCGTTCATTGTTTCTCACCAATTTGTCCAAAATGTGGACAACATGTTTGTCCTCCAAATACAATACTAAGGCAAGTGTGTCCCCGGCTACCTCAGGACAACAATTATAATTTATTTTTAGGATTTAGTAGCTTAGGATCATTGGTCCTTTTAAGACATATTTCCCTTTGTAGTTTTAATTGATAACAATTATGTCAGTTTGCATATTTTATTTGATATTATATTCATAAAATATTTTGGAACAATTTGTTTTAACTCTAATGATTGGAGTATGCATATAAGAATTGATTATATGTGATGACGTCCCAAATCGGTCCAAGACGTATCAGGATAGGTTTGAACAAGAGCTTTCTCGTCTGTTGATGTCATTCCTCGGATTAGCTTCTCTCTGATAATAGAATGATCCTGTGACAAAGAGCAAACGTAAGCTAGAGGCCCGCCAGAGAGTGTTCTCTGGCGTTGGCGCTCCGACGCTCAAGTCAGATGCGAGCACAAAGGAACTCTGTGAAGTGCACTGCTCGGTGCTCTTGTAATTAGTCAAAAAATCCTCCTTTTTACCTGAGGGTTTACCCCTTTTTATAGTGAAGGTAGTTCCTGTTTGGGTAGTTCATGACAGCTTTTTACCACTCTGAGGACGGGTACCGAGGAATGTACATCCTTCTTCTCGGTACCGAGCATGAAGCTGGTGACAATTATATCCACGTGTCGGGTTGTCATTGTAGGGGAAAATTATCCTCATCACTTGCCCCCTCAGACCTGTGATTGGTCATCGTAGGACCAATGATAGGTCTGCATGAGTGGACGTTTGAGTTCCCGAGGCTGACATTAAATGTGAGTCGTTGAACGGCTAAGATTTAATTGATCTTGATCCAGTGGTCATCTGATGTGCAGAGGTTGAGCGGCCCAGATGAGAGAAGGCGGTACGTCTCGTCATCGGGTCCGTTGACCGGGGCGGTCTTCGACTTTAAATAGCGAGGACATCACTGTCCAATTCATTTGCTGCCAAAATTGAGAGCCCCGAGCATTGTCAATCCGAGCAAACGTAATCTTCTTTTTCCGAGCAAATACTATCTCTTCTTCGTCTCATCAGGTACGAGAAATGTCTTCCCCTTCTTCGGATAGTAATATTAATGTGTTAGAGGAAGCCGATTTAGGAACTTCTCCTTCCACCTCTAACTCTCCTCCTGTTAGGACGAGCATTAGGCTACCCTTAGCAGAACGCCCTTTCTTTGCCCCTCCTGGATTCGAAATACAGGAGGCCCGAGCAGCAGGTGATGGTTCTAGGGAGCCTAGGAATCTTAGCTGTAGCCTTTCAGCCTCCGAGGTGGAATCCCAACGCAAGTTGTTCGGTATTCCCTACCCTTGTAGGCCTGTGCCCGAGGGAGTATCTCCATTCCGTCCTCAACATGGGGAGTTTGCCATTTCTACCACCGCATTATCATTTGGTTGTCGGATACCGATTGCCCCAGCAATATGCTCCTTCTTTGATCGGTTCGACATTTGCCCAACCTGCCTTGCTCCCAATTCTTGGGTGTTTCTCGGCACAATTCTATACTACTGTGCCGAGCTTCGCGTCCCTTTTTCTTCTAATGTCCTTCAACACATTTTCTCCCTTTGTAGAGCTCCGAGAAACCCTGGACTTTGCTATTTAAAGTTCAAGAAAGGTCTGGTTGCTCCAAAATATTCCTCTTCCAATCATCATTGGAAGTCGAGTTATTTCTTTGTTCGGATGCCCTTGGGCGAGGACGAGGATCTTCCTTTTAGGACCTCGTGGGTTGTCCCAAAATTCAGTAAGTTCAAGCGACTTCCCCAACTTTCTCCTCAGGAGCTTGACTGGTATCTTACTCTCAGAGGTCCTTTTACTAAGCCTTCTGTGCCTATGATATGCCGAGCTGTAGACTTTACAAGGGCTCATAGGTCCGAGCAAGCGATGCAAGGTGGGGACCTGCTCTTGCTCGGTTTTGTTTATAACTTTGTTATACTAATCATGTTGATGACTGATTCTTGTTACTTCTCAGATATGTCGTCGGCCGCTGATTACCTGAAGTTGCAGAAGAGGACTGCCAACTTGGGCAAGAAGAGGAGACCTGATGGGGGTGCTGAGCCGAGCAAGAAAAAGAGGGTTACCCCCGTTGAGGGTGCCCAAGTCAGACCAGGCCGAGGAAAAGACTTGGGTCGCGGTCGCGGTGTCTTCGTTTCCACCCCATCTTTCCGGGCCGTTGGATCTCCTTCTCGTACATCCGACGCCCGCTCTTCCTCTCCTCCTCACAGGATGGGAGACGTTCACATTCCTCGGTGGAATGTGCGTCTATCTGATACAGTGACCAATCCTCGGGTGGCGTTGGAGATGCTCGAGAAGCTGTCTCTTCCCTCGGACCAAAGGCGAGCTGAGGAGATGGCCACCGAGGAGAGGATGGAGGCTTCGGCTGTTAAGCTGATGGAGGTACATCTTTCCGCTCGGAACATTGTTTAGCAAGTTTTCCTTCAGCTTGCTTAATAACTCATTTCTTCTGTTGTTATTTGCAGTTGACTTCGCTTCTCGGGAAGTTGTCGCTTGACATACGAAGCTCCGAGGCCGAGAAGAAGACTGCCGCCCAAGAAATTTTTCTACTCAAGGGAGCTATTGGTCGGACAGAGACCGCTTTGAAGCTGACGAGGTTGGAACTCGAGAAAACGCAGGCATCAGAGAATCTGATGGCTACGAAGCTGAAAGAAGCCGAGGATGAGCTCGCAAGACAAAGGTCAGCAGCTGAGGCTGAAGGGGCCGTCCTGTTTGAAAGCGGGCGACAAACTGGTCTCCGAGAGTTTCGCGACTCTAAGGAGTTCCAACTTACCCTTAAGCAAGAAGGCTTTTTCTGCTTCCAGGCTGCTGTCAAAGAAGCTCGGAGGTTCCTCGTCGGCAAAGGCCAGAGCTCGGACATTTTGGATGAGCTGTGTCCAGTCATCGCGGGGAAAGACGACGAGGATGTGGTGAAGGAAGATGCCTACGAGCAGTTCCGCCTACTTCAAGAGGATGAGGGGGATGTCGAGGAGGACATCGATGGGTACACGGAGACCGATGCTCCGCTGATCTGATGGCTACGAAGCTGAAAGAAGCCGAGGATGAGCTCGCAAGACAAAGGTCAGCAGCTGAGGCTGAAGGGGCCGTCCTGTTTGAAAGCGGGCGACAAACTGGTCTCCGAGAGTTTCGCGACTCTAAGGAGTTCCAACTTACCCTTAAGCAAGAAGGCTTTTTCTGCTTCCAGGCTGCTGTCAAAGAAGCTCGGAGGTTCCTCGTCGGCAAAGGCCAGAGCTCGGACATTTTGGATGAGCTGTGTCCAGTCATCGCGGGGAAAGACGACGAGGATGTGGTGAAGGAAGATGCCTACGAGCAGTTCCGCCTACTTCAAGAGGATGAGGGGGATGTCGAGGAGGACATCGATGGGTACACGGAGACCGATGCTCCGCCGATTCCTCCGAGGAATGAAGAAGTCGACGTGCCCCTTCCTTCTGTTGAGGGTGAGGCAGAGAGGACTGCCGAGGAGCTAGTTGATATTGAAAATTAGGATTTGGCCCTTGTTCTCTTCCTTCTTGATCAAACTCTGTTCTCAACATTTGTAAATAACGTTTTTAATTTTAATGAAGTCGAGTTCTTTTCTTCCCATTTCTTGTCTATTACTGTCCATCTTTTTTTTCGGAAATCATTACTTAAAACGCAGCTTGTTGTAGCTGATTTGAGAACAAGTAGAGCTGTGGCCCAAATTTGCTCGGGTCGTAGCCAACTTGTTTCCCTGCTTGGCTGTTGTAACTCAAATTAAATGAGTTGAAACAAAACCATGTTTGCTGTGGCCCAAACTTGCTCGGGTCGTAGCTAACTTATTTTTCTGCTTGGCTGTTGTAACTCAAATTAAATGAGTTGAAACAAAACCATGTTTTTCCTCGGTCCCCTGACCTTAGTGGGCTTGTAATAATGCTCAGGCATTGAGGTTGACTTGTGCCGAGCAACGCTTACTTTTGAGGATCCTTATAGCAAAACAAACTACTTTCATTGAATCAGCAAAATCCTAAGTCTCGTGTAAGAAACGAGTTTTGAAATGGAAATTGTGCTTAAGTACATGCCAGCAGGATGAAATTAAACATAGTATCTTCGAAGGTTCTCGGCATTCCAAGGTCTCATCTCTCCAGGCTTCTCGGGATTTTCCAGTTTGTAAGTACCATCAAGCAGAACTTTGATAACTCGGAAAGGTCCTTCCCAAGTTTCTCCGAGCTTACCTGGATGCCTTCCGGCAGCAGCAGCTTTCCTTAGAACCCAGTCTCCTTCTGAAAACTTCCTTGTTCGGACCCTTTTGTTGTAATATCGGGCCGTTCTTTGTTTGTAAGCAGCAATCCTGATCCGAGCAGTCTCTCGAGCTTCTTCCAAGAAATCAAGATTGTTGAGCAATAAGTCACTGTTACCTGATTCTTCAAACTCAGTTATACGAGGAGTGGGAACTCCAATTTCAACTGGGATAACAGCTTCTGATCCGAATACTAAGGAGAAAGGTGTCTCTCCTGTTGATGTCCGAGGCGTAGTCCGATAAGACCAGAGGACGCTATGGAGCTGTTCAGTCCAGAGTCCCTTGGCTTGGTCCAGACGAGCCTTGATTCCTTGTAGTATGATTCGGTTGATGACTTCTACTTGTCCATTAGCTTGAGGGTGAGCTACAGCAGTAACCCTGAGGTTGATGCCGTGTTCGTCACAAAACTGCCGTATATTGGCACTCACAAACTGTCGGCCATTATCAGTAATAAGGATCCGAGGAACACCATATCTGCAGATGATGGTTTTCCAAATGAAGTCTTTCACCTTGTGGTCAGTGATTGTGGCCAGAGGCTCGGCTTCAACCCACTTCGTGAAATAATCCACTGCCACTATGAGAAACTTCCTTTGGGCTGTTGCCTGAGGAAAAGGTCCTAACAAATCCAGCCCCCATTGTGCAAACGGACAAGGGTTCTCCATCACTGTAATCTCCGACGGTGGGTGATGCGATACGTTGGCATGTCTCTGGCACTTGTCACACTTCCTCACCAACTCCTTTGCATCCTTGTTCATGGTCGGCCAGTAATACCCGCAGCGCAAGACCTTGTTTGCTAAGGTCCTTGCACCGGAGTGGCTGCCGCATATTCCTCCATGAACTTCTCGGAGAGCGTAATCTGACTCTCGTGGAGCAAGGCACTTAAGGTAAGGGAGTGTGTAAGATCGTCGGTAAAGGGTGCCTTGAATAATTGAATACCTCGCTGCCCTTGCTCGGAGACTTTTAGCCTCGTTCCTGTCTTCTGGCAATTGCCCCTCCGTGAGGAAGGCGCGTATTGCATCCATCCAAGATCGTTCAGTGTTGATCTCCGCAATTTCTTTAACAAAGATGCTAGGTTTAGGAAGCATTTCTATCCGAACTGAGGAAGCATGATCTTTCTTGCTTGTTGACGCAAGTCGGGCTAATACGTCTGCTTGCTGATTTTCTTCTCGAGGCACTCTCAGTATTTCAACATTCGGGATCTCACTCATCAGCTCCTTAGCTTTTGCAAGATATTTGATCATATTGGAGCCTCTCGCCTCATATTCTCCACGGACCTGCTCGGTGACGAGCTGTGAATCGCTGTGAATCAGCAAATTGCGAACCTCTAGCTCGATGGCCAGCTTTAATCCAGCTAGCAGAGCTTCATATTCAGCCTCGTTATTAGAGGCTTTGAATTGGAAACGGAGGGCATACTCAGTGGTCATGCCCCCGGGTCCGAGAAGCAGAATCCCTGCTCCGCTGCCATCCTTGTTCGTAGATCCATCGACGAAGAGTTGCCATTGCTCCTGCGGCGCTTCTTCCTCTAAAGGATGTTGGCATTCCGTAACGAAATCCGCGAGGACTTGAGCTTTGATTGCTCTTCTCGGCTCGAAGTAGATATCAAACTGACTAAGTTCGACTGACCACTTAATAAGTCTTCCCGATATGTCTGGATTCTGTAAAATGCTCTTGAGCGGCTGATCAGTCAGCACTGTAATTGTATGGGCTTGAAAATATGGTCTCAACTTCCTAGCCGTGGTGACTAGTGCCAGGGCCATTCTCTCGGCCTTGGCGTATCTCTTCTCGATTGCAGTGAGAATCTTACTAGTGTAGTATATTGGCCTCTGAACCTTATCCTCTCCCTCGCTTACGAGCACGGCACTCACTGCATGCTCAGTGGTAGCTAAGTAGAGGGATAACGGCTCTCCTTCCTTTGGAGCAGTGAGTAGAGGTGGTCGACTCAAATAAGACTTGAGCTCTTCGAAAGCTTCTTGACAGTGCTCATTCCATTCAAAGTCGGTTGTTTGCTTAAGTGCGTTAAAGAAGTGTTTACAGCGATCTCCTGATCTGGCGAGAAATCGGTTTAGTGCTGCAGTTCGCCCGGTGAGTTGTTGAACCTCCTTCTTGTTCCTCGGGGCTTGCATGTTAATTATCGCTAACACCTTTTCAGGGTTCACCTCAATTCCTCGTTTGGAGATGAGGAAACCGAGGAATTTACCCGATGAAACGCCAAAAGCACACTTCTCGGGATTGAGCTTCATTCCAAAATTGTTTAAAACATTAAATACATCCTGCAAGTCGCCCAAGTGCTCCTCGGGTTTTTTGCTTTTAACGACTATATCATCGACGTACGCTTCAACTGTCTTTCCGAGCATTGGGGAGAACATTTTGTTGACTAGCCGTTGATAGGTAGCCCCTGCATTCTTCAATCCAAAAGGCATAACTTGGTAGCAATATGTACCCTCAGGGGTAACAAACGAGGTGTGCTCCTCGTCATCTTGATGCATCTGAATCTGATGGTATCCTGAGTAGGCATCAAGGAAACTGAGGAGACCCTTTCCCGAGGTTGCGTCTACCAATTGGTCTATTTTTGGCAGCGGGTAGCTATCCTTCGGACAGGCCTTGTTTAGGTGAGTGAAGTCTACACACATGCGCCATTTACCATTCTGTTTGGCTACCATAACAACATTAGAAAGCCATTCCGGATATTGTACTTCGCGGATGAAGTCAGCATCTAAAAGCTTGTTAACCTCTGTTTTAATGGCTTCTTGCCTGTCTTGTGCAAAATTCCTCTTCTTTTGCTTTACTGGTCGGCTACCCAGTTTGATACTCAGATGGTGAGTGATAACATCAGCACTGATACCCGGCATCTCATGTGCATTCCATGCAAATGTGGTGATGTTTTCCAAAAGTAGATTCGTCAAGCCTTCGCTTAAATCTTTGCTAAGCCCGGAACCATAGTACAATTTCTTCTCCGTTGCATGCTCGACAGGAAGTGCGATGAGTTGTTCGCCTGGCGAGGGCTTCAAGATTTGATTATTCTGATCATCGACCAATTCTATGATTGAGACTGGCTTTTTCTTTTCTTTTAGATCGGTTACATACATCTGGCGAGCGAGCTTTTGGTCGCCCTGAACTTCTCCTACTCCTTGATCAGTGGGGAATTTCATTTTCAGGTAATAAGTTGAGATAACTGCTCGGGCCTTATGAAGCAGTGGTCTGCCAATCAACGCGTTGTATGGGGTCTTCACATCGACGACCAGAAGTTCCACCATAAATAATTTTGATCTCGGGTAATCACCCAAGGTTATGGGTAGACTTATTATCCCGACAGGGACAACTTGTTCTCCCGTGAAACCGTATAGGGGTGAAGAAAACTTCTTCAAGCTCTCTCTCGGAAGGTTCATCTGTTTGAAGGCATGATAGAAAAGAACATCCGCTGCGCTCCCGTTATCAATCAAGACCTTCTTGACCGTGTAGTTGGCGATGATAACATCAATGACCAACGCATCGTCATGGGGCTGGTGCAGACCATCCCCGTCTTTCTCCGAGAATGTTATCTTCTCCTCCCCCGTTCTCGTTCTCTTTGAATTCTCGTGGATCTGATGCACAGTCCGAGCATATGCTCTCCTCCCAGATGAACTTTCTCCTCCCGAAGCTAGGCCACCGACTATCATACCAATGGTACCAGCCGTTCCACGATTTCGATGGCGAGGGGATTCCTCTCGCCGCCTCCTCTGTCGCCTGTCTTCATTCTCTCTTAGGCCTCTTGGATTTTCTTTTCTTCCTTCTCTTTCTCGTTTGTCTCCCACCGAGCTAGTAAAACGCTTAAGGTATCCTCTCCGGATTAAGTTTTCTACCTCGTCTTTCAGGTGGCGACATTCATCAGTGTTGTGACCAGGGCCCCGGTGGAATTTACAATACTTGTCGCTCTCCATCCTACCTGGACTTGGCTTCTTCTTTGCCGGCCACCTGACGATGTCACGATCCTGTATCTCATTCAATACTCTTTTCAAAGAAGAATTGAGTGGAGTGTAGGAATCATATCTCTCAAGTTTGGCTCGGTCATCTCTTCTGGTGAATGATCTACTGAATCCACTATTTTTCCTCTCTGTTCGTCGACCGCCGTCTGACCTTCTCCTCGGGGGAGATCTGTCTAAGGATTGCTCCGCTACATGTGGTTCAGCCATCATTTCGTCAGCAGTAATGTATTTTTCAACTCTTGAGAGCAGTTCGGGGATACTTTTCGGATTCTTTTTCGACAATGAATGCTTTAGCGTCACATGTCGCACCCCAGTCGTGAAGGCTGTAATGGCTATGATCGGCTGAAGGTCCGGTATCTCTAAGCAATCGCTGTTGAACCGAGTTACAAATTCCCTCAAACTCTCCTGCGGTTTCTGTCTAATGGTAACCAGTGTGGCATTGGTCTTCTTCACCGGTCTTGAGCTTGCAAAATGAGCAACGAACCTGTTTGTTAGGTCGTCAAAACTGTGAATGCTGCCTTGTGGCAGAGCTCTGAACCAACGCCTTGCCACTCCGACAAGCGAGACTGGGAAGATTTTGCAGCAAGCTTCCTGAGAGGCCCGCTGGAACTCCATCATGGTTTGAAAGCCGATAACATGGTCTAGGGGATCCCCTGTTCCATTATACTTTTCCACACTGGTAACCTTAAAGCTTGTCGGTACCCGAGCTTGTTGCACCTCGGTCGACAATGGAGTCAAGTTCCTATCCCAATCCATTGTATCCAAGAAGGGACGACCTTGCAAAGCAGCTATTTTGCGATCCACTACCCCCTCGATGAACTTGCTATCCCCCTCGTAAGTATGAGTGGGCTGAGTTCTTCGAGCAATAGTTACCGAGGTTCCTGGAACGTCGGGATTTCTTGACTCATCAGTTTGAGAGTGGTCATTTCTCGTCTCATGAGAAATGCTCTCATTTTGGATTGGTTGGTGACCTTGCACTTGTCCTTGGATCGTATCCAGGCGTTGCGCGAGAACATTCATCTGTTGCAATAGTTCAGCGATCTGATCTTGCATCAATGGTTGAGGCTGCTGCTCGGCATTTTCGTTTGCTGCCTCAGCCTGTTGTTCTTCTCCTCTAAAAGCTCTAGCCCGAACCATAATTTTTGTTATGGAGTCCCACAGACGGCGCCAATCTGATGACGTCCCAAATCGGTCCAAGACGTATCAGGATAGGTTTGAACAAGAGCTTTCTCGTCTGTTGATGTCCTTCCTCGGATTAGCTTCTCTCTGATAATAGAATGATCCTGTGACAAAGAGCAAACGTAAGCTAGAGGCCCGCCAGAGAGTGTTCTCTGGCGTTGGCGCTCCGACGCTCAAGTCAGATGCGAGCACAAAGGAACTCTGTGAAGTGCACTGCTCGGTGCTCTTGTAATTAGTCAAAAAATCCTCCTTTTTACCTGAGGGTTTGCCCCTTTTTATAGTGAAGGTAGTTCCTGTTTGGGTAGTTCATGACAGCTTTTTACCACTCTGAGGACGGGTACCGAGGAATGTACATCCTTCTTCTCGGTACCGAGCATGAAGCTGGTGACAATTATATCCACGTGTCGGGTTGTCATTGTAGGGGAAAATTATCCTCATCAATATGTATATTATTTTTATGTCATTCAATGATCATTTAGAGTGTAAATTTGAATGTGATGCGAAACATATTAAGACCTTGAAGTAGATCCTAAAGAGGATTCTATGAAGGACTAAGCTTTTTCTAATGGTGAACCCAAATTTATCAAGACTCCACCCCAAGCTCAAGTCATGGATATTTCGTTAGATGATGATATGGTAGAGATTATCAATATACATTCTTTTTTAGAGATTATTGAGATTTCTTCTGATTATGAAGAAGATGATGTGGAAGAAGATTCAAGAAGATTTTTTTTTTTTTTGTGTTCAATGTTTTTCATCAATTTGTCCAAAATGTGGACAATATGTTTGTCCTCCAAAAACAATACTAAGGCATGTGTGTCCCCGGCTACCTCAGGACAACAATTATAATTTATTTTTAGGATTTAGTAGCTTGGGATCGTTGGTTTTTTTAAGACATATTTCCCTTTGCAGTTTTAATTGATAACAATTATGTCAATTTGAATATTTTATTTGATATTATATTCATAAAATATTTTGGAACAATTTATTTTAACTTTAATGATTGGAGTATGTTTATAAGAATTGATTATATGTTAATATATATTATTTTTATGGCATTCAATGATCATTTAGAGTGTAAATTTGAATGTGATGCGAAACATATTAAATATTGTATTAGTCTCATATGTAAACATTTCTTTTCATGACTAGTAGCTTTTACGAAAAGTATCGTCGCTGATCTCAATGCTGAAGTGAAGTTGATTGATAAGAATTACGATGTTTGGTATTGTAAAATTCAATATATGTTAAAAGAGTAGGATATGCTAGAGACTATGACACAACCTATGGTGGAACCTGAACAAGGTAGCACGACTGCAAATGGAGGCTTATCTAGCTTTTAAATGCAAAGATCGAGTTGCTCGCTTATTTATGTTAAGTAGTATGCCACTTTGGGTGCAGTTAAACTACAAATGGGTGGCACCTCCAGAATGAGGTTCCACCAGCTTTCTCTAAACTTTGATAGTTATGTCAAGCATCCAAATTATACGATGAGGTTATTTCTTGGTTATTCTACTCATTCTAGAGCTTATAGAGTTTTTAATGATAAGTCTAAGGTTGTGGAAGAAAGTGTGCGTGTTAAATTCGATGATATGTTTTCACTTGATCCAAATGTGCTTGTAGAGAAGAAATTTCAGGTTTTGAAGGGTTAGATCATCCAAAGAGTTCACACTCTAATGGTGGTCATGATCTACAAATAAAAGAGGGTGATGATTTATTGGTGGGAAGCTTGAAGGAGATGGAAATCTCAAATGATGCTACATCAAATCAAGAAAACCAAGTGGAAGCTATGTCTAACAATGAAGATCATGATGAGCATGGTAATGATATACAATTGGCAGCTCTAATAATCAAGGAAATAGGCTTCAAAAGAAGGACAAGCACATGCATCCTAAAGAGCTTATCATTGGAGACTTCTCAAAAGACATTCAAACAAGATCAAGATTGAATTCGACGGTCAACTCTCATCCTTTAAATCTTTATGCTATGATATCTATGATAGAACCTAAGAATGTAAAAGATGCTTTAATTGATGAGGATTGGATTTTTGTTATGCAAGAAGAACTTGAACAATTTGAAAGAAGCAAGGTTTGGACACTTGTTCCAAAACCTAGAGACCACACCATTATTGGAACCAAATGGGTGTTTAGAAATAAGATGAATGAGAACGGTGAAGTGACTAGGAATAAGGCTAGGCTAGTAGCTCAAGGTTATTGTCAAGAAGAGGGTATAGATTATGAAGAAACCTTTGCACCGGTTGCAAGGTTGGAGGCCATTAGACTTTTATTAGCTTTTGCATGCTATAAGGGTTTTAAACTTTTTCAAATGGATGTTAAGAGTGCTTTCTTGAATGGTGTGATAAATGAGGAAGTGTATGTTAAACAACCTCCGGGTTTTGAATCTAAAGAATACCCTAATCATATTTATAAATTAGACAAGGCATTGTATGGCTTAAAGCAAGCACCTAGGGCATGGTATGAGAGACTTAGTAAATTCTTGTTAGAAAAGGATTTTTCTTGTGGTAGTACTGATAATACTTTGTTTACTAAATGCAAAGGTGATGACTTGTTGATTGTGCAAATATATGTGGATGGCATTATATTTGGTGCTACTTTGGAATCAATGTGTGATGAATTTGCTATGTGCATGAAAAGTGAATTTGAAATGTCCATGATGGGTGAGTTAACATATTTTCTAGGATTGCAAATTAGACAAACCTCACATGGAATTCACATAAGTCAAACTAAATACACTTATGACTTGCTTAAAAGGTTTGGTATGGATTTGTCTAAAGGATGTTCTACACCAATGGGGGTGACATCTAAATTAGAAGTCGACCTTAAAAGCAAAGAGGTGGATCAAAAGATGTATAGGTCTATGATTGGAAGTTTACTTTATTTGACCGCATCTAGGCCGGATATCATGTTTAGTATGTGTATGTGTGCTAGATATCAATCTAATCCTAAAGAATCACACTTAACGGCCGTTAGGAGGATATTGAGATATTTGAAAGATGCACCAACCTTAGGGTTATGGTATGATAGAAAATCTTCATTTGACTTTCATGCTTTTAGTGATGCCGATTATGGAGGTTGTAGAATCGATAGGAAAAGTGCAAGTGGAACATGCCAATACCTAGGGAACATGCTTATATCTTGGTTTTCAAAGAAACAAACTTGTGTTCCTCTAAGTACAACCGAAGCCGAATACATGGCCATAGGTAGTTGTGTTGCACAAATTCTATGGATTAAACAACAATTGATTGATTTTAATATGTCATTTGATAACACACTTATTCAATGTGACAACATTAGTGCAATCCATTTATCTAAGAATCTGGTTCATCATGGAAAAGCCAAACACATTGAGATTAGACATCATTTTATAAGAGATCATGTAGCTAAAGGAAACATTGTGCTTGAACATGTTGAAGGAGAACACAATATTGCCGATTTGTTTACAAAACCATTAGCTAAGGATAGGTTTATAAAATTAAGAGATGCATTAGGATTGATTGATGCACCTTGAATGCATGGTCTTTACTTGATTGCATGTGACACATCTCAATTGGTTATAAATACTTATTTGAATGAGATGCACATGTGTAGGGGGAGTTCCCAAATAAACTCTTATGTGTTTGATGTGATTTCATGCTTAAATGATGAACCATGATTGCTTCCATGTTATTGGTATTCGTTGCTAGCATATATGAGCTTGAGA
Organism: Euonymus europaeus; assembly: GCA_963580455.1. Lineage (NCBI taxonomy): Eukaryota > Viridiplantae > Streptophyta > Magnoliopsida > Celastrales > Celastraceae > Euonymus > Euonymus europaeus. The sequence goes on from OY756965.1 coordinate 7,163,608, forward strand.
ACATATTTGATCTTTAATTGGTATTTTAAATGTTTTTACATGGCTTAGGAAGCATTAGTTGATGCACTTCATTGAGTTAAAACCATTCATTGTTTTTGAAGTTGCATTACCCCTATTTTCTCACCTTTTTGAGTTCTTACAAAAAGGGTGAGAGATAATGGATGAAAAAGTGCATATGATTGCATATGATTTGATTAAAAATGCATCTTAGTTGCAAAACTTAAGGGGGAGTGAGCTTGCCATGTTATGGGGGAGTAGGAAGCTTAAAGTTAGGGGGAGCATAATAAGATTTTGAAAATCTGAAAATGTATCTCAAAATTTCATTTGATTTCAACATGGAGATACAATTTTCCTCACTTTATGCAAAAGGTTTGTTATCTAAATTCTATTGATAATCAAATAGCTCTTTTACATCATGTAATTTTGTAATCACCAAAAAGGGGGAGATTTTTGGACCATAGGTCCTACATTTGTATTTTGATGCAAAAATACATATTTGACTATTTGATTGTGCTCAACTTTGGATGAATTTGGATAAATCATGAAATGAATTATATCTACTGATTTAAGCTTCATTATATATCTTTGGAATCATGTTTGATCATGTTTGATATAAATTGGATGAATCTGGACTGACTTATTTTTCGATGCTAAAATCTGTCACAACATCACACTGCGCACACGTTGGTTGAACAGTCATAACTTATTCATATGAGCTCTGATTGACTTGATTCTTATTTTGAAAATTATTTAAGACACTCTGAAATTTTTCATTGTCAAATAGTGTCAGGTCAATTTTAAGTTTATCAGGTTCAATTTGTCTGTTGAAATTAATTCACCTTTGCGGTCATTAAACTGGGCTAGTTGAGATTTGCATAATCAAATTGAATGACCAAATGACCTCAGTTATAAGTGAAATTTTGTATGCACATTCAATTATATATGAAATGATTTATCATGTGCTTACTTGTATTTTATTAAGCTTATAACATGTTGATTAACCTAAGTGCTAGCATTGAAGCTCTTTGAGCTTACAAGCAAAAGTGGGATGTTTTGTCATCTATTCTTTTTGTAGGCTTAATCAACTGATCATCATGAGCCTATTTTAAGTATCATGAAGCTGATTCTATTGAGAAAATTTGTGCATCATGATTTGAAGCTCATTTAGACAAGTTTGGACATGGTCAACCCTACTTCGTTCAAGTTTGACATTTTGTGTGCAAGAAATGGTTCCAGCCGTGTGCGTTGTGTTATTATTGCAGGATAATTAACTCAAGAACTTCTAGAAGCTTTATTATTTGTTTTGGAGTCAACAAAGTAGAGGGAATACAAGTTTGAAATACTTGGTTGGTAGTGTGCCTAACACTTGCACTATGGAGACAAGGAAGAGACAAGGGAGAGACAAGATGACATACAGCTGTAATATTTCCAGAATTTAAGATGGACTTGTTTGGCATCCGTTGGAGAAAGTTGCTACATACAGAAGAGTAATGTGTTTGATCCAAACAAGGTGCAGCCCATGGTGACTTTCTTGGAGAAATATGTCCAACGGCTTGATCTTCAATGGCTGAGATCAATTTCATTTGAATTAAAGAAAGGTCCAGATTTGAAAGTAGCTTCAAGGGCCAAGATTTGAAGATGTATTGATCCAATGGCTGACTTGGTTTTGTTTGTTTTGAAGAGAGAAGGGTTGGCCATTCTTGCAAGGGGAAAGATGCATTTGCAAATTTTTACTAAGTGTTCAAGCTTACTTTCTCTCAACTTCATCTTCTTGATTCAAGCTTCTTCTTTGCGATCTCTTGCTACCACTTTGATTACATTCAAGCCATCATCTTCCTATTTGAAAGAGAGATCCAAAAACTCCTTGAACCACCCCAAAATCTTTCTACCCGTGGGTACTCTTGGTGTGTTCTTGAGAGTTCTTCAACAAAGCTTCACCTAAACATATTCTTGATCTAGTGTGAGCTTTGTGTGAGATTACAAGAGTGTTTGCTACACATTTGAATCCAAACCCATTTGAGCAACATCTTGTGAATTTGAGTGTTCTCCAATCATATATAGCCTAGAGCTAATATTGAGAGAACCAAAATCTTAATACTTGTAAAAGTCCCTTTTGAGGGCATTACCTTTGAGAGGTGTGTGAAAGTTTAAGGTTAGCTTCAAACCTTGTTGGTGTACAAGTTTGGGGTGTTCTTGGAAACCCTAAGTTTGTGGTGAACTTGCAAAACCACATATATCCTTTAGTGGATTGGGAAATCCTAAGCTTGAGGGCTTAGGTAGTGGATGTAGGTGTGAGCACCGAACCACTATATATCCTTGTGCACACTATTTTGATTTCCTTGCTTGTTTGTGTGTTAAACTTGCTGCCTTGTAGTGACTTGATTTTGATTATCATTCTATTGGTGTTATTGGTGATTTGTGTGCCTTAGAAGTTGATATTAGGGTGTTGCTTGCTGCCATTGCTTGTTGGGATATTGCTTGTGGTTGAACAACTTGTGATTATTGAATTCTAGGTATACTTTTGATTGTTAATTTTCTAGAACACCAATCTGTCCGTGAATTGTTCATATAGCTAGACTTCTAATTTTGAGCTGAATTTTTGATATAGTGTTCATTGAGGTGTTATAATATTGCATATCAAATTTCGTTACATTCCGAGTTGAATTGCTAGGTCAAATTGCATTTACACGATTAGTGCGCAGATTTGCATTCTTGACATTGCCTTAATCATTTGTGAGTTTTTAGGCTGTGGTTTTGTACTTGAGGTTTATACTTAATTTTTTAAAACACAATTCACCCCCCCTCTTGTGTTAGCCTAGTGATTTCACTCACTTTTTTTATTCTTATTATACAACACATTCATATCTGGCTCGGTCTATGCTTCGATTAAATATATTATGGGCCCAAAACGGACATGTGTGCCAAAATTATGACCCATCTAGTGAACCTAGTTAAAAGACAATTCTTTTTGATCCCGTGCAACACTTGTGATCTATAACCTCCTTGAATTCATTTCCAAAAATTTAACCAAACTTAAAGGTTTTGGATCGGGGTTTAACATACCTTCCCCCTTAAAGAAATTTTGCCCCCGAAATTTGACAAACTTACCTAACTCCTGAGTTTGAACAACACATTGGACATGCATATTGACCTATCCTCAATCTTACCATCCATATAGAACTCATCCTCCTCAAGTGATCTCTTTATCACCATTCACTGCATCAATACATACATCTCTAACCATCACGTAACTCCACTCAATAATTTATATACCACCATTCTCATATATATATGCACACACACACATAAACTTTACATTATTACTCACAAGCTCAACACGCTATGTGAAACCCTGACCCAAGAATTTAAGTTTGAGTCAAATTATGGATGATCCGTGAGGTACGGAATCATGGAAAATAGTTTTGAGCTAGGTTCGGTAAATAGGCCATAACTTTTTGTATACATGTTCGTTTTGAGCCCATAATATATCAAATCGAAGCTTGGACCGAGCTGGAAATTAAATTTCAGGAAAAACAGAGTTTTGTGAACAGTAATCCATCCCGACGGATAAATTAGCCGTCCGGACGGATATGCCTAGAGTGAGGGCAGTGGGTTACGGGAACAGTGATCCGTCCGGACGAACACTTAGGGCGTCCAGATGGCTATCGGGAAATATGATATTAAGCCCAGAATTTGACATTTTCTACATACCACCATTGGGGAAACCCGACTAGAGAGAGAAAGAGAGAGAAGGAGATTTTGGTTAGATTTTTGCTTGAAGATTGTATATTGGTGATCATTGAAGCTAAGCAAGGAAGATTCAAGCTTGATTTGGGTGATTTGGTAAGTTTTTCTTAGTTTTTAGAAATTCTAGGTTTTTCTAGATTTGTTAGATTCTTGAAGATTTGAGTTCTATGCTTTAGATATGTTGATTATAGATTGATTTTGGATGTTTATGTAGATTCGTTTATGATTTGGAGTTGATTTGAGCTTGGGTTGAGATTGGAGATTTTTGGAGGAAATTCTAGAGAGAAAAGGTAGGCAATATCGAAATTTTTGATTTAATTGATGTTTATATGCGTTGTTGGTTGGTTATTGATGTGTGAATGGGTTCGGTTTTGCCACATTATTAGGTTGGGCAAACTGGGAACCCTCTGAACGTAATTGTGGTTTTGTGGTGAATTTGCTCGACACGAGGTAGGGGATTTCCAACATTTCTTTCTATCGTTCGTTCTCATTATATTAAAGAGCGTTTCGATTCCTCATTGGTCATTTTATTTGTGTTTCCGCCTTAATTGCTTCTAAGGAGAAAGGAACCTTGCCTTTGGAATATTGTTAATTCTTGATGTTGCATGACCCGATTGTGTGTGTTCCATCACCTATGGGCAAGATGTGATTTCCGTTCATGCATCATGGTAGTTATGTATATATATATGTAGGATGTTCATATATATATCTTTTTGGCAAGTCATGGCATAAGTGCATTACAGTTGCATTGGGGACCGGGTATGGACTCGGGGCTCCTTAGGATTCTTGAAAGCTACTTGGAGGGATGATGAGGTGATGAGAGTTACCACCAAGTCATGTGAACTCCATGTAGGGTAACGCACTAGAGGTACGGTTAATGAGGGACCTTGCCTGAAATGGTGCGGGCGTGATAGGTTCACGCAACCGGGTAATCCAAGAGCATTTGATGTTGGGGAGCTTGCTCCTATTCAATATTACATGGATAGCTGGCCATGATATTGATGAGTTGGTGTGGTGAGCTTGCTCACGTTCAATATTACATGGGACGAGCCATGGTATCGATGAGGTTTGCTCATTGAGCGGATTGCCCGGATTGATGGTCTATGTGATTGTTGAGTATACGTGTATATAATAGATTTCATATTGTTGCATAACCTATTGTTCGGATTCGGCCTGTAAACGTTTTATACTCTTAACCCTACTGAGCTTCTTGCTCACTTTCTACTTTCTATTCCTTCCCACAGGAGATACTGGTACAGGTACCGGTGGAGTGAATCAGTGAGGGCGGGATGTGACATGGATGGCCCTGGGTAGGATCTGGGTGCTAGAGATGTACTCTAGCACGTATTTGTTTACGATGTATTGATGTTTGTTCATAATATTGTTATAACCGATTGGCACCAGAGGGTGTATGCATGATGTATACTGAGTATTGATTTTTGGTTATATGATATTATGAACTTGATGTTATGATTATTACTATCAGTTTGTGCATGCTGGTAGTGGATGACCTGAGGCCCCTATGATCAGGATTGCATATGTTTGAGGCGTGAGGCCTAGCTAGGTTTCTAGTGTGATGGATTGAATTTATGCTGCGTGTTTCTGATGCAGGCGGGGACTCTTCGATATATGGGGAGATGTTGCCGGATTTCTGGTCTGCCGATTGATCGCACTAGTGGCCTAGGACGGTGCTGGAGGGCACCCATGGCGTGCCCAGATTGGGGCTTCACAGCTTGGTATCGGAGGGAGGTTTGATTTACAGCTCTGGTAGGATCGGGGTTGGGTCCTAGATGTATGATAGTGTAATCCAGGCCATGTCACAACCGCTACTGATCCGGTATGTTTTTTTATCCCTAGTAAATCCTCTATTGAGTGTGTGTTTAATGTTATTGTCTGTTTGCAATGCAGATGAATACCCGTAGAACTACCGGGTCCGAGAGTGGGACTGAGGTACCTCGTGGCAGAGGCCGACAGGGAGTTGGTAAGGGCCGAGGTAGAGGCCGTAGTGTTAGAGTTACTGATGGGTTTGGAGGTACTCCTAGCACTGAGGATTCGGTTCCAAATGTGGATCCGGAGTTGAGGGAGGAGGAGTTAATTCACGAGGGACTATCGACTGAGAGTGATGGTCAGCAGGCACCGCCTGCGGGACCTGTTGCTCCTGTAGCTATAGGGGGCAACCGGTGACGATGGAGGGGCTTGCTAGCTTCATGATGAGTATGGTGCAGACGCAAGCACAGACGATAGCGCAAGCGGTGGCACAGACAATAGGTGCAACCGACACTCATACTGAGGGAGTTGTACCCCGAGACTACAACTGAGATAGCTACAGTATCAAGAGCTGGAAGGGGTATGTATGAGGTAGATCAACTGAGGAGGACTGCTCCTCCAACCTTTTCCGGAGATGGAACGGGTGTGGGGGCGGAGGAGTGGTTCAATCAGTTGAGCATGAGGATGGATACACTAGATATACCCGATGAGCGACGGGGGAAGTTTGTGTTCTATTATTTGAGTGGAGTGGCCTATGAATGGTGGATGTCCATGGGTCAAAGACGGAATGAGTTGACTTGGACCTCTTTTGAGCAATTGTTTATGCAGAAGTTCGTACCGAGACCTATGCAGACTGAGAAGGCCAAGCAGTTTCTGGAGTTGTTGCAGACATCAGAGATGACAGTGTCTCAATACACAAAGCAGTTTGAGGAGTTGTATCAGTTTGGGAGAGAGTTTGCTCCTACCGATGCAAATAAGGCGGCAAGGTACCGAGATGGGTTGCTACCCAGTCATGGGAGGATGGTGATGGCCACTAGGGTGGTATCGTACGAGGACATAGTTGAGATGGCATTGGACTTTGAGTTGAGTGAGCGAAATGAGGCTCAGAGGAAGCTTTCACTGATTGAGGGTAGTAGTGGTGGTGGTAGTAGCCACAAGAAGCAAAAGATCGATTTTCGTCAGCAGAAAGGAGACCGAGGCAAGGGTCCAAGGCCTCAAGGGGGCAGGGTGACATGTTACAAGTGTGGGAAAGAAGGGCACATGTAGAATGAGTGTAGATCTTCTGGATTTAGATGCTTTGGTTGTGGCAAGGTGGGCCACAAGAAGAATTAGTGTCCGCAGGGTAACCAGGGAGGACAACATCAGCCTCAGATACAAGGGGTACCACCTCCAACTTTTCCTTCCACTGTACCATCGGGAGGGAGAGGACGAGGTGGAGGTAGACAGTCTCACCAGCAGCAGTATGCACTGACGGATGGTCGTGTCTTTGCTATGGGACATCAGGAGGCACAGGAGCATCCCAACTTCATTGGAGGTACATTTTTTATTTCGAATTGTTGGGCAAGAGTCTTATTTGATTCCGGAGCTACTTCATCATTTATTACTAGTTCGTTAGCGAACCCACTAGCGGTGGAGATTTTGTCGATTAGGAGAATGTTTACGGTGTCCTCACCATTTGGGCACTTAACCATGTTAGAGGGGGTGGTTTTTTGGATGTGAGTGTCGGTTTGGAGAAATATCTCTGCAAGCCGATTTGTATGTATTAGATTTCAAAGACTTCGATGTGATACTCGGGGTTGATTGGTTGACAAAGCACCAAGGAGTGCTTGAATTTTGGCAAAGGAGGATCACTCTTAGAGTACCAGAGGGTGGGGTGATACATTTACAGGGATCGAAGGGGATGCCATGCCCTCATTTCATGGATAACCCTTTGTATCATGATTGTAGGGTCGCAATTTTGGTGACTTCGGCTCCTAAGGGAGATGTAGCTACTATGATTAGGGTAGTGGAAGAATTTACGGATGTATTTTCGGAAGAGTTGCCAGGATTACCTCCGACGAGGGAGATTGAATTTGCTATTGAGTTGCATACGAACGTCAAGCCAATTTTGATTCCACCGTATCGAATGGCTCCAGCGGAGTTGAAGGAGTTGAGTTCTCAATTAGAGGATTTGCTAGACTTGGGTTTCATTAGACCGTGTGTGTCCCCGTGGGGAGCACCGGTGTTGTTCGTCAAGAAGGACGGAAGTTTGCGGATGTGTATTGATTATAGGCAGTTGAATAAGGTTACAGTGAGGAATAAATATCCATTGCCTAGGATCAATGATTTTTTTGACCAATTGAGAGGTGCTAGGCATTTCTCTAAGATTGACTTGAGGTCGGGTTATCATCAGTTGAGGATTAAGAATGAGGATATCCAGAAAACAACGTTTAGAACTCGTTATGGGCATTATGAGTTTCTTGTGATGCCGTTTGGGTTGACAAATGCCCCGGTGGTATTCATGGACCTAATGCAAAGGGTTCTTAGACCATTTTTGGATAAGTTCGTGGTGGTGTTTATTGATGACATTCTGATTTATTCTCCAATGGAGGAAGTGCATGAGGAACACTTGAGAGTGGTGTTACAGACGTTAAGGGAAAATCAACTGTATGCTAAATTGAGTAAGTGTGAATTTTGGGCCACGGAAGTGAAGTTCCTAGGTCATGTCATCACTCAAGAAGGCATAGCGTTTGACTACTCCAAGATTGAGTCGGTTTTGAATTGGGAGAGACCGAAGAATGTGACTGAGATACGGAGTTTCCTAGGATTGGCAGGTTACTATCGGAGGTTTATTTAGGACTTTTTGAGGGTTGCTTCGCCGATGACACAACTTACGAAAAAAGGCACACCGTTTGTGTGGACAAACGAGTGTAAGGCCGCATTTGAGGAGTTGAAAAAGAGGTTGACAACACCTCCATTATTAATTGTTTCGGAAAGGAATATAGGCTACCAGGTGTATTGCGATGCGTCTAGAGTCGGTTTAGGTTGTGTGTTGATGCAACGGGGCCGAGTGATAGAGTATGGTTCAAGGTTGCTCAAGACACATGAGAGGAATTATCCAGTGCATGATTTAGAGTTAGTGGCAGTGGTGTTTGCACTTAAGCAATGGAGGTATTATCTTTACGGAGAGAGATTTGAAGTGTTCTCGGATCACAAGAGCCTCAAGTATCTATTCACCCAAAGAGAATTTAGTTTGCGTCAAAGGAGGTGGATGGAATACTTGGAGGACTTCGACTTCGACTTGCAATACCATCCCGATAAAGCAAATATAGTTGCGGATACGTTGAGTAGGAAGCAGAAGATTGCTAGTCTATTCATGCATGAGTGGAGAATTTCGGAGACAATCAATGAGTTTGGTTTAAAGTTGAAGAGTCAAGGGGAAAAGATGTATTTGTGTTCTATAACTTCGAGACCGAAGATGGTTCCAAAGGTTATAGATGCACAGAATGGAGATCATACCTTCGATGGGATTGATGAGAGTCTTGGATGGGTTCAAGGGAATGATGGTGGAGTATGATATGTGGGAAGGTTAGTGGTTCCCGAAGATGATGAGTTGAGACAAGAAATTCTTAAAGAGGCACACCATTCTTGGTTAGCCATGCATCCCGGGGGTACGAAGATGTACCGAGATTTGAAGCGGAGTTTCTGGTGGAGGGGCATGAAGGCCGATGTTGCTAGAATTGTGATAAAGTGTCTTACTTGTCAGCAAGTGAAGGCAGAGCATTAGAGACCAGCTAGATTGTTGTAACCTTTGCCGGTGGCAAAATGCAAGTGGGAGAGGATCATGATGGACTTTGTGATGGCGTTGCCAATGACTCAGAGACGGCATGACACGATTTAGGTGATAGTGGACAGATTGACCAAGTCTGCACACTTCTTACCCATGAACAAAACAGTTTTGTTGGAGACCTTGAGTACGATGTATGTCAATGAGATTGTGAGACTTCACGGAATTCGATTATCTATTGTGTCGGACCGAGACCCGCGGTTCACAGGTAGATTCTGGAGTAGTTTACAGGAGGCATTGGGAACGAAGTTGGACTTCTCCATAGCTTATCATCCTCAGAGCGATGGGCAGAGTGAGAGAACCATACAGATTTTAGAAGATATGCTACGGGCATGTGTAGTTGACTTTGGAGGAAGTTGGGATCGGTACTTACATTTGGCAGAGTTTGTGTGTAACAACTCTTTCCAGAGTAGTATCGGAATGGCACCTTACGAGGCGCTCTACAGGAGGCCTTGTAGGTCGCCTTTATGTTGGACAGAGGTTGGTGAAAAAGTTGTTTCAAGACCGGAGATGGTCAAGGAAGCTCGAGAGAGAGTTGATGAGATCCGGAAGCTGTTGATTACTGCGCAGAACCGACATAAGTCTTATGCTGATTGGAGGAGGAGACCTTTGGAATTCGCTGTAGGTGATAAGGTTTTCTTGAAGGTTAGTCCGAGACGTGGATTTTAGAGGTATAGTAAGAATGGGAAGTTGACACCGAGATTTGTAGGACCATTTGAGATTCTTGAGGCGGTTGGACCGGTGGCATACCGTTTGGCACTTCCACCGAAGCTTGAGAAGGTTCACAATGTATTTCATGTATCAATGCTTCAAAAATATGAGCCGAATCCTTCGCATGTGATACATTGGACTATGTTAGAAGTTGAGGAAGATGGGAGCTACACTCTTCAACCGGTGAAAATTCTAGACCGACAGAACAAGGTCACGAGGTCGAGAGTATCCAGAGTTGTTTGATGATTCAGGTATGTGTGTAGTTAAATTTCGAGAGGAATTTTCTTTAGGGGGGGAGGATGTGAAACCCCGACCCAAGAATTTAAGTTTGAGTCAAATTACGGATGATCCGTGAGGTACAGAATCATGGAAAAATAGTTTTGAGCTAGGTTCGGTAAATAGGCCATAACTTTTTGTATACATGTCCGTTTCGGGCCCATAATATATCAAATTGAAGCTTGGACCGAGCCGAAAAGTAAATTTTTGGAAACTCGACTGCTATCGGGAAATCAGATATTAAGCCCAGAATTAGACATTTTCTGCATACCACCATTGGGGAAACCCGACTAGAGAGAGAAAGAGAGAGAGAAGAAGAGAGAGAAGGAGATTTTGGTTAACTTTTGACTTGAAGATTGTAGATTGTTGATTATTGAAGCTAAGCAAGGAAGATTCAAGCTTGATTTGGGTGATTTGGTAAGTTTTTCTTAGTTTTTGGAAATTCTAGGTTTTTATAGATTTGTTAGATTCTTGAAGATTTGAGTTATATGCTTTAGATATGTTGATTATAGGTTGATTTTGGATGTTTATGTAGGTTGGTTTACGATTTGGAGTTGATTTGAGCTTGGGTTGAGATTGGAGATTTTTGGAGGAAATTCTAGAGAGAGAAGGTAGGCAATATCAAAATTTTTGATTTAATTGATGTTTATATGCATTGTTGGTTGGTTATTGATGTGTGAATGGGTTCGGTTTCGCCACATTGTTAGGTTGGGCATACCGGGAACCCTAGGAACGTAATTGTGATTTTGTAGTGAATTTGCTCTACACGAGGTAGGGGATTTCCAACCTTTCTTTCTATCGTTCGTTCTCATTATATTAAAAAGCATTTCGATTCCTCATTGGTCAATTTATTTGTGTTTCTGCCTTAATTGCTTCTAAAGGGAAAAGAACCTAACTTGTGGAATATTGTTAATTCTCGATGTTGCATGACCCGATTATGTGTGTTCCATCACCTATGGGCACGATGTGATTTCCGTTCATGCATCATGGTAGTTATGTATATATATATGTAGGATGTTCATATATATATCTTTTCGTCATGTCATGGCATAAGTGCATTAGAGTTGCATTGGGGACCGGGTATGGACTCGGGGCTCCTTAGGATTCTTGAAAGCTACTTGGAGGGATTACGAGGTGATGAGAGTTACCACCAAGTCATGTGAACTCCATGTAGGGTAACGCACTAGAGGTACGGTTAATGAGGGACCTTTCCTGGAATGGTGCGGGCGTGATAGGTTCACGCAACCGGGTAATCCAAGAGCGTTTGATGTTGGGGAGCTTGCTCCTATTCAATATTACATGGAGAGCTGGCCATGATATTGATGAGTTGGTGTGGCGAGCTTGCTCACGTTCGATATTACATGGGACGAGCCATGGTATCGATGAGGTTTGCTCATTGAGGGGATTGCCCGGATCGATGTTCTATGTGATTGTTGAGTATTCGTGCATGTAATAGATTTCATATTGTTGCATAACCTATTGTTCAGATTCGGCCTGTAAACGTTTTATACTCTTAACCCTACTGAGCTTCTTGCTCACTCTCTACTTTCTATTCCTTCCCACTGGAGATACTGGTACAGGTACCGGTGGAGCGGATCAGTGAGGGCGGGATGTGACATGGATGGCCCTGGGTAGGATGTGGGTGTTAGAGATGTACTCTAGCACATATTTTGTTTACGATGTATTGATGTTTGTTCATAATATTGTTATAACCGATTGGCACCAGAGGGTGTATGCATGATGTATACTGAGTATTGATTTTTGGTTATATGATATTATGAACTTGATGTTATGATTATTACTATCAGTTTGTGCATGCTGGTAGTGGATGACCTGAGGCCCCTAGGATCAGGATTGCATGTGTTTGAGGCCTGAGACCTAGCTAGGTTGCTAGTGTGATGGATTGAATTTATGCTGCGTATTTCTGATGCAGGCGGGGATTCTCCGATATACGGGACATGCCTCCGGATTTCCGGTCTGCCGGATGATCGCACTAGTGGCCTGGGACGGTGCCGGAGGGCACCCGTGGCGTGCCCGGATCGGGGCGTCACACGCTACCTTGCTACAAGGTCATACACCAATTATAAAGGGTTCCTACTTGTGGAGCCCCAACTATCCAAGTATCCAACTCACATTTATACTACAAACCTTATTTGCAAGCATAACTTAGACAACACACAAAACTAGGTTCGTGTTATACTATGCTTGTTCTCAAAGACTTATTCATCCTCAGACTCTTCCTCAAACCTCTCTGATTCATTCCAAGCAATCTCCTATTCAATTTCATATCCTGAAATAAATCGATTTATTTTTGTCCACAACTCTCTTACAAGCTATTAAGGCAAGAGCATAAAATAAACGACCAATGAAGAGATCAAACCGCTCTTTAGTAAAGAGGAACAACGGACGTCCAATAAAAAGGGTAAAAATCCCCTACCTCGTATCCAAGCTAGCAAAAATCAATGAAAATCAATTATGGGTTTCCTATTTTCTGAGCCTATCCATATGGAAAAATTGAACTGATTTCCTCATTAATATACAACCAATAGCCCATATAAACATGAATTTAATCAAAGTTACAAAAAACTCACCTTCTCTCACTAGGATTTCCTCCCAAAACCTTGAATCTTAGCCCAATCAATCATTTACCCCAAAATAACCACTAAACCTAGACATACATCCATAATCATGTATCATTCAACTTCCATAAGCATTTGAACCAAAAGATCAAGATTTCTTACAAATCTACACAAAACTTACTTTCCAAAAACGTATAAAAACTTTCCAAAAATTACAAATCTTCATTGAATCCTTCTCCAATCTTGTTTAGCATCACAAATCCACGCTGATCCAAGCTTTGATCTTCCAAAATCACACACTCTCTCTCTAATTTTCTCTTTTCTTCTCTCTACTCTCAGGTGTTTCAATATTTTTCTATTACAAGTGGCCAATTTTTGGTATTTAAAACTAGAAAATCGACTAGGTATTCGAAAACCTTAAGTAGGTGTTTGAACACCTTGACTTGGTGTCCAAATCTGCCTCCCTTTGAGGCCAAAGTGTCTAGAAAACTTATTGGGGGTGTCTAGACACCTCCCTTTTTTATGATTATACAGTAAATTCATAACTAACTAAATCTAGAATTCAATTTGATATATTATGGGCCTAAAACGGACATGTATGCCAAAAGTTATGGCCTATTTAGTGAACCAAACAATTCTTTTTGATCCCATGCAACTTTGGTGATCTGTAACCTCCCTGAATCCATTTCAAAAAATTCAACCAAACTTAAAGGTTTTATGTCGGGGTTTCACAGTTTTTCTGTCTCAAAAATCTCTCACTCGCGCAAGAACAAGTAACGTTGTGCTTCCAACTCAATGCATCTGCGACCATATTTACTTTATCGGGATGATATTGGAAATTTAAATCGAGTCCTCCAAGTATTCCGTCCATTGCCTTTTTTGCAAGTTTAATTCCTTTTGGGTGAACAAATAGTTGGGACGCTTGTGGTCTTAAAAGTGATCAATCCTTTCTCCATAGAGATAGTATCTTCATTGCCTCAATGCAAAGACAGTTGTCGTTAGCTCTAAGTCATGATTTGGATAGTTCTTTTTATTTGTCTTCAGCAATCTCAATCCATATTCAATCACTCTATTGTGTTGTATCAACACACAAGCCAAACCAACTCCAGATGTATCACAATACACCTAGTAGCCCACATCTCTCTCTACAACTAGTACCATTGATTGAGATGTTAATGTTCTTTTCAAATCCTCAAACACTACCATACATTCATTTGTCCACAGAAATGGTATACCCTTCCTTGTTAGTTGTGTTATCGGTGCGGCACTACATGGAAATTCCTAAATAAACCTTCGGTAGCACCTTACCAATCATAAGAAACTTTGAATTTTCACAACATTCTTAGGCCCCACCCAATTCAACAAGGATTCCAGTATAGAGTAATCAATTGCAATGCCCTTTTTAGTGATCACATGGTCTAGAAATTTCACCTTTATGGCCCAAAACTTGGATGAACTCAACTTGGCATACAACTAATTTTTGCTCTAGGTTTGCAATACTGCTCTCAGATGCTCATCATGCTCTTATATCTTCGGAGAATAGATCATAATATCATCTATGAATACCACCAAAAATTTATCAAAGAACAGGCGAAGAACCTATTGCATGAAGTCCATGAATACTACTGAAGCATTTGTCAATTGACACAACATTACCAAGAACTCATAATGCCCATACTGGGTCCCAAATGTCATTTTTGGACTACTCTCATCCTTGATTCTCAACTTATAATACCCCGAACATAAATAAATCTTGGAGAAATGTTTAATACCTCTCAATTGGCGAAACAAATCATTTATCCTAGGCAATGGACACTTGTTATTCACACTAACCTTGTTCAGTTGCCTATAATAGATGCAGATATTTAACGAGCCATCTTTCTTCTTAACAAATAATATTGGTGCTCCCCATGGGGACACACTTGGTCCGATAAAACCGAAGTCTTGTAGCTCTTCTAGTTGAGTTATCAATTCCTTCAACTTTGTCGAACTTTGTTGGAGCCATCTTATATGGCAAAATTGAAATCAATTTCACATTCGGATGCAGCTCAATGGCAAAGTTGATCTCTCTCTTTGGAGTTAATCAAGGCAACTCCTCCATGAATATATCCATCTATCCCTCTACTACCAAGATAGGCATAGAAACATCGCCTCTAGGTACCTAAGTTGTCAAACTAGCGACTCTGCAATCCTAATATGAAGGATTATCAAAAAAATTAGGACATAGATCCCCTTTTGATTTACCCAACTGTATTACCCCTCCCCTCGATAACCTAAAGGTGATCTTTCTTTTCCAAAAATTTAGCAACCCATGATGCTTTGTCAACCAATCTACTCCAAGGATTACATTAAAATCCTTGAACTCCGCAACATAAAGATCAACCTTCAAAGACACCTCCCTATACCGACACTCAAAACCAAACGTTATGCCCTCTAAAGAAGTGAAGTGCCCAAACGGCGTGTTAACTGTGAAAAATTGTCTCATTGGTGAAACTTCTAAATCCGATGCCCATGTCAATGAACTAGAAATAAATGAAGTAGTGGCACCTGAATCAAATAACAATTTAAGCCAATATTTTCGAATAAGAAGCGTACCTCCGAAAAAATTGGGATGCTCAGGAGCATCCTGATGTCCTAGTGTGAATACTCTTCCATGAGCCAACATCTGCTACTACTCAGGGGCCCATTGTTGTTGTCTACCCATTACCTCACCCCTTTCCCCTGACAAAATAGAAGAGGGGAGAGCTAGGGTAGGCAAAGTAGGTGGCAATGCTAGTGCCCAAATTTGCTTAATCGCTTCGTCGCCTTAAGGGCACTCATTCCTTTTGTGGCCTATCATGCCACAACCAAAACACTCGGGCCGAGCAGTCCTTTAAGTATCTCGAAAGCATCAAAGTTGATCAATGAACCTTTTTACTGTTATTTTATGTGTAACTTAATGAGTATAAACTCCGTAGATTGTTTCACTGCTAAAATACCAATTTCATTCCAAATTGGACTAAACCTTTAAAAGTTTCTGCATGGAGAGAGTTGAAAAATTATGAACAATCAAAGTTAATAGGTATACACTTTTTATTATTATTGTTTTGTCTAAATTAACGAATATTGGGTCCGTAGACTGTTTCGTTGAAAAAATACAAACTTTCTTTCCAAATTGAACAAAACCATTACAGTTCCTCCAAGGAGAGAGTTAAGCAATTTTGAACCATCAAAGTTGATAAGAGTACACTTTTTAACGTTATCTTATGTATAAATTTACTAGTACATGCTCCGTAAATTATTGCGTTGTTGGATGATGCCAAAGAAACATCTTTCATGCGAAATTGGGAAAAACCTTTAATAGATCCTCCATGGAGAGACTTGAACAATTATGAACCATCAAAGTTCATCGTTGCACACTTTTTATTGTTATTTAATCTCAAAATATAAAATGAGTAGGCTCCATAGATTATTTCGTTGTCAAATGAGGCCAAAGGAACATCTTTCGTTCCAAATTGAGTGTTATTTAAGGCCCAAATTAATGAATATAGACTTCGTTGATTGCTTCATTGCCAAAAGATAAACTTTTGTTCCGATCAGACAAAAACTTAAAGTTTCTGCATGGAAAAAGTTAAACAATTTCAAACCATCAAAGTTCATTGATGTACACTTTTTGTTATTATTTTATGTCTAAGTTTACAAGTATATACTTCGCATATTCTTTTATTGTCAAATGATGGCAAAAGAATATCTTTCGTTAAAAAATTGGTATAACCTTTAAAAGGTCCTCGTAGGGGAGAGATAAGGGATTCTAAATCATCAAAATTGATCAAAGTACACTTTTTATCATTATTTTAAGTATAAATTTACAAGTATAGTATGCTAAGGGCCATTATTTTATGTAATATTCAAACTTGGTTTATTTATTTGGAATAAAATATGTTTAGCACTTTATATATGAAATATGACATATTGGCATAAATGTCTTTTATATGGTATATGAATTGGTGTGTAGAGTTTAGCTTACACACAGAAGATCAATTCATAAGTTCCTATTGAATATAAGCAAACGATCACAACTTAGATGAAATTGGATAAACCGTTGGCAGAGCTGTAGTATAATATTTTCGTATGCCTATCTTGATTACGGAAAATGGTAAAGCTTGAACTTACTATACTAGTACACTTGGAGTGTATTGATCAGGACTGCGTGTGAGTTAATTTTCTCAGTCTGACTACATAGAAAATTGTACACTCACACTCACGTTATGACATCATTCATAATCTTAATTTATTAAAGATTATTGATACATGTGCATTTAATGTATGGGTTTTTGATTTACCAAAGGGTGAGATCTTTTTGTACTGGCCAACATAGATCGAGTGAATTGGGTTACTGTATTAAAGTGCAATGAAAAATAATCTATTAATAAAATTCATGTCCAATTATGCATCGATGATACCCTCTCGAGAATGGTTATTACTTTTGAGATTGTGCCAAACCCTGCATGTGAATTTTAGTTAATCTGACATATGCAAATAAGTTAAGCGGTAAGCTCGAGTAATATTTAGAGATCTCAATTAAATATTATATGTCAGTGACGTATTTAATTGACGGGTATCTGTAACTTAACATGAGCATTTTAATGAATGATTTTAACGAAAAGCTTAGATTTAATTTGACATAAAACGGGGAGTGGAACTATAATATTTTAGTGAAATATATTATAGTTTATGGATTTTAATTATGCTCATGGGTTTGGGCTGATAATTAAATCCGTAGGAAGCCCATGTTTTACTTTTCCTTGTTGGTCCCCACCGTAGCCCATGTAAGTCCAAACCTAAGTGAATCAGGAAACCTAACTGAGGTTGGAATTCTCTAAATAGAGAGGAGTGTGGGCCAGCCACCTAGGGTTTGGAAACCCTAGGTTGGCCGATCCCTATATAAACACACACTAGTGTGTTTTGTTTCCTAACATTGAGACTCTAGTTGGACTTGACTCTCTAATTTTTTCCACAGTTTTGATTTTTATTCTTTAGGTTCTTGGATTAAGGAGCCCATCCTCTCTTAAATTCATGTTTGGGTTTCGGTGCATACGGTGGAAGATCCACAGAATTGAGCTTTGAATCAATTCGGCGGACTCCATCATTTGATATAGATTATTAGAGATCAATCCAGAGAGATCTCTAGGTATGTAATCTTTAAACAATTAGATCTATCATAGATTATGAATGTTGACCATAATTAGCAAGAAAATTTATGAAAGCTATTTTTCTATCGATTACTCCTATGTGCGTTCCTTATTTTTTAAAACGTTTTCCCTAGTGCGTATTTTCCAACAATCTCTAAATTTACTAGTATAAGCTTAGTTGATTGTTTTGTTAACAAAAGACAAGCTTTCGTTCCAAGTTAGACAAAACCTTTAAAAGTTCATCAATGGATAGAGTTCAGCAATTCGAAACAATCAAAGTTCAATGTTGTACACTTTTTATTGACATTTTATGTGTAAATTTTCAAGTATAGGGTCCGTAGATTCTTTCACTATCAAATGATGGCAAAAGAATATCTTTGGTTACAAATTGGGCAAAACCTTTAAAAGACCCTCCACGGAGAGAGTTGAGTAATTTCAAACCATCAAAGTTGATCGGTTTACACTTTTTATTGTTATTTTATGTCTAAATTTATAAGTATAGGCTTCATAGATTGTTTTGTTGCCAAATGATGCCAAAGAATATATTTTGTTACAAATTGGGTAAAACCTTTAAAAGATCCTCCACGAAGAGAGTTGAACAATTTCGAACCATCAAAGCTAATCGATGTACACTTTTTATTGTTACTTTATGTCAAAATTTATGATTATATGCTCCATAGATTGTTTCGTTGCCAAAAAACCAACTTTCGTTCCAAATTGAACAAAATCTTTAAAAGTTCATGCATGGGGATAGTTGAGAAATTTTGAACCATAAAAGTTGATAGGAGTACACTTTGTATTGTTATTTTATTTCTAAATTTACTGCGATACACTTTGTAGATTGTTTAGTTGTCAAATGATGTCGAAGGAACATCTTTCATTCCAATTGGACAAAACCCTTAAAAGATCCTCCTTGGATAGAGTTTGACATCTTGGAAGAATCAAAATTGATCGGTGTATAATTTTTATTATTATTCAATTTCCAAATTAACGAGTATAGGCTCCGTTATTATTTCATTTCCAAAAGTCCAACTTTCTTTCCAAATTGTACACAACCTTTAAGAGTTCTTCATGTTGAGAGTTAACCAATTTCAAACCATCAAAGTTGATTGGAGAATACTTTTATAGTTATTTTCAATCCAAATATACAAGTATATGCTCCATAGATTGTTTCGGTGACAAATGATGCAATGAAATATCTTTCGTTACAAATTGGGCAAAGCCTTAGAAAGATTATCCCTAGAGAGAGTTGAGAAATTTCGAACCATCAATGTTGATCGGTGTTCATTTTTATTGTTATTTTATGTCTAAATTTAGGAATATAGACTTCATAGATTGTTTTGTTGACAAAAGACCAACTTTTGTTCCAAATTCGAAAAAAACTTTTAAAACTCCTACATGGGAAGATTTAAACAATTCTGAATCATCCAAGTTGATGGGAGGGGAGTGTAATTTTATTATTTTTATGTTTAAATTCACCAGTATATGCTCCATAAATTATTTGTTATCAACCTTTGCCAATGGAACATCTTTCATTCAAATTGGGCAAAACCTTTGAAAGATACTCCATGGAGAGGTAAACATTTCAAAAGTATCAAATTTGATCGGTGTATACATTTTATTTTTATTTAATGTATAAATTAATGAGTACTGGCCTCGTAGACTATTTCATTGTCAAAAGACCAACTTTCATTCCAAATTGGACAAAACCTTTAAAAGTTCTTGGATGGAGAGAGCAGAACAATTTAGAACCATCAAATTCGATAGGTGTACACTTTTTTATTGTTATTTTATGTGTAGATTAACAAGTATTAGGTCAGTAGATTGTTTCATTACCAAAAGACTAACCTTTTGTACTAATTTGAGAAAGGACCAACCTTTAAAAGTTCCCCCATGGAGAGAGTTGAGCAATTTATAAATATCAAAGTTGATAGGCGTACAACTTTCATTGTTATTTTATGTCTAAATTGATAATTTTAGACTTCGTAGATTGTTTCATTACAAAAGGACCAACTTTCTTTTCAATTTGGACAACACCTTCAAAAGTTATTTCATGGAGAGAGTTGAGCAATTTTGAGGCATCAAAGCTTATAAGAGTATGATTTTTAATGTTATTTTATGTCTAAATTTACTTTTACACACTTTGTAGATGGTTTCGTTGCCAAATAATGCCAAAGAAACATCTTTTCTCCAAATTGGGCAAAAGCTTTAAAGATCCTCCTAGAGAGAGTTTGGTTGATTCCTAACCATCATAACTGATCGCTACACAATTTTATTGCTATTTTATCTAAATTTAATAGCATAAGCTCCATAGATTGTTTTGCTGCCAATAGACCAACTATCGTTCCCAATTGGAAAAAAACTTTTAAAAGTTCTTCCATGAAGAAAGTTGAGCGATTTCGAACCATCAAAGTTAATTGGAGTATAATTTTTATTGTTATTTTATTCCTAAATTTACTAGTATACTCAACGTAGATTGTTTCGTTATCAAATAATGCCAAAGGAACATCAGTCATTCCAAATTTGGTAAAACATTGAAAAGATCCTCCTTGGAGAGAGTTAAGCATCTCGGAAGCAACAAAGTTGATATGTGTACAATTTTTATTCTTATTTAATGTCTAAATTAATGAGTATAGGCTTCGTAGATTGTTTCATTGGCAAAAGACCAACTTCTTTCCAAATTGGACAAAATCTTTAAGAGTTCCTCCATGGAAAGAGTTCTGCAATTTCAAACCATCAACGCTGATTAGAGTATACTTTTTAATGTTATTTTTTGTCTAAATTTAACAGTATATTCTTCGAAGATTATTTTTGTTGACAAATAATGTCAAAGGAACTTTTTTATTCCAAATTTGGCAAAACCTTTAAGATCCTTTATGGAGAGTGTTGAGCAATTTCAAATCATAAAATTTGAACGGAGTACACTTTTTATTATTATTTTAACTCTAAATTTACAAGTATAGGTTTTATAAATTGTTTCGTTAACATATGATGTCAAAGAAATATCTTTCATTACAAATTAAGAAAATCCTTTGAAAGATCCTGCTTAGAGAGAGTTAAGCAACTCGGAAGCAACAAATTTGATCGGTGTATACTTTTTATTGTTATTTAATGTGTAAATTAACGAGTATAGGCTCTGTCGATTGTTTCATTGCCAAAAGACCATCTTTTGTTCTAAATTGGACAAAACATTAAAAAGTTCTAGGATGGGGAGAGTTAAGAAATTATGAACCATCAAAGTTGATAAGTGTAAACTTTTTATTGTTACTTTATACCTAAATTAATGAGTATTGTGTATGTAAATTATTTTTTTGCCAAAAGACCAGCTTTCTTTCCAAAGAAGACAAAACCTTTAAGAGTTCCTCCATGGAGAGATTTAAGCAATTCTGAACCATCAAAGTTGATAATAGTACATTTTTCAATGTTATTTTATGTTTAAACTTATTATTATAAGCACTATAAATTATTTTGTTGTCAAATGATGCAAAAGAAACATCTTTCATTCCAAATTGGGCAAAACATTTAAAAGATCCTCAATGGAGAGTGTTAAACAATTATAAACCATCAAAATTCATTGGTGTACACTTTTTACACCTTTTATTGTTATTTTATCTATAAATTTATGAGTATAGGCTCCCTATATTATTTCATTGCTGAATGATGGCAAAGGAACATCTTTCGTCAGAATTAAGCAAAACCTTTAAGATCTTCTATGGAGAGAGTTGAGCAATTCTAAACAATCAAAGTTTATCAATGAAAATTTTATATTGTCATTTTATATGTAAATTTGTAAGTATAGGCTTTGCAGATTTTTTCACTGCCAAAAGACAAACTTTTGCACCAAATTGGGTAAAACCTTTAAGAGTTCCTCTATGGAGAGGGTTGAGCAATTCTGAACTATCTAAGTTGATCGGAATACACTTTGTATCGTTAATTTTTAGTCTAAATTTACTATCATACACTTCGTAGATTATTTTGTTTATCAAATGACACTAAAGGAACATTTTGCTTCAAATTGGGCAAAACCTCTAAAGCATCCTCCTTGGAAAGAGTTGCGAAACTCGAAATCATCAAAGTTGGTTGACGTACACTTTTTATTGTTATTTAATGTCTAAATTAACAAGTATATGATATGTCCATTGCTTTATTGCCAAATAACTAACTTTCTTTCCAAATTGGACAAAACCATTAATAGTTCCTTCAGGGAGAGAGTTAAGTAGTTTTGAACAATCAAAGTTGATCGGAGTATAATTTTTATTGTTATTTAATGTCTCAATTTACTAGTATTTGCTCTGTAATATCTTTCGTTCCAAATTGGAAAAAACCTTTAAAAGATCCTTCTTGGATAGAGTTAAGCATCGAAGTTGATCAGTGTACACTTTTGATTGTTATTTAATATCTAAATTAATGAGAATAAGATTCATAGATTATTTCATTGCCAAAAGAAAAACTTTATTTCCAAATCAGACAAAACCTTTAAAAGTTTTTCATGAAGAGAAATGAACAATACTTAATCTTCAAAGTTGATAGGTTTACAATTTTTATTGTTATTTTTTTGCCTAAATTAATGAGTACAGGCTTCGTAGATTGTTTCGTTGCCAAAAAACTAACTTTCTTTCCAAATTGGACAAAATCTTTAAAAGTTCCTCCATGGAGAGAGTTAATCGATTTCGAACCATCCACGCTGATTAGCGTACACTTTTTAATGTTATTATATGTCTAAATTTAATAGTAAACACTTCGTAGATTGTTTTGTCATGCCAAAGGAACATATTTCTTCCAAATTGGGCTAAACCTTCAAAAGACCCTTCATGGAGAGAGTTGAGCAATGCCAAACCATAGAAGTTCATCAGTGTACACTTTTTATTTTTGTTTTATCTCTAAATTTATGTGTATAGAATCCATAGATTGTTTCATTGTCAAATGATGCGAAAATAAAATATTTTGTTGCAAATTGGTCAAAAACTTTAAAAGATTCTTCTTGGATAGAGTTAAGCATCAAAGTTGATCAGTGTATACTTTTGATTGTTACTTAATATCTAAATTAACGAGTATAGGCTTCAAAGAATATTTCGTTGCCAAAAGACAAACTTTCTTTCCAAATTAGACAAAAGCTTTAAAACTTCCTCCATGAAGAGAGTTGAACAATTCTAAACCTTCAAAGTTGATAGGTGCACAATTTTTATTGTTATTTTTTGCCTAAATTAATGAGTATAGGCTTCGTAGATTGCTACATTGTCAAAAGACTAACTTTCTTTGCAAATTGGACAAATTTTTTAAAAGTTGCTCCATGGAGATTGTTGAGCGATTTCGAACCATCAACACTGATTAGTGTACAATTTTAATGTTATTATATGTCTAAATTTACTAGTAAATACTTCGTAGACTATTTCGTCACACGAAAGGAACATTTTTTTTCGAAATTGGGCAAAACCTTTAAAAGATACTCCATGGAGAGAGTTGAGCAATTTCAAACCATCATAGTTGATCGTTGCATACTTTTATTGTTATTTTATGTCTAAATTTACTAGTACAAACTCTATAGCTTGTTTTGTTAGCAAAAGACAAACTTTTGTTCGGAATTGGAAAAAACCTTTAAATGTCCTTTCATGTGAGAGTTGAGCAATTTTTAACCATCAAAGTTGATCGGAGTATATTTTTTATTGTTATTTTATGACTAAATTTACTAGTATAAGCTATGTAGATTAATTCACTGTCAAATAATGCCTAAGAAACATCTTTCATTCCAAATTGAGCAATACCTTTGAAAGATCCTCTTTGGAGAGAGTTAAGCATCTCGAAAGCAACAAAGTTGATCAGTGTACAACTTTTATTGTTATTTAATGTCCAGATTAACACGTATAGGATTGTGGATTGTTTCATTGTCAAAAGACCGCATTTCTTTCCAAATTGGACAAAACTTTAATAGTTTCTCCATCAAAAGAGTTGAGCAATTTCGAACCATCAACGTTGATCAGAGTACACTTTTAAATATTATTTTATGTCTAAATTTAACAATATACTCTTCGTAAATTGTTTCATTGCCAAAATGGTGTCAAAAAAATTTTTTTGTTACAATTGGGAAAAACCTTTTAACGAACCTCCCCGTAGAGAGTTAAGCATTTCATAAGCATCAAATTTGATAGTTGTACACTTTTTATTGTTGTTTAGTGTGTAAATTAATGAGTATAGGCTTCGAGATGATTTCATTGCCAATAGATCAACTTTTGTTTCAAAATGAACAAAGCCCTTAAAAGTTCCTACATAGGAAAAGTTGAACAATTTTGAACCATCAAAGTCGATGAGAGTGCTCTTTTTATTGTTATTTTATGCCTAAATTTACTAGTATACACTCTAAAGATTGTTTCATTATGAAATGATCACAAAAGAACATCTTTCATTCTAAATTGGGCAAAACGTTTAAACGATCCTCCAAAGATAGTTTAGCATCTCAGAAGTATCAAAGTTGATCGGTGTACATATTTTGTTGTTATTTAGTGTGTAAATTAACAAGTATAAGTTCTGTAAATTGTTTCATTGTCAAAAGACCAACTTTGGTTCTAAATTGGACAAAACCTCTAAAAGTTTCTGCATAGAGAGAGTTATGCAATTCGAAATCATCAAAGTTTATTATAGTACACTTTTTAACGTTATTTTATGTCTAAATTTCCTAGTATATGCTGTGACGCCCCGATCTGGGCACGATACGGGTGCCGTCCGGCACCGTCCTAGGCCACTAGTGCGATCATCCGGCAGACTAGAAATCCGGCGGCATCTTCCCATAGATCGGAGAGTCCCCGCCTGCATCAAAAACACGCAGCATAAATTCAATACATCACACTAGCAACCTAGCTAGGCCTCAAGCCTCAAACACATGCAATCCTGATCCTATGGGCCTCAGGCTATCCACTACCAGCATGCACAAACTGATAGTAATAAACACATCAACAAATTCATAATATCATATAACCATAAAATCAAACTCAGCATACGTCATGCATACACCCTCTGGTGCAAAATGGTTATAAATATATCATGAATAACATCAATACATCGTAAACAAAATACGTGTTAGAATACATCTCTAACACCCACATCCTACCCAGGGCCATCGATGTCACATCCCGCCTTCACTGATCCGCTCCACCAGTACCTGCACCCGTATCTCCTGTGGGAAGGAATAGAAAGTAGAGAGTGAGAAAGAAGCTCAGTAGGGTTAAGAGTATAAAATGTTTAAAGGCCAAATCCGAACAATAGGTTATGCAGCAATATGAAATCTACTACATGCACGTATACTCAACAATCACATAGAACATCAATCCGGGCAATCCCCTCAATCAGCAAACCTCATTGATACCATGTCTCGTTCTATGTAATATCGAACATGAGCAAGCTCACCACATCAAATCATCGATATCATGGACGCTATCCATGTAATATTGAACAGGAGCAAGCTCCCCAATATCAAACGCTCTTGGATTACCCGGTTGCGTGAACCTATCACGCCCGCACCATTCCAGGCAAGGTCTCTCATTAACCATACCTCTAGTGCGTTATCCTACTTGGAGATCACATGACTTGGTGGTAACTCTCATCACCTCGTTATCCCTCCAAGTAGCTTTCAAGAATCCTAAGGAGCCCCGAGTCCATACCCGGTCCCCAATGCAACTCTAATGCACTTATGCCATGACATGCCGAAAAGATATATATATATATATATATATATATATGAACATCCTACATATATATATATATATATAACTACCATGATGCATGAATGGAAATCACATCATGCCCATAGGTGATGGGACACTCACAATCGGGTCATGCAACATCAAGAATCAATAATATCCCACAATTAGGGTTCGTTTCCCCTTAGAAGCAATTAAGGCAGAAACACAAATAAATCGACCAATGAGGAATCGAAAAGCTCTTTAAAATATTGAGAACGAACGATAGAAAGAATGGTTGGAAATCCCCTACCTCGTGTTGAGCAATTCCCCCAAAAATCCCACAATTAGGGTTTAAACCCCGTTTCACCAAACCTAACCAATTTACACAATCCCGCACTCATTTAATCATACAAACATCTCAATATATCTTATCACTAATGAATTAATCAAACAATCAAGAGAAACTTACTCTCTCTCTCTAGAATTCCTTCTAAAATCCTCCAAAAACTCCACTTAGCTCAACTCAACATCAACCACGAAATCAGCCTACATATATGTTCCAAATCAACCTATAAACAACATATTTAAAGCATAGAACTCAATTTTACAAGAATCTAGGAAATCTAGAAAAACCTAGAATTTGCAAAAATTATGAAAAACTTACCAAATCATCAAGAACAAGCTTGAATCTTCCTTATTTGACTTCAAGGGTCACCAATCCACAATCCCCAAGCCAAACTCTTGATAAAACCTCCTTCTCTCTCTTCTTGTCTCTCTTTCTTTCTCTCTCTAGTCGGGTTTCCCCAACGTTGGTAATGGCAGAAATGTCTAACTCTGTTTCTTAAAAATTGATTTCTCGACAGCCGTCCAGACGGATTACTGTTCTCGTAACCCACTGCCCTCACTATAGGCATATCCGTCCGAATGCCCAAATTATCCATCCGGATGCCCAAATTATCCATCCGGATGGATTACTATTCACAGAACCCTTCTGCCTTCCATTTAGGCAAATCCGTCCGGACGGCTCATTTATCCGTCCGCATGGTTTCTGTTTTTCAGAAACCGAGTTTTAATCAATTTTTATTTTCCGTCTCGTTCCAAGCTTCGATTTGATATATTATGGGCCCAAAATGGACATGTATACTAAAAGTTATGACCCATTTACTGAACCAAGCTCAAAACTATTTTTCAATGACTCCGTACTTCACGGATCATCCTTAATTCGACTCAAAACTAAATTTTTGGCTCGGGATTTCACATCCTCCCCCTCTAAAGAAATCTTGTCACGAAATTTAACTACCCACGTACCTGAGTCTCCGTGAAGTCTCACAATCTCCTTGACATACATCGTACTCAAGGTCTCCAACAAATCCGTCTTGTTCATGGGTAAGAAGTGTGCAGACTTGGTCAATCTGTCCACTATCACCCAAACCGTGTCATGCCGTCTCTGAGTCATTGGCAACGCCGTCACAAAGTCCATCGTGATCCTGTCTCACTTCCATTGTGCTACCGGCAAGGGTTGCAACAATCTAGCTGGTCTCTGATGCTCTGCCTTCACTTGCTGACAAGTAAGACACTTCGTCACGAATCTAGCAACATCGGCCTTCATGCCCCTCCACTAGAAACTCTACTTCAAATCTCGGTACATCTTCATACCCCGGGGATGCATGGCAAACCAAGATTGGTGTGCCTCTTTTAGAATTTCTTGTCTCAACTCATCATCTTCGGGAACCACTAACCTTCCCACATATCGTACTTCACCACCATTCCCTCGAACCCATCCAAGACTCTCATCAATCACATCAAAGGTATGATCTCCATTCTGCGCATCTAGAACCTTCTGAACCATCTTCGGTCTCGAAGTTATAGAACACAAATACATCTTTTCTTATTGACTCTTCAACTCTAATCCAAACTCATTCATTATCTCCAAAATTCCCCACTCATGCATGAATTGACTAGCAATCTTCTTCTTCCTACTCAAAGCATCCGCGACTACATTTGCTTTACCGGGATGGTATTGCAAATTGAAGTCAAAGTCCTCCAAGTATTCCATCCACCTCCTTTGACGCAAATTCAATTCTCTTTGGGTGAATAGATACTTGAGGCTCTTCTGATCTGAAAACACTTCAAATCTCTCTGCGTAAAGATAATACCTCCATTGCTTAAGTGCAAACATTATTGCCGCTAACTCTAAATCATGCACAAGATAATTCCTCTCATGTGTCTTGAGCAACCTTGAACCATACTCTATCACTCGGCCCCGTTGCATCAACACACAACATAAACCGACTCCAAAAGCATCGCAATACACCTGGTAGCCTATATTCCTTTCCAGAATAATTAATACTGGAGGTGTTGTCAACCGCTTTTTCAACTCCTCAAATGCGGCCTCACACTCGTTTGTCCACACAAACGGTGTGCCCTTTTTCGTAAGTTGTGTCATCGTCGAAGCGACTCTTGAAAAATCTTCAATAAATCTCCGGAAGTAACCCGCCAATCCTAGAAAACTCCGGATCTCTATCACATTCTTTGGTCTATCTCAATTCAAAACCGACTCAACCTTGGAGTAGTCAACCGCTATGCCTTCTTGAGTGATGACATGACCTAGGAACTTCAATTTCGTGGCCCAAAATTCACACTTACTCAATTTAGCATACAATTGATTCTCCCTCAACGTCTGTAACACTACTCCCAAGTGTTCCTCATGCTCTCCCTCTGTAGGAAAATAAATCAGTATGTCATCTATAAACACCACCACAAACTTATCAAAAAAATGTCTAAGAACCCTTTGCATTAGGTCCATGAACACCGCTGGGGCATTTGTCAACCCAAACGGCATCACAAGAAAATCATAATGCCCATAACGAGTTCTAAACGCTGTTTTCTGGATATCCTCATCCTTAATCCTCAACTGATGATAACCCGACCTCAAGTCAATCTTAGAGAAATTCCTAGCACCTCTGAATTGGTCAAACAAATCATTGATCCTAGACAACGAATACTTATTCCTCACTGTAACCTTATTCAACGGCCTATAATCAATACACATCCTCAAAATTCCGTCTTTCTTCTTGACGAACAACACCGGTGCTCCCCACGGGGACACACTCGGTCTAATGAAACTCAAGTCTAGTAACACCTCTAATTGAGAACTCAACTCCTTCAACTCTGCTGGAGCCATCCGATACGGCGGAATCGAAATAGGCTTGATGTTCTGATGCAACTCGATAGCAAAGTCAATCTCCCTCTTCGCAGGTAATCTCGGAAACTCTTCCGAAAATACATCCATAAATTCTTCCACTACCCCAATCATAGTAGCCACATCTCCCTTAGGAGCAGAAGTCACCAAATTTGCGACCCTACAATCCTGATACGAAGGGTTACCCATGAAATGAGGGCATGGCGTCCCCTTCGATCCCTGTTAATGAATCACCCCACCCTCTGGTACTCTGAGAGTGATCCTCCTTTGCGAAAAGTCAAGCACTCTTTGGTGCTTTGTCAACCAATCAACCCCGAGTATTACATCGAAGTCTTTGAAACCTAACACATACAAATCGGCTTGCAGAGATATTTCTCCAAATCGACACTCACATCCGAACACCACCCCCTCTAAAATGGTAAAGTGCCCAAATGGTGAGGACATCGTAAACATTCTCCTAATCGGCGAAATATCCACTGCTAGTGCGTTCGCTAACGAACTAGTAATAAATGATGAAGTAGCTCCAGAATCAAACAAAACTCTAGCCCAACAATTCGAAATAAAAAATGTACCTCCAATGAAGTTGGGATGCTCCAGTGGCTCTTGATGTCCCATAGCAAAGACACGACCATCCGTCAGTGCATACTGTTGCTGAGACTGTCTGCCTCCATCTCGTCCTCTCCCTCCTGATGGTACAGTGGAAGGAAGAGTTGGAGGTGGTACCCCTGGTATCTGAGGCTGATGCTGTTCTTTCTGGTTACTCTACGGACACTCATTCTTTCTGTGGCCCATTTTTCCACAACCAAAACATCTAAATCCAGAAGATATGAACTCATTCTTCATGTGCCCTTCTTTCCCACATTTGAAACACGTCACCCTACTCCCTTGAACCCTTGGACCCTTGCCTCGGTCCCCTTTTTGATGACGGAAATCAGTCTTCTGCTTCTTATGGCTACCACCACCACCACCACTACCCTCAGGCACTGGACGCTTCCTCTGAGCCTCATTCCGCTCACTCAATTTGAATTCCAATGCCATCTCAACTGCATCTTCATATGCTACCACTCTAGTGGCCATCACCATCCTTCCAAGACTGGGTAGCAACCTATCTCGGTACCTTGCCGCATTCTTTGCATCGGTAGGAGCAAACTCCCTCCTGAACTGATATAACTCCTCAAACCGCTTGCTATATTGGGACACTGTCATCTATGATGTCTGCAACAACTCCAAAAACTGCTTGGCCTTCTCAGTTTGCAGAGGACTCGGTACAAAATTTTGCATAAGTAGCTGCTCGAAAGAGGTCCAAGTCAAGTCATCTCGTCTCTGACCCATCGAAATCCACCAATCATAGGCCACCCCACTCAGATAATAGAATACAAACTTCACCCGTTGCTCATCGGGTATCTCTAGCGTATCCATCCTCATGTTCAACTGATTGAACCACTCCTCCGCTCCCACACCTGCTCCATCTCCAGAAAAAGTTGGAAGAGTTGTCCTTCTCAATTGATCTACCTCATACATACCCCTTCCAGCTCTCGGTACTGTAGCCACCTCCGTAGTAGCCTCGGGTACCACTCATTCAGTACGAGTGCTGGTTGCACCTATTGCCTGTGCTATCGTCTATGCTTGTGTCTGCACCATACTCATCATGAAGCTAGCAAGCCCTTCCATCGTCACCGGTTTCCCCCCTGTACCTACAGAAGCAACAGGACCCGCAGGCGGTGCCTGCTGACCATCACTCTCAGTCGGTAGTTCTTCATGAACTAACTCCTCCTCCCTCAACCCCGGATCCACATTCATAACAGAATCCTCAGTGCTAGGAGTACCTCTAAAACCCTCAACAACTCTAGCACTACGGCCTCTACCTCGGCCCCTACCAACTCCCCGTCGGCCTCTGCCACGAGGTACCTCAGTCTCACTCTCGAACCTGGTAGTTCTACGGGTATTCATCTGCATGACAAATAGATAATACCATTTAACACACAACTCAACAGAGGATTTACTAGGGATAAGAAAACATACCGGATCTGCAACGGTTGTGACATGGCCTGGATTTCACTATCATACATCTTGGACCCAAACCCGATCCTACATATAAAATCAAACAAACCTCGCTCTGATAACAAGTTGTGACGCCACGATCCGGGCACGCCACGGGTGCCCTCCAGCACCGTCCTAGGACACTAGTGCGATCATTCGGCAGACCCGAAATCCGGCGGCATCTCCCCGTATATCGAAGAGTCCCCGCCTACATTAGAAACACGCAGCATAAATTCAATCCATCACACTAACAACCTAGCTAGGCCTCAGGCCTCAAACACATAAAATCCTAATCCTAGGGGCCTCAGGCCATCCACTACCAGCATGCACAAACTGATAGTAATAAATACATCAACAAATTCATAATATCATATAACCATAAAATAAAACTCAACATACGTCATGCATACACCCTCTGGTGCCAAATGGTTATAAGTATATCATGAATAAAATCAATACATCGTAAACAAAATACGTGTTAGAATACATCTCTAACACCCACATCCTACCCAGGGCCATCGATGTCACATCCCGCCTTCACTGATCCGCTCCACCGGTACCTGCACCAGTATCTCCTGTGGGAAGGAATAGAAAGTAGAGAGTGAGCAAGAAGCTCAGTAGGGTTAGGAATATAAAACGTTTAAAGGCTGAATCCGAACAGTAGGTTATGCAGCAATATGAAATCTACTACATGCACGTATACTCAACAATCACATAGAACATCAATCCGAGCAATCCCCTCAATGAGCAAACCTCATCGATACCATGGCTCATTCCATGTAATATCGAACGTGAGCAAACTCACCACATCAACTTATCAATATCATGGACGCTATCCATGTAATATTGAACAGGAGCAAGCTCCTCAACATCAAACGCTCTTGGATTACCCGGTTGCGTGATCCTATCACGCCCGCACCATTCCAGGCAAGGTCTCTCATTAACCATACCTCTAGTGCGTTATCCAACTTGGAGATCACATGACTTGGTGGTAACTCTCATCACCGCGTCATCCCTCCAAGTAGCTTTCAAGAATCCTAAGAAGCCCCGAGTCCATACCCGGTCCCCAATGCAACTCTAATGCACTTATGCCATGACATGCCAAAAAGATATATATATATATATATATATATATATATATGAACATCCTACATATATATATAACTACCATGATGCATGAACAGAAATCACATCGTGCCCATAGGTGATGGGACACTCACAATCGGGTCATGCAACATCTCAATATATCATACTCATTTAATCATCCAAACATCTCAATATATCATATCACTAATGAATTAATCAAACAATCAAGAGAAACTTACTCTCTCTCTAGAATTCCTTATAAAATCCTCCAAAAACTCCACTTAGCTCAAATCAACATGAACCACAAAATCAACCCACATATATGTTCCAAATCAACCTATAAATAACATATTTAAAGCATACAACTCAACTCTACAAGAATCTAGCAAATCTAGAAAAACCTAGAATTTGCAAAAACTATGAAAAATTTACCAAATCTCCAAGAACAAGCTTGAATCTTCCTTATTTGTGTTCAAGGGTCACCAATCCACAATCCCCAAGCCAAACTCTTGCTAAAACCTTCTTCTCTCTTCTTCTCTCTCTCTTTCTCTCTCTAGTCGGGTTTCCCTAAGGTTTGTAATGGTAGAAATGTCTAACTCTGTTTCTTAAAAACTGATTTCCAGACAGCCGTTCGGATGGATTACTGTTCCCGTAACCCACTGCCCTCACTCTAGGCATATCCGTCCGGATGCCTAGATTATCCATCTGGACGGATTAGTATTCACAGAACCCTTCTGCCTTCCATTTAGGCAAATCCGTTCGGACGGTTTCTGTTTTTTAGAAACCCAGTTTTAATCTATTTTTATTTTCCGTCTCGGTCCAAGCTTCGATTTGATATATTATGTGCCCGAAATGGACTTGTATACTAAAAGTTATGACCCATTTACTTAACCAAGCTCAAAACTATTTTCCATGATTCCGTACTCACGGATCATCCTTAATTCGACTCAAAACTAAATTTTTGGGTCGGGGTTTTACATCCTCCCCCCCTAAAGAAATTTTGTCACGAAATTTAACTACCCATGTACCTGAATCACCAAACAACTCCAGGTACTTCTCCTTCATTCTGGATTCCAACTCCCAAGTTGCTTCTTCAACTACGTGATACATCCACATCACTTTTACTAATGGAATCATAGTCGACCTCATGACCTTGTTCTGTCGGTCTAGAATCTTCACCGGTTGAAGAGTGTGGCTCTCATCTTCATCAACTTCCAACGTAGTCCAATCTATCACATGCGACGGATCCGGCTCATATTTCCGAAGCATTGATACATGGAATACATTTTGAACATTCTCAAGCTTCGGTGGGAGTGCCAAACGGACGCCATCGGTCCAACCGCTTCAAGAATCTAAAATGGTCCCACAAATCTCGGTGCCAACTTCCCATGCTTGCTATACCTCTGAATTCCACGTCTCGGACTAACCTTCAAGAAAACCTTATCGCCTACGGCGAACTCCAAAGGTCTCCTCCTCCGGTCAGCATAAGACTTCTGTCAGCTCTGCGCGGTGATCAACCGCCTTCGGATCTCATCAACTCTCTCTCGAGCTTCTTTGACCATCTCCGATCCTGAAACAACTTTCTCACCAACCTCTACCCAACACAAAGGCGACCTACAAGGCTTCCCGTATAGCGCCTCATAAGGTGCCATTCCGATACTACTTTGGAAAGAGTTGTTATACACAAACTCTGCCAAATGTAAATACCGATCCCAACTTCCTTCAAAGTCAACTACACATGCCCGTAGCATATCTTCCAAAATCTGTATGGTTCTCTCACTCTGCCCATCACTCTAGGGATGATAAGCTGTAGAGAAATCCAACTTTGTTCCCAATGCCTCCTGTAAACTACTCCAGAATCTACCTGTGAACCGCGGGTCTCGGTCTGACACAATAGATAATGGAATTCCATGAAGTCTCTCAATCTCCTTGACATACATCGTAGTCAAGGTCTCCAACGAATCCGTCTTGTTCATGGGTAAGAAGTGTGCAGACTTGGTCAATCTATCCACTATCACCCAAACCGTGTCATGCCGTTTATGAGTCATTGGCAACGCCGTCACAAAATCCATCGTGATCCCCTCCCACTTCCATTGTGCTACCGGCAAGGGTTGCAACAATCCAGCTGGTCTCTGATGCTCTGCCTTCACTTACTGACAAGTAAGACACTTTGTCACAAATCTAGCAACATCGGCCTTCATGCCCCTCCACCAGAAACTCTGCTTCAAATCTCGGTACACTTTCGTACCCCCGGGATGCATGGTAAACCAAGAATGGTGTGCCTCTTTCATAATTTCTTGTCTCAACTCATCATCTTCGGGAACCACTAACCTTCCCACATATCGTACTTCACCATCATTCCCTCGAACCCATCCAAGATTCTCATCAATCACATCAAAGGTATGATCTCCATTCTCTACATCTATAACCTTCTGAACCATCTTCGGTCTTGAAGTTATAGAACACAAATACATCTTTTCCTCTTGACTCTTCGACTCTAATCCAAACTCATTGATTGTCTCCAAAATTCCCCACTCATGCATGAATAGACTAGCAATCTTCTTCTTCCTACTCAAAGCATCCGCGACTACATTTGCTTTACCGGGATGGTATTGCAAATTGAAGCAAAGTCCTCCAAGTATTTCATCCACCTCCTTTGACGCAAATTCAATTCTCTTTGGGTGAATAGATACTTGAGGCTCTTGTGATCCGTAAACAATTCAAATCTCTCTCCGTAAAGAAAATACCTCCATTGCTTAAGTGCAAACACCACTGCCGCTAACTCTAAATCATGCACCGGATAATTCCTCTCATGTGCCTTGAGCAACCTTGAACCATACTCTATCACTCGGCCCCGTTGCATCAACATACAACATAAACCTACTCCAGAAGCATCGCAATACACCTGGTAGCCTATATTCCTTTCCGGAATAATTAATACTGGAGGTGTTGTCAACCTTTTTTTCAACTCCTCAAATGCAGCCTCACACTCGTTTCTCCACACAAACGGTATGCCCTTTTGAGTAAGTTGTGTCATCGGCGGAGCAACTCTCGAAAAATCCTCAATAAATCTCCAGTAACCCGCCAATCCTAGAAAACTCCGGATCTCTGACACATTGTTTGGTCTCTCCCAATTCAAAATCGACTCAACCTTGGAGTAGTCAACCGCTATGCCTTCTTGAGTGATGACATGGCCTAGGAACTTCAATTTCGTGGCCCAAAATTCACACTTACTCAATTTAGCATACAATTGATTCTCCCTCAACGTCTGTAACACTACTCTCAAGTGTTCCTCATGCTCTCCCTCTGTAGGAGAATAAATCAGTATGTCATCTATAAACACCACCACAAACTTATCAAAAAAAGGTCTAAGAACCCTTTGCATTAGGTCCATGCCATCCACTACCAACATGCACAAACTGATAGTAAAAATCAAATCATCAATTTCATAATATCATATAATCATAAAATCAACTCAGCATACATCATGCATACACCCTCTGGTGCCAAATGGTTATAAGATTATTATAAATAAACATCAATACATCATATACAAAATACGTGCTTAGAGTAACTCTCTAGCACCCACATCCTACCCAGGGCCATCCATGTCACATCCCGCTCTCACTGATCCGCTCCACTAGTACCTGTACCTGTACCAATATCACCTGTGGGAAGGAATGAAAATAGAGGGTGAGCAAGAAGCTCAGTAGGGTTATGAGTAACATGAGTATAAGGCCAAATCTGAAACAATAGGCTATGCAACAATATGTAACCTACCACATGCACGTAACTCAACAATCACATAGAACATCAACCCGGGCAATCCCCTCAATGAGAAAACATCATCGATACCATGGCTCGTTCCATGTAATATCGAACGTGAGCAAAGCTCACCAAATCAACTCATCAATATCATGGTCGCTAACCATGACTATTGAACAGAAGCAAGCTCCCCAACATCAACGCTCTTGGATTACCCGGTTGCGTGATTCTACCACGCCCGCACCACTCAAGGAAAGGTCACTCATGAACCATACCTCTAGTGCGTTATCCTACTTGGAGTTCACTTGACTCGGTGGTAACTCTCATCACCTCGTCATCCCTCCAAGTAGCTTTCAAGAATCCTAAGGAGACCCGAGTCCACACCCGGTTCCCCATGCAACTCTAATGCATTAATGCCATGACATGCCGAAAAGACATATATATGAACAACCTACATATATGTATACATAACTACCATGATGCATGAACGGGAAATCACGTCGTGCCCATAGGTGATGGAACACACATATTCGGTCATGCAATATCAAGAATTAACAACATTTCACAAGAAGGCTCGTTTCCCCTTAGAAGCAATTAAGGCGGAAACACAAATAAATGACCAATGAAGAATCGAAATGCTCTTTAGAATATCGAGAATAAACGATAGAAAGAAAGGTTAAAAATCCCCTACCTCATGTCGAGCAATTTACCACAAATCCCCAAATTCCGTTCCTAGGGTTTCGATTTGCCCAAACCTACAATGTGGCGAAACCGAACCCTCACACGCATCAATATATCAACCATAACTCATATAAACATCAATTAAATCAATAAATTCAAAATCAGTTACTTCTCTCTCTAGAAATTTCTTCCAAAATCCTCCAAACTCACTCCAAGCTCAACTCAACTCCAAAACACAAACCAATCTACATAAACATCCAAAATCAACCTATAATCAACATATCTAAAGCATAGAGTTCATCTCCCTAAGAATCAAACAAATCTAACAAAAACCTAGAATTTCAAAAACTATGGAAAACTTACCAAAACTCCAAAATCAAGCTTGAACCTTCCTCCCCAAGCTTCAATGGTCACAAATCTTCAATCCCCAAGCCAAACTTCAACCAAAAGCTCCTTCCCTCTCTTCTTCTCTCTCTCTTTCTCTCTCTAGTCGGGCTCCCAAGTGAGTTATGCCCAGAAGTGTCTAACTCTGGTCTTTAAAAACTGATTTCCCGATAGCCGTCCAGACGCCCAATTATCCGTCTGGACGGATTACTGTTCACATAACCTAGTTTTGTTTCTCAAATTAATTTCCGGCTCGGTCTAAGCTTCTATTTGATATATTATGGGCCCAAAACGGACATGTATACTAAAAGTTATGACCCATTTACCGAACCGAGCTCAAAACTATTTTTCCATGACTCCGTACTTCACGGATCATCCGTAATTCGACTCAAAACTTAAATTTTTGGGTCAGGGTTTCACACCTAGGCGCGGCGCCTAGTCCAGTGGGTGGCAGATAAGAAGGGAAAAAGAAGAGGAGGAACTGGACTGGGCGAGCCTAGGGGCGCCTAGTCCAGTGGACGAGAGGAAGTGGAGTAGGCGCACCTCGCCTGGGCGTGAAAATCAGAACGCCCAGGATGGCGCCCAGTCCAGGGAGCTACAGCTGGCGAGCTGCTCAGGCGCCCGCCTTGGTGCACCTCGCTTGGGCATGAA
Organism: Euonymus europaeus; assembly: GCA_963580455.1. Lineage (NCBI taxonomy): Eukaryota > Viridiplantae > Streptophyta > Magnoliopsida > Celastrales > Celastraceae > Euonymus > Euonymus europaeus. The sequence goes on from OY756965.1 coordinate 7,201,167, forward strand.
AACTTTGCACCTAGGCGCTCAGGGTAGCACCTAGGCGCAACCCGTGTTTCATATGATGAAACACAGGTTATTTCTTTATTTCTTCTGTGAGTTCCAACTTTTAGAGAGAGAGAGAGAGAAAATTCTAAAGAGAGAAGAGTATTGGAGGTGAATCATTGGTTATTGAAGCTTGGTTTTGGAGATTTAGAGAAGATTCAAGAGTTTTGTTAAGTTTTTTCACTTTTGGTAAAAGTTAGGTTTCTCGTAGATCTTGTTAGATTCGTTTGGAATTGGTTTCCATGGTTTAGATATGTTGATTTAGGCTTGATTTCGTACATATATGTAGGTTTGATTCTTATTTTGGAATTAAGTTCCATAAGGTTGAAGTTTGGGGGTTTGAGAGAAACCCTAGAGAAAGAAAGTAAGTTTTCTCAATTTAACGATTTAATCCATATTGGATATGATATGTTGAGATGTTTTGAATGATTATTAGAGTTTGGTTGTTGTTAAATTATTAGGTTGGTGAAACGGGGCTTGAAACCCTAATTTTGGATTTTTGGTGAGTTGCTCGACACGAGGTAGAGGATTTCCAACCTTTCTTTCTATCATTTGTTCTCATTACTTAAAGAGCGTTTCGACTTCTCATTGTTCGTATAATTTGTGTTTCCGCCCTAATTGCTTCTAAGGGGAAACGAACCCTAATTGATTCTTGATGTTGCATGACCCTATTGTGAGTGTCTCACATTCAATATTACATGGAAGGAGCCATGGTATCGATGAGGTTTGTTCATTGAGGGGATTGCCCGGGTTGATGTTCTATGTGATTGTTGAGTATACGTGCATGTTATAGATTACATATTGTTGCATAGCTTAATGTTGGATTCAGCCATTATATGTTCATATACTCTTAAACCTACTAAGCTTTTTGCTCACTCTCTACTTTTCATTCCTTCCCACAGGAGATACTGGTACAGGTACCGGTGGAGCGGATCAGTGAGGCGGGATGTGACATGGATGGCCCTGGGTAGGATGTGGGTGTTGGAGATATACTCTAGCACATATTTTGATTTTGATGCATGGATGTTGTTCATAATATTGTGATAACCGATTGGCACCAGAGAGTGTATGCATGATGTATGCTGAGTATTGATTTTGGTTATACGATATTATGAATTTGATGTTATGATTATTACTATCAGTTTGTGCATACTAGTAGTGGATGGCCTGAGGCCCTAGGATCAGGATTGCATGTATTTGAGGCCTGAGGTCTAGCTAGGTTATTGATGTGATGGTTGAATATTTACTGCGTGTTCTGATACAGGCGGGGACTCTCTGATATATGGGGAGATGCCGTCGGATTTTCGATTTGCCGGATGACCACATTAGTAGCCTAGGTCGGTGCCGGAGGGCACCCGTGGCGTGCCCGGATTAGGGCGTTACATTTTATGTCAAATTTTACAAGTATAGGCTCCGTAGATTGTTTCGTTGTTAAAAGACCACCTTTCGTTACCAGATGGACCAAATCGTAAAAAGCTTCTCCATGAAGAGAGTTGTGCGATTCTGAACCATCAAAGTTGAAAGTTGTACATCTTTTATTATTGCTTTATTTCTATGTTTACAAGAATACGATTCGTATATTATTTTTATGGAAAAAGAACATTTTTCGTTCTCAATTGGAAAAGAGATCCAAGATCTTCTTAATCTAGAGAGTTGAGCTATTTTAAACAGCCAAAGTTGGTTTTTGTACACTTTTTATTGTTATTCTATGCCAAATTTTACGAGTATGGGCTCTGTAGATTGTTTCGTTGATAAAAGACCGACTTTGGTTCCAATTAGACAAAACTTTTAAAAGTTATTCCATGGGGAGAATTGAGGAATTTCGAACCATCAAAGTTGATAGGTGTGTACTTTTTAATGTTACTTTTTGTTCAAATTTACCAGTATAGGCTCGATAAATTGTTTCATTGTCAAAAGGACCAACTTTCGATCTCAAATGGACAAAACCGATAAACGTTCCTCTATCGAGTGAATTGACGAATTCCGAACCATCAAACTTAGTCGATGTGCAGTTTTTATTGTTATTTTATTTCAAATCTTATGAGTATAGGCTCCATACATTGTTTCGTTGCCAAAAGACCGAGTTTTGTTCCCAAATGGACAAAACCGTTAAAAGCTCCTCTGTGGAGAAAGTTTCGCAATTCAAAAACATCAAATTTTATAGGTGTGCACTTTTTATTATTGCTTTTTGTCCAAATTTTATAGTATTTGCTTCGTAGATTATTTCGTTGAGAAAATAACGACCTTCGTTCTCAATTGCACGAAACCGTCAAAAGGTCCTCTATCGAGAGAGTTGAGCAATTTCAAACCATCAAAGTAGGCCTGTGTACACATTTTATTGTTATTTTATGTCAACTTTTACGAGTATAGCCTCTGTAGATTATTTTGTTGCCAAAAGACTAACTTTCATTCTGAAGTGGACAAAAATGTTAAAAGCTCCTCTCTTGAGATTTTTGAACAATTTCAAATACCCTAGTTGGTCAGTATAAAAGTTTTCTGTTATTTTATGTCAAATTTTACGAGTATAGCCTCCGTAGATTGTTTCGTTGTCAAAAGAACCAACTTTCGATCTCAAATGGAGAAAAACGTCAAAAGCACCTTTCAAACAATAAAGTTGGTCGGTGTACACTTTTTATTTTTATTTCATGTAAGATTTTACGTGTATAGGCTCCATACACTGTTTCGTTGCCAAAAGACCGACTTTTGTTCTCAAATGGAAAAAATCGTTAAAAGCTCCTCCATGGAGAGAGTTCAACAATTATAAACCATAAAAGTTGATAGGGTGTGCACTTTTTATTGTTGCTTTATGTCAAGAGTTTCTAGTATTTGCTTCGTAGATTGTTTCGTTGGGAAAAGAACAACTTTTCTTTTCAATTGGACGATACCGTTAAAAAGTCTTCTATCGAGAGAGTTAAGCAATTTCAAACCATCTAAGTTGGTCGGTGTACACTTATATTGTTATTTTATGTCGAATTTTATGAGTATAGCCTCCGTAGATTGTTCGTTGCCAAAAGAACAACTTTCGTTCTCAATTGGACAAAAACGTTAAAAACTCCTCTCTTGAGAGTATTGAAGAATTTCAAATCATCAAGGTTTTTCGGTATACACTTTTTTTGTTATTTTATGTCAATTTTATGTCAAATTTTATGAGTATAGCCTCCATAAATTTTCATTGACAAAACACCATCTTTCATTCCCGAATGGAAAAAACTTTTAAAAGTTCCTTCATGGAGAGAATTAAGAAATTATGAACCATCAAAGTTTGTCCGTGTACACTTTTTATTGTTATTTTATGTCAAATTTTACGAGTATAGCCTCCATAGATTGTTTCATTGGAAAAAGACCAACTTTCGTTCTCAATTGGACAAAAACGTTAAAAGCTCCTCTCTTTGAGAGAATTGAACAATTTCAAATCATCAAAGTTTGTCATTATATAGTTTTTTTGTTATTTTATATCAAATTTTACTAGTATAGCCTCCGTAGATTGTTTCGTTGCCAAAAGACCAACTTTCATCCTTAAATGGACCAAATCATAAAAAGCACCTTCATGGAGAGAGTTGAGCAATTCCAAACTATCAATGTTTAAAGGTGTACATCCTTTGTTGTTGCTTTATTTCCATGTTTACAAGAATACGCATCATCTATTGTTGTTGTGGCAAAAAATATTTTTTGTTTTCGATTAGAAAAGAGGTTTAAGAGCTCCTCTATCGACAGAATTAAGCAATTTCGAATAATCAAAGTTGGATGGTGTACACTTTTTATTTTTATTTTATGTCAAATTTTATAAGTATAGGCTCCGTAGATTGTTTCGTTGTTAAAAGACCATGTTTCATTCCCAAATGGACCAAATCGAAAATGGCTCCTCCAGGAAGAGTGTTATGTGATTCCGAACCATCAATGTTGAAAGTTGTACATCTTTTATTGTTTCTTTATTTCCAGGTTTACAATAATATGCCTCCTATAATGTTTTTATGGCAAAAGATGATTTTTCGTTCTCAATTGGAAAAAAGGTCTAAGAGCTTCTCTATCGAGAGAGTTGAGCTATTTCGGATGACCAAAGTTGGTTTTCGTACACTTTTTAATGGTATTCTATGTCAAATTTTACGAGTGTAGGCTCCGTAGATTGTTTCATTGCTAAAAGATCGACTTTCATTCCCAAATGGACAAAAGCGTTAAGAGCTCTGTAGTAGAGAGAGTTGAACAATTCTAGACTATCAAAGTTCATTGGTGTGCACTTTTTATTGTTGCTTTATGTCCAAATTTTCTAGTAGTTGCTTCATAGATTATTTAGTTTAGAAAAGAACAACTTTCGTTATCAATTGGACTAAAACGTTAAAAGCTCCTCTCTTGAGAGTGTTGAAGAATTTCAAATCATCAAAGTTTCTCGGTATAAACGTTTTTTGTTATTTTATGTCAAATTTTATGAGTATAGCCTCCGTAGATTGTTTCGTTGTCAAAACACCATCTTTCATTCCGAAATGGAAAAACTTTTAAAAGTTCCGCAATGAAGAGAATCGAAAAATTTCGAATCATAAAAGTTGGTCGGTGTACACTTTTTATTGTTATTTTATATCAAATTTTACGAGTATAGCCTCCGTAGATTGTTTGTTGGCAAAAGACCAACTTTCGTTCTCAATTAGAGACAAACGTTAAAAGCTCCTCTCTTCGGAGTGTTGAACAATTTCAAATCATAAAAGATTATCGGTATACACTTTTTTGATATTTTATGTCAAATTTTACGAGGTATACCCTCCATAGATTGTTTTATCGCCAAAAAACCAACTTTCATTCTTAAATGGACCAAATCGTAAAAAGCTCCTCCATGGAGAGAGTTGAACAATTCCAAACTATCAATGTTGCAAGGTGTACATCCTTTATTGTTGCTTTATTTACAAGTTTTCAAGAATATGCTTCATCTATTGTTTTTATGGCAATAAGCCATTTTTTATTCTCAATTGGAAAAGAGGTTTAAGAGCACCTCTATCGAGAGAATTGAGCAATTTTGAATAATCAGAGTTGGTCGGTGTACACTTTTTATTTTTATTTTATGTCAAATTTCACGAGTATAGGCTGCGTAGATTGTTTAGTTGTTAAAAGACCGTCTTTCGTTCCCAAATAGACCAAATCGTAAAATGTTCCTCGATGGAGAGAGTTGTGCGATTCCAAACCATCAAAGTTGAAAGGTGTACATCTTTTATTGTTGCTTTATTTCCAGGTTTACAAAAATACGCTTCGTATATTGTTTTCATGGCAAAAGATGATTTTTCATTCTTAAATTTAAAAGAGGTCTAAGAGCTTCTCTATCGAGAGAGTTGCGTTGTTTCGAATGACCAAACTTGGTTTTCATACACTTTTTAATGGTATTCTATGTCAAATTTTATGAGTGTAGGCTCCGTAGATTGTTTCGTTGCTAAAAGACCGACTTTCGTTTCCAAATGGACAAAAGCGTTAAGAGCTCCTTAATGGAGAGAGCTCAACGATTCTAAACTATCAAAGTTCATTGGTGTGCACTTTTTATTGTTGATTTATGCCCATTTTTTAGTATTTGATTCGTAGATTATTTCGTTGAGAAAACAACAACTTTCGTTCTCAATTGGACGAAACCGTTCAAAGGTCCTCTATCGAGAGAGTTGAGCAATTTCCAATCATAAATTTTTTTTGGTGTACACCTATTATTGTTATTTTATGTCAAATTTTATGACTATAGCCTTCGTAGATTGTATTGCTGCCAAAAGATCAACTTTCGTTCTCAATTGAACAAAAAATTAAAAACGGTCCTCTATCGAGAGAGTTGAACAATTTCAGGCCATCAAATTTTTTCTTTGTACACTTTTTATTGTTATTTTATGTCAAATTTTATGAGTATAGATCCCATAAATTGTTTCGTTACCAAAAGACCAACTTTCATTCTGAATTAGACAAAAATGTTGAAAGTTCCTCTTTTAGGAGAGTTGAACAATGTCAAATCATCAAAGTTTGTCGGTATATAGTTTTTTTTTGTTATTTTATATCAAAATTTACGAGTATAGGCTTGTAGATTGTTTCGTTGCTAAAAGATCGACTTCCGTTGCTAAACAAACAAAACTTTTAAAAATTCCGACGTGGAGAGAATTGAGGAATTTCGAAACATCAAAGTTGATAGGTGTACACTTTTTACTGTTACTTTTTGTCCAAATTTACCAATGTAGGCTCCGTAGATTGTTTCATTGTCTAAACGACCAACTTTCGATCTCAAATGGAAAAAACCGTTAAAAGCTCATCTATCGAGTGCATTTACCAATTTCGAACCATCAAACTTGGTAAATGTTCAGTTTTTATTGTTATTTTATGTCAAATTTACGAGTATAGGCTCTGTACATTGTTTCTTTGCCAAAAGACAAACTTTTGTTTCCAAATGAACAAAATCCTTAAAAGCTCCTCCATGGATAGATTTTAACAATTTTGAACCATCAAAGTGGATAGGTGTTCACTTTTTATTGTTGCTTTATGTCCAAATTTTCTAGTATTTGCTTCGTAGAATATTTTATCGAGAAGAAAATGACTTTCGTTCTCAATTGGACGAAACCGTTAAAAGGACCTCTATCGAGAAAGTTGAGCAATTTCAAACCATCAAAGTTGGTCGGTGTATATTTTTTATTATTAATTTATGTCAACTTTTATGAGTATAGCTTCCGTAGATTATTTCATTGCCAAAAAGACCAATTTTCGTTCTCAAATGGAAAAAAATCTTAAAAGCTCCTTTCTTGAGAGAGTTGAACAATTTCCAATCACCAAAGTTGGTTAGTATACAATTTTTCTATTATTTTATGTCCAGTTTTACGAGAATAGCGTCCATATATTGTTTCGTTGTCAAAAGAACCAACTTTCAATCTCAAATGGAGAAAACCGTTAAAAGCAACTCTATCGAGAGAATGCAACAATTTCAAGCAGTCAAAGTTTGTCGGTGTACACTTTTGATTGTTATTTTATATCAAATTTTATGAGTACAGTTTTGATACATTGTTTCGTTGCTAAAAGACTGACTTTTGTTCTCAAATGGACAAAACCATTAAAAACTCCTCCATGGAGAGAGTTTAACAATTCTGAACAATAAAAGTTTGTCGGTGTACACTTTTTATTGTTGTTTTATGTCAAGATTTTATAGTATTTGCTTTGTAGATTGTTTCATTGAGAAAAGAACAACTTTTGTTCTCAATTTGACGAAACCGTTAAAAAGTCCTCTATCGAGAGACTTCAACATTTTCATACCATCAAAGTTGGTCGGTGCACACTTTTTATTGTTATTTTATTTCAAATTTTAGAAGTATAGCCTCCGTAGATTATTTCATTGCCAGAAGACCAACTTTCGTTCTGAATTCGACAAAAACGTTAAAAGCTCCTGTCTTGAGAGAGTTGAACAATTTCAAATCATCAAAGTTTGTCAGTATATAGTTTTTTATTATTTTATATCAAATTTTATGAGTATAGCCTCCATAGATTGTTTCGTTTTCAAAACACCAACTTTCATTCCAAAATGGAAAAAGGTTTTAAAAGTTCCTTCATAAAAAGAATTGAGAAATTCCGAACCATCAAAATTGGTTGGTGTACACGTTTTATTGTTATTTTATGTCAAATTTTAAGAGTATAGCCTCCGTAGATTGTTTCTTTGCCAAAAGACCAACATTCATTCTTAAATGGACCAAATCATAAAAAGCACTTCCATGGAGGGGGTTGAGCAATTCCAAACTATCAAAGTTGAAAGGTGTGCATCCTTTTATGTTGCTTTATTTCCATGTTTACAAGAACACGCTTCATCTATTGTTTTTGTGGCAAAAAATCATTTATTGTTCTCAACTGGAAAAGAGGCTTAAGAGCTCCTTTCTCGAGAGAATTGAACAATTTTGAATAATTAAAGTTGGTCGGTGTACACTTTTTATTTTTATTTTATGTCAAATTTTACGACTATAGGCTCTATAGATTGTTTTGTTGTTAAAGGACCATCTTTTGTTCCCCAATGGACCAAATCGTAAAAAGCTCCTCCATGGAAAGAGTTGTGCGATTCTGAACTATCAAATATGAAAGGTGTATATCTTTTATTGTTGCTTCATTTCCAGGTTTACAAGAATACGCTTCGTATATTGTTTTTATGGTAAAAGGTCATTTTTCGTTCTCAATTAGAAAAGAGGTCTAAGAGCTTCTCTATCGAGAGAGTTGAGCTATTTTGAGCAACCAAAGTTGGTTTTTGTACACTTTTTATTGTTATTCCATGTCAAATTTTACGAGTGTAGGCTCTATAGATTGTTTCGTTGCTAAAAGACCGAATGGACAAAAGCATTAAAGAGATCCTTAATGGAGAGAGTTCAACAATTCTAAACTATCAAAGTTCATTGGTGTGCACTTTTTATTCATGATTTATATTCAAATTTTCTAGTATTTGCTTCGTAGATTATTTCGTTGAGAAAAGAACGACTTTCATTCTCAATTGGACGAAACCGTTAAAAGGTTCTCTATCGAGAGAGTTGAGCAATTTGAAATCATCAAATTTTATCGGTGTACACTTATTATTATTATTTTATGTCAAATTTTACGAGTATAGCCTTCGTAGATTGTTTTGTTGCCAAAAGACCAACTTTCGTTCTCAATTGGAGAAAAACGTTAAAAAAGGTCATTTATCGAGAGAGTTGAGCAATTTCAAACCATCAAAGATGGTCGGTGTACAATTTTTATTGTTATTTTATGTCAACTTTTACTAGAATAGCCTCCGTAGATTTTTTTCGTTGCCAAAAGATCAACTTTTGTTCTCAATTGAACAAAAAAAGTTAAAAGCTTCTCTCTTGAGAGTGTTGAACAATTTCAAATCATCAATGTTTGTCAGTATGTAATTTTTTTTATTTTATATCAAATTTTACTAGTGTAGCCTCTGTAGATTATTTCGTTGCCAAAAGACCAACTTTCATTCCTAAATGCAAAAAAGTTGTAAAAGCTCCTCCATGGAGGAATTTCAAACCATCAAAGTTAATAGGTGTGCACTTTTTACTATTACTTTCTATACAAACTTACTAGTATAGGCTCCGTATATCGTTTCGTTATCAAAAATACAAACTTTCGATCTCAAATGGACAAAACCCTTAAAAGCTCCACTATCAAGTGAATAGAGCAATTTCAAACCATCGAAGTTGGTCGATGTACATTTTTTATTGTTATTCTATGTCAAATTTTATGACGATAGGCTCCGTAGATTTTTTCATGGACAAAAGATTGACTTTTGTTCCCAAATTGACAAAAATAAAAGCTCTTTAATGGAGAGAGTTCAGCAATTCTGAACTACGAAAGTTGATAGGTGTGCACTTTTTATTGTTGTTTTATGTCCAAATTTTCTAGTATTTGCCTCATAAATTATTTCGTTGAGACAAGAACAACTTTCATTCTCAATTGGACAAAAACGTTAAAAGCTCCTCTCTTGAGAGTGTTGAACAATTTCAAATCATCAAAGTTTCTTGTTATACACTTTTTCTGTTATTTTATGTCAAATTTTACGAGTATAGCCTCCGTAAATTATTTCGTTGCCAAAACAACAACTTTCATTCCCAAATGGAGAGAATTGAGAAATTCTAAACCATCAGTGTTGGTCGATGTACACTTTTTATTGTTATTTTATGTCAAATTTTACGAGTATAGCTTCTATAGATTCTTTCGTTGGCAAAAGACCAACTTTCACTCTCAGTTGGACAAAAACGTTAAAATATCATCTCTTGAGAGTGTTGAACAATTTCAAATCATCAAAGTTTGCCAGTATACAATTTTTTTGTTGTTTTATGTCAAATTTTATGAGTCTACCCTCCATAGATTGATTCTTTGCCAAAAAACCAACTTTCATTCATAAATAGACCAAATCGTAAAAAGCTCCTCCATCAAGAGAGTTGAGCAATTCCAAACTATCGAAGTTTAAAGGTGTACATCCTTTTTTGTTGCCTTATTTCCAAGTTTACAAGAATACGCTTCATCTATTATTTTCGTGGCAAAAAATAATTTTTTGTTCTCAATTGGAAAAAAGGTTTAAGAGCTCCTCTATCAAGATAATTAAGCAATTTCGAATAATCAAAGTTGGTCGGTGTACACTTTTTATTTTTATTTTATATCAAATTTTACAAGTATAGGCTGCGCAGACTGTTTCGTTGTTAAAAGATCATCTTTCATTCCCAAATGGACCAAATCTTAAAAAGCTCCTCCGTGGAGGGAGTTGTGCGATTCTGAACCATCAAAGTTGAAAGGTGTGCACTTTTTATTGTTGCTTTATGTTTGAATTTTCTAGTATTTGCTTTGTAGATTATTTCGTTTAGAAAAGAATAACTTTCATTCTCAATTGGACGAAACCGTTAAAAGGCCATCTATCAAGAGAGTTGAGCAATTTCAAACCATCAAATTTTGCCGGTGTACACTTATTATTCTTATTTTATGTCAAATTTTACGAGTATAGCCTCCGTAGATTGTTTAGTTGATAAAAGACAAACTTTCGTTCTCAATTGGACAAAAAAGTTAAAAGCTCCTCTCTTGATAGTGTTGGACAATTTAAAATCATCAAAGTTGGTAAGTATACAATTTTTCTGTTATTTTAAGTCAAATTTTACGAGTATAGCTTCCGTAGATTGTTTCGTTGTTAAAAGGACCAACTTTCGATCTCAAATGGAGAAGATCATTAAAAGCTCCTCTATCTGGAGAATTGAACAATTTTGAAGAATCAAAAGTTTTCGGTGTACACTTTTTATCGTGATTTTATGTCAAATTTTACGAGTATAGGCTCTGTAGATTGTTTCGTTGTTAAAAGACCACCTTTCATTCCCAAATGAACCAAATCGTAAAGAGCTTCTCCATGGAGAGAGTAGAGCAATTCTGAATCATCAAATTTGAAAGGTGTACATATTTTATAGTTGCTTTATTTCCAAGTTTACAAGAATACACTTCGTCAAAAGACAATTTTTCTTTCTCAATTAGAATAGAAGTCTAAAAGCTTCTCTATCAAGGGAGTTGAGATATTTTGAATAATCAGAGTTTGTTTTTGTACACATTTTATTGTTATTCTATTTCAAATTTTATGAATATAGCCTCTATAGATTGTTTTGTTGTCAAAAGACCAACTTTTGTTCTCAATTGGACAAAAACGTTAAAAAGGTCCTCTATCGAGATTGAGCAATTTCAAACCATCAAAGTTGGTCGGTGTTCACTTTTTATTGTTATTTTATGTCATATTTTATGAGTATAGCCTCCGTAGATTGTTTCGTTGCCAAAAGTCCTACTTTCATTCCCAAATGGAAAAAACCTTTAAAAGTTCCTTCATGGAAAGAATTGAGAAATTCCAAAACTATAAAAGTTGGTCGGGGTTCACTTTTTATTGTTATTTTATGTCAAATTTTACGAGTATAGCCTCCATCGATTGTTTTGTTGGCAAAAGACCAACTTTCTTTCTCAATTGGATAAAACTTTAAAAGCTCCTCTCTTGAAAGAGTTGAACAATTTCAAATCACCAAGGTTGGTCAGTATATAATTTTTCTGTTGTTTTATGTCAAATTTTACGAGTATAGCCTCCGTAGATTGTTTCCCTTGCAAAAGACCAACTTTCATTGCCAAATAGAAAAAACTTGTAAAAGTTCCTGCATGGAGAGAAATGAGAAATTTCGAAACATCAAAGTTGATAAGTGTGCAATTTTTACTGCTACTTACTGTCCAAATTTACTAGTATACATTTCATATATTGTTTCATTGTCAAAAAGACTAACTTTTGATCTCAAATGGACAAAACCGTTAAAAACTCCTCTATCGAGTGCATTGACCAATTTCGAACCATCAAAGTTGGTCGATGTATAGTTTTTATTGTTATTTTATGTCAAATTTACGAGTATAGGCTTCGTAGATTGTTTTGTTGTTAAAAGACCAACTTTCGATCTCAAATGGACAAAACCGTTAAAAGTTCATCTATCGAGAGAATTGACCAATTTCGAACCATCAAAGTTGGTCGATGTACACTTTTTAGTCTTATTTTAAGTAAAATTTTACTAGTATAGCCTCAGTAGATTGTTTCGTTGCGAAAAGACCAACTTTCATTCTCCAATGGATAAAAATGTTAAAACCTCCGCTCTTGAGAGAGTTGAACAATTTCAAATGACCAAAGTTGGTCAGTATACAATTTTTTCTGTTATTTTATGTCAAATTTTATGAGTATAGCCTCTGTAGATTGTTTCGTTGTCAAAAAGGACCAACTTTTGATCTCACATGAGGAAAATCGTTAAAAGCTCCTCTATCGAGATAATTGAGCAATTTCGACCAATCAAAGTTGGTTGGTGTACACTTTTTTTTGTTATTTTATGTCAAATTTTATGAGTATAGGCTCTGTAGATTGTTTCGTTGTTGAGAGACCATATGTCGTTCCCAAATGGACCAAATCATAAAAAGCTCCTTCATGGAGAGAGTTAAGGAATTTTGAACCATCAAAGTTCAAAAGTGTACATCTTTTATTATTGCCATATTTCCAAGTTTACAAGAATGCGGTTTGTATATCATTTTTATGGCAAAAGACCATTTTTGGTTCTCAATCGGAACAGAGATCTAAGAGCTTCTCTATCAAGATAGTTGAGCTATTTCGAATGACCAAAGTTGGTTATTGTACACTTTTTACTGTTATTCTATGTCAAATTTTATGAGTGTAGGCTTCGTAAATTGTTTCATTGCCAAAAGACCGACTTTCGATCCCAAATGGACAAAACCGTTAAAACTTCTGAACGGAAAGAGTTCATGTGAAACCCCAACCCAAAAATATTAATTTTGATTAAATTTTGAGATATATGTTATTGGGAATGGATTCAAAGAGGTTACAGACCATTCGAGTTGTATAAGACCGCAAAAAATCATTTTTGAACTAGGTTCACAAAAAGGGTTATAACTTTTAGCACAAATGTCCGTTTCGAGCCCCTAATATATAAAATCGAAGCTAAGACTGAGACTGAGTTGGAAAAATTGAGGCCACGCCAAGGCGGGCGCCTACGTGAGGTGCACCTAGGCGACTGCAAAAGTCCGCTCAAAGGAGCACCCAGAACAGCGAGTTCAACCCATAACTTAAGTCCAATGCACGTAGGTGCAATTATGAGCCCCTAGGCGCTCCCCGAGCTGTTAAGTGCTCTTACGCGACTAGAAAATGATATTTTCCTTGGTGAATTTTTATTCTAGCGAGAGAGAGAGAGAGAAAATTAGAGAGAGAAAATTAGAGAGAGAAAGTGAGGTTTTGAGAGATTATTGAAGATTTGGAGCTTGGATTGAAGATTTAAACAAGATTTGGAGGAGATTTCCAAGTTTCAATAAGTTTTCTAGTTTTGGTAAATCTAGGGTTTTTTCTAGATTTTGTTTGATTCTTTAATAGATGGAATGTAGGGCTTACATATTTTGATTCTAGGGTTATTTATGATTGTTTTACTAGTTTGAATCGTTGGTATAGGCTAGGTTAGGAATTTGGAGAAGTTCGAGGATTTTAGGGAAAATCCTAGAAAGAGAAGGTAAGTTCTCTAAATTAGTGTTTTGATTTCATGTTATTATTGTTAATTAGTGTTGTTAATACGATATTATGGGTTCGTAATGGTTGGATCGATAGGTGGGTGAAAGAGGGCTAAAACCCTAACTTTGGGAATTTGCTATAGTAAGTGGTGTTTAATCGATGTAGGTGATTTCTTGACCAATACTCTTTCGTATCATTCTTTTGCTCACTAAATGCAGTTTATTTACTCATTGGTCGCCGGATTTTATGTTCTTGCCTTATTGTTTCTAAGGAAGAACGAACTTATGATTTATTCTTGTTTTCTCTTTGAAATGTAGATTGTATTAACCCCTATTCGTGTTCAATCACTTATTGAGCATGGTTGATCGTTCATGCATCATGAGTAGCTTTTTATATATATATATATATATATAGATTGAGTATATATATAGTAATTGATGGCATGAAGCATGAATGCATTAGAGATTCCATGAGATGCTTGAGTATGGACTTGGGTATACCTTAGGACCTACTTGAACGTCACATGGGAGGATGGTTGGGTATCAGAGCTTGGCATCAATAAAATGGCTTCATGTCAGGCAACACACTCTAAGTGTGGATGTGATGTGACGCACACAATCGGGTGACTTTCTAGAGATTTATATTGATATGGTACGATGAATCCATTATGGTTGGGAGAACTAGGATTGAACGGGAGAAATGTGATGAGTCAGCACACATCCATTAATCGTTGGGAAAACCAGGATATGTGTTCGATGTTGTGATCAGGACGTGATTAAGATAATCATGGTTTGATTGTTATTTGATGATTCATAGTAGGAATTCTGAGAATTATGATTGGTTGCCCCAGAAAGGTCACTCGGGTGTTTTTGTTGTGTTATATGGCATGAACATTTGGGATATCATATTGTTGCATTGCCTTCTTATTGTATTCAGCCTATAATGATTGTTCACTCTTTTACCCTACTAGGCTTCTAGCTCACCCATTCATTTTCTTTCTCCCTACAGGTGAGACTGGTACTAGTGCTGGTGTTTTGGATCAATAGAGACGAAGCTGTGGTATGAATGACACTCGGAGGAGAGTTAGGATTTGGGAATAGTGAGTGAGTTGCACTTTGTTTATTTCCACATTTATTGTATGGGATAATATATGACTTATCAACTGTTGCACCGGTGGGTGTGTTTTGTGTACAGTTAGAAGGTAAACTATGTTGATGTATCTTCTGAACAGGGGTGGACTCCGAGTCCTCATTCATAATGATTGGGATTGCTTATATTGTGTTATTTATGATATTTGTATGAGAAAGAATTTGTGCATGCTGCTAGATGGCCTGAGGTCTAGCTTTGCATGTTGATGAATGGCCAGAGGTCCTGCTAGGTGATAATGTGACTGATGTTGTTATTGCTGCGCTTTGTTATAGATAGGCATTCCCCGATATATGGGGAGATGCTGTCGGATTTTTGATTGTGGGGTTGTCCTATTTGAGTGAACTGGGTTAATGACTAAGGATATAGATCACATTGATGACCTAGGAAGGTACGGGTAGCACCATGTGACGTTCTGGAAATGGGCTATTACAGTTCAGCAATACTGAACTATCAAAGTTGATTGGTGTAAACTTTTTATTGATGCTTTATATCCAAATTTTATAGTATTTGCTTCGTAGATTATTTCGTTGAGAAAAGAACAAGTTTCGCTCTCAATTGGACGAAATCGTTAAAAAGTCCTTTATCGAGAGAGTTGAGAAATTTCAAACCAACAAAGTTGGTCGGTGTACACTTTTTATTGTTATTTATGTCAAATTTTATGAGTATGGCCTCCGTAGATTGTTTCATTGCCAAAAGACAAACTTTCGTTCTCAATTGGACAAAAACGTTAAAAGCTCATCTCTTGAGAGATTTGAACAATTTCAAATTGTTAAAGTTGGTTGGTATACACTTTCATTGTTATTTTATGTCAAATTTTAAGAGTATAGCCTCCTTGGATTATTTCCTTTGCAAAAGAACAACTTTCATTGCCAAATGGAAAAAAACTTGTAAAAGTTCCTCCATGGAGAGAATTGAGGAATTTCGAACCATCAAAGTTGATAAGTGTGCAATTGTTATTGTTACTTTCTGTCCAAATTTACTAGTATATGCTTCGTAGATTGTTTCGTTGTCCAAAGGACCAACTTTTGATATCATATGGACAAAACCATTAAATGCTTCTCTATCGAGAGAATCGAGCAATTTTGAACCATCATAGTTGGTCGATGTACACTTTTATTCTTATTTTCTATAAACTTTTACCAGTATAGGCTCCATAGATTGTTTCGTTGTTAAAAGACCATCTTTTGTTCCCAAATGGATGAAACAGTTAATAGTTCATCTATCGAGAGAGTTAAGCAATTTCAAGCCATCAAAGTTGGTCGGTGTACAGTTTTTGTTCTTATTTTATGTCAAATTTTACGAGTATAGCATCCGTAGATTGCTTCGTTGCCAAAAAACCAACTTTCATTCCCAAATTGTAAAAATTGTTCAAAGTTCCTCCATGGAGAGAATTGAGAAATTTTGAGTCATCAAATTTGATAGGTGTGCACTTTTTACTTTTACTTTATGTCCAAATTTACTAGTATAGATTAGATAGATTGTTTCATTGTCAAAAGGACCAACTTTCGATCTCAGATGGATAAAACCGTTAAAAGATCAACTATCGAACGAATTGAGCAATTTTGAACCTTCAACGTTGGTCAATGTACAATTTTACTGTTATTTTATGTCAAATTTTACGAGTATAGGCTCCGTAGATTTTTTCATTGTCAAAAGGACCAACTATTGATATCAACTAAAGAAACCCGTTAAAAGCTCCTCTATCGTGAGGATTAAACAATTTCTAACCATCAAAGTTGGTCGGTGTAAACTATTTTTTGTTATTTTATGTCAAATTTTACGAGTATAGCCTCCGTAGATTGATTAATTTGCAAAAGACCAAATTTCATTCCCAAATGGAAAAAACTATTAAACGGTCCTCCGAGCTGAGAATTGAGGAATTCTTAACCGTTAAAGTTGGTAGGTAAACAATTTTTCTGTTACACTATTCCTAATTTACTAGTATAAACTTCGTATATTGTTTCGTTGTCAAAAGGACCAACTTTCGATCTCAAATGGATAGAACCATTAAAAGCTCCTCTACTGAGAGAATTGAGCAATTTTGAACCATTAAAGTTGGTCGATGTACGCTTTTGATTCTTATTTTTTGTAAAATTTTATGAGTACAGCCTCCATCAACTGTTTTGTTGCTAAAGGACCAACTTTCGTTCTCAAATGGACAAAACCGTTAATGGTTCATCTATCGAGAGAATTGAGCAATTTCAAGCTATCAAAGTTGGTCGATGTACAGTTTTTGTTCTTACTTTAGGTCAAATTTTACGAATATATCCTATGTAGATTGTTTCGTTACCAAAATACCAACTTTATTCTCAGTTGGGTAAAAACATTAAAAGCTCCTCTATCTCGAAAGTTGAACAATTTCAAATCGTCAAAATTGGTCGGTATACACTTTCTTTGTTATTTTATATCAAATTTTAAGAGTATAGACTCCGGAGATTATTTCCTTGCCAAAAACTTTCATTCCCAAATGGAAAAACTGTTAAAAGTTTCTCCATGGAGGGAATTGAGGAATTCCGAACAATCAAATTTGATAGGTGTGCAATTTTTACTTTTACTTTATGTCCAAATTTACTAGTATACGCTTCGTAGATTGTTTTATTGTCAAAAGGACCAACTTTCGATCTTAAACGGACGAAACGGTTAAAAGCTCCTCTATCGAGAGAATTGAGCAATTTTGAACCATCAAAGTTGGTCGATGTACTCTTTTTATTGTTATTTTTCGTTAAATTTTACCGATAAAGGCTTTGTAGATTGTTTCGTTGTGAAAAGACCATCCTTCGTTCCCATATGGACCAAATCATAAAAAGATCCTCTTTGGAGAGAGTTTAGTAATTCTGAACCATCAAAGTTGAAAGGTGTACATATTTTATTGTTGCTTTATTTCCATGTCTACATGAATACACTTCGTATATTGTTTTTATGGCAAAAGACCATTTTTTGTTATGAATTGGAAAAAAGGTTTAAGAGCTTCTCCATAGAGAGAGTTGAGCTATTTCGAACGACCAAAGTTGGTCTTTGTACACTTTTTATTGTTATTCTATGTCCAATTTTAAGTGTATAAGCTCTGTAGATTGTTTCTTTGCGAAAAGAAAAACTTTTGTTCCCAAATGGCAAAACCGTAAAACGATTCTTGAAGGAAAAAGTTCAGCGATTCTGAACCACCAATGTCGATAGGCTTGCACTTTTTATTGTTGTTTTATGTCCAAATTATCTAGTATTTGCTTTATAGATTATTTCGTTGAGAAAAGAAAAACTTTTATTCTCAATTGGACGAAACTGTTAAAATATCCTTTATTGAGAGAGTTGAGCAATTTCAAACTATCAAAGTTGGTCGATGTACACTTTTTATTGTTATTTTATCTCAAATTTTATGAGTATAGCTTCCATAGATTGTTCCTTTGGCAAATGACCAACTTTCGTTCTCAACTAGAAAAAATGCTAAGAGCTCATCTCTTGAGAGAGTTGAACAAATTCAAATCATCAAAGTTGGTCAGTATAAAGTTTTTCTGTTATTTTATGATAAATTTAATGAGTATAGCCTCCAAAAATTATTTCTTTACCAAAAGACCAACTTTCATTCTCAAATGGAAAAAACTGTTAAAAGTTCATCCACGGGGAGAATTGAGGAATTCCGAACCATCAAATTTGATAGGTGTGCACTTATTACTGTTACTGTATGTTCAAATTTACTAGTATATGCTTTGTAGATTGTTTCATTGTCAAAAGGACCAACTTTCGATTACAAATGGAGAAAAATGTTAAAAGCTCCTTCATCAAGAAAATTGAGCAATTTCAAAACATCAAACTTGGTCGGTGTACCTTTGTTTTTGTTATTTTATATCAAATTTTACAAGTATAGGCTCCGTAGATTGTTTCGTTGTTAAAGGACCATCTTTCGTTCCCAAATGGAATAAATCATAAAAAGCTCCTCCAATGAGAGTGTTGAGCAATTCTGAATCATCAAAGCTTAGAAGGTGTACATATTTTATTGTTGTTTTATTTCCAAGTTTACAAGAAGACGCTTCATATATTGTTTTTATGGCAAAAGACCATTTTTTGTTCTCAATTGGAAAAGAGGTTTAAGAGCTTCTCTATCGAGAGAGTTGGGCTATTTCGTATAAACAAACTTGGACTTTGTATACTTTTTATTGTTATTCTATATCAAATTTTATGAGTATAGGCTTCGTAGATTGTTTTATTCCCAAATGGACAAAATCGTTAAAGCTCTTCCATGGATAGAGTTCAGCAATTATGGATCATCAAATTTGATAGCTGTGCACTTTTTATTGTTGCTTTATGTCCAAATTTTCTAGTATTTGCTTCGTAGATTATTTCATTGAGAAAATAATAACTTTCGTTATGAATTGGACAAAACCATTAAAAGGTCTACTATCGAGAGAGTTGAGCAATTTCAATCCATCAAAGTTAGCCAGTGTACAATTTTGATTGTTAGTTTATGTAAATTTTTTTGAGTATAGTCTTCGTAGATTGTTTCGTTGCCAAAAGAGGAACTTTCATTCTCAATTAGACAAAAATGTTAAAATCTCCTCTCTTGAGAGAGTTGAACAATTTCAAATCATCAATGTTGGTCAGTATGAATTTTTTTGGTTATTTTATGTAAAATTTTACGAGTATAGCCTCCATAGATTTTTTCGTTGCCAAAAGATGAACTTTCATTCTTAAATGGAAAAAATTGTAAAAAGTTCCTCTATGGAGAAAATTGAGGAATTATGAACCATGAAAGTTGATAGGTGTGCACTTTTTACTGTTAATATTTGTTCAAATTTACTATAATACGCTTCGTAGATTGTTTCGTTGTGAAAGAGATCAACTTTCGATCTCAAATGGACATAACCGTTAAAAGCACCTCTATCGAGAGAATTGAGCAATTTTGAATTATCAAAGATGGTCGCAGTACTCTTTTTGTTATTATTTTATATAAAATTTTGCCAGTATCTGCCCTATAGATTGTTTCGTTGTATAAAGACCATATTTCCTTCCCAAATGCACCAAATAGTAAAAAGCTCCTCCATAGAGAGAGTAGAGCAATTCCAAACCATCAAAGTTGAAAGGTGTACATATTTTATTATTGCTTTATTTCCAAGTTTATAAGAATACGCTTCCTATATTGTTTTAATGGCAAACGACTATATTTCGTTCTCAACTGGAAAAGAGGTTTAAGAGCTTCTCTATCGAGAGAGTTTAACTATTTTGAATGACTAAACTTGGTCTTTGTACACTTTTTATTGTTATTCTATGTCAAATTTTATGAGTATAGGGTCCATAGATTGTTTCATTGCCAAGAGATCGAATTTCGTTTTCAAATGATCAAAACCGTTAAAAGCTCCTCCATAGAGAGAGTTTAGAAATTCTGAACCATCAAAGTTGATAAGTGTGCAATTTTTATTGTTGCTTTATGTCCAAATTTTCTAGTATTTACTTCCTAGATTATTTCATTTGGAGAAGAACAACTTTCGTTCTCAATTGGACGAAACCGTTAATAACTTGTCTATCGAGAGAGTTAAGCAATTTCAAACCATTAAAGTTGGTCGTGCATAGTTTTCCTTCCTACTTTATGTCAAATTTTACGAGTATATCGTCTGTACATTGTTTCGTTGCCAAAAGACCAAATTTTGTTCTCAATTGGACAAAAGTTCAAACCACCTCTCTTGAGAGAGTTGAACAATTTCAAATCGTCAAAGTTGGTCGGTATACACATTCTTTGATATTTTATGTCAAATTTTGCGAGTATAGCCTCCATAGATTGTTTCCTTGCCAAAAGGACAACTTGCATTCCCAAATAGAAAAAACTGTTAAAAGTTCCTCTATGGAGAGAATTGAGGAATTCCGAACAATCAAAGTTGATAGGTGTGCAATTTTTACTGTTACTTTATGTCCAAATTTACCAGTATATGCTTCATAGATTGTTTCGTTGTGAAAAAGATCAACTTTCTATCTCAAATGGAAGAAATCGTTAAAAGCTCCTCGATCAGGAGAATTGAGCAATTTCGAAGTAGCAAAGTTGGTCGATGTACACTTTTTATTGATATTTTACGTAAAATTTTACCGATATAGGCTTCATAGACTTTTTCGTTGTGAAAAGACCATCTTTCGTTCCCAAATGAACCAAAACATAAAAAGCTCCTCTATGGAGAGAGTTTAGCAATTTTGAATTATCAAAGTTGAAAGGTGTACATATTTTATTGTTGCTTTATTTCCATGTCTACAAGAATATGCTTCGTAGATTGTTTTTATGGCAAAAGACCATTTTTCATTCTGAATTGAAAACAAGGTTTAAGAGCTTCTCTATCGAAAGAGTCGAGCTATTTCGAACGACCAAAGTTGGTCTTTGTACATTTTTTATTATTCTTCTATGTAAAATTTTATGAGTATAAGCTTCGTAGATTGTTTCGTTGCCAAAAGACAAACTTTTTTTCCCAACTGGAGAAAATCGTAAAAAACACCTCCATGGAGAGAGTTTAGCTATTCCGAACCTCCAGAGTTTATGGGCTTGCACTTTTTATTGTTGCTTTATGTCCAATTTATCAAGTATTTTCTTCGTAGATTATTTCAATGAGAAAAGAACAACTTTCGTTCTCAATTGGACGAAACTGTTAAAATATCTTCTATTGAGAGAGTTGAGCAATTTCAAACCATCAAAGTTGGTTAGTGTATACTTTTTATTGTTATTTTATCTCAAATTTTATGAGTATAGCCTTAGTAGATTGTTCATTTGCCAAAGGACCAACTTTCGTTCTCAATTGGAAAAAATGCTAAGAGCTCATCTCTTGAGAGAATTGAACAAATTCGAATCATCAAAGTTGGTCAGTATACAGTTTTTCTATTATTTTATGATAAATTGAATGAGTATAACATCCGTAGATTGTTTATTTGCCAAAAGACCAACTTTCATTCCCATATGAAAAAAACTGTTAAAAAATCGTCTATGGAGAAAATTGAGGAATTCCAAACCATCAAAATTGATAGGTGTGCACTTTTTACTGTTACTTTACGTTCAAGTTTATAGTATATGCTTTGTACATTGTTTCATTGTCAAAAGGACAAACTTTCGATCACAAATGGA
The DNA here is from genome assembly GCA_963580455.1 of Euonymus europaeus. Taxonomy (NCBI): domain Eukaryota; kingdom Viridiplantae; phylum Streptophyta; class Magnoliopsida; order Celastrales; family Celastraceae; genus Euonymus; species Euonymus europaeus. The sequence goes on from OY756965.1 coordinate 7,222,955, forward strand.
GAAAACCGTTAAAAGCTCATTCATCAAGAGAATTGAGCAATTTCAAACCCTAAAAGTTGGTTGGTTTACCCTTTTTTTATTTTATGTCAAATTTTACGAGTATATGCTCTGTAGATTGTTTCGTTGTTAAAAGACCATCTTTTGTTTACAAATGGACCAAATCGTAAAAAGCTCCTCCATGGAGAGAGTTGAGTAATTTTGAATCATCAAAGTTGAAAGTAAAATCACTAGGCTAACAGAAGAGGCGAGGGGGGGGGGGTGTGAATTGTGTCTCCAAAAACTAAGTATAAACCCCAAATACAAAAAACAATAATCTAAAAACTTACAAATGATCAAAACAGTGTCTAGAGTACAAATCTGTCAACCAATCAAGAAGATAATATTTGGCCTAGCAATTCAAGTTCGAATGCAACAAAATTTTATATGCAATATCAAAACACCTTAATGAAGACTGTATCAAAAATTCAGATCAAAATTCTAAGTTTAGCTATATGAACAGTGCACAGATAGATTGTTATTCCAGAAAATTAATTATCAAAAGTATATCTAGAATCCACTGATCACAAGTTGTTCAACCACAAGAAATGGCAGCAAGCAACACCCTAATATCAATTTCTAAGGCACACAAATCACTAATAGCACCCAACAAGAAAGGAAATCAAAAGTAGAGTGCATAAGGATATATAGTAGTTCGGTGCTCACACCTACATCCACTACCTAAGCCCTAAAGCTTAGGATTTCCAAATCCACTAAAGGATATAAGTGGTTTTGCAAGTTCACCAAAAACTTAGGGTTTTTAAGCACACCCCAAACTTGTACACCACCAAGGCTTGAAGCTAACCTTAAACTTTCACACACCTCTCAAAGGTAATGCCCTCAAAAGGGACTTTTACAAGTGTTTTGCTTTTTGGTTCTCTCAAGATTAGTTCTAAGCTATTTGGATGAGGAACACTTAATCTATCAATGTAAAGCTCACTGGTAGGATATAAATTTGGCTCAAATTCGTGGCTTTCACTCAACCAAAGGTTCACACAAAGTCTTACAAAGATAGAAATAAGTTTAGGAGAAACTTTGTGGATAGTAGCTCAAGAACACTCACAGAAATACCTTAATGATTTTGTCTTGAGAGCGTGTCTTAGCTTAAGGTTGATGAAGGGAAGATAATGAAAATAATCGCAGCAAATGATGATCAAAAGATCAAGAGAAGATTACTCACAAATTGTAGAATCAAGAACAAAAGCTCTCTTGGTAATTTTTGCACTTTGATTTTCCAAGTGTAGAATGAAGCATGACTTTCCTCTTCATTTGTCTCCATTGAATATTGTCCATTGGATCTTGTTAATCTTCAATCTCAGCCATCAATCAATTTATAATCTCTGCCCTTCATATTCAAAAACAAAGTCAATCAACACCATTGAAAGACTAGCCGTTATTGACTTTTGGTCAACCTTTGATTCAAATTTCAAATCTTGGCTCCAAGGTTTGTTTGGATCTTTTGTGCTTCTTGTTAAACTCTTCTTCATGCTTAGAAAGGCTTCAACAATCAACCAAACAACCCTTGCAAGACTCACACGAAATTCCCCCCAAAATACTTGAAATCAAGAACATAATAGTTCATGGTGATGTGGACAATTATCCTCCAAATATTTTGGCTCAAACCTTTTTCATTTGATTTCAAATGACTCCAAGGATTCTCAAACTCCCTCAAAAGGCTCCTAAGGCTTTATATAAGTATTATGACCGAGCCCCTACTCCAAATAAATCATCCAGCATTAATTCAACTTAGTCTAACCCATGGAAGGTCAATTTTAGGAATTTAGGCTATTTTTGATAAGAATGGGTTGCACCAATTTAAGTCTTCTTGACTCAAAATTTGGTAAAATTTCTCAATACATATATATTAGACCCTTTCCTAAATAACTCCTTCAATGTAGCTCACATAATCTCAATTGCTCCCAAATAGGGTTTCCTAGGAGATTTCGGGTTCTAAGTGCCTAAACAATGAAACCTCAATACTCCATGACCTTTTCATATCCTCAATTAATGTCCCAAATAAGTGTATGATTTGTACCTACAAATAAATGAGGGATAGAACACTCCAATTTTGCTTGTAAGCTCAAAGAGCTTCAATGCTTGCACTTGGATTAACCAATATGATATAAGCTCAATAAAATTCAAGTAAGCACATGATAAATTAATTTATCTATATAAGAATGTGCATACAAAATTTTACTTATAATTGAGTTTGTTTGGTCATTCAATTTGATCATGCAAATCTCAACTAGGCCAGTTTCACAACTACACTAGTGAATTAATTTCAAGAGACAAATTGAACATAATAGACTTAAAATTGACCTGACAATATTTCACAATGAAAACTTCCAGAGTGTCTTAAATAATTTTCAAAACAAGAATCAAGTCAATCAGAGATCATATGAATAAGTTATGGCAATTCAACCAACATGTGCACAGTATGATGTTTGAACAATTTTTGTAGTGCGAAAATGAACAAGTCCAAAATCATCAAATTCATATCAAATATGATCAAACATGATTCCAAAGATATATAATGAAGCTTAAATCAGTAGAGAAAATACATTTCATGATTTATTCAAATTCATCCAAAGATAAGCACAATCAAATAGTCCAATACGTATTTTGCATCAAAACACAAATGTAGGACATATGGTCCAACATAAAGGTATACATATTTTATTGTTGCTTTATTTCCGTGTTTACAAGAATACGCTTCATATATTATTTTTATGGCAAAAGACCATTTTTTGTTCCCAATTGGAAAAAAGGTTTAAGAGCTTCTCTATCGAGAAAGTTGGGCTATTTCGAACGAACAAACTTGGTATCTGTAGACTTTTCTTGTTATTCTATATCAAATTTTATGAGTATAAGCTTCGTAGATTGTTTCATTCCCAAAAGTACGACTTTCGTTCCCAAATGGACAAAACCGTTAGAAGCTTATCAATGGAGAGAGTTCAACTATTCTGAATCATCAAGGTTGATAGGTGTACATATTTTTACTGTTATTTGATGTCCAAATTTACTAGTAGACTATTCATAGATTGTTATGTTGTATAAAGGACCAACCTTCGATTTCAAATGGATAAATCGTTAAAAGCTCTTTTCGAAAGAATTGAGCAATTTCAAACCATAAATGTTAGTCGGTGTACACTTCTTATTATTATTTTAAGTCAAATTTTACGAGTATAGCCTCCGTAGATTGTTATATTGTAAAAAGGACCAACTTTCGTTCCCAAATGGACAAAATCGTTAAACTTCTTCCATGGAGAGAGTTCAGCAATTATGAATCATCAAAGTTGATAGGTGTGCACTTTTTATTGTTGCTTTATGTCCAAATTTTCTAATATACGTTTCGTAGATTATTTCGTTGAGAAAAGGACTAACTTTTGACCTGTAATGGAGAAAACCGTTAAAAGTTCTCTATCGAGTGAGTTGAGCAATTTTGAACAATCAAAATTGTCGATGTACACTTTTTATTGTTATTTTATGTCAAATTTTACCAGTATAGGCTCTGTAAATTGTTTGATTGTTAAAAAACCATCTTTCATTCCCAAATGGACCAAATCGTAATGAGCTCTTCCATGGAGAGAGTTGAGCAATTCCGAACGATCAAAGTTGAAAGGTGTACATCTTTTTTTTGCTTTATGTCTAAGTTTACTAGAATATGCTTCGTATATTTTTTTTTTTGGAAAAACATCATTTTTCATTCTGTATCGAAAAAGAGGTTTAAGAGCTTCTCTATCGAGTGAGTTAAGCGATTTCGAACAACCAAAGTTGGCCTTTGTATACTTTTTATTGTTATTCTATGTAAAATTTTATGAGTATAGGCTTCATAGATTGTATCGTTGCCAAAAGACCAACTTTCGTTCCTAATTGGACAAAACCGTTCAAAGCTCCTCCATGGAGAGAGTTCAACAATTATGAACCATCAAAGTTTATACGTTCGCACATTTTATTATTGTTTTATGTCTAAATTTTTTATTATTTGCTTGTCAAATTTTATGAGTATAGCGTACGTATATTGTTTCGTTATCAAAATGACCAACTTTCGATCTCAAATGGATAAAACCGTTAAAAGTTCCTCTATCGAGAGAATTGAGCAATTTCGAACCATCAAAGATGGTAAGTGTACACATTTTATTGTTATTTTATGTCAAATTCTACGAGTATAGGCTCCTTAAATTGTTTTGATGCCAAATGACCATTTTTATCTCAAATGTACAAAACTGTTAAACGTTTATCCACAGAGAGAGTTAGCAATTTTGAACCATCAAAGTTGGTTGGAGTACACTTTTTTATTGTTAATTTATGTCAAATTTTACGACTATAGACTCCATAGATTATTTCGATGCCAAAAGACCAACTTTTGTTCCAAAATGGACATACCATTAAAAGATCCTCCATGGAGAGAGTTGAGCAATTCTAAACCATCAAAGTTGATAGCTTTGAACATTTTCTTGTTGCTTTATGTCTAATTTACTATTATATATTTCTTTGTCAAAAGACCAACTTTGGATATCAAATGGGCAAAATCGTTAAAAGCTCTTCTATCAAGAGAATTGAGTAATTCCAAACATAAAAGTTTGTCAGTGTACTCTTTTTTTTTGTTATTTTATGTCAAACTTTACGAGTATAGGCTCGTAAATTGTTTTGATGTTAAAATACCAAGTTTCTATCTCAAATGGATTAAATCGTTAAAAACTCCTCAGTGGAGAGAGTTGAGCAATTTGAACCATCAAAGTTGGTCAGTGTACACTTTTTATTGTTATTTTATCTCAAATTTTAAGAGTATCAACTCCGTAAATTGTTTCGATGTCAAAAAACTAACTTTCATCCTCAAATGGACAATTCGTTGAAAGATCATCCATGTAGAGAGTTGAGTAATTCCGATCTGTCAAAGTTGATACATATACACTTCTTTTTGTTGATTTATGTCCAAATTTGCTGGTATACGCTTTGTAGATTATTTCCTTTCTGAAAGACCAACTTTCAATCTCAAATGGATAAAACCGTTAAAAGCTTATCTATCGAGAGAATTGAGCAATTTTGAACCATCAAAGTTGGTCGGTTGTACTATGAAACCCCGACCCAAAGAATTTAGTTTTGAATCAAGTTACCGATGATCCGTGAGGTACGGAATCATGGAAAAATAGTTTTTTGAGCTAGGTTCGGTAAATGGGCCATAACTTTTGATATACATGTCCGTTTCGGGCTCATAATATATCAAATTGAAGCTTAGACCGAGACGGATGTAAATGGGAAAGTAGAAAACATAGAAAAAATAGAAAACAGAGTCGAGCGCCCTTCCAGCGCTGGAGCGCTGGAAGCGCGTTTTCTGGGCAGAGCCAAGTGCACTTCCAACGCTAGAGCGCTGGAAGAGCATTTTCTGGACAGAGCCAAGTGCACTTCCAGAGCTGGAGCGCTGGAAGAGCGCCACCCGACCAGCAAGCTTAAAACACGAAATTTAGTTTTGAGTCAAGTTACCGATGATCCGTGAGGTACAGAATCATGAAAAAATAGTTTTTTGAGCTAGGTTCGGTAAATGGGCAATAACTTTTGATATACATGTCCGTTTTGGGCTCATAATATATCAAATCGAAGCTTAGACCGAGACGGATGTAAATGAGAAAGTAGAAAACATAGAAAAAATAGAAAACAGAGTCGAGCGCCCTTCCAGCGCTGGAGCGCTGGAAAAGCGTTTTCTGGGCAGAGCCAAGTGCACTTCCAGCGCTGGAGCGCTGGAAGAGCGCCACTCGACCAGCAAGCTTAAAACACGAAATTTCCTTCTTGTTTTTCGTTTTTTCTGGTTTCTTCCGTATAGAGAGAGAAAGAGAGAGAGAAGGAGCTTTTGGTTAAAGTTTGGCTTGGGGATTGAAGATTTGTGACCATTGAAGCTTGGGGAGGAAGATTCAAGCTTGATTTTGGAGTTTTGGTAAGTTTCCCATAGTTTTTGAAATTCTAGGTTTCTGTTAGATTTGTTTGATTCTTAGGGAGATGAACTCTATGCTTTAGATATGTTGATTATATGTTGATTTTGGATGTTTATGTAGATTGGTTTGTGTTTTGGAGTTGAGTTGAGCTTGGAGTGAGTTTGGAGGATTTTGGAAGGAATTTCTAGAGAGAGAAGTAAGTGATTTCGAATTTATTGATTTAAATTGATGTTTATATGAGTTGTGGTTGATATATTGATGTGTGTGAGGGTCCGGTTTCGCCACATTGTAGGTTTGGGCAAACCGAAACCCTAGAAACGGAATTTGGGGATTTGTGGTAAATTGCTCGACACGAGGTAGGGGATTTTCAACCTTTCTTTCTATCGTTTATTATCGATATTCTAAAGAGCGTTTCGATTCTTCATTGGTCATTATTTGTGTTTCCTCCTTAATTGGTTCTAAGGGGAAACGAGCCTTCTTGTGAAATGTTGTAAATTCTTGATATTGCATGACCAAATATGTGTGTTCCATCACCTATGGGCACAATGTGATTTTTCGTTCATGCATCGTGGTAGTTATGTATATATATATGTAGGTTGTTCATAAATATAACTTTTCGGCATGTCATGGCATTAATGCATTAGAGTTGCATGGGGGACCGAGTATGAACTCGGGTCTCCTTAGGATTCTTGAAAGCTACTTGGAGAGATGATGAGGTGATGAGAGTTACCACCGAGTCAAGTGAACTCCAAGTAGGATAACGCACTTGAGGTATGATTCATGAGTGACCTTGCCTGGAGTGGTGCGGGCGTGGTAGGATCACGCAACCGGGTAATCCAAGAGCGTTAATGTTGGGGAGCTTGCTCCTGTTCAATAGTCATGGTTAGCGACCATGATATTGATGAGTTGATTTGGTGAGCTTTGCTCATGTTCGATATTACATGGAACGAGCCATGGTATCGATGAGGTTGCTCATTGAGGGGATTGCCCGGGTTGATGTTCTATGTGATTGTTGAGTATACGTGCATGTGTTAGGTTTCATATTGTTGCATAACCTATTGTTTCAGATTCGGCCTTATACTCATGTTACTCATAACCCTACTGAGCTTCTTGCTCACCCTCTATTTTCATTCCTTCCCACAGGTGATACTGGTACAGGTACAGGTACTAGTGGAGCGGGTCAGTGAGAGCGGGATGTGACATGGATGGCCCTGGATAGTATGTGGGTGCTAGAGAGATACTCTAAGCACGTATTTTGTATATGATGTATTGATGTTTATTCATGATATTCTTATAACCATTTGGCACCAGAGGGTGTATGCATGATGTATGCGGAGTTGTTTATGGTTATATGATATCGTGAATTGGTTGATTTGATTATTATTATCAGTTTGTGCATGCTGGTAGTGGATGGCCTGAGGCCCCTAGGATCAGGATTGCATGTGATTGAGGCCTGAGGCCTGGCTAGGTTGCTAGTGTGATGGATTATTGATGTTCTACTGCGAGTTTCTGATGCAGGCGGGGACTCTCCGATATACGGAGAGATGCCGTCGGATTTCCGGTCGGCCGGATGATCGCACTAGCAGCCTAGAACGGTGCCGGAGGGCACCCGTGGCATGCCCGGACCGGGGCGTCACAATTTGGTATCGGAGGGAGGTTTGTTTGTTATTATGTAGGATCGGGGATGGGTCCTAGATATATGGTAGTGTAATCTTGGCCATGTCAAAACCGCTGCTGATCCGGTATGTTTTCTAGTCCCTAATAAATCCTCTGTTGAGTTGTGTGTAAATGGTATTGTCTGTTTGCCATGCAGATGAATACCCGTAGAACTACCAGGTCTGAGAGTGGGACTGAGGTTCCTCGTGGCAGAGGCCGACGGGTAGTGGGTAGGGGCCGAGGTAGAGGCCGTAGTGTTGGGGTGGAACGTGTTACTAGAGGCACACCTAGCACTGAGGATTCGATTCCGAATGTGGATCCGAAGTTGAGAGAGGAGGAGATAGATCCTGAGGGACTACCGACTGAGAGTGCTGATCAACAGGCACCACCTGCAGGACTTGTTGCACCTGTTACCACAGGGGGGCAACCGGTGACGATGGAGAGGTTAGCTAGTTTCATGATGAGTATGGTGCAGACACAGGCACAGACGATAGCACAAGCAGTGGCTCAGGCGATAGGTGCAACTGGCACTCTTACTGAGGTAGTGGTACCCGAGGCTACTACTGAGGTAGCTACAGCACCGAGAGCTGGAAGGGGTATGTATGAGGTGGATCAGCTGAGGAGGACTTCTCCTCCAACCCTTTCTGGAGATGGAACGGGTGTGGGGGCGGAGGAGTGGTTCAATCAGTTGAGCATGAGGATGGATACGTTGGAGATACCCGATGAACGACGGGTGAAGTTTGTTTTCTATTATCTGAGTGGAGTGTCCTATGAATGGTGGATGTCTATGGGTCAGAGGCGGAATGAGCTGACTTGGACCTCTTTTGAGCAGTTGTTCATGCAGAAGTTTGTGCCGAGACCTCTGCAGACTGAGAAGGCCAAGCAGTTTCTAGATTTGTTGCAGACATCAGAGATGACGGTGTCTCAATACACAAAGCAGTTTGAGGAGTTGTATCGGTTTGGGAGAGAGTTTGCTCCTACCGATGCAAAGAAGGCGGCAAGGTACCGAGATGGGTTGATACCCAGTCTTGGGAGGATGGTGATGGCCACTAGAGTGGTATCATACGAGGACACAGTTGAGATGGCATTGGACTTTGAGTTGAGTGAGCGGAATGAGGCTCAGAGGAAGCGTCCGGTGACTGAGGGTGGTGGTGGTGGTGGTGGTGGTGGTAGCCACAAGAAGCAGAAGATCGATTTTCGTCATCAAAAAGGGGACCGAGGCAAGGGTCCAAGATTTCAAGGGGGAAAGGTGATGTGTTTCAAATGTGGGAAAGAGGGGCACATGAGGAATGACTGTAGAGCTTATGGGTTTATGTGCTTTGGTTGTGGCAAGATGGGCCACAAGAAGAGTGAGTGTCTGCAGGGCAACCAGGGAGGACAACATCAGCCTCAGATACCGGGAGTACTACCTCCAACTCTTCCTTCCACTGTTCCATCGGGAGGGAGAGGGCGAGGTGGAGGCAGACAGTCTCAGCAGCAGCAGTATGCACTGACGGATGGTCGTGTCTTTGCTATGGGACATCAGGAGGCACAGGAGCATCCCAACTTCATTGGAGGTACATTTTTGATTTCGAATTGTTGGGCTAGAGTTTTGTTTGATTCCGGTGCTACCTCATAATTTATTACTAGTTCGTTAGCGAATGCACTAGCGGTGGAGATTTCGCCGATTAGGAGAATGTTTACGGTGTCCTCACCATTCGGGCACTTTACCACGTTGGAGGGAGTAGTGTTCGGTTGTGAGTGTCGGTTTGGAGAAATATCTCTACAAGCCGATTTGTATGTGTTAGATTTCAAGGACTTCGATGTGATACTCGGAGTGGATTGGTTGACAAAGCACCAAGGAGTGCTTGACTTTTGGCAAAGGAGGATCACTCTTAGAGTACCGGAGGGTGGGGTGATTCACTTACAGGGATCGAAGGGGATGCCATGTCCTCATTTCATGGATAACCCTTCGTATCTGGATTGTAGAGTCGCAAGTTTGGTGACTTCGGCTCCTAAGGGAGATGTAGTTACTATAATTCGGGTAGTGGAAGAGTTTATGGATGTATTTCCGGAAGAGTTGCCGGGATTACCTCCGAAGAGGGAGATTGACTTTGCTATTGAGTTGCATCTGAACGTCAAGCCGATTTCGATTCCGCCGTATCGGATGGCTCCAGTAGAGTTGAAGGAGTTGAGTTCTCAATTAGAGGAGTTGCTAGACTTGGGATTCATTAGACCGAGTGTGTCCCCGTGGGGAGCACCGGTGTTGTTCGTCAAGAAGAAGGACGAAAGTTTGAGGATATGTATTGATTATAGGCAGTTGAATAAGGTTACAGTGAGGAATAAATATCCATTGCCTAGGATCAATGATTTGTTCGACCAATTGAGAGGTGCTAGGCATTTCTCTAAGATTGACTTGAGGTCGGGTTATCATCAGTTGAGGATTAAGGATGAGGATATCCAGAAAACAGCGTTTAGAACTCGTTATGGGCATTATGAGTTTCTTGTGATGCCGTTTGGGTTGACAAATGCCCCAGCGGTGTTCATGGACCTAATGCAAAGGGTTCTTAGACCGTTTTTGGATAACTTTGTGGTGGTGTTTATAGATGATATATTGATTTATTCTCTTACGGAGGAAGAGCATGAGGAACACTTGAGAGTAGTGTTACAGACGTTGAGGGAGAATCAACTATATGCTAAATTGAGTAAGTGTGAATTTTGGGCCACGGAAGTAAAGTTCCTAGGCCATGTGATCACTCAAGAAGGCATCGCAGTTGACTACTCCAAGGTTGAGTCAGTTTTGAATTGGGAGAGACCAAAGATTGTGACGGAGATCCGGAGTTTTCTAGGATTTGCAGGTTACTACCGGAGGTTTATTGAGGACTTCTCAAGAGTTGCTTCACCGATGACGCAGCTCACGAAGAAGGGTACACCGTTTGTGTGGACAGACGAGTGTGAAGCCGCATTTGAGGAGTTGAAGAAGAGGTTGACAACACCTCCAGTGTTAGTGGTTCCAAAAAGGAATATAGGCTACCAAGTGTATTGTGATGCGTCTGGAGTTGGTTTAGGGTGTGTGTTGATGCAACGGGGCCGAGTGATAGAGTATGGTTCAAGGTTGCTCAAGGCACATGAGAGGAATTATCTGGTGCATGATTTGGAGTTAGCTGCAGTGGTGTTTGCACTTAAGCAATGGAGGTATTACCTTTACGGGGAGAGATTTGAAGTGTTTTCGGATCACAAGAGCCTCAAGTATCTATTCACCCAAAAAGAATTGAATTTGCGTCAGAGGAGGTGGATGGAATACTTGGAGGACTTCGACTTCAATTTGCAATACCATCCCGGCAAAGCAAATGTAGTCGCGGATGCGTTGAGTAGGAAGAAGAAGATTTCTAGCCTATTCATGCATGAGTGGGGAATTGTGGAGACAATCAATGAGTTTGGATTAGAGTTGAAGAGTCAAGATGAAAAGATGCATTTGTGTTCTATAACTTCGAGACCTATGAAGGTTCAAAAGGTTATAGATGCACAAAACGGAGATCATACCTTCGAAGTGATTGATGAGAGTCTTGGATGGGTTCGAGGGAATGATGGTGGAGTACGATATGTGGGAAGGTTAGTGGTTCCCGAAGATGAGGAGTTGAGACAAGAGATACTAAAAGAGGCACACCATTCTTGGTTTTCCATGCATCCCGGGGGTACCAAGATGTACCGAGATTTGAAGCAAAGTTTTTGGTGGAGAGGCATGAAGGCCGATGTTGCTAGATTTGTGACGAAGTGTCTTACTTGTCAACAAGTCAAGGCAGAGCATCACAGACCAGCTGGATTGTTGCAACCCTTACCGGTAGCACAATGGAAGTGGGAGAAGATCACTATGGACTTTGTGACGGCGTTGCCAATGACTCAGAGACGGCATGACACGGTTTGGGTGATAGTGGACAGATTGACCAAGTTTGCACACTTCTTACCCATGAACAAGACGGATTCGTTGGAGACCTTGAGTACTATGTATGTCAAGGAGATTGTGAGACTTCACAGAATTCCATTATCTATTGTGTCGGACCGAGACCCGCGGTTCACAGGTAGATTCTGGAGTAGTTTACAGGAGGCATTAGGAACAAAGTTGGATTTCTCTACAGCTTATCATCGTCAGAGTGTTGGGCAGAGTGAGAGAACCATACAGGTTTTAGAGGATATGCTGCGAGCATGTGTTGTGGACCTTGGAGAAAGCTGGGATCGATACTTACATCTGGCGGAGTTTGTATATAACAACTCTTTTCATAGTAGTATAGGAATGGCACCTTACGAGGCGCTCTATGGGAGGCCTTGTAGGTCGCCTTTGTGTTGGGCAGAGGTTGGTGAGAAAGTTGTTTCAGGATCGGAGATGGTCAAAGAAGCACGAGAGATAGTTGATGAGATCCGGAAGCGGTTGATCACCGCGCAGAGCCGACAAAAGTCTTATTCTGACCGGAGGAGGAGACCTTTGGAGTTCGCTGTAGGCGATAAGGTTTTCTTGAAGGTTAGTCCAAGACGGGGGATTCAGAGGTATAGCAAACATGGGAAGTTGGCACCAAGATTTGTGGGGCCATTTAAAATTCTGGAGACGGTTGGACCGGTGGCGTACCGTTTGGCACTTCCACTGAAGCTTGAGAAGGTTCACAATGTATTCCATGTATCAATGCTGCGGAAATATGAGCCGGATCCGTCGCATGTGATAGATTGGACTACGTTAGAAGTTGAGGAAGATGGGAGTTACACTCTTCAACCGGTGAAGATTCTAGACCGACAAAACAAAGTGACGAGATCGAGTGTGATTCCATTAGTAAAAGTGATATGGATGTACCACGGAGTTGAAGAAGCAACTTGGGAGTTGGAATCCAGAGTGAAAGAGAAGTACCCAGAGTTGTTCGAAGATTCAGGTACGTGTGTAGTTAAATTTCGGGACGAAATTTTATTAAGGGGGGGAGGATGTGAAACCCCGACCCAAAAAATTTAGTTTTGAGTCAAGTTACCGATGATCCGTGAGGTACGGAATCATGGAAAAATAGTTTTTTGAGCTAGATTCGGTAAATGGGCCATAACTTTTGATATACATGTCCGTTTCGGGCTCATAATATATCAAATCGAAGCTTAGACCAAGACGGATGTAAATGGGAAAGTAGAAAACATAGAAAAAATAGAAAACAGAGTCGAGCGCCGAGCGCTGGAAGAGCGTTTTCTGGGCAGAGCCAAGTGCACTCCCAGCGCTGGAGCGCTGGAAGAGCGCCACCCGACCAGCAAGCTTAAAACACGAAATTTCCTTCTTCTTTTTAGTTTTTCTGGTTTCTTCCGTGTAGAGAGAGAAAGAGAGAGAGAATAAGAGAGAGAAGGAGCTTTTGTTTGAAGTTTGGCTTGGGGATTGAAGATTTGTGACCATTGAAGCTTGGGGAGGAAGATTCAAGCTTGATTTTGGAGTTTTGGTAAGTTTCCCATAGTTTTTGAAATTCTAGGTTTTTGTTAGATTTGTTTGATTCTTAGGGAGATGAACTCTATGCTTTAGATATGTTGATTATAGGTTGATTTTGGATGTTTATGTAGATTGGTTTGTGTTTTGGAGTTGAGTTGAGCTTGGAGTGAGTTTGGAGAATTTTGGAAGGAATTTCTAGAGAGAGAAGTAAGTGATTCCGAATTTATTGATTTAAATTGATGTTTATATGAGTTGTGGTTGATATATTGATGCGTGTGAGGGTCCGGTTTCGCCACATTGTAGGTTTGGGCAAACCGAAACCCTAGAAATGGAATTTGGGGATTTGTGGTAAATTGCTCGACACGAGGTAGGGGATTTTCAACCTTTCTTTCTATCATTTATTCTCGATATTCTAAAGAGCGTTTCGATTCTTCATTGGTCATTATTTGTGTTTCCTCCTTAATTGGTTCTAAGGGGAAACGAGCCTTCTTGTGAAATGTTGTAAATTCTTGATATTGCATGACCAAATATGTGTGTTCCATCACCTATGGGCACAATGTGATTTTCCGTTCATGCATCATGGAAGTTATGTATATATATATGTAGGTTGTTCATATATATAACTTTTCGGCATGTCATGGCATTAATGCATTAGAGTTGCATGGGGGACCGGGTATGGACTCGGGTCTCCTTAGGATTCCTGAAAGCTACTTGGAGAGATGATGAGGTGATGAGAGTTACCACCGAGTCAAGTGAACTCCAAGTAGGATAACGCACTTGAGGTATAGTTCATGAGTGACCTTGCCTGGAGTGGTGCGGGTGTGGTAGGATCACGCAACCGGGTTATCCAAGAGCGTTGATGTTGGGGAGCTTGCTCCTGTTCAATAGTCATGGTTAGCAACCAAGATATTGATGAGTTGATTTGGTGAGCTTTTCTCACGTTCGATATTACATGGAACGAGCCATGGTATCGATGAGGTTGCTCATTGAGGGGATTGCCCGGGTTGATGTTCTATGTGATTGTTGAGTATACGTGCATGTGTTAGGTTTCATATTGTTGCATAACCTATTATTTCAGATTCGGCCTTATACTCATGTTACTCATAACCCTACTGAGCTTCTTGCTCATCCTCTATTTTCATTCCTTCCCACAGGTGATACTGGTACAGGTACAGGTACTAGTGGAGCGGGTCAGTGAGAGCGGGATGTGACATGGATGGCCCTGGGTAGGATGTGGGTGCTAGAGAGATACTCTAAGCACGTATTTTGTATATGATGTATTGATGTTTATTCATGATATTCTTATAACCATTTTGCACCAGAGGGTGTATGCATGATGTATGCGGAGTTGTTTATGGTTATATGATATCGTGAATTGGTTGATTTTATTATTATTATCAGTTTGTGCATGCTGGTAGTTGATGGCCTGAGGCCCCTAGGATCAGGATTGCATGTGATTGAGGCCTGAGGCCTGGCTAGGTTGCTAGTGTGATGGATTATTGATGTTCTGCTGCGAGTTTCTGATGCAGGCGGGGACTCTCCGATATACGGAGAGATGCCGCCGGATTTCTGGTCCGCCGGATGATCGCACTAGCAGCCTAGGACGGTGCCGGAGGGCACCCATGGCGTGCCCGGACCGGGGCGTCACAAGTACAATTTTTTTTGTTATTTTATGTCTAATTTTAAGAGTATAGGCTCCGTATATTGTTTCGTTGCCAAAAGACCAACTTCGATTTTCAAATGGATAAAACTATTAAAAGTTCCTGCATGCAGAGACTTGAGTAATTACAAACCATCAAAGTTGATAGGTGTACACATTTTATTGTTACTTTTTGATCTCAAATGGACAGAACCGTTCAAAGGTCCTCTATCAGGAGAATTGAGCAATTTTGAACCATCAAAGTTGGTTAGTTACACTTTTTATTGTTATTTTATGTGAAATTTTACAAGTATAGACTTCGTAGATTGTTTCGATGCTAAAAGACCAACTTTCAGATCTAAAATGGATAAAACAATTAAAAGTTCCTTCATGGAGAGAGTTGAGCAATTTCGAACCATCAAAGTTGATAGGTGTAAAATTTTTATTGTTGTTTTATGTCCAAATTTACTGGTATATATTTTGTAAATTGTTTCATTTTCGAAAGACAAAATTTCATTCTCAATGGGACAAAACTATTAAAAGCTCCTAGATGGAGAGAGTTGGCCGATTCTGACATATCAAGGTTGGTCAGTGCACACTTTTTATTGTTATTTTATGTCAAATTTAAACAGTATAGGCTCATAGTTTGTTTTGTTTCCAAAAGACCAATTTTCATTCCCAAATGGACTAATATGTTAAAATTACCACCTTGGAGACAGTTTAACAACTTTGAACTTTCAAATTTGATCAATGTGCTCTTTTTATTATTATTTTATGTCAAATTTTACTAGTATAGGCTCCGTAGATTTTATCGTTGCTAAAAGACCAACTTTTGTTCCCAAATGGACAAAACCGATAAAAACTCTTCTATGGAGAAAGTTGGGCAGTTCTGAACAATCAAGGTTGACCATTGTACACTTTTCATTGTTATTTTGTTTCAAATTTTAGAAGTATATGATCCGTAGATTGTTTCATTGTTAAAAGACCAACTTTCGTTCCCAAATGGACAAAACCGTTAAAACTTCCTCCATGTAGAGAATTGAGTAATCTCGAACCGTCAAAGTTGATATGTGTGCACTTTTTATTGTTACTTTATGTCCAAATTTACTGGTATATGCTTTGTAGATTGTTTCGTTGTTAAAAGAACCAACTTTAGATCTCAAATGGACAAAAACGTTAAAAGTTCCTCTATCGAGAGAATTGAGCAATATTGAGCCATCAAAATTGGTTGATGTACACTTTTTATTGTTATTTTATGTCAAATTTTACCAATATAAGCTCCGTAGATTGTTTCATTGTTAAAAGACCATCTTTCGTTCCCAAATGGACCAAATCATAAAAAGCTCCTCCATAGAGAGAGATAAGGAATTCTGAATCGTCAAACTGGAAACATGTACATCTTTTGCTGTTGCTTTATCTCCAAGTTTACTAGAATGTGCTTCGTGTATTTTTATTGTGGCAAAAGATCATTTTTAATTCTCAATCAGAAAAGATGTTTAAGAGCTTCTCTATCGAGATAGTTGAGCTATTTCGAACGGCCAAAGTTGGTATTCGTACACTTTTTATTGTTATTCAATTTTAAATTTTATGAGTATAGGATCCATAGATTGTTTCATTGCCAAAAAGGCCAACTATAGTTCCAAATTAGACAAAATCGTTAAAAGCTCCTCCATGTAGAGAGCTCAGCGATTCTGAACTATCAAAGTTTATAGGTGCATAATTTTTATTATTGTTTTATGTCCAAATTTTCTAGTATTTGCTTCGGAGATTATTTCATTGAGAAAGAAAAACTTTTGCTCCTAATTGGACAAAATCGTTAAAAGCTCATCTATCGAGAGAGTTGAGCAATTTCGAACCATCAAAGTTGGTCTTTGTATAATTTTTACTGTATAATCTGTCAAATTTTATGGGTGTAGACTACTTAGATTGTTTCGTTACCAAAATACCAACTTTCGTTCCTAAATGGACAAAACGGCTAAAAGTTCCTACCTGAAGAGAATTTACGAATTCTAAACCATCAAAGTTGATAGGTGTGTACTTTTTATTGTTAATTTATGTCCAATTTCACTAGTATACGCTTTATAGATTGTTTCATTTTCAAAAGACCAACTTTCGATCTCAATGAGATAAAATCATTAAAAGCTCCACCATCGAGAGATTTGAACAATTTTGAACCATCAAATTTGGTCGTTGTACATTATTTATTGGTATTTTATGTCAAATTTTATGAGTATGGACTCCTTAGATCATTTCGTTGCCAAAAGACCAACTTCCGTTCACAAATGGAAAAAACTGTTAAAAGTTCCTCCATGGAGAGAATTGACGAATTCTGAACCATCAAAGTTGATAGGTGTGCACTTTTTATTGTTACTTTATATTCAAATTTACTAATATACGCTTTACAGATTGTTTCGTTTTCAAAAGACTAACTTTCGATCTCAATGGGATAATATCTTTAAAAGCTCCACCATCGAGAAAGTTGAGCAATTTCAAACCATCAAATTTCGTCGGTGTACAGTTTTTTTTATTATTTTATGTCAAATTTGATTGCCAAAAGACCAACTTTCATTCCCAAATTGACAAAATCATTAAAAGCTCCACCATGGAGAGAGTGGAGCAATTTCAAACCATCAAAGTTAATAAGATTGCACCTTTTATTGTTCCTTTATGTCCAAATTTTATAGTATTAGCTTCGAAGATTATTTCGTTGTGAAAAAGAACAACTTTCATTCTCAATTGTACAAAATGACTAAAAGCTCCTCTATCGAGAGAGTTGAGAAATTTCGAACCATCAAAGTTTGTCGGTATAGACTTTTTTATTATTATTTTATATCAAATTTTATGAGTATAGACTCCGTAGATTGTCTTGTTGGCAAAAGACTAATTTTCGTTCTCAAATTGACAACACCGTTAAAAGCTCCTTCATGAGAGAGTTGAGCAATTGTGAAACACCAAAGTTGATAGGGTTACACATTTTTTGTTGCTTTATGTTCAAGTTTACTAGTCTACGCTTCGTAGATTGTTTTGGAAAAAACCGTTAAAAGCTCATCTATTGAGAGAGTTGAACAATTTTGAACCATCAAATTTGGCCACTGTATACTTTTTATTGTTATTTTATGTCAGATTTTACGAGTGTAGACTAGGTAGATTGTTTCGTCGTCAAAAGACCAATTTTTTGTCCCAAATGGACAAAACCATTAAAAGGTCCTCCATGGTGAGAGTTGAGCAATTTCAAACCATCAAATTCGAAAGGTTTACATTTCTTTTGTTTTTTCAATTTTTATGAGTTTAGGCTTCGTAGATTGTTTCGATGTCAAAAGACCAACATTCAGATCTCAAATTGACAAAACTGTTAAAAGTCTCTTTATGAAGAGAGTTGAGCTATTCCGAACCATCAAAGTTGATAGGCGTACACTTTTCTTGTTGCTTGATATCCAAATTTTATACTATTTGCTCCGTAGATTATTTCATTGTCTAATGAACAAATTTCGTTCTCAATTGGACCAAATTGTTAAAAGCACCTCCATCGAGAAAGTTGAGCAATTTCAAACCATCAAAGTTTGTCGGTATACACTTTTTATTGTTATTTTATGTCAAATTTTACGAGTATAAGCTCCGTAGATTGTTTCGATTATGAAAGACCAATTTTCTATCTAAAATAGATAAAACCGTTAAAAGCCCCTCTATGGACAGAGTTGGCAATTCCGAACCATCAAAGTTGATAGGCGTCACATTTTTTTAGTATTTGCTTTGTAGATTATTTCGTTTTCCAAAGAAGAAATTTCATTCTCAATTGGACAAAACTGTTAAAAGCACCTCTATCGAGAGAGTTGATCAATTCCAAACTATCAAAGTTGGTCGGTGTACAATTTTTATTGTTATTTTATGTCAAATTTTACGAGTATAGGCTATGTAGATTGTTTCGTTGTTAAAACACCAACTTTCGTCCCCAAATGGACAAAACCTTTAAAAGCTCCTTCATGGAGAGAGTTGAACAATTGTGAACCATTAAATTTGATAGGTGTACACATTTTACTGTTGCTTTATGTCGAAATTTACTAGAATATGCTTCATATATTGTTTTGGTGGTAAAAGACCATTTTTCGTTCTGAATTGGAAAAGAGGTTTAAGAGCTCCACTATCGAGAGAGTAAAGCTATTTCGACTTATCAAAGTTGGCCTTTCTACACTTTTTATTGTTATTCTATGTCAAATTTTGTGAATGTAAGCTTTGTAGAGTATTTTGTTGCCAAAAGACCAACTTTCGTTCATAAATTGACAGAATCGTTAAGAGCTTCTCCATGGATAGAGTGGAGCAATTCTGAACCATCAAAGTTTATAGGATCACACCTTTTATTGTTTCTTTATGTCCAAATTTTCTAGTACTGTCTTCGAAGATTATTTCGTTGTGAAAAGAACAACTTTCATTCTCAATTGTACAAAATCAATAAAAGCTCCTCTATTGAGAAAGTTGAGCAATTTCGAACCGTCGAAGTTAGTTAGTGTACACTTTTTATTGTTGTTTTATATCAAAATTTATGAGTATAGACTCCGTAGATTGTTTCATTTGAAAAAGACTAACTTCCGTTCTCAAATTGATAAAACCGTTAAAAGCTCCTTCATGGAGTGATTTGAGCAATTCTGAACCACCAAAGTTGATAGGGTTACACATTTTTTTTCCTTCAAGTTCAAATTTACTAGTATACACTTCGTAGATTGTTTCGTTTTTTGAAAGACCAACTTTTGTTCTTAATTTGACAAAATAGTTAAAAGCTCATATATCGAGAGAGTTGAGAATTTTGAAACATCAAATTTAGCTGGTTTTTACTTTTTATTGTTATTTTATGTCAAATTATACGAGTATAGATTACGTAGATTGTTTCATCGTCAAAAGACCAACTTTTGTTCCCAAATGGAAAAAACAATTAAAAAGTCCTCCATGGTGAGAGTTGAGCTATTTTGAACCATTAAAGCTGAAAGGTTTATACTTTTTTTGTTGCTTTATGTCAAATTTTACGAGTTTAGGCATCATAGATTGTTTTGGAGCCAAAAGACCGACTTTTATTTCAAATTGACAAACCCGTTAAAAGCCTCTTCATGAAGAGAGTTGAGCAATTCCGAACCATCAAAGTTGATAGACTTACACTTTTTTTTGGTGCTTCATGTCCAAATTTTCTACTATCCGCTCCGTAGATTATTTCATTATCCAAATAACAAATTTCATTCTCAATCGAACAAAACCATTAAAAGCAATTCTATCGAGAGAGTTGAGCAATTTCAAACCATCAAAGTTGGTCGGTGTACATTTTTTATTGTTGTCTTATGTCAAATTTTACGAGTATAGGCTTCATTGATTGTTTCGATTTTGAAAGACCAACTTTCTATCTCAAATGGATAAAATCGTTAAAAGCTCCTCCGTGGAGAGAGTTGAGCAATTCTGAACCATCATAGTTGATAGGTGTCACTTTTTTTTGTTACTTTATGTCCAAATTTTATAGTATTCGCTTCGTAGATTATTTTGCTATCCCAAGAATAAATTTCATTATGAATTGGAAAAAATTGTTCGAAGAACCTCTATCGAGAGAGTTAATCAATTATGAACCATTAAAGTTGGATGGTGTATAATTTTTATTGTTATTTTATCTCAAATTTTACGAGTATAGGCTATGTAGATTTTTTCGTTGTTAAAAGACCAACTTTCATTCCCCAATGGAAAAAACAGTTAAAAGCTCCTCCATGGAGAGTTGAACAATTCCGAAACATTAAATTTGATAAGTATACACCTTTTATTGTTGCTTTGTGTCAAAATTAACTAGAATACGCTTCGTATATTGTTTTGGTGGCAAAATACTACTTTTCGTTCTTAATTGAAAAAGGGTTTAAGAGCTCCTTTATCGAGAGAGTTGAGCTATTTCGAACGATCAAAGTTGGTCTTTGTACACTTTTTATTGTTATTTTATGACAAATTTTACGAGTATAGGCTCCGTAGATTGTTTCGATACCATAAGACCGACATTCTATCTCAAATGGACAAAACCATTAAAAGCTTCTCCATGGAGAGAGTTGAGCAATTCTGAACCATAAAAGTTGGTTGGTGTACACTTTTTACTGCTATTTTAAGTCAAATTTTACGAGTATAGGCTCCGTCAATTTTTTTGATGCCAAGAAACTAACTTTCTATCTCAAACAAACAAAAGCATTAAAAGCTCCTCCATGGAGAGAGTTGATCAATTCCGAACCATCAAAGTTGGTCGGTGTACACTTTTTATTCTTATTTTATAGCAAATTTTATGAGTATAGACTCTGTAAATTTTTTGTTGGCAAAAGATCAACATTCGTTCCCAAATGAACAAATCCATTAAAAGTTCATTCATGGAGATACTTGAGAAATTTTAACCATCAAAGTTGGGAGGTATACACTTTTTTTGTTGCTTTATGTCCAAATTTATTAGTATATGCTTCTTAGATTGTTTCGTTTCTGAAATAACAACTTTTGTTCTCAAATTGTGAAAACCGTTCAAAGCTCCTCTATGGAGAAAGTTGGGCAATTCTGAACCATCAAGGTTAGTCGGTGTACAATTTTTATTGTTATTTTATGTCCAATTTTATGAGTATTGCCTCCATAGATTATTTCATTGTTAAAAGACCGTCTTTTGTTCCCAAATGGACAAAACCATAAAAAGCTTTTCCATGAAGAAAGTTCAAAATTTCTGAAACAACAAAGTTGATAGGTGTACACCTTTTATTGTTGTTTTATGTCCATGTTTACTAGAATACGCTTTGTACATTATTTTGGTGGCAAAAGGCCATTTTTCATTCTCAATTGGAAAAGAGGTTTAAAATCTCCTCGATCAAGAGAAATGAGCTATTTCGAACGATCAAAGTTAGTCTTTGTACACTTTTTATTGTTATTCTATGTCAAATTTAATGATATAGGCTGCATAGATTGTTTCGTTGCCAAAATACCAACTTTTGTTCCCAAATTGAGAAAACTGTTAAAAGCTACTCCATGGAGAGAGTTGAGCAATTCACAACCATCAATGTTGATGGATGTGCAATTTTTATACTTGATTTATGTCTAAATTTTATGGTATTAACTTCGCAGATTATTTCGTTGTGAAAAGAAAAACTTTCGTTCTCAATTTTAAAAAACTGTTAAAAGCTCCTCTATTGAAAGAGTCGAGCAATTTCAAACCATAAAAGTTGGTAAATGTATGCTTTTTATTGGTATTTTGTGTCAAATTTTACGAGTATAGATTCCGTAGATTTTTTCGTTAGCAAAAGACCAACTTTCCTTTCCCAATGTACAATACCATTAAAAGTTTCTCCATGGAGAGAGTTGTGCAATTCCGAATCGTCAAAATTCATAGGTGTACATTTTTTATTGTTGCTTTAAGTTCAAATTAACAACTATACAAATCATAGATTGTTTCGTTTCCGAAACACCAACTTTCGTTCTCAATTGGACAAAACCTTTAAAATCTCCTCTATCGAAATAGTTGAGCAATTTCAAAACATCACATTTGGTTGGTGTACACTTTTTATTGTCATTTTATATCAAATTTTACGAGTATATATTCTGTATAATGTTTCATTTCCAAAAGACCAACTTTCGTTCCCAAATGTACAAAACCGTTAAAAGCACCTCCATGGATTGAGTTGAGCAATTTGGAACCATCAAAGTTGATACGTTTACACTTTTTTTGTTGCTTTATGTGAAATTTTACTAGTATTGACTCCGTAGATTGTTTCGGTGCCAAAAGACAAACTTTCATATCTCAATTGGACAAAACCGTTAAAGGACCCCCCATAGAGAGAGTTGAGCAATACCGAATGATCAAAGTTGATAGGCATGCAGTTCTTTTTTATGTCCAAATTTTCAAGTATTCATTTTGTAGATTATTTTGTTGTCCAAAGAACCAATTTCGTTCTTTTGGAAATCGTTAAAAAGAACTCTATCTAGAGAGTTGAGCAATTCCTAACCATCAAAGTTGGTTGGTATACACTTTTGTTGTTATCTAATGTCGTATTTTACGAGTATAAACTCCGTAGATTGTTTCGTTGCCAAAATACCAACTTTCGTTCCCAAATGGACGAAACTGTTAAAAGTTCCCTCATGGAGATAGTTGAATAGTTTTGAACCACCAAAGTTGATTATTTCCAAATTTACTAGTATATGCTTCGTATATTGTTTCGTTTTGGAAAGACCAACTTCCGTTCTCAATTGGAAGCCTATCAACTTTTTTTTGTTGCTTTATTTTCTCTGTGGGAAAGTTGGGAAATTATGAACTATCAAGATTGGTCGGTGTACACATTTTATTGTTTATTTTATGTCAAATTTTACGAGTTTAGGCTCCGTAGATTGTTTCAATGTTAAAAGACCGTCTTATGTTCCCGAATGGGCAAGACCATAAAAAGCTCCTCCATGGAGAAAGAGTTCAGCATTTCTGATCCATTGAAGTTGATTGGTGTACACCTTTTATTGTAGCTTTATGTGCAAGTTTACTTTAATACGTTTCGTTTAGTTTTCGTTGCCAAAAGACCAACGTGTGTTCCTAAACAGACAAAATCGTTAAAAGCTCCTCTATGGAGAAAGTTGAGTATCCAAACCATCAAAGTTGATAGGTTTACACTTTTTTGTTGCTTTATGTCAAATTTTATAAGTATAGGCTTCGTAGATTATTTTGATGTCTGAAGACCAACTTTCGGATTTCAAATCAACAAAACCGTTAAAATTCTCTCCATCGAGAAAGAAGAACAATTCCGAACCATCAAAGTTTATTGGCGTGCACTTTTTTTTTTGGGTTGTATGTCCAAATTTTTTATTATTCGCTTCGTAGATTATTTCATTCTCCAAAGAACAAATTTCATTCTCAATTGGACAAAACTATTAAAAGCACCTCTTATCAAGAGAGTTGAGCATTTTTTAGACATCAATGTTGTCGAATTTTACGAGTATACACTTCGTAGATTGCTTCGTTGCCAAAAGACCAACTTTCATTTCCAAATGGACAAAACCGTTAAATGTTCCTCCATGGAGAGAATTGAGTAATTCTTAACCATCAAAACTGATTAAGTGTGAACTTTTTATTGTTCCTTTATATCCAACTTTACTATTATATGCTTCATAGATTGTTTCTTTGTCAAAACAACCAACTTTCGATCTCAAATGGACAAAACTAATAAAAGCTCCTATAACGAGAGAATTGAGCAATTTCAAATCATCAAAGTTGGTCCGTGTACACTTATTGTTGTTATTTTATGTCAAACTTTACAAGTATAGATTCCGTAGATTGTTTTGATGCCAAAAGACCAAATTTCAAATCTCAAATAGACAAAAACGTTAGAAGCTCCTCCACAAAGGTAGTTGAGCGATTCTGAACCATCAAAATTGGTCGGCGTACACTTTTTATTGTTATTATATGTCAAATTTTATGAATATACGTTCTATAGATTGTGTCGTTGTCAAAAACACCAACTTTCGAACTCAAATGGTCAAAACCGTTAAAAGCTTCTGCATCGAGAGAATTGAGCAATTTCACACCATCAAAGTTGGTTGATACACATTTTTTGTTGTTATTTTATGTCAACTTTTACGAGTATACGCTCCGTAGATTGTTTTGATGCCATATGACCAACTTTCGAATCTCAAATAGATAAAACTGTTAAAAGCCCCTCCATGGAGAGTGTTGAACGAAACCAAAACCATCAAAGTTGGTAGGCGTAAACTTTTTATTGTTCTTTTATTTCAAATTTTACTAGTATAGACTCCATAGACTGTTTCTTAGCCAAAAGACCAACTTATGTTTTCAAATGGACAAAATCGTTAAAAGCTCCTCCATGGAGAGAACTGAGTAATTCCTAACCATCAAATTTCATTGGTGTGCACTTTTTATTGTTCCTTTATGCCCAAATTTACTAATATACTATTCATAGATTGTTTCATTGTTAAAAAGACCAATTTTTGATCTCAGACGTTCAAAAACATTAAAAGCTCTTGTATCGTGAGAATTGAGCAATTTCAAACCATCAAAGTTGGTCTGTGTACACTCTTTGTTGTTATTTTTTTTCAAATGTTACAAGTATAGACTCCGTAGATTGTTTCGATGTCAAAAGACCAAATTTGAGATCTCAAATAGACAAAAGTGTTAAAATCTCCTGCATCGAGCAATTTGAGTAATTCCAAACCATCAAAATTGGTCCGCGTACACTTTTTATTATTATTTTATGTCAAATTTTATGAGTATAGGCTCCGTATATTGTTTTGTTGTCAAAAGGACAAAGTTTCGATCTCAAATGGTCAAAATCATTAAAAGCTCCTATTATCAAGAGAATTGAGCAATTTTGAACCATCAAAGATGGTTGGTGTACAATTTTTGTTGTTATTTTTTGTGAAATTTTAGAAGTATAGGCTCCGTATATTGTTTTTTTTTGCCAAAAGATCAACTTTCTTTCTCAAATGGACAAAACCGTTAAAAGCCCGTTCATGGAGAGAGTTGAGCGATTCCAAACCATAAAATTTGATGGGTGTGCAGTTTTTATTGTTGCTTTTGTGGGACTATATGTCATACATTTGTGTTTTGATGCAAAAATACGTATGAACTATTTGATTGTGCTTAACTTTAGATGAATTTGGATAAATCATGAAATATATTTTATCTACTCATTTAAGCTTCATTATATATCTTTGGAATCATGTTTGATCATATTTGATATGAATTTGATGATTTTGGACTTGTTCATTTTCGCATTACAAAAACAGTCAAAACATCACACTGTGCACAACTTGGTTGAATTGTCATAACTTATTCATATGATCTCTGATTGACTTGATTATTGTTTTGAAAATTATTTAAAACTCTCTCAAATTTTACATTGCCAAATATTTTTAGGTCAAATTTAAGTCTATCATGTTCAATTTGTCAGTTGAAATTAATTCACCAGTGCAGTTATGAAACTAGCATAGTTGAAATTTGCATGATCAAATTGAATGTACAAACGACCTTATTTATAAGTGAAATTTTGTATGCACACTCTTATATAAATAAATGGATTTATCATGTTCTTAATTAAATTTTATTGAGCTTATATCATATTGGTTAACCCAAGTGCAAGCATTGAAGCTCATTGAGCTTACAAGCAAAATTGGAGTGTTTAATCACTCATTTCTTTGTAGGTACAAATCATACGCTTATTTGGAATATTAATTGAGGATATGAAATGGTCATGGAGTATTGAGGTTTCATTGTTTAGGCTTAAAGTGCCCTAGAACCCGAAATCCCCTAGGAAACCCAATTTGGGAGCAATTGAGATTATGTGAGCTACATTGAAGCAGTTATTTAGGAAAAGGCCCAAGATATATGTATTGAGAAATTTGACCAAATTTGGATTCAAGAAGACTTAAATTGGTGCAACCCATTTCTTACCCAAAATATCCTAAATTCCTCAAATTGACCTTCCATGGGTTAGACTAAGTTGAATTAATGTTGGATGATTTATTTGGAGTATGGATTCGGTTGTAATCCTTCTAGAAAGCCTTATGAGCCTTTGAAGCCTTGGACTCATTTTAAATCAAATGAAAAAGGTTGGAGCCAAAACACTTGGAGGAGAATTGTCCACATCACCATGTACTATTATGTTCCTGATTTCAAGTATTTTGGCGGGAATTTGGTGTGAGCCTTCCAAGGGTTATTTTGTTTATTGTTGAAACCTTTCTAAGCATGAAGAAGATTTGAACAAGAAGCACAAAAGATCCAAACAAACCTTGGAGCCAAGATTTGAAATTTGAATCAAAGGTTGACCAAAAGTCAATAACTGCTAGTCTTTCAATGGTGTTGATTGACTTCGTTTTTGAAGATAGAGGGAAAAAATTATAAGTTGATTGAGGGCTGAGATTGAAGATTAACAAGATCCAATGGTCAAGATTCAATAGAGACAAATGTGTTGGGTAGTAGCGGAATGACTCGGGGGATGCTTCGGTTGACAGAGTGCACAACAAGTCACATATCAAAATTTTAACCTGTTTTAACAAGCTAACAATCTGGATTCATAACTTCAAGATCTGTCTGAATTGATCTTGGTTAAAACAACAACACATCGATTGAGTAACAGTGAACGACTTCTTCTTCTCCAAACTCACCAATTCAATCTCCGCACTACCTCCTTGTTCGGATTGTACGGATTGAACCTCAACACCAACAAGCTCGGCACTACGTGTCTTCTGCTGTGTGACCTCCAATCGAAGAACTCAACTTAGGTGGAAGGAGGGGAAGGTGGCTAGGGTTTTTTTGTTTTAGAGGAAAACCATTTTTAGGGTTTTGAGGCTCCAAAACGTGTGTTCCAAAAACCTAGCCTTTGAGTCCTTTATATAGAGGCACACCAGGGACCTCATAGCAAATATGTTTTAACTGAATACCAAATAGAAAGTTCTGATTATCACAATCAACCTTCATCTTTTGGTAAATTATAATTCACTCCACTAAAGAATTGTAATGACCTCAAAACATATTTCAGACTATTTATTAAATGCTTATTAACTCACCATGTTAAGAAAAAAACCGATACCTGATTCATAAATAAAATTACTGACAATTTAATTCATAAATCATAACCTCAAGACTTACGCTTAATTTATTTAACGTGTCAGATAATTAAATCCACCTATAGGGTTTGACACGCTGAAAAGTTATAAGCTTTCGCGAGGGATATCCTCAATCCCTAAACCGGGACATGGTTTCCTTTAACAAACAATATTCCCGATCAATGCACTGTCATTGTCCAACTTATCGAGTTTATTGACTCATAAACGAGTCTCACTCTTTGTGACTCAAAACAATAACAAATGCTGGATCGTTCATATCATTTGCATCAGGATTAAGAGTATAAGCACTTATAATAATTATGAGATGTTTGTTTTACATAGTCAGTATAAAAACACTTCTCTCGTCTTGGTCCAGTTCGATACACATGAGTGCACTAACACATGAAGTCGTAATTATACCGTTCCCGTAGTTGAGATAAACATAATTAATCATGTGTTACAACCATACCGATGGCTTTCAGGATTCCATCTTAGGTTGCGAACTTATACTTATATCCCATAAGAACTAATGAAATAATCTTCCGTGTGTAAGCCGAACTCTACACACTAGATCATTTACTATATGGAATATTCGGAAACATGCACATAACAATATAAAATGAATTCTCATTGAAAAGCAAAGCTTTTATTAATTAATACTATCAAATAAATCATAGCATTCCTTGTAGTATATTTTCCTAACAAAATGAAGAGGAAAGTCATGCATCATTCCACACTTGGAAAACTTATGTGCAAAAATTACCAAGAGAGCTTTTGTTCTTGAATCTACAATCCTTGAGCGATCTTCTCTTGATCTTTTGATCATCATTTGCTTTGATAATTTTCATCATCTTCCCATCATCAACCTCAAGCTAAGACACACTTTCAAGCAAAAAAACCATTAAGGTATTTCTTTGAGTGTTCTTGAGCTACTTTCCACAAACGTTTTTCCAAAACTTATTTCCATCCTTGTGAGACTTTTTGTGAACCTTTGGTTGAGTGAAAGCCACAAACCACTATATATTGTTTTTTGTTTCTTGCTGCCATTGCTTGTAGTTGAACAACTTGTGATTAGTGGATTCTAAGTATACATTTGATAGTTAACTTTCTGGAATAGCAATCTGTCCTTGCACTGTTCATATAGCTAGACTTTTAATTTTGGTCTGAATTTTTTATATAGTATTCATTAAGTTATTTTGATATTACATACCGAATTTCGTTGCATTCCGACCTCAATTGCTAGGTCAAATATTGTCTATTTGATTGGTTGGCAGATTTGAACTCTAGACACTGTTTTGATCATTTGTGAGTTTTTAGATTGTGATTTTGTATTAGGGGTTTATACTTAGTTTTTGGAGACACAATTCATCCCCCCTCCCCCTATTGTGTTAGTCTAGTGATTTCAGCTTTATGTCCAAATTTTCCAGTATTAATTGCTTTGTTGATTATTTCGTTGTCAAAAGAACAAATTTCATTCTCAATTAGACAAAACCATTCAAAGTAGCTCAACTGAGAGAGTTGAACATTTTTTGAAACATCAAAATTGGTTGGTGTACGCTTTTTATTGTTCTTTTCATTCAAATTTCACGAGTATAAACTCCGTAGATTGTATCGTTACCAAAATACCTATTTTCATTGCCAAATAGACAAAACCGTTAAAAATTTCTCCTTGGAGAGAATTGTGAAATTATGAACCATCAAAGTTGATAAGTTTACACTTTTTTGTTGCCTTATGTTCAAATTTACTTGCATACGCTTTGTAAACTGTTTTATTTCCAAAGGATCGACTTTTGTTCTTAATTGGACAAAACCGTTAAAACCTCATATATCGAGAGAATTGAGCAATTTCAAAGCACCAAAGTTGGTCGGTGTACATATTTTATTGTTATTTTATGTCAAATTTTTTGAGTATATACTTCGTAGATTGTTTCGTTGCAAAAAGACCAACTTTTGTTCTCAAATGTAAAAAATTGTTAAAAGCTTCTCCATGGAGAGAGTTGAGCGATTCCGAACCATCAAAGTCGATGGGTGTGCACTTTTATTGTTTCTTTATATCCAAAATTTCTAATATTTGCTTCATCGATTATTTCGTTGCCAAAATAACAAGTTTCATTCTCAATTGGACAAAACTGTTAAAAGCAGGTCTATTGAGTGAGTTGAGTATTTTTGAAACATCAAAGTTTGTCGGTGTACACCTTTTATTGTTCTTTTACGTCAAATTTTATGAGTATAGACTCCGTAGATTGTTTCGTTCCAAAAGACCAAATTTCGTAACGCAATGGACAAAAGCGCTAAAATCTCCTCCATGGAGAGAATTGAGTAATTTTGAATCATCAAAGTTGATAGCTGTGCACTTTTTATTGTTTCTTTAGGTCCAAGTTTACTAGTATACACTTAGTAGATTTTTTGTTGTCAAAAGAACAAATTTCATTATCAATTCGACAAAATCGTTAAAAGCAACTCCATCAAGAGAGTAGAGCATTTTTTAAACATCAAATTTATTCGGTGTGCGCTTTTTATTATTGTTTTATGTCAAATTTTTAAGAGTATAGACTCCGTAGAATGTTTCATTGCTAAAAGATCAACTTTCGTTCCCAAACGGACAAAACCGTTAAAAACACCTCTATTGAGATAATTGAGCAATTTCGAACCATCAAAGTTTATAGGTGTGCACTTTTTATTTTATTTTTTATTTCCAAAATTACAAGTATGCGCTTCATGGATTGTTTCACTGTCAAAATGACCAACTTTCAATCTCAAGTGGACAAAACCGTTAAAAGCTCATATATCGAGAGAATTGAGCAATTTCGAACCATCAAAGTTTGATGGTCTATTCTTTTTATTGTTATTTTATTTCAAATTCTATAAATATAAGCTCTGTAGATTAATTCGATTCCAAAATACCAACTTTAAGATCATAAATAGACAAAATCGTTAAAAGCTCCTCCGTGGAGAGAGTTGAGCAATTATGAAGCATCAAAGTTGGCGGTGTACACTTTTTACTGTTATTTTAAGTTAAAATTTACATGTATGGGTTTCGTAGATTGTTTCAATGCCAAAAGAGCAAATTTCTTTCTCAAATGTACAAAACTGTTAAAAGCCCTTTCATGGAGAGAGTTTTGCAAGTCCGAACCATCAAAGTTGATAGGTTTACACTTTTTTGTTGTTTTATGTTCAAATGTATAAGATTACGCTTCGTATATTATTTTAGTTGCGAAAGATCAACTTTCGTTCTTAATTGAACAAAACCATTAAATGTTCCCCCATCGAGAGAGTTGACAATTTCAAACCATCAAAGTTGATCGGTGAACAATTTTTATTTTTATATTATGTCAAATTTTACGAGTATAGACTTCGTAGATTGTTTCGTTGCCAAAAGATCAATTTTCATTCTCAAATAGATAAAACCGTTAAAAGTTCCTTTATGGAGAGAATTGAGTAATTCCGAACCATCAAAGTTTGATATGTGTGCACTTTTTATTGTTGCTTTATGTCCAAATTTACTAGTATATGCTTCATAGATTGTTTTGTTGTCAAAAATACCCACTTTCGATCTCAATTGGTTTAAACCATTAAAAGCTCTTGTATCGAGAAAATTGAGCAATTTCAAACCATCAAAATTGGTTGGTGTACATTTTTTATTGTTATTTTATGTCAAATTTTATAAGTATAGGCTCCATAGATTATTTTGATGTCGTAAGACAAACTTTCAGATCTTAAATAGACAAAACTGTTAAAAGCCCCTAAGTAGATTGTTTCGTTGCCAAAAGACCAAATTTCTTTCTCAAATGGAAAAAACCGTTAAACGCCCCTTCATGGGGAGAGTTGAGCAATTTCGAACCATTAAATTTGATGGTTGTGTATTTTTATTGTTGCTTTCTATCCAAATTTTACAGTATTTACTTCGTAGATTATTTCGTTGTCAAAATAACAAATTTCATTCTCAATTGGGGAAAACCGTTAAAACTATCCTATGGCATCGAACCAACTATTGCAGCGACATTTATCACAATCATTTATATAGCACAGATAAATAAATCATAATAAATGAAATACCTCAATATAACATAATAAATGTATGCTAGTACAATCAAACTATGATAGGCTCCTAAGGCATACACCAAAAGACCAACTTTGGTCACCGAAAGATTTGTCATTTTTCATTTTGGTCACTAAATGTTCAAACGTTACATATCAGTCACTTAAAGTTTCAAATTGTTCCAATATGGTAACTTTGTTGTTCCAAAAAGGTAACTTGTTGTTCTAATGTCATAACCCAAAATGACTAGTACGAAACAATTTAAAACTTTAAGTGACTGATATGTAACGTTTGAACATTCAGTGACCAAAATGAAAAATGACAAATCTTTCGGTGACCAAAAATGTATTTAACCCTTCATTCCTAAATAGACAAAACCATAAAAAGCTCCTCCATGGAGAAAGTTGAGCAATTCCAAACCATCAAAGTTGATAGGTGAACACCTCTTACTGTTGTTTTATCTCCAAGTTTATTAGAATACGATTCGTATATTATTTTGGTGGCAATAGACCAATTTTCATTCTCAATTGGAAAAGAGGTTAAAAAGCTCCTATATCGAGAGAGTTGTCCTATTTCAAACAATCAAAGTTGGTCTTTGTACACTTTTATTATTTTTCTATGTCAAATTTCACAAGTATATGCTCCGTAGATTGTTGTATTGGCAAAAGACTGACTTTCGTTGGACGAAACAGTTAAAAACTCTTCTATGGATAGAATTGAGTAATTCCGAACCACGAAAGGTGATAGGCGTGCACTTTTTAATGTTTTTATGTCCAAATTTACTAGTATGCACTTCGTGGATTGTTTCATTGTCAAAAGAAAAAATTTCTATTTCAAATGGACATTCTATTCAAAGCCCCTCCATGGAGAGAGTTAAGCAATTCTGAACCATTAAAGTTGATAGGTGTACGCTTTGTTTTGTTGATTTATGTTCAAATTTACTAGTATATGCTTCGAAGATTGTTTTGTTTCCGAAAGAATAACTTTCATTCTCAATTAGACAAAACCGTTAAAACCTCCTCCATGGAGGGAGTTAAGCAATTCTGAATCGTCAAAGTTGATATGTCTACACTTTTTATTGTTTATTTATGTCCAAATTTACTAGAACACGCTTCGTATATTGTTTTGTTTCCGAAAGAACAACTTTCCTTCTCAATTGGACAAAACCATTAAAAGCTCATGTACGAAGAGTGTTGGTTAATTCTGAAACATTAAGGTTGGTCGGTGTACAATTATTATTGTTATTTTATGTCAAATTTTACGAGTATAGACTCCATAGATTGTTTCTTCACCAAAGGACCAATTTTTATTTACAAATGAAAAAAACCATTAAAAGTTCCTACATGAAGATAATTGAGTAATTCTGAACTATCAAAGTTTATACGCGTGCACTTTTTTTGTTCTTTTATGTCCAAATTTACTAGTATACACTACGTAGATCATTTTTATTTCTAAAATACCAACTTTCGTTCTCAATTAGACAAAACCGTTAAAACTCCTTTATAGTGAAACTTGGGAAATTCTGAACCATCAAGGTTGATTAGTAACCAATTTTTATTGTTATTTTATATCACATTTTACGAGTATAGGCTTCGTAGATTTTTTCGTTATTAACAAACCATCTTTCAATACCAAATAGACAAAATTGTAAAAAGCTCCTCCATAGAGAGAGTTGAAAATTCCGAACCATCAAAGTTGATAGGTGTTCACCTTTTATTGTTGTTTTATGTCCAAGTTCACTAGAATACGCTTCGTATATTGTTTTGGTGGAAAAAGACCATTTTTCGTTCCCAATTGGTAAAAAGGTTTAAAAGCTCCTCTATCGAGAGAGTGGAGCCCTTTTAAACCATCAAAATTGGTCTTTGTAGACTTTTTATTGTTATTCTATGTCTAATTTTATGAGTATAGGCTCCATAGATTATTTTATTCCCAAAAGACCGACTTTTGTTCTCAATTGGATAAAACTCTTAGGAGCTCCTCCATGGAGAGAATTGAGTAATTTCGAACCTTCAAAGCCGATAGGTGTGTACTATTTATTATTGTTTTATCTCCAAATTTACTAGTATACACTTCGTAGATTGTTTCGTTGTCAAAAAGACAAATTTTCGATCTCAAATGGATAAAACCGTTAAATGCTCCTCTATCAAGAGAATGGAGCAATTTTGAACCATCAAAGTTTGTCGGTGTACACTTTTCATTGTTTATTTAAGTCAAATTTTACGAGTATAGGCTCTATAGATTGTTTTGATGCCGAAAGATCAACTTTTGTTCTCAATTGGATAAAACCGTTAAAAGCTCATCAATGGAGAAATTTTGGGCAATTTTGAACCATCAAGGTAAGTCGGTGTATACCTTTTACTGTTATTTTAAGTCCAATTTTACTAGTATAGGTTTCGTAGAATATTTCGAACCATCAAAGTTGGTCAGTATATAATTTTTATTGTTATTTTATGTCATATTTCGTGAGTATAGGCTCCGTAGATTCTTTCATTATTAAAATACCATCTTTCATTTCCAAAAGAAAAAAACAGTAAAAAGCTCCTCCTTGGAGTAAATTGAGTAATTCTGAACAATCAAAGTTGATAGGTGAACACATTTTACGGTTGTTTTATGTTCAAGATTACTAGAATATGCTTTGTGTATTGTTTTGTTGGAAAAGGCCATTTTTAATTCTCAATTGGAAAAGAGGTTTAAAAGCTCCTCTATCGAGAGAGTTGAGCTATTTCAAGCCATCAAAGCTGGTTATTGTACACTTTTTATTGTTATTTTATGTCAAATTTTACGAGTATAGGCTCTGCAGATTTTTTCGTTGCCAAAAGACCGACTTTCGTTCCCAAATGGACAAAACCCTTAAAAGCTTCTCCATGGAGAGAGTTGAGCAATTCCGAACTATCAAAGTTGATAGGTGTTCACTTTTTTATTGTTGATTTATTTCCAAATTTGCTAATATTCGTCTCGTAGATTATTTCGTTGTCAAAAGACCAATTTTATATCTCAAATGGACTTTCAATTAAAAGCCCTCCATCGAGAGAGTTAAGCAATTTTGAACCATCAAAGTTGATAGTTGTATACTTTTTTTTGTTTCTTTATATCCAAATTTACTGGTATACGCTTCAAAGATTGTTTCATTTCCAAAAGATCAATTTTCGTTCTCAATTGGTTAAAATCGTTAAAAGCTCCTCCATAGAGAGAATTGAGTAATTTTGAACAATCAAAGTTGATAGGTGTGCACTTTTTATTATTGCTTTATGTCCAAACTTAGTATTGTACATTTCATAGCTTGATTCATTGTCAAAAAGAACAACTTTGGTCTCAAATGGTAAAAATCGTTAAAAGCTCCTCTATCGAGAGAATTGAGTAATTTTGAACATTCAAAGTTAGTCGGTGTACACTTTTTATTGTTAATTTAAGTCAAATTTTATGAGTATAGGATCTGTAGATTGTTTTGATGCCAAAGGACTAACTTTCTATCTCGAATGGACAAAACCGTTAAAAGCTCTTCCATGAAGAGAGTTGAGCAATTTCAAAAAATAAAAGTTGGTCGGTGTACACATTTTATTCTTATTTTATGTCAAATTGCACAAGTATAATCTCCGTAGATTGTTTCGATGTCAAAAGACCAAGTTTCTATCTCAAATGGACAAAACCCTTGAAAGTACCTCAATGGAGAGAGTTAAGGAATTCCGAACCATCAAAGTTGAAAGGTTTACTTTTTTTGTTTATGTCCAAATTTACTAGAATACGCTTCGTAGATTGTTTCTTTTTCGAAAGATAGATTTTCGTTCTCAATTGGACAAAACCGTTAAAGGCCTCTATATGGAGAAAGTTGGGTAATTCTGAACCGTCAAGGTTGGTCGATGTACAAATTTTATTGTTATTTTATGTCAAATTTTAAGAGTATAGGTTTCGTAGATTGTTTTGTTGTTAAAAGACTATATTTCATTCTCAAATGGACAAAACCGCAAAAAGCTCATCCATAGAGAGAGTTGAACAATTTTGAACCATCAAAATTGATAGGTGTACACATTTTATTGTTTCTTTATGTCCAAGTTTACTAGTATATGCTTCGTAGGTTACTTCATTTCCGAAAGACCAACTTTCGTTTTCATTTGGCCAAAACCATTAAAAGCTCCTTTATCAAGAAAGTTGGGCAATTTGAACCATCAAGGTTGGTCGGTGTACACTTTTTATTATTAATTTAAGTCAAATTTTATGAGTATAGGATCCGTAGATTCTTTTGATGCCAAAGGACTAACTTTCTATCTCGAATGAGCAAAACCGTTAAAAGCTTCTCTGTGAAGAGAGTTAAGCAATTCCAAAAAATAAAAGTTGGTCGGTGTACGCATTTTATTCTTATTTTATGTCAAATTGTACAAGTATAGTTTTCGTAGATTGTTTCAATCTTAAAAGACCAAGTTTCTATCTCAAATGGACAAAACCGTTAAAAGCTCCTCTATTGGGAGAGTTGAGTATTTTTAAACCATCAAAGTTGATTGGTGTACACTCTTTCTTTTATTATATGTCAATTTTTACAAGTATAGGTTCTGTAGATTGTTTTCATGCGAAACAACCAACTTTCCATCTCAAATGGACAAAATTGTAAAATGCTCATTCATGAAGAGAGTTTAGCAATTCTGAACCATCAAAGTTGATACGTGTACACATTTTATTGTTGCTTTATATCCAATTTTACTAGAATACACTTCGTATATTTTTTTGGTGTCAAAAGACCATTTTTTCATTCTCAATTGGAAAAGATGTTTAAAAGCTTCTCTACCGAGAGAATTGAGATATTTCGAACAATCAAAGTTGATCTTTGTACACTTCTTACTGTTATTATATGTCAAATTTTACGAGTATAGCCTCCGTAGATTCTTTCATTGTCAAAAGACGGACTTTCATTCCCAAATGGACAAAAGCATTATACACTTCTCCATGGAGAGAGTTGAGCAATTCCGAAATATCGAAGTTTATAGGTGTGCACCTTTTATTGTTGCTTTATGTCCAAATTTACTAGTATACACTTCGTATATTGTTTCATTTCTGAAAGACAGACTTTCGTTCTCAGTTGGATAAAAGCATTAAAAGCTACTCTTGGAGAAAGTTTGGCAATTATGAACCATAAAGGTTGGTTAGTGAAAATTATTCTTATTTTATGTCATATTTTGTGAGTATAGGCTCTGTAGATTCTTTCGTTCTTAAAATATCATCTTTCATTCCCAAATGGACAAAATCCCAAAAAGCTCCTCCATGGATAAAGTTGAGCAATTCTGAACAATCAAAGTTTATAGGTGAACACATTTGATTGTTGTTTTATGTATGAGTTTACTAGAATTTGCTTAAGGTATTGTTTTGGTGGCAAAACACTATTTTTCATTCTCAATTGGAACATAGGTTTAAAAGCTCCTTTATTGAGAGAGTTGAGCTATTTTGAACCATCAAAGTTGGTTGGTGTACACTTTTTATTATTATTTTATCTCAAATTTTACGAGTATACGCTTCGTAGATTGTTTCGATCTCAAAAGACCAATTTTCTATCTTAAATGGATAAAACATTTAAAAGTACCTCAATGGAGAGAGTCAGTCAATTTCGAACCATAAATTTGATAGGTGTACACTTTTTTTTGTTGTTTTATGTCCAAATTTACATGTATATGCTTCGTAGATTGTTTCATTTTCGAAAGATAAACTTGCATTCTCGATTGAAAAAAACCGTTTAAAGCTCCTATATGGCGAAACTTGGGCAATTCAGAACTATCAAGGTTGGTCGGTGTACACTTTTTATTGTTATTTTATGTCAAAATTTACAAGTATAGGCTCCGTAGATGGTTTCGTTGCTAAAAGACCATCTTTCATTTAGAAATGGACAAAACCGTTAAAAGCTCATTCATGGAGAGAGTTGAACTTTTTCAAACCATCAAAGTTGATAGCTGTACACCTTTTATTATTCATTTATGTCTAAGTTTACCAGAATACGCTTGGTATACTGTTTTCATGGCAAAAGACAATTTTTCGTTCTCATTTGAAAAAGAGGTTTAAAAGCTCCTCAATTATTAGAGTTGAGCTATTTTCAATCGTCAAAGTTTGTCTTTGCACACTTTTTATTGTTATTATATGTCAAAGTTTATGAGTATACGCTCCATAGATTGTTTCGTTGTCAAATGACAGACTTTTGTTTCCAAATGCTCAAAATCGTTAAAATGTCCTCCATGAAAAGAGTTGAACAATTTCGAACTATCAAAGTTGATAGGTGTTCAATATTTACTGTTTCTTTATGTCCAAATTCTCCAGTATTCGCTTTGTACACTATTTCATTGTCAAAAGACAAAATTTCTATCTCAAATGGAGTTTTCGTTAAAAGTCCCTCCATGGAGAGAGTTAAGCAATTTCGAACCATCAAAGTTGATAGGTGTACAGTTTTTTTGTTGTTTTATGTCCAAATTTACTAGTATACGCTTCGAAGATTGTTACATTTTCGAAAGACCAACTTTCGTTCTCAATTTGACAAAACCGTTAAAAGCTCCTCCATCGAAAGAATTGAGTAGTTTCGAACCATCAAGTTGATAGGTTTTCACTTTTTATTGTTTCTTATGTCAAAATTTACTAGTATACGTCTTGTATATTGTTTTGTTGTCAAAAAGACAACCTTTAGATCTCAAATGGAAAAAATCATTAAAAGATCCTCTATCGAGA
This sequence comes from Euonymus europaeus, assembly GCA_963580455.1. Taxonomy (NCBI): domain Eukaryota; kingdom Viridiplantae; phylum Streptophyta; class Magnoliopsida; order Celastrales; family Celastraceae; genus Euonymus; species Euonymus europaeus. The sequence goes on from OY756965.1 coordinate 7,260,949, forward strand.
GAATTGAGCAATTTCGAACCATCAAAGTTGGTCGGTGTACACTTTTATTGTTGGTTTAAGTCAAATTTTATGAGTATAGGCTCCGTAGATTGTTTCGATGCCAGAAGACCGACTTTTTATCTGAAATGAAAAAAATCGTTAAAAGCTCCTCTATGAAGAGAGTTGAGCAATTCCAAACCGTCAAAGTTGGTCAGTGTACACTTTTTATTATTATTTTATGTCAAATTTCAGTAGTATAGGCTTGGTAGATTGTTTCGTTGCCAAAATATGAATTTTTTATTTGAAATGGACTAAACTGTTAAAACTCCCCCCCATGGAAAGAGGTAATCAATTTCAAAATATCAAAGTTGATAAGTGTTCAATTATTATTGTTGTTTTATGTCAAAATTTTCTAGTATTCTCTTCGTAGACTATTTCGTTGTTAAAAGACAAAATTTCTATCTCAAATGGAGTTTCCGTTAAAAATCTCTCCATGGAGAGAGTTAAGCAATTCCAAACCATCAAAGTTGATAGGTGTACACTTTTTGTTGTTGTTTTATGTCCAAAATTACTAGTATACGCTTCGAAGATTGTCTCATTTTTAAAAGACCAACTTTCATTATCAATTCGATAAAACTGTTAAAAGCTCATCCATCGAGAGAATTGATTAATTTCGAGCCATCAAAGTTGATATGTGTGCACTTTTTATTGTTGCTTATGTCCAAATTTACTAGTACACTCTTTGTAGATTATTTTGTTGTAAAAAAGACAACCTTTCGATCTCAAATGAACAAAATCATTCAAAGGTCCTCTATCGAGAGAATTGAGCAATTTCGAACCATCAAAGTTGGTCGGTATACAGTTTTATTGTTAGTTTAAGTCAAATTTTACGTAAAATAACAATAAAAAGTGGACACCGGTCACTTTTCATATTTCGGAATTGCTCAACTCTCTGTATGAGGAACTTTCAAAGGTTTTGTATAATTTGGAGTGAAATATTATCTTTTGGCAACAAAAAAATTTACGCAGCCTATACTAGTAAATTTGGACGTAAAATATTAATAAAAACTCTACACCGATCACTCTTAATAGTTCTTAATTTCTCAGCTACCACCATTGAGGAACTTTTAAAGGTTCTCTCCAATTTGGAAGGAAAGATGACCTTGTGGCAACAAAATAATCCTTGAAGCATGTACTAGTAAATTTAAACATAAAATAACAATAACAAGAGTACATCGATCCCTTTTGATGTCTCGAAATCACTCAACTCTCTTTTGGGAGAAAGTTCTAAATGTTTTGTCCAATTTGATATGAAAAATGGTATTTTGGCAACGAAAAAATATATTCGAAGCCTATACAAGTAAATTTAGAGATAAAATAACAATAAAAAGTGGACACCGATTACTTTTCATATTTCGGAATTGCTCAAATCACTATATGGAGGAACTTTTAAAAGTTTTGTATAATTTGGAGTAAAAGATTATCTTTTGACAATGAAAAAATTTACGGAGTCTATACTAGTAAATTTAAAAGTAAAATATTAATAAAAATTCTACACCGATCACTCTTACTAGTTCTTAATTTCTCAGCTATCACCATTGAGGAACTTTTAAATGTTCTCTCCAATTTGGAAGGAAAGATGGCCTTGTGGCAACAGATAATCCGCGAAGCATGTACTATTAAATTTAGACATAAAATAACAATAAGAAGAGTACATCGATCACTTTTAATGTCTCAAAATCGCTCAACACTCTCTAGGGAAAAAGTTCTAAATGTTTTGTCCAATTTGATATGAAAAATTGTCTTTTGGCAACAAATTTTATTTTGAAAGCCTATACTAGTAAATTTAGACATAAAATAACAATAAAAAGTGGACCCCGATCACTTTTCATATTTTGGAATTGCTCAACTCTCTGCATGGAGGAACTTTTAAAGGTTTTGTACGATTTGGAGTGAAAGATGATCTTTTGACAATGAAACAATTTACGGAGCCTAAACTAATAAATTTAGAAGTAAAATACTAATAAAAAGTCTCCACCGATCACTCTTAATAGTTCTTAATTTCTCAAGTATATACATTGAGGAACTTTTAAAGATTCTATCCAAATTGGAAGGAAAGATGACCTTGTCGCAACAAAATAATCCTTGAAGCATGTACTAGTAAATTTAGACATAAAATAACAATAACAAGAGTACATCGATCCCTTTTGATGTCTCGAAATCACTCAACTCTCTTTTGGGAGAAAGTTCTAAATGTTTTGTCCAATTTGATATGAAAAATAGTCTTTTGGCAACGAAAAAATATATTCGAAGCCTATATAAGTAAATTTAGAGATAAAATAACAATAAAAAGTAGACACCAATCACTTTTCATATTTGAGAATTGCTCAAATCACTGTATGGAGGAACTTTTAAAAGTTTTGTATAATTTAGAGTGAAAGATTATCTTTTGACAATGAAAAAATTTACGGTGTCTATACCAGTAAATTTAAACGTAAAATATTAATAAAAATTCTACACCGATCACTCTTACTAGTTCTTAATTTCTCAGCTATCACCATTGAGGAACTTTTAAATGTTCTCTCCAATTTGGAAGGAAAGATGGCCTTGTGGCAACGGATAATCCGCGAAGCATGTACTATGAAATTTAGACATAAAATAACAATAACAAGAGTACATCGATCACTTTTGATGTCTCAAAATCGCTAAACACTCTCTAGGGAAAAAGTTCTAAATGTTTTGTCTAATTTGATATGAAAAATTGTCTTTTGGCAACAAATTTTATTTTGAAAGCCTATACTAGTAAATTTAGACATAAAATAACAATAAAAAGTGGACCCCGATCAGTTTTCATATTTTAGAATTGCTCAACTCTCTGCATGGAGGAACTTTTAAAGGTTTTGTATGATTTGGAGTGAAAGATGATCTTTTGACATTGAAACAATTTACGGAGCCTAAACTAATAAATTTAGAAGTAAAATACTAATAAAAAGTCTCCACCGATCACTCTTAATAGTTCTTAATTTCTCAAGTATATCCATTGAGGAAATTTTAAAGATTCTATCCAAATTGGAAGGAAAGATGACCTTGTGGCAACAAAATAATCCGCGAAGCATGTACTAGTAAATTTAGACATAAAATAACAATAACAAGAGTACATCGATCCCTTTTGATGTCTCGAAATCACTCAACTCTCTTTTGGGAGAAAGTTCTAAATGTTTTGTCGAATTTGATATGAAAAATGATCTTTTGGCAACGAAAAAATATATTCGAAGCCTATACAAGTAAATGTAGAGATAAAATAACAATAAAAAGTGGACACCGATCACTTTTCATATTTCAGAATTGCTCAAATCACTGTATTGAGGAACTTTTGAAAGTTTTCTATAATTTGGAGTGAAAGATTATCTCTTGACAATGAAAAAATTTACAGAGTCTATACTAGTAAATTTAAACGTAAAATATTAATAAAAATTCTACACCGATCACTCTTACTAGTTCTCAATTTCTCAGCTATCGCCATTGAGGAACTTTTAAATGTTCTCTCCAATTTGGAAGGAAAGATGGCCTTGTGGTAAAAGATAATCCGCGAAGCATGTACTATTAAATTTAGACATAAAATAACAATAACAAGAGTACATCGATCACTTTTGATGTCTCAAAATCGCTCAACACTCTCTAGGGTAAAAGTTCTAAATGTTTTGTCTAATTTGATATGAAAAATTGTCTTTTGGCAACAAATTTTATTTTGAAAGCCTATACTAGTAAATTTAGACATAAAACAACAATAAAAAGTGGACCCCGATCAGTTTTCATATTTTGGAATTGCTCAACTCTCTGCATGGAGGAACTTTTAAAGGTTTTGTACGATTTGGAGTGAAAGATGATCTTTTGACATTGAAACAATTTACGGAGCCTAAACTAATAAATTTAGAAGTAAAATACTAATAAAAAGTCTCCACCGATCACTCTTAATAGTTCTTAATTTCTCAAGTATATCCATTGAGGAACTTTTAAAGATTCTATCCAAATTGGAAGGAAAGATGATCTTGTGGCAACAAAATAATCCGCGAAGCATGTACTAGTAAATTTAGACATAAAATAACAATAACAAGAGTACATCGATCCCTTTTGATGTCTCGAAATCACTCAACTCTCTTTTGGGAGAAAGTTCTAAATGTTTTGTCGAATTTGATATGAAAAATGATCTTTTGGCAACGAAAAAATATATTCGAAGCCTATACAAGTAAATTTAGAGATAAAATAACAATAAAAGGTGGACACCGATCACTTTTCATATTTCAGAATTGCTCAAATCACTGTATTGAGGAACTTTTGAAAGTTTTCTATAATTTGGAGTGAAAGATTATCTCTTGACAATGAAAAAATTTACAGAGTCTATACTAGTAAATTTAAACGTAAAATATTAATAAAAATTCTACATCGATCACTCTTACTAGTTCTCAATTTCTCAGCTATCGCCATTGAGGAACTTTTAAATGTTCTCTCCAATTTGGAAGGAAAGATGGCCTTGTGGTAAAAGATAATCCGCGAAGCGTGTACTATTAAATTTAGACATAATTAACAATAACAAGAGTACATCGATCACTTTTGATGTCTCAAAATCGCTCAACACTCTCTAGGGTAAAAGTTCTAAATGTTTTGTCCAATTTGATATGAAAAATTTTCTTTTGGCAACAAATTTTATTTTGAAAGCCTATACTAGTAAATTTAGAAATAAAATAACAATAAAAAGTGGATCCCGATCACTTTTCATATTTTGGAATTGCTCAACTCTCTGCATGGAGGAACTTTTAAAGGTTTTTTACGATTTGGAGTGAAAGATGATCTTTTGACATTGAAACAATTTACGGAGCCTAAACTAATAAATTTAGAAGTAAAATACTAATAAAAAGTATCCACCGATCACTCTTAATAGTTGTTAATTTGTAACACCCCCAATCTTCGAATAAGCTGTAGTGGCAGATGAGGTAAAATGGGTGATGTCATGTGCGATCTAAGTTTGATTATAATATTTTTCTTAAATTCTATAGTGAAATTATAAGTTGTGAGCACAAGAAGTATCGAAAACGAGATTAAAATGAAATTACCATAAATTATGGAAGTTAAATAAAAAATAATAATAATAAATATGATAATGGCAATCTTGTAAATACAGATAGGTAATTTGCGTAATTAGCTGGTAAAAGCAAGGGCATGATGGTAAAAGATGAAATAACAATTAAAATGAATATAAAAAATAGCACGAGGCCCGAGGGAAACCCTTGACCAGAGGGATGACCGGGTGTATGGAGGCGGCGACGGAACGCGATTTTCCTGCAACGGCGAGGAATCGGGAAGCTGACACCACTGGAAGGAAGAGCACGGCAGCAGCAACTCAACTGCACTATTTTCGGATCGAAAGGAGTTGAGCTTCGCCGCCAACGGAGGAGAAGAAGACCACGGGCCGCGAACTTTGACGCCGGATTTCTTGAGATTCCGGCCACCGTTCAGGTATATAATAGGATCGATGGGTTCGTCGTTCCATTGGTGACCTGATTATGGCCACCGTGAGGTCCACCGCCGCTTAATCGGCGGTGACCCGTAATTGATGCGAGTCGGGTCTGTTAGACCCGTTAGCATAGGCAACCGGGTCGAGCTGACCCGGTTAGAGTTTTAATTTAATTAATTATTTAATAATTAATGTAATTAGTTGGTTTAAGTTAATTATAGTAAGATAATGGTATTAATAATTAAGTTGAATAAAAGACAATGTGATATTAATAAATCAATTAAAGACAATAAAATTGACAAATTATTGTATATGTTGTATGGGTATGTAAGACCCGTTAGGAGTGACCACCGGGTCGAGCTGTCCCGATTGGATATTATTTTAAGTAATTAATTGTAACAAGTTAATTATAATAAGTTAATGATATTAATAAAATAAATTGATTAGAATATATTATTATTAATAAATGAATTAAAGATTGTGGGATTAATAAATAATTATGGATATTGTATGGGTTTCAGGAACTCATATTGGTAAATAAATTATGAGGATTACGGGTGCACGTTACTGTAAGTAATACTCAACTGTATTACAGAACAATGTAATTTATTGATTGTATGTGTTATTACCTATGTTAATGGTTTGGCTATTAATACGCATTTGATTGAAATCTTATGATGAGTTATAGGTGAATTGTGCTATGAATGGTATATTTATGTTATAATTGTATCGAATGTGATGTGTGTATACCATGATTGGACAATTGAACTGTTAGTGTATTTTTGTGTGGAATGAAATGTGTACTGTTATGTGCTTGAACTGAATATGGTGATGAGACTGATATGCTGACGATTTTGATGTTCTTAAGAGTGCTTTGTTGCATACGATATATTGGTGTATTAAATATTGTTCATAAGCACGATGCATTGCATTACATGGAAAAAGAAAAGTTCAGTTTAATGAAAAGTATTTTTACGAACCGGGTATTACTGCTACAGGGAGGGTGTATTGGAAAGAGAAAGGTTTACGGATTACTATTAAGTGAAAAGAAAATGAAAAGGAAAATGAATAAATGTTACGGATGTTAACTGAATGGGTTCTATGGTAGAGCATTAGATGGAAAAATCCCGACCGATTGCTCTGTAGCAGTTTACCTAGGTTAAGGGCCCAAGTATTGGAAAAGAATTTAAATGGCTGACTGTTTTATAAAGATAATGTTCACGTGCATTCATGCATAAGTATTACTTGCTGGGCCTCGGCTCACTATGTTCCGTGATGCAGGTATTGATGTATTAGATGATTATGCCGACTTAGGAGTTGATGGTATCGCCGTAGATCCATGAAGAAGATGCTCATGTGACGGACGTTAATTTTCACGGAAGATGGATCAATTAAGTTTTATAGTTATTATGGACTTATAGTTAATATCACTGATGTATGATAATAAATGTAGATTCAGGAATGAAGATGAAAGAAAAAGATTCACAATAGTATACTTAGATGATATTAAATGGATGACACTGTTTAGTTTAAAATATATATGATGAGACTTTTATTTCAGATTAGGTCAAAATATTTATATTGGTTGGAATTGCTCTTTCAAATGGATTGGTGTTAACTATGGGGTGTGTTTATACTGTGATATAAGTAGTGTTCTGGACTACAAGCATGAGATTTAGGGTTTCGTGGGACGGGGCGTTACATAATTTCTCAAGTATATCCATTGAGGAACTTTTAAAGATTCTATCTAAATTGGAAGTAAAGATGACCTTGTGGCAACAAAATAATCCGCAAAGCATGTACTAGTAAATTTAGACATAAAATAACAATAACAAGAGTACATCGATCCCTTTTGATGTCTCGAAATCACTCAACTCTCTTTTGGGAGAAAGTTCTAAATGTTTTGTCGAATTTGATATGAAAAATGATCTTTTGGCAACGAAAAAATATATTCGAAGCCTATACAAGTAAATTTAGAGATAAAATGGCAATAAAAAGTGGACACCGATCACTTTTCATATTTCAGAATTGCTCAAATCACTGTATGGAGGAACTTTTAAAAGTTTTGTATAATTTGGAGTGAAAGATTATCTCTTGACAATGAAAAATTTTACGGAGTCTATACTAGTAAATTTAAACGTAAAATATTAATAAAAATTCTACACCGATCACTCTTACTAGTTCTCAATTTCTCAGCTATCACCATTGAGGAACTTTTAAATGTTCTCTCCAATTTGGAAGGAAAGATGGCCTTGTGGCAAAAGATAATCCGCGAAGCATGTACTATTAAATTTAGACATAAAATAACAATAACAAGAGTACATCAATCACTTTTGATGTCTCAAAATCGCTAAACACTCTCTAGGGAAAAAGTTCTAAATGTTTTGTCCAATTTGATATGAAAAATTGTCTTTTGGCAACAAATTTTATTTTGAAAGCCTATACTAGTAAATTTAGACATAAAATAACAATAAAAAGTGGACCCCGATCACTTTTCATATTTTGGAATTGCTCAACTCTCTGCATGGAGGAACTTTTAAAGGTTTTGTACGATTTGGAGTGAAAGATGATTTTTTGACAATGAAACAATTTACGGAGCCTAAACTAATAAATTTAGAAGTAAAATACTAATAAAAAGTCTCCACCGATCACTCTTAATAGTTCTTAATTTCTCAAGTATATCCATTGAGGAACTTTTAAAGATTCTATCCAAATTGGAAGGAAAGATGACCTTGTGGCAACAAAATAATCCGCGAAGCATGTACTAGTAAATTTAGACATAAAATAACAATAACAAGAGTACATCGATCCCTTTTGATGTCTCGGAATCGCTCAACTCTCTCTATAGAGGATGTTCTAAATGTTTTGTCCAATTTGGAATGAAAAATGGTTGTTTGTCAATGAAACAATTCCAGGAACCTATACTAGTAAATTTAGACATAAAATAACAATAAAAAACGTACACCAATCACTTTTGATTGTTCGGAATTTCTCAACTCTCTCGATGTAGAAACTTTTAAATGTTTTGTCTAATTTTGAATGAAAGATCGTCTTTTGGCAACAAAACAAAGTACAAAGCATATACTAGTAAATTTAAACAAAGAATAACGTTAAAAAGTGTTCTAAAATCACTTTTGATGATATGGAATTGCTAAACTATATCGATGGCGGGACTTTCAAAAGTTGTCTTTAATTTCGCGGGAAAGTTGAACTTTTGGCAATGAAATAATCTACAGACCCTGTAATATTAAATCTGTAACGACCCGACCTTTTCTCCAGGTCCAGCCAGCCGTTACAGGCCCATGGGCCACAACCCCCAACCTCTATTCGCGTCCAGCCCCTCACGACTGACTCATACGATAGGTTGTTGAAGGCAGGAGTCGAACTCCTGACCTCCCTTTAACACGCTGCCCATGGCAACACATGCTACCAGCTAAGCCATGGGCCTGTAACGGCTGGCTGGACCTGGAGAAAAGGTCGGGTCGTTACATAGATGTAATATCCCGAACCCAAAATTTTAAAAAAAATAATAATTTTTCAAATTTAATATTTTTAATAAATACTACATATTTTTAGAAAAATATTGACGCAAGAATCAGCTAAATCGGAGTTGAATTGGATTTGTTATGGATTATAGAAGTTTAAGTGTTATTTGGGAATAAGGGGCAAAACGGTAATTTTCACCAAAAATCTGGGATAACCCAGATTTTTCTGGTTTTTCCGGCAGATTTGGCCGAAGGAGAGAGAGAGAGGGGGGAGGAGAGAGAGAGAGAGAAGAAGTTGTTCGTTTGTGGTCCGATCGGAGCAAGTAAGGTGTCAAATCGAAGCTCGTGAAGAGAGGAGCAAAACCCAAGTAGAATCACCACCATCGGACCACCGTAGACGGCGGAATTGGCCGGAGAAGTTTCGGTTTTTCAAAATTTCAAAGCTCGATCCCGGTTGATTCAGTAGGAATTTTGGAACGAGACAGGTACCATTAGATTTCTGTTGTTGTGGGCTTCGTTTTGATGTAGGAGTGACCGGAAAATTCGCCGGAAAAATGGATTCCGGCGACCGGCCGGCCGAGTTGACTCAGCTCCGGCGAGTTGACTCGGGTTTGACCGAGTTGACCCGTTGACTCGGGTTTGACCCGTTTTGACTGGGTTGACCCGGTTTGACTATTTGACCGTGGACTATTTTACCCGAGTTGACTTTGACCGTTGACTTTTAGGTTGACTTTTGGTTGACTTTTCCGTATTTTGACTGTCGTGTATACGTATTCGTATTTTGATGCAGGAGGTTGATTTGGAGTTTTCAGACGTATTACGGATTAGCTTAGTCGACATTCCAGGTAGGGATTCTGCCCTAGTTCTTATTTGGGGTTCCGGGGGTTCCGTATTCGACGGACTCCTATTTGTCTATTGGTGTGAAATTCCCGGAGGTTGGGAATTTCTCTGTTTATACTCTTATCTGATTTATTTCCGCAATTGCAATATGTTATGATTATATGTGGTTGTTTTGGAGGTATATGTACGACTGACAGTATTTTTGTGTCTCTTGCGGGCCCACTATCCTGGTGGGGCCCACTTATCCTCCTGTGGGGCCCACTATCCTGGTGGGGCCCACCTATCCTCTCGTGGGGCCCACTATCCTGGTGGGGCCCACTTATCCTTTTGTGGGCGCATATCCATTGGTGGGGCCCACCTCCTGATGTCTGGTTTTATCCTCGAGAGTCCGGATAGGATTCCATTATGATGATCTTCTATGATTTGTGAGATTATGGAGGGATGATTTGTAGAGCGTGGGACCCACATCGGGCAACCCAGCTTACTGGATGAGTTATCGATGGTTTTGATCGGGTACGTACCTGGAGACCGGATTGAGGTGAGGTACATCCTAGGGGACGCTCTTCGATGTAGGCGATGCTATCGAGTACCTGATGTAGGCTCGATCCTCATCCAATCTGGGGAGTACCTGGACTGGGAGACACCTTGCGGGGATCAGGGTGGGTCCAGGGGAGGATTTTCTGTTGTTATACGGATTTGTGTTGATACGGATTTGAGTTTGATTATGGTTGAGTACTGATTTGAGAGTTGTACTTGAGGATGGTAGTGGTGGAGCCTACTCGGCATCTACCCTACGGATTGATTGATTGTGATGAGTTGTGATGTGTACCACTTATGATTTCTCTATATGCATTCTATATCATACAGACTTTCTTACTTTATCTCTGATTTACTGGAGTTCGGTGATACGGGAGTGTATCACTATTTGAGTTTCTGTTCATCTCACTTACCTCTTGAGCTTTTACTTTCCGTTTATTCTGATGATTGATATTCCTCTATATCCCTACTGAGCTTTGTAGCTCATCCCTTTCATTCACATGTTTTCAGGTGAGATAGCCGGAGTGGATGATCAGCGCAGGGATGCGTGAGGCGTGATGTAGCTGGTGGAAATGGTTTGTCTGTCTGTAGTATCTGTGTTTTGTACGGTATTCCGTATCTATGTGATATTCCGCTGTAGACTCTGGTTTGTATGTTACATTCCATTATGGCAGTATTTGGGATTTGGTTGAGACATATTTATGTGAGATTACTTATGTAGTGTTTGGGTAGCTTGGGGTGTAAATCCGGTTCGGGGAACGGAGGAGTTCCCTGCCGGTCACGTCTCTGGGATTCATGGGTGCTCATCTGCACCTATCTGGGAGAGGGGCGTGACAGTTTGGTATCGGAGGTGGTCAGTTAGTTTTTGGAGTGGTTATTCGGTTTCTTTTGTTTTTCCCCAGCTACACATCACGCGCTTCCCGGCTGATCTGGTGAGTTATTTTCTTTTACGTTTGAGGTATTTGACTTATGTAGTTATACGTTTACGTTTCGGATATGGTAGACACACGAAGATGGTGACACTCAGAATACCTGTTGAGAGAAGAGCTCTATTGGCTTCAGCATTTTTAGAGGATGATGCTTATGTCTGGTGGGAGAGTATGACTATTGGTAGGGAGAGTATGGAGATGCCATGGACGGAGTTTGAGACTCTGTTTCTTGCACAGTATGTTCCCCAGGCCATTCGCGTTGCGAAGGCCAAGGAGTTTCTGGAGCTGATTCAGAGTAGAGATATGACGGTGTCACAGTATCAGGCACGGTTTGAGGAGCTTGGCCGATATGGAGAGGAGTACATTGCCACTGAGGAGAAGAAGATACTGAGATTTCAGTGCGGGCTGAAACCCCGCATTTCAGAGCGTTTAGCAGGGATGATGGTTCGTACTTATCGGGAGTCCATTGATAGGGCACTTGATATAGAGAGGAGCATGGTTGATTCACAGGATTATTGGGAGCTTCATAAGAGGAAGTACGGAGATACTTCTTCTGCCTCAGGGAGCAGTAGTAGACAGAGGACTGAGGGTCAGAGACAGAGACCCAGACAGGATCAGGGGCAGAGATTCCAGGACAGGAGGCAGGACCGTCCGAGTCAGCAGCAGAGTTCTCAGAGACAGGGACAGCAGGGTCCGCAGCAGCGATAGCAGGGTCCACGACAGGGACAGGGGTCCATATCTGGATTGTATTGTTATGCGTGTGGTCATACAGGGCACATGATATCGGACTGTCCCAGGGCGGATAGCCCATTGTGTTTCTCTTGTGGACTACCAGGACATGTTCAGAGGTATTGCCCGAGGAGTCGTACAGCACCATCAAGCAGAGGACAGGGAGCCCCAGCACTTGCAGCACCAGCACCTAGAGCTCCAGCAGGCAGAGGGGCCAGACCTCCAGCACCACCAGTGAGACAGCAGCAGAGGCAGGGCCAGAGAGCTGGAGTTTATGCAGTTGCACCTGAGCCAGCACCAGAGCGTGATTTCATTGGAGGTAGAGTTTTACTTTTTAGTTCTTGGGCTCGTGTTCTATTTGATACCGGTGCCACGCATTCGTTTATTTCTACCTCTTTTGTTGAGGCATTGGGGTTAGAGATTTCGGATTTGGATAGGAGATTGGTAGTGGATTCTCCGTTGGGGTCAGGTACCGTGGTGAGGAGCATTTGTAGGGGTTGTATCTTTCGATTTGCTGATCACGAGTTTCGAGCGGACTTATATGTTATGGAGTTCACTGATTACGATGTGATACTTGGATTGGACTGGTTGACTGACTATGATGCTGTGATAGATTGTACAGAGCGTAGGGTCACGCTGACATCACCATCTGGGCGAGTTAGTTTTTGTGGGTCGCGGGTTGTTACATGTTCACATTTTCTTGACAACCCACGATATACTGACTGTCTAGTGGCGAGCTTGACTTCTACATCGGAGATTGAGACTAGTACGGTTGTGCCAGTGGTAGAGGAGTATTTGGATTTATTTCCTGATGAGTTACCAGGATTATCACCACAGCGAGAGATTGATTTTGTGATTGAGTTATATCCGGGTACAGACCCGATTTCTATTCCACCGTATAGGATGGCTCCAGCAGAGTTGAGGGAGTTGGATAGGCAGTTGCGGGAGTTGCAGGGTCTAGGATTTATCAGACCCAGTACTTCACCATGGGGTGCTCCAGTTCTCTTCGTGAAGAAGAAGGACGGATCGATGAGGATGTGTGTGGACTACAGGAAGTTGAATAGGGTGACTGTGAAGAATAAGTACCCGTTACCGAGGATAAATGATTTGTTTGATCAATTGAGGGGTAGTCACTATTACTCCAAGATTGATCTCAGGTCAGGTTATCACCAGTTGAGGATTCGAGAGGAGGACATATCGAAGACGGCATTTCGTACTCGATATGGTCATTATGAGTTTCTGGTCATGCCGTTTGGGCTGACCAATGCCCCAGCAGCTTTTATGGATTTGATGCATAGAGTGTTCAGACAGTATCTTGACCAGTTTGTGATAGTCTTCATCGATGATATATTGGTGTATTCGGCCACAGAGGAGGAGCATATGGGGCATTTGGAGATTGTTCTGCAGACACTCAGAGAGCATCAGTTGTATGCCAAGCTGAGTAAGTGCGAGTTTTGGGCAACTCAGGTGAAATTCTTGGGGCATGTGATATCCAGAGATGGAGTGGCAGTGGATCCTGCCAAGGTGGAGGCTGTGTTGGATTGGAGGACTCCGAGGACAGTGGGAGAGATTCGTAGTTTCCTGGGATTAGCAGGTTACTACAGGAGGTTTATAGAGGGATTTTCACGGATTGCTTCACCGATGACTGAGTTGACGCGGAAGGGTGTTCCTTTCGTGTGGACTGATAGATGTGAGGAGGCTTTTCGGGAGCTGAAGACCCGACTCACATCACCTCCAGTCCTGACTATTCCAGATAGTGGTATTGGTTATCATGTATATTGTGATGCTTCAGGGATTGGTTTAGGTTGTGTGCTTATGCAGCAGGATAGGGTGGTGGAGTATGCTTCACGACTGTTGAAGCCACATGAGAGGAATTATCCTGTACATGATTTGGAGTTGGCTGCTATAGTGTTCGCACTTAAGCAGTGGAGACATTACCTTTATGGGGAGCAGTTTGAGGTGTTTTCAGATCACAGGAGTTTACGACACTTATTTACACAGAAGGATCTGAATCAGAGGCAGCGGAGATGGATGGAGTACCTTGGAGATTATGATTTCTCATTGCAGTATCATCCAGGCAAGGCCAATGTGGTGGCTGACGCCTTGAGTAGGAAGTTGGCAGTGGCACGACTGTCACTGCGGGAGTTTGAGTTGGTGGACATCATTGGGCAGTACCGACTAGATGTTAGTGACAGGGGTGATAGATGTTCCCTGAGCAGTTTGGTGAGTCGTCCAGCACTAGTACAGAAGGTGTTGGATGCACAGCTTGGTGATGCGATGTTTGATGATATTGAGGATATGGATGGTTGGATTCGAGGTGTTGATGGAGGAGTTCGTTTTAGAAGCCGATTGGTGGTTCCAGAAGATGTTGAGTTGAGAGATGAGATACTTAGAGAGGCACATTATTCTCAGTTCGCGATACATCCTGGTGCTACTAAGATGTATCGAGATGTACGGAGACAGTATTGGTGGAGCGGACTGAAGAGAGATGTGGCCCAGACTGTGTTGAGATGTCTTACCTGTCAGCAGGTGAAGGCAGAGCATAGGAGACCTCCTGGATTGTTACAGCCGCTTCCATTGCCTGAGTGGAAGTGGGAGCATGTGTGCATGGATTTTGTGATGGGTTTACCGAGGACTGTGAGGAGACATGATACTGTGTGGGTTGTTGTTGATAGATTGACGAAGACTGCTCACTTTTTACCGATTCAGCAGACTGACTCGGTGGAGACACTTACTAGACTTTACATTCGAGAGGTCGTACGGCTACATGGGGTACCCGTGTCTATTGTATCTGACAGGGATCCTCGTTTCACTTCTCGCTTTTGGAGCAGTTTTCAGGACACCCTGGGGACGATGTTGAGTTTTAGTACAGCGTTTCACCCACAGACTGACGGTCAGAGTGAGAGGACTATACAGATTTTGGAGGACATGCTTCGGTCGTGTGTTATGGATTTCAGGGGTGATTGGGAGACGCATATTCCACTGGTAGAGTTTGTGTATAACAACTCTTATCAGAGTAGTATTCAGATGGCACCATTTGAGGCACTTTATGGTAGACCATGTAGGTCACCACTTTGTTGGTCGGAGGTTGGGGACAGACCCCTGTTGGGACCAGATTTGATTCAGCAGACCACTGAGGCTGTGGCAGTTATCAGACAGCGACTTCTGACGGCTCAATCACGTCAGAAGAGTTATGCAGATCGTAGGCGGAGACCTCTAGAGTTCCAGGTGGGTGATCATGTATTCCTCAAGGTCAGTCCGAAGCGAGGGATACAGCGTTTTGGTAGATCTGGGAAGTTGACTCCTAGGTTTATTGGACCATTTGAGATCTTGGAGAGAGTAGGGAGTTTGGCTTATAGGTTGGCATTGCCACCACAGTTGTCCGGAGTTCATGGTGTGTTTCATGTTTCTATGTTACGGAGGTATCATCGGGATCCCTCCCATATTATTGATTGGTCGACTTTGGAGATTGGAGAGGATGCTACCTATGAGGTACGTCCGGTTCAGATTTTGGATAGCCAGATACGGAGATTACGTTCGAAGACCATACCCTTAGTTAAGGTGTTATGGCAGCATTATGGAGTTCAGGAGGCTACCTGGGAGGTAGAGTCAGATATGCGGGAGCGCTATCCAGATTTGTTTACGACCTAGGTATTTTTCGTATTTTATACTAATTATTTTACCTTTGTGTACTTAATAATTACCTTTAGGTAATTTCGAGGACGAAATTGTTTTCTAAGGGGGGGAGGATGTAATATCCCGAACCCAAAATTTTAAAAAAATATAATAATTTTTCAAATTTAATATTTTTAATAAATACTACATATTTTTAGAAAAATATTGACGCAAGAATCAGCTAAATCGGAGTTGAATTGGATTTGTTATGGATTATAGAAGTTTAAGTGTTATTTGGGAATAAGGGGCAAAACGGTAATTTTCACCAAAAATCTGGGATAACCCAGATTTTTCTGGTTTTTCCGGCAGATTTGGCCGAAGGAGAGAGAGAGAGGGGGGAGGAGAGAGAGAGAGAGAAGAAGTTGTTCGTTTGTGGTCCGATCGGAGCAAGTAAGGTGTCAAATCGAAGCTCGTGAAGAGAGGAGCAAAACCCAAGTAGAATCACCACCATCGGACCACCGTAGACGGCGGAATTGGCCGGAGAAGTTTCGGTTTTTCAAAATTTCAAAGCTCGATCCCGGTTGATTCAGTAGGAATTTTGGAACGAGACAGGTACCATTAGATTTCTGTTGTTGTGGGCTTCGTTTTGATGTAGGAGTGACCGGAAAATTCGCCGGAAAAATGGATTCCGGCGACCGGCCGGCCGAGTTGACTCAGCTCCGGCGAGTTGACTCGGGTTTGACCGAGTTGACCCGTTGACTCGGGTTTGACCCGTTTTGACTGGGTTGACCCGGTTTGACTATTTGACCGTGGACTATTTTACCCGAGTTGACTTTGACCGTTGACTTTTAGGTTGACTTTTGGTTGACTTTTCCGTATTTTGACTGTCGTGTATACGTATTCGTATTTTGATGCAGGAGGTTGATTTGGAGTTTTCAGACGTATTACGGATTAGCTTAGTCGACATTCCAGGTAGGGATTCTGCCCTAGTTCTTATTTGGGGTTCCGGGGGTTCCGTATTCGACGGACTCCTATTTGTCTATTGGTGTGAAATTCCCGGAGGTTGGGAATTTCTCTGTTTATACTCTTATCTGATTTATTTCCGCAATTGCAATATGTTATGATTATATGTGGTTGTTTTGGAGGTATATGTACGACTGACAGTATTTTTGTGTCTCTTGCGGGCCCACTATCCTGGTGGGGCCCACTTATCCTCCTGTGGGGCCCACTATCCTGGTGGGGCCCACCTATCCTCTCGTGGGGCCCACTATCCTGGTGGGGCCCACTTATCCTTTTGTGGGCGCATATCCATTGGTGGGGCCCACCTCCTGATGTCTGGTTTTATCCTCGAGAGTCCGGATAGGATTCCATTATGATGATCTTCTATGATTTGTGAGATTATGGAGGGATGATTTGTAGAGCGTGGGACCCACATCGGGCAACCCAGCTTACTGGATGAGTTATCGATGGTTTTGATCGGGTACGTACCTGGAGACCGGATTGAGGTGAGGTACATCCTAGGGGACGCTCTTCGATGTAGGCGATGCTATCGAGTACCTGATGTAGGCTCGATCCTCATCCAATCTGGGGAGTACCTGGACTGGGAGACACCTTGCGGGGATCAGGGTGGGTCCAGGGGAGGATTTTCTGTTGTTATACGGATTTGTGTTGATACGGATTTGAGTTTGATTATGGTTGAGTACTGATTTGAGAGTTGTACTTGAGGATGGTAGTGGTGGAGCCTACTCGGCATCTACCCTACGGATTGATTGATTGTGATGAGTTGTGATGTGTACCACTTATGATTTCTCTATATGCATTCTATATCATACAGACTTTCTTACTTTATCTCTGATTTACTGGAGTTCGGTGATACGGGAGTGTATCACTATTTGAGTTTCTGTTCATCTCACTTACCTCTTGAGCTTTTACTTTCCGTTTATTCTGATGATTGATATTCCTCTATATCCCTACTGAGCTTTGTAGCTCATCCCTTTCATTCACATGTTTTCAGGTGAGATAGCCGGAGTGGATGATCAGCGCAGGGATGCGTGAGGCGTGATGTAGCTGGTGGAAATGGTTTGTCTGTCTGTAGTATCTGTGTTTTGTACGGTATTCCGTATCTATGTGATATTCCGCTGTAGACTCTGGTTTGTATGTTACATTCCATTATGGCAGTATTTGGGATTTGGTTGAGACATATTTATGTGAGATTACTTATGTAGTGTTTGGGTAGCTTGGGGTGTAAATCCGGTTCGGGGAACGGAGGAGTTCCCTGCCGGTCACGTCTCTGGGATTCATGGGTGCTCATCTGCACCTATCTGGAAGAGGGGCGTGACAAAATCTATAGATAGGATAACAATAAAAGATGTTTGGATCCTAGTAAACTTTGACATAAAATAACAATAAAACATGTACACCAATCATTTTTGATATTTCAAACCTGCTCAACTATATACGTGGAGCAACTTTAAAAGATTTTGTCCAATTTGGAAAAAATTGGTCTTTTGGCAACAAAACCATCCACCGAGAATATACTAGTAAATTTAGACATAAGATAAAAATAAAAAGCATACACCAATCATATTTTGTGAAACCCCGACCCAAAAGGATTTAAGTTTGAGTCGAGTTTCGGATGATTCGTGAGGTACGAAATCATGGAATAATGGTTTTGAGCTAGGTTCGGTAAATGGGCCATAACTTTTTGTGTACATGTCCGTTTCGGGCCCATAAGATATCAAATAGAAGCTTGAACCGAGCCGGAAAATAAAATTTAGGAAAACTGGGTTTCTGAAAAACAGAGACCCTCCGGACACCCTAAACATCCGTCCGGACGGTTTGTGCTGGAACTGAGGCAGAGAAATATTTAGGAAGAAAAAATGGTGCTGTGAACAGTAGACCATCCGGACACCCTAAAGAGGCGTCCGGACGGTTAAGCCTACGAAGTGGGCAGAGAATGGAGGAAGAGGCAAGCGTCCGGACGGTCACTTGAGGCATCCGGACGGTTATCGGGAAATCAGTTTTTAAGCCAGTTTTTAGACATTTCTGCAAAACTATTTCTTGGAGAGCCCGACTAGAGAGAGAAAGAGAGAGAGAAGAAGAGAGAGAAGGAGGTTTTAGCAAGTGTTTGGCTTGGAGATTGAAGATTGGTGACCATTGAAGCTAAGCAAGGAATATTCAAGGTTGATTCAAGGGTTTTGGTATGTTTTTCTTAGTTTTTGGAAATTCTAGGTTTTTCTAGATTTGTTAGATTCTTGAAGAGTTGAGTGTTATGCTTTAGATATGTTGTTTATAGGTTGATTTTGGATGTCTATGTAGATTGGTTTGTGTTTTGGAGTTGAGTTGAGCTTGGAGTGAGTTTGGAGGAATTTGGAAGAAATTTCTAGAGAGAGAAGTAAGTGATTTTGATTTTGTTGATTAAATTGTGATTGATATGATAATATGGAATTTTTGGATTAATTAAATGAGTTCAATTTGATGTGGATCGATAGGTTGGGAGAACCAAGGGTTAAAACCCTAAATTTGAGAATTTGTGTGTTGGCTCGGAACGAGGTAGGGGATTTCCAAATCATTCGTTATTGTTGCCTAAATAACGTTTCTATTCTTCATTGGTCGCCGTGTTTGTGTTTCCGCCTTAATTGCTTCTAAGGGGAACGAGCCTTGTGTGGATTATTGTTTGATATTGAATGTTGCATGACCCGCTTTTGTGTTCCGTCATTTACGAAAACGTTGTGAATTATCCGAGCATGCATCATGGTAGTTATGTAAGATATATAGGATATTCATATATACTTATCTATTCGGCATGACATGTCATAATGCATTAGAGATGCATGGGGGACTCGGGTATGGACTCGGGAACCTTTAGGTTTCTTGGAAGCCACATGGGAGGATGGCAAGGTGAAGGTTGTTACCACCGAGTCATGTGAACCCCATGTGGGGTAACGCACTAGGGGTAGGGTCAAGAGTGACTTGCCTTGTGGGGTGCGGGCGTGATAGGTTCACGCAACCGGATGATCCTAGGAGTGGTTGGTGGTGGTGAGCTTGCTCCCATGTAATATTACATTGAGTTGCAATGGTATTGTGGTTGTTATGCTCCGAAGGGTTAATCCGGATAAATGTTGATATGAAATGTTGAGTATACGTTCATTGGCACGGTGATGCTAGCATGTTTATGTGGATGATGATTTTTGGTTATATTTGATGTTATATGAATCTGTGTGTGGATTTATATGTGATGCCATCAGTTTGTGCATGCTGGTAGTGGATGGCCTGAGGCCTAGGGTCAGGATTGCATGTGGTTGAGGCCCGAGGCCTATGTTTGCTAGGTTGCTAGTGTGATGTTGTTGTTGCTGCATTTCCGATGCAGGTGGGCACTCTCCGATATACGGGGAGGTGTCGCCGGATTTCCGGTTGATCCCGGATGTTCACACTAGTGACCTAGGAAGGGTGCGGAGAGAGCAACCAGTCGCGTCTCCGGAAACGGGGCGTGACATATTTGATGGTTCAAAATTGCTCAACTCTATTTATGGAGAAACTTTTAAAGGTTTTGTTGAATTTGGAATGAAAGATGATCTTTTGGCAACGAACAAAAATCCACGGAGCCTATACTACTAAATTTAAACAAAAAATATCATAAAAAGTGCTTAAAAAGCACTTTTGATCATTTAGAATTTCACAACTCTCTCTGTGGAAAAACTTACGCAGCCTATACTAGTCAATTTAGACATGAAATAACAATAAAAAGTGTGCATTGATCACTTTTGATGGTTCGGAATCACCGAACTCTCTCCATGGATGAGTTTTTAAATGCTTTTTTCGATTTGGAACGAAAGAAGGTGTTTTCGAAACGAAAAAAATGCACCGAGCCAATGCTAGAAACATTTAGACATAAAATAACATTAAAAAGTGTTCAGAAATCACTTTTGATCATTCAAAATTTCTCAACTCTCTCGCTGGAGGAACATTTAAAGGTTTTGACCAATTTATAACGAAATATAGTCTTTTGACAACAAAATAATTTACCAAGTCTATACTAGTAAATTTAGACATAAGATAAAAATAAAAAAGTGTACACGGATGACTTTTGATGGTTTAGAATTCCTCAACTTTCTCAATGGACTTTTAAGGGTTTTTTCAATTTGGAATGAATGATTGTCTTTTGGGAACAAAAAAATTTACGGATTCTATACTAGTAAATTTGGACATAAATAAAAAAAAATTGTACACCGATCAATTTTTTATAGATCGGAATTTGTCAACTCTCTCCACGGAGAAACTTATAAAGGTTTTGTTCAATTTGGAACTAAATATGGTCTTTTGGCAATGAAATTGTCCACGAAGTCTATACTAGTAAATTAAGATATAAAATAACGTTAAATAGTGTTCAAAAATGACTTTTGATGGTTCAAAATTGATCAATTATCTCCATAGAGCAAATTTTATTAGTTTTCACTAATTTGGAACGAAGGATGGTCTTTCGGCAGAAAAATAATCTACGGAGCGTCGAAACATATAATTATAAATTTAGACATAAAATGGCAACCAAAAGTGTATACCGAACACTTTTGATGGTACAAATTTGCTCTACTCTCTCTAGAGAGAAAATTTTAAGTTTTTATCCAATTTTTAATGAACGATGGTCTTGTAGCGATGAAACAATCTACGAAACTTATACTAGTAATTTTAGATATAAAATAACAGTAAAAAGTGTACATTGATCACTTTTGATATTTTAAAATCATTCAATTCTCTCCGTTGGAGGAACTTTTAATTGTTTTATCCAAATTTGAATGGAAGATGATCTTTTGGTAACGAAACAGTATACTAAACCTGTACTAGTAAATTTAGACATCAAATAACAATAAAAATTGTATACCGATCACTTTTGATGTTTCAGAATTGCTCAACTTTGGTCATGGAGAAGCTTTTGAAGGTTTCGTCCAAATTGGAACGACAAAAATGGTCTTTCAGCAACGAAATAATCCACGAAGGTTATACTATAAAATTCAGACATAAAATAACAATAAAAAGTGTAAACCAACTACTTTTGATGGTTATTGATAGGCCTAGCTAGGTTATTGATAGGGCTGTTTCTTCATTTTTACTGCGTTTCGACTTTTGTAGAGAGAGAGGGAGACGATTCTAGAGAGAGAAGTGAATTAGAGGTGATTCTTGGAATATTGAAGCTTGGTTTTCGAGATTTAGAGAGGATTCAAGGAAGATTCAAGTGTTTGAGGTAAGATTTCTTGATTTTTCATTTCTAGGGTTTCGAGTAGATCTTGATGGTATTGCTTGGAATTGGTTTCCATGGTTTAGATATGTTTATTTAGGCTTGATTTTGTACATATATGTAGGTTTGATTCTTATTTTGGAATTGAGTTCCATAAGGTTGAAGTTTGGGGGTTTGAGAGGAACCCTAGAGAGAGAAAGTAAGTTTTCTCAATTTAATGATTTAAATTCATATTGGATATGATATGTGGAGATGTTTTGAATGATTATTAGGGTTTGATTGTGGTAAATTGTTAGGTTGGTGAAACGGAGTTTTAAACCCTAAGTGTTGATTTTGGGTGAATTGCTCGACAGGAGGTAGGGGATTTCCAACCTTTCTTTCTATCGTTCGTTCTCATTACTTAAAGAGCGTTTTGACTTCTCATTGTTCATTTAATTTGTGTTGCCGCCTTAATTGCCTCTAAGGGGAAACGAACCCTAATTGATTCGTGATGTTGCATGACCTTATTGTGAGTGTCCCATCACCTATGGGCACGATGTGATTTTACGTTCATGCATCATAGTAGTTATGTATATATATATGTAGGATGTTCATATGTATATATTTTTCGGCATGTCATGGCATAAATGCATTAGAGTTGCATCGGGGAATCGGGTATGGACTTGGGGCTCCTTAGGTTTCTTGAAAGCTACTTGGAGGGATGACGAGGTGATGAGAGTTACCACCAAGTCATATGAACTCCATGTAGGGTAACACACTAGAGGTACGGTTAATGGAATAGTGCGGGCGTGATAGGTTCACGCAACCGGGTAATCCAAGAGCGTTTGATGTTGGGGAGCTTGCTCCTGTTCAATATGACATGGTTAGCGACCACGATATTGATGAGTTGATGTGGTGAGCTTGCTCACGTTCGATATTACATGGAACAAGCCATGGTATCGATGAGGTTTGCTCATTGAGAGGATTGCCCGAATTGATGTTATGTGATTGTTGAGTATACGTGCATGTAGTAGATTTTATATTGTTGCATAGCCTGATGTTTGGATTTAGCCTTTCTATGTTCATGTACTCTTAACCCTACTGAGCTTCTTGCTCACTCTCTACTTTTATTCCTTCCCACAGGAGATATTGGTACAGGTACCGGTGAAGCAGATCAGTGAGGCGGGATGTGACATGGATGGCCCTGGGTAGGATGTGGGTGTTAGAGATATACTCTAGCACATATTTTGATTTTGATGTATGGATATTGTTCTTAATATGTTATAACCGATTGGGACCAGAGGGTGTATGCATAATGTATGCTGAGTATTGATTTTGGTTATACGATATTATGAATTTGATGTTATGATTATTACTATCAGTTTGTGCATGCTGGTATTGGATGGCCTGAGGCGCTAGGATCAGGATTGCATGTGGTTGAGGCCTGAGGCCTAGCTAGGTTATTGATAGGGCTGTTATGGTAACGGTAACCGTTACCAATGACTGGTTACCGTTACCGTACCGAAAATGGCGGTAATGAAAAAATAGATACCGTTACCGTTACCAATAGTTTCGGTATACCGTTGGTCGGTATACCGATTTTTCGGTAACGGTAACCTGGTAATCGGTAAATTTACCAATCCTAAAAATTAAGAATTTTCAATATTTCTAAATCAAATCAAAGTCTCAAGCAAAGTTTAATAACCAACAAACTGACAAAGTGATAAATCAAGTTCCAAAGTCCAAATCCAAAGTCTCTAAACATAAGTACATAATTAAACTTCAAAGTTCAAATTAAAAATATTTAAAGAAACTAGTAAACAATATTCTAAGCAATAATCTCTTGGTTTCTTTCTTTAATGAAGTGGTGGACATTAAGCCAAAGACGGTAGTTCGGAAGGTAGAGATTGTGCATTCACGATACCTATCCAAAACATGTAACAAATATTAGTATCAAAGAATGCAACAATCCAACAAATTTGGCATATAAGTATCAATGCAATTGACAAAAATTAAAAAGTTAAAGCATAAGAATTTCTTACTTGTTTCAAATTCTTCAAGATCTTTATACAAACTAAGTTGTTCATCCGTTGGCTCCTTATAGAAATCGAATTCATTCCCTCTAAGCCAATCATTAGTACACACTAATGACTCAACCATCCTCGGAGTCAATGAAGCTCTAAAAGGATCCACAATCCTTCTACCCAAGCTAAAAGCATTTTCACTAGCCACAGTTGAACTTGGGATGGAGAATATATCTTTGGCAAGCTTTGAAAGAATAGGATACCATGATTGATTCATCTTCCACCATGACAAGATATCAAAAGAATCACCATCAAGCTTTTCACAAGGATTTGAAATGTACTTATCCACTTCATTTGAAATCTTTGTAACTTCCAGCTGCTCCCTTTTTCTCTTGAGTTTTAACTCAACATGAGAAAGTCCACTTGATTGGGAAGTCTGATTTGTATTCACTTGACTGGAGTTTCTCCTAGTGATGGAAGATTGATCATTAGCCCCTTTATATAAATCATATAGAGTGACCAAACAATTCTTGATTTCAGCAACAATTTCTTTGATTGTTTCGGCATCCTTTCCAATGTCTTCAAAGGAGATTTGTATCAATTCAAGTTTATATCTAGGGTTTAGTACATGGGCTACATATACCATCTTGTTTACAGTGTCGAAATTCCCCCAATATTTGTTAAATTTCAGTTTCATGGATTTTCCCACACTTTGCAACACCGGATCGCTATCATCATCAATCTTCATATCAATATCAATCATCAAGTCCGACACTATCACAAAGATCAAGTGAGATGTGCTTGACTTAGATGCACTAAGTGACAATGTAGCATAATAAAACTTACTTAAAAAATGCACAAAGGCCTTAGCCTTCTCCCAATCCCCCTCACATGGTGGCCCCACCCTCATAAATCCATCTTTATCTTTTTCATTGAAATAACTCACAAAAGGAGCATTTTCTTCAACCATTCTAGCAAACACCTTCTTGAACTTGTCAGCACCTTCTAGCATTTTGTAGGTCGAATTCCACCTAGTCGAAACATCCATTGGTATGTTGGACATTTGATCCATTTTGAACATAATGGCATATTCCCTAAATTTATCTAACCTCGCAGGAGATGAATGAATGTACTTCACACAATTTCTTATGCCTTCAATTGAGCTAGAAAGCTCCTTCAAGCCATCCTTAACAATCAAATTAAGAATGTGACATGCACACCTCATATGCAAGTACTCCCCTTTGAGCAAAAGGGTATTCATCTCACCAAGTCTTTTTTTCATGTACACAATTGCCCCATCATTAGCAGAAGCATTATCAACCGTAATGCTAAAGACTTTTTCAATCCCCCAACTTCTCAAACACATCTCCAAACACCTCCCTATGTCATCACCCTTATGGCTAGTGATCTTTGTGAAATTTATTATTCTTTTATGCAAATTCCATTCACTATCCATAAAATGAGCGGTTACAACCATGTAATTTATGTTTTGAATGGAAGTCCAAGTGTCGGTTGTGATACTCACTCTTTGGTCTCTTATCACACTCATTATTTTACCCTTCTCCAAAGTGTACAATTCCCACACTAGTTCAGCAATCTTTTGCCTAGTTGGCATTACAAACCCAGGACAAAACTCCTTTAACATTGCCCGAAACCCTACTCCATCAACAACCCTAAAAGGCATTTCATCTCGGATGATAAATTTAACCAACATCTCCTCACATTTCTTTTGGCTAAATATATGTGGAACTAATGCGCTCCCCATACTATTTTGTGTAAGAGTGCTTTGACCTTTCTCAACAATATTTCGTCCATAAGCCGGACATTTCTTACATTGCTTTGATAGGTGATTGGCAAGCCCTGTTGTCCCATATCTTTTACTGTCAGCTTTGACATCCTTATTACAAGTCTTACAAACCCCCACCTTGTATTCTACCCCATGTACATCTACTCTTACAGCCTTAGTTGCAAATTCCCACACCCATGAAGACTTCTTACCCTTTTTAGAAGGTGCTGCAGATTGTACATCTGTTTGGATGGTAGGTTGGGGTTGCTCAACTTGAGAAGATGAATTCATGTTATTAGAGTGGGCAGATTCCATATAACCTACAATACAAAAATTCATGGCAGAAGATGCAAAAAAAAATCAAAGATTACAGAGTAATAGTGTAATAGACATTGAAATCTTGATATCAAAGTTCAAAAAATACAGCCCTAGAACTATGCTATTCATTGATTCAATCCTATCAAAAAGTAAAACAATCAAGAAATATGAATGCACGAGATCGATGGAGAACAATCGAACCTCTGGAGAGCTTGGCCTGTCTGTAAACTCCCTCTGGAGAGTTTTCGGTGGAACCGATGAACCACTCGAGCTGCTTAGATGCGTGGGACAGCGGGCTCAATTCTAGAAGAGAAGGAAGCCGATCGACTCTGGAAGAGAAGGAGAGGCCGATCGATTGAAGCTGCTGCTGGATTGAGAGAAAATACACTTAATCGATTGAAGTTGCTGCTGGTGGATGGAAAGATTGAAGTTGCTGCTGGTGAAGGTTGAAGCTGCGCAGCCTGCGCCATCGTGTTTCTACTTTCTAGTTTCTAGGGCTTCTTGCCTTCTTTTGCTGTTTTATTTTTTTAATTATTAAAAATCTTTGTTATTGCTTTCTTTAGGCTTTTTCCATCGTGTTTTACTTTCTTTCGGCTTTTGCCATCATGTTTTACTTTTCTTTAGGCTTTGTTACTTTCTTTAGGCTTTCTTTATATCTAATCAGACTAATCTAATGGTTAATACTTAGTACTTAATATTTAACACAAATAAAAATTTATATTTAATAATTAATTATATTAATACTATCGGTAACGGTAAATACCGACGGGTTGAAAGCTTGAAACCGTTACCGTTACCAATTTGTCGGTAAAATTACCATACCGCTGTCATTGGTAACGGTATACCATTTTTTGAGTAAAACGGTATACCAAACGTTCGGTAATGGTATGGTAACGGTATTTTACCGGTACCATAACAGCCCTAGTTATTGATGTGATGGTTGAATATTTGTTGCGTGTTATGATACAGGCGGGGACTCTCCGATATACGTGGAGATGCCGCAGGAGTTTTCGGTCCACAGGATGATCACATTAGTAGCCTAGGACGGTGCCGGAGGGCACGTGTGGTGTGCCCAGATCGGGGCGTCACAATTTGGTATCAGAGGAAGGTTTGATTTTATATGTAGGATCGGGGTTGGGTCCTAGATGTATAATAGTGAAATCCAGGCCATGTCACGACCGCTACTGATCCGGTATGTTTTCTTATCCCTAGTAAATCCTCTATTGAGTGTGTGTTAAATGGTATTGTCTATTTTCCATACAGATGAATACCCGTAAAACTACCAGGTCCGAGAGTGGGACTAAGGTACCTCGTGGCAGAGGCCGACGGGGAGTTGGTTGGGGCTGAGGTAGAGGCCGTAGTGCTAGAGTTGCTGAGGGTTTTAGAGTTACTCCTATCATTGAGGATTCGGTTCCGAATGTGGATCCGGAGTTGAGGGAGGAGGAGGTGATTCCCGAAGGACTACCGACTGAGAGTGTTGCTGAGCAAGCACAGCTTGCAGGATCTGTTGCTCCTGTAGCTACAGGGGGCAACCAGTGACGATGGAGGGGCTTGCTAGCTTTATGATGAGCATGGTCCAGACACAGGCACAGATGATAGCACAAGCGATGGCACAGGCAATAGGTGCAACCAGCACTCGTACTGAGGGAGTGGTACCCGAGGCGACTACTGAGGTGGCTACAGTACTAGGAGCTGGAAGGGGTATGTATGAGGTAGATCAACTGAGGAGGACTGCTCCAACGTTTTTTGGAGATGGAATGGGTGTTGGAGCGGAGGAGTGGTTCCATCAGTTGAGCATGAGGATGGATACACTAGAGATACCCGATGAGCGACGGATGAAGTTTGTATTCTATTGTCTGAGTGGAGTGGCCTATGAATGGTGGATGTCCATGGGTCAGAGGCGAAATGAGCTGACTTGGACTTCTTTTGAGCAGTTGTTCATGCAGAAGTTTATACCGAGGCCTCTGCAGACTGAGAAGGCCAAACAGTTTCTGGAGTTGTTGCAAATATCGGAGATGACGGTGTCCCAATACACCAAGCGGTTTGAGGAGTTGTATCGGTTCGGGAGAGAGTTTGCTCCTACCGATTCAAAGAAGGCGGCAAGGTACCGAGATGGGTTGCTACCCAGTCTTGGGAGGATAGTGATGGCCACTAGGGTGGTACCATATGAAGATACAGTTGAGATGGCATTGGACTTCGAATTGAGTGAGCGGAATGAGGCTTAGAGGAAGCGTCCAATGACTGAGGGTAGTAGTGGTGGTGGTGGTAGCCATAAGAAGCAAAAGACTGATTTTCGTCATCAGAAAGGGGACCGAGGCAAGGGTCCAAGGCTTCAAGGAGGCAGGGTGACGTGTTACAAATGTGGGAAAGAAGGGCACATAAAGAATGAGTGCAGATCTGCTGGATTTAGATATTTTGGTTATGGCAAGATGGGCCACAGAAAGAGTGAGTGTCCGTAGGGTAATCGGGGAGGACAGCATCAGTCTCATATACCGGGGGTACCGCCTCCAACTCTTCCTTCCACTGTTCCATCGGGAGGGAGAGGACGAGGTGGAGGTAGACAGACTCAGCAGTAGCAGTATGCACTGACAGATGGTCGTGTCTTTACTATGGAACATCAGGAGGCATAGGAGGATCCCAACTTCATTGGAGGTACATTCTTGATTTCAAATTGTTGGGCAAGAGTCTTGTTTGATTTTGGAGCTACTTCTTCATTTATTACTAGTTCGTTAGCGAAAACACTAGCGGTGGAGATTTCGCCGATTAGGAGAATATTTACGATGTCCTCACCATTTGGGCATTTTACCATGTTAGAGGGGGTAGTGTTTGGATGTGAGTGTCGGTTCGGAGAAATATCTTTGCAAGCAGATTTGTATGTATTAGATTTCAAATACTTCGATGTAATACTCGGGGTAGATTGGTTGACAAAGCACCAATGAGTGCTTGACTTTTGGCAGAGGAGGATCACTTTTAGAGTACCAGAGGGTGGGGTGATTCACTTACAGGGATCGAAGGGGATGCCATGCCCTCATTTCATGGATAACCCTTCGTATCAAGATTGTAGGGTCGCAAGTTTGGTGACTTCGGCTCCTAAGGGAGATGTAGCTACTATGATTAGAGTAGTGAAAGAATTTATGGATGTATTTCCAGAGGAGTTGCCGGGATTACCTTCGAAGAGGGAGATTGACTTTGCTATCGAGTTGCATCCGAACGTCAAGTCAATTTCAATTCCTCCGTATCAGATGGCTCCAGCAGAGTTGAAGGAGTTGAGTTCTCAATTAGAGGAGTTACTAGACTTGGGTTTCATTAGACCGAGTGTGTCCCCATGGGGAGCACCAGTGTTGTTCGTCAAGAAGAAGGACGGAAGTTTGAGGATGTGTATTGAATATAGGCAGTTGAATAAGGTTACAGTGAGGAACAAGTATCCATTGCCTAGGATCAATGATTTGTTTGACCAATTGAGAGGTGCTAGGCATTTCTGTAAGATTGACTTGAGGTCGGGTTATCATCAGTTGAGGATTAAGGATGAAGATATCCAGAAAACAGCGTTTAGAACTCGTTATGGGCATTATGAGTTCCTTGTGATGCCGTTTGGGTTGACAAATGCCCCGGCGGTGTTCATGGACCTAATGCAAAGGGTTCTTAGACCGTTTTTGGATAAGTTTGTGGTGGTGTTTATAGATGATATATTGATTTATTCTCCTACGGAGGAAGAGCATGAGGAACACTTGAGGGTAGTGTTACAGACATTGAGGGAGAATCAACTGTATGCTAAATTGAGTAAGTGTGAATTTTGGGCCACGAAAGTGAAGTTCCTAGACCATGTCATCACTCAAGAAGGCATAGCGGTTGACTACTCCAAGGTTGAGTCGGTTTTGAATTGGGATAGACCGAAGAATGTGACTGAGATCCGGAGTTTTCTAGGATTGGCGGTTTACTACCGGAGATTTATTGAGGATTTTTCAAGACTTGCTTCACCGTTGACGCAGCTTACGAAAAAAGGGCACACCGTTTGTGTGGACAGACGAGTGTGAGGCCACATTTGAGGAGTTGAAGAAGAGGTTGACAACACCTCCAGTGTTAGTGGTTCCGGAAAGGAATGTAGGCTACCGGGTGTGTTGATGCAACAGGGCCGAGTGATAGAGTATGGTTCAAGGTTGCTCAAGACACATGAGAGGAATTATCCGGTGCATGATTTGGAGTTAGCGGCAGTGGTGTTTGCACATAAGCAATGGAGGTATTATCTTTACGGAGAGAGATTTGAAGTGTTCTTGGATCACAAGAGGCTCAAGTATCTATTCACCCAAAGATAGTTGAATTTGCATCAAAGGAGGTGGATGAAATACTTGGAGGACTTCGACTTCAATTTACAATATCATCCTGGTAAAGCAAATGTAGTCGTGGATGCGTTGAATAGGAAGCAGAAGATTGCTAGCCTATTCTTGCATGAGTGGGGAATTGTGGAGACAATTAATCATTTTGGGTTAGAGTTGAAGAGTCAAGAGGAAAGAATGTACTTGTGTTCTATGACTTCGAGACCTATGATGGTTCAGAAAGTTATATATGCACAAAACGGAGATCATACCTTCGATGTGATTGATTAGAGTCTTGGATGGGTTCGAGGGAATGATGGTGGAGTACGATATGTGGGAAGGTTAGTGGTTCCTGAAGATGATGAGTTGAGACAAGAAATTCTAAAGGAGGCACACCATTCTTGGTTTGCCATGCATCCCGGGGGTACGAAGATGTTCCGAGATTTGAAACAGAGTTTCTGGTGGAAAGGCATGAAGGCCGATGTTGCTATATTTGTGACGAAGTGTCTTACTTGTCAACAAGTGAAGGCAGAGCATCAGAGACCAGCTGGATTATTGCAACCCTTACCAGTAGCACAATGGAAGTGGGAGAGGATCACGATGGACTTTGTGACGGCGTTGCCAATGACCCAGAGACGACATGACACGGTTTGGGTAATAGTGGACAGATTGACCAAGTCTGCACGCTTCTTACCCATGAACAAGACGGATTCATTGGAGACCTTGAGAACGATGTATGTCAAGGAGATTGTGAGACTTCACGGAATTCCATTATCTATTGTGTCGGACCGAGACCCGCATTTCACAGGTAGATTCTGGAGTAGTTTACAGGAGCCATTGGGAACGAAGTTGGATTTCTCTACAGCTTATCATCCTCAGAGTGATGGGCAGAGTGAGAGAACCATACAAATTTTAGAAGATATGCTACGGGCATGTGTAGTTGACTTTGGAGGAAGTTGGGATCGGTACTTAAATTTGGCAGAGTTTGTGTATAACAACTCGTTCCGGAGTAGTATCGGAATGGCACCTTACGAGGCTCTCTACGGGAGGCCTTGTAGGTCGCCGTTGTGTTGGGCAGAGGTTGGTGAGACGGTTGTATCAAGATCGGAGATGGTCAAAGAAGCTCGAGAGAGAGTTTATGAGATCTGAAAGCGGTTGATCACTATGCAGAGCCGACAGAAGTCTTTTGCTGACCGGAGGAGGAGACCTTTGGAGTTCGCTTTAGGCGATAAGGTTTTCTTGAAGATTAGTCCGAGACGGGGAATCAGAGGTATAGCAAACGTGGGAAGTTGGCCCCGAGATTTGTGTGGCCATTTGAGATTCTTGAAACGATTGGACCGGTGGAGTACCTTCTGGCACTTCCACCGAAGCTTGAGAAAGTTCACAATGTATTCCATGTATCAATGCTTCGAAAATATGAGCCGGATCCGTCGCATGTGATAGATTGGACTACATTAGAAGTTGAGGAAGATAGGAGTTACACTCTTCAACCGGTGAAGATTCTAGACCGACATAACAAAGTGACGAGATCAAGTGTGATTCCATTAGTAAAAGTGATGTGCATGTATCACGGAGTTGAAGAAGCAACTTGGGAGTTGGAGACTCGGATGAGGGAGAAGTACCCGGAGTTGTTCAGAGATTCAGGTACGAGTGTAGTTAAATTTCGGGACGAATATTCTTTAAGTGGGGAAGGATGTGAAACCCCGACCCAAATTTGGTGAAATTTTTGTGTTGTTCAAGAGTTCAGAACTGGACTAGGCGCACCTTCTGGGCGCCTAGTCCAGTAGGTGGAAATCTAGAACGGAGAAGAAGGAAAGGAACTGGAATAGGCGCGCCCAGGGGCGCCTAGGCGCTGCGCCCAATCTAGTGGAAAGAGAGAAATGGTGTGGGCGCCCCTCGCCTAGGCGTGGAAATCCTGCACGCCCAGGAATGCGCCCAGTCCAGTGGAATAGACGGAATGGAGGAGGCGCAGGGCCGCCTAGGCGCACCTCGCCTGAGCGTGACAATCGGCACGCCCAGGATGGCGGCCAGTCCAGGGAGCTGGAGAGCTGATCAGGCGCCCGCCCAGGCGCACCTCGCCTGGGCGTGAAAGTACTGCACGCCTAGGTGCCCAGAACAGCGCGCTGGGGAAGTTATTAGGCTAGGTCGCCTAGGCGCTCAGGTTAGCGCCTAGGCGCAACCCGTGTTTCATATGTTGAAACACAGGGTTGTTTCTTCATTTTTTCAGCGTTCCGACATTTGTAGAGAGAGAGAGGGAGAGACGATTCTAGAGAGAGAAGTGAATTAGAAGTGATTCTTGGAATATTGAAGCTTGGTTTTCGAGATTTAGAGAGGATTCAAGGAAGATTCAAGTGTTTGAGGTAAGATTTCTTGATTTTTCATTTCAAAGGTTTCGAGTAGATCTTGATGGTATTGCTTGGAATTGGTTTCCATGGTTTAGATATGTTGATTTAGGCTTGATTTTGTACATATATGTAGGTTTGATTCTTATTTTGGAATTGAGTTCCATAAGGTTGAAGTTTGGGGGTTTGAGAGGAACCCTAGAGAGAGAAAGTAAGTTTTTTCAATTTAATGATTTAAATTCATATTGGATATGATATGTGGAGATGTTTTGAATGATTATTAGAGTTCGATTGTGTTAAATTGTTAGGTTGGTGAAACGGTGCTTTAAACCCTAAGTGTTGATTTTGGGTGAATTGCTCGACAGGAGGTAGGGGATTTTCAACCTTTCTTTCTATCGTTCATTCTCATTACTTAAAGAGCGTTTCGACTTCTCATTGTTCGTTTAATTTGTGTTTCCGCCTTAATTGACTCTAAGGGGAAACAAACCCTAATTGATTCTTGATGTTGCATGACCTTATTGTGAGTGTCCCATCACCTATGGGCACGATGTGATTTTCCGTTCATGCATCATAGTAGTTATATATATATATGTAGGATGTTCATATGTATATACTTTCCAGCATGTCATGACATAAATGCATTAGAGTTGCATCGGGGAACCGGGCATGGACTCGGGGCTCCTTAGGTTTCTTGAAAGCTACTTGGATGGATGACGAGGTGATGAGAGTTACCACCAGGTCATATGAACTCCATGTAGGGTAACGCACTAGAGGTACGGTTAATGAGGAACCTGGCCTGGAATGGTGTGTGTCACGCCCCGTTTCCGGAGACGCGACTGAGTGCTCTCTTCGGACCCTTCCTAGGTCACTAGTGTGAACATCCGGGATCAACCAGAAATCCGGCGGCACCTCCTCGTATATCGGAGAGTGCCCACCTGCATCAGAAACGCAGCAGTAACAACATCACACTAGCAACCTAGCAAACATAGGCCACCACATGCAATCCTGACCCTAGGCCTCAGGCCATCCACTACCAGCATGCACAAACTGATGGCATCACATATAAATCCACACACAGATTCATATAACATCAAATATAACCAAAAATCATCATCTACATAACATGCTAGCATCACTGTGCCAATGGTTATATTCTCACAACATAGGTATTCTACATACACCCACATGCATAGAGTATATCCCTAGCACCCCATCCTACCCAGGGACATCCATGTCACGTCCCGCTTGCCGATCCACACCACCGGTACTCATACCAGTATCTCCTGTGAAAGGAAGAAAGTAGAGGAGTGAGCTAGAAGCTCAGTAGGGTAAAGAAGTAAACATCGATACAAGCCGAACCAAAAAGGAAGTAATGCATCAATATGTACCTACCACATAAACGTATACTCAACATTTCATATCAACATTTATCCGGATTAACCATTCGGAGCATAACAACCACAATACCATTGCAACTCAATGTAATATTGCATGGGAACAAGCTCACCACCACCAACCACTCCTAGGATCATCCGGTTGCGTGAACCTATCACGCCCGCACCCCACAAGGCAAGTCACTCTTGACCCTACCCCTAGTGCGTTACCGCACATGGGGTTCACATGACTCGGTGGTAACAACCTTCACCTTGCCATCCTCCCATGTGGCTTCCAAGAAAACTAAAGGTTCCCGAGTCCATACCCGAGTCCCCCATGCATCTCTAATGCATTATGACATGTCATGTCGAATAGATAAGTATATATGAAAATCCTATATATCTTACATAACTACCATGATGCATGCTCGGAGAATTCACAACGTGTCCGTAAATGACGAAACACAAAAACGGGTCATGCAACATTCAATATCAAACAATAATCCACACAAGGCTCGTTTCCCCTTAGAAACAATTAAGGCGGAAACACAAACACGGCGACCAATGAAGAATAGAAACGCTATTTAGGCAACAATATCGAATCTAGCAACTCACTCCAAGCTCAACTCAACTCCAAAACACAAACCAATCTACATAAACATCCAAAATCAACCTATAAACAACATATCTAAAGCATAGCACTCAACTCTTCAAGAATCTAGCAAATCTAGAAAAACCTAGAATTTTCAAAAAACTAAGAAAAACTTACCAAATCACTTGAATCAACCTTGAATCTTCTTTGCTTAGCTTCAATGGTCACAAATCTTCAATCTCCAAGCCAAACGCTTGTTAAAACCTCCTTCTCTCTCTTCTTCTCTCTCTCTTTCTCTCTCTACTCGGGCTCTCCAAGAAATATTTTTGCAGAAATGTCTAAAAACTGACTTAAAAACTGATTTCCCGATAACCGTGACGGTCTACTGTTCACAGCACCATTTTTTCTTCCCAAATATTTCTCTGCCTCAGTTTCAGCACAAACCATCCGGACGGCTGTTTTGGGTGTCCGGACGGTCTCTGTTTTTCAGAAACCCAGTTTTCCTAAATTTTATTTTTTGGCTCGGTTCAAGCTTTGATTTGATATATTACGAGCCTGAAACGGACATGTATACTAAAAGTTATGATCCATTTACTGAACCAAGCTCAAAACCATTATTCCATGATTCCGTACCTCACGGATCATCCGAAACTCGACTTAAACTTAACCTTTTTATGTCGGGGTTTCACAGTGTGGGCGTGATAGGTTCACGCAACCGGGTAATCGAAGAGCGTTTGATGTTGGGGAGCTTGCTCCTGTTCAATATGACATGGTTAGCGACCATGATATTGATGAGTTGATGTGGTGAGCTTGCTCACGTTCGATATTACATGGAACGAGTCATGGTATCGATGAGGTTTTCTCATTGAGGGGATTGCCCGGATTGATGTTATGTGATTGTTGAGTATACGTGCATGTAGTAGATTTCATATTGTTGCATAGCATGATGTTTGGATTCAGCCTTTCTATGTTCATGTACTCTTAACCCTACTGAGCTTCTTGCTCACTCCCTACTTTTATTCCTTCCCACAGGAGATACGGATACAGGTATCGGTGGAGCGGATCAGTGAGGCGAGATGTGACATGGATGGCCCTGGGTAGGATGTAGGTGTTAGAGATATACTCTAGCACATATTTTAATTTTGATGTATGGATGTTGTTCTTAATATGTTATAACTGATTGGCACTAGAGGGTGTATGCATGATGTATGCTGAGTATTGATTTTGGTTATACGATATTATGAATTTGATGTTATGATTATTACTATCAGTTTGTGCATGCTGGTAGTGGATGGCCTGAGGCCCTAGGATCCGGATTGCATGTGTTTGGGGCCTGAAGCCTAGCTAGGTTATTGATGTGATGGTTGAATATTTGCTGTGTGTTCTGATACAGGCGAGGACTCTCCGATATACGGGGAGATGCCGCCGGAGTTTCCGATCCGCCGGATGATCACATTAGTAGCCTAGGACGGTGCTGGAGGGCACTCGTGGCGTGCCCGGATTGGGGCGTCACACAGAGTGTCCAAAAATCACTTTTGATTGTTTGGAATAGCTCAAAGCTCTCCAAGGGAAGACTTTAATAGTTCTTTAATTTCAAAGGAAAGTTGGTCTTGTGCCATTGAAACAATCCACGAAACCTATACTAGTAAATTTAGACATAGGATAAGAATCAAAGGTGTTCAATGATCAACTTTAAAAGTTCAAAATTGCTTAATTCTCTCAATACATGAACTTTTAAAAGTTTTATCCAATTTGTAATGGAAGATAGTATTTTAGAAATGAAACAATTCATGGTACCTATAATAATAAATTTAGACATCAAATAACACTAAAAGTATTCAGAAATCACTTTTGATTGTTCAGAATTGATCAATTTTCTAAATGGAAGGACTTTTAAAGATTTCCTTCAATAGGGAATGAAGGATGGTTTTTTGGCAACTAAACAATGTGCGAAGCCTATACTTGTAAATTTAGACATAAAACAACAATAAAAAGTGAACGTTGATCACTTGTGATATTCAGAATCGCTCAATTTTCTTCGTGAAGGAACTTTTAATTGTTGTCCAAATTGGAATGAGAGATGATATTTTGGCAATAAAACAATAAATCGAGCCTATAATAGTAAATTTAGACATAAAATAACATTATAAATTATTCAGAAATCACTTTTGATGGTTAGAAATTGCTCAACTCTCTTCATGAGAGAAGTTTTAAAGGTCTATTTAATTTCAAAGGAAAGTTGGGGGAAATTTCCTCGTCTCACGCCACTTAAAGATGGGAGCGTCCCATCCTATCTAGATGGTCGACACGTCTTAAAGTGGGGGTGCGATGGTCATTTCAAAGCTTAAACCCATTCTTGAGGCCAATTTTGAATAACTGTGTATGTGGTGATTAAAATTACCAATAAGGACATAACGGATTACAAATGGTGTTTGGTTCGAATTCCAACAAGATCTAGTCATTTTACATGTGACTGAACATTTATGGACTCAATGAATTTTTTAAAACTTACACGTGTTTTTGTTGTTGCCTTCAACAATAGTACCATTATATGGTTACTATTTTAGTGTTAATGTTACTGTTTCAAAAATAGTAGTTCAATATAACGGATTACAAACGGTGTTTGGTTCGAATTCCAACGAAATCTAGTCATTTTGCACATGACTGGACATTTCTGGACTCAATTAATTTTTTAAAACTTGCACGTGTTTTCGTGGTTGCCTTCAACAACAGTACCATTATAGGGTTACTGTTTTAGTGTTAATGTTACTGTTTCAAAAACAGTAGTTCACTATTATTTTTTGATGAGTGATTTAATTAATTTTTAAAAAATACACACCTTGATATCTCGTTAGAAAGTAAATAGGTCGACTTAAATTAGTTTTAAACATGCTATTATCATGTTATAAAATATTTTTAACTGCAAAAATGAAGTTTTAAATGTTTAATGATGTTACCTATTTTCGGGATTGCCTTCAACAATAGTAATACTTTAATGTTACTATTTTAGTGTTAATGTTTTTGTTTCCAAAACAGTATCCTTGTAATGTTAGGTTAATTTCTTTAAAATCTTATCGTTCGTCAAAACAGTATCATTAATTAATTTTTAATTACCATCACTTAAACTTGTCAATATCAAATTCATGTTAGAGGACAAGAGTAAAAAAGTACAGTTAAAGATATATTTAAAAAATTACCATCAATTTCGTGATAAATTAAAAAATAATGCAATTAAAAATATTTGGCAATATCACACAAGCTTCTGAGATTTTCTTGGTTGTGATTCAAAGTCAAGGGAATTGCAGTCTGTAATTATTCAATTACAACCATTCACATCCATCCCCAAGCTTCTCATTAGAAGTATTTATCTCGGTTTGATTGAAAAGACCAACCAACAAATCAGAAATGAACATCGAATGAATAGAATTTAATAGGTACTTGAAATGTGGAAAGAATTCGCTTGTGGAAAGAATTCGCAAGTGGAAAGACGTCTCTCTTTACAATATTTAAACCTTACTACCCCTTTGAATGATATTATATTATACGGGAGTTATACTCACCAAATAAAAACCCTGTAATAGTTAAGAGTACAAGAACAAACTGAAGACTTCGTTTCTAAGCAGTATGCTTGAAGAGAAGACAATCCTGCAATGATTTCGAACCAGTTACTATGGATAAAGAGAGTGGGAGAAATTGATTCTAAGCCTTTCATAACAAGTGCAAGGATCATACAAAGGATGAAATGCGTGCATTTCTACTGGTACTTCTGCAAGGCTTAATGCAGGTATATCATCTTTGCACTTGTTCTGGAATGGTTTCAAATAAATTTCTCCCATTCTCTTTATTCAAACAGTAATCGGTTCAAAACCATTAGGCTGATTGTCCTTTTCTTCAAGAATTCTACTTGGAGACGAAGTCTCATTCAAATGGGGTGATGATAACATGTCTGTCACTCCCCGGAATGGTGATGTTGTTGCTCATTCCCTTTTAAAATTAGCATGCCAGTTTGATGCTCCTTATATATGGTTTGGTGAGGTTCCAGGTTGTGTTCAAGATGTAGTCAATCGCTATATGGTTTGGCTAGGACACTAGGACTCGTTGACGATGTCATCAAAGACTTTGGTATTCGATGTAACGTATACATGTTCTATTATTTGATTTTTTATTTCTTGTTCTGCGAAGTGTAATATCCTAGATATTTTTTTGGATGCTAGTGTTTCTTTCTCGATGAATGATATTGACAATGGGGTTCTTTTTCCCCTTCCAAAAAACAAAAATTGAAACATTTTCTTGCTTTTCGTTTAAAAATTTTGAAATTTATTAAACCTGACGAATCCTCTTCTACAACGCGATTCAAGATTAAGGACTATGCTATATATATTTTGGGATTGCATATTTTATTGTAATTAAATATGTTTTATCAATTAAAAAATGTAATTCAAATAAAAAAATATTTACCAATATCACACATGCATCTAGGATGGGAGTGGCTTATGGATTAGGATTTAGTGATACTGTTTTGGATATTGTAAACCTTTACGCTATTGTTTTGAAATGTTAACTGTTTCAAAATAGTTAATAGATAATGTTAAGTAACCTTATAAAAACAAGAATTTTGAGTATTGTTACTGTTTCAATTAAAATATTTCGTGCTCAAATTTGAGTTAAGTTAATTTTTTAAAATTAGTGTTACTGTTTTAGTTGAGTAGTGTTCACGAGACCATTTTAAACGTTGTTACTGTTTTTGGAGTTGTCTTTTCAAAATCAATAATTTTAATATCCATTAATTTTTGGTTGGAATTCCAACCAACTTTAATTGATTCAATATTAACATGTTATTGAATATTTATAACTACAGGGTTGACTAATGTTACTGTTTTAGTTACTGTTACTGTTTTATAGTTGCATTTTAAAACAATAATAAAAATATGTAATACCCATTCATTTTCTTTAAAATCGTTTCTTTCAATAAAAGAGTATCATTAAATAATATTAATTTAACTAAAATTTGTAAAAAATAAATATCAAATTAATTAATTACAGTTACACTTGTCAATATCAAATTCACGTAAGTAGAGGAGAGCAAAAACGTACAAAATAATTGTAAAATTGAAAAGAATTTATTGACAAATTAAAAAACGTAATCCAAATAAAAAATGTTTGCCAATATAACACATGCATCTCGGATGGGAGTGGCTTATGAATTAGGATTTAATGATACTGTTTTGGATATTGTAAACCTTTACGATACTGTTTTGAAATATTAACTGTTTCAAAATAGTTAATAGGTAATGTTAAGTAACCTTATAAAAACATGAACTTTGAGTACTGTTACTATTTCAATTAAAATATTTCGTGCTCAAATTTGAGTTAAGTTAATTTTTGAAAATTAGTGTTACTATTTTAGTTGAGTAGTTTTCACGATACCGTTTTAAACGTTGTTACTGTTTAAAAATGTTAATGTTTTTGGAGTTGTTTTTTCTAAAACAATAATTGTAGTATCCATTCATTTTTTGTTGGAATTCCATCCAACTTTAATTGATTCAATATTAACATGTTATTGAATATTTATAACTGCAGGATTAACTAATGTTACCGTTTTAGTTAATTTTGTTTTATAGTTGCATTTTAAAAAAAACAATAATAATATGTAATACACATTCATTTTCTTTAAAATCGTTTCTTTCAATAAAAGAGTATCATTAAGTAATATTAATTTAATTAAAATTTGTAAAAAATAAATATCAAATTAATTAACTACAGTTACACTTGTCAATATCAAATTCATGTTAGTAGAGAAGACCAAAAACGTACGAAAAAAATTGTAAAATTGAAAACAATTTCTTAAAAAATTAAAAAACGTAATTCAAATAATTTTTTTTGCCAATAACACACAGGCATCTGGGATGGGAGTGGTTTTGATAATTACAGTCTGTAATTATTAACTACAGCGACCCCCAGCCCCTAGTTGAAACATGGAAGTATTTATCTCGGTTTAATTGAAAACACAAACAAAAAATCAAGAACGGTAATCAATTAGACAAGCTCGGAATGAGCCGAATCTTGGCGGGTAGCTGTGTTTAATCATTCTAAAAAGATCTCGTGAAGGGTTCTTCGGCCAATTTTCAACCCAGATAGGTCAACTTTTCTATAGCTCCAATTTGCACACCTAGGTAGCTTGTTCGCTCCAATCCCTTGTTTTGACAGCATGATCGATCGGACGGCTCCGAATGAGCCTAATCTTAGTGGGAAGCTTTCCTCGATCATTCTAGGAAGATCTCTTCAAGGGTCCTTCGGCCAATTTTTAACCTAGATAGGTCAATTTTCCGATACCCCCAATTTGCACACCTAGGTAGCTCATTCGAGCTCCAATCCCTTGTTTTGACAGCGTGATTGATCAGAAAAGCTCGAAATGAGCTGAATCTTGGCGGGTAGCTGTACTTGATCATTCTAAGAAGATCTTGTGAAGGGTCCTACGACCAATTTTTAACCTAGATAGGTCAATATTCCGATACCCCCAATTTGCACACCTAGGTAGCTTGTTCGAGCTCCAATCCCTTGTTTTGACAACGTGATTGTTCAAAAAAGCTCAGAATGAGCGAAATCTTGGCTGATATCTGTGCTTAATCATTCCAAGAAGATCTCGTGAAGGGTCTTTCAGCAAATTTTTAACCTAGATAGGACAATTTTTCTGTTACCCCCAATTTGCACACCTAGGTAGCTTGTTTGAGCTCCAATATCTTGTTTTGATAGCGTGATCGATCAGATGAGCTCAAAATGAGATGAATCTTGTTGGGTAGCTGCACTTGATCATTCTAAGAAGATCTCGTAAGGGTCCTTTGGCCAATTTTTATCCTAGATAGGTCAATTTTCTAATACTTCCAATTTGCACACATAGGCTCCTTGTTCGAGCTCCAATCCCTTGTTTTGACAGCGTGATCGATCAGACGAGCTCAGAATGAGCCATATCTTGCCGGCTTTTGGTTTAACGGCTAGTGGAAGTTCACATCATTAATGCTTTTGAAATGCTTAAGCAATTTCCCCTTCAGTTCAGTCTCATCAAAAAAAAATAAACAAATGGGTCAAGTTGCAGAATTGAGAAGTAAGATCAAGCTTAGGCCTCTATCCTCAGATTTTCTCTACAGTAGTTATAGTTGGTCTGGTCTTTTTGGTGGTTCGTGAAATGGTGGGGTCTTCTGTCTTCGTGACTCTTTGTGGAACTGGTGTGGTATCATGTTTTTGTGAAATGGGTGTGGTCTTTTAGGTAGTTTGGGTTTAGGGTTTATTCTATGAATTTCATAAATTTGTGTTTATTTGGACTTTCATTGACTGTAATTTTTTGTTTCTAGGGAACAACATCCTGTCATGTTTTGATAGTTAGCTAGTGTTTAATTTTTTTGCTGCAAGTACGGGTTTCTCTACCGTTTAAGGGTCAACCATGAAACAAAAAAAGAAAAACATTAAAGAGGAATCTTGATAACGAACGGTACTTTTTTTAACAAGAGGGTATTTTCTGAAACACTAACTTCATTACAAGGCTACTGTCTGTTTCATGGTTTTCCTTCAAGTGTGTTGAAAAACATTTAAGTGGAAGTTATGCTATGAAATAGACAGTATCCTTGTAAATAGGAAAGGGCATCCCCTGAGACAGTAACCATGAGGAAGGTTACTGTTACAGGGATAATAACATGCAATTGTGTTGAACAAAGTATCAAAAACCAAAAAAAAAATGGTTAAACCGAAAAGGTTAATGTTAATGTTTGAGCTCTAAAGCTACAATTGCTGAGAAACACCTTAAAGAGTTTGTTATTTTATGTTATAGAAAGCTTATTTAATATTGTGCACCCCAACCCTAAATTCCCCTCCCCTCCCTTTCCCCTTCATTTGGACATTCAGAAGAAAAAAAATTGGGACGGGTAACAGAAAAAGAAAAGCTTCTTGTTATTTTCCAGACCCTTCAA
This sequence comes from Euonymus europaeus, assembly GCA_963580455.1. NCBI lineage: Eukaryota > Viridiplantae > Streptophyta > Magnoliopsida > Celastrales > Celastraceae > Euonymus > Euonymus europaeus. Next base: position 7,303,495 of record OY756965.1, read on the forward strand.
ATATTGAGATAACAGTGAATATTTTAGTTAAAGGTTTTAATACAGCACATTGAACTCTTTTTGAAGACTATGTTTTTACATCTTCTACAGGGTACTCAGGAAAAAGTAAGGAAAACTACATCTAAGTTTGAGGGAATGAACTACAAACCACAGCACCGGTCGAATATCCAATCAGTAATAAGGGAGATTAAAAGCTTCACCTTCAGAGACAAGCGCATTATGCATTTAAAGAGGACACCATTCTGAAGCCTCACCAATAGCATCATCAACAACAAGCTTGATAAGCGTAAATGTAGGAAGAGCGATGATGATATTATAGATTTAATCTCCTGCTTCCAACAATAATCAAAGACATTTGATATCCAAAATGAGGAGCTGGACATAACAAAGCAACGACTTGCAGTTAATATTTGGGATTACGCATGGAGATGTCAGGATTGATATGGGGAAAACGGCCAAGAAAGGTTCCTCCAAATTTTCTGGAAAAAGATTCTCATAATGCAAAAAGATGATGAAAAAGATAATTTATGCGGCAATAAAGAGTGCGATTGCGGCGGGAGAAGAAAATTACATTGTGGATGTTGCTCGTTTGCTTACTCTACTACTCATGGTTTACCTCTTTGTCCCCAGCAAAGCAAAATCATTGGGATGGGGCTACGTGCAGTACGTGGAAGATACATCAAGAATGAAGTGTTACAACTGGTTTGAACACATCCATGAATCCTTGCATACTTCTCTATGCACGAAAGCACAAAATCCATGGGACTTCACCTGCTGTGTAATGGCCATACCAGTAAGCTAAGTTCACTACTTCACTTTTACTATTTATATTACTGTATCTGTGTACCTTGCATCAAATATATAATATCATCAAAAATTTAACTAATCAATGTTTTTTCAATGCATTGACATAGTATTGGTATTGCGAAAAGGTAGGAATTGTTAAGCCTGTGAATGGTGTAGCATCACCTCGATGTCTAATGTGGGATCTGCGAAGACTATGGAGTGCGCTAAAGGACAATGCCTTAAGGGGAGATGCCATATCGTTTGTGCCATTTATATGACCCATAGACATAGTGGGGATAGAAGAAGATGCTGCAGTAGGAGGGAAAAAACATGCTAGAGAAATAGCTGAAGTTGATTCTGTTGGAGTGTGTCAAGGAACACAGGTACAAGAGAGATATGGAGTCATGAGAGAATTGGAGACAAAAGTGTCCCCTGCAGGTAAAAGCCAAGGAGATGTAGGAGAAATATCTAAAGAACATACGAGAGTTTCTGGTGCAAAGAGGGAAGATGTTTCTGATGCATCTGAAAGGGTGGCGGAGAGTGAAAGAAGAGGGGAAGCTAGAAACTTATACAATGAACTGGGGATAGAAGATACACCGATAGGAGGACAATCAAATCCTATAAAAACAGCTGTTATTATTGATTTTAATGGATTGCGTGAAATAAGAGAATTCCAAGAGAGAGAAGATGGAGTCATGAGAGAATTGGGGACAGAAGTGCCCCCTGCAAGTGGAAGCCAAGGAGATGTAGGAGAAAGATCTGAAGAACGTGCAAGAGTTTCTGGTGCAGAGAGGGAAGATGTTTTCGATGCATTTGAAAGGGTGGCGAAGAGTGAAAGAACAGGGAAACTACAAACTTATACAATGAACTTGGGATACAAGATACACTCGCAGGAGGACAATTAGATGCTGTAGAAATAGCTGTTATTATTGATTCTGTTAGATTGCGTGAAAGAAGAGAAGTCAAAGGGAGAGAAGATGCAGTCATGAGAGAATTGGGGACAGAAGTGTCCCCTGTAGGTGGAAGCCAAAGAGAGGTAGGAGAAAGATCTAAAGAACATGCGAGAGTTTCTGCTGTAGAGAGGGAGGATGTTTCCGATGCATCTGAAAGGGTGGCGGAGAGTGAAAGAAGAGGGGAAGCAAGAAACTTATACAATGAATTAGGGATAGAAGATACACCTGCAGGTGGACAATCAGATGTTGTAGAAACAGCTGTTATTATTGATTATGTTGGATTGCGTGAAAGAAGAGAAGTCCAAGAGAGAGAAGATAGAGTCATGAGATAATTGGGGACAGAAGAACCCCCTACAGAAAGAGGGCAAGAAAATGTAAGAGTTGATTCAATAGTTTCCGATAGCTTTCTTCAATTGTTCGAGGTTGCCCAAACACTTCATGCTTGGGCCAATGCAAAGACTGCACTGCCCAACGAAAATGTCAATACACAATGGAAGGTGGAGGAATTAGAGCTGCAACTAAAAGCCACACGAGCCAAATTGGCTAATTTGGAGAAAAAACTTGATCAAGCGCTCTCAAATGTTAAAGAGAAGGAAAAACAGAATGAGGATTTATTGAACAAACTTCAAGTAACCTCGAAGCTGAGTATGGATAAACTTTATGAAAGCACACTTGCAAAGGCTCTTTCAAGGAAATTGTCAAAGGATCTTGAAGATGTAGAAGCACGCATTAAAGAGCGTGAGATACAAAATGTTCATCTACTCGAACAATAGACCTAACTGCGAGTAGAAAAAATCATGCATGAAGATCCATCTCCTTAGCCAACAAAGCAGCCAGTTATTAATGTGCAGAGATCAATGGTGACAAGACTAAAAGAAAAACCAAGGAAACCTTTTGTTGATCCAGACTTCACGTACCCTAGTTGAAAGAAGAAGCCAACATCATCTAACCAAACAGTCAATAAAGTCACCACACATGAAGTAGCTGGCACAATGAAACAACCATTGGAAAAAAAGAGCATTCTTTCGTCAAAGTGGAACACGTTAGCATACCTTGGTGCACCACTGAGGAGGAAGTTGAAGGCAATGGAACTGAAATTAACCCCATCGTAAGTATGGTGAAACATAGAACATTGTTAGTGGTTGAAAACTTAATGAATTTCTTGTAACTCTTAATGTCATTGCATTGGTCCACAAAGATTCTATTTATAATGCCTCAAGCTATGAAAATGTTGTGTTCTTAGCAAACGTGTATGAAATCCTTGGAGACTCGATGACAACAAGCACTGTGAGCTACCAACTTCTAGTAATAGTAGCACATATAGATTTTTAATATAAGATGAGTCCACCACAGTAATACTAATAGCTTTTGTTTAAAACCCTATGTAGATCATTAATGCGCACGGGCATGTGCTACACACTGCTGCATACCAAAATGATCCACGAAGATACGAGCATTCATTTCTAATTTTCAATTCTACGTGCTGGGTAAGTGTTTTATTATTTGCATAAAACTATAATGTTATGCATTCCAATTGTTTGCTCTACTATTCTATCAACAGAGTTTTGTCAAATATGATGCGGAGATTGAGGAGCACAGGAGTTATTTGGATGAGCTGCTAGAGAAAACAGTCCATGATAATCGCAGATATTTGCTGTTTCCTTTGCACTCTAGCAACCATATGGACATCGTTCCAAATCACTGGACATTGCTTTTCTTCGATGGCCACCAACACAAATGGACCTCTGCAATTCCAACCTGCATCTAGATGGAAGCATAGACCGTTACATGGAAGACGTGAAACTAGTAGTAAGTCTACTAATCTTGAATAAAATTTCCTAACATCGTAAGGTTTCCATTTCTCAAACAGTAACGTTACGGTCCTAGATTATTTTGAACAGTAGTGCATATATAACATTCATATAATAATCCCCTGATATATATTTTTTGTTCCTCAATGATGCGCAGAAGGATTATGTCGAGAACAAACTGAAGGAGTACAGTATAAAGTTAGGCATATTCACATACATAGAGTTCAACTTATATGAATTCACGTATCCTCTGTTTGCCTCCAAAAACTGTCTGTAACAAGAAATTGGTAGTGTAGATTGCGGTTACCATGTTTGCCATATCATGGACAGAATATGCTGTAGACAGCAGATTGAGAAGATGATTTCATTAAAAGATATTAGGAAGTTCAAGTGTGAAATGGTAGTGAATTTTATCAGGGATTACAAATTATAATAGAACTCAAATTAACCACCTGCGAACACAATTAACCACCTGCGAACACAAGAAATTATGCTGATAGGGATGAGTCCTTGATTACTACTCCATATTTTGGTAATTATGTGTGATACATTTGCTAATTAATTGCATGTAGCATTCATGTAGGCTACCTTAAGCTCATGTAGCATCCATGTAGCCTACCTCTTAAATCACTTTTTGCAGGTTTGCCGTGTGGCAGTTTTAACTGAGGTAGTGCATTTATCGCCTCTGGTTTGTGCATGATGTGTTGATCAGCAAACCAATTTGTTTGGCTACAAAAATTTCTCGAAGAATGATCCAAGTTAAGTTTGAGAAGGCCACCCATTATGGCCTTCCCTTTGGAGGTTCTGATTTCCAATTTTCTGGCTGCCTCTAAAACCCAATTTTCTGGTGGTCAATTTCCTCCTGATCCATCCATTAGTGCTAAGACTGTCTCCAGAAATGTGCTCCAAAATCCACTTAATACAATGTAATGTTCTTGAAGGAGCAGAGGTATGAACTGATCAAAGGTAGCCTACACGAATGTTTCTTTGTATGTGTAATTACTTAGATTGCTTTCAAAGACATCAAAATCAGCATGAACAGAGAGAAGAATGAGTGTATCCATGTAAGAAAGAAAGATTTGAGAGAAACGAAACATGAACAAAGAGAATAATGAGTGTCTCCTTATAAGTCCAAAAGCTACCACCGCAATGACACATACAAAGAAACCCAACACTGGGTTTAAACATTCCATGTGCCAAAGTCTGGCCTTTGATAATCATTTGCACGTCTAGTTAATACGTGATTGTTAATAACTGAATCAGCAACAAACAACTCCATAACTTGCAATAACTGCTCCAATACGCACACTCGTCTTCCCAAGAAGAATGGTTATGGGAAAACGTAACTTCGCCTGCCAAAATTAGTCTTAACAAACATACACACAATCTTATTGGGAATTTGATGGGTCGTGAACAACGCAATAACTGGCAAGCCATAACAGCCCTATTTACACCCAGTACGCTCACTCTTCTTGGAAATGGATGGGTCATGAACAACTATCCATAAACCTATTTAAACATAGGTTTTTGTGGAGATTCTGGTGCCATTGGGATGTGTCAAAATTATTTCTCTTTGTTGCCCTCCGTAGGTGAGACCTACTCTCTGTTTTTGTCGAGTTTTACTATGGCGGGAGTCTATGACATATACGCCCGTTGGCGGCTGAGCATCCCTTCAAATATGCTTCCAACCTATTTAAACTATGCATCTTCGTTGACATGGGAGCAGCTAACAAAGATACGGCAAGATTACGGCTTTTCAGCATTTCATGGTTGTTGTACCCCAATTTTGGCTCGAAATTAGCTAAGAAAATAAAAAAAAATACAAATAATAATAAAGCCCGAAATATGGGCTGAATTAGAGTCAACCATGGACCAAAAATTAGGATTCGAATTTAAGATTCGAATTTTGTTGATTGGATTAATTGTCCCGATAAACTTAAATGTTTAAATTTTCTGGCCCAATTGGAACCTAAAATATTATCCTGATCAGTCATTTAAGCCCAAACAAGAAGTTTGACCCATCATGTAATTTAAACCAAACAATTTGAACCCAATTGGTGGCCCAAATTAGCTGGCCTGTTTGTCCCATTAATTTAGGCCCAAAAGCTTTAAAAATACGAAGCCTGCCTGGCCCAAACTAGTAAACCATACCTAATTCTAGAAAAGAAAAAGCCTGACCCAACAACTAAGTGACCTAGGAAGACATGGCCCGGCCCAATTGTTGATTAACCTAGTTCTAGAAGAAGTGAGAAGAGAAAGAAAAGAGAAGGAAATGGAGAAACGGAAGAGAGAGAGGGAGAATGGATGCCAACGGGAAGAAAGAAAAAGAAGGAGTAGGAGGCGCCGAAAGGTTGAAAATGGAGAGAGAGAGAAACTCTGGAAGCCGATTTTGTTGATTTTGGGGGGGGTTTTGATTCGGTTTGGGTTATAAGAGTGGAAGGAGAAACAATGGTGAGGGGGGGCGTTTTTTTTGAGGAATTTTGGGGGTTCCTTCGGGGAAGAGTGGATTTGGGGGTGCTGCACCAGTTTTCTGGACGGAACGATCGGGGAAAGATCCGTGATCCAATTGAAGTGAAATTTGGACAGTAGCTTCACAACACTTGGAGCTTTATTCTGATCGGTGCGATTGCCATTTGAAGGTGTCTATCTACCCCAGCTTCTGATAGAAAGTGACTGCAATTCTGGGGGGAAGAGACACTGCGCACAGGTTTTGCAATCAACGATCAGAAACCGATCCGTGGTCCGATCGAAGTGAAATTTGGATAGAAGCTTCGTAATACCTGAAACTTTATTCTGAACGGTCCGATTGTCATTCGAGAAGGTAAGGAAGCACGGCAGAGGAACGCAAATCCAGAGACTTTGAAGAAGAGAAGATCCGGAGGAGAACCCGAGGTAGTTTCAATCTTGTATTTAAAGTTCTTTTATTGTTTAAATCTGTACCAATTATGCTTGTTATTGTGGATTTTTGGATCTGGTTTTTCTGGTTTGCTGCTATGTTTTCTCTGCTTGCAGGTGTGCCGGACGTGTGCTGGAGAAGGAAGATGGTGAACAGTAGCGGGCTGGACTCTATAATTAATGGGCCGAGTTTTATTTGGGTTAGGTTTTGTTTGTATAATTAATGGGCCAGGTTTTGGTTTAGTTTGTTTTGTCTTGGTTTGGTTTGTATTTGTTTTGGGCCGGATATGATTTATTTTAATGATCCGGGCTTTGATGTTTTGTTTGTTTTTGTGTTTTGTTTTTAAAGTTGTATTGGGCTTTAGGTCATGAGTTAGGTCATGGGTTTTGGTATAAATAACAGGCTTTGGTTGTATTCTTTCGGTTTAGATTTCTATGATTCATTTGGTTTTGAACATGAATTTGGGCTAAGAAGATCCATGAATTATAAGGTTAAAATGGGTTATGGGCTTTTAAATTGAATGTGGTAATGGTTATGAAGTTGGGATTGTTATTTGCAAATTTGTGGTTTAAAAAGAATTGTTTAATTGGGTCAAGGGATTATATGTAATGCTTGGGCTTTGATCTTTTTAAAAAAAATATATATACTTTATTTAATTCATGATTTATTGTACGATCGATTAATTGATCCGATGACGGAGCCAAAATGGGAAAGCATTGGATGCTATCCCGAGAGGATTCTTGAGGAAATGATTTTAATAGTATGGTTGAAATGATGAATTACCTAAATAAAAACGGGAACCGAGTCTCTCTCATGTTTTTTTTACTATATGATTAATGATGTGTTTTATTCAAGTTGTGTTTTTCTATGTTATGTGATTATGTGATTATGTGTTTAAATTGTATGATTTAAAGTATTAATATGTTTGAGTCGGGATTTGCGATAATTCATATCGTATAATCCTCAAAACTCGGTTCCCAACATTTTAATTTTAATTTCGTTTTATTTTTATTTTTATTTTTATTTTATATTTTATATTTTATATTTTATTTTCGTTTTATTTCAAATTTATTTTATTTAATTTTCATTTTATTTTTATTCTTTATTCTTATTATTATTTTATATTTCATGCTTTTCTAAAATTTATATTGTATATTTTTGTGGTGTATAAAAGTTATATCGAGAATCTTTACCTACGATGGAATTGATTCGGGGAATGCATCGGATGCACCCTCGGAAAAATTCTTGAGGTGAGAGTGTTTCTAAAGAAATTGGACCATCGGATGGAAAAATTCTATGAACCTCAACATTAGATTTTCAATATAATTTTTATGTTTCCTAAAATTATTTTATTCAATTTCAACATAGTTTTTATCAAACTTATTTCAATATATTTTTGTATAATTATTTTACTCTATATATGATTCCTGCCGTAATTAATTTTTCTAAAAAATATCATTTAATGGGATAATAAAAGTTAAATTGGCAACTGTTTTAAAACAGACGTTGTGGGGTGCCTAACACCTTCCCCACACGTAACAAACTCACTTACCCATTTTCTCTGGATTTTCGCAGACCAAATTATTTTTAATCGGTGACCAATTGCACCTATTACAATTGGTGGCGACTCTTCTTGTTTTAAAAATTCCTCTCGCAAAACCGGTTGCGACAATGGTGAAACTGCATCGGACCACGTGCGACTTCCAAGAAAAGTAGAAAGGGTGGACTGGGATGTCTGTGAATGGATTCCTCCTTGCTACAAATTCTCGTTCCAGGCTGGTTTGAGGCTTCCTCTGCCAGATTTGATGGTGGCGCTACTTCATTACCATGAAATTGCTCTTATTGAGCTAATGCGGAACATAGTTAGGCTGTTGTTGGCTCTAGAGTGTCTTGTTGGGATATGGAACCTCGACTTTTGTCTCCATGACTTACTGGCTCATTATAAATTGAGAGCATATTGTGGTGAAGGGTAGGCACGAGCTTGTCATTTGCAAGGGCGGTAAACCTTTGATTGTTCGCCTTCCAGAGGACAATCACAGTTGGGAGAGATCATACTTATTCGCTTGGGATGAAATTATTTTCAAAGGACCTAGCAAGGTTCCTACAACATGGAGGGAAGCAAGTAACACTCTTTATTTGTTCTTTTGTATAAAATTAGTTTACTTGGTGTCTGCCATTTTAAATGTTTTCGAATAGATCATCTTTATTCTTTGGACAGACAAATCATTGAGGTCTCGATTATGAATATAGGTAGGCTCATGGAAATTCCTGAGTCTGAGAGGGATTGGAAGTTGATCATGACTCCGAACAATCTTTGTCAGTCTGATATTTGAAATGACGTGTATGAGCCGGTCTTTGGAATTACTCGGACTGAAACAGTAAGACGAGGACCATTTGCGTCAAAAGGTGATGTTGCAAGCTCTACCAGCATGCCTATTGTTGATCTGGCAGGTAAGAGATTGTGATAAGAGGCTGAGATGATGGAAAGTGTTAAGAAGAGTCGATTGGAGTCTCATTTTGTTGCTCACACTGGGGAGACTGAGCTAGACTTTCCACAACTACATGTATCAAATGAAGAGATGACTCGTAAGTTAATGGAGGCCTCAACGCGAGTTGAAAGCCTAGAGAAGCAGCTCTCTGAGAAACCATCTGGAACTGAAGGGCCTAAACAACAAAAATAATAATTTGTTGTACTATTTTGGTTACTTTTTCATTGTGTCATTATTTCACTTAATGCTACTATTTTCACTTAATGCTACTGTTTCATTGTGTTACTGTTTCACTTAATGCTACTGTTTTATTGTGTTACTGCTTCACTTAATGCTACTGTTTCAGATCTCAGTTTCTGTTGGTTTAGGCATTGTTAATGTCCCAGTATTTTAGAACATTAATGTCCTTGAAAACATAATTCATGGGTTGCACTTGCATCCCCCATAACAATAACACATTACATTCCAATCATAAATGAAATATTGTTATAATATTATCAATATATTTATACTGCAAAAGGTAGACCAAAGATCGGAATTTGAATTCTTTCTAACCTCCCACTATGGCCTAGAACCCGGGATGAGGACTCTACTTTTTTGAAGTCTTGAGCACATTCACTTTATTGTGCCATGCGTATGCACAATCATATACATCTGTACGAATAATGTTAGAGAAGTGGTAAATCAACCCATAAGGATTTTTTTCTCGTTCCGGAGCGAACAATCTACAAAATTGTCATTGCTGGTCAATAAATTTAGTTCGAACATTGATAATAATGATAATATGTAATATCATTCAATGCATAATCACACATTTTTCCCAAGATCGGGTTCTTCCCCTCAAGATTCGCATGACAAATATGCCTGATTCCTCAGTGCAACAAATAAATTGATGTTGTTAGTTATCTTTCCCAAATTTTCTACAAATTTCAAACAAACTGTAAAAGTACAAAGGAATGGGCAACAATAAATATCAGCCTGAAGAAAATCGGCGGAACAGATGGGATGTGAATGTTGAAAGGTTCTATTGGCCCTCTTTTCTCAATCAACAGATTTTTAGGTATCTCTGGGTCTTCGAACATGGCATCACAAAATCCAATCTACACAATAATAGGTTTTTTTTGGTGCATTTACAGTAACCAGTTGGGATACAATTAAATTAATACGCACCTTTGTTCACAAGTACACTTACAACAACTTATCACAAATAAGAACACATAGAAAACCCTAGATGATGGCCTAAAAGAAATGCACAATTTTGACCCACGAAATTAGTAAAAGATTTTGTCCTAATCTTGGAAATTGGAATCAAGCCCATAAAAGATTATTTTTCACACAAAATAGGAAAATGATAAATCTTAAATAAGGAGCGCAGGATAATCATTCCTAAAACAAATTTGATTTTATTTCAATCAATCAATTTAACCAAATCAATTAATTAAATAAAATTAGTTACCAATTATCACATAAAATCAAGTCACGTAAAACCTAAGATGCAAGTTCCCAAAAACTGATGCTCATGTAGGCTACGTGCAACTTACCTAAAATCATTGTGTACTCATGTAGGGTACATATAGGTTACATGAAAGCTTTGTTTGATCTTCAGCTATAAACCAGCCTACATTCTAACCTAATGTGAACCCCAGTTATTCTAAATGGTAATATTACATTGATCAAGCATAGCGTCACCCAATAAAACCTTACATAATTTACCCACATTTATTGTGCATCTTTGCCAACAAATGACATTAAATTCTAGCAACAATAAGGTGTGATGGAGTGGTCTTAATGAAAGGGTATATTAGGAGGAAAACTAATTAAATTTATTGTTATAATCATATCAATTGAGTTTTCTTGATTTGTGTGAAAAAACAAACAAGCCTATGTAATAGGAATGGACCGACGGAGGGAGTATTTAAATTCATATAAATATAAGCAAAAAATACATACCTCATCTGTTGCGATTGGAATGGAAAGCCATTGATCTCTTAGTAAATTGTCAACTAGTTTGTCAATTCTATTATCTTTTTTACCAGCGTAATACTGCGATTTAAAGGAACATACTGTGATTCAGATCAATTATGGTTAAGTAAGATTTAGAGCAAATGCTAACCAAAACAGTGTGAGGAAGGAACCAACAACGCCTCCGTCCGGATGAGGCAAGGACATCATCTGCATTCCACAATCGCATGGCAATGTCAACAATCTGTCATAACGGTATGATCTTTGAATAAAAAATTTTAATTTATGTTCATGTTCGACTTTCAATAGATGATGCACATGAGGAAATAAAAACCTGGCTAGACCACCAGCTTGACCCTTGTAGGCTGGTGAAAGCCTCTCGTGTCAGTAGCTAATGAGTATCTCACTACAGCCGTTAAAAGAATTAGCAACAATATATGACTGAGATGGATTTCCACGAACAATTAAATAAATGTGGCTAGTAAAGGTAAATATCAACCCGGGATCTAGTTGACTGTCCCATGCATAAGCAGCTAGAACTCCCTCTAGTCCTTCCATAGAAGGTATTTGCTATTTTGAACTTCTTCTTCCGCTGTTTAGAGACTATCGATTCGATGGGTGTACCGCCTCATTGTAATGATAAAATGAATGATTGTCACATATGGAAATGCGAGGAAAAAAAGGTATGTAGCATAAATTTAACCTAATAGTTATCTCGTAGACTTTGTACGCATACCACTTTACTTTTCTTCACAATCATTTCACAGTCCCTCTATAAGGCAGACCCCGAGGAAGAGGTTTCATCTACATCAATCAACTTGAATCCCTTGGTGCCTTCAACAACAGAAGGTGACTGTAGTCTCAAACTCTTCTTGTGCACCGGTGGGCATATCGTCTACTTGTAGTGGCCAAATGAAGAATTGCCAAAGGAAGTATAACAGAAATTGGTGAGAGTAGTTAAGTAGTTATGAAGTAGGTTTACCTCTTTGCGCTTCTTCATAGGCGAAGAACAATCACTCTTCACGGTGGTCGCTGAGGCAGAGGTTTCATTTGCAGCATGGTAGCCCTTTCATTGGCCGCACCCTTCACATCTGCATCGGTTATTTTGACTCCCTCAGTGCCTTCAAAAACAGAAGATGACTGTAGTCTCAAACTTCTCCTAACCATCGATGGGCAAACCGACTGCTCGTAATGGCCAAATGAAGAATTGTCATGTATAGGAATGTGCGACCAAAAACATGTATAATAGAAATTGGTGAGACTATTTATGAACCAAGTTTACCTCTTTGTGCTTCTTCACAGGCAAAGAGCAGTCACTCGGCATGGCGGTCCTCGAGGGAGAGGTTTCATTTGCAGCATGGTCATCCCTTTCATTGGACGCACCCTCCACATCTGCATCAGTTATTTTGACTCTCTATGTGCCTCCAAAAATAAAGGTGATTGTAGTCTCAAACTGTACTTGAGCACCGGTGGGAAAACTGGCTACTTGTAATGGCCAAATAAAGAATTTTCATGTATTGGAATGTGCGGCCAAAGGATGTATAACATAAATTGGTGAGAGTAGTTAAGTAGTTATGAAGTAAGTTTACCTCTTTGCGCTTCTCCATAGGTAAAGAACGATCACTCTTCACGCCGATCCCTGAGGGAGAGGTTTCATTTGCAACATGATTAGCACTTTTATTGGCCGCACCCTCCACATCTGCATCAATTATTTTGACTCCCTCAGTGCCTTCAAAAACAGAAGGTGACTGTAGTCTCAAACTCCTCCTGAGCATTGGTGGGCACACTGGCTGCTTGTAATGGCCAAATGAAGAATTGTCATATATGGGAATGTGCGGCCAAACGATGTATAACAAAAATTGGTGAGAGTAGTTATGTAGTTATGAAGTAGGTTTACCTCTTTGCGCTTCTCTATAGGCAAAGAACAATCACTCTTCATGGCGGTCCCTGAGGGAGAGGTTTCATTTGCAGCATGGTCAGCCCTTTCATTGGCCGCACCCTTCACATCTGCATCAGTTATTTTGACTCCCTTAGTGCCTTCAAAAACCTAAGGTGACTATAGTCTCAAACTGCTCCTGAGTATCGGTAGGCAAAGCGGCTGCTTGTAATGGGCAAATGAAAAATTGTCATGTATGAGAATGTGCGACCAAAAGCAAGTATAACAAAAATTGGTGAGACTAATTATGAAGTAGGTTTACCTCTTTGCGCTTCTTCACATGCAAAGACCAGTCACTCTGCATGGAGGTCCTCCAGAGAGAGGTTTCATGCCCACCAAGGTCAGCCCTTCCAACGGCCCCAAAACCTACCTTTGCATCTAGTGTATTCGATGGTTCGACATTGTCTACATCCCTGTAAATTGCATAAGTGGATGGGATCCGTGCATCCAATGCATTTCGGACCACCTCTTTAAGTACATCAAACTTGGAGTTCAGATTTTGGATCTGCTGGGACAGACAGTCGAACCTTTCCTCCCATAACACCTTTAATGATGCTTACAAAATGAGTTTCAAAATCAAACAACGTTTAGAGATTAATAAATATATATTAAATACTATGATGAATTTTGCAGAATTAAATAAAAAATTAAGAGCAATTACAATGTCTACTTGAACGGCCTGAGAAGGCGAGAACTCGTCTTCACGATCCTTCCTAGCAGGTGTGTAGCGGTCCCAAAAACTCCTGGAGAATGCTTGGAGTATCCTTTATGAACGGCGGAAGTAGTGGAGTGTTTCCCAGGAAGTCCCTGAGAAATAATGGAGTGAAAAAGACTGGCAGAAGGAATGGAATGGTCTTCAGATTGATGAATGACTTGTATACCAGTGGAGGAGATCCCACCGTGCTCATCCAAGTACCTAATAATTTCCTTCAGGATCTCTAGTTCCAAATGCTGGATGCGAGGTTGGGGCTTTTGCCTCATATGCAACGTCCAATTTTTCTTGGTGGCGATGCTCTCGAGGTAGAATAATTAAAACAATAAGACATTCAACGAATTAGGAATAGAGGAACAATACATTTACATATAAAATAGCTTAAAATTTGTTTTGGTGTGGAAAGAACATGATACCTGCAAGAACAGTCTGCATCCACCTAGATAAGAACAATGACTGTTCTCATTGATTAAAGCATAATCAACCACACCCTCAAACACATATCTGGCCCAATTGAAATCCTTTAGGTGGTCCAAATATGGCAGTAACTTCCACATGTCCAATGAGACGTTGGTACCTGTCTTTGGTCGCAAGAAAATTAAAATGCTAAATAGCAAAAAGCAGGCACGGTGGGAAGGCCCAGTCTTCATTTTTTGCAATCTTTCCTCCAAGTATTTGGCCATCACCGAACCCCACACGGGAAAACCATATTTATCTCTCAACTCAAAAATAGAGATATCACTAGAAGGCCTGAGGAGTTCTTCAAGAGAACTACCATTGTTCCTCATACCCATCACAACCTCGACATCCCTCTCAGAAATGAGAATTTATGTTTCGTGGGCCATTAAAACATGTCGACCTCTATCCAAATTTCCTATCAGCTGCACGACCAACTGGCGGCTTTGACGTACCTTCTTCATATGCAGTAGAGATTCTAGGCTAAGAATGGCTATGTCATCCTTTTTCGCTATGTCATTTGATATACTGATGAGATAATGAAAAAGGCGCGTGGGAGCACACCGCATCATCGTTGAAGGACATCGTTGCACCAAATATTAAAATATAATTTTTTCAATTAAATACAACTAAAATAACCTCTAAAGAAGAATAGGTCATACTGTGAAACAGTTACCTTGACAAGTGAAGCTCTTTCCAGGGTTCTTAAAGGTTACAATCTAGATAAATCTATGAAGGCGAGAGATTTTCAATAACAGAGCAAGTAGAGCCTCCAAAAAGAAAATGTCATCCTTATGAAACAGTAACCTTAACAGCAAGGTTACTGTTTCATAGTTAATAATGCTTCAACTGAAGAATAACAGCTTCGAGTACCTCCAAAAATAAATGTTCATAATATGAAACAGTATCATTGGTCATAAGAGAAAATGTTTCATTTGCCAACTGAAAATCTCTTCATCTTCTTTAATTCACCAGACTATGATCCATAGGAAACCCAACCCAAAAATCAAAGGCTTCTCTTCCCAGTGTTCTTATGGATCACAATCTGGATAAATTTTTGGACCACAAGGTTACTTTATTTAAAACAGTAACTTCATTCCCAGTTAGGAAGTGATGTCAGGTAATTTTTCAAAAAATAGTAACTTTGACTATTGTTACAATTTAAATTTATAATACACAGTAACATTAACAATTATTGCTAATTCTTCAAAATATTTGGGATGTACTGACAAATAATTTTCTTAAAATAGTAAGTTTGGCTATTGCGAATGTTTCAATTTTGAGACATACAGTAACACCAAAAATTTTTGCTACTTTAAATTATCAGTTAGTGTTACTGTCCTGTTTTAGTGTGAGTCAATGTATACGTTACACGTTTTAAAATGTTATCGATTCAAAATAGTTGTGAAGTAATATTATGTAATTTTCTTAAAATAGTAACATTGGCAATTGTTCGAAACAGTAACAATACCTTATAGCTGTATTTAAAACAGCAACCTTCGTTTATCATTCACCTACATAAGCATTAAGTAACTAAATTGAGTGTGTTATTTTAATTATCATTTCATATGAAGAATAGCAGCAAGGATAATCTTCAAAAAGAAAAGGTCATAATTTAAACAGTAACCCTCCACAAAATGGAACCTCTAAATTCCCCAAATACAACTAAAATAACCTCTAAAAAAGAAAATGTCATACGATGAAACAGTAACCATGACAAGTAAAGCTCTTTCCAGGTTGTTAAAGGTTACAATCTAGATAAATCTATGAAGCTGAGAGATTTTCAAGAACAGAGCCTCCAAAAAGAAAAGGTCGTCCTTATGAAACAGTAACCTGCAATAAACGGTTACTGTTTCATTGTTAACAACGCTTCAACTGAAGAATAACAGTATCTAATACCTCCAAAAACAAATGTTCATAATATGTTACAATATCATTGGTCAGAAGGAAAATTGTTTCATTTTCCAACTAAAAATCTGTTCATCTTCTATAATTTACCATACTATGATCCATAGGAAACCTTCAAAATCAAAGACTTCCCTTCCCAGTGTTCATATGGATCAGAATTTGGATAAATTTTTGGAGCACAAGCTTACTGTTTAAATTTATAACAGATAGTAACATTAACAGTTATTGCTAATTCTTCAAAATATTTGGGATATAGAGTCGAGTAATTTTCTAAAAACAATAAGTTTGCCTATTGCGAATGTTTCAATTTTGAAACAACAGTAACACCAATAATTTTTGCTACTTTACATTATCAGTTAGTGTTACTGTTTTGTTTTTAGTGTTTGTCAATTGGTATACGTTACAGGTTTTAAAACGTTATCTATTCAAAATAGTTGTGAAGTAATATTATGTAATTTTCTTAAAACAGTAACATTGCAACTGTTGAAAACAGTAACAGTACCTTATTGTTGTATTTAAAACAGTAACCTTCATTTATCGTTCAGCTACTTAAGCATTAAGTAATTAAATTGAGTGTGTTATTTTAATTATCATTTCATATGAAGAATAGCAGTAAGGATATTATCATTTCATATGAAGAATAGCAGTAAGGATAATCTTCAAAAAGAAAAGGTCATAATGTAAATAGTAACCCTGCACAAAAGGGAACCTCTAAATTCCCTAAATACAACTAAAATAACCTCTAAATAAGAAAATGTCAAACTATGAAAGAGTAACCTTGACAAGTAAAGCTCTTTCCAGGTTGTTAAAGGTTACAATCTAGATAAATCTATGAAGGTGAGAGATTTTCATGAACAGAGCCTGTAAAGCCTCCAAAAAGAAAATGTCATCCTTATGAAACAGTAACCTTCAATAAAAGGTTACTATTTCATTGTTAATAATGCTTCAACTGAAGAATAACAGCCTCTAGTACCTCCAAAAACAAATGTTGATAATATGAAACAGTATCATTGGTCAGAAGGGAAATTGTTTCATTTGACAACAGAAAATCTCTTCATCTTCTTTAATTTACAAGACTATGATCCATAGGAAACCCCAAAAATCAAAGAATTCCCTTTCCAGTGTTCTTATGGATCACAATCTGGATAAATTTTTTGGAGCACAAGGTTACTGTTTAAATTTATAAATGATAGTAACATTAACAGTTATTGCTAATTCTTCAAAATATTTGGGATGTAGTGTCGAGTAATTTTCTTAAAACAGTAAGTTTGCCTATTGCGAATGTTTCAGTTTTGAAACAGCAGTAACACCAACAATTTTTGCTACTTTACATTATCAGTTAGTGTTACTGTTTTGTTTTTAGTGTTAGTCAATTGGAATACATTACACGTTTTAAATGTTATCGATTCAAAATAGTTGTGAAGTAATATTATGTAATTTTCTTAAAACAATGACATTGGAAATTGTTTGAAACAGTAACCGTACCAGATTGTTGTATTTAAAATAGTAACCTTCGTTTATCATTCAACTACATAAGCATTAAGTAATTAAATTGAGTGTTATTATTTTAATTATCATTTCATATGAAGAATAGCAGCAAGGATAATCTCCAAAACGAAAAGGTCATAATGTAAATAGTAACCCTCCACAAAAGGGAACTTCTAAATTTTGTAAAGACAACTAAAATAACCTCTAAAGAAGAAAATGTCGTACTGTGAAACAGTAACCTTGACATGTAAAGCTCTTTCCAGGTTTTTAATGGTTACAATCTAGATAAATCTATGAAGGTGAGAGATTTGTAAGAACGGAGCCTTCAAAAAGAAAAGGTCATCCTTATGAAACAGTAACCTTCAATAAAATGTTACTGTTTCATTGTTAATAATGCTTCAACTGAAGAATAACAACCTCTAGTACCTCCAAAAACAAATGTTGATAATATGAAACAGTATCATTGGTCAGAAGAGAAATTGTTTCATTTGCCAATAGAAAATCTCTTCATTTTCTTTAATTTACAAGACTATGATCCATAGGAAACCCCGAAAATCAAAGAATTCCCTTTCCAGTGTTCTTATGAATCACAATCTGGATAAAGTTTTTGGAGCACAAGGTTACTGTTTAAATTTATAACAGATAGTAAGATTAACAGTTATTGCTAATTTTTCAAAATATTTGGGATGTAGTGTCGAGTAATTTTCTTAAAACAGTAAGTTTGCCTATTGCGAATGTTTCAGTTTTGAAACTGTAGTAACACCAACAATTTTTGCTACTTTACATTATCAGTTAGTGTTACTTTTTTGTTTTTAGTGTTAGTCAATTAGTATACGTTACACGTTTTAAATGTTATCGATTCAAAATAGTTGTGAAGTAATATTATGTAATTTTCTTAAAACAGTAACATTGGCAATTGTTCGAAACAGTAACAGTAACTCATTGTTGTATTTAAAATAGTAACCTTTGTTTATCATTCAGCTACATAAGCATTAAGTAATTAAATTGAGTGTTATTATTTTAATTATTATTTCATATGAAGAATAGAGCAAGGATAATCTCCAAAAAAAAAAGCTCATAATGTAAACAGTAACCCTCCACAGAAGGGAACCTCTAAATTTCCTAAATACAACTAAAATAACCTCTAAAGAAGAAAATGTCATACTATGAAACAGTAACCTTGAGATGTAAAGCTCTTTCCAGGTTTTTAATGGATATAATCTAGATAAATCTATGAAGGTGAGAGATTTTCAAGAACAGAGCCTTCAAAAAGAAAAGATCATCCTTATGAAACAGTAACCTTCAATAAAAGGTTATTGTTTCATTATTAATAATGCTTCAACTGAAGAATAACAGCCTCTAGTACCTCCAAAAACAAATGTTCATAATATGAAATAGTATCATTGGTCAGAAGGGAAACTTTTTCATTTGCCAACTAAAAATCTCTTCATTTTCTTTAATTTACCAGACTATGATCCATAGGAAACCCCAAAAATCAAAGACTTCCCTTCTCAGCGTTCTTATGGATCAGAATCTGGATAAATTTTTTGACCACAAGGTTACTGTTTAAATTTATAACAGATAGTAACATTAACAGTTATTGCTAATTCTTCAAAATATTTGGGATGTAGTGTCGAGTAATTTTCTAAAAACGGTAAGTTTGCCTATTGCGAATGTTTCAATTTTGAAACAGCAGTAACACCAACAATTTTTGCTACTTTACATTATCAGTTAGTGTTACTGTTTTGTTTTTAGTGTTAGTCAATTGGTATACATTACTCATTTTAAATGTTACTGATTCAAGTTGTGAAGTAATATTATGTAATTTTCTTAAAACAGTAACATTGGCAATTATTCGAAATAGTAACAGTACCTTACTGTTGTATTTAAAACAGTAACCTTCGTTTATCATTCAGCTACATAAGCGTTAAGTAATTAAATTGAGTGTTATTATTTTAATTATTATTTCATATGAAGAATAGCAGCAAGGATAATCTCCAAAAAGAAAAGGTCGTAATGTAAACAGTAACCCTCCACAAAAGGGGACTGTTCCAAAATCAAAATCACTGGATCATATTAGATAAGCAGTAGATTAATTAAAGCAATAAAATATAATGTTTTGACTCACCATTGGTCGTGGAGAATCTTGTGAATGGAAATCGTCTGAGTATACGATGTTTGGTTTCCTGGTCCTCATGAGCATCGAAACCATAAAAATAACTCCTTTTAACAAAACAACCTTGTGCATCAGTTCAATTACCCACTAATTATGGAATCCTAAACACGAAAATAACATAATTAGTAGAACACGTTGCTTGCCAGTTGGTTGTCTTTAACTCAATCAGCGTGTGAAAAAGTGAAAAAAACCTCGAGATTCAGAAGATGGGAATCCCCTGAGGTTACATCCCTACCAAATTGATTTTAAACGTAATACAAAAGACATGCAGTTTAGCATTGTTGTAAGCATGGCACAGAAGCAAATGAAATCAGACAACCAATTTGAAATAGATCACGAAAATTGAAAATTTTAATGTTAGTAGAAAGATACGAGGTTCGTACCTATGTCTCCTTCGACATCGTTCTCCAACGGAATCTGGTGTTGCCAGAAAAAGGTCCGCGTGATCTGTTTGGGTGAGCTATTTTGTTATGCTGGTTCGAGGAAGAAGAAAAAGAAGGTTGATCATGCACAGAACGGTTGTTTGAATTCTAGATTCTGGATATCTAGAGTGTGAAAATCCAAAGAGAAGAGAACGAAGTAGAGAGACATGGAATCCTTCTAGAGGAAGACAAAGGGGGTCAGACTTGACTTCAGGGTTGGTTTTTCGCGTTGACGACGTTGAGGGTATAATATGGTTTTCATATTAATTTTATTTAAAAAATACAGTCAATTCATATTATTGAAGGTAAATTCATTTAATTGCTAAGATATATTATAATGATCAAACAGTTAAAAAGTGGGGTGGGACACGGAACGGTCTCGAAAGTTGGTGTTTGATCAACGAAATAATCTAAGGAACCTATACTAGTAAATTTACATATAAGATAACAATAAAAGATGTTCAACAATCAATTTTAAAAGTTTGGAATTGCTCAACTCTATCCATGCAAGAACTTTTAATGGTTTTGTCCAATTTTGAATGAAAGATGGTCTATTGACAACGAAACAATCTACGAAGCCTATAGTATTAAACTGAGACAAAAAGTAGTAATAAAAATTATAGACCGATTAATTTTGATATTTTGGAATCACTCAACTCCCTAAATTGAGGAACTTTAATAGGTTGTGTCCAATTTGGAACAAAAGATGCACTTTTGGCAAAAAAAAAATCCACAGAGTCTATACTAATAAATTTAGACATAAAATAAGAATAAAAAGTGTACATCCATCACTTTGCATGGTTCAAAAATGTTCAACTCTCTCCATGAATGAACATATAAAATTTTTGTCCAATTTGAAATGAAAAATGGTCCTTTGGCAATGAAAAAATCCATTGCCGCTATACTTATAAATTTAGATGTAAAATAACATTAAAAAGTGTTCAGATAGCAAATTTTGATGGTTCAAAATTGCTCAACTCCCTCGATAGAGGGACTTTTAAGGGTTTTCTTTATTTTGGAATGAAGGGTGGTCTTTTGTCAAGTATATTTGCGGATCCTATACTTGTAAATTTTGACATAAAATAAAAATAAAAAGTGTATACTGATATTTTTTGATGGTTCAGAATTACTCACATTTCTCTATGGAGAAATTTTAAATGTTTTATCCAATTTGCAACAAAGGGATAAGTATTAGATAAGCCCTTCTACTTATGAAAACAGATCAATTAAGCCCCTGTACTTTGTTTTAGTCTGTTCAAGCCCCTCTACTTTAGTTAATGATCCAAAAACGCCCTCTGACTGATCTCCGTTAAAATGGTGATAACATGGCTGTTAAATACTTAAATGTATAATTTTTTATTTTTTTTAATCCTTATTGTTGTGCCATACACGTACGAAAATGACACATTTAAAAAATTTATCCCTTCTTTCTTCCTCTACTAGCCAAGCCAGCGGCCATCTGAGAAGATAATTGCATGGTAATTGCACCAGCCTTCAATTGTTAAAGATATTACCTCAAAACGGGAACAAGAGATTGAAACAAACGTCACCGGCTTGAGTCACGAACTAGGTCGCTTTCTTTAAGACGATTCGCGGCTCTGCCTCTAGTGTGCAAGCAGTGATTCGGCTGCGTCGTCCCTAGGATAAAACAAGCCCAGAACCCTTCTGTATCAATGATTTTTGCACAGAAAACCACTGTTCGAATTTGCGTGCTTTCTTTCTGTCTTTTTTCTCTCAGAAACATTTTTTTCTGTAATTCTATCTTCTTTACCCGAGCCTACCTCCGTCTTTTTAAAATCAAAAGGAAAACCTTTTGTTTTCAAAAATAGTTTTCCCAAAATCAATTGGAAAATCAATTCGTTTCCATAAAATTGTATGTAGTAGTAGGGACCCTTTGAACTTGGGTTTCTAACTTGAGGATCCAAAACCTTAACCATTCCTCTACTCTTCAATTCATTGAATCATTAACACATAGAAATTATTTTAAATATACTCAAAACATCAACAATCCCCCACTTATATTTAAAAGAAAAATAAGCTCACGGTTCTAGAGAAAGACAGTCGAGAAACATGTATAAGTAAAGGTGTTTTGTAAACTTGAACCTTTACGTAGTGATAGATCATTCAATGTATGAGGATAGATAGTGAGTTACTCTTGAACTATCATCCTTGGATATACAGAGTAGAAATATCACACACGATTCTCCTAACACGCAATTCAGAAGCCAGCACGTTTCGGCCATGTGCTTATATCCCAGTTTTAATATATGCTCTAAAGAATTTGCCAAGATCTTATAGAATGCGGCCCCACATTCACATATACATAGGTGAGACTATCAAGGATGTTTTTGTAGCACAACATCCCACTATTGCTATAGATCTCATTAAGAGTTTAACAAACTCAGCCTTTTCTGACGCTACAAATTATCATGCAATAGGAATGAGCTAGGAGAAGAAAACTCCAAATATGTTTGCATGACTTCATTTGTATCACTAATAACTTGTTCTTCCCATTGAACCTTTTTGTGGGATCTCCACTCAACAGGTTGGGTTACCATTATTAGTGACTCATTTTGAGATTGGCTTTAGCCCCATTCCTTTCGAGGTATCCCATACCTTTTCACGTGCTAATCCTTTCGTCAAAGGATCAGCAAGATTCTGTGAAGACTGTACATAATCCACTCTTATAGCACCTGTAGAAAGATACTCTCTAACAGTGCTATGCTTCCGACGAATATGTCGATTTTTTTCGTTATAGTAACGGTTCTGAACTCGAGCGATAGCCGCAGTACTATCACAATGGATTAGAACAGCTGGTGTCGGTCGTTCCCATAAGGGAGTATCAGACAAAAAATTTCTCATCCAACTAGCCTCCTCACTAGCTGTAGCCAAAGCTATAAGCTCTGACTCCATAGTGGACTGAGCTAGAATGGTTTATTTCTTTGACTTCCAAGAAACAGCCCCACCAACGATACAAAATATGTAACCACTGGTTGCTTTGGAATCATCCGAAAGGGTGTTCCAATCTGCATCGCTAAATCCCTCAAGGACAGCGGGGAACCTCTGAAAATGTAATCCTAGGTTCATGGTTCTTTTCAGATAACGCATGAGCCTTTCAATAGCAAACCAATGCTCCTCACTTGGAGAGTTAATAAACCTGCAAAGAACCCCAACAGCATATGCAATATCTGGTCGCGTGCAATCAGTGGCATATCTAAGACTACCAATTATGCTAGCATACTCAGTTTGTCTAATGCTTTCACCAGTATTTTTAAACAACTTAACACTTGGATCATACGGGGAACAAACAGGTTTGCAATCAAAGTAATTATATCTACGCAACATTTTTTCAATATAATGAGATTGATCTAATGATATTCCATTACTTGTTCTAGCAATTTTAATTCCAAGAATAAGGTCAGCCTCTCCAAGATCCTTCATATCAAAATTCTTGTTAAGTAAAATTTTTACTTCATTTATCGCATCAATATCTGATCCAAATAACAACAAATCCTCCACATATATGCATATTATAGTGCATACATTATCAATAAACTTATAATATACACACTTGTCACTTTCGTTTATTCTAAAACCATGACTAATAACCAACGAATCAAACTTGTCATGCCACTGTTTTGGTGCTTGCTTAAGGCCATATAAAGATTTTTCTAGTTTACATACCTTATGCTTTTGCCCTGGAATAATAAAACCTTCAGGCTGATCCATGTATATTTCTTCTTCCAAATCACCATTCAAGAAAGCTGTCTTAACATCCATTTGATGCACAATTAAATCATGAACAGCAGCAATAGCAAGTAAAATACGAATGGATGTAATTCTGGTGACAGGAGAGTAAGTATCAAAGAAATCAATATTTTCTTTTTGTCTAAACCCTTTAGCAACTAGTCTTGCTTTATATTTTTCTACAGAACCATCAGCTTTCAGTTTTCTTTTTAGTATCCATTCGCACCCTATAGCTTTACATCCAGGAGGTAAGTCTACTAACTTCCAAGTTTTATTTGACTGTAATGAATCCATTTCATCATTTACAGCTTCTTGCCATAATTCAGAATCAGTAGATTTATATCCCTCTTCTAAAGTAACAGGATCACCTTCTAATGTAAACGTATAAAAATCAGATCCAAAATCTTTCGCTACCCTAGGTCTTACGCTTCTTCTTAATTCAGGTGTAGCTATATCTGGTTCTTTTCATTTTAACAAATCAAATTCATTTATGCCATTATCTCCACTTGAACCCCCACTAATTCTAGATTTAAAAGGGAACTTATCCTCAAAAAATTCAGCATCAAGCGATTCAATAATCACACTATTTTTAATATCAAAAAACCTATATGCTTTGCTATTTATTGCATATCCAATAAAAACACATTCATATGCTCTACTAGCTAGTTTAGACCTTTTTGGATCCGGTATTCTAACATATGCTAAACATCCCCATACACGAAAATAAGAAACATTAGGTTTTCTATTTAACCACAATTCTATAGGAGAAACATTAATTTTTGAATTAGGTACTCTATTCAAAACATAACATACAGTTAAAATAATTTCTCCCCACCAATAAGAAGCACTACCAGAATTTAACAATGTAGCTACAACAAGTTCACACAAAGTTCTATTTTTCCTTTCAGCTTTTCCATTCATTTCTGGTGAATAAGGTGCAGTTACTTCATGAATTATGCCAAGATTTTCATATAGCTTATTAAATTCTATAGAACAATATTCAGTACCTCTATCACTACGAAATTTCTTAATCTTTTTCCCAAACTGATTTTCAATTTCTGTTATAAAGACTCGAAATATATCAAGAGCTTCACTTTTATGCCTCATCAAATAAACATATGTATAATTTGAATGATCATCGATAAATGTAATAAAATATCGTTTTCCATTTCTAGTTAACACACCATCAAATTCACATATATCCGAATGTATTAAATCAAGAGGTTCAGATTTTCGTTCTACTGATTTATGTGGAGTTTTAGTGATTTTTGCTTGACTACATGATTCACACTTATCAAAATCATCCAAGGATACATTCGGAATTATACCTAGACTGCTCATATTTTTAATTAATCTTTTGTTAATATGACAAAGTCTAGCATGCCAAACATTAAAGGAACTAACAATATAAGAAGAAGATGCAACATTATTATTCATATCAATGTTGAGTTTGAACATACCATCACAAGCATATCCCTTACCCACAAAAGAGCCATTTTTGGTGATGATATATTGATCAGAACCAATATTCTGGACAAACCCAGCCTTATTGAGTAAAAAGCAAGAAACAAGATTCTTTCTCATTTCTGGAGTGTGCAGAACATCCTTAAGAAGGAGTGTTCTTCCAGAAGTAAACTTCAATTCCACGTTGCCAACACCAGCAACCTTAGTGGTGTGGGAGTCACCCAACAACACTTTCATATCTTTTTCTTCAGAATAACTCTTGAACCAAGAACGATCATAACAAATATGTCGAGCAGCACCAGAATCTGCCCACCACCCCTCGGATCCAGAAATCATATTGATTTCAGTAATCATAGCCACATGTACACCGAGCAACTTTGATGGTCCGAAGCTGCTCAACTCTCTCTATTTAGGAGCTTTTAACGATTTTGTCAATTTGTCATAGAAAGTTGGTGTTTTGGCATCGAAATAATCCCGGAAGCTTATACTCGTTAAATTTTTCATAGAAGAACACTAAAAAGTGTACACCGAGCAACTTTGATGGTCCGGAGTTGCTCAACTCTCTCTATGGAGGTGCTTTTAACAGTTTTGTCAATTTGTAATTGAAAGTTGTTGTTTTGGCATCGAAATAATCTACGAAGCTTATACTCGTAAAATTGGACATAGAAGAACAATAAAAAGTGTACACCGAGCAACTTTGATGGTCCGAAGTTGCTCAACTCTCTCTATGGAGGAGCTTTTAACGGTTTTGTCCATTCGTAATAGAAAGTTGGTGATTTGGCATCGAAATAATCTACGAAGCTTATACTCGTAAAATTGAACACAGAAGAACAATAAAAAGTGTACACCAAGCAACTTCGATGGTCCGAAGTTGCTCAAATCTCTCTATGGAGGAGCTTTTAACGGTTTTATCCATTTGTCATAGAAAGTTGGTGTTTTGGCATCGAAATAATATCGGAAGCTTATTCTCGTAAAATTTGACATAGAAGAACAATAAAAAGGGTACACCGAGCAACTTTGATGGTCCGAAGCTGCTCAACTCTCTCTATTTAGTAGCTTTTAAAGGTTTTGTCCATTTGTCATAGAAAGTTGGTGTTTTGGCATCGAAATAATCTCGGAAGCTTATACTCGTTAAACTTGACATAGAAGAACAATAAAAAGTGTACACTGAGCAACTTTGATGGTCCGAAGTTGCTCAACTCTCTCTATGGAGGAGCTTCTAACGGTTTTGTCCATTTATAATTGAAAGTTGGTGTTTTGGCATCGAAATAATCTACAAATCGTATACTCGTAAAATTGAACATAGAAGAACAATAAAAAGTGTACACCGAGCAAGTTTCATGGTCCGAAGTTGCTCAACTCCCTTTATGAAGGAGCTTTTAACGGTGTTTCCCATTTGTCATAGAAAGTTGGTGTTTTGGCATCGAAATAATATCCGAATCTTATACTCGTAAAATTTGACATAGAAGAACAATAAAAAGTGTACACCGAGCAACTTTGATGGTCCGAAGTTGCTCAACTCTCTCTATGGAGGAGCTTTTAACGGTTTTGTCTATTTGTAATTGAAAGTTGTTCTTTTGGCATCGAAATAATCTACGAAGCTTATACTCGTAAAATTGGACATAGAAGAACAATAAAAAGTGTACACCCAGCAACTTTGATGGTCCGAAGTTGCTCAACTCTCTCTATGGAGGAGCTTTTACCGGTTTTGTCCATTTGTAATAGAAAGTTGGTGTTTTGGCATCGAAATAATCTACGAAGCTTATACTCGTAAAATTGAACACAGAAGAACAATAAAAAGTGTACGCCGAGCAACTTCGATGGTCCGAAGTTGCTCAACTCCCTTTATGGAGGAGCTTTTAACGGTTTTTCCATTTGTCATAGAAAGTTGGTGTTTTGGCATCGAAATAATATCGAAATCTTATTCTCGTAAAATTTGACATAGAAGAACAATAAAAAGTGTACACCGAGCAACTTTGATGGTCCGAAGCTGCTCAACTCTCTCTATTTAGGAGCTTTTAACGATTTTGTCCATTTTTCATAGAAAGTTGGTGTTTTGGCATCGAAATAATCCCGGAAGCTTATACTCGTTAAATTTTTCATAGAAGAACACTAAAAAGTGTACACCGAGCAACTTTGATGGTCCGGAGTTGCTCAACTCTCTCTATGGAGGTGCTTTTAACGGTTTTGTCCATTTGTCATAGAAAGTTGGTGTTTTGGCATCAAAATAATCTCGGAAGCTTATACTCGTTAAACTTGACATAGAAGAAGAATAAAAAGTGTACACTGAGCAACTTTGATGGTCCGAAGTTGCTCAACTCTCTCTATGGAGGAGCTTTTAACGGTTTTGTCCATTCGTAATAGAAAGTTGGTGTTTTGGCATCGAAATAATCTACGAAGCTTATACTCGTAAAATTGAACACAGAAGAACAATAAAAAGTGTATACCAAGCAACTTCGATGGTCCGAAGTTGCTCAAATCTCTCTATGGAGGAGCTTTTAACGGTTTTATCTATTTGTCATAGAAAGTTGGTGTTTTGGCATCGAAATAATATCGAAAGCTTATACTCGTAAAATTTGACATAGAAGAACAATAAAAAGTGTACACCGAGCAACTTTGATGGTCCGAAGCTGCTCAACTCTCTCTATTTAGGAGCTTTTAACGATTTTGTCCATTTTTCATAGAAAGTTGGTGTTTTGGCATCGAAATAATCCCGGAAGCTTATACTCGTTAAATTTTTCATAGAAGAACACTAAAAAGTGTACACCGGGCAACTTTGATGGTCCGGAGTTGCTCAACTCTCTCTATGGAGGTGCTTTTAACGGTTTTGTCCATTTGTCATAGAAAGTTGGTGTTTTGGCATCAAAATAATCTCGGAAGCTTATACTCGTTAAACTTGACATAGAAGAAGAATAAAAAGTGTACACTGAGCAACTTTGATGGTCCGAAGTTGCTCAACTCTCTCTATGCAGGAGCTTTTAACGGTTTTGTCCATTTATAATTGAAAGTTGGTGTTTTGGCATCGAAATAATCTACGAATCTTATACTCGTAAAATTGAACATAGAAGAACAATAAAATGTGTACACCGAGCAAGTTTCGTGGTCCAAAGTTGCTCAACTCCTTTTATGGAGGAGCTTTTAACGGTTTTTCCCATTTGTCATAGAAAGTTGGTGTTTTGGCATCGAAATAATATCGGAATCTTATACTCGTAAAATTGGACATAGAAGAACAATAAAAAGTGTACACCGAGCAACTTTGATGGTCCGAAGTTGCTCAACTCTCTCTATGGAGGAGCTTTTAACGGTTTTGTCTATTTGTAATTGAAAGTTGTTGTTTTGGCATCGAAATAATCTACGAAGCTTATACTCATAAAATTGGACATAGAATAACAATAAAAAGTGTACACCGAGCAACTTTGATGGTCCGAAGTTGCTCAACTCTCTCTATGGAGGAGCTTTTAACGGTTTTGTTCATTTGTAATAGAAAGTTGGTGTTTTGGCATCGAATTAATCTACGAAGCTTATACTCGTAAAATTGAACACAGAAGAAAAATAAAAAGTGTACACCGAGCAACTTTGATGGTCCGAAGTTGCTCAAATCTCTCTATGTAGGAGCTTTTAAAGGTTTTGTCCATTTGTCATAGAAAGTTGGTGTTTTGGCATCGAAATAATATCGGAAGCTTATACTCGTAAAATTTGACATAGAAGAACAATAAAAAGTGTACACCGAGCAACTTTGATGGTCCGAAGTTGCTCAACTCTCTCTATGGAGGAGCTTTTAACGGTTTTGTCTATTTGTAATTGAAAGTTGTTCTTTTGGCATCGAAATAATCTACGAAGCTTATACTCGTAAAATTGGACATAGAAGAACAATAAAAAGTGTACACCCAGCAACTTTGATGGTCCGAAGTTGCTCAACTCTCTCTATGGAGGAGCTTTTACCGGTTTTGTCCATTTGTAATAGAAAGTTGGTGTTTTGGCATCGAAATAATCTACGAAGCTTATACTCGTAAAATTGAACACAGAAGAACAATAAAAAGTGTACGCCGAGCAACTTCGATGGTCCGAAGTTGCTCAACTCCCTTTATGGAGGAGCTTTTAACGGTTTTTCCATTTGTCATAGAAAGTTGGTGTTTTGGCATCGAAATAATATCGAAATCTTATTCTCGTAAAATTTGACATAGAAGAACAATAAAAAGTGTACACCGAGCAACTTTGATGGTCCGAAGCTGCTCAACTCTCTCTATTTAGGAGCTTTTAACGATTTTGTCCATTTTTCATAGAAAGTTGGTGTTTTGGCATCGAAATAATCCCGGAAGCTTATACTCGTTAAATTTTTCATAGAAGAACACTAAAAAGTGTACACCGAGCAACTTTGATGGTCCGGAGTTGCTCAACTCTCTCTATGGAGGTGCTTTTAACGGTTTTGTCCATTTGTCATAGAAAGTTGGTGTTTTGGCATCAAAATAATCTCGGAAGCTTATACTCGTTAAACTTGACATAGAAGAAGAATAAAAAGTGTACACTGAGCAACTTTGATGGTCCGAAGTTGCTCAACTCTCTCTATGGAGGAGCTTTTAACGGTTTTGTCCATTCGTAATAGAAAGTTGGTGTTTTGGCATCGAAATAATCTACGAAGCTTATACTCGTAAAATTGAACACAGAAGAACAATAAAAAGTGTATACCAAGCAACTTCGATGGTCCGAAGTTGCTCAAATCTCTCTATGGAGGAGCTTTTAACGGTTTTATCTATTTGTCATAGAAAGTTGGTGTTTTGGCATCGAAATAATATCGAAAGCTTATACTCGTAAAATTTGACATAGAAGAACAATAAAAAGTGTACACCGAGCAACTTTGATGGTCCGAAGCTGCTCAACTCTCTCTATTTAGGAGCTTTTAACGATTTTGTCCATTTTTCATAGAAAGTTGGTGTTTTGGCATCGAAATAATCCCGGAAGCTTATACTCGTTAAATTTTTCATAGAAGAACACTAAAAAGTGTACACCGGGCAACTTTGATGGTCCGGAGTTGCTCAACTCTCTCTATGGAGGTGCTTTTAACGGTTTTGTCCATTTGTCATAGAAAGTTGGTGTTTTGGCATCAAAATAATCTCGGAAGCTTATACTCGTTAAACTTGACATAGAAGAAGAATAAAAAGTGTACACTGAGCAACTTTGATGGTCCGAAGTTGCTCAACTCTCTCTATGCAGGAGCTTTTAACGGTTTTGTCCATTTATAATTGAAAGTTGGTGTTTTGGCATCGAAATAATCTACGAATCTTATACTCGTAAAATTGAACATAGAAGAACAATAAAATGTGTACACCGAGCAAGTTTCGTGGTCCAAAGTTGCTCAACTCCTTTTATGGAGGAGCTTTTAACGGTTTTTCCCATTTGTCATAGAAAGTTGGTGTTTTGGCATCGAAATAATATCGGAATCTTATACTCGTAAAATTGGACATAGAAGAACAATAAAAAGTGTACACCGAGCAACTTTGATGGTCCGAAGTTGCTCAACTCTCTCTATGGAGGAGCTTTTAACGGTTTTGTCTATTTGTAATTGAAAGTTGTTGTTTTGGCATCGAAATAATCTACGAAGCTTATACTCATAAAATTGGACATAGAAGAACAATAAAAAGTGTACACCGAGCAACTTTGATGGTCCGAAGTTGCTCAACTCTCTCTATGGAGGAGCTTTTAACGGTTTTGTTCATTTGTAATAGAAAGTTGGTGTTTTGGCATCGAATTAATCTACGAAGCTTATACTCGTAAAATTGAACACAGAAGAAAAATAAAAAGTGTACACCGAGCAACTTTGATGGTCCGAAGTTGCTCAAATCTCTCTATGTAGGAGCTTTTAAAGGTTTTGTCCATTTGTCATAGAAAGTTGATGTTTTGGCATCGAAATAATATCGAAAGCTTATACTCGTAAAATTTGACATAGAAGAACAATAAAAAGTGTACACCGAGCAAGTTTCATTGTCCGAAGTTGCTCAACTCTCTTTATGGAGGAGCTTTTAACGGTTTTTCCCATTTTTCATAGAAAGTTGGTGTTTTGGCATCGAAATAATATCGGAATCTTATACTCGTAAAATTTGACATTGAAGAACAATAAAAAGTGTACACCGAGGAACTTTGATGGTCCGAAGTTGCTCAATTCTCTCTATTTAGGAGCTTTCAACGCTTTTGTCCATTTGTCATAGAAAGTTGGTGTTTTGGCATCGAAATAATCTCGGAAGCTTATACTGGTTAAATTTTTCGTAGAAGAACACTAAAAAGTGTACACCGAGCAACTTTGATGGTCCGAAGTTGCTCAACTCTCTCTATGGAGGTGCTTTTAACGGTTTTGTCCATTTGTGATTGAAAGTTATTGTTTTGGCATCGAAATAATCTACGAAGCTTATACTCATAAAATTGGACATAGAAGAACAATAAAAAGTGTACACCGAGCAACTTTGATGGTTCGAAGTCGCTCAACTCTCTCTATGGAGGAGCTTTTAACGATTTTGTCCATTTGTAATATATTTGCAAGATTTGGAACACCCAGGGCGATAATTAGTGATGGAGGGTCCCATTTCAATAATAAACTTTTTGCAGCACTATTGCAAAAGTACGGAGTCAAACATAAGGTGTCCACGCCATATCATCCACAGACAAGCGGACAAACTGAAATCTGTTATAGGGAAATTAAACAGATATTGGAGAAGACTGTGAGCTCCTCACGCAAGGATTGGTCTGATCGTCTCATGGATGCTCTATGGGCTTATCGTACGGCCTATAAAACTCCGATTGGAATGTCACCATACAGGTTGGTTTTTGGCAAACCCTGCCACTTACCAGTTGAATTGGAGCACAAACCATATTGGGCTATCAAACAGTACAATTTTGAGATGAAGGCTGCAGGAGAGCAACGAAAGTTGCAGTTGAGTGAGTTGGAAGAACTCCGAAATGAAGCCTATGAGAGCTCAAGAATATACAAGGAGAAGACCAACGCCTATCATGACAAGACTATTTTGAGAAAACCTTTTGAACCTGGGCAGAAAGTCTTATTATATAACTCACGCCTACGACTATTCCCAGGTACGCTCCGTTCACGATGGTATGGTCCATTCCTTATTACTCATGTTTTTTCACATGGTGCAGTGAATCTTCAACACCCACAGACGAGAAATATTTTTAAAGTGAATCGTCATCGTCTCAAGCACTATTTAGAGCCAGCAACAGAACATTTTGATGAGAATTTAAGGCTCTCTGATCCTGTTCCACTCACTTGATACGCTGTTCCGTCTGGCTGACGACGCTAAATTTAGCGCTTATGGGAGGCAACCCATATTTCTTTCTCATTATCTTTGTGTGTTCAATCAAGCATTTAGTTTAGTTGCACATTTTCTTAGCATATTCACTTTTACTTTCACCTTGAGGTGGTCACTGTACACTTTTGTGTGCGTGGGGCTTGATTGTGCCCATATGTCTACGGTGTGAGCTTTCTCCACCAGCTTAATGTGGTTTGGATCTTCAAATGTTTACTTATAGGACAGCTGGGAGGGAGAGCATCTCATGACGGTATTGTCATTAGTATAAGACCTGAAGGTTTACATTTTGATCCTGTGGACAAAAGCTGTGGTCTCCTGATAGGCCGAAGGAAAGCACTCGATGGCGTTAGCATAGAAGTCACTGGAATGAGCCTCTGTTACCTTACTTGTGCATGTGCATTGGTTGAAAAAAAAATATATATATCTATTTATATTTATATATTTGGGATTGCTTCCGCAAAATATATTTTGATCGGGTAAGATAGTATGATATATTATGCTACTAATTGCATGTCTAGGGAAATTCTATCTAAGGAGTTTGGTATTTAAGTGGACCACTGTGTCTCTCTAATCTTTCCTGGGAATTTCCTTGGTGTAATTAGTGATATAATTGTTTATATCTTCTTCACCAATGATCTATCAAAAAAAAAAAAAAAAAAAAACGTAACCCTAATTGTTTTCCTCTCATACTCTGTTTATTCCTGATTTTCAACTCTCTTTCTTTTCAGATCGTCTTTCTCTTCCTCCGTCACAGTATGTCGCGCAGCCCCCGTGATACCGTTGCGACGGTAGAATTGTTCGCCAGAGCTACGATCCTGCCAGAACGTCGGATCGATTCAAAAATCCTGAACGATTCTGCCAACCACTGGGCCATGAGTTACCTCCGTGACCATTCTCTGTTGTTCTTGGTCGATCCTGATCCAAAAGACGAATTACCGATGTATCCTCACATCGTTCGCTCTTTCTACCATACTCTTCACAAAATACCCCACTCTTCTGGCACTCAACCAGTGTATCAGGTTGATATCCCTGGTCTTCGGCTTCGATTCACGTCAGCGGATATTTGCTCGTGTTTAGGTTATCCACCTACCGCTGACGTCGCCGTACGTTTTCAAGCGCCGATCTCTATTTCCTATCAAGAGATGATTGATGATCTGTGTCAGGGGCGACACGATCCGAATAATCCTGCTTCTACACGCCGCTCCTATTTGCCGTCCACGATGTGGATGCTTGATGATGCCATCCGAAGTAACCTTTGCCCCATTGGACACAGTCAACAACGCCAGGGTAACATACTTTCTGCCCTGTATTACATGTATCGCGGAGTCTGGTTTGATATTGGCCGGATTTACCTTGAGAGCATTCTTAAGGAGAAGACCCTTGTGGAGAAACAAACAACCAAGGTCGGGAGATTATATTTCCCGAGACTCATCACGCGGTTGCTTTTCAGTATGGGCATTCTCCCACCTCCCAGTCAGACAACTTCCAATTATCCAGTAACTGTTTTGGAGAACTCTACCTGGCGTTGGAGTACTGGCCATATGCGTTCCAATGCTCACAGACAACCAACACCACGACGTCCAGTTGCTTTACCACTGGAAGCGTCTGACTCTTCTGCTGCTGCACTACCTTCGACTAACCACATTCACGACATCTTAGCCCACCTGCATAGGTTGGAGGTTGGACAATAGCGGCTGGAACACATGCTGAATGTCCTAATGAATATGATGCGGCGCTAACCATCTTCCCCTTCCACCAGTGTATGAGCATCTTGTACCTCAGGTTGTATTTTTCTATCTTCTGTTTCTTTTCATTGCATTGCTTGTCCATACTTCATCATTTTCACATTACGGACAATGTTTAGTTTAGGATGGGGGTGGTGGCATATTCATGCACTTTGATGGTCTGGTACTGGACTTTGATGATTTGGTTTGATGATTTGGTACTGGTACAATTGGTTTGAGTCATTTTTTTTTATCTGGATTAGTCGAAAGCAACTTTTAACACATTTGTTTTCCACCAATACTAAGCCTTGTGGTAAGATGGATGATAATGCATATGACTAAGAATATTTTCTGGTTCAAGCACAAATGAGTGGAGAGAAATGAGTAAACAACTTATGAACTTGCATTGATCTCTTGAAATGGATAATTGCTGTCAATGAACACCATTACATGGTTTGTGGAATGATTGGATGAAAGCTGAGGATTTTATTGATCAATGTTG
The DNA here is from genome assembly GCA_963580455.1 of Euonymus europaeus. Lineage (NCBI taxonomy): Eukaryota > Viridiplantae > Streptophyta > Magnoliopsida > Celastrales > Celastraceae > Euonymus > Euonymus europaeus. The sequence continues at coordinate 7,338,240 of OY756965.1, forward strand.
GAGAACAATGTTGTACTTTTATTGGGCCTGTGTTTGAGATGTTCTATATTATGAATTCGAGATTATGAATTCGAGACAGAAAAAAAGAAAAAGAAAGAAAAAAAAGAAAAAAATTGTTATGTGTATTCGTCATTTGTCAGTAGATAAGTTTTTATGTGACAAGGCTCCATTAGTTTGTCAATTGGAAAATGTTGATCAATAGAATTCCAAAGCATGTTTGTGGTAAGACTGGTGGAAGTTCTTGACAGCTAATATACCTATCATTTGATCAATGTTTGTTTATTTGTTTGTCCTTAAATTGCCTTTTCTTCTGAGTGCATATCTATTTTCCAACTCCATGAGAGAAATTCATAGCCCAAAAATCCTTCTATACCCTGTGAGAATATGGAGTTGAGGCTTTTACTTGGATAAATTGTTTGAGGTTATATGCATTATGGATTGTGGTATGAAGGTTTTGGCTTAGCACACACACACAAGTGTTGGAAGTTGTGACTATACTAATCTGGATAGGAATTGTGATCTCTTACATTTTGTTCTAGTATTGTTACTTTCAATCATTTCTCATAAACATTTTTACGCTTGAATTACTAGGGACTAGCAATAAGCTAGTTGGGAGTTGTGATAAGTGCTAGAATATACATTCTTAAAGTGATAAATACTACCAAAGCAATGTCAAGAAATTGTGCTTAAAAGCTGAATTTTCAAGATTATTGTACTTAAGATCTTCTTGGATGTTTTGCAGGTTAAGAGCTAGTAAGAGCTGTCGGAATGAGATTTGATCTTCAGAAAATGTTTAGAGGACACTTCAAGCTTTTCAGGAAGTGCTGGTTCACAAAAATAAGAGTTCATTTGGGCCTCTAAAGGTTGCCTCGAAGTCAAGTTTGGAAGTTATATCCGAAGCAGAATTTCTGTTTGCAGACCAGACCTTTAGAAGCCCATAACTTGAGCGTTTGATGTCCAACGTGAGTGATTCAAAAGCCCATAATTATCTACACATTTGTATCTACAATATTTATGAAGGGTTTGAGTTCATAATAGGCTTTTTTTGGGCCCATAATGTAGTTACAAGATTAGTGTGTAATTGGATGTTGATGTCATTGATGATACCATTTCCATTCAAAGAGTGGACAATCCACCACACGAATTTGATGAACATTCCACCACCAAAATATGGCACTAACTCCTCCACTATGTGCTCATTTTCTCTATAAATAGAGAGGAGTAGGAGCTAGGTGGAGGAGCTTGGAGACAAGAAGGAAAGAAGGAGAAGGATTGGAAGCATAAAGAGTAGAAGGAAAAGAAGAAAACAAGGCTTGTATTTGTAATTATGTTTTTATATTTCATGTTTTATTTGGTTATGTGTAACTAAACTCTTGTTAGCTAGGGCTTGTCTTGAAGCCCTAAGCATGCTTTCAATTTTATAAGTTGTGTGGATTTCAATTTCTACAAGCATGATGATTTTGATTTTTCCATGTTATGTGAGTTCTAATATTGTGTTTCTTTGAGTAGCTAACTTTGAAGCATGTATTAGAATTAATTGTTGTAGAACATGGTCAATTGCCTTGTTGAATATGTTCTTTCTTGCAACATATAATTCAGTTGAAAATGAATTATGAAAAATCAATTCTTGAATACCGAAGTACAAATACCATGTATTAGGATTCTTGTGACATTCATATTCTCTTTACTCTTATTGGATTCTTGATTGTTGATTGATGCAAATGCCATGCTAGATGTCAATTAAGAATACACGTAATGAGGTAGACGCCATACACTTTACATGCAATTAAGAGAGAATCATACAACTTGAGTTTGACCATGACCTTGTTGGGAATGTTGTCATCATATGCTTGTTTAAATTGTTACTCTATTATTTCTTATAAATTGTTTGAATGTTTTGTGGTGGATAGTGAGTCTTAGCTATTGTTTTCATTAATTCTCATTCTTGTTCTTAACGTCAATTTCTTTGTCTTAATTTTTATCTATTGCAAGACTTAACCCCCCTTGTATCAATTATATTCAGGTGTAAGATTGTATATCTATTAGCATCACTCCTTGTGGGATCGACTCTTACTTGTTCACTATATATATATTAATTGTACATTTGTAAGGTTATTTTAAATTGTTACTAACGACATAACATTTGTTCATTTGTCATAGAAAGTTGGTGTTTTGACATCGAAATAATCTCGGAAGCTTATACTCGTTAAATTTTTCATAGAAGAACACTAAAAAGTGTACACCGAGCAACTTTGATGGTCCGAAGTTGCTCAACTCTCTCTATGGAGGTGCATTTAACGGTTTTGTCCATTTGTGATTGAAAGTTGTTGTTTTGGCATCGAAATAATCTACGAAGCTTATACTCGTAAAATTGGACATAGAAGAACAATAAAAAGTGTACACCGAGCAACTTTGATTGTCCGAAGTCGCTCAACTCACTCTATGGAGGAGCTTTTAACGGTTTTGTCCATTTGTAATAGAAAGTTGGTGTTTTGGCATCGAAATAAACTACGAATCTTATACTCGTAAAATTGAACATAGAAGAACAATAAAAAGTGTACACCGAGCAACTTCGATGGTCCGAAGTTGCTCAAATCTCTTTATGGAGGAGCTTTTAACGGTTTTGTCCATTTGTCATAGAAAGTTGATGTTTTGGCATCGAAATAATATCGGAAGCTTATACTCGTTAAATTTTTCATAAAAGAACACTAAAAAGTGTACAACGAGCAACTTTGATAGTCCGAAGTCGCTCAACTCTCTCTATGGAGGAGCTTTTAACGGTTTCGTCCATTTGTAATAGAAAGTTGTTGTTTGCCATTGAAATAATCTACGAAGCTTATACTCGTAAAATTTGACGTTGAAGAACAATAAAAAGTGTACACCGAGCAACTTCGATGGTTCGAAGTTGCTCAAATATCTCTATGGAGGAGCTTTTAACGGTTTTGTTCATTTGTCATAGAAAGTCAGTGTTTTCGCATCGAAATAATATCGGAAGCTTATACTCGTAAAAGTTGACATAGAAGAACAATAAAAAGTGTACACCGAGCAACTTTGATAGTCCGAAGTTGCTCAACTCTCTTTATGGCGGAGCTTTTGACGGTTTTTCCCATTTTTCATAGAAAGTTGGTGTTTTGGCATCGAAATAATATCAGAATCTTATACTCATAAAATTTGACATAGAAGAACAATAAAAAGTGAACACCGAGCAACTTTGATGGTCCGAAGTTGCTCAACTCTCTTTATGGCGGAGCTTTTGACGGTTTTTCCCATTTTTCATAGAAAGTTGGTGTTTTGGCATCGAAATAATATCAGAATCTTATACTCATAAAATTTGACATAGAAGAACAATAAAAAGTGAACACCGAGCAACTTTGATAGTCCGAAGTCGCTCAACTCTCTCTATGGAGGAGCTTTTAACGGTTTCGTCCATTTGTAATAGAAAGTTGTTGTTTTGCCATTGAAATAATCTACGAAGCTTATACTCGTAAAATTAGACATAGAAGAATAATAAAAAGTGTACACCGAGCAACTTCGATGGTTCGAAGTTGCTCAAATCTCTCTATGGAGGAGCTTTTAACGGTTTTCTTGATTTGTCATAGAAAGTCAGTGTTTTCGCATCGAAATAATATCGGAAGCTTATACTCGTAAAAGTTGACATAGAAGAACAATAAAAAGTGTACACTGAGCAACTTTGATAGTCCGAAGTTGCTCAACTCTCTTTATGGCGGAGCTTTTGACGGTTTTTCCCATTTTTCATAGAAAGTTGGTGTTTTGGCATCGAAATAATATCGGAAGGTTATACTCGTAAAATTTGACATAGAAGAACAATAAAAAGTGTACACCGAGCAACTTTGATAGTCCGAAGTTGCTCAACTCTCTTTATGGCGGAGCTTTTGACGGTTTTTCCCATTTTTCATAGAAAGTTGGTGTTTTGGCATCGAAATAATATCAGAATCTTATACTCGTAAAATTTGACATAGAAGAACAATAAAAAGTGAACACCGAGCAACTTTGATGGTCCGAAGTTGCTCAACTCTCTTTATGGCGGAGCTTTTCACGGTTTTTCTCAATTGTCATAGAAAGTTGGTGTTTTGGCATGGAAATAATATCAGAATCTTATACTCGTAAAATTTGACATAGAAGAACAATAAAAAGTGTACACCGAGCAACTTTGATAGTCCGAAGTTGCTCAACTCTCTTTATGGCGGAGCTTTTAACGGTTTTTCCCATTTGTCATAGAAAGTTGGTGTTTTGGCATCGAAATAATATCCGAATTTTATACTCGTAAAATTTGACATAGAAGAACAATAAAAAGTGTACACCCAGCAACTTTGATGGTCCGAAGTTGCTCAACTTTCTTTATGGCGGAGCTTTTAACGGTTTTTCCCATTTGTCATAGAAAGTTGGTGTTTTGGCATAGAAATAATATCAGAATCTTATACTCGTAAAATTTGACATAGAAGAACAATAAAAAGTGTACACCGAGCAACTTTGATGGTCCGAAGTCGCTCAACTCTCTCTATGGAAGAGCTTTTAACGGTTTTGTCCATTTGTAATAGAAAGTTGTTGTTTTGGTATCGAAATAATCTACGAAGCTTCTACTCATAAACTTTGACATAGAAAAACAATAAAAAGTATAAACCGAGCAAATTTGATGGTCCGAAGTTGCTCAACTCTCTCTATGGAGGTGCTTTTAACGGTTTTGTCCATTTGTAATTGAAAGTTGTTGTTTTGGCATCGAAATAATCTACGAAGCTTATACTCGTAAAATTAGACATAGAAGAAAAATAAAAAGTGTACACCGAGCAACTTCGATGGTCCGAAGTTGCTCAAATCTCTTTATGGCGGAGCTTTTAACGGTTTTTCTCATTTGTCATAGAAAGTTGGTGTTTTGGCATCGAAATAAACTACGAATCTTATACTCGTAAAATTTGACATAGAAGAACAATAAAAAGTGAACACCGAGCAAATTTGATGGTCCGAAGTTGCTCAACTCTCTTTATGGCGGAGCTTTTAACAGTTTTTCTCAATTGTCATAGAAAGTTGGTGTTTTGGCATGGAAATAATATCAGAATCTTATACTCGTAAAATTTGACATAGAAGAACAATAAAAAGTGTACACCGAGCAACATTGATGGTCCGAAGTTGCTCAACTCTCTTTATGGCGGAGCTTTTAACGGTTTTTCCCATTTGTCGTAGAAAGTTGGTGTTTTGTCATCGAAATAATATCAGAATCTTATACTCGTAAAATTTGACATTGAAGAATAATAAAAAGTATACACCGAGCAACTTTGATAGTCCGAAGTCGCTCAACTCTCTCTATGGAGGAGCTTTTAACGGTTTTGTCCATTTGTAATAGAAAGTTGTTGTTTTGCCATTGAAATAATCTACGAAGCTTATACTCGTAAAATTAGACATAGAAGAATAATAAAAAGTGTACACCGAGCAACTTCGATGGTTCGAAGTTGCTCAAATCTCTCTATGGATGAGCTTTTAACGGTTTTGTTCATTTGTCATAGAAAGTCAGTGTTTTCGCATCGAAATAATATCGGAAGCTTATACTCGTAAAAGTTGACATAGAAGAACAATAAAAAGTGTACACCGAGCAACTTTGATAGTCTGAAGTTGCTCAACTCTCTTTATGGCGGAGCTTTTGACGGTTTTTCCCATTTTTCATAGAAAGTTTGTGTTTTGGCATCGAAATAGTATCAGAATCTTATACTCATAAAATTTGACATAGAAGAACAATAAAAAGTGTACACCGAGAAACTTTGATGGTCCGAAGTTGCTCAACTCTCTTTATGGCGGAGCTTTTAACGGTTTTTCCCATTTGTCATAGAAAGTTGGTGTTTTGTCATCGAAATAATATCAGAATCTTATACTCGTAAAATTTGATATAGAAGAATAAGAAAAAGTATACACCGAGCAACTTTGATAGTCCGAAGTCGCTCAACTCTCTCTATGGAGGAGCTTTTAACGGTTTTGTCCATTTGTAATAGAAAGTTGTTGTTTTGGCATTGAAATAATCTACGAAGCTTATACTCGTAAAATTAGACATAGAAGAATAATAAAAAGTGTACACCGAGCAACTTCGATGGTTCGAAGTTGCTCAAATCTCTCAATGGAGGAGCTTTTAACGGTTTTGTCCATTTGTCATAGAAAGTCGGTGTTTTCGCATCGAAATAATATCAGAAGCTTATACTCGTAAAAGTTGACATAGAAGAACAATAAAAAGTGTACACCGAGCAACTTTGATAGTCCGAAGTTGCTCAACTCTCTTTATGGCGGAGCTTTTGACGGTTTTTCCCATTTTTCATAGAAAGTTGATGTTTTGGCATCGAATTAATATCAGAATCTTATACTCATAAAATTTGACATAGAAGAACAATAAAAAGTGTACACCGAGAAACTTTGATGGTCCGAAGTTGCTCAACTCTCTTTATGGCGGAGCCTTTAACGGTTTTTCCCATTTGTCATAGAAAGTTGGTGTTTTGTCATCGAAATAATATCAGAATCTTATACTCGTAAAATTTGACATAGAAGAACAATAAAAAGTGAACACCGAGCAAGTTCGATGGTCTGAAGTTGCTCAAATCTCTCTATTTAGGAGCTTTTAACGGTTTTGTCCATTTATCATAGAAAGTTGGTGTTTTGGCATCGAAATAATCTCGGAAGCTTATACTCATTAAATTTGTCATAGAAGAACAATAAAAAGTCTAAACCGTGCAACTTTTATGGTCTGAAGTTGCTCAACTCTCTTTATGGAGGAGCTTTAAAAGTTTTGTCCGTTTGTCATAGAAAGTCGGTGTTTTGGCAATCGAAATAATCTCAGAAGCTTATACTCGTTAAACTTGACATAGAAGAACAATAAAAAGTGTACAATGAGCAACTTTGATGGTCCGAAGTTGCTCAACTCTCTCTATTGTGGAGCTTTTGACGGTTTTGTCTATTTGTAATAGAAAGTTGTTGTTTTGGAATCAAAATAATCTACGAAGCTTATACTCGTAAAATTTGACATAGAAGAACAATATAAAGTGTACACCGAGCAAGTTTGATGTTTCGAAGTTGCTCAACTCTCAGTCGGTTTTGTCCATTCGTAATAGAAAGTTGTTGTTTTGGCATCAAAATAATCTAGGATTCTTATACTCGTAAAATTGGACATAGAAGAACAATAAAAAGTGTACACCGAGCATTTTTGATGGTTCGAAGTTGCACAACTCTCTCTGTGGATGAACTTTTAACGATTTTGTCCATTTCTCATAGAAAGTTGGTGTTTTGGCGTCAAAATAATCTCGGATGCTTATACTCGTAAAATTTGACATTGAAGAACAATAAAAAGTGCACACGGAGCAACTTTGGTGGTCCGAAGTTTCTCAAGTCTTTTTATGCAGGAGCTTTTAACGATTTTGTCCATTTCTCATAGAAAGTTGATGTTTTGGCACCGAATTAATCTCGGAAGCTTATGCTCGTTAAATTTGACAAAGAACAATAATAAAAAGTGTACAACGAGCAACTTTGATGGTCCGAAGTTGAGCTCTCTCTATGGTGGTACTTTTAACGGTTTTATCTATTTATAATAGAAAGTTGTTGTTTTGGCATCGAAATAATCTACGAAGTTTATACTCGTAAAATTGGACATAGAAGAACAATAAAAAGTGTACAACGAGCAACTTTAATGGTCCGAAGTTGCTAAACTCTCTCTATGGAGGAGCTTTTAAGAGTTTTGTCCATTTGTCATAGAAAGTTGGTGTTTTGGTATCGAAATAATCTCGGAAGGTTATACTAATTAAATTTGACATAGAAGAACAATAAAAAATGTACACCGAGTAACTTTGATGGTCCGAAGTTGAGCTCTCTCTATGGTGGAGCTTTTAACGGTTTTGTCTATTTGTAATAGAAAGTTATTGTTTTGGCATCAAAATAATCTAAGAAGCTTATACTCGTAAAATTGGACATAGAAGAACAATAAAAATTGTAAACCGAGCAACTTTGTTGGTCCGAAGATGCTCAACTCTCTCTATGGAGGGGCTTTTAACGGTTTTGTCCATTTGTCATAGAAAGTTGATGTTTTGGTATCGAAATAATCTCAGAAGGTTATACTCGTAAAATTTGACATAGAAGAACAATAAAAACTGTACACCGAGCAACTTTGATGGTCCGAAGTGGAGCTCTATCTATGGTGGAGCATTTAACGGTTTTGTCTATTTGTAATAGAAAGTTGTTGTTTTGGCATCAAAATAATCTACCAATCTTCTACTCATAAAATTGGACATATAAGAACAATAAAAAGTGTACATCGAGCAAGTTTGATGGTCCGAGGTTGCTCAACTCTATCTATGGATGTGCTTTTAACGGTTTTGTCCATTTGTAACTGAAAGTTGTTTTTTTGGCCTCGAAATAATCTACAAAGCTTATACTAGCAAAATTGGACATATAAGAACAATAAAAAGTGTACATCGAGCAAGTTTGATGGTCCGAAGTTGCTCAACTCTATCTATGGATGAGCTTTTAACGGTTTTGTCCATTTGTAACTGAAAGTTGTTTTTTTGGCCTCGAAATAATCTACAAAGCCTATACTTGTAAAATTGGACATATAAGAACAATAAAAAGTGTACATCGAGCAAGTTTGATGGTCCGAAGTTGCTCTACTCTATCTATGGATGAGCTTTTAACGGTTTTGTCCATTTGTAATAGAAAGTTATTGTTTTGGCATCGAAATAATCTTCGAAGGTTATACTCGTAAAATTGGACATAGAAGAACAACAAAAAGTGTACACCGAGCAACTTTGATGGTTCGAAGTTGCTCAACTCCCTCTATGGAGGAGCTTTTAATGATTTTGTCCATTTGTCATATAAAGTTGGTGTTTTGGTATCGAAATAATCTCGGAAGTTATACTCGTAAAATTTGACATAGAAGAACAATGAAAAGTGTACACCGAGCAACTTTGATGATCCGAAGTTGCTCAACTCTCTTTATGGAGGTGGTTTTAACGGTTTTGTCCATTTGTAATTGAAAGTTGTTGTTTTGTCATCGAAATAATCTACGAAGCTTATACTTGTAAAATTGAACATAGAAGAACAATAAAAAGTGTACACCGAGCAACTTTGATGGTTCGAAGTTGCTCTCATATCTCTCTATGGAGGTGCTTTTAACGGTTTTGTCCATTTGTCTTAGAAAGTTGGTGTTTTCGCATCGAAATAATATCGAAGCTTATACTCGTAAAATTTGACTCAGAAGAACAATAAAAAGTGTACACCGGGTAACATTGATTGTCCGAAGTTGCTCAACTCTCTTTATGAGGAGCTTTTAACGGTTTTTTCCATTTGTCATAGAAAGTCGGTGTTTTGGCATAGTAATAATATCGGAATATTATACTCGTAAAATTTGACATAGAAGAACAATAAAAAGTGTACACCGAGCAACTATGATGGTCCGAAGTTTCTCAACTCTATTTATGGAGGAGATTTTAAAGGTTTTGTCCATTTGCCATAGAAAGTTGTTGTTTTGGCATCGAAATAAACTCGGAAGCTTATACTCCTCAAATTTGACATAGAAGAACAATAAAAAATGTACACGGAGCAACTTTGATGGTCTGAAGTTGCTCAACTCTCTTTATGCAGGAGCTTTTAATGGTTTTGTCCATTTGTAATAGAAAGTTGGTGTTTTGGCATCGAAATGATCTCGGAAGCCTATACTCGTTAAATTTGACATAGAAGAACAATAAAAAGTGTACACCGAGCAACTTTGATGGTCCGAAGTTGAGCTCTCTCTATGGTGGAGCTTTTAACGGTTTTGTCTATTTGTAATTGAAAGTTGTTGTTTTCGCATCAAAATAATCGACAAAACTTATACTCGTAAAAATGGACATAGAAGAACAATAAAAAGTGTACACCGTGTAACTTTGATGGTCCGAAGTTGCTCAAATCTCTCTATGGAGGAGCTTTTAACGGTTTTGTCCATTTGTCATAGAAAGTTGTTGTTTTGGCATCGAAATAATATCGGAATCTTATACTCGTAAAATTTGACATTAAAGAACAATAAAAAGTGTGCACCGAGCAACTTTGATTGTCCGAAGTTGCTAAACTTTATTTATGGAGGAGCTTTTAATGATTTTTTCTATTTGACATAGAACGTTGGTCTTTGGGCATAGAAATAAACTCGGAAGCTTATACTCGTAAAATTTGAAATAGAAGAACAATAAAAAGTGTACACGGAGCAACTTTGATGGTCCGAAGTTGCTCAACTCCCTTTATGGAGGAGTTTTTAACGGTTTTGTTCATTTGTCATAGAAAGTTGGTGTTTTGGCATCGAAATAATCTCGGATGCTTATACTCGTAAAATTGGACATAGAAGAACAATAAAAAGTGTACACCTAGCAACTTTGTTGGTCCGAAGTTGCTCAACTCTCTCTATGGAGGAGCTTTTAACGGTTTTGTGCATTTGTCATAGAAAGTTGATGTTTTGGTATCGAAATAATCTTAGAAGGTTATACTAGTAAAATTTGACATAGAAGAACAATAAAAAGTGTACACCGAACAACTTTGATGGTCCGAAGTGGAGCTCTATCTATGGTGGAGCTTTTAACGGTTTTGTCTATTTGTAATTGAAAGTAGTTTCTTTGGCATCGAAATAATCTACGAAGCTTATACTCGTAAAATTGGACATAGAAGAAGAATAAAAAGTGTACACCGAGCAAATTTGATGGTCCGAATTGCTCAACTCTCTCTATGGAGGAACTTTTAACGGTTTTCTCCATTTGTCATAGAAAGTTGTTGTTTTTGCATCGAAATAAACTCGGAAGCTTATACTCCTCAAATTTGACATAGAAGAACAATAAAAAGTGTACACGGGGCAACTTTGATGGTCTGAAGTTGCTCAACTCTCTTTATGAGGAGCTTTTAACGGTTTTTTCCATTTGTCATAGAAAGTTAGTGTTTTGGCATCGAAATAATATCGGAATGTTATACTCGTAAAATTTGACATAAAAGAACAATAAAAAGTGTACAGCGAGCAACTTTAATGGTCCGAAGTTGCTCAACTCTCTCTATGGAGGAGCTTTTAACGGTTTTGTCCATTTGTCATAGAAAGTTAGTGTTTTGGCATCGAAATAATCTCGGATGCTTATACTCGTAAAATTTGAAATAGAAGAACAATAAAAAGTGTACACGGAGAAACTTTGATGGTCCGAAGTTGCTCAACTCCCTTTATGGAGGAGCTTTTAACGGTTTTGTCCATTTGTCATAGAAAGTTGGTGTTTTGGCATCGAAATAATGTCGGATGCTTATACTCGTAAAATTTGACATAGAAGAACAATAAAAAGTGTACACCGAGCAACTTTGACGGTCCGAAGTTGAGCTCTTTCTATGTTGGAGCTTTTAACTCTTTTGTCTATTTATAATTGAAAGTTGTTTTTTGGCATCGAAATAATCTACGAAGCTTCTACTCGTAAAATTTGACATAGAAAAACAGTAAAAAGTGTAAACCGAGCAACTTTGATGGTCCGAAGTTGCTCAACTCTCTCTATGGAGGTGCTTTTAATGGTTTTATCCATTTGTAATTGAAAGTTGTTGTTTTGGCATCGAAATAATCTACGAAGCTTATACTCGTAAAATTGGACATAGAAGAACAATAGAAATTGTACATCGAGCAACTTTGATGGTCCGGATTGCTCAACTCTCTCTATGTAGATGCTTTTAACGGTTTTGTCCATTTGTCATAGAAAGTCGGTGTTTTGGCATAGTAATAATATCGGAATATTATACTCGTAAAATTTGACATAGAAGAACAATAAAAAGTGTACACCGGGCAACTTTGATGGTCCGAAGTTACTCAACTCTATTTATGGAGGAGCTTTTGAAGGTTTTGTCCATTTGTCATAGAAAGTTGGTGTTTTGGCATCGAAATAAACTCGGAAGCTTATACTCATAAAATTTGACATAGAGGAACAATAAAAAGTGTACACGGAGCAACTTTGATTGTCCGAAGTTGCTCAACTCTCTTTATGCAGGAGCTTTTAACGATTTTGTCCATCTGTCATAGAAAGTTGGTGTTTTGGCATCAAAGTAATCTCGGAAGCCTCTACTCGTTAAATTTGACATAGAAGAACAATAAAAATTGTACACCGAGCAACTTTGATGATGCGAATTTGAGCTCTCACTATGATGGAGCTTTTACCGATTTTGTCTATTTGTAATTGAAAATTGTTGTTTTGGCATCGAAAAAATCGACGAAGCTTAAACTCATAAAATTGGACATAGAAGAACAATAAAAAGTGTACACCGAGCAACATTGATGGTCCGAAGTTGCTCAACTCTCTCTGTGGAGGTGCTTTTAACGGTTTTGTCCATTTGTAACTGAAAGTTGTTGTTTTGGCATCGAAATAATCTACAAAGCTTACACTCGTAAAATTGGACATAGAAGAACAATAAAAAGTGTACATCGAACAAGTTTGATGGTCCAAAGTTGCTCAACTCTATCTATGGATGAGCTTTTAACGGTTTTGTCCATTTGTAATAGAAAGTTGTTGTTTTGGCATCGAAATAATCTACGAAGCTTATACTCGTAAAATTGGACATAGAAGAACAACAAAAAGTGTACACCGAGCAACTTTGATGGTCCGAAGTTGCTCAACTCTCTCTATGGAGGAGCTTTTAACGATTTTGTCCATTTCTCATAGAAAGTTAGTGTTTTGGCATCGAAATAATCTCGGATGCTTGTACTCGTAAAATTTGACATAGAAGAACAATAAAAATTGTACACAGAGCAACTTTGATGGTCCGAAGTTGCTCAACTCTCTTTATGAAGAAGCTTTTAACGGTTTTGTCCATTTGTCATAGAAAGTTGGTGTTTTGGCATCGAAATAATCTCTGAATCTTATACTCGTTAAATTTGACATAGAAGAACAGTAAAAAGTGTACACCGAGCCACTTTGATGCTCCGAAGTTGAGCTCTCTCTATGGTGGAGTTTTTAACGGTTTTGTCTATTTGTAATAGAAAGTTGTTATTTTGGCATCGAAATAATCGACGAAGCTTATACTCGTAAAATTGGACATAGAAGAACAATAAAAAGTGAACACCGACCAACTTTGATGGTCCGAAGTTGCTGAACTCTCTCTATGAAGGTGCTTTTAACGGTTTTGTCCATTTTTAACTGAAAGTTGTTGTTTTGGCATCGAAATAATCTACGAAGCTTAAACTCATAAAGTTGGACATAGAAGAACAATAAAAAGTGTACACCGAGCAACTTTGATGGTCCGAAGTTCCTCAACTCTCTCTATGGTGGAGCTTTTAAGGATTTTTTCTATTTGTAACTGAAAGTTGTTGTTTTGGCATCGAAATAATCGACGAAGCTTATACTCGTAAAATTGGACATAGAAGAACAATAAAAAGTGACACCGAGCAACTTTGATGGTCCGAAGTTGCTCAACTCTCTCTATGGTGGAGCTTTTAACGGTTTTGTCCATTTGTCATAAAAAGTTCGTGTTTAGGTATCGAAATAATCTCGAAAGGTTATACTCGTAAAATTTGACGTAGAAGAACAATAAAAAGTGTTCACTGAGCAACTTTGATGGTTCGAAGTTGAGCTTTCTCTCTGGTGGAGCTTTTAACGGTTTTGTCTATTTGTAATAGAAAGTTGTTGTTTTGGCATCGAAATCATCTACGAATCTTCTACTCGTAAAATTTGACATAGAAAAACAATAAAAAGTGCAAACCGAGCAACTTTGAAGGTCCGAAGTTGCTCAACTCTCTCTATGGAGGTGCTTTTAACGGTTTTGTCCATTTGTAATTGAAAGTTGTTGTTTTGGCATCGAAATAATCTACGAAGCTTACACTCGTAAAATTGGACATAGAAGAACAATAAAAGGTGTACACCGAGCAACTTTGATGGTCCGAAGTTGCTCAACTCTCTCTATCGAGGAGCTTCTAACGTTTTTGTCCATTTGTAATAAAAAGTTGGTGTTTTGGCATCGAAATAATATACGAAGCTTATAGTCGTAAAATTGGGCATAGAAGAACAATAGAAAGTGTATACCGAGCAACTTTGATGGTCCGAAGTTGCTCAAATCTCTTTATGGAGGAGTTTTTAATGGCTTTGTCCGTTTGTCATAGAAAGTTGGTGTTTTGGCATCGAAATAATATCGGAAGCTTATACTCGTAAAATTTGACATAGAAGAACAATAAAAAGTGTAGACAAGGCAACATTGATGATCCGAAGTTGCTCAACTCTCTTTATGAGGAGCTTTTATCGTTTTTTTCCATTTGTCATAGAAAGTCGGCGTTTTGGCATCGAAATAATATCGGAATCTTATACTCGTAAAATTTGACATAGAAGAACAACAAAAAGTGTACACAGAGCAACTTTGATGGTCCGAAGTTGCTCAACTCTCTTTATGCAGGAGCTTTTAACGGCTTTGGCCATTTTTCATAGAAAGTTGGTGTTTTAGCATCGAAATAATCTCGGAAGCCTATACTTTTAAAATTTGACATAGAAGAACAATAAAAAGTTTACACCGAGCAACTTTGACAGTCTGAGGTTGAGCTCTCTCTATGGTGGACCTTTTAACGGTTTTGTCTATTTGTAATAGAAAGTTGTTGTTTTGGCATCGAAATAATCGGCGAAGCTTATACTCGTAAAATTGGACATAGAAGAACAATAAATAGTGTACACCGGGAAACTTTGATGGTCCGAAGTTGCTCAACTCTCTCTATGGTGGAGCTTTTAACGGTTTTGTCCATTTATAAGTGAAAGTTGTTGTTTTTGCATCGAAATAAACTCGGAAGCTTATACTCCTCAAATTTGACATAGAAGAACAATAAAAAGTGTACACGGGGCAACTTTGATGGTCTGAAGTTGCTCAACTCTCTTTATGCGGGAGCTTTTAACGGTTTTGTCCATTTGTAATAGAAAGTTGGTGTTTTGGCATCGAAATGATCTCGGAAGCCTATACTCGTTAAATTTGACATAGAAGAACAATAAAAAGTGTACACCGAGCAACTTTGATGGTCCGAAGTTGAGCTCTCTCTATGGTGGAGCTTTTAACGGTTTTGTCTATTTGTAATTGAAAGTTGTTGTTTTCGCATCGAAATAATCGACGAAACTTATACTCGTAAAATTGGACATAGAAGAACAATAAAAAGTGTACACCGAGCAAATTTGATGGTCCGAAGTTGCTCAAATCTCTCTATGGAGAAGCTTTTAACGGGTTTGTTCATTTGTCATAGAAAGTTGTTGTTTTGGCATCGAAATAATATCGGAAGCTTATACTCGTAAAATTTATCATAGAAGAACAATAAAAAGTGTACACTGGGCAACTTTAATGGTCCGAAGTTGCTCAACTCTCTTTATGAGGAGCTTTTAACGGTTTTTTACATTTGTCATAGAAAGTCGGTTTTTTGGCGTCGAAATAATATCGGAATCTTGTACTCGTAAAATTTGACATAAAAGAACAATAAAAAGTGTACACCGAGCAACTTTGATTGTCCGAAGTTGCTAAACTTTATTTATGGAGGAGCTTTTAATGGTTTTTTCTATTTGAAATAGAACGTTGGTGTTTGGGCATAGAAATAAACTCGGAAGCTTATACTCGTAAAATTTGAAATAGAAGAACAATAAAAAGTGTACACGGAGCAACTTTGATAGTCCGTAGTTGCTCAACTCCCTTTATCGAGGAGTTTTTAACGGTTTTGTTCATTTGTCATTGAAAGTTGGTGTTTTGGCATCGAAATAATCTCGGATGCTTATACTCGTAAAATTGGACATAGAAGAACAATAAAAAGTGTACACCGAGCAACTTGGTTGGTCCGAAGTTGCTCAACTCTCTCTATGGAGGAGCTTTTAACGGTTTTGTGCATTTGTCATAGAAAGTTGATGTTTTGGTATCGAAATAATCTTAGAAGCTTATACTCGTAAAATTTGACATAGAAGAACAATAAAAAGTGTAGACAGAGCAACTTTGATGGTCCGCAGTTGCTCAACTCTCTTTATGCAGGAGCTTTTAACGGTTTTGGCCATTTTTCATAGAAAGTTGATGTTTTGGCATCGAAATAATCTCGGAAGCCTATACTTTTAAAAGTTGACATAGAAGAACAATAAAAAGTGTACACCG
Source organism: Euonymus europaeus (assembly GCA_963580455.1). NCBI lineage: Eukaryota > Viridiplantae > Streptophyta > Magnoliopsida > Celastrales > Celastraceae > Euonymus > Euonymus europaeus. Next base: position 7,354,347 of record OY756965.1, read on the forward strand.
AGCAACTTTGATAGTCCGAGGTTGAGCTCTCTCTATGGTGGACCTTTTAACGGTTTTGTCTATTTGTAATAGAAAGTTGTTGTTTTGGCATCGAAATAATCGGCGAAGCTTATACTCGTAAAATTGGACATAGAAGAACAATAAATAGTGTACACCAGGCAACTTTGATGGTCCGAAGTTGCTCAACTCTCTCTATGGAGGAGCTTTTAACGGTTTTGTCCATTTATAAGTGAAAGTTGTTGTTTTGGCATCGAAATAATCTACGAAGCCTATACTCGTAAAGTTGGACATAGAAGAACAATAAAAAGTGTACATCAAGCAACTTTGATGGTCCGAAGTTGCTCAACACTCTCTATGAAGGTGCCTTTAACGGTTTTGTACATTTTTAATTGAAAGTTGTTGTTTTGGCATCAAAATAATGTACGAAGCTTATACTCGTAAAATTGGACATAGAAGAACAATAAAAAGTGTACATCGAGCAAGTTTGATGGTCCGAATTGCTCAACTCTCCCTATGGAGGAGCTTTTAACTGTATTTTCCATTTGTAATAGAATGTTGGTGTTTTGGCATCGAAATAATCTACGAAGCGTCTACTCGTAACATTGGGCATAGAAGAACAATAAAAAGTGTACACCGAGCAACTTTGATGGTTCGAAGTTGCTCAAATCTCTCTATGGAGGAGCTTTTAACTATTTTTTCCATTTGTCTTAGAAAGTTGGTGTTTTGGCATCAAAATAATATCGGAAGCTTATACTCGTAAAATTTGACATAGAAGAACAAGAAAAAGTGTACACCGGGCAACTTTGATGGTCCGAAGTTGCTCAACTCTCTTTATACAGGAGCTTTTAACGGTTTTGTTTATTTGTCATAGAAAGTTGGTGTTTTGTCATCGAAATAATCTCGGAAGCATATACTAGTTAAATTTGACATACAAGAACAATAAAAAGTGTACACCGAGCAACTTTTAACATTTTTGTCTATTTATAATAGAAAGTTGTTGTTTTGGCATCGAAATAATCGACGAAGCTTATACTCGTAAAATTGGACATAGAAGAACAATAAAAAGTGTACATCGAACAAGTTTGATGATCCGATGTTTCTCAACTCTATCTATAGATGAGCTTTTAACAATTTTGTCCATTTGTAATAGAAAGTTGTTGTTTTGGCATCGAAATAATCTATGAAGCGTATACTCGTAAAATTGGACATAGAAGAACAATAAAAAGTGTACACCGAGCAACTTTGATGGTCCGAACTTGCTCAACTCTCTCTATAGAGGAGATTTTAATGGTTTTGTCCATTTTCCATAGGAATTTATTGTTTTGGCATTGAATTAATCTACGAAGCTTTTACTCGTAAAATTTGACATAGAAAAACAATAAAAAGTGTACACCGAGCAACTTTGATGGTCCGAAGTTGCTCAACTCTCTCTATGGTCCAGCTTTTGAAGGTTTTGTCTATTTGTAATAGAAAGTTGTTGTTTTGGAATCGAAATAATCTACGAAGCTTATACTCGTAAAATTTGACATAGAAGAACAATAAAAAGAGTACACCGGGCAACTTTGATGGTCCGAAGTTGGTCAACTCTCTTTATGCAGGAGCTTTTAACGGTTTTGTCCATTTGTCATAGAAAGTTATTGATTTGGCATCGAAATAATCTCGGAAGCTTATACTTGTTAAATTTGACATAGAAGAACAATAAAAAGTGTACACCGACCAACTTTGATGGTCCGAAGTTGAGCTCTCTCTATGGTGGAGCTTTTAACGTTTTTGTCTATTTGTAATAGAAAGTTGTTTTTTTGTCATCGAAATAATCGACGAAGCTTATACTCATAAAATTGGACATAGAAGAACAATAAAAAGTGTACACCGAGCAACTTTGATGGTCCGAACTTGCTCAACTCTCTCTATAAAGGAGATTTTAATGGTTTTGTCCATTTGCCATAGGAATTTATTGTTTTGGCATTGAATTAATCTACGAAGCTTTTACTCGTAAAATTTGACATAGAAAAACAATAAAAAGTGTACACCGAGCAACTTTGATGGTCCGAAGTTGCTCAACTCTCTCTATGGTCCAGCTTTTGAAGGTTTTGTCTATTTGTAATAGAAAGTTGTTGTTTTGGAATCGAAATAATCTACGAAGCTTATACTCGTAAAATTTGACATAGAAGAACAATAAAAAGAGTACACCGGGCAACTTTGATGGTCCGAAGTTGCTCAACTCTCTTTATGCAGGAGCTTTTAACGGTTTTGTCCATTTGTCATAGAAAGTTGTTGTTTTGGCATCGAAATAATCTCGGAAGCTTATACTTGTTAAATTTGACATAGAAGAACAATAAAAAGTGTACACCGACCAACTTTGATGGTCCGAAGTTGAGCTCTCTCTATGGTGGAGCTTTTAACGTTTTTGTCTATTTGTAATAGAAAGTTGTTGTTTTGTCATCGAAATAATCGACGAAGCTTATACTCATAAAATTTGACATAGAAGAACAATAAAAAGTGTACACCGAGCAACTTTGATGGTCCGAAGTTGCTCAACTCTCTCTATGGTGGAGCTTTTAACAATTTTGTCCATTTGTATCTGAAAATTGTTGTTTTGGCATCGAACTAATCTACGAAGCTTATACTCAGAGAGTTGGACATAGAAGAACAATAAAAAGTGTACATCGAGCAACTTTGATGGTCCGAAGTTGCTCAACTCTCTCTATGGAGGTGCTTTTAACGGTTTTGTCCATTTGTAACTGAAAGTTGTTGTTTTGTCATCGAAATAATCTACAAAGCTTATACTCGTAAAATTGGACAAATAAGAACAATAAAAAGTGTACAGCGAGCAAGTTTGATGGTCCGGAGTTGCTCAGCTCTATCTATGGATGAGCTTTTAACGGTTTTGTCCATTTGTAATAGAAAGTGGTTGTTTTGGCATCAAAATAATCTACGAAGCTTATACTCGTCAAATTGGACATAGAAGAACATTAAAAAGTGTATACCGAGCAACTTTGACGGTCCGAAGTTGCTCAACTCTTTTTATGCAGGAGCTTTTATCGGTTTTGTCCATTTGTCATAGAAAGTTGGTGTTTTGGCATCAAAATAATCTCGGAAGCCTATACTCGTTAAATTTGACATAGAAGAACAATAAAAAGTGTACATCGAACAAGTTTGATGACCCAAAGTTGAGCTCTCTCTATGAAGGAGCTTTTAACGGTTTTGTCCATTTGTCATAGAAAGTTCGTGTTTTGGCATCAAAAGAATATCGGAAGCTTATACTCGTAAAATTGGACATAGAAGAACAATAGAAGTGTACACCGGACAACTTTGATGGTCCGAAGTTGCTCAACTCTCTTTATGCAGGAGCTTTTAGCGGTTTTTGTCCATTTGTAATAGAAAGTTGTTGTTTTGGCATCGAAATAATCCACGAAGCTTATACTCATAAAATTGGACATAGAAGAACAATAAAAAGTGTACACCGAGCAACTTTGATGGTCCGAAGTTGCTCAACTCTCTCTATAGAGGAGCTTTTAACGGTTTTGACCATTTGTCATAGAAAGTTGGTGTTTTGGTATCGAAATAATCTCGGAAGGGTATACTAGTAAAATTTGACATAGAAGAACAATAAAATGAGTACACCGGGCAACTTTGATGGTCCGAAGTTCAGCTCTCTTTATGGTGGAGCTTTTAACGGTTTTGTCCATTTTTAATAGAAAGTTGTTGTTTTGGCATTGAAATAATCTAAGAAGCTTCTACTCGTAAAATTTGTCATAGAAAAATAATAAAAAGTGTAAACCGAGCAACTTTGATGCTCCGAAGTTGCTCAACTCTCTCTATAGAGGTGCTTGTAACGGTTTTGTCCATTTGTCATAGAAAGTCGGTTTTTTGGCGTCGAAATAATATCGGAATCTTGTACTCGTAAAATTTGACATAAAAGAACAATAAAAAGTGTACACCGAGCAACTTTGATTGTCCGAAGTTGCTAAACTTTATTTATGGAGGAGCTTTTAATGGTTTTTTCTATTTGAAATAGAACGTTGGTGTTTGGGCATAGAAATAAACTCGGAAGCTTATACTCGTAAAATTTGAAATAGAAGAACAATAAAAAGTGTACACGGAGCAACTTTGATAGTCCGTAGTTGCTCAACTCCCTTTATCGAGGAGTTTTTAACGGTTTTGTTCATTTGTCATTGAAAGTTGGTGTTTTGGCATCGAAATAATCTCGGATGCTTATACTCGTAAAATTGGACATAGAAGAACAATAAAAAGTGTACACCGAGCAACTTGGTTGGTCCGAAGTTGCTCAACTCTCTCTATGGAGGAGCTTTTAACGGTTTTGTGCATTTGTCATAGAAAGTTGATGTTTTGGTATCGAAATAATCTTAGAAGCTTATACTCGTAAAATTTGACATAGAAGAACAATAAAAAGTGTAGACAGAGCAACTTTGATGGTCCGCAGTTGCTCAACTCTCTTTATGCAGGAGCTTTTAACGGTTTTGGCCATTTTTCATAGAAAGTTGATGTTTTGGCATCGAAATAATCTCGGAAGCCTATACTTTTAAAAGTTGACATAGAAGAACAATAAAAAGTGTACACCGAGCAACTTTGATAGTCCGAGGTTGAGCTCTCTCTATGGTGGACCTTTTAACGGTTTTGTCTATTTGTAATAGAAAGTTGTTGTTTTGGCATCGAAATAATCGGCGAAGCTTATACTCGTAAAATTGGACATAGAAGAACAATAAATAGTGTACACCAGGCAACTTTGATGGTCCGAAGTTGCTCAACTCTCTCTATGGAGGAGCTTTTAACGGTTTTGTCCATTTATAAGTGAAAGTTGTTGTTTTTTCATCGAAATAATCTACGAAGCCTATACTCGTAAAGTTGGACATAGAAGAACAATAAAAAGTGTACATCAAGCAACTTTGATGGTCCGAAGTTGCTCAACACTCTCTATGAAGGTGCCTTTAACGGTTTTGTACATTTTTAATTGAAAGTTGTTGTTTTGGCATCAAAATAATGTACGAAGCTTATACTCGTAAAATTGGACATAGAAGAACAATAAAAAGTGTACATCGAGCAACTTTGATGGTCCGAATTGCTCAACTCTCCCTATGGAGGAGCTTTTAACTGTATTTTCCATTTGTAATAGAATGTTGGTGTTTTGGCATCGAAATAATCTACGAAGCGTCTACTCGTAACATTGGGCATAGAAGAACAATAAAAAGTGTACACCGAGCAACTTTGATGGTTCGAAGTTGCTCAAATCTCTCTATGGAGGAGCTTTTAACTATTTTTTCCATTTGTCTTAGAAAGTTGGTGTTTTGGCATCAAAATAATATCGGAAGCTTATACTCGTAAAATTTGACATAGAAGAACAAGAAAAAGTGTACACCGGGCAACTTTGATGGTCCGAAGTTGCTCAACTCTCTTTATACAGGAGCTTTTAACGGTTTTGTTTATTTGTCATAGAAAGTTGGTGTTTTGTCATCGAAATAATCTCGGAAGCATATACTAGTTAAATTTGACATACAAGAACAATAAAAAGTGTACACCGAGCAACTTTTAACATTTTTGTCTATTTATAATAGAAAGTTGTTGTTTTGGCATCGAAATAATCGACGAAGCTTATACTCGTAAAATTGGACATAGAAGAACAATAAAAAGTGTACATCGAACAAGTTTGATGATCCGATGTTTCTCAACTCTATCTATAGATGAGCTTTTAACAATTTTGTCCATTTGTAATAGAAAGTTGTTGTTTTGCCATCGAAATAATCTATGAAGCGTATACTCGTAAAATTGGACATAGAAGAACAATAAAAAGTGTACACCGAGCAACTTTGATGGTCCGAACTTGCTCAACTCTCTCTATAGAGGAGATTTTAATGGTTTTGTCCATTTTCCATAGGAATTTATTGTTTTGGCATTGAATTAATCTACGAAGCTTTTACTCGTAAAATTTGACATAGAAAAACAATAAAAAGTGTACACCGAGCAACTTTGATGGTCCGAAGTTGCTCAACTCTCTCTATGGTCCAGCTTTTGAAGGTTTTGTCTATTTGTAATAGAAAGTTGTTGTTTTGGAATCGAAATAATCTACGAAGCTTATACTCGTAAAATTTGACATAGAAGAACAATAAAAAGAGTACACCGGGCAACTTTGATGGTCCGAAGTTGGTCAACTCTCTTTATGCAGGAGCTTTTAACGGTTTTGTCCATTTGTCATAGAAAGTTATTGATTTGGCATCGAAATAATCTCGGAAGCTTATACTTGTTAAATTTGACATAGAAGAACAATAAAAAGTGTACACCGACCAACTTTGATGGTCCGAAGTTGAGCTCTCTCTATGGTGGAGCTTTTAACGTTTTTGTCTATTTGTAATAGAAAGTTGTTTTTTTGTCATCGAAATAATCGACGAAGCTTATACTCATAAAATTGGACATAGAAGAACAATAAAAAGTGTACACCGAGCAACTTTGATGGTCCGAACTTGCTCAACTCTCTCTATAAAGGAGATTTTAATGGTTTTGTCCATTTGCCATAGGAATTTATTGTTTTGGCATTGAATTAATCTACGAAGCTTTTACTCGTAAAATTTGACATAGAAAAACAATAAAAAGTGTACACCGAGCAACTTTGATGGTCCGAAGTTGCTCAACTCTCTCTATGGTCCAGCTTTTGAAGGTTTTGTCTATTTGTAATAGAAAGTTGTTGTTTTGGAATCGAAATAATCTACGAAGCTTATACTCGTAAAATTTGACATAGAAGAACAATAAAAAGAGTACACCGGGCAACTTTGATGGTCCGAAGTTGCTCAACTCTCTTTATGCAGGAGCTTTTAACGGTTTTGTCCATTTGTCATAGAAAGTTGTTGTTTTGGCATCGAAATAATCTCGGAAGCTTATACTTGTTAAATTTGACATAGAAGAACAATAAAAAGTGTACACCGACCAACTTTGATGGTCCGAAGTTGAGCTCTCTCTATGGTGGAGCTTTTAACGTTTTTGTCTATTTGTAATAGAAAGTTGTTGTTTTGTCATCGAAATAATCGACGAAGCTTATACTCATAAAATTTGACATAGAAGAACAATAAAAAGTGTACACCGAGCAACTTTGATGGTCCGAAGTTGCTCAACTCTCTCTATGGTGGAGCTTTTAACAATTTTGTCCATTTGTATCTGAAAATTGTTGTTTTGGCATCGAACTAATCTACGAAGCTTATACTCAGAGAGTTGGACATAGAAGAACATTAAAAAGTGTATACCGAGCAACTTTGATGGTCCGAAGTTGCTCAACTCTTTTTATGCAGGAGCTTTTGTCGGTTTTGTCCATTTGTCATAGAAAGTTGGTGTTTTGGCATCAAAATAATCTCGGAAGCCTATACTCGTTAAATTTGACATAGAAGAACAATAAAAAGTGTACATCGAACAAGTTTGATGACCCGAAGTTGAGCTCTCTCTATGAAGGAGCTTTTAACGGTTTTGTCCATTTGTCATAGAAAGTTCGTGTTTTGGCATCAAAAGAATATCGGAAGCTTATACTCGTAAAATTGGACATAGAAGAACAATAGAAGTGTACACCGGACAACTTTGATGGTCCGAAGTTGCTCAACTCTCTTTATGCAGGAGATTTTAGCGGTTTTTGTCCATTTGTAATAGAAAGTTGTTGTTTTGGCATCGAAATAATCCACGAAGCTTATACTCATAAAATTGGACATAGAAGAACAATAAAAAGTGTACACCGAGCAACTTTGATGGTCCGAAGTTGCTCAACTCTCTCTATAGAGGAGCTTTTAACGGTTTTGACCATTTGTCATAGAAAGTTGGTGTTTTGGTATCGAAATAATCTCGGAAGGGTATACTAGTAAAATTTGACATAGAAGAACAATAAAATGAGTACACCGAGCAACTTTGATGGTCCGAAGTTCAGCTCTCTTTATGGTGGAGCTTTTAACGGTTTTGTCCATTTTTAATAGAAAGTTGTTGTTTTGGCATTGAAATAATCTAAGAAGCTTCTACTCGTAAAATTTGTCATAGAAAAATAATAAAAAGTGTAAACCGAGCAACTTTGATGCTCCGAAGTTGCTCAACTCTCTCTATAGAGGTGCTTGTAACGGTTTTGTCCATTTGTAATTGAAAGTTGTTGTTTTGGCATCGAAATAATCTACGAAGCTTATACTCGTAAAATTGGACATAGAAGAACAATAAAAAGTGTACACCGAGCAACTTTGATGGTCCGAATTGCTCAACTCTCTCTATGGAAGAGCTCTTAACGGGTTTGTCCATTTATAATAGAAAGTTGGTGTTTTGGCATCGAAACGATCTACGAAGCTTATACTCGTAAAATTTGACATACAAGAACAATAAAAAGAGTACACCGAGCAACTTTGATATTCCGAAGTTGCTCAACTCTCTGTATAGTGGTGCTTTTAACGGTTTTGTCCATTCGTAATAGAAAGTGTACGCCGAGCATTTTTGATGGTCCGAAGTTGCTCAACTCTCTCTCTGGAGGAGCTTTTAACGATTTTGTCCATTTCTCATAGAAAGTTCGTGTTTTGGGATCGAAATAATCTCGGATGCTTATACTCGTAAAATTTGACATAGAAGAACAATAAAAAGTGTACACGGAGCAACTTTGATGGTCCGAAGTTGCTCAACTCTCTTTATGGAGGAGCTTTTAACGGTTTTGTCCATTTGTCATAGAAAGTTGGTGTTTTGGCATCGAAATAATCTCGGAAGCTTATACTCGTTAAATTTGACATAGAAGAACAATAAAATATGTACTTCGACCAACTTTGATGGTCCGATGTTGAGCTCTCTCTATGGTGGAGCTTTTAACGGTTTTGTCTATTTGTAATAGAAAGTTGTTGTTTTGGCATCGAAATAATCGACGAAGCTTATACTCGTAAAATTGGACATAGAAGAACAATAAAAACTGTACACCGACCAACTTTGATGGTCCGAAGTTGCTTAACTCTCTCTATGGTGGAGCTTTTAACGATTTTGTCCATTTGTAACTGAAAGTTGTTGTTTTGACATCGAACTAATCTACGAAGCTTATACTCATGGAGTTGGACATAGAAGAACAATAAAAAGTGTACACCGAGCAACTTTGATGGTCCGAAGTTGCTCAACTCTCTCTATGGAGGTGCTTTTAACGATTTTGTCCATTTGTAACCGAAAGTTGTTGTTTTGGCATCGAAATAATCTACGAAACTTATACTCGTAAAATTGGATATAGAAGAACAATAAAAAGTGTACATCGAACAAGTTTGATGACCCGAAGTTTCTCAACTCTCTCTACGAAGGAGCTTTTAACGGTTTTGTCCATTTGTCATAGAAAGTTCATGTTTTGGCATCGAAATAATATCGGAAGCTTATACTCGTAAAATTTGACATAGAAGAACAATAGAAGTGTACACCGGACAACTTTGATGGTCCGAAGTTGCTCAACTCTCTTTATGCAGGAGCTTTTAACGGTTTTGTCTATTTGTCATGGAAAGTTGGTGTTTTAGCATCGAAATAATCTCGGAAGCCTATACTCGTTAAATTTGACATACAAGAACAATAAAAAGTGTACACCGAGCAACTTTGATGGTCCGAAGTTGCTCAACTCTCTCTATAGAGGAGCTTTTAACGGTTTTGACCATTTTTCATAGAAAGTTGGTGTTTTGGCATCGAAATAATCTCGGAAGCTTATACTTGTTAAATTTGACATAGAAGAACAATAAAATGTGTACTTCGACCAACTTTGATGGTCCGATGTTGAGCTCTCTCTATGGTGGAGCTTTTAACGGTTTTGTCTATTTGTAATAGAAAGTTGTTGTTTTGGCATCGAAATAATCGACGAAGCTTATACTCGTAAAATTGGACATAGAAGAACAATAAAAAGTGTACACCGACCAACTTTGATGGTCCGAAGTTGCTTAACTCTCTCTATGGTGGAGCTTTTAACGATTTTGGCCATTTGTAACTGAAAGTTGTTGTTTTGACATCGAACTAATCTACGAAGCTTATACTCATAGAGTTGGACATAGAAGAACAATAAAAAGTGTACACCGAGCAACTTTGATGGTCCGAAGTTGCTCAACTCTCTCTATGGAGGTGCTTTTAACGATTTTGTCCATTTGTAACTGAAAGTTGTTGTTTTGGCATCGAAATAATCTACGAAACTTATACTCGTAAAATTGGATATAGAAGAACAATAAAAAGTGTACATCGAACAAGTTTGATGACCCGAAGTTTCTCAACTCTCTCTATGAAGGAGCTTTTAACGGTTTTGTCCATTTGTCATAGAAAGTTCGTGTTTTGGCATCGAAATAATATCGGAAGCTTATACTCGTAAAATTTGACATAGAAGAACAATAGAAGTGTACACCGGACAACTTTGATGGTCCGAAGTTGCTCAACTCTCTTTATGCAGGAGCTTTTAACGGTTTTGTCTATTTGTCATGGAAAGTTGGTGTTTTAGCATCGAAATAATCTCGGAAGCCTATACTCGTTAAATTTGACGTACAAGAACAATAAAAAGTGTACACCGAGCAACTTTGATGGTCCGAAGTTGCTCAAATCTCTCTATGGAGGAGCTATTAACGGTTTTGTCCGTTTGTCATAGAAAGTTGGTGTTTTGACATCGAAATAATATCAGAAACTTATAATCGTAAAATTGGACATAGAAGAACAATAAAAAGTGTACCCGAGCAACTTTGATGGTCCGAATTTGCTCAACTCTCTCTACGGAGGAGCTTTTAACGTTTTTATCCATTTGTCATAAAAAGTTCGTGTTTTGGGATCGAAATAATCTCGAAAGTTTATACTCGTAAAATTTGACGTAGAAGAACAATAAAAAGTGTTCACCGAGCAACTTCGATGGTCCGAAGTTGAGCAACTCTATTTATGGAGGATCTTTTAAAGGTTTTGTAAATTTTTCATAGAAAGTTGGTGTTTTGGCATCGAAAAAAACTCGGAAGCTTATACTCGTAAAATTTAAAATAGAAGAACGATAAAAAGTTTACACGGAGCAACTTTTATGGTCCGAAGTTGCTCAACTCTCTTTATGCAGGAGCTTTTAACGGTTTTATCCATTTGTCATAGAAAGTTGGTGTTTTGGCATCGAAATAATCTCGGAAGGCTATACTCGTTAAATCTGACATTGAAGAACAATAAAAAGTGTACACCGAGCAACTTTGATGGTTCGAAGTTAAGCTCTCTCTATGGTGGAGCTTTTAACTGTTTTGTCTATTTGTAATTGAAAGTTGTTGTTTTGGCATCGAAATAATCGACGAAGCTTATACTCGTAAAATTGGACATAGAAGAACAATAAAAAGTGTACTCCGAGCAACTTTGATGGTCCGAAGTTGCTCAACTCTCTCTATGGAGGTGGTTTTCACGGTTTTGTCCATTTGTAACTGAAAGTTGTTGTTTTGGCATCGAAATAATCTACAAAGCTTATACTCGTAAAATTGGATATAGAAGAACAATAAAAAGTGTACATCGAACAAGTTTGATGGTCCGAAGTTGCTCAACTCTATCTATGGATGAGCTTTTAACGGTTTTGTCCATTTGTAATAGAAAGTTGTTGTTTTGCCATCGAAATAATCTACGAAGCTTACACTTGTAAAATTGGCCATAGAAGAACAATAAAAAGTGTACACGGAGCAACTTTGATGGTCCGAAGTTGCTCAACTCTCTTTATGCAGGAGCTTTTAACGGTTTTATCCATTTGTCATAGAAAGTTGGTGTTTTGGAATCGAAATAATCTCGGAAGCCTATACTCGTTAAATTTGACATTGAAGAACAATAAAAAGTGTACACCGAGCAACTTTGATGGTTCGAAGTTGAGCTCTCTCTATGGTGGAGCTTTTAACGGTTTTGTCTATTTGTAATTGAAAGTTCTTGTTTTGGCATGAAATAATCGACGAAGCTTATACTCGTAAAATTGGACATAGTAGAACAGTAAAAAGTGTACACCGAGCAACTTTGATGGTCCGAAGTTGCTCAACTCTCTCTATGGAGGTGGTTTTAACGGTTTTGTCCATTTGTAATTGAAAGTTGTTCTTTTGGCATCGAAATAATCTACAAAGCTTATACTCGTAAAATTGGATATAGAAGAACAATAAAAAGTGTACACCGAGCAACTTTGATCGTCCGAAGTTGCTCAACTCTCTCTATGTAGGAGCTTTTAACGGTTTTGTCCATTTGTCATACAAAGTTGGTGTTTTGGTATCGAAATAATCTCGGAAGGTTATACTCGTAAAATTTGACATAGAAGAACAACAAAAAGTGTACACGAACAACTTTGATGGTCCAAAGTTGAGCTCTCTCTATGGTGGAGCTTTTAACGGTTTTGTCTATTTGTAATAGAACGTTGTTATTTTGGCATCGAAATAATCCGCGAATTTTCTACTCGTAAAATTTGACACAGAAAAACAATAAAAAGTTTAAATCGAGCAACTTTGATGGTCCGAAGTTGCTCAACTCTCTCTATGGAGGTGCTTTTAACGGTTTTGTCCATTTGTAATTGAAAGTTGTTGTTTTGGCATCGAAATAATCTACGAAGCTTATACTCGTAAAATTGGACATAGAAGAACAATAAAAAGTGTACACCGAGGAACTTTGATGGTCCGAAATGCTCAACTCTCTCTATGGAGGAGTTTTTAAAGGTTTTGTCCATTTGTAATAGAAAGTTGGTGTTTTGGCATCGAAATAATCTACGAAGTTATACTCGCAAAATTTGACATAGACAACAATAAAAAGTGTACACCGAGCAACTTTGATGGTTCGAAGTTGCTCAAATCTCTCTATGGAGGAGCTTTTAACTATTTTTTCCATTTGTCTTAGAAAGTTGGTGTTTTGGCATCAAAATTATATCGGAAGCTTATACTCGTAAAATTTGACATAGAAGAACAAGAAAAAGTGTACACCGGGCAACTTTGATGGTCCGAAGTTGCTCAACTCTCTTTATACAGGAGCTTTTAACGGTTTTGTCCATTTGTCATAGAAAGTTGGTGTTTTGTCATCGAAATAATCTCGGAAGCTTATACTAGTTAAATTTGACATACAAGAACAATTAAAATTGTACACCGAGCAACTTTTAACATTTTTGTATATTTATAATAGAAAGTTGTTGTTTTGGCATCGAAATAATCGACGAAGCTTATACTCGTAAAATTGGACATAGAAGAACAATAAAAAGTGTACATCGAACAAGTTTGATGATCCGATGTTTCTCAACTCTATCTATAGATGAGCTTTTAACAATTTTGTCCATTTGTAATAGAAAGTTGTTGTTTTGGCATCGAAATAATCTACGAAGCGTATACTCGTAAAATTGGACATAGAAGAACAATAAAAAGTGTACACCGAGCAACTTTGATGGTCCGAACTTGCTCAACTCTCTCTATAAAGGAGATTTTAATGGTTTTGTCCATTTGCCATAGGAATTTATTGTTTTGGCATTGAATTAATCTACGAAGCTTTTACTCGTAAAATTTGCCATAGAAAAACAATAAAAAGTGTACACCGAGCAACTTTGATGGTCCGAAGTTGCTCAACTCTCTCTATGGTCCAGCTTTTGAAGGTTTTGTCTATTTGTAATAGAAAGTTGTTGTTTTGGAATCGAAATAATCTACGAAGCTTATACTCGTAAAATTTGACATAGAAGAACAATAAAAAGAGTACACCGGGCAACTTTGATGGTCCGAAGTTGCTCAACTCTCTTTATGCAGGAGCTTTTAACGGTTTTGTCCATTTGTCATAGAAAGTTGTTGTTTTGGCATCGAAATAATCTCGGAAGCTTATACTTGTTAAATTTGACATAGAAGAACAATAAAAAGTGTACACCGACCAACTTTGATGGTCCGAAGTTGAGCTCTCTCTATGGTGGAGCTTTTAACGTTTTTGTCTATTTGTAATAGAAAGTTGTTGTTTTGTCATCGAAATAATCGACGAAGCTTATACTCATAAAATTTGACATAGAAGAACAATAAAAAGTGTACACCGAGCAACTTTGATGGTCCGAAGTTGCTCAACTCTCTCTATGGTGGAGCTTTTAACAATTTTGTCCATTTGTATCTGAAAATTGTTGTTTTGGCATCGAACTAATCTACGAAGCTTATACTCAGAGAGTTGGACATAGAAGAACAATAAAAAGTGTACATCGAGCAACTTTGATGGTCCGAAGTTGCTCAACTCTCTCTATGGAGGTGCTTTTAACGGTTTTGTCCATTTGTAACTGAAAGTTGTTGTTTTGTCATCGAAATAATCTACAAAGCTTATACTCGTAAAATTGGACAAATAAGAACAATAAAAAGTGTACAGCGAGCAAGTTTGATGGTCCGGAGTTGCTCGGCTCTATCTATGGATGAGCTTTTAACGGTTTTGTCCATTTGTAATAGAAAGTGGTTGTTTTGGCATCAAAATAATCTACGAAGCTTATACTCGTCAAATTGGACATAGAAGAACATTAAAAAGTGTATACCGAGCAACTTTGATGGTCCGAAGTTGCTCAACTCTTTTTATGCAGGAGCTTTTATCGGTTTTGTCCATTTGTCATAGAAAGTTGGTGTTTTGGCATCAAAATAATCTCGGAAGCCTATACTCGTTAAATTTGACATAGAAGAACAATAAAAAGTGTACATCGAACAAGTTTGATGACCCGAAGTTGAGCTCTCTCTATGAAGGAGCTTTTAACGGTTTTGTCCATTTGTCATAGAAAGTTCGTGTTTTGGCATCAAAAGAATATCGGAAGCTTATACTCGTAAAATTGGACATAGAAGAACAATAGAAGTGTACACCGGACAACTTTGATGGTCCGAAGTTGCTCAACTCTCTTTATGCAGGAGCTTTTAGCGGTTTTTGTCCATTTGTAATAGAAAGTTGTTGTTTTGGCATCGAAATAATCCACGAAGCTTATACTCATAAAATTGGACATAGAAGAACAATAAAAAGTGTACACCGAGCAACTTTGATGGTCCGAAGTTGCTCAACTCTCTCTATAGAGGAGCTTTTAACGGTTTTGACCATTTGTCATAGAAAGTTGGTGTTTTGGTATCGAAATAATCTCGGAAGGGTATACTAGTAAAATTTGACATAGAAGAACAATAAAATGAGTACACCGAGCAACTTTGATGGTCCGAAGTTCAGCTCTCTTTATGGTGGAGCTTTTAACGGTTTTGTCCATTTTTAATAGAAAGTTGTTGTTTTGGCATTGAAATAATCTAAGAAGCTTCTACTCGTAAAATTTGTCATAGAAAAATAATAAAAAGTGTAAACCGAGCAACTTTGATGCTCCGAAGTTGCTCAACTCTCTCTATAGAGGTGCTTGTAACGGTTTTGTCCATTTGTAATTGAAAGTTGTTGTTTTGGCATCGAAATAATCTACGAAGCTTATACTCGTAAAATTGGACATAGAAGAACAATAAAAAGTGTACACCGAGCAACTTTGATGGTCCGAATTGCTCAACTCTCTCTATGGAAGAGCTCTTAACGGGTTTGTCCATTTATAATAGAAAGTTGGTGTTTTGGCATCGAAACGATCTACGAAGCTTATACTCGTAAAATTTGACATAGAAGAACAATAAAAAGAGTACACCGAGCAACTTTGATATTCCGAAGTTGCTCAACTCTCTGTATAGTGGTGCTTTTAACGGTTTTGTCCATTCGTAATAGAAAGTGTACGCCGAGCATTTTTGATGGTCCGAAGTTGCTCAACTCTCTCTCTGGAGGAGCTTTTAACGATTTTGTCCATTTCTCATAGAAAGTTCGTGTTTTGGGATCGAAATAATCTCGGATGCTTATACTCGTAAAATTTGACATAGAAGAACAATAAAAAGTGTACACGGAGCAACTTTGATGGTCCGAAGTTGCTCAACTCTCTTTATGGAGGAGCTTTTAACGGTTTTGTCCATTTGTCATAGAAAGTTGGTGTTTTGGCATCGAAATAATCTCGGATGCTTATACTCGTAAAATTTGACATAGAAGAACAATAAAAAGTGTACACGGAGCAACTTTGATGGTCCGAAGTTGCTCAACTCTCTTTATGGAGGAGCTTTTAACGGTTTTGTCCATTTGTCACAGAAAGTTGGTGTTTTGGCATCGAAATAATCTCGGAAGCTTATACTTGTTAAATTTGACATAGAAGAACAATAAAATGGGTACTTCGACAAAGTTTGATGGTCCGATGTTGAGCTCTCTCTATGGTGGAGCTTTTAACAGTTTTGTCTATTTGTAAAAGAAAGTTATTGTTTTGGCATCGAAATAATCGACAAAGCATATACTCGTAAAATTGGACATAGAAGAACAATAAAAAGTGTACACCAACCAACTTTGATGGTCCGAAGTTGCTTAACTCTCTCTATGGTGGAGCTTTTAACGATTTTCTCCATTTGTAACTGAAAGTTGTTGTTTTGACATCGAACTAATCTACGAAGCTTATACTCATAGAGTTGGACATAGAAGAACAATAAAAAGTTTACACCGAGCAACTTTGATGGTCCGAAGTTGATCAACTCTCTCTATGGAGGTGCTTTTAACGATTTTGTCCATTTGTAACTGAAAGTTGTTGTTTTGGCATCGAAATAATCTACGAAACTTATACTCGTAAAATTGGACATAAAAGAACAATAAAAAGTGTACATCGAGCAACGTTGATGGTCCGAAGTTGAGCTCTCTCTCTGGTGGTGCTTTTAACATTTTTGTCTATTTGTAACTGAAAGTTGTTTTTTGGCATCGAAATAATCGACGAAGCTTATACTCGTAAAATTGGATATAGAAGAACAATAAAAAGTGTACATCGAACAAGTTTGATGACCCGAAGTTTCTCAACTCTCTCTATGAAGGAGCTTTTAACGGTTTTGTCCATTTGTCATAGAAAGTTCGTGTTTTGGCATCGAAATAATATCGGAAGCTTATACTCGTAAAATTTGACATAGAAGAACAATAGAAGTGTACACCGGAAAACTTTGATGGTCCGAAGTTGCTCAACTCTCTTTATGCAGGAGCTTTTAACGGTTTTGTCCATTTGTCATGGAAAGTTGGTGTTTTAGCATCGAAATAATCTCGGAAGCCTATACTCGTTAAATTTGACATACAAGAACAATAAAAAGTGTACACCGAGCAACTTTGATGGTCCGAAGTTGCTCAACTCTCTCTATAGAGGAGCTTTTAACGGTTTTGACCATTTGTCATAGAAAGTTGGTGTTTTGGTATCGAAATAATCTCGGAAGGGTATACTAGTAAAATTTGACATAGAAGAACAATAAAATGTGTACACCGAGCAACTTTGATGGTCCGAAGTTCACCTCTCTTTATGGTGGAGCTTTTAACGGTTTTGTCCATTTTTAATAGAAAGTTGTTGTTTTGGCATTGAAATAATCTAAGAAGCTTCTACTCGTAAAATTTGTCATAGAAAAATAATAAAAAGTGTAAACCGAGCAACTTTGATGGTCCGAAGTTGCTCAACTCTCTCTATGGAGATGCTTGTAACGGTTTTTTCCATTTGTAATTGAAAGTTGTTGTTTTGGCATCGAAATAATCTACGAAGCTTATACTCGTAAAATTGGACATAGAAGAACAATAAAAAGTGTACACCGAGCAACTTTGATGGTCCGAATTGCTCAACTCTCTCTATGGAAGAGCTCTTAACGGGTTTGTCCATTTATAATAGAAAGTTGGTGTTTTCGCATCGAAACGATCTACGAAGCTTATACTCGTAAAATTTGACATAGAAGAACAATAAAAAGCTTATACACCGAGCAACTTTGATATTCCGAAGTTGCTCAACTCTCTGTATAGTGGTGCATTTAACGGTTTTGTCCATTCGTAATAAAAAGTTGTTGTTTTGACATCGAAATAATCTAGGATGCTTATACTCGTAAAATTGGACATAGAAGAACAATAAAAAGTGTACGCCGAGCATTTTTGATGGTCCGAAGTTGCTCAACTCTCTCTCTGGAGGAGCTTTTAACGGTTTTGTCCATTTGTCACAGAAAGTTGGTGTTTTGGCATCGAAATAATCTCGGAAGCTTATACTTGTTAAATTTGACATAGAAGAACAATAAAATGGGTACTTCGACCAACTTTGATGGTCCGATGTTGAGCTCTCTCTATGGTGGAGTTTTTAACGGTTTTGTCTATTTGTAAAAGAAAGTTATTGTTTTGGCATCGAAATAATCGACAAAGCATATACTAGTAAAATTGGACATAGAAGAACAATAAAAAGTGTACACCGACCAACTTTGATGGTCCGAAGTTGCTTAACTCTCTCTATGGTGGAGCTTTTAACGATTTTGTCCATTTGTAACTGAAAGTTGTTGTTTTGACATCGAACTAATCTTCGAAGCTTATACTCATAGAGTTGGACATAGAAGAACAATAAAAAGTGTACACCGAGCAACTTTGATGGTCCGAAGTTGCTCAACTCTCTCTATGGAGGTGCTTTTAACGATTTTGTCCATTTGTAACTGAAAGTTGTTGTTTTGGCATCGAAATAATCTACGAAACTTATACTCGTAAAATTGGACATAGAAGAACAATAAAAAGTGTACATCGAGCAACGTTGATGGTCCGAAGTTGAACTCTCTCTCTGGTGGTGCTTTTAACATTTTTGTCTATTTGTAATAGAAAGTTGTTTTTTGGCATCGAAATAATCGACGAAGCTTATACTCGTAAAATTGGATATAGAAGAACAATAAAAAGTGTACATCGAACAAGTTTGATGACCCGAAGTTTCTCAACTCTCTCTATGAAGGAGCTTTTAACGGTTTTGTCCATTTGTCATAGAAAGTTCGTGTTTTGGCATCGAAATAATATCGGAAGCTTATACTCGTAAAATTTGACATAGAAGAACAATAGAAGTGTACACCGGACAACTTTGATGGTCCGAAGTTGCTCAACTCTCTTTATGCAGGAGCATTTTAACGGTTTTGTCCATTTGTCATAGAAAGTTGGTGTTTTAGCATCGAAATAATCTCGGAAGCCTATACTCGTTAAATTTGACATACAAGAACAATAAAAAGTGTACACCGAGCAACTTTGATGGTCCGAAGTTGAGCTCTCTCTATGGTGGAGCTTTTAACATTTTTGTCTATTTGTAATTGAAAGTTGTTGTTTTGGCATCGAAATAATCGACGAAGCTCATACTCGTAAAATTGGACATAGAAGAAGAATAAAAAGTGTACATCGAAAACGTTTAATGATCCGAAGTTTCTCAACTCTATCTATGGATGAGCTTTTAACGGTTTTGTCCATTTGTTGTAATAGAAAGTTGTTGTTTTGGCATCGAAATAATCGACGAAGCTTATACTCGTAAAATTGGACATAGAAGAAGAATAAAAAGTGTACATCGAAAAAGTTTAATGATCCGAAGTTTCTCAACTCTATCTATGGATGAGCTTTTAACGGTTTTGTCCATTTGTAATAGAAAGTTGTTGTTTTGGCATCGAAATAATCTACGAAGCTTATACTCGTAAAATTGGACAATGAAGAACAATAAAAAGTGTACACTGAGCAACTTTGATGGTCCGAAGTTGCTCAATTCTCTCTATAGAGGAGTTTTTAACGGTTTTGTCCATTTGTCATAGAAAGTTGGTGTTTTGGTATCGAAATAATCTCGGAAGGTTATACTAGTAAAATTTGACATAGAAGAACAATAAAATGTATACACCGAGCAACTTTGATGGTCCGAAGTTGAGCTCTCTTTATGGTGGAGCTTTTAACGGTTTTGTCTATTTTTAATAGAAAGTTGTTGTTTTGTCATTGAAATAATCTACGAAGCTTCTACTCGTAAAATTTTACATAGAAGAACAATAAAAAGTGTACACGGAGCAACTATGATGGTCCGAAGTTGCTCAGGTCTCTTTATGTAGGAGCTTTTTACGGTTTTGTCCATTTGTCATAGAAAGTTGGTGTTTTGGCATCGAAATAATCTCGGAAGCTTATACTGGTTAAATTTGACATAGAAGAACAATAAAAAGTGTACACCGACCAACTTTGATGGTCCGAAGTTGAGCTCTCTCTATGGTGGAGCTTTTAACGTTTTTGTCTATTTGTAATAGAAAGTTGTTGTTTTGGCATCGAAATAATGTACGAAGCTTATACTCGTAAAATTTGACATAGAAGAACAATAAAAAGTGTACACCGACCAACTTTGATGGTCCGAAGTTGATCTCTCTCTATGGTGGAGCTTTTAACGTTTTTGTCTATTTGTAATAGAAAGTTGTTGTTTTGGCATCGAAATAATCTACGAAGCTTATACTCGTAAAATGGGACATAGAAGAACAATAAAAAGTGTACATTGAACAAGTTTGATGATCCGAAGTTTCTCAACTCTATCTATGGATGAGCTTTTAACGGTTTTTGTCCATTTGCAATAGAAAGTTGTTGTTTTGGCATCAAAATAATCCACGAAGCTTATACTCATAAAATTGGACATAGAAGAACAATAAAAAGTGTACACCGAGCAACTTTGATGGTCCGAAGTTGCTCAACTCTCTCTATAGAGGAGCTTTTAACGGTTTTGACCATTTGTCATAGAAAGTTGGTGTTTTGGTATCGAAATAATCTCGGAAGCTTATACTTGTTAAATTTGACATAGAAGAACAATAAAATGTGTACACCGACCAACTTTGATGGTCCGATGTTGAGCTCTCTCTATGGTGGAGCTTTTAATGGTTTTGTCTATTTGTAATAGAAAGTTGTTGTTTTGGCATCGAAATAATCGACAAAGCTTATACTCGTAAAATTGGACATAGAAGAATAATAAAAAGTGTACACCGACCAACTTTGATGGTCCGAAGTTGCTCAACTCTCTCTATGGTGGAGCTTTTAACGATTTTGTCCATTTATAACTGAAAGTTGTTGTTTTGACATCGAACTAATCTACGAAGCTTATACTCATAGAGTTGGACATAGAATAACAATAAAAAGTGTACACCGAGCAACTTTGATGGTCCGAAGTTGCTCAACTCTCTCTATGGAGGTGCTTTTAACGATTTTGTCCATTTGTAACTGAAAGTTGTTGTTTTGGCATCGAAATAATCTACGAAACTTATACTCGTAAAATTGGATATAGAAGAACAATAAAAAGTGTACATCGAGCAACGTCGATAGTCCGAAGTTGAGCTCTCTCTATGGTGGAGCTTTTAACATTTTTGTCTATTTGTAATAGAAAGTTGTTTTTTGGCACGCAATAATTGACGAAGCTTATACTCGTAAAATTGGATATAGAAGAACAATAAAAAGTGTACATCGAACAAGTTTGATGACCCGAAGTTTCTCAACTCTCTCTATGAAGGTGCTTTTAACGGTTTTGTCCATTTGTCATAGAAAGTTCGTGTTTTGGCATCGAAATAATATCGGAAGCTTATACTCGTAAAATTTGACATAGAAGAACAATAGAAGTGTACACCGGACAACTTTGATGGTCCGAAGTTGCTCAACTCTCTTTATGCAGGAGCTTTTAACGGTTTTGTCCATTTGTCATAGAAAGTTGGTGTTTTAGCATCGAAATAATCTCGGAAGCCTATACTCGTTAAATTTGACATACAAGAACAATAAAAAGTGTACACCGAGCAACTTTGATGGTCCGAAGTTGAGCTCTCTCTATGGTGAATCTTTTAACATTTTTGTCTATTTGTAATAGAAAGTTGTTGTTTTGGCATCGAAATAATCGACGAAGCTTATACTCGTAAAATTGGACATAGAAGAAGAATAAAAAGTGTACATCGAAAAAGTTTAATGATCCGAAGTTTCTCAACTCTATCTATGGATGAGCTTTTAACGGTTTTGTCCATTTGTAATAGAAAGTTGTTGTTTTGGCATCGAAATAATCTACGAAGCTTATACTCGTAAAGTTGAACATAGAAGAACAATAAAAAGTGTACACCGAGCAACTTTGATGGTCCGAAGTTGCTCAATTCTCTCTATAGAGGAGTTTTTAACGATTTTGTCCATTTGTCATAGAAAGTTGGTGTTTTGGTATCGAAATAATCTCGGAAGGTTATACTAGTAAAATTTGACATAGAAGAACAATAAAATGTATACACCGAGCAACTTTGATGGTCCGAAGTTGAGCTCTCTTTATGGTGGAGCTTTTAACGGTTTTGTCTATTTTTAATTGAAAGTTGTTGTTTTGTCATTGAAATAATCTACGAAGCTTCTACTCGTAAAATTTTACATAGAAGAACAATAAAAAGTGTACACGGAGCAACTTTGATGGTCCGAAGTTGCTCAGGTCTCTTTATGGAGGAGCTTTTAACGGTTTTGTCCATTTGTCATAGAAAGTTGGTGTTTTGGCATCGAAATAATCTCGGAACTTATACTGGTTAAATTTGACATAGAAGAACAATAAAAAGTGTACACCGACCAACTTTGATGGTCCAAAGTTGAGCTCTCTCTATGGTGAGGCTTTTAACGTTTTTGTCTATTTGTAATAGAAAGTTGTTGTTTTGGCATCGAAATAATGTACGAAGCTTATACTCGTAAAATTTGACATAGAAGAACAATAAAAAGTGTACACCGACCAACTTTGATGGTCCGAAGTTGAGCTCTCTCTATGGTGGAGCTTTTAACGTTTTTGTCTATTTGTAATAGAAAGTTGTTGTTTTGGCATCGAAATAATCTACGAAGCTTATTCTCGTAAAATTGGACATAGAAGAACAATAAAAAGTGTACATCGAGCAACGTCGATGGTCCGAAGTTGAGCTCTCTCTATGGTGGAGCTTTTAACATTTTTGTCTATTTGTAATAGAAAGTTGTTTTTTGGCATCGAAATAATTGACGAAGCTTATACTCGTAAAATTGGATATAGAAGAACAATAAAAAGTGTACATCGAACAAGTTTGATGACCCGAAGTTTCTCAACTCTCTCTATGAAGGTGCTTTTAACGGTTTTGTCCATTCGTTATAGAAAGTTCGTGTTTTGGCATCGAAATAATATCGGAAGCTTATACTCGTAAAATTTGACATAGAAGAACAATAGAAGTGTACACCGGACAACTTTGATGGTCCGAAGTTGCTCAACTCTCTTTATGCAGGAGCTTTTAACGGTTTTGTCCATTTGTCATAGAAAGTTGGTGTTTTAGAATCGAAATAATCTCGGAAGCCTATACTCGTTAAATTTGACATACAAGAACAATAAAAAGTGTACACCGAGCAACTTTGATGGTCCGAAGTTGAGCTCTCTCTATGGTGAATCTTTTAACATTTTTGTCTATTTGTAATAGAAAGTTGTTGTTTTGGCATCGAAATAATCGACGAAGCTTATACTCGTAAAATTGGACATAGAAGAAGAATAAAAAGTGTACATCGAAAACGTTTAATGATCCAAAATTTCTCAACTCTATCTATGGATGAGCTTTTAACGGTTTTGTCCATTTGTAATAGAAAGTTGTTGTTTTGGCATCGAAATAATCTACGAAGCTTATACTCGTAAAGTTGGACATAGAAGAACAATAAAAAGTGTACACCGAGCAACTTTGATGGTCCGAAGTTGCTCAATTCTCTCTATAGAGGAGTTTTTAACGATTTTGTCCATTTGTCATAGAAAGTTGGTGTTTTGGTATCGAAATAATCTCGGAAGGTTATACTAGTAAAATTTGACATAGAAGAACAATAAAATGTATACACCGAGCAACTTTGATGGTCCGAAGTTGAGCTCTCTTTATGGTGGAGCTTTTAACGGTTTTGTCTATTTTTAATAGAAAGTTGTTGTTTTGTCATTGAAATAATCTACGAAGCTTCTACTCGTAAAATTTTACATAGAAGAACAATAAAAAGTGTACACGGAGCAACTTTGATGGTCCGAAGTTGCTCAGGTCTCTTTATGGAGGAGCTTTTTAACGGTTTTGTCCATTTGTCATTGAAAGTTGGTGTTTTGGCATCGAAATAATCTCGGAACTTATACTGGTTAAATGTGACATAGAATTACAATAAAAAGTGTACACCGACCAACTTTGATGGTCCGAAGTTGAGCTCTCTCTATGGTGGAGCTTTTAACGTTTTTGTCTATTTGTAATAGAAAGTTGTTGTTTTGGCATCGAAATAATGTACGAAGCTTATACTCGTAAAATTTGACATAGAAGAACAATAAAAAGTGTACACCGACCAACTTTGATGGTCCGAAGTTGAGCTCTCTCTATGATGGAGCTTTTAACGTTTTTGTCTATTTGTAATAGAAAGTTGTTGTTTTGGCATCGAAATAATCTACGAAGCTTATTCTCGTAAAATTGGACATAGAAGAACAATAAAAGTGTACAATGAACAAGTTTGATGATCCGAAGTTTCTCAACTCTATCTATGGATGAGCTTTTAACGGTTTTTGTCCATTTGTAATAGAAAGTTCGTGTTTTGGCATCGAAATAATATCGGAAGCTTATACTCGTAAAATTTGACATAGAAGAACAATAGAAGTTTACACCGGGCAACTTTGATGGTCCGAAGTTGCTCAATTTTCTTTATGCAGGAGCTTTTAACGGTTTTGTCCATTTGTCATAGAAAGTTGGTCTTTTAGCATCGAAATAATCTCGAAAGCCTATACTCATTAAATTTGACATACAAGAACAATAAAAAGTGTACACCGAGCAACTTTGATGGTCCGAAGTTGAGCTCTCACTATGGTGGAGCTTTTAACATTTTTGTCTATTTGTAATAGAAAGTTGTTGTTTTGGCATCGAAATAATCGACGAAGCTTATACTCGTAAAATTGGACATAGAAAAACAATAAAAAGTGTACACCGAGCAACTTTGATGGTCCGAAGTTGCTCAATTCTCTCTATAGAGGAGTTTTTAACGGTTTTGTCCATTTGTCATAGAAAGTTGGAGTTTTGGTATTGAAATAATCTCGGAAGGTTATACTAGTAAAATTTGACATAGAAGAACAATAAAATGTATACACCGAGCAACTTTGATGGTCCGAAGTTGAGCTCTCTTTATGGTGGAGCTTTTAACGGTTTTGTCTATTTTTAATAGAAAGTTGTTGTTTTGTCATTGAAATAATCTACGAAGCTTCTCCTCGTAAAATTTTACATAGAAGAACAATAAAAAGTGTATACGGAGCAACTTTGATGGTCCGAAGTTGCTCAGGTCTCTTTATGGAGGAGCTTTTAACGGTTTTGTCCATTTGTCATAGAAAGTTGGTGTTTTGGCATCGAAATAATCTCGGAAGCTTATACTGGTTAAATTTGACATAGAAGAACAATAAAAAGTGTACACCGACCAACTTTGATGGGCCGAAGTTGAGCTCTCTCCATGGTGGAGCTTTTAACGTTTTTGTCTATTTGTAATAGAAAGTTGTTGTTTTGGCATCGAAATAATCTATGATGCTTATACTCGTAAACTTGGACATAGAAGAACAATAAAAAGTGTACGCCGAGCATTTTTGATGGTCCGAAGTTGCTCAACTCTCTCTCTGGATGAGCTTTTAACGATTTTGTCCATTTCTCATAGAAAGTCGATGTTTTGGCATCGAAATAATCTCGGATGCTTATACTCATAAAATTTGACATAGAAGAACAATAAAAAGTGTACACGGAGCAACTTTTATGGTCCGAAGTTGCTCAGGTCTCTTTATGGAGGAGCTTTTAACGGTTTTGTCCATTTGTCATAGGAAGTTGGTGTTTTGGCTTCGAAATAATCTCGGAAGCTTATACTGGTTGAATTTGACATAGAAGAATAATAAGAAGTGTACACCGACCAACTTTGATGGTCCGAAGTTGAGCTCTCTCTATGGTGGAGCTTTTAACGTTTTTGTGTATTTGTAATAGAAAGTTGTTGTTTTGGCATCGAAATAATGTACGAAGCTTATACTCGTAAAATTTGACATAGAACAACAATAAAAAGTGTACACCGATCAACTTTGATGGTCCGAAGTTGAGCTCTGTCTATGGCGGATCTTTTAACGTTTTTGTCTATTTGTAATAGAAAGTTGTTGTTTTGGCTTCGAAATAATCTACGAAGCTTATACTCGTAAAATTGGACATAGAAGAACAATAAAAATTGTACACCGAGCAACTTTGATGGTCCGAATTGCTCAACTCTCTCTATGGAAGAGCTCTTAACGGGTTTGTCCATTTGTAATAGAAAGTTGGTGTTTTGGCATCGTAATGATCTACGAAGCTTATACTCGTAAAATTTGACATAGAAGAACAATAAAAAGAGTACACCGAGCAACTTTGATATTCCGAAGTTGCTCAACTCTCTGTATAGTGGTGCTTTTAACGGTTTTGTCTATTCGTAATAGAAAGTTGTTGTTTTGACATCGAAATAATCTAGGATGCTTATACTCGTAAAATTGGACATAAAAGAACAATAAAAAGTGTACGCCGAGTATTTTTGATGGTCCGAAGTTGCTCAACTCTCTCTCTGGAGGAGCTTTTAACGATTTTGTCCATTTCTCATAGAAAGTTGGTGTTTTGGCATCGAAATAATCTCGGATGCTTATACTCTTAAAATTTGACATTGAAGAACAATAAAAAGTGTACACGGAGCAACTTTGATGGTCCGAAGTTGCTCAACTCTCTCTCTGGATGAGCTTTTAACGATTTTGTCCATTTCTCAAAGAAAGTTGATGTTTTGGCATCGAAATAATCTCGGATGCTTATACTCGTAAAATTTGACATAGAAGAACAATAAAAAGTGTACACGGAGCAACTTTGATGGTCCGAAGTTGCTCAGGTCTCTTTATGGAGGAGCTTTTAACGGTTTTGTCCATTTGTCATAGAAAGTTGGTGTTTTGGCATCGAAATAATCTCGGAAGCTTATACTGGTTGAATTTGACATAGAAGAACAATAAGAAGTGTACACCGACCAACTTTGATGGTCCGAAGTTGAGCTCTCTCTATGGTGGAGCTTTTAACGTTTTTGTCTATTTGTAATAGAAAGTTGTTGTTTTGGCATCGAAATAATGTACGAAGCTTATACTCGTAAAATTGGACATAGAAGAACAATAAAAAGTGTACACCGAGCAACTTTGATGGTCCGAAGTTGCTCAATTCTCTCTATAGAGGAGTTTTTAACGGTTTTGTCCATTTTTCATAGAAAGTTGGTGTTTTGGTATCGAGATAATCTCGGAAGGTTATACTAGTAAAATTTGACATAGAAGAACAATAAAATGTATACACCGAGCAACTTTGATGGTCCGAAGTTGAGCTCTCTTTATGGTGGAGCCTTTAACGATTTTGTCTATTTTTAATAGAAAATTGTTGTTTTGTCATTGAAATAATCTACGAAGCTTCTACTCGTAAAATTTTACATAGGAGAACAATAAAAAGTGTACACCGAGCAACTTTGATGGTCCAAAGTTGCTCAACTCTCTTTATGCAGGAGCTTTTAACGGTTTTGTCCATTTGTCATAGAAAGTTGGTGTTTTAGCATCGAAATAATCTCGGAAGCATATACTCGTTAAATTTGACATACAAGAACAATAAAAAGTGTACACCGAGCAACTTTGATGGTCTGAAGTTGAGCTCTCTCTATGTTGGAGCTTTTAACATTTTTGTCTCTTTGTAATAGAAAGTTGTTGTTTTGGCATCGAAATAATCTACGAAGCTTATACTCGTAAAATTGGACATAGAAGAACAATAAAAAGTGTACACCGAGCAACTTTGATGGTCCGAATTGCTCAACTCTCTCTATGGAAGAGCTCTTAACGGGTTTGTCCATTTGTAATAGAAAGTTGGTGTTTTGGCATCGAAATGATCTACGAAGCTTATACTCGTAAAATTTGACATAGAAGAACAATAAAAAGTGTACACCGGGCAACTTTGATGGTCCGAAGTTGCTCAACTCTCTTTATGTAGGAGCTTTTAACGGTTTTGTCCATTTGTCATAGAAAGTTGGTCTTTTAGCATCGAAATAATCTCGGAAGCCTATACTCGTTAAATTTGACATACAAGAACAATAAAAAGTGTACACCGAGCAACTTTGATGGTCCGAAGTTGAGCTCTCTCTATGGTGGAGCTTTTAACATTTTTGCCTATTTGTAATAGAAAGTTGTTGTTTTGGCATCGAAATAATCTACGAAGCTTATACTCGTAAAATTGGACATAGAAGAACAATAAAAAGTGTACACCGAGCAACTTTGATGGTCCGAATTGCTCAACTCTCTCTATGGAAGAGCTCTTAACGGGTTTGTCCATTTGTAATAGAAAGTTGGTGTTTTGGCATTGAAATGATCTACGAAGCTTATACTCGTAAAATTTGACATAGAAGAACAATAAAAAGGGTACACCGAGCAACTTTGATATTCCGAAGTTGCTCAACTCTCTGCATAGTGGTGCTTTTAACAGTTTTGTCCATTCGTAATAGAAAGTTGTTGTTTTGACATCGAAATAATCTAGGATGTTTATACTCGTAAAATTGGACATAGAAGAACAATAAAAAGTGTACGCCGAGCATTTTTGATGGTCCGAAGTTGCTCAACTCTCTCTCTGGAGGAGCTTTTAACGATTTTGTCCATTTCTCATAGAAAGTTGGTGTTTTGGCATCGAAATAATCTCGGATGCTTATACTCGTAAAATTTGACATAGAAGAACAATAAAAAGTGTACACGGAGCAACTTTGATGGTCCGAAGTTGCTCAACTCTCTTTATGGAGGATCTTTTAACGGTTCTGTTTATTTGTCACAGAAAGTTGGTGTTTTGGCATCGAAATAATCTCGGAAGCTTATACTTGTTAAATTTGACATAGAAGAACAATAAAATGTGTACACCGACCAACTTTGATGGTCCGATGTTGAGCTCTCTCTATGGTGGAGCTTTTAACGGTTTTGTCTATTTGTAATAGAAAGTTGTTGTTTTGGCATCGAAATAATCGACAAAGCTTATACTCGTAAAATTGGACATAGAAGAACAATAAAAAGTGTACACCGACCAACTTTGATGGTCCGAAGTTGCTTAACTCTCTCTATGGTGGAGCTTTTAACGATTTTGTCCATTTGTAACTGAAAGTTGTTGTTCTGACATCGAACTAATCTACGAAGCTTATACTCATAGAGTTGGACATAGAAGAACAATAAAAAGTGTACACCGAGCAACTTTGATGGTACGAAGTTGCTCAACTCTCTCTATGGAGGTGCTTTTAACGATTTTGTCCATTTGTAGGAGCTTTTATACACCGAGCAACTTTGATGGTCCGAAGTTGCTCAAATCTCTTCATGCAGGAGCTTTTTACGGTTTTGTCCATTTGTCATAGAAAGTTGGTGTTTTGGCATCGAAATAATCTCGGAAGCCTATTCTCGTTAAAATTGACATAGAATAACAATAAAAAGTGTACACCGAGCAACTTTGATGGTCCGAAGTTGCTCAACTCTCTCTATGGTCCGGCTTTTGAAGGTTTTGTCTATTTGTAATAGAAAGTTGTTGTTTTGGCACCGAAATAATCTACGAAACTTAAACTCGTAAAATTGGACATAGAAGAACAATAAAAAGTGTACATCGTGCAACGTTGATGGTCTGAAGTTTCTCAACTCTCTGTATAGTGGAGCTTTTAACATTTTTGTCTATTTGTAATAGAAAGTTGTTTTTTGGCATCGAAATAATCGACGAAGCTTATACTCATAAAATTGGATATAGAAGAACAATAAAAAGTGTACATCGAACAAGTTTGATGATCCGAAGTTTCTCAACTCTCTCTATGAAGGAGCTTTTAACGGTTTTGTCCATTTGTCATAGAAAGTTCGTGTTTTGGCATCGAAATAATATCGGAAGCTTATACTCGTAAAATTTGACATAGAAGAACAATAAAAAGTGTACACCGGGCAACTTTGTTGGTCCGAAGTTGAGCCCTCTTTAAGGTGGAGCTTTTAACGGTTTTGTCTATTTTGAATAGAAGATTGTTGTTTTGGCATTGAAATAATCTACGAAGCTTCTACTCGTAAAATTTGTCATAGAAAAATAATAAAAAGTGTAAACCGAGCAACTTTGATGGTCCGAAGTTGCTCAACTCTCTCTATAGAGGAGATTTTAACGGTTTTGTCCATTTGCCATAGAAAGTTGGTGTTTTGGTATCGATATAATCTCGGAAGGTTATACTAGTAAAATTTGACAAAGAAGAACAATAAAATGTGTACACCGAGCAACTTTGATGGTCTGAAGTTGAGCTCTCTTTAAGGTGGAGCTTTTAACGGTTTTGTCTATTTTTAATAGAAAATTGTTGTTTTGGCATTGAAATAATCTACGAAGCTTCTACTCGTAAAATTTGTCATAGAAAAATAATAAAAAGTGTAAATCGAGCAACTTTGATGGTCTGAAGTTGCTCAACTCTCTTTATGGAGGTGCTTTTAACGGTTTTGTCCATTTAAAATTGAAAGTTGTTGTTTTGGCATTGAAATAATCTACGAAGCTTATACTCGTAAAATTGGACATAGAAGAACAATAAAAAGTGTACACCGAGGAACTTTGATGGACCGAAATGCTCAACTCTCTCTATAGAGGAGTTTTTAAAGGTTTTGTCCATTTGTAATAGAAAGTTGGTGTTTTGGCATCGAAATAATCTACGAAGTTATACTCATAAAATTGGACATAGAAGAACAATAAAAAGTGTACACCGAGCAACTTTGATTCTCCGAAGTTGCTCAAATCTCTCTATGGAGGAGCTTTTAACTGTTTTGTCCATTTGTCATAGAAATTTGGTGTTTTGGCAACGAAATAATATCGGAAGCTTATACTCGTAAAATTTGACATAGAAGAATAATAAAAAGTGTACATCGAACAAGTTTGATGATCCGAAGTTTCTCAACTCTCTCTATGAAGGAGCTTTTAACGGTTTTGTCCATTTGTGATAGAAAGTTCGTGTTTTGGCATCGAAATAATATCAGAAGCTTATACTCGTAAAATGTGACATAGAAGAACAATAAAAAATTTACACCGAGCAACTTTGATGGTCCGAAGTTGCTCAACTTTATTTATGGAGGAGCTTTTAAAGGTTTGTTCCATTTGTCATAGAAAGTTGTTGTTTGGCATCGAAATAAACTCAGAAGCTTATACTCGTAAAATTTGACATAGAAGAACAATAAAAAGTGTACACGGAGCAACTTTGATGGTCCGAAGTTGCTCAACTCTCTTTATGCAGGAGCTTTTAACGGTTTTATCCATTTTTCATAGAATGTTGGTGTTTTGGCATCGAAATAATCTCGGAAGCCTATACTCGTTAAATTTGACATAGAAGAACAATAAAAAGTGTACACCGAGCAACTTTGATTGTCCGAAGCTGAGCTCTTTCTATGGTGGAGCTTTTAATGGTTTGGTGTATTTGTAATAGAAAGTTGATGTTTTGGCATCGAAATAATCGACGAAGCTTATACTCGTAAAATTGAACATAGAAGAACAATAAAAAGTATACACCCACCAACTTTGACGGTTTGACGTTGCTCAACTCTCTCTATGGAGAGCTTTTAACGGTTTCATCGAAATAATCTATGAAGCTTATACTCATAAAGTTGGACATAGAAGAACAATAAAAAGTGTACACCGAGCAACTTTGATGGTCCGAAGTTGCTCAACTCTCTCTATGGATGTGCTTTTAGCAGTTTTGTCCATTTATAACTGAAAGTTGTTGTTTTGGCATCGAAATAATCTACGAAGCTTATACTCGTAAAATTGGACATAGAAGAACAATAAAAAGTGTACACCAAGCAACTTTGATGATCCGAAGTTGCTCAACTCTCTCTCTTGAGGAACGTTTTACGGTTTTGTCCATTTGTCATAGAAAGTTGGTGTTTTGATATCGAAATAATCTCGGAAGGTTATACTCGTAAAATTTGACGTAGAAGAACAATAAAAAGTGTACATCGACCAACTTTGGCGGTCCGAAGTTGCTCAACTCTCTCTATGGAAGAGTTTTTAACGGTTTTGTCCATTTGTAAGTGAAAGTTGTTGTTTTGGCATCGAAATAATCTATGAAGCTTATACTCATAAAGTTGGACAAAGAAGAACAATAAAAAGTGGACACCGAGCAACTTTGATGATCCGAAGTTGCTCAACTCTCTCTATGGAGGTACTTTTAACGGTTTTGTCCATTTGTAATAGAAAGCTGTTGTTTTGACATCGAAATAATCTTCGAAGCTTATACTCGTAAAATTGGACATAGAAGAACAATAAAAAGTGTACACCGAGCAACTTTGATGGTCCTAATTGCTCAACTCTCCCTATGGAGGAGCTTTTAACGGTTTTTTCCATTTGTAATAGAATGTTGGTGTTTTGGCATCGAAATAATCTACGAAGCTTATACTCGTAAAATTGGACATAGAAGAACAATAAAAAGTGTACACCGAGCAACTTTGATGGTCCGAAGTTGCTCAAATCTCTCTATGAAGGAGCTCTTAACGGTTTTGTCCGTTTGTCATAGAAAGTTGGTGTTTTGACATCGAAATAATATCAGAAGATTATACTCGTAAAATTTGACCTAGAAGAACAATAAAAAGTGTACACCGGGAACTTTGATGGTCCGAAGTTGCTCAACTCTCTTTATGAGGAGATTTTAACGGTTTTTTCGATTTGTCATAGAAAGTCGGTGTTTTGGCATCGAAATACTATCCGAATCTTATACTCGTAAAATTTGACGTAGAAGAACAATAAAAAGTGTACACCGGGAAACTTTGATGGTCCGAAGTTGCTCAACTTTTTTTATGGAGGAGCTTCTAAAGGTTTTTTCCATTTGTCAAAGAACGTTGGTGTTTTGGCATCGAAATACACTCAGAAGCTTATACTCGTAAAATTTGACATAGAAGAACAATAAAAAGTGTACACGGAGCAATTTTGATGGTCCGAAGTTGCTCAACTCTCTTTATGCAGGAGCTTTTAACGGTTTTATCCATTTTTCATAGATAAGTTGGTGTTTTGGCATCGAAATAATCTCGGAAGCCTATACTCGTTAAATTTGACATAGAAGAACAATAAAAAGTGTACACGGAGCAATTTTGATGGTCCGAAGTTGCTCAACTCTCTTTATGCAGGAGCTTTTAACGGTTTTATCCATTTTTCATAGAAAGTTGGTGTTTTGGCATCGAAATAATCTCGGAAGCCTATACTCATTAAATTTGACATAGAAGAACAATAACAAGTGTACACCGAGCAACTTTGATTGTCCGAAGCTGAGCTCTCTCTATGGTCGAGCTTTTAATGGTTTTGTCTATTTGTAATAGAAAGTTGATGTTTTGGCATCGAAATAATCGACGAAGCTTATACTCGTAAAATTGAACATAGAAGAACAATAAAAAGTGTACCCCGACCAACTTTAACGGTCCAAAGTTGCTCAACTCTCTCTATGGAGGAGCTTTTAACGGTTTTGTCCATTTGTAAGTGAAAGTTGTTGTTTTGGCATCGAAATAATCTATGAAGCTTATACTCATAAAGTTGGACATAGAAGAACAATAAAAAGTGTACACCGAGCAACTTTGATGGTCCGAAGTTGCTCAACTCTCTCTATGGATGTGCTTTTAGCGGTTTTGTCCATTTGTAACTGAAAGTTGTTGTTTTGGCATCGAAATAATCTACAAAACTTATACTCGTAAAATTGGACATAGAAGAACAATAAAAAGTGTACACCAAGCAACTTTGATGGTCCGAAGTTGCTCAACTCTCTCTCTTGAGGAACGTTTAACGGTTTTGTCCATTTGTCATAGAAAGTTGGTGTTTTGATATCGAAATAATCTCGGAAGGTTATACTCGTAAAATTTGACGTAGAAGAACAATAAAAAGTGTACACCGAGCAACTTTGATGGTCCGAAGTTGAGCTCTCTCTATGGTAGAACTTTTAACGGTTTTGTCTATTTGTAATAGAAAGTTGTTGTTTTGGCATCGAAATAATCTACGAAACTTCTACTCGTAAAATTTGACGTAGAAAAATAATAAAAAGTATAAATCGAGCAACTTTGATGGTCCGAAGTTGCTCAAATCTCTCTATGGAGGGGCTTTTAACGGTTTTGTCCATTTGTCATTGAAAGTTTGTGTTTTGGCATCGAAATAATATCGGAAGCTTATACTCGTAAAATTTGACATAGAAGAACAATAAATAGGGTACACCGGGCAACTTTGATGGTCCGAAGTTGCTCAACTCTCTCTATGAAAGAGCTTTCATTGGTTTTGTTCATTTGTCATAGAAATTTGGTATTTTGATATCGAAATAATCTCGGAAGGTTATACAAGTAAAATTTGACATAGAAGAACAATAAATAGTGTACACCGAGCAACTTTGATGGTCCGAAGTTGAGCTCTCTCTATGGTGGAGCTTTTAATGGTTTTGTCTATTTGTAATAGAAAGTTGATGTTTTGGCATCGAAATAATCGACGAAGCTTATACTCGTAAAATTGAACATAGAAGAACAATAAAAAGTGTACACCGACCAACTTTGACGGTCCGAAGTTGCTCAACTCTCTCCATGGAAGAACTTTTAACGGTTTTGTCCATTTGTAAGTGAAAGTTGTTGTTTTGGCATCGAAATAATCTATGAAGCTTATACTCATAAAGTTGGACATAGAAGAACAATAAAAAGTGTACACCGAGCAACTTTGATGGTCCGAAGTTGCTCAACTCTCTCCATGGATGTGCTTTTAGCGGTTTTGTCCATTTATAACTGAAAGTTGTTGTTTTGGCATCGAAATAATCTACGAAGCTTATACTCGTAAAATTGGACATAGAAGAACAATAAAAATTGTAAACCGAGAAACTTTGATTGTCCGAAGTTGCTCAACTCCCTCCATGGAGGAGCTTTTAACGGTTTTGTCCAATTGTCATAGAAAGTTGGTGTTTTGGTATCGAAATAATCTCGGAAGTTTATACTCGTAAAATTTGACATAGAAGAACAATAAAAAAAGTACAGCGAGCAACTTTGACGGTCCGAAGTTGAGCTCTCTCTATGGTGGAGCTTTTAACGGTTTTGTCTATTTGTAATAGAAAGTTGATGTTTTGGCATCGAAATAATCGACGAAGCTTATACTCGTAAAATTGAACATAGAAGAACAATAAAAAGTGTACACCGACCAACTTTGACGGTCCGAAGTTGCTCAACTCTCTCCATGGAAGAACTTTTAACGGTTTTGTCCATTTGTAAGTGAAAGTTGTTGTTTTGGCATCGAAATAATCTATGAAGCTTATACTCATAAAGTTGAACATAGAAGAACAATAAAAAGTGTACACCGAGCAACTTTGATGGTCCGAAGTTGCTCAACTCTCTCCATGGATGTGCTTTTAGCGGTTTTGTCCATTTATAACTGAAAGTTGTTGTTTTGGCATCGAAATAATCTACGAAGCTTATACTCGTAAAATTGGACATAGAAGAACAATAAAAATTGTAAACCGAGAAACTTTGATTGTCCGAAGTTGCTCAACTCCCTCCATGGAGGAGCTTTTAACGGTTTTGTCCAATTGTCATAGAAAGTTGGTGTTTTGGTATCGAAATAATCTCGGAAGTTTATACTCGTAAAATTTGACATAGAAGAACAATAAAAAAAGTACAGCGAGCAACTTTGACGGTCCGAAGTTGAGCTCTCTCTATGGTGGAGCTTTTAACGGTTTTGTCTATTTGTAATAGAAAGTTGTTGTTTTGGCATCGAAATAATCTACGAAACTTCTACTCGTAAAATTTGACGTAGAAAAATAATAAAAAGTATAAATCGAGCAACTTTGATGGTACGAAGTTGCTCCACTCTCTCTATGGAGGTGCTTTTAACGGTTTTGTCCATTTGTAATTGAGAGTTGTTGTTTTGGCATTGAAATAATATCGGAAGCTTATACTCGTAAAATTTGACATAGAAGAAGAATAAAAAGTGTACACGGGGCAACTATGATGGTCCGAAGTTACTCAACTCTCTTTATGAGAAGCTTTTAACGGTTTTTTCCATTTGTCATAGAAAGTCGGTGTTTTGGCATCGAAATAATATCGGAATCTTATACTCGTAAAATTTGACATAGAAGAACAACAAAAAGTGTACACCGAGCAACTTTGATATTCCGAAGTTGCTCAACTCACTGTATAGTGGTGCTTTTAACGGTTTTATCCATTCGTAATAGAAAGTTGTTGTTTTGACATCGAAATAATCTAGGATGCTTATACTCATAAAATTTGACATAGAAGAACAATAAAAAGTGTACACCGAGCATTTTCGATGGTCCGAAGTTGCTAAACTCTCTCTGTGGAGGAGCTCTTAACGATTTTCTCCATTTCTCATAGAAAGTTGGTGTTTTGGCATCGAAATAATCTCGGATGCTTATACTCGTAAAATTTGACGTAGAAGAACAATAAAAAGTGTACACGGAGCAACTTTGATGGTCCGAAGTTGCTCAACTCTTTTTATGGAGGAGTTTTTAACGGTTTTGTCCATTTGTCATAGAAAGTTGGTTTTTGGCATCGAAATAATCTCGGAAGCTTATACTCGTAAAATTGGACATAGAAGAACAATAAAAAGTGTACACCGAGCAACTTTGACGGTCCGAAGTTGCTCAACTCTCTATGTGGAGGACCTTTTAACGATTTTGTCCATTTCCCATTGAAAGTTGGTGTTTTGGCATCAAAATAATCTCGGATGCTTATACTCGTAAAAATTGACATAGAAGAACAATAAAAAGTGTACACGGAGCAACTTTGAAGGTCCGAAGTTGCTCAACTATCTCTATGGAGGTGCTTTCAACGATTTTGTCCATTTGTCATAGAAAGTTGGTGTTTTGGTATCAAAATAATCCCGGAAGGTTATACTCGTAAAATTCGACATAAAAGAACAGTAAAAAGTGTACACCGAGCAAGTTTGATGGTCCGAAGTTGAGCTCTCTCTATGATGGAGCTTTTAACGGTTTTGTCTATTTCTAAAAGAAAGTTATTGTTTTGACATCGAAATAGTATAGGATGCGTATACTCGTAAAATTGGACATAGAAGAACAATAAAAAGTGTAGACCGAGCATTTTTGATGGTCCGAAGTTTCTCAGCTCTCTCTGTGGAGGAGCTTTTAACGATTTTGTCCATTTCTCATAGAAAGTTGGTGTTTTGGCATCGAAATAATCGACGAAGCTTATACTCGTAAAATTGGACATAGAAGAACAATAAAAAGTGTACACCGAGCAACTTTGAAGGTCCGAAGTTGTTCAACTCTCTTTATGGAGGGGCTTTCAACGGTTTTGTCAATTTGTAAGAGAAAGTTGTTGTTTTGGAATCGAAATAATCAACGAAGCTTATACTCGTAAAATTGGACATATAAGAACAATAAAAAGTGTACACCGAGCAACTTTGATGGTTCGACGTTGCTCAACTCTCTCTATGGAGGTGCTTTTAACGGTTTTGTCCATTTGTAACTGAAAATTGTTGGTTTGGCATCGAAATAATCTACAAAGCTTATAGTCGTAAAATTGGACATATAAGAACAATAAAAAGTGTACATCGAGCAAGTTTGATGGTCCAAAGTTGCTCAACTCTATCTATGGATTAGCTTTTAACGGTTTTGTCCATTTGTAATAGAAAGTTATTGTTTTAGCATCGAAATAATCTACGAAGCTTAAACTCGTAAAATTGGACATAGGAGAACAATAAAAAGTGTACACCAAGCAACTTTGATGGTCCGAAGTTGCTCAACTCTCTCTCTTGCGGAACGTTTAACGGTTTTGTCCATTTGTCATAGAAAGTTGGTGTTTTGATATCGAAATAATCTCGGAAGGTTATACTCGTAAAATTTGACGTAGAAGAACAATAAAAACTGTACACCGAGCAACTTTGATGGTCCGAAGTTGAGCTCTCTCTATGGTGGAGCTTTTAACGGTTTTGTCTATTTGTAATAGAAAGTTGTTGTTTGGCATCGCAATAATCTACGAAGCTTCTACTCGTAAAATTTGACATAGAAAAACAATAAAAAGTGTAAACCGAGCAACTTTGATGGTCCGAAGTTACTCAACTCTCTCTATGGAGGTGCTTTTAACGGTTTTGTCCATTTGTAATTGAAAGTTATTGTTTTGGCATCGAAATAATCTACGAAGCTTCTACTCGTAAAATTTGACATAGAAAAACAACAAAAAGTGTAAACCGAGCAACTTTGATGGTCTGAAGTTGCTCAACTCTCTCTATGGAGGTGCTTTTAACGGTTTTGTCCATTTATAACTGAAAATTGTTGGTTTGGCATCGAAATAATCTACAAAGCTTATAGTCGTAAAATTGGACATATAAGAACAATAAAAAGTGTACATCGAGCAAGTTTGATGGTCCGAAGTTGCTCAATTTCTATCTAAGGATGAGCTTTTAACGGTTTTGTCAATTTGTAATAGAAAGCTGTTGTTTGAGCATCGAAATAATCTACGAAGCTTATACACGTAAAATTGGACATAGAAGAACAATAAAAAGTGTACACCGAGCAACTTTGATGGTCCGAAGTTGCTCAACTCTCTTTATGTAGGAGTTTTTAACGGTTTTGTCCATTTGTCATAGAAAGTTGGAGTTTTGGAATCAAAATAATCTCGGAAGGTTATACTCGTAAAATTTGACACAAAAGAACAATAAAAAGTGTAGACCGAGCAAGTTTGATGGTTCGAAGTTGAGCTCTCTCTGTGGTGGAGCTTTTAACGGTTTTGACTATTTGTAATAGAAAGTTGTTGTTTTGACATCGAATAATCTAGGATGCTTATACTCGTAAACTTGGACATAGAAGAACAATAAAAAGTGTACACCGACCAACTTTGATGATCCGAAGTTCCTCAACTCTCTCTATGGAGGAGCTTTTAACGGTTTTGTCTATTTGTAATAGAAAGTTATTGTTTTGACATCGAAATAATCTAGGATGCTTATACTCAAAAAATTGGACATAGAAGAACAATAAAAAGTGTAGACCGAGCATTTTTGATTGTCCGAAGTTGCTCAGCTCTCTCTGTGGAGGAGCTTTTAACGGTTTTGTCCATTTGTAATAGAAAGTTGTTGTTTTGGCAGCGAAATAATCTGCGAAGCTTATACTCGTAAAATTGGACATAGACGAACAATAAAAAGGGTACACCAAGCAACTTTGATGTTCCGAAATTGCTCAACTCTCTCTATAGTGGTGCTTTTAACGGTTTTGTCGATTTGAAACTGAAAGTTGTTGTTTTGCTATCGAAAAATTCAACGAAGCTTATACTCGTAAAATTGGACATAGAAGAACAATAAAAAGTGTACACCGAGCAACTTTGATGGTCCGAAGTTGCTCAACTCTCTCTATGGAGGTGCTTTTAACGGTTTTGTCCATTTGTAACTGAAAGTTGTTGTTTTGGCATCGAACTAATCTACGAACTTATACTCGTAAAGTTGGACATAGAAGAACAATAAAAAGTGTACACCGAGCAACTTTGATGGTCCGAAGTTGCTCAACTCTCTCTATGGTGGAGCTTTTGATAGTTTTGTCTATTTGTAATAGAAAGTTGTTGTTTTGGAATCGAAATAATCTACGAAGCTTATACTCGTAAAATTTGACATAGATGAACAATAAAAAGGGTACACCGAGCAACTTTGATGTTCCGAAGTTGCTCAACTCTCTGTATAGTGGTGCTTTTAACGGTTTTGTCGATTTGAAACTGAAAGTTGTTGTTTTGCTATCGAAAAATTTAACGAAGCTTATACTCGTAAAATTTATCATAGAAGAACAATAAAAAGTGTATACCGACCAACTTTGAAGGTCCGAAGTTGAGCTCTCTCTATGATGGAGCTTTTAACGGTTTTGTCTATTTATAATAGAAAGTTGTTGTTTTGGCATCGAAATAATCTACGAAGCTTCTACTCGTAAAATTTGACATAGAAAAACAATAAAAAGTGTAAACCGGGCAACTTTGATGGTCCGAAGTTGTTCAACTCTCTCTATGGAGGTGCTTTTAACGGTTTTGTCCATTTGTAACTGAAAATTGTTGGTTTGGCATCGAAATAATCTACAAAGCTTATAGTCATAAAATTGGACATATAAGAACAATAAAAAGTGTACATCGAGCAAGTTTGATAGTCCGAAGTTGCTCAATTCTATCTATGTATGAGCTTTTCACGGTTTTGTCAATTTGTAATAGAAAGTTGTTGTTTTAGCATCGAAATAATCTACGAAGCTTATACACGTAAAATTGGACATAGAAGAACATTAAAAAGTGTACACCGAGCAACTTTGATGGTCCGAAGTTGCTCAACTCCCTTTATGGAGGAGCTTTTAACGGTTTTGTCCATTTGTCATAGAAAGTTGGTGTTTTGGTATCAAAATAATCTCGGAAGGTTATACTCGTAAAATTTGACACAAAAGAACAATAAAAAGTGTAGACCGAGCAAGTTTGATGGTCCGAAGTTGAGCACTCTCTGTGGTGGAGCTTTTAACGGTTTTGTCTATTTGTAATAGAAAGTTGTTGTTTTGACATCGAAATAATCTAGGATGCTTATACTCGTAAAATTGGACATAGAAGAACAATAAAAAGTGTACACCGAGCAACTTTGATGGTCCGAAGTTGCTCAACTCTCTTTATGGAGGAGCTTTTAACGGTTTCGTCCATTTGTCATAGAAAGTTGGTGTTTTGGTATCAAAATAATCTCGGAACGTTATACTCGTAAAATTTGACACAAAAGAACAATAAAAAGTGTAGACCGAGCAAGTTTGATGGTCCGAAGTTGAGCTCTCTCTGTGGTGGAGCTTTTAACGGTTTTGTCTATTTGTAATAGAAAGTTGTTGTTTTGACATCGAAATAATCTAGGATGCTTATACTCTTAAAATTGGACATAGAAGAACAATAAAAAGTGTACACCGAGCAACTTTGATGGTCCGAAGTTGCTCAACTCTCTTTATGGAGGAGCTTTTAACGGTTTTGTCCATTTGTCATAGAAAGTTGTTGTTTTGGTATCAAAATAATCTCGGATGGTTATACTCGTAAAATTTGACACAAAAGAACAATAAAAAGTGTACACCGAGCAAGTTTGATGGTCCGAAGTTGAGCTCTCTCTGTGGTGGAGCTTTTAACGGTTTTGTCTATTTGTAATAGAAAGTTGTTGTTTTGACATCGAAATATTCTAGGATGCTTATACTATAAAAATTGGACATATAAGAACAATAAAAAGTGTACACCGACCAACTTTGATGGTCCGAAGTTGCTCAACTCTCTCTATGGAGGAGCTTTTCACGGTTTTGTCTATTTGTAATAGAAAGTTATTGTTTTGACATCGAAATAATCTAGGATGCTTATACTCGTAAAATTGGTTATAGAAGAACAATAAAAAGTGTAGACCGAGCATTTTTTATGGTCCGAAGTTGCTTGGCTCTCTCTGTGGAGCA
Organism: Euonymus europaeus; assembly: GCA_963580455.1. Taxonomy (NCBI): domain Eukaryota; kingdom Viridiplantae; phylum Streptophyta; class Magnoliopsida; order Celastrales; family Celastraceae; genus Euonymus; species Euonymus europaeus. Next base: position 7,395,561 of record OY756965.1, read on the forward strand.
GCTTTTAACGGTTTTGTCCATTTGTAATAGAAAGTTGTTGTTTTGGCATCGAAATAATCTGCGAAGCTTATACTTGTAAAATTGGACATAGAAGAACAATAAAAAGTGTACACCCAGCAACTTTGATGGTCCAAAATTGCTCAACTCTCTCTATTGAGGAACTTTTAACGGTTTTGTCCATTTGTCATAGAAAGTTGGTGTTTTGGTATCGAAATAATCTCGGAAGGTTTTACTCCTAAAATTTGACATAGAAGAACAATAAAAAATGTACACCGAGCAACTTTGATGGTCCGAAGTTGAGCTCTCTCTTTGGTGGAGCTTTTAACGGTTTTGTCTATTTGTAATAGAAAGTTGTTGTTTTGGCATCGAAATAATCTACGAAGCTTCTACTCGTAAAATTTGACATAGAAAAACAATAAAAAGTGTAAACCGAGCAACTTTGATGGTCCGAAGTTGCTCAACTCTCTCTATGGAGGTGCTTTTAGCGGTTTTGTGCATTTGTAATTGAAAGTTGTTGTTTTGGCATCGAAATAATCTACGAAGCTTATTCTTGTAAAATTGGAAATAGAAGAACAATAAAAAGTGTACACCGAGCAACTTTGATGGTCCGAATTTCTCAACTTTCTCTATGGAGGAGCTTTTAACGTTTTTGTCCATTTGTAATAGAAAATCGGTCTTTTGGCATCGAAATAATCTACGAAGCTTATACTCGTAAAATTGGACATAGAAGAACAATAAAAAGTGTACACCGAGCAACTTTGATGGTCCGAATTGCTCAACTCTCTCTATGGAGGAGCTTTTAACGGTTTTGTCCATTTGTAATAGAAAATTGGTGTTTTGGCATCGAAATAATCTACGAAGCTTATACTCGTAAAATTGGACATAGAAGAACGATAAAAAGTGTACCCCGAGCAACTTTGATGGTCCGAAGTTGGTCAACTCTCTCTATGGTGGAGCTTTTGACGGTTTTGTCTATTTGTAATAGAAAGTTGTTGTTTTGGAATCGAAATAATCTACGAAGTTTATACCAGTAAAATTTGACAGAGATGAACAATAAAAAGGATACACGGAGCAACTTTGTTGGTCCAAAGTTGCTCAACTCTCTCTATGGAGGAGCTTTTAACGGTTTTGTCCATTTGTAACTGAAAGTTGTTGTTTTGGCATCGAAATAATCTGCGAAGCTTATACTCGTAAAATTGGACATAAAAGAACAATAAAACGTGTACACCGAGCAACTTTGATGGTCCGAAGTTGCTCAACTCTCTCTATTGAGGAACTTTTAACAGTTTTCTCCATTTGTCATAGAAAGTTGATCTTTTGGTATGGAAATAATCTCGGAAGGTTATACTCGTAAAATTTGACATAGAAGAACAATAAAAAGTGTACACCGAGCAACTTTGATTGTCTGAAGTTGAGCTCTCTCTATGGCGGAGCTTTTAACGATTTTGTCTATTTGTAATAGAAAGTTGTTGTTTTAGCATCAAAATAATCTACGAAGCTTCTACTCGTAAAATTTGACATAGAAAAACAATAAAAAGTGTAAACCGAGCAACTTTGATGGTTCGAAGTTGCTCAACTCTCTCTATGGAAGAGCTTTTAACGGTTTTGTCCATTTGTAACTGAAAGTTGTTGTTTTGGCATCGAAATAATCTACGAAGCTTATACTCGTAAAATTGGACTTAGAAGAACAATAAAAAGTGTACACCGAGCAACTTTGATGGTCCGAAGTTGCTCAAATCTCTCTATCGAGGAGCTTTTAACGGTTTTGTCCATTTGTCATTGAAAGTTGGTGTTTTGGCATCGAAATAATATCGGAAGCTTATACTCGTAGAATTCGACATAGAAGAACAATAAAAAGTGTACACCGGGCAACTTTGATTGTCCGAAGTTGCTCAACTCTCTTTATGAGGAACTTTTAACGGTTTTTTCCATTTGTCATAGAAAGTCGATGTTTTGGCATCGAAATAATATCGGAATCTTATACTCGTAAAATTTGACATAGAAGAACAATAAAAAGTGTACACCTAGCAACTTTGATGGTCCGAAGTTGCTTAACTCTCTCTATGGTCCAGCTTTTGACGGTTTTGTCTATTTGTAATAGAATGTTGTTGTTTTGGAATCGAAATAATCGACGAAGCTTATACTCGTAAAATTTGACATAGAAGAATAATAAAAAGAGTACACCGAGCAACTTTGATGTTCCGAAGTTGGTCAACTCTCTGTATAGTGGTGCTTTTAACGGTTTTGTCCATTCGTAATAGAAAGTTGTTGTTTTGACATTGAAATAATCTAGGATGCTTATACTCGTAAAATTTGACATAGAAGAACAATAGAAGTGTACACCGACCAACTTTGATGGTCCGAAGTTGCTCAACTCTCTCTGTGGAGGAGCTTTTAACAGTTTTGTCAATTTGTAACTGAAAGTTGTTGTTTTGGCATCGAACTAATCTACGAAGCTTATACTCATAAAGTTGGACATAGAAGAACAATAAAAAGTGTACACCGAGCAACTTTGATGGTCCGAAGTTACTCAACTCTCTCTATGGAGTTGCTTTTAACGGTTTTGTCCATTTGTAACTAAAAGTTGTTGTTTTGGCATCGAAATAATCTACAAAGCTTATACTCGTTAAATTGGACATAAAAGAACAATAAAAAGTGTACATCGAGCAAGTTTGATGGTCCGAAGTTGCTCAACTCTATCTATGGATGACCTTTTAACGGTTTTGTCCATTTGTAATAGAAAGTTATTGTTTTGGCATCGAAATAATCTTCGAAGTTTATACTCGTAAAATCGGACATAGAAGAACAATAAAAAGTGTACACCGAGCAAGTTTGATGGTCCGAAGTTGCTCAACTATCTCTATGGAGGAGCTTTTAACGGTTTTGTCCATTTGTTGTAGAAAGTTGGTGCTTTGGTATCGAAATAATCTCGGAAGGTTAGACTCGTAAAATTTGACACAAAATAACAATAAAAAGTGTACACCGAGCAAGTTTGATGGTCCAAAGTTGAGCTCTCTCTATGGTGGAGCTTTTAATGGTTTTGTCTATTTGTAATAGAAAGTTGTTGTTTTGGCATCGGAATAATCTACGAAGCTTCTACTCGTAAAATTTGACATAGAAGAACAACAAAAAGTGTAAATCGAGCAACTTTGATGGTCCAAAGTTGCTCAACTCTCTCTATGGAGGTGCTTTTAACGGTTTTATCCATTTGTAATTGAAAGTTGTTGTTTGGCATCGAAATAATCTACGAAGCTTATACTCGTAAAATTGGACATAGAAGAACAATAAAAAGTGTACACGGAGCAACATTGATGGTCCGAAGTTGCTCAACTCTCGCTATGGAGGAGCATTTAACGGTTTTGTCCATTTGTAATAGAAGTTGTTGTTTTGGCATCGAAATAATCGACGAAGCTTATACTCGTAAAATTGGACATAGAAGAACAATAAAAAGTGTACACCGAGCAAGTTTGATGGTCCGAAATTGCTCAAATCTCTCTATCGAGGAGCTTTTAACGGTTTTGTCCATTTGTCATTGAAAGTTGGTGTTTTGGAATCGAAATAATATCGGAAGCTTATGCTCGTAAAATTTGACATAGAAGAACAATAAAAAGTGTACACCGGACAACTTTGATTGTCCGAAGTTACTAAACTCTCTTTATGGGGAGGTTTTAACAGTTTTTTCCATTTGTCATAGAAAGTCGATGTTTTGGCATCGAAATAATATCGGAATCTTATACTCGTAAAATTTGACATAGAAAAACAATAAAAAGTGCACACCCAGCAACTTTGATGGTCCGAAGTTGCTCAACTCTCTCTATGGAGGAGCTTTTAACGGTTTTGTCCATTTGTAACGGAAAGTTGTTGTTTTGGCATCGAACTAATCTATGAAGCTTATACTCATAAAGTTGGACATAGAAGAACAATAAAAAGTGTACACCGAGCAACTTTGATGGTCCGAAGTTGCTCAACTCTCCTTATGGGGGAGCTTTTAACGGTTTTGTCTATTTGTCATAGAAAGTTGGTGTTTTGGCATCGAAATAATCTCGGAAGTTTATACTCGTAAAATTGGACATAGAATAACAATAAAAAGTGTACACCGAGCAACTTTGATGGTCCGAAGTTGCTCAACTCTCTCTACGGAGGAGCTTTTAACGGTTTTGTCCATTTGTAACTGAAAGTTGTTGTTTTGGCATCGAACTAATCTACGAAGCTTATACTCATAAAGTTGGACATAGAAGAACAATAAAAAGTGTACACCGACCAACTTTGATGGTCCGAAGTTGCTCAACTCTCTCTATGGAGGAGCTTTTAACGGTTTTGACCATTTGTAACTGAAAGTCGTTGTTTTGGCATCGAAATAATCTACGAAGCTTAAACTCATAAAGTTGGACATAGAAGAACAATAAAAATTGTACAGCGAGCAACTTTGATGATCCGACGTTGCTCAACTCTCTCTATGGAGGTGCATTTAGCGGTTTTGTCCATTTGTAACTGAAAGTTGTTGTTTTGGCATCGAAATAATCTCGGAAGGTTATACTCGTAAAATTTGACATTTAAGAACAATAAAAAGTGTACACCGACCAACTTTCATGTTCCGAAGTTGCTCAACTCTATCTATGGATGAGCTTTTAACGGTTTTGTCCATTTGTAACTGAAAGTTGTTGTTTTGGCATCGAAATAATCTACAAAGCTTATAGTCGTAAAATTGGACATAAAAGAACAATAAAAAAGTGTACATCGAGCAAGTTTGATGGTCCGAAGTTGCTCAACTATCTCTATGGAGGAGATTTTAACGGTTTTGTCCATTTGTTATAGATAGTTGGTGTTTTGGTATCGAAATAATCTCGGAAGGTTATACTCGTAAAATTCGACACAAAATAACAATAAAAAGTGTACACCGTGCAAGTTTGATGGTCCGAAGTTGAGCTCTCTCTATGGTGGAGCTTTTAACGGTTTTGTCTATTTGTAATAGAAAGTTGTTGTTTTAGCATCGGAATAATCTACGAATCTTCTACTCGTAAAATTTGACATAGAAAAACAATAAAAAGTGTAAACCGAGCAACTTTGATGGTCCGAAGTTGCTCAACTCTCTCTATGGAGGTGCTTTTAACGGTTTTATCTATTTGTCATAGAAAGGTGGTGTTTTGGCATCGAAATAATCTACGAAGCTTCCACTCGTAAAATTTGACATAGAAAAACAAAAAAAAGTGTAAATCGAGCAACTTTGATGGTCCAAAGTTGCTCAACTCTCTCTATGGAGGTGTTTTTAACGGTTTTATCTATTTGTCATAGAAATGTGGTGTTTTGGCATTGAAATAATATCGGAAGCTTCTACTCGTAAAATTTGACATAGAAGAACAATAAAAAGTGTGCACCGAGCAACTTTGATGGTCCAAAGTTGAGCTCTCTCTATGGTGGAGCTTTTAACGATTTTGTCTATTTGTAATAGAAACCTGTTGTTTTAGCATCGAAATAATCTACGAAGCTTCTACACGTAAAATTTGACATAGAAAAACAATAAAAAGTGTAAACCGAGCAACTTTGATGGTCCGAAGTTGCTCAGCTCTCTCTCTGGAGGAGCTTTTAACGATTTTGTCCATTTCTCATAGAAAGTTGGTGTTTTGTCATCGAAATAATCTCGGATGCTTATACTCGTAAAATTTGACATACAAGAACAATAAAAAGTGTACACGGAGCAACTTTGATGGTCGAAAGTTGCTCAACTCTCCTTATGGAGGAGCTTTTAACGGTTTTGTCCATTTGTCATAGAAAGTTGGTGTTTTGGCATCGAAATAATCTCGGAAGCTTATACTCGTAAAATTGGACATAGAATAACAATAAAAAGTGTACACCGAGCAACTTTGATGGTCCGAAGTTGCTCAACTCTCTCTATGGAGGAGCTTTTAACGGTTTTGTCCATTTGTAACTGAAAGTTGTTGTTTTGGCATCGAAATAATCGACGAAGCTTATACTCGTAAAATTTGACATAGAAAAACAATAAAAAGTGTAAACCGAGCAACTTTGATGGTCCAAAGTTGCTAAACTCTCTCTATGGAGGTGCTTTTAACGATTTTGTCCATTTGTAATTGAAAGTTGTTGTTTTGGCATCGAAATAATCTACGGAGCTTATTCTCGAAAAATTGGAAATAGAAGAACAATAAAAAATGTACACCGAGCAACTTTGATGGTCCGAATTGCTCAACTCTCTCTATGGAGGAGCTTTTAACGGTTTTGTCAATTTGTAACAGAAGGTTGTTGTTTTGGAATCGAAATAATCGACGAAACTTATACTCGTAAAATTGGACATAGAAGAACAATAAAGGGTTTACACCGAGCAACTTTGATGGTCCGAAGTAGCTCAACTCTCTCTATGGAGGAGCTTTTAACGGTTTTATCCATTTGTAACAGAAAGTTGTTGTTTTGGAATCGAAATAATCGACGAAGCTTATACTCGTAAAATTGGACATAGAAGAACAATAAAGGGTTTACACCGAGCAACTTTGATGGTCCGAAGTTGCTCAACTCTCTCTATGGAGGAGCTTTTAACGGTTTTATCCATTTGTAACTGAAAGTTGTTGTTTTGGCATCGAAATAATCGGCGAAGCTTATACTCGTAAAATTGGACATAGAAGAACAATAAAAAGTGTACACCGACCAACTTTGATGGTCCGAAGTTGCTCAACTTTCTCTATGGTGGAGCTTTTGACGGTTTTGTCCATTTCTAATAGAATTGTTGTTTTGGCATCGAAATAATCTACGAAGCTTAAACTCATAAGGTTGGACATAGAAGAACAATAAAAAGTGTACAGGGAGCAACTTTGATGATCCGACTTTGCTCAACTCTCTCTATGGAGGTGCTTTTAACGGTTTTGTCCATTTGTAACTGAAAGTTGTTGTTTTGGCATCGAAATAATCTACAAAGCTTATACTCGTAAAATTGGACATATAAGAAGAATAAAAAGTGTACACCGACCAACTTTGATGGTCCGAAGTTGCTCAACTCTATCTATGGATCAGCTTTTAACGGTTTTGTCCATTTGTAATAGAAAGTTGTTGTTTTGGCATCGAAATAATCTACGAAGCTTGTACTCGTAAAATTCGACATAGAAGAACAATAAAAAGTGTACACCGAGCAACTTTGATGGTCCGACGTTGCTCAACTCTCTCTATAGAGGTGCTTTTAACGATTTTGTCCATTTGTAACTGAAAGTTGTTATTTTGGCATCGAAATAATCTACAAAGCTTATAGTCGTAAAATTGGACATATAAGAACAATAAAAAGTGTACATCGAGCAAGTTTGATGGTCCGAAGTTGCTCAACTCTATCTATGGATGAGCTTTTAACGGTTTTGTCCATTTGTAATAGAAAGTTATTGTTTTGGCATCGAAATAATCTTCGAAGCTTATACTCGTAAAATTGGACATAGAAGAACAATAAAAAGTGTACACCAAGCAAGTTTGATGGTCCGAAGTTGCTCAACTATCTCTATGGGGGAGCTTTTAACGGTTTTGTACATTTGTTATAGAAAGTTGGTGCTTTGGTATCGAAATAATCTCGGAAGGTTATACTCATAAAATTTGACACAAAATAACAATAAAAAGTGTACACCGAGCTAGTTTGATGGTCCGAAGTTGAGCTCTCTCTATAGTGGAGCTTTTAACGGTTTTGTCTATTTGTAATAGAAAATTGTTGTTTTGGCATCAGAATAATCTGCGAAGCTTCTACTCGTAAAATTTGACATAGAAAAACAACAAAAAGTGTAAATCGAGCAACTTTGATGGTCCAATGTTGCTCAAATCTCTCTATGGAGGAGCTTTTAACGGTTTTATCCATTTGTAACTGAAAGTTGTTGTTTTGGCATCGAAATAATCGACGAAGCTTATACTCGTAAAATAGGACATAGAAGAACAATAAAAAGTGTACACCGACCAACTTTGATGGTCCGAAGTTGAGCTCTCTCTATGGTGGAGCTTTTAACGGTTTTGTCTATTTGTAATAGAAAGTTGTTGTTTTGGCATCGGAATAATCTACGAAGCTTCTACTCGTAAAATTTGACATAGAAAAACAACAAAAACTGTAAATCGAGCAACTTTGATGGTCCAAAGTTGCTCCACTCTCTCTATGGAGGTGCTTTTAACGGTTTTATCCATTTTTAATTGAAAGTTGTTGTTTGGCATCGAAATAATCTACGAAGCATATACTCGTAAAATTGGACATAGAAGAACAATAAAAAGTTTACACCGAGCAACATTGATGGTCCGAAGTTGCTCAACTCTCTCTATGGAGGAGCTTTTAACGGTTTTGTCCATTTCTAATAGAATTGTTGTTTTGGCATCGAAATAATCAACGAAGCTTATACTCGTAAAATTGGACATAGAAGAACAATAAAAAGTGTACACCGAGCAACTTTGATGGTCCGACGTTGCTCAACTCTCTCTATAGAGGTGGATTTAACGATTTTGTCAATTTGTAACTGAAAGTTGTTGTTTTGGCATCGAAATAATCTACAAAGCTTATAGTCGTAAAATTGGACATATAAGAACAATAAAAAGTGTACATCGAGCAAGTTTGATGGTCCGAAGTTGCTCAACTCTATCTATGAATGAGCTTTTAACGGTTTTGTCCATTTGTAATAGAAAGTTATTGTTTTGGCATCGAAATAATCTTCGAAGCTTATACTCGTAAAATTGGACATAGAAGAACAATAAAAAGTGTACACCGAGCAACTTTGATGGTCCGAAATTGCTCAAATCTCTCTATCGAGGAGCTTTTAACGGTTTTGTCCATTTGTCATTGAAAGTTGGTGTTTTGGAATCGAAATAATATCGGAAGCTTATGCTCGTAAAATTTGACATAGAAGAACAGTAAAAAGTGTACACCGGGCAACTTTGATTGTCCGAAGTTTCTCAACTCTCTTTATGAGGAGCTTTTAACGGTTTTTTTCATTTGTCATAGAAAGTCGATGTTTTGGCATCGAAATAATATCGGAATCTTATACTCGTAAAATTTGACATAGAAGAACAATAAAAAGTGTACACCGAGCAACTTTGATGGTCCGAAGTTGCTCAACTCTCTCTATGGTCCAGCTTTTGACGGTTTTGTCTATTTGTAATAGAATGTTGTTGTTTTTTAATCGAAATAATCGACGGAGCTTATACTCGTAAAATTTGATATAGAAGAACAATAAAAAGAATACACCGAGCAACTTTGATGTTCCGAAGTTGGTCAACTCTCTGTATAGTGGTGCTTTTAACGGTTTTGTCCATTCGTAATAGAAAGTTGTTGTTTTGACATTGAAATAATCTAGGATGCTAATACTCGTAAAATTTGACATAGAAGAACAATAGAAGTGTACACCGACCAACTTTGATGGTCCGAAGTTGCTCAACTCTCTCTGTGGAGGAGCTTTTAACGGTTTTGTCCATTTGTAACTGAAAGTTGTTGTTTTGGCATCGAACTAATCTACGAAGCTTATACTCATAAAGTTGGACATAGAAGAACATTAAAAAGTGTACACCGAGCAACTTTGATGATCCGAAGTTGCTCAACTCTCTCTATGGAGTTGCTTTTAACGGTTTTGTCCATTTGTAACTAAAAGTTGTTGTTTTGGCATCAAAATAATTAACGAAGCTTATACTCGTAAAATTGGACATAGAAGAACAATAAAAAGTGTACATCGAGCAAGTTTGATGGTCCGAAGTTGCTCAACTCTATCTATGGATGACCTTTTAACGGTTTTGTCCATTTGTAATAAAAAGTTGTTGTTTTGGCATCGAAATAATCTGCGAAGCTTATACTCGTAAAATGGGACATAGAAGAACAATAAAAAGTGTACACCGAGCAACCTTGATGGTCCGAAGTTGCTCAACTCTCTCTGTTGAGGAACTTTTAACAGTTTTTTCCATTTGTCATAGAAAGTTGGTGTTTTGGTATCGAAATAATCTCGAAAGGTTATACTCGTAAAATTTGACATAGAAGAACAATAAAAAGTGTACACCGAGCAAGTTTGATGGTCCGAAGTTGAGCTCTCTCTATGGTGGAGCTTTTAACGGTTTTGTCTATTTGTAATAGAAAGTTGTTGTTTTGGCATCGGAATAATCTACGAAGCTTCTACTCGTAAAATTTGACATAGAAAAACAACAAAAAGTGTAAATCGAGCAACATTGATGGTCCAAAGTTGCTCCACTCTCTCTATGGAGGTGCTTTTAACGGTTTTATCCATTTTTAATTGAAAGTTGTTGTTTGGCATCGAAATAATCTACGAAGCTTATACTCGTAAAATTGGACATAGAAGAACAATAAAAAGTTTACACCGAGCAACATTGATGGTCCGAAGTTGCTCAACTCTCTCTATGGAGGAGCTTTTAACGGTTTTGTCCATTTCTAATAGAATTGTTGTTTTGGCATCGAAATAATCGACGAAGCTTATACTCGTAAAATTGGACATAGAAGAACAATAAAAAGTGTACACCGAGCAACTTTGATGGTCCGAAGTTACTCAACTCTCTCTATGGAGTTGCTTTTAACGGTTTTGTCCATTTTTCATAGAAAGTTGGTGTTTTGGCATCGAAATAATCTCGGAAGCTTATACTTGTAAAATTGGACATAGAATACCAATAAAAAGTGTACACCGACCAACTTTGATGGTCCGAAGTTGCTCAACTCTCTCTATGGAGGAGCTTTTAACGGTTTTGTCCATTTGTAACTGAAAGTTGTTGTTTTGGCCTCGAACTAATCTACGAAGCTTATACTCATAAAGTTGGACATAGAAGAACAATAAAAAGTGTACACCAAACAACTTTGATGGTCCGAAGTTCCTCAACTCTCTCTATGGAGTTTCTTTTAACGGTTTTGTCCATTTATAACTAAAAGTTGTTGTTTTGGCATCGAAATAATCTACAAAGCTTATACTCGTAAAATTGGACATATAAGAACAATAAAAAGTGTACATCGAGCAATTTTGATGGTCCGAAGTTGCTCAACTCTATCTATGGATGAGCTTTTAACGGTTTTGTCCATTTGTAATAGAAAGTTTTTGTTTTGGCATCGAAATAATCTGCGAAGCTTATACTCGTAAAATTAGACATAGAAGAACAATAAAAAGTGTACACCGAGCAACTTTGATGGTCCGAAATTTCTCAAATCTCTCTATTGAGGAAATTTTAACGGTTTTTTCCATTTGTCATAGAAAGTTGGTGTTTTGGCATCGAAATAATCTACAAAGCCTATACTCGTAAAATTTGACATAGAAGAACAACAAAAAATGTACACCGAGCAACTTTGATGGTCCGATGTTGAGCTCTCTCTATGGTGGAGCTTTTAACGGTTTTGTCTATTTGTAATAGAAAGTTGTTGTTTTGGCGTCAAAATAATCTACGAAGCTTCTACTCGTAAAATTTGACATAGAAAAAACAATAAAAAGTGTAAACCGAGCAACTTTGATGGTCCGAAGTTGCTTAACTCTCTCTATGGAGGTGCTTTTAACGGTTTTGTCCATTTGTAATTGAAAGTTGTTGTTTTGGCATCGAAATAATCTACGAAGCTTATACTCGTAAAATTGGAAATAGAAGAACAATAAAAAGTGTACACCGAGCAACTTTGTTGGTCTGAATTGCTCAACTCTCTCTATGGAGGAGCTTTTAACGGTTTTGTCCATTTGTAATAGAAAATAGGTGTTTTGGCATCGAAATAATCTACGAAGCTTATACTCGTAGAATTGGACATAGAAGAACAATAAAAAGTGTACACCGAGCAACTTTGATGGTCCGAAGTTGGTCAACTCTCTGTATAGTGGTGCTTTAACGGTTTTGTCTATTCGTAATAGAAAGTTGTTGTTTTGACATCAAAATAATCTAGGATGCTTATACTCGTAAAATTGGACATAGAAGAACAATAAAAAGTGTACACCGAGCATTTTTGATGGTCCGAAGTTGCTCAACTCTCTCTGTGGAGAAACTTTTAATGATTTTGTCTATTTCTCATAAAAAGTTGGTGTTTTGGCAACGAAATAATCTCGGATGCTTATACTCGTAAAATTTGACATAGAAGAATAATAAAAAATGTACACAGAGCAACTTTGATGGTCCGAAGTTGCTCAACTCTCTTTATGGAGAGGCTTTTAGTGATTTTGTCTATTTTTCATAGAAAGTTGGTGTTTTGGCATCGAAATAATCTCGGAAGCTTATACTCGTTAAATTTGACATAGAAGAACAATAAAAAGCGTACACCGAGCAACGTTGATGGTCTGAACTTGAGCTCTCTCTGTGGTGGAGCTTTTAACGGTTTTGTCAATTTGTAACGGAAAGTTGTTGTTTTGGAATTGAAATAATCGACGAAGCTTATACTCGTAAAATTGGACATAGATGAACAATAAAAAGTTTACGCCGAGCAACTTCGATGGTCCGAAGTTGCTCAACTCTATCTATTGAGGAACTTTTAACGGTTTTGTCCATTTGTAAGTGAAAGTTGTTGTTTTGGAATCGAAATAATCTACGAATGTTATACTCATAAAGCTGGACATAGAAGAACAATAAAAAGTGTACACCGAGCAACTTTGATGATCCGAAGTTGCTCAACTCTCTCTATGGAGGTGCTTTTAACGGTTTTGTCGATTTGTAACTAAAAGTTGTTGTTTTGGCATCAAAATAATTAACGAAGCTTATACTCGTAAAATTGGACATAGAAGAACAGTAAAAGTTTAAACCGAGCAACTTTGATTGTCCGAAGTTGCTCAAATCTCTCTATGGAGGAGTTTTTAACGGTTTTGTCCATTTGTCATAGAAAGTTGGTGTTTTGGCATCGAAATAATATCAGAAGCTTATACTCCTAAAATTTGACATAGAAGAACAATAAAAAGTGTACACCGAGCAACTTTGAAGGTCCGAAGTTGCTCAACTTTATTTATGGAGGAGCTTTTAAAGGTTTTTTCCATTTGTCATAGAAAGTTGGTGTTTTGGCATCGAAATAATCTCGGAAGCCTATACTCGTTAAATTTGACATAGAAGAACAATAAAAAGTGTACACCGAGCAACTTTGATTGTCCGAAGTTGAGCTCTCTCTATGGTGGAGCTTTTAATAGTTTTGTCTATTTGTAATAGAAAGTTGATGTTTTGGCATTGAAATAATCGACGAAGCTTATACTCGTAAAATTGAACATAGAAGAACAATAAAAAGTGTACACCGACCAACTTTGACGGTCCGAAGTTGCTCAACTCTCTCTATGGAGGGGCTTTTAACGGTTTTGTCCATTTCTAAGTGAAAGTTGTTGTTTTGGCATCGAAATAATCTATGAAGCTTATACTCATAAAGTTGGACATAGAAGAACAATAAAAAGTGTACACCGAGCAACTTTGATGGTCCGAAGTTGCTCAACTCTCTCTATTGAGGAACGTTTAACGGTTTTGTTCATTTGTCATAGAAAGTTAGTGTTTTGATATCGAAATAATCTCGGAAGATTATACTCGTAAAATTTGACGTAGAAGAACAATAAAAAGTGTACACCGAGCAACTTTGATGGTCCGAAGTTGAGCTCTCTCTATGATGGAGCTTTTAACGGTTTTGTCTATTTGTAATAGAAAGTTTGTTTTGGCATCGAAATAATCTACGAATCTTCTACTCGTAAAATTTGACATAGAAGAACAATAGAAGTGTACACCGACCAACTTTGATGGTCCGAAGTTGCTCAACTCTCTCTGTGGAGGAGCTTTTAACGGTTTTGTCCATTTGTAACTGAAAGTTGTTGTTTTGGCATCGAACTAATCTACGAAGCTTATACTCATAAAGTTGGACATAGAAGAACATTAAAAAGTGTACACCGAGCAACTTTGATGATCCGAAGTTGCTCAACTCTCTCTATGGAGTTGCTTTTAACGGTTTTGTCCATTTGTAACTAAAAGTTGTTGTTTTGGCATCAAAATAATTAACGAAGCTTATACTCGTAAAATTGGACATAGAAGAACAATAAAAAGTGTACATCGAGCAAGTTTGATGGTCCGAAGTTGCTCAACTCTATCTATGGATGACCTTTTAACGGTTTTGTCCATTTGTAATAAAAAGTTGTTGTTTTGGCATCGAAATAATCTGCGAAGCTTATACTCGTAAAATGGGACATAGAAGAACAATAAAAAGTGTACACCGAGCAACCTTGATGGTCCGAAGTTGCTCAACTCTCTCTGTTGAGGAACTTTTAACAGTTTTTTCCATTTGTCATAGAAAGTTGGTGTTTTGGTATCGAAATAATCTCGAAAGGTTATACTCGTAAAATTTGACATAGAAGAACAATAAAAAGTGTACACCGAGCAAGTTTGATGGTCCGAAGTTGAGCTCTCTCTATGGTGGAGCTTTTAACGGTTTTGTCTATTTGTAATAGAAAGTTGTTGTTTTGGCATCGGAATAATCTACGAAGCTTCTACTCGTAAAATTTGACATAGAAAAACAACAAAAAGTGTAAATCGAGCAACATTGATGGTCCAAAGTTGCTCCACTCTCTCTATGGAGGTGCTTTTAACGGTTTTATCCATTTTTAATTGAAAGTTGTTGTTTGGCATCGAAATAATCTACGAAGCTTATACTCGTAAAATTGGACATAGAAGAACAATAAAAAGTTTACACCGAGCAACATTGATGGTCCGAAGTTGCTCAACTCTCTCTATGGAGGAGCTTTTAACGGTTTTGTCCATTTCTAATAGAATTGTTGTTTTGGCATCGAAATAATCGACGAAGCTTATACTCGTAAAATTGGACATAGAAGAACAATAAAAAGTGTACACCGAGCAACTTTGATGGTCCGAAGTTACTCAACTCTCTCTATGGAGTTGCTTTTAACGGTTTTGTCCATTTTTCATAGAAAGTTGGTGTTTTGGCATCGAAATAATCTCGGAAGCTTATACTTGTAAAATTGGACATAGAATACCAATAAAAAGTGTACACCGACCAACTTTGATGGTCCGAAGTTGCTCAACTCTCTCTATGGAGGAGCTTTTAACGGTTTTGTCCATTTGTAACTGAAAGTTGTTGTTTTGGCCTCGAACTAATCTACGAAGCTTATACTCATAAAGTTGGACATAGAAGAACAATAAAAAGTGTACACCAAACAACTTTGATGGTCCGAAGTTCCTCAACTCTCTCTATGGAGTTTCTTTTAACGGTTTTGTCCATTTATAACTAAAAGTTGTTGTTTTGGCATCGAAATAATCTACAAAGCTTATACTCGTAAAATTGGACATATAAGAACAATAAAAAGTGTACATCGAGCAATTTTGATGGTCCGAAGTTGCTCAACTCTATCTATGGATGAGCTTTTAACGGTTTTGTCCATTTGTAATAGAAAGTTTTTGTTTTGGCATCGAAATAATCTGCGAAGCTTATACTCGTAAAATTAGACATAGAAGAACAATAAAAAGTGTACACCGAGCAACTTTGATGGTCCGAAATTTCTCAAATCTCTCTATTGAGGAAATTTTAACGGTTTTTTCCATTTGTCATAGAAAGTTGGTGTTTTGGCATCGAAATAATCTACAAAGCCTATACTCGTAAAATTTGACATAGAAGAACAACAAAAAATGTACACCGAGCAACTTTGATGGTCCGATGTTGAGCTCTCTCTATGGTGGAGCTTTTAACGGTTTTGTCTATTTGTAATAGAAAGTTGTTGTTTTGGCGTCAAAATAATCTACGAAGCTTCTACTCGTAAAATTTGACATAGAAAAAACAATAAAAAGTGTAAACCGAGCAACTTTGATGGTCCGAAGTTGCTTAACTCTCTCTATGGAGGTGCTTTTAACGGTTTTGTCCATTTGTAATTGAAAGTTGTTGTTTTGGCATCGAAATAATCTACGAAGCTTATACTCGTAAAATTGGAAATAGAAGAACAATAAAAAGTGTACACCGAGCAACTTTGTTGGTCTGAATTGCTCAACTCTCTCTATGGAGGAGCTTTTAACGGTTTTGTCCATTTGTAATAGAAAATAGGTGTTTTGGCATCGAAATAATCTACGAAGCTTATACTCGTAGAATTGGACATAGAAGAACAATAAAAAGTGTACACCGAGCAACTTTGATGGTCCGAAGTTGGTCAACTCTCTTTATAGTGGTGCTTTAACGGTTTTGTCTATTCGTAATAGAAAGTTGTTGTTTTGACATCAAAATAATCTAGGATGCTTATACTCGTAAAATTGGACATAGAAGAACAATAAAAAGTGTACACCGAGCATTTTTGATGGTCCGAAGTTGCTCAACTCTCTCTGTGGAGAAACTTTTAATGATTTTGTCTATTTCTCATAGAAAGTTGGTGTTTTGGCAACGAAATAATCTCGGATGCTTATACTCGTAAAATTTGACATAGAAGAATAATAAAAAATGTACACAGAGCAACTTTGATGGTCCGAAGTTGCTCAACTCTCTTTATGGAGAGGCTTTTAGTGATTTTGTCTATTTTTCATAGAAAGTTGGTGTTTTGGCATCGAAATAATCTCGGAAGCTTATACTCGTTAAATTTGACATAGAAGAACAATAAAAAGCGTACACCGAGCAACGTTGATGGTCTGAACTTGAGCTCTCTCTGTGGTGGAGCTTTTAACGGTTTTGTCAATTTGTAACGGAAAGTTGTTGTTTTGGAATTGAAATAATCGACGAAGCTTATACTCGTAAAATTGGACATAGATGAACAATAAAAAGTTTACGCCGAGCAACTTCGATGGTCCGAAGTTGCTCAACTCTATCTATTGAGGAACTTTTAACGGTTTTGTCCATTTGTAAGTGAAAGTTGTTGTTTTGGAATCGAAATAATCTACAAATGTTATACTCATAAAGCTGGACATAGAAGAACAATAAAAAGTGTACACCGAGCAACTTTGATGATCCGAAGTTGCTCAACTCTCTCTATGGAGGTGCTTTTAACGGTTTTGTCGATTTGTAACTAAAAGTTGTTGTTTTGGCATCAAAATAATTAACGAAGCTTATACTCGTAAAATTGGACATAGAAGAACAGTAAAAGTTTAAACCGAGCAACTTTGATTGTCCGAAGTTGCTCAAATCTCTCTATGGAGGAGTTTTTAACGGTTTTGTCCATTTGTCATAGAAAGTTGGTGTTTTGGCATCGAAATAATATCAGAAGCTTATACTCCTAAAATTTGACATAGAAGAACAATAAAAAGTGTACACCGAGCAACTTTGAAGGTCCGAAGTTGCTCAACTTTATTTATGGAGGAGCTTTTAAAGGTTTTTTCCATTTGTCATAGAAAGTTGGTGTTTTGGCATCGAAATAATCTCGGAAGCCTATACTCGTTAAATTTGACATAGAAGAACAATAAAAAGTGTACACCGAGCAACTTTGATTGTCCGAAGTTGAGCTCTCTCTATGGTGGAGCTTTTAATAGTTTTGTCTATTTGTAATAGAAAGTTGATGTTTTGGCATTGAAATAATCGACGAAGCTTATACTCGTAAAATTGAACATAGAAGAACAATAAAAAGTGTACACCGACCAACTTTGACGGTCCGAAGTTGCTCAACTCTCTCTATGGAGGGGCTTTTAACGGTTTTGTCCATTTCTAAGTGAAAGTTGTTGTTTTGGCATCGAAATAATCTATGAAGCTTATACTCATAAAGTTGGACATAGAAGAACAATAAAAAGTGTACACCGAGCAACTTTGATGGTCCGAAGTTGCTCAACTCTCTCTATTGAGGAACGTTTAACGGTTTTGTTCATTTGTCATAGAAAGTTAGTGTTTTGATATCGAAATAATCTCGGAAGATTATACTCGTAAAATTTGACGTAGAAGAACAATAAAAAGTGTACACCGAGCAACTTTGATGGTCCGAAGTTGAGCTCTCTCTATGATGGAGCTTTTAACGATTTTGTCTATTTGTAATAGAAAGTTTGTTTTGGCATCGAAATAATCTACGAATCTTCTACTCGTAAAATTTGACATAGAAAAACAATAAAAAGTGTAAACCGAGCAACTTTGATGGTCCGAAGTTGCTCAACTCTCTCTATGGAGGTGCTTTTAACGGTTTTGTCCATTTGTAATTGAAATTTGTTGTTTTGGCATCGAAATAATCTACGAAGCTTATACTCGTAAAATTGGACATAAAAGAACAATAAAAATTGTACACCCAGCAACGTTGATGGTCCGAATTGCTCAACTCTCTCTATGGAGGAGCTTTTGACGGTTTTGTCCATTTGTAATAGAAAGTTGTTGTTTTAGCATCGAAATAATCTATGAAGCTTATACTCGTAAAATTGGACATAGAAGAACAATAAAAAGTGTACACCGAGCAACTTTGATGGTGGGAAATTGCTCAACTCTCTCTACGGATGTGCTTTTAACGGTTTTGTCCATTTGTAACTGAAGTTGTTGTTTTGGCATCGAAATAATCTACGAAGCTTATACTCGTAAAATTGGACATAGAAGAACAATAAAAAGTGTACACCAAGCAACTTTGATGGTCCGAAGTTGCTCAACTCTCTCTATTGAGGAATGTTTAACGGTTTTGTCCATTTGTCATAGAAAGTTGGTGTTTTGATCTCGAAAAAATCTCGAAAGGTTATACTCGTAAAATTTTACGTAGAAGAACAATAAAAAGTGTACACCGAGCAACTTTGATGGTCCGAAGTTGAGCTCTCTCTATGATGGAGCTTTTAACGGTTTTGTCTATTTGTAATAGAAAGTTTGTTTTGGCATCGAAATAATCTACAAATCTTCTACTCGTAAAATTTGACATAGAAAAACAATAAAAAGTGTAAACCGAGCAACTTTGATGGTCCGAGGTTGCTCAACTCTCTCTATGGAGTTGCTTTTAACGGTTTTGTCCATTTGTAATTGAAAGTTGTTGTTTTGGCATCGAAATAATCTACGAAGCTTATACTCGTAAAATTGGACATAGAAGAACAATAAAAATTGTACACCCAGCAACTTTGATGGTCCGAATTGCTCAACTCTCTCTATGGAGGAGCTTTTGACGGTTTTTTCCATTTGTAATAGAAAGTTGGTGTTTTAGCATCGAAATAATCTATGAAGCTTATACTCGTAAAATTGGACATAGAAGAACAATAAAAAGTGTACACCGAGCAACTTTGATGGTCCGAAGTTGCTCAACTCTCTCTATGGTGGAGCTTTTGACGGTTTTGTCTATTTGTAATAGAAAGTTGTTGTTTTGGAATTGAAATAATCTACGAAGCTTATACTCGTAAAATTTGACATAGATGAATAATAAAAAGGGTACACCGAGCAACTTTGATGTTCCGAAGTTGCTCAACTCTCTGTATAGTGGTGCTTTTAACGGTTTTGTCGATTTGAAACTGAAAGTTATTGTTTTGGCATCGAAAAATTCAACAAAGCTTATACTCGTAAAATTGGACATAGAAGAACAATAAAAAGTGTATACCGACCAACTTCGATGGTCCGAAGTTGCTCAACTCTCTCTATGGAGGAGTTTTTAACGGTTTTGTCCATTTGTAACTGAAAGTTGTTGTTTTGGCATCGAAATAATCTACGAAGTTTATACTCATAAAGTTGGACATAGAAGAACAATAAAAAGTGTATACCGAGCAACTTTGATAGTCCGAAGTTGCTCAACTCTCTCTATGGAGGTGCTTCTAACGGTTTTGTACATTTGTAACTGAAAGTTGTTGTTTTGGCATCGAAATAATCTACAAACTTATAGTCGTAAAATTGGACATATAAGAACAATAAAAAGTTTACATCGAGCAAGTTTGATGGTCCGAAGTTGCTCAACTCTATCTATGGATGAGCTTCTAATGGTTTTGTCCATTTGTAATAGAAAGTTGTTGTTTTGGCATCTAAATAATCTACGAAGCTTATACTCGTAAAATTGGACATAGAAGAACAATAAAAAGTGTACACCGAGCAACTTTGATGGTCCGAAGTTACTCAACTCTCTCTATGTAGGAGCTTTTAATGGTTTTGTCCATTTGTCATAGAAAGTTGGTGTTTTGGTATCGAAATAATCTCGGAAGGTCATACTTGTAAAATTTGACATAGAAGAACAATAAAAAATGTACACCGAGCAACTTTGATGGTCTGAAGTTGAGCTCTCTCTATGGTGGAGCTTTTAACGGTTTTGTCTATTTGTAATAGAAAGTTGTTGTTTTGGCAACGAAATAATCTACGAAGCTTCTACTTGTAAAATTTGACATAGAAAAACAACAAAAAGTGTAAACCGAAGAACTTTGATTGTCCGAAGTTGGTCAACTCTCTCTATGGAGGAGCTTTTAACGGTTTTGTCCATTTGTCATAGAAAGGTGGTGTTTTGGCATTGAAATAATATCGGAAGCATATACTCGTAAAATTTGACATAGAAGAACAATAAAAGGTGTACACCGAGCAACTTTGATGGTCCGAAGTTGCTCAACTCTCTTAATGGAGGAGCTTTTAACGGTTTTGTCCATTTGTCATAGAAAGTTGGTGTTTTGGCATCGAAATAATCTCGGAAGCTCATACTCGTTAAATTTGACATAGAAGAACAATTAAAATTGTACACCGAGCAACTTTGATGGTCCGAAGTTGGTCAACTCTCTTTATGGAGGAGCTTTTAACGGTTTTGTCCATTTTTCATAGAAAGTTGGTGTTTTGGCATCGAAATAATCTCGGAAGCTTATACTCGTTAAATTTGACATAGAAGAACAATTAAAATTGTACACTGAGCAACTTTGATGGTCCGAAGCTGCTCAACTCTCTTTATGGAGGAGCTTTTAACGGTTTTATCCATTTGTCATAGAAAGTTGGTGTTTTGGCATCGAAATAATCTCGGAAGCTTATACTCGTTAAATTTGACATAGAAGAACAATTAAAATTGTACACCGAGCAACGTTGATGGTCAGAAGTTGCTCAACCCTATCTATGGTCCGGCTTTTGACGGTTTTGTCTATTCGTAAGAGAAAGTTGTTGTTTTGGAATCGAAATAATCTACGAAGCTTATACTCGTAAAATTTGACATAGAAGAACAATAAAAAGAGTACACCGAGAAACTTTGATGTTCCGAAGTTGGTCAACTCTCTGTATAGTGGTGCTTTTAACGGTTATGTCCATTCGTAATAGAAAGTTGTTGTTTTGACATCGAAATAATCTAGGATGCTTATACTCGTAAAATTGGACATAGAAGAACAATAAAAAGTGTACATCGAGCATTTTTGATGGTCCGAAGTTGCTCAGCTGTCTCTGTGGTGGATCTTTTAACGATTTTGTCAATTTCTCATAGAAAGTTGGTGTTTTGGCATCGAAATAATCTCGGATGCTTATACTCGTAAAATTTGACATAGAACAACAATAAAAAGTGTACCCGGAGCAACTTTGATGGTCCGAAATTGCTCAACTCTCTTTATGGAGGAGCTCTTACCGATTTTCTCCATTAATAATCTCGGATGCTTATACTCGTAAAATTTGACATAGAAGAACAATAAAAAGTGTACACGGAGCAACTTTGATGGTCCGAAGTTGCTCAACTCTCTTTATGGAGGGGCTTTTAATGATTTTGTCCATTTGTCATAGAAATTTGGTGTTTTGGCATCGAAATAATCTCGGAAGCTTATACTCGTTAAATTTGACATAGAAGAACAATAAAAAGTGTACACCGAGCAACTTTGATGGTCCGAACTTGAGCTCTCTCTATGGTGGAGCTTTTAACGGTTTTGTCAATTTGTAACAGAAAGTTGTTGTTTTGGAATCGAAATAATCGACGAAGCTTATACTCGTAAAATTGGACATAGAAGAACAATAAAAAGTGTACACCGAGCAACTTTGATGGTCCGAAGTTGCTCAACTCTCTCTATGAAGGAGCTTTTAATGGTTTTGTCCATTTGTCATAGAAAGTTGGTGTTTTGGCATCGAAATAATATCGGAAGCTTATACTCGTTAAATTTGACATAGAAGAACAATTAAAATTGTACACCGAGCAACTTTGATGGTCAGAAGTTGCTCAACCCTATCTATGGTCCGGCTTTTGACGGTTTTGTCTATTCGTAATAGAAAGTTGTTGTTTTGGAATCGAAATAATCTACGAAGCTTATACTCGTAAAATTTGACATAGAAGAACAATAAAAAGAGTACACCGAGAAACTTTGATGTTCCGAAGTTGGTCAACTCTCTGTATAGTGGTGCTTTTAACGGTTATGTCCATTCGTAATAGAAAGTTGTTGTTTTGACATCGAAATAATCTAGGATGCTTCTACTTGTAAAATTGGACATAGAAGAACAATAAAAAGTGTACACCGAGCAAATTTGATGGTCCGTAGTTGCTGAACTATCTCTATGGAGAAGCTTTGAACGATTTTGTCCATTTGTGATAGAAAGTAGGTGTGTTGGTATCGAAATAATCTCGGAAGGTTATACTCGTTAAATTTGACATAGAAGAACAATAAAAAGTGTACACCGAAAAACTTCGATGATCCGAAGTTGCTCAACTCTCTTTATGGAGGAGCTTTTAACGGTTTTGTCCAATTGTCATAGAAAGTTGCTGTTTTGGCATTGAAATAATATCGGAAGCTTATACTCGTTAAATATGACGTAGAAGAACAATAAAAAGTGTACACCGAAAAACTTTGATGGTCCGAAGTTGCTCAACTCTCTTTATGGAGGCGCTTTTAACGGTTTTGTCCATTTGTCATAGAAAGTTGTTGTTTTGGCATCGAAATAATCTCGGAAGCTTTTACTCGTTAAATTTGACATAGAAGAACAATTAAAATTGTACACCGAGCAACTTTGATGGTCTGAAGTTGCTCAACTCTCTCTATGATCCGGCTTTTGACGGTTTTGTCTATTCGTAATAGAAAGTTGTTGTTTTGGAATCGAAATAATCTACGAAGCTTATACTCGTAAAATTTGACATAGAAGAACAATAAAAAGAGTACACCGAGCAACTTTGATGTTCCGAAGTTGGTCAACTCTCTGTATAGTGGTGCTTTTAACGGTTTTGTCCATTCGTAATAGAAAGTTGTTGTTTTGACATCGAAATAATCTAGGATGCTTATACTCGTAAAATTGGACGTAGAAGAACAATAAAAAGTGTAGACCGAGCATTTTTTATGGTCCGAAGTTGCTCAGCTCTCTCTGTGGTGGAGCTTTTAACGATTTTATCCATTTGTCATAGAAAGTTGATGTTTTGGCATCGAAATAATCTCGAATGCTTATACTCGTAAAATTGGACATAGAAAAACAATAAAAAGTGTACACCGACCAACTTTGATGGTCCGAAGTTGCTCAACTCTCTCTGTGGAGGAGCTTTTAATGATTTTGTTCATTTGTCATAGAAAGTTGGTGTTTTGGCATCGAAATAATCTCGGAAGCTTATACTCGTTAAATTTGACATAGAAGAACAATAAAAAGTGTACACCGAGCAACTTTGATGGTCCGAACTTGAGCTCTCTCTATGGTGGAGTTTTTAACGGTTTTGTCAATTTGTAACAGAAAGTTGTCGTTTTCGAATCGAAATAATCGACGAAGCTTATACTCGTAAAATTGGACATAGAAGAACAATAAAAAGTTTACACCGAGCAACTTTGATGGTCCAAAGTTGCTCAACTCTCTATATGGAGGAGCTTTTAACGGTTTTGTCCATTTGAAATTGAAAGTTGTTGTTTTGGCATCGAAATAATCTACGAAGTTTTTACTCATAAAATTGGAAATATAGAAAAACAATAAAAAGTGTACACCGAGCAACTTTGATGGTCCGAATTGCTCAACTCTCTCTATGGAGGAGCTTTTAACGGTTTTGTCCATTTGTAACTGAAAGTCATTATTTTGGCATCAAAATAATCTACGAAGCTTATACTCATAAAGTTGGACATAGAAGAACAATAAAAAGTGCACACCGAGCAACTTTGATGGTCCGAAGTTGCTCAACTATCTCTATGGAGGAGCTTTTAACGGTTTTGTCCATTTTTCATAGAAAGTTGGTGTTTTGGTATCGAAATAATCTCGGAAGGTTATACTCGTAAAATTTGACATAAAAGAACAATAAAAAGTGTACACCGAGCAAGTTTGATGGTCCGAAGTTGAGCTCTCTCTATGGTGGAGCTTTTGACATCGAAATAATCTAGGATGCGTATACTCGTAAAATTGGACACAGAAGAACAATAAAAAGTGTAGACCGAGCATTTTTGATGGTCCGAAGTTGCTTAGCTCTCTCTGTGGAGGTGCTTTTAACGATTTTGTCCATTTCTCATAGAAAGTTGGTGTTTTGGCATCGAAATAATCTCGGATGCTTATAATTGTAAAATTGGACATAGAAGAACAATAAAAAGTGTAGACCGAGCATTTTTTATGGTCCGTAGTTGCTCCACTCTCTCTATGGAGGGGCTTTCAACGGTTTTGTCAATTTGTAACAGAAAGTTGTTGTTTTGGAATCGAAATAATCAACGAAGATTATACTCGTAAAATTGGACATAGAAGAACAATAAAAAGTGTACACCGAGCAACTTTGATGGTCCGACGTTGCTCAACTCTTTCTATGGAGGTGCTTTTAAAGGTTTTGTCCATTTGTAACAGAAAATTGCTGGTTTCGCATCGGAATAATCTACAAAGCTTATAGTCGTAAAATTGGACATATAAGAACAATAAAAAGTGTATCTCGAGCAAGTTTGATGGTCCGAAGTTGCTCAACTCTATCTATGGATGAGCTTTTAACGGTTTTGTCCATATGTAATAGAAAGTTGTTGTTTTCGCATCGAAATAATCTACGAAGCTTATACTCGTAAAATTGGACATAGAAGAACAATAAAAAGTGTACACCGACCAAGTTTGATGGTCCGAAGTTGCTCAACTATCTCTTAGAAGGAGCTTTTAATGTTTTTGTCCATTTGTCATAGAAAGTTGGTGTTTTGGTATCCAAATAATCTCGGAAGGTTATACTCGTAAAATTTGACACAAAAAAATAATAAAAAGTGTACACCGAGCAAGTTTGATTGTCCGAAGTTGAGCTCTCTCTATGGTGGAGCTTTTAACGGTTTTGTCTATTCGTAATAGAAAGTTGTTGTTTTGGAATCGAAATAATCTACGAAGCTTATACTCGTAAAATTTGACATAGAAGAACAATAAAAAGAGTACACCGAGCAACTTTGATGTTCCGAAGTTGGTCAACTCTCTGTATAGTGGTGCTTTTAACGGTTTTGTCCATTCGTAATAGAAAGTTGTTGTTTTGACATCGAAATAATCTAGGATGCTTATACTCATAAAATTGGACATAGAAGAACAATAAAAAGTCTAGACCGAGCATTTTTGATGGTCCGAAGTTGCTCAGCTCTCTCTGTGGAGGAGCTTTTAACGATTTTGTCTATTTCTCATAGAAAGTTAGTGTTTTGGCATCGAAATAATCTCGGATGCTTATAGTCGTAAAATTGGACAAAGAAGAACAATAAAAAGTGTACACCGACCAACTTTGATGGTCCGAAGTTGCTCAACTCTCTCTGTGGAGGAGCTTTTAACGATTTTGTCTATTTCTCATAGAAAGTTGATGTTTTGGCATCGAAATAATCTCGGATGCTTATACTCGTAAAATTTGACATAGAGGAACAATAAGAAGTGTACACGGAGCAACTTTGATGGTCCGAAGTTGCTCAACTCTCTTTATCGAGAGGCTTTTAATGATTTTGTTCATTTGTCATAAAAAGTTGGTGTTTTGGCATCGAAATAATCTCGGAAGCTTATACTCGTTAAATTTGACATAGAAGAACAATAAAAAGTGTACACCGAGCAACTTTGATGGTCCGAACTTGAGCTCTCTCTATGGTGGAGTTTTTAACGGTTTTGTCAATTTGTAACAGAAAGTTGTCGTTTTCGAATCGAAATAATCGACGAAGCTTATACTCGTAAAATTGGACATAGAAGAACAATAAAAAGTTTACACCGAGCAACTTTGATGGTCCAAAGTTGCTCAACTCTCTATATGGAGGAGCTTTTAACGGTTTTGTCCATTTGTAATTGAAAGTTGTTGTTTTGGCATCGAAATAATCTACGAAGTTTTTACTCATAAAATTGGAAATATAGAAAAACAATAATAAGTGTACACCGAGCAACTTTGATGGTCCGAATTGCTCAACTCTCTCTATGGAGGAGCTTTTAACGGTTTTATCCATTTGTAACTGAAAGTCATTGTTTTGGCATCAAAATAATCTACGAAGCTTATACTCATAAAGTTGGACATAGAAGAACAATAAAAAGTGCACACCGAGCAACTTTGATGGTCCGAAGTTGCTCAACTATCTCTATGGAGGAGCTTTTAATGGTTTTGTCCATTTTTCATAGAAAGTTCTTGTTTTGGTATCGAAATAATCTCGGAAGGTTATACTCGTAAAATTTGACATAAAAGAACAATAAAAAGTGTACACCGAGCAAGTTTGATGGTCCGAAGTTGAGCTCTCTCTATGGTGGAGCTTTTGACACCGAAATAATCTAGGATGCGTATACTCGTAAAATTGGACACAGAAGAACAATAAAAAGTGTAGACCGAGCATTTTTGATGGTCCGAAGTTGCTGAGCTCTCTCCGTGGAGGTGCTTTTAACGATTTTGTCCATTTCTCATAGAAAGTTGGTGTTTTGGCATCGAAATAATCTCGGATGCTTATCCTCGTAAAATTGGACATAGAAGAACAATAAAAAGTGTAGACGGAGCATTTTTGATGGTCCGAAGTTGCTCGACTCTCTCTATGGAGGGGCTTTCAACGGTTTTATCAATTTGTAACAGAAAGTTGTTGTTTTGGAATCGAAATAATCAACGAAGCTTATACTTGTAAAATTGGACATAGAAGAACAATAAAAAGTGTACACCGAGCAACTTTGATGGTCCGACGTTGCTCAACTCTCTCTATGGAGGTGCTTTTAACGGTTTTGTCCATTTGTAACAGAAAATTGTTGGTTTGGCATCGAAATAATCTACAAAGCTTATAGTCGTAAAATTGGACATATAAGAACAATAAAAAGTGTATATCGAGCAAGTTTGATGGTCCGAAGTTGCTCAACTCTATCTATGGATGAGCTTTTAACAGTTTTGTCCATATGTAATAGAAAGTTGTTGTTTTCGCATCGAAATAATCTAGGAAGCTTATACTCGTAAAATTGGACATAGAATAACAATAAAAAGTGTACACCGACCAAGTTTGATGGTCCGAAGTTGCTCAACTATCTCTTAGAAGGAGCTTTTAACGTTTTTGTCCATTTGTCATAGAAAGTTGGTGTTTTGGTATCCAAATAATCTCGGAAGGTTATATTCGTAAAATTTGACACAAAAAAACAACAAAAAGTGTACACCGAGCAAGTTTGATTGTCCGAAGTTGAGCTCTCTCTATGGTGGAGCTTTTAACGGTTTTGTCTATTTGTAATAGAAAGTTGTTGTTTTGACATCGAAATAATCTAGGATGCTTATACTCATAAAATTGGATAGAGAAGAACAATAAAAAGTCTAGACCGAGCATTTTTGATGGTCCGAAGTTGCTCAGCTCTCTCTGTGGAGGAGCTTTTAACGATTTTGTCTATTTCTCATAGAAAGTTAGTGTTTTGGCATCGAAATAATCTCGGATGCTTATAGTCGTAAAATTGGACAAAGAAGAACAATAAAAAGTGTACACCGACCAACTTTGATGGTCCGAAGTTGCTCAACTCTCTCTGTGGAGGAGCTTTTAACGATTTTGTCTATTTCTCATAGAAAGTTGATGTTTTGGCATCGAAATAATCTCGGATGCTTATACTCGTAAAATTTGACATAGAGGAACAATAAGAAGTGTACACGGAGCAACTTTGATGGTCCGAAGTTGCTCAACTCTCTTTATCGAGGGGCTTTTAATGATTTTGTTCATTTGTCATAAAAAGTTGGTGTTTTGGCATCGAAATAATCTCGGAAGCTTATACTCGTTAAATTTGACATAGAAGAACAATAAAAAGTGTACACCGAGCAACTTTGATGGTCCGAACTTGAGCTCTCTCTATGGTGGAGTTTTTAACGGTTTTGTCAATTTGTAACAGAAAGTTGTCGTTTTCGAATCGAAATAATCGACGAAGCTTATACTCGTAAAATTGGACATAGAAGAACAATAAAAAGTTTACACCGAGCAATTTTGATGGTCCAAAGTTGCTCAACTCTCTATATGGAGGAGCTTTTAACGGTTTTGTCCATTTGAAATTGAAAGTTGTTGTTTTGGCATCGAAATAATCTACGAAGTTTTTACTCATAAAATTGGAAATATAGAAAAACAATAAAAAGTGTACACCGAGCAACTTTGATGGTCCGAATTGCTCAACTCTCTCTATGGAGGAGCTTTTAACGGTTTTGTCCATTTGTAACTGAAAGTCATTGTTTTGGCATCAAAATAATCTACGAAGCTTATACTCATAAAGTTGGACATAGAATAACAATAAAAAGTGCACACCGAGCAACTTTGATGGTCCGAAGTTGCTCAACTCTCTATATGGAGGAGCTTTTAACGGTTTTGTCCATTTGTAATTGAAAGTTGTTGTTTTGGCATCGAAATAATCTACGAAGTTTTTACTCATAAAATTGGAAATATAGAAAAACAATAAAAAGTGTACACCGAGCAACTTTGATGGTCCGAATTGCTCAACTCTCTCTATGGAGGAGCTTTTAACGGTTTTATCCATTTGTAACTGAAAGTCATTGTTTTGGCATCAAAATAATCTACGAAGCTTATACTCATAAAGTTGGACATAGAAGAACAATAAAAAGTGTACACCGACCAAGTTTGATGGTCCGAAGTTGCTCAACTATCTCTATGGAGGAGCTTTTAACGGTTTTGTCCATTTTTCATAGAAATTTGGTGTTTTGGTATCGAAATAATCTCGGAAGGTTATACTCGTAAAATTTGACATAAAAGAACAATAAAAAGTGTACACCGAGCAAGTTTGATGGTCCGAAGTTGAGCTCTCTCTATGGTGGAGCTTTTGACATCGAAATAATCTAGGATGCGTATACTCGTAAAATTGGACACAGAAGAACAATAAAAAGTGTAGACCGAGCATTTTTGATGGTCCGAAGTTGCTCAGCTCTCTCTGTGGAGGTGCTTTTAACGATTTTGTCCATTTCTCATAGAAAGTTGGTGTTTTGGCATCGAAATAATCTCGGATGCTTATACTCGTAAAATTGGACATAGAAGGACAATAAAAAGTGTAGACCGAGCATTTTTGATGGTCCGTAGTTGCTCAACTCTCTCTATGGAGGGGCTTTCAACGGTTTTGTCAATTTGTAACAGAAAGTTGTTGTTTTGGAATCGAAATAATCAACAAAGCTTATACTCGTAAAATTGGACATAGAAGAACAATAAAAAGTGTACACCGAGCAACTTTGATGGTCCGACGTTGCTCAACTCTTTCTATGGAGGTGCTTTTAAAGGTTTTGTCCATTTGTAACAGAAAATTGTTGGTTTGGCATCGAAATAATCTACAAAGCTTATAGTCGTAAAATTGGACATATAAGAACAATAAAAAGTGTATATCGAGCAAGTTTGATGGTCCGAAGTTGCTCAACTCTATCTATGGATGAGCTTTTAACGGTTTTGTCCATATGTAATAGAAAGTTGTTGTTTTCGCATCGAAATAATCTACGAAGCTTATACTCGTAAAATTGGACATAGAATAACAATAAAAAGTGTACACCGACCAAGTTTGATGGTCCGAAGTTGCTCAACTATCTCTTAGAAGGAGCTTTTAACGTTTTTGTCCATTTGTCATAGAAAGTTGGTGTTTTGGTATCCAAATAATCTCGGAAGGTTATACTCGTAAAATTTGACACAAAAAAATAACAAAAAGTGTACACCGAGCAAGTTTGATTGTCCGAAGTTGAGCTCTCTCTATGGTGGAGCTTTTAACGGTTTTGTCTATTTGTAATAGAAAGTTGTTGTTTTGACATCGAAATAATCTAGGATGCTTATACTCATAAAATTGGACAGAGAAGAACAATAAAAAGTCTAGACCGAGCATTTTTGATGGTCCGAAGTTGCTCAGCTCTCTCTGTGGAGGAGCTTTTAACGATTTTGTCTATTTCTCATAGAAAGTTAGTGTTTTGGCATCGAAATAATCTCGGATGCTTATAGTCGTAAAATTGGACATAGAAGAACAATAAAAAGTGTACACCGACCAACTTTGATGGTCCGAAGTTGCTCAACTCTCTCTGTGGAGGAGCTTTTAACGATTTTGTCTATTTCTCATAGAAAGTTGATGTTTTGGCATCGAAATAATCTCGGATGCTTATACTCGTAAAATTTGACATAGAGGAACAATAAGAAGTGTACACGGAGCAACTTTGATGGTCCGAAGTTGCTCAACTCTCTTTATCGAGGGGCTTTTAATGATTTTGTTCATTTGTCATAAAAAGTTGGTGTTTTGGCATCGAAATAATCTCGGAAGCTTATACTCGTTAAATTTGACATAGAAGAACAATAAAAAGTGTACACCGAGCAACTTTGATGGTCCGAACTTGAGCTCTCTCTATGGTGGAGTTTTTAACGGTTTTGTCAATTTGTAACAGAAAGTTGTCGTTTTCGAATCGAAATAATCGACGAAGCTTATACTCGTAAAATTGGACATAGAAGAACAATAAAAAGTTTACACCGAGCAACTTTGATGGTCCAAAGTTGCTCAACTCTCTATATGGAGGAGCTTTTAACGGTTTTGTCCATTTGAAATTGAAAGTTGTTGTTTTGGCATCGAAATAATCTACGAAGTTTTTACTCATAAAATTGGAAATATAGAAAAACAATAAAAAGTGTACACCGAGCAACTTTGATGGTCCGAATTGCTCAACTCTCTCTATGGAGGAGCTTTTAACGGTTTTGTCCATTTGTAACTGAAAGTCATTGTTTTGGCATCAAAATAATCTATGAAGCTTATACTCATAAAGTTGGACATAGAATAACAATAAAAAGTGCACACCGAGCAACTTTGATGGTCCGAAGTTGCTCAACTATCTCTATGGAGGAGCTTTTAACGGTTTTGTCCATTTTTCATAGAAAGTTGGTGTTTTGGTATCGAAATAATCTCGGAAGGTTATACTCGTAAAATTTGACATAAAAGAACAATAAAAAGTGTACACCGAGCAAGTTTGATGGTCCGAAGTTGAGCTCTCTCTATGGTGGAGCTTTTGACATCGAAATAATCTAGGATGCGTATACTCGTAAAATTGGACACAGAAGAACAATAAAAAGTGTAGACCGAGCATTTTTGATGGTCCGAAGTTGCTCAGCTCTCTCTGTGGAGGTGCTTTTAACGATTTTGTCCATTTCTCATAGAAAGTTGGTGTTTTGGCATCGAAATAATCTCGGATGCTTATACTCGTAAAATTGGACATAGAAGGACAATAAAAAGTGTAGACCGAGCATTTTTGATGGTCCGTAGTTGCTCAACTCTCTCTATGGAGGGGCTTTCAACGGTTTTGTCAATTTGTAACAGAAAGTTGTTGTTTTGGAATCGAAATAATCAACAAAGCTTATACTCGTAAAATTGGACATAGAAGAACAATAAAAAGTGTACACCGAGAAACTTTGATGGTCCGACGTTGCTCAACTCTTTCTATGGAGGTGCTTTTAAAGGTTTTGTCCATTTGTAACAGAAAATTGTTGGTTTGGCATCGAAATAATCTACAAAGCTTATAGTCGTAAAATTGGACATATAAGAACAATAAAAAGTGTATATCGAGCAAGTTTGATGGTCCGAAGTTGCTCAACTCTATCTATGGATGAGCTTTTAACGGTTTTGTCCATATGTAATAGAAAGTTGTTGTTTTCGCATCGAAATAATCTACGAAGCTTATACTCGTAAAATTGGACATAGAAGAACAATAAAAAGTGTACACCGACCAAGTTTGATGGTCCGAAGTTGCTCAACTATCTCTTAGAAGGAGCTTTTAACGTTTTTGTCCATTTGTCATAGAAAGTTGGTGTTTTGGTATCCAAATAATCTCGGAAGGTTATACTCGTAAAATTTGACACAAAAAAATAATAAAAAGTGTACACCGAGCAAGTTTGATTGTCCGAAGTTGAGCTCTCTCTATGGTGGAGCTTTTAACGGTTTTGTCTATTTGTAATAGAAAGTTGTTGTTTTGACATTGAAATAATCTAGGATGCTTATACTCATAAAATTGGACATAGAAGAACAATAAAAAGTCTAGACCGAGCATTTTTGATGGTCCGAAGTTGCTCAGCTCTCTCTGTGGAGGAGCTTTTAACGATTTTGTCTATTTCTCATAGAAAGTTAGTGTTTTGGCATCGAAATAATCTCGGATGCTTATAGTCGTAAAATTGGACATAGAAGAACAATAAAAAGTGTACACCGACCAACTTTGATGGTCCGAAGTTGCTCAACTCTCTCTGTGGAGGAGCTTTTAACGATTTTGTCTATTTCTCATAGAAAGTTGATGTTTTGGCATCGAAATAATCTCGGATGCTTATACTCGTAAAATTTGACATAGAGGAACAATAAGAAGTGTACACGGAGCAACTTTGATGGTCCGAAGTTGCTCAACTCTCTTTATCGAGGGGCTTTTAATGATTTTGTTCATTTGTCATAAAAAGTTGGTGTTTTGGCATCGAAATAATCTCGGAAGCTTATACTCGTTAAATTTGACATAGAAGAACAATAAAAAGTGTACACCGAGCAACTTTGATGGTCCGAACTTGAGCTCTCTCTATGGTGGAGTTTTTAACGGTTTTGTCAATTTGTAACAGAAAGTTGTCGTTTTCGAATCGAAATAATCGACGAAGCTTATACTCGTAAAATTGGACATAGAAGAACAATAAAAAGTTTACACCGAGCAACTTTGATGGTCCAAAGTTGCTCAACTCTCTATATGGAGGAGCTTTTAACGGTTTTGTCCATTTGAAATTGAAAGTTGTTGTTTTGGCATCGAAATAATCTACGAAGTTTTTACTCATAAAATTGGAAATATAGAAAAACAATAAAAAGTGTACACCGAGCAACTTTGATGGTCCGAATTGCTCAACTCTCTCTATGGAGGAGCTTTTAACGGTTTTGTCCATTTGTAACTGAAAGTCATTGTTTTGGCATCAAAATAATCTACGAAGCTTATACTCATAAAGTTGGACATAGAATAACAATAAAAAGTGCACACCGAGCAACTTTGATGGTCCGAAGTTGCTCAACTATCTCTATGGAGGAGCTTTTAACGGTTTTGTCCATTTTTCATAGAAAGTTGGTGTTTTGGTATCGAAATAATCTCGGAAGGTTATACTCGTAAAATTTGACATAAAAGAACAATAAAAAGTGTACACCGAGCAAGTTTGATGGTCCGAAGTTGAGCTCTCTCTATGGTGGAGCTTTTGACATCGAAATAATCTAGGATGCGTATACTCGTAAAATTGGACACAGAAGAACAATAAAAAGTGTAGACCGAGCATTTTTGATGGTCCGAAGTTGCTCAGCTCTCTCTGTGGAGGTGCTTTTAACGATTTTGTCCATTTCTCATAGAAAGTTGGTGTTTTGGCATCGAAATAATCTCGGATGCTTATACTCGTAAA
This sequence comes from Euonymus europaeus, assembly GCA_963580455.1. Taxonomy (NCBI): domain Eukaryota; kingdom Viridiplantae; phylum Streptophyta; class Magnoliopsida; order Celastrales; family Celastraceae; genus Euonymus; species Euonymus europaeus. The sequence continues at coordinate 7,429,050 of OY756965.1, forward strand.
ATTGGACATAGAAGGACAATAAAAAGTGTAGACCGAGCATTTTTGATGGTCCGTAGTTGCTCAACTCTCTCTATGGAGGGGCTTTCAACGGTTTTGTCAATTTGTAACAGAAAGTTGTTGTTTTGGAATCGAAATAATCAACAAAGCTTATACTCGTAAAATTGGACATAGAAGAACAATAAAAAGTGTACACCGAGCAACTTTGATGGTCCGACGTTGCTCAACTCTTTCTATGGAGGTGCTTTTAAAGGTTTTGTCCATTTGTAACAGAAAATTGTTGGTTTGGCATCGAAATAATCTACAAAGCTTATAGTCGTAAAATTGGACATATAAGAACAATAAAAAGTGTATATCGAGCAAGTTTGATGGTCCGAAGTTGCTCAACTCTATCTATGGATGAGCTTTTAACGGTTTTGTCCATATGTAATAGAAAGTTGTTGTTTTCGCATCGAAATAATCTACGAAGCTTATACTCGTAAAATTGGACATAGAAGAACAATAAAAAGTGTACACCGACCAAGTTTGATGGTCCGAAGTTGCTCAACTATCTCTTAGAAGGAGCTTTTAACGTTTTTGTCCATTTGTCATAGAAAGTTGGTGTTTTGGTATCCAAATAATCTCGGAAGGTTATACTCGTAAAATTTGACACAAAAAAATAACAAAAAGTGTACACCGAGCAAGTTTGATTGTCCGAAGTTGAGCTCTCTCTATGGTGGAGCTTTTAACGGTTTTGTCTATTTGTAATAGAAAGTTGTTGTTTTGACATCGAAATAATCTAGGATGCTTATACTCATAAAATTGGACATAGAAGAACAATAAAAAGTCTAGACCGAGCATTTTTGATGGTCCGAAGTTGCTCAGCTCTCTCTGTGGAGGAGCTTTTAACGATTTTGTCTATTTCTCATAGAAAGTTAGTGTTTTGGCATCGAAATAATCTCGGATGCTTATAGTCGTAAAATTGGACATAGAAGAACAATAAAAAGTGTACACCGACCAACTTTGATGGTCCGAAGTTGCTCAACTCTCTCTGTGGAGGAGCTTTTAACGATTTTGTCTATTTCTCATAGAAAGTTGATGTTTTGGCATCGAAATAATCTCGGATGCTTATACTCGTAAAATTTGACATAGAGGAACAATAATAAGTGTACACGGAGCAACTTTGATGGTCCGAAGTTGCTCAAGTCTCTTTATCGAGGGGCTTTTAATGATTTTGTTAATTTGTCATAAAAAGTTGGTGTTTTGGCATCGAAATAATCTCGGAAGCTTATACTCGTTAAATTTGACATAGAAGAACAATAAAAAGTGTACACCGAGCAACTTTGATGGTCCGAACTTGAGCTCTCTCTATGGTGGAGTTTTTAACGGTTTTGTCAATTTGTAACAGAAAGTTGTCGTTTTCGAATCGAAATAATCGACGAAGCTTATACTCGTAAAATTGGACATAGAAGAACAATAAAAAGTTTACACCGAGCAACTTTGATGGTCCAAAGTTGCTCAACTCTCTATATGGAGGAGCTTTTAACGGTTTTGTCCATTTGAAATTGAAAGTTGTTGTTTTGGCATCGAAATAATCTACGAAGTTTTTACTCATAAAATTGGAAATATAGAAAAACAATAAAAAGTGTACACCGAGCAACTTTGATGGTCCGAATTGCTCAACTCTCTTTATCGAGGGGCTTTTAATTATTTTGTTCATTTGTCATAAAAAGTTGGTGTTTTGGCATCGAAATAATCTCGGAAGCTTATACTCGTTAAATTTGACATAGAAGAACAATAAAAAGTGTACACCGAGCAACTTTGATGGTCCGAACTTGAGCTCTCTCTATGGTGGAGTTTTTAACGGTTTTGTCAATTTGTAACAGAAAGTTGTCGTTTTCGAATCGAAATAATCGACGAAGCTTATACTCGTAAAATTGGACATAGAAGAACAATAAAAAGTTTACACCGAGCAACTTTGATGGTCCAAAGTTGCTCAACTCTCTATATGGAGGAGCTTTTAACGGTTTTGTCCATTTGTAATTGAAAGTTGTTGTTTTGGCATCGAAATAATCTACGAAGTTTTTACTCATAAAATTGGAAATATAGAAAAACAATAAAAAGTGTACACCGAGCAACTTTGATGGTCCGAATTGCTCAACTCTCTCTATGGAGGAGCTTTTAACGGTTTTATCCATTTGTAACTGAAAGTCATTGTTTTGGCATCAAAATAATCTACGAAGCTTATACTCATAAAGTTGGACATAGAAGAACAATAAAAAGTGCACACCGAGCAACTTTGATGGTCCGAAGTTGCTCAACTATCTCTATGGAGGAGCTTTTAACGGTTTTGTCCATTTTTCATAGAAAGTTGGTGTTTTGGTATCGAAATAATCTCGGAAGGTTATACTCGTAAAATTTGACATAAAAGAACAATAAAAAGTGTACACCGAGCAAGTTTGATGGTCCGAAGTTGAGCTCTCTCTATGGTGGAGCTTTTGACATCGAAATAATCTAGGATGCGTATACTCGTAAAATTGGACATAGAAGAACAATAAAAAGTGTAGACCGAGCATTTTTGATGGTCCGAAGTTGCTCAGCTCTCTCTGTGGAGGTGCTTTTAACGATTTTGTCCATTTCTCATAGAAAGTTGGTGTTTTGGCATCGAAATAATCTCGGATGCTTATACTCGTAAAATTGGACATAGAAGGACAATAAAAAGTGTAGACCGAGCATTTTTGATGGTCCGTAGTTGCTCAACTCTCTCTATGGAGGGGCTTTCAACGGTTTTGTCAATTTGTAACAGAAAGTTGTTGTTTTGGAATCGAAATAATCAACAAAGCTTATACTCGTAAAATTGGACATAGAAGAACAATAAAAAGTGTACACCGAGCAACTTTGATGGTCCGACGTTGCTCAACTCTTTCTATGGAGGTGCTTTTAAAGGTTTTGTCCATTTGTAACAGAAAATTGTTGGTTTGGCATCGAAATAATCTACAAAGCTTATAGTCGTAAAATTGGACATATAAGAACAATAAAAAGTGTATATCGAGCAAGTTTGATGGTCCGAAGTTGCTCAACTCTATCTATGGATGAGCTTTTAACGGTTTTGTCCATATGTAATAGAAAGTTGTTGTTTTCGCATCGAAATAATCTACGAAGCTTATACTCGTAAAATTGGACATAGAAGAACAATAAAAAGTGTACACCGACCAAGTTTGATGGTCCGAAGTTGCTCAACTATCTCTTAGAAGGAGCTTTTAACGTTTTTGTCCATTTGTCATAGAAAGTTGGTGTTTTGGTATCCAAATAATCTCGGAAGGTTATACTCGTAAAATTTGACACAAAAAAATAATAAAAAGTGTACACCGAGCAAGTTTGATTGTCCGAAGTTGAGCTCTCTCTATGGTGGAGCTTTTAACGGTTTTGTCTATTTATAATAGAAAGTTGTTGTTTTGACATCGAAATAATCTAGGATGCTTATACTCATAAAATTGGACATAGAAGAACAATAAAAAGTCTAGACCGAGCATTTTTGATGGTCCGAAGTTGCTCAGCTCTCTCTGTGGAGGAGCTTTTAACGATTTTGTCTATTTCTCATAGAAAGTTAGTGTTTTGGCATCGAAATAATCTCGGATGCTTATAGTCGTAAAATTGGACATAGAAGAACAATAAAAAGTGTACACCGACCAACTTTGATGGTCCGAAGTTGCTCAACTCTCTCTGTGGAGGAGCTTTTAACGATTTTGTCTATTTCTCATAGAAAGTTGATGTTTTGGCGTCGAAATAATCTCGGATGCTTATACTCGTAAAATTTGACATAGAGGAACAATAAGAAGTGTACACGGAGCAACTTTGATGGTCCGAAGTTGCTCAACTCTCTTTATCGAGGGGCTTTTAATGATTTTGTTCATTTGTCATAAAAAGTTGGTGTTTTGGCATCGAAATAATCTCGGAAGCTTATACTCGTTAAATTTGACATAGAAGAACAATAAAAAGTGTACACCGAGCAACTTTGATGGTCCGAACTTGAGCTCTCTCTATGGTGGAGTTTTTAACGGTTTTGTCAATTTGTAACAGAAAGTTGTCGTTTTCGAATCGAAATAATCGACGAAGCTTATACTCGTAAAATTGGACATAGAAGAACAATAAAAAGTTTACACCGAGCAACTTTGATGGTCCAAAGTTGCTCAACTCTCTATATGGAGGAGCTTTTAACGGTTTTGTCCATTTGTAATTGAAAGTTGTTGTTTTGGCATCGAAATAATCTACGAAGTTTTTACTCATAAAATTGGAAATATAGAAAAACAATAAAAAGTGTACACCGAGCAACTTTGATGGTCCGAATTGCTCAACTCTCTCTATGGAGGAGCTTTTAACGGTTTTATCCATTTGTAACTGAAAGTCATTGTTTTGGCATCAAAATAATCTACGAAGCTTATACTCATAAAGTTGGACATAGAAGAACAATAAAAAGTGCACACCGAGCAACTTTGATGGTCCGAAGTTGCTCAACTATCTCTATGGAGGAGCTTTTAACGGTTTTGTCCATTTTTCATAGAAAGTTGGTGTTTTGGTATCGAAATAATCTCGGAAGGTTATACTCGTAAAATTTGACATAAAAGAACAATAAAAAGTGTACACCGAGCAAGTTTGATGGTCCGAAGTTGAGCTCTCTCTATGGTGGAGCTTTTGACATCGAAATAATCTAGGATGCGTATACTCGTAAAATTGGACACAGAAGAACAATAAAAAGTGTAGACCGAGCATTTTTGATGGTCCGAAGTTGCTCAGCTCTCTCTGTGGAGGTGCTTTTAACGATTTTGTCCATTTCTCATAGAAAGTTGGTGTTTTGGCATCGAAATAATCTCGGATGCTTATACTCGTAAAATTGGACATAGAAGGACAATAAAAAGTGTAGACCGAGCATTTTTGATGGTCCGTAGTTGCTCAACTCTCTCTATGGAGGGGCTTTCAACGGTTTTGTCAATTTGTAACAGAAAGTTGTTGTTTTGGAATCGAAATAATCAACAAAGCTTATACTCGTAAAATTGGACATAGAAGAACAATAAAAAGTGTACACCGAGCAACTTTGATGGTCCGACGTTGCTCAACTCTTTCTATGGAGGTGCTTTTAAAGGTTTTGTCCATTTGTAACAGAAAATTGTTGGTTTGGCATCGAAATAATCTACAAAGCTTATAGTCGTAAAATTGGACATATAAGAACAATAAAAAGTGTATATCGAGCAAGTTTGATGGTCCGAAGTTGCTCAACTCTATCTATGGATGAGCTTTTAACGGTTTTGTCCATATGTAATAGAAAGTTGTTGTTTTCGCATCGAAATAATCTACGAAGCTTATACTCGTAAAATTGGACATAGAAGAACAATAAAAAGTGTACACCGACCAAGTTTGATGGTCCGAAGTTGCTCAACTATCTCTTAGAAGGAGCTTTTAACGTTTTTGTCCATTTGTCATAGAAAGTTGGTGTTTTGGTATCCAAATAATCTCGGAAGGTTATACTCGTAAAATTTGACACAAAAAAATAATAAAAAGTGTACACCGAGCAAGTTTGATTGTCCGAAGTTGAGCTCTCTCTATGGTGGAGCTTTTAACGGTTTTGTCTATTTGTAATAGAAAGTTGTTGTTTTGACATCGAAATAATCTAGGATGCTTATACTCATAAAATTGGACATAGAAGAACAATAAAAAGTCTAGACCGAGCATTTTTGATGGTCCGAAGTTGCTCAGCTCTCTCTGTGGAGGAGCTTTTAACGATTTTGTCTATTTCTCATAGAAAGTTAGTGTTTTGGCATCGAAATAATCTCGGATGCTTATAGTCGTAAAATTGGACATAGAAGAACAATAAAAAGTGTACACCGACCAACTTTGATGGTCCGAAGTTGCTCAACTCTCTCTGTGGAGGAGCTTTTAACGATTTTGTCTATTTCTCATAGAAAGTTGATGTTTTGGCATCGAAATAATCTCGGATGCTTATACTCGTAAAATTTGACATAGAGGAACAATAAGAAGTGTACACGGAGCAACTTTGATGGTCCGAAGTTGCTCAACTCTCTTTATCGAGGGGCTTTTAATTATTTTGTTCATTTGTCATAAAAAGTTGGTGTTTTGGCATCGAAATAATCTCGGAAGCTTATACTCGTTAAATTTGACATAGAAGAACAATAAAAAGTGTACACCGAGCAACTTTGATGGTCCGAACTTGAGCTCTCTCTATGGTGGAGTTTTTAACGGTTTTGTCAATTTGTAACAGAAAGTTGTCGTTTTCGAATCGAAATAATCGACGAAGCTTATACTCGTAAAATTGGACATAGAAGAACAATAAAAAGTTTACACCGAGCAACTTTGATGGTCCAAAGTTGCTCAACTCTCTATATGGAGGAGCTTTTAACGGTTTTGTCCATTTGTAATTGAAAGTTGTTGTTTTGGCATCGAAATAATCTACGAAGTTTTTACTCATAAAATTGGAAATATAGAAAAACAATAAAAAGTGTACACCGAGCAACTTTGATGGTCCGAATTGCTCAACTCTCTCTATGGAGGAGCTTTTAACGGTTTTATCCATTTGTAACTGAAAGTCATTGTTTTGGCATCAAAATAATCTACGAAGCTTATACTCATAAAGTTGGACATAGAAGAACAATAAAAAGTGCACACCGAGCAACTTTGATGGTCCGAAGTTGCTCAACTATCTCTATGGAGGAGCTTTTAACGGTTTTGTCCATTTTTCATAGAAAGTTGGTGTTTTGGTATCGAAATAATCTCGGAAGGTTATACTCGTAAAATTTGACATAAAAGAACAATAAAAAGTGTACACCGAGCAAGTTTGATGGTCCGAAGTTGAGCTCTCTCTATGGTGGAGCTTTTGACATCGAAATAATCTAGGATGCGTATACTCGTAAAATTGGACACAGAAGAACAATAAAAAGTGTAGACCGAGCATTTTTGATGGTCCGAAGTTGCTCAGCTCTCTCTGTGGAGGTGCTTTTAACGATTTTGTCCATTTCTCATAGAAAGTTGGTGTTTTGGCATCGAAATAATCTCGGATGCTTATACTCGTAAAATTGGACATAGAAGGACAATAAAAAGTGTAGACCGAGCATTTTTGATGGTCCGTAGTTGCTCAACTCTCTCTATGGAGGGGCTTTCAACGGTTTTGTCAATTTGTAACAGAAAGTTGTTGTTTTGGAATCGAAATAATCAACAAAGCTTATACTCGTAAAATTGGACATAGAAGAACAATAAAAAGTGTACACCGAGCAACTTTGATGGTCCGACGTTGCTCAACTCTTTCTATGGAGGTGCTTTTAAAGGTTTTGTCCATTTGTAACAGAAAATTGTTGGTTTGGCATCGAAATAATCTACAAAGCTTATAGTCGTAAAATTGGACATATAAGAACAATAAAAAGTGTATATCGAGCAAGTTTGATGGTCCGAAGTTGCTCAACTCTATCTATGGATGAGCTTTTAACGGTTTTGTCCATATGTAATAGAAAGTTGTTGTTTTCGCATCGAAATAATCTACGAAGCTTATACTCGTAAAATTGGACATAGAAGAACAATAAAAAGTGTACACCGACCAAGTTTGATGGTCCGAAGTTGCTCAACTATCTCTTAGAAGGAGCTTTTAACGTTTTTGTCCATTTGTCATAGAAAGTTGGTGTTTTGGTATCCAAATAATCTCGGAAGGTTATACTCGTAAAATTTGACACAAAAAAATAATAAAAAGTGTACACCGAGCAAGTTTGATTGTCCGAAGTTGAGCTCTCTCTATGGTGGAGCTTTTAACGGTTTTGTCTATTTGTAATAGAAAGTTGTTGTTTTGACATCGAAATAATCTAGGATGCTTATACTCATAAAATTGGACATAGAAGAACAATAAAAAGTCTAGACCGAGCATTTTTGATGGTCCGAAGTTGCTCAGCTCTCTCTGTGGAGGAGCTTTTAACGATTTTGTCTATTTCTCATAGAAAGTTAGTGTTTTGGCATCGAAATAATCTCGGATGCTTATAGTCGTAAAATTGGACATAGAAGAACAATAAAAAGTGTACACCGACCAACTTTGATGGTCCGAAGTTGCTCAACTCTCTCTGTGGAGGAGCTTTTAACGATTTTGTCTATTTCTCATAGAAAGTTGATGTTTTGGCATCGAAATAATCTCGGATGCTTATACTCGTAAAATTTGACATAGAGGAACAATAAGAAGTGTACACGGAGCAACTTTGATGGTCCGAAGTTGCTCAACTCTCTTTATCGAGGGGCTTTTAATTATTTTGTTCATTTGTCATAAAAAGTTGGTGTTTTGGCATCGAAATAATCTCGGAAGCTTATACTCGTTAAATTTGACATAGAAGAACAATAAAAAGTGTACACCGAGCAACTTTGATGGTCCGAACTTGAGCTCTCTCTATGGTGGAGTTTTTAACGGTTTTGTCAATTTGTAACAGAAAGTTGTCGTTTTCGAATCGAAATAATCGACGAAGCTTATACTCGTAAAATTGGACATAGAAGAACAATAAAAAGTTTACACCGAGCAACTTTGATGGTCCAAAGTTGCTCAACTCTCTATATGGAGGAGCTTTTAACGGTTTTGTCCATTTGTAATTGAAAGTTGTTGTTTTGGCATCGAAATAATCTACGAAGTTTTTACTCATAAAATTGGAAATATAGAAAAACAATAAAAAGTGTACACCGAGCAACTTTGATGGTCCGAATTGCTCAACTCTCTCTATGGAGGAGCTTTTAACGGTTTTATCCATTTGTAACTGAAAGTCATTGTTTTGGCATCAAAATAATCTACGAAGCTTATACTCATAAAGTTGGACATAGAAGAACAATAAAAAGTGCACACCGAGCAACTTTGATGGTCCGAAGTTGCTCAACTATCTCTATGGAGGAGCTTTTAACGGTTTTGTCCATTTTTCATAGAAAGTTGGTGTTTTGGTATCGAAATAATCTCGGAAGGTTATACTCGTAAAATTTGACATAAAAGAACAATAAAAAGTGTACACCGAGCAAGTTTGATGGTCCGAAGTTGAGCTCTCTCTATGGTGGAGCTTTTGACATCGAAATAATCTAGGATGCGTATACTCGTAAAATTGGACACAGAAGAACAATAAAAAGTGTAGACCGAGCATTTTTGATGGTCCGAAGTTGCTCAGCTCTCTCTGTGGAGGTGCTTTTAACGATTTTGTCCATTTCTCATAGAAAGTTGGTGTTTTGGCATCGAAATAATCTCGGATGCTTATACTCGTAAAATTGGACATAGAAGGACAATAAAAAGTGTAGACCGAGCATTTTTGATGGTCCGTAGTTGCTCAACTCTCTCTATGGAGGGGCTTTCAACGGTTTTGTCAATTTGTAACAGAAAGTTGTTGTTTTGGAATCGAAATAATCAACAAAGCTTATACTCGTAAAATTGGACATAGAAGAACAATAAAAAGTGTACACCGAGCAACTTTGATGGTCCGACGTTGCTCAACTCTTTCTATGGAGGTGCTTTTAAAGGTTTTGTCCATTTGTAACAGAAAATTGTTGGTTTGGCATCGAAATAATCTACAAAGCTTATAGTCGTAAAATTGGACATATAAGAACAATAAAAAGTGTATATCGAGCAAGTTTGATGGTCCGAAGTTGCTCAACTCTATCTATGGATGAGCTTTTAACGGTTTTGTCCATATGTAATAGAAAGTTGTTGTTTTCGCATCGAAATAATCTACGAAGCTTATACTCGTAAAATTGGACATAGAAGAACAATAAAAAGTGTACACCGACCAAGTTTGATGGTCCGAAGTTGCTCAACTATCTCTTAGAAGGAGCTTTTAACGTTTTTGTCCATTTGTCATAGAAAGTTGGTGTTTTGGTATCCAAATAATCTCGGAAGGTTATACTCGTAAAATTTGACACAAAAAAATAATAAAAAGTGTACACCGAGCAAGTTTGATTGTCCGAAGTTGAGCTCTCTCTATGGTGGAGCTTTTAACGGTTTTGTCTATTTGTAATAGAAAGTTGTTGTTTTGACATCGAAATAATCTAGGATGCTTATACTCATAAAATTGGACATAGAAGAACAATAAAAAGTCTAGACCGAGCATTTTTGATGGTCCGAAGTTGCTCAGCTCTCTCTGTGGAGGAGCTTTTAACGATTTTGTCTATTTCTCATAGAAAGTTAGTGTTTTGGCATCGAAATAATCTCGGATGCTTATAGTCGTAAAATTGGACATAGAAGAACAATAAAAAGTGTACACCGACCAACTTTGATGGTCCGAAGTTGCTCAACTCTCTCTGTGGAGGAGCTTTTAACGATTTTGTCTATTTCTCATAGAAAGTTGATGTTTTGGCATCGAAATAATCTCGGATGCTTATACTCGTAAAATTTGACATAGAGGAACAATAAGAAGTGTACACGGAGCAACTTTGATGGTCCGAAGTTGCTCAACTCTCTTTATCGAGGGGCTTTTAATTATTTTGTTCATTTGTCATAAAAAGTTGGTGTTTTGGCATCGAAATAATCTCGGAAGCTTATACTCGTTAAATTTGACATAGAAGAACAATAAAAAGTGTACACCGAGCAACTTTGATGGTCCGAACTTGAGCTCTCTCTATGGTGGAGTTTTTAACGGTTTTGTCAATTTGTAACAGAAAGTTGTCGTTTTCGAATCGAAATAATCGACGAAGCTTATACTCGTAAAATTGGACATAGAAGAACAATAAAAAGTTTACACCGAGCAACTTTGATGGTCCAAAGTTGCTCAACTCTCTATATGGAGGAGCTTTTAACGGTTTTGTCCATTTGTAATTGAAAGTTGTTGTTTTGACATCGAAATAATCTACGAAGTTTTTACTCATAAAATTGGAAATATAGAAAAACAATAAAAAGTGTACACCGAGCAACTTTGATGGTCCGAATTGCTCAACTCTCTCTATGGAGGAGCTTTTAACGGTTTTATCCATTTGTAACTGAAAGTCATTGTTTTGGCATCAAAATAATCTACGAAGCTTATACTCATAAAGTTGGACATAGAAGAACAATAAAAAGTGCACACCGAGCAACTTTGATGGTCCGAAGTTGCTCAACTATCTCTATGGAGGAGCTTTTAACGGTTTTGTCCATTTTTCATAGAAAGTTGGTGTTTTGGTATCGAAATAATCTCGGAAGGTTATACTCGTAAAATTTGACATAAAAGAACAATAAAAAGTGTACACCGAGCAAGTTTGATGGTCCGAAGTTGAGCTCTCTCTATGGTGGAGCTTTTGACATCGAAATAATCTAGGATGTGTATACTCGTAAAATTGGACATAGAAGAACAATAAAAAGTGTAGACCGAGCATTTTTGATGGTCCGAAGTTGCTCAGCTCTCTCTGTGGAGGTGCTTTTAACGATTTTGTCCATTTCTCATAGAAAGTTGGTGTTTTGGCATCGAAATAATCTCGGATGCTTATACTCGTAAAATTGGACATAGAAGGACAATAAAAAGTGTAGACCGAGCATTTTTGATGGTCCGTAGTTGCTCAACTCTCTCTATGGAGGGGCTTTCAACGGTTTTGTCAATTTGTAACAGAAAGTTGTTGTTTTGGAATCGAAATAATCAACAAAGCTTATACTCGTAAAATTGGACATAGAAGAACAATAAAAAGTGTACACCGAGCAACTTTGATGGTCCGACGTTGCTCAACTCTTTCTATGGAGGTGCTTTTAAAGGTTTTGTCCATTTGTAACAGAAAATTGTTGGTTTGGCATCGAAATAATCTACAAAGCTTATAGTCGTAAAATTGGACATATAAGAACAATAAAAAGTGTATATCGAGCAAGTTTGATGGTCCGAAGTTGCTCAACTCTATCTATGGATGAGCTTTTAACGGTTTTGTCCATATGTAATAGAAAGTTGTTGTTTTCGCATCGAAATAATCTACGAAGCTTATACTCGTAAAATTGGACATAGAAGAACAATAAAAAGTGTACACCGACCAAGTTTGATGGTCCGAAGTTGCTCAACTATCTCTTAGAAGGAGCTTTTAACGTTTTTGTCCATTTGTCATAGAAAGTTGGTGTTTTGGTATCCAAATAATCTCGGAAGGTTATACTCGTAAAATTTGACACAAAAAAATAATAAAAAGTGTACACCGAGCAAGTTTGATTGTCCGAAGTTGAGCTCTCTCTATGGTGGAGCTTTTAACGGTTTTGTCTATTTGTAATAGAAAGTTGTTGTTTTGACATCGAAATAATCTAGGATGCTTATACTCATAAAATTGGACATAGAAGAACAATAAAAAGTCTAGACCGAGCATTTTTGATGGTCCGAAGTTGCTCAGCTCTCTCTGTGGAGGAGCTTTTAACGATTTTGTCTATTTCTCATAGAAAGTTAGTGTTTTGGCATCGAAATAATCTCGGATGCTTATAGTCGTAAAATTGGACATAGAAGAACAATAAAAAGTGTACACCGACCAACTTTGATGGTCCGAAGTTGCTCAACTCTCTCTGTGGAGGAGCTTTTAACGATTTTGTCTATTTCTCATAGAAAGTTGATGTTTTGGCATCGAAATAATCTCGGATGCTTATACTCGTAAAATTTGACATAGAGGAACAATAAGAAGTGTACACGGAGCAACTTTGATGGTCCGAAGTTGCTCAACTCTCTTTATCGAGGGGCTTTTAATTATTTTGTTCATTTGTCATAAAAAGTTGGTGTTTTGGCATCGAAATAATCTCGGAAGCTTATACTCGTTAAATTTGACATAGAAGAACAATAAAAAGTGTACACCGAGCAACTTTGATGGTCCGAACTTGAGCTCTCTCTATGGTGGAGTTTTTAACGGTTTTGTCAATTTGTAACAGAAAGTTGTCGTTTTCGAATCGAAATAATCGACGAAGCTTATACTCGTAAAATTGGACATAGAAGAACAATAAAAAGTTTACACCGAGCAACTTTGATGGTCCAAAGTTGCTCAACTCTCTATATGGAGGAGCTTTTAACGGTTTTGTCCATTTGTAATTGAAAGTTGTTGTTTTGGCATCGAAATAATCTACGAAGTTTTTACTCATAAAATTGGAAATATAGAAAAACAATAAAAAGTGTACACCGAGCAACTTTGATGGTCCGAATTGCTCAACTCTCTCTATGGAGGAGCTTTTAACGGTTTTATCCATTTGTAACTGAAAGTCATTGTTTTGGCATCAAAATAATCTACGAAGCTTATACTCATAAATTTGGACATAGAAGAACAATAAAAAGTGCACACCGAGCAACTTTGATGGTCCGAAGTTGCTCAACTATCTCTATGGAGGAGCTTTTAACGGTTTTGTCCATTTGTCATAGAAAGTTGGTGTTTTGGTATCGAAATAATCTCGGAAGGTTATACTCGTAAAATTTGACATAAAAGAACAATAAAAAGTGTACACCGAGCAAGTTTGATGGTCCGAAGTTGAGCTCTCTCTATGGTGGAGCTTTTGACATCGAAATAATCTAGGATGCGTATACTCGTAAAATTGGACACAGAAGAACAATAAAAAGTGTAGACCGAGCATTTTTGATGGTCCGAAGTTGCTCAGCTCTCTCTGTGGAGGTGCTTTTAACGATTTTGTCCATTTCTCATAGAAAGTTGGTGTTTTGGCATCGAAATAATCTCGGATGCTTATACTCGTAAAATTGGAAATAGAAGAACAATAAAAAGTGTAGACCGAGCATTTTTGATGGTCCGAAGTTGCTCAATTATCTCTATGGAGGGGCTTTCAACGGTTTTGTCAATTTGTAACAGAAAGTTGTTGTTTTGGATTCGAAATAATCAACGAAGCTTATACTCGTAAAATTGGACATAGAAGAACAATAAAAAGTGTACACCGAGCAACTTTGATGGTCCGACGTTGCTCAACTCTTTCTATGGAGGTGCTTTTAATGGTTTTGTCCATTTGTAACAGAAATTTGTTGGTTTGGCATCGAAATAATCTACAAAGCTTATAGTCGTAAAATTGGACATATAAGAACAATAAAAAGTGTATATCGAGCAAGTTTGATGGTCCGAAGTTGCTCAACTCTATCTATGGATGAGCTTTTAACGGTTTTGTCCATATGTAATAGAAAGTTGTTGTTTTCACATCGAAATAATCTACGAAGCTTATACTCATAAAATTGGACATAGAAGAATAATAAAAAGTGTACACCGACCAAGTTTGATGGTCCGAAGTTGCTCAACTATCTCTATGAAGGAGCTTTTAACGTTTTTGTCCATTTGTCATAGAAAGTTGGTGTTTTGGTATCCAAATAATCTCGGAAGGTTATACTCGTAAAATTTGAAACAAAAAAACAATAAAAAGTGTACACCGAGCAAGTTTGATGGTCCGAAGTTGAGCTCTCTCTATGGTGGAGCTTTTAACGATTTTGTCTATTTGTAATAGAAAGTTGTTGTTTTGACATCGAAATAATCTAGGATGCTTATACTCATAAAATTGGACATAGAAGAACAATAAAAAGTCTAGACCGAGCATTTTTGATGGTCCGAAGTTGCTCAGCTCTCTCTGTGGAGGAGCTTTTAACGATTTTGTCTATTTCTCATAGAAAGTTAGTGTTTTGGCATCGAAATAATCTCGGATGCTTATAGTCGTAAAATTGGACATAAAAGAACACTAAAAAGTGTACACCGACCAACTTTGATGGTCCAAAGTTGCTCAACTCTCTCTGTGGAGGAGCTTTTAACGATTTTGTCTATTTCTCATAGAAAGTTGATGTTTTGGCATCGAAATAATCTCGGATGCTTATACTCGTAAAATTTGACATAGAGGAACAATAAGAAGTGTACACGGAGCAACTTTGATGGTCCGAAGTTGCTCAACTCTCTTTATGGAGGGGCTTTTAATGATTTTGTTCATTTGTCATAAAAAGTTGGTGTTTTGGCATCGAAATAATCTCGGAAGCTTATACTCGTTAAATTTGACATAGAAGAACAATAAAAAGTGTGCACCGAGCAACTTTGATGGTCCGAACTTGAGCTCTCTCTATGGTGGAGCTTTTAACGATTTTGTCTATTTCTCATAGAAAGTTGGTGTTTTGGCATCGAAATAATCTCGGATGCTTATACTCGTAAAATTGGACATAGAAGAACAATAAAAAGTGTACACCGACAAACTTTGATGGTCCGAAGTTGCTCAACTCTCTCTATGGAGGAGCTTTTAACGCTTTTGTCTATTTGTAATAGAAAGTTGTTGTTTTGACATCGAAATAATCTAGGATGCTTATACTCATAAAATTGGACATAGAAGAACAATAAAAAGTGTAGACCGATCATTTTTGATGGTCCGAAGTTGCTCAGCTCTCTCTGTGGAGGAGCTTTTAACGGTTTTGTCCATTTGTAATAGAAAGTTGTTGTTTTGGCATCGAAATAATCTGCGAAGCTTATACTCGTAAAATTGTACATAGAAGAACAATAAAAAGTGTACATCCAGCAACTTTGATGGTCCGAAATTGCTCAACTCTCTCTATTGAGGAACTTTTAACGGTTTTGTCCATTTGTCATAGAAAGTTGGTGTTTTGGTATCGAAATAATCTCGAAAGGTTATACTCTTAAAATTTGACATAGAAGAACAATAAAAAATGTACACCGAGCAACTTTGATGGTCCGAAGTTGAGCTCTCTCTATGGTGGAGGTTTTAACGGTTTTGTCTATTTGTAATAGAAAGTTGTTGTTTTGGCATCGAAATAATCTACGAAGCTTCTACTCGTAAAATTTGACATAGAAAAACAATAAAAAGTGTAAACCGAGCAACTTTGATGGTCCGAAGTTGCTCAACTTTCTCTATGGAGGAGCTTTTAACGGGTTTTTCCATTTGTAATAGAAAATTTGTGTTTTGGCACCGAAATAATCTATGAAGCTTATACTCGTAAAATTAGACATAGAAGAACAATAAAAAGTGTACACCGAGCAACTTTGATGGTCCGAATTGCTCAACTCTCTCTATGGAGGAGCTTTTAACGGTTTTGTCCATTTGTAATAGAAAATTGGTGTTTTGGCATCGAAATAATCTACGAAGCTTATACTCGTAAAATTGGACAAAGAAGAACGATAAAAATTGTACCCCGAGCAACTTTGATGGTCCGAAGTTGCTCAACTCTCTCTATGGTGGAGCTTTTGACGGTTTTGTCTATTTGTAATAGAAAGTTGTTGTTTTGTAATCGAAATAATCTACGAAGTTTATACTAGTAAAATTTGACATAGATGAACAATAAAAAGGGTACACCGAGCAACTTTGATGTTTCGAAGTTGGTCAACTCTCTGTATAGTGGTGCTTTTAATGATTTTGTCCATTTGTAATAGAAAATTGTTGTTTTGGCATCGAAATAATCTACGAAGCTTATACTCGTAAAATTGGACATAGAAGAACAATAAAAAGTGTACACCGAGCAACTTTGATGGTCCGAATTGCTCAACTATCTCTATGGAGGAGCTTTTAACGGTTTTGTCCATTTGTAATAGAAAATTGATGTTTTGGCATCGAAATAATCTACGAAGCTTATACTCGTAAAATTGGACATAGAAGAACGATAAAAAGTGTACCCCGAGCAACTTTGATGGTCCGAAGTTGCTCAACTCTCTCTATGGTTGAGCTTTTGACGGTTTTGTCTATTTGTAATAGAAAGTTGTTGTTTTGGAATCGAAATAATCTACGAAGCTTATACTCGTAAAATTGGACGTAGAAGAAAAATAATGGGTTTACACCGAGCAACTTTGATGGTCCGAAGTTGCTCAACTCTCTCTATGGTGGAGCTTTTGACGGTTTTGTCTATTTGTAATAGAAAGTTGTTGTTTTGTAATCGAAATAATCTACGAAGTTTATACTAGTAAAATTTGACATAGATGAACAATAAAAAGGGTACACCGAGCAACTTTGATGTTTCGAAGTTGGTCAACTCTCTGTATAGTGGTGCTTTTAACGATTTTGTCCATTTGTAATAGAAAATTGGTGTTTTGGCATCGAAATAATCTACGAAGCTTATACTCGTAAAATTGGACATAGAAGAACAATAAAAAGTGTACACCGAGCAACTTTGATGGTCCGAATTGCTCAACTCTCTCTATGGAGGAGCTTTTAACGGTTTTGTCCATTTGTAATAGAAAATTGATGTTTTGGCATCGAAATAATCTACGAAGCTTATACTCGTAAAATTGGACATAGAAGAACGATAAAAAGTGTACCCCGAGCAACTTTGATGGTCCGAAGTTGCTCAACTCTCTCTATGGTTGAGCTTTTGACGGTTTTGTCTATTTGTAATAGAAAGTTGTTGTTTTGGAATCGAAATAATCTACGAAGCTTATACTCGTAAAATTGGACGTAGAAGAACAATAATGGGTTTACACCGAGCAACTTTGATGGTCCGAAGTTGCTCAACTCTCTCTATGGAGGAGCTTTAACGGTTTTATCCATTTGTAACTGAAAGTTGTTGTTTTGCCATCGAAATAATCTACGAAGCTTATACTCATAAAGTTGGCATAGGAGAACAATAAAAAGTGTACACCGAACAACTTTGATGTTTCGAAGTTGGTCAACACTCTGTATAGTGGTGCTTTTAACGATTTTTCCCATTCGTAATAGAAAGTTGTTGTTTTGACATTGAAATAATCTAAGATGCTTATACTCGTAAAATTGGACATAGAAGAACAATAAAAAGTATACACTGAGCATTTTTGATGGTCCGAAGTTGCTCAACTGTCTCTGTGGAGGAGCTTTTAACGATTTTGTCTATTTCTCATAGAAAGTTGGTGTTCTGGCATCGAAATAATCTCAGACGCTTATACTCGTAAAATTTGACATAGAAGAACAATAAAAAGTGTACACGGAGCAACTTTGATGGTCCGAAGTTGCTCAACTCTCTTTATGGAGGGGCTTTTAATGATTTTGTCCATTTGTCATAGAAAGTTGGTGCTTTGGCATCGATATAATCTCGAAAGCTTATACTCGTTAAATTTGACATAGAAGAATAATAAAAAGTGTACACCGAGCAACGTTGATGGTCCGAACTTGAGCTCTCTCTATGGTGGAGCTTTTAACGGTTTTGTCAATTTGTAACAGAAAGTTGTTGTTTTGGAATCGAAATAATCGACGAAGATTATACTCATAAAATTGGACGTAGAAGAACAATAAAGGGTTTACACTGAGCAACATTGATCGTCCGAAGTTGCTCAACTCTCTCTATGGAGGAGCTTTTAACGGTTTTATCGATTTGTAACTGAAAGTTGTTGTTTTGGAATCTAAATAATCTACGAAGCTTATAATCATAAAGTTGGACATAGAAGAACAATAAAAAGTGTACACCGAGCAAATTTGATGATCCGAAGTAGCTCAACTCTCTCTATGGAGGTGCTTTTAACGGTTTTGTCCATTTGTAATAGAAAATTGGTGTTTTGGCATCGAAATAATCTACGAAGCTTATACTCGTAAAATTGGACATAGAAGAACAATAAAAAGTGTACACCGAGCAACTTTGATGGTCCGAATTGCACAACTCTCTCTATGGAGGAGCTTTTAACGGTTTTGTCCATTTATAATAGAAAATTGACGTTTTGGCATCGAAATAATCTACGAAGCTTATACTCGTAAAATTGGACATAGAAGAACGATAAAAAGTGTACCCCGAGCAACTTTGATGGTCCGAAGTTGCTCAACTCTCTCTATGGTTGAGCTTTTGACGGTTTTGTCTATTTGTAATAGAAAGTTGTTGTTTTGACATTGAAATAATCTACGAAGCTTATACTTGTAAAATTTGACATAGAAGAACAATAAAAAGTGTACACGGAGCAACCTTGATGGTCCGAAGTTGCTCAACTCTCTCTATGGAGGGGCTTTTAATGATTTTGTCCATTTGCCATAGAAAGTTGGTGCTTTGGCATCGATATAAACTCGAAAGCTTATACTCGTTAAATTTGACATAGAAGAACAATAAAAAGTCTACACCGAGCAACTTTGATGGTCCGAACTTGAGCTCTCTCTATGGTGGAGCTTTTAACGGTTTTGTCAATTTGTAACAGAAAGTTGTTGTTTTGGAATCGAAATAATCGACGAAGCTTATACTCGTAAAATAGGACATAGAAGAACAATAAAGGCTTTACACTGAGCAACTTTGATGGTCCGAAGTTGCTCAACTCTCTCTATGGAGGAGCTTTTAACGGTTTTGTCTATTTGTAATAGAAAGTTGTTGTTTTGGAATCGAAATAATCTACGAAGCTTATACTCGTCAAATTTGACATAGAAGAATAACAAAAAGTGTACACCGAGCAACTTTGATGGTCCGAACTTGAGCTCTCTCTATGGTGGAGCTTTTAACGGTTTTGTCAATTTGTAACAGAAACTTGTTGTTTTGGAATCGAAATAATCGACGAAGCTTATACTCGTAAAATTTGACGTAGAAGAACAATAAAGGGTTTACACCGAGCAACTTTGATGGTCCGAAGTTGCTCAACTCTCTCTATGGAGGAGCTTTAACGGTTTTATCCATTTGTAACTGAAAGTTGTTGCTTTGCCATCGAAATAATCTACGAAGCTTATACTCATAAAGTTGGACATACGAGAACAATAAAAAGTGTACACCGACCAACTTTGATGGTCCGAAGTTGCTCAACTCTCTCTATGGAGGAGCTTTTAACGGTTTTGTCCATTTGTAACTGAAAATCGTTGTTTTGGCATCGAAATAATCTACGAAGCTTATACTCATAAAGTTGGACATAGAAGAACAATAAAAAGTGTACACCGAGCAACTTTGATGGTCCGACGTTGCTCAACTCTCTCTATGGAGGTGTTTTTAATGGTTTTGTCCATTTGTAACTGAAAGTTGTTGTTTTGGCATCGAAATAATCTACAAAGCTTATAGTTGTAAAATTGGACATATAAGAACAATAAGAAGTGTACATCGAGCAAGTTTGATGGTCCGAAGTTGCTCAACTCTATCTATGGATGAGCTTTTAACAGTTTTGTCCATTTGTAATAGAAAGTTGTTGTTTTGGAATCGAAATAATCTACGAAGTTTATACTAGTAAAATTTGACATAGATGAACAATAAAAAGGGTACACCGAGCAAATTTGATGTTTCGAAGTTGGTCAACTCTCTGTATAGTGGTGCTTTTAACGATTTTGTCCATTCGTAATAGAAAGTTGTTGTTTTGACATTGAAATAATCTACAAAGCTTATACTCGTAAAATTTGACATAGAAGAACAATAAAAAGTGTACACGGAGCAACCTTGATGGTCCGAAGTTGCTCAACTCTCTCTATGAAGGGGCTTTTAATGATTTTGTCCATTTGCCATAGAAAGTTGGTGCTTTGGCATCGATATAATCTCGAAAGCTTATACTCGTTAAATTTGACATAGAAGAACAATAAAAAGTCTACACCGAGCAACTTTGATGGTCCGAACTTGAGCTCTCTCTATGGTGGAGCTTTTAACGGTTTTGTCAATTTGTAATAGAAAGTTGTTGTTTTGGAATCGAAATAATCGACGAAGCTTATACTCGTAAAATTGGACATAGAAGAACAATAAAGCCTTTACAGCGACCAACTTTGATGGTCCGAAGTTGCTCAACTCTCTCTATGGAGGAGCTTTTAACGGTTTTATCCATTTGTAACTGAAAGTTGTTGGTTTGGCATCGAAATAATCTACGAAGCTTATACTCATAAAGTTGGACATAGAAGAACAATAAAAAGTGTACATCGAGCAACTTTGATGATACGAAGTTGCTCAACTCTCTCTATGGATGTGGTTTTAACGGTTTTGTCCATTTGTAATAGAAAATTGGTGTTTTGGCATCGAAATAATCTACGAAGCATATACACGTAAAATTGGACATAGAAGAACAATAAAAAGTGTACACCGAGCAACTTTGATGGTCCGAATTGCTCAACTCTCTCTATGGAGGAGCTTTTAACGGTTTTGTCCATTTGTAATAGAAAATTGATGCTTTGGCATCGAAATAATCTACGAAGCTTATACTCGTAAAATTGGACCATAGAAGAACGATAAAAAGTGTATCCCGAGCAACATTGATGGTCCGAAGTTGCTCAACTCTCTCTATGGTTGAGCTTTTGACGGTTTTGTCTATTTGTAATAGAAAGTTGTTGTTTTGGAATCGAAATAATCTACGAAGTTTATACTAGTAAAATTTGACATAGATGAACAATAAAAAGGGTACACCGAGCAACTTTGATGTTTCGAAGTTGGTCAACTCTCTGTATAGTGGTGCTTTTAACGATTTTGTCCATTCGTAATAGAAAGTTGTTGTTTTGACATTGAAATAATCTACAAAGCTTATACTCGTAAAATTGGACATAGAAGAACGATAAAAAGTGTACCCCGAGCAACTTTGATGGTCCAAAGTTGCTTAACTCTCTCTATGGTGGAGCTTTTGACAGTTTTGTCTATTTGTAATAGAAAGTTGTTGTTTTGGAATCGAAATAATCTACGAAATTCATACTTGTAAAATTTGACATAGATGAACAATAAAAAGGGTACACCGAGCAACTTTGATGTTTCGAAGTTGGTCAACTCTTTGTATAGTGGTGCTTTTAACGATTTTGTCCATTCGTAATAGAAAGTTGTTGTTTTGACATTGAAATAATCTACGAAGCTTATACTCGTAAAATTTGACATAGAAGAACAATAAAAAGTGTACACGGAGCAACCTTGATGGTCCGAAGTTGCTCAACTCTCTCTATGGAGGGGCTTTTAATGATTTTGTCCATTTGCCATAGAAAGTTGGTGCTTTGCCATCGATATAATCTCGAAAGCTTATACTCGTTAAATTTGACATAGAAGAATAAAAAGTCTACACCGAGCAACTTTGATGGTCCGAACTTGAGCTCTCTCTATGGTGGAGCTTTTAACGGTTTTATCAATTTGTAACAGAAAGTTGTTGTTTTGGAATCGAAATAATCGACGAAGCTTATACTCGTAAAATTGGACATAGAAGAACAATAAAGGCTTTACACCGAGCAACTTTGATGGTCCGAAGTTGCTCAACTCTCTCTATGGAGGAGCTTTTAACGGTTTTATCCATTTGTAACTGAAAGTTGTTGGTTTGGCATCGAAATAATCTACGAAGCTTATACTCATAAAGTTGGACATAGAAGAACAATAAAAAGTGTACACCGAGCAACTTTGATGATCCGAAGTTGCTCAACTCTCTCTATGGATGTGGTTTTAACGGTTTTGTCCATTTGTAATAGAAAATTGTTGTTTTGGCACCGAAATAATCTACGAAGCTTATACTCGTAAAATTGGACATAGAAGAACAATAAAAAGTGTACACCGAGCATTTTTGATGATCCGAAGTTGCTCAACTCTCTCTATGGAGGAGCTTTTAACGGTTTTGTCCATTTGTAATAGAAAATTGATGCTTTGGCATCGAAATAATCTACGAAGCTTATACTCGTAAAATTGGACATAGAAGAACGATAAAAAGTGTACCCCGAGCAACTTTGATAGTCCGAAGTTGCTCAACTCTCTCTATGGTTGAGCTTTTGACGGTTTTGTCTATTTTTAATAGAAAGTTGTTGTTTTGGAATCGAAATAATCTACGAAGTTTATGCTAGTAAAATTTGACATAGATGAACAATAAAAAGGGTACACCGAGCAACTTTGATGTTTTGAAGTTGGTCAACTCTCTGTATAGTGGTGCTTTTAACGATTTTGTCCATTCGTAATAGAAAGTTGTTGTTTTGACATTGAAATAATCTAAGATGCTTATACTCGTAAAATTGGACATAGAAGAACAATAAAAAGTGTACACCGAGCAACTTTGATGATCCGAAATTGCTCAACTCTCTCTATGGATGTGGCTTTAACGGTTTTGTCCATTTGTAAAAGCAAATTGGTGTTTTGGCATCGAAATAATCTACGAAGCTTATACTCGTAAAATTGGACATAGAAGAACAATAAAAAGTGTACACCGAGCAACTTTGATGGTCCGAATTGCTCAACTCTCTCTATGGAGGAGCTTTTAACGGTTTTGTCCATTTGTAATAGAAAATTGATGTTTTGGCATCGAAATAATCTACGAAGCTTATACTCGTAAAATTGGACATAGAAGAACGATAAAAAGTGTACCCCGAGCAACTTTGATGGTCCGAAGTTGCTCAACTCTCTCTATGGTTGAGCTTTTGACGGTTTTGTCTATTTTTAATTTGAAAGTTGTTGTTTTGGAATCGAAATAATCTACGAAGTTTATGCTAGTAAAATTTGACATAGATGAACAATAAAAAGGGTACACCGAGCAACTTTGATGTTTTGAAGTTGGTCAACTCTCTGTATAGTGGTGCTTTTAACGATTTTGTCCATTCGTAATAGAAAGTTGTTGTTTTGACATTGAAATAATCTAAGATGCTTATACTCGTAAAATTGGACATAGAAGAACAATAAAAAGTGTACACCGAGCATTTTTGATGGTTCGAAGTTGCTCAACTGTCTCTGTGGCGGAGATTTTAACGATTTTGTCCATTTCTAATAGAAAGTTGGTGTTCTGGCATCGAAATAATCTCGGACCCTTATACTCGTAAAATTTGACATAGAAGAACAATAAAAAGTGTACACGGAGCAACTTTGATGGTCCGAAGTTGCTCAACTCTCTTTATGGAGGGGCTTTTAATGATTTTGTCCATTTGTCATAGAAAGTTGTTGCTTTGGCATCGATATAATCTCTAAAGCTTATACTCGTCAAATTTGACATAGAAGAATAACAAAAAGTGTACACCGAGCAACTTTGATGGTCCGAACTTGAGCTCTCTCTATGGTGGAGCTTTTAACAGTTTTGTCAATTTGTAACCGAACGTTGTTGTTTTGGAATCGAAATAATCGACGAAGCTTATACTCGTAAAATTGGACGTAGAAGAACAATAAAGGGTTTGCACCGAGCAACTTTGATGGTCCGAAGTTGCTCAACTCTCTCTATGGAGGAGCTTTAACGGTTTTATCCATTTGTAACTGAAAGTTATTGTTTTGCCATCGAAATAATCTACGAAGCTTATACTCATAAAGTTGGACATAGGAGACCAATAAAAAGTGTACACCGACCAACTTGGATGGTCCGAAGTTGCTCAACTCTCTCTATGGAGGAGCTTTTAACGGTTTTGTCCATTTGTAACTGAAAATCATTGTTTTGGCATCGAAATAATCTACGAAGCTTATACTCGTAAAGTTGGACATAGAAGAACAATAAAAAGTGTACACCGAGCAACTTTGATGGTCCGACGTTGCTCAACTCTCTCTATGGAGGTGCTTTTAACGGTTTTGTCCATTTGTAACTGAAAGTTGTTGTTTTGGCATCGAAATAATCTACAAAGCTTATAGTTGTAAAATTGGACATATAAGAACAATAAGAAGTGTACATCGAGCAAGTTTGATGGTCCGAAGTTGCTCAACTCTATCTATGGATGAGCTTTTAACGGTTTTGTCCATTTGTAATAGAAAGTCGTTGTTTTGGAATCGCAATAATCTACGAAGCTTATACTCGTAAAATTGGACAAAGAAGAACAATAAAAAGTGTACACCGAGCAAGTTTGATGGTTCGAAGTTGCTCAACTATCTCTATGGAGGAGCTTTTAACGGTTTTGTCCATTTGTCATAGAAAGTTGGTGTTTTGGTATCGAAATAATCTCGGAAGGTTATACTTGTAAAATTTGACACAAAAGAACAATAAAAAGTGTACACCGAGAAAGTTTGTTGGTCCGAAGTTGAGCTCTCTCTATGGTGGAGCTTTTAGCGGTTTTGTCTATTTGTAATAGAAAGTTGTTGTTTTAGCATCGGAATAATCTACGAAGCTTCTACTCGTAAAATTTGACATAGAAAAACAACAAAAAGTGTAAACCGAGCAACTTTGATGGTACAAAGTTGCTCAACTCTCTCTATGGAGGTGCTTTTAACGGTTTTATCCATTTGTAATTGAAAGTTGTTGTTTTGGCATCAAAATAATCTACAAAGCTTATACTCGTAAAAATGGACATAGAAGAACAATAAAAAGTGTACACCGAGCAAGTTTGATGGTTCGAAGTTGCTCAACTATCTCTATGGAGGTGCTTTTAACGGTTTTGTCCATTTGTCATAGAAAGTTGGTGTTTTGGTATCGAAATAATGTCGGAAGGTTATACTTGTAAAATTTGACACAAAAGAACAATAAAAAGTGTACACCGAGAAAGTTTGTTGGTCCGAAGTTGAGCTCTCTCTATGGTGGAGCTTTTAGCGGTTTTGTCTATTTGTAATAGAAAGTTGTTGTTTTAGCATCGGAATAATCTACGAAGCTTCTACTCGTAAAATTTGACATAGAAAAACAACAAAAAGTGTAAACCGAGCAACTTTGATGGTACAAAGTTGCTCAACTCTCTCTATGGAGGTGCTTTTAACGTTTTTATCAATTTGTAATTGAAAGTTGTTGTTTTGGCATCAAAATAATCTACAAAGCTTATACTCGTAAAGTTGGACATAGAAGAACAATAAAAAGTGTACACCGAGCAACTTTGATGGTCCGACGTTGCTCAACTCTCTCTATGGAGGTGCTTTTAACGGTTTTGTCCATTTGTAACTGAAAGTTGTTGTTTTGGCATCGAAATAATCTACAAAGCTTATAGTTGTAAAATTGGACATATAAGAACAATAAGAAGTGTACATCGAGCAAGTTTGATGGTCCGAAGTTGCTCAACTCTATCTATGGATGAGCTTTTAACGGTTTTGTCCATTTGTAATAGAAAGTTGTTGTTTTGGAATCGCAATAATCTACGAAGCTTATACTCGTAAAATTGGACAAAGAAGAACAATAAAAAGTGTACACCGAGCAAGTTTGATGGTTCGAAGTTGCTCAACTATCTCTATGGAGGTGCTTTTAACGGTTTTGTCCATTTCTCATAGAAAGTTGGTGTTTTGGTATCGAAATAATCTCGGAAGGTTATACTTGTAAAATTTGACACAAAAGAACAATAAAAAGTGTACACCGAGAAAGTTTGTTGGTCCGAAGTTGAGCTCTCTCTATGGTGGAGCTTTTAGCGGTTTTGTCTATTTGTAATAGAAAGTTGTTGTTTTAGCATCGGAATAATCTACGAAGCTTCTACTCGTAAAATTTGACATAGAAAAACAACAAAAAGTGTAAACCGAGCAACTTTGATGGTACAAAGTTGCTCAACTCTCTCTATGGAGGTGCTTTTAACGTTTTTATCAATTTGCAATTGAAAGTTGTTGTTTTGGCATCAAAATAATATACAAAGCTTATACTCGTAAAGTTGGACATAGAAGAACAATAAAAAGTGTACACCGAGCAACTTTGATGGTCCGACGTTGCCCAACTCTCTCTATGGAGGTGCTTTTAACGGTTTTGTCCATTTGTAACTGAAAGTTGTTGTTTTGGCATCGAAATAATCTACAAAGCTTATAGTTGTAAAATTGGACATATAAGAACAATAAGAAGTGTACATCGAGCAAGTTTGATGGTCCGAAGTTGCTCAACTCTATCTATGGATGAGCTTTTAACGGTTTTGTCCATTTGTAATAGAAAGTTGTTGTTTTGGAATCGCAATAATCTACGAAGCTTATACTCGTAAAATTGGACAAAGAAGAACAATAAAAAGTGTACACCGAGCAAGTTTGATGGTTCGAAGTTGCTCAACTATCTCTATGGAGGTGCTTTTAACGGTTTTGTCCATTTCTCATAGAAAGTTGGTGTTTTGGTATCGAAATAATCTCGGAAGGTTATACTTGTAAAATTTGACACAAAAGAACAATAAAAAGTGTACACCGAGAAAGTTTGTTGGTCCGAAGTTGAGCTCTCTCTATGGTGGAGCTTTTAATGATTTTGTCTATTTGTAATAGAAAGTTGTTGTTTTAGCATCGAAATAATCTACGAAGCTTCTACTCGTAAAATTTGACATAGAAAAACAATAAAAAGTGTAAACCGAGCAACTTTGATGGTCCGAAGTTGCTCAGCTCTCTCTGTGGAGGAGCTTTTAATGATTTTGTCCATTTCTCATAGGAAGTTGGTGTTTTGGCATCGAAATAATCTCGGATGCTTATACTCCTAAAATTTGACATAGAAGAACAATAAAAAGTGTACACGGAGAACCTTTGATGGTCGAAAGTTGCTCAACTCTCCTTATGGAGGAGCTTTTAACGGTTTTGTCCATTTGTCATAGAAAGTTGGTGTTTTGACATCGAAATAATCTCGGAAGCTTATACTCGTAAAATTGGACATAGAATAACAATAAAAAGTGTACACCGACCAACTTTGATGGTCCGAAGTTGCTCAACTCTCTCTATGGAATAGCTTTTAACGGTTTTGTCCATTTGTAACTGAAAGTTGTTGTTTTGGCATCGAACTAATCTACGAAGCTTATACTCATAAAGTTGGACATAGAAGAACAATAAAAAGTGTACACCGAGCAACTTTGATGGTCCGAAGTTACTCAACTCTCTCTATGGAGTTGCTTTTAGCGGTTTTGTCCATTTGTAACTAAAAGTTGTTGTTTTGGCATCGAAATGATCTACGAAGCTTCTACTCGTAAAATTTTACATAGAAAAACAATAAAAAGTGTAAACCGAGCAACTTTGATGGTCCAAAGTTGCTCAACTCTCTCTATGGAGGTGCTTTTAACGGTTTTGTCAATTTATAATTGAAAGTTGTTGTTTTGGCATCGAAATAATCTACGAAGCTTATTCTCGAAAAATTGGAAATAGAAGAAAAATAAAAAGTGTACACCGAGCAACTTTGATGGTCCGAATTGCTCAACTCTCTCTATGGAGGAGCTTTTAACGGTTTTGTCCATTTGTAATAGAAAATTGGTGTTTTGGCATCGAAATAATCTACGAAGCTTATACTCGTAAAATTGGACATAGAAGAACAATAAAAAGTGTACACCGAGCAACTTTGACAGTCCGAATTGCTCAACTCTCTCTATGGAGGAGCTTTTAACGGTTTTGTCCATTTGTAATAGAAAATTGGGGTTTTTGGCATCGAAATAATCTACGAAGCTTATACTCGTAAAATTGGACATAGAAGCACAATAAAAAGTGTACCCCGAGCAACTTTGATGGTCCGAAGTTGCTCAACTCTCTCTTTGGTGGAGCTTTTGACGGTTTTGTCTATTTGTAATAGAAAGTTGTTGTTTTGGAATCGAAATAATCTACGAAGTTTATACTAGTAAAATTTGACATAGATGAACAATAAAAAGGGTACACCGAGCAACTTCGATGTTCCGAAGTTGGTCAACTCTTAGTATAGTGGTGCTTTTAACGGTTTTGTCCATTCGTAATAGAAAGTTGTTGTTTTAACATTGAAATAATCTAGGATGCTTATACTCGTAAAATTGGACATAGAAGAACAATAAAAAGTGTACACCGAGTATTTTTGATGGTCCGAAGTTGCTGAACTCTCTCTGTGGAGGAGCTTTTAACGATTTTGTCTATTTCTCATAGAAAGTTGGTGTTTTGGCATCGAAATGATCTCGGATGTGTTGAATACATGGTTTGAATGTTTCAAAATATATGTTTATTGATCTTTGATTTATTACATATATTTGAATAATGTGATTATGGAAATAATATGGACTAACAAGCATGAAGCCTAATAAGGCTTACAAAGCATTCTTTGAGTTTAATTGTGTGCAGCCACTTCTATTTATGGAAAGTGTTATTTATGGAAATTTTCAATCAAGAACATAATGATGTGGCAAGATGACATGGACATGGTGACATTGGCATATGAGATCTCCATCAAGAAGTTCAAAACGATGGAACCAAAATGAGAAGATGGGAGAGCAATCCAAATATGGAAATACAAAGCAGTAAATGAAGAGGATCAAACTCAAGTTTACAATTGAAGAAGTATCCAATGAAGGGAGTTCATTAATGGAAGATCAAGACGTCACATATGGAAACAAGTTTGATATGAGGTGAATCAAAACATAATCCTTTCATTATGGACAAAATCCTCTTTCCATATTCTCACCTATTCAAAGCCTTTGATTCATTTCCATATCTATCTTAAATCAATTTTCAAAAATGAATCAAAATCATAATCTCCTCTTTATGGCCAAAATTTCCTGGAATATATTTGATTCAAATCCTAAGCTTCCTTCCTAATATACATGGTTTGACTCCTTTGATTGATTCACTTTCTAAACTCATAGAACAATATTTGTTTAGCTTTAAAGACACATATTCTCTTGCTCTAAATGTCAAAAACGTGTAGCCTTGATCAAGTAACCATATTGCCTTGCTTTTCAATCAAACGGTCCATATAGAGTTGCAATATTTATTCCTTCACTAAAGATACAACCCAAGTCTCTTTTGCCTCAAGGCTTGGCTAATTTATCTTTCTCTTTCTCAAGCATTGTTCCTCTTGAGCCATTCTTGATCCTTCTCTACATTTTCTCAAGAGTTATTTTCTTGGTTGAGCAATCTGATTTCCAGCACTTAAAAGGCTTCATTCTTCATCTCTTTTTCATTATTCAAGCCTTGGGTTAGCTAATTTTCGTGGGTTCCTATACACTTCAAAGTTTCACAAACCCTAGCCACCAAAATCTCAAATCTGAATCTTTGTGCTTATCATTCTCAAACCAAATCTTCAAGAGCATTATTTGAGCATATCCACTTACAAATCCAGCTACCAAAGAGCCATTTCTTGAGCCTAAAACTTCACCTCATACCAGGCTACAAAGAAGCCAAAATCTGAGTTTTATTGTTGTTGATTGGGTTTTGTGGTGAGCCAAAACCACTTGTATGGTAGATTGAGTTTTCGGTGAGCTTAAACCAAGTTGTATTTGGAGTTGAGTTTGTGGTGAGCTTAAACCACATTTGGTTGTAAAAGTTTGGGGTTAACTTGGATGAAACCCTAAGTTGGTGGTGACCTTGCAAAGCCATCTTTCTAGTGGAGTATTTGAAAATCCCAAGTGAAACTTGGGTAGTGGATGTAGGCTTGGGTTAAGCCGAACCACTCTAAATCTCTTGTCTCTATTTAATTTCCAGCAAATTCATTTAGCATATCATTTGCATATCATTCATCATTGAAATTGCCATATAAGTTGCTAGAATTAATATTGTGATAAATCAGATTTTGCTGCCTATTACAATCTTATTTGGTGTTAAACTGATTGTTCTATCCTTGCATGCTTATTCATTGATTTAATTGGCCAATTTGAGATTGAACTTGTCTACATTTAAAAAGTGATCACGTAGATTAATTTTTGATTAAGTACACAATTCACCCCCCCCCCTCTTGTGGTGCCATTCAATCCAACAGGATGCTTATACTCGTAAAATTTGACATAGAAGAACAATAAAAAGTGTACACGAAGCAACTTTGATGGTCTGAAGTTGCTCAACTCTCTTTATGGAGGGGCTTTTAATGATTTTGTTCATTTGTCATAGAAAGTTGGTGCTTTGGAATCGAAATAATCTCGAAAGCTTATACTCGTTAAATTTGACATAAAAGAACAATAAAAAGTGTACACCGAGCAACTTTGATGGTCCCAACTTGAGCTCTCTCTATGGTGGAGCTTTTAACGGTTTTGTCAATTTGTAACAGAAAGTTGTTGTTTCAGAATTGAAATAATCGACGAAGCTTATACTCGTAAAATTGGACATAGAAGAACAATAAAGGGTTTACACCGAGCAACTTTGATGGTCCGAAGTTGCTCAACTCTCTCTATAGAGGAGCTTTTAACGGTTTTATCCATTTGTAACAGAAAGTTGTTGTTTTGGCATTGAAATAATCTACGAAGCTTATACTCATAAAGTTGGACATAGAAGAACAATAAAAGGTGTACATCGAGCAATTTTGATGATCCGAAGTTGCTCCACTCTCTCTATGGAGGTGCTTTTAACGATTTTGTCGATTTGTAACTGAAAGTTGTTATTTTGGCATCGAAATAATCAACGAAGCTTATACTCATAAAATTGGACATAGAATAACAATAAAATGTGTACACCGACCAACTTTGATGGTCCGAAGTTGCTCAACTCTCTCTATGGAGGAGCTTTTAACGGTTTTGCCCATTTGTAACTGAAAGTCGTTGTTTTGGCATCGAAATAATCTACGAAGCTTAACCTCATAAAGTTGGACATAGAAGAACAATAAAAAGTGTACACCGAGCAACTTTGATGGTCCGACGTTGCTCAACTCTCTCTATGGAGGTGCTTTTAACGGTTTTGTCCATTTGTAACTGAAAGTTGTTGTTTTCGCATCGAAATAATCTACAAAGCTTATACTCGTAAAATTGGAAATATAAGAACAATAAAAAGTGTACACCGACCAACTTTGATGGTCCGAAGTTGCTCAACTCTATCTATGGATGAGCTTTTAACAGTTTTGTCCATTTGTAATAGAAAGTTATTGTTTTGGCATCGAAATAATCTACGAAGCTTATACTCGTAAAATTGGACATAGAAGAACAATAAAAAGTGTACACCGAGCAACTTTGATGGTCCGAAGTTGCTCAACTCTCTCTATGGTCCAGCTTTTGACGGTTTTGTCCATTTGTAATAGAATGTTGTTGTTTTGGAATCGAAATAATCGACGAAGCTTATACTCGTAAAATTTGACATAGAAGAACAATAAAAAGTGTACACCGAGCAAGTTTGATGGTCCGAAGTTGCTCAACTATCTCTATGGAGGAGCTTTTAACGGTTTTGTCCATTTGTCATAGAAAGTTGGTGTTTTGGTATCAGAATAATCTCGGAAGGTAATACTCGTAAAATTTGACACAAAAGAACAATAAAAAGTGTACACCGAGCAAGTTTGATGGTCCAAAGTTGAGCTCTCTCTATGGTGGAGCTTTTAACGGTTTTTTCTATTTGTAATAGAAAGTTGTTGTTTTGGCATCGGAATAATCTACGAAGCTTCTGCTCGTAAAATTTACCATAGAAAAACAACAAAAAGTGTAAACCAAGCAACTTTGATGGTCCAAAGTTGCTCAACTCTCTCTATGGAGGTGCTTTTAACGTTTTTATCCATTTGTAATTGAAAGTTGTTGTTTTGGCATCGAAATAATCTACGAAGCTTATCCTCGTAAAATTGGACATAGAAGAACAATAAAAAGTGTACACCGAGCAACATTGATGGTCCGAAGTTGCTCAACTCTCTCAATGGAGGAGCTTTTAACGGTTTCGTCCATTTGTAATAGAAGTTGTTGTTTGGCATCGAAATAATCGACGAAGCTTATACTCGTGAAATTGGACATAGAAGAACAATAAAAAGTGTACACCGAGCAACTTTGATGGTCCGAAGTTGCTCAAATCTCTCTATCGAGGAGCTGTTAACGGTTTTGTCCATTTGTCATTGAAAGTTGGTGTTTTGGCATCGAAATAATATCGGAAGCTTATACTCGTAAAATTTGACATAGAAGAACAATAAAAAGTGTACACCGGGCAACTTTGATTGTCCGAAGTTGCTCAACTCTCTTTATGAGGAGCTTTTAATGGTTTTTTCCATTTGTCATAGAAAGTCGATGTTTTGGCATCGAAATAATATCGGAATCTTATACTCGTAAAATTTGACATAGAAGAACAATAAAAAGTGTAAACCGAGCAACTTTGATGGTTCGAAGTTGCTCAACTCTCTCTATGATCCAGCTTTTGACGGTTTTGTCTATTTGTAATAGAATGTTGTTTTTTTGGAATCGAAATAATCGACGAAGCTTATACTCATAAAATTTGACATAGAAGAACAATAAAAAGAGTACACCGAGCAACTTTGATGTTCCGAAGTTGGTCAACTCTCTGTATAGTGGTGCTTTTAACGGTTTTGTACATTCGTAATAGAAAGTTCTTGTTTTGACATCAAAATAATCTAGGATGCTTATACTCGTAAAATTTGACATAGAAGAACACTAGAAGTGTACACCGACCAACTTTGATGGTCCGAAATACTCAACTCTCTCTATGGAGGAGCTTTTAACGGTTTTGTCCATTTGTAACTGAAAGTTGTTGTTTTGGCATCGAACTAATCTACGAAGCTTATACTCATAAAGTTGGACATAGAAGAATAATAAAAAGTGTACACCGAGCAACTTCGATGGTCCGAAGTTCCCCAACTCTCTCTATGGAGTTGCTTTTAACGGTTTTGTTCATTTATAACTAAAAGTTGTTGTTTTGGCATCGAAATAATCTACAAAGCTTATACTCGTAAAATTGGACATATAAGAACAATAAAAAGTGTACATCGAGCAAGTTTGATGGTCCGAAGTTGCTCAACTCTATCTATGGATGAGCTTTTAACGGTTTTGTCCATTTGTAATACAAAGTTGTTGTTTTGGCATCGAAATAATCTGCGAAGCTTATACTCGTAAAATTAAACATAGAAGAACAATAAAAAGTGTACACCGAGCAACTTTGATGGTCCGAAATTGCTCGACTCTCTCTATTGAGGAACTTTTAACGGTTTTGTCCATTTGTCATAGAAAATTGGTGTTTTGGCATCGAAATAATCTACAAAGCTTAAAATCGTAAAATTTGACATAGAAGAACAACAAAAAATGTACACCGAGCAACTTTGATGGTCCGAAGTTGAGCTCTCTCTATGGTGGAGCTTTTAACGGTTTTGTCCATTTGTAATTGAAAGTTGTTGTTTTGGCATCGAAATAATCTACGAAGCTTATACTCGTAAAATTGGAAATAGAAGAACAATAAAAAGTGTACAACGAGCAACTTTGATGGTCCGAATTGCTCAACTCTCTCTATGGAGGAGCTTTTAACGGTTTTGTCCATTTGTAATAGAAAATTGGTGTTTTGGCATCGAAATAATCCACGAAGCTTATACTCGTAGAATTGGACATAGAAGAACAATAAAAAGGTTACACCGAGCAACTTTGATGTTCCGAATTTGGTCAACTCTCTGTATAGTGGTGCTTTAAACGGTTTTGCCTATTCGTAATAGAAAGTTGTTGTTTTGACATCGAAATAATTTAGGATGCTTATACTCGTAAAATTGGACATAGAAGAACAATAAAAAGTGTACACCGAGCATTTTTTATGGTCCAAAGTTGCTCAACTCTCTCTGTGGAGGAGCTTTTAACGATTTTGTCTATTTCTCATAGAAAGTTGGTGTTTTGGCAGCGAAATAATCTCGGATGCTTATACTCATAAAATTTGACATAGAAGAACAATAAAAAGTGTACACGGAGCAACTTTGATGGTTCGAAGTTGCTCAACTTTCTTTATGGAGGGGCTTTTAGTGATTTTGTCTATTTGTCATAGAAAGTTGGTGTTTTGGCATCGAAATAATCTCGGAAGCTTATACTCGTTAAATTTGACATAGAAGAACAATAAAAAGTGTACACCGAGCAATTTTGATTGTCCGGACTTGAGCTCTCTCTGTGGTGGAGCTTTTAACGGTTTTGTCAATTTGTAACAGAAAGTTGTTGTTTTGGAATTGAAATAATCGACGAAGCTTATATTCGTAAAATTGGACATAGATGAACAATAAAAAGTTTACACCGAGCAACTTTGATGGTCCGAACTTGCTCAACTCTCTCTATTAAGGAACTTTTAACGGTTTTGTCGATTTGTAACTGAAATTTGTTGTTTTGACATCGAAATAATCTAGGATGCTTATACTCGTAAAATTGGACATAGAAGAACAATAAAAAGTGTACACCGAGCATTTTTGATAGTCCGAAGTTGCTCAACTCTCTCTATGGTGGAGCTTTTAACGGTTTTGTCCATTTGTAACTGAAAGTTGTTGTTTTGGCATCGAAATAATCTACGAAGGTTATACTCATAAACTTGGACATAGAAGAACAATAAAAAGTGTACACCGAGTAACTTTGATGATCCGAAGTTGCTCAACTCTCTCTATGGAGGTGCTTTTAACGGTTTTGTCGATTTGTAACTGAAATTTGTTGTTTTGGCATCGAAATAATCAACGAAGCTTATACTCGTAAAATTGGACATAGAACAACAATAAAAAGTGTACACCGACCAACTTTGATGGTCCGAAGTTGCTCAACTCTCTCTATGGTGGAGCTTTTAACGGTTTTGTCCATTTGTTACTGAAAGTTGTTGTTTTGGCATCGAAATAATCTACGAAGCTTAAACTCCTAAAGTTGGACATAGAAGAACAATAAAAAGTGTACACCGAGCAACTTTGATGGTCCGACGTTGCTCAACTCTCTCTATGGAGGTGCTTTTAACGATTTTGTCCATTTGTAACTAAAAGTTGTTGTTTTGGCATCGAAATAATCTACAAAGCTTATAGTCGTAAAACTGCACATATAAGAACAATAAAAAGTGTACATCGAGCAAGTTTGATGGTCCGAAGTTGCTCAACTCTATCTATGGTTGAGCTTTTAACGGTATTGTCCATTTGTAATAAAAAGTTGTTGTTTTGGCATCGAAATAATCTACGAAGCTTATACTCGTAAAATTGGACATAGGAGAACAATAAAAAGTGTACACCGAGAAACTTTGATGGTCCGAAGTTGCTCAACTATCTATATGGAGGAGCTTTTAACGGTTTTGTCCATTTGTCATAGAAAGTTGTTGTTTTGGTATCGAAATAATCTCGGAAGGTTATACTCGTAAAGTTTCACACAAAAGAACAATAAAAAGTGTACACCGAGCAACTTTGATATTCCGAAGTTGGTCAACTCTCTGTATAATGGTGCTTTTAACGGTTTTGTCCATTCGTAATAGAAAGTTGTTGTTTTGACATCGAAATAATCTAGGATGCTTATACTCGTAAAATTGGACATAGAAGAACAATAAAAAGTGTACACCGAGCATTTTTGGTAGTCCGAAGTTGCTCAGCTATCTCTATGGAGGAGCTTTTACCGGTTTTGCCAATTTGTCATAGAAAGTTGTTGTTTTGGTATCAAAATAATCTCGGAAGGTTATACTCGTAAAATTTGACACAAAAGAACAATAAAAAGTGTACACCGAGCAAGTTTGATGGTCCGAAGTTGAGCTCTCTCTATAGTGGAGCTTTTAACGATTTTGTCTATTTGTAATAGAAAGTTGTTGTTTTGGAATAGGAATAATCTACGAAGCTTCTACTCGTAAAATTTACCATAGAAAAACAACAAAAAGTGTAAACCGAGCAACTTTGATGGTCCAAAGTTGCTCAACTCTCTCTATGGAGGTGCTTTTAAAGGTTTTATCCATTTGTAATTGAAAGTTGTTGTTTTGGCATCGAAATAATCTACGAAGCTTATACTCGTAAAATTGGACATAGAAGAACAATAAAAAGTGTACACCGAGCAACATTGATGGTCCGAAGTTGCTCAACTCTCTCAATGGAGGAGCTTTTAACGGTTTTGTCCATTTGTAATAGAAGTTGTTGTTTTGGCATCGAAATAATCGACGAAGCTTATACTCGTAAAATTGGACATAGAAGAACAATAAAAAGTGTACACCGAGCAACTTTGATGGTCCGAAGTTGCTCAAATCTCTCTATCGAGGAGCTGTTAACGGTTTTGTCCATTTGTCATTGAAAGTTGGTGTTTTGGCATCGAAATAATATCGGAAGCTTATACTCGTAAAATTTGACATAGAAGAACAATAAAAAGTGTACACCGGGCAACTTTGATTGTCCGAGGTTGCTCAACTCTCTTTATGAGGAGCTTTTAACGGTTTTTTCCATTTGTCATAGAAAGTCGATGTTTTGGCATCGAAATAATATCGGAATCTTATACTCGTAAAATTTGACATAGAAGAAGAATAAAAAGTGTACACCGAGCAACTTTGATGGTCCGAAGTTGCTCAACTCTCTCAATGGTCCAGCTTTTGACGGTTTTGTCTATTTGTAATAGAATGTTGTTGTTTTGGAATCGAAATAATCGACGAACTTATACTCGTAAAATTTGACATAGAAGAACAATAAAAAGAGTACACCGAGCAACTTTGATGTTCCGAAGTTGGTCAACTCTCTGTATAGTGGTGCTTTTAACGGTTTTGTCCATTCGTAATAGAAAGTTCTTGTTTTGACATCAAAATAATCTAAGATGCTTATACTCGTAAAATTTGACATAGAAGAACACTAGAAGTGTACACCGACCAACTTTGATGGTCCGAAGTTGCTCAACTCTCTCTATGGAGGAGCCTTTAACGGTTTTGTCCATTTGTAACTGAAAGTTGTTGTTTTGGCATCGAACTAATCTACGAAGCTTATACTCATAAAGTTGGACATAGAAGAATAATAAAAAGTGTACACCGAGCAACTTTGATGGTCCGGAGTTCCTCAACTCTCTCTATGGAGTTGCTTTTAACGGTTTTGTCCATTTATAACTAAAAGTTGTTGTTTTGGCATCGAAATAATCTATAAAGCTTATACTCGTAAAATTGGACATATAAGAACAATAAAAAGTGTACATCGAGCAAGTTTGATGGTCCGAAGTTGCTCAACTCTATCTATGGATGAGCTTTTAACGGTTTTGTCCATTTGTAATAGAAAGTTGTTGTTTTGGCATCGAAATAATCTACGAAGCTTATACTCGTAAAATTAAACATAGAAGAACAATAAAAAGTGTACACCGAGCAACTTTGATGGTCCGAAATTGCTCAACTCTCTCTATTGAGGAACTTTTAACGGTTTTGTCCATTTGTCATAGAAAGTTGGTGTTTTTGCATCGAAATAATCTACAAAGCTTAAACTCGTAAAATTTGACATAGAAGAACAACAAAAAATGTACACTGAGCAACTTTGATGGTCCGAAGTTGAGCTCTCTCTATGGTGGAGCTTTTAACGGTTTTGTCCATTTGTAATTGAAAGTTGTTGTTTTGACATCGAAATAATCTACGAAGCTTTTACTCGTAAAATTGGAAATAGAAGAACAATAAAAAGTGTACACCGAGCAACTTTGATGGTCCGAATTGCTCAACTCTCTCTATGGAGGAGCTTTTAACGGTTCTGTCCATTTGTAATAGAAAATTGGTGTTTTGGCATCGAAATAATCCACGAAGCTTATACTCGTAGAATTGGACATAGAAGAACAATAAAAAGTGTACACCGAGCAACTTTGATGGTCCGAAATTGCTCAACTCTCTCTTTGGTGGAGCATTTGACGATTTTGTCTATTTGTAATAGAAAGTTGTTGTTTTGGCATCGGAATAATCTACGAAGCTTCTACTCATAAAATTTACCATAGAAAAACAACAAAAAGTGTAAACCGAGCAATTTTGATGGTCCAAAGTTGCTCAACTCTCTCTATGGAGGTGCTTTTAACGGTTTTATCCATTTGTAATTGAAAGTTGTTGTTTTGGCATCGAAATAATCTATGAAGCTTATACTCGTAAAATTGGACATAGAAGAACAATAAAAAGTGTACACCGAGCATTTTTGATGGTCCGAAGTTGCTCAACTCTCTCTGTGGAGGAGCTTTTAACGATTTTGTCTATTTCTCATAGAAAGTTGGTGTTTTGGCAACGAAATAATCTCGGATGCTTATACTCATAAAATTTGACATAGAAGAACAATAAAAAGTGTACACGGAGCAACTTTGATGGTCCGAAGTTGCTGAACTCTCTTTATGGAGGGGCTTTTAGTGATTTTGTCTATTTGTCATAGAAAGTTGGTGTTTTGGCATCGAAATAATCTCGGAAGCTTATACTCGTTAAATTTGACATAGAAGAACAATAAAAACTGTACACCGAGCAATTTTGATGGTCCGAACTTGAGCTCTATCTATGGTGGAGCTTTTAACGGTTTTGTCAATTTGTAACAGAAAGTTGTTGTTTTGGAATTGAAATAATCGACGAAGCTTATAATCGTAAAATTGGACATAGATGAACATTAAAAAGTTTACACCGAGCAACTTTAATGGTCCGAACTTGCTCAACTCTCTCTATTAAGGAACTTTTAACGGTTTTGTCGATTTGTAACTGAAATTTGTTTTTTTGACATCGAAATAATTTAGGATGCTTATACTCGTAAAATTGGACATAGAAGAACAATAAAAAGTGTACACCGAGCATTTTTGATAGTCCGAAGTTGGTCAACTCTCTCTATGGTGGAGCTTTTAACGGTTTTGTCCATTTGTAACTGAAAGTTGTTGTTTTGGCATCGAAATAATCCACGAAGCTTAAACTCCTAAAGTTGGACATAGAAGAACAATAAAAAGTGTACACCGAGCATTTTTGATGGTCCGAAGTTGGTCAACTCTCTCTATGGTGGAGCTTTTAACGGTTTTGTCCATTTGTAACTGAAAGTTGTTGTTTTGGCATCGAAATAATCCACGAAACTTAAACTCCTAAAGTTGGACATAGAAGAACAATAAAAAGTGTACACCGAGTAACTTTGATGATCCGAAGTTGCTCAACTCTCTCTATGGTAGAGCTTTTAACGGTTTTGTCCATTTGTAACTGAAAGTTGTTGTTTTGGCATCGAAATAATCCACGAAGCTTAAACTCCTAAAGTTGGACATAGAAGAACAATAAAAAGTGTACACCGAGTAACTTTGATGATCCGAAGTTGCTCAACTCTCTCTATGGTGGAGCTTTTAACGGTTTTGTCCATTTGTAACTGAAAGTTGTTGTTTTGGCATCGAAATAATCCACGAAGCTTAAACTCCTAAAGTTGGACATAGAAGAACAATAAAAAGTGTACACCGAGTAACTTTGATGATCCGAAGTTGCTCAACTCTCTCTATGGTGGAGCTTTTAACGGTTTTGTCCATTTGTAACTGAAAGTTGTTGTTTTGGCATCGAAATAATCCACGAAGCTTAAACTCCTAAAGTTGGACATAGAAGAACAATAAAAAGTGTACACCGAGCAACTTTGATGGTCCGACGTTGCTCAACTCTCTCTATGGAGGTGCTTTTAACGGTTTTGTCCATTTGTAACTGAAAGTTGTTATTTTGGCATCGAAATAATCTACAAAGCTTATAGTCGTAAAATTGCACATATAAGAACAATAAAAAGTGTACATCGAGCAAGTTTGATGGTCCGAAGTTGCTCAACTCTATCTATGGTTGAGCTTTTAACGGTATTGTCCATTTGTAATAGAAAGTTGTTGTTTTGGCATCGAAATAATCTACGAAGCTTATACTCGTAAAATTGGAAATAGGAGAACAATAAAAAGTGTACACCGAGAAACTTTGATGGTCCGAAGTTGCTCAACTATCTCTATGGAGGAGCTTTTAACGGTTTTGTCCATTTGTCATAGAAAGTTGTTGTTTTGGTATCGAAATAATCTCGGAAGGTTATACTCGTAAAGTTTCACACAAAAGAACAATAAAAAGTGTACACCGACCAACTTTGATATTCCGAAGTTGGTCAACTCTCTGTATAGTGGAGCTTTTAACGGTTTTGTCCATTTGTAATAAAAGTTGTTGTTTTGGCATCGAAATAATCTACGAAGCTTATACTCGTAAAATTGGACATAGGAGAACAATAAAAAGTGTACACCGAGAAACTTTGATGATCCGAAGTTGCTCAACTATCTCTATGGAGGAGCTTTTAACGATTTTGTCCATTTGTCATAGAAAGTTGTTGTTTTGGTATCGAAATAATCTCGGAAGGTTATACTCGTAAAGTTTCACACAAAAGAACAATAAAAAGTGTACACCGAGCAACTTTGATATTCCGAAGTTGGTCAACTCTCTGTATAGTGGTGCTTTTAACGGTTTTGTCCATTTGTAATAGAAAGTTGTTGTTTTGACATCGAAATAATCTAGG
Organism: Euonymus europaeus; assembly: GCA_963580455.1. Taxonomy (NCBI): domain Eukaryota; kingdom Viridiplantae; phylum Streptophyta; class Magnoliopsida; order Celastrales; family Celastraceae; genus Euonymus; species Euonymus europaeus. The sequence goes on from OY756965.1 coordinate 7,469,664, forward strand.
ATGCTTATACTCGTAAAATTGGACATAGAAGAACAATAAAAAGTGTACACCGAGCATTTTTGATAGTCCGAAGTTGCTCAACTATCTCTATGGAGGAGCTTTTAATGGTTTTGTCCATTTGTCATAGAAAGTTGGTGTTTTGGTATCAAAATAATCTCGGAAGGTTATACTCGTAAAATTTGACACAAAAGAACAATAAAAAGTGTACACCGAGCAAGTTTGATGGTCCGAAGTTGAGCTCTCTCTATAGTGGAGCTTTTAACGGTTTTGTCTATTTGTAATATAAAGTTGTTGTTTTGGCATCGGAATAATCTACGAAGTTCTACTCGTAAAATTTACCATAGAAAAACAACAAAAAGTGTAAACCGAGCAACTTTGATGGTCCAAAGTTGCTCAACTCTCTCTATGGAGGTGCTTTTAACGGTTTTATCCATTTGTAATTGAAAGTTGTTGTTTTGGCATCGAAATAATCTACGAAGCTTATACTCGTAAAATTGGACATAGAAGAACAATAAAAAGTGTACACCGAGCAACATTGATGGTCCGAAGTTGCTCAACTCTCTCTATGGAGGAGCTTTTAACGGTTTTGTCCATTTCTAATAGAAGTTGTTGTTTTGGCATCGAAATAATCGACGAAGTTATACTCGTAAAATTGGACATAGAAGAACAATAAAAAGTGTACACCGAGCAACTTTGATTGTCCGAAGTTGCTCAAATCTCTCTATGAGGAGCTTTTAACGGTTTTTTCCATTTGTCATAGAAAGTCGATGTTTTGGCATCGAAATAATATCGAAATCTTATACTCGTAAAATTTGACATAGAAGAACAATAAAAAGTGTACACCGAGCAACTTTGATGGTCCGAAGTTGCTCAACTCTCTCTATGGTCCAGCTTTTGATGGTTTTGTCTATTTGTAATAGAATGTTGTTGTTTTGGCATCGAAATAATCTACAAAGCTTATACTCGTAAAATTGGACATATAAGAACAATAAAAAGTGTACATCGAGCAAGTTTGATAGTCCGAAGTTGCTCAACTCTATCTATGGATAAGCTTTTAACGGTTTTGTCCATTTATAAAAGAAAGTTGTTGTTTTGGCATCGAAATAATCTACGAAGCTTATACTCGTAAAATTAAACATAGAAGAACAATAAAAAGTGTACACCGAGCAACTTTGATGGTCCAAAATTGCTCAACTCTCTCTATTGAGGAACTTTTAACGGTTTTGTCCATTTGTCATAGAAAGTTGGTGTTTTTGCATTGAAATAATCTACAATGCTTAAACTCTTAAAATTCGACATAGAAGAACAACAAAAAATGTACACTGAGCAACTTTGATGGTCCGAAGTTGAGCTCTCTCTATGGTGGAGCTTTTAACGGTTTTGTCCATTTGTAATTGAAAGTTGTTGTTTTGACATCGAAATAATCTACGAAGCTTTTACTCGTAAAATTGGAAATAGAAGAACAATAAAAAGTGTACACCGAGCAACTTTGATGGTCCGAATTGCTCAACTCTCTCTATGGAGGAGCTTTTAATGGTTCTGTCCATTTGTAATAGAAAATTGGTGTTTTGGCATCGAAATAATCCACGAAGCTTATACTCGTAGAATTGGACATAGAAGAACAATAAAAAGTGTACATCGAGCAACTTTGATGGTCCGAAATTGCTCAACTCTCTCTTTGGTGGAGCATTTGACGATTTTGTCTATTTGTAATAGAAAGTTGTTGTTTTGGAATCGAAATAATCTACGAAGTTTATACTCGTAAAATTTGACATAGACGAACAATAAAAAGGTTACACCGAGCAACTTTGATGTTCCGAATTTGGTCAACTCTCTGTATAGTGGTGCTTTTAACGATTTTGTCTATTTGTAATAGAAAGTTGTTATTTTGACATCGAAATAATATAGGATGCTTAAACTCGTAAAATTGGACATAGAAGAACAATAAAAAGTGTACACCGAGCATTTTTGATGGTCCGAAGTTGCTCAACTCTCTCTGTGGAGGAGCTTTTAACGATTTTGTCTATTTCTCATAGAAAGTTGGTGTTTTGGCAACGAAATAATCTCGGATGCTTATACTCATAAAATTTGACATAGAAGAACAATAAAAAGTGTACACGGAGCAACTTTGATGGTCCGAAGTTGCTGAACTCTCTTTATGGAGGGGCTTTTAGTGATTTTGTCTATTTGTCATAGAAAGTTGGTGTTTTGGCATCGAAATAATCTCGGAAGCTTATACTCGTTAAATTTGACATAGAAGAACAATAAAAACTGTACACCGAGCAATTTTGATGGTCCGAACTTGAGCTCTATCTGTGGTGGAGCTTTTAACGGTTTTGTCAATTTGTAACAGAAAGTTGTTGTTTTGGAATTGAAATAATCGACGAAGCTTATAATCGTAAAATTGGACATAGATGAACATTAAAAAGTTTACACCGAGCAACTTTAATGGTCCGAACTTGCTCAACTCTCTCTATTAAGGAACTTTTAACGGTTTTGTCGATTTTTTAACTGAAATTTGTTTTTTTGACATCGAAATAATTTAGGATGCTTATACTCGTAAAATTGGACATAGAAGAACAATAAAAAGTGTACACCGAGCATTTTTGATAGTCCGAAGTTGGTCAACTCTCTCTATGGTGGAGCTTTTAATGGTTTTGTCCATTTGTAACTGAAAGTTGTTGTTTTGGCATCGAAATAATCTACGAAGGTTATACTCATAAAGTTGGACATAGAAGAACAATAAAAAGTGTACACCGAGTAACTTTGATGATCCGAAGTTGCTCAACTCTCTCTATGGTGGAGCTTTTAACGGTTTTGTCCATTTGTAACTGAAAGTTGTTGTTTTGGCATCGAAATAATCCACGAAGCTTAAACTCCTAAAGTTGGACATAGAAGAACAATAAAAAGTGTACACCGAGCAACTTTGATGGTCCGACGTTGCTCAACTCTCTCTATGGAGGTGCTTTTAACGGTTTTGTCCATTTGTAACTGAAAGTTGTTATTTTGGCATCGAAATAATCTACAAAGCTTATAGTCGTAAAATTGCACATATAAGAACAATAAAAAGTGTACATCGAGCAAGTTTGATGGTCCGAAGTTGCTCAACTCTATCTATGGTTGAGCTTTTAACGGTATTGTCCATTTGTAATAGAAAGTTGTTGTTTTGGCATCGAAATAATCTACGAAGCTTATACTCGTAAAATTGGACATAGGAGAACAATAAAAAGTGTACACCGAGAAACTTTGATGGTCCGAAGTTGCTCAACTATCTCTATGGAGGAGCTTTTAACGGTTTTGTCCATTTGTCATAGAAAGTTGTTGTTTTGGTATCGAAATAATCTCGGAAGGTTATACTCGTAAAGTTTCACACAAAAGAACAATAAAAAGTGTACACCGAGCAACTTTGATATTCTGAAGTTGGTCAACTCTCTGTATAGTGGAGCTTTTCACGGTTTTGTCCATTTGTAATAGAAAGTTGTTGTTTTGGCATCGAAATAATCTACGAAGCTTATACTCGTAAAATTGGACATAGGAGAACAATAAAAAGTGTACACTGAGAAACTTTGATGGTCCGAAGTTGCTCAACTATCTCTATGGAGGAGCTTTTAACGGTTTTGTCCATTTGTCATAGAAAGTTGTTGTTTTGGTATCGAAATAATCTTGGAAGGTTATACTCGTAAAGTTTCACACAAAATAACAATAAAAAGTGTACACCGAGCAACTTTGATATTCCGAAGTTGGTCAACTCTCTGTATAGTGGTGCTTTTAACGGTTTTGTCCATTCGTAATAGAAAGTTGTTGTTTTGCAATCGAAATAATCTAGGATGCTTATACTCGTAAAATTGGACATAGAAGAACAATAAAAAGTGTACACCGAGCATTTTTGATAGTCCGAAGTTGCTCAACTATCTCTATGGAGGAGCTTTTAACGGTTTTGTCCATTTGTCATAGAAAGTTGGTGTTTTGGTATCAAAATAATCTCGGAAGGTTATACTCGTAAAATTTGACACAAAAGAACAATAAAAAGTGTACACCGAGAAAGTTTGATGGTCCGAAGTTGAGCTCTCTCAATAGTGGAGCTTTTAACGGTTTTGTCTATTTGTAATAGAAAGTTGTTGTTTTGGCATCGGAATAATCTACGAAGCTTCTACTCATAAAATTTACCATAGAAAAACAACAAAAAGTGTAAACCGAGCAACTTTGATGGTCCAAAGTTGCTCAACTCTCTCTATGGAGGTGCTTTTAACGGTTTTATCCATTTGTAATTGAAAGTTGTTGTTTTGGCATCGAAATAATCTACGAAGCTTATACTCGTAAAATTGGACATAGAAGAACAATAAAAAGTGTACACCGAGCAACATTGATGGTCCGAAGTTGCTCAACTCTCTCTATGGAGGAGCTTTTAATAGTTTTGTCCATTTGTAATAGAAGTTGTTGTTTTGGCATCGAAATAATCGACGAACTTATACTCGTAAAATTGGACATAGAAGAACAATAAAAAGTGTACACCGAGCAACTTTGATGGTCCGAAGTTGCTCAAATCTCTCTATCGAGGAGCTGTTAACGGTTTTGTCCATTTGTCATTGAAAGTTGGTGTTTTGGCATCGAAATAATATCGGAAGCTTATACTCGTAAAATTTGACATAGAAGAACAATAAAAAGTGTACACCGAGCAATTTTGATGGTCCGAAGTTGCTCAACTCTCTCTATGGTGGAGCTTTTAATGGTTTTGTCCATTTGTAATTGAAAGTTGTTGTTTTGGCATCGAAATAATCTTCGAAGGTTATACTCATAAAGTTGGACATAGAAGAACAATAAAAAGTGTACACCGAGTAACTTTGATGATCCGAAGTTGCTCAACTCTCTCTATGGTGGAGCTTTTAACGGTTTTGTCCATTTGTAACTGAAAGTTGTTGTTTTGGCATCGAAATAATCTACGAAGCTTAAACTCCTAAAGTTGGACATAGAAGAACAATAAAAAGTGTACACCGAGCAACTTTGATGGTCCGACGTTGCTCAACTATCTCTATGGAGGTGCTTTTAACGGTTTTGTCCATTTGTAACTGAAAGTTGTTGTTTTGGCATCGAAATAATCTACAAAGCTTATAGTCGTAAAATTGCACATATAAGAACAATAAAAAGTGTACATCGAGCAAGTTTGATGGTCCGAAGTTGCTCAACTCTATCTATGGTTGAGCTTTTAACGGTATTGTCCATTTGTAATAGAAAGTTGTTGTTTTGGCATCGAAATAATCTACGAAGCTTATACTCGTAAAATTGGACATAGGAGAACAATAAAAAGTGTACACCGAGAAACTTTGATGGTCCGAAGTTGCTCAACTATCTCTATGGAGGAGCTTTTAACGGTTTTGTCCATTTGTCATAGAAAGTTGTTGTTTTGGTATCGAAATAATCTCGGAAGGTTATACTCGTAAAGTTTCACACAGAAGAACAATAAAAAGTGTACACCGAGCAACTTTGATATTCCGAAGTTGGTCAACTCTCTGTATAGTGGTGCTTTTAACGGTTTTGTCCATTCGTAATAGAAAGTTGTTGTTTTGACATCGAAATAATCTAGGATGCTTATTCTCGTAAAATTGGACATAGAAGAACAATAAAAATTGTACACCGAGCATTTTTGATAGTCCGAAGTTGCTCAACTATCTCTATGGAGGAGCTTTTAACGGTTTTGTCCATTTTTCATAGAAAGTTGGTGTTTTGGTATCAAAATAATCTCGGAAGGTTATACTCGTAAAATTTGACACAAAAGAACAATAAAAAGTGTACACCGAGCAAGTTTGATGGTCCGAAGTTGAGCTCTCTCTATAGTGGAGCTTTTAACGGTTTTGTCTATTTGTAATAGAAAGTTGTTGTTTTGGCATCGGAATAATCTACGAAGCTTCTACTCGTAAAATTTACCATAGAAAAACAACAAAAAGTGTAAACTGAGCAACTTTGATGGTCCAAAGTTGCTCAACTCTCTCTATGGAGGTGCTTTTAACGGTTTTATCCATTTGTAATTGAAAGTTGTTGTTTTGGCATCGAAATAATCTAGGATGCTTATACTCGTAAAATTGGACATAGAAGAACAATAAAAAGTGTACACCGACCATTTTTGATAGTCCGAAGTTGCTCAACTCTCTCTATGGTGGAGCTTTTAATGGTTTTGTCCATTTGTAACTGAAAGTTGTTGTTTCGGCATCGAAATAATCTACGAAGTTTATACTCATAAAGTTGGACATAGAAGAACAATAAATAGTGTACACCGAGTAACTTTGATGATCCGAAGTTGCTCAACTCTCTCTATTGTGGAGCTTTTAACGGTTTTGTCCATTTGTAACTGAAAGTTGTTGTTTTGGCATCGAAATAATCTACGAAGCTTAAACTCCTAAAGTTGGACATAGAAGAACAATAAAAAGTGTACACCGAGCAACTTTGATGGTCCGACGTTGCTCAACTCTCTCTATGGAGGTGCTTTTAACGGTTTTGTCCATTTGTAACTGAAAGTTGTTGTTTTGGCATCGAAATAATCTACAAGGCTTATAGTCGTAAAATTGCACATATAAGAACAATAAAAAGTGTACACCGAGCAACATTGATGTTCCGAAGTTGCTCAACTCTCTCTATGGAGGAGCTTTTAACGGTTTTGTCCATTTGTAATAGAAGTTGTTGTTTTGGCATCGAAATAATCGACGAAGTTATACTCGTAAAATTGGACATAGAAGAACAATAAAAAGTGTACACCGAGCAACTTTGATTGTCCGAAGTTGCTCAAATCTCTCTATGAGGAGCTTTTAACGGTTTTTTTCATTTGTCATAGAAAGTCGATGTTTTGGCATCGAAGTAATATCGAAATCTTATACTCGTAAAATTTGACATAGAAGAACAATAAAAAGTGTACACCGAGCAACTTTGATGGTCCGAAGTTGCTCAACTCTCTCTATGGTCCAGCTTTTGATGGTTTTGTCTATTTGTAATAAAATGTTGTTGTTTTGGAATCGAAATAATCGACGAAGCTTATACTCATAAAATTTGACATAGAAGAACAATAAAAAGAGTACACCGAGCAACTTTGATGTTCCGAAGTTGGTCAACTCTCTGTATAGTGGTGCTTTTAACGGTTTTGTCCATTCGAAATAGAAAGTTCTTGTTTTGACATCAAAATAATCTAGGATGCTTATACTCGTAAAATTTGACATAGAATAACACTAGAAGTGTACACCGACCAACTTTGATGGTCCGAAGTTGCTCAACTCTCTCTATGGAGGAGCCTTTAACGGTTTTGTCCATTTGTAACTGAAAGTTGTTGTTTTGGCATCGAACTAATCTACGAAGCTTATACTCATAAAGTTGGACATAGAAGAATAATAAAAAGTGTACACCGAGCAACTTTGATGGTCCGAAGTTCCTCAACTCTCTCTATGGAGTTGCTTTTAACGGTTTTGTCCATTTATAACTAAAAGTTGTTGTTTTGGCATCGAAATAATCTACAAAGCTTATACTCGTAAAATTGGACATATAAGAACAATAAAAAGTGTACATCGAGCAAGTTTGATAGTCCGAAGTTGCTCAACTCTATCTATGGATAAGCTTTTAACGGTTTTGTCCATTTATAAAAGAAAGTTGTTGTTTTGGCATCGAAATAATCTACGAAGCTTATACTCGTAAAATTAAACATAGAAGAACAATAAAAAGTGTACACCGAGCAACTTTGATGGTCCGAAATTGCTCAACTCTCTCTATTGAGGAACTTTTAACGGTTTTGTCCATTTGTCATAGAAAGTTGGTGTTTTTGCATTGAAATAATCTACAAAGCTTAAACTCTTAAAATTTGACATAGAAGAACAACAAAAAATGTACACTGAGCAACTTTGATGGTCCGAAGTTGAGCTCTCTCTATGGTGGAGCTTTTAACGGTTTTGTCCATTTGTAATTGAAAGTTGTTGTTTTGACATCGAAATAATCTACGAAGCTTTTACTCGTAAAATTGGAAATAGAAGAACAATAAAAAGTGTACACCGAGCAACTTTGATGGTCCGAATTGCTCAACTCTCTCTATGGAGGAGCTTTTAACGGTTCTGTCCATTTGTCATAGAAAATTGGTGTTTTGGCATCGAAATAATCCACGAAGCATATACTCGTAGAATTGGACATAGAAGAACAATAAAAAGTGTACACCGAGCAACTTTGATGGTCCGAAATTGCTCAACTCTCTCTTTGGTGGAGCATTTGACGATTTTGTCTATTTGTAATAGAAAGTTGCTGTTTTGGAATCGAAATAATCTACGAAGTTTATACTCGTAAAATTTGACATAGATGAACAATAAAAAGGTTACACCGAGCAACTTTGATGTTCCGAATTTGGTCAACTCTCTGTATAGTGGTGCTTTTAACGATTTTGTCTATTCGTAATAGAAAGTTGTTGTTTTGACATCGAAATAATATAGGATGCTTAAACTCGTAAAATTGGACATAGAAGAACAATAAAAAGTGTACACCGAGCATTTTTGATGGTCCGAAGTTGCTCAACTCTCTCTGTGGAGGAGCTTTTAACGATTTTGTCTATTTCTCATAGAAAGTTGGTGTTTTGGCAACGAAATAATCTCGGATGCTTATACTCATAAAATTTGACATAGAAGAACAATAAAAAGTGTACACGGAGCAACTTTGATGGTCCGAAGTTGCTGAACTCTCTTTATGGAGGGGCTTTTAGTGATTTTGTCTATTTGTCATAGAAAGTTGGTGTTTTGGCATCGAAATAATCTCGGAAGCTTATACTCGTTAAATTTGACATAGAAGAACAATAAAAACTGTACACCGAGCAATTTTGATGGTCCGAACTTGAGCTCTATCTATGGTGGAGCTTTTAACGGTTTTGTCAATTTGTAACAGAAAGTTGTTGTTTTGGAATTGAAATAATCGACGAAGCTTATAATCGTAAAATTGAACATAGATGAACATTAAAAAGTTTACACCGAGCAACTTTAATGGTCCGAACTTGCTCAACTCTCTCTATTAAGGAACTTTTAACGGTTTTGTCGATTTGTAACTGAAATTTGTTTTTTTGACATCGAAATAATTTAGGATGCTTATACTCGTAAAATTGGACATAGAAGAACAATAAAAAGTGTACACCGAGCATTTTTGATAGTCCGAAGTTGGTCAACTCTCTCAATGGTGGAGCTTTTAATGGTTTTGTCCATTTGTAACTGAAAGTTGTTGTTTTGGCATCGAAATAATCTACGAAGGTTATACTCATAAAGTTGGACATAGAAGAACAATAAAAAGTGTACACCGAGTAACTTTGATGATCCGAAGTTGCTCAACTCTCTCTATGGTGGAGCTTTTAACGGTTTTGTCCATTTGTAACTGAAAGTTGTTGTTTTGGCATCGAAATAATCCACGAAGGTTATACTCATAAAGTTGGACATAGAAGAACAATACAAAGTGTACACCGAGCAACTTTGATGGTCCGACGTTGCTCAACTCTCTCTATGGAGGTGCTTTTAACGGTTTTGTCCATTTGTAACTGAAAGTTGTTATTTTGGCACCGAAATAATCTACAAAGCTTATAGTCGTAAAATTGCACATATAAGAACAATAAAAAGTGTACATCGAGCAAGTTTGATGGTCCGAAGTTGCTCAACTCTATCTATGGTTGAGCTTTTAACGGTATTGTCCATTTGTAATAGAAAGTTGTTGTTTTGGCATCAAAATAATCTACGAAGCTTATACTCGTAAAATTGGACATAGGAGAACAATAAAAAGTGTACACCGAGAAACTTTGATGGTCCGAAGTTGCTCAACTATCTCTATGGAGGAGCTTTTAACGGTTTCGTCCATTTGTCATAGAAAGTTGTTGTTTTGGTATCGAAATAATCTCGGAAGGTTATACTCGTAAAGTTTCACACAAAAGAACAATAAAAAGTGTACACCGAGCAACTTTGATATTCCGAAGTTGGTCAACTCTCTGTATAGTGGAGCTTTTCACGGTTTTGTCCATTTGTAATAGAAAGTTGTTGTTTTGGCATCGAAATAATCTACGAAGCTTATACTCGTAAAATTGGACATAGGAGAACAATAAAAAGTGTACACTGAGAAACTTTGATGGTCCGAAGTTGCTCAACTATCTCTATGGAGGAGCTTTTAACGGTTTTGTCCATTTGTCATAGAAAGTTGTTGTTTTGGTATCGAAATAATCTCGGAAGGTTATACTCGTAAAGTTTCACACAAAAGAACAATAAAAAGTGTACACCGAGCAACTTTGATATTCCGAAGTTGGTCAACTCTCTGTATAGTGGTGCTTTTAACGGTTTTGTCCATTCGTAATAGAAAGTTGTTGTTTTGCAATCGAAATAATCTAGGATGCTTATACTCGTAAAATTGGACATAGAAGAACAATAAAAAGTGTACACCGAGCATTTTTGATAGTCCGAAGTTGCTCAACTATCTCTATGGAGGAGCTTTTAACGGTTTTGTCCATTTGTCATAGAAAGTTGGTGTTTTGGTATCAAAATAATCTCGGAAGGTTATACTCGTAAAATTTGACACAAAAGAACAATAAAAAGTGTACACCGAGAAAGTTTGATGGTCCGAAGTTGAGCTCTCTCAATAGTGGAACTTTTAACGGTTTTGTCTATTTGTAATAGAAAGTTGTTGTTTTGGCATCGGAATAATCTTCGAAGCTTCTACTCATAAAATTTACCATAGAAAAACAACAAAAAGTGTAAACCGAGCAACTTTGATGGTCCAAAGTTGCTCAACTCTCTCTATGGAGGTGCTTTTAACGGTTTTATCCATTTGTAATTGAAAGTTGTTGTTTTGGCATCGAAATAATCTACGAAGCTTATACTCGTAAAATTGGACATAGAAGAACAATAAAAAGTGTACACCGAGCAACATTGATGGTCCGAAGTTGCTCAACTCTCTCTATGGAGGAGCTTTTAATAGTTTTGTCCATTTGTAATAGAAGTTGTTGTTTTGGCATCGAAATAATCGACGAACTTATACTCGTAAAATTGGACATAGAAGAACAATAAAAAGTGTACACCGAGCAACTTTGATGGTCCGAAGTTGCTCAAATCTCTCTATCGAGGAGCTGTTAACGGTTTTGTCCATTTGTCATTGAAAGTTGGTGTTTTGGCATCGAAATAATATCGGAAGCTTATACTCATAAATTTGAAATAGAAGAACAATAAAAAGTGTACACCGAGCAACTTTGATGGTCCGAAGTTGCTCAACTCTCTCTATGGTGGAGCTTTTAATGGTTTTGTCCATTTGTAATTGAAAGTTGTTGTTTTGGCATCAAAATAATCTTCGAAGGTTATACTCATAAAGTTGGACATAGAAGAACAATAAAAAGAGTACACCGAGTAACTTTGATGATCCGAAGTTGCTCAACTCTCTCTATGGTGGAGCTTTTAACGGTTTTGTCCATTTGTAACTGAAAGTTGTTGTTTTGGCATCGAAATAATCTACGAAGCTTAAACTCCTAAAGTTGGACATAGAAGAACAATAAAAAGTGTACACCGAGCAACTTTGATGGTCCGACGTTGCTCAACTATCTCTATGGAGGTGCTTTTAACGGTTTTGTCCATTTGTAACTGAAAGTTGTTGTTTTGGCATCGAAATAATCTACAAAGCTTATAGTCGTAAAATTGCACATATAAGAACAATAAAAAGTGTACATCGAGCAAGTTTGATGGTCCGAAGTTGCTCAACTCTATCTATGGTTGAGCTTTTAACGGTATTGTCCATTTGTAATAGAAAGTTGTTGTTTTGGCATCGAAATAATCTACGAAGCTTATACTCGTAAAATTGGACATAGGAGAACAATAAAAAGTGTACACCGAGAAACTTTGATGGTCCGAAGTTGCTCAACTATCTCTATGGAGGAGCTTTTAACGGTTTTGTCCATTTGTCATAGAAAGTTGTTGTTTTGGTATCGAAATAATCTCAGAAGGTTATACTCGTAAAGTTTCACACAGAAGAACAATAAAAAGTGTACACCGAGCAACTTTGATATTCCGAAGTTGGTCAACTCTCTGTATAGTGGTGCTTTAACGGTTTTGTCCATTCGTAATAGAAAGTTGTTGTTTTGACATCGAAATAATCTAGGATGCTTATTCTCGTAAAATTGGACATAGAAGAACAATAAAAATTGTACACCGAGCATTTTTGATAGTCCGAAGTTGCTCAACTATCTCTATGGAGGAGCTTTTAACGGTTTTGTCCATTTTTCATAGAAAGTTGGTGTTTTGGTATCAAAATAATCTCGGAAGGTTATACTCGTAAAATTTGACACAAAAGAACAATAAAAAGTGTACACCGAGCAAGTTTGATGGTCCGAAGTTGAGCTCTCTCTATAGTGGAGCTTTTAACGGTTTTGTCTATTTGTAATAGAAAGTTGTTGTTTTGGCATCGGAATAATCTACGAAGCTTCTACTCGTAAAATTTACCATAGAAAAACAACAAAAAGTGTAAACCGAGCAACTTTGATGGTCCAAAGTTGCTCAACTCTCTCTATGGAGGTGCTTTTAACGGTTTTATCCATTTGTAATTGAAAGTTGTTGTTTTGGCATCGAAATAATCTAGGATGCTTATACTCATAAAATTGGACATAGAAGAACAATAAAAAGTGTACACCGAGCATTTTTGATAGTCCGAAGTTGCTCAACTCTCTCTATGGTGGAGCTTTTAATGGTTTTGTCCATTTGTAACTGAAAGTTGTTGTTTTGGCATCGAAATAATCTACGAAGTTTATACTCATAAAGTTGGACATAGAAGAACAGAAAAAAGTGTACACCGAGTAACTTTGATGATCCAAAGTTGCTCAACTCTCTCTATTGTGGAGCTTTTAACGGTTTTGTCCATTTGTAACTGAAAGTTGTTGTTTTGGCATCGAAATAATCTACGAAGCTTAAACTCCTAAAGTTGGACATAGAAGAACAATAAAAAGTGTACACCGAGCAACTTTGATGGTCCGACGTTGCTCAACTCTCTCTATGGAGGTGCTTTTAACGGTTTTGTCCATTTGTAACTGAAAGTTGTTGTTTTGGCATCGAAATAATCTACAAAGCTTATAGTCGTAAAATTGCACATATAAGAACAATAAAAAGTGTACATCGAGCAAGTTTGATGGTCCGAAGTTGCTCAACTCTATCTATGGTTGAGCTTTTAACGGTATTGTCCATTTGTAATAGAAAGTTGTTGTTTTGGCATCGAAATGATCTACGAAGCTTATACTCATAAAATTGGACATAGGAGAACAATAAAAAGTGTACACCGAGAAACTTTGATGGTCCGAAGTTGCTCAACTATCTCTATGGAGGAGCTTTTAACGGTTTTGTCCATTTGTCATAGAAAGTTGTTGTTTTGGTATCGAAATTATCTCGGAAGGTTATACTCGTAAAGTTTCACACAAAAGAACAATAAAAAGTCTACACCGAGCAACTTTGATATTCCGAAGTTGGTCAACTCTCTGTATAGTGGTGCTTTTAACGGTTTTGTCCATATGTAATAGAAAGTTGTTGTTTTGGCATCGAAATAATCAACGAAGCTTATACTCGTAAAATTGGACATAGGAGAACAATAAAAAGTGTACACCGAGAAACTTTGATGATCCGAAGTTGCTCAACTATCTCTATGGAGGGGCTTTTAACAATTTTGTCCATTTGTCATAGAAAGTTGTTGTTTTGGTATCGAAATAATCTCGGAAGGTTATACTCGTAAAGTTTCACACAAAAGAACAATAAAAAGTGTACACCGAGCAACTTTGATATTCCGAAGTTGGTCAACTCTCTGTATAGTGGTGCTTTTAACGGTTTTGTCCATTTGTAATAGAAAGTTGTTGTTTTGGCATCGAAATAATCTACGAAGCTTATACTCGTAAAACTGGACATAGGAGAACAATAAAAAGTGTACACTGAGAAACTTTGATGGTCCGAAGTTGCTCAACTATCTCTATGGAGGAGCTTTTAACGGTTTTGTCCATTTGTCATAGAAAGTTGTTGTTTTGGTATCGAAATAATCTCGGAAGGTTATACTCGTAAAGTTTCACACAAAAGAACAATAAAAAGTGTACACCGAGCAACTTTGATATTCCGAAGTTGGTCAACTCTCTGTATAGTGGTGCTTTTAACGGTTTTGTCCATTCGTAATAGAAAGTTGTTATTTTGCAATCGAAATAATCTAGGATGCTTATACTCGTAAAATTGGTCATAGAAGAACAATAAAAAGTGTACACCGAGCATTTTTGATAGTCCGAAGTTGCTCAACTATCTCTATGGAGGTGCTTTTAACGGTTTTGTCCATTTGTCATAGAAAGTTGGTGTTTTGGTATCAAAATAATCTCGGAAGGTTATACTCGTAAAATTTGACACAAAAGAACAATAAAAAGTGTACACCGAGAAAGTTTGATGGTCCGAAGTTGAGCTCTCTCAATAGTGGAGCTTTTAACGGTTTTGTCTATTTGTAATAGAAAGTTGTTGTTTTGGCATCGGAATAATCTATGAAGCTTCTACTGATAAAATTTACCATAGAAAAACAACAAAAAGTGTAAACCGAGCAACTTTGATGGTCCAAAGTTGCTCAACTCTCTCTATGGAGGTGCTTTTAACGGTTTTATCCATTTGTAATTGAAAGTTGTTGTTTTGGCATCGAAATAATCTACGAAGCTTATACTCGTAAAATTGGACATAGAAGAACAATAAAAAGTGTACACCGAGCAACATTGATGGTCCGAAGTTGCTCAACTCTCTCTATGGAGGAGCTTTTAATAGTTTTGTCCATTTGTAATAGAAGTTGTTGTTTTGGCATCGAAATAATCGACGAACTTATACTCGTAAAATTGGACATAGAAGAACAATAAAACGTGTACACCGAGCAACTTTGATGGTCCGAAGTTGCTCAAATCTCTCAATCGAGGAGCTGTTAACGGTTTTGTCCATTTGTCATTGAAAGTTGGTGTTTTGGCAACGAAATAATATCGGAAGCTTATACTCATAAATTTGACATAGAAGAACAATAAAAAGTGTACACCGAGCAACTTTGATGGTCCGAAGTTGCTCAACTCTCTCTATGGTGGAGCTTTTAATGGTTTTGTCCATTTGTAATTGAAAGTTGTTGTTTTGGCATCGAAATAATCTTCGAAGGTTATACTCATAAAGTTGGACATAGAAGAACAATAAAAAGAGTACACCGAGTAACTTTGATGATCCGAAGTTGCTCAACTCTCTCTATGGTGGAGCTTTTAACGGTTTTGTCCATTTGTAACTGAAAGTTGTTGTTTTGGCATCGAAATAATCTACGAAGCTTAAACTCCTAAAGTTGGACATAGAAGAACAATAAAAAGTGTACACCGAGCAACTTTGATGGTCCGACGTTGCTCAACTATCTCTATGGAGGTGCTTTTAACGGTTTTGTCCATTTGTAACTGAAAGTTGTTGTTTTGGCATCGAAATAATCTACAAAGCTTATAGTCGTAAAATTGCACATATAAGAACAATAAAAAGTGTACATCGAGCAAGTTTGATGGTCCGAAGTTGCTCAACTCTATCTATGGTTGAGCTTTTAACGGTATTGTCCATTTGTAATAGAAAGTTGTTGTTTTGGCATCGAAATAATCTACGAAGCTTATACTCGTAAAATTGGACATAGGAGAACAATAAAAAGTGTACACCGAGAAACTTTGATGGTCCGAAGTTGCTCAACTATCTCTATGGAGGAGCTTTTAACGGTTTTGTCCATTTGTCATAGAAAGTTGTTGTTTTGGTATCGAAATAATCTCGGAAGGTTATACTCGTAAAGTTTCACACAGAAGAACAATAAAAAGTGTACACCGAGCAACTTTGATATTCCGAAGTTGGTCAACTCTCTGTATAGTGGTGCTTTTAACAGTTTTGTCCATTCGTAATAGAAAGTTGTTGTTTTGACATCGAAATAATCTAGGATGCTTATTCTCGTAAAATTGGACATAGAAGAACAATAAAAATTGTACACCGAGCATTTTTGATAGTCCGAAGTTGCTCAACTATCTCTATGGAGGAGCTTTTAACGGTTTTGTCCATTTTTCATAGAAAGTTGGTGTTTTGGTATCAAAATAATCTCGGAAGGTTATACTCGTAAAATTTGACACAAAAGAACAATAAAAAGTGTACACCGAGCAAGTTTGATGGTCCGAAGTTGAGCTCTCTCTATAGTGGAGCTTTTAACGGTTTTGTCTATTTGTAATAGAAAGTTGTTGTTTTGGCATCGGAATAATCTACGAAGCTTCTACTCGTAAAATTTACCATAGAAAAACAACAAAAAGTGTAAACCGAGCAACTTTGATGGTCCAAAGTTGCTCAACTCTCTCTATGGAGGTGCTTTTAACGGTTTTATCCATTTGTAATTGAAAGTTGTTTTTTTGGCATCGAAATAATCTAGGATGCTTATACTCGTAAAATTGGACATAGAAGAACAATAAAAAGTGTACACCGAGCATTTTTGATAGTCCGAAGTTGCTCAACTCTCTCTATGGTGGAGCTTTTAATGGTTTTGTCCATTTGTAACTGAAAGTTGTTGTTTTGGCATCGAAATAATCTACGAAGTTTATACTCATAAAGTTGGACATAGAAGAACAATAAAAAGTGTACACCGAGTAACTTTGATGATCCGAAGTTGCTCAACTCTCTCTATTGTGGAGCTTTTAACGGTTTTGTCCATTTGTAACTGAAAGTTGTTGTTTTGGCATCGAAATAATCTACGAAGCTTAAACTCCTAAAGTTGGACATAGAAGAACAATAAAAAGTGTACACCGAGCAACTTTGATGGTCCGACGTTGCTCAACTCTCTCTATGGAGGTGCTTTTAACGGTTTTGTCCATTTGTAACTGAAAGTTGTTGTTTTGGCATCGAAATAATCTACAAAGCTTATAGTCGTAAAATTGCACATATAAGAACAATAAAAAGTGTACATCGAGCAAGTTTGATGGTCCGAAGTTGCTCAACTCTATCTATGGTTGAGCTTTTAACGGTATTGTCCATTTGTAATAGAAAGTTGTTGTTTTGGCATCGAAATGATCTACGAAGCTTATACTCATAAAATTGGACATAGGAGAACAATAAAAAGTGTACACCGAGAAACTTTGATGGTCCGAAGTTGCTCAACTATCTCTATGGAGGAGCTTTTAACGGTTTTGTCCATTTGTCATAGAAAGTTGTTGTTTTGGTATCGAAATAATCTCGGAAGGTTATACTCGTAAAGTTTCACACAAAAGAACAATAAAAAGTCTACACCGAGCAACTTTGATATTCCGAAGTTGGTCAACTCTCTGTATAGTGGAGCTTTTAACGGTTTTGTCCATTTGTAATAGAAAGTTGTTGTTTTGGCATCGAAATAATCAACGAAGCTTATACTCGTAAAATTGGACATAGGAGAACAATAAAAAGTGTACACCGAGAAACTTTGATGATCCGAAGTTGCTCAACTATCTCTATGGAGGGGCTTTTAACAATTTTGTCCATTTGTCATAGAAAGTTGTTGTTTTGGTATCGAAATAATCTCGGAAGGTTATACTCGTAAAGTTTCACACAAAAGAACAATAAAAAGTGTACACCGAGCAACTTTGATATTCCGAAGTTGGTCAACTCTCTGTATAGTGGTGCTTTTAACGGTTTTGTCCATTTGTAATAGAAAGTTGTTGTTTTGGCATCGAAATAATCAACGAAGCTTATACTCGTAAAATTGGACATAGGAGAACAATAAAAAGTGTACACCGAGAAACTTTGATGATCCGAAGTTGCTCAACTATCTCTATGGAGGGGCTTTTAACAATTTTGTCCATTTGTCATAGAAAGTTGTTGTTTTGGTATCGAAATAATCTCGGAAGGTTATACTCGTAAAGTTTCATACAGAAGAACAATAAAAAGTGTACACCGAGCAACTTTGATATTCCGAAGTTGGTCAACTCTCTGTATAGTGGTGCTTTTAACGGTTTTGTCCATTCGTAATAGAAAGTTGTTGTTTTGACATCGATAAAATCTAGGATGCTTATACTCGTAAAATTGGACATAGAAGAACAATAAAAATTGTACACCGAGCATTTTTGATAGTCCGAAGTTGCTCAACTATCTCTATGGAGGAGCTTTTAACGGTTTTGTCCATTTGTCGTAGAAAGTTGTTGTTTTGGTATCAAAATAATCTCGGAAGGTTATACTCGTAAAATTTGACACAAAAGAACAATAAAAAGTGTACACCGAGCAAGTTTGATGCTCCGAAGTTGAGCTCTCTCTATAGTGGAGCTTTTAACGGTTTTGTCTATTTGTAATAGAAAGTTGTTGTTTTGGCATCGGAATAATCTACGAAGCTTCTACTCGTAAAATTTACCATAGAAAAACAACAAAAAGTGTAAACCGAGCAACTTTGATGGTCCAAAGTTGCTCAAGTCTCTCTATGGAGGTGCTTTTAACGGTTTTATCCATTTGTAATTGAAAGTTGTTGTTTTGGCGTCGAAATAATCTAGGATGCTTATACTCGTAAAATTGGACATAGAAGAACAATAAAAAGTGTACACCGAGCATTTTTGATAGTCCGAAGTTGCTCAACTCTCTCTATGGTGGAGCTTTTAATGGTTTTGTCCATTTGTAACTGAAAGTTGTTGTTTTGGCATCGAAATAATCTACGAAGTTTATACTCATAAAGTTGGACATAGAAGAACAATAAAAAGTGTACACCGAGTAACTTTGATGATCCGAAGTTGCTCAACTCTCTCTATGGTGGAGCTTTTAACGGTTTTGTCCATTTGTAACTGAAAGTTGTTGTTTTGGCATCGAAATAATCTACGAAGCTTAAAATCCTAAAGTTGGACATAGAAGAACAATAAAAAGTGTACACCGAGCAACTTTGATGGTCCGACGTTGCTCAACTCTCTCTATGGAGGTGCTTTTAACGGTTTTGTCCATTTGTAACTGAAAGTTGTTGTTTTGGCATCGAAATAATCTACAATGCTTATAGTCGTAAAATTGCACATATAAGAACAATAAAAAGTGTACATCGAGCAAGTTTGATGGTCCGAAGTTGCTCAACTCTATCTATGGTTGAGCTTTTAACGGTATTGTCCATTTGTAATAGAAAGTTGTTGTTTTGGCATCGAAATGATCTACGAAGCTTATACTCATAAAATTGGACATAGGAGAACAATAAAAAGTGTACACCGAGAAACTTTGATGGTCCGAAGTTGCTCAACTATCTCTATGGAGGAGCTTTTAACGGTTTTGTCCATTTGTAATAGAAGTTGTTGTTTTGACATCGAAATAATCGACGAAGCTTATACTCGTAAAATTGGACATAGAAGAACAATAAAAAGTGTACACCGAGCAACTTTGATGGTCCGAAGTTGCTCAAATCTCTCTATCGAGGATCTGTTAACGGTTTTGTCCATTTGTCATTGAAAGTTGGTGTTTTGGCATCGAAATAATATCGGAAGGTTATACTCGTAAAATTTGACATAGAAGAACAATAAAAAGTGTACACCGGGCAACTTTGATTGTCCGAAGTTGCTCAACTCTCTTTATGAGGAGCTTTTAACGATTTTTTCCATTTGTCATAGAAAGTCGATGTTTTGGCATCGAAATAATATCGAAATCTTATACTCGTAAAATTTGACATAGAAGAACAATAAAAAGTGTACACCGAGCAACTTTGATGGTCTTGAAGTTGCTCAACTCTCTCTATGGTCCAGCTTTTGACGGTTTTGTCTATTTGTAATAGAATGTTGTTGTTTTGGAATCGAAATAATCGACGAAGCTTATACTCATAAAATTTGACATAGAGAACAATAAAAAGAGTACACCGAGCAACTTTGATGTTCCGAAGTTGGTCAACTCTCTGTATAGTGGTGCTTTTAACGGTTTTGTCCATTCGAAATAGAAAGTTCTTGTTTTGACATCAAAATAATCTAGGATGCTTATACTCGTAAAATTTGACATAGAAGAACACTAGAAGTGTACACCGACCAACTTTGATGGTCCGAAGTTGCTCAACTCTCTCTATGGAGGAGCCTTTAACGGTTTTGTCCATTTGTAACTGAAAGTTGTTGTTTTGGCATCGAACTAATCTACGAAGCTTATACTCATAAAGTTGGACATAGAAGAATAATAAAAAGTGTACACCGAGCAACTTTGATGGTCCGAAGTTCCTCAACTCTCTCTATGGAGTTGCTTTTAACGGTTTTGTCCATTTATAACTAAAAGTTGTTGTTTTGGCATCGAAATAATCTACAAAGCTTATACTCGTAAAATTGGACATATAAGAACAATAAAAAGTGTACATCGAGCAAGTTTGATAGTCCGAAGTTGCTCAACTCTATCTATGGATGAGCTTTTAACGGTTTTGTCCATTTGTAAAAGAAAGTTGTTGTTTTGGCATCGAAATAATCTGCGAAGCTTATACTCGTAAAATTAAACATAGAAGAACAATAAAAAGTGTACACCGAGCAACTTTGATGGTCCGAAATTGCTCAACTCTCTCTATTGAGGAACTTTTAACGGTTTTGTCCATTTGTCATAGAAAGTTGGTGTTTTTGCATCGAAATAATCTACAAAGCTTAAACTCGTAAAATTTGACATAGAAGAACAACAAAAAATGTACACTGAGCAACTTTGATGGTCCAAAGTTGAGCTCTCTCTATGGTGGAGCTTTTAACGGTTTTGTCCATTTGTAATTGAAAGTTGTTGTTTTGACATCGAAATAATCTACGAAGCTTATACTCGTAAAATTGGAAATAGAAGAACAATAAAAAGTGTACACCGAGCAACTTTGATGGTCCGAATTGCTCAACTCTCTCTATGGAGGAGCTTTTAACGGTTTTGTCCATTTGTAATAGAAAATTGGTGTTTGGGCATCGAAATAATCCACGAAGCTTATACTCGTAGAATTGGACATAGAAGAACAATAAAAAGTGTACACCGAGCAACTTTGATGGTCCGAAATTGCTCAACTCTCTCTTTGGTGGAGCTTTTGACGATTTTGTCTATTTGTAATAGAAAGTTGTTGTTTTGGAATCGAAATAATCTACGAAGTTTACACTCGTAAAATTTGACATAGATGAACAATAAAAGGGTTACACCGAGCAACTTTGATGTTCCGAATTTGGTCAAGTCTCTGTATAGTGGTGCTTTTAACGATTTTGTCTATTCGTAATAGAAAGTTGTTGTTTTGACATCGAAATAATATAGGATGCTTATACTCGTAAAATTGGACATAGAAGAACAATAAAAAGTGTACACCGAGCATTTTTGATGGTCCGAAGTTGCTCAACTCTCTCTGTGGAGGAGCTTTTAACGATTTTGTCTATTTCTCATAGAAAGTTGTTGTTTTTGCAACGAAATAATCTCGGATGCTTATACTCATAAAATTTGACATAGAAGAACAATAAAAAGTGTACACGGAGCAACTTTGATGGTCGGAAGTTGCTGAACTCTCTTTATGGAGGGGCTTTTAGTGATTTTGTCTATTTGTCATAGAAAGTTGGTGTTTTGGCATCGAAATAATCTCGGAAGCTTATACTCGTTAAATTTCACATAGAAGAACAGTAAAAACTGTACACCGAGCAATTTTGATGGTCCGAACTTGAGCTCTATCTGTGGTGGAGCTTTTAACGGTTTTGTCAATTTGTAACAGAAAGTTGTTGTTTTGGAATTGAAATAATCGACGAAGCTTACAATCGTAAAATTGGACATAGATGAACATTAAAAAGTTTACACCGAGCAACTTTAATGGTCCGAACTTGCTCAACTCTCTCTATTAAGGAACTTTTAACGGTTTTGTCGATTTGTAACTGAAATTTGTTGTTTTGACATCGAAATAATCTAGGATGCTTATACTCGTAAAATTGGACATAGAAGAACAATAAAAAGTGTACACCGAGCATTTTTGATAGTCCGAAGTTCGTCAACTCTCTCTATGGTGGAGCTTTTAATGGTTTTGTCCATTTGTAACTGAAAGTTGTTGTTTTGGCATCGAAATAATCTACGAAGGTTATACTCATAAAGTTGGACATAGAAGAACAATAAAAAGTGTACACCGAGTAACTTTGATGATCCGAAGTTGCTCAACTCTCTCTATGGTGGAGCTTTTAACGGTTTTGTCTATTTGTAACTGAAAGTTGTTGTTTTGGCATCGAAATAATCTACGAAGCTTAAACTCCAAAAGTTGGACATAGAAGAACAATAAAAAGTGTACACCGAGCAACTTTGATGGTCCGACGTTGCTCAACTCTCTCTATGGAGGTGCTTTTAACGGTTTTGTCCATTTGTAACTGAAAGTTGTTATTTTGGCATCGAAATAATCTACAAAGCTTATAGTCGTAAAATTGCACATATAAGAACAATAAAAAGTGTACATCGAGCAAGTTTGAAGGTCCGAAGTTGCTCAACTCTATCTATGGTTGAGCTTTTAACGGTATTGTCCATTTGTAATACAAAGTTGTTGTTTTGGCATCGAAATAATCTACGAAGCTTATACTCGTAAAATTGGACATAGGAGAACAATAAAAAGTGTACACCGAGAAACTTTGATGGTCCGAAGTTGCTCAACTATCTCTATGGAAGAGCTTTTAACGGTTTTGTCCATTTGTCATAGAAAGTTGTTGTTTTGGTATCGAAATAATCTCGGAAGGTTATACTCGTAAAGTTTCACACAAAAGAACAATAAAAAGTGTACACCGAGCAACTTTGATATTCCGAAGTTGGTCAACTCTCTGTATAGTGGAGCTTTTAACGGTTTTGTCCATTTGTAATAGAAAGTTGTTGTTTTGGCATCGAAATATTCTTCGAAGCTTATACTCGTAAAATTGGACATAGGAGAACAATAAAAAGTGTACACTGAGAAACTTTGATGGTCCGAAGTTGCTCAACTATCTCTATGGAGGAGCTTTTAACGGTTTTGTCCATTTGTCATAGAAAGTTGTTGTTTTGGTATCGAAATAATCTCGGAAGGTTATACTCGTAAAGTTTCACACAAAAGAACAATAAAAAGTGTACACCGAGCAACTTTGATATTCCGAAGTTGGTCAACTCTCTGTATAGTGGTGCTTTTAACAGGTTTTGTCCATTCGTAATAGAAAGTTGATGTTTTGCAATCGAAATAATCTAGGATGCTTATACTCGTAAAATTGGACATAGAAGAACAATAAAAAGTGTACACCGAGCATTTTTGATAGTCCGAAGTTGCTCAACTATCTCTATGGAGGAGCTTTTAACGGTTTTGTCCATTTTTCATAGAAAGTTGGTGTTTTGGTATCAAAATAATCTCGGAAGGTTATACTCGTAAAATTTGACACAAAAGAACAATAAAAAGTGTACACCGAGAAAGTTTGATGGTCCGAAGTTGAGCTCTCTCTATAGTGGAGCTTTTAACGGTTTTGTCTATTTGTAATAGAAAGTTGTTGTTTTGGCATCGGAATAATCTACGAAGCTTCTACTCGTAAAATTTACCATAGAAAAACAACAAAAAGTGTAAACCGAGCAACTTTGATGGTCCAAAGTTACTCAACTCTCTCTATGCAGGTGCTTTTAACGGTTTTATCCATTTGTAATTGAAAGTTGTTGTTTTGGCATCGAAATAATCTACGAAGCTTATACTCGTAAAATTGGACATAGAAGAACAATAAAAAGTGTACACCGAGCAACATTGATGGTCTGAAGTTGCTCAACTCTCTCTATGGAGGAGCTTTTAATGGTTTTGTCCATTTGTAATAGAAGTTGTTGTTTTGGCATCGAAATAATCGACGAACTTATACTCGTAAAATTGGACATAGAAGAATAATAAAAAGTGTACACCGAGCAACTTTGATGGTCCGAAGTTGCTCAAATCTCTCTATCGAGGAGCTGTTAACGGTTTTGTCCATTTGTCATTGAAAGTTGGTGTTTTGGCATCGAAATAATATCGGAAGATTATACTCGTAAAATTGGACATAGAAGAACAATAAAAAGTGTACACCGAGCAACTTTAATGGTCCGAACTTGCTCAACTCTCTCTATTAAGGAACTTTTAACGGTTTTGTCGATTTGTAACTGAAATTTGTTGTTTTGACATCGAAATAATCTAGGATGCTTATACTCGTAAAATTGGACATAGAAGAACAATATAAAGTGTACACCGAGCATTTTTGATAGTCCGAAGTTCGTCAACTCTCTCTATGGTGGAGCTTTTAATGGTTTTGTCCATTTGTAACTGAAAGTTGTTGTTTTGGCATCGAAATAATCTACGAAGGTTATACTCAAAAAGTTGGACATAGAAGAACAATAAAAAGTGTACACCGAGTAACTTTGATGATCCGAAGTTGCTCAACTCTCTCTATGGTGGAGCTTTTAACGGTTTTGTCCATTTGTAACTGAAAGTTGTTGTTTTGGCATCGAAATAATCTACGAAGCTTAAACTCCTAAAGTTGGACATAGAAGAACAATAAAAAGTGTACACCGAGCAACTTTGATGGTCCGACGTTGCTCAACTCTCTCTATGGAGGTGCTTTTAACGGTTTTGTCCATTTGTAACTGAAAGTTGTTATTTTGGCATCGAAATAATCTACAAAGCTTATAGTCGTAAAATTGCACATATAAGAACAATAAAAAGTGTACATCGAGCAAGTTTGATGGTCCGAAGTTGCTCAACTCTATCTATGGTTGAGCTTTTAACGGTATTGTCCATTTGTAATAGAAAGTTGTTGTTTTGGCATCGAAATAATCTACGAAGCTTATACTCGTAAAATTGGACATAGGAGAACAATAAAAAGTGTACACCGAGAAACTTTGATGGTCCGAAGTTGCTCAACTATCTCTATGGAGGAGCTTTTAACGGTTTTGTCCATTTGTCATAGAAAATTGTTGTTTTGGTATCGAAATAACCTCGGAAGGTTATACTCGTAAAGTTTCACACAAAAGAACAATAAAAAGTGTACACCGAGCAACTTTGATATTCCGAAGTTGGTCAACTCTCTGTATAGTGGAGCTTTTAACGGTTTTGTCCATTTGTAATAGAAAGTTGTTGTTTTGGCATCCAAATAATCTACGAAGCTTATTCTCGTAAAATTGGACATAGGAGAACAATAAAAAGTGTACACTGAGAAACTTTGATGGTCCGAAGTTGCTCAACTATCTCTATGGAGGAGTTTTTAACGGTTTTGTCTATTTGTAATAGAAAGTTGTTGTTTTGGCATCGAAATAATCTACGAAGCTTATACTCGTAAAATTGGACATAGGAGAACAATAAAAAGTGTACACTGAGAAACTTTGATGGTCCGAAGTTGCTCAACTATCTCTATGGAGGAGTTTTTAACGGTTTTGTCCATTTGTCATAGAAAGTTGTTGTTTTGGTATCGAAATAATCTCGGAAGGTTATACTCGTAAAGTTTCACACAAAAGAACAATAAAAAGTGTACACCGAGCAACTTTGATATTCCGAAGTTGGTCAACTCTCTGTATAGTGGTGCTTTTAACAGGTTTTGTCCATTCGTAATAGAAAGTTGATGTTTTTCAATCGAAATAATCTAGGATGCTTATACTCGTAAAATTGGACATAGAAGAACAATAAAAAGTGTACACCGAGCATCTTTGATTGTCCGAAGTTGCTCAACTATCTCTATGGAGGAGCTTTTAACGGTTTTGTCCATTTGTCATAGAAAGTTGGTGTTTTGGTATCAAAATAATCTCGGAAGGTTATACTCGTAAAATTTGACACAAAAGAACAACAAAAAGTGTACAACGAGAAAGTTTGATGGTCCGAAGTTGAGCTCTCTCTATAGTGGAGCTTTTAACGGTTTTGTCTATTTGTAATAGAAAGTTATTGTTTTGGCATCGGAATAATCTACGAAGCTTCTACTCGTAAAATTTACCATAGAAAAACAACAAAAAGTGTAAACCGAGCAACTTTGATGGTCCAAAGTTGCTCAACTCTCTCTATGCAGGTGCTTTTAACGGTTTTATCTATTTGTAATTGAAAGTTGTTGTTTTGGCATCGAAATAATCTACGAAGCTTATACTCGTAAAATTGCACATAGAAGAACAATAAAAAGTGTACACCGAGCAACATTGATGGTCCGAAGTTGCTCAACTCTCTCTATGGAGGAGCTTTTAATGGTTTTGTCCATTTGTAATAGAAGTTGTTGTTTTGGCATCGAAATAATCGACGAACTTATACTCGTAAAATTGGACATAGAAGAATAATAAAAAGTGTACACCGAGCAACTTTGATGGTCCAAAGTTGCTCAAATCTCTCTATCGAGGAGCTGTTAACGGTTTTGTCCATTTGTCATTGAAAGTTGGTGTTTTGGCATCGAAATAATATCGGAAGCATATACTCGTAAAATTTGACATAGAAGAACAATAAAAAGTGTACACCGAGCAACTTTGATGGTCCGAAGTTGCTCAACTCTCTCTTGGTTGGAGCTTTTAATGGTTTTGTCCATTTGTAATTGAAAGTTGTTGTTTTGGCATCGAAATAACCTACGAAGGTTATACTCATAAAGTTGGACATAGAAGAACAATAAAAAGTGTACACCGAGTAACTTTGATGATCCGAAGTTGCTCAACTCTCTCTATGGTGGAGCTTTTAACGGTTTTGTCCATTTGTAACTGAAAGTTGTTGTTTTGGCATCGAAATAATCTACGAAGCTTAAACTCCTAAAGTTGGACATAGAAGAACAATAAAAAGTGTACACCGAGCAACTTTGATGGTCCGACGTTGCTCAACTATCTCTATGGAGGTGCTTTTAACGGTTTTGTCCATTTGTAACTGAAAGTTGCTGTTTTGGCATCGAAATAATCTACGAAGCTTATACTCGTAAAATTGGACATAGGAGAACAATAAAAAGTGTACACCGAGAAACTTTGATGGTCCGAAGTTGATCAACTATCTCTATGGAGAAGCTTTTAACGGTTTTGTCCATTTGTCATAGAAAGTTGTTGTTTTGGTATCGAAATAATCTCGGAATGTTATACTCATAAAGTTTCACACAAAAGAACAATAAAAAGTGTACACCGAGCAACTTTGATATTCCGAAGTTGGTCAACTCTCTGTATAGTAGAGCTTTTAACGGTTTTGTCCATTTGTAATAGAAAGTTGTTGTTTTGGCATCGAAATAATCTACGAAGCTTATACTCGTAAAATTGGACATAGGAGAACAATAAAAAGTGTACACCGAGAAACTTTGATGGTCCGAAGTTGCTCAACTATCTCTATGGAGGAGCTTTTAACGGTTTTGTCCATTTGTCATAGAAAGTTGTTGTTTTGGTATCGAAATAATCTCGGAAGGTTATACTCGTAAAGTTTCACACAGAAGAACAATAAAAAGTGTACACCGAGCAACTTTGATATTCCGAAGTTGGTCAACTCTCTGTATAGTGGTGCTTTTAACGGTTTTGTCCATTCGTAATAGAAAGTTGTTGTTTTGACATCGAAATAATCTAGGATGCTTATACTCGTAAAATTGGACATAGAAGAACAATAAAAATTGTACACCGAGCATTTTTGATAGTCCGAAGTTGCTCAACTATCTCTATGGAGGAGCTTTTAACGGTTTTGTCCATTTGTCATAGAAAATTGGTGTTTTGGTATCAAAATAATCCCGGAAGGTTATACTCGTAAAATTTGACACAAAAGAACAATAAAAAGTGTACACCGAGCAAGTTTGATGGTCCGAAGTTGAGCTCTCTCTATAGTGGAGCTTTTAACGGTTTTGTCTATTTGTAATAGAAAGTTGTTGTTTTGGCATCGGAATAATCTACGAAGCTTCTACTCGTAAAATTTACCATAGAACAACAACAAAAAGTGTAAACCGAGCAACTTTGATGGTCCAAAGTTGGTCAACTCTCTCTATGGAGGTGCTTTTAACGGTTTTATCCATTTGTAATTGAAAGTTGTTGTTTTGGCATCGAAATAATCTAGGATGCTTATACTCGTAAAATTGGACATAGAAGAACAATAAAAAGTGTACACCGAGCATTTTTGATAGTCCGAAGTTGCTCAACTCTCTCTATGGTGGAGCTTTTAATGGTTTTGTCCATTTGTAACTCAAAGTTGTTGTTTTGGTATCGAAATAATCTACGAAGTTTATACTCATAAAGTTGTACATAGAAGAACAATAAAAAATGTACACCGAGTAACTTTGATGATCCGAAGTTGCTCAACTCCCTCTATGGTGGAGCTTTTAACGGTATTGTCCATTTGTAATAGAAAGTTGTTGTTTTGGCATCGAAATAGTCTACGAAGCTTATACTCATAAAATTGGACATAGGAGAACAATAAAAAGTGTACACCGAGAAACTTTGATGGTCCGAAGTTGCTCAACTATCTCTATGGAGGAGCTTTTAACGGTTTTGTCCATTTGTCATAGAAAGTTGTTGTTTTGGTATCGAAATAATCTCGGAAGGTTATACTCGTAAAGTTTCACACAAAAGAACAATAAAAATTGTACACCGAGCAACTTTGATATTCCGAAGTTGGTCAACTCTCTGTATAGTGGAGCTTTTAACGGTTTTGTCCATTTGTAATAGAAAGTTGTTGTTTTGGTATCGAAATAATCTCGGAAGGTTATACTCGTAAAGTTTCACACAGAAGAACAATAAAAAGTGTACACCGAGCAACTTTGATATTCCGAAGTTGGTCAACTCTCTGTATAGTGGTGCTTTTAACGGTTTTGTCCATTCGTAATAGAAAGTTGTTGTTTTGACATCGAAATAATCTAGGATGCTTATACTCGTAAAATTGGACATAGAAGAACAATAAAAATTGTACACCGAGCATTTTTGATAGTCCGAAGTTGCTCAACTATCTCTATGGAGGAGCTTTTAACGGTTTTGTCCATTTGTCATAGAAAATTGGTGTTTTGGTATCAAAATAATCCCGGAAGGTTATACTCGTAAAATTTGACACAAAAGAACAATAAAAAGTGTACACCGAGCAAGTTTGATGGTCCGAAGTTGAGCTCTCTCTATAGTGGAGCTTTTAACGGTTTTGTCTATTTGTAATAGAAAGTTGTTGTTTTGGCATCGGAATAATCTACGAAGCTTCTACTCGTAAAATTTACCATAGAACAACAACAAAAAGTGTAAACCGAGCAACTTTGATGGTCCAAAGTTGGTCAACTCTCTCTATGGAGGTGCTTTTAACGGTTTTATCCATTTGTAATTGAAAGTTGTTGTTTTGGCATCGAAATAATCTAGGATGCTTATACTCGTAAAATTGGACATAGAAGAACAATAAAAAGTGTACACCGAGCATTTTTGATAGTCCGAAGTTGCTCAACTCTCTCTATGGTGGAGCTTTTAATGGTTTTGTCCATTTGTAACTCAAAGTTGTTGTTTTGGCATCGAAATAATCTACGAAGTTTATACTCATAAAGTTGTACATAGAAGAACAATAAAAAATGTACACCGAGTAACTTTGATGATCCGAAGTTGCTCAACTCCCTCTATGGTGGAGCTTTTAACGGTATTGTCCATTTGTAATAGAAAGTTGTTGTTTTGGCATCGAAATAGTCTACGAAGCTTATACTCATAAAATTGGACATAGGAGAACAATAAAAAGTGTACACCGAGAAACTTTGATGGTCCGAAGTTGCTCAACTATCTCTATGGAGGAGCTTTTAACGGTTTTGTCCATTTGTCATAGAAAATTGGTGTTTTGGTATCAAAATAATCCCGGAAGGTTATACTCGTAAAATTTGACACAAAAGAACAATAAAAAGTGTACACCGAGCAAGTTTGATGGTCCGAAGTTGAGCTCTCTCTATAGTGGAGCTTTTAACGGTTTTGTCTATTTGTAATAGAAAGTTGTTGTTTTGGCATCGGAATAATCTACGAAGCTTCTACTCGTAAAATTTACCATAGAACAACAACAAAAAGTGTAAACCGAGCAACTTTGATGGTCCAAAGTTGGTCAACTCTCTCTATGGAGGTGCTTTTAACGGTTTTATCCATTTGTAATTGAAAGTTGTTGTTTTGGCATCGAAATAATCTAGGATGCTTATACTCGTAAAATTGGACATAGAAGAACAATAAAAAGTGTACACCGAGCATTTTTGATAGTCCGAAGTTGCTCAACTCTCTCTATGGAGGTGCTTTTAACGGTTTTGTCCATTTGTAACTGAAAGTTGTTGTTTTGGCATCGAAATAATCTACAAAGCTTATAGTCGTAAAATTGCACATATAAGAACAATAAAAAGTGTACATCGAGCAAGTTTGATGGTCCGAAGTTGCTTAACTCTATCTATGGTTGAGCTTTTAACGGTATTGTCCATTTGTAATAGAAAGTTGTTGTTTTGGCATCGAAATAGTCTACGAAGCTTATACTCATAAAATTGGACATAGGAGAACAATAAAAAGTGTACACCGAGAAACTTTGATGGTCCGAAGTTGCTCAACTATCTCTATGGAGGGAGGAGCTTTTAACGGTTTTGTCCATTTGTCATAGAAAGTTGTTGTTTTGGTATCGAAATAATCTCGGAAGGTTATACTCGTAAAGTTTCACACAAAAGAACAATAAAAAGTGTACACCGAGCAACTTTGATATTCCGAAGTTGGTCAACTCTCTGTATAGTGGAGCTTTTAACGGTTTTGTCCATTTGTAATAGAAAGTTGTTGTTTTGGCATCGAAATAATCTACGAAGCTTATACTCGTAAAATTGGACATAGGAGAACAATAAAAAGTGTACACCCAGAATCTTTGATGGTCCGAAGTTGCTCAACTATCTCTATGGAGGAGCTTTTAACGGTTTTGTCCACTTGTCATAGAAAGTTGTTGTTTTGGTATCGAAATAATCTCGGAAGGTTATACTCGTAAAGTTTCACAGAAAAGAACAATAAAAAGTGTACACCGAGCAACTTTGATATTCCGAAGTTGGTCAACTCTCTGTATAGTGGAGCTTTTAACGGTTTTGTCCATTTGTAATAAAAGTTGTTGTTTTGGCATCGAAATAATCTAAGAAGCTTATACTCGTAAAATTGGACATAGGAGAAAAATAAAAAGTGTACACTGAGAAACGTTGATGGTCCGAAGTTGCTCAACTATCTCTATGGAGGAGCTTTTAACGGTTTTGTCCATTTGTCATAGAAAGTTGTTGTTTTGGTATCGAAATAATCTCGGAAGGTTATACTCGTAAAGTTTCACACAAAAGAACAATAAAAAGTGTACACCGAGCAACTTTGATATTCCGAAGTTGGTCAACTCGCTGTATTGTGGTGCTTTTAACAGGTTTTGTCCATTCGTAATAGAAAGTTGTTGTTTTGCAATCGAAATAATCTAGGATGCTTATACTCGTAAAATTGGACATAGAAGAACAATAAAAAGTGTACACCGAGCATTTTTATTAGTCCGAAGTTGCTCAACTATCTCTATGGAGGAGCTTTTAACGGTTTTGTCCATTTTTCATAGAAAGTTGATGTTTTGGAATCAAAATAATCTCGGAAGGTTATACTCGTAAAATTTGACACAAAAGAACAATAAAAAGTGTACACCGAGAAAGTTTGATGGTCCGAAGTTGAGCTCTCTCTATAGTGGAGCTTTTAACGGTTTTGTCTATTTGTAATAGAAAGTTGTTGTTTTGGCATCGGAATAATCTACGAAGCTTCTACTCGTAAAATTTACCATAGAAAAACAACAAAAAGTGTAAACCGAGCAACTTTGATGGTCCAAAGTTGCTCAACTCTCTCTATGGAGGTGCTTTTAACGGTTTTATCCATTTGTAATTGAAATTTTTTGTTTTGGCATCGAAATAATCTACGAAGCTTATACTCGTAAAATTGCACATAGAAGAACAATAAAAAGTGTACACCGAGCAACATTGATGGTCCGAAGTTGCTCAACTCTCTCTATGGAGGAGCTTTTAATGGTTTTGTCCATTTGTAATAGAAGTTGTTGTTTTGGCATCGAAATAATCGACGAACTTATACTCGTAAAATTGGACATAGAAGAACAATAAAAAGTGTACACCAAGCAACTTTGATGGTCCGAAGTTGCTCAAATCTCTCTATCGAGGAGCTGTTAACGGTTTTGTCCATTTGTCATTGAAAGTTGGTGTTTTGGCATCGAAATAATATCGGAAGCTTATACTCGTAAAATTTGACATAGAAGAACAATAAAAAGTGTATACCGAGCAACTTTGAAGGTCCGAAGTTGCTCAACTCTCTCTATGGTGGAGCTTTTAATGGTTTTCTCCATTTGTAATTGAAAGTTGTTGTTTTGGCATCGAAATAATCTACGAAGGTTATACTCATAAAGTTGGACATAGAAGAACAATAAAAAGTGTACACCGAGTAACTTTGATGATCCGAAGTTGCTCAACTCTCTCTATGGTGGAGCTTTTAACGGTTTTGTCCATTTGTAACTGAAAGTTGTTGTTTTGGCATCGAAATAATCTACGAAGCTTAAACTCCTAAAGTTGGACATAGAAGAACAATAAAAAGTGTACACCGAGCAACTTTGATGGTCCGACGTTGCTCAACTATCTCTATGGAGGTGCTTTTAACGGTTTTGTCCATTTGTAACTGAAAGTTGTTGTTTTGGCATCGAAATAATCTACAAAGCTTATAGTCGTAAAATTGCACATATAAGAACAATAAAAAGTGTACATCGAGCAAGTTTGATGGTCCGAAGTTGCTCAACTCTATCTATGGTTGAGCTTTTAACGGTATTGTCCATTTGTAATAGAAAGTTGTTGTTTTGGCATCGAAATAATCTACGAAGCTTATACTCGTAAAATTGGACATAGGAGAACAATAAAAAGTGTACACCGAGAAACTTTGATGGTCCGAAGTTGCTCAACTATCTCTATGGAGGAGCTTTTAACGGTTTTGTCCATTTGTCATAGAAAGTTGTTGTTTTGGTATCGAAATAATCTCGGAAGGTTATACTCGTAAAGTTTCACACAGAAGAACAATAAAAAGTGTACACCGAGCATTTTTGATAGTCCGAAGTTGCTCAACTATCTCTATGGAGGAGCTTTTAACGGTTTTGTCCATTTGTCATAGAAAGTTGGTGTTTTGGTATCAAAATAATCTCGGAAGGTTATACTCGTAAAGTTTCACACAAAAGAACAATAAAAAGTGTACACCGAGCAACTTTGATATTCCGAAGTTGGTCAACTCTCTGTATAGTGGTGCTTTTAACGGTTTTGTCCATTCGTAATAGAAAGTTGTTGTTTTGACATCGAAATAATCTAGGATGCTTATACTCGTAAAATTGGACATAGAAGAACAATAAAAATTGTACGCCGAGCATTTTTGATAGTCCGAAGTTGCTCAACTATCTCTATGGAGGAGCTTTTAACGGTTTTGTCCATTTGTCATAGAAAGTTGGTGTTTTGGTATCAAAATAATCTCGGAAGGTTATACTCGTAAAATTTGACACAAAAGAACAATAAAAAGTGTACACCGAGCAAGTTTGATGGTCCGAAGTTGAGCTCTCTCTATAGTGGAGCTTTTAACGGTTTTGTCTATTTGTAATAGAAAGTTGTTGTTTTGGCATCGGAATAATCTACGAAGCTTCTACTCGTAAAATTTATCATAGAAAAACAACAAAAAGTGTAAACCGAGCAACTTTGATGGTCCAAAGTTGCTCAACTCTCTCTATGGAGGTGCTTTTAACGGTTTTATCCATTTGTAATTGAAAGTTGTTGTTTTGGCATCGAAATAATCTAGGATGCTTATACTCGTAAAATTGGACATAGAAGAACAATAAGAAGTGTACACCGAGAATTTTTGATAGTCCGAAGTTGCTCAATTCTCTCTATGGTGGAGCTTTTAATGGTTTTGTCCATTTGTAACTCAAAGTTGTTGTTTTTGCATCGAAATAATCTACGAAGTTTATACTCATAAAGTTGGACATAGAAGAACAATAAAAAGTGTACA
This sequence comes from Euonymus europaeus, assembly GCA_963580455.1. Lineage (NCBI taxonomy): Eukaryota > Viridiplantae > Streptophyta > Magnoliopsida > Celastrales > Celastraceae > Euonymus > Euonymus europaeus. The sequence continues at coordinate 7,503,548 of OY756965.1, forward strand.
CCGAGTAACTTTGATGATCCGAAGTTGCTCAACTCTCTCTATGGTGGAGCTTTTAACGGTTTTGTCCATTTGTAACTGAAAGTTGTTGTTTTGGCATCGAAATAATCTACGAAGCTTAAACTCCTAAAGTTGGACATAGAAGAACAATAAAAAGTGTACACCGAGCAACTTTGATGGTCCGACGTTGCTCAACTCTCTCTATGGAGGTGCTTTTAACGGTTTTGTCCATTTGTAACTGAAAGTTGTTGTTTTGGCATCGAAATAATCTACAAAGCTTATAGTCGTAAAATTGCACATATAAGAACAATAAAAAGTGTACATCGAGCAAGTTTGATGGTCCGAAGTTGCTCAACTCTATCTATGGTTGAGCTTTTAACGGTATTGTCCATTTGTAATAGAAAGTTGTTGCTTTGGCATCGAAATAATCTACGAAGCTTATACTCATAAATTTGGACATAGGAGAACAATAAAAAGTGTACACCGAGAAAATTTGATGGTCCGAAGTTGCTCAACTATTTCTATGGACGAGCTTTTAACGGTTTTGTCCATTTGTCATAGAAAGTTGTTGTTTTGGTATCGAAATAATCTCGGAAGGTTATACTCGTAAAGTTTCACGCAAAAGAACAATAAAAAGTGTACACCGAGCAACTTTGATATTCCGAAGTTGGTCAACTCTCTGTATAGTAGAGCTTTTAACGGTTTTGTCCATTTGTAATAGAAAGTTGTTGTTTTGGCATCGAAATAATCTCAAAGCTTATACTCGTAAAATTGGACATAGGAGAACAATAAAAAGTGTACACCGAGAAACTTTGATGGTCCGAAGTTGCTCAACTATCTCTATGGAGGAGCTTTTAACGGTTTTGTCCATTTGTCATAGAAAGTTGTTGTTTTGGTATCGAAATAATCTCGGAAGGTTATACTCGTAAAGTTTCACACAGAAGAACAATAAAAGGTGTACACCGAGCAACTTTGATATTCCGAAGTTGTTCAACTCTCTGTATAGTGGTGCTTTTAACGGTTTTGTCCATTCGTAATAGAAAGTTGTTGTTTTGACATCGAAATAATCTAGGATGCTTATACTCGTAAAATTGGACATAGAAGAACAATAAAAATTGTACACCGAGCATTTTTGATAGTCCGAAGTTGATCAACTATCTCTTTGGAGGAGCTTTTAACGGTTTTGTCCATTTGTCATAGAAAGTTGGTGTTTTGGTATAAAATAATCTCGGAAGGTTATACTCGTAAAATTTGACACAAAAGAACAATAAAAAGTGTACACCGAGCAAGTTTGATGGTCCGAAGTTGAGCTCTCCCTATAGTGGAGCTTTTAACGGTTTTGTCTATTTGTAATAGAAAGTTGTTGTTTTGGCATCGGAATAATCTACGAAGCTTCTACTCGTAAAATTTATCATAGAAAAACAACAAAAAGTGTAAACCGAGCAACTTTGATGGTCCAAAGTTGCTCAACTCTCTCTATGGAGGTGCTTTTAACGGTTTTATCCATTTGTAATTGAAAGTTGTTGTTTTGGCATCGAAATAATCTAGGATGCTTATACTCGTAAAATTGGACATAGAAGAACAATAAGAAGTGTACACCGAGAATTTTTGATAGTCCGAAGTTGCTCAATTCTCTCTATGGTGGAGCTTTTAATGGTTTTGTCCATTTGTAACTCAAAGTTGTTGTTTTGGCATCGAAATAATCTACGAAGTTTATACTCATAAAGTTGGACATAGAAGAACAACAAAAAGTGTACACCGAGTAACTTTGATGATCCGAAGTTGCTCAACTCTCTCTATGGTGGAGCTTTTAACGGTTTTGTCCATTTGTAACTGAAAGTTGTTGTTTTGGCATCGAAATAATCTACGAAGCTTAAACTCCTAAAGTTGGACATAAAAGAACAATAAAAAGTGTACACCGAGCAACTTTGATATTCCGAAGTTGGTCAACTCTCTGTATAGTGGAGCTTTTAACGGTTTTGTCCATTTGTAATAAAAGTTGTTGTTTTGGCATCGAAATAATCTACGAAGCTTATACTCGTAAAATTGGACATAGGAGAACAATAAAAAGTGTACACCGAGAAACTTTGATGATCCGAAGTTGCTCAACTATCTCTATGGAGGAGCTTTTAACAATTTTGTCCATTTGTCATAGAAAGTTGTTGTTTTGGTATCGAAATAATCTCGGAAGGTTATACTCGTAAAGTTTCACACAAAAGAACAATAAAAAGTGTACACCGAGCAACTTTGATATTCCGAAGTTGGTCAACTCTCTGTATAGTGGTGCTTTTAACGGTTTTGTCCATTTGAAATAGAAAGTTGTTGTTTTGACATCGAAATAATCTATGATGCTTATACTCGTAAAATTGGACATAGAAGAACAATAAAAAGTGTACACCGAGCATTTTTGATAGTCCGAAGTTGCTCAACTATCTCTATGGAGGAGCTTTTAACGGTTTTGTCCATTTGTCATAGAAAGTTGGTGTTTTGGTATCAAAATAATCTCGGAAGGTTATACTCGTAAAGTTTCACACAAAAGAACAATAAAAAGTGTACACCGAGCAACTTTGATATTCCGAAGTTGGTCAACTCTCTGTATAGTGGAGCTTTTAACGGTTTTGTCTATTTGTAATAGAAAGTTGTTGTTTTGGCATCGGAATAATCTACGAAGCTTCTACTCGTAAAATTTACCATAGAAAAATAACAAAAAGTGTAAACCGAGCAACTTTGATGGTCCAAAGTTGCTCAACTCTCTCTATGGAGGTGCTTTTAACGGTTTTATCCGTTTGTAATTGAAAGTTGTTATTTTGGCATCGAAATAATCTACGAAGCTTATACTCGTAAAATTGGACATAGAAGAACAATAAAAAGTGTACACCGAGCAACATTGATGGTCCGAAGTTGCTCAACTCTCTCTATGGAGGAGCTTTTAACGGTTTTGTCCATTTGTAATAGAAGTTGTTGTTTTGGCATCGAAATAATCGACGAAGCTTATACTCGTAAAATTGGACATAGAAGAACAATAAAAAGTGTACACCGAGCAACTTTGATGGTCCGAAGTTGCTCAAATCTCTCTATCGAGGAGCTGTTAACGGTTTTGTCCATTTGTCATTGAAAGTTGGTGTTTTGGCATCGAAATAATATCGGAAGCTTATACTCGTAAAATTTGACATAGAAGAACAACAAAAAATGTACACTGAGCAACTTTGATGGTCCGAAGTTGAGCTCTCTCTATGGTGGAGCTTTTAACGGTTTTGTCCATTTGTAATTGAAAGTTGTTGTTTTGACATCGAAATAATCTACGAAGCTTATACTCGTAAAATTGGAAATAGAAGAACAATAAAAAGTGTACACCGAGCAACTTTGATGGTCCGAATTGCTCAACTCTCTCTATGGTCGAGCTTTTGACGGTTTTGTCCATTTGTAATAGAATGTTGTTGTTTTGGAATCGAAATAATCGACGAAGCTAATACTCGTAAAATTTGACATAGAAGAACAATAAAAAGAGTACACCGAGCAACTTTGATGTTCCGAAGTTGGTCAACTCTCTGTATAGTGGTGCTTTTAACGGTTTTGTCCATTCGAAATAGAAAGTTCTTGTTTTGACATCAAAATAATCTAGGATGCTTATACTCGTAAAATTTGACATAGAAGAACACTAGAAGTGTACACCGACCAACTTTGATGGTCCGAAGTTGCTCAACTCTCTCTATGGAGGAGCCTTTAACGGTTTTGTCCATTTGTAACTGAAAGTTGTTGTTTTGGCATCGAACTAATCTACGAAGCTTATACACATAAAGTTGGACATAGAAGAATAATAAAAAGTGTACACCGAGCACTTTTGATGGTCCGAAGTTCCTCAACTCTCTCTATGGAGTTGCTTTTAACGGTTTTGTCCATTTATAACTAAAAGTTATTGTTTTGGCATCGAAATAATCTACAAAGCTTATACTCGTAAAATTGGACATATAAGAACAATAAAAAGTGTACATCGAGAAAGTTTGATAGTCCGAAGTTGCTCAACTCTATCTATGGATGAGCTTTTAACGGTTTTGTCCATTTGTAAAAGAAAGATGTTGTTTTGGCATCGAAATAATCTACGAAGCTTATACTCGTAAAATTAAACATAGAAGAACAATAAAAAGTGTACACCGAGCAACTTTGATGGTCCGAAATTGCTCAACTCTCTCTATTGAGGAACTTTTAACGGTTTTGTCCATTTGTCATAGAAAGTTGGTGTTTTTGCATCGAAATAATCTACAAAGCTTAAACTCGTAAAATTTGACATAGAAGAACAACAAAAAATGTACACTGAGCAACTTTGATGGTCCGAAGTTGAGCTCTCTCTATGGTGGAGCTTTTAACGGTTTTGTCCACTTGTAATTGAAAGTTGTTGTTTTGACATCGAAATAATCTACCAAGCTTATACTCGTAAAATTGGAAATAGAAGAACAATAAAAAGTGTACACCGAGCAACTTTGATGGTCCGAATTGCTCAACTCTCTCTATGGAGGAGCTTTTAACGGTTTTGTCCATTTGTAATAGAAAATTGGTGTTTTGGCATCGAAATAATCCACGAAGCTTATACTCGTAGAATTGGACATAGAAGAACAATAAAAAGTGTACACCGAGCAACTTTGATGGTCCGAAATTGCTCAACTCTCTCTTTGGTGGAGCTTTTGACGATTTTGTCTATTTGTAATAGAAAGTTGTTGTTTTGGAATCGAAATAATCTACGAAGTTTATACTCGTAAAATTTGACATAGATGAACAATAAAAAGGTTACACCGAGCAACTTTGATGTTCCGAATTTGGTCAACTCTCTGTATAGTGGTGCTTTTAACGATTTTGTCTATTCGTAATAGAAAGTTGTTGTTTTGACATCGAAATAATATAGGATGCTTATACTCGTAAAATTGGACATAGAAGAACAATAAAAAGTGTACACAGAGCATTTTTGATGGTCCGAAGTTGCTCAACTCTCTCTGTGGAGGAGCTTTTAACGATTTTGTCTATTTCTCATAGAAAGTTGGTGTTTTGTCAACGAAATAATCTCGGATGCTTATACTCATAAAATTTGACATAGAAGAACAATAAAAAGTGTACACGGAGCAACTTTGATGGTCCGAAGTTGCTGAACTCTCTTTATGGAGGGGCTTTTAGTGATTTTGTCTATTTGTCATAGAAAGTTGGTGTTTTGGCATCGAAATAATCTCGGAAGCTTATACTCGTTAAATTTGACATAGAAGAAGAATAAAAACTGTACACCGAGCAATTTTGATGGTCCGAACTTGAGCTCTATCTGTGATGAAGCTTTTAAAGGTTTTGTCAATTTGTAACAGAAAGTTGTTGTTTTGGAATTGAAATAATCGACGAAGCTTATAATCGTAAAATTGGACATAGATGAACATTAAAAAGTTTACACCGAGCAACTTTAATGGTCCGAACTTGCTCAACTCACTCTATTAAGGAACTTTTAACGGTTTTGTCGATTTGTAACTGAAATTTGTTGTTTTGACATCGAAATAATCTAGGATGCTTATACTCGTAAAATTAGACATAGAAGAACAATAAAAAGTGTACACCGAGCATTTTTGATAGTCCGAAGTTGGTCAACTCTCTCTATGGTGGAGCTTTTAATGGTTTTGTCCATTTGTAACTGAAAGTTGTTGTTTTGGCATCGAAATAATCTACGAAGGTTATACTCATAAAGTTGGACATAGAAGAACAATAAAAAGTGTACACCGAGCATTTTTGATAGTCCGAAGTTGGTCAACTCTCTCTATGGTGGAGCTTTTAACGGTTTTGTCCATTTGTAACTGAAAGTTGTTGTTTTGGCATCGAAATAATCTACGAAGGTTAAACTCCTAAAGTTGGACATAGAAGAACAATAAAAAGTGTACACCGAGCAACTTTTATGGTCCGACGTTGCTCAACTCTCTCTATAGAGGTGCTTTTAACGGTTTTGTCCATTTGTAACTGAAAGTTGTTATTTTGGCATCGAAATAATCTACAAAGCTTATACTCGTAAAATTGCACATATAAGAACAATAAAAAGTGTACATCGAGCAAGTTTGATGGTCCGAAGTTGCTCAACTCTATCTATGGTTGAGCTTTTAACGGTATTGTCCATTTGTAATAGAAAGTTGTTGTTTTGGCATCGAAATAATCTACGAAGCTTATACTCGTACAATTGGACATAGGAGAACAATAAAAAGTGTACACCGAGAAACTTTGATGGTCCGAAGTTGCTCAACTATCTCTATGGAGGAGCTTTTAACGGTTTTGTCCATTTGTCATAGAAAGTTGTTGTTTTGGTATCGAAATAATCTCGGAAGGTTATACTCGTAAAGTTTCACACAAAAGAACAATAAAAAGTGTACAACGAGCAACTTTGATATTCCGAAGTTGGTCAACTCTCTGTATAGTGGTGCTTTTAACGGTTTTGTCCATTCGTAATAGAAAGTTGTTGTTTTGACATCGAAATAATCTAGGATGCTTATACTCGTAAAATTGGACATAGAAGAACAATAAAAAGTGTACACCGAGCATTTTTGATAGTCCGAAGTTGCTCAACTATCTCTATGGAGGAGCTTTGAACGGTTTTGTCCATTTGTCATAGAAAGTTTCTGTTTTGGTATCAAAATAATCTCGGAAGGTTATACTCGTAAAATTTGACACAAAAGAACAATAAAAAGTGTACACCGAGAAAGTTTGATGGTCCGAAGTTGAGCTCTCTCTATAGTGGAGCTTTTAACGGTTTTGTCTATTTGTAATAGAAAGTTGTTGTTTTGGCATCGGAATAATCTATGAAGCTTCTACTCGTAAAATTTACCATAGAAAAACAACAAAAAGTGTAAACCGAGCAACTTTGATGGTCCAAAGTTGCTCAACTCTCTCTATGGAGGTGCTTTTAACGGTTTTATCCATTTGTAATTGAAAGCTGTTGTTTTGGCATCAAAATAATCTACGAAGCTTATACTCGTAAAATTGGACATAGAAGAACAATAAAAAGTGTACACCGAGCAACATTGATGGTCTGAAGTTGCTCAACTCTCTCTATGGAGGAGCTTTTAATGGTTTTGTCCATTTGTAATAGAAGTTGTTGTTTTGGCATCAAAATAATCGACGAACTTATACTCGTAAAATTGGACATAGAAGAACAATAAAAAGTGTACACCGAGCAACTTTGATGGTTCGAAGTTGCTCAAATCTCTCTATCGAGGAGCTGTTAACGGTTTTGTCCATTTGTCACTGAAAGTTGGTGTTTTGGCATCGAAATAATATCGGAAGCTTATACTCGTAAAATTTGACATAGAAGAACAATAAAAAGTGTACACCGAGCAACTTTGATATTCCGAAGTTGCTCAACTCTCTCTATGGTGGAGCTTTTAATGGTTTTGTCCATTTGTAATTGAAAGTTGTTGTTTTGGCATCGAAATAATCTACGAAGGTTATACTCATAAAGTTGGACATAGAAGAACAATAAAAAGTGTACACCGAGTAACTTTGATGATCCGAAGTTTCTCAACTCTCTCTATGGTGGAGCTTTTAACGGTTTTGTCCATTTGTAACTGAAAGTTGTTGTTTTGGCATTGAAATAATCTACGAAGCTTAAACTCCTAAAGTTGGACATAGAAGAACAATAAAAAGTGTACACCGAGCAACTTTGATGGTTCGACGTTGCTCAACTATCTCTATGGAGGTGCTTTTAACGGTTTTGTCCATTTGTAACTGAAAGTTGTTGTTTTGGCATCGAAATAATCTACAAAGCTTATAGTCGTAAAATTGCACATATAAGAACAATAAAAAGTGTACATCGAGCAAGTTTGATGGTCCGAAGTTGCTCAACTCTATCTATGGTTGAGCTTTTAACGGTATTGTCCATTTGTAATAGAAAGTTGTTGTTTTGGCATCGAAATAATCTACGAAGCTTATACTCGTAAAATTGGACATAGGAGAACCATAAAAAGTGTACACCGAGAAACTTTGATGGTCCGAAGTTGCACAACTATCTCTATGGAGGAGCTTTTAACGGTTTTGTCCATTTGTCATAGAAAGTTGTTGTTTTGGTATCGAAATAATCTCGGAAGGTTATACTCGTAAAGTTTCACGCAAAAGAACAATAAAAAGTGTACACCGAGCAACTTTGATATTCCGAAGTTGGTCAACTCTCTTTATAGTGGAGCTTTTAACGGTTTTGTCCATTTGTAATAGAAAGTTGTTGTTTTGGCATCGAAATAATCTACGAAGCTTATACTCGTAAAATTGGACATAGGAGAACAATAAAAAGTGTACACTGAGAAACTTTGATGGTCCGAAGTTGCTCAACTATCTCTATGGAGGAGCTTTTAACGGTTTTGTCCATTTGTCATAGAAAGTTGTTGTTTTGGTATCGAAATAATCTCGGAAGGTTATACTCGTAAAGTTTCACACAAAAGAACAATAAAAAAGGTACACCGAGCAACTTTGATATTCCGAAGTTGGTCCACTCTCTGTATAGTGGTGCTTTTAACAGGTTTTGTCCATTCGTAATAGAAAGTTGTTGTTTTGCAATCGAAATAATCTAGGATGCTTATACTCGTAAAATTGGACATAGAAGAACAATAAAAATTGTACACCGAGCATTTTTGATAGTCCGAAGTTGCTCAACTATCTCTATGGAAGAGTTTTAACGGTTTTGTCCATTTGTCATAGAAAGTTGTTGTTTTGGTATCAAAATAATCTCGGAAGGTTATACTCGTAAAATTTGACACAAAAGAACAATAAAAAGTGTACACCGAGAAAGTTTGATGGTCCGAAGTTGAGCTCTCTCTATAGTGGAGCTTTTAACGGTTTTGTCTATTTGTAATAGAAAGTTGTTGTTTTGGCATCGGAATAATCTACGAAGCTTCTACTCGTAAAATTTACCATAGAAAAACAACAAAAAGTGTAAACCGAGCAACTTTGATGGTCCAAAGTTGCTCAACTCTCTCTATGCAGGTGCTTTTAACGGTTTTATCCATTTGTAATTGAAAGTTGTTGTTTTGGCATCGAAATAATCTACGAAGCTTATACTCGTAAAATTGCACATAGAAGAACAATAAAAAGTGTACACCGAGCAACATTGATGGTCCGAAGTTGCTCAACTCTCTCTATGGAGGAGCTTTTAATGGTTTTGTCCATTTGTAATAGAAGTTGTTGTTTTGGCATCGAAATAATCGACGAACTTATACTCGTAAAATTGGAAATAGAAGAACAATAAAAAGTGTACACCGAGCAACTTTGATGGTCCGAAGTTGCTCAAATCTCTCTATCGAGGAGCTGTTAACGGTTTTGTCCATTTGTCACTGAAAGTTGGTGTTTTGGCATCGAAATAATATCGGAAGCTTATACTCGTAAAATTTGACATAGAAGAACAATAAAAAGTGTACACCGAGCAACATTGATGTTCCGAAGTTGCTCAACTCTCTCTATGGTGGAGCTTTTAATGGTTTTGTCCATTTGTAATTGAAAGTTGTTGTTTTGGCATCGAAATAATCTACGAAGGTTATACTCATAAAGTTGGACATAGAAGAACAATAAAAAGTGTACACCGAGTAACTTTCATGATCCGAAGTTCCTCAACTCTCTCTATGGTGGAGGTTTTAACGGTTTTGTCCATTTGTAACTGAAAGATGTTGTTTTGGCATTGAAATAATCTACGAAGCTTAAACTCCTAAAGTTGGACATAGAAGAACAATAAAAAGCGTACACCGAGCAACTTTGATGGTCCGACGTTGCTCAACTATCTCTATGGAGGTGCTTTTAACGGTTTTGTCCATTTGTAACTGAAAGTTGTTGTTTTGGCATCGAAATAATCTACAAAGCTTATAGTCGTAAAATTGCACATATAAGAACAATAAAAAGTGTACATCGAGCAAGTTTGATGGTCCGAAGTTGCTCAACTCTATCTATGGTTGAGCTTTTAACGGTATTGTCCATTTGTAATAGAAAGTTGTTGTTTTGGCATCGAAATAATCTACGAAGCTTATACTCGTAAAATTGGACATAGGAGAACAATAAAAAGTGTACACCGAGAATTTTTGATGGTCCGAAGTTGCTCAACTATCTCTATGGAGGAGCTTTTAACGGTTTTGTCCATTTGTCATAGAAAGTTGTTGTTTTGGTATCGAAATAATCTCGGAAGGTTATACTCGTAAAGTTTCACACAAAAGAACAATAAAAAGTGTACACCGAGCAACTTTGATATTCCGAAGTTGGTCAACTCTCTGTATAGTAGAGCTATTAACGGTTTTGTCCATTTGTAATAGAAAGTTGTTGTTTTGGCATTGAAATAATCTACGAAGCTTATACTCGTAAAATTGGACATAGGAGAACAATAAAAAGTGTACACCGAGAAACTTTGATGGTCCGAAGTTGCTCAACTATCTCTATGGAGGAGCTTTTAACGGTTTTGTCCATTTGTCACAGAAAGTTGTTGTTTTGGTATTGAAATAATCTCGGAAGGTTATACTCGTAAAGTTTCACACAGAAGAACAATAAAAAGTGTACAGCGAGCAACTTTGATATTCCGAAGTTGGTCAACTCTCTGTATAGTGGTGCTTTTAACGGTTTTGTCCATTCGTAATAGAAAGTTGTTGTTTTGACATCGAAATAATCTAGGATGCTTATACTCCTAAAATTGGACATAGAAGAACAATAAAAATTGTACACCGAGCATTTTTGATAGTCCGAAGTTGCTCAACTATCTCTATGGAGGAGCTTTTAATGGTTTTGTCCATTTGTCATAGAAAGTTGGTGTTTTGGTAACAAAATAATCTCGGAAGGTTATACTCATATAATTTGACACAAAAGAACAATAAAAAGTGTACACCGAGCAAGTTTGATGGTCCGAAGTTGAGCTCTCTCTATAGTGGAGCTTTTAACGGTTTTGTCTATTTGTAATAGAAAGTTGTTGTTTTGGCATCGGAATAATCTACGAAGCTTCTACTCGTAAAATTTACCATAGGAAAACAACAAAAAGTGTAAACCGAGCAACTTTGATGGTCCAAAGTTGCTCAACTCTCTCTATGGAGGTGCTTTTAACGGTTTTATCCATTTGTAATTGAAAGTTGTTGTTTTGGCATCGAAATAATCTAGGATGCTTATACTCGTAAAATTGGACATAGAAGAACAATAAAAAGTGTACACCGAGCATTTTTGATAGTCCGAAGTTGCTTAACTCTCTCTATGGTGGAGCTTTTAATGGTTTTGTCCATTTGTAACTGAAAGTTGTTGTTTTGGCATCGAAATAATCTACGAAGTTTATACTCATAAAGTTGGACATAGAAGAACAATAAAAAGTGTACACCGAGTAACTTTGATGATCCGAAGTTGCTCAACTCTCTCTATGGTGGAGCTTTTAACGGTTTTGTCCATTTGTAACTGAAAGTTGTTGTTTTGGCATCGAAATAATCTACGAAGCTTAAACTCCTAAAGTTGGACATAGAAGAACAATAAAAAGTTTACACCGAGCAACTTTGATGGTCCGACGTTGCTCAACTCTCTCTATGGAGGTGCTTTTAACGTTTTTGTCCATTTGTAACTGAAAGTTGTTGTTTTGGCATCGAAATAATCTACAAAGCTTATAGTCGTAAAATTGCACATATAAGAACAATAAAAAGTGTACATCGAGCAAGTTTGATGGTCCGAAGTTGCTCAACTCTATCTATGGTTGAGCTTTTAACGGTATTGTCCATTTGTAATAGAAAGTTGTTGTTTTGGCATCGAAATAATCTACGAAGCTTATACTCAGAAAATTGGACATAGGAGAACAATAAAAAGTGTACACCGAGAAACTTTGATGGTCCGAAGTTGCTCAACTATCTCTATGGAGGAGCTTTTAACGGTTTTGTCCATTTGTCATAGAAAGTTGTTGTTTTGGTATCGAAATAATCTCGGAAGGTTATACTCGTAAAGTTTCACACAAAAGAACAATAAAAAGTGTACACCGAGCAACTTTGATATTCCGAAGTTGGTCAACTCTCTGTATAGTGGAGCTTTTAACGGTTTTGTCCATTTGCAATAGAAAGTTGTTGTTTTGGCATCGAAATAATCTACGAAGCTTATACTCGTAAAATTGGACATAGGAGAACAATAAAAAGTGTACACCGAGAAACTTTGATGGTCCGAAGTTGCTCAACTATCTCTATGGAGGAGCTTTTAACGGTTTTGTCCATTTGTCATAGAAAGTTGTTGTTTTGGTATCGAAATAATCTCGGAAGGTTATACTCGTAAAGTTTCACACAAAAGAACAATAAAAAGTGTACACCGAGCAACTTTGATATTCCGAAGTTGGTCAACTCTCTGTATAGTGGTGCTTTTAACGGTTTTGTCCATTCGTAATAGAAAGTTGTTGTTTTGACATCGAAATAATCTAGGATGCTTATACTCGTAAAATTGGACATAGAAGAACAATAAAAAGTGTACACCGAGCATTTTTGATAGTCCGAAGTTGCTCAACTATCTCTATGGAGGAGCTTGTAACGGTTTTGTCCATTTGTCATAGAAAGTTTTTGTTTTGGTATCAAAATAATCTCGGAAGGTTATACTCGTAAAATTTGACACAAAAGAATAATAAAAAGTGTACACCGAGAAAGTTTGATGGTCCGAAGTTGAGCTCTCTCTATAGTGGAGCTTTTAACGGTTTTGTCTATTTGTAATAGAAAGTTGTTGTTTTGGCATCGGAATAATCTACGAAGCTTCTACTCGTAAAATTTACCATAGAAAAACAACAAAAAGTGTAAACCGAGCAACTTTGATGGTCCAAAGTTGCTCAACTCTCTCTATGGAGGTGCTTTTAACGGTTTTATCCATTTGTAATTGAAAGTTGTTGTTTTGGCATCGAAATAATCTACGAAGCTTATACTCGTAAAATTGCACATAGAAGAACAATAAAAAGTGTACACCGAGCAACATTGATGGTCTGAAGTCGCTCAACTCTCTCTATGGAGGAGCTTTTAATGGTTTTGTCCATTTGTAATAGAAGTTGTTGTTTTGGCATCGAAATAATCGATGAACTTATACTCGTAAAATTGGACATAGAAGAACAATAAAAAGTGTACACCGAGCAACTTTGATGGTCCGAAGTTGCTCAAATCTCTCTATCGAGGAGCTGTTAACGGTTTTGTCCATTTGTCATTGAAAGTTGGTGTTTTGGCATCGAAATAATATCGGAAGATTATACTCGTAAAATTTGACATAGAAGAACAATAAAAAGTGAACACCGAGCAACTTTGATGGTCCGAAGTTGCTCAACTCTCTCTATGGTGGAGCTTTTAATGGTTTTGTCCATTTGTAACTGAAAGTTGTTGTTTTGGCATCGAAATAATCTACGAAGGTTATACTCATAAAGTTGGAAATAGAAGAACAATAAAAATTGTACACCGAGCAACTTTGATGGTCCGACGTTGCTCAACTCTCTCTATGGAGGTGCTTTTAACGGTTTTGTCCATTTGTAACTGAAAGTTGTTGTTTTGGCATCGAAATAATCTACAAAGCTTATAGTCGTAAAATTGCACATATAAGAACAATAAAAAGTGTACATCGAGCAAGTTTGATGGTCCGGAGTTGCTCAACTCTATCTATGGTTGAGCTTTTAACGGTATTGTCCATTTGTAATAGAGAGTTGTTGTTTTGGCATCGAAATAATCTACGAAGCTTATACTCGTAAAATTGGACATAGAAGAACAATAAAAAGTGTACACCGAGCAACATTGATGGTCTGAAGTTGCTCAACTCTCTCTATGGAGGAGCTTTTAATGGTTTTGTCCATTTGTCATTGAAAGTTGGTGTTTTGGCATCGAAATAATATCGGAAGATTATACTCGTAAAATTTGACATAGAAGAACAATAAAAAGTGTACACCGAGCAACTTTGATGATCCGAAGTTGCTCAACTCTCTCTATGGTGGAGCTTTTAACGGTTTTGTCCATTTATAACTGAAAGTTGTTGTTTTGGCATTGAAATAATCTACGAAGCTTAAACTCCTAAAGTTGGAAATAGAAGAACAATAAAAATTGTACACCGAGCAACTTTGATGGTCCGACGTTGCTCAACTCTCTCTATGGAGGTGCTTTTAACGGTTTTGTCCATTTGTAACTGAAAGTTGTTGTTTTGGCATCGAAATAATCTACAAAGCTTATAGTCGTAAAATTGCACATATAAGAACAATAAAAAGTGTACATCGAGCAAGTTCGATGGTCCGAAGTTGCTCAACTCTATCTATGGTTGAGCTTTTAACGGTATTGTCCATTTGTAATAGAAAGTTGTTGTTTTGGCATCGAAATAATCTACGAAGCTTATACTCGTAAAATTGGACATAGAAGAACAATAAAAAGTGTACACCGAGCAACATTGATGGTCTGAAGTTGCTCAACTCTCTCTATGGAGGAGCTTTTAATGGTTTTGTCCATTTGTAATAGAAGTTGTTGTTTTGTCATCGAAATAATCGACGAACTTATACTCATAAAATTGGACATAGAAGAACAATAAAAAGTGTACACCGAGTAACTTTGATGGTCCCAAGTTGCTCAAATCTCTCTATCGAGGAGCTGTTAACGGTTTTGTCCATTTTTCATTGAAAGTTGGTGTTTTGGCATCGAAATAATATCGGAAGATTATACTCGTAAAATTTGACATAGAAGAACAATAAAAAGTGTACACCGAGCAACTTTGATGGTCCGAAGTTGCTCAACTCTCTCTATGGTGGAGCTTTTAATGGTTTTGTCCATTTGTAACTGAAAGTTGTTGTTTTGGCATCGAAATAATCTACGAAGGTTATACTCATAGAGTTGGACATAGAAGAACAATAAAAAGTGTACACCGAGTAACTTTGATGATCCGAAGTTGCTCAACTCTCTCTATGGTGGAGCTTTTAACGGTTTTGTCGATTTGTAACTGAAAGTTGTTGTTTTGGCATCGAAATAATCTACGAAGCTTAAACTCCTAAAGTTGGAAATAGAAGAACAATAAAAATTGTACACCGAGCAACTTTGATGGTCCGACGTTGCTCAACTCTCTCTATGGAGGTGCTTTTAACGTTTTTGTCCATTTGTAACTGAAAGTTGTTGTTTTGGCATCGAAATAATCTACAAAGCTTATAGTCGTAAAATTGCACATATAAGAACAATAAAAAGTGTACATCGAGCAAGTTTGATGGTCCGAAGTTGCTCAACTCTATCTATGGTTGAGCTTTTAACGGTATTGTCCATTTGTAATAGAAAGTTGTTGTTTTGGCATCGAAATAATCTACGAAGCTTATACTCGTAAAATTGGACATAGAAGAACAATAAAAAGTGTACACCGAGCAACATTGATGGTCTGAAGTTGCTCAACTCTCTCTATGGAGGAGCTTTTAATGGTTTTGTCCATTTGTAATAGAAGTTGTTGTTTTGGCATCGAAATAATCGACGAACTTATACTCATAAAATTGGACATAGAAGAACAATAAAAAGTGTACACCGAGCAACTTTGATGGTCCCAAGTTGCTCAAATCTCTCTATCGAGGAGCTGTTAACGGTTTTGTCCATTTGTCATTGAAAGTTGGTGTTTTGGCATCGAAATAATATCGGAAGATTATACTCGTAAAATTTGACATAGAAGAACAATAAAAAGTGTACACCGAGCAACTTTGATGGTCCGAAGTTGCTCAACTCTCTCTATGGTGGAGCTTTTAATGGTTTTGTCCATTTGTAACTGAAAGTTGTTGTTTTGGCATCGAAATAATCTACGAAGGTTATACTCATAAAGTTGGACATAGAAGAACAATAAAAATTGTACACCGAGTAACTTTGATGATCCGAAGTTGCTCAACTCTCTCTATGGTGGAGCTTTTAACGGTTTTGTCCATTTGTAACTGAAAGTTGTTGTTTTGGCATCGAAATAATCTACGAAGCTTAAACTCCTAAAGTTGGAAATAGAAGAACAATAAAAATTGTACACCGAGCAACTTTGGTGGTCCGACGTTGCTCAACTCTCTCTATGGAGGTGCTTTTAACGGTTTTGTCCATTTGTAACTGAAAGTTGGTGTTTTGGCATCGAAATAATCTACACAGCTTATAGTCGTAAAATTGCACATATAAGAACAATAAAAAGTGTACATCGAGCAAGTTTGATGGTCCGAAGTTGCTCAACTCTATCTATGGTTGAGCTTTTAACGGTATTGTCCATTTGTAATAGAAAGTTGTTGTTTTGGCACCGAAATAATCTACGAAGCTTATACTCGTAAAATTGGACATAGAAGAACAATAAAAAGTGTACACCGAGCAACATTGATGGTCTGAAGTTGCTCAACTCTCTCTATGGAGGAGCTTTTAATGGTTTTGTCCATTTGTAATAGAAGTTGTTGTTTTGGCATCGAAATAATCGACGAACTTATACTCATAAAATTGGACATAGAAGAACAATAAAAACTGTACACCGAGCAACTTTGATGGTCCCAAGTTGCTCAAATCTCTCTATCGAGGAGCTGTTAACGGTTTTGTCCATTTGTCATTGAAAGTTGGTGTTTTGGCATCGAAATAATATCGGAGGATTATACTCGTAAAATTTGACATAGAAAAACAATAAAAAGTGTACACCGAGCAACTTTGATGGTCCGAAGTTGCTCAACTCTCTCTATGATGGAGCTTTTAATGGTTTTGTCCATTTGTAACTCAAAGTTGTTGTTTTGGCATCGAAATAATCTACGAAGTTTATACTCATAAAGT
Source organism: Euonymus europaeus (assembly GCA_963580455.1). Taxonomy (NCBI): domain Eukaryota; kingdom Viridiplantae; phylum Streptophyta; class Magnoliopsida; order Celastrales; family Celastraceae; genus Euonymus; species Euonymus europaeus. Next base: position 7,520,275 of record OY756965.1, read on the forward strand.
TGGACATAGAAGAACAATAAAAAGTGTACACCGAGTAACTTTGATGATCCGAAGTTGCTCAACTCTCTCTATGGTGGAGCTTTTAACGGTTTTGTCCATTTGTAACTGAAAGTTGTTGTTTTGGCATCGAAATAATCTACGAAGCTTAAACTCCTAAAGTTGGACATAGAAGAACAATAAAAAGTGTACACCGAGCAACTTTGATGGTCCGACGTTGCTCAACTATCTCTATGGAGGTGCTTTTAACGGTTTTGTCCATTTGTAACTGAAAGTTGTTGTTTTGGCATCGAAATAATCTACAAAGCTTATAGTCGTAAAATTGCACATATAAGAACAATAAAAAGTGTACATCGAGCAAGTTTGATGGTCCGAAGTTGCTCAACTCTATCTATGTTTGAGCTTTTAACGGTATTGTCCATTTGTAATAGAAAGTTGTTGTTTTGGCATCGAAATAATCTACGAAGCTTATACTCGTAAAATTGGACATAGGAGAACAATAAAAAGTGTACACCGAGAAACTTTGATGGTCCGAAGTTGCTCAACTATCTCTATGGAGGAGCTTTTAACGGTTTTGTCCATTTGTCATAGAAAGTTGTTGTTTTGGTATCGAAATAATCTCGGAAGGTTATACTCGTAAAGTTTCACACAAAAGAACAATAAAAAGTGTACACCGAGCAACTTTGATATTCCGAAGTTGGTCAACTCTCTGTATAGTGGAGCTTTTAACGGTTTTGTCCATTTGTAATAGAAAGTTGTTGTTTTGGCATCGAAATAATCTACGAAGCTTATACTCGTAAAATTGGACATAGGAGAACAATAAAAAGTGTACACCGAGAAACTTTGATGGTCCGAAGTTGCTCAACTATCTCTATGGAGGAGCTTTTAACGGTTTTGTCCATTTGTCATAGAAAGTTGTTGTTTTGGTATCGAAATAATCTCGGAAGGTTATACTCGTAAAGTTTCACACAAAAGAACAATAAAAAGTGTACACCGAGCAACTTTGATATTCCGAAGTTGGTCAACTCTCTGTATAGTGGTGCTTTTAACGGTTTTGTCCATTCGTAATAGAAAGTTGTTGTTTTGACATCGAAATAATCTAGGTTGCTTATACTCGTAAAATTGGACATAGAAGAACAATAAAAAGTGTACACCGAGCATTTTTGATAGTCCGAAGTTGCTCAACTATCTCTATGGAGGAGCTTTTAACGGTTTTGTCCATTTGTCATAGAAAGTTTTTGTTTTGGTATCAAAATAATCTCGGAAGGTTATACTCGTAAAATTTGACACAAAAGAACAATAAAAAGTGTACACCGAGAAAGTTTGATGGTCCGAAGTTGAGCTCTCTCTATAGTGGAGCTTTTAACGGTTTTGTCTATTTGTAATAGAAAGTTGTTGTTTTGGCATCGGAATAATCTATGAAGCTTCTACTCGTAAAATTTACCATAGAAAAACAACAAAAAGTGTAAACCGAGCAACTTTGATGGTCCAAAGTTGCTCAACTCTCTCTATGGAGGTGCTTTTAACGGTTTTATCCATTTGCAATTGAAAGTTGTTGTTTTGGCATCGAAATAATCTACGAAGCTTATACTCGTAAAATTGGACATAGAAGAACAATAAAAAGTGTACACCGAGCAATATTGATGGTCTGAAGTTGCTCAACTCTCTCTATGGAGGAGCTTTTAATGGCTTTGTCCATTTGTAATAGAAGTTGTTGTTTTGGCATCGAAATAATCGACGAACATATACTCGTAAAATTGGACATAGAAGAACAATAAAAAGTGTACACCGAGCAACTTTGATGGTCCGAAGTTGCTCAAATCTCTCTATCGAGGAGCTGTTAACGGTTTTGTCCATTTATCATTGAAAGTTGGTGTTTTGGCATCGAAATAATATCGGAAGATTATACTCGTAAAATTTGACATAGAAGAACAATAAAAAGTGTACACCGAGCAACTTTGATTGTCCGAAGTTGCTCAACTCTCTCTATGGTGGAGCTTTTAATGGTTTTGTCCATTTGTAACTGAAAGTTGTTGTTTTGGCATCGAAATAATCTACGAAGGTTATACTCATAAAGTTGGACATAGAAGAACAATAAAAAGTGTACACCGAGTAACTTTGATGATCCGAAGTTGCTCAACTCTCTCTATGGTGGAGCTTTTAACGGTTTTGTCCATTTGTAACTGAAAGTTGTTGTTTTGGCATCGAAATAATCTACGAAGCTTAAACTCCTAAAGTTGGAAATAGAAGAACAATAAAAATTGTACACCGAGCAACTTTGATGGTCCGACGTTGCTCAACTCTCTCTATGGAGGTGCTTTTAACGGTTTTGTCCATTTGTAACTGAAAGTTGTTGTTTTGGCATCGAAATAATCTACAAAGCTTATAGTCGTAAAATTGCACATATAAGAACAATAAAAAGTGTACATCGAGCAAGTTTGATGGTCCGAAGTTGCTCAACTCTATCTATGGTTGAGCTTTTAACGGTATTGTCCATTTGTAATAGAAAGTTGTTGTTTTGGCATCGAAATAATCTACGAAGCTTATACTCGTAAAATTGGACATAGAAGAACAATAAAAAGTGTACACCGAGCAACATTGATGGTCTGAAGTTGCTCAACTCTCTCTATGGAGGAGCTTTTAATGGTTTTGTCCATTTGTAATAGAAGTTGTTGTTTTGGCATCGAAATAATCGACGAACTTATACTCGTAAAATTGGACATAGAAGAACAATAAAAAGTGTACACCGAGCAACATTGATGGTCTGAAGTTGCTCAACTCTCTCTATGGAGGAGCTTTTAATGGTTTTGTCCATTTGTAATAGAAGTTGTTGTTTTGGCATCGAAATAATCGACGAACTTATACTCATAAAATTGGACATAGAAGAACAATAAAAAGTGTACACCGAGCAACTTTGATGGTCCCAAGTTGCTCAAATCTCTCTATCGAGGAGCTGTTAACGGTTTTGTCCATTTGTCATTGAAAGTTGGTGTTTTGGCATCGAAATAATATCGGAAGATTATACTCGTAAAATTTGACATAGAAGAACAATAAAAAGTGTACACCGAGCAACTTTGATGGTCCGAAGTTGCTCAACTCTCTCTATGGTGGAGCTTTTAATGGTTTTGTCCATTTGTAACTGAAAGTTGTTGTTTTGGCATCGAAATAATCTACAAAGCTTATAGTCGTAAAATTGCACATATAAGAACAATAAAAAGTGTACATCGAGCAAGTTCGATGGTCCGAAGTTGCTCAACTCTATCTATGGTTGAGCTTTTAACGGTATTGTCCATTTGTAATAGAAAGTTGTTGTTTTGGCATCGAAATAATCTACAAAGCTTATAGTCGTAAAATTGCACATATAAGAACAATAAAAAGTGTACATCGAGCAAGTTTGATGGTCCGAAGTTGCTCAACTCTATCTATGGTTGAGCTTTTAACGGTATTGTCCATTTGTAATAGAAAGTTGTTGTTTTGGCACCGAAATAATCTACGAAGCTTATACTCGTAAAATTGGACATAGAAGAACAATAAAAAGTGTACACCGAGCAACATTGATGGTCTGAAGTTGCTCAACTCTCTCTATGGAGGAGCTTTTAATGGTTTTGTCCATTTGTAATAGAAGTTGTTGTTTTGGCATCGAAATAATCGACGAACTTATACTCATAAAATTGGACATAGAAGAACAATAAAAAGTGTACACCGAGCAACTTTGATGGTCCCAAGTTGCTCAAATCTCTCTATCGAGGAGCTGTTAACGGTTTTGTCCATTTGTCATTGAAAGTTGGTGTTTTGGCATCGAAATAATATCGAAAGATTATACTCGTAAAATTTGACATAGAAAAACAATAAAAAGTGTACACCGAGCAACTTTGATGGTCCGAAGTTGCTCAACTCTCTCTATGATGGAGCTTTTAATGGTTTTGTCCATTTGTAACTCAAAGTTGTTGTTTTGGCATCGAAATAATCTACGAAGTTTATACTCATAAAGTTGGACATAGAAGAACAATAAAAAGTGTACACCGAGTAACTTTGATGATCCGAAGTTGCTCAACTCTCTCTATGGTGGAGCTTTTAACGGTTTTGTCCATTTGTAACTTAAAGTTGTTGTTTTGGCATCGAAATAATCTACGAAGCTTAAACTCCTAAAGTTGGACATAGAAGAACAATAAAAAGTGTACACCGAGCAACTTTGATGGTCCGACGTTGCTCAACTATCTCTATGGAGGTGCTTTTAACGGTTTTGTCCATTCGTAACTGAAAGTTGTTGTTTTGGCATCGAAATAATCTACAAAGCTTATAGTCGTAAAATTGCACATATAAGAACAATAAAAAGTGTACATCGAGCAAGTTTGATGGTCCGAAGTTGCTCAACTCTATCTATGTTTGAGCTTTTAACGGTATTGTCCATTTGTAATAGAAAGTTGTTGTTTTGGCATCGAAATAATCTACGAAGCTTATACTCGTAAAATTGGACATAGGAGAACAATAAAAAGTGTACACCGAGAAACTTTGATGGTCCGAAGTTGCTCAACTATCTCTATGGAGGAGCTTTTAATGGTTTTGTCCATTTGTCATAGAAAGTTGTTGTTTTGGTATCGAAATAATCTCGGAAGGTTATACTCGTAAAGTATCACACAAAAGAACAATAAAAGGTGTACACCGAGCAACTTTGATATTCCGAAGTTGGTCAACTCTCTGTATAGTGGAGCTTTTAACGGTTTTGTCCATTTGTAATAGAAAGTTGTTGTTTTGGCATCGAAATAATCTACGAAGCTTATACTCGTAAAATTGGACATAGGAGAACAATAAAAAGTGTACACCGAGAAACTTTGATGGTCCGAAGTTGCTCAACTATCTCTATGGAGGAGCTTTTAACGGTTTTGTCCATTTGTCATAGAAAGTTGTTGTTTTGGTATCGAAATAATCTCGGAAGGTTATACTCGCAAAGTTTCACACAAAAGAACAATAAAAAGTGTACACCGAGCAACTTTGATATTCCGAAGTTGGTCAACTCTCTGTATAGTGGTGCTTTTAACGGTTTTGTCCATTCGTAATAGAAAGTTGTTGTTTTGACATCGAAATAATCTAGGTTGCTTATACTCGTAAAATTGGACATAGAAGAACAATAAAAAGTGTACACCGAGCATTTTTGATAATCCGAAGTTGCTAAACTATCTCTATGGAGGAGCTTTTAACGGTTTTGTCCATTTGTCATAGAAAGTTTTTGTTTTGGTATCAAAATAATCTCGGAAGGTTATACTCGTAAAATTTGACACAAAAGAACAATAAAAAGTGTACACCGAGAAAGTTTGATGGTCCGAAGTTGAGCTCTCTCTATAGTGGAGCTTTTAACGGTTTTGTCTATTTGTAATAGAAAGTTGTTGTTTTGGCATCGGAATAATCTATGAAGCTTCTACTCGTAAAATTTACCATAGAAAAACAACAAAAAGTGTAAACTGAGCAACTTTGATGGTCCAAAGTTGCTCAACTCTCTCTATGGAGGTGCTTTTAACGGTTTTATCCATTTGTAATTGAATGTTGTTGTTTTGGCATCGAAATAATCTACGAAGCTTATACTCGTAAAATTGGACATAGAAGAACAATAAAAAGTGTACACCGAGCAACATTGATGGTCTGAAGTTGCTCAACTCTCTCTATGGAGGAGCTTTTAATGGCTTTGTCCATTTGTAATAGAAGTTGTTGTTTTGGCATCGAAATAATCGACGAACATGTACTCGTAAAATTGGACATAGAAGAACAATAAAAAGTGTACACCGAGCAACTTTGATGGTCCGAAGTTGCTCAAATCTCTCTATCGAGGAGCTGTTAACGGTTTTGTCCATTTGTCATTGAAAGTTGGTGTTTTGGCATCGAAATAATATCGGAAGATTATACTCGTAAAATTTGACATAGAAGAACAATAAAAAGTGTACACCGAGCAACTTTGATTGTCCGAAGTTGCTCAACTCTCTCTATGGTGGAGCTTTTAATGGTTTTGTCCATTTGTAACTGAAATTGTTGTTTTGGCATCGAAATAATCTACGAAGGTTATACTCATAAAGTTGGACATAGAAGAACAATAAAAAGTGTACACCGAGTAACTTTGATGATCCGAAGTTGCTCAACTCTCTCTATGGTGGAGCTTTTAACGGTTTTGTCCATTTGTAACTGAAAGTTGTTGTTTTGGCATCGAAATAATCTACGAAGCTTAAACTCCTAAAGTTGGAAATAGAAGAACAATAAAAATTGTACACCGAGCAACTTTGATGGTCCGACGTTGCTCAACTCTCTCTATGGAGGTGCTTTTAACGTTTTTGTCCATTTGTAACTGAAAGTTGTTGTTTTGGCATCGAAATAATCTACAAAGCTTATAGTCGTAAAATTGCACATATAAGAACAATAAAAAGTGTACATCGAGCAAGTTTGATGGTCCGAAGTTGCTCAACTCTATCTATGGTTGAGCTTTTAACGGTATTGTCCATTTGTAATAGAAAGTTGTTGTTTTGGCATCGAAATAATCTACGAAGCTTATACTCGTAAAATTGGACATAGAAGAACAATAAAAAGTGTACACCGAGCAACATTGATGGTCTGAAGTTGCTCAACTCTCTCTATGGAGGAGCTTTTAATGGTTTTGTCCATTTGTAATAGAAGTTGTTGTTTTGGCATCCAAATAATCGACGAACTTATACTCGTAAAATTGGACATAGAAGAACAATAAAAAGTGTACACCGAGCAACTTTGATGGTCCGAAGTTGCTCAAATCTCTCTATCGAGGAGCTGTTAGCGGTTTTGTCCATTTGTCATTGAAAGTTGGTGTTTTGGCATCGAAATAATATTGGAAGATTATACTCGTAAAATTTGACATAGAAGAACAATAAAAAGTGTACACCGAGCAACTTTGATGGTCCGAAGTTGGTCAACTCTTTCTATGGTGGAGCTTTTAATGGTTTTGTCCATTTGTAACTGAAAGTTGTTGTTTTGGCATCGAAATAATCTACGAAGGTTATACTCATAAAGTTGGACATAGAAGAACAGTAAAAAGTGTACACCGAGTAACTTTGATGATCCGAAGTTGCTCAACTCTCTCTATGGTGGAGCTTTTAACGGTTTTGTCCATTTGTAACTGAAAGTTGTTGTTTTGGCATCGAAATAATCTACGAAGCTTAAACTCCTAAAGTTGGACATAGAAGAACAATAAAAAGTGTACACCGAGCAACTTTGATGGTCCGACGTTGCTCAACTATCTCTATGGAGGTGCTTTTAACGGTTTTGTCCATTTGTAACTGAAAGTTGTTGTTTTGGCATCGAAATAATCTACAAAGCTTATAGTCGTAAAATTGCACATATAAGAACAATAAAAAGTGTACATCGAGCAAGTTTGATGGTCCGAAGTTGCTCAACTCTATCTATGGTTGAGCTTTTAACGGTATTGTCCATTTGTAATAGAAAGTTGTTGTTTTGGCATCGAAATAATCTACGAAGCTTATACTCGTAAAATTGGACATAGGAGAACAATAAAATGTGTACACCGAGAAACTTTGATGGTCCGAAGTTGCTCAACTATCTCTATGGAGGAGCTTTTAACGGTTTTGTCCATTTGTCATAGAAAGTTGTTGTTTTGGTATCGAAATAATCTCGGAAGGTTATACTCGTAAAGTTTCACACAGAAGAACCATAAAAAGTGTACACCGAGCAACTTTGATATTCCGAAGTTGGTCAACTCTCTGTATAGTGGTGCTTTTAACGGTTTTGTCCATTCGTAATAGAAAGTTGTTGTTTTGACATCGAAATAATCTAGGATGCTTATACTCGTAAAATTGGACATAGAAGAACAATAAAAATTGTACACCGAGCATTTTTGATAGTCCAAAGTTGCTCAACTATCTCTATGGAGGAGCTTTTAACGGTTTTGTCCATTTGTCATAGAAAGTTGGTGTTTTGGTATCAAAATAATCTCGGAAGGTTATACTCATATAATTTGACACAAAAGAACAATAAAAAGTGTACACCGAGCAAGTTTGATGGTCAGAAGTTGAGCTCTCTCTATAGTGGAGCTTTTAACGGTTTTGTCTATTTGTAATAGAAAGTTGTTGTTTTGGCATCGGAATAATCTACGAAGCTTCTACTCGTAAAATTTACCATAGGAAAACAACAAAAAGTGTAAACCGAGCAACTTTGATGGTCCAAAGTTGCTCAACTCTCTCTATGGAGGTTCTTTTAACGGTTTTATCCATTTGTAATTGAAAGTTGTCGTTTTGGCATCGAAATAATCTAGGATGCTTATACTCGTAAAATTGGACATAGAAGAACAATAAAAGGTGTACACCGAGCATTTTTGATTGTCCGAAGTTGCTCAACTCTCTCTATGATGGAGCTTTTAATGGTTTTGTCCATTTGTAACTCAAAGTTGTTGTTTTGGCATCGAAATAATCTACGAAGTTTATACTCATAAAGTTGGACATAGAAGAACAATAAAAAGTGGACACCGAGTAACTTTGATGATCCGAAGTTGCTCAACTCTCTCTATGGTGGAGCTTTTAACGGTTTTGTCCATTTGTAACTGAAAGTTGTTGTTTTGGCATCGAAATAATCTACGAAGCTTAAACTCCTAAAGTTGGACATAGAAGAACAATAAAAAGTGTACACCGAGCAACTTTGATGGTCCGACGTTGCTCAACTCTCTCTATGGAGGTGCTTTTAACGGTTTTGTCCATTTGTAACTGAAAGTTGTTGTTTTGGCATCGAAATAATCTACAAAGCTTATAGTCGTAAAATTGCACATATAAGAACAATAAAAAGTGTACATCGAGCAAGTTTGATGGTCCGAAGTTGCTCAACTCTATCTATGGTTGAGCTTTTAACGGTATTGTCCATTTGTAATAGAAAGTTGTTGTTTTGGCATCGAAATAATCTACGAAGCTTATACTCATAAAATTGGACATAGGAGAACAATAAAAAGTGTACACCGAGAAACTTTGATGGTCCGAAGTTGCTCAACTATCTCAATGGAGGAGCTTTTAACGGTTTTGTCCATTTGTCATAGAAAGTTGTTGTTTTGGTATCGAAATAATATCGGAAGGTTATACTCGTAAAGTTTCACACAAAAGAACAATAAAAAGTGTACACCGAGCAACTTTGATATTCCGAAGTTGGTCAACTCTCTGTATAGTGGAGCTTTTAACCGTTTTGTCCATTTGTAATAGAAAGTTGTTGTTTTGGCATTGAAATAATCTACGAAGCTTATACTCGTAAAATTAGACATAGGAGAACAATAAAAAGTGTACACCGAGAAACTTTGATGGTCCGAAGTTGCTCAAATCGCTCTATCGAGGAGCTGTTAACGGTTTTGTCCATTTGTCATTGAAAGTTGGTGTTTTGGCATCGAAATAATATCGGAAGATTATACTCGTAAAATTTGACATAGAAGAACAATAAAAAGTGTACACCGAGCAACTTTGATTGTCCGAAGTTGCTCAACTCTCTCTATGGTGGAGCTTTTAATGGTTTTGTCCATTTGTAACTGAAAGTTGTTGTTTTGGCATCGAAATAATCTACGAAGGTTATACTCATAAAGTTGGACATAGAAGAACAATAAAAAGTGTACACCGAGTAACTTTGATGATCCGAAGTTGCTCAACTCTCTCTATGGTGGAGCTTTTAACGGTTTTGTCCATTTGTAACTGAAAGTTGTTGTTTTGGCATCGAAATAATCTACGAAGCTTAAACTCCTAAAGTTGGAAATAGAAGAACAATAAAAATTGTACACCGAGCAACTTTGATGGTCCGACGTTGCTCAACTCTCTCTATGGAGGTGCTTTTAACGGTTTTGTCCATTTGTAACTGAAAGTTGTTGTTTTGGCATCGAAATAATCTACAAAGCTTATAGTCGTAAAATTGCACATATAAGAACAATAAAAAGTGTACATCGAGCAAGTTTGATGGTCCGAAGTTGCTCAACTCTATCTATGGTTGAGCTTTTAACGGTATTGTCCATTTGTAATAGAAAGTTGTTGTTTTGGCATCGAAATAATCTACGAAGCTTATACTCGTAAAATTGGACATAGAAGAACAATAAAAAGTGTACACCGAGCAACATTGATGGTCTGAAGTTGCTCAACTCTCTCTATGGAGGAGCTTTTAATGGTTTTGTCCATTTGTAATAGAAGTTGTTGTTTTGGCATCCAAATAATCGACGAACTTATACTCGTAAAATTGGACATAGAAGAACAATAAAAAGTGTACACCGAACAACTTTGATGGTCCGAAGTTGCTCAACTCTCTCTATGATGGAGCTTTTAATGGTTTTGTCCATTTGTAACTCAAAGTTGTTGTTTTGGCATCGAAATAATCTACGAAGTTTATACTCATAAAGTTGGACGTAGAAGAACAATAAAAAGTGTACACCGAGTAACTTTGATGATCCGAAGTTGCTCAACTCTCTCTATGGTGGAGCTTTTAACGGTTTTGTCCATTTGTAACTGAAAGTTGTTGTTTTGGCATCGAAATAATCTACGAAGCTTAAACTCCTAAAGTTGGACATATAAGAACAATAAAAAGTGTACACCGAGCAACTTTGATGGTCCGACGTTGCTCAACTCTCTCTATGGAGGTGCTTTTAACGGTTTTGTCCATTTGTAACTGAAAGTTGTTGTTTTGGCATCGAAATAATCTACAAAGCTTATAGTCGTAAAATTGCACATATAAGAACAATAAAAAGTGTACATCGAGCAAGTTTGATGGTCCGAAGTTGCTCAACTCTATCTATGGTTGAGCTTTTAACGGTATTGTCCATTTGTAATAGAAAGTTGTTGTTTTGGCATCGAAATAATCTACGAAGCTTATACTCATAAAATTGGACATAGGAGAACAATAAAAAGTGTACACCGAGAAACTTTGATGGTCCGAAGTTGCTCAACTATCTCTATGGAGGAGCTTTTAACGGTTTTGTCCATTTGTCATAGAAAGTTGTTGTTTTGGTATCGAAATAATCTCGGAAGGTTATACTCGTAAAGTTTCACACAAAAGAACAATAAAAAGTGTACACCGAGCAACTTTGATATTCCGAAGTTGGTCAACTCTCTGTATAGTGGAGCTTTTAACCGTTTTGTCCATTTGTAATAGAAAGTTGTTGTTTTGGCATCGAAAGAATCTACGAAGCTTATACTCGTAAAATTGGACATAGGAGAACAATAAAAAGTGTACACCGAGAAACTTTGATGGTCCGAAGTTGCTCAACTATCTCTATGGAGGAGCTTTTAACGGTTTTGTCCATTTGTCATAGAAAGTTGATGTTTTGGTATCGAAATAATCTCGGAAGGTTATACTCGTAAAGTTTCACACAAAAGAACAATAAAAAGTGTACACCGAGCGACTTTGATATTCCGAAGTTGGTCAACTCTCTGTATAGTGGTGCTTTTAACGGTTTTGTCCATTCGTAATAGAAAGTTGTTGTTTTGACATCGAAATAATCTAGGATGCTTATACTCGTAAAATTGGACATAGAAGAACAATAAAAAGTGCACACCGGGCATTTTTGATAGTACGAAGTTGCTCAACTATCTCTATGGAGGAGCTTTTAACGGTTTTGTCCATTTGTCATGGAAAGTTTTTGTTTTGGTATCAAAATAATCTCGGAAGGTTATACTCGTAAAATTTGAAACAAAAGAACAATAAAAAGTGTACACCGAGAAAGTTTGATGGTCCGAAGTTGAGCTCTCTCCATAGTGGAGCTTTTAACGGTTTTGTCTATTTGTAATAGATAGTTGTTGTTTTGGCATCGGAATAATCTACGAAGCTTCTACTCGTAAAATTTACCATAGAAAAACAACAAAAAGTGTAAACCGAGCAACTTTGATGGTCCAAGTTGCTCAACTCTCTCTATGGAGGTGCTTTTAACGGTTTTATCCATTTGTAATTGAAAGTTGTTGTTTTGGCATCGAAATAATCTACGAAGCTTATACTCGTAAAATTGGACATAGAAGAACAATAAAAAGTGTACACCGAGCAACATTGATGGTCTGAAGTTGCTCAACTCTCTCTATGGAGGAGCTTTTAATGGTTTTGTCCATTTGTAATAGAAGTTGTTGTTTTTGCATCAAAATAATCGACGAACTTATACTCATAAAATTGGACATAGAAGAACAATAAAAAGTGTACACCGAGCAACTTTGATGGTCCGAAGTTGCTCAAATCTCTCTATCGAGGAGCTGTTAACGGTCTTGTCCATTTGTCATTGAAAGTTGGTGTTTTGGCATCGAAATAATATCGGAAGATTATACTCGTAAAATTTGACATAGAAGAACAATAAAAAGTGTACACCGAGCAACTTTGATGGTCCGAAGTTGCTCAACTCTCTCTATGGTGGAGCTTTTAATGGTTTTGTCCATTTGTAACTGAAAGTTGTTGTTTTGGCATCGAAATAATCTACGAAGTTTATACTCATAAAGTTGGACATAGAAGAACAATAAAAAGTGTACACCGAGTAACTTTGATGATCCGAAGTTGCTCAACTCTCTCTATGGTGGAGCTTTTAACGGTTTTATCCATTTGTAACTGAAAGTTGTTGTTTTGGCATCGAAATAATCTACGAAGCTTAAACTCCTAAAGTTGGACATAGAAGAACAATAAAAAGTGTACACCGAGCAACTTTGATGGTCCGACATTGCTCAACTCTCTCTATGGAGGTGCTTTTAACGGTTTTGTCCATTTGTAACTGGAAGTTGTTGTTTTGGCATCGAAATAATCTACTAAGCTTATAGTCGTAAAATTGCACATATAAGAACAATAAAAAGTGTACATCGAGCAAGTTTGATGGTCGGAAGTTGCTCAACTCTATCTATGGTTGAGCTTTTAACGGTATTGTCCATTTGTAATAGAAAGTTGTTGTTTTGGCATCGAAATAATCTACGAAGCTTATACTCGTAAAATTGGACATAGAAGAACAATAAAAAGTGTACAACGAGCAACATTGATGGTCTGAAGTTGCTCAACTCTCTCTATGGAGGAGCTTTTAATGGTTTTGTCCATTTGTAATAGAAGTTGTTGTTTTGGCATCGAAATAATCGACGAACTTATACTTGTAAAATTGGACATAGAAGAACAATAAAAAGTGTACACCGAGCAACTTTGATGGTCCGAAGTTGCTCAAATCTCTCTATCGAGGAGCTGTTAACGGTTTTGTCCACTTGTCATTGAAAGTTAGTGTTTTGGCATCGAAATAATATCGGAAGATTATACTCGTAAAATTTGACATAGAAGAACAATAAAAAGTGTACACCGAGAAACTTTGATGGTCCGAAGTTGCTCAACTCTCTCTATGGTGGAGCTTTTCATGGTTTTGTCCATTTGTAACTGAAAGTTGTTGTTTTGGCATCGAAATAATCTACGAAGGTTATACTCATAAAGTTGGACATAGACGAACAATAAAAAGTGTACACCGAGTAACTTTGATGATCCGAAGTTGCTCAACTCTCTCTATGGTGGAGCTTTTAACGGTTTTGTCCATTTGTAACTGATAGTTGTTGTTTTGGCATCGAAATAATCTACGAAGCTTAAACTCCTAAAGTTGGACATAGAAGAACAATAAAAAGTGTACACCGAGCAACTTTGATGGTCCGACGTTGCTCAACTATCTCTATGGAGGTGCTTTTAACGGTTTTGTCCATTTGTAACTGAAAGTTGTTGTTTTGGCATCGAAATAATCTACAAAGCTTATAGTCGTAAAATTGCACATATAAGAACAATAAAAAGTGTACATCGAGCAAGTTTGATGGTCCGAAGTTGCTCAACTCTATCTATGGTTGAGCTTTTAACGGTATTGTCCATTTGTAATAGAAAGTTGTTGTTTTGGCATCGAAATAATCTACGAAGCTTATACTCGTAAAATTGGACATAGGAGAACAATAAAAAGTGTACACCGAGAAACTTTGATGGTCCGAAGTTGCTCAACTATCTCTATGGAGGAGCTTTTAACGGTTTTGTCTATTTGTCATAGAAAGTTGTTGTTTTGGTATCGAAATAATCTCGGAAGGTTATACTCGTAAAGTTTCACACAGAAGAACAATAAAAAGTGTACACCGAGCAACTTTGATATTCCGAAGTTGGTCAACTCTCTGTATAGTGGTGCTTTTAACGGTTTTGTCCATTCGTAATAGAAAGTTGTTGTTTTGACATCGAAATAATCTAGGATGCTTATACTCGTAAAATTGGACATAGAAGAACAATAAAAATTGTACACCGAGCATTTTTGATAGTCCGAAGTTGCTCAACTATCTCTATGGAGGAGCTTTTAACGGTTTTGTCCATTTGTCATAGAAAGTTGGTGTTTTGGTATCAAAATAATCTCGGAAGGTTATACTCATATAATTTGACACAAAAGAACAATAAAAAGTGTACACCGAGCAAGTTTGATGGTCCGAAGTTGAGCTCTCTCTATAGTGGAGCTTTTAACGGTTTTGTCTATTTGTAATAGAAAGTTGTTGTTTTGGCATCGGAATAATCTACGAAGCTTCTACTTGTAAAATTTACCATAGGAAAACAACAAAAAGTGTAAACCGAGCAACTTTGATGGTCCAAAGTTGCTCAACTCTCTCTATCGAGGTGCTTTTAACGGTTTTATCCATTTGTAATTGAAAGTTGTTGTTTTGGCATCGAAATAATCTAGGATGCTTATACTCGTAAAATTGGACATAGAAGAACAATAAAAAGTGTACACCGAGCATTTTTGATAGTCCGAAGTTGCTCAACTCTCTCTATGATGGAGCTTTTAATTGTTTTGTCCATTTGTAACTCAAAGTTGTTGTTTTGGCATCGAAATAATCTACGAAGTTTATACTCATAAAGTTGGACATAGAAGAACAATAAAAAGTGTACACCGAGTAACTTTGATGATCCGAAGTTGCTCAACTCTCTCTATGGTGGAGCTTTTAACGGTTTTGTCCATTTGTAACTGAAAGTTGTTGTTTTGGCATCGAAATAATCTACGAAGCTTAAACTCCTAAAGTTGGACATATAAGAACAATAAAAAGTGTACACCGAGCAACTTTGATGGTCCGACGTTGCTCAACTCTCTCTATGGAGGTGCTTTTAACGGTTTTGTCCATTTGTAACTGAAAGTTGTTGTTTTGGCATCGAAATAATCTACAAAGCTTATAGTCGTAAAATTGCACATATAAGAACAATAAAAAGTGTACATCGAGCAAGTTTGATGGTCCGAAGTTGCTCAACTCTATCTATGGTTGAGCTTTTAACGGTATTGTCCATTTGTAATAGAAAGTTGTTGTTTTGGCATCGAAATAATCTACGAAGCTTATACTCATAAAATTGGACATAGGAGAACAATAAAAAGTGTACACCGAGAAACTTTGATGGTCCGAAGTTGCTCAACTATCTCTATGGAGGAGCTTTTAACGGTTTTGTCAATTTGTCATAGAAAGTTGTTGTTTTGGTATCGAAATAATCTCGGAAGGTTATACTCGTAAAGTTTCACACAAAAGAACAATAAAAAGTGTACACCGAGCGACTTTGATATTCCGAAGTTGGTCAACTCTCTGTATAGTGGCGCTTTTAACGGTTTTGTCCATTCGTAATAGAAAGTTGTTGTTTTGACATCGAAATAATCTAGGATGCTTATACTCGTAAAATTGGACATAGAAGAACAATAAAAAGTGTACACCGAGCATTTTTGATAGTACGAAGTTGCTCAACTATCTCTATGGAGGAGCTTTTAACGGTTTTGTCCATTTGTCATAGAAAGTTTTTGTTTTGGTATCAAAATAATCTCGGAAGGTTATACTCGTAAAATTTGACACAAAAGAACAATAAAAAGTGTACACCGAGAAAGTTTGATGGTCGGAAGTTGAGCTCTCTCCATAGTGGAGCTTTTAACGGTTTTGTCTATTTGTAATAGAAAGTTGTTGTTTTGGCATCGGAATAATCTACGAAGCTTCTACTCGTAAAATTTACCATAGAAAAACAACAAAAAGTGTAAACCGAGCAACTTTGATGGTCCAAAGTTGCTCAACTCTCTCTATGGAGGTGCTTTTAACGGTTTTATCCATTTGTAATTGAAAGTTGTTGTTTTGGCATCGAAATAATCTACGAAGCTTATACTCGTAAAATTGGACATAGAAGAACAATAAAAAGTGTACACCGAGCAACATTGATGGTCTGAAGTTGCTCAACTCTCTCTATGGAGGAGCTTTTAATGGTTTTGTCCATTTGTAATAGAAGTTGTTGTTTTTGCATCAAAATAATCGACGAACTTATACTCGTAAAATTGGACATAGAAGAACAATAAAAAGTGTACACCGAGCAACTTTGATGGTCCGAAGTTGCTCAAATCTCTCTATCGAGGAGCTGTTAACGGTTTTGTCCATTTGTCATTGAAAG
Organism: Euonymus europaeus; assembly: GCA_963580455.1. Lineage (NCBI taxonomy): Eukaryota > Viridiplantae > Streptophyta > Magnoliopsida > Celastrales > Celastraceae > Euonymus > Euonymus europaeus. The sequence continues at coordinate 7,536,667 of OY756965.1, forward strand.
TTATTGTTTTGGCATCGAAATAATATGGGAAGATTATACTCGTAAAATTTGACATAGAAGAACAATAAAAAGTGTACACCGAGCAACTTTGATGGTCCGAAGTTGCTCAACTCTCTCTATGGTGGAGCTTTTAATGGTTTTGTCCATTTGTAACTGAAAGTTGTTGTTTTGGCATCGAAATAATCTACGAACGTTATACTCATAAAGTTGGACATAGAAGAACAATAAAAAGTGTACACCGAGTAACTTTGATGATCCGAAGTTGCTCAACTCTCTCTATGGTGGAGCTTTTAACGGTTTTGTCCATTTGTAACTGAAAGTTGTTGTTTTGGCATCGAAATAATCTACGAAGCTTAAACTCCTAAAGTTGGACATAGAAGAACAATAAAAAGTGTACACCGAGCAACTTTGATGGTCCGACGTTGCTCAACTCTCTCTATGGAGGTGCTTTTAACGGTTTTGTCCATTTGTAACTGGAAGTTGTTGTTTTGGCATCGAAATAATCTACTAAGCTTATAGTCGTAAAATTGCACATATAAGAACAATAAAAAGTGTACATCGAGCAAGTTTGATGGTCCGAAGTTGCTGAACTCTATCTATGGTTGAGCTTTTAACGGTATTGTCAATTTGTAATAGAAAGTTGTTGTTTTGGCATCGAAATAATCTACGAAGCTTATACTCGTAAAATTGGACATAGAAGAACAATAAAAAGTGTACACCGAGCAACATTGATGGTCTGAAGTTGCTCAACTCTCTCTATGGAGGAGCTTTTAATGGTTTTGTCCATTTGTAATAGAAGTTGTTGTTTTGGCATCGAAATAATCGACGAACTTATACTCGTAAAATTGGACATAGAAGAACAATAAAAAGTGTACACCGAGCAACATTGATGGTCTGAAGTTGCTCAACTCTCTCTATGGAGGAGCTTTTAATGGTTTTGTCCATTTGTAATCAAAGTTGTTGTTTTGGCATCGAAATAATCGACAAACTTATACTCGTAAAATTGGACATAGAAGAACAATAAAAAGTGTACACCGAGCAACTTTGATGGTCCGAAGTTGGTCAACTCTCTCTATGGTGGAGCTTTTAATGGTTTTGTCCATTTGTAACTGAAAGTTGTTGTTTTGTCATCGAAATAATCTACGAAGGTTATACTCATAAAGTTGGACATAGAAGAACAATAAAAAGTGTACACCGAGTAACTTTGATGATCCGAAATTGCTCAACTCTCTCTATGGTGGAGCTTTTAACGGTTTTGTCCATTTGTAACTGAAAGTTGTTGTTTTGGCATCGAAATAATCTACGAAGCTTAAACTCCTAAAGTTGGACATAGAAGAACAATAAAAAGTGTACACCGAGCAACTTTGATGGTCCGACGTTGCTCAACTATCTCTATGGAGGTGCTTTTAACGGTTTTGTCCATTTGTAACTGAAAGTTGTTGTTTTGGCATCGAAATAATCTACAAAGCTTATAGTCGTAAAATTGCACATATAAGAACAATAAAAAGTGTACATCGAGCAAGTTTGATGGTCCGAAGTTGCTCAACTCTATCTATGGTTGAGCTTTTAACGGTATTGTCCATTTGTAATAGAAAGTTGTTGTTTTGGCATCGAAATAATCTACGAAGCTTATACTCGTAAAATTGGACATAGGAGAACAATAAAAAGTGTACACCGAGAAACTTTGATGGTCCGAAGTTGCTCAACTATCTCTATGGAGGAGCTTTTAACGGTTTTGTCCATTTGTCATAGAAAGTTGTTGTTTTGGTATCGAAATAATCTCGGAAGGTTATACTCGTAAAGTTTCACACAGAAGAACAATAAAAAGTGTACACCGAGCAACTTTGATATTCCGAAGTTGGTCAACTCTCTGTATAGTGGTGCTTTTAACGGTTTTGTCCATTCGTAATAGAAAGTTGTTGTTTTGACATCGAAATAATCTAGGATGCTTATACTCGTAAAATTGGACATAGAAGAACAATAAAAATTGTACACCGAGCATTTTTGATAGTCCGAAGTTGCTCAACTATCTCTATGGAGGAGCTTTTAACGGTTTTGTCCATTTGTCATAGAAAGTTGGTGTTTTGGTATCAAAATAATCTCGGAAGGTTATACTCATTTAATTTGACACAAAAGAACAATAAAAAGTGTACACCGAGCAAGTTTGATGGTCCGAAGTTGAGCTCTCTCTATAGTGGAGCTTTTAACGGTTTTGTCTATTTGTAATAGAAAGTTGTTGTTTTGGCATCGGAATAATCTACGAAGCTTCTACTTGTAAAATTTACCATAGGAAAACAACAAAAAGTGTAAACCGAGCAACTTTGATGGTCCAAAGTTGCTCAACTCTCTCTATCGAGGTGCTTTTAACGGTTTTATCCATTTGTAATTGAAAGTTGTTGTTTTGGCATCGAAATAATCTAGGATGCTTATACTCGTAAAATTGGACATAGAAGAACAATAAAAAGTGTACACCGAGCATTTTTGATAGTCCGAAGTTGCTCAACTCTCTCTATGATGGAGCTTTTAATGGTTTTGTCCATTTGTAACTCAAAGTTGTTGTTTTGGCATCGAAATAATCTACGAAGTTTATACTCATAAAGTTGGACATAGAAGAACAATAAAAAGTGTACACCGAGTAACTTTGATGATCCGAAGTTGCTCAACTCTCTCTATGGTGGAGCTTTTAACGGTTTTGTCCATTTGTAACTGAAAGTTGTTGTTTTGGCATCGAAATAATCTACGAAGCTTAAACTCCTAAAGTTGGACATATAAGAACAATAAAAATTGTACACCGAGCAACTTTGATGGTCCGACGTTGCTCAACTCTCTCTATGGAGGTGCTTTTAACGGTTTTGTCCATTTGTAACTGAAAGTTGTTGTTTTGGCATCGAAATAATCTACAAAGCTTATAGTCGTAAAATTGCACATATAAGAACAATAAAAAGTGTACATCGAGCAAGTTTGATGGTCCGAAGTTGCTCAACTCTATCTATGGTTGAGCTTTTAACGGTATTGTCCATTTGTAATAGAAAGTTGTTGTTTTGGCATCGAAATAATCTACGAAGCTTATACTCATAAAATTGGACATAGGAGAACAATAAAAAGTGTACACCGAGAAACTTTGATGGTCCGAAGTTGCTCAACTATCTCTATGGAGGAGCTTTTAACGGTTTTGTCCATTTGTCATAGAAAGTTGTTGTTTTGGTATCGAAATAATCTCGGAAGGTTATACTCGTAAAGTTTCACACAAAAGAACAATAAAAAGTGTACACCGAGCAACTTTGATATTCCGAAGTTGGTCAACTCTCTGTATAGTGGAGCTTTTAACCGTTTTGTCCATTTGTAATAGAAAGTTGTTGTTTTGGCATCGAAAGAATCTACGAAGCTTATACTCGTAAAATTGGACATAGGAGAACAATAAAAAGTGTACACCGAGAAACTTTGATGGTCCGAAGTTGCTCAACTATCTCTATGGAGGAGCTTTTAACGGTTTTGTCCATTTGTCATAGAAAGTTGTTGTTTTGGTATCGAAATAATCTCGGAAGGTTATACTCGTAAAGTTTCACACAAAAGAACAATAAAAAGTGTACACCGAGCGACTTTGATATTCCGAAGTTGGTCAACTCTCTGTATAGTGGTGCTTTTAACGGTTTTGTCCATTCGTAATAGAAAGTTGTTGTTTTGACATCGAAATAATCTAGGATGCTTATACTCGTAAAATTGGACATAGAAGAACAATAAAAAGTGTACACCGAGCATTTTTGATAGTACGAAGTTGCTCAACTATCTCTATGGAGGAGCTTTTAACGGTTTTGTCCATTTGTCATAGAAAGTTTTTGTTTTGGTATCAAAATAACCTCGGAAGGTTATACTCGTAAAATTTGACACAAAAGAACAATAAAAAGTGTACACCGAGAAAGTTTGATGGTCTGAAGTTGAGCTCTCTCCATAGTGGAGCTTTTAACGGTTTTGTCTATTTGTAATAGAAAGTTGTTGTTTTGGCATCGGAATAATCTACGAAGCTTCTACTCGTAAAATTTACCATAGAAAAACAACAAAAAGTGTAAACCGAGCAACTTTGATGGTCCAAAGTTGCTCAACTCTCTCTATGGAGGTGCTTTTAACGGTTTTATCCATTTGTAATTGAAAGTTGTTGTTTTGGCATCGAAATAATCTACGAAGCTTATACTCGTAAAATTGGACATAGAAGAACAATAAAAAGTGTACACCGAGCAACATTGATGGTCTGAAGTTGCTCAACTCTCTCTATGGAGGAGCTTTTAATGGTTTTGTCCATTTGTAATAGAAGTTGTTGTTTTTGCATCAAAATAATCGACGAACTTATACTCGTAAAATTGGACATAGAAGAACAATAAAAAGTGTACACCGAGCAACTTTGATGGTCCGAAGTTGCTCAAATCTCTCTATCGAGGAGCTGTTAACGGTTTTGTCCATTTGTCATTGAAAGTTATTGTTTTGGCATCGAAATAATATCGGAAGATTATACTCGTAAAATTTGACATAGAAGAACAATAAAAAGTGTACACCGAGCAACTTTGATGGTCCGAAGTTGCTCAACTCTCTCTATGGTGGAGCTTTTAATGGTTTTGTCCATTTGTAACTGAAAGTTGTTGTTTTGGCATCGAAATAATCTACGAAGGTTATACTCATAAAGTTGGACATAGAAGAACAATAAAAAGTGTACACCGAGTAACTTTGATGATCCGAAGTTGCTCAACTCTCTCTATGGTGGAGCTTTTAACGGTTTTGTCCATTTGTAACTGAAAGTTGTTGTTTTAGCATCGAAATAATCTACGAAGCTTAAACTCCTAAAGTTGGACATAGAAGAACAATAAAAAGTGTACACCGAGCAACTTTGATGGTCCGACGTTGCTCAACTCTCTCTATGGAGGTGCTTTTAACGGTTTTGTCCATTTGTAACTGGAAGTTGTTGTTTTGGCATCGAAATAATCTACTAAGCTTATAGTCGTAAAATTGCACATATAAGAACAATAAAAAGTGTACATCGAGCAAGTTTGATGGTCCGAAGTTGCTCAACTCTATCTATGGTTGAGTTTTTAACGGTATTGTCCATTTGTAATAGAAAGTTGTTGTTTTGGCATCGAAATAATCTACGAAGCTTATACTCGTAAAATTGGACATAGAAGAACAATAAAAAGTGTACACCGAGCAACATTGATGGTCTGAAGTTGCTCAACTCTCTCTATGGAGGAGCTTTTAATGGTTTTGTCCATTTGTAATAGAAGTTGTTGTTTTGGCATCGAAATAATCGACGAACTTATACTCGTAAAATTGGACATAGAAGAACAATAAAAAATGTACACCGAGCAACTTTGATGGTCCGAAGTTGCTCAAATCTCTCTATCGAGGAGCTGTTAACGGTTTTGTCCACTTGTCATTGAAAGTTGGTGTTTTGGCATCGAAATAATATCGGAAGATTATACTCGTAAAATTTGACATAGAAGAACAATAAAAAGTGTACACCGAGGAACTTTGATGGTCCGAAGTTGGTCAACTCTCTCTATGGTGGAGCTTTTAATGGTTTTGTCCATTTGTAACTGAAAGTTGTTGTTTTGGCATCGAAATAATCTACGAAGGTTATACTCATAAAGTTGGACATAGAAGAACAATAAAAAGTGTACACCGAGTAACTTTGATGATCCGAAATTGCTCAACTCTCTCTATGGTGGAGCTTTTAACGGTTTTGTCCATTTGTAACTGAAAGTTGTTGTTTTGGCATCGAAATAATCTACGAAGCTTAAACTCCTAAAGTTGGACATAGAAGAACAATAAAAAGTGTACACCGAGCAACTTTGATGGTCCGACGTTGCTCAACTATCTCTATGGAGGTGCTTTTAACGGTTTTGTCCATTTGTAACTGAAAGTTGTTGTTTTGGCATCGAAATAATCTACAAAGCTTATAGTCGTAAAATTGCACATATAAGAACAATAAAAAGTGTACATCGAGCAAGTTTGATGGTCCGAAGTTGCTCAACTCTATCTATGGTTGAGCTTTTAACGGTATTGTCCATTTGTAATAGAAAGTTGTTGTTTTGGCATCGAAATAATCTACGAAGCTTATACTCGTAAAATTGGACATAGGAGAACAATAAAAAGTGTACACCGAGAAACTTTGATGGTCCGAAGTTGCTCAACTATCTCTATGGAGGAGCTTTTAACGGTTTTGTCCATTTGTCATAGAAAGTTGTTGTTTTGGTATCGAAATAATCTCGGAAGGTTATAGTCGTAAAGTTTCACACAGAAGAACAATAAAAAGTGTACACCGAGCAACTTTGATATTCCGAAGTTGGTCAACTCCCTGTATAGTGGTGCTTTTAACGGTTTTGTCCATTCGTAATAGAAAGTTGTTGTTTTGACATCGAAATAATCTAGGATGCTTATACTCGTAAAATTGGACATAGAAGAACAATAAAAATTGTACACCGAGCATTTTTGATAGTCCGAAGTTGCTCAACTATCTCTATGGAGGAGCTTTTAACGGTTTTGTCCATTTGTCATAGAAAGTTGGTGTTTTGGTATCAAAATAATCTCGGAAGGTTATACTCATATAATTTGACACAAAAGAACAATAAAAATTGTACACCGAGCAAGTTTGATGGTCCGAAGTTGAGCTCTCTCTATAGTGGAGCTTTTAACGGTTTTGTCTATTTGTAATAGAAAGTTGTTGTTTTGGCATCGGAATAATCTACGAAGCTTCTACTCGTAAAATTTACCATAGAAAAACAACAAAAAGTGTAAACCGAGCAACTTTGATGGTCCAAAGTTGCTCAACTCTCTCTATGGAGGTGCTTTTAACGGTTTTATCAATTTGTAATTGAAAGTTGTTTTTTTGGCATCGAAATAATCTACGAAGCTTATACTCGTAAAATTGGACATAGAAGAACAATAAAAAGTGTACACCGAGCAACATTGGTGGTCTGAAGTTGCTCAACTCTCTCTATGAAGGAGCTTTTAATGGTTTTGTCCATTTGTAATAGAAGTTGTTGTTTTGGCATCGAAATAATCGACGAACTTATACTCGTAAAATTGGACATAGAAGAACAATAAAAAGTGTACACCGAGCAACTTTGATGGTCCGAAGTTGCTCAAATCTCTCTATCGAGGAGCTGTTAACGGTTTTGTCCATTTGTCATTGAAAGTTGGTGTTTTGGCATCGAATTAATATCGGAAGATTATACTCGTAAAATTTGACATAGAAGAACAATAAAAAGTGTACACCGAGCAACTTTGATGGTCCGAAGTTGCTCAACTCTCTCTATGGTGGAACTTTTAATGGTTTTGTCCATTTGTAACTGAAAGTTGTTGTTTTGGCATCGAAATAATCTACGAAGGTTATACTCATAAAGTTGGACATAGAAGAACAATAAAAAGTGTACACCGAGTAACTTTGATGATCCGAAGTTGCTCAACTCTCTCTATGATGGAGCTTTTAACGGTTTTGTCCATTTGTAACTGAAAGTTGTTGTTTTGGCATCGAAATAATCTACGAAGCTTAAACACCTAAAGTTGGACATAGAAGAACAATAAAAAGTGTACACCGAGCAACTTTGATGGTCCGACGTTGCTCAACTCTCTCTATGGAGGTGCTTTTAACGGTTTTGTCCATTTGTAACTGAAAGTTGTTGTTTTGGCATCGAAATAATCTACTAAGCTTATAGTCGTAAAATTGCACATATAAGAACAATAAAAAGTGTACATCGAGCAAGTTTGATGGTCCGAAGTTGCTCAACTCTATCTATGGTTGAGCTTTTAACGGTATTGTCCATTTGTAATAGAAAGTTGTTGTTTTGGCATCGAAATAATCTACGAAGCTTATACTCGTAAAATTGGACATAGGAGAACAATAAAAAGTGTACACCGAGAAACTTTGATGGTCCGAAGTTGCTCAACTATCTCTATGGAAGAGCTTTTAACGGTTTTGTCCATTTGTCATAGAAAATTGTTGTTTTGGTATCGAAATAATCTCGGAAGGTTATACTCGTAAAGTTTCACACAAAAGAACAATAAAAAGTGTACACCGAGCAACTTTGATATTCCGAAGTTGGTCAACTCTCTGTATAGTAGAGCTTTTAACGGTTTTGTCCATTTGTAATAGAAAGTTGTTGTTTTGGCATCGAAATAATCTACGAAGCTTATACTCGTAAAATTGGACATAGGAGAACAATAAAAAGTGTACACCGAGAAACTTTGATGGTCCGAAGTTGCTCAACTATCTCTATGGAGGAGCTTTTAAGGCTTTTGTCCATTTGTCATAGAAAGTTGTTGTTTTGGTATCGAAATAATCTCGGAAGGTTATACTCGTAAAGTTTCACACAGAAGAACAATAAAAAGTGTACACCGAGCAACTTTGATATTCCGAAGTTGGTCAACTCTCTGTATAGTGGTGCTTTTAACGGTTTTGTCCATTCGTAATAGAAAGTTGTTGTTTTGACATCGAAATAATCTAGGATGCTTATACTCGTAAAATTGGACATAGAAGAACAATAAAAAGTGTACACCGAGCATTTTTGATAGTCCGAAGTTGCTCAACTATCTCTATGGAGGAGCTTTTAATGGTTTTGTCCATTTGTAACTGAAAGTTGTTGTTTCGGCATCGAAATAATCTACGAAGGTTATGCTCATAAAGTTGGACATAGAAGAACAATAAAAAGTGTACACCGAGTAACTTTGATGATTCGAAGTTGCTCAACTCTCTCTATGGTGGAGCTATTAACGGTTTTGTCCATTTGTAACTGAAAGTTGTTGTTTTGGCATCGAAATAATCTACGAAGCTTAAACTCCTAAAGTTGGACATAGAAGAACAATAAAAAGTCTACACCGAGCAACTTTGATGGTCCGACGTTGCTCAACTCTCTCTATGGAGGTGCTTTTAACGGTTTTGTCCATTTGTAACTGGAAGTTGTTGTTTTGGCATCGAAATAATCTACTAAGCTTATAGTCGTACAATTGCACATATAAGAACAATAAAAAGTGTACATCGAGCAAGTTTGATGGTCCGAAGTTGCTCAACTCTATCTATGGTTGAGCTTTTAACGGTATTGTCCATTTGTAATAGAAAGTTGTTGTTTTGGCATCGAAATAATCTACGAAGCTTATACTCGTAAAATTGGACATAGGAGAACAATAAAAAGTGTACATCGAGAAACTTTGATGGTCCGAATTTGCTCAACTATCTCTATGGAGGAGCTTTTAACGGTTTTGTCCATTTGTCATAGAAAGTTGTTGTTTTGGTATCGAAATAATCTCGGAAGGTTATACTCCTAAAGTTTCACACAAAAGAACAATAAAAAGTGTACACCGAGCAACTTTGATATTCCGAAGTTGGTCAACTCTCTGTATAGTAGAGCTTTTAACGGTTTTGTCCATTTGTAATAGAAAGTTGTTGTTTTGGCATCGAAATAATCTACGAAGGTTATACTCATAAAGTTGGACATAGAAGAACAATAAAAAGTGTACACCGAGTAACTTTGATGATCCGAAGTTGCTCAACTCTCTCTATGGTGGAGCTTTTAATGGTTTTGTCCATTTGTAACTGAAAGTTGTTGTTTTGGCATCGAAATAATCTACGAAGCTTAAACTCCTAAAGTTGGACATAGAAGAACAATAAAAAGTGTACACCGAGCAACTTTGATGGTCCGACGTTGCTCAACTCTCTCTATGGAGGTGCTTTTAACGGTTTTGTCCATTTGTAACTGAAAGTTGTTGTTTTGGCATCGAAATAATCTACTAAGCTTATAGTCGTAAAATTGCACATATAAGAACCATAAAAAGTGTACATCGAGCAAGTTTGATGGTCCGAAGTTGCTCAACTCTATCTATGGTTGAGCTTTTAACGGTATTGTCCATTTGTAATAGAAAGTTGTTGTTTTGGCATCGAAATAATCTACGAAGCTTATACTCGTAAAATTGGACATAGGAGAACAATAAAAAGTGTACATCGAGAAACTTTGATGGTCCGAAGTTGCTCAACTATCTCTATGGAGGAGCTTTTAACGGTTTTGTCCATTTGTCATAGAAAGTTGTTGTTTTGGTATCGAAATAATCTTGGAAGGTTATACTCGTAAAGTTTCACACAGAAGAACAATAAAAAGTGTACACCGAGCAACTTTGATATTCCGAAGTTGGTCAACTCTCTGTATAGTGGTGCTTTTAACGGTTTTGTCCATTCGTAATCGAAAGTTGTTGTTTTGACATCGAAATAATCTAGGATGCTTATACTCGTAAAATTAGACATAGAAGAACAATAAAAATTGTACACCGAGCATTTTTGATTGTCCGAAGTTGCTCAACTATCTCTATGGAGGAGCTTTTAACGGTTTTGTCCATTTGTCATAGAAGGTTGGTGTTTTGGTATCAAAATAATCTCGGAAGGTTATACTCGTAAAATTTGACACAAAAGAACAATAAAAAGTGTACACCGAGCAAGTTTGATGGTCCGAAGTTGAGCTCTTTCTATAGTGGAGCTTTTAACGGTTTTGTCTATTTGTAATAGAAAGTTGTTGTTTTGGCATCGGAATAATCTACGAAGCTTCTACTCGTAAAATTTATCATAGAAAAACAACAAAAAGTGTAAACCGAGCAACTTTGATGGTCCAAAGTTGCTCAACTCTCTCTATGGAGGTGCTTTTAACGGTTTTATCCATTTCTAATTGAAAGTTGTTGTTATGCCATCGAAATAATCTACGAAGCTTATACTCGTAAAATTGGACATAGAAGAACAATAAAAAGTGTACACCGAGCATTTTTGATAGTCCGAAGTTGCTCAACTATCTCTATGGAGGAGCTTTTAACGGTTTTGTCCATTTGTCATAGAAAGTTGGTGTTTTGGTATCAAAATAATCTCGGAAAGTTATACTCGTAAAATTTGACACAAAAGAACAATAAAAAGTGTACACCGAGAAAGTTTGATGGTCCGAAGTGGAGCTCTCTCTATAGTGGAGCTTTTAACGGTTTTGTCTATTTGTAATAGAAGGTTGTTGTTTTGGCATCGGAATAATCTACGAAGCTTCTACCCGTAAAATTTACCATAGAAAATCAACAAAAAGTGTAAACCGAGCAACTTTGATGGTCCAAAGTTGCTCAACTCTCTCTATGGAGGTGCTTTTAACGGTTTTATCCATTTGTAATTGAAAGTTGTTGTTTTGGCATCGAAATAATCTACGAAGCTTATACTCGTAAAATTGGACATAGAAGAACAATAAAAAGTGTACACCGAGCAACATTGATGGTCCGAAGTTGCTCAACTCTCTCTATGGAGGAGCTTTTAACGGTTTTGTCCATTTGTAATAGAAGTTGTTGTTTTGGCATCGAAATAATCGACGAAGCTTATACTCGTAAAATTGGACATAGAAGAACAATAAAAAGTGTACACCGAGCAACTTTAATGGTCCGAAGTTGCTCAAATCTCTCTATCGAGGAGCTATTAACGGTTTTGTCCATTTGTCATTGAAAGTTGGTGTTTTGGCATCGAAATAATATCGGAAGCTTATACTCGTAAAATTTGACATAGAAGAACAATAAAAAGTGTACACCGGGCAACTTTGATTGTCCGAAGTTACTCAACTCCCTTTATGAGGAGCTTTTAACGGTTTTTTCCATTTGTCATAGAAAGTCGATGTTTTGGCATCGAAATAATATCGAAATCTTATACTCGTAAAATTTGACATAGAAGAACAATAAAAAGTGTACACCGAGCAACTTTGATGGTCCGAAGTTGCTCAACTCTCTCTATGGTCCAGCTTTTGACGGTTTTGTCTATTTGTAATAGAATGTTGTTGTTTTGGAATCGAAATAATCGACGAAGCTTATACTCGTAAAATTTGACATAGAAGAACAATAAAAAGAGTACACCGAGCAACTTTGATGTTCCGAAGTTGGTCAACTCTCTGTATAGTGGTGCTTTTAACGATTTTGTCCATTCGTAATAGAAAGTTCTTATTTTGACATCAAAATAATCTAGGATGCTTATACTCGTAAAATTTGACATAGAAGAACACTAGAAGTGTACACCGACCAACTTTGATGGTCCGAAGTTGCTCAACTCTCTCTATGGAGGAGCTTTTAACGGTTTTGTCCATTTGTAACTGAAAGTTGTTGTTTTGGCATCGAACTAATCTACGAAGCTTATACTCATAAAGTTGGACATAGAAGAATAATAAAAAGTGTACACCGAGCAACTTTGATGGTCCGAAGTTCCTCAACTCTCTCTATGGAGTTGCTTTTAATGGTTTTGTCCATTTATAACTAAAAGTTGTTGTTTTGGCATCGCAATAATCTACAAAGCTTATACTCGTAAAATTGGACATATAAGAACAATAAAAGGTGTACATCGAGCAAGTTTGATGGTCCGAAGTTGCTCAACTCTATCTATGGATGAGCTTTTAACGGTTTTCTCCATTTGTAATAGAAAGTTGTTGTTTTGGCATCGAAATAATCTGCGAAGCTTATACTCGTAAAATTAAACATAGAAGAACAATAAAAGATGTACACCGAGCAACTTTGATGGTCCGAAATTGCTCAACTCTCTCTATTGAGGAACTTTTAACGGTTTTGTCCATTTGTCATAGAAAGTTGGTGTTTTGGCATCGAAATAATCTACAAAGCTTAAACTCGTAAAATTTGACATAGAAGAATAACAAAAAATGTACACCGAGCAACTTTGATGGTCCGAAGTTGAGCTCTCTCTATGGTGGAGCTTTTAACGGTTTTGTCCATTTGTAATTGAAAGTTGTTGTTTTGGCATCGAAATAATCTACGAAGCTTATACTCGTAAAATAGGAAATAGAAGAACAATAAAAAGTGTACACCGAGCAACTTTGATGGTCCGAATTGCCCAACTCTCTCTATGGAGGAGCTTTTAACGGTTTTGTCCATTTGTAATAGAAAATTGGTGTTTTGGCATCGAAATAATCCACGAAGCTTATACTCGTAGAATTGGACATAAAAGAACAATAAAAAGTGTACACCGAGCAACTTTGATGGTCCGAAATTGCTCAACTCTCTCTTTGGTGGAGCTTTTAACGGTTTTGTCTATTTGTAATAGAAAGTTGTTGTTTTGGAATCGAAATAATCTACGAAGTTTATACTCGTAAAATTTGACATAGATGAACAATAAAAAGGTTACACCGAGCAACTTTGATGTTCCGAATTTGGTCAACTCTCTGTATAGTGGTGCTTTTAACGGTTTTGTCTATTCGTAATAGAAAGTTGTTGTTTTGACATCGAAATAATATAGGATGCTTATACTCGTAAAATTGGACATAGAAGAATAATAAAAAGTGTACACCGAGCATTTTTGATGGTCCGAAGTTGCTCAACTCTCTCTGTGGAGGAGCTTTTAACGATTTTGTCTATTACTCATAGAAAGTTGGTGTTTTGGCAACGAAATAATCTCGGATGCTTATACTCATAAAATTTGACATAGAAGAACAATAAAAAGTGTACACGGAGCAACTTTGATGGTCCGAAGTTGCTCAACTCTCTTTATGGGGGGGCTTTTAGTGATTTTGTCTATTTGTCATAGAAAGTTGGTGTTTTGGCATCGAAATAATCTCGGAAGCTTATACTCGTTAAATTTGACATAGAAGAACAATAAAAAATGTACACCGAGCAATTTTGATTATCCGAACTTGAGCTCTCTCTGTGTTGGAGCTTTTAACGGTTTTGTCAATTTGTAACAGAAAGTTGTTGTTTTGGAATTGAAATAATCGACGAAGCTTATACTCGTAAAATTGGACATAGATGAACAATAAAAAGTTTACACCGAGCAACTTTGATGGTCCGAACTTGCCCAACTTTCTCTATTAAGGAACGTTTAACGGTTTTGTCGATTTGTAACTGAAGTTTGTTGTTTTGACATCGAAATAATCTAGGATGCTTATACTCGTAAAATTGGACATAGAAGAACAATAAAAAGTGTACACCGAGCATTTTTGATAGTCCGAAATTGCTTAACTCTCTCTATGGTGGAGCTTTTAACGGTTTTGTCCATTTGTAACTGAAAGTTATTGTTTTGGCATCGAAATAATCTACGAAGGTTATACTCATAAAGTTGGACATAGAAGAACAATAAAAAGTGTACACCGAGTAACTTTGATGATCCGAAGTTGCTCAACTCTCTCTATGGAGGTGCTTTTAACGATTTTGTCGATTTGTAACAGAAATTTGTTGTTTTGGCATCGAAATAATCAACGAAGCTTATACTCATAAAATTGGACATAGAACAACAATGAAAAGTGTACACCGACCAACTTTGATGGTCCGAAGTTGCTCAACTCTCTCTATGGTGGAGCTTTTATCGGTTTTGTCCATTTGTAACTGAAAGTTGTTGTTTTGGCATCGAAATAATCTACGAAGCTTAAACTCCTAAAGTTGGACATAGAAAAACAGTAAAAAGTGTACACTGAGCAACTTTGATGGTCCGACGTTGCTCAACTCTCTCTATGGAGGTGCTTTTAACGGTTTTGTCCATTTGTAATTGAAAGTTGTTGTTTTGGCATCGAAATAATCTACAAAGCTTATAGTCGTAAAATTGCGCATATAAGAACAATAAAAAGTGTACATCGAGCAAGTTTGATGGTCCGAAGTAGCTCAACTCTATCTATGGTTGAGCTTTTAACGGTATTGTCCATTTGTAATAGAAAGTTGTTGTTTTGGCATTGAAATAATCTACGAAGCTTATAATCGTAAAATTGGACATAGGAGAACAATAAAAAGTGTACACCGAGCAACTTTGATGGTCCGAATTGCTCAACTCTCTCTATGGAGGTGCTTTTAACGGTTTTGTCCATTTGTAAAAGAAAATTGGTGTTTTGGCATCGAAATAATCCACGAAGCTTATACTCGTAGAATTGGACATAGAAGAACAATAAAAAGTGTACACCGAGCAACTTCGATATTCCGAAGTTGGTCAACTCTCTGTATAGTGGTGCTTTTGACGGTTTTGTCCATTCGTAATAGAAAGTTATTGTTTTGACATCGAAATAATCTAGGATGCTTATACTCGTAAAATTGGACATAGAAGAACAATAAAAACTGTACACCGAGCATTTTTGATAGTCCGAAGTTGCTCAACTATCTCTATGGTGGAGCTTTTAACGGTTTTGTCCATTTGTATCTGAAAGTTGTTGTTTTGGCATCGAAATAATCTACTATGCTTCTACTCATAAAGTTGGACATAGAAGAACAATAAAAAGTGTACACCGAGCAACTTTGATGATCCGAAGTTGCTCAACTCTCTCTATGGAGGTGCTTTTAACGGTTTTGTAGATTTGTAACTGAAAGTTATTGTTTTGGCATCGAAATAATCAACGAAGCTTATATACTCATAAAGTTGGACATAGAAGAACAATAAAAAGTGTACACCGAGCAACTTTGATGATCCGAAGTTGCTCAACTCTCTCTATGGAGCTGCTTTTAACGGTATTGTCGATTTGTAACTGAAAGTTGATGTTTTGGCATCGAAATAATCAACGAAGCTTATACTCATAAAATTTGACATAGAAGAACAATAAAAAGTGTACTCCGACCAACTTTGATGCTCCGAAGTTGCTCAACTCTCTCTATATGGAGAAGCTTTTAACGGGTTTGTCCATTTGTAACTAAAAGTCGTTGTTTTGGCATCAAAATAATCTACGAAGCTTAAAGTCATAAAGTTGGACATAGAAGAACAACAAAAAGTGTACACCGAGCAACTTTGATGGTCCGACGTTGCTCAACTCTCTCTATGGAGGTGCTTTTAACGGTTTTGTCCATTTGCAACTGAAAGTTGTTGTTTTGGCATCGAAATAATCTACAAAGCTTATAATAGTAAAATTGGACATATAAGAACAATAAAAAGTGTACATCGAGCAATTTTGATGGTCCGAAGTTGCTCAACTCTATCTATGGATGAGCTTTTAACGGTTTTGTCTATTTGTAATAGAAAGTTGTTGTTTTGGTATCGAAATAATCAACGAAGCTTATACTCGTAAAATTGGACATGGAAGAACAATAAAAAGTGTACACCGAGCAACTTTGATATTCCGAAGTTGGTCAACTCTCTGTATAGTGGTGCTTTTAACGGTTTTGCCCATTCGTAATAGAAAGTTATTGTTTTGACATCGAAATAATCTAGGATGCTTATACTCGTAAAATTGGACATAGAAGAACAATAAAAAGTGTACACCGAGCATTTTTGATAGTCCGAAGTTGCTCAACTCTCTCTATGGTGGAGCTTTTAACGGTTTTGTCCATTTGTAACTGAAGGTTGTTGTTTTTGCATCGAAATAATCTACTATGCTTATACTCATAAAGTTGGACATAGAAGAACAATAAAAAGTGTACACCGAGCAACTTTGATGATCCGAAGTTGCTCAACTCTCTCTATGGAGGTGCTTTTAACGGTTTTGTCGATTTGTAACTGAAAGTTGTTGTTTTGGCATCGAAATAATCAATGGAGCTTATACTCATAAAATTTGACATAGAAGAACAATAAAAAGTGTATCCCGACCAACTTTGACGGTCCGAAGTTGCTCAACTCTCTCTATGGAGGAGCTTTTAACGGTTTTGTCCATTTGTAACTGAAAGTCGTTGTTTTGGCATCA
This sequence comes from Euonymus europaeus, assembly GCA_963580455.1. Taxonomy (NCBI): domain Eukaryota; kingdom Viridiplantae; phylum Streptophyta; class Magnoliopsida; order Celastrales; family Celastraceae; genus Euonymus; species Euonymus europaeus. Next base: position 7,553,292 of record OY756965.1, read on the forward strand.
AAATAATCTACGAAGCTTAAAGTCATAAAGTTGGACATAGAAGAACAATAAAAAGTGTACACCGAGCAACTTTGATGGTCCACGTTGCTTAACTCTCTCTATGGAGGTGCTTTTAACGGTTTTGTCCATTTGTAACTGAAAGTTATTATTTTGGCATCGAAATAATCCACAAAGCTTACAGTCGTAAAATTGGACATATAAGAACAATAAAAAGTGTACATCGAGCAAGTTTGATGGTCCGAAGTTGCTCAACTCTATCTATGGATGAGCTTTTAACGGTTTTGTCCATTTGTAATAGAAAGTTGTTGTTTTTGCATCGAAATAATCTACGAAGCTTATACTCGTAAAATTGGACATAGAAGAACAATAAAAAGTGTACACGGAGCAACTTTGATGGTCCGAAGTTGCTCAACTATCTCTATGGAGGAGCTTTTAACGATTTTGTCCATTTCCCATAGAAAGTTGGTGTTTTGGTATCGAAATAATCTAGGAAGGTTATACTCGTAACATTTGACATAGAAGAACAATAAAAAGTGTAAACGGAGCAACTTTGATGGTCCGAAGTTGCTTAACTCTCTTTATGGAGGAGCTTTTAACGGTTTTGTGCATTTGTCATAGAAAGTTGGTGTTTTGGCATCGAAATAATCTCGGAAGCTTATACTCGTTAAATTTGACATAGAAGAACAATAAAAAGTGTACACCGAGCAACTTTGATGGTCCGAAGTTGAGCTCTCTCTATGGTGGAGCTTTTAACGGTTTTGTCTATTTGTAATAGAAAGTTGTTGTTTTGGCATCAAAATAATCGACGAAGCTTATACTCGTAAAATTGGACATAGAAGAACAATAAAGGTTTACCCGAGCAACTTTGATGGTCCGAAGTTGCTCAAATCTCTCTATGGAAGAGCTTTTAACGGTTTTGTCCATTTGTCATAGAAAGTTGGTGTTTTGGCATCGAAATAATATCAGAAGCTTATACTCGTAAAATTTGACATAGAAGAACAATAAAAAGTGTACACTGGGCAATTTGATGGTCCGAAGTTGCTCAACTCTCTTTATGAGGAGCTTTTACGGTTTTTTCCATTTGTCATAGAAAGTCAGTGTTTTGGCATCGAAATATTATCCGAATCTTATACTCGTAAAATTTGACATCGAAGAACAATAAAAAGTGTACACGGAGCAATTTTGATGGTCCGAAGTTCCTCAACTCTTTTTATGCAGGAGCTTTTAACGGTTTTATCCATTTGTCATAGAAAGTTGGTGTTTTGGCATCGAAATAATCTCGGAAGCCTATACTCGTTAAATTTGACATAGAAGAACAATAAAAAGTATACACCGAGCAACTTTGATTGTCCGAAGTTGAGCTCTCTCTATGGTGGAGCTTTTAATGGTTTTGTCTATTTGTAATAGAAAGTTGATGTTTTGGAATGGAAATAATCGACGAAGCTTATACTCGTAAAATTGAACATAGAAGAACAATAAAAAATGTACACCGACCAACTTTCACAGTCCGAAGTTGCTCAACTCTCTCTATGGAGGAGCTTTTAACGGTTTTGTCCTTTTGTAAGTGAAAGTTGTTGTTTTGCCATCGAAATAATCTATGAAGCTTATACTCATAAAGTTGGACATAGAAGAACAATAAAACGTGTACACCGAGCAACTTTGATGGTCCGAAGTTGCTCAACTCTCTCTATGGATGTGCTTTTAACGGTTTTGTCCATTTGTAACTGAAAGTTGTTGTTTTGGCATCGAAATAATCTAGGATGCTTATACTCGTAAAATTGGACATAGAAGAACAATAAAAAGTGTAGACCGAGCATTTTTGATGGTCCGAAGTTGCTCAGCTCTCTCTATGGTCGAGCTTTTAACGATTTTGTCCATTTCTCATAGAAAGTTGGTGTTTTGGCATCGCAATAATCTCGGATGCTTATACTCGTAAAATTTGACATAGAAGAACAATAAAAAGTGTACACGGAGCAACTTTGATGGTCTGAAGTTGCTCAACTATCTTTATGGAGGGGCTTTTAACAGTTTTGTCCATTTGTCATAGAAAGTTGGTTTTCGGCATCGAAATAATCTCGGAAGCTTATACTCGAAGAATTGGACATAGAAGAACAATAAAAAGTGTACACCGAGCAACTTTGATGGTCCGAAGTTGCTCAACTCTCTCTATGGATGAGCTTTTAACGGTTTTGTCCATTTCTAATAGAAAGTTGTTGTTTTGGCATCGAAATAATCTACGAAGCTTATACTCGTAAAATTGGACATAGAAGAACAATAAAAAGTGTACACCGAGCAAGTTTGATGGTCCGAAGTTGCTCAACTATCTCTATGGAGGAGCTTTTGACGGTTTTGTCCATTTGTCATAGAAAGTTGGTGTTTTGGTATCAAAATAATCTCGGAAGGTTATACTCGTAAAATTTGACACAAAAGAACAATATAAAGTGTACACCGAGCAAGTTTGATGGTCCGAAGTTGAGCTCTCTCTATGGTGGAGCTTTTAACGATTTTGTCTATTTGTAATAGAAAGTTGTTGTTTTGGCATTGGAATAATCAACGAAGCTTCTACTCGTAAAATTTGACATAGAAAAACAACAAAAAGTGTAAACCGAGCAACTTTGATGGTCCAAAGTTGCTCAACTCTCTCTATGGAGGTGCTTTTAACGGTTTTATCCATTTGTAATTGAAAGTTGTTGTTTTGGCATCGAAATAATCTACGAAGCTTATAGTCGTAAAATTGCACATATAAGAACAATAAAAAGTGTACATCGAGCAAGTTTGATGGTCCGAAGTTGCTCAACTCTATCTATGGTTGAGCTTTTAACGGTTTAGTCCATTTGTAATAGAAAGTTGTTGTTTTGGCATCGAAATAATCTACGAAGCTTATACTCGTAAAATTGGACATAGGAGAACAATAAAAAGTGTACACCGAGGAACTTTGATGGTCCGAAGTTGCTCAAATCTCTCTATCGAGGAGCTTTTAACGGTTTTGTCCATTTGTTATTGAAAGTTGGTGTTTTGGCATCGAAATAATAACGGAAGCTTATACTCGTAAAATTTGACATAGAAGAACAATAAAAAGTGTACACCGGGCAACCTTGATTGTCCGAAGTTGCTCAACTCTCTTTACGAGGAGCTTTTAACGGTTTTTTCCATTTGTCATAGAAAGTCGATGTTTTGTCATCGAAATAATATCGGAATCTTATACTCGTAAAATTTGACATAGAAGAACAATAAAAAGTGTACACCGAGCAACTTTGATGGTCCAAAGTTGCTCAACTCTCTCTATGGTCCAGCTTTTGATGGTTTTGTCTATTTGTAATAGAATGTTGTTGTTTTGGAATCGAAATAATCGACGAAGCTTATACTCATAAAATTTGACATAGAAGAACAATAAAAAGAGTACACCGAGCAACTTTGATGTTCCGAAGTTGGTCAACTCTCTGTATAGTGGTGCTTTTAACGGTTTTGTCCATTCATAATAGAAAGTTGTTGTTTTGACATCGAAATAATCTAGGATGCTTATACTCGTAAAATTTGACATAGAAGAACAATAGAAGTGTACACCGACCAACTTTGATGGTCCGAAGTTGCTCAACTCTCTCTATGGAGGAGCTTTTAACGGTTTTGTCTATTTGTAACTGAAAGTTGCTGTTTTGGCATCGAACTAATCTACGAAGCTTATACTCATAAAGTTGGACATAGAAGAATAATAAAAAGTGTACACCGAGCAACTTTGATGGTTTGAAGTTCCTCAACTCTCTCTATGGAGTTGCTTTTAACGGTTTTGTCCATTTATAACTAAAAGTTGTTGTTTTGGCATCGAAATAATCTACAAAGCTTACACTCGTAAAAATGGACATATAAGAACAATAAAAAGTGTACATCCAGCAAGTTTGATGGTCCGAAGTTGCTCAACTCTCTCTTTGGTGGAGCTTTTGACGATTTTGTCTATTTGTAATACAAAGTTGTTGTTTTGGAATCAAAATAATCTACGAAGTTTATACTCGTAAAATTTGACATAGATGAACAATAAAAAGGGTACACCGAGCAACTTTGATGTTCCGAATTTGGTCAACTCTCTGTATAGTGGTGCTTTTAACGGTTTTGTCTATTCGTAATAGAAAGTTGTTGTTTTGACATCGAAATAATCTAGGATGCTTATACTCGTAAAATTGGACATAGAAGAACAATAAAAAGTGTACACCGAGCATTTTTGATGGTCCAAAGTTGCTCAACTCTCTCTGTGGAGGAGCTTTTAACGATTTTGCCTATTTCTCATAAAAAGTTGGTGTTTTGGCAACGAAATAATCTCGGATGCTTATACTCATAAAATTTGACATAGAAGAACAATAAAAAGTGTACACGGAGCAACTTTGATGGTCCGAAGTTGCTCAACTCTCTTTATAGAGGGGCTTTTAGTGATTTTGTCTATTTGTCATAGAAAGTTGGTGTTTTGGCATCGAAATAATCTTGGAAGCTTATACTCGTTAAATTTGACATAAAAGAACAATAAAAAGTGTACACCGAGCAACTTTGATGGTCCGAACTTGAGCTCCCTCTGTGGTGGAGTTTTTAACGGTTTTGTCAATTTGTAACAGAAAGTTGTTGTTTTGGACATAGATGAAAAATAAAATTGGACATAGATGAACAATAAAAAGTTGGACATAGATGAACAATAAAAAGTTTACACCGAGCAACTTTGATGGTCCGAAGTTGCTCAACTCTCTCTATTGAGGAACTTTTAACGGTTTTTTCCATTTGTAACTGAAAGTTGTTGTTTGGGCATCGAAATAATCTACGAAGGTTATACTCATAAAGTTGGACATAGAAGAACAATAAAAAGTGTACACCGAGCAACTTTGATGATCCGAAGTTGCTCAACTCTCTCTATGGAGGTTCTTTTAACGGTTTTGTCGATTTGTAACAGAAATTTGTTGTTTTGGCATCGAAATAATCAACGAAGCTTATACTACAAAAATTGGACATAGAACAACAATAAAAAGTGTACACCGAGCAACTTTGATGGTCCGAAGTTGCTCAATTCTCTCTATGGTGGAGCTTTTAACGGTTTTGTCCATTTGTAACTGAAAGTTGTTATTTTGGCATCGAAATAATCTACGAAGCTTAAACTCCTAAAGTTGGACATAGAAGAACAATAAAAAGTGTACACCGAGCAACTTTGATGGTCCGACGTTGCTCAACTCTCTCTATGGAGGTGCTTTTAACGGTTTTGTCCATTTGTAACTGAAAGTTGTTGTTTTGGCATCGAAATAATCTACAAAGCTTATAGTCGTAAAATTGCACATATAAGAACAATAAAAAGTGTACACCGAGCAACTTTGATGGTCCGAAGTTGCTCAACTATCACTATGGAGGAGCTTTTAACGGTTTTGTCCATTTGTCATAGAAAGTTGTTGTTTTGGTATCGAAATAATCTCGGAAGGTTATACTCGTAAAATTTCCCAAAAAGAACAATAAAAAGTGTACACCGTTTGATGTTCCGAAGTTGGTCAACTCTCTGTATTAGTGGTGCTTTTAACGGTTTTTTCTATTCGTAATAGAAAGTTGTTGTTTTGACATCGAAATAATCTAGGATGCTTATACTCGTAAAATTGGACATAGAAGAACAATAAAAAGTGTACATCGAGCATTTTTGATAGTCCAAAGTTGCTCAACTCTCTCTATGGTGGAGCTTTTAACGGTTTTGTCCATTTGTATCTGAAAGTTGTTGTTTTGGCATCAAAATAATCTACTATGCTTCTACTCATAAAGTTGGACATAAAGGAACAATAAAAACTGTACAGCGAGCAACTTTGATGATCCGAAGTTGCTCAACTCTCTCTATGGAGGTGCTTTTAACGGTTTTGTAGATTTGTAACTGAAAGTTGTTGTTTTGGCATCGAAATAATCAACGAAGCATATACTCGTAAAATTGGACATAGAAGAACAATAAAAAGTGTACACCGAGCAACTTCGATGGTCTGAAGTTGCTCAACTCTCTCTATGGAGGAGCTGTTAACAATTTTGTCCATTTGTAACCGAAAGTCGTCGTTTTGGCTTCGAAATAATCTACGAAGCTTATATACTCATTAAGTTGGACATAGAAGAACAATAAAAAGTGTACACCGAGCAACTTTGATGGTCCGATGTTGCTCAACTCTCTCTATGAAGGTGCTTTTAACGGTTTTGTCCATTTGTAACTGAAAGTTGTTGTTTTGGCATCGAAATAATCTCGGAAGCTTATGCTCGAAGAATTGGACATCGAAGAACCATAAAAAGTGTACACCGAGCAACTTTGATGGTCCGAAGTTGCTCAACTCTCTCTATGGATGAGCTTTTAACGGTTTTGTCCATTTGTAATAGAAAGTTGTTGTTTTGGCATCGAAATAATCTACGAAGCTTATACTCTTAAAATTGGACATAGAAGAACAATAAAAAGTGTACACCGAGCAGCTTTGATATTCCGAAGTTGGTCAACTCTCTGTATAGTGGTGCTTTTAACGGTTTTGTCCATTCGTAATAGAAAGTTGTTGTTTTGACATCGAAATAATCTAGGATGCTTATACTCGTAAAATTGGACATAGAAGAACAATAAAAAGTGTACACCGAGCATTTTTTATGGTCCAAAGTTGCTCAACTCTCTCTGTGGAGGAGCTTTTAACGATTTTGTCTATTTCTCATAGAAAGTTGGTGTTTTGGCAACGAAATAATCTCGGATGTTTATACTCATAAAATTTGACATAGAAGAACAATAAAAAGTGTACACGGAGCAACTTTGATGGTCCGAAGTTGCTCAACTCTCTTTATAGAGGGGCTTTTAGTGATTTTGTCTATTTGTCATAGAAAGTTGGTGTTTTGGCATCGAAATAATCTCGGAAGCTTATACTCGTTAAATTTGACATAAAAGAACGATAAAAAGTGTACACCGAGCAACTTTGATGGTCCGAACTTGAGCTCCCTCTGTGGTGGAGCTTTTAACGGTTTTGTCAATTTGTAACAGAAAGTTGTTGTTTTGGACATAGATGAACAATAAAATTGGACATAGATGAACAATAAAAAGTTGGACATAGATGAACGATAAAAAGTTTACACCGAGCAACTTTGATGGTCCGAAGTTGCTCAACTCTCTCTATTGAGGAACTTTTAACGGTTTTTTCCATTTGTAACTGAAAGTTGTTGTTTTGGCATCGAAATAATCTACGAAGGTTATACTCATAAAGTTGGACATAGAAGAACAATAAAAAGTGTACACCGAGCAACTTTGATGATCCGAAGTTGCTCAACTCTCTCTATGGAGGTTCTTTTAACGGTTTTGTCGATTTGTAACTGAAATTTGTTGTTTTGGCATCGAAATAATCAACGAAGCTTATACTACAAAAATTGGACATAGAACAACAATAAAAAGTGTACACCGAGCAACTTTGATGGTCCGAAGTTGCTCAATTCTCTCTATGGTGGAGCTTTTAACGGTTTTGTCCATTTGTAACTGAAAGTTGTTGTTTTGGCATCAAAATAATCTACGAAGCTTAAACTCCTAAAGTTGGACATAGAAGAACAATAAAAAGTGTACACCGAGCAAATTTGATGGTCCGACGTTGCTCAACTCTCTCTATGGAGGTGCTTTTAACGGTTTTGTCCATTTGTAACTGAAAGTTGTTGTTTTGGCATCGAAATAATCTACAAAGTTATAGTCGTAAAATTGCACATATAAGAACAATAAAAAGTGTACATCGAGCAAGTTTGATGGTCCGAAGTTGCTCAACTCTATCTATGGTTGAGCTTTTAACGGTTTAGTCCATTTGTAATAGAAAGTTGTTGTTTTGGCATCGAAATAATCTACGAAGCTTATACTCGTAAAATTGGACATAGGAGAACAATAAAAAGTGTACACCGAGCAACTTTGATGGTCCGAAGTTGCTCAACTATCACTATGGAGGAGCTTTTAACGGTTTTGTCCATTTGTCATAGAAAGTTGTTGTTTTGGTATCGAAATAATCTCGGAAGGTTATACTCGTAAAATTTCACAAAAAAGAACAATAAAAAGTGTACACCGTTTGATGTTCCGAAGTTGGTCAACTCTCTGTATTAGTGGTGCTTTTAACGGTTTTTTCTATTCGTAATAGAAAGTTGTTGTTTTGACATCGAAATAATCTAGGATGCTTATACTCGTAAAATTGGACATAGAAGAACAATAAAAAGTGTACACCGAGCATTTTTGATAGTCCAAAGTTGCTCAACTCTCTCTATGGTGGAGCTTTTAACGGTTTTGTCCATTTGTATCTGAAAGTTGTTGTTTTGGCATCAAAATAATCTACTATGCTTCTACTCATAAAGTTGGACATAAAGGAACAATAAAAACTGTACAGCGAGCAACTTTGATGATCCGAAGTTGCTCAACTCTCTCTATGGAGGTGCTTTTAACGGTTTTGTAGATTTGTAACTGAAAGTTGTTGTTTTGGCATCGAAATAATCAACGAAGCATATACTCGTAAAATTGGACATAGAAGAACAATAAAAAGTGTACACCGAGCAACTTCGATGGTCTGAAGTTGCTCAACTCTCTCTATGGAGGAGCTGTTAACAATTTTGTCCATTTGTAACCGAAAGTCGTCGTTTTGGCTTCGAAATAATCTACGAAGCTTATATACTCATTAAGTTGGACATAGAAGAACAATAAAAAGTGTACACCGAGCAACTTTGATGGTCCGATGTTGCTCAACTCTCTCTATGAAGGTGCTTTTAACGGTTTTGTCCATTTGTAACTGAAAGTTGTTGTTTTGGCATCGAAATAATCTCGGAAGCTTATGCTCGAAGAATTGGACATAGAAGAACCATAAAAAGTGTACACCGAGCAACTTTGATGGTCCGAAGTTGCTCAACTCTCTCTATGGATGAGCTTTTAACGGTTTTGTCCATTTGTAATAGAAAGTTGTTGTTTTGGCATCGAAATAATCTACGAAGCTTATACTCTTAAAATTGGACATAGAAGAACAATAAAAAGTGTACACCGAGCAGCTTTGATATTCCGAAGTTGGTCAACTCTCTGTATAGTGGTGCTTTTAACGGTTTTGTCCATTCGTAATAGAAAGTTGTTGTTTTGACATCGAAATAATCTAGGATGCTTATACTCGTAAAATTGGACATAGAAGAACAATAAAAAGTGTACACCGAGCATTTTTTATGGTCCAAAGTTGCTCAACTCTCTCTGTGGAGGAGCTTTTAACGATTTTGTCTATTTCTCATAGAAAGTTGGTGTTTTGGCAACGAAATAATCTCGGATGCTTATACTCATAAAATTTGACATAGAAGAACAATAAAAAGTGTACACGGAGCAACTTCGATGGTCCGAAGTTGCTCAACTCTCTTTATAGAGGGGCTTTTAGTGATTTTGTCTATTTATCATAGAAAGTTGGTGTTTTGACATCGAAATAATCTCGTATGCTTATACTCGTTAAATTTGACATAAAAGAACGATAAAAAGTGTACACCGAGCAACTTTGATGGTCCGAACTTGAGCTCCCTCTGTGGTGGAGCTTTTAACGGTTTTGTCAATTTGTAACAGAAAGTTGTTGTTTTGGACATAGATGAACAATAAAATTGGACATAGATGAACAATAAAAAGTTGGACATAGATGAACAATAAAAAGTGTACACCGAGCAACTTTGATGATCCGAAGTTGCCCAACTCTCTCTATGGAGGTTCTTTTAACGGTTTTGTCGATTTGTAACTGAAATTTGTTGTTTTGGCATCGAAATAATCAACGAAGCTTATACTACAAAAATTGGACATAGAACAACAATAAAAATTGTACACCGAGCAACTTTGATGGTCCGAAGTTGCTCAATTCTCTCTATGGTGGAGCTTTTAACGGTTTTGTCCATTTGTAACTGAAAGTTGTTGTTTTGGCATCAAAATAATCTACGAAGCTTAAACTCCTAAAGTTGGACATAGAAGAACAATAAAAAGTGTACACCGAGCAAAGTTGATGGTCCGACGTTGCTCAACTCTCTCTATGGAGGTGCTTTTAACGGTTTTGTCCATTTGTAACTGAAAGTTGTTGTTTTGGCATCGAAATAATCTACAAAGCTTATAGTCGTAAAATTGCACATATAAGAACAATAAAAAGTGTACATCGAGCAAGTTTGATGGTCCGAAGTTGCTCAACTCTATCTATGGTTGAGCTTTTAACGGTTTAGTCCATTTGTAATAGAAAGTTGTTGTTTTGGCATCGAAATAATCTACGAAGCTTATACTCGTAAAATTGGACATAGGAGAACAATAAAAAGTGTACATCGAGCAAGTTTGATGGTCCGAAGTTGCCCAACTCTATCTATGGTTGAGCTTTTAACGGTTTAGTCCATTTGTAATAGAAAGTTGTTGTTTTGGCATCGAAATAATCTACGAAGCTTATACTCGTAAAATTGGACATAGGAGAACAATAAAAAGTGTACACCGAGCAACTTTGATGGTCCGAAGTTGCTCAACTATCACTATGGAGGAGCTTTTAACGGTTTTGTCCATTTGTCATAGAAAGTTGTTGTTTTGGTATCGAAATAATCTCGGAAGGTTATACTCGTAAAATTTCACAAAAAAGAACAATAAAAAGTGTACACCGTTTGATGTTCCGAAGTTGGTCAACTCTCTGTATTAGTGGTGCTTTTAACGGTTTTTTCTATTCGTAATAGAAAGTTGTTGTTTTGACATCGAAATAATCTAGGATGCTTATACTCGTAAAATTGGACATAGAAGAACAATAAAAAGTGTACACCGAGCATTTTTGATAGTCCAAAGTTGCTCAACTCTCTCTATGGTGGAGCTTTTAACGGTTTTGTCCATTTGTATCTGAAAGTTGTTGTTTTGGCATCAAAATAATCTACTATGCTTCTACTCATAAAGTTGGACATAAAGGAACAATAAAAACTGTACAGCGAGCAACTTTGATGATCCGAAGTTGCTCAACTCTCTCTATGGAGGTGCTTTTAACGGTTTTGTAGATTTGTAACTGAAAGTTGTTGTTTTGGCATCGAAATAATCAACGAAGCATATACTCGTAAAATTGGACATAGAAGAACAATAAAAAGTGTACACCGAGCAACTTCGATGGTCTGAAGTTGCTCAACTCTCTCTATGGAGGAGCTGTTAACAATTTTGTCCATTTGTAACCGAAAGTCGTCGTTTTGGCTTCGAAATAATCTACGAAGCTTATATACTCATTAAGTTGGACATAGAAGAACAATAAAAAGTGTACACCGAGCAATTTTGATGGTCCGATGTTGCTCAACTCTCTCTATGAAGGTGCTTTTAACGGTTTTGTCCATTTGTAACTGAAAGTTGTTGTTTTGGCATCGAAATAATCTACGAAGCTTAAACTCCTAAAGTTGGACATAGAAGAACAATAAAATGTGTACACCGAGCAACTTTGATGGTCCGACGTTGCTCAACTCTCTCTATGGAGGTGCTTTTAACGGTTTTGTCCATTTGTAACTGAAAGTTGTTTTTTTGGCATCGAAATAATCTACAAAGCTTATAGTCGTAAAATTGCACAGATAAGAACAATAAAAAGTGTACACCGAGCAACTTTGATGGTCCGAAGTTGCTCAACTATCACTATGGAGGAGCTTTTAACGGTTTTGTCCATTTGTCATAGAAAGTTGTTGTTTTGGTATCGAAATAATCTCGGAAGGTTATACTCGTAAAATTTCACACAAAAGAACAATAAAAAGTCCACACCGAGCAACTTTGATGTTCCGAAGTTGGTCAACTCTCTGTATTAGTGGTGCTTTTAACGGTTTTTTTCATTCGTAATAGAAAGTTGTTGTTTTGACATCTAAATAATCTAGTATGCTTATACTCGTAAAATTGGACATAGAAGAACAATAAAAAGTGTACACCGAGCATTTTTGATAGTCCAAAGTTGCTCAACTCTCTCTATGGTGGAGCTTTTAACGGTTTTGTCCATTTGTGTCTGAAAGTTGTTGTTTGGCATCAAAATAATCTACTATGCTTCTACTCATAAAGTTGGACATAAAGGAACAATAAAAACTGTACACCGAGCAACTTAGATGATCCGAAGTTGCTCAACTCTCTCAATGGAGGTGCTTTTAACGGTTTTGTAGATTTGTAACTGAAAGTTGTTGTTTTGGCATCGAAATAATCAACGAAGCATGTACTCATTAAGTGTACACCGAGCAACTTCGATGGTCTGAAGTTGCTCAACTCTCTCTATGGAGGAGCTGTTAACAATTTTGTCCATTTGTAACCGAAAGTCGTCGTTTTGGCTTCGAAATAATCTACGAAGCTTATATACTCATTAAGTTGGACATAGAAGAACAATAAAAAGTGTACACCGAGCAACTTTGATGGTCCGATGTTGCTCAACTCTCTCTATGAAGGTGCTTTTAACGGTTTTGTCCATTTGTAACTGAAAGTTGTTGTTTTGGCATCGAAATAATCTCGGAAGCTTATGCTCGAAGAATTGGACATAGAAGAACCATAAAAAGTGTACACCGAGCAACTTTGATGGTCCGAAGTTGCTCAACTCTCTCTATCGATGAGCTTTTAACGGTTTTGTCCATTTGTAATAGAAAGTTGTTGTTTTGGCATCGAAATAATCTACGAAGCTTATACTCTTAAAATTGGACATAGAAGAACAATAAAAAGTGTACACCGAGCAGCTTTGATATTCCGAAGTTGGTCAACTCTCTGTATAGTGGTGCTTTTAACGGTTTTGTCCATTCGTAATAGAAAGTTGTTGTTTTGACATCGAAATAATCTAGGATGCTTATACTCGTAAAATTGGACATAGAAGAACAATAAAAAGTGTACACCGAGCATTTTTTATGGTCCAAAGTTGCTCAACTCTCTCTGTGGAGGAGCTTTTAACGATTTTGTCTATTTCTCATAGAAAGTTGGTGTTTTGGCAACGAAATAATCTCGGATGCTTATACTCATAAAATTTGACATAGAAGAACAATAAAAAGTGTACACGGAGCAACTTTGATGGTCCGAAGTTGCTCAACTCTCTTTATAGAGGGGCTTTTAGTGATTTTGTCTATTTGTCATAGAAAGTTGGTGTTTTGACATCGAAATAATCTCGGAAGCTTATACTCGTTAAATTTGACATAAAAGAACGATAAAAAGTGTACACCGAGCAACTTTGATGGTCCGAACTTGAGCTCCCTCTGTGGTGGAGCTTTTAACGGTTTTGTCAATTTGTAACAGAAAGTTGTTGTTTTGGACATAGATGAACAATAAAATTGGACATAGATGAACAATAAAAAGTTGGACATAGATGAACAATAAAAAGTGTACACCGAGCAACTTTGATGATCCGAAGTTGCCCAACTCTCTCTATGGAGGTTCTTTTAACGGTTTTGTCGATTTGTAACTGAAATTTGTTGTTTTGGCATCGAAATAATCAACGAAGCTTATACTACAAAAATTGGACATAGAACAACAATAAAAAGTGTACACCGAGCAACTTTGATGGTCCGAAGTTGCTCAACTCTCTCTATAGTGGAGCTTTTGACGGTTTTGTCTATTTGTAATAGAAACTTGTTGTTTTGGAATCGAAATAATCTACGAAGCTTATACTCGTAAAAGTTGACATAGATGAACAATAAAAAGGGTACACCGAGCAACTTTGATGTTCCGAAGTTGCTCAACTCTCTGTATAGTGGTGCTTTTAACGGTTTTGTCGATTTGAAACTGAAAGTTGTTGTTTTGGTGTCGAAAAATTCAACGAATCTTATACTCGTAAAATTGGACATAGAAGAACAATAAAAAGTGTATACCGACCAACTTTGATGGTCCGAAGTTGCTCAACTCTCTCTATGGAGGAGCTTTTAACGGTTTTGTCCATTTGTAACTGAAAGTTGTTGTTTTGGCATCGAAATAATCTACGAAGTTTATACTCATAAAGTTGGACAAAGAAGAACAATAAAAAGTGTATACCGACCAACTTTGATGGTCCGAAGTTGCTCAACTCTCTCTGTGGAGGAGTTTTTAACGATTTTGTCCATTTGTCATAGAAAGTTGGTGTTTTGGCATCGAAATAATCTCGGAAGCTTATACTCGTTAAATTTGACATAGAAGAACAATAAAAAGTGTACACGGAGCAACTTTGATGGTCCGAAGTTGCTCAACTCTCTCTCTAGAGGTGCTTTTAACGGTTTTGTCCATTTGTAACTAAAAGTTATTGTTTTGGCATCGGAATAATCTACGAAGCTTCTACTCGTAAAATTTTACATAGAAAAACAACAAAAAGTGTAAACCGAGCAACTTTGAATGTCTGGAGTTGCTCAACTCTCTTTATGGAGGTGCTTTTAACGGTTTTGTCCATTTGTAATTGAAAGTTGTTGTTTTGGCATCGAAATAATCGACGAAGCTTAAACTCATAAAGTTGGACATAGAAGAACAATAAAAAGTGTACACCGGCCAACTTTGATGGTCCGAAGTTGCTCAACTCTCTCTATGGAGGAGCTTTTAAAGGTTTTGTCCATTTATAACTGAAAGTCGTTGTTTTGGCATCGAAATAATCTACGAAGCTTAAACTCATAAAGTTGGACATAGGAGAACAATAAAAAGTGTACAGCGACCAACTTTGATAGTCCGACGTTGCTCAACTCTCTCTATGGAGGTGCTTTTAACGGTTTTGTCCATTTGTAACTGAAAGTTGTTGTTTTGGCATCGAAATAATCTACAAAGCTTATAGTCGTAAAATTGGACATATACGAACAATAAAAAGTGTACATCGAGCAAGTTTGATGGTCCGAAGTTGCTCAACTCTATCTATGGATGAGCTTTTAACGGTTTTGTCCATTTGTAATAGAAAGTTGTTGTTTTGGCATCGAAATAATCTACGAAGCTTATACTCGTAAAATTGGACATAGAAGAACAATAAAAAGGGTACACTGAGCAACTTTGATGGTCCGAAGTTGCTCAACTATCTCTATGGAAGAGCTTTTAACGGTTTTGTCCATTTGTCATTGAAAGTTGGTGTTTTGGTATCGAAATAATCTCGGAAGATTATACTCGTAAAATTTGACACAAAAGAACAATAAAAAGTGCACACCGAGCAAGTTTAATGGTCCGAAGTTTAGCTCTCTCTATGGTGGAGCTTTTAACGGTTTTGTCCATTTGTAACTAAAAGTCGTTGTTTTGGCATCGAAATAATCTACAAAGCTTATAGTCGTAAAATTGGACATATACGAACAATAAAAAGTGTACATCGAGCAAGTTTGATGGTCCGAAGTTGCTCAACTCTATCTATGGATGAGCTTTTAACGGTTTTGTCCATTTGTAATAGAAAGTTGTTATTTTGGCATCGAAATAATCTACGAAGCTTATACTCGTAAAATTGGACATAGAAGAACAATAAAAAGTGTACACTGAGCAACTTTGATGGTCCGAAGTTGCTCAACTATCTCTATGGAAGAGCTTTTAACGGTTTTGTCCATTTGTCATTGAAAGTTGGTGTTTTGGTATCGAAATAATCTCGGAAGGTTATACTCGTAAAATTTGACACAAAAGAACAATAAAAAGTGCACACCGAGCAAGTTTAATGGTCCGAAGTTTAGCTCTCTCTATGGTGGAGCTTTTAACGGTTTTGTCCATTTGTAACTAAAAGTCGTTGTTTTGGCATCGAAATAATCTACGAAGCTTGAACTCATAAAGTTGTACATAGAAGAACAATAAAAAGTGTACACCGAGCAACTTTGATGGTCCGAAGTTGCTCAAATCTCTCTATAGAGGTGCTTTTAACGGTTTTGTCCATTTGTAACTGAAAGTTATTGTTTTGGCATCAGAATAATCTACGAAGCTTCTACTCGTAAAATTTGACATAGAAAAACATCAAAAAGTGTAAACCGAGCAACTTTGATGGTCCGAAGTTGCTCAACTCTCTCTATGGAGGTGCTTTTAACGGTTTTGTCCATTTGTAATTGAAAGTTGTTGTTTTGGCATCGAAATAATCGACGAAGCTTATACTCGTAAAATTGGACATAGAAGAACAACAAAAAGTTTACACCGAGCAACTTCGATGGTCTGAAGTTGCTCAACTCTCTCTATGGAGGTGCTTTTAACGGTTTTGTCCATTTGTAATTAAAAGTTGTTGTTTTGGCATCGAAATAATCGACAAAGCCTATACTCGTAAAATTGGACATAGAAGAACAATAAAAAGTTTACACCGAGCAACTTTGATGGCCAGAAGTTGCTCAACTCTCTCTATGGAGGAGCTTTTAACGGTTTTGTCCATTTGTAACTGAAAGTTGTTGTTTTGGAATCGAAATAATCGACGAAGCTTATACTCGTAAAATTGGACATAGAAGAACAATAAAAAGTTTAAACCGAGCAACTTTAATGGTCCGAAGTTGCTCAACTCTCTCTATGGAGGAGCTTTTAACGGTTTTGTCCATTTGTAACTGAAAGTTGTTGTTTGGCATCGAAATAATCTACGAAGCCTATACACATAAAGTTGGACATAGAAGAACAATAAAAATTGTACCTCGAGGAACTTTGATGATCCGAATTTGCTCAACTCTCTCTATGGAGGTGCTTTTAACGGTTTTGTCCATTTGGAACTGAAAGTTGTTGTTTTGGCATCGAAATATTCAACGAAGCTTATACTCGTAAAATTGGACACAGAAGAACAATAAAAAGTGTACAACGAGCAAGTTTGATGGTCCGAAGTTGCTCAACTCTATCTATGGATGAGCTTTTAACGGTTTTGTCCATTTGTAATAGAAAGTTGTTGTTTTGGCATCGAAATAATCTACGAAGCTTATACTCATAAAGTTGGACATAGAAGAACAATAAAAAAGTGTAGACCGAGCAACTTTGATGGTCCGACGTTGCTCAACTCTCTCTATGGAGGTGCTTTTAACGGTTTTGTCCATTTGTAACTGAAAGTTATTGTTTTGGCATCGGAATAATCTACGAAGCTTCTACTCGTAAAATTTGACACAGAAAAACAACAAAAAGTGTAAATCGAGCATCTTTGATGGTCCGAAGTTGCTCAACCCTCTCTATGGATGTGCTTTTAACGGTTTTGTCCATTTGTAACTGAAAGTTGTTGTTTTGGCATCGAAATAATCTATGAAGCTTATACTCATAAAGTTGTACATAGAAGAATAATAAAAAGTGTATACCGAGCAACTTTGATGATCCGAAGTTGCTCAACTCTCTCTATGGAGGTGCTTTTAACGGTTTTGTAGATTTCTAACTGAAAGTCGTTGTTTTGTCATCGAAATAATCAACGAAGCTTATACTCGTAAAATTGGACATAGAAGAACAATAAAAAGTGTACACCGAGCAACTTCGATGGTCCGAAGTTGCTCAACTCTCTCTATGGAGGAGCTTTTAACGGTTTTGTCCATTTGTAACTGAAAGTCGTTGTTTTGGCATCGAAATAATCTACGAAGCTTCTACTCGTAAAATTTGACGTAGAAAAACAACAAAAAGTGTAAACCGAGCAACTTTGAATGTCCGAATTTGCTCAACTCTCTCTATGGAGGTGCTTTTAACGGTTTTGTCCATTTGTAATTGAAAGTTGTTGTTTTGGCATCGAAATAATCGACGAAGCTTATACTCGTAAAATTGGACATAGAAGAACAATAAAAAGTGTACACCGAGCAACTTTGATGGTCCGAAGTTGCTCAACTCTCTCTATGGAGGAGCTTTTAACAGTTTTGTCCATTTGTAATAGAACGTTGTTGTTTTGGCATCGAAATAATCTACTAAGCTTATACTCATAAAGTTGGACATAGAAGAACAATAAAAAAGTGTAGACCGCGCAACTTTGATGGTCCGACGTTGCTCAACTCTCTCTATGGAGGTGCTTTTAACGGTTTTGTCCATTTGTAACTGAAAGTTATTGTTTTTGCATCGGAATAATCTACGAAGCTTCTACTCGTAAAGTTTGACACAGAAAAACAACAAAAAGTGTAAACCGAGCAACTTTGATGGTCCGAAGTTGCTCAACCTCTCTCTATGGAAGTGCTTTTAACGGTTTTGTCCATTTGTAATTGAAAGTTGTTGTTTTGGCATCGAAATAATCGACGAAGCTTATACTCGTAAAATTGGACATAGAAGAACAATAAAAAGTGTACACCGAGCAACTTTGATGGTCCGAAGTTGCTCAACTATCTCTTTGGACGAGCTTTTAAGGGTTTTGTCCATTTGTCATAGAAAGTTGGTGTGTTGGTATCGAAATAATCTCGGAAGGTTATACTCGTAAAATTTGACACAAAAGAACAATAAAAAGTGCACACCAAGCAAGTTTAATGGTCCGAAGTTGAGCTCTCTCTATGGAGGAGCTATTAACAGTTTTGTCCATTTGTAACTGAAAGTCGTTATTTTGTCATCGAAATAATCTACGAAGCTTATATACTCATAAAGTTCGACAAAGAAGAACAATAAAAAGTGTACACCAAGCAACTTTGATGGTCCAACGTTGCTCAACTCTCTCTATGGAGGTGATTTTAACGGTTTTGTCCATTTGTAACTGAAAGTTATTGTTTTGGCATCGGAATAATCTACGAAACTTCTACTCGTAAAATTTGACATAGAAAAACAAAAAAAAGTGTAAACCGAGCAACTTGGATGGTCCGAAGTTTCTCAAGTCTCTCTATGGAGGTGCTTTTAACGGTTTTTTCCATTTGTAATTGAAAGTTGTTGTTTTGGCATCGAAATAATCGACGAAGCTTATACACGTAAAATTGGATATAGAAGAATAATAAAAAGTTTACAGCGTGAAACTTTGATGGTCCGAAGTTGCTCAACTCTCTCTATGGAGGAGCTTTTAACGGTTTTGTCCATTTGTAACTGAAAGTTGTTGTTTTGGAATCGAAATAATCGACGAAGCTTATACTCGTAAAATTCGACATAGAAGAACAATAAAAAGTTTACACCGAGCAACTTCGATGGTCCGAAGTTGCTCAACTCTCTCTATGGAGGAGCTTTTAACGGTTTTGTCCATTTGTAACTGAAAGTTGTTGTTTTGGCATCGAAATAATCTATGAAGCTTATACTCATAAAGTTGTACATAGAAGAATAATAAAAAGTGTATACCGAGCAACTTTGATGATCCGAAGTTGCTCAACTCTCTCTATGGAGGTGCTTTTAACGGTTTTGTCCATTTGTAACTGAAAGTTGTTGTTTTGTCATCGAAATAATCGACGAAGCTTATACTCGTAAAATTCGACATAGAAGAACAATAAAAAGTTTACACCAAGCAACTTCGATGGTCCGAAGTTGCTCAACTCTCTTTATGGAGGAGCTTTTAACGGTTTTGTCCATTTGTAACTGAAAGTCGTTGTTTTGGCGTCGAAATAATCTACGAAGCTCAAACTCATAAAGTTGTACATAGAAGAACAATAAAAAGTGTACACCGAGCAACTTTGATGGTCCGAAGGTGCTCAACTCTCTCTATAGAGGTGCTTTTAACGGTTTTGTCCATTTGTAACTGAAAGTTATTGTTTTGGCATCGGAATAATCTACGAAGCTTCTACTCGTAAAATATGACGTAGAAAAACAACAAAAAGTGTAAACCGAGCAACTTTGAATGTCCGAATTTGCTCAACTCTCTCTATGGAGGTGCTTTTAACGGTTTTGTCCATTTGTAATTGAAATTTGTTGTTTTGGCATCGAAATAATCGACGAGGCTTATACTCGTAAAATTGGACATAGAAGAACAATAAAAAGTGTACACCGAGCAACTTTGATGGTCCGAAGTTGCTCAACTCTCTCTATGGAGGAGCTTTTAACGGTTTTGTCCATTTGTAATAGAACGTTGTTGTTTTGGCATCGAAATAATATACGAAGCTTATACTCATAAAGTTGGACATAGAAGAACAATAAAAAAGTGTAGACCGAGCAACTTTGATGGTCCGACGTTGCTCAACTCTCTCTATGGAGGTGCTTTTAACGGTTTTGTCCATTTGTAACTGAAAGTTATTGTTTTTGCATCGGAATAATCTACGAAGCTTCTACTCGTAAAGTTTGACACAGAAAAACAACAAAAAGTGTAAACCGAGCAACTTTGATGGTCCGAAGTTGCTCAACCTCTCTCTATGGAAGTGCTTTTAACGGTTTTGTCCATTTGTAATTGAAAGTTGTTGTTTTGGCATCGAAATAATCGACGAAGCTTATACTCGTAAAATTGGACATAGAAGAACAATAAAAAGTGTACACCGAGCAACTTTGATGGTCCGAAGTTGCTCAACTATCTCTATGGACGAGCTTTTAACGGTTTTGTCCATTTGTCATAGAAAGTTGGTGTGTTGGTATCGAAATAATCTCGGAAGGTTATACTCGTAAAATTTGACACAAAAGAACAATAAAAAGTGCACACCAAGCAAGTTTAATGGTCCGAAGTTGAGCTCTCTCTATGGAGGAGCTATTAACAGTTTTGTCCATTTGTAACTGAAAGTCGTTATTTTGTCATCGAAATAATCTACGAAGCTTATATACTCATAAAGTTCGACAAAGAAGAACAATAAAAAGTGTACACCAAGCAACTTTGATGGTCCAACGTTGCTCAACTCTCTCTATGGAGGTGATTTTAACGGTTTTGTCCATTTGTAACTGAAAGTTATTGTTTTGGCATCGGAATAATCTACGAAACTTCTACTCGTAAAATTTGACATAGAAAAACAAAAAAAAGTGTAAACCGAGCAACTTGGATGGTCCGAAGTTTCTCAAGTCTCTCTATGGAGGTGCTTTTAACGGTTTTGTCCATTTGTAATTGAAAGTTGTTGTTTTGGCATCGAAATAATCGACGAAGCTTATACACGTAAAATTGGATATAGAAGAATAATAAAAAGTTTACAGCGTGAAACTTTGATGGTCCGAAGTTGCTCAACTCTCTCTATGGAGGAGCTTTTAACGGTTTTGTCCATTTGTAACTGAAAGTTGTTGTTTTGGAATCGAAATAATCGACGAAGCTTATACTCGTAAAATTCGACATAGAAGAACAATAAAAAGTTTACACCGAGCAACTTCGATGGTCCGAAGTTGCTCAACTCTCTCTATGGAGGAGCTTTTAACGGTTTTGTCCATTTGTAACTGAAAGTTGTTGTTTTGGCATCGAAATAATCTATGAAGCTTATACTCATAAAGTTGTACATAGAAGAATAATAAAAAGTGTATACCGAGCAACTTTGATGATCCGAAGTTGCTCAACTCTCTCTATGGAGGTGCTTTTAACGGTTTTGTCCATTTGTAACTGAAAGTTGTTGTTTTGTCATCGAAATAATCGACGAAGCTTATACTCGTAAAATTCGACATAGAAGAACAATAAAAAGTTTACACCAAGCAACTTCGATGGTCCGAAGTTGCTCAACTCTCTTTATGGAGGAGCTTTTAACGGTTTTGTCCATTTGTAACTGAAAGTCGTTGTTTTGGCGTCGAAATAATCTACGAAGCTTAAACTCATAAAGTTGTACATAGAAGAACAATAAAAAGTGTACACCGAGCAACTTTGATGGTCCGAAGGTGCTCAACTCTCTCTATAGAGGTGCTTTTAACGGTTTTGTCCATTTGTAACTGAAAGTTATTGTTTTGGCATCGGAATAATCTACGAAGCTTCTACTCGTAAAATATGACGTAGAAAAACAACAAAAAGTGTAAACCGAGCAACTTTGAATGTCCGAATTTGCTCAACTCTCTCTATGGAGGTGCTTTTAACGGTTTTGTCCATTTGTAATTGAAATTTGTTGTTTTGGCATCGAAATAATCGACGAGGCTTATACTCGTAAAATTGGACATAGAAGAACAATAAAAAGTGTACACCGAGCAACTTTGATGGTCCGAAGTTGCTCAACTCTCTCTATGGAGGAGCTTTTAACGGTTTTGTCCATTTGTAATAGAACGTTGTTGTTTTGGCATCGAAATAATATACGAAGCTTATACTCATAAAGTTGGACATAGAAGAACAATAAAAAAGTGTAGACCGAGCAACTTTGATGGTCCGACGTTGCTCAACTCTCTCTATGGAGGTGCTTTTAACGGTTTTGTCCATTTGTAACTGAAAGTTATTGTTTTTGCATCGGAATAATCTACGAAGCTTCTACTCGTAAAGTTTGACACAGAAAAACAACAAAAAGTGTAAACCGAGCAACTTTGATGGTCCGAAGTTGCTCAACCTCTCTCTATGGAAGTGCTTTTAACGGTTTTGTCCATTTGTAATTGAAAGTTGTTGTTTTGGCATCGAAATAATCGACGAAGCTTATACTCGTAAAATTGGACATAGAAGAACAATAAAAAGTGTACACCGAGCAACTTTGATGGTCCGAAGTTGCTCAACTATCTCTATGGACGAGCTTTTAACGGTTTTGTCCATTTGTCATAGAAAGTTGGTGTGTTGGTATCGAAATAATCTCGGAAGGTTATACTCGTAAAATTTGACACAAAAGAACAATAAAAAGTGCACACCAAGCAAGTTTAATGGTCCGAAGTTGAGCTCTCTCTATGGAGGAGCTTTTAACAGTTTTGTCCATTTGTAACTGAAAGTCGTTATTTTGTCATCGAAATAATCTACGAAGCTTATATACTCATAATGTTCGACAAAGAAGAACAATAAAAAGTGTACACCAAGCAACTTTGATGGTCCAACGTTGCTCAACTCTCTCTATGGAGGTGATTTTAACGGTTTTGTCCATTTGTAACTGAAAGTTATTGTTTTGGCATCGGAATAATCTACGAAACTTCTACTCGTAAAATTTGACATAGAAAAACAAAAAAAAGTGTAAACCGAGCAACTTGGATGGTCCGAAGTTTCTCAAGTCTCTCTATGGAGGTGCTTTTAACGGTTTTGTCCATTTGTAATTGAAAGTTGTTGTTTTGGCATCGAAATAATCGACGAAGCTTATACACGTAAAATTGGATATAGAAGAATAATAAAAAGTTTACACCGTGAAACTTTGATGGTCCGAAGTTGTTCAACTCTCTCTATGGAGGAGCTTTTAACGGTTTTGTCCATTTGTAACTGAAAGTTGTTGTTTTGGAATCGAAATAATCGACGAAGCTTATACTCGTAAAATTCGACATAGAAGAACAATAAAAAGTTTACACCAAGCAACTTCGATGGTCCGAAGTTGCTCAACTCTCTCTATGGAGGAGCTTTTAACGGTTTTGTCCATTTGTAACTGAAAGTTATTGTTTTGGCATCGGAATAATCTACGAAGCTTCTACTCGTAAAATTTGACATAGAAAAACAACAAAAAGTGTAAACCGAGCAACTTTGAATGTCCGAATTTGCTCAACTCTCTCTATGGAGGTGCTTTTAACGGTTTTGTCCATTTGTAATTGAATGTTGTTGTTTTGGCATCGAAATAATCGACGAAGCTTATACACGTAAAATTGGATATAGAAGAATAATAAAAAGTTTACACCGTGAAACTTTGATGGTCCGAAGTTGCTCAACTCTCTCTATGGAGGAGCTTTTAACGGTTTTTTCCATTTGTAACTGAAAGTTGTTGTTTTGGAATCGAAATAATCGACGAAGCTTATACTCGTAAAATTCGACATAGAAGAACAATAAAAAGTTTACACCGAGCAACTTCGATGGTCCGAAGTTGCTCAACTCTCTCTATGGAGGAGCTTTTAACGGTTTTGTCCATTTGTAACTGAAAGTTGTTGTTTTGGCATCGAAATAATCTACGAAGCTTATACTCATAAAGTTGTACATAGAAGAATAATAAAAAGTGTATACCGAGCAACTTCGATGATCCGAAGTTGCTCAACTCTCTCTATGGAGGAGCTTTTAACGGTTTTGTCCATTTGTAACTGAAAGTTGTTGTTTTGGAATCGAAATAATCGACGAAGCTTATACTCGTAAAATTCGACATAGAAGAACAATAAAAAGTTTACACCAAGCAACTTCGATGGTCCGAAGTTGCTCAACTCTCTCTATGGAGGAGCTTTTAACGGTTTTGTCCATTTGTAACTGAAAGTTATTGTTTTGGCATCGGAATAATCTACGAAGCTTCTACTCGTAAAATTTGACATAGAAAAACAACAAAAAGTGTAAACCGAGCAACTTTGAATGTCCGAATTTGCTCAACTCTCTCTATGGAGGTGCTTTTAACGGTTTTGTCCATTTGTAATTGAATGTTGTTGTTTTGGCATCGAAATAATCGACGAAGCTTATACACGTAAAATTGGATATAGAAGAATAATAAAAAGTTTACACCGTGAAACTTTGATGGTCCGAAGTTGCTCAACTCTCTCTATGGAGGAGCTTTTAACGGTTTTTTCCATTTGTAACTGAAAGTTGTTGTTTTGGAATCGAAATAATCGACGAAGCTTATACTCGTAAAATTCGACATAGAAGAACAATAAAAAGTTTACACCGAGCAACTTCGATGGTCCGAAGTTGCTCAACTCTCTCTATGGAGGAGCTTTTAACGGTTTTGTCCATTTGTAACTGAAAGTTGTTGTTTTGGCATCGAAATAATCTACGAAGCTTATACTCATAAAGTTGTACATAGAAGAATAATAAAAAGTGTATACCGAGCAACTTCGATGATCCGAAGTTGCTCAACTCTCTCTATGGAGGAGCTTTTAACGGTTTTGTCCATTTGTAACTGAAAGTTGTTGTTTTGGAATCGAAATAATCGACGAAGCTTATACTCGTAAAATTCGACATAGAAGAACAATAAAAAGTTTACACCAAGCAACTTCGATGGTCCGAAGTTGCTCAACTCTCTCTATGGAGGAGCTTTTAACGGTTTTGTCCATTTGTAACTGAAAGTTATTGTTTTGGCATCGGAATAATCTACGAAGCTTCTACTCGTAAAATTTGACATAGAAAAACAACAAAAAGTGTAAACCGAGCAACTTTGAATGTCCGAATTTGCTCAACTCTCTCTATGGAGGTGCTTTTAACGGTTTTGTCCATTTGTAATTGAATGTTGTTGTTTTGGCCTCGAAATAATCGACGAAGCTTATACACGTAAAATTGGATATAGAAGAATAATAAAAAGTTTACACCGTGAAACTTTGATGGTCCGAAGTTGCTCAACTCTCTCTATGGAGGAGCTTTTAACGGTTTTGTCCATTTGTAACTGAAAGTTGTTGTTTTGGAATCGAAATAATCGACGAAGCTTATACTCGTAAAATTCGACATAGAAGAACAATAAAAAGTTTACACCGAGCAACTTCGATGGTCCGAAGTTGCTCAACTCTCTCTATGGAGGAGCTTTTAACGGTTTTGTCCATTTGTAACTGAAAGTTGTTGTTTTGGCATCGAAATAATCTATGAAGCTTATACTCATAAAGTTGTACATAGAAGAATAATAAAAAGTGTATACCGAGCAACTTTGATGATCCGAAGTTGCTCAACTCTCTCTATGGAGGTGCTTTTAACGGTTTTGTAGATTTGTAAATGAAAGTTGTTGTTTTCTCATCGAAATAATCAACGAAGCTTATACTCGTAAAATTGGACATAGAAGAACAATAAAAAGTGTACACCGAGCAACTTCGATGGTCCGAAGTTGCTCAACTCTCTCTATGGAGGAGCTTTTAACGGTTTTGTCCATTTGTAACTGAAAGTCGTTGTTTTGGCATCGAAATAATCTACGAAGCTTAAACTCATAAAGTTGTACATAGAAGAACAATAAAAAGTGTACACCGAGCAACTTTGATGGTCCGAAGGTGCTCAACTCTCTCTATGGAGGTGCTTTTAACGGTTTTGTAGATTTGTAACTAAAAGTTGTTGTTTTGTCATCGAAATAATCAACGAAGCTTATACTCGTAAAATTGGACATAGAAGAACAATAAAAAGTGTACACCGAGCAACTTCGATGGTCCGAAGTTGCTCAACTCTCTCTATGGAGGAGCTTTTAACGGTTTTGTCCATTTGTAACTGAAAGTCGTTGTTTTGGCATCGAAATAATCTACGAAGCTTAAACTCATAAACTTGTACATAGAAGAACAATAAAAAGTGTACACCGAGCAACTTTGATGGTCCGAAGGTGCTCAACTCTCTCTATAGAGGTGCTTTTAACGGTTTTGTCCATTTGTAACTGAAAGTTATTGTTTTGGCATCGGAATAATCTACGAAGCTTCTACTCGTAAAATTTGACATAGAAAAACAACAAAAAGTGTAAACCGAGCAACTTTGAATGTCCAAATTTGCTCAAGTCTCTCTATGGAGGTGCTTTTAACGGTTTTGTCCATTTGTAATTGAAAGTTGTTGTTTTGGCATCGAAATAATCGACGAAGCTTATACACGTAAAATTGGATATAGAAGAATAATAAAAAGTTTACACCGTGAAACTTTGATGGTCCGAAGTTGCTCAACTCTCTCTATGGAGGAGCTTTTAACGGTTTTGTCCATTTGTAACTGAAAGTTGTTGTTTTGGAATCGAAATAATCGACGAAGCTTATACTCGTAAAATTCGACATAGAAGAATAATAAAAAGTGTATACCGAGCAACTTTGATGATCCGAAGTTGCTCAACTTTCTCTATGGAGGTGCTTTTAACGGTTTTGTAGATTTGTAACTGAAAGTTGTTGTTTTCTCATCGAAATAATCAACGAAGCTTATACTCGTAAAATTGGACATAGAAGAACAATAAAAAGTGTACACCGAGCAACTTCGATGGTCCGAAGTTGCTCAACTCTCTCTATGGAGGAGCTTTTAACGGTTTTGTCCATTTGTAACTGAAAGTCGTTGTTTTGGCATCGAAATAATCTACGAAGCTTAAACTCATAAACTTGTACATAGAAGAACAATAAAAAGTGTACACCGAGCAACTTTGATGGTCCGAAGGTGCTCAACTCTCTCTATCGAGGTGCTTTTAACGGTTTTGTCCATTTGTAATTGAAAGTTGTTGTTCTTGCATCGAAATAATCGACGAAGCTTATACACGTAAAATTGGATATAGAAGAATAATAAAAAGTTTACACCGTGAAACTTTGATGGTCCGAAGTTGCTCAACTCTCTCTATGGAGGAGCTTTTAACGGTTTTTTCCATTTGTAACTGAAAGTTGTTGTTTTGGAATCGAAATAATCGACGAAGCTTCTACTCGTAAAATTTGACATAGAAAAACAACAAAAAGTGTAAACCGAGCAACTTTGAATGTCCGAATTTGCTCAAGTCTCTCTATGGAGGTGCTTTTAACGGTTTTGTCCATTTGTAATAGAAAGTTGTTGTTTTGGCATCGAAATAATCGACGAAGCTTATACACGTAAAATTGGATATAGAAGAATAATAAAAAGTTTACACCGTGAAACTTTGATGGTCCGAAGTTGCTCAACTCTCTCTATGGAGGAGCTTTTAACGGTTTTGTCCATTTGTAACTGAAAGTTGTTGTTTTGGAATCGAAATAATCGACGAAGCTTATACTCGTAAAATTCGACATAGAAGAATAATAAAAAGTGTACACCGAGCAACTTCGATGGTCCGAAGTTGCTCAACTCTCTCTATGGAGGAGCTTTTAACGGTTTTGTCCATTTGTAACTGAAAGTCGTTGTTTTGGCATCGAAATAATCTATAAAGCTTAAACTCATAAACTTGTACATAGAAGAACAATAAAAAGTGTACACCGAGCAACTTTGATGGTCCGAAGGTGCTCAACTCTCTCTATCGAGGTGCTTTTAACGGTTTTGTCCATTTGTAATTGAAAGTTGTTGTTCTTGCATCGAAATAATCGACGAAGCTTATACACGTAAAATTGGATATAGAAGAATAATAAAAAGTTTACACCGTGAAACTTTGATGGTCCGAAGTTGCTCAACTCTCTCTATGGAGGAGCTTTTAACGGTTTTTTCCATTTGTAACTGAAAGTTGTTGTTTTGGAATCGAAATAATCGACGAAGCTTCTACTCGTAAAATTTGACATAGAAAAACAACAAAAAGTGTAAACCGAGCAACTTTGAATGTCCGAATTTGCTCAAGTCTCTCTATGGAGGTGCTTTTAACGGTTTTGTCCATTTGTAATAGAAAGTTGTTGTTTTGGCATCGAAATAATCGACGAAGCTTATACACGTAAAATTGGATATAGAAGAATAATAAAAAGTTTACACCGTGAAACTTTGATGGTCCGAAGTTGCTCAACTCTCTCTATGGAGGAGCTTTTAACGGTTTTGTCCATTTGTAACTGAAAGTTGTTGTTTTGGAATCGAAATAATCGACGAAGCTTATACTCGTAAAATTCGACATAGAAGAATAATAAAAAGTGTACACCGAGCAACTTCGATGGTCCGAAGTTGCTCAACTCTCTCTATGGAGGAGCTTTTAACGGTTTTGTCCATTTGTAACTGAAAGTCGTTGTTTTGGCATCGAAATAATCTATAAAGCTTAAACTCATAAAGTTGTACATAGAAGAACAATAAAAAGTGTACACCGAGCAACTTTGATGGTCCGAAGGTGCTCAACTCTCTCTATGGAGGAGCTTTTAACGGTTTTGTCCATTTGTAACTGAAAGTTGTTGTTTTGGAATCGAAATAATCGACGAAGCTTATACTCGTAAAATTCGACATAGAAGAACAATGAAAAGTTTACACCGAGCAACTTCGATGGTCCGAAGTTGCTCAACTCTCTCTATGGAGGAGCTTTTAACGGTTTTGTCCATTTGTAACTGAAAGTTGTTGTTTTGGCATCGAAATAATCTATGAAGCTTATACTCATAAAGTTGTACATAGAAGAATAATAAAAAGTGTATACCGACCAACTTTGATGATCCGAAGTTGCTCAACTCTCTCTATGGAGGTGCTTTTAACGGTTTTGTAGATTTGTAAATGAAAGTTGTTGTTTTCTCATCGAAATAATCAACGAAGCTTATACTCGTAAAATTGGACATAGAAGAACAATAAAAAGTGTACACCGAGCAACTTCGATGGTCCGAAGTTGCTCAACTCTCTCTATGGAGGAGCTTTTAACGGTTTTGTCCATTTGTAACTGAAAGTCGTTGTTTTGGCATCGAAATAATCTACGAAGCTTAAACTCATAAAGTTGTACATAGAAGAACAATAAAAAGTGTACACCGAGCAACTTTGATGGTCCGAAGGTGCTCAACTCTCTCTATGGAGGTGCTTTTAACGGTTTTGTAGATTTGTAACTAAAAGTTGTTGTTTTGTCATCGAAATAATCAACGAAGCTTATACTCGTAAAATTGGACATAGAAGAACAATAAAAAGTGTACACCGAGCAACTTCGATGGTCCGAAGTTGCTCAACTCTCTCTATGGAGGAGCTTTTAACGGTTTTGTCCATTTGTAACTGAAAGTCGTTGTTTTGGCATCGAAATAATCTACGAAGCTTAAACTCATAAACTTGTACATAGAAGAACAATAAAAAGTGTACACCGAGCAACTTTGATGGTCCGAAGGTGCTCAAGTCTCTCTATAGAGGTGCTTTTAACGGTTTTGTCCATTTGTAACTGAAAGTTATTGTTTTGGCATCGGAATAATCTACGAAGCTTCTACTCGTAAAATTTGACATAGAAAAACAACAAAAAGTGTAAACCGAGCAACTTTGAATGTCCGAATTTGCTCAAGTCTCTCTATGGAGGTGCTTTTAACGGTTTTGTCCATTTGTAATTGAAAGTTGTTGTTTTGGCATCGAAATAATCGACGAAGCTTATACACGTAAAATTGGATATAGAAGAATAATAAAAAGTTTACACCGTGAAACTTTGATGGTCCGAAGTTGCTCAACTCTCTCTATGGAGGAGCTTTTAACGGTTTTGTCCATTTGTAACTGAAAGTTGTTGTTTTGGAATCGAAATAATCGACGAAGCTTATACTCGTAAAATTCGACATAGAAGAATAATAAAAAGTGTATACCGAGCAACTTTGATGATCCGAAGTTGCTCAACTTTCTCTATGGAGGTGCTTTTAACGGTTTTGTAGATTTGTAACTGAAAGTTGTTGTTTTCTTATCGAAATAATCAACGAAGCCTATACTCGTAAAATTGGACATAGAAGAACAATAAAAAGTGTACACCGAGCAACTTCGATGGTCCGAAGTTGCTCAACTCTCTCTATGGAGGAGCTTTTAACGGTTTTGTCCATTTGTAACTGAAAGTTATTGTTTTGGCATCGGAATAATCTACGAAGCTTCTACTCGTAAAATTTGACATAGAAAAACAACAAAAAGTGTAAACCGAGCAACTTTGAATGTCCGAATTTGCTCAAGTCTCTCTATGGAGGTGCTTTTAACGGTTTTGTCCATTTGTAATTGAAAGTTGTTGTTTTGGCATCGAAATAATCGACGAAGCTTATACACGTAAAATTGGATATAGAAGAATAATAAAAAGTTTACACCGTGAAACTTTGATGGTCCGAAGTTGCTCAACTCTCTCTATGGAGGAGCTTTTAACGGTTTTGTCCATTTGTAACTGAAAGTTGTTGTTTTGGAATCGAAATAATCGACGAAGCTTATACTCGTAAAATTCGACATAGAAGAATAATAAAAAGTGTATACCGAGCAACTTTGATGATCCGAAGTTGCTCAACTTTCTCTATGGAGGTGCTTTTAACGGTTTTGTAGATTTGTAACTGAAAGTTGTTGTTTTCTTATCGAAATAATCAACGAAGCCTATACTCGTAAAATTGGACATAGAAGAACAATAAAAAGTGTACACCGAGCAACTTCGATGGTCCGAAGTTGCTCAACTCTCTCTATGGAGGAGCTTTTAACGGTTTTGTCCATTTGTAACTGAAAGTCGTTGTTTTGGCATCGAAATAATCTATGAAGCTTAAACTCATAAAGTTGTACATAGAAGAACAATAAAAAGTGTACACCGAGCAACTTTGATGGTCCGAAGGTGCTCAACTCTCTCTATCGAGGTGCTTTTAACGGTTTTGTCCATTTGTAACTGAAAGTTGTTGTTTTGGAATCGAAATAATCGACGAAGCTTATACTCGTCAAATTCGACATAGAAGAACAATAAAAAGTTTACACCGAGCAACTTCGATGGTCCGAAGTTGCTCAACTCTCTCTATGGAGGAGCTTTTAACGGTTTTGTCCATTTGTAACTGAAAGTTGTTGTTTTGGCATCGAAATAATCTACGAAGCTTATACTCATAAAGTTGTACATAGAAGAATAATAAAATGTGTATACCGAGCAACTTTGATGATCCGAAGTTGCTCAACTCTCTCTATGGAGGTGCTTTTAACGGTTTTGTAGATTTGTAACTGAAAGTTGTTGTTTTGTCATCGAAATAATCAACGAAGCTTATACTCGTAAAATTGGACATAGAAGAACAATAAAAAGTGTACAACGAGCAACTTCGATGGTCCGAAGTTGCTCAACTCTCTCTATGGAGGAGCTTTTAACGGTTTTGTCCATTTGTAACTGAAAGTCGTTGTTTTGGCCTCGAAATAATCTACGAAGCTTAAACTCATAAACTTGTACATAGAAGAACAATAAAAAGTGTACACCGAGCAACTTTGATGGTCCGAAGGTGCTCAACTCTCTCTATAGAGGTGCTTTTAACGGTTTTGTCCATTTGTAACTGAAAGTTATTGTTTTGGCATCGGAATAATCTACGAAGCTTCTACTCGTAAAATTTGACATAGAAAAACAACAAAAAGTGTAAACCGAGCAACTTTGAATGTCCGAATTTGCTCAAGTCTCTCTATGGAGGTGCTTTTAACGGTTTTGTCCATTTGTAATTGAAAGTTGTTGTTTTGGCATCGAAATAATCGACGAAGCTTATACACGTAAAATTGGATATAGAAGAATAATAAAAAGTTTACACCGTGAAACTTTGATGGTCCGAAGTTGCTCAACTCTCTCTATGGAGGAGCTTTTAACGGTTTTGTCCATTTGTAACCGAAAGTTGTTGTTTTGGAATCGAAATAATCGACGAAGCTTATACTCGTAAAATTCGACATAGAAGAACAATAAAAAGTTTACACCGAGCAACTTCGATGGTCCGAAGTTGCTCAACTCTCTCTATGGAGGAGCTTTTAACGGTTTTGTCCATTTGTAACTGAAAGTTGTTGTTTTGGCATCGAAATAATCTACGAAGCTTATACTCATAAAGTTGTACATAGAAGAATAATAAAAAGTGTATACCGAGCAACTTTGATGATCCGAAGTTGCTCAACTCTCTCTATGGAGGTGCTTTTAATGGTTTTGTAGATTTGTAACTGAAAGTTGTTGTTTTGTCATCGAAATAATCAACGAAGCTTATACTTGTAAAATTGGACATAGAAGAACAATAAAAAGTGTACACCGAGCAACTTCGATGGTCCGAAGTTGCTCAACTCTCTCTATGGAGGAGCTTTTAACGGTTTTGTCCATTTGTAACTGAAAGTCGTTGTTTTGGCATCGAAATAATCTACGAAGCTTAAACTCATAAAGTTGTACATAGAAGAACAATAAAAAGTGTACACCGAGCAACTTTGATGGTCTGAAGGTGCTCAACTATCTCTATAGAGGTGCTTTTAACGGTTTTGTCCATTTGTTACTGAAAGTTATTGTTTTGGCATCGGAATAATCTACAAAGCTTCTACTCGTAAAATTTGACATAGAAAAACAACAAAAAGTGTAAACTGAGCAACTTTGAATGTCCGAATTTGCTCAACTCTCTCTATGGAGGTGCTTTTAACGGTTTTGTCCATTTGTAATTGAAAGTTGTTGTTTTGGCATCGAAATAATCGACGAAGCTTATACTCGTAAAATTGGACATAGAAGAACAATAAAAAGTGTACACCGAGCAACTTTGATGGTCCGAAGTTGCTCAACTCTCTCTATGGAGGATCTTTTAACGGTTTTGTCCATTTGTAACTAAAAGTTGTTGTTTTGGAATCGAAATAATCGACGAAGCTTATACTCGTAAAATTCGACATAGAAGAACAATAAAAAGTTTACACCGAGCAACTTCGATGGTCCGAAGTGGCTCAACTCTCTCTATGGAGGAGCTTTTAACGGTTTTGTCCATTTGTAACTGAAAGTCGTTGTTTTGGCATCGAAATAATCTACGAAGCTTATATACTCATAAAGTTGGACATAGAAGAACAATAAAAAGTGTACACCGAGCAACTTTGATGGCCCGAAGGTGCTCAACTCTCTCTATAGAGGTGCTTTTAACGGTTTTGTCCATTTGTAACTGAAAGTTATTGTTTTGGCATCGGAATAATCTACGAAGCTTCTACTCGTAAAATTTGACATAGAAAAACAACAAAAAGTGTAAACCGAGCAACTTTGAATGTCCGAATTTGCTCAACTCTCTCTATGGAGGTGCTTTTAACGGTTTTGTCCATTTGTAATTGAAAGTTGTTGTTTTGGCATCGAAATAATCGACGAAGCTTAAACTCATAAAGTTGGACATAGAAGAACAATAAAAAGTGTACACCGACGAACTTTGATGGTCCGAAGTTGCTCAACTCTCTCTATGGAGGAGCTTTTAACGGTTTTGTCCATTTGTAACAGAAAGTCGTTGTTTTGGCATCGAAATAATCTACGATGCTTAAACTCATAAAGTTGGACATAGAAAACAATAAAAAGTGTACACCGACCAACTTTGATGGTCCGACGTTGCTCAACTCTCTCTATGGAGGTGCTTTTAACGGTTTTGTACATTTGTAACTGAAAGTTGTTGTTTTGGCATCGAAATAATCTACAAAGCTTATAGTCGTAAAATTGGACATATAAGAACAATAAAAAGTATACATCGAGCAAGTTTGATGGTCCGAAGTTGCTCAACTCTATCTATGGATGAGCTTTTAACAGTTTTGTCCATTTGTAATAGAAAGTTGTTGTTTTAGCATCTAAATAATCTACGAAGCTTATACTCGTAAAATTGGACATAGAAGAACAATAAAAAGTGTACACTGAGCAACTTTGATGGTCCGAAGTTGCTCAACTATCTCTATGGAAGAGCTTTTAACGGTTTTGTCCATTTGTCATAGAAAGTTGATGTTTTGGTATCGAATAATCTCGGAAGGTTATACTCGTAAAATATGACACAAAAGAACAATAAAAAGTGCACACCGAGCAACTTTGATGGTCCGAAGTTGCTCAACTCTCTCTATGGAGGAGCTTTTAACGGTTTTGTCCATTTGTAACTGAAAGTCGTTGTTTTGGCATCGAAATAATCTATGAAGCTTAAACTCATAAAGTTGTACATAGAAGAACAATAAAAAGTGTACACCGAGCAACTTTGATGGTCCGAAGGTGCTCAACTCTCTCTATCGAGGTGCTTTTAACGGTTTTGTCCATTTGTAATTGAAAGTTGTTGTTCTTGCATCGAAATAATCGACGAAGCTTATACACGTAAAATTGGATATAGAAGAATAATAAAAAGTTTACACCGTGAAACTTTGATGGTCCAAAGTTTCTCAACTCTCTCTATGGAGGAGCTTTTAACGGTTTTGTCCATTTGTAACTGAAAGTTGTTGTTTTGGAATCGAAATAATCGACGAAGCTTATACTCGTAAAATTCGACATAGAAGAACAATAAAAAGTTTACACCGAGCAACTTCGATGGTCCGAAGTTGCTCAACTCTCTCTATGGAGGAGCTTTTAACGGTTTTGTCCATTTGTAACTGAAAGTTGTTCTTTTGGCATCGAAATAATCTACGAAGCTTATACTCATAAAGTTGTACATAGAAGAATAATAAAAAGTGTATACCGAGCAACTTTGATGATCCGAAGTTGCTCAACTCTCTCTATGGAGGTGCTTTTAACGGTTTTGTAGATTTGTAACTGAAAGTTGTTGTTTTGTCATCGAAATAATCAACGAAGCTTATACTCATAAAATTGGACATAGAAGAACAATAAAAAGTGTACAACGAGCAACTTCGATGGTCCGAAGTTGCTCAACTCTCTCTATGGAGGAGCTTTTAACGGTTTTGTCCATTTGTAACTGAAAGTCGTTGTTTTGGCCTCGAAATAATCTACGAAGCTTAAACTCATAAACTTGTACATAGAAGAACAACAAAAAGTGTACACCGAGCAACTTTGATGGTCCGAAGGTGCTCAAATCTCTCTATAGAGGTGCTTTTAACGGTTTTGTCCATTTGTAACTGAAAGTTATTGTTTTGGCATCGGAATAATCTACGAAGCTTCTACTCGTAAAATTTGACATAGAAAAACAACAAAAAGTGTAAACCGAGCAACTTTGAATGTCCGAATTTGCTCAAGTCTCTCTATGGAGGTGCTTTTAACGGTTTTGTCCATTTGTAATTGAAAGTTGTTGTTTTGGCATCGAAATAATCGACGAAGCTTATACACGTAAAATTGGATATAGAAAAATAATAAAAAGTTTACACCGTGAAACTTTGATGGTCCGAAGTTGCTCAACTCTTTCTATGGAGGAGCTTTTAACGGTTTTGTCCATTTGTAACCGAAAGTTGTTGTTTTGGAATCGAAATAATCGACGAAGCTTATACTCGTAAAATTCGACATAGAAGAACAATAAAAAGTTTACACCGAGCAACTTCGATGGTCCGAAGTTGCTCAACTCTCTCTATGGAGGAGCTTTTAACGGTTTTGTCCATTTGTAACTGAAAGTTGTTGTTTTGGCATCGAAATAATCTACGAAGCTTATACTCATAAAGTTGTACATAGAAGAATAATAAAAAGTGTATACCGAGCAACTTTGATGATCCGAAGTTGCTCAACTCTCTCTATGGAGGTGCTTTTAATGGTTTTGTAGATTTGTAACTGAAAGTTGTTGTTTTGTCATCGAAATAATCAACGAAGCTTATACTTGTAAAATTGGACATAGAAGAACAATAAAAAGTGTACACCGAGCAACTTCGATGGTCCGAAGTTGCTCAACTCTCTCTATGGAGGAGCTTTTAACGGTTTTGTCCATTTGTAACTGAAAGTCGTTGTTTTGGCATCGAAATAATCTACGAAGCTTAAACTCATAAAGTTGTACATAGAAGAACAATAAAAAGTGTACACCGAGCAACTTTGATGGTCTGAAGGTGCTCAACTATCTCTATAGAGGTGCTTTTAACGGTTTTGTCCATTTGTTACTGAAAGTTATTGTTTTGGCATCGGAATAATCTACAAAGCTTCTACTCGTAAAATTTGACATAGAAAAACAACAAAAAGTGTAAACTGAGCAACTTTGAATGTCCGAATTTGCTCAACTCTCTCTATGGAGGTGCTTTTAACGGTTTTGTCCATTTGTAATTGAAAGTTGTTGTTTTGGCATCGAAATAATCGACAAAGCTTATACTCGTAAAATTGGACATAGAAGAACAATAAAAAGTGTACACCGAGCAACTTTGATGGTCCGAAGTTGCTCAACTCTCTCTATGGAGGAGCTTTTAACGGTTTTGTCCATTTGTAACTAAAAGTTGTTGTTTTGGAATCGAAATAATCGACGAAGCTTATACTCGTAAAATTCGACATAGAAGAACAATAAAAAGTTTACACCGAGCAACTTCGATGGTCCGAAGTTGCTCAACTCTCTCTATGGAGGAGCTTTTAACGGTTTTGTCCATTTGTAACTGAAAGTCGTTGTTTTGGCATCGAAATAATCTACGAAGCTTAAACTCATAAAGTTGTACATAGAAGAACAATAAAAAGTGTACACCGAGCAACTTTGATGGCCCGAAGGTGCTCAACTCTCTCTATAGAGGTGCTTTTAACGGTTTTGTCCATCTGTAACTGAAAGTTATTGTTTTGGCATCGGAATAATCTACGAAGCTTCTACTCGTAAAATTTGACATAGAAAAACAACAAAAAGTGTAAACCGAGCAACTTTGAATGTCCGAATTTGCTCAACTCTCTCTATGGAGGTGCTTTTAACGGTTTTGTCCATTTGTAATTGAAAGTTGTTGTTTTGGCATCGAAATAATCGACGAAGCTTAAACTCATAAAGTTGGACATAGAAGAACAATAAAAAGTGTACACCGACGAACTTTGATGGTCCGAAGTTGCTCAACTCTCTCTATGGAGGAGCTTTTAACGGTTTTGTCCATTTGTAACAGAAAGTCGTTGTTTTGGCATCGAAATAATCTACGATGCTTAAACTCATAAAGTTGGACATAGAAAACAATAAAAAGTGTACACCGACCAACTTTGATGGTGCGACGTTGCTCAACTCTCTCTATGGAGGTGCTTTTAACGGTTTTGTACATTTGTAACTGAAAGTTGTTGTTTTGGCATCGAAATAATCTACAAAGCTTATAGTCGTAAAATTGGACATATAAGAACAATAAAAAGTATACATCGAGCAAGTTTGATGGTCCGAAGTTGCTCTACTCTATCTATGGATGAGCTTTTAACATTTTTGTCCATTTGTAATAGAAAGTTGTTGTTTTAGCATCTAAATAATCTACGAAGCTTATACTCGTAAAATTGGACATAGAAGAACAATAAAAAGTGTACACTGAGCAACTTTGATGGTCCGAAGTTGCTCAACTATCTCTATGGAAGAGCTTTTAACGGTTTTGTCCATTTGTCATAGAAAGTTGGTGTTTTGGTATCGAATAATCTCGGAAGGTTATACTCGTAAAATTTGACACAAAAGAACAATAAAAAGTGCACACCGAGCAAGTTTAATGGTCCGAAGTTGAGCTCTCTCTATGGTGGAGCTTTTAACGGTTTTGTCCATTTGTAACTGAAAGTTGTTGTTTTGGCATCGAAATAATCTACGAACCTTATACTCATAAAGTTGGACATAGAAGAACAATAAAAAGTGTACACCGAGCAACTTTGATGATCCGAAGTTGCTCAACTCTCTCTATGGAGTTTAACGATTTTGTAGATTTGTAACTGAAAGTTGTTGTTTTGGCATCGAAATAATCAACGAAGCTTATACTCGTAAAATTGGACATAGAAGAATAATAAAATGTGTACACCGAGGAACTTCGATGGTCCGAAGTTGCTCAACTCTCTCTATGGTGGTGCTTTTAACGGTTTTGTTGATTTGTAACTGAAAGTTGTTGTTTTGGCATCGAAATAATCAACGAAGCTTATACTCGTAAAATTGGACATAGAAGAACAATAAAAAGTGTACACCGAGCAACTTCGATGGTCCGAAGTTGCTCAACTCTCTCTATGGAGGAGCTTTTAACGGTTTTGTCCATTTGTAACTGAAAGTCGTTGTTTTGGCATCGAAGTAATCTACGAAGCTAATATACTCATAAAGTTGGACATAGAAGAACAATAAAAAGTGTACATCGAGCAACTTTGATGGTCCGACGTTGCTCAACACTCTCTATGGAGGTGCTTTTAACGGTTTTGTCCATTTGTAACTGAAAATTGTTGTTTTGTCATCGAAATAATCTACAAAGCTTATAATCATAAAATTTGACATATAAGAACAATAAAAATTGTACATCGAGCAAGTTTGCTGGTCCGAAGTTGCTCAACTCTATCTATGGATGAGCTTTTAACGGTTTTGTCCATTTGTAATAGAAAGTTGTTGTTTTGGCATCGAAATAATCTACGAAGCTTATACTCGTAAAATTGGACATAGAAGAACAATAAAAAGTGTACACCGAGCAACTTTGATGTTCCGAAGTTAGTCAACTCTCTGTATAGTGGTGTTTTTAACGATTTTGTCCATTCGTAATAGAAAGTTGTTGTTTTGACATAGAAATAATCTAGGATGCTTATTCTCGTAAAATTGGACATAGAAGAACAATAAAAAGTGTACACCGAGCTTTTTTGATAGTCCGAAGTTGCTCAACTCTCTATATGGAGGAGCTTTTAACGGTTTTGTCCATTTGTAACTGAAAGTTGTTGTTTTGGGATCGAAATAATCTACTATGCTTATACTCATAAAGTTGGACATAGAAGAACAATAAAAAGTATACACCGAGCAACTTTGATGATCCGAAGTTGCTCAACTCTCTCTATGGAGGTGCTTTTAACGGTTTTGTCGATTTGTAACTGAAAGTTGTTGTTTTGGCATCGAAATAATCAACGAAGCTTATACTCGTAAAATTGGATATAGAAGAACAATAAAAAGTGTACACAGGGCAACTTCGGTGGTCCGAAGTTGCTCAACTCTCTCTATGGAGGAGCTTTTAACGGTTTTCTCCATTTGTAACTGAAAGTCGTTGTTTTGGCATCGAAATTGATGATGCAGAATTTAGGCCGGGGGCCCAACTTCGTACACATCGTGGAGGTCCTTGGTGTACGAAGTTGGGCCCCCGGCCTAAATTCTGCATCATCAAAAAGGCGCCTTTTATGTTGATGCACAGACCTGGGCCTGGTACACACCATGGAGGAATTGTCCGCTCTGGGCCGCAAGCGGACCGCACGGCTTTATTTCAGGCAAAGCCCGCCTCCATAGCCCACTCGTATCCAGGGTTTCGGCGGAGTGTGAGCGCTGGGGCTCGAACTCCTAACCACGTGGATGTGAGAAGAGCTACTACCACCAAGCTGATCAGCTTGGTGGTAGTGGTTTATGATGATGCACAGACCTGGGCCTGGTACACACCATGGAGGAATTGTCCGCTCTGGGCCGCAAGCGGACCGCACGGCTTTATTGCAGGCAAAGCCCGCCTCCATAGCCCACTCGTATCCAGGGTTTCGGCGGAGTGTGAGCGCTGGGGCTCGAACTCCTAACCACGTGGATGTGAGAAGAGCTACTACCACCAAGCTGATCAGCTTGGTGGTAGTGGGTTTTATGATGATGCACAGACCTGGGCCTGGTACACACCATGGAGGAATTGTCCGCTCTGGGCCGCAAGCGGACCGCACGGCTTTATTGTAGGCAAAGCCCGCCTCCATAGCCCACTCGTATCCAGGGTTTCGGCGGAGTGTGAGCGCTGGGGCTCGAACTCCTAACCACGTGGATGTGAGAAGAGCTACTACCACCAAGCTGATCAGCTTGGTGGTAGTGGGTGTTGCCCGCGCACACGAGGTGAGGAGTTCGATCCCCAGCGGATCCACACTCCGCCGAACTTCCAACGCGTGGGGGCATGTCCATGGAGGTCTTAAAATGGGTTGGGCCTAAGGTTTGCTGTTGCAGGCCTCCAACCCAAATGGCGCCTTTTATGTTGATGCACAGACCTGGGCCTGGTACACACCATGGAGGAGTTCGACCCATATTATACCTCCATGGACCTCCCCCGTGCACTTGTATGAGGTAAGGATCGAACGCCCTTCCTCATGTAAGCGGGTAGGAGCCACTACAACCAAGCTGATCAGCTCGGTGGTAGTAGCTCTTCTCACATCCACGTGGTTAGGAGTTCGAGCCCCAGCGCTCACACTCCGCCGAAACCCTGGATACGAGTGGGCTATGGAGGCGGGCTTTGCCTGAAATAAAGCCGTGCGGTCCGCTTGCGGCCTAGAGCGGACAATTCCTCCATGGTGTGTACCAGGCCCAGGTCTGTGCATCAACATGAAAGGTTAATAGGTCTAATAGATTTATTTAAGTCTATAAAAGATTCATCAACAGAGTAGGAAACCCTAGTCCCTTTTTCTGGACCTGACTAGCCGGCCTATTAACCTTTCTTAAGGCGGGATGGAAGGAGTAGGCTTAGAACCAGCTCTAGCAAGAGAGCAAAGGCAGGAAGGAAAGCTCCAACAGATAGTACCGGTGAGTCGGGCAAGGAGTGACTAGACAGAGTGCCGTACGCCGACAAGTAGGTAGACTAGCCAAAAAGTGTGAGAAATCGTAGGTGAAAGAAAAGAAGTAGTATTCTATTAAAGAGTAGCGCTAGCTTGCTTACTATCCTATTGAGGGCCATATTATACCTCCACGGACCTCCCCCGTGCACTTGTATGAGGTAAGGATCGAACGCCCTTCCTCATGTAAGCGGGTAGGAGCCACTACCACCAAGCTGATCAGCTCGGTGGTAGTAGCTCTTCTCACATCCACGTGGTTAGGAGTTCGAGCCCCAGCGCTCACACTCCGCCGAAACCCTGGATACGAGTGGGCTATGGAGGCGGGCTTTGCCTGCAATAAACCCGTGCGGTCCGCTTGCGGCCCAGAGCGGACAATACCTCCATGGTGATGTGCCAGGGCGTTCGATCCTGTGCATCAACATAAAACTACTACCACCGAGCTGATCAGCTTGGTGGTAGTGGGTGTTGCCCGCGCACACGAGGTGAGGAGTTCGATCTCCAGGGATCACACTCCGCCGACACTTCCTACGCGTGGGGGCATGTCCATGGAGGTCTTAAAAATGGGTTGGGCCCAAGGTTTGCTGTTGCAGGCCTCCAACCCAAAAGGCGCCTTTTATGATGATGCACAGACCTGGGCCTGGTACACACCATGGAGGAATTGTCCGCTCTGGGCCGCAAGCGGACCGCACGGCTTTATTTCAGGCAAAGCCCGCCTCCATAGCCCACTCGTATCCAGGGTTTCGGCGGAGTGTGAGCGCTGGGGCTCGAACTCCTAACCACGTGGATGTGAGAAGAGCTACTACCACCAAGCTGATCAGCTTGGTGGTAGTGGTTTATGTGCAATGAGCAAGAAAGATAATCTGGAGACAATAATTAACAACCAAATCAAAAACATTTGCATACCACCAAGCTGATCAGCTTGGTGGTAGTAGCTCTTCTCACATCCACGAGGTTAGGAGTTCGAGCCCCAGCTGGATCACACTCCGCCGAAACCCTGGATACGAGTGGGCTATGGAGGCGGGCTTTGCCTGCAATAAACCCGTGCGGTCCGCTTGCGGCCCAGAGCGGACAATTCCTCCATGGTGTGTACCAGGCCCAGGTCTGTGCCCCACTCGTATCCAGCGTTTCTGCGGAGTGTGAGCGCTGGGGCTCGAACTCCTAACCACGTGGATGTGAGAAGAGCTACTACCACCAAGCTGATCAGCTTGGTGGTAGTGGGTGTTGCCCGCGCACACGAGGTGAGGAGTTCGATCCCCAGCTGGATCACACTCCGTCGAACTTCCTACGCGTGGGGGCATGTCCATGGAGGTCTTAAAATAGGGTTGGGCTTAAGGTTTGCTGTTGCAGGCCTCCAACCCAAAAGGCGCCTTTTATGATGATGCACAGACCTGGGCCTGGTACACACCATGGAGGAATTGTCTGCTCTGGGCCGCAAGCGGACCGCACGGCTTTATGTCAGGCAAAGCCCGCCTCCATAGCCCACTCGTATCCAGGGTTTCGGCAGAGTGTGATCCAGCTGGGGATCGAACTCCTCACCTCAAGGATGTGGGAATGAGCTACTACCACCGAGCTGATCAGCTCGGTGGTAGTAGCTCTTCTCACATCCACGTGGTTAGGAGTTCGAGCCCCAGCGCTCACACTCCGCCGAAACCCTGGATACGAGTGGGCTATGGAGGCGGGCTTTGCCTGAAATAAAGCCGTGCGGTCCGCTTGCGGCCCAGAGCGGACAATTCCTCCAGGGTGTGTACCAGGCCCAGGTCTGTGCATCATCAGAACTAATCTACGAAGCTTATATAGTCATAAAGTTGGACATAGAAGAACAATAAAAAGTGTACACCGAGGAACTTTGATGGTCCGATGTTGCTCAACTCTCTCAATGGAGGAGCTTTTAACGGTTTTGTCCATTTGTAACTGAAATTTGTTGTTTTGGCATCGAAATAATCTAAGAAGCTTATACTCATAAAGTCGTACATAGAAGAATAATAAAAAGTGTATACCGAGCAACTTTGATTATCCGAAGTTGCTCAACTCTCTCTATGGAGGTGCTTTTAACGGTTTTGTAGATTTGTAACTGAAAGTTGTTGTTTTGTCATCGAAATAATCAACGAAGCTTATACTCGTAAAATTGGACATAGAAGAACAATAAAAAGTGTACACCGAGCAACTTCGATGGTCCGAAATTGCTCAACTCTTTCTATGGAGGAGCTTTTAATGGTTTTGTCCATTTGTAACTGAAAGTCGTTGTTTTGGCATCGAAATAATCTACGAAGCTTAAACTCATAAAGTTGTAAATAGAAGAACAATAAAAAGTGTACACCGAGCAACTTTGATGGTCCGAAGGTGCTCAACTCTCTCTATAGAGGTGCTTTTAATGGTTTTGTCCATTTGTAACTGAAAGTTATTGTTTTGGAATCAGAATAATCTACGAAGCTTCTACTCGTAAAATTTGACATAGAAAAACAACAAAAAGTGTAAACCGAGCAACTTTGAATGTCCGAATTTGCTCAACTCTCTCTATGGAGGTGCTTTTAACGGTTTTGTCCATTTGTAATTGAAAGTTGTCGTTTTGGCATCGAAATAATCGACGAAGCTTAAACTCATAAAGTTGGACATAGAAGAACAATAAAAAGTGTACACCGACCAACTTTGATGGTCCGAAGTTGCCCAACTCTCTCTATGGAGGAGCTTTTAACGGTTTTGTCGATTTGTAACTGAAAGTCGTTGTTTTGGCATCGAAATAATCAACGAAGCTTAAACTCATAAAGTTGGACATAGAAAACAATAAAAAGTGTACACCGACCAACTTTGATGGTCCGACGTTGCTCAACTCTCTCTATGGAGGTGCTTTTAACGGTTTTGTACATTTGTAACTGAAAGTTGTTGTTTTGGCATCGAAATAATCTACAAAGCTTATAGTCGTAAAATTGGACATATAAGAACAATAAAAAGTGTACATCGAGCAAGTTTGATGGTTCGAAGTTGCTCAACTCTATCTATGGATCAGCTTTTAACAGTTTTGTCCATTTGTAATAGAAAGTTGTTGTTTTAGCATCGAAATAATCTACGAAGCTTATACTCGTAAAATTGGACATAGAAGAACAATAAAAAGTGTACACTGAGCAACTTTGATGGTCCGAAGTTTCTCAACTATCTCTATGGAAGAGCTTTTAACGGTTTTGTCCATTTGTCATAGAAAGTTGGTGTTTTGGTATCGAATAATCTCGGAAGGTTATACTCGTAAAATTTGACACAAAAGAACAATAAAAAGTGCACACCGAGCAAGTTTAATGGTCTGAATTTGAGCTCTCTCTATGGTGGAGCTTTTAACGGTTTTGTCCATTTGTAACTGAAAGTCGTTGTTTTGGCATCGAAATAATCTACGAAGCTTAAACTCATAAAGTTGTACATAGAAGAACAATAAAAAGTGTACACCGAGCAACTTTGATGGTCCGAAGTTGCTCAACTCTCTCTATAGAGGTGCTTTTAACGGTTTTGTCCATTTGTAACTGAAAGTTGTTTTTTTGGCATCGAAATAATCTACGAAGCTTATACTCATTAAGTTGGACATAGAAGAACAATAAAAAGTGTACACCGAGCAACTTTGATGGTCCGACGTTGCTCAACTCTCTCTATGGAGGTGCTTTTATCGGTTTTGTCCATTTGTAACTGAAAGTTGTTGTTTTGCATCGAAATAATCTACCAAGCTTATAATCGTAAAATTGGACATATAAGAACAATAAAAAGTGTACATCGAGCAAGTTTGTTGGTCCGAAGTTGCTCAACTCTATCTATGGATGAGCTTTTAACGGTTTTGTCCATTTGTAATAGAAAGTTGTTGTTTTGGCATCGAAATAATCTACGAAGCTTATACTCGTAAAATTGGACATAGAAGAACAATAAAAAGTGTACACCGAGCAACTTTGATGTTCCGAAGTTGGTCAACTCTCTATATAGTGGTGTTTTTAACGATTTTGTCCATTCGTAATAGAAAGTTGTTGTTTTGACATCGAAATAATCTAGGATACTTATTCTCGTAAAATTGGACATAGAAGAACAATAAAAAGTGTGCATCGAGCTTTTTTGATAGTCCGAAGTTGCTCAACTCTCTCTATGGAGGAGCTTTTAACGGTTTTGTCCATTTGTAACTGAAAGTTGTTGTTTTGGGATCGAAATAATCTACTATGCTTATACTCATAAAGTTGGACATAGAAGAACAATAAAAAGTGTACACCGAGCAACTTTGATGATCCGAAGTTGCTCAACTCTCTCTATGGAGGTGCTTTTAACGGTTTTGTCGATTTGTAACTGAAAGTT
The DNA here is from genome assembly GCA_963580455.1 of Euonymus europaeus. NCBI lineage: Eukaryota > Viridiplantae > Streptophyta > Magnoliopsida > Celastrales > Celastraceae > Euonymus > Euonymus europaeus. The sequence continues at coordinate 7,598,109 of OY756965.1, forward strand.
GTTGTTTTGGCATCGAAATAATCAACGAACCTTATACTCGTAAAATTGGATATAGAAGAACAATAAAAAGTGTACACCGGGCAACTTCGATGGTCCGAAGTTGCTCAACTCTCTCTATGGAGGAGCTTTTAACGGTTTTGTCCATTTGTAACTGAAAGTCGTTGTTTTGGCATCGAAATAATCTACGAAGCTTATATACTCATAAAGTTGGACATAGAAGAACAATAAAAAGTGTACACCGAGGAAGTTTGATGGTCCGATGTTGCTCAACTCTCTCCATGGAGGAGCTTTTAACGGTTTTGTCCATTTGTAACTGAAAGTTGTTGTTTTGGAATCGAAATAATCGGTGAAGCTTATACTCGTAAAATTGGACATAGAAGAACAATAAAAAGTTTACACCGAGCAACTTTGATGGTCCGAAGTCGCTCAACTCTCTCTATGGAGGAGCTTTTAACGGTTTTGTCCATTTGTAACTGAAAGTTGTTGTTTGGCATCGAAATAATCTACGAAGCTTATACTCATAAAGTTGGACATAGAAGAACAATAAAAAGTGTACACCGAGCAACTCTGATGGTCCGACGTTGCTCAACTCTCTCTATGGAGGTGCTTTTAACGGTTTTGTCCATTTGTAACTGAAAGTTGTTGTTTTGGAATCGAAATAATCTACAAAGTTTATAATCGTAAAATTGGACATATAAGAACAATAAAAATTGTACATCGAGCAAGTTTGTTTGTCCGAAGTTGCTCAATTCTATCTATGGATGAGCTTTTAACAGTTTTTTCCATTTTTAATAGAAAGTTGTTGTTTTCGCATCGAAATAATCTACGAAGCTTATACTCGTAAAATTGGACATATAAGAACAATAAAAAGTGTACATCGAGCAAGTTTGATGTTCCGAAGTTGCTCAACTCTCTCTATGGAGGAGCTTTTAACGATTTTGTCCATTCGTAATAGAAAGTTGATGTTTTGACATCGAAATAATCTAAGATGCTTATTCTCGTAAAATTGGACATAGAAGAACAATAAAAAGTGTACACCGAGCAACTTTGATGATCCGAAGTTGCTCAACTCTCTCTATGGAGGAGCTTTTAACGGTTTTGTCCATTTGTAACCGAAATTCGTTGTTTTGGAATCAAAATAATCTACGAAGGTTAAAGTCATAAAGTTGGACATAGAAGAACAATAAAAAGTTTACACCGCGCAACTTTTATGGTCCGACGTTGCTCAACTCTATCTATGGAAGAGCTTTTAACGGTTTTGTCCATTTGTAACTAAAAGTTGTTGTTTTGGCATCGAAATAATCTACGAAGCTTATACTCATAAAGTTGTACATAGAAGAATAATAAAAAGTGTATACCGAGCAACTTTGATGATCCGAAGTTGCTCAACTCTCTCTATGGAGGTGCTTTTAACGGTTTTGTAGATTTGTAACTGAAAGTTGTTGTTTTGTCATCGAAATAATCAACGAAGCTTATACTCGTAAAATTGGACATAGAAGAACAATAAAAAGTGTACACCGAGCAACTTCGATGGTCCGAAGTTGCTCAACTCTCTCTATGGAGGAGCTTTTAACGGTTTTGTCCATTTGTAACTGAAAGTCGTTGTTTTGGCATCGAAATAATCTACGAAGCTTAAACTCATAAAATTGTACATAGAAGAACAATAAAAAGTGTACACCGAGCAACTTTGATTGTCCGAAGGTGCTCAACTCTCTCTATAGATGTGCTTTTAACGGTTTTGTCCATTTGTAACTGAAAGTTATTGTTTTGGCATCGGAATAATCTACGAAGCTTCTACTCGTAAAATTTGACATAAAAAAACAACAAAAAGTGTAAACCGAGCAACTTTGAATGTCCGAATTTGCTCAACTCTCTCTATGGAGGTGCTTTTAACGGTTTTGTCGATTTGTAACTGAAAGTTGTTGTTTTGGCATCGAAATAATCAACGAAGCTTATACTGTTAAAATTGGATATAGAAGAACAATAAAAAGTGTACACCGGGCAACTTCGATGGTCCGAAGTTGCTCAACTCTCTCTATGGAGGAGCTTTTAACGGTTTTGTCCATTTGTAACTGAAAGTCGTTGTTTTGGCATCGAAATAATCTACGAAGCTTATATACTCATAAAGTTGGACATAAAAGAACAATAAAAAGTGCACACCGAGGAACTTTGATGGTCCGATGTTGCTCAACTCTCTCCATGGAGGAGCTTTTAACGGTTTTGTCCATTTGTAACTGAAAGTTGTTGTTTGGCATCGAAATAATCTACGAAGCTTATACTCATAAAGTTGGACATAGAAGAACAATAAAAAGTGTACACCGAGCAACTCTGATGGTCCGACGTTGCTCAACTCTCTCTATGGAGGTGCTTTTAACGGTTTTGTCCATTTGTAACTGAAAGTTGTTGTTTTGGAATCGAAATAATCTACAAAGTTTATAATCGTAAAATTGGACGTATAAGAACAATAAAAATTGTACATCGAGCAAGTTTGTTTGTCCGAAGTTGCTCAACTCTATCTATGGATGAGCTTTTAACGGTTTTTTCCATTTGTAATAGAAAGTTGTTGTTTTCGCATCGAAATAATCTACGAAGCTTATACTCGTAAAATTGGACATATAAGAACAATAAAAAGTGTACACCAAGCAAGTTTGTTGGTCCGAAGTTGCTCAAATCTATCTATGGATGAGCTTTTAACGTTTTTGTCCATTTGTAATAGAAAGTTGCTGTTTTCGCATCGAAATAATCTACGAAGCTTATACTCATAAAATTGGACATAGAAGAACAATGAAAAGTGTACACCGAGCAACTTTGATGTTCCGAAGTTGGTCAACTCTCTGTATAGTGGTGTTTTTAACGATTTTGTCCATTCGTAATAGAAAGTGGTTGTTTTGAAATCGAAATAATCTAGGATGCTTATTCTCGTAAAATTGGATATAGAAGAACAATAAAAAGTGTACACAGAGCTTTTTTGATAGTCCGAAGTTGCTCAACTCTCTCTATGGAGGAGCTTTTAACGGTTTTGTCCATTTGTAACTGAAAGTCGTTGTTTTGGCATCGAAATAATCTACGAAGCTTAAACTCATAAAGTTTGACATAGAAAACAATAAAAAGTGTACACCGACCAACTTTGATGGTCCGACGTTGCTCAACTCTCTCTATGGAGGTGCTTTTAACGGTTTTGTACATTTGTAATAGAAAGTTGTTGTTTTGGCATCGAAATAATCTACGAAGCTTATACTCGTAAAATTGGACATAGAAGAACAATAAAAAGTGTACACTGAGCAACTTTGATGGTCCGAAGTTGCAAAACTATCTCTATGGAAGAACTTTTAACGGTTTTGTCCATTTGTCATAGAAAGTTAGTGTTTTGGTATCGAATAATCTCGGAAGGTTATACTCGTAAAATTTGACACAAAAGAACAATAAAAAGTGCACACCGAGCAAGTTTAATGGCCCGAAGTTGAGCTCTCTCTATGGTGGAGATTTTAACGGTTTTGTCCATTTGTAACTGAAAGTCGTTGTTTTGGCATCGAAATAATCTACGAAGCTTAAACTCATAAAGTTGTTCATAGAAGAACAATAAAAAGTGTACACCGAGCAACTTTGATGGTTGAAGTTGCTCAACTCTCTCTATAGAGGTGCTTTTAACGGTTTTGTCCATTTGTAACTCAAAGTTGTTGTTTTGGCATCGAAATAATCTACAAAGCTTATACTCATAAAGTTGGACATAGAAGAACAATAAAAAGTGTACACCGAGCAACTTTGATGATCCGAAGTTGCTCAACTCTCTCTATGGAGTTTAACGGTTTTGTAGATTTGTAACTAAAAGTTGTTGTTTTGGCATCGAAATAATCAACGAAGCTTATACTCGTAAAATTGGACATAGAAGAACAATAAAAAGTGTACACCGAGCAACTTCGATGGTCCGAAGTTGCTCAACTCTCTCTATGGTGGTGCTTTTAACGGTTTTGTAGATTTGTAACTGAAAGTTGTTGTTTTGGCATCGAAATAATCAACGAAGCTTATACTCGTAAAATTGGACATAGAAGAACAATAAAAAGTGTACACCGAGCAATTTCGATGGTCCGAAGTTGCTCAACTCTCTCTATGGAGGAGCTTTTAACGGTTTTGTCCATTTGTAACTGAAAGTCGTTGTTTTGGCATCGAAGTAATCTACGAAACTAATATACTCATAAAGTCGGACATAGAAGAACAATAAAAAGTGTACACCGAGCAACTTTGATGGTGCGACATTGCTCAACTCTTTCTATGGAGGTGCTTTAAACGGTTTTGTCCATTTGTAACTGAAAGTTGTTGTTTTGGCATCGAAATAATCTACAAAGCTTATAATCGTAAAATTGGACATATAAGAACAATAAAAAGTGTACATCGAGCAAGTTTGTTGGTCCGAAGTTGCTCAACTCTATCTATGGATGAGCTTTTAACGGTTTTGTCCATTTGTAATAGAAAGTTATTGTTTTGGCATCGAAATAATCTACGAAGCTTATACTCGTAAAATTGGACATAGAAGAACAATAAAAAGTGTACACCGAGCAACTTTGATGTTCCGAAGTTGGTCAACTCTCTGTATAGTGGTGTTTTTAACGATTTTGTCCATTCGTAATAGAAAGTTGTTTTTTTGACATCGAAATAATCTAAGATGCTTATTCTCGTAAAATTGGACATAGAAGAACAATAAAAAGTGTGCACCGAGCTTTTTTGATAGTCCGAAGTTGCTCAACTCTCTCTATGGAGGAGCTTTTAACGGTTTTGTCCATTTGTAACTGAAAGTTGTTGTTTTGGGATCGAAATAATCTACTATGCTTATACTCATAAAGTTGGACATAGAAGAACAATAAAAAGTGTACACCGAGCAACTTTGATGATCCGAAGTTGCTCAACTCTCTCTATGGAGGTGCTTTTAACGGTTTTGTCGATTTGTAACTGAAAGTTGTTGTTTTGGCATCGAAATAATCAACGAAGCTTATACTCGTAAAATTGGACATAGAAGAACAATAAAAAGTGTACACCGGGCAACTTCGATGGTCCGAAGTTGCTCAACTCTCTCTATGGAGGAGCTTTTAACGGTTTTTTCCATTTGTAACTGAAATTCGTTGTTTTGGCATCGAAATAATCTACGAAGCTTATATACTCATAAAGTTGGACATAGAAGAACAATAAAAAGTGTACACCGAGCAAATTTGATGGTCCGACGTTGCTCAACTCTCACTATGGAGGTGCTTTTAACGGTTTTGTCCATTTGTAACTGACAGTTGTTGTTTTGGAATCGAAATAGTCTACAAAGTTTATAATCGAAAAATTGGACATATAAGAACAATAAAAAGTGTACATCGAGCAAGTTTGTTTGTCCGAAGTTGCTCAACTCTATCTATGGATGAGCTTTTAACGGTTTTTTCCATTTGTAATAGAAAGTTGTTGTTTTCGCATCGAAATAATCTACGAAGCTTATACTCATAAAATTGGACATAGAAGAACAATGAAAAGTGTACACCGAGCAACTTTGATGTTCCGAAGTTGGTCAACTCTCTGTATAGTGGTGTTTTTAACGATTTTGTCCATTCGTAATAGAAAGTGGTTGTTTTGAAATCGAAATAATCTAGGATGCTTATTCTCGTAAAATTGGATATAGAAGAACAATAAAAAGTGTACACCGAGCTTTTTTGATAGTCCGAAGTTGCTCAACTCTCTCTATGGAGGAGCTTTTAACGGTTTTGTCCGTTCGTAACTGAAAGTTGTTGTTTTGGCATCGAAATAATCTACGAAGCTTATACTCATATAGTTGGACATAGAAGAATAATAAAAAGTGTATACCGAGCAACTTTGATGATCCGAAGTTGCTCAACTCTCTCTATGGAGGTGCTTTTAACGGTTTTGTAGATTTGTAACTGAAAGTTGTTGTTTTGGCATCGAAATAATCAACGAAGCTTATACTCGTAAAATTAAACATAGAAGAACAATAAAAAGTGTACACCGAGCAACTTCGATGGTCCGAAGTTGCTCAACTCTCTCTATGGAGGAGCTTTTAACGGTTTTGTCAATTTGTAACTGAAAGTCATTGTTTTGGCATCGAAATAATCTACGAAGCTTAAACTCATAAAGTTGTACATAGAAGAACAATAAAAAGTGTACACCGAGCAACTTTGATGGTCCGAAGGTGCTCAACTCTCTCTATAGAGGTACTTTTAACGGTTTTGTCCATTTGTAACTGAAAGTTATTGTTTTGGCATCGGAATAATCTACGAAGCTTCTACTCGTAAAATTTGACATAGAAAAACAACAAAAAGTGTAAACCGAGCAACTTTGAATGTCCGAATTTGCTCAACTCTCTCTATTGAGGTTCTTTTAACAATTTTGTCCATTTGTAATTGAAAGTTGTTGTTTTGGCATCGAAATAATCTACGAAGCTTATACTCATAAACTTGGACATAGAAGAACAATAAAAAGTGTACACCGAGCAACTTTGATGATCCGAAGTTGCTCAACTCTCTCTATGGAGTTTAACGGTTTTGTAGATTTGTAACTGAAAGTTTTTGTTTTGGCATCGAAATAATCAACGAAGATTATACTCGTAAAATTGGACATAGAAGAACAATAAAAAGTGTACACCGAGCAACTTCGATGGTCAGAAGTTGCTCAACTCTCTCTATGGAGGAGCTTTTAACGGTTTTGTCCATTTGTAACTGAAAGTCGTTGTTTTGGCATCGAAGTAATCTACGAAGCTAATATACTCATAAAGTTGGACATAGAAGAACAATAAAAAGTGTACACCGAGCAACTTTGATGGTCCGACGTTGCTCAACTCTCTCTATGGAGGTGCTTTTAACGGTTTTGTCCATTTGTAACTGAAAGTTGTTGTTTTGGCATAGAAATAATCTACAAAGCTTATAATCGTAAAATTGGACATATAAGAACAATAAAAAGTGTACATCGAGCAAGTTTGATGGTCCGAAGTTGCTCAACTCTATCTATGGATGAGCTTTTAACGGTTTTGTCCATTTGTAATAGAAAGTTGTTGTTTTGGCATCGAAATAATCTACGAAGCTCATACTCGTAAAATTGGACATAGAAGAATAATAAAAAGTGTACACTGAGCAACTTTGATGGTCCGAAGTTGCTCAACTATCTCTATGGAAGAGCTTTTAACGGTTTTGTAGATTTGTAACTGAAAGTTGTTGTTTTGGCATCGAAATAATCAACGAAGCTTATACTCGTAAAATTAAACATAGAAGAACAATAAAAAGTGTACACCGAGCAACTTCGATGGTCCGAAGTTGCTCAACCCTCTCTATGGAGGTGCTTTTAACGGTTTTGTCCATTTATAACTGAAAATCATTGTTTTGGCATCGAAATAATCTACGAAGCTTAAACTCATAAAGTTGTACATAGAAGAACAATAAAAAGTGCACACCGAGCAACTTTGATGGTCCGAAGGTGCTCAACTCTCTCTATAGAGGTACTTTTAACGGTTTTGTCCATTTGTAACTGAAAGTTATTGTTTTGGCATCGGAATAATCTACGAAGCTTCTACTCGTAAAATTTGACATAGAAAAACAACAAAAAGTGTAAACCGAGCAACTTTGAATGTCCGAATTTGCTCAACTCTCTCTATTGAGGTTCTTTTAACAATTTTGTCCATTTGTAATTGAAAGTTGTTGTTTTGGCATCGAAATAATCTACGAAGCTTATACTCATAAACTTGGACATAGAAGAACAATAAAAAGTGTACACCGAGCAACTTTGATGATCCGAAGTTGCTCAACTCTCTCTATGGAGTTTAACGGTTTTGTAGATTTGTAACTGAAAGTTTTTGTTTTGGCATCGAAATAATCAACGAAGATTATACTCGTAAAATTGGACATAGAAGAACAATAAAAAGTGTACACCGAGCAACTTCGATGGTCAGAAGTTGCTCAACTCTCTCTATGGAGGAGCTTTTAACGGTTTTGTCCATTTGTAACTGAAAGTCGTTGTTTTGGCATCGAAGTAATCTACGAAGCTAATATACTCATAAAGTTGGACATAGAAGAACAATAAAAAGTGTACACCGAGCAACTTTGATGGTCCGACGTTGCTCAACTCTCTCTATGGAGGTGCTTTTAACGGTTTTGTCCATTTGTAACTGAAAGTTGTTGTTTTGGCATAGAAATAATCTACAAAGCTTATAATCGTAAAATTGGACATATAAGAACAATAAAAAGTGTACATCGAGCAAGTTTGATGGTCCGAAGTTGCTCAACTCTATCTATGGATGAGCTTTTAACGGTTTTGTCCATTTGTAATAGAAAGTTGTTGTTTTGGCATCGAAATAATCTACGAAGCTCATACTCGTAAAATTGGACATAGAAGAATAATAAAAAGTGTACACTGAGCAACTTTGATGGTCCGAAGTTGCTCAACTATCTCTATGGAAGAGCTTTTAACGGTTTTGTAGATTTGTAACTGAAAGTTGTTGTTTTGGCATCGAAATAATCAACGAAGCTTATACTCGTAAAATTAAACATAGAAGAACAATAAAAAGTGTACACCGAGCAACTTCGATGGTCCGAAGTTGCTCAACCCTCTCTATGGAGGTGCTTTTAACGGTTTTGTCCATTTATAACTGAAAATCATTGTTTTGGCATCGAAATAATCTACGAAGCTTAAACTCATAAAGTTGTACATAGAAGAACAATAAAAAGTGCACACCGAGCAACTTTGATGGTCCGAAGGTGCTCAACTCTCTCTATAGAGGTACTTTTAACGGTTTTTTCCATTTGTAACTGGAAGTTATTGTTTTGGCATCGGAATAATCTACGAAGCTTCTACTCGTAAAATTTGACATAGAAAAACAACAAAAAGTGTAAACCGAGCAACTTTGAATGTCCGAATTTGCTCAACTCTCTCTATGGAGGTGCTTTTAACGATTTTGTCCATTTGTAATTGAAAGTTGTTGTTTTGGCATCGAAATAATCTACGAAGCTTATACTCATAAACTTGGACATAGAAGAACAATAAAAAGTGTACACCGAGCAACTTTGATGATCCGAAGTTGCTCAACTCTCTCTATTGAGGTTCTTTTAACAATTTTGTCCATTTGTAATTGAAAGTTGTTGTTTTGGCATCGAAATAATCTACGAAGCTTATACTCATAGACTTGGACATAGAAGAACAATAAAAAGTGTACACCGAGCAACTTTGATGATCCGAAGTTGCTCAACTCTCTCTATGGAGTTTAACGGTTTTGTAGATTTGTAACTGAAAGTTTTTGTTTTGGCATCGAAATAATCAACGAAGATTATACTCGTAAAATTGGACATAGAAGAACAATAAAAAGTGTACACCGAGCAACTTCGATGGTCAGAAGTTGCTCAACTCTCTCTATGGAGGAGCTTTTAACGGTTTTGTCCATTTGTAACTGAAAGTCGTTGTTTTGGCATCGAAGTAATCTACGAAGCTAATATACTCATAAAGTTGGACATAGAAGAACAATAAAAAGTGTACACCGAGCAATTTTGATGATCCGAAGTTGCTCAACTCTCTCTATGGAGTTTAACGGTTTTGTAGATTTGTAACTGAAAGTTTTTGTTTTGGCATCGAAATAATCAACGAAGATTATACTCGTAAAATTGGACATAGAAGAACAATAAAAAGTGTACACCGAGCAACTTCGATGGTCAGAAGTTGCTCAACTCTCTCTATGGAGGAGCTTTTAACGGTTTTGTCCATTTGTAACTGAAAGTCGTTGTTTTGGCATCGAAGTAATCTACGAAGCTAATATACTCATAAAGTTGGACATAGAAGAACACTAAAAAGTGTACACCGAGCAACTTTGATGGTCCGACGTTGCTCAACTCTCTCTATGGAGGTGCTTTTAACGGTTTTGTCTATTTGTAACTGAAAGTTGTTGTTTTGGCATAGAAATAATCTACAAAGCTTATAATCGTAAAATTGGACATATAAGAACAATAAAAAGTGTACATCGAGCAAGTTTGATGGTCCGAAGTTGCTCAACTCTATCTATGGATGAGCTTTTAACGGTTTTGTCCATTTGTAATAGAAAGTTGTTGTTTTGGCATCGAAATAATCTACGAAGCTTATACTCGTAAAATTGGACATAGAAGAATAATAAAAAGTGTACACTGAGCAACTTTGATGGTCCGAAGTTGCTCAACTATCTCTATGGAAGAGCTTTTAACGGTTTTGTAGATTTGTAACTGAAAGTTGTTGTTTTGGCATCGAAATAATCAACGAAGCTTATACTCGTAAAATTAAACATAGAAGAACAATAAAAAGTGTACACCGAGCAACTTCGATGGTCCGAAGTTGCTGAACCCTCTCTATGGAGGTGCTTTTAACGGTTTTGTCCATTTATAACTGAAAGTCATTGTTTTGGCATCGAAATAATCTACGAAGCTTAAACTCATAAAGTTGTACATAGAAGAACAATAAAAAGTGTACACCGAGCAACTTTGATGATCCGAAGTTGCTCAACTCTCTCTATGGAGGTGCTTTTAACGGTTCTGTAGATTTGTAACTGAAAGTTGTTGTTTTGGCATCCAAATAATCAACGAAGCTTAAACTCGTAAAATTGGACATAGAAGAACAATAAAAAGTTTACACTGAGCAACTTCGATGGTCCGAAGTTGCTCAACTCTCTCTATGGTGGTGCTTTTAACGGTTCTGTAGATTTGTAACTGAAAGTTGTTGTTTTGGCATCGAAATAATCAGCGAAGCTTATACTCGTAAAATTGGACATAGAAGAACAATAAAAAGTGTACACCGAGCAACTTCGATGGTCAGAAGTTGCTCAACTCTCTCTATGGAGGAGCTTTTAACGGTTTTGTCCATTTGTAACTGAAAGTCGTTGTTTTGGCATCGAAGTAATCTACGAAGCTAATATACTCATAAAGTTGGACATAGAAGAACAATAAAAAGTGTACACCGAGCAACTTTGATGGTCCGACGTTGCTCAACTCTCTCTATGGAGGTGCTTTTAACGGTTTTGTCCATTTGTAACTGAAAGTTATTGTTTTGGCATCGAAATAATCTACAAAGCTTATAATCGTAAAATTGGACATATAAGAACAATAAAAAGTGTACATCGAGCAAGTTTGTTGGTCCGAAGTTGCTCCACTCTATCTATGGATGAGCTTTTAACGGTTTTTTCCATTTGTAATAGAAAGTTGTTGTTTTCGCATCGAAATAATCTACGAAGCTTATTCTCGTAAAATTGGACATAGAAGAACAATAAAAAGTGTACACCAAGCTTTTTTGATAGTCCGAAGTTGCTCAACTCTCTCTATGGAGGAGCTTTTAACGGTTTTGTCCATTTGTAACTGAAAGTTGTTGTTTTGGCAACGAAACAATCTACGAAGCTTATACTCATAAACTTGGACATAGAAGAATAATAAAAAGTGTATACCGAGCAACTTTGATGATCCGAAGTTGCTCAACTCTCTCTATGGAGGTGCTTTTAACGGTTTTGTAGATTCGTAACTGAAAGTTGTTGTTTTGGCATCGAAATAATCATTGAAGCTTATACTCGTAAAATTGGACATAGAAGAACAATAAAAAGTGTACACCGAGCAACTTCGATGGTCCGATGTTGCTCAACTCTCTCTATGGAGGAGCTTTTAACGGTTTTGTCCATTTGTAACTGAAAGTCGTTGTTTTGGCATCGAAATAATCTACGAAGCTTATACTCATAAATTTGGACATAGAAGAATAATAAAAAGTGTATACAGAGCAACTTTGATGATCCGAAGTTGCTCAACTCTCTCTATGGAGGTGCTTTTAACGGTTTTGTAGATTTTTAACTGAAAGTTGTTGTTTTGGCATCGAAATAATCAACGAAGCGTATACTCGTAAAATTGGACATAGAAGAACAATAAAAAGTGTACACCGAGCAACTTCGATGGTCCGAAGTTGCTCAACTCTCTCTATGGTGGTGCTTTTAACGGTTTTGTAGATTTGTAACTGAAAGTTGTTGTTTTGGCATCGAAATAATCAACGAAGCTTATACTCGTAAAATTGGACATAGAAGAACAATAAAAAGTGTACACCGAGCAACTTCGATGATCAGAAGTTGCTCAACTCTCTCTATGGAGGTGCTTTTAACGGTTTTGTCCATTTGTAACTGAAAGTCGTTGTTTTGGCATCGAAGTAATCTACGAAGCTAATATACTCATAAAGTTGGACATAGAAGAACAATAAAAAGTGTACACCGAGCAACTTTGATGGTCCGACGTTGCTCAACTCTCTCTATGGAGGTGCTTTTAACGGTTTTGTCCATTTGTAACTGAAAGTTGTTGTTTTGGCATCGAAATAATCTACAAAGCTTATAATCAAAAAATTGGACATATAAGAACAATAAAAAGTGTACATCGAGCAAGTTTGTTGGTCCGAAGTTGCTCCACTCTATCTATGGATGAGCTTTTAACGGTTTTTTCCATTTGTAATAGAAAGTTGTTGTTTTCGCATCGAAATAATCTACGAAGCTTATACTTGTAAAATTGGACATAGAAGAACAATAAAAAGTGTACACCGAGCAACTTTGATCTTCCGAAGTTGGTCAACTCTCTGTATAGTGGTGTTTTTAACGATTTTGTCCATTCGTAATGGAAAGTGGTTGTTTTGAAATCGAAATAATCTAGGATGCTTATTCTCGTAAAATTGGACATAGAAGAACAATAAAAAGTGTACACCGAGCTTTTTTGATAGTCCGAAGTTGCTCAACTCTCTCTATGGAGGAGCTTTTAACGGTTTTATCCATTTGTAACTGAAAGTTGTTGTTTTGGCATCGAAACAATCTACGAAGCTTATACTCATAAAGTTGGACATAGAAGAATAATAAAAAGTGTATACCGAGCAACTTTGATGATCCGAAGTTGCTCAACTCTCTCTATGGAGCTGCTTTTAACGGTTTTGTAGATTTGTAACTGAAAGTTGTTGTTTTGGCATCGAAATAATCATTGAAGCTTATACTCGTAAAATTGGACATAGAAGAACAATAAAAAGTGTACACCGAGCAACTTCGATGGTCCGAAGTTGCTCAACTCTCTCTATGGAGGAGCTTTTAACGGTTTTGTCCATTTGTAACTGAAAGTCGTTGTTTTGGCATCGAAATAATCTACGAAGCTTATAATCATAAATTTGGACATAGAAGAATAATAAAAAGTGTATACCGAGCAACTTTGATGATCCGAAGTTGCTCAACTCTCTCTATGGAGGTGCTTTTAACGGTTTTGTAGATTTTTAACTGAAAGTTGTTGTTTTGGCATCGAAATAATCAACGAACCGTATACTCGTAAAATTGGACATAGAAGAACAATAAAAAGTGTACACCGAGCAACTTCGATGGTCCGAAGTTGCTCAACTCTCTCTATGGAGGAGCTTTTAACGGTTTTGTCCATTTGTAACTGAAAGTCGTTGTTTTGGCATCGAAATAATCTACGAAGCTTATACTCATAAAGTTGGACGTAGAAGAATAATAAAAAGTGTATACCGAGCAACTTTGATGATCCGAGGTTGCTCAAATCTCTCTATGGAGGTGCTTTTAACGCTTTTGTAGATTTGTAACTGAAAGTTGTTGTTTTGGCATCGAAATAATCAACGAAGCTTAAACTCATAAAGTTGTACATAGAAGAACAATAAAAAGTGTACACCGAGCAACTTTGATGGTCCGAAGTTGCTCAACTCTCTCTATAGAGGTGCTTTTAACGGTTTTGTCCATTTGTAACTGAACGTTGTTGTTTTGGCATCGAAATAATCTACGAAGCTTATACTCATAAAGTTGGACATAGAAGAACAATAAAAACTGTACACCGAGCAACTTTGATGATCCGAAGTTGCTCAACTCTCTCTATGGAGTTTAACGGTTTTGTAGATTTGTAACTGAAAGTTGTTGTTTTGGCATCGAAATAATCAACGAAGCTTATACCCGTAAAATTGGACATAGAAGAACAATAAAAAGTGTACACCGTGCAACTTCGATGGTCCGAAGTTGCTCAACTCTCTCTATGGTGGTGCTTTTAACGGTTTTGTAGATTTGTAACTGAAAGTTGTTGTTTTGGCATCGAAATAATCAACGAAGCTTATACTCGTAAAATTGGACATAGAAGAACAATAAAAAGTGTACAAGGAGCAACTTCGATGGTCCGAAGTTGCTCAACTCTCTCTATGGAGGAGCTTTTAACGGTTTTGTCCATTTGTAACTGAAAGTCGTTGTTTCGGCATCGAAGTGATCTACGAAGCTAATATACTCATAAAGTTGGACATAGAAGAACAATAAAAAGTGTAGACCGAGCAACTTTGATGGTCCGACGATGCTCAACTCTCTCTATGGAGGTGCTTTTAACGGTTTTGTCCATTTGTAACTGAAAGTTGTTTATTTGGCATTGAAATAATCTACAAAGCTTATAATCGTAAAATTGGACATATAAGAACAATAAAAAGTGTACATCGAGCAAGTTTGTTGGTTCAAAGTTGCTCAACTCTATCTATGGATGAGCTTTTAACGGTTTTTTCCATTTGTAATAGAAAGTTGTTGTTTTCGCATCGAAATAATCTACGAAGCTTATACTCGTAAAATTGGACATAGAAGAACAATAAAAAGTGTACACCGAGCAACTTTGATGTTCCGAAGTTGGTCAACTCTCTGTATAGTGGTGTTTTTAACGATTTTGTCCATTCGTAATAGAAAGTTGTTGTTTTGAAATCGAAATAATCTAGGATGCTTATTCTCGTAAAATTGGACATAGAAGAACAATAAAAACTGTACACCGAGCAACTTTGATGGTCCGACGTTGCTCAACTCTCTCTATGGAGGAGCTTTTAACGGTTTTGTGCATTTGTAACTGAAAGTCGTTGTTTTGGCATCGAAATAATCTACGAAGCTTATACTCATAAAGTTGGACGTAGAAGAATAATAAAAAGTGTATACCGAGCAACTTTGATGATCCGAGGTTGCTCAAATCTCTCTATGGAGATGCTTTTAACGGTTTTGTAGATTTGTAACTGAAAGTTGTTATTTTGGCATCGAAATAATCAACGAAGCATAAACTCATAAAGTTGTACATAGAAGAACAATAAAAAGTGTACACCGAGCAACTTTGATGGTCCGAAGTTGCTCAACTCTCTCTATAGAGGTGCTTTTAACGGTTTTGTCCATTTGTAACTGAACGTTGTTGTTTTGGCATCGAAATAATCTACGAAGCTTATACCCATAAAGTTGGACATAGAAGAACAATAAAAAGTGTACACCGAGCAACTTTGATGATCCGAAGTTGCTCAACTCTCTCTATGGAGTTTAACGATTTTGTAGATTTGTAACTGAAAGTTGTTGTTTTGGCATCGAAATAATCAACGAAGCTTATACTCGTAAAATTGGACATAGAAGAACAATAAAAAGTGTACACCGAGCAACTTCGATGGTCCGAAGTTGCTCAACTCTCTCTATGGAGGTGCTTTTAACGGTTTTGTAGATTTGTAACTGAAAGTTGTTTTTTGGCATCGAAATAATCAACGAAGCTTATACTCGTAAAATTGGACATAGAAGAACAATAAAGAGTGTACAAGGAGCAACTTCGATGGTCCGAAGTTGCTCAACTCTCTCTATGGAGGAGCTTTTAACGGTTTTGTCCATTTGTAACTGAAAGTTGTTGTTTTGGCATCGAAGTAATATATGAAGCTAATATACTCATAAAGTTGGACATAGAAGAATAATAAAAAGTGTAGACCGAGCAACTTTGATGGTCCGACGTTGCTCAACTCTCTCTATGGAGGTGCTTTTAACGGTTTTGTCCATTTGTAACTGAAAGTTGTTGTTTTGGCATTGAAATAATCTACAAAGCTTATAATCGTAAAATTGGACATATAAGAACAATAAAATGTGTACATCGAGCAAGTTTGTTGGTTCAAAGTTGCTCAACTCTATCTATGGATGAGCTTTTAACGGTTTTTTCCATTTGTAATAGAAAGTTGTTGTTTTCGCATCGAAATAATCTACGAAGCTTATACTCGTAAAATTGGACATAGAAGAACAATAAAAAGTGTACACCGAGCAACTTTGATGTTCCGAAGTTGGTCAACTCTCTGTATAGTGGTGTTTTTAACGATTTTGTCCATTCGTAATAGAAAGTTGTTGTTTTGAAATCGAAATAATCTAGGATGCTTATTCTCGTAAAATTGGACATAGAAGAACAATAAAAAGTGTACACCGAGCAACTTTGATGGTCCGACGTTGCTCAACTCTCTCTATGGAGATGTTTTTAACGGTTTTGTCCATTTGTAACTGAAAGTTGTTGTTTTGGCATCGCAATAATCTACAAAGCTTATAATCGTAAAATTGGACATATAAGAACAATAAAAAGTGTACATCGAGCAAGTTTGATGGTCCGAAGTTGCTCAACTCTATCTATGGATGAGCTTTTAACAGTTTTGTCCATTTGTAATAGAAAGTTGTTGTTTTAGCATCGAAATAATCTACGAAGCTTATACTCGTAAAATTGGACATAGAAGAACAATAAAAAGTGTACACTGAGCAACTTTGATGGTCCGAAGTTGCTCAACTATCTCTATGGAAGAGCTTTTAACGGTTTTGTCCATTTGTCATAGAAAGTTGGTGTTTTGGTATCGAATAATCTCCGAAGGTTATACTCGTAAAATTTGACACAAAAGAACAATAAAAAGTGCACACCGAGCAAGTTTGATGGTCCGAAGTTGAGCTCTCTCTATGGTGGAGCTTTTAACGTTTTTGTCCATTTGTAACTCAAAGTCGTTGTTTTGGCATCGAAATAATCTACGAAGCTTAAACTCATAAATTTGTACATAGAAGAACAATAAAAAGTGTACACCGAGCAACTTTGATGGTCCGAAGTTGCTCAACTCTCTCTATAGAGGTGCTTTTAACGGTTTTGTCCATTTGTAACTGAAAGTTGTTGTTTTGGCATCGAAATAATCTACGAAGCTTATACTCATAAAGTTGGACATAGAAGAACAATAAAAAGTGTACACCGAGCAACTTTGATGATCCGAAGTTGCTCAACTCTCTCTATGGAGTTTAACGGTTTTGTAGATTTGTAACTGAAAGTTGTTGTTTTGGCATCGAAATAATCAACGAAGTTTATACTCGTAAAATTGGACATAGAAGAACAATAAAAAGTGTACACCGAGCAACTTCGATGGTCCAAAGTTGCTCAACTCTCTCTATGGAGGAGCTTTTAACGGTTTTGTCCATTTGTAACTGAAAGTCGTTGTTTTGGCATCGAAGTAATATACGAAGCTAATATACTCATAAATTTGGACATAGAAGAACAATAAAAAGTGTACACCGAGCAACTTTGATGGTCCGACGTTGCTCAACTCTCTCTATGGAGGTGCTTTTAACGGTTTTGTCCATTTGTACTTGAAAGTTGTTGTTTTGGCATCGAAATAATCTACAAAGCTTATAATCGTAAAATTGGACATATAAGAACAATAAAAAGTGTACATCGAGCAAGTTTGTTGGTCCGAAGTTGCTCAACTCTATCTATGGATGAGCTTTTAACGGGTTTGTCCATTTGTAATAGAAAGTTCTTGTTTAGGCATCGAAATAATCTTCGAAGCTTATACTCGTAAAATTGGACATAGAAGAACAATAAAAAGTGTACACCGAGCAACTTTGATGTTCCGAAGTTGGTCAACTCTCTACATAGTGGTTATTTTAACCATTTTGTCCATTCGTAATAGAAAGTTGTTGTTTTGAAATCGAAATAATCTAGGATGCCTATTCTCATAAAATTGGACAAAGAAGAACAGTAAAAAGTGTACACCGAGCAACTTCGATGGTCCGAAGTTGCTCAACTCTCTCTATGGTGGTGCTTTTAACGGTTTTTTAGATTTGTAACTGAAAGTTGTTGTTTTGGCATCGAAATAATCAACGAAGCTTATACTCGTAAAATTTGACATAGAAGAACAATAAAAAGTGTACACCGAGCAACTTCGATGGTCCGAAGTTGCTCAACTCTCTCTATGGAGGAGCTTTTAACGGTTTTGTCCATTTGTAACTGAAAGTCGTTGTTTTGGCATCGAAGTAATCTACGAAGCTAATATACTTATAAAGTTGGACATAGAAGAATAATAAAAAGTGTACACCGAGCAACTTTGATGGTCCGACGTTGCTCAACTCTCTCTATGAAGGTGCTTTTAACGGTTTTGTCCATTTGTAACTGAAAGTTGTTGTTTTGGCATCTAAATAATCAACGAAGCTTATACTCATAAAGTTGGACATAGAAGAACAATAAAAAGTGTAAACCGAGCAACTTTGATGATCCGAAGTTGCTCAACTCTCTCTATGGAGTTTAACGGTTTTGTAGATTTGTAACTGAAAGTTGTTGTTTTGGCATCGAAATAATCAACGAAGCTTATACTCGTAAAATTGGACATAGAAGAACAATAAAAAGTGTACACCGAGCAACTTCGATGGTCCGAAGTTGCTCAACTCTCTCTATGGTGGTGCTTTTAACGGTTTTGTAGATTTGTAACTGAAAGTTGTTGTTTTGGCATCGAAATAATCAACGAAGCTTATACTCGTAAAATTTGACACAAAAGAACAATAAAAAGTGTACACGGAGCAAGTTTGATGGTCCGAAGTTGAGCTCTCTCTATGGTGGAGCTTTTAACGATTTTTTCCATTTGTAACTGAAAGTCGTTGTTTTGTCATCGAAATAATCTACGAAGCTTAAACTCATAAAGTTGGACGTAGAAGAACAATAAAAAGTGTACACCGAGCAACTTTGATGGTCCGAAGTTGCTCAACTCTCTCTATAGAGGTGCTTTTAAAGGTTTTGTCCATTTGTAACTGAAAGTTGTTGTTTTGGCATCGAAATAATCTACGAAGCTTATACTCATAAAGTTGGACAAAGAAGAACAATAAAAAGTGTACACCGAGCAACTTTGATGATCCGAAGTTGCTCAACTCTCTCTATGGAGGTGCTTTTAACGGTTTTGTAGATTTGTAACTGAAAGTTGTTGTTTTGGCATCGAAATAATCAACAAAGCTTATACTCGTAAAATTGGACATAGAAGAACAATAAAAAGTGTACACCGAGCAACTTCGATGGTTCGAAGTTGCTCAACTCTCTCTATGGAGGTGCCTTTAACGGTTTTGTAGATTTGTAACTGAAAGTGGTTGTTTTGGCATCGAAATAATTAACGAAGCTTATACTCGTAAAATTGGACATAGAAGAACAATAAAAAGTGTACACCGAGCAACTTCGATGGTCCGAAGTTGCTCAACTCTCTCTCTATGGAGGAGCTTTTAACGGTTTTGTCCATTTGTAACTGAAAGTCGTTGTTTTGGCATCGAAGTAATCTACGAAGCTAATATACTCATAAAGTTGGACATAGAAGAACAATAAAAAGTGTACACCGAGCAACTTTGATGGTCCGACGTTGCTCAACTCTCTCTATGGAGGTGCTTTTAACAGTTTTGTACATTTGTAACTGAAAGTTATTATTTTGGCATCGGAATAATCTACGAAGCTTCTACTCGTAAAATTTGACATAGAAAAACAACAAAAAGTGTAAACTGAGCAACTTTGATGGTCCGAAGTTACTCAACTCTCTCTATGGAGGTGCTTTTAACGGTTTTGTCCATTTGTAATTGAAAGTTGTTGTTTTGGCATCGAAATAATCGACGAAGCTTATACTCGTAAAATTGGACATAGAAGAACAATAAAAAGTGTACACCGAGCAACTTTGATGGTCTGATGTTGCTCAACTCTCTCTATGGAGGAGCTTTTAACGGTATTGTCCATTTGTAATAGAACGTTGTTGTTTTGGCATCGAAATAATCTACGAAGCTTATACTCGTAAAATTGGACATAGAAGAACAATAAAAAGTGTACACCGAGCAACTTTGATGGTCCGAAGTTGGTCAAATCTCTCTATCGAGGAGATTTTAACGGTTTTGTCCATTTTTCATACAAAGTTGGTGTTTTGGCATCGAAAGAATCTACGAAGCTTATACTCGTAAAATTGGACATAGAAGAACAATAAAAAGTGTACACCGAGCAACTTTGACGTTCCGAAGTTGGTCAACTCTCTGTATAGTGGTGTTTTTAACGTTTTTGTCCATTCGTAATAGAAAGTTGTTGTTTTGGCATCGAAATAATATCGGAATCTTATACTCGTAAAATTTGACATAGAAGAACAATAAAAAGTGTACACCGAGCATTTTTGGTTGTCCGAAGTTGCTCAACTCTCTCTATGGAGGAGCTTTTAACGGTTTTGTTCATTTGTAACTGAAAGTTGTTGTTTTGGCATCGAAATAATCAACGAAGCTTATACTCATAAAATTTGACATAGAAGAACAATAAAAAGTGTACCCCGACCAACTTTGATGGTCCGAAGTTGCTCAACTCTCTCTATGGAGGAGCTTTTAACGGTTTTGTCCATTTGTAACTAAAAGTCGTTGTTTTGGCATCGAAATAATCTACGAAGCTTAAACTCATAAAGTTGGACATAGAAGAACAATAAAAAGTGTACACCGACCAACTTTGATGGTCCGACGTTGCTCAACTCTCTCTATGGAGGTGCTTTTTGAAATCACTAGGCTAACACAAGAGGGGGGGTGAATTGTGTTTTAAAAAACTAAGTATAAACCCCAAGCACAAAACCACAACCTAAAAATTCACAAATGATTAAGGCAATGTCAAGAATGCAAATCTGCGCACTAATCGTGTAAATGCAATTTGACCTAGCAATTTAACTCGGAATGTAACGAAATTTGATATGCAATATTACAACACGTCAATGAACACTATATCAAAAATTCAGCTCAAAATTCAAAGTCTAGGTATATGAACAATTCACGGACAGATTGGTATTCTGGAAAATTAACAATCAAAAGTATACCTAGAATTCAATAATCACAAGTTGTTCAACCACAAGCAATATCCCAACAAGCAATGGCAGCAAGCAACACCCTAATATCAACTTCTAAGGCACACAAATCACCAATAACACCAATAGAATGATAATCAAAAATAAGTCACTACAAGGCAGCAAGTCTAACACACAAACAAGCAAGGAAATCAAAATAGTGTGCACAGGGATATATAGTGGTTCGGTGTTCACACCTACATCCACTACCTAAGCCCTCAAGCTTAGGATTTCCCAATCCACTAAAGGATATATGTGGTTTTGCAAGTTCACCACAAACTTAGGGTTTCCAAGAACACGCCAAACTTGTACACCAACAAGGTTTGAAGCTAACCTTAAACTTTCACACACCTCTCAAAGGTAATGCCCTCAAAAAGGGACTTTTACAAGTATTTGGATTTTGGTTCTCTCAAGATTAGCTCTAGGCTATATATGGTTGGAGAACACTCAAATTCACAAGATGTTGCTCAAATGGGTTTGGATTCAAATGTGTAGCAAACACTCTTGTAATCTCACACAAAGCTCACACTAGATCAAGAATAGGTTTAGGTGACGCTTTGTTGAAGAACTCTCAAGAACACACCAAGAGTACCCAAGGGTAGAAAGATTTTGGGGTGGTTCAAGGAGTTTTTGGATCTCTCTTTCAAATAGAAAGATGATGGCTTGAATGTAATCAAAGTGGTAGCAAGAGATCGCAAGGAAGAAGCTTGAATCAAGAAGATGAAGTTGAGAGCAAGTAAGCTTGAACACTTAGTAAAATTTGCAAATGCTTCTTCCACCTTGCAAGAATGGCCAACCCTTCTCTCTTCAAAACAAACAAAAGCCAACTCAGCCATTGGATCAATACATCTTCAAATCTTGGCCCTTGAAGCTACTTTAAATATGGACCTTTCTTTAATTCAAATGAAATTAATCTTAGCCATTGAAGATCAAGCCGTTGGACATATTTCTCCAAGAAAGTCACCATGGGTTGCACCTTGTTTGGATCAAACACATTACTCTTCTATATGTAGCAACTTTCTCCAATGGATGCCAAACAAGTCCATAATAAATTCTGGAAATATTACAACTGTATGTCATCTTGTCTCTCCCTTGTCTCTTCCTTGTCTCCATAGTGCAAGTGTTAGGCACACTACCAACCAAGTATTTCAAACTTGTATTCCCTCTACTTTATTGACTCCAAAACACATGATAAGGCTTCTAGAAGTTCTTGAGTCAATTCTCCAGCAATAATAACACAAGTCACACGGCTGGAACCATTTCTTGCACACAAAGTGTCAAACTTGAACCAAATAGGGTTGACCATGTCCAAACTTGTCTAAATGAGCTTCAAATCATGATGCACAAATTTTCTCAATAGAATCAGCTTCATGATACTTCAAATAGTCTCATGATGATCAGTTGATTAAGCCTACAAAAAGAATAGATGACAACACATCCCATTTTTGCTTGTAAGCTCAAAGAGCTTCAATGCTAGCACTTAGGTTAATCAACATGTTATAAGCTTAATAAAATTCAAGTAAGCACATGATAAATCATTTCATATATAACTGAATGTGCATAAAAAATTTCACTTATAAATTAGGTCATTTGATCATTCAATTTGATCATGCAAAGCTCAACTAGCCCAGTTTAATGACTACACAGGTGAATTTATTTCAACAGATAAATTGAACCCGATAAACTTAAAATTGACCTGACACTAGTTGACAATGAAAAATTCCAGAGTGTCTTAAATAATTTTCAGAACAAGAATCAGGTCAATCAGAGCTCATATGAATAAGTTATGACTGTTCAACCAACGTGTGCGCAGTGTGATGTTGTGACAGATTTTAGCATCGAAAAATAAGTCATTCCAGATTCATCCAATTTATATCAAACATGATCAAACATGATTCCAAATATATATAATGAAGCTTAAATCAGTAGATATAATTCATTTCATGATTTATCCAAATTCATCCAAAGTTAAGCACAATCAAATAGTCCAATATGTATTTTTGCATCAATACACAAATGTAGGACCTATGGTCCAACAATCTCCCCCTTTTTGATGATTACAAAACTACATGATGTAAAAGAGCTATTTGATATCAATGTAATTTGGATACCAAACCTCATGCATAAAGTGAGCAAGATTGTATCTCCATGTTGAAATCAAATGAAATTCTGAGATACATTTTCAGATTTTCAAAATCTTATTATGCTCCCCCTCACTTTAAGCTTCCTACTCTCCCTTCACATGGCAAGCTCACTCCCCCTTAAGTTGTGCAACTAATATGCATTTTTAATCAAATCATATGCACTTTTTCATCAATTATCTCTCCCCCTTTTTGTAAGAACTCAAAAAGGTGAGGAAATAGGGGTAATGCAACTTCAAAAAAAAATGAATGGTTTAACTCAATGAAGTGCATCAACTAGTGCTTCCTAAGCCATGTAAAAACATTGAATGCATAGCTTGAAAATCATTCAAAATACCAATTAAAAATCAAATATGTTTTCAAGCTCATATATGCTAGCAAGGAATACCAATAACATGGAAGCAATCATGGATCATCATTTAAGCAAGGAATCACATCAAACACATAAGAGTTTATTTGGGAACTCCCCCTACACATGTGCATCTCATTCAAATAAATATATATAGACCAATGGAGATGTGTCACATACATGAAATCAAGTAAAGAGCATGCATTCAAGCAACTTCACTCAAGGTGCATCAATCAAGCCTAACGCATCTCTGAATTTTATAAACCTATCCTTAGCTAAGGGTTTGGTAAACAAATCCGCAATGTTGTGTTCTCCTTCTACATGTTCAAGCACAATATTCCCTTTAGCTACATGATCTCTTATAAAATGATGTCTAATCTCAATGTGTTTGGCTTTTCCATGATGAACCGGATTCTTAGATAAATGGATTGCACTAATGTTGTCACAATGAATAAGTGTGTTGTCAAATGACATATTAAAATCAATCAATTGTTGTTTAATCCATAGAATTTGTGCAACACAACTACCTATGGCCATGTACTCGGCTTCGGTTGTACTTAAGGCAACACAAGTTTGTTTCTTTGAAAACCAAGATATAAGCATGTTCCCTAGGTATTGACATGTACCACTTGTACTTTTCCTATCAATTCTACAACCTCCATAATCGGCATCACTAAAAGCATGCAAGTCAAATGAGGATTTTCTATCATACCACAACCCTAAGGTTGGTGTATCTTTCAAGTATCTCAATATCCTCTTAACGGCCAATAAGTGTGATTCTTTAGGATTAGATTGATATCTAGCACACATACACACACTAAACATGATATCCGGCCTAGATGCGGTCAAATAAAGTAAACTTCCAATCATAGACCTATACATCTTTTGATCCACTTCTTTGCTTTTAAGGTCGGCTTCTAATTTGGATGACACCCCCATTGGTGTAGAACATCCTTTAGACAAGTCCATCCCAAACCTTTTAAGCAAGTCATAAGTATATTTGGTTTGACTTATATGAATGCCATGTGAGGTTTGTCTAATTTGCAATCCTAGAAAATATGTTAACTCACCCATCATAGACATTTCAAATTCACTTTTCATGCACATAGCAAATTCATCACACATTGATTCCAAAGTAGCACCAAATATAATGTCATCCACATATATTTGCACAATCAACAAGTCATCACCTTTGCATTTAGTAAACAAAGTATTATCAATACTACCACAAGAAAAATCATTTTCTAACAAGAATTTACTAAGTCTCTCATACCATGCCCTAGGTGCTTGCTTTAAGCCATACAATGCCTTGTCTAATTTATAAACATGATTAGGGTATTCTTTAGATTCAAAACCCGGAGGTTGTTTAAGATACACTTCCTCATTTATCACACCATTCAAGAAAGCACTCTTAACATCCATTTGAAAAAGTTTAAAACCCTTATAGCATGCAAAAGCTAATAAAAGTCTAATGGCCTCCAACCTTGCAACCGGTGCAAAGGTTTCTTCATAATCTATACCCTCTTCTTGACAATAACCTTGAGCTACTAGCCTAGCCTTATTCCTAGTCACTTCACCATTCTCATTCATCTTATTTCTAAACACCCATTTGGTTCCAATAATGGTGTGGTCTCTAGGTTTTGGAACAAGTGTCCAAACCTTGCTTCTTTCAAATTGTTCAAGTTCTTCTTGCATAGCAAAAATCCAATCTTCATCAATTAAAGCATCTTTTACATTCTTAGGTTCTATCATAGATATCATAGCATAAAGATTTAAAGGATGAGAGTTGACCGTCGAATTCAATCTTGATCTTGTTTGAATGCCTTTTGAGAAGTCTCCAATGATAAGCTCTTTAGGATGCATGTGCTTGTCCTTCTTTTGAACCATATTTCCTTGATTATTAGAGCTGCCCGATTGTATATCATTACCATGTTCATCATGATCTTCATTATTAGACATAGGTTCCACTTGATTTTCTTGATTTGATGTAGCATCATTTGAGATTTTCATCTCCTTCAAGCTTCCCACCAATAAATCATCATCCTCTTTTATTTGTAGATCATGACCACCAATAGAGTGTGAACTCTTTGAATGATCCAGCCCTTCAAAACCTGAAATTTCTTCTTCTACAAGCACATTTGGATCAAGTGAAAACATATCATCGAATTTAACATGCACACTTTCTTCCACAACCTTAGACTTATCATTAAAAACTCTATAAGCTCTAGAATGAGTAGAATAACCAAGAAATATACCAATTTCACTCTTAGCATCAAACTTATCAAGATTGTCTTTTGTATTCAAAATATAGCATTTACAACCAAACACTCTAAAATAGTCAACTTTAGGCTTCCTAGCATACAAAAGCTCATATGGAGTCTTTTTCAAAATCTTTCTAATAGACAACCTATTTGAGACATAACATGCATTATTTATAGCTTCGGCCCAAAAGTATTTAGGTAAGGCATATTCAAGCATCATGGTTCTACCTAATTCTTGTAATGTCCTATTTTTCCTTTCAACAACTCCATTTTGTTGTGGTGTTCTAGGAGCACTAAAATTATGTGTAATGCCATAAGAATCACATAAAGCATCAAATCCATAGTTTTCAAATTCACCTCCATGGTCACTCCTAATTTTGGAAACATGCAATTCATGCTCATTTTGCACTCTTTTAATGAAAGATTTAAACTCATGTAATGCATCACTTTTATGAGCTAAAAATAAACACCAAGTAAATCTTGAATAATCATCAACAATAACAAATGCATAATACTTGCCACCTAAACTCTTTGTCCTACTAGGACCAAACAAATCAATATGCAATAGTTGAAGTGGCCTAGAAGTAGTAACAACATTTTTTGATTTAAAAGACTCCTTAATTTGCTTACCTCTAATGCAATGTTCACATATAATGGAATCACCAAACTTCAACTTGGGTAAGCCTCTAACTAATTCTTTTGAACTAAGCTTTCTCAAAGTAGAAACACCTACATGCCCTAATCTCCTATGCCAATGCATCACACTATCATTAGAAGCAATCAAACATGTCACATTATCATTCATCATATTCAAATCAAGTGCATACATATGACCTACTCTAATGCCGGATGTAATGATATTATCATGCTCATCTACAATGCAACATCTACCTTTTTTAAAATGAGAATCAAATCCTTTATCCGCTAGGTGACTAATACTAAGCAAGTTAAATTGCAACCTTTCAACCAAGAGACAATCATTTATAGTAAAGGAACCCTTACCAACCGATCCTATGCCTAGGATCTTTCCTTTAGAGTTGTCTCCAAAAGTGACATATCCACCATTCTTCTTCTCATTAAAGGAAGTAAATAAAGATCGATCTCCACTCATGTGCCTTGAGCACCCACTATCCAAATACCATTGACATGGATTGGATGAAGAATTGAAGCACACCTATCCAAAGTAAGATCAAGACAATTTAGGTATCCAAACTTTGGATCCTTGAGGGTTAGCCACAATTGTATAAGCATTCACTTTAAGCACACATCTTGCATAATCAAGCTTATCAACATATTTCAAGCACTTTGGCACCCAACACTTCTTCAACCTCACTTCTCTCACTCTAGGGAATGTGGCCCTAAATGAAGATGCACCACCCAAGGGGTGAACACCTTTGGCCTTGGCTTTGGAAGCCTTGGCCGAACCTAGTATGGTTCTTGGAGCTTTAGTCAAGACTCCAATAGGTCTTACAAGCTTAACGGATTCTTCATTTTCACATTTAGAACCATCAAGAGTCATAGCATCATAACCAAGTCCACTCCTATCAAGATAATGCCTTTGAGAGACCAACATTTCATCCAATTTCAAAGAACTCATGGCAAATTTAGATAATTGAGTCTATAAAAATTTATTCTTTTCTTTCATCATATCAAGCTCATGTTGCAAGGAAGTAGTATTAGAAATCATTATGCATTCATGTTCATTCCATGAAACAAATTCTTCTTCTAACTCAAGCACTCTAGCTTTAAGATTATCATAATCATATGTATTCCAATTAGAGCTTTCAACCATACAAGCATTCTCATCAAGCATAGGTGATTTTCCTTTCAAGCACTTATTCTCATCAATCAAGGCATCATACTCAAGTATCATATCATCATTTTTAGCACATATAGCAACATACTTGGCATTCAACTCCTCAAGTTCACTAACATGCATTTCATCAATTTTCATAAGTCTAGCATTTTCTTTCTTAAGTTGTTTGCACTTTCTAAGCAACATACCATGAGAATCACATAAATCATCATAATTGGAATATAATTCATGATAGGTTAAAGGAGTAGAATCTTTTACCATCTCATCTTGAGAGGATGAGTCAATTTTCTCTTCTTTTGCCATAAGACAAAAGTGTGCCTTATGCTCCATCTCATCCTCACTTGATGAGCTTGATGATGAATCATCCCATGTTGCTTTCAATGCCTTCTTCTTCTCTTTGCCTTTCCCTTTGTGATATTTCTTGGATGCTTTGGGGCACTCGGCAATAAAGTGACCAACTTTGCCACAATTGAAACAAGTTGGTTTCTCTCTTTCCTTCTCCTTCTCCTTGTCTTTGAACTTTCGATTCTTGAATCCACCTCTCTTGTTCCTCACAAATTTCTTGAAATTCTTCACCATCATAGCCATCTCATCATCACTATCTTCACTCTCACTACTTGAAGACACTTCCCTTTCACCATGACTCATGGCCTCCCTTGGCTTAGAGGTCACGGCTAGGGCAATGCCCTTCTTCCTTTGAGGCTCCTCATCCACTCTATTTAGCACTTTCATCTCATGAGTCATCAAGCTCCCAATGAGCTCATCCAACTTCAAAGTCCTCACGTCTTTGGCCTCCTCAATGGCGGTCACCTTCTCACTCCAATTTCTAGGTAAGCTCCTTAGAACCTTTTGTACCTTGTCATGCATAGGGTAAGGTTTGCCAAGAGCATTCAAATCATTGCATATGCATGTCAACCTATTAAACATGTCACTAATGCATTCACCTTCAAGCATTTTGAACAATTCATATTTTTGCACTAACATGTTAATTTTGCAATCTTTAACTTGACTAGTTCCTTCATGCTTTAATTCTAACATTTTCCAAATCTCTTGAGCACTAATGCATGCACTAATATGATCATACTCACCCCTAGCTAATGCAATATGTAACAAGTTAATTGCTTTTTCATTTAAGCTCACCTTCTTGTCATCACTCTCACTATACTCACTCTCATCCTTAGGAACTACCTTATCTCCCTCTCTCTTGGTAGGAATGAATGGTCCATTCTCTATAACTCTCCATAAGGCCATATCCATACTCCTAATAAAAATCCTCATCCTATTCTTCCAAAAACCATAGTCCTTTCCATCAAAGAACGGTGGCCTATTTGATGACAAGCCCTCACCATCATGTGGTCTAGTACTAGTGTAAGCCATTTGATCTAAGCTAGAATGTTAATTCTATTACTTTGCTAACCTGCTCCGATACCAATTGAAATCACTAGGCTAACACAAGAGGGGGGGTGAATTGTGTTTTAAAAAACTAAGTATAAACCCCAAGCACAAAACCACAACCTAAAAATTCACAAATGATTAAGGCAATGTCAAGAATGCAAATCTGCGCACTAATCGTGTAAATGCAATTTGACCTAGCAATTCAACTCAGAATGTAACGAAATTTGATATGCAATATTACAACACGTCAATGAACACTATATCAAAAATTCAGCTCAAAATTCAAAGTCTAGATATATGAACAATTCACGGACAGATTGGTATTCTGGAAAATTAACAATCAAAAGTATACCTAGAATTCAATAATCACAAGTTGTTCAACCACAAGCAATATCCCAACAAGCAATGGCAGCAAGCAACACCCTAATATCAACTTCTAAGGCACACAAATCACCAATAACACCAATAGAATGATAATCAAAAATAAGTCACTACAAGGCAGCAAGTCTAACACACAAACAAGCAAGGAAATCAAAATAGTGTGCACAAGGATATATAGTGGTTCGGTGTTCACACCTACATCCACTACCTAAGCCCTCAAGCTTAGGATTTCCCAATCCACTAAGGATATATGTGGTTTTGCAAGTTCACCACAAACTTAGGGTTTCCAAGAACACCCCAAACTTGTACACCAACAAGGTTTGAAGCTAACCTTAAACTTTCACACACCTCTCAAAGGTAATTCCCTCAAAAGGGACTTTTACAAGTATTTGGATTTTGGTTCTCTCAAGATTAGCTCTAGGCTATATATGGTTGGAGAACACTCAAATTCACAAGATGTTGCTCAAATGGGTTTGGATTCAAATGTGTAGCAAACACTCTTGTAATCTCACACAAAGCTCACACTAGATCAAGAATAGGTTTAGGTGACGCTTTGTTGAAGAACTCTCAAGAACACACCAAGAGTACCCAAGGGTAGAAAGATTTTGGGGTGGTTCAAGGAGTTTTTGGATCTCTCTTTCAAATAGGAAGATGATGGCTTGAATGTAATCAAAGTGGTAGCAAGAGATCGCAAGGAAGAAGCTTGAATCAAGAAGATGAAGTTGAGAGCAAGTAAGCTTGAACACTTAGTAAAATTTGCAAATGCTTCTTCCACCTTGCAAGAATGGCCAACCCTTCTCTCTTCAAAACAAACAAAAGCCAACTCAGCCATTGGATCAATACATCTTCAAATCTTGGCCCTTGAAGCTACTTTAAATCTGGACCTTTCTTTAATTCAAATGAAATTAATCTTAGCCATTGAAGATCAAGCCGTTGGACATATTTCTCCAAGAAAGTCACCATGGGTTGCACCTTGTTTGGATCAAACACATTACTCTTCTACATGTAGCAACTTTCTCCAATGGATGCCAAACAAGTCCATAATAAATTCTGGAAATATTACAATTGTATGTCATCTTGTCTCTCCCTTGTCTCTTCCTTGTCTCCATAGTGCAAGTGTTAGGCACACTACCAACCAAGTATTTCAAACTTGTATTCCCTCTACTTTATTGACTCCAAAACACATGATAAGGCTTCTTGAAGTTCTTGAGTCAATTCTCCAGCAATAATAACACAAGTCACACGGCTGGAACCATTTCTTGCACACAAAGTGTCAAACTTGAACCAAATAGGGTTGACCATGTCCAAACTTGTCTAAATGAGCTTCAAATCATGATGCACAAATTTTCTCAATAGAATCAGCTTCATGATACTTCAAATAGTCTCATGATGATCAGTTGATTAAGCCTACAAAAAGAATAGATGACAACACATCCCATTTTTGCTTGTAAGCTCAAAGAGCTTCAATGCTAGCACTTAGGTTAATCAACATGTTATAAGCTTAATAAAATTCAAGTAAGCACATGATAAATCATTTCATATATAACTGAATGTGCATACAAAATTTCACTTATAACTTAGGTCATTTGATCATTCAATTTGATCATGCAAAGCTCAACTAGCCCAGTTTAATGACTACACAGGTGAATTTATTTCAACAGATAAATTGAACCCGATAAAATTAAAATTGACCTGACACTATTTGACAATGAAAAATTCCAAAGTGTCTTAAAAATAATTTTCAGAACAAGAATCAAGTCAATCAGAGCTCATATGAATAAGTTATGACTGTTCAACCAACGTGTGCGCAGTGTGATGTTGGGACAGATTTTAGCATCGAAAAATAAGTCATTCCAGATTCATCCAATTTATATCAAACATAATCAAACATGATTCCAAATATATATAATGAAGCTTAAATCAGTAGATATAATTCATTTCATGATTTATCCAAAGTTAAGCACAATCAAATAGTCCAATATGTATTTTTGCATCAAAACACAAATGTAGGACCTATGGTCCAACACTTTTAACGGTTTTGTCCATTTATAACTGAAAGTTGTTGTTTTGGCATCGAAATAATCTACAAAGCTTATAGTCGTAAAATTGGACATATAAGAAAAATAAAAAGTGTACATCGAGCAAGTTTGATAGTCCGAAGTTGCTCAACTCTATCTATGGATGAGCTTTTAACGGTTTGGTCCATTTTTAATAGAAAGTTATTGTTTGGCATCGAAATAATCTACGAAGCTTATACTCGTAAAATTGGACATAGAAGAACAATAAAAAGTGTTCACTGAGCGACTTTGATGGTCCGAAGTTGCTCAACTATCTCTATGGAGGAGTTTTTAACGATTTTGTCCATTTGTCATAGAAAGTTGGAGTTTTGGTATCGAAATAATCTCGGAAGGTTATACTCGTAAAATTTGACACAAAAGAACAATAAAAAGTGTACACGGAGCAAGTTTGATGGTCCGAAGTTGAGCCCTCTCTATGGTGGAGCTTTTAACGGTTTTGTCCATTCGTGTAACTGAAAGTCGTTGTTTTGTCATTGAAATAATCTACGAATCTTAAACTCATAAAGTTGGACATAGAAGAAAAATAAAAAGTGTACACCGAGCAACTTTGATGGTCCGAAGTTGCTCAACTCTCTCTATAGAGGTGCTTCTAACGGTTTTGTCCATTTGTAACTGAAAGTTGTTGTTTTGGCATCGAAATAATCTACGAAGCTTATACTCATAAAGTTGGACATAGAAGAACAATAAAAAGTGTACACCGAGCAACTTTGATGATCCGAAGTTGCTCAACTCTATCTATGGAGGTGCTTTTAACGGTTTTCTAGATTTGTAACTGAATATTGTTGTTTTGGCATCGAAATAATCAACGAAGCTTATACTCGTAAAATTGGACATAGAAGAACAATAAAAAGTGTACACCGAGCAACTTTGATGGTCCGAAGTTGCTCAACTCTCTCCATGGAGGTGCTTTTAACGGTTTTATAGATTTGTAACTGAAAGTTGTTGTTTTGGCATCGAAATAATCAACGAAGCTTATACTCGTAAAATTGGACATAGAAGAACAATAAAAAGTGTACACCGAGCAACTTCGATGGTCCGAAGTTGCTCAACTCTCTCTATGGAGGAGCTTTTAACGGTTTTGTCCATTTGTAACTGAAAGTCGTTGTTTTGGCGTCGAAGTAATCTACGAAGCTTATATACTCATAAAGTTGGACATAGAAGAACAATAAAAAGTGTATCCCGACCAACTTTGATGGTCCGAAGTTGCTCAACTCTCTCTATGGAGGAGCTTTTAACGGTTTTGTCCATTTGTAACTGAAAGTCGTTGTTTTGGCATCGAAATAATCTACGAAGCTTAAACTCATAAAGTTGGACATAGAAGAACAATAAAAAGTGTACACCGACCAACTTTGATGGTCCAACGTTGCTCAACTCTCTCTATGGAGGTGCTTTTAACGGTTTTGTCCATTTATAACTGAAAGTTGTTGTTTTGGCATCGAAATAATCTACAAAGCTTATAGTCTTAAAATTGGACATATAAGAACAATAAAAAGTGTACAGCGAGCAACTTTGATAGTCCGAAGTTGGTCAACTCTCTGTATAGTGGTGTTTTTAACGGTTTTGTCCATTCGTAATAGAAAGTTGTTGTTTTGACATCGAAATAATCTAGGATGCTTATTCTCGTAAAATTGGACACAGAAGAACAATAAAAAGTGTACACCGAGCAACTTTGATGTTCCGAAGTTGGTCAACTCTTTGTATAGTGGTGTTTTTAATGGTTTTGTCCATTTGTAACTGAAAGTCGTTGTTTTGGCATCGAAATAATCTACGAAGCTTATATACTCATAAAGTTGGACATAGAAGAACAATAAAAAGTGTACAGCGAGCAACTTTGATGGTCCGACGTTGCTCAACTCTCTCTATGGAGGTGCTTTTAAAAGTTTTGTCCATTTGTAAATGAAAGTTGTTGTTTTGGCATCGAAATAATCTACAAAGCTTATAATCGTAAAATTGGACATATAAGAACAATAAAAAGTGTACATCGAGCAAGTTTGATGGTCCGAAGTTGCTCAACTCTATCTATGGATGAGCTTTTAACGGTTTTGTCCATTCGTAATAGAAAGTTGTTGTTTTGACATCGAAATAATCTAGGATGCTTATTCTCGTAAAATTGGACATAGAAGAACAATGAAAAGTGTACACCGAGCATTTTTGATAGTCCGAAGTTGCTCAACTCTCTCTATGGAGGAGCTTTTAACGGTTTTGTCCATTTGTAACTGAAAGTTGTTGTTTTGGCATCGAAATAATCTACTATGCTTATACTCATAAAGTTGGACATAGAAGAACAATAAAAAGTGTACACCGAGCAACTTTGATGATCCGAAGTTGCTTAACTCTCTCTATGGAGGAGCTTTTAACGGTTTTGTCCATTTATAACTGAAAGTTGTTGTTTTGGCATCGAAAAAATCTACTATGCTTATACTCATAAAGTTGGACATAGAAGAACAATAAAAAGTGTACACCGAGCATTTTTGATAGTCCGAAGTTGCCCAACTCTCTCTATGAAGGAGCTTTTAACGGTTTTGTTCATTTGTAACTGAAAGTTGTTGTTTTGGCATCGAAATAATCAACGAAGCTTATACTCATAAAATTTGATATAGAAGAACAATAAAAAGTGTACCCCGACCAACTTTGATGGTCCGAAGTTGCTCAACTCTCTCTATGGAGGAGCTTTTAACGGTTTTGTCCATTTGTAACTGAAAGTCGTTGTTTTGGCATCGAAATAATCTACGAAGCTTAAACTCATAAAGTTGGACATAGAAGAACAATAAAAAGTGTACACCGACCAACTTTGATGGTCCAACGTTGCTCAACTCTCTCTATGGAGGTGCTTTTAACGGTTTTGTCCATTTATAACTGAAAGTTGTTGTTTTGGCAACGAAATAATCTACGAAGCTTATACTCGTAAAATTGGACATAGAAGAACAATAAAAAGTGTTCACTGAGCGACTTTGATGGTCCAAAGTTGCTCAACTATCTCTATGGAGGAGTTTTTAACGGTTTTGTCCATTTGTCATAGAAAGTTGGAGTTTTGGTATCGAAATAATCTCGGAAGGTTATACTCGTAAAATTTGACACAAAAGAACAATAAAAAGTGTACACGGAGCAAGTTCGATGGTCCGAAGTTTAGCTCTCTCTATGGTGGAGCTTTTAACGGTTTTGTCCATTTGTAACTGAAAGTCGTTGTTTTGTCATCGAAATAATCTACGAAGCATAAACTCATAAAGTTGGACATAGAAGAACAATAAAAAGTGTACACCGAGCAACTTTGATGGTCTGAAGTTGCTCAACTATCTCTATAGAGGTGCTTTTAACGGTTTTGTCCATTTGTAACTCAAAGTTGTTGTTTTGGCATCGAAATAATCTACGAAGCTTATACTCATAAAGTTGGACATAGAAGAACAATAAAAAGTGTACACCGAGCAACTTTGATGATGCGAAGTTGCTCAAATCTCTCTATGGAGGTGCTTTTAACGGTTTTGTAGATTTGTAACTGAAAGTTGTTGTTTTGGCATCGAAATAATCAACGGAGCTTATACTCGTAAAATTGGACATAGAAGAACAATAAAAAGTGTACACCGAGCAACTTCGATGGTCCGAAGTTGCTCAACTCTCTCTATGGAGGAGCTTTTAACGGTTTTGTCCATTTGTAACTGAAAGTCGTTGTTTTGGCATCGAGGTAATCTATGAAGCTTATATACTCATAAAGTTGGACATAGAAGAACAATAAAAAGTGTACACCGAGCAACTTTTATGGTCCGACGTTGCTCAACTCTCTCTATTGAGGTGCTTTTAACAGTTTTGTCCATTTGTAACTGAAAGTTGTTGTTTTGGCATCGAAATAATCTACAAAGCTTATAATCGTAAAATTGGACATGTAAGAACACTAAAAAGTGTACATCGAGCAAGTTTGTTGGTCCGAAGTTGCTCAACTCTATCTATGGATGAGCTTTTAACGGTTTTGTCCATTTGTAATAGAAAGTTGTTGTTTTGGCATCGAAATAATCTACGAAGCTTATACTCGTAAAATTGGACATAGAAGAACAATAAAAAATGTACACCGAGCAACTTTGATGTTCCGAAGTTGGTCAACTCTCTGTATAGTGGTGTTTTTAACGGTTTTGTCCATTCGTAATAGAAAGTTGTTGTTTTGACATCGAAATAATCTAGGATGCTTATTCTCGTAAAATTGGACATAGAAGAACAATAAAAAGTGTACACCGAGCAACTTTGATGTTCCGAAGTTGGTCAACTCTCTGTATAGTGGTGTTTTTAACGGTTTTGTCCATTTGTAACTGAAAGTCGTTGTTTTCGCATCGAAATAATCTACGAAGCTTATATACTCATAAAGTTGGACATAGAAGAACAATAAAAAGTGTACACCGGGCAACTTCGATGGTCCGAGGTTGCTCAACTCTCTCTATGGAGGTGCTTTTAACGGTTTTGTCCATTTGTAACTGAAAGTTGTTGTTTTGGCATCGAAATAATCTACAAAACTTATAATCGTAAAATTGGACATATAAGAACAATAAAAAGAGTACATCGAGCAAGTTTGATGGTCCGAAGTTGCTCAACTCTATCTATGGATGAGCTTTTAACGGTTTTGTCCATTTGTAATAGAAAGTTGTTCTTTTGTCATCGAAATAATCTACGAAGCTTATACTCGTAAAATTGGACATAGAAGAACAATAAAAAGTGTACACCGGGCAACTTTGATGTGCCGAAGTTGGTCAACTCTCTGTATAGTGGTGTTTTTGACGGTTTTGTTCATTCGTAATAGAAAGTTGTTGTTTTGACATCGAAATAATCTAGGATGCTTATTCTCGTAAAATTGGACATAGAAGAACAATGAAAAGTGTACACCGAGCATTTTTGATAGTCCGAAGTTGCTCAACTCTCTCTATGGAGGAGCTTTTAACGGTTTTGTCCATTTGTAACTGAAAGTTGTTGTTTTGGCATCGAAATAATCTACTATGCTTATACTCATAAAGTTGGACATAGAAGAACAATAAAAAGTGTACACCGAGCAACTTTGATGATCCGAAGTTGCTCAACTCTCTCGATGGAGGTGCTTTTAAAGGTTTTTTCGATTTGTAACTGAAAGTTGTTGTTTTGGCATCGAAGTAATCAACGAAGCTTATACTCATAAAATTTGACATAGAAGAACAATAAAAAGTGTACCACAACCAACTTTGATGGTCCGAAGTTGCTCAACTCTCTCTATGGAGGAGCTTCTAACGGTTTTGTCCATTTGTAACTGAAAGTCGTTGTTTTGGCATCGGAATAATCTACGAAGCTTAAACTCATAAAGTTGGACATAGAAGAACAATAAAAAGTGTACACCGACCAACTTTGATGGTCCGACGTTGCTCAACTCTCTCTATGGAGGTGCTTTTAACGGTTTTGTCCATTTGTAACTGAAAGTTGTTGTTTTGGCATCGAAATAATCTACAAAGCCTATAGTCATAAAATTTGACATATAAGAACAATAAAAAGTGTACATCGAGCAAGTTTGATGGTCCGAAGTTGCTCAACTCTATCTATGGATGAGCTTTTAACGGTTTTGTCCATTTGTAATAGAAAGTTGTTGTTTTGGCATCGAAATAATCTACGAAGCTTATATTCGTAAAATTGGACATAGAAGAACAATAAAAAGTGTTCACTGAGCGACTTTGATGGTCGGAAGTTGCTCAACTATCTCTATGGAGGAGCTTTTAACGGTTTTCTCCATTTGTCATAGAAAGTTGGAGTTTTGGTATCGAAATAATCTCGGAAGGTTATACTCGTAAAATTTGACACAAAAGAACAATAAAAAGTGTACACCGAGCAAGTTTGATGGTCCGAAGTTGAGCTCTCTCTATGGTGGAGGTTTTAACGGTTTTGTCCATTTGTAACTGAAAGTCGTTGTTTTGTCATCGAAATAATCTACGAAGCTTAAATTCATAAAGTTGGACATAGAAGAACAATAAAGTGTACACCGAGCAACTTTGATGGTCCGACTTTGCTCAAATCTCTCTATGGAGGTGCTTTTAACGGTTTTGTCCATTTGTAACTGAAAATTATTGTTTTGGCATCGGAATAATCTACGAAGCTTCTACTCTTAAAATTTGACATAGAAAAAGAACAAAAAGTGTAAATCGAGCAACTTTGATGGTCCGAAGTTGCTCAACTCTCTCTATGGAGGCGCTTTTAACGGTTTTGACCATTTGTAATTGAAAGTTGTTTTGGCATCGAAATAATCGACGAAGCTTATACTCGTAAAATTGGACATAGAAGAACAATAAAAAGTGTACACCGAGCAACTTTGATGGTTCTAAGTTGCTCAACCCTCTCTATGGAGGAGCTTTTAACGGTTTTGTCCATTTGTAACAGAACGTTGTTGTTTTGGCATCGAAATAATCGACGAAGCTTATACTCGTAAAATTGGACATAGAAGAACAATAAAAAGTGTACACCGAGCAACTTTGATGGTCCGAAGTTGCTCAACACTCTTTATGGAGGAGCTTTTAACGGTTTTGTCCATTTGTCATAGAAAGTTTGTGTTTTGGCATCGAAATAATTTCGGAACCTTATACTCGTTAAATTTGACATAGAGAACAATAAAAAGTGTACACCGAGCAACTTTGATGGTCCGAAGTTGCTCAACTCTCTCTATGGTCGAGCTTTTGACGGTTTTGTCTATTTGTAATATAAAGTTGTTGTTTTAGAATCGAAATAATCTACGAAGTTTATACACGTAAAATTGGACATAGATGAACAATAAAAAAGGTACACCGAGCAACTTTGATCTTCCGAAGTTGCTCAACTCTCTGTATAGTGGTGCTTTTAACTGTTTTGTCCATTCGTAATAGAAAGTTGTTGTTTTGACATCGAAATAATCTATGATGCTTATACTCGTAAAATTGGACATAGAAGAACAATAAAAAGTGCACACCGAGCATTTTTGATAGTCCGAAGTTGCTCAACTCTCTCCGTGGAGGAGCTTTTAATGATTTTGTCTATTTCTCATAGAAAGTTGATATTTTGGCATCGAAATAATCTCGGATGCTTATACTCGTAAAATTTGACATAAAAGAACAATAAAAAGTGTACGCCGAGCAACTTTGATGGTCCGAAGTTGCTCAACTCTCTCTATGGTGGAGCTTTTAACGGTTTTGTCCATTTGTAACTGAAAGTTATTGTTTTGGCATCGAAATAATCTACAAAGCTTATAATCGTAAAATTGGACATATAAGAACAATAAAAAGAGTACATCGAGCAAGTTTGATGGTCCGAAGTTGCTCAACTCTATCTATGAATGAGCTTTTAACGGTTTTGTCCATTTGTAATAGAAAGTTGTTGTTTTGGCATCGAAATAATCTACGAAGCTTATACTCGTAAAATTGGACATAGAAGAACAATAAAAAGTGTACACCGAGAAACTTTGATGTTCCGAAGTTGGTCAACTCTCTGTATAGTGGTGTTTTTGACGGTTTTGTGCATTCGTAATAGAAAGTTGTTGTTTTGGCATCGAAATATTCTAGGATGCTTATTCTCGTAACATTGGACAAATAAGAACAATAAAAAGTGTACACCGAGCATTTTTGATAGTTCGAAGTTGCTCAACTCTCTCTATGGAGGAGCTTTTAACGGTTTTGTCCATTTGTAACTGAAAGTTGTTGTTTTGGCATCGAAATAATCTACTATGATTATACTCATAAAGTTGGACATAGAAGAACAATAAAAAGTGTACACCGAGCAACTTTGATGATCCGAAGTTGCTCAACTCTCTCTATGGAGGTGCTTTTAACGTTTTTTTCGATTTGTAACTGAAAGTTGTTGTTTTGGCATCGAAATAATCAACGAAGCATATACTCATAAAATTTGACAAAGAAGAACAGTAAAAAGTGTACCCCGACCAACTTTGATGGTCCGAAGTTGCTCAACTCTCTCTATGGAGGAGCTTCTAACGGTTTTGTCCATTTGTAACTGAAAGTCGTTGTTTTGGCATCGAAATAATCTACGAAGCTTAAACTCATAAAGTTGGACATAGAAGAAAAATAAAAAGTGTACACCGACCAACTTTGATGGTCCGACGTTGCTCAACTCTCTCTTTGGAGGTGCTTTTAACGATTTTGTCCATTTGTAATTGAAAGTTGTTGTTTTGGCATCGAAATAATCTACAAAGCTTATAGTCGTAAAATTGGACATATAAGAACAATAAAAAGTGTACATCGAGCAAGTTTGATGGTCCGAAGTTGCTCAACTCTATCTACGGATGAGCTTTTAACGGTTTTGTCCATTTGTAATAGAAAGTTGTTGTTTTGGCATCGAAATAATCTACGAAGCTTATACTCGTAAAATTGGACATAGAAGAACAATAAAAAGTGTTCACTGAGCGACTTTGATGGTCCGAAGTTGCTCAACTATCTCTATGGAGGAGCTTTTAACGGTTTTCTCCATTTGTCATAGAAAGTTGGAGTTTTGGTATCGAAATAATCTCGGAAGGTTATACTCGTAAAATTTGACACAAAAGAACAATAAAAAGTGTACACCGAGCAAGTTTGATGGTCCGAAGTTGAGCTCTCTCTATGGTGGAGCTTTTAACGGTTTTGTCCATTTGTAACTGAAAGTCGTTGTTTTGTCATCGAAATAATCTACGAAGCTTAAACACATAAAGTTGGACATAGAAGAACAATAAAGTGTACACCGAGCAACTTTGATGGTCCGACGTTGCTCAACTCTCTCTATGGAGGTGCTTTTAACGGTTTTGTCCATTTATAACTGAAAGTTATTGTTTTGGCATCGGAATAATCTACGAAGCTTCTACTCTTAAAATTTGACATAGAAAAACAACAAAAAGTGTAAACCGAGCAACTTTGATGATCTGAAGTTGCTCAACTCTCTCTATGGAGGTGCTTTTAACGGTTTTGACCATTTGTAATTGAAAGTTGTTTTGGCATCGAAATAATCGACGAAGCTTATACTCGTAAAATTGGACATAGAAGAATAATAAAAAGTGTAAACCGAGCAACTTTGATAGTCCGAAGTTGCTCAACTCTCTCTATGGAGCAGCTTTTAACGGTTTTGTCCATTTGTAATAGAAAGTTGTTGTTTTGGCATCTAAATAATCTACGAAGCTTATACTCGTAAAATTGGACATAGAAGAACAATAAAAAATGTACACCGAGCAACTTTGATGGTCCGAAGTTGCTCAACTCTCTCTACGGAGGAGCTTTTAATGATTTTGTCCATTTTTAATAGAACGTTGTTGTTTTGGCATCGAAATAATCTACGAAGCTTATACTCGTAAAATTGGACATGGAAGAACAATAAAAATTGTACACGGAGCAACTTTGATGGTCCGAAGTTGCTCAACTCTCTTTATGGAGGAGCTTTTAACGGTTTTGTCCATTTGTCATAGAAAGTTTGTGTTTTGGCATCGAAATAATTTCGGAAGCTTATACTCGTTAAATTTGACATAGAGAACAATAAAAAGTGTACACCGAGCAACTTTGATGGTCCGAAGTTGCTCAACTCTCTCTATGGTCGAGCTTTTGACGGTTTTGTCTATTTGTAATATAAAGTTGTTGTTTTAGAATCGAAATAATCTACGAAGTTTATACACGTAAAATTTGACATAGATGAAAAATAAAAAAGGTACACCGAGCAACTTTGATCTTCCGAAGTTACTCAACTCTCTATATAGTGGTGCTTTTAACGGTTTTGTCCATTCGTAATAGAAAGTTGTTGTTTTGACATCGAAATAATCTATGATGCTTATACTCGTAAAATTGGACATAGAAGAGCAATAAAAAGTGTACACCGAGCATTTTTGATAGTCCGAAGTTGCTCAACTCTCTCTGTGGAGGAGCTTTTAACGATTTTGTCTATTTCTCATAGAAAGTTGATGTTTTGGCATCGAAATAATCTCGGATGCTTATACTCGTAAAATGTGACATAGAAGAAGAAAAAAAAGTGTACACGGAGCAACTTTGATGGTCCGAAGTTGCTCAACTCTCATTATGGAGGGGCTTTTAATGATTTTGTCCATTTATCATAGAAAGTTGGTGTTTTGGCATCGAAATAATCTCGGAAACTTATACTCGTTAAATTTGACATAGAAGAACAATAAAAAGTATACACCGACAACTTTGATGGTTCGAACTTGAGCTCTCTCTATGGTGGAGCTTTTAACGATTTTGTCAATTTGTAACAGAAAGTTATTGTTTTGGAATCGAAATAATCAACGAAGCTTATACTCGTAAAATTGGACATAGAAGAACAATAAAAAGTTTACACCGAGCAACTTTGATGGTCCAAAGTTTCTCAACTCTCTCTATGGAGGAGCTTTTAACGGTTTTGTCCATTTGTAACTGAAAGTTGTTGTTTTGGCATCGAAATAATCTACGAAGCTTATACTCATAAAGTTGGACATAGAAGAACAATAAAAAGTGTACACCGAGAAGCTTTGATGATCCGAAGTTGCTCAACTCTCTCTATGGAGGTGCTTTTAACGGTTTTGTCCATTTGTAATTGAAAGTTGCTGTTTGGCCATCGAAATAATCGAAGAAGCTTATACTCGTAAAATTGGACATAGAAGAACAATAAAAAGTGTACACCGAGGAACTTTGATGGTCCGAAGTTGCTCAACTCTCTCTACGGAGGAGCTTTTAACGGTTTTGTCCATTTGTAATAGAACATTGTTGTTTTGGCATCGAAATAATCTAGGAAGCTTATACTCGTAAAATTGGACATAGAAGAACAATAAAAAGAGCATACCGAGCAACTTTGATGGTCCGAAGTTGCTCAAATCTCTCTATCGAGGAGCTTTTAACGGTTTTGTCCATTTGTCATAGAAAGTTGGTGTTTTGGCATCGAAATAATTACGGAAGCTTATACTAGTAAAATTTGACGTAGAAGGACAATAAAAAGTGTACACCGGGCAACTTTAAAAGTCCGAAGTTGCTCAACTCTCTTTATGAGGAGATTTCAACGGTTTTTTCCATTTTTCATAGAAAGTCGATGTTTTGTCATCGAAATAATCTACGAGGCTTATACTCATAAAGTTGGACATAGAAGAACAATAAAAAGTGTACACCGAGCAACTTTGATGATCCGAAGTTGCTCAACTCTCTCTATGGAGGTGCTTTTAACGGTTTTGTCCATTTGTAATTGAAAGTTGTTGTTTGGCCATCGAAATAATCGAAGAAGCTTATACTCGTAAAATTGGACATAGAAGAACAATAAAAAATGTACACCGAGCAACTTTGATGATCCGAAGTTGCTCAACTCTCTCTATGGAGGTGCTTTTAACGGTTTTGTCCATTGTAATTGAAAGTTGTTGTTTGGCCATCAAAATAATCGAAGAAGCCTATACTCGTAAAATTTGACATAGAAGAACAATAAAAAGTGTACAACGAGCAACTTTTATGGTCCGAAGTTGCTCAACTCTCTTTATGGAGGAGCTTTTAATGGTTTTGTCCA
The DNA here is from genome assembly GCA_963580455.1 of Euonymus europaeus. Lineage (NCBI taxonomy): Eukaryota > Viridiplantae > Streptophyta > Magnoliopsida > Celastrales > Celastraceae > Euonymus > Euonymus europaeus. Next base: position 7,640,918 of record OY756965.1, read on the forward strand.
TTTGTCATAGAAAGTTGGTGTTTTGACATCGAAATAATTTTGGAAGCTTATACTCGTTAAATTTGACATAGAAGAACAATAAAAAGTGTACACCGAGCAACTTTGATGGTCCGAAGTTTCTCAACTCTCTCTATGGTCGAGCTTTTGATGGTTTTGTCTATTTGTAATAGAAAGTTGTTGTTTTGGAATCGAAATAATCTACGAAGTTTATACACGTAAAATTTGACATAGATGAACAATAAAAAGGGTAAACCGAGCAACTTTGATCTTCCGAAGTTGCTCAACTCTCTGTATAGTGGTGCTTTTAACGGTTTTGTCCATTCGTAATAGAAAGTTGTTGTTTTGACATCGAAATAATATATGATGCTTATATTCGTAAAATTGGATATAGAAGAACAATAAAAAGTGTACACCGAGCATTTTTGATAGTCCGAAGTTGGTCAACTCTCTCTGTGGAGGAGCTTTTAACGATTTTGTCGATCTCTCATAGAAAGTTGGTGTTTTGGTATCGAAATAATGTCGGATGCTTATACTCGTAAAATTTGACATAGAAGAACAATAAAAAGTGTACACGGAGCAACTTTGATGGTCCGAAGTTGCTCAACTCTCTTTATGGAGGGGCTTTTAATGATTTTGTCCATTTGTCATAGAAAGTTGGTGTCTTGGCATCGAAATAATCTCGGAAGCTTATACTCGTTAAATTTGACATAGAAGAGCAATAAAAAGTGTACACAGAGCAACATTGATGGTCCGAATATGAGCTCTCTCTATGGTGGAGCTTTTAACAATTTTGTCAATTTATAACAGAAAGTTGTTGTTTTGGAATCGAAATAATCGACGAAGCTTATACTCGTAAAATTGGACATAGAAGAACAATAAAAAGTTTACACCGAGCAACTTTGATGGTCCGAAGTTGCTCTACTCTCTCTATGGAGGAGCTTTTAACGGTTCTTTCCATTTGTAACTGAAAGTTGTTGTTTTGGCATTGAAATAATCTACGAAGCTTATACTCATAAAGTTGGACATAGAAGAACAATAAAAAGTGTACATCGAGCAAGTTTGATGGTCCGAAGTTGCTCAACTCTCTCTATGGTGGAGCTTTTCACGGTTTTGTCTATTTGTAAATGAAAGTTGTTGTTTTGGAATCAAAATAATCTATGAAGCTTATACTCGTAAAATTTGACATAGAAGAACAATAAAAAGGGTACACCGAGCAACTTTGATATTCCGACGTTGCTCAACTCTCTGTATAGTGTTGCTTCTAACGGTTTTGTCCATTCGTAATGGAAAGTTGTTGTTTTGACATCGAAATAATCTTGGATGCTTATACTCGTAAAATTGGACATAGAAGAACGATAAAAAGTGTTCACCGATCATTTTTGATGGTCCGAAGTTGCTCAACTCTCTCTGTAGAGGAGCTTTTGACGATTTTGTCCATTTCTCATAGAAAGTTGGTGTTTTGGCATCGAAATAATCTCGAAAGCTTATGCTCATTAAATTTGACATAGTAGAAAAATAAAATGTGTACGCCGAGCAACTTTGATGGTCCGAAGTTGCTCAACTCTCTTTATGGAGGAGCTTTTAACGTTTTTGGCCATTTGTCATAGAAAGTTGGTGTTTTGGCATCGAAATAATCTCGGAAGCTTATACTCGTTAAATTTGACATATAAGAACAATAAAAAGTGTACGCCGAGCAACTTTGATGGTCCGAAGTTGCTCAACTCTCTCTATGGTGGAGCTTTTAACGGTTTGTCCATTTTTAACTGAAAGTTGTTGTTTTGGCATCAAAATAATCTACGAAGCTTATAATCGTAACATTGGACATAAAAGAACAATAAAAAGTGTACACCGACCAACTTTGATGGTCCGATGTTGAGCTCTCTCTATTGAAGGTCCGAAGTTGCTCAACTCTCTCTATGGAGGAGCTTTTGACGGTTTTGTCTATTTGTAATAGAAAGTTGTTGTTTTGGAATCAAAATAATCTATGAAGCTTATACTCGTAAAATTTGACATAGAAGAACAATAAAAAGGGTACATCGAGCAACTTTGATGTTCCGACGTTGCTCAACTCTCTGTATAGTGTTGCTTCTAACGGTTTTGTCCCTTCGTAATGGAAAGTTGTTGTTTTGACATCGAAATAATCTAGGATGCTTATACTCGTTAAATTTGACATAGAAGAACAATAAAAAGTGTACACCGAGCAACTTTGATGGTCCGAATTGCTCAACTCTCTCTATGGTGGAGCTTTTGACGGTTTTGTCTATTTGTAAATGAAAGTTGTTGTTTTGGAATCAAAATAATCTATGAAGCTTATACTCGTAAAATTTGACATAGAAGAACAATTAAAGGGGTACACCAAGCAACTTTGATATTCCGACGTTGCTCAACTCTCTGTATAGTGTTGCTTCTAACGTTTTGTCCATTCGTAATGGAAAGTTATTGTTTTGACATCGAAATAATCTAGGATGCTTATACTCGTAAAATTGGACATAGAAGAACGATAAAAAGTGTGCACCGAGCATTTTCGATGGTCCGAAGTTGCTCAACTCTCTCTGTATAGGAGCTTTTAACGATTTTGTCCATTTCTCATAGAAAGTTGGTGTTTTGGAATCGAAATAATCTTGGATGCTTATACTCGTAAAATTGGACATAGAAGAACGATAAAAAGTGTGCACCGAGCATTTTTGATGGTCTGAAGTTGCTCAACTCTCTCTGTAGAGGAGCTTTTAACGATTTTGTCCATTTCTCATAGAAAGTTGGTGTTTTGGCATCGAAATAATCTCGGATGCTTATACTCGTAAAATTGGACATAAAGGAACGATAAAAAGATTGCACCGAGCATTTTAGATGGTCCGAAGTTGCACAACTCTCTATGTAGAGGAGCTTTTAACGATTTTGTCAATTTCTCATAGAAAGTTGGTGTTTTGGCATCGAAATAATCTCGGATGCTTATACTCGTAAAATTTGACATAGAAGAACAATAAAAAGTGTACACGGAGCAAATTTGATTGTCCGAAGTTGCTCAACTCTCTTTGTGGTGGAGCTTTTAACGGTTTTGTCCATTTGTCGTAGAAACTTGCTATTTTGGCATCAAAATAATCTCGGAAGCTTATACTCGTTAAATTTAACATAGAAGAAAAATAAAAAGTGTACGCCGAGCAACTTTGATGGTTCGAAGTTGCTCAACTCTCTTTATGGAGGAGATTTTAACGGTTTTGGCCATTTGTCATAGAAAGTTGGTGTTTTGGCATCGAAATAATCTCGGAAGCTTATACTCTTTAAATTTGACATATAAGAATAATAAAAAGTGTACGCCGAGCAACTTTGATGGTCCGAAGTTGCTCAACTCTCTCTATGGTGGAGCTTTTAACGGTTATGTCCATTTGTAACTGAAAGTTATTGTTTTGGCATCGAAATAATCTACGAAGCTTATAATCGTAACATTGGACAAAGAAGAATAATAAAAAGTTTACACCGACCAACTTTGATGGTCCGAAGTTGAGCTCTCTCTATGGTGGAGGTTTTAACGGTTTTGTCTATTTGTAATAGAAAGTTGTTGTTTTGTCATCAAAATAATCTATGAAGCTTATACTCGTAAAATTTGACATAGAAAAATAATAAAAAGTGTAAACCGAGCAACTTTGAAGGTCCGTAGTTGCTCAACTCTCTCTATGGAGGTGCTTTTAACGGTTTTGTCCATTTGTAACTGAAAGTTGTTGTCTTGGCATCGAAATAATCTACAAATCTTATACTCGTAAAATTGGACATAGAAGAACAATAAAAAGTGTACATCGAGCAACTTTCATGGTCCGAAGTTGCTCAACTCTATCTATGGTGGAGCTTTTGACGGTTTTGTCTATTTGTAATAGAAAGTTGTTGTTTTTGGAAACAAAATAATCTATGAAGCTTATACTCGTAAAATTTGACATAGAAGAACAATAAAAAGGGTACACCGAGCAACTTTGATGTTCCGACGTTGCTCAACTCTCTGTATAGTGTTGCTTCTAACGGTTTTCTCAATTCGTAATGGAAAGTTGTTGTTTTGACATCGAAATAATCTTGGATGCTTATACTCGTAAAATTGGACATAGAAGAACGATAAAAAGTGTGCACCGAGCAATTTTGATGGTCCAAAGTTGCTCAACTCTCTCTGTAGAGGAGCTTTTAACGATTTTGTCCATTTCTCATAGAAAGTTGGTGTTTTGGCATCGAAATAATCTCGGATGCTTATACTCGTAAAATTGGACACAGAAGAACGATAAAAAGTGTGCACCGAGCATTTTTGATGGTCCGAAGTTGCTCAACTCTCTTTGTAGAGGAGCTTTTAACGATTTTGTCCATTTCTCATAGAAAGTTGGTGTTTTGGCATCGAAATAATCTCGGATGCTTATAGTCGTAAAAGTTGACATAGAAGAACAATAAAAAGTGTACACGGAGCAACTTTGATGGTCCGAAGTTGCTCGACTCTCTTTATGGAGGTGCTTTTAACGTTTTTGTCCATTTCTCAAAAAAAGTTGGTGTTTTGGCATCGAAATAATCTCGAAAGCTTATACTCGTTAAATTTGACATAGAAGAAAAATAAAATGTGTACGCCGAGCAACTTTGATGGTCCGAAGTTGCTCAACTCTCTTTATTGGAGGAGCTTTTAACGATTTTGGCCATTTGTCATAGAAAGTTGGTGTTTTGGCATCGAAATAATCTCGGAAGCTTATAATCGTAAAATTGGACATAGAAGAACAATAAAAAGTGTACATCGAGCAAGTTTGATAGTCCGAAGTTGCTCAACTCTATCTATGGATGAGCTTTTAATGGTTTTTTCCATTTATAATAGAAAGTTGTCGTTTTGGCATCGAAATAATCTACGAAGCTTATACAAGTAAAATCGGACGTAGAAGAACAATAAAAAGTGTACACCGAGCAACTTTGATGGTCCGAAGTTGCTCAACTCTGTCTATGGTGGAGCTTTTGACGGTTTTGTCTATTTGTAATAGAAAGTTGTTGTTTTGGAATCAAAATAATCTATGAAGCTTATACTCGTAAAATTTGACATAGAAGAACAATAAAAAGGGTACACCGAGAACTTTGATGTTCTGACGTTGCTCAACTCTCTGTATAGTGTTGCTTCTAACGGTTTTTTCCCTTCGTAATGGAAAGTTGTTATTTTGACATCGAAATAATCTAGGATGCTTATACTCATTAAATTTGACATAGAAGAACAATAAAAGGTGTACACCGAGCAACTTTGATTGTCCGAATTGCTTAACTCTCTCTATGGTGGAGCTTTTGACGGTTTTGTCTATTTGTAATAGAAAGTTCTTGTTTTGGAATCAAAATAATCTATGAAGCTTATACTCGTAAAATTTGACATAGAAGAACAATAAAAGGGTTACACCAAGCAACTTTGATATACCGACGTTGCTCAACTCTCTGTATAGTGTTGCTTCTAACGGTTTTGACCATTCGTAATGGAAAGTTATTGTTTTGACATCGAAATAATCTAGGATGCTTATACTCGTAAAATTGGACATAGAAGAACGATAAAAAGTGTGCACCGAGCATTTTCGATGGTCCGAAGTTGCTCAACTCTCTCTGTATAGGAGCTTTTAACGATTTTGTCAATTTCTCATAGAAAGTTGGTGTTTTGGAATCGAAATAATCTTGGATGCTTATACTCGTAAAATTGGACATAGAAGAACGATAAAAAGTGTGCACCGAGCATTTTTGATGGTCTGAAGTTGCTCAACTCTCTCTGTAGAGGAGCTTTTAACGATTTTGTCGATTTATCATAGAAAGTTGGTGTTTTGGCATCGAAATAATCTCGGATGCTTATACTCGTAAAATTTGACATAGAAGAACAATAAAAAGTGTACACGGAGCAAATTTGATGGTCCGAAGTTGCTCAACTCTCTTTATGGAGGAGCTTTTAACGGTTTTGTCCATTTGTCATAGAAAGTTGGTGTTTTGGCATCGAAATAACCTCGGAAGCTTATACTCGTTAAATTTAACATAGAAGAAAAATAAAAAGTGTACGCCGAGCAACTTTGATGGTTCGAAGTTGCTCAACTCTCTTTATGGAGGAGATTTTAACGGTTTTGGCCATTTGTCATAGAAAGTTGGTGTTTTGGCATCGAAATAATCTCGGATGCTTATACTCGTAAAATTGGACATAGAAGAACGATAAAAAGTGTGCACCGAGCATTTTTGATGGTCCGAAGTTGCTCAACTCTCTTTGTAGAGGAGCTTTTAACGATTTTGTCCATTTCTCATAGAAAGTTGGTGTTTTGGCATCGAAATAATCTCGGATGCTTATACTCGTAAAAGTTGACATAGAAGAACAATAAAAAGTGTACACGGAGCAACTTTGATGGTCCGAAGTTGCTCGAATCTCTTTATGGAGGTGCTTTTAACGGTTTTGTCCATTTCTCATAAAAAGTTGGTGTTTTGGCATCGAAATAATCTCGAAAGCTTATACTCGTTAAATTTGACATAGAAGAAAAATAAAATGTGTACGCCGAGCAACTTTGATGGTCCGAAGTTGCTCAACTCTCTTTATTGGAGGAGCTTTTAACGATTTTGGCCATTTGTCATAAAAAGTTGGTGTTTTTGGCATCGAAATAATCTAGGAAGCTTATAATCGTAACATTGGACATAGAAGAATAATAAAAAGTTTACACCGACCAACTTTGATGGTCCGAAGTTGAGCTCTCTCTATGGTGGAGGTTTTAACAGTTTTGTCTATTTGTAATAGAAAGTTGTTGTTTTGTCATCTAAATAATCTACGAAGCTTCTACTCGTAAAATTTGACATAGAAAAATAATAAAAAGTGTAAACCGAGCAACTTTGATGGTCCGAAGTTGCTCAACTCTCTCTATGGAGGTGCTTTTAACGGTTTTGTCCATTTGTAACTTAAAGTTGTTGTCTTGGCATCGAAATAATCTACAAAGCTTATACTCGTAAAATTTAACATAGAAGAACAATAAAAAGGGTACACCGAGCAACTTTGATGTTCCGACGTTGCTCAACTCTCTGTATAGTGTTGCTTCTAACGGTTTTTTCCCTTCGTAATGGAAAGTTGTTGTTTTGACATCGAAATAATCTAGGATGCTTATACTCGTTAAATTTGACATAGAAGAACAATAAAAGGTGTACACCGAGCAACTTTGATTGTCCGAATTGCTCAACTCTCTCTATGGTGGAGCTTTTGACGGTTTTGTCTATTTGTAATAGAAAGTTCTTGTTTTGGAATCAAAATAATCTATGAAGCTTATACTCGTAAAATTTGACATAGAAGAACAATAAAAAGGGTACACCGAGCAACTTTGATATTCCGACGTTGCTCAACTCTCTGTATAGTGTTGCTTCTAACGGTTTTGTCCATTCGTAATGGAAAGTTATTGTTTTGACATCGAAATAATCTAGGATGCTTATACTCGTAAAATTGGACATAGAAGAACGATAAAAAGTGCGCACCGAGCATTTTCGATGGTCCGAAGTTGCTAAACTCTCTCTGTATAGGAGCTTTTAACGATTTTGTCAATTTCTCATAGAAAGTTGGTGTTTTGGAATCGAAATAATCTTGGATGCTTATACTCGTAAAATTGGACATAGAAGAACGATAAAAAGTGTGCACCGAGCATTTTTGATGGTCTGAAGTTGCTCAACTCTCTCTGTAGAGGAGCTTTTAACGATTTTGTCCATTTCTCATAGAAAGTTGGTGTTTTCGCATCGAAATAATCTCGGATGCTTATACTCGTAAAATTGGACATAGAGGAACGATAAAAAGATTGCACCGAGCATTTTAGATGGTCCGAAGTTGCACAACTCTCTATGTAGAGGAGCTTTTAACGATTTTGTCAATTTCTCATAGAAAGTTGGTGTTTTGGCATCGAAATAATCTCGGATGCTTATACTCGTAAAATTTGACATAGAAGAACAATAAAAAGTGTACACGGAGCAAATTTGATGGTCCGAAGTTGCTCAACTCTCTTTATGGAGGAGCTTTTAACGGTTTTGTCCATTTGTCGTAGAAACTTGCTGTTTTGGCATCAAAATAATCTCGGAAGCTTATACTCGTTAAATTTAACATAGAAGAAAAATAAAAAGTGTACGCCGAGCAACTTTGATGGTTCGAAGTTGCTCAACTCTCTTTATGGAGGAGATTTTAACGGTTTTGGCCATTTGTCATAGAAAGTTGGTGTTTTGGCATCGAAATAATCTCGGAAGCTTATACTCTTTAAATTTGACATTTAAGAATAATAAAAAGTGTACGCCGAGCAACTTTGATGGTCCGAAGTTGCTCAACTCTCTCTATGGTGGAGCTTTTAACGGTTATGTCCATTTGTAACTGAAAGTTATTGTTTTGGCATCGAAATAATCTACGAAGCTTATAATCGTAACATTGGACAAAGAAGAATAATAAAAAGTTTACACCGACCAACTTTGATGGTCCGAAGTTGAGCTCTCTCTATGGTGGAGGTTTTAACGGTTTTGTCTATTTGTAATAGAAAGTTGTTGTTTTGTCATCAAAATAATCTATGAAGCTTATACTCGTAAAATTTGACATAGAAAAATAATAAAAAGTGTAAACCGAGCAACTTTGAAGGTCCGTAGTTGCTCAACTCTCTCTATGGAGGTGCTTTTAACGGTTTTGTCCATTTGTAACTGAAAGTTGTTGTCTTGGCATCGAAATAATCTACAAATCTTATACTCGTAAAATTGGACATAGAAGAACAATAAAAAGTGTACATCGAGCAACTTTCATGGTCCAAAGTTGCTCAACTCTATCTATGGTGGAGCTTTTGACGGTTTTGTCTATTTGTAATAGAAAGTTGTTGTTTTTGGAAACAAAATAATCTATGAAGCTTATACTCGTAAAATTTGACATAGAAGAACAATAAAAAGGGTACACCGAGCAACTTTGATGTTCCGACGTTGCTCAACTCTCTGTATAGTGTTGCTTCTAACGGTTTTCTCAATTCGTAATGGAAAGTTGTTGTTTTGACATCGAAATAATCTTGGATGCTTATACTCGTAAAATTAGACACAGAAGAACGATAAAAAGTGTGCACCGAGCATTTTTGATTGTCCGAAGTTGCTCAACTCTCTCTGTAGAGGAGCTTTTAACGATTTTGTCCATTTCTCATAGAAAGTTGGTGTTTTGGCATCGAAATAATCTCGGATGCTTATACTCGTAAAATTGGACATAGAAGAACGATAAAAAGTGTGCACCGAGCATTTTTGATGGTCCGAAGTTGCTCAACTCTCTTTGTAGAGGAGCTTTTAACGATTTTGTCCATTTCTCATAGAAAGTTGGTGTTTTGGCATCGAAATAATCTCGGATGCTTATAGTCGTAAAAGTTGACATAGAAGAACAATAAAAAGTGTACACGGAGCAACTTTGATGGTCCGAAGTTGCTCGAATCTCTTTATGGAGGTGCTTTTAACGGTTTTGTCCATTTCTCATAAAAAGTTGGTGTTTTGGCATCGAAATAATCTCGAAAGCTTATACTCGTTAAATTTGACATAGAAGAAAAATAAAATGTGTACGCCGAGCAACTTTGATGGTCCGAAGTTGCTCAACTCTCCTTATTGGAGGAGCTTTTAACGATTTTGGCCATTTGTCATAGAAAGTTGGTGTTTTGGCATCGAAATAATCTCGGAAGCTTATACTCGTAAAATTGGACATAGAAGAACAATAAAAAGTGTACATCGAGCAAGTTTGATAGTCCGAAGTTGCTCAACTCTATCTATGGATGAGCTTTTAATGGTTTTTTCCATTTATAATAGAAAGTTGTTGTTTTGGCATCGAAATAATCTACGAAGCTTATACTAGTAAAATCGGACGTAGAAGAACAATAAAAAGTGTACACCGAGCAACTTTGATGGTCCGAAGTTGCTCAACTCTGTCTATGCTGGAGCTTTTGACGGTTTTGTCTATTTGTAATAGAAAGTTGTTGTTTTGGAATCAAAATAATCTATGAAGCTTATACTCGTAAAATTTGACATAGAAGAACAATAAAAAGGGTACACCGAGCAACTTTGATGTTCCGACGTTGCTCAACTCTCTGTATAGTGTTGCATCTAACGGTTTTTTCCCTTCGTAATGGAAAGTTGTTGTTTTGACATCGAAATAATCTAGGATGCTTATACTCGTTAAATTTGACATAGAAGAACAATAAAAGGTGTACACCGAGCAACTTTGATTGTCCGAATTGCTCAACTCTCTCTATGGTGGAGCTTTTGACGGTTTTGTCTATTTGTAATAGAAAGTTCTTGTTTTGGAATCAAAATAATCTATGAAGCTTATACTCATAAAATTTGACATAGAAGAACAATAAAAAGGGTACACCGAGCAACTTTGATGTTCCGACGTTGCTCAACTCTCTGTATAGTGTTGCTTCTAACGGTTTTGTCCATTCGTAATGGAAAGTTGTTGTTTTGACATCGAAATAATCTAGGATGCTTATACTCGTAAAATTGGACATAGAAAAACCATAAAAAGTGTGCACCGAGCATTTTTGATGGTCCGAAGTTGCTCAACTCTCTCTGTATAGGAGCTTTTAATGATTTTGTCCATTTCTCATAGAAAGTTGGTGTTTTGGCATCGAAATAATCTCGGATGCTTATACTCGTAAAATTGGACATAGAAGAACGATAAAAAGTGTGAACCGAGCATTTTTGATGGTCCGAAGTTGCTCAACTCTCTCTGTAGAGGAGCTTTTAACGATTTTGTCGATTTCTCATAGAAAGTTGGTGTTTTGGCATCGAAATAATCTCTGATGCTTATACTCGTAAAATTGGACATAGAGGAACGATAAAAAGTGTGCACCGAGCATTTTTGATGGTCCGAAGTTGCTCAACTCTCTCTGTAGAGGGGCGTTTAACGATTTTTTCAATTTCTCATAGAAAGTTGGTGTTTTGGCCTCGAAATAATCTCGGATGCTTATACTCGTAAAATTTGACATAGAAGAACAATAAAAAGTGTACACGAAGCAAATTTGATGGTCCGAAGTTGCTCAACTCTCTTTATGGAGGAGCTTTTAGCGGTTTTGTCCGTTTGTCGTAGAAACTTGGTGTTTTGGCGTCGAAATAATCTCGGAAGCTTATACTCGTTAAATTTGACATAGAAAAAAAATAAAAAGTGTACGCCGAGCAACTTTGATGGTCCGAAGTTGCTCAACTCTCTCTATGGTGGAGCTTTTACCGATTTTGTCCATTTGTAACTGAAAGTTATTGTTTTGGCATCGAAATAATCTAGGAAGCTTATAATCGTAACATTGGACATAGAAGAATAATAAAAAGTTTACACCGACCAACTTTGATGGTACGAAGTTGAGCTCTCTCTATGGTGGAGGTTTTAACAGTTTTGTCTATTTGTAGTAGAAAGTTGTTGTTTTGTCATCTAAATAATCTACGAAGCTTCTACTCGTAAAATTTGACATAGAAAAATAATAAAAAGTGTAAACCGAGCAACTTTGATGGTCCGAAGTTGCTCAACTCTCTCTATGGAGGTGCTTTTAACGGTTTTGTCCATTTGTAACTGAAAGTTGTTGTCTTGGCATCGAAATAATCTACAAAGCTTATACTCGTAAAATTTAACATAGAAGAACAATAAAAAGGGTACACCGAGCAACTTTGATGTTCCGACGTTGCTCAACTCTCTGTATAGTGTTGCTTCTAACGGTTTTTTCCCTTCGTAATGGAAAGTTGTTGTTTTGACATCGAAATAATCTAGGATGCTTATACTCGTTAAATTTGACATAGAAGAACAATAAAAGGTGTACACCGAGCAACTTTGATTGTCCGAATTGCTCAACTCTCTCTATGGTGGAGCTTTTGACGGTTTTGTCTATTTGTAATAGAAAGTTCTTGTTTTGGAATCAAAATAATCTATGAAGCTTATACTCGTAAAATTTGACATAGAAGAACAATAAAAAGGGTACACCGAGCAACTTTGATATTCCGACGTTGCTCAACTCTCTGTATAGTGTTGCTTCTAACGGTTTTGTCCATTCGTAATGGAAAGTTATTGTTTTGACATCGAAATAATCTAGGATGCTTATACTCGTAAAATTGGACATAGAAGAACGATAAAAAGTGCGCACCGAGCATTTTCGATGGTCCGAAGTTGCTAAACTCTCTCTGTATAGGAGCTTTTAACGATTTTGTCAATTTCTCATAGAAAGTTGGTGTTTTGGAATCGAAATAATCTTGGATGCTTAAACTCGTAAAACTGGACATAGAAGAACGATAAAAAGTGTGCACCGAGCATTTTTGATGGTCTGAAGTTGCTCAACTCTCTCTGTAGAGGAGCTTTTAACGATTTTGTCAATTTCTCATAGAAAGTTGGTGTTTTGGCATCGAAATAATCTCGGATGCTTATACTCGTAAAATTGGACATAGAGGAACGATAAAAAGATTGCACCGAGCATTTTAGATGGTCCGAAGTTGCACAACTCTCTATGTAGAGGAGCTTTTAACGATTTTGTCAATTTCTCATAGAAAGTTGGTGTTTTGGCATCGAAATAATCTCGGATGCTTATACTCGTAAAATTGGACATAGAGGAACGATAAAAAGATTGCACCGAGCATTTTAGATGGTCCGAAGTTGCACAACTCTCTATGTAGAGGAGCTTTTAACGATTTTGTCAATTTCTCATAGAAAGTTGGTGTTTTGGCGTCGAAATAATCTCGGATGCTTATACTCGTAAAATTTGACATAGAAGAACAATAAAAAGTGTACACGGAGCAAATTTGATGGTCCGAAGTTGCTCAACTCTCTTTATGGAGGAGCTTTTAACGGTTTTGTCCATTTGTCGTAGAAACTTGCTGTTTTGGCATCAAAATAATCTCGGAAGCTTATACTCGTTAAATTTAACATAGAAGAAAAATAAAAAGTGTACGCCGAGCAACTTTGATGGTTCGAAGTTGCTCAACTCTCTTTATGGAGGAGATTTTAACGGTTTTGGCCATTTGTCATAGAAAGTTGGTGTTTTGGCATCGAAATAATCTCGGAAGCTTATACTCTTTAAATTTGACATTTAAGAATAATAAAAAGTGTACGCCGAGCAACTTTGATGGTCCGAAGTTGCTCAACTCTCTCTATGGTGGAGCTTTTAACGGTTATGTCCATTTGTAACTGAAAGTTATTGTTTTGGCATCGAAATAATCTACGAAGCTTATAATCGTAACATTGGACAAAGAAGAATAATAAAAAGTTTACACCGACCAACTTTGATGGTCCGAAGTTGAGCTCTCTCTATGGTGGAGGTTTTAACGGTTTTGTCTATTTGTAATAGAAAGTTGTTGTTTTGTCATCAAAATAATCTATGAAGCTTATACTCGTAAAATTTGACATAGAAAAATAATAAAAAGTGTAAACCGAGCAACTTTGAAGGTCCGTAGTTGCTCAACTCTCTCTATGGAGGTGCTTTTAACGGTTTTGTCCATTTGTAACTGAAAGTTGTTGTCTTGGCATCGAAATAATCTACAAAGCTTATACTCGTAAAATTTAACATAGAAGAACAATAAAAAGGGTACACCGAGCAACTTTGATGTTCCGACGTTGCTCAACTCTCTGTATAGTGTTGCTTCTAACGGTTTTTTCCCTTCGTAATGGAAAGTTGTTGTTTTGACATCGAAATAATCTAGGATGCTTATACTCGTTAAATTTGACATAGAAGAACAATAAAAGGTGTACACCGAGCAACTTTGATTGTCCGAATTGCTCAACTCTCTCTATGGTGGAGCTTTTGACGGTTTTGTCTATTTGTAATAGAAAGTTCTTGTTTTGGAATCAAAATAATCTATGAAGCTTATACACGTAAAATTTGACATAGAAGAACAATAAAAAGGGTACACCGAGCAACTTTGATATTCCGACGTTGCTCAACTCTCTGTATAGTGTTGCTTCTAACGGTTTTGTCCATTCGTAATGGAAAGTTATTGTTTTGACATCGAAATAATCTAGGATGCTTATACTCGTAAAATTGGACATAGAAGAACGATAAAAAGTGCGCACCGAGCATTTTCGATGGTCCGAAGTTGCTAAACTCTCTCTGTATAGGAGCTTTTAACGATTTTGTCAATTTCTCATAGAAAGTTGGTGTTTTGGAATCGAAATAATCTTGGATGCTTAAACTCGTAAAACTGGACATAGAAGAACGATAAAAAGTGTGCACCGAGCATTTTTGATGGTCTGAAGTTGCTCAACTCTCTCTGTAGAGGAGCTTTTAACGATTTTGTCAATTTCTCATAGAAAGTTGGTGTTTTGGCATCGAAATAATCTCGGATGCTTATACTCGTAAAATTGGACATAGAGGAACGATAAAAAGATTGCACCGAGCATTTTAGATGGTCCGAAGTTGCACAACTCTCTATGTAGAGGAGCTTTTAACGATTTTGTCAATTTCTCATAGAAAGTTGGTGTTTTGGCATCGAAATAATCTCGGATGCTTATACTCGTAAAATTGGACATAGAGGAACGATAAAAAGATTGCACCGAGCATTTTAGATGGTCCGAAGTTGCACAACTCTCTATGTAGAGGAGCTTTTAACGATTTTGTCAATTTCTCATAGAAAGTTGGTGTTTTGGCGTCGAAATAATCTCGGATGCTTATACTCGTAAAATTTGACATAGAAGAACAATAAAAAGTGTACACGGAGCAAATTTGATGGTCCGAAGTTGCTCAACTCTCTTTATGGAGGAGCTTTTAACGGTTTTGTCCATTTGTCGTAGAAACTTGCTGTTTTGGCATCAAAATAATCTCGGAAGCTTATACTCGTTAAATTTAACATAGAAGAAAAATAAAAAGTGTACGCCGAGCAACTTTGATGGTTCGAAGTTGCTCAACTCTCTTTATGGAGGAGATTTTAACGGTTTTGGCCATTTGTCATAGAAAGTTGGTGTTTTGGCATCGAAATAATCTCGGAAGCTTATACTCTTTAAATTTGACATTTAAGAATAATAAAAAGTGTACGCCGAGCAACTTTGATGGTCCGAAGTTGCTCAACTCTCTCTATGGTGGAGCTTTTAACGGTTATGTCCATTTGTAACTGAAAGTTATTGTTTTGGCATCGAAATAATCTACGAAGCTTATAATCGTAACATTGGACAAAGAAGAATAATAAAAAGTTTACACCGACCAACTTTGATGGTCCGAAGTTGAGCTCTCTCTATGGTGGAGGTTTTAACGGTTTTGTCTATTTGTAATAGAAAGTTGTTGTTTTGTCATCAAAATAATCTATGAAGCTTATACTCGTAAAATTTGACATAGAAAAATAATAAAAAGTGTAAACCGAGCAACTTTGAAGGTCCGTAGTTGCTCAACTCTCTCTATGGAGGTGCTTTTAACGGTTTTGTCCATTTGTAACTGAAAGTTGTTGTCTTGGCATCGAAATAATCTACAAAGCTTATACTCGTAAAATTTAACATAGAAGAACAATAAAAAGGGTACACCGAGCAACTTTGATGTTCCGACGTTGCTCAACTCTCTGTATAGTGTTGCTTCTAACGGTTTTTTCCCTTCGTAATGGAAAGTTGTTGTTTTGACATCGAAATAATCTAGGATGCTTATACTCGTTAAATTTGACATAGAAGAACAATAAAAGGTGTACACCGAGCAACTTTGATTGTCCGAATTGCTCAACTCTCTCTATGGTGGAGCTTTTGACGGTTTTGTCTATTTGTAATAGAAAGTTCTTGTTTTGGAATCAAAATAATCTATGAAGCTTATACTCGTAAAATTTGACATAGAAGAACAATAAAAAGGATACACCGAGCAACTTTGATATTCCGACGTTGCTCAACTCTCTGTATAGTGTTGCTTCTAACGGTTTTGTCCATTCGTAATGGAAAGTTATTGTTTTGACATCGAAATAATCTAGGATGCTTATACTCGTAAAATTGGACATAGAAGAACGATAAAAAGTGCGCACCGAGCATTTTCGATGGTCCGAAGTTGCTAAACTCTCTCTGTATAGGAGCTTTTAACGATTTTGTCAATTTCTCATAGAAAGTTGGTGTTTTGGAATCGAAATAATCTTGGATGCTTATACTCGTAAAATTGGACATAGAAGAACGATAAAAAGTGTGCACCGAGCATTTTTGATGGTCTGAAGTTGCTCAACTCTCTCTGTAGAGGAGCTTTTAACGATTTTGTCAATTTCTCATAGAAAGTTGGTGTTTTGGCATCGAAATAATCTCGGATGCTTATACTCGTAAAATTGGACATAGAGGAACGATAAAAAGATTGCACCGAGCATTTTAGATGGTCCGAAGTTGCACAACTCTCTATGTAGAGGAGCTTTTAACGATTTTGTCAATTTCTCATAGAAAGTTGGTGTTTTGGCATCGAAATAATCTCGGATGCTTATACTCGTAAAATTGGACATAGAGGAACGATAAAAAGATTGCACCGAGCATTTTAGATGGTCCGAAGTTGCACAACTCTCTATGTAGAGGAGCTTTTAACGATTTTGTCAATTTCTCATAGAAAGTTGGTGTTTTGGCGTCGAAATAATCTCGGATGCTTATACTCGTAAAATTTGACATAGAAGAACAATAAAAAGTGTACACGGAGCAAATTTGATGGTCCGAAGTTGCTCAACTCTCTTTATGGAGGAGCTTTTAACGGTTTTGTCCATTTGTCGTAGAAACTTGCTGTTTTGGCATCAAAATAATCTCGGAAGCTTATACTCGTTAAATTTAACATAGAAGAAAAATAAAAAGTGTACGCCGAGCAACTTTGATGGTTCGAAGTTGCTCAACTCTCTTTATGGAGGAGATTTTAATGGTTTTGGCCATTTGTCATAGAAAGTTGGTGTTTTGGCATCGAAATAATCTCGGAAGCTTATACTCTTTAAATTTGACATTTAAGAATAATAAAAAGTGTACGCCGAGCAACTTTGATGGTCCGAAGTTGCTCAACTCTCTCTATGGTGGAGCTTTTAACGGTTATGTCCATTTGTAACTGAAAGTTATTGTTTTGGCATCGAAATAATCTACGAAGCTTATAATCGTAACATTGGACAAAGAAGAATAATAAAAAGTTTACACCGACCAACTTTGATGGTCCGAAGTTGAGCTCTCTCTATGGTGGAGGTTTTAACGGTTTTGTCTATTTGTAATAGAAAGTTGTTGTTTTGTCATCAAAATAATCTATGAAGCTTATACTCGTAAAATTTGACATAGAAAAATAATAAAAAGTGTAAACCGAGCAACTTTGAAGGTCCGTAGTTGCTCAACTCTCTCTATGGAGGTGCTTTTAACGGTTTTGTCCATTTGTAACTGAAAGTTGTTGTCTTGGCATCGAAATAATCTACAAAGCTTATACTCGTAAAATTTAACATAGAAGAACAATAAAAAGGGTACACCGAGCAACTTTGATGTTCCGACGTTGCTCAACTCTCTGTATAGTGTTGCTTCTAACGGTTTTTTCCCTTCGTAATGGAAAGTTGTTGTTTTGACATCGAAATAATCTAGGATGCTTATACTCGTTAAATTTGACATAGAAGAACAATAAAAAGTGTACATCGAGCAACTTTCATGGTCCGAAGTTGCTCAACTCTATCTATGGTGGAGCTTTTGACGGTTTTGTCTATTTGTAATAGAAAGTTGTTGTTTTTGGAAACAAAATAATCTATGAAGCTTATACTCGTAAAATTTGACATAGAAGAACAATAAAAAGGGTACACCGAGCAACTTTGATGTTCCGACATTGCTCAACTCTCTGTATAGTGTTGCTTCTAACGGTTTTCTCAATTCGTAATGGAAAGTTGTTGTTTTGACATCGAAATAATCTCGGAAGCTTATACTCGTTAAATTTAACATAGAAGAACGATAAAAAGTGTACGCCGAGCAACTTTGATGGTTCGAAGTTGCTCAACTCTCTTTATGGAGGAGATTTTAACGGTTTTGGCCATTTGTCATAGAAAGTTGGTGTTTTGGCATCGAAATAATCTCGGATGCTTATACTCGTAAAATTGGACATAGAAGAACGATAAAAAGTGTGCACCGAGCATTTTTGATGGTCTGAAGTTGCTCAACTCTCTCTGTAGAGGAGCTTTTAACGATTTTGTCAATTTCTCATAGAAAGTTGGTGTTTTGGCATCGAAATAATCTCGGATGCTTATACTCGTAAAATTGGACATAGAGGAACGATAAAAAGATTGCACCGAGCATTTTAGATGGTCCGAAGTTGCACAACTCTCTATGTAGAGGAGCTTTTAACGATTTTGTCAATTTCTCATAGAAAGTTGGTGTTTTGGCATCGAAATAATCTCGGATGCTTATACTCGTAAAATTGGACATAGAGGAACGATAAAAAGATTGCACCGAGCATTTTAGATGGTCCGAAGTTGCACAACTCTCTATGTAGAGGAGCTTTTAACGATTTTGTCAATTTCTCATAGAAAGTTGGTGTTTTGGCGTCGAAATAATCTCGGATGCTTATACTCGTAAAATTTGACATAGAAGAACAATAAAAAGTGTACACGGAGCAAATTTGATGGTCCGAAGTTGCTCAACTCTCTTTATGGAGGAGCTTTTAACGGTTTTGTCCATTTGTCGTAGAAACTTGCTGTTTTGGCATCAAAATAATCTCGGAAGCTTATACTCGTTAAATTTAACATAGAAGAAAAATAAAAAGTGTACGCCGAGCAACTTTGATGGTTCGAAGTTGCTCAACTCTCTTTATGGAGGAGATTTTAATGGTTTTGGCCATTTGTCATAGAAAGTTGGTGTTTTGGCATCGAAATAATCTCGGAAGCTTATACTCTTTAAATTTGACATTTAAGAATAATAAAAAGTGTACGCCGAGCAACTTTGATGGTCCGAAGTTGCTCAACTCTCTCTATGGTGGAGCTTTTAACGGTTATGTCCATTTGTAACTGAAAGTTATTGTTTTGGCATCGAAATAATCTACGAAGCTTATAATCGTAACATTGGACAAAGAAGAATAATAAAAAGTTTACACCGACCAACTTTGATGGTCCGAAGTTGAGCTCTCTCTATGGTGGAGGTTTTAACGGTTTTGTCTATTTGTAATAGAAAGTTGTTGTTTTGTCATCAAAATAATCTATGAAGCTTATACTCGTAAAATTTGACATAGAAAAATAATAAAAAGTGTAAACCGAGCAACTTTGAAGGTCCGTAGTTGCTCAACTCTCTCTATGGAGGTGCTTTTAACGGTTTTGTCCATTTGTAACTGAAAGTTGTTGTCTTGGCATCGAAATAATCTACAAAGCTTATACTCGTAAAATTTAACATAGAAGAACAATAAAAAGGGTACACCGAGCAACTTTGATGTTCCGACGTTGCTCAACTCTCTGTATAGTGTTGCTTCTAACGGTTTTTTCCCTTCGTAATGGAAAGTTGTTGTTTTGACATCGAAATAATCTAGGATGCTTATACTCGTTAAATTTGACATAGAAGAACAATAAAAAGTGTACATCGAGCAACTTTCATGGTCCGAAGTTGCTCAACTCTATCTATGGTGGAGCTTTTGACGGTTTTGTCTATTTGTAATAGAAAGTTGTTGTTTTTGGAAACAAAATAATCTATGAAGCTTATACTCGTAAAATTTGACATAGAAGAACAATAAAAAGGGTACACCGAGCAACTTTGATGTTCCGACATTGCTCAACTCTCTGTATAGTGTTGCTTCTAACGGTTTTCTCAATTCGTAATGGAAAGTTGTTGTTTTGACATCGAAATAATCTCGGAAGCTTATACTCGTTAAATTTAACATAGAAGAACGATAAAAAGTGTACGCCGAGCAACTTTGATGGTTCGAAGTTGCTCAACTCTCTTTATGGAGGAGATTTTAACGGTTTTGGCCATTTGTCATAGAAAGTTGGTGTTTTGGCATCGAAATAATCTCGGATGCTTATACTCGTAAAATTGGACATAGAAGAACGATAAAAAGTGTGCACCGAGCATTTTTGATGGTCCGAAGTTGCTCAACTCTCTTTTTAGAGGAGCTTTTAACGATTTTGTCCATTTCTCATAGAAAGTTGGTGTTTTGGCATCGAAATAATCTCGGATGCTTATACTCGTAAAATTGGACATAGAAGAACGATAAAAAGTGTGCACCGAGCATTTTTGATGGTCCGAAGTTGCTCAACTCTCTTTGTAGAGGAGCTTTTAACGATTTTGTCCATTTCTCATAGAAAGTTGGTGTTTTGGCATCGAAATAATCTCGGATGCTTATAGTCGTAAAAGTTGACATAGAAGAACAATAAAAAGTGTACACGGAGCAACTTTGATGGTCCGAAGTTGCTCGAATCTCTTTATGGAGGTGCTTTTAACGGTTTTGTTCATTTCTCATAAAAAGTTGGTGTTTTGGCATCGAAATAATCTCGAAAGCTTATACTCGTTAAATTTGACATAGAAGAAAAATAAAATGTGTACGCCGAGCAACTTTGATGGTCCGAAGTTGCTCAACTCTCTTTATTGGAGGAGCTTTTAACGATTTTGGCCATTTGTCATAGAAAGTTGGTGTTTTGGCATCGAAATAATCTCGGAAGCTTATACTCGTAAAATTGGACATAGAAGAACAATAAAAAGTGTACATCGAGCAAGTTTGATAGTCCGAAGTTGCTCAACGCTATCTATGGATGAGCTTTTAATGGTTTTTTCCATTTATAATAGAAAGTTGTTGTTTTGGCATTGAAATAATCTACGAAGCTTATACTAGTAAAATCGGACGTAGAAGAACAATAAAAAGTGTATACCGAGCAACTTAGATGGTCCGAAGTTGCTCAACTCTGTCTATGGTGGAGCTTTTGACGGTTTTGTCTATTTGTAATAGAAAGTTGTTGTTTTGGAATCAAAATAATCTATGAAGCTTATACTCGTAAAATTTGACATAGATGAACAATAAAAAGGGTACACCGAGCAACTTTGATGTTCCGACGTTGCTCAACTCTCTGTATAGTGTTGCATGTAACGGTTTTTTCCCTTCGTAATGGAAAGTTGTTGTTTTGACATCGAAATAATCTAGGATGCTTATACTCGTTAAATTTGACATAGAAGAACAATAAAAGGTGTACACCGAGCAACTTTGATTGTCCGAATTGCTCAACTCTCTCTATGGTGGAGCTTTTGACGGTTTTGTCTATTTGTAATAGAAAGTTCTTGTTTTGGAATCAAAATAATCTATGAAGCTTATACTCGTAAAATTTGACATAGAAG
Source organism: Euonymus europaeus (assembly GCA_963580455.1). NCBI lineage: Eukaryota > Viridiplantae > Streptophyta > Magnoliopsida > Celastrales > Celastraceae > Euonymus > Euonymus europaeus. Next base: position 7,662,111 of record OY756965.1, read on the forward strand.
AACAATAAAAAGGGTACACCGAGCAACTTTGATGTTCCGACGTTGCTCAACTCTCTGTATAGTGTTGCTTCTAACGGTTTTGTCCATTCGTAATGGAAAGTTGTTGTTTTGACATCGAAATAATCTAGGATGCTTATACTCGTAAAATTGGACATAGAAAAACCATAAAAAGTGTGCACCGAGCATTTTTGATGGTCCGAAGTTGCTCAACTCTCTCTGTATTGGAGCTTTTAACGATTTTGTCCATTTCTCATAGTAAGTTGGTGTTTTGGCATCGAAATAATCTCGGATGCTTATACTCGTAAAATTGGACATAGAAGAACGATAAAAAGTGTGAACCGAGCATTTTTGATGGTCCGAAGTTGCTCAACTCTCTCTGTAGAGGAGCTTTTAACGATTTTGTCGATTTCTCATAGAAAGTTGGTGTTTTGGCATCGAAATAATCTCTGATGCTTATACTCGTAAAATTGGACATAGAGGAACGATAAAAAGTGTGCACCGAGCATTTTTTATGGTCCGAAGTTGCTCAACTCTATCTGTAGAGGTGGTTTTAACGATTTTGTCGATTTCTCATAGAAAGTTGGTGTTTTGGCATCGAAATAATCTCGGATGCTTATACTCGTAAAATTTGACATAGAAGAACAATAAAAAGTGTACACGAAGCAAATTTGATGGTCCGAAGTTGCTCAACTCTCTTTATGGAGGAGCTTTTAACGGTTTTGTCCGTTTGTCGTAGAAACTTGGTGTTTTGGCGTCGAAATAATCTCGGAAGCTTATACTCGTTAAATTTGACATAGAAAAAAAAATAAAAAGTGTACGCCGATCAACTTTGATGGTCCGAAGTTGCTCAACTCTCTCTATGGTGGAGCTTTTACCGATTTTGTCCATTTGTAACTGAAAGTTATTGTTTTGGCATCGAAATAATCTAGGAAGCTTATAATCGTAACATTGGACATAGAAGAATAATAAAAAGTTTACACCGACCAACTTTGATGGTCCGAAGTTGAGCTCTCTCTATGGTGGAGGTTTTAACAGTTTTGTCTATTTGTAATAGAAAGTTGTTGTTTTGTCATCTAAATAATCTACGAAGCTTCTACTCGTAAAATTTGACATAGAAAAATAATAAAAAGTGTAAACCGAGCAACTTTGATGGTCCGAAGTTGCTCAACTCTCTCTATGGAGGTGCTTTTAACGGTTTTGTCCATTTGTAACTGAAAGTTGTTGTCTTGGCATCGAAATAATCTACAAAGCTTATACTCGTAAAATTTGACATAGAAGAACAATAAAAAGGGTACACCGAGCAACTTTGATGTTCCGACGTTGCTCAACTCTCTGTATAGTGTTGCTTCTAACGGTTTTTTCCCTTCGTAATGGAAAGTTGTTGTTTTGACATCGAAATAATCTAGGATGCTTATACTCGTTAAATTTGACATAGAAGAACAATAAAAGGTGTACACCGAGCAACTTTGATTGTCCGAATTGCTCAACTCTCTCTATGGTGGAGCTTTTGACGGTTTTGTCTATTTGTAATAGAAAGTTCTTGTTTTGGAATCAAAATAATCTATGAAGCTTATACTCGTAAAATTTGACATAGAAGAACAATAAAAAGGGTACACCGAGCAACTTTGATATTCCGACGTTGCTCAACTCTCTGTATAGTGTTGCTTCTAACGGTTTTGTCCATTCGTAATGGAAAGTTATTGTTTTGACATCGAAATAATCTAGGATGCTTATACTCGTAAAATTGGACATAGAAGAACGATAAAAAGTGTGCACCGAGCATTTTCGATGGTCCGAAGTTGCTCAACTCTCTCTGTATAGGAGCTTTTAACGATTTTGTCCATTTCTCATAGAAAGTTGGTGTTTTGGAATCGAAATAATCTTGGATGCTTATACTCGTAAAATTGGACATAGAAGAACGATAAAAAGTGTGCACCGAGCATTTTTGATGGTCTGAAGTTGCTCAACTCTCTCTGTAGAGGAGCATTTAACGATTTTTTCCATTTCTCATAGAAAGTTGGTGTTTTGGCATCGAAATAATCTCGGATGCTTATACTCGTAAAATTGGACATAGAGGAACGATAAAAAGATTGCACCGAGCATTTTAGATGGTCCGAAGTTGCACAACTCTCTATGTAGAGGAGCTTTTAACGATTTTGCCAATTTCTCATAGAAAGTTGGTGTTTTGGCATCGAAATAATCTCGGATGCTTATACTCGTAAAATTTGACATAGAAGAACAATAAAAAGTGTACACGAAGCAAATTTGATGGTCCGAAGTTGCTCAACTCTCTTTATGGAGGAGCTTTTAACGGTTTTGTCCATTTGTCGTAGAAACTTGCTGTTTTGGCATCAAAATAATCTCGGAAGCTTATACTCGTTAAATTTAACATAGAAGAAAAATAAAAAGTGTACGCCGAGCAACTTTGATGGTTCGAAGTTGCTCAACTCTCTTTATGGATGAGATTTTAACGGTTTTGGCCATTTGTCATAGAAAGTTGGTGTTTTGGCATCGAAATAATCTCGGAAGCTTATACTCTTTAAATTTGACATTTAAGAATAATAAAAAGTGTACGCCGAGCAACTTTGATGGTCCGAAGTTGCTCAACTGTCTCTATGGTGGAGCTTTTAACGGTTATGTCCATTTGTAACTGAAAGTTATTGTTTTGGCATCGAAATAATCTACGAAGCTTATAATCGTAACATTGGACAAAGAAGAATAATAAAAAGTTTACACCGACCAACTTTGATGGTCCGAAGTTGAGCTCTCTCTATGGTGGAGGTTTTAACGGTTTTGTCTATTTGTAATAGAAAGTTGTTGTTTTGTCATCAAAATAATCTATGAAGCTTATACTCGTAAAATTTGACATAGAAAAATAATAAAAAGTGTAAACCGAGCAACTTTGAAGGTCCGTAGTTGCTCAACTCTCTCTATGGAGGTGCTTTTAACGGTTTTGCCCATTTGTAACTGAAAGTTGTTGTCTTGGCATCGAAATAATCTACAAATCTTATACTCGTAAAATTGGACATAGAAGAACAATAAAAAGTGTACATCGAGCAACTTTCATGGTCCGAAGTTGCTCAACTCTATCTATGGTGGAGCTTTTGACGGTTTTGTCTATTTGTAATAGAAAGTTGTTGTTTTTGGAAACAAAATAATCTATGAAGCTTATACTCGTAAAATTTGACATAGAAGAACAATAAAAAGGGTACACCGAGCAACTTTGATGTTCCGACGTTGCTCAACTCTCTGTATAGTGTTGCTTCTAACGGTTTTCTCAATTCGTAATGGAAAGTTGTTGTTTTGACATCGAAATAATCTTGGATGCTTATACTCGTAAAATTGGACATAGAAGAACGATAAAAAGTGTGCACCGAGCATTTTTGATGGTCCGAAGTTGCTCAACTCTCTCTGTAGAGGAGCTTTTAACGATTTTGTCCATTTCTCATAGAAAGTTGGTGTTTTGGCATCGAAATAATCTCGGATGCTTATACTCGTAAAATTGGACATAGAAGAATGATAAAAAGTGTGCACCGAGCATTTTTGATGGTCCGAAGTTACTCAACTCTCTTTGTAGAGGTGCTTTTAACGATTTTGTCCATTTCTCATAGAAAGTTGGTGTTTTGGCATCGAAATAATCTCGGATGCTTATAGTCGTAAAAGTTGACATAGAAGAACAATAAAAAGTGTACACGGAGCAACTTTGATGGTCCGAAGTTGCTCGAATCTCTTTATGGAGGTGCTTTTAACGGTTTTGTCCATTTCTCATAAAAAGTTGGTGTTTTGGCATCGAAATAATCTCGAAAGCTTATACTCGTTAAATTTGACATAGAAGAAAAATAAAATGTGTACGCCGAGCAACTTTGATGGTCCGAAGTTGCTCAACTCTCTTTATTGGAGGAGCTTTTAACGATTTTGGCCATTTGTCATAGAAAGTTGGTGTTTTGGCATCGAAATAATCTCGGAAGCTTATACTCGTAAAATTGGACATAGAAGAACAATAAAAAGTGTACATCGAGCAAGTTTGATAGTCCGAAGTTGCTCAACTCTATCTATGGATGAGCTTTTAATGGTTTTTTCCATTTATAATAGAAAGTTGTTGTTTTGGCATCGAAATAATCTACGAAGCTTATACTAGTAAAATTGGACGTAGAAGGACAATAAAAAGTGTACACCGAGCAACTTTGATGGTCCGAAGTTGCTCAACTCTGTCTATGGTGGAGCTTTTGACGGTTTTGTCTATTTGTAATAGAAAGTTGTTGTTTTGGAATCAAAATAATCTATGAAGCTTATACTCGTAAAATTTGACATAGAAGAACAATAAAAAGGGTACACCGAGCAACTTTGATGTTCCGACGTTGCTCAACTCTCTGTATAGTGTTGCATCTAACGGTTTTTTCCCTTCGTAATGGAAAGTTGTTGTTTTGAGATCGAAATAATCTAGGATGCTTATACTCGTTAAATTTGACATAGAAGAACAATAAAAGGTGTACACCGAGCAACTTTGATTGTCCGAATTGCTCAACTCTCTCTATGGTGGAGCTTTTGACGGTTTTGTCTATTTGTAATAGAAAGTTCTTGTTTTGGAATCAAAATAATCTATGAAGCTTATACTCGTATAATTTGACATAGAAGAACAATAAAAAGGGTACACCGAGCAACTTTGATGTTCCGACGTTGCTCAACTCTCTGTATAGTGTTGCTTCTAACGGTTTTGTCCATTCGTAATGGAAAGTTGTTGTTTTGACATCGAAATAATCTAGGATGCTTATACTCGTAAAATTGGACATAGAAAAACCATAAAAAGTGTGCACCGAGCATTTTTGATGGTCCGAAGTTGCTCAACTCTCTCTGTATAGGAGCTTTTAACGATTTTGTCCATTTCTCATAGAAAGTTGGTGTTTTGGCATCGAAATAATCTCGGATGCTTATACTCGTAAAATTGGACATAGAAGAACGATAAAAAGTGTGAACCGAGCATTTTTGATGGTCCGAAGTTGCTCAACTCTCTCTGTAGAGGAGCTTTTAACGATTTTGTCGATTTCTCATAGAAAGTTGGTGTTTTGGCATCGAAATAATCTCTGATGCTTATACTCGTAAAATTGGACATAGAGGAACGATAAAAAGTGTGCACCGAGCATTTTTGATGGTCCGAAGTTGCTCAACTCTCTCTGTAGAGGGGCGTTTAACGATTTTTTCAATTTCTCATAGAAAGTTGGTGTTTTGGCATCGAAATAATCTCGGATGCTTATACTCGTAAAATTTGACATAGAAGAACAATAAAAAGTGTACACGAAGCAAATTTGATGGTCCGAAGTTGCTCAACTCTCTTTATGGAGGAGCTTTTAACGGTTTTGTCCGTTTGTCGTAGAAACTTGTTGTTTTGGCGTCGAAATAATCTCGGAAGCTTATATTCGTTAAAATTGACATAGAAAAAAAATAAAAAGTGTACGCCGAGCAACTTTGATGGTCCGAAGTTGCTCAACTCTCTCTATGGTGGAGCTTTTACCGATTTTGTCCATTTGTAACTGAAAGTTATTGTTTTGGCATCGAAATAATCTAGGAAGCTTATAATCGTAACATTGGACATAGAAGAATAATAAAAAGTTTACACCGACCAACTTTGATGGTCCGAAGTTGAGCTCTCTCTATGGTGGAGGTTTTAACAGTTTTGTCTATTTGTAATAGAAAGTTGTTGTTTTGTCATCTAAATAATCTACGAAGCTTCTACTCGTAAAATTTGACATAGAAAAATAATAAAAAGTGTAAACCGAGCAACTTTGATGGTCCGAAGTTGCTCAACTCTCTCTATGGAGGTGCTTTTAACGGTTTTGTCCATTTGTAACTGAAAGTTGTTGTCTTGGCATCGAAATAATCTACAAAGCTTATACTCGTAAAATTTGACATAGAAGAACAATAAAAAGGGTACACCGAGCAACTTTGATGTTCCGACGTTGCTCAACTCTCTGTATAGTGTTGCTTCTAACGGTTTTTTCCCTTCGTAATGGAAAGTTGCTGTTTTGACATCGAAATAATCTAGGATGCTTATACTCGTTAAATTTGACATAGAAGAACAATAAAAGGTGAACACCGAGCAACTTTGATTGTCCGAATTGCTCAACTCTCTCTATGGTGGAGCTTTTGACGGTTTTGTCTATTTGTAATAGAAAGTTCTTGTTTTGGAATCAAAATAATCTATGAAGCTTATACTCGTAAAATTTGACATAGAAGAACAATAAAAAGGGTACACCGAGCAACTTTGATATTCCGACGTTGCTCAACTCTCTGTATAGTGTTGCTTCTAACGGTTTTGTCCATTCGTAATGGAAAGTTATTGTTTTGACATCGAAATAATCTAGGATGCTTATACTCGTAAAATTGGACATAGAAGAACGATAAAAAGTGTGCACCGAGCATTTTCGATGGTCCAAAGTTGCTCAACTCTCTCTGTATAGGAGCTTTTAACGATTTTGTCCATTTCTCATAGAAAGTTGATGTTTTGGAATCGAAATAATCTTGGATGCTTATACTCGTAAAATTGGACATAGAAGAACGATAAAAAGTGTGCACCGAGCATTTTTGATGGTCTGAAGTTGCTCAACTCTCTCTGTAGAGGAGCTTTTAACGATTTTGTCCATTTGTCATAGAAAGTTGGTGTTTTGGCATCGAAATAATCTCGGATGCTTAAACTCGTAAAATTGGACATAGAGGAACGATAAAAAGATTGCACCGAGCATTTTAGATGGTCCGAAGTTGCACAACTCTCTATGTAGAGGAGCTTTTAACGATTTTTTCAATTTCTCATAGAAAGTTGGTGTTTTGGCATCGAAATAATCTCGGATGCTTATACTCGTAAAATTTGACATAGAAGAACAATAAAAAGTGTACACGGAGCAAATTTGATGGTCCGAAGTTGCTCAACTCTCTTTATGGAGGAGCTTTTAACGGTTTTGTCCATTTGTCGTAGAAACTTGCTGTTTTGGCATCAAAATAATCTCGGAAGCTTATACTCGTTAAATTTAACATAGAAGAAAAATAAAAAGTGTACGCCGAGCAACTTTGATGGTTCGAAGTTGCTGAACTCTCTTTATGGAGGAGATTTTAACGGTTTTGGCCATTTGTCATAGAAAGTTGGTGTTTTGGCATCGAAATAATCTCGGAAGCTTATACTCTTTAAATTTGACATATAAGAATAATAAAAAGTGTACGCCGAGCAACTTTGATGGTCCGAAGTTGCTCAACTCTCTCTATGGTGGAGCTTTTAACGGTTATGTCCATTTGTAACTGAAAGTTATTGTTTTGGCATCGAAATAATCTACGAAGCTTATAATCGTAACATTGGACAAAGAAGAATAATAAAAAGTTTACACCGACCAACTTTGATGGTCCGAAGTTGAGCTCTCTCTATGGTGGAGGTTTTAACGGTTTTGTCTATTTGTAATAGAAAGTTGTTGTTTTGTCATCAAAATAATCTATGAAGCTTATACTCGTAAAATTTGACATAGAAAAATAATAAAAAGTGTAAACCGAGCAACTTTGAAGGTCCGTAGTTGCTCAACTCTCTCTATGGAGGTGCTTTTAACGGTTTTGTCCATTTGTAACTGAAAGTTGTTGTCTTGGCATCGAAATAATCTACAAATCTTATACTCGTAAAATTGGACATAGAAGAACAATAAAAAGTGTACATCGAGCAACTTTCATGGTCCGAAGTTGCTCAACTCTATCTATGGTGGAGCTTTTGACGGTTTTGTCTATTTGTAATAGAAAGTTGTTGTTTTTGGAAACAAAATAATCTATGAAGCTTATACTCGTAAAATTTGACATAGAAGAACAATAAAAAGGGTACACCGAGCAACTTTGATGTTCCGACGTTGCTCAACTCTCTGTATAGTGTTGCTTCTAACGGTTTTCTCAATTCGTAATGGAAAGTTGTTGTTTTGACATCGAAATAATCTTGGATGCTTATACTCGTAAAATTGGACATAGAAGAACGATAAAAAGTGTGCACCGAGCATTTTTGATGGTCCGAAGTTGCTCAACTCTCTCTGTAGAGGAGCTTTTAACGATTTTGTCCATTTCTCATAGAAAGTTGGTGTTTTGGCATCGAAATAATCTCGGATGCTTATACTTGTAAAATTGGACATAGAAGAACGATAAAAAGTGTGCACCGAGCATTTTTGATGGTCCGAAGTTGCTCAACTCTCTTTGTAGAGGAGCTTTTAACGATTTTGTCCATTTCTCATAGAAAGTTGGTGTTTTGGCATCGAAATAATCTCGGATGCTTATAGTCGTAAAAGTTGACATAGAAGAACAATAAAAAGTGTACACGGAGCAACTTTGATGGTCCGAAGTTGCTCGACTCTCTTTATGGAGGTGCTTTTAACGGTTTTGTCCATTTCTCATAAAAAGTTGGTGTTTTGGCATCGAAATAATCTCGAAAGCTTATACTCGTTAAATTTGACATAGAAGAAAAATAAAATGTGTACGCCGAGCAACTTTGATGGTCCGAAGTTGCTCAACTCTCTTTATTGGAGGAGCTTTTAACAATTTTGGTCATTTGTCATAGAAAGTTGGTGTTTTGGCATCGAAATAATCTCGGAAGCTTATACTCGTAAAATTGGACATAGAAGAACAATAAAAAGTGTACATCGAGCAAGTTTGATAGTCCGAAGTTGCTCAACTCTATCTATGGATGAGCTTTTAATTGTTTTTTCCATTTATAATAGAAAGTTGTTGTTTTGGCATCGAAATAATCTACGAAGCTTATACTAGTAAAATCGGACGTAGAAGAACAATAAAAAGTGTACACCGAGCAACTTTGATGGTCCGAAGTTGCTCAACTCTGTCTATGGTGGAGCTTTTGACGGTTTTGTCTATTTGTAATAGAAAGTTGTTGTTTTGGAATCAAAATAATCTATGAAGCTTATACTCGTAAAATTTGACATAGAAGAACAATAAAAAGGGTACACCGAGCAACTTTGATGTTCCGACGTTGCTCAACTCTCTGTATAGTGTTGCATCTAACGGTTTTTTTCCCTTCGTAATGGAAAGTTGTTGTTTTGACATCGAAATAATCTAGGATGCTTGTACTCATAAAATTGGACATAAAAGAACGATAAAAAGTGTGCACCGAGCATTTTTGATGGTCTGAAGTTGCTCAACTCTCTCTTTAGAGGAGCTTTTAACGATTTTGTCCATTTCTCATAGAAAGTTGGTGTTTTGGCATCGAAATAATCCCGGATGCTTATACTCGTAAAATTGGACATAGAAGAACGATAAAAAGTGTGCACCGAGCATTTTTGATGGTCCGAAGTTGCTCAACTCTCTCTGTAGAGAGGCTTTTAACGATTTTTTCCATTTTTCATAGAAAGTTGGTGTTTTGGCATCGAAATAATCTCGGATGCTTATACTCGTAAAATTGGACATAGAAGAACGATAAAAAGTGTGCACTGAGTATTTTTGATGGTCCGAAGTTGCTCAACTCTCTCTGTAGAGGAGCTTTTAACGATTTTGTCCATTTCTCATAGAAAGTTGGTGTTTTGCAATCGAAATAATCTCGGATGCTTATACTCGTAAAATTTGACATAGAAGAACAATAAAAAGTGTACACGGAGCAAATTTGATGGTCTAAAGTTGCTCAACTCTCTTTATGGAGGAGCTTTTAACGGTTTTATCCATTTGTCGTAGAAAGTTGGTGTTTTGGCATCGAAATAATCTCGGAAGCTTATACTCGTTAAATTTGACATAGAAGAAAAATAAAAAGTGTACGCCGAGCAACTTTGATGGTCCGAAGTTGCTCAACTCTCTTTATGGAGGAGCTTTTAACGGTTTTGGCCATTTGTCATAGAAAGTTGGTGTTTTGGCATCGAAATAATCTCGGAAGCTTATACTCGTTAAATTTGACATATAAGAACAATAAAAAGTGTACGCCGAGCAACTTTGATGGTCCGAAGTTGCTCAACTCTCTCTATGGTGGAACTTTTAACGGTTTTGTCCATTTGTAACTGAAAGTTATTGTTTTGGCATCGAAATAATCTACGAAGCTTATAATCGTAACATTGGACATAGAAGAATAATAAAAAGTTTAACACCGACCAACTTTGATGGTCCGAAGTTGAGCTCTCTCTATGGTGGAGGTTTTAACGGTTTTGTCTATTTGTAATAGAAAGTTGTTGTTTTGTCATCTAAATAATCTACGAAGCTTGTACTCGTAAAATTTGACATAGAAAAATAATAAAAAGTGTAAACCGAGCAACTTTGATGGTCCGAAGTTGCTCAACTCTCTCTATGGAGGTGTTTATAACGGTTTTGTCCATTTGTAATTGAAAGTTGTTGTTTTGGCATCGAAATAATCTACGAAGCTTATACTCATAAAATTGGCCATAGAAGAACCGTAAAAAGTGTACACTGAGCAACTTTGATGGTCCGAAGTGCTCAACTCTCTCTATGGATGAGCTTTTAACGGTCTTGTCCGTTTGTAATAGAAAGTTGTTGTTTTGGCATTGAAATAATCTACGAAGCTTATAGTCGTAAAATTGGACATAGAAGAACGATAAAAAGTGTACACTGAGCAACTTTGGTGATCCGAAGTTGCTCAACTCTCTCTATTTAGGAGCTTTTAACGATTTTTTCCATTTGTCATAGAAAGTTGGTAGTTTGGCATCGAAATAATAACGGAAGCTAATACTCTTAAAATTGGACATAGAAGAACAATAAAAACTGTACACCGAGCAACTTTGATGGTCCGCAGTTGCTCAACTGTCTATATAGAGGAGCTTTTAACGGTTTTGTCCATTTGTCATAGAAAGTTGGTGTTTTGGCAACGAAATAATATCGGAAGCTTATACTCGTTAAATTTGACATAGAAGAACAATAAAAAGTGTACACCGAGCAACTTTGATGGTCCGAAGTTGCTCAACTCTCTCTATGGTGGAGCTTTTGACGGTTTTGTCTATTTGTAATAGAAAGTTGTTATTTTGGAATCAAAATAATCTATGAAGCTTATACTCCTAAAATTTATCATAGAAAAACAATAAAAAGGGTACACCGAGCAACTTTGATGTTCCGACGTTGCTCAACTCTTTGTATAGTGTAACTTCTAACGGTTTTGTCCATTCGTAATGGAAAGTTGTTGTTTTGATATCGAAATAATCTAGGATGCTTATACTCGTAGAATTGAAAATAGAAGAACGATAAAAAGTGTGCACCGAGCAATTTTGATCGTCCGAAGTTTCTCAACTCTCTCCGTAGAGGAGCTTTTAACGATTTTGTCCATTTCTCATAGAAAGTTGGTGTTTTTGCATCGAAATAATCTCGGATGCTTATACTCATAAAATTTGACATAGAAGAACAATAAAAAGTGTACAAGGAGCAACTTTGATGGTCCGAAGTTGCTCAACTCTCTTTATGGAGGAGCTTTTAACGGTTTTGTCCATTTGTCATAGAAAGTTGGTGTTTTGGCATCGAAATAATCTCGAGAGCTTATACTCGTTAAATTTGACATAGAAGAAAAATAAAAAGTGTACGCCGAGCAACTTTGATGGTCCCAAGTTGCTCAACTCTCTTTATGGAGGAGCTTTTAACGGTTTTGGCCATTTGTCATAGAAAGTTGGTGTTTTGGCATCGAAATAATCTCGGAAGCTTATACTCGTTAAATTTGACATATAAGAACAATAAAAAGTGTTCGCCGAGCAACTTTGATGGTCCGAAGTTTCTCAACTCTCTCTATGGTGCAGCTTTTAACGGTTTTTCCATTTGTAACTGAAAATTGTTGTTTTGGCATCGAAATAATCTACGAAGCTTATAATCATAACATTGGACATAGAAGAACAATAAAAAGTGTACACCGCGCAACTTTGATGGTCCGAAGTTGAGCTCTCTCTATGGTGGAGGTTTTAATTATTTTGTCTATTTGTAATAGAAAGTTGTTGTTTTGTCATCTAAATAATCTACGAAGCTTATACTCATAAAATTGGACATAGAAGAACCGTAAAAAGTGTACACTGAGCAACTTTGATGGTCCGAAGTGCTCAACTCTCTCTATGGAGAGTTTTTAACGGTTTTTTCCATTTGTAATAGAAAGTTGTTGTTTTGGCATTGAAATAATCTACGAAGCTTATAGTCGTAAAATTGGACATAGAAGAACGATAAAAAGAGTACATTGATCAACTTTGATGGTCCGAAGTTGCTCAACTCTCTCTATTTAGGAGCTTTTAACGGTTTTGTCCATTTGTCATAGAAAGTTGGTGTTTTGGCATCGAAATAATATCGGAATCTTATACTCATAAAATTTGACATAGAAGAACAATAAAAAGTGTTCACCGAGAAACTTTGATGGTCCGAAGTTTCTCAACTCTCTCTATTTAGGAGCTTTTAACGGTTTTGTCCATTTGTCATAGAAAGTTGGTTGTTTGGCATCGAAATAATAACGGAAGCTAATACTCATAAAGTTGGACATAGAAGAACAATAAAAACAGTACACCGAGCAACTTTGATGGTCCGAAGTTTCTCAACTCTCTTTATGGAGGAGCATTTAACGGTTTTGTCTATTTGTCATAAAAAGTTGGTGTTTTTGCATTGAAATAATCTATGAAGCTTATACTCGTAAAATTGGACATAGAAGAACGATAAAAAGTGTACACCGAGCAACTTTGATGGTCCGAATTTGCTCAACTCTCTCTATATGGAGGAGCTTTTAACGGTTTTGTCCATTTGTCATAGAAAGTTGGTGTTTTGGCATCGAAATAATATCGGAATCTTATACTCATAAAATTTGATATAGAAGAACAATAAAAAGTGTTCACCGAGAAACTTTGATGGTCCGAAGTTGCTCAACTCTCTTTATGGAGGAGCATTTAACGGTTTTGTCTATTTGTCATAAAAAGTTGGTGTTTTGGCATTGAAATAATCTACAAAGCTTATAGTCGTAAAATTGGACATGGAAGAACGATAAAAAGTGTACACCGAGCAACTTTGATGGTCCGAAGTTGCTCAACTCTCTCTATTTAGGAACTTTTAACGGTTTTGTCCATTTGTCATAGAAAGTTGGTAGTTTGGCATCGAAATAATAACGGAAGCTAATACTCGTAAAATTGGACATAGAAGAACAATAAAAACAGTACACCGAGCAACTTTGATGGTCCGAAGTTGCTCAACTCTCTATATGGAGGAGCTTTTAACGGTTTTGTCCATTTGTCATAGAAAGTTGGTGTTTTGGCATCGAAATAATATCAGAAGCTTATACTCGTTAAATTTGACATAGAAGAACAATAAAAAGTGTACACTGAGAAACTTTGATGGTCCGAAGTTTCTCAACTCTCTTTATGGAGGAGCATTTAACGGTTTTGTCTATTTGTCATAAAAAGTTGGTGTTTTGGCATTGAAATAATCTATGAAGCTTATACTCGTAAAATTGGACATAGAAGAACGATAAAAAGTGTACACCGAGCAACTTTGATGGTCCAAATTTGCTCAACTCTCTCTATTTAGGAGCTTTTAACGGTTTTGTCCATTTGTCATAGAAAGTTGGTGTTTTGGCTTCGAAATAATATCGGAATCTTATACTCATAAAATTTGACATAGAAGAACAATAAAAAGTGTTCACCGAGAAACTTTGATGGTCCGAAGTTTCTCAACTCTCTTTATGGAGGAGCATTTAACGGTTTTGTCTATTTGTCATAAAAAGTTGGTGTTTTGGCATTGAAATAATCTACAAAGCTTATAGTCGTAAAATTGGACACAGAAGAACGATAAAAAGTGTACACCGAGCAACTTTGATGGTCCGAAGTTGCTCAACTCTCTCTATTTAGGAACTTTTAACGTTTTTGTCCATTTGTCATAGAAAGTTGGTAGTTTGGCATCGAAATAATAACGGAAGCTAATACTCGTAAAATTGGACATAGAAGAACAATAAAAACAGTACACCGAGCAACTTTGATGGTCCGAAGTTGCTCAACTCTCTATATGGAGGAGCTTTTAACGGTTTTGTCCATTTGTCATAGAAAGTTGGTGTTTTGGCATCGAAATAATATCAGAAGCTTATACTCGTTAAATTTGACATAGAAGAACAATAAAAAGTGTACACCGAGAAACTTTGATGGTCCGAAGTTTCTCAACTCTCTTTATGGAGGAGCATTTAACGGTTTTGTCTATTTGTCATAAAAAGTTGGTGTTTTGGCATTGAAATAATCTATGAAGCTTATACTCGTAAAATTGGACATAGAAGAACGATAAAAAGTGTACACCGAGCAACTTTGATGGTCCGAATTTGCTCAACTCTCTCTATTTAGGAGCTTTTAACGGTTTTGTCCATTTGTCATAGAAAGTTGGTAGTTTGGCATCGAAATAATAACGGAAGCTAATACTCGCAAAATTGGACATAGAAGAACAATAAAAACAGTACACCGAGCAAGTTTGATGGTCCGAAGTTGCTCAACTCTCCATATGGAGGAGCTTTTAACGGTTTTGTCCATTTGTCATAGATAGTTAGTGTTTTGGCATCGAAATAATATCGGAAGCTTATATTCGTTAAATTTGACATAGAAGAACAATTAAAAAGTATACACCGAGCAACTTTGATGGTCCGAAGTTGCTCAACTCTCTCTATGGTGGAGCTTTTGACGGTTTTGTCTACTTGTAATAGAAAGTTGTTGTTTTGGAATCAAAATAATCTATGAAGCTTATACTCGTAAAATTTGACATAGAAGAACAATAAAAAGGGTACACCGAGCAACTTTGATGTTCCGACGTTGCTCAACTCTCTGTATAGTGTTGCTTCTAACGGTTTTGTCCATTCGTAATGGAAAGTTGTTGTTTTGACATCGAAATAATCTAGGATGCTTATACTCGTAAAATTGGACATAGAAAAATGATAAAAAGTGTGCACCGAGCATTTTTGATGGTCCGAAGTTGCTCAACTCTCTCTGTGGAGGAGCGTTTAACGATTTTGTCCATTTCTGGTAAGTGCTAGAATATACATTCTTAAAGTGATAAATACTACCAAAGTAATGCCATGAAATTGTGCTTAAAAGCTGAATTTTCAAGATTATTGTACTTAAGATCTTCTTGGATGTTTTGCAGGTTAAGAGCTAGTAAGAGCTGTCGGAATGAGATTTGATCTTCAGCAAATGTTTAGAGGACACTTCAAGATTTTCAGGAAGTATTGGTTCACAGAAATCGGAGTTCATTTGGGCCTCTAAAGGTTGCCTTGAAGTCAAGTTTGGAAGTTATATCCGGAGCAGAATTTCTGTTTGCAGACCAGACCTTTAGAAGCCCATAACTTGAGCGTCTGATGTCCAAATTGAGTTCTTAATATGCTTCGTTTAGGCCCAGAATGAAGTTACAAGATTAGTGTGTAATTGGAAATTGATGTCATTGATGATACCATTTCCATTCAAAGAATGGACAATCCACCACACGAATTTGATGGACATTCCACCACCAAAAGATGGCACTAACTCCTCCACTATGTGCTCATTTTCTCTATAAATAGAGAGGAGTAAGAGCTAGGAGGAGGAGCTTGGAGACAAGAAGGAAAGAAGGAGAAGGATTGGAAGCAAAAAGAGGAGAAGGAAAAGAAGAAAACAAGGCTTGTATTTGTAATTATGTTTTTATGTTTCATGTTTTATTTGGTTATGTGTAACTAAACTCTTGTTAGCTAGGGCTTGTCTTGAAGCCCTAAGCATGCTTTCAATTTTATAAGTTGTGTGGATTTCAATTTCTACAAGCATGATGATTTTGATTTTTCCATGTTATGTGAGTTCTAATATTGTGTTTCTTTGAGTAGCTAACTTTGAAGCATGTATTAGAATTAATTGTTGTAGAACATGGTCAATTGCCTTGTTGAATATGTTCTTTCTTGCAACATATAATTCAGTTGAAAATGAATTATGAAAAATCAATTCTTGAATACCGAAGTACAAATACCATGTATTAGGATTCTTGTGACATTCATATTCTCTTTACTCTTATTGGATTCTTGATTGTTGATTGATGCAAATGCCATGCTAGATTTCAATTAAGAATATACGTAATGAGGTAGACGCCATACACTTTACATGCAATTAAGAGAGAATCATACAACTTGAGTTTGGCCATAGCCTTGTTGTGAATGTTGTCATCATATGCTTGTTTAAATTGTTAGTCTATTATTTCTTATAAATTGTTTGAATGTTTTGTGGTGGATAGTGAGTCTTAGCTATTGTTTTAATTAATATCAATTCTCATTCTTGTTCTTAACGTCAATTTCTTTATCTTAATTTTTATCTATTGCAGGACTTAACCCCCCTTGTATCAATTATATTCAAGTGTAAGATTGTATATCTATTAGCATCACTCCTTGTGGGATCGACTCTTACTTGTTCACTATATATATATTAATTGTACATTTGTAAGGTTATTTTAAATTCTTACTAACGACATAACAATTTCTCACAGAAAGTTGGTGTTTTGTCATCAAAATAATCTCGGATGCTTATACTCGTAAAATTTGACATAGAAGAACAATAAAAAGTGTACACGGAGCAACTTTGATGGTACGAAGTTGCTCAACTCTCTTTATGGAGAAGCTTTTAACGGTTTTGTCCATTTGTCATAGAAAGTTGGTGTTTTGGCATCGAAATAATCTCGGAAGCTTATACTCGTTAAATTTGACATATAAAAACAATAAAAAGTGTACGCCGAGCAACTTTAATGATCCGAAATTGCTCAACTCTCTCTATGGTGGAGCTTTTAACGGTTTTGTCCATCTGTAACTGAAACTTGTTGTTTTGGCATCGAAATAATCTACGAAGCTTATAATCGTAACATTGGACATAGAAGAACAATAAAAAGTGTACACCGACCAACTTTGATGGTCCGAAGTTGCTCAACTCCCTATATGGAGGAGCTTTTAACAGTTTTGTCCATTTGTCATAGAAAGTTGGTGTTTTGGCATCGAAATAATATCGGAATCTTATACTCGTAAAATTTAACATAGAAGAACAATAAAAAGTGTACACCGAGAAATTTTGATGGTCCGAAGATGCTCAACTCTCTTTATGGAAGAGCATTTAACGGTTTTGTCTATTTGTCATAAAAAGTTGGTGTTTTGGCATTGAAATAATCTACGAAGCTTATAGTCGTAAAATTGGACATAGAAGAACGATAAAAATTGTACACCGAGCAACATTGATGGTCCGAAGTTGCTCAACACTCTCTATTTACGAGCTTTTAACGGTTTTGTCAATTTGTCATAGAAAGTTGGTAGTTTGGCATCGAAATAATAACGAAAGCTAATACTCATAAAATTGGACATAGAAGAACAAAAAAAACTGTACACCGAGCAACTTTGATGGTCCGAAGTTGCTCAACTGTCTATATAGAGGAGCTTTTAACAGTTTTGTCCATTTGACCTAGAAAGTTGGTGTTTTAGCATCGAAATAATATCGGAATCTTATACTCGTAAAATTTGACATAGAAGAACAATAAAAAGTGTACACCGAGAAACTTTGATGGTCCGAAGTTGCTCAACTCTCTTTATGGAGGAGCATTTAACGGTTTTGTCTATTTGTCATAAAAAGTTGGTGTTTTGGCATTGAAATAATCTACGAAGCTTATAGTCGTAAAATTGCAAATAGAAGAACGATAGAAAGTGTACACCGAGCAACTTTGATGGTCCGAAGTTGCTCAACTCTCTCTATTTAGGAGCTTTTAATGGTTTTGTCCATTTGTCATAGAAAGTTGGTAGTTTGGCATCGAAATAATAACGGAAGCTAGTACTCGTAAAATTGGACATAGAAGAACAATAAAAACAGTACACTGAGCAACTTTGATGGTCCGAAGTTCTCAACTCTCTATATGGAGGAGCTTTTAACGGTTTTGTCCACTTGTCATAGAAAGTTGGTGTTTTGGCATCGAAATAATATCGGAAGCTTATACTCGTTAAATTTGACATAGAAGAACAATAAAAAGTGTACACCGAGAAACTCTGATGGTCCGAAATTGCTCAACTCTCTTTACAGGAACATTTAACGGTTTTTTCTGTTTGTCATAAAAAGTTGGTGTTTTGGTATTGAAATAATCTACGAAGCTTATAGTCGTAAAATTGGACATAGAAGAACGATAAAAAGTGTACACCGAGCAACTTTGATGGTCCGAAGTTGCTCAACTCTCTCTATTTAGGAGCTTTTAACGATTTTGTCCATTTGTCATAGAAAGTTATTGTTTTGGAATCAAAATAATCTATGAAGCTTATACTCGTAAAATTTGACATAGAAGAACAATAAAAGGGGTACACCGAGCAACTTTGATGTTCCGACGATGCTCAACTCTCTGTATAGTGTTGCTTCTAACGGTTTTGTCCATTCGTAATGGAAAGTTGTTGTTTTGACATCGAAATAATCTAGGATGCCTATACTCGTAAAATTGGACATAGAAGAACGATAAAAATTGTGCACCGAGCATTTTTGATGGTCCGAAGTTGCTCAACTCTCTCTGTAGAGGAGCGTTTAACGATTTTGTCCATTTCTCATAGAAAGTTGGTGTTTTGGCATCGAAATAATCTCGGATGCTTATACCCGTCAAATTTGACATAGAAGAACAATAAAAAGTGTACACGGAGCAACTTTGGTGGTCCGAAGTTGCTCAACTCTCTTTATCGAGGAGCTTTTAACGGTTTTGTCAATTTGTCATAGAAAGTGGTGTTTTGGCATCGAAATAATCTCGGAAGCTTATACTCGTTAAATTTGACATATCAGAACAATAAAAAGTGTACGCCGAACAACTTTGATGATCCGAAGTTGCTCAACTCTCTCTATGGTGGAGCTTTTAACGGTTTTGTCCATTTGTAACTGAAAGTTGTTGTTTTGTCATCGAAATAATCTACGAAGCTTATAATCGTAACATTCGACATAGAAGAACAATAAAAAGTGTACACCGAGAAACTCTGATGGTCCGAAATTGCTCAACTCTCTTTATGGAGGAGCATTTAACGGTTTTGTCTATTTGTCATAAAAAGTTGGTGTTTTGGTATTGAAATAATCTACGAAGCTTATAGTCGTAAAATCGGACATAGAAGAACGATAAAAAGTGTACACCGAGCAACTTTGATGGTCCGAAGTTGCTCAACTCTCTCTATTTAGAAGCTTTTAACGATTTTGTCCATTTGTCATAGAAAGTTGGTGTTTTGGCATCGAAATAATATCGGAAGCTTATACTCGTTAAATTTGACATAGAAGAACAATAAAAAGTGTACACAGAGCAACTTTGATGGTCCGAAGTTGCTCAACTCTCTCTATGGTGGAGCTTTTGACGGTTTTGTCTATTTGTAATAGAAAGTTGTTGTTTTGGAATCAAAATTATCTATGAAGCTTATACTCGTAAAATTTGACATAGAAGAACAATAAAAAGGGTACACCGAGCAACTTTGATGTTCCGACGTTGCTCAACTCTCTGTATAGTGTTGCTTCTAACGGTTTTGTCCATTCGTAATGGAAAGTTGTTGTTTTGACATCGAAATAATCTAGGATGCCTATACTCGTAAAATTGGACATAGAAGAACGATAAAAAGTGTGCACCGAGCATTTTTGATGGTCCGAAGTTGCTCAACTCTCTATATGGAGGAGCTTTTAACGGTTCTGTCCATTTGTCATAGAAAGTTGGAGTTTTGGCATCGAAATAATCTCGGATGCTTATACTCGTCAAATTTGACATAGAAGAACAATAAAAGGTGTACACGGAGCAACTTTGATGGTCTGAAGTTGCTCAACTCTCTTTATGTAGGAGCTTTTAACGGTTTTGTCCATTTGTCATAGAAAGTGGTGTTTTGGCATCGAAATAATCTCGTAAGCTTATACTCGTTAAATTTGACATATCAGAACAATAAAAAGTGTACGGCGAGCAACTTTGATGATCTGAAGTTGCTCAACTCTCTCTATGGTGGAGCTTTTAACGGTTTTGTCCATTTGTAACTGAAAGTTGTTGTTTTGTCATCGAAATAATCTACGAAGCTTATAATCGTAACATTGGACATAGAAGAATAATAAAAAGTGTACACCAAGAAATTTTGATGGTCCGAAGTTGCTCAACTCTCTTTATGGAAGAGCATTTAACGGTTTTGTCTATTTGTCATAAAAAGTTGGTCTTTTGACATCGAAATAATCTACGAAGCTTATAGTCGTAAAATTGGACATAGAAGAACGATAAAAAGTGTACACCGAGCAACTTTGATGGTCCGAAGTTGCTCAACTCTCTCTATTTAGGAGATTTTAACGGTTTTGTCAATTTGTCATAGAAAGTTGGTAGTTTGGCATCTAAATAATAACGGAAGCTAATACTCGTAAAATTGGACATAGAAGAACAAAAAATACTGTACACCGAGCAACTTTGATGGTCCGAAGTTGCTCAACTGTCTATATGGAGGAGCTTTTAACAGTTTTGTCCATTTGTCGTAGAAATTTGGTGTTTTGGCATCGAAACAATATCGGAATCTTATACTCGTAAAATTTGACATAGAAGAACAATAAAAAGTGTACACAGAGAAACTTTGATGATCCGAAGTTGCTCAACTCTCTTTATGGAGGAGCATTTAACGGTTTTGTCTATTTGTCATAAAAAGTTGGTGTTTTGGCATTGAAATAATCTACGAAGCTTATAGTCGTAAAATTGGACATAGACGAATGATAAAAAGTGTACACCGAGCAACTTTGATGGTCCGAAGTTGCTCAACTCTCTCTATTTAGGAGCTTTTAATGGTTTTGTCCATTTGTCGTAGAAAGTTGGTAATTTGTATCGAAATAATAACGGAAGCTAATACTCGTAAAATTGTTCATAGAAGAACAATAAAAACAGTACACCGAGCAACTTTGATGGTCCGAAGTTGCACAACTCTCTATATGGAGGAGCTTTTAACGGTTTTGTCCATTTGTCATAGAAAGTTGGTGTTTTGGTATCGAAATAATATCGAAAGCTTATACTCGTTATATTTGACATAGAAGAATAATAAAAAGTGTACACCGAGAAACTTTGATGGTCCGAAATTGCTCAACTCTCTTTATGGAGGAGCATTTAACGGTTTTGTCTATTTGTCATAAAAAGTTGGTGTTTTGGAATCGAAATAATCTACGAAGCTTATAGTCGTAAAATTGGACATAGAAGAACGATAAAAAGTGTACACAGAGCAACTTTGATGGTCCGAAACTGCTCAACTCTCTCTATGGTGGAGCTTTTGACGGTTTTGTCCATTTGTCATAGAAAGTTGGTGTTTTGGCATCGAAATAATATCGGAAGCTTATACTCATTAAATTTGACATAGAAGAACAATAAAAAGTGTACACAGAGCAACTTTGATGATCCGAAGTTGCTCAACTCTTTCTATGGTGGAGCTTTTGACGGTTTTGTCTATTTCGAATAGAAAGTTGTTTTTTTGGAATCAAAATAATCTATGAAGCTTATACTCGTAAAATTTGACATAGAAGAAAAATAAAAAGGGTACACCGAGCAACTTTGATGTTCCGACGTTGCTCAACTCTCTGTATAGTGTTGCTTCTAACGATTTTGTCCATTCGTAATGGAAAGTTGTTGTTTTGACATCGAAATAATCTAGGATGCTCATACTCATAAAATTCGACATAGAAGAACGACAAAAAGTGTGCACCGAGCATTTTTGATGGTCCGAAGTTGCTCAACTCTCTCTGTAGAGGAGCGTTTAACGATTTTGTCCATTTCTTATAGAAAGTTGGTGTTTTGGCATCGAAATAATCTCGGATGATTATACTCGTCAAATTTGACATAGAAGAACAATAAAAAGTGTACACGGAGCAACTTTGATGGTCCGAAGTTGCTCAACTCTCTTTATGGAGGAGCTTTTAACGGTTTTGTCCATTTGTCATAGAAATTTGGTGTTTTGGCATCGAAATAATCTCAGAAGCTTATACTCGTTAAATTTGACATATCAAAACAATAAAAAGTGTACGCCGAGCAACTTTGATGATCCGAAGTTGCTCAACTCTCTCTATGGTGGAGCTTTTAACGGTTTTGTCCATTTGTAACTGAAAGTTCTTGTTTTGGCACCGAAATAATCTACGAAGCTTATAATCGTAACATTGGACATAGAAGAACAATAAAAAGTGTACACCGACCAACTTCGCTGGTCCGAAGTTGAGTTCTCTCTATGGTGGAAGTTTTAACGGTTTTGTCTATTTGTAATAGAAAGTTGTTGTTTTGTCATCTAAATAATCTACGAAGCTTCTACTCGTAGAATTTGACATAGAAGAACAATAAAAAGGGTACACCGAGCAACTTTGATGTTCCGACGTTGCTCAACTCTCTGTATAGTGTTGCTTCTAACGGTTTTGTCCATTCGTAATGGAAAGTTGTTGTTTTGACATCGAAATAATCTAGGATACCTATACTCGTAAAATTGGACATAGAAGAACGATAAAAAGTGTGCACCGAGCATTTTTTATGGTCCGAAGTTGCTCAACTCTCTCTGTAGGGGAGCGTTTAACGATTTTGTCCATTTCTCATAGAAAGTTGGTGTTTTGGCATCGAAATAATCTCGGATGCTTATACTCGTCAAATTTGACATAGAAGAACAATAAAAGGTGTACACGGAGCAACTTTGATGGTCCGAAGTTGCTCAACTCTCTTTATGGAGGAGCTTTTAACGGTTTTGTCCATTTGTCATAGAAAGTGGTGTTTTGGCATCGAAATAATCTCGGAAGCTTATACTCGTTAAATTTGACATATCAGAACAATAAAAAGTGTACGCCGAGCAACTTTGATGATCCGAAGTTGCTCAACTCTCTCTATGGTGGAGCTTTTAACGGTTTTGTCCATTTGTAACTGAAAGTTGTTGTTTTGGCAACGAAATAATCTACAAAGCTTATACCCGTGAAATTGGACATAGAAGAACCGTAAAAAGTGTACACTGAGCAACTTTGATGGTCCGAAGTGCTCAACTCTCTCTATGGAGGAGCTTTTAACGGTTTTGTCCATTTGTAATAGAGAATTGTTGTTTTGGCATTGAAATAATCTACGAAGCTTATAGTCGTAAAATTGGACATAGAAGAACGATAAAAAGTGTACACTGAGCAACTTTGATGGTCCGAAGTTGCTCAACTGTCTCTATTTAGGAGCTTTTAACGATTTTGTCCATTTGTCATAGAAAGTTGGAAGTTTGGCATCGAAATAATAACGGAAGCTAATACTCGTAAAATTGGACAAAGAAGAACGATAAAAACTGTACACCGAGCAACTTTGATGGTCCGAAGTTGCTCAACTTTCTATATGGAGGAGCTTTTAATGGTTTTGTCCATTTGTCATAGATAGTTCGTGTTTTGGTATCGAAATAATATCGGAAGCTTATACTCGTAAAATTTGACATAGAAGAACAATAAAAAGTGTACACCGAGAAACTTTGATGGTCCGAAGTTGCTCAACTCTATTTATGGAGGAGTATTTAACTGTTTTGTCTATTTGTCATAAAAAGTTGGTGTTTTGGCATCGAAATAATCTCAGAAGCTTATACTCGTTAAATTTGACATAGAAGAACAACAAAAAGTGTACACCGAGCAACTTTGATGGTCCGAAGTTGTTCAACTCTCTCTATGGTGGAGCTTTTAACGGTTTTGTCCATTTGTAACTGAAAGTTGTTGTTTTGGCATCGAAATAATCTACGAAGCTTATACTCGTAACATTGGACATAGAAGAACAATAAAAAGTGTACACTGAGCAAGTTTGATGGTCCGAAGTTGCTCAACTCTCTTTATGGAGAAGCTTTTAACGGTTTTGGCCATTCGTCATAGAAAGCTGGTTTTTTGGTATCGAAATAATCTCGGATGCTTATACTCGTAAAATTTGACATAGAAGAACAATAAAAAGTTTACACGGAGCAACTTTGATGGTCTGAAGTTGCTCAACTCTCTTTATGTTAGAGCTTTTAACGGTTTTGTCCATTTGTAACTGAAAGTTGTTGTTCTGGCATCGAAATAATCTACGAAGCTTATAATCGTAACATTGGACATAGAAGAACAATAAAAAGTGTACACCGAGAAATTTTGATGGTCCGAAGTTGCTCAACTCTCTTTATGGAAGAGCATTTAACGGTTTTGTCTATTTGTCATAAAAAGTTGGTCTTTTGACATCGAAATAATCTACGAAGCTTATAGTCGTAAAATTGGACATAGAAGAACGATAAAAAGTGCACACCGAGCAACTTTGATAGTCCGAAGTTGCTCAACTCTCTCTATTTAGGAGCTTTTAATGGTTTTGTCAATTTGTCATAGAAAGTTGGTAGTTTGGCATCGAAATAATAACGGAAGCTAATACTCGTAAAATTGGACATAGAAGAACAATAAAAACAGTACACCGAGCAACTTTGATGGTCCAAAATTGCACAACTCTCTATATGGAGGAGCTTTTAACGGTTTTGTCCATTTGTCATAGAAAGTTGGTGTTTTGGTATCGAAATAATATCGCAAGCTTATACTCGTTATATTTGACATAGAAGAACAATAAAAAGTGTACACCGAGAAACTTTGATGGTCCGAAATTGCTCAACTCTCTTTATGGAGGAGCATTTAACGGTTTTGTCTATTTGTCATAAAAAGTTGGTGTTTTGGAATTGAAATAATCTACGAAGCTTATAGTCGTAAAATAGGACATAGAAGAACGATAAAAAGTGTACACAGAGCAACTTTGATGGTCCGAAACTGCTCAACTCTCTCTATTGTGGAGCTTTTGACGGTTTTGTCCATTTGTCATAGAAAGTGGGTGTTTTGGCATCGAAATAATATCGGAAGCTTATACTCATTAAATTTGACATAGAAGAACAATAAAAAGTGTACACAGAGCAACTTTGGTGATCCGAAGTTGCTCAACTCTCTCTATGGTGGAGCTTTTGACGGTTTTGTCTATTTGGAATAGAAAGTTATTTTTTTGGAATCAAAATAATCTATGAAGCTTACACTCGTAAAATTTGACATAGAAGAAAAATAAAAAGGGTACACCGAGCAACTTTGATGTTCCGACGTTGCTCAACTCTCTGTATAGTGTTGCTTCTAACGGTTTTGTCCATTCGTAATGGAAAGTTGTTGTTTTGACATCGAAATAATCTAGGATGCTTATACTCGTAAAATTGGACATAGAAGAACGACAAAAAGTGTGCACCGAGCATTTTTGATGGTCCGAAGTTGCTCAACTCTCTCTGTAGAGGAGCGTTTAACGATTTTGTCCATTTCTCATAGAAAGTTGGTGTTTTGGCATCGAAATAATCTCGGATGCTTATACTCGTCAAATTTGACATAGAAGAACAATAAAAGGTGTACACGGAGCAACTTTGATGGTCCGAAGTTGCTCAACTCTCTTTATGGAGGAGCTTTTAACGGTTTTGTCCATTTGTCATAGAAAGTGGTGTTTTGGCATCGAAATAATCTCGGAAGCTTATACTCGTTAAATTTGACATATCAGAACAATAAAAAGTGTACGCCGAGCAACTTTGATGATCCGAAGTTGCTCAACTCTCTCTATGGTGGAGCTTTTAACGGTTTTGTCCATTTGTAACTGAAAGTTGTTGTTTTGGCAACGAAATAATCTACAAAGCTTATACTCGTGAAATTGGACATAGAAGAACTGTAAAAAGTGTACACTGAGCAACTTTGATGGTCCGAAGTGCTCAACTCTCTCTATGGAGGAGCTTTTAACGGTTTTGTCCATTTGTAATAGAGAATTGTTGTTTTGGCATTGAAATAATCTACGAAGCTTATAGTCGTAAAATTGGACATAGAAGAACGATAAAAAGTGTACACTAAGCAACTTTGATGGTCCGAAGTTGCTCAACTGTCTCTATTTAAGAGCTTTTAATGATTTTGTCCATTTGTCATAGAAAGTTGGTAGTTTGGCATCGAAATAATAACGGAAGCTAATACTCGTAAAATTGGACAAAGAAGAACGATAAAAACTGTACACCGAGCAACTTTGGTGGTCCGAAGTTGCTCAACTTTCTATATGGAGGAGCTTTTAATGGTTTTGTCCATTTGTCATAGATAGTTCGTGTTTTAGTATCGAAATAATATCGGAAGCTTATACTCGTAAAATTTGACACAGAAGAACAATAAAAAGTGTACACCGAGAAACTTTGATGGTCCGAAGTTGCTCAACTCTCTTTATGGAGGAGTATTTAACTGTTTTGTCTATTTGTCATAAAAAGTTGGTGTTTTGGCATCGAAATAATCTCGGAAGCTTATACTCATTAAATTTGACATAGAAGAACAATAAAAAGTGTACACAGAGCAACTTTGGTGATCCGAAGTTGCTCAACTCTCTCTATGGTGGAGCTTTTGACGGTTTTGTCTATTTGGAATAGAAAGTTATTTTTTTGGAATCAAAATAATCTATGAAGCTTACACTCGTAAAATTTGACATAGAAGAAAAATAAAAAGGGTACACCGAGCAACTTTGATGTTCCGACGTTGCTCAACTCTCTGTATAGTGTTGCTTCTAACGGTTTTGTCCATTCGTAATGGAAAGTTGTTGTTTTGACATCGAAATAATCTAGGATGCTTATACTCGTAAAATTGGACATAGAAGAACGACAAAAAGTGTGCACCGAGCATTTTTGATGGTCCGAAGTTGCTCAACTCTCTCTGTAGAGGAGCGTTTAACGATTTTGTCCATTTCTCATAGAAAGTTGGTGTTTTGGCATCGAAATAATCTCGGATGCTTATACTCGTCAAATTTGACATAGAAGAACAATAAAAGGTGTACACGGAGCAACTTTGATGGTCCGAAGTTGCTCAACTCTCTTTATGGAGGAGCTTTTAACGGTTTTGTCCATTTGTCATAGAAAGTGGTGTTTTGGCATCGAAATAATCTCGGAAGCTTATACTCGTTAAATTTGACATATCAGAACAATAAAAAGTGTACGCCGAGCAACTTTGATGATCCGAAGTTGCTCAACTCTCTCTATGGTGGAGCTTTTAACGGTTTTGTCCATTTGTAACTGAAAGTTGTTGTTTTGGCAACGAAATAATCTACAAAGCTTATACTCGTGAAATTGGACATAGAAGAACTGTAAAAAGTGTACACTGAGCAACTTTGATGGTCCGAAGTGCTCAACTCTCTCTATGGAGGAGCTTTTAACGGTTTTGTCCATTTGTAATAGAGAATTGTTGTTTTGGCATTGAAATAATCTACGAAGCTTATAGTCGTAAAATTGGACATAGAAGAACGATAAAAAGTGTACACTAAGC
Organism: Euonymus europaeus; assembly: GCA_963580455.1. NCBI lineage: Eukaryota > Viridiplantae > Streptophyta > Magnoliopsida > Celastrales > Celastraceae > Euonymus > Euonymus europaeus. The sequence goes on from OY756965.1 coordinate 7,689,338, forward strand.
AACTTTGATGGTCCGAAGTTGCTCAACTGTCTCTATTTAAGAGCTTTTAATGATTTTGTCCATTTGTCATAGAAAGTTGGTAGTTTGGCATCGAAATAATAACGGAAGCTAATACTCGTAAAATTGGACAAAGAAGAACGATAAAAACTGTACACCGAGCAACTTTGGTGGTCCGAAGTTGCTCAACTTTCTATATGGAGGAGCTTTTAATGGTTTTGTCCATTTGTCATAGATAGTTCGTGTTTTAGTATCGAAATAATATCGGAAGCTTATACTCGTAAAATTTGACACAGAAGAACAATAAAAAGTGTACACCGAGAAACTTTGATGGTCCGAAGTTGCTCAACTCTCTTTATGGAGGAGTATTTAACTGTTTTGTCTATTTGTCATAAAAAGTTGGTGTTTTGGCATCGAAATAATCTCGGAAGCTTATACTCATTAAATTTGACATAGAAGAACAATAAAAAGTGTACACCGAGCAACTTTGATGGTCCGAAGTTGTTCAACTCTCTCTATGGTGGAGCTTTTAACGGTTTTGTCCATTTGTAACTGAAAGTTGTTGTTTTGGCATCGAAATAATCTACGAAGCTTATACTCGTAACATTGGACATAGAAGAACAATAAAAAGTGTACACCGAGCAAGTTTGATGGTCCGAAGTTGCTCAACTCTCTTTATGGAGAAGCTTTTAACGGTTTTGGCCATTCGTCATAGAAAGCTGGTTTTTTGGTATCGAAATAATCTCGGATGCTTATACTCGTAAAATTTGACATAGAAGAACAATAAAAAGTTTACACGGAGCAACTTTGATGGTCCGAAGTTGCTCAACTCTCTTTATGTTGGAGCTTTTAACGGTTTTGTCCATTTGTAACTGAAAGTTGTTGTTTTGGCATCGAAATAATCTATGAAGCTTATAATCGTAACATTGGACATAGAAGAACAATAAAAAGTGTACACCGAGAAATTTTGATGGTCTGAAGTTGCTCAACTCTCTTTATGGAAGAGCATTTAACGGTTTTGTCTATTTATCATAAAAAGTTGGTCTTTTGACATCGAAATAATCTACGAAGCTTATAGTCGTAAAATTGGACATAGAAGAACGATAAAAAGTGTACACCGAGCAACTTTGATGGTCCGAAGTTGCTCAACTCTCTCTATTTAGGAGCTTTTAACGGTTTTGTCAATTTGTCATAGAAAGTTGGTAGTTTGGCATCGAAATAATAACGGAAGCTAATACTCGTAAAATTGGACATAGAAGAACAAAAAATACTGTACACCGAGCAACTTTGATGGTCCGAAGTTGCTCAACTCTCTCTATGGTGGAGCTTTTGACGGTTTTGTCTATTTGTAATAGAAAGTTGTTGTTTTGGAATCAAAATAATCTATGAAGCTTATACTCGTAAAATTTGACATAGAAGAAAAATAAAAAGGGTACACCGAGCAACTTTGATGTTCCAACGTTGCTCAACTCTCTGTATTGTGTTGCTTCCATCGGTTTTGTCCATTCGTAATGGAAAGTTGTTGTTTTGACATCGAAATAATCTAGGATGCTTATACTCGTAAAATTGGACATAGAAGAACGATAAAAAGTGTGCACCGAGCATTTTTGATGGTCCGAAGTTGCTCAACTCTCTCTGTAGAGGAGCGTTTAACGATTTTGTCCATTTCTCATAGAAAGTTGGTGTTTTGGCATCGAAATAATCTCGGATGATTATACTCGTCAAATTTGACATAGAAGAACAATAAAAAGTGTACACGGAGCAACTTTGATGGTCCGAAGTTGCTCAACTCTCTTTACGGAGGAGCTTTTAACGGTTTTGTCCATTTGTCATAGAAAGTTGGTGTTTTGGCATCGAAATAATCTCAGAAGCTTATACTCGTTAAATTTGACATATCAGAACAATAAAAAGTGTACGCCGAGCAACTTTGATGATCCGAAGTTGCTCAACTCTATCTATGGCGGAGCTTTTAACGGTTTTGTCCATTTGTAACTGAAAGTTCTTGTTTTGGCATCGAAATAATCTACGAAGCTTATAATCGTAACATTGGACATAGAAGAACAATAAAAAGTGTACACCGACCAACTTTTCTGGTCCGAAGTTGAGCTCTCTCTATGGTGGAAGTTTTAACGATTTTGTCTATTTGTAATAGAAAGTTGTTGTTTTGTCATCTAAATAATCTACGAAGCTTCTACCCGTAAAATTTGACATAGAAAAACAATAAAAAGCGTAAACCGAGCAACTTTGATGGTCCGAAGTTGGTCAACTCTCTCTATGGTGGAGCTTTTTACGGTTTTGTCCATTTGTAACTGAAAGTTCTTGTTTTGGCATCGAAATAATCTACGAAGCTTATAATCGTAACATTGGACATAGAAGAACAATAAAAAGTGTACACCGACCAACTTTGCTGGTCCGAAGTTGAGCTCTCTCTATGGTGGAAGTTTCAACGGTTTTGTCTATTTGTAATAGAAAGTTGTTGTTTTGGAATCAAAATAATCTATGAAGCTTATACTCGTAAAATTTGACATAGAAGAAAAATAAAAAGGGTACACCGAGCAACTTTGATGTTCCCACGTTGCTCAACTCTCTGTATAGTGTTGCTTCTATCGGTTTTGTCCATTCGTAATGGAAAGTTGTTGTTTTGACATCGAAATAATCTAGGATGCTTATACTCGTAAAATTGGACATAGAAGAACGATAAAAAGTGTGCACCGAGCATTTTTGATGGTCCGAAGTTGCTCAACTCTCTCTGTAGAGGAGCGTTTAACGATTTTGTCCATTTCTCATAGAAAGTTCGTGTTTTGGCATCGAAATAATCTCGGATGATTATACTCGTCAAATTTGACATAGAAGAACAATAAAAAGTGTACACGGAGCAACTTTGATGGTCCGAAGTTGGTCAACTCTCTCTATGGAGGAGCATTTAACTGCTTTGTCTATTTGTCATAAAAAGTTGGTGTTTTGGCATCGAAATAATCACGGAAGCTTATATTCGTTAAATTTCACATAGAAGAACAATAAAAAGTGTACACCGAGCAACTTTGATGGTCTGAAGTTGTTCAACTCTCTCTATGGTGGAGCTTTTAACGGTTTTGTCCATTTGTAACTGAAAGTTGTTGTTTTGGCATCGAAATAATCTACGAAGCTTATACTCGTAACATTGGACATAGAAGAACAATAAAAAGTGTACACCGAGCAAGTTCGATGGTCCGAAGTTGCTCAACTCTCTTTATGGAGAAGCTTTTAACGGTTTTGGCCATTTGTCATAGAAAGCTGGTGTTTTGGTATCGAAATAATCTCGGATGCTTATACTCGTAAAATTTGACATAGAAGAGCAATAAAAAGTGTACACGGAGCAACTTTGATGGTCCGAAGTTGCTCAACTCTCTTTATGGAAGAGCTTTTAACGGTTTTGTACATTTGTCATAGAAAGTTGGTGTTTTGGCATCGAAATAATATTGGAGGCTTATACTCGTTAAATTTGACACAGAAGAACAATAAAAAGTGTACGCCGATCAACTTTGATGGTCCGAAGTTGCTCAACTCTCTTTATGGAGAAGCTTTTAACGGTTTTGGCCATTTGTCATAGAAAGTTGGTGTTTTGGCATCGAAATAATCTCAGAAGCTTATACTCGTTAAATTTGACATAGAAGAACAATAAAAAGTGTACGCTGAGCAACTTTGATGGTCCGAAGTTTCTCTACTCTCCTTATGGAGGAGGTTTTAACGGTTTTGGCCATTTGTCATAGAAAGTTGGTGTTTTGGCATCGAAATAATATCGGAAGCTTATACTCGTAAAATTGGACAAAGAAGAACAATAAAAAGTGTACACCGACCAACTTCGCTGGTCCGAAGTTGAGTTCTCTCTATGGTGGAAGTTTTAACGGTTTTGTCTATTTGTAATAGAAAGTTGTTGTTTTGTCATCTAAATAATCTACGAAGCTTCTACTCGTAGAATTTGACATAGAAGAACAATAAAAAGGGTACACCGAGCAACTTTGATGTTCCGACGTTGCTCAACTCTCTGTATAGTGTTGCTTCTAACGGTTTTGTCCATTCGTAATGGAAAGTTGTTGTTTTGACATCGAAATAATCTAGGATACCTATACTCGTAAAATTGGACATAGAAGAACGATAAAAAGTGTGCACCGAGCATTTTTTATGGTCCGAAGTTGCTCAACTCTCTCTGTAGGGGAGCGTTTAACGATTTTGTCCATTTCTCATAGAAAGTTGGTGTTTTGGCATCGAAATAATCTCGGATGCTTATACTCGTCAAATTTGACATAGAAGAACAATAAAAGGTGTACACGGAGCAACTTTGATGGTCCGAAGTTGCTCAACTCTCTTTATGGAGGAGCTTTTAACGGTTTTGTCCATTTGTCATAGAAAGTGGTGTTTTGGCATCGAAATAATCTCGGAAGCTTATACTCGTTAAATTTGACATATCAGAACAATAAAAAGTGTACGCCGAGCAACTTTGATGATCCGAAGTTGCTCAACTCTCTCTATGGTGGAGCTTTTAACGGTTTTGTCCATTTGTAACTGAAAGTTGTTGTTTTGGCAACGAAATAATCTACAAAGCTTATACCCGTGAAATTGGACATAGAAGAACCGTAAAAAGTGTACACTGAGCAACTTTGATGGTCCGAAGTGCTCAACTCTCTCTATGGAGGAGCTTTTAACGGTTTTGTCCATTTGTAATAGAGAATTGTTGTTTTGGCATTGAAATAATCTACGAAGCTTATAGTCGTAAAATTGGACATAGAAGAACGATAAAAAGTGTACACTGAGCAACTTTGATGGTCCGAAGTTGCTCAACTGTCTCTATTTAGGAGCTTTTAACGATTTTGTCCATTTGTCATAGAAAGTTGGAAGTTTGGCATCGAAATAATAACGGAAGCTAATACTCGTAAAATTGGACAAAGAAGAACGATAAAAACTGTACACCGAGCAACTTTGATGGTCCGAAGTTGCTCAACTTTCTATATGGAGGAGCTTTTAATGGTTTTGTCCATTTGTCATAGATAGTTCGTGTTTTGGTATCGAAATAATATCGGAAGCTTATACTCGTAAAATTTGACATAGAAGAACAATAAAAAGTGTACACCAAGAAACTTTGATGGTCCGAAGTTGCTCAACTCTATTTATGGAGGAGTATTTAACTGTTTTGTCTATTTGTCATAAAAAGTTGGTGTTTTGGCATCGAAATAATCTCGGAAGCTTATACTCGTTAAATTTGACATAGAAGAACAATAAAAAGTGTACACCGAGCAACTTTGATGGTCCGAAGTTGTTCAACTCTCTCTATGGTGGAGCTTTTAACGGTTTTGTCCATTTGTAACTGAAAGTTGTTGTTTTGGCATCGAAATAATCTACGAAGCTTATACTCGTAACATTGGACATAGAAGAACAATAAAAAGTGTACACTGAGCAAGTTTGATGGTCCGAAGTTGCTCAACTCTCTTTATGGAGAAGCTTTTAACGGTTTTGGCCATTCGTCATAGAAAGCTGGTTTTTTGGTATCGAAATAATCTCGGATGCTTATACTCGTAAAATTTGACATAGAAGAACAATAAAAAGTTTACACGGAGCAACTTTGATGGTCTGAAGTTGCTCAACTCTCTTTATGTTAGAGCTTTTAACGGTTTTGTCCATTTGTAACTGAAAGTTGTTGTTCTGGCATCGAAATAATCTACGAAGCTTATAATCGTAACATTGGACATAGAAGAACAATAAAAAGTGTACACCGAGAAATTTTGATGGTCCGAAGTTGCTCAACTCTCTTTATGGAAGAGCATTTAACGGTTTTGTCTATTTGTCATATAAAGTTGGTCTTTTGACATCGAAATAATCTACGAAGCTTATAGTCGTAAAATTGGACATAGAAGAACGATAAAAAGTGCACACCGAGCAACTTTGATAGTCCGAAGTTGCTCAACTCTCTCTATTTAGGAGCTTTTAATGGTTTTGTCAATTTGTCATAGAAAGTTGGTAGTTTGGCATCGAAATAATAACGGAAGCTAATACTCGTAAAATTGGACATAGAAGAACAATAAAAACAGTACACCGAGCAACTTTGATGGTCCAAAATTGCACAACTCTCTATATGGAGGAGCTTTTAACGGTTTTGTCCATTTGTCATAGAAAGTTGGTGTTTTGGTGTCGAAATAATATCGCAAGCTTATACTCGTTATATTTGACATAGAAGAACAATAAAAAGTGTACACCGAGAAACTTTGATGGTCCGAAATTGCTCAACTCTCTTTATGGAGGAGCATTTAACGGTTTTGTCTATTTGTCATAAAAAGTTGGTGTTTTGGAATTGAAATAATCTACGAAGCTTATAGTCGTAAAATAGGACATAGAAGAACGATAAAAAGTGTACACAGAGCAACTTTGATGGTCCGAAACTGCTCAACTCTCTCTATTGTGGAGCTTTTGACGGTTTTGTCCATTTGTCATAGAAAGTGGGTGTTTTGGCATCGAAATAATATCGGAAGCTTATACTCATTAAATTTGACATAGAAGAACAATAAAAAGTGTACACAGAGCAACTTTGGTGATCCGAAGTTGCTCAACTCTCTCTATGGTGGAGCTTTTGACGGTTTTGTCTATTTGGAATAGAAAGTTATTTTTTTGGAATCAAAATAATCTATGAAGCTTACACTCGTAAAATTTGACATAGAAGAAAAATAAAAAGGGTACACCGAGCAACTTTGATGTTCCGACGTTGCTCAACTCTCTGTATAGTGTTGCTTCTAACGGTTTTGTCCATTCGTAATGGAAAGTTGTTGTTTTGACATCGAAATAATCTAGGATGCTTATACTCGTAAAATTGGACATAGAAGAACGACAAAAAGTGTGCACCGAGCATTTTTGATGGTCCGAAGTTGCTCAACTCTCTCTGTAGAGGAGCGTTTAACGATTTTGTCCATTTCTCATAGAAAGTTGGTGTTTTGGCATCGAAATAATCTCGGATGCTTATACTCGTCAAATTTGACATAGAAGAACAATAAAAGGTGTACACGGAGCAACTTTGATGGTCCGAAGTTGCTCAACTCTCTTTATGGAGGAGCTTTTAACGGTTTTGTCCATTTGTCATAGAAAGTGGTGTTTTGGCATCGAAATAATCTCGGAAGCTTATACTCGTTAAATTTGACATATCAGAACAATAAAAAGTGTACGCCGAGCAACTTTGATGATCCGAAGTTGCTCAACTCTCTCTATGGTGGAGCTTTTAACGGTTTTGTCCATTTGTAACTGAAAGTTGTTGTTTTGGCAACGAAATAATCTACAAAGCTTATACTCGTGAAATTGGACATAGAAGAACTGTAAAAAGTGTACACTGAGCAACTTTGATGGTCCGAAGTGCTCAACTCTCTCTATGGAGGAGCTTTTAACGGTTTTGTCCATTTGTAATAGAGAATTGTTGTTTTGGCATTGAAATAATCTACGAAGCTTATAGTCGTAAAATTGGACATAGAAGAACGATAAAAAGTGTACACTAAGCAACTTTGATGGTCCGAAGTTGCTCAACTGTCTCTATTTAAGAGCTTTTAATGATTTTGTCCATTTGTCATAGAAAGTTGGTAGTTTGGCATCGAAATAATAACGGAAGCTAATACTCGTAAAATTGGACAAAGAAGAACGATAAAAACTGTACACCGAGCAACTTTGGTGGTCCGAAGTTGCTCAACTTTCTATATGGAGGAGCTTTTAATGGTTTTGTCCATTTGTCATAGATAGTTCGTGTTTTAGTATCGAAATAATATCGGAAGCTTATACTCGTAAAATTTGACACAGAAGAACAATAAAAAGTGTACACCGAGAAACTTTGATGGTCCGAAGTTGCTCAACTCTCTTTATGGAGGAGTATTTAACTGTTTTGTCTATTTGTCATAAAAAGTTGGTGTTTTGGCATCGAAATAATCTCGGAAGCTTATACTCATTAAATTTGACATAGAAGAACAATAAAAAGTGTACACAGAGCAACTTTGGTGATCCGAAGTTGCTCAACTCTCTCTATGGTGGAGCTTTTGACGGTTTTGTCTATTTGGAATAGAAAGTTATTTTTTTGGAATCAAAATAATCTATGAAGCTTACACTCGTAAAATTTGACATAGAAGAAAAATAAAAAGGGTACACCGAGCAACTTTGATGTTCCGACGTTGCTCAACTCTCTGTATAGTGTTGCTTCTAACGGTTTTGTCCATTCGTAATGGAAAGTTGTTGTTTTGACATCGAAATAATCTAGGATGCTTATACTCGTAAAATTGGACATAGAAGAACGACAAAAAGTGTGCACCGAGCATTTTTGATGGTCCGAAGTTGCTCAACTCTCTCTGTAGAGGAGCGTTTAACGATTTTGTCCATTTCTCATAGAAAGTTGGTGTTTTGGCATCGAAATAATCTCGGATGCTTATACTCGTCAAATTTGACATAGAAGAACAATAAAAGGTGTACACGGAGCAACTTTGATGGTCCGAAGTTGCTCAACTCTCTTTATGGAGGAGCTTTTAACGGTTTTGTCCATTTGTCATAGAAAGTGGTGTTTTGGCATCGAAATAATCTCGGAAGCTTATACTCGTTAAATTTGACATATCAGAACAATAAAAAGTGTACGCCGAGCAACTTTGATGATCCGAAGTTGCTCAACTCTCTCTATGGTGGAGCTTTTAACGGTTTTGTCCATTTGTAACTGAAAGTTGTTGTTTTGGCAACGAAATAATCTACAAAGCTTATACTCGTGAAATTGGACATAGAAGAACTGTAAAAAGTGTACACTGAGCAACTTTGATGGTCCGAAGTGCTCAACTCTCTCTATGGAGGAGCTTTTAACGGTTTTGTCCATTTGTAATAGAGAATTGTTGTTTTGGCATTGAAATAATCTACGAAGCTTATAGTCGTAAAATTGGACATAGAAGAACGATAAAAAGTGTACACTAAGCAACTTTGATGGTCCGAAGTTGCTCAACTGTCTCTATTTAAGAGCTTTTAATGATTTTGTCCATTTGTCATAGAAAGTTGGTAGTTTGGCATTGAAATAATAACGGAAGCTAATACTCGTAAAATTGGACAAAGAAGAACGATAAAAACTGTACACCGAGCAACTTTGGTGGTCCGAAGTTGCTCAACTTTCTATATGGAGGAGCTTTTAATGGTTTTGTCCATTTGTCATAGATAGTTCGTGTTTTAGTATCGAAATAATATCGGAAGCTTATACTCGTAAAATTTGACACAGAAGAACAATAAAAAGTGTACACCGAGAAACTTTGATGGTCCGAAGTTGCTCAACTCTCTTTATGGAGGAGTATTTAACTGTTTTGTCTATTTGTCATAAAAAGTTGGTGTTTTGGCATCGAAATAATCTCGGAAGCTTATACTCATTAAATTTGACATAGAAGAACAATAAAAAGTGTACACCGAGCAACTTTGATGGTCCGAAGTTGTTCAACTCTCTCTATGGTGGAGCTTTTAACGGTTTTGTCCATTTGTAACTGAAAGTTGTTGTTTTGGCATCGAAATAATCTACGAAGCTTATACTCGTAACATTGGACATAGAAGAACAATAAAAAGTGTACACCGAGCAAGTTTGATGGTCCGAAGTTGCTCAACTCTCTTTATGGAGAAGCTTTTAACGGTTTTGGCCATTCGTCATAGAAAGCTGGTTTTTTGGTATCGAAATAATCTCGGATGCTTATACTCGTAAAATTTGACATAGAAGAACAATAAAAAGTTTACACGGAGCAACTTTGATGGTCCGAAGTTGCTCAACTCTCTTTATGTTGGAGCTTTTAACGGTTTTGTCCATTTGTAACTGAAAGTTGTTGTTTTGGCATCGAAATAATCTATGAAGCTTATAATCGTAACATTGGACATAGAAGAACAATAAAAAGTGTACACCGAGAAATTTTGATGGTCTGAAGTTGCTCAACTCTCTTTATGGAAGAGCATTTAACGGTTTTGTCTATTTATCATAAAAAGTTGGTCTTTTGACATCGAAATAATCTACGAAGCTTATAGTCGTAAAATTGGACATAGAAGAACGATAAAAAGTGTACACCGAGCAACTTTGATGGTCCGAAGTTGCTCAACTCTCTCTATTTAGGAGCTTTTAACGGTTTTGTCAATTTGTCATAGAAAGTTGGTAGTTTGGCATCGAAATAATAACGGAAGCTAATACTCGTAAAATTGGACATAGAAGAACAAAAAATACTGTACACCGAGCAACTTTGATGGTCCGAAGTTGCTCAACTCTCTCTATGGTGGAGCTTTTGACGGTTTTGTCTATTTGTAATAGAAAGTTGTTGTTTTGGAATCAAAATAATCTATGAAGCTTATACTCGTAAAATTTGACATAGAAGAAAAATAAAAAGGGTACACCGAGCAACTTTGATGTTCCAACGTTGCTCAACTCTCTGTATTGTGTTGCTTCCATCGGTTTTGTCCATTCGTAATGGAAAGTTGTTGTTTTGACATCGAAATAATCTAGGATGCTTATACTCGTAAAATTGGACATAGAAGAACGATAAAAAGTGTGCACCGAGCATTTTTGATGGTCCGAAGTTGCTCAACTCTCTCTGTAGAGGAGCGTTTAACGATTTTGTCCATTTCTCATAGAAAGTTGGTGTTTTGGCATCGAAATAATCTCGGATGATTATACTCGTCAAATTTGACATAGAAGAACAATAAAAAGTGTACACGGAGCAACTTTGATGGTCCGAAGTTGCTCAACTCTCTTTACGGAGGAGCTTTTAACGGTTTTGTCCATTTGTCATAGAAAGTTGGTGTTTTGGCATCGAAATAATCTCAGAAGCTTATACTCGTTAAATTTGACATATCAGAACAATAAAAAGTGTACGCCGAGCAACTTTGATGATCCGAAGTTGCTCAACTCTATCTATGGCGGAGCTTTTAACGGTTTTGTCCATTTGTAACTGAAAGTTCTTGTTTTGGCATCGAAATAATCTACGAAGCTTATAATCGTAACATTGGACATAGAAGAACAATAAAAAGTGTACACCGACCAACTTTTCTGGTCCGAAGTTGAGCTCTCTCTATGGTGGAAGTTTTAACGATTTTGTCTATTTGTAATAGAAAGTTGTTGTTTTGTCATCTAAATAATCTACGAAGCTTCTACCCGTAAAATTTGACATAGAAAAACAATAAAAAGCGTAAACCGAGCAACTTTGATGGTCCGAAGTTGGTCAACTCTCTCTATGGTGGAGCTTTTTACGGTTTTGTCCATTTGTAACTGAAAGTTCTTGTTTTGGCATCGAAATAATCTACGAAGCTTATAATCGTAACATTGGACATAGAAGAACAATAAAAAGTGTACACCGACCAACTTTGCTGGTCCGAAGTTGAGCTCTCTCTATGGTGGAAGTTTCAACGGTTTTGTCTATTTGTAATAGAAAGTTGTTGTTTTGGAATCAAAATAATCTATGAAGCTTATACTCGTAAAATTTGACATAGAAGAAAAATAAAAAGGGTACACCGAGCAACTTTGATGTTCCCACGTTGCTCAACTCTCTGTATAGTGTTGCTTCTATCGGTTTTGTCCATTCGTAATGGAAAGTTGTTGTTTTGACATCGAAATAATCTAGGATGCTTATACTCGTAAAATTGGACATAGAAGAACGATAAAAAGTGTGCACCGAGCATTTTTGATGGTCCGAAGTTGCTCAACTCTCTCTGTAGAGGAGCGTTTAACGATTTTGTCCATTTCTCATAGAAAGTTCGTGTTTTGGCATCGAAATAATCTCGGATGATTATACTCGTCAAATTTGACATAGAAGAACAATAAAAAGTGTACACGGAGCAACTTTGATGGTCCGAAGTTGGTCAACTCTCTCTATGGAGGAGCATTTAACTGCTTTGTCTATTTGTCATAAAAAGTTGGTGTTTTGGCATCGAAATAATCACGGAAGCTTATATTCGTTAAATTTCACATAGAAGAACAATAAAAAGTGTACACCGAGCAACTTTGATGGTCTGAAGTTGTTCAACTCTCTCTATGGTGGAGCTTTTAACGGTTTTGTCCATTTGTAACTGAAAGTTGTTGTTTTGGCATCGAAATAATCTACGAAGCTTATACTCGTAACATTGGACATAGAAGAACAATAAAAAGTGTACACCGAGCAAGTTCGATGGTCCGAAGTTGCTCAACTCTCTTTATGGAGAAGCTTTTAACGGTTTTGGCCATTTGTCATAGAAAGCTGGTGTTTTGGTATCGAAATAATCTCGGATGCTTATACTCGTAAAATTTGACATAGAAGAGCAATAAAAAGTGTACACGGAGCAACTTTGATGGTCCGAAGTTGCTCAACTCTCTTTATGGAAGAGCTTTTAACGGTTTTGTACATTTGTCATAGAAAGTTGGTGTTTTGGCATCGAAATAATATTGGAGGCTTATACTCGTTAAATTTGACACAGAAGAACAATAAAAAGTGTACGCCGATCAACTTTGATGGTCCGAAGTTGCTCAACTCTCTTTATGGAGGAGCTTTTAACGGTTTTGGCCATTTGTCATAGAAAGTTGGTGTTTTGGCATCGAAATAATCTCAGAAGCTTATACTCGTTAAATTTGACATAGAAGAACAATAAAAAGTGTACGCCGAGCAACTTTGATGGTCCGAAGTTTCTCTACTCTCCTTATGGAGGAGGTTTTAACGGTTTTGGCCATTTGTCATAGAAAGTTGGTGTTTTGGCATCGAAATAATATCGGAAGCTTATACTCGTTAAATTTGACATAGAAGAACAATAAAAAGTGTACACCGAGCAACTTTGATGATCCGAAGTTGCTCAACTCTCTCTATGGTGGAGCTTTTGACGGTTTTGTCTATTTGTAATAGAAAGTTGTTGTTTTGGAATCGAAATAATCTATGAAGCTTATACTCGTAAAATTTGACATAGAAGAACGCTAAAAAGGGTACACCGAGCAACTTTGATGTTCCGATGTTGCTCAACTCTCTGTAAAGTGTTGCTTCTAACGGTTTTGTCCATTCGTAATAGAAAGTTGTCTTTTTGACATCAAAATAATCTAGGATGCTTATATTCGTAAAATTGGACATAGAAGAACAATAAAAAGTGTACACTGAGCATTTTTGATGGTTCGGAGTTGCTCAACTCTCTCTGTAGAGGAGCTTTTAACGATTTTGTCCATTTCTCATAGAAAGTTGGTGTTTTGGCATCGAAATAATCCCGGATGCTTATACTCGTTAAATTTGACATAGAAGAACAATAAAAAGTGTACACGGAGCAACTTTGACGGTCCGAAGTTGCTCAACTCTCTTTATGGAGGAGCTTTTAACGGTTTTTTCTATTTGTCATAGAAAGTTGGTGTTTTGGCATCGAAATAATATCCGAAGCTTATACTCGTTAAATTTGACATAGAAGAGCAATAAAAAGTGTACGCCGAGCAACTTTCATGGTCCGAAGTTGCTCAATTCTCTTTATGGAGGAGCTGTTAACGGTTTTGGGCATTTGTCATAGAAAGTTGGTGTTTTGGCATCGAAATAATCTCGGAAGCTTATACTCGTTAAATTTGACATAGAAGAACAATTAAAAGTGTACACCTAGCAACTTTGATGGTCCGAAGTTGCTCAATTCTCTCTATGGTGGAGCTTTTGACGGTTTTGTCTATTTGTAATAGAAAGTTGTTGTTTCAGAATCGAAATAATCTATGAAGCTTATACTCGTAAAATTTGACATAGAAGAACAGTAAAAAGGGCACACCGAACAACTTTGATGTTCCGACGTTGCTCAACTCTCTATATAGTGTGGCTTCTAACGGTTTTGTCCATTCGTAATAGAAAGTTGTCTTTTTGACATCGAAATAATCTAGGATGCTTATACTCGTAAAATTGGACATAGAAGAACAATAAAAAGTGTACACCGAGCATTTTCGATGGTCCGAAGTTGCTCAACTCTCTCTGTAGAGGAGCTTTTAACGATTTTGTCCATTTCTCATAGAAAGTTGGTGTTTTGGCATCGAAATAATCTCGGATGCTTATACTTGTAAAATTTGACATACAAAAACAATAAAAAGTGTACACGGAGCAACTTTGATGGTCCGAAGTTGCTCAACTCTCTTTATGGAGGAGCTTTTAACGGTTTTGTCCAATTGTAACTGAAAGTTGCTGTTTTGGCATCGAAATAATCTCGGAAGCTTATAGTCGTTAAATTTGACATATAAGAAAAATAAAATAGTGTACGCTGAGCAAGGTTGATGGTCCAAAGTTGCTCAACTCTCTTTATGGAGGAGCTTTTAACGATTTTGTCCATTTGTCATAGAAAGTTGTGCTTTGGCATCGAAATAATCTCGGAAGCTTATAGTCGTTAAATTTGACATATAAGAAAAATAAAAAAGTGTACGCTGAGCAAGTTTGATGGTCCGAAGTTTCTCAACTCTCTTTATGGAGTAGCTTTTAACGGTTTTGGCCATTTGTCATAGAAAGTTGGTGTTTTAGCATCGAAATAATCTCGGAAGCTTATACTCGTAAAATTTGACATAGAAGAACAATAAAAAGAGTACACCGAGCAACTTTGATGTTCCGACGTTGCTCAACTCTCTGTATAGTGTTGCTTCTAACGGTTTTGTCCATTCGTAATAGAAAGTTGTTGTTTGGACATCGAAATAATCTAGGATGCTATACTCGTAAAATTGGACATAGAAGAACAATAAAAAGTTTACACCGAGCATTTTTGATGGTCCGAAGTGGCTCAACTCTCTCTGTAGAGGAGCTTTTAACGATTTTGTCCATTTCTCAAAGAAAGTTGGTGTTTTGGCATCGAAATAATCTCGCATGCTTATACTCGTAAAATTTGACATAGAAGAACAATAAAAGGTGTTCACGGAGCAACTTTGATGGTCCGAAGTTGCTCAACTCTCTTTATGGAGGAGCTTTTAACGGTTTTGTCCATTTGTCATAGAAAGTTGGTGTTTTGGCATCGAAATAATCTCGGAAGGTTATACTCGTAAAATTTGACATAAAAGAACAATAAAAAGTGTACCCGGAGCAACTTTGATGGTCCGAAGTTGCTCAACTCTCTTTATGGAGGAGCTTTTAACGGTTTTGTCCATTTGTCATAGAAAGTTTGTGTTTTGGTATCGAAATAATCTCCGAAGCTTATATTCGTTAAATTTCACATAGAAGAACAATAAAAAGTGTACACCGAGCAACTTTGATGGTCCGAAGTTGCTCAACTCTCTCTATGGTGGAGCTTTTAACAGTTTTGTCCATTTGTAACTGAAAGTTGTTTTTTTGGCATCGAAATAATCTACGAAGCTTATACGCGTAACAATGGACACAGAAGGACAATAAAAAGTGTACACCGAGCAACTTTGATGGTCCGAAGTTGCTCAACTCTCTTTATGGAGGAGCTTTTAACGGTTTTGTCCATTTGTCATAGAAAGTTGGTGTTTTGGCATCGAAATAATCTCGGAAGCTTATACTCGTAAAATTTGACATAGAAGAACAATAAAAAGTGTACCCGGAGCAACTTTGATGGTCCGAAGTTGCTCAACTCTCTTTATGGAGGAGCTTTTAACGGTTTTGTCCATTTGTCATAGAAAGTTGGTGTTTTGGTATCGAAATAATCTCGGAAGCTTATATTCGTTAAATTTCACATAGAAGAACAATAAAAAGTGTACACCGAGCAACTTTGATGGTCCGAAGTTGCTCAATTCTCTCTATGGTGGAGCTTTTAACAGTTTTGTCCATTTGTAACTGAAAGTTGTTGTTTTGGCATCGAAATAATCTACGAAGCTTATACTCGTAACATTGGACATAGAAGAACAATAAAAAGTGTACACCGAGCAAGTTTGATGTTCCGAAGTTGCTCAACTCTTTTTATGGAGAAGCTTTTAACGGTTTTGGCCATTTGTCATAGAAAGCTGGTGTTTTGGTATCGAAATAATCTCAGATGCTTATACTCGTAAAATTTGACATAGAAGAGCAATAAAAAGTGTACACGGAGCAACTTTGATGGTCCGAAGTTGCTCAACTCTCTTTATGGAAGAGCTTTTAACGGTTTTGTACATTTGTCATAGAAAGTTGGTGTTTTGGCATCGAAATAATATTGGAGGCTTATACTCGTTAAATTTGACACAGAAGAACAATAAAAAGTGTACGCCGATCAACTTTGATGGTCCGAAGTTGCTCAACTCTCTTTATGGAGGAGCTTTTAACGGTTTTGGCCATTTGTCATAGAAAGTTGGTGTTTTGGCATCGAAATAATCTCAGAAGCTTATACTCGTTAAATTTGACATAGAAGAACAATAAAAAGTGTACGCCGAGCAACTTTGATGGTCCGAAGTTTCTCTACTCTCCTTATGGAGGAGGTTTTAACGGTTTTGGCCATTTGTCATAGAAAGTTGGTGTTTTGGCATCGAAATAATATCAGAAGCTTATACTCGTTAAATTTGACATAGAAGAACAATAAAAAGTGTACACCGAGCAACTTTGATGATCCGAAGTTGCTCAACTCTCTCTATGGTGGAGCTTTTGACGGTTTTGTCTATTTGTAATAGAAAGTTGTTGTTTTGGAATCGAAATAATCTATGAAGCTTATACTCGTAAAATTTGACATAGAAGAACGCTAAAAAGGGTACACCGAGCAACTTTGATGTTCCGATGTTGCTCAACTCTCTGTAAAGTGTTGCTTCTAACGGTTTTGTCCATTCGTAATAGAAAGTTGTCTTTTTGACATCGAAATAATCTAGGATGCTTATATTCGTAAAATTGGACATAGAAGAACAATAAAAAGTGTACACTGAGCATTTTTGATAGTTCGGAGTTGCTCAACTCTCTCTGTAGAGGAGCTTTTAACGATTTTGTCCATTTCTCATAGAAAGTTGGTGTTTTGGCATCGAAATAATCCCGGATGCTTATACTCGTAAAATTTGACATAGAAGAACAATAAAAAGTGTACACGGAGCAACTTTGACGGTCCGAAGTTGCTCAACTCTCTTTATGGAGGAGCTTTTAACGGTTTTTTCTATTTGTCATAGAAAGTTGGTGTTTTGGCATCGAAATAATATCCGAAGCTTATACTCGTTAAATTTGACATAGAAGAGCAATAAAAAGTGTACGCCGAGCAACTTTCATGGTCCGAAGTTGCTCAACTCTCTTTATGGAAGAGCTGTTAACGGTTTTGGACGTTTGTCATAGAAAGTTGGTGTTTTGGCATCGAAAGAAACTCGGAAGCTTATAGTCGTTAAATTTGACATAGAAGAACAATAAAAAGCGTACGCCGAGCAACTTTGATGGTCCGAAGTCTCTCTACTCTCCTTATGGAGGAGGTTTTAACGGTTTTGGCCATTTGTCATAGAAAGTTGGTGTTTTGGCATCAAAATAAAATCGGAAGCTTATACTCGTTGAATTTGACATAGAAGAACAATTAAAAGTGTACACCTAGCAACTTTGATGGTCCGAAGTTGCTCAATTCTCTCTATGGTGGAGCTTTTGACGGTTTTGTCTATTTGTAATAGAAAGTTGTTGTTTCAGAATCGAAATAATCTATGAAGCTTATACTCGTAAAATTTGACATAGAAGAACAGTAAAAAGGGCACACCGAACAACTTTGATGTTCCGACGTTGCTCAACTCTCTATATAGTGTGGCTTCTAACGGTTTTGTCCATTCGTAATAGAAAGTTGTCTTTTTGACATCGAAATAATCTAGGATGCTTATACTCGTAAAATTGGACATAGAAGAACAATAAAAAGTGTACACCGAGCATTTTTGATAGTCCGAAGTTGCTCAACTCTCTCTGTAGATGAGCTTTTAACGATTTTGTCCATTTCTCATAGAAAGTTGGTGTTTTGGCATCGAAATAATCTCGGATGCTTATACTTGTAAAATTTGACATACAAAAACAATAAAAAGTGTACACGGAGCAACTTTGATGGTCCGAAGTTGCTCAACTCTCTTTATGGAGGAGCTTTTAACGGTTTTGTCCAATTGTAACTGAAAGTTGCTGTTTTGGCATCGAAATAATCTCGGAAGCTTATAGTCGTTAAATTTGACATATAAGAAAAATAAAATAGTGTACGCTGATCAAGGTTGATGGTCCGAAGTTGCTCAACTCTCTTTATGGAGGAGCTTTTAACAATTTTGTCCATTTGTCATAGAAAGTTGTGCTTTGGCATCGAAATAATCTCGGAAGCTTATAGTCGTTAAATTTGACATATAAGAAAAATAAAAAAGTGTACGCTGAGCAAGTTTGATGGTCCGAAGTTTCTCAACTCTCTTTATGGAGTAGCTTTTAACGGTTTTGGCCATTTGTCATAGAAAGTTGGTGTTTTAGCATCGAAATAATCTCGGAAGCTTATACTCGTAAAATTTGACATAGAAGAACAATAAAAAGAGTACACCGAGCAACTTTGATGTTCCGACGTTGCTCAACTCTCTGTATAGTGTTGCTTCTAACGGTTTTGTCCATTCGTAATAGAAAGTTGTTGTTTGGACATCGAAATAATCTAGGATGCTATACTCGTAAAATTGGACATAGAAGAACAATAAAAAGTTTACACCGAGCATTTTTGATGGTCCGAAGTGGCTCAACTCTCTCTGTAGAGGAGCTTTTAACGATTTTGTCCATTTCTCAAAGAAAGTTGGTGTTTTGGCATCGAAATAATCTCGGATGCTTATACTCGTAAAATTTGACATAGAAGAACAATAAAAGGTGTTCACGGAGCAACTTTGATGGTCCGAAGTTGCTCAACTCTCTTTATGGAGGAGCTTTTAACGGTTTTGTCCATTTGTCATAGAAAGTTGGTGTTTTGGCATCGAAATAATCTCGGAAGCTTATACTCGTAAAATTTGACATAGAAGAACAATAAAAAGTGTACCCGGAGCAACTTTGATGGTCCGAAGTTGCTCAACTCTCTTTATGGAGGAGCTTTTAACGGTTTTGTCCATTTGTCATAGAAAGTTGGTGTTTTGGTATCGAAATAATCTCGGAAGCTTATATTCATTAAATTTCACATAGAAGAACAATAAAAAGTGTACACCGAGCAACTTTGATGGTCCGAAGTTGCTCAACTCTCTCTATGGTGGAGCTTTTAACAGTTTTGTCCATTTGTAACTGAAAGTTGTTTTTTTGGCATCGAAATAATCTACGAAGCTTATACGCGTAACAATGGACACAGAAGGACAATAAAAAGTGTACACCGAGCAACTTTGATGGTCCGGAGTTGCTCAACTCTCTTTATGGAGGAGTTTTTAACGGTTTTGTCCAGTTGTCATAGAAAGTTGGTGTTTTGGCATCGAAATAATCTTGGAAGCTTATACTCGTTAAATTTGACATATAAGAACAATAAAAAGTGTACGCCGAGCAACTTTGATGGTCTGAAGTTTCTCAACTCTCTTTATGGAGGAGCTTTTAAAGGTTTTGGCCATTTGTCATAGAAAGTTGGTGTTTTGGCATCGAAATAATCTCGGAAGCTTATGCTCGGTAAATTTGACATTGAAGAACAATGAAAAGTGTACACTGAGCAACTTTGATTGTCCGAAGTTGCTCTCAACTCTCTCTATGGTGGAGCTTTTGACGATTTTTTCTATTTGTAATAGAAAGTTGTTGTTTTGGAATCGAAATAATCTATGAAGATTACACTCGTAAAATTTGACATAGAAGAACAATAAAAAGAGTACTCTGAGCAACATTGATGTTCCGACGTTGCTCAACTCTCTGTATAGTGTTGCTTATAACGGATTTGTCCATTCCTAACAGAAAGTTGTTGTTTTGACATCGAAATAATCTAGGATGCTTATACTCGTAAAATTGGACATAGAAGAACAATAAAAAGTGTACACCGAGCATTTTTGATGGTCCGAAGTTGCTCAACTCTCGTTATGGAAGAACTTTTAACAGTTTTTTCCATTTGTCATAGAAAGTTGTGTTTTGGCATCGAAATAATCTCGGAAGCTTATAGTCGTTAAATTTTGACATAGAAGAACAATAAAAAGTGTACGCCGAGCAACTTTGATTGTCCAAAGATGCTCAACTCTCTTTATGGAGGAGCTTTTAACGGTTTTGGCCATTTTTCATAGAAAGTTGGTGTTTTGGGATCGAAATAATCTCGGAAGCTTATACTCGTTAAATTTGACATATAAGAACAATAAAAAGTGTACGCCGAGCAACTTTGACGGTCCGAAGTTTCTCAACTCTCTTTATGGAGGAGCTTTTAACGATTTTGGCCATTTGTCATAGAAAGTTGGTGTTTTGGCATCGAAAAAAACTCGGAAGCTTATACTCATAAAATTTAACATAGAAGAACAATAAAAAGAGTACACCGAGGAACTTTGATGTTCCGACGTTGCTCAACTCTCTGTATAGTGTTGCTTCTAACGGTTTTGTCCATTCGTAATAGAAAGTTGTTGTTTGGACATCGAAATAATTTAGGATGCTTATACTCGTAAAATTGGACATAGAAGAACAATAAAAAGTGTACACCGAGCATTTTTGATGGTCCGAAGTTGATCAACTCTCTCTGTAGGGGAGCTTTTAACGATTTTGTCCATTTCTCATAGAAATTTGGTGTTTTGGCATCGAAATAATCTCGGATGCTTATACTCGTAAAATTTGACATAGAAGAACAATAAAAGGTGTACACGGAGCAACTTTGATGGTCCGAAGTTGCTCAACTCTCTTTATGGAGGAGCTTTTAACGGTTTTGTCCATTTGTCATAGAAAGTTGGTGTTTTGGCATCGAAATAATCTCGGAAGCCTATACTCGTAAAATTTGACATAACAAAACAATAAAAAGTGTACCCGGAGCAACTTTGGTGGTCCGAAGTTGCTCAACTCTCTTTATGGAGGAACTTTTAACGGTTTTGTCTATTTGTCATAGAAAGTTGGTGTTTTGGCATGGAAATAATCTCGGAAGCTTATAGTCGTTAAATTTCACATAGAAGAACAATAAAAAGTGTACACCGAGCAACTTTGATGGTCCGATGTTGCTCAACTCTCTCTATGGTGGAGCTTTTAACGGTTTTGTCCATTTGTAACTGAAAGTTGTTGTTTTGGCATCCAAATAATCTACGAAGCTTATACGCGTAACATTGGACATAAAAGGACAATAAAAAGTGTACACCGAGCAACTTCGATGGTCCGAAGTTGCTCAACTCTCGTATGGAGGAGTTTTTAACGGTTTTGTCCATTTGCCATAGAAAGTTATTGTTTTGGCATCGAAATAATCTCGGAAGCTTATACTCGTTGAATTTGACATTGAAGAACAATGAAAAGTGTACGCCGAGCAACTTTGATGGTCCGAAGTTGCTCTCAACTATCTCTATGGTGGAGCTTTTGACGATTTTGTCTATTTGTAATAGAAAGTTGTTGTTTTGGAATCAAAATAATCTATGAGCTTACACTCGTAAAATAAAAAGAGTACACCGAGCAACGTTGATGTTCCGACGTTGCTCAACTCTCTGTATAGTGTTGCTTATAACGGATTTGTCCATTCGTAACAGAAAGTTGTTGTTTTGACATCGAAATAATCTAGGATGCTTATACTCGTAAAATTGGACATAGAAGAACAATAAAAATGTACACCGAGCATTTTTGATGGTCCGAAGTTGCTCAACTCTCTTTATGGAGGAACTTTTAACGGTTTTGTCCATTTGTCATAGAAAGTTGTGTTATGGCATCGAAATAATCTCGGAAGCTTATACTCGTAAAATTTGACATAGAAGAACAATAAAAGGTGTACACGGAGCAACTTTGATGGTCCGAAGTTGCTCAACTCTCTTTATGGAGGAGCTTTTAACGGTTTTGTCCATTTGTCATAGAAAGTTGGTGTTTTGGCATCGAAATAATCTCGGAAGCTTATACTCGTAATATTTGACATAGAAAAACAATAAAAAGTGTACCCGGAGCAATTTTGGTGGTTCGAAGTTGCTCAACTCTCTTTATGGAGGAGCTTTTAACGGTTTTGTCCATTTGTCATAGAAAGTTGGTGTTTTGGCATGGAAATAATCTCGGAAGCTTATAGTCGTTAAATTTCACATAGAAGAACAATAAAAAGTGTACACCGAGCAACTTTGATGGTCCGGTGTTGCTCAACTCTCTGTATGGTGGAGCTTTTAACGGTTTTGTCCATTTGTAACTGAAAGTTGTTGTTTTGGCATCGAAATAATCTACGAAGCTTATACGCGTAACATTGGACATAGAAGGACAATAAAAAGTGTACACCGAGCAACTTTGATGGTCCGAAGTTGCTCAACTCTCTTATGGAGGAGTTTTTTACGGTTTTGTCTATTTGCCATAGAAAGTTGGTGTTTTGGCATCGAAATAATCTCGGAAGATTATACTCGTTAAATTTGACATATAAAAACAATAAAAAGTGTACGCCGAGCAATTTTGATGGTCGGAAGTTTCTCAACTCTCTTTATGGGGGAGCTTTTAACGGTTTTGGCCATTTGTCATAGAAAGTTGGTGTTTTGGCATCGAAATAATCTCGGAAGCTTATGCTCGGTAAATTTGACATTGAAGAACAATGAAAAGTGTACCCTGAGCAACTTTGATTGTCCGAAGTTGCTCTCAACTCTCTCTATGGTGGAGCTTTTGACGATTTTTTCTATTTGTAATAGAAAGTTGTTGTTTTGGAATCGAAATAATCTATGAAGGTTACACTCGTAAAATTTGACATAGAAGAACAATTAAAAGAGTACACTGAGCAACATTGATGTTCCGACGTTGCTCAACTCTCTGTATAGTGTTGCTTATAACGGATTTGTCCATTCCTAACAGAAAGTTGTTGTTTTGACATCGAAATAATCTAGGATGTTTATACTCGTAAAATTGGACATAGAAGAACAATAAAAAGTGTACCCCGAGCATTTTTGATGGTCCGAAGTTGCTCAACTCTCTTTATGGAGGAACTTTTAACAGTTTTTTCCATTTGTCATAGAAAGTTGTGTTTTGGCATCGAAATAATCTCGGAAGCTTATAGTCGTTAAATTTTGACATAAAAGAACAATAAAAAGTGTACGCCGAGCAACTTTGATTGTCCGAAGATGCTCAACTCTCTTTATGGAGGAGCTTTTAACGGTTTTGGCCATTTGTCATAGAAAGTTGATGTTTTGGCATCGAAATAATCTCGGAAGCTTATACTCGTTAAATTTGACATATAAGAACAATAAAAAGTGTACGCCGAGCAACTTTGATGGTCCGAAGTTTCTCAACTCTCTTTATGGAGGAGCTTTTAACGGTTTTCGCCATTTGTCATAGAAAGTTGGTGTTTTGGCATCGAAATAATATCGGAAGCTTATACTCGTTAAATTTGACATATAAGAACAATAAAAAGTGTACGCCCATCAACTTTGATTGTCCGAAGATGCTCAACTCTCTTTATGGAGGAGCTTTTAACGATTTTGGCCATTTGTCATAGACAGTTGGTGTTTTGGCATCGAAAAAATCTCGGAAGCTCATAGTCGTAAAATTTGACATAGAAGAACAATAAAAAGAGTACACCGAGCAACTTTGATGTTCCGACGTTGCTCAACTCTCTGTATAGTGTTGCTTCTAACGGTTTTGTCCATTCGTAATAGAAAGTTGTTGTTTGGACATCGAAATAATCTAGGATGCTTATACTCGTAAAATTGGACATAGAAGAACAATAAAAGGTGTACACCGAACATTTTTGATGGTCCGAAGTTGCTCAACTCTCTCTGTAGGGGAGCTTTTAACGATTTTGTCCATTTCTCATAGAAAGTTGGTGTTTTGGCATCGAAATAATCTCGGATGCTTATACTCGTAAAATTTGACATAGAAGAACAATAAAAGGTGTACACGGAGCAACTTTGATGGTCCGAGGTTGCTCAACTCTCTTTATGGAGGAGCTTTTAACTGTTTTGTCCATTTGTCATAGAAAGTTGGTGTTTTGGCATCGAAATAATCTCGGAAGCTTATACTCGTAAAATTTGACATAGAAGAACAATAAAAAGTGTACCCGGAGCAACATTGATGGTCCGAAGTTGCTCAACTCTCTTTATGGAGAAGCTTTTAACGGTTTTGTCCATTTGTCATAGAAAGTTCGTGTTTTGGCATTGAAATAATCTCGGAAGCTTATACGCGTAACATTGGACATAGAAGGACAATAAAAAGTGTACGCCGAGCAACTTTGATGGTCGGAAGTTTCTCAACTCTCTTTATGGGGGAGCTTTTAACGGTTTTGCCCATTTGTCATAGAAAGTTGGTGTTTTGGCATCGAAATAATCTCGGAAGCTTATACTCGTTGAATTTGACATTGAAGAACAATGAAAAGTGTACACCGAGCAACTTTGATGGTCCGAAGTTGCTCTCAACTATCTCTATGGTGGAGCTTTTGACGATTTTGTCTATTTGTAATAGAAAGTTGTTGTTTTGGAATCGAAATAATCTATGAAGCTTACACTCGTAAAATAAAAAGAGTACACCGAGCAACGTTGATGTTCCGACGTTGCTCAACTCTCTGTATAGTGTTGCTTATAACGGATTTGTCCATTCGTAACAGAAAGTTGTTGTTTTGACATCGAAATAATCTAGGATGCTTATACTCGTAAAATTGGACATAGAAGAACAATGAAAATGTACACCGAGCATTTTTGATGGTCCGAAGTTGCTCAACTCTCTTTATGGAGGAACTTTTAACGGTTTTGTCCATTTGTCATAGAAAGTTGTGTTATGGCATCGAAATAATCTCGGAAGCTTATAGTCGTTAAATTTGACATAGAAGAACAATAAAAAGTGTACGCGGAGCAACTTTGATTGTCCGAAGATGCTCAACTCTCTTTATGGAGGAGCTTTTAACGGTTTTCGCCATTTGTCATAGAAAGTTGGTGTTTTGGCATCGAAATAATATCGGAAGCTTATACTCGTTAAATTTGACATATAAGAACAATAAAAAGTGTACGCCGAGCAACTTTGATGGTCCGAAGTTTCTCAACTCTCTTTATGGAGGAGCTTTTAACGGTTTTGGCCATTTGTCATAGAAAGTTTGTGTTTTGGCATCGAAAAAATCTCGGAAGCTCATACTCGTAAAATTTGACATAGAAGAACAATAAAAAGAGTACACCGAGCAACTTTGATGTTCTGACGTTGCTCAACTCTCTGTATAGTGTTGCTTCTAACGGTTTTGTCCATTCGTAATAGAAAGTTGTTGTTTGGACATCGAAATAATCTAGGATACTTATACTCGTAAAATTGGACATAGAAGAACAATAAAAGGTGTACACCGAACATTTTTGATAGTCCGAAGTTGCTCAACTCTCTCTGTAGGGGAGCTTTTAACGATTTTGTCCATAACTCATAGAAAGTTGGTGTTTTGGCATCGAAATAATCTCGGATGCTTATACTCGTAAAATTTGACACAGAAGAACAATAAAAGGTGTACACGGAGAAACTTTGATGGTCCGAGGTTGCTCAACTCTCTTTATGGAGGTGCTTTTAACGGTTTTGTCCATTTTTCATAGAAAGTTGGTGTTTTGGCATCGAAATAATCTCGGAAGCTTATACTCGTAAAATTTTACAAAGAAGAACAATAAAAAGTGTACCCGGAGCAACTTTGATGGTCCGAAGTTGCTCAACTCTCTTTATGGAGGAGCTTTTAACGGTTTTGTCCATTTGTCATAGAAAGTTCGTGTTTTGGCATCGAAATAATCTCGGAAGCTTATAGTCATTAAATTTCACATAGAAGAACAATAAAAAGTGTACACCGAGCAACTTTGATGGTCCGAAGTTGCTCAACTCTCTCTATGGTGGAGCTTTTAACGGTTTTGTCCATTTGTAACTGAAAGTTGTTGTTTTGGCATCGAAATAATCTACGTAGCTTATACGCGTAACATTGGACGTAGAAGAACAATAAAAAGTGTACACCGAGCAACTTTGATGGTCCGAAGTTGCTCAACTCTCTTTATGAAGGAGCTTTTAACGGTTTTATCAATTTTTCGTAGAAAGTTGGTGTTTTGGCATCGAAATAATCTCGGAAGCTTATACTCGTTAAATTTGACATATAAGAACAATAAAAAGTGTGCGCCGAGCATTTTTAATGGTCTGAAGTTTCTCAACTCTCTTTATGGACGAGCTTTTTAACGGTTATGTGTATTTGTCATAGAAAGTTGTGTTTTGTCATCGAAATAATCTCGGAAGCTTATAGTCGTTAAATTTGAAATAGGAGAACAATAAAAAGTGTACACCGAGCAACTTTGATTGTCTGAAGATGCTCAACTCTCTTTATGGAGGAGCTTTTAACGGTTATGGCCATTTGTCATAGAAATTTGGTGTTTTAGCATCGAAATAATCTCAAAAGCTTATACTCGTAAAATTTGACATAGAAGAACAATAAAAAGAGTACACCGAGCAACTTTGATGTTCCGACGTTGCTCAACTCTCGGTATAGTGTTGCTTTTAACGGTTTTGTCCATTCGTAATAGAAAGTTGTTGTTTGGACATCGAAATAATCTAGGATGCTTATACTCGTTAAATTTGACAAAGAAGAACAATGAAAAGTGAACACTGAGCAACTTTGATGGTCCGAAGTTGCTCTCAACTATCTCTATGGCGGAGCTTTTGACGATTTTGTCTATTTGTAATAGAAAGTTATTGTTTTGGAATCGAATTAATCTCGGAAGCTTATACTCGTAAAATTGGACATAGAAGAACAATAAAAAGTGTACACCGAGCATTTTTGATGGTCCGAAGTTGCTCAACTCTCTTTACGGAGGAACTTTTAACGGTTTTGTCCATTTGTCATAGAAAGTTGTGTTTTGGCATCGAAATAATCTCGGAAGCTTATAGTCGTTAAATTTGACATAGAAGAACAATAAAAAGTGTACGTCGAGAACTTTGATTGTCCGAAGATGCTCAACTCTCTTTATGGAGGAGCTTTTAACGGTTTTGGCCATTTGTCATAGAAAGTTGGTGTTTTGGCATCGAAATAATCTCGGAAGCTTATACTCGTAAAATTTGACATAGAAGAATAATAAAAAGAGTATACCAAGCAACTTTGATGTTCCGACGTTGCTCAACTCTCTGTATAGTGTTGCTTCTAACGGTTTTGTCCATTCGTAATAGAAAGTTGTTGTTTGGACATCGAAATAATCTAGGATGCTTCTACTCGTAAAATTGGACATAGAAGAACAATAAAAAGTGTACACCGAGCATTTTTGATGGTCCGAAGTTGCTCAACCCTCTCTGTAGAGGAGCTTTTAACGATTTTGTCCATTTCTCATAGAAAGTTGGTGTTTTGGCATCGAAATAATCTCGGATGCTTATACTCGTAAAATTTGACATAGAAGAACAATAATAGGTGTACACGGAGCAACTTTGATGGTCCGAAGTTGCTCAACTCTCTTTATGGAGGAGCTTTTAACGATTTTGTCCATTTGTCATAGAAAGTTGGTGTTTTGGCATCGAAATAATCTCGGAAGCTTATACTCGTTAAATTTGACATAGAAGAACAATGAAAAGTGTACAATAAGCTACTTTGATGGTCCGAAGTTGCTTAACTCTCTCTATGATGGAGCTTTTGACGATTTTTTCTATTTTTAATAGAAAGTTGTTGTTCTGTAATCGAAATAATCTATGAAGCTTATACTCATAAAATTTGACATAGAAGAACAATAAAAAGTGTACACCGAGCAACTTTGATGTTCCGACGTTGCTCAACTCTCTGTATAGTGTTGCTTCTAACGGTTTTGTCCATTCGTAATAGAAAGTTGTTGTTTGGACATCGAAATAATCTAGGATGCTTCTACTCGTAAAATTGGACATAGAAGAACAATAAAAAGTGTACACCGAGCATTTTTGATGGTCCGAAGTTGCTCAACCCTCTCTGTAGAGGAGCTTTTAACGATTTTGTCCATTTCTCATAGAAAGTTGGTGTTTTGGCATCGAAATAATCTCGGATGCTTATACTCGTAAAATTTGACATAGAAGAACAATAATAGGTGTACACGGAGCAACTTTGATGGTCCGAAGTTGCTCAACTCTCTTTATGGAGGAGCTTTTAACGATTTTGTCCATTCGTAATAGAAAGTTGTTGTTTGGACATCGAAATAATCTAGGATGCTTATACTCGTTAAATTTGACAAAGAAGAACAATGAAAAGCGAACACTGAGCAACTTTGATGGTCCGAAGTTGCTCTCAACTATCTTTATGGCGGAGCTTTTGACGATTTTGTCTATTTGTAATAGAAAGTTGTTGTTTTGGAATCGAAATAATCTATGAAGCTTACACTCGTAAAATTTGACATAGAAGAACAATAAAAAGAGTACACTGAGCAACTTTGATGTTCCGATGTTACTCAACTCTCCGTATAGTGTTGCTTCTAACGGATTTGTCCATTCGTAATAGAAAGTTGTTGTTTTGACATCGAAATAATCTAGGATGCTTATACTCGTAAAATTGGACATAGAAGAACAATAAAAAGTGTACACCGAGCATTTTTGATGGTCCGAAGTTGCTCAACTCTCTTTACGGAAGAACTTTTAACGATTTTGTCCATTTGTCATAGAAAGTTGTGTTTTGGCATCGAAATAATCTCGGAAGCTTATAGTCGTTAAATTTGACATAGAAGAACAATAAAAAGTGTACGCCGAGAACTTTGATTGTCCGAAGATGCTCAACTCTCCTTATGGAGGAGCTTTTAACGGTTTTGGCCATTTGTCATTGAAAGTTGGTGTTTTGGCATCGAAATAATCTCGTAAGCTTATACTCGTCAAATTTGACATAGAAGAACAATAAAAAGAGTACACTGAGCAACTTTGATGTTCCGATGTTGCTCAACTCTCCGTATAGTGTTGCTTCTAACGGATTTGTCCATTCGTAATAGAAAGTTGTTGTTTTGACATCGAAATAATCTAGGATGCTTATACTCGTAAAATTGGACATAGAAGAACAATAAAAAGTGTACACCGAGCATTTTTGATGGTCCGAAGTTGCTCAACTCTCTCTATGGTGGAGCTTTTAACGGTTTTGTCCATTTATAACTGAAAGTTGTTGTTTTGGCATCAAAATAATCTACGAAGCTTATACGCATAACATTGGACATAGAAGAACAATAAAAAGTGTACACCGAGCAACTTTGATGGTCCGAAGTTGCTCAACTCTCTTTATGGAGGTGCTTTTAACGGTTTTGTCCATTTGTCCTAGAAAGTTGGTGTTTTGGCATTGAAATAATCTCGGAAGCTTATACTCGTTAAATTTGACATAGAA
Source organism: Euonymus europaeus (assembly GCA_963580455.1). NCBI lineage: Eukaryota > Viridiplantae > Streptophyta > Magnoliopsida > Celastrales > Celastraceae > Euonymus > Euonymus europaeus. Next base: position 7,718,537 of record OY756965.1, read on the forward strand.
GAACAATGAAAAGTGTACAATAAGCTACTTTGATGGTCCGAAGTTGCTTAACTCTCTCTATGATGGAGCTTTTGACGATTTTTTCTATTTTTAATAGAAAGTTGTTGTTCTGTAATCGAAATAATCTATGAAGCTTATACTCATAAAATTTGACATAGAAGAACAATAAAAAGTGTACACCGAGCAACTTTGATGTTCCGACGTTGCTCAACTCTCTGTATAGTGTTGCTTCTAACGGTTTTGTCCATTCGTAATAGAAAGTTGTTGTTTTGACATCGAAATAATCTAGGATGCTTATAATCGTAAAATTGGACATAGAAGAACAATAAAAAGTGTACACCGAGCATTTTTGGTGGTCCGAAGTTGCTCAACTTTCTTTATGGAGGAACTTTTAACGGTTTTGTCCATTTGTCATAGAAAGTTGTGTTTTGGCATCGAAATAATCTCGGAAGCTTATAGTCGTTAAATTTGACATAGAAGAAGAATAAAAATAGTACGCCGAGCAACTTTGATTGTCCGAAGATGCTCAACTCTCTTTATGGAGGAGCTTTTAACGGTTTTGGCCATTTGTCATAGAAAGTTGCTGTTTTGGCATCGAAATAATCGCGGAAGCTTATACTCGTTAAATTTGACATATAAGAACAATAAAAAGTGTACGCCGAGCAACTTTGATGGTCCGAAGTTTCTCAATTCTCTTTATGGAGGAGCTTTTAACGGTTTTGGCTATTTGTCATAGAAAGTTGGTGTTTTGGCATCGAAATAATCTCGGAAGCTTATACTCGTAAAATTTGACATAAAAGAATAATAAAAAGACTATACCAAGCAACTTTGATGTTCCGACGTTGCTCAACTCTCTGTATAGTGTTGCTTCTAACGGTTTTGTCCATTCGTAATAGAAAGTTGTTGTTTGGACATTGAAATAATCTAGGATGCTTATACTCGTAAAATTGGACATAGAAGAACAATAAAAAGTGTACACCGGGCATTTTTGATGGTCCGAAGTTGCTCAACCCTCTCTGTAGAGGAGCTTTTAACGATTTTGTCCATTTCTCATAGAAAGTTGGTGTTTTGGCATCGAAATAATCTCGGAAGCTTATAGTCGTTAAATTTGACATAGAAGAAGAATAAAAAGTGTACGCCGAGCAACTTTGATTGTCCGAAGATGCTCAACTCTCTTTATGGAGGAGCTTTTAACGGTTTTGGCTATTTGTCATAGAAAGTTGGTGTTTTGGCATCAAAATAATCTCGGAAGCTTATACTCGTTAAATTTGACATATAAGAACAATAAAAAGTGTACGCCGAGCAACTTTGATGGTCCGAAGTTTCTCAATTCTCTTTATGGAGGAGCTTTTAACGGTTTTGGCTATTTGTCATAGAAAGTTGGTGTTTTGGCATCAAAATAATCTCCGAAGCTTATACTCGTAAAATTTGACATAAAAGAATAATAAAAAGAGTATACCAAGCAACTTTGATGTTCCGACGTTGCTCAACTCTCTGTATAGTGTTGCTTCTAACGGTTTTGTCCATTCGTAATAGAAAGTTGTTGTTTGGACATCGAAATAATCTAGGATGCTTATACTCGTAAAATTGGACATAGAAGAACAATAAAAAGTGTACACCGGGCATTTTTGATGGTCCGAAGTTGCTCAACCCTCTCTGTAGAGGAGCTTTTAACGATTTTGTCCATTTCTCATAGAAAGTTGGTGTTTTGGCATCGAAATAATCTCGGAAGCTTATAGTCGTTAAATTTGACATAGAAGAAGAATAAAAAGTGTACGCCGAGCAACTTTGATTGTCCGAAGATGCTCAACTCTCTTTATGGAGGAGCTTTTAACGGTTTTGGCCATTTGTCATAGAAAGTTGTTGTTTTGGAATCGAAATAATCTATGAAGCTTACACTCGTAAAATTTGACATAGAAGAACAATAAAAAGAGTACACCGAGAAACTTTGATGTTCCGACGTTGCTCAACTCTCGGTATAGTGTTGCTTTTAACGGTTTTGTCCATTCGTAATAGAAAGTTGTTGTTTGGACATCGAAATAATCTAGGATGCTTATACTCGTTAAATTTGACAAAGAAGAACAATGAAAAGTGAACACTGAGCAACTTTGATGGTCCGAAGTTGCTCTCAACTATCTCTATGGCGGAGCTTTTGACGATTTTGTCTATTTGTAATAGAAAGTTGTTGTTTTGGAATCGAAATAATCTATGAAGCTTACACTCGTAAAATTTGACATAGAAGAACAATAAAAAGAGTACACTGAGCAACTTTGATGTTCCGATGTTACTCAACTCTCCGTATAGTGTTGCTTCTAACGGATTTGTCCATTCGTAATGGAAAGTTGTTGTTTTGACATCGAAATAATCTAGGATGCTTATACTCGTAAAATTGGACATAGAAGAACAATAAAAAGTGTACACCGAGCATTTTTGATGGTCCGAAGTTGCTCAACTCTCTTTACGGAAGAACTTTTAACGGTTTTGTCCATTTGTCATAGAAAGTTGTGTTTTGGCATCGAAATAATCTCGGAAGCTTATAGTCGTTAAATTTGACATAGAAGAACAATAAAAAGTGTACGCCGAGAACTTTGATTGTCCGAAGATGCTCAACTCTCCTTATGGAGGAGCTTTTAACGGTTTTGGACATTTGTCATTGAAAGTTGGTGTTTTGGCATCGAAATAATCTCGTAAGCTTATACTCGTCAAATTTGACATAGAAGAACAATAAAAAGAGTACACTGAGCAACTTTGATGTTCCGATGTTGCTCAACTCTCCGTATAGTGTTGTTCTAACGGATTTGTCCATTCGTAATAGAAAGTTGTTGTTTTGACATCGAAATAATCTAGGATGCTTATACTCGTAAAATTGGACATAGAAGAACAATAAAAAGTGTACACCGAGCATTTTTGATGGTCCGAAGTTGCTCAACTTTCTTTATGAAGGAACTTTTAACGGTTTTGTCCATTTGTCATAGAAAGTTGTGTTTTTGCATCGAAATAATCTCGTAAGCTTATACTCATAAAATTTGACATAGAAGAACAATAAAAAGTGTACCCGGAGCAACTTTGATGGTCCGAAGTTGCTCAACTCTCTTTATGGAGGAGCTTTTAACTGTTTTGTCCATTTGTCATAGAAAGTTGGTGTTTTGGCATCGAAATAATCTCGGAAGCTTATACTCGTAAAATTTGACATAGAAGAACAATAAAAGTGTACCCGGAGCAACGTTGATGGTCCGAAGTTGCTCAACTCTCTTTATGGAGGAGCTTTTAACGGTTTTGTCCATTTGTCATAGAAAGTTGGTGTTTTGGCATCGAAATAATCTCGGAAGCCTATAGTCGTTAAATTTCACATAGAAGAACAATAAAAAATGTACACCTAGCAACTTTGATGGTCCGAAGTTGCTCAACTCTCTCTATGGTGGAGCTTTTAACGGTTTTGTCCATTTATAACTGAAAGTTGTTGTTTTGGCATCAAAATAATCTACGACGCTTATACGCATAACATTGGACATAGAAGAACAATAAAAAGTGTACACCGAGCAACTTTGATGGTCCGAAGTTGCTCAACTCTCTTTATGGAGGAGCTTTTAACGGTTTTGTCCATTTGTCCTAGAAAGTTGGTGTTTTGGCATTGAAATAATCTCGGAAGCTTATACTCGTTAAATTTGACATAGAAGAACAATGAAAAGTGTACACAAAGCTACTTTGATGGTCCGAAGTTGCTCAACTCTCTCTATGATGGAGCTTTTGACGATTTTTTCTATTTTTAATAGAAAGTTGTTGTTTTGGAATCGAAATAATCTATGAAGCTTATACTCATAAAATTTGACATAGAAGAACAATAAAAAGTGTACACCGAGCAACTTTGATGTTCCGACGTTGCTCAACTCTCTGTATAGTGTTGCTTCTAACGGTTTTGTCCATTCGTAATAGAAAGTTGTTCTTTTGACATCGAAATAATCTAGGATGCTTATACTCGTAAAATTGGACATAAAAGAACAATAAAAAGTGTACACCGAGCATTTTTGATAGTCCGAAGTTGCTCAACTTTCTTTATGGAGGAACTTTTAACGGTTTTGTCCATTTGTCATAGAAAGTTGTGTTTTGGCATCGAAAAAATCTCGGAAGCTTATAGTCGTTAAATTTGACATAGAAGAAGAATAAAAAGTGTACGCCGAGCAACTTTGATTGTCCGAAGATGCTCAACTCTCTTTATGGAGGAGCTTTTAACGGTTTTGGCCATTTGTCATAGAAAGTTGGTGTTTTGGCATCGAAATAATCTCGGAAGCTTATACTCATTAAATTTGACATATAAGAACAATAAAAAGTGTACGCCGAGCAACTTTGATGGTCCGAAGTTTCTCAACTCTCTTTATGGAGGAGCTTTTAACGGTTTTGGCTATTTGTCATAGAAAGTTGGTGTTTTGGCATCGAAATAATCTCGGAAGCTTATACTCGTAAAATTTGACATAGAAGAATAATAAAAAGAGTATACCAAGCAACTTTGATGTTCCGACGTTGCTCAACTCTCTGTATAGTGTTGCTTCTAACGGTTTTGTCCATTCGTAATAGAAAGTTGTTGTTTGGACATCGAAATAATCTAGAATGCTTATACTCGTAAAATTGGACATAGAAGAACAATAAAAAGTGTACACCGAGCATTTTTGATGGTCCGAAGTTGCTCAACCCTCTCTGTAGAGGAGCTTTTAACGATTTTGTCCATTTCTCATAGAAAGTTGGTGTTTTGGCATCGAAATAATCTAGGATGCTTATACTCGTAAAATTGGACATAGAAGAACAATAAAAAGTGTACACCGAGCATTTTTGATGGTCCGAAGTTGCTCAACCCTCTTTATGGAGGAGCTTTTAGTGGTTATGTGTATTTGTCATAGAAAGTTGTGTTTTGGCATCGAAATAATCTCGGAAGCTTATAGTCGTTAAATTTGACATAGGAGAACAATAAAAAGTGTACGCCGAGCATTTTTGATGGTCCGAAGTTGCTCAACTCTCTTTACGGAGGAACTTTTAACGGTTTTGTCCATTTTTCATAGAAAGTTGTGTTTTGGCATCGAAATAATCTCGGAAGCTTATAGTCGTTAAATTTGACATAGAAGAACAATAAAAAGTGTACGCCGAGAACTTTGATTGTCCGAAGATGCTCAACTCTCCTTATGGAGGAGCTTTTAACGGTTTTGGCCATTTGTCATTGAAAGTTGGTGTTTTGGCATCGAAATAATCTCGTAAGCTTATACTCGTCAAATTTGACATAGAAGAACAATAAAAAGAGTACACTGAGCAACTTTGATGTTCCGATGTTGCTCAACTCTCCGTATAGTGTTGCTTCTAACGGATTTGTCCATTCGTAATAGAAAGTTGTTGTTTTGACATCGAAATAATCTAGGATGCTTATACTCGTAAAATTGGACATAGAAAAACAATTAAAAGTGTACACCGAGCATTTTTGATGGTCCGAAGTTGCTCAACTTTCTTTATGAAGGAACTTTTAACGGTTTTGTCCATTTGTCATAGAAAGTTGTGTTTTGGCATCGAAATAATCTCGTAAGCTTATACTCGTAAAATTTGACATAGAAGAACAATAAAAAGTGTACCCGGAGCAACTTTGATAGTCCGAAGTTGCTCAACTCTCTTTATGGAGGAGCTTTTAACTGTTTTGTCCATTTGTCATAGAAAGTTGGTGTTTTGGCATCGAAATAATCTCGGAAGCTTATACTCGTAAAATTTGACATAGAAGAACAATAAAAAGTGTACCCGGAGCAACATTGATGGTCCGAAGTTGCTCAACTCTCTTTATGGAGGAGCTTTTAACGGTTTTGTCCATTTGTCATAGAAAGTTGGTGTTTTGGCATCGAAATAATCTCGGAAGCTTATAGTCGTTAAATTTCACATAGAAGAACAATAAAAAGTGTACACCGAGCAACTTTGATGGTCCGAAGTTGCTCAACTCTCTCTATGGTGGAGCTTTTAACGGTTTTGTCCATTTGTAACTGAAAGTTGTTGTTTTGGCATCAAAATAATCTACGAAGCTTATACGCATAACATTGGACATAGAAGAACAGTAAAAAGTGTACACCGAGCAACTTTGATGGTCCGAAGTTGCTCAACTCTCTTTATGGAGGAGCTTTTAACGGTTTTGTCCATTTGTCCTAGAAAGTTGGTGTTTTGGCATTGAAATAATCTCGGAAGCTTATACTCGTCAAATTTGACATAGAAGAACAATGAAAAGTGTACACTAAGCTACTTTGATGGTCCGAAGTTGCTCAACTCTCTCTATGATGGAGCTTTTGACGATTTTTTCTATTTTTAATAGAAAGTTGTTTTTTTGGAATCGAAATAATCTATGAAGCTTATACTCATAAAATTTGACATAGAAGAACAATAAAAAGTGTACACCGAGCAACTGTGATGTTCCGACGTTGCTCAACTCTCTGTATAGTGTTGCTTCTAACGGTTTTGTCCATTCGTAATAGAAAGTTGTTGTTTTGACATCGAAATAATCTAGGATGCTTATACTCGTAAAATTGGACATAGAAGAACAATAAAAAGTGTACACCGAGCATTTTTGATGGTCCGAAGTTGCTCAACTTTCTTTATGGAGGAACTTTTAACGGTTTTGTCCATTTGTCATAGAAAGTTGTGTTTTGGCATCGAAATAATCTCGGAAGCTTATAGTCGTTAAATTTGACATAGAAGAAGAATAAAAAGTGTACGCCGAGCAACTTTGATTGTCCGAAGATGCTCAACTCTCTTTATGGAGGAGCTTTTAACGGTTTTGGCCATTTGTCATAGAAAGTTAGTGTTTTGGCATCGAAATAATCTCGGAAGCTTATACTCGTTAAATTTGACATATAAGAACAATAAAAAGTGTACGCCGAGCAACTTTGATGGTCCGAAGTTTCTCAACTCTCTTTATGGAGGAGGTTTTAACGGTTTTGGCTATTTGTCATAGAAAGTTGGTGTTTTGGCATCGAAATAATCTCGGAAGCTTATACTCGTAAAATTTGACATAGAAGAATAATAAAAAGAGTATACCAAGCAACTTTGATGTTCCGACGTTGCTCAACTCTCTGTATAGTGTTGCTTCTAACGGTTTTGTCCATTCGTAATAGAAAGTTATTGTTTGGACATCGAAATAATCTAGGATGCTTATACTCGTAAAATTGGACATAGAAGAACAATAAAAAGTGTACACCGAGCATTTTTGATGGTCCGAAGTTGCTCAACCCACTCTGTAGAGGGGCTTTTAACGATTTTGTCTATTTCTCATAGAAAGTTGGTGTTTTGGCATCGAAATAATCTCGGATGCTTATACTCGTAAAATTTGACATAGAAGAACAATAATAGGTGTACACGGAGCAACTTTGATGGTCCGAAGTTGCTCAACTCTCTTTATGGAGGAGCTTTTAACGATTTTGTCCATTTGTCATAGAAAGTTGGTGTTTTGGCATCGAAATAATCTCGGAAGCTTATACTCGTTAAATTTGACATAGAAGAACAATGAAAAGTGAACACTGAGCAACTTTGATGGTCCGAAGTTGCTCTCAACTATCTCTATGGTGGAGCTTTTGACGATTTTGTCTATTTGTAATAGAAAGTTGTTGTTTTGGAATCGAAATAATCTATGAAGCTTACACTCGTAAAATTTGACATAGAAGAACAATAAAAAGAGTACACCGAGCAACTTTGATGTTCCGACGTTGCTCAACTATCGGTATAGTGTTGCTTTTAACGGTTTTGTCCATTCGTAATAGAAAGTTGTTGTTTGGACATCGAAATAATCTAGGATGCTTATACTCGTTAAATTTGACAAAGAAGAACAATGAAAAGTGAACACTGAGCAACTTTGATGGTCCGAAGTTGCTCTCAACTATCTCTATGGCGGAGCATTTGACGATTTTGTCTATTTGTAATAGAAAGTTGTTGTTTTGGAATCGAAATAATCTATGAAGCTTACACTCGTAAAATTTGACATAGAAGTACAATAAAAAGAGTACACTGAGCAACTTTGATCTTCCGATGTTACTCAACTCTCCGTATAGTGTTGCTTCTAACGGATTTGTCCATTCGTAATAGAAAGTTGTTGTTTTGACATCGAAATAATCTAGGATGCTTATACTCGTAAAATTGGACATAGAAGAACAATAAAAAGTGTACACCGAGCATTTTTGATGGTCCGAAGTTGCTCAACTCTCTTTACGGAGGAACTTTTAACGGTTTTGTCCATTTTTCATAGAAAGTTGTGTTTTGGCATCGAAATAATCTCGGAAGCTTATACTCGTAAGATTGGACATAGAAGAACAATAAAAAGTGTACACCGTGCATTTTTGATGGTCCGAAGTTGCTCAACTTTCTTTATGAAGGAACTTTTAACGGTTTTGTCCATTTGTCATAGAAAGTTGTGTTTTGGCATCGAAATAATCTCGTAAGCTTATACTCGTAAAATTTGACATAGAAGAACAATAAAAAGTGTACCCGGAGCAACTTTGATGGTCCGAAGTTGCTCAACTCTCTTTATGGAGGAGCTTTTAACTGTTTTGTCCATTTGTCATAGAAAGTTGGTGTTTTGGCATCGAAATAATCTCGGAAGCTTATACTCGTAAAATTTGACATAGAAGAACAGTAAAAAGTGTACCCGGAGCAACATTGATGGTCCGAAGTTGCTCAACTCTCTTTATGGAGGAGCTTTTAACGGTTTTGTCCATTTTTCATAGAAAGTTGGTGTTTTGGCATCGAAATAATCTCGAAAGCTTATAGTCGTTAAATTTCACATAGAAGAACAATAAAAAGTGTACACCGAGCAACTTTGATGGTCCGAAGTTGCTCAACTCTCTCTATGGTGGAGCTTTAAACGGTTTTGTCCATTTGTAACTGAAAGTTGTTGTTTTGGCATCAAAATAATCTACGAAGCTTATACGCATAACATTGGACATAGAAGAACAATAAAAAGTGTACACCGAGCAACTTTGATGGTCCGAAGTTGCTCAACTCTCTTTATGGAGGAGCTTTTAACGGTTTTGTCCGTTTGTCCTAGAAAGTTGGTGTTTTGGCATTGAAATAATCTCGGAAGCTTATACTCGTTAAATTTGACATAGAAGAACAATGAAAAGTGTACACTAAGCTACTTTGATGGTCCGAAGTTGCTCAACTCTCTCTATGATGGAGCTTTTGACGATTTTTTCTATTTTTTATAGAAAGTTGTTGTTTTGGAATCGAAATAATCTATGAAGCTTATACTCATAAAATTTGACATAGAAGAACAATAAAAAGTGTACACCGAGCAACTTTGATGTTCCGACGTTGCTCAACTCTCTGTATAGTGTTGCTTCTAACGGTTTTGTCCATTCGTAATAGAAAGTTGTTGTTTTGACATCGAAATAATCTAGGATGCTTATACTCGTAAAATTGGACATAGAAGAACAATAAAAAGTGTACACCGAGCATTTTTGATGGTCCGAAGTTGCTCAACCTTCTTTATGGAGGAACTTTTAACGGTTTTGTCCATTTGTCATAGAAAGTTGTGTTTTGGCATCGAAATAATCTAGTAAGCTTATACTCGTAAAATTTGACATAGAAGAACAATAAAAAGTGTACCCGGAGCAACTTTGATGGTTCGAAGTTGCTCAACTCTCTTTATGGAGGAGCTTTTAACTGTTTTGTCCATTTGTCATAGAAAGTTGGTGTTTTGGCATCGAAATAATCTCGGAAGCTTATACTCGTAAAATTTGACATAGAAGAGCAATAAAAAGTGTACCCGGAGCAACATTGATGGTCCGAAGTTGCTCAACTCTCTTTATGGAGGAGCTTTTAACGGTTTTGTCCATTTGTCATAGAAAGTTGGTGTTTTGGCATCGAAATAATCTCGGAAGCTTATAGTCGTTAAATTTTACATAGAAGAACAATAAAAAGTGTACACCGAGCAACTTTGATGGTCCGAAGTTGCTCAACTCTCTCTATGGTGGAGCCTTTAACGGTTTTGTCCATTTGTAACTGAAAGTTGTTGTTTTGGCATCAAAATAATCTACGAAGCTTATACGCATAACATTGGACATAGAAGAACAATAAAAAGTGTACGCCGAGCAACTTAGATTGTCCGAAGATGCTCAACTCTCTTTATGGAGGAGCTTTTAACGGTTTTGGCCATTTGTCATAGAAAGTTGGTGTTTTGGCATCGAAATAATCTCGGAAGCTTATACTCGTTAAATTTGACATATAAGAACAATAAAAAGTGTACGCCGAGCAACTTTGATGGTCCGAAGTTTCTCAACTCTCTTTATGGAGGAGCTTTTAACGGTTTTGGCTATTTGTCATAGAAAGTTGGTGTTTTGGCATCGAAATAATCTCGGAAGCTTATACTCGTAAAATTTGACATAGAAGAATAATAAAAAGAGTATACCAAGCAACTTTGATGTTCCGACGTTGCTCAACTCTCTGTATAGTGTTGCTTCTAACGGTTTTGTCCATTCGTAATAGAAAGTTGTTGTTTAGACATCAAAATAATCTAGGATGCTTATACTCGTAAAATTGGACATAGAAGAACAATAAAAAGTTTACACCGAGCATTTTTGATGGTCCGAAGTTGCTCAACCCTCTCTGTAGAGGAGCTTTTAACGATTTTGTCCATTTGTCATAGAAAGTTGATGTTTTGGCATCGAAATAATCTCGGAAGCTTATACTCGTTAAATTTGACATAGAAGAACAATGAAAAGTGAACACTGAGCAACTTTGATGGTCCGAAGTTGCTCTCAACTATCTCTATGGTGGAGCTTTTGACGATTTTGTCTATTTGTAATAGAAAGTTGTTGTTTTGGAATCGAAATAATCTATGAAGCTTACACTCGTAAAATTTGACATAGAAGAACAATAAAAAGAGTACACCGAGCAACTTTGATGTTCCGACGTTGCTCAACTCTCTGTATAGTGTTGCTCTTAACGGATTTGTCCATTCGTAATAGTAAGTTGTTGTTTTGACATCGAAATAATCTAGGATGCTTATACTTGAAAAATTGGACATAGAAGAACAATAAAAAGTGTACACCGAGCATTTTTTATGGTACGAAGTTGCTCAACCCTCTCTTTAGAGGGGCTTTTAACGATTTTGTCCATTTCTCATAGATGTTGGTGTTTTGGCATTGAAATAATCTCGGATGCTTATACTCGTAAAATTTGACATAGAAGAACAATAAAAGGTGTACACGGAGCAACTTTGATGGTCCGAAGTTGCTCAACTCTCTTTATGGAGGAGCTTTTAACGATTTTGTCCATTTGTCATAGAAAGTTGGTGTTTTGGCATCGAAATAATCTCGGAAGCTTATACTCGTAAAATTTGACATAGAAGAACAATAAAAAGTGTACCCGGAGCAACTTTGATGGTCCGAAGTTCCTCAACTCTCTTTATGGAGGAGCTTTTAACGATTTTGTCCATTTGTCATAGAAAGTTGGTGTTTTGGCATCGAAATAATCTCGGAAGCTTATAGTCGTTGAATTTCACATAGAAGAACAATAAAAAGTGTACACTGAGCAACTTTGATGGTCCGAAGTCGCTCAACTCTCTTTATGGAGGAGGTTTTAACGATTTTGTCCATTTGTCATAGAAAGTTGGTGTTTTGGCATCGAAATAATCTCGGATGCTTATACTCGTAAAATTGGACATAGAAGAACAATAAAAAGTGTACACCGAGCATTTTTGATGGTCCGAAGTTGCTCAACTTTCTTTATGGAGGAACTTTTAACGGTTTTGTCCATTTGTCATAGAAAGTTGTGTTTTGGCATCGAAATAATCTCGGAAGCTTATAGTCGTTAAATTTGACATAGAAGAAGAATAAAAAGTGTACGCCGAGCAACTTTGATGGTCCGAAGATGCTCAACTCTCTTTGTGGAGGAGCTTTTAGAGGTTATGTGTATTTTTCATAGAAAGTTGTGTTTTGGCATCGAAATAATCTCGGAAGCTTATACTCGTAAAATTTGACATAGAAGAACAATAGAAAGTGTACACCGAGCAACTTTGATGGTCCGAAGTTTCTCAACTCTCTTTTTATGGATCAGCTTTTAACGGTTTTGTCCATTTGTCCTAGAAAGTTGGTGTTTTGTCATCGAAATAATCTCGGAAGCTTATACTCGTAAAATTTGACATAGAAGAATAATCAAAAGAGTAAACCAAGCAACTTTGATGTTCCGACGTTGCTCAACTCTCTGTATAGTGTCGCTTCTTACGGTTTTGTCAATTCGTAATAGAAAGTTGTTGCTTGGACATCGAAATAATCTAGGATGCTTATACTCGTAAAATTGGACATAGAAGAACAATAAAAAGTGTACACCGAGCATTTTTGATGGTCCGAAGTTGCTCAACCCTCTCTGTAGAGGAGCTTTTAACGATTTTGTCCATTTCTCATAGATGTTGGTGTTTTGGCATCGAAATAATCTCGGATGCTTATACTCGTAAAATTTGACATAGAAGAACAATAAAAGGTGTACACGGAGCAACTTTGATGGTCCGAAGTTGCTCAACTCTCTTTATGGAGGAGCTTTTAACGATTTTGTCCATTTGTCATAGAAAGTTGGTGTTTTGGCATCGAAATAATCTCGGAAGCTTATACTCGTAAAATTTGACATAGAAGAACAATAAAAAGTGTACCCGGAGCAACTTTGATGGTCCGAAGTTGCTCAACTCTCTTTATGGAGTAGCTTTTAACGGTTTTGTCCATTTGTCATAGAAAGTTGGTGTTTTGGCATCGAAATAATCTCGGAAGCTTATAGTCGTTAAATTTCACATAGAAGAACAATAAAAAGTGTACACCGAGCAACTTTGATGGTCCGAAGTTGCTCAACTCTCTTTATGGAGGAGGTTTTAACGATTTTGTCCATTTGTCATAGAAAGTTGGTGTTTTGGCATCGAAATAATCTCGGAAGCTTATACTCGTAAAATTTGACATAGAAGAACAATAAAAAGTGTACCCGGAGCAACTTTGATGGTCCGAAGTTTCTCAACTCTCTTTATGGAGGAGCTTTTAACGGTTTTGGCTATTTGTCATAGAAAGTTGGTGTTTTGGCATCGAAATAATCTCGGAAGCTTATACTCGTAAAATTTGACATAGAAGAATAATAAAAAGAGTATACCAAGCAACTTTGATGTTCCGACGTTGCTCAACTCTCTGTATAGTGTTGCTTCTAACGGTTTTGTCCATTCGTAATAGAAAGTTGTTGTTTAGACATCAAAATAATCTAGGATGCTTATACTCGTAAAATTGGACATAGAAGAACAATAAAAAGTTTACACCGAGCATTTTTGATGGTCCGAAGTTGCTCAACCCTCTCTGTAGAGGAGCTTTTAACGATTTTGTCCATTTGTCATAGAAAGTTGATGTTTTGGCATCGAAATAATCTCGGAAGCTTATACTCGTTAAATTTGACATAGAAGAACAATGAAAAGTGAACACTGAGCAACTTTGATGGTCCGAAGTTGCTCTCAACTATCTCTATGGTGGAGCTTTTGACGATTTTGTCTATTTGTAATAGAAAGTTGTTGTTTTGGAATCGAAATAATCTATGAAGCTTACACTCGTAAAATTTGACATAGAAGAACAATAAAAAGAGTACACCGAGCAACTTTGATGTTCCGACGTTGCTCAACTCTCTGTATAGTGTTGCTCTTAACGGATTTGTCCATTCGTAATAGTAAGTTGTTGTTTTGACATCGAAATAATCTAGGATGCTTATACTTGAAAAATTGGACATAGAAGAACAATAAAAAGTGTACACCGAGCATTTTTTATGGTACGAAGTTGCTCAACCCTCTCTTTAGAGGGGCTTTTAACGATTTTGTCCATTTCTCATAGATGTTGGTGTTTTGGCATTGAAATAATCTCGGATGCTTATACTCGTAAAATTTGACATAGAAGAACAATAAAAGGTGTACACGGAGCAACTTTGATGGTCCGAAGTTGCTCAACTCTCTTTATGGAGGAGCTTTTAACGATTTTGTCCATTTGTCATAGAAAGTTGGTGTTTTGGCATCGAAATAATCTCGGAAGCTTATACTCGTAAAATTTGACATAGAAGAACAATAAAAAGTGTACCCGGAGCAACTTTGATGGTCCGAAGTTCCTCAACTCTCTTTATGGAGGAGCTTTTAACGATTTTGTCCATTTGTCATAGAAAGTTGGTGTTTTGGCATCGAAATAATCTCGGAAGCTTATAGTCGTTGAATTTCACATAGAAGAACAATAAAAAGTGTACACTGAGCAACTTTGATGGTCCGAAGTCGCTCAACTCTCTTTATGGAGGAGGTTTTAACGATTTTGTCCATTTGTCATAGAAAGTTGGTGTTTTGGCATCGAAATAATCTCGGATGCTTATACTCGTAAAATTGGACATAGAAGAACAATAAAAAGTGTACACCGAGCATTTTTGATGGTCCGAAGTTGCTCAACTTTCTTTATGGAGGAACTTTTAACGGTTTTGTCCATTTGTCATAGAAAGTTGTGTTTTGGCATCGAAATAATCTCGGAAGCTTATAGTCGTTAAATTTGACATAGAAGAAGAATAAAAAGTGTACGCCGAGCAACTTTGATGGTCCGAAGATGCTCAACTCTCTTTGTGGAGGAGCTTTTAGAGGTTATGTGTATTTTTCATAGAAAGTTGTGTTTTGGCATCGAAATAATCTCGGAAGCTTATACTCGTAAAATTTGACATAGAAGAACAATAGAAAGTGTACACCGAGCAACTTTGATGGTCCGAAGTTTCTCAACTCTCTTTTTATGGATCAGCTTTTAACGGTTTTGTCCATTTGTCCTAGAAAGTTGGTGTTTTGTCATCGAAATAATCTCGGAAGCTTATACTCGTAAAATTTGACATAGAAGAATAATCAAAAGAGTAAACCAAGCAACTTTGATGTTCCGACGTTGCTCAACTCTCTGTATAGTGTCGCTTCTTACGGTTTTGTCAATTCGTAATAGAAAGTTGTTGCTTGGACATCGAAATAATCTAGGATGCTTATACTCGTAAAATTGGACATAGAAGAACAATAAAAAGTGTACACCGAGCATTTTTGATGGTCCGAAGTTGCTCAACCCTCTCTGTAGAGGAGCTTTTAACGATTTTGTCCATTTCTCATAGATGTTGGTGTTTTGGCATCGAAATAATCTCGGATGCTTATACTCGTAAAATTTGACATAGAAGAACAATAAAAGGTGTACACGGAGCAACTTTGATGGTCCGAAGTTGCTCAACTCTCTTTATGGAGGAGCTTTTAACGATTTTGTCCATTTGTCATAGAAAGTTGGTGTTTTGGCATCGAAATAATCTCGGAAGCTTATACTCGTAAAATTTGACATAGAAGAACAATAAAAAGTGTACCCGGAGCAACTTTGATGGTCCGAAGTTGCTCAACTCTCTTTATGGAGTAGCTTTTAACGGTTTTGTCCATTTGTCATAGAAAGTTGGTGTTTTGGCATCGAAATAATCTCGGAAGCTTATAGTCGTTAAATTTCACATAGAAGAACAATAAAAAGTGTACACCGAGCAACTTTGATGGTCCGAAGTTGCTCAACTCTCTTTATGGAGGAGGTTTTAACGATTTTGTCCATTTGTCATAGAAAGTTGGTGTTTTGGCATCGAAATAATCTCGGAAGCTTATACTCGTAAAATTTGACATAGAAGAACAATAAAAAGTGTACCCGGAGCAACTTTGATGGTCCGAAGTTTCTCAACTCTCTTTATGGAGGAGCTTTTAACGGTTTTGGCTATTTGTCATAGAAAGTTGGTGTTTTGGCATCGAAATAATCTCGGAAGCTTATACTCGTAAAATTTGACATAGAAGAATAATAAAAAGAGTATACCAAGCAACTTTGATGTTCCGACGTTGCTCAACTCTCTGTATAGTGTTGCTTCTAACGGTTTTGTCCATTCGTAATAGAAAGTTGTTGTTTAGACATCAAAATAATCTAGGATGCTTATACTCGTAAAATTGGACATAGAAGAACAATAAAAAGTTTACACCGAGCATTTTTGATGGTCCGAAGTTGCTCAACCCTCTCTGTAGAGGAGCTTTTAACGATTTTGTCCATTTGTCATAGAAAGTTGATGTTTTGGCATCGAAATAATCTCGGAAGCTTATACTCGTTAAATTTGACATAGAAGAACAATGAAAAGTGAACACTGAGCAACTTTGATGGTCCGAAGTTGCTCTCAACTATCTCTATGGTGGAGCTTTTGACGATTTTGTCTATTTGTAATAGAAAGTTGTTGTTTTGGAATCGAAATAATCTATGAAGCTTACACTCGTAAAATTTGACATAGAAGAACAATAAAAAGAGTACACCGAGCAACTTTGATGTTCCGACGTTGCTCAACTCTCTGTATAGTGTTGCTCTTAACGGATTTGTCCATTCGTAATAGTAAGTTGTTGTTTTGACATCGAAATAATCTAGGATGCTTATACTTGAAAAATTGGACATAGAAGAACAATAAAAAGTGTACACCGAGCATTTTTTATGGTACGAAGTTGCTCAACCCTCTCTTTAGAGGGGCTTTTAACGATTTTGTCCATTTCTCATAGATGTTGGTGTTTTGGCATTGAAATAATCTCGGATGCTTATACTCGTAAAATTTGACATAGAAGAACAATAAAAGGTGTACACGGAGCAACTTTGATGGTCCGAAGTTGCTCAACTCTCTTTATGGAGGAGCTTTTAACGATTTTGTCCATTTGTCATAGAAAGTTGGTGTTTTGGCATCGAAATAATCTCGGAAGCTTATACTCGTAAAATTTGACATAGAAGAACAATAAAAAGTGTACCCGGAGCAACTTTGATGGTCCGAAGTTCCTCAACTCTCTTTATGGAGGAGCTTTTAACGATTTTGTCCATTTGTCATAGAAAGTTGGTGTTTTGGCATCGAAATAATCTCGGAAGCTTATAGTCGTTGAATTTCACATAGAAGAACAATAAAAAGTGTACACTGAGCAACTTTGATGGTCCGAAGTCGCTCAACTCTCTTTATGGAGGAGGTTTTAACGATTTTGTCCATTTGTCATAGAAAGTTGGTGTTTTGGCATCGAAATAATCTCGGATGCTTATACTCGTAAAATTGGACATAGAAGAACAATAAAAAGTGTACACCGAGCATTTTTGATGGTCCGAAGTTGCTCAACTTTCTTTATGGAGGAACTTTTAACGGTTTTGTCCATTTGTCATAGAAAGTTCTGTTTTGGCATCGAAATAATCTCGGAAGCTTATAGTCGTTAAATTTGACATAGAAGAAGAATAAAAAGTGTACGCCGAGCAACTTTGATGGTCCGAAGATGCTCAACTCTCTTTGTGGAGGAGCTTTTAGAGGTTATGTGTATTTTTCATAGAAAGTTGTGTTTTGGCATCGAAATAATCTCGGAAGCTTATACTCGTAAAATTTGACATAGAAGAACAATAGAAAGTGTACACCGAGCAACTTTGATGGTCCGAAGTTTCTCAACTCTCTTTTTATGGATCAGCTTTTAACGGTTTTGTCCATTTGTCCTAGAAAGTTGGTGTTTTGTCATCGAAATAATCTCGGAAGCTTATACTCGTAAAATTTGACATAGAAGAATAATCAAAAGAGTAAACCAAGCAACTTTGATGTTCCGACGTTGCTCAACTCTCTGTATAGTGTCGCTTCTTACGGTTTTGTCAATTCGTAATAGAAAGTTGTTGCTTGGACATCGAAATAATCTAGGATGCTTATACTCGTAAAATTGGACATAGAAGAACAATAAAAAGTGTACACCGAGCATTTTTGATGGTCCGAAGTTGCTCAACCCTCTCTGTAGAGGAGCTTTTAACGATTTTGTCCATTTCTCATAGATGTTGGTGTTTTGGCATCGAAATAATCTCGGATGCTTATACTCGTAAAATTTGACATAGAAGAACAATAAAAGGTGTACACGGAGCAACTTTGATGGTCCGAAGTTGCTCAACTCTCTTTATGGAGGAGCTTTTAACGATTTTGTCCATTTGTCATAGAAAGTTGGTGTTTTGGCATCGAAATAATCTCGGAAGCTTATACTCGTAAAATTTGACATAGAAGAACAATAAAAAGTGTACCCGGAGCAACTTTGATGGTCCGAAGTTGCTCAACTCTCTTTATGGAGTAGCTTTTAACGGTTTTGTCCATTTGTCATAGAAAGTTGGTGTTTTGGCATCGAATTAATCTCGGAAGCTTATAGTCGTTAAATTTCACATAGAAGAACAATAAAAAGTGTACACCGAGCAACTTTGATGGTCCGAAGTTGCTCAACTCTCTTTATGGAGGAGGTTTTAACGATTTTGTCCATTTGTCATAGAAAGTTGGTGTTTTGGCATCGAAATAATCTCGGAAGCTTATACTCGTAAAATTTGACATAGAAGAACAATAAAAAGTGTACCCGGAGCAACTTTGATGGTCCGAAGTTTCTCAACTCTCTTTATGGAGGAGCTTTTAACGGTTTTGTCCATTTGTCATAGAAAGTTGGTGTTTTGGCATCGAAATAATCTCGGAAGCTTATACTCGTTAAATTTGACGTAGAAGAACAATGAAAAGTGAACACTGAGCAACTTTGATGGTCCGAAGTTGCTCTCAACTATCTCTATGGTGGAGCTTTTGACGATTTTGTCTATTTTTAATAGAAAGTTGTTGTTTTGGAATCAAATAATCTATGAAGCTTACACTCGTAAAATTTGACATAGAAGAAAAATAAAAAGAGTACACCGAGCAACTTTGATGTTCCGACGTTGCTCAACTCTCTGTATAGTGTTGCTCTTAACGGATTTGTCCATTCGTAATAGAAAGTTGTTGTTTTGACATCGAAATAATCTAGGATGCTTATACTCGTAAAATTGGACATAGAAGAACAATAAAAAGTGTACACCGAGCATTTTTGATGGTCCGAGGTTGCTCAACCCTCTCTTTAGAGGGGCTTTTAACGATTTTTTCCATTTCCTATAGAAAGTTGGTGTTTTGGCATCGAAATAATCTCGGAAGCTTATACTCGTAAAATTTGACATAGAAGAACAATAAAAGGTGTACACGGAGCAACTTTGATGGTCCGAAGTTGCTCAACTCTCTTTATGGAGGAGGTTTTAACGATTTTGTCCATTTGTCATAGAAAGCTGGTGTTTTGGGATCGAAATAATCTCGGAAGCTTATACTCGTAAAATTTGACATAGAAGAACAATAAAAAGTGTACCCGGAGCAACTTTGATGGTCCGAAGTTGCTCAACTCTCTTTATGGAGGAGCTTTTAACGGTTTTGTCCATTTGTCATAGAAAGTTGGTGTTTTGGCATCGAAATAATCTCGGAAGCTTGTAGTCTTTAAATTTCACAAAGAAGAACAATAAAAAGTGTACACAGAGCAACTTTGATGGTCCGAAGTTGCTCAACTCTCTTTATGGAGGAGCTTTTAACGGTTTTGTCCATTTGTCATAGAAAGTTGGTGTTTTGGCATCGAAATAATCTCGGAAGCTTATAGTCGTTAAATTTCACATAGAAGAACAATAAAAAGTGTACACCGAGCAACTTTGATGGTCCGAAGGTACTCAACTCTCTCTATGGTGGAGCTTTTAACGGTTTTGTCCATTTGTAACTGAAAGTTGTTGTTTTGGCATCGAAATAATCTATGAAGCTTATACGCGTAACATTGGACATAGAAGAACAATAAAAAGTGTACACCGAGCAACTTTGATGGTGTGAAGTTGCTCAACTCTCTTTATGGAGGAGCTTTTAACGGTTTTATCCATTTGTCGTAGAAAGTTGGTGTTTTGGCATCGAAACAATCTCGGAAGCTTATACTCGTTAAATTTGACATATAAGAACAATAAAAAGTGTACGCCGAGCAACTTTAATGGTCTGAAGTTTCTCAACTCTCTTTATGGAGGAGCTTTTAGAGGTTATGTGTATTTGTCATAGAAGTTGTGTTTTGGCATCGAAATAATCTCGGAAGCTTATAATCGTAAAATTTGACATAGAAGAACAATAAAATGTGTACACCGAGCAACTTTGATGGTCCGAAGTTGCTCAGCTCTCTTTTAATGGATGAGCTTTTAACGGTTTTGTCCATTTGTCCTAGAAAGTTGGTGTTTTGGCATTGAAATAATCTCGGAAGCTTATACTCGTTAAATTTGACATAGAAGAACAATGAAAAGTGTACACTAAGCTACTTTGATGGTCCGAAGTTGCTCAACTCTCTCTATGATGGAGCTTTTGAAGATTTTTTCTATTTGTAATAGAAAGTTGTTGTTTCGGAATCGAAATAATCTATGAAGCCTATACTCGTAAAATTTGACATAAAAGAACAATAAAAAGTGTACACCGAGCAACTTTGATGTTCCGACGTTGCTCAACTCTCTGTATAGTGTTGCCTCTAACGGTTTTTTCCATTCGTAATAGAAAGTTGTTGTTTTGACATCGAAATAATCTAGGATGCTTATACTCGTAAAATTGGACATAAAAGAACAATAAAAAGTATACACCGAGCATTTTTTATGGTCCGAAGTTGCTCAACTTTCTTTATGCAGGAACTTTTAACGGTTTTGTCCATTTGTCATAGAAAGTTGTATTTTGGCATCGAAATAATCTCGGAAGCTTATAGTCGTTAAATTTGACATAGAAGAACAATAAAAGGTGTACACGGAGCAACTTTGATGGTCCGAAGTTGCTCAACTCTCTTTATGGAGGAGGTTTTAACGATTTTGTCCATTTGTCATAGAAAGCTGGTGTTTTGGGATCGAAATAATCTCGGAAGCTTATACTCGTAAAATTTGACATAGAAGAACAATAAAAAGTGTACCCGGAGCAACTTTGATGGTCCGAAGTTGCTCAACTCTCTTTATGGAGGAGCTTTTAACGGTTTTGTCCATTTGTCATAGAAAGTTGGTGTTTTGGCATCGAAATAATCTCGGAAGCTTGTAGTCTTTAAATTTCACAAAGAAGAACAATAAAAAGTGTACACAGAGCAACTTTGATGGTCCGAAGTTGCTCAACTCTCTTTATGGAGGAGCTTTTAACGGTTTTGTCCATTTGTCATAGAAAGTTGGTGTTTTGGCATCGAAATAATCTCGGAAGCTTATAGTCGTTAAATTTCACATAGAAGAACAATAAAAAGTGTACACCGAGCAACTTTGATGGTCCGAAGGTACTCAACTCTCTCTATGGTGGAGCTTTTAACGGTTTTGTCCATTTGTAACTGAAAGTTGTTGTTTTGGCATCGAAATAATCTATGAAGCTTATACGCGTAACATTGGACATAGAAGAACAATAAAAAGTGTACACCGAGCAACTTTGATGGTGTGAAGTTGCTCAACTCTCTTTATGGAGGAGCTTTTAACGGTTTTATCCATTTGTCGTAGAAAGTTGGTGTTTTGGCATCGAAACAATCTCGGAAGCTTATACTCGTTAAATTTGACATATAAGAACAATAAAAAGTGTACGCCGAGCAACTTTAATGGTCTGAAGTTTCTCAACTCTCTTTATGGAGGAGCTTTTAGAGGTTATGTGTATTTGTCATAGAAGTTGTGTTTTGGCATCGAAATAATCTCGGAAGCTTATAATCGTAAAATTTGACATAGAAGAACAATAAAATGTGTACACCGAGCAACTTTGATGGTCCGAAGTTGCTCAGCTCTCTTTTAATGGATGAGCTTTTAACGGTTTTGTCCATTTGTCCTAGAAAGTTGGTGTTTTGGCATTGAAATAATCTCGGAAGCTTATACTCGTTAAATTTGACATAGAAGAACAATGAAAAGTGTACACTAAGCTACTTTGATGGTCCGAAGTTGCTCAACTCTCTCTATGATGGAGCTTTTGAAGATTTTTTCTATTTGTAATAGAAAGTTGTTGTTTCGGAATCGAAATAATCTATGAAGCCTATACTCGTAAAATTTGACATAAAAGAACAATAAAAAGTGTACACCGAGCAACTTTGATGTTCCGACGTTGCTCAACTCTCTGTATAGTGTTGCCTCTAACGGTTTTTTCCATTCGTAATAGAAAGTTGTTGTTTTGACATCGAAATAATCTAGGATGCTTATACTCGTAAAATTGGACATAAAAGAACAATAAAAAGTATACACCGAGCATTTTTTATGGTCCGAAGTTGCTCAACTTTCTTTATGCAGGAACTTTTAACGGTTTTGTCCATTTGTCATAGAAAGTTGTATTTTGGCATCGAAATAATCTCGGAAGCTTATAGTCGTTAAATTTGACATAGAAGAACAAAAAAAAGTGTACGCCGAGCAACTTTGATTGTCCGAAGATGCTCAACTCTCTTTATGTAGGAGCTTTTAACGGTTTTGTCCATTTGTCATAGAAAGTTGGTGTTTTGGCATCGAAATAATCTCGGAAGCTTATACTCGTAAAATTTGACATAAAAGAACAATAAAAAGTGTACCCGGAGCAACTTTGATGGTCCGAAGTTGCTCAACTCTCTTTATGGAGTAGCTTTTAACGGTTTTGTCCATTTGTCATAGAAAGTTGGTGTTTTGGCATCGAAATAATCTCGGAAGCTTATAGTCGTTAAATTTCACATAGAAGAACAATAAAAAGTGTACACCGAGCAACTTTGATGGTCCGAAGTTGCTCAACTCTCTTTATGGAGGAGGTTTTAACGATTTTGTCCATTTGTCATAGAAAGTTGGTGTTTTGGCATCGAAATAATCTCGGAAGCTTATACTCGTAAAATTTGACATAGAAGAACAATAAAAAGTGTACCCGGAGCAACTTTTATGGTCCGAAGTTGTCAAACTCTCTTTATGGAGGAGCTTTTAACGGTTTTGTCCATTTGTCATAGAAAGTTGGTGTTTTGGCATCGAAATAATCTCGGAAGCTTATACTCGTTAAATTTGACATAGAAGAACAATGAAAAGTGAACACTGAGCAACTTTGATGGTCCGAAGTTGCTCTCAACTATCTCTATGGTGGAGCTTTTGACGAATTTTTCTATTTGTAATAGAAAGTTGTTGTTTTGGAATCGAAATAATCTATGAAGCTTACACTCGTAAAATTTGACATAGAAGAAAAATAAAAAGAGTACACCGAGCAACTTTGATGTTCCGACGTTTCTCAACTCTCTGTATAGTGTTGCTCTTAACGGATTTGTCCATTCGTAATAGAAAGTTGTTGTTTTGACATCAAAATAATCTAGGATGCTTATACTCGTAAAATTGGACATAGAAGAACAATAAAAAGTGTACACCGAGCATTTTTGATGGTCCGAAGTTGCTCAACCCTCTCTTTAGAGGGGCTTTTAACGATTTTTTCCATTTCTCATAGAAAGTTGGTGTTTTAGCATCGAAATAATCTCGGAAGCTTATACTCGTAAAATTTGACATAGAAGAACAATAAAAGGTGTACACGGAGCAACTTTGATGGTCCGAAGTTGCTCAACTCTCTTTATGGAGGAGGTTTTAACGATTTTGTCCATTTGTCATAGAAAGTTGGTGTTTTGGGATCGAAATAATCTCGGAAGCTTATACTCGTAAAATTTGACATA
The DNA here is from genome assembly GCA_963580455.1 of Euonymus europaeus. Classification (NCBI taxonomy): domain Eukaryota; kingdom Viridiplantae; phylum Streptophyta; class Magnoliopsida; order Celastrales; family Celastraceae; genus Euonymus; species Euonymus europaeus. Next base: position 7,742,046 of record OY756965.1, read on the forward strand.
GAAGAACAATAAAAAGTGTACCCGTAGCAACTTTGATGGTCCGAAGTTGCTCAACTCTCTTTATGGAGGAGCTTTTAACGGTTTTGTCCATTTGTCATAGAAAGTTGGTGTTTTGGCATCGAAATAATCTCGGAAGCTTGTAGTCGTTAAATTTCACAAAGAAGAACAATAAAAAGTGTACACAGAGCAACTTTGATTGTCCGAAGTTGCTCAACTCTCTTTATGGAGGAGCTTTTAACGGTTCTGTCCATTTGTCATAGAAAGTTGGTGTTTTGTCATGGAAATAATCTCGGAAGCTTCTAGTCGTTAAATTTCACATAGAAGAACAATAAAAAGTGTACACCGAGCAACTTTGATGGTCCGAAGGTACTCAACTCTCTCTATGGTGGAGCTTTTAACAGTTTTGTCCATTTGTAACTGAAAGTTGTATTTTGGCATCGAAATAATCTACGAAGCTTATACGCGTAACATTGGACATAGAAGAACAATAAAAAGTGTACACCGAGCAACTTTGATGGTGTAAAGTTGCTCAACTCTTTAATGGAGGAGCTTTTAACGGTTTTATCCATTTGTCGTAGAAAGTTGGTGTTTTGGCATCGAAACAATCTCGGAAGCTTATACTCGTTAAATTTGACATATAAGAACAATAAAAAGTGTACGCCGAGCAACTTTAATGGTCTGAAGTTTCTCAACTCTCTTTATGGAGGAGCTTTTAGAGGTTATGTGTATTTGTCATAGAAAGTTGTGTTTTGGCATCGAAATAATCTCGGAAGCTTATAATCGTAAAATTTGACATAGAAGAACAATAAAATGTGTACACCGAGCAACTTTGATGGTCCGAAGTTGCTCAACTCTCTTTTAATGGATGAGCTTTTAACGGTTTTGTCCATTTGTCCTAGAAAGTTGGTGTTTTGGCATTGAAATAATCTCGGAAGCTTATACTCGTTAAATTTGACATAGAAGAACAATGAAAAGTGTACACTAAGCTACTTTGATGGTCCGAAGTTGCTCAACTCTCTCTATGATGGAGCTTTTGAAGATTTTTTCTATTTGTAATAGAAAGTTGTTGTTTCGGAATCGAAATAATCTATGAAGCCTATACTCGTAAAATTTGACATAGAAGAACAATAAAAAGTGTACACCGAGCAACTTTGATGTTCCGACGTTGCTCAACTCTCTGTATAGTGTTGCCTCTAACGGTTTTTTCCATTCGTAATAGAAAGTTGTTGTTTTGACATCGAAATAATCTAGGATGCTTATACTCGTAAAATTGGACATAGAAGAACAATAAAAAGTGTACACCGAGCATTTTTTATGGTCCGAAGTTGCTCAACTTTCTTTATGGAGGAACTTTTAACGGTTTTGTCCATTTGTCATAGAAAGTTGTATTTTGGCATCGAAATAATCTCGGAAGCTTATAGTCGTTAAATTTGACATAGAAGAACAAAAAAAAGTGTACGCCGAGCAACTTTGATTGTCCGAAGATGCTCAACTCTCTTTATGTAGGAGCTTTTAACGGTTTTGTCCATTTGTCATAGAAAGTTGGTGTTTTGGCATCGAAATAATCTCGGAAGCTTATACTCGTAAAATTTGACATAAAAGAACAATAAAAAGTGTACCCGGAGCAACTTTGATGGTCCGAAGTTGCTCAACTCTCTTTATGGAGTAGCTTTTAACGGTTTTGTCCATTTGTCATAGAAAGTTGGTGTTTTGGCATCGAAATAATCTCGGAAGCTTATAGTCGTTAAATTTCACATAGAAGAACAATAAAAAGTGTACACCGAGCAACTTTGATGGTCCGAAGTTGCTCAACTCTCTTTATGGAGGAGGTTTTAACGATTTTGTCCATTTGTCATAGAAAGTTGGTGTTTTGGCATCGAAATAATCTCGGAAGCTTATACTCGTAAAATTTGACATAGAAGAACAATAAAAAGTGTACCCGGAGCAACTTTTATGGTCCGAAGTTGTCAAACTCTCTTTATGGAGGAGCTTTTAACGGTTTTGTCCATTTGTCATAGAAAGTTGGTGTTTTGGCATCGAAATAATCTCGGAAGCTTATACTCGTTAAATTTGACATAGAAGAACAATGAAAAGTGAACACTGAGCAACTTTGATGGTCCGAAGTTGCTCTCAACTATCTCTATGGTGGAGCTTTTGATGAATTTTTCTATTTGTAATAGAAAGTTGTTGTTTTGGAATCGAAATAATCTATGAAGCTTACACTCGTAAAATTTGACATAGAAGAAAAATAAAAAGAGTACACCGAGCAACTTTGATGTTCCGACGTTGCTCAACTCTCTGTATAGTGTTGCTCTTAACGGATTTGTCCATTCGTAATAGAAAGTTGTTGTTTTGACATCAAAATAATCTAGGATGCTTATACTCGTAAAATTGGACATAGAAGAACAATAAAAAGTGTACACCGAGCATTTTTGATGGTCCGAAGTTGCTCAACCCTCTCTTTAGAGGGGCTTTTAACGATTTTTTCCATTTCTCATAGAAAGTTGGTGTTTTAGCATCGAAATAATCTCGGAAGCTTATACTCGTAAAATTTGACATAGAAGAACAATAAAAGGTGTACACGGAGCAACTTTGATGGTCCGAAGTTGCTCAACTCTCTTTATGGAGGAGGTTTTAACGATTTTGTCCATTTGTCATAGAAAGTTGGTGTTTTGGGATCGAAATAATCTCGGAAGCTTATACTCGTAAAATTTGACATAGAAGAACAATAAAAAGTGTACCCGGAGCAACTTTGATGGTCCGAAGTTGCTCAACTCTCTTTATGGAGGAGCTTTTAACGGTTTTGTCCATTTGTCATAGAAAGTTGGTGTTTTGGCATCGAAATAATCTCGGAAGCTTGTAGTCGTTAAATTTCACAAAGAAGAACAATAAAAAGTGTACACAGAGCAACTTTGATTGTCCGAAGTTGCTCAACTCTCTTTATGGAGGAGCTTTTAACGGTTCTGTCCATTTGTCATAGAAAGTTGGTGTTTTGTCATCGAAATAATCTCGAAAGCTTATAGTCGTTAAATTTCACATAGAAGAACAATAAAAAGTGTACACCGAGCAACTTTGATGTTCCGAAGGTACTCAACTCTCTCTATGGTGGAGCTTTTAACAGTTTTGTCCATTTGTAACTGAAAGTTGTATTTTGGCATCGAAATAATCTACGAAGCTTAAACGCGTAACATTAGACATAGAAGAACAATAAAAAGTGTACACCGAGCAACTTTGATGGTGTAAAGTTGCTCAACTCTTTAATGGAGGAGCTTTTAACGGTTTTATCCATTTGTCGTAGAAAGTTGGTGTTTTGGCATCGAAACAATCTCGGAAGCTTATACTCGTTAAATTTGACATATAAGAACAATAAAAAGTGTACGCCGAGCAACTTTGATGGTCCGAAGTTGCTCAACTATCTCTATGGTGGAGCTTTTGACGATTTTGTCTATTTGTAATAGAAAGTTGTTGTTTTGCAATCGAAATAATCTATGAAGCTTACACTCGTAAAATTTGACATAGAAGAAAAATAAAAAGAGTACACCGAGCAACTTTGATGTTCCGACGTTGCTCAACTCTCTGTATAGTGTTGCTCTTAACGGATTTGTCCATTCGTAATAGAAAGTTGTTGTTTTGACATCGAAATAATCTAGGATGCTTATACTCGTAAAATTGGACATAGAAGAACAATAAAAAGTGTACACCGAGCATTTTTGATGGTCCGAAGTTGCTCAACTTTCTTTATGGAGGAACTTTTAACGGTTTTGTCCATTTGTCATAGAAAGTTGTGTTTTGGCATCGAAATAATCTCGGAAGCTTATAGTCGTTAAATTTGACATAGAAGAACAAAAAAAAGTGTACGCCGAGCAACTTTGATTGTCCGAAGATGCTCAACTCTCTTTATGGAGGAGCTTTTAACGGTTTTGGCCATTTGTCATAGAAAGTTGGTGTTTTGGCATCGAAATAATCTCGGAAGCTTATACTCGTTAAATTTGACATATAAGAACAATAAAAAGTGTACGCCGAGCAACTTTGTTGGTCCGAAGTTTCTCAACTCTCTTTATGGAGGAGCTTTTAACGGTTTTGGCCATTTGTCATAGAAAGTTGGTGTTTTGGCATCGAAATAATCTCGGAAGCTTATACTCGTAAAATTTGACATAGAAGAATAATCAAAAGAGTACACCAAGTAACTTTGATGTTCCGACGTTGCTCAACTCTCTGTATAGTGTTGCTTCTAACGGTTTTGTCAATTCGTAATAGAAAGTTGTTGTTTGGACATCGAAATAATCTAGGATGCTTATACTCGTAAAATTGGACATAGAAGAACAATAAAAAGTGTACACCGAGCATTTTTGATGGTCCGAAGTTGCTCAACCCTCTCTTTAGAGGAGCTTTTAACGATTTTGTCCATTTCACATAGATGTTGGTGTTTTGGCATCGAAATAATCTCGGATGCTTATACTCGTAAAATTTGACATAGAAGAACAATAAAAGGTGTACATGGAGCAACTTTTTTGGTCCGAAGTTGCTCAACTCTCTTTATGGAGGAGCTTTTAACGATTTTGTCCATTTGTCATAGAAAGTTGGTGTTTTGGCATCGAAATAATCTCGGAAGCTTATACTCGTAAAATTTGACATAGAAGAACAATAAAAAGTGTACCCGGAGCAACTTTGATGGTCCGAAGTTGCTCAACTCTCTTTATGGAGTAGCTTTTAACGGTTTTGTCCATTTGTCATAGAAAGTTGGTATTTTGGCATCGAAATAATCTCGGAAGCTTATAGTCGTTAAATTTCACATAGAAGAACAATAAAAAGTGTACACCGAGCAACTTTGATGGTCCGAAGTTGCTCAACTCTCTTTATGGAGGAGATTTTAACGATTTTGTCCATTTGTCATAGAAAGTTGGTGTTTTGGCATCGAAATAATCTCGGAAGCTTATACTCGTAAAATTTGACATAGAAGAACAATAAAAAGTGTACCCGGAGCAACTTTGATGGTCCGAAGTTGCTCAACTCTCTTTATGGAGGAGCTTTTAACGGTTTTGTCCATTTGTCGTAGAAAGTTGGTGTTTTGGCATCGAAACAATCTCGGAAGCTTATACTCGTTAAATTTGACAAATAAGAACAATAAAAAGTGTACGCCGAGCAACTTTGATGGTCCGAAGTTGCTCAACTATCTCTAGGGTGGAGCTTTTGACGATTTTGTCTATTTGTAATAGAAAGTTGTTGTTTTGCAATCGAAATAATCTATGAAGCTTACACTCGTAAAATTTGACATAGAAGAAACATAAAAAGAGTACACCGAGCAACTTTGATGTTCCGACGTTGCTCAACTCTCTGTATAGTGTTGCTCTTAACGGATTTTTCCATTCGTAATAGAAAGTTGTTGTTTTGACATCGAAATAATCTAGGATGCTTATACTCGTAAAATTGGACATAGAAGAACAATAAAAAGTGTACGCCGAGCATTTTTGATGGTCCGAAGTTGCTCAACTTTCTTTATGGAGGAACTTTTAACGGTTTTGTCCATTTGTCATAGAAAGTTGTGTTTTGGCATCGAAATAATCTCGGAAGCTTATAGTCGTTAAATTTGACATAGAAGAACAAAAAAAAGTGTACGCCGAGCAACTTTGATTGTCCGAAGATGCTCAACTCTCTTTATGGAGGAGCTTTTAACGGTTTTGGCCATTTGTCATAGAAAGTTGGTGTTTTGGCATCGAAATAATCTCGGAAGCTTATACTCGTTAAATTTGACATATAAGAACAATAAAAAGTGTACGCCGAGCAACTTTGATGGTCCGAAGTTTCTCAACTCTCTTTATGGAGGAGCTTTTAACGGTTTTGGCCATTTGTCATAGAAAGTTGGTGTTTTGGCATCGAAATAATCTCGGAAGCTTATACTCGTAAAATTTGACATAGAAGAATAATCAAAAGAGTACACCAAGCAACTTTGATGTTCCGACGTTGCTCAACTCTCTGTATGGTGTTGCCTCTAACGGTTTTGTCAATTCGTAATAGAAAGTTGTTGTTTGGACATCGAAATAATCTAGGATGCTTATACTCGTAAAATTGGACATAGAAGAACAATAAAAAGTGTACACCGAGCATTTTTGATGGTCCGAAGTTGCTCAACCCTCTCTTTAGAGGAGCATTTAACGATTTTGTCCATTTCTCATAGATGTTGGTGTTTTGGCATCGAAATAATCTCGGATGCTTATACTCGTAAAATTTGACATAGAAGAACAATAAAAGGTGTACACGGAGCAACTTTTTTGGTCCGAAGTTGCTCAACTCTCTTTATGGAGGAGCTTTTAACGATTTTTTCCATTTGTCATAGAAAGTTGGTGTTTTGGCATCGAAATAATCTCGGAAGCTTATACTCGTAAAATTTGACATAGAAGAACAATAAAAAGTGTACCCGGAGCAACTTTGATGGTCCGAAGTTGCTCAACTCTCTTTATGGAGTAGCTTTTAACGGTTTTGTCCATTTGTCATAGAAAGTTGGTGTTTTGGCATCGAAATAATCTCGGAAGCTTATAGTCGTTAAATTTCACATAGAAGAACAATAAAAAGTGTACACCGAGCAACTTTGATGGTCCGAAGTTGCTCAACTCTCTTTATGGAGGAGGTTTTAACGATTTTGTCCATTTGTCATAGAAAGTTGGTGTTTTGGCATCGAAATAATCTAGGATGCTTATACTCGTAAAATTGGACATAGAAGAACAATAAAAAGTGTACACCGAGCATTTTTGATGGTCCGAAGTTGCTCAACCCTCTTTATGGAGGAGCTATTAGTGGTTATGTGTATTTGTCATAGAAAGTTGTGTTTTGGCATCGAAATAATCTCGGAAGCTTATAGTCGTTAAATTTGACATAGGAGAACAATAAAAAGTGTACGCCGAGCAACTTTGATTGTCCGAGGATGCTCAACTCTCTTTATGGAGGAGATTTTAACGGTTTTGGCCATTTGTCATAGAAAGTTAGTGTTTTATCATCGAAATAATCTCGAAAGCTTATACTCGTAAAATTTGACATAGAAGAACAATATAAAGAGTACACCGAGCAACTTTGATGTTCCGACATTGCTCAACTCTCGGTATAGTGTTGCTTCTAACGGTTTTGTCCATTCGTAATAGAAAGTTGTTGTTTGGACATCCAAATAATCTGGGATGCTTATACTCGTAAAATTGGACATAGAAGAACAATAAAAAGTTTGCACCGAGCATTTTTGATGGTCCGAAGTTGCTCAACTCTCTCTGTAGAGAAGCTTTTAACGATTATGTCCATTTCTCATAGAAAGTTGGTGTTTTGGCATCGAAATAATCTCGGATGCTTATACTCGTAAAATTTGACATAGAAGAACAATAAAAAGTGTACGCCGAGCAACTTTGATGGTCTGAAGTTTCTCAACTCTCTTTATGGAGGAGCTTTTAACGGTTTTGGCCATTTGTCATAGAAAGTTGGTGTTTTGGCATCGAAATAATCTCGGAAGCTTATACTCGTTAAATTTGACATAGAAGAACAACGAAAAGTGAACACTGAGCAACTTTGATGGTCCGAAGTTGCTCTCAACTATCTCTATGGTGGAGCTTTTGATGATTTTGTCTATTTGTAATAGAAAGTTGTTGTTTTGGAATCGAAAAAATCTATGAAGCTTACACTCGTAAAATTTGATATAGAAGAAAAATAAAAAGAGTACACTGAGCAACTTTGATGTTCCGACGTTGCTCAACTCTCTGTATAGTGTTGCTCTTAACGGATTTGTCCATTCGTAATAGAAAGTTGTTGTTTTGACATCGAAGTAATATAGGATGCTTATACTCGTAAAATTGGACATAGAAGAAAATAAAAAGTGTACACCGAGCATTTTTGATGGTCCGAAGTTGCTCAACTTTCTTTATGGAGGAACTTTTAACGGTTTTGTCCATTTGTCATAGAAAGTTGTGTTTTGGCATCGAAATAATCTCGGAAGCTTATAGTCGTTAAATTTGACATAGAAGAACAAAAAAAAGTGTACGCCGAGCAACTTTGATTGTCCGAAGATGCTCAACTCTCTTTATGGAGGAGCTTTTAACGGTTTTGGCCATTTGTCATAGAAAGTTGGTGTTTTGGCATCGAAATAATCTCGGAAGCTTATACTCGTTAAATTTGACATATAAGAACAATAAAAAGTGTACGCCGAGCAACTTTGATGGTCCGAAGTTTCTCAACTCCCTTTATGGAGGAGCTTTTAACGGTTTTGGCCATTTGTCATAGAAAGTTGGTGTTTTGGCATTGAAATAATCTCGGAAGCTTATACTCGTAAAATTTGACATAGAAGAACAATAAAAAGTGTACCCGGAGCAACTTTGATGGTCCGAAGTTGCTCAACTCTCTTTATGGAGGAGCTTTTAACGGTTTTGTCCATTTGTCATAGAAAGTTGGTGTTTTGGCATCGAAATAATCTCGGAAGCTTATACTCGTTAAATTTGACATAGAAGAACAATGAAGAGTGAACACTGAGCAACTTTGATGGTCCGAAGTTGCTCTCAACTATCTCTATGGTGGAGCTTTTGACGATTTTGTCTATTTGTAATAGAAAGTTGTTGTTTTGGAATCGAAATAATCTATGAAGCTTACACTCGTAAAATTTGACATAGAAGAAAAATAAAAAGAGTACACCGAGCAACTATGATGTTCCGACGTTGCTCAACTCTCTGTATAGTGTTGCTCTTAACGGATTTGTCCATTCGTAATAGAAAGTTGTTGTTTTGACATCGAAATAATCTAGGATGCTTATACTCGTAAAATTGGACATAGAAGAACAATAAAAAGTGTACACCGAGCATTTTTGATGGTCCGAAGTTGCTCAACCCTCTTTATGGAGGAGCTTTTAGTGGTTATGTTTATTTGTCATAGAAAGTTGTGTTTTGGCATCGAAATAATCTCGGAAGCTTATAGTCGTTAAATTTGACATAGGAGAACAATAAAAAGTGTACGCCGAGCAACTTTGATTGTCCGAAGATGCTCAACTCTCTTTATGGAGGAGATTTTAACGATTTTGGCCATTTCTCATAGAAAGTTAGTGTTTTAGCATCGAAATAATCTCGAAAGCTTATACTCGTAAAATTTGACATATAAGAACAGTATAAAGAGTACACCGAGCAACTTTGATGTTCCGACGTTGCTCAACTCTCGGTATAGTGTTGCTTCTAACGGTTTTGTCCATTCGTAATAGAAAGTTGTTGTTTGGACATCCAAATAATCTGGGATGCTTATACTCGTAAAATTGGACATAGAAGAACAATAAAAAGTTTACACCGAGCATTTTTGATGGTCCGAAGTTGCTCAACTCTCTCTGTGGAGAAGCTTTTAACGATTATGTTCATTTCTCATAGAAAGTTGGTGTTTTGGCATCAAAATAATCTCGGATGCTTATACTCGTAAAATTTGACATAGAAGAACAATAAAAAGTGTACGCCGAGCAACTTTGATGGTCTGAAGTTTCTCAACTCTCTTTATGGAGGAGCTTTTAACGGTTTTGGCCATTTGTCATAGAAATTTGGTGTTTTGGCATCGAAATAATCTCGGAAGCTTATACTCGTTAAATTTGACATAGAAGAACAATGAAAAGTGAACACTGAGCAACATTGATGGTCCGAAGTTGCTCTCAACTATCTCTATGGTGGAGCTTTTGACGATTTTGTCTATTTGTAATAGAAAGTTGTTGTTTTGGAATCGAAATAATCTATGAAGCTTACACTCGTAAAATGTGACATAGAAGAACAATAAAAAGAGTACACTGAGCAACTTTGATGTTCCGACGTTGCTCAACTCTCTGTATAGTGTTGCTTCTAACGGATTTGTCCATTCGTTATAGAAAGTTGTTGTTTTGACATCGAAATAATCTAGGATGCTTATACTCGTAAAATTTGACATATAAGAACAATAAAACGTGTACGCCGAGCAACTTTGATGGTCCGAAGTTTCTCAACTCTCTTTATGGAGGAGCTTTTAACGGTTTTGGCCATTTGTCATAGATAGTGGTGTTTTGGCATCGAAATAATCTCGGAAGCTTATACTCGTAAAATTTGACATAGAAGAACAATAAAAAGAGTATACCGAGCAACTTTGATGTTCCGACGTTGCTCAACTCTCTGTATAGTGTTGCTTCTAGCGGTTTTGTCCATTCGTAATAGAAAGTTGTTGTTTTGACATCGAAATAATCTAGGATGCTTATACTCGTAAAATTGGACATAGAAGAACAATAAAAAGTGTACACCGAGCATTTTTGATGGTCCAAAGTTGCTCAACTCTCTCTGTAGGGGAGCTTTTAACGATTTTGTCCATTTCTCATAGAAAGTTGGTGTTTTGGCATCGAAATAATCTCGGATGCTTATACTCGTAAAATTTGACATAGAAGAACAATAAAAGGTGTACACGGAGCAACTTTGATTGTCCGAAGTTGCTCAACTCTCTTTATGGTGGAGCTTTTAACGGTTTTGTCTATTTGTCATAGAAAGTTGGTGTTTTCACATCGAAATAATCTCGGAAGCTTATACTCGTAAAATTTGACATAGAAGAACAATAAAAAGTGTACCCGAAGCAACTTTGATGGTCCGAAGTTGCTCAACTCTCTGTATAGTGTTGCTTCTAACGGATTTGTCAATTCGTAATAGAAAGTTGTTGTCAACTCTTTCTATGGTGGAGCTTTTAACGGTTTTGTCCATTTGTAACTGAAAGTTGTTGTTTTGGCATCGAAATAATCTTTGAAGCTTATACGCGTAACATTGGACATAGAAGAACAATAAAAAGTGTACACCGAGCAACTTTGATGGTCCGAAGTTGCTCAACTCTCTTTATGGAGGAGCTTTTAACGGTTTTGTCCATTTGTCATAGAAAGTTGGTGTTTTGGCATTGAAATAATCTCGGAAGCTTATACCCGTTAAATTTGACATAGAAGAACAGTGAAAAGTGTACACTAAGCAACTTTGATGGTCCGAAGTTGCTCAACTCTCTCTATGGTGGAGCTTTTGACGATTTTGTCTATTTGTAATAGAAAGTTGTTGTTTTGGAATCGAAATAATCTATGAAGCTTATACTCGTAAAATTCGACATAGAAGAACAATAAAAAGAGTACACCGAGCAACTTTGATGTTCCGACGTTGCTCAACTCTCTGTATAGTGTTGCTTCTAACGGTTTTGTCCATTCGTAATAGAAAGTTGTTGTTTTGACATCGAAATAATCTAGGATGCTTATACTCGTGAAATTGGACATAGAAGAACAATAAAAAGTGTACACCGAGCATTTTTGATGGTCCGAAGTTGCTCAACTCTCTTTATGGAGGAACTTTTAACGGTTTTGTCCATTTGTCATAGAAAGTAGTGTTTTGGCATCGAAATAATCTCGGAAGCTTATAGTCATTAAATTTGACATAGAAGAACAATAAAAAGTGTACGCCGAGCAACTTTGATTGTCCGAAGATGCTCAACTCTCTTTATGGAGGAGCTTTTAACGGTTTTGGCTATTTGTCATAGAAAGTTGGTGTTTTGGCATCGAAATAATCTCGGAAGCTTATACTCGTAAAATTTGACATAGAAGAACAATAAAAAGTGTACCCGGAGCAACTTTGATGGTCCGAAGTTGCTCAACTCTCTTTATGGAGTAGCTTTTAACGGTTTTGTCCATTTGTCATAGAAAGTTGGTATTTTGGCATCGAAATAATCTCGGAAGCTTATAGTCGTTAAATTTCACATAGAAGAACAATAAAAAGTGTACACCGAGCAACTTTGATGGTCCGAAGTTGCTCAACTCTCTTTATGGAGGAGATTTTAACGATTTTGTCCATTTGTCATAGAAAGTTGGTGTTTTGGCATCGAAATAATCTCGGAAGCTTATACTCGTAAAATTTGACATAGAAGAACAATAAAAAGTGTACCCGGAGCAACTTTGATGGTCCGAAGTTGCTCAACTCTCTTTATGGAGGAGCTTTTAACGGTTTTGTCCATTTGTCGTAGAAAGTTGGTGTTTTGGCATCGAAACAATCTCGGAAGCTTATACTCGTTAAATTTGACAAATAAGAACAATAAAAAGTGTACGCCGAGCAACTTTGATGGTCCGAAGTTGCTCAACTATCTCTAGGGTGGAGCTTTTGACGATTTTGTCTATTTGTAATAGAAAGTTGTTGTTTTGCAATCGAAATAATCTATGAAGCTTACACTCGTAAAATTTGACATAGAAGAAACATAAAAAGAGTACACCGAGCAACTTTGATGTTCCGACGTTGCTCAACTCTCTGTATAGTGTTGCTCTTAACGGATTTTTCCATTCGTAATAGAAAGTTGTTGTTTTGACATCGAAATAATCTAGGATGCTTATACTCGTAAAATTGGACATAGAAGAACAATAAAAAGTGTACGCCGAGCATTTTTGATGGTCCGAAGTTGCTCAACTTTCTTTATGGAGGAACTTTTAACGGTTTTGTCCATTTGTCATAGAAAGTTGTGTTTTGGCATCGAAATAATCTCGGAAGCTTATAGTCGTTAAATTTGACATAGAAGAACAAAAAAAAGTGTACGCCGAGCAACTTTGATTGTCCGAAGATGCTCAACTCTCTTTATGGAGGAGCTTTTAACGGTTTTGGCCATTTGTCATAGAAAGTTGGTGTTTTGGCATCGAAATAATCTCGGAAGCTTATACTCGTAAAATTTGACATAGAAGAATAATCAAAAGAGTACACCAAGCAACTTTGATGTTCCGACGTTGCTCAACTCTCTGTATGGTGTTGCCTCTAACGGTTTTGTCAATTCGTAATAGAAAGTTGTTGTTTGGACATCGAAATAATCTAGGATGCTTATACTCGTAAAATTGGACATAGAAGAACAATAAAAAGTGTACACCGAGCATTTTTGATGGTCCGAAGTTGCTCAACCCTCTCTTTAGAGGAGCATTTAACGATTTTGTCCATTTCTCATAGATGTTGGTGTTTTGGCATCGAAATAATCTCGGATGCTTATACTCGTAAAATTTGACATAGAAGAACAATAAAAGGTGTACACGGAGCAACTTTTTTGGTCCGAAGTTGCTCAACTCTCTTTATGGAGGAGCTTTTAACGATTTTTTCCATTTGTCATAGAAAGTAGGTGTTTTGGCATCGAAATAATCTCGGAAGCTTATACTCGTAAAATTTGACATAGAAGAACAATAAAAAGTGTACCCGGAGCAACTTTGATGGTCCGAAGTTGCTCAACTCTCTTTATGGAGTAGCTTTTAACGGTTTTGTCCATTTGTCATAGAAAGTTGGTGTTTTGGCATCGAAATAATCTCGGAAGCTTATAGTCGTTAAATTTCACATAGAAGAACAATAAAAAGTGTACACCGAGCAACTTTGATGGTCCGAAGTTGCTCAACTCTCTTTATGGAGGAGGTTTTAACGATTTTGTCCATTTGTCATAGAAAGTTGGTGTTTTGGCATCGAAATAATCTAGGATGCTTATACTCGTAAAATTGGACATAGAAGAACAATAAAAAGTGTACACCGAGCATTTTTGATGGTCCGAAGTTGCTCAACCCTCTTTATGGAGGAGCTATTAGTGGTTATGTGTATTTGTCATAGAAAGTTGTGTTTTGGCATCGAAATAATCTCGGAAGCTTATAGTCGTTAAATTTGACATAGGAGAACAATAAAAAGTGTACGCCGAGCAACTTTGATTGTCCGAGGATGCTCAACTCTCTTTATGGAGGAGATTTTAACGGTTTTGGCCATTTGTCATAGAAAGTTAGTGTTTTATCATCGAAATAATCTCGAAAGCTTATACTCGTAAAATTTGACATAGAAGAACAATATAAAGAGTACACCGAGCAACTTTGATGTTCCGACGTTGCTCAACTCTCGGTATAGTGTTGCTTCTAACGGTTTTGTCCATTCGTAATAGAAAGTTGTTGTTTGGACATCCAAATAATCTGGGATGCTTATACTCGTAAAATTGGACATAGAAGAACAATAAAAAGTTTGCACCGAGCATTTTTGATGGTCCGAAGTTGCTCAACTCTCTCTGTAGAGAAGCTTTTAACGATTATGTCCATTTCTCATAGAAAGTTGGTGTTTTGGCATCGAAATAATCTCGGATGCTTATACTCGTAAAATTTGACATAGAAGAACAATAAAAAGTGTACGCCGAGCAACTTTGATGGTCTGAAGTTTCTCAACTCTCTTTATGGAGGAGCTTTTAACGGTTTTGGCCATTTGTCATAGAAAGTTGGTGTTTTGGCATCGAAATAATCTCGGAAGCTTATACTCGTTAAATTTGACATAGAAGAACAACGATAAGTGAACACTGAGCAACTTTGATGGTCCGAAGTTGCTCTCAACTATCTCTATGGTGGAGCTTTTGATGATTTTGTCTATTTGTAATAGAAAGTTGTTGTTTTGGAATCGAAAAAATCTATGAAGCTTACACTCGTAAAATTTGATATAGAAGAAAAATAAAAAGAGTACACTGAGCAACTTTGATGTTCCGACGTTGCTCAACTCTCTGTATAGTGTTGCTCTTAACGGATTTGTCCATTCGTAATAGAAAGTTGTTGTTTTGACATCGAAGTAATATAGGATGCTTATACTCGTAAAATTGGACATAGAAGAACAATAAAAAGTGTACACCGAGCATTTTTGATGGTCCGAAGTTGCTCAACTTTCTTTATGGAGGAACTTTTAACGGTTTTGTCCATTTGTCATAGAAAGTTGTGTTTTGGCATCGAAATAATCTCGGAAGCTTATAGTCGTTAAATTTGACATAGAAGAACAAAAAAAAGTGTACGCCGAGCAACTTTGATTGTCCGAAGATGCTCAACTCTCTTTATGGAGGAGCTTTTAACGGTTTTGGCCATTTGTCATAGAAAGTTGGTGTTTTGGCATCGAAATAATCTCGGAAGCTTATACTCGTTAAATTTGACATATAAGAACAATAAAAAGTGTACGCCGAGCAACTTTGATGGTCCGAAGTTTCTCAACTCCCTTTATGGAGGAGCTTTTAACGGTTTTGGCCATTTGTCATAGAAAGTTGGTGTTTTGGCATTGAAATAATCTCGGAAGCTTATACTCGTAAAATTTGACATAGAAGAACAATAAAAAGTGTACCCGGAGCAACTTTGATGGTCCGAAGTTGCTCAACTCTCTTTATGGAGGAGCTTTTAACGGTTTTGTCCATTTGTCATAGAAAGTTGGTGTTTTGGCATCGAAATAATCTCGGAAGCTTATACTCGTTAAATTTGACATAGAAGAACAATGAAGAGTGAACACTGAGCAACTTTGATGGTCCGAAGTTGCTCTCAACTATCTCTATGGTGGAGCTTTTGACGATTTTGTCTATTTGTAATAGAAAGTTGTTGTTTTGGAATCGAAATAATCTATGAAGCTTACACTCGTAAAATTTGACATAGAAGAAAAATAAAAAGAGTACACCGAGCAACTATGATGTTCCGACGTTGCTCAACTCTCTGTATAGTGTTGCTCTTAACGGATTTGTCCATTCGTAATAGAAAGTTGTTGTTTTGACATCGAAATAATCTAGGATGCTTATACTCGTAAAATTGGACATAGAAGAACAATAAAAAGTGTACACCGAGCATTTTTGATGGTCCGAAGTTGCTCAACCCTCTTTATGGAGGAGCTTTTAGTGGTTATGTTTATTTGTCATAGAAAGTTGTGTTTTGGCATCGAAATAATCTCGGAAGCTTATAGTCGTTAAATTTGACATAGGAGAACAATAAAAAGTGTACGCCGAGCAACTTTGATTGTCCGAAGATGCTCAACTCTCTTTATGGAGGAGATTTTAACGGTTTTGGCCATTTCTCATAGAAAGTTAGTGTTTTAGCATCGAAATAATCTCGAAAGCTTATACTCGTAAAATTTGACATATAAGAACAGTATAAAGAGTACACCGAGCAACTTTGATGTTCCGACGTTGCTCAACTCTCGGTATAGTGTTGCTTCTAACGGTTTTGTCCATTCGTAATAGAAAGTTGTTGTTTGGACATCCAAATAATCTGGGATGCTTATACTCGTAAAATTGGACATAGAAGAACAATAAAAAGTTTACACCGAGCATTTTTGATGGTCCGAAGTTGCTCAACTCTCTCTGTAGAGAAGCTTTTAACGATTATGTCCATTTCTCATAGAAAGTTGGTGTTTTGGCATCAAAATAATCTCGGATGCTTATACTCGTAAAATTTGACATAGAAGAACAATAAAAAGTGTACGCCGAGCAACTTTGATGGTCTGAAGTTTCTCAACTCTCTTTATGGAGGAGCTTTTAACGGTTTTGGCCATTTGTCATAGAAATTTGGTGTTTTGGCATCGAAATAATCTCGGAAGCTTATACTCGTTAAATTTGACATAGAAGAACAATGAAAAGTGAACACTGAGCAACATTGATGGTCCGAAGTTGCTCTCAACTATCTCTATGGTGGAGCTTTTGACGATTTTGTCTATTTGTAATAGAAAGTTGTTGTTTTGGAATCGAAATAATCTATGAAGCTTACACTCGTAAAATGTGACATAGAAGAACAATAAAAAGAGTACACCGAGCAACTTTGATGTTCCGACGTTGCTCAACTCTCTGTATAGTGTTGCTTCTAACGGATTTGTCCATTCGTTATAGAAAGTTGTTGTTTTGACATCGAAATAATCTAGGATGCTTATACTCGTAAAATTTGACATATAAGAACAATAAAACGTGTACGCCGAGCAACTTTGATGGTCCGAAGTTTCTCAACTCTCTTTATGGAGGAGCTTTTAACGGTTTTGGCCATTTGTCATAGATAGTGGTGTTTTGGCATCGAAATAATCTCGGAAGCTTATACTCGTAAAATTTGACATAGAAGAACAATAAAAAGAGTATACCGAGCAACTTTGATGTTCCGACGTTGCTCAACTCTCTGTATAGTGTTGCTTCTAGCGGTTTTGTCCATTCGTAATAGAAAGTTGTTGTTTTGACATCGAAATAATCTAGGATGCTTATACTCGTAAAATTGGACATAGAAGAACAATAAAAAGTGTACACCGAGCATTTTTGATGGTCCAAAGTTGCTCAACTCTCTCTGTAGGGGAGCTTTTAACGATTTTGTCCATTTCTCATAGAAAGTTGGTGTTTTGGCATCGAAATAATCTCGGATGCTTATACTCGTAAAATTTGACATAGAAGAACAATAAAAGGTGTACACGGAGCAACTTTGATTGTCCGAAGTTGCTCAACTCTCTTTATGGTGGAGCTTTTAACGGTTTTGTCTATTTGTCATAGAAAGTTGGTGTTTTCACATCGAAATAATCTCGGAAGCTTATACTCGTAAAATTTGACATAGAAGAACAATAAAAAGTGTACCCGAAGCAACTTTGATGGTCCGAAGTTGCTCAACTCTCTGTATAGTGTTGCTTCTAACGGATTTGTCCATTCGTAATAGAAAGTTGTTGTCAACTCTTTCTATGGTGGAGCTTTTAACGGTTTTGTCCATTTGTAACTGAAAGTTGTTGTTTTGGCATCGAAATAATCTTTGAAGCTTATACGCGTAACATTGGACATAGAAGAACAATAAAAAGTGTACACCGAGCAACTTTGATGGTCCGAAGTTGCTCAACTCTCTTTATGGAGGAGCTTTTAACGGTTTTGTCCATTTGTCATAGAAAGTTGGTGTTTTGGCATTGAAATAATCTCGGAAGCTTATACCCGTTAAATTTGACATAGAAGAACAGTGAAAAGTGTACACTAAGCAACTTTGATGGTCCGAAGTTGCTCAACTCTCTCTATGGTGGAGCTTTTGACGATTTTGTCTATTTGTAATAGAAAGTTGTTGTTTTGGAATCGAAATAATCTATGAAGCTTATACTCGTAAAATTCGACATAGAAGAACAATAAAAAGAGTACACCGAGCAACTTTGATGTTCCGACGTTGCTCAACTCTCTGTATAGTGTTGCTTCTAACGGTTTTGTCCATTCGTAATAGAAAGTTGTTGTTTTGACATCGAAATAATCTAGGATGCTTATACTCGTGAAATTGGACATAGAAGAACAATAAAAAGTGTACACCGAGCATTTTTGATGGTCCGAAGTTGCTCAACTCTCTTTATGGAGGAACTTTTAACGGTTTTGTCCATTTGTCATAGAAAGTAGTGTTTTGGCATCGAAATAATCTCGGAAGCTTATAGTCATTAAATTTGACATAGAAGAACAATAAAAAGTGTACGCCGAGCAACTTTGATTGTCCGAAGATGCTCAACTCTCTTTATGGAGGAGCTTTTAACGGTTTTGGCTATTTGTCATAGAAAGTTGGTGTTTTGGCATCGAAATAATCTCGGAAGCTTATACTCGTTAAATTTGACATATAAGAACAATAAAAAGTGTACGCCGAGCAACTTTGATGGTCCGAAGTTTCTCAACTCTCTTTATGGAGGAGCTTTTAACGGTTTTGGCCATTTGTCATAGAAAGTTGGTGTTTCGGCATCGAAATAATCTCGGAAGCTTATACTCGTAAAATTTGACATAGAAGAATAATAAAAAGAGTACACCAAGAAACTTTGATGTTCCGATGTTGCTCAACTCTCTGTATAGTGTTGCTTCTAACGGTTTTGTCCATTCGTAATAGAAAGTTGTTGTTTGGACATCGAAATAATCTAGGATGCTTATACTCGTAAAATTGGACATAGAAGAACAATAAAAAGTGTACACCGTGCATTTTTGATGGTCCGAAGTTGCTCAACCCTCTCTGTCGAGGAGCTTTTAAAGATTTTGTTCATTTCTCATAGAAACTTGGTGTTTTGGCATCGAAATAATCTGGGATGCTTATACTCGTAAAATTTGACATAGAAGAACAATAAAAGGTGTACACGGAGCAACTTTGATGGTCCGAAGTTGCTCAACTCTCTTTATGGAGGAGCTTTTAACGATTTTGTCCATTTGTCATAGAAAGTTGGTGTTTTGGCATCGAAATAATCTCGGAAGCTTAGACTCATAAAATTTGACATAGAAGAACAATAAAAAGTGTACCCGGAGCAACTTTGATGGTCCGAAGTTGCTCAACTCTCTTTATGGAGGAGCTTTTAATGGTTTTGTCCATTTGTCATAGAAAGTTGGTGTTTTGGCATCGAAATAATCTCGGAAGCTTATAGTCGTTAAATTTCAAATAGAAAAACAATAAAAAGTGTACACAGAGCAACTTTGATGGTCCGAAGTTGCTCAACTCTCTTTATGGAGGAGCTTCTCACGGTTTTGTCCATTTGTCATAGAAAGTTGGTGTTTTGGCATCGAAATAATCTCGGAAGCTTATAGTCGTTAAATTTCACATAGAAGAACAATAAAAAGTGTACACCGAGCAACTTTGATGGTTCGAAGTTGCTCAACTCTCTCTATGATGGAGCTTTTAACGGTTTTGTCCATTTGTAACTGAAAGTTGTTGTTTTGGCATCGAAATAATCTACCAAGCTTATACGCGTAACATTGGACATAGAAGAACAATAAAAAGTGTACACCGAGCAACTTTGATGGTCCGAAATTGCTCAACTCTCTTTATGGAGGAGCTTTTAACGGTTTTATCCATTTGTCGTAGAAAGTTGGTGTTTTGGCATCGAAATAATCTACGAAGCTTATACTCGTTAAATTTGACATATAAGAACAATAAAAAGTGTACGCTGAGCAACTTTGATTGTCCGAAGATGCTCAACTCTCTTTATGGAGGAGCTTTTAACGGTTTTATCCATTTGTCATAGAAAGTTGGTGTTTTAGCATCGAAATAATCTTGAAAGCTTATACTCGTAAAATTTGACATAGAAGAACAATAAAAAGAGTACACCGAGCAACTTTGATGTTCCGACGTTGCTAAACTCTCGGTATAGTGTTGCTTCTAACGGTTTTGTACATTCATAATAGAAAGTTGTTGTTTGGACATCGAAATAATCTAGGATGCCTATACTTGTAAAATTGGACAAAGAAGAACAATAAAAAGTTTACGCCGAGCACTTTTGATGGTCCGAAGTTGCTCAACTCTCTCTGTAGAGGAGCTTTTAACGATTTTGTCCATTTCTCATAGAAAGTTGGCGTTTTGGCATCGAAATAATCTCGGATGCTTATACTCGTAAAATTTGACATAGAAGAACAATAAAAAGTGTACGCCGAGCAACTTTGATGGTCTGAAGTTTCTCAACTCTCTTTATGGAGGGAGGAGCTTTTAACGGTTTTGGCCATTTGTCATAGAAAGTTGGTGTTTTGGCATCGAAATAATCTCGGAAGCTTATACTCGTTAAATTTGACATAGAAGAACAATGAAAAGTGAACACTGAGCAACTTTGATGGTCCGAAGTTGCTCTCAACTATCTCTATGGTGGAGCTTTTGACGATTTTGTCTATTTGTAATAGAAAGTTGTTGTTTTGTAATCAAAATAATCTATGAAGCTTACACTCGTAAAATTTGACATAGAAGAACAATAAAAAGAGTGCACCGAGAAACTTTGATGTTACGACGTTGCTCAACTCTCTGTATAGTGTTGCTTCTAACAGATTTGTCCATTCGTAATAGAAAGTTGTTGTTTTGACATCGAAATAATCTAGGATGCTTATACTCGTAAAATTGGACATAGCAGAACAATAAAAAGTGTACCCGGAGCAACTTTGATGGTCCGAAGTTGCTCAACTCTCTTTAAGGAGGAGCTTTTAACGGTTTTGTCCATTTGTCATAGAAAGTTGGTGTTTTGGCATCGAAATAATCTCGGAAGCTTATACTCGTAAAATTTGACATAGAAGAACAATAAAAAGTGTACCCGGAGCAACTTTGATGGTCCGAAGTTGCTCAACTCTCTTTATGGAGGAGCTTTTAACGGTTTTGTCCATTTGTCATAGAAAGTTGGTGTTTTGGCATCGAAATAATCTCGGAAGCTTATAGTCGTTAAATTTCAAATAGAAAAACAATAAAAAGTGTACACAGAGCAACTTTGATGGTCCGAAGTTGCTCAACTCTCTTTATGGAGGAGCTTCTCACGGTTTTGTCCATTTGTCATAGAAAGTTGGTGTTTTGGCATCGAAATAATCTCGGAAGCTTATAGTCGTTAAATTTCACATAGAAGAACAATAAAAAGTGTACACCGAGCAACTTTGATGGTTCGAAGTTGCTCAACTCTCTCTATGATGGAGCTTTTAACGGTTTTGTCCATTTGTAACTGAAAGTTGTTGTTTTGGCATCGAAATAATCTACCAAGCTTATACGCGTAACATTGGACATAGAAGAACAATAAAAAGTGTACACCGAGCAACTTTGATGGTCCGAAATTGCTCAACTCTCTTTATGGAGGAGCTTTTAACGGTTTTATCCATTTGTCGTAGAAAGTTGGTGTTTTGGCATCGAAATAATCTACGAAGCTTATACTCGTTAAATTTGACATATAAGAACAATAAAAAGTGTACGCTGAGCAACTTTGATTGTCCGAAGATGCTCAACTCTCTTTATGGAGGAGCTTTTAACGGTTTTATCCATTTGTCATAGAAAGTTGGTGTTTTAGCATCGAAATAATCTTGAAAGCTTATACTCGTAAAATTTGACATAGAAGAACAATAAAAAGAGTACACCGAGCAACTTTGATGTTCCGACGTTGCTAAACTCTCGGTATAGTGTTGCTTCTAACGGTTTTGTACATTCATAATAGAAAGTTGTTGTTTGGACATCGAAATAATCTAGGATGCCTATACTTGTAAAATTGGACAAAGAAGAACAATAAAAAGTTTACGCCGAGCACTTTTGATGGTCCGAAGTTGCTCAACTCTCTCTGTAGAGGAGCTTTTAACGATTTTGTCCATTTCTCATAGAAAGTTGGCGTTTTGGCATCGAAATAATCTCGGATGCTTATACTCGTAAAATTTGACATAGAAGAACAATAAAAAGTGTACGCCGAGCAACTTTGATGGTCTGAAGTTTCTCAACTCTCTTTATGGAGGGAGGAGCTTTTAACGGTTTTGGCCATTTGTCATAGAAAGTTGGTGTTTTGGCATCGAAATAATCTCGGAAGCTTATACTCGTTAAATTTGACATAGAAGAACAATGAAAAGTGAACACTGAGCAACTTTGATGGTCCGAAGTTGCTCTCAACTATCTCTATGGTGGAGCTTTTGACGATTTTGTCTATTTGTAATAGAAAGTTGTTGTTTTGTAATCGAAATAATCTATGAAGCTTACACTCGTAAAATTTGACATAGAAGAACAATAAAAAGAGTGCACCGAGAAACTTTGATGTTACGACGTTGCTCAACTCTCTGTATAGTGTTGCTTCTAACAGATTTGTCCATTCGTAATAGAAAGTTGTTGTTTTGACATCGAAATAATCTAGGATGCTTATACTCGTAAAATTGGACATAGCAGAACAATAAAAAGTGTACCCGGAGCAACTTTGATGGTCCGAAGTTGCTCAACTCTCTTTAAGGAGGAGCTTTTAACGGTTTTGTCCATTTGTCATAGAAAGTTGGTGTTTTGGCATCGAAATAATCTCGGAGGCTTATACTCGTTAAATTTGACATAGAAGAACAGTGAAAAGTGTACACTAAGCAACTTTTATGTTCCGACGTTGCTCAACTCTCTGTATAGTGTTGCTTCTAACGGTTTTGTCCATTCGTAATAGAAAGTTGTTGTTTTGACATCGAAATAATCTAGGATGCTTATACTCGTAAAATTGGACATAGAAGAACAATAAAAAAAGTACACCGAGCATTTTTGATGGTCCAAAGTTGCTCAACTCTTTTTATGGAGGAACTTTTAACGGTTTTGTCCATTTGACATAGAAAGTTGTGTTTTGGCATCGAAATAATCTCGGAAGCTTATAGTCGTTCAATTTGACATAGAAGAACAATAAAAGGTGTACGTCGAGCAACTGTGATTGTCCGAAGATGGTCAACTCTTTTTATGGAGGAGCTTTTAACGGTTTTGGCCATTTGTCATAGAAAGTTGGTGTTTTGGTATCGAAATATTCTCGGAAACTTATACTCGTTAAATTTGACATATAAGAACAATAAAACGTGTACGCCGAGCAACTTTGATGGTCCAAAGTTTCTCAACTCTCTTTATGGAGGAGCTTTTAACGGTTTTGGCTATTTGTCATAGAAAGTTGGTGTTTTGGCATCGAAATAATCTCGGATGCTTATACTCGTAAAATTTGACATAGAAGAACAATAAAAAGAGTATACCGAGCAACTTTGATGTTCCGACGTTGCTCAACTCTCTGTATAGTGTTGCTTCTAGCGGTTTTGTCCATTCGTAATAGAAAGTTGTTGTTTTGACATCGAAATAATCTAGGATGCTTATACTCGTAAAATTGGACATAGAAGAACAATAAAAAGTGTACACCGAGCATTTTTGATGGTCCGAAGTTGCTCAACTCTCTCTGTAGGGGAGCTTTTAATGATTTTGTCCATTTCTCATAGAAAGTTGGTGTTTTGGCATCGAAATAATCTCGGAAGCTTATACTCGTTAAATTTGACATAGAAGTACAGTGAAAAGTGTACACTAAGCAACTTTGATGGTCCGAAGTTGCTCAACTCTCTATATGGTGGAGCTTTTGACGATTTTGTCTATTTGTAATGGAAATTGTTGTTTTGTAATCGAAATAATCTATGAAGCTTATACTCGTAAAATTTGACATAGAAGAACAATAAAAAGAGTACACCAAGCAACTTTGATGTTTCGACGTTGCTCAACTCTCTGTATAGTGTTGCTTCTAACGGTTTTGTCCATTCGTAATAGAAAGTTGTTGTTTTGACATCGAAATAATCTAGGATGCTTATACTCGTAAAATTGGACATAGAAGAACAATAAAAAGTGTACACCGAGCATTTTTGATGGTCCGAAGTTGCTCAACTCTCTTTATGGAGGAACTTTTAACGGCTTTGTCCATTTGTCATAGAAAGTTGTGTTTTGGCATCGAAATAATCTCGGAAGCTTATAGTCTTTAAATTTGACATAGAAGAACAATAAAAAGTGTACGCCGAGCAACTTTGATTGTCCGAAGATGCTCAACCCTCTTTATGGAGGAGCTTTTAATGGTTTTGGCCATTTGTCATAGAAAGTTGGTGTTTTGGCATCGAAATAATCTCAGAAGCTTATACTCGTTAAATTTGACATGTAAGAACAATAAAAAGTGTACACCGAGCAACTTTGATGGTTTGAAGTTTCTCAACTCTCTTTATGGAGGAGCTTTTAACGGTTTTGACCATTTGTCATAGAAAGTTGGTGTTTTGGCATTGAAATAATCTCGGAAGCTTATACTTGTAAAATTTGACATAGAAGAACAATAAAAAGAGTACACTGAGCAACTTTGATGTTCCGACGTTGCTCAACTCTCTGTATAGTGTTACTTCTAACGATTTTGTCCATTCGTAATAGAAAGTTGTTGTTTGGACATCGAAATAATCTAGGATGCTTATACTCGTAAAATTGGACATAGAAGAACAATAAAAAGTGTACACCGAGCTTTTTTGATGGTCCGATGTTGCTCAACTCTCTCTGTAGAGGAGCTTTTAACGATTTTGTCCATTTCTCATAGAAAGTTGGTGTTTTGGCATTGAAATAATCTCGGATGCTTATACTCGTAAAATTCGACATAGAAGAACAATAAAAGGTGTATACGGAGCAACTTTGATGGTCCGAAGTTGCTCAACTCTCTCTGTAGGGGAGCTTTTAACGATTTTGTCCATTTCTCATAGAAAGTTGGTGTTTTGGCATCGAAATAATCTCGGAAGCTTATACTCGTTAAATTTGACATAGAAGTACAGTGAAAAGTGTACACTAAGCAACTTTGATGGTCCGAAGTTGCTCAACTCTCTCTATGGTGGAGCTTTTGACGATTTTGTCTATTTGTAATGGAAAGTTGTTGTTTTGGAATCGAAATAATCTATGAAGCTTATACTCGTAAAATTTGACATAGAAGAACAATAAAAAGAGTACACCAAGCAACTTTGATGTTCCGACGTTGCTCAACTCTCTGTATAGTGTTGCTTCTAACGGTTTTGTCCATTCGTAATAGAAAGATGTTGTTTTGACATCGAAATAATCTAGGATGCTTATACTCGTAAAATTGGACATAGAAGAACAATAAAAATTGTACACCGAGCATTTTTGATGGTCCGAAGTTGCTCAACTCTCTTTATAGAGGAACTTTTAACGGCTTTGTCCATTTGTCATAGAAAGTTGTGTTTTGGCATCAAAATAATCTCGGAAGCTTATAGTCGTTAAATTTGACATAGAAGAACAATAAAAAGTGTACGCCGAGCAACTTTGATTGTCCGAAGATGCTCAACCCTCTTTATGGAGGAGCTTTTAACGGTTTTGGCCATTTGTCATAGAAAGTTGGTGTTTTGGCATCGAAATAATCTCGGAAGCTTATACTCGTTAAATTTGACATATAAGAACAATAAAAAGTGTACACCGAGCAACTTTGATGGTTTGGAGTTTCTCAACTCTCTTTATGTAGGAGCTTTTAACGGTTTTGACCATGTGTCATAGAAAGTTGGTGTTTTGGCATCGAAATAATCTCGGAAGCTTATACTCGTAAAATTTGACATAGAAGAACAATAAAAAGAGTACACTAAGCAACTTTGATGTTCCGACGTTGCTCAACTCTCTGTATAGTGTTACTTCTAACGGTTTTGTCCATTCGTAATAGAAAGTTGTTGTTTGGACATCGAAATAATCTAGGATGCTTATACTCGTAAAATTGGACATAGAAGAACAATAAAAAGTGTACACCGAGCATTTTTGATGGTCCGAAGTTGCTCAACTCTCTTTATGGAGGAGCTTTTAACGGTTTTGGTCATTTGTCATAGAAAGTTGGTGTTTTGGCATCGAAATAATCTCAGAAGCTTATACTCGTTAAATTTGACATAAAAGAACAATAAAAAGTGTACACCGAGTAACTTTGATGGTCCGAAGTTTCTCAACTCTCTTTATGAAGGAGCTTTTAACGGTTTTGGCCATTTGTCATAAAAAGTTGATGTTTTCGCATCGAAATAATCTCGGAAGCTTATACTCATAAAATTTGACATAGAAGAACAATCAAAAGAGTACACCGAGCAACTTTGATGTTCCGACGTTGCTCAACTCTCTGTATAGTGTTACTTCTAACGGTTTTGTCCATTCGTAATAGAAAGTTGTTGTTTGGACATCGAAATTATCTAGGATGCTTATACTCGTAAAATTGGACATAGAAGAGCAATAAAAAGTGTACACCGAGCATTTTTGATGGTCCGATGTTGCTCAACTCTCTCTGTAGAGGAGCTTTTAACGATTTTGTCCATTTCCCATAGAAAGTTGGTGTTTTGGCATCGAAATAATCTCGGATGCTTATACTCGTAAAATTTGACATAGAAGAACAATAAAAGGTGTACACGGAGCAACTTTGATGGTCCGAAGTTGCTCAACTCTCTCTGTAGGGGAGCTTTTAACGATTTTGTCCATTTCTCATAGAAAGTTGGTGTTTTGGCATCGAAATAATCTCGGAAGCTTATACTCGTTAAATTTGACATAGTAGTACAGTGAAAAGTGTACACAAAGCAACTTTGATGGTCCGAAGTTTCTCAACTCTCTCTATGGTGGAGCTTTTGACGATTTTGTCTATTTGTAATGGAAAGTTGTTGTTTTGGAATCGAAATAATCTATGAAGCTTATACTCGTAAAATTTGACATAGAAGAACAATAAAAAGAGTACACCAAGCAACTTTGATGTTCCGACGTTGCCCAACTCTCTGTATAGTGTTGCTTCTAACGGTTTTGTCCATTCGTAATAGAAAGATGTTGTTTTGACATCGAAATAATCTAGGATGCTTATACTCGTAAAATTGGACATAGAACAACAATAAAAAGTGTACACCGAGCATTTTTGATGGTCCGAAGTTGCTCAACTCTCTTTATGGAGGAACTTTTAACGGCTTTGTCCATTTGTCATAGAAAGTTGTGTTTTGGCATCGAAAGAATCTCGGAAGCTTATAGTCGTTAAATTTGACATAGAAGAACAATAAAAAGTGTACGCCGAGCAACTTTGATTGTCCGAAGATGCTCAACCCTCTTTATGGAGGAGCTTTTAACGGTTTTGGCCATTTGTCATAGAAAGTTGGTGTTTTGGCATCGAAATAATCTCGGAAGCTTATACTCGTTAAATTTGACATATAAGAACAATAAAAAGTGTACACCGAGCAACTTTGATGGTTTGAAGTTTCTCAACTCTCTTTATGGAGGAGCTTTTAACGGTTTTGACCATGTGTCATAGAAAGTTGGTGTTCTGGCATCGAAATAATCTCGGAAGCTTATACTCGTAAAATTTGACATAGAAGAACAATAAAAAGAGTACACTGAGCAACTTTGATGTTCCGACGTTGCTCAACTCTCTGTATAGTGTTACTTCTAACGATTTTGTCCATTCGTAATAAAAAGTTGTTGTTTGGACATCGAAATAATCTAGGATGCTTATACTCGTAAAATTGGACATAGAAGAACAATAAAAAGTGTACACCGAGCTTTTTTGATGGTCCGATGTTGCTCAACTCTCTCTGTAGAGGAGCTTTTAACGATTTTGTCCATTTCTCATAGAAAGTTGGTGTTTTGGCATTGAAATAATCTCGGATGCTTATACTCGTAAAATTTGACATAGAAGAACAATAAAAGGTGTACACGGAGCAACTTTGATGGTCCGAAATTGCTCAACTCTCTTTATGGAGGAGCTTTTAACAGTTTTGTCCATTTGTCATAGAAAGTTGGTGTTTTGGCATCGAAATATTCTCGGAAGCTTATACTCGTAAAATTTGACATAGAAGAACAATAAAAAGTGTACCCGGAGCAACTTTGATGGTCTGAAGTTGCTCAACTCTCTTTATGGAGGAGCTTTTAACGGTTTTGTCCATTTGTCATAGAAAGTTGGTGTTTTGGCATCGAAATAATCTCGGAAGCTTATAGTCGTTAAATTTCACATAGAAGAACAATAAAAGTGTACACCGAGCAACTTTGATGGTCCGAAGTTGCTCAACTTTCTCTATGGTGGAGCTTTTAACGGTTTTGTCCATTTGTAACTGAAAGTTGTTGTTTTGGCATCGAAATAATCTACGAAGCTTATACGCGTAACATTGGACATAGAAGAACAATAAAAAGTGTACACCGAGCAACTTTGATGGTCCGAAGTTGCGCAACTCTCTTTGTGGAGGACCTTTTAACGGTTTTGGCCATTTGTCATAGAAAGTTGGTGTTTTGGCATCGAAATAATCTCGGAAGCTTATACTCGTAAAATTTGACATAGAAGAACAATCAAAAGAGTACACCGAGCAACTTTGATGTTCCGACGTTGCTCAACTCTCTGTATAGTGTTACTTCTAACGGTTTTGTCCATTCGTAATAGAAAGTTATTGTTTGGACATCGAAATAATCTAGGATGCTTATACTCGTAAAATTGGACATAGAAGAACAATAAAAAGTGTACACCGAGCATTTTTGATGGTCCGATGTTGCTCAACTCTCTCTGTAGAGGAGCTTTTAACGATTTTGTCCATTTCTCATAGAAAGTTGGTGTTTTGGCATCGAAATAATCTCGGATGCTTATACTCGGAAAATTTGACATAGAAGAACAATAAAAGGTGTACCCGGAGCAACTTTGATGGTCCGAAGTTGCTCAACTCTCTTTATGGAGGAGCTTTTAACGGTTTTGTCCATTTGTCATAGAAAGTTGGTGTTTTGTCATCGAAATAATCTCGGAAGCTTATACTCGTAAAATTTGACATAGAAGAACAATAAAAAGTGTACCCGGAGCAACTTTGATGGTCCGAAGTTGCTCAACTCTCTTTGTGGAGGAGCTTTTAACGGTTTTGTCCATTTGTCATAGAAAGTTGGTGTTTTGGCATCGAAATAATCTCGGAAGCTTATAGTCGTTAAATTTCACATAGAAGAACAATAAAAAGTGTACACCGAGCAACTTTGATGCTCCGAAGTTGCTCAACTCTCTCTATGGTGGAGCTTTTAACGGTTTTGTCCATTTGTAACTGAAAGTTGTGGTTTTGGCATCGAAATAATCTACGAAGCTTATACGCGTAACATTGGACATAGAAGAACAATAAAAAGTGTACATCGAGCATTTTTGATGGTCCGATGTTGCTCAACTCTCTCTGTAGAGGAGCTTTTAACGATTTTGTCCATTTCTCATAGAAAGTTGGTGTTTTGGCATCGAAATAATCTCGGATGCTTATACTCGGAAAATTTGACATAGAAGAACAATAAAAGGTGTACCCGGAGCAACTTTGATGGTCCGAAGTTGCTCAACTCTCTTTATGGAGGAGCTTTTAACGGTTTTGTCCATTTGTCATAGAAAGTTGGTGTTTTGTCATCGAAATAATCTCGGAAGCTTATACTCGTAAAATTTGACATAGAAGAACAATAAAAAGTGTACCCGGAGCAACTTTGATGGTCCGAAGTTGCTCAACTCTCTTTGTGGAGGAGCTTTTAACGGTTTTGTCCATTTGTCATAGAAAGTTGGTGTTTTGGCATTGAAATAATCTCGGATGCTTATACTCGTAAAATTTGACATAGAAGAACAATAAAAGGTGTACACGGAGCAACTTTGATGGTCCGAAATTGCTCAACTCTCTTTATGGAGGAGCTTTTAACAGTTTTGTCCATTTGTCATAGAAAGTTGGTGTTTTGGCATCGAAATATTCTCGGAAGCTTATACTCGTAAAATTTGACATAGAAGAACAATAAAAAGTGTACCCGGAGCAACTTTGATGGTCTGAAGTTGCTCAACTCTCTTTATGGAGGAGCTTTTAACGGTTTTGTCCATTTGTCATAGAAAGTTGGTGTTTTGGCATCGAAATAATCTCGGAAGCTTATAGTCGTTAAATTTCACATAGAAGAACAATAAAAGTGTACACCGAGCAACTTTGATGGTCCGAAGTTGCTCAACTTTCTCTATGGTGGAGCTTTTAACGGTTTTGTCCATTTGTAACTGAAAGTTGTTGTTTTGGCATCGAAATAATCTACGAAGCTTATACGCGTAACATTGGACATAGAAGAACAATAAAAAGTGTACACCGAGCAACTTTGATGGTCCGAAGTTGCGCAACTCTCTTTGTGGAGGACCTTTTAACGGTTTTGGCCATTTGTCATAGAAAGTTGGTGTTTTGGCATCGAAATAATCTCGGAAGCTTATACTCGTAAAATTTGACATAGAAGAACAATCAAAAGAGTACACCGAGCAACTTTGATGTTCCGACGTTGCTCAACTCTCTGTATAGTGTTACTTCTAACGGTTTTGTCCATTCGTAATAGAAAGTTATTGTTTGGACATCGAAATAATCTAGGATGCTTATACTCGTAAAATTGGACATAGAAGAACAATAAAAAGTGTACACCGAGCATTTTTGATGGTCCGATGTTGCTCAACTCTCTCTGTAGAGGAGCTTTTAACGATTTTGTCCATTTCTCATAGAAAGTTGGTGTTTTGGCATCGAAATAATCTCGGATGCTTATACTCGGAAAATTTGACATAGAAGAACAATAAAAGGTGTACCCGGAGCAACTTTGATGGTCCGAAGTTGCTCAACTCTCTTTATGGAGGAGCTTTTAACGGTTTTGTCCATTTGTCATAGAAAGTTGGTGTTTTGTCATCGAAATAATCTCGGAAGCTTATACTCGTAAAATTTGACATAGAAGAACAATAAAAAGTGTACCCGGAGCAACTTTGATGGTCCGAAGTTGCTCAACTCTCTTTGTGGAGGAGCTTTTAACGGTTTTGTCCATTTGTCATAGAAAGTTGGTGTTTTGGCATCGAAATAATCTCGGAAGCTTATAGTCGTTAAATTTCACATAGAAGAACAATAAAAAGTGTACACCGAGCAACTTTGATGCTCCGAAGTTGCTCAACTCTCTCTATGGTGGAGCTTTTAACGGTTTTGTCCATTTGTAACTGAAAGTTGTGGTTTTGGCATCGAAATAATCTACGAAGCTTATACGCGTAACATTGGACATAGAAGAACAATAAAAAGTGTACATCGAGCAACTTTGATGGTCCGAAGTTGCTCAACTCTCTTTATGGAGGAGCTTTTAACGGTTTTGTCCATTTGTCATAGAAAGTTGGTGTTTTGGCATCGAAATAATCTCGGAAGCCTATACTCGTAAAATTTGACATAGAAGAACAATCAAAAGAGTACACCGAGAAAACTTTGATGTTCCGACGTTGCTCAACTCTCTGTATAGTGTTACTTCTAACGGTTTTGTCCATTCGTAATAGAAAGTTATTGTTTGGACATCGAAATAATCTAGGATGCTTATACTCTTAAAATTGGACGTAGAAGAACAATAAAAAGTGTACACCGAGCATTTTTGATGGTCCGATGTTGCTCAACTCTCTCTGTAGAGGAGCTTTTAACGATTTTGTCCATTTCTCTTAGAAAGTTGGTGTTTTGGCATCGAAATAATCTCGGATGCTTATACTCGTAAAATTTGACATAGAAGAACAAAAAAAGGTGTACGCGGAGCAACTTTGATGGTCCGAAGTTGCTCAACTCTCTTTATGGAGGAGCTTTTAACGGTTTTGTCCATTTGTCATAGAAAGTTGGTGTTTTGGCATCGAAATAATCTCGGAAGCTTATACTCGTAAAATTTGACATAGAAGAACAATAAAAAGTGTACCCGGAGCAACTTTGATGGTCCGAAGTTGCTCAACTCTCTTTGTGGAGGAGCTTTTAACGGTTTTGTCCATTTGTCATAGAAAGTTGGTGTTTTGGCATCGAAATAATCTCGGAAGCTTATAGTCGTTAAATTTCACATAGAAGAACAATAAAAAGTGTACACCGAGCAACTTTGATGGTCCGAAGTTGCTCAACTCTCTCTATGGTGGAGCTTTTAACGGTTTTGTCCATTTGTAACTGAAAGTTGTGGTTTTGGCATCGAAATAATCAACGAAGCTTAGACGCGTAACATTGGACATAGAAGAACAATAAAAAGTGTACACCGAGCAACTTTGATGGTCCGAAGTTGCTCAACTCTCTTTATGGAGGAGCTTTTAACGGTTTTGTCCATTTGTCATAGAAAGTTGGTGTTTTGGCATTGAAATAATCTCGGAAGCTTATACTCGTTAAATTTGACATAGAAGAACAATGAAAAGTGTACACTAAGCAACTTTGATGGTCCGAAGTTGCTCAACTCTCTCTATGGTGGAGCTTTTGATGATTTTGTCTATTTGTAATGAAAAGTTGTTATTTTGTAATAGAAATAATCTATGAAGCTTATACTCGTAAAATTTGACATAGAAGAACAATAAAAAGAGTACACCGAGCAACTTTGATGTTCCGACGTTGCTCAACTCTCTGTATAGTGTTGCTTCTAACGGTTTTGTCCATTCGTAATAGAAAGTTGTTGTTTTGACATCGAAATAATCTAGGATGCTTATACTCGTAAAATTGGACATAGAAGAACAATAAAAAGTGTACACCGAGCATTTTTGATGGTCCGAAGTTGCTCAACTCTCTTTATAGAGGAACTTTTAACGGTTTTGTCCATTTGTCATAGAAAGTTATGTTTTGGCATCGAAATAATCTCGGAAGCTGATAGTAGTTAAATTTGAAATAGAAGAACAATAAAAAGTGTACGCCGAGCAACTTTGATTGTCCGAAGATGCTCAACTCTCTTTATGGAGTAGCTTTTAACGGTTTTGGCCATTTGTCATAGAAAGTTGGTGTTTTGGCATCGAAATAATCTCGGAAGCTTATACTCGTTAAATTTGACATATAAGAACAATAAAAAGTGTACACCGAGCAACTTTGATGGTCCGAAGTTTCTCAACTCTCTTTATGGAGGAGCTTTTAACGGTTTTGGCCATTTGTCATAGAAAGTTGGTGTTTTGGCATCGAAATAATCTCGGAAGCTTATACTCGTAAAATTTGACATAGAAGAACAATAAAAAGAGTACACCGAGCAACTTTGATGTTCCGACGTTGCTCAACTCTCTGTATAGTGTTGCTTCTAACGGTTTTGTCCATTCGTAATAGAAAGTTGTTGTTTGGACATCGAAATAATCTAGGATGCTTATACTCGTAAAATTGGACATAGAAGAACAATAAAAAGTGTACACCGAGTATTTTTGATGGTCCGAAGTTGCTCAACTCTCTCTGTAGAGGAGCCTTTAACGATTTTGTCCATTTCTTATAGAAAGTTGGTTTTTTGGCATCGAAATAATCTCGGATGCTTATACTCGTAAAAGTTGACATAGAAGAACAATAAAAAGTGTACACGGAGCAACTTTGATGGTCCGAAGTTGCTCAACTCTCTTTATGAAGGAGCTTTTAACGGTTTTGTCCATTTATCATAGAAAGTTCGTGTTTTGGCATTGAAATAATCTCGGAAGCTTATACTCGTTAAATTTGACATATAAGAACGATAAAAAGTGTACGCCGAGCAACTTTGATGGTCCGAAGTTGCTCAACTCTCTCTATGGTGGAGCTTTTAACGGTTTTGTCCATTTGTAACTGAATGTTATTGTTTTGGCATCGAAATAATCTAAGAAACTTATAATCGTAACATTGGACATAGAAGAACAATAAAAAGTGTACACCGACCAACTTTGATGGTCCGAAGTTGAGCTCTCTCTATGGTGGAGGTTTTAACGGTTTTGTCTATTTGTAATAGAAAGTTGTTTTGTTATCGAAATATTCTACGAAGCTTCTACTCGTAAAATTTGACATAGAAAAACAATAAAAAGTGTAAACCGAGCAACTTTGATGGTCCGAAGTTGCTCAACTCTCTCTATGGAGGTGTTTTTAACGGTTTTGTCAATTTATAATAGAAAGTTGTTGTTTTGGCATTAAAATAATCTTCAAAGCTTATACTCGTAAAATTGAACATTGAAGAACGATAAAAAGTGTACACCGAGCAACTTTGATGGTCCGAAGTTGCTCAACTCTCTCTTATTTAGAATCATGATATGCTTATTGTACAAATATATGTTGATGACATTATTTTTGGTGCTACAAATGATGCTATGTGTAAAGAATTTGAAACTTGCATGCAAAGTGAATTTGAAATGTCCATGATGGGAGAACTTACTTTCTTTTTAGGGTTGCAAGTTAAACAATCTAGGGAAGGTATACATATTTGTCAAACCAAATATATACATGATATGTTTAAAAAGTTTGGTTTTGAAAATTTGAACCCTTCTCCTACTCCTATGTGTGTGTCTACTAAGCTTGATAAAGATGAAAATGGACAACCTTATGATTCTAAAATGTATAGATCCATGATTGGTTCTCTATTATACTTGACTTCTAGTAGACCGGATATTATGTTTAGTGTGTGCATGTGTGCTAGATTTCAAAGTCAACCTATGCATTCTCATTTCCTTGCTGTTAAGAGAATATTTAGGTATCTTAGACATACATCTACTCTTGGAATATGGTATGACAAAAATTCATTGTTTGATTTGCTTGCATATAGTGATGCGGACTATGCTGGATGTAGGATAGATAGGAAGAGTACTTCGGGTACTTGTCAATTTCTAGGAAGTATGCTCATCTCTTGGTTTTCCAAGAAACAAGCTAGTGTTGCCCTATCTACCACAGAAGCAGAATATATGGCTATTGGAAGTTGTTGTGCTCAACTCTTATGGATTAGACAACAATTGTATGATTTTGGAATAAAATTGAACAATATCCCCATATATTGTGATAATACTAGTGCCATTAGTCTCTCTAAGAATCCGGTGCATCATTCTAAGGCTAAACATATTGATATTAGACATCATTTTATTAGAGATCATGTGACACATGGAAGAATTAAAATAGAGTATGTGGATACAATGAACCAATTAGCTGATATACTCACAAAACCTCTCAATCAAGATAGATTTGAATTTCTAAGGGGTAATCTTGGCATGAAAATCAGTACCTGATATGTGATTCATTGTTTGAATGCTTGAATATGCTTGATCATGCTTGAGTACATTGATTCTATATTTCCCATTTGGTTTGATTCATATTGTTCTTTTGATGCATTTACAAAATAAAGGGGGAGAAGTTCAAATGTTTAAATGCATGCAAAATTTTTGATAACTTTGATATCTCATTTGTCTTGAATTGCACTTCTCTTGTATTGGATGATATGCATATGTTTAGGGGGAGTTTGGTTGAGTGAAGAATGATTTAAGGGGGAGTTTCTTCAAAAAGATTAAACGAAATAGTTCAAAGTTGCATAGGTTATTTTGTAATCATCAAAAGGGGGAGATTGCTGAATATTGATTTGAGTGATTACAAATGCATGCTTAATGAACTTTGATTTATTATTTGTGAATGAGATACTTTGGTGCATATGCCTACCCGAACTGCTTGTGAATTCAAGATTTATATATTTTAATAGTTCACTTATGCTATATTGATATATTGATTATTGAACTATAATGGACTAACATTGCAAGAAGCCCTAACAAGGCTTACATAGCATGTCTTGAGTTTATTTGTGTGTAGGATGACCAAATTGACCAAGAATCAAATCATACAAAGTGCTGGTCTTGATTAAAGCTTAATGAAGTATTATACATGATCAAACATGGTTAAGAAAGCAATTTTCGTGGTCAATCATTTCAGAACTGGTCAAACCTAATTTGGAGCTAGAGTTGGAGCCAACTTAAAGAAGAGGGAGAGTTTGAGTTTCAAATGAAGACATAAATACATGTCATTGTCTCAAGGAGACAAGGATCACTTTCAAGTTTGCTTTTCCAGCAAAGAAAAGTCTCATCTAATGGTCCAAAATTGTTCCACCAAAAATATCCTCACCAATCCAAAAGTCCAAGATTCAACCTTGACTATTATCTCTGCTACTTTACATCCAATGGCCAAAGTTGAATTTCCTTTTTGATCCTATGGCCCTGATTTGCTCCAACTATGAGTCAAATCTTTTGGAGATAATTTTTGTCTCTTTCAAGATGTCTAACGTCTATATCCATCTAAAGGACATGACTTCTATTCCAAGATCCAATGGTCCATAATGCTTGAGACATCATCTCTCCATTTGAAAAAGAAAACCCTAGCTCATTTTCAAACCACTTGGCCGATTATCATCTATATTCTTTCTGAAAAAGTGTTCTTTAATTCCTACAGGCTGAATTCATTCATTCTTGATTTGATTATTGATCATTGAAAGCTGATTCTACACAAACTAGCCAAGTCCAAGCTTCATTGTTTCTCTTGAGCCATTCTTGATCATTTTTCCACATTTTCTCAAGAGCTATTTCTTGATTACACAATCTGATTTCCAGCACATCAAAGTCTTCATTCTTCATCTGTATTTCATTATTCAAGCCCTTCCTTGCTGAATCTTCTTAGTTGCTACACTCTTCAAAGAATACCAAGTCCCTAGCAACCAAAAATCTCAAATATGATTTTGAGCTTCTCATTTCATATCCAGCTTTTCTAGAGCATTTTCTTGAGCTTATACACTTACAAACCCAGCTACCAAAGAGACATTCGTTAAGCTTAAAATTTCACCTCATACCAGGCTGCTTAAGAGCCAAATCTGAGTTTTGTTTTTGTGATTTGGGTTTTGTGGTTAGCCAAAACCACTTGTATGGTAGACTGAGTTTTCGGTGAGCTTAAACCGAGTTGTATTTGGAGTTGAGTTTGTGGTGAGCTTAAACCACAGTTGGTTGTGAAAGTTTGGGGTTAACTTGGTTGAAACCCTAAGTTGGTGGTGACCTTGTAAAACCATCTAGTGGAGTGATTAAAAATCCCAAGTGCAACTTGGGTAGTGGATGTAGGCTTGGGTTAAGCCGAACCACTCTAAATCTCTTGTCCCTTTTAATTTCCAGCAACTTCATTTAGCATATCATTTGCATATCATCCATCATTGAAATTTCCATATAGGTTGCTAGAATTAATCTTGAGTAAAATCTGATTTGGCTGCATATTACTATCTCATTTGGTACAGCATTTGATGCATTTGTTAAATCTGAATTACTGCCTATTATATTGTTATTTGGTTTGCCATTTGTTATAATTGTTAAATCTGGTTTGATAATCTTGTATGCTTATTGATTGATTTAATTGGTTTATTTGAGATTAAACTTGTTTACATTTGCTTCCGCTAGGGTGAAATCAAAGAATTCAAAAAGTGATAACTTAGTTTAATTTTTGATTAAATACACAATTCACCCCCCCTCTTGTGGTGCCATCCGATCCAACAATAATCACAAGTACGAAATAATAAAGAGATAGAGAGATGACATCGAGATTTTTACGTGGTTCCTCAAACTGAGTACATCCACGGCCCTCCTTCAAAGGGACTTGCCAACACTTCCACTATGAATGCACTTCAAAGTACAAGTTACAATCTTGTTGATTTTATGGCTGAATCAACGAACCCACACAATTCAATAAGCAAATATGATACTTGACTCAATGTGTATAATGGCTTTGGCTCAAGGATGGCTCTTTGATAGCTAGATATGAGAAATAAGGTTCAAAGTATGCAAAGCTCAAAGTATGGCTGAGTATTGGCAAGATAGGCTCTCTCAAAAATTGGTTTTAGGAAAATGAGAACTCAAGAGAGTAACAATAGGGCTCAAGAACGTTTTTGGCTTGAAGTTAGAGAGAATAAGGTTAAAACGCAGCAAGCTTTCTTAGTTGGATTATAGAGAATGATTGATTAACTAGGCTTAGGTCCAACGGCTCATTTGAGGTGAGAAAGGAATGATTCTTGGTGAAATCTTTTTGGAGAAGGAAAATGGATGAAAATTAGGTGTTGAAGATGTAGGAGAATCGGCTAAGATAGGCTAGTATTTGTGTTTATGGGATTTTGGCTAATCACACATAATTTGACACAATGAAGGTTGGCTTTCCTTTTCAATTCTCCTAAGAGAATTCTTCATGATCTCGTTTCCTTTCTTGTAAGCTTGAATAAGTCTTCATCTTGATCTTGTTTCCTTCTTGAGTGAATCTTCTTGATGTGCCAGAATGTCACCAATGGGTCAAGATCTCTTCTTATGTATAGAAAACCCTCCAACGGTTGGGATTGATCTTCTCCTTGATTTGATGTTGATCTCATGATCTTCTTTTTAGTTGAAGTTCGGATTTTCCTTCCATACGGTAGAAAAATGACAATTCCATGCTCTTCTTGTGTTATCTTTCCATAAAACTTGATCACCTTTTGATTCTTTACATATGGAATGCAAGACTTGATCTCTTTCCATAAGAATTGAACCTTTCTTGATCTATTTCCATAAGAATTGAATTCCTGAACTTTTCACGATTTCTTTCCATAGTCCATGCCTACAAACTTTCAAAAGATAATCCAAAAAGGATTTCTAACATTTTTGTCAACACAAGTTAGTTTCCATAAATGAAACACATATATGACAACTATATGAAGGAAAAACGTGCATATATATATGAGAATGTTTTGATCAATTATTGAAGTGCAGATAATAAATATAAGACTAAGATCACATGAATTACCATATATAGAATCAAGGCTACATGAATTAAGTATTTCACACACATATTCAGCCACTTAGCATTTTCGAAATTCATCAAACCTATGCTTCAACATGAAGTTGCTCAACTCTCTCAATGGTGGAGCTTTTAACGGTTTTGTCCATTTGTAACTGAAAGTTGTTATTTTGGCATCAAAATAATCTACGAAGCTTTATACTCGTAGCATTGGACATAGAAGAACAATAAAAAGTGTACACCGAGCAACTTCGATGGTCCGAAGTTGCTCAACTCTCTCTATGGAGGAGCTTTTAACGGTTTTGTCCATTTGTAATAGAAAGTTGTTGTTTTGGCATCGAAATAATCTACGAAGCTTATACTCGTAAAATTGGACATAGAAGAACAATAAAAAGTATACACCGAGCATTTTTGATGGGCCGAAGTTGCTCAACTCTCTCTGTGTAAGAGCTTTTAACGATTTTATCCATTTCTCATAGAAAGTTGGTGTTTTGGCATCGAAATAATCTCGGATGCTTATACTCGTAAAATTGGACATAGAAGAACAATAAAAAGTGTACACGGAGCAACTTTGATGGTCCGAAGTTGCTCTACTCTCTCTATGAAGAAGTTTTCAATGGTTTTGTCCATTTGTAATGGAAAGTTGTTGTTTTGACATCGAAATAATCTAGGATGCTTATACTCGTAAAATTGGACATAGAAGAACAATGAAAAGTGTACACCGAGCATGATTGATGGTCCGAAGTTGCTCAACTCTCTCTGTGGAGGAGTTTTTAACGATTTTGTCCATTTCTCATAGAAAGTTGGTGTTTTAGCATCGAAATAATCTCGGAAGCTTATACTCGTTAAATTTGTCATAGAAGAACAATAAAAAGAGTACTCCGAGCAACTTTGATGGTCCGAAGTTGCTCAACTCTCTCTATGGAGGAGCTTTAACAGTATTGTCCATTTGTAATAGAAAGTTGTTGTTTTGGCATCAAAATAATCTACGAAGCTTATACTCATAAAATTGGACATAGAAGAATAATAAAAAGTGTACACCGAGCAACTTTGATGGTCCGAAGTTGAGCTCTCTCTATGGAGGAGCTTTTAACGGTTTTGTCCATTTGCCATAGAAAGTTGGTGTTTTGGCATCGAAATAATCTATGAAGCTTATACTCGTAAAATTGGACATAGAAGAACAATAAAAAGTGTACAACGAGCAACCTTGATGTTCCGAAGTTGCTCAACTCTCTCTATTTTGGAGCTTTTAACGGTTTTGTCCATTTGTCATAGAAAGTTGGTGTTTTGGCATCGAAACAATAACGGAAGCTTATACTCGTAAAATTGGACATAGAAGAACAATAAAAAGTGTACACCGAGCAACTTTGATGGTCCGAAGTTGCTCAACTCTCTATATGGAGGAGCTTTTAACGGTTTTGTCCATTTGTCATAGAAAGTTGTTGTTTTGGCATCGAAATAATCTAGGAAGCTTATACTCGTAAAATTGGACATAGAAGAACAATAAAAAGTGTACACCGGGCAATTTTGATGGTCCGAAGTTGCTCAACTCTCGCTATAGAGGAGCTTTTAACGGTTTTGTCCATTTGTCATAGAACGTTGGTGTTTTGGTATCGAAATAATCTCAGAAGCTTATACTCGTAAAATTGGACATAGAAGAACAATAAAAAGTGTACATCGAGCAAGTTTGATGGTCTGAAGTTGCTCAACTCTCTCTATGGTGGAGCTTTTAACGGTTTTGTCCATTTGTCATAGAAAGTTGGTGTTTTGGCATCGAAATAATAACGGAAGCTTATACTCGTAAAATTGGACATAGAAGAACAATGAAAAGTGTACACCGAGCATGTTTGATGGCGCGAAGTTGCTCAACTCTCTCTGTGGAGGAGTTTTTAACGATTTTGTCCATTTCTCATAGAAAGTTGGATTTTTGGCATCAAAATAATCTTGAAAGCTTATACTCGTTAAATTCGTCATAGATGAACAATAAAAAGAGTACTCCGAGCAACTTTGATGGTCCGAAGTTGCTCAACTCTCTCTATTTAGGAGCTTTTAACGGTTTTGTCCATTTGTAATAGAAAGTTGTTGTTTTGGCATCGAAATAATATACGAAGCTTATACTCGTAAAATTTGAAATAGAGGAACAATAAAAAGTGTACACCGAGCAACTTTGATTGTCCGAAGTTGCTCAACTCTCTCTATTTAGAGGCTTTTAACGGTTTTCTCCATTTGTCATAGAA
The DNA here is from genome assembly GCA_963580455.1 of Euonymus europaeus. Classification (NCBI taxonomy): domain Eukaryota; kingdom Viridiplantae; phylum Streptophyta; class Magnoliopsida; order Celastrales; family Celastraceae; genus Euonymus; species Euonymus europaeus. The sequence continues at coordinate 7,782,746 of OY756965.1, forward strand.
AGTTGTTATTTTGCCATCGAAATAATCTACGAAGCTTATACTCGTAAAATTTGACATAGAAGAACAATAAAAGTGTACACCGAGCAACTTTGATGGTCGGAAGTTGCTCAACTCTCTCTATTTAGAAGCTTTTAACGGTTTTGTCCATTTGTCCTAGAAAGTTGGTGTTTTGGCATCGAAATAATCTCGGAAGCTTATACTCGTTAAATTTATCATAGAAGAACAATAAAAAGTGAAAACCGAGCATTTTTGATGGGCCGAAGTTGCTCAACTCTCTCTGTGGAAGAGCTTTTAACGATTTTGTCCATTTATCATAGAAAGTTGGTGTTTTGGCATCGAAATAATCTCGGATGCTTATACTCGTAAAATTTGACATAGAAGAACAATAAAAAGTGTACACGGAGCAACTTTGATGGTCCGAAGTTGCTCTACTCTCTCTATGAAGAAGTTTTCAATGGTTTTGTCCATTTGTAATGGAAAGTTGTTGTTTTGACATCGAAATAATCTAGGATGCTTATACTCGTAAAATTGGACATAGAAGAACAATGAAAAGTGTACACCGAGCATGATTGATGGTCCGAAGTTGCTCAACTCTCTCTGTGGAGGAGTTTTTAACGATTTTGTCCATTTCTCATAGAAAGTTGGTGTTTTAGCATCGAAATAATCTCGGAAGCTTATACTCGTTAAATTTGTCATAGAAGAACAATAAAAAGAGTACTCCGAGCAACTTTGATGGTCCGAAGTTGCTCAACTCTCTCTATGGAGGAGCTTTAACAGTATTGTCCATTTGTAATAGAAAGTTGTTGTTTTGGCATCAAAATAATCTACGAAGCTTATACTCATAAAATTGGACATAGAAGAATAATAAAAAGTGTACACCGAGCAACTTTGATGGTCCGAAGTTGAGCTCTCTCTATGGAGGAGCTTTTAACGGTTTTGTCCATTTGCCATAGAAAGTTGGTGTTTTGGCATCGAAATAATCTATGAAGCTTATACTCGTAAAATTGGACATAGAAGAACAATAAAAAGTGTACAACGAGCAACCTTGATGTTCCGAAGTTGCTCAACTCTCTCTATTTTGGAGCTTTTAACGGTTTTGTCCATTTGTCATAGAAAGTTGGTGTTTTGGCATCGAAACAATAACGGAAGCTTATACTCGTAAAATTGGACATAGAAGAACAATAAAAAGTGTACACCGAGCAACTTTGATGGTCCGAAGTTGCTCAACTCTCTATATGGAGGAGCTTTTATTGGTTTTGTCCATTTGTCATAGAAAGTTGTTGTTTTGGCATCGAAATAATCTAGGAAGCTTATACTCGTAAAATTGGACATAGAAGAACAATAAAAAGTGTACACCGGGCAATTTTGATGGTCCGAAGTTGCTCAACTCTCGCTATAGAGGAGCTTTTAACGATTTTGTCCATTTGTCATAGAACGTTGGTGTTTTGGTATCGAAATAATCTCAGAAGCTTATACTCGTAAAATTGGACATAGAAGAACAATAAAAAGTGTACATCGAGAAAGTTTGATGGTCTGAAGTTGCTCAACTCTCTCTATGGTGGAGCTTTTAACGGTTTTGTCCATTTGTCATAGAAAGTTGGTGTTTTGGCATCGAAATAATAACGGAAGCTTATACTCGTAAAATTGGACATAGAAGAACAATGAAAAGTGTACACCGAGCATGTTTGATGGCGCGAAGTTGCTCAACTCTCTCTGTGGAGGAGTTTTTAACGATTTTGTCCATTTCTCATAGAAAGTTGGATTTTTGGCATCAAAATAATCTTGAAAGCTTATACTCGTTAAATTCGTCATAGATGAACAATAAAAAGAGTACTCCGAGCAACTTTGATGGTCCGAAGTTGCTCAACTCTCTCTATTTAGGAGCTTTTAACGGTTTTGTCCATTTGTAATAGAAAGTTGTTGTTTTGGCATCGAAATAATATACGAAGCTTATACTCGTAAAATTTGACATAGAAGAACAATAAAAAGTGTACACCGAGCAACTTTGATTGTCCGAAGTTGCTCAACTCTCTCTATTTAGAGGCTTTTAACGGTTTTCTCCATTTGTCATAGAAAGTTGTTATTTTGCCATCGAAATAATCTACGAAGCTTATACTCGTAAAATTTGACATAGAAGAACAATAAAAGTGTACACCGAGCAACTTTGATGGTCGGAAGTTGCTCAACTCTCTCTATTTAGAAGCTTTTAACGGTTTTGTCCATTTGTCCTAGAAAGTTGGTGTTTTGGCATCGAAATAATCTCGGAAGCTTATACTCGTTAAATTTATCATAGAAGAACAATAAAAAGTGAACACCGAGCATTTTTGATGGGCCGAAGTTGCTCAACTCTCTCTGTGGAAGAGCTTTTAACGATTTTGTCCATTTATCATAGAAAGTTGGTGTTTTGGCATCGAAATAATCTCGGATGCTTATACTCGTAAAATTTGACATAGAAGAACAATAAAAAGTGTACACGGAGCAACTTTGATGGTCCGAAGTTGCTCAACTCTCTTTATGGTGGAGCTTTAAACGGTTTTGTCCATTTGTCATAGAAAGTTGGTGTTTTGGCATCGAAATAATCTCGGAAGCTTATATTCGTAAAATTTGACATAGAAGAACAATAAAAAGGGTACACCGAGCAACTTTGATATTCCGACGTTGCTCAACTCTCTGTATAGTGTTGCTTTTAACGGTTATGTCCATTCGTAATTGAAAGTTGTTGTTTTGACATCGAAATAATCTAGGATGCTTATACTTGTAAAATTGGACATAGAAGAACAATAAAAATTGTACACCGAGCATGTTTGATGGTCCGAAGTTGCTCAACTCTCTCTGTGGAGGAGCTTTTAACGATTTTGTCCATTTCTCATAGAAAGTTGGTGTTTTGGCATCGAAATAATCTCGGATGCTTATACTCGTAAAATTTGACATAGAAGAACAATAAAAAGTGTACATGGAGCAACTTTGATGGTCCGAAGTTGCTCTACTCTCTCTATTGAGGAGCTTTTAACGGTTTTGTCCATTTGTAATAGAAAGTTGTTGTTTTGGCATCGAAATAATCTAGCAAGCTTATACTCATAAAATTGGACCTAGAAAAACAATAAAAAGGGTACACCGGGCAACTTTGATGGTCCGAAGTTGCTCAACTCTCGCTATAGAGGAGCTTTAACGGTTTTGTCCATTTATCATAGAAAGTTGGTGTTTTGGCATCGAAATAATCTTGGAGCTTATACTCGTAAAATTTGACATAGAAGAACAATAAAAAGTGTACACCGAGCAACTTTGATGGTCCGAAGTTGTTCAACTCTCTCTATGGTGGAGCTTTTAACGGTTTTGTCCATTTGTAACTGAAAGTTGTTGTTTTGGCATCGAAATAATCTACGAAGCTTATATTCGTAACTTTGGACATAGAAGAACAATAAAAAGTGTACACCGAGCAACTTTGATGGTCTGAAGTTGTCAACTCTCTCTATGGTGGAGCTTTTAACGGTTTTGTCGATTTGTAACTGAAAGTTGTAGTTTTGGCATCGAAATAATCTATGAAGCTTATACTCGTAACATTGGACATAGAAGAACAATAAAAAGTGTACACCGAGCAACTTCGATGGTCCGAAGTTGCTCAACTCTCTCTATGGAGGAGCTTTTGACGGTTTTGTCCATTTATGATATAAAGTTGTTGTTTTGGCATCAAAATAATCTATGTAGCTTATACTCATAAAATTGGACATAGAAGAACAAAAAAGTGTACACCGAGCAACTTTGATGGTCCGAAGTTGAGCTCTCTCTATGGAGGAGCTTTTAACGGTTTTGTTGATTTTCCATAGAAAGTTGGTGTTTTGGCATCGAAATAATCTATGAAGCTTATAATCGTAAAATTGGACATAGAAGAACAATAAAAAGTGTACACCGAGCAACCTTGATGGTCCGAAGTTGCTCAACTCTCTTTATGGTGGAGCTTTTAACGGTTTTGTCCATTTGTCATAGAAAGTTGGTCTTTTGGCATCGAAATAATCCCGGAAGCTTATATTCGTAAAATTTGACATAGAAGAACAATAAAAAGTGTACACCGAGCATGTTTGACCGTCCGAAGTTGCTCAACTCTCTCTGTGGAGGAGCTTTTAACGATTTTGTCCATTTCTCATAGAAAGTTGGTGTTTTGGCATCGAAATAATCTCGAATGCTTATACTCGTAAAATTGGACATAGAAGAACAATAAAAAGTGTACACGGAGCAACTTTGATGGTCCGAAGTTGCTCTACTCTCTCTATGAAGAAGTTTTCAATGGTTTTGTCCATTTGTAATGGAAAGTTGTTGTTTTGACATCGAAATAATCTAGGATGCTTATACTCGTAAAATTGGACATAGAAGAACAATGAAAAGTTTACACCGAGCATGTTTGTGTTGGTCGCTAAAATAATTTTAGAACATGCGGAAGCGTCTTACGGATCGTTCTTAGCGTAGGTACAAATCAAAAATTTAATCGGAAGCCAAACAATCCTAGATTGTTACACTCCTATCCAGTGTTATCCTAGATCCAATTAATTTTGTAATTAATCCTAGCATGCTTCTAGTATTAATTTCATACAAAATAATTCTTAGATCTAAACATACAATCATGGCATGATGAAGGTTAGAAGAAGAATACCAACCTCTTTACTATCGAGGTCCAACGTGCTATCCGTCTTGATCACGAACTCAACACTTGATCACGAACACACGATCGGATCTTGAACACACCCTTTGTTTGATCACACCTCTTGATCACGAACCACCAATTTAGAAAACAAGAATCACCAAGAATAGCCTATGTTGTTTCCTAGGTATTCTCTTTAATCTCCTTGCGAAAAAGCAAAGCAAAAAATCCAATTGGTAGTGAACCAAAAGAATCTCACACGGCCACCTCTCTAGGAACACTCGGCTCCTTTTTATTGGAAAAAATAACTTGGTTGTTTTCTCATGAATGAATCACACGGCGAGCCCTTTTTATTTTATAAAACAAAACCTTTTCATTGTGTTAAAAAAGTCTCCTTTTAAGTTTTGTTTTCCTAATCCAAATGGAACTAGGAAAAAACAAAACGGTGGCCATCCTTATCCATTCATAGAAAAATTGTTGTGTTTATATATATATAACAAATCATTATTTGAGTTGACTTCTAATCCCAATTGGATTCAAAGCCAAACAAAATATGGAATACTTTTAACAAGCATAATCGGAGCCCAAATTATCCACAATGGGCCGGCCATATATTGCTATGCAATAACATGGTTTAAGCCTAGCTTGGCCCAATATTTCAAGAATTCAAGGCTCAAATTTGTTTTGTTCCTTGGTCCATTCTTGACTTTAATTTGTTTTTGATTATGTAAAATATTTATTTTACAATCTAAATCAAAACTTCGAGATTTGTTATTTTTACATAAATACACTTACAAGAATTTTGTATATCTTAACAAAAACAATTTTATCTTAGGGTTATCTTTGGAAAACCAAAACCCAATAAAATTGTATCTATTTGTTATACAAATTCCATTCTTGTAACTTTTCCAACAACCGTTGTGATATGGTAAATTTTGCCGATCTTCCTTAAATAGGACAAGAGAATATATAGAGCTACCAAGGGGACTCCGCAGGACATACATATTGTGGCTCCCGAAATATTATTCTTTACCGTCAAACTCTATGACTAGGAATAATATAACAATCCAATGTTCGTCTGACACTACCTGAACTTTGGATGCACTCCCCAATATGTACGATTCTTACATCGAGGCTTTTCCATAATTAGAAACCTATCCCTGACCTATGGGAAGTGTACATGCATATCCTCCATGCAACACCCGGTAAGATGGAGTGAATTTATTCGTACTATCGAACACTCCAAAATCCATATTTTCTCTGAGCTCCAGATTCCTTTATATCAATCCTCTAAGCGTATTAAATTGACCCGTCGATCAATTTAATTCACAACGCTTGATTCGTTAGAATCACTATGCATAGTTTTTTAGATAGATTAATTTGAACCTCTCAGATGGGTGCTTACACTTTCATAACTGAAAGTACATGAATGACTATTTTGTAGGTATGCGCTTATACCCTAGTGGCATACATTCAAATCATCAAGATTTTGACAATAGTGCGAGTCTCACTTATTGATGAATCAAAATGCACACGCTATAAGTATAAACGTATTGACCTACTCAAGCTTGAGATATACCTTACTCCCATAGCTATAGGATGAACAACTCTTTGATAGCACGTTTCTAGTTGTTCATTTCTATGTAAGTCCGTCAATGTATATGTCCACATACACACTAGTGCACCAATCCGAGAATCCTCTCAAACGGTCAAGACAAACCATTCCCCTAATTGGAGATGTCCATGCACTACAACCTATATCAACAAAGTGCCTAACTTTGTTAATCTGGTTGTGACTAATAATTTAGAATGTAATAATGAATCTTGTGTCAATCTATACTCACACTATAAGTGTATCTGAGTATCCAAGATTCACATATCTAACATCCTTAGACCTTGTTAGAACATTCACATATAAATGAAATATTTAAAATAAAACATTTAAAACACAAATGCAATCATAAAATGTTTATTCTTGAATTTCAGAATTGTCTTTACATGGTATGTTTTTTAGGACATCATCCCAACAAACTCCCACTTGGACTGAAGAACATACTACTATAGTATCCTAACACCCATCCCCTCAACATGAGCTCTAAAGCTCTTTCCAGTAAGGGCCTTTGTGAATGGATCCGCCAAATTATGCAAAGAGGCTATCTTTAGTATCTCCACTTCCTTTCGCTGCACGAACTCCCTTATCAAATGGAACTTGCGTTCAATGTGTTTCCCTTTACTGTGATAGCGAGGTTCCTTACTTTGAGCTATGGCACCCATATTGTCACAATATAGGGTCATAGGTCTCTCAATATTAGGAACTACCTCTAATTCTAAGACGAATTTCTTTAACCATACAGCCTCCTTTGTGGCATCTGATGCTGCCACATATTCGGCTTCCATGGTGGAGTCTGCGATGCCAGTTTGCTTCACACTCCTCCAACTAATGGCTCCACCACCAAGGGTAAATACATAACCAGACGTGGATCTCCTGGAGTCCTTGTCTGCCTGAAAGTCTGAATCAGTATAGCCCACTGGAATGATCTCATCACTACGGTAAACAAGCATATAATCTTTCGTTCTCCGAAGATACTTGAATATATGTTTTACCGCTGTCCAGTGATGCATTCCTGGATTAGATTGATATCTGCTGACCAATCCTACTGCATAACAAATATCTGGTCTAGTGCATAGCATGGGGTACATGAGACTACCAACTGTCGAAGCATATGGTACCTTATTCATTTGTTGCCTTTCTTCTTCTGTCTTAGGACAGTCATCCCTGGAAAGAGGAACTCCATGTCTAAAAGGCAACAAACCTTTCTTGGAGTCCTGCATTGCATACTTGACCAATATCTTTTCTATGTAAGTAGATTGAGATAGAGCTAAAGTTCTAGATCCGCGATCTCGGGTTAGCTTGATGCCTAGAACATAGCTCGCTTCTCCTAGGTCTTTCATGCTAAACTGATTAGATAACCAAATTTTAACTGATGACAATGTCGCTACATCATTTCCAATAAGCAATATGTCATCCACGTAGAGAATCAAGAACACAATGTTCTTACCATCCAATCTCTTGTATGCACACGGTTCATCAGGATTCTGATGAAATCCATAGGATTTAATCGCCTGATCAAAGCGTATGTTCCAAGATCTAGATGCTTGCTTAAGTCCATAAATAGACCTCTTAAGCTTGCAAACCATATTTTCCTGGCTCTTAGCAATAAATCCGTTGGGTTGCATCATGTAGATACACTCGTCAAGATTGCCATTGAGGAAAGCAGTCTTGACATCCATCTGCCATATCTCAAAATCAAAGTGAGCTGATATGGCGAGAAGTATTCTGATGGACTTAAGCATGGCTACGGGTGAGAAGGTCTCCTCATAGTCAATACCCTCCTTTTGGGTATAACCCTTCGCCACCAACCTTGCTTTAAAGGTTTCAACCTTTCCATCTACTCCTCTCTTTCTCTTGTATACCCACTTACACCCTATGGGTTTTACTCCAGCAGGTATATCTACAAGATCCCAAACTTCATTGGAGTACATGGACTCCAACTCGGATTCCATTGCTTTTTGCCAATGGTCTGAATCGACATCAGTAACTGCTTCTTCGTATGTAGTAGGATCCGACTCAAGTTCATCGGAAACTGCCATAAATGACTCTCCAATGAACATGTATCTGTCGGGTTGTCGTGAAACCCTCCCACTGCGACGAAGCTCCGGTGTTGCATCTAAAATAGGTTCAGTAAGTGTTCATCATCTACTACTTGTGTTGAACTGCATTGTGAATCATTAGATTCCTGTTCATGCAAAACTACCTTTCTTGGTTCACCACTATTTATACATTCCTCTTCTAAGAATCTAGCATTTGTGCTAACAAATACTTTCTGACTCTCGAGATTGTAGAAATAGCCACCACGAGCCCCTTTTGGAAATCCTACCCAATAACATAGCACAGATCTAGGCCCAAACTTGGTTGTCTTATCCGCTAGTACATAAGCTGGACATCCCCAAACTTTGAGATTCCTAAGATCAGACTTTCGTCCAATCCACATCTCATGGGGTGTCTTAAGGACTGACTTAGACAGTACCAAGTTTAAAATATGTGCAGCATTTTCTATGGCATATCCCCAAAATGACTCAGGAAAAGTTGCATGACACATCATGCATCTTGCCATCTCTAATAGAGTTCTGTTTCTCCTTTCTGCAACCCCGTTCTGCTGAGGCGTTCTAGGCGCAGAGAGCTGAGAAACTATGCCATTATCTGCTAGATACTGCTTGTACTCATCTAGCATGTATTCGCCACCACGGTCAGACCGCATAGCTTTGATGCGTTTATCTAATTGGTTCTCCGCATAGGCCTTGAATTCTTTGAACTTGTCAAATGCATCAGACTTACGGCGCATTAGATAAATACATCCATACCTAGAGTAGTCATCAGTAAAAGTAATGAAGTACTCAAAACCTCCACGAGCTTGAACTGTCATTGGACCACATACATCAGTATGCACCAATTCAAGTAACTCAGAAGCTCTAAGGCCTTTGGACTTAAACGACCTTTTGGTCATTTTTCCTTCTAAACAAGATCGACATTGTGGCATCTTATTCATGTCTAATGGGCCAAGAGACCCATCATGAATTAGCCTGTTGATTCTTGTTTGGTTAATGTGACCAAGTCGTAAATGCCAAAGAGTCTCTTCATTAGATTCGGCTTTTCTCTTTTTAGATTCAGTATGCATGACACTAGCATCATTATAGGAGCGTGGATGTAAATAATATAGGTTGCCTATCATTGTTCCAGAGCATATATCTTTTCCATTTCTACTAATTGTAACATTAGAACGTAAAGATATCTCATACCCTTCAGAAATCAAGAAAGTAGCTGAAACTAAATTCCTTGCAACGTTTGGAACAAATAAGCAATCGTTCAAAACTAGATATTTATTACATCCAAAATCTAGAGTAACTACTCCTAAACTAGATGCTCCTATCCTAGCTCCTGAAGCAATTTGAATTATGATCTCCCCTTCATTGAGTTTCCTGGTTTCCTGAAACCCCTGCAAAGAATTGCAAATATGAGTAGTGGCTCCAGTGTCTACAACCCAGGAATTTGTAGAATCAACCACTAAACAAGTCTCAATATAAAAGGTCTTACCCTCAGTTTTCTTCTTGCTTAGAAACTTTGGGCAATCACTCTTCTAGTGCCCCTTCTGGTTGCAATGAAAGCATTTTCCTTTCCCTTTTGCAACCTTGCTCTTTTTCTTTTGAGCTCCTTTGGCAACTGTAGCAATTTGCTTCTTATTCTTGGGCTTTTTGGGCTTAGAATTAGAAGCAGTAGTAAAGTGAGCTTGCTCTTTCTTTCCCATGATCTCCTCAGCAGATTGGAGTTCTTTCATGAGAACTGGAAGAGTCATCTCCATCTTGTTCATGCTGAAATTCAACTTGAACTGAGCAAAGGAACTAGAGAGGGTCTCCAAGATCATATTTGTCTGCGTGGTCACGTCGATTTTAGCACCAAGATCTAGGGCTTCATAGAGATAACCCATGACTTTGAGCATATGCTCTCTCACAGGTGCTCCCTCAGCTTGCTTAGTGTTCATCAACTTTCTTATCGCCTGCTGTCTTGCGGGACGAGTAGTATGGGCAAACATTTCATGCAAACTGTAGATCATATCTACAGCTGTTTGCATGGTCTCATGTTGCTTCTGCAAGACAGGCGTAAGAGACGCTAAGATATAGCACTTGGCCATCTCATCAGCCTTAATCCACTTTTCTTGAGCTAGTCTCTCCTGTTCAGTTGGATCGGGTCCCAACTCAGGACAGACTTCAACGAGGACATACTTGTACCCACCTGAGGTGAGCACTATGTCCAAGTTTCTTTTCCAGTCAACATAATTTGGTCCAGTCAATTTTTTTTCATTCAATATGGAAGCAATAGGAGAAAAAGTCGTCATCTGAAATTCATAAACATTTAAACATGCATTAGATGAATGCTCCAATTATTATTATTATTATTTTAAAACTTTTTACACATTTATATAGCAATAAAAACCCAAACATTTACAATATAAATTCATGTAATAGCGAGTCGACCAACTACAATTTCTTGTTCAGTTGACCCAAGTCACTCTTGGTCAAAACAAACTCAAGCATCTAGCCTTTTGGGCTTCTTGAACCCTTTTGATCGATATTATGTTTGGCTCCTTAATAGGTTGAGTGTAAACCAAGGTTTAACCTTTTCAAGTCGTTCATTGTGAAAATTCCATCCAAAAAGGGGATTGCGCATGCAACACGAGTAAACTTTCACATTTGCACTTAGGCTATTAGCTTTTTAATTCCACTATTGTACTTAATGGATACTCCATCCCTAAGGGGGTTTGCGCATGCAACACGAGTAAGTACCCATCTACAAATAAGAATTAAAATATCTGCTAAAATCCTCTCACTAGATCTAGCATATAATCTCCATCCCTAATGGGGGTTGCGCATGCAACACGAGTAAGCTTATATGCACTAGCAAGGATCAACCTTTGGGAAGCCTTGGGTCATAACTTGGAGATATAACCCTCTCCCACTCAATAATTTATTAATAGGGTTTTTCTAGTTGAAGATTACCTTATGATCCAAAGTGGCTTAGATCAACCTTTAATCTTTAACTCATTATGTAATTCCACATGATTAAACATAATAATTTATTCAGATAGATTAATTAGGTGATTAGCCTAAATCTTTAAACTATTAAATTATGCCATGTTATGTTTTTTTCAATCACGCAATTACATATACCATATTAGATGTCAATGTGATACCTAATAAGCCAGGTGCCTTGACTTGTCTACATGACATGCCAATTTAATCATACATCCATTCACATAAGCAAAAGCATAATTAAATAAAGAAAATATAGACAAAAATGATACTGTAACTAAGCTGGTCTTCATGATGTCAACGTGCCAAAAATCTTCTCGAAACACAACACAAAAGCCTAAAATAAAACCCTTGTCATCGGCGATGTAGGACTCTTCGCGGATGAGATTTTGCTACTTGTCAAACTCCATCATGAATGCACAAAGGAAACTTCCAGCGGCTGTCCAGGAGTGTTACCTAGCTAGGAATTATTTCGGTTACCCAAAAGATTGAGTTGCAAACCAAAACAACCCATAGGAACAGTCCAAGCGCAAATCTGGATTTTCTGTCGCGCTTGCGCATAGTTTTGGTTACTGCAATATTTCTGCACGTTTTTGCATCTTTTTCTTCATGCTTCTTCATCCATAACATCACCATAAAATAGTACATAAATTCCTATACCTCCGGGGAGGCTTACAAGTGATTCTAATGAATTTAAAGCAAAGAAAAAAATAATAAAAACTGCACATTAACAGCTTTACAAAAAAGACATCACATAGGCTCTAAACACGAACCAATGTGGCCATACCCAAAACTAAAATTATTACAATAATATACCAGCTTAGTACAGTATCTTAGGGCTGCAAAAACAATCGTTAGTGGCATCCAAACATTCACAAAATAATCGCACACCCTAGGCACCAATCTAGCGCACAATTATTTTCAAGTGAATCTTTTAATTAAATCTTGATTTAATACATACTAAGTTCGGCTCCGATACCATTTGTTGGTCGCTAAAATAATTTTAGAACATGTGGAAGCGTCTTACGGATCGTTCTTAGCATAGGTACAAATCAAAAATTTAATCGGAAGCCAAACAATCCTAGATTGTTACACGCCTATCAAGTGTTATCCTAGATCCAATTAATTTTGTAATTAATCCTAGCATGCTTCTAGTATTAATTTCATACAAAATAATTCTTAGATCTAAACATACAATCATGGCATGATGAAGGATAGAAGAAGAATACCAACCTCTTTACTATCGAGGTCCAACGTGCTATCCGTCTTGATCACGAACTCAACACTTGATCACGAACACACGATCGGATCTTGAACACACCCTTTGTTTGATCACACCTCTTGATCACGAACCACCAATTTAGAAAACAAGAATCACCAAGAATAGCCTATGTTGTTTCCTAGGTATTCTCTTTAATCTCCTTGCAAAAAAGCAAAGCAAAAAACCCAATTGGTAGTGAACCAAAAGAATCTCACACGGCCACCTCTCTAGGAACACTCGGCTCCCTTTTATTGGAAAAAATAACTTGGTTGTTTTCTCATGAATGAATCACACGGCCAGCCCTTTTTATTTTATAAAACAAATCCTTTTCATTGTGTTAAAAAAGTCTCCTTTTAGGTTTTGTTTTCCTAATCCAAATGGAACTAGGAAAAAACAAAACGTTGGCCATCCTTATCCATTCATAGAAAAATTGTTGTGTTTATATATATATAACAAATCATTATTTGAGTTGACTTCTAATCCCAATTGGATTCAAAGCCAAAACAAATATGGAATACTTTTAAAAAGCATAATCGGAGCCCAAATTATCCACAATGGGCCGGCCATATATTGCTATGCAATAACATGGTTTAAGCCTAGCTTGGCCCAATATTTCAAGAATTCAAGGCTCAAATTTGTTTTGTTCCTTGGTCCATTCTTGACTTTAATTTGTTTTTGATTATGTAAAATATTTATTTTACAATCTAAATCAAAACTCTGAGATTTGTTATTTTTACATAAATACACTTACAAGAATTTTGTATATCTTAACAAAAACAATTTTATCTTAGGGTTATCTTTGGAAAACCAAAACCCAATAAAATTGTATCTATTTGTTATACAAATTCCATTCTTGTAACTTTTCCAACAACCGTTGTGATATGGTAAATTTTGCCGATCTTCCTTAAATAGGACAAGAGAATATATAGAGCTACCAAGGGGACTCCGCAGGACATACATATTGTGGCTCCCGAAATATTATTCTTTACCGTCAAACTCTATGACTTGGAATAATATAACAATCCAATGTTCGTCTGACACTACCTGAACTTTGGATGCACTCCCCAATATGTACGATTCTTACATCGAGGCTTTTCCATAATTAGAAACCTATCCCTGACCTATGGGAAGTGTACATGCATATCCTCCATGCAACACCCGGTAAGATGGAGTGAATTTATTCGTACTATCGAACACTCCAAAATCCATATTTTCTCTGAGCTCCAGATTCCTTTATATCTATCCTCTAAGCGTATTAAATTGACTCGTCGATCAATTTAATTCACAACGCTTGATTCGTTAGAATCACTATGGATAGTTTTTTAGATAGATTAATTTGAACCTCTCAGATGGGTGCTTACACTTTCATAACTGAAAGTACATGAATGACTATTTTGTAGGTATGCGCTTATACCCTAGTGGCATACATCCAAATCATCAAGATTTTGACAATAGTGCGTGTCTCACTTATTGATGAATCAAAATGCACACGCTATAAGTATAAACGTATTGACCTACTCAAGCTTGAGATATACCGTACTCCCATAGCTATAGGATGAACAACTCTTTGATAGCACGTTTCTAGTTGTTCATTCCTATGTAAGTCCGTCAATGTATATGTCCACATACACACTAGTGCACCAATCCGAGAATCCTCTCAAACGGTCAAGACAAACCATTCCCCTAATTGGAGATGTCCATGCACTACAACCTATATCAACAAAGTGCCTAACTTTGTTAATCTGGTTGTGACTAATGATTTAGAATGTAATAATGAATCTTGTGTCAATCTATACTCACACTATAAGTGTATCTGAGTATCCAAGATTCACATATCTAACATCCTTAGACCTTGTTAGAACATTCACATATAAATGAAATATTTAAAATAAAACATTTAAAACACAAATGCAATCATAAAATATTTATTCTTGAATTTCAGAATTGTCTTTACATGGTATGTTTTTTAGGACATCATCCCAACAGTTTGATGGTCCGAAGTTGCTCAACTCTCTCTGTGGAGGAGTTTTTAACGATTTTATCCATTTCTCATAGAAAGTTGGTGTTTTGGCATCGAAATAATCTACGAAGCTTATACTCATAAAATTGGACATAGAAGAACAGTAAAAAGTGTACACCGAGCAACTTTGATGGTCCGAAGTTGAGCTCTCTCTATGGAGGAGCTTTTAAAGGTTTTGTCCATTTGCCATAGAAAGTTGGTATTTTGGCATCGAAATAATCTATGAAGCTTATACTCGTAAAATTGCACATAGAAGAACAATAAAAAGTGTACACCGAGCAACCTTGATGGTCCGAAGTTGCTCAACTCTCTCTATTTGGGAGCTTTTAACGGTTTTGTCCATTTGTCATAGAAAGTTGGTGTTTTGGCATCGAAACAATAACGGAAGCTTATACTCGTAAAATTGGACGTAGAAGAACAATAAAAAGTGTACACCGAGCAACTTTGATGGTCTGAAGTTGCTCAACTCTCTATATGGAGGAGCTTTTAACGGTTTTGTCCATTTGTCATAGAAAGTTGTTGTTTTGGCATCGAAATAATCTAGGAAGCTTATACTCGTAAAATTGGACATAGAAGAACAATAAAAAGTGTACACCGGGCAACTTTGATGGTCTGAAGTTGCTCAACTCTTGCTATAGAGGAGCTTTTAACGGTTTTGTCCATTTGTCATAGAACGTTGGTGTTTTGGTATCGAAATAATCTCGGAAGCTTATACTCGTAAAATTGGACATAGAAGAACAATAAAAAGTGTACACCGAGCAACTTTGATGGTCTGAAGTTGCTCAACTCTCTTTATGGTGGAGCTTTTAACGGTTTTGTCCATTTGTAACTGAAAGTTGTTGTTTTGGTATCGAAATAATCTACGAAGCTTATACTCGTAACATTGTGTTGGACCATAGGTCCTACATTTGTGATTTTGATGATATACATACATCTTTATGTGTTATTTGAGAATGCTTTGAATGATGATTAATATTGATTGAGTTTGAATATCCATGTAGCCTTGAGGTAGCTTACCTATGTCAAGTGCACTCTATGACTATACTTGACTAATGCATAACTTATTCATTTGTGATTCTATTGAGCTGAAATTTTGTGTGAACACTATGCTATACATATTATTTGATAATAATATCTTCCATACAAGATTTATGCATGCCTCATAGGGATTTTCCATTGGCACTAGCTATAACACTTAGAAAATTCAGAATTGTGCACATTGAGTGAATTACTTGATTGAGTGATCAAATGTTGTCCAATTGCTTTGAAATTTGACATGGACATTGTAATGTGCCTAATATGATTTATCATCTATTAATTTGAATTTTCTGGGTGCGTCTTAAATGAGATTGACCTAATTGTAGTGCATGAAGCTCTTTTGAGCTTACAAGCAAAATTGAGGTGTTCGATCACCTATTTATTTGTAGGTACAATCCGTTAATCAAGATTTGAGTTATTTGAGCTGAATGTAGTTGTATTTAATCCGGCCATCCAAGAATGGACTTGGAGTCCTAGGATGTGCTAAGAAAAGCCTAGAGTTCACCAATGCCACTAAGGATAAAATCAAGATGATATGGAACCAGCTTTTGTGCTACATTATTTTGAGAGTTATAGGTGTATTTGCATCCATGAAGATCAATCAGATTCAGTTATTATGGTGCATTACATGAATGGACCAGTTCAGGCATGTTTGAAGAAGTTGACTCTACAATGGACCAGGTGCAACCATGCATATACACATGCACTTATATGAGCTGATTTAAATAAAGAATATGCTTGGAATCCTTCTAGAAGAGCTGAAAGAGGTGCTGGACGTTTTGCCTTCTTGAGAGGGAAGTTTCAAGTTGAAAAATAAAGAGTGGAGACAACACTCAACTAGGAGAGTGACAATAAACCTACTACCATCAATAATCAAGGCTGTGTTTGGCTGGAGCTCATTATCAAGTGTTGTTTTTATGCAAGAAATGGAAGATGCAAACATGGCCCAAGTTAGAGACCTACTCTTAAAGAAAAAATGGCTCCAACGTCTCTTTATTTGATGGCTCAGATTTGTTTGCTAATTTGAATCAATGGTCCAGATTAGAAGCTGAGATGAATGGTCAAGATTTGATTTTAAGGAAGATCCAAGGGTTGGAGATTCTCACAGCAATTGCAACAAAAGAGAGGTCTCTCTCTCATTTGGATTTCGGAGAAGCCAAACAATATTTCCAGAGAAATTTCAGAAATTTGCTATCAAAGCTTTCTTGCTGCCATCTTCAAGCTTCTTCTCCAAGTGTGCTACCATAACTTCATCCAAAAAATTGCTTTTGCAAGAGGTTGAAAGATTTACATCCCATAGCCACTGATTTCAAGAACCCAAAAAGAGCCTCACTTGTTCTTACCCTCATATTCAGTCTTGAGCCTTGTTTGAGAGTTCTTGAGTGTTCTACACAAAGCTAAACAAGATTTTATTTCATATCAAACCAGTGAGCTTGTGTGTTATTGTTGAGAGTTCCTCTACCCAAACTTGCCTAGAGCAAACCTAGAGTGAACCAAAATATCCATCACTTGTGAAAGTCCCATTTTTGGGCAAAGCCTTTTGAGGTGTTGAGGTTTTGGGTGAGCTGTAAACCCTAGTGTACAAGTTTGGAGATTGTCTTGTAAAATCTCTAGTTGGAGGTTATCTTTAAACCTTGTGAAGTTTGGGGTTAGCTTGGCTAAAACCCTAAGTTAGTGGTGAACTTGTAAAACCACATTCCTTAGTGGATTTGAAAAGTCCTAAGTTGGTGAACTTAGGTAGTGGATGTAGGAGAAGTTCTCCGAACCACTCTAAATCTCTTGTGTGCTTTACTTGCTGTCTTGAGTTGTTTTTGGTGTGAAAATCTGATTTGTGAATTGCTTGTTGTCTAGAAATGTTATTAGGTTGTTTGTGTGCTATTTGATCTTGCCTTGCTTCCTTGCATTGATTTTAGGTTGCTTAATAGAAGTTGAGATTGCTTGCTGCCATAGAAACCATATTAGGGTGCTTGCTTGTTACTTGGAGTGATCTTATATCTTGTTGATTCAATTTGAAAAAATCTGCCTTTGAGTGTTAATTGTACTTAGATTGATCTTTTGAGCATTCATACATTGTCTATAGGTTGCTAGAGTTCATTTGCATTAATTGATTGTAATTGAATTAGGCTAAATCAATTAGAGACCAAACTTGCTTGTGTAGTGACATTAGAATCAAGTTTGAGTATTTTGTGAACTAGGGGATCCTAAACAGAATTTAGAGACACAATTCACCCCCCCCCCCTCTTGTGTTTAGCTAGGTTCTTCACATTGGACATAGAAGAACAATAAAAAGTGTACACCGAGCAACTTCGATGGTCCGAAGTTGCTCAACTCTCTCTATGGAGGAGCTTTTAACGGTTTTGTCCATTTGTAATAGAAAATTGTTCTTTTGGTATCGAAATAATCTACGAACCTTATATTCGTAAAATTGGACATTGAAGAAAAATAAAAACTCTACACCGAGCAATTTTGATGGTCCGAAGTTGCTCAACTCTCTTTATTTGGGAACTTTTAACGGTTTTGTCCATTTGTCATAGAAAGTTGGTGTTTTGTCATCGAAATAATAACGGAAGCTTATACTCGTAAAATTGGACATAGAAGAACAATAAAAAGTGTACACCGAGCAACTTTGATGGTCCGAAGTTGCTCAACTCTTTATATCGATGAGCTTTTAACGGTTTTGTCCATTTGTCATAGAAAGTTGGTGTTTTGGCATCGAAATAATCTCGGAAGCTTATACTCGTTAAATTTGTCAAAGAAGAACAATAAAAAGAGTACTCCGAGCAACTTTGATGGTCCGAAGTTGCTCAACTCTTTCTATTTAGGAGCTTTTAACAGTTTTGTCCATTTGTAATAGAAAGTTGTTGTTTTGGCATCGAAATAATATACGAAGCTTATACTCGTAAAATTTGACATAGAAGAACAATAAAAAGTACATCGAGCAACTTCGATGGTCCGAAGTTGCTCAACTCTCTCTATTTAGAGGCTTTTAACGGTTTTGTCCATTTGTCATAGAAAGTTGGTGTTTTAGCATCGAAATAATAACAGAAGCTTATACTCGTAAAATTGGACATAGAAGAACAATGAAAAGTGTACACCGAGCATGTTTGATGCTGTGAAGTTGCTCAACTCTCTCTGTGAAGGAGTTTTTAACGATTTTGTCCATTTCTCATAGAAAGTTGGTGTTTTGGCATCGAAATAATCTCGGAAGCTTATACTCGTTAAATTTGTCATAGAAGAACAATAAAAAGAGTACTCCGAGCAACTTTGATGGTCCGAAGTTGCTCAACTCTTTCTATTTAGGAGCTTTTAACAGTTTTGTCCATTTGTAATAGAAAGTTGTTATTTTGGCATCGAAATAATCTACGAAGCTTATACTCGTAAAATTTGACATAGAAGAACAATAAAAAGTGTACACCGAGCAACTTTGATGGTCCGAAATTGCTCAACTCTCTCTATTTAGAGGCTTTTAAAGGTTTTCTCCATTTGTCATAGAAAGTTGTTATTTTGCATTCGAAATAATCTACGAAGCTTATACTCGTAAAATTTGACATAGAAGAACAATACAAGTGTACACCGAGCAACTTTGATGGTCCGAAGTTGCTCAACTCTCTCTTTGGAGGAGCTTTTAACGGTTTTGTCCATTTGTAATAGAAAGTTGTTGTTTTGCCATCGAAATAATCTACGAAGCTTATACTCGTAAAATTTGACATAGAAGAACAATAAAAGTGTACACCGAGCATGTTTGATGCTGCGAAGTTGCTCAACTCTCTCTGTGAAGGAGTTTTTAACGATTTTGTCCATTTCTCATAGAAAGTTGGTGTTTTGGCATCGAAATAATCTCGGAAGCATATACTCGTTAAATTTTTCATAGAAGAACAATAAAAAGAGTACTCCGAGCAACTTTGATGGTCCGAAGTTGCTCAACTCTCTCTATTTAGGAGCTTTTAACGGTTTTGTCCATTTGTAATAGAAAGTTGTTGTTTTGACATCGAAATAATATACGAAGCTTATACTCGTAAAATTTGACATAGAAGAACAATAAAAAGTGTACACCGAGCAACTTTGATGGTCCGAAGTTGCTCAACTCTCTCTATTTAGAGGCTTTTAACGGTTTTCTCCATTTTTCATAGAAAGTTGTTATTTTGCCATCGAAATAATCTACGAAGCTTATACTCGTAAAATTTGACATAGAAGAACAATAAAAGTGTACACCGAGCAACTTTGATGGTCCGAAGTTGCTCAACTCTCTCTATTTAGAAGCTTTTAATGGTTTTGTCCATTTGTCCAAGAAAGTTGGTGTTTCGGCATCGAAATAATCTCGGAAGCTTATACTCGTTAAATTTATCATAGAAGAACAATAAAAAGTGTACACCGAGCATTTTTGATGGGCCGAAGTTGCTCAACTCTCTCTGTGGAAGAGCTTTTAACGATTTTGTCCATTTCTCATAGAAAGTTGGTGTTTTGGCATCGAAATAATCTCGGATGCTTATACTCGTAAAATTTGACATAGAAGAACAATAAAAAGTGTACACAGAGCAACTTTGATGGTCCGAAGTTGCTCAACTCTCTTTATGGTGGAGCTTTTAACGGTTTTGTCCATTTGTCATAGAAAGTTGGTGTTTTGGCATCGAAATAATCTCGGAAGCTTATATTCGTAAAATTTGACATAGAAGAACAATTAAAAGGTACACCGAGCAACTTTGATATTCCGACGTTGCTCAACTCTCTGTATAGTGTTGCTTTTAACGGTTATGTCCATTCGTAATTGAAAGTTGTTGTTTTGACATCGAAATAATCTAGGATGCTTATACTTGTAAAATTGGACATAGAAGAACAATAAAAATTGTACACCGAGCATGTTTGATCGTCCGAAGTTGCTCAACTCTCTCTGTGGAGGAGCTTTTAACGATTTTGTCCATTTCTTATAGAAAGTTGGTGTTTTGGCTTCGAAATAATCTCGGATGCTTATACTCGTAAAATTTGACATAGAAGAACAATAAAAAGTTAACATGGAGCAACTTTGATGGTCCGAAGTTGCTCTACTCTCTCTATTGAGGAGCTTTTAACGGTTTTGTCCATTTGTAATAGAAAGTTGTTGTTTTGGCATCGAAATAATCTAGCAAGCTTATACTCGTAAAATTGGACATAGAAAAACAATAAAAAGGGTACACCGGGCAACTTTGGTGGTCCGAAGTTGCTCAACTCTCGCTATAGAGAAGCTTTTAACGGTTTTGTCCATCTATCATAGAAAGTTGGTGTTTTGGCATCGAAATAATCTCGGAGCTTATACTCGTAAAATTTGACATAGAAGAACAATAAAAAGTGTACACCGAGCAACTTTGATGGTCCGAAGTTGTTCAACTCTCTCTATGGTGGAGCTTTTAACGGTTTTGTCCATTTGTAACTGAAAGTTGTTGTTTTGGCATCGAAATAATCTACGAAGCTTATAGTCGTAACATTGGACATAGAAGAACAATAAAAAGTGTACAGCGAGCAACTTTGATGGTCTGAAGTTGTCAACTCTCTCTATGGTGGAGCTTTTAACGGTTTTGTCGATTTGTAACTGAAAGTTGTAGTTTTGGCATCGAAATAATCTACGAAGCTTATACTCGTAACATTGGACATAGAAGAACAATAAAAAGTGTTTACCGAGCAACTTCGATGGTCCGAAGTCGCTCAACTCTATCTATGGAGGAGCTTTTGACGGTTTTGTCCATTTGTAATAGAAAGTTGTTGTTTTGGCATCAAAATAATCTACGAAGCTTATACTTATAAAATTGTACATAGAAGAACAATAAAAAGTGTACACCGAGCAACTTCCGAAGTTTAGCTCTCTCTATGGAGGAGCTTTTAACGGTTTTGTCGATTTTCCATAGAAAGTTGGTGTTTTGGCATCGAAATAATCTATGAAGCTTATACTCGTAAAATTGGACATAGAAGAACAATAAAAAGTGTACGCCGAGCATCCTTGATGGTCCGAAGTTCCTCAACTTTCTTTATGGTGGAGCTTTTAATGGTTTTGTCCATTTGTCATAGAAAGTTGGTCTTTTGGCATCGAAATAATCCCGGAAGCTTATATTCGTAAAATTTGACATAGAAGAACAATAAAAAGTGTACACCGAGCATGTTTGATCGTCCGAAGTTGCTCAACTCTCTCTGTGGAGGAGCTTTTAACGATTTTGTGCATTTCTCATAGAAAGTTGGTGTTTTGGCATTGAAATAATCTAGGATGCTTATACTCGTAAAATTGGACATAGAAGAACAATGAAAAGTGTACACCGAGCACGTTTGATGGTCCGAAGTTGCTCAACTCTCTCTGTGGAGGAGTTTTTAACGATTTTGTCCATTTCTCATAGAAAGTTGGTGTTTTGGCATCGAAATAATCTCGGAAGCTTATACTCGTTAAATTGGACATAGAAGAACAATAAAAACTGTACACCGAGCAACTTTGATGGTCCGAAGTTGCTCAACTCCCTCTATTTGGGAGCTTTTAACGGTTTTGTCCATTTATCATAGAAAGTTGGTGTTTTGGCATCGAAATAATAACGGAAGCTTATACTCGTAAAATGGGACATAGAAGAACAATGAAAAGTGTACACCGAGCAACTTTGATGGACCGAAGTTGCTCAACTCTCTCTATTTGGGAGCTTTTAACGGTTTTGTCCATTTGTCATAGAAAGTTGGTGTTTTGGCATCGAAATAATAACGGAAGCTTATACTCGTAAAATGGGACATAGAAGAACAATGAAAAGTGTACACCGAGCATGTTTGATGCTGCGAAGTTGCTCAACTCTCTCTGTGAAGGAGTTTTTAACGATTTTGTCCATTTCTCATAGAAAGTTGGTGTTTTGGCATCGAAATAATCTCGGAAGCTTATACTCGTAAAATTGGACATAGAAGAACAATAAAAAGTATACACCGAGCAACTTTGATGGTCCGAAGTTGCTCAACTCTTTATATCGAGGAGCTTTTAACGGTTTTGTCCATTTGTCATAGAAAGTTGGTGTTTTGGCATCGAAAAATTCTCGGAATCTTATACTCGCAAAATTTGACATAGAAGAACAATAAAAAGAGTATACTGAGCAACTTTGATGGTCCAAAGTTGCTCAACTCTCTCTATTTAGCAGCTTTTAACGGTTTTGTCCATTTGTAATAGAACGTTGTTGTTTTGGTATCGAAATAATCTACGAAGCTTATACTCGTAAAATTTGACGTAGAAGAACAATAAAAAGTGTACACCGAGCAACTTTGATGGTCCGAAGTTGCTCAACTCTCTCTATTTAGAGGCTTTTAACGGTTTTGTCCATTTCTCATAGAAAGTTGGTGTTTTGGCATCGAAATAATCTCGGAAGCTTATACTCGTTAAATTTGTCATAGAAGAACAATAAAAAGAGTACTCCGAGCAACTTTGATGGTCCGAAGTTGCTCAACTCTCTCTATTTAGGAGCTTTTAACGGTTTTGTCCATTTGTAACTGAAAGTTGTTGTTTTGGCATCGAAATAATCTACGAAGCTTATATTCGTAACATTGGACATAGAAGAACAATAAAAAGTGTACACCGAGCAACTTTGATGGTCTGAAGTTGTCAACTCTCTCTGTGGTGGAGCTTTTAACGGTTTTGTCGATTTGTAACTGAAAGTTGTAGTTTTGGCATCGAAATAACCTACGAAGCTTATACTCGTAACATTGGACATAGAAGAACAATAAAAAGTGTACACCGAGCAACTTCGATGGTCCGAAGTTGCTCAACTCTCTCTATGGAGGAGCTTTTCACTGTTTTGTCCATTTGTAATAGAAAGTTGTTGTTTTGGCATCAAAATAATCTACGAAGCTTATACTCATAAAATTGGACATAGAAGAAATATAAAAAGTGTACACCGAGCAACTTTGATGGTCCGATATACTCGTAAAATTTGACATAGAAGAACAATAAAAAGTGTATACCGAGCAACTTTGATGGTCCGAAGTTTCTCAACTCTCTCTATTTAGGAGCTTTTAACGGTTTTCTCCATTTGTAACAGAAAGTTGTTGTTTTGGCATCGAAATTATCTACGAAGCTTATACTCGTAAAATTTGACATAGAAGAACAATAAAAAGTGTACACCAGGCAACTTTGATGGTCCGAAGTTGCTCAACTCTCTCTTTGGAGGAGCTTTTAACGGTTTTGTCCATTTGTAATAGAAAGTTGTTGTTTTGGCATCGAAATAATCTACGAAGCTTATACTCGTAAAATTTGACATAGAAGAACAACAAAAAGTGTACATGGAGCAACTTTGATGGTCCGAAGTTGCTCTACTCTCTCTATTGAGGAGCTTTTAACGGTTTTCTCCATTTGTAATAGAAAGTTGTTGTTTTGGCATCGAAATAATCTAGCAAGCTTATACTCGTAAAATTGGACATAGAAAAATAATAAAAAGGGTACACCGGGCAACTTTTATGGTTTGAAGTTGCTCAACTCTCGCTATAGAGGAGCTTTTAACGGTTTTGTCCATTTATCATAGAAAGTTGGTGTTTTGGCATCGAAATAATCTCGGAAGCTTATACTCGAAGAATTTGACATTGAAGAACAATAAAAAGCGTACATGGAGCAACTTTGATGGTCCGAAGTTGCTCAACTCTCTCTATTTATAAGCTTTTAACGGTTTTGTCCATTTGTCCTAGAAAGTTGGTGTTTTGGCATCGAAATAATCTCGGAAGCTTATACTCGTTAAATTAATCATAGAAAGTTGGTGGGCCGAAGTTGCTCAAAAAGTGTACACCGAGCATTTTTGATGGGCCGAAGTTGCTCAACTCTCTCTGTGGAAGAGCTTTTAACGATTTTGTCCATTTCTCATAGAAAGTTGGTGTTTTGGCAACGAAATAATCTCGGATGCTTATACTCGTAAAATTTGACATAGAAGAACAATAAAAAGGGTACTTCGAGCAACTTTGATATTCCGACGTTGCTCAACTCTCTGTATAGTGTTGGCTTTAACGGTTATGTCCATTCGTAATTGAAAGTTGTTGTTTTGACATCGAAATAATCTAGGATGCTTATATTTGTAAAATTGGACATAGAAGAACAATAAAAATTGTACACCGAGCATGTTTGATGGTCCGAAGTTGCTCAACTCTCTCTATTGAGGAGCTTTTAACGGTTTTGTCCATTTGTAATAGAAAGTTGTTGTTTTGGCATCGAAATAATCTAGCAAGCTTATACTCGTAAAATTGGACATAGAAGAACAATAAAAAGTGTACATGGAGCAACTTTGATGGTCCGAAGTTGTTCAACTCTCTCTATGGTGGAGCTTTTAACGGTTTTGTCCATTTGTAACTGAAAGTTGTTATTTTGGCATCGAAATAATCTACGAAGCTTATATTCGTAACATTGGACATAGAAGAACAATAAAAAGTGTACACCGAGCAACTTTGATGGTCTGAAGTTGTCAACTCTCTCTATCGTGGAGCTTTTAACGGTTTTGTCCATTTGTAACTTAAAGTTGTAGTTTTGGCATCGAAATAATCTACGAAGCTTATACTCGTAACATTGGACATAGAAGAACAATAAAAAGTGTTTACCGAGCAACTTCGATGGTCCGAAGTCGCTCAACTCTATCTATGGAGGAGCTTTTGACGGTTTTGTCCATTTGTAATAGAAAGTTGTTGTTTTGGCATCAAAATAATCTACGAAGCTTATACTCATAAAATTGGACATAGAAGAAATATAAAAAGTGTACACCGAGCAACTTTGATGGTCCGATATACTCGTAAAATTTGACATAGAAGAACAATAAAAAGTGTATACCGAGCAACTTTGATGGTCCGAAGTTTCTCAACTCTCTCTATTTAGGAGCTTTTAACGGTTTTCTCCATTTGTAACAGAAAGTTGTTGTTTTGGCATCGAAATTATCTACGAAGCTTATACTCGTAAAATTTGACATAGAAGAACAATAAAAAGTGTACACCAGGCAACTTTGATGGTCCGAAGTTGCTCAACTCTCTCTTTGGAGGAGCTTTTAACGGTTTTGTCCATTTGTAATAGAAAGTTGTTGTTTTGGCATCGAAATAATCTACGAAGCTTATACTCGTAAAATTTGACATAGAAGAACAACAAAAAGTGTACATGGAGCAACTTTGATGGTACGAAGTTGCTCTACTCTCTCTATTGAGGAGCTTTTAACGGTTTTCTCCATTTGTAATAGAAAGTTGTTGTTTTGGCATCGAAATAATCTAGCAAGCTTATACTCGTAAAATTGGACATAGAAAAATAATAAAAAGGGTACACCGGGCAACTTTTATGGTTTGAAGTTGCTCAACTCTCGCTATAGAGGAGCTTTTAACGGTTTTGTCCATTTATCATAGAAAGTTGGTGTTTTGGCATCGAAATAATCTCGGAAGCTTATACTCGAAGAATTTGACATTGAAGAACAATAAAAAGCGTACATGGAGCAACTTTGATGGTCCGAAGTTGCTCAACTCTCTCTATTTATAAGCTTTTAACGGTTTTGTCCATTTGTCCTAGAAAGTTGGTGTTTTGGCATCGAAATAATCTCGGAAGCTTATACTCGTTAAATTAATCATAGAAAGTTGGTGGGCCGAAGTTGCTCAAAAAGTGTACACCGAGCATTTTTGATGGGCCGAAGTTGCTCAACTCTCTCTGTGGAAGAGCTTTTAACGATTTTGTCCATTTCTCATAGAAAGTTGGTGTTTTGGCAACGAAATAATCTCGGATGCTTATACTCGTAAAATTGTACATAGAAGAACAATAAAAACTGTACACCGAGCAACTTTGATTGTACGAAGTTGCTCAACTCTCTCTATTTGGTAGTTTTTAACGGTTTTGTCCATTTGTCATATAAAGTTGGTGTTTTGGCATCGAAATAATAACAGAAGCTTATACTCGTAAAATTGGACATAGAAGAACAATAAAAAGTGTACACCGAGCAACTTTGATGGTCCGAAAGTTGCTCAACTCTTTATATGGAGGGGCCTTTAACGGTTTTGTTCATTTGTCATAGAAAGTCGGTGTTTTGGCATCGAAAAAATCTCGGCATCTTATACTCGTAAAATTTGACATAGAAGAACAATAAAAAGTGTATACCGAGCAACTTTGATGGTCCGAAGTTTCTCAACTCTCTCTATTTAGGAGCTTTTAACGGTTTTCTCCATTTGTAACAGAAAGTTGTTGTTTTGGCATCGAAATTATCTACGAAGCTTATACTCGTAAAATTTGACATAGAAGAACAATAAAAAGTGTACACCGGGCAACTTTGATGGTCCGAAGTTGCTCAACTCTCTCTTTGGAGGAGCTTTTAACGGTTTTGTCCATTTGTAATAGAAAGTTGTTGTTTTGGCATCGAAATAATCTAGCAAGCTTATACTCGTAAAATTGGACATAGAAAAATAATAAAAAGGGTACACCGGGCAACTTCTATGGTTTGAAGTTGCTCAACTCTCGCTATAGAGGAGCTTTTAACGGTTTTGTCCATTTATCATAGAGAGTTGGTGTTTTGGCATCGAAATAATCTCGGAAGCTTATACTCGAAGAATTTGACATAGAAGAACAATAAAAAGCGTACATGGAGCAACTTTGATGGTCCGAAGTTGCTCAACTCTCTCTATTTATAAGCTTTTAACGGTTTTGTCCATTTGTCCTAGAAAGTTGGTGTTTTGGCATCGAAATAATCTCGGAAGCTTATACTCGTTAAGTTTATCATAGAAAGTTGGTGGGCCGAAGTTGCTCAAAAAATGTACACCGAGCATTTTTGATGGGCCGAAGTTGCTCAACTCTCTCTGTGGAAGAGCTTTTAACGATTTTGTCCATTTCTCATAGAAAGTTGGTGTTTTGGCAACGAAATAATCTCGGATGCTTATACTCGTAAAATTTGACATAGAAGAACAATAAAAAGGGTACACGGAGCAACTTTGATGGTCCGAAGTTGCTCAACTCTCTTTATGGTGGAGCTTTTAACGGTTTTGTCCATTTGTCATAGAAAGTTGGTGTTTTGGCATCGAAATAATCTCGGAAGCTTATATTCGTAAAATTTGACATAGAAGAACAATAAAAAGGGTACACCGAGCAACTTTGATATTCCGACGTTGCTCAACTCTCTGTATAGTGTTGGCTTTAACGGTTATGTCCATTCGTAATTGAAAGTTGTTGTTTTGACATCGAAATAATCTAGGATGCTTATACTTGTAAAATTGGACATAGAAGAACAATAAAAATTGTACACCGAGCATGTTTGATGGTCTGAAGTTGCTCAACTCTCTCTATTGAGGAGCTTTTAACGGTTTTGTCCATTTGTAATAGAAAGTTGTTGTTTTGGCATCGAAATAATCTAGCAAGCTTATACTCGTAAAATTGGACATAGAAGAACAATAAAAAGTGTACAACGAGCAACTTTGATGGTCCGAAGTTGTTCAACTCTCTCTATGGTGGAGCTTTTAACGGTTTTGTCGATTTGTAACTGAAAGTTGTAGTTTTGGCATCGAAATAATCTACGATGCTTATACTCGTAACATTGGACATAGAAGAACAATAAAAAGTGTTTACCGAGCAACTTCGATGGTCCGAAGTCGCTCAACTCTATCTATGGAGGAGCTTTTGACGGTTTTGTCCATTTGTAATAGAAAGTTGTTGTTTTGGCATCAAAATAATCTACGAAGCTTATACTCATAAAATTGGACATAGAAGAAATATAAAAAGTGTACACCGAGCAACTTTGATGGTCCGATATACTCGTAAATTTTGACGTAGAAGAACAATAAAAAGTGTATACCGAGCAACTTTGATGGTCCGAAGTTTCTCAACTCTCTCTATTTAGGAGCTTTTAACGGTTTTCTCCATTTGTAACAGAAAGTTGTTGTTTTGGCATCGAAATTATCTACGAAGCTTATACTCGTAAAATTTGACATAGAAGAACAATAAAAAGTGTACACCAGGCAACTTTGATGGTCCGAAGTTGCTCAACTCTCTCTTTGGAGGAGCTTTTAACGGTTTTGTCCATTTGTAATAGAAAGTTGTTGTTTTGGCATCGAAATAATCTACGAAGCTTATACTCGTAAAATTTGACATAGAAGAACAACAAAAAGTGTACATGGAGCAACTTTGATGGTCCGAAGTTGCTCTACTCTCTCTATTGAGGAGCTTTTAACGGTTTTCTCCATTTGTAATAGAAAGTTGTTGTTTTGGCATCGAAATAATCTAGCAAGCTTATACTCGTAAAATTGGACATAGAAAAATAATAAAAAGGGTACACCGGGCAACTTTTATGGTTTGAAGTTGCTCAACTCTCGCTATAGAGGAGCTTTTAACGGTTTTGTCCATTTATCATAGAAAGTTGGTGTTTTGGCATCGAAATAATCTCGGAAGCTTATACTCGAAGAATTTGACATTGAAGAACAATAAAAAGCGTACATGGAGCAACTTTGATGGTCCGAAGTTGCTCAACTCTCTCTATTTATAAGCTTTTAACGGTTTTGTCCATTTGTCCTAGAAAGTTGGTGTTTTGGCATCGAAATAATCTCGGAAGCTTATACTCGTTAAATTATTCATAGAAAGTTGGTGGGCCGAAGTTGCTCAAAAAGTGTACACCGAGCATTTTTGATGGGCCGAAGTTGCTCAACTCTCTCTGTGGAAGAGCTTTTAACGATTTTGTCCATTTCTCATAGAAAGTTGGTGTTTTGGCAACGAAATAATCTCGGATGCTTATACTCGTAAAATTTGACATAGAAGAACAATAAAAAGGGTACTTCGAGCAACTTTGATATTCCGACGTTGCTCAACTCTCTGTATAGTGTTGGCTTTAACGGTTATGTCCATTCGTAATTGAAAGTTGTTGTTTTGACATCGAAATAATCTAGGATGCTTATATTTGTAAAATTGGACATAGAAGAACAATAAAAATTGTACACCGAGCATGTTTGATGGTCCGAAGTTGCTCAACTCTCTCTATTGAGGAGCTTTTAACGGTTTTGTCCATTTGTAATAGAAAGTTGTTGTTTTGGCATCGAAATAATCTAGCAAGCTTATACTCGTAAAATTGGACATAGAAGAACAATAAAAAGTGTACAACGAGCAACTTTGATGGTCCGAAGTTGTTCAACTCTCTCTATGGTGGAGCTTTTAACGGTTTTGTCCATTTGTAACTGAAAGTTGTTATTTTGGCATCGAAATATTCTACGAAGCTTATATTCGTAACATTGGACATAGAAGAACAATAAAAAGTGTACACCGAGCAACTTTGATGGTCTGAAGTTGTCAACTCTCTCTATCGTGGAGCTTTTAACGGTTTTGTCCATTTGTAACTTAAAGTTGTAGTTTTGGCATCGAAATAATCTACGAAGCTTATACTCGTAACGTTGGACATAGAAGAACAATAAAAAGTGTACACCGAGCAACTTCGATGGTCCGAAGTTGCTCAACTCTCTCTATGGTGGAGCTTTTAACGGTTTTGTCCATTTGTAATAGAAAGTTGTTGTTTTGGCATCGAAATAATCTACGAAGCTTATACTCGTAAAATTGTACATAGAAGAACAATAAAAACTGTACACCGAGCAACTTTGATTGTACGAAGTTGATCAACTCTCTCTATTTGGGAGTTTTTAACGGTTTTGTCCATTTGTCGTATAAAGTTGGTGTTTTGGCATCGAAATAATAACAGAAGCCTATACTCGTAAAATTGGACATAGAAGAACAATAAAAAGTGTACACCGAGCAACTTTGATGGTCCGAAGTTGCTCAACTCTTTATATGGAGGAGCCTTTAACGGTTTTGTCCATTTGTCATAGAAAGTTGGTATTTTGGCATCGAAAAAATCTCGGCATCTTATACTCGTAAAATTTGACATAGAAGAACAATAAAAAGTGTATACCGAGCAACTTTGATGGTCCGAAGTTTCTAAACTCTCTCTATTTAGGAGCTTTTAACGGTTTTCTCCATTTGTAACAGAAAGTTGTTGTTTTGGCATCGAAATTATCTACGAAGCTTATACTCGTAAAATTTGACATAGAAGAACAATAAAAAGTGTACACCGGGCAACTTTGATGGTCCGAAGTTGCTCAACTCTCTCTTTGGAGGAGCTTTTAACGGTTTTGTCCATTTGTAATAGAAAGTTGTTGTTTTGGCATCGAAATAATCTACGAAGCTTATACTCGTAAAATTTGACATAGAAGAACAACAAAAAGTGTACATGGAGCAACTTTGATGGTCCGAAGTTGCTCTACTCTCTCTATTGAGGAGCTTTTAACGGTTTTGTCCATTTGTAATAGAAAGTTGTTGTTTTGGCATCGAAATAATCTAGCAAGCTTATACTCGTAAAATTGGACATAGAAAAATAATAAAAAGGGTACACCGGGCAACTTCTATGGTTTGAAGTTGCTCAACTCTCGCTATAGAGGAGTTTTTAACGGTTTTGTCCATTTATCATAGAGAGTTGGTGTTTTGGCATCGAAATAATCTCGGAAGCTTATACTCGAAGAATTTGACATAGAAGAACAATAAAAAGCGTACATGGAGCAACTTTGATGGTCCGAAGTTTCTCAACTCTCTCTATTTATAAGCTTTTAACGGTTTTGTCCATTTGTCCTAGAAAGTTGGTGTTTTGGCAACGAAATAATCTCGGATGCTTATACTCGTAAAATTTGACATAGAAGAACAATAAAAAGGGTACACGGAGCAACTTTGATGGTCCGAAGTTGCTCAACTCTCTTTATGGTGGAGCTTTTAACGGTTTTGTCCATTTGTCATAGAAAGTTGGTGTTTTGGCATCGAAATAATCTCGGAAGCTTATATTCGTAAAATTTGACATAGAAGAACATTAAAAAGGGTACACCGAGCAACTTTGATATTCCGACGTTGCTCAACTCTCTGTATAGTGTTGGCTTTAACGGTTATGTCCATTCGTAATTGAAAGTTGTTGTTTTGACATCGAAATAATCTAGGATGCTTATACTTGTAAAATTGGACATAGAAGAACAATAAAAATTGTACACCGAGCATGTTTGATGGTCTGAAGTTGCTCAACTCTCTCTATTGAGGAGCTTTTAACGTTTTTGTCAATTTGTAATAGAAAGTTGTTGTTTTGGCATCGAAATAATCTAGCAAGCTTATACTCGTAAAATTGGACATAGAAGAACAATAAAAAGTGTACAACGAGCGACTTTGATGGTCCGAAGTTGTTCAACTCTCTCTATGGTGGAGCTTTTAACGGTTTTGTCCATTTGTAACTGAAATTTGTTATTTTGGCATCGAAATATTCTACGAAGCTTATATTCGTAACATTGGACATAGAAGAACAATAAAAAGTGTACACCGAGCAACTTTGATGGTCTGAAGTTGTCAACTCTCTCTATCGTGGAGCTTTTAACGGTTTTGTCCATTTGTAACTTAAAGTTGTAGTTTTGGCATCGAAATAATCTACGAAGCTTATACTCGTAACGTTGGACATAGAAGAACAATAAAAAGTGTACACCGAGCAACTTCGATGGTCTGAAGTTGCTCAACTCTCTCTATGGTGGAGCTTTTAACGGTTTTGTCCATTTGTAATAGAAAGTTGTTGTTTTGGCATCGAAATAATCTACGAAGCTTATACTCGTAAAATTGTACAAAGAAGAACAATAAAAACTGTACACCGAGCAACTTTGATTGTACGAAGTTGCTCAACTCTCTCTATTTGGTAGTTTTTAACGGTTTTGTCCATTTGTCATATAAAGTTGGTGTTTTGGCATCGAAATAATAACAGAAGCTTATACTCGTAAAATTGGACATAGAAGAACAATAAAAAGTGTACACCGAGCAACTTTGATGGTCCGAAGTTGCTCAACTCTTTATATGGAGGGGCCTTTAACGGTTTTGTTCATTTGTCATAGAAAGTCGGTGTTTTGGCATCGAAAAAATCTCGGCATCTTATACTCGTAAAATTTGACATAGAAGAACAATAAAAAGTGTATACCGAGCAACTTTGATGGTCCGAAGTTTCTCAACTCTCTCTATTTAGGAGCTTTTAACGGTTTTCTCCATTTGTAACAGAAAGTTGTTGTTTTGGCATCGAAATTATCTACGAAGCTTATACTCGTAAAATTTGACATAGAAGAACAATAAAAAGTGTACACCGGGCAACTTTGATGGTCCGAAGTTGCTCAACTCTCTCTTTGGAGGAGCTTTTAACGGTTTTGTCCATTTGTAATAGAAAGTTGTTGTTTTGGCATCGAAATAATCTAGCAAGCTTATACTCGTAAAATTGGACATAGAAAAATAATAAAAAGGGTACACCGGGCAACTTCTATGGTTTGAAGTTGCTCAACTCTCGCTATAGAGGAGCTTTTAACGGTTTTGTCCATTTATCATAGAGAGTTGGTGTTTTGGCATTGAAATAATCTCGGAAGCTTATACTCGAAGAATTTGACATAGAAGAACAATAAAAAGCGTACATGGAGCAACTTTGATGGTCCGAAGTTGCTCAACTCTCTCTATTTATAAGCTTTTAACGGTTTTGTCCATTTGTCCTAGAAAGTTGGTGTTTTGGCATCGAAATAATCTCGGAAGCTTATACTCGTTAAGTTTATCATAGAAAGTTGGTGGGCCGAAGTTGCTCAAAAAGTGTACACCGAGCATTTTTGATTGGCCGAAGTTGCTCAACTCTCTCTGTGGAAGAGCTTTTAACGATTTTGTCCATTTCTCATAGAAAGTTGGTGTTTTGGCAACGAAATAATCTCGGATGCTTATACTCGTAAAATTTGACATAGAAGAACAATAAAAAGGGTACACGGAGCAACTTTGATGGTCCGAAGTTGCTCAACTCTCTTTATGGTGGAGCTTTTAACGGTTTTGTCCATTTGTCATAGAAAGTTGGTGTTTTGGCATCGAAATAATCTCGGAAGCTTATATTCGTAAAATTTGACATAGAAGAACAATAAAAAGGGTACACCGAGCAACTTTGATATTCCGACGTTGCTCAACTCTCTGTATAGTGTTGGCTTTAACGGTTATGTCCATTCGTAATTGAAAGTTGTTGTTTTGACATCGAAATAATCTTGGATGCTTATACTTGTAAAATTGGACATAGAAGAACAATAAAAATTGTACACCGAGCATGTTTGATGGTCTGAAGTTGCTCAACTCTCTCTATTGAGAAGCTTTTAACGGTTTTGTCCATTTGTAATAGAAAGTTGTTGTTTTGGCATCGAAATAATCTAGCAAGCTTATACTCGTAAAATTGGACATAGAAGAACAATAAAAAGTGTACACCGAGCAACTTCGATGGTCTGAAGTTGCTCAACTCTCTCTATGGTGGAGCTTTTAACGGTTTTGTCCATTTGTAATAGAAAGTTGTTGTTTTGGCATCGAAATAATCTACGAAGCTTATACTCGTAAAATTGTACATAGAAGAACAATAAAAACTGTACACCGAGCAACTTTGATTGTACGAAGTTGCTCAACTCTCTCTATTTGGTAGTTTTTAACGGTTTTGTCCATTTGTCATATAAAGTTGGTGTTTTGGCATCGAAATAATAACAGAAGCTTATACTCGTAAAATTGGACATAGAAGAACAATAAAAAGTGTACACCGAGCAACTTTGATGGTCCGAAGTTGCTCAACTCTTTATATGGAGGGGCCTTTAACGGTTTTGTTCATTTGTCATAGAAAGTCGGTGTTTTGGCATCGAAAAAATCTCGGCATCTTATACTCGTAAAATTTGACATAGAAGAACAATAAAAAGTGTATACCGAGCAACTTTGATGGTCCGAAGTTTCTCAACTCTCTCTATTTAGGAGCTTTTAACGGTTTTCTCCATTTGTAACAGAAAGTTGTTGTTTTGGCATCGAAATTATCTACGAAGCTTATACTCGTAAAATTTGACATAGAAGAACAATAAAAAGTGTACACCGGGCAACTTTGATGGTCCGAAGTTGCTCAACTCTCTCTTTGGAGGAGCTTTTAACGGTTTTGTCCATTTGTAATAGAAAGTTGTTGTTTTGGCATCGAAATAATCTAGCAAGCTTATACTCGTAAAATTGGACATAGAAAAATAATAAAAAGGGTACACCCGGCAACTTCTATGGTTTGAAGTTGCTCAACTCTCGCTATAGAGGAGCTTTTAACGGTTTTGTCCATTTATCATAGAAAGTTGGTGTTTTGGCATCGAAATAATCTCGGAAGCTTATACTCGAAGAATTTGACATAGAAGAACAATAAAAAGCGTACATGGAGCAACTTTGATGGTCCGAAGTTGCTCAACTCTCTCTATTTATAAGCTTTTAACGGTTTTGTCCATTTGTCCTAGAAAGTTGGTGTTTTGGCATCGAAATAATCTCGGAAGCTTATACTCGTTAAGTTTATCATAGAAAGTTGGTGGGCCGAAGTTGCTCAAAAAGTGTACACCGAGCATTTTTGATGGGCCGAAGTTGCTCAACTCTCTCTGTGGAAGAGCTTTTAACGATTTTGTCCATTTCTCATAGAAAGTTGGTGTTTTGGCAACGAAATAATCTCGGATGCTTATACTCGTAAAATTTGACATAGAAGAACAACAAAAAGTGTACATGGAGCAACTTTGATGGTCCGAAGTTGCTCTACTCTCTCTATTGAGGAGCTTTTAACGGTTTTGTCCATTTGTAATAGAAAGTTGTTGTTTTGGCATCGAAATAATCTAGCAAGCTTATACTCGTAAAATTGGACAGAGAAAAATAATAAAAAGGGTACACCGGGCAACTTTTATGGTTTGAAGTTGCTCAACTCTCGCTATAGAGGAGCTTTTAACGGTTTTGTCCATTTATCATAGAAAGTTGGTGTTTTGGCATCGAAATAATCTCGGAAGCTTATACTCGAAGAATTTGACATAGAAGAACAATAAAAAGTGTACATGGAGCAACTTTGATGGTCCGAAGTTGGTCAACTCTCTCTATTTAGAACCTTTTAACGGTTTTGTCCATTTGTCCTAGAAAGTTGGTGTTTTGGCATCGAAATAATCTCGGAAGCTTATACTCGTTAAATTTATCCTAGAAGAACAATAAAAAGTGTACACCGAGCATTTTTGATGGGCCGAAATTGCTCAACTCTCTCTATGGAAGAGCTTTTAACGATTTTGTCCATTTCTCATAGAAAGTTGGTGTTTTGGCATCGAAATAATCTCGAAAGCTTATACTCGTTAAATTTGTCATAGAAGAACAATAAAAAGAGTACTCCGAGCAACTTTGATGGTCCAAAGTTTCTCAACTCTCTCTATTTAGGAGCTTTTAACTGTTTTGTCCATTTGTAATAGAAAGTTGTTGTTTTGGCATCGAAATAATCTACGAAGCTTATACTCGTAAAATTTGACATAGAAGAAGAATAAAAAGTGTACACCGAGCAACATTGATGGTCCGAAGTTGCCCAACTCTCTCTATTTAGAGGCTTTTAACGGTTTTGTCCATTTGTCATAGAAAGTTGGTGTTTTGGCATCGAAATAATCTCGGATGCTTATACTCGTAAAATTTGACATAGAAGAACAATAAAAAGTGTACACGGAGCAACTTTGATGGTCCGAAGTTGCTCTACTCTCTCTATGAAGAAGTTTTCAATGGTGTTTGTCCATTTGTAATGGAAAGTTGTTGTTTTGACATCGAAATAATCTAGGATGCTTATACTCGTAAAATTGGACATAGAAGAACAGTGAAAAGTGTACACCGAGCATGTTTGATGCTGCGAAGTTGCTCAACTCTCTCTGTGGAGGAGTTTTTAACGATTTTGTCCATTTCTCATAGAAAGTTGGTGTTTTGGCATCGAAATAATCTCTGAAGCTTATACTCGTTAAATTTGTCATAGAAGAACAATAAAAAGAGTACTCCGAGCAACTTTGATGGTCCGAAGTTGCTCAACTCTCTCTATTTAGGAGCTTTTAACTGTTTTGTCCATTTATAATAGAAAGTTGTTGTTTTGGCATCGAAATAATCTACGAAGCTTATACTCGTAAAATTTGACATAGAAGAACAATAAAAAGTGTACACCGAGCAACTTTGATGGTCCGAAGTTGCCCAACTCTCTCTATTTAGAGGCTTTTAACGGTTTTGTCCATTTGCCACAGAAAGTTGGTGTTTTGGCGTCGAAATAATCTCGGAAGCTTGTACTCGTTAAATTTATCATAGAAGAACAATAAAAAGTGTACACCGAGCATTTTTGATGGGCCGAAACTGCTCAACTCTCTCTGTGGAAGAGCTTTTAACGATTTTGTTCATTTCTCATAGAGAGTTGGTGTTCTGGCATCGAAATAATCTCGGATGCTTATACTCGTAAAATTTGACATAGAAGAACAATAAAAAGTGTACAAGGAGCAACTTTGATGGTCCGAAGTTGCTCAACTCTTTTTATGGAGGTGCTTTTAACGGTTTTGTCCATTTATCATAGAAAGTTGGTGTTTTGGCATCGAAATAATCTTGGAAGCTTATACTCGTTAAATTTGTCATAGAAGAACAATAAAAAGAGTACTCCGAGCAACTTTGATTGTCCGAAGTTGCCCAACTCTCTCTATTTAGAGGCTTTTAACGGTTTTGTCCATTTGTCATAGAAAGTTGGTGTTTTGGCATCAAAATAATCTCGGATGCTTACACTCGTAAAATTTGACATAGAAGAACAATAAAAAGTGTACACCGAGCAACTTTGATGGTCCGCAGTTGCCCAACTCTCTCTATTTAGAGGCTTTTAACGGTTTTGTCCATTTGTCATAGAAAGTTGGTGTTTTGGCATCGAAATAATCTCGGAAGCTTATACTCGTTAAATTTGTCATAGAAGAATAATAAAAAGAGTACTCCGAGCAACTTTGATGGTCCGAAGTTGCTCAACTCTCTCTATTTAGGAGCTTTTAACGGTTTTGTCCATTTGTAATAGAAAGTTGTTGTTTTGGCATCGAAATAATCTACGAAGCTTATACTCGTAAAATTTGACATAGAAGAATAATAAAAAGTGTACACCGAGCAACTTTGATGGTCCGAAGTTGCCCAACTCTCTCTATTTAGAGGCTTTTAACGGTTTTGTCCATTTGTCATAGAAAGTTGGTGTTTTGGCATCGAAATAATCTCGGATGCTTATACTCGTAAAATTTGACATAGAAGAACAATAAAAAGTGTACACGGAGCAACTTTGATGGTCCGAAGTTGCTCTACTCTCTCTATGAAGAAGTTTTCAATGGTGTTTGTCCATTTGTAATGGAAAGTTGTTGTTTTGACATCGAAATAATCTAGGATGCTTATACTCGTAAAATTGGACATAGAAGAACAATGAAAAGTGTACACCGAGCATGTTTGATGCTGCGAAGTTGCTCAACTCTCTCTGTGGAGGTGTTTTTAACGATTTTGTCCATTTCTCATAGAAAGTTGGTGTTTTGGCATCGAAATAATCTCTGAAGCTTATACTCGTTAAATTTGTCATAGAAGAACAATAAAAAGAGTACTCCGAGCAACTTTGATGGTCCGAAGTTGCTCAACTCTCTCTATTTAGGAGCTTTTAACTGTTTTGTCCATTTATAATAGAAAGTTGTTGTTTTGGCATCGAAATAATCTACGAAGCTTATACTCGTAAAATTTGACATAGAAGAACAATAAAAAGTGTACACCGAGCAACTTTGATGGTCCGAAGTTGCCCAACTCTCTCTATTTAGAGGCTTTTAACGGTTTTGTCCATTTGCCACAGAAAGTTGGTGTTTTGGCGTCGAAATAATCTCGGAAGCTTGTACTCGTTAAATTTATCATAGAAGAACAATAAAAAGTGTACACCGAGCATTTTTGATGGGCCGAAACTGCTCAACTCTCTCTGTGGAAGAGCTTTTAACGATTTTGTTCATTTCTCATAGAGAGTTGGTGTTCTGGCATCGAAATAATCTCGGATGCTTATACTCGTAAAATTTGACATAGAAGAACAATAAAAAGTGTACAAGGAGCAACTTTGATGGTCCGAAGTTGCTCAACTCTTTTTATGGAGGTGCTTTTAACGGTTTTGTCCATTTATCATAGAAAGTTGGTGTTTTGGCATCGAAATAATCTTGGAAGCTTATACTCGTTAAATTTGTCATAGAAGAACAATAAAAAGAGTACTCCGAGCAACTTTGATGGTCCGAAGTTGCCCAACTCTCTCTATTTAGAGGCTTTTAACGGTTTTGTCCATTTGTCATAGAAAGTTGGTGTTTTGGCATCAAAATAATCTCGGATGCTTACACTCGTAAAATTTGACATAGAAGAACAATAAAAAGTGTACACCGAGCAACTTTGATGGTCCGCAGTTGCCCAACTCTCTCTATTTAGAGGCTTTTAACGGTTTTGTCCATTTGTCATAGAAAGTTGGTGTTTTGGCATCGAAATAATCTCGGAAGCTTATACTCGTTAAATTTGTCATAGAAGAATAATAAAAAGAGTACTCCGAGCAACTTTGATGGTCCGAAGTTGCTCAACTCTCTCTATTTAGGAGCTTTTAACGGTTTTGTCCATTTGTAATAGAAAGTTGTTGTTTTGGCATCGAAATAATCTACGAAGCTTATACTCGTAAAATTTGACATAGAAGAACAATAAAAATTGTACACCGAGCAACTTTGATGGTCCGAAGTTGCTCAACTCTCTCTATTTAGAGGCTTTTAACGGTTTTGTCCATTTGTCATAGAAAGTTGGTGTTTTGGCATCGAAATAATCTCGGAAGCTTATACTCGTTAAATTTATCATAGAAGAACAATAAAAACTGTACACCGAGCAACTTTGATGGTCCAAAGTTTCTCAACTCTCTCTATTTAGGAGCTTTTAACTGTTTTGTCCATTTGTAATAGAAAGTTGTCGTTTTGGCATCGAAATAATCTACGAAGCTTATACTCGTAAAATTTGACATAGAAGAATAATAAAAAGTGTACACCGAGCAACTTTGATGGTCCGAAGTTGCCCAACTCTCTCTATTTAGAGGCTTTTAACGGTTTTGTCCATTTGTCATAGAAAGTTGGTGTTTTGGCATCGAAATAATCTCGGATGCTTATACTCGTAAAATTTGACATAGAAGAACAATAAAAAGTGTACACGGAGCAACTTTGATGGTCCGAAGTTGCTCTACTCTCTCTATGAAGAAGTTTTCAATGGTGTTTGTCCATTTGTAATGGAAAGTTGTTGTTTTGACATCGAAATAATCTAGGATGCTTATACTCGTAAAATTGGACATAGAAGAACAATGAAAAGTGTACACCGAGCATGTTTGATGCTGCGAAGTTGCTCAACTCTCTCTGTGGAGGTGTTTTTAACGATTTTGTCCATTTCTCATAGAAAGTTGGTGTTTTGGCATCGAAATAATCTCTGAAGCTTATACTCGTTAAATTTGTCATAGAAGAACAATAAAAAGAGTACTCCGAGCAACTTTGATGGTCCGAAGTTGCTCAACTCTCTCTATTTAGGAGCTTTTAACTGTTTTGTCCATTTATAATAGAAAGTTGTTGTTTTGGCATCGAAATAATCTACGAAGCTTATACTCGTAAAATTTGACATAGAAGAACAATAAAAAGTGTACACCGAGCAACTTTGATGGTCCGAAGTTGCCCAACTCTCTCTATTTAGAGGCTTTTAACGGTTTTGTCCATTTGCCACAGAAAGTTGGTGTTTTGGCGTCGAAATAATCTCGGAAGCTTGTACTCGTTAAATTTATCATAGAAGAACAATAAAAAGTGTACACCGAGCATTTTTGATGGGCCGAAACTGCTCAACTCTCTCTGTGGAAGAGCTTTTAACGATTTTGTTCATTTCTCATAGAGAGTTGGTGTTCTGGCATCGAAATAATCTCGGATGCTTATACTCGTAAAATTTGACATAGAAGAACAATAAAAAGTGTACAAGGAGCAACTTTGATGGTCCGAAGTTGCTCAACTCTTTTTATGGAGGTGCTTTTAACGGTTTTGTCCATTTATCATAGAAAGTTGGTGTTTTGGCATCGAAATAATCTCGGATGCTTATACTCGTAAAATTTGACATAGAAGAACAATAAAAAGTGTACACCGAGCAACTTTGATGGTCCGCAGTTGCCCAACTCTCTCTATTTAGAGGCTTTTAACGGTTTTGTCCATTTGTCATAGAAAGTTGGTGTTTTGGCATCGAAATAATCTCGGAAGCTTATACTCGTTAAATTTGTCATAGAAGAATAATAAAAAGAGTACTCCGAGCAACTTTGATGGTCCGAAGTTGCTCAACTCTCTCTATTTAAGAAGCTTTTAACGGTTTTGTCCATTTGTAATAGAAAGTTGTTGTTTTGGCATCGAAATAATCTACGAAGCTTATACTCGTAAAATTTGACATAGAAGAACAATAAAAATTGTACACCGAGCAACTTTGATGGTCCGAAGTTACTCAACTCTCTCTATTTAGAGGCTTTTAACGGTTTTGTCCATTTGTCATAGAAAGTTGGTGTTTTGGCATCGAAATAATCTCGGAAGCTTATACTCGTTAAATTTATCATAGAAGAACAATAAAAAGTGTACACCGAGCAACTTTGATGGTCCAAAGTTTCTCAACTCTCTCTATTTAGGAGCTTTTAACTGTTTTGTCCATTTGTAATAGAAAGTTGTCGTTTTGGCATCGAAATAATCTACGAAGCTTATACTCGTAAAATTTGACATAGAAGAATAATAAAAAGTGTACACCGAGCAACTTTGATGGTCCGAAGTTGCCCAACTCTCTCTATTTAGAGGCTTTTAACGGTTTTGTCCATTTGTCATAGAAAGTTGGTGTTTTGGCATCGAAATAATCTCGGATGCTTATACTCGTAAAATTTGACATAGAAGAACAATAAAAAGTGTACACGGAGCAACTTTGATGGTCCGAAGTTGCTCTACTCTCTCTATGAAGAAGTTTTCAATGGTGTTTGTCCATTTGTAATGGAAAGTTGTTGTTTTGACATCGAAATAATCTAGGATGCTTATACTCGTAAAATTGGACATAGAAGAACAATGAAAAGTGTACACCGAGCATGTTTGATGCTGCGAAGTTGCTCAACTCTCTCTGTGGAGGAGTTTTTAACGATTTTGTCCATTTCTCATAGAAAGTTGGTGTTTTGGCATCGAAATAATCTCTGAAGCTTATACTCGTTAAATTTGTCATAGAAGAACAATAAAAAGAGTACTCCGAGCAACTTTGATGGTCCGAAGTTGCTCAACTCTCTCTATTTAGGAGCTTTTAACTGTTTTGTCCATTTATAATAGAAAGTTGTTGTTTTGGCATCGAAATAATCTACGAAACTTATACTCGTAAAATTTGACATAGAAGAACAATAAAAAGTGTACACCGAGCAACTTTGATGGTCCGAAGTTGCCCAACTCTCTCTATTTAGACGCTTTTAACGGTTTTGTCCATTTGTCACAGAAAGTTGGTGTTTTGGCATCGAAATAATATCGGAAGCTTGTACTCGTTAAATTTATCATAGAAGAACAATAAAAAGTGTACACCGAGCATTTTTGATGGGCCGAAACTGCTCAACTCTCTCTGTGGAAGAGCTTTTAACGATTTTGTTCATTTCTCATAGAGAGTTGGTGTTCTGGCATCGAAATAATCTCGGATGCTTATACTCGTAAAATTTGACATAGAAGAACAATAAAAAGTGTACAAGGAGCAACTTTGATGGTCCGAAGTTGCTCAACTCTTTTTATGGAGGTGCTTTTAACGGTTTTGTCCATTTATCATAGAAAGTTGGTGTTTTGGCATCGAAATAATCTCGGATGCTTATACTCGTAAAATTTGACATAGAAGAACAATAAAAAGTGTACACCGAGCAACTTTGATGGTCCGCAGTTGCCCAACTCTCTCTATTTAGAGGCTTTTAACGGTTTTGTCCATTTGTCATAGAAAGTTGGTGTTTTGGCATCGAAATAATCTCGGAAGCTTATACTCGTTAAATTTGTCGTAGAAGAATAATAAAAAGAGTACTCCGAGCAACTTTGATGGTCCGAAGTTGCTCAACTCTCTCTATTTAAGAAGCTTTTAACGGTTTTGTCCATTTGTAATAGAAAGTTGTTGTTTTGGCATCGAAATAATCTACGAAGCTTATACTCGTAAAATTTGACATAGAAGAACAATAAAAATTGTACACCGAGCAACTTTGATGGTCCGAAGTTACTCAACTCTCTCTATTTAGAGGCTTTTAACGGTTTTGTCCATTTGTCATAGAAAGTTGGTGTTTTGGCATCGAAATAATCTCGGAAGCTTATACTCGTTAAATTTATCATAGAAGAACAATAAAAAGTGTACACCGAGCAACTTTGATGGTCCAAAGTTTCTCAACTCTCTCTATTTAGGAGCTTTTAACTGTTTTGTCCATTTGTAATAGAAAGTTGTCGTTTTGGCATCGAAATAATCTACGAAGCTTATACTCGTAAAATTTGACATAGAAGAATAATAAAAAGTGTACACCGACAACTTTGATAGTCCGAAGTTGCCCAACTCTCTCTATTTAGAGGCTTTTAACGGTTTTGTCCATTTGTCATAGAAAGTTGGTGTTTTGGCATCGAAATAATCTCGGATGCTTATACTCGTAAAATTTGACATAGAAGAACAATAAAAAGTGTACACGGAGCAACTTTGATGGTCCGAAGTTGCTCTACTCTCTCTATGAAGAAGTTTTCAATGGTGTTTGTCCATTTGTAATGGAAAGTTGTTGTTTTGACATCGAAATAATCTAGGATGCTTATACTCGTAAAATTGGACATAGAAGAACAATGAAAAGTGTACACCGAGCATGTTTGATGCTGCGAAGTTGCTCAACTCTCTCTGTGGAGGAGTTTTTAACGATTTTGTCCATTTCTCATAGAAAGTTGGTGTTTTGGCATCGAAATAATCTCTGAAGCTTATACTCGTT
Organism: Euonymus europaeus; assembly: GCA_963580455.1. NCBI lineage: Eukaryota > Viridiplantae > Streptophyta > Magnoliopsida > Celastrales > Celastraceae > Euonymus > Euonymus europaeus. Next base: position 7,826,158 of record OY756965.1, read on the forward strand.
AAATTTGTCATAGAAGAACAATAAAAGAGTACTCCGAGCAACTTTGATGGTCCAAAGTTGCTCAACTCTCTCTATTTAGGAGCTTTTAACTGTTTTGTCCATTTATAATAGAAAGTTGTTGTTTTGGCATCGAAATAATCTACGAAGCTTATACTCGTAAAATTTGACATAGAAGAACAATAAAAAGTGTACACCGAGCAACTTTGATGGTCCGAAGTTGCCCAACTCTCTCTATTTAGAGGCTTTTAACGGTTTTGTCCATTTGTCACAGAAAGTTGGTGTTTTGGCATCGAAATAATATCGGAAGCTTGTACTCGTTAAATTTATCATAGAAGAACAATAAAAAGTGTACACCGAGCATTTTTGATGGGCTGAAACTGCTCAACTCTCTCTGTGGAAGAGCTTTTAACGATTTTGTTCATTTCTCATAGAGAGTTGGTGTTCTGGCATCGAAATAATCTCGGATGCTTATACTCGTAAAATTTGACATAGAAGAACAATAAAAAGTGTACAAGGAGCAACTTTGATGGTCCGAAGTTGCTCAACTCTTTTTATGGAGGTGCTTTTAACGGTTTTGTCCATTTATCATAGAAAGTTGGTGTTTTGGCATCGAAATAATCTCGGATGCTTATACTCGTAAAATTTGACATAGAAGAACAATAAAAAGTGTACACCGAGCAACTTTGATGGTCCGCAGTTGCCCAACTCTCTCTATTTAGAGGCTTTTAACGATTTTGTCCATTTGTCATAGAAAGTTGGTGTTTTGGCATCTAAATAATCTCGGAAGCTTATACTCGTTAAATTTGTCATAGAAGAATAATAAAAAGAGTACTCCGAGCAACTTTGAAGGTCCGAAGTTGCTCAACTCTCTCTATTTAGGAGCTTTTAACGGTTTTGTCCATTTGTAATAGAAAGTTGTTGTTTTGGCATCGAAATAATCTACGAAGCTTATACTCGTAAAATTTGACATAAAAGAACAATAAAAATTGTACACCGAGCAACTTTGATGGTCCGAAGTTGCTCAACTCTCTCTATTTAGAGGCTTTTAACGGTTTTGTCCATTTGTCATAGAAAGTTGGTGTTTTGGCATCGAAATAATCTCGGAAGCTTATACTCGTTAAATTTATCATAGAAGAACAATAAAAAGTGTACACCGAGCATTTTTGATGGGCCGAAATTGCTCAACTCTCTCTATGGAAGAGCTTTTAACGATTTTGTCCATTTCTCATAGAAAGTTGGTGTTTTGGCATCGAAATAATCTCTGAAGCTTATACTCGTTAAATTTGTCATAGAAGAACAATAAAAAGAGTACTCCGAGCAACTTTGATGGTCCAAAGTTGCTCAACTCTCTCTATTTAGGAGCTTTTAACTGTTTTGTCCATTTATAATAGAAAGTTGTTGTTTTGGCATCGAAATAATCTACGAAGCTTATACTCGTAAAATTTGACATAGAAGAACAATAAAAAGTGTACACCGAGCAACTTTGATGGTCCGAAGTTGCCCAACTCTCTCTATTTAGAGGCTTTTAACGGTTTTGTCCATTTGTCACAGAAAGTTGGTGTTTTGGCATCGAAATAATATCGGAAGCTTGTACTCGTTAAATTTATCATAGAAGAACAATAAAAAGTGTACACCGAGCATTTTTGATGGGCTGAAACTGCTCAACTCTCTCTGTGGAAGAGCTTTTAACGATTTTGTTCATTTCTCATAGAGAGTTGGTGTTCTGGCATCGAAATAATCTCGGATGCTTATACTCGTAAAATTTGACATAGAAGAACAATAAAAAGTGTACAAGGAGCAACTTTGATGGTCCGAAGTTGCTCAACTCTTTTTATGGAGGTGCTTTTAACGGTTTTGTCCATTTATCATAGAAAGTTGGTGTTTTGGCATCGAAATAATCTCGGATGCTTATACTCGTAAAATTTGACATAGAAGAACAATAAAAAGTGTACACCGAGCAACTTTGATGGTCCGCAGTTGCCCAACTCTCTCTATTTAGAGGCTTTTAACGGTTTTGTCCATTTGTCATAGAAAGTTGGTGTTTTGGCATCTAAATAATCTCGGAAGCTTATACTCGTTAAATTTGTCATAGAAGAATAATAAAAAGAGTACTCCGAGCAACTTTGAAGGTCCGAAGTTGCTCAACTCTCTCTATTTAGGCGCTTTTAACGGTTTTGTCCATTTGTAATAGAAAGTTGTTGTTTTGGCATCGAAATAATCTACGAAGCTTATACTCGTAAAATTTGACATAGAAGAACAATAAAAATTGTACACCGAGCAACTTTGATGGTCCGAAGTTGCTCAACTCTCTCTATTTAGAGGCTTTTAACGGTTTTGTCCATTTGTCATAGAAAGTTGGTGTTTTGGCATCGAAATAATCTCGGAAGCTTATACTCGTTAAATTTATCATAGAAGAACAATAAAAAGTGTACACCGAGCATTTTTGATGGGCCGAAATTGCTCAACTCTCTCTATGGAAGAGCTTTTAACGATTTTGTCCATTTCTCATAGAAAGTTGGTGTTTTGGCATCGAAATAATCTCGAAAGCTTATACTCGTTAAATTTGTCATAGAAGAACAATAAAAAGATTACTCCGAGCAACTTTGATGGTCCAAAGTTTCTCAACTCTCTCTATTTAGGAGCTTTTAACTGTTTTGTCCATTTGTAATAGAAAGTTGTCGTTTTGGCATCGAAATAATCTACGAAGCTTATACTCGTAAAATTTGACATAGAAGAATAATAAAAAGTGTACACCGAGCAACTTTGATGGTCCGAAGTTGCCCAACTCTCTCTATTTAGAGGCTTTTAACGGTTTTGTCCATTTGTCATAGAAAGTTGGTGTTTTGGCATCGAAATAATCTCGGATGCTTATACTCGTAAAATTTGACATAGAAGAACAATAAAAAGTGTACACGGAGCAACTTTGATGGTCCGAAGTTGCTCTACTCTCTCTATGAAGAAGTTTTCAATGGTGTTTGTCCATTTGTAATGGAAAGTTGTTGTTTTGACATCGAAATAATCTAGGATGCTTATACTCGTAAAATTGGACATAGAAGAACAATGAAAAGTGTACACCGAGCATGTTTGATGCTGCGAAGTTGCTCAACTCTCTCTGTGGAGGAGTTTTTAACGATTTTGTCCATTTCTCATAGAAAGTTGGTGTTTTGGCATCGAAATAATCTCTGAAGCTTATACTCGTTAAATTTGTCATAGAAGAACAATAAAAAGAGTACTCCGAGCAACTTTGATGGTCCAAAGTTGCTCAACTCTCTCTATTTAGGAGCTTTTAACTGTTTTGTCCATTTATAATAGAAAGTTGTTGTTTTGGCATCGAAATAATCTACGAAGCTTATACTCGTAAAATTTGACATAGAAGAACAATAAAAAGTGTACACCGAGCAACTTTGATGGTCCGAAGTTGCCCAACTCTCTCTATTTAGAGGCTTTTAACGGTTTTGTCCATTTGTCACAGAAAGTTGGTGTTTTGGCATCGAAATAATCTCGGAAGCTTGTACTCGTTAAATTTATCATAGAAGAACAATAAAAAGTGTACACCGGGCATTTTTGATGGGCTGAAACTGCTCAACTCTCTCTGTGGAAGAGCTTTTAACGATTTTGTTCATTTCTCATAGAGAGTTGGTGTTCTGGCATCGAAATAATCTCGGATGCTTATACTCGTAAAATTTGACATAGAAGAACAATAAAAAGTGTACAAGGAGCAACTTTGACGGTCCGAAGTTGCTCAACTCTTTTTATGGAGGTGCTTTTAACGGTTTTGTCCATTTATCATAGAAAGTTGGTGTTTTGGCATCGAAATAATCTTGGAAGCTTATACTCGTTAAATTTGTCATAGAAGAACAATAAAAAGAGTACTCCGAGCAACTTTGATGGTCCGAAGTTGCCCAACTCTCTCTATTTAGAGGCTTTTAACGGTTTTGTCCATTTGTCATAGAAAGTTGGTGTTTTGGCATCGAAATAATCTCGGAAGCTTGTACTCGTTAAATTTATCATAGAAGAACAATAAAAAGTGTACACCGAGCATTTTTGATGGGCTGAAACTGCTCAACTCTCTCTGTGGAAGAGCTTTTAACGATTTTGTTCATTTCTCATAGAGAGTTGGTGTTCTGGCATCGAAATAATCTCGGATGCTTATACTCGTAAAATTTGACATAGAAGAACAATAAAAAGTGTACAAGGAGCAACTTTGACGGTCCGAAGTTGCTCAACTCTTTTTATGGAGGTGCTTTTAACGGTTTTGTCCATTTATCATAGAAAGTTGATGTTTTGGCATCGAAATAATCTTGGAAGCTTATACTCGTTAAATTTGTCATAGAAGAACAATAAAAAGAGTACTCCGAGCAACTTTGATGGTCCGAAGTTGCCCAACTCTCTCTATTTAGAGGCTTTTAACGGTTTTGTCCATTTGTCATAGAAAGTTGGTGTTTTGGCATCGAAATAATCTCGGATGCTTATACTCGTAAAATTTGACATAGAAGAACAATAAAAAGTGTACACCGAGCAACTTTGATGGTCCGCAGTTGCCCAACTCTCTCTATTTAGAGGCTTTTAACGGTTTTGTCCATTTGTCATAGAAAGTTGGTGTTTTGGCATCTAAATAATCTCGGAAGCTTATACTCGTTAAATTTGTCATAGAAGAATAATAAAAAGAGTACTCCGAGCAACTTTGAAGGTCCGAAGTTGCTCAACTCTCTCTATTTAGGAGCTTTTAGCGGTTTTGTCCATTTGTAATAGAAAGTTGTTGTTTTGGCATCGAAATAATCTACGAAGCTTATACTCGTAAAATTTGACATAGAAGAACAATAAAAATTGTACACCGAGCAACTTTGATGGTCCGAAGTTGCTCAACTCTCTCTATTTAGAGGCTTTTAACGGTTTTATCCATTTGTCATAGAAAGTTGGTGTTTTGGCATCGAAATAATCTCGGAAGCTTATACTCGTTAAATTTATCATAGAAGAACAATAAAAAGTGTACACCGAGCATTTTTGATGGGCCGAAATTGCTCAACTCTCTCTATGGAAGAGCTTTTAACGATTTTGTCCATTTCTCATAGAAAGTTGGTGTTTTGGCATCGAAATAATCTCGAAAGCTTATACTCGTTAAATTTGTCATAGAAGAACAATAAAAAGAGTACTCCGAGCAACTTTGATGGTCCAAAGTTTCTCAACTCTCTCTATTTAGGAGCTTTTAACTGTTTTGTCCATTTGTAATAGAAAGTTGTCGTTTTGGCATCGAAATAATCTACGAAGCTTATACTCGTAAAATTTGACATAGAAGAATAATAAAAAGTGTACACCGAGCAACTTTGATGGTCCGAAGTTGCCCAACTCTCTCTATTTAGAGGCTTTTAACGGTTTTGTCCATTTGTCATAGAAATTTGGTGTTTTGGCATCGAAATAATCTCGGATGCTTATACTCGTAAAATTTGACATAGAAGAACAATAAAAAGTGTACACGGAGCAACTTTGATGGTCCGAAGTTGCTCTACTCTCTCTATGAAGAAGTTTTCAATGGTGTTTGTCCATTTGTAATGGAAAGTTGTTGTTTTGACATCGAAATAATCTAGGATGCTTATACTCGTAAAATTGGACATAGAAGAACAATGAAAAGTGTACACCGAGCATGTTTGATGCTGCGAAGTTGCTCAACTCTCTCTGTGGAGGAGTTTTTAACGATTTTGTCCATTTCTCATAGAAAGTTGGTGTTTTGGCATCGAAATAATCTCTGAAGCTTATACTCGTTAAATTTGTCATAGAAGAACAATAAAAAGAGTACTCCGAGCAACTTTGATGGTCCAAAGTTGCTCAACTCTCTCTATTTAGGAGCTTTTAACTGTTTTGTCCATTTATAATAGAAAGTTGTTGTTTTGGCATCGAAATAATCTACGAAGCTTATACTCGTAAAATTTGACATAGAAGAACAATAAAAAGTGTACACCGAGCAACTTTGATGGTCCGAAGTTGCCCAACTCTCTCTATTTAGAGGCTTTTAACGGTTTTGTCCATTTGTCACAGAAAGTTGGTGTTTTGGCATCGAAATAATCTCGGAAGCTTGTACTCGTTAAATTTATCATAGAAGAACAATAAAAAGTGTACACCGAGCATTTTTGATGGGCTGAAACTGCTCAACTCTCTCTGTGGAAGAGCTTTTAACGATTTTGTTCATTTCTCATAGAGAGTTGGTGTTCTGGCATCGAAATAATCTCGGATGCTTATACTCGTAAAATTTGACATAGAAGAACAATAAAAAGTGTACAAGGAGCAACTTTGACGGTCCGAAGTTGCTCAACTCTTTTTATGGAGGTGCTTTTAACGGTTTTGTCCATTTATCATAGAAAGTTGGTGTTTTGGCATCGAAATAATCTTGGAAGCTTATACTCGTTAAATTTGTCATAGAAGAACAATAAAAAGAGTACTCCGAGCAACTTTGATGGTCCGAAGTTGCCCAACTCTCTCTATTTAGAGGCTTTTAACGGTTTTGTCCATTTGTCATAGAAAGTTGGTGTTTTGGCATCGAAATAATCTCGGAAGCTTGAACTCGTTAAATTTATCATAGAAGAACAATAAAAAGTGTACACCGAGCATTTTTGATGGGCTGAAACTGCTCAACTCTCTCTGTGGAAGAGCTTTTAACGATTTTGTTCATTTCTCATAGAGAGTTGGTGTTCTGGCATCGAAATAATCTCGGATGCTTATACTCGTAAAATTTGACATAGAAGAACAATAAAAAGTGTACAAGGAGCAACTTTGACGGTCCGAAGTTGCTCAACTCTTTTTATGGAGGTGCTTTTAACGGTTTTGTCCATTTATCATAGAAAGTTGATGTTTTGGCATCGAAATAATCTTGGAAGCTTATACTCGTTAAATTTGTCATAGAAGAACAATAAAAAGAGTACTCCGAGCAACTTTGATGGTCCGAAGTTGCCCAACTCTCTCTATTTAGAGGCTTTTAACGGTTTTGTCCATTTGTCATAGAAAGTTGGTGTTTTGGCATCGAAATAATCTCGGATGCTTATACTCGTAAAATTTGACATAGAAGAACAATAAAAAGTGTACACCGAGCAACTTTGATGGTCCGCAGTTGCCCAACTCTCTCTATTTAGAGGCTTTTAACGGTTTTGTCCATTTGTCATAGAAAGTTGGTGTTTTGGCATCTAAATAATCTCGGAAGCTTATACTCGTTAAATTTGTCATAGAAGAATAATAAAAAGAGTACTCCGAGCAACTTTGAAGGTCCGAAGTTGCTCAACTCTCTCTATTTAGGAGCTTTTACCGGTTTTGTCCATTTGTAATAGAAAGTTGTTGTTTTGGCATCGAAATAATCTACGAAGCTTATACTCGTAAAATTTGACATAGAAGAACAATAAAAATTGTACACCGAGCAACTTTGATGGTCCGAAGTTGCTCAACTCTCTCTATTTAGAGGCTTTTAACGGTTTTATCCATTTGTCATAGAAAGTTGGTGTTTTGGCATCGAAATAATCTCGGAAGCTTATACTCGTAAAATTTGACATAGAAGAACAATAAAAAGTGTACACGGAGCAACTTTGATGGTCCGAAGTTGCTCTACTCTCTCTATGGAAGAGCTTTTAACGATTTTGTCCATTTCTCATAGAAAGTTGGTGTTTTGGCATCGAAATAATCTCGAAAGCTTATACTCGTTAAATTTGTCATAGAAGAACAATAAAAAGAGTACTCCGAGCAACTTTGATGGTCCAAAGTTTCTCAACTCTCTCTATTTAGGAGCTTTTAACTGTTTTGTCCATTTGTAATAGAAAGTTGTCGTTTTGGCATCGAAATAATCTACGAAGCTTATACTCGTAAAATTTGACATAGAAGAATAATAAAAAGTGTACACCGAGCAACTTTGATGGTCCGAAGTTGCCCAACTCTCTCTATTTAGAGGCTTTTAACGGTTTTGTCCATTTGTCATAGAAATTTGGTGTTTTGGCATCGAAATAATCTCGGATGCTTATACTCGTAAAATTTGACATAGAAGAACAATAAAAAGTGTACACGGAGCAACTTTGATGGTCCGAAGTTGCTCTACTCTCTCTATGAAGAAGTTTTCAATGGTGTTTGTCCATTTGTAATGGAAAGTTGTTGTTTTGACATCGAAATAATCTAGGATGCTTATACTCGTAAAATTGGACATAGAAGAACAATGAAAAGTGTACACCGAGCATGTTTGATGCTGCGAAGTTGCTCAACTCTCTCTGTGGAGGAGTTTTTAACGATTTTGTCCATTTCTCATAGAAAGTTGGTGTTTTGGCATCGAAATAATCTCTGAAGCTTATACTCGTTAAATTTGTCATAGAAGAACAATAAAAAGAGTACTCCGAGCAACTTTGATGGTCCAAAGTTGCTCAACTCTCTCTATTTAGGAGCTTTTAACTGTTTTGTCCATTTATAATAGAAAGTTGTTGTTTTGGCATCGAAATAATCTACGAAGCTTATACTCGTAAAATTTGACATAGAAGAACAATAAAAAGTGTACACCGAGCAACTTTGATGGTCCGAAGTTGCCCAACTCTCTCTATTTAGAGGCTTTTAACGGTTTTGTCCATTTGTCACAGAAAGTTGGTGTTTTGGCATCGAAATAATCTCGGAAGCTTGTACTCGTTAAATTTATCATAGAAGAACAATAAAAAGTGTACACCGAGCATTTTTGATGGGCTGAAACTGCTCAACTCTCTCTGTGGAAGAGCTTTTAACGATTTTGTTCATTTCTCATAGAGAGTTGGTGTTCTGGCATCGAAATAATCTCGGATGCTTATACTCGTAAAATTTGACATAGAAGAACAATAAAAAGTGTACAAGGAGCAACTTTGACGGTCCGAAGTTGCTCAACTCTTTTTATGGAGGTGCTTTTAACGGTTTTGTCCATTTATCATAGAAAGTTGGTGTTTTGGCATCGAAATAATCTTGGAAGCTTATACTCGTTAAATTTGTCATAGAAGAACAATAAAAAGAGTACTCCGAGCAACTTTGATGGTCCGAAGTTGCCCAACTCTCTCTATTTAGAGGCTTTTAACGGTTTTGTCCATTTGTCATAGAAAGTTGGTGTTTTGGCATCGAAATAATCTCGGAAGCTTGTACTCGTTAAATTTATCATAGAAGAACAATAAAAAGTGTACACCGAGCATTTTTGATGGGCTGAAACTGCTCAACTCTCTCTGTGGAAGAGCTTTTAACGATTTTGTTCATTTCTCATAGAGAGTTGGTGTTCTGGCATCGAAATAATCTCGGATGCTTATACTCGTAAAATTTGACATAGAAGAACAATAAAAAGTGTACAAGGAGCAACTTTGACGGTCCGAAGTTGCTCAACTCTTTTTATGGAGGTGCTTTTAACGGTTTTGTCCATTTATCATAGAAAGTTGATGTTTTGGCATCGAAATAATCTTGGAAGCTTATACTCGTTAAATTTGTCATAGAAGAACAATAAAAAGAGTACTCCGAGCAACTTTGATGGTCCGAAGTTGCCCAACTCTCTCTATTTAGAGGCTTTTAACGGTTTTGTCCATTTGTCATAGAAAGTTGGTGTTTTGGCATCGAAATAATCTCGGATGCTTATACTCGTAAAATTTGACATAGAAGAACAATAAAAAGTGTACACCGAGCAACTTTGATGGTCCGCAGTTGCCCAACTCTCTCTATTTAGAGGCTTTTAACGGTTTTGTCCATTTGTCATAGAAAGTTGGTGTTTTGGCATCTAAATAATCTCGGAAGCTTATACTCGTTAAATTTGTCATAGAAGAATAATAAAAACAGTACTCCGAGCAACTTTGAAGGTCCGAAGTTGCTCAACTCTCTCTATTTAGGAGCTTTTAGCGGTTTTGTCCATTTGTAATAGAAAGTTGTTGTTTTGGCATCGAAATAATCTACGAAGCTTATACTCATAAAATTTGACATAGAAGAACAATAAAAATTGTACACCGAGCAACTTTGATGGTCCGAAGTTGCTCAACTCTCTCTATTTAGAGGCTTTTAACGGTTTTACCCATTTGTCATAGAAAGTTGGTGTTTTGGCATCGAAATAATCTCGGAAGCTTATACTCGTTAAATTTATCATAGAAGAACAATAAAAAGTGTACACCGAGCATTTTTGATGGGCCGAAATTGCTCAACTCTCTCTATGGAAGAGCTTTTAACGATTTTGTCCATTTCTCATAGAAAGTTGGTGTTTTGGCATCGAAATAATCTCGAAAGCTTATACTCGTTAAATTTGTCATAGAAGAACAATAAAAAGAGTACTCCGAGCAACTTTGATGGTCCAAAGTTTCTCAACTCTCTCTATTTAGGAGCTTTTAACTGTTTTGTCCATTTGTAATAGAAAGTTGTCGTTTTGGCATCGAAATAATCTACGAAGCTTATACTCGTAAAATTTGACATAGAAGAATAATAAAAAGTGTACACCGAGCAACTTTGATGGTCCGAAGATGCCCAACTCTCTCTATTTAGAGGCTTTTAACGGTTTTGTCCATTTGTCATAGAAATTTGGTGTTTTGGCATCGAAATAATCTCGGATGCTTATACTCGTAAAATTTGACATAGAAGAACAATAAAAAGTGTACACGGAGCAACTTTGATGGTCCGAAGTTGCTCTACTCTCTCTATGAAGAAGTTTTCAATGGTGTTTGTCCATTTGTAATGGAAAGTTGTTGTTTTGACATCGAAATAATCTAGGATGCTTATACTCGTAAAATTGGACGTAGAAGAACAATGAAAAGTGTACACCGAGCATGTTTGATGCTGCGAAGTTGCTCAACTCTCTCTGTGGAGGAGTTTTTATCGATTTTGTCCATTTCTCATAGAAAGTTGGTGTTTTGGCATCGAAATAATCTCTGAAGCTTATACTCGTTAAATTTGTCATAGAAGAACAATAAAAAGAGTACTCCGAGCAACTTTGATGGTCCAAAGTTGCTCAACTCTCTCTATTTAGGAGCTTTTAACTGTTTTGTCCATTTATAATAGAAAGTTGTTGTTTTGGCATCGAAATAATCTACGAAGCTTATACTCGTAAAATTTGACATAGAAGAACAATAAAAAGTGTACACCGAGCAACTTTGATGGTCCGAAGTTGCCCAACTCTCTCTATTTAGAGGCTTTTAACGGTTTTGTCCATTTGTCACAGAAAGTTGGTGTTTTGGCATCGAAATAATCTCGGAAGCTTGTACTCGTTAAATTTATCATAGAAGAACAATAAAAAGTGTACACCGAGCATTTTTGATGGGCTGAAACTGCTCAACTCTCTCTGTGGAAGAGCTTTTAACGATTTTGTTCATTTCTCATAGAGAGTTGGTGTTCTGGCATCGAAATAATCTCGGATGCTTATACTCGTAAAATTTGACATAGAAGAACAATAAAAAGTGTACAAGGAGCAACTTTGACGGTCCGAAGTTGCTCAACTCTTTTTATGGAGGTGCTTTTAACGGTTTTGTCCATTTATCATAGAAAGTTGGTGTTTTGGCATCGAAATAATCTTGGAAGCTTATACTCGTTAAATTTGTCATAGAAGAACAATAAAAAGAGTACTCCGAGCAACTTTGATGGTCCGAAGTTGCCCAACTCTCTCTATTTAGAGGCTTTTAACGGTTTTGTCCATTTGTCATAGAAAGTTGGTGTTTTGGCATCGAAATAATCTCGGATGCTTATACTCGTAAAATTTGACATAGAAGAACAATAAAAAGTGTACACCGAGCAACTTTGATGGTCCGCAGTTGCCCAACTCTCTCTATTTAGAGGCTTTTAACGGTTTTGTCCATTTGTCATAGAAAGTTGGTGTTTTGGCATCTAAATAATCTCGGAAGCTTATACTCGTTAAATTTGTCATAGAAGAATAATAAAAAGAGTACTCCGAGCAACTTTGAAGGTCCGAAGTTGCTCAACTCTCTCTATTTAGGAGCTTTTAACGGTTTTGTCCATTTGTAATAGAAAGTTGTTGTTTTGGCATCGAAATAATCTACGAAGCTTATACTCGTAAAATTTGACATAGAAGAACAATAAAAATTGTACACCGAGCAACTTTGATGGTCCGAAGTTGCTCAACTCTCTCTATTTAGAGGCTTTTAACGGTTTTGTCCATTTGTCATAGAAAGTTGGTGTTTTGGCATCGAAATAATCTCGGAAGCTTATACTCGTTAAATTTATCATAGAAGAACAATAAAAAGTGTACACCGAGCATTTTTGATGGGCCGAAATTGCTCAACTCTCTCTATGGAAGAGCTTTTAACGATTTTGTCCATTTCTCATAGAAAGTTGGTGTTTTGGCATCGAAATAATCTCGAAAGCTTATACTCGTTAAATTTGTCATAGAAGAACAATAAAAAGAGTACTCCGAGCAACTTTGATGGTCCAAAGTTTCTCAACTCTCTCTATTTAGGAGCTTTTAACTGTTTTGTCCATTTGTAATAGAAAGTTGTCGTTTTGGCATCGAAATAATCTACGAAGCTTATACTCGTAAAATTTGACATAGAAGAATAATAAAAAGTGTACACCGAGCAACTTTGATGGTCCGAAGTTGCCCAACTCTCTCTATTTAGAGGCTTTTAACGGTTTTGTCCATTTGTCATAGAAAGTTGGTGTTTTGGCATCGAAATAATCTCGGATGCTTATACTCGTAAAATTTGACATAGAAGAACAATAAAAAGTGTACACGGAGCAACTTTGATGGTCCGAAGTTGCTCTACTCTCTCTATGAAGAAGTTTTCAATGGTGTTTGTCCATTTGTAATGGAAAGTTGTTGTTTTGACATCGAAATAATCTAGGATGCTTATACTCGTAAAATTGGACATAGAAGAACAATGAAAAGTGTACACCGAGCATGTTTGATGCTGCGAAGTTGCTCAACTCTCTCTGTGGAGGAGTTTTTAACGATTTTGTCCATTTCTCATAGAAAGTTGGTGTTTTGGCATCGAAATAATCTCTGAAGCTTATACTCGTTAAATTTGTCATAGAAGAACAATAAAAAGAGTACTCCGAGCAACTTTGATGGTCCGAAGTTGCTCAACTCTCTCTATTTAGGAGCTTTTAACTGTTTTGTCCATTTATAATAGAAAGTTGTTGTTTTGGCATCGAAATAATCTACGAAGCTTATACTCGTAAAATTTGACATAGAAGAACAATAAAAAGTGTACACCGAGCAACTTTGATGGTCCGAAGTTGCCCAACTCTCTCTATTTAGAGGCTTTTAACGGTTTTGTCCATTTGCCACAGAAAGTTGGTGTTTTGGCGTCGAAATAATCTCGGAAGCTTGTACTCGTTAAATTTATCATAGAAGAACAACAAAAAGTGTACACCGAGCATTTTTGATGGGCCGAAACTGCTCAACTCTCTCTGTGGAAGAGCTTTTAACGATTTTGTTCATTTCTCATAGAGAGTTGGTGTTCTGGCATCGAAATAATCTCGGATGCTTATACTCGTAAAATTTGACATAGAAGAACAATAAAAAGTGTACAAGGAGCAACTTTGATGGTCCGAAGTTGCTCAACTCTTTTTATGGAGGTGCTTTTAACGGTTTTGTCCATTTCTCATAGAAAGTTGGTGTTTTGGCATCGAAATAATCTCTGAAGCTTATACTCGTTAAATTTGTCATAGAAGAACAATAAAAAGAGTACTCCGAGCAACTTTGATGGTCCGAAGTTGCTCAACTCTCTCTATTTAGGAGCTTTTAACTGTTTTGTCCATTTATAATAGAAAGTTGTTGTTTTGGCATCGAAATAATCTACGAAGCTTATACTCGTAAAATTTGACATAGAAGAACAATAAAAAGTGTACACCGAGCAACTTTGATGGTCCGAAGTTGCCCAACTCTCTCTATTTAGAGGCTTTTAACGGTTTTGTCCATTTGTCACAGAAAGTTGGTGTTTTGGCATCGAAATAATCTCGGAAGCTTGTACTCGTTAAATTTATCATAGAAGAACAATAAAAAGTGTACACCGAGCATTTTTGATGGGCTGAAACTGCTCAACTCTCTCTGTGGAAGAGCTTTTAACGATTTTGTTCATTTCTCATAGAGAGTTGGTGTTCTGGCATCGAAATAATCTCGGATGCTTATACTCGTAAAATTTGACATAGAAGAACAATAAAAAGTGTACAAGGAGCAACTTTGATGGTCCGAAGTTGCTCAACTCTTTTTATGGAGGTGCTTTTAACGGTTTTGTCCATTTATCATAGAAAGTTGTTGTTTTGGCATCGAAATAATCTTGGAAGCTTATACTCGTTAAATTTGTCATAGAAGAACAATAAAAAGAGTACTCCGAGCAACTTTGATGGTCCGAAGTTGCCCAACTCTCTCTATTTAGAGGCTTTTAACGGCTTTGTCCATTTGTCATAGAAAGTTGGTGTTTTGGCATCGAAATAATCTCGGATGCTTATACTCGTAAAATTTGACATAGAAGAACAATAAAAAGTGTACACCGAGCAACTTTGATGGTCCGCAGTTGCCCAACTCTCTCTATTTAGAGGCTTTTAACGGTTTTGTCCATTTGTCATAGAAAGTTGGTGTTTTGGCATCTAAATAATCTCGGAAGCTTATACTCGCTAAATTTGTCATAGAAGAATAATAAAAAAAGTACTCCGAGCAACTTTGAAGGTCCGAAGTTGCTCAACTCTCTCTATTTAGGAGCTTTTAACGGTTTTGTCCATTTGTAATAGAAAGTTGTTGTTTTGGCATCGAAATAATCTACGAAGCTTATACTCGTAAAATTTGACATAGAAGAACAATAAAAATTGTACACCGAGCAACTTTGATGGTCCGAAGTTGCTCAACTCTCTCTATTTAGAGGCTTTTAACGGTTTTGTCCATTTGTCATAGAAAGTTGGTGTTTTGGCATCGAAATAATCTCGGAAGCTTATACTCGTTAAATTTATCATAGAAGAACAATAAAAAGTGTACACCGAGCATTTTTGATGGGCCGAAATTGCTCAACTCTCTCTATGGAAGTGCTTTTAACGATTTTGTCCATTTCTCATAGAAAGTTGGTGTTTTGGCATCGAAATAATCTCGAAAGCTTATACTCGTTAAATTTGTCATAGAAGAACAATAAAAAGAGTACTCCGAGCAACTCTGATGGTCCAATGTTTCTCAACTCTCTCTATTTAGGAGCTTTTAACTGTTTTGTCCATTTGTAATAGAAAGTTGTTGTTTTGGCATCGAAATAATCTACGAAGCTTATACTCGTAAAATTTGACATAGAAGAATAATAAAAAGTGTACACCGAGCAACTTTGATGGTCCGAAGTTGCCCAACTCTCTCTATTTAGAGGCTTTTAACGGTTTTGTCCATTTATCATAGAAAGTTGGTGTTTTGGCATCGAAATAATCTCGGATGCTTATACTCGTAAAATTTGACATAGAAGAACAATAAAAAGTGTACAAGGAGCAACTTTGATATTCCGAAGTTGCTCTACTCTCTCTATGAAGAAGTTTTCAATGGTGTTTGTCCATTTGTAATGGAAAGTTGTTGTTTTGACATCGAAATAATCTAGGATGCTTATACTCGTAAAATTGGACATAGAAGAACAATGAAAAGTCTACACCGAGCATGTTTGATGCTGCGAAGTTGCTCAACTCTCTCTGTGGAGGAGTTTTTAACGATTTTGTCCATTTCTCATAGAAAGTTGGTGTTTTGGCATCGAAATAATCTCTGAAGCTTATACTCGTTAAATTTGTCATAGAAGAACAATAAAAAGAGTACTCCGAGCAACTTTGATAGTCCGAAGTTGCTCAACTCTCTCTATTTAGGAGCTTTTAACTGTTTTGTCCATTTATAATAGAAAGTTGTTGTTTTGGCATCGAAATAATCTACGAAGCTTATACTCATAAAATTTGACATAGAAGAACAATAAAAAGTGTACACCGAGCAACTTTGATGGTCCGAAGTTGCCCAACTCTCTCTATTTAGAGGTTTTTAACGGTTTTGTCCATTTGTCACAGAAAGTTGGTGTTTTGGCATCGAAATAATCTCGGAAGCCTATACTCGTTAAATTTATCATAGAAGAACAATAAAAAGTGTACACCGAGCATTTTTGATGGGCCGAAACTGCTCAACTCTCTCTGTGGAAGAGCTTTTAACGATTTTGTTCATTTCTCAAAGAGAGTTGGTGTTCTGGCATCGAAATAATCTCGGATGCTTATACTCGTAAAATTTGACATAGAAGAACAATAAAAAGTGTACATGGAGCAACTTTGATGGTCCGAAGTTGCTCAACTCTCTTTATGGAGGTGCTTTTAACAGTTTTGTCCATTTGTCATAGAAAGTTGGTGTTTTGGCATCGAAATAATCTCGGAAGCTTATACTCGTTAAATTTGTCATAGAAGAACAATAAAAAGAGTACACCGAGCAACTTTGATGGTCCGAAGTTGCACAACTCTCTCTATGGAGGAGCTTTTAACGGTTTTATTTATTTGTCATAGAAAGTTGGTGTTTTGGCATCGAAATAATCCCGGAAGCTTATACTCGAAGAATTTAACATAGAAGAACAATAAAAAGTGTACACTGAGCAACTTTGATGGTCCGAAGTTGCTCAACTCTCTCTATTTAGGAACTTTTAACGGTTTTGTCCATTTGTAATAGAAATTTGTTATTTTGGCATCGAAATAATCTACGAAGCTTATACTCGTAAAATTTGACATAGAAGAACATTAAAAAGTGTACACCGAGCAACTTTGATGGTCCGAAGTTGCCCAACTCTCTCTATTTAGAGGCTTTTAACGGTTTTGTCCATTTGTCATAGAAAGTTGGTGTTTTGGCATCGAAATAATCTCGGATGCTTATACTCGTAAAATTTGACATAGAAGAACAATAAAAAGTGTACACCGAGCAACTTTGATGGTCCGCAGTTGCCCAACTCTCTCTATTTAGAGGCTTTTAACGGTTTTGTCCATTTGTCATAGAAAGTTGGTGTTTTGGCATCTAAATAATCTCGGAAGCTTATACTCGTTAAATTTGTCATAGAAGAATAATAAAAAGAGTACTCCGAGCAACTTTGAAGGTCCGAAGTTGCTCAACTCTCTCTATTTAGGAGCTTTTAACGGTTTTGTCCATTTGTAATAGAAAGTTGTTGTTTTGGCATCGAAATAATCTACGAAGCTTATACTCGTAAAATTTGACATAGAAGAACAATAAAAATTGTACACCGAGCAACTTTGATGGTCCGAAGTTGCTCAACTCTCTCTATTTAGAGGCTTTTAACGGTTTTGTCCATTTGTCATAGAAAGTTGGTGTTTTGGCATCGAAATAATCTCGGAAGCTTATACTCGTTAAATTTATCATAGAAGAACAATAAAAAGTGTACACCGAGCATTTTTGATGGGCCGAAATTGCTCAACTCTCTCTATGGAAGAGCTTTTAACGATTTTGTCCATTTCTCATAGAAAGTTGGTGTTTTGGCATCGAAATAATCTCGAAAGCTTATACTCGTTAAATTTGTCATAGAAGAACAATAAAAAGAGTACTCCGAGCAACTTTGATGGTCCCAAGTTTCTCAACTCTCTCTATTTAGGAGCTTTTAACTGTTTTGTCCATTTGTAATAGAAAGTTGTCGTTTTGGCATCGAAATAATCTACGAAGCTTATACTCGTAAAATTTGACATAGAAGAATAATAAAAAGTGTACACCGAGCAACTTTGATGGTCCGAAGTTGCCCAACTCTCTCTATTTAGAGGCTTTTAACGGTTTTGTCCATTTGTCATAGAAAGTTGGTGTTTTGGCATCGAAATAATCTCGGATGCTTATACTCGTAAAATTTGACATAGAAGAACAATAAAAAGTGTACACGGAGCAACTTTGATGGTCCGAAGTTGCTCTACTCTCTCTATGAAGAAGTTTTCAATGGTGTTTGTCCATTTGTAATGGAAAGTTGTTGTTTTGACATCGAAATAATCTAGGATGCTTATACTCGTAAAATTGGACATAGAAGAACAATGAAAAGTGTACACCGAGCATGTTTGATGCTGCGAAGTTGCTCAACTCTCTCTGTGGAGGAGTTTTTAACGATTTTGTCCATTTCTCATAGAAAGTTGGTGTTTTGGCATCGAAATAATCTCTGAAGCTTATACTCGTTAAATTTGTCATAGAAGAACAATAAAAAGAGTACTCCGAGCAACTTTGATGGTCCGAAGTTGCTCAACTCTCTCTATTTAGGAGCTTTTAACTGTTTTGTCCATTTATAATAGAAAGTTGTTGTTTTGGCATCGAAATAATCTACGAAGCTTATACTCGTAAAATTTGACATAGAAGAACAATAAAAAGTGTACACCGAGCAACTTTGATGGTCCGAAGTTGCCCAACTCTCTCTATTTAGAGGCTTTTAACGGTTTTGTCCATTTGTCACAGAAAGTTGGTGTTTTGGCATCGAAATAATCTCGGAAGCTTGTACTCGTTAAATTTATCATAGAAGAACAATAAAAAGTGTACACCGAGCATTTTTGATGGGCTGAAACTGCTCAACTCTCTCTGTGGAAGAGCTTTTAACGATTTTGTTCATTTCTCATAGAGAGTTGGTGTTCTGGCATCGAAATAATCTCGGATGCTTATACTCGTAAAATTTGACATAGAAGAACAATAAAAAGTGTACAAGGAGCAACTTTGATGGTCCGAAGTTGCTCAACTCTTTTTATGGAGGTGCTTTTAACGGTTTTGTCCATTTATCATAGAAAGTTGGTGTTTTGGCATCGAAATAATCTTGGAAGCTTATACTCGTTAAATTTGTCATAGAAGAACAATAAAAAGAGTACTCCGAGCAACTTTGATGGTCCGAAGTTGCCCAACTCTCTCTATTTAGAGGCTTTTAACGGCTTTGTCCATTTGTCATAGAAAGTTGGTGTTTTGGCATCGAAATAATCTCGGATGCTTATACTCGTAAAATTTGACATAGAAGAACAATAAAAAGTGTACACGGAGCAACTTTGATGGTCCGAAGTTGCTCTACTCTCTCTATGAAGAAGTTTTCAATGGTGTTTGTCCATTTGTAATGGAAAGTTGTTGTTTTGACATCGAAATAATCTAGGATGCTTATACTCGTAAAATTGGACATAGAAGAACAATGAAAAGTGTACACCGAGCATGTTTGATGCTGCGAAGTTGCTCAACTCTCTCTGTGGAGGAGTTTTTAACGATTTTGTCCATTTCTCATAGAAAGTTGGTGTTTTGGCATCGAAATAATCTCTGAAGCTTATACTCGTTAAATTTGTCATAGAAGAACAATAAAAAGAGTACTCCGAGCAACTTTGATGGTCCGAAGTTGCTCAACTCTCTCTATTTAGGAGCTTTTAACTGTTTTGTCCATTTATAATAGAAAGTTGTTGTTTTGGCATCGAAATAATCTACGAAGCTTATACTCGTAAAATTTGACATAGAAGAACAATAAAAAGTGTACACCGAGCAACTTTGATGGTCCGAAGTTGCCCAACTCTCTCTATTTAGAGGCTTTTAACGGTTTTGTCCATTTGTCACAGAAAGTTGGTGTTTTGGCATCGAAATAATCTCGAAAGCTTGTACTCGTTAAATTTATCATAGAAGAACAATAAAAAGTGTACACCGAGCATTTTTGATGGGCTGAAACTGCTCAACTCTCTCTGTGGAAGAGCTTTTAACGATTTTGTTCATTTCTCATAGAGAGTTGGTGTTCTGGCATCGAAATAATCTCGGATGCTTATACTCGTAAAATTTGACATAGAAGAACAATAAAAAGTGTACAAGGAGCAACTTTGATGGTCCGAAGTTGCTCAACTCTTTTTATGGAGGTGCTTTTAACGGTTTTGTCCATTTATCATAGAAAGTTGGTGTTTTGGCATCGAAATAATCTTGGAAGCTTATACTCGTTAAATTTGTCATAGAAGAACAATAAAAAGAGTACTCCGAGCAACTTTGATGGTCCGAAGTTGCCCAACTCTCTCTATTTAGAGGCTTTTAACGGCTTTGTCCATTTGTCATAGAAAGTTGGTGTTTTGGCATCGAAATAATCTCGGATGCTTATACTCGTAAAATTTGACATAGAAGAACAATAAAAAGTGTACACCGAGCAACTTTGATGGTCCGCAGTTGCCCAACTCTCTCTATTTAGAGGCTTTTAACGGTTTTGTCCATTTGTCATAGAAAGTTGGTGTTTTGGCATCTAAATAATCTCGGAAGCTTATACTCGTTAAATTTGTCATAGAAGAATAATAAAAAGAGTACTCCGAGCAACTTTGAAGGTCCGAAGTTGCTCAACTCTCTCTATTTAGGAGCTTTTAACGGTTTTGTCCATTTGTAATAGAAAGTTGTTGTTTTGGCATCGAAATAATCTACGAAGCTTATACTCGTAAAATTTGACATAGAAGAACAATAAAAATTGTACACCGAGCAACTTTGATGGTCCGAAGTTGCTCAACTCTCTCTATTTAGAGGCTTTTAACGGTTTTGTCCATTTGTCATAGAAAGTTGGTGTTTTGGCATCGAAATAATCTCGGAAGCTTATACTCGTTAAATTTATCATAGAAGAACAATAAAAAGTGTACACCGAGCATTTTTGATGGGCCGAAATTGCTCAACTCTCTCTATGGAAGAGCTTTTAACGATTTTGTCCATTTCTCATAGAAAGTTGGTGTTTTGGCATCGAAATAATCTCGAAAGCTTATACTCGTTAAATTTGTCATAGAAGAACAATAAAAAGAGTACTCCGAGCAACTTTGATGGTCCAAAGTTTCTCAACTCTCTCTATTTAGGAGCTTCTAACTGTTTTGTCCATTTGTAATAGAAAGTTGTCGTTTTGGCATCGAAATAATCTACGAAGCTTATACTCGTAAAATTTGACATAGAAGAATAATAAAAAGTGTACACCGAGCAACTTTGATGGTCCGAAGTTGCCCAACTCTCTCTATTTAGAGGCTTTTAACGGTTTTGTCCATTTGTCATAGAAAGTTGGTGTTTTGGCATCGAAATAATCTCGGATGCTTATACTCGTAAAATTTGACATAGAAGAACAATAAAAAGTGTACACGGAGCAACTTTGATGGTCCGAAGTTGCTCTACTCTCTCTATGAAGAAGTTTTCAATGGTGTTTGTCCATTTGTAATGGAAAGTTGTTGTTTTGACATCGAAATAATCTAGGATGCTTATACTCGTAAAATTGGACATAGAAGAACAATGAAAAGTGTACACCGAGCATGTTTGATGCTGCGAAGTTGCTCAACTCTCTCTGTGGAGGAGTTTTTAACGATTTTGTCCATTTCTCATAGAAAGTTGGTGTTTTGGCATCGAAATAATCTCTGAAGCTTATACTCGTTAAATTTGTCATAGAAGAACAATAAAAAGAGTACTCCGAGCAACTTTGATGGTCCGAAGTTGCTCAACTCTCTCTATTTAGGAGCTTTTAACTGTTTTGTCCATTTATAATAGAAAGTTGTTGTTTTGGCATCGAAATAATCTACAAAGCTTATACTCGTAAAATTTGACATAGAAGAACAATAAAAAGTGTACACCGAGCAACTTTGATGGTCCGAAGTTGCCCAACTCTCTCTATTTAGAGGCTTTTAACGGTTTTGTCCATTTGTCACAGAAAGTTGGTGTTTTGGCATCGAAATAATCTCGGAAGCTTGTACTCGTTAAATTTATCATAGAAGAACAATAAAAAGTGTACACCGAGCATTTTTGATGGGCTGAAACTGCTCAACTCTCTCTGTGGAAGAGCTTTTAACGATTTTGTTCATTTCTCATAGAGAGTTGGTGTTCTGGCATCGAAATAATCTCGGATGCTTATACTCGTAAAATTTGACATAGAAGAACAATAAAAAGTGTACAAGGAGCAACTTTGATGGTCCGAAGTTGCTCAACTCTTTTTATGGAGGTGCTTTTAACGGTTTTGTCCATTTCTCATAGAAAGTTGGTGTTTTGGCATCAAAATAATCTCTGAAGCTTATACTCGTTAAATTTGTCATAGAAGAACAATAAAAAGAGTACTCCGAGCAACTTTGATGGTCCGAAGTTGCCCAACTCTCTCTATTTAGAGGCTTTTAACGGCTTTGTCCATTTGTCATAGAAAGTTGGTGTTTTGGCATCGAAATAATCTCGGATGCTTATACTCGTAAAATTTGACATAGAAGAACAATAAAAAGTGTACACCGAGCAACTTTGATGGTCCGCAGTTGCCCAACTCTCTCTATTTAGAGGCTTTTAACGGTTTTGTCCATTTGTCATAGAAAGTTGGTGTTTTGGCATCTAAATAATCTCGGAAGCTTATACTCGTTAAATTTGTCATAGAAGAATAATAAAAAGAGTACTCCGAGCAACTTTGAAGGTCCGAAGTTGCTCAACTCTCTCTATTTAGGAGCTTTTAACGGTTTTGTCCATTTGTAATAGAAAGTTGTTGTTTTGGCATCGAAATAATCTACGAAGCTTATACTCGTAAAATTTGACATAGAAGAACAATAAAAATTGTACACCGAGCAACTTTGATGGTCCGAAGTTGCTCAACTCTCTCTATTTAGAGGCTTTTAACGGTTTTGTCCATTTGTCATAGAAAGTTGGTGTTTTGGCATCGAAATAATCTCGGAAGCTTATACTCGTTAAATTTATCATAGAAGAACAATAAAAAGTGTACACCGAGCATTTTTGATGGGCCGAAATTGCTCAACTCTCTCTATGGAAGAGCTTTTAACGATTTTGTCCATTTCTCATAGAAAGTTGGTGTTTTGGCATCGAAATAATCTCGAAAGCTTATACTCGTTAAATTTGTCATAGAAGAACAATAAAAAGAGTACTCCGAGCAACTTTGATGGTCCAAAGTTTCTCAACTCTCTCTATTTAGGAGCTTCTAACTGTTTTGTCCATTTGTAATAGAAAGTTGTCGTTTTGGCATCGAAATAATCTACGAAGCTTATACTCGTAAAATTTGACATAGAAGAATAATAAAAAGTGTACACCGAGCAACTTTGATGGTCCGAAGTTGCCCAACTCTCTCTATTTAGAGGCTTTTAACGGTTTTGTCCATTTGTCATAGAAAGTTGGTGTTTTGGCATCGAAATAATCTCGGATGCTTATACTCGTAAAATTTGACATAGAAGAACAATAAAAAGTGTACACGGAGCAACTTTGATGGTCCGAAGTTGCTCTACTCTCTCTATGAAGAAGTTTTCAATGGTGTTTGTCCATTTGTAATGGAAAGTTGTTGTTTTGACATCGAAATAATCTAGGATGCTTATACTCGTAAAATTGGACATAGAAGAACAATGAAAAGTGTACACCGAGCATGTTTGATGCTGCGAAGTTGCTCAACTCTCTCTGTGGAGGAGTTTTTAACGATTTTGTCCATTTCTCATAGAAAGTTGGTGTTTTGGCATCGAAATAATCTCTGAAGCTTATACTCGTTAAATTTGTCATAGAAGAACAATAAAAAGAGTACTCCGAGCAACTTTGATGGTCCGAAGTTGCTCAACTCTCTCTATTTAGGAGCTTTTAACTGTTTTGTCCATTTATAATAGAAAGTTGTTGTTTTGGCATCGAAATAATCTACGAAGCTTATACTCGTAAAATTTGACATAGAAGAACAATAAAAAGTGTACACCGAGCAACTTTGATGGTCCGAAGTTGCCCAACTCTCTCTATTTAGAGGCTTTTAACGGTTTTGTCCATTTGCCACAGAAAGTTGGTGTTTTGGCGTCGAAATAATCTCGGAAGCTTGTACTCGTTAAATTTATCATAGAAGAACAATAAAAAGTGTACACCGAGCATTTTTGATGGGCCGAAACTGCTCAACTCTCTCTGTGGAAGAGCTTTTAACGATTTTGTTCATTTCTCATAGAGAGTTGGTGTTCTGGCATCGAAATAATCTCGGATGCTTATACTCGTAAAATTTGACATAGAAGAACAATAAAAAGTGTACAAGGAGCAACTTTGATGGTCCGAAGTTGCTCAACTCTTTTTATGGAGGTGCTTTTAACGGTTTTGTCCATTTCTCATAGAAAGTTGGTGTTTTGGCATCGAAATAATCTCTGAAGCTTATACTCGTTAAATTTGTCATAGAAGAACAATAAAAAGAGTACTCCGAGCAACTTTGATGGTCCGAAGTTGCTCAACTCTCTCTATTTAGGAGCTTTTAACTGTTTTGTCCATTTATAATAGAAAGTTGTTGTTTTGGCATCGAAATAATCTACGAAGCTTATACTCGTAAAATTTGACATAGAAGAACAATAAAAAGTGTACACCGAGCAACTTTGATGGTCCGAAGTTGCCCAACTCTCTCTATTTAGAGGCTTTTAACGGTTTTGTCCATTTGTCACAGAAAGTTGGTGTTTTGGCATCGAAATAATCTCGGAAGCTTGTACTCGTTAAATTTATCATAGAAGAACAATAAAAAGTGTACACCGAGCATTTTTGATGGGCTGAAACTGCTCAACTCTCTCTGTGGAAGAGCTTTTAACGATTTTGTTCATTTCTCATAGAGAGTTGGTGTTCTGGCATCGAAATAATCTCGGATGCTTATACTCGTAAAATTTGACATAGAAGAACAATAAAAAGTGTACAAGGAGCAACTTTGATGGTCCGAAGTTGCTCAACTCTTTTTATGGAGGTGCTTTTAACGGTTTTGTCCATTTATCATAGAAAGTTGTTGTTTTGGCATCGAAATAATCTTGGAAGCTTATACTCGTTAAATTTGTCATAGAAGAACAATAAAAAGAGTACTCCGAGCAACTTTGATGGTCCGAAGTTGCCCAACTCTCTCTATTTAGAGGCTTTTAACGGCTTTGTCCATTTGTCATAGAAAGTTGGTGTTTTGGCATCGAAATAATCTCGGATGCTTATACTCGTAAAATTTGACATAGAAGAACAATAAAAAGTGTACACCGAGCAACTTTGATGGTCCGCAGTTGCCCAACTCTCTCTATTTAGAGGCTTTTAACGGTTTTGTCCATTTGTCATAGAAAGTTGGTGTTTTGGCATCTAAATAATCTCGGAAGCTTATACTCGTTAAATTTGTCATAGAAGAATAATAAAAAGAGTACTCCGAGCAACTTTGAAGGTCCGAAGTTGCTCAACTCTCTCTATTTAGGAGCTTTTAACGGTTTTGTCCATTTGTAATAGAAAGTTGTTGTTTTGGCATCGAAATAATCTACGAAGCTTATACTCGTAAAATTTGACATAGAAGAACAATAAAAATTGTACACCGAGCAACTTTGATGGTCCGAAGTTGCTCAACTCTCTCTATTTAGAGGCTTTTAACGGTTTTGTCCATTTGTCATAGAAAGTTGGTGTTTTGGCATCGAAATAATCTCGGAAGCTTATACTCGTTAAATTTATCATAGAAGAACAATAAAAAGTGTACACCGAGCATTTTTGATGGGCCGAAATTGCTCAACTCTCTCTATGGAAGTGCTTTTAACGATTTTGTCCATTTCTCATAGAAAGTTGGTGTTTTGGCATCGAAATAATCTCGAAAGCCTATACTCGTTAAATTTGTCATAGAAGAACAATAAAAAGAGTACTCCGAGCAACTCTGATGGTCCAATGTTTCTCAACTCTCTCTATTTAGGAGCTTTTAACTGTTTTGTCCATTTGTAATAGAAAGTTGTTGTTTTGGCATCGAAATAATCTACGAAGCTTATACTCGTAAAATTTGACATAGAAGAATAATAAAAAGTGTACACCGAGCAACTTTGATGGTCCGAAGTTGCCCAACTCTCTCTATTTAGAGGCTTTTAACGGTTTTGTCCATTTATCATAGAAAGTTGGTGTTTTGGCATCGAAATAATCTCGGATGCTTATACTCGTAAAATTTGACATAGAAGAACAATAAAAAGTGTACAAGGAGCAACTTTGATATTCCGAAGTTGCTCTACTCTCTCTATGAAGAAGTTTTCAATGGTGTTTGTCCATTTGTAATGGAAAGTTGTTGTTTTGACATCGAAATAATCTAGGATGCTTATACTCGTAAAATTGGACATAGAAGAACAATGAAAAGTCTACACCGAGCATGTTTGATGCTGCGAAGTTGCTCAACTCTCTCTGTGGAGGAGTTTTTAACGATTTTGTCCATTTCTCATAGAAAGTTGGTGTTTTGGCATCGAAATAATCTCTGAAGCTTATACTCGTTAAATTTGTCATAGAAGAACAATAAAAAGAGTACTCCGAGCAACTTTGATAGTCCGAAGTTGCTCAACTCTCTCTATTTAGGAGCTTTTAACTGTTTTGTCCATTTATAATAGAAAGTTGTTGTTTTGGCATCGAAATAATCTACGAAGCCTATACTCATAAAATTTGACATAGAAGAACAATAAAAAGTGTACACCGAGCAACTTTGATGGTCCGAAGTTGCCCAACTCTCTCTATTTAGAGGTTTTTAACGGTTTTGTCCATTTGTCACAGAAAGTTGGTGTTTTGGCATCGAAATAATCTCGGAAGCCTATACTCGTTAAATTTATCATAGAAGAACAATAAAAAGTGTACACCGAGCATTTTTGATGGGCCGAAACTGCTCAACTCTCTCTGTGGAAGAGCTTTTAACGATTTTGTTCATTTCTCAAAGAGAGTTGGTGTTCTGGCATCGAAATAATCTCGGATGCTTATACTCGTAAAATTTGACATAGAAGAACAATAAAAAGTGTACATGGAGCAACTTTGATGGTCCGAAGTTGCTCAACTCTCTTTATGGAGGTGCTTTTAACAGTTTTGTCCATTTGTCATAGAAAGTTGGTGTTTTGGCATCGAAATAATCTCGGAAGCTTATACTCGTTAAATTTGTCATAGAAGAACAATAAAAAGAGTACACCGAGCAACTTTGATGGTCCGAAGTTGCACAACTCTCTCTATGGAGGAGCTTTTAACGGTTTTATTTATTTGTCATAGAAAGTTGGTGTTTTGGCATCGAAATAATCCCGGAAGCTTATACTCGAAGAATTTAACATAGAAGAACAATAAAAAGTGTACACTGAGCAACTTTGATGGTCCGAAGTTGCTCAACTCTCTCTATTTAGGAACTTTTAACGGTTTTGTCCATTTGTAATAGAAATTTGTTATTTTGGCATCGAAATAATCTACGAAGCTTATACTCGTAAAATTTGACATAGAAGAACATTAAAAAGTGTACACCGAGCAACTTTGATGGTCCGAAGTTGCCCAACTCTCTCTATTTAGAGGCTTTTAACGGTTTTGTCCATTTGTCATAGAAAGTTGGTGTTTTGGCATCGAAATAATCTCGGATGCTTATACTCGTAAAATTTGACATAGAAGAACAATAAAAAGTGTACACGGAGCAACTTTGATGGTCCGAAGTTGCTCTACTCTCTCTATGAAGAAGTTTTCAATGGTGTTTGTCCATTTGTAATGGAAAGTTGTTGTTTTGACATCGAAATAATCTAGGATGCTTATACTCGTAAAATTGGACATAGAAGAACAATGAAAAGTGTACACCGAGCATGTTTGATGCTGCGAAGTTGCTCAACTCTCTCTGTGGAGGAGTTTTTAACGATTTTGTCCATTTCTCATAGAAAGTTGGTGTTTTGGCATCGAAATAATCTCTGAAGCTTATACTCGTTAAATTTGTCATAGAAGAACAATAAAAAGAGTACTCCGAGCAACTTTGATGGTCCGAAGTTGCTCAACTCTCTCTATTTAGGAGCTTTTAACTGTTTTGTCCATTTATAATAGAAAGTTGTTGTTTTGGCATCGAAATAATCTACGAAGCTTATACTCGTAAAATTTGACATAGAAGAACAATAAAAAGTGTACACCGAGCAACTTTGATGGTCCGAAGTTGCCCAACTCTCTCTATTTAGAGGCTTTTAACGGTTTTGTCCATTTGTCACAGAAAGTTGGTGTTTTGGCATCGAAATAATCTCGGAAGCTTGTACTCGTTAAATTTATCATAGAAGAACAATAAAAAGTGTACACCGAGCATTTTTGATGGGCTGAAACTGCTCAACTCTCTCTGTGGAAGAGCTTTTAACGATTTTGTTCATTTCTCATAGAGAGTTGGTGTTCTGGCATCGAAATAATCTCGGATGCTTATACTCGTAAAATTTGACATAGAAGAACAATAAAAAGTGTACAAGGAGCAACTTTGATGGTCCGAAGTTGCTCAACTCTTTTTATGGAGGTGCTTTTAACGGTTTTGTCCATTTATCATAGAAAGTTGGTGTTTTGGCATCGAAATAATCTTGGAAGCTTATACTCGTTAAATTTGTCATAGAAGAACAATAAAAAGAGTACACCGAGCAACTTTGATGGTCCGAAGTTGCACAACTCTCTCTATGGAGGAGCTTTTAACGGTTTTATTTATTTGTCATAGAAAGTTGGTGTTTTGGCATCGAAATAATCCCGGAAGCTTATACTCGAAGAATTTAACATAGAAGAACAATAAAAAGTGTACACTGAGCAACTTGGATGGTCCGAAGTTGCTCAACTCTCTCTATTTAGGAACTTTTAACGGTTTTGTCCATTTGTAATAGAAATTTGTTATTTTGGCATCGAAATAATCTACGAAGCTTATACTCGTAAAATTTGACATAGAAGAACATTAAAAAGTGTACACCGAGCAACTTTGATGGTCCGAAGTTGCCCAACTCTCTCTATTTAGAGGCTTTTAACGGTTTTGTCCATTTGTCATAGAAAGTTGGTGTTTTGGCATCGAAATAATCTCGGATGCTTATACTCGTAAAATTTGACATAGAAGAACAATAAAAAGTGTACACGGAGCAACTTTGATGGTCCGAAGTTGCTCTACTCTCTCTATGAAGAAGTTTTCAATGGTGTTTGTCCATTTGTAATGGAAAGTTGTTGTTTTGACATCGAAATAATCTAGGATGCTTATACTCGTAAAATTGGACATAGAAGAACAATGAAAAGTGTACACCGAGCATGTTTGATGCTGCGAAGTTGCTCAACTCTCTCTGTGGAGGAGTTTTTAACGATTTTGTCCATTTCTCATAGAAAGTTGGTGTTTTGGCATCGAAATAATCTCTGAAGCTTATACTCGTTAAATTTGTCATAGAAGAACAATAAAAAGAGTACTCCGAGCAACTTTGATGGTCCGAAGTTGCTCAACTCTCTCTATTTAGGAGCTTTTAACTGTTTTGTCCATTTATAATAGAAAGTTGTTGTTTTGGCATCGAAATAATCTACGAAGCTTATACTCGTAAAATTTGACATAGAAGAACAATAAAAAGTGTACACCGAGCAACTTTGATGGTCCGAAGTTGCCCAACTCTCTCTATTTAGAGGCTTTTAACGGTTTTGTCCATTTGCCACAGAAAGTTGGTGTTTTGGCGTCGAAATAATCTCGGAAGCTTGTACTCGTTAAATTTATCATAGAAGAACAATAAAAAGTGTACACCGAGCATTTTTGATGGGCCGAAACTGCTCAACTCTCTCTGTGGAAGAGCTTTTAACGATTTTGTTCATTTCTCATAGAGAGTTGGTGTTCTGGCATCGAAATAATCTCGGATGCTTATACTCGTAAAATTTGACATAGAAAAACAATAAAAAGTGTACAAGGAGCAACTTTGATGGTCCGAAGTTGCTCAACTCTTTTTATGGAGGTGCTTTTAACGGTTTTGTCCATTTCTCATAGAAAGTTGGTGTTTTGGCATCGAAATAATCTCTGAAGCTTATACTCGTTAAATTTGTCATAGAAGAACAATAAAAAGAGTACTCCGAGCAACTTTGATGGTCCGAAGTTGCTCAACTCTCTCTATTTAGGAGCTTTTAACTGTTTTGTCCATTTATAATAGAAAGTTGTTGTTTTGGCATCGAAATAATCTACGAAGCTTATACTCGTAAAATTTGACATAGAAGAACAATAAAAAGTGTACACCGAGCAACTTTGATGGTCCGAAGTTGCCCAACTCTCTCTATTTAGAGGCTTTTAACGGTTTTGTCCATTTGTCACAGAAAGTTGGTGTTTTGGCATCGAAATAATCTCGGAAGCTTGTACTCGTTAAATTTATCATAGAAGAACAATAAAAAGTGTACACCGAGCATTTTTGATGGGCTGAAACTGCTCAACTCTCTCTGTGGAAGAGCTTTTAACGATTTTGTTCATTTCTCATAGAGAGTTGGTGTTCTGGCATCGAAATAATCTCGGATGCTTATACTCGTAAAATTTGACATAGAAGAACAATAAAAAGTGTACAAGGAGCAACTTTGATGGTCCGAAGTTGCTCAACTCTTTTTATGGAGGTGCTTTTAACGGTTTTGTCCATTTATCATAGAAAGTTGTTGTTTTGGCATCGAAATAATCTTGGAAGCTTATACTCGTTAAATTTGTCATAGAAGAACAATAAAAAGAGTACTCCGAGCAACTTTGATGGTCCGAAGTTGCCCAACTCTCTCTATTTAGAGGCTTTTAACGGCTTTGTCCATTTGTCATAGAAAGTTGGTGTTTTGGCATCGAAATAATCTCGGATGCTTATACTCGTAAAATTTGACATAGAAGAACAATAAAAAGTGTACACCGAGCAACTTTGATGGTCCGCAGTTGCCCAACTCTCTCTATTTAGAGGCTTTTAACGGTTTTGTCCATTTGTCATAGAAAGTTGGTGTTTTGGCATCTAAATAATCTCGGAAGCTTATACTCGTTAAATTTGTCATAGAAGAATAATAAAAAGAGTACTCCGAGCAACTTTGAAGGTCCGAAGTTGCTCAACTCTCTCTATTTAGGAGCTTTTAACGGTTTTGTCCATTTGTAATAGAAAGTTGTTGTTTTGGCATCGAAATAATCTACGAAGCTTATACTCGTAAAATTTGACATAGAAGAACAATAAAAATTGTACACCGAGCAACTTTGATGGTCCGAAGTTGCTCAACTCTCTCTATTTAGAGGCTTTTAACGGTTTTGTCCATTTGTCATAGAAAGTTGGTGTTTTGGCATCGAAATAATCTCGGAAGCTTATACTCGTTAAATTTATCATAGAAGAACAATAAAAAGTGTACACCGAGCATTTTTGATGGGCCGAAATTGCTCAACTCTCTCTATGGAAGTGCTTTTAACGATTTTGTCCATTTCTCATAGAAAGTTGGTGTTTTGGCATCGAAATAATCTCGAAAGCCTATACTCGTTAAATTTGTCATAGAAGAACAATAAAAAGAGTACTCCGAGCAACTCTGATGGTCCAATGTTTCTCAACTCTCTCTATTTAGGAGCTTTTAACTGTTTTGTCCATTTGTAATAGAAAGTTGTTGTTTTGGCATCGAAATAATCTACGAAGCTTATACTCGTAAAATTTGACATAGAAGAATAATAAAAAGTGTACACCGAGCAACTTTGATGGTCCGAAGTTGCCCAACTCTCTCTATTTAGAGGCTTTTAACGGTTTTGTCCATTTATCATAGAAAGTTGGTGTTTTGGCATCGAAATAATCTCGGATGCTTATACTCGTAAAATTTGACATAGAAGAACAATAAAAAGTGTACAAGGAGCAACTTTGATATTCCGAAGTTGCTCTACTCTCTCTATGAAGAAGTTTTCAATGGTGTTTGTCCATTTGTAATGGAAAGTTGTTGTTTTGACATCGAAATAATCTAGGATGCTTATACTCGTAAAATTGGACATAGAAGAACAATGAAAAGTCTACACCGAGCATGTTTGATGCTGCGAAGTTGCTCAACTCTCTCTGTGGAGGAGTTTTTAACGATTTTGTCCATTTCTCATAGAAAGTTGGTGTTTTGGCATCGAAATAATCTCTGAAGCTTATACTCGTTAAATTTGTCATAGAAGAACAATAAAAAGAGTACTCCGAGCAACTTTGATAGTCCGAAGTTGCTCAACTCTCTCTATTTAGGAGCTTTTAACTGTTTTGTCCATTTATAATAGAAAGTTGTTGTTTTGGCATCGAAATAATCTACGAAGCTTATACTCATAAAATTTGACATAGAAGAACAATAAAAAGTGTACACCGAGCAACTTTGATGGTCCGAAGTTGCCCAACTCTCTCTATTTAGAGGTTTTTAACGGTTTTGTCCATTTGTCACAGAAAGTTGGTGTTTTGGCATCGAAATAATCTCGGAAGCCTATACTCGTTAAATTTATCATAGAAGAACAATAAAAAGTGTACACCGAGCATTTTTGATGGGCCGAAACAGCTCAACTCTCTCTGTGGAAGAGCTTTTAACGATTTTGTTCATTTCTCAAAGAGAGTTGGTGTTCTGGCATCGAAATAATCTCGGATGCTTATACTCGTAAAATTTGACATAGAAGAACAATAAAAAGTGTACATGGAGCAACTTTGATGGTCCGAAGTTGCTCAACTCTCTTTATGGAGGTGCTTTTAACAGTTTTGTCCATTTGTCATAGAAAGTTGGTGTTTTGGCATCGAAATAATCTCGGAAGCTTATACTCGTTAAATTTGTCATAGAAGAACAATAAAAAGAGTACACCGAGCAACTTTGATGGTCCGAAGTTGCACAACTCTCTCTATGGAGGAGCTTTTAACGGTTTTATTTATTTGTCATAGAAAGTTGGTGTTTTGGCATCGAAATAATCCCGGAAGCTTATACTCGAAGAATTTAACATAGAAGAACAATAAAAAGTGTACACTGAGCAACTTTGATGGTCCGAAGTTGCTCAACTCTCTCTATTTAGGAACTTTTAACGGTTTTGTCCATTTGTAATAGAAATTTGTTATTTTGGCATCGAAATAATCTACGAAGCTTATACTCGTAAAATTTGACATAGAAGAACATTAAAAAGTGTACACCGAGCAACTTTGATGGTCCGAAGTTGCCCAACTCTCTCTATTTAGAGGCTTTTAACGGTTTTGTCCATTTGTCATAGAAAGTTGGTGTTTTGGCATCGAAATAATCTCGGATGCTTATACTCGTAAAATTTGACATAGAAGAACAATAAAAAGTGTACACGGAGCAACTTTGATGGTCCGAAGTTGCTCTACTCTCTCTATGAAGAAGTTTTCAATGGTGTTTGTCCATTTGTAATGGAAAGTTGTTGTTTTGACATCGAAATAATCTAGGATGCTTATACTCGTAAAATTGGACATAGAAGAACAATGAAAAGTGTACACCGAGCATGTTTGATGCTGCGAAGTTGCTCAACTCTCTCTGTGGAGGAGTTTTTAACGATTTTGTCCATTTCTCATAGAAAGTTGGTGTTTTGGCATCGAAATAATCTCTGAAGCTTATACTCGTTAAATTTGTCATAGAAGAACAATAAAAAGAGTACTCCGAGCAACTTTGATGGTCCGAAGTTGCTCAACTCTCTCTATTTAGGAGCTTTTAACTGTTTTGTCCATTTATAATAGAAAGTTGTTGTTTTGGCATCGAAATAATCTACGAAGCTTATACTCGTAAAATTTGACATAGAAGAACAATAAAAAGTGTACACCGAGCAACTTTGATGGTCCGAAGTTGCCCAACTCTCTCTATTTAGAGGCTTTTAACGGTTTTGTCCATTTGTCACAGAAAGTTGGTGTTTTGGCATCGAAATAATCTCGGAAGCTTGTACTCGTTAAATTTATCATAGAAGAACAATAAAAAGTGTACACCGAGCATTTTTGATGGGCTGAAACTGCTCAACTCTCTCTGTGGAAGAGCTTTTAACGATTTTGTTCATTTCTCATAGAGAGTTGGTGTTCTGGCATCGAAATAATCTCGGATGCTTATACTCGTAAAATTTGACATAGAAGAACAATAAAAAGTGTACAAGGAGCAACTTTGATGGTCCGAAGTTGCTCAACTCTTTTTATGGAGGTGCTTTTAACGGTTTTGTCCATTTATCATAGAAAGTTGGTGTTTTGGCATCGAAATAATCTTGGAAGCTTATACTCGTTAAATTTGTCATAGAAGAACAATAAAAAGAGTACTCCGAGCAACTTTGATGGTCCGAAGTTGCCCAACTCTCTCTATTTAGAGGCTTTTAACGGCTTTGTCCATTTGTCATAGAAAGTTGGTGTTTTGGCATCGAAATAATCTCGGATGCTTATACTCGTAAAATTTGACATAGAAGAACAATAAAAAGTGTACACGGAGCAACTTTGATGGTCCGAAGTTGCTCTACTCTCTCTATGAAGAAGTTTTCAATGGTGTTTGTCCATTTGTAATGGAAAGTTGTTGTTTTGACATCGAAATAATCTAGGATGCTTATACTCGTAAAATTGGACATAGAAGAACAATGAAAAGTGTACACCGAGCATGTTTGATGCTGCGAAGTTGCTCAACTCTCTCTGTGGAGGAGTTTTTAACGATTTTGTCCATTTCTCATAGAAAGTTGGTGTTTTGGCATCGAAATAATCTCTGAAGCTTATACTCGTTAAATTTGTCATAGAAGAACAATAAAAAGAGTACTCCGAGCAACTTTGATGGTCCGAAGTTGCTCAACTCTCTCTATTTAGGAGCTTTTAACTGTTTTGTCCATTTATAATAGAAAGTTGTTGTTTTGGCATCGAAATAATCTACGAAGCTTATACTCGTAAAATTTGACATAGAAGAACAATAAAAAGTGTACACCGAGCAACTTTGATGGTCCGAAGTTGCCCAACTCTCTCTATTTAGAGGCTTTTAACGGTTTTGTCCATTTGTCACAGAAAGTTGGTTTTTTGGCATCGAAATAATCTCGGAAGCTTGTACTCGTTAAATTTATCATAGAAGAACAATAAAAAGTGTACACCGAGCATTTTTGATGGGCTGAAACTGCTCAACTCTCTCTGTGGAAGAGCTTTTAACGATTTTGTTCATTTCTCATAGAGAGTTGGTGTTCTGGCATCGAAATAATCTCGGATGCTTATACTCATAAAATTTGACATAGAAGAACAATAAAAAGTGTACAAGGAGCAACTTTGATGGTCCGAAGTTGCTCAACTCTTTTTATGGAGGTGCTTTTAACGGTTTTGTCCATTTATCATAGAAAGTTGGTGTTTTGGCATCGAAATAATCTTGGAAGCTTATACTCGTTAAATTTGTCATAGAAGAACAATAAAAAGAGTACTCCGAGCAACTTTGATGGTCCGAAGTTGCCCAACTCTCTCTATTTAGAGGCTTTTAACGGCTTTGTCCATTTGTCATAGAAAGTTGGTGTTTTGGCATCGAAATAATCTCGGATGCTTATACTCGTAAAATTTGACATAGAAGAACAATAAAAAGTGTACACCGAGCAACTTTGATGGTCCGCAGTTGCCCAACTCTCTCTATTTAGAGGCTTTTAACGGTTTTGTCCATTTGTCATAGAAAGTTGGTGTTTTGGCATCTAAATAATCTCGGAAGCTTATACTCGTTAAATTTGTCATAGAAGAATAATAAAAAGAGTACTCCGAGCAACTTTGAAGGTCCGAAGTTGCTCAACTCTCTCTATTTAGGAGCTTTTAACGGTTTTGTCCATTTGTAATAGAAAGTTGTTGTTTTGGCATCGAAATAATCTACGAAGCTTATACTCGTAAAATTTGACATAGAAGAACAATAAAAATTGTACACCGAGCAACTTTGATGGTCCGAAGTTGCTCAACTCTCTCTATTTAGAGGCTTTTAACGGTTTTGTCCATTTGTCATAGAAAGTTGGTGTTTTGGCATCGAAATAATCTCGGAAGCTTATACTCGTTAAATTTATCATAGAAGAACAATAAAAAGTGTACACCGAGCATTTTTGATGGGCCGAAATTGCTCAACTCTCTCTATGGAAGTGCTTTTAACGATTTTGTCCATTTCTCATAGAAAGTTGTTGTTTGGGCATCGAAATAATCTCGAAAGCTTATACTCGTTAAATTTGTCATAGAAGAACAATAAAAAGAGTACTCCGAGCAACTTTGATAGTCCGAAGTTGCTCAACTCTCTCTATTTAGGAGCTTTTAACTGTTTTGTCCATTTATAATAGAAAGTTGTTGTTTTGGCATCGAAATAATCTACGAAGCTTATACTCATAAAATTTGACATAGAAGAACAATAAAAAGTGTACACCGAGCAACTTTGATGGTCCGAAGTTGCCCAACTCTCTCTATTTAGAGGCTTTTAACGGTTTTGTCCATTTGTCACAGAAAGTTGGTGTTTTGGCATCGAAATAATCTCGGAAGCCTATACTCGTTAAATTTATCATAGAAGAACAATAAAAATTGTACACCGAGCATTTTTGATGGGCCGAAACTGCTCAACTCTCTCTGTGGAAGAGCTTTTAACGATTTTGTTCATTTCTCAAAGAGAGTTGGTGTTCTGGCATCGAAATAATCTCGGATGCTTATACTCGTAAAATTTGACATAGAAGAACAATAAAAAGTGTACATGGAGCAACTTTGATGGTCCGAAGTTGCTCAACTCTCTTTATGGAGGTGCTTTTAACAGTTTTGTCCATTTGTCATAGAAAGTTGGTGTTTTGGCATCGAAATAATCTCGGAAGCTTATACTCGTTAAATTTGTCATAGAAGAACAATAAAAAGAGTACACCGAGCAACTTTGATGGTCCGAAGTTGCACAACTCTCTCTATGGAGGAGCTTTTAACGGTTTTATTTATTTGTCATTGAAAGTTGGTGTTTTGGCATCGAAATAATCCCGGAAGCTTATACTCGAAGAATTTAACAAAGAAGAACAATAAAAAGTGTACACTGAGCAACTTTGATGGTCCGAAGTTGCTCAACTCTCTCTATTTAGGAACTTTTAACGGTTTTGTCCATTTGTAATAGAAATTTGTTATTTTGGCATCGAAATAATCTACGAAGCTTATACTCGTAAAATTTGACATAGAAGAACAATAAAAAGTATACACCGAGCAACTTTGATGGTCCGAAGTTGCCCAACTCTCTCTATTTAGAGGCTTTTAACGGTTTTGTCCATTTGTCATAGAAAGTTGGTGTTTTGGCATCGAAATAATCTCGGAAGCTTATACTCGTTAAATTTGTCATTGAAGAAACAATAAAAAGAGTACTCCGAGCAACTTTGATGGTCCGAAGTTGCTCAACTCTCTCTATTTAGGAGCTTTTAACTGTTTTCTCCATTTGTAATAGAAAGTTGTTGTTTTGGCACGAAATAATCTACGAAGCTTATACTCGTAAAATTTGACATAGAAGAGCAATAAAAAGTGTACACCGAGCAACTTTGATGGTCCGAAGTTGCCCAACTCTCTCTATTTAGAGGCTTTTAACGGTTTTGTTCATTTGTCACAGAAAGTTGGTGTTTTGGCATCGAAATAGTCTCGGAAGCTTATACTCGTTAAATTTATCATAGAAGAACAATAAAAAGTGTACATCGAGCATTTTTTATGGGCCGAAATTGCTCAACTCTCTCTATGGAAGAGCTTTTAACGATTTTGTTCATTTCTCATAGAGAGTTGGTGTTTTGGCATCGAAATAATCTCGGATGCTTATACTCGTAAAATTTGACATAGAAGAACAATAAAAAGTGTACACGGAGCAACTTTGATGGTCCGAAGTTGCTCTACTCTCTCTATGAAGAAGTTTTCAATGGTTTTGTCCATTTGTAATGGAAAGTTTTTGTTTTGACATCGAAATAATCTAGGATGCTTATAGTCATAAAATTGGACATAGAAGAACAATGAAAAGTGTACACCGAGCATGTTTGATGCT
The DNA here is from genome assembly GCA_963580455.1 of Euonymus europaeus. Classification (NCBI taxonomy): domain Eukaryota; kingdom Viridiplantae; phylum Streptophyta; class Magnoliopsida; order Celastrales; family Celastraceae; genus Euonymus; species Euonymus europaeus. The sequence continues at coordinate 7,863,665 of OY756965.1, forward strand.
GCGAAGTTGCTCAACTCTCTCTGTGGAGGAGTTTTTAACGATTTCGTCCATTTCTCCTAGAAAGTTGGTGTTTTGGCATCGAAATAATCTCGGAAGCTTATACTCGTTAAATTTGTCATAGAAGAAAAATAAAAAGAGTACTCCGAGCAACTTTGATGGTCCGAAGTTGCTCAACTCTCTCTATTTAGGAGCTTTTAACGGTTTTGTCCATTTGTATAAGAAAGTTGTTGTTTTGGCATCGAAATAATCTACGAAGCTTATTCTCGTAAAATTTGACATAGAAGAACAATAAAAAGTGTACACCGAGCAACTTTGATGGTCCGAAGTTGCTCAACCCTCTCTATTTAGAGGCTTTTAACGGTTTTGTCCATTTGTCATAGAAAGTTAGTGTTTTGGCATCGAAATAATCTCGGAAGCTTATACTCGTTAAATTTATCATAGAAGAACAATAAAAAGTGTACACCGAGCATTTTTGATGGGCCGAAATTGCTCAACTCTCTCTATGGAAGAGCTTTTAACGATTTTGTTCATTTCTCATAGAGAGTTGGTGTTTTGGCATCGAAATAATCTCGGATGCTTATACTCGTAAAATTTGACATAGAAGAACAATAAAAAGTGTACATGGAGCAACTTTGATGGTCCGAAGTTGCTCTACTCTCTCTATGAAGAAGTTTTCAATGGTTTTGTCCATTTGTAATGGAAAGTTTTTGTTTTGACATCGAAATAATCTAGGATGCTTATACTCGTAAAATTGGACATATACACCGAGCATGTTTGATGCTGCGAAGTTGCTCAACTCTCTCTGTGGAGGAGTTTTTAACGATTTTGTCCATTTCTCATAGAAAGTTGGTGTTTTGGCATCGAAATAATCTCTGAAGCTTATACTCGTTAAATTTGTCATAGAAGAACAATAAAAAGAGTACTCCGAGCAACTTTGATAGTCCGAAGTTGCTCAACTCTCTCTATTTAGGAGCTTTTAACTGTTTTGTCCATTTATAATAGAAAGTTGTTGTTTTGGCATCGAAATAATCTAAGAAGCTTATACTCATAAAATTTGACATAGAAGAACAATAAAAAGTGTACACCGAGCAACTTTGATGGTCCGAAGTTGCCCAACTCTCTCTATTTAGAGGCTTTTAACGGTTTTGTCCATTTGTCACAGAAAGTTGGTGTTTTGGCATCGAAATAATCTCGGAAGCCTATACTCGTTAAATTTATCATAGAAGAACAATAAAAATTGTACACCGAGCATTTTTGATGGGCCGAAACTGCTCAACTCTCTCTGTGGAAGAGCTTTTAACGATTTTGTTCATTTCTCAAAGAGAGTTGGTGTTCTGGCATCGAAATAATCTCGGATGCTTATACTCGTAAAATTTGACATAGAAGAACAATAAAAAGTGTACATGGAGCAACTTTGATGGTCCGAAGTTGCTCAACTCTCTTTATGGAGGTGCTTTTAACAGTTTTGTCCATTTGTCATAGAAAGTTGGTGTTTTGGCATCGAAATAATCTCGGAAGCTTATACTCGTTAAATTTGTCATAGAAGAACAATAAAAAGAGTACACCGAGCAACTTTGATGGTCCGAAGTTGCACAACTCTCTCTATGGAGGAGCTTTTAACGGTTTTATTTATTTGTCATTGAAAGTTGGTGTTTTGGCATCGAAATAATCCCGGAAGCTTATACTCGAAGAATTTAACATAGAAGAACAATAAAAAGTGTACACTGAGCAACTTTGATGGTCCGATGTTGCTCAACTCTCTCTATTTAGGAACTTTTAACGGTTTTGTCCATTTGTAATAGAAATTTGTTATTTTGGCATCGAAATAATCTACGAAGCTTATACTCGTAAAATTTGACATAGAAGAACAATAAAAAGTATACACCGAGCAACTTTGATGGTCCGAAGTTGCCCAACTCTCTCTATTTAGAGGCTTTTAACGGTTTTGTCCATTTGTCATAGAAAGTTGGTGTTTTGGCATCGAAATAATCTCGGAAGCTTATACTCGTTAAATTTGTCATTGAAGAAACAATAAAAAGAGTACTCCGAGCAACTTTGATGGTCCGAAGTTGCTCAACTCTCTCTATTTAGGAGCTTTTAACTGTTTTGTCCATTTGTAATAGAAAGTTGTTGTTTTGGCACGAAATAATCTACGAAGCTTATACTCGTAAAATTTGACATTGAAGAGCAATAAAAAGTGTACACCGAGCAACTTTGATGGTCCGAAGTTGCCCAACTCTCTCTATTTAGAGGCTTTTAACGGTTTTGTTCATTTGTCACAGAAAGTTGGTGTTTTGGCATCGAAATAGTCTCGGAAGCTTATACTCGTTAAATTTATCATAGAAGAACAATAAAAAGTGTACATCGAGCATTTTTTATGGGCCGAAATTGCTCAACTCTCTTTATGGAAGAGCTTTTAACGATTTTGTTCATTTCTCATAGAGAGTTGGTGTTTTGGCATCGAAATAATCTCGGATGCTTATACTCGTAAAATTTGACATAGAAGAACAATAAAAAGTGTACACGGAGCAACTTTGATGGTCCGAAGTTGCTCTACTCTCTCTATGAAGAAGTTTTCAATGGTTTTGTCCATTTGTAATGGAAAGTTTTTGTTTTGACATCGAAATAATCTAGGATGCTTATAGTCATAAAATTGGACATAGAAGAACAATGAAAAGTGTACACCGAGCATGTTTGATGCTGCGAAGTTGCTCAACTCTCTCTGTGGAGGAGTTTTTAACGATTTTGTCCATTTCTCCTAGAAAGTTGGTGTTTTGGCATCGAAATAATCTCGGAAGCTTATACTCGTTAAATTTGTCATAGAAGAAAAATAAAAAGAGTACTCCGAGCAACTTTGATGGTCCGAAGTTGCTCAACTCTCTCTATTTAGGAGCTTTTAACGGTTTTGTCCATTTGTATAAGAAAGTTGTTGTTTTGGCATCGAAATAATCTACGAAGCTTATTCTCGTAAAATTTGACATAGAAGAACAATAAAAAGTGTACACCGAGCAACTTTGATGGTCCGAAGTTGCTCAACCCTCTCTATTTAGAGGCTTTTAACGGTTTTGTCCATTTGTCATAGAAAGTTAGTGTTTTGGCATCGAAATAATCTCGGAAGCTTATACTCGTTAAATTTATCATAGAAGAACAATAAAAAGTGTACACCGAGCATTTTTGATGGGCCGAAATTGCTCAACTCTCTCTATGGAAGAGCTTTTAACGATTTTGTTCATTTCTCATAGAGAGTTGGTGTTTTGGCATCGAAATAATCTCGGATGCTTATACTCGTAAAATTTGACATAGAAGAACAATAAAAAGTGTACATGGAGCAACTTTGATGGTCCGAAGTTGCTCTACTCTCTCTATGAAGAAGTTTTCAATGGTTTTGTCCATTTGTAATGGAAAGTTTTTGTTTTGACATCGAAATAATCTAGGATGCTTATACTCGTAAAATTGGACATATACACCGAGCATGTTTGATGCTGCGAAGTTGCTCAACTCTCTCTGTGGAGGAGTTTTTAACGATTTTGTCCATTTCTCATAGAAAGTTGGTGTTTTGGCATCGAAATAATCTCTGAAGCTTATACTCGTTAAATTTGTCATAGAAGAACAATAAAAAGAGTACTCCGAGCAACTTTGATAGTCCGAAGTTGCTCAACTCTCTCTATTTAGGAGCTTTTAACTGTTTTGTCCATTTATAATAGAAAGTTGTTGTTTTGGCATCGAAATAATCTAAGAAGCTTATACTCATAAAATTTGACATAGAAGAACAATAAAAAGTGTACACCGAGCAACTTTGATGGTCCGAAGTTGCCCAACTCTCTCTATTTAGAGGCTTTTAACGGTTTTGTCCATTTGTCACAGAAAGTTGGTGTTTTGGCATCGAAATAATCTCGGAAGCCTATACTCGTTAAATTTATCATAGAAGAACAATAAAAATTGTACACCGAGCATTTTTGATGGGCCGAAACTGCTCAACTCTCTCTGTGGAAGAGCTTTTAACGATTTTGTTCATTTCTCAAAGAGAGTTGGTGTTCTGGCATCGAAATAATCTCGGATGCTTATACTCGTAAAATTTGACATAGAAGAACAATAAAAAGTGTACATGGAGCAACTTTGATGGTCCGAAGTTGCTCAACTCTCTTTATGGAGGTGCTTTTAACAGTTTTGTCCATTTGTCATAGAAAGTTGGTGTTTTGGCATCGAAATAATCTCGGAAGCTTATACTCGTTAAATTTGTCATAGAAGAACAATAAAAAGAGTACACCGAGCAACTTTGATGGTCCGAAGTTGCACAACTCTCTCTATGGAGGAGCTTTTAACGGTTTTATTTATTTGTCATTGAAAGTTGGTGTTTTGGCATCGAAATAATCCCGGAAGCTTATACTCGAAGAATTTAACATAGAAGAACAATAAAATGTGTACACTGAGCAACTTTGATGGTCCGAAGTTGCTCAACTCTCTCTATTTAGGAACTTTTAACGGTTTTGTCCATTTGTAATAGAAATTTGTTATTTTGGCATCGAAATAATCTACGAAGCTTATACTCGTAAAATTTGACATAGAAGAACAATAAAAAGTATACACCGAGCAACTTTGATGGTCCGAAGTTGCCCAACTCTCTCTATTTAGAGGCTTTTAACGGTTTTGTCCATTTGTCATAGAAAGTTGGTGTTTTGGCATCGAAATAATCTCGGAAGCTTATACTCGTTAAATTTGTCATTGAAGAAACAATAAAAAGAGTACTCCGAGCAACTTTGATGGTCCGAAGTTGCTCAACTCTCTCTATTTAGGAGCTTTTAACTGTTTTGTCCATTTGTAATAGAAAGTTGTTGTTTTGGCACGAAATAATCTACGAAGCTTATACTCGTAAAATTTGACATTGAAGAGCAATAAAAAGTGTACACCGAGCAACTTTGATGGTCCGAAGTTGCCCAACTCTCTCTATTTAGAGGCTTTTAACGGTTTTGTTCATTTGTCACAGAAAGTTGGTGTTTTGGCATCGAAATAGTCTCGGAAGCTTATACTCGTTAAATTTATCATAGAAGAACAATAAAAAGTGTACATCGAGCATTTTTTATGGGCCGAAATTGCTCAACTCTCTCTATGGAAGAGCTTTTAACGATTTTGTTCATTTCTCATAGAGAGTTGGTGTTTTGGCATCGAAATAATCTCGGATGCTTATACTCGTAAAATTTGACATAGAAGAACAATAAAAAGTGTACACGGAGCAACTTTGATGGTCCGAAGTTGCTCTACTCTCTCTATGAAGAAGTTTTCAATGGTTTTGTCCATTTGTAATGGAAAGTTTTTGTTTTGACATCGAAATAATCTAGGATGCTTATAGTCATAAAATTGGACATAGAAGAACAATGAAAAGTGTACACCGAGCATGTTTGATGCTGCGAAGTTGCTCAACTCTCTCTGTGGAGGAGTTTTTAACGATTTTGTCCATTTCTCCTAGAAAGTTGGTGTTTTGGCATCGAAATAATCTCGGAAGCTTATACTCGTTAAATTTGTCATAGAAGAAAAATAAAAAGAGTACTCCGAGCAACTTTGATGGTCCGAAGTTGCTCAACTCTCTCTATTTAGGAGCTTTTAACGGTTTTGTCCATTTGTATAAGAAAGTTGTTGTTTTGGCATCGAAATAATCTACGAAGCTTATTCTCGTAAAATTTGACATAGAAGAACAATAAAAAGTGTACACCGAGCAACTTTGATGGTCCGAAGTTGCTCAACCCTCTCTATTTAGAGGCTTTTAACGGTTTTGTCCATTTGTCATAGAAAGTTAGTGTTTTGGCATCGAAATAATCTCGGAAGCTTATACTCGTTAAATTTATAATAGAAGAACAATAAAAAGTGTACACCGAACATTTTTCATGGGCCGAAATTGCTCAACTCTCTCTATGGAAGAGCTTTTAACGATTTTGTTCATTTCTCATAGAGAGTTGGTGTTTTGGCATCGAAATAATCTCGGATGCTTATACTCGTAAAATTTGACATAGAAGAACAATAAAAAGTGTACATGGAGCAACTTTGATGGTCCGAAGTTGCTCTACTCTCTCTATGAAGAAGTTTTCAATGGTTTTGTCCATTTGTAATGGAAAGTTTTTGTTTTGACATCGAAATAATCTAGGATGCTTATACTCGTAAAATAGGACATATACACCGAGCATGTTTGATGCTGCGAAGTTGCTCAACTCTCTCTGTGGAGGAGTTTTTAACGATTTTGTCCATTTCTCATAGAAAGTTGGTGTTTTGGCATCGAAATAATCTCGGAAGCTTATACTCGTAAAATTTGTCATAGAAGAACAATAAAAAGAGTACTCCGAGCAACTTTGATTGTCCGAAGTTGCTCAACTCTCTCTATTTAGGAGCTTTTAACGGTTTTGTCCATTTGTAATAGAAAGTTGTTGTTTTGGCATCGAAATAATCTACGAAGCTTATACTCGTAAAATTTGACATAGAAGAACAATAAAAAGTGTACACTGAGCAACTTTGATGGTCCGAAGTTGCTCAACTCTCTTTATTTAGAGGCTTTTAACGGTTTTGTCCATTGGTCATAGAAAGTTGGTGTTTTGGCATCGAAATAATCTCGGAAGCTTATACTCGTTAAATTTATCATAGAAGAACAATATAAGGTGTACACCGAGCATTTTTGATGGGCCGAAATTGCTCAACTCTCTCTGTGGAAGAGCTTTTAACGATTTTGTTCATTTCTTATAGAGAGTTGGTGTTTTGGCATCGAAATAATCTCGGATGCTTATACTCGTAAAATTTGACATAGAAGAACAATAAAAAGTGTACACGGAGAAACTTTGATGGTCCGAAGTTGCTCTACTATCTCTATGAAGAAGTTTTCAATGGTTTTGTCCATTTGTAATGGAAAGTTTTTGTTTTGACATCGAAATAATCTAGGATGCTTATACTCGTAAAATTGGACATAGAAGAACAATGAAAAGTGTACACCGAGCATGTTTGATGCTGCGAAGTTGCTCAACTCTCTCTGTGGAGAAGTTTTTAACGATTTTGTCCATTTCTCATAGAAAGTTGGTGTTTTGGCATCGAAATAAACTCGGAAATTTATACTCGTTAAATTTGTCATAGAAGAACAATAAAAAGAGTACTCCAAGCAACTTTGATGGTCCAAAGTTGCTCAACTCTCTCTATTTAGGAGCTTTTAACGGTTTTGTCCATTTGTAATAGAAAGTTGTTGTTTTGTCATCGAAATAATATACGAAGCTTATACTCGTAAAATTTGACATAGAAGAACAATAAAAAGTGTACACTGAGCAACTTTGATGGTCCGAAGTTGCTCAACTCTCTTTATTTAGAGGCTTTTAACGGTTTTGTCCATTGGTCATAGAAAGTTGGTGTTTTGGCATCGAAATAATCTCGGAAGCTTATACTCGTTAAATTTATCATAGAAGAACAATATAAGGTGTACACCGAGCATTTTTGATGGGCCGAAATTGCTCAACTCTCTCTGTGGAAGAGCTTTTAACGATTTTGTTCATTTCTTATAGAGAGTTGGTGTTTTGGCATCGAAATAATCTCGGATGCTTATACTCGTAAAATTTGACATAGAAGAACAATAAAAAGTGTACACGGAGAAACTTTGATGGTCCGAAGTTGCTCTACTATCTCTATGAAGAAGTTTTCAATGGTTTTGTCCATTTGTAATGGAAAGTTTTTGTTTTGACATCGAAATAATCTAGGATGCTTATACTCGTAAAATTGGACATAGAAGAACAATGAAAAGTGTACACCGAGCATGTTTGATGCTGCGAAGTTGCTCAACTCTCTCTGTGGAGAAGTTTTTAACGATTTTGTCCATTTCTCATAGAAAGTTGGTGTTTTGGCATCGAAATAAACTCGGAAATTTATACTCGTTAAATTTGTCATAGAAGAACAATAAAAAGAGTACTCCAAGCAACTTTGATGGTCCAAAGTTGCTCAACTCTCTCTATTTAGGAGCTTTTAACGGTTTTGTCCATTTGTAATAGAAAGTTGTTGTTTTGTCATCGAAATAATATACGAAGCTTATACTCGTAAAATTTGACATAGAAGAACAATAAAAAGTGTACACCGAGCAACTTTGATGGTCCGAAGTTGCTCAACTCTCTCTATTTAGAAGCTTTTAACGGTTTTGTCCATTTGTCCTAGAAAGTTGGTGTTTTGGCATCGAAATAATCTCGGAAGCTTATACTCGTTAAATTTATCATAGAAGAATAATAAAAAGTGTACACCGAGCATTTTTGATGGGCCGAAGTTGCACAACTCTCTCTGTGGAAGAGCTTTTAACGATTTTCTCCATTTCTCATAGAAAGTTGGTGTTTTGGCATCGAAATAATCTCGGATGCTTATACTCGTAAAATTTGACATAGAAGAACAATAAAAAGTGTTCACGGAGCAACTTTGATGGTCCGAAGTTGCTCAACTCTCTTTATGGTGGAGCTTTTAACGGTTTTGTCCATTTGTCATAGAAAGTTGGTGTTTTGGCATCGAAATAATCTCGGAAGCTTATATTCGTAAAATTTGACATAGAAGAATAATAAAAAGGGTACACCGAGCAACTTTGATATTCCGACGTTGCTCAACTCTCTGTATAGTGTTGGCTTTAACGGTTATGTCCATTCGTAATTGAAAGTTGTTGTTTTGACATCGAAATAATCTAGGATGCTTATACTCGTAAAATTGGACATAGAAGAACAATAAAAAGTGTACCCCGAGCAACTTTGATGGTCCGAAGTTGTTCAACTCTCTCTATGGTGGAGCTTTTAACGGTTTTGTCCATTTGTAACTGAAAGTTGTTATTTTGGCATCGAAATAACCTACGAAGCTTATATTCGTGACATTGGGCATAGAAGAACAATAAAAAGTGTACACCGAGCAACTTTGATGGTCTGAAGTTGTCAACTCTCTCTATCGTGGAGCTTTTAACGGTTTTTGTCCATTTGTAACTTAAAGTTGTAGTTTTGGCATCGAAATAATCTACGAAGCTTATACTCGTAACGTTGGACATAGAAGAACAATAAAAAGTGTACACCGAGCAACTTCGATGGTCCGAAGTTGCTCAACTCTCTCTATGGTGGAGCTTTTAACGGTTTTGTCCATTTGTAATAGAAAGTTGTTGTTTTGGCATCGAAATAATCTACGAAGCTTATACTCGTAAAATTGTACATAGAAGAACAATAAAAACTGTACACCGAGCAACTTTGATTGTACGAAGTTGCTCAACTCTCTCTATTTGGGAGTTTTTAACGGTTTTGTCCATTTGTAATATAAAGTTGGTGTTTTGGCATCGAAATAATAACAGAAGCTTATACTCATAAAATTGGACATAGAAAAACAATAAAAAGTGTACACCGAGCAACTTTGATGGTCCGAAGTTGCTCAACTCCTTATATGGAGGAGTCTTTAACGGTTTTGTCCATTTGTCATAGAAAGTTGGTGTTTTGGCATCGAAAAAATCTCGGCATCTTACGCTCGTAAAATTTGACATAGAAGAACAATAAAAAGTGTATACCGAGCAACTTTGATGGTCCGAAGTTTCTCAACTCTCTCTATTTAGGAGCTTTTAATGGTTTTCTCCATTTGTAACAGAAAGTTGTTGTTTTGGCATCGAAATTATCTACGAAGCTTATACTCGTAAAATTTGACATAGAAGAACAATAAAAAGTGTACACCGGGCAACTTTGATGGTCCGAAGTTGCTCAACTCTCTCTTTGGAGGAGCTTTTAACGGTTTTGTCCATTTGTAGTAGAAAGTGGTTGTTTTGGCATCGAAATAATCTACGAAGCTTATACTCGTAAAATTTGACATAGAAGAACAACAAAAAGTGTACATGGAGCAACTTTGATGGTCCGAAGTTGCTCTACTCTCTCTATTGAGGAGCTTTTAACGGTTTTGTCCATTTGTAATAGAAAGTTGTTGTTTTGGCATCGAAATAATCTAGCAAGCTTATACTCGTAAAATTGGACATAGAAAAATAATAAAAAGGGTACACCGGGCAACTTTTATGGTTTGAAGTTGCTCAACTCTCGCTATAGAGGAGCTTTTAACGGTTTTGTCCATTTATCATTGAAAGTTGGTGTTTTGGCATCGAAATAATCTCGGAAGCTTATACTCGAAGAATTTGACATAGAAGAACAATAAAAAGTGTACATGGAGCAACTTTGATGGTCCGAAGTTGCTCAACTCTCTCTATTTAGAAGCTTTTAACGGTTTTGTCCATTTGTCCTAGAAAGTTGGTGTTTTGGCATCGAAATAATCTCGGAAGCTTATACTCGTTAAATTTATCATAGAAAGTTGGTGGGCCGAAGTTGCTCAAAAAGTATACACCGAGCATTTTTGATGCGCCGAAATTGCTCAACTCTTTTCTGTGGAAGAGCTTTTAACGATTTTGTCCATTTCTCATAGAAAGTTGGTGTTTTGGCAACGAAATAATCTCGGATGCTTATACTCGTAAAATTTGACATAGAAGAACAATAAAAAGTGTACACGGAGCAACTTTGATGGTCCGAAGTTGCTCAACTCTTTTTATGGAGGTGCTTTTAACGGTTTTGTCCATTTATCATAGAAAGTTGGTGTTTTGGCATCGAAATAATCTTGGAAGCTTATACTCGTTAAATTTGTCATAGAAGAACAATAAAAAGAGTACTCCGAGCAACTTTGATGGTCCGAAGTTGCCCAACTCTCTCTATTTAGAGGCTTTTAACGGTTTTGTCCATTTGTCATAGAAAGTTGGTGTTTTGGCATCGAAATAATCTCGGATGCTTATACTCGTAAAATTTGACATAGAAGAACAATAAAAAGTGTACACCGAGCAACTTTGATGGTCCGAAGTTGCCCAACTCTCTCTATTTAGAGGCTTTTAACGGTTTTGTCCATTTGTCATAGAAAGTTGGTGTTTTGGCATCGAAATAATCTCGGAAGCTTATACTCGTTAAATTTATCATAGAAGAACAATAAAAGGAGTACACGGAGCAACTTTGATGGTCTGAAGTTGCTCTACTCTCTCTATGAAGAAGTTTTCAATGGTTTTCTCCATTTGTAATGGAAAGTTTTTGTTTTGACATCGAAATAATCTAGGATGCTTATACTCGTAAAATTGGACACAGAAGAACAATGAAAAGTGTACACCGAGCATGTTTGATGTTGCGAAGTTGCGCAACTCTCTCTGTGGAGGAGTTTTTAACGATTTTGTCCATTTCTCATAGAAAGTTGGTGTTTTGGCATCGAAATAATCTCGGAAGCTTATACACGTTAAATTTGTCATAGAAGAATAATAAAAAGAGTACTCCGAGCAACTTTGATGGTCCGAAGTTGCTCAACTCTCTCTATTTAGGAGCTTTTAACGGTTTTGTCCATTTGTAATAGAAAGTTGTTGTTTTGGCATCAAAATAATCTACGAAGCTTATACTCGTAAAATTTGACATAGAAGAACAATAAAAATTGTACACCGAGCAACTTTGATGGTCCGAAGTTGCTCAACTCTCTCTATTTAGAGGCTTTTAACCGTTTTGTCCATTTGTCATAGAAAGTTGGTGTTTTGGCATCGAAATAATCTCGGAAGCTTATACTCGTTAAATTTATCATAGAAAGTTGGTGGGCCGAAGTTGCTCAAAAAGTATACACCGAGCATTTTAGATGGGTCGAAATTACTCAACTCTTTTCTGTGGAAGAGCTTTTAACGATTTTGTCCATTTCTCATAGAAAGTTGGTGTTTTGGCAACGAAATAATCTCGGAAGCTTATACTCGTAAAATTTGACATAGAAGAACAATAAAAAGTGTACACGGAGCAACTTTGATGGTCCGAAGTTGCTCAACTCTTTTTATGGAGGTGCTTTTAACGGTTTTGTCCATTTATCATAGAAAGTTGGTGTTTTGGCATCGAAATAATCTTGGAAGCTTATACTCGTTAAATTTTTCATAGAAGAACAATAAAAAGAGTACTCCGAGCAACTTTGATGGTCCGAAGTTGCCCAACTCTCTCTATTTAGAGGCTTTTAACGGTTTTGTCCATTTGTCATAGAAAGTTGGTGTTTTGGCATCGAAATAATCTCGGACGCTTATACTCGTAAAATTTGACATAGAAGAACAATAAAAAGTGTACACCGAGCAACTTTGATGGTCCGAAGTTGCCCAACTCTCTCTATTTAGAGGCTTTTAACGGTTTTGTCCATTTGTCATAGAAAGTTGGTGTTTTGGCATCGAAATAATCTCGGAAGCTTATACTCGTTAAATTTATCATAGAAGAACAATAAAAGGAGTACACGGAGCAACTTTGATGGTCTGAAGTTGCTCTACTCTCTCTATGAAGAAGTTTTCAATGGTTTTGTCCATTTGTAATGGAAAGTTTTTGTTTTGACATCGAAATAATCTAGGATGCTTATACTCGTAAAATTGGACACAGAAGAACAATGAAAAGTGTACACCGAGCATGTTTGATGTTGCGAAGTTGCGCAACTCTCTCTGTGGAGGAGTTTTTAACGATTTTGTCCATTTCTCATAGAAAGTTGGTGTTTTGGCATCGAAATAATCTCGGAAGCTTATACACGTTAAATTTGTCATAGAAGAATAATAAAAAGAGTACTCCGAGCAACTTTGATGGTCCGAAGTTGCTCAACTCTCTCTATTTGGGAGCTTTTAACGGATTTGTCCATTTGTAATAGAAAGTTGTTGTTTTGGCATCAAAATAATCTACGAAGCTTATACTCGTAAAATTTGACATAGAAGAACAATAAAAATTGTACACAGAGCAACTTTGATGGTCCGAAGTTGCTCAACTCTCTCTATTTAGAGGCTTTTAACCGTTTTGTCCATTTGTCATAGAAAGTTGGTGTTTTGGCATCGAAATAATCTCGGAAGCTTATACTCGTTAAATTTATCATAGAAGAACAATAAAAAGTGTACACCGAGCATTTTTGATGGGCCGAAATTGCTCAACTCTCTCTATGGAAGAGCTTTTAACGATTTTGTCCATTTCTCATAGAAAGTTGGTGTTTTGGCATCGAAATAATCTCGAAAGCTTATACTCGTTAAATTTGTCATAGAAGAACAATAAAAAGAGTACTCCGAGCAACTTTGATGGTCCAAAGTTGCTCAACTCTCTCTATTTAGGAGCTTTTAACTGTTTTGTCCATTTGTAATAGAAATGTTGTTGTTTTGGCATCGAAATAATCTACGAAGCTTATACTCGTAAAATTTGACATAGAAGAACAATAAAAAGTGTACACCGAGCAACTTTGATGGTCCGAAGTTGCCCGACTCTCTCTATTTAGAGGCTTTTAACGGTTTTGTCCATTTGTCATAAAAAGTTGGTGTTTTGGCATCGAAATAATCTCGGATGCTTATACTCGTAAAATTTGACATAGAAGAACAATAAAAAGTGTACACGGAGCAACTTTGATGGTCCGAATTTGCTCTACTCTCTCTATGAAGAAGTTTTCAATGGTGTTTGTCCATTTGTAATGGAATGTTGTTGTTTTGACATCCAAATAATCTAGGATGCTTATATTCGTAAAATTGGACATAGAAGAACAATGAAAAGTGTACACCGAGCATGTTTGATGCTGCGAAGTTGCTCAACTCTCTCTGTGGAGGAGTTTTTAACGATTTTGTCCATTTCTCATAGAAAGTTGGTGTTTTGGCATCGAAATAATCTCGGAAGCTTATACTCGTTAAATTTGTCATAGAAGAACAATAAAAAGAGTACTCCGAGCAACTTTGATGGTCCGAAGTTGCTCAACTCTCTCTATTTAGGAGCTTTTAACTGTTTTGTCCATTTATAATAGAAAGTTGTTGTTTTGGCATCGAAATAATCTACGAAGCTTATACTCGTAAAATTTGACATAGAAGAACAATAAAAAGTGTACACCGAGCAACTTTGATGGTCCGAAGTTGCCCAACTCTCTCTATTTAGAGGCTTTTAGCGGTTTTGTCCACTTGTCACGGAAAGTTGGTGTTTTGGCATCGAAATAATCTCGGAAGCTTATACTCGTTAAATTTATCATAGAAGAACAATAAAAAGTGTAGACCGAGCATTTTTGATGGGCCGAAACTGCTCAACTCTCTCTGTGGAAGAGCTTTTAACGATTTTCTTCATTTCTCATAGAGAGTTGGTGTTCTGGCATCGAAATAATCTCGGATGCTTATACTCGTAAAATTTGACATAGAAGAAGAATAAAAAGTGTACATGGAGCAACTTTGATGGTCCGAAGTTGCTCAACTCTCTTTATGGAGGTGCTTTTAACGGTTTTGTCCATTTGTCATAGAAAGTTGGTGTTTTGGCATCGAAATAATCTCGGAAGCTTATACTCGTTAAATTTGTCATAGAAGAACAATAAAAAAGTACACCGAGCAACTTTGATGGTCCGAAGTTGCTCAACTCTCTCTATGGTGGAGCTTTTAACGGTTTTATTTATTTGTCATAGAAAGTTGGTGTTTTGGCATCGAAATAATCTCGGAAGCTTATACTCGAAGAATTTAACATAGAAGAACAGTAAAAAGTGTACACTGAGCAACTTTGATGGTCCGAAGTTGCTCAACTCTCTCTATTTAGGAACTTTTAACGGTTTTGTCCATTTGTAATAGAAAGTTGTTATTTTGGCATCGAAATAATCTACGAAGCTTATACTCGTAAAATTTGACATAGAAGAACAATAAAAAGTGTACACCGAGCAACTTTGATGGTCCGAAGTTGCCCAACTCTCTCTATTTAGAGGCTTTTAACGGTTTTGTCCATTTGTCATAGAAAGCTGGTGTTTTGGCATCGAAATAATCTCGGAAGCTTATACTCGTTAAATTTGTCATAGAAGAACAATAAAAAGAGTACTCCGAGCAACTTTGATGGTCCGAAGTTGCTCAACTCTCTCTATTTAGGAGCTTTTAACTGTTTTGTCCATTTGTAATAGAAAGTTGTTGTTTTGGCATCGAAATAATCTCGGATGCTTATACTCGTAAAATTTGACATAGAAGAACAATAAAAAGTGTACACGGAGCAACTTTGATGGTCCGAAGTTGCTCAACTCTTTTTATGGAGGTGCTTTTAACGGTTTTGTCCATTTATCATAGAAAGTTGGTGTTTTGGCATCGAAATAATCTTGGAAGCTTATACTCGTTAAATTTGTCATAGAAAAACAATAAAAAGAGTACTCCGAGCAACTTTGATGGTCCGAAGTTGCCCAACTCTCTCTATTTAGAGGCTTTTAACGGTTTTGTCCATTTGTCATAGAAAGTTGGTATTTTGGCATCGAAATAATCTCGGGCGCTTATACTCGTAAAATTTGACATAGAAGAACAATAAAAAGTGTACACCGAGCAACTTTGATGGTCCGAAGTTGCCCAACTCTCTCTATTTAGAGGCTTTTAACGGTTTTGTCCATTTGTCATAGAAAGTTGGTGTTTTGGCATCGAAATAATCTCGGAAGCTTATACTCGTTAAATTTATCATAGAAGAACAATAAAAGGAGTACACTGAGCAACTTTGATGGTCTGAAGTTGCTCTACTCTCTCTGTGAAGAAGTTTTCAATGGTTTTGTCCATTTGTAATGGAAAGTTTTTGTTTTGACATCGAAATAATCTAGGATGCTTATACTCGTAAAATTGGACACAGAAGAACAATGAAAAGTGTACACCGAGCATGTTTGATGTTGCGAAGTTGCGCAACTCTCTCTGTGGAGGAGTTTTTAACGATTTTGTCCATTTCTCATAGAAAGTTGGTGTTTTGGAATCGAAATAATCTCGGAAGCTTATACTCGTTAAATTTGTCATAGAAGAACAACAAAAAGAGTACTCCGAGCAACTTTGATGGTCCGAAGTTGCTCAACTCTCTCTATTTAGGAGCTTTTAACGGATTTGTCCATTTGTAATAGAAAGTTGTTGTTTTGGCATCAAAATAATCTACGAAGCTTATACTCGTAAAATTTGACATAGAAGAACAATAAAAATTGTACACCGAGCAACTTTGATGGTCCGAAGTTACTCAACTCTCTCTATTTAGAGGCTTTTAACCGTTTTGTCCATTTGTCATAGAAAGTTGGTGTTTTGGCATCGAAATAATCTCGGAAGCTTATACTCGTTAAATTTATCATAGAAGAACAATAAAAAGTGTACACCGAACATTTTTGATGGGCCGAAATTGCTCAACTCTCTCTATGGAAGAGCTTTTAACGATTTTGTCCATTTCTCATAGAAAGTTGTTGTTTTGGCATCGAAATAATCTCGAAAGCTTATACTCGTTAAATTTGTCATAGAAGAACAATAAAAAGAGTACTCCGAGCAACTTTGATGGTCCAAAGTTGCTCAACTCTCTCTATTTAGGAGCTTTTAACTGTTTTGTCCATTTGTAATAGAAATGTTGTTGTTTTGGCATCGAAATAATCTACGAAGCTTATACTCGTAAAATTTGACATAGAAGAACAATAAAAAGTGTACACCGAGCAACTTTGATGGTCCGAAGTTGCCCGACTCTCTCTATTTAGAGGCTTTTAACGGTTTTGTCCATTTGTCATAAAAAGTTGGTGTTTTGGCATCGAAATAATCTCGGATGCTTATACTCGTAAAATTTGACATAGAAGAACAATAAAAAGTGTACACGGAGCAACTTTGATGGTCCGAATTTGCTCTACTCTCTCTATGAAGAAGTTTTCAATGGTGTTTGTCCATTTGTAATGGAATGTTGTTGTTTTGACATCCAAATAATCTAGGATGCTTATATTCGTAAAATTGGACATAGAAGAACAATGAAAAGTGTACACCGAGCATGTTTGATGCTGCGAAGTTGCTCAACTCTCTCTGTGGAGGAGTTTTTAACGATTTTGTCCATTTCTCATAGAAAGTTGGTGTTTTGGCATCGAAATAATCTCGGAAGCTTATACTCGTTAAATTTGTCATAGAAGAACAATAAAAAGAGTACTCCGAGCAACTTTGATGGTCCGAAGTTGCTCAACTCTCTCTATTTAGGAGCTTTTAACTGTTTTGTCCATTTATAATAGAAAGTTGTTGTTTTGGCATCGAAATAATCTACGAAGCTTATACTCGTAAAATTTGACATAGAAGAACAATAAAAAGTGTACACCGAGCAACTTTGATGGTCCGAAGTTGCCCAACTCTCTCTATTTAGAGGCTTTTAGCGGTTTTGTCCACTTGTCACGGAAAGTTGGTGTTTTGGCATCGAAATAATCTCGGAAGCTTATACTCGTTAAATTTATCATAGAAGAACAATAAAAAGTGTAGACCGAGCATTTTTGATGGGCCGAAACTGCTCAACTCTCTCTGTGGAAGAGCTTTTAACGATTTTCTTCATTTCTCATAGAGAGTTGGTGTTCTGGCATCGAAATAATCTCGGATGCTTATACTCGTAAAATTTGACATAGAAGAAGAATAAAAAGTGTACATGGAGCAACTTTGATGGTCCGAAGTTGCTCAACTCTCTTTATGGAGGTGCTTTTAACGGTTTTGTCCATTTGTCATAGAAAGTTGGTGTTTTGGCATCGAAATAATCTCGGAAGCTTATACTCGTTAAATTTGTCATAGAAGAACAATAAAAAAGTACACCGAGCAACTTTGATGGTCCGAAGTTGCTCAACTCTCTCTATGGTGGAGCTTTTAACGGTTTTATTTATTTGTCATAGAAAGTTGGTGTTTTGGCATCGAAATAATCTCGGAAGCTTATACTCGAAGAATTTAACATAGAAGAACAGTAAAAAGTGTACACTGAGCAACTTTGATGGTCCGAAGTTGCTCAACTCTCTCTATTTAGGAACTTTTAACGGTTTTGTCCATTTGTAATAGAAAGTTGTTATTTTGGCATCGAAATAATCTACGAAGCTTATACTCGTAAAATTTGACATAGAAGAACAATAAAAAGTGTACACCGAGCGACTTTGATGGTCCGAAGTTGCCCAACTCTCTCTATTTAGAGGCTTTTAACGGTTTTGTCCATTTGTCATAGAAAGCTGGTGTTTTGGCATCGAAATAATCTCGGAAGCTTATACTCGTTAAATTTGTCATAGAAGAACAATAAAAAGAGTACTCCGAGCAACTTTGATGGTCCGAAGTTGCTCAACTCTCTCTATTTAGGAGCTTTTAACTGTTTTGTCCATTTGTAATAGAAAGTTGTTGTTTTGGCATCGAAATAATCTCGGATGCTTATACTCGTAAAATTTGACATAGAAGAACAATAAAAAGTGTACACGGAGCAACTTTGATGGTCCGAAGTTGCTCAACTCTTTTTATGGAGGTGCTTTTAACGGTTTTGTCCATTTATCATAGAAAGTTGGTGTTTTGGCATCGAAATAATCTTGGAAGCTTATACTCGTTAAATTTGTCATAGAAAAACAATAAAAAGAGTACTCCGAGCAACTTTGATGGTCCGAAGTTGCCCAACTCTCTCTATTTAGAGGCTTTTAACGGTTTTGTCCATTTGTCATAGAAAGTTGGTATTTTGGCATCGAAATAATCTCGGGCGCTTATACTCGTAAAATTTGACATAGAAGAACAATAAAAAGTGTACACCGAGCAACTTTGATGGTCCGAAGTTGCCCAACTCTCTCTATTTAGAGGCTTTTAACGGTTTTGTCCATTTGTCATAGAAAGTTGGTGTTTTGGCATCGAAATAATCTCGGAAGCTTATACTCGTTAAATTTATCATAGAAGAACAATAAAAGGAGTACACTGAGCAACTTTGATGGTCTGAAGTTGCTCTACTCTCTCTGTGAAGAAGTTTTCAATGGTTTTGTCCATTTGTAATGGAAAGTTTTTGTTTTGACATCGAAATAATCTAGGATGCTTATACTCGTAAAATTGGACACAGAAGAACAATGAAAAGTGTACACCGAGCATGTTTGACGTTGCGAAGTTGCGCAACTCTCTCTGTGGAGGAGTTTTTAACGATTTTGTCCATTTCTCATAGAAAGTTTGTGTTTTGGCATCGAAATAATCTCGGAAGCTTATACTCCTTAAATTTGTCATAGAAGAACAATAAAAAGAGTACTCCGTGCAACTTTGATGGTCCGAAGTTGCTCAACTCTCTCTATTTAGGAGCTTTTAACGATTTTGTCCATTTGTCATAGAAAGTTGGTGTTTTGGCATCGAAATAATCTCGGATGCTTATAATCGTAAAATTTGACATAGAAGAACAATAAAAATTGTACACCGAGCAACTTTGATGGTCCGAAGTTACTCTACTCTCTATATGAAGAAGTTTTCAATGGTGTTTGTCCATTTGTAATGGAAAGTTGTTGTTTTGACATCCAAATAATCTAGGATGCTTATACTCGTAAAATTGGACATAGAAGAACAATGAAAAGTGTACACCGAGCATGTTTGATGCTGCGAAGTTGCTCAACTCTCTCTGTGGATGAGTTTTTAACGATTTTGTCCATTTCTCATAGAAAGTTGGTGTTTTGGCATCGAAATAATCTCGGAAGCTTATACTCGTTAAATTTGTCATAGAAGATCAATAAAAAGAGTACTCCGAGCGACTTTGATGGTCCGAAGTTGCTCAACTCTCTCTATTTAGGAGCTTTTAACTGTTTTGTCCATTTCTAATAGAAAGTTGTTGTCTTGGCATCGAAATAATATACGAAGCTTATACTCGTAAAATTTGACATAGAAGAACAATAAAAAGTGTACACCGAGCAACTTTGATGGTCCGAAGTTGCCCAACTCTCTCTATTTAGAGGCTTTTAACGGTTTTGTCCATTTGTCACGGAAAGTTGGTGTTTTGGCATCGAAATAATCTCGGAAGCTTATACTCGTTAAATTTATCATAGAAGAACAATAAAAAGTGTACACCGAGCATTTTTGATGGGCCGAAACTGCTCAACTCTCTTTGTGGAAGAGCTTTTAACGATTTTGTTCATTTCTCATAGAAAGTTGGTGTTTTGGCATCGAAATAATCTCGGATGCTTATACTCATAAAATTTGACATAAAAGAAGAATAAAAAGTGTACATGGAGCAACTTTGATGGTCCGAAGTTGCTCAACTCTCTTTATGGAGGTGCTTTTAACGGTTTTGTCCATTTGTCATAGAAAGTTGGTGTTTTGGCATCGAAATAATCTCGGAAGCTTATACTCGTTAAATTTGTCATAGAAGAACAATAAAAAGAGTACACCGAGCAACTTTGATGGTCCGAAGTTGCTCAACTCTCTCTATGGAGGAGCTTTTAACGGTTTTATTTATTTGTCGTAGAAAGTTGGTGTTTTGGCATCGAAATAATCTCGGAAGCTTATACTCGAAGAATTTAACATACAAGAACAATAAAAAGTGTACACTGAGCAACTTTGATGGTCCGAAGTTGCTCAACTCTCTCTATTTAGGAACTTTTAACGGTTTTGTCCATTTGTAATAGAAAGTTTTTATTTTGGCATCGAAATAATCTACGAAGCTTATACTCGTAAAATTTGACATAGAAGAACAATAAAAAGTGTACACCGAGCGACTTTGATGGTCCGAAGTTGCCCAACTCTCTCTATTTAGAGGCTTTTAACGGTTTTGTCCATTTGTCATAGAAATTTGGTGTTTTGGCATCGAAATAATCTCGGAATCTTATACTCGTTAAATTTGTCATAGAAGAACAATAAAAAGAGTACTACGAGCAACTTTGATGGTCCGAAGTTGCTCAACTCTCTCTATTTAGGAGCTTTTAACTGTTTTGTCCATTTGTAATAGAAAGTTGTTGTTTTGGCATCGAAATAATCTACGAAGCTTATACTCGTAAAATTTGACATAGAAGAACAATAAAAAGTGTACACCGAGCAACTTTGATGGTCCGAAGTTGCTCAACTCTCTCTATTTAGAGGCTTTTAACGGTTTTGTCCAATTGTCATAGAAAGTTGGTGTTTAGGCATCGAAATAATCTCAGAAGCTTATACTCGTTAAATTTATCATAAAAGAACGATAAAAAGTGTACACCGAGCATTTTTTATGGGCCGAAATTGCTCAACTCTATCTATGGAAGAGCATTTAACGATTTTGTTCATTTCTCATAGAGAGTTGGTGTTTTGGCATCGAAATAATCTCGGATGCTTATACTCGTTAAATTTATCATAGAAGAACAATAAAAGGAGTACACGGAGCAACTTTGATGGTCTGTAGTTGCTCTACTCTCTCTATGAAGAAGTTTTCAATGGTTTTGTCCATTTGTAATGGAAAGTTTTTGTTTTGACATCGAAATAATCTAGGATGCTTATACTCGTAAAATTGGACACAGAAGAACAATGAAAAGTGTACATCGAGCATGTTTGACGTTGCGAAGTTGCTCAACTCTCTCTGTGGAGGAGTTTTTAACGATTTTGTCCATTTCTCATAGAAAGTTTGTGTTTTGGCATCGAAATAATCTCGGAAGCTTATACTCCTTAAATTTGTCATAGAAGAACAATAAAAAGAGTACTCCGTGCAACTTTGATGGTCCGAAGTTGCTCAACTCTCTCTATTTAGGAGCTTTTAACGATTTTGTCCATTTGTCATAGAAAGTTGGTGTTTTGGCATCGAAATAATCTCGGATGCTTATACTCGTAAAATTTGACATAGAAGAACAATAAAAAGTGTACACGGAGCAACTTTGATGGTCCGAAGTTGCTCTACTCTCTATATGAAGAAGTTTTCAATGGTGTTTGTCCATTTGTAATGGAAAGTTGTTGTTTTGACATCCAAATAATCTAGGATGCTTATACTCGTAAAATTGGACATAGAAGAACAATGAAAAGTGTACACCGAGCATGTTTGATGCTGCGAAGTTGCTCAACTCTCTCTGTGGATGAGTTTTTAACGATTTTGTCCATTTCTCATAGAAAGTTGGTGTTTTGGCATCGAAATAATCTCGGAAGCTTATACTCGTTAAATTTGTCATAGAAGATCAATAAAAAGAGTACTCCGAGCGACTTTGATGGTCCGAAGTTGCTCAACTCTCTCTATTTAGGAGCTTTTAACTGTTTTGTCCATTTCTAATAGAAAGTTGTTGTCTTGGCATCGAAATAATATACGAAGCTTATACTCGTAAAATTTGACATAGAAGAACAATAAAAAGTGTACACCGAGCAACTTTGATGGTCCGAAGTTGTCCAACTCTCTCTATTTAGAGGCTTTTAACGGTTTTGTCCATTTGTCACGGAAAGTTGGTGTTTTGGCATCGAAATAATCTCGGAAGCTTATACTCGTTAAATTTATCATAGAAGAACAATAAAAAGTGTACACCGAGCATTTTTGATGGGCCGAAACTGCTCAACTCTCTTTGTGGAAGAGCTTTTAACGATTTTGTTCATTTCTCATAGAAAGTTGGTGTTTTGGCATCGAAATAATCTCGGATGCTTATACTCATAAAATTTGACATAGAAGAAGAATAAAAAGTGTACATGGAGCAACTTTGATGGTCCGAAGTTGCTCAACTCTCTTTATGGAGGTGCTTTTAACGGTTTTGTCCATTTGTCATAGAAAGTTGGTGTTTTGGCATCGAAATAATCTCGAAAGCTTATACTCGTTAAATTTGTCATAGAAGAACAATAAAAAGAGTACTACGAGCAACTTTGATGGTCCGAAGTTGCTCAACTCTCTCTATTTAGGAGCTTTTAACTGTTTTGTCCATTTGTAATAGAAAGTTGTTGTTTTGGCATCGAAATAATCTACGAAGCTTATACTCGTAAAATTTGACATAGAAGAACAATAAAAAGTGTACACCGAGCAACTTTGATGGTCCGAAGTTGCTCAACTCTCTCTATTTAGAGGCTTTTAACGGTTTTGTCCAATTGTCATAGAAAGTTGGTGTTTTGGCATCGAAATAATCTCAGAAGCTTATACTCGTTAAATTTATCATAAAAGAACGATAAAAAGTGTACACCGAGCATTTTTTATGGGCCGAAATTGCTCAACTCTCTCTGTGGAAGAGCTTTTAACGATTTTGTTCATTTCTCATAGAGAGTTGGTGTTTTGGCATCGAAATAATCTCGGATGCTTATACTCGTTAAATTTATCATAGAAGAACAATAAAAGGAGTACACGGAGCAACTTTGATGGTCTGAAGTTGCTCTACTCTCTCTATGAAGAAGTTTTCAATGGTTTTGTCCATTTGTAATGGAAAGTTTTTGTTTTGACATCGAAATAATCTAGGATGCTTATACTCGTAAAA
Organism: Euonymus europaeus; assembly: GCA_963580455.1. NCBI lineage: Eukaryota > Viridiplantae > Streptophyta > Magnoliopsida > Celastrales > Celastraceae > Euonymus > Euonymus europaeus. The sequence continues at coordinate 7,886,798 of OY756965.1, forward strand.
TTGGACACAGAAGAACAATGAAAAGTGTACATCGAGCATGTTTGACGTTGCGAAGTTGCTCAACTCTCTCTGTGGAGGAGTTTTTAACGATTTTGTCCATTTCTCATAGAAAGTTTGTGTTTTGGCATCGAAATAATCTCGGAAGCTTATACTCCTTAAATTTGTCATAGAAGAACAATAAAAAGAGTACTCCGAGCAACTTTGATGGTCCGAAGTTGCTCAACTCTCTCTATTTAGGAGCTTCTAACGATTTTGTCCATTTGTCATAGAAAGTTGGTGTTTTGGCATCGAAATAATCTCGGATGCTTATACTCGTAAAATTTGACATAGAAGAACAATAAAAAGTGTACACGGAGCAACTTTGATGGTCCGAAGTTGCTCTACTCTCTATATGAAGAAGTTTTCAATGGTGTTTGTCCATTTGTAATGGAAAGTTGTTGTTTTGACATCCAAATAATCTAGGATGCTTATACTCGTAAAATTGGACATAGAAGAACAATGAAAAGTGTACACCGAGCATGTTTGATGCTGCGAAGTTGCTCAACTCTCTCTGTGGATGAGTTTTTAACGATTTTGTCCATTTCTCATAGAAAGTTGGTGTTTTGGCATCGAAATAATCTCGGAAGCTTATACTCGTTAAATTTGTCATAGAAGATCAATAAAAAGAGTACTCCGAGCGACTTTGATGGTCCGAAGTTGCTCAACTCTCTCTATTTAGGAGCTTTTAACTGTTTTGTCCATTTCTAATAGAAAGTTGTTGTTTTGGCATCGAAATAATATACGAAGCTTATACTCGTAAAATTTGACATAGAAGAACAATAAAAAGTGTACACCGAGCAACTTTGATGGTCCGAAGTTGCCCAACTCTCTCTATTTAGAGGCTTTTAACGGTTTTGTCCATTTGTCACGGAAAGTTGGTGTTTTGGCATCGAAATAATCTCGGAAGCTTATACTCGTTAAATTTATCATAGAAGAACAATAAAAAGTGTACACCGAGCATTTTTGATGGGCCGAAACTGCTCAACTCTCTTTGTGGAAGAGCTTTTAACGATTTTGTTCATTTCTCATAGAAAGTTGGTGTTTTGGCATCGAAATAATCTCGGATGCTTATACTCATAAAATTTGACATAGAAGAAGAATAAAAAGTGTACATGGAGCAACTTTGATGGTCCGAAGTTGCTCAACTCTCTTTATGGAGGTGCTTTTAACGGTTTTGTCCATTTGTCATAGAAAGTTGGTGTTTTGGCATCGAAATAATCTCGGAAGCTTATACTCGTTAAATTTGTCATAGAAGAACAATAAAAAGAGTACACCGAGCAACTTTGATGGTCCGAAGTTGCTCAACTCTCTCTATGGAGGAGCTTTTAACGGTTTTATTTATTTGTCATAGAAAGTTGGTGTTTTGGCATCGAAATAATCTCGGAAGCTTATACTCGAAGAATTTAACATAGAAGAACAATAAAAAGTGTACACTGAGCAACTTTGATGGTCCGAAGTTGCTCAACTCTCTCTATTTAGGAACTTTTAACGGTTTTGTCCATTTGTAATAGAAAGTTTTTATTTTGGCATCGAAATAATCTACGAAGCTTATACTCGTAAAATTTGACATAGAAGAACAATAAAAAGTGTACACCGAGCGACTTTGATGGTCCGAAGTTGCCCAACTCTCTCTATTTAGAGGCTTTTAACGGTTTTGTCCATTTGTCATAGAAAGTTGGTGTTTTGGCATCGAAATAATCTCGGAATCTTATACTCGTTAAATTTGTCATAGAAGAACAATAAAAAGAGTACTACGAGCAACTTTGATGGTCCGAAGTTGCTCAACTCTCTCTATTTAGGAGCTTTTAACTGTTTTGTCCATTTGTAATAGAAAGTTGTTGTTTTGGCATCGAAATAATCTACGAAGCTTATACTCGTAAAATTTGACATAGAAGAACAATAAAAAGTGTACACCGAGCAACTTTGATGGTCCGAAGTTGCTCAACTCTCTCTATTTAGAGGCTTTTAACGGTTTTGTCCAATTGTCATAGAAAGTTGGTGTTTAGGCATCGAAATAATCTCAGAAGCTTATACTCGTTAAATTTATCATAAAAGAACGATAAAAAGTGTACACCGAGCATTTTTTATGGGCCGAAATTGCTCAACTCTATCTATGGAAGAGCTTTTAACGATTTTGTTCATTTCTCATAGAGAGTTGGTGTTTTGGCATCGAAATAATCTCGGATGCTTATACTCGTTAAATTTATCATAGAAGAACAATAAAAGGAGTACACGGAGCAACTTTGATGGTCTGTAGTTGCTCTACTCTCTCTATGAAGAAGTTTTCAATGGTTTTGTCCATTTGTAATGGAAAGTTTTTGTTTTGACATCGAAATAATCTAGGATGCTTATACTCGTAAAATTGGACACAGAAGAACAATGAAAAGTGTACATCGAGCATGTTTGACGTTGCGAAGTTGCTCAACTCTCTCTGTGGAGGAGTTTTTAACGATTTTGTCCATTTCTCATAGAAAGTTTGTGTTTTGGCATCGAAATAATCTCGGAAGCTTATACTCCTTAAATTTGTCATAGAAGAACAATAAAAAGAGTACTCCGTGCAACTTTGATGGTCCGAAGTTGCTCAACTCTCTCTATTTAGGAGCTTTTAACGATTTTGTCCATTTGTCATAGAAAGTTGGTGTTTTGGCATCGAAATAATCTCGGATGCTTATACTCGTAAAATTTGACATAGAAGAACAATAAAAAGTGTACACGGAGCAACTTTGATGGTCCGAAGTTGCTCTACTCTCTATATGAAGAAGTTTTCAATGGTGTTTGTCCATTTGTAATGGAAAGTTGTTGTTTTGACATCCAAATAATCTAGGATGCTTATACTCGTAAAATTGGACATAGAAGAACAATGAAAAGTGTACACCGAGCATGTTTGATGCTGCGAAGTTGCTCAACTCTCTCTGTGGATGAGTTTTTAACGATTTTGTCCATTTCTCATAGAAAGTTGGTGTTTTGGCATCGAAATAATCTCGGAAGCTTATACTCGTTAAATTTGTCATAGAAGATCAATAAAAAGAGTACTCCGAGCGACTTTGATGGTCCGAAGTTGCTCAACTCTCTCTATTTAGGAGCTTTTAACTGTTTTGTCCATTTCTAATAGAAAGTTGTTGTCTTGGCATCGAAATAATATACGAAGCTTATACTCGTAAAATTTGACATAGAAGAACAATAAAAAGTGTACACCGAGCAACTTTGATGGTCCGAAGTTGCCCAACTCTCTCTATTTAGAGGCTTTTAACGGTTTTGTCCATTTGTCACGGAAAGTTGGTGTTTTGGCATCGAAATAATCTCGGAAGCTTATACTCGTTAAATTTATCATAGAAGAACAATAAAAAGTGTACACCGAGCATTTTTGATGGGCCGAAACTGCTCAACTCTCTTTGTGGAAGAGCTTTTAACGATTTTGTTCATTTCTCATAGAAAGTTGGTGTTTTGGCATCGAAATAATCTCGGATGCTTATACTCATAAAATTTGACATAGAAGAAGAATAAAAAGTGTACATGGAGCAACTTTGATGGTCCGAAGTTGCTCAACTCTCTTTATGGAGGTGCTTTTAACAGTTTTGTCCATTTGTCATAGAAAGTTGGTGTTTTGGCATCGAAATAATCTCGAAAGCTTATACTCGTTAAATTTGTCATAGAAGAACAATAAAAAGAGTACTACGAGCAACTTTGATGGTCCGAAGTTGCTCAACTCTCTCTATTTAGGAGCTTTTAACTGTTTTGTCCATTTGTAATAGAAAGTTGTTGTTTTGGCATCGAAATAATCTACGAAGCTTATACTCGTAAAATTTGACATAGAAGAACAATAAAAAGTGTACACCGAGCAACTTTGATGGTCCGAAGTTGCTCAACTCTCTCTATTTAGAGGCTTTTAACGGTTTTGTCCAATTGTCATAGAAAGTTGGTGTTTTGGCATCGAAATAATCTCAGAAGCTTATACTCGTTAAATTTATCATAAAAGAACGATAAAAAGTGTACACCGAGCATTTTTTATGGGCCGAAATTGCTCAACTCTCTCTGTGGAAGAGCTTTTAACGATTTTGTTCATTTCTCATAGAGAGTTGGTGTTTTGGCATCGAAATAATCTCGGATGCTTATACTCGTTAAATTTATCATAGAAGAACAATAAAAGGAGTACACGGAGCAACTTTGATGGTCTGAAGTTGCTCTACTCTCTCTATGAAGAAGTTTTCAATGGTTTTGTCCATTTGTAATGGAAAGTTTTTGTTTTGACATCGAAATAATCTAGGATGCTTATACTCGTAAAATTGGACACAGAAGAACAATGAAAAGTGTACATCGAGCATGTTTGACGTTGCGAAGTTGCTCAACTCTCTCTGTGGAGGAGTTTTTAACGATTTTGTCCATTTCTCATAGAAAGTTTGTGTTTTGGCATCGAAATAATCTCGGAAGCTTATACTCCTTAAATTTGTCATAGAAGAACAATAAAAAGAGTACTCCGAGCAACTTTGATGGTCCGAAGTTGCTCAACTCTCTCTATTTAGGAGCTTCTAACGATTTTGTCCATTTGTCATAGAAAGTTGGTGTTTTGGCATCGAAATAATCTCGGATGCTTATACTCGTAAAATTTGACATAGAAGAACAATAAAAAGTGTACACGGAGCAACTTTGATGGTCCGAAGTTGCTCTACTCTCTATATGAAGAAGTTTTCAATGGTGTTTGTCCATTTGTAATGGAAAGTTGTTGTTTTGACATCCAAATAATCTAGGATGCTTATACTCGTAAAATTGGACATAGAAGAACAATGAAAAGTGTACACCGAGCATGTTTGATGCTGCGAAGTTGCTCAACTCTCTCTGTGGATGAGTTTTTAACGATTTTGTCCATTTCTCATAGAAAGTTGGTGTTTTGGCATCGAAATAATCTCGGAAGCTTATACTCGTTAAATTTGTCATAGAAGATCAATAAAAAGAGTACTCCGAGCGACTTTGATGGTCCGAAGTTGCTCAACTCTCTCTATTTAGGAGCTTTTAACTGTTTTGTCCATTTCTAATAGAAAGTTGTTGTTTTGGCATCGAAATAATATACGAAGCTTATACTCGTAAAATTTGACATAGAAGAACAATAAAAAGTGTACACCGAGCAACTTTGATGGTCCGAAGTTGCCCAACTCTCTCTATTTAGAGGCTTTTAACGGTTTTGTCCATTTGTCACGGAAAGTTGGTGTTTTGGCATCGAAATAATCTCGGAAGCTTATACTCGTTAAATTTATCATAGAAGAACAATAAAAAGTGTACACCGAGCATTTTTGATGGGCCGAAACTGCTCAACTCTCTTTGTGGAAGAGCTTTTAACGATTTTGTTCATTTCTCATAGAAAGTTGGTGTTTTGGCATCGAAATAATCTCGGATGCTTATACTCATAAAATTTGACATAGAAGAAGAATAAAAAGTGTACATGGAGCAACTTTGATGGTCCGAAGTTGCTCAACTCTCTTTATGGAGGTGCTTTTAACGGTTTTGTCCATTTGTCATAGAAAGTTGGTGTTTTGGCATCGAAATAATCTCGGAAGCTTATACTCGTTAAATTTGTCATAGAAGAACAATAAAAAGAGTACACCGAGCAACTTTGATGGTCCGAAGTTGCTCAACTCTCTCTATGGAGGAGCTTTTAACGGTTTTATTTATTTGTCATAGAAAGTTGGTGTTTTGGCATCGAAATAATCTCGGAAGCTTATACTCGAAGAATTTAACATAGAAGAACAATAAAAAGTGTACACTGAGCAACTTTGATGGTCCGAAGTTGCTCAACTCTCTCTATTTAGGAACTTTTAACGGTTTTGTCCATTTGTAATAGAAAGTTTTTATTTTGGCATCGAAATAATCTACGAAGCTTATACTCGTAAAATTTGACATAGAAGAACAATAAAAAGTGTACACCGAGCGACTTTGATGGTCCGAAGTTGCCCAACTCTCTCTATTTAGAGGCTTTTAACGGTTTTGTCCATTTGTCATAGAAAGTTGGTGTTTTGGCATCGAAATAATCTCGGAATCTTATACTCGTTAAATTTGTCATAGAAGAACAATAAAAAGAGTACTACGAGCAACTTTGATGGTCCGAAGTTGCTCAACTCTCTCTATTTAGGAGCTTTTAACTGTTTTGTCCATTTGTAATAGAAAGTTGTTGTTTTGGCATCGAAATAATCTACGAAGCTTATACTCGTAAAATTTGACATAGAAGAACAATAAAAAGTGTACACCGAGCAACTTTGATGGTCCGAAGTTGCTCAACTCTCTCTATTTAGAGGCTTTTAACGGTTTTGTCCAATTGTCATAGAAAGTTGGTGTTTTGGCATCGAAATAATCTCAGAAGCTTATACTCGTTAAATTTATCATAAAAGAACAATAAAAAGTGTACACCGAGCATTTTTTATGGGCCGAAATTGCTCAACTCTCTCTATGGAAGAGCTTTTAACGATTTTGTTCATTTCTCATAGAGAGTTGGTGTTTTGGCATCGAAATAATCTCGGATGCTTATACTCGTTAAATTTATCATAGAAGAACAATAAAAGGAGTACACGGAGCAACTTTGATGGTCTGAAGTTGCTCTACTCTCTCTATGAAGAAGTTTTCAATGGTTTTGTCCATTTGTAATGGAAAGTTTTTGTTTTGACATCGAAATAATCTAGGATGCTTATACTCGTAAAATTGGACACAGAAGAACAATGAAAAGTGTACACCGAGCATGTTTGATGTTGCGAAGTTGCTCAACTCTCTCTGTGGAGGAGTTTTTAACGATTTTGTCCATTTCTCATAGAAAGTTTGTGTTTTGGCATCGAAATAATCTCGGAAGCTTATACTCCTTAAATTTGTCATAGAAGAACAATAAAAAGAGTACTCCGAGCAACTTTGATGGTCCGAAGTTGCTCAACTCTCTCTATTTAGGAGCTTTTAACGGTTTTGTCCATTTGTAATAGAAAGTTGTTGTTTTGGCATCGAAATAATCTACGAAGCTTATACTCGTAAAATTTGACATAGAAGAACAATAAAAAGTGTACACCGAGCAACTTTGATGGTCCGAAGATGCTCAACTCTCTCTATTTAAAGGCTTTTAACGGTTTTGTCCATTTGTCATAGAAAGTTGGTGTTTTGGCATTGAAATAATCTCGGAAGCTTTTACTCGTTAAATTTATCATAGAAGAACAATAAAAAGTGTACACCGAGCATTTTTGATGGGCCGAAATTGCTCAACTCTCTCTATGGAAGAGCTTTTAACGATTTTGTCAATTTCTCATAGAAAGTTGGTGTTTTGGCATCGAAATAATCTCGGAAGCTTATACTCGTTAAATTTGTCATAGAAGAACAATAAAAGGAGTACTCCGAGCAACTTTGATGGTCCGAAGTTGCTCAACTCTCTCTATTTAGGAGCTTTTAACTGTTTCGTCCATTTGTAATAGAAAGTTGTTGTTTTGGCATCGAAATAATCTACGAAGCTTATACTCGTAAAATTTAACATAGAAGAACAATAAAACGTGTACACCGAGCAACTTTGATGGTCCGAAGTTGCTCAACTCTCTCTATTTAGAGGCTTTTAATGGTTTTGTCCATTTGTCATAGAAAGTTGGTGTTTTGGCGTCGAAATAATCTCGGAAGCTTATACTCGTTAAATTTATCATAGAAGAACAATAAAAAGTGTACACCGAGCATTTTTTATGGGCCGAAATTGCTCAACTCTCTCTATGGAAGAGCTTTTAACGATTTTGTTCATTTCTCATAGAGAGTTGGTGTTTTGGCATCGAAATAATCTCGGATGCTTATACTCATTAAATTTATCATAGAAGAACAATAAAAGGAGTACACGGAGCAACTTTGATGGTCTGAAGTTGCTCTACTCTCTCTATGAAGAAGTTTTCAATGGTTTTGTCCGTTTGCAATGGAAAGTTTTTGTTTTGACATCGAAATAATCTAGGATGCTTATACTCGTAAAATTGGACACAGAAGAACAATGAAAAGTGTACACCGAGCATGTTTGATGTTGCGAAGTTGCTCAACTCTCTCTGTGGAGGAGTTTTTAACGATTTTGTCCATTTTTCATAGAAAGTTGGTGTTTTGGCATCGAAATAATCTCGGAAGCTTATACTCGTTAAATTTGTCATAGAAGAACAATAAAAAGAGTACTCCGAGCAACTTTGATGGTCCGAAGTTGCTCAACTCTCTCTATTTAGGAGCTTTTAACGGTTTTGTCCATTTGTAATAGAAAGTTGTTGTTTTGGCATCAAAATAATCTACGAAGCTTATACTCGTAAAATTTGACATAGAAGAACAATAAAAAGTGTACACCGAGCAACTTTGATGGTCCGAAGATGCTCAACTCTCTCTATTTAGAGGCTTTTAATGGTTTTGTCCATTTGTCATAGAAAGTTGGTGTTTTGGCATCGAAATAATCTCGGAAGCTTATACTCGTTAAATTTGTCATAGAAGAACAATAAAAAGAGTACACCGAGCAACTTTGATGGTCCGAAGTTGCTCAACTCTCTCTATGGAGGAGCTTTTAACGGTTTTATTTATTTGTCATAGAAAGTTGGTGTTTTGGCATCGAAATAATCTCGAAAGCTTATACTCGAAGAATTTAACATAGAAGAACAATAAAAAGTGTACACTGAGCAACTTTGATGGTCCGAAGTTGCTCAACTCTCTCTATTTAGGAACTTTTAACGGTTTTGTCCATTTGTAATAGAAAGTTGTTATTTTGGCATCGAAATAATCTCGGAAGCTTATACTCGTTAAATTTATCATAGAAGAACAATAAAAAGTGTACATCGAGCATTTTTGATGGTCCGAAGATGCTCAACTCTCTCTATTTAGAGGCTTTTAACGGTTTTGTCCATTTGTCATAGAAAGTTGGTGTTTTGGCAACGAAATAATCTCGGAAGCTTATACTCGTTAAATTTATCATAGAAGAACAATAAAAAGTGAACACCGAGCAACTTTGATGGTCCGAAGATGCTCAACTCTCTCTATTTAGAGGCTTTTAACGGTTTTGTCCATTTGTCATAGAAAGTTGGTGTTTTGGCATCGAAATAATCTCGGAAGCTTATACTCGTTAAATTTATCATAGAAGAACAATAAAAAGTGTACACCGAGCATTTTTTATGGGCCGAAATTGCTCAACTCTCTCTATGGAAGAGCTTTTAACGATTTTGTCCATTTCTCATAGAAAGTTGGTGTTTTGGCATCGAAATGATCTCGGAAGCTTATACTCGTTAAATTTGTCATAGAAGAACAATAAAAGGAGTACTCCGAGCAACTTTGATGGTCCAAAGTTGCTCAACTCTCTCTATTTAGGAGCTTTTAACTGTTTTGTCCATTTGTAATAGAAAGTTGTTGTTTTGGCATCGAAATAATCTACGAAGCTTATACTCGTAAAATTTGACATAGAAGAACAATAAAAATTGTACACCGAGCAACTTTGATGGTCCGAAGTTGCCCAACTCTCTCTATTTAGAGGCTTTTAACGGTTTTGTCCATTTGTCATAGAAAGTTGGTGTTTTGGCATCGAAATAATCTCGGAAGCTTATACTCGTTAAATTTATCATAGAAGAACAATAAAAAGTGTACACCAAGCAACTTTGATGGTCCGAAGATGCTCAACTCTCTCTATTTAGAGGCTTTTAACGGTTTTGTCCATTTGTCATAGAAAGTTGGTGTTTTGGCATCGAAATAATCTCGGAACCTTATACTCGTTAAATTTATCATAGAAGAACAATAAAAAGTGTACACCGAGCATTTTTGATGGGCCGAAATCGCTCAACTCTCTCTATGGAAGAGCTTTTAACGATTTTGTCCATTTCTCATAGAAAGTTGGTGTTTTGGCATCGAAATAATCTCGGAAGCTTATACTCGTTAAATTTGTCATAGAAGAACAATAAAAGGTGTACTCTGAGCAACTTTGATGGTCCGAAGTTGCTCAACTCTCTCTATTTAGGAGCTTTTAACTGTTTTGTCCATTTGTAATAGAAAGTTGTTGTTTTGGCATCGAAATAATCTACGAAGCTTATACTCGTAAAATTTGACATAGAAGAACAATAAAAAGTGTACACCGAGCAACTTTGATGGTCCGAAGTTGCTCAACTCTCTCTATTTAGAGGGTTTTAACGGTTTTGTCCATTTGTCATAGAAAGTTGGTGTTTTGGCGTCGAAATAATCTCGGAAGCTTATACTCGTTAAATTTATCATAGAAGAACAATAAAAAGTGTACACCGACCATTTTTTATGGGCCGAAATTGCTCAACTCTCTCTATGGAAGAGCTTTTAACGATTTTGTGGATTTCTCATAGAGAGTTGGTGTTTTGGCATCGAAATAATCTCGGATGCTTATACTCGTTAAATTTATCATAGAAGAACAATAAAAGGAGTACACGGAGCAACTTTGATGGTCTGAAGTTGCTCTACTCTCTCTATGAAGAAGTTTTCAATGGTTTTGTCCATTTGTAATGGAAAGTTTTTGTTTTGACATCGAAATAATCTAGGATGCTTATACTCGTAAAATTGGACACAGAAGAACAATGAAAAGTGTACACCGAGCATGTTTGATGTTGCGAAGTTGCTCAACTCTCTCTGTGGAGGAGTTTTTAACGATTTTGTCCATTTCTCATAGAAAGTTGGTGTTTTGGCATCGAAATAATCTCGGAAGTTATACTCGTTAAATTTGTCATAGAAGAACAGTAAAAAGAGTACTCCAAGCAACTTTGATGGTCCGAAGTTGCTCAACTCTCTCTATTTAGGAGCTTTTAACGGTTTTGTCCATTTGTAATAGAAAGTTGTTGTTTTGGCATCGAAATAATCTACGAAGCTTATACTTGTAAAATTTGACATAGAAGAACAATAAAAAGTGTACACCGAGCAACTTTGATGGTCCGAAAATGCTCAACTCTCTCTATTTAGAGGCTTTTAACGGTTTTGTCCATTTGTCATAGAAAGTTGGTGTTTTGGCATCGAAATAATCTCGGAAGCTTATACTCGTTAAATTTATCATAGAAGAACAATAAAAAGTGTACACCGAGCATTTTTGATGGGCCGAAACTGCTCAACTCTCTCTGTGGAAGAGCTTTTAACGATTTTGTTCATTTCTCATAGAGAGTTGGTGTTCTGGCATCGAAATAATCTCGGATGCTTATACTCGTAAAATTTGACATAGAAGAACAATAAAAAGTGTACATGGAGCAACTTTGATGGTCCGAAGATGCTCAACTCTCTCTATTTAGAGGCTTTTAACGGTTTTGTCCATTTGTCATAGAAAGTTGGTGTTTTGGCATCGAAATAATCTCGGAACCTTATACTCGTTAAATTTATCATAGAAGAACAATAAAAAGTGTACACCGAGCATTTTTGATGGGCCGAAATCGCTCAACTCTCTCTATGGAAGAGCTTTTAACGATTTTGTCCATTTCTCATAGATAGTTGGTGTTTTGGCATCGAAATAATCTCGGAAGCTTATACTCGTTAAATTTGTCATAGAAGAACAATAAAAGGAGTACTCCGAGCAACTTTGATGGTCCAAAGTTGCTCAACTCTCTCTATTTAGGAGCTTTTAACTGTTTTGTCCATTTGTAATAGAAAGTTGTTGTTTTGGCATCGAAATAATCTACGAAGCTTATACTCGTAAAATTTGACATAGAAGAACAATAAAAAGTGTACACCGAGCATTTTTGATGGGCCGAAACTGCTCAACTCTCTCTGTGGAAGAGCTTTTAACGATTTTGTTCATTTCTCATAGAGAGTTGGTGTTCTAGCATCGAAATAATCTCGGATGCTTATACTCGTAAAATTTGACATAGAAGAACAATAAAAAGTGTACATGGAGCAACTTTGATGGTCCGAAGTTGCTCAACTCTCTTTATGGAGGTGCTTTGAACGGTTTTGTCCATTTGTCATAGAAAGTTGGTGTTTTGGCATCGAAATAATCTCGGAAGCTTATACTCGTTAAATTTATCATAGAAGAACAATAAAAAGTGTACACCGAGCATTTTTGATGGGCCGAAATCGCTCAACTCTCTCTATGGAAGAGCTTTTAACGATTTTGTCCATTTCTCATAGATAGTTGGTGTTTTGGCATCGAAATAATCTCGGAAGCTTATACTCGTTAAATTTATCATAGAAGAACAATAAAAGGTGTACACCGAGCATTTTTGATGGGCCGAAACTGCTCAACTCTCTCTGTGGAAGAGCTTTTAACGATTTTGTTCATTTCTCATAGAGAGTTGGTGTTCTGGCATCGAAATAATCTCGGATGCTTATACTCGTAAAATTTGACATAGAAGAACAATAGAAAGTGTACATGGAGCAACTTTGATGGTCCGAAGTTGCTCAACTCTCTTTATGGAGGTGCTTTTAACGGTTTTGTCCATTTGTCATAGAAAGTTGGTGTTTTGGCATCGAAATAGTCTCGGAAGCTTATACTCATTAAATTTATCATAGAAGAACAATAAAAAGTGTACACCGAGCATTTTTGATGGGCCGAAATCGCTCAACTCTCTCTATGGAAGAGCTTTTAACGATTTTGTCCATTTCTCATAGAAAGTTGGTATTTTGGCATCGAAATAATCTCGGAAGCTTATACTCGTTAAATTTGTCATAGAAGAACAATAAAAGGAGTACTCCGAGCAACTTTGATGGTCCAAAGTTGCTCAACTCTCTCTATTTGGGAGCTTTTAACTGTTTTGTCCATTTGTAATAGAAAGTTGTTGTTTTGGCATCGAAATAATCTACGAAGCTTATACTCGTAAAATTTGACATAGAAGAACAGTAAAAAGTGTACACCGAGCAACTTTGATGGTCCGAAGTTGCCCAACTCTCTCTATTTAGAGGCTTTTAACGGTTTTGTCCATTTGTCATAGAAAGTTGGTGTTTTGGCATCGAAATAATCTCGGATGCTTATACTCGTAAAATTTGACATAGAAGAACAATAAAAAGTGTACACGGAGCAACTTTGATGGTCCGAAGTTGCTCTACTCTCTCTATGAAGAAGTTTTCAATGGTTTTGTTCATTTCTCATAGAGAGTTGGTGTTCTGGCATCGAAATAATCTAGGATGCTTATACTCGTAAAATTGGACATAGCAGAACAATGAAAAGTGTACACCGAGCATGTTTGATGCTGCGAAGTTGCTCAACTCTCTCTGTGGAGGAGTTTTTAACGATTTTGTCCATTTGTCATAGAAAGTTGTTGTTTTGGCATCGAAATAATCTCGGAAGCTTATACTCGTTAAATTTATCATAGAAGAACAATAAAAAGTGTACACCGAGCAACTTTGATGGTCTGAAGTTGCCCAACTCTCTCTATTTAGAGGCTTTTAACGGTTTTGTCCATTTGTCATAGAAAGTTGGTGTTTTGGCATCGAAATAATCTCGGAAGCTTATACTCGTTAAATTTATCATAGAAGAACAATAAAAAGTGTACACCGAGCATTTTTGATGGGCCGAAATTGCTCAACTCTCTCTATGGAAGAGCTTTTAACGATTTTGTTCATTTCTCATAGAGAGTTGGTGTTTTGGCATCGAAATAATCTCGGATGCTTATACTCGCAAAATTTGACATAGAAGAACAATAAAAAGTGTACACGGAGCAACGTTGATGGTCCGAAGTTGCTCTACTCTCTCTATGAAGAAGTTTTCAATGGTTTTGTCCATTTGTAACGGAAAGTTTTTGTTTTGACATCGAAATAATCTAGGAAGCTTATACTCGTTAAATTTATCATAGAAAGTTGGTGGGCCGAAGTTGCTCAAAAAGTGTACACCGAGCATTTTTGATGGGCCGAAGTTGCTCAACTCTCTTTGTGGAAGAGCTTTTAACGATTTTGTCCATTTCTCATAGAAAGTTGGTGTTTTGGCAACGAAATAATCTCGGATGCTTATACTCGTAAAATTTGACATAGAAGAACAATAAAAAGTGTACACGGAGAAACTTTTATGGTCCGAAGTTGCACAACTCTCTGTATAGTGTTGGCTTTAACGGTTTTGTCCATTCGTAATTGAAAGTTGGTGTTTTGACATCGAAATAATCTAGGATGCTTATACTTGTAAAATTGGACATAAAAGAACAATAAAAATTGTACACCGAGCATGTTTGACGGTCCGAAGTTGCTCAACTCTCTCTATTTAGGAGCTTTTAACGGTTTTGTCCATTTGTAATAGAAAGTTGTTATTTTGGCATCGAAATAATCTCGGAAGCTTATACTCAAAGAATTTAACATTGAAGAACAATAAAAAGTGTACACTGAGCAACTTTGACGGTACGAAGTTGCTCAACTCTCTTTATTTAGGTGTTTTTAACGGTTTTGTCCATTTGTAATAGAAAGTTGTTATTTTGGCATCGAAATAATCTACGAAGCTTATACTCGCATAATTTGACATACAAGAACAATAAAAAGTGTACACCGAGCAACTTTGATGGTCCGAAGTTGCTCAACTCTCTCTATTTAGAAGCTTTTAACGGTTTTGTCCATCTGTCATAGAAAGTTGGTGTTTTGGCATCGAAATAATCTCGGAAGCTTATACTCGTTAAATTTATCATAGAAGAACAATAAAAAGTGTACACCGAGCATTTTTAATGGGCCGAAGTTGCTCAACTCTCTCTGTGGAAGAGCTTTTAACGATTTTGTCCATTTCTCATAGAAAGTTGGTGTTTTGGCATCGAAATAATCTCGGATGCTTATACTCGTAAAATTTGACATAGAAGAACAATAAAAAGTGTACACGGAGCAACTCTGATGGTCCGAAGTTGCTCAACTCTCTTTATAGAGGAGCTTTTAACGGTTTTATCCATTTGTCATAGAAAGTTGGTCTTTTGGCATCGAAATAATCTCGGAAGCTTATATTCGTAAAATTTGACATAGAAGAACAATAAAAAGGGTACACCGAGCAACTTTGATATTCCGACGTTCCTCAACTCTCTCTATTTAGGAGCTTTTAACGGTTTTCTCCATTTGTAATAGAAAGTTGTTGTTTTGGCATCGAAATAATCTACGAAGCTTATACTCGTAAAATTTGACATAGAAGAACAATAAAAAGTGTACACCGAGCAACTTTGATGGTCCGAAGTTGCTCAACTATCTCTATGGAGGAGCTTTTAACGGTTTTATTTATTTGTCATAGAAAGTTGTTGTTTTGGCATCGAAATAATCTCGGAAGCTTATACTCAAAGAATTTAACATAGAAGAACAATAAAAAATGTACACTGAGCAACTTTGATGGTACGAAGTTGCTCAACTCTCTCTATTTAGGTGCTTTTAACGGTTTTGTCCATTTGTAATAGAAAGTTGTTGTTTTGGCATCGAAATAATATACGAATCTTATACTCGTAAAATTTGACATAGAAGAACAATAAAAAGTGTACACCGAGCAACTTTGATGGTCCGAAGTTGCTCAACTCTCTCTATTTAGAAGCTTTTAATGATTTTGTCCATTTGTCCTAGAAAGTTGGTGTTTTGGCATCGAAATAATCTCGGAAGCTTATACTCGTTAAATTTATCATAGAAGAACAATAAAAAGTGTACACCGAGCATTTTTGATGGGCCGAAGTTGCACAACTCTCTCTGTGGAAGAGCTTTTAACGGATTTGTCCATTTCTCATAGAAAGTTGGTGTTCTGGCATCGAAATAATCTCGGATGCTTATACTCGTAAAAGTTGACATAGAAGAACAATAAAAAGTGTACACGGAGCAACTTTGATGGTCCGAAGTTGCTCAACTCTCTTTATGGTGGAGCTTTTAACGGTTTTGTCCATTTGTCATAGAAAGTTGATGTTTTGGCATCGAAATAATCTCGGAAGCTTATATTCGTAAAATTTGACATAGAAGAACAATAAAAAGGGTACACCGACCAACTTTGATATTCCGACGTTGCTCAACTCTCTGTATAGTGTTCGCTTTAACGGTTATGTCCATTCGTAATTGAAAGTTGTTGTTTTGACATCGAAATAATCTAGGATGCTTATACTCGTAAAATTGGACATAGAAGAACAATAAAAAGCGTACACCGAGCAACTTTGATGGTCCGAAGTTGTTCAACTCTCTCTATGGTGGAGCTTTTAACGGTTTTGTCCATTTGTAACTGAAAGTTGTTATTTTGGCATCGAAATAATCTACGAAGCTTATATTCGTAACATTGGACATAGAAGAACAATAAAAAGTGTACACCGAGCAACTTTGATGGTCTGAAGTTGTCAACTCTCTCTATCGTCGAGCTTTTAACGGTTTTGTTCATTTGTAACTTAAAGTTGTAGTTTTGGCATCGAAATAATCTACGAAGCTTATACTCGTAACATTGGACATAGAAGAACAATAAAAAGTGTACACCGACAACTTCGATGGTCCGAAGTTGCTCAACTCTCTCTATGGTGGAGCTTTTAACGGTTTTGTCCATTTTTAATAGAAAGTTGTTGTTTTGGCATCGAAATAATCTACGAAGCTTATACTCGTAAAATTGTACATAGAAGAACAATAAAAACTGTACACCGAGCAACTTTGATTGTACGAAGTTGCTCAACTCTCTCTATTTGGGAGTTTTTAACGGTTTTGTCCATTTGTCATATAAAGTTGGTGTTTTGGCATCGAAATAATAACGGAAGCTTATACTCGTAAAATTGGACATAGAAGAACAATAAAAAGTGTACACCGAGCAACTTTGATGGTCCGAAGTTGCTCAACTCTTTATATGGAGGAGCCTTTAACGGTTTTGTCCATTTGTCATAGAAAGTTGGTGTTTTGGCATCGAAAAAATCTCGGCATCTTATACTCGTAAAATTTGACATAGAAGAACAATAAAAAGTGTATACCGAGCAACTTTGATGGTCCGAAGTTTCTCAACTCTCTCTATTTAGGAGCTTTTAACGGTTTTCTCCATTTGTACCAGAAAGTTGTTGTTTTGGCATCGAAATAATCTACGAAGCTTATACTCGTAAAATTTGACATAGAAGAACAATAAAAAGTGTACACCGGGCAACTTTGATGGTCCGAAGTTGCTCAACTCTCTCTTTGGAGGAACTTTTAACGGTTTTGTCCATTTGTAATAGAAAGTTGTTGTTTTGGCATCGAAATAATCTACGAAGCTTATACTCGTAAAATTTGACATAGAAGGACAACAAAAAGTGTACATGGAGCAACTTTGATTTTCCGAAGTTGCTCTACTCTCTCTATTGAGGAGCTTTTAACGGTTTTGTCCATTTGTAATAGAAAGTTGTTGTTTTGGCATCGAAATAATCTAGCAAGCTTATACTCGTAAAATTGGACATAGAAAAATAATAAAAAGGGTACACCGGGCAACTTTTATGGTTTGAAGTTGCTCAACTCTCGCTATAGAGGAGCTTTTAATGGTTTTGTTCATTTATCATAGAAAGTTGGTGTTTTCGCATCGAAATAATCTCGGAAGCTTATACTCGAAGAATTTGACATAGAAGAACAATAAAAAGTGGTCATGGAGCAACTTTGATGGTCCGAAGTTGCTCAACTCTCTCTATTTAGAAGCTTTTAACGGTTTTGTCCATTTGTCCTAGAAAGTTGGTGTTTTGGCATCGAAATAATCTCGGAAGCTTATACTCGTTAAATTTATCATAGAAAGTTGGTGGGCCGAAGTTGCTCAAAAAGTGTACACCGAGCATTTTTGATGGGCCGAAGTTGCTCAACTCTCTCTGTGGAAGAGCTTTTAACGATTTTGTCCATTTCTCATAGAAAGTTGGTGTTTTGGCAACGAAATAATCTCGGATGCTTATACTCGTAAAATTTGACATAGAAGAACAATAAAAAGTGTACACGGAGCAACTTTGATGGTCCGAAGTTGCTCAACTCTTTTTATGGAGGTGCTTTTAACGGTTTTGTCCATTTATCATAGAAAGTTGGTGTTTTGGCATCGAAATAATCTCGGAAGCTTATACTCGTTAAATTTATCATAGAAAGTTGGTGGGCCGAAGTTGCTCAAAAAGTATACACCGAGCACTTTTGATGGGCCGAAGTTGCTCAACTCTCTCTGTGGAAGAGCTTTTAACGATTTTGTCCATTTCTCATAGAAAGTTGGTGTTTTGGCATCGAAATAATCTCGGATGCTTATACTCGTAAAATTTGACATTGAAGAACAATAAAAAGTGTACACCGAGCAACTTTGATGGTCCGAAGTTGCTCAACTCTCTTTATGGTGGAGCTTTTAACGGTTTTATCCATTTGTCATAGAAAGTTGGTCTTTTGGCATCGAAATAAACTCGGAAGCTTATATTCATAAAATTTGACATAGAAGAACAATAAAAAGGGTACACCGAGCAACTTTGATATTCCGACGTTCCTCAACTCTCTCTATTTAGGAGCTTTTAACGGTTTTCTCCATTTGTAATAGAAAGTTGTTGTTTTGGCATCGAAATAATCTACGAAGCTTATACTCGTAAAATTTGACATAGAAGAACAATAAAAAGTGTACACCGAGCAACTTTGATGGTCCGAAGTTGCTCAACTATCTCTATGGAGGAGCTTTTAACGGTTTTATTTATTTGTCATAGAAAGTTGTTGTTTTGGCATCGAAATAATCTCGGAAGCTTATACTCAAAGAATTTAATATAGAAGAACAATAGAAAATGTACACTGAGAAACTTTGATGGTACGAAGTTGCTCAACTCTCTCTATTTAGGTGCATTTAACGGTTTTGTCCATTTGTAATAGAAAGTTGTTATTTTGGCATCGAAATAATCTACGAAGATTATACTCGCAAAATTTGACATAGAAGAACAATAAAAAGTGTACACCGAGCAATTTTGATGGTCCGAAGTTGCTCAAATCTCTCTATATAGAAGCTTTTAACGGTTTTGTCCATTTGTCATAGAAAGTTGGTGTTTTGGCATCGAAATAATCTCGGAAGCTTATACTCGTTAAATTTATCATAGAAGAACAATAAAAAGTGTACACCGAGCAACTTTGATGGTACGAAGTTGCTCAACTCTCTCTATTTGGGAGTTTTTAACGGTTTTGTCCATTTGTAATAGAAAGTTGGTGTTTTGGCAACGAAATAATAACGGAAGCTTATACTCGTAAAATTGGACATAGAAGAACAATAAAAAGTGTACACCGAGCAACTTTGATGGTCTGAAGTTGCTCAACTCTTTATATGGAGGAGCCTTTAACGGTTTTGTCCATTTGACATAGAAAGTTGGTGTTTTGGCATCGAAAAAATCTCGGCATCTTATACTCATAAAATTTGACATAGAAGAACAATAAAAAGTGTATACCGAGCAACTTTGATGGTCCGAAGTTGCTCAACTCTCTCTATTTAGGAGCTTTTAACGGTTTTCTCCATTTGTAATAGAAAGTTGTTGTTTGGGCATCGAAATAATCTACGAAGCTTATACTCGTAAAATTTGACATAGAAGAATAATAAAAAGTGTACACCGAGCAACTTTGATGGTCCGAAGTTGCTCAACTCTCTCTATTTAGGAGCTTTTAACGGTTTTCTCCATTTGTAATAGAAAGTTGTTGTTTGGGCATCGAAATAATCTACGAAGCTTATACTCGTAAAATTTGACATAGAAGAATAATAAAAAGTGTACACCGAGCAACTTTGATGGTCCGAAGTTTCTCAACTCTCTCTTTGGAGGAGCTTTTAACAGTTTTGTCCATTTGTAATAGAAAGTTGTTGTTTTGGCATCGAAATAATCTACGAAGCTTATACTCGTAAAATTTGACATAGAAGAACAACAAAAAGTGTACATGGAGCAACTTTGATGGTCCGAAGTTGCTCTACTCTCTCTATTGAAGAGCTTTTAACGGTTTTGTCCATTTATAATAGAAAGTTCTTGTTTTGGCATCGAAATAATCTAGCAAGCTTATACTCGTAAAATTTGACATAGAAGAACAATAAAAAGTGTACATGGAGCAATTTGATGGTCCGAAGTTGCTCTACACTCTCTATTGAGGAGCTTTTAACGGTTTTGCCCATTTCTAATAGAAAATTGTTGGTTTGGCATCGAAATAATCTAGCAAGCTTATGCTCGTAAAATTGGACATAGAAAAATAATAAAAAGGGTACACCGGGCAACTTTGATGGTCCGAAGTTGCTCAACTCTCGCTATAGAGGAGCCTTTAACGGTTTTGTCCATTTGTCATAGAAAGTTGATGTTTTGGCATCGAAATAATCTCGGAAGCTTATACTTGAAGAATTTAACATAGAAGAACAATAAAAAGTGTACACCGAGCAACTTTGATGGTCCGAAGTTACTCGACCCTCTCTATGAAGAAGTTTTTAATGGTTTTGTCCATTTGTAATGGAAAGTTGTTGTTTTTGGCAACGAAATAATCTTCGAAGCTTGTACTCGTGAAATTGGGCATAAAAGAACAATAAAAAGTGTACACTGAGCAACTTTGATGGTCCGAAGTTGCTCAACTCTCTCTATTGAGGAGCTTTTAACGGTTTTGTCCATTTGTCATAGAAAGTTGGTGTTTTGGCATCGAAAAAATATCGGAATCTTATACTCGTAAAATTTGACATAAAAGATCAATAAAAAGTGTACACCGAGCAACTTTGATGGTCCGAAGTTGCTCAACTCTCTCCATTTTTGAGCTTTTAACGGTTTTGTCCATTTGTCATAGAAAGTTGGTGTTTTCGCATCGAAATAATCTACGAAGCTTATACTCGTAAAATTGGACATAGAGGAACACTAAAAAGTGTACACCGAGCAACTTTGATGGTCCGAAGTTGCTCAACTCTCTCAATTTGGTATCTTTTAACGGTTTTGTCCATTTGTAATAGAAAGTTGTTGTTTTGGCATCGAAATAATCTATGAAGCTTATACTCGTAAAATTGGGCATAGAAGAACAATAAAAAGTGTACACCGAGCAACTTTGATGGTTCGAAATTGCTCAACTCCCTATATAGAGAAGCTTTTAACGGTTTTGTCCATTTGTCATAGAAAGTTGTTGTTTTGGGTTCGAAATAATCTAGGAAGCTTATACTTGTAAAATTGGACATAGAAGAACAATAAAAAGTGTACACCGGGCAACTTTGATGGTCCGAAGTTGCTCAACTCTCTCTGTGGAAGAGCTTTTAACGATTTTGTTCATTTCTCATAGAGAGTTGGTGATTTGGCATCGAAATAATCTCGGATGCTTATACTCGTAAAATTTGACATAGAAGAACAATAAAAAGTGTACACGGAGCAACTTTGATGGTCCGAAGTTGCTCTACTCTCTCTATGAAGAAGTTTTCAATGGTTTTGTCCATTTGTAATGGAAAGTTTTTGTTTTGGCATCGAAATAATCTAGGATTCTTATACTCGTAAAATTGGACATAGAAGAACAATGAAAAGTGTACACCGAGCATGTTTGATGCTACGAAGTTGCTCAACTCTCTCTGTGGAGGAGCTTTTAACGATTTTGCCCATTTCTCATGGAAAGTTGTTATTTTGGCATCGAAATAATCTACGAAGCTTATACTCGTAAAATTTGACATAGAAGAACAATAAAAAGTGTACACCGAGCAACTTTGATAGTCCGAAGTTGCTCAAATCTCTCTATTTAGAAGCTTTTAACGGTTTTGTCCATTTGTCATAGAAAGTTGGTGTTTTGGCATCGAAATAATCCCGGAATCTTATACTCGTTAAATTTATCATAGAAGAACAATAAAAAGTGTACACCGAGCAACTTTGACGGTCCGAAGTTGCTCAACTCTCTCTATTTAGGAGCTTTTAACGGTTTTGTCCATTTGTAATAGAAAGTTGTTATTTTGGCATCGAAATAATCTACGAAGCTTATACTCGTAAAATTTGACATAGAAGAACAATAAAAAGTGTACACCGAGCAACTTTGATGGTCCGAAGTTGCTCAACTCTCTCTATTTAGAAGCTTTTAACGGTTTTGTCCATTTGTCATAGAGAGTTGGTGTTTTGGCATCGAAATAATCTCGGAAGCTTATATTCAAAGAATTTAACATAGAAGAACAATAAAAAGTGTACACCGAGCAACTTTGATGGTCCGAAGTTGCTCAACTCTCTCAATTTGGTATCTTTTAACGGTTTTGTCCATTTGTAATAGAAAGTTGTTGTTTTGGCATCGAAATAATCTATGAAGCTTATACTCGTAAAATTGGGCATAGAAGAACAATAAAAAGTGTACACCGAGCAACTTTTAATGGTTCGAAATTGCTCAACTCCCTATATAGAGAAGCTTTTAACGGTTTTGTCCATTTGTCATAGAAAGTTGTTGTTTTGGGTTCGAAATAATCTAGGAAGCTTATACTTGTAAAATTGGACATAGAAGAACAATAAAAAGTGTACACCGGGCAACTTTGATGGTCCGAAGTTGCTCAACTCTCTCTGTGGAAGAGCTTTTAACGATTTTGTTCATTTCTCATAGAGAGTTGGTGATTTGGCATCGAAATAATCTCGGATGCTTATACTCGTAAAATTTGACATAGAAGAACAATAAAAAGTGTACACGGAGCAACTTTGATGGTCCGAAGTTGCTCTACTCTCAATATGAAGAAGTTTTCAATGGTTTTGTCCATTTGTAATGGAAAGTTTTTGTTTTGGCATCGAAATAATCTAGGATTCTTATACTCGTAAAATTGGACATAGAAGAACAATGAAAAGTGTACACCGAGCATGTTTGATGCTACGAAGTTGCTCAACTCTCTCTGTGGAGGAGCTTTTAACGATTTTGCCATTTCTCATGGAAAGTTGTTATTTTGGCATCGAAATAATCTACGAAGCTTATACTCGTAAAATTTGACATAGAAGAACAATAAAAAGTGTACACCGAGCAACTTTGATAGTCCGAAGTTGCTCAACTCTCTCTATTTAGAAGCTTTTAACGGTTTTGTCCATTTGTCATAGAAAGTTGGTGTTTTGGCATCGAAATAATCCCGGAATCTTATACTCGTTAAATTTATCATAGAAGAACAATAAAAAGTGTACACCGAGCAACTTTGACGGTCCGAAGTTGCTCAACTCTCTCTATTTAGGAGCTTTTAACGGTTTTGTCCATTTGTAATAGAAAGTTGTTATTTTGGCATCGAAATAATCTACGAAGCTTATACTCGTAAAATTTGACATAGAAGAACAATAAAAAGTGTACACCGAGCAACTTTGATGGTCCGAAGTTGCTCAACTCTCTCTATTTAGAAGCTTTTAACGGTTTTGTCCATTTGTCATGGAGAGTTGGTGTTTTGGCATCGAAATAATCTCGGAAGCTTATATTCAAAGAATTTAACATAGAAGAACAATAAAAAGTGTACACTGAGCAACTTTGATGGTCCGAAGTTGCTCAACTCTCTCTATTAAGGAGCTTTTAACGGTTTTGTCCATTTGTAATAGAAAGTTGTTATTTTGGCATCGAAATAATCTACGAAGCTTATACTCGTAAAATTTGACATAGAAGAACAATAAAAAGTGTACACCGAGCAACTTTGATAGTCCGAAGTTGCTCAACTCTCTCTATTTAGAAGCTTTTAACGGTTTTGTCCATTTGTCATAGAAAATTGGTGTTTTGACATCGAAATAATCCCGAAAGCTTATACTCGTTAAATTTATCATAGAAGAAAAATAAAAAGTGTCCACCGAGCATTTTTGATGGGCCGAAGTTGCTCAACTCTCTCTGTGGAAGAGCTTTTATGGATTTTGTCCATTTCTCATAGAAAGTTGGTGTTTTGGCATCGAAATAATCTCGGATGCTTATACTCGTAAAATTTGACATAGAAGAACAATAAAAAGTGTACACGGAGCAACTTTGATGGTCCAAAATTGCTCAACTCTCTTTATGGTGGAGCTTTTAACGGTTTTGTCCATTTGTCATAGAAAGTTGGTCTTTTGGCATCGAAATAATCTTGGAAGCTTATATTCGAAAAATTTGACATAGAAGAACAATAAAAAGGGTACACCGAGCAACTTTGACATTCCGACGTTCCTCAACTCTCTGTATAGTGTTGCTTTTAACGGTTATGTCCATTCATAATTGAAAGTTGTTGTTTTGACATCGAAATAATCTAGGATGCTTATACTTGTAAAATTGGACATAGAAGAACAATGAAAAGTGTACACCGAGCATGTTTGATGGTGCGAAGTTGCTCAACTCTCTCTGTGGAGGAGTTTTTAACGATTTTGTCCATTTCTCATAGAAAGTTGGTGTTTTGGCATCGAAATAATCTCGGAAGCTTATACTCGTTAAATTTATCATAGAAGAACAATAAAAAGTGTACACCGAGCAACTTCGATGGTCCGAAATTGCTCAACTGTCTCTGTGGAAGAGCTTTTAACGATATTGTTCATTTCTCATAGAGAGTTGGTGTTTTGGCATCGAAATAATCTCGGATGCTTATACTCGTAAAATTTGACATAGAAGAACCATAAAAAGTGTACATGGAGCAACTTTAATGGTCCGAAGTTGCTCAACTCTCTTTATGGAGGTGCTTTTAACGGTTTTGTACATTTGTCATAGAAAGTTGGTGTTTTGGCATCGAAATAATCTCGGAAGCTTATACTCGAAAAAAATTTGTCATAGAAGAACAACAAAAAGAGTACACCGAACAACTTTGATGGTCCGAAGTTGCTCAACTCCCTCTATGGAGGAGCTTTTAACGGTTTTATTTATTTGTCATAGAAAGTTGGTGTTTTGGCATCGAAATAATCTCGGAAGCTTATACTCGAAGAATTTAACATAGAAGAACAATAAAAAGTGTACACTGCGCAACTTTGATGGTCCGAAGTTGCTCAACTCTCTCTATTTAGGAGCTTTTAACGGTTTTGTCCATTTATAATAGAAAGTTATTATTTTGGCATCGAAATAATCTACGAAGCTTATACTCGTAAAATTTGACATAGAAGAACAATAAAAAGTGTACACCGAGCAACTTTGATGGTCCGTAGTTGCTCAACTCAATCTATTTAGAGGCTTTTAACGGTTTTGTCCATTTGTCATAGAAAGTTGGTGTTTTATCATCGAAATAATCTTGGAAGCTTGTACTCGTTAAATTTATCATAGAAGAACAATAAAAAGTGTACACCGAGCATTTTTTATGCGCCGAAATTGCTCAACTCTCTCTGTGGAAGAGCTTTTAACGATTTTGTTCATTTCTCATAGAGAGTTGGTGTTTTGGCATCGAAATAATCTCGGATGCTTATACTCGTAAAATTTGACATAGAAGAACAATAAAAAGTGTACACGGAGCAACTTTGATGGTCCGAAGTTGCTCTACTCTCTCTATGAAGAAGTTTTCAATGGTTTTGTCCATTTGTAATGGAAAGTTTTTGTTTTGACATCGAAATAATCTAGGATGCTTATACTCGTAAAATTAAACATAAAAGAACAATGAAAAGTGTACACCGAGCATGTTTGATGCTACGAAGTTGCTCAACTCTCTCTGTGGAGGAGCTTTTAACGATTTTGCCCATTTCTCATAGAAAGTTGTTATTTTGGCATCGAAATAATCTACGAAGCTTATACTCGTAAAATTTGACATAGAAGAACAATAAAAAATGTACACCGGGCAACTTTGATAGTCCGAAGTTGCTCAACTCTCTCTATTTAGAAGCTTTTAACGGTTTTGTCCATTTGTCATAGAAAGTTGGTGTTTTGGCATCGAAATAATCCCGGAAGCTTATACTCGTTAAATTTATCATAGAAGAACAATAAAAAGTGTACACCGAGCAACTTTGACGGTCCGAAGTTGCTCAACTCTCTCTATTTAGGAGCTTTTAACGATTTTGTCCAATTGTAATAGAAAGTTGTTATTTTCGCATCGAAATAATCTCCGAAGCTTATACTCGTAAAATTTGACATAGAAGAACAATAAAAAGTGTACACCGAGCAACTTTGATGGTCCGAAGTTGCTCAACTCTCTCTATTTAGAAGCTTTTACCGGTTTTGTCCATTTGTCATAGAAAGTTGATGTTTTGGCATCGAAATAATCTCGGAAGCTTATATTTAAAGAATTTAACATAGAAGAACAATAAAAAGTGTACACTGAGCAACTTTGATGGTCCGAAGTTGCTCAACTCTCTCTATTTAGGAGCTTTTAACGGTTTTGTCCATTTGTAATAGAAAGTTGTTATTTTGGCATCGAAATAATCTACGAAGCTTGTACTCGTTAAATTTATCATAGAAGAACAATAAAAAGTGTACACCGAGCATTTTTGATGGGCCGAAATTGCTCAACTCTCTCTGTGGAAGAGCTTTTAACGATTTTGTTCATTTCTCATAGAAAGTTGTTATTTTGGCATCGAAATAATCTACGAAGCTTATACTCGTAAAATTTGACATAGAAGAACAATAAAAAGTGTACACCGAGCAACTTTGATGGTCCGAAGTTGCTCAACTCTCTCTATTTAGAAGCTTTTAACGGTTTTGTCCATTTGTCATAGAAAGTTGGTGTTTTGGCATCGAAATAATCTCGGAAGCTTATATTCAAAGAATTTAACATAGAAGAACAATAAAAAGTGTACACTGAGCAACTTTGATGGTCCGAAGTTGCTCAACTCTCTCTATTTAGGAGCTTTTAACGGTTTTGTCCATTTGTAATAGAAAGTTGTTATTTTGGCATCGAAATAATCTACGAAGCTTGTACTCGTTAAATTTATCATAGAAGAACAATAAAAAGTGTACACCGAGCATTTTTGATGGGCCGAAATTGCTCAACTCTCTCTGTGGAAGAGCTTTTAACGATTTTGTTCATTTCTCATAGAGAGTTGGTGTTTTGGCATCGAAATAATCTCGGATGCTTATACTCGTAAAATTTGACATAGAAGAACAATAAAAAGTGTACACGGAGCAACTTTGATGGTCCGAAGTTGCTCTACTCTCTCTATGGAGAAGTTTTCAATGGTTTTGTCCATTTGTAATGGAAAGTTTTTGTTTTGGCATCGAAATAATCTAGGATGCTTATACTCATAAAATTAAACAAAAAAGAACAATAAAAAGTGTACACCGAGCATGTTTGATGCTACGAAGTTGCTCAACTCTCTCTGTGGAGGAGCTTTTAACGATTTTGCCCATTTCTCATAGAAAGTTGTTATTTTGGCATCGAAATAATCTACGAAGCTTATACTCGTAAAATTTGACATAGAAGAACAATAAAAAGTGTACACCGAGCAACATTGATAGTCCGAAGTTGCTCAACTCTCTCTATTTAGAAGCTTTTAACGGTTTTGTCCTTTTGTCATAGAAAGTTGGTGTTTTGGCATCGAAATAATCCCGAAAGCTTATAATCGTTAAATTTATCATAGAAGAACAATAAAAAGTGTACACCGAGCACTTTTGATGGGCCGAAGTTGCTCAACTCTCTCTATGGAAGAGCTTTTAACGATTTTGTCCATTTCTCATAGAAAGTTGGTATTTTGGCATCGAAATAATCTCGGATACTTATACTCGTAAAATTTTACATAGAAGAACAATAAAAAGTGTACACGGAGCAACTTTGTTGGTCCGAAGTTGCTCAACTATTTTTATGGAGTTGCTTTTAACGGTATCATTTATTATAGAAAGTTGGTGTTTTGTCATCGAAATAATCTCGGAAGCTTATACTCGTTAAATTTGTCATAGAAGAACAATAAAAAGAGTACACCGAGCAACTTTGATGGTCCGAAGTTGCTCAACTCTCTCTATGGAGGAGCTTTTAACGGTTTTATTTATTTGTCATAGAAAGTTGGTGTTTTGGCTTCGAAATAATCTCGGAAGCTTACACTCAAAAAATTTAACATAGAAGAACAATAAAAAGTGTACACTGAGCAACTTTGATGGTACGAAGTTGCTCAACTCTTTCTATTTAGGGGCTTCTAACGGTTTTGTCCATTTGTAATAGAAAGTTGTTATTTTGGCATCGAAATAATCTACGAAGCTTATACTCGCAAAATTTGACATAGAAGAACAATAAAAAGTGTACACCGAGCAACTTCGATGGTCCGAAGTTGCTCAACTCTCTCTATTTAGAAGCTTTTAACGGTTTTGTCCATTTCTCATAGAAAGTTGGTGTTTTGGAATCAAAATAATCTCGGAAGCTTATACCCGTTAAATTTATCATAGAAGAACAATAAAAAGTGTACACCGAGCATTTTTGATGGGCCGAAGTTGCTCAACTCTCTCTGTGGAAGAGCTTTTAAAGATTTTGTCCATTTCTCACAGAAAGTTGGTGTTTTGGCATCTAAATAATCTCGGATGATTATACTCGTAAAATTTGACATAGAAGAACAATAAAAAGTGTACACGGAGCAACTTTGATGGTCCAAAATTGCTCAAATCTCTTTATGGTGGAGCTTTTAACGGTTTTGTCCATTTGTCATAGAAAGTTGGTCTTTTGGCATCGAAATAATCTTGGAAGCTTATATTCATAAAATTTGACATAGAAGAACAATAAAAGGGGTACACCGAGCAACTTTGATATTCCGACGTTCCTCAACTCTCTGTATAGTGTTGCTTTTAACGGTTATGTCCATTCATAATTGAAAGTTGTTGTTGTTTTGACATCGAAATAATCTAGGATGCTTATACTCGTAAAATTAGACATAGAAAAACAATAAAAAGTGTACACCGAGCATGTTTGATGGTCCGAAGTTGCTCAACTCTCTCTGTGGAGGAGCTTTTAATGATTTTGTCCATTTCTCATAGAAAGTTGTTGTTTTGGCATCGAAATAATCTCGGATGCTTATACTCATAAAATTTGACATAGAAGAACAATGAAAAGTGTACACCGAGCAACTTTGATGGTCCGTAGTTGCTCAACTCAATCTATTTAGAGGCTTTTAACGGTTTTGTCCATTTGTCATGGAAAGTTTTTGTTTTATCATCGAAATTATCTAGGATACTTATAATCGTAAAATTGGACATAGAAGAACAATAAAAAGTGTACACCGAGCATGTTTGATGGTTTGAAGTTGCTCAACTCTCTCTGTGGAGGTGCTTTTAATGATTTTGTCCATTTCTCATAGAAAGTTGGTGTTTTCGCATCGAAATAATCTCGGATGCTTATACTCGTAAAATTTGACATAGAAGAACAATAAAAAGTGTACACGGAGCAACTTTGATGGTCCGAAGTTGCTCTACTCTCTCTATGAAGAAGTTTTCAATGGTTTTGTCCATTTGTAATGGAAAGTTTTTGTTTTGACATCGAAATAATCTAGGATTCTTATACTCGTAAAATTGGACATAGAAGAACAATGAAAAGTGTACACCGAGCATGTTTGATGCTACGAAGTTGCTCAACTCTCTCTGTGGAGGAGCTTTTAACGATTTTGCCCATTTCTCATGGAAAGTTGTTATTTTGGCATCGAAATAATCTACGAAGCTTATACTCGTAAAATTTGACATAGAAGAACAATAAAAAGTGTACACCGAGCAACTTTGATAGTCCGAAGTTGCTCAACTCTCTCTATTTAGAAGCTTTTAACGGTTTTGTCCATTTGTCATAGAAAGTTGGTGTTTTGGCATCGAAATAATCCCGGAATCTTATACTCGTTAAATTTATCATAGAAGAACAATAAAAAGTGTACACCGAGCAACTTTGACGGTCCGAAGTTGCTCAACTCTCTCTATTTAGGAGCTTTTAACGGTTTTGTCCATTTGTAATAGAAAGTTGTTATTTTGGCATCGAAATAATCTACGAAGCTTATACTCGTAAAATTTGACATAGAAGAACTATAAAAAGTGTACACCGAGCAACTTTGATGGTCCGAAGTTGCTCAACTCTCTCTATTTAGAAGCTTTTAACGATTTTGTCCATTTGTCATAGAGAGTTGGTGTTTCGGCATCGAAATAATCTCGGAAGCTTATATTCAAAGAATTTAACATAGAAGAACAATAAAAAGTGTACACTGAGCAACTTTGATGGTCCGAAGTTGCTCAACTCTCTCTATTTAGGAGCTTTTAACGGTTTTGTCCATTTGTAATAGAAAGTTGTTATTTTGGCATCGAAATAATCTACGAAGCTTATACTCGTAAAATTTGACATAGAAGAACAATAAAAAGTGTACACCGAGCAACTTTGATAGTCCGAAGTTGCTCAACTCTCTCTATTTAGAAGCTTTTAACGGTTTTGTCCATTTGTCATAGAAAGTTGGTGTTTTGGCATCGAAATAATCCCGAAAGCTTATACTCGTTAAATTTATCATAGAAGAACAATAAAAAGTGTCCACAGAGCATTTTTGATGGGCCGAAGTTGCCCAACTCTCTCTGTGGAAGAGCATTTAACGATTTTGTCCATTTCTCATAGAAAGTTGGTGTTTTGGCATCGAAATAATCTCGGATACTTATACTCGTAAAATTTGACATAGAAGAACAATAAAAAGTGTACGCGGAGCAACTTTGATGGTCCGAAGTTGCTCAACTCTTTTTATGGAGGTGCTTTTAACGGTTTTTTCCATTTATCATAGAAAGTTGGTGTTTCGGCATCGAAATAATCTCGGAAGCTTATACTCGTTAAATTTGTCATAGAAGAACAATAAAAAGAGTACACCGAGCAACTTTGATGGTCCGAAGTTGCTCAACTCTCTCTATGGAGGAGCTTTTAACGGTTTTATTTATTTGTCATAGAAAGTTGGTGTTTTGGCATCGAAATAATCTCGGAAGCTTATACTCGAAGAATTTAACATAGAAGAACAATAAAAAGTGTACACTGAGCAACTTTGATGGTCCGAAGTTGCTCAACTCTCTCTATTTAGGAGCTTTTAACGGTTTTGTCCATTTATAATAGAAAGTTGTTATTTTGGCATCGAAATAAACTACGAAGCTTATACTCGTAAAATTTGACATAGAAGAACAATAAAAAGTGTACACCGAGCAACTTTGATGGTCCGTAGTTGCTCAACTCAATCTATTTAGAGGCTTTTAACGGTTTTGTCCATTTGTCATAGAAAATTGGTGTTTTATCATCGAAATAATCTTGGAAGCTTGTACTCGTTAAATTTATCATAGAAGAACAATAAAAAGTGTACACCGAGCATTTTTGATGGGCCGAAATTGCTCAACTCTCTCTGTGGAAGAGCTTTTAACGATTTTGTTCATTTCTCATAGAGAGTTGGTGTTTTGGCATCGAAATAATCTCGGATGCTTATACTCGTAAAATTTGACATAGAAGAACAATAAAAAGTGTACACGGAGCAACTTTGATGGTCCGAAGTTGCTCTACTCTCTCTATGAAGAAGTTTTCAATGGTTTTGTCCATTTATAATGGAAAGTTTTTGTTTTGACATCGAAACAATCTACGAAGCTTATACTCGTAAAATTTGACATAGAACAACAATAAAAAGTGTACACCGGGCAACTTTGATAGTCCAAAGTTGCTCAACTCTCTCTATTTAGAAGCTTTTAACGGTTTTGTCCATTTGTCATAGAAAGTTTGTGTTTTGGCATCGAAATAATCCCGGAAGCTTATACTCGTTAAATTTATCATTGAAGAACAATAAAAAGTGTACACCGACCAACTTTGACGGTCCGAAGTTGCTCAACTCTCTCTATTTAGGAGCTTTTAACGATTTTGTCCAATTGTAATAGAAAGTTGTTATTTTGGCATCGAAATAAACTACGAAGCTTATACTCGTAAAATTTGACATAGAAGAACAATAAAAAGTGTACACCGAACAACTTTGATGGTCCGAAGTTGCTCAACTCTCTCTATTTAGAAGCTTTTAACGATTTTGTCCATTTGTCATAGAGAGTTGGTGTTTTGGCATCGAAATAATCTCGGAAGCTTATATTCAAAGAATTTAACATAGAAGAACAATAAAAAGTGTACACTGAGCAACTTTGATAGTCCGAAGTTGCTCAACTCTCTCTATTTAAGAGCTTTTAACGGTTTTGTCCATTTGTAATAGAAAGTTGTTATTTTGGCATCGAAATAATCTACGAAGCTTATACTCGTAAAATTTGACATAGAAGAACAATAAAAAGTGTACACCGAGCAACTTTGATAGTCCGAAGTTGCTCAACTCTCTCTATTTAGAAGCTTTTAACGGTTTTGTCCATTTCTCATAGAAAGTTGGTGTTTTGGCATCGAAATAATCCCGAAAGCTTATACTCGATAAATTTATCATAGAAGAACAATAAAAAGTGTCCACCGAGCATTTTTGATGGGCCGAAGTTGCTCAACTCTCTCTGTGGAAGAGCTTTTAACGATTTTGTCCATTTCTCATAGAAAGTTGGTGTTTTGGCATCGAAATAATCTCGGATACTTATACTCGTAAAATTAGACATAGAACAACAATAAAAAGTGTACGCGGAGCAACTTTGATGGTCCGAAGTTGCTCAACTCTTTTTATGGTGGTGCTTTTAACGGTTTTTTCCATTTATCATAGAAAGTTGGTGTTTTGGCATCGAAATAATCTCGGAAGCTTATACTCGTTAAATTTGTCATAGAAGAACAATAAAAAGAGTACACCGAGCAACTTTGATGGTCCGAA
Organism: Euonymus europaeus; assembly: GCA_963580455.1. Classification (NCBI taxonomy): domain Eukaryota; kingdom Viridiplantae; phylum Streptophyta; class Magnoliopsida; order Celastrales; family Celastraceae; genus Euonymus; species Euonymus europaeus. Next base: position 7,919,218 of record OY756965.1, read on the forward strand.
GTTGCTCAACTCTCTCTATGGAGGAGCTTTTAACGGTTTTATTCATTTGTCATAGAAAGTTGGTGTTTTGGCATCGAAATAATCTCGGAAGCTTATACTCAAAGAATTTAACATAGAAGAACAATAAAAAGTGTACACTGAGCAACTTTGATGGTACGAAGTTGCTCAAATCTCTCTATTTAGGTGCTTTTAACGGTTTTGTCCACTTGTAATAGAAAGTTGTTATTTTGGCATCGAAATAATCTACGAAGCTTATACTCGCAAAATTTGACATAGAATAACAATAAAAAGTGTACACAGAGCAATTTTGATGGTCCGAAGTTGCTCAACTCTCTCTATTTAGAAGCTTTTAACGGTTTTGTCCATTTCTCATAGAAAGTTGGTGTTTTGGCATCGAAATAATCTCGGAAGCTTATACCCGTTAAATTTATCATAGAAGAACAATAAAAAGTGTACACCGAGCATTTTTTATGGGCCGAAGTTGCTCAACTCTCTCTGTGGAAGAGCTTTTAACGATTTTGTCCATTTCTCATAGAAAGTTGGTGTTTTGGCATCGAAATAATCTCGGATGCTTATACTCGTAAAATTTGACATAGAAGAACAATAAAAAGTGTACACGGAGCAACTTTGATAGTCCAAAATTGCTCAACTCTCTTTATGGTGGAGCTTTTAACGGTTTTTTCCATTTGTCATAGAAATTTGGTCTTTTGGCATCGAAATAATCTTGGAAGCTTATATTCGAAAAATTTGACATAGAAGAACAATAAAAAGTGTACGCGGAGCAACTTTGATGGTCCGAAGTCGCTCAACTCTTTTTATGGAGGTGCTTTTAACGGTTTTTTCCATTTATCATAGAAAGTTGGTGTTTTGGCATCGAAATAATCTCGGAAGCTTATACTCGTTAAATTTGTCATAGAAGAACAATAAAAAGAGTACACCGAGCAACTTTGATGGTCCGAAGTTGCTCAACTCTCTCTATGGAGGAGCTTTTAACGGTTTTATTCATTTGTCACAGAAAGTTGGTGTTTTGGCATCGAAATAATCTCGGAAGCTTATACTCAAAGAATTTAACATAGAAGAACAATAAAAAGTGTACACTGAGCAACTTTGATGGTACGAAGTTGCTCAAATCTCTCTATTTAGGTGCTTTTAACGGTTTTGTCCATTTGTAATAGAAAGTTGTTATTTTGGCATCGAAATAATCTACGAAGCTTATACTCGCAAAATTTGACATAGAATAACAATAAAAAGTGTACACAGAGCAATTTTGATGGTCCGAAGTTGCTCAACTCTCTCTATTTAGAAGCTTTTAACGGTTTTGTCCATTTCTCATAGAAAGTTGGTGTTTTGGCATCGAAATAATCTCGGAAGCTTATACCCGTTAAATTTATCATAGAAGAACAATAAAAAGTGTACACCGAGCATTTTTTATGGGCCGAAGTTGCTCAACTCTCTCTGTGGAAGAGCTTTTAACGATTTTGTCCATTTCTCATAGAAAGTTGGTTTTTTGGCATCGAAATAATCTCGGATGCTTATACTCGTAAAATTTGACATAGAAGAACAATAAAAAGTGTACACGGAGCAACTTTGATGGTCCAAAATTGCTCAACTCTCTTTATGGTGGAGCTTTTAACGGTTTTGTCCATTTGTCATAGAAAGTTGGTCTTTTGGCATCGAAATAATCTTGGAAGCTTATATTCGAAAAATTTGACATAGAAGAACAATAAAAAGGGTACACCGAGCAACTTTGACATTCCGGCGTTCCTCAACTCTCTGTATAGTGTTGCTTTTAAAGGTTATGTCCATTCATAATTGAAAGTTGTTGTTTTGACATCGAAATAATCTAGGATGCTTATACTCGTAAAATTAGACATAGAAAAACAATAAAAAGTGTACACCGAGCATGTTTGATGCTACGAAGTTGCTCAACTCTCTCTGTGGAGGAGCTTTTAACGATTTTGCCCATTTCTCATAGAAAGTTGTTATTTTGGCATCGAAACAATCTACGAAGCTTATACTCGTAAAATTTGACATAGAAGAACAATAAAAAGTGTACACGGGGCAACTTTGATAGTCCGAAGTTGCTCAACTCTCTCTATTTAGAAGCTTTGAACGGTTTTGTCCATTTGTCATAGAAAGTTTGTGTTTTGGCATCGAAATAATCCCGGAAGCTTATACTCGTTAAATTTATCATAGAAGAACAGTAAAAAGTGTACACCAAGCAACTTTGACGGTCCGAAGTTGCTCAACTCTCTCTATTTAGGAGCTTTTAACGATTTTGTCCAATTGTAATAGAAAGTTGTTATTTTAGCATCGAAATAATCTACGAAGCTTATACTCGTAAAATTTGACATAGAAGAACAATAAAAAGTGTACACCGAGCAACTTTGATGGTCCGAAGTTGCTCAACTCTCTCTATTTAGAAGCTTTTAATGGTTTTGTCCATTTGTCATAGAAAGTTGGTGTTTTGGCATCGAAATAATCTCGGAAGCTTATATTCAAAGAATTTAACATAGAAGAACAATAAAAAGTGTACACTGAGCAACTTTGATGGTCCGAAGTTGCTCAACTCTCTCTATTTAGGAGCTTTTAACGGTTTTGTCCATTTGTAATAGAAAGTTGTTATTTTGGCATCGAAATAATCTACGAAGCTTATACTCGTAAAATTTGACATAGAAGAACAATAAAAAGTGTACACTGAGCAACATTGATAGTCCGAAGTTGCTCAACTCTCTCTGTGGAAGAGCTTTTAACGATTTTGTCCATTTCTCATAGAAAGTTGGTGTTTTGGCTTCGAAATAATCCCGAAAGCTTATACTCGTTAAATTTATCAGAAAAGAACAATAAAAAGTGTACACCGAGCATTTTTGATGGGCCGAAGTTGCTCAACTCTCTCTGTGGAAGAGCTTTTAACGATTTTGTCCATTTCTCATAGAAAGTTGGTGTTTTGGCATCGAAATAATCTCGGATACTTATACTCGTAAAATTTGACATAGAAGAACAATAAAAAGTGTACACGGAGCAACTTTGATGGTCCGAAGTTGCTCAACTATTTTTATGGAGGTGCTTTTAACAGTGTCATTTATTATAGAAAGTTGGTGTTTTGGCATCGAAATAATCTCGGAAGCTTATACTCGTTAAATTTGTCATAGAAGAACAATAAAAAGAGTACACCGAGCAACTTTGATGGTCCGAAGTTGCTCAACTCTCTCTATGGAGGAGCTTTTAACGGTTTTATTTATTTGTCATAGAAAGTTGGTGTTTTGGCTTCGAAATAATCTCGGAAGCTTACACTCAAAAAATTTAACATAGAAGAACAATAAAAAGTGTACACTGAGCAACTTTGATGGTACGAAGTTGCTCAACTCTCTCTATTTAGGTGCTTCTAACGGTTTTGTCCATTTGTAATAGAAAGTTGTTATTTTGGCATCGAAATAATCTACGAAGCTTATACTCGCAAAATTTGACATAGAAGAACAATAAAAAGTGTACACCGAGCAACTTTGATGGTCCGAAGTTGCTCAACTCTCTCTATTTAGAAGCTTTTAACGGTTTTGTCCATTTCTCATAGAAAGTTGGTGTTTTGGAATCAAAATAATCTCGGAAGCTTATACCGTTAAATTTATCATAGAAGAACAATAAAAAGTGTACACCGAGCATTTGTGATGGGCCGAAGTTGCTCAACTCTCTCTGTGGAAGAGCTTTTAACGATTTTGTCCATTTCTCATAGAAAGTCGGTGTTTTGGCATCGAAATAATCTCGGATGCTTATACTCGTAAAATTTGACATAGAAGAACAATAAAAAGTATACACGGAGCAACTTTGATGGTTCAAAATTGCTCAACTCTCTTTATGGTGGAGCTTTTAACGGTTTCGTCCATTTGTCATAGAAAGTTGGTATTTTGGCATCGAAATAATCTTGGAAGCTTATATTCATAAAATTTTACATAGAAGAACAATAAAAAGGGTACACCGAGCAACTTTGATATTCCGACGTTCGTCAACTCTCTGTATAGCGTTGCTTTTAACGGTTATGTCCATTCATAATTGAAAGTTGTTGTTTTGACATCGAAATAATCTAGGATGCTTATACTCATAAAATTAGACATAGAAAAACAATAAAAAGTGTACACCGAGCATGTTTGATGGTCCGAAGTTGCTCAACTCTCTCTGTGGATGAGCTTTAAAGATTTTGTCCATTTCTCATAGAAAGTTGGTGTTTTGGCATCGAAATAATCTCGGATGCTTATACTCGTAAAATTTGACATAGAAGAACAATAAAAAGTGTACACGGAGCAACTTTGATGGTCCGAAGTTGCTCTACTCTCTCTATGAAGAAGTTTTCAATGGTTTTGTCCATTTGTAATGGAAAGTTTTTGTTTTGACATCGAAATAATCTAGGATGCTTATAATCGTAAAATTGGACATAGAAGAACAATGAAAAGTGTACATCGCGCATGTTTGATGGTGCGAAGTTGCTCAACTCTCTCTGTGGAGGAGTTTTTAACGATTTTGTCCATTTCTCATAGAAAGTTGGTGCTTTGGCATCGAAATAATCTCGGAAGCTTATACTCGTTAAGTTTGTCATAGAAGAACAATAAAAAGAGTACTCCGAGCAACTTTGATGGTCCGAAGTTGCTCAACTCTCTCTATGGAGGAGCTTTTAACGTTTTTGTTCATTTGTCATAGAAAGTTGGTGTTTTGGCATCGAAATAATCTCGGAAGCTTATACTCCAAGAATTTAACATAGAAGAACAATAAAAAGTGTACACCGAGCAACTTTGATGGTCCGAAGTTACTCAACTCTTCTCTATGAAAAAGTTTTTAATGGTTTTGTCTATTTGTAATGGAAAGTTGTTGTTTTTGGCATCAAAATAATCTACGAAGCTTATACTCGTAAAATTGAGCATAGAAGAACAATGAAAAGTGTACAGTGAGCATGTTTGATGCTGCGAAGTTGCTCAACTCTCTCTGTGGAGGAGTTTTTAACGATTTTGTCCATTTCTCATAGAAAGTCGGTGTTTTGGCATCGAAATAATCTCGGAAGCTTATACTCGTTAAATTTGTCATAGAAGAACAATAAAAAGTGTACACGTAGCAACTTTGATGGTCCGAAGTTGCTCAACTCTTTTTATGGAGGTGCTTTTAACGGTTTTGTCCATTTATCATAAAAAGTTGGTGTTTTGGCATCGAAATAATCTCGGAAGCTTATACTCGTTAAATTTGTCATAGAAGAAAAATAAAAAGAGTACACCGAGCAACTTTGATAGTCCGAAGTTGCTCAACTCTCTCTATTTAGAAGCTTTTAACGATTTTGTCCATTTGTCATAGAAAGTTGGTGTTTTGGCATCGAAATAATCCCGGAAGCTTATACTCGTTAAATTTATCATAGAAGAACAATAAAAAGTGCACACCGAGCAACTTTGACGGTCTGAAGTTGCTCAACTCTCTCTATTTAGGAGCTTTCAACGGTTTTGTCCATTTGTAATAGAAAGTTGTTATTTTGGCATCGAAATAATCTACGAAGCTTATACTCGTAAAATTTGACATAGAAGAACAATAAAAAGTGTACACCGAGCAACTTTGATGGTCCGAAGTTGCTCAACTCTCTCTATTTAGAAGCTTTTAACGGTTTTGTCCATTTGTCATAGAAAGTTGGTGTTTTGGCATCGAAATAATCTCGGAAGCTTATATTCAAAGAATTTAACATAGAAGAACAATAAAAAGTGTACACTGAGCTACTTTGATGGTCCGAAGTTGCTCAACTCTCTCTATTTAGGAGCTTTTAACGGTTTTGTCCAATTGTAATAGAAAGTTGTTATTTTGGCATCGAAATAATCTACGAAGCTTATACTCGTAAAATTTGACATAGAAGAACAATAAAAAGTGTACACCGAGCAACTTTGATAGTCCGAAGTTGCTCAACTCTCTCTATTTAGGAGCTTTTAACGGTTTTGTCCATTTGTAATAGAAAGTTGTTATTTTGGCATCGAAATAATCTACGAAGCTTATACTCGTTAAATTTATCATAGAAGAACAATAAAAAGTGTACACCGAGCATTTTTGATGGGCCAAAGTTGCTCAACTGTCTCTGTAGAAGAGCTTTTAACGATTTTGTCCATTTCTCATAGAAAGTTCGTGTTTTGGCATCGAAATAATCTCGGATACCTATACTCATAAAATTTGACATAGAAGAACAATAAAAAGTGTACACGGAGCAACTTTGATGGTCCGAAGTTGCTCAACTCTTTTTATGGAGGTGCTTTTAACGGTTTTGTCCATTTATCATAGAAAGTTGGTGTTTTGGCATCGAAATAATCTCGGAAGCTTATACTCGTTAAATTTGTCATAGAAGAACAATAAAAAGAGTACACCGAGCAACTTTGATGGTCCGAAGTTGCTCAACTCTCTCTATGGAGGAGCTTTTAACGGTTTTATTTATTTGTCATAGAAAGTTGGTGTTTTGGCGTCGAAATAATCTCTGAAGCTTACACTCAAAAAATTTAACATAGGAGAACAATAAAAAGTGTACACTGAGCAACTTTGATGGTACGAAGTTGCTCAACTCTCTCTATTTAGGTGCTTCTAACGGTTTTGTCCATTTGTAATAGAAAGCTGTTATTTTGGCACCGAAATAATCTACGAAGCTTATACTCGCAAAATTTGACGTGGAAGAACAATAAAAAGTGTACACCGAGCAACTTTGATGGTCTGAAGTTGCTCAACTCTCTCTATTTAGATGCTTTTAACGGTTTTGTCCATTTCTCATGGAAAGTTGGTGTTTTGGCATCGAAATAATCTCGGAAGCTTATATTCGTTAAATTTATCATAGAAGAACAATAAAAAGTGTACATCGAGCATTTTTGATGGGCCGAAGTTGCTCAAATCTCTCTGTGGAAGAGCTTTTAACGATTTTGTCCATTTCTCATAGAAAGTTGGTGTTTTGGCATCGAAATATTCTCGGATGCTTATACTCGTAAAATTTGACATAGAAGAACAATAAAAAGTGTACACGGAGCAACTTTGATGGTCCAAAATTGCTCAACTCTCTTTATGGCGGAGCTTTCAACGGTTTTGTCCATTTGTCATAGAAAGTTGGTCTTTTGGCATCGAAATAATCTTGGAAGCTTATATTCGTAAAATTTGACATAGAAGAACAATAAAAAGGGTACACCGAGCAACTTTGATATTCCGACGTTCCTCAACTCTCTGTATAGTGTTGCTTTTAACGGTTATGTCCATTTCTCATAGAAAGTAGGTGTTTTGGCATCGAAATAATCTCGGAAGCTTATACTCGTAAAATTAGACATAGAAAAACAATAAAAAGTGTACACCGAGCATGTTTGATAGGCCGAAGTTGCTCAACTCTCTCTATGGAAGTGCTTTTAATGATTTTGTCCATTTCTCATAGAAAGTTGGTGTTTTGGCATCGAAATAATCTCGGATGCTTATACTCGTAAAATTTGACATAGAAGAACAATAAAAAGTGTACACGGAGCAACTTTGATGGTCCGAGGTTGCTCTACTCTCTCTATGAAGAAGTTTTCAATGGTTTTGTCCATTTGTAATGGAATGTTTTTGTTTTGACATCGAAATAATCTAGGATGCTTATAATCGTAAAATTGGACATAGAAGAACAATGAAAAGTGTACACCGCGCATGTTTGATGGTGCGAATTTGCTCAACTCTCTCTGTGGAGGAGTTTTTAACGATTTTGTCCATTTCTCATAGAAAGTTGGTGTTTTGGCATCGAAATAATCTCGGAAGCTTATACTCGTTAAATTTGTCATAGAAGAACAATAAAAAGAGTACTCCGAGCAACTTTGATGGTCCGAAATTGCTCAACTCTCTCTATGGAGGAGCTTTTAATGTTTTTGTACATTTGTCATAGAAAGTTGGTGTTTTGGCATCGAAGTAATCTCGAAAGCTTATACTCCAAGAAGTTAACATAGAAGAACAATAAAAAGTATACACCGAGCAACTTTGATGGTCCGAAGTTACTCAACTCTTCTCTATGAAAAAGTTTTTAATGGTTTTGTCTATTTGTAATCGAAAGTTGTTGTTTTTGGCATCGAAATAATCTACGAAGCTGATACTCGTAAAATTGGGCATAGAAGAACAATGAAAAGTGTACACCGAGCATGTTTGATGCTGCGAAGTTGCTCAACTCCCTCTGTGGAGGAGTTTTTAACGATTTTGTCCATTTCTCATAGAAAGTTGGTGTTTTGGCATCGAAATACTCTCGGAAGCTTATACTCGTTAAATTTATCATAGAAGAACAATAAAAAGTGCACACCGAGCAACTTTGACGGTCTGAAGTTGCTCAACTCTCTCTATTTAGGAGCTTTAACGGTTTTGTCCATTTGTAATAGAAAGTTGTTATTTTGGCATCGAAATAATCTACGAAGCTTATACTCGTAAAATTTGACATAGAAGAACAATAAAAAGTGTACACCGAGCAACTTTGATGGTCCGAAGTTGCTCAACTCTCTCTATTTAGAAGCTTTTAACGGTTTTGTCCATTTGTCATAGAAAGTTGGTGTTTTGGCATCGAAATAATCTCGGAAGCTTATATTCAAAGAATTTAACATAGAAGAACAATAAAAAGTGTACACTGAGCTACTTTGATGGTCCGAAGTTGCTCAACTCTCTCTATTTAGGAGCTTTTAACGGTTTTGTCCAATTGTAATAGAAAGTTGTTATTTTGGCATCGAAATAATCTACGAAGCTTATACTCGTAAAATTTGACATAGAAGAACAATAAAAAGTGTACACCGAGCAACTTTGATAGTCCGAAGTTGCTCAACTCTCTCTATTTAGGAGCTTTTAACGGTTTTGTCCATTTATAATAGAAAGTTGTTATTTTGGCATCGAAATAATCTACGAAGCTTATACTCGTTAAATTTATCATAGAAGAACAATAAAAAGTGTACACCGAGCATTTTTGATGGGCCAAAGTTGCTCAACTGTCTCTGTAGAAGAGCTTTTAACGATTTTGTCCATTTCTCATAGAAAGTTCGTGTTTTGGCATCGAAATAATCTCGGATACCTATACTCATAAAATTTGACATAGAAGAACAATAAAAAGTGTACACGGAGCAACTTTGATGGTCCGAAGTTGCTCAACTCTTTTTATGGAGGTGCTTTTAACGGTTTTGTCCATTTATCATAGAAAGTTGGTGTTTTGGCATCGAAATAATCTCGGAAGCTTATACTCGTTAAATTTGTCATAGAAGAACAATAAAAAGAGTACACCGAGCAACTTTGATGGTCCGAAGTTGCTCAACTCTCTCTATGGAGGAGCTTTTAACGGTTTTATTTATTTGTCATAGAAAGTTGGTGTTTTGGCGTCGAAATAATCTCTGAAGCTTACACTCAAAAAATTTAACATAGGAGAACAATAAAAAGTGTACACTGAGCAACTTTGATGGTACGAAGTTGCTCAACTCTCTCTATTTAGGTGCTTCTAACGGTTTTGTCCATTTGTAATAGAAAGCTGTTATTTTGGCACCGAAATAATCTACGAAGCTTATACTCGCAAAATTTGACGTGGAAGAACAATAAAAAGTGTACACCGAGCAACTTTGATGGTCTGAAGTTGCTCAACTCTCTCTATTTAGATGCTTTTAACGGTTTTGTCCATTTCTCATGGAAAGTTGGTGTTTTGGCATCGAAATAATCTCGGAAGCTTATATTCGTTAAATTTATCATAGAAGAACAATAAAAAGTGTACATCGAGCATTTTTGATGGGCCGAAGTTGCTCAAATCTCTCTGTGGAAGAGCTTTTAACGATTTTGTCCATTTCTCATAGAAAGTTGGTGTTTTGGCATCGAAATATTCTCGGATGCTTATACTCGTAAAATTTGACATAGAAGAACAATAAAAAGTGTACACGGAGCAACTTTGATGGTCCAAAATTGCTCAACTCTCTTTATGGCGGAGCTTTCAACGGTTTTGTCCATTTGTCATAGAAAGTTGGTCTTTTGGCATCGAAATAATCTTGGAAGCTTATATTCGTAAAATTTGACATAGAAGAACAATAAAAAGGGTACACCGAGCAACTTTGATATTCCGACGTTCCTCAACTCTCTGTATAGTGTTGCTTTTAACGGTTATGTCCATTTCTCATAGAAAGTAGGTGTTTTGGCATCGAAATAATCTCGGAAGCTTATACTCGTAAAATTAGACATAGAAAAACAATAAAAAGTGTACACCGAGCATGTTTGATGGGCCGAAGTTGCTCAACTCTCTCTATGGAAGTGCTTTTAATGATTTTGTCCATTTCTCATAGAAAGTTGGTGTTTTGGCATCGAAATAATCTCGGATGCTTATACTCGTAAAATTTGACATAGAAGAACAATAAAAAGTGTACACGGAGCAACTTTGATGGTCCGAGGTTGCTCTACTCTCTCTATGAAGAAGTTTTCAATGGTTTTGTCCATTTGTAATGGAATGTTTTTGTTTTGACATCGAAATAATCTAGGATGCTTATAATCGTAAAATTGGACATAGAAGAACAATGAAAAGTGTACACCGCGCATGTTTGATGGTGCGAAGTTGCTCAACTCTCTCTGTGGAGGAGTTTTTAACGATTTTGTCCATTTCTCATAGAAAGTTGGTGTTTTGGCATCGAAATAATCTCGGAAGCTTATACTCGTTAAATTTGTCATAGAAGAACAATAAAAAGAGTACTCCGAGCAACTTTGATGGTCCGAAATTGCTCAACTCTCTCTATGGAGGAGCTTTTAATGTTTTTGTACATTTGTCATAGAAAGTTGGTGTTTTGGCATCGAAGTAATCTCGAAAGCTTATACTCCAAGAAGTTAACATAGAAGAACAATAAAAAGTATACACCGAGCAACTTTGATGGTCCGAAGTTACTCAACTCTTCTCTATGAAAAAGTTTTTAATGGTTTTGTCTATTTGTAATCGAAAGTTGTTGTTTTTGGCATCGAAATAATCTACGAAGCTGATACTCGTAAAATTGGGCATAGAAGAACAATGAAAAGTGTACACCGAGCATGTTTGATGCTGCGAAGTTGCTCAACTCCCTCTGTGGAGGAGTTTTTAACGATTTTGTCCATTTCTCATAGAAAGTTGGTGTTTTGGCATCGAAATACTCTCGGAAGCTTATACTCGTTAAATTTATCATAGAAGAACAATAAAAAGTGCACACCGAGCAACTTTGACGGTCTGAAGTTGCTCAACTCTCTCTATTTAGGAGCTTTAACGGTTTTGTCCATTTGTAATAGAAAGTTGTTATTTTGGCATCGAAATAATCTACGAAGCTTATACTCGTAAAATTTGACATAGAAGAACAATAAAAAGTGTACACCGAGCAACTTTGATGGTCCGAAGTTGCTCAACTCTCTCTATTTAGAAGCTTTTAACGGTTTTGTCCATTTGTCATAGAAAGTTGGTGTTTTGGCATCGAAATAATCTCGGAAGCTTATATTCAAAGAATTTAACATAGAAGAACAATAAAAAGTGTACACTGAGCAACTTTGATGGTCCGAAGTTGCTCAACTCTCTCTATTTAGGAGCTTTTAACGGTTTTGTCCATTTGTAATAGAAAGTTGTTATTTTGGCATCGAAATAATCTACGAATCTTATACTCGTAAAATTTGACATAGAAGAACAATAAAAAGTCTACACCGAGCAACTTTGATAGTCCGAAGTTGCTCAACTCTCTCTATTTAGGAGCTTTTAACGGTTTTGTCCATTTGTAATAGAAAGTTGTTATTTTGGCATCGAAATAATCTACGAAGCTTATACTCGTTAAATTTATCATAGAAGAACAATAAAAAGTTTACACCGAGCATTTTTGATGGGCCAAAGTTGCTCAACTGTCTCTGTAGAAGAGCTTTTAACGATTTTGTCCATTTCTCATAGAAAGTTCGTGTTTTGGCATCGAAATAATCTCGGATACCTATACTCATAAAATTTGACATAGAAGAACAATAAAAAGTGTACACGGAGCAACTTTGATGGTCCGAAGTTGCTCAACTCTTTTTATGGAGGTGCTTTTAACGGTTTTGTCCATTTATCATAGAAAGTTGGTGTTTTGGCATCGAAATAATCTCGGAAGCTTATACTCGTTAAATTTGTCATAGAAGAACAATAAAAAGAGTACACCGAGCAACTTTGATGGTCCGAAGTTGCTCAACTCTCTCTATGGAGGAGCTTTTAACGGTTTTATTTATTTGTCATAGAAAGTTGGTGTTTTGGCGTCGAAATAATCTCTGAAGCTTACACTCAAAAAATTTAACATAGGAGAACAATAAAAAGTGTACACTGAGCAACTTTGATGGTACGAAGTTGCTCAACTCTCTCTATTTAGGTGCTTCTAACGGTTTTGTCCATTTGTAATAGAAAGTTGTTATTTTGGCACCGAAATAATCTACGAAGCTTATACTCGCAAAATTTGACGTGGAAGAACAATAAAAAGTGTACACCGAGCAACTTTGATGGTCTGAAGTTGCTCAACTCTCTCTATTTAGATGCTTTGAACGGTTTTGTCCATTTCTCATGGAAAGTTGGTGTTTTGGCATCGAAATAATCTCGGAAGCTTATATTCGTTAAATTTATCATAGAAGAACAATAAAAAGTGTACATCGAGCATTTTTGATGGGCCGAAGTTGCTCAAATCTCTCTGTGGAAGAGCTTTTAACGATTTTGTCCATTTCTCATAGAAAGTTGGTGTTTTGGCATCGAAATAATCTCGGATGCTTATACTCGTAAAATTTGACATAGAAGAACAATAAAAAGTGTACACGGAGCAACTTTGATGGTCCAAAATTGCTCAACTCTCTTTATGGCGGAGCTTTCAACGGTTTTGTCCATTTGTCATAGAAAGTTGGTCTTTTGGCATCGAAATAATCTTCGAAGCTTATATTCGTAAAATTTGACATAGAAGAACAATAAAAAGGGTACACCGAGCAACTTTGATATTCCGACGTTCCTCAACTCTCTGTATAGTGTTGCTTTTAACGGTTATGTCCATTTCTCATAGAAAGTAGGTGTTTTGGCATCGAAATAATCTCGGAAGCTTATACTCGTAAAATTAGACATAGAAAAACAATAAAAAGTGTACACCGAGCATGTTTGATGGGCCGAAGTTGCTCAACTCTCTCTATGGAAGTGCTTTTAATGATTTTGTCCATTTCTCATAGAAAGTTGGTGTTTTGGCATCGAAATAATCTCGGATGCTTATACTCGTAAAATTTGACATAGAAGAACAATAAAAAGTGTACACGGAGCAACTTTGATGGTCCGAGGTTGCTCTACTCTCTCTATGAAGAAGTTTTCAATGGTTTTGTCCATTTGTAATGGAATGTTTTTGTTTTGACATCGAAATAATCTAGGATGCTTATAATCGTAAAATTGGACATAGAAGAACAATGAAAAGTGTACACCGCGCATGTTTGATGGTGCGAAGTTGCTCAACTCTCTCTGTGGAGGAGTTTTTAACGATTTTGTCCATTTCTCATAGAAAGTTGGTGTTTTGGCATCGAAATAATCTCGGAAGCTTATACTCGTTAAATTTGTCATAGAAGAACAATAAAAAGAGTACTCCGAGCAACTTTGATGGTCCGAAATTGCTCAACTCTCTCTATGGAGGAGCTTTTAACGTTTTTGTACATTTGTCATAGAAAGTTGGTGTTTTGGCATCGAAGTAATCTCGAAAGCTTATACTCCAAGAAATTAACATAGAAGAACAATAAAAAGTATACACCGAGCAACTTTGATGGTCCGAAGTTACTCAACTCTTCTCTATGAAAAAGTTTTTAATGGTTTTGTCTATTTGTAATCGAAAGTTGTTGTTTTTGGCATCGAAATAATCTACGAAGCTGATACTCGTAAAATTGGGCATAGAAGAACAATGAAAAGTGTACATCGAGCATGTTTGATGCTGCGAAGTTGCTCAACTCCCTCTGTGGAGGAGTTTTTAACGATTTTGTCCATTTCTCATAGAAAGTTGGTGTTTTGGCATCGAAATACTCTCGGAAGCTTATACTCGTTAAATTTGTCATAGAAGAACAATAAAAAGTGTACACGTAGCAACTTTGATGGTCCGAAGTTGCTCAACTCTTTTTATGGAGGTGCTTTTAACAGTTTTGTCCATTTATCATAAAAAGTTGATGTTTTGGCATCGAAATAATCTCGGAAGCTTATACTCGTTAAATTTGTCATAGAAGAACAATAAAAAGAGTACACCGAGCACCTTTGATGGTCAGAAGTTGCTCAACTCTCCCTATGGAGGAGCTTTTAACGGTTTTATTTCTTTGTCGTAGAAAGTTGTTGTTTTGGCATCGAAATAATCTCGGAAGCTTATACTCAATGAATTTATCATAGAAGAACAATAAAAAGTGTACACCGAGCAACTTTGATGGTCCGAAGTTGCTCAACTCTCTCTATTTAGAAGCTTTTAACGGTTTTGTCCATTTGTCATAGAAAGTTGGTGTTTTGGCATCGAAATAATCTCGGAAGCTTATACTCGTTAAATTTATCATAGAAGAACAATAAAAAGTGTACAACGAGCATTTTTGATGGGCGGAAGTTGCTCAACTCTCTCTGTGGAAGAGCTTTTAACGATTTTGTCCATTTCTCATAGAAAGTTGGTGTTTTGGAATCAAAATAATCTCGGATGCTTATACTCGTAAAATTTTACATAGAGGAACAATAAAAAGTGTACATGGAGCAACTTTGATGGTCCGAAGTTGCTCAACTCTCTTTATGGAGGTGTTTTTAACGGTTTTGTCCATTTGTCATAGAAAGTTGGTGTTTTGGCATCGAAATAATCTCGGAAGCTTATACTCGTTAAATTTGTCATAGAAGGACAATAAAAAGAGTACACCGAGCAACTTTGATGGTCCGAAGTTGCTCAACTCTCTCTATGGAGGAGCTTTTAACGGTTTTATTTATTTGTCATAGAAAGTTGGTGTTTTGGCATCGAAATAATCTCAGAAGCCTATACTCGAAGAATTTAACATAGAAGAACAATAAAAAGTGTACACTGAGCAACTTTGATGGTCCGAAGTTGCTCAACTCTCTCTATTTAGGAGCTTTTAGCGGTTTTGTCCATTTGTAATAGAAAGTTGTTATTTTGGCATCAAAATAATCTACGAAGCTTATACTCGTAAAATTTGACATAGAAGAACAATAAAAAGTGTACACCGAACAACTTTGATGGTCCGAAGTTGCTCAACTCTCTCTATTTAGAGGCTTTTAACGGTTTTGTCCATTTGTCATAGAAAGTTGGTGTTTTGGCATCGAAATAATCTCGGAAGCTTGAACTCGTTAAATTTATCATAGAAGAACAATAAAAAGTGTACACCAAGCATTTTTGATGGGCCAAAATTGCTCAACTCTCTCTGTGGAAGAGCTTTTAACGATTTTGTTCATATCTCATAGAGAGTTGGTGTTTTGGCATCGAAATAATCTCGAATGCTTATACTCGTAAAATTTGACATAGAAGAACAATAAAAAGTGTACACGGAGCAACTTTTATGGTCCGAAGTTTTTCAACTCTCATTATGGTGGTGCTTTTAACGGTTTTGTCCATTTGTCATAGAAAGTTGGTGTTTTGTCATCGAAATAATCTCGGAAGCTTATACTCGTTAAATTTGTCATAGAAGAACAATAAAAAGAGTACACCGAGCCATTTTGATGGTCCGAAGTTGCACAACTCTCTCTGTGGAAAAGCTTTTAACGATTTTGTCCATTTCTCATAGAAAGTTGGTGTTTTGGCATCGAAATAATCTCGGAAGCTTATACTCGTAAAATTTGACATAGAAGAACAATAAAATGTGTACACGGAGCAACTTTGATGGTCCGAAGTTGCTCAACTCTCTTTATATAGGTGCTTTTAACGGTTTTGTCCATTTGTCATAGAAAGTTGGTGTTTTGGCATCGAAATAATCTCGGAAGCTTATACTCGAAGAATTTAACATAGAAGAACAATAAAAAGTGTACACTGAGCAACTTTGATGGGCCGAAGATGCTCAACTCTCTCTATTTAGGTGCTTTTAACGGTTTTGTCCATTTGTAATAGAAAGTTGTTATTTTGGCATCGAAATAATCTCGGAAGCTTATACTCGAAGAATTTAACATAGAAGAACAATAAAAAGTGTACACCGAGCATTTTTGATAGGCCGAAGTTGCTCAACTCTCTCTGTAGAAGAGCTTTTAACGATTTTGTCCATTTCTCATAGAAAGTTGGTGTTTTGGCATCAAAATAATCTCGGATGCTTATACTCGTAAAATTTGACATAGAAGAACAATAAAAAGTGTACACGGAGCAACTTTGATGGTCCGAAGTTGCTCAACTCTCTTTATGGTGGAGCTTTTAATGGTTTTGTCCATTTGTTTTAGAAAGTTGATCTTTTGGCATCGAAATAATCTCGGAAGCTTATACTCGTAAAATTTGACATAGAAGAACAATAAAAAGGGTACACCGAGCAGCTTTGATATTCCGACGTTGCTCAACTCTCTGTATAGTGTAGCTTTTAACGGTTATGTCCATTCATAATTGAAAGTTGTTGTTTTGACATCGAAATAATCTAGGATGCTTATACTCGTAAAATTAGACATAGAAAAACAATAAAAAGTGTACACCGAGCATGTTTGATGGTTTGAAGTTGCTCAACTCTCTCTGTGGAGGTGCTTTTAATGATTTTGTCCATTTCTCATAGAAAGTTGGTGTTTTCGCATCGAAATAATCTCGGATGCTTATACTCCTAAAATTTGACATAGAAGAACAATAAAAAGTGTACACGGAGCAACTTTGATGGTCCGAAGTTGCTCTACTCTCTCTATGAAGAAGTTTTCAATGGTTTTGTCCATTTGTAATGGAAAGTTTTTGTTTTGACATCGAAATAATCTAGGATGCTTATACTTGTAAAATTGGACATAGAAGAACAATGAAATGTGTACACCGAGCATGTTTGATGGTGCGAAGTTGCTCAACTCTCTCTGTGGAGGAGTTTTTAACGATTTTGTCCATTTCTCATAGAAAGTTGGTGTTTTGGCATCGAAATAATCTCGGAAGCTTATACTCGTTAAATTTATCATAGAAAAACAATAAAAAGTGTACACCGAGCATTTTTGATGGGCCGAAGTTGCTCAACTCTCTCTGTAGAAGAGCTTTTAACGATTTTGTTCATATCTCATAGAGAGTTGGTGTTTTGGCATCGAAATAATCTCGAATGCTTATACTCGTAAAATTTGACATAGAAGAACAATAAAAAGTGTACACGGAGCAACTTTTATGGTCCGAAGTTTTTCAACTCTCATTATGGTGGTGCTTTTAACGGTTTTGTCCATTTGTCATAGAAAGTTGGTGTTTTGTCATCGAAATAATCTCGGAAGCTTATACTCGTTAAATTTGTCATAGAAGAACAATAAAAAGAGTACACCGAGCCATTTTGATGGTCCGAAGTTGCACAACTCTCTCTATGGAGGAGCTTTTAACGGTTTTATTTATTTGTCGTAGAAAGTTGGTGTTTTGGCATCGCAATAATCTCGGAAGCTTATACTCGAAGAATTTAACATAGAAGAACAATAAAAAGTGTACACGGAGCAAGTTCTATGGTCCGAAGTTGCTCAACTCTCTCTATTTAGGAGCTTTTAACGGTTTTGTCCATTTGTAATAGAAAGTTGTTATTTTGGCATCGAAATAATCTACGAAGCTTATACTCGTAAAATTTGACATAGAAGAACAACAAAAAGTGTACACCGAGCAACTTTGATGTTCCGAAGTTGCTCAACTTTCTCTATTTGGGAGCTTTTAACTGTTTTGTCCATTTGTCGTAGAAAGTTGATGTTTTGGCATCGAACTAATAACGGAAGCTTATACTCGTCAAATTGGACATAGAAGAACAATAAAAAGTGTACACCGAGCAACTTTGATGGTCCGAAGTTGCTCAACTTTTTATATGG
The DNA here is from genome assembly GCA_963580455.1 of Euonymus europaeus. Classification (NCBI taxonomy): domain Eukaryota; kingdom Viridiplantae; phylum Streptophyta; class Magnoliopsida; order Celastrales; family Celastraceae; genus Euonymus; species Euonymus europaeus. The sequence goes on from OY756965.1 coordinate 7,937,159, forward strand.
AGGAGCTTTTAACGGTTTTGTCCATTTGTCATAAAAAGTTGGTGTTTTAGCATCGAAAAAATCTCGGAATCTTATACTCGTAAAGTTGGACATAGAAGAACAATGAAAAGTGTACACCGAGCATGTTTGATGGTGCGAAGTTGCTCAACTCTCTCTGTGGAGGAGTTTTTAACGATTTTGTCCAATTCTCATAGAAAGTAGGTATTTTGGCATCGAAATAATCTCGGAAGCTTATACTCATTAAATTTATCATAGAAGAACAATAAAAAGTGTACACCGATCATTTTTGATGGGCCGAAGTTGCTCAACACTCTCTATTTGGGAGCTTTTAACGGTTTTGTCTATTTGTAATAGAAAGTTGGTGTTTTGGCATCGAAATAATCAACGAAGCTTATACTCATAAAATTTGACTTAGAAGAACAATAAAAAGTGTACACCGAGCAACTTTGATGGTCCGAAGTTGCTCAACTCTCTCTATTTGGAGGCTTTTAACGGTTTTGTCCATTTGTCATAGAAAGTTGGTGTTTTGGCATCGAAATAATCTCGGAAGCTTATACTCGTTAAATTTATCATTGAAGAACAATAAAAAGTGTACACCGAGCATTTTTGATGGGCCGAACTTGCTCAACTCTCTCTGTGGAAGAGCTTTTAACGATTTTGTTCATTTCTCATAGAGAGTTGGTGTTTTGGCATCGAAATAATCTCGGATGCTTATACTCGTAAAATTTGACATTGAAGAACAATAAAAAGTGTACACGGAGCAACTATGATGGTCCGAAGTTGTTCAACTCTCATTATGGAGGTGCTTTTAACGGTTTTGTCCATTTGTCATAGAAAGTTGGTGTTTTGGCATCGAAATAATCTCGGAAGCTTATACTCGTTAAATTTGTCATAGAAGAACATTAAAAAGAGTACACCGAGCAACTTTGATGGTCCGAAAATGCACAACTCTCTCTATGGAGGAGCTTTTAACGGTTTTATTTATTTGTTATAGAAAGTTGATGTTTTGGAATCGAAATAATCTCGGAAGTTTATACTCGAAGAATTTAACATAGAAGAACAATAAAAAGGGTACACTGAGGAACTTTGATGGTCCGAAGTTGCTCAACTCTCTCTATTTAGGAGCTTTTAACGGTTTTGTCCATTTGTAATAGAAAGTTGTTATTTTGGCATCAAAATAATCTACGAAGCTTATACTCGTAAAATTTGACATAGAAGAACAATAAAAAGTGTACACCGATCATTTTTGATGGGCCGAAGTTGCTCAACACTCTCTATTTGGGAGCTTTTAACGGTTTTGTCTATTTGTAATAGAAAGTTGGTGTTTTGGCATCGAAATAATCAACGAAGCTTATACTCATAAAATTTGACTTAGAAGAACAATAAAAAGTGTACACCGAGCAACTTTGATGGTCCGAAGTTGCTCAACTCTCTCTATTTGGAGGCTTTTAACGGTTTTGTCCATTTGTCATAGAAAGTTGGTGTTTTGGCATCGAAATAATCTCGGAAGCTTATACTCGTTAAATTTATCATTGAAGAACAATAAAAAGTGTACACCGAGCATTTTTGATGGGCCGAACTTGCTCAACTCTCTCTGTGGAAGAGCTTTTAACGATTTTGTTCATTTCCCATAGAGAGTTGGTGTTTTGGCATCGAAATAATCTCGGATGCTTATACTCGTAAAATTCGACATTGAAGAACAATAAAAAGTGTACACGGAGCAACTATGATGGTCCGAAGTTGTTCAACTCTCATTATGGAGGTGCTTTTAACGGTTTTGTCCATTTGTCATAGAAAGTTGGTGTTTTGGCATCGAAATAATCTCGGAAGCTTATACTCGTTAAATTTGTCATAGAAGAACAATAAAAAGAGTACACCGAGCAACTTTGATGGTCCGAAAATGCACAACTCTCTCTATGGAGGAGCTTTTAACGGTTTTATTTATTTGTTATAGAAATTTGATGTTTTGGCATCGAAATAATCTCGGAAGCTTATACTCGAAGAATTTCACATAGAAGAATAATAAAAAGTGTACACGGAGCAACTTTGATGGTCCGAAGTTGCTCAACTCTCTTTATGGTGGAGCTTTTAACGGTTTTGTCCATTTGTCATAGAAAGTTTGTCTTTTGGCATCGAAATAATCTCGGAAGCTTATATTCGTAAAAATTGACATAGAAGAACAATAAAAAGGGTACACCGAGCAACTTTGATGGTGCGAAGTTGCTCAACTCTCTCTGTGGAGGAGTTTTTAACGATGTTGTCCATTTCTCATAGAAAGTAGGTGTTTTGGCATCGAAATAATCTCGGAAGCGTATACTCGTTAAATTTATCGTAGAAGAACAATAAAAAGTGTACACCGATCATTTTTAATGGGCCGAAGTTGCTCAACACTCTCTATTTGGGAACTTTTAACGGTTTTGTCCATTTGTAATAGAAAGTTGGTGTTTTGTCATCGAAATAATCAACGAAGCTTATACTCGTAAAATTTGACTTAGAAGAACAATAAAAAGTGTACACCGAGCAACTTTGATGGTCCGAAGTTGCTCAACTCTCTCTATTTAGAAGCTTTTAACGGTTTTGTCCATTTGTCATAGAAAGTTGGTGTTTTGGCATCGAAATAATCACAGAAGCTTATACTCGTTAAATTTATCATAGAAGAACAATAAAAAGTGTACACCGAGCATTTTTGATGGGCCGAAGTTGCTCAACTCTCTCTGTGGAAAAGCTTTTCACGATTTTGTCCATTTCTCATAGAAAGTTGGTGTTTTGGCGTCGAAATAATCTCGGATGCTTATACTCGTAAAATTTGACATAGAAAAACAATAAAAAGTGTACACGGAGCAACTTTGATGGTCCGAAGTTGATCTACTCTCTCTATGAAGAAGTTTTCAATGGTTTTGTCCATTTGTAATGGAAAGTTTTTGTTTTGACATCGAAATAATCTAGGATGCTTATACTTGTAAAATTGGACATAGAAGAACAATGAAAAGTGTACACCGAGCATGTTTGATGGTGCGAAGTTGCTCAACTCTCTCTGTGGAGGAGTTTTTAACGATTTTGTCCATTTCTCATAGAAAGTTGGTGTTTTGGCATCGAAATAATCTCGGAAGCTTATACTCGTTAAATTTATCATAGAAAAACAATAAAAAGTGTACACCGAGCATTGTTGATGGGCCGAAGTTGCTCAACTCTCTCTGTGGAAGAGCTTTTAACGATTTTGTTCATATCTCATAGAGAGTTGGTGTTTTGGCATCGAAATAATCTCGGATGCTTATACTCGTAAAATTTGACATAGAAGAACAATAAAAAGTGTACACGGAGCAACTTTGATGGTCCGAAGTTGTTCAACTCTCATTATGGAGGTGCTTTTAACGGTATTTGTCCATTTGTCATAGAAAGTTGGTGTTTTGTCATCGAAATAATCTCGGAAGCTTATACTCGTTAAATTTGTCATAGAAGAACAATAAAAAGTGTACACGGAGCAAGTTCTATGGTCCGAAGTTGCTCAACTCTCTCTATTTAGGAGCTTTTAACGGTTTTGTCCATTTGTAATAGAAAGTTGTTACTTTGGCATCGAAATAATCTACGAAGCTTATACTCATAAAATTTGACATAGAAGAACAACAAAAAGTGTACACCGAGCAACTTTGATGGTCCGAAGTTGCTCAACTCTCTCTATTTGGGAGCTTTTAACGGTTTTGTCCATTTGTCGTAGAAAGTTGATGTTTTGGCATCGAACTAATAACGGAAGCTTATACTCGTCAAATTGGACATAGAAGAACAATAAAAAGTGTACACAGAGCAACTTTGATGGTCCGAAATTGCTCAACTTTTTATATGGAGGAGCTTTTAACGGTTTTGTCCATTTGTCATAAAAAGTTGGTGTTTTAGCATCGAAAAAATCTCGGAATCTTATACTCGTAAAGTTGGACATAGAAGAACAATGAAAAATGTACACCGAGCATGTTTGATGGTGCGAAGTTGCTCAACTCTCTCTGTGGAGGAGTTTTTAACGATTTTGTCCATTTCTCATAGAAAGTAGGTGTTTTGGCATCGAAATAATCTCGGAAGCTTATACTTGTTAAATTTATCATAGAAGAACAATAAAAAGTGTACACCGATCATTTTTGATGGGCCGAAGTTGCTCAACACTCTCTATTGGGGAGCTTTTAACGGTTTTGTCCATTTGTAATAGAAAGTTGGTGTTTTGGCATCAAAATATTCAACGAAGCTTATACTCGTAAAATTTGACTTAGAAGAACAATAAAAAGTGTACACCGAGCAACTTTGATGGTCCGAAGTTGCTCAACTCTCTCTATTTGGAGGCTTTTAACGGTTTTGTCCATTTGTCATAGAAAGTTGGTGTTTTGGCATCGAAATAATCTCGGAAGCTTATACTCGTTAAATTTATCATAGAAGAACAATAAAAAGTGTACACCGAGCATTTTTGATGGGCCGAAGTTGCTCAACTCTCTCTGTGGAAGAGCTTTTAACGATTTTGTTCATTTCTCATACAGAGTTGGTGTTTTGGCATCGAAATAATCTCGGATGCTTATACTCGTAAAATTTGACGTGGAAGAACAATAAAAAGTGTACACGGAGCAACTTTGATGGTCTGAAGTTGTTCAACTCTCATTATGGAGGTGCTTTTAACGGTTTTGTCCATTTGTCATAGAAAGTTGGTGTTTTGGCATCGAAATAATCTCGGAAGCTTATACTCGTTAAATTTGTCATAGAAGAACAATAAAAAGAGTACACCGAGCAACTTTGATGGTCCGAAGTTGCTCAACTCTCTCTATTTAGGAGCTTTTAACGGTTTTGTCCATTTGTAATAGAAAGTTGTTATTTTGGCATCGAAATAATCTACGAAGCTTATACTCGTAAAATTTGACATAGAAGAACAACAAAAAGTGTACACCGAGCAATTTTGATGGTCCGAAGTTGCTCAACTCTCTCTATTTGGGAGCTTTTAACGGTTTTGTCCATTTGTCGTAGAAAGTTGATGTTTTGGCATCGAACTAATAACGGAAGCTTATACTCGTCAAATTGGACATAGAAGAACAATAAAAAGTGTACACAGAGCAACTTTGATGGTCCAAAGTTGCTCAACTTTTTATATGGAGGAGCTTTTAACGGTTTTGTCCATTTGTCATAAAAAGTTGGTGTTTTCGCATCGAAAAAATCTCGGAATCTTATACTCGTAAGGTTGGACATAGAAGAACAATGAAAAGTGTACACCGAGCAACTTTGATGGTCCGAAAATGCACAACTCTCTCTATGGAGGAGCTTTTAATGGTTTTATTTATTTGTTATAGAAAGTTGATGTTTTGGCATCGAAATAATCTCGGAAGCTTATACTCGAAGAATTTAACCTAGAAGAACAATAAAAAGGGTACACTGAGGAACTTTGATGGTCCGAAGTTGCTCAACTCTCTCTATTTAGGAGCTTTTAACGGTTTTGTCCATTTGTAATAGAAAGTTGTTATTTTGGCATCAAAATAATCTACGAAGCTTATACTCGTAAAATTTGACATAGAAGAACAATAAAAAGTGTACACCGATCATTTTTGATGGGCCGAAGTTGCTCAACACTCTCTATTTGGGAGCTTTTAACGGTTTTGTCTATTTGTAATAGAAAGTTGGTGTTTTGGCATCGAAATAATCAACGAAGCTTATACTCATAAAATTTGACTTAGAAGAACAATAAAAAAGTGTACACCGAGCAACTTTGATGGTCCGAAGTTGCTCAACTCTCTCTATTTGGAGGCTTTTAACGGTTTTGTCCATTTGTCATAGAAAGTTGGTGTTTTGGCATCGAAATAATCTCGGAAGCTTATACTCGTTAAATTTATCATTGAAGAACAATAAAAAGTGTACACCGAGCATTTTTGATGGGCCGAACTTGCTCAACTCTCTCTGTGGAAGAGCTTTTAACGATTTTGTTCATTTCTCATAGAGAGTTGGTGTTTTGGCATCGAAATAATCTCGGATGCTTATACTCGTAAAATTTGACATTGAAGAACAATAAAAAGTGTACACGGAGCAACTATGATGGTCCGAAGTTGTTCAACTCTCATTATGGAGGTGCTTTTAACGGTTTTGTCCATTTGTCATAGAAAGTTGGTGTTTTGGCATCGAAATAATCTCGGAAGCTTATACTCGTTAAATTTGTCATAGAAGAACAATAAAAAGAGTACACCGAGCAACTTTGATGGTCCGAAAATGCACAACTCTCTCTATGGAGGAGCTTTTGACGGTTTTATTTATTTGTTATAGAAAGTTGATGTTTTGGCATCGAAATAATCTCGGAAGATTATACTCGAAGAATTTCACATAGAAGAATAATAAAAAGTGTACACGGAGCAACTTTGATGGTCCGAAGTTGCTCAACTCTCTTTATGGTGGAGCTTTTAACGGTATTGTCCATTTGTCATAGAAAGTTTGTCTTTTGGCATCGAAATAATCTCGGAAGCTTATATTCGTAAAAATTGACATAGAAGAACAATAAAAAGGGTACACCGAGCAACTTTGATGGTGCGAAGTTGCTCAACTCTCTCTGTGGAGGAGTTTTTAACGATTTTGTCCATTTCTCATAGAAAGTAGGTGTTTTGGCATCGAAATAATCTCGGAAGCTTATACTCGTTAAATTTATCATAGAAGAACAATAAAAAGTGTACACCGATCATTTTTAATGGGCCGAAGTTGCTCAACACTCTCTATTTGGGAGCTTTTAACGGTTTTGTCCATTTGTAATAGAAAGTTGGTGTTTTGTCATCGAAATAATCAACGAAGCTTATACTCGTAAAATTTGACTTAGAAGAACAATAAAAAGTGTACACCGAGCAACTTTGATGGTCCGAAGTTGCTCAACTCTCTCTATTTAGAAGCTTTTAACGGTTTTGTCCATTTGTCATAGAAAGTTGGTGTTTTGGCATCGAAATAATCACAGAAGCTTATACTCGTTAAATTTATCATAGAAGAACAATAAAAAGTGTACACCGAGCATTTTTGATGGGCCGAAGTTGCTCAACTCTCTCTGTGGAAAAGCTTTTCACGATTTTGTCCATTTCTCATAGAAAGTTGGTGTTTTGGCGTCGAAATAATCTCGGATGCTTATACTCGTAAAATTTGACATAGAAGAACAATAAAAAGTGTACACGGAGCAACTTTGATGGTCCGAAGTTGATCTACTCTCTCTATGAAGAAGTTTTCAATGGTTTTGTCCATTTGTAATGGAAAGTTTTTGTTTTGACATCGAAATAATCTAGGATGCTTATACTTGTAAAATTGGACATAGAAGAACAATGAAAAGTGTACACCGAGCATGTTTGATGGTGCGAAGTTGCTCAACTCTCTCTGTGGAGGAGTTTTTAACGATTTTGTCCATTTCTCATAGAAAGTTGGTGTTTTGGCATCGAAATAATCTCGGAAGCTTATACTCGTTAAATTTATCATAGAAAAACAATAAAAAGTGTATACCAAGCATTGTTGATGGGCCGAAGTTGCTCAACTCTCTCTGTGGAAGAGCTTTTAACGATTTTGTTCATATCTCATAGAGAGTTGGTGTTTTGGCATCGAAATAATCTCGGATGCTTATACACGTAAAATTTGACATAGAAGAACAATAAAAAGTGTACACGGAGCAACTTTGATGGTCCGAAGTTGTTCAACTCTCATTATGGAGGTGCTTTTAATGGTTTTGTCCATTTGTCATAGAAAGTTGGTGTTTTGTCATCGAAATAATCTCGGAAGCTTATACTCGTTAAATTTGTCATAGAGAAACAATAAAAAGAGTACACCGAGCAACTTTGATGGTCCGAAGTTGCACAACTCTCTCTATGGAGGTGCTTTTAACGGTTTTATTTATTTGTCATAGAAAGTTGGTGTTTTGGCATCGAAATAATCTCGGAAGCTTATACTCGAAGAATTTAACATAGAAGAACAATAAAAAGTGTACACGGAGCAAGTTCTATGGTCCGAAGTTGCTCAACTCTCTCTATTTAGGAGCTTTTAACGGTTTTGTCCATTTGTAATAGAAAGTTGTTATTTTGGCATCGAAATAATCTACGAAGCTTATACTCGTAAAATTTGACATAGAAGAACAACAAAAAGTGTACACCGAGCAACTTTGATGGTCCGAAGTTGCTCAACTCTCTCTATTTGGAGGCTTTTAACGGTTTTGTCCATTTGTCATAGAAAGTTGGTGTTTTGGCATCGAAATAATCTCGGAAGCTTATACTCGTTAAATTTGTCATAGAAGAACAATAAAAAGAGTACACCGAGCAACTTTGATGGTCCGAAAATGCACAACTCTCTCTATGGAGGAGCTTTTAACGGTTTTATTTATTTGTTATAGAAAGTTGATGTTTTGGCATCGAAATAATCTCGGAAGCTTATACTCGAAGAATTTCACATAGAAGAATAATAAAAAGTGTACACGGAGCAACTTTGATGGTCCGAAGTTGCTCAACTCTCTTTATGGTGGAGCTTTTAACGGTTTTGTCCATTTGTCATAGAAAGTTTGTCTTTTGGCATCGAAATAATCTACGAAGCTTATACTCGTAAAATTTGACATAGAAGAACAACAAAAAGTGTACACCTAGCAATTTTGATGGTCCGAAGTTGCTCAACTCTCTCTATTTGTGAGCTTTTAACGGTTTTGTCCATTTGTCGTAGAAAGTTGATGTTTTGGCATCGAACTAATAACGGAAGCTTATACTCGTCAAATTGGACATAGAAGAACAATAAAAAGTGTACACAGAGCAACTTTGATGGTCCAAAGTTGCTCAACTTTTTATATGGAGGAGCTTTTAACGGTTTTGTCCATTTGTCATAAAAAGTTGGTGTTTTCGCATCGAAAAAATCTCGGAATCTTATACTCGTAAGGTTGGACATTGAAGAACAATGAAAAGTGTACACCGAGCAACTTTGATGGTCCGAAAATGCACAACTCTCTCTATGGAGAAGCTTTTAACGGTTTTATTTATTTGTTATAGAAAGTTGATGTTTTGGCATCGAAATAATCTCGGAAGCTTATACTCGAAGAATTTAACATAGAAGAACAATAAAAAGGGTACACTGAGGAACTTTGATGGTCCGAAGTTGCTCAACTCTCTCTATTTAGGAGCTTTTAACGGTTTTGTCCATTTGTAATAGAAAGTTGTTATTTTGGCATCAAAATAATCTACGAAGCTTATACTCGTAAAATTTGACATAGAAGAACAATAAAAAGTGTACACCGATCATTTTTGATGGGCCGAAGTTGCTCAACACTCTCTATTTGGGAGCTTTTAACGGTTTTGTCTATTTGTAATAGAAAGTTGGTGTTTTGGCATCGAAATAATCAACGAAGCTTATACTCATAAAATTTGACTTAGAAGAACAATAAAAAGTGTACACCGAGCAACTTTGATGGTCCGAAGTTGCTCAACTCTCTCTATTTGGAGGCTTTTAACGGTTTTGTCCATTTGTCATAGAAAGTTGGTGTTTTGGCATCGAAATAATCTCGGAAGCTTATACTCGTTAAATTTATCATTGAAGAACAATAAAAAGTGTACACCGATCATTTTTGATGGGCCGAACTTGCTCAACTCTCTCTGTGGAAGAGCTTTTAATGATTTTGTTCATTTCTCATAGAGAGTTGGTGTTTTGGCATCGAAATAATCTCGGATGCTTATACTCGTAAAATTTGACATTGAAGAACAATAAAAAGTGTACACGGAGCAACTATGATGGTCCGAAGTTGTTCAACTCTCATTATGGAGGTGCTTTTAACGGTTTTGTCTATTTATCATAGAAAGTTGGTGTTTTCGCATCGAAATAATCTCGAAAGCTTATACTCGTTAAATTTGTCATAGAAGAACAATAAAAAGAGTACACCGAGCAACTTTGATGGTCCGAAAATGCACAACTCTCTCTATGGAGGAGCTTTTAACGGTTTTATTTATTTGTTATAGAAAGTTGATGTTTTGGCATCGAAATAATCTCGGAAGCTTATACTCAAAGAATTTCACATAGAAGAATAATAAAAAGTGTACACGGAGCAACTTTGATGGTCCGAAGTTGCTCAACTCTCTTTATGGTGGAGCTTTTAACGGTTTTGTCCATTTGTCATAGAAAGTTTGTCTTTTGGCATCGAAATAATCTCGGAAGCTTATATTCGTAAAAATTGACATATAAGAACAATAAAAAGGGTACACCGAGCAACTTTGATAGTGCGAAGTTGCTCAACTCTCTCTGTGGAGGAGTTTTTAACGATTTTGTCCATTTCTCATAGAAAGTAGGTGTTTTGGCATCGAAATAATCTCGGAAGCTTATACTCGTTAAATTTATCATAGAAGAACAATAAAAAGTGTACACCGATCATTTTTAATGGGCCGAAGTTGCTCAACACTCTCTATTTGGGAGCTTTTAACGGTTTTGTCCATTTGTAATAGAAAGTTGGTGTTTTGTCATCGAAATAATCAACGAAGCTTATACTCGTAAAATTTGACTTAGAAGAACAATAAAAAGTGTACACCGAGCAACTTTGATGGTCCGAAGTTGCTCAACTCTCTCTATTTAGAAGCTTTTAACGGTTTTGTCCATTTGTCATAGAAAGTTGGTGTTTTGGCATCGAAATAATCACAGAAGCTTATACTCGTTAAATTTATCATAGAAGAACAATAAAAAGTGTACACCGAGCATTTTTGATGGGCCGAAGTTGCTCAACTCTCTCTGTGGAAAAGCTTTTCACGATTTTGTCCATTTCTCATAGAAAGTTGGTGTTTTGGCGTCGAAATAATCTCGGATGCTTATACTCGTAAAATTTGACATAGAAGAACAATAAAAAGTGTACACGGAGCAACTTTGATGGTCCGAAGTTGATCTACTCTCTCTATGAAGAAGTTTTCAATGGTTTTGTCCATTTGTAATGGAAAGTTTTTGTTTTGACATCGAAATAATCTAGGATGCTTATACTTGTAAAATTGGACATAGAAGAACAATGAAAAGTGTACACCGAGCATGTTTGATGGTGCGAAGTTGCTCAACTCTCTCTGTGGAGAAGTTTTTAACGATTTTGTCCATTTCTCATAGAAAGTTGGTGTTTTGGCATCGAAATAATCTCGGAAGCTTATACTCGTTAAATTTATCATAGAAAAACAATAAAAAGTGTATACCAAGCATTGTTGATGGGCCGAAGTTGCTCAACTCTCTCTGTGGAAGAGCTTTTAACGATTTTGTTCATATCTCATAGAGAGTTGGTGTTTTGGCATCGAAATAATCTCGGATGCTTATACTCGTAAAATTTGACATAGAAGAACAATAAAAAGTGTACACGGAGCAACTTTGATGGTCCGAAGTTGTTCAACTCTCATTATGGAGGTGCTTTTAATGGTTTTGTCCATTTGTCATAGAAAGTTGGTGTTTTGTCATCGAAATAATCTCGGAAGCTTATACTCGTTAAATTTGTCATAGAGAAACAATAAAAAGAGTACACCGAGCAACTTTGATGGTCCGAAGTTGCACAACTCTCTCTATGGAGGTGCTTTTAACGGTTTTATTTATTTGTCATAGAAAGTTGGTGTTTTGGCATCGAAATAATCTCGGAAGCTTATACTCGAAGAATTTAACATAGAAGAACAATAAAAAGTGTACACGGAGCAAGTTCTATGGTCCGAAGTTGCTCAACTCTCTCTATTTAGGAGCTTTTAACGGTTTTGTCCATTTGTAATAGAAAGTTGTTATTTTGGCATCGAAATAATCTACGAAGCTTATACTCGTAAAATTTGACATAGAAGAACAACAAAAAGTGTACACCGAGCAACTTTGATGGTCCGAAGTTGCTCAACTCTCTCTATTTGGGAGCTTTTAACGGTTTTGTCCATTTGTCGTAGAAAGTTGATGTTTTGGCATCGAACTAATAACGGAAGCTTATACTCGTCAAATTGGACATAGAAGAACAATAAAAAGTGTACACAGAGCAACTTTGATGGTCCGAAATTGCTCAACTTTTTATATGGAGGAGCTTTTAACGGTTTTGTCCATTTGTCATAAAAACTTGGTGTTTTAGCATCGAAAAAATCTCGGAATCTTATACTCGTAAAGTTGGACATAGAAGAACAATGAAAAGTGTACACCGAGCATGTTTGATGGTGCGAAGTTGCTCAACTCTCTCTGTGGAGGAGTTTTTAACGATTTTGTCCATTTCTCATAGAAAGTAGGTGTTTTGGCATCGAAATAATCTCGGAAGCTTATACTTGTTAAATTTATCATAGAAGAACAATAAAAAGTGTACACCGATCATTTTTGATGGGCCGAAGTTGCTCAACACTCTCTATTGGGGAGCTTTTAACGGTTTTGTCCATTTGTAATAGAAAGTTGGTGTTTTGGCATCGAAATAATCAACGAAGCTTATACTCGTAAAATTTGACTTAGAAGAACAATAAAAAGTGTACACCGAGCAACTTTGATGGTCCGAAGTTGCTCAACTCTCTCTATTTGGAGGCTTTTAACGGTTTTGTCCATTTGTCATAGAAAGTTGGTGTTTTGGCATCGAAATAATCTCGGAAGCTTATACTCGTTAAATTTGTCATAGAAGAACAATAAAAAGAGTACACCGAGCAACTTTGATGGTCCGAAAATGCACAACTCTCTCTATGGAGGAGCTTTTAACGGTTTTATTTATTTGTTATAGAAAGTTGATGTTTTGGCATCGAAATAATCTCGGAAGCTTATACTCGAAGAATTTCACATAGAAGAATAATAAAAAGTGTACACGGAGCAACTTTGATGGTCCGAAGTTGCTCAACTCTCTTTATGGTGGAGCTTTTAACGGTTTTGTCCATTTGTCATAGAAAGTTTGTCTTTTGGCATCGAAATAATCTACGAAGCTTATACTCGTAAAATTTGACATAGAAGAACAACAAAAAGTGTACACCGAGCAATTTTGATGGTCCGAAGTTGCTCAACTCTCTCTATTTGGGAGCTTTTAACGGTTTTGTCCATTTGTCGTAGAAAGTTGATGTTTTGGCATTGAACTAATAACGGAAGCTTATACTCGTCAAATTGGACATAGAAGAACAATAAAAAGTGTACACAGAGCAACTTTGATGGTCCAATGTTGCTCAACTTTTTATATGGAGGAGATTTTAACGGTTTTGTCCATTTGTCATAAAAAGTTGGTGTTTTCGCATCGAAAAAATCTCGGAATCTTATACTCGTAAGGTTGGACATTGAAGAACAATGAAAAGTGTACACCGAGCAACTTTGATGGTCCGAAAATGCACAACTCTCTCTATGGAGGAGCTTTTAACGGTTTTATTTATTTGTTATAGAAAGTTGATGTTTTGGCATCGAAATAATCTCGGAAGCTTATACTCGAAGAATTTAACATAGAAGAACAATAAAATGGGTACACTGAGGAACTTTGATGGTCCGAAGTTGCTCAACTCTCTCTATTTAGGAGCTTTTAACGGTTTTGTCCATTTGTAATAGAAAGTTGTTATTTTGGCATCAAAATAATCTACGAAGCTTATACTCGTAAAATTTGACATAGAAGAACAATAAAAAGTGTACACCGATCATTTTTGATGGGCCGAAGTTGCTCAACACTCTCTATTTGGGAGCTTTTAACGGTTTTGTCTATTTGTAATAGAAAGTTGGTGTTTTGGCATCGAAATAATCAACGAAGCTTATACTCATAAAATTTGACTTAGAAGAACAATAAAAAGTGTACACCGAGCAACTTTGATGGTCCGAAGTTGCTCAACTCTCTCTATTTGGAGGCTTTTAACGGTTTTGTCCATTTGTCATAGAAAGTTGGTGTTTTGACATCGAAATAATCTCGGAAGCTTATACTCGTTAAATTTATCATTGAAGAACAATAAAAAGTGTACACCGATCATTTTTGATGGGCCGAACTTGCTCAACTCTCTCTGTGGAAGAGCTTTTAATGATTTTGTTCATTTCTCATAGAGAGTTGGTGTTTTGGCATCGAAATAATCTCGGATGCTTATACTCGTAAAATTTGACATTGAAGAACAATAAAAAGTGTACACGGAGCAACTATGATGGTCCGAAGTTGTTCAACTCTCATTATGGAGGTGCTTTTAACGGTTTTGTCCATTTATCATAGAAAGTTGGTGTTTTCGCATCGAAATAATCTCGAAAGCTTATACTCGTTAAATTTGTCATAGAAGAACAATAAAAAGAGTACACCGAGCAACTTTGATGGTCCGAAAATGCACAACTCTCTCTATGGAGGAGCTTTTAACGGTTTTATTTATTTGTTATAGAAAGTTGATGTTTTGGCATCGAAATAATCTCGGAAGCTTATACTCAAAGAATTTCACATAGAAGAATAATAAAAAGTGTACACGGAGCAACTTTGATGGTCCGAAGTTGCTCAACTCTCTTTATGGTGGAGCTTTTAACGGTTTTGTCCATTTGTCATAGAAAGTTTGTCTTTTGGCATCGAAATAATCTCGGAAGCTTATATTCGTAAAAATTGACATAGAAGAACAATAAAAAGGGTACACCGAGCAACTTTGATAGTGCGAAGTTGCTCAACTCTCTCTGTGGAGGAGTTTTTAACGATTTTGTCCATTTCTCATAGAAAGTAGGTGTTTTGGCATCGAAATAATCTCGGAAGCTTATACTCGTTAAATTTATCATAGAAGAACAATAAAAAGTGTACACCGATCATTTTTAATGGGCCGAAGTTGCTCAACACTCTCTATTTGGGAGCTTTTAACGGTTTTGTCCATTTGTAATAGAAAGTTGGTGTTTTGTCATCGAAATAATCAACGAAGCTTATACTCGTAAAATTTGACTTAGAAGAACAATAAAAAGTGTACACCGAGCAACTTTGATGGTCCGAAGTTGCTCAACTCTCTCTATTTAGAAGCTTTTAACGGTTTTGTCCATTTGTCATAGAAAGTTGGTGTTTTGGCATCGAAATAATCACAGAAGCTTATACTCGTTAAATTTATCATAGAAGAACAATAAAAAGTGTACACCGAGCATTTTTGATGGGCCGAAGTTGCTCAACTCTCTCTGTGGAAAAGCTTTTCACGATTTTGTCCATTTCTCATAGAAAGTTGGTGTTTTGGCGTCGAAATAATCTCGGATGCTTATACTCGTAAAATTTGACATAGAAGAACAATAAAAAGTGTACACGGAGCAACTTTGATGGTCCGAAGTTGATCTACTCTCTCTATGAAGAAGTTTTCAATGGTTTTGTCCATTTGTAATGGAAAGTTTTTGTTTTGACATCGAAATAATCTAGGATGCTTATACTTGTAAAATTGGAAATAGAAGAACAATGAAAAGTGTACACCGAGCATGTTTGATGGTGCGAAGTTGCTCAACTCTCTCTGTGGAGGAGTTTTTAACGATTTTGTCCATTTCTCATAGAAAGTTGGTGTTTTGGCATCGAAATAATCTCGGAAGCTTATACTCGTTAAATTTATCATAGAAAAACAATAAAAAGTGTACACCAAGCATTGTTGATGGGCAGAAGTTGCTCAACTCTCTCTGTGGAAGAGCTTTTAACGATTTTGTTCATATCTCATAGAGAGTTGGTGTTTTGGCATCGAAATAATCTCGGATGCTTATACTCGTAAAATTTGACATAGAAGAACAATAAAAAGTGTACACGGAGCAACTTTGATGGTCCGAAGTTGTTCAACTCTCATTATGGAGGTGCTTTTAACGGTTTTGTCCATTTGTCATAGAAAGTTGGTGTTTTGTCATCGAAATAATCTCGGAAGCTTATACTCGTTAAATTTGTCATAGAAGAACAATAAAAAGAGTACACCGAGCAACTTTGATGGTCCGAAGTTGCACAACTCTCTCTATGGAGGAGCTTTTAACGGTTTTATTTATTTGTCATAGAAAGTTGGTGTTTTGGCATCGAAATAATCTCGGAAGCTTATACTCGAAGAATTTAACATAGAAGAACAATAAAAAGTGTACACGGAGCAAGTTCTATGGTCCGAAGTTGCTCAACTCTCTCTATTTAGGAGCTTTTAACGGTTTTGTCCATTTGTAATAGAAAGTTGTTATTTTGGCATCGAAATAATCTACGAAGCTTATACTCGTAAAATTTGACATAGAAGAACAACAAAAAGTGTACACCGAGCAACTTTGATGGTCCGAAGTTGCTCAACTCTCTCTATTTGGAAGCTTTTAACGGTTTTGTCCATTTGTCGTAGAAAGTTGATGTTTTGGCATCGAACTAATAACGAAAGCTTATACTCGTCAAATTGGACATAGAAGAACAATAAAAAGTGTACACAGAGCAACTTTGATGGTCCGAAATTGCTCAACTTTTTATATGGAGGAGCTTTTAACGGTTTTGTCCATTTGTCATAAAAAGTTGGTGTTTTAGCATCGAAAAAATCTCGGAATCTTATACTCGTAAAGTTGGACATAGAAGAACAATGAAAAGTGTACACCGAGCATGTTTGATGGTGCGAAGTTGCTCAACTCTCTCTGTGGAGGAGTTTTTAACGATTTTGTCCATTTCTCATAGAAAGTAGGTGTTTTGGCATCGAAATAATCTCGGAAGCTTATACTTGTTAAATTTATCATAGAAGAACAATAAAAAGTGTACACCGATCATTTTTGATGGGCCGAAGTTGCTCAACACTCTCTATTGGGGAGCTTTTAACGGTTTTGTCCATTTGTAATAGAAAGTTGGTGTTTTGGCATCGAAATAATCAACGAAGCTTATACTCGTAAAATTTGACTTAGAAGAACAATAAAAAGTGTACACCGAGCAACTTTGATGGTCCGAAGTTGCTCAACTCTCTCTATTTGGAGGCTTTTAACGGTTTTGTCCATTTGTCATAGAAAGTTGGTGTTTTGGCATCGAAATAATCTCGGAAGCTTATACTCGTTAAATTTGTCATAGAAGAACAATAAAAAGAGTACACCGAGCAACTTTGATGGTCCGAAAATGCACAACTCTCTCTATGGAGGAGCTTTTAACGGTTTTATTTATTTGTTATAGAAAGTTGATGTTTTGGCATCGAAATAATCTCGGAAGCTTATACTCGAAGAATTTCACATAGAAGAATAATAAAAAGTGTACACGGAGCAACTTTGATGGTCCGAAGTTGCTCAACTCTCTTTATGGTGGAGCTTTTAACGGTTTTGTCCATTTGTCATAGAAAGTTTGTCTTTTGGCATCGAAATAATCTCGGAAGCTTATATTCGTAAAAATTGAGATAGAAGAACAATAAAAAGGGTACACCGAGCAACTTTGATGGTGCGAAGTTGCTCAACTCTCTCTGTGGAGGAGTTTTTAACGATTTTGTCCATTTCTCATAGAAAGTAGGTGTTTTGGCATCGAAATAATCTCGGAAGCTTATACTCGTTAAATTTATCATAGAAGAACAATAAAAAGTGTACACCGATCATTTTTAATGGGCCGAAGTTGCTCAACACTCTCTATTTGGGAGCTTTTAACGGTTTTGTCCATTTGTAATAGAAAGTTGGTGTTTTGTCATCGAAATAATCAACGAAGCTTATACTCGTAAAATTTGACTTAGAAGAACAATAAAAAATGTACACCGAGCAACTTTGATGGTCCGAAGTTGCTCAACTCTCTCTATTTAGAAGCTTTTAACGGTTTTGTCCATTTGTCATAGAAAGTTGCTGTTTTGGCATCGAAATAATCACAGAAGCTTATACTCGTTAAATTTATCATAGAAGAACAATAAAAAGTGTACACCGAGCATTTTTGATGGGCCGAAGTTGCTCAACTCTCTCTGTGGAAAAGCTTTTCACGATTTTGTCCATTTCTCATAGAAAGTTGGTGTTTTGGCGTCGAAATAATCTCGGATGCTTATACTCGTAAAATTTGACATAGAAGAACAATAAAAAGTGTACATGGAGCAACTTTGATGGTCCGAAGTTGATCTACTCTCTCTATGAAGAAGTTTTCAATGGTTTTGTCCATTTGTAATGGAAAGTTTTTGTTTTGACATCGAAATAATCTAGGATGCTTATACTTGTAAAATTGGACATAGAAGAACAATGAAAAGTGTACACCGAGCATGTTTGATGGTGCGAAGTTGCTCAACTCTCTCTGTGGAGGAGTTTTTAACGATTTTGTCCATTTCTCATAGAAAGTTGGTGTTTTGGCATCGAAATAATCTCGGAAGCTTATACTCGTTAAATTTATCATAGAAAAACAATAAAAAGTGTACACCAAGCATTGTTGATGGGCCGAAGTTGCTCAACTCTCTCTGTGGAAGAGCTTTTAACGATTTTGTTCATATCTCATAGAGAGTTGGTGTTTTGGCATCGAAATAATCTCGGATGCTTATACTCGTAAAATTTGACATAGAAGAACAATAAAAAGTGTACACGGAGCAACTTTGATGGTCCGAAGTTGTTCAACTCTCATTATGGAGGTGCTTTTAACGGTTTTGTCCATTTTTCATAGAAAGTTGGTGTTTTGTCATCGAAATAATCTCGGAAGCTTATACTCGTCAAATTGGACATAGAAGAACAATAAAAAGTGTACACAGAGCAACTTTGATGGTCCGAAATTGCTCAACTTTTTATATGGAGGAGCTTTTAACGGTTTTGTCCATTTGTCATAAAAAGTTGGTGTTTTAGCATCGAAAAAATCTCGGAATCTTATACTCGTAAAGTTGGACATAGAAGAACAATGAAAAGTGTACACCGAGCATGTTTGATGGTGCGAAGTTGCTCAACTCTCTCTGTGGAGGAGTTTTTAACGATTTTGTCCATTTCTCATAGAAAGTAGGTGTTTTGGCATCGATATAATCTCGGAAGCTTATACTCGTAAAATTTGACATAGAAGAACAATAAAAAGTGTACACCGAGCAACTTTGATGGTCCGAAGATGCTCAACTCTCTCTATTTAGAGGCTTTTAACGGTTTTGTCCATTTGTCGTAGAAAGTTGATGTTTTGGCATCGAACTAATAACGGAAGCTTATACTCGTCAAATTGGACATAGAAGAACAATAAAAAGTGTACACAGAGCAACTTTGATGGTCCGAAATTGCTCAACTTTTTATATGGAGGAGCTTTTAACGGTTTTGTCCATTTGTCATAAAAAGTTGGTGTTTTAGCATCGAAAAAATCTCGGAATCTTATACTCGTAAAGTTGGACATAGAAGAACAATGAAAAGTGTACACCGAGCATGTTTGATGGTGCGAAGTTGCTCAACTCTCTCTGTGGAGGAGTTTTTAACGATTTTGTCCATTTCTCATAGAAAGTAGGTGTTTTGGCATCGAAATAATCTCGGAAGCTTATACTTGTTAAATTTATCATAGAAGAACAATAAAAAGTGTACACCGATCATTTTTGATGGGCCGAAGTTGCTCAACACTCTCTATCGGGGAGCTTTTAACGGTTTTGTCCATTTGTAATAGAAAGTTGGTGTTTTGGCATCGAAATAATCAACGAAGCTTATACTCGTAAAATTTGACTTAGAAGAACAATAAAAAGTGTACACCGAGCAACTTTGATGGTCCGAAGTTGCTCAACTCTCTCTATTTGGAGGCTTTTAACGGTTTTGTCCATTTGTCATAGAAATTTGGTGTTTTGGCATCGAAATAATCTCGGAAGCTTATACTCGTTAAATTTGTCATAGAAGAACAATAAAAAGAGTACACCGAGCAACTTTGATGGTCCGAAAATGCACAACTCTCTCTATGGAGGAGCTTTTAACGGTTTTATTTATTTGTTATAAAAAGTTGATGTTTTGGCATCGAAATAATCTCGGAAGCTTATACTCGAAGAATTTCACATAGAAGAATAATAAAAAGTGTACACGGAGCAACTTTGATGGTCCGAAGTTGCTCAACTCTCTTTATGGTGGAGCTTTTAACGGTTTTGTCCATTTGTCATAGAAAGTTTGTCTTTTGGCATCGAAATAATCTCGGAAGCTTATATTCGTAAAAATTGACATAGAAGAACAATAAAAAGGGTACACCGAGCAACTTTGATGGTGCGAAGTTGCTCAACTCTCTCTGTGGAGGAGTTTTTAACGATTTTGTCCATTTCTCATAGAAAGTAGGTGTTTTGGCATCGAAATAATCTCGGAAGCTTATACTCGTTAAATTTATCATAGAAGAACAATAAAAAGTGTACACCGATCATTTTTAATGGGCCGAAGTTGCTCAACACTCTCTATTTGGGAGCTTTTAACGGTTTTGTCCATTTGTAATAGAAAGTTGGTGTTTTGTCATCGAAATAATCAACGAAGCTTATACTCGTAAAATTTGACTTAGAAGAACAATAAAAAGTGTACACCGAGCAACTTTGATAGTCCGAAGTTGCTCAACTCTCTCTATTCAGAAGCTTTTAACGGTTTTGTCCATTTGTCATAGAAAGTTGGTGTTTTGGCATCGAAATAATCACAGAAGCTTATACTCGTTAAATTTATCATAGAAGAACAATAAAAAGTGTACACCGAGCATTTTTGATGGGCCGAAGTTGCTCAACTCTCTCTGTGGAAAAGCTTTTCACGATTTTGTCCATTTCTCATAGAAAGTTGGTGTTTTGGCGTCGAAATAATCTCGGATGCTTATACTCGTAAAATTTGACATAGAAGAACAATAAAAAGTGTACACGGAGCAACTTTGATGGTCCGAAGTTGATCTACTCTCTCTATGAAGAAGTTTTCAATGGTTTTGTCCATTTGTCATAAAAAGTTGGTGTTTTAGCATCGAAAAAATCTCGGAATCTTATACTTGTAAAGTTGGACATAGAAGAACAATGAAAAGTGTACACCGAGCATGTTTGATGGTGCGAAGTTGCTCAACTCTCTCTGTGGAGGAGTTTTTAACGATTTTGTCCATTTCTCATAGAAAGTTGGTGTTTTGGCATCGAAATAATCTCGGAAGCTTATACTCGTTAAATTTATCATAGAAAAACAATAAAAAGTGTACACCAAGCATTGTTGATGGGCCGAAGTTGCTCAACTCTCTCTGTGGAAGAGCTTTTAACGATTTTGTTCATATCTCATAGAGAGTTGGTGTTTTGGCATCGAAATAATCTCGGATGCTTATACTCGTAAAATTTGACATAGAAGAACAATAAAAAGTGTACACGGAGCAACTTTGATGGTCCGAAGTTGTTCAACTCTCATTATGGAGGTGCTTTTAACGGTTTTGTCCATTTGTCATAGAAAGTTGGTGTTTTGTCATCGAAATAATCTCGGAAGCTTATACTCGTCAAATTTGTCATAGAAGAACAATAAAAAGAGTACACCGAGCAACTTTGATGGTCCGAAGTTGCACAACTCTCTCTATGGAGGAGCTTTTAACGGTTTTATTTATTTGTCATAGAAAGTTGGTGTTTTGGCATCGAAATAATCTCGGAAGCTTATACTCGAAGAATTTAACATAGAAGAACAATAAAAAGTGTACACGGAGCAAGTTCTATGGTCCGAAGTTGCTCAACTCTCTCTATTTAGGAGCTTTTAACGGTTTTGTCCATTTGTAATAGAAAGTTGTTATTTTGACATCGAAATAATCTACGAAGCTTATACTCGTAAAATTTGACATAGAAGAACAACAAAAAGTGTACACCGAGCAACTTTGATGGTCCGAAGTTGCTCAACTCTCTCTATTTGGGAGCTTTTAACGGTTTTGTCCATTTGTCGTAGAAAGTTGATGTTTTGGCATCGAACTAATAACGGAAGCTTATACTCGTCAAATTGGACGTAGAAGAACAATAAAAAGTGTACACAGAGCAACTTTGATGGTCCGAAATTGCTCAACTTTTTATATGGAGGAGCTTTTAACGGTTTTGTCCATTTGTCATAAAAAGTTGGTGTTTTAGCATCGAAAAAATCTCAGAATCTTATACTCGTAAAGTTGGACATAGAAGAACAATGAAAAGTGTACACCGAGAATGTTTGATGGTGCGAAGTTGCTCAACTCTCTCTGTGGAGGAGTTTTTAACGATTTTGTCCATTTCTCATAGAAAGTAGGTGTTTTGGCATCGATATAATCTCGGAAGCTTATACTCGTAAAATTTGACATAGAAGAACAATAAAAAGTGTACACCGAGCAACTTTGATGGTCCGAAGATGCTCAACTCTCTCTATTTAGAGGCTTTTAACGGTTTTGTCCATTTGTCGTAGAAAGTTGATGTTTTGGCATCGAACTAATAACGGAAGCTTATACTCGTCAAATTGGACATAGAAGAACAATAAAAAGTGTACACAGAGCAACTTTGATGGTCCGAAATTGCTCAACTTTTTATATGGAGGAGCTTTTAACGGTTTTGTCCATTTGTCATAAAAAGTTGGTGTTTTAGCATCGAAAAAATCTCGGAATCTTATACTCGTAAAGTTGGACATAGAAGAACAATGAAAAGTGTACACCGAGCATGTTTGATGGTGCGAAGTTGCTCAACTCTCTCTGTGGAGGAGTTTTTAACGATTTTGTCCATTTCTCATAGAAAGTAGGTGTTTTGGCATCGAAATAATCTCGGAAGCTTATACTTGTTAAATTTATCATAGAAGAACAATAAAAAGTGTACACCGATCATTTTTGATGGGCCGAAGTTGCTCAACACTCTCTATTGGGGAGCTTTTAACGGTTTTGTATATTTGTAATAGAAAGTTGGTGTTTTGGCATCGAAATAATCAACGAAGCTTATACTCGTAAAATTTGACTTAGAAGAACAATAAAAAGTGTACACCGAGCAACTTTCATGGTCCGAAGTTGCTCAACTCTCTCTATTTGGAGGCTTTTAACGGTTTTGTCCATTTGTCATAGAAAGTTGGTGTTTTGGCATCGAAATAATCTCGGAAGCTTATACTCGTTAAATTTATCATAGAAGAACAATAAAAAGTGTACACCGAGCATTTTTGATGGGCCGAAGTTGCTCAACTCTCTCTGTGGAAGAGCTTTTAACGATTTTGTTCATTTCTCATACAGAGTTGGTGTTTTGGCATCGAAATAATCTCGGATGCTTATACTCGTAAAATTTGACGTGGAAGAACAATAAAAAGTGTACACGGAGCAACTTTGATGGTCTGAAGTTGTTCAACTCTCATTATGGAGGTGCTTTTAACGGTTTTGTCCATTTGTCATAGAAAGTTGGTGTTTTGGCATCGAAATAATCTCGGAAGCTTATACTCGTTAAATTTGTCATAGAAGAACAATAAAAAGAGTACACCGAGCAACTTTGATGGTCCGAAGTTGCTCAACTCTCTCTATTTAGGAGCTTTTAACGGTTTTGTCCATTTGTAATAGAAAGTTGTTATTTTGGCATCGAAATAATCTACGAAGCTTATACTCGTAAAATTTGACATAGAAGAACAACAAAAAGTGTACACCGAGCAATTTTGATGGTCCGAAGTTGCTCAACTCTCTCTATTTGAGAGCTTTTAACGGTTTTGTCCATTTGTCGTAGAAAGTTGATGTTTTGGCATCGAACTAATAACGGAAGCTTATACTCGTCAAATTGGACATAGAAGAACAATAAAAAGTGTACACAGAGCAACTTTGATGGTCCGAAGTTGCTCAACTTTTTATATGGAGGAGCTTTTAACGGTTTTGTCTATTTGTCATAAAAAGTTGGTGTTTTAGCATCGAAAAAATCTCGGAATCTTATACTCGTAAGGTTGGACATAGAAGAACAATGAAAAGTGTACACCGAGCATGTTTGATGGTGCGAAGTTGCTCAACTCTCTCTGTGGAGGAGTTTTTAACGATTTTGTCCATTTCTCATAGAAAGTCGGTGTTTTGGCATCGAAATAATCTCGGAAGCTTATACTCGTTAAATTTATCATAGAAGAACAATAAAAAGTGTACAGCGATCATTTTTGATGGTCCGAAGTTGCTCAACACTCTCTATTTGGGAGCTTTTAACGGTTTTGTCCATTTGTAATAGAAAGTTCGTGTTTTGGCATCGAAATAATCAACGAAGCTTATACTCGTAAAATTTGACTTAGAAGAACAATAAAAAGTGTACACCGAGCAACTTTGATGGTCCGAAGTTGCTCAACTCTCTCTATTTGGAGGCTTTTAACGGTTTTGTCCATTTGTCATAGAAAGTTGGTGTTTTGGCATCGAACAAATCTCGGGAGCTTATACTCGTTAAATTTATCATAGAAGAACAATGAAAAGTGTACACCGAGCATTTTTGATGGGCCGAAGTTGCTCAACTCTCTCTGTGGAAGAGCTTTTAACGATTTTGTTCATTTCTCATACAGAGTTCGTGTTTTGGTATCGAAATAATCTCGGATGCTTATACTCGTAAAATTTGACATAGAAGAACAATAAAAAGTGTACACGGAGCAACTTTGATGGTCCGAAGTTGTTCAACTCTCATTATGGAGGTGCTTTTAACGGTTTTGTCCATTTGTCATAGAGAGTTGGTGTTTTGGCGTCAAAATAATCTCGGAAGCTTATACTCGTTAAATTTGTCATAGAAGAACAATAAAAAGAGTACACCGAGCAACTTTGATGGTCCGAAGTTGCACAACTCTCTCTATGGAGGAGCTTTTAACGGTTTTATTTATTTGTCATAGAAAGTTGGTGTTTTGGCATCGAAATAATCTCAGAAGCTTATACTCGAAGAATTTAACATAAAAGAACAATAAAAAGGGTACACTGAGCAACTTTGATGGTCCGAAGCTGCTCAACTCTCTCTATTTAGGAGCTTTTAACGGTTTTGTCCATTTGTAATAGAAAGTTGTTATTTTGGAATCGAAATAATCTACGAAGCTTATACTCGTAAAATTTGACATAGAAGAACAACAAAAAGTGTACACCGAGCAACTTCGATGGTCCGAAGTTGCTCAACTCTCTCTATTTGGGAGCTTTTAACGGTTTTGTCCATTTGTCGTAGAAAGTTGATGTTTTGGCATCGAACTAATAACGGAAGCTTATACTCGTTAAATTGGACATAGAAGAACAATAAAAAGTGTACACAGAGCAACTTTGATGGTCCGAAGTTGCTCAACTTTTTATATGGAGGAGCATTTAACGGTTTTGTCCATTTGTCATAAAAAGTTGGTGTTTTAGCATCGAAAAAATCTCGGAATCTTATGCTCGTAAAGTTGGACGTAGAAGAACAATGAAAAGTGTACACCGAGCATGTTTGATGGTGCGAAGTTGCTCAACTCTCTCTGTGGAGGAGTTTTTAACGATTTTGTCCATTTCTCATAGAAAGTAGGTGTTTTGGCATCGAAATAATCTCGGAAGCTTATACTCGTTAAATTTATCATAGAAGAACAATAAAAAGTGTACACCGATCTTTTTTGATGGGCCGAAGTTGCTCAACACACTCTATTTGGGAGCTTTTAACGGTTTTGTCCATTTGTAATAGAAAGTTCGTGTTTTGGCATCGAAATAATCAACAAAGCTTATACTCGTAAAATTTGACATATAAGAACAATAAAATTTGTACACCGAGCAACTTTAATGGTCCGAAGTCGCTCAACACTCTCTATGGAGGAGCTTTTAACGGTTTTGTCCGTTTGTCATAGAAAGTTGGTGTTTTGGCATCGAAATAATCTAGGATGCTTATACTCGTAAAATTTGACATAGAAGAACAATAAAATTGTACACCGAGCAACTATGATGGTCCGAAGTTGCTCAACACTCTCTATGGAGGAGCTTTTAACGGTTTTGTCCATTTGTCATAGAAATTTGGTGTTTTGGCATCGAAATAATCTAGGAAGCTAATACTCATAAAATTTGACATATAGGAACAATAAAAATTGTTCACTGAGCAACTTTGATTGTCCGGAGTTGCTCAACTCTCACTATGGAGGAGCTTTTAAGAGTTTGGTCCATTTGTCATAGAAAGTTGGTGTTTTGGCATCGAAATAATCTAGGAAGCTTATACTCATAAAATTTGACATATAAGAACAATAAAAATAGTACACCGAGCAACTTTGATGGTCCGAAGTTGCTCAACTCTCTCTACGGAGGAGTTTTTAACGATTTCGTCCATTTGTCATAGAAAGTTGGTGTTTTGGCATCGAAATAATCTACGAAGATTATACTCATAAAATTTGACATATAAGAACAATAAAAAGTGTACACCGAGCAACTTTGATAGTCCGAAGTTGCTCAACTCTCTCTATGGAGGAGCTTTTAACGGTTTTGTCCATTTGTCACTGAAAGTTGGTGTTTTGGCATCGAAATAATCTACGAAGCTTATACTCATAAAGTTTGACATATAAGAACAATAAAAAGTGTACACCGAGCAACTTCGATGGTCCGAAGTTGCTCAACTCTCTCTATTTGGAGGCTTTTAACGGTTTTGTCCATTTGTCATAGAAAGTTGGTGTTTTGGCATCGAAATAATCTCGGAAGCTTATACTCGTTAAATTTATCATAGAAGAACAATAAAAAGTGTATACCGAGCATTTTTGATGGGCCGAAGTTGCTCAACTCTCTCTGTGGAAGAGCTTTTAACGATTTTGTTCATTTCTCATAGAGAGTTGGTGTTTTGGCATCGAAATAATCTCGGATGCTTATACTCGTAAAATTTGACATAGAAGAACAATAAAAAGTGTACACGGAACAACTTTGATGGTCCGAAGTTGTTCAACTCTCATTATGGAGGTGCTTTTAACGGTTTTGTCCATTTATCATAGAAAGTTGGTGTTTTGGCATCGAAATAATCTCGGAAGCTTATACTCGTTAAATTTGTCATAGAAGAACAATAAAAAGAGTACACCGAGCAACTTTGATGGTCCGAAGTTGCTCAACTCTCTCTATTTAGGAGCTTTTAACGGTTTTGTCTATTTGTAATAGAAAGTTGTTATTTTGGCATCGAAATAATCTACGAAGCTTATACTCGTAAAATTTGACATAGAAGAACAACAAAAAGTGTACACCGAGCAACTTTGATGGTCCGAAGTTGCTCAACTCTCTCTATTTGGGAGCTTTTAACGGTTTTGTCCATTTGTCGTAGAAAGTTGATGTTTTGGCATCGAACTAATAACGGAAGCTTATACTCGTCAAATTGGACATAGAAGAACAATAAAAAGTGTACACAGAGCAACTTTGATGGTCCGAAGTTGCTCAACTTTTTATATGGAGGAGCTTTTAACGGTTTTGTCCATTTGTCAAAAAAAGTTGGTGTTTTCGCATCGAAAAAATCTCGGAATCTCACCTCGTAAGGTTGGACATAGAAGAACAATGAAAAGTGTACACCGAGCATGTTTGATGGTGCGAAGTTGCTCAACTCTCTCTGTGGAGGAGTTTTTAACGATTTTGTCCATTTCTCATAGAAAGTAGGTGTTTTGGCATCGAAATAATCTCGGAAGCTTATACTCGTTAAATTTATCATAGAAGAACAATAAAAAGTGTACAGCGATCATTTTTTATGGGCCGAAGTTGCTCAACACTCTCTATTTGGGAGCTTTTAACGGTTTTGTCCATTTGTAATAGAAAGTTGGTGTTTTGGCATCGAAATAATCAACGAAGCTTATACTCGTAAAATTTGACTTAGAAGAACAATAAAAAGTGTACACCGAGCAACTTTGATGGTCCGAAGTTGCTCAACTCTCTCTATTTGGAGGCTTTTAACGGTTTTGTCCATTTGTCATAGAAAGTTGGTGTTTTGGCATCGAAATAATCTCGGAAGCTTATACTCGTTAAATTTATCATAGAAGAACAATAAAAATTGTACACCGAGCATTTTTGATGGGCCGAAGTTGCTCGACTCTCTCTGTGGAAGAGCTTTTAACGATTTTGTTCATTTCTCATACAGAGTTGGTGTTTTGGTATCGAAATATTCTCGGATGCTTATACTCGTAAAATTTGACATAGAAGAACAATAAAAAGTGTACACGGAGCAACTTTGATGGTCCGAAGTTGTTCAACTCTCATTATGGAGGTGCTTTTAACGGTTTTGTCCATTTGTCATAGAAAGTTGGTGTTTTGGCATCGAACTAATAACGGAAGCTTATACTCGTCAAATTGGACATAGAAGAACAATAAAAAGTGTACACCGAGCATTTTTGATGGGCCGAAGTTGCTCAACTCTCTCTGTGGAAGAGCTTTTAACGATTTTGTTCATTTCTCATAGAGAGTTGGTGTTTTGGCATCGAAATAATCTCGGATGCTTATACTCGTAAAATTTGACATAGAAGAACAATAAAAAGTGTACACGGAGCAACTTTGATGGTCCGAAGTTGTTCAACTCTCATTATGGAGGTGCTTTTAACGGTTTTGTCAATTTGTCATATAAAGTTGGTGTTTTGGCATCGAAATAATCTCGGAAGCTTATACTCGTTAAATTTGTCATAGAAGAACAATAAAAAGAGTACACCGAGCAACTTTGATGGTCCGAAGTTGCTCAACTCTCTCTATTTAGGAGCTTTTAACGGTTTTGTCCATTTGTAATAGAAAGTTGTTATTTTGGCATCGAAATAATCTACGAAGCTTATACTCGTAAAATTTGACATAGAAGAACAACAAAAAGTGTTCACCGAGCAACTTTGATGGTCCGAAGTTGCTCAACTCTCTCTATTTGGGAGCTTTTAACGGTTTTGTCCATTTGTCGTAGAAAGTTGATGTTTTGGCATCGAACTAATAACGGAAGCTTATACTCGTCAAATTGGACATAGAAGAACAATAAAAAGTGTACACAGAGCAACTTTGATGGTCCGAAGTTGCTCAACTTTTTATATGGAGGAGCTTTTAACGGTTTTGTCCATTTGTCAAAAAAAGTTGTTGTTTTCGTATCGAAAAAATCTCGGAATCTTATACTCGTAAGGTTGGACATAGAAGAACAATGAAAAGTGTACACCGAGCATGTTTGATGGTGCGAAGTTGCTCAACTCTCTCTGTGGAGGAGTTTTTAACGATTTTGTCCATTTCTCATAGAGAGTAGGTGTTTTGGCATCGAAATAATCTCGGAAGCTTATACTCGTTAAATTTATCATAGAAGAACAATAAAAAGTGTACAGCGATCATTTTTGATGGGCCGAAGTTGCTCAACACTCTCTATTTGGGAGCTTTTAACGGTTTTGTCCATTTGTAATAGAAAGTTGGTGTTTTGGCATCGAAATTATCAACGAAGCTTATACTCGTAAAATTTGACTTAGAAGAACAATAAAAAGTGTACACCGAGCAACTTTGATGGTCCGAAGTTGCTCAACTCTCTCTATTTGGAGGCTTTTAACGGTTTTGTCCATTTGTCATAGAAAGTTGGTGTTTTGGCATCGAAATAATCTCGGAAGCTTATACTCGTTAAATTTATCATAGAAGAACAATAAAAAGTGTACACCGAGCATTTTTGATGGGCCGAAGTTGCTCAACTCTCTCTGTGGAAGAGCTTTTAACGATTTTGTTCATTTCTCATACAGAGTTGGTGTTTTGGTATCGAAATAATCTCGGATGCTTATACTCGTAAAATTTGACATAGAAGAACAATAAAAAGTGTACACGGAGCAACTTTGATGGTCCGAAGTTGTTCAACTCTCATTATGGAGGTGCTTTTAACGGTTTTGTCCATTTGTCATAGAAAGTTGGTGTTTTGGCATCGAACTAATAACGGAAGCTTATACTCGTCAAATTGGACATAGAAGAACAATAAAAAGTGTACACCGAGCATTTTTGATGGGCCGAAGTTGCTCAACTCTCTCTGTGGAAGAGCTTTTAACGATTTTGTTCATTTCTCATAGAGAGTTGGTGTTTTGGCATCGAAATAATCTCGGATGCTTATACTCGTAAAATTTGACATAGAAGAACAATAAAAAGTGTACACGGAGCAACTTTGATGGTCCGAAGTTGTTCAACTCTCATTATGGAGGTGCTTTTAACGGTTTTGTCAATTTGTCATATAAAGTTGGTGTTTTGGCATCGAAATAATCTCGGAAGCTTATACTCGTTAAATTTGTCATAGAAGAACAATAAAAAGAGTACACCGAGCAACTTTGATGGTCCGAAGTTGCTCAACTCTCTCTATTTAGGAGCTTTTAACGGTTTTGTCCATTTGTAATAGAAAGTTGTTATTTTGGCATCGAAATAATCTACGAAGCTTATACTCGTAAAATTTGACATAGAAGAACAACAAAAAGTGTTCACCGAGCAACTTTGATGGTCCGAAGTTGCTCAACTCTCTCTATTTGGGAGCTTTTAACGGTTTTGTCCATTTGTCGTAGAAAGTTGATGTTTTGGCATCGAACTAATAACGGAAGCTTATACTCGTCAAATTGGACATAGAAGAACAATAAAAAGTGTACACAGAGCAACTTTGATGGTCCGAAGTTGCTCAACTTTTTATATGGAGGAGCTTTTAACGGTTTTGTCCATTTGTCAAAAAAAGTTGTTGTTTTCGTATCGAAAAAATCTCGGAATCTTATACTCGTAAGGTTGGACATAGAAGAACAATGAAAAGTGTACACCGAGCATGTTTGATGGTGCGAAGTTGCTCAACTCTCTCTGTGGAGGAGTTTTTAACGATTTTGTCCATTTCTCATAGAGAGTAGGTGTTTTGGCATCGAAATAATCTCGGAAGCTTATACTCGTTAAATTTATCATAGAAGAACAATAAAAAGTGTACAGCGATCATTTTTGATGGGCCGAAGTTGCTCAACACTCTCTATTTGGGAGCTTTTAACGGTTTTGTCCATTTGTAATAGAAAGTTGGTGTTTTGGCATCGAAATTATCAACGAAGCTTATACTCGTAAAATTTGACTTAGAAGAACAATAAAAAGTGTACACCGAGCAACTTTGATGGTCCGAAGTTGCTCAACTCTCTCTATTTGGAGGCTTTTAACGGTTTTGTCCATTTGTCATAGAAAGTTGGTGTTTTGGCATCGAAATAATCTCGGAAGCTTATACTCGTTAAATTTATCATAGAAGAACAATAAAAAGTGTACACCGAGCATTTTTGATGGGCCGAAGTTGCTCAACTCTCTCTGTGGAAGAGCTTTTAACGATTTTGTTCATTTCTCATACAGAGTTGGTGTTTTGGTATCGAAATAATCTCGGATGCTTATACTCGTAAAATTTGACATAGAAGAACAATAAAAAGTGTACACGGAGCAACTTTGATGGTCCGAAGTTGTTCAACTCTCATTATGGAGGTGCTTTTAACGGTTTTGTCCATTTGTCATAGAAAGTTGGTGTTTTGGCATCGAAATAATCTCGGAAGCTTATACTCGTTAAATTTGTCATAGAAGAATAATAAAAAGAGTACACCGAGCAACTTTGATGGTCCAAAGTTGCACAACTCTCTCTATGGAGGAGCTTTTAACGGTTTTATTTATTTGTCATAGAAAGTTGGTGTTTTGGCATCGAAATAATCTCGGAAGCTTATACTCGAAGAATTTAAAATAGAAGAACAATAAAAAGGGTACACCGAGCAACTTTGATGGTCCGAAGTTGCTCAACTCTCTCTATTTAGGAGCTTTTAACGGTTTTGTCCATTTGTAATAGAAAGTTGTTATTTTGGCATCGAAATAATCTACGAAGCTTATACTCGTAAAATTTGACATAGAAGAACAACAAAAAGTGTACACCGAGCAACTTTGATGGTCCGAAGTTGCTCAACTCTCTCTATTTGGGAGCTTTTAACGGTTTTGTCCATTTGTCGTAGAAAGTTGATGTTTTGGCATCGAACTAATAACGGAAGCTTATACTCGTCAAATTGGACATAGAAGAACAATAAAAAGTGTACACAGAGCAACTTTGATGGTCCGAAGTTGCTCAACTTTTTATATTGAGGAGCATTTAACGGTTTTGTCCATTTGTCATAAAACGTTGGTGTTTTAGCATCGAAAAAATCTCGGAATCTTATACTCGTAAAGTTGGACATAGAAGAACAATGAAAAGTGTACACCGAGCATGTTTGATGGTGCGAAGTTGCTCAACTCTCTCTGTGGAGGAGTTTTTAACGATTTTGTCCATTTCTCATAGAAAGTAGGTGTTTTGGCATCGAAATAATCTCGGAAGCTTATACTCGTTAAATTTATCATAGAAGAACAATAAAAAGTGTACACCGATCTTTTTTGATGGGCCGAAGTTGCTCAACACACTCTATTTGGGAGCTTTTAACGGTTTTGTCCATTTGTAATAGAAAGTTGGTGTTTTGGCATCGAAATAATCAACGAAGCTTATACTCGTAAAATTTGACTTAGAAGAACAATAAAAAGTGTACACCGAGCAACTTTGATGGTCCGAAGTTGCTCAACTCTCTCTATTTGGAGGCTTTTAACGGTTTTGTCCATTTGTCATACAAAGTTGGTGTTTTGGCATCGAAATAATCTCGGAAGCTTATACTCGTTAAATTTATCATAGAAGAACAATAAAAAGTGTACACCGAGCATTTTTGATGGGCCGAAGTTGGTCAACTCTCTCTGTGGAAGAGCTTTTAACGATTTTGTTCATTTCTCATAGAGAGTTGGTGTTTTGGCATCGAAATAATCTCGGATGCTTATACTCGTAAAATTTGACATAGAAGAACAATAAAAAGTGTACACGAGCAACTTTGATGGTCCGAAGTTGTTCAACTCTCATTATGGAGGTGCTTTTAACGGTTTTGTCCATTTGTCATAGAAAGTTGGTGTTTTGGCATCGAAATAATCTCGGAAGCTTATACTCGTTAAATTTATCATAGAAGAACAATAAAAAGAGTACACCGAGCAACTTTGATGGTCCGAAGTTGACAACTCTCTCTATGGAGAAGCTTTTAACGGTTTTATTTATTTGTCATAGAAAGTTGGTATTTTGGCATCGAAATAATCTCGGAAGCTTATACTGGAAGAATTTAACATAGAAGAACAATAAAAAGGGTACACTGAGCAACTTTGATGGTCCGAAGTTGCTCAACTCTCTCTATTTCGAAGCTTTTAACGGTTTTGTCCATTTGTAATAGAAAGTTGGTGTTTTGGCATCGAAATAATCTACGAAGCTTATACTCGTAAAATTTGACATAGAAGAACAATAAAAAGTGTACACCGAGCAACTTTGATGGTCCGAAGTTGCTCAACTCTCTCTATTTCGAAGCTTTTAACGTTTTGTCCATTTGTCATAGAAAGTTGGTGTTTTGGCATCGAAATAATCTCGGAAGCTTATACTCGTTAAATTTATCATAGAAGAACAATAAAAAGGGTACACTGAGCAACTTTGATGGTCCGAAGTTGCCCAACTATCTCTATTTCGAAGCTTTTAACGTTTTGTCCATTTGTCATAGAAAGTTGGTGTTTTGGCATCGCAATAATCTCGGAAGCTTATACTCGTTAAATTTATCATAGAAGAACAATAAAAAGTGTACACCGAGCATTTTTGATGGGCCGAAGTTGCTCAACTCTCTCTGTGGAAGTGCTTTTAACGATTTTGTCCATTTCTCATAGAAAGTTGATGTTTTGGCATCGAACTAATAACGGAAGCTTATACTCGTCAAATTGGACATAGAAGAACAATAAAAAGTGTACACAGAGCAACTTTGATGGTCCGAAGTTGCTCAACTTTTTATATGGAGGAGCATTTAACGGTTTTGTCCATTTGTCATAAAAAGTTGGTGTTTTAGCATCGAAAAAGTCTCGGAATCTTATACTCGTAAAGTTGGACATAGAAGAACAATGAAAAGTGTACACCGAGCATGTTTGATTGTGCGAAGTTGCTCAACTCTCTCTGTGGAGGAATTTTTAACGATTTTGTCCATTTCTCATAGGAAGTAGGTGTTTTGGCATCGAAATAATCTCGGAAGCTTATACTCGTTAAATTTATCATAGAAGAATAATAAAAAGTGTACACCGATCATTTTTGATGGGCCGAAGTTGCTCAACATCCTCTATTTGGGAGCTTTTAACGGTTTTGTCCATTTGTAATAGAAAGTTGGTGTTTTGGCATCGAAATAATCAACGAAGCTTATACTCGTAAAATTTGACTTAGAAGAACAATAAAAAGTGAACACCGAGCAACTTTGATTGTCCGAAGTTTCTCAACTCTCTCTATTTGGAGGCTTTTAATGGTTTTGTCCATTTGTCATAGAAAGTTGGTGTTTTGGCATCGAAATAATCTCGGAAGCTTATACTTGTTAAATTTATCATAGAAGAACAATAAAAAGTGTACATCGAGCATTTTTGATGGGCCGAAGTTGCTCAACTCTCTCTGTGGAAGAGCTTTTAACGATTTTGTTCATTTCTCATAGAGAGTTGGTGTTTTGGCATCGAAATAATCTCGGATGCTTATACTCGTAAAATTTGACATAGAAGAACAATAAAAAGTGTACACGGAGCAACTTTGATGGTCCGAAGTTGTTCAACTCTCATTATGGAGGTGCTTTTAACGGTTTTGTCCATTTGTCATAGAAAGTTGGTGTTTTGGCATCGAAATAATCTCGGAAGCATATACTCGTTAAATTTGTCATAGAAGAACAATAAAAAGAGTACACCGAGCAACTTTGATGGTCCGAAGTTGCACAACTCTCTCTATGGAGGAGCTTTTAACGGTTTTATTTATTTGTCATAGAAAGTTGGTGTTTTGGCATCGAAATAATCTCGGAAGCTTATACTCGAAGAATTTAACATAGAAGAACAATAAAAAGGGTACACTGAGCAACTTTGATGGTCCGAAGTTGCTCAACTCTCTCTATTTCGAAGCTTTTAACGTTTTGTCTATTTTTCATAGAAAGTTGGTGTTTTGGCATCGAAATAATCTCGGAAGCTTATACTCGTTAAATTTATCATAGAAGAACAATAAAAAGTGTACACCGAGCTTTTTTGATGGGCCGAAGTTGCTCAATTCTCTCTGTGGTAGTGCTTTTAACGATTTTGTCCATTTCTCATAGAAAGTTGGTGTTTTGGCATCGAAATAATCTCGGATGCTTATACTCGTAAAATTTGACATAGAAGAACAATAAAAAGTGTACACGGAGCAACTTTGATGGTTCGAAGTTGCTCAACTCTCTTTATGGTGGAGCTTTTAACGGTTTTGTCCATTTGTCATAGAAAGTTGGTCTTTTGGCATCGAAATAATCTCGGAAGCTTATATTCGTAAAATTTGACATAGAAGAACAATACAAAGGGTACACCGAGCAACTTTGATGGTGCGAAGTTGCTCAACTCTCTCTGTGGAGGAGTTTTTAACGATTTTGTCCATTTCTCATAGAAAGTAGGTGTTTTGGCATCGAAATAATCTCGGAAGCTTATACTCGTTAAATTTATCATAGAAGAACAATAAAAAGTGTACACCGAGCATTTTTGATGGGCCGAAGTTGTTCAACTCTCTCTGTGGAAGTGCTTTTAACGATTTTGTCCATTTCTCATAGAAAGTTGGTGTTTTGGCATCGAAATAATCTCGGATGCTTATACTCGTAAAATTTGACATAGAAGAACAATAAAAAGTGTACACGGAGCAACTTTGATGGTCCGAAGTTGCTCAACTCTCTTTATGGTGGAGCTTTTAACGGTTTTGTCCATTTGTCATAGAAAGTTGGTCTTTTGGCATCGAAATAATCTCGGAGCTTATATTCGTAAAATTTGACATAGAAGAACAATAAAAAGGGTACACTGAGCAACTTTGATATTCCGACGTTGCTAAACTCTCCGTATAGTGTTGCTTTTAATGGTTATGTCCATTCATAATTGAAAGTTGTTGTTTTGACATCGAAATAATCTAGGATGCTTATACTCGTAAAATTAGACATAGAAAAACAATAAAAAGTGTACACCGAGCATATTTGATGGTTTGAAGTTGCTCAACTCTCTCTGTGGAAGAGCTTTTAATGATTTTTTCCATTTCTCATAGAAAGTTGGTGTTTTGGCATCGAAATAATCTCGGATGTTTATACTCGTAAAATTTGACATAGAAGAACAATAAAAAGTGTACACGGAGCAGCTTTGATGGTCCGAAGTTTCTCTACTCTCTCTATGAAGTAGTTTTGAATGGTTTTGTCCATTTGTAATGGAAAGTTTTTGTTTTGACATCGAAATAATCTAGGATGCTTATACTCGTAAAATTGGACATAGAAGAACAATGAAAAGTGTACACCGAGCATGTTTGATGGTGCGAAGTTGCTCAACTCTCTCTGTGGAGGAGTTTTAAACGATTTTGTCCATTTCTCATAGAAAGTTGGTGTTTTGGCATCGAAATAATCTCGGAAGCTTATACTCGTTAAATTTGTCATAGAAGAACAATAAAAAGTGTACACTGAGCAACTTTGACCGTCCGAAGTTGCTCAACTCTCTCTATTTAGGAGCTTTTAACGGTTTTGTCCATTTGTAATAGAAAGTTGGTGTTTTGGCATCGAAATAATCTACGAAGCTTATACTCGTAAAATTTGACATAGAAGAACAATAAAAAGTGTACACCGAGCAACTTTGATGGTCCGAAGTTGCTCAACTCTCTCTATTTAGAAGCTTTTAACGGTTTTGTCCATTTGTCATAGAAAGTTGGTGTTTTGGCATCGAAATAATCACGGAAGCTTATACTCGTTAAATTTATCATAGAAGAACAATAAAAAGTGTACACCGAATTTTTTTTGATGGGCCGAAGTTGCTCAACTCTCTCTGTGGAAGAGCTTTTAACGATTTTGTCCATTCCTCATAGAAAGTTGGTGTTTTGGCATCGAAATAATCTCGGATGCTTATAATCGTAAAATTTGACATAGAAGAACAATAAAAAGTGTACACGGAGCAACTTTGATGGTCCGAAATTGCTCAACTCTCTTTATGTAGGTGCTTTTAACGGTTTTGTCCATTTGTCATAGAAAGTTGGTGTTTTGGCATCGAAATAATCTCAGAAGCTTATACTCGTTAAATTTGTCATAGAAGAACAATAAAAAGAGTACACCGAGAAACTTTGATGGTCCCAAGTTGCTCAACTCTCTCTATGGAGGAGCTTTTATCGGTTTTATTTATTTGTCATAGAAAGTTGGTGTTTTGGCATCGAAATAATCTCGGAAGCTTATACTCGAAGAATTTAACATAGAAAAACAATAAAAAGTGTACACCGAGCAACTTTGATGGTCCGAAGTTGCTCAACTCTCTCTATTTCGAAGCTTTTAACGTTTTGTCCATTTGTCATAGAAAGTTGGTGTTTTGGCATCGAAATAATCTCGGAAGCTTATACTCGTTAAATTTATCATAGAGGAACAATAAAAGTGTACACCGAGCATTTTTGATAGGCCGAAGTTGCTCAACTCTCTCTGTGGAAGTGCTTTTAACGATTTTGTCCATTTCTCATATAAAGTTGTTGTTTTGGAATTGAAATAATCTCGGAAATACTCGTAAAATTTGACATAGAAGAACAATAAAAAGTGTACACGGAGCAACTTTGATGGTCCGAAGTTGCTCAACTCTCTTTATGGTGGAGCTTTTAACGGTTTTGTCCATTTGTCATAGAAAGTTGGTCTTTTGGCATCGAAATAATCTCGGAAGCTTATATTCGTAAAATTTGACATAGAAGAACAATAAAAAGGGTACACCGAGCAACTTTGATGGTGCGAAGTTGCTCAACTCTCTCTGTGGAGGAGTTTTTAACGATTTTGTCCATTTCTCATAGAAAGTAGGAGTTTTGGCATCGAAATAATCTCGGAAGCTTATACTCGTTAAATTTATCATAGAAGAACAATAAAAAGTGTACACCGATCATTTTTGATGGGCCGAAGTTGCTCAACACTCTCTATTTGGGAGTTTTTAACGGTTTTGTCCATTTGTAATAGAAAGTTGGTGTTTTGGCATCGAAATAATCAACGAAGCTTATACTCGTAAAATTTGACTTAGAAGAACAATAAAAAGTGTACATCGAGCAACTTTGATAGTCCGAAGTTGCTCAACTCTCTCTATTTGGAGGCTTTTAACGGTTTTTTCCATTTGTCATAGAAAGTGGTGTTTTGGCATCGAAATAATCTCGGAAGCTTATACTCGTTAAATTTATCATAGAAGAACAATAAAAAGTGTACACCGAGCATTTTTGATGGGCCGAAGTTGCTCAACTCTCTCTGTGGAAGAGCTTTTAAAGATTTTGTTCATTTCTCATAGAGAGTTGGTGTTTTGGCATCGAAATAATCTCGGATGCTTATACTCGTAAAATTTGACATAGAAGAACAATAAAAAGTGTACACGGAGCAACTTTGATGGTCCGAAGTTGTTCAACTCTCATTATGGAGGTGCTTTTAACGGTTTTGTCCATTTTTCATAAAAAGTTGTTGTTTTGGCATCGAAATAATCTCGGAAGCTTATACTCGTTAAATTTGTCATAGAAGAACAATAAAAAGAGTACACCGAGCAACTTTGATGGTCCGAAGTTGCACAACTCTCTCTATGGAGGAGCTTTTAACGGTTTTATTTATTTGTCATAGAAAGTTGGTGTTTTGGCATCGAAATAATCTCGGAAGCTTATACTCGAAGAATTTAACATAGAAGAACAATAAAAAGGGTACACCGAGCAACTTTGATGGTCCGAAGTTGCACAACTCTCTCTATGGAGGAGCTTTTAACGGTTTTATTTATTTGTCATAGAAAGTTGGTGTTTTGGCATCGAAATAATCTCGGAAGCTTATACTCGAAGAATTTAACATAGAAGAACAATAAAAAGGGTACACTGAGCAACTTTGATGGTCCGAAGTTGCTCAACTCTCTCTATTTCGAAGCTTTTAACGTTTTGTCTATTTGTCATAGAAAGTTGGTGTTTTGGCATCGAAATAATCTCGGAAGCTTATACTCGTTAAATTTATCATAGAAGAACAATAAAAAGTGTACACCGAGCTTTTTTGATGGGCCGAAGTTGCTCAACTCTCTCTGTGGAAGTGCTTTTAACGATTTTGTCCATTTCTCATAGAAAGTTGGTGTTTTGGCATCGAAATAATCTCGGATGCTTATACTCGTAAAATTTGACATAGAAGAACAATAAAAAGTGTACACGGAGCAACTTTGATGGTTCAAAGTTGCTCAACTCTCTTTATGGTGGAGCTTTTAACGGTTTTGTCCATTTGTCATAGAAAGTTGGTCTTTTGGCATCGAAATAATCTCGGAAGCTTATATTCGTAAAATTTGACATAGAAGAACAATACAAAGGGTACACCGAGCAACTTTGATGGTGCGAAGTTGCTCAACTCTCTCTGTGGAGGAGTTTTTAACGATTTTGTCCATTTCTCATAGAAAGTAGGTGTTTTGGCATCGAAATAATCTCGGAAGCTTATACTCGTTAAATTTATCATAGAAGAACAATAAAAAGTGTACACCGAGCATTTTTGATGGGCCGAAGTTGTTCAACTCTCTCTGTGGAAGTGCTTTTAACGATTTTGTCCATTTCTCATAGAAAGTTGGTGTTTTGGCATCGAAATAATCTCGGATGCTTATACTCGTAAAATTTGACATAGAAGAACAATAAAAAGTGTACACGGAGCAACTTTGATGGTCCGTAGTTGCTCAACTCTCTTTATGGTGGAGCTTTTAACGGTTTTGTCCATTTGTCATAGAAAGTTGGTCTTTTGGCATCGAAATAATCTCGGAAGCTTATATTCGTAAAATTTGACATAGAAGAACAATAAAAAGGGTACACTGAGCAACTTTGATATTCCGACATTGCTAAACTCTCCGTATAGTGTTGCTTTTAACGGTTATGTCCATTCATAATTGAAAGTTGTTGTTTTGACATCGAAATAATCTAGGATGCTTATACTCGTAAAATTAGACATAGAAAAACAATAAAAAGTGTACACCGAGCATATTTGATGGTTTGAAGTTGCTCAACTCTCTCTGTGGAAGAGCTTTTAATGATTTTTTCCATTTCTCATAGAAAGTTGGTGTTTTGGCATCGAAATAATCTCGGATGTTTATACTCGTAAAATTTGACATAGAAGAACAATAAAAAGTGTACACGGAGCAGCTTTGATGGTCCGAAGTT
Organism: Euonymus europaeus; assembly: GCA_963580455.1. Lineage (NCBI taxonomy): Eukaryota > Viridiplantae > Streptophyta > Magnoliopsida > Celastrales > Celastraceae > Euonymus > Euonymus europaeus. The sequence goes on from OY756965.1 coordinate 7,976,968, forward strand.
GCTCTACTCTCTCTATGAAGTAGTTTTGAATGGTTTTGTCCATTTGTAATGGAAAGTTTTTGTTTTGACATCGAAATAATCTAGGATGCTTATACTCGTAAAATTGGACATAGAAGAACAATGAAAAGTGTACACCGAGCATGTTTGATGGTGCGAAGTTGCTCAACTCTCTCTGTGGAGGAGTTTTTAACGATTTTGTCCATTTCTCATAGAAAGTTGGTGTTTTGGCATCGAAATAATCTCGGAAGCTTATACTCGTTAAATTTGTCATAGAAGAACAATAAAAAGTGTACACTGAGCAACTTTGACCGTCCGAAGTTGCTCAACTCTCTCTATTTAAGAGCTTTTAACGGTTTTGTCCATTTGTAATAGAAAGTTGGTGTTTTGGCATCGAAATAATCTACGAAGCTTATACTCGTAAAATTTGACATAGAAGAACAATAAAAAGTGTACACCGAGCAACTTTGATGGTCCGAAGTTGCTCAACTCTCTCTATTTAGAAGCTTTTAACGGTTTTGTCCATTTGTCATAGAAAGTTGGTGTTTTGGCATCGAAATAATCACGGAAGCTTATACTCGTTAAATTTATCATAGAAGAACAATAAAAAGTGTACACCGAATTTTTTTTGATGGGCCGAAGTTGCTCAACTCTCTCTGTGGAAGAGCTTTTAACGATTTTGTCCATTCCTCATAGAAAGTTGGTGTTTTGGCATCGAAATAATCTCGGATGCTTATAATCGTAAAATTTGACATAGAAGAACAATAAAAAGTGTACACGGAGCAACTTTGATGGTCCGAAATTGCTCAACTCTCTTTATGTAGGTGCTTTTAACGGTTTTGTCCATTTGTCATAGAAAGTTGGTGTTTTGGCATCGAAATAATCTCAGAAGCTTATACTCGTTAAATTTGTCATAGAAGAACAATAAAAAGAGTACACCGAGCAACTTTGATGGTCCCAAGTTGCTCAACTCTCTCTATGGAGGAGCTTTTAACGGTTTTATTTATTTGTCATAGAAAGTTGGTGTTTTGGCATCGAAATAATCTCGGAAGCTTATACTCGAAGAATTTAACATAGAAAAACAATAAAAAGTGTACACCGAGCAACTTTGATGGTCCGAAGTTGTTCAACTCTCTCTATTTCGAAGCTTTTAACGTTTTGTCCATTTGTCATAGAAAGTTGGTGTTTTGGCATCGAAATAATCTCGGAAGCTTATACTCGTTAAATTTATCATAGAAGAACAATAAAAGTGTACACCGAGCATTTTTGATGGGCCGAAGTTGCTCAACTCTCTCTGTGGAAGTGCTTTTAACGATTTTGTCCATTTCTCATATAAAGTTGTTGTTTTGACATCGAAATAATCTAGGATGCTTATACTCGTAAAATTAGACATAGAAAAATAATAAAAAGTGTACACCGAGCATGTTTGATGGTTTGATGTTGCTCAACTCTCTCTGTAGAGGAGCTTTTAATGATTTTGTCCATTTCTTATAGAAAGTTAGTGTTTTGGCATCGAAATAATCTCGGATGCTTATACTCGTAAAATTTGACATAGAAGAACAATAAAAAGTGTACACGGAGCAACATTGATGGTCCGAAGTTGCTCTACTCTCTCTATGAAGAAGTTTTCAATGGTTTTGTCCATTTGTAATTGAAAGTTTTTGTTTTGACATCGAAATAATCTAGGATGCTTATACTCGTAAAATTAGACATAGAAGAACAATGAAAAGTGTACACCGAGCATGTTTGATGGTGCGAAGTTGCTCAACTCTCTCTGTGGAGGAGTTTTTAACGATTTTGTCCATTTCTCGTAGAAAGTTGGTGTTTTGGCATCGAAATAATCTCGGAAGCTTATACTCGTTAAATTTGTCATAGAAGAACAATAAAAAGCGTACACCGAGCATTTTTGATTGGCCGAAGTTGCTCAACACTCTCTATTTGGGAGCTTTTAACGGTTTTGTCCATTTGTAATAGAAAGTTGGTGTTTTGGCATCGAAATAATCAACGAAGCTTATACTCGTAAAATTTGACATAGAAGAACAATAAAAAGTGTACACCGAGCAACTTTGACAGTCCGAAGTTGCTCAACTCTCTCTATTTGGAGGCTTTTAACGGTTTTGTCCATTTGTCATAGAAAGTTGGTGTTTTGGCATCGAAATAATCTCGGAAGCTTATACTCGTTAAATTTATCATAGAAGAACAATAAAAAGTGTACACCGAGCATTTTTGATGGGCCGAAGTTGCTCAACTCTCTCTGTGGAAGAGCTTTTAACGATTTTGTTCATTTCTCATTGAGAGTTGGTGTTTTGGCATCGAAATAATCTCGGATGCTTATACTAGTAAAATTTCACATAGAAGAACAATAAAAAGTGTACGCGGAGCAACTTTGATGGTCCGAAGTTGCTCAACTCTCATTATGGAGGTGCTGTTAACGGTTTTGTCCATTTGTCATAGAAAGTTGGTGTTTTGGCATCGAAATAATCTCGGAAGCTTATACTCGTTAAATTTGTCATAGAAGAACAATAAAAAGAGTACACCGAGCAACTTTGATGGTCCGAAGTTGCACAACTCTCTCTATGGAGGAGCTTTTAACGGTTTTATTTATTTGTCATAGAAAGTTGGTGTTTTGGCATCGAAATAATCTCGGAAGCTTATACTCATAAAATTAGACATAGAAAAACAATAAAAAGTGTACACCGAGCATGTTTGATGGTTTGAAGTTGCTCAACTCTCTCTGTGGAGGAGCTTTTAATGATTTTGTCCATTTCTCATAGAAAGTTGATGTTTTGGCATCGAAATAATCTCGGATGTTTATACTCGTAAAATTTGACATAGAAGAACAATAAAAAGTGTACACGGAGCAACTTTGATGGTCCGAAGTTGCTCTACTCTCTCTATGAAGTAGTTTTCAATGGTTTTGTCCATTTGTAATGGAAAGTTTTTGTTTTGACATCGAAATAATCTAGGATGCTTATACTCGTAAAATTGGACATAGAAGAACAATGAAAAGTGTACACCGAGCATGTTTGATGGTGCGAAGTTGCTCAACTCTCTATGTGGAGGAGTTTTTAACGATTTTGTCCATCTCTCATAGAAAGTTGGTGTTTTGGCATCGAAATAATCTCGGATGCTTATATTCGTAAAATTTGACATAGAAGAACAACAAAAAGGGTACACCGAGCAACTTTGATGGTGCGAAGTTGCTCAACTCTCTCTGTGGAGGAGTTTTTAACGATTTTGTCCATTTCTTATAGAAAGTAGGTGTTTTGGCATCGAAATAATCTCGGAAGCTTATACTCGTTAAATTTCTCATAGAAGAACAATAAAAAGTGTACACCGAGCATTTTTGATGGGCCGAAGTTGCTCAACTCTCTCTGTGGAAGTGCTTTTAACGATTTTGTCCATTTCTCATAGAAAGTAGGTGTTTTGGCATCAAAATAATATCGGATGCTTATACTCGTAAAATTTGACATAGAAGAACAATAAAAAGTGTACACGGAGCAACTTTGATGGTCCGAAGTTGCTCAACTCTCTTTATGGTGGAGCTGTTAACGGTTTTGTCCATTTGTCATAGAAAGTTGGTCTTTTGGCATCGAAATAATCTCGGAAGCTTATATTCGTAAAATTCGACATAGAAGAACAACAAAAAGGGTACACTGAGCAACTTTGATATTCCGACGTTGCTAAACTCTCCGTATAGTGTTGCTTTTAACGGTTATGTCCATTCATAATTGAAAGTTGTTGTTTTGACATCGAAATAATCTAGGATGCTTATACTCGTAAAATTAGACATAGAAAAACAATAAAAAGTGTACACCGAGCATGTTTGATAGTTTGAAGTTGCTCAACTCTCTCTGTGGAGGAGCTTTTAATGATTTTGTCCATTTCTCATAGAAAGTTGGTGTTTTGGCATCGAAATAATCTCGGATATTTATACTCGTAAAATTTGACATAGAAGAACAATAAAAAGTGTACACGGAGCAACTTTGATGGTCCGAAGTTGCTCTACTCTCTCTATGAAGTAGTTTTCAATGGTTTTGTCCATTTGTAATGGAAAGTTTTTGTTTTGACATCAAAATAATCTAGGATGCTTATACTCGTAAAATTGGACATAGAAGAACAATGAAAAGTGTACACCGAGCATGTTTGATGGTGCGAAGTTGCTCAACTCTCTATGTGGAGGAGTTTTTAACGATTTTGTCCATCTCTCATAGAAAGTTGGTGTTTTGGCATCGAAATAATCTCGGATGCTTATAATCGTAAAATTTGACATAGAAGAACAATAAAAAGTGTACACGGAGCAACTTTGATGGTCCGAAATTGCTCAACTCTCTTTATGTAGGTGCTTTTAATGGTTTTGTCCATTTGTCATAGAAAGTTGGTGTTTTGGCATCGAAATAATCTCAGAAGCTTATACTCGTTAAATTTGACATAGAAGAACAATAAAAAGTGTACACTGAGCAACTTTGATGGTCCGAAGTTGCTCAACTCTCTCTATTTAGGTGCTTTTAACGGTTTTGTCCATTTGTAATAGAAAGTTGTTATTTTGGCATCGAAATAATCTCGGAAGCTTATACTCGAAGAATTTAACATAGAAGAACAATAAAAAGTGTACACCGAGCAAGTTTGATGGTCCGAAGTTGCTCAACTCTCTCTATTTAGAAGCTTTTAACGGTTTTGTCCATTTGTCATAGAAAGTTGGTGTTTTGGCATCGAAATAATCTCGGAAGCTTATACTCGTTAAATTTATCATAGAAGAACAATAAAAAGTGTACACCGAGCATTTGTGATGGGCCGAAGTTGCTCAACTCTCTCTGTGGAAGAGCTTTTAACGATTTTGTCCATTTCTCATAGAAAGTTGGTGTTCTGGTATCAAATTAATCTCGGAAGCTTATACTCGTAAAATTTGACATAGAAGAACAATAAAAAGTGTACACGGAGCAACTTTGATGGTCCGAAGTTGCTCAACTCTCTTTATGGTGGAGCTTTTAACGGTTTTGTCCATTTGTTATAGAAAGTTGGTCTTTTGGCATCGAAATAATCTCGGAAGCTTATATTCGTAAAATTTGACATAGAAGAACAATAAAAAGGGTACACCGAGCAACTTTGATATTTCGACGTTGCTCAACTCTCTGTATAGTGTTGCTTTTAACGGTTATGTCCATTCATAATTGAAAGTTGTTGTTTTGACATCGAAATAATCTAGGATGCTTATACTCGTAAAATTAGACATAGAAAAACAATAAAAAGTGTAAAACGAGCATGTTTGATGGTCCGAAGTTGATCAACTCTCTCAGTGGAGGAGCTTTTAATGATTTTGTCCATTTCTCATAGAAAGTTGGTGTTTTGGCATTGAAATAATCTCGGATGCTTATACTCATAAAATTTGACATAGAAGAACAATAAAAAGTGTACACGGAGCAACTTTGATGGTCTGAAGTTGCTCTACTCTCTCTATGAAGAAGTTTTCAATGGTTTTGTCCATTTGTAATGGAAAGTTTTTGTTTTGACATCGAAATAATCTAGGATGCTTAAACTTGTAAAATTGGACATAGAAGAACAATCAAAAGTGTACATCGAGCATGTTTGATGGTGCGAAGTTGCTCAACTCTCTCTGTGGAGGAGTTTTTAACGATTTTGTCCATTTTCTCATAGAAAGTTGGTGTTTTGGCATCGAAATAATCTCGGAAGCTTATACTCGAAGAATTTAACATAGAAGAACAATAAAAAGTGTACACTGAGCAAATTTGATGGTCCGAAGTTGCTCAACTCTCTCTATTTAGGAGCTTTTAACGGTTTTTTCCATTTGTAATAGAAAGTTGTTATTTTGGCATCGAAATAATCTACGAAGCTTATACTCGTAAAATTTGACATAGAAGAACAATAAAAAGTGTACACCGAGCAACTTTGATGGTCCGAAGTTGCTCAACCCTCTCTATTTGGGAGCTTTTAACGGTTTTGTCCATTTGTCATAGAAAGTTGGTGTTTTGGCATCGAAATAATCTCGGAAGCTTATACTCGTTAAATTTATCATAGAAGAACAATAAAAAGTGTACACCAAGCATTTTTGATGGGCCGAAGTTGCTCAACTCTCTATGTGGAAGTGCTTTTAACGATTTTGTTCATTTCTCACAGAAAGTTGGTGTTTTGGCATCGAAATAATCTCGGATGCTTATACTCGTAAAATTTGACATAGAAGAACAATAAAAAGTATACACGGAGCAACTTTGATGGTCCGAAGTTGCTCAACTCTCTTTATGGTGGAGCTTTTAACGGTTTTGTCCATTTGAAATAGAAAGTTGATCTTTTGGCATCGAAATAATCTCGGAAGCTTATATTCGTAAAATTTGAGATAGAAGAACAATAAAAAGGGTACACTGAGCAACTTTGATATTCCGACGTTACTCAACTCTCCGTATAGTGTTGCTTTTAACGGTTATGTCCATTCATAATTGAAAGTTGTTGTTTTGACATCGAAATAATCTGGGATGCTTATACTCGTAAAATTAGACATAGAAAAATAATAAAAGGTGTACACCGAGCATGTTTGATGGTTTGAAGTTGCTCAACTCTCTCTGTGGAGGAGCTTTTAACGATTTTGTCCATTTCTCATAGAAAGTTGATGTTTTGGCATCGAAATAATCTCTGATGCTTATACTCGTAAAAGTTGACATAGAAGAACAATAAAAAGTGTACACGGAGCAACTTTGATGGTCCGAAGTTGCTCAACTCTCATTATGGAGGTGCTTTTAACGGTTTTGTCCATTTGTCATAGAAAGTTGGTGTTTTGGCATCGAAATGATCTCGGAAGCTTATACTCGTTAAATTTGTCATAGAAGAACAATAAAAAGAGTACACCGAGCAACTTTGATGGTCCGAAGTTGCACAACTCTCTCTATGGAGGAGCTTTTAACGGTTTTATTTATTTGTCATAGAAAGTTGGTGTTTTGGCATCGAAATAATCTCGGAAGCTTATACTCGAAGAATTTAACATAGAAGAACAATAAAAAGTGTACACTGAGCAACTTTGATGGTCCGAAGTTGCTCAACTCTCTCTATTTAGGAGATTTTAACGGTTTTGTCCATTTGTAATACAAAGTTGTTATTTTGGCATCGAAATAATCTACGAAGCTTATACTCGTAAAATTTGACATAGAAGAACAATAAAAAGTGTACACCGAGCAACTTTGATGGTCCGAAGTTGCTCAACTCTCTCTATTTGGGAGCTTTTAACGGTTTTATCCATTTGTCGTAGAAAGTTGGTGTTTTGGCATCGAAATAATCTCGGAAGCTTATACTCGTTAAATTTATCATAGAAGAACAATAAAAAGTGTACACCGAACATTTTTGATGGGCCGAAGTTGCTCAACTCTCTATGTGGAAGTGCTTTTAACGATTTTGTCCATTTCTCGTAGAAAGTTGGTGTTTTGGCATCGAAATAATCTCGGATGCTTATACTCATAAAATTTGACATAGAAGAACAATAAAAAGTATACACGGAGCAACTTTGATGGTCCGAAGTTGCTCAACTCTCTTTATGGTGGAGCTTTTAACGGTTTTGTCCATTTGTCATAGAAAGTTGATCTTTTGGCATCGAAATAATCTCGGAAGCTTATATTCGTAAAATTTGAGATAGAAGAACAATAAAAAGGGTACACTGAGCAACTTTGATATTCCCACGTTACTAAACTCTCCGTATAGTGTTGCTTTTAACGGTTATGTCCATTCATAATTGAAAGTTGTTGTTTTGACATCGAAATAATCTAGGATGCTTATACTCGTAAAATTAGACATAGAAAAATAATAAAAAGTGTACACCGAGCATGTTTGATGGTTTGAAGTTGCTCAACTCTCTCTGTAGAGGAGCTTTTAATGATTTTGTCCATTTCTTATAGAAAGTTAGTGTTTTGGCATCGAAATAATCTCGGATGCTTATACTCGTAAAATTTGACATAGAAGAACAATAAAAAGTGTACACGGAGCAACATTGATGGTCCGAAGTTGCTCTACTCTCTCTATGAAGAAGTTTTCAATGGTTTTGTCCATTTGTAATTGAAAGTTTTTGTTTTGACATCGAAATAATCTAGGATGCTTATACTCGTAAAATTAGACATAGAAGAACAATGAAAAGTGTACACCGAGCATGTTTGATGGTGCGAAGTTGCTCAACTCTCTCTGTGGAGGAGTTTTTAACGATTTTGTCCATTTCTCATAGAAAGTTGGTGTTTTGGCATCGAAATAATCTCGAAGCTTATACTCGTTAAATTTGTCATAGAAGAACAATAAAAAGTGTACACCGAGCAACTTTGACGGTCCGAAGTTGCTCAACTCTCTCTATTTGGAGGCTTTTAACGGTTTTGTCCATTTGTCATAGAAAGTTGGTGTTTTGGCATCGAAATAATCTCGGAAGCTTATACTCGTTAAATTTATCATAGAAAAACAATAAAAAGTGTACACCGAGCATTTTTGATGGGCCGAAGTTGCTCAACTCTCTCTGTGGAAGAGCTTTTAACGATTTTGTTCATTTCTCATAGAGAGTTGGTGTTTTGGCATCGAAATAATCTCGGATGCTTATACTCGTAAAATTTGACATAGAAGAACAATAAAAAGTGTACACGGAGAAACTTTGATGGTCCGAAGTTGCTCAACTCTCATTATGGAGGTGCTTTTAACGGTTTTGTCCATTTGTCATAGAAAGTTGGTGTTTTGGCATCGAAATAATCTCGGAAGCTTATACTCGTTAAATTTGTCATAGAAGAACAATAAAAAGAGTACACAGAGCAACTTTGATGGTCCGAAGTTGCACAACTCTCTCTATGGAGGAGCTTTTAACGGTTTTATTTATTTGTCATAGAAAGTTGGTGTTTTGGCATCGAAATAATCTCGGAAGCTTATACTCGAAGAATTTAACATAGAAGAACAATAAAAAGTGTACACTGAGCAACTTTGATGGTCCGAAGTTGCTCAACTCTCTCTATTTCGGAGCTTTTAACGGTTTTATCCATTTGTAATAGAAAGTTGTTATTTTGGCATCGAAATAATCTACGAAGCTTATACTCGTAAAATTTGACATAGAAGAACAATAAAAAGTGTACACCGAGCAACTTTGATGGTCCGAAATTGCTCAACTCTCTCTATTTGGAGGCTTTTAACGGTTTTGTCCATTTGTCATAGAAAGTTGGTGTTTTGGCATCGAAATAATCTCGAAAGCTTATACTCGTTAAATTTATCATAGAAGAACAATAAAAAGTGTACACCGAGCATTTTTGATGGGCCGAATTTGCTCAACCCTATATGTGGAAGTGCTTTTAACGATTTTGTCCATTTCTCATAGAAAGTTGGTGTTTTGGCATCGAAATAATCTCGGATGCTTATACTCGTAAAATTTGACATAGAAGAACAATAAAAAGTATACACGGAACTACTTTGATGGTCCGAAGTTGCTCAACTCTCTTTATGGTGGAGCTTTTAACGGTTTTGTCCATTTGTCATAGAAAGTTGATCTTTTGGCATCGAAATAATCTCGGAAGCTTATATTCGTAAAATTTGAGATAGAAGAACAATAAAAAGGGTACACTGAGCAACTTTGATATTCCGACGTTACTCAACTCTCCGTATAGTGTTGCTTTTAACGGTTATGTCCATTCATAATTGAAAGTTGTTGTTTTGACATCGAAATAATCTAGGATGCTTATACTCGTAAAATTAGACATAGAAAAATAATAAAAGGTGTACACCGAGCATGTTTGATGGTTTGAAGTTGCTCAACTCTCTCTGTGGAGGAGCTTTTAACGATTTTGTCCATTTCTCATAGAAAGTTGGTGTTTTGGCATCGAAATAATCTCGGATGCTTATACTCGTAAAAGTTGACATAGAAAAACAATAAAAAGTGTACACGGAGCAACTTTGATGGTCCGAAGTTGCTCAACTCTCATTATGGAGGTGCTTTTAACGGTTTTGTCCATTTGTCATAGAAAGTTGGTGTTTTGGCATCGAAATGATCTCGGAAGCTTATACTCGTTAAATTTGTCATAGAAGAACAATAAAAAGAGTACACCGAGCAACTTTGATGGTCCGAAGTTGCACAACTCTCTCTATGGAGGAGCTTTTAACGGTTTTATTTATTTGTCATAGAAAGTTGGTGTTTTGGCATCGAAATAATCTCGGAAGCTTATACTCGAAGAATTTAACATAGAAGAACAATAAAAAGTGTACACTGAGCAACTTTGATGGTCCGAAGTTGCTCAACTCTCTCTATTTAGGAGCTTTTAACGGTTTTGTCCATTTGTAATACAAAGTTGTTATTTTGGCATCGAAATAATCTACGAAGCTTATACTCGTAAAATTTGACGTAGAAGAACAATAAAAAGTGTACACCGAGCAACTTTGATGGTCCGAAGTTGCTCAACTCTCTCTATTTGGGAGCTTTTAACGGTTTTTTCCATTTGTCGTAGAAAGTTGGTGTTTTGGCATCGAAATAATCTCGGAAGCTTATACTCGTTAAATTTATCATAGAAGAACAATAAAAAGTGTACACCGAGCATTTTTGATGGGCCGAAGTTGCTCAACTCTCTATGTGGAAGTGCTTTTAACGATTTTGTCCATTTCTCGTAGAAAGTTGGTGTTTTGGCATCGAAATAATCTCGGATGCTTATACTCATAAAATTTGACATAGAAGAACAATAAAAAGTATACACGGAGCAACTTTGATGGTCCGAAGTTGCTCAACTCTCTTTATGGTGGAGCTTTTAACGGTTTTGTCCATTTGTCATAGAAAGTTGATCTTTTGGCATCGAAATAATCTCGGAAGCTTATATTCGTAAAATTTGAGATAGAAGAACAATAAAAAGGCTACACTGAGCAACTTTGATATTCCGACGTTACTAAACTCTCCGTATAGTGTTGCTTTTAACGGTTATGTCCATTCATAATTGAAAGTTGTTGTTTTGACATCGAAATAATCTAGGATGCTTATACTCGTAAAATTAGACATAGAAAAATAATAAAAAGTGTACACCGAGCATGTTTGATGGTTTGAAGTTGCTCAACTCTCTCTGTAGAGAAGCTTTTAATGATTTTGTCCATTTCTTATAGAAAGTTAGTGTTTTGGCATCGAAATAATCTCGGATGCTTATACTCGTAAAATTTGACATAGAAGAACAATAAAAAGTGTACACGGAGCAACATTGATGGTCCGAAGTTGCTCTACTCTCTCTATGAAGAAGTTTTCAATGATTTTGTCCATTTCTCATAGAAAGTTGGTGTTTTGGAATCGAAATAATCTCGGATGCTTATACTCGTAAAAGTTGACATAGAAGAACAATAAAAAGTGTACACGGAGCATGTTTGATGGTGCGAAGTTGCTCAACTCTCTCTGTGGAGGAGTTTTTAACGATTTTGTCCATTTCTCATAGAAAGTTGGTGTTTTGGCATCGAAATAATCTCGGAAGCTTATACTCGTTAAATTTGTCATAGAAGAACAATAAAAAGCGTACACCGAGCATTTTTGATTGGCCGAAGTTGCTCAACACTCTCTATTTGGGAGCTTTTAACGGTTTTGTCCATTTGTAATAGAAAGTTGGTGTTTTGGCATCGAAATAATCAACGAAGCTTATACTCGAAAAATTTGACATAGAAGAACAATAAAAAGTGTACACCGAGCAACTTTGACGGTCCGAAGTTGCTCAACTCTCTCTATTTGGAGGCTTTTAACGGTTTTGTCGATTTGTCATAGAAAGTTGGTGTTTTGGCATCGAAATAATCTCGGAAGCTTATACTCGTTAAATTTATCATAGAAAAACAATAAAAAGTGTACACCGAGCATTTTTGATGGGCCGAAGTTGCTCAACTCTCTCTGTGGAAGAGCTTTTAACGATTTTGTTCATTTCTCATAGAGAGTTGGTGTTTTGGCATCGAAATAATCTCGGATGCTTATACTCGTAAAATTTGACATAGAAGAACAATAAAAAGTGTACACGGAGCAACTTTGATGGTCCGAAGTTGCTCAACTCTCATTATGGAGGTGCTTTTAACGGTTTTGTCCATTTGTCATAGAAAGTTGGTGTTTTGGCATCGAAATAATCTCGGAAGCTTATACTCGTTAAATTTGTCATAGAAGAACAATAAAAAGAGTACACCGAGCAACTTTGATGGTCCGAAGTTGCACAACTCTCTCTATGGAGGAGCTTTTAACGGTTTTATTTATTTGTCATAGAAAGTTGGTGTTTTGGCATCGAAATAATCTCGGAAGCTTATACTCGAAGAATTTAACATAGAAGAACAATAAAAAGTGTACACTGAGCAACTTTGATGGTCCGAAGTTGCTCAACTCTCTCTATTTCGGAGCTTTTAACGGTTTTATCCATTTGTAATAGAAAGTTGTTATTTTGGCATCGAAATAATCTACGAAGCTTATACTCGTAAAATTTGACATAGAAGAACAATAAAAAGTGTACACCGAGCAACTTTGATGGTCCGAAGTTGCTCAACTCTCTCTATTTGGAGGCTTTTAACGGTTTTGTCCATTTGTCATAGAAAGTTGGTGTTTTGGCATCGAAATAATCTCGAAAGCTTATACTCGTTAAATTTATCATAGAAGAACAATAAAAAGTGTACACCGAGCATTTTTGATGGGCCGAAGTTGCTCAACCCTATATGTGGAAGTGCTTTTAACGATTTTGTCCATTTCTCATAGAAAGTTGGTGTTTTGGCATCGAAATAATCTCGGATGCTTATACTCGTAAAATTTGACATAGAAGAACAATAAAAAGTATACACGGAGCAACTTTGATGGTCCGAAGTTGCTCAACTCTCTTTATGGTGGAGCTTTTAACGGTTTTGTCCATTTGTCATAGAAAGTTGATCTTTTGGCATCGAAATAATATCGGAAGCTTATATTCATAAAATTTGAGATAGAAGAACAATAAAAAGGGTACACTGAGCAACTTTGATATTCCGACGTTACTCAACTCTCCGTATAGTGTTGCTTTTAACGGTTATGTCCATTCATAATTGAAAGTTGTTGTTTTGACATCGAAATAATCTAGGATGCTTATACTCGTAAAATTAGACATAGAAAAATAATAAAAGGTGTACACCGAGCATGTTTGATGGTTTGAAGTTGCTCAACTCTCTCTGTGGAGGAGCTTTTAACGATTTTGTCCATTTCTCATAGAAAGTTGGTGTTTTGGCATCGAAATAATCTCGGATGCTTATACTCGTAAAAGTTGACATAGAAGAACAATAAAAAGTGTACACGGAGCAACTTTGATGGTCCGAAGTTGCTCAACTCTCATTATGGAGGTGCTTTTAACGGTTTTGTCCATTTGTCATAGAAAGTTGGTGTTTTGGCATCGAAATGATCTCGGAAGCTTATACTCGTTAAATTTGTCATAGAAGAACAATAAAAAGAGTACACCGAGCAACTTTGATGGTCCGAAGTTGCACAACTCTCTCTATGGAGGAGCTTTTAACGGTTTTATTTATTTGTCATAGAAAGTTGGTGTTTTGGCATCGAAATAATCTCGGATGCTTATACTCGAAGAATTTAACATAGAAGAACAATAAAAAGTGTACACTGAGCAACTTTGATGGTCCGAAGTTGCTCAACTCTCTCTATTTAGGAGCTTTTAACGGTTTTGTCCATTTGTAATACAAAGTTGTTATTTTGGCATCGAAATAATCTACGAAGCTTATACTCGTAAAATTTGACATAGAAGAACAATAAAAAGTGTACACCGAGCAACTTTGATGGTCCGAAGTTTCTCAACTCTCTCTATTTGGGAGCTTTTAACGGTTTTGTCCATTTGTCGTAGAAAGTTGGTGTTTTGGCATCGAAATAATCTCGGAAGCTTATACTCGTTAAATTTATCATAGAAGAACAATAAAAAGTGTACACCGAGCATTTTTGATGGGCCGAAGTTGCTCAACTCTCTATGTGGAAGTGCTTTTAACGATTTTGTCCATTTCTCATAAAATTTGACATAGAAGAACAATAAAAAGTATACACGGAGCAACTTTGATGGTCCGAAGTTGCTCAACTCTCTTTATGGTGGAGCTTTTAACGGTTTTGTCCATTTGTCATAGAAAGTTGATCTTTTGGCATCGAAATAATCTCGGAAGCTTATATTCGTAAAATTTGAGATAGAAGAACAATAAAAAGGGTACACTGAGCAACTTTGATATTCCGACGTTACTCAACTCTCCGTATAGTGTTGCTTTTAACGGTTATGTCCATTCATAATTGAAAGTTGTTGTTTTGACATCGAAATAATCTAGGATGCTTATACTCGTAAAATTAGACATAGAAAAATAATAAAAGGTGTACACCGAGCATGTTTGATGGTTTGAAGTTGCTCAACTCTCTCTGTGGAGGAGCTTTTAACGATTTTGTCCATTTCTCATAGAAAGTTGGTGTTTTGGCATCGAAATAATCTCGGATGCTTATACTCGTAAAAGTTGACATAGAAGAACAATAAAAAGTGTACACGGAGCAACTTTGATGGTCCGAAGTTGCTCAACTCTCATTATGGAGGTGCTTTTAACGGTTTTGTCCATTTGTCATAGAAAGTTGGTGTTTTGGCATCGAAATGATCTCGGAAGCTTATACTCGTTAAATTTGTCATAGAAGAACAATAAAAAGAGTACACCGAGCAACTTTGATGGTCCGAAGTTGCACAACTCTCTCTATGGAGGAGCTTTTAACGGTTTTATTTATTTGTCATAGAAAGTTGGTGTTTTGGCATCGAAATAATCTCGGAAGCTTATACTCGAAGAATTTAACATAGAAGAACAATAAAAAGTGTACACTGAGCAACTTTGATGGTCCGAAGTTGCTCAACTCTCTCTATTTAGGAGCTTTTAACGGTTTTGTCCATTTGTAATACAAAGTTGTTATTTTGGCATCGAAATAATCTACGAAGCTTATACTCGTAAAATTTGACATAGAAGAACAATAAAAAGTGTACACCGAGCAACTTTGATGGTCCGAAGTTGCTCAACTCTCTCTATTTGGGAGCTTTTAACGGTTTTGTCCATTTGTCGTAGAATGTTGGTGTTTTGACATCGAAATAATCTCGGAAGCTTATACTCGTTAAATTTATCATAGAAGAACAATAAAAAGTGTACACCGAGCATTTTTGATGGGCCGAAGTTGCTCAACTCTCTATGTGGAAGTGCTTTTAACGATTTTGTCCATTTCTCGTAGAAAGTTGGTGTTTTGGCATCGAAATAATCTCGGATGCTTATACTCCTAAAATTTGACATAGAAGAACAATAAAAAGTATACACGGAGCAACTTTGATGGTCCGAAGTTTCTCAACTCTCTCTATTTGGGAGCTTTTAACGGTTTTGTCCATTTGTCGTAGAAAGTTGGTGTTTTGGCATCGAAATAATCTCGGAAGCTTATACTCGTTAAATTTATCATAGAAGAACAATAAAAAGTGTACACCGAGCATTTTTGATGGGCCGAAGTTGCTCAACTCTCTATGTGGAAGTGCTTTTAACGATTTTGTCCATTTCTCATAAAATTTGACATAGAAGAACAATAAAAAGTATACACGGAGCAACTTTGATGGTCCGAAGTTGCTCAACTCTCTTTATGGTGGAGCTTTTAACGGTTTTGTCCATTTGTCATAGAAAGTTGATCTTTTGGCATCGAAATAATCTCGGAAGCTTATATTCGTAAAATTTGAGATAGAAGAACAATAAAAAGGGTACACTGAGCAACTTTGATATTCCGACGTTACTCAACTCTCCGTATAGTGTTGCTTTTAACGGTTATGTCCATTCATAATTGAAAGTTGTTGTTTTGACATCGAAATAATCTAGGATGCTTATACTCGTAAAATTAGACATAGAAAAATAATAAAAGGTGTACACCGAGCATGTTTGATGGTTTGAAGTTGCTCAACTCTCTCTGTGGAGGAGCTTTTAACGATTTTGTCCATTTCTCATAGAAAGTTGGTGTTTTGGCATCGAAATAATCTCGGATGCTTATACTCGTAAAAGTTGACATAGAAGAACAATAAAAAGTGTACACGGAGCAACTTTGATGGTCCGAAGTTGCTCAACTCTCATTATGGAGGTGCTTTTAACGGTTTTGTCCATTTGTCATAGAAAGTTGGTGTTTTGGCATCGAAATGATCTCGGAAGCTTATACTCGTTAAATTTGTCATAGAAGAACAATAAAAAGAGTACACCGAGCAACTTTGATGGTCCGAAGTTGCACAACTCTCTCTATGGAGGAGCTTTTAACGGTTTTATTTATTTGTCATAGAAAGTTGGTGTTTTGGCATCGAAATAATCTCGGAAGCTTATACTCGAAGAATTTAACATAGAAGAACAATAAAAAGTGTACACTGAGCAACTTTGATGGTCCGAAGTTGCTCAACTCTCTCTATTTAGGAGCTTTTAACGGTTTTGTCCATTTGTAATACAAAGTTGTTATTTTGGCATCGAAATAATCTACGAAGCTTATACTCGTAAAATTTGACATAGAAGAACAATAAAAAGTGTACACCGAGCAACTTTGATGGTCCGAAGTTGCTCAACTCTCTCTATTTGGGAGCTTTTAACGGTTTTGTCCATTTGTCATAGAATGTTGGTGTTTTGACATCGAAATAATCTCGGAAGCTTATACTCGTTAAATTTATCATAGAAGAACAATAAAAAGTGTACACCGAGCATTTTTGATGGGCCGAAGTTGCTCAACTCTCTATGTGGAAGTGCTTTTAACGATTTTGTCCATTTCTCGTAGAAAGTTGGTGTTTTGGCATCGAAATAATCTCGGATGCTTATACTCCTAAAATTTGACATAGAAGAACAATAAAAAGTATACACGGAGCAACTTTGATGGTCCGAAGTTGCTCAACTCTCTTTATGGTGGAGCTTTTAACGGTTTTGTCCATTTGTCATAGAAAGTTGATCTTTTGGCATCGAAATAATCTCGGAAGCTTATATTCGTAAAATTTGAGATAGAAGAACAATAAAAAGGCTACACTGAGCAACTTTGATATTCCGACGTTACTAAACTCTCCGTATAGTGTTGCTTTTAACGGTTATGTCCATTCATAATTGAAAGTTGTTGTTTTGACATTGAAATAATCTAGGATGCTTATACTCGTAAAATTAGACATAGAAAAATAATAAAAAGTGTACACCGAGCATGTTTGATGGTTTGAAGTTGCTCAACTCTCTCTGTAGAGGAGCTTTTAATGATTTTGTCCATTTCTTATAGAAAGTTAGTGTTTTGGCATCGAAATAATCTCGGATGCTTATACTCGTAAAATTTGACATAGAAGAACAATAAAAAGTGTACACGGAGCAACATTGATGGTCCGAAGTTGCTCTACTCTCTCTATGAAGAAGTTTTCAATGGTTTTGTCCATTTGTAATTGAAAGTTTTTGTTTTGACATCGAAATAATCTAGGATGCTTATACTCGTAAAATTAGACATAGAAGAACAATGAAAAGTGTACACCGAGCATGTTTGATGGTGCGAAGTTGCTCAACTCTCTCTGTGGAGGAGTTTTTAACGATTTTGTCCATTTCTCATAGAAAGTTGGTGTTTTGGCATCGAAATAATCTCGGAAGCTTATACTCGTTAAATTTGTCATAGAAGAACAATAAAAAGCGTACACCGAGCATTTTTGATTGGCCGAAGTTGCTCAACACTCTCTATTTGGGAGCTTTTAACGGTTTTGTCCATTTGTAATAGAAAGTTGGTGTTTTGGCATCGAAATAATCAACGAAGCTTATACTCGTAAAATTTGACATAGAAGAACAATAAAAAGTGTACACCGAGCAACTTTGACGGTCCGAAGTTGCTCAACTCTCTCTATTTGGAGGCTTTTAACGGTTTTGTCCATTTCTCATAGAGAGTTGGTGTTTTGGCATCGAAATAATCTCGGATGCTTATACTCGTAAAATTTGTCATAGAAGAACAATAAAAAGAGTACACCGAGCAACTTTGATGGTCCGAAGTTGCACAACTCTCTCTATGGAGGAGCTTTTAACGGTTTTATTTATTTGTCATAGAAAGTTGGTGTTTTGGCATCGAAATAATCTCGGAAGCTTATACTCGAAGAATTTAACATAGAAGAACAATAAAAAGTGTACACTGAGCAACTTTGATGGTCCGAAGTTGCTCAACTCTCTCTATTTCGGAGCTTTTAACGGTTTTATCCATTTGTAATAGAAAGTTGTTATTTTGGCATCGAAATAATCTACGAAGCTTATACTCGTAAAATTTGACATAGAAGAACAATAAAAAGTGTACACCGAGCAACTTTGATGGTCCGAAGTTGCTCAACTCTCTCTATTTGGAGGCTTTTAACGGTTTTGTCCATTTGTCATAGAAAGTTGGTGTTTTGGCATCGAAATAATCTCGAAAGCTTATACTCGTTAAATTTATCATAGAAGAACAATAAAAAGTGTACACCGAGCATTTTTGATGGGCCGAAGTTGCTCAACCCTATATGTGGAAGTGCTTTTAACGATTTTGTCCATTTCTCATAGAAAGTTGGTGTTTTGGCATCGAAATAATCTCGGATGCTTATACTCGTAAAATTTGACATAGAAGAACAATAAAAAGTATACACGGAGCAACTTAGATGGTCCGAAGTTGCTCAACTCTCTTTATGGTGGAGCTTTTAACGGTTTTGTCCATTTGTCATAGAAAGTTGATCTTTTGGCATCGAAATAATCTCGGAAGCTTATATTCGTAAAATTTGAGATAGAAGAACAATAAAAAGGGTACACTGAGCAACTTTGATATTCCGACGTTACTCAACTCTCCGTATAGTGTTGCTTTTAACGGTTATGTCCATTCATAATTGAAAGTTGTTGTTTTGACATCGAAATAATCTAGGATGCTTATACTCGTAAAATTAGACATAGAAAAATAATAAAAGGTGTACACCGAGCATGTTTGATGGTTTGAAGTTGCTCAACTCTCTCTGTGGAGGAGCTTTTAACGATTTTGTCCATTTCTCATAGAAAGTTGGTGTTTTGGCATCGAAATAATCTCGGATGCTTATACTCGTAAAAGTTGACATAGAAGAACAATAAAAAGTGTACACGGAGCAACTTTGATGGTCCGAAGTTGCTCAACTCTCATTATGGAGGTGCTTTTAACGGTTTTGTCCATTTGTCATAGAAAGTTGGTGTTTTGGCATCGAAATGATCTCGGAAGCTTATACTCGTTAAATTTGTCATAGAAAAACAATAAAAAGAGTACACCGAGCAACTTTGATGGTCCGAAATTGCACAACTCTCTCTATGGAGGAGCTTTTAACGGTTTTATTTATTTGTCATAGAAAGTTGGTGTTTTGGCATCGAAATAATCTCGGAAGCTTATACTCGAAGAATTTAACATAGAAGAACAATAAAAAGTGTACACTGAGCAACTTTGATGGTCCGAAGTTGCTCAACTCTCTCTATTTGGAGGCTTTTAACGGTTTTGTCCATTTGTCATAGAAAGTTGGTGTTTTGGCATCGAAATAATCTCGAAAGCTTATACTCGTTAAATTTATCATAGAAGAACAATAAAAAGTGTACACCGAGCATTTTTGATGGGCCGAAGTTGCTCAACCCTATATGTGGAAGTGCTTTTAACGATTTTGTCAATTTCTCATAGAAAGTTGGTGTTTTGGCATCGAAATAATCTCGGATGCTTATACTCGTAAAATTTGACATAGAAGAACAATAAAAAGTATACACGGAGCAACTTTGATGGTCCGAAGTTGCTCAACTCTCTTTATGGTGGAGCTTTTAACGGTTTTGTCCATTTGTCATAGAAAGTTGGTCTTTTGGCATCGAAATAATCTCGGAAGCTTATATTCGTAAAATTTGAGATAGAAGAACAATAAAAAGGGTACAATGAGCAACTTTGATATTCCGACGTTACTAAACTCTCCGTATAGTGTTGCTTTTAACGGTTATGTCCATTCATAATTGAAAGTTGTTGTTTTGACATCGAAATAATCTAGGATGCTTATACTCGTAAAATTGGACATAGAAAAATAATAAAAAGTGTACACCGAGCATGTTTGATGGTTTGAAGTTGCTCAACTCTCTCTGTAGAGGAGCTTTTAATGATTTTGTCCATTTCTTATAGAAAGTTAGTGTTTTGGCATCGAAATAATCTCGGATGCTTATACTCGTAAAATTTGACATAGAAGAACAATAAAAAGTGTACACGGAGCAGCATTGATGGTCCGAAGTTGCTCTACTCTCTCTATGAAGAAGTTTTCAATGTTTTTGTCTATTTGTAATTGAAAGTTTTTGTTTTGACATCGAAATAACTAGGATGCTTATACTCGTAAAATTAGACATAGAAGAACAATGAAAAGTGTACACCGAGCATGTTTGATGGTGCGAAGTTGCTCAACTCTCTCTGTGGAGGAGTTTTTAACGATTTTGTCCATTTCTCATAGAAAGTTGGTGTTTTGGCATCGAAATAATCTCGGAAGCTTATACTCGTTAAATTTGTCATAGAAGAACAATAAAAAGCGTACACCGAGCATTTTTGATTGGCCGAAGTTGCTCAACACTCTCTATTTGGGAGCTTTTAACGGTTTTGTCCATTTGTAATAGAAAGTTGCTGTTTTGGCATCGAAATAATCAACGAAGCTTATACTCGTAAAATTTGACATAGAAGAACAATAAAAAGTGTACACCGAGCAACTTTGACGGTCCGAAGTTGCTCAACTCTCTCTATTTGGAGGCTTTTAACGGTTTTGTCCATTTGTCATAGAAAGTTGGTGTTTTGGCATCGAAATAATCTCGGAAGCTTATACTCGTTAAATTTATCATAGAAAAACAATAAAAAGTGTACACCGAGCATTTTTGATGGGCCGAAGTTGCTCAACTCTCTCTGTGGAAGAGCTTTTAACGATTTTGTTCATTTCTCATAGAGAGTTGGTGTTTTGGCATCGAAATAATCTCGGATGCTTATACTCGTAAAATTTGACATAGAAGAACAATAAAAAGTGTACACGGAGCAACTTTGATGGTCCGAAGTTGCTCAACTCTCATTATGGAGGTGCTTTTAACGGTTTTGTCCATTTGTCATAGAAAGTTGGTGTTTTGGCATCGAAATAATCTCGGAAGCTTATACTCGTTAAATTTGTCATAGAAGAACAATAAAAAGAGTACACCGAGCAACTTTGATGGTCCGAAGTTGCACAACTCTCTCTATGGAGGAGCTTTTAACGGTTTTATTTATTTGTCATAGAAAGTTGGTGTTTTGGCATCGAACTAATCTCGGAAGCTTATACTCGAAGAATTTAACATAGAAGAACAATAAAAAGTGTACACTGAGCAACTTTGATGGTCCGAAGTTGCTCAACTCTCTCTATTTCGGAGCTTTTAACGGTTTTATCCATTTGTAATAGAAAGTTGTTATTTTGGCATCGAAATAATCTACGAAGCTTATACTCGTAAAATTTGACATAGAAGAACAATAAAAAGTGTACACCGAGCAACTTTGATGGTCCGAAGTTGCTCAACTCTCTCTATTTGGAGGCTTTTAACGGTTTTGTCCATTTGTCATAGAAAGTTGGTGTTTTGGCATCGAAATAATCTCGAAAGCTTATACTCGTTAAATTTATCATAGAAGAACAATAAAAAGTGTACACCGAGCATTTTTGATGGGCCGAAGTTGCTCAACCCTATATGTGGAAGTGCTTTTAACGATTTTGTCCATTTCTCATAGAAAGTTGGTGTTTTGGCATCGAAATAATCTCGGATGCTTATACTCGTAAAATTTGACATAGAAGAACAATAAAAAGTATACACGGAGCAACTTTGATGGTCCGAAGTTGCTCAACTCTCTTTATGGTGGAGCTTTTAACGGTTTTGTCCATTTGTCATAGAAAGTTGGTCTTTTGGCATCGAAATAATCTCGGAAGCTTATATTCGTAAAATTTGAGATAGAAGAACAATAAAAAGGGTACACTGAGCAACTTTGATATTCCGACGTTACTCAACTCTCCGTATAGTGTTGCTTTTAACGGTTATGTCCATTCATAATTGAAAGTTGTTGTTTTGACATCGAAATAATCTAGGATGCTTATACTCGTAAAATTAGACATAGAAAAATAATAAAAGGTGTACAACGAGCATGTTTGATGGTTTGAAGTTGCTCAACTCTCTCTGTGGAGGAGCTTTTAACGATTTTGTCCATTTCTCATAGAAAGTTGGTGTTTTGGCATCGAAATAATCTCGGATGCTTATACTCGTAAAAGTTGACATAGAAGAACAATAAAAAGTGTACACGGAGCAACTTTGATGGTCCGAAGTTGCTCAACTCTCATTATGGAGGTGCTTTTAACGGTTTTGTCCATTTGTCATAGAAAGTTGGTGTTTTGGCATCGAAATGATCTCGAAAGCTTATACTCGTTAAATTTGTCATAGAAGAACAATAAAAAGAGTACACCGAGCAATTTTGATGGTCCGAAGTTGCACAACTCTCTCTATGGAGGAGCTTTTAACGGTTTTATTTATTTGTCATAGAAAGTTGGTGTTTTGGCATCGAAATAATCTCGGAAGCTTATACTCGAAGAATTTAACATAGAAGAACAATAAAAAGTGTACACTGAGCAACTTTGATGGTCCGAAGTTGCTCAACTCTCTCTATTTCGGAGCTTTTAACGGTTTTATCCATTTGTAATAGAAAGTTGTTATTTTGGCATCGAAATAATCTACGAAGCTTATACTCGTAAAATTTGACATAGAAGAACAATAAAAAGTGTACACCGAGCAACTTTGATGGTCCGAAGTTGCTCAACTCTCTCTATTTGGAGGCTTTTAACGGTTTTGTCCATTTGTCATAGAAAGTTGGTGTTTTGGCATCGAAATAATCTCGAAAGCTTATACTCGTTAAATTTATCATAGAAGAACAATAAAAAGTGTACACCGAGCATTTTTGATGGGCCGAAGTTGCTCAACCCTATATGTGGAAGTGCTTTTAACGATTTTGTCCATTTCTCATAGAAAGTTGGTGTTTTGGCATCGAAATAATCTCGGATGCTTATACTCGTAAAATTTGACATAGAAGAACAATAAAAAGTATACACGGAGCAACTTAGATGGTCCGAAGTTGCTCAACTCTCTTTATGGTGGAGCTTTTAACGGTTTTGTCCATTTGTCATAGAAAGTTGATCTTTTGGCATCGAAATAATCTCGGAAGCTTATATTCGTAAAATTTGAGATAGAAGAACAATAAAAAGGGTACACTGAGCAACTTTGATATTCCGACGTTACTCAACTCTCCGTATAGTGTTGCTTTTAACGGTTATGTCCATTCATAATTGAAAGTTGTTGTTTTGACATCGAAATAATCTAGGATGCTTATACTCGTAAAATTAGACATAGAAAAATAATAAAAGGTGTACACCGAGCATGTTTGATGGTTTGAAGTTGCTCAACTCTCTCTGTGGAGGAGCTTTTAACGATTTTGTCCATTTCTCATAGAAAGTTGGTGTTTTGGCATCGAAATAATCTCGGATGCTTATACTCGTAAAAGTTGACATAGAAGAACAATAAAAAGTGTACACGGAGCAACTTTGATGGTCCGAAGTTGCTCAACTCTCATTATGGAGGTGCTTTTAACGGTTTTGTCCATTTGTCATAGAAAGTTGGTGTTTTGGCATCGAAATGATCTCGGAAGCTTATACTCGTTAAATTTGTCATAGAAAAACAATAAAAAGAGTACACCGAGCAACTTTGATGGTCCGAAATTGCACAACTCTCTCTATGGAGGAGCTTTTAACGGTTTTATTTATTTGTCATAGAAAGTTGGTGTTTTGGCATCGAAATAATCTCGGAAGCTTATACTCGAAGAATTTAACATAGAAGAACAATAAAAAGTGTACACTGAGCAACTTTGATGGTCCGAAGTTGCTCAACTCTCTCTATTTGGAGGCTTTTAACGGTTTTGTCCATTTGTCATAGAAAGTTGGTGTTTTGGCATCGAAATAATCTCGAAAGCTTATACTCGTTAAATTTATCATAGAAGAACAATAAAAAGTGTACACCGAGCATTTTTGATGGGCCGAAGTTGCTCAACCCTATATGTGGAAGTGCTTTTAACGATTTTGTCAATTTCTCATAGAAAGTTGGTGTTTTGGCATCGAAATAATCTCGGATGCTTATACTCGTAAAATTTGACATAGAAGAACAATAAAAAGTATACACGGAGCAACTTTGATGGTCCGAAGTTGCTCAACTCTCTTTATGGTGGAGCTTTTAACGGTTTTGTCCATTTGTCATAGAAAGTTGGTCTTTTGGCATCGAAATAATCTCGGAAGCTTATATTCGTAAAATTTGAGATAGAAGAACAATAAAAAGGGTACAATGAGCAACTTTGATATTCCGACGTTACTAAACTCTCCGTATAGTGTTGCTTTTAACGGTTATGTCCATTCATAATTGAAAGTTGTTGTTTTGACATCGAAATAATCTAGGATGCTTATACTCGTAAAATTAGACATAGAAAAATAATAAAAAGTGTACACCAAGCATGTTTGATGGTTTGAAGTTGCTCAACTCTCTCTGTAGAGGAGCTTTTAATGATTTTGTCCATTTCTTATAGAAAGTTAGTGTTTTGGCATCGAAATAATCTCGGATGCTTATACTCGTAAAATTTGACATAGAAGAACAATAAAAAGTGTACACGGAGCAGCATTGATGGTCCGAAGTTGCTCTACTCTCTCTATGAAGAAGTTTTCAATGTTTTTGTCTATTTGTAATTGAAAGTTTTTGTTTTGACATCGAAATAACTAGGATGCTTATACTCGTAAAATTAGACATAGAAGAACAATGAAAAGTGTACATCGAGCATGTTTGATGGTGCGAAGTTGCTCAACTCTCTCTGTGGAGGAGTTTTTAACGATTTTGTCCATTTCTCATAGAAAGTTGGTGTTTTGGCATCGAAATAATCTCGGAAGCTTATACTCGTTAAATTTGTCATAGAAGAACAATAAAAAGCGTACACCGAGCATTTTTGATTGGCCGAAGTTGCTCAACACTCTCTATTTGGGAGCTTTTAACGGTTTTGTCCATTTGTAATAGAAAGTTGCTGTTTTGGCATCGAAATAATCAACGAAGCTTATACTCGTAAAATTTGACATAGAAGAACAATAAAAAGTGTACACCGAGCAACTTTGACGGTCCGAAGTTGCTCAACTCTCTCTATTTGGAGGCTTTTAACGGTTTTGTCCATTTGTCATAGAAAGTTGGTGTTTTGGCATCGAAATAATCTCGGAAGCTTATACTCGTTAAATTTATCATAGAAAAACAATAAAAAGTGTACACCGAGCATTTTTGATGGGCCGAAGTTGCTCAACTCTCTCTGTGGAAGAGCTTTTAACGATTTTGTTCATTTCTCATAGAGAGTTGGTGTTTTGGCATCGAAATAATCTCGGATGCTTATACTCGTAAAATTTGACATAGAAGAACAATAAAAAGTGTACACGGAGCAACTTTGATGGTCCGAAGTTGCTCAACTCTCATTATGGAGGTGCTTTTAACGGTTTTGTCCATTTGTCATAGAAAGTTGGTGTTTTGGCATCGAAATAATCTCGGAAGCTTATACTCGTTAAATTTGTCATAGAAGAACAATAAAAAGAGTACACCGAGCAACTTTGATGGTCCGAAGTTGCACAACTCTCTCTATGGAGGAGCTTTTAACGGTTTTATTTATTTGTCATAGAAAGTTGGTGTTTTGGCATCGAAATAATCTCGGAAGCTTATACTCGAAGAATTTAACATAGAAGAACAATAAAAAGTGTACACTGAGCAACTTTGATGGTCCGAAGTTGCTCAACTCTCTCTATTTCGGAGCTTTTAACGGTTTTATCCATTTGTAATAGAAAGTTGTTATTTTGGCATCGAAATAATCTACGAAGCTTATACTCGTAAAATTTGACATAGAAGAACAATAAAAAGTGTACACCGAGCAACTTTGATGGTCCGAAGTTGCTCAACTCTCTCTATTTGGAGGCTTTTAACGGTTTTGTCCATTTGTCATAGAAAGTTGGTGTTTTGGCATCGAAATAATCTCGAAAGATTATACTCGTTAAATTTATCATAGAAGAACAATAAAAAGTGTACACCGAGCATTTTTGATGGGCCGAAGTTGCTCAACCCTATATGTGGAAGTGCTTTTAACGATTTTGTCCATTTCTCATAGAAAGTTGGTGTTTTGGCATCGAAATAATCTCGGATGCTTATACTCGTAAAATTTGACATAGAAGAACAATAAAAAGTATACACGGAGCAACTTTGATGGTCCGAAGTTGCTCAACTCTCTTTATGGTGGAGCTTTTAACGGTTTTGTCCATTTGTCATAGAAAGTTGGTCTTTTGGCATCGAAATAATCTCGGAAGCTTATATTCGTAAAATTTGAGATAGAAGAACAATAAAAAGGGTACACTGAGCAACTTTGATATTCCGACGTTACTCAACTCTCCGTATAGTGTTGCTTTTAACGGTTATGTCCATTCATAATTGAAAGTTGTTGTTTTGACATCGAAATAATCTAGGATGCTTATACTCGTAAAATTAGACATAGAAAAATAATAAAAGGTGTACAACGAGCATGTTTGATGGTTTGAAGTTGCTCAACTCTCTCTGTGGAGGAGCTTTTAACGATTTTGTCCATTTCTCATAGAAAGTTGGTGTTTTGGCATCGAAATAATCTCGGATGCTTATACTCGTAAAAGTTGACATAGAAGAACAATAAAAAGTGTACACGGAGCAACTTTGATGGTCCGAAGTTGCTCAACTCTCATTATGGAGGTGCTTTTAACGGTTTTGTCCATTTGTCATAGAAAGTTGGTGTTTTGGCATCGAAATGATCTAGAAAGCTTATACTCGTTAAATTTGTCATAGAAGAACAATAAAAAGAGTACACCGAGCAATTTTGATGGTCCGAAGTTGCACAACTCTCTCTATGGAGGAGCTTTTAACGGTTTTATTTATTTGTCATAGAAAGTTGGTGTTTTGGCATCGAAATAATCTCGGAAGCTTATACTCGAAGAATTTAACATAGAAGAACAATAAAAAGTGTACACTGAGCAACTTTGATGGTCCGAAGTTGCTCAACTCTCTCTATTTCGGAGCTTTTAACGGTTTTATCCATTTGTAATAGAAAGTTGTTATTTTGGCATCGAAATAATCTACGAAGCTTATACTCGTAAAATTTGACATAGAAGAACAATAAAAAGTGTACACCGAGCAACTTTGATGGTCCGAAGTTGCTCAACTCTCTCTATTTGGAGGCTTTTAACGGTTTTGTCCATTTGTCATTGAAAGTTGTTGTTTTGGCATCGAAATAATCTCGAAAGCTTATACTCGTTAAATTTATCATAGAAGAACAATAAAAAGTGTACACCGAGCATTTTTGATGGGCCGAAGTTGCTCAACCCTATATGTGGAAGTGCTTTTAACGATTTTGTCAATTTCTCATAGAAAGTTGGTGTTTTGGCATCGAAATAATCTCGGATGCTTATACTCGTAAAATTTGACATAGAAGAACAATAAAAAGTATACACGGAGCAACTTTGATGGTCCGAAGTTGCTCAACTCTCTTTATGGTGGAGCTTTTAACGGTTTTGTCCATTTGTCATAGAAAGTTGGTCTTTTGGCATCGAAATAATCTCGGAAGCTTATATTCGTAAAATTTGAGATAGAAGAACAATAAAAAGGGTACAATGAGCAACTTTGATATTCCGACGTTACTCAACTCTCCGTATAGTGTTGCTTTTATCGGTTATGTCCATTCATAATTGAAAGTTGTTGCTTTGACATCGAAATAATCTAGGATGCTTATACTCGTAAAATTAGACATAGAAAAATAATAAAAAGTGTACACCGAGCATGTTTGATGGTTTGAAGTTGCTCAACTCTCTCAGTGGAGGAGCTTTTAATGATTTTGTCCATTTCTCAGAGAAAGTTGGTGTTTTGGCATTGAAATAATCTCGGATGCTTATACTCGTAAAATTTGACATAGAAGAACAATAAAAAGTGTACACGGAGCAACTTTGATGGTCCAAAGTTGCTCTACTCTCTCTATGAAGAAGTTTTCAATGGTTTTGTCCATTTGTAATGAAAAGTTTTTGTTTTGACATCGAAATAATCTAGGATGCTTATACTCGTAAAATTAGACATAGAAGAACAATGAAAAGTGTACACCGAGCATGTTTGATGGTGCGAAGTTGCTCAACTCTCTCTGTGGAGGAGTTTTTAATGATTTTGTCCATTTCTCATAGAAAGTTTGTGTTTTGGCATCGAAATAATCTCGGAAGCTTATACTCGTTAAATTTGTCATAGAAGAACAATAAAAAGTGTACACCGAGCATTTTTGATGGTCCGAAGTTGCTCAACACTCTCTATGAAGAAGTTTTCAATGGTTTTGTCCATTTGTAATGGAAAGTTTTTGTTTTGACATCGAAATAATCTTGGATGCTTATACTCTTAAAATTGGACATAGAAGAACAATAAAAAGTGTACACGGAGCAACTTTGATGGTCCGAAGTTGCTCAACTCTCATTATGGAGGTGCTTTTAACGGTTTTGTCCATTTGTCATAGAAAGTTGGTGTTTTGGCATCGAAATAATCTCGGAAGCTTATACTCGTTAAATTTGTCATAGAAGAACAATAAAAAGAGTACACCGAGCAACTTTGATGGTCCGAAGTTGCACAACTCTCTCTATGGAGGAGCTTTTAACGGTTTTATTTATTTGTCATAGAAAGTTGGTGTTTTGGCATCGAAATAATCTCGGAAGCTTATACTCGAAGAATTTAACATAGAAGAACAATAAAAAGTGTACACTGAGCAACTTTGATGGTCCGAAGTTGCTCAACTCTCTCTATTTAGGAGCTTTTAACGGTTTTGTCCATTTGTAATACAAAGTTGTTATTTTGGCATCGAAATAATCTACGAAGCTTATACTCGTAAAATTTGACATAGAAGAACAATAAAAAGTGTACACCGAGCAACTTTGATGGTCCGAAGTTGCTCAACTCTCTCTATTTGGGAGCTTTTAACGGTTTTGTCCATTTGTCGTAGAAAGTTGGTGTTTTGGCATCGAAATAATCTCGGAAGCTTATACTCGTTAAATTTATCATAGAAGAACAATAAAAAGTGTACACCGAGCATTTTTGATGGGCCGAAGTTGCTCAACTCTCTATGTGGAAGTGCTTTTAACGATTTTGTCCATTTCTCATAAAATTTGACATAGAAGAACAATAAAAAGTATACACGGAGCAACTTTGATGGTCCGAAGTTGCTCAACTCTCTTTATGGTGGAGCTTTTAACGGTTTTGTCCATTTGTCATAGAAAGTTGATCTTTTGGCATCGAAATAATCTCGGAAGCTTATATTCGTAAAATTTGAGATAGAAGAACAATAAAAAGGGTACACTGAGCAACTTTGATATTCCGACGTTACTCAACTCTCCGTATAGTGTTGCTTTTAACGGTTATGTCCATTCATAATTGAAAGTTGTTGTTTTGACATCGAAATAATCTAGGATGCTTATACTCGTAAAATTAGACATAGAAAAATAATAAAAGGTGTACACCGAGCATGTTTGATGGTTTGAAGTTGCTCAACTCTCTCTGTGGAGGAGCTTTTAACGATTTTGTCCATTTCTCATAGAAAGTTGGTGTTTTGGCATCGAAATAATCTCGGATGCTTATACTCGTAAAAGTTGACATAGAAGAACAATAAAAAGTGTACACGGAGCAACTTTGATGGTCCGAAGTTGCTCAACTCTCATTATGGAGGTGCTTTTAACGGTTTTGTCCATTTGTCATAGAAAGTTGGTGTTTTGGCATCGAAATGATCTCGGAAGCTTATACTCGTTAAATTTGTCATAGAAGAACAATAAAAAGAGTACACCGAGCAACTTTGATGGTCCGAAGTTGCACAACTCTCTCTATGGAGGAGCTTTTAACGGTTTTATTTATTTGTCATAGAAAGTTGGTGTTTTGGCATCGAAATAATCTCGGAAGCTTATACTCGAAGAATTTAACATAGAAGAACAATAAAAAGTGTACACTGAGCAACTTTGATGGTCCGAAGTTGCTCAACTCTCTCTATTTAGGAGCTTTTAACGGTTTTGTCCATTTGTAATACAAAGTTGTTATTTTGGCATCGAAATAATCTACGAAGCTTATACTCGTAAAATTTGACATAGAAGAACAATAAAAAGTGTACACCGAGCAACTTTGATGGTCCGAAGTTGCTCAACTCTCTCTATTTGGGAGCTTTTAACGGTTTTGTCCATTTGTCGTAGAATGTTGGTGTTTTGACATCGAAATAATCTCGGAAGCTTATACTCGTTAAATTTATCATAGAAGAACAATAAAAAGTGTACACCGAGCATTTTTGATGGGCCGAAGTTGCTCAACTCTCTATGTGGAAGTGCTTTTAACGATTTTGTCCATTTCTCGTAGAAAGTTGGTGTTTTGGCATCGAAATAATCTCGGATGCTTATACTCCTAAAATTTGACATAGAAGAACAATAAAAAGTATACACGGAGCAACTTTGATGGTCCGAAGTTGCTCAACTCTCTTTATGGTGGAGCTTTTAACGGTTTTGTCCATTTGTCATAGAAAGTTGGTCTTTTGGCATCGAAATAATCTCGGAAGCTTATATTCGTAAAATTTGAGATAGAAGAACAATAAAAAGGGTACAATGAGCAACTTTGATATTCCGACGTTACTAAACTCTCCGTATAGTGTTGCTTTTAACGGTTATGTCCATTCATAATTGAAAGTTGTTGTTTTGACATCGAAATAATCTAGGATGCTTATACTCGTAAAATTAGACATAGAAAAATAATAAAAAGTGTACACTGAGCATGTTTGATGGTTTGAAGTTGCTCAACTCTCTCTGTAGAGGAGCTTTTAATGATTTTGTCCATTTCTTATAGAAAGTTAGTGTTTTGGCATCGAAATAATCTCGGATGCTTATACTCGTAAAATTTGACATAGAAGAACAATAAAAAGTGTACACGGAGCAGCATTGATGGTCCGAAGTTGCTCTACTCTCTCTATGAAGAAGTTTTCAATGTTTTTGTCTATTTGTAATTGAAAGTTTTTGTTTTGACATCGAAATAACTAGGATGCTTATACTCGTAAAATTAGACATAGAAGAACAATGAAAAGTGTATACCGAGCATGTTTGATGGTGCGAAGTTGCTCAACTCTCTCTGTGGAGGAGTTTTTAACGATTTTGTCCATTTCTCATAGAAAGTTGGTGTTTTGGCATCGAAATAATCTCGGAAGCTTATACTCGTTAAATTTGTCATAGAAGAACAATAAAAAGCGTACACCGAGCATTTTTGATTGGCCGAAGTTGCTCAACACTCTCTATTTGGGAGCTTTTAACGGTTTTGTCCATTTGTAATAGAAAGTTGCTGTTTTGGCATCGAAATAATCAACGAAGCTTATACTCGTAAAATTTGACATAGAAGAACAATAAAAAGTGTACACCGAGCAACTTTGACGGTCCGAAGTTGCTCAACTCTCTCTATTTGGAGGCTTTTAACGGTTTTGTCCATTTGTCATAGAAAGTTGGTGTTTTGGCATCGAAATAATCTCGGAAGCTTATACTCGTTAAATTTATCATAGAAAAACAATAAAAAGTGTACACCGAGCATTTTTGATGGGCCGAAGTTGCTCAACTCTCTCTGTGGAAGAGCTTTTAACGATTTTGTTCATTTCTCATAGAGAGTTGGTGTTTTGGCATCGAAATAATCTCGGATGCTTATACTCGTAAAATTTGACATAGAAGAACAATAAAAAGTGTACACGGAGCAACTTTGATGGTCCGAAGTTGCTCAACTCTCATTATGGAGGTGCTTTTAACGGTTTTGTCCATTTGTCATAGAAAGTTGGTGTTTTGGCATCGAAATAATCTCAGAAGCTTATACTCGTTAAATTTGTCATAGAAGAACAATAAAAAGAGTACACCGAGCAACTTTGATGGTCCGAAGTTGCACAACTCTCTCTATGGAGGAGCTTTTAACGGTTTTATTTATTTGTCATAGAAAGTTGGTGTTTTGGCATCGAAATAATCTCGGAAGCTTATACTCGAAGAATTTAACATAGAAGAACAATAAAAAGTGTACACTGAGCAACTTTGATGGTCCGAAGTTGCTCAACTCTCTCTATTTCGGAGCTTTTAACGGTTTTATCCATTTGTAATAGAAAGTTGTTATTTTGGCATCGAAATAATCTACGAAGCTTATACTCGTAAAATTTGACATAGAAGAACAATAAAAAGTGTACACCGAGCAACTTTGATGGTCCGAAGTTGCTCAACTCTCTCTATTTGGAGGCTTTTAACGGTTTTGTCCATTTGTCATAGAAAGTTGGTGTTTTGGCATCGAAATAATCTCGAAAGCTTATACTCGTTAAATTTATCATAGAAGAACAATAAAAAGTGTACACCGAGCATTTTTGATGGGCCGAAGTTGCTCAACCCTATATGTGGAAGTGCTTTTAACGATTTTGTCCATTTCTCATAGAAAGTTGGTGTTTTGGCATCGAAATAATCTCGGATGCTTATACTCGTAAAATTTGACATAGAAGAACAATAAAAAGTATACACGGAGCAACTTTGATGGTCCGAAGTTGCTCAACTCTCTCTATGAAGAAGTTTTCAATGTTTTTGTCTATTTGTAATTGAAAGTTTTTGTTTTGACATCGAAATAACTAGGATGCTTATACTCGTAAAATTAGACATAGAAGAACAATGAAAAGTGTACACCGAGCATGTTTGATGGTGCGAAGTTGCTCAACTCTCTCTGTGGAGGAGTTTTTAACGATTTTGTCCATTTCTCATAGAAAGTTGGTGTTTTGGCATCGAAATAATCTCGGAAGCTTATACTCGTTAAATTTGTCATAGAAGAACAATAAAAAGCGTACACCGAGCATTTTTGATTGGCCGAAGTTGCTCAACACTCTCTATTTGGGAGCTTTTAACGGTTTTGTCCATTTGTAATAGAAAGTTGCTGTTTTGGCATCGAAATAATCAACGAAGCTTATACTCGTAAAATTTGACATAGAAGAACAATAAAAAGTGTACACCGAGCAACTTTGACGGTCCGAAGTTGCTCAACTCTCTCTATTTGGAGGCTTTTAACGGTTTTGTCCATTTGTCATAGAAAGTTGGTGTTTTGGCATCGAAATAATCTCAGAAGCTTATACTCGTTAAATTTATCATAGAAAAACAATAAAAAGTGTACACCGAGCATTTTTGATGGGCCGAAGTTGCTCAACTCTCTCTGTGGAAGAGCTTTTAACGATTTTGTTCATTTCTCATAGAGAGTTGGTGTTTTGGCATCGAAATAATCTCGGATGCTTATACTCGTAAAATTTGACATAGAAGAACAATAAAAAGTGTACACGGAGCAACTTTGATGGTCCGAAGTTGCTCAACTCTCATTATGGAGGTGCTTTTAACGGTTTTGTCTATTTGTCATAGAAAGTTGGTGTTTTGGCATCGAAATAATCTCGGAAGCTTATACTCGTTAAATTTGTCATAGAAGAACAATAAAAAGAGTACACCGAGCAACTTTGATGGTCCGAAGTTGCACAACTCTCTCTATGGAGGAGCTTTTAACGGTTTTATTTATTTGTCATAGAAAGTTGGTGTTTTGGCATCGAAATAATCTCGGAAGCTTATACTCGAAGAATTTAACATAGAAGAACAATAAAAAGTGTACACTGAGCAACTTTGATGGTCCGAAGTTGCTCAACTCTCTCTATTTCGGAGCTTTTAACGGTTTTATCCATTTGTAATAGAAAGTTGTTATTTTGGCATCGAAATAATCTACGAAGCTTATACTCGTAAAATTTGACATAGAAGAACAATAAAAAGTGTACACCGAGCAACTTTGATGGTCCGAAGTTGCTCAACTCTCTCTATTTGGAGGCTTTTAACGGTTTTGTCCATTTGTCATAGAAAGTTGGTGTTTTGGCATCGAAATAATCTCAAAAGCTTATACTCGTTAAATTTATCATAGAAGAACAATAAAAAGTGTACACCGAGCATTTTTGATGGGCCGAAGTTGCTCAACCCTATATGTGGAAGTGCTTTTAACGATTTTGTCCATTTCTCATAGAAAGTTGGTGTTTTGGCATCGAAATAATCTCGGATGCTTATACTCGTAAAATTTGACATAGAAGAACAATAAAAAGTATACACGGAGCAACTTTGATGGTCCGAAGTTGCTCAACTCTCTTTATGGTGGAGCTTTTAACGGTTTTGTCCATTTGTCATAGAAAGTTGGTCTTTTGGCATCGAAATAATCTCGGAAGCTTATATTCGTAAAATTTGAGATAGAAGAACAATAAAAAGGGTACACTGAGCAACTTTGATATTCCGACGTTACTCAACTCTCCGTATAGTGTTGCTTTTAACGGTTATGTCCATTCATAATTGAAAGTTGTTGTTTTGACATCGAAATAATCTAGGATGCTTATACTCGTAAAATTAGACATAGAAAAATAATAAAAGGTGTACAACGAGCATGTTTGATGGTTTGAAGTTGCTCAACTCTCTCTGTGGAGGAGCTTTTAACGATTTTGTCCATTTCTCATAGAAAGTTGGTGTTTTGGCATCGAAATAATCTCGGATGCTTATACTCGTAAAAGTTGACATAGAAGAACAATAAAAAGTGTACACGGAGCAACTTTGATGGTCCGAAGTTGCTCAACTCTCATTATGGAGGTGCTTTTAACGGTTTTGTCCATTTGTCATAGAAAGTTGGTGTTTTGGCATCGAAATGATCTCGAAAGCTTATACTCGTTAAATTTGTCATAGAAGAACAATAAAAAGAGTACACCGAGCAATTTTGATGGTCCGAAGTTGCACAACTCTCTCTATGGAGGAGCTTTTAACGGTTTTATTTATTTGTCATAGAAAGTTGGTGTTTTGGCATCGAAATAATCTCGGAAGCTTATACTCGAAGAATTTAACATAGAAGAACAATAAAAAGTGTACACTGAGCAACTTTGATGGTCCGAAGTTGCTCAACTCTCTCTATTTCGGAGCTTTTAACGGTTTTATCCATTTGTAATAGAAAGTTGTTATTTTGGCATCGAAATAATCTACGAAGCTTATACTCGTAAAATTTGACATAGAAGAACAATAAAAAGTGTACACCGAGCAACTTTGATGGTCCGAAGTTGCTCAACTCTCTCTATTTGGAGGCTTTTAACGGTTTTGTCCATTTGTCATTGAAAGTTGTTGTTTTGGCATCGAAATAATCTCGAAAGCTTATACTCGTTAAATTTATCATAGAAGAACAATAAAAAGTGTACACCGAGCATTTTTGATGGGCCGAAGTTGCTCAACCCTATATGTGGAAGTGCTTTTAACGATTTTGTCAATTTCTCATAGAAAGTTGGTGTTTTGGCATCGAAATAATCTCGGATGCTTATACTCGTAAAATTTGACATAGAAGAACAATAAAAAGTATACACGGAGCAACTTTGATGGTCCGAAGTTGCTCAACTCTCTTTATGGTGGAGCTTTTAACGGTTTTGTCCATTTGTCATAGAAAGTTGGTCTTTTGGCATCGAAATAATCTCGGAAGCTTATATTCGTAAAATTTGAGATAGAAGAACAATAAAAAGGGTACAATGAGCAACTTTGATATTCCGACGTTACTCAACTCTCCGTATAGTGTTGCTTTTATCGGTTATGTCCATTCATAATTGAAAGTTGTTGCTTTGACATCGAAATAATCTAGGATGCTTATACTCGTAAAATTAGACATAGAAAAATAATAAAAAGTGTACACCGAGAATGTTTGATGGTTTGAAGTTGCTCAACTCTCTCAGTGGAGGAGCTTTTAATGATTTTGTCCATTTCTCAGAGAAAGTTGGTGTTTTGGCATTGAAATAATCTCGGATGCTTATACTCGTAAAATTTGACATAGAAGAACAATAAAAAGTGTACACGGAGCAACTTTGATGGTCCAAAGTTGCTCTACTCTCTCTATGAAGAAGTTTTCAATGGTTTTGTCCATTTGTAATGAAAAGTTTTTGTTTTGACATCGAAATAATCTAGGATGCTTATACTCGTAAAATTAGACATAGAAGAACAATGAAAAGTGTACACCGAGCATGTTTGATGGTGCGAAGTTGCTCAACTCTCTCTGTGGAGGAGTTTTTAATGATTTTGTCCATTTCTCATAGAAAGTTTGTGTTTTGGCATCGAAATAATCTCGGAAGCTTATACTCGTTAAATTTGTCATAGAAGAACAATAAAAAGTGTACACCGAGCATTTTTGATGGTCCGAAGTTGCTCAACACTCTCTATGAAGAAGTTTTCAATGGTTTTGTCCATTTGTAATGGAAAGTTTTTGTTTTGACATCGAAATAATCTTGGATGCTTATACTCTTAAAATTGGACATAGAAGAACAATGAAAAGTGTACATGGAGCATGTTTGCTGGTGCGAAGTTGCTCAACTCTCTCTATTTGGAGGCTTTTAACGGTTTTGTCCATTTGTCATAGAAAGTTGGTGTTTTGGCATCGAAATAATCTCGGAAGCTTATACTCGTTAAATTTATCATAGAAAAACAATAAAAAGTGTACACCGACCATTTTTGATGGGCCGAAGTTGCTCAACTCTCTCTGTGGAAGAGCTTTTAACGATTTTGTTCATTTCTCATAGAGAGTTGGTGTTTTGGCATCGAAATAATCTCGAATGCTTATACTCGTAAAATTTGACATAGAAGAACAATAAAAAGTGTACACGGAGCAACTTTGATGGTCCGAAGTTGCTCAACTCTCATTATGGAGGTGCTTTTAACGGTTTTGTCCATTTGTCATAGAAAGTTGGTGTTTTGGCATCGAAATAATCTCGGAAGCTTATACTCGTTAAATTTGTCATAGAAGAACAATAAAAAGAATACACCGAGCAACTTTGATGGTCCGAAGTTGCACAACTCTCTCTATGGAGGAGCTTTTAACGGTTTTATTTATTTGTCATAGAAAGTTGGTGTTTTGGCATCGAAATAATCTCGGAAGCTTATACTCGAAGAATTTAACATAGAAGAACAATAAAAAGTGTACACTGAGCAACTTTGATGGTCCGATGTTGCTCAACTCTCTCTATTTCGGAGCTTTTAACGGTTTTGTCCATTTGTAATAGAAAGTTGTTATTTTGGCATCGAAATAATCTACGAAGCTTATACTCGTAAAATTTGACATAGAAGAACAATAAAAAGTGTACACCGAGCAACTTTGATGGTCCGAAGTTGCTCAACTCTCTCTATTTGGGAGCTTTTAACGATTTTGTCCATTTGTCGTAGAAAGTTGGTGTTTTGGCATCGAAATAATCTCGGAAGCTTATACTCGTTAAATTTATCATAGAAGAATAATAAAAAGTGTACACCGAGCATTTTTGATGGGCCGAAGTTGCTCAACTCTCTATGTGGAAGTGCTTTTAACGATTTTGTCCATTTCTCATAGAAAGTTGGTGTTTTGGCATCGAAATAATCTCGGATGCTTATACTCGTAAAATTTGACATAGAAGAAAACAATAAAAAGTATACACGGAGCAACTTTGATGGTCCGAATTCGCTCAACTCTCTTTATGGTGGAGCTTTTAACGGTTTTGTCCATTTGTCATAGAAAGTTGATCTTTTGGCATCGAAATAATCTCGGAAGCTTATATTCGTAAAATTTGAGATAGAAGAACAATAAAAAGGGTACACTGAGCAACTTTGATATTCCGACGTTACTCAACTCTCCGTATAGTGTTGCTTTTAACGGTTATGTCCATTCATAATTGAAAGTTGTTGTTTTGACATCGAAATAATCTAGGATGCTTATACTCGTAAAATTAGACATAGAAAAATAATAAAAAGTGTACACCGAGCATGTTTGATGGTTTGAAGTTGCTCAACTCTCTCTGTGGAGGAGCTTTTAATGATTTTGTCAATTTCTCATAGAAAGTTGGTGTTTTGGCATCGAAATAATCTCGGATGCTTATACTCGTAAAATTTGACATAGAAGAACAATAGCTGTTTTAGAGGGCTGTTGAGCCCTCTAACATTCCAACAACCCACTAACATTGGTTTGAAGGGATCCGAGGTCCACCTCTATCCCTGCCCCCTTTCGCTCCTGTAGTACCATGCTTTGTCTTAACTTGTGCAATTTCCACGGGGTCATTGCCACTAGTATTTCCCATTGGTTCCTTTCCCTTTCGGAGTATTTGAATATGACTCCCCTCAGCTCCTAAAGTACCTAACCCATGGTCTGAATTATCCTTACGTCCTCCCTCTTGTTCCCGGGTCTTTGCTAGACTATTCTTTCCCTTAGCCTTTCCCCCATCCTCCTGCGTAACCTGCCTATTGAGCACTCCCACAGCCACTCCTGGAAGTTGGTTACCTACTTTATTTTTCCCTACAACTTTAGTCCAACCCTCACCATGTTCACTCACAACCCCTTTGGGAGGCAGTGGATTAACAGTAGTTTGTGCCAGCCTTTCAAGCACAGGTTCCCTAACCATATCAGCCCTTTCCCCACCTTGCATAGATGACTCAGCAGGGGCAACATTTTTAACCTTAGACCCATTGTTTGAGGCTCTAGAGCAGATTCCAGTAGAGTGTCCCAAAACTTTGCAAAATTTGCAGAATTTTGGCAATGATTCATACTGAACCACTTGCTTCAGAACAACCCCATTTGGTAGAAGGATGTCTACCGTACTTTGAAGCGGGCCTAGAAGGTCCACCTCCACCAACACCCTAGCAAAGGATAGTCTAGTTTTGGAGGTAGTGAATTTGTCAGCGTATAACGGCTTACCAAGGCAACTAGCAAGCTTACCTAAACATCCAGAGGTCCAACATTTGAAAGGCAAATTCGGAAATTTAATCCAAACTGGGACTCTGGTCATTTCAGCTGCATCAAAATTAAAGTAC
Organism: Euonymus europaeus; assembly: GCA_963580455.1. NCBI lineage: Eukaryota > Viridiplantae > Streptophyta > Magnoliopsida > Celastrales > Celastraceae > Euonymus > Euonymus europaeus. Next base: position 8,015,919 of record OY756965.1, read on the forward strand.
TCTGACATGGCTTTTAGCATAAGTGGTCTCCCATACACAAGGTAGGGGCCTCCATCCAAGGCAGCCTGTTTATGTTCTTCCTTTAAAAAAGTAAACATAAGCCAGCCACTAGCATGCATGGTTAGAGAGGCAGTGCCATTCCATTTAGTTTTAACCATTTCATTAAGCGCTCTCAACCCTGGAAATCTACCCGCTATATACCCCACTAAACATAATTTCCAATCATCATCCCCTTCCATATCCTCCTCCAAAAAGTGCAGGTTTCCTTGTTAGTTAACTTGGTATGATATGCAAGCCTATGGTGGTCATCTTTCCTATTTTCAGCAAATAAATTTCTCCAGGAAGAGACCATACCTGGCAAAGGCTGTTGAGCAGCTTTTGCAACATGCTCTCCAGGGATGACTGTTGAGGTGCTGCCTCGTTCGAGAACCTGTGCCAGAACCGAAACTGTGCCATTCTTGTTGGTCCCAGCAGCCTCCCCGCCCACTATAATGCTTGAAAGCGTAACTGGTCGCTTCTCATATGTACCTGTATCAACTTGATTTTGCTCCTCCATGTTGAACAAATCAATAAGGGGGGAGGAAGTCCACAAGTCATCTTCTTTAGAGCCAGAGAAGTCCACTTGCTCTTCATGTTCATCGCCAATGGCTGAAACATTCTCATGCTCCATCTCCAAATCCCCAAGCTGGTCCTGAGCTTTAAGCCCCACCACCGTGGATTTCAAAGCCTCTTCCACCCTTCTTTGATTCTGGACAGAGGAATTGGGTTTCACTACTATGTCCTGCAGGTATTCAGCACGGGTTTTTGCCCTTGTAAGCTTCTCATTTGACATCTTCGATTTCTTCGTCTTCCCCATGAAACGCAGACGGCGGAGCCCAACAATAACCAAAACCACCCCAACAAGAAATATCCCGAACCCAGAGAACTCTCAGTGAAACCAAAAATGGAACGCACCAACTCGCGCACCACTGGTAATACCAGCGAACAACCCACAACAACAGCAGGCCCGTTAGCGAACCAGCAAAAGTGTCGGATATGGGGGAAGACGGAACCCAAGCGGAAACCAGATGAACCACAACCAGTTTACGTATCGGACGACCGAGCGGAAAATTCGCGACTCAAACGAGAGCCTAAGACCCCCTAACCTGATTAAGATTGAAGCAGAACCCTCCCCCGTAACGAAATCCGAAATCCCAAACACAAGATCCCCAACTAAGCCCCACTAGGATAGCTCAAAACCCGAACGAACTCAAGAACCCAACGGCGCTACCCTACGGGTACCCAAGACCCCAATCGAATTTGCCTCAAGAAAATAAGACAACCCTAGAATTAGAGTACAAATAAACCCAAGCACCAAACCAGAAACCTAATTCCGACCCCTCAAAGCTCAAGTACCCGTTCTTGTCAACCCACGGGAACCATAGAAACCCAAACGGAATCGCCTAATGAAGTACGAAATTTTTGACTGAGAGAGAACGGAGCAAAAACTAGATGACCCCTACAACCGGAGTACAAGAATCGAAAAACCCAAGTACTCGATTGAGTGCCTAGCTACTAAGGACTTCTTCGTTTCAGGGAAGATTCTTAAGCAAATTAACCATGCCATTATTGCTCTGGTGCCTAAGTCACAAAATACCTCACAAGTGGGGGAGTTTAGACCTATCTCTTGTTGTAATGTGATATATAAGATTATTGCCAAAATTTTGGCGGATAGGCTTGCCAATGTTCTTCCTTCTATAATTAGCCCTGCCCAGAATGCTTTCCTAGGTGGAAGGAGTATGATAGAGAACATTCACTTAGTTCAGGAACTCCTTAGACAATATGGAAGAAAGCGTGCATCTCCTAGATGTATGCTGAAGATTGACTTTCACAAGGCATATGATTCTGTTCAATGGTGCCTTCTTGAGAAATTGTTGACTCGCATAGGGTTTCCTGATAGATTTGTGGGATGGGTTATGCAATGTGTGACCTCTACTGCGTACTCGGTGGCAGTGAATGGGGTGTGGCATGGGTTTTTCATCCGATGTGCAATCACTTGAGGATTTCTCATCTTGCTTTTGCGGATGATATAATCCTCCTCTCTAGGGGAGGGAGTAGGTCAGTGGGAATAATATATCAGGAACTAGTGAAATTTGGGAAAACTTCAGGGTTAAAAATTAATGCTTCAAAATCTGCAATATATTTTGGGGGGGTTGATGATAACACAAGGAGGTCTATCATAACCATCACTGGTTTTGTTGAAGGGAGCTTCCCATTCACTTATCTTGGGGTTCCACTGAATCCCAATCGGTTACTTGTTAATAATCTCCACCCTCTTTTCCAAAAGGTAGAGAGTGTCATTCAGAGTTGGGCAGGGAAAAACTTATCCTATGCAGGCAGGTTAGAATTATTGAGGTCCGTGGTTCAGGGTATTATAACCTTCTGGCTTGCTGTATTTCCAATGTCTTGCCAAGCTCTGGCAAAATTAAAAAAAATGTGTAGGAACTTTCTATGGGGTGGAAACATTAATAGATCAAAGTCTGCTATGGTGCCTTGGAAACTTGTGTGTAGGCCAAAAACTGAGGGTGGTTTAGGATTAGTGGAATTGGAAGCATGGAATAGGAGCTTGCTTTGTAAAACCTTATGGAATATCCAACATAAATCTGATACTTTGTGGATACAATGGGTGAATCATCAATACTTACAGGGTCAAAGTATTTGGGGAGCGGAGGCTGTCCGCACATCTTCCCCTCTGTGGAAATTTCTAATTGGGACTAAGAACCGTATCTTGCAATTGACAGGAGGAGAACTCCTAGCAATTGAAATGGTTAATAGCTGGGTTGTAGATAGTAAGTCATTCACAAGTGGAGCATATTCTTTCTTCAAGACTACGAGTCCCAAAGTCTCTTGGGTTAATGTGGTCTGGGAACCTTGGTCACTTCCTAAGGTTTCCTTTGTGGTTTGGTTGGCCATGTTGCGAAAACTAAAGACTAAGGACAGGATGTCATTCCTGGACATTGAAAAAACATGCAACCTATGTAATCAACAGGACGAGTCTCATGAACATTTATTTTTTGAATGTAATTGGACTGCTGGTTTCTGGGGAGAAATAAAAAAATGGCTGGGGCTTACTAGGAGAATGCTAACCCTTAACTCTGCTATCCGTGGGGTAGATACTAAGCGAAAGGGAGCTGATTTCAGAATGAAAAAAGTTGCTATTGGGCTGGTCATATACCTAATATGGCAAGAGCGAAATAAGAGATTGTTTGAAAATGTATCTAGGAGTGTACAGAGTCTTGTACGTAGATTCCAGATCCTATTTTTTTCAATCTTGTACTTCAATGTGCAAAATATTGAAAGGTTACCACCTTGGCTATTGAACCTCATGGAGGTGAGGGGTTGAAACATGGGGACATGTTGGTGTACTATACAAGGAGGTTGTTTGAGCAGAGTCTGACTGCTTACTGTTACTACTAATGTGTGAGTTATCCTTGCAGATGATTCTTGTTCTCCATACAGGTTTTAAGGTACTCTGGCTGAAGTAGAAAGTTACAATTGTGGGAAATATGAGTGATGTGAGGGGAGGGGGACTGCACTAGCTGTTGCTGGAAGATTGATATTCTTAATGGAGTACACAAAGATGGGAAGTACGAGTGATGTAAGGGGTGGGGGGATGTGATGAAGCTGCTTCATGTGAGGGGGGGGAGGGGAGGGGGGGTCATATATATGTATAGGTCTGGAAAAAAAAATGAATTCCTCTACTATTGGATTACATGGCAGGGAGTTAGTACTATGAAGCTGCTGTGTCTATTTGCAGGGATTGATAAGTCACTGGGAGGCTATACTCGGAGGTGATCTGGTGCATGGAGAAACTGTTTGTGTAATGCAGGAGATGATATGTTTCAAAATTGATAAGTCTCCATCACAAGCTGGAGCTGGCTGCTGTAACTGGTGTAATGAAGGGGTTGCTGTGTACACATGTAACTCTTGTAGGGTGCTCGGGTACAGGATAGTGGAGAGTGTGCTTGCTTGACTGAGGGTGGCCTTATGATGTGCTGAGTGGTACGCTATTATAAGTAGTGACAGTGAAGTGAGGATGTGGGTAAAACACGAGTGAGAGTGTGTGTTAAGTATCATATTCATGGGTGGGAAACACGGGAAACACGAGTGTCTTAGCGGTTATGGGATGCAAAGGGAAACACAGGGAATGGGTGGGAGGTCTATTTTACTAACCTCTTCTTGCTTTGCAGGTCATGCTTGGGGCTCAAGTAACTGTTGGTGGTGCTGCTGTTTTGAACTAACGAATGCTTGGTACTTCATGCAATATGGAGAACATGAGCTGCTAGGGAAAACAGTGCTGCTGTGATTCTTGTTCTTGTGGTTGCTACTACAATTTTTCAAGATGTTACTGGAATAACCTCTACTGACTAGCTACTTGGTGTATGCTGTTGATTTAATACTGGGGAGTTGGTGGCCTTCATACATTACATTGGTTATTGTTATTAACCTCTACTGGCCTGCTGCTGTTCTTGGGAGCTGCTGGTTGTTCTTTGATGGCTGTTATGTTCTTGCTGTATGGTCTGTAAAGGCTGCCTTCTTGCAGAAATTAATTCTGGAAAATATGTGATATATGGAGACAAGGGGCTGTTGTTTGGTTTTATTTAGGTGCTGCAGGTAGTTCTTGGAGTGGTTCGATTATGGTGCAACTGTAGTCTTGTGCTGCTGCTTTCTTTTCTGCATGTATTATTAGGAGGCTTCTGTGCTTGCTTGAATGTATGTAGGGGACCGGTTATGCCACTGGATGATGCTAAAGATGCTGGGTGCTTAAGCTGCGAATGCTCAAGTCATGTGCTGGAGCTGTTGGTTGATGCCATTTTGCCATTGCCTCATTGACGCCCTGCCTAGGTCTTGCTACTGCATGAACTGCCTTAACCTGGAAGTGTTGTCTAAGGTTTACAATTTCATGTTTTTTAAGCAGGAGCTGCTTGTATGGAGACAAGGGGCTGTCTGATGATGCCCATGATTATTGGAGTGCTTTTTGCTGGACATGAGCCCTAATACATGACGCTGCTAGATTTAACTGGGCATAAATATGTTGTATAATTGGTACAAATATTTTGTAGCCTTACTGTTATCATGGCTTGTTGAAAGATTGTGTAGCCTTGCTGTTATCTTGGCTTGTTCTTATTATTGTGGGTTATTTATTTTAAATATAACGCTATGTTGCTATTATATGGGTCAAACACTAAACCTAGGAATCTGGCCTATTTATTAGGCCACTTAATAGGTTTTCTGGTATTGGTTCTGGGGGGAATGTCCTCTGGACCTTGGTTTTGCTGGATTGTTCCAGATTGTAATTTTTTTGAACAGTAAATATACTTACATCTTCTGACCAAAAAAAAAAGTGTACACGGAGCAACTTTGATGGTCCGAAGTTGCTCTACTCTCTCTATGAAGAAGTTTTCAATGGTTTTGTCCATTTGTAATGGAAAGTTTTTGTTTTGACATCGAAATAATCTAGGATGCTTATACTCGTAAAATTAGACATAGAAGAACAATGAAAAGTGTACACCGAGCATGTTTGATGGTGCGAAGTTGCTCAACTCTCTCTGTGGAGGAGTTTTTAACGATTTTGTCCATTTCTCATAGAAAGTTGGTGTTTTGGCATCGAAATTATCTCGGAAGCTTATACTCGTTAAATTCGTCATAGAAGAACAATAAAAAGTGTACACTGAGCAACTTTGATGGTCCGAAGTTGCTCAACTCTCTCTATTTAGGAGCTTTTAACGGTTTTGTCCATTTGTAATAGAAAGTTGGTGTTTTGGCATCGAAATAATCTACGAAGCTTATACTCGTAAAATTTGACATAGAAGAACAATAAAAAGTGTACACCGAGCAACTTTGATGGTCCGAAGTTGCTCAACTCTCTCTATTTAGAAGCTTTTAACGGTTTTGTCCATTTGTCATAGAAAGTTGGTGTTTTGGCATCGAAATAATCACGGAAGCTTATACTCGTTAAAATTATCATAGAAGAACAATAAAAAGTGTACACCGAGCGTTTTTGATGGGCCGAAGTTGCTCAACTCTCTCTGTGTAAGAGCTTTTAACGATTTTGTCCATTTCTCATAGAAAGTTGGTGTTTTGGCATCGAAATAATCTCGGATGCTTGTACTCGTAAAATTTGACAAAGAAGAACAATAAAAAGTGTACACGGAGCAACTTTGACGGTCCGAAGTTGCTCAACTCTCTTTATGTAGGTCCTTTTAACGGTTTTGTCAATTTGTCATAGAAAGTTGGTGTTTTGGCATGGAAATAATCTCAGAAGCTTATACTCGTTAAATTTGTCATAGAAGAACAATAAAAAGAGTACACCGAGCAACTTTGATGGTCCGAAGTTGCTCAACGCTCTCTATGGAGGAGCTTTTAACGGTTTTATTTATTTGTCATTGAAAGTTGGTGTTTTGGCATCGAAATAATCTCGGAAGATTATACTCGAAGAATTTAACATTGAAGAAAGTGTACACTGAGCAACTTCGATGGTCCGAAGTTGCTCAACTCTCTCTATTTAGGTGCTTTTAACGGTTTTGTCCATTTGTAATAGAAAGTTGTTATTTTGGCATCGAAATAATCTCGGAAGCTTATACTCGAAGAATTTAACATAGAAGAACAATAAAAAGTGTACACCGAGCAAGTTTGATGGTCCGAAGTTGCTCAACTCTCTCTATTTAGAAGCTTTTAACGGTTTTGTCCATTTGTCATAGAAAGTTGGTGTTTTGGCATCGAAATAATCTCGGAAGCTTATACTCGTTAAATTTATCATAGAAGAACAATAAAAATTTTACACCGAGCATTTTTGATGGGCCGAAGTTGCTCAACTCTCTCTGTGGAAGAGCTTTTAACGATTTTGTCCATTTCTCATAGAAAGTTGGTGTTTTGCCATCAAAATAATCTCGGATGCTTATACTCGTAAAATTTGACATAGAAGAACAATAAAAAGTGTACACGGAGCAACTTTGATGGTCCGAAGTTGCTCAACTCTCTTTATGGTGGAGCTTTTAACGGTTTTGTCCATTTGTTATAGAAAGTTGGTCTTTTGGCATCGAAATAATCTCGGAAGCTTATATTCGTAAAATTTGACATAGAAGAACAATAAAAAGGGTACACCGAGCAACTTTGATATTCCGACGTTGCTCAACTCTCTGTATAGTGTTGCTTTTAACGGTTATGTCCATTCATAATTGAAAGTTGTTGTTTTGACATCGCAATAATCTAGGATGCTTATACTCGTAAAATTAGACATAGGAAAACAATAAAAAGTGTACACCGAGCATGTTTGATGGTCCGATGTTGATCAACTCTCTCTATGAAGAAGTTTTCAATGGTTTTGTCCATTTGTCATAGAAAATTGGTGTTTTGACATCGAAATAATCTAGGATGCTTATACTCGTAAAATTGGACATAGAAGAACAATGAAAAGTGTACACCGAGCATGTTTGATGGTGCGAAGTTGCTCAACTCTCTCTGTGGAGGAGTTTTTAACGATTTTGTCCATTTCTCATAGAAAGTTGGTGTTTTGGCATCGAAATAATCTCGTAAGCTTATACTCGTTAAATTTATCATAGAAGAACAATAAAAAGTGTACACCGAGCATTTTTGATGGGCCGAAGTTGCTCAACACTCTCTATTTGGGAGCTTTTAACGGTTTTGTCCATTTGTAATAGAAAGTTGGTGTTTTGGCATCGAAATAATCAACGAAGCTTATACTCGTAAAATTTGACATAGAAGAACAATAAAAAGTGTACACCGAGCAACTTTGATGGTCCGAAGTTGCTCAACTCTCTCTATTTGGGAGCTTTTAACGGTTTTGTCCATTTGTCGTAGAAAGTTGGTGTTTTGGCATCGAAATAGTCTCGGAAGCTTATACTCGTTAAATTTATCATAGAAGAACAATAAAAAGTGTACACCGAGCATTTTTGATGGGCCGAAGTTGCTCAACTCTCTATGTGGAAGTGTTTTTAACGATTTTGTCCATTTCTCATAGAAAGTTGGTGTTTTGGCATCGAAATAATCTCGGATGCTTATACTCGTAAAATTTGACATAGAAGAACAATAAAAAGTATACACGGAGCAACTTTGATGGTCCAAAGTTGCTCAACTCTCTTTATGGTGGAGCTTTTAAGGGTTTTGTCCATTTGTCATAGAAAGTTGATCTTTTGGCATCGAAATAATCTCGGAAGCTTATATTCGTAAAATTTGATATAGAAGAACAATAAAAAGGGTACACTGAGCAACTTTGATATTCCGACGTTACTCAACTCTCCGTATAGTGTTGCTTTTATCGGTTATGTCCATTCATAATTGAAAGTTGTTGTTTTGACATCGAAATAATCTAGGATGCTTATACTCGTAAAATTAGACATAGAAAAATAATAAAAAGTGTACACCGAGCATGTTTGATGGTTTGAAGTTGCTCAACACTCTCTGTGGTGGAGCTTTTAATGATTTTGTCCATTTCTCATAGAAAGTTGGTGTTTTGGCATCGAAATAATCTCGGATGCTTATACTCGTAAAATTTGACATAGAAGAACAATAAAAAGTGTACACGGAGCGACTTTGATGGTCCGAAGTTGCTCTACTCTCTCTATGAAGAAGTTTTCAATGGTTTTGTCCATTTGTAATGGAAAGTTTTTGTTTTGACATCGAAATAATCTAGGATGCTTATACTCGTAAAATTAGACATAGAAGAACAATGAAAAGTGTACACCGAGCATGTTTGATGGTGCGAAGTTGCTCAACTCTCTCTGTGGAGGAGTTTTTAACGATTTTCTCCATTTCTCATAGAAAGTTGGTGTTTTGGCATCGAAATAATCTCGGAAGCTTATACTCGTTAAATTTGTCATAGAAGAACAATAAAAAGTGTACACTGAGCAACTTTGATGGTCCGAAGTTGCTCAACTCTCTCTATTTAGGAGCTTTTAACGGTTTTGTCCATTTGTAATAGAAAGTTGGTGTTTTGGAATCAAAATAATCTACGAAGCTTATACTCGTAAAATTTGACAGAGAAGAACAAAAAAAAGTGTACACCGAGCAACTTTGATGGTCCGAAGTTGCTCAACTCTCTCTATTTAGAAGGTTTTAATGGTTTTGTCCGTTTGTCATAGAAAGTTGGTGTTTTGGCATCGAAATAATCACGGAAGCATATACTCGTTAAATTTATCATAGAAGAACAATAAAAAGTGTACACCGAGCATTTTTGATGGGCCGAAGTTGCTCAACTCTCTCTGTGTAAGAGCTTTTAACGATTTTGTCCATTTCTCATAGAAAGTTGGTGTTTTGGCATCGAAATAATCTCGGATGCTTATACTCGTAAAATTTGACAAAGAAGAACAATAAAAAGTGTACACGGAGCAACTTTGACGGTCCGAAGTTGCTCAACTCTCTTTATGTAGGTCCTTTTAACGGTTTTGTCAATTTGTCATAGAAAGTTGGTGTTTTGGCATGGAAATAATCTCAGAAGCTTATACTCGTTAAATTTGTCATAGAAGAACAATAAAAAGAGTACACCGAGCAACTTTGATGGTCCGAAGTTGCTCAACGCTCTCTATGGAGGAGCTTTTAACGGTTTTATTTATTTGTCATTGAAAGTTGGTGTTTTGGCATCGAAATAATCTCGGAAGCTTATACTCGAAGAATTTAACATTGAAGAAAGTGTACACTGAGCAACTTCGATGGTCCGAAGTTGCTCAACTCTCTCTATTTAGGTGCTTTTAACGGTTTTGTCCATTTGTAATAGAAAGTTGTTATTTTGGCATCGAAATAATCTCGGAAGCTTATACTCGAAGAATTTAACATAGAAGAACAATAAAAAGTGTACACCGAGCAAGTTTGATGGTCCGAAGTTGCTCAACTCTCTCTATTTAGAAGCTTTTAACGGTTTTGTCCATTTGTCATAGAAAGTTGGTGTTTTGCATCGAAATAATCTCGGAAGCTTATACTCGTTAAATTTATCATAGAAGAACAATAAAAATTTTACACCGAGCAACTTTGATGGGCCGAAGTTGCTCAACTCTCTCTGTGGAAGAGCTTTTAACGATTTTGTCCATTTCTCATAGAAAGTTGGTGTTTTGCCATCAAAATAATCTCGGATGCTTATACTCGTAAAATTTGACATAGAAGAACAATAAAAAGGGTACACGGAGCAACTTTGATGGTCCGAAGTTGCTCAACTCTCTTTATGGTGGAGCTTTTAACGGTTTTGTCCATTTGTTATAGAAAGTTGGTCTTTTGGCATCGAAATAATCTCGGAAGCTTATATTCGTAAAATTTGACATAGAAGAACAATAAAAAGGGTACACCGAGCAACTTTGATATTCCGACGTTGCTCAACTCTCTGTATAGTGTTGCTTTTAACGGTTATGTCCATTCATAATAGAAAGTTGTTGTTTTGACATCGAAATAATCTAGGATGCTTATACTCGTAAAATTAGACATAGGAAAACAATAAAAAGTGTACACCGAGCATGTTTGATGGTCCGAAGTTGATCAACTCTCTCTATGAAGAAGTTTTCAATGGTTTTGTCCATTTGTCATAGAAAATTGGTGTTTTGACATCGAAATAATCTAGGATGCTTATACTCGTAAAATTGGACATAGAAGAACAATGAAAAGTGTACACCGAGCATGTTTGATGGTGCGAAGTTGCTCAACTCTCTCTGTGGAGGAGTTTTTAACGATTTTGTCCATTTCTCATAGAAAGTTGGTGTTTTGGCATCGAAATAATCTCGTAAGCTTATACTCGTTAAATTTATCATAGAAGAACAATAAAAAGTGTACACCGAGCATTTTTGATGGGCCGAAGTTGCTCAACACTCTCTATTTAGGAGCTTTTAACGGTTTTGTCCATTTGTAATAGAAAGTTGGTGTTTTGGCATCGAAATAATCAACGAAGCTTATACTCGTAAAATTTGACATAGAAGAACAATAAAAAGTGTACACCGAGCAACTTCGATGGTCCGAAGTTGCTCAACTCTCTCTATTTGGGAGCTTTTAACGGTTTTGTCCATTTGTCGTAGAAAGTTGGTGTTTTGGCATCGAAATAATCTCGGAAGCTTATACTCGTTAAATTTATCATAGAAGAACAATAAAAAGTGTACACCGAGCATTTTTGATGGGCCGAAGTTCCTCAACTCTCTATGTGGAAGTGTTTTTAACGATTTTGTCCATTTCTCATAGAAAGTTGGTGTTTTGGCATCGAAATAATCTCGGATGCTTATACTCGTAAAATTTGACATAGAAGAACAATAAAAAGTATACACGGAGCAACTTTGATGGTCCAAAGTTGCTCAACTCTCTTTATGGTGGAGCTTTTAAGGGTTTTGTCCATTTGTCATAGAAAGTTGATCTTTTGGCATCGAAATAATCTCGGAAGCTTATATTCGTAAAATTTGATATAGAAGAACAATAAAAAGGGTACACTGAGCAACTTTGATATTCCGACGTTACTCAACTCTCCGTATAGTGTTGCTTTTATCGGTTATGTCCATTCATAATTGAAAGTTGTTGTTTTGACATCGAAATAATCTAGGATGCTTATACTCGTAAAATTAGACATAGAAAAATAATAAAAAGTGTACACCGAGCATGTTTGATGGTTTGAAGTTGCTCAACACTCTCTGTGGTGGAGCTTTTAATGATTTTGTCCATTTCTCATAGAAAGTTGGTGTTTTGGCATCGAAATAATCTCGGATGCTTATACTCGTAAAATTTGACATAGAAGAACAATAAAAAGTGTACACGGAGCGACTTTGATGGTCCGAAGTTGCTCTACTCTCTCTATGAAGAAGTTTTCAATGGTTTTGTCCATTTGTAATGGAAAGTTTTTGTTTTGACATCGAAATAATCTAGGATGCTTATACTCGTAAAATTAGACATAGAAGAACAATGAAAAGTGTACACCGAGCATGTTTGATGGTGCGAAGTTGCTCAACTCTCTCTGTGGAGGAGTTTTTAACGATTTTCTCCATTTCTCATAGAAAGTTGGTGTTTTGGCATCGAAATAATCTCGTAAGCTTATACTCGTTAAATTTATCATAGAAGAACAATAAAAAGTGTACACCGAGCATTTTTGATGGGCCGAAGTTGCTCAACACTCTCTATTTAGGAGCTTTTAACGGTTTTGTCCATTTGTAATAGAAAGTTGGTGTTTTGGAATCGAAATAATCTACGAAGCTTATACTCGTAAAATTTGACAGAGAAGAACAATAAAAAGTGTACACCGAGCAACTTTGATGGTCCGAAGTTGCTCAACTCTCTTTATGTAGGTGCTTTTAACGGTTTTGTCAATTTGTCATAGAAAGTTGGTGTTTTGGCATCGAAATAATCTCAGAAGCTTATACTCGTTAAATTTGTCATAGAAGAACAATAAAAAGAGTACACCGAGCAACTTTGATGGTCCGAAGTTGCTCAACTCTCTTTATGTAGGTGCTTTTAACGGTTTTGTCAATTTGTCATAGAAAGTTGGTGTTTTGGCATCGAAATAATCTCAGAAGCTTATACTCGTTAAATTTGTCATAGAAGAACAATAAAAAGAGTACACCGAGCAACTTTGATGGTCCGAAGTTGCTCAACTCTCTCTATGGAGGAGCTTTTAACGGTTTTATTTATTTGTCATAGAAAGTTGGTGTTTTGGCATCGAAATAATCTCGGAAGCTTATACTCGAAGAATTTAACATTGAAGAACAATAAAAAGTGTACACTGAGCAACTTTGATGGTCCGAAGTCGCTCAACTCTCTCTATTTAAGTGCTTTTAACGGTTTTGTCCATTTGTAATAGAAAGTTGTTATTTTGGCATCGAAATAATCTCGGAAGCTTATACTCGAAGAATTTAACATAGAAGAACAATAAAAAGTGTACACCGAGCAAGTTTGATGGTCCGAAGGTGCTCAACTCTCTCTATTTAGAAGCTTTTAACGGTTTTGTCCATTTGTCATAGAAAGTTGGTGTTTTGGCATCGAAATAATCTCGGAAGCTTATACTCATTAAATTTATCATAGAAGAACAATAAAAATTGTACACCGAGCATTTTTGATGGGCCGAAGTTGCTCAACTCTCTCTGTGGAAGAGCTTTTAACGATTTTGTCCATTTCTCATAGAAAGTTGGTGTTTTGGCATCAAAATAATCTCGGATGCTTATACTCGTAAAATTTGACATAGAAGAACAATCAAAAGTGTACACGGAGCAACTTTGATGGTCCGAAGTTGCTCAACTCTCTTTATGGTGGAGCTTTTAACGGTTTTGTCCATTTGTTATAGAAAGTTGGTCTTTTGGCATCGAAATAATCTCGGAAGCTTATATTCATAAAATTTGACATAGAAGAACAATAAAAAGGGTACACCGAGCAACTTTGATATTCCGACGTTGCTCAACTCTCTGTATAGTGTTGCTTTTAACGGTTATGTCCATTCATAATTGAAAGTTATTGTTTTGACATCGAAATAATCTAGGATGCTTATACTCGTAAAATTAGACATAGAAAAACAATAAAAAGTGTACACCGAGCATGTTTGATGGTCCGAAGTTGATCAACTCTCTCTATGAAGAAGTTTTCAATGGTTTTGTCCATTTGTAATGGAAAGTTTTTGTTTTGACATCGAAATAATCTAGGATGCTTATACTCGTAAAATTGGACATAGAAGAACAATGAAAAGTGTACACCGAGCATGTTTGATGGTGCGAAGTTGCTCAACTCTCTCTGTGGAGGAGTTTTTAACGATTTTGTCCATTTCTCATAGAAAGTTGGTGTTTTGGCATCGAAATAATCTCGTAAGCTTATACTCGTTAAATTTGTCATAGAAGAACAATAAAAAGTGTACACCGAGCATTTTTGATGGGCCGAAGTTGCTCAACACTCTCTATTTGGGAGCTTCTAACGGTTTTGTCCATTTGTAATAGAAAGTTGGTGTTTTGGCATCGAAATAATCTCAGAAGCTTATACTCGTTAAATTTGTCATAGAAGAAAAATAAAAAGAGTACACCGAGCAACTTTGATGGTCCGAAGTTGCTCAACTCTCTCTATGGAGGAGCTTTTAACGGTTTTATTTATTTGTAATAGAAAGTTGGTGTTTTGGCATCGAAATATTCAACGAAGCTTATACTCGTAAAATTTGACATAGAAGAACAATAAAAAGTGTACACCGAGCAACTTTGATGGTCCGAAGTTGCTCAACTCTCTCTATTTGGAGGCTTTTAACGATTTTGTCCATTTGTCATAGAAAGTTGGTGTTTTGGCATCGAGATAATCTCGGAAACTTATACTCGTTAAATTTATCATAGAAAAACAATAAAAAGTGTACACCGAGCATTTTTGATGCGCCGAAGTTGCTCAACTCTCTCTGTGGAAGAGCTTTTAACGATTTTGTTGATTTCTCATATAGAGTTGGTGTTTTGGCATCGAAATAATCTCGGATGCTTATACTCGTAAAATTTGACATAGAAGAACAATAAAAAGTGTACACGGAGCAACTTTGATGGTCCGAAGTTGTTCAACTCTCATTACGGAGATGCTTTTAACGGTTTTGTCCATTTGTCATAAAAAGTTGGTGTTTTGGCATCGAAATAATCTCGGAAGCTTATACTCGTTAAATTTGTCATAGAAGAACAATAAAAATTGTACACTGAGCAACTTTGTTGGTCCGAAGTTGCTCAACTCTCTCTATTTAGGAGCTTTTAAAGGTTTTGTCCATTTGTAATAGAAAGTTGTTGTTTTGGCATCGAAATAATCTACGAAACTTATACTCGTAAAATTTGACATAGAAGAACAATAAAAAGTGTACACCGAGCAACTTTGATGGTCCGAAGTTGCTCAACTCTCTCTATTTAGAAGCTTTTAACGGTTTTGTCCATTTGTCATAGAAAGTTGGTGTTTTGGCATCGAAATAATCACGGAAGCTTATACTCGTTAAATTTATTATAGAAGAACAATAAAAAGTGTACACCGAGCATTTTTGATGGGCCGAAGTTGCTCAACTCTCTCTGTGTAAGAGCTTTTTACGATTTTGTCCATTTCTCATAGAAAGTTGGTGTTTTGGCATCGCAATAATCTCGGATGCTTATACTCGTAAAATTTGACATAGAAGAACAATAAAAGGTGTACACGGAGCAACTTTGATGGTCCGAAGTTGCTCAACTCTCTTTATGTAGGTGCTTTTAACGGTTTTGTCAATTTGTCATAGAAAGTTGGTGTTTTGGCATCGAAATAATCTCAGAAGCTTATAATCGTTAAATTTGTCATAGAAGAACAATAAAAAGAGTACACCGAGCAACTTTTATGGTCCGAAGTTGCTCAACTCTATCTATTTAGGAGCTTTTAACGGTTTTGTCCATTTGTAATAGAAAGTTGTTAGTTTGGCATCGAAATAATCTACGAAGCTTATACTCGTAAAATTTGACATAGAAGAACAATAAAAAGTGTACACCGAGCAACTTTGATGGTCCGAAGTTGCTCAACTCTCTCTATTTGGGAGCTTTTAACGGTTTTATCCATTAGTCGGAGAAAGTTGGTGTTTTGGCATCGAAATAATCTCGGAAGCTTATACTCGAAGAATTTAACATTGAAGAACAATAAAAAGTGTACACTGAGCAACTTCGATGGTCCGAAGTTGCTCAACTCTCTCTATTTAGGTGCTTTTAACGGTTTTGTCAATTTGTAATAGAAAGTTGTTATTTTGGCATCGAAATAATCTCGGAAGCTTAAACTCGAAGAATTTAACATAGAAGAACAATAAAAAGTGTACACCGAGCAAGTTTGATGGTCCGAAGTTGCTCAACTCTCTCTATTTAGAAGCTTTTAACGGTTTTGTCCATTTGTCATAGAAAGTTGGTGTTTTGGTATCGAAATAATCTCGGAAGCTTATACTCGTTAAATTTATCATAGAAGAACAATAAAAATTGTACACCGAGCATTTTTGATGTGCCGAAGTTGCTCAACTCTCTCTGTGGAAGAGCTTTTAACGATTTTGTCCATTTCTCATAGAAAGTTCGTGTTTTGGCATCAAAATAATCTCGGATGCTTATACTCGTAAAATTTGACATAGAAGAACAAAAAAAAGTGTACACGGAGCTACTTTGACGGTCCGAAGTTGCTCAACTCTCTTTATGGTGGAGCTTTTAACGGTTTTGTCCATTTGTTATAGAAAGTTGGTCTTTTGGCATCGAAATAATCTCGGAAGCTTATATTCGTAAAATTTGACATAGATGAACAATAAAAACGGTACACTGAGCAACTTTGATATTCCGACGTTGCTCAACTCTCTGTATAGTGTTGCTTTTAACGGTTATGTCCATTCATAATTGAAAGTTGTTGTTTTGACATCGAAATAATCTAGGATGCTTATACTCGTAAAATTAGACATAGAAAAACAATAAAAAGTGTACACCGAGCATGTTTGATGGTCCGAAGTTGATCAACTCTCTCTATGAAGAAGTTTTCAATGGTTTTGTCCATTTGTAATGGAAATTTTTTGTTTTGACATCGAAATAATCTAGGATGCTTATACTCGTAAAATTGAACATTAGAAGAACAATGAAAAGTGTACACCGAGCATGTTTGATGGTGCGAAGTTGCTCAACTCTCTCTGTGGAGGAGTTTTTAACGATTTTGTCCATTTCTCATAGAAAGTTGGCGTTTTGGCATCGAAATAATCTCGGAAGCTTATACTCGTTAAATTTGTCATAGAAGAACAATAAAAAGTGTACACTGAGCAAGTTTGATGGTCCGAAGTTGCTCAACTCTCTCTATTTAGGAGCTTTTAACGGTTTTGTCCATTTGTAATAGAAAGTTGGTGTTTTGGCATCGAAATAATCTACGAAGCTTATACTCATAAAATTTGACATAGAAGAACAATAAAAAGTGTACACCGAGCAACTTTGATGCTCCGAAGTTGCTCAACTCTCTCTATTTAGAAGCTTTTAACGGTTATGTCCTTTCATAATTGAAAGTTGTTGTTTTGACATCGAAATAATATAGGATGCTTATACTCGTAAAATTAGACATAGAAAAATAATAAAAAGTGTACACCGAGCATGTTTGATGGTCCGAAGTTGCTCAACTCTCTCAGTGGAGGAGCATTTAATGATTTTGTCCATTTCTCATAGAAAGTTGGTGTTTTGGCATTGAAATAATCTCGGATGCTTATACTCGTAAAATTTGACATAGAAGAACAATGAAAAGTGTACACCGAGCATGTTTGATGGTGCGAAGTTGCTCAACTCTCTTTGTGGAGGAGTTTTTAACGATTTTGTCTATTTCTCATAGAAAGTTGGCGTTTTGGCATCGAAATAATCTCGGAAGCTTATACTGGTTAAATTTGTCATAGAAGAACAATAAAAAGTGTACACTGAGCAACTTTGATGGTCCGAAGTTGCTCAACTCTCTCTATTTAGGAGCTTTTAACGGTTTTGTCCATTTGTAATAGAAAGTTGGTGTTTTGGCATCGAAATAATCTACGAAGCTTATACTCATAAAATTTGACATAGAAGAACAATAAAAAGTGTACACCGAGCAACTTTGATGCTCCGAAGTTGCTCAACTCTCTCTATTTAGAAGCTTTTAACGGTTATGTCCTTTCATAATTGAAAGTTGTTGTTTTGACATCGAAATAATCTAGGATGCTTATACTCGTAAAATTAGACATAGAAAAACAATAAAAAGTGTAAACCGAGCATGTTTGATGGTCCGAAGTTGCTCAACTCTCTCAGTGGAGGAGCTTTTAATGATTTTGTCCATTTCTCATAGAAAGTTGGTGTTTTGGCATTGAAATAATCTCGGATGCTTATACTCGTAAAATTTGACATAGAAGAACAATAAAAAGTGTACACGGAGCAACTTTGATGGTCTGAAGTTGCTCAACTCTCTTTATGGTGGAGCTTTTAACGGTTTTGTCCATTTGTTATAGAAAGTTGGTCTTTTGGCATCGAAATAATCTCGGAAGCTTATATTCGTAAAATTTGACATATAAGAACAATAAAAAGGGTACACCGAGCAACTTTGATATTCCGACGTTGCTCAACTCTCTGTATAGTCTTGCTTTTAACGGTTATGTCCATTCATAATTGAAAGTTGTTGTTTTGACATCGAAATAATCTAGGATGCTTATACTCGTAAAATTAGACATAGAAAAACAATAAAATGTGTACACCGAGCATGTTTGATGGTCCGAAGTTGCTCAACTCTCTCAGTGGAGGAGCTTTTAGTGATTTTGTCCATTTCTCATAGAAAGTTGGTGTTTTGGCATTGAAATAATCTCGGATGCTTATACTCGTAAAATTTGACATAGAAGAATAATAAAAAGTGTACACGGAGCAACTTTGATGGTCGACGTTGCTCAACTCTCTCTATGAAGAAGTTTTCAATGGTTTTGTCCATTTGAAATGGAAAGTTTTTGTTTTGACATCGAAATACTCTAGGATGCTTATACTCGTAAAATTGGACATAGAAGAACAATCAAAAGTGTACACCGAGCATGTTTGATGGTGCGAAGTTGCTCAACTCTCTCTGTGGAGGAGTTTTTAACGATTTTGTCCATTTTCTCATAGAAAGTTGGTGTTTTGGCATCGAAATAATCTCGGAAGCTTATACTCGTTAAATTTATCATAGAAGAACAATAAAAGTGTACACCGAACATTTTTGATGGGCCGAAGTTGCTCAACACTCTCTATTTGGGAGCTTTTAACGGTTTTGTCCATTTTTAATAGAAAGTTGGTGTTTTGGCATCGAAATAATCAACGAAGCTTATACTCGTAAAATTTGACATAGAAGAACAATAAAAAGTGTACACCGAGCAACTTTTATGGTCCGAAGTTGCTCAACTCTCTCTATTTGGAGGCTTTTAACGGTTTTGTCAATTTGTCATAGAAAGTTAATGTTTTGGCATCGAAATAATCTCGGAAGCTTATACTCGTTAAATTTATCATAGAAAAACAATAAAAAGTGTACCCCGAGCATTTTTGATGGGCCGAAGTTGCTCAACTCTCTCTGTGGAAGAGCTTTTAACGATTTTGTTCATTTCTCATAGAGAGTTGGTGTTTTGGCATCGAAATAATCTCGGATGGTTATACTCGTAAAATTTGACATAGAAGAACAATAAAAAGTGTACACGGAGCAACTTTGATGGTCCGAAGTTTTTAAACTCTCATTATGGAGGTGCTTTTAACGGTTATGTCCATTTGTCATAGAAAGTTGGTGTTTTGGTATCGAAATAATCTCGGAAGCTTATACTCGTTAAATTTGTCATAGAAGAACCGTAAAAAGAGCACATCGAGCAACTTTGATGGTCCGAAGTTGCACAACTCTCTCTATGGAGGAGCTTTTAACGGTTTTATTTATTTGTCATAGAAAGTTGGTGTTTTGGCATCGAAATAATCTCGGAAGCTTATACTCGAAGAATTTAACATAGAAGAACAATAAAAAGTGTACACTAAGAAACTTTGATGGTCCGAAGTTGCTCAACTCTCTCTATTTAGGAGCTTTTAACGGTTTTGTCCATTTGTAATAGAAAGTTGTTATTTTGGCATCAAAATAATCTACGAAGCTTATACTCAAAAATTTGACATAGAAGAACAATAAAAAGTGTACACCGAGCAACTTTGATGGTCCGAAGTTGCTCAACTCTCTCTATTTGGGAGCTTTTAACGGTTTTGTCCATTTGTCGTAGAAAGTTGATGTTTTGGCGTCGAAATAATCTCGGAAGCTTATACTCGTTAAATTTATCATAGAAGAACAATAAAAAGTGTACACCGAGCATTTTTGATGGGCCGAAGTTGCTCAACTATCTCTGTGGAAGTGCTTTTAACGATTTTGTCCATTTCTCATAGAAAATTGGTGTTTTGGCATCGAAAGAATCTCGGAATCTTATACTCGTAAAATTGGACATAGAAGAACAATGAAAAGTGTACACCGAGCATGTTTGATGGTGCGAAGTTGCTCAACTCTCTCTGTGGAGGAGTTTTTAACGATTTTGTCCATTTCTCATAGAAAGTTGGTGTTTTGGCATCAAAATAATCTCGGAAGTTTTACTCGTTAAATTTTTCGTAGAAGAACAATAAAAAGTGTACACCGAGCATTTTTGATTGGCGGAAGTTGCTCAACACTCTCTATTTGGGAGCTTTTAACGGTTTTGTCCATTTGTAATAGAAAGTTGTTGTTTTGGCATCGAAATAATCAACGAAGCTTATACTCGTAAAATTTGACATAGAAGAACAATAAAAAGTGTACACCGAGCAACTTTGATGGTCCGAAGTTGCTCAACTCTCTCTATTTCGAGGCTTTTAACGGTTTTGTCCATTTGTCATAAAAAGTTGGTGTTTTGGCATGGAAATAATCTCGGAAGCTTGTACTCGTTAAATTTGTCATAGAAGAATAATAAAAAGTGTACACGGAGCCACTTTGATGGTCCGAAGTTGCTCAACTCTCTCTATGAAGAAGTTTTCAATGGTTTTGTGCATTTGTAATGGAAAGTTTTTGTTTTGACATCGAAATAATCTAGGATGCCTATACTCGTAAAATTGGACATAGAAGAACAATCAAAAGTGTACACCGAGCATGTTTGATGGTGCGAAGTTGCTCAACTCTCTCTGTGGAGGAGTTTTTAACGATTTTGTCCATTTCTCATAGAAAGTTGGCGTTTTGGCATCGAAATAATCTCGGAATCTTATACTCGTTAAATTTGTCATAGAAGAACAATAAAAAGTGTACACTGAGAAACTTTGATGGTCCGAAGTTGCTCAACTCTCTCTATTTAGGAGCTTTTAACGGTTTTGTCCATTTGTAATAGAAAGTTGGTGTTTTGGCATCGAAATAATCTACGAAGCTTATACTCATAAAATTTGACATAGAAGAACAATAAAAAGTGTACACCGAGCAATTTTGATGCTCCGAAGTTGCTCAACTCTCTCTATTTAGAAGCTTTTAACGGTTATGTCCTTTCATAATTGAAAGTTGTTGTTTTGACATCGAAATAATCTAGGATGCTTATACTCGAAAAATTGGACATAGAAAAACAATAAAAAGTGTACACCGAGCATGTTTGATGGTCCGAAGTTGCTCAACTCTCTCAGTGGAGGAGCTCTTAATGATTTTGTCCATTTCTCATAGAAAGTTGGTGTTTTGGCATTGAAATAATCTCGGATGCTTATACTCGTAAAATTTGACATAGAAGAACAATAAAAAGTGTACACGGAGCAACTTTGATGGTCCGAAGTTGCTCAACTCTCTTTATGGTGGAGCTTTTAACGGTTTTGTCCATTTGTTATAGAAAGTTGGTCTTTTGGCATCGAAATAATCTCGGAAGCTTATATTCATAAAATTTGACATATAAGAACAATAAAAAGGGTACACCGAGCAACTTTGATATTCCGACGTTGCTCAACTCTCTGTATAGTGTTGCTTTTAACGGTTATGTCCATTCATAATTGAAAGTTGTTGTTTTGACATCGAAATAATCTAGGATGCTTATACTCGTAAAATTAGACATAGAAAAACAATAAAAAGTGTACACCGAGCATGTTTGATGGTCCGAAGTTGCTCAACTCTCTCAGTGGAGGAGCTTTTAGTGATTTTGTCCATTTCTCAAAGAAAGTTGGTGTTTTGGCATTGAAATAATCTCGGATGCTTATACTCGTAAAATTTGACATAGAAGAATAATAAAAAGTGTACACGGAGCAACTTTGATGGTCCGAAGTTGCTCAACTCTCTCTATGAAGAAGTTTTCAATGGTTTTGTCCATTTGCAATGGAAAGTTTTTGTTTTGACATCGAAATAATCTAGGATGCTTATACTCGTAAAATTGGACATAGAAGAACAATCAAAAGTGTACACCGAGCATGTTTGATGGTCCGAAGTTGCTCAACTCTCTCAGTGGAGGAGTTTTTAATGATTTTGTCCATTTCTCATAGCAAGTTGGTGTTTTGGCATTGAAATAATCTCGGATGCTTATACTCGTAAAATTTGACATAGAAGAACAATAAAAAGTGTACACGGAGCAACTTTGATGGTCAGAAGTTGCTCAACTCTCTTTATGGTGGAGCTTTTAACGGTTTTGTCCATTTGTTATAGAAAGTTGGTCTTTTGGCATCGAAATAATCTCGGAAGCTTATATTCATAAAATTTGACATATAAGAACAATAAAAAGGGTACACCGAGCAACTTTGATATTCCGACGTTGCTCAACTCTCTGTATAGTGTTGCTTTTAACGGTTATGTCCATTCATAATTGAAAGTTGTTGTTTTGACATCGAAATAATCTAGGATGCTTATTCTCGTAAAATTAGACATAGAAAAACAATAAAAAGTGTACACCGAGCATGTTTGATAGTCCGAAGTTGCTCAACTCTCTCAGTGGAGGAGCTTTTAGTGATTTTGTCCATTTCTCAAAGAAAGTTGGTGTTTTGGCATTGAAATAATCTCGGATGCTTATACTCGTAAAATTTGACATAGAAGAATAATAAAAAGTGTACACGGAGCAACTTTGATGGTCCGAAGTTGCTCAACTCTCTCTATGAAGAAGTTTTCAATGGTTTTGTCCATTTGCAATTGAAAGTTTTTGTTTTGACATCGAAATAATCTAGGATGCTTATACTCGTAAAATTGGACATAGAAGAACAATCAAAAGTGTACACCGAGCATGTTTGATGGTCCGAAGTTGCTCAACTCTCTCAGTGGAGGAGTTTTTAATGATTTTGTCCATTTCTCATAGCAAGTTGGTGTTTTGGCATTGAAATAATCTCGGATGCTTATACTCGTAAAATTTGACATAGAAGAACAATAAAATGTGTACACGGAGCAACTTTGATGGTCCGAAGTTGCTCAACTCTCTTTATGGTGGAGCTTTTAACGGTTTTGTCCATTTGTTATAGAAAGTTGGTCTTTTGGCATCGAAATAATCTCGGAAGCTTATATTCATAAAATTTGACATATAAGAACAATAAAAAGGGTACACCGAGCAACTTTGATATTCCGACGTTGCTCAACTCTCTGTATAGTGTTGCTTTTAACGGTTATGTCCATTCATAATTGAAAGTTGTTGTTTTGACATCGAAATAATCTAGGATGCTTATTCTCGTAAAATTAGACATAGAAAAACAATAAAAAGTGTACACCGAGCATGTTTGATGGTCCGAAGTTGCTCAACTCTCTCAGTGGAGGAGCTTTTAGTGATTTTGTCCATTTCTCAAAGAAAGTTGGTGTTTTGGCATTGAAATAATCTCGGATGCTTATACTCGTAAAATTTGACATAGAAGAATAATAAAAAGTGTACACGGAGCAACTTTGATGGTCCGAAGTTGCTCAACTCTCTC
The DNA here is from genome assembly GCA_963580455.1 of Euonymus europaeus. Taxonomy (NCBI): domain Eukaryota; kingdom Viridiplantae; phylum Streptophyta; class Magnoliopsida; order Celastrales; family Celastraceae; genus Euonymus; species Euonymus europaeus. Next base: position 8,039,249 of record OY756965.1, read on the forward strand.
TATGAAGAAGTTTTCAATGGTTTTGTCCATTTGCAATGGAAAGTTTTTGTTTTGACATCGAAATAATCTAGGATGCTTATACTCGTAAAATTGGACATAGAAGAACAATCAAAAGTGTACACCGAGCATGTTTGATGGTCCGAAGTTGCTCAACTCTCTCAGTGGAGGAGTTTTTAATGATTTTGTCCATTTCTCATAGCAAGTTGGTGTTTTGGCATTGAAATAATCTCGGATGCTTATACTCGTAAAATTTGACATAGAAGAACAATAAAAAGTGTACACGGAGCAACTTTGATGGTCCGAAGTTGCTCAACTCTCTTTATGGTGGAGCTTTTAACGGTTTTGTCCATTTGTTATAGAAAGTTGGTCTTTTGGCATCGAAATAATCTCGGAAGCTTATATTCATAAAATTTGACATATAAGAACAATAAAAAGGGTACACCGAGCAACTTTGATATTCCGACGTTGCTCAACTCTCTGTATAGTGTTGCTTTTACCGGTTATGTCCATTCATAATTGAAAGTTGTTGTTTTGACATCGAAATAATCTAGGATGCTTATACTCGTAAAATTAGACAAAGAAAAACAATAAAAAGTGTACACCGAGCATGTTTGATGGTCCGAAGTTGCTCAACTCTCTCAGTGGAGGAGCTTTTAGTGATTTTGTCCATTTCTCAAAGAAAGTTGGTGTTTTGGCATTGAAATAATCTCGGATGCTTATACTCGTAAAATTTGACATAGAAGAATAATAAAAAGTGTACACGGAGCAACTTTGATGGTCCGAAGTTGCTCAACTCTCTCTATGAAGAAGTTTTCAATGGTTTTGTCCATTTGCAATGGAAAGTTTTTGTTTTGACATCGAAATAATCTAGGATGCTTATACTCGTAAAATTGGACATAGAAGAACAATCAAAAGTGTACACCGAGCATGTTTGATGGTCCGAAGTTGCTCAACTCTCTCAGTGGAGGAGTTTTTAATGATTTTGTCCATTTCTCATAGCAAGTTGGTGTTTTGGCATTGAAATAATCTCGGATGCTTATACTCGTAAAATTTGACATAGAAGAACAATAAAAAGTGTACACGGAGCAACTTTGATGGTCCGAAGTTGCTCAACTCTCTTTATGGTGGAGCTTTTAACGGTTTTGTCCATTTGTTATAGAAAGTTGGTCTTTTGGCATCGAAATAATCTCGGAAGCTTATATTCATAAAATTTGACATATAAGAACAATAAAAAGGGTACACCGAGCAACTTTGATATTCCGACGTTGCTCAACTCTCTGTATAGTGTTGCTTTTAACGGTTATGTCCATTCATAATTGAAAGTTGTTGTTTTGACATCGAAATAATCTAGGATGCTTATTCTCGTAAAATTAGACATAGAAAAACAATAAAAAGTGTACACCGAGCATGTTTGATGGTCCGAAGTTGCTCAACTCTCTCAGTGGAGGAGCTTTTAGTGATTTTGTCCATTTCTCAAAGAAAGTTGGTGTTTTGGCATTGAAATAATCTCGGATGCTTATACTCGTAAAATTTGACATAGAAGAATAATAAAAAGTGTACACGGAGCAACTTTGATGGTCCGAAGTTGCTCAACTCTCTCTATGAAGAAGTTTTCAATGGTTTTGTCCATTTGCAATGGAAAGTTTTTGTTTTGACATCGAAATAATCTAGGATGCTTATACTCGTAAAATTGGACATAGAAGAACAATCAAAAGTGTACACCGAGCATGTTTGATGGTCCGAAGTTGCTCAACTCTCTCAGTGGAGGAGTTTTTAATGATTTTGTCCATTTCTCATAGCAAGTTGGTGTTTTGGCATTGAAATAATCTCGGATGCTTATACTCGTAAAATTTGACATAGAAGAACAATAAAAAGTGTACACGGAGCAACTTTGATGGTCCGAAGTTGCTCAACTCTCTTTATGGTGGAGCTTTTAACGGTTTTGTCCATTTGTTATAGAAAGTTGGTCTTTTGGCATCGAAATAATCTCGGAAGCTTATATTCATAAAATTTGACATATAAGAACAATAAAAAGGGTACACCGAGCAACTTTGATATTCCGACGTTGCTCAACTCTCTGTATAGTGTTGCTTTTACCGGTTATGTCCATTCATAATTGAAAGTTGTTGTTTTGACATCGAAATAATCTAGGATGCTTATACTCGTAAAATTAGACATAGAAAAACAATAAAAAGTGTACAACGAGCATGTTTGATGGTTCGAAGTTGCTCAACTCCCTCAGTGGAGGAGCTTTTAGTGATTTTGTCCATTTCTCATAGAAAGTTGGTGTTTTGGCATTGAAATAATCTCGGATGCTTATACTCTTAAAATTTGACATAGAAGAATAATAAAAAGTGTACACGGAGCAACTTTGATGGTCCGAAGTTGCTCAACTCTCTCTATGAAGAAGTTTTCAATGGTTTTGTCCATTTGCAATGGAAAGTTTTTGTTTTGACATCGAAATAATCTAGGATGCTTATACTCGTAAAATTGGACATAGAAGAACAATCAAAAGTGTACACCGAGCATGTTTGATGGTGCGAAGTTGCTCAACTCTCTCTGTGGAGGAGTTTTTAACGATTTTGTCCATTTTCTCATAGAAAGTTGGTGTTTTGGCATCGAAATAATCTCGGAAGCTTATACTCGTTAAATTTATCATAGAAGAACAATAAAAGTGTACACTGAGCATTTTTGATGGGCCGAAGTTGCTCAACACTATCTATTTGGGAGCTTTTAACGGTTTTGTCCATTTTTAATAGAAAGTTGGTGTTTTGGCATCGAAATAATCAACGAAGCTTATACTCGTAAAATTTGACATAGAAGAACAATAAAAAGTGTACACCGAGCAACTTTGATGGTCCGAAGTTGCTCAACTCTCTCTATTTGGAGGCTTTTAACGGTTTTGTCAATTTGTCATAGAAAGTTAATGTTTTGGCATCGAAATAATGTCGGAAGCTTATACTCGTTAAATTTATCATAGAAAAACAATAAAAAGTGTACCCCGAGCATTTTTGATGGGCCGAAGTTGCTCAACTCTCTCTGTGGAAGAGCTTTTAACAATTTTGTTCATTTCTCATAGAGAGTTGGTGTTTTGGCATCGAAATAATCTCGGATGGTTATACTCGTAAAATTTGACATAGAAGAACAATAAAAAGTGTACACGGAGCAACTTTGATGGTCCGAAGTTGTTCAACTCTCATTATGGAGGTGCTTTTAACGGTTATGTCCATTTGTCATAGAAAGTTGGTGTTTTGGCATCGAAATAATCTCGGAAGCTTATACTCGTTAAATTTGTCATAGAAGAACAATAAAAAGAGCACATCGAGCAACTTTGATGGTCCGAAGTTGCAGAACTCTCTCTATGGAGGAGCTTTTAACGGTTTTATTTATTTGTCATAGAAAGTTGGTGTTTTGGCATCGAAATAATCTCGGAAGCTTATACTCGAAGAATTTAACATAGAAGAACAATAAAAAGTGTACACTGAGAAACTTTGGTGGTCCGAAGTTGCTCAACTCTCTCTATTTAGGAGCTTTTAACGGTTTTGTCCATTTGTAATAGAAAGTTGTTATTTTGGCATCGAAATAATCTACGAAGCTTATACTCAAAAATTTGACATAGAAGAACAATAAAAAGTGTACACCGAGCAACTTTGATGGTCCGAAGTAGCTCAACTCTCTCTATTTGGGAGCTTTTAACGGTTTTGTCCATTTGTCGTAGAAAGTTGATGTTTTGGCGTCGAAATAATCTCGGAAGCTTATACTCGTTAAATTTATCATAGAAGAACAATAAAAGTGTACACCGAGCATTTTTGATGGGCCGAAGTTGCTCAACACTCTCTATTTGCGAGCTTTTAACGGTTTTGTCCATTTGTAATAGAAAGTTGGTGTTTTGGCATCGAAATAATCAACGAAGCTTATACTCGTAAAATTTGACATAGAAGAACAATAAAAAGTGTACACCGAGCAACTTTGATGGTCCGAAGTTGCTCAACTCTCTCTATTTCGAGGCTTTTAACGGTTTTGTCCATTTGTCATAAAAAGTTGGTGTTTTGGCATGGAAATAATCTCGGAAGCTTGTACTCGTTAAATTTGTCATAGAAGAACAATAAAAAGTGTACACGGAGCAACTTTGATGGTCCGAAGTTGCTCAACTCTCTCTATGAAGAAGTTTTCAATGGTTTTGTCCATTTGTAATGGAAAGTTTTTGTTTTGACATCGAAATAATCTAGGATGCTTATACTCGTAAAATTGGACATAGAAGAACAATCAAAAGTGTACACCGAGCAACTTTGATGGTCCGAAGTTGCTCAACTCTCTCTATTTGGAGGCTTTTAACGGTTTTGTCCATTTGTCATAGAAAGTTGGTGTTTTGGCATCGAAATAATCTCGGAAGCTTATACTCGTTAAATTTATCATAGAAGAACAATAAAAAGTGTACACCGAGCATTTTTTATGGGCCGAAGTTGCTCAACTCTCTCTGTGGAAGAGCTTTTAACGATTTTGTTCATTTCTCATAGAGAGTTGGTGTTTTGGCATCGAAATAATCTCGGATGCTTATACTCGTAAAATTTGACATAGAAGAACAATAAAAAGTGTACACGGAGCAACTTTGATGGTCCGAAGTTGCTCAACTCTCTTTATGGTGGAGCTTTTAACGGTTTTGTCCATTTGTTATAGAAAGTTGGTCTTTTGGCATCGAAATAATCTCGGAAGCTTGTATTCGTAAAATTTGACATAGAAGAACAATAAAAAGGGTACAGCGAGCAACTTTGATATTCCGACGTTGCTCAACTCTCTGTATAGTGTTGCTTTTAACGGTTATGTCCATTCATAATTGAAAGTTGTTGTTTTGACATCGAAATAATCTAGGATGCTTATACTCGTAAAATTAGACATAGAAAAACAATAAAAAGTGTACACCGAGCATGTTTGATGGTCCGAAGTTGCTCAACTCTCTCAGTGGAGGAGCTTTTAATGATTTTGTCCATTTCTCATAGAAAGTTGGTGTTTTGGCATTGAAATAATCTCGGATGCTTATACTCGTAAAATTTGACATAAAAGAACAATAAAAAGTGTACACGGAGCAACTTTGATGGTCCGAAGTTGCTCTACTCTCTCTATGAAGAAGTTTTCAATGGTTTTGTCCATTTGTAATGGAAAGTTTTTGTTTTGACATCGAAATAATCTAGGATGCTTATACTCGTAAAATTGGACATAGAAGAACAATCAAAAGTGTACAACGAGCATGTTTGATGCTGCGAAGTTGCTCAACTCTCTCTGTGGAGGAGTTTTTAACGATTTTGTCCATTTCTCATAGAAAGTTGGTGTTTTGGCATCGAAATAATCTCGGAAGCTTATACTCGTTAAATTTATCATAGAAGAACAATAAAAAGTGTACACCGAGCATTTTTGATGGGCCGAAGTTGCTCAACACTCTCTATTTGGGAGCTTTTAACGGTTTTGTCCATTTGTAATAGAAAGTTGGTGTTTTGGCATCGAAATAATCAACGAAGCTTATACTCGTAAAATTTGACATAGAAGAACAATAAAAATTGTACACCGAGCAACTTTGATGGTCTGAAGTTGCTCAACTCTCTCTATTTGGAGGCTTTTAAAGGTTTTGTCCATTTGTCATAGAAAGTTGGTGTTTTCGCATCGAAATAATCTCGGAAGCCTATACTCGTTAAATTTATCATAGAAAAACAATAAAAAGTGTACACCGAGCATTTTTGATGGGCCGAAGTTGCTCAATTCTCTCTGTGGAAGAGCTTTTAACGGTTTTGTCCATTTGTCATAGAAAGTTGGTGTTTTGGCATCGAAATAATCTCGGAAGCTTATACTCGTTAAATTTATCATAGAAAAACAATAAAAAGTGTACACCGAGCATTTTTGATGGGCCGAAGTTGCTCAACTCTCTTTGTGGAAGAGCTTTTAACGATTTTGTTCATTTCTCATAGAGAGTTGGTGTTTTGGCATCGAAATAATCTCGGATGCTTATACTCGTAAAATTTGACATAGAAGAACAATAAATAGTGTACACGGAGCAACTTTGATGGTCCGAAGTTGTTCAACTCTCATTATGGAGGTGCTTTTTACGGTTTTGTCCATTTGTAATAGAAAGTTGGTGTTTTGGCATCGAAATAATCTCGGAGGCTTATACTCGTAAAATTTGACATAGAAGAACAATAAAAAGTGTACACGGAGCAACTTTGATGGTCCGAAGTTGCTCTACTCTCTTTATGAAGAAGTTTTCAATGGTTTTGTCCATTTGTAATGGAAAGTTTTTGTTTTGACATCGAAATAATCTAGGATGCTTATACTCGTAAAATTGGACATAGAAGAACAATCAAAAGTGTACAACGAGCATGTTTGATGCTGCGAAGTTGCTCAACTCTCTCTGTGGAGGAGTTTTTAACGATTTTGTCCATTTCTCATAGAAAGTTGGTGTTTTGGCATCGAAATAATCTCGGAAGCTTATACTCGTTAAATTTATCATAGAAGAACAATAAAAAGTGTACACCGAGCATTTTTGATGGGCCGAAGTTGCTCAACACTCTCTATTTGGGAGCTCTTAACGGTTTTGTCCATTTGTAATAGAAAGTTGGTGTTTTGGCATCGAAATAATCAACGAAGCTTATACTCGTAAAATTTGACATAGAAGAACAATAAAAATTGTACACCGAGCAACTTTGATGGTCTGAAGTTGCTCAACTCTCTCTATTTGGAGGCTTTTAAAGGTTTTGTCCATTTGTCATAGAAAGTTGGTGTTTTCGCATCGAAATAATCTCGGAAGCTTATACTCGTTAAATTTATCATAGAAAAACAATAAAAAGTGTACACCGAGCATTTTTGATGGGCCGAAGTTGCTCAATTCTCTCTGTGGAAGAGCTTTTAACGGTTTTGTCCATTTGTCATAGAAAGTTGGTGTTTTGGCATCGAAATAATCTCGGAAGCTTATACTCGTTAAATTTATCATAGAAAAACAATAAAAAGTGTACACCGAGCATTTTTGATGGGCCGAAGTTGCTCAACTCTCTTTGTGGAAGAGCTTTTAACGATTTTGTTCATTTCTCATAGAGAGTTGGTGTTTTGGCATCGAAATAATCTCGGATGCTTATACTCGTAAAATTTGACATAGAAGAACAATAAATAGTGTACACGGAGCAACTTTGATGGTCCGAAGTTGTTCAACTCTCATTATGGAGGTGCTTTTTACGGTTTTGTCCATTTGTAATAGAAAGTTGGTGTTTTGGCATCGAAATAATCTCGGAGGCTTATACTCGTAAAATTTGACATAGAAGAACAATAAAAAGTGTACACGGAGCAACTTTGATGGTCCGAAGTTGCTCTACTCTCTTTATGAAGAAGTTTTCAATGGTTTTGTCCATTTGTAATGGAAAGTTTTTGTTTTGACATCGAAATAATCTAGGATGCTTATACTCGTAAAATTGGACATAGAAGAACAATCAAAAGTGTACAACGAGCATGTTTGATGCTGCGAAGTTGCTCAACTCTCTCTGTGGAGGAGTTTTTAACGATTTTGTCCATTTCTCATAGAAAGTTGGTGTTTTGGCATCGAAATAATCTCGGAAGCTTATACTCGTTAAATTTATCATAGAAGAACAATAAAAAGTGTACACCGAGCATTTTTGATGGGCCGAAGTTGCTCAAAACTCTCTATTTGGGAGCTCTTAACGGTTTTGTCCATTTGTAATAGAAAGTTGGTGTTTTGGCATCGAAATAATCAACGAAGCTTATACTCGTAAAATTTGACATAGAAGAACAATAAAAATTGTACACCGAGCAACTTTGATGGTCTGAAGTTGCTCAACTCTCTCTATTTGGAGGCTTTTAAAGGTTTTGTCCATTTGTCATAGAAAGTTGGTGTTTTCGCATCGAAATAATCTCGGAAGCTTATACTCGTTAAATTTATCATAGAAAAACAATAAAAAGTGTACACCGAGCATTTTTGATGGGCCGAAGTTGCTCAATTTTCTCTGTGGAAGAGCTTTTAACGGTTTTGTCCATTTGTCATAGAAAGTTGGTGTTTTGGCATCGAAATAATCTCGGAAGCTTATACTCGTTAAATTTATCATAGAAAAACAATAAAAAGTGTACACCGAGCATTTTTGATGGGCCGAAGTTGCTCAACTCTCTCTGTGGAAGAGCTTTTAACGATTTTGTTCATTTCTCATAGAGAGTTGGTGTTTTGGCATCGAAATAATCTCGGATGCTTATACTCGTAAAATTTGACATAGAAGAACAATAAATAGTGTACACGGAGCAACTTTGATGGTCCGAAGTTGTTCAACTCTCATTATGGAGGTGCTTTTTACGGTTTTGTCCATTTGTAATAGAAAGTTGGTGTTTTGGCATCGAAATAATCTCGGAGGCTTATACTCGTTAAATTTGTCATAGAAGAACAATAAAAAGAGTACACCGAGCAACTTTGATGGTCCGAAGTTGCACAACTCTCTCTATGGAGGAGCTTTTAACAGTTTTATTTATTTGTCATAGAAAGTTGGTGTTTTGGCATCGAAATAATCTCCGAAGCTTATACTCGAAGAATTTAACATAGAAGAACAATAAAAAGTGTACACTGAGCAACTTTGATGGTCCGAAGTTGCTCAACTCTCTCTATTTAGGAGCTTTTAACGGTTTTGTCCATTTGTAATAGAAAGTTGTTATTTTGGCATCGAAATAATCTACGAAGCTTATACTCATAAAATTTGACATAGAAGAACCATAAAAAGTGTACACCGAGCAACTTTGATGGTCCGAAGTTGCTCGACTCTCTCTATTTGGGAGCTTTTAACGGTTTTGTCCATTTGTCGTAGAAAGTTGATGTTTTCGCATCGAAATAATAACGGAAGCTTATACTCGTCAAATTGGACATAGAAGAACAATAAAAAGTGTACACCGAGCATTTTTGATGGGCCGAAGTTGCTCAACACTCTCTATTTGGGAGCTCTTAACGGTTTTGTCCATTTGTAATAGAAAGTTGGTGTTTTGGCATCGAAATAATCAACGAAGCTTATACTCGTAAAATTTGACATAGAAGAACAATAAAAATTGTACACCGAGCAACTTTGATGGTCTGAAGTTGCTCAACTCTCTCTATTTGGAGGCTTTTAAAGGTTTTGTCCATTTGTCATAGAAAGTTGGTGTTTTCGCATCGAAATAATCTCGGAAGCTTATACTCGTTAAATTTATCATAGAAAAACAATAAAAAGTGTACACCGAGCATTTTTGATGGGCCGAAGTTGCTCAATTCTCTCTGTGGAAGAGCTTTTAACGGTTTTGTCCATTTGTCATAGAAAGTTGGTGTTTTGGCATCGAAATAATCTCGGAAGCTTATACTCGTTAAATTTATCATAGAAAAACAATAAAAAGTGTACACCGAGCATTTTTGATGGGCCGAAGTTGCTCAACTCTCTTTGTGGAAGAGCTTTTAACGATTTTGTTCATTTCTCATAGAGAGTTGGTGTTTTGGCATCGAAATAATCTCGGATGCTTATACTCGTAAAATTTGACATAGAAGAACAATAAATAGTGTACACGGAGCAACTTTGATGGTCCGAAGTTGTTCAACTCTCATTATGGAGGTGCTTTTTACGGTTTTGTCCATTTGTAATAGAAAGTTGGTGTTTTGGCATCGAAATAATCTCGGAGGCTTATACTCGTAAAATTTGACATAGAAGAACAATAAAAAGTGTACACGGAGCAACTTTGATGGTCCGAAGTTGCTCTACTCTCTTTATGAAGAAGTTTTCAATGGTTTTGTCCATTTGTAATGGAAAGTTTTTGTTTTGACATCGAAATAATCTAGGATGCTTATACTCGTAAAATTGGACATAGAAGAACAATCAAAAGTGTACAACGAGCATGTTTGATGCTGCGAAGTTGCTCAACTCTCTCTGTGGAGGAGTTTTTAACGATTTTGTCCATTTCTCATAGAAAGTTGGTGTTTTGGCATCGAAATAATCTCGGAAGCTTATACTCGTTAAATTTATCATAGAAGAACAATAAAAAGTGTACACCGAGCATTTTTGATGGGCCGAAGTTGCTCAAAACTCTCTATTTGGGAGCTCTTAACGGTTTTGTCCATTTGTAATAGAAAGTTGGTGTTTTGGCATCGAAATAATCAACGAAGCTTATACTCGTAAAATTTGACATAGAAGAACAATAAAAATTGTACACCGAGCAACTTTGATGGTCTGAAGTTGCTCAACTCTCTCTATTTGGAGGCTTTTAAAGGTTTTGTCCATTTGTCATAGAAAGTTGGTGTTTTCGCATCGAAATAATCTCGGAAGCTTATACTCGTTAAATTTATCATAGAAAAACAATAAAAAGTGTACACCGAGCATTTTTGATGGGCCGAAGTTGCTCAATTTTCTCTGTGGAAGAGCTTTTAACGGTTTTGTCCATTTGTCATAGAAAGTTGGTGTTTTGGCATCGAAATAATCTCGGAAGCTTATACTCGTTAAATTTATCATAGAAAAACAATAAAAAGTGTACACCGAGCATTTTTGATGGGCCGAAGTTGCTCAACTCTCTCTGTGGAAGAGCTTTTAACGATTTTGTTCATTTCTCATAGAGAGTTGGTGTTTTGGCATCGAAATAATCTCGGATGCTTATACTCGTAAAATTTGACATAGAAGAACAATAAATAGTGTACACGGAGCAACTTTGATGGTCCGAAGTTGTTCAACTCTCATTATGGAGGTGCTTTTTACGGTTTTGTCCATTTGTAATAGAAAGTTGGTGTTTTGGCATCGAAATAATCTCGGAGGCTTATACTCGTTAAATTTGTCATAGAAGAACAATAAAAAGAGTACACCGAGCAACTTTGATGGTCCGAAGTTGCACAACTCTCTCTATGGAGGAGCTTTTAACAGTTTTATTTATTTGTCATAGAAAGTTGGTGTTTTGGCATCGAAATAATCTCCGAAGCTTATACTCGAAGAATTTAACATAGAAGAACAATAAAAAGTGTACACTGAGCAACTTTGATGGTCCGAAGTTGCTCAACTCTCTCTATTTAGGAGCTTTTAACGGTTTTGTCCATTTGTAATAGAAAGTTGTTATTTTGGCATCGAAATAATCTACGAAGCTTATACTCATAAAATTTGACATAGAAGAACCATAAAAAGTGTACACCGAGCAACTTTGATGGTCCGAAGTTGCTCGACTCTCTCTATTTGGGAGCTTTTAACGGTTTTGTCCATTTGTCGTAGAAAGTTGATGTTTTCGCATCGAAATAATAACGGAAGCTTATACTCGTCAAATTGGACATAGAAGAACAATAAAAAGTGTACACCGAGCAACTTTGATGGTCCGAAGTTGCTCAACTTTTTATATGGAGGAGCTTTTAACGATTTTGTCCATTTGTCATAGAAAGTTGGTGTTTTAGCATCGAAAAAATCTCGGAATCATATACTCGTAAAATTGGACATAGAAGAACAATGAAAAGTGTACACCGAGCATGTTTGATGGTGCGAAGTTGCTCAACTCTCTCTGTGGAGGAGTTTTTAACGATTTTGTCCATTTCTCATAGAAAATTGGTGTTTTGGCATCGAAATAATTTCGGAAGCTTATACTCGTTAAATTTATCATAGAAGAACAATAAAAAGTGTACACCAAGCATTTTTGATGGGCCGAATTTGCTCAACTCTCTCTATTTGCGAGCTTTTAACGGTATTGTCCATTTTTAATAGAAAGTTGGTGTTTTGGCATCGAAATAATCAACGAAGCTTATACTCGTAAAATTTGACATAGAATGACAATAAAAAGTCTACACCGAGCAACTTTGATGGTCCGAAGTTGCTCAACTCTCTCTATTTGGAGGCTTTTAACGGTTTTGTCCATTTGTCATAGAAAGTTGGTGTTTTGGCATCGAAATAATCTCGGAAGCTTATACTCGTTAAATTTATCATAGAAGAACAATAAAAAGTGTACACCGAGCATTTTTGATGGGCCGAAGTTGCTCAACTCTCTCTGTGGAAGAGCTTTTAACGATTTTGTTCATTTCTCATAGAGAGTTGGTGTTTTGTCATCGAAATAATCTCGGATGCTTATACTCGTAAAATTTGACATAGAAGAACAATAAAAAGTGTACACGGAGCAACTTTGATGGTCCGAAGTTGCTCAACTCTCTTTATGGTGGAGCTTTTAACGGTTTTGTCCATTTGTTATAGAAAGTTGGTCTTTTGGCATCGAAATAATCTCGGAAGCTTGTATTCGTAAAATTTGACATAGAAGAACAATAAAAAGGGTACAACGAGCAACTTTGATATTCCGACGTTGCTCAACTCTCTGTATAGTGTTGCTTTTAACGGTTATGTCCATTCATAATTGAAAGTTGTTGTTTTGACATCGAAATAATCTAGGATGCTTATACTCGTAAAATTAGACATAGAAAAACAATAAAAAGTGTACACCGAGCATGTTTGATGGTCCGAAGTTGCTCAACTCTCTCAGTGGAGGAGCTTTTAATGATTTTGTCCATTTCTCATAGAAAGTTGGTGTTTTGGCATTGAAATAATCTCGGATGCTTATACTCGTAAAATTTGACATAAAAGAACAATAAAAAGTGTACACGGAGCAACTTTGATGGTCCGAAGTTGCTCTACTCTCTCTATGAAGAAGTTTTCAATGGTTTTGTCCATTTGTAATGGAAAGTTTTTGTTTTGACATCGAAATAATCTAGGATGCTTATACTCGTAAAATTGGACATAGAAGAACAATCAAAAGTGTACACCGAGCATGTTTGATGCTGCGAAGTTGCTCAACTCTCTCTGTGGAGGAGTTTTTAACGATTTTGTCCATTTCTCATAGAAAGTTGGTGTTTTGGCATCGAAATAATCTCGGAAGCTTATACTCGTTAAATTTATCATAGAAGAACAATAAAAAGTGTACACCGAGCATTTTTGATGGGCCGAAGTTGCTCAACACTCTCTATTTGGGAGCTTTTAACGGTTTTGTCCATTTGTAATAGAAAGTTGGTGTTTTGGCATCGAAATAATCAACGAAGCTTATACTCGTAAAATTTGACATAGAAGAACAATAAAAATTGTACACCGAGCAACTTTGATGGTCTGAAGTTGCTCAACTCTCTCTATTTGGAGGCTTTTAAAGGTTTTGTCCATTTGTCATAGAAAGTTGGTGTTTTGGCATCGAAATAATCTCGGAAGCTTATACTCGTTAAATTTATCATAGAAGAACAATAAAAAGTGTACACCGAGCATTTTTGATGGGCCGAAGTTGCTCAACTCTCTCTGTGGAAGAGCTTTTAACGTTTTGTTCATTTCTCATAGAGAGTTGGTGTTTTGGCATCGAAATAATCTCGGATGCTTATACTCGTAAAATTTGACATAGAAGAACAATAAAAAGTGTACACGGAGCAACTTTGATGGTTCGAAGTTGCTCAACTCTCTTTATGGTGGAGCTTTTAACGGTTTTGTCCATTTGTTATAGAAAGTTGGTCTTTTGGCATCGAAATAATCTCGGAAGCTTATATTCGTAAAATTTGACATAGAAGAACAATAAAAATGGTACACCGAGCAACTTTGATATTCCGACGTTGCTCAACTCTCTGTATAGTGTTGCTTTTAACGGTTATGTCAATTCATAATTGAAAGTTGTTGTTTTGACATCCAAATAATCTAGGATGCTTATACTCGTAAAATTAGACATAGAAAAACAATAAAAAGTGTACACCGAGTATGTTTGATGGTCCGAAGTTGCTCAACTCTCTCTATGAAGAAGTTTTCAATGATTTTGTCCATTTCTCGTAGAAAGTTTGTGTTTTGGCATTGAAATAATCTCGGATGCTTATACTCGTAAAATTTGACATAGAAGAACAATAAAAAGTGTACACGGAGCAACTTTGATGATCCGAAGTTTCTCTACTCTCTCTATGAAGAAGTTTTCAATGGTTTTGTCCATTTGTAATGGAAAGTTTTTGTTTTGACATCGAAATAATCTAGGATGCTTATACTCGTAAAATTGGACATAGAAGAACAATCAAAAGTGTACACCGAGCATGTTTGATGGTGCGAAGTTGCTCAACTCTCTCTGTGGAGGAGTTTTTAACGATTTTGTCCATTTTCTCATAGAAAGTTGGTGTTTTGGCATCGAAATAATCTCGGAAGCTTATACTCGTTAAATTTATCACAGAAGAACAATAAAAAGTGTACACCGAGCATTTTTGATGGGCCGAAGTTGCTCAACACTCTCTATTTGGGAGCTTTTAACGGTTTTGTCCATTTGTAATAGAAAGTTGTTGTTTTGGCATCGAAATAATCAACGAAGCTTATACTCGTAAAATTTGACATAGAAGAACAATAAAAAGTGTACACCGAGCAACTTTGATGGTCCGAAGTTGCTCAACTCTCTCTATTTGGAGGCTTTTAACGGTTTTGTCCATTTGTCATAGAAAGTTGGTGTTTTGGCATCGAAATAATCTCGGAAGCTTATACTCATTAAATTTATCATAGAAGAACAATAAAAAGTGTACACCGAGCATTTTTGATGGGCCGAAGTTGCTCAACTCTCTCTGTGGAAGAGCTTTTAACGATTTTGTTCATTTCTCATAGAGAGTTGGTGTTTTGGCATCGAAATAATCTCGGATGCTTATACTCGTAAAATTTGACATAGAAGAACAATAAAAAGTGTACACGGAGCAACTTTGATGGTCCGAAGTTGTTCAACTCTCTTTATGGTGGAGCTTTTAACGGTTTCGTCCATTTGTCATAGAAAGTTGGTGTTTTGGCATCGAAATAATCTCGGAGGCTTATACTCGTTAAATTTGTCATAGAAGAACAATAAAAAGAGTACACCGAGCAACTTTGATGGTCCGAAGTTGCACAACTCTCTCTATGGAGGAGCTTTTAACGGTTTTATTTATTTGTCATAGAAAGTTGGTGTTTTGGCATCGAAATAATCTCGGAAGCTTATACTCGAAGAATTTAACATAGAAGAACAATAAAAAGTGTACACTGAGCAACTTTGATGGTCTGAAGTTGCTCAACTCTCTCTATTTAGGAGCTTTTAACGGTTTTGTCCATTTGTAATAGAAAGTTGTTATTTTGGCATCGAAATAATCTACGAAGCTTATACTCATAAAATTTGACATAGAAGAACAATAAAAAGTGTACACCGAGCAACTTTGATGGTCCGAAGTTGCTCGACTCTCTCTATTTGGGAGCTTTTAACGGTTTTGTCCATTTGTCGTAGAAAGTTGATGTTTTCGCATCGAAATAATAACGGAAGCTTATACTCGTCAAATTGGACATAGAAGAACAATAAAAAGTGTACACCGAGCAACTTTGATGGTCCGAAGTTGCTCAAATTTTTATATGGAGGAGCTTTTAACGATTTTGTCCATTTGTCATAGAAAGTTGGTGTTTTAGCATCGAAAAAATCTCGGAATCTTATACTCGTAAAATTGGACATAGAAGAACAATGAAAAGTGTACACCGAGCATGTTTGATGGTGCGAAGTTGCTCAACTCTCTCTGTGGAGGAGTTTTTAACGATTTTGTCCATTTCTCATAGAAAATTGGTGTTTTGGCATCGAAATAATTTCGGAAGCTTATACTCGTTAAATTTATCATAGAAGAACAATAAAAAGTGTACACCAAGCATTTTTGATGGGCCGAAGTTGCTCAACTCTCTCTATTTGCGAGCTTTTAACGGTATTGTCCATTTTTAATAGAAAGTTGGTGTTTTGGCATCGAAATAATCAACGAACTTATACTCGTAAAATTTGACATAGAATGACAATAAAAAGTGTACACCGAGCAACTTTGATGGTCCGAAGTTGCTCAACTCTCTCTATTTGGAGGCTTTTAACGGTTTTGTCCATTTGTCATAGAAAGTTGGTGTTTTGGCATCGAAATAATCTCGGAAGCTTATACTCGTTAAATTTATCGTAGAAGAACAATAAAAAGTGTACACCGAGCATTTTTGATGGGCCGAAGTTGCTCAACTCTCTCTGTGGAAGAGCTTTTAACGATTTTGTTCATTTCTCATAGAGAGTTGGTGTTTTGGCATCGAAATAATCTCGGATGCTTATACTCGTAAAATTTGACATAGAAGAACAATAAAAAGTGTATACGGAGCAACTTTGATGGTCCGAAGTTGCTCAACTCTCTTTATGGTGGAGCTTTTAACGGTTTTGTCCATTTGTTATAGAAAGTTGGTCTTTTGGCATCGAAATAATCTCGGAAGCTTGTATTCGTAAAATTTGACATAGAAGAACAATAAAAAGGGTACAGCGAGCAACTTTGATATTCCGACGTTGCTCAACTCTCTGTATAGTGTTGCTTTTAACGGTTATGTCCATTCATAATTGAAAGTTGTTGTTTTGACATCGAAATAATCTAGGATGCTTATACTCGTAAAATTAGACATAGAAAAACAATAAAAAGTGTACACCGAGCATGTTTGATGGTCCGAAGTTGCTCAACTCTCTCAGTGGAGGAGCTTTTAATGATTTTGTCCATTTCTCATAGAAAGCTGGTGTTTTGGCATTGAAATAATCTCGGATGCTTATACTCGTAAAATTTGACATAAAAGAACAATAAAAAGTGTACACGGAGCAACTTTGATGGTCCGAAGTTGCTCTACTCTCTCTATGAAGAAGTTTTCAATGGTTTTGTCCATTTGTAATGGAAAGTTTTTGTTTTGACATCGAAATAATCTAGGATGCTTATACTCGTAAAATTGGACATAGAAGAACAATCAAAAGTGTACACCGAGCATGTTTGATGCTGCGAAGTTGATCAACTCTCTCTGTGGAGAAGTTTTTAACGATTTTGTCCATTTCTCATAGAAAGTTGGTGTTTTGGCATCGAAATAATCTCGGAAGCTCATACTCGTTAAATTTTTCATAGAAGAACAATAAAAAGAGTACTCCGAGCAACTTTGATGGTCCGAAGTTGCTCAACTCTCTCTATTTAGGAGCTTTTAACGGTTTTGTCCATTTGTATTAGAAAGTTGTTGTTTTGGCATCGAAATAATCTACGAAGCTTATACTCGTAAAATTTGACATAGAAGAACAATAAAAAGTGTACACCGAGCAACTTTGATGGTCCGAAGTTGCTCAACTCTCTCTATTTGGAGGCTTTTAACGGTTTTGTCCATTTGTCATAGAAAGTTGGTGTTTTGGCATCGAAATAATCTCGGAAGCTTATACTCGTTAAATTTATCATAGAAGAACAATAAAAAGTGTACACCGAGCATTTTTGATGGGCCGAAGTTGCTCAACTCTCTCAGTGGAAGAGCTTTTAACGATTTTGTTCATTTCTCATAGAGAGTTGGTGTTTTGGCATCGAAATAATCTCGGATGCTTATACTCGTAAAATTTGACATAGAAGAACAATAAATAGTGTATACGGAGCAACTTTGATGGTCCGAAGTTGTTCAACTCTCATTATGGAGGTGCTTTTAACGGTTTCGTCCATTTGTCATAGAAAGTTGGTGTTTTGGCATCGAAATAATCTCGGAGGCTTATACTCGTTAAATTTGTCATAGAAGAACAATAAAAAGAGTACACCGAGCAACTTTGATGGTCCGAAGTTGCACAACTCTCTCTATGGAGGAGCTTTTAACGGTTTTATTTATTTGTCATAGAAAGTTGGTGTTTTGGCATCGAAATAATCTCGGAAGCTTATACTCGAAGAATTTAACATAGAAGAACAATAAAAAGTGTACACTGAGCAACTTTGATGGTCCGAAGTTGCTCAACTCTCTCTATTTAGGAGCTTTTAACGGTTTTGTCCATTTGTAATAGAAAGTTGTTATTTTGGCATCGAAATAATCTACGAAGCTTATACTCGTAATATTTGACATAGAAGAACAATAAAAAGTGTACACCGAGCAACTTTGATGGTCCGAAGTTGCTCAACTCTCTCTATTTGGGAGCTTTTAACGGTTTTGTCCATTTGTCGTAGAAAGTTGATGTTTTCGCATCGAAATAATAACGGAAGCTTATACTCGTCAAATTGGACATAGAAGAACAATAAAAAGTGTACACCGAGCAACTTTGATGGTCCGAAGTTGCTCAACTTTTTATATGGAGGAGCTTTTAACGATTTTGTCCATTTGTCATAGAAAGTTGTTGTTTTAGCATCGAAAGAATCTCGGAATCTTATACTCGTAAAATTGGACATAGAAGAACAATGAAAAGTGTACACCGAGCATGTTTGATGGTGCGAAGTTGCTCAACTCTCTCTGTGGAGGAGTTTTTAACGATTTTGTCCATTTCTCATAGAAAGTTGGTTTTTTGGCATCGAAATAATCTTGGAAGCTTATACTCGTAAAATTTGACATAGAAGAACAATAAAAAGTGTACACCGAGCAACTTTGATGGTCCGAAGTTGCTCAACTCTCTCTATTTGGAGGCTTTTAACGGTTTTGTCCATTTGTCATAGAAAGTTGGTGTTTTGGCATCGAAATAATCTCGGAAGCTTATACTCGTTAAATTTATCATAGAAGAACAATAAAAAGTGTACACCGAGCATTTTTGATGGGCCGAAGTTGCTCAACTCTCTCTGTGGAAGAGCTTTTAACGATTTTGTTCATTTCTCATAGAGAGTTGGTGTTTTGGCATCGAAATAATCTCGGATGCTTATACTCGTAAAATTTGACATAGAAGAACAATAAAAAGTGTACACGGAGCAACTTTGATGGTCCGAAGTTGCTCAACTCTCTTTATGGTGGAGCTTTTAACGGTTTTGTCCATTTGTTATAGAAAGTTGGTCTTTTGGCATCGAAATAATCTCGGAAGCTTGTAGACGTAAAATTTGACATAGAAGAACAATAAAAAGGGTACACCGAGCAACTTTGATATTCCGACGTTGCTCAACTCTCTATATAGTGTTGCTTTTAACGGTTATGTCCATTCATAATTGAAAGTTGTTGTTTTGACATCGAAATAATCTAGGATGCTTATACTCGTAAAATTAGACATAGAAAAACAATAAAAAGTGTACACCGAGCATGTTTGATGGTCCGAAATTGCTCAACTCTCTCAGTGGAGGAGCTTTTAACGGTTTTGTCCATTTGTAATAGAAAGTTGTTATTTTGGCATCGAAATAATCTACGAAGCTTATACTCGTAATATTTGACATAGAAGAACAATAAAAAGTGTACACCGAGCAACTTTGATGGTCCGAAGTTGCTCAACTCTCTCTATTTGGGAGCTTTTAACGGTTTTGTCCATTTGTCGTAGAAAGTTGATGTTTTCGCATCGAAATAATAACGGAAGCTTATACTCGTCAAATTGGACATAGAAGAACAATAAAAAGTGTACACCGAGCAACTTTGATGGTCCGAAGTTGCTCAACTTTTTATATGGAGGAGCTTTTAACGATTTTGTCCATTTGTCATAGAAAGTTGTTGTTTTAGCATCGAAAGAATCTCGGAATCTTATACTCGTAAAATTGGACATAGAAGAACAATGAAAAGTGTACACCGAGCATGTTTGATGGTGCGAAGTTGCTCAACTCTCTCTGTGGAGGAGTTTTTAACGATTTTGTCCATTTCTCATAGAAAGTTGGTTTTTTGGCATCGAAATAATCTCGGAAGCTTATACTCGTAAAATTTGACATAGAAGAACAATAAAAAGTGTACACCGAGCAACTTTGATGGTCCGAAGTTGCTCAACTCTCTCTATTTGGAGGCTTTTAACGGTTTTGTCCATTTGTCATAGAAAGTTGGTGTTTTGGCATCGAAATAATCTCGGAAGCTTATACTCGTTAAATTTATCATAGAAGAACAATAAAAAGTGTACACCGAGCATTTTTGATGGGCCGAAGTTGCTCAACTCTCTCTGTGGAAGAGCTTTTAACGATTTTGTTCATTTCTCATAGAGAGTTGGTGTTTTGGCATCGAAATAATCTCGGATGCTTATACTCGTAAAATTTGACATAGAAGAACAATAAAAAGTGTACACGGAGCAACTTTGTTGGTCCGAAGTTGCTCAACTCTCTTTATGGTGGAGCTTTTAACGGTTTTGTCCATTTGTTATAGAAAGTTGGTCTTTTGGCATCGAAATAATCTCGGAAGCTTGTAGTCGTAAAATTTGACATAGAAGAACAATAAAAAGGGTACACCGAGCAACTTTGATATTCCGACGTTGCTCAACTCTCTATATAGTGTTGCTTTTAACGGTTATGTCCATTCATAATTGAAAGTTGTTGTTTTGACATCGAAATAATCTAGGATGCTTATACTCGTAAAATTAGACATAGAAAAACAATAAAAAGTGTACACCGAGCATGTTTGATGGTCCGAAATTGCTCAACTCTCTCAGTGGAGGAGCTTTTAATGATTTTGTCCATTTCTCATAGAAAGTTGGTGTTTTGGCATTGAAATAATCTCGGATGCTTATACTCGTAAAATTTGACATAGAAGAACAATAGAAAGTGTACACGGAGCAACTTTGATGGTCCGAAGTTGCTCTACTCTCTCTATGAAGAAGTTTTCAATGGTTTTGTCCATTTGTAATGGAAAGTTTTTGTTTTGACATTGAAATAATCTAGGATGCTTATACTCGTAAAATTGGACATAGAAGAACAATCAAAAGTGTACACCGAGCATGTTTGATGCTGCGAAGTTGCTCAACTCTCTCTGTGCAGGAGTTTTTAACGATTTTGTCCATTTCTCATAGAAAGTTGGTGTTTTGGCATCGAAATAATCTCGGAAGCTTATACTCGTTAAATTTGTCATAGAAGAACAATAAAAAGAGTACTCCGAGCAACTTTGATGGTCCGAAGTTGCTCAACTCTCTCTATTTAGGAGCTTTTAACGGTTTTGTCCATTTGTATTAGAAAGTTGTTGTTTTGGCATCGAAATAATCTCGGAAGCTTATACTCGTTAAATTAATCATAGAAAAACAATAAAAAGTGTACACCGAGCATTTTTGATGGGTCGAAGTTGCTCAACTCTCTCTGTGGAAGAGCTTTTAACGATTTTGTTCATTTCTCATAGAGAGTTGGTGTTTTGGCATCGAAATAATCTCGGATGCTTATACTCGCAAGATTTGACATAGAAGAACAATAAATAGTGTACACGGAGCAACTTTGATGGTCCGAAGTTGTTCAACTCTCTTTATGGTGGAGCTTTTAACGGTTTCGTCCATTTGTCATAGAAAGTTGGTGTTTTGGCATCGAAATAATCTCGGAGGCTTATACTCGTTAAATTTGTCATAGAAGAACAATAAAAAGAGTACACCGAGCAACTTTGATGGTCCGAAGTTGCACAACTCTCTCTATGGAGGAGCTTTTAACGGTTTTATTTATTTGTCATAGAAAGTTGGTGTTTTGGCATCGAAATAATCTCGGAAGCTTATACTCGAAGAATTTAACATAGAAGAACAATAAAAAGTGTACACTGAGCAACTTTGACGGTCCGAAGTTGCTCAACTCTCTCTATTTGGGAGCTTTTAACGGTTTTGTCCATTTGTCGTAGAAAGTTGATGTTTTCGCATCGAAATAATAACGGAAGCTTATACTCGTCAAATTGGACATAGAAGAACAATAAAAAGTGTACACCGAGCAACTTTGATGGTCCGAAGTTGCTCAACTTTTTATATGGAGGAGCTTTTAACGATTTTGTCCATTTGTCATAGAAAGTTGGTGTTTTAGCATCGAAAGAATCTCGAAATCTTATACTCGTAAAATTGGACATAGAAGAACAATGAAAAGTGTACACCGAGCATGTTTGATGGTGCGAAGTTGCTCAACTCTCTCTGTGGAGGAGTTTTTAACGATTTTGTCCATTTCTCATAGAAAGTTGGTGTTTTGGCATCGAAATAATCTCGGAAGCTTATACTCGTTAAATTTATGATAGAAGAACAATAAAAATTGTACACCAAGCATTTTTGATGGGCCGAAGTTGCTCAACACTCTCTATTTGCGAGCTTTTAACGGTTTTGTCCATTTGTAATAGAAAGTTGGTGTTTTGGCATCGAAATAATCAACGAAGCTTATACTCGTAAAATTTGACATAGAAGAACAATAAAAAGTGTACACCGAGCAACTTTGATGGTCCGAAGTTGCTCAACTCTTTCTATTTGGAGGCTTTTAACGATTTTGTCCATTTGTCATAGAAAGTTGGTGTTTTGGCATCGAAATAATCTAGGATGCTTATACTCGTAAAATTTATCATAGAAGAACAATAAAAAGTGTACACCGAGCATTTTTGATGGGCCGAAGTTGCTCAACTCTCTCTGTGGAAGAGCTTTTAAAGATTTTGTTCATTTCTCATAGAGAGTTGGTGTTTTGGCATCGAAATAATCTCGGATGCTTATACTCGTAAAATTTGACATAGAAGAACAATAAAAAGTGTACACCGAGCATTTTTGATGGGCCGAAGTTGCTCAACTCTCTCTGTGGAAGAGCTTTTAAAGATTTTGTTCATTTCTCATAGAGAGTTGGTGTTTTGGCATCGAAATAATCTCGGATGCTTATACTCGTAAAATTTGACATAGAAGAACAATAAAAAGTGTACACGGAGCAACTTTGATGGTCCGGAGTTGCTCAACTCTCTTTATGGTGGAGCTTTTAACGGTTTTGTCCATTTGTTATAGAAAGTTGGTCTTTTGGCATCGAAATAATCTCGGAAGCTTGTATTCGTAAAATTTGACATAGAAGAACAATAAAAAGGGTACACCGAGCAACTTTGATATTCCGACGGTGCTCAACTCTCTGTATAGTGTTGCTTTTAACGGTTATGTCCATTCATAATTGAAAGTTGTTGTTTTGACATCGAAATAATCTAGGATGCTTATACTCGTAAAATTAGACATAGAAAAACAATAAAAAGTGTACACCGAGCATGTTTGATGGTCCGAAGTTGCTCAACTCTCTCAGTAGAGGAGCTTTTAATGATTTTGTCCATTTCTCATAGAAAGTTGGTGTTTTGGGATTGAAATAATCTCGGATGCTTATACTCGTAAAATTTGACATAGAAGAACAATAAAAAGTGTACACGGAGCAACTTTGATGGTCCGAAGTTGCTCTACTCTCTCTATGAAGAAGTTTTCAATGGTTTTGTCCATTTGTAATGGAAAGTTCTTGTTTTGACATCGAAATAATCTAGGATGCTTATACTCGTAAAATTGGACATAGAAGAACAATCAAAAGTGTACACCGAGCATGTTTGATGCTGCGAAGTTTCTCAACTCTCTCTGTGGAGGAGTTTTTAACGATTTTGTCCATTTCTCATAGAAAGTTGGTGTTTTGGCATCGAAATAATCTCGGAAGCTTATACTCGTTAAATTTGTCATAGAAGAACAATAAAAAGAGTACTCCGAGCAACTTTGATGGTCCGAAGTTGCTCAACTCTCTCTATTTAGGAGCTTTTAACGGTTTTGTCCATTTGTATTAGAAAGTTGTTGTTTTTGCATCGAAATAATCTACGAAGCTTATACTTGTAAAATTTGACATTGAAGAACAATAAAAAGTGTACACCGAGCAACTTTGATGGTCCGAAGTTGCTCAACTCTCTCTATTTGGAGGCTTTTAACGGTTTTGTCCATTTGTCATAGAAAGTTGGTGTTTTGGCATCGAAATAATCTCGGAAGCTTATACTCGTTAAATTTGTCATAGAAGAACAATAAAAAGAGTACACCGAGCAACTTTGATGGTCCGAAGTTGCACAACTCTCTCTGTGGAGGAGCTTTTAACGGTTTTATTTATTTGTCATAGAAAGTTGGTGTTTTGGCATCGAAATAATCTCGGAAGCTTATACTCGAAGAATTTAACATAGAAGAACAATAAAAAGTGTACACTGAGCAACTTTGATGGCCCGAAGTTGCTCAACTCTCTCTATGAAGAAGTTTTCAATGGTTTTGTCCATTTGTAATGGAAAGTTTTTGTTTTGACATCGAAATAATCTAGGATGCTTATACTCGTAAAATTGGACATAGAAGAACAATCAAAAGTGTACACCGAGCATGTTTGATGCTGCGAAGTTGCTCAACTCTCTCTGTGCAGGAGTTTTTAACGATTTTGTCCATTTCTCATAGAAAGTTGGTGTTTTGGCATCGAAATAATCTCGGAAGCTTATACTCGTTAAATTTGTCATAGAAGAACAATAAAAAGAGTACTCCGAGCAACTTTGATGGTCCGAAGTTGCTCAACTCTCTCTATTTAGGAGCTTTTAACGGTTTTGTCCATTTGTATTAGAAAGTTGTTGTTTTGGCATTGAAATAATCTACGAAGCTTATACTCGTAAAATTTGACATAGAAGAACAATAAAAAGTGTACACCGAGCAACTTTGATGGTCCCAAGTTGCTCAACTCTCTCTATTTGGAGGCTTTTAACGGTTTTGTCCATTTGTCATAGAAAGTTGGTGTTTTGGAATCGAAATAATCTCGGAAGCTTATACTCGTTAAATTAATCATAGAAAAACAATAAAAAGTGTACACCGAGCATTTTTGATGGGCCAAAGTTGCTCAACTCTCTCTGTGGAAGAGCTTTTAACGATTTTGTTCATTTCTCATAGAGAGTTGGTGTTTTGGCATCGAAATAATCTCGGATGCTTATACTCGAAAAATTTGACATAGAAGAACAATAAATAGTGTACACGGAGCATGTTTGATGGTCCGAAATTGCTCAACTCTCTCAGTGGAGGAGCTTTTAATGATTTTGTCCATTTCTCATAGAAAGTTGGTGTTTTGGCATTGAAATAATCTCGGATGCTTATACTCGTAAAATTTGACATAGAAGAACAATAGAAAGTGTACACGGAGCATGTTTGATGGTCCGAAATTGCTCAACTCTCTCAGTGGAGGAGCTTTTAATGATTTTGTCCATTTCTCATAGAAAGTTGGTGTTTTGGCATTGAAATAATCTCGAATGCTTATACTCGTAAAATTTGACATAGAAGAACAATCAAAAGTGTACACCGAGCATGTTTGATGCTGCGAAGTTGCTCAACTCTCTCTGTGCAGGAGTTTTTAACGATTTTGTCCATTTCTCATAGAAAGTTGGTGTTTTGGCATCGAAATAATCTCGTAAGCTTATACTCGTTAAATTTGTCATAGAAGAACAATAAAAAGAGTACTCCGAGCAACTTTGATGGTCCGAAGTTGCTCAACTCTCTCTATTTAGGAGCTTTTAACGGTTTTGTCCATTTGTATTAGAAAGTTGTTGTTTTGGCATTGAAATAATCTACGAAGCTTATACTCGTAAAATTTGACATAGAAGAACAATAAAAAGTGTACACCGAGCAACTTTGATGGTCCCAAGTTGCTCAAATCTCTCTATTTGGAGGCTTTTAACGGTTTTGTCCATTTGTCATAGAAAGTTGGTGTTTTGGCATCGAAATAATCTCGGAAGCTTATACTCGTTAAATTAATCATAGAAAAACAATAAAAAGTGTACACCGAGCATTTTTGATGGGCCGAAGTTGCTCAACTCTCTCTGTGGAAGAGCTTTTAACGATTTTGTTCATTTCTCATAGAGAGTTGGTGTTTTGGCATCGAAATAATCTCGGATGCTTATACTCGCAAGATTTGACATAGAAGAACAATAAATAGTGTACACGGAGCAACTTTGATGGTCCGAAGTTGTTCAACTCTCTTTATGGTGGAGCTTTTAACGGTTTCGTCCATTTGTCATAGAAAGTTGGTGTTTTGGCATCGAAATAATCTCGGAGGCTTATACTCGTTAAATTTGTCATAGAAGAACAATAAAAAGAGTACACCGAGCAACTTTGATGGTCCGAAGTTGCACAACTCTCTCTATGGAGGAGCTTTTAACGGTTTTATTTATTTGTCATAGAAAGTTGGTGTTTTGGCATCGAAATAATCTCGGAAGCTTATACTCGAAGAATTTAACATAGAAGAACAATAAAAAGTGTACACTGAGCAACTTTGACGGTCCGAAGTTGCTCAACTCTCTCTATTTGGGAGCTTTTAACGGTTTTGTCCATTTGTCGTAGAAAGTTGATGTTTTCGCATCGAAATAATAACGGAAGCTTATACTCGTCAAATTGGACATAGAAGAACAATAAAAAGTGTACACCGAGCAACTTTGATGGTCCGAAGTTGCTCAACTTTTTATATGGAGGAGCTTTTAACGATTTTGTCCATTTGTCATAGAAAGTTGGTGTTTTAGCATCGAAAGAATCTCGAAATCTTATACTCGTAAAATTGGACATAGAAGAACAATGAAAAGTGTACACCGAGCATGTTTGATGGTGCGAAGTTGCTCAACTCTCTCTGTGGAGGAGTTTTTAACGATTTTGTCCATTTCTCATAGAAAGTTGGTGTTTTGGCATCGAAATAATCTCGGAAGCTTATACTCGTTAAATTTATGATAGAAGAACAATAAAAATTGTACACCAAGCATTTTTGATGGGCCGAAGTTGCTCAACACTCTCTATTTGCGAGCTTTTAACGGTTTTGTCCATTTGTAATAGAAAGTTGGTGTTTTGGCATCGAAATAATCAACGAAGCTTATACTCGTAAAATTTGACATAGAAGAACAATAAAAAGTGTACACCGAGCAACTTTGATGGTCCGAAGTTGCTCAACTCTTTCTATTTGGAGGCTTTTAACGATTTTGTCCATTTGTCATAGAAAGTTGGTGTTTTGGCATCGAAATAATCTCGGAAGCTTATACTCGTTAAATTTATCATAGAAGAACAATAAAAAGTGTACACCGAGCATTTTTGATGGGCCGAAGTTGCTCAACTCTCTCTGTGGAAGAGCTTTTAAAGATTTTGTTCATTTCTCATAGAGAGTTGGTGTTTTGGCATCGAAATAATCTCGGATGCTTATACTCGTAAAATTTGACATAGAAGAACAATAAAAAGTGTACACGGAGCAACTTTGATGGTCCGGAGTTGCTCAACTCTCTTTATGGTGGAGCTTTTAACGGTTTTGTCCATTTGTTATAGAAAGTTGGTCTTTTGGCATCGAAATAATCTCGGAAGCTTGTATTCGTAAAATTTGACATAGAAGAACAATAAAAAGGGTACACCGAGCAACTTTGATATTCCGACGGTGCTCAACTCTCTGTATAGTGTTGCTTTTAACGGTTATGTCCATTCATAATTGAAAGTTGTTGTTTTGACATCGAAATAATCTAGGATGCTTATACTCGTAAAATTAGACATAGAAAAACAATAAAAAGTGTACACCGAGCATGTTTGATGGTCCGAAGTTGCTCAACTCTCTCAGTAGAGGATCCTTTAATGATTTTGTCCATTTCTCATAGAAAGTTGGTGTTTTGGGATTGAAATAATCTCGGATGCTTATACTCGTAAAATTTGACATAGAAGAACAATAAAAAGTGTACACGGAGCAACTTTGATGGTCCGAAGTTGCTCTACTCTCTCTATGAAGAAGTTTTCAATGGTTTTGTCCATTTGTAATGGAAAGTTCTTGTTTTGACATCGAAATAATCTAGGATGCTTATACTCGTAAAATTGGACATAGAAGAACAATCAAAAGTGTACACCGAGCATGTTTGATGCTGCGAAGTTTCTCAACTCTCTCTGTGGAGGAGTTTTTAACGATTTTGTCCATTTCTCATAGAAAGTTGGTGTTTTGGCATCGAAATAATCTCGGAAGCTTATACTCGTTAAATTTGTCATAGAAGAACAATAAAAAGAGTACTCCGAGCAACTTTGATGGTCCGAAGTTGCTCAACTCTCTCTATTTAGGAGCTTTTAACGGTTTTGTCCATTTGTATTAGAAAGTTGTTGTTTTTGCATCGAAATAATCTACGAAGCTTATACTTGTAAAATTTGACATTGAAGAACAATAAAAAGTGTACACCGAGCAACTTTGATGGTCCGAAGTTGCTCAACTCTCTCTATTTGGAGGCTTTTAACGGTTTTGTCCATTTGTCATAGAAAGTTGGTGTTTTGGCATCGAAATAATCTCGGAAGCTTATACTCGTTAAATTTGTCATAGAAGAACAATAAAAAGAGTACACCGAGCAACTTTGATGGTCCGAAGTTGCACAACTCTCTCTGTGGAGGAGCTTTTAACGGTTTTATTTATTTGTCATAGAAAGTTCGTGTTTTGGCATCGAAATAATCTCGGAAGCTTATACTCGAAGAATTTAACATAGAAGAACAATAAAAAGTGTACACTGAGCAACTTTGATGGCCCGAAGTTGCTCAACTCTCTCTATGAAGAAGTTTTCAATGGTTTTGTCCATTTGTAATGGAAAGTTTTTGTTTTGACATCGAAATAATCTAGGATGCTTATACTCGTAAAATTGGACATAGAAGAACAATCAAAAGTGTACACCGAGCA
This sequence comes from Euonymus europaeus, assembly GCA_963580455.1. NCBI lineage: Eukaryota > Viridiplantae > Streptophyta > Magnoliopsida > Celastrales > Celastraceae > Euonymus > Euonymus europaeus. The sequence goes on from OY756965.1 coordinate 8,067,534, forward strand.
TGTTTGATGCTGCGAAGTTGCTCAACTCTCTCTGTGCAGGAGTTTTTAACGATTTTGTCCATTTCTCATAGAAAGTTGGTGTTTTGGCATCGAAATAATCTCGGAAGCTTATACTCGTTAAATTTGTCATAGAAGAACAATAAAAAGAGTACTCCGAGCAACTTTGATGGTCCGAAGTTGCTCAACTCTCTCTATTTAGGAGCTTTTAACGGTTTTGTCCATTTGTATTAGAAAGTTGTTGTTTTGGAATTGAAATAATCTACGAAGCTTATACTCGTAAAATTTGACATAGAAGAACAATAAAAAGTGTACACCGAGCAACTTTGATGGTCCAAAGTTGCTCAACTCTCTCTATTTGGAGGCTTTTAACGGTTTTGTCCATTTGTCATAGAAAGTTGTTGTTTTGGCATCGAAATAATCTCGGAAGCTTATACTCGTTAAATTAATCATAGAAAAACAATAAAAAGTGTACACCGAGCATTTTTGATGGGCCGAAGTTGCTCAACTCTCTCTGTGGAAGAGCTTTTAACGATTTTGTTCATTTCTCATAGAGAGTTGGTGTTTTGGCATCGAAATAATCTCGGATGCTTATACTCGCAAAATTTGACATAGAAGAACAATAAATAGTGTACACGGAGCAACTTTGATGGTCCGAAGTTGTTCAACTCTCATTATGGAGGTGCTTTTAACGGTTTCGTCCATTTGTCATAGAAAGTTGGTGTTTTGGCATCGAAATAATCTCGGAGGCTTATACTCGTCAAATTGGACATAGAAGAACAATAAAAAGAGTACACCGAGCAACTTTGATGGTCCGAAGTTGCTCAACTTTTTATATGGAGGAGCTTTTAACGATTTTGTCCATTTTTCATAGAAAGTTGGTGTTTTAGCATCGAAAGAATCTCGGAAGCTTATACTCGAAGAATTTAACATAGAAGAACAATAAAAAGTGTACACCGAGCATGTTTGATGGTGCGAAGTTGCTCAACTCTCTCTGTGGAGGAGTTTTTAACGATTTTGTCCATTTCTCATAGAAAGTTGGTGTTTTGGCATCGAAATAATCTCGGAAGCTTATACTCGTTAAATTTATGATAGAAGAACAATAAAAATTGTACACCAAGCATTTTTGATGGGCCGAAGTTGCTCAACACTCTCTATTTGCGAGCTTTTAACGGTTTTGTCCATTTGTAATAGAAAGTTGGTGTTTTGGCATCGAAATAATCAACGAAGCTTATACTCGTAAAATTTGACATAGAAGAACAATAAAAAGTGTACACCGAGCAACTTTGATGGTCCGAAGTTGCTCAACTCTCTCTATTTGGAGGCTTTTAACGATTTTGTCCATTTGTCATAGAAAGTTGGTGTTTTGGCATCGAAATAATCTCGGAAGATTATACTCGTTAAATTTATCATAGAAGAACAATAAAAAGTGTACACCGAGCATTTTTGATGGGCCGAAGTTGCTCAACTCTCTATGTGGAAGAGCTTTTAAAGATTTTGTTCATTTCTCATAGAGAGTTGGTGTTTTGGCATCAAAATAATCTCGGATGCTTATACTCGTAAAATTTGACATAGAAGAACAATAAAAAGTGTACACGGAGCAACTTTGATGGTCCGGAGTTGCTCAACTCTCTTTATGGTGGAGCTTTTAACGGTTTTGTCCATTTGTTATAGAAAGTTGGACTTTTGGCATCGAAATAATCTCGGAAGCTTGTATTCGTAAAATTTGACATAGAAGAACAATAAAAAGGGTACACCGAGCAACTTTGATATTCCGACGTTGCTCAACTCTCTGTATAGTGTTGCTTTTAACGGTTATGTCCATTCATAATTGAAAGTTGTTGTTTTGACATCGAAATAATCTAGGATGCTTATACTCGTAAAATTAGACATAGAAAAACAATAAAAAGTGTACACCGAGCATGTTTGATGGTCCGAAGTTGCTCAACTCTCTCAGTGGAGGAGCTTTTAATGATTTTGTCCATTTCTCATAGAAAGTTGGTGTTTTGGCATTGAAATAATCTCGGATGCTTATACTCGTAAAATTTGACATAGAAGAACAATAAAAAGTGTACACGGAGCAACTTTGATGGTCCGAAGTTGCTCTACTCTCTCTATGAAAAAGTTTTCAATGGCTTTGTCCATTTGTAATGGAAAGTTCTTGTTTTGACATCGAAATAATCTAGGATGCTTATACTCGTAAAATTGGACATAGAAGAACAATCAAAAGTGTACACCGAGCATGTTTGATGCTGCGAAGTTTCTCAACTCTCTCTGTGGAGGAGTTTTTAACGATTTTGTCCATTTCTCATAGAAAGTTGGTGTTTTGGCATCGAAATAATCTCGGAAGCTTATACTCGTTAAATTTGTCATAGAAGAACAATAAAAAGAGTACTCCGAGCAACTTTGATGGTCCGAAGTTGCTCAACTCTCTCTATTTAGGAGCTTTTAACGGTTTTGTCCATTTGTATTAGAAAGTTGTTGTTTTTGCATCGAAATAATCTACGAAGCTTATACTTGTAAAATTTGACATTGAAGAACAATAAAAAGTGTACACCGAGCAACTTTGATGGTCCGTAGTTGCTCAACTCTCTCTATTTGGAGGCTTTTAATGGTTTTGTCCATTTGTCATAGAAAGTTGGTGTTTTGGCATCGAAATAATCTCGGAAGCTTATACTCGTTAAATTTGTCATAGAAGAACAATAAAAAGAGTACACCGAGCAACTTTGATGGTCCGAATTTGCACAACTCTCTCTGTGGAGGAGCTTTTAACGGTTTTATTTATTTGTCATAGAAAGTTGGTGTTTTGGCATCGAAATAATCTCGGAAGCTTATACTCGAAGAATTTAACATAGAAGAACAATAAAAAGTGTACACTGAGCAACTTTGATGGCCCGAAGTTGCTCAACTCTCTCTATGAAGAAGTTTTCAATGGTTTTGTCCATTTGTAATGGAAAGTTTTTGTTTTGACATCGAAATAATCTAGGATGCTTATACTCGTAAAATTGGACATAGAAGAACAATCAAAAGTGTACACCGAGCATGTTTGATGCTGCGAAGTTGCTCAACTCTCTCTGTGCAGGAGTTTTTAACGATTTTGTCCATTTCTCATAGAAAGTTGGTGTTTTGGCATCGAAATAATCTCGGAAGCTTATACTCGTTAAATTTGTCATAGAAGAACAATAAAAAGAGTACTCCGAGCAACTTTGATGGTCCGAAGTTGCTCAACTCTCTCTATTTAGGAGCTTTTAACGGTTTTTTCCATTTGTATTAGAAAGTTGTTGTTTTGGCATTGAAATAATCTACGAAGCTTATACTCGTAAAATTTGACATAGAAGAACAATAAAAAGTGTACACCGAGCAACTTCGATGGTCCGAAGTTGCTCAACTCTCTCTATTTGGTGGCTTTTAACGGTTTTGTCAATTTGTCATAGAAAGTTGGTGTTTTGGCATCGAAATAATCTCGGAAGCTTATACTCGTTAAATTTATCATAGAAGAACAATAAAAAGTATACACCGAGCATTTTTGATGGGCCGAAGTTGCTCAACTCTTTCTGAGGAGGAGCTTTTAACGATTTTGTTCATTTCTCATAGAGAGTTGGTGTTTTGGCATCGAAATAATCTCGAATGCTTATACTCGTAAAATTTGACATAGAAGAACAATAAAAAGTGTACACGGAGCAACTTTGATGGTCCGAAGTTGCTCAACTCTCTTTATGGTGGAGCTTTTAACGGTTTTGTCCATTTGTTATAGAAAGTTGGTCTTTTGGCATCGAAATAATCTCGGAAGCTTGTAGTCGTAAAATTTGACATAGAAGAACAATAAAAAGGGTACACCGAGCAACTTTGATATTCCGACGTTGCTCAACTCTCTGTATAGTGTTGCTTTTAACGGTTATGTCCATTCATAATTGAAAGTTGTTGTTTTGACATCGAAATAATCTAGGATGCTTATACTCGTAAAATTAGACATAGAAAAACAATAAAAAGGGTACACCGAGCAACTTTGATATTCCGACGTTGCTCAACTCTCTCAGTGGAGGAGCTTTTAATGATTTTGTCCATTTCTCATAGAAAGTTGGTATTTTGGCATTGAAATAATCTCGGATGCTTATACTCGTAAAATTTGACATAGAAGAACAATAAAAAGTGTACACGGAGCAACTTTGATGGTCCGAAGTTGCTCTACTCTCTCTATGAAGAAGTTTTCAATGGTTTTGTCCATTTGTAATGGAAATTTTTTGTTTTGACATCGAAATAATCTAGGATGCTTATACTCGTAAAATTGGACATAGAAGAACAATCAAAAGTGTACACCGAGCATGTTTGATGCTGCGAAGTTGCTCAACTCTCTCTGTGGAGGAGTTTTTAACGATTTTGTCCATTTCTCATAGAAAGTTGGTGTTTTGGCATCGAAATAATCTCGGAAGCTTATACTCGTAAAATTTGACATAGAAGAACAATAAAAAGAGTACACCGAGCAACTTTGATGGTCCGAAGTTGCACAACTCTCTCTGTGGAGGAGCTTTTAACGGTTTTATTTATTTGTCATAGAAAGTTGGTGTTTTGGCATCGAAATAATCTCGGAAGCTTATACTCGAAGAATTTAACATAGAAGAACAATAAAAAGTGTACACGGAGCAACTTTGATGGTCCGAAGTTGCTCAACTCTCTCTATTTAGGAGCTTTTAACGGTTTTGTCAATTTGTAATAGAAACTTGTTATTTTGGCATCGAAATAATTTACGAAGCTTATACTCGTAAAATTTGACATAGAAGAACAATAAAAAGTGTACACCGGGCAACTTTGATGGTCCGAAGTTGCTCAACTCTCTCTATTTGGGAGCTTTTAACGGTTTTGTCCATTTGTCGTAGAAAGTTGATGTTTTCGCATCGAAATAATAACGGAAGCTTATACTCGTCAAATTGGACATAGAAGAACAATAAAAAGTGTACACCGAGCAACTTTGATGGTCCAAAGTTGCTCAACTTTTTATATGAAGGAGCTTTTAACGATTTTGTCCATTTGTCATAGAAAGTTGGTGTTTTAGCATCGAAAGAATCTCGGAATCTTATACTCGTAAAATTGGACATAGAAGAACAATGAAAAGTGTACACCGAGCATGTTTGATGGTGCGAAGTTGCTCAACTTTCTCTGTGGAGGAGTTTTTAACGATTTTGTCCATTTCTCATAGAAAGTTGGTGTTTTGGCATCGAAATAATCTCGGAAGCTTATACTCGTTAAATTTATCATAGAAGAACAATAAAAAGTGTACACCAAGCATTTTTGATGGGCCGAAGTTGCTCAACACTCTCTATTTGCGAGCTTTTAACGGTTTTGTCCATTTGTAATAGAAAGTTGGTGTTTTGGCATCGAAATAATCAACGAAGCTTATACTCGTAAAATTTGACATAGAAGAACAATAAAAAGTGTACACCGAGCAACTTCGATGGTCCGAAGTTGCTCAACTCTCTCTATTTGGAGGCTTTTAACGGTTTTGTCCATTTTTCATAGAAAGTTGGTGTTTTGGCATCGAAATAATCTCGGAAGCTTATACTCGTTAAATTTATCATAGAAGAACAATAAAAAGTGTACACCGAGCATTTGTGATGGGCCGAAGTTGCTCAACTCTTTCTGAGGAGGAGCTTTTAACGATTTTGTTCATTTCTCATAGAGAGTTGGTGTTTTGGCATCGAAATAATCTCGGATGCTTATACTCGTAAAATTTGACATAGAAGAACAATAAAAAGTGTACACGGAGCAACTTTGATGGTCTGAAGTTGCTCAACTCTCTTTATGGTGGAGCTTTTAACGGTTTTGTCCATTTGTTATAGAAAGTTGGTCTTTTGGCATCGAAATAATCTCGGAAGCTTGTAGTCGTAAAATTTGACATAGAAGAACAATAAAAAGGGTACACCGAGCAACTTTGATATTCCGACGTTGCTCAACTCTCTGTATAGTGTTGCTTTTAACGGTTATGTCCATTCATAATTGAAAGTTGTTGTTTTGACATCGAAATAATCTAGGATGCTTATACTCGTAAAATTAGACATAGAAAAACAATAAAAAGTGTACACCGAGCATGTTTGATGGTCCGAAGTTGCTCAACTCTCTCAGTGGAGGAGATTTTAATGATTTTGTCCATTTCTCATAGAAAGTTGGTATTTTGGCATTGAAATAATCTCGGATTCTTATACTCGTAAAATTTGACATAGAAGAACAATAAAAAGTGTACACGGAGCAACTTTGATGGTCCGAAGTTGCTCTACTCTCTCTATGAAGAAGTTTTCAATGGTTTTGTCCATTTGTAATGGAAAGTTTTTGTTTTGACATCGAAATAATCTAGGATGCTTATACTCGTAAAATTGGACATAGAAGAACAATCAAAAGTGTACACCGAGCATGTTTGATGCTGCGAAGTTGCTCAACTCTCTCTGTGGAGGAGTTTTTAACGATTTTGTCCATTTCTCATAGAAAGTTGGTGTTTTGGCATCGAAATAATCTCGGAAGCTTATACTCGTTAAATTTGTCATAGAAGAACAATAAAAAGAGTACTCCGAGCAACTTTGATGGTCCGAAGTTGCTCAACTCTCTCTATTTAGGAGCTTTTAACGGTTTTGTCCATTTGTATTAGAAAGTTGTTGTTTTGGCATCGAAATAATCTACGAAGCTTATACTCGTAAAATTTGACATAGAAGAACAATAAAAAGTGTACACCGAGCAACTTTGATGGTCCGAAGTTGCTCAACTCTCTCGATTTGGAGGCTTTATACGGTTTTGTCCATTTGTTATAGAAAGTTGGTGTTTTGGCATCGAAATAATCTCGGAAGCTTATACTCGTTAAATTTATCATAGAAAAACAATAAAAAGTGTACACCGAGCATTTTTGATGGGCCGAAGTTGCTCAACTCTCTCTGTGGAAGAGCTTTTAACGATTTTGTTCATTTCTCATAGAGAGTTGGTGTTTTGGCATCGAAATAATCTCGGATGCTTAAACTCGTAAAATTTGACATAGAAGAACAATAAAAAGTGTACACGGAGCAACTTTGATGGTCCGAAGTTGTTCAACTCTCATTATGGAGGTGCTTTTAACGGTTTTGTCCATTTGTCATAGAAAGTTGGTGTTTTGGCATCGAAATAATCTCGGAAGCTTATACTCGTTAAATTTGTCATAGAAGAACAATAAAAAGAGTACACCGAGCAACTTTGATGGTCCGAAGTTGCACAACTCTCTCTATGGAGGAGCTTTTAACGGTTTTATTTATTTGTCATAGAAATTTTGTGTTTTGGCATCGAAGTAATCTCGGAAGCTTATACTCGAAGAATTTAACATAGAAGAACAATAAAAAGTGTACACTGAGCAACTTTGATGGTCCGAAGTTGCTCAACTCTCTCTATTTAGGAGCATTTAACGGTTTTGTCCATTTGTAATAGAAAGTTGTTATTTTGGCATCGAAATAATCTACGAAGCTTATACTCGTAAAATTTGACATAAAAGAACAATAAAAAGTGTACACCGAGCAACTTTGATGGTCCGAAGTTGCTCAACTCTCTCTATTTGGGAGCTATTAACGGTTTCGTCCATTTGTCGTAGAAAGTTGATGTTTTCGCATCGAAATAATAACGGAAGCTTATACTCGTCAAATTGGACATAGAAGAACAATAAAAAGTGTACACAGAGCAACTTTGATGGTCCGAAGTTTGCTCAACTTTTTATATGGAGGAGCTTTTAACGATTTTGTCCATTTGTCATAGAAAGTTGGTGTTTTAGCATCGAAAGAATCTCGGAATCTTATACTCGTAAAATTGGACATAGAAGAACAATGAAAAGTGTACACCGTGCATGTTTGATGGTGCGAAGTTGCTCAACTCTCTCTGTGGAGGAGTTTTTAACGATTTTGTCCATTTCTCATAGAAAGTTGGTGTTTTGGCATCGAAATAATCTCGGAATCTTATACTCGTTAAATTTGTCATAGAAGAACAATAAAAAGGGTACACCGAGCAACTTTGATATTCCGACGTTGCTCAACTCTCTGTATAGTGTTGCTTTAAACGGTTATGTCCATTCATAATTGAAAGTTGTTGTTTTGACATCGAAATAATCTAGGATGCTTATACTCGTAAAATTAGACATAGAAAAACAATAAAAAGTGTACACCGAGCATGTTTGATGGTCCGAAGTTGCTCAACTCTCTCAGTGGAGGAGCTTTTAATGATTTTGTCCATTTCTCATAGAAAGTTGGTGTTTTGGCATTGAAATAATCTCGGATGCTTATACTCGTAAAATTTGACATATAAGAACAATAAAAAGTGTACACGGAGCAACTTTGATGGTCCGAAGTTGCTCTACTCTCTCTATGAAGAAGTTTTCAATGGTTTTGTCCATTTGTAATGGAAAGTTTTTGTTTTGACATCGAAATAATCTAGGATGCTTATACTCGTAAAATTGGACATAGAAGAACAATCAAAAGTGTACACCGAGCATGTTTGATGCTGCGAAGTTGCTCAACTCTCTCTGTGGAGGAGTTTTTAACGATTTTGTCCATTTCTCATAGAAAGTTGGTGTTTTGGCATCGAAATAATCTCGGAAGCTTATACTCGTTAAATTTGTCATAGAAGAACAATAAAAAGAGTACTCCGAGCAACTTTGATGGTCCGAAGTTGCTCAACTCTCTCTATTTAGGAGCTTTTAACGGGTTTGTCCATTTGTATTAGAAAGTTGTTGTTTTGGCATCGAAATAATCTACGAAGCTTATACTCGTAAAATTTGACATAGAAGAACAATAAAAAGTGTACACCGAGCAACTTGGATGGTCCGAAGTTGCTCAACTCTCTCTATTTGGAGGCTTTATACGGTTTTGTCCATTTGTCATAGAAAGTTGGTGTTTTGGCATCGAAATAATCTCGGAAGCTTATACTCGTTAAATTTATCATAGAAAAACAATAAAAAGTGTACACCGAGCATTTTTGATGGGCCGAAGTTGCTCAACTCTCTCTGTGGAAGAGCTTTTAACGATTTTGTTCATTTCTCATAGAGAGTTGGTGTTTTGGCATCGAAATAATCTCGGATGCTTAAACTCGTAAAATTTGACATAGAAGAACAATAAAAAGTGTACACGGAGCAACTTTGATGGTCCGAAGTTGTTCAACTCTCATTATGGAGGTGCTTTTAACGGTTTTGTCCATTTGTCATAGAAAGTTGGTGTTTTGGCATCGAAATAATCTCGGAAGCTTATACTCGTTAAATTTGTCATAGAAGAACAATAAAAAGAGTACACCGAGCAACTTTGATGGTCCGAAGTTGCACAACTCTCTCTATGGAGGAGCTTTTAACGGTTTTATTTATTTGTCATAGAAAGTTTGTGTTTTGGCATCGAAATAATCTCGGAAGCTTATACTCGAAGAATTTAACATAGAAGAACAATAAAAAGTGTACACTGAGCAACTTTGATGGTCCGAAGTTGCTCAACTCTCTCTATTTAGGAGCTGTTAACGGTTTTGTCCATTTGTAATAGAAAGTTGTTATTTTGGCATCGAAATAATCTACGAAGCTTATACTCGTAAAATTTGACATAGAAGAACAATAAAAAGTGTACACCGAGCATGTTTGATGGTCCGAAGTTGCTCAACTCTCTCAGTGGAGGAGCTTTTAATGATTTTGTCCATTTATCATAGAAAGTTGGTGTTTTGGCATTGAAATAATCTCGGATGCTTATACTCGTAAAATTTGACATAGAAGAATAATGAAAAGTGTACACGGAGCAACTTTGATGGTCCGAAGTTGCTCTACTCTCTCTATGAAGAAGTTTTCAATGGTTTTGTCCATTTGTAATGGAAAGTTTTTGTTTTGACATCGAAATAATATAGGATGCTTATACTCGTAAAATTGGACATAGAAGAACAATCAAAAGTGTACACCGAGCATGTTTGATGGTGCGAAGTTGCTCAACTCTCTCTGTGGAGGAGTTTTTAACGATTTTGTCCATTTTCTCATAGAAAGTTGGTGTTTTGGCATCGAAATAATCTCGGAAGCTTATACTCGTTAAATTTGTCATAGAAGAACAATAAAAAGAGTACTCCGAGCAACTTTGATGGTCCGAAGTTGCTCAACTCTCTCTATTTAGGAGCTTTTAACGGTTTTGTCCATTTGTATTAGAAAGTTGTTGTTTTGGCATCGAAATAATCTACGAAGCTTATACTCGTAAAATTTGACATAGAAGAACAATAAAAAATGTACACCGAGCAACTTTGATGGTCCGAAGTTGCTCAACTCTCTCTATTTGGAGGCTTTTAACGGTTTTGTCCATTTGTCATAGAAAGTTGGTGTTTTGGCATCGAAATAATCTCGGAAGCTTATACTCGTTAAATTTGTCATAGAAGAACAATAAAAAGAGTACACCGAGCAACTTTGATGGTCCGAAGTTGCACAACTCTCTCTGTGGAGGAGCTTTTAACGATTTTGTTCATTTCTCATAGAGAGTTGGTGTTTTGGCATCGAAATAATCTCGGATGCTTATACTCGTAAAATTTGACATAGAAGAACAATAAAAAGTGTACACGGAGCAACTTTGATGGTCCGAAGTTGCTCAACTCTCTTTATGGTGGAGCTTTTAACGGTTTTGTCCATTTGTTATAGAAAGTTGGTCTTTTAGCATCGAAATAATCTCGGAAGCTTATATTCGTAAAATTTGACATAGAAGAACAATAAAAAGGATACACCGAGCAACTTTGATATTCCGACGTTGCTCAACTCTCTGTATAGTGTTGCTTTTAACGGTTATGTCCATTCATAATTGAAAGTTGTTGTTTTGACATCGAAATAATCTAGGATGCTTATACTCGTAAAATTAGACATAGAAAAAAAATAAAAAGTGTACACCGAGCATGTTCGATGGTCCGAAGTTGCTCAACTCTCCCAGTGGAGGAGCTTTTAATGATTTTGTCCATTTCTCATAGAAAGTTGGTGTTTTGGCATGGAAATAATCTCGGATGCTTATACTCGTAAAATTTGACATAGAAGAATAATAAAAAGTATACACGGAGCAACTTTGATGGTCCGAAGTTGCTCTACTCTCTCTATGAAGAAGTTTTCAATGGTTTTGTCCATTTGTAATGGAAAGTTTTTGTTTTGACATCGAAATAATATAGGATGCTTATACTCGTAAAATTGGACATAGAAGAACAATCAAAAGTGTACACCGAGCATGTTTGATGGTGCGAAGTTGCTCAACTCTCTCTGTGGAGGAGTTTTTAACGATTTTGTCCATTTTCTCATAGAAAGTTGGTGTTTTGGCATCGAAATAATCTCAGAAGCTTATACTCGTTAAATTTATCATAGAAGAACAATAAAAAGTGTACACCGAGCATTTTTGATGGGCCGAAGTTGCTCAACACTCTCTATTTGGGAGCTTTTAACGGTTTTGTCCATTTGTAATAGAAAGTTGGTGTTTTGGCATCGAAATAATCAACGAAGCTTATACTCGTAAAATTTGACATAGAAGAACAATAAAAAGTGTACACCGAGCAACTTTGATCGTCCGAAGTTGCTCAACTCTCTCTATTTGGAGGCTTTTAACGGTTTTGTCCATTTGTCATAGAAAGTTGGTGTTTTGGCATCGAAATAATCTCGGAAGCTTATACTCGTTAAATTTATCATAGAAAAACAATAAAAAGTGTACCCCGAGCATTTTTGATGGTCCGAAGTTGCTCAACGTTCTCTGTGGAAGAGCTTTTAACGATTTTGTTCATTTCTCATAGAGAGTTGGCGTTTTGGCATCGAAATAATCTCGGATGCTTATACTCGTAAAATTTGACATAGAAGAAAAATAAAAACTGTACACGGAGCAAATTTGATGGTCCGAAGTTGTTCAACTCTCATTATGGAGGTGCTTTTAACGGTTTTGTCCATTTGTCATAGAAAGTTGGTGTTTTGGCATCGAAATAATCTCGGAAGCTTATACTCGTTAAATTTGTCATAGAAGAACAATAAAAAGAGTACACCGAGCAACTTTGATGGTCCGAAGTTGCACAACTCTCTCTATAGAGGAGCTTTTAACGGTTTTATTTATTTGTCATAGAGAGTTGGTGTTTTGTCATCGAAATAATCTCAGAAGCTTATACTCGAAGAATTTAACATAGAAGAACAATAAAAAGTGTACACTGAGGAACTTTGATGGTACGAAGTTTCTCAACTCTCTCTATTTAGCAGCTTTTAACGGTTTTGTCCATTTGTAATAGAAAGTTGTTATTTTGGCATCGAAATAATCTACAAAGCTTATACTCGTAAAATTTGACATAGACGAACAATAAAAAGTGTACACCGAGCATGTTTGATGGTCCGAAGTTGCTCAACTCTCTCAGTGGAGGAGCTTTTAATGATTTTGTCCATTTATCATAGAAAGTTGGTGTTTTGGCATTGAAATAATCTCGGATGCTTATACTCGTAAAATTTGACATAGAAGAATAATGAAAAGTGTACACGGAGCAACTTTGATGGTCCGAAGTTGCTCTACTCTCTCTATGAAGAAGTTTTCAATGGTTTTGTCCATTTGTAATGGAAAGTTTTTGTTTTGACATCGAAATAATATAGGATGCTTATACTCGTAAAATTGGACATAGAAGAACAATCAAAAGTGTACACCGAGCATGTTTGATGGTGCGAAGTTGCTCAACTCTCTCTGTGGAGGAGTTTTTAACGATTTTGTCCATTTTCTCATAGAAAGTTGGTGTTTTGGCATCGAAATAATCTCGGAAGCTTATACTCGTTAAATTTGTCATAGAAGAACAATAAAAAGAGTACTCCGAGCAACTTTGATGGTCCGAAGTTGCTCAACTCTCTCTATTTAGGAGCTTTTAACGGTTTTGTCCATTTGTATTAGAAAGTTGTTGTTTTGGCATCGAAATAATCTACAAAGCTTATACTCGTAAAATTTGACATAGAAGAACAATAAAAAATGTACACCGAGCAACTTTGATGGTCCGAAGTTGCTCAACTCTCTCTATTTGGAGGCTTTTAACGGTTTTGTCCATTTGTCATAGAAAGTTGGTGTTTTGGCATAGAAATAATCTCGGAAGCTTATACTCGTTAAATTTGTCATAGAAGAACAATAAAAAGAGTACACCGAGCAACTTTGATGGTCCGAAGTTGCACAACTCTCTCTGTGGAGGAGCTTTTAACGATTTTGTTCATTTCTCATAGAGAGTTGGTGTTTTGGCATCGAAATAATCTCGGATGCTTATACTCGTAAAATTTGACATAGAAGAACAATAAAAAGTGTACACGGAGCAACTTTGATGGTCCGAAGTTGCTCAACTCTCTTTATGGTGGAGCTTTTAACGGTTTTGTCCATTTGTCACAGAAAGTTGGTGTTTTGGCATCGAAATAATCTCGGAAGCTTATACTCGTTAAATTTATCATAGAAGAACAACAAAAAGTATACAACGAGAGTTTTTGATGGGCCGAAGTTGCTCAACACTCTCTATTTGGGAGCTTTTAACGGTTTTGTCCATTTGTAATAGAAAGTTGGTGTTTTGGCATCGAAATAATCAACGAAGCTTATACTCGTAAAATTTGACATAGAAGAACAATAAAAAGTGTACACCGAGCAACTTTGATGGTCCGAAGTTGCTCAACTCTCTCTATTTGGAGGCTTTTAACGGTTTTGTCCATTTGTCATAGAAAGTTGGTGTTTTGGCATCGAAATAATCTCGGAAGCTTATACTCGTTAAATTTATCATAGAAAAACAATAAAAAGTGTACCCCGAGCATTTTTGATGGTCCGAAGTTGCTCAACTTTCTCTGTGGAAGAGCTTTTAACGATTTTGTTCATTTCTCATAGAGAGTTGGCGTTTTGGCATCGAAATAATCTCGGATGCTTATACTCGTAAAATTTGACATAGAAGAACAATAAATAGTGTACACGGAGCAACTTTGATGGTGCGAAGTTGCTCAACTCTCATTATGGAGGTGCTTTTAACGGTTTTGTCCATTTGTCATAGAAAGTTGGTGTTTTGGCATCGAAATAATCTCGGAAGCTTATACTCGTTAAATTTATCATAGAAGAACAATAAAAAGTGTACACCAAGCATTTTTGATGGTGCGAAGTTGCTCAACTCTCATTATGGAGGTGCTTTTAACGGTTTTGTCCATTTGTCATAGAGAGTTGGTGTTTTGGCATCGAAATAATCTCGGATGCTTATACTCGTAAAATTTGACATAGAAGAACAATAAAAAGTATACACCGAGCAACTTTGATGGTCCGAAGTTGCTCAACTCGCTCTATTTGAAGGCTTTTAACGGTTTTGTCCATTTGTCATAGAAAGTTGGTGTTTTGGCATCGAAATAATCTCGGAAGCTTATACTCGTTAAATTTATCATAGAAAAACAATAAAAAGTGTACCCCGAGCATTTTTGATGGGCCGAAGTTGCTCAACTCTCTCTGTGGAAGGGCTTTTAACGATTTTGTTCATTTCTCATAGAGAGTTGGTGTTTTGGCATCGAAATAATCTCGGATGCTTATACTCGTAAAATTTGACATAGAAGAACAATAAATAGTGTACACGGAGCAACTTTGATGGTCCGAAGTTGTTCAACTCTCATTATGGAGGTGCTTTTAACGGTTTTGTCCATTTGTCATAGAAAGTTGGTGTTTTGGCATCGAAATAATCTCGGAAGCTTATACTCGTTAAATTTATCATAGAAGAACAACAAAAAGTATACACCGAGAGTTTTTGATGGGCCGAAGTTGCTCAACACTCTCTATTTGGGAGCTTTTAACGGTTTTGTCCATTTGTAATAGAAAGTTGGTGTTTTGGCATCGAAATAATCAACGAAGCTTATACTCGTAAAATTTGACATAGAAGAACAATAAAAAGTGTACACCGAGCAACTTTGATGGTCCGAAGTTGCTCAACTCTCTCTATTTGGAGGCTTTTAACGGTTTTGTCCATTTGTCATAGAAAGTTGGTGTTTTGGCATCGAAATAATCTCGGAAGCTTATACTCGTTAAATTTATCATAGAAAAACAATAAAAAGTGTACCCCGAGCATTTTTGATGGTCCGAAGTTGCTCAACTTTCTCTGTGGAAGAGCTTTTAACGATTTTGTTCATTTCTCATAGAGAGTTGGCGTTTTGGCATCGAAATAATCTCGGATGCTTATACTCGTAAAATTTGACATAGAAGAACAATAAATAGTGTACACGGAGCAACTTTGATGGTGCGAAGTTGCTCAACTCTCATTATGGAGGTGCTTTTAACGGTTTTGTCCATTTGTCATAGAAAGTTGGTGTTTTGGCATCGAAATAATCTCGGAAGCTTATACTCGTTAAATTTATCATAGAAGAACAATAAAAAGTGTACACCAAGCATTTTTGATGGTGCGAAGTTGCTCAACTCTCATTATGGAGGTGCTTTTAACGGTTTTGTCCATTTGTCATAGAGAGTTGGTGTTTTGGCATCGAAATAATCTCGGATGCTTATACTCGTAAAATTTGACATAGAAGAACAATAAAAACTGTACGCGGAGCAACTTTGATGGTCCGAAGTTGTTCAACTCTCATTATGGAGGTGCTTTTAACGGTTTTGTCCATTTGTCATAGAAAGTTGGTGTTTTGGCATCGAAATAATCTCGGAAGCTTATACTCGTTAAATTTGTCATAGAAGAACAATAAAAAGAGTACACCGAGCAACTTTGATGGTCCGAAGTTGCACAACTCTCTCTATAGAGGAGCTTTTAACGGTTTTATTTATTTGTCATAGAGAGTTGGTGTTTTGTCATCGAAATAATCTCAGAAGCTTATACTCGAAGAATTTAACATAGAAGAACAATAAAAAGTGTACACTGAGCAACTTTGATGGTCCGAAGTTGCTCAACTCTCTCTATTTAGGAGCTTTTAACAGTTTTGTCCATTTGTAATAGAAAGTTGTTATTTTGGCATCGAAATAATCTACGAAGCTTATACTCGTAAAATTTGACATAGACGAACAATAAAAAGTGTACACCGAGCATGTTTGATGGTCCGAAGTTGCTCAACTCTCTCAGTGGAGGAGCTTTTAATGATTTTGTCCATTTATCATAGAAAGTTGGTGTTTTGGCATTGAAATAATCTCGGATGCTTATACTCGTAAAATTTGACATAGAAGAATAATGAAAAGTGTACACGGAGCAACTTTGATGGTCCGAAGTTGCTCTACTCTCTCTATGAAGAAGTTTTCAATGGTTTTGTCCATTTGTAATGGAAAGTTTTTGTTTTGACATCGAAATAATATAGGATGCTTATACTCATAAAATTGGACATAGAAGAACAATCAAAAGTGTACACCGAGCATGTTTGATGGTGCGAAGTTGCTCAACTCTCTCTGTGGAGGAGTTTTTAACGATTTTGTCCATTTTCTCATAGAAAGTTGGTGTTTTGGCATCGAAATAATCTCGGAAGCTTATACTCGTTAAATTTATCGTAGAAGAACAATAAAAAGTGTACACCGAGCATTTTTGATGGGCCGAAGTTGCTCAACACTCTCTATTTGGGAGCTTTTAACGGTTTTGTCCATTTGTAATAGAAAGTTGGTGTTTTGGCATCGAAATAATCAACGAAGCTTATACTCGTAAAATTTGACATAGAAGAACAATAAAAAGTGTACACCGAGCAACTTTGATGGTCCGAAGTTGCTCAACTCTCTCTATTTGGAGGCTTTTAACGGTTTTGTCCATTTGTCATAGAAAGTTGGTGTTTTGGCATCGAAATAATCTCGGAAGCTTATACTCGTTAAATTTATCATAGAAAAACAATAAAAAGTGTACCCCGAGCATTTTTGATGGGCCGAAGTTGCTCAACTCTCTCTGTGGAAGAGCTTTTAACGATTTTGTTCATTTCTCATAGAGAGTTGGTGTTTTGGCATCGAAATAATCTCGGATGCTTATACTCGTAAAATTTGACATAGAAGAACAATAAATAGTGTACACGGAGCAACTTTGATGGTCTGAAGTTGTTCAACTCTCATTATGGAGGTGCTTTTAACGGTTTTGTCCATTTGTCACAGAAAGTTGGTGTTTTGGCATCGAAAAAATCTCGGAAGCTTATACTCGTTAAATTTATCATAGAAGAACAATAAAAAGTGTACACCGAGCATTTTTGATGGGCCGAAGTTGCTCAACATTCTCTATTTGGGAGCTTTTAACGGTTTTGTCCATTTGTAATAGAAAGTTGGTGTTTTGGCATCGAAATAATCAACGAAGCTTATACTCTTAAAATTTGACATAGAAGAAAATAAAAATTGTACACCGAGCAACTTTGATGGTCCGAAGTTGCTCAACTCTCTCTATTTGGAGGCTTTTAACGGTTTTGTCCATTTGTCATAGAAAGTTGGTGTTTTGGCATCGAAATAATCTCGGACGCTTATACTCGTTAAATTTGTCATAGAAGAACAATAAAAAGAGTACACGGAGCAACTTTGATGGTCCGAAGTTGTTCAACTCTCATTATGGAGTTGCTTTTAACGGTTTTGTCCATTTGTCATAGAAAGTTGGTGTTTTGGCATCGAAATAATCTCGGACGCTTATACTCGTTAAATTTGTCATAGAAGAACAATAAAAAGAGTACACCGAGCAACTTTGATGGTCCGAAGTTGCACAACTCTCTCTATAGAGGAGCTTTTAACGGTTTCATTTATTTGTCATAGAGAGTTGGTGTTTTGTCATCGAAATAATCTCAGAAGCTTATACTCGAAGAATTTAACATAGAAGAACAATAAAAAGTGTACACTGAGCAACTTTGATGGTCCGAAGTTGCTCAACTCTCTCTATTTAGGAGCTTTTAACGGTTTTGTCCATTTGTAATAGAAAGTTGTTATTTTGGCATCGAAATAATCTACGAAGCTTATACTCGTAAAATTTGACATAGACGAACAATAAAAAGTGTACACCGAGCATGTTTGATGGTCCGAAGTTGCTCAACTCTCTCAGTGGAGGAGCTTTTAATGATTTTGTCCATTTATCATAGAAAGTTGGTGTTTTGGCATTGAATTAATCTCGGATGCTTATACTCGTAAAATTTGACATAGAAGAATAATAAAAAGTGTACACGGAGCAACTTTGATGGTCCGAAGTTGTTCAACTCTCATTATGGAGTTGCTTTTAACGGTTTTGTCCATTTGTCGTAGAAAGTTGGTGTTTTGGCATCGAAATAATCTCGGACGCTTATACTCGTTAAATTTGTCATAGAAGAACAATAAAAAGAGTACACCGAGCAACTTTGATGGTCCGAAGTTGCACAACTCTCTCTATAGAGGAGCTTTTAACGGTTTCATTTATTTGTCATAGAGAGTTGGTGTTTTGTCATCGAAATAATCTCAGAAGCTTATACTCGAAGAATTTAACATAGAAGAACAATAAAAAGTGTACACTGAGCAACTTTGATGGTCCGAAGTTGCTCAACTCTCTCTATTTAGGAGCTTTTAACGGTTTTGTCCATTTGTAATAGAAAGTTGTTATTTTGGCATCGAAATAATCTACGAAGCTTATACTCGTAAAATTTGACATAGACGAACAATAAAAAGTGTACACCGAGCATGTTTGATGGTCCGAAGTTGCTCAACTCTCTCAGTGGAGGAGCTTTTAATGATTTTGTCCATTTATCATAGAAAGTTGGTGTTTTGGCATTGAATTAATCTCGGATGCTTATACTCGTAAAATTTGACATAGAAGAATAATAAAAAGTGTACACGGAGCAACTTTGACGGTCCGAAGTTGCTCTACTCTCTCTATGAAGAAGTTTTCAATGGTTTTGTCCATTTGTAATGGAAAGTTTTTGTTTTGACATCGAAATAATATAGGATGCTTATACTCGTAAAATTGGACATAGAAGAAGAATCAAAAGTGTACACCGAGCATGTTTGATGGTGCGAAGTTGCTCAACTCTCTCTGTGGAGGAGTTTTTAACGATTTTGTCCATTTTCTCATAGAAAGTTGGTGTTTTGGCATCGAAATAATCTCGGAAGCTTATACTCGTTAAATTTATCATAGAAGAACAATAAAAAGTGTACACCGAGCATTTTTGATGGGCCGAAGTTGCTCAACACTCTCTATTTGGGAGCTTTTAACGGTTTTGTCCATTTATAATAGAAAGTTGGTGTTTTGGCATCGAAATAATCAACGAAGCTTATACTCGTAAAATTTGACATAGAAGAACAATAAAAAGTGTACACCGAGCAACTTTGATGGTCCGAAGTTGCTCAACTCTCTCTATTTGGAGGCTTTTAACGGTTTTGTCCATTTGCCATAGAAAGTTGGTGTTTTGGCATCGAAATAATCTCGGAAGCCTATACTCGTTAAATTTATCATAGAAAAACAATAAAAAGTGTACCCCGAGCATTTTTGATGGGCCGAAGTTGCTCAACTCTCTCTGTGGAAGAGCTTTTAACGATTTTGTTCATTTCTCATAGAGAGTTGGTGTTTTGGCATCGAAATAATCTCGGATGCTTATACTCGTAAAATTTGACATAGAAGAACAATAAAAAGTGTACACGGAACAACTTTGATGGTCCGAAGTTGTTCAACTCTCATTATGGAGGTGCTTTTAACGGTTTTGTCCATTTGTCATAGAAAGTTGGTGTTTTGGCATCGAAATAATCTCGGAAGCTTATACTCGTTAAATTTGTCATAGAAGAACAATAAAAAGAGTACACCGAGCAACTTTGATGATCCGAAGTTGCACAACTCTCTCTATGGAGGAGCTTTTAACGGTTTTATTTATTTGTCATAGAAAGTTGGTGTTTTGGCATCGAAATAATCTCGGAAGCTTATACTCGAAGAATTTAACATAGAAGAACAATAAAAAGTGTACACTGAGCAACTTTGATGGTCCGAAGTTGCTCAACTCTCTCTATTTAGGAGCTTTTAACGGTTTTGTCCATTTGTAATAGAAAGTTGTTATTTTGGCATCGAAATAATCTACGAAGCTTATACTCGTAAAATTTGACATAGACGAACAATAAAAAGTGTACACCGAGCATGTTTGATGGTCCGAAGTTGCTCAACTCTCTCAGTGGAGGAGCTTTTAATGATTTTGTCCATTTATCATAGAAAGTTGGTGTTTTGGCATTGAAATAATCTCGGATGCTTATACTCGTAAAATTTGACATAGAAGAATAATGAAAAGTGTACACGGAGCAACTTTGATGGTCCGAAGTTGCTCTACTCTCTCTATGAAGAAGTTTTCAATGGTTTTGTCCATTTGTAATGGAAAGTTTTTGTTTTGACATCGAAATAATATAGGATGCTTATACTCATAAAATTGGACATAGAAGAACAATCAAAAGTGTACACCGAGCATGTTTGATGGTGCGAAGTTGCTCAACTCTCTCTGTGGAGGAGTTTTTAACGATTTTATCCATTTTCTCATAGAAAGTTGGTGTTTTGGCATCGAAATAATCTCGGAAGCTTATACTCGTTAAATTTATCATAGAAAAATAGTAAAAAGTGTACCCCGAGTATTTTTGATGGTCCGAAGTTGCTCAACTTTCTCTGTGGAAGAGCTTTTAACGATTTTGTTCATTTCTCATAGAGAGTTGGTGTTTTGGCATCGAAATAATCTCGGATGCTTATACTCGTAAAATTTGACATAGAAGAACAATAAAAACTGTACACGGAGCAACTTTGATGGTCCGAAGTTGTTCAACTCTCATTATGGAGGTGCTTTTAACGGTTTTGTCCATTTGTCATAGAAAGTTGGTGTTTTGGCATCGAAATAATCTCGGAAGCTTATACTCGTTAAATTTGTCATAGAAGAACAATAAAAAGAGTACACCGAGCAACTTTGATGGTCCGAAGTTGCACAACTCTCTCTATAGAGGAGCTTTTAACGGTTTTATTTATTTGTCATAGAGAGTTGCTGTTTTGTCGTCGAAATAATCTCAGAAGCTTATACTCGAAGAATTTAACATAGAAGAACAATAAAAAGTGTTCACTGAGCAACTTTGATGGTCCGAAGTTGCTCAACTCTCTCTATTTAGGAGCTTTTAACGGTTTTGTCCATTTGTAATAGAAAGTTGTTATTTTGGCATCGAAATAATCTACGAAGCTTATACTCGTAAAATTTGACATAGACGAACAATAAAAAGTGTACACCGAGCATGTTTGATGGTCCGAAATTGCTCAACTCTCTCAGTGGAGGAGCTTTTAATGATTTTGTCCATTTATCATAGAAAGTTGGTGTTTTGGCATTGGAATAATCTCGGATGCTTATACTCGTAAAATTTGACATAGAAGAATAATGAAAAGTGTACACGGAGCAACTTTGATGGTCCGAAGTTGCTCTACTCTCTCTATGAAGAAGTTTTCAATGGTTTTGTCCATTTGTAATGCAAAGTTTTTGTTTTGACATCGAAATAATATAGGATGCTTATACTCGTAAAATTGGACATAGAAGAACAATCAAAAGTGTACACCGAGCATGTTTGATGGTGCGAAGTTGCTCAACTCTCTCTGTGGAGGAGTTTTTAACGATTTTGCCCATTTTCTCATAGAAAGTTGGTGTTTTGGCATCGAAATAATCTCGGAAGCTTATACTCGTTAAATTTATCGTAGAAGAACAATAAAAAGTGTACACCGAGCATTTTTGATGGGCCGAAGTTGCTCAACACTCTCTATTTGGGAGCTTTTAACGGTTTTGTCCATTTATAATAGAAAGTTGGTGTTTTGGCATCGAAATAATCAACGAAGCTTATACTCGTAAAATTTAACATAGAAGAACAATGAAAAGTGTACACCGAGCAACTTTGATGGTCCGAAGTTGCTCAACTCGCTCTATTTGGAGGCTTTTAACGGTTTTGTCCATTTGTCATAGAAAGTTGGTGTTTTGGCATCGAAATAATCTCGGAAGCTTATACTCGTTAAATTTATCATAGAAAAACAATAAAAAGTGTACACCGAGCATTTTTGATGGGCCGAAGTTGCTCAACACTCTCTATTTGGGAGCTTTTAACGGTTTTGTCCATTTGTAATAGAAAGTTGGTGTTTTGGCATCGAAATAATCAACGAAGCTTATACTCGTAAAATTTGACATAGAAGAACAATAAAAAGTGTACACCGAGCAACTTTGATGGTCCGAAGTTGCTCAACTCTCTCTATTTGGAGGCTTTTAACGGTTTTGTCCATTTGTCATAGAAAGTTGGTGTTTTGGCATCGAAATAATCTCGGAAGCTTATACTCGTTAAATTTATCATAGAAAAACAATAAAAAGTGTACCCCGAGCATTTTTGATGGTCCGAAGTTGCTCAACTTTCTCTGTGGAAGAGCTTTTAACGATTTTGTTCATTTCTCATAGAGAGTTGGTGTTTTGGCATCGAAATAATCTCGGATGCTTATACTCGTAAAATTTGACATAGAAGAACAATAAATAGTGTACACGGAGCAACTTTGATGGTCCGAAGTTGTTCAACTCTCATTATGGAGGTGCTTTTAACGGTTTTGTCCATTTGTCATAGAAAGTTGGTGTTTTGGCATCGAAATAATCTCGGAAGCTTATACTCGTTAAATTTATCATAGAAGAACAATAAAAAGTGTACACCGAGCATTTTTGATGGGCCGAAGTTGCTCAACACTCTCTATTTGGGAGCTTTTAACGGTTTTGTCCATTTGTAATAGAAAGTTGGTGTTTTGGCATCGAAATAATCAACGAAGCTTATACTCGTAAAATTTGACATAGAAGAACAATAAAAAGTGTACACCGAGCAACTTTGATGGTCCGAAGTTGCTCAACTCTCTCTATTTGGAGGCTTTTAACGGTTTTGTCCATTTGTCATAGAAAGTTGGTGTTTTGGCATCGAAATAATCTCGGAAGCTTATACTCGTTAAATTTATCATAGAAAAACAATAAAAAGTGTACCCCGAGCATTTTTGATGGTCCGAAGTTGCTCAACTTTCTCTGTGGAAGAGCTTTTAACGATTTTGTTGATTTCTCATAGAGAGTTGGTGTTTTGGCATCGAAATAATCTCGGATGCTTATACTCGTAAAATTTGACATAGAAGAACAATAAAAACTGTACACGGAGCAACTTTGATGCTCCGAAGTTGTTCAACTCTCATTATGGAGGTGCTTTTAACGGTTTTGTCCATTTGTCATAGAAAGTTGGTGTTTTGGCATCGAAATAATCTCGGAAGCTTATACTCGTTAAATTTGTCATAGAAGAACAATAAAAAGAGTACACCGAGCAACTTTGATGGTCCGAAGTTGCACAACTCTCTCTATAGAGGAGCTTTTAACGGTTTTATTTATTTGTCATAGAGAGTTGGTGTTTTGTCATCGAAATAATCTCAGAAGCTTATACTCGAAGAATTTAACATAGAAGAACGATAAAAAGTGTACACTGAGCAACTTTGATGGTCCGAAGTTGCTCAACTCTCTCTATTTAGGAGCTTTTAACGGTTTTGTCCATTTGTAATAGAAAGTTGTTATTTTGGCATCGAAATAATCTACGAAGCTTATACTCGTAAAATTTGACATAGACGAACAATAAAAAGTGTACACCGAGCATGTTTGATGGTCCGAAGTTGCTCAACTCTCTCAGTGGAGGAGCTTTTAATGATTTTGTCCATTTATCATAGAAAGTTGGTGTTTTGGCATTGAAATAATCTCGGATGCTTATACTCGTAAAATTTGACATAGAAGAATAATGAAAAGTGTACACGGAGCAACTTTGATTGTCCGAAGTTGCTCTACTCTCTCTATGAAGAAGTTTTCAATGGTTTTGTCCATTTGTAATGGAAAGTTTTTGTTTTGACATCGAAATAATATAGGATGCTTATACTCGTAAAATTGGACATAGAAGAACAATCAAAAGTGTACACCGAGCATGTTTGATGGTGCGAAGTTGCTCAACTCTCTCTGTGGAGGAGTTTTTAACGATTTTGTCCATTTTCTCACAGAAAGTTGGTGTTTTGGCATCGAAATAATCTCGGAAGCTTATACTCGTTAAATTTATCGTAGAAGAACAATAAAAAGTGTACACCGAGCATTTTTGATGGGCCGAAGTTGCTCAACACTCTCTATTTGGGAGCTTTTAACGGTTTTGTCCATTTATAATAGAAAGTTGGTGTTTTGGCATCGAAATAATCAACGAAGCTTATACTCGTAAAATTTGACATAGAAGAACAATAAAAAGTGTACACCGAGCAACTTTGATGGTACGAAGTTGCTCAACTCGCTCTATTTGGAGGCTTTTAACGGTTTTGTCCATTTGTCATAGAAAGTTGGTGTTTTGGCATCGAAATAATCTCGGAAGCTTATACTCGTTAAATTTATCATAGAAAAACAATAAAAAGTGTACCCCGAGCATTTTTGATGGGCCGAAGTTGCTCAACTCTCTCTGTGGAAGAGCTTTTAACGATTTTGTTCATTTCTCATAGAGAGTTGGTGTTTTGGCATCGAAATAATCTCGGATGCTTATACTCGTAAAATTTGACATAGAAGAACAATAAATAGTGTACACGGAGCAACTTTGATGGTCCGAAGTTGTTCAACTCTCATTATGGAGGTGCTTTTAACGGTTTTGTCCATTTGTCATAGAAAGTTGGTGTTTTGGCATCGAAATAATCTCGGAAGCTTATACTCGTTAAATTTATCATAGAAGAACAATAAAAAGTGTACACCGAGCATTTTTGATGGGCCGAAGTTGCTCAACACTCTCTATTTGGGAGCTTTTAACGGTTTTGTCCATTTGTAATAGAAAGTTGGTGTTTTGGCATCGAAATAATCAACGAAGCTTATACTCGTAAATTTTGACATAGAAGAACAATAAAAAGTGTACACCGAGCAACTTTGATGGTCCGAAGTTGCTCAACTCTCTCTATTTGGAGGCTTTTAACGGTTTTGTCCATTTGTCATAGAAAGTTGGTGTTTTGGCATCGAAATAATCTCGGAAGCTTATACTCGTTAAATTTATCATAGAAAAACAATAAAAAGTCTACCCCGAGCATTTTTGATGGTCCGAAGTTGCTCAACTTTCTCTGTGGAAGAGCTTTTAACGATTTTGTTCATTTCTCATAGAGAGTTGGTGTTTTGGCATCGAAATAATCTCGGATGCTTATACTCGTAAAATTTGACATAGAAGAACAATAAAAACTGTACACGGAGCAACTTTGATGCTCCGAAGTTGTTCAACTCTCATTATGGAGGTGCTTTTAACGGTTTTGTCCATTTGTCATAGAAAGTTGGTGTTTTGGCATCGAAATAATCTCGGAAGCTTATACTCGTTAAATTTGTCATAGAAGAACAATAAAAAGAGTACACCGAGCAACTTTGATGGTCCGAAGTTGCACAACTCTCTCTATAGAGGAGCTTTTAACGGTTTTATTTATTTGTCATAGAGAGTTGGTGTTTTGTCATCGAAATAATCTCAGAAGCTTATACTCGAAGAATTTAACATAGAAGAACAATAAAAAGTGTACACTGAGCAACTTTGATGGTCCGAAGTTGCTCAACTCTCTCTATTTAGGAGCTTTTAACGGTTTTGTCCATTTGTAATAGAAAGTTGTTATTTTGGCATCGAAATAATCTACGAAGCTTATACTCGTAAAATTTGACATAGACGAACAATAAAAAGTGTACACCGAGCATGTTTGATGGTCCGAAGTTGCTCAACTCTCTCAGTGGAGGAGCTTTTAATGATTTTGTCCATTTATCATAGAAAGTTGGTGTTTTGGCATTGAAATAATCTCGGATGCTTATACTCGTAAAATTTGACATAGAAGAATAATGAAAAGTGTACACAGAGCAACTTTGATGGTCCGAAGTTGCTCTACTCTCTCTATGAAGAAGTTTTCAATGGTTTTGTCCATTTGTAATGGAAAGTTTTTGTTTTGACATCGAAATAATATAGGATGCTTATACTCGTAAAATTGGACATAGAAGAACAATCAAAAGTGTACACCGAGCATGTTTGATGGTGTGAAGTTGCTCAACTCTCTCTGTGGAGGAGTTTTTAACGATTTTGTCCATTTTCTCACAGAAAGTTGGTGTTTTGGCATCGAAATAATCTCGGAAGCTTATACTCGTTAAATTTATCGTAGAAGAACAATAAAAAGTGTACACCGAGCATTTTTGATGGGCCGAAGTTGCTCAACACTCTCTATTTGGGAGCTTTTAACGGTTTTGTCCATTTATAATAGAAAGTTGGTATTTTGGCATCGAAATAATCAACGAAGCTTATACTCGTAAAATTTGACATAGAAGAACAATAAAAAGTGTACACCGAGCAACTTTGATGGTCCGAAGTTGCTCAACTCGCTCTATTTGGAGGCTTTTAACGGTTTTGTCCATTTGTCATAGAAAGTTGGTGTTTTGGCATCGAAATAATCTCGGAAGCTTATACTCGTTAAATTTATCATAGAAAAACAATAAAAAGTGTACCCCGAGCATTTTTGATGGTCCGAAGTTGCTCAACTTTCTCTGTGGAAGAGCTTTTAACGATTTTGTTCATTTCTCATAGAGAGTTGGTGTTTTGGCATCGAAATAATCTCGGATGCTTATACTCGTAAAATTTGACATAGAAGAACAATAAAAACTGTACACGGAGCAACTTTGATGGTCCGAAGTTGTTCAACTCTCATTATGGAGGTGCTTTTAACGGTTTTGTCCATTTGTCATAGAGAGTTGGTGTTTTGGCATCGAAATAATCTCGGACGCTTATACTCGTTAAATTTTTCATAGAAGAACAATAAAAAGAGTACACCGAGCAACTTTGATGGTCCGAAGTTGCACAACTCTCTCTATAGAGGAGCTTTTAACGGTTTTATTTATTTGTCATAGAGAGTTGGTGTTTTGTCATCGAAATAATCTCAGAAGCTTATACTCGAAGAATTTAACATAGAAGAACAATAAAAAGTGTACACTGAGCAACTTTGATGGTCCGAAGTTGCTCAACTCTCTCTATTTAGGAGCTTTTAACGGTTTTGTCCATTTGTAATAGAAAGTTGTTATTTTGGCATCGAAATAATCTCGGATGCTTATACTCGTAAAATTTGACATAGAAGAATAATGAAAAGTGTACACGGAGCAACTTTGATGGTCCGAAGTTGCTCTACTCTCTCTATGAAGAAGTTTTCAATGGTTTTGTCCATTTGTAATGGAAAGTTTTTGTTTTGACATCGAAATAATATAGGATGCTTATACTCGTAAAATTGGACATAGAAGAACAATCAAAAGTGTACACCGAGCATGTTTGATGGTGCGAAGTTGCTCAACTCTCTCTGTGGAGGAGTTTTTAACGATTTTGTCCATTTTCTCACAGAAAGTTGGTGTTTTGGCATCGAAATAATCTCGGAAGCTTATACTCGTTAAATTTATCGTAGAAGAACAATAAAAAGTGTACACCGAGCATTTTTGATGGGCCGAAGTTGCTCAACACTCTCTATTTGGGAGCTTTTAACGGTTTTGTCCATTTATAATAGAAAGTTGGTATTTTGGCATCGAAATAATCAACGAAGCTTATACTCGTAAAATTTGACATAGAAGAACAATAAAAAGTGTACACCGAGCAACTTTGATGGTCCGATGTTGCTCAACTCGCTCTATTTGGAGGCTTTTAACGGTTTTGTCCATTTGTCATAGAAAGTTGGTGTTTTGGCATCGAAATAATCTCGGAAGCTTATACTCGTTAAATTTATCATAGAAAAACAATAAAAAGTGTACCCCGAGCATTTTTGATGGTCCGAAGTTGCTCAACTTTCTCTGTGGAAGAGCTTTTAACGATTTTGTTCATTTCTCATAGAGAGTTGGTGTTTTGGCATCGAAATAATCTCGGATGCTTATACTCGTAAAATTTGACATAGAAGAACAATAAAAACTGTACACGGAGCAACTTTGATGCTCCGAAGTTGTTCAACTCTCATTATGGAGGTGCTTTTAACGGTTTTGTCCATTTGTCATAGAAAGTTGGTGTTTTGGCATCGAAATAATCTCGGAAGCTTATACTCGTTAAATTTGTCATAGAAGAACAATAAAAAGAGTACACCGAGCAACTTTGATGGTCCGAAGTTGCACAACTCTCTCTATAGAGGAGCTTTTAACGGTTTTATTTATTTGTCATAGAGAGTTGGTGTTTTGTCATCGAAATAATCTCAGAAGCTTATACTCGAAGAATTTAACATAGAAGAACAATAAAAAGTGTACACGGAGCAACTTTGATGGTCCGAAGTTGCTCAACTCTCTCTATTTAGGAGCTTTTAACGGTTTTGTCCATTTGTAATAGAAAGTTGTTGTTTTGGCATTGAAATAATCTCGGATGCTTATACTCGTAAAATTTGACATAGAAGAATAATGAAAAGTGTACACGGAGCAACTTTGATGGTCCGAAGTTGCTCTACTCCCTCTATGAAGAAGTTTTCAATGGTT
This sequence comes from Euonymus europaeus, assembly GCA_963580455.1. NCBI lineage: Eukaryota > Viridiplantae > Streptophyta > Magnoliopsida > Celastrales > Celastraceae > Euonymus > Euonymus europaeus. The sequence goes on from OY756965.1 coordinate 8,095,918, forward strand.
TTGTCCATTTGTAATGGAAAGTTTTTGTTTTGACATCGAAATAATATAGGATGCTTATACTCGTAAAATTGGACATAGAAGAACAATCAAAAGTGTACACCGAGCATGTTTGAGGGTGCGAAGTTGCTCAACTCTCTCTGTGGAGGAGTTTTTAACGATTTTGTCCATTTTCACACAGAAAGTTGGTGTTTTGGCATCGAAATAATCTCGGAAGCTTATACTCGTTAAATTTATCGTAGAAGAACAATAAAAAGTATACACCGAGCATTTTTGATGGGCCGAAGTTGCTCAACACTCTCTATTTGGGAGCTTTTAACGGTTTTGTCCATTTATAATAGAAAGTTGGTGTTTTGGCATCGAAATAATCAACGAAGCTTATACTCGTAAAATTTGACATAGAAGAACAATAAAAAGTGTACACCGAGCAACTTTGATGGTCCGAAGTTGCTCAACTCGCTCTATTTGGAGGCTTTTAACGGTTTTGTCCATTTGTCATAGAAAGTTGGTGTTTTGGCATCGAAATAATCTCGGAAGCTTATACTCGTTAAATTTATCATAGAAAAACAATAAAAAGTGTACCCCGAGCATTTTTGATGGGGCGAAGTTGCTCAACTCTCTCTGTGGAAGAGCTTTTAACGATTTTGTTCATTTCTCATAGAGAGTTGGTGTTTTGGCATCGAAATAATCTCGGATGCTTATACTCGTAAAATTTGACATAGAAGAACAATAAATAGTGTACACGGAGCAACTTTGATGGTCCGAAGTTGTTCAACTCTCATTATGGAGGTGCTTTTAACGGTTTTGTCCATTTGTCATAGAAAGTTGGTGTTTTGGCATCGAAATAATCTCGGAAGCTTATACTCGTTAAATTTATCATAGAAGAACAATAAAAAGTGTACACCGAGCGTTTTTCATGGGCCGAAGTTGCTCAACACTCTCTATTTGGGAGCTTTTAACGGTTTTGTCCATTTGTAATAGAAAGTTGGTGTTTTGGCATCGAAATAATCAACGAAGCTTATACTCGTAAAATTTGACATAGAAGAACAATAAAAAGTGTACACCGAGCAACTTTGATGGTCCGAAGTTGCTCAACTCTCTCTATTTCGAGGCTTTTAACGGTTTTGTCCATTTGTCATAGAAAGTCGGTGTTTTGGCATCGAAATAATCTCGAAAGCTTATACTCGTTAAATTTATCATAGAAAAACAATAAAAAGGGTACCCCGAGCATTTTTGATGGTCCGAAGTTGCTCAACTTTCTCTGTGGAAGAGCTTTTAACGATTTTGTTCATTTCTCATAAAGAGTTGGTGTTTTGGCATCGAAATAATCTCGGATGCTTATACTCGTAAAATTTGACATAGAAGAACAATAAAAAGTGTACACGGAGCAACTTTGATGGTCCGAAGTTGTTCAACTCTCATTATGGAGGTGCTTTTAACGGTTTTGTCCATTTGTCATAGAAAGTTGGTGTTTTGGCATCGAAATAATCTCGGACGCTTATACTCGTTAAATTTGTCATAGAAGAACAATAAAAAGAGTACACCGAGCAACTTTGATGGTCCGAAGTTGCACAACTCTCTCTATAGAGGAGCTTTTAACGGTTTTATTTATTTGTCATAGGGAGTTGGTGTTTTGTCATCGAAATAATCTCAGAAGCTTATACTCGAAGAATTTAACATAGAAGAACAATAAAAAGTGTACACTGAGCAACTTTGATGGTCCGAAGTTGCTCAACTCTCTCTATTTAGGAGCTTTTAACGGTTTTGTCCATTTGTAATAGAAAGTTGTTATTTTGGCATCGAAATAATCTACGAAGCTTATACTCGTAAAATTTGACATAGATGAACAATAAAAAGTGTACACCGAGCATGTTTGATGGTCTGAAGTTGCTCAACTCTCTCAGTGGAGGAGCTTTTAATGATTTTGTCCATTTATCATAGAAAGTTGGTGTTTTGGCATTGAAATAATCTCGGATGCTTATACTCGTAAAATTTGACATAGAAGAATAATGAAAAGTGTACACGGAGCAACTTTGATGGTCCGAAGTTGCTCTACTCTCTCTATGAAGAAGTTTTCAATGGTTTTGTCCATTTGTAATGGAAAGTTTTTGTTTTGACATCGAAATAATATAGGATGCTTATACTCGTAAAATTGGACATAGAAGAACAATCAAAAGTGTACACCGAGCATGTTTGATGGTGCGAAGTTGCTCAACTCTCTCTGTGGAGGAGTTTTTAACGATTTTGTCCATTTTCTCACAGAAAGTTGGTGTTTTGGCATCGAAATAATCTCGGAAGCTTATACTCGTTAAATTTATCGTAGAAGAACAATAAAAAGTGTACACCGAGCATTTTTGATGGGCCGAAGTTGCTCAACACTCTCTATTTGGGAGCTTTTAACGGTTTTGTCCATTTATAATAGAAAGTTGGTGTTTTGGCATCGAAATAATCAACGAAGCTTATACTCGTAAAATTTGACATAGAAGAACAATAAAAAGTGTACACCGAGCAACTTTGATGGTCCGATGTTGCTCAACTCGCTCTATTTGGAGGCTTTTAACGGTTTTGTCCATTTGTCATAGAAAGTTGGTGTTTTGGCATCGAAATAATCTCGGAAGCTTATACTCGTTAAATTTATCATAGAAAAACAATAAAAAGTGTACCCCGAGCATTTTTGATGGTCCGAAGTTGCTCAACTTTCTCTGTGGAAGAGCTTTTAACGATTTTGTTCATTTCTCATAGAGAGTTGGTGTTTTGGCATCGAAATAATCTCGGATGCTTATACTCGTAAAATTTGACATAGAAGAACAATAAAAACTGTACACGGAGCAACTTTGATGCTCCGAAGTTGTTCAACTCTCATTATGGAGGTGCTTTTAACGGTTTTGTCCATTTGTCATAGAAAGTTGGTGTTTTGGCATCGAAATAATCTCGGAAGCTTATACTCGTTAAATTTGTCATAGAAGAACAATAAAAAGAGTACACCGAGCAACTTTGATGGTCCGAAGTTGCACAACTCTCTCTATAGAGGAGCTTTTAACGGTTTTATTTATTTGTCATAGAGAGTTGGTGTTTTGTCATCGAAATAATCTCAGAAGCTTATACTCGAAGAATTTAACATAGAAGAACAATAAAAAGTGTACACGGAGCAACTTTGATGGTCCGAAGTTGCTCAACTCTCTCTATTTAGGAGCTTTTAACGGTTTTGTCCATTTGTAATAGAAAGTTGTTGTTTTGGCATTGAAATAATCTCGGATGCTTATACTCGTAAAATTTGACATAGAAGAATAATGAAAAGTGTACACGGAGCAACTTTGATGGTCCGAAGTTGCTCTACTCCCTCTATGAAGAAGTTTTCAATGGTTTTGTCCATTTGTAATGGAAAGTTTTTGTTTTGACATCGAAATAATATAGGATGCTTATACTCGTAAAATTGGACATAGAAGAACAATCAAAAGTGTACACCGAGCATGTTTGAGGGTGCGAAGTTGCTCAACTCTCTCTGTGGAGGAGTTTTTAACGATTTTGTCCATTTTCACACAGAAAGTTGGTGTTTTGGCATCGAAATAATCTCGGAAGCTTATACTCGTTAAATTTATCGTAGAAGAACAATAAAAAGTATACACCGAGCATTTTTGATGGGCCGAAGTTGCTCAACACTCTCTATTTGGGAGCTTTTAACGGTTTTGTCCATTTATAATAGAAAGTTGGTGTTTTGGCATCGAAATAATCAACGAAGCTTATACTCGTAAAATTTGACATAGAAGAACAATAAAAAGTGTACACCGAGCAACTTTGATGGTCCGAAGTTGCTCAACTCGCTCTATTTGGAGGCTTTTAACGGTTTTGTCCATTTGTCATAGAAAGTTGGTGTTTTGGCATCGAAATAATCTCGGAAGCTTATACTCGTTAAATTTATCATAGAAAAACAATAAAAAGTGTACCCCGAGCATTTTTGATGGGGCGAAGTTGCTCAACTCTCTCTGTGGAAGAGCTTTTAACGATTTTGTTCATTTCTCATAGAGAGTTGGTGTTTTGGCATCGAAATAATCTCGGATGCTTATACTCGTAAAATTTGACATAGAAGAACAATAAATAGTGTACACGGAGCAACTTTGATGGTCCGAAGTTGTTCAACTCTCATTATGGAGGTGCTTTTAACGGTTTTGTCCATTTGTCATAGAAAGTTGGTGTTTTGGCATCGAAATAATCTCGGAAGCTTATACTCGTTAAATTTATCATAGAAGAACAATAAAAAGTGTACACCGAGCGTTTTTCATGGGCCGAAGTTGCTCAACACTCTCTATTTGGGAGCTTTTAACGGTTTTGTCCATTTGTAATAGAAAGTTGGTGTTTTGGCATCGAAATAATCAACGAAGCTTATACTCGTAAAATTTGACATAGAAGAACAATAAAAAGTGTACACCGAGCAACTTTGATGGTCCGAAGTTGCTCAACTCTCTCTATTTCGAGGCTTTTAACGGTTTTGTCCATTTGTCATAGAAAGTCGGTGTTTTGGCATCGAAATAATCTCGAAAGCTTATACTCGTTAAATTTATCATAGAAAAACAATAAAAAGGGTACCCCGAGCATTTTTGATGGTCCGAAGTTGCTCAACTTTCTCTGTGGAAGAGCTTTTAACGATTTTGTTCATTTCTCATAAAGAGTTGGTGTTTTGGCATCGAAATAATCTCGGATGCTTATACTCGTAAAATTTGACATAGAAGAACAATAAAAAGTGTACACGGAGCAACTTTGATGGTCCGAAGTTGTTCAACTCTCATTATGGAGGTGCTTTTAACGGTTTTGTCCATTTGTCATAGAAAGTTGGTGTTTTGGCATCGAAATAATCTCGGACGCTTATACTCGTTAAATTTGTCATAGAAGAACAATAAAAAGAGTACACCGAGCAACTTTGATGGTCCGAAGTTGCACAACTCTCTCTATAGAGGAGCTTTTAACGGTTTTATTTATTTGTCATAGGGAGTTGGTGTTTTGTCATCGAAATAATCTCAGAAGCTTATACTCGAAGAATTTAACATAGAAGAACAATAAAAAGTGTACACTGAGCAACTTTGATGGTCCGAAGTTGCTCAACTCTCTCTATTTAGGAGCTTTTAACGGTTTTGTCCATTTGTAATAGAAAGTTGTTATTTTGGCATCGAAATAATCTACGAAGCTTATACTCGTAAAATTTGACATAGATGAACAATAAAAAGTGTACACCGAGCATGTTTGATGGTCTGAAGTTGCTCAACTCTCTCAGTGGAGGAGCTTTTAATGATTTTGTCCATTTATCATAGAAAGTTGGTGTTTTGGCATTGAAATAATCTCGGATGCTTATACTCGTAAAATTTGACATAGAAGAATAATGAAAAGTGTACACGGAGCAACTTTGATGGTCCGAAGTTGCTCTACTCTCTCTATGAAGAAGTTTTCAATGGTTTTGTCCATTTGTAATGGAAAGTTTTTGTTTTGACATCGAAATAATATAGGATGCTTATACTCGTAAAATTGGACATAGAAGAACAATCAAAAGTGTACACCGAGCATGTTTGATGGTGCGAAGTTGCTCAACTCTCTCTGTGGAGGAGTTTTTAACGATTTTGTCCATTTTCTCACAGAAAGTTGGTGTTTTGGCATCGAAATAATCTCGGAAGCTTATACTCGTTAAATTTATCGTAGAAGAACAATAAAAATTGCACACCGAGCATTTTTGATGGGCCGAAGTTGCTCAACACTCTCTATTTGGGAGCTTTTAACGGTTTTGTCCATTTATAATAGAAAGTTGGTGTTTTGGCATCGAAATAATCAACGAAGCTTATACTCGTAAAATTTGACATAGAAGAACAATAAAAAGTGTACACCGAGCAACTTTGATGGTCCGAAGTTGCTCAACTCGCTCTATTTGGAGGCTTTTAAAGGTTTTGTCCATTTGTCATAGAAAGTTGGTGTTTTGGCATCGAAATAATCTCGGAAGCTTATACTCGTTAAATTTATCATAGAAAAACAATAAAAAGTGTACCCCGAGCATTTTTGATGGGCCGAAGTTGCTCAACTCTCTCTGTGGAAGAGCTTTTAACGATTTTGTTCATTTCTCATAGAGAGTTGGTGTTTTGGCATCGAAATAATCTCGGATGCTTATACTTGTAAAATTTGACATAGAAGAACAATAAATAGTGTACACGGAGCAACTTTGATGGTCCGAAGTTGTTCAACTCTCATTATGGAGGTGCTTTTAACGGTTTTGTCCATTTGTCATAGAAAGTTGGTGTTTTGGCATCGAAATAATCTCGGAAGCTTATACTCGTTAAATTTATCATAGAAGAACAATAAAAAGTGTACACCGAGCGTTTTTCATGGGCCGAAGTTGCTCAACACTCTCTATTTGGGAGCTTTTAACGGTTTTGTCCATTTGTAATAGAAAGTTGGTGTTTTGGCATCGAAATAATCAACGAAGCTTATACTCGTAAAATTTGACATAGAAGAACAATAAAAAGTGTACACCGAGCAACTTTGATGGTCCGAAGTTGCTCAACTCTCTCTATTTGGAGGCTTTTAACGGTTTTGTCCATTTGTCATAGAAAGTCGGTGTTTTGGCATCGAAATAATCTCGAAAGCTTATACTCGTTAAATTTATCATAGAAAAACAATAAAAAGTGTACCCCGAGCATTTTTGATGGTCCGAAGTTGCTCAACTTTCTCTGTGGAAGAGCTTTTAACGATTTTGTTCATTTCTCATAGAGAGTTGGTGTTTTGGCATCGAAATAATCTCTGATGCTTATACTCGTAAAATTTGACATAGAAGAACAGTAAAAACTGTACACGGAGCAACTTTGATGGTCCGAAGTTGTTCAACTCTCATTATGGAGGTGCTTTTAACGGTTTTGTCCATTTGTCATAGAAAGTTGGTGTTTTGGCATCGAAATAATCTCGGACGCTTATACTCGTTAAATTTGTCATAGAAGAACAATAAAAAGAGTACACCGAGCAACTTTGATGGTCCGAAGTTGCACAACTCTCTCTATAGAGGAGCTTTTAACGGTTTTATTTATTTGTCATAGAGAGTTGGTGTTTTGTCATTGAAATAATCTCAGAAGCTTATACTCGAAGAATTTAACATAGAAGAACAATAAAAAGTGTACACTGAGCAACTTTGATGGTCCGAAGTTGCTCAACTCTCTCTATTTAGGAGCTTTTAACGGTTTTGTCCATTTGTAATAGAAAGTTGTTATTTTGGCATCGAAATAATCTACGAAGCTTATACTCGTAAAATTTGACATAGACGAACAATAAAAAGTGTACACCGAGAATGTTTGATGGTCTGAAGTTGCTCAACTCTCTCAGTGGAGGAGCTTTTAATGATTTTGTCCATTTATCATAGAAAGTTGGTGTTTTGGCATTGAAATAATCTCGGATGCTTATACTCGTAAAATTTGACATAGAAGAATAATGAAAAGTGTACACGGAGCAACTTTGATGGTCCGAAGTTGCTCTACTCTCTCTATGAAGAAGTTTTCAATGGTTTTGTCCATTTGTAATGGAAAGTTTTTGTTTTGACATCGAAATAATATAGGATGCTTATACTCGTAAAATTGGACATAGAAGAACAATCAAAAGTGTACACCGAGCATGTTTGATGGTGCGAAGTTGCTCAACTCTCTCTGTGGAGGAGTTTTTAACGATTTTGTCCATTTTCTCACAGAAAGTTGGTGTTTTGGCATCGAAATAATCTCGGAAGCTTATACTCGTTAAATTTATCGTAGAAGAACAATAAAAAGTGTACACCGAGCATTTTTGATGGGCCGAAGTTGCTCAACACTCTCTATTTGGGAGCTTTTAACGGTTTTGTCCATTTATAATAGAAAGTTGGTGTTTTGGCATCGAAATAATCAACGAAGCTTATACTCGTAAAATTTGACATAGAAGAACAATAAAAAGTGTACACCGAGCAACTTTGATGGTCCGAAGTTGCTCAACTCGCTCTATTTGGAGGCTTTTAACGGTTTTGTCCATTTGTCATAGAAAGTTGGTGTTTTGGCATCGAAATAATCTCGGAAGCTTATACTCGTTAAATTTATCATATAAAAACAATAAAAAGTGTACCCCGAGCATTTTTGATGGGCCGAAGTTGCTCAACTCTCTCTGTGGAAGAGCTTTTAACGATTTTGTTCATTTCTCATAGAGAGTTGGTGTTTTGGCATCGAAATAATCTCGGATGCTTATACTCGTAAAATTTGACATAGAAGAACAATAAATAGTGTACACGGAGCAACTTTGATGGTCCGAAGTTGTTCAACTCTCATTATGGAGGTGCTTTTAACGGTTTTGTCCATTTGTCATAGAAAGTTGGTGTTTTGGCATCGAAATAATCTCGGAAGCTTATACTTGTTAAATTTATCATAGAAGAACAATAAAAAGTGTACACCGAGCGTTTTTCATGGGCCGAAGTTGCTCAACACTCTCTATTTGGGAGCTTTTAACGGTTTTGTCCATTTGTAATAGAAAGTTGGTGTTTTGGCATCGAAATAATCAACGAAGCTTATACTCGTAAAATTTGACATAGAAGAACAATAAAAAGTGTACACCGAGCAACTTTGATGGTCCGAAGTTGCTCAACTCTCTCTATTTGGAGGCTTTTAACGGTTTTGTCCATTTGTCATAGAAAGTCGGTGTTTTGGCATCGAAATAATCTCGAAAGCTTATACTCGTTAAATTTATCATAGAAAAACAATAAAAAGTGTACCCCGAGCATTTTTGATGGTCCGAAGTTGCTCAACTTTCTCTGTGGAAGAGCTTTTAACGATTTTGTTCATTTCTCATAGAGAGTTGGTGTTTTGGCATCGAAATAATCTCGGATGCTTATACTCGTAAAATTTGACATAGAAGAACAATAAAAAGTGTACACCGAGCATTTTTGATGGGCCGAAGTTGCTCAACACTCTCTATTTGGGAGCTTTTAACGGTTTTGTCCATTTGTAATAGAAAGTTGGTGTTTTGGCATCGAAATAATCAACGAAGCTTATACTCGTAAAATTTGACATAGAAGAACAATAAAAAGTGTACACGGAGCAACTTTGATGGTCCGAAGTTGTTCAACTCTCATTATGGAGGTGCTTTTAACGGTTTTGTCCATTTGTCATAGAGAGTTGGTGTTTTGGCATCGAAATAATCTCGGACGCTTATACTCGTTAAATTTTTCATAGAAGAACAATAAAAAGAGTACACCGAGCAACTTTGATGGTCCGAAGTTGCACAACTCTCTCTATAGAGGAGCTTTTAACGGTTTTATTTATTTGTCATAGAGAGTTGGTGTTTTGTCATCGAAATAATCTCAGAAGCTTATACTCGAAGAATTTAACATAGAAGAACAATAAAAAGTGTACACTGAGCAACTTTGATGGTCCGAAGTTGCTCAACTCTCTCTATTTAGGAGCTTTTAACGGTTTTGTCCATTTGTAATAGAAAGTTGTTATTTTGGCATCGAAATAATCTACGAAGCTTATACTCGTAAAATTTGACATAGACGAACAATAAAAAGTGTACACCGAGAATGTTTGATGGTCTGAAGTTGCTCAACTCTCTCAGTGGAGGAGCTTTTAATGATTTTGTCCATTTATCATAGAAAGTTGGTGTTTTGGCATTGAAATAATCTCGGATGCTTATACTCGTAAAATTTGACATAGAAGAATAATGAAAAGTGTACACGGAGCAACTTTGATGGTCCGAAGTTGCTCTACTCTCTCTATGAAGAAGTTTTCAATGGTTTTGTCCATTTGTAATGGAAAGTTTTTGTTTTGACATCGAAATAATATAGGATGCTTATACTCGTAAAATTGGACATAGAAGAACAATCAAAAGTGTACACCGAGCATGTTTGATGGTGCGAAGTTGCTCAACTCTCTCTGTGGAGGAGTTTTTAACGATTTTGTCCATTTTCTCACAGAAAGTTGGTGTTTTGGCATCGAAATAATCTCGGAAGCTTATACTCGTTAAATTTATCGTAGAAGAACAATAAAAAGTGTACACCGAGCATTTTTGATGGGCCGAAGTTGCTCAACACTCTCTATTTGGGAGCTTTTAACGGTTTTGTCCATTTATAATAGAAAGTTGGTGTTTTGGCATCGAAATAATCAACGAAGCTTATACTCGTAAAATTTGACATAGAAGAACAATAAAAAGTGTACACCGAGCAACTTTGATGGTCCGAAGTTGCTCAACTCGCTCTATTTGGAGGCTTTTAACGGTTTTGTCCATTTGTCATAGAAAGTTGGTGTTTTGGCATCGAAATAATCTCGGAAGCTTATACTCGTTAAATTTATCATATAAAAACAATAAAAAGTGTACCCCGAGCATTTTTGATGGGCCGAAGTTGCTCAACTCTCTCTGTGGAAGAGCTTTTAACGATTTTGTTCATTTCTCATAGAGAGTTGGTGTTTTGGCATCGAAATAATCTCGGATGCTTATACTCGTAAAATTTGACATAGAAGAACAATAAATAGTGTACACGGAGCAACTTTGATGGTCCGAAGTTGTTCAACTCTCATTATGGAGGTGCTTTTAACGGTTTTGTCCATTTGTCATAGAAAGTTGGTGTTTTGGCATCGAAATAATCTCGGAAGCTTATACTCGTTAAATTTATCATAGAAGAACAATAAAAAGTGTACACCGAGCGTTTTTCATGGGCCGAAGTTGCTCAACACTCTCTATTTGGGAGCTTTTAACGGTTTTGTCCATTTGTAATAGAAAGTTGGTGTTTTGGCATCGAAATAATCAACGAAGCTTATACTCGTAAAATTTGACATAGAAGAACAATAAAAAGTGTACACCGAGCAACTTTGATGGTCCGAAGTTGCTCAACTCTCTCTATTTGGAGGCTTTTAACGGTTTTGTCCATTTGTCATAGAAAGTCGGTGTTTTGGCATCGAAATAATCTCGAAAGCTTATACTCGTTAAATTTATCATAGAAAAACAATAAAAAGTGTACCCCGAGCATTTTTGATGGTCCGAAGTTGCTCAACTTTCTCTGTGGAAGAGCTTTTAACGATTTTGTTCATTTCTCATAGAGAGTTGGTGTTTTGGCATCGAAATAATCTCGGATGCTTATACTCGTAAAATTTGACATAGAAGAACAATAAAAAGTGTACACCGAGCATTTTTGATGGGCCGAAGTTGCTCAACACTCTCTATTTGGGAGCTTTTAACGGTTTTGTCCATTTGTAATAGAAAGTTGGTGTTTTGGCATCGAAATAATCAACGAAGCTTATACTCGTAAAATTTGACATAGAAGAACAATAAAAAGTGTACACGGAGCAACTTTGATGGTCCGAAGTTGTTCAACTCTCATTATGGAGGTGCTTTTAACGGTTTTGTCCATTTGTCATAGAGAGTTGGTGTTTTGGCATCGAAATAATCTCGGACGCTTATACTCGTTAAATTTTTCATAGAAGAACAATAAAAAGAGTACACCGAGCAACTTTGATGGTCCGAAGTTGCACAACTCTCTCTATAGAGGAGCTTTTAACGGTTTTATTTATTTGTCATAGAGAGTTGGTGTTTTGTCATCGAAATAATCTCAGAAGCTTATACTCGAAGAATTTAACATAGAAGAACAATAAAAAGTGTACACTGAGCAACTTTGATGGTCCGAAGTTGCTCAACTCTCTCTATTTAGGAGCTTTTAACGGTTTTGTCCATTTGTAATAGAAAGTTGTTATTTTGGCATCGAAATAATCTACGAAGCTTATACTCGTAAAATTTGACATAGACGAACAATAAAAAGTGTACACCGAGAATGTTTGATGGTCTGAAGTTGCTCAACTCTCTCAGTGGAGGAGCTTTTAATGATTTTGTCCATTTATCATAGAAAGTTGGTGTTTTGGCATTGAAATAATCTCGGATGCTTATACTCGTAAAATTTGACATAGAAGAATAATGAAAAGTGTACACGGAGCAACTTTGATGGTCCGAAGTTGCTCTACTCTCTCTATGAAGAAGTTTTCAATGGTTTTGTCCATTTGTAATGGAAAGTTTTTGTTTTGACATCGAAATAATATAGGATGCTTATACTCGTAAAATTGGACATAGAAGAACAATCAAAAGTGTACACCGAGCATGTTTGATGGTGCGAAGTTGCTCAACTCTCTCTGTGGAGGAGTTTTTAACGATTTTGTCCATTTTCTCACAGAAAGTTGGTGTTTTGGCATCGAAATAATCTCGGAAGCTTATACTCGTTAAATTTATCGTAGAAGAACAATAAAAAGTGTACACCGAGCATTTTTGATGGGCCGAAGTTGCTCAACACTCTCTATTTGGGAGCTTTTAACGGTTTTGTCCATTTATAATAGAAAGTTGGTGTTTTGGCATCGAAATAATCAACGAAGCTTATACTCGTAAAATTTGACATAGAAGAACAATAAAAAGTGTACACCGAGCAACTTTGATGGTCCGAAGTTGCTCAACTCGCTCTATTTGGAGGCTTTTAACGGTTTTGTCCATTTGTCATAGAAAGTTGGTGTTTTGGCATCGAAATAATCTCGGAAGCTTATACTCGTTAAATTTATCATATAAAAACAATAAAAAGTGTACCCCGAGCATTTTTGATGGGCCGAAGTTGCTCAACTCTCTCTGTGGAAGAGCTTTTAACGATTTTGTTCATTTCTCATAGAGAGTTGGTGTTTTGGCATCGAAATAATCTCGGATGCTTATACTCGTAAAATTTGACATAGAAGAACAATAAATAGTGTACACGGAGCAACTTTGATGGTCCGAAGTTGTTCAACTCTCATTATGGAGGTGCTTTTAACGGTTTTGTCCATTTGTCATAGAAAGTTGGTGTTTTGGCATCGAAATAATCTCGGAAGCTTATACTCGTTAAATTTATCATAGAAGAACAATAAAAAGTGTACACCGAGCGTTTTTCATGGGCCGAAGTTGCTCAACACTCTCTATTTGGGAGCTTTTAACGGTTTTGTCCATTTGTAATAGAAAGTTGGTGTTTTGGCATCGAAATAATCAACGAAGCTTATACTCGTAAAATTTGACATAGAAGAACAATAAAAAGTGTACACCGAGCAACTTTGATGGTCCGAAGTTGCTCAACTCTCTCTATTTGGAGGCTTTTAACGGTTTTGTCCATTTGTCATAGAAAGTCGGTGTTTTGGCATCGAAATAATCTCGAAAGCTTATACTCGTTAAATTTATCATAGAAAAACAATAAAAAGTGTACCCCGAGCATTTTTGATGGTCCGAAGTTGCTCAACTTTCTCTGTGGAAGAGCTTTTAACGATTTTGTTCATTTCTCATAGAGAGTTGGTGTTTTGGCATCGAAATAATCTCGGATGCTTATACTCGTAAAATTTGACATAGAAGAACAATAAAAAGTGTACACCGAGCATTTTTGATGGGCCGAAGTTGCTCAACACTCTCTATTTGGGAGCTTTTAACGGTTTTGTCCATTTGTAATAGAAAGTTGGTGTTTTGGCATCGAAATAATCAACGAAGCTTATACTCGTAAAATTTGACATAGAAGAACAATAAAAAGTGTACACGGAGCAACTTTGATGGTCCGAAGTTGTTCAACTCTCATTATGGAGGTGCTTTTAACGGTTTTGTCCATTTGTCATAGAGAGTTGGTGTTTTGGCATCGAAATAATCTCGGACGCTTATACTCGTTAAATTTTTCATAGAAGAACAATAAAAAGAGTACACCGAGCAACTTTGATGGTCCGAAGTTGCACAACTCTCTCTATAGAGGAGCTTTTAACGGTTTTATTTATTTGTCATAGAGAGTTGGTGTTTTGTCATCGAAATAATCTCAGAAGCTTATACTCGAAGAATTTAACATAGAAGAACAATAAAAAGTGTACACTGAGCAACTTTGATGGTCCGAAGTTGCTCAACTCTCTCTATTTAGGAGCTTTTAACGGTTTTGTCCATTTGTAATAGAAAGTTGTTATTTTGGCATCGAAATAATCTACGAAGCTTATACTCCTAAAATTTGACATAGACGAACAATAAAAAGTGTACACCGAGCATGTTTGATGGTCCGAAGTTGCTCAACTCTCTCAGTGGAGGAGCTTTTAATGATTTTGTCCATTTATCATAGAAAGTTGGTGTTTTGGCATTGAAATAATCTCGGATGCTTATACTCGTAAAATTTGACATAGAAGAATAATGAAAAGTGTACACGGAGCAACTTTGATGGTCCGAAGTTGCTCTACTCTCTCTATGAAGAAGTTTTCAATGGTTTTGTCCATTTGTAATGGAAAGTTTTTGTTTTGACATCGAAATAATATAGGATGCTTATACTCGTAAAATTGGACATAGAAGAACAATCAAAAGTGTACACCGAGCATGTTTGATGGTGCGAAGTTGCTCAACTCTCTCTGTGGAGGAGTTTTTAACGATTTTGTCCATTTTCTCACAGAAAGTTGGTGTTTTGGCATCGAAATAATCTCGGAAGCTTATACTCGTTAAATTTATCGTAGAAGAACAATAAAAAGTGTACACCGAGCATTTTTGATGGGCCGAAGTTGCTCAACACTCTCTATTTGGGAGCTTTTAACGGTTTTGTCCATTTATAATAGAAAGTTGGTGTTTTGGCATCGAAATAATCAACGAAGCTTATACTCGTAAAATTTGACATAGAAGAACAATAAAAAGTGTACACCGAGCAACTTTGATGGTCCGAAGTTGCTCAACTCGCTCTATTTGGAGGCTTTTAACGGTTTTGTCCATTTGTCATAGAAAGTTGGTGTTTTGGCATCGAAATAATCTCGGAAGCTTATACTCGTTAAATTTATCATAGAAAAACAATAAAAAGTGTACCCCGAGCATTTTTGATGGGCCGAAGTTGCTCAACTCTCTCTGTGGAAGAGCTTTTAACGATTTTGTTCATTTCTCATAGAGAGTTGGTGTTTTGGCATCGAAATAATCTCGGATGCTTATACTCGTAAAATTTGACATAGAAGAACAGTAAAAACTGTACACGGAGCAACTTTGATGGTCCGAAGTTGTTCAACTCTCATTATGGAGGTGCTTTTAACGGTTTTGTCCATTTGTCATAGAAAGTTGGTGTTTTGGCATCGAAATAATCTCGGACGCTTATACTCGTTAAATTTGTCATAGAAGAACAATAAAAAGAGTACACCGAGCAACTTTGATGGTCCGAAGTTGCACAACTCTCTCTATAGAGGAGCTTTTAACGGTTTTATTTATTTGTCATAGAGAGTTGGTGTTTTGTCATCGAAATAATCTCAGAAGCTTATACTCGAAGAATTTAACATAGAAGAACAATAAAAAGTGTACACTGAGCAACTTTGATGGTCCGAAGTTGCTCAACTCTCTCTATTTAGGAGCTTTTAACGGTTTTGTCCATTTGTAATAGAAAGTTGTTATTTTGGCATCGAAATAATCTACGAAGCTTATACTCGTAAAATTTGACATAGACGAACAATAAAAAGTGTACACCGAGAATGTTTGATGGTCTGAAGTTGCTCAACTCTCTCAGTGGAGGAGCTTTTAATGATTTTGTCCATTTATCATAGAAAGTTGGTGTTTTGGCATTGAAATAATCTCGGATGCTTATACTCGTAAAATTTGACATAGAAGAATAATGAAAAGTGTACACGGAGCAACTTTGATGGTCCGAAGTTGCTCTACTCTCTCTATGAAGAAGTTTTCAATGGTTTTGTCCATTTGTAATGGAAAGTTTTTGTTTTGACATCGAAATAATATAGGATGCTTATACTCGTAAAATTGGACATAGAAGAACAATCAAAAGTGTACACCGAGCATGTTTGATGGTGCGAAGTTGCTCAACTCTCTCTGTGGAGGAGTTTTTAACGATTTTGTCCATTTTCTCACAGAAAGTTGGTGTTTTGGCATCGAAATAATCTCGGAAGCTTATACTCGTTAAATTTATCGTAGAAGAACAATAAAAAGTGTACACCGAGCATTTTTGATGGGCCGAAGTTGCTCAACACTCTCTATTTGGGAGCTTTTAACGGTTTTGTCCATTTATAATAGAAAGTTGGTGTTTTGGCATCGAAATAATCAACGAAGCTTATACTCGTAAAATTTGACATAGAAGAACAATAAAAAGTGTACACCGAGCAACTTTGATGGTCCGAAGTTGCTCAACTCGCTCTATTTGGAGGCTTTTAACGGTTTTGTCCATTTGTCATAGAAAGTTGGTGTTTTGGCATCGAAATAATCTCGGAAGCTTATACTCGTTAAATTTATCATATAAAAACAATAAAAAGTGTACCCCGAGCATTTTTGATGGGCCGAAGTTGCTCAACTCTCTCTGTGGAAGAGCTTTTAACGATTTTGTTCATTTCTCATAGAGAGTTGGTGTTTTGGCATCGAAATAATCTCGGATGCTTATACTCGTAAAATTTGACATAGAAGAACAATAAATAGTGTACACGGAGCAACTTTGATGGTCCGAAGTTGTTCAACTCTCATTATGGAGGTGCTTTTAACGGTTTTGTCCATTTGTCATAGAAAGTTGGTGTTTTGGCATCGAAATAATCTCGGAAGCTTATACTCGTTAAATTTATCATAGAAGAACAATAAAAAGTGTACACCGAGCGTTTTTCATGGGCCGAAGTTGCTCAACACTCTCTATTTGGGAGCTTTTAACGGTTTTGTCCATTTGTAATAGAAAGTTGGTGTTTTGGCATCGAAATAATCAACGAAGCTTATACTCGTAAAATTTGACATAGAAGAACAATAAAAAGTGTACACCGAGCAACTTTGATGGTCCGAAGTTGCTCAACTCTCTCTATTTGGAGGCTTTTAACGGTTTTGTCCATTTGTCATAGAAAGTCGGTGTTTTGGCATCGAAATAATCTCGAAAGCTTATACTCGTTAAATTTATCATAGAAAAACAATAAAAAGTGTACCCCGAGCATTTTTGATGGTCCGAAGTTGCTCAACTTTCTCTGTGGAAGAGCTTTTAACGATTTTGTTCATTTCTCATAGAGAGTTGGTGTTTTGGCATCGAAATAATCTCGGATGCTTATACTCGTAAAATTTGACATAGAAGAACAATAAAAAGTGTACACGGAGCAACTTTGATGGTCCGAAGTTGTTCAACTCTCATTATGGAGGTGCTTTTAACGGTTTTGTCCATTTGTCATAGAGAGTTGGTGTTTTGGCATCGAAATAATCTCGGACGCTTATACTCGTTAAATTTTTCATAGAAGAACAATAAAAAGAGTACACCGAGCAACTTTGATGGTCCGAAGTTGCACAACTCTCTCTATAGAGGAGCTTTTAACGGTTTTATTTATTTGTCATAGAGAGTTGGTGTTTTGTCATCGAAATAATCTCAGAAGCTTATACTCGAAGAATTTAACATAGAAGAACAATAAAAAGTGTACACTGAGCAACTTTGATGGTCCGAAGTTGCTCAACTCTCTCTATTTAGGAGCTTTTAACGGTTTTGTCCATTTGTAATAGAAAGTTGTTATTTTGGCATCGAAATAATCTACGAAGCTTATACTCCTAAAATTTGACATAGACGAACAATAAAAAGTGTACACCGAGCATGTTTGATGGTCCGAAGTTGCTCAACTCTCTCAGTGGAGGAGCTTTTAA
Source organism: Euonymus europaeus (assembly GCA_963580455.1). Lineage (NCBI taxonomy): Eukaryota > Viridiplantae > Streptophyta > Magnoliopsida > Celastrales > Celastraceae > Euonymus > Euonymus europaeus. The sequence goes on from OY756965.1 coordinate 8,113,522, forward strand.
TGATTTTGTCCATTTATCATAGAAAGTTGGTGTTTTGGCATTGAAATAATCTCGGATGCTTATACTCGTAAAATTTGACATAGAAGAATAATGAAAAGTGTACACGGAGCAACTTTGATGGTCCGAAGTTGCTCTACTCTCTCTATGAAGAAGTTTTCAATGGTTTTGTCCATTTGTAATGGAAAGTTTTTGTTTTGACATCGAAATAATATAGGATGCTTATACTCGTAAAATTGGACATAGAAGAACAATCAAAAGTGTACACCGAGCATGTTTGATGGTGCGAAGTTGCTCAACTCTCTCTGTGGAGGAGTTTTTAACGATTTTGTCCATTTTCTCACAGAAAGTTGGTGTTTTGGCATCGAAATAATCTCGGAAGCTTATACTCGTTAAATTTATCGTAGAAGAACAATAAAAAGTGTACACCGAGCATTTTTGATGGGCCGAAGTTGCTCAACACTCTCTATTTGGGAGCTTTTAACGGTTTTGTCCATTTATAATAGAAAGTTGGTGTTTTGGCATCGAAATAATCAACGAAGCTTATACTCGTAAAATTTGACATAGAAGAACAATAAAAAGTGTACACCGAGCAACTTTGATGGTCCGAAGTTGCTCAACTCGCTCTATTTGGAGGCTTTTAACGGTTTTGTCCATTTGTCATAGAAAGTTGGTGTTTTGGCATCGAAATAATCTCGGAAGCTTATACTCGTTAAATTTATCATATAAAAACAATAAAAAGTGTACCCCGAGCATTTTTGATGGGCCGAAGTTGCTCAACTCTCTCTGTGGAAGAGCTTTTAACGATTTTGTTCATTTCTCATAGAGAGTTGGTGTTTTGGCATCGAAATAATCTCGGATGCTTATACTCGTAAAATTTGACATAGAAGAACAATAAATAGTGTACACGGAGCAACTTTGATGGTCCGAAGTTGTTCAACTCTCATTATGGAGGTGCTTTTAACGGTTTTGTCCATTTGTCATAGAAAGTTGGTGTTTTGGCATCGAAATAATCTCGGAAGCTTATACTCGTTAAATTTATCATAGAAGAACAATAAAAAGTGTACACCGAGCGTTTTTCATGGGCCGAAGTTGCTCAACACTCTCTATTTGGGAGCTTTTAACGGTTTTGTCCATTTGTAATAGAAAGTTGGTGTTTTGGCATCGAAATAATCAACGAAGCTTATACTCGTAAAATTTGACATAGAAGAACAATAAAAAGTGTACACCGAGCAACTTTGATGGTCCGAAGTTGCTCAACTCTCTCTATTTGGAGGCTTTTAACGGTTTTGTCCATTTGTCATAGAAAGTCGGTGTTTTGGCATCGAAATAATCTCGAAAGCTTATACTCGTTAAATTTATCATAGAAAAACAATAAAAAGTGTACCCCGAGCATTTTTGATGGTCCGAAGTTGCTCAACTTTCTCTGTGGAAGAGCTTTTAACGATTTTGTTCATTTCTCATAGAGAGTTGGTGTTTTGGCATCGAAATAATCTCGGATGCTTATACTCGTAAAATTTGACATAGAAGAACAATAAAAAGTGTACACGGAGCAACTTTGATGGTCCGAAGTTGTTCAACTCTCATTATGGAGGTGCTTTTAACGGTTTTGTCCATTTGTCATAGAAAGTTGGTGTTTTGGCATCGAAATAATCTCGGACGCTTATACTCGTTAAATTTGTCATAGAAGAACAATAAAAAGAGTACACCGAGCAACTTTGATGGTCCGAAGTTGCACAACTCTCTCTATAGAGGAGCTTTTAACGGTTTTATTTATTTGTCATAGAGAGTTGGTGTTTTGTCATCGAAATAATCTCAGAAGCTTATACTCGAAGAATTTAACATAGAAGAACAATAAAAAGTGTACACTGAGCAACTTTGATGGTCCGAAGTTGCTCAACTCTCTCTATTTAGGAGCTTTTAACGGTTTTGTCCATTTGTAATAGAAAGTTGTTATTTTGGCATCGAAATAATCTACGAAGCTTATACTCGTAAAATTTGACATAGACGAACAATAAAAAGTGTACACCGAGCATGTTTGATGGTCCGAAGTTGCTCAACTCTCTCAGTGGAGGAGCTTTTAATGATTTTGTCCATTTATCATAGAAAGTTGGTGTTTTGGCATTGAAATAATCTCGGATGCTTATACTCGTAAAATTTGACATAGAAGAATAATGAAAAGTGTACACGGAGCAACTTTGATGGTCCGAAGTTGCTCTACTCTCTCTATGAAGAAGTTTTCAATGGTTTTGTCCATTTGTAATGGAAAGTTTTTGTTTTGACATCGAAATAATATAGGATGCTTATACTCGTAAAATTGGACATAGAAGAACAATCAAAAGTGTACACCGAGCATGTTTGATGGTGCGAAGTTGCTCAACTCTCTCTGTGGAGGAGTTTTTAACGATTTTGTCCATTTTCTCACAGAAAGTTGGTGTTTTGGCATCGAAATAATCTCGGAAGCTTATACTCGTTAAATTTATCGTAGAAGAACAATAAAAAGTGTACACCGAGCATTTTTGATGGGCCGAAGTTGCTCAACACTCTCTATTTGGGAGCTTTTAACGGTTTTGTCCATTTATAATAGAAAGTTGGTGTTTTGGCATCGAAATAATCAACGAAGCTTATACTCGTAAAATTTGACATAGAAGAACAATAAAAAGTGTACACCGAGCAACTTTGATGGTCCGAAGTTGCTCAACTCGCTCTATTTGGAGGCTTTTAACGGTTTTGTCCATTTTTCATAGAAAGTTGGTGTTTTGGCATCGAAATAATCTCGGAAGCTTATACTCGTTAAATTTATCATATAAAAACAATAAAAAGTGTACCCCGAGCATTTTTGATGGGCCGAAGTTGCTCAACTCTCTCTGTGGAAGAGCTTTTAACGATTTTGTTCATTTCTCATAGAGAGTTGGTGTTTTGGCATCGAAATAATCTCGGATGCTTATACTCGTAAAATTTGACATAGAAGAACAATAAATAGTGTACACGGAGCAACTTTGATGGTCCGAAGTTGTTCAACTCTCATTATGGAGGTGCTTTTAACGGTTTTGTCCATTTGTCATAGAAAGTAGGTGTTTTGGCATCGAAATAATCTCGGAAGCTTATACTCGTTAAATTTATCATAGAAGAACAATAAAAAGTGTACACCGAGCGTTTTTCATGGGCCGAAGTTGCTCAACACTCTCTACTTGGGAGCTTTTAACGGTTTTGTCCATTTGTAATAGAAAGTTGGTGTTTTGGCATCGAAATAATCAACGAAGCTTATACTCGTAAAATTTGACATAGAAGAACAATAAAAAGTGTACACCGAGCAACTTTGATGGTCCGAAGTTGCTCAACTCTCTCTATTTGGAGGCTTTTAACGGTTTTGTCCATTCGTCATAGAAAGTCGGTGTTTTGGCATCGAAATAATCTCGAAAGCTTATACTCGTTAAATTTATCATAGAAAAACCATAAAAAGTGTACCCCGAGCATTTTTGATGGTCCGAAGTTGCTCAACTTTCTCTGTGGAAGAGCTTTTAACGATTTTGTTCATTTCTCATAGAGAGTTGGTGTTTTGGCATCGAAATAATCTCGGATGCTTATACTCGTAAAATTTGACATAGAAGAACAATAAAAAGTGTACACGGAGCAACTTTGATGGTCCGAAGTTGTCAACTCTCATTATGGAGGTGCTTTTAACGGTTTTGTCCATTTGTCATAGAAAGTTGGTGTTTTGGCATCGAAATAATCTCGGACGCTTATACTCGTTAAATTTGTCATAGAAGAACAATAAAAAAGTACACCGAGCAACTTTGATGGTCCGAAGTTGCACAACTCTCTCTATAGAGGAGCTTTTAACGGTTTTATTTATTTGTCATAGAGAGTTGGTGTTTTGTCATCGAAATAATCTCAGAAGCTTATACTCGAAGAATTTAACATAGAAGAACAATAAAAAGTGTACACTGAGCAACTTTGATGGTCCGAAGTTGCTCAACTCTCTCTATTTAGGAGTTTTTAACGGTTTTGTCCATTTGTAATAGAAAGTTGTTATTTTGGCATCGAAATAATCTACGAAGCTTATACTCGTAAAATTTGACATAGACGAACAATAAAAAGTGTACACCGAGCATGTTTGATGGTCCGAAGTTGCTCAACTCTCTCAGTGGAGGAGCTTTTAATGATTTTGTCCATTTATCATAGAAAGTTGGTGTTTTGGCATTGAAATAATCTCGGATGCTTATACTCGTAAAATTTGACTTAGAAGAATAATGAAAAGTGTACACGGAGCAACTTTGATGGTCCGAAGTTGCTCTACTCTCTCTATGAAGAAGTTTTCAATGGTTTTGTCCATTTGTAATGGAAAGTTTTTGTTTTGACATCGAAATAATATAGGATGCTTATACTCGTAAAATTGGACATAGAAGAACAATCAAAAGTGTACACCGAGCATGTTTGATGGTGCGAAGTTGCTCAACTCTCTCTGTGGAGGAGTTTTTAACGATTTTGTCCATTTTCTCACAGAAAGTTGGTGTTTTGGCATCGAAATAATCTCGGAAGCTTATACTCGTTAAATTTATCGTAGAAGAACAATAAAAAGTGTACACCGAGCATTTTTTATGGGCCGAAGTTGCTCAACACTCTCTATTTGGGAGCTTTTAACGGTTTTGTCCATTTATAATAGAAAGTTGGTGTTTTGGCATCGAAATAATCAACGAAGCTTATACTCGTAAAATTTGACATAGAAGAACAATAAAAAGTGTACACCGAGCAACTTTGATGGTCCGAAGTTGCTCAACTCGCTCTATTTGGAGGCTTTTAACGGTTTTGTCCATTTGTCATAGAAAGTTGGTGTTTTGGCATCGAAATAATCTCGGAAGCTTATACTCGTTAAATTTATCATAGAAAAACAATAAAAAGTGTACCCCGAGCATTTTTGATGGGCCGAAGTTGCTCAACTCTCTCTGTGGAAGAGCTTTTAACGATTTTGTTCATTTCTCATAGAGAGTTGGTGTTTTGGCATCGAAATAATCTCGGATGCTTATACTCGTAAAATTTGACATAGAAGAACAATAAATAGTGTACACGGAGCAACTTTGATGGTCCGAAGTTGTTCAACTCTCATTATGGAGGTGCTTTTAACGGTTTTGTCCATTTGTCATAGAAAGTTGGTGTTTTGGCATCGAAATAATCTCGGAAGCTTATACTCGTTAAATTTGTCATAGAAGAACAATAAAAAGAGTACACCGAGCAACTTTGATGGTCCGAAGTTGCACAACTCTCTCTATGGAGGAGCTTTTAACGGTTTTATTTATTTGTCATAGAAAGTTGGTGTTTTGGCATCGAAATAATCTCGGAAGCTTATACTCGAAGAATTTAACATAGAAGAACAATAAAAAGTGTACACTGAGCAACTTTGATGGTCCGAAGTTGCTCAACTCTCTCTATTTAGGAGCATTTAACGATTTTGTCCATTTATAATAAAAAGTTGTTATTTTGGCATCGAAATAATCTACGAAGCTTATACTCGTAAAATTTGACATAGAAGAACAATAAAAAGTGTACACCGAGCAACTTTGATGGTGCGAAGTTGCTCAACTCTCTCTATTTGGGAGCTTTTAACGGTTTTGTCTATTTGTCGTAGAAAGTTGATGTTTTCGCATCGAAATAATAACGGAAGGTTATACTCGTCAAATTGGACATAGAAGAACAATAAAAAGTGTACACCGAGCAACTTTGATGGTCCAAAGTTGCTCAACTTTTTATATGGAGGAGCTTTTAACGATTTTGTCCATTTGTCATAGAAAGTTGGTGTTTTAGCATCGAAAGAATCTCGGAATCTTATACTCGTAAAATTGGACATAGAAGAACAATGAAAAGTGTACACCGAGCATGTTTGATGGTGCGAAGTTGCTCAACTCTCTCTGTGGAGGAGTTTTTAACGATTTTGTCCATTTCTTATAGAAAGTTGGTGTTTTGGCATCGAAATAATCTCGAAATCTTATACTCGTTAAATTTATCATAGAAGAACAATAAAAAGTGTACACCGAGCATTTTTGATGGGCCGAAGTTGCTCAACACTCTCTATTTGGGAGCTTTTAACGGTTTTGTCCATTTGTAATAGAAAGTTGGTGTTTTGGCATCGAAATAATCAACGAAGCTTATACTCGTAAAATTTGACATAGAAGAACAATAAAAAGTGTACACCGAGCAACTTTGATGGTCCGAAGTTGCTCAACTCTCTCTATTTGGAGGTTTTTAACGGTTTTGTCCATTTGTCATAGAAAGTTGGTGTTTTGGCATCGAAATAATCTCGGAAGCTTATACTCGTTAAATTTATCATAGAAGAACAATAAAAAGTGTACACCGAGCATTTTTGATGGGCCGAAGTTGCTCAACTCTCTCTGTGGAAGAGCTTTTAACGATTTTGCTCATTTCTCATAGAGAGTTGGTGTTTTGGCATCGAAATAATCTCGGATGCTTATACTCGTAAAATTTGACATAGAAGAACAATAAAAAGTGTACACGGAGCAACTTTGATGGTCTGAAGTTGCTCAACTCTCTTTATGGTGGAGCTTTTAACGGTTTTGTCCATTTGTTATAGAAAGTTGGTCTTTTAGCATCGAAATAATCTCGGAAGCTTATATTCGTAAAATTTGACATAGAAGAACAATAAAAAGGGTACACCGAGCAACTTTGATATTCCGACGTTGCTCAACTCTCTGTATAGTGTTGCTTCTAACGGTTATGTCCATTCATAATTGAAAGTTGTTGTTTTGACATCGAAATAATCTAGGATGCTTATACTCGTAAAATTAGACATAGAAAAACAATAAAAAGTGTACACGGAGCATGTTTGATGGTCCGAAGTTGCTCAACTCTCTCAGTGGAGGAGCTTTTAATGATTTTGTCCATTTCTCATAGAAAGTTGGTGTTTTGGCATTGAAATAATCTCGGATGCTTATACTCGTAAAATTTGACATAGAAGAATAATAAAAAGTGTACACGGAGCAACTTTGATGGTCCGAAGTTGCTCTACTCTCTTTATGAAGAAGTTTTCAATGGTTTTGTCCATTTGTAATGAAAAGTTTTTGTTTTGACATCGAAATAATATAGGATGCTTATACTTCTAAAATTGGACATAAAAGAACAATCAAAAGTGTACACCGAGCATGTTTGATGGTGCGAAGTTGCTCAACTCTCTCTGTGGAGGAGTTTTTAACGATTTTGTCCATTTTCTCATAGAAAGTTGGTGTTTTGGCATCGAAATAATCTCGGAAGCTTATACTCGTTAAATTTATCATAGAAGAACAATAAAAAGTGTACACCGAGCATTTTTGATAGGCCGAAGTTGCTCAACACTCTCTATTTGGCAGCTTTTAACGGTTTTGTCCATTTGTAATAGAAAGTTGGTGTTTTGGCATCGAAATAATCAACGAAGCTTATACTCGTAAAATTTGACATAGAAGAACAATAAAAAGTGTACACCGAGAAACTTTGATGGTCCGCAGTTGCTCAACTCTCTCTATTTGGAGGCTTTTAACGGTTTTGTCCATTTGTCATAGAAAGTTGGTGTTTTGGCATCGAAATAATCTCGGAAGCTTATACTCGTTAAATTTATCATAGAAAAAGAATAAAAAGTGTACCCCGAGCATTTTTGATGGTCCGAAGTTGCTCAACTTTCTCATTGGAAGAGCTTTTAACGATTTTGTTCATTTCTCATAGAGAGTTGGTGTTTTGGCATCGAAATAATCTCGGATGCTTATACTCGTAAAATTTGACATAGAAGAACAATAAAAACTGTACACGGAGCAACTTTGATGGTCCGAAGTTGTTCAACTCTCATTATGGAGGTGCTTTTAACGGTTTTGTCCATTTGTCATAGAAAGTTGGTGTTTTGGCATCGAAATAATCTCGGAAGCTTATACTCGTTAAATTTGTCATAGAAGAACAATAAAAAGAGTACACCGAGCAACTTTGATGGTCCGAAGTTGCACAACTCTCTCTATAGAGGATCTTTTAACGGTTTTATTTATTTGTCATAGAGAGTTGGTGTTTTGTCATCGAAATAATCTCAGAAGCTTATACTCGAAGAATTTAACATAGAAGAACAATAAAAAGTGTACACTGAGCAACTTTGATGGTCCGAAGTTGCTCAACTCTCCCTATTTAGGAGCTTTTAACGGTTTTGTCCATTTGTAATAGAAAGTTGTTATTTTGGCATCGAAATAATCTACGAAGTTTATACTCGTAAAATTTGACATAGACGAACAATAAAAAGTGTACACCGAGCATGTTTGATGGTCCGAAGTTGCTCAACTCTCTCAGTGGAGGAGCTTTTAATGATTTTGTCCATTTATCATAGAAAGTTGGTGTTTTGGCATTGAAATAATCTCGGATGCTTATACTCGTAAAATTTGACATAGAAGAATAATAAAACGTGTACACGGAGCAACTTTGATGGTCCGAAGTTGCTCTACTCTCTCTATGAAGAAGTTTTCAATGGTTTTGTCCATTTGTAATGGAAAGTTTTTGTTTTGACATCGAAATAATATAGGATGCTTATACTCGTAAAATTGGACATAGAAGAAAAATCAAAAGTGTACACCGAGCATGTTTGATGGTGCGTAGTTGCTCAACTCTCTCTGTGCAGGAGTTTTTAACGATTTTGTCCATTTTCTCACAGAAAGTTGGTGTTTTGGCATCGAAATAATCTCGGAAGCTTATACTCGTTAAATTTATCATAGAAGAACAATGAAAAGTGTACACCGAGCATTTTTGATGGGCCAAAGTTGCTCAACACTCTCTATTTGGGAGCTTTTAACGGTTTTGTCCATTTATAATAGAAAGTTGGTGTTTTGGCATCGAAATAATCAACGAAGCTTATACTCGTAAAATTTGATATAGAAGAACAATAAAAAGTGTACACCGAGCAACTTTGATGGTCCGAAGTTGCTCAACTCTCTCTATTTAGAGGCTTTTAACGGTTTTGTCCATTTGTCATAGAAAGTTGGTGTTTTGGCATCGAAATAATCTCGGAAGCTTATACTCGTTAAATTTATCATAGAAAAACAATAAAAAGTGTACCCCGAGCATTTTTGATGGGCCGAAGTTGCTCAACTCTCTCTGTGGAAGAGCTTTTAACGATTTTGTTCATTTCTCATAGAGAGTTGGTGTTTTGGCATCGAAATAATCTCGGATGCTTATACTCGTAAAATTTGACATAGAAGAACAATAAAAAGTGTACACGGAGCAACTTTGATGGTCCGAAGTTGTTCAACTCTCATTATGGATGTGCTTTTAACGGTTTTGTCCATTTGTCATAGAAAGTTGGTGTTTTGGCATCGAAATAATCTCGGAAGCTTATACTCGTTAAATTTGTCATAGAAGAACAATAAAAAGAGTACACCGAGCAACTTTGATGGTCCGAAGTTGCACAACTCTCTCTATGGAGGAGCTTTTAACGGTTTTATTTATTTGCCATAGAAAGTTGGTGTTTTGGCATCGAAATAATCTCGGAAGCTTATACTCGAAGAATTTAACATAGAAGAACAATAAAAAGTGTACACTGAGCAACTTTGATGGTCCGAAGTTGCTCAACTCTCTCTATTTAGAAACATTTAACGGTTTTGTCCATTTGTAATAAAAAGTTGTTATTTTGGCATCGAAATAATCTACGAAGCTTATACTCGTAAAATTTGACATAGAAGAACAATAAAAAGTGTACACCGAGCAACTTTGATGGTCCGAAGTTGCTCAACTCTCTCTATTTGGGAGCTTTAAACGGTTATGTCCATTTGTCGTAGAAAGTTGATGTTTTGGCATCGAAATAATCTCGGAAGCTTATACTCGTTAAATTTATCATAGAAGAACAATAAAAAGTGTACACCGAACATTTTTGATGGGCCGAAGTTGCTCAACTCTCTCTGTGGAAGTGGTTTTAACGATTTTGTCCATTTCACATAGAAAGTTGGTGTTTTGGCATCGAAATAATCTCGGATGCTTATACTCGTAAAATTTGACATAGAAGAATAATAAAACGTGTACACGGAGCAACTTTGATGGTCCGAAGTTGCTCTACTCTCTCTATGAAGAAGTTTTCAATGGTTTTGTCCATTTTTAATGGAAAGTTTTTGTTTTGACATCGAAATAATATAGGATGCTTATACTCGTAAAATTGGACATAGAAGAACAATCAAAAGTGTACACCGAGCATGTTTGATGGTGCGAAGTTGCTCAACTCTCTCTGTGGAGGAGTTTTTAACGATTTTGTCCATTTTCTCATAGAAAGTTGGTGTTTTGGCATCGAAATAATCTCGGAAGCTTATACTCGTTAAATTTATCATAGAAGAACAATAAAAAGTGTACACCGAGCATTTTTGATGGGCCGAAGTTGCTCAACACTCTCTATTTGGGAGCTTTTAACGGTTTTGTCCATTTATAATAGAAAGTTGGTGTTTTGGCATTGAAATAATCAACGAAGCTTATACTCGTAAAATTTGACATAGAAGAACAATAAAAAGTGTACACCGAGCAACTTTGATGGTCCGAAGTTGCTCAACTCTCTCTATTTGGGAGCTTTAAACGGTTATGTCCATTTGTCGTAGAAAGTTGATGTTTTGGCATCGAAATAATCTCGGAAGCTTATACTCGTTAAATTTATCATAGAAGAACAATAAAAAGTGTACACCGAACATTTTTGATGGGCCGAAGTTGCTCAACTCTCTCTGTGGAAGTGGTTTTAACGATTTTGTCCATTTCACATAGAAAGTTGGTGTTTTGGCATCGAAATAATCTCGGATGCTTATACTCGTAAAATTTGACATAGAAGAATAATAAAACGTGTACACGGAGCAACTTTGATGGTCCGAAGTTGCTCTACTCTCTCTATGAAGAAGTTTTCAATGGTTTTGTCCATTTTTAATGGAAAGTTTTTGTTTTGACATCGAAATAATATAGGATGCTTATACTCGTAAAATTGGACATAGAAGAACAATCAAAAGTGTACACCGAGCATGTTTGATGGTGCGAAGTTGCTCAACTCTCTCTGTGGAGGAGTTTTTAACGATTTTGTCCATTTTCTCATAGAAAGTTGGTGTTTTGGCATCGAAATAATCTCGGAAGCTTATACTCGTTAAATTTATCATAGAAGAACAATAAAAAGTGTACACCGAGCATTTTTGATGGGCCGAAGTTGCTCAACACTCTCTATTTGGGAGCTTTTAACGGTTTTGTCCATTTATAATAGAAAGTTGGTGTTTTGGCATTGAAATAATCAACGAAGCTTATACTCGTAAAATTTGATATAGAAGAACAATAAAAAGTGTACACCGAGCAACTTTGATGGTCCGAACTTGCTCAACTCTCTCTATTTGGAGGCTTTTAACGGTTTTGTCCATTTGTCATAGAAAGTTGGTGTTTTGGCATCGAAATAATCTCGGAAGCTTATACTCGTTTAATTTATCATAGAAAAACAATAAAAAGTGTACCCCGAGCATTTTTGATGGGCCGAAGTTGCTCAACTCTCTCTGTGGAAGAGCTTTTAACGATTTTGTTCATTTCTCATAGAGAGTTGGTGTTTTGGCATCGAAATAATCTCGGATGCTTATACTCGTAAAATTTGACATAGAAGAACAATAAAAAGTGTACACGGAGCAACTTTGATGGTCCGAAGTTGTTCAACTCTCATTATGGATGTGCTTTTAACGGTTTTGTCCATTTGTCATAGAAAGTTGGTGTTTTGGCATCGAAATAATCTCGGAAGCTTATACTCGTTAAATTTGTCATAGAAAAACAATAAAAAGAGTACACCGAGCAACTTTGATGGTCCGAAGTTGCACAACTCTCTCTATGGAGGAGCTTTTAACGGTTTTATTTATTTGACATAGAAAGTTGGTGTTTTGGCATCGAAATAATCTCGGAAGCTTATACTCGAAGAATTTAACATAGAAGAACAATAAAAAGTGTACACTGAGCAACTTTGATGGTCCGAAGTTGCTCAACTCTCTCTATTTATGAGCATTTAACGGTTTTGTCCATTTGTAATAAAAAGTTGTTATTTTGGCATCGAAATAATCTACGAAGCTTATACTCGTAAAATTTGACATAGAAGAACAATAAAAAGTGTACACCGAGCAACTTTGATGGTCCGAAGTTGCTCAACTCTCTCTATTTGGGAGCTTTAAACGGTTTTGTCCATTTGTCGTAGAAAGTTGATGTTTTGGCATCGAAATAATCTCGGAAGCTTATACTCGTTAAATTTATCATAGAAGAACAATAAAAAGTGTACACCGAGCATTTTTGATGGGCCGAAGTTGCTCAACTCTCTCTGTGGTAGTGCTTTTAACGATTTTGTCCATTTCACATAGAAAGTTGGTGTTTTGGCATCGAAATAATCTCGGATGCTTATACTCGTAAAATTTGACATAGAAGAATAATAAAACGTGTACACGGAGCAACTTTGATGGTCCGAAGTTGCTCTACTCTCTCTATGAAGAAGTTTTCAATGGTTTTGTCCATTTGTAATGGAAAGTTTTTGTTTTGACATCGAAATAATATAGGATGCTTATACTCGTAAAATTGGACATAGAAGAACAATCAAAAGTGTACAACGAGCATGTTTGATGGTGCGAAGTTGCTCAACTCTCTTTGTGGAGGAGTTTTTAACGATTTTTTCAAATTTCTCATAGAAAGTTGGTGTTTTGGCATCGAAATAATCTCGGAAGCTTATACTCGTTAAATTTATCATAGAAGAACAATAAAAAGTGTACACCGAGCATTTTTGAAGGGCCGAAGGTGCTCAACACTCTCTATTTGGGAGCTTTTAACGGTTTTGTCCATTTATAATAGAAAGTTGGTGTTTTGGCGTCGAAATAATCAACGAAGCTTATACTCGTAAAATTTGATATAGAAGAACAATAAAAAGTGTACACCGAGCAACTTTGATGGTCCGAAGTTGCTCAACTCTCTCTATTTGGAGGCTTTTAACGGTTTTGTTCATTTGTCATAGAAAGTTGGTGTTTTGGCATCGAAATAATCTCGGAAGCTTATACTCGTTAAATTTATCATAGAAAAACAATAAAAAGTGTACCCCGAGCATTTTTGATGGGCCGAAGTTGCTCAACTCTCTCTGTGGAAGAGCTTTTAACGATTTTGTTCATTTCTCATAGAGAGTTGGTGTTTTGGCATCGAAATAATCTCGGATGCTTATACTCGTAAAATTTGACATAGAAGAACAATAAAAAGTGTACACGGAGCAACTTTGATGGTCCGAAGTTGTTCAACTCTCATTATGGATGTGCTTTTAACGGTTTTGTCCATTTGTCATAGAAGAACAAAAAAAAGAGTACACCGAGCAACTTTGATGGTCCGAAGTTGCACAACTCTCTCTATGGAGGAGCTTTTAACGGTTTTATTTATTTGTCATAGAAAGTTGGTGTTTTGGCATCGAAATAATCTCGGAAGCTTATACTCGAAGAATTTAACATAGAAGAACAATAAAAAGTGTACACTGAGCAACTTTGATGGTCCGAAGTTGCTCAACTCTCTCTATTTAGGAGCATTTAACGGTTTTGTCCATTTGTAATAAAAAGTTGTTATTTTGCCATCGAAATAATCTACGAAGCTTATACTAGTAAAATTTGACATAGAAGAACAATAAAAAGTGTACACCGAGCAACTTTGATGGTCCGAAGTAGCTCAACTCTCTCTATTTGGGAGCTTTTAACGGTTTTGTCCATTTGTCGTAGAAAGTTGATGTTTTGGCATCGAAATAATCTCGGAAGCTTATACTCGTTAAATTTATCATAGAAGAACAATAAAAAGTGTACACCGAGCATTTTTGATGGGCCGAAGTTGCTCAACTCTCTCTGTGGAAGTGCTTTTAACGATTTTGTCCATTTCACATAGAAAGTTGGTGTTTTGGCATCGAAATAATCTCGGATGCTTAGACTCGTAAAATTTGACATAGAAGAACAATAAAAAGTGTACACGGAGCAACTTTGATGGTCCGAAGTTGCTCAACTCTCTTTATGGTGGAGGTTTTAACGGTTTTGTCCATTTGTCGTAGAAAGTTGGTCTTTTCGCATCGAAATAATCCGCGAAGCTTATATTCGTAAAATTTGATATAGAAGAACAATAAAAAGGGTATACTGAGCAACTTTGATATTCCGACGTTGCTCAACTCTCCGTATAGTGTTGCTTTTAACGGTTATGTCCATTCATAATTGAAAGTTGTTGTTTTGACATCGAAATAATCTAGGATGCTTATAATCGTAAAATTAGACATAGAAAAACAATAAAAAGTGTATACCGAGCATGTTTGATGTTTTGAAGTTGCTCCACTCTCTCAGTGGAGGAGCTTTTAATGATTTTGTCCATTTCTCATAGAAAGTTGGTGTTTCGGCATCGAAATAATCTCGGATGCTTATACTCGTAAAATTTGACATAGAAGAACAATAAAAAGTGTACACGGAGCAACTTTGATGGTCCGAAGTTGCTCAACTCTCTTTATGGTGGAGGTTTTAACGGTTTTGTCCATTTGTCATAGAAAGTTGGTCTTTTCGCATCGAAATAATCTCGGAAGCTTATATTCGTAAAATTTGATATAGAAGAACAATAAAAAGGGTACACTGAGCAACTTTGATATTCCGACGTTGCTCAACTCTCCGTATAGTGTTGCTTTTAACGGTTATGTCCATTCATAATTGAAAGTTGTTGTTTTGACATCGAAATAATCTAGGATGCTTATAATCGTAAAATTAGACATAGAAAAACAATAAAAAGTGTATACCGAGCATGTTTGATGTTTTGAAGTTGCTCAACTCTCTCAGTGGAGGAGCTTTTAATGATTTTGTCCATTTCTCATAGAAAGTTGGTGTTTCGGCATCGAAATAATCTCGGATGCTTATACTCGTAAAATTTGACATAGAAGAACAATAAAAAGTGTACACGGAGCAACTTTGATGGTCCGAAGTTGCTCTACTCTCTCTATGAAGAAGTTTTCTATGGTTTTGTCCATTTGTAATGGAAAGTTTTTGTTTTGACATCGAAATAATCTAGGATGCTTATACTCGTAAAATTGCACATAGAAGAACAATGAAAAGTGTACACCGAGCATGTTTGATGGTGCGAAGTTGCTCAACTCTCTCTGTGGAGGAGTTTTTAACGATTTTGTCCATTTCTCATAGAAAGTTGGTGTTTTGGCATAGAAATAATCTCGGAAGCTTATACTCGTTAAATTTGTCATAGAAGAACAATAAAAAGTGTACACGGAGCAACTTTGATGGTCCGAAGTTGCTCAACTCTCTCTATTTAGGAGCTTTTAATGGTTTTGTCCATTTGTAATAGAAAGTTGGTGTTTTGGCATCGAAATAATCTACGAAGCTTATACTCGTAAAATTTGACATAGAAGAACAATAAAAAGTGTACACCAAGCAACTTTGATGGTCCGAAGTTGCTCAACTCTCTCTATTTAGAAGCTTTTAACGGTTTTGTCCATTTGTCATAGAAAGTTGGTGTTTTGGCATCGAAATAATCTCGGAAGCTTATACTCGTTAAATTTATCATAGAAGAACAATAAAAAGTGTACCCCGAGCATTTTTGATGGGCCGAAGTTGCTCAACTCTCTTTGTGGAAGAGCTTTTAACGATTTTGTTCATTTCTCATAGAGAGTTGGTGTTTTGGCATCGAAATAATCTCGGATGCTTATACTCGTAAAATTTGACATAGAAGAACAATAAAAAGTGTACACGGAGCAACTTTGATGGTCCGAAGTTGTTCAACTCTCATTATGGATGTGCTTTTAACGGTTTTGTCCATTTGTCATAGAAAGTTGGTGTTTTGGCATCGAAATAATCTCGGAAGCTTATACTCGTTAAATTTGTCATAGAAGAACAATAAAAAGAGTACACCGAGCAACTTTGATGGTCCGAAGTTGCACAACTCTCTCTATGGAGGAGCTTTTAACGGTTTTATTTATTTGTCATAGAAAGTTGGTGTTTTGGCATCGAAATAATCTCGGAAGCTTATACTCGAAGAATTTAACATAGAAGAACAATAAAAAATGTACACTGAGCAACTTTGATGGTCCGAAGTTGCTCAACTCTCTCTATTTAGGAGCATTTAACGGTTTTGTCCATTTGTAATAAAAAGTTGTTATTTTGGCATCGAAATAATCTACGAAGCTTATACTCGTAAAATTTGACATAGAAGAACAATAAAAAGTGTACACCGAGCAACTTTGATGGTCCGAAGTAGCTCAACTCTCTCTATTTGGGAGCTTTTAACGGTTTTGTCCATTTGTCGTAGAAAGTTGATGTTTTGGCATCGAAATAATCTCGGAAGCTTATACTCGTTAAATTTATCATAGAAGAACAATAAAAAGTGTACACCGAGCATTTTTGATGGGCCGAAGTTGCTCAACTCTCTCTGTGGAAGTGCTTTTAACGATTTTGTCCATTTCACATAGAAAGTTGGTGTTTTGGCATCGAAATAATCTCGGATGCTTATACTCGTAAAATTTGACATAGAAGAACAATAAAAAGTGTACACGGAGCAACTTTGATGGTCCGAGGTTGCTCAACTCTCTTTATGGTGGAGGTTTTAACGGTTTTGTCCATTTGTCATAGAAAGTTGGTCTTTTCGCATCGAAATAATCCCCGAAGCTTATATTCGTAAAATTTGATATAGAAGAACAATAAAAAGGGTACACTGAGCAACTTTGATATTCCGACGTTGCTCAACTCTCCGTATAGTGTTGCTTTTAACGGTTATGTCCATTCATAATTGAAAGTTGTTGTTTTGACATCGAAATAATCTAGGATGCTTATAATCGTAAAATTAGACATAGAAAAACAATAAAAAGTGTATACCGAGCATGTTTGATGTTTTGAAGTTGCTCAACTCTCTCAGTGGAGGAGCTTTTAATCATTTTGTCCATTTCTCATAGAAAGTTGGTGTTTCGGCATCGAAATAATCTCGGATGCTTATACTCGTAAAATTTGACATAGAAGAACAATAAAAAGTGTACACGGAGCAACTTTGATGGTCCGAAGTTGCTCAACTCTCTTTATGGTGGAGGTTTTAACGGTTTTGTCCATTTGTCATAGAAAGTTGGTCTTTTCGCATCGAAATAATCTCGGAAGCTTATATTCGTAAAATTTGATATAGAAGAACAATAAAAAGGGTACACTGAGCAACTTTGATATTCCGACGTTGCTCAACTCTCCGTATAGTGTTGTTTTTAACGGTTATGTCCATTCAAAATTGAAAGTTGTTGTTTTGACATCGAAATAATCTAGGATGCTTATAATCGTAAAATTAGACATAGAAAAACAATAAAAAGTGTATACCGAGCATGTTTGATGTTTTGAAGTTGCTCAACTCTCTCAGTGGAGGAGCTTTTAGTGATTTTGTCCATTTCTCATAGAAAGTTGGTGTTTCGGCATCGAAATAATCTCGGATGCTTATACTCGTAAAATTTGACATAGAAGAACAATAAAAAGTGTACACGGAGCAACTTTGATGGTCCGAAGTTGCTCTACTCTCTCTATGAAGAAGTTTTCTATGGTTTTGTCCATTTGTAATGGAAAGTTTTTGTTTTGACATCGAAATAATCTAGGATGCTTATACTCGTAAAATTGCACATAGAAGAACAATGAAAAGTGTACACCGAGCATGTTTGATGGTGCGAAGTTGCTCAACTCTCTCTGTGGAGGAGTTTTTAACGATTTTGTCCATTTCTCATAGAAAGTTGGTGTTTTGGCATAGAAATAATCTCGGAAGCTTATACTCGTTAAATTTGTCATAGAAGAACAATAAAAAGTGTACACGGAGCAACTTTGATGGTCCGAAGTTGCTCAACTCTCTCTATTTAGGAGCTTTTAATGGTTTTGTCCATTTGTAATAGAAAGTTGGTGTTTTGGCATCGAAATAATCTACGAAGCTTATACTCGTAAAATTTGACATAGAAGAACAATAAAAAGTGTACACCAAGCAACTTTGATGGTCCGAAGTTGCTCAACTCTCTCTATTTAGAAGCTTTTAACGGTTTTGTCCATTTGTCATAGAAAGTTGGTGTTTTGGCATCGAAATAATCTCGGAAGCTTATACTCGTTAAATTTATCATAGAAGAACAATAAAAAGTGTACCCCGAGCATTTTTGATGGGCCGAAGTTGCTCAACTCTCTCTGTGGAAGAGCTTTTAACGATTTTGTTCATTTCTCATAGAGAGTTGGTGTTTTGGCATCGAAATAATCTCGGATGCTTATACTCGTAAAATTTGACATAGAAGAACAATAAAAAGTGTACACGGAGCAACTTTGATGGTCCGAAGTTGTTCAACTCTCATTATGGATGTGCTTTTATCGGTTTTGTCCATTTGTCATAGAAAGTTGGTGTTTTGGCATCGAAATAATCTCGGAAGCTTATACTCGTTAAATTTGTCATAGAAAAACAATAAAAAGAGTACACCGAGCAACTTTGATGGTCCGAAGTTGCACAACTCTCTCTATGGAGGAGCTTTTAACGGTTTTATTTATTTGACATAGAAAGTTGGTGTTTTGGCATCGAAATAATCTCGGAAGCTTATACTCGAAGAATTTAACATAGAAGAACAATAAAAAGTGTACACTGAGCAACTTTGATGGTCCGAAGTTGCTCAACTCTCTCTATTTATGAGCATTTAACGGTTTTGTCCATTTGTAATAAAAAGTTGTTATTTTGGCATCGAAATAATCTACGAAGCTTATACTCGTAAAATTTGACATAGAAGAACAATAAAAAGTGTACACCGAGCAACTTTGATGGTCCGAAGTAGCTCAACTCTCTCTATTTGGGAGCTTTTAACGGTTTTGTCCATTTGTCGTAGAAAGTTGATGTTTTGGCATCGAAATAATCTCGGAAGCTTATACTCGTTAAATTTATCATAGAAGAACAATAAAAAGTGTACACCGAGCATTTTTGATGGGCCGAAGTTGCTCAACTCTCTCTGTGGAAGTGCTTTTAACGATTTTGTCCATTTCACATAGAAAGTTGGTGTTTTGGCATCGAAATAATCTCGGATGCTTATACTCGTAAAATTTGACATAGAAGAACAATAAAAAGTGTACACGGAGCAACTTTGATGGTCCGAAGTTGCTCAACTCTCTTTATGGTGGAGGTTTTAACGGTTTTGTCCATTTGTCATAGAAAGTTGGTCTTTTCGCATCGAAATAATCCCCGAAGCTTATATTCGTAAAATTTGATATAGAAGAACAATAAAAAGGGTACACTGAGCAACTTTGATATTCCGACGTTGCTCAACTCTCCGTATAGTGTTGCTTTTAACGGTTATGTCCATTCATAATTGAAAGTTGTTGTTTTGACATCGAAATAATCTAGGATGCTTATAATCGTAAAATTAGACATAGAAAAACAATAAAAAGTGTATACCGAGCATGTTTGATGTTTTGAAGTTGCTCAACTCTCTCAGTGGAGGAGCTTTTAATGATTTTGTCCATTTCTCATAGAAAGTTGGTGTTTCGGCATCGAAATAATCTCGGATGCTTATACTCGTAAAATTTGACATAGAAGAACAATAAAAAGTGTACACGGAGCAACTTTGATAGTCCGAAGTTGCTCAACTCTTTTTATGGTGGAGGTTTTAACGGTTTTGTCCATTTGTCATAGAAAGTTGGTCTTTTCGCATCGAAATAATCTCGGAAGCTTATATTCGTAAAATTTGATATAGAAGAACAATAAAAAGGGTACACTGAGCAACTTTGATATTCCGACGTTGCTCAACTCTCCGTATAGTGTTGTTTTTAACGGTTATGTCCATTCAAAATTGAAAGTTGTTGTTTTGACATCGAAATAATCTAGGATGCTTATAATCGTAAAATTAGACATAGAAAAACAATAAAAAGTGTATACCGAGCATGTTTGATGTTTTGAAGTTGCTCAACTCTCTCAGTGGAGGAGCTTTTAATGATTTTGTCCATTTCTCATAGAAAGTTGGTGTTTCGGCATCGAAATAATCTCGGATGCTTATACTCGTAAAATTTGACATAAAAGAACAATAAAAAGTGTACACGGAGCAACTTTGATGGTCCGAAGTTGCTCTACTCTCTCTATGAAGAAGTTTTCTATGGTTTTGTCCATTTGTAATGGAAAGTTTGTGTTTTGACATCGAAATAATCTAGGATGCTTATACTCGTAAAATTGCACCTAGAAGAACAATGAAAAGTGTACACCGAGCATGTTTGATGGTGCGAAGTTGCTCAACTCTCTCTGTGGAGGAGTTTTTAACGATTTTGTCCATTTCTCATAGAAAGTTGGTGTTTTGGCATAGAAATAATCTCGGAAGCTTATACTCGTTAAATTTGTCATAGAAGAACAATAAAAAGTGTACACGGAGCTACTTTGATGGTCCGAAGTTGCTCAACTCTCTCTATTTAGGAGCTTTTAATGGTTTTGTCCATTTGTAATAGAAAGTTGGTGTTTTGGCATCGAAATAATCTACGAAGCTTATACTCGTAAAATTTGACATAGAAGAACAATAAAAAGTGTACACCAAGCAACTTTGATGGTCCGAAGTTGCTCAACTCTCTCTATTTAGAAGCTTTTAACGGTTTTGTCCATTTGTCATAGAAAGTTGGTGTTTTGGCATCGAAATAATCTCGGAAGCTTATACTCGTTAAATTTATCATAGAAGAACAATAAAAAGTGTACCCCGAGCATTTTTGATGGGCCGAAGTTGCTCAACTCTCTCTGTGGAAGAGCTTTTAACGATTTTGTTCATTTCTCATAGAGAGTTGGTGTTTTGGCATCGAAATAATCTCGGATGCTTATACTCGTAAAATTTGACATAGAAGAACAATAAAAAGTGTACACGGAGCAACTTTGATGGTCGGAAGTTGTTCAACTCTCATTATGGATGTGCTTTTAACGGTTTTGTCCATTTGTCATAGAAAGTTGGTGTTTTGGCATCGAAATAATCTCGGAAGCTTATACTCGTTAAATTTGTCATAGAAAAACAATAAAAAGAGTACACCGAGCAACTTTGATGGTCCGAAGTTGCACAACTCTCTCTATGGAGGAGCTTTTAACGGTTTTATTTATTTGACATAGAAAGTTGGTGTTTTGGCATCGAAATAATCTCGGAAGCTTATACTCGAAGAATTTAACATAGAAGAACAATAAAAAGTGTACACTGAGCAACTTTGATGGTCCGAAGTTGCTCAACTCTCTCTATTTATGAGCATTTAACGGTTTTGTCCATTTGTAATAAAAAGTTGTTATTTTGGCATCGAAATAATCTACGAAGCTTATACTCGTAAAATTTGACATAGAAGAACAATAAAAAGTGTACACCGAGCAACTTTGATGGTCCGAAGTTGCTCAACTCTCTCTATTTGGGAGCTTTAAACGGTTTTGTCCATTTGTCGTAGAAAGTTGATGTTTTGGCATCGAAATAATCTCGGAAGCTTATACTCGTTAAATTTATCATAGAAGAACAATAAAAAGTGTACACCGAGCATTTTTGATGGGCCGAAGTTGCTCAACTTTCTCTGTGGAAGTGCTTTTAACGATTTTGTCCATTTCACATAGAAAGTTGGTGTTTTGGCATCGAAATAATCTCGGATGCTTATACTCGTAAAATTTGACATAGAAGAATAATAAAACGTGTACACGGAGCAACTTTGATGGTCCGAAGTTGCTCTACTCTCTCTATGAAGAAGTTTTCAGTGGTTTTGTCCATTTGTAATGGAAAGTTTTTGTTTTGACATCGAAATAATATAGGATGCTTATACTCGTAAAATTGGACATAGAAGAACAATCAAAAGTGTACAACGAGCATGTTTGATGGTGCGAAGTTGCTCAACTCTCTTTGTGGAGGAGTTTTTAACGATTTTTTCAATTTTCTCATAGAAAGTTGGTGTTTTGGCATCGAAATAATCTCGGAAGCTTATACTCGTTAAATTTATCATAGAAGAACAATAAAAAGTGTACACCGAGCATTTTTTATGGGCCGAAGTTGCTCAACACTCTCTATTTGGGAGCTTTTAACGGTTTTGTCCATTTATAATAGAAAGTTGGTGTTTTGGCGTCGAAATAATCAACGAAGCTTATACTCGTAAAATTTGATATAGAAGAACAATAAAAAATGTACACCGAGCAACTTTGATGGTCCGAAGTTGCACAACTCTCTCTATGGAGGAGCTTTTAACGGTTTTATTTATTTGTCATAGAAAGTTGGTGTTTTGGCATCGAAATAATCTCGGAAGCTTATACTCGAAGAATTTAACATAGAAGAACAATAAAAAGTGTACACTGAGCAACTTTGATGGTCCGAAGTTGCTCAACTCTCTCTATTTAGGAGCATTTAACGGTTTTGTCCATTTGTAATAAAAAGTTGTTATTTTGGCATCGAAATAATCTACGAAGCTTATACTCGTAAAATTTGACATAGAAGAACAATAAAAAGTGTACACCGAGCAACTTTGATGGTCCGAAGTAGCTCAACTCTCTCTATTTGGGAGCTTTTAACGGTTTTGTCCATTTGTCGTAGAAAGTTGATGTTTTGGCATCGAAATAATCTCGGAAGCTTATACTCGTTAAATTTATCATAGAAGAACAATAAAAAGTGTACACCGAGCATTTTTGATGGGCCGAAGTTGCTCAACTCTCTCTGTGGAAGTGCTTTTAACGATTTTGTCCATTTCACATAGAAAGTTGGTGTTTTGGCATCGAAATAATCTCGGATGCTTATACTCGTAAAATTTGACATAGAAGAACAATAAAAAGTGTACACGGAGCAACTTTGATGGTCCGAAGTTGCTCAACTCTCTTTATGGTGGAGGTTTTAACGGTTTTGTCCATTTGTCATAGAAAGTTGGTCTTTTCGCATCGAAATAATCTCGGAAGCTTATATTCGTAAAATTTGATATAGAAGAACAATAAAAAGGGTACACTGAGCAACTTTGATATTCCGACGTTGCTCAACTCTCCGTATAGTGTTGCTTTTAACGGTTATGTCCATTCATAATTGAAAGTTGTTGTTTTGACATCGAAACAATCTAGGATGCTTATAATCGTAAAATTAGACATAGAAAAACAATAAAAAGTGTATACCGAGCATGTTTGATGTTTTGAAGTTGCTCAACTCTCTCAGTGGAGGAGCTTTTAATGATTTTGTCCATTTCTCATAGAAAGTTGGTGTTTCGGCATCGAAATAATCTCGGATGCTTATACTCGTAAAATTTGACATAGAAGAACAATAAAAAGTGTACACGGAGCAACTTTGATGGTCCGAAGTTGCTCTACTCTCTCTATGAAGAAGTTTTCTATGGTTTTGTCCATTTGTAATGGAAAGTTTTTGTTTTGACATCGAAATAATCTAGGATGCTTATACTCGTAAAATTGCACATAGAAGAACAATGAAAAGTGTACACCGAGCATGTTTGATGGTGCGAAGTTGCTCAACTCTCTCTGTGGAGGAGTTTTTAACGATTTTGTCCATTTCTCATAGAAAGTTGGTGTTTTGGCATAGAAATAATCTCGAAAGCTTATACTCGTTAAATTTGTCATAGAAGAACAATAAAAAGTGTACACGGAGCAACTTTGATGGTCCGAAGTTGCTCAACTCTCTCTATTTAGGAGCTTTTAATGGTTTTGTCCATTTGTAATAGAAAGTTGGTGTTTTGGCATCGAAATAATCTACGAAGCTTATACTCGTAAAATTTGACATAGAAGAACAATAAAAAGTGTACACCAAGCAACTTTGATGGTCCGAAGTTGCTCAACTCTCTCTATTTAGAAGCTTTTAACGGTTTTGTCCATTTGTCATAGAAAGTTGTTGTTTTGGCATCGAAATAATCTCGGAAGCTTATACTCGTTAAATTTATCATAGAAGAACAATAAAAAGTGTACCCCGAGCATTTTTGATGGGCCGAAGTTGCTCAACTCTCTCTGTGGAAGAGCTTTTAACGATTTTGTTCATTTCTCATAGAGAGTTGGTGTTTTGGCATCGAAATAATCTCGGATGCTTATACTCGTAAAATTTGACATAGAAGAACAATAAAAAGTGTACACGGAGCAACTTTGATGGTCGGAAGTTGTTCAACTCTCATTATGGATGTGCTTTTAACGGTTTTGTCCATTTGTCATAGAAAGTTGGTGTTTTGGCATCGAAATAATCTCGGAAGCTTATACTCGTTAAATTTGTCATAGAAAAACAATAAAAAGAGTACACCGAGCAACTTTGATGGTCCGAAGTTGCACAACTCTCTCTATGGAGGAGCTTTTAACGGTTTTATTTATTTGTCATAGAAAGTTGGTGTTTTGGCATCGAAATAATCTCGGAAGCTTATACTCGAAGAATTTAACATAGAAGAACAATAAAAAGTGTACACTGAGCAACTTTGATGGTCCGAAGTTGCTCAACTCTCTCTATTTATGAGCATTTAACGGTTTTGTCCATTTGTAATAAAAAGTTGTTATTTTGGCATCGAAATAATCTACGAAGCTTATACTCGTAAAATTTGACATAGAAGAACAATAAAAAGTGTACACCGAGCAACTTTGATGGTCCGAAGTTGCTCAACTCTCTCTATTTGGGAGCTTTAAACGGTTTTGTCCATTTGTCGTAGAAAGTTGATGTTTTGGCATCGAAATAATCTCGGAAGCTTATACTCGTTAAATTTATCATAGAAGAACAATAAAAAGTGTACACCGAGCATTTTTGATGGGCCGAAGTTGCTCAACTTTCTCTGTGGAAGTGCTTTTAACGATTTTGTCCATTTCACATAGAAAGTTGGTGTTTTGGCATCGAAATAATCTCGGATGCTTATACTCGTAAAATTTGACATAGAAGAATAATAAAACGTGTACACGGAGCAACTTTGATGGTCCGAAGTTGCTCTACTCTCTCTATGAAGAAGTTTTCAGTGGTTTTGTCCATTTGTAATGGAAAGTTTTTGTTTTGACATCGAAATAATATAGGATGCTTATACTCGTAAAATTGGACATAGAAGAACAATCAAAAGTGTACAACGAGCATGTTTGATGGTGCGAAGTTGCTCAACTCTCTTTGTGGAGGAGTTTTTAACGATTTTTTCAATTTTCTCATAGAAAGTTGGTGTTTTGGCATCGAAATAATCTCGGAAGCTTATACTCGTTAAATTTATCATAGAAGAACAATAAAAAGTGTACACCGAGCATTTTTGATGGGCCGAAGTTGCTCAACACTCTCTATTTGGGAGCTTTTAACGGTTTTGTCCATTTATAATAGAAAGTTGGTGTTTTGGCGTCGAAATAATCAACGAAGCTTATACTCGTAAAATTTGACATAGAAGAACAATAAAAAGTGTACACCGAGCAACTTTGATGGTCCGAAGTTGCTCAACTCTCTCTATTTGGGAGCTTTAAACGGTTTTGTCCATTTGTCGTAGAAAGTTGATGTTTTGGCATCGAAATAATCTCGGAAGCTTATACTCGTTAAATTTATCATAGAAGAACAATAAAAAGTGTACACCGAGCATTTTTGATGGGCCGAAGTTGCTCAACTCTCTCTGTGGAAGTGCTTTTAACGATTTGTCCATTTCTCATAGAAAGTTGGTGTTTTGGCATCGAAATAATCTCGGATGCTTATACTCGTAAAATTTGACATAGAAAAACAATAAAAAGTGTACACGGAGCAACTTTGATGGTCCGAAGTTGCTCAACTCTCTTTATGGTGGAGGTTTTAACGGTTTTTTCCATTTGTCATAGAAAGTTGGTCTTTTCACATCGAAATAATCTCGGAAGCTTATATTCGTAAAATTTGATATAGAAGAACAATAAAAAGGGTACACTGAGCAACTTTGATATTCCGACGTTGCTCAACTCTCCGTATAGTGTTGCTTTTAACGGTTATGTCCATTCATAATTGAAAGTTGTTGCTTTGACATCGAAATAATCTAGGATGCTTATACTCGTAAAATTAGACATAGAAAAACAATAAAAAGTGTACACCGAGCATGTTTGATGGTTTGAAGTTGCTCAACTCTCTCAGTGGAGGAGCTTTTAATGATTTTGTCCATTTCTCATAGAAAGTTGGTGTTTCGGCATCGAAATAATCTCGGATGCTTATACTCATAAAATTTGACATAGAAGAACAATAAAAAGTGTACACGGAGCAACTTTGATGGTCCGAAGTTGCTCTACTCTCTCTTTGAAGAAGTTTTCTATGGTTTTGTCCATTTGTAATGGAAAGTTTTTGTTTTGACATTGAAATAATCTAGGATGCTTATACTCGTAAAATTGGACATAGAAGAACAATGAAAAGTGTACACCGAGCATGTTTGATGGTGCGAAGTTGCTCAACTCTCTCTGTGGAGGAGTTTTTAACGATTTTGTCCATTTCTCATAGAAAGTCGGTGTTTTGGCATAGAAATAATCTCGGAAGCTTATACTCGTTAAATTTGTCATAGAAGAACAATAAAAAGTGTACACGGAGCAACTTTGATGGTCCGAAGTTGCTCAACTCTCTCTATTTAGGAGCTTTTAATGGTTTTGTCCATTTGCAATAGAAAGTTGGTGTTTTGGCATCGAAATAATCTACGAAGCTTATACTCGTAAAATTTGACATAGAAGAACAATAAAAAGTGTACACCAAGCAACTTTGATGGTCCGAAGTTGCTTAACTCTCTCTATTTAGAAGCTTTTAACGGTTTTGTCCATTTGTCATAGAAAGTTGGTGTTTTGGCATCGAAATAATCTTGGAAGCTTATACTCGTTAAATTTATCATAGAAGAACAATAAAAAGTGTACACCGAGCATTTTTGATGGGCCGAAGTTGCTCAACTCTCTCTGTGGAAGAGCTTTTAACGATTTTGTCTATTTCTTATAAAAAGTTGGTGTTTTGGCATCAAAATAATCTCGGATGCTTATACTCGTAAAATTTGACATAGAAGAACAATAAAAAGTGTACACGGAGCAACTTTGATGGTCCGAAGTTGTTCAACTCTCATTATGGATGTGCTTTTAACGGTTTTGTCCATTTGTCATAGAAAGTTGGTGTTTTGGCATCGAAATAATCTCGGAAGCTTATACTCGTTAAATTTGTCATAGAAGAACAATAAAAAGAGTACACCGAGCAACTTTGATGGTCCGAAGTTGCACAACTCTCTCTATGGAGGAGCTTTTAACGGTTTTATTTATTTGCCATAGAAAGTTGGTGTTTTGGCATCGAAATAATCTCGGAAGCTTATACTCGAAGAATTTAACATAGAAGAACAATAAAAAGTGTACACTGAGCAACTTTGATGGTCCGAAGTTGCTCAACTCTCTCTATTTAGGAGCATTTAACGGTTTTGTCCATTTGTAATAAAAAGTTGTTATTTTGGTATCGAAATAATCTACGAAGCTTATACTCGTAAAATTTGACATAGAAGAACAATAAAAAGTGTACACCGAGCAACTTTGATGGTCCGAAGTTGCTCAACTCTCTCTATTTGGGAGCTTTAAACGGTTTTGTCCATTTGTCGTAGAAAGTTGATGTTTTGGCATCGAAATAATCTCGGAAGCTTATACTCGTTAAATTTATCATAGAAGAACAATAAAAAGTGTACACCGAGCATTTTTGATGGGCCGAAGTTGCTCAACTCTCTCTGTGGAAGTGCTTTTAACGATTTTGTCCATTTCACATAGAAAGTTGGTGTTTTGGCATCGAAATAATCTCGGATGCTTATACTCGTAAAATTTGACATAGAAGAATAATAAAACGTGTACACGGAGCAACTTTGATGGTCCGAAGTTGCTCTACTCTCTCTATGAAGAAGTTTTCAATGGTTTTGTCCATTTGTAATGGAAAGTTTTTGTTTTGACATCGAAATAATATAGGATGCTTATACTCGTAAAATTGGACATAGAAGAACAATCAAAAGTGTACAACGAGCATGTTTGATGGTGCGAAGTTGCTCAACTCTCTTTGTGGAGGAGTTTTTAACGATTTTTTCAATTTTCTCATAGAAAGTTGGTGTTTTGGCATCGAAATAATCTCGGAAGCTTATACTCGTTAAATTTATCATAGAAGAACAATAAAAAGTGTACACCGAGCATTTTTGATGGGCCGAAGTTGCTCAACACTCTCTATTTGGGAGCTTTTAACGGTTTTGTCCATTTATAATAGAAAGTTGGTGTTTTGTCGTCGAAATAATCAACAAAGCTTATACTCGTAAAATTTGATATAGAAGAACAATAAAAAGTGTACACCGAGCAACTTTGATGGTCCGAAGTTGCTCAACTCTCTCTATTTGGAGGCTTTTAACGGTTTTGTCCATTTGTCATAGAAAGTTGGTGTTTTGGCATCGAAATAATCTCGGAAGCTTATACTCGTTAAATTTATCATAGAAAAACAATAAAAAGTGTACCCCGAGCATTTTTGATGGGCCGAAGTTGCTCAACTCTCTCTGTGGAAGAGCTTTTAACGATTTTGTTCATTTCTCATAGAGAGTTGGTGTTTTGGCATCGAAATAATCTCGGATGCTTATACTCGTAAAATTTGACATAGAAGAACAATAAAAAGTGTACACGGAGCAACTTTGATGGTCCGAAGTTGTTCAACTCTCATTATGGATGTGCTTTTAACGGTTTTGTCCATTTGTCATAGAAAGTTGGTGTTTTGGCATCGAAATAATCTCGGAAGCTTATACTCGTTAAATTTGTCATAGAAGAACAATAAAAAGAGTACACCGAGCAACTTTGATGGTCCAAAGTTGCACAACTCTCTCTATGGAGGAGCTTTTAACGGTTTTATTTATTTGTCATAGAAAGTTGGTGTTTTGGCATCGAAATAATCTCGGAAGCTTATACTCGAAGAATTTAACATAAAAGAACAATAAAAAGTGTACACTGAGCAACTTTGATGGTCCGAAGTTGCTCAACTCTCTCTATTTAGGAGCTTTTAACGGTTTTGTCCATTTGTAATAGAAAGTTGTTATTTTGGCATCGAAATAATCTACGAAGCTTATACTCGTAAAATTTGACATAGACGAACAATAAAAAGTGTACACCGAGCATGTTTGATGGTCCGAAGTTGCTCAACTCTCTCAGTGGAGGAGCTTTTAATGATTTTGTCCATTTATCATAGAAAGTTGGTGTTTTGGCATTGAAATAATCTCGGATGCTTATACTCGTAAAATTTGACATAGAAGAATAATAAAACGTGTACACCGAGCAACTTTGATGGTCCGAAGTTGCACAACTCTCTCTATAGAGGAGCTTTTAACGGTTTTATTTATTTGTCATAGAGAGTTGGTGTTTGGTTATCGAAATAATCTCAGAAGCTTATACTCGAAGAATTTAACATAGAAGAACAATAAAAAGTGTACACTGAGCAACTTTGATTGTCCGAAGTTGCTCAACTCTCTCTATTTAGGAGCATTTAACGGTTTTGTCCATTTGTAATAAAAAGTTGTTATTTTGGCATCGAAATAATCTACGAAGCTTATACTCGTAAAATTTGACATAGAAGATCAATAAAAAGTGTACACCGAGCAACTATGATGGTCCAAAGTTGCTCAACTCTCTCTATTTGGGAGCTTTTAACGGTTTTGTCCATTTGTCGTAGAAAGTTGATGTTTTGGCATCGAAATAATCTCGGAAACTTATACTCGTTAAATTTATCATAGAAGAACAATAAAAAGTGTACACCGAGCATTTTTGATGGGCCGAAGTTGCTCAACTCTCTCTGTGGAAGTGCTTTTAACGATTTGTCCATTTCTCATAGAAAGTTGGTGTTTTGGCATCGAAATAATCTCGGATGCTTATACTCGTAAAATTTGACATAGAAGAACAATAAAAAGTGTACACGGAGCAACTTTGATGGTCCGAAGTTGCTCAACTCTCTTTATGGTGGAGGTTTTAACGGTTTTTTCCATTTGTCATAGAAAGTTGGTCTTTTCGCGTCGAAATAATCTCGGAAACTTATATTCGTAAAATTTGATATAGAAGAACAATAAAAAGGGTACACTGAGCAACTTTGACATTCCGACGTTGCTCAACTCTCCGTATAGTGTTGCTTTTAACGGTTATGTCCATTCATAATTGAAAGTTGTTGCTTTGACATCGAAATAATCTAGGATGCTTATACTCGTAAAATTAGACATAGAAAAACAATAAAAAGTGTACACCGAGCATGTTTGATGGTTTGAAGTTGCTCAACTCTCTCAGTGGAGGAGCTTTTAATGATTTTGTCCATTTCTCATAGAAAGTTGGTGTTTCAGCATCGAAATAATCTCGGATGCTTATACTCATAAAATTTGACATAGAAGAACAATAAAAAGTCTACACGGAGCAACTTTGATGGTCCGAAGTTGCTCTACTCTCTCTTTGAAGAAGTTTTCTATGGTTTTGTCAATTTGTAATGGAAAGTTTTTGTTTTGACATCGAAATAATCTAGGATGCTTATACTCGTAAAATTGGACATAGAAGAACAATGAAAAGTGTACACCGAGCATGTTTGATGGTGCGAAGTTGCTCAACTCTCTCTGTGGAGGAGTTTTTAACGATTTTGTCCATTTCTCATAGAAAGTTGGTGTTTTGGCATAGAAATAATCTCGGAAGCTTATACTCGTTAAATTTGTCATAGAAGAACAATAAAAAGTGTACACGGAGCAACTTTGATGGTCCGAAGTTGCTCAACTCTCTCTATTTAGGAGCTTTTAATGGTTTTGTCCATTTGTAATAGAAAGTTGGTGTTTTGGCATCGAAATAATCTACGAAGCTTATACTCGTAAACTTTGACATAGAAGAACAATAAAAAGTGTACACCAAGCAACTTTGATGGTCCGAAGTTGCTCAACTCTCTCTATTTAGAAGCTTTTAACGGTTTTGTCCATTTGTCATAGAAAGTTGGTGTTTTGGCATCGAAATAATCTTGGAAGCTTATACTCGTTAAATTTATCATAGAAGAACAATAAAAAGTGTACACCGAGCATTTTTGATGGGCCGAAGTTGCTCAACTCTCTCTGTGGAAGAGCTTTTAACGATTTTGTCTATTTCTTATAGAAAGTTGGTGTTTTGGCATCAAAATAATCTCGGATGCTTATACTCGTAAAATTTGCAATAGAAGAACAATAAAAAGTGTACACGGAGCAACTTTGATGGTCCGAAGTTGCTCAACTCTCTTTATGGTGGAGCTTTTAACGATTTTGTCCATTTTTTATAGAAAGTTGGTCTTTTGGCATCGAAATAATCTCGGAAGCTTATATTCGTAAAATTTGACATAGAAGAACAATAAAAAGGGTACACCGAGCAACTTTGATATTCCGACGTTGCTCAACTCTCTGTATAGTGTTGCTTTTAACGGTTATGTCCATTCATAATTGAAAGTTGTTGTTTTGACATCGAAATAGTCTAGGATGCTTATACTCGTAAAATTAGACATAGAAAAACAATAAAACGTGTACACCGAGCATGTTTGATGGTCCGAAGTTGCTCAACTCTCTCAGTGTAGGAGCTTTTAATGATTTTGTCAATTTCTCATAGAAAGTTTGTGTTTTGGCATTGAAATAATCTCGGATGCTTCTACTCGTTAAATTTGTCATAGAAGAACAATAAAAAGTGTACACGGAGCAACTTTGATGGTCCGAAGTTGCTCTACTCTCTCTATGAAGCAGTTTTCAATGGTTTTGTCCATTTGTAATGGAAAGTTTTTGTTTTGGCATCGAAATAATCTAGGATGCTTATACTCGAAAAATTGGACATAGAAGAACAATGAAAAGTGTACACCAAGCAACTTTGATGGTCCGAAGTTGCTCAACTCTCTCTATTTAGAAGCTTTTAACGATTTTGTCCATTTCTCATAGAAAGTTGGTGTTTTGGCATCGAAATAATCTCGGAAGCTTATACTCGTTAAATTTATCATAGAAGAACAATAAAAAGTGTACCCCGAGCATTTTTGATGGGCCGAAGTTGCTCAACACTCTCTGTTTGGGAGCTTTTAACGGTTTTGTCCATTTGTAATAGAAAGTTGGTGTTTTGGAAAAGAAATAATCAACGAAGCTTATACTCGTAAAATTTGACATAGAAGAACAATAAAAAGTGTACACCGAGCAACTTTGATGGTCCGAAGTTGCTCAACTCTCTCTATTTGGAGGCTTTTAACGGTTTTGTCCATTTGTCATAGAAAGTTGGTGTTTTGGCATCGAAATAATCTCGGAAGCTTATACTCGTTAAATTTATCATAGAAAAAAAATAAAAAGTGTACACCGAGCATTTTTGATGGGCCGAAGTTGCTCAACTCTCTCTGTGGAAGAGCTTTTAACGATTTTGTTCATTTCTCATAGAGAGTTGGGGTTTTGGCATCGAAATAATCTCGGATGCTTATACTCGTAAAATTTGACATAGAAGAACAATAAAAAGTGTACACAGAGCAACTTTGATGGTCCGAAGTTGTTCAACTCTCATTATGGAGGTGCTTTTAACGGTTTTGTCCATTTGTCATAGAAAGTTGGTGTTTTGGCATCGAAATAATCTCGGAAGCTTATACTCGTTAAATTTGTCATAGAAGAACAATAAAAAGAGTACACCGAGCAACTTTGATGGTCCAAAGTTGCACAACTCTCTCTATGGAGGAGCTTTTAACGGTTTTATTTATTTGTCATAGAAAGTTGGTGTTTTGGCATCGAAATAATCTCGGAAGCTTATACTCGAAGAATTTAACATAAAAGAACAATAAAAAGTGTACACTGAGCAACTTTGATGGTCCGAAGTTGCTCAACTCTCTCTATTTAGGAGCTTTTAACGGTTTTGTCCATTTGTAATAGAAAGTTGTTATTTTGGCATCGAAATAATCTACGAAGCTTATACTCGTAAAATTTGACATAGACGAACAATAAAAAGTGTACACCGAGCATGTTTGATGGTCCGAAGTTGCTCAACTCTCTCAGTGGAGGAGCTTTTAATGATTTTGTCCATTTATCATAGAAAGTTGGTGTTTTGGCATTGAAATAATCTCAGATGCTTATACTCGTAAAATTTGACATAGAAGAATAATAAAACGTGTACACCGAGCAACTTTGATGGTCCGAAGTTGCACAACTCTCTCTATAGAGGAGCTTTTAACGGTTTTATTTATTTGTCATAGAGAGTTGGTGTTTGGTTATCGAAATAATCTCAGAAGCTTATACTCGAAGAATTTAACATAGAAGAACAATAAAAAGTGTACACTGAGCAACTTTGATTGTCCGAAGTTGCTCAACTCTCTCTATTTAGGAGCATTTAACGGTTTTGTCCATTTGTAATAAAAAGTTGTTATTTTGGCATCGAAATAATCTACGAAGCTTATACTCGTAAAATTTGACATAGAAGATCAATAAAAAGTGTACACCGAGCAACTATGATGGTCCAAAGTTGCTCAACTCTCTCTATTTGGGAGCTTTTAACGGTTTTGTCCATTTGTCGTAGAAAGTTGATGTTTTGGCATCGAAATAATCTCGGAAGCTTATACTCGTTAAATTTATCATAGAAGAACAATAAAAAGTGTACACCGAGCATTTTTGATGGGCCGAAGTTGCTCAACTCTCTCTGTGGAAGTGCTTTTAACGATTTGTCCATTTCTCATAGAAAGTTGGTGTTTTGGCATCGAAATAATCTCGGATGCTTATACTGGTAAAATTTGACATAGAAGAACAATAAAAAGTGTACACGGAGCAACTTTGATGGTCCGAAGTTGCTCAACTCTCTTTATGGTGGAGGTTTTAACGGTTTTTTCCATTTGTCATAGAAAGTTGGTCTTTTCGCGTCGAAATAATCTCGGAAACTTATATTCGTAAAATTTGATATAGAAGAACAATAAAAAGGGTACACTGAGCAACTTTGACATTCCGACGTTGCTCAACTCTCCGTATAGTGTTGCTTTTAACGGTTATGTCCATTCATAATTGAAAGTTGTTGCTTTGACATCGAAATAATCTAGGATGCTTATACTCGTAAAATTAGACATAGAAAAACAATAAAAAGTGTACACCGAGCATGTTTGATGGTTTGAAGTTGCTCAACTCTCTCAGTGGAGGAGCTTTTAATGATTTTGTCCATTTCTCATAGAAAGTTGGTGTTTCGGCATCGAAATAATCTCGGATGCTTATACTCATAAAATTTGACATAGAAGAACAATAAAAAGTGTACACGGAGCAACTTTGATGGTCCGAAGTTGCTCTACTCTCTCTTTGAAGAAGTTTTCTATGGTTTTGTCCATTTGTAATGGAAAGTTTTTGTTTTGACATTGAAATAATCTAGGATGCTTATACTCGTAAAATTGGACATAGAAGAACAATGAAAAGTGTACACCGAGCATGTTTGATGGTGCGAAGTTGCTCAACTCTCTCTGTGGAGGAGTTTTTAACGATTTTGTCCATTTCTCATAGAAAGTCGGTGTTTTGGCATAGAAATAATCTCGGAAGCTTATACTCGTTAAATTTGTCATAGAAGAACAATAAAAAGTGTACACGGAGCAACTTTGATGGTCCGAAGTTGCTCAACTCTCTCTATTTAGGAGCTTTTAATGGTTTTGTCCATTTGTAATAGAAAGTTGGTGTTTTGGCATCGAAATAATCTACGAAGCTTATACTCGTAAAATTTGA
Source organism: Euonymus europaeus (assembly GCA_963580455.1). Lineage (NCBI taxonomy): Eukaryota > Viridiplantae > Streptophyta > Magnoliopsida > Celastrales > Celastraceae > Euonymus > Euonymus europaeus. The sequence goes on from OY756965.1 coordinate 8,148,105, forward strand.
CATAGAAGAACAATAAAAAGTGTACAGCAAGCAACTTTGATGGTCCGAAGTTGCTCAACTCTCTCTATTTAGAAGCTTTTAACGGTTTTGTCCATTTGTCATAGAAAGTTGGTGTTTTGGCATCGAAATAATCTTGGAAGCTTATACTCGTTAAATTTATCATAGAAGAACAATAAAAAGTGTACACCGAGCATTTTTGATGGGCCGAAGTTGCTCAACTCTCTCTGTGGAAGAGCTTTTAACGATTTTGTCTATTTCATATAGAAAGTTGGTGTTTTGGCATCAAAATAATCTCGGATGCTTATACTCGTAAAATTTGCAATAGAAGAACAATAAAAAGTGTACACGGAGCAACTTTGATGGTCCGAAGTTGCTCAACTCTCTTTATGGTGGAGCTTTTAACGATTTTGTCCATTTGTTATAGAAAGTTGGACTTTTGGCATCGAAATAATCTCGGAAGCTTATATTCGTAAAATTTGACATAGAAGAACAATAAAAAGGGTACACCGAGCAACTTTGATATTCCGACGTTGCTCAACTCTCTGTATAGTGTTGCTTTTAACGGTTATGTCCATTCATAATTGAAAGTTGTTGTTTTGACATCGAAATAGTCTAGGATGCTTATACTCGTAAAATTAGACATAGAAAAACAATAAAACGTGTACACCGAGCATGTTTGATGGTCCGAAGTTGCTCAACTCTCTCAGTGTAGGAGCTTTTAATGATTTTGTCAATTTCTCATAGAAAGTTGGTGTTTTGGCATTGAAATACTCTCGGATGCTTATACTCGTTAAATTTGTCATAGAAGAACAATAAAAAGTGTACACGGAGCAACTTTGATGGTCCGAAGTTGCTCTACTCTCTCTATGAAGCAGTTTTCAATGGTTTTGTCCATTTGTAATGGAAAGTTTTTGTTTTGGCATCGAAATAATCTAGGATGCTTATACTCGAAAAATTGGACATAGAAGAACAATGAAAAGTGTACACCAAGCAACTTTGATGGTCCGAAGTTGCTCAACTCTCTCTATTTAGAAGCTTTTAACGATTTTGTCCATTTCTCATAGAAAGTTGGTGTTTTGGCATCGAAATAATCTCGGAAGCTTATACTCGTTAAATTTATCATAGAAGAACAATAAAAAGTGTACCCCGAGCATTTTTGATGGGCCGAAGTTGCTCAACACTCTCTGTTTGGGAGCTTTTAACGGTTTTGTCCATTTGTAATAGAAAGTTGGTGTTTTGGAATAGAAATAATCAACGAAGCTTATACTCGTAAAATTTGACATAGAAGAACAATAAAAAGTGTACACCGAGCAACTTTGATGGTCCGAAGTTGCTCAACTCTCTCAATTTGGAGGCTTTTAACGGTTTTGTCCATTTGTCATAGAAAGTTGGTGTTTTGGCATCGAAATAATCTCGGAAGCTTATACTCGTTAAATTTATAATAGAAAAACAATAAAAAGTGTACCCCGAGCATTTTTGATGGGCCGAAGTTGCTCAACTCTCTCTGTGGAAGAGCTTTTAACGATTTTGTTCATTTCTCATAGAGAGTTGGTGTTTTGGCATCGAAATAATCTCGGATGCTTATACTCGTAAAGTTTGACATAGAAGAACAATAAAAAGTGTACACGGAGCAACTTTGCTGGTCCGAAGTTGTTCAACTCTCATTATGGATGTGGTTTTAACGGTTTTGTCCATTTGTCATAGAAAGTTGGTGTTTTGGCATCGAAATAATCTCGGAAGCTTATACTCGTTAAATTTGTCATAGAAGAACAATAAAAAGAGTACACCGAGCAACTTTGATGGTCCGAAGTTGCACAACTCTCTCTATAGAGGAGCTTTTAACGGTTTTATTTATTTGCCATAGAAAGTTGGTGTTTTGGCATCGAAATAATCTCGGAAGCTTATACTCGAAGAATTTAACATAGAAGAACAATAAAAAGTGTACACTGAGCAACTTTGATGGTCCGAAGTTGCTCAACTCTCTCTATTTAGGAGCATTTAACGGTTTTGTCCATTTGTAATAAAAAGTTGTTATTTTGGCATCGAAATAATCTACGAAGCTTATACTCGTAAAATTTGACATAGAAGAATAATAAAAAGTGTACACCGAGCAACTTTGATGGTCCGAAGTTGCTCAACTCTCTCTATTTGGGAGTTTTAAACGGTTTTGTCCATTTGTCATAGAAAGTTGATGTTTTGGCATCGAAATAATCTCGGAAGCTTATACTCGTTAAATTTATCATAGAAGAACAATAAAAAGTGTACACCGAGCATTTTTGATGGGCCGAAGTTGCTCAACTCTCTCTGTGGAAGTGCTTTTAACGATTTTGTCCATTTCACATAGAAAGTTGGTGTTTTGGCATCGAAATAATCTCGGATGCTTATACTCGTAAAATTTGACATAGAAGAATAATAAAACGTGTACACGGAGCAACTTTGATGGTCCGAAGTTGCTCAACTCTCTCTATTTAGGAGCATTTAACGGTTTTGTCCATTTGTAATAAAAAGTTGTTATTTTGGCATCGAAATAATCTACGAAGCTTATACTCGTAAAATTTGACATAGAAGAACAATAAAAAGTGAACACCGAGCAACTTTGATGGTCCGAAGTAGCTCAACTCTCTCTATTTGGGAGCTTTTAACGGTTTTGTCCATTTGTCGTAGAAAGTTGATGTTTTGGCATCGAAATAATCTCGGAAGCTTATACTCGTTAAATTTATCGTAGAAGAACAATAAAAAGTGTACACCGAGCATTTTTGATGGGCCGAAGTTGCTCAACTCTCTCTGTGGAAGTGCTTTTAACGATTTTGTCCATTTCACATAGAAAGTTGGTGTTTTGGCATCGAAATAATCTCGGATGCTTATACTCGTAAAATTTGACATAGAAGAATAATAAAACGTGTACACGGAGCAACTTTGATGGTCCGAAGTTGCTCTACTCTCTCTATGAAGAAGTTTTCAATGGTTTTGTCCATTTGTAATGGAAAGTTTTTGTTTTGACATCGAAATAATATAGGATGCTTATACTCGTAAAATTGGACATAGAAGAACAATCAAAAGTGTACAACGAGCATGTTTGATGGTGCGAAGTTGCTCAACTCTCTTTGTGGAGGAGTTTTTAACGATTTTTTCAATTTTCTCATGGAAAGTTGGTGTTTTGGCATCGAAATAATCTCGGAAGCTTATACTCGTTAAATTTATCATAGAAGAACAATAAAAAGTGTACACCGAGCATTTTTGATGGGCCGAAGTTGCTCAACACTCTCTATTTGGGAGCTTTTAACGGTTTTGTCCATTTATAATAGAAAGTTGGTGTTTTGGCGTCGAAATAATCAACGAAGCTTATACTCGTAAAATTTGATATAGAAGAACAATAAAAAGTGTACACCGAGCAACTTTGATGGTCCGAAGTTGCTCAACTCTCTCTATTTGGAGGCTTTTAACGGTTTTGTCCATTTGTCATAGAAAGTTGGTGTTTTGGCATCGAAATAATCTTGGAAGCTTATACTCGTTAAATTTATCATAGAAAAACAATAAAAAGTATACCCCGAGCATTTTTGATGGGCCGAAGTTGCTCAAGTCTCTCTGTGGAAGAGCTTTTAACGATTTTGTTCATTTCTCCTAGAGAGTTGGTGTTTTGGCATCGAAATAATCTCGGATGCTTATACTCGTAAAATTTGACATAGAAGAACAATAAAAAGTGTACACGGAGCAACTTTGATGGTCCGAAGTTGTTCAACTCTCATTATGGATGTGCTTTTAACGGTTTTGTCCATTTGTCATAGAAAGTTGGTGTTTTGGCATCGAAATAATCTCGGAAGCTTATACTCGTTAAATTTGTCATAGAAGAACAATAAAAAGAGTACACCGAGCAACTTTGATGGTCCGAAGTTGCACAACTCTCTCTATGGAGGACCTTTTAACGGTTTTATTTATTTGTCATAGAAAGTTGGTGTTTTGGCATCGAAATAATCTCGGAAGCTTATAGTCGAAGAATTTAACATAGAAGAACAATAAAAAGTGTACACTGAGCAACTTTGATGGTCCGAAGTTGCTCAACTCTCTCTATTTAGGAGCATTTAACGGTTTTGTCCATTTGTAATAAAAAGTTGTTATTTTGGCATCGAAATAATCTACGAAGCTTATACTCGTAAAATTTGACATAGAAGAACAATAAAAAGTGTACACCGAGCAACTTTGATGGTCCGAAGTAGCTCAACTCTCTCTATTTGGGAGCTTTTAACGGTTTTGTCCATTTGTCGTAGAAAGTTGATGTTTTGGCATCGAAATAATCTCGGAAGCTTATACTCGTTAAATTTATCATAGAAGAACAATAAAAAGTGTACACCGAGCATTTTTGATGGGCCGAAGTTGCTCAACTCTCTCTGTGGAAGTGCTTTTAACGATTTTGTCCATTTCACATAGAAAGTTGGTGTTTTGGCATCGAAATAATCTCGGATGCTTATACTCGTAAAATTTGACATAGAAGAACAATAAAAAGTGTACACGGAGCAACTTTGATGGTCCGAAGTTGCTCAACTCTCTTTAAGGTGGAGGTTTTAACGGTTTTGTCCATTTGTCATAGAAAGTTGGTCTTTTCGCATCGAAATAATCTCGGAAGCTTATATTCGTAAAATTTGATATAGAAGAACAATAAAAAGGGTACACTGAGCAACTTTGATATTCCGACGTTGCTCAACTCTCCGTATAGTGTTGCTTTTAACGGTTATGTCCATTCGTAATTGAAAGTTATTGTTTTGACATCGAAATAATCTAGGATGCTTATAATCGTAAAATTAGACATAGAAAAACAATAAAAAGTGTATACCGAGCATGTTTGATGTTTTGAAGTTGCTCAACTCTCTCAGTGGAGGAGCTTTTAATGATTTTGTCCATTTCTCATAGAAAGTTGGTGTTTCGGCATCGAAATAATCTCGGATGCTTATACTCGTAAAATTTGACATAGAAGAACAATAAAAAGTGTACACGAAGCAACTTTGATGGTCCGAAGTTGCTCTACTCTCTCTATGAAGAAGTTTTCTATGGTTTGTCCATTTGTAATGGAAAGTTTTTGTTTTGACATCGAAATAATCTAGGATGCTTATACTCGTAAAATTGGACATAGAAGAACAATGAAAAGTGTACACCGAGCATGTTTGATGATGCGAAGTTGCTCAACTCTCTCTGTGGAGGAGTTTTTAACGATTTTGTCCATTTTCTCATAGAAAGTTGGTGTTTTGGCATCGAAATAATCTCGGAAGCTTATACTCGTTAAATTTATCATAGAAGAACAATAAAAAGTGTACACCGAGCATTTTTGATGGGCCGAAGTTGCTCAACACTCTCTATTTGGGAGGTTTTAACGGTTTTGTCCATTTATAATAGAAAGTTGGTGTTTTGGCATCGCAATAATCAACGAAGCTTATACTCGTAAAATTTGATATAGAAGAACAATAAAAAGTGTACACCGAGCAACTTTGATGGTCCGAAGTTGCTCAACTCTCTCTATTTGGAGGCTTTTAACGGTTTTGTCCATTTGTCATAGAAAGTTGGTATTTTGGCATCGAAATAATCTCGGAAGCTTATACTCGTTAAATTTATCATAGAAAAACAATAAAAAGTGTACCCCGAGCATTTTTGATGGGCCGAAGTTGCTCAACTCTCTCTGTGGAAGAGCTTTTAACGATTTTGTTCATTTCTCATAGAGAGTTGGTGTTTTGGCATCGAAATAATCTCGGATGCTTATACTCGTAAAATTTGACATAGAAGAACAATAAAAAGTGTACACGGAGCAACTTTGATGCTCCGAAGTTGTTCAACTCTCATTATGGATGTGCTTTTAACGGTTTTGTCCATTTGTCATAGAAAGTTGGTGTTTTGGCATCGAAATAATCTCGGAAGCTTATACTCGTTAAATTTTTCATAGAAGAACAATAAAAAGTGTACACGGAGCAACTTTGATGGTCCGAAGTTGCTCAACTCTCTTTATGGTGGAGCTTTTAACGATTTTGTCCATTTGTTATAGAAAGTTGGACTTTTGGCATCGAAATAATCTCGGAAGCTTATATTCGTAAAATTTGACATAGAAGAACAATAAAAAGGGTACACCGAGCAACTTTGATATTCCGACGTTGCTCAACTCTCTGTATAGTGTTGCTTTTAACGGTTATGTCCATTCATAATTGAAAGTTGTTGTTTTGACATCGAAATAGTCTAGGATGCTTATACTCGTAAAATTAGACATAGAAAAACAATAAAACGTGTACACCGAGCATGTTTGATGGTCCGAAGTTGCTCAACTCTCTCAGTGTAGGAGCTTTTAATGATTTTGTCAATTTCTCATAGAAAGTTGGTGTTTTGGCATTGAAATACTCTCGGATGCTTATACTCGTTAAATTTGTCATAGAAGAACAATAAAAAGTGTACACGGAGCAACTTTGATGGTCCGAAGTTGCTCTACTCTCTCTATGAAGCAGTTTTCAATGGTTTTGTCCATTTGTAATGGAAAGTTTTTGTTTTGGCATCGAAATAATCTAGGATGCTTATACTCGAAAAATTGGACATAGAAGAACAATGAAAAGTGTACACCAAGCAACTTTGATGGTCCGAAGTTGCTCAACTCTCTCTATTTAGAAGCTTTTAACGATTTTGTCCATTTCTCATAGAAAGTTGGTGTTTTGGCATCGAAATAATCTCGGAAGCTTATACTCGTTAAATTTATCATAGAAGAACAATAAAAAGTGTACCCCGAGCATTTTTGATGGGCCGAAGTTGCTCAACACTCTCTGTTTGGGAGCTTTTAACGGTTTTGTCCATTTGTAATAGAAAGTTGGTGTTTTGGAATAGAAATAATGAACGAAGCTTATACTCGTAAAATTTGACATAGAAGAACAATAAAAAGTGTACACCGAGCAACTTTGATGGTCCGAAGTTGCTCAACTCTCTCAATTTGGAGGCTTTTAACGGTTTTGTCCATTTGTCATAGAAAGTTGGTGTTTTGGCATCGAAATAATCTCGGAAGCTTATACTCGTTAAATTTATAATAGAAAAACAATAAAAAGTGTACCCCGAGCATTTTTGATGGGCCGAAGTTGCTCAACTCTCTCTGTGGAAGAGCTTTTAACGATTTTGTTCATTTCTCATAGAGAGTTGGTGTTTTGGCATCGAAATAATCTCGGATGCTTATACTCGTAAAGTTTGACATAGAAGAACAATAAAAAGTGTACACGGAGCAACTTTGCTGGTCCGAAGTTGTTCAACTCTCATTATGGATGTGGTTTTAACGGTTTTGTCCATTTGTCATAGAAAGTTGGTGTTTTGGCATCGAAATAATCTCGGAAGCTTATACTCGTTAAATTTGTCATAGAAGAACAATAAAAAGAGTACACCGAGCAACTTTGATGGTCCGAAGTTGCACAACTCTCTCTATAGAGGAGCTTTTAACGGTTTTATTTATTTGCCATAGAAAGTTGGTGTTTTGGCATCGAAATAATCTCGGAAGCTTATACTCGAAGAATTTAACATAGAAGAACAATAAAAAGTGTACACTGAGCAACTTTGATGGTCCGAAGTTGCTCAACTCTCTCTATTTAGGAGCATTTAACGGTTTTGTCCATTTGTAATAAAAAGTTGTTATTTTGGCATCGAAATAATCTACGAAGCTTATACTCGTAAAATTTGACATAGAAGAATAATAAAAAGTGTACACCGAGCAACTTTGATGGTCCGAAGTTGCTCAACTCTCTCTATTTGGGAGCTTTAAACGGTTTTGTCCATTTGTCATAGAAAGTTGATGTTTTGGCATCGAAATAATCTCGGAAGCTTATACTCGTTAAATTTATCATAGAAGAACAATAAAAAGTGTACACCGAGCATTTTTGATGGGCCGAAGTTGCTCAACTCTCTCTGTGGAAGTGCTTTTAACGATTTTGTCCATTTCACATAGAAAGTTGGTGTTTTGGCATCGAAATAATCTCGGATGCTTATACTCGTAAAATTTGACATAGAAGAATAATAAAACGTGTACACGGAGCAACTTTGATGGTCCGAAGTTGCTCAACTCTCTCTATTTAGGAGCATTTAACGGTTTTGTCCATTTGTAATAAAAAGTTGTTATTTTGGCATCGAAATAATCTACGAAGCTTATACTCGTAAAATTTGACATAGAAGAACAATAAAAAGTGAACACCGAGCAACTTTGATGGTCCGAAGTAGCTCAACTCTCTCTATTTGGGAGCTTTTAACGGTTTTGTCCATTTGTCGTAGAAAGTTGATGTTTTGGTATCGAAATAATCTCGGAAGCTTATACTCGTTAAATTTATCGTAGAAGAACAATAAAAAGTGTACACCGAGCATTTTTGATGGGCCGAAGTTGCTCAACTCTCTCTGTGGAAGTGCTTTTAACGATTTTGTCCATTTCACATAGAAAGTTGGTGTTTTGGCATCGAAATAATCTCGGATGCTTATACTCGTAAAATTTGACATAGAAGAATAATAAAACGTGTACACGGAGCAACTTTGATGGTCCGAAGTTGCTCTACTCTCTCTATGAAGAAGTTTTCAATGGTTTTGTCCATTTGTAATGGAAAGTTTTTGTTTTGACATCGAAATAATATAGGATGCTTATACTCGTAAAATTGGACATAGAAGAACAATCAAAAGTGTACAACGAGCATGTTTGATGGTGCGAAGTTGCTCAACTCTCTTTGTGGAGGAGTTTTTAACGATTTTTTCAATTTTCTCATAGAAAGTTGGTGTTTTGGCATCGAAATAATCTCGGAAGCTTATACTCGTTAAATTTATCATAGAAGAACAATAAAAAGTGTACACCGAGCATTTTTGATGGGCCGAAGTTGCTCAACACTCTCTATTTGGGAGCTTTTAACGGTTTTGTCCATTTATAATAGAAAGTTGGTGTTTTGGCGTCGAAATAATCAACGAAGCTTATACTCGTAAAATTTGATATAGAAGAACAATAAAAAGTGTACACCGAGCAACTTTGATGGTCCGAAGTTGCTCAACTCTCTCTATTTGGAGGCTTTTAACGGTTTTGTCCATTTGTCATAGAAAGTTGGTGTTTTGGCATCGAAATAATCTCGGAAGCTTATACTCGTTAAATTTATCATAGAAAAACAATAAAAAGTATACCCCGAGCATTTTTGATGGGCCGAAGTTGCTCAAGTCTCTCTGTGGAAGAGCTTTTAACGATTTTGTTCATTTCTCATAGAGAGTTGGTGTTTTGGCATCGAAATAATCTCGGATGCTTATACTCGTAAAATTTGACATAGAAGAACAATAAAAAGTGTACACGGAGCAACTTTGATGGTCCGAAGTTGTTCAACTCTCATTATGGATGTGCTTTTAACGGTTTTGTCCATTTGTCATAGAAAGTTGGTGTTTTGGCATCGAAATAATCTCGGAAGCTTATACTCGTTAAATTTGTCATAGAAGAACAATAAAAAGAGTACACCGAGCAACTTTGATGGTCCGAAGTTGCACAACTCTCTCTATGGAGGACCTTTTAACGGTTTTATTTATTTGTCATAGAAAGTTGGTGTTTTGGCATCGAAATAATCTCGGAAGCTTATAGTCGAAGAATTTAACATAGAAGAACAATAAAAAGTGTACACTGAGCAACTTTGATGGTCCGAAGTTGCTCAACTCTCTCTATTTAGGAGCATTTAACGGTTTTGTCCATTTGTAATAAAAAGTTGTTATTTTGGCATCGAAATAATCTACGAAGCTTATACTCGTAAAATTTGACATAGAAGAACAATAAAAAGTGTACACCGAGCAACTTTGATGGTCCGAAGTAGCTCAACTCTCTCTATTTGGGAGCTTTTAACGGTTTTGTCCATTTGTCGTAGAAAGTTGATGTTTTGGCATCGAAATAATCTCGGAAGCTTATACTCGTTAAATTTATCATAGAAGAACAATAAAAAGTGTACACCGAGCATTTTTGATGGGCCGAAGTTGCTCAACTCTCTCTGTGGAAGTGCTTTTAACGATTTTGTCCATTTCACATAGAAAGTTGGTGTTTTGGCATCGAAATAATCTCGGATGCTTATACTCGTAAAATTTGACATAGAAGAACAATAAAAAGTGTACACGGAGCAACTTTGATGGTCCGAAGTTGCTCAACTCTCTTTAAGGTGGAGGTTTTAACGGTTTTGTCCATTTGTCATAGAAAGTTGGTCTTTTCGCATCGAAATAATCTCGGAAGCTTATATTCGTAAAATTTGATATAGAAGAACAATAAAAAGGGTACACTGAGCAACTTTGATATTCCGACGTTGCTCAACTCTCCGTATAGTGTTGCTTTTAACGGTTATGTCCATTCGTAATTGAAAGTTATTGTTTTGACATCGAAATAATCTAGGATGCTTATAATCGTAAAATTAGACATAGAAAAACAATAAAAAGTGTATACCGAGCATGTTTGATGTTTTGAAGTTGCTCAACTCTCTCAGTGGAGGAGCTTTTAATGATTTTGTCCATTTCTCATAGAAAGTTGGTGTTTCGGCATCGAAATAATCTCGGATGCTTATACTCGTAAAATTTGACATAGAAGAACAATAAAAAGTGTACACGAAGCAACTTTGATGGTCCGAAGTTGCTCTACTCTCTCTATGAAGAAGTTTTCTATGGTTTGTCCATTTGTAATGGAAAGTTTTTGTTTTGACATCGAAATAATCTAGGATGCTTATACTCGTAAAATTGGACATAGAAGAACAATGAAAAGTGTACACCGAGCATGTTTGATGATGCGAAGTTGCTCAACTCTCTCTGTGGAGGAGTTTTTAACGATTTTGTCCATTTTCTCATAGAAAGTTGGTGTTTTGGCATCGAAATAATCTCGGAAGCTTATACTCGTTAAATTTATCATAGAAGAACAATAAAAAGTGTACACCGAGCATTTTTGATGGGCCGAAGTTGCTCAACACTCTCTATTTGGGAGGTTTTAACGGTTTTGTCCATTTATAATAGAAAGTTGGTGTTTTGGCATCGCAATAATCAACGAAGCTTATACTCGTAAAATTTGATATAGAAGAACAATAAAAAGTGTACACCGAGCAACTTTGATGGTCCGAAGTTGCTCAACTCTCTCTATTTGGAGGCTTTTAACGGTTTTGTCCATTTGTCATAGAAAGTTGGTATTTTGGCATCGAAATAATCTCGGAAGCTTATACTCGTTAAATTTATCATAGAAAAACAATAAAAAGTGTACCCCGAGCATTTTTGATGGGCCGAAGTTGCTCAACTCTCTCTGTGGAAGAGCTTTTAACGATTTTGTTCATTTCTCATAGAGAGTTGGTGTTTTGGCCTCGAAATAATCTCGGATGCTTATACTCGTAAAATTTGACATAGAAGAACAATAAAAAGTGTACACGGAGCAACTTTGATGCTCCGAAGTTGTTCAACTCTCATTATGGATGTGCTTTTAACGGTTTTGTCCATTTGTCATAGAAAGTTGGTGTTTTGGCATCGAAATAATCTCGGAAGCTTATACTCGTTAAATTTTTCATAGAAGAACAATAAAAAGAGTACACCGAGCAACTTTGATGGTCCGAAGTTGCACAACTCTCTCTATGGAGGAGCTTTTAACGGTTTTATTTATTTGTCATAGAAAGTTGGTGTTTTGGCATCGAAATAATCTCGGAAGCTTATACTCGAAGAATTTAACATAGAAGAACAATAAAAAGTGTACACTGAGCAACTTTGATGGTCCGAAGTTGCTCAACTCTCTCTATTTAGGAGCATTTAACGGTTTTCTCCATTTTTAATAAAAACTTGTTATATTGGCATCAAAATAATCTACGAAGCTTATACTCGTAAAATTTGACATAGAAGAACAATAAAAAGTGTACACCGAGCAACTTTGATGGTCCGAAGTTGCTCAACTCTCTCTATTTGGGAGCTTTTAACGGTTTTGTCCATTTGTCGTAGAAAGTTGATGTTTTGGCATCGAAATAATCTCGGAAGCTTATACTCGTTAAATTTATCATAGAAGAACAATAAAAAGTGTACACCGAGCATTTTTGATGGGCCGAAGTTGCTCAACTCTCTCTGTGGAAGTGCATTTAACGATTTTGTCCATTTCACATAGAAAGTTGGTGTTTTGGCATCGAAATAATCTCGGATGCTTATACTCGTAAAATTTGACATAGAAGAACAATAAAAAGTGTACACGGAGCAACTTTGATGATCCGAAGTTGCTCAACTCTCTTTATGGTGGAGGTTTTAACGGTTTTGTCCATTTGTCATAGAAAGTTGGTCTTTTCGCATCGAAATAATCTCGGAAGCTTATATTCGTAAAATTTGATATAGAAGAACAATAAAAAGGGTACACTGAGCAACTTTGATATTCCGACGTTGCTCAACTCTCCGTATAGTGTTGCTTTTAACGATTTGTCCATTTCTCATAGAAAGTTGGTGTTTTGGCATCGAAATAATCTCGGATGCTTATACTCGTAAAATTTGACATAGAAGAACAATAAAAAGTGTACACGGAGCAACTTTGATGGTCCGAAGTTGCTCAACTCTCTTTATGGTGGAGGTTTTAATGGTTTTGTCCATTTGTCATAGAAAGTTGGTCTTTTCGCATCGAAATAATCTCGGAAGCTTATATTCGTAAAATTTGATATAGAAGAACAATAAAAAGGGTACACTGAGCAACTTTGATATTCCGACGTTGCTCAACTCTCCGTATAGTGTTGCTTTTAACGGTTATGTCCATTCATAATTGAAAGTTGTTGTTTTGACATCGAAATAATCTAGGATGCTTATACTCGTAAAATTAGACATAGAAAAACAATAAAAAGTGTACACCGAGCATGTTTGATGGTTTGAAGTTGCTCAACTCTCTCAGTGGAGGAGCTTTTAATGATTTTGTCCATTTCTCATAGAAAGTTGGTGTTTCGGCATCGAAATAATCTCGGATGCTTACACTCATAAAATTTGACATAGAAGAACAATAAAAAGTGTACACGGAGCAACTTTGATGGTCCGAAGTTGCTCTACTCTCTCTTTGAAGAAGTTTTCTATGGTTTTGTCCATTTGTAATGGAAAGTTTTTGTTTTGACATCGAAATAATCTAGGATGCTTATACTCGTAAAATTGGACGTAGAAGAACAATGAAAAGTGTACACCGAGCATGTTTGATGGTGCGAAGTTGCTCAACTCTCTCTGTGGAGGAGTTTTTAACGATTTTGTCCATTTCTCATAGAAAGTTGGTGTTTTGGCATAGAAATAATCTCGGAAGCTTATACTCGTTAAATTTGTCATAGAAGAACAATAAAAAGTGTACACGGAGCAACTTTGATGGTCCGAAGTTGCTCAACTCTCTCTATTTAGGAGCTTTTAATGGTTTTGTCCATTTGTAATAGAAAGTTGGTGTTTTGGCATCGAAATAATCTACGAAGCTTATACTCGTAAAATTTAACATAGAAGAACAATAAAAAGTGTACACCGAGCAACTATGGTGGTCCAAAGTTGCTCAACTCTCTCTATTTGGGAGCTTTTAACGGTTTTGTCCATTTGTCGTAGAAAGTTGATGTTTTGGCATCGAAATAATCTCGGAAGCTTATACTCGTTAAATTTATCATAGAAGAACAATAAAAAGTGTACACCGAGCATTTTTGATGGGCCGAAGTTGCTCAACTCTCTCTGTGGAAGTGCTTTTAACGATTTGTCCATTTCTCATGGAAAGTTGGTGTTTTGGCATCGAAATAATCTCGATGCTTATACTCGTAAAATTTGACATAGAAGAACAATAAAAAGTGTACACGGAGCAACTTTGATGGTCCGAAGTTGCTCAACTCTCTTTATGGTGGAGGTTTTAATGGTTTTGTCCATTTGTCATAGAAAGTTGGTCTTTTCGCATCGAAATAATCTCGGAAGCTTATATTCGTAAAATTTGATATAGAAGAACAATAAAAAGGGTACACTGAGCAACTTTGATATTCCGACGTTGCTCAACTCTCCGTATAGTGTTGCTTTTAACGGTTATGTCCATTCATAATTGAAAGTTGTTGTTTTGACATCGAAATAATCTAGGATGCTTATACTCGTAAAATTAGACATAGAAAAACAATAAAAAGTGTACACCGAGCAAGTTTGATGGTTTGAAGTTGCTCAACTCTCTCAGTGGAGGAGTTTTTAATGATTTTGTCCATTTCTCATAGAAAGTTGGTGTTTCGGCATCGAAATAATCTCGGATGCTTACACTCATAAAATTTGACATAGAAGAACAATAAAAAGTGTACACGGAGCAACTTTGATGGTCCGAAGTTGCTCTACTCTCTCTTTGAAGAAGTTTTCTATGGTTTTGTCCATTTGTAATGGAAAGTTTTTGTTTTGACATCGAAATAATCTAGGATGCTTATACTCGTAAAATTGGACGTAGAAGAATAATGAAAAGTGTACACCGAGCATGTTTGATGGTGCGAAGTTGCTCAACTCTCTCTGTGGAGGAGTTTTTAACGATTTTGTCCATTTCTCATAGAAAGTTGGTGTTTTGGCATAGAAATAATCTCGGAAGCTTATACTCGTTAAATTTGTCATAGAAGAACAATAAAAAGTGTACACGGAGCAACTTTGATGGTCCGAAGTTGCTCAACTCTCTCTATTTAGGAGCTTTTAATGGTTTTGTCCATTTGTAATAGAAAGTTGGTGTTTTGGCATCGAAATAATCTACGAAGCTTATACTCGTAAAATTTGACATAGAAGAACAATAAAAAGTGTACACCGAGCAACTATGGTGGTCCAAAGTTGCTCAACTCTCTCTATTTGGGAGCTTTTAACGGTTTTGTCCATTTGTCGTAGAAAGTTGATGTTTTGGCATCGAAATAATCTCGGAAGCTTATACTCGTTAAATTTATCATAGAAGAACAATAAAAAGTGTACACCGAGCATTTTTGATGGGCCGAAGTTGCTCAACTCTCTCTGTGGAAGTGCTTTTAACGATTTGTCCATTTCTCATGGAAAGTTGGTGTTTTGGCATCGAAATAATCTCGGATGCTTATACTCGTAAAATTTGACATAGAAGAACAATAAAAAGTGTACACGGAGCAACTTTGATGGTCCGAAGTTGCTCAACTCTCTTTATGGTGGAGGTTTTAATGGTTTTGTCCATTTGTCATAGAAAGTTGGTCTTTTCGCATCGAAATAATCTCGGAAGCTTATATTCGTAAAATTTGATATAGAAGAACAATAAAAAGGGTACACTGAGCAACTTTGATATTCCGACGTTGCTCAACTCTCCGTATAGTGTTGCTTTTAACGGTTATGTCCATTCATAATTGAAAGTTGTTGTTTTGACATCGAAATAATCTAGGTTGCTTATACTCGTAAAATTAGACATAGAAAAACAATAAAAAGTGTACACCGAGCATGTTTGATGGTTTGAAGTTGCTCAACTCTCTCAGTGGAGGAGCTTTTAATGATTTTGTCCATTTCTCATAGAAAGTTGGTGTTTCGCCATCGAAATAATCTCGGATGCTTATACTCATAAAATTTGACATAGAAGAACAATAAAAAGTGTACACGGAGCAACTTTGATGGTCCGAAGTTGCTCTACTCTCTCTTTGAAGAAGTTTTCTATGGTTTTGTCCATTTGTAATGGAAAGTTTTTGTTTTGACATCGAAATAATCTAGGATGCTTATACTCATAAAATTGGACATAGAAGAACAATGAAAAGTGTACACCGAGCATGTTTGATGGTGCGAAGTTGCTCAACTCTCTTTGTGGAGGAGTTTTTAACGATTTTGTCCATTTCTCATAGAAAGTTGGTGTTTTGGCATAGAAATAATCTCGGAAGCTTATACTTGTTAAATTTGTCATAGAAGAACAATAAAAAGTGTACACGGAGCAACTTTGATGGTCCGAAGTTGCTCAACTCTCTCTATTTAGGAGCTTTTAATGGTTTTGTCCATTTGTAATAGAAAGTTGGTGTTATGGCATCGAAATAATCTACGAAGCTTATACTCGTAAAATTTGACATAGAAGAACAATAAAAAGTGTACACCAAGCAACTTTGATGGTCCGAAGTTGCTCAACTGTCTCTATTTAGAGCTTTTAACGGTTTTGTCCATTTGTCATAGAAAGTTGGTGTTTTGGCATCGAAATAATCTCGGAAGCTTATACTCGTTAAATTTATCATAGAAGAACAATAAAAAGTGTACACCGAGCATTTTTGATGGGCCGAAGTTGCTCAACTCTCTCTGTGGAAGAGCTTTTAACGATTTTGTCTATTTCTCATAGAAAGTTGGTGTTTTGGCATCGAAATAATCTCGGATGCTTATACTCGTAAAATTTGACATAGAAGAACAATAAAAAGTGTACACGGAGCAACTTTGATGGTCCGAAGTTGCTCAACTCTCTTTATGGTGGAGGTTTTAACGGTTTTGTCCATTTGTCATAGAAAGTAGGTCTTTTCGCATCGAAATAATCTCGGAAGCTTATATTCGTAAAATTTGATATAGAAGAACAATAAAAAGGGTACACTGAGCAACTTTGATATTCCGACGTTGCTCAACTCATTATAGTGTTGCTTTTAACGGTTATGTCCATTCATAATTGAAAGTTGTTGTTTTGACATCGAAATAATCTAGGATGCTACTCGTAAAATTAGACATAGAAAAACAATAAAAAGTGTACACCGAGCATGTTTGATGGTCCGAAGTTGCTCAACTCTCTCAGTGGAGGAGCTTTTAATGATTTTGTCCATTTCTCATAGAAAGTTGGTGTTTCGGCATCGAAATAATCTCGGATGCTTATACTCATAAAATTTGACATAGAAGAACAATAAAAAAGTGTACACGGAGCAACTTTGATGGTCCGAAGTTGCTCTACTCTCTCTTTGAAGAAGTTTTCTATGGTTTTGTCCATTTGTAATGGAAAGTTTTTGTTTTGACATCGAAATAATCTAGGATGCTTAAACTCGCAAAATTGGACATAGAAGAACAATGAAAAGTGTACACCGAGCATGTTTGATGGTGCGAAGTTGCTCAACTCTCTCTGTGGAGGAGTTTTTAACGATTTTGTCCATTTCTCATAGAAATTTGGTGTTTTGGCATAGAAATAATCTCGGAAGCTTATACTTGTTAAATTTGTCATAGAAGAACAATAAAAAGTGTACACGGAGCAACTTTGATGGTCCGAAGTTGCTCAACACTCTCTATTTGGGAGCTTTTAACGGTTTTGTCCATTTATAATAGAAAGTTGGTGTTTTGGCATCGAAATAATCAACGAAGCTTATACTCGTAAAATTTGACATAGAAGAACAATAAAAAGTGTACACCGAGCAACTTTGATGGTCCGAAGTTGCTCAACTCTCTCTATTTGAAGGCTTTTAACGGTTTTGTCCATTTGTCATAGAAAGTTGGTGTTTTGGCATCGAAATAATCTCGGAAGCTTATACTCGTTAAATTTATCATAGAAGAACAATAAAAAGTGTACACCGAGCATTTTTGATGGGCCGAAGTTGCTCAACTCTCTCTGTGGAAGAGCTTTTAACGATTTTGTCTATTTCTTATAGAAAGTTGGTGTTTTGGCATCAAAATAAACTCGGATGCTTATACTCGTAAAATTTGCCATAGAAGAACAATAAAAAGTGTACACGGAGCAACTTTGATGGTCCGAAGTTGCTCTACTCTCTCTATGAAGAAGTTTTCAATGGTTTTGTCCATTTGTAATGGAAAGTTTTTGTTTTGACATCGAAATAATATAGGATGCTTATACTCGTAAAATTGGACATAGAAGAACAATCAAAAGTGTACACCGAGCATGTTTGATGGTGCGAAGTTGCTCAACTCTCTCTGTCGAGGAGTTTTTAACGATTTTGTCCATTTTCTCATAGAAAGTTGTTGTTTTGGCATCGAAATAATCTCGGAAGCTTATACTCGTTAAATTTATCATAGAAGAACAATAAAAAGTGTACACCGAGCATTTTTGATGGGCCGAAGTTGCTCAACACTCTCTATTTGGGAGCTTTTAACGGTTTTGTCCATTTATAATAGAAAGTTGGTGTTTTGGCATCGAAATAATCAACGAAGCTTATACTCGCAAAATTTGACATAGAAGAACAATAAAAAGTGTACACCGAGCAACTTTGATGGTCCGAAGTTGCTCAACTCTCTCTATTTGGAGGCTTTTAACGGTTTTTTCCATTTGTCATAGAAAGTTGGTGTTTTGGCATCGAAATAATCTCGGAAGCTTATACTCGATAAATTTATCATAGAAAAACAATAAAAAGTGTACCCCGAGCATTTTTGATGGGCCGAAGTTGCTCAACTCTCTCTCTGGAAGAGCTTTTAACGATTTTGTTCATTTCTCATAGAGAGTTGGTGTTTTGGCATCGAAATAATCTCGGATGCTTATACTCGTAAAATTTGACATAGAAGAACAATAAAAAGTGTACACGGAGCAACTTTGATGGTCCGAAGTTGTTCAACTCTCATTATGGAGGTGCTTTTAACGGTTTTGTCCATTTGTAATGGAAAGTTTTTGTTTTGACATCGAAATAATCTAGGATGCTTATACTCGTAAAATTGGACATAGAAGAACAATGAAAAGTGTACACCGAGCATGTTTGATGGTGCGAAGTTGCTCAACTCTCTCTGTGGAGGAGTTTTTAACGATTTTGTCCATTTCTCATAGAAAGTTGGTGTTTTAGCGTAGAAATAATCTAGGAAGCTTATACTCGTTAAATTTGTCATAGAAGAACAATAAAAAGTGTACACGGAGCAACTTTGATGGTCCGAAGTTGCTCAACTCTCTCTATTTAGGAGCTTTTAATGGTTTTGTCCATTTGTAATAGAAAGTTGGTGTTTTGGCATCGAAATAATCTACGAAGCTTATACTCGTAAAATTTGACATAGAAGAACAATAAAAAGTGTACACGGAGCAACTTTGATGGTCCGAAGTTGCTCAACTCTCTGTATTGTGGAGCTTTTAACGATTTTGTCCATTTGTTATAGAAAGTTGGTCTTTTGGCATCGAAATAATCTCGGAAGCTTATATTCGTAAAATTTGACATAGAAGAACAATAAAAAGGGTACACCGAGCAACTTTGATATTCCGACGTTGCTCAACTCTCTGTATAGTGTTGCTTTTAACGGTTTTGTCCATTCATAATTGAAAGTTGTTGTTTTGACATCGAAATAATCTAGGATGCTTATACTCGTAAAATTGGACATAGAAAAACAATAAAAAGTGTACACCGAGCATGTTTGATGGTCCGAAGTTGCTCAACTCTCTCAGTGGAGGAGCTTTTAATAATTTTGTCCATTTCTCATAGAAAGTTGGTGTTTTGGCATTGAAATAATCTCGGATGCTTATACTCGTAAAATTTGACATACAAGAACAATAAAAAGTGTACACGGAGCAACTTTGATGGTCCGAAGTTGCTCTACTCTCTCTATGAAGAAGTTTTCAATGGTTAGGTCCATTTGTAATGGAAAGTTTTTGTTTTGACATCGAAATAATCTAGGATGCTTATACTCGAAAAATTGGACATAGAAGAACAATGAAAAGTGTACACCGAGCATGTTTGATGGTGCGAAGTTGCTCAACTCTCTCTGTGGAGGAGTTTTTAACGATTTTGTCCATTTCTCATAGAAAGTTGGTGTTTTGGCATCGAAATAATCTCGGAAGCTTATACTCGTTAAATTTATCATAGAAGAACAATAAAAAGTGTACACCGAGCATTTTTGATGGGCCGAAGTTGCTCAACACTCTCAATTTGCGAGCTTTTAACGGTTTTGTCCATTTGTAATAGAAAGTTGGTGTTTTGGCATCGAAATAATCAACGAAGCCTATACTCGTAAAATTTGACATAGAAGAACAATAAAAAGTGTACACCGAGCAACTTTGATGGTCCGAAGTTGCTCAACTCTCTCTATTTGGAGGCTTTTAACGGTTTTGTCCATTTGTCATAGAAAGTTGGTGTTTTGGCATCGAAATAATCTCGGAAGCTTATACTCGTTAAATTTATCATAGAAAAACAATAAAAAGTGTACACCGAGCATTTTTGATGGGCCGAAGTTGCTCAACTCTCTCTGTGGAAGAGCTTTTAACGATTTTGTTCATTTCTCATAGAGAGTTGGTGTTTTGGCATCGAAATAATCTCGGATGCTTATACTCGTAAAATTGGACATAGAAGAACAATAAAAAGTATACACAGAGCAACTTTGATGGTCCGAAGTTGTTCAACTCTCAATATGGAGGTGCTTTTAACGGTTTTGTCCATTTGTCATAGAAAGTTGGTGTTTTGGCATCGAAATAATCTCGGAAGCTTATACTCGTTAAATTTGTCATAGAAGAACAATAAAAAGAGTACACCGAGCAACTTTGATGGTCCGAAGTTGCACAACTCTCTCTATGGAGGAGCTTTTAACGGTTTTATTTATTTGTCAAAGAAAGTTGGTGTTTTGGCATCGAAATAATCTCGGAAGCTTATACTCGAAGAATTTAACATAAAAGAACAATAAAAAGTGTACACTGAGCAACTTTGATGGTCCGAAGTTGCTCAACTCTCTCTATTTAGGAGCTTTTAACGGTTTTGTCCATTTGTAATAGAAAGTTGTTATTTTGGCATCGAAATAATCTACGAAGCTTATACTCGTAAAATTTGACATAGAAGAACAATAAAAAGTGTACACGGAGCAACTTTGATGGTCCGAAGTTGCTCTACTCTCTCTATGAAGAAGTTTTCAATGGTTAGGTCCATTTGTAATGGAAAGTTTTTGTTTTGACATCGAAATAATCTAGGATGCTTATACTCGAAAAATTGGACATAGAAGAACAATGAAAAGTGTACACCGAGCATGTTTGATGGTGCGAAGTTGCTCAACTCTCTCTGTGGATGAGTTTTTAACGATTTTGTCCATTTCTCATAAAAAGTTGGTGTTTTGGCATCGAAATAATCTCGGAAGCTTATACTCGTTAAATTTATCATAGAAGAACAATAAAAAGTGTACACCGAGCATTTTAGATGGGCCGAAGTTGCTCAACACTCTCAATTTGCGAGCTTTTAACGGTTTTGTCCATTTGTAATAGAAAGTTGGTGTTTTGGCATCGAAATAATCAACGAAGCCTATACTCGTAAAATTTGACATAGAAGAACAATAAAAAGTGTACACCGAGCAACTTTGATGGTCCGAAGTTGCTCAACTCTCTCTATTTGGAGGCTTTTAACGGTTTTGTCCATTTGTCATAGAAAGTTGGTGTTTTGGCATCGAAATAATCTCGGAAGCTTATACTCGTTAAATTTATCATAGAAAAACAATAAAAAGTGTACACCGAGCATTTTTGATGGGCCGAAGTTGCTCAACTCTCTCTGTGGAAGAGCTTTTAACGATTTTGTTCATTTCTCATAGAGAGTTGGTGTTTTGGCATCGAAATAATCTCGGATGCTTATACTCGTAAAATTTGACATAGAAGAACAATAAAAAGTATACACAGAGCAACTTTGATGGTCCGAAGTTGTTCAACTCTCAATATGGAGGTGCTTTTAACGGTTTTGTCCATTTGTCATAGAAAGTTGGTGTTTTGGCATCGAAATAATCTCGGAAGCTTATACTCGTTAAATTTGTCATAGAAGAACAATAAAAAGAGTACACCGAGCAACTTTGATGGTCCGAAGTTGCACAACTCTCTCTATGGAGGAGCTTTTAAAGGTTTTATTTATTTGTCATAGAAAGTTGGTGTTTTGGCATCGAAATAATCTCGGAAGCTTATACTCGAAGAATTTAACATAAAAGAACAATAAAAAGTGTACACTGAGCAACTTTGATGGTCCGAAGTTGCTCAACTCTCTCTATTTAGGAGCTTTTAACGGTTTTGTCCATTTGTAATAGAAAGTTGTTATTTTGGCATCGAAATAATCTACGAAGCTTATACTCGTAAAATTTGACATAGAAGAACAATAAAAAGTGTACACGGAGCAACTTTGATGGTCCGAAGTTGCTCTACTCTCTCTATGAAGAAGTTTTCAATGGTTAGGTCCATTTGTAATGGAAAGTTTTTGTTTTGACATCGAAATAATCTAGGATGCTTATACTCGAAAAATTGGACATAGAAGAACAATGAAAAGTGTACACCGAGCATGTTTGATGGTGCGAAGTTGCTCAACTCTCTCTGTGGAGGAGTTTTTAACGATTTTGTCCATTTCTCATAGAAAGTTGGTGTTTTGGCATCGAAATAATCTCGGAAGCTTATACTCGTTAAATTTATCATAGAAGAACAATAAAAAGTGTACACCGAGCATTTTTGATGGGCCGAAGTTGCTCAACACTCTCAATTTGCGAGCTTTTAACGGTTTTGTCCATTTGTAATAGAAAGTTGGTGTTTTGGCATCGAAATAATCAACGAAGCCTATACTCGTAAAATTTGACATAGAAGAACAATAAAAAGTGTACACCGAGCAACTTTGATGGTCCGAAGTTGCTCAACTCTCTCTATTTGGAGGCTTTTAACGGTTTTGTCCATTTGTCATAGAAAGTTGGTGTTTTGGCATCGAAATAATCTCGGAAGCTTATACTCGTTAAATTTATCATAGAAAAACAATAAAAAGTGTACACCGAGCATTTTTGATGGGCCGAAGTTGCTCAACTCTCTCTGTGGAAGAGCTTTTAACGATTTTGTTCATTTCTCATAGAGAGTTGGTGTTTTGGCATCGAAATAATCTCGGATGCTTATACTCGTAAAATTTGACATAGAAGAACAATAAAAAGTATACACAGAGCAACTTTGATGGTCCGAAGTTGTTCAACTCTCAATATGGAGGTGCTTTTAACGGTTTTGTCCATTTGTCATAGAAAGTTGGTGTTTTGGCATCGAAATAATCTCGGAAGCTTATACTCGTCAAATTTGTCATAGAAGAACAATAAAAAGAGTACACCGAGCAACTTTGATGGTCCGAAGTTGCACAACTCTCTCTATGGAAGAGCTTTTAACGGTTTTATTTATTTGTCATAGAAAGTTGGTGTTTTGGCATCGAAATAATCTCGGAAGCTTATACTCGAAGAATTTAACATAAAAGAACAATAAAAAGTGTACACTGAGCAACTTTGATGGTCCGAAGTTGCTCAACTCTCTCTATTTAGGAGCTTTTAACGGTTTTGTCCATTTGTAATAGAAAGTTGTTATTTTGGCATCGAAATAATCTACGAAGCTTATACTCGTAAAATTTGACATAGAAGAACAATAAAAAGTGTACACCGAGCAACTTTGATGGTCCGAAGTTGCTCAACTCTCTCTATTTGGGAGCTTTTAACGATTTTGTCCATTTGTCGTAGAAAGTTGATGTTTTCGCATCGAAATAATAACGGAAGCTTATACTCGTCAAATTGGACATAGAAGAACAATAAAAAGTGTACACCGAGCAACTTTGATGGTCCGAAGTTGCTCAAATTTTTATATGGAGGGTCTTTTAACGGTTTTGTCCATTTGGCATAGAAAGTTGGTGTTTTAGCATCGAAAGAATCTCGGAATCTTATACTCGAAAAATTGGACATAGAAGAACAATGAAAAGTGTACACCGAGCATGTTTGATGGTGCGAAGTTGCTCAACTCTCTCTGTGGAGGAGTTTTAAACGATTTTGTCCATTTCTCATAGAAAGTTGGTGTTTTGGCATCGAAATAATCTCGGAAGCTTATATTCGTTAAATTTATCATAGAAGAACAATAAAAAGTGTACACGGAGCAACTTTGATGGTCCGAAGTTGTTCAACTCTCATTATGGAGGTGCTTTTAACGGTTTTGTCCATTTGTCATAGAAAGTTGGTGTTTTGGCATCGAAATAATCTCGGAAGCTTATACTCGTTAAATTTGTCATAGAAGAACAATAAAAAGAGTACACCGAGCAACTTTGATGGTCCGAAGTTGCACAACTCTCTCTATTGTGGAGCTTTTAACGGTTTTATTTATTTGTCATAGAAAGTTGGTGTTTTGGCATCGAAATAATCTCGGAAGCTTATACTCGAAGAATTTAACATAAAAGAACAATGAAAAGTGTACACTGAGCAACTTTGATGGTCCGAAGTTGCTCAACTCTCTCTATTTAGGAGCTTTTAACGGTTTTGTCCATTTGTAAAAGAAAGTTATTATTTTGGCATCGAAATAATCTACGAAGCATATACTCGTAAAATTTGACATAGAAGAACAATAAAAAGTGTACACCGAGCAACTTTGATGGTCCGAAGTTGCTCAACTCTCTGTATTTGGGAGCTTTTAACGGTTTTGTTCATTTGTCGTAGAAAGTTGATGTTTTCGCATCGAAAAAATAACGGGAGCTTATACTCGTCAAATTGGACATAGAAGAACAATAAAAAGTGTACACCGAGCAACTTTGATGGTCCGAAGTTGCTCAACTTTTTATATGGAGGAGCTTTTAACGGTTTTGTCCATTTGTCATAGAAAGTTGGTGTTTTAGCATCGAAAGAATCTCGGAATCTTATACTCGAAAAATTGGACATAGAAGAACAATGAAAAGTGTACACCGAGCATGTTTGATGGTGCGAAGTTGCTCAACTCTCTCTGTGGAGGAGTTTTTAACGATTTTGTCCATTTCTCATAGAAAGTTGGTGTTTTGGCATCGAAATAATCTCGGAAGCTTATACTCGTTAAATTTATCATAGAAGAACAATAAAAAGTGTACACCGAGCTTTTTTGATGGGCCGAAGTTGCTCAACACTATCTATTTGGGAGCTTTTAACGGTTTTGTCCATTTGTAATAGAAAGTTGGTGTTTTGGCATCGAAATAATCAACGAAGCTTATACTCGTAAAATTTGACATAGAAGAACAATAAAAAGTGTACACCGAGCAACTTTGATGGTCCGAAGTTGCTCAACTCTCTCTATTTGGAGGCTTTTAACGGTTTTGTCCATTTGTCATAGAAAGTTGGTGTTTTGGCATCGAAATAATCTCGGAAGCTTATACTCGTTAAATTTATCATAGAAAAACAATAAAAAGTGTACACCAAGCATTTTTGATGGGCCGAAGTTGCTCAACTCTCTCTGTGGAAGAGCTTTTAACGATTTTGTTCATTTCTCATAGAGAGTTGGTGTTTTGGCATCGAAATAATCTCGGATGCTTATACTCGTAAAATTTGACATAGAAGAACAATAAAAAGTGTACACGGAGCAACTTTGACGGTCTGAAGTTGTTCAACTCTCATTATGGAGGTGCTTTTAACGGTTTTGTCCATTTGTCATAGAAAGTTGGCGTTTTGGCATCGAAATAATCTCGGAAGCTTATACTCGTTAAATTTTTCATAGAAGAACAATAAAAAGAGTACACCGAGCAACTTTGATGGTCCGAAGTTGCACAACTCTCTCTATGGAGGAGCTTTTAACGGTTTTATTTATGTGTCATAGAAAGTTGGTGTTTTGGCATCGAAATAATCTCGGAAGCTTATACTCGAAGAGTTTAACATAAAAGAACAATAAAAACTGTACACTGAGCAACTTTGATGGTCCGAAGTTGCTCAACTCTCTCTATTTAGGAGCTTTTAACGGTTTTGTCCATTTGTAATAGAAAGTTGTTATTTTGGCATCGAAATAATCTACGAAGCTTATACTCGTAAAATTTGACATAGAAGAACAATAAAAAGTGTACACCGAGCAACTTTGATGGTCCGAAGTTGCTCAGCTCTCTCTATTTGGAGGCTTTTAACGGTTTTGTCCATTTGTCATGTCACGCCCCGTTTCCGGAGACGCGACTGGGTGCTCTCTCCGCACCCTTCCTAGGTCACTAGTGTGAACATCCGGGATCAACCGGAAATCCGGCGGCACCTCCCCGTATATCGGAGAGCGCCCACCTGCATCAGAAACGCAGCAACAACAACATCACACTAGCAACCTAGCAAACATAGGCCTCGGGCCTCAACCACATGCAATCTTGACCCTAGGCCTCAGGCCATCCACTACCAGCATGCACAAACTGATGGCATCACATATAAATCAACACACAGATTTATAAAACATCAAATATAACCATCAATCAACATCTACAACCACATACAAGCACCACAGTGCCAAATGGTTATATTCTCTCAACATAGATATACTACGTACACCCATATGCATAGAGTATATCTCTAGCATCCTATTCTATCCAGGGCCATCCATGTCATGACCTGCTCACCGATCCGCAGCACCAGTACCCGTACCAGTGTCTCCTGTGGAAGGAAGAAAGTAAAGGAGTGAGCTAGAAGCTCAGTAGGGTATGAAGTAAACATCAATATAAGCTGAACCAAAAGGAAGCAATGCATCAATATGTAACTACCACATGAACGTATACTCAACAAGTTCACATCAACATTTACCCGGATAACCCTTTCGGAGCATAACAACCACAATATCATTGCAACTCAATGAAATATTGCACGGGAGCAAGCTCACCACAACCAACCACTCCTAGGATCATCCGGTTGCGTGAACCTATCACGCCCGCACCCCACAAGGCAAGTCACTCTTGACCTTACCCCTAGTGCGTTATCCTACTTGGAATTCACATGACTCAGTGGTAACTCTCATCACCTCGTCATCCCCCCAAGTAGCTTTCAAGAAACCTAAAGGTTCCCGAGTCCATACCCGGTCCCCCATGCAACTCTAATGCACTATGTCATGACATGCTGAATAGTTATATATATGAACAACCTACATATATATATACATAACTACCATGATGCATGAACGGAAATCACATCGTGTCCATAGGAGATGGAACACACACACTCGGGTCATGCAACATCAAGAATCAACAAGAATCACAATTTGGGTTCGTTTCCCCTTAGGAGCAATTAAGGCGGAAACACAAAAGAAACGACCAATGAGGAATCGAAAAGCTCTTTACATATCGAAAATGAACGATAGAAAGAATGGTTGGAAATCCCCTACCTCGTGTCGAGCAAATTACCACAATTTCCCAATTTCGTTCCTAGGGTTTCGGTTTGCCCAAACCTACAATGTGGCATAACCGAACCCATTCACACATCAATAAACAACCAACAACTCATATAAACATCAATTAAAATCAATAAATTCGAAATCACTTACTTCTCTCTCTAGAAATTCCTTCCAAAAATCCTCCAACTCACTCCAAGCTCAACTCAACTCAAAATCACAAACCAATCTACATAAACATCCAAAATCAACCTATAATCAACATATCTAAAGCATAGAGCTCATCTCCTTAAGAATCAAACAAATCTAACAAAACCTAGAATTTCAAAAACTATGGAAAACTTACCAAAACTCCAAAACCAAGCTTGAATCTTCCTCCTTAAGCTTCAAGGATCATCAATCAACAATCTCCAAGTCAATCTCTTGCCAAAATCTCCTTCTCTCTCTTCTTCTCTCTCACTTTCTCTCTCTAGCCGGGCTCTCCAAGAAGAAATATGCAGAAATGTCTAAAACCTGAGCTTAAAAACTGATTTCCCGATAACCGTCCGGACGCCCCAAGTGACCGTCCGGACGCTTCACTGTTCTCTCAACACTCTGCCCACTTCGTAGGCTTAACCGTCCGGACGCCTCGTTAGACCGTCCGGACGGTCTACTGTTCACAGCACCAAAATTTTTCACTGAATATGAATCTGCCCCAGTTCCTTCACAAACCGTCCGGACGGCTGTTTTAACCGTCCGGACGGTTCCTGTTTTCCAGAAACCCAGTTTTTCTCATTTTTATTTTCCGGCTCGGTTCAAGCTTCGATTTGATATATTACGGGCCCGAAACGGACATGTATACTAAAAGTTATGCCCCATTTACCGAACCAAGCTCCAAAACTATTTTTCTATGATTCCGTACCTCACGGATCATCCGTATTTCGACTCAAAACTAATATTTTGGGTCGGGGTTTCACATCCTTCCCCCCTTAATAAAATTTCGTCCCGAAATTTTACTACACACACGTACCTGAATCTCCGAACAACTCCGGGTACCTTTCCTTCATTCGAGACTCCAACTCCCAAGTTGCTTCTTCAACTCCGTGGTACATCCACATCACTTTTACCAATGGTATCACACTCGACCTCGTGACCTTGTTCTGTCGGTCTAGAATCTTCATCGGTTGAAGAGTGTAGCTCCCATCTTCCTCAACCTCCAACGTAGTCCAATCTATCACATGCGACGGATCCGGCTCATATTTCCGAAGCATAGATACATGGAATACATTGTGAACCTTCTCAAGCTTCGGTGGAAGTGCCAAACGGTACGCCACCGGTCCAACTGTCTCCAAAATCTCAAATGGCCCCACAAACCTCGGTGCCAACTTCCCATGCTTGCTATATCTCTGAATTCCCCGTCTCGGACTAACCTTCAAGAAAACCTTATCGCCTACAGCGAACTCCAAAGGTCTCCTCCTCCGGTCAGCATAAGACTTCTGTCGGTTCTGTGCGGTGATCAACCGCTTCCGTATCTCATCCACTCTCTCTCGTGCTTCTTTGACCATCTCCGGTCCTGACACAACTTTCTCACCAACCTCTGCCCAACACAAGGGCGACCTACAAGGCCTCCCGTAGAGCGCCTCATAAGGTGCCATCCCGATACTACTTTGGAAAGAGTTGTTATACACAAACTCCGCCAAATGTAAGTACCGATCCCAACTTCCTCCAAAATCAACTACACATGCCCGTAGCATATCCTCCAGAACCTGTATGGTTCTCTCACTCTGCCCATCACTCTGAGGATGATAAGCTGTAGAGAAATCCAACTTCGTTCCCAATGCCTCCTGTAAACTACTCCAGAATCTACCTGTGAACCTCGGGTCTCGGTCCGACACAATAGATAATGGAATTCCGTGAAGTCTCACAATCTCCTTGACATACATCGTACTCAAGGTCTCCAATGAATCCGTCTTGTTCATGGGTAGGAAGTGTGCAGACTTAGTCAATCTGTCCACTATCACCCAAACCGCATC
Source organism: Euonymus europaeus (assembly GCA_963580455.1). Taxonomy (NCBI): domain Eukaryota; kingdom Viridiplantae; phylum Streptophyta; class Magnoliopsida; order Celastrales; family Celastraceae; genus Euonymus; species Euonymus europaeus. The sequence goes on from OY756965.1 coordinate 8,177,025, forward strand.
ATGCCTCCTCTGAGTCATTGGCAATGCCGTCACAAAGTCCATTGTGATCTTCTCCCACTTCCATTCCGCTACTGGTAATGGTTGCAACAATCCAGCTGGTCTCTGATGTTCTGCCTTCACTTGTTGACAAGTAAGACACTTCGTCACAAATCTAGCAACATCGGCCTTCATACCCTTCCACCAGAAACTCTGCCTCAAGTCTCGGTACATCTTCGTACCCCCGGGATGCATAGCAAACCAAGAATGATGTGCTTCCTTTAGAATCTCCTGTCTCAACTCATCATCTTCGGGAACCACTAACCTTCCCGCATATCGTAATCCACCATCATTCCCTCGAAGCCATCCAAGACTCTCATCAATCACATCAAATGCATGATCTCCATTTTGTGCATCTATAACCTTCTGAACCATCATAGGTCTCGAAGTCATAGAACACAAATGCATCTTTTCCTCTTGACTCTTCAACTCCAATCCAAACTCATTGATTGTCTCCACAATTTCCCACTCATGCATGAATAAGCTAGCAACCTTCTGCTTCCTACTCAATGCATCCGCAACCACATTCGCTTTACCAGGATGGTATTGCAAATTAAAATCAAAATCCTCCAAGTACTCCATCCACCGCCTTTGCCGTAAGTTCAACTCTTTTTGGGTGAATAGGTACTTGAGGCTTTTGTGATCCGAGAACACCTCAAACGTCTCTCCGTAGAGATAATACCTCCACTGCTTAAGAGCAAATACCACTGCCGCCAACTCCAGATCATGCACCGGATAATTCCTCTCATGTGTCTTCAACAACCTCGAACCATACTCTATCACTCGGCCCTGCTGCATCAACACACAACCCAACCCAACTCCAGATGCATCGCAATACACCTGATAGCCAACATTCCTCTCCGGAACTACTAACACTGGAGGTGTTGTCAACCTTTTCTTCAACTCTTCAAATGCGGCCTCACACTCGTCTGTCCACACAAACGGCGTACCCTTCTTCGTGAGCTGCGTCATCGGCGAAGCAACTCTTGAGAAGTCCTCAATAAACCTCCGGTAGTATCCTGCCAATCCTAGGAAACTCCGGATCTCAGTCACATTCTTCGGCCTCTCCCAATTCAAAACTGACTCAACTTTGGAGTAGTCAACCGCTATGCCTTCTTGAGTGATCACATGGCCTAGGAACTTCACTTCCGTGGCCCAAAATTCACACTTACTCAATTTAGCATACAGTTGATTCTCCCTCAATGTCTGTAACACTACCCTCAAGTGTTCTTCATGCTCTTCCTCCGTAGGAGAATAAATCAGTATATCATCAATAAACACAACTACAAACTTGTCCAAAAACGGTCGAAGAACCCTTTGCATTAGGTCCATGAATACCGCCGGGGCATTTGTCAACCCAAACGGCATCACAAGGAACTCATAATGCCCATAACGAGTTCTAAACGCTGTTTTCTGGATATCCTCATCCTTAATCCTCAACTGATGATATCCCGACCTCAAGTCAATCTTAGAGAAATGCCTAGCACCTCTCAATTGGTCAAACAAATCATTGATCCTAGGCAATGGATACTTATTTCTCACTGTAACCTTATTCAACTGCCTATAATCAATACACATCCTCAAACTTCCGTCCTTCTTCTTGACGAACAACACCGGTGCTCCCCACGGGGACACACTCGGTCTAATGAATCCCAAGTCTAGCAACTCCTCTAATTGAGAACTCAACTCCTTCAACTCTGCTGGAGCCATCCGATACGGCGGAATCGAAATCGGTTTGACATTCGGATGTAACTCAATAGCAAAGTCTATCTCCCTCTTCGGAGGTAATCCCGGCAACTCTTCCGGAAATACATCCATAAACTATTCCACTACCCGAATCATAGTAGCTACATCTCCCTTAGGAGCCGAACTCACCAAACTCGCAACTCTACAATCTTGGTACGAAGGATTATCCATGAAATGTGGGCATGGAATCCCCTTCGATCCCCTCAACTGAATTACTCCTCCCTCGGGTGCTCTAAGAGTAATCTTCCTCTCCCAAAAGTCAAGCAACCCTTGGTGCTTAGTCAACCAATCAACTCCAAGAATCACATCAAAATCCTGGAAATCTAATACATACAAGTCGGCTTTCAGAGATATTTCTCCAAACCGACACTCACAACCGAACACTACCCCCTCCAATGTGGTAAAGTATCCGAATGGTGAGGATACCGTGAACATTCGTCTTATTGGCAAAATCTCCACCTCTAGTGCGTGTGCTAACGAACTAGTAATGAAAGATGAGGTAGCCCCCGAATCAAACAAGACTCTTGCCCAACAATTAGAAATCAAGAAGGTACCTCCAATGAAGTTTGGATGCTCCTGTGCCTCCTGATGACCCAATGCATAGACACGTCCCTCTACCAGTGCATTCTGCTGCTGCTGTGGCTGGCGAGTCCCACCCCGCCCCCTTCCTCCCATTGGAACATTGGAAGGAGGAGCCGGAGGCGGTACTCCAGGTATGCTCTGCTGCTGGGCTCTCTGGTTGCCCTCCAGACACTCACTCTTTCTGTGACCCAACTTGCCACACCCAAAGCACTTAAACCCAGAAAGCTTGCACTCACTTGCCTTGTGCCCCTCTTTCCCACACTTGAAGCACGTCATCTTACCCCATGGTAGCCTAGGACCCTTGCCTCGGTCCCCTTTCTGTTGACGAAAATCCGCTCTCGGTTTCTTGTGGCTACTACCACCACCACTACTACCCTCACTCACTGGACGCTTCCTCTGAGCTTCACTTTTCTCACTCAACTCAAAATCAAGAGCCATCTCCACTATGTCCTGATATGACACCACTCTAGTGGCCATCACCATTCTACCAAGACTGGGAAGCAACCCATCTCGGTACCTCACTGCCTTCTTCACATCCGTGGGAGCAAACTCCTTCCCATACCGGTATAACTCCTCAAACTGCTTGGTGTACTGAGACACCGTCATCTCTGATGTCTGCAATAAATCTAGAAACTGTTTGGCCTTCTCCGTTTGCAGAGGCCTTGGCACAAACTTCTGCATAAATAACTGCTCAAACGAAGTCCAAGTCAGCTCATTCCGTCTCTGACCCATGGACATCCACCATTCATAGGCCGCACCACTCAAGTAGTAGAACACAAACTTCACCCGTCTCTCATCGGGTATCTCAAGAGTGTCCATTCTCATACTCAGCTGGTTGAACCACTCCTCCGCCCCCACACCCGTTCCATCTCCAGAAAATGTTGGAGGAGTAGTCCTCCTCAATTGGTCCACCTCATACATCCCTCTCCCAGCTCTAGGTACTGCTGCTACCTCAGTTGTAGCCTCTGGTATAACTCCCTCAGCACGAGTGCCAGTAGCACCCATCGCCTGAGCCACTGCCTGAGCTATGGTCTGCGCCTGTGTCTGCACCATACTCATCATAAAACTAGTAAGACTCTCCATCGTCACTGGTTGCCCCCCTGTAGTAACAGGAGCAACCTGCACCTCAGGTGGTGCCTGCTGATCATCACTCTCCATCGGTAGTCCCTCTTGAACTATCTCTTCCTCTCTCAACTCTGGATCCACATTCGGAACCGAATCCTCAGTGCTAGGAGTGCCTCTTGTGACACGTTCCACCCCAACACTACGGCCTCTACCTCGGCCCCTACCAACTCCCTGTCGGCCTCTGCCACGAGGTACTACAGTCCCACTCTCGGACCTGGTAGTTCTACGGGTATTCATCTGCATGGCAAACAGACAATACCATTTAACCCACTACTCACACGAGGATTTAAGGGGAAAAGAAAACATACCGGATCAGTAGCAGTCGTGACATGGCCTGGATATACTACTTTACAACTAGGACCCAACACCCCAGATCCTATAAAGAGCCGTAAACCTCGCTCTGATACCAAATTGTCACGCCCCGTTTCCGGAGACGCGACTGGGTGCTCTCTCCGCACCCTTCCTAGGTCACTAGTGTGAACATCCGGGATCAACCGGAAATCCGGCGGCACCTCCCCGTATATCGGAGAGCGCCCACCTGCATCAGAAACGCAGCAACAACAACATCACACTAGCAACCTAGCAAACATAGGCCTCGGGCCTCAACCACATGCAATCTTGACCCTAGGCCTCAGGCCATCCACTACCAGCATGCACAAACTGATGGCATCACATATAAATCAACACACAGATTTATAAAACATCAAATATAACCATCAATCAACATCTACAACCACATACAAGCACCACAGTGCCAAATGGTTATATTCTCTCAACATAGATATACTACGTACACCCATATGCATAGAGTATATCTCTAGCATCCTATTCTATCCAGGGCCATCCATGTCATGACCTGCTCACCGATCCGCAGCACCAGTACCCGTACCAGTGTCTCCTGTGGAAGGAAGAAAGTAAAGGAGTGAGCTAGAAGCTCAGTAGGGTATGAAGTAAACATCAATATAAGCTGAACCAAAAGGAAGCAATGCATCAATATGTAACTACCACATGAACGTATACTCAACAAGTTCACATCAACATTTACCCGGATAACCCTTTCGGAGCATAACAACCACAATATCATTGCAACTCAATGAAATATTGCACGGGAGCAAGCTCACCACAACCAACCACTCCTAGGATCATCCGGTTGCGTGAACCTATCACGCCCGCACCCCACAAGGCAAGTCACTCTTGACCTTACCCCTAGTGCGTTATCCTACTTGGAATTCACATGACTCAGTGGTAACTCTCATCACCTCGTCATCCCCCCAAGTAGCTTTCAAGAAACCTAAAGGTTCCCGAGTCCATACCCGGTCCCCCATGCAACTCTAATGCACTATGTCATGACATGCTGAATAGTTATATATATGAACAACCTACATATATATATACATAACTACCATGATGCATGAACGGAAATCACATCGTGTCCATAGGAGATGGAACACACACACTCGGGTCATGCAACATCAAGAATCAACAAGAATCACAATTTGGGTTCGTTTCCCCTTAGGAGCAATTAAGGCGGAAACACAAAAGAAACGACCAATGAGGAATCGAAAAGCTCTTTACATATCGAAAATGAACGATAGAAAGAATGGTTGGAAATCCCCTACCTCGTGTCGAGCAAATTACCACAATTTCCCAATTTCGTTCCTAGGGTTTCGGTTTGCCCAAACCTACAATGTGGCATAACCGAACCCATTCACACATCAATAAACAACCAACAACTCATATAAACATCAATTAAAATCAATAAATTCGAAATCACTTACTTCTCTCTCTAGAAATTCCTTCCAAAAATTCCTCCAACTCACTCCAAGCTCAACTCAACTCAAAATCACAAACCAATCTACATAAACATCCAAAATCAACCTATAATCAACATATCTAAAGCATAGAGCTCATCTCCTTAAGAATCAAACAAATCTAACAAAACCTAGAATTTCAAAAACTATGGAAAACTTACCAAAACTCCAAAACCAAGCTTGAATCTTCCTCCTTAAGCTTCAAGGATCATCAATCAACAATCTCCAAGTCAATCTCTTGCCAAAATCTCCTTCTCTCTCTTCTTCTCTCTCACTTTCTCTCTCTAGCCGGGCTCTCCAAGAAGAAATATGCAGAAATGTCTAAAACCTGAGCTTAAAAACTGATTTCCCGATAACCGTCCGGACGCCCCAAGTGACCGTCCGGACGCTTCACTGTTCTCTCAACACTCTGCCCACTTCGTAGGCTTAACCGTCCGGACGCCTCGTTAGACCGTCCGGACGGTCTACTGTTCACAGCACCAAAATTTTTCACTGAATATGAATCTGCCCCAGTTCCTTCACAAACCGTCCGGACGGCTGTTTTAACCGTCCGGACGGTTCCTGTTTTCCAGAAACCCAGTTTTTCTCATTTTTATTTTCCGGCTCGGTTCAAGCTTCGATTTGATATATTACGGGCCCGAAACGGACATGTATACTAAAAGTTATGCCCCATTTACCGAACCAAGCTCCAAAACTATTTTTCTATGATTCCGTACCTCACGGATCATCCGTATTTCGACTCAAAACTAATATTTTGGGTCGGGGTTTCACATGTCATAGAAAGTTGGTGTTTTGGCATCGAAATAATCTCGGAAGCTTATACTCGTTAAATTTATCATAGAAAAACAATAAAAAGTGTACACCGAGCATTTTTGATGGGCCGAAGTTGCTCAACTCTCTCTGTGGAAGAGCTTTTAACGATTTTGTTCATTTCTCATAGAGAGTTGGTGTTTTGGCATCGAAATAATCTCGGATGCTTATACTCGTAAAATTTGACATAGAAGAACAATAAAAAGTGTACACGGAGCAACTTTGACGGTCTGAAGTTGTTCAACTCTCATTATGGAGGTGCTTTTAACGGTTTTGTCCATTTGTCATAGAAAGTTGGTGTTTTGGCATCGAAATAATCTCGGAAGCTTATACTCGTTAAATTTGTCATAGAAGAACAATAAAAAGAGTACACCGAGCAACTTTGATGGTCCGAAGTTGCACAACTCTCTCTATGGAGGAGCTTTTCACGGTTTTATTTATTTGTCATAGAAAGTTGGTGTTTTGGCATCGAAATAATCTCGGAAGCTTATACTCGAAGAATTTAACATAAAAGAACAATAAAAAGTGTACACTGAGCAACTTTGATGGTCCGAAGTTGCTCAACTCTCTCTATTTAGGAGCTTTTAACGGTTTTGTCCATTTGTAATAGAAAGTTGTTATTTTGGCATCGAAATAATCTACGAAGCTTATACTCGTAAAATTTGACATAGAAGAACAATAAAAAGTGTACACCGAGCAACTTTGATGGTCCGAAGTTGCTCAACACTCTCTATTTGGGAGCTTTTAACGGTTTTGTCCATTTGTCGTAGAAAGTTGATGTTTTCGCATCGAAATAATAACGGAAGTTATACTCGTCAAATTGGACATAGAAGAACAATAAAAAGTGTACACCGAGCAACTTTGATGGTCCGAAGTTGCTCAAATTTTTATATGGAGGGGCTTTTAACGCTTTTGTCCATTTGTCATAGAAAGTTGGTGTTTTAGCATCGAAAGAATCTCGGAATCTTATACTCGAAAAATTGGACATAGAAAAACAATGAAAAGTGTACACCGAGCATGTTTGATGGTGCGAAGTTGCTCAACTCTCTCTGTGGAGGAGTTTTTAACGATTTTGTCCATTTCTCATAGAAAGTTGGTGTTTTGGCATCGAAATAATCTCGGAAGCTTATACTCGTTAAATTTATCATAGAAGAACAATAAAAAGTGTACACCGAGCTTTTTTGATGGGCCGAAGTTGCTCAACACTCTCTATTTGCGAGCTTTTAACGGTTTTGTCCATTTGTAATAGAAAGTTGGTGTTTTGGCATCGAAATAATCAACGAAGCTTATACTCGTAAAATTTGACATAGAAGAACAATAAAAAGTGTACACCGAGCAACTTTGATGGTCCGAAGTTGCTCAACTCTCTCTATTTGGAGGCTTTTAACGGTTTTGTCCGTTTGTCATAGAAAGTTGGTGTTTTGGCATCGAAATAATCTCGGAAGCTTATACTCGTTAAATTTATCATAGAAAAACAATAAAAAGTGTACACCGAGCATTTTTGATGGGCCGAAGTTGCTCAACTCTCTCTGTGGAAGAGCTTTTAACGATTTTGTTCATTTCTCATAGAGAGTTGGTGTTTTGGCATCGAAATAATCTCGGATGCTTATACTCGTAAAATTTGACATAGAAGAACAATAAAAAGTGTACACGGAGCAACTTTGACGGTCCGAAGTTGTTCAACTCTCATTATGGAGGTGCTTTTAACGGTTTTGTCCATTTGTCATAGAAAGTTGGTGTTTTGGCATCGAAATAATCTCGGAAGCTTATACTCGTTAAATTTGTCATAGAAGAATAATAAAAAGAGTACACCGAGCAACTTTGATGGTCCGAAGTTGCACAACTCTCTCTATGGAGGAGCTTTTAACGGTTTTATTTATTTGTCATAGAAAGTTGGTGTTTTGGCATCGAAATAATCTCGGAAGCTTATACTCGAAGAATTTAACATAAAAGAACAATAAAAAGTGTACACTGAGCAACTTTGATGGTCCGAAGTTGCTCAACTCTCTCTATTTAGGAGCTTTTAACGGTTTTTTCCATTTGTAATAGAAAGTTGTTATTTTGGCATCGAAATAATCTACGAAGCTTATACTCGTAAAATTTGACATAGAAGAACAATAAAAAGTGTACACCGAGCAACTTTGATGGTCCGAAGTTGCTCAACTCTCTCTATTTGGGAGCTTTTAACGGTTTTGTCCATTTGTCGTAGAAAGTTGATGTTTTCGCATCGAAATAATAACGGAAGCTTATACTCGTCAAATTGGACATAGAAGAACAATAAAAAGTGTACACCGAGCAACTTTGATGGTCCGAAGTTGCTCAACTTTTTATATGGAGGAGCTTTTAACGGTTTTGTCCATTTGTCATATAAAGTTGGTGTTTTAGCATCGAAAGAATCTCGGAATCTTATACTCGAAAAATTGGACATAGAAGAACAATGAAAAGTGTACACCGAGCATGTTTGATGGTGCGAAGTTGCTCAACTCTCTCTGTGGAGGAGTTTTTAACGATTTTGTCCATTTCTCATAGAAAGTTGGTGTTTTGGCATCGAAATAATCTCGGAAGCTTATACTCGTTAAATTTATCATAGAAGAACAATAAAAAGTGTACACCGAGCTTTTTTGATGGGCCGAAGTTGCTCAACACTCTCTATTTGCGAGCTTTTAACGGTTTTGTCCATTTGTAATAGAAAGTTGGTGTTTTGGCATCGAAATAATCAACGAAGCTTATACTCGTAAAATTTGACATAGAAGAACAATAAAAAGTGTACACCGAGCAACTTTGATGGTCCGAAGTTGCTCAACTCTCTCTATTTGGAGGCTTTTAACGGTTTTGTCCGTTTGTCATAGAAAGTTGGTGTTTTGGCATCGAAATAATCTCGGAAGCTTATACTCGTTAAATTTATCATAGAAAAACAATAAAAAGTGTACACCGAGCATTTTTGATGGGCCGAAGTTGCTCAACTCTCTCTGTGGAAGAGCTTTTAACGATTTTGTTCATTTCTCATAGAGAGTTGGTGTTTTGGCATCGAAATAATCTCGGATGCTTATACTCGTAAAATTTGACATAGAAGAACAATAAAAAGTGTACACGGAGCAACTTTGACGGTCCGAAGTTGTTCAACTCTCATTATGGAGGTGCTTTTAACGGTTTTGTCCATTTGTCATAGAAAGTTGGTGTTTTGGCATCGAAATAATCTCGGAAGCTTATACTCGTTAAATTTGTCATAGAAGAACAATAAAAAGAGTACACCGAGCAACTTTGATGGTCCGAAGTTGCACAACTCTCTCTATGTAGGAGCTTTTAACGGTTTTATTTATTTGTCATAGAAAGTTGGTGTTTTGACATCGAAATAATCTCGGAAGCTTATACTCGAAGAATTTAACATAAAAGAACAATTTAAAGTGTACACTGAGCAACTTTGATGGTCCGAAGTTGCTCAACTCTCTCTATTTAGGAGCTTTTAACGGTTTTGTCCATTTGTAATAGAAAGTTGTTATTTTGGCATCGAAATAATCTACGAAGCTTATACTCGTAAAATTTGACATAGAAGAACAATAAAAAGTGTACACCGAGCAACTTTGATGGTCCGAAGTTGCTCAACTCTCTCTATTTGGGAGCTTTTAACGGTTTTGTCCATTTGTCGTAGAAAGTTGATGTTTTCGCATCGAAATAATAACGGAAGCTTATACTCGTCAAATTGGACATAGAAGAACAATAAAAAGTGTACACCGAGCAACTTTGATGGTCCGAAGTTGCTCAACTTTTTATATGGAGGAGCTTTTAACGGTTTTGTCCATTTGTCATAGAAAGTAGTTATTTTAGCATCGAAAGAATCTTTGAATCTTATACTCGAAAAATTGGACATAGAAGAACAATGAAAAGTGTACACCGAGCATGTTTGATGGTGCGAAGTTGCTCAACTCTCTCTGTGGAGGAGTTTTTAACGATTTTGTCCATTTCTCATAGAAAGTTGGTGTTTTGGCATCGAAATAATCTCGGAAGCTTATACTCGTTAAATTTATCATAGAAGAACAATAAAAAGTGTACACCGAGCTTTTTTGATGGGCCGAAGTTGCTCAACACTCTCTATTTGCGAGCTTTTAACGGTTTTGTCCATTTGTAATAGAAAGTTGGTGTTTTGGCATCGAAATAATCAACGAAGCTTATACTCGTAAAATTTGACATAAAAGAACAATAAAAAGTGTACACCGAGCAACTTTGATGGTCCGAAGTTGCTCAACTCTTTCTATTTGGAGGCTTTTAACGGTTTTGTCCATTTGTCATAGAAAGTTGGTGTTTTGGCATCGAAATAATCTCGGAAGCTTATACTCGTTAAATTTATCATAGAAAAACAATAAAAAGTGTACACCGAGCATTTTTGATGGGCCGAAGTTGCTCAACTCTCTCTGTGGAAGAGCTTTTAACGATTTTGTTCATTTCTCATAGAGAGTTGGTGTTTTGGCATCGAAATAATCTCGGATGCTTATACTCGTAAAATTTGACATAGAAGAACAATAAAAAGTGTACACGGAGCAACTTTGACGGTCCGAAGTTGGTCAACTCTCATTATGGAGGTGCTTTTAACGGTTTTGTCCATTTGTCATAGAAAGTTGGTGTTTTGGCATCGAAATAATCTCGGAAGCTTATACTCGTTAAATTTGTCATAGAAGAACAATAAAAAGAGTACACCGAGCAACTTTGATGGTCCGAAGTTGCACAACTCTCTCTATGGAGGAGCTTTTAACGGTTTTATTTATTTGTCATAGAAAGTTGGTGTTTTGGCATCGATATAATCTCGGAAGCTTATACTCGAAGAATTTAACATGAAAGAAGAATAAAAAGTGTACACTGAGCAACTTTGATGGTCCGAAGTTGCTCAACTCTCTCTATTTAGGAGCTTTTAACGGTTTTGTCCATTTGTAATAGAAAGTTGTTATTTTGGCATCGAAATAATCTACGAAGCTTATACTCGTAAAATTTGACATAGAAGAACAATAAAAAGTGTAAACCGAGCAACTTTGATGGTCCGAAGTTGCTCAACTCTCTCTATTTAGGAGCTTTTAACGGTTTTGTCCATTTGTCGTAGAAAGTTGATGTTTTCGCATCGAAATAATAACGGAAGCTTATACTCGTCAAATTGGACATAGAAGAGCAATAAAAAGTGTACACCGAGCAACTTTGATGGTCCGAAGCTGCTCAACTTTTTATATGGAGGGGCTTTTAACGGTTTTGTCCATTTGTCATAGAAAGTAGGTGTTTTAGCATCGAAAGAATCTCGGAATCTTATACTCAAAAAATTGGACATAGAAGAACAATGAAAAGTGTACACCGAGGATGTTTGATGGTGTGAAGTTGCTCAACTCTCTCTGTGGAGGAGTTTTTAATGATTTTGTCCATTTCTCATAGAAAGTTGGTGTTTTGGCATCGAAATAATCTCGGAAGCTTATACTCGTTAAATTTATCATAGAAGAACAATAAAAAGTGTACACCGAGCTTTTTTGATGGGCCGAAGTTGCTCAGCACTCTCTATTTGGGAGCTTTTAACGGTTTTGTCCATTTGTAATAGAAAGTTGGTGTTTTGCATCGAAATAATTAACGAAGCTTATACTCGTAAAATTTGACATAGAAGAACAATAAAAAGTGTACACCGAGCAACTTTGATGGTTCGAAGTAGCTCAACTCTCTCTATTTGGAGGCTTTTAACGGTTTTGTCCATTTGCATAGAAAGTTGGTGTTTTGGCATCGAAATAATCTCGGAAGCTTATACTCGTTAAATTTATCATAGAAAAACAATAAAAAGTGTACACCGAGCATTTTTGATGGGCCGAAGTTGCTCAACTCTCTCTGTGGAAGAGCTTTTAACGATTTTGTTCATTTCTCATAGAGAGTTGGTGTTTTGGCATCGAAATAATCTCGGATGCTTATACTCGTAAAATTTGACATAGAAGAACAATAAAAAGTGTACACGGAGCAACTTTGACGGTCCGAAGTTGTTCAACTCTCATTATGGAGGTGCTTTTAACGGTTTTGTCCATTTGTTATAGAAAGTTGGTGTTTTGGCATCGAAATAATCTCGGAAGCTTATACTCGTTAAATTTGTCATAGAAGAACAATAAACAGAGTACACCGAGCAACTTTGATGGTCCGAAGTTGCACAACTCTCTCTATGGAGGAGCTTTTAACGGTTTTATTTATTTGCATAGAAAGTTGGTTTTTTGGCATCGAAATAATCTCGGAAGCTTATACTCGAAGAATTTAACATAAAAGAACAATAAAAAGTGTACACCGAGCAACTTTGATGGTCCGAAGTTGCTCAACTCTCTCTATTTAGGAGCTTTTAACGGTTTTGTCCATTTGTAATAGAAAGTTGTTATTTTGGCATCGAAATAATCTATGAAGCTTATACTCGTAAAATTTGACATAGAAGAACAATAAAAAGTGTACACCGAGCAACTTTGATGGTTCGAAGTAGCTCAACTCTCTCTATTTGGAGGCTTTTAACGGTTTTGTCCATTTGCATAGAAAGTTGATGTTTTCGCATCGAAATAATAACGGAAGCTTATACTCGTCAAATTGGACATAGAAGAACAGTAAAAAGTGTACACCGAGCAACTTTGATGGGCCGAAGTTGCTCAACTCTCTCTGTGGAAGAGCTTTTAACGATTTTGTTCATTTCTCGTAGAGAGTTGGTGTTTTGGCATCGAAATAATCTCGGATGCTTATACTCGTAAAATTTGACATAGAAGAACAGTAAAAAGTGTACACGGAGCAACTTTGACGGTCCGAAGTTGTTCAACTCTCATTATGGAGGTGCTTTTAACGGTTTTGTCCATTTGTTATAGAAAGTTGGTGTTTTGGCATCGAAATAATCTCGGAAGCTTATACTCGTTAAATTTGTCATAGAAGAACAATAAACAGAGTACACCGAGCAACTTTGATGGTCCGAAGTTGCACAACTCTCTCTATGGAGGAGCTTTTAACGGTTTTATTTATTTGCATAGAAAGTTGGTTTTTTGGCATCGAAATAATCTCGGAAGCTTATACTCGAAGAATTTAACATAAAAGAACAATAAAAAGTGTACACCGAGCAACTTTGATGGTCCGAAGTTGCTCAACTCTCTCTATTTAGGAGCTTTTAACGGTTTTGTCCATTTGTAATAGAAAGTTGTTATTTTGGCATCGAAATAATCTACGAAGCTTATACTCGTAAAATTTGACATAGAAGAACAATAAAAAGTGTACACCGAGCAACTTTGATGGTCCGAAGTTGCTCAACTCTCTCTATTTGGGAGCTTTTAACGGTTTTGTCCATTTGTCGTAGAAAGTTGATGTTTTCGCATCGAAATAATAACGGAAGCTTATACTCGTCAAATTGGACATAGAAGAACAATAAAAAGTGTACACCGAGCAACTTTGATGGTCCGAAGTTGCTCAAATTTTTATATGGAGGGGCTTTTAACGGTTTTGTCCATTTGTCATAGAAAGTTGGTGTTTTAGCATCGAAAGAATCTCAGAATCTTATACTCGAAAAATTGGACATAGAAGAACAATGAAAAGTGTACACCGAGCATGTTTGATGGTGCGAAGTTGCTCAACTCTCTCTATTTGGAGGCTTTTAACGGTTTTGTCCATTTGTCATAGAAAGTTGGTGTTTTGGCATCGAAATAATCTCGGAAGCTTATACTCGTTAAATTTATCATAGAAAAACAATAAAACACCGAGCATTTTTGATGGGCCGAATTTGCTCAACTGTCTCTGTGGAAGAGCTTTTAACGATTTTGTTCATTTCTCATAGAGAGTTGGTGTTTTGGCATCGAAATAATCTCGGATGCCTATACTCGTAAAATTTGACATAGAAGAACAATAAAAAGTGTACACCGAGCAACTTTGACGGTCCGAAGTTGTTCAACTCTCATTATGGAGGTGCTTTTAACGGTTTTGTCCATTTGTCATAGAAAGTTGGTGTTTTGGCATCGAAATAATCTCGGAAGCTTATACTCGTTAAATTTGTCATAGAAGAACAATAAAAAGAGTACACCGAGCAACTTTGATGGTCCGAAGTTGCACAACTCTCTCTATGGAGGAGCTTTTAACGGTTTTATTTATTTGTCATAGAAAGTTGGTGTTTTGGCATCGAAATAATCTCGGAAGCTTATACTCGAAGAATTTAACATAAAAGAACAATAAAAAGTGTACACTGAGCAACTTTGATGGTCCGAAGTTGCTCAACTCTCTCTATTTAGGAGCTTTTAACGGTTTTGTCCATTTGTAATAGAAAGTTGTTATTTTGGCATCGAAATAATCTACGAAGCTTATACTCGTAAAATTTGACATAGAAGAACAATAAAAAGTGTACACTGAGCAACTTTGATGGTCCGAAGTTGCTCAACTCTCTCTATTTGGGAGCTTTTAACGGTTTTGTCCATTTGTCGTAGAAAGTTGATGTTTTCGCATCGAAATAATAACGGAAGCTTATACTCGTCAAATTGGACATAGAAGAACAATAAAAAGTGTACACCGAGCAACTTTGATGGTCCGAAGTTGCTCAACTTTTTATATGGAGGAGCTTTTAACGGTTTTGTCCATTTGTCATATAAAGTTGGTGTTTTAGCATCGAAAGAATCTCGGAATCTTATACTCGAAAAATTGGACATAGAAGAACAATGAAAAGTGTACAACGAGCATGTTTGATGGTGCGAAGTTGCTCAACTCTCTCTGTGGAGGAGTTTTTAACGATTTTGTCCATTTCTCATAGAAAGTTGGTGTTTTGGCATCGAAATAATCTCGGAAGCTTATACTCGTTAAATTTATCATAGAAGAACAATAAAAAGTGTACACCGAGCTTTTTTGATGGGCCGAAGTTGTTCAACACTCTCTATTTGCGAGCTTTTAACGGTTTTGTCCATTTGTAATAGAAAGTTGGTGTTTTGGCATCGAAATAATCAACGAAGCTTATACTCGTAAAATTTGACATAGAAGAACAATAAAAAGTGTACACCGAGCAACTTTGATGGTCCGAAGTTGCTCAACTCTCTCTATTTGGAGGCTTTTAACGGTTTTGTCCGTTTGTCATAGAAAGTTGGTGTTTTGGCATCGAAATAATCTCGGAAGCTTATACTCGTTAAATTTATCATAGAAAAACAATAAAAAGTGTACACCGAGCATTTTTGATGGGCCGAAGTTGCTCAACTCTCTCTGTGGAAGAGCTTTTAACGATTTTGTTCATTTCTCATAGAGAGTTGGTGTTTTGGCATCGAAATAATCTCGGATGCTTATACTCGTAAAATTTGACATAGAAGAACAATAAAAAGTGTACACGGAGCAACTTTGACGGTCCGAAGTTGTTCAACTCTC
Source organism: Euonymus europaeus (assembly GCA_963580455.1). Classification (NCBI taxonomy): domain Eukaryota; kingdom Viridiplantae; phylum Streptophyta; class Magnoliopsida; order Celastrales; family Celastraceae; genus Euonymus; species Euonymus europaeus. The sequence continues at coordinate 8,192,492 of OY756965.1, forward strand.
ATTATGGAGGTGCATTTAACGGTTTTGTCCATTTGTCGTAGAAAGTTGGTGTTTTGGCATCGAAATAATCTCGGAAGCTTTTACTCGTTAAATTTGTCATAGAAGAACAATAAAAAGAGTACACCGAGCAACTTTGATGGTCCGAAGTTGCACAACTCTCTCTATGTAGGAGCTTTTAACGGTTTTATTTATTTGTCATAGAAAGTTGGTGTTTTGGCATCGAAATAATCTCGGAAGCTTATACTCGAAGAATTTAACATAAAAGAACAATAAAAAGTGTACACTGAGCAACTTTGATGGTCCGAAGTTGCTCAACTCTCTCTATTTAGGAGCTTTTAACGGTTTTGTCCATTTGTAATAGAAAGTTGTTATTTTGGCATCGAAATAATCTACGAAGCTTATACTCGTAAAATTTGACATAGAAGAACAATAAAAAGTGTACACCGAGCAACTTTGATGGTCCGAAGTTGCTCAACTCTCTCTATTTGGGAGCTTTTAACGGTTTTGTCCATTTGTCGTAGAAAGTTGATGTTTTCGCATCGAAATAATAACGGAAGCTTATACTCGTCAAATTGGACATAGAAGAACAATAAAAAGTGTACACCGAGCAACTTTGATGGTCCGAAGTTGCTCAACTTTTTATATGGAGGAGCTTTTAACGGTTTTGTCCATTTGTCATAGAAAGTAGTTATTTTAGCATCGAAAGAATCTTTGAATCTTATACTCGAAAAATTGGACATAGAAGAACAATGAAAAGTGTACACCGAGCATGTTTGATGGTGCGAAGTTGCTCAACTCTCTCTGTGGAGGAGTTTTTAACGATTTTGTCCATTTCTCATAGAAAGTTGGTGTTTTGGCATCGAAATAATCTCGGAAGCTTATACTCGTTAAATTTATCATAGAAGAACAATAAAAAGTGTACACCGAGCTTTTTTGATGGGCCGAAGTTGCTCAACAATCTCTATTTGCGAGCTTTTAACGGTTTTGTCCATTTGTAATAGAAAGTTGGTGTTTTGGCATCGAAATAATCAACGAAGCTTATACTCGTAAAATTTGACATAGAAGAACAATAAAAATTGTACACCGAGCAACTTTGATGGTCCGAAGTTGCTCAACTCTTTCTATTTGGAGGCTTTTAACGGTTTTGTCCATTTGTCATAGAAAGTTGGTGTTTTGGCATCGAAATAATCTCGGAAGCTTATACTCGTTAAATTTATCATAGAAAAACAATAAAAAGTGTACACCGAGCATTTTTGATGGGCCGAAGTTGCTCAACTCTCTCTGTGGAAGAGCTTTTAACGATTTTGTTCATTTCTCATAGAGAGTTGGTGTTTTGGCATCGAAATAATCTCGGATGCTTATACTCGTAAAATTTGACATAGAAGAACAATAAAAAGTGTACACGGAGCAACTTTGACGGTCCGAAGTTGGTCAACTCTCATTATGGAGGTGCTTTTAACGGTTTTGTCCATTTGTCATAGAAAGTTGGTGTTTTGGCATCGAAATAATCTCGGAAGCTTATACTCGTTAAATTTGTCATAGAAGAACAATAAAAAGAGTACACCGAGCAACTTTGATGGTCCGAAGTTGCACAACTCTCTCTATGGAGGAGCTTTTAACGGTTTTATTTATTTGTCATAGAAAGTTGGTGTTTTGGCATCGATATAATTTCGGAAGCTTATACTCGAAGAATTTAACATAAAAGAACAATAAAAAGTGTACACTGAGCAACTTTGATGGTCCGAAGTTGCTCAACTCTCTCTATTTAGGAGCTTTTAACGGTTTTGTCCATTTGTAATAGAAAGTTGTTATTTTGGCATCGAAATAATCTACGAAGCTTATACTCGTAAAATTTGACATAGAAGAACAATAAAAAGTGTACACCGAGCAACTTTGATGGTCCGAAGTTGCTCAACTCTCTCTATTTAGGAGCTTTTTACGGTTTTGTCCATTTGTCGTAGAAAGTTGATGTTTTCGCATCGAAATAATAACGGAAGCTTATACTCGTCAAATTGGACATAGAAGAGCAATAAAAAGTGTACACCGAGCAACTTTGATGGTCCGAAGCTGCTCAACTTTTTATATGGAGGGGCTTTTAACGGTTTTGTCCATTTGTCATAGAAAGTAGGTGTTTTAGCATCGAAAGAATCTCGGAATCTTATACTCAAAAAATTGGACATAGAAGAACAATGAAAAGTGTACACCGAGGATGTTTGATGGTGTGAAGTTGCTCAACTCTCTCTGTGGAGGAGTTTTTAACGATTTTGTCCATTTCTCATAGAAAGTTGGTGTTTTGGCATCGAAATAATCTCGGAAGCTTATACTCGTTAAATTTATCATAGAAGAACAATAAAAAGTGTACACCGAGCTTTTTTGATGGGCCGAAGTTGCTCAGCACTCTCTATTTGGGAGCTTTTAACGGTTTTGTCCATTTGTAATAGAAAGTTGGTGTTTTGCATCGAAATAATTAACGAAGCTTATACTCGTAAAATTTGACATAGAAGAACAATAAAAAGTGTACACCGAGCAACTTTGATGGTTCGAAGTAGCTCAACTCTCTCTATTTGGAGGCTTTTAACGGTTTTGTCCATTTGCATAGAAAGTTGGTGTTTTGGCATCGAAATAATCTCGGAAGCTTATACTCGTTAAATTTATCATAGAAAAACAATAAAAAGTGTACACCGAGCATTTTTGATGGGCCGAAGTTGCTCAACTCTCTCTGTGGAAGAGCTTTTAACGATTTTGTTCATTTCTCGTAGAGAGTTGGTGTTTTGGCATCGAAATAATCTCGGATGCTTATACTCGTAAAATTTGACATTGAAGAACAATAAAAAGTGTACACGGAGCAACTTTGACGGTCCGAAGTTGTTCAACTCTCATTATGGAGGTGCTTTTAACAGTTTTGTCCATTTGTTATAGAAAGTTGGTGTTTTGGCATCGAAATAATCTCGGAAGCTTATACTCGTTAAATTTGTCATAGAAGAACAATAAACAGAGTACACCGAGCAACTTTGATGGTCCGAAGTTGCACAACTCTCTCTATGGAGGAGCTTTTAACGGTTTTATTTATTTGCATAGAAAGTTGGTTTTTTGGCATCGAAATAATCTCGGAAGCTTATACTCGAAGAATTTAACATAAAAGAACAATAAAAAGTGTACACCGAGCAACTTTGATGGTCCGAAGTTGCTCAACTCTCTCTATTTAGGAGCTTTTAACGGTTTTGTCCATTTGTAATAGAAAGTTGTTATTTTGGCATCGAAATAATCTACGAAGCTTATACTCGTAAAATTTGACATAGAAGAACAATAAAAAGTGTACACCGAGCAACTTTGATGGTCCGAAGTTGCTCAACTCTCTCTATTTGGGAGCTTTTAACGGTTTTGTCCATTTGTCGTAGAAAGTTGATGTTTTCGCATCGAAATAATAACGGAAGCTTATACTCGTCAAATTGGACATAGAAGAACAATAAAAAGTGTACACCGAGCAACTTTGATGGTCCGAAGTTGCTCAAATTTTTATATGGAGGGGCTTTTAACGGTTTTGTCCATTTGTCATAGAAAGTTGGTGTTTTAGCATCGAAAGAATCTCAGAATCTTATACTCGAAAAATTGGACATAGAAGAACAATGAAAAGTGTACACCGAGCATGTTTGATGGTGCGAAGTTGCTCAACTCTCTCTATTTGGTGGCTTTTAACGGTTTTGTCCATTTGTCATAGAAAGTTGGTGTTTTGGCATCGAAATAATCTCGGAAGCTTATACTCGTTAAATTTATCATAGAAAAACAATAAAAAGTGTACACCGAGCATTTTTGATGGGCCGAATTTGCTCAACTGTCTCTGTGGAAGAGCTTTTAACGATTTTGTTCATTTCTCATAGAGAGTTGGTGTTTTGGCATCGAAATAATCTCGGATGCCTATACTCGTAAAATTTGACATAGAAGAACAATAAAAAGTGTACACCGAGCAACTTTGACGGTCCGAAGTTGTTCAACTCTCATTATGGAGGTGCTTTTAACGGTTTTGTCCATTTGTCATAGAAAGTTGGTGTTTTGGCATCGAAATAATCTCGGAAGCTTATACTCGTTAAATTTATCATAGAAAAACAATAAAAAGTGTACACCGAGCATTTTTGATGGGCCGAATTTGCTCAACTGTCTCTGTGGAAGAGCTTTTAACGATTTTGTTCATTTCTCATAGAGAGTTGGTGTTTTGGCATCGAAATAATCTCGGATGCCTATACTCGTAAAATTTGACATAGAAGAACAATAAAAAGTGTACACCGAGCAACTTTGATGGTCCGAAGTTGCACAACTCTCTCTATGGAGGAGCTTTTAACGGTTTTATTTATTTGTCATAGAAAATTGGTGTTTTGGCATCGAAATAATCTCGGAAGCTTATACTCGAAGAATTTAACATAAAAGAACAATAAAAAGTGTACACTGAGCAACTTTGATGGTCCGAAGTTGCTCAACTCTCTCTATTTAGGAGCTTTTAACGGTTTTGTCCATTTGTAATAGAAAGTTGTTATTTTGGCATCGAAATAATCTACGAAGCTTATACTCGTAAACTTTGACATAGAAGAACAATAAAAAGTGTACACCGAGCAACTTTGATGGTCCGAAGTTGCTCAACTCTCTCTATTTGGGAGCTTTTAACGGTTTTGTCCATTTGTCGTAGAAAGTTGATGTTTTCGCATCGAAATAATAACGGAAGCTTATACTCGTCAAATTGGACATAGAAGAACAATAAAAAGTGTACACCGAGCAACTTTGATGGTCCGAAGTTGCTCAACTTTTTGTATGGAGGAGCTTTTAACGGTTTTGTCCATTTGACATAGAAAGTAGGTGTTTTAGCATCGAAAGAATCTCGGAATCTTATACACGAAAAATTGGACATAGAAGAACAATGAAAAGTGTACACCGAGCATGTTTGATGGTGCGAAGTTGCTCAACTCTCTCTGTGGAGGAGTTTTTAACGATTTTGTCCATTTCTCATAGAAAGTTGGTGTTTTGGCATCGAAATAATCTCGGAAGCTTATACTCGTTAAATTTATCATAGAAGAACAATAAAAAGTGTACACCGAGCTTTTTTGATGGGCCGAAGTTGCTCAACACTCTCTATTTGCGAGCTTTTAACGGTTTTGTCCATTTGTAATAGAAAGTTGGTGTTTTGGCATCGAAATAATCAACGGAGCTTATACTCGTAAAATTTGACATAGAAGAACAATAAAAAGTGTACACCGAGCAACTTTGATGGTCCGAAGTTGCTCAACTCTCTCTATTTGGAGGCTTTTAACGGTTTTGTCCATTTGTCATAGAAAGTTGGTGTTTTGGCATCGGAATAATCTCGGAAGCTTATACTCGTTAAATTTATCATAGAAGAACAATAAAAAGTGTACACCGAGCATTTTTGATGGGCCGAAGTTGCTCAACTCTCTCTGTGGAAGAGCTTTTAACGATTTTGTTCATTTCTCATAGAGAGTTGGTGTTTTGTCATCGAAATAATCTCGGATGCTTATACTCGTAAAATTTGACATAGAAGAACAATAAAAAGTGTACACGGAGAAACTTTGATGGTCCGAAGTTGCTCAACTCTCTTTATGCTGGAGCTTTTAACGGTTTTGTCCATTTGTTATAGAAAGTTGGTCTTTTGGCATCGAAATAATCTCGGAAGCTTATATTCGTAAAATTTGACATAGAAGAACAATAAAAAGGGTACACCGAGCAACTTTGATATTCCGACGTTGCTCAACTCTCTGTATAGTGTTGCTTTTAACGGTTATGTCCATTCATAATTGAAAGTTGTTGTTTTGACATCGAAATAATCTAGGATGCTTATACTAGTAAAATTAGACGTAGAAAAACAATAAAAAGTGTACACCGAGCATGTTTGATGGTCCGAAGGTTCTCGACTCTCTCAGTGGAGGAGCTTTTAATGATTTCGTCCATTTCTCATAGAAAGTTGGTGTTTTGGCATTGAAATAATCTCGGATGCTTATACTCGTAAAATTTGACATAGAAGAACAATAAAAAGTGTACACGGAGCAACTTTGATGGTCCGAAGTTTCTATACTCTCTCTATGAAGAAGTTTTCAATGGTTTTGTCCATTTGTAATGGAAAGTTTTTGTTTTGACATCGAAATAATCCAGGATGCTTATACTCGTAAAATTGGACATAGAAGAACAATGAAAAGTGTACACCGAGCATGTTTGATGGTGCGAAGTTGCTCAACTCTCTCTGTGGAGGAGTTTTTAACGATTTTGTCCATTTTCTCATAGAAAGTTGGTGTTTTGGCATCGAAATAATCTCGGAAGCTTATACTCGTTAAATTTATCATAGAAGAACAATAAAAAGTGTACACCGAGCATTTTTGATGGGCCGAAGTTGCTCAACACTCTCTATTTGGGAGCTTTTAACGGTTTTGTCCATTTGTAATAGAAAGTTGGTGTTTTGGCATCGAAATAATCAACGAAGCTTATACTCGTAAAATTTGACATAGAAGAACAATAAAAAGTGTACACCGAGCAACTTTGATGGTCCGAAGTTGCTCAACTCTCTCTATTTGGAGGCTTTTAACGGTTTTGTCCCTTTGTCACAGAAAGTTGGTGTTTTGGCATCGAAATAATCTCGGAAGCTTATACTCGTTAAATTTATCATAGAAAAACAATAAAAAGTGTACACCGAGCATTTTTGATGGGCCGAAGTTGCTCAACTCTCTCTGTGGAAGAGCTTTTAACGATTTTGTTCATTTCTCATAGAGAGTTGGTGTTTTGGCATCGAAATAATCTCGGATGCTTATACTCGTAAAATTTGACATAGAAGAACAATAAAAAGTGTACACGGAGCAACTTTGACGGTCCGAAGTTGGTCAACTCTCATTATGGAGGTGCTTTTAACGGTTTTGTCCATTTGTCATAGAAAGTTGGTGTTTTGGCATCGAAATAATCTCGGAAGCTTATACTCGTTAAATTTGTCATAGAAGAACAATAAAAAGAGTACACCGAGCAACTTTGATGGTCCGAAGTTGCACAACTCTCTTTATGGAGGAGCTTTTAACGGTTTTATTAATTTGTCATAGAAAGTTCGTGTTTTGGCATCGAAATAATCTCGGAAGCTTATACTCGAAGAATTTAACATAAAAGAACAATAAAAAGTGTACACTGAGCAACTTTGATGGTCCGAAGTTGCTCAACTCTCTCTATTTAGGAGCTTTTAACGGTTTTGTCCATTTGTAATAGAAAGTTGTTATTTTGGCATCGAAATAATCTACGAAGCTTATAATCGTAAAATTTGACATAGAAGAACAATAAAAAGTGTACACCGAGCAACTTTGATGGTCCGAAGTTGCTCAACTCTCTCTATTTGTGAGCTTTTAACGGTTTTGTCCATTTGTCGTAGAAAGTTGATGTTTTCGCATCGAAATAATAACGGAAGCTTATACTCGTCAAATTGGACATAGAAGAACAATAAAAAGTGTACACCGAGCAACTTTGATGGTCCGAAGTTGCTCAACTTTTTATATGGAGGAGCTTTTAACGGTTTTGTCCATTTGTCATAGAAAGTAGGTGTTTTAGCATCGAAAGAATCTCGGAATCTTATACTCGAAAAATTGGACAGAGAAGAACAATGAAAAGTGTACACCAAGCATGTTTGATGGTGCGAAGTTGCTCAACTCTCTCTGTAGAGGAGTTTTTAACGATTTTGTCCATTTCCCATAGAAAGTTGTTGTTTTGGCATCGAAATAATCTCGGAAGCTTATACTCGTTAAATTTATCATAGAAGAACAATAAAAAGTGTACACCGAGCATTTTTGATGGGTCGAAGTTGCTCAACACTCTCTATTTGGGAGCTTTTAACGGTTTTGTCCATTTGTAATAGAAAGTTGGTCTTTTGGCATCGAAATAATCAACGAAGCTTATACTCGTAAAATTTGACATAGAAGAACAATAAAAAGTGTACACCGAGCAACTTTGATGGCCCGAAGTTGCTCAACTCTCTCTATTTGGAGGCTTTTAACGGTTTTGTCCATTTATCATAGAAAGTTGGTGTTTTGGCATCGAAATAATCTCGGAAGCTTATACTCGTTAAATTTATCATAGAAGAACAATAAAAAGTGTACACCGAGCATTTTTGATGGGCCGAAGTTGCTCAACTCTCTCTGTGGAAGAGCTTTTAACGATTTTGTTCATTTCTCATAGAGAGTTGGTGTTTTGTCATCGAAATAATCTCGGATGCTTATACTCGTAAAATTTGACATAGAAGAACAATAAAAAGTGTACACGGAGCAACTTTGATGGTCCGAAGTTGCTCAACTTTCTTTATGGTGGAGCTTTTAACGGTTTTGTCCATTTGTTATAGAAAGTTGGTCTTTTGGCATCGAAATAATCTCGGAAGCTTATATTCGTAAAATTTGACATAGAAGAACAATAAAAAGGGTACACCGAGCAACTTTGATATTCCGACGTTGCTCAACTCTCTGTATAGTGTTGCTTTTAACGGTTATGTCCATTCATAATTGAAAGTTGTTGTTTTGATATCGAAATAATCTAGGATGCTTATACTCGTAAAATTAGACATAGAAAAACACTAAAAAGTGTACACCGAGCATGTTTGATGGTCCGAAGTTGCTCAACTCTCTCAGTGGAGGAGCTTTTAATGATTTTGTCCATTTCTCATAGAAAGTTGGTGTTTTGCCATTGAAATAATCTCGGATGCTTATACTCGTAAAATTTGACATAGAAGAACAATAAAAAGTGTACACGGAGCAACTTTGATGGTCCGAAGTTTCTATACTCTCTCTATGAAGAAGTTTTCAATGGTTTTGTCCATTTGTAATGGAAAGTTTTTGTTTTGACATCGAAATAATCCACGATGCTTATACTCGTAAAATTGGACATAGAAGAACAATGAAAAGTGTACACCGAGCATGTTTGATGGTGCGAAGTTGCTCAACTCTCTCTATGGAGGAGTTTTTAACGATTTTGTCCATTTTCTCATAGAAAGTTGGTGTTTTGGCATCGAAATAATCTCGGAAGCTTATACTCGTTAAATTTATCATAGAAGAACAATAAAAAGTGTACACCGAGCATTTTTTATGGGCCGAAGTTGCTCAACACTCTCTATTTGGGAGCTTTTAACGGTTTTGTCCATTTGTAATAGAAAGTTGGTGTTTTGGCATCGAAATAATCAACGAAGCTTATACTCGTAAAATTTGACATAGAAGAACAATAAAAAGTGTACACCGAGCATTTTTGATGGGCCGAAGTTGCTCAACACTCTCTATTTGGGAGCTTTTAACGGTTTTGTCCATTTGTAATAGAAAGTTGGTGTTTTGCCATCGAAATAATCAACGAAGCTTATACTCGTAAAATTTGACATAGAAGAACAATAAAAAGTGTACACCGAGCAACTTTGATGGTCCGAAGTTGCTCAACTGTCTCTATTTGGAGGCTTTTAACGGTTTTGTCCATTTGTCATAGAAAGTTGGTGTTTTGGCATCGAAATAATCTCGGAAGCTTATACTCGTTAAATTTATCATAGAAAAACAATAAAAAGTGTACACCGAGCATTTTTTATGGGCCGAAGTTGCTCAACTCTCTCTGTGGAAGAGCGTTTAACGATTTTGTTCATTTCTCATAGAGAGTTGGTGTTTTGGCATCGAAATAATCAACGAAGCTTATACTCGTAAAATTTGACATAGAAGAACAATAAAAAGTGTACACCGAGCAACTTTGATGGTCCGAAGTTGCTCAACTCTCTCTATTTGGAGGCTTTTAACGGTTTTGTCCATTTGTCATAGAAAGTTGGTGTTTTGGCATCGAAATAATCTCGGAAGCTTATACTCGTTAAATTTATCATAGAAAAACAATAAAAAGTGTACACCGAGCATTTTTTATGGGCCGAAGTTGCTCAACTCTCTCTGTGGAAGAGCGTTTAACGATTTTGTTCATTTCTCATAGAGAGTTGGTGTTTTGGCATCGAAATAATCTCGGAAGCATATACTCGTAAAATTTGACATGGAACAACAATAAAAAGTGTACACGGAGCAACATTAATGGTCCGAAGTTGTTCAACTCTCATTATGGAGATGCTTTTAACGGTTTTGTCCATTTGTCATAGAAAGTTGGTGTTTTGGCATCGAAATAATCTCGGAAGCTTATAGTCGTTAAATTTGTCATAGAAGAACAAAAAAAAAAGAACACCGAGCAACTTTGATGGTCCGAAGTTGCACAACTCTCTCTATGGAGGAGCTTTTAACGGTTTTATTTATTTGTCATAGAAAGTTTGTGTTTTGGCATCGAAATAATCTCGGAAGCTTCTACTCGAAGAATTTAACATAGAATAACAATAAAAAGTGTACACTGAGCAACTTTGATGGTCAGAAGTTGCTCAACTCTCTCTATTTAGGATTTTTAACGGTTTTGTCAATTTGTAATAGAAAGTTGTTATTTTGGCAACGAAATAATCTACGAAGCTTATACTCGTAAAATTTGACATAGAAGAACAATAAAAAGTGTACACCGAGCAACTTTGATGGTCCGAAGTTGCTCAACTCTCTCTATTTAGGAGCTTTTAACGGTTTTGTCCATTTGTAATAGAAAGTTGTTATTTTGGCATCGAAATAATCTACGAAGCTTATACTCGTAAAATTTGACATAGAAGAACAATAAAAAGTGTACACCGAGCAACTTTGATGGTCCGAAGTTGCTCAACTCTCTCTATTTGGGAGCTTTTAACGGTTTTGTCCATTTGTCGTAGAAAGTTGATGTTTTCGCATCGCAGTAATAACGGAAGCTTATACTCGTCAAATTGGACATAGAAGAACAATAAAAAGTGTACACCGAGCAACTTTGATGGTCCGAAGTTGCTCAACTTTTTATATGGAGGGGCTTTTAACGGTTTTGTCCATTTGTCATAGAAAGTAGGTGTTTTAGCATCGAAAGAATCTCGGAATCTTATACTCGTAAAATTGGACATAGAAGAACAATGAAAAGTGTACACCAAGCATGTTTGATGGTGCGAAGTTGCTCAACTCTCTCTGTGGAGGAGTTTTTAACGATTTTGTCCATTTCTCATAGAAAGTTGGTGTTTTGGCATCGAAATAATCTCGGAAGCTTATACTCGTTAAATTTATCATAGAAGAACAATAAAAAGTGTACACCGAGCATTTTTGATGCGCCGAAGTTGCTCAACACTCTCTATTTGGGAGCTTTTAACGGTTTTGTCCATTTGTAATAGAAAGTTGGTGTTTTGGCATCAAAATAATCAACGAAGCTTATACTCGTAAAATTTGACATAGAAGAACAATAAAAAGTGTACACCGAGCGACTTTGATGGTCCGAAGTTGCTCAACTCTCTCTATTTGGAGGCTTTTAACGGTTTTGTCCATTTGTCATAGAAAGTTGGTGTTTTGGCATCGAAATAATCTCGGAAGCTTATACTCGTTAAATTTATCATAGAAGAACAATAAAAAGTGTACACCGAGCATTTTTGATGGGCCGAAGTTGCTCAACTCTCTCTGTGGAAGAGCTTTTAACGATTTTGTTCATTTCTCATAGAGAGTTGGTGTTTTGGCATCGAAATAATCTCGGATGCTTATACTCGTAAAATTTGACATAGAAGAACAATAAAAAGTGTACACGGAGCAACTTTGATGGTCTGAAGTTGCTCAACTCTCTTTATGGTGGAGTTTTTAACGGTTTTGTCCATTTGTCATAGAAAGTTGGTGTTTTAGCATCGAAAGAATCTCGGAATCTTATACTCGTAAAATTGGACATAGAAGAACAATGAAAAGTGTACACCGAGCATGTTTGATGGTGCGAAGTTGCTCAACTCTCTCTGTGGAGGAGTTTTTAACGATTTTGTCCATTTCTCATAGAAAGTTGGTGTTTTAGCATCGAAATAATCTCGGAAGCTTATACTCGTTAAATTTATCATAGAAGAACAATAAAAAGTGTACACCGAGCATTTTTTATGGGCCGAAGTTGCTCAACACTCTCTATTTGGGAGCTTTTAACGGTTTTGTCCATTTGTAATAGAAAGTTGGTGTTTTGGCATCGAAATAATCAACGAAGCTTATACTCGTAAAATTTGACATAGAAGAACAATAAAAAGTGTACATCGAGCGACTTTGATGGTCCGAAGTTGCTCAACTCTCTCTATTTGGAGGCTTTTAACGGTTTTGTCCATTTGTCATAGAAAGTTGGTGTTTTGGCATCGAAATAATCTCGGAAGCTTATACTCGTTAAATTTATCATACAAGAACAATAAAAAGTGTACACCGAGCATTTTTGATGGGCCGAAGTTGCTCAACTCTCTCTGTGGAAGAGCTTTTAACGATTTTGTTCATTTCTTATAGAGAGTTGGTGTTTTGGCATCAAAATAATCTCGGATGCTTATACTCGTAAAATTTGACATAGAAGAACAATAAAAAGTGTACACGGAGCAACTTTGATGGTCCGAAGTTGCTCAACTCTCTTTATGGTGGAGCTTTTAACGGTTTTCTCCATTTGTTATAGAAAGTTGGTCTTTTGGCATCGAAATAATCTCGGAAGCTTCTTTTCGTAAAATTTGACATTGAAGAACAATAAAAAGGGTACACCGAGCAACTTTGATATTCCGACGTTGCTCAACTCTCTGTATAGTGTTACTTTTAACGGTTATGTCCATTCATAATTGAAAGTTGTTGTTTTGACATCGAAATAATCTAGGATGCTTATACTCGTAAAATTAGACATAGAAAAACAATAAAAAGTGTACACCGAGCATGTTTGATGGTTCGAAGTTGCTCAACTCTTTCAGTGGAGGAGCTTTTAATGATTTTGTCAATTTCTCATAGAAAGTTGGTGTTTTGGCATTGAAATAATCTCGGATGCTTATACTCGTAAAATTTGACATAGAAGAATAATAAAAAGTGTACACGGAGCAACTTTGAAGGTCCGAAGTTGCTCTACTCTCTCTATGAAGAAGTTTTCAATGGTTTTGTCCATTTGTAATTGAAAGTTTTTGTTTTGACATCGAAATAATCTAGGATGCTTATACTCGTAAAATTGGACATAAAAGAACAATCAAAAGTGTACACCGAGCATGTTTGATGGTGCGAAGTTGCTCAACTCTCTCTGTGGAGGAGTTTTTAACGATTTTGTCCATTTCTCAAAGAAAGTTGGTGTTTTGGCATCGAAATAATCTCGGAAGCTTATACTCGTTAAATTTATCATAGAAGAACAATAAAAAGTGTACACCGAGCATTTTTGATGGGCCGAAGTTGCTCAACACTCTCTATTTGGGAGCTTTTAACGGTTTTGTCCATTTGTCGTAGAAAATTGATGTTTTCGCATCGAAATAATAACGGAAGCTTATACTCGTCAAATTGGACATAGAAGAACAATAAAAAGTGTACACTGAGCAACTTTGATGGTCCGATGTTGTTCAACTTTTTATATGGAGGAGCTTTTAATGGTTTTGTACATTTGTCATAGAAAGTTGGTGTTTTAGCATCGAAAGAATCTCGGAATCTTATACTCATAAAATTGGACATAGAAGAACAAGGAAAAGTGTACACCGAGCATGTTTGATGGTGCGAAGTTGCTCAACTCTCTCTGTGGAGGAGTTTTTAACGATTTTGTCCATTTCTCATAGAAAGTTGGTGTTTTGGCATCGAAATAATCTCGGAAGCTTATACTCGTTAAATTTATCATAGAAGAACAATAAAAAGTGTACACCGAGCATTTTTTATGGGCCGAAGTTGCTCAACACTCTCTATTTGGGAGCTTTTAACGGTTTTGTCCATTTGTAATAGGAAGTTGGTGTTTTGGCATCGAAATAATCAACGAAGCTTATACTCGTAAAATTTGACATAGAAGAACAATAAAAAGTGTACACCGAGCGACTTTGATGGTCCGAAGTTGCTGAACTCTCTCTATTTGGAGGCTTTTAACGGTTTTGTCCATTTGTCATAGAAAGTTGGTGTTTTGGCATCGAAATAATCTCGGAAGCTTATACTCGTTAAATTTATCATAGAAGAACAATAAAAAGTGTACACCGAGCATTTTTGATGGGCCGAAGTTGCTCAACTCTCTCTGTGGAAGAGGTTTTAACGATTTTGTTCATTTCTTATAGAGAGTTGGTGTTTTGGCATCAAAATAATCTCGGATGCCTATACTCGTAAAATTTGACATAGAAGAACAATAAAAAGTGTACACGGAGCAACTTTGATGGTCCGAAGTTGCTCAACTCTCTTTATGGTGGAGCTTTTAACGGTTTTCTCCATTTGTTATAGAAAGTTGGTCTTTTGGCATCGAAATAATCTCGGATTATATTCGTAAAATTTGACATTGAAGAACAATAAAAAGGGTACACCGAGCAACTTTGATATTCCGACGTTGCTCAACTCTCTGTATAGTGTTGCTTTTAACGGTTATGTCCATTCATAATTGAAAGTTGTTGTTTTGACATCGAAATAATCTAGGATGCTTATACTCGTAAAATTAGACATAGAAAAACAATAAAAAGTGTACACCGAGCATGTTTGATGGTCCGAAGTTGCTCAACTCTCTCAGTGGAGGAGCTTTTAATGATTTTGTCCATTTCTCATAAAAAGTTGGTGTTTTGGCATTGAAATAATCTCGGATGCTTATACTCGTAAAATTTGACATAGAAGAAAAATAAAAAGTGTACACGGAGCAACTTTGATGGTCCGAAGTTGCTCTACTCTCTCTATGAAGAAGTTTTCAATGGTTTCGTCCATTTGTAATTGAAAGTTTTTGTTTTGACATCAAAATAATCTAGGATGCTTATACTCGTAAAATTGGACATAGAAGAACAATCAAAAGTGTACACCGAGCATGTTTGATGGTGCGAAGTTGCTCAACTCTCTCTGTGGAGGAGTTTTTAACGATTTTGTCCATTTTCTCATAGAAAGTTGGTGTTTTGGCATCGAAATAATCTCGGAAGCTTATACTCATTAAATTTATCATAGAAGAACAATAAAAAGTGTACACCGAGCATTTTTGATGGGCCAAAGTTGCTCAACACTCTCTATTTGGGAGCTTTTAACGGTTTTGTCCATTTGTAATAGAAAGTTGGTGTTTTGGCATCGAAATAATCAACGAAGCTTATACTCGTAAAATTTGACATAGAAGAACAATAAAAATTGTACACCGAGCAACTTTGATGGTCCGAAGTTGCTCAACTCTCTCTATTTGGAGGCTTTTAACGGTTTTGTCCATTTGTCATAGAAAGTTGGTGTTTTGGCATCGAAATAATCTCGGAAGCTTATACTCGTTAAATTTATCATAGAAAAACAATAAAAAGTGTACACCGAGCATTTTTTATGGGCCGAAGTTGCTCAACTCTCTCTGTGGAAGAGCTTTTAACGATTTTGTTCATTTCTCATAGAGAGTTGGTGTTTTGGCATCGAAATAATCTCGGATGCTTATACTCGTAAAATTTGACATAGAAGAACAATAAAAAGTATACACGGAGCAACTTTGATGGACTGAAGTTGCTCAACTCTCTTTATGGTGGAGCTTTTAACGGTTTTGTCCATTTGTCATAGAAAGTTGGTCTTTTGGCATCGAAATAATCTCGGAAGCTTATATTCGTAAAATTTGACATAGAAGAACAATAAAAAGGGTACACCGAGCAACTTTGATATTCCGACGTTGCTCAACTCTCTGTATAGTGTTGCTTTTAACGGTTATGTCCATTCATAATTGAAAGTTGTCGTTTTGACATCGAAATAATCTAGGATGCTTATACTCGAAAAATTAGACATAGAAAAACAATAAAAAGTGTACACCGAGCATGTTTGATGGTCCGAAGTTGCTCAACTTTCTCAGTGGAGGAGCTTTTAATGATTTTGTCAATTTCTCATAGAAAGTTGGTGTTTTGGCATTGAAATAATCTCGGATGCTTATACTCGTAAAATTTGACATAGAAGAATAATAAAAAGTGTACACGGAGCAACTTTGATGGTCCGAAGTTGCTCTACTCTCTCTATGAAGAAGTTTTCAATGGTTTTGTCCATTTGTAATTGAAAGTTTTTGTTTTGACATCGAAATAATCTAGGATGCTTATACTCGTAAAATTGGATATAGAAGAACAATCAAAAGTGTACACCGAGCATGTTTGATGGTGCGAAGTTGCTCAACTCTCTCTGTGGAGGAGTTTTTAACGATTTTGTCCATTTTCTCATAGAAAGTTGGTGTTTTGGTATCGAAATAATCTCGGAAGCTTATACTCGTTAAATTTATCATAGAAGAACAATAAAAAGTGTACACCGAGCATTTTTGATGGGCCGAAGTTGCTCAACACTCTCTATTTGGGAGCTTTTAACGGTTTTGTTCATTTGTAATAGAAAGTTGGTGTTTTGGCATCGAAATAATCAACGAAGCTTATACTCGTAAAATTTGACATAGAAGAACAATAAAAAGTGTACATCGAGCGACTTTGATTGTCCGAAGTTGCTCAACTCTCTCTATTGAGATGCTTTTAACGGTTTTGTCCATTTTTCATAGAAAGTTGGTGTTTTGGCATCGAAATAATCTCGGAAGCTTATACTCGTTAAATTTATCATAGAAAGACAATAAAAAGTGTACACCGAGCATTTTTTATGGGCCGAAGTTGCTCAACACTCTCTATTTGGGAGCTTTTAACGGTTTTGTCCATTTGTAATAGAAAGTTGGTGTTTTGGCATCGAAATAATCAACGAAGCTTATACTCGTAAAATTGGACATAGAAGAACAATGAAAAGTGTACACCGAGCATGGTTGATGGTGCGAAGTTGCTCAACTCTCTCTGTGGAGGAGTTTTTAACGATTTTGTCCATTTTCTCATAGAAAGTTGGTGTTTTGGCATCAAAATAATCTTGGAAGCTTTTACTCGTTAAATTTATCATAGAAGAACAATAAAAAGTGTACACCGAGCATTTTTGATGGGCCGAAGTTGCTCAACACTCTCTATTTGGGAGCTTTTAACGGTTTTGTCCATTTGTAATAGAAAGTTGGTGTTTTGGCATCGAAATAATCAACGAAGCTTATACTCGTAAAATTTGACATAGAAGAACAATAAAAAGTGTACACCGAGCCACTTTGATGGTCCGAAGTTGCTCAACTCTCTCTATTTGGAGGCTTTTAACGGTTTTGTCCATTTTTCATAGAAAGTTGGTGTTTTGGCATCGAAATAATCTCGGAAGCTTATACTCGTTAAATTTATCATAGAAGAACAATAAAAAGTGTACATCGAGCATTTTTTATGGGCCGAAGTTGCTCAACTCTCTCTGTGGAAGAGCTTTTAACGATTTTGTTCATTTCTCATAGAGAGTTGTGTTTTGGCATCGAAATAATCTCGGCAGCTTATACTCGTAAAATTTGACATAGGAGAACAATAAAAAGTGTACACGGAGCAACTTTGATAGTCCGAAGTTGTTCAACTCTCATTATGGAGGTGCTTTTAACGGTTTTGTCCATTTGTCACAGAAAGTTGGTGTTTTGGCATCGAAATAATCTTGGAAGCTTATACTCGTTAAATTTGTCATAGAAGAACAATAAAAAGAGTACACCGAGCAACTTTGATGGTCCGAAGTTGCACAACTCTCTCTATGGAGGAGCTTTTAACGGTTTTATTTATTTGTCATAGAAAGTTGGTGTTTTGGCATCGAAATAATCTCGGAAGCTTATACTCGAAGAATTTAACATAGAAGAACAATAAAAAGTGTACACTGAGCAACTTTGATGGTCCGAAGTTGCTCAACTCTCTCTATTTAGGAGCTTTTAACGGTTTTGTCCATTTTTAATAGAAAGTTGTTATTTTGGAATCGAAATAATCTACGAAGCTTATACTCGTAAAATTTGACATAGAAGAACAATAAAAAGTGTACACCGAGCAACTTTCATGGTCCGAAGTTGCTCAACTCTCTCTATTTGGGAGCTTTTAATGGTTTTGTCCATTTGTCGTAGAAAGTTGATTTTTTCGAATCGAAATAATAACGGAAGCTTATACTGGTCAAATTGGACATAGAAGAACAATAAAAAGTGTACACCGAGCAACTTTGATGGTCCGAAGTTGCTCAACTCTCTCTATTTGGAGGCTTTTAACGGTTTTGTCCATTTGTCATAGAAAGTTGGTGTTTTGGCATCGAAATAATCTCGGAAGCTTATACTCGTTAAATTTATCATAGAAGAACAATAAAAAGTGTACATCGAGCATTTTTGATGGGCCGAAGTTGCTCAACTCTCTCTGTGGAAGAGCTTTTAATGATTTTGTTCATTTCTCATAGAGAGTTGGTGTTTTGGCATCGAAATAATCTCGGATGCTTATACTCGTAAAATTTGACATAGAAGAACAATAAAAAGTGTACACGGAGCAACTTTTATGGTCTGAAGTTGCTCAACTCTCTTTATGGTTGAGCTTTTAACGGTTTTGTCCATTTGTTATAGAAAGTTGGTCTTTTGGCATCGAAATAATCTCGGAAGCTTATATTCGTAAAATTTGACATAGAAGAACAATAAAAAGGGTACACCGAGCAACTTTGATATTCCGACGTTGCTCAACTCTCTGTATAGTGTTGCTTTTAACGGTTATGTCCATTCATAATTGAAAGTTGTCGTTTTGACATCGAAATAATCTAGGATGCTTATACTCGTAAAATTAGACATAGAAAAACAATAAAAAGTGTACACCGAGCATGTTTGATGGTCCGAAGTTGCTCAACTCTCTCAGTGGAGGAGCTTTTAATGATTTTGTCCATTTCTCATAGAAAGTTGGTGTTTTGGCATCGAAATAATCTCGGAAGTTTATACTCGTTAAATTTGTCATAGAAGAACAATAAAAAAAGAACACCGAGCAACTTTGATGGTCCGAAGTTGCACAACTCTCTCTATGGAGGAGCTTTTAACGGTTTTATTTATTTGTCATAGAAAGTTGGTGTTTTGACATCGAAATAATCTCGGAAGCTTCTACTCGAAGAATTTAACATAGAAGAACAATAAAAAGTGTACACAGAGCAACTTTGATGGTCCGAAGTTGCTCAACTCTCTCTATTTAGGAGCTTTTAACGGTTTTGTCCATTTGTAATAGAAAGTTGTTATTTTGGCATCGAAATAATCTACGAAGCTTATACTCGTAAAATTTGACATAGAAGAACAATAAAAAGTGTACACCGAGCAACTTTGATGGTCCGAAGTTGCTCAACTCTCTCTATTTGGGAGCTTTTAACGGTTTTGTCCAATTGTCGTAGAAAGTTGATGTTTTCGCATTGAAATAATAACGGAAGCTTATACTCGTCAAATTGGACATAGAAGAACAATAAAAAGTGTACACCGAGCAACTTTGATGGTCCGAAGTTGCTCAACTTTTTATATGGAGGAGCTTTTAACGGTTTTGTCCATTTGTCATAGAAAGTAGGTGTTTTAGCATCGAAAGAATCTCGGAATCTTATACTCGTAAAATTGGACACAGAAGAATAATGAAAAGTGTACACAGAGCATGTTTGATGGTGCGAAGTTGCTCAACTCTCTCTGTGGAGGAGTTTTTAACGATTTTGTCCATTTCTCATAGAAAGTTGGTGTTTTGGCATCGAAATAATCTCGCAAGCTTATACTCGTTAAATTTATCATAGAAGAACAATAAAAAGTGTACACCGAGCATTTTTGATGGGCCGAAGTTGCTCAACACTCTCTATTTGGGAGCTTTTAACGGTTTTGTCCATTTGTAATAGAAAGTTGGTGTTTTGGCATCGAAATAATCAACGAAGCTTATACTCGTAAAATTGGACATATAAGAACAATGAAAAGTGTATACCGAGCATGGTTGATGGTGCGAAGTTGCTCAACTCTCTCTGTGGAGGAGTTTTTAACGATTTTGTCCATTTTCTCATAGAAAGTTGGTGTTTTGGCATCGAAATAATCTCGGAAGCTTATACTCGTTAAATTTATCATAGAAGAACAATAAAAAGTGTACACCGAGCATTTTTGATGGGCCGAAGTTGCTCAACACTCTCTATTTGGGAGCTTTTAACGGTTTTGTCCATTTGTAATAGAAAGTTGGTGTTTTGGCATCGAAATAATCAACGAAGCTTATACTCGTAAAATTTGACATAGAAGAACAATAAAAAGTGTACACCGAGCCACTTTGATGGTCCGAAGTTGCTCAAAACTCTCTATTTGGAGGCTTTTAACAGTTTTGTCCATTTTTCATAGAAAGTTGGTGTTTTGGCATCGAAATAATCTCGGAAGCTTATACTCGTTAAATTTATCATAGAAGAACAATAAAAAGTGTACATCGAGCATTTTTGATGGGCCGAAGTTGCTCAACTCTCTCTGTGGAAGAGCTTGTAACGATTTTTGTTCATTTCTCATAGAGAGTTGTGTTTTGGCATCGAAATAATCTCGGATGCTTATACTCGTAAAATTTGACATAGGAGAACAATAAAAAGTGTACACGGAGCAACTTTGATAGTCCGAAGTTGTTCAACTCTCATTATGGAGGTGCTTTTAACGGTTTTGTCCATTTGTCACAGAAAGTTGGTGTTTTGGCATCGAAATAATCTCGGAAGCTTATACTCGTTAAATTTGTCATAGAAGAACAATAAAAAGAGTACACCGAGCAACTTTGATGGTCCGAAGTTGCACAACTCTCTCTATGGAGGAGCTTTTAACGGTTTTATTTATTTGTCATAGAAAGTTGGTCTTTTGGCATCGAAATAATCTCGGAAGCTTATACTCGAAGAATTTAACATAGAAGAACAATAAAAAGTGTACACTGAGCAACTTTGATGGTCCGAAGTTGCTCAACTCTCTCTATTTAGGAGCTTTTAACGGTTTTGTCCATTTTTAATAGAAAGTTGTTATTTTGGAATCGAAATAATCTACGAAGCTTATACTCGTAAAATTTGACATAGAAGAACAATAAAAAGTGTACACCGAGCAACTTTCATGGTCCGAAGTTGCTCAACTCTCTCTATTTGGGAGCTTTTAACGGTTTTGTCCATTTGTCGTAGAAAGTTGATGTTTTCGAATCGAAATAATAACGGAAGCTTATACTGGTCAAATTGGACATAGAAGAACAATAAAAAGTGAACACCGAGCAACTTTGATGGTCCGAAGTTGCTCAACTCTCTCTATTTGGAGGATTTTAACGGTTTTGTCCATTTGTCATAGAAAGTTGGTGTTTTGGCATCGAAATAATCTCGGAAGCTTATACTCGTTAAATTTATCATAGAAGAACAATAAAAAGTGTACATCGAGCATTTTTGATGGGCCGAAGTTGCTCAACTCTCTCTGTGGAAGAGCTTTTAATGATTTTGTTCATTTCTCATAGAGAGTTGGTGTTTTGGCATCGAAATAATCTCGGATGCTTATACTCGTAAAATTTGACATAGAAGAACAATAAAAAGGGTACACCGAGCAACTTTGATATTCCGACGTTGCTCAACTCTCTGTATAGTGTTGCTTTTAACGGTTATGTCCATTCATAATTGAAAGTTGTCGTTTTGACATCGAAATAATCTAGGATGCTTATACTCGTAAAATTAGACATAGAAAAACAATAAAAAGTGTACACCGAGCATGTTTGATGGTCCGAAGTTGCTCAACTCTCTCAGTGGAGGAGCTTTTAATGATTTTGTCCATTTCTCATAGAAAGTTGGTGTTTTGGCATCGAAATAATCTCGGAAGTTTATACTCGTTAAATTTGTCATAGAAGAACAATAAAAAAAGAACACCGAGCAACTTTGATGGTCCGAAGTTGCACGACTCTCTCTATGGAGGAGCTTTTAACGGTTTTATTTATTTGTCATAGAAAGTTGGTGTTTTGACATCGAAATAATCTCGGAAGCTTCTACTCGAAGAATTTAACATAGAAGAACAATAAAAAGTGTACACAGAGCAACTTTGATGGTCCGAAGTTGCTCAACTCTCTCTATTTAGGAGCTTTTAACGGTTTTGTCCATTTGTAATAGAAAGTTGTTATTTTGGCATCGAAATAATCTACGAAGCTTATACTCGTAAAATTTGACATAGAAGAACAATAAAAAGTGTACACCGAGCAACTTTGATGGTCCGAAGTTGCTCAACTCTCTCTACTTGGGAGCTTTTAACGGTTTTGTCCAATTGTCGTAGAAAGTTGATGTTTTCGCATTGAAATAATAACGGAAGCTTATACTCGTCAAATTGGACATAGAAGAACAATAAAAAGTGTACACCGAGCAACTTTGATGGTCCGAAGTTGCTCAACTTTTTATATGGAGGAGCTTTTAACGGTTTTGCCCATTTGTCATAGAAAGTTGGTGTTTTAGCATCGAAAGAATCTCGGAATCTTATACTCGTAAAATTGGACACAGAAGAATAATGAAAAGTGTACACAGAGCATGTTTGATGGTGCGAAATTGCTCAACTCTCTCTGTGGAGGAGTTTTTAACGATTTTGTCCATTTCTCATAGAAAGTTCGTGTTTTGGCATCGAAATAATCTCGGAAGCTTATACTCGTTAAATTTATCATAGAAGAACAATAAAAAGTGTACACCGAGCATTTTTGATGGGCCGAAGTTGCTCAACACTCTCTATTTGGGAGCTTTTAACGGTTTTGTCCATTTGTAATAGAAAGTTGGTGTTTTGGCATCGAAATAATCAACGAAGCTTATACTCGTAAAATTGGACATAGAAGAACAATGAAAAGTGTACACCGAGCATGGTTGATGGTGCGAAGTTGCTCAACTCTCTCTGTGGAGGAGTTTTTAACGATTTTATCCATTTTCTCATAGAAAGTTGGTGTTTTGGCATCGAAATAATCTCGGAAGCTTATACTCGTTAAATTTATCATAGAAGAACAATAAAAAGTGTACACCGAGCATTTTTGATGGGCCGAAGTTGCTCAACACTCTCTATTTGGGAGCTTTTAACGGTTTTGTCCATTTGTAATAGAAAGTTGGTGTTTTGGCATCGAAATAATCAACGAAGCTTATACTCGTAAAATTTGACATAGAAGAACAATAAAAAGTGTACACCGAGCCATTTTGATGGTCCGAAGTTGCTCAACTCTCTCTATTTGGAGGCTTTTAACGGTTTTGTCCATTTTTCATAGAAAGTTGGTGTTTTGACATCGAAATAATCTCGGAAGCTTATACTCGTTAAATTTATCATAGAAGAACAATAAAAAGTGTACATCGAGCATTTTTGATGGGCCGAAGTTGCTCAACTCTCTCTGTGGAAGAGCTTTTAACGATTTTGTTCATTTCTCATAGAGAGTTGTGTTTTGGCATCGAAATAATCTCAGATGCTTATACTCGTAAAATTTGACATAGGAGAACAATAAAAAGTGTACACGGAGCAACTTTGATAGTCCGAAGTTGTTCAACTCTCATTATGGAGGTGCTTTTAACGGTTTTGTCCATTTGTCACAGAAAGTTGGTGTTTTGGCATCGAAATAATCTCGGAAGCTTATACTCATTAAATTTGTCATAGAAGAACAATAAAAAGAGTACACCGAGCAACTTTGATGGTCCGAAGTTGCACAACTCTCTCTATGGAGGAGCTTTTAACGGTTTTATTTATTTGTCATAGAAAGTTGGTGTTTTGGCATCGAAATAATCTCGGAGGCTTTTAACGGTTTTTTCCATTTGTCATAGAAAGTTGGTGTTTTGGCATCGAAATAATCTCGGAAGCTTATACTCGTTAAATTTATCATAGAAGAAGAATAAAAAGTGTACATCGAGCATTTTTGATGGGCCGAAGTTGCTCAACTCTCTCTGTGGAAGAGCTTTTCATGATTTTATTCATTTCTCATAGAGAGTTGGTGTTTTGGCATCGAAATAATCTCGGATGTTTATACTCGTAAAATTTGACATAGAAGAACAATAAAAAGTGTACACGGAGCAACTTTGATGGTCTGAAGTTGCTCAACTCTCTTTATGGTTGAGCTTTTAACGGTTTTGTCCATTTGTTATAGAAAGTTGGTCTTTTGGCATCGAAATATTCTCGGAAGCTTATATTCGTAAAATTTGACATAGAAGAACAATAAAAAGGGTACACCGAGCAACTTTGATATTCCGACGTTGCTCAACTCTCTGTATAGTGTTGCTTTTAACGGTTATGTCCATTCATAATTGAAAGTTGTCGTTTTGACATCGAAATAATCTAGGATGCTTATACTCGTAAAATTAGACATAGAAAAACAATAAAAAGTGTACACCGAGCATGTTTGATGGTCCGAAGTTGCTCAACTCTCTCAGTGGAGGAGCTTTTAATGATTTTGTCCATTTCTCATAGAAAGTTGGTGTTTTGGCATCGAAATAATCAACGAAGCTTATACTCGTAAAATTTGACATAGAAGAACAATAAAAAGTGTACACCGAGCAACTTTGATGGTCCGAAGTTTCTCAACTCTCTCTATTTGGAGGTTTTTAACGGTTTTGTCCATTTGTCATAGAAAGTTGGTGTTTTGGCATCGAAATAATCTCGGAAGCTTATACTCGTTAAATATATCATTGAAAAACAATAAAAAGTGTACACCGAGCATTTTTGATGGGCCGAAGTTGCTCAACTCTCTCTGTGGAAGAGCTTTTAACGATTTTGTTCATTTCTCATAGAGAGTTGTGTTTTGGCATCGAAATAATCTCGGATGCTTATACTCGTAAAATTTGACATAGAAGAACAATAAAAAGTGTACACGGAGCAACTTTGATAGTCCGAAGTTGTTCAACTCTCATTATGGAGCTGCTTTTAACGGTTTTGTCCATTTGTCACAGAAAGTTGATGTTTTGGCATCGAAATAATCTCGGAAGCTTATACTCGTTAAATTTGTCATAGAAGAACAATAAAAAGAGTACACCGAGCAACTTTGATGGTCCGAAGTTGCACAACTCTCTCTATGGGGGAGCTTTTAACGGTTTTATTTATTTGTCATAGAAAGTTGGTGTTTTGGCATCGAAATAATCTCGGAAGCTTATACTCGAAGAATTTAACATAGAAGAACAATAAAAAGTGTACACTGAGCAAGTTTGATGGTCCGAAGTTGCTCAACACTCTCTATTTGGGAGCTTTTAACGGTTTTGTCCATTTGTAATAGAAAGTTGGTGTTTTGGCATCGAAATAATCAACGAAGCTTATACTCATAAAATTGGACATAGAAGAACAATGAAAAGTGCACACCGAGCATGGTTGATGGTGCGAAGTTGCTCAACTCTCTCTGTGGAGGAGTTTTTAAAGATTTTGTCCATTTTCTCATAGAAAGTTGGTGTTTTGGCATCGAAATAATCTCGGAAGCTTATACTCGTTAAATTTATCATAGAAGAACAATAAAAAGTGTACAACGAGCATTTTTGATGGGCCGAAGTTGCTCAACACTCTCTATTTGGGAGCTTTTAACGGTTTTGTCCATTTGTAATAGAAAGTTGGTGTTTTGCTATCGAAATAATCAGCGAAGCTTATACTCGTAATATTTGACATAGAAGAACAATAAAAAGTGTACACCGAGCCACTTTGATGGTCCAAAGTTGCTCAACTCTCTCTATTTGGAGGCTTTTAACGGTTTTGTCCATTTGTCATAGAAAGTTGGTGTTTTGGCATCGAAATAATCTCGGAAGCTTATACTCGTTAAATTTATCATAGAAGAACAATAAAAAGTGTACACCGAGCATTTTTGATGGGCCGAAGTTGCTCAACACTCTCTATTTGGGAGCTTTTAACGGTTTTGTCCATTTGTAATAGAAAGTTGGTGTTTTGGCATCGAAATAATCAACGAAGCTTATACTCGTAAAATTTGACATAGAAGAACAATAAAAAGTGTACACCGAGCCACTTTGATGGTCCGAAGTTGCTCAACTCTCTCTATTTGGAGGCTTTTAACGGTTTTGTCCATTTGTCATAGAAAGTTGGTGTTTTGGCATCGAAATAATCTCGGAAGCTTATACTCGTTAAATTTATCATAGAAGAACAATAAAAAGTGTACACCGAGCATTTTTGATGGGCTGAAGTTGCTCAACTCTCTCTGTGGAAGAGCTTTTAACGATTTTGTTCATTTCTCATAGAGAGTTGGTGTTTTGGCATCGAAATAATCTCGGATGCTTATACTCGTAAAATTTGACATAGAAGAACAATAAAAAGTGTACACGGAGCAACTTTGATGGTCTGAAGTTGCTCAACTCTCTTTATGGTGGAGCTTTTAACGGTTTTGTCCATTTGTTATAGAAAGTTGGTCTTTTGGCATCGAAATAATCTCGGAAGCTTATATTCGTAAAATTTGACATAGAAGAACAGTAAAAAGGGTACACCGAGCAACTTTGATATTCCGACGTTGCTCAACTCTCTGTATAGTGTTGCTTTTAACGGTTATGTCCACTCATAATTGAAAGTTGTCGTTTTGACATCGAAATAATCTAGGATGCTTATACTCGTAAAATTAGACATAGAAAAATAATAAAAAGTGTACACCGAGCATGTTTGATGGCCGAAGTTCTCAACTCTCTCAGTGGAGGAGCTTTTAATGATTTTGTCCATTTCTCATAGAAAGTTGGTGTTTTGGCATTGAAATAATCTCGGATGCTTATACTCGTAAAATTTGACATAGAAGAATAATAAAAAGTGTACACGGAGCAACTTTGATGGTCTGAAGTTGCTCTACTCTCTCTATGAAGAAGTTTTCAATGGTTTTGTCCATTTGTAATTGAAAGTTTTTGTTTTGACATCGAAATAATCTAGGATGTTTATACAAGTAAAATTGGACATAGAAGAACAATGAAAAGTGTACACCGAGCGTGTTTGATGGTGCGAAGTTGCTCAACTCTCTCTTTGGAGGAGTTTTTAACGATTTTGTCCATTTTCTCATAGAAAGTTGGTGTTTTGGCATCGAAATAATCTCGGAAGCTTATACTCGTTAAATTTATCATAGAAGAACAATAAAAAGTGTACACCGAGCATTTTTGATGGGCCAAAGTTGCTCAACACTCTCTATTTGGGAGCTTTTAACGGTTTTGTCCATTTGTAATAGAAAGTTGGTGTTTTGGCATCGAAATAATCAACGAAGCTTATACTCGTAAAATTTGACATAGAAGAACAATAAAAAGTGTACACCGAGCAACTTTGATGGTCCGAAGTTTCTCAACTCTCTCTATTTGGAGGCTTTTAACGGTTTTGTCCATTTGTCATAGAAAGTTGGTGTTTTGGCATCGAAATAATCTCGGAAGCTTATACTCGTTAAATATATCATAGAAAAACAATAAAAAGTGTACACCGAGCATTTTTGATGGGCCGAAGTTGCTCAACTCTCTCTGTGGAAGAGCTTTTAACGATTTTGTTCATTTCTCATAGAGAGTTGTGTTTTGGCATCGAAATAATCTCGGATGCTTATACTCGTAAAATTTGACATAGAAGAACAATAAAAAGTGTACACGGAGCAACTTTGATAGTCCGAAGTTGTTCAACTCTCATTATGGAGGTGCTTTTAACGGTTTTGTCCATTTGTCACAGAAAGTTGGTGTTTTGGCATCGAAATAATCTCGGAAGCTTATACTCGTTAAATTTGTCATAGAAGAACAATAAAAAGAGTACACCGAGCAACTTTGATCGTCCGAAGTTGCACAACTCTCTCTATGGAGGAGCTTTTAACGGTTTTATTTATTTGTCATAGAAAGTTGGTGTTTTGGCATCAAAATAATCTCGGAAGCTTATACTCGAAGAATTTAACATAGAAGAACAATAAAAAGTGTACACTGAGCAAGTTTGATGGTCCGAAGTTTCTCAACACTCTCTATTTGGGAGCTTTTAACGGTTTTGTCCATTTGTAATAGAAAGTAGGTGTTTTGGCATCGAAATAATCAACGAAGCTTATACTCGTAAAATTTGACATAGAAGAACAATAAAAAGTGTACACCGAGCGACTTTGATGGTCCGAAGTTGCTGAACTCTCTCTATTTGGAGGCTTTTAACGGTTTTGTCCATTTGTCATAGAAAGTTGGTGTTTTGGCATCGAAATAATCTCGGAAGCTTATACTCGTTAAATTTATCATAGAAGAACAATAAAAAGTGTACACCGAGCATTTTTGATGGGCCGAAGTTGCTCAATTCTCTCTGTGGAAGAGCTTTTAACGATTTTGTTCATTTCTTATAGAGAGTTGTTGTTTTGGCATCAAAATAATCTCGGATGCTTATACTCGTAAAATTTGACATAGAAGAACAATAAAAAGTGTACACGGAGCAACTTCGATGGTCCGAAGTTGCTCAACTCTCTTTATGGTGGAGCTTTTAACGGTTTTGTCCATTTTTAATAGAAAGTTGTTATTTTGGAATCGAAATAATCTACGAAGCTTATACTCGTAAAATTTGACATAGTAGAACAATAAAAAGTGTACACCGAGCAACTTTCATGGTCCGAAGTTGCTCAACTCTCTCTATTTGGGAGCTTTTAACGGTTTTGTCCATTTGTCGTAGAAAGTTGATGTTTTCGCATCGAAATAATAACGGAAGCTTATACTGGTCAAATTGGACATTGAAGAACAATAAAAAGTGTACACCTAGCAACTTTGATGGTCCGAAGTTGCTCAACTCTCTCTATTTGGAGGCTTTTAACGGTTTTGTCCATTTGTCATAGAAAGTTGGTGTTTTGGCATCGAAATAATCTCGGAAGCTTATACTCGTTAAATTTATCATAGAAGAACAATAAAAAGTGTACATCGAGCATTTTTTATGGGCCGAAGTTGCTCAACTCTCTCTGTGGAAGAGCTTTTAACGATTTTGTTCATTTCTCATAGAGAGTTGGTGTTTTGGCATCGAAATAATCTCGGATGCTTATACTCGTAAAATTTGACATAGAAGAACAATAAAAAGTGTACACGGAGCAACTTTGATGGTCTGAAGTTGCTCAACTCTCTTTATGGCGGAGCTTTTAACGGTTTTGTCCATTTGTTATAGAAAGTTGGTCTTTTGGCATCGAAATAATCTCGGAAGCTTATATTCGTAAAATTTGACATAGAAGAACAGTAAAAAGGGTACACCGAGCAACTTTGATATTCCGACGTTGCTCAACTCTCTGTATAGTGTTGCTTTTAACGGTTATGTCCACTCATAATTGAAAGTTGTCGTTTTGACATCGAAATAATCTAGGATGCTTATACTCGTAAAATTAGACATAGAAAAACAATAAAAAGTGTACACCGAGCATGTTTGATGGTCCGAAGTTGCTCAACTCTCTCAGTGGAGGAGCTTTTAATGATTTTGTCCATTTCTCATAGAAAGTTGGTGTTTTGGCATTGAAATAATCTCGGATGCTTATACTCGTAAAATTTGACATAGAAGAATAATAAAAAGTGTACACGGAGCAACTTTGATGGTCCGAAGTTGCTCTACTCTCTCTATGAAGAAGTTTTCAATGGTTTTGTCCATTTGTAATGGAAAGTTTTTCTTTTGACATCGAAATAATCTAGGATGCTTATACTCGTAAAATTGGACATAGAAGAACAATGAAAAGTGTACACCGAGCATGTTTGATGGTGCGAAGTTGCTCAACTCTCTCTTTGGAGGAGTTTTTAACGATTTTGTCCATTTTCTCATAGAAAGTTGGTGTTTTGGCATCGAAATAATCTCGGAAGCTTATACTCGTTAAATTTATCATAGAAGAACAATAAAAAGTGTACACCGAGCATTTTTGATGGGCCGAAGTTGCTCAACACTCTCTATTTGGGAGCTTTTAACGGTTTTGTTCATTTGTAATAGAAAGTTGGTGTTTTGGCATCGAAATAATCAACGAAGCTTATACTCGTAAAATTTGACATAGAAGAACAATAAAAAGTGTACAACGAGCAACTTTGATGGTCCGAAGTTGCTCAACTCTCTCTATTGAGATGCTTTTAACGGTTTTGTCCATTTTTCATAGAAAGTTGGTGTTTTGGCATCGAAATAATCTCGGAAGCTTATACTCGTTGAATTTATCATAGAAAAACAATAAAAAGTGTACACCGAGCATTTTTTATGGGCCGAAGTTGCTCAACTCTCTCTGTGGAAGAGCTTTTAACGATTTTGTTCATTTCTCATAGAGAGTTGTGTTTTGGCATCGAAATAATCTCGGATGCTTATACTCGTAAAATTTGACATAGAAGAACAATAAAAGGTGTACACGGAGCAACTTTGATAGTCCGAAGTTGTTCAACTCTCATTATGGAGGTGCTTTTAA
Organism: Euonymus europaeus; assembly: GCA_963580455.1. NCBI lineage: Eukaryota > Viridiplantae > Streptophyta > Magnoliopsida > Celastrales > Celastraceae > Euonymus > Euonymus europaeus. Next base: position 8,222,652 of record OY756965.1, read on the forward strand.
CGGTTTTGTCCATTTGTCACAGAAAGTTGGTGTTTTGGCATCGAAATAATCTCGGAAGCTTATACTCGTAAAATTTGACATAGAAGAACAATAAAAAGTGTACACGGAGCAACTTTGATGGTCTGAAGTTGCTCAACTCTCTTTATGGTGGAGCTTTTAACGGTTTTGTCCATTTGTCATAGAAAGTTGGTCTTTTGGCATCGAAATAATCTCGGAAGCTTATATTCGTAAAATTTGACATAGAAGAACAATAAAAAGGGTACACCGAGCAACTTTGATATTCCGACGTTGCTCAACTCTCTGTATAGTGTTGCTTTTAACGGTTATGTCCATTCATAATTGAAAGTTGTCGTTTTGACATCGAAATAATCTAGGATGCTAATACTCGAAAAATTAGACATAGAAAAACAATAAAAAGTGTACACCGAGCATGTTTGATGGTCCGAAGTTGCTCAACTTTCTCAGTGGAGGAGCTTTTAATGATTTTGTCCATTTCTCATAGAAAGTTGGTGTTTTGGCATTGAAATAATCTCGGATGCTTATACTCGTAAAATTTGACATAGAAGAATAATAAAAAGTGTACACGGAGCAACTTTGATGGTCCGAAGTTGCTCTACTCTCTATATGAAGAAGTTTTCAATGGTTTTGTCCATTTGTAATTGAAAGTTTTTGTTTTGACATCGAAATAATCTAGGATGCTTATACTCGTAAAATTGGACATAGAAGAACAATCAAAAGTGTACACCGAGCATGTTTGATGGTGCGAAGTTGCTCAACTCTCTCTGTGGAGGAGTTTTTAACGATTTTGTCCATTTTCTCATAGAAAGTTGGTGTTTTGGTATCGAAATAATCTCGGAAGCTTATACTCGTTAAATTTATCATAGAAGAACAATAAAAAGTGTACACCGAGCATTTTTGATGGGCCGAAGTTGCTCAACACTCTCTATTTGGGAGCTTTTAACGGTTTTGTTCATTTGTAATAGAAAGTTGGTGTTTTGGCATCGAAATAATCAACGAAGCTTATACTCGTAAAATTTGACATAGAAGAACAATAAAAAGTGTACACCGAGCACCTTTGATGGTCCGAAGTTGCTCAACTCTCTCTATTGAGATGCTTTTAACGGTTTTGTCCATTTTTCATAGAAAGTTGGTGTTTTGGCATCGAAATAATCTCGGAAGCTTATACTCGTTAAATTTATCATAGAAAAACAATAAAAAGTGTACACCGAGCATTTTTTATGGGCCGAAGTTGCTCAACTCTCTCTGTGAAAGAGCTTTTAACGATTTTGTTCATTTCTCATAGAGAGTTGGTGTTTTGGCATCGAAATAATCTCGGATGCTTATACTCGTAAAATTTGACATAGAAGAACAATAAAAAGTGTACACGGAGCAACGTTGATGGTCCGAAGTTGTTCAACTCTCATTATGGAGGTGCTTTTAACGGTTTTGTCCATTTGTCATAGAAAGTTGGTGTTTTGGCATCAAAATAATCTCGGAAGTTTATACTCGTTAAATTTGTCATAGAAGAACAATAAAAAAAGAACACCAAGCAACTTTGATGGTCCGAAGTTGCACAACTCTCTCTATGGAGGAGCTTTTAACGGTTTTATTTATTTGTCATAGAAAGTTGGGGTTTTGACATCGAAATAATCTCGGAAGTTTCTACTCGAAGAATTTAACATAGAAGAACAATAAAAAGTGTACACAGAGCAACTTTGATGGTCCGAAGTTGCTCAACTCTCTCTATTTAGGAGCTTTTAACGGTTTTGTCCATTTGTAATAGAAAGTTGTTATTTTAGCATCGAAATAATCTACGAAGCTTATACTCGTAAAATTTGACATAGAAGAACAATAAAAAGTGTACACCGAGCAACTTTGATGGTCCGAAGTTGCTCAACTCTCTCTATTTGGGAGCTTTTAACGGTTTTGTCCAATTGTCGTAGAAAGTTGATGTTTTCGAATTGAAATAATAACGGAAGCTTATACTCGTCAAATTTATCATAGAAGAACAATAAAAAGTGTACATCGAGCATTTTTGATGGGCCGAAGTTGCTCAACTCTCTCTGTGGAAGAGCTTTTAACGATTTTGTTCATTTCTCATAGAGAGTTGTGTTTTGGCATCGAAATAATCACGGATGCTTATACTAGTAAAATTTGACATAGGAGAACAATAAAAAGTGTACACGGAGCAACTTTGATAGTCCGAAGTTGTTCAACTCTCATTATGGAGGTGCTTTTAACGGTTTTGTCCATTTGTCACAGAAAGTTGGTGTTTTGGCATCGAAATAATCTCGGAAGCTTATACTCGTTAAATTTGTCATAGAAGAACAATAAAAAGAGTACACCGAGCAAGTTTGATGGTCCCAAGTTGCACAACTCTCTCTATGGAGGAGCTTTTAACGGTTTTATTTATTTGTCATAGAAAGTTGGTGTTTTGGCATCGAAATAATCTCGGAAGCTTATACTCGTTAAATTTATCATAGAAGAACAATAAAAAGTGTACATCGAGCATTTTTGATGGGCCGAAGTTGCTCAACTCTCTCTGTGGAAGAGCTTTTAACGATTTTGTTCATTTCTCATAGAGAGTTGTGTTTTGGCATCGAAATAATCTCGGATGCTTATACTCGTAAAATTTGACATAGGAGAACAATAAAAAGTGTACACGGAGCAACTTTGATAGTCCGAAGTTGTTCAACTCTCATTATGGAGGTGCTTTTAACGGTTTTGTCCATTTGTCACAGAAAGTTGGTGTTTTGGCATCGAAATAATCTCGGAAGCTTATACTCGTTAAATTTGTCATAGAAGAACAATAAAAAGAGTACACCGAGCAACTTTGATGGTCCGAAGTTGCACAACTCTCTCTATGGAGGAGCTTTTAACGGTTTTATTTATTTGTCATAGAAAGTTGGTGTTTTGGCATCGAAATAATCTCGGAAGCTTATACTCGAAGAATTTAACATAGAAGAACAATAAAAAGTGTACACTGAGCAACTTTGATGGTCCGAAGTTGCTCAACTCTCTCTATTTAGGAGCTTTTAACGGTTTTGTCCATTTTTAATAGAAAGTTGTTATTTTGGAATCGAAATAATCTACGAAGCTTATACTCGTAAAATTTGGCATAGAAGAACAATAAAAAGTGTACACCGAGCAACTTTCATGGTCCGAAGTTGCTCAACTCTCTCTATTTGGGAGCTTTTAACGGTTTTGTCCATTTGTCGTAGAAAGTTGATGTTTTCGAATCGAAATAATAACGGAAGGTTATACTGGTCAAATTGGACATAGAAGAACAATAAAAAGTGTACACCGAGCAACTTTGATGGTCCGAAGTTGCTCAACTCTCTCTATTTGGAGGCTTTTAACGGTTTTGTCCATTTGTCATAGAAAGTTGGTGTTTTGGCATCGAAATAATCTCGGAAGCTTATACTCGTTAAATTTATCATAGAAGAACAATAAAAAGTGTACATCGAGCATTTTTGATGGGCCGAAGTTGCTCAACTCTCTCTGTGGAAGAGCTTTTAACGATTTTGTTCATTTCTCATAGAGAGTTGGTGTTTTGGCATCGAAATAATCTCGGATGCTTATACTCGTAAAATTTGACATAGAAGAACAATAAAAAGTGTACACGGAGCAACTTTGATGGTCTGAAGTTGCTCAACTCTCTTTATGGTGGAGCTTTTAACGGTTTTGTCCATTTGTTATAGAAAGTTGGTCTTTTGGCATCGAAATAATCTCGGAAGCTTATATTCGTAAAATTTGACATAGAAGAACAGTAAAAAGGGTACATTCATAATTGAAAGTTGTCGTTTTGACATCGAAATAATCTAGGATGCTTATACTCGTAAAATTAGACATAGAAAAACAATAAAAAGTGTACACCGAGCATGTTTGGTGCTCCGAAGTTGCTCAACTCTCTCAGTGGAGGAGCTTTTAACGATTTTGTCCATTTCTCATAGAAAGTTGGTGTTTTGGCATCGAAATAATCAACGAAGCTTATACTCGTAAAATTTGACATAGAAGAACAATAAAAAGTTTACACCGAGCAACTTTGATGGTCCGAAGTTTCTCAACTCTCTCTATTTGGAGGCTTTTAACGGTTTTGTCCATTTGTCATAGAAAGTTGGTGTTTTGGCATCAAAATAATCTCGGAAGCTTATACTCGTTAAATATATCATAGAAAAACAATAAAAAGTGTACACCGAGCATTTTTGATGGGCCGAAGTTGCTCAACTCTCTCTGTGGAAGAGCTTTTAACGATTTTGTTCATTTCTCATAGAGAGTTGTGTTTTGGCATCGAAATAATCTCGGAAGCTTATACTCGAAGAATTTAACATAGAAGAACAATAAAAAGTGTACACTGAGCAAGTTTGATGGTCCGAAGTTGCTCAACACTCTCTATTTGGGAGCTTTTAACGGTTTTGTCCATTTGTAATAGAAAGTTGGTGTTTTGGCATCGAAATAATCAACGAAGCTTATACTCGTAAAATTGGACATAGAAGAACAATGAAAAGTGTACACCGAGAATGGTTGATGGTGCGAAGTTGCTCTACTCTCTCTGTGGAGGAGTTTTTAACGGTTTTATTTATTTGTCATAGAAAGTTGGTGTTTTGGCATCGAAATAATCTCGGAAGCTTATACTCGAAGAATTTAACATAGAAGAACAATAAAAAGTGTACACTGAGCAAGTTTGATGGTCCGAAGTTGCTCAACACTCTCTATTTGGGAGCTTTTAACGGTTTTGTCCATTTGTAATAGAAAGTTGGTGTTTTGGCATCGAAATAATCAACGAAGCTTATACTCGTAAAATTGGACATAGAAGAACAATGAAAAGTGTACACCGAGAATGGTTGATGGTGCGAAGTTGCTCAACTCTCTCTGTGGAGGAGTTTTTAACGATTTTCTCCATTTTCTCATAGAAAGTTGGTGTTTTGGCATCAAAATAATCTCGGAAGCTTATACTCGTTAAATTTATCATAGAAGAACAATAAAAAGTGTACACCGAGCATTTTTGATGGGCCGAAGTTGCTCAACACTCTCTATTTGGGAGCTTTTAACGGTTTTGTCCATTTGTAATAGAAAGTTGGTGTTTTGCCATCGAAATAATCAGCGAAGCTTATACTCGTAATATTTGACATAGAAGAACAATAAAAAGTGAACACCGAGCCACTTTGATGGTCCGAAGTTGCTCAACTCTCTCTATTTGGAGGCTTTTAACGGTTTTGTCCATTTGTCATAGAAAGTTGGTGTTTTGGCATCGAAATAATCTCGGAAGCTTATACTCGTTAAATTTATCATAGAAGAACAATAAAAAGTGTACACCGAGCATTTTTGATGGGCAGAAGTTGCTCAACACTCTCTATTTGGGAGCTTTTAACGGTTTTGTCCATTTGTAATAGAAAGTTGTTGTTTTGGCATCGAAATAATCAACGAAGCTTATACTCGTAAAATTTGACATAGAAGAACAATAAAAAGTGTACACCGAGCAACTTTGATGGTCCGAAGTTGCTCAACTCTCTCTATTTGGAGGCTTTTAACGGTTTTGTCCATTTGTCATAGAAAGTTGGTGTTTTGGCATCGAAATAATCTCGAAAGCTTATACTCGTTAAATATATCATAGAAAAACAATAAAAAGTGTACACCGAGCATTTTTGATGGGCCGAAGTTGCTCAACTCTCTCTAAGGAAGAGCTTTTAACGATTTTGTTCATTTCTCATAGAGAGTTGTGTTTTGGTATCGAAATAATCTCGGATGCTTATACTCGTAAAATTTGACATAGAAGAACAATAAAAGGTGTACACGGAGCAACTTTGATAGTCCGAAGTTGTTCAACTCTCATTATGGAGGTGCTTTTAACGGTTTTGTCCATTTGTCACAGAAAGTTGGTGTTTTGGCATCGAAATAATCTCGGATGTTTATACTCGTTAAATTTGTCATAGAAGAACAATAAAAAGAGTACACCGAGCAACTTTGATGGTCCGAAGTTGCACAACTCTCTCTATGGAGGAGATTTTAACGGTTTTATTTATTTGTCATAGAAAGTTGGTGTTTTGGCATCGAAATAATCTCGGAAGCTTATACTCGAAGAATTTAACATAGAAGAACAATAAAAAGTGTACACTGAGCAACTTTGATGGTCCGAAGTTGCCCAACTCTCTCTATTTAAGAGCTTTTAACGGTTTTGTCCATTTTTAATAGAAAGTTGTTATTTTGGAATCGAAATAATCTACGAAGCTTATACTCGTAAAATTTGACATAGTAGAACAATAAAAAGTGTACACCGAGCAACTTTCATGGTCCGAAGTTGCTCAACTCTCTCTATTTGGGAGCTTTTAACGGTTTTGTCCATTTGTCGTAGAAAGTTGATGTTTTCGCATCGAAATAATAACGGAAGCTTATACTGGTCAAATTGGACATTGAAGAACAATAAAAAGTGTACACCTAGCAACTTTGATGGTCCGAAGTTGCTCAACTCTCTCTATTTGGAGGCTTTTAACGGTTTTGTCCATTTGTCATAGAAAGTTGGTGTTTTGGCATCGAAATAATCTCGGAAGCTTATACTCGTTAAATTTATCATAGAAGAACAATAAAAAGTGTACATCGAGCATTTTTTATGGGCCGAAGTTGCTCAACTCTCTCTGTGGAAGAGCTTTTAACGATTTTGTTCATTTCTCATAGAGAGTTGGTGTTTTGGCATCGAAATAATCTCGGATGCTTATACTCGTAAAATTTGACATAGAAGAACAATAAAAAGTGTACACGGAGCAACTTTGATGGTCTGAAGTTGCTCAACTCTCTTTATGGTGGAGCTTTTAACGGTTTTGTCCATTTGTTATAGAAAGTTGGTCTTTTGGCATCGAAATAATCTCGGAAGCTTATATTCGTAAAATTTGACATAGAAGAACAGTAAAAAGGGTACACCGAGCAACTTTGATATTCCGACGTTGCTCAACTCTCTGTATAGTGTTGCTTTTAACGGTTATGTCCACTCATAATTGAAAGTTGTCGTTTTGACATCGAAATAATCTAGGATGCTTATACTCGTAAAATTAGACATAGAAAAACAATAAAAAGTGTACACCGAGCATGTTTGATGGTCCGAAGTTGCTCAACTCTCTCAGTGGAGGAGCTTTTAATGATTTTGTCCATTTCTCATAGAAAGTTGGTGTTTTGGCATTGAAATAATCTCGGATGCTTATACTCGTAAAATTTGACATAGAAGAATAATAAAAAGTGTACACGGAGCAACTTTGATGGTCCGAAGTTGCTCTACTCTCTCTATGAAGAAGTTTTCAATGGTTTTGTCCATTTGTAATGGAAAGTTTTTCTTTTGACATCGAAATAATCTAGGATGCTTATACTCGTAAAATTGGACATAGAAGAACAATGAAAAGTGTACACCGAGCATGTTTGATGGTGCGAAGTTGCTCAACTCTCTCTTTGGAGGAGTTTTTAACGATTTTGTCCATTTTCTCATAGAAAGTTGGTGTTTTGGCATCGAAATAATCTCGGAAGCTTATACTCGTTAAATTTATCATAGAAGAACAATAAAAAGTGTACACCGAGCATTTTTGATGGGCCAAAGTTGCTCAACACTCTCTATTTGGGAGCTTTTAACGGTTTTGTCCATTTGTAATAGAAAGTTGGTGTTTTGGCATCGAAATAATCAACGAAGCTTATACTCGTAAAATTTGACATAGAAGAACAGTAAAAAGTGTACACCGAGCAACTTTGATGGTCCGAAGTTTCTCAACTCTCTCTATTTGGAGGCTTTTAACGGTTTTGTCCATTTGTCATAGAAAGTTGGTGTTTTGGCATCGAAATAATCTCGGAAGCTTATACTCGTTAAATATATCATAGAAAAACAATAAAAAGCGTACACCGAGCATTTTTGATGGGCCGAAGTTGCTCAACTCTCTCTGTGGAAGAGCTTTTAACGATTTTGTTCATTTCTCATAGAGAGTTGTGTTTTGGCATCGAAATAATCTCGGATGCTTATACTCGTAAAATTTGACATAGAAGAACAATAAAAAGTGTACACGGAGCAACTTTGATAGTCCGAAGTTGTTCAACTCTCATTATGGAGGTGCTTTTAACGGTTTTGTCCATTTGTCACAGAAAGTTGGTGTTTTGGCATCGAAATAATCTCGGAAGCTTATACTCGTTAAATTTGTCATAGAAGAACAATAAAAAGAGTACACCGAGCAACTTTGATGGTCCGAAGTTGCACAACTCTCTCTATGGAGGAGCTTTTAACGGTTTTATTTATTTGTCATAGAAAGTTGGTGTTTTGGCATCGAAATAATCTCGGAAGCTTATACTCGAAGAATTTAACATAGAAGAACAATAAAAAGTGTACACTGAGCAAGTTTGATGGTCCGAAGTTGCTCAACACTCTCTATTTGGGAGCTTTTAACGGTTTTGTCCATTTGTAATAGAAAGTTGGTGTTTTGGCATCGAAATAATCAACGAAGCTTATACTCGTAATATTGGACATAGAAGAACAATAAAAAGTGTACACCGAGAATGGTTGATGGTGCGAAGTTGCTCAACTCTCTCTGTCGAGGAGTTTTTAACGATTTTGTCCATTTTCTCATAGAAAGTTGGTGTTTTGGCATCGAAATAATCTCGGAAGCTTATATTCGTTAAATTTATCATAGAAGAACAATAAAAAGTGTACACCGAGCATTTTTGATGGGCCGAAGTTGCTCAACACTCTCTATTTGGGAGCTTTTAACGGTTTTGTCCATTTGTAATAGAAAGTTGGTGTTTTGCCATCGAAATAATCAGCGAAGCTTATACTCGTAATATTTGACATAGAAGAACAATAAAAAGTGTACACCAAGCCACTTTGATGGTCCAAAGTTGCTCAACTCTCTCTATTTGGAGGCTTTTAACGGTTTTGTCCATTTGTCATAGAAAGTTGGTGTTTTGGCATCGAAATAATCTCGGAAGCTTATACTCGTTAAATTCATCATAGAAGAACAATGAAAAGTGTACACCGAGCATTTTTGATGGGCAGAAGTTGCTCAACACTCTCTATTTGGGAGCTTTTAACGGTTTTGTCCATTTGTAATAGAAAGTTGGTGTTTTGCCATCGAAATAATCAGCGAAGCTTATACTCGTAATATTTGACATAGAAGAACAATAAAAAGTGTACACCGAGCCACTTTGATGGTCCAAAGTTGCTCAACTCTCTCTATTTGGAGGCTTTTAACGGTTTTGTCCATTTGTCATAGAAAGTTGGTGTTTTGGCATCGAAATAATCTCGGAAGCTTATACTCGTTAAATTTATCATAGAAGAACAATAAAAAGTGTACACCGAGCATTTTTGATGGGCCGAAGTTGCTCAACACTCTCTATTTGGGAGCTTTTAACGGTTTTGTCCATTTGTAATAGAAAGTTGGTGTTTTGCCATCGAAATAATCAGCGAAGCTTATACTCGTAATATTTGACATAGAAGAACAATAAAAAGTGTACACCGAGCCACTTTGATGGTCCAAAGTTGCTCAACTCTCTCTATTTGGAGGCTTTTAACGGTTTTGTCCATTTGTCATAGAAAGTTGGTGTTTTGGCATCGAAATAATCTCGGAAGCTTATACTCGTTAAATTTATCATAGAAGAACAATAAAAAGTGTACACCAAGCATTTTTGATGGGCCGAAGTTGCTCAACACTCTCTATTTGGGAGCTTTTAACGGTTTTGTCCATTTGTAATAGAAAGTTGGTGTTTTGGCATCGAAATAATCAACGAAGCTTATACTCGTAAAATTTGACATAGAAGAACAATAAAAAGTGTACACCGAGCAACTTTGATGGTCCGAAGTTGCTCAACTCTCTCTATTTGGAGGCTTTTAACGGTTTTGTCCATTTGTCATAGAAAGTTGGTGTTTTGGCATCGAAATAATCTCGAAAGCTTATACTCGTTAAATATATCATAGAAAAACAATAAAAAGTGTACACCGAGCATTTTTGATGGGCCGAAGTTGCTCAACTCTCTCTGTGGAAGAGCTTTTAACGATTTTGTTCATTTCTCATAGAGAGTTGTGTTTTGGCATCGAAATAATCTCGGATGCTTATACTCGTAAAATTTGACATAGAAGAACAATAAAAAGTGTACACGGAGCAACTTTGATAGTCCGAAGTTGTTCAACTCTCATTATGGAGGTGCTTTTAACGGTTTTGTCCATTTGTCACAGAAAGTTGGTGTTTTGGCATCGAAATAATCTCGGAAGCTTATACTCGTTAAATTTGTCATAGAAGAACAATAAAAAGAGTACACCGAGCAACTTTGATGCTCCGAAGTTGCACAACTCTCTCTATTTGGGAGCTTTTAACGGTTTTGTCCATTTGTAATAGAAAGTTGGTGTTTTGGTATCGAAATAATCAACGAAGCTTATACTCGTAAAATTGGACATAGAAGAACAATGAAAAGTGTACACCGAGCATGGTTGATGGTGCGAAGTTGCTCAACTCTCTCTGTGGAGGAGTTTTTAACAGTTTTGTCCATTTTTAATAGAAAGTTGTTATTTTGGAATCGAAATAATCTACGAAGCTTATACTCGTAAAATTTGACATAGAAGAACAATAAAAAGTGTACACCGAGCAACTTTCATGGTCCGAAGTTGCTCAACTCTCTCTATTTGGGAGCTTTTAACGGTTTTGTCCATTTGTTGTAGAAAGTTGATGTTTTCGCATCGAAATAATAACGGAAGCTTATACTGGTCAAATTGGACATAGAAGAACAATAAAAAGTGTACACCTAGCAACTTTGATGGTCCGAAGTTGCTCAACTCTCTCTATTTGGAGGCTTTTAACGGTTTTGTCCATTTGTCATAGAAAGTTGGTGTTTTGGCATCGAAATAATCTCGGAAGCTTATACTCGTTAAATTTATCGTAGAAGAACAATAAAAAGTGTACATCGAGCATTTTTGATGGGCCGAAGTTGCTCAACTCTCTCTGTGGAAGCGCTTTTAACGATTTTGTTCATTTCTCATAGAGAGTTGGTGTTTTGGCATCGAAATAATCTCGGATGCTTATACTCGTAAAATTTGACATAGAAGAACAATAAAAAGTGTACACGGAGCAACTTTGATGGTCTGAAGTTGCTCAACTCTCTTTATGGTGGAGCTTTTAACGGTTTTGTCCATTTGTTATAGAAAGTTGGTCTTTTGGCATCGAAATAATCTCGGAAGCTTATATTCGTAAAATTTGACATAGAAGAACAGTAAAAAGGGTACACCGAGCAACTTTGATATTCCGACGTTGCTCAACTCTCTGTATAGTGTTGCTTTTAACGGTTATGTCCACTCATAATTGAAAGTTGTCGTTTTGACATCGAAATAATCTAGGATGCTTATACTCGTAAAATTAGACATAGAAAAACAATAAAAAGTGTACACCAGCATGTTTGATGGTCCGAAGTTGCTCAACTCTCTCAGTGGAGGAGCTTTTAATGATTTTGTCCATTTCTCATAGAAAGTTGGTGTTTTGGCATTGAAATAATCTCGGATGCTTATACTCGTAAAATTTGACATAGAAGAATAATAAAAAGTGTACACAGAGCAACTTTGATGGTCCGAAGTTGCTCTACTCTCTCTATGAAGAAGTTTTCAATGGTTTTGTCCATTTGTAATGGAAAGTTTTTGTTTTGACATCGAAATAATCTAGGATGCTTATACTCGTAAAATTGGACATAGAAGAACAATGAAAAGTGTACACCGAGCATGTTTGATGGTGCGAAGTTGCTCAACTCTCTCTTTGGAGGAGTTTTTAACGATTTTGTCCATTTTCTCATAGAAAGTTGGTGTTTTGGCATCGAAATAATCTCGGAAGCTTATACTCGTTAAATTTATCATAGAAGAACAATAAAAAGTGTACACCGAGCATTTTTGATGGGCCAAAGTTGCTCAACACTCTCTATTTGGGAGCTTTTAACGGTTTTGTCCATTTGTAATAGAAAGTTGGTGTTTTGGAATCGAAATAATCAACGAAGCTTATACTCGTAAAATTTGACATAGAAGAACAGTAAAAAGTGTACACCGAGCAACTTTGATGGTCCGAAGTTTCTCAACTCTCTCTATTTGGAGGCTTTTAACGGTTTTGTCCATTTGTCATAGAAAGTTGGTGTTTTGGCATCGAAATAATCTCGGAAGCTTATACTCGTTAAATATATCATAGAAAAACAATAAAAAGTGTACACCGAGCATTTTTGATGGGCCGAAGTTGCTCAACTCTCTCTGTGGAAGAGCTTTTAACGATTTTGTTCATTTCTCATAGAGAGTTGTGTTTTGGCATCGAAATAATCTCGGATGCTTATACTCGTAAAATTTGACATAGAAGAACAATAAAAAGTGTACACGGAGCAACTTTGATAGTCCGAAGTTGTTCAACTCTCATTATGGAGGTGCTTTTAACGGTTTTGTCCATTTGTCACAGAAAGTTGGTGTTTTGGCATCGAAATAATCTCGGAAGCTTATACTCGTTAAATTTGTCATAGAAGAACAATAAAAAGAGTACACCGAGCAACTTTGATGGTCCGAAGTTGCACAACTCTCTCTATGGAGGAGCTTTTAACGGTTTTATTTATTTGTCATAGAAAGTTGGTGTTTTGGCATCGAAATAATCTCGGAAGCTTATACTCGAAGAATTTAACATAGACGAACAATAAAAAGTGTACACTGAGCAAGTTTGATGGTCCGAAGTTGCTCAACACTCTCTATTTGGGAGCTTTTAACGGTTTTGTCCATTTGTAATAGAAAGTTGGTGTTTTGGTATCGAAATAATCAACGAAGCTTATACTCGTAAAATTGGACATAGAAGAACAATGAAAAGTGTACACCGAGCATGGTTGATGGTGCGAAGTTGCTCAACTCTCTCTGTGGAGGAGTTTTTAACGATTTTGTCCATTTTCTCATAGAAAGTTGGTGTTTTGGCATCGAAATAATCTCGGAAGCTTATACTCGTTAAATTTGTCATAGAAGAACAATAAAAAGAGTACACCGAGCAACTTTGATGGTCCGAAGTTGCACAACTCTCTCTATGGAGGAGCTTTTAACGGTTTTATTTATTTTGTCATAGAAAGTTGGTGTTTTGGCATCGAAATAATCTCGGAAGCTTATACTCGAAGAATTTAACATAGAAGAACAATAAAAAGTGTACACTGAGCAAGTTTGATGGTCCGAAGTTGCTCAACACTCTCTATTTGGGAGCTTTTAACGGTTTTGTCCATTTGTAATAGAAAGTTGGTGTTTTGCCATCGAAATAATCAACGAAGCTTATACTCGTAAAATTTGACATAGAAGAACAATAAAAAGTGTACACCGAGCCACTTTGATGGTCCAAAGTTGCTCAACTCTCTCTATTTGGAGGCTTTTAACGGTTTTGTCCATTTGTCATAGAAAGTTGGTGTTTTGGCATCGAAATAATCTCGGAAGCTTATACTCGTTAAATTTATCATAGAAGAACAATAAAAAGTGTACACCGAGCATTTTTGATGGGCCGAAGTTGCTCAACACTCTCTATTTGGGAGCTTTTAACGGTTTTGCCCATTTGTAATAGAAAGTTGGTGTTTTGGCATCGAAATAATCAACGAAGCTTATACTCGTAAAATTTGACATAGAAGAACAGTAAAAAGTGTACACCGAGCAACTTTGATGGTCCGAAGTTTCTCAACTCTCATTATTTGGAGGCTTTTAACGGTTTTGTCCATTTGTCATAGAAAGTTGGTGTTTTGGCATCGAAATAATCTCGGAAGCTTATACTCGTTAAATATATCATAGAAAAACAATAAAAGGTGTACACCGAGCATTTTTGATAGGCCGAAGTTGCTCAACTCTCTCTGTGGAAGAGCTTTTAACGATTTTGTTCATTTCTCATAGAGAGTTGTGTTTTGGCATCGAAATAATCTCGGATGCTTATACTCGTAAAATTTGACATAGAAGAACAATAAAAAGTGTACACGGAGCAACTTTGATAGTCCGAAGTTGTTCAACTCTCATTATGGAGGTGCTTTTAACGGTTTTGTCCATTTGTCACAGAAAGTTGGTGTTTTGGCATCGAAATAATCTCGGAAGCTTATACTCGTTAAATTTGTCATAGAAGAACAATAAAAAGAGTACACCGAGCAACTTTGATGGTCCGAAGTTGCACAACTCTCTCTATGGAGGAGCTTTTAACGGTTTTATTTATTTGTCATAGAAAGTTGGTGTTTTGGCATCGAAATAATCTCGGAAGCTTATACTCGAAGAATTTAACATAGAAGAACAATAAAAAGTGTACACTGAGCAAGTTTGATGGTCCGAAGTTGCTCAACACTCTCTATTTGGGAGCTTTTAACGGTTTTGTCCATTTGTAATTGAAAGTTGGTGTTTTGGTATCGAAATAATCAACGAAGCTTATACTCGTAAAATTGGACATAGAAGAACAATGAAAAGTGTACACCGAGCATGGTTGATGGTGCGAAGTTGCTCAACTCTCTCTGTGGAGGAGTTTTTAACGATTTTGTCCAGTTTCTCATAGAAAGTTGGTGTTTTGGCATCGAAATAATCTCGGAAGCTTATACTCGTTAAATTTATCATAGAAGAACAATAAAAAGTGTACACCGAGCATTTTTGATGGGCCGAAGTTGCTCAACACTCTCTATTTGGGAGCTTTTAACGGTTTTGTCCATTTGTAATAGAAAGTTGGTGTTTTGCCATCGAAATAATCAGCGAAGCTTATACTCGTAAAATTTGACATAGAAGAACAATAAAAAGTGTACACCCAGCCACTTTGATGGTCCAAAGTTGCTCAACTCTCTCTATTTGGAGGCTTTTAACGGTTTTGTCCATTTGTCATAGAAAGTTGGTGTTTTGGCATCGAAATAATCTCGGAAGCTTATACTCGTTAAATTTATCATAGAAGAACAATAAAAAGTGTACACCGAGCATTTTTGATGGGCCGAAGTTGCTCAACACTCTCTATTTGGGAGCTTTTAACGGTTTTGTCCATTTGTAATAGAAAGTCGGTGTTTTGGCATCGAAATAATCAACGAAGCTTATACTCGTAAAATTTGACATAGAAGAACAATAAAAAGTGTACACCGAGCAACTTTGATGGTCCGAAGTTGCTCAACTCTCTCTATTTGGAGGCTTTTAACGGTTTTGTCCATTTGTCATAGAAAGTTGGTGTTTTGGCATCGAAATAATCTCGGAAGCTTATACTCGTTAAATATATCATAGAAAAACAATAAAAAGTGTACACCGAGCATTTTTGATGGGCCGAAGTTGCTCAACTCTCTCTGTGGAAGAGCTTTTAACGATTTTGTTCATTTCTCATAGAGAGTTGTGTTTTGGCATCGAAATAATCTCGGATGCTTATACTCGTAAAATTTGACATAGAAGAACAATAAAAAGTGTACACGGAGCAACTTTGATAGTCCGAAGTTGTTCAACTCTCATTATGGAGGTGCTTTTAACGATTTTGTCCATTTGTCACAGAAAGTTGGTGTTTTGGCATCGAAATAATCTCGGAAGCTTATACTCGTTAAATTTGTCATAGAAGAACAACAAAAAGAGTACACCGAGCAACTTTGATGGTCCGAAGTTGCACAACTCTCTCTATGGAGGAGCTTTTAACGGTTTTATTTATTTGTCATAGAAAGTTGGTTTTTGGCATCGAAATAATCTCGGAAGCTTATACTCGAAGAATTTAACATAGAAGAACAATAAAAAGTGTACACTGAGCAACTTTGATGGTCCGAAGTTGCTCAACTCTCTCTATTTAGGAGCTTTTAACGGTTTTGTCCATTTTTAATAGAAAGTTGTTATTTTGGAATCGAAATAATCTACGAAGCTTATACTCGTAAAATTTGACATAGAAGAACAATAAAAAGTGTACACCGAGCAACTTTCATGGTCCGAAGTTGCTCAACTCTCTCTATTTGGGAGCTTTTAACGGTTTTGTCCATTTGTCGTAGAAAGTTGATGTTTTCGCATCGAAATAATAACGGAAGCTTATACTGGTCAAATTGGACATAGAAGAACAATAAAAAGTGTACACCGAGCAACTTTGATGGTCCGAAGTTGCTCAACTCTCTCTATTTGGAGGCTTTTAACGGTTTTGTCCATTTGTCATAGAAAGTTGGTGTTTTGGCATCGAAATAATATCGAAAGCTTATACTCGTTAAATTTATCATAGAAGAACAATAAAAAGTGTACATCGAGCATTTTTGATGGGCCGAAGTTGCTCAACTCTCTCTGTGGAAGAGCTTTTAACGATTTTGTTCATTTCTCATAGAGAGTTGGTGTTTTGGCATCGAAATAATCTCGGATGCTTATACTCGTAAAATTTGACATAGAAGAACAATAAAAAGTGTACACGGAGCAACTTTGATGGTCTGAAGTTGCTCAACTCTCTTTATGGTGGAGCTTTTAACGGTTTTGTCCATTTGTTATAGAAAGTTGGTCTTTTGGCATCGAAATAATCTCGGAAGCTTATATTCGTAAAATTTGACATAGAAGAACAATAAAAAGGGTACACCGAGCAACTTTGATATTCCGACGTTGCTCAACTCTCTGTATAGTGTTGCTTTTAACGGTTATGTCCATTCATAATTGAAAGTTGTCGTTTTGACATCGAAATAATCTAGGATGCTTATACTCGTAAAATTAGACATAGAAAAACAATAAAAATTGTACACCGAGCATGTTTGATGGTCCGAAGTTGCTCAACCCTCTCAGTGGAGGAGCTTTTAATGATTTTGTCCATTTCTCATAGAAAGTTGGTGTTTTGGCATTGAAATAATCTCGGATGCTTATACTCGTAAAATTTGACATAGAAGAATAATAAAAAGTGTACACGGAGCAACTTTGATGGTCCAAAGTTGCTCTACTCTCTCTATGAAGAAGTTTTCAATGGTTTTGTCCATTTGTAATGGAAAGTTTTTGTTTTAACATCGAAATAATCTAGGATGCTTATACTCGTAAAATTAGACATAGAAGAACAATCAAAAGTGTACACCGAGCACGTTTGATGGTGCGAAGTTGCTCAACTCTCTCTGTGGAGGAGTTTTTAACGATTTTGTCCATTTTCTCATAGAAAGTTGGTGTTTTGGCATCGAAATAATCTCGGAAGCTTATACTCGTTAAATTTATCATAGAAGAACAATAAAAAGTGTACACCGAGCATTTTTGATGGGCCGAAGTTGCTCAACACTCTCTATTTGGGAGCTTTTAACGGTTTTGTCCATTTGTAATAGAAAGTTGGTGTTTTGCCATCGAAATAATCAGCGAAGCTTATACTCATAAAATTTGACAGAGAAGAACAATAAAAAGTGTACACCGAGCAACTTTGATGGTCCGAAGTTGCTCAACTCTCTCTATTTGGAGGCTTTTAACGGTTTTGTCCATTTGTCATAGAAAGTTGGTGTTTTGGCATCGAAATAATCTCGGAAGCTTATACTCGTTAAATTTATCATAGAAAAACAATAAAAAGTATACACCGAGCATTTTTTATGGGCCGAAGTTGCTCAACTCTCTCTGTGGAAGAGCTTTTAACGATTTTGTTCATTTCTCATAGAGAGTTGGTGTTTTGGCATCGAAATAATCTCGGAAGCTTATACTCGTAAAATTTGACATGGAAGAACAATAAAAAGTGTACACGGAGCAACATTGATGGTCCGAAGTTGTTCAACTCTCATTATGGAGGTGCTTTTAACGGTTTTGTCCATTTGTCATAGAAAGTTGGTGTTTTGGCATCGAAATAATCTCGGAAGCTTATACTCGTTAAATTTGTCATAGAAGAACAATAAAAAGAGTACACCGAGCAACTTTGATGATCCGAAGTTGCACAACTCTCTCTATGGAGGAGCTTTTAACGGTTTTATTTATTTGTCATAGAAAGTTGGTGTTTTGGCATCGAAATAATCTCGGAAGCTTATACTCGAAGAATTTAACATAAAAGAACAATAAAAAGTGTACACTGAGCAACTTTGATGGTCCGAAGTTGCTCAACTCTCTCTATTTAGGAGCTTTTAACTGTTTTGTCCATTTGTAATAGAAAGTTGTTATTTTGGCATCGAAATAATCTACGAAGCTTATACTCGTCAAATTGGACTTAGAAGAACAATAAAAAGTGTACACCGAGCATTTTTGATGGGCCGAAGTTGCTCAACACTCTCTATTTGGGAGCTTTTAACGGTTTTGTCCATTTGTAATAGAAAGTTGGTGTTTTGGCATCGAAATAATCAACGAAGCTTATATTCGTAAAATTTGAGATAGAAAAACAATAAAAAGTGTACACCGATCCACTTTGATGGTCCGAAGTTGCTCAACTCTCTCTATTTGGAGGCTTTTAACGGTTTTGTCCATTTGTCATAGAAAGTTGGTGTTTTGGCATCGAAATAATCTCGGAAGCTTATACTCGTTAAATTTGTCATAGAAGAACAATAAAAAGTGTACACCGAGCATTTTTTATGGGCCGAAGTTGCTCAACTCTCTCTGTGGAAAAGCTTTTAACGATTTTGTTCATTTCTCATAGAGAGTTGGTGTTTTGGCATCGAAATAATCTCGGATGCTTATACTCGTAAAATTTGACATAGAAGAACAATAAAAAGTGTACACGGAGCAACTTTGATGGTCTGAAGTTGCTCAACTCTCCTTATGGTGGAGCTTTTAACGGTTTTGTCCATTTGTTATAGAAAGTTGGTCTTTTGGCATCGAAATAATCTCGGAAGCTTATATTCGTAAAATTTGACATAGAAGAACAATAAAAAGGGTACACCGAGCAACTTTGATATTCCGAAGTTGCTCAACTCTCTGTATAGTGTTGCTTTTAACGGTTATGTCCATTCATAATTGAAAAAAGGGTACACCGAGCAACTTTGATATTCCGACGTTGCTCAACTCTCTGTATAGTGTTGCTTTTAACGGTTATGTCCATTCATAATTGAAAGTTGTCGTTTTGACATCGAAATAATCTAGTATGCTTATACTCGTAAAATTAGACATAGAAAAATAATAAAAAGTGTACACCGAGCATGTTTGATGGTCCGAAGTTGCTCAACTCTCTCAGTGGAGGAGCTTTTAATGATTTTGTCCATTTCTCATAGAAAGTTGGTGTTTTGGCATTGAAATAATCTCGGATGCTTATACTCGTAAAATTTGACAAAGAAGAATAATAAAAAGTGTACACGGAGCAACTTTGACGGTCCGAAGTTGCTCTACTCTCTCTATGAAGAAGTTTTCAATGGTTTTGTCCATTTGTAATGGAAAGTTTTTGTTTTGACATCGAAATAATCTAGGATGCTTATACTCGTAAAATTAGACATAGAAGAACAATCAAAAGTGTACACCGAGCATGTTTGATGGTGCGAAGTTGCTCAACTCTCTCTGTGGAGGAGTTTTTAACGATTTTGTCCATTTTCTCATAGAAAGTTGGTGTTTTGGCATCGAAATAATCTCGGAAGCTTATACTCGTTAAATTTATCATAGAAGAACAATAAAAAGTGTACACCGAGCATTTTTTATGGGCCGAAGTTGCTCAACACTCTCTATTTGGGAGCTTTTAACGGTTTTGTCCATTTGTAATAGAAAGTTGGTGTTTTGCCATCGAAATAATCAACGAAGCTTATACTCGTAAAATTTGACATAGAAGAACAATAAAAAGTGTACACCGAGCAACTTTGATGGTCCGAAGTTGCTCAACTCTCTCTATTTGGAGGCTTTTAACGGTTTTGTCCATTTGTCATAGAAAGTTGGTGTTTTGGCATCGAAATAATCTCGGAAGCTTATACTCGTTAAATTTATCATAGAAAAACAATAAAAAGTGTACACCGAGCATTTTTTATGGGCCGAAGTTGCTCAACTCTCTCTGTGGAAGAGCTTTTAACGATTTTGTTCATTTCTCATAGAGAGTTGGTGTTTTGGCATCGAAATAATCTCGGAAACTTATACTCGTAAAATTTGACATGGAAGAACAATAAAAAGTGTACACGGAGCAACATTGATGGTCCGAAGTTGTTCAACTCTCATTATGGAGGTGCTTTTAACGGTTTTGTCCATTTGTCATAGAAAGTTGGTGTTTCGGCATCGAAATAATCTCGGAAGCTTATACTCGTTAAATTTGTCATAGAAGAACAATAAAAAGAGTACACCGAGAAACTTTGATGGTCCGAAGTTGCACAACTCTCTCTATGGAGGAGCTTTTAACGATTTTATTTATTTGTCATAGAAAGTTGGTGTTTTGGCATCGAAATAATCTCGGAAGCTTATACTCGAAGAATTTAACATTGAAGAACAATAAAAAGTGTACACTGAGCAACTTTATTGGTCCAAAGTTGCTCAACTCTCTCTATTTAGGAGCTTTTAACGGTTTTGTCCATTTGTAATAGAAAGTTGTTATTTTGGCATTGAAATAATCTACGAAGCTTATACTTGTCAAATTGGACTTAGAAGAACAATAAAAAGTGTACACCGAGCTACTTTGATGGTCCGAAGTTGCTCAACTTTTTATATGGAGGAGCTTTTAACGGTTTTGTCCATTTGTCATAGAAAGTTGGTGTTTTAGCATCGAAAGAATCTCGGAATCTTATACTCGTAAAATTGGACATAGAAGAACAATGAAAAGTGTACATCGAGCATGTTTGATGGTGCGAAGTTGCTCAACTCTCTCTGTGGAGGAGTTTTTAACGATTTTGTCCATTTTCTCATAGAAAGTTGGTGTTTTGGCATCGAAATAATCTCGGAAGCTTACACTCGTTAAATTTATCATAGAAGAACAATAAAAAGTGTATACCGAGCATTTTTTATGGACCGAAGTTGCTCAACACTCTCTATTTGGGAGCTTTTAACGGTTTTGTCCATTTGTAATAGAAAGTTGTTGTTTTGGCATCGAAATAATCAACGAAGCTTATACTCGTAAAATTTGACATTGAAGAACAATAAAAAGTGTACACCGAGCAACTTTGATGGTCCGAAGTTGCTCAACTCTCTCTATTTGGAGGCTTTTAACGGTTTTGTCCATTTGTCATAGAAAGTTGGTGTTTTGGCATCGAAATAATCTCGGAAGCTTATACTCGTTAAATTTATCATAGAAGAACAATAAAAAGTGTACACCGAGAATTTTTGATGGGCCGAAGTTGCTCAACTCTCTCTGTGGAAGAACTTTTAACGATTTTGTTCATTTCTCATAGAGAGTTGGTGTTTTGGCATCGAAATAATCTCGGATGCTTATACTCGTAAAATTTGACATAGAAGAACAATAAAAAGTGTACACGGAGCAACTTTGATGGTCCGAAATTGCTCAACTCTCTTTATAGTGGAGCTTTTAACGGTTTTGTCCATTTGTTATAGAAAGTTGGTCTTTTGGCATCGAAATAATCTCGGAAGCTTATATTCGTAAAATTTGACATAGAAGAACAATAAAAAGGGTACACCGATCAACTTTGATATTCCGACGTTGCTCAACTCTTTGTATAGTGTTGCTTTTAACGGTTATGTCCATTCATAATTGAAAGTTGTTGTTTTGACATCGAAATAATCTAGGATGCTTATACTCGTAAAATTAGACATAGAAAAACAATAAAAAGTGTACACCGAGCATGTTTGATGGTCCGAAGTTGCTCAACTCTCCCAGTGGAGGGGCTTTTAATGATTTTGTCCATTTCTCATAGAAAGTAGGTGTTTTGGCATTGAAATAATCTCGGATGCTTATACTCGTAAAATTTGACATAGAAGAATAATAAAAAGGGTACACGGAGCAACTTTGATGGTCTGAAGTTGCTCTACTCTCTCTATGAAGAAGTTTTCAATGGTTTTGTCCATTTGTAATGGAAAGTTTTCGTTTTGACATCAAAATAATCTAGGATGCTTATACTCGTAAAACTGGACATAGAAGAACAATGAAAAGTGTACACCGAGCATGTTTGATGGTGCGAAGTTGCTCAACTCTCTCTGTGGAGGAGTTTTTAACGATTTTGTCCTTTTTCTCATAGAAAGTTGGTGTTTTGGCATCGAAATAATCTCGGAAGCTTATACTCGTTAAATTTATCATAGAAGAACAATAAAAAGTGTACACCGAGCATTTTTGAAGGGCCGAAGTTGCTCAACACTCTCTATTTGGGAGCTTTTAACGGTTTTGTCCATTTGTAATAGAAAGTTGTTGTTTTGGCATCGAAACAATCAACGAAGCTTATACTCGTAAAATTTGACATAGAAGAACAATAAAAAGTGTACACCGAGCAACTTTGATGGTCCGAAGTTGCTCAACTCTCTCTATTTGGAGGCTTTTAACGGTTTTGTCCATTTCTCATAGAAAGTTGGTGTTTTGGCATCGAAATAATCTCGGAAGCTTATACTCGTTAAATTTATCATAGAAAAACAATAAAAAGTGTACACCGAGCATTTTTGATGGGCCGAAGTTGCTCAACTCTCTCTGTGGAAGAGCTTTTAACGATTTTGTTCATTTCTCATAGAGAGTTGGTGTTTTGGCATCGAAATAATCTCGGATGCTTATACTCGTAAAATTTGACATAGAAGAACAATAAAAAGTGTACACGGAGCAACTTTGATAGTCCGAAGTTGTTCAACTCTCATTATGGAGGTGCTTTTAACGGTTTTGTCCATTTGTCACAGAAAGTTGGTGTTTTGGCATCGAAATAATCTCGGAAGCTTATACTCGTTAAATTTGTCATAGAAGAACAATAAAAAGAGTACACCGAGCAACTTTGATGGTCCGAAGTTGCACAACTCTCTCTATGGAGGAGCTTTTAACGGTTTTATTTATTTGTCATAGAAAGTTGGTGTTTTGGCATCGAAATAATCTCGGAAGCTTATACTCGAAGAATTTAACATAGAAGAACAATAAAAAGTGTACACTGAGCAACTTTGATGGTCCGAAGTTGCTCAACTCTCTCTATTTAGGAGCTTTTAACGATTTTGTCCATTTTTAATAGAAAGTTGTTATTTTGGCACCAAAATAATCTACGTAGCTTATAATCATAAAATTTGACATAGAAGAACAATAAAAAGTGTACACCGAGCAACTTTAATGGTGCGAAGTTGCTCAACTCTCTCTATTTGGGAGCTTTTAACGGTTTTGTCCATTTGTCGTAGAAAGTTGATGTTTTCGCATCGAAATAATAACGGAAGCTTATACACGTCAAATTGGACATAGAAGAACAATAAAAAGTGTACACCGAGCAACTTTGATGTTCCGAAGTTGCTCAAGTTTTTATATGGAGGAGCTTTTAACGGTTTTGTCCATTTGTCATAGAAAATTGGTGTTTTAGCATCGAAAGAATCTCGGAATCCTATACTCGTAAAATTGGACATAGAAGAACAATGAAAAGTGTACACCGAGCATGTTTGATGGTGCGAAGTTGCTCAACTCTCTCTGTGGAGGAGTTTTTAACGATTTTGTCCATTTTCTCATAGAAAGTTGGTGTTTTGGCATCGAAATAATCTCGGAAGCTTATACTCGTCAAATTTATCATAGAAGAACAATAAAAAGTGTACACCGAGCATTTTTGATGGGGCGAAGTTGCTCAACACTCTCTATTTGGGAGCTTTTAACGGTTTTGTCCATTTGTAATAGAAAGTTGGTGTTTTGTCATCGAAATAATCAACGAAGCTTATTCTCTCAAAATTTGACATAGAAGAACAATAAATAGTGTACACCGAGCAACTTTGATGGTCCGAAGTTGCTCAACTCTCTCTATTTGGAGGCTTTTAACGGTTTTGTCCATTTGTCATAGAAAGTTGGTGTTTTCGCATCGAAATAATCTCGGAAGCTTATACTCGTTAAATTTATCATAGAAAAACAATAAAAAGTGTACACCGAGCATTTTTGATGGGCCGAAGTTGCTCAACTCTCTCTGTGGAAGAGCTTTTAACGATTTTGTTCATTTCTCATAGAGAATTGGTGTTTTGGCATCGAAATAATCTCGGATGCTTATACTCGTAAAATTTGACCTAGAAGAACAATAAAAAGTGTACACGGTTCAACTTTGATGGTCCGAAGTTGTTCAACTCTCATTATGGAGGTGCTTTTAACGGTTTTGTCCATTTGTCATAGAAAGTTGGTGTTTTAGCATCGAAAGAATCTCGGAATCTTATACTCGTAAAATTGGACATAGAAGAACAATGAAAAGTGTATACCGAGCATGTTTCATGGTGCGAAGTTGCTCAACTCTCTCTGTGGAGGTGTTTTTAACGATTTTGTCCATTTTCTCATAGAAAGTTGATGTTTTGGCATCGAAATAATCTCGGAAGCTTATACTCGTTAAATTTATCATAGAAGAAAAATAAAATGTGTACACCGAGCATTTTTGATGGGCCGAAGTTGCTCAACACTCTCTATTTGGGAGCTTTTAACGGTTTTGTCCATTTGTAATAGAAAGTTGGTGTTTTGTCATCGAAATAATCAACGAAGCTTATACTCGTAAAATTTGACATACAAGAACAATAAAAAGTGTACACCGAGCAACTTTGATGGTCCGAAGTTGCTCAACTCTCTCTATTTGGAGGCTTTTAACGGTTTTGTCCATTTGTCAAAGAAAGTTGGTGTTTTGGCATCGAAATAATCTCGGTTGCTTATACTCGTAAAATTTGACATAGAAGAATAATAAAAAGTGTACACGGAGCAACTTTGATGGTCCGAAGTTGTTCAACTCTCATTATGGAGGTGCTTTTAACGGTTTTGTCCATTTGTCACAGAAAGTTGGTGTTTTGGCATCGAAATAATCTCGGAAGCTTATACTCGTTAAACTTGTCATAGAAGAACAATAAAAAGAGTACACCGAGCAACTTTGATGGTCCGAAGTTGCACAACTCTCTCTATGGAGGAGCTTTTAACGGTTTTATTTATTTGTTATAGAAAGTTGGTGTTTTGGCATCGAAATAATCTCGGAAGCTTATACTCGAAGAATTTAACGTAGAAGAACAATAAAAAGTGTACACTGAGCAACTTTGATGATCCGAAGTTGCTCAACTCTCTCTATTTAGGAGCTTTTAACGGTTTTGTCCATTTGTAATAGAAAGTTGTTATTTTGGCATCGAAATAATCTACGAAGCTTATACTCGTAAAATTTGACATAGAACAACAATAAAAAGTGTACACCGAGCAACTTTAATGGTCCGAAGTTGCTCAACTCTCTCTATTTGGGCGCTTTTAACGGTTTTGTCCATTTGTCGTAGAAAGTTGATGTTTTCGCATCGAAATAATAACGGAAGTTTATACTCGTCAAATTGGACATAGAAGAACAATAAAAAGTGTACACCAAGCAACTTTGATGGTCCGAAGTTGCACAACTCTCTCTATGGAGGAGCTTTTAACGGTTTTATTTATTTGTCATAGAAAGTTGGTGTTTTGGCATCGAAATAATCTCGGAAGCTTATACTCGAAGAATTTAACATTGAAGAACAATAAAAAGTGTACACTGAGCAACTTTATTGGTCCAAAGTTGCTCAACTCTCTCTATTTAGGAGCTTTTAACGGTTTTGTCCATTTGTAATAGAAAGTTGTTATTTTGGCATCGAAATAATCTACGAAGCTTATACTCGTCAAATTGGACTTAGAAGAACAATAAAAAGTGTACACCGAGCTACTTTGATGGTCCGAAGTTGCTCAACTTTTTATATGGAGGAGCTTTTAACGGTTTTGTCCATTTGTCATAGAAAGTTGGTGTTTTAGCATCGAAAGAATCTCGGAATCTTATACTCGTAAAATTGGACATAGAAGAACAATGAAAAGTGTACATCGAGCATGTTTGATGGTGCGAAGTTGCTCAACTCTCTCTGTGGAGGAGTTTTTAACGATTTTGTCCATTTTCTCATAGAAAGTTGGTGTTTTGGCATCGAAATAATCTCGGAAGCTTACACTCGTTAAATTTATCATAGAAGAACAATAAAAAGTGTATACCGAGCATTTTTTATGGGCCGAAGTTGCTCAACACTCTCTATTTGGGAGCTTTTAACGGTTTTGTCCATTTGTAATAGAAAGTTGTTGTTTTGGCATCGAAATAATCAACGAAGCTTATACTCGTAAAATTTGACATTGAAGAACAATAAAAAGTGTACACCGAGCAAGTTTGATGGTCCGAAGTTGCTCAACTCTCTCTATTTGGAGGCTTTTAACGGTTTTGTCCATTTGTCATAGAAAGTTGGTGTTTTGGCATCGAAATAATCTCGGAAGCTTATACTCGTTAAATTTATCATAGAAGAACAATAAAAAGTGTACACCGAGAATTTTTGATGGGCCGAAGTTGCTCAACTCTCTCTGTGGAAGAACTTTTAACGATTTTGTTCATTTCTCATAGAGAGTTGGTGTTTTGGCATCGAAATAATCTCGGATGCTTATACTCGTAAAATTTGACATAGAAGAACAATAAAAAGTGTACACGGAGCAACTTTGATGGTCCGAAATTGCTCAACTCTCTTTATAGTGGAGCTTTTAACGGTTTTGTCCATTTGTTATAGAAAGTTGGTCTTTTGGCATCGAAATAATCTCGGAAGCTTATATTCGTAAAATTTGACATAGAAGAACAATAAAAAGGGTACACCGATCAACTTTGATATTCCGACGTTGCTCAACTCTTTGTATAGTGTTGCTTTTAACGGTTATGTCCATTCATAATTGAAAGTTGTTGTTTTGACATCGAAATAATCTAGGATGCTTATACTCGTAAAATTAGACATAGAAAAACAATAAAAAGTGTACACCGAGCATGTTTGATGGTCCGAAGTTGCTCAACTCTCCCAGTGGAGGGGCTTTTAATGATTTTGTCCATTTCTCATAGAAAGTAGGTGTTTTGGCATTGAAATAATCTCGGATGCTTATACTCGTAAAATTTGACATAGAAGAATAATAAAAAGGGTAAACGGAGCAACTTTGATGGTCTGAAGTTGCTCTACTCTCTCTATGAAGAAGTTTTCAATGGTTTTGTCCATTTGTAATGGAAAGTTTTCGTTTTGACATCAAAATAATCTAGGATGCTTATACTCGTAAAACTGGACATAGAAGAACAATGAAAAGTGTACACCGAGCATGTTTGATGGTGCGAAGTTGCTCAACTCTCTCTGTGGAGGAGTTTTTAACGATTTTGTCCTTTTTCTCATAGAAAGTTGGTGTTTTGGCATCGAAATAATCTCGGAAGCTTATACTCGTTAAATTTATCATAGAAGAACAATAAAAAGTGTACACCGAGCATTTTTGAAGGGCCGAAGTTGCTCAACACTCTCTATTTGGGAGCTTTTAACGGTTTTGTCCATTTGTAATAGAAAGTTCTTGTTTTGGCATCGAAACAATCAACGAAGCTTATACTCGTAAAATTTGACATAGAAGAACAATAAAAAGTGTACACCGAGCAACTTTGATGGTCCGAAGTTGCTCAACTCTCTCTATTTGGAGGCTTTTAACGGTTTTGTCCATTTCTCATAGAAAGTTGGTGTTTTGGCATCGAAATAATCTCGGAAGCTTATACTCGTTAAATTTATCATAGAAAAACAATAAAAAGTGTACACCGAGCATTTTTGATGGGTCGAAGTTGCTCAACTCTCTCTGTGGAAGAGCTTTTAACGATTTTGTTCATTTCTCATAGAGAGTTGGTGTTTTGGCATCGAAATAATCTCGGATGCTTATACTCGTAAAATTTGACATAGAAGAACAATAAAAAGTGTACACGGAGCAACTTTGATAGTCCGAAGTTGTTCAACTCTCATTATGGAGGTGCTTTTAACGGTTTTGTCCATTTGTCACAGAAAGTTGGTGTTTTGGCATCGAAATAATCTCGGAAGCTTATACTCGTTAAATTTGTCATAGAAGAACAATAAAAAGAGTACACCGAGCAACTTTGATGGTCCGAAGTTGCACAACTCTCTCTATGGAGGAGCTTTTAACGGTTTTATTTATTTGTCATAGAAAGTTGGTGTTTTGGCATCGAAATAATCTCGGAACTTATACTCGAAGAATTTAACATAGAAGAACAATAAAAAGTGTACACTGAGCAACTTTGATGGTCCGAAGCTGCTCAACTCTCTCTATTTAGGAGCTTTTAACGATTTTGTCCATTTTTAATAGAAAGTTGTTATTTTGGCACCAAAATAATCTACGTAGCTTATAATCGTAAAATTTGACATAGAAGAACAATAAAAAGTGTACACCGAGCAACTTTAATGGTGCGAAGTTGCTCAACTCTCTCTATTTGGGAGCTTTTAACGGTTTTGTCCATTTGTCGTAGAAAGTTGATGTTTTCGCATCGAAATAATAACGGAAGCTTATACACGTCAAATTGGACATAGAAGAACAATAAAAAGTGTACACCGAGCAACTTTGATGTTCCGAAGTTGCTCAAGTTTTTATATGGAGGAGCTTTTAACGGTTTTGTCCATTTGTCATAGAAAATTGGTGTTTTAGCATCGAAAGAATCTCGGAATCCTATACTCGTAAAATTGGACATAGAAGAACAATGAAAAGTGTACACCGAGCATGTTTGATGGTGCGAAGTTGCTCAACTCTCTCTGTGGAGGAGTTTTTAACGATTTTGTCCATTTTCTCATAGAAAGTTGGTGTTTTGGCATCGAAATAATCTCGGAAGCTTATACTCGTCAAATTTATCATAGAAGAACAATAAAAAGTGTACACCGAGCATTTTTGATGGGGCGAAGTTGCTCAACACTCTCTATTTGGGAGCTTTTAACGGTTTTGTCCATTTGTAATAGAAAGTTGGTGTTTTGTCATCGAAATAATCAACGAAGCTTATTCTCTCAAAATTTGACATAGAAGAACAATAAATAGTGTACACCGAGCAACTTTGATGGTCCGAAGTTGCTCAACTCTCTCTATTTGGAGGCTTTTAACGGTTTTGTCCATTTGTCATAGAAAGTTGGTGTTTTCGCATCGAAATAATCTCGGAAGCTTATACTCGTTAAATTTATCATAGAAAAACAATAAAAAGTGTACACCGAGCATTTTTGATGGGCCGAAGTTGCTCAACTCTCTCTGTGGAAGAGCTTTTAACGATTTTGTTCATTTCTCATAGAGAATTGGTGTTTTGGCATCGAAATAATCTCGGATGCTTATACTCGTAAAATTTGACCTAGAAGAACAATAAAAAGTGTACACGGTTCAACTTTGATGGTCCGAAGTTGTTCAACTCTCATTATGGAGGTGCTTTTAACGGTTTTGTCCATTTGTCATAGAAAGTTGGTGTTTTAGCATCGAAAGAATCTCGGAATCTTATACTCGTAAAATTGGACATAGAAGAACAATGAAAAGTGTATACCGAGCATGTTTCATGGTGCGAAGTTGCTTAACTCTCTCTGTGGAGGTGTTTTTAACGATTTTGTCCATTTTCTCATAGAAAGTTGATGTTTTGGCATCGAAATAATCTCGGAAGCTTATACTCGTTAAATTTATCATAGAAGAAAAATAAAATGTGTACACCGAGCATTTTTGATGGGCCGAAGTTGCTCAACACTCTCTATTTGGGAGCTTTTAACGGTTTTGTCCATTTGTAATAGAAAGTTGGTGTTTTGTCATCGAAATAATCAACGAAGCTTATACTCGTAAAATTTGACATACAAGAACAATAAAAAGTGTACACCGAGCAACTTTGATGGTCCGAAGTTGCTCAACTCTCTCTATTTGGAGGCTTTTAACGGTTTTGTCCATTTGTCAAAGAAAGTTGGTGTTTTGGCATCGAAATAATCTCGGTTGCTTATACTCGTAAAATTTGACATAGAAGAATAATAAAAAGTGTACACGGAGCAACTTTGATGGTCCGAAGTTGTTCAACTCTCATTATGGAGGTGTTTTTAACGGTTTTCTCCATTTGTCACAGAAAGTTGGTGTTTTGGCATCGAAATAATCTCGGAAGCTTATACTCGTTAAACTTGTCATAGAAGAACAATAAAAAGAGTACACCGAGCAACTTTGATGGTCCGAAGTTGCACAACTCTCTCTATGGAGGAGCTTTTAACGGTTTTATTTATTTGTTATAGAAAGTTGGTGTTTTGGCATCGAAATAATCTCGGAAGCTTATACTCGAAGAATTTAACGTAGAAGAACAATAAAAAGTGTACACTGAGCAACTTTGATGATCCGAAGTTGCTCAACTCTCTCTATT
Organism: Euonymus europaeus; assembly: GCA_963580455.1. Classification (NCBI taxonomy): domain Eukaryota; kingdom Viridiplantae; phylum Streptophyta; class Magnoliopsida; order Celastrales; family Celastraceae; genus Euonymus; species Euonymus europaeus. Next base: position 8,252,748 of record OY756965.1, read on the forward strand.
TAGGAGCTTTTAACGGTTTTGTCCATTTGTAATAGAAAGTTGTTATTTTGGCATCGAAATAATCTACGAAGCTTATACTCGTAAAATTTGACATAGAACAACAATAAAAAGTGTACACCGAGCAACTTTAATGGTCCGAAGTTGCTCAACTCTCTCTATTTGGGCGCTTTTAACGGTTTTGTCCATTTGTCGTAGAAAGTTGATGTTTTCGCATCGAAATAATAACGGAAGTTTATACTCGTCAAATTGGACATAGAAGAACAATAAAAAGTGTACACCAAGCAACTTTGATGGTCCGAAGTTGCTCAAGTTTTTATATGGAGGAGCTTTTAACGGTTTTGTCCATTTGTCATAGAAAGTTGGTGTCTTAGCATCGAAAGAATCTCGGAATCTTATACTCGTAAAATTGGACATAGAAGAACAATGAAAAGTGTACACCGAGCATGTTTGATGGTGCGAAGTTGCTCAACTCTTTCTGTGGAGGAGTTTTTAACGATTTTGTCCATTTTCTCATAGAAAGTTGGTGTTTTGGCATCGAAATAATCTCGGAAGCTTATACTCGTTAAATTTATCATAGAAGAACAATAAAAAGTGTAAACCGAGCATTTTTGATGGGCCGAAGTTGCTCAACACTCTCTATTTGGGAGCTTTTAACGGTTTTGTCCATTTGTAATAGAAAGTTGGTGTTTTGTCATCGAAATAATCAACGAAGCTTATACTCGTAAAATTTGACATAGAAGAACAATAAAAAGTGTACACCGAGCAACTTTGATGGTCCGAAGTTGCTCAACTCTCTCTATTTGGAGGCTTTTAACGGTTTTGTCCATTTGTCATAGAAAGTTGGTGTTTTGGCATCGAAATAATCTCGGAAGCTTATACTCGTTAAATTTATCATAGAAAAACAATAAAAAGTGTACACCGAGCATTTTTGATAGGCCGAAGTTGCTCAACTCTCTCTGTGGAAGAGCTTTTAACGATTTTGTTCATTTCTCATAGAGATTTGGTGTTTTGGCATCGAAATAATCTCGGATGCTTATACTCGTAAAATTTGACCTAGAAGAACAATAAAAAGTGTACACGGAGCAACTTTGATAGTCCGAAGTTGTTCAACTCTTATTATGGAGGTGCTTTTAACGGTTTTGTCCATTTGTCATAGAAAGTTGGTGTTTTAGCATCGAAAGAATCTCGGAATCTTATACTCGTAAAATTGGACATAGAAGAACAATGAAAAGTGTATACCGAGCATGTTTGATGGTGCGAAGTTGCTCAACTCTCTCTGTGGAGGAGTTTTTAACGATTTTGTCAATTTTCTCATAGAAAGTTGGTGTTTTGGCATCGAAATAATCTCGGAAGATTATACTCGTTAAATTTATCATAGAAGAACAATAAAAAGTGTACATCGAGCATTTTTGAAGTGCCGAAGTTGGTGAACACTCTCTATTTGCGAGCTTTTAACGGTTTTTGTCCATTTGTAATAGAAAGTTGGTGTTTTGTCATCGAAATAATCAACGAAGCTTATACTCGTAAAATTTGACATAGAAGAACAATAAAAAGTGTACACCGAGCAACTTTGACGGTCCGAAGTTGCTCAACTCTCTCTATTTGGAGGCTTTTAACGGTTTTGTCCATTTGTCATAGAAAGTTGGTGTTTCGGCATCGAAATAATCACGGAAGCTTATACTCGTTAAATTTATCATAGAAAAACAATAAAAAGTGTACACCGAGCATTTTTGATGGGCCGAAGTTGCTCAACTCTCTCTGTTGAAGAGCTTTTAACGATTTTGTTCATTTCTCAAAGAGAGTTGGTGTTTTGGCATCGAAATAATCTCGGATGCTTATACTCGTAAAATTTGACATAGAAGAACAATAAAAAGTGTACACGGAGCAACTTTGATGGTCCGAAGTTGTTCAACTCTCATTATGGAGGTGCTTTTAACGATTTTGTCCATTTGTCACAGAAAGTTGGTGTTTTGGCATCAAAATAATCTCGGAAGCTTATACTCGTTAAACTTGTCATAGAAGAACAATAAAAAGAGTACACCGAGCAACTTTGATGGTCCGCAGTTGCACAACTCTCTCTATGGAGGAGCTTTTAACGGTTTTATTTATTTGTCATAGAAAGTTGGTGTTTTGGCATCGAAATAATCTCGGAACCTTATACTCGAAGAATTTAACATAGAAGAACAATAAAAAGTGTACACTGAGCAACTTTGATGATCCGAAGTTGCTCAACTCTCTCTATTTAGGAGCTTTTAACGGTTTTGTCCATTTGTAATAGAAAGTTGTTATTTTGGCATCGAAATAATCTACGAAGCTTATACTCGTAAAATTTGACATAGAAGAACAATAAAAAGTGTACACCGAGCAACTTTGATGGTCCGAAGTTGCTCAACTCTCTCTATTTGGGAGCTTTTAACGGTTTTGTCCATTTGTCGTAGAAAGTTGATGTTTTGGCATCGAAATAATCTCGGAAGCTTATACTCGTTAAATTTATCATAGAAGAACAATAAAAAGTGTACACCGAGCATTTTTGATGGGCCGAAGTTGCTTAACTCTCTCTGTGGAAGTGCTTTTAACGATTTTGTTCATTTCTCATAGAGAGTTGGTGTTTTGGCATCGAAATAATCTCGGATGCTTATACTCGTAAAATTTGACATAGAAGAACAATAAAAAGTGTACACGGAGTAACTTTGATGGTCTGAAGTTGCTCAACTCTCTTTATGGTGGAGCTTTTAACGGTTTTGTCCATTTGTCATAGAAAGTTGGTCTTTTGGCATCGAAATAATCTCGAAAGCTTATATTCCTAAAATTTGATATAGTAGAACAATAAAAAGGGTACACTGAGCAACTTTGATATTCCGACGTTGCTCAACTCTCCGTATAGTGTTGCTTTTAACGGTTATGTCCATTCATTATTGAAAGTTGTTGTTTTGACATCGAAATAATCTAGGATGCTTATACTCGTAAAATTTGACATAGAAAAATAATAAAAAATGTACACCGAGCATGTTTGATGGTTTGAAGTTGCTCAACTCTCTCTGTGGAGGAGCTTTTAATGTTTTTATCCATTTCTCATAGAAAGTTGGTGTTTTGGCATTGAAATAATCTCGGATGCTTATACTCGTAAAATTTGACATAGAAGAACAATAAAAAGTGTACACGGAGCAACTTTGATGGTCCGAAGTTGCTCAACTTTTTATATGCAGGAGCTTTTAACGGTTTTGTCCATTTGTAATGGAAAGTTTTTGTTTTGACATCGAAATAATCTAGGATGCTTATACTCGTAAAATTGGATATAGAAGAACAATGAAAAGTGTACACCGAGCACCTTTTGATGGGCTGAAGTTGCTCAACTCTCTCTGTGGAAGAGTTTTTAACGATTTTGTTCATTTCTAATAGAGAGTGTGTGTTTTGGCATCGAAATAATCTCGGATGCTTATACTCATAAAATTTGACATAGAAGAACAATAAAAAGTGTACACGGAGCACCTTTGATGGGTCGAAGTTGCTCAACACTCTCTATTTGGGAGCTTTTAACGGTTTTGTCCATTTGTAATAGAAAGTTGGTGTTTTGACATCGAAATAATCAACGAAGCTTATACTCGTAAAATTTGACATAGAAGAACAATAAAAAGTGTACACCGAGCAATTTTGATGGTCCGAAGTTGCTCAACTCTCTCTATTTGGAGGCTTTTAACGGTTTTGTCCATTTGTCATAGAAAGTTGGTCTTTTGGCATCGAAATAATCTCGGAAGCTTATACTCGTTAAATTAATCATAGAAGAACAATAAAAAGTGTAGACCGAGCATTTTTGATGGGCCGAAGTTGCTCAACTTTTTATATGGAGGAGCTTTTAACGGTTTTGTCCATTTGTCATAGAAAGTTGGTGTTTTAGCATCGAAAGAATCTCAGAATCCTATACTCGTAAAATTGGACATAGAAGAACAATGAAAAGTATATACCGAGCATGTTTGATGGTGCGAAGTTGCTCAACTCTCTCTGTGAAGGAGTTTTTAACGATTTTGTGCATTTCTCATAGAAAGTTGGTGTTTTGGCATCGAAATAATCTCGGAAGCTTATACTCGTCAAATTTATCATAGAAGAACAATAAAAAGTGTACACCGAGCATTTTTGATGGGCCGAAGTTGCTCAACACTCTCTATTTGGGAGCTTTTAACGGTTTTGTCCATTTGTAATAGAAAGTTGGTGTTTTGGCATCGAAATAATCAACGAAGCTTATACTCGTAAAATTTGACATAGAAGAACAGTAAAAAGTGTACACCGAGCAACTTTGATAGTCCGAAGTTGCCGAACTCTCTCTATTTGGAGGCTTTTAACGGTTTTGTCCATTTGTCATAGAAAGTTGGTGTTTTGGCATCGAAATAATCTCGGAAGCATATACTCGTTAAATTTATCATAGAAGAACAATAAAAATTGTACACGGAGCAACTTTGATGGTCCGAAGTTGCTCAACTCTCTTTATGTAGGTGCTTTTAACGGTTTTGTCCATTTGTCATAGAAAGTTAGTGTTTTGGCATCGAAATAATCTCAGAAGCTTATACTCGTTAAATTTGTCATTGAAGAACAATAAAAAGAGTACACCGAGCAACTTTGATGGTCCGAAGTTGGTCAACTCTCTCTATGGAGGAGCTTTAAACGGTTTTATTTATTTGTCGTAGAAAGTTGGTGTTTTGGCATCGAAATAATCTCGGAAGCTTATACTCGAAGAATTTAACATAGAAGAACAATAAAAAGAGTAGACCGAGCAACATTGATGGTCCGAAGTTGCACAACTCTCTCTATGGAGGAGCTTTTAACGGTTTTATTTATTTGTCATAGAAAGTTGGTGTTTTGGCATCGAAATAATATGGGAAGCTTATACTCGAAGAATTTAACATAGAAGAACAATAAAAAGTGTACACTGAGCAACTTTGATGATCCGAAGTTGCTCAACTCTCTCTATTTAGGAGCTTTTAACGGTTTTGTCCATTTGTAATAGAAAGTTATTATTTTGGCATCGAAATAATCTACGAAGCTTATACCCGTAAAATTTGACATAGAAGAACAATAAAAAGTGTACACCGAGCAACTTTGATGGTCCGACGTTGCTCAACTCTCTCTATTTGGGAGCTTTTAACGGTTTTGTTCATTTGTCGTAGAAAGTTGATGTTTTGGCATCGAAATAATCTCGGAAGCTTATACTCGTTAAATTTATCAAAGAAGAACAATAAAAAGTGTACACCGAGCATTTTTGATGGGCCGAAGTTGCTCAACTCTCTCTGTGGAAGTGCTTTTAACGATTTTGTTCATTTCTCATAGAGAGTTGGTGTTTTGGCATCGAAATAATCTCGGATGCTTATACTCATTAAATTTGACATAGAAGAACAATAAAAAGTGTACACGGAGCAACTTTGATGGTCTGAAGTTGCTCAACTCTCTTTATGGTGGATCTTTTAATGGTTTTGTCCATTTGTCATAGAAAGTTGGTCGTTTGGCATCGAAATAATCTCGAAAGCTTATATTACTAAAATTTGATATAGAAGAACAATAAAAAGGGTACACTGAGCAACTTTGATATTCCGACGTTGCTCAACTCTCCGTATAGTGTTGCTTTTAACGGTTATGTCCATTCATTATTGAAAGTTGTTGTTTTGACATCGAAATAATCTAGGATGCTTATACTCGTAAAATTAGACAAAGAAAAACAATAAAAAGTGTACACCGAGCATGTTTGATGGTTTGAAGTTGCTCAACTCTCTCTGTGGAGGAGCTTTTAATGTTTTTATCCATTTCTCAAAGAAAGTTGGTGTTTTGGCATTGAAATAATCTCGGATGCTTATACTCGTAAAATTTGACATAGAAGAACAATAAAAAGTGTACACGGAGCAACTTTGATGGTCCGAAGTTGCTCAACTTTTTATATGCAGGAGCTTTTAACGGTTTTGTCCAATTGTAATGGAAAGTTTTTGTTTTGACATCGAAATAATCTAGGATGCTTATACTCGTAAAATTGGATATAGAAGAACAATGAAAAGTGTACACCGAGCATGTTTGATGGTGCGCAGTTGCTCAACTCTCTCTGTGGAGGAGTTTTTAACGATTTTGTCCATTTCTCATAGAAAGTTGGTGTTTTGGCATCGAAATAATCTCGGAAGCTTATACTCGTTAAATTTATCATAGAAGAACAATGAAAAGTATATACCGAGCATGTTTGATGGGCTGAAGTTGCTCAACTCTCTCTGTGGAAGAGCTTTTAACGATTTTGTACATTTCTAATAGAGAGTGTGTGTTTTGGCATCAAAATAATCTCGGATGCTTGTACTCGTAAAATTTGACATAGAAGAACAATAAAAAGTGTACACGGAGCACCTTTGATGGGTCGAAGTTGCTCAACACTCTCTATTTGGGAGCTTTTAACGGTTTTGTCCATTTGTAATAGAAAGTTGGTGTTTTGACATCGAAATAATCAACGAAGCTTATACTCGTAAAATTTGACATAGAAGAACAATAAAAAGTGTACACCGAGCAACTTTGATGGTCCGAAGTTGCTCAACTCTCTCTATTTGGAGGCTTTTAACGGTTTTGTCCATTTGTCATAGAAAGTTGGTCTTTTGGCATCGAAATAATCTCGGAAGCTTATACTCGTTAAATTAATCATAGAAGAACAATAAAAAGTGTACACCGAGCATTTTTGATGGGCCGAAGTTGCTCAACTTTTTATATGGAGGAGCTTTTAACGGTTTTGTCCATTTGTCATAGAAAGTTGGTGTTTTAGCATCGAAAGAATCTCGGAATCCTATACTCGTAAAATTGGACATAGAAGAACAATGAAAAGTATATACCGAGCATGTTTGATGGTGCGAAGTTGCTCAACTCTCTCTGTGGAGGAGTTTTTAACGATTTTGTCCATTTCTCATAGAAAGTTGGTGTTTTGGCATCGAAATAATCTCGGATGCTTATACTCGTCAAATTTATCATAGAAGAACAATAAAAAGTGTACACCGAGCATTTTTGATGGGCCGAAGTTGCTCAACACTCTCTATTTGGGAGCTTTTAACGGTTTTGTCCATTTGTAATAGAAAGTTGGTGTTTTGGCATCGAAATAATCAACGAAGCTTATACTCGTAAAATTTGACATAGAAGAACAGTAAAAAGTGTACACCGAGCAACTTTGATAGTCCGAAGTTGCTCAACTCTCTCTATTTGGAGGCTTTTAACGGTTTTGTCCATTTGTCATAGAAAGTTGCTATTTTGGCATCGAAATAATCTCGGAAGCTTATACTCGTTAAATTTATCATAGAAGAACAATAAAAATTGTACACAGAGCAACTTTGATGGTCCGAAGTTGCTCAACTCTCTTTATGTAGGTGCTTTTAACGGTTTTGTCCATTTGTCATAGAAAGTTAGTGTTTTGGCATCGAAATAATCTCAGAAGCTTATACTCGTTAAATTTGTCATTGAAGAACAATAAAAAGAGTACACCGAGCAACTTTGATGGTCCGAAGTTGGTCAACTCTCTCTATGGAGGAGCTTTTAACGGTTTTATTTATTTGTCATAGAAAGTTGGTGTTTTGGCATTGAAATAATCTCGGAAGCTTATACTCGAAGAATTTAACATAGAAGAACAATAAAAAGAGTACACCGAGCAACATTGATGGTCCGAAGTTGCACAACTCTCTCTATGGAGGAGCTTTTAACGGTTTTATTTATTTGTCATAGAAAGTTGGTGTTTTGGCATCGAAATAATATGGGAAGCTTATACTCGAAGAATTTAACATAGAAGATTAATAAAAAGTGTACACTGAGCAACTTTGATGATCCGAAGTTGCTCAACTCTCTCTATTTAGGAGCTTTTAACGGTTTTGTCCATTTGTAATAGAAAGTTTTTATTTTGGCATCGAAATAATCTACGAAGCTTATACCCGTAAAATTTGACATAGAAGAACAATAAAAAGTGTACACCGAGCAACTTTGATGGTCCGAAGTTGCTCAACTCTCTCTATTTGGGAGCTTTTAACGGTTTTGTCCATTTGTCGTAGAAAGTTGATGTTTTGGCATCGAAATAATCTCGGAAACTTATACTCGTTAAATTTATCAAAGAAGAACAATAAAAAGTGTACACCGAGCATTTTTGATGGGCCGAAGTTGCTCAACTCTCTCTGTGGAAGTGCTTTTAACGATTTTGTTCATTTCTCATAGAGAGTTGGTGTTTTGGCATCGAAATAATCTCGGATGCTTATACTCGTTAAATTTGACATAGAAGAACAATAAAAAGTGTACACGGAGCAACTTTGATGGTCTGAAGTTGCTCAACTCTCTTTATGGTGGATCTTTTAACGGTTTTGTCCATTTGTCATAGAAAGTTGGTCTTTTGGCATCGAAATAATCTCGAAAGCTTATATTACTAAAATTTGATATAGAAGAACAATAAAAAGGGTACACTGAGCAACTTTGATGGTCCGAAGTTGCTCAACTCTCTCTATTTAGGAGCTTTTAACGGTTTTGTCCATTTGTAATAGAAAGTTGTTATTTTGGCATCGAAATAATCTACGAAGCTTATACTCGTAAAATTTGACATAGAAGAACAATAAAAAGTGTACACCGAGCAACTTTGATGGTCCGAAGTTGCTCAACTCTCTCTATTAAGGAGCTTTTAACGGTTTTGTCCATTTGTAATAGAAAGTTGTTATTTTGGCATCGAAATAATCTACGAAGCTTATACTCGTAAAATTTGACATAGAAGAACAATAAAAAGTGTACACCGAGCAACTTTGATGGTCCGAAGTTGCTCAACTCTCTCTATTTGGGAGCTTTTAACGGTTTTGTCCATTTGTCGTAGAAAGTTGATGTTTTGGCATCGAAATAATCTCGGAAGCTTATACTTGTTAAATTTATCAAAGAAGAACAGTAAAAAGTGTACACCGAGCATTTTTGATGGGCCGAAGTTGCTCAACTCTCTCTGTGGAAGTGCTTTTAACGATTTTGTTCATTTCTCATAGAGAGTTGGTGTTTTGGCATCGAAATAATCTCGGATGCTTATACTCGTTAAATTTGACATAGAAGAACAATAAAAAGTGTACACGAAGCAACTTTGATGGTCTGAAGTTGCTCAACTCTCTTTATGGTGGATCTTTTAACGGTTTTGTCCATTTGTCATAGAAAGTTGGTCGTTTGGCATCGAAATAATCTCGAAAGCTTATATTACTAAAATTTGATATAGAAGAACAATAAAAAGGGTACACTGAGCAACTTTGATATTCCGACGTTGCTCAACTCTCCGTATAGTGTTGCTTTTAACGGTTATGTCCATTCATTATTGAAATTTGTTGTTTTGACATCGAAATAATCTAGGATGCTTATACTCGTAAAATTAGACATAGAAAAACAATAAAAAGTGTACACCGAGCATGTTTGATGGTTTGAAGTTGCTCAACTCTCTCTGTGGAGGAGCTTTTAATGTTTTTATCCATTTCTCAAAGAAAGTTGATGTTTTGGCATTGAAATAATCTCGGATGCTTATACTCGTAAAATTTGACATAGAAGAATAATAAAAAGTGTACACGGAGCAACTTTGATGGTCCGAAGTTGCTCAACTTTTTATATGCAGGAGCTTTTAACGGTTTTGTCCATTTGTAATGGAAAGTTTTTGTTTTGACATCGAAATAATCTAGGATGCTTATACTCGTAAAATTGGATATAGAAGAACAATGAAAAGTGTACACCGAGCATGTTTGATGGTGCGCAGTTGCTCAACTCTCTCTGTGGAGGAGTTTTTAACGATTTTGTCCATTTCTCATAGAAAGTTGGTGTTTTAGCATCGAAATAATCTCGGAAGCTTATACTCGTTAAATTTATCATAGAAGAACAATAAAAAGTGTACACCGAGCAGTTTTTGATGGGCTGAAGTTGCTCAACTCTCTCTGTGGAAAAGCTATTAACGATTTTGTACATTTCTAATAGAGAGTGTGTGTTTTGGCATCGAAATAATCTCGGATGCATATACTCGTAAAATTTGAGATAGAAGAACAATAAAAAGTGTACACCGAGCAACTTTGATGGTCCGAAGTTGCTCAACTCTCTCTATTTGGAGGCTTTTAACGGTTTTGTCCATTTGTCATAGAAAGTTGGTCTTTTGGCATCGAAATAATCTCGGAAGCTTATACTCGTTAAATTAATCATAGAAGAACAATAAAAAGTGTACACCGAGCATTTTTGATGGGCCGAAGTTGCTCAACTTTTTATATGGAGGAGCTTTTAACGGTTTTGTCCATTTGTCATAGAAAGTTGGTGTTTTAGCATCGAAAGAATCTCGGAATCCTATACTCATAAAATTGGACATAGAAGAACAATGAAAAGTATATACCGAGCATGTTTGATGGTGCGAAGTTGCTCAACTCTCTCTGTGGAGGAGTTTTTAACGATTTTGTCCATTTCTCATAGAAAGTTGGTGTTTTGGCATCGAAATAATCTCAGAAGCTTATACTCGTCAAATTTATCATAGAAGAACAATAAAAAGTGTACACCGAGCATTTTTGATGGGCCGAAGTTGCTCAACACTCTCTATTTGGGAGCTTTTAACGGTTTTGTCCATTTGTAATTGAAAGTTGGTGTTTTGGCATCGAAATAATCAACGAAGCTTATACTCGTAAAATTTGACATAGAAGAATAGTAAAAAGTGTACACCGAGCAACTTTGATAGTCCGAAGTTGCTCAACTCTCTCTATTTGGAGGCTTTTAACGGTTTTGTCCATTTGTCATAGAAAGTTGGTATTTTGGCATCGAAATAATCTCGGAAGCTTATACTCGTTAAATTTATCATAGAAGAACAATAAAAATTGTACACGGAGCAACTTAGATGGTCCGAAGTTGCTCAACTCTCTTTATGTAGGTGCTTTTAACGGTTTTGTCCATTTGTCATAGAAAGTTCGTGTTTTGGCATCGAAATAATCTCAGAAGCTTATACTCGTTAAATTTGTCATTGAAGAACAATAAAAAGAGTACACCGAGCAACTTTGATGGTCCGAAGTTGGTCAACTCTCTCTATGGAGGAGCTTTTAACGGTTTTATTTATTTGTCATAGAAAGTTGGTTTTTGGCATTGAAATAATCTCGGAAGCTTATACTCGAAGAATTTAACATAGAAGAACAATAAAAAGAGTACACCGAGCAACATTGATGGTCCGAAGTTGCACAACTCTCTCTATGGAGGTGCTTTTAACGGTTTTATTTATTTGTCATAGAAAGTTGGTGTTTTGGCATCGAAATAATATGGTAAGCTTATACTCGAAGAATTTAACATAGAAGAACAATAAAAAGTGTACACTGAGCAACTTTGATGATCCGAAGTTGCTCAACTCTCTCTATTTAGGAGCTTTTAACGGTTTTGTCCATTTGTAATAGAAAGTTGTTATTTTGGCATCGAAATAATCTACGAAGCTTATACCCGTAAAATTTGACATAGAAGAACAATAAAAAGTGTACACCGAGCAACTTTGATGGTCCGAAGTTGCTCAACTCTCTCTATTTCGGAGCTTTTAACGGTTTTGTCCATTTGTCGTAGAAAGTTGATGTTTTGGCATCGAAATAATCTCGGAAGCTTATACTCGTTAAATTTATCAAAGAAGAACAATAAAAAGTGTACACCGAGCATTTTTGATGGGCCGAAGTTGCTCAACTCTCTCTGTGGAAGTGCTTTTAACGATTTTGTTCATTTCTCATAGAGAGTTGGTGTTTTGGCATCGAAATAATCTCGGATGCTTATACTCGTTAAATTTGACATAGAAGAACAATAAAAAGTGTACACGGAGCAACTTTGATGGTCTGAAGTTGCTCGACTCTCTTTATGGTGGATCTTTTAACGGTTTTGTCCATTTGTCATAGAAAGTTGGTCTTTTGGCATCGAAATAATCTCGAAAGCTTATATTACTAAAATTTGATATAGAAGAACAATAAAAAGGGTACACTGAGCAACTTTGATGGTCCGAAGTTGCTCAACTCTCTCTATTTAAGAGCTTTTAACGGTTTTGTCCATGTGTAATAGAAAGTTGTTATTTTGGCATCGAAATAATCTACGAAGCTTATACTCGTAAAATTTGACATAGAAGAACAATAAAAAGTGTACACCGAGCAACTTTGATGGTCCGAAGTTGCTCAACTCTCTCTATTTGGGAGCTTTTAACGGTTTTGTCCATTTGTCGTAGAAAGTTGATGTTTTGGCATCGAAATAATCTCGGAAGCTTATACTCGTTAAATTTATCATAGAAGAACAATAAAAAGTGTACACCAAGCATTTTTGATGGGCCGAAGTTGCTCAACTCTCTCTGTGGAAGTGCTTTTAACGATTTTGTTCATTTCTCATGGAGAGTTGGTGTTTTGGCATCGAAATAATCTCGGATGCTTATACTCGTAAAATTTGACATAGAAGAACAATAAAAAGTGTACACGGAGCAACTTTGATGGTCTGAAGTTGCTCAACTCTCTTTATGGTGGAGCTTTTAACGGTTTTGTCCATTTGTCATAGAAAGTTGGTCTTTTGGCATCGAAATAATCTCGAAAGCTTATATTCCTAAAATTTGATATAGAAGAACAATAAAAAGGGTACGCTGAGCAACTTTGATATTCCGACGTTGCTCAACTCTCCGTATAGTGTTGCTTTTAACGGTTATGTCCATTCATTATTGAAAGTTGTTGTTTTGACATCGAAATAATCTAGGATGCTTATACTCATAAAATTAGACATAGAAAAACAATAAAAAGTGCACACCGAGCATGTTTTATGGTTTGAAGTTGCTCAACTCTCTCTGTGGAGGAGCTTTTAATGTTTTTATCCATTTCTCATAGAAAGTTGGTGTTTTGGCATTGAAATAATCTCGGATGCTTATACTCGTAAAATTTGACATAGAAGAACAATAAAAAGTGTACACGGAGCAACTTTGATGGTCCGAAGTTGCTCAACTTTTTATATGCAGGAGCTTTTAACGGTTTTGTCCATTTGTAATGGAAAGTTTTTGTTTTGACATCGAAATAATCTAGGATGCTTATACTCGTAAAATTGAATATAGAAGAACAATGAAAAGTGTACACCGAGCATGTTTGATGGTGCGCAGTTGCTCAACTCTCTCTGTGGAGGAGTTTTTAACGATTTTGTCCATTTCTCATAGAAAGTTGGTGTTTTGGCATCGAAATAATCTCGGAAGCTTATACTCGTTAAATTTATCATAGAAGAACAATAAAAAGTGTACACCGAGCAGTTTTTGATGGGCTGAAGTTGCTCAACTCTCTCTGCGGAAGAGCTTTTAACGATTTTGTACATTTCTAATAGAGAGTGTGTGTTTTGGCATCGAAATAATCTCGAATGCTTATACTCGTAAAATTTGACATAGAAGAACAATAAAAAGTGTACACGGAGCACATTTGATGGGTCGAAGTTGCTCAACACTCTCTATTTGGGAGCTTTTAACGGTTTTGTCCATTTGTAATAGAAAGTTGGTGTTTTGACATCGAAATAATCAACGAAGCTTATACTCGTAAAATTTGACATAGAAGAACAATAAAAAGTGTACACCGAGCAACTTTGATGGTCCGAAGTTGCTCAACTCTCTCTATTTGGAGGCTTTTAACGGTTTTATCCATTTGTCATAGAAAGTTGGTCTTTTGGCATCGAAATAATCTCGGAAGCTTATACTCGTTAAATTAATCATAGAAGAACAATAAAAAGTGTACACCGAGCATTTTTGATGGGCCGAAGTTGCTCAACTTTTTATATGGAGGAGCTTTTAACGGTTTTGTCCATTTGTCATAGAAAGTTGGTGTTTTAGCATCGAAAGAATCTCGGAATCCTATACTCGTAAAATTGGACATAGAAGAACAATGAAAAGTATATACCGAGCATGTTTGATGGTGCGAAGTTGCTCAACTCTCTCTGTGGAGGAGTTTTTAACGATTTTGTCCATTTCTCATAGAAAGTTGGTGTTTTGGCATCGAAATAATCTCGGAAGCTTATACTCGTCAAATTTATCATAGAAGAACAATAAAAAGTGTACACCGAGCATTTTTGATGGGCCGAAGTTGCTCAACACTCTCTATTTGGGAGCTTTTAACGGTTTTGTCCATTTGTAATAGAAAGTTGGTGTTTTGGCATCGAAATAATCAACGAAGCTTATACTCGTAAAATTTGACATAGAAGAACAGTAAGAAGTGTACACTGAGCAACTTTGATAGTCCGAAGTTGCTCAACTCTCTCTATTTGGAGGCTTTTAACGGTTTTGTCCATTTGTCATAGAAAGTTGGTATTTTGGCATCGAAATAATCTCGGAAGCTTATACTCGTTAAATTTATCATAGAAGAACAATAAAAATTGTACACGGAGCAACTTTGATGGTCCGAAGTTGCTCAACTCTCTTTATGTAGGTGCTATTAACGGTTTTGTCCATTTGTCATAGAAAGTTAGTGTTTTGGCATCGAAATAATCTCAGAAGCTTATACTCGTTAAATTTGTCATTGAAGAACAATAAAAAGAGTACACCGAGCAACTTTGATGGTCCGAAGTTGGTCAACTCTCTCTATGGAGGAGCTTTTAACGGTTTTATTTATTTGTCATAGAAAGTTGGTGTTTTGGCATTGAAATAATCTCGGAAGCTTATACTCGAAGAATTTAACATAGAAGAACAATAAAAAGAGTACACCGAGCAACATTGATGGTCCGAAGATGCACAACTCTCTCTATGGAGGAGCTTTTAACGGTTTTATTTATTTGTCATAGAAAGTTGGTGTTTTGGCATCGAAATAATATGGGAAGCTTATACTCGAAGAATTTAACATAGAAGAACAATAAAAAGTGTACACTGAGCAACTTTGATGATCCGAAGTTGCTAAACTCTCTCTATTTAGGAGCTTTTAACGGTTTTGTCCATTTGTAATAGAAAGTTGTTATTTTGGCATCGAAATAATCTACGAAGCTTATACCCGTAAAATTTGACATAGAAGAACAATAAAAAGTGTACACCGAGCAACTTTGATGGTCCGAAGTTGCTCAACTCTCTCTATTTGGGAGCTTTTAACGGTTTTGTCCATTTGTCGTAGAAAGTTGATGTTTTGGCATCGAAGTAATCTCGGAAGCTTATACTCGTTAAATTTATCAAAGAAGAACAATAAAAAGTGTACACCGAGCATTTTTGATGGGCCGAAGTTGCTCAACTCTCTCTGTGGAAGTGCTTTTAACGATTTTGTTCATTTCTCATAGAGAGTTGGTGTTTTGGCATCGAAATAATCTCGGATGCTTATACTCGTAAAATTTGACATAGAAGAACAATAAAAAGTGTACACGGAGCAACTTTGATGGTCTGAAGTTGCTCAACTCTCTTTATGGTGGAGCTTTTAACGGTTTTGTCCATTTGTCATAGAAAGTTGGTCTTTTGGCATCGAAATAATCTCGAAAGCTTATATTCCTAAAATTTGATATAGAAGAACAATAAAAAGGGTACACTGAGCAACTTTGATATTCCGACGTTGCTCAACTCTCCGTATAGTGTTGCTTTTAACGGTTATGTCCATTCATTATTGAAAGTTGTTGTTTTGACATCGAAATAATCTAGGATGCTTATACTCGTAAAATTAGACATAGAAAAACAATAAAAAGTGTATACCGAGCATGTTTGATGGTTTGAAGTTGCTCAACTCTCTCTGTGGAGGAGCTTTTAATGTTTTTATCCATTTCTCATAGAAAGTTGGTGTTTTGGCATTGAAATAATCTCGGATGCTTATACTCGTAAAATTTGACATAGAAGAACAATAAAAAGTGTACACGGAGCAACTTTGATGGTCCGAAGTTGCTCAACTTTTTATATGCAGGAGCTTTTAACGGTTTTGTCCATTTGTAATGGAAAGTATTTGTTTTGACATCGAAATAATCTAGGATGCTTATACTCGTAAAATTGGATATAGAAGAACAATGAAAAGTGTACACCGAGCATGTTTGATGGTGCGCAGTTGCTCAACTCTCTCTGTGGAGGAGTTTTTAACGATTTTGTCCATTTCTCATAGAAAGTTGGTGTTTTGGCATC
The DNA here is from genome assembly GCA_963580455.1 of Euonymus europaeus. Classification (NCBI taxonomy): domain Eukaryota; kingdom Viridiplantae; phylum Streptophyta; class Magnoliopsida; order Celastrales; family Celastraceae; genus Euonymus; species Euonymus europaeus. Next base: position 8,268,808 of record OY756965.1, read on the forward strand.
GAAATAATCTCGGAAGCTTATACTCGTTAAATTTATCATAGAAGAACAATAAAAAGTGTACACCGAGCAGTTTTTGATGGGCTGAAGTTGCTCAACTCTCTCTGTGGAAGAGCTTTTAACGATTTTGTACATTTCTAATAGAGAGTGTGTGTTTTGGCATCGAAATAATCTCGAATGCTTATACTCGTAAAATTTGACATAGAAGAACAATAAAAAGTGTACACGGAGCACCTTTGATGGGTCGAAGTTGCTCAACACTCTCTATTTGGGAGCTTTTAACGGTTTTGTCCATTTGTAATAGAAAGTTGGTGTTTTGACATCGAAATAATCAACGAAGCTTATACTCGTAAAATTTGACATAGAAGAACAATATAAAGTGTACACCGAGCAACTTTGATGGTCCGAAGTTGCTCAACTCTCTCTATTTGGAGGCTTTTAACGGTTTTGTCCATTTGTCATAGAAAGTTGGTCTTTTGGCATCGAAATAATCTCGGAAGCTTATACTCGTTAAATTAATCATAGAAGAACAATAAAAAGTGTACACCGAGCATTTTTGATGGGCCGAAGTTGCTCAACTTTTTATATGGAGGAGCTTTTAACGGTTTTGTCCATTTGTCATAGAAAGTTGGTGTTTTAGCATCGAAAGAATCTCGGAATCCTATACTCGTAAAATTGGACATAGAAGAACAATGAAAAGTATATACCGAGCATGTTTGATGGTGCGAAGTTGCTCAACTCTCTCTGTGGAGGAGTTTTTAACGATTTTGTCCATTTCTCATAGAAAGTTGGTGTTTTGGCATCGAAATAATCTCGGAAGCTTATACTCGTCAAATTTATCATAGAAGAACAATAAAAAGTGTACACCGAGCATTTTTGATGGGCCGAAGTTGCTCAACACTCTCTATTTGGGAGCTTTTAACGGTTTTGTCCATTTGTAATAGAAAGTTGGTGTTTTGGCATCGAAATAATCAACGAAGCTTATACTCGTAAAATTTGACATAGAAGAACAGTAAAAAGTGTACACCGAGCAACTTTGATAGTCCGAAGTTGCTCAACTCTCTCTATTTGGAGGCTTTTAACGGTTTTTTCCATTTGTCATAGAAAGTTGGTATTTTGGCATCGAAATAATCTCGGAAGCTTATACTTGTTAAATTTATCATAGAAGAACAATAAAAATTGTACACGGAGCAACTTTGATGGTCCGAAGTTGCTCAACTCTCTTTATGTAGGTGCTTTTAACGGTTTTGTCCATTTGTCATAGAAAGTTCGTGTTTTGGCATCGAAATAATCTCAGAAGCTTATACTCGTTAAATTTGTCATTGAAGAACAATAAAAAGAGTACACCGAGCAACTTTGATGGTCCGAAGTTGGTCAACTCTCTCTATGGAGGAGCTTTTAACGGTTTTATTTATTTGTCATAGAAAGTTGGTGTTTTGGCATTGAAATAATCTCGGAAGCTTATACTCGAAGAATTTAACATAGAAGAACAATAAAAAGAGTACACCGAGCAACATTGATGGTCCGAAGTTGCACAACTCTCTCTATGGAGGTGCTTTTAACGGTTTTATTTATTTGTCATAGAAAGTTGGTGTTTTGGCATCGAAATAATATGGGAAGCTTATACTCGAAGAATTTAACATAGAAGAACAATAAAAAGTGTACACTGAGCAACTTTGATGATCCGAAGTTGCTCAACTCTCTCTATTTAGGAGCTTTTAACGGTTTTGTCCATTTGTAATAGAAAGTTGTTATTTTGGCATCGAAATAATCTACGAAGCTTATACCCTTAAAATTTGACATAGAAGAACAATAAAAAGTGTACACCGAGCAACTTTGATGGTCCGAAGTTGCTCAACTCTCTCTATTTGGGAGCTTTTAACGGTTTTGTCCATTTGTCGTAGAAAGTTGATGTTTTGGCATCGAAATAATCTCGGAAGCTTATACTCGTTAAATTTATCAAAGAAGAACAATAAAAAGTGTACACCGAGCATTTTTGATGGGCCGAAGTTGCTCAACTCTCTCTGTGGAAGTGCTTTTAACGATTTTGTTCATTTCTCATAGAGAGTTGGTGTTTTGGCATCGAAATAATCTCGGATGCTTATACTCGTTAAATTTGACATAGAAGAACAATAAAAAGTGTACACGGAGCAACTTTGATGGTCTGAAGTTGCTCAACTCTCTTTATGGTGGATCTTTTAACGGTTTTGTCCATTTGTCATAGAAAGGTGGTCTTTTGGCATCGAAATAATCTCGAAAGCTTATATTACTAAAATTTGATATAGAAGAACAATAAAAAGGGTACACTGAGCAACTTTGATGGTCCGAAGTTGCTCAACTCTCTCTATTTAGGAGCTTTTAACGGTTTTGTCCATTTGTAATAGAAAGTTGTTATTTTGGCATCGAAATAATCTCGAAGCTTATACTCGTAAAATTTGACATAGAAGAACAATAAAAAGTGTACACCGAGCAACTTTGATGGTCCGATGTTGCTCAACTCTCTCTATTTGGGAGCTTTTAACGGTTTTGTCCATTTGTCGTAGAAAGTTGATGTTTTGGCATCGAAATAATCTCGGAAGCTTATACTCGTTAAATTTATCATAGAAGAACAATAAAAAGTGTACACCGAGCATTTTTGATGGGCCGAAGTTGCTCAACTCTCTCTGTGGAAGTGCTTTTAACGATTTTGTTCATTTCTCATAGAGAGTTGGTGTTTTGGCATCGAAATAATCTCGGATGCTTATACTCGTAAAATTTGACATAGAAGAACAATAAAAAGTGTACACGGAGCAACTTTGATGGTCTGAAGTTGCTCAACTCTCTTTATGGTGGAGCTTTTAACGGTTTTGTCCATTTGTCATAGAAAGTTGGTCTTTTGGCATCGAAATAATCTCGAAAGCTTATATTCCTAAAATTTGATATAGAAGAATAATAAAAAGGGTACACTGAGCAACTTTGATATTCCGACGTTGCTCAACTCTCCGTATAGTGTTGCTTTTAACGGTTATGTCCATTCATTATTGAAAGTTGTTGTTTTGACATCGAAATAATCTTGGATGCTTATACTCGTAAAATTAGACATAGAAAAACAATAAAAAGTGTACACCGAGCATGTTTGATGGTTTGAAGTTGCTCAACTCTCTCTGTGGAGGAGCTTTTAATGTTTTTATCCATTTCTCATAGAAAGTTGGTGTTTTGGCATTGAAATAATCTCGGATGCTTATACTCGTAAAATTTGACATAGAAGAACAATAAAAAGTGTACACGGAGCGACTTTGATGGTCCGAAGTTGCTCAACTTTTTATATGCAGGAGCTTTTAACGGTTTTGTCCATTTGTAATGGAAAGTTTTTGTTTTGACATCGAAATAATCTAGGATGCTTATACTCGTAAAATTGGATATAGAAGAACAATGAAAAGTGTACACCGAGCATGTTTGATGGTGCGCAGTTGCTCAACTCTCTCTGTGGAGGAGTTTTTAACGATTTTGTCTATTTCTCATAGAAAGTTGGTGTTTTGGCATCGAAATAATCTCGGAAGCTTATACTCGTTAAATTTATCATAGAAGAACAATAAAAAGTGTACACCGAGCATTTTTGATGGGCTGAAGTTGCTCAACTCTCTCTGTGGAAGAGTTTTTAACGATTTTGTTCATTTCTAATAGAGAGTGTGTGTTTTGGCATCGAAATAATCTCGGATGCTTATACTCGTAAAATTTGACATAGAAGAACAATAAAAAGTGTACACGGAGCACCTTTGATGGGTCGAAGTTGCTCAACACTCTCTATTTGGGAGCTTTTAACGGTTTTGTCCATTTGTAATAGAAAGTTGGTGTTTTGACATCGAAATAATCAACGAAGCTTATACTCGTAAAATTTGACATAGAAGAACAATAAAAAGTGTACACCGAGCAACTTTGATGGTCCGAAGTTGCTCAACTCTCTCTATTTGGAGGCTTTTAACGGTTTTGTCCATTTGTCATAGAAAGTTGGTCTTTTGGCATCGAAATAATCTCGGAAGCTTATACTCGTTAAATTAATCATAGAAGAACAATAAAAAGTGTACACCGAGCATTTTTGATGGGCCGAAGTTGCTCAACTTTTTATATGGAGGAGCTTTTAACGGTTTTGTCCATTTGTCATAGAAAGTTGGTGTTTTAGCATCGAAAGAATCTCGGAATCCTATACTCGTAAAATTGGACATAGAAGAACAATGAAAAGTATATACCGAGCATGTTTGATGGTGCGAAGTTGCTCAACTCTCTCTATGGAGGAGTTTTTAACGATTTTGTCCATTTCTCATAGAAAGTTGGTGTTTTGGCATCGAAATAATTTCGGAAGCTTATACTCGTCAAATTTATCATAGAAGAACAATAAAAAGTGTACACCGAGCATTTTTGATGGGCCGAAGTTGCTCAACACTCTCTATTTGGGAGCTTTTAACGGTTTTGTCCATTTGTAATAGAAAGTTGGTGTTTTGGCATCGAAATAATCAACGAAGCTTATACTCGTAAAATTTGACATAGAAGAACAGTAAAAAGTGTACACCGAGCAACTTTGATAGTCCGAAGTTGCTCAACTCTCTCTATTTGGAGGCTTTTAACGGTTTTTTCCATTTGTCATAGAAAGTTGGTATTTTGGCATCGAAATAATCTCGGAAGCTTATACTTGTTAAATTTATCATAGAAGAACAATAAAAATTGTACACGGAGCAACTTTGATGGTCCGAAGTTGCTCAACTCTCTTTATGTAGGTGCTTTTAACGGTTTTGTCCATTTGTCATAGAAAGTTCGTGTTTTGGCATCGAAATAATCTCAGAAGCTTATACTCGTTAAATTTGTCATTGAAGAACAATAAAAAGAGTACACCGAGCAACTTTGATGGTCCGAAGTTGGTCAACTCTCTCTATGGAGGAGCTTTTAACGGTTTTATTTATTTGTCATAGAAAGTTGGTGTTTTGGCATTGAAATAATCTCGGAAGCTTATACTCGAAGAATTTAACATAGAAGAACAATAAAAAGAGTACACCGAGCAACATTGATGGTCCGAAGTTGCACAACTCTCTCTATGGAGGTGCTTTTAACGGTTTTATTTATTTGTCATAGAAAGTTGGTGTTTTGGCATCGAAATAATATGGGAAGCTTATACTCGAAGAATTTAACATAGAAGAACAATAAAAAGTGTACACTGAGCAACTTTGATGATCCGAAGTTGCTCAACTCTCTCTATTTAGGAGCTTTTAACGGTTTTGTCCATTTGTAATAGAAAGTTGTTATTTTGGCATCGAAATAATCTACGAAGCTTATACCCGTAAAATTTGACATAGAAGAACAATAAAAAGTGTACACCGAGCAACTTTGATGGTCCGAAGTTGCTCAACTCTCTCTATTTGGGAGCTTTTAACGGTTTTGTCCATTTGTCGTAGAAAGTTGATGTTTTGGCATCGAAATAATCTCGGAAGCTTATACTCGTTAAATTTATCAAAGAAGAACAATAAAAAGTGTACACCGAGCATTTTTGATGGGCCGAAGTTGCTCAACTCTCTCTGTGGAAGTGCTTTTAACGATTTTGTTCATTTCTCATAGAGAGTTGGTGTTTTGGCATCGAAATAATCTCGGATGCTTATACTCGTTAAATTTGACATAGAAGAACAATAAAAAGTGTACACGGAGCAACTTTGATGGTCTGAAGTTGCTCAACTCTCTTTATGGTGGATCTTTTAACGGTTTTGTCCATTTGTCATAGAAAGGTGGTCTTTTGGCATCGAAATAATCTCGAAAGATTATATTACTAAAATTTGATATAGAAGAACAATAAAAAGGGTACACTGAGCAACTTTGATGGTCCGAAGTTGCTCAACTCTCTCTATTTAGGAGCTTTTAACGGTTTTGTCCATTTGTAATAGAAAGTTGGTGTTTTGGCATCGAAATAATCAACGAAGCTTATACTCGTAAAATTTGACATAGAAGAACAGTAAAAAGTGTACACCGAGCAACTTTGATAGTCCGAAGTTGCTCAACTCTCTCTATTTGGAGGCTTTTAACGGTTTTTTCCATTTGTCATAGAAAGTTGGTATTTTGGCATCGAAATAATCTCGGAAGCTTATACTTGTTAAATTTATCATAGAAGAACAATAAAAATTGTACACGGAGCAACTTTGATGGTCCGAAGTTGCTCAACTCTCTTTATGTAGGTGCTTTTAACGGTTTTGTCCATTTGTCATAGAAAGTTCGTGTTTTGGCATCGAAATAATCTCAGAAGCTTATACTCGTTAAATTTGTCATTGAAGAACAATAAACAGAGTACACCGAGCAACTTTGATGGTCCGAAGTTGGTCAACTCTCTCTATGGAGGAGCTTTTAACGGTTTTATTTATTTGTCATAGAAAGTTGGTGTTTTGGCATTGAAATAATCTCGGAAGCTTATACTCGAAGAATTTAACATAGAAGAACAATAAAAAGAGTACACCGAGCAACATTGATGGTCCGAAGTTGCACAACTCTCTCTATGGAGGTGCTTTTAACGGTTTTATTTATTTGTCATAGAAAGTTGGTGTTTTGGCATCGAAATAATATGGGAAGCTTATACTCGAAGAATTTAACATAGAAGAACAATAAAAAGTGTACACTGAGCAACTTTGATGATCCGAAGTTGCTCAACTCTCTCTATTTAGGAGCTTTTAACGGTTTTGTCCATTTGTAATAGAAAGTTGTTATTTTGGCATCGAAATAATCTACGAAGCTTATACCCGTAAAATTTGACATAGAAGAACAATAAAAAGTGTACACCGAGCAACTTTGATGGTCCGAAGTTGCTCAACTCTCTCTATTTGGGAGCTTTTAACGGTTTTGTCCATTTGTCGTAGAAAGTTGATGTTTTGGCATCGAAATAATCTCGGAAGCTTATACTCGTTAAATTTATCAAAGAAGAACAATAAAAAGTGTACACCGAGCATTTTTGATGGGCCGAAGTTGCTCAACTCTCTCTGTGGAAGTGCTTTTAACGATTTTGTTCATTTCTCATAGAGAGTTGGTGTTTTGGCATCGAAATAATCTCGGATGCTTATACTCGTTAAATTTGACATAGAAGAACAATAAAAAGTGTACACGGAGCAACTTTGATGGTCTGAAGTTGCTCAACTCTCTTTATGGTGGATCTTTTAACGGTTTTGTCCATTTGTCATAGAAAGGTGGTCTTTTGGCATCGAAATAATCTCGAAAGCTTATATTACTAAAATTTGATATAGAAGAACAATAAAAAGGGTACACTGAGCAACTTTGATGGTCCGAAGTTGCTCAACTCTCTCTATTTAGGAGCTTTTAACGGTTTTGTCCATTTGTAATAGAAAGTTGTTATTTTGGCATCGAAATAATCTCGAAGCTTATACTCGTAAAATTTGACATAGAAGAACAATAAAAAGTGTACACCGAGCAACTTTGATGGTCCGATGTTGCTCAACTCTCTCTATTTGGGAGCTTTTAACGGTTTTGTCCATTTGTCGTAGAAAGTTGATGTTTTGGCATCGAAATAATCTCGGAAGCTTATACTCGTTAAATTTATCATAGAAGAACAATAAAAAGTGTACACCGAGCATTTTTGATGGGCCGAAGTTGCTCAACTCTCTCTGTGGAAGTGCTTTTAACGATTTTGTTCATTTCTCATAGAGAGTTGGTGTTTTGGCATCGAAATAATCTCGGATGCTTATACTCGTAAAATTTGACATAGAAGAACAATAAAAAGTGTACACGGAGCAACTTTGATGGTCTGAAGTTGCTCAACTCTCTTTATGGTGGAGCTTTTAACGGTTTTGTCCATTTGTCATAGAAAGTTGGTCTTTTGGCATCGAAATAATCTCGAAAGCTTATATTCCTAAAATTTGATATAGAAGAATAATAAAAAGGGTACACTGAGCAACTTTGATATTCCGACGTTGCTCAACTCTCCGTATAGTGTTGCTTTTAACGGTTATGTCCATTCATTATTGAAAGTTGTTGTTTTGACATCGAAATAATCTTGGATGCTTATACTCGTAAAATTAGACATAGAAAAACAATAAAAAGTGTACACCGAGCATGTTTGATGGTTTGAAGTTGCTCAACTCTCTCTGTGGAGGAGCTTTTAATGTTTTTATCCATTTCTCATAGAAAGTTGGTGTTTTGGCATTGAAATAATCTCGGATGCTTATACTCGTAAAATTTGACATAGAAGAACAATAAAAAGTGTACACGGAGCGACTTTGATGGTCCGAAGTTGCTCAACTTTTTATATGCAGGAGCTTTTAACGGTTTTGTCCATTTGTAATGGAAAGTTTTTGTTTTGACATCGAAATAATCTAGGATGCTTATACTCGTAAAATTGGATATAGAAGAACAATGAAAAGTGTAAACCGAGCATGTTTGATGGTGCGCAGTTGCTCAACTCTCTCTGTGGAGGAGTTTTTAACGATTTTGTCTATTTCTCATAGAAAGTTGGTGTTTTGGCATCGAAATAATCTCGGAAGCTTATACTCGTTAAATTTATCATAGAAGAACAATAAAAAGTGTACACCGAGCATTTTTGATGGGCTGAAGTTGCTCAACTCTCTCTGTGGAAGAGTTTTTAACGATTTTGTTCATTTCTAATAGAGAGTGTGTGTTTTGGCATCGAAATAATCTCGGATGCTTATACTCGTAAAATTTGACATAGAAGAACAATAAAAAGTGTACACGGAGCACCTTTGATGGGTCGAAGTTGCTCAACACTCTCTATTTGGGAGCTTTTAACGGTTTTGTCCATTTGTAATAGAAAGTTGGTGTTTTGACATCGAAATAATCAACGAAGCTTATACTCGTAAAATTTGACATAGAAGAACAATAAAAAGTGTACACCGAGCAACTTTGATGGTCCGAAGTTGCTCAACTCTCTCTATTTGGAGGCTTTTAACGGTTTTGTCCATTTGTCATAGAAAGTTGGTCTTTTGGCATCGAAATAATCTCGGAAGCTTATACTCGTTAAATTAATCATAGAAGAACAATAAAAAGTGTACACCGAGCATTTTTGATGGGCCGAAGTTGCTCAACTTTTTATATGGAGGAGCTTTTAACGGTTTTGTCCATTTGTCATAGAAAGTTGGTGTTTTAGCATCGAAAGAATCTCGGAATCCTATACTCGTAAAATTGGACATAGAAGAACAATGAAAAGTATATACCGAGCATGTTTGATGGTGCGAAGTTGCTCAACTCTCTCTATGGAGGAGTTTTTAACGATTTTGTCCATTTCTCATAGAAAGTTGGTGTTTTGGCATCGAAATAATTTCGGAAGCTTATACTCGTCAAATTTATCATAGAAGAACAATAAAAAGTGTACACCGAGCATTTTTGATGGGCCGAAGTTGCTCAACACTCTTTATTTGGGAGCTTTTAACGGTTTTGTCCATTTGTAATAGAAGGTTGGTGTTTTGGCATCGAAATAATCAACGAAGCTTATACTCGTAAAATTTGACATAGAAGAACAGTAAAAAGTGTACACCGAGCAACTTTGATAGTCCGAAGTTGCTCAACTCTCTCTATTTGGAGGCTTTTAACGGTTTTGTCCATTTGTCATAGAAAGTTGGTATTTTGGCATCGAAATAATCTCGGAAGCTTATACTCGTTAAATTTATCATAGAAGAACAATAAAAATTGTACACGGAGCAACTTTGATGGTCCGAAGTTGCTCAACTCTCTTTATGTAGGTGCTTTTAACGGTTTTGTCCATTTGTCATAGAAAGTTAGTGTTTTGGCATCGAAATAATCTCAGAAGCTTATACTCGTTAAATTTGTCATTGAAGAACAATAAAAAGAGTACACCGAGCAACTTTGATGGTCCGAAGTTGGTCAACTCTCTCTATGGAGGAGCTTTTAACGGTTTTCTTTATTTGTCATAGAAAGTTGGTGTTTTGGCATCGAAATAATCTCGGAAGCTTATACTCGAAGAATTTAACATAGAAGAACAATAAAAAGAGTACACCGAGCAACATTGATGGTCCGAAGTTGCACAACTCTCTCTATGGAGGAGCTTTTAACGGTTTTATTTATTTGTCATCGAAAGTTGGTGTTTTGGCATCGAAATAATCTCGGAAGCTTATACTCGAAGAATTTAACATAGAAGAAAAATAAAAAGTGTACACTGAGCAACTTTGATGGTCCGAAGTTGCTCAACTCTATCTATTTAGGAGCTTTTAACGGTTTTGTCCATTTGTAATAGAAAGTTGTTATTTTGGCATCGAAACAATCTACAAAGCTTATACTCGTAAAATTTGACATAGAAGAACAATAAAAAGTGTTCACCGAGCAACTTTGATGGTCCGAAGTTGCTCAACTCTCTCTATTTGGAGGCTTTTAACGGTTTTGTCCATTTGTCATAGAAAGTTGGTCTTTTGGCATCGAAATAATCTCGGAAGCTTATACTCGTTAAATTAATCATAGAAGAACAATAAAAAGTGTACACCGAGCATTTTTGATGGGCCGAAGTTGCTCAACTTTTTATATGGAGGAGCTTTTAACGGTTTTGTCCATTTGTCATAGAAAGTTGGTGTTTTAGCATCGAAAGAATCTCGGAATCCTATACTCGTAAAATTGGACATAGAAGAACAATGAAAAGTATATACCGAGCATGTTTGATGGTGCGAAGTTGCTCAACTCTCTCTGTGGAGGAGTTTTTAACGATTTTGTCCATTTCTCATAGAAAGTTGGTGTTTTGGCATCGAAATAATCTCGGAAGCTTATACTCGTCAAATTTATCATAGAAGAACAATAAAAAGTGTACACCGAGCATTTTTGATGGGCCGAAGTTGCTCAACACTCTCTATTTGGGAGCTTTTAACGGTTTTGTCCATTTGTAATAGAAAGTTGGTGTTTTAGCATCGAAATAATCAACGAAGCTTATACTCGTAAAATTTGACATAGAAGAACAGTAAAAAGTGTACACCGAGCAACTTTGATAGTCCGAAGTTGCTCAACTCTCTCTATTTGGAGGCTTTTAACGGTTTTGTCCATTTGTCATAGAAAGTTGGTATTTTGGCATCGAAATAATCTCGGAAGCTTATACTCGTTAAATTTATCATAGAAGAACAATAAAAATTGTACACGGAGCAACTTTGATGGTCCGAAGTTGCTCAACTCTCTTTATGTAGGTGCTTTTAACGGTTTTGTCCATTTGTCATAGAAAGTTAGTGTTTTGGCATCGAAATAATCTCAGAAGCTTATACTCGTTAAATTTGCCATTGAAGAACAATAAAAAGAGTACACCGAGCAACTTTGATGGTCCGAAGTTGGTCAACTCTCTCTTTGGAGGAGCTTTTAACGGTTTTCTTTATTTGTCATAGAAAGTTGGTGTTTTGGCATCGAAATAATCTCGGAAGCTTATACTCGAAGAATTTAACATAGAAGAACAATAAAAAGAGTACACCGAGCAACATTGATGGTCCGAAGTTGCACAACTCTCTCTATGGAGGAGCTTTTAACGGTTTTATTTATTTGTCATCGAAAGTTGGTGTTTTGGCATCGAAATAATCTCGGAAGCTTATACTCGAAGAATTTAACATAGAAGAAAAATAAAAAGTGTACACTGAGCAACTTTGATGGTCCGAAGTTGCTCAACTCTCTCTATTTAGGAGCTTTTAACGGTTTTGTCCATTTGTAATAGAAAGTTGTTATTTTGGCATCGAAACAATCTACGAAGCTTATACCCGTAAAATTTGACATAGAAGAACAATAAAAACTATACACCGAGCAACTTTGATGGTCCGAAGTTGCTCAACTCTCTCTATTTGGAGGCTTTTAACGGTTTTGTCCATTTGTCATAGAAAGTTGGTCTTTTGGCATCGAAATAATCTCGGAAGCTTATACTCGTTAAATTAATCATAGAAGAACAATAAAAAGTGTACACCGAGCATTTTTGATGGGCCGAAGTTGCTCAACTTTTTATATGGAGGAGCTTTTAACGGTTTTGTCCATTTGTCATAGAAAGTTGGTGTTTTAGCATCGAAAGAATCTCGGAATCCTATACTCGTAAAATTGGACATAGAAGAACAATGAAAAGTATATACCGAGCATGTTTGATGGTGCGAAGTTGCTCAACTCTCTCTGTGGAGGAGTTTTTAACGATTTTGTCCATTTCTCATAGAAAGTTGGTGTTTTGGCATCGAAATAATCTCGGAAGCTTATACTCGTCAAATTTATCATAGAAGAACAATAAAAAGTGTACACCGAGCATTTTTGATGGGCCGAAGTTGCTCAACACTCTCTATTTGGGAGCTTTTAACGGTTTTGTCCATTTGTAATAGAAAGTTGGTGTTTTGGCATCGAAATAATCAACGAAGCTTATACTCGTAAAATTTGACATAGAAGAACAGTAAAAAGTGTACACCGAGCAACTTTGATAGTCCGAAGTTGCTCAACTCTCTCTATTTGGAGGCTTTTAACGGTTTTGTCCATTTGTCATAGAAAGTTGGTATTTTGGCATCGAAATAATCTCGGAAGCTTATACTCGTTAAATTTATCATAGAAGAACAATAAAAATTGTACACGGAGCAACTTTGATGGTCCGAAGTTGCTCAACTCTCTTTATGTAGGTGCTTTTAACGGTTTTGTCCATTTGTCATAGAAAGTTAGTATTTTGGCATCGAAATAATCTCAGAAGCTTATACTCGTTAAATTTGTCATTGAAGAACAATAAAAAGAGTACACCGAGCAACTTTGATGGTCCGAAGTTGGTCAACTCTCTCTATGGAGGAGCTTTTAACGGTTTTCTTTATTTGTCATAGAAAGTTGGTGTTTTGGCATCGAAATAATCTCGGAAGCTTATACTCGAAGAATTTAACATAGAAGAACAATAAAAAGAGTACACCGAGCAACATTGATGGTCCGAAGTTGCACAACTCTCTCTATGGAGGAGCTTTTAACGGTTTTATTTATTTGTCATCGAAAGTTGGTGTTTTGGCATCGAAATAATCTCGGAAGCTTATACTCGAAGAATTTAACATAGAAGAAAAATAAAAAGTGTACACTGAGCAACTTTGATGGTCCGAAGTTGCTCAACTCTCTCTATTTAGGAGCTTTTAACGGTTTTGTCCATTTGTAATAGAAAGTTGTTATTTTGGCATCGAAACAATCTACGAAGCTTATACCCGTAAAATTTGACATAGAAGAACAATAAAAAGTGTACACCGAGCAACTTTGATGGTCCGAAGTTGCTCAACTCTCTCTATTTGGGAGCTTTTAACGGTTTTGTCCATTTGTCATAGAAAGTTGATGTTTTGGCATCGAAATAATCTCGGAAGCTTATACTCGTTAAATTTATCATAGAAGAACAATAAAAAGTGTACACCGAGCATTTTTGATGGGCCGAAGTTGCTCAACTCTCTCTGTGGAAGTGCTTTTAACGATTTTGTTCATTTCTCATAGAGAGTTGGTGTTTTGGCATCGAAATAATCTCGGATGCTTATACTCGTATAATTTGACATAGAAGAACAATAAAAAGTGTACACGGAGCAACTTTGATGGTCTGAAGTTGCTCAACTCTCTTTATGGTGGAGCTTTTAACGGTTTTGTCCATTTGTCATAGAAAGTTGGTCTTTTGGCATCGAATTAATCTCGAAAGCTTATATTCCCAAAATTTGATATAGAAGAACAATAAAAGGGGTACACTGAGTAACTTTGATATTCCGACGTTGCTCAACTCTCCGTATAGTGTTGCTCTTAACGGTTATGTCCATTCATTATTGAAAGTTGTTGTTTTGACATCGAAATAATCTAGGATGCTTATACTCGTAAAATTAGACATATAAAACCAATAAAAAGTGTACACCGAGCATGTTTGATGGTTTGAAGTTGCTCAACTCTCTCTGTGGAGGAGCTTTTAATGTTTTTATCCATTTCTCATAGAAAGTTGGTGTTTTTGCATTGAAATAATCTCGGATGCTTATACTCGTAAAATTTGACATAGAAGAACAATAAAAAGTGTACACGGAGCGACTTTGATGGTCCGAAGTTGCTCAACTTTTTATATGCAGGAGCTTTTAACGGTTTTGTCCATTTGTAATGGAAAGTTTTTGTTTTGACATCGAAATAATCTAGGATGCTTATACTCGTAAAATTGGATATAGAAGAACAATGAAAAGTGTACACCGAGCATGTTTGATGGTGCGCAGTTGCTCAACTCTCTCTGTGGAGGAGTTTTTAACGATTTTGTCCATTTCTCATAGAAAGTTGGTGTTTTGGCATCGAAATAATCTCGGAAGCTTATACTCGTTAAATTTATCATAGAAGAACAATAAAAAGTGTACACCGAGCATTTTTGATGGGCTGAAGTTGCTCAACTCTCTCTGTGGAAGAGTTTTTAACGATTTTGTTCATTTCTAATAGAGAGTGTGTGTTTTGGCATCGAAATAATCTCGGATGCTTATACTCGTAAAATTTGACATAGAAGAACAATAAAAAGTGTACACGGAGCACCTTTGATGGGTCGAAGTTGCTCAACACTCTCTATTTGGGAGCTTTTAACGGTTTTGTCCATTTGTAATAGAAAGTTGGTGTTTTGACATCGAAATAATCAACGAAGCTTATACTCGTAAAATTTGACATAGAAGAACAATAAAAAGTGTACACCGAGCAACTTTGATGGTCCGAAGTTGCTCAACTCTCTCTATTTGGAGGCTTTTAACGGTTTTGTCCATTTGTCATAGAAAGTTGGTGTTTTGGCATCGAAATAATCTCGGAAGCTTATACTCGTTAAATTAATCATAGAAGAACAATAAAAAGTGTACACCGAGCATTTTTGATGAGCCGAAGTTGCTCAACTTTTTATATGGAGGAGCTTTTAACGGTTTTGTCCATTTGTCATAGAAAGTTGGTGTTTTGGCAACGAAATAATCTCGGAAGCTTATACTCGTCAAATTTATCATAGAAGAACAATAAAAAGAGTACACCGAGCAATATTGATGGTCCGAAGTTGCACAACTCTCTCTGTGGAGGAGTTTTTAACGATTTTGTTCATTTCTAATAGAGAGTGTGTGTTTTGGCATCGAAATAATCTCGGATGCTTATACTCGTAAAATTTGACATAGAAGAACAATAAAAAGTGTACACGGAGCACCTTTGATGGGTCGAAGTTGCTCAACACTCTCTATTTGGGAGCTTTTAACGGTTTTGTCCATTTGTAATAGAAAGTTGGTGTTTTGACATCGAAATAATCAACGAAGCTTATACTCGTAAAATTTGACATAGAAGAACAATAAAAAGTGTACACCGAGCAACTTTGATGGTCCGAAGTTGCTCAACTCTCTCTATTTGGAGGCTTTTAACGGTTTTGTCCATTTGTCATAGAAAGTTGGTCTTTTGGCATCGAAATAATCTCGAAAGCTTATACTCGTTAAATTAATCATAGAAGAACAATAAAAGGTGTACACCGAGCATTTTTGATGGGCCGAAGTTGCTCAACTTTTTATATGGAGGAGCTTTTAACGGTTTTGTCCATTTGTCATAGAAAGTTGGTGTTTTAGCATCGAAAGAATCTCGGAATCCTATACTCGTAAAATTGGACATAGAAGAACAATGAAAAGTATATACCGAGCATGTTTGATGGTGCGAAGTTGCTCAACTCTCTCTGTGGAGGAGTTTTTAACGATTTTGTCCATTTCTCATAGAAAGTTGGTGTTTTGGCATCGAAATAATCTCGGAAGCTTATACTCGTCAAATTTATCATAGAAGAACAATAAAAAGTGTACACCGAGCATTTTTGATGGGCCGAAGTTGCTCAACACTCTCTATTTGGGAGCTTTTAACGGTTTTGTCCATTTGTAATAGAAAGTTGGTGTTTTGGCATCGAAATAATCAACGAAGCTTATACTCGTAAAATTTGACATAGAAGAACAGTAAAAAGTGTACACCGAGCAATTTTGATAGTCCGAAGTTGCTCAACTCTCTCTATTTGGAGGCTTTTAACGGTTTTGTCCATTTGTCATAGAAAGTTGGTATTTTGGCATTGAAATAATCTCGGAAGCTTATACTCATTAAATTTATCATAGAAGAACAATAAAAATTGTACACGGAGCAACTTTGATGGTCCGAAGTTGCTCAACTCTCTTTATGTAGGTGCTTTTAACGGTTTTGTCCATTTGTCATAGAAAGTTAGTGTTTTGGCATCGAAATAATCTCAGAAGCTTATACTCGTTAAATTTGTCATTGAAGAACAATAAAAAGAGTACACCAAGCAACTTTGATGGTCCGAAGTTGGTCAACTCTCTCTATGGAGGAGCTTTTAACGGTTTTATTTATTTGTCATACAAAGTTGGTGTTTTGGCATCGAAATAATCTCGGAAGCTTATACTCGAAGAATTTAACATAGAAGAACAATAAAAAGAGTACACCGAGCAATATTGATGGTCCGAAGTTGCACAACTCTCTCTATGGAGGAGCTTTTAACGGTTTTATTTATTTGTCATAGAAAGTTGGTGTTTTGGCATCGAAATAATCTCGGAAGCTTATACTCGAAGAATTTAACATAGAAGAAAAATAAAAAGTGTACACTGAGCAACTTTGATGGTCCGAAGTTGCTCAACTCTCTCTATTTAGGAGCTTTTAACGATTTTGTCCATTTGTAATAGAAAGTTGTTATTTTGGCATCGAAATAATCTACGAAGCTTATACCCGTAAAATTTGACATAGAAGAACAATAAAAAGTGTACACCGGGCAACTTTGATGGTCCGAAGTTGCTCAACTCTCTCTATTTGGGAGCTTTTAACGGTTTTGTCCATTTGTCGTAGAAAGTTGATGTTTTGGCATCGAAATAATCTCGGAAGCTTATACTCGTTAAATTTATCATAGAAGAACAATAAAAAGTGTACACCGAGCATTTTTGATGGGCCGAAGTTGCTCAACTCTCTCTGTGGAAGTGCTTTTAACGATTTTGTTCATTTCTCATAGAGAGTTGGTGTTTTGGCATCGAAATAATCTCGGATGCTTATACTCGTAAAATTTGACATAGAAGAACAATAAAAAGTGTACACGGAGCAACTTTGATGGTCTGAAGTTGCTCAACTCTCTTTATGGTGGTGCTTTTAACGGTTTTGTCCATTTGTCATAGAAAGTTGGTCTTTTGGCATCGAATTAATCTCGAAAGCTTATATTCCTAAAATTTGATATAGAAGAACAATAAAAAGGGTACACTGAGCAACTTTGATATTCCGACGTTGCTCAACTCTCCGTATAGTGTTGCTTTTAACGGTTATGTCCATTCATTATTGAAAGTTGTTGTTTTGACATCGAAATAATCTATGATGCTTATACTCGTAAAATTAGACATAGAAAAACAATAAAAAGTGTACACCGAGCATGTTTGATGGTTTGAAGTTGCTCAACTCTCTCTGTGGAGGAGCTTTTAATGTTTTTATCCATTTCTCATAGAAAGTTGATGTTTTGGCATTGAAATAATCTCGGATGCTTATACTCGTAAAATTTGACATAGAAGAACAATAAAAAGTGTACACGGAGCAACTTTGATGGTCCGAAGTTGCTCAACTTTTTATATGCAGGAGCTTTTAACGGTTTTGTCCATTTGTAATGGAAAGTTTTTGTTTTGACATCGAAATAATCTAGGATGCTTATACTCGTAAAATTGGATATAGAAGAACAATGAAAAGTGTACACCGAGCATGTTTGATGGTGCGCAGTTGCTCAACTCTCTCTGTGGAGGAGTTTTTAACGATTTTGTCCATTTCTCATAGAAAGTTGGTGTTTTGGCATCGAAATAATCTCGGAAGCTTATACTCGTTAAATTTATCATAGAAGAACAATAAAAAGTGTACACCGAGCATTTTTGATGGGCTGAAGTTGCTCAACTCTCTATGTGGAAGAGTTTTTAACGATTTTGTTCATTTCTAATAGAGAGTGTGTGTTTTGGCATCGAAATAATCTCGGATGCTTATACTCGTAAAATTTGACATAGAAGAACAATAAAAAGTGTACACGGAGCACCTTTGATGGGTCGAAGTTGCTCAACACTCTCTATTTGGGAGCTTTTAACGGTTTTGTCCATTTGTAATAGAAAGTTGGTGTTTTGACATCGAAATAATCAACGAAGCTTATACTCGTAAAATTTGACATAGAAGAACAATAAAAAGTGTACACCGAGCAACTTTGATGGTCCGAAGTTGCTCAACTCTCTCTATTTGGAGGCTTTTAACGGTTTTGTCCATTTGTCATAGAAAGTTGGTCTTTTGGCATCGAAATAATCTCGGAAGCTTATACTCGTTAAATTAATCATAGAAGAACAATAAAAAGTGTACACCGAGCATTTTTGATGGGCCGAAGTTGCTCAACTTTTTATATGGAGAAGCTTTTAACGGTTTTGTCCATTTGTCATAGAAAGTTGGTGTTTTAGCATCGAAAGAATCTCGGAATCCTATACTCGTAAAATTGGACATAGAAGAACAATGAAAAGTATATACCGAGCATGTTTGATGGTGCGAAGTTGCTCAACTCTCTCTGTGGAGGAGTTTTTAACGATTTTGTCCATTTCTCATAGAAAGTTGGTGTTTTGGCATCGAAATAATCTCGGAAGCTTATACTCGTCAAATTTATCATAGAAGAACAATAAAAAGTGTACACCGAGCATTTTTGATGGGCCGAAGTTGCTCAACACTCTCTATTTGGGAGCTTTTAACGGTTTTGTCCATTTGTAATAGAAAGTTGGTGTTTTGGCATCGAAATAATCAACGAAGCTTATACTCGTAAAATTTGACATAGAAGAACAGTAAAAAGTGTACACCGAGCAACTTTGATAGTCCGAAGTTGCTCAACTCTCTCTATTTGGAGGCTTTTAACGGTTTTGTCCATTTGTCAAAGAAAGTTGGTATTTTGGCATTGAAATAATCTCGGAAGCTTATACTCGTTAAATTTATCATAGAAGAACAATAAAAATTGTACACGGAGCAACTTTGATGGTCCGAAGTTGCTCAACTCTCTTTATGTAGGTGCTTTTAACGGTTTTGTCCATTTGTCATAGAAAGTTAGTGTTTTGGCATCGAAATAATCTCAGAAGCTTATACTCGTTAAATTTGTCATTGAAGAACAATAAAAAGAGTACACCGAGCAACTTTGATGGTCCGAAGTTGGTCAACTCTCTCTATGGAGGAGCTTTTAACGGTTTTCTTTATTTGTCATAGAAAGTTGGTGTTTTGGCATCAAAATAATCTCGGAAGCTTATACTCGAAGAATTTAACATAGAAGAACAATAAAAAGAGTACACCGAGCAACATTGATGGTCCGAAGTTGCACAACTCTCTCTATGGAGGAGCTTTTAACGATTTCATTTATTTGTCATAGAAAGTTGGTGTTTTGGCATCGAAATAATCTCGGAAGCTTATACTCTTAGAATTTAACATAGAAGAACAATAAAAAGAGTACACCGAGCAACATTGATGGTCCGAAGTTGCACAACTCTCTCTATGGAGGAGCTTTTAACGGTTTTATTTATTTGTCATAGGAAGTTGGTGTTTTGGCATCGAAATAATCTCGGAAGCTTATACTCGAAGAATTTAACATAGAAGAAAAATAAAAAGTGTACACTGAGCAACTTTGATGGTCCGAAGTTGCTCAACTCTCTCTATTTAGGAGCTTTTAACGGTTTTGTCCATTTGTAATAGAAAGTTGTTATTTTGGCATCGAAATAATCTACGAAGCTTATACCCGTAAAATTTGACATAGAAGAACAATAAAAAGTGTACACCGAGCAACTTTGATGGTCCGAAGTTGCTCAACTCTCTCTATTTGGGAGCTTTTAACGGTTTTGTCCATTTGTCGTAGAAAGTTGATGTTTTGGCATCGAAATAATCTCGGAAGCTTATACTCGTCAAATTTATCATAGAAGAACAATAAAAAGTGTACACCGAGCATTTTTGATGGGCCGAAGTTGCTCAACTCTCTCTGTGGAAGTGCTTTTAACGATTTTGTTCATTTCTCATAGAGAGTTGGTGTTTTGGTATCGAAATAATCTCGGATGCTTATACTCGTAAAATTTGACATAGAAGAACAATAAAAAGTGTACACGGAGCAACTTTGATGGTCTGAAGTTGCTCAACTCTCTTTATGGTGGAGCTTTTAACGGTTTTGTCCATTTGTCATAGAAAGTTGGTCTTTTGGCATCGAATTAATCTCGAAAGCTTATATTCCTAAAATTTGATATAGAAGAACAATAAAAAGGGTACACTGAGCAACTTTGATATTCCGACGTTGCTCAACTCTCCGTATAGTGTTGCTTTTAACGGTTATGTCCATTCATTATTGAAAGTTGTTGTTTTGACATCGAAATAATCTAGGATGCTTATACTCGTAAAATTAGACATAGAAAAACAATAAAAAGTGTACACCGAGCATGTTTGATGGTTTGAAGTTGCTCAACTCTCTCTGTGGAGGAGCTTTTAATGTTTTTATCCATTACTCATAGAAAGTTGATGTTTTGGCATTAAAATAATCTCGGATGCTTATACTCGTAAAATTTGACATAGAAGAACAATAAAAAGTGTACACGGAGCAACTTTGATGGTCCGAAGTTGCTCAACTTTTTATATGCAGGAGCTTTTAACGGTTTTGTCCATTTGTAATGGAAAGTTTTTGTTTTGACATCGAAATAATCTAGGATGCTTATACTCGTAAAATTGGATATAGAAGAACAATGAAAAGTGTACACCGAGCATGTTTGATGGTGCGCAGTTGATCAACTCTCTCTGTGGAGGAGTTTTTAACGATTTTGTCCATTTCTCATGGAAGGTTGGTGTTTTGGCATCGAAATAATCTCGGAAGCTTATACTCGTTAAATTTATCATAGAAGAACAATAAAAAGTGTACACCGAGCATTTTTGATGGGCTGAAGTTGCTCAACTCTCTCTGTGGAAGAGTTTTTAACGATTTTGTTCATTTCTAATAGAGAGTGTGTGTTTTGGCATCGAAATAATCTCGGATGCTTATACTCGTAAAATTTGACATAGAAGAACAATAAAAAGTGTACACGGAGCACCTTTGATGGGTCGAAGTTGCTCAACACTCTCTATTTGGGAGCTTTTAACGGTTTTGTCCATTTGTAATAGAAAGTTGGTGTTTTGACATCGAAATAATCAACGAAGCTTATACTCGTAAAATTTGACATAGAAGAACAATAAAAAGTGTACACCGAGCAACTTTGATGGTCCGAAGTTGCTCAACTCTCTCTATTTGGAGGCTTTTAACGGTTTTGTCCATTTGTCATAGAAAGTTGGTCTTTTGGCATCGAAATAATCTCGGAAGCTTATACTCGTTAAATTAATCATAGAAGAACAATAAAAAGTGTACACCGAGCATTTTTGATGGGCCGAAGTTGCTCAACTTTTTATATGGAGGAGCTTTTAACGGTTTTGACCATTTGTCATAGAAAGTTGGTGTTTTAGCATCGAAAGAATCTCGGAATCCTATACTCGTAAAATTGGACATAGAAGAACAATGAAAAGTATATACCGAGCATGTTTGATGGTGCGAAGTTGCTCAACTCTCTCTGTGGAGGAGTTTTTAACGATTTTGTCCATTTCTCATAGAAAGTTGGTGTTTTGGCATCGAAATAATCTCGGAAGCTTATACTCGTCAAATTTATCATAGAAGAACAATAAAAAGTGTACACCGAGCATTTTTGATGGGCCGAAGTTGCTCAACACTCTCTATTTGGGAGCTTTTAACGGTTTTGTCCATTTGTAATAGGAAGTTGGTGTTTTGGCATCGAAATAATCAACGAAGCTTATACTCGTAAAATTTGACATAGAAGAACAGTAAAAAGTGTACACCGAGCAATTTTGATAGTCCGAAGTTGCTCAACTCTCTCTATTTGGAGGCTTTTAACGGTTTTGTCCATTTGTCATAGAAAGTTGGTATTTTGGCATTGAAATAATCTCGGAAGCTTATACTCGTTAAATTTATCATAGAAGAACAATAAAAATTGTACACGGAGCAACTTTGATGGTCCGAAGTTGCTCAACTCTCTTTATGTAGGTGCTTTTAACGGTTTTGTCCATTTGTCATAGAAAGTTAGTGTTTTGGCATCGAAATAATCTCAGAAGCTTATACTCGTTAAATTTGTCATTGAAGAACAATAAAAAGAGTACACCGAGCAACTTTGATGGTCCGAAGTTGGTCAACTCTCTCTATGGAGGAGCTTTTAACGGTTTTCTTTATTTGTCATAGAAAGTTGGTGTTTTGGCATCGAAATAATCTCGGAAGCTTATACTCGAAGAATTTAACATAGAAGAACAATAAAAAGAGTACACCGAGCAACATTGATGGTCCGAAGTTGCACAACTCTCTCTATGGAGGAGCTTTTAACGGTTTTATTTATTTGTCATAGAAAGTTGGTGTTTTGGCATCGAAATAATCTCGGAAGCTTATACTCGAAGAATTTAACATAGAAGAAAAATAAAAAGTGTACACTGAGCAACTTTGATGGTCCGAAGTTGCTCAACTCTCTCTATTTAGGAGCTTTTAACGGTTTTGTCCATTTGTAATAGAAAGTTGTTATTTTGGCATCGAAATAATCTACGAAGCTTATACCCGTAAAATTTGACATAGAAGAACAATAAAAAGTGTACACCGAGCAACTTTGATGGTCCGAAGTTGCTCAACTCTCTCTATTTGGGAGCTTTTAACGGTTTTGTCCATTTGTCGTAGTAAGTTGATATTTTGGCATCGAAATAATCTCGGAAGCTTATACTCGTTAAATTTATCATAGAAGAACAATAAAAAGTGTACACCGAGCATTTTTGATGGGCCGAAGTTGCTCAACTCTCTCTGTGGAAGTGCTTTTAACGATTTTGTTCATTTCTCATAGAGAGTTGGTGTTTTGGCATCGAAATAATCTCGGATGCTTATACTCGTAAAATTTGACATAGAAGAACAATAAAAAGTGTACACGGAGCAACTTTGATGGTCTGAAGTTGCTCAACTCTCTTTATGGTGGAGCTTTTAACGGTTTTGTCCATTTGTCATAGAAAGTTGGTCTTTTGGCATCGAATTAATCTCGAAAGCTTATATTCCTAAAATTTGATATAGAAGAACAATAAAAAGGGTACACTGAGCAACTTTGATATTCCGACGTTGCTCAACTCTCCGTATAGTGTTGCTTTTAACGGTTATGTCCATTCATTATTGAAAGTTGTTGTTTTGACATCGAAATAATCTAGGATGCTTATACTCGTAAAATTAGACATAGAAAAACAATAAAAAGTGTACACCGAGCATGTTTGATGGTTTGAAGTTGCTCAACTCTCTCTGTGGAGGAGCTTTTAATGTTTTTATCCATTTCTCATAGAAAGTTGGTGTTTTGGCATTGAAATAATCTCGGATGCTTATACTCGTAAAATTTGACATAGAAGAACAATAAAAAGTGTACACGGAGCACCTTTGATGGGTCGAAGTTGCTCAACACTCTCTATTTGGGAGCTTTTAACGGTTTTGTCCATTTGTAATAGAAAGTTGGTGTTTTGACATCGAAATAATCAACGAAGCTTATACTCGTAAAATTTGACATAGAAGAACAATAAAAAGTGTACACGGAGCAACTTTGATGGTCCGAAGTTGCTCAACTTTTTATATGCAGGAGCTTTTAACGGTTTTGTCCATTTGTAATGGAAAGTTTTTGTTTTGACATCGAAATAATCTAGGATGGTTATACTTGTAAAATTGGATATAGAAGAACAATGAAAAGTGTACACCGAGCATGTTTGATGGTGCGCAGTTGCTCAACTCTCTCTGTGGAGGAGTTTTCAACGATTTTGTCCATTTCTCATAGAAAGTTGGTGTTTTGGCATCGAAATAATCTCGGAAGCTTATACTCGTTAAATTTATCATAGAAGAACAATAAAAAGTGTACACCGAGCATTTTTGATGGGCTGAAGTTGCTCAACTCTCTCTGTGGAAGAGTTTTTAACGATTTTGTTCATTTCTAATAGAGAGTGTGTGTTTTGGTAATCGAAATAATCTCGGATGCTTATACTCGTAAAATTTGACATAGAAGAACAATAAAAAGTGTACACGGAGCAACTTTGATGGGTCGAAGTTGCTCAACACTCTCTATTTGGGAGCTTTTAACGGTTTTGTCCATTTTTAATAGAAAGTTGGTGTTTTGACATCGAAATAATCAACGAAGCTTATACTCGTAAAATTTGACATAGAAGAACAATAAAAAGTGTACACCGAGCAACTTTGATGGTCCGAAGTTGCTCAACTCTCTCTATTTGGAGGCTTTTAACGGTTTTGTCCATTTGTCATAGAAAGTTGGTCTTTTGGCATCGAAATAATCTCGGAAGCTTATACTCGTTAAATTAATCATAGAAGAACAATAAAAAGTGTACACCGAGCATTTTTGATGGGCCGAAGTTGCTCAACTTTTTATATGGAGGAGCTTTTAACGGTTTTGTCCATTTGTCATAGAAAGTTGGTGTTTTAGCATCGAAAGAATCTCGGAATCCTATACTCGTAAAATTGGACATAGAAGAACAATGAAAAGTATATACCGAGCATGTTTGATGGTGCGAAGTTGCTCAACTCTCTCTGTGGAGGAGTTTTTAACGATTTTGTCCATTTCTCATAGAAAGTTGGTGTTTTGGCAACGAAATAATCTCGGAAGCTTATACTCGTCAAATTTATCATAGAAGAACAATAAAAAGTGTACACCGAGCATTTTTGATGGGCCGAAGTTGCTCAACACTCTCTATTTGGGAGCTTTTAACGGTTTTGTCCATTTGTAATAGAAAGTTGGTGTTTTGTCATCGAAATAATCAACGAAGCTTATACTCGTAAAATTTGACATAGAAGAACAGTAAAAAGTGTACACTGAGCAACTTTGATAGTCCGAAGTTGCTCAACTCTCTCTATTTGGAGGCTTTTAAAGATTTTGTCCATTTGTCATAGAAAGTTGGTATTTTGGCATTGAAATAATCTCGGAAGCTTATACTCGTTAAATTTATCATAGAAGAACAATAAAAATTGTACACGGAGCAACTTTGATGGTCCGAAGTTGCTCAACTCTCTTTATGTAGGTGCTTTTAACGGTTTTGTCCATTTGTCATAGAAAGTTAGTGTTTTGGCATCGAAATAATCTCAGAAGCTTATATTCATTAAATTTGTCATTGAAGAACAATAAAAAGAGTACACCGAGCAACTTTGATGGTCCGAAGTTGGTCAACTCTCTCTATGGAGGAGCTTTTAACGGTTTTATTTATTTGTCATAGAAAGTTGGTGTTTTGGCATCGAAATAATCTCGGAAGCTTATACTCGAAGAATTTAACATAGAAGAACAATAAAAAGAGTACACCGAGCAACATTGATGGTTCGAAGTTGCACAACTCTCTCTATGGAGGAGCTTTTAACGGTTTTATTTATTTGTCATAGAAAGTTGGTGTTTGGGCATCGAAATAATCTCGGAAGCTTATACTCGAAGAATTTAACATAGAAGAAAAATAAAAAGTGTACACTGAGCAACTTTGATGGTCCGAAGTTGCTCAACTCTCTCTATTTAGGAGCTTTTAACGGTTTTGTCCATTTGTAATAGAAAGTTGTTATTTTGGCATCGAAATAATCTACGAAGCTTATACCCATAAAATTTGACATAGAAGAACAATAAAAAGTGTACACCGAGCAACTTTGATGGTCCGAAGTTGCTCAACTCTCTCTATTTGGGAGCTTTTAACGGTTTTGTCCATTTGTCGTAGAAAGTTGATGTTTTGGCATCGAAATAATCTCGGAAGCTTATACTCGTTAAATTTATCATAGAAGAACAATAAAAAGTGTACACCGAGCATTTTTGATGGGCCGAAGTTGCTCAACTCTCTCTGTGGAAGTGCTTTTAACGATTTTGTTCATTTCTCATAGAGAGTTGGTGTTTTGGCATCGAAATAATCTCGGATGCTTATAATCGTAAAATTTGACATAGAAGAACAATAAAAAGTGTACACGGAGCAACTTTGATGGTCTGAAGTTGCTCAACTCTCTTTATGGTGGAGCTTTTAACGATTTTGTCCATTTGTCATAGAAAGTTGGTCTTTTGGCATCGAATTAATCTCGAAAGCTTATATTCCTAAAATTTGATATAGAAGAACAATAAAAAGGGTACACTGAGCAACTTTGATATTCCGACGTTGCTCAACTCTCCGTATAGTGTTGCTTTTAACGGTTATGTCCATTCATTATTGAAAGTTGTTGTTTTGACATCGAAATAATCTAGGATGCTTATACTCGTAAAATTAGACATAGAAAAACAATAAAAAGTGTACACCGAGCATGTTTGATGGTTTGAAGTTGCTCAACTCTCTCTGTGGAGGAGCTTTTAATGTTTTTATCCATTTCTCATAGAAAGTTGGTGTTTTGGCATTGAAATAATCTCGGATGCTTATACTCGTAAAATTTGACATAGAAGAACAATAAAAAGTGTACACGGAGCAACTTTGATGGTCCGAAGTTGCTCAACTTTTTATATGCAGGAGCTTTTAACGGTTTTGTCCATTTGTAATGGAAAGTTTTTGTTTTGACATCGAAATAATCTAGGATGCTTATACTTGTAAAATTGGATATAGAAGAACAATGAAAAGTGTACACCGAGCATGTTTGATGGTGCGCAGTTGCTCAACTCTCTCTGTGGAGGAGTTTTCAACGATTTTGTCCATTTCTCATAGAAAGTTGGTGTTTTGGCATCGAAATAATCTCGGAAGCTTATACTCGTTAAATTAATCATAGAAGAACAATAAAAAGTGTACACCGAGCATTTTTGATGGGCCGAAGTTGCTCAACTTTTTATATGGAGGAGCTTTTAACGGTTTTGTCCATTTGTCATAGAAAGTTGGTGTTTTAGCATCGAAAGAATCTCGGAATCCTATACTCGTAAAATTGGACATAGAAGAACAATGAAAAGTATATACCGAGCATGTTTGATGGTGCGAAGTTGCTCAACTCTCTCTGTGGAGGAGTTTTTAACGATTTTGTCCATTTCTCATAGAAAGTTGGTGTTTTGGCATCGAAATAATCTCGGAAGCTTATACTCGTCAAATTTATCATAGAAGAACAATAAAAAGTGTACACCGAGCATTTTTGATGGGCCGAAGTTGCTCAACACTCTCTATTTGGGAGCTTTTAACGGTTTTGTCCATTTGTAATAGAAAGTTGTTGTTTTGGCATCGAAATAATCAACGAAGCTTATACTCGTAAAATTTGACATAGAAGAACAGTAAAAAGTGTACACCGAGCAACTTTGATAGTCCGAAGTTGCTCAACTCTCTCTATTTGGAGGCTTTTAAAGATTTTGTCCATTTGTCATAGAAAGTTGGTATTTTGGCATTGAAATAATCTCGGAAGCTTATACTCGTTAAATTTATCATAGAAGAACAATAAAAATTGTACACGGAGCAACTTTGATGGTCCGAAGTTGCTCAACTCTCTTTATGTAGGTGCTTTTAACGGTTTTGTCCATTTGTCATAGAAAGTTAGTGTTTTGGCATCGAAATAATCTCAGAAGCTTATACTCATTAAATTTGTCATTGAAGAACAATAAAAAGAGTACACCGAGCAACTTTGATGGTCCGAAGTTGGTCAACTCTCTCTATGGAGGAGCTTTTAACGGTTTTATTTATTTGTCATAGAAAGTTGGTGTTTTGGCATCGAAATAATCTCGGAAGCTTATACTCGAAGAATTTAACATAGAAGAACAATAAAAAGAGTACACCGAGCAACATTGATGGTTCGAAGTTGCACAACTCTCTCTATGGAGGAGCTTTTAACGGTTTTATTTATTTGTCATAGAAAGTTGGTGTTTGGGCATCGAAATAATCTCGGAAGCTTATACTCGAAGAATTTAACATAGAAGAAAAATAAAAAGTGTACACTGAGCAACTTTGATGGTCCGAAGTTGCTCAACTCTCTCTATTTAGGAGCTTTTAACGGTTTTGTCCATTTGTAATAGAAAGTTGTTATTTTGGCATCGAAATAATCTACGAAGCTTATACCCATAAAATTTGACATAGAAGAACAATAAAAAGTGTACACCGAGCAACTTTGATGGTCCGAAGTTGCTCAACTCTCTCTATTTGGGAGCTTTTAACGGTTTTGTCCATTTGTCGTAGAAAGTTGATGTTTTGGCATCGAAATAATCTCGGAAGCTTATACTCGTTAAATTTATCATAGAAGAACAATAAAAAGTGTACACCGAGCATTTTTGATGGGCCGAAGTTGCTCAACTCTCTCTGTGGAAGTGCTTTTAACGATTTTGTTCATTTCTCATAGAGAGTTGGTGTTTTGGCATCGAAATAATCTCGGATGCTTATAATCGTAAAATTTGACATAGAAGAACAATAAAAAGTGTACACGGAGCAACTTTGATGGTCTGAAGTTGCTCAACTCTCTTTATGGTGGAGCTTTTAACGGTTTTGTCCATTTGTCATAGAAAGTTGGTCTTTTGGCATCGAATTAATCTCGAAAGCTTATATTCCTAAAATTTGATATAGAAGAACAATAAAAAGGGTACACTGAGCAACTTTGATATTCCGACGTTGCTCAACTCTCCGTATAGTGTTGCTTTTAACGGTTATGTCCATTCATTATTGAAAGTTGTTGTTTTGACATCGAAATAATCTAGGATGCTTATACTCGTAAAATTAGACATAGAAAAACAATAAAAAGTGTACACCGAGCATGTTTGATGGTTTGAAGTTGCTCAACTCTCTCTGTGGAGGAGCTTTTAATGTTTTTATCCATTTCTCATAGAAAGTTGGTGTTTTGGCATTGAAATAATCTCGGATGCTTATACTCGTAAAATTTGACATAGAAGAACAATAAAAAGTGTACACGGAGCAACTTTGATGGTCCGAAGTTGCTCAACTTTTTATATGCAGGAGCTTTTAACGGTTTTGTCCATTTGTAATGGAAAGTTTTTGTTTTGACATCGAAATAATCTAGGATGCTTATACTTGTAAAATTGGATATAGAAGAACAATGAAAAGTGTACACCGAGCATGTTTGATGGTGCGCAGTTGCTCAACTCTCTCTGTGGAGGAGTTTTCAACGATTTTGTCCATTTCTCATAGAAAGTTGGTGTTTTGGCATCGAAATAATCTCGGAAGCTTATACTCGTTAAATTAATCATAGAAGAACAATAAAAAGTGTACACCGAGCATTTTTGATGGGCCGAAGTTGCTCAACTTTTTATATGGAGGAGCTTTTAACGGTTTTGTCCATTTGTCATAGAAAGTTGGTGTTTTAGCATCGAAAGAATCTCGGAATCCTATACTCGTAAAATTGGACATAGAAGAACAATGAAAAGTATATACCGAGCATGTTTGATGGTGCGAAGTTGCTCAACTCTCTCTGTGGAGGAGTTTTTAACGATTTTGTCCATTTCTCATAGAAAGTTGGTGTTTTGGCATCGAAATAATCTCGGAAGCTTATACTCGTCAAATTTATCATAGAAGAACAATAAAAAGTGTACACCGAGCATTTTTGATGGGCCGAAGTTGCTCAACACTCTCTATTTGGGAGCTTTTAACGGTTTTGTCCATTTGTAATAGAAAGTTGTTGTTTTGGCATCGAAATAATCAACGAAGCTTATACTCGTAAAATTTGACATAGAAGAACAGTAAAAAGTGTACACCGAGCAACTTTGATAGTCCGAAGTTGCTCAACTCTCTCTATTTGGAGGCTTTTAAAGATTTTGTCCATTTGTCATAGAAAGTTGGTATTTTGGCATTGAAATAATCTCGGAAGCTTATACTCGTTAAATTTATCATAGAAGAACAATAAAAAGTGTACACCGAGCATTTTTGATGGGCCGAAGTTGCTCAACTTTTTATATGGAGGAGCTTTTAACGGTTTTGTCCATTTGTCATAGAAAGTTGGTGTTTTAGCATCGAAAGAATCTCGGAATCCTATACTCGTAAAATTGGACATAGAAGAACAATGAAAAGTATATACCGAGCATGTTTGATGGTGCGAAGTTGCTCAACTCTCTCTGTGGAGGAGTTTTTAACGATTTTGTCCATTTCTCATAGAAAGTTGGTGTTTTGGCAACGAAATAATCTCGGAAGCTTATACTCGTCAAATTTATCATAGAAGAACAATAAAAAGTGTACACCGAGCATTTTTGATGGGCCGAAGTTGCTCAACACTCTCTATTTGGGAGCTTTTAACGGTTTTGTCCATTTGTAATAGAAAGTTGGTGTTTTGTCATCGAAATAATCAACGAAGCTTATACTCGTAAAATTTGACATAGAAGAACAGTAAAAAGTGTACACTGAGCAACTTTGATAGTCCGAAGTTGCTCAACTCTCTCTATTTGGAGGCTTTTAAAGATTTTGTCCATTTGTCATAGAAAGTTGGTATTTTGGCATTGAAATAATCTCGGAAGCTTATACTCGTTAAATTTATCATAGAAGAACAATAAAAATTGTACACGGAGCAACTTTGATGGTCCGAAGTTGCTCAACTCTCTTTATGTAGGTGCTTTTAACGGTTTTGTCCATTTGTCATAGAAAGTTAGTGTTTTGGCATCGAAATAATCTCAGAAGCTTATATTCATTAAATTTGTCATTGAAGAACAATAAAAAGAGTACACCGAGCAACTTTGATGGTCCGAAGTTGGTCAACTCTCTCTATGGAGGAGCTTTTAACGGTTTTATTTATTTGTCATAGAAAGTTGGTGTTTTGGCATCGAAATAATCTCGGAAGCTTATACTCGAAGAATTTAACATAGAAGAACAATAAAAAGAGTACACCGAGCAACATTGATGGTTCGAAGTTGCACAACTCTCTCTATGGAGGAGCTTTTAACGGTTTTATTTATTTGTCATAGAAAGTTGGTGTTTGGGCATCGAAATAATCTCGGAAGCTTATACTCGAAGAATTTAACATAGAAGAAAAATAAAAAGTGTACACTGAGCAACTTTGATGGTCCGAAGTTGCTCAACTCTCTCTATTTAGGAGCTTTTAACGGTTTTGTCCATTTGTAATAGAAAGTTGTTATTTTGGCATCGAAATAATCTACGAAGCTTATACCCATAAAATTTGACATAGAAGAACAATAAAAAGTGTACACCGAGCAACTTTGATGGTCCGAAGTTGCTCAACTCTCTCTATTTGGGAGCTTTTAACGGTTTTGTCCATTTGTCGTAGAAAGTTGATGTTTTGGCATCGAAATAATCTCGGAAGCTTATACTCGTTAAATTTATCATAGAAGAACAATAAAAAGTGTACACCGAGCATTTTTGATGGGCCGAAGTTGCTCAACTCTCTCTGTGGAAGTGCTTTTAACGATTTTGTTCATTTCTCATAGAGAGTTGGTGTTTTGGCATCGAAATAATCTCGGATGCTTATAATCGTAAAATTTGACATAGAAGAACAATAAAAAGTGTACACGGAGCAACTTTGATGGTCTGAAGTTGCTCAACTCTCTTTATGGTGGAGCTTTTAACGATTTTGTCCATTTGTCATAGAAAGTTGGTCTTTTGGCATCGAATTAATCTCGAAAGCTTATATTCCTAAAATTTGATATAGAAGAACAATAAAAAGGGTACACTGAGCAACTTTGATATTCCGACGTTGCTCAACTCTCCGTATAGTGTTGCTTTTAACGGTTATGTCCATTCATTATTGAAAGTTGTTGTTTTGACATCGAAATAATCTAGGATGCTTATACTCGTAAAATTAGACATAGAAAAACAATAAAAAGTGTACACCGAGCATGTTTGATGGTTTGAAGTTGCTCAACTCTCTCTGTGGAGGAGCTTTTAATGTTTTTATCCATTTCTCATAGAAAGTTGGTGTTTTGGCATTGAAATAATCTCGGATGCTTATACTCGTAAAATTTGACATAGAAGAACAATAAAAAGTGTACACGGAGCAACTTTGATGGTCCGAAGTTGCTCAACTTTTTATATGCAGGAGCTTTTAACGGTTTTGTCCATTTGTAATGGAAAGTTTTTGTTTTGACATCGAAATAATCTAGGATGCTTATACTTGTAAAATTGGATATAGAAGAACAATGAAAAGTGTACACCGAGCATGTTTGATGGTGCGCAGTTGCTCAACTCTCTCTGTGGAGGAGTTTTCAACGATTTTGTCCATTTCTCATAGAAAGTTGGTGTTTTGGCATCGAAATAATCTCGGAAGCTTATACTCGTTAAATTAATCATAGAAGAACAATAAAAAGTGTACACCGAGCATTTTTGATGGGCCGAAGTTGCTCAACTTTTTATATGGAGGAGCTTTTAACGGTTTTGTCCATTTGTCATAGAAAGTTGGTGTTTTAGCATCGAAAGAATCTCGGAATCCTATACTCGTAAAATTGGACATAGAAGAACAATGAAAAGTATATACCGAGCATGTTTGATGGTGCGAAGTTGCTCAACTCTCTCTGTGGAGGAGTTTTTAACGATTTTGTCCATTTCTCATAGAAAGTTGGTGTTTTGGCATCGAAATAATCTCGGAAGCTTATACTCGTCAAATTTATCATAGAAGAACAATAAAAAGTGTACACCGAGCATTTTTGATGGGCCGAAGTTGCTCAACACTCTCTATTTGGGAGCTTTTAACGGTTTTGTCCATTTGTAATAGAAAGTTGTTGTTTTGGCATCGAAATAATCAACGAAGCTTATACTCGTAAAATTTGACATAGAAGAACAGTAAAAAGTGTACACCGAGCAACTTTGATAGTCCGAAGTTGCTCAACTCTCTCTATTTGGAGGCTTTTAAAGATTTTGTCCATTTGTCATAGAAAGTTGGTATTTTGGCATTGAAATAATCTCGGAAGCTTATACTCGTTAAATTTATCATAGAAGAACAATAAAAATTGTACACGGAGCAACTTTGATGGTCCGAAGTTGCTCAACTCTCTTTATGTAGGTGCTTTTAACGGTTTTGTCCATTTGTCATAGAAAGTTAGTGTTTTGGCATCGAAATAATCTCAGAAGCTTATACTCATTAAATTTGTCATTGAAGAACAATAAAAAGAGTACACCGAGCAACTTTGATGGTCCGAAGTTGGTCAACTCTCTCTATGGAGGAGCTTTTAACGGTTTTATTTATTTGTCATAGAAAGTTGGTGTTTTGGCATCGAAATAATCTCGGAAGCTTATACTCGAAGAATTTAACATAGAAGAACAATAAAAAGAGTACACCGAGCAACATTGATGGTTCGAAGTTGCACAACTCTCTCTATGGAGGAGCTTTTAACGGTTTTATTTATTTGTCATAGAAAGTTGGTGTTTGGGCATCGAAATAATCTCGGAAGCTTATACTCGAAGAATTTAACATAGAAGAAAAATAAAAAGTGTACACTGAGCAACTTTGATGGTCCGAAGTTGCTCAACTCTCTCTATTTAGGAGCTTTTAACGGTTTTGTCCATTTGTAATAGAAAGTTGTTATTTTGGCATCGAAATAATCTACGAAGCTTATACCCATAAAATTTGACATAGAAGAACAATAAAAAGTGTACACCGAGCAACTTTGATGGTCCGAAGTTGCTCAACTCTCTCTATTTGGGAGCTTTTAACGGTTTTGTCCATTTGTCGTAGAAAGTTGATGTTTTGGCATCGAAATAATCTCGGAAGCTTATACTCGTTAAATTTATCATAGAAGAACAATAAAAAGTGTACACCGAGCATTTTTGATGGGCCGAAGTTGCTCAACTCTCTCTGTGGAAGTGCTTTTAACGATTTTGTTCATTTCTCATAGAGAGTTGGTGTTTTGGCATCGAAATAATCTCGGATGCTTATAATCGTAAAATTTGACATAGAAGAACAATAAAAAGTGTACACGGAGCAACTTTGATGGTCTGAAGTTGCTCAACTCTCTTTATGGTGGAGCTTTTAACGGTTTTGTCCATTTGTCATAGAAAGTTGGTCTTTTGGCATCGAATTAATCTCGAAAGCTTATATTCCTAAAATTTGATATAGAAGAACAATAAAAAGGGTACACTGAGCAACTTTGATATTCCGACGTTGCTCAACTCTCCGTATAGTGTTGCTTTTAACGGTTATGTCCATTCATTATTGAAAGTTGTTGTTTTGACATCGAAATAATCTAGGATGCTTATACTCGTAAAATTAGACATAGAAAAACAATAAAAAGTGTACACCGAGCATGTTTGATGGTTTGAAGTTGCTCAACTCTCTCTGTGGAGGAGCTTTTAATGTTTTTATCCATTTCTCATAGAAAGTTGGTGTTTTGGCATTGAAATAATCTCGGATGCTTATACTCGTAAAATTTGACATAGAAGAACAATAAAAAGTGTACACGGAGCAACTTTGATGGTCCGAAGTTGCTCAACTTTTTATATGCAGGAGCTTTTAACGGTTTTGTCCATTTGTAATGGAAAGTTTTTGTTTTGACATCGAAATAATCTAGGATGCTTATACTTGTAAAATTGGATATAGAAGAACAATGAAAAGTGTACACCGAGCATGTTTGATGGTGCGCAGTTGCTCAACTCTCTCTGTGGAGGAGTTTTCAACGATTTTGTCCATTTCTCATAGAAAGTTGGTGTTTTGGCATCGAAATAATCTCGGAAGCTTATACTCGTTAAATTAATCATAGAAGAACAATAAAAAGTGTACACCGAGCATTTTTGATGGGCCGAAGTTGCTCAACTTTTTATATGGAGGAGCTTTTAACGGTTTTGTCCATTTGTCATAGAAAGTTGGTGTTTTAGCATCGAAAGAATCTCGGAATCCTATACTCGTAAAATTGGACATAGAAGAACAATGAAAAGTATATACCGAGCATGTTTGATGGTGCGAAGTTGCTCAACTCTCTCTGTGGAGGAGTTTTTAACGATTTTGTCCATTTCTCATAGAAAGTTGGTGTTTTGGCATCGAAATAATCTCGGAAGCTTATACTCGTCAAATTTATCATAGAAGAACAATAAAAAGTGTACACCGAGCATTTTTGATGGGCCGAAGTTGCTCAACACTCTCTATTTGGGAGCTTTTAACGGTTTTGTCCATTTGTAATAGAAAGTTGTTGTTTTGGCATCGAAATAATCAACGAAGCTTATACTCGTAAAATTTGACATAGAAGAACAGTAAAAAGTGTACACCGAGCAACTTTGATAGTCCGAAGTTGCTCAACTCTCTCTATTTGGAGGCTTTTAAAGATTTTGTCCATTTGTCATAGAAAGTTGGTATTTTGGCATTGAAATAATCTCGGAAGCTTATACTCGTTAAATTTATCATAGAAGAACAATAAAAATTGTACACGGAGCAACTTTGATGGTCCGAAGTTGCTCAACTCTCTTTATGTAGGTGCTTTTAACGGTTTTGTCCATTTGTCATAGAAAGTTAGTGTTTTGGCATCGAAATAATCTCAGAAGCTTATACTCATTAAATTTGTCATTGAAGAACAATAAAAAGAGTACACCGAGCAACTTTGATGGTCCGAAGTTGGTCAACTCTCTCTATGGAGGAGCTTTTAACGGTTTTATTTATTTGTCATAGAAAGTTGGTGTTTTGGCATCGAAATAATCTCGGAAGCTTATACTCGAAGAATTTAACATAGAAGAACAATAAAAAGAGTACACCGAGCAACATTGATGGTTCGAAGTTGCACAACTCTCTCTATGGAGGAGCTTTTAACGGTTTTATTTATTTGTCATAGAAAGTTGGTGTTTGGGCATCGAAATAATCTCGGAAGCTTATACTCGAAGAATTTAACATAGAAGAAAAATAAAAAGTGTACACTGAGCAACTTTGATGGTCCGAAGTTGCTCAACTCTCTCTATTTAGGAGCTTTTAACGGTTTTGTCCATTTGTAATAGAAAGTTGTTATTTTGGCATCGAAATAATCTACGAAGCTTATACCCATAAAATTTGACATAGAAGAACAATAAAAAGTGTACACCGAGCAACTTTGATGGTCCGAAGTTGCTCAACTCTCTCTATTTGGGAGCTTTTAACGGTTTTGTCCATTTGTCGTAGAAAGTTGATGTTTTGGCATCGAAATAATCTCGGAAGCTTATACTCGTTAAATTTATCATAGAAGAACAATAAAAAGTGTACACCGAGCATTTTTTATGGGCCGAAGTTGCTCAACTCTCTCTGTGGAAGTGCTTTTAACGATTTTGTTCATTTCTCATAGAGAGTTGGTGTTTTGGCATCGAAATAATCTCGGATGCTTATAATCGTAAAATTTGACATAGAAGAACAATAAAAAGTGTACACGGAGCAACTTTGATGGTCTGAAGTTGCTCAACTCTCTTTATGGTGGAGCTTTTAACGGTTTTGTCCATTTGTCATAGAAAGTTGGTCTTTTGGCATCGAATTAATCTCGAAAGCTTATATTCCTAAAATTTGATATAGAAGAACAATAAAAAGGGTACACTGAGCAACTTTGATATTCCGACGTTGCTCAACTCTCCGTATAGTGTTGCTTTTAACGGTTATGTCCATTCATTATTGAAAGTTGTTGTTTTGACATCGAAATAATCTAGGATGCTTATACTCGTAAAATTAGACATAGAAAAACAATAAAAAGTGTACACCGAGCATGTTTGATGGTTTGAAGTTGCTCAACTCTCTCTGTGGAGGAGCTTTTAATGTTTTTATCCATTTCTCATAGAAAGTTGGTGTTTTGGCATTGAAATAATCTCGGATGCTTATACTCGTAAAATTTGACATAGAAGAACAATAAAAAGTGTACACGGAGCAACTTTGATGGTCCGAAGTTGCTCAACTTTTTATATGCAGGAGCTTTTAACGGTTTTGTCCATTTGTAATGGAAAGTTTTTGTTTTGACATCGAAATAATCTAGGATGCTTATACTTGTAAAATTGGATATAGAAGAACAATGAAAAGTGTACACCGAGCATGTTTGATGGTGCGCAGTTGCTCAACTCTCTCTGTGGAGGAGTTTTCAACGATTTTGTCCATTTCTCATAGAAAGTTGGTGTTTTGGCATCGAAATAATCTCGGAAGCTTATACTCGTTAAATTTATCATAGAAGAACAATAAAAAGTGTACACCGAGCATTTTTGATGGGCTGAAGTTGCTCAACTCTCTCTGTGGAAGAGTTTTTAACGATTTTGTTCATTTCTAATAGAGAGTGTGTGCTTTGGCATCGAAATAATCTCGGATGCTTATACTCGTAAAATTTGACATAGAAGAACAATAAAAAGTGTACACGGAGCACCTTTGATGGGTCGAAGTTGCTCAACACTCTCTATTTGGGAGCTTTTAACGGTTTTGTCCATTTGTAATAGAAAGTTGGTGTTTTGACATCGAAATAATCAACGAAGCTTATACTCGTAAAATTTGACATAGAAGAACAATAAAAAGTGTACACCGAGCAACTTTGATGGTCCGAAGTTGCTCAACTCTCTCTATTTGGAGGCTTTTAACGGTTTTGTCCATTTGTCATAGGAAGTTGGTCTTTTGGCATCGAAATAATCTCGGAAGCTTATACTCGTTAAATTAATCATAGAAGAACAATAAAAAGTGTACACCGAGCATTTTTGATGGGCCGAAGTTGCTCAACTTTTTATATGGAGGAGCTTTTAACGGTTTTGTCCATTTGTCATAGAAAGTTGGTGTTTTAGCATCGAAAGAATCTCGGAATCCTATACTCGTAAAATTGGACATAGAAGAACAATGAAAAGTATATACCGAGCATGTTTGATGGTGCGAAGTTGCTCAACTCTCTCTGTGGAGGAGTTTTTAACGATTTTGTCCATTTCTCATAGAAAGTTGGTGTTTTGGCATCGAAATAATCTCGGAAGCTTATACTCGTCAAATTTATCATAGAAGAACAATAAAAAGTGTACACCGAGCATTTTTGATGGGCCGAAGTTGCTCAACACTCTCTATTTGGGAGCTTTTAACGGTTTTGTCCATTTGTAATAGAAAGTTGGTGTTTTGGCATCGAAATAATCAACGAAGCTTATACTCGTAAAATTTGACATAGAAGAACAGTAAAAAGTGTACACCGAGCAACTTTGATAGTCCGAAGTTCCTCAACTCTCTCTATTTGGAGGCTTTTAACGGTTTTGTCCATTTGTCATAGAAAGTTGGTATTTTGGCATTGAAATAATCTCGGAAGCTTATACTCGTTAAATTTATCATAGAAGAACAATAAAAATTGTACACGGAGCAACTTTGATGGTCCGAAGTTGCTCAACTCTCTTTATGTAGGTGCTTTTAACGGTTTTGTCCATTTTTCATTGAAAGTTAGTGTTTTGGCATCGAAATAATCTCAGAAGCTTATACTCGTTAAATTTGTCATTGAAGAACAATAAAAAGAGTACACCGAGCAACTTTGATGGTCCGAAGTTGGTCAACTCTCTCTATGGAGGAGCTTTTAACGGTTTTATTTATTTGTCATAGAAAGTTGGTGTTTTGGCATCAAATAATCTCGGAAGCTTATACTCGAAGAATTTAACATAGAAGAACAATAAAAGGAGTACACCGAGCAACATTGATGGTCCGAAGTTGCACAACTCTCTCTATGGAGGAGCTTTTAACGGTTTTATTTATTTGTCATAGAAAGTTGGTGTTTGGGCATCGAAATAATCTCGGAAGCTTATACTCGAAGAATTTAACATAGAAGAAAAATAAAAAGTGTACACTTAGCAACTTTGATGGTCCGAAGTTGCTCAACTCTCTCTATTTAGGAGCTTTTAACGGTTTTGTCCATTTGTAATAGAAAGTTGTTATTTTGGCATCGAAATAATCTACGAAGCTTATACCCGTAAAATTTGACATAGAAGAACAATAAAAAGTGTACACCGAGCAACTTTGACGGTCCGAAGTTGCTCAACTCTCTCTATTTGGGAGCTTTTAACGGTTTTGTCCATTTGTCGTAGAAAGTTGATGTTTTGGCATCGAAATAATCTCGGAAGCTTATACTCGTTAAATTTATCATAGAAGAACAATAAAAAGTGTACACCGAGCATTTTTGATGGGCCGAAGTTGCTCAACTCTCTCTGTGGAAGTGCTTTTAACGATTTTGTTCATTTCTCATAGAGAGTTGGTGTTTTGGCATCGAAATAATCTCGGATGCTTATAATCGTAAAATTTGACATAGAAGAACAATAAAAAGTGTACACGGAGCAACTTTGATGGTCTGAAGTTGCTCAACTCTCTTTATGGTGGAGCTTTTAACGGTTTTGTCCATTTGTCATAGAAAGTTGGTCTTTTGGCATCGAATTAATCTCGAAAGCTTATATTCCTAAAATTTGATATAGAAGAACAATAAAAAGGGTACACTGAGCAACTTTGATATTCCGACGTTGCTCAACTCTCCGTATAGTGTTGCTTTTAACGGTTATGTCCATTCATTATTGAAAGTTGTTGTTTTGACATCGAAATAATCTAGGATGCTTATACTCGTAAAATTAGACATAGAAAAACAATAAAAAGTGTACACCGAGCATGTTTGATGGTTTGAAGTTGCTCAACTCTCTCTGTGGAGGAGCTTTTAATGTTTTTATCCATTTCTCATAGAAAGTTGGTGTTTTGGCATTGAAATAATCTCGGATGCTTATACTCGTAAAATTTGACATAGAAGAACAATAAAAAGTGTACACGGAGCAACTTTGATGGTCCGAAGTTGCTCAACTTTTTATATGCAGGAGCTTTTAACGGTTTTGTCCATTTGTAATGGAAAGTTTTTGTTTTGACATCGAAATAATCTAGGATGCTTATACTCGTAAAATTGGATATAGAAGAACAATGAAAAGTGAACACCGAGCATGTTTGAGTGTGCGCAGTTGCTCAACTCTCTCTTTGGAGGAGTTTTTAACGATTTTGTCCATTTCTCATAGAAAGTTGGTGTTTTGGCATCGAAATAATCTCGGAAGCTTATACTCGTTAAATTTATCATAGAAGAACAATAAAAAGTGTACACCGAGCATTTTTGATGGGCTGAAGTTGCTCAACTCTCTCTGTGGAAGAGTTTTTAACGATTTTGTTCATTTCTAATAGAGAGTGTGTTTTGGCATCGAAATAATCTCGGATGCTTATACTCGTAAAATTTGACATAGAAGAACAATAAAAAGTGTACACGGAGCACCTTTGATGGGTCGAAGTTGCTCAACACTCTTTATTTGGGAGCTTTTAACGGTTTTGTCCATTTGTAATAGAAAGTTGGTGTTTTGACATCGAAATAATCAACGAAGCTTATACTCGTAAAATTTGACATAGAAGAACAATAAAAAGTGTACACCGAGCAACTTTGATGGTCCGAAGTTGCTCAACTCTCTCTATTTGGAGGCTTTTAACGGTTTTGTCCATTTGTCATAGAAAGTTGGTCTTTTGGCATCGAAATAATCTCGGAAGCTTATACTCGTTAAATTAATCATAGAAGAACAATAAAAAGTGTACACCGAGCATTTTTGATGGGCCGAAGTTGCTCAACTTTTTATATGGAGGAGCTTTTAACGGTTTTGTCCATTTGTCATAGAAAGTTGGTGTTTTAGCATCGGAAGAATCTCGGAATCCTATACTCGTAAAATTGGACATAGAAGAACAATGAAAAGTATATACCGAGCATGTTTGATGGTGCGAAGTTGCTCAACTCTCTCTGTGGAGGAGTTTTTAACGATTTTGTCCATTTCTCATAGAAAGTTGGTGTTTTGGCATCGAAATAATCTCGGAAGCTTATACTCATCAAATTTATCATAGAAGAACAATAAAAAGTGTACACCGAGCATTTTTGATGGGCCGAAGTT
Source organism: Euonymus europaeus (assembly GCA_963580455.1). NCBI lineage: Eukaryota > Viridiplantae > Streptophyta > Magnoliopsida > Celastrales > Celastraceae > Euonymus > Euonymus europaeus. The sequence continues at coordinate 8,309,533 of OY756965.1, forward strand.
GCTCAACACTCTCTATTTGGGAGCTTTTAACGGTTTTGTCCATTTGTAATAGAAAGTTGGTGTTTTGGCATTGAAATAATCAACGAAGCTTATACTCCTAAAATTTGACATAGAAGAACAGTAAAAAGTGTACACCGAGCAACTTTGATAGTCCGAAGTTGCTCAACTCTCTCTATTTGGAGGCTTTTAACGGTTTTGTCCATTTGTCATAGAAAGTTGGTATTTTGGCATTGAAATAATCTCGGAAGCTTATACTCGTTAAATTTATCATAGAAGAACAATAAAAATTGTACGCGGAGCAACTTTGATGGTCCGAAGTTGCTCAACTCTCTTTATGTAGGTGCTTTTAACGGTTTTGTCCATTTGTCATAGAAAGTTAGTGTTTTGGCATCGAAATAATCTCAGAAGCTTATACTCGTTAAATTTGTCATTGAAGAACAATAAAAAGAGTACACCGAGCAACTTTGATGGTCCGAAGTTGGTCAACTCTCTCTATGGAGGAGCTTTTAACGGTTTTATTTATTTGTCATAGAAAGTTGGTGTTTTGGCATTGAAATAATCTCGGAAGCTTATACTCGAAGAATTTAACATAGAAGAACAATAAAAAGAGTACACCGAGCAACATTGATGGTCCGAAGTTGCACAACTCTCTCTATGGAGGAGCTTTTAACGGTTTTATTTATTTGTCATAGAAAGTTGGTGTTTGGGCATCGAAATAATCTCGGAAGCTTATACTCGAAGAATTTAACATAGAAGAAAAATAAAAAGTGTACACTGAGCAACTTTGATGGTCCGAAGTTGCTCAACTCTCTCTATTTAGGAGCTTTTAACGGTTTTGTCCATTTGTAATAGAAAGTTGTTATTTTGGCATCGAAATAATCTACGAAGCTTATACCTGTAAAATTTGACATAGAAGAACAATAAAAAGTGTACACCGAGCAACTTTGATGGTCCGAAGTTGCTCAACTCTCTCTATTTGGAGGCTTTTAACGGTTTTGTCCATTTGTCATAGAAAGTTGGTCTTTTGGCATCGAAATAATCTCAGAAGCTTATACTCGTTAAATTAATCATAGAAGAACAATAAAAAGTGTACACCGAGCATTTTTGATGGGCCGAAGTTGCTCAACTTTTTATATGGAGGAGCTTTTAACGGTTTTGTCCATTTGTCATAGAAAGTTGGTGTTTTAGCATCGAAAGAATCTCGGAATCCTATACTCGTAAAATTGGACATAGAAGAACAATGAAAAGTATATACCGAGCATGTTTGATGGTGCGAAGTTGCTCAACTCTCTCTGTGGAGGAGTTTTTAACGATTTTGTCCATTTCTCATAGAAAGTTGGTGTTTTGGCATCGAAATAATCTCGGAAGCTTATACTCATCAAATTTATCATAGAAGAACAATAAAAAGTGTACACCGAGCATTTTTGATGGGCCGAAGTTGCTCAACACTCTCTATTTGGGAGCTTTTAACGGTTTTGTCCATTTGTAATAGAAAGTTGGTGTTTTGGCATCGAAATAATCAACGAAGCTTATACTCGTAAAATTTGACATAGAAGAACAGTAAAAAGTGTACACCGAGCAACATTGATGGCCCGAAGTTGCACAACTCTCTCTATGGAGGAGCTTTTAACGGTTTTATTTATTTGTCATAGAAAGTTGGTGTTTGGGCATCGAAATAATCTCGGAAGCTTATACTCGAAGAATTTAACATAGAAGAAAAATAAAAAGTGTACACTGAGCAACTTTGATGGTCCGAAGTTGCTCAACTCTCTCTATTTAGGAGCTTTTATCGGTTTTGTCCATTTGTAATAGAAAGTTGTTATTTTGGCATCGAAATAATCTACGAAGCTTATACCCGTAAAATTTGACATAGAAGAACAATAAAAAGTGTACACCGAGCAACTTTGATGGTCCGAAGTTGCTCAACTCTCTCTATTTGGGAGCTTTTAACGGTTTTGTCCATTTGTCGTAGAAAGTTGATGTTTTGGCATCGAAATAATCTCGGAAGCTTATACTCGTTAAATTATCATAGAAGAACAATAAAAAGTGTACACCGAGCATTTTTGATGGGCCGAAGTTGCTCAACTCTCTCTGTGGAAGTGCTTTTAACGATTTTGTTCATTTCTCATAGAGAGTTGGTGTTTTGGCATCGAAATAATCTCGGATGCTTATACTCGTAAAATTTGACATAGAAGAACAATAAAAAGTGTACACGGAGCAACTTTGATGGTCTGAAGTTGCTCAACTCTCTTTATGGTGGAGCTTTTAACGGTTTTGTCCATTTGTCATAGAAAGTTGGTCTTTTGGCATCGAATTAATCTCGAAAGCTTATATTCCTAAAATTTGATATAGAAGAACAATAAAAAGGGTACACTGAGCAACTTTGATATTCCGACGTTGCTCAACTCTCCGTATAGTGTTGCTTTTAACGGTTATGTCCATTCATTATTGAAAGTTGTTGTTTTGACATCGAAATAATCTAGGATGCTTATACTCGTAAAATTAGACATAGAAAAACAATAAAAAGTGTACACCGAGCATGTTTGATGGTTTGAAGTTGCTCAACTCTCTCTGTGGAGGAGCTTTTAATGTTTTTATCCATTTCTCATAGAAAGTTGGTGTTTTGGCATTGAAATAATCTCGGATGCTTATACTCGTAAAATTTGACATAGAAGAACAATAAAAAGTGTACACGGAGCAACTTTGATGGTCCGAAGTTGCTCAACTTTTTATATGCAGGAGCTTTTAACGGTTTTGTCCATTTGTAATGGAAAGTTTTTGTTTTGACATCGAAATAATCTAGGATGCTTATACTTGTAAAATTGGATATAGAAGAACAATGAAAAGTGTACACCGAGCATGTTTGATGGTGCGCAGTTGCTCAACTCTCTCTGTGGAGGAGTTTTCAACGATTTTGTCCATTTCTCATAGAAAGTTGGTGTTTTGGCATCGAAATAATCTCGGAAGCTTATACTCGTTAAATTTATCATAGAAGAACAATAAAAAGTGTACACCGAGCATTTTTGATGGGCTGAAGTTGCTCAACTCTCTCTGTGGAAGAGTTTTTAACGATTTTGTTCATTTCTAATAGAGAGTGTGTGCTTTGGCATCGAAATAATCTCGGATGCTTATACTCGTAAAATTTGACATAGAAGAACAATAAAAAGTGTACACGGAGCACCTTTGATGGGTCGAAGTTGCTCAACACTCTCTATTTGGGAGCTTTTAACGGTTTTGTCCATTTGTAATAGAAAGTTGGTGTTTTGACATCGAAATAATCAACGAAGCTTATACTCGTAAAATTTGACATAGAAGAACAATAAAAAGTGTACACCGAGCAACTTTGATGGTCCGAAGTTGCTCAACTCTCTCTATTTGGAGGCTTTTAACGGTTTTGTCCATTTGTCATAGGAAGTTGGTCTTTTGGCATCGAAATAATCTCGGAAGCTTATACTCGTTAAATTAATCATAGAAGAACAATAAAAAGTGTACACCGAGCATTTTTGATGGGCCGAAGTTGCTCAACTTTTTATATGGAGGAGCTTTTAACGGTTTTGTCCATTTGTCATAGAAAGTTGGTGTTTTAGCATCGAAAGAATCTCGGAATCCTATACTCGTAAAATTGGACATAGAAGAACAATGAAAAGTATATACCGAGCATGTTTGATGGTGCGAAGTTGCTCAACTCTCTCTGTGGAGGAGTTTTTAACGATTTTGTCCATTTCTCATAGAAAGTTGGTATTTTGACGTCGAAATAATCTCGAAAGCTTATACTCGTCAAATTTATCATAGAAGAACAATAAAAAGTGTACACCGAGCATTTTTGATGGGCCGAAGTTGCTCAACACTCTCTATTTGGGAGCTTTTAACGGTTTTGTCCATTTGTAATAGAAAGTTGGTGTTTTGGCATCGAAATAATCAACGAAGCTTATACTCGTAAAATTTGACATAGAAGAACAGTAAAAAGTGTACACCGAGCAACTTTGATAGTCCGAAGTTCCTCAACTCTCTCTATTTGGAGGCTTTTAACGGTTTTGTCCATTTGTCATAGAAAGATGGTATTTTGGCATTGAAATAATCTCGGAAGCTTATACTCGTTAAATTTATCATAGAAGAACAATAAAAATTGTACACGTAGCAACTTTGATGGTCCGAAGTTGCTCAACTCTCTCTGTGGAAGAGTTTTTAACGATTTTGTTCATTTCTAATAGAGAGTGTGTTTTGGCATCGAAATAATCTCGGATGCTTATACTCGTAAAATTTGACATAGAAGAACAATAAAAAGTGTACACGGAGCACCTTTGATGGGTCGAAGTTGCTCAACACTCTTTATTTGGGAGCTTTTAACGGTTTTGTCCATTTGTAATAGAAAGTTGGTGTTTTGACATCGAAATAATCAACGAAGCTTATACTCGTAAAATTTGACATAGAAGAACAATAAAAAGTGTACACCGAGCAACTTTGATGGTCCGAAGTTGCTCAACTCTCTCTATTTGGAGGCTTTTAACGGTTTTGTCCATTTGTCATAGAAAGTTGGTCTTTTGGCATCGAAATAATCTCGGAAGCTTATACTCGTTAAATTAATCATAGAAGAACAATAAAAAGTGTACACCGAGCATTTTTGATGGGCCGAAGTTGCTCAACTTTTTATATGGAGGAGCTTTTAACGGTTTTGTCCATTTGTCATAGAAAGTTGGTGTTTTAGCATCGAAAGAATCTCGGAATCCTATACTCGTAAAATTGGACATAGAAGAACAATGAAAAGTATATACCGAGCATGTTTGATGGTGCGAAGTTGCTCAACTCTCTCTGTGGAAGAGTTTTTAACGATTTTGTCCATTTCTCATAGAAAGTTGGTGTTTTGGCATCGAAATAATCTCGGAAGCTTATACTCATCAAATTTATCATAGAAGAACAATAAAAAGTGTACACCGAGCATTTTTGATGGGCCGAAGTTGCTCAACACTCTCTATTTGGGAGCTTTTAACGGTTTTGTCCATTTGTAATAGAAAGTTGGTGTTTTGGCATCGAAATAATCAACGAAGCTTATACTCGTAAAATTTGACATAGAAGAACAGTAAAAAGTGTACACCGAGCAACTTTGATAGTCCGAAGTTGCTCAACTCTCTCTATTTGGAGGCTTTTAACGGTTTTGTCCATTTGTCATAGAAAGTTGGTATTTTGGCATTGAAATAATCTCGGAAGCTTATACTCGTTAAATTTATCATAGAAGAACAATAAAAATTGTACACGGAGCAACTTTGATGGTCCGAAGTTGCTCAACTCTCTTTATGTAGGTGCTTTTAACGGTTTTGTCCATTTGTCATAGAAAGTTAGTGTTTTGGCATCGAAATAATCTCAGAAGCTTATACTCGTTAAATTTGTCATTGAAGAACAATAAAAAGAGTACACCGAGCAACTTTGATGGTCCGAAGTTGGTCAACTCTCTCTATGGAGGAGCTTTTAACGGTTTTATTTATTTGTCATAGAAAGTTGGTGTTTTGGCATCGAAATAATCTCGGAAGCTTATACTCGAGGAATTTAACATAGAAGAACAATAAAAAGAGTACACCGAGCAACATTGATGGTCCGAAGTTGCACAACTCTCTCTATGGAGGAGCTTTAAACGGTTTTATTTATTTGTCATAGAAAGTTGGTGTTTGGGCATCGAAATAATCTCGGAAGCTTATACTCGAAGAATTTAACATAGAAGAAAAATAAAAAGTGTACACTGAGCAACTTTGATGGTCCGAAGTTGCTCAACTCTCTCTATTTAGGAGCTTTTAACGGTTTTGTCCATTTGTAATAGAAAGTTGTTATTTTGGCATCGAAATAATCTACGAAGCTTATACCCGTAAAATTTGACATAGAAGAACAATAAAAAGTGTACACCGAGCAACTTTGATGGTCCGAAGTTGCTCAACTCTCTCTATTTGGGAGCTTTTAACGGTTTTGTCTATTTGTCGTAGAAAGTTGATGTTTTGGCATCGAAATAATCTCGGAAGCTTATACTCGTTAAATTATCATAGAAGAACAATAAAAAGTGTACACCGAGCATTTTTGATGGGCCGAAGTTGCTCAACTCTCTCTGTGGAAGTGCTTTTAACGATTTTGTTCATTTCTCATAGAGAGTTGGTGTTTTGGCATCGAAATAATCTCGGATGCTTATACTCGTAAAATTTGACATAGAAGAACAATAAAAATTGTACACGGAGCAACTTTGATGGTCTGAAGTTGCTCAACTCTCTTTATGGTGGAGCTTTTAACGGTTTTGTCCATTTGTCATAGAAAGTTGGTCTTTTGGCATCGAATTAATCTCGAAAGCTTATATTCCTAAAATTTGATATAGAAGAACAATAAAAAGGGTACACTGAGCAACTTTGATATTCCGACGTTGCTGAACTCTCCGTATAGTGTTGCTTTTAACGGTTATGTCCATTCATTATTGAAAGTTGTTGTTTTGACATCGAAATAATCTAGGATGCTTATACTCGTAAAATTAGACATAGAAAAACAATAAAAAGTGTACACCGAGCATGTTTGATGGTTTGAAGTTGCTCAACTCTCTCTGTGGAGGAGCTTTTAATGTTTTTATCCATTTCTCATAGAAAGTTGGTGTTTTGGCATTGAAATAATCTCGGATGCTTATACTCGTAAAATTTGACATAGAAGAACAATAAAAAGTGTACACGGAGCAACTTTGATGGTCCGAAGTTGCTCAACTTTTTATATGCAGGAGCTTTTAACGGTTTTGTCCATTTGTAATGGAAAGTTTTTGTTTTGACATCGAAATAATCTAGGATGCTTATACTCGTAAAATTGGATATAGAAGAACAATGAAAAGTGTACACCGAGCATGTTTGATGGTGCGCAGTTGCTCAACTCTCTCTGTGGAGGAGTTTTTAACGATTTTGTCCATTTCTCATAGAAAGTTGGTGTTTTGGCATCGAAATAATCTCGGAAGCTTATACTCGTTAAATTTATCATAGAAGAACAATAAAAAGTGTACACCGAGCATTTTTGATGGGCTGAAGTTGCTCAACTCTCTCTGTGGAAGAGTTTTTAACGATTTTGTTCATTTCTAATAGAGAGTGTGTTTTGGCATCGAAATAATCTCGGATGCTTATACTCGTAAAATTTGACATAGAAGAACAATAAAAAGTGTACACGGAGCACCTTTGATGGGTCGAAGTTGCTCAACACTCTCTATTTGGGAGCTTTTAACGGTTTTGTCCATTTGTAATAGAAAGTTGGTGTTTTGACATCGAAATAATCAACGAAGCTTATACTCGTAAAATTTGACATAGAAGAACAATAAAAAGTGTACACCGAGCAACTTTGATGGTCCGAAGTTGCTCAACTCTCTCTATTTGGAGGCTTTTAACGGTTTTGTCCATTTGTCATAGAAAGTTGGTCTTTTGGCATCGAAATAATCTCGGAAGCTTATACTCGTTAAATTAATCATAGAAGAACAATAAAAAGTGTACACCGAGCATTTTTTATAGGCCGAAGTTGCTCAAATTTTTATATGGAGGAGCTTTTAACGGTTTTGTCCATTTGTCATAGAAAGTTGGTGTTTTAGCATCGAAAGAATCTCGGAATCCTATACTCGTAAAATTGGACATAGAAGAACGATGAAAAGTATATACCGAGCATGTTTGATGGTGCGAAGTTGCTCAACTCTCTCTGTGGAGGAGTTTTTAACGATTTTGTCCATTTCTCATAGAAAGTTGGTGTTTTGGCATCGAAATAATCTCGGAAGCTTATACTCGTCAAATTTATCATAGAAGAACAATAAAAAGTGTACACCGAGCATTTTTGATGGGCCGAAGTTGCTCAACACTCTCTATTTGGGAGCTTTTAACGGTTTTGTCCATTTGTAATAGAAAGTTGGTGTTTTGGCATCGAAATAATCAACGAAGCTTATACTCGTAAAATTTGACATAGAAGAACAGTAAAAAGTGTACACCGAGCAACTTTGATAGTCCGAAGTTGCTCAACTCTCTCTATTTGGAGGCTTTTAACGGTTTTGTCCATTTGTCATAGAAAGTTGGTATTTTGGCATTGAAATAATCTCGGAAGCTTATACTCGTTAAATTTATCATAAAAGAACAATAAAAATTGTACACGGAGCAACTTTGATGGTCCGAAGTTGCTCAACTCTCTTTATGTAGGTGCTTTTAACGATTTTGTCCATTTGTCATAGAAAGTTGGTCTTTTGGCATCGAAATAATCTCGAAAGCTTATATTCCTAAAATTTGATATAGAAGAACAATAAAAAGGGTACACTGAGCAACTTTGATATTCCGACGTTGCTCAACTCTCCGTATAGTGTTGCTTTTAACGGTTATGTCCATTCATTATTGAAAGTTGTTGTTTTGACATCGAAATAATCAACGAAGCTTATACTCGTAAAATTTGACATAGAAGAACAATAAAAAGTGTACACCGAGCAACTTTGATGGTCCGAAGTTGCTCAACTCTCTCTATTTGGAGGCTTTTAACGGTTTTGTCCATTTGTCATAGAAAGTTGGTCTTTTGGCATCGAAATAATCTCGGAAGCTTATACTCGTTAAATTAATCATAGAAGAACAATAAAAAGTGTACACCGAGCATTTTTGATGGGCCGAAGTTGCTCAACTTTTTATATGGAGGAGCTTTTAACGGTTTTGTCCATTTGTCATAGAAAATTGGTGTTTTAGCATCGAAAGAATCTCGGAATCCTATACTCGTAAAATTGGACATAGAAGAACAAGGAAAAGTATATACCGAGCATGTTTGATGGTGCGAAGTTGCTCAACTCTCTTTGTGGAGGAGTTTTTAACGATTTTGTCCATTTGTCATAGAAAGTTGGTGTTTTGGCATCGAAATAATCTCGGAAGCTTATACTCGTCAAATTTATCATAGAAGAACAATAAAAAGTGTACACCGAGCATTTTTGATGGGCCGAAGTTGCTCAACACTCTCTATTTGGGAGCTTTTAACGGTTTTGTCCATTTGTAATAGAAAGTTGGTGTTTTGGCATCGAAATAATCAACGAAGCTTATACTCGTAAAATTTGACATAGAAGAACAGTAAAAAGTGTACACGGAGCAACTTTGATAGTCCGAAGTTGCTCAACTCTCTCTATTTGGAGGCTTTTAACGGTTTTGTCCATTTATCATAGAAAGTTGGTATTTTGGCATTGAAATAATCTCAGAAGCTTATACTCGTTAAATTTATCATAGAAGAACAATAAAAATTGTACACGGAGCAACTTTGATGGTCCGAAGTTGCTCAACTCTCTTTATGTAGGTGCTTTTAACGGTTTTGTCCATTTGTCATAGAAAGTTAGTGTTTTGGCATCGAAATAATCTCAGAAGCTTATACTCGTTAAATTTGTCATTGAAGAACAATAAAAAGAGTACACCGAGCAACTTTGATGGTCCGAAGTTGGTCAACTCTCTCTATGGAGAAGCTTTTAACGGTTTTATTTATTTGTCATAGAAAGTTGGTGTTTTGGCATCGAAATAATCTCGGAAGCTTATACTCGAAGAATTTAACATAGAAGAACAATAAAAAGAGTACACCGAGCAACATTGATGGTCCGAAGTTGCACAACTCTCTCTATGGAGGAGCTTTTAACGGTTTTATTTATTTTTCATAGAAAGTTGGTGTTTTGGCATCGAAATAATCTCGGAAGCTTATACTCGAAGAATTTAACATAGAAGAACAATAAAAAGTGTACACTGAGCAACTTTGATGGTCCGAAGTTGCTCAACTCTCTCTATTTGGGAGCTTTTAACGGTTTTGTCCATTTGTAATAGAAAGTTGTTATTTTGGCATCGAAATAATCTACGAAGCTTATACTCGTAAAATTTGACATAGAACAACAATAGAAAGTGTACACCGAGCAACTTTGATGGTCCGAAGTTGCTCAACTCTCTCTATTTGGGAGCTTTTAACGGTTTTGTCCATTTGTCGTAGAAAGTTGATGTTTTGGCATCGAAATAATCTCGGAAGCTTATACTCGTTAAATTTATCATAGAAGAACAATAAAAAGTGTACACCGAGCATTTTTTATGGGCCGAAGTTGCTCAACTCTCTCTGTGGAAGTGCTTTTAACGATTTTGTTCATTTCTCATAGAGAGTTGGTGTTTTGGCATCGAAATAATCTCGGATGCTTATACTCGTAAAATTTGACATAGAAGAACAATAAAAAGTGTACACGGAGCAACTTTGATGGTCCGAAGTTGCTCAACTCTCTTTATGGTGGAGCTTTTAACGGTTTTGTCCATTTGTCATAGAAAGTTGGTCTTTTGGCATCGAAATAATCTCGGAAGCTTATATTCGTAAAATTTGATATAGAAGAACAATAAAAAGGGTACACTGAGCAACTTTGATATTCCGACGTTGCTCAACTCTCCGTATAGTGTTGCTTTTAACGGTTATGTCCATTCATTATTGAAGGTTGTTGTTTTGACATCGAAATAATCTAGGATGCTTATACTCGTAAAATTAGACATAGAAAAACAATAAAAAGTGTACACCGAGCATGTTTGATGGTCCGAAGTTGCTCAACCTTTTATATGCAGGAGCTTTTAACGGTTTTGTCCATTTGTAATGGAAAGTTTTTGTTTTGACATCGAAATAATCTAGGATGCTTATACTCGTAAAATTGGATATAGAAGAACAATGAAAAGTGTACACCGAACATGTTTGATGGTGCGCAGTTGCTCAACTCTCTCTGTGGAGGAGTTTTTAACGATTTTGTCCATTTCTCATAGAAAGTTGGTGTTTTGGCATCGAAATAATATCTGAAGCTTATACTCGTTAAATTTATCATAGAAGAACAATAAAAAGTGTACACCGAGCATTTTTGATGGGCTGAAGTTGCTCAACTCTCTCTGTGGAAGAGTTTAAAACGATTTTGTTCATTTCTAATAGAGAGTGTGTGTTTTGGCATCGAAATAATCTCGGATGCTTATACTCGTAAAATTTGACATAGAAGAACAATAAAAAGTGTACACGGAGCACCTTTGATGGGTCGAAGTTGCTCAACACTCTCTATTTGGGAGCTTTTAACGGTTTTGTCCATTTGTAATAGAAAGTTGGTGTTTTGACATCGAAATAATCAACGAAGCTTATACTTGTAAAATTTGACATAGAAGAACAATAAAAAGTGTACACCGAGCAACTTTGATGGTCCGAAGTTGCTCAACTCTCTCTATTTGGAGGCTTTTAAAGGTTTTGTCCATTTGTCATAGAAAGTTGGTCTTTTGGCATCGAAATAATCTCGGAAGCTTATACTCGTTAAATTAATCATAGAAGAACAATAAAAAGTGTACACCGAGCATTTTTGATGGGCCGAAGTTGCTCAACTTTTTATATGGAGGAGCTTTTAACGGTTTTGTCCATTTGTCATAGAAAGTTGGTGTTTTAGCATCGAAAGAATCTCGGAATCCTATACTCGTAAAATTGGACATAGAAGAACAATGAAAAGTATATACCGAGCATGTTTGATGGTGCGAAGTTGCTCAACTCTCTCTGTGGAGGAGTTTTTAACGATTTTGTCTATTTCTCATATAAAGTTGGTGTTTTGGCATCGAAATAATCTCGGAAGCTTATACTCGTCAAATTTATCACAGAAGAACAATAAAAAGTGTACACCGAGCATTTTTGATGGGCCGAAGTTTCTCAACACTCTCTATTTGGGAGCTTTTAACGGTTTTGTCCATTTGTAATAGAAACTTGGTGTTTTGGCATCGAAATAATCAACGAAGCTTATACTCGTAAAATTTGACATAGAAGAACAGTAAAAAGTGTACACCGAGCAACTTTGATGGTCCGAAGTTGCTCAACTCTCTCTATTTGGAGGCTTTTAACGGTTTTGTCCATTTGTCATAGAAAGTTGGTATTTTGGCATTGAAATAATCTCGGAAGCTTATACTCGTTAAATTTATCATAGAAGAACAATAAAAATTGTACGCGGAGCAACTTTGATGGTCCGAAGTTGCTCAACTCTCTTTATGTAGGTGCTTTTAACGGTTTTGTCCATTTGTCATAGAAAGTTAGTGTTTTGGCATCGAAATAATCTCAGAAGCTTATACTCGTTAAATTTGTCATTGAAGAACAATAAAAAGAGTACACCGAGCAACTTTGATGTTCCGAAGTTTGTCAACTCTCTCTATGGAGAAGCTTTTAACGGTTTTATTTATTTGTCAGAGAAAGTTGGTGTTTTGGCATCGAAATAATCTCGGAAGCTTATACTCGAAGAATTTAACATAGAAGAACAATAAAAAGAGTACACCGAGCAACATTGATGGTCCGAAGTTGCACAACTCTCTCTATGGAGGAGCTTTTAACGGTTTTATTTATTTGTCATAGAAAGTTGGTGTTTTGGCATCGAAATAATCTCGGAAGCTTATACTCGAAGAATTTAACATAGAAGAACAATAAAAAGTGTACACTGAGCAACTTTGATGGTCCGAAGTTGCTCAACTCTCTCTATTTAGGAGCTTTTCACGGTTTTGTCCATTTGTAATAGAAAGTTGTTATTTTGGCATCGAAATAATCTACGAAGCTTATACTCGTAAAATTTGACATAGAAGAACAATAGAAAGTGTACACCGAGCAACTTTGATGGTCCGAAGTTGCTCAACTCTCTCTATTTGGGAGCTTTTAACGGTTTTGTCCATTTGTCGTAGAAAGTTGATGTTTTGGCATCGAAATAATCTCGGAAGCTTATACTCGTTAAATTTATCATAGAAGAACAATAAAAAGTGTACACCGAGCATTTTTTTATGGGCCGAAGTTGCTCAACTCTCTCTGTGGAAGTGCTTTTAACGATTTTATTCATTTCTCGTAGAGAGTTGGTGTTTTGGCATCGAAATAATCTCGGATGCTTATACTCGTAAAATTTGACATAGAAGAACAATAAAAAGTGTACACGGAGCAACTTTGATGGTCCGAAGTTGCTCAACTCTCTTTATGGTGGAGCTTTTAACGGTTTTGTCCATTTCTCATAGAAAGTTGGTCTTTTGGCATCGAAATAATCTCGGAAGCTTATATTCGTAAAATTTGATATAGAAGAACAATAAAAAGGGTACACTGAGCAACTTTGATATTCCGACGTTGCTCAACTCTCCGTATAGTGTTGCTTTTAACGGTTATGTCCATTCATTATTGAAAGTTGTTGTTTTGACATCGAAATAATCTAGGATGCTTATACTCATAAAATTAGACATAGAAAAACAATAAAAAGTGTACACCGAGCATGTTTGATGGTTTGAAGTTGCTCAACTCTCTCTGTGGAGGAGCTTTTAATGTTTTTATCCATTTCTCATAGAAAGTTGGTGTTTTGGCACTGAAATAATCTCGGATGCTTATACTCGTAAAATTTGACATAGAAGAACAATAAAAAGTGTACACGGAGCAACATTGATGGTCCGAAGTTGCTCAACCTTTTATATGCAGGAGCTTTTAACGGTTTTGTCCATTTGTAATGGAAAGTTTTTGTTTTGACATCGAAATAATCTAGGATGCTTATACTCGTAAAATTGGATATAGAAGAACAATGAAAAGTGTACACCGAGCATGTTTGATGGTGCGCAGTTGCTCAACTCTCTCTGTGGAGGAGTTTTTAAAGATTTTGTCCATTTCTCATAGAAAGTTGGTGTTTTGGCATCGAAATAATCTCGGAAGCTTATACTCGTTAAATTTATCATAGAAGAACAATAAAAAGTGTACACCGAGCATTTTTGATGGGCTGAAGTTGCTCAACTCTCTCTGTGGAAGAGTTTTTAACGATTTTGTTCATTTCTAATAGAGAGTGTGTGTTTTGGCATCGAAATAATCTCGGATGCTTATACTCGTAAAATTTGACATAGAAGAACAATAAAAAGTGTACACCGAGCATTTTTGATGGGCCGAAGTTGCTCAACACTCTCTATTTGGGAGCTTTTAACGGTTTTGTCCATTTGTAATAGAAAGTTTGTGTTTTGGCATCGAAATAATCAACGAAGCTTATACTCGTAAAATTTGACATAGAAGAACAGTAAAAAGTGTACACCAAGCAACTTTGATAGTCCGAAGTTGCTCAACTCTCTGTATTTGGAGGCTTTTAACGGTTTTGTCCATTTCTCATAGAAAGTTGGTATTTTGGCATTGAAATAATCTCGGTAGCTTATACTCGTTAAATTTATCATAGAAGAACAATAAAAATTGTACACGGAGCGACTTTGATGGTCCGAAGTTGCTCAACTCTCTTTATGTAGGTGCTTTTAACGGTTTTGTCCATTTGTCATAGAAAGTTAGTGTTTTGGCACCGAAATAATCTCAGAAGCTTATACTCGTTAAATTTGTCATTGAAGAACAATAAAAAGAGTACACCGAGCAACTTTGATGGTCCGAAGTTGGTCAACTCTCTCTATGGAGGAGCTTTTAACGGTTTTATTTATTTGTCATAGAAAGTTGGTGTTTTGGCATCGAAATAATCTCGGAAGCCTATACTCGAAGAATTTAACATAGAAGAACAATAAAAAGAGTACACCGAGCAACATTGATGGTCCGAAGTTGCACAACTCTCTCTATGGAGGAGCTTTTAACGGTTTTATTTATTTGTCATAGAAAGTTGGTGTTTTGGCATCGAAATAATCTCGGAAGCTTATACTCGAAGAATTTAACATAGAAGAACAATAAAAAGTGTACACTGAGCAACTTTGATGGTCCGAAGTTGCTCCACTCTCTCTATTTAGGAGCTTTTAACGGTTTTATCCATTTGTAATAGAAAGTTGTTATTTTGGCATTGAAATAATCTACGAAGCTTATACCCGTAAAATTTGACATAGAAGAACAATAAAAAGTGTACACCGAGCAAATTTGATGGTCCGAAGTTGCTCAACTCTCTCTATTTAGGACCTTTTAACGGTTTTGTCCATTTGTCGTAGAAGGTTGATGTTTTGGCATCGAAATAATCTCGGAAGCTTATACTCGTTAAATTTATCATAGAAGAACAATAAAAAGTGTACACCGAGCATTTTTGATGGGCCGAAGTTGCTCAACTCTCTATGGAAGTGCTTTTAACGATTTTGTTCATTTCTCATAGAGAGTTGGTGTTTTGGCATCGAAATAATCTCGGATGCTTATACTCGTAAAATTTGACATAGAAGAACAATAAAAAGTGTACACGGAGCAACTTTGATGGTCTGAAGTTGCTCAACTCTCTTTATGGTGGAGCTTTTAACGGTTTTGTCCATTTGTCATAGAAAGTTGGTCTTTTGGCATCGAATTAATCTCGAAAGCTTATATTCCTAAAATTTGATATAGAAGAACAATAAAAAGGGTACACTGAGCAACTTTGATATTCCGACGTTGCTCAACTCTCCGTATAGTGTTGCTTTTAACGGTTATGTCCATTCATTATTGAAAGTTGTTGTTTTGACATCGAAATAATCTAGGATGCTTATACTCGTAAAATTAGACATAGAAAAACAATAAAAAGTGTACACCGAGCATGTTTGATGGTTTGAAGTTGCTCAACTCTCTCTGTGGAGGAGCTTTTAATGTTTTTATCCATTTCTCATAGAAAGTTGGTGTTTTGGCATTGAAATAATCTCGGATGCTTATACTCGTAAAATTTGACATAGAAGAACAATAAAAAGTGTACACGGAGCAACATTGATGGTCCGAAGTTGCTCAACCTTTTATATGCAGGAGCTTTTAACGGTTTTGTCCATTTGTAATGGAAAGTTTTTGTTTTGACATCGAAATAATCTAGGATGCTTATACTCGTAAAATTGGATATAGAAGAACAATGAAAAGTGTACACCGAGCATGTTTGATGGTGCGCAGTTGCTCAACTCTCTCTGTGGAGGAGTTTTTAACGATTTTGTCCATTTCTCATAGAAAGTTAGTGTTTTGGCATCGAAATAATCTCGGAAGCTTATACTCGTTAAATTTATCATAGAAGAACAATAAAAAGTGTACACCGAGCATTTTTGATGGGCTGAAGTTGCTCAACTCTCTCTGTGGAAGAGTTTTAAACGATTTTGTTCATTTCTAATAGAGAGTGTGTGTTTTGGCATCGAAATAATCTCGGATGCTTATACTCGTAAAATTTGACATAAAAGAACAATAAAAAGTGTACACGGAGCACCTTTGATGGGTCGAAGTTGCTCAACACTCTCTATTTGGGAGCTTTTAACGGTTTTGTGCATTTGTAATAGAAAGTTGGTGTTTTGACATCGAAATAATCAACGAAGCTTATACTCGTAAAATTTGACATAGAAGAACAATAAAAAGTGTACACCGAGCAACTTTGATGGTCCGAAGTTGCTCAACTCTCTCTATTTGGAGGCTTTTAACGGTTTTGTCCATTTGTCATAGAAAGTTGGTCTTTTGGCATCGAAATAATCTCGGAAGCTTATACTCGTTAAATTAATCATAGAAGAACAATAAAAAGTGTACACCGAGCATTTTTGATGGGCCGAAGTTGCTCAACTTTTTATATGAAGGAGCTTTTAACGGTTTTGTCCATTTGTCATAGAAAGTTGGTGTTTTAGCATCGAAAGAATCTCGGAATCCTATACTCGTAAAATTGGACATAGAAGAACAATGAAAAGTATATACCGAGCATGTTTGATGGTGCGAAGTTGCTCAACTCTCTTTGTGGAGGTGTTTTTAACGATTTTGTCCATTTCTCATAGAAAGTTGGTGTTTTGGCATCGAAATAATCTCGAAAGCTTATACTCGTCAAATTTATCATAGAAGAACAATAAAAAGTGTACACCGAGCATTTTTGATGGGCCGAAGTTGCTCAACACTCTCTATTTGGGAGCTTTTAACGGTTTTGTCCATTTGTAATAGAAAGTTGGTGTTTTGGCATCGAAATAATCAACGAAGCTTATACTCGTAAAATTTGACATAGAAGAACAGTAAAAAGTGTACACCAAGCAACTTTGATAGTCCGAAGTTGCTCAACTCTCTCTATTTGGAGGCTTTTAACGGTTTTGTCCATTTGTCATAGAAAGTTGCAATTTTGGCATTGAAATAATCTCGGAAGCTTATACTCGTTAAATTTATCATAGAAGAACAATAAAAATTGTACACGGAGCAACTTTGATGGTCCGAAGTTGCTCAACTCTCTTTATGTAGGTGCTTTTAACGGTTTTGTCCATTTGTCATAGAAAGTTAGTGTTTTGGCATCGAAATAATCTCAGAAGCTTATACTCGTTAAATTTGTCATTGAAGAACAATAAAAAGAGTACACCAAGCAACTTTGATGGTCCGAAGTTGGTCAAATCTCTCTATGGAGGAGCTTTTAACGGTTTTATTTATTTGTCATAGAAAGTTGGTGTTTTGGCATCGAAATAATCTCGGAAGCTTATACTCGAAGAATTTAACATAGAAGAACAATAAAAAGAGTACACCGAGCAACATTGATGGTCCGAAGTTGCACAACCCTCTCTATGGAGGAGCTTTTAACGGTTTTATTTATTTGTCATAGAAAGTTGGTGTTTTGGCATCGAAATAATCTCGGAAGCTTATACTCGAAGAATTTAACATAGAAGAACAATAAAAAGTGTACACTGAGCAACTTTGATGGTCCGAAGTTGCTCCACTCTCTCTATTTAGGAGCTTTTAACGGTTTTGTCCATTTGTAATAGAAAGTTGTTATTTTGGCATCGAAATAATCTACGAAGCTTATACCCGTAAAATTTGACATAGAAGAACAATAAAAAGTGTACACCGAGCAAATTTGATGGTCCGAAGTTGCTCAACTCTCTCTATTTGGGAGCTTTTAACGGTTTTGTCCATTTGTCGTAGAAGGTTGATGTTTTGGCATCGAAATAATCTCAGAAGCTTATACTCGTTAAATTTATCATAGAAGAACAATAAAAAGTGTACACCGAGCATTTTTGATGGGCCGAAGTTGCTCAACTCTCTCTGTGGAAGTGCTTTTAACGATTTTGTTCATTTCTCATAGAGAGTTGGTGTTTTGGCATCGAAATAATCTCGGATGCTTATACTCGTAAAATTTGACATAGAAGAACAATAAAAAGTGTACACGGAGCAACTTTGATGGTCTGAAGTTGCTCAACTCTCTTTATGGTGGAGCTTTTAACGGTTTTGTCCATTTGTCATAGAAAGTTGGTCTTTTGGCATCGAATTAATCTCGAAAGCTTATATTCCTAAAATTTGATATAGAAGAACAATAAAAAGGGTACACTGAGCAACTTTGATATTCCGACGTTGCTCAACTCTCCGTATAGTGTTGCTTTTAACGGTTATGTCCATTCATTATTGAAAGTTGTTGTTTTGACATCGAAATAATCTAGGATGCTTATACTCGTAAAATTAGACATAGAAAAACAATAAAAAGTGTACACCGAGCATGTTTGATGGTTTGAAGTTGCTCAACTCTCTCTGTGGAGGAGCTTTTCATGTTTTTATCCATTTCTCATAGAAAGTTGGTGTTTTGGCATTGAAATAATCTCGGATGCTTATACTCGTA
Organism: Euonymus europaeus; assembly: GCA_963580455.1. NCBI lineage: Eukaryota > Viridiplantae > Streptophyta > Magnoliopsida > Celastrales > Celastraceae > Euonymus > Euonymus europaeus. The sequence goes on from OY756965.1 coordinate 8,328,026, forward strand.
AAATTTGACATAGAAGAACAATAAAAAGTGTACACGGAGCAACTTTGATGGTCCGAAGTTGCTCAACTTTTTATATGCATGAGCTTTTAACGGTTTTGTCCATTTGTAATGGAAAGTTTTTGTTTTGACATCGAAATAATCTAGGATGCTTATACTCGTAAAATTGGATATAGAAGAACAATGAAAAGTGTACACCGAGCATGTTTGATGGTGCGCAGTTGCTCAACTCTCTCTGTGGAGGAGTTTTTAACGATTTTGTTCATTTCTCATAGAAAGTTGGTGTTTTGGCATCGAAATAATCTCGGGAGCTTATACTCGTTAAATTTATCATAGAAGAACAATAAAAAGTGTACACCGAGCATTTTTGATGGGCTGAAGTTGCTCAACTCTCTCTGTGGAAGAGTTTTTAACGATTTTGTTCATTTCTAATAGAGAGTGTGTGTTTTGGCATCGAAATAATCTCGGATGCTTATACTCGTAAAATTTGACATAGAAGAACAATAAAAAGTGTACACGGAGCACCTTTGATGGGTCGAAGTTGCTCAACACTCTCTATTTGGGAGCTTTTAACGGTTTTGTCCATTTGTAATAGAAAGTTGGTGTTTTGACATCGAAATAATCAACGAAGCTTATACTCGTAAAATTTGACATAGAAGAACAATAAAAAGTGTACACCGAGCAACTTTGATGGTCCGAAGTTGCTCAACTCTCTCTATTTGGAGGCTTTTAACGGTTTTGTCCATTTTTCATAGAAAGTTGGTCTTTTGGCATCGAAATAATCTCGGAAGCTTATACTCGTTAAATTAATCATAGAAGAACAATAAAAAGTGTACACCGAGCATTTTTGATGGGCCGAAGTTGCTCAACTTTTTATATGAAGGAGCTTTTAACGGTTTTGTCCATTTGTCATAGAAAGTTGGTGTTTTAGCATTGAAAGAATCTCGGAATCCTATACTCGTAAAATTGGACATAGAAGAACAATGAAAAGTATATACCGAGCATGTTTGATGGTGCGAAGTTGCTCAACTCTCTTTGTGGAGTAGTTCTTAACGATTTTGTCCATTTCTCATAGAAAGTTGGTGTTTTGGCATCGAAATAATCTCGGAAGCTTATACTCGTCAAATTTATCATAGAAGAACAATAAAAAGTGTACACCGAGCATTTTTGATGGGCCGAAGTTGCTCAACACTCTCTATTTGGGAGCTTTTAACGGTTTTGTCCATTTGTAATAGAAAGTTGGTGTTTTGGCATCGAAATAATCAACGAAGCTTATACTCGTAAAATTTGACATAGAAGAACAGTAAAAAGTGTACACCAAGCAACTTTGATAGTCCGAAGTTGCTCAACTCTCTCTATTTGGAGGCTTTTAACGGTTTTGTCCATTTCTCATAGAAAGTTGGTATTTTGGCATTGAAATAATCTCGGAAGCTTATACTCGTTAAATTTATCATAGAAGAACAATAAAAATTGTACACGGAGCAACTTTGATGGTCCGAAGTTGCTCAACTCTCTTTATGTAGGTGCTTTTAACGGTTTTGTCCATTTGTCATAGAAAGTTAGTGTTTTGGCATCGAAATAATCTCAGAAGCTTATACTCGTTAAATTTTTCATTGAAGAACAATAAAAAGAGTACACCAAGCAACTTTGATGGTCCGAAGTTGGTCAACTCTCTCTATGGAGGAGCTTTTAACGGTTTTATTTATTTGTCATAGAAAGTTGGTGTTTTGGCATCGAAATAATCTCGGAAGCTTATACTCGAAGAATTTAACATAGAAGAACAATAAAAAGAGTACACCGAGCAACATTGATGGTCCGAAGTTGCACAACTCTCTCTATGGAGGAGCTTTTAACGGTTTTATTTATTTGTCATAGAAAGTTGGTGTTTTGGCATCGAAATAATCTCGGAAGCTTATACTCGAAGAATTTAACATAGAAGAACAATAAAAAGTGTACACTGAGCAACTTTGATGGTCCGAAGTTGCTCAACTCTCTATATTTAGGAGCTTTTAACGGTTTTGTCCATTTGTAATAGAAAGTTGTTATTTTGGCATCGAAATAATCTACGAAGCTTATACTCGTAAAATTTGACATAGAAGAACAATAAAAAGTGTACACCGAGCAACTTTGATGGTCCGAAGTTGCTCAACTCTCTCTATTTGGGAGCTTTTAACGGTTTTGTCCATTTGTAATAGAAAGTTGGTGTTTTGGCATCGAAATAATCTCGGAAGCTTATACTCGTTAAATTTATCATAGAAGAACAATAAAAAGTGTACACCGAGCATTTTTGATGGGCCGAAGTTGCTCAACTCTCTCTGTGGAAGTGCTTTTAACGATTTTGTTCATTTCTCATAGAGAGTTGGTGTTTTGGCATCGAAATAATCTCGGATGCTTATACTCGTAAAATTTGACATAGAAGAACAATAAAAAGTGTACACGGAGCAACTTTGATGGTCTGAAGTTGCTCAACTCTCTTTATGGTGGAGCTTTTAACGGTTTTGTCCATTTGTCATAGAAAGTTGGTCTTTTGACATCGAATTAATCTCGAAAGCTTATATTCCTAAAATTTGATATAGAAGAACAATAAAAAGGGTACACTGAGCAACTTTGATATTCCGACGTTGCTCAACTCTCCGTATAGTGTTGCTTTTAACGGTTATGTCCATTCATTATTGAAAGTTGTTGTTTTGACATCGAAATAATCTAGGATGCTTATACTCGTAAAATTAGACATAGAAAAACAATAAAAAGTGTACACCGAGCATGTTTGATGGTTTGAAGTTGCTCAACTCTCTCTGTGGAGGAGCTTTTAATGTTTTTATCGATTTCTCATAGGAAGTTGGTGTTTTGGCATTGAAATAATCTCGAATGCTTATACTCGTAAAATTTGACATAGAAGAACAATAAAAAGTGTACACGGAGCAACTTTGATGGTCCGAAGTTGCTCAACTTTTTATATGCAGGAGCTTTTAACGGTTTTGTCCATTTGTAATGGAAAGTTTTTGTTTTGACATCGAAATAATCTAGGATGCTTATACTCGTAAAATTGGATATAGAAGAACAATGAAAAGTGTACACCGAGCATGTTTGATGGTGCGCAGTTGCTCAACTCTCTCTGTGGAGGAGTTTTTAACGATTTTGTCCATTTCTCATAGAAAGTTGGTGTTTTGGCATCGAAATAATCTCGGAAGCTTATACTCGTTAAATTTATCATAGAAGAACAATAAAAATTGTACACCGAGCATTTTTGATGGGCTGAAGTTGCTCAACTCTCTCTGTGGAAGAGTTTTTAACGATTTTGTTTATTTCTAATAGAGAGTGTGTGTTTTGGTATCGAAATAATCTCGGATGCTTATACTCGTAAAATTTGACATAGAAGAACAATAAAAAGTGTACACGGAGCACCTTTGATGGGTCGAAGTTGCTCAACACTCTCTATTTGGGAGCTTTTAACGGTTTTGTCCATTTGTAATAGAAAGTTGGTGTTTTGACATCGAAATAATCAACGAAGCTTATACTCGTAAAATTTGACATAGAAGAACAATAAAAAGTGTACACCGAGCAACTTTGATGGTCCGAAGTTGCTCAACTCTCTCTATTTGGAGGCTTTTAACGGTTTTGTCCATTTGTCATAGAAAGTTGGTCTTTTGGCATCGAAATAATCTCGGAAGCTTATACTCGTTAAATTAATCATAGAAGAACAATAAAAAGTGTACACCGAGCATTTTTGATGGGCCGAAGTTGCTCAACTTTTTATATGAAGGAGCTTTTAACGGTTTTGTCCATTTGTCATAGAAAGTTGGTGTTTTAGCATCGAAAGAATCTCGGAATCCTATACTCGTAAAATTGGACATAGAAGAACAATGAAAAGTATATACCGAGCATGTTTGATGGTGCGAAGTTGCTCAACTCTCTCTGTGGAGGAGTTCTTAACGATTTTGTCCATTTCTCATAGAAAGTTGGTGTTTTGGCATCGAAATAATCTCGGAAGCTTATACTCGTCAAATTTATCATAGAAGAACAATAAAAAGTGTACACCGAGCATTTTTGATGGGCCGAAGTTGCTCAACACTCTCTATTTGGGAGCTTTTAACGGTTTTGTCCATTTGTAATAGAAAGTTGGTGTTTTGGCATCGAAATAATCAACGAAGCTTATACTCGTAAAATTTGACATAGAAGAACAGTAAAAAGTGTACACCAAGCAACTTTGATAGTCCGAAGTTGCTCAACTCTCTCTATTTGGAGGCTTTTAACGGTTTTGTCCATTTCTCATAGAAAGTTGGTATTTTGGCATTGAAATAATCTCGGAAGCTTATACTCGTTAAATTTATCATAGAAGAACAATAAAAATTGTACACGGAGCAACTTTGATGGTCCGAAGTTGCTCAACTCTCTTTATGTAGGTGCTTTTAACGGTTTTGTCCATTTGTCATAGAAAGTTAGTGTTTTGGCATCGAAATAATCTCAGAAGCTTATACTCGTTAAATTTGTCATTGAAGAACAATAAAAAGAGTACACCAAGCAACTTTGATGGTCCGAAGTTGGTCAACTCTCTCTATGGAGGAGCTTTTAACGGTTTTATTTATTTGTCATAGAAAGTTGGTGTTTTGGCATCGAAATAATCTCGGAAGCTTATACTCGAAGAATTTAACATAGAAGAACAATAAAAAGAGTACACCGAGCAACATTGATGGTCCGAAGTTGCACAACTCTCTCTATGGAGGAGCTTTTAACGGTTTTATTTATTTGTCATAGAAAGTTGGTGTTTTGGCATCGAAATAATCTCGGAAGCTTATACTCGAAGAATTTAACATAGAAGAACAATAAAAAGTGTACACTGAGCAACTTTGATGGTCCGAAGTTGCTCAACTCTCTATATTTAGGAGCTTTTAACGGTTTTGTCCATTTGTAATAGAAAGTTGTTATTTTGGCATCGAAATAATCTACGAAGCTTATACCCATAAAATTTGACATAGAAGAACAATAAAAAGTGTACACCGAGCAACTTTGATGGTCCGAAGTTGCTCAACTCTCTCTATTTGGGGGCTTTTAACGGTTTTGTCCATTTGTCGTAGAAAGTTGATGTTTTGGCATCGAAATAATCTCGGAAGCTTATACTCGTTAAATTTATCATAGAAGAACAATAAAAAGTGTACACCGAGCATTTTTGATGGGCCGAAGTTGCTCAACTCTCTCTGTGGAAGTGCTTTTAACGATTTTGTTCATTTCTCATAGAGAGTTGGTGTTTTGGCATCGAAATAATCTCGGATGCTTATACTCGTAAAATTTGACATAGAAGAACAATAAAAAGTGTACACGGAGCAACTTTGATGGTCTGAAGTTGCTCAACTCTCTTTATGGTGGAGCTTTTAACGGTTTTGTCCATTTGTCATAGAAAGTTGGTCTTTTGGCATCGAATTAATCTCGAAAGCTTATATTCCTAAAATTTGATATAGAAGAACAATAAAAAGGGTACACTGAGCAACTTTGATATTCCGACGTTGCTCAACTCTCCGTATAGTGTTGCTTTTAACGGTTATGTCCATTCATTATTGAAAGTTGTTGTTTTGACATCGAAATAATCTAGGATGCTTATACTCGTAAAATTAGACATAGAAAAACAATAAAAAGTGTACACCGAGCATGTTTGATGGTTTGAAGTTGCTCAACTCTCTCTGTGGAGGAGCTTTTAATGTTTTTATCCATTTCTCATAGAAAGTTGGTGTTTTGGCATTGAAATAATCTCGGATGCTTATACTCGTAAAATTTGACATAGAAGAACAATAAAAAGTGTACACGGAGCAACTTTGATGGTCCGAAGTTGCTCAACTTTTTATATGCAGGAGCTTTTAACGGTTTTGTCCATTTGTAATGGAAAGTTTTTGTTTTGACATCGAAATAATCTAGGATGCTTATACTCGTAAAATTGGATATAGAAGAACAATGAAAAGTGTACACCGAGCATGTTTGATGGTGCGCAGTTGCTCAACTCTCTCCGTGGAGGAGTTTTTAACGATTTTGTCCATTTGTCGTAGAAAGTTGATGTTTTGGCATCGAAATAATCTCGGAAGCTTACACTCGTAAAATTTGACACAGAAGAACAATAAAAAGTGTACACGGAGCACCTTTGATGGGTCGAAGTTGCTCAACACTCTCTATTTGGGAGCTTTTAACGGTTTTGTCCATTTGTAATAGAAAGTTGGTGTTTTGACATCGAAATAATCAACGAAGCTTATACTCGTAAAATTGGACATAGAAGAACAATAAAAAGTGTACACCGAGCAACTTTGATGGTCCGAAGTTGCTCAACTCTCTCTATTTGGAGGCTTTTAACGGTTTTGTCCATTTGTCATAGAAAGTTGGTCTTTTGGCATCGAAATAATCTCGGAAGCTTATACTCGTTAAATTAATCATAGAAGAACAATAAAAAGTGTACACCGAGCATTTTTGATGGGCCGAAGTTGCTCAACTTTTTATATGGAGAAGCTTTTAACGGTTTTGTCCATTTGTCATAGAAAGTTGGTGTTTTAGCATCGAAAGAATCTCGGAATCCTATACTCGTAAAATTGGACATAGAAGAACAATGAAAAGTATATACCGAGCCTGTTTGATGGTGCGCAGTTGCTCAACTCTCTCTGTGGAGGAGTTTTTAACGATTTTGTCCATTTCTCATAGAAAGTTGGTGTTTTGGCATCGAAATAATCTCGGAAGCTTATACTCGTTAAATTTATCATAGAAGAACAATAAAAAGTGTACACCGAGCATTTTTGATGGGCTGAAGTTGCTCAACTCTCTCTGTGGAAGAGTTTTTAACGATTTTGTTCATTTCTAATAGAGAGTGTGTGTTTTGGCATCGAAATAATCTCGGATGCTTATACTCGTAAAATTTGACATAGAAGAACAGTAAAAAGTGTACACCGAGCAACTTTGATAGTCCGAAGTTGCTCAACTCTCTCTATTTGGAGGCTTTTAACGGTTTTGTCCATTTGTCATAGAAAGTTGGTATTTTGGCATTGAAATAATCTCGGAAGCTTATACTCGTTAAATTTATCATAGAAGAACAATAAAAATTGTACACGGAGCAACTTTGATGGTCCGAAGTTGCTCAACTCTCTTTATGTAGGTGCTTTTAACGGTTTTGTCCATTTGTCATAGAAAGTTAGTGTTTTGGCATCGAAATAATCTCAGAAGCTTATACTCGTTAAATTTGTCATTGAAGAACAATAAAAAGAGTACACCAAGCAACTTTGATGGTCCGAAGTTGGTCAACTCTCTCTATGGAGGAGCTTTTAACGGTTTTATTTATTTGTCATAGAAAGTTGGTGTTTTGGCATCGAAATAATCTCGGAAGCTTATACTCGAAGAATTTAACATAGAAGAACAATAAAAAGAGTACACCGAGCAACATTGATGGTCCGAAGTTGCACAGCTCTCTCTATGAAGGAGCTTTTAACGATTTTATTTATTTGTCATAGAAAGTTGGTGTTTTGGTATCGAAATAATCTCGGAAGCTTATACTCGAAGAATTTAACATAGAAGAACAATAAAAATTCTACTCTGAGCAACTTTGATGGTCCGAAGTTGCTCAACTCTCTCTATTTAGGAGCTTTTAACGGTTTTGTCCATTTGTAATAGAAAGTTGTTATTTTGGCATCGAAATAATCTACGAAGCTTATACCCGTAAAATTTGACATAGAAGAACAATAAAAAGTGTACACCGAGCAACTTTGATGGTCCGAAGTTGCTCAACTCTCTCTATTTGGGAGCTTTTAACGGTTTTGTCCATTTGTCGTAGAAAGTTGATGTTTTGGCATCGAAATAATCTCGGAAGCTTATACTCGTTAAATTTATCATAGAAGAACAATAAAAAGTGTACACCGAGCATTTTTTATGGGCCGAAGTTGCTCAACTCTCTCTGCGGAAGTGCTTTTAACGATTTTGTTCATTTCTCATAGAGAGTTGGTGTTTGGCATCGAAATAATCTCGGATGCTTATACTCGTAAAATTTGACATAGAAGAACAATAAAAAGTGTACACGGAGCAACTTTGATGGTCCGAAGTTGCTCAACTCTCTTTATGGTGGAGCTTTTAACGGTTTTGTCCATTTGTCATAGAAAGTTGGTCTTTTGGCATCGAAATAATCTCGGAAGCATATATTCGTAAAATTTGATATAGAAGAACAATAAAAAGGGTACACTGAGCAACTTTGATATTCCGACGTTGCTCAACTCTCCGTATAGTGTTGCTTTTAACGGTTATGTCCATTCATTATTGAAAGTTGTTGTTTTGACATCGAAATAATATAGGATGCTTATACTCGTAAAATTAGACATAGAAAAACAATAAAAAGTGTACACCGAGCATGTTTGATGGTTTGAAGTTGCTCAACTCTCTCTGTGGAGGAGCTTTTAATGTTTTTATTCATTTCTCATAGAAAGTTGGTGTTTTGGCATTGAAATAATCTCGGATGCTTATACTCGTAAAATTTGACATAGAAGAACAATAAAAAGTGTACACGGAGCAACTTTGATGGTCCGAAGTTGCTCAACCTTTTATATGCAGGAGCTTTTAACGGTTTTGTCCATTTGTAATGGAAAGTTTTTGTTTTGACATCGAAATAATCTAGGATGCTTATACTCGTAAAATTGGATATAGAAGAACAATGAAAAGTGTACACCGAGCATGTTTGATGGTGCGCAGTTGCTCAACTCTCTCTGTGGAGGAGTTTTTAACGATTTTGTCCATTTCTCATAGAAAGTTGGTGTTTTGGCATCGAAATAATCTCGGAAGCTTATACTCGTTAAATTTATCATAGAAGAACAATGAAAAGTGTACACCGAGCATTTTTGATTGGCTGAAGTTGCTCAACTCTCTCTGTGGAAGAGTTTTAAACGATTTTGTTCATTTCTAATAGAGAGTGTGTGTTTTGGCATCGAAATAATCTCGGATGCTTATACTCGTAAAATTTGACATAGAAGAACAATAAAAAGTGTACACGGAGCACCTTTGATGGGTCGAAGTTGCTCAACACTCTCTATTTGGGAGCTTTTAACGGTTTTGTCCATTTGTAATAGAAAGTTGGTGTTTTGACATCGAAATAATCAACGAAGCTTATACTCGTAAAATTTGACATAGAAGAACAATAAAAAGTGTACACCGAGCAACTTTGATGGTCCGAAGTTGCTCAACTCTCTCTATTTGGAGGCTTTTAACGGTTTTGTCCATTTGTCATAGAAAGTTGGTCTTTTGGAATCGAAATAATCTCGGAAGCTTATACTCGTTAAATTAATCATAGAAGAACAATAAAAAGTGTACACCGAGCATTTTTTATGGGCCGAAGTTGCTCAACTTTTTATATGGAGGAGCTTTTAACGGTTTTGTCCATTTGTCATAGAAAGTGGTGTTTTAGCATCGAAAGAATCTCGGAATCCTATACTCGTAAAATTAGACATAGAAGAACAATGAAAAGTATATACCGAGCATGTTTGATGGTGCGAAGTTGCTCAACTCTCTCTGTGGAGTAGCTTTTAACGATTTTGTCCATTTCTCATAGAAAGTTGGTGTTTTGGCATCGAAAAAATCTCGGAAGCTTATACTCGTCAAATTTATCATAGAAGAACAATAAAAAGTGTACACCGAGCATTTTTGATGGGCTGAAGTTGCTCAACACTCTCTATTTGGGAGCTTTTAACGGTTTTGTCCATTTGTAATAGAAAGTTGGTGTTTTGGCATCGAAATAATCAACGAAGCTTATACTCGTAAAATTTGACATAGAAGAACAGTAAAAAGTGTACACCGAGCAACTTTGATAGTCCGAAGTTGCTCAACTCTCTCTATTTGGAGACTTTTAACGGTTTTGTCCATTTGTCATAGAAAGTTGGTATTTTGGCATTGAAATAATCTCGGAAGCTTATACTCGTTAAATTTATCGTAGAAGAACAATAAAAATTGTACACGGAGCAACTTTGATGGTCCGAAGTTGCTCAACTCTCTTTATGTAGGTGCTTTTAACGGTTTTGTCCATTTGTCATAGAAAGTTAGTGTTTTGGCATCGAAATAATCTCAGAAGCTTATACTCGTTAAATTTGTCATTGAAGAACAATAAAAAGAGTACACCGAGCAACTTTGATGGTCCGAAGTTGGTCAACTCTCTCTATGGAGAAGCTTTTAACGGTTTTATTTATTTGTCATAGAAAGTTGGTGTTTTGGCATCGAAATAATCTCGGAAGCTTATACTCGAAGAATTTAACATAGAAGAACAATAAAAAGAGTACACCGAGCAACATTGATGGTCCGAAGTTGCACAACTCTCTCTATGGAGGAGCTTTTAACGGTTTTATTTATTTGTCATAGAAAGTTGGTGTTTTGGCATCGAAATAATCTCGGAAGCTTATACTCGAAGAATTTAACATAGAAGAACAATAAAAAGTGTACACTGAGCAACTTTGATGGTCCGAAGTTGCTCAACTCTCTTTATTTAGGAGCTTTTAACGGTTTTGTCCATTTGTAATAGAAAGTTGTTATTTTGGCATCGAAATAATCTACAAAGCTTATACTCGTAAAATTTGACATAGAAGAACAATAAAAAGTGTACACCGAGCAACTTTGATGGTCCGAAGTTGCTCAACTCTCTCTATTTGGGAGCTTTTAACGGTTTTGTCCATTTGTCGTAGAAAGTTGATGTTTTGGCATCGAAATAATCTCGGAAACTTATACTCGTTAAATTTATCATAGAAGAACAATAAAAAGTGTACACCGAGCATTTTTTATGGGCCGAAGTTGCTCAACTCTCTCTGTGGAAGTGCTTTTAACGATTATGTTCATTTCTCATAGAGAGTTGGTGTTTTGGCATCGAAATAATCTCGGATGCTTATACTCGTAAAATTTGACATAGAAGAACAATAAAAAGTGTACACGGAGCAACTTTGATGGTCCGAAGTTGCTCCAGCTTTTAACGGTTTTGTCCATTTGTCATAGAAAGTTGGTCTTTTGGCATCGAAATAATCTCGAAAGCTTATATTCGTAAAATTTGATATAGAAAAACAATAAAAAGTGTACACCGAGCATGTTTGATGGTTTGAAGTTGCTCAACTCTCTCTGTGGAGGAGCTTTTAATGTTTTTATCCATTTCTCATAGAAAGTTGGTGTTTTGGCATTGAAATAATCTCGGATGCTTATACTCGTAAAATTTGACATAGAAGAACAATAAAAAGTGTACACGGAGCAACTTTGATGGTCCGAAGTTGCTCAACCTTTTATATGCAGGAGCTTTTAACGATTTTGTCCATTTGTAATGGAAAGTTTTTGTTTTGACATCGAAATAATCTAGGATGCTTATACTCGTAAAATTGGATATAGAAGAACAATGAAAAGTGTACACTGAGCATGTTTGATGGTGCGCAGTTGCTCAACTCTCTCCGTGGAGGAGTTTTTAACGATTTTGTCCATTTCTCATAGAAAGTTGGTGTTTTGGCATCGAAATAATCTCGGAAGCTTATACTCGTTAAATTTATCATAGAAGAACAATAAAAAGTGTACACCGAGCATTTTTGATGGGTTGAAGTTGCTCAACTCTCTCTGTGGAAGAGTTTTTAACGATTTTGTTCATTTCTAATAGAGAGTGTGTGTTTTGGCATCGAAATAATCTCGGATGCTTATACTCGTAAAATTTGACATAGAAGAACAATAAAAAGTGTACACGGAGCACCTTTGATGGGTCGAAGTTGCTCAACACTCTCTATTTGGGAGCTTTTAACGGTTTTGTCCATTTGTAATAGAAAGTTGGTGTTTTGACATCGAAATAATCAACGAAGCTTATACTCGTAAAATTTGACATAGAAGAACAATAAAAAGTGTACACCGAGCAACTTTGATGGTCCGAAGTTGCTCAACTCTCTCTATTTGGAGGCTTTTAACGGTTTTGTCCATTTGTCATAGAAAGTTGGTCTTTTGGCATCGAAATAATCTCGGAAGCTTATACTCGTTAAATTAATCATAGAAGAACAATAAAAAGTGTACACCGAGCATTTTTGATGGGCCGAAGTTGCTCAACTTTTTATATGGAGGAGCTTTTAACGGTTTTGTCCATTTGTCATAGAAAGTGGTGTTTTAGCATCGAAAGAATCTCGGAATCCTATACTCGTAAAATTGGACATAGAAGAACAATGAAAAGTATATACCGAGCATGTTTGATGGTGCGAAATTGCTCAACTCTCTCTGTGGAGGAGTTTTTAACGATTTTGTCCATTTCTCATAGAAAGTTGGTGTTTTGGCATCGAAAAAATCTCGGAAGCTTATACTCGTCAAATTTATCATAGAAGAACAATAAAAAGTGTACACCGAGCATTTTTGATGGGCCGAAGTTGCTCAACACTCTCTATTTGGGAGCTTTTAACGGTTTTGTCCATTTGTAATAGAAAGTTGGTGTTTTGGCATCGAAATAATCAACGAAGCTTATACTCGTAAAATTTGACATAGAAGAACAGTAAAAAGTGTACACCGAGCAACTTTGATAGTCCGAAGTTGCTCAACTCTCTCTATTTGGAGGCTTTTAACGGTTTTGTCCATTTGTCATAGAAAGTTGGTATTTTGGCATTGAAATAATCTCGGAAGCTTATACTCGTTAAATTTATCGTAGAAGAACAATAAAAATTGTACACGGAGCAACTTTGATGGTCCGAAGTTGCTCAACTCTCTTTATGTAGGTGCTTTTAACGGTTTTGTCCATTTGTCATAGAAAGTTAGTGTTTTGGCATCGAAATAATCTCAGAAGCTTATACTCGTTAAATTTGTCATTGAAGAACAATAAAAAGAGTACACCGAGCAACTTTGATGGTCCGAAGTTGGTCAACTCTCTCTATGGAGAAGCTTTTAACGGTTTTATTTATTTGTCATAGAAAGTTGGTGTTTTGGGATCGAAATAATCTCGGAAGCTTATACTCGAAGAATTTAACCTAGAAGAACAATAAAAAGAGTACACCGAGCAACATTGATGGTCCGAAGTTGCACAACTCTCTCTATGGAGGAGCTTTTAACGGTTTTATTTATTTGTCATAGAAAGTTGGTGTTTTGGCATCGAAATAATCTCGGAAGCTTATACTCGAAGAATTTAACATAGAAGAACAATAAAAAGTGTACACTGAGCAACTTTGATGGTCCGAAGTTGCTCAACTCTCTTTATTTAGGAGCTTTTAACGGTTTTGTCCATTTGTAATAGAAAGTTGTTATTTTGGCATCGAAATAATCTACGAAGCTTATACTCGTAAAATTTGACATAGAAGAACAATAAAAAGTGTACACCGAGCAACTTTGATGGTCCGAAGTTGCTCAACTCTCTCTATTTGGGAGCTTTTAACGGTTTTGTCCATTTGTCGTAGAAAATCGAAATAATCTCGGAAGCTTATACTCGTTAAATTTATCATAGAAGAACAATAAAAAGTGTACACCGAGCATTTTTTATGGGCCGAAGTTGCTCAACTCTCTCTGTGGAAGTGCTTTTAACGATTTTGTTCATTTCTCATAGAGAGTTGGTGTTTTGGCATCGAAATAATCTCGGATGCTTATACTCGTAAAATTTGACATAGAAGAACAATAAAAAGTGTACACGGAGCAACTTTGATGGTCCGAATTTGCTCAACTCTCTTTATAGTGGAGCTTTTAACGGTTTTGTCCATTTGTCATAGAAAGTTGGTCTTTTGGCATCGAAATAATCTCGGAAGCTTATATTCGTAAAATTTGATATAGAAAAACAATAAAAAGTGTACACCGAGCATGTTTGATTGTTTGAAGTTGCTCAACTCTCTCTGTGGAGGAGCTTTTAATGTTTTTATCCATTTCTCATAGAAAGTTGGTGTTTTGGCATTGAAATAATCTCGGATGCTTATACTCGTAAAATTTGACATAGAAGAACAATAAAAAGTGTACACGGAGCAACTTTGATGGTCCGAAGTTGCTCAACCTTTTATATGCAGGAGCTTTTAACGGTTTTGTCCGTTTGTAATGGAAAGTTTTTGTTTTGACATCGAAATAATCTAGGATGCTTATACTCGTAAAATTGGATATGGAAGAACAATGAAAAGTGTACACCGAGCATGTTTGATGGTGCGCAGTTGCTCAACTCTCTCTGTGGAGGAGTTTTTAACGATTTTGTCCATTTCTCATAGAAAGTTGGTGTTTTGGCATCGAAATAATCTCGGAAGCTTATACTCGTTAAATTTATCATAGAAGAAAAATAAAAAGTGTACACCGAGCATTTTTGATGGGTTGAAGTTGCTCAACTCTCTCTGTGGAAGAGTTTTTAACGATTTTGTTCATTTCTAATAGAGAGTGTGTGTTTTGGCATCGAAATAATCTCGGATGCTTATACTCGTAAAATTTGACATAGAAGAACAATAAAAAGTGTATACGGAGCACCTTTGATGGGTCGAAGTTGCTCAACACTCTCTATTTGGGAGCTTTTAACGGTTTTGTCCATTTGTAATTGAAAGTTGGTGTTTTGACATCGAAATAATCAACGAAGCTTATACTCGTAAAATTTGACATAGAAGAACAATAAAAAGTGTACACCGAGCAACTTTGATGGTCCGAAGTTGCTCAACTCTCTCTATTTGGAGGCTTTTAACGGTTTTGTCCATTTGTCATAGAAAGTTGGTCTTTTGGCATCGAAATAATCTCGGAAGCTTATACTCGTTAAATTAATCATAGAAGAACAATAAAAAGTGTACACCGAGCATTTTTGATGGGCCGAAGTTGCTCAACTTTTTATATGGAGAAGCTTTTAACGGTTTTGCCCATTTGTCATAGAAAGTTGGTGTTTTAGCATCGAAAGAATCTCGGAATCCTATACTCGTAAAATTGGACATAGAAGAACAATGAAAAGTATATACCGAGCCTGTTTGATGGTGCGAAGTTGCTCAACTCTCTCTGTGGAGGAGTTTTTAACGATTTTGTCCATTTCTCATAGAAAGTTGATGTTTTGGCATCGAAATAATCTCGGAAGCTTATACTCGTCAAATTTATCATAGAAGAACAATAAAAAGTGTACACCGAGCATTTTTGATGGGCCGAAGTTGCTCAACACTCTCTATTTGGGAGCTTTTAACGGTTTTTTCCATTTGTAATAGAAAGTTGGTGTTTTGGCATCGAAATAATCAACGAAGCTTATACTCGTAAAATTTGACATAGAAGAACAGTAAAAAGTGTACACCGAGCAACTTTGATAGTCCGAAGTTGCTCAACTCTCTCTATTTGGAGGCTTTTAACGGTTTTGTCCATTTGTCATAGAAAGTTGGTATTTTGGCATTGAAATAATCTCGGAAGCTTATACTCGTTAAATTTATCATAGAAGAACAATAAAAATTGTACACGGAGCAACTTTGATGGTCCGAAGTTGCTCAACTCTCTTTATGTAGGTGCTTTTAACGGTTTTGTCCATTTGTCATAGAAAGTTAGTGTTTTGGCATCGAAATAATCTCAGAAGCTTATACTCGTTAAATTTGTCATTGAAGAACAATAAAAAGAGTACACCAAGCAACTTTGATGGTCCGAAGTTGGTCAACTCTCTCTATGGAGGAGCTTTTAACGGTTTTATTTATTTGTCATAGAAAGTTGGTGT
Organism: Euonymus europaeus; assembly: GCA_963580455.1. NCBI lineage: Eukaryota > Viridiplantae > Streptophyta > Magnoliopsida > Celastrales > Celastraceae > Euonymus > Euonymus europaeus. The sequence goes on from OY756965.1 coordinate 8,343,636, forward strand.
TTTGGCATCGAAATAATCTCGAAAGCTTATACTCGAAGAATTTAACATAGAAGAACAATAAAAAGAGTACACCGAGCAACATTGATGGTCCGAAGTTGCACAACTCTCTCTATGGAGGAGCTTTTAACGGTTTTATTTATTTGTCATAGAAAGTTGGTGTTTTGGCATCGAAATAATCTCGGAAGCTTATACTCGAAGAATTTAACATAGAAGAACAATAAAAATTCTACTCTGAGCAACTTTGATGGTCCGAAGTTGCTCAACTCTCTCTATTTAGGAGCTTTTAACGGTTTTGTCCATTTGTAATAGAAAGTTGTTATTTTGGCATCGAAATAATCTACGAAGCTTATACCCGTACAATTTGACATAGAAGAACAATAAAAAGTGTACACCGAGCAACTTTGATGGTCCGAAGTTGCTCAACTCTCTCTATTTGGGAGCTTTTAACGGTTTTGTCCATTTGTCGTAGAAAGTTGATGTTTTGGCATCGAAATAATCTCGGAAGCTTATACTCGTTAAATTTATCATAGAAGAACAATAAAAAGTGTACACCGAGCATTTTTTATGGGCCGAAGTTGCTCAACTCTCTCTGCGGAAGTGCTTTTAACGATTTTGTTCATTTCTCATAGAGAGTTGGTGTTTTGGCATCGAAATAATCTCGGATGCTTATACTCGTAAAATTTGACATAGAAAAACAATAAAAAGTTTACACGGAGCAACTTTGATGGTCCGAAGTTGCTCAACTCTCTTTATGGTGGAGCTTTTAACGGTTTTGTCCATTTGTCATAGAAAGTTGGTCTTTTGGCATCGAAATAATCTCGGAAGCTTATATTCGTAAAATTTGATATAAAAGAACAATAAAAAGGGTACACTGAGCAACTTTGATATTCCGACGTTGCTCAACTCTCCGTATAGTGTTGCTTTTAACGGTTATGTCCATTCATTATTGAAAGTTGTTGTTTTGACATCGAAATAATATAGGATGCTTATACTCGTAAAATTAGACATAGAAAAACAATAAAAAGTGTACACCGAGCATGTTTGATGGTTTGAAGTTGCTCAACTCTCTCTGTGGAGGAGCTTTTAATGTTTTTATTCATTTCTCATAGAAAGTTGGTGTTTTGGCATTGAAATAATCTCGGATGCTTATACTCGAAAAATTTGACATAGAAGAACAATAAAAAGTGTACACGGAGCAACTTTGATGGTCCGAAGTTGCTCAACCTTTTATATGCAGGAGCTTTTAACGGTTTTGTCCATTTGTAATGGAAAGTTTTTGTTTTGACATCGAAATAATCTAGGATGCTTATACTCGTAAAATTGGATATAGAAGAACAATGAAAAGTGTACACCGAGCATGTTTGATGGTCCGAAGTTGCTCAACTCTCTCTGTGGAGGAGTTTTTAACGATTTTGTCCATTTCTCATAGAAAGTTGGTGTTTTGGCATCGAAATAATCTCGGAAGCTTATACTCGTTAAATTTATCATAGAAGAACAATAAAAATTGTACACGGAGCAACTTTGATGGTCCGAAGTTGGTCAACTCTCTCTATGGAGAAGCTTTTAACGGTTTTATTTATTTGTCATAGAAAGTTGGTGTTTTGGCATCGAAATAATCTCGGAAGCTTATACTCAAAGAATTTAACATAGAAGAACAATAAAAAGAGTACACCGAGCAACATTGATGGTCCGAAGTTGCACAACTCTCTCTATGGAGGAGCTTTTAACGGTTTTATTTATTTGTCATAGAAAGTTGGTGTTTTGGCATCGAAATAATCTCAGAAGCTTATACTCGAAGAATTTAACATAGAAGAACAATAAAAAGTGTACACTGAGCAACTTTGATGGTCCGAAGTTGCTCAACTCTCTTTATTTAGGAGCTTTTAACAGTTTTGTCCATTTGTAATAGAAAGTTGTTATTTTGGCATCGAAATAATCTACGAAGCTTATACTCGTAAAATTTGACATAGAAGAACAATAAAAAGTGTACACCGAGCAACTTTGATGGTCCGAAGTTGCTCAACTCTCTCTATTTGGGAGCTTTTAACGGTTTTGTCCATTTGTCGTAGAAAGTTGATGTTTTGGCATCGAAATAATCTCGGAAGCTTATACTCGTTAAATTTATCATAGAAGAACAATAAAAAGTGTACACCGAGCATTTTTTATGGGCCGAAGTTGCTCAACTCTCTCTGTGGAAGTGCTTTTAACGATTTTGTTCATTTCTCATAGAGAGTTGGTGTTTTGGCATCGAAATAATCTCGGATGCTTATACTCGTAAAATTTGACATAAAAGAACAATAAAAAGTGTACACGGAGCAACTTTGATGGTCCGAAGTTGCTCAACTCTCTTTATGGTGGAGCTTTTAACGGTTTTGTCCATTTGTCATAGAAAGTTGGTCTTTTGGCATCGAAATAATCTCGGAAGCTTATATTCGCAAAATTTGATATAGAAAAACAATAAAAAGTGTACACCGAGCATGTTTGATGGTTTGAAGTTGCTCAACTCTCTCTGTGGAGGAGCTTTTAATGTTTTTATCCATTTCTCATATAAAGTTGGTGTTTTGGCATTGAAATAATCTCGGATGCTTATACTCGTAAAATTTGACATAGAAGAACAATAAAAAGTTTACACGGAGCAACTTTGATGGTCCGAAGTTGCTCAACCTTTTATATGCAGGAGCTTTTAACGGTTTTGTCCATTTGTAATGGAAAGTTTTTGTTTTGACATCGAAATAATCTAGGATGCTTATACTCGTAAAATTGGATATAGAAGAACAATGAAAAGTGTACACCGAGCATGTTTGATGGTGCGCAGTTGCTCAACTCTCTCTGTGGAGGAGTTTTTAACGATTTTGTCCATTTCTCATAGAAAGTTGGTGTTTTGGCATCGAAATAATCTCGGAAGCTTATACTCGTTAAATTTATCATAGAAGAACAATAAAAAGTGTACACCGAGCATTTTTGATGGGTTGAAGTTGCTCAACTCTCTCTGTGGAAGAGTTTTTAACGATTTTGTTCATTTCTAATAGAGAGTGTGTGTTTTGGCATCGAAATAATCTCGGATGCTTATACTCGTAAAATTTGACATAGAAGAACAATAAAAAGTGTACACGGAGCACCTTTGATGGGTCGAAGTTGCTCAACACTCTCTATTTGGGAGCTTTTAACGGTTTTGTCCATTTGTAATAGAAAGTTGGTGTTTTGACATCGAAATAATCAACGAAGCTTATACTCGTAAAATTTGACATAGAAGAACAATAAAAAGTGTACACCGAGCAACTTTGATGGTCCGAAGTTGCTCAACTCTCTCTATTTGGAGGCTTTTAACGGTTTTGTCCATTTGTCATAGAAAGTTGGTCTTTTGGCATCGAAATAATCTCGGAAGCTTATACTCGTTAAATTAATCATAGAAGAACAATAAAAAGTGTACACCGAGCATTTTTGATGGGCCGAAGTTGCTCAACTTTTTATATGGAGGAGCTTTTAACGGTTTTGTCCATTTGTCATAGAAAGTGGTGTTTTAGCATCGAAAGAATCTCGGAATCCTATACTCGTAAAATTGGACATAGAAGAACAATGAAAAGTATATACCGAGCATGTTTGATGGTGCGAAGTTGCTCAACACTCTCTGTGGAGGAGTTTTTAACGATTTTGTCCATTTCTCATAGAAAGTTGGTGTTTTGGCATCGAAAAAATCTCGGAAGCTTATACTCGTCAAATTTATCATAGAAGAACAATAAAAAGTGTACACCGAGCATTTTTGATGGGCCGAAGTTGCTCAACACTCTCTATTTGGGAGCTTTTAACGGTTTTTTTCCATTTGTAATAGAAAGTTGGTGTTTTGGCATCGAAATAATCAACAAATCTTATACTCGTAAAATTTGACATAGAAGAACAGTAAAAAGTGTACACCGAGCAACTTTGATAGTCCGAAGTTGCTCAACTCTCTCTATTTGGAGGCTTTTAACGGTTTTGTCCATTTGTCATAGAAAGTTGGTATTTTGGCATTGAAATAATCTCGGAAGCTTATACTCGTTAAATTTATCGTAGAAGAACAATAAAAATTGTACACGGAGCAACTTTGATGGTCCGAAGTTGCTCAACTCTTTTTATGTAGGTGCTTTTAACGGTTTTGTCCATTTATCATAGAAAGTTAGTGTTTTGGCATCGAAATAATCTCAGAAGCTTATACTCGTTAAATTTGTCATTGAAGAAGAATAAAAAGAGTACACCGAGCAACTTTGATGGTCCGAAGTTGGTCAACTCTCTCTATGGAGAAGCTTTTAACGGTTTTATTTATTTGTCATAGAAAGTTGGTGTTTTGGCATCGAAATAATCTCGGAAGCTTATACTCGAAGAATTTAACATAGAAGAACAATAAAAAGAGTACACCGAGCAACATTGATGGTCCGAAGTTGCACAACTCTCTCTATGGAGGAGCTTTTAACGGTTTTATTTATTTGTCATAGAAAGTTGGTGTTTTGGCATCGAAATAATCTCGGAAGCTTATACGCGAAGAATTTAACATAGAAGAACAATAAAAAGTGTACACTGAGCAACTTTGATGGTCCGAAGTTGCTCAACTCTCTTTATTTAGGAGCTTTTAACGGTTTTGTCCATTTGTAATAGAAAGTTGTTATTTTGGCATCGAAATAATCTACGAAGCTTATACTCGTAAAATTTGACATAGAAGAACAATAAAAAGTGTACACCGAGCAACTTTGATGGTCCGAAGTTGCTCAACTCTCTCTATTTGGGAGCTTTTAACGGTTTTGTCCATTTGTCGTAGAAAGTTGATGTTTTGGCATCGAAATAATCTCGGAAGCTTATACTCGTTAAATTTATCATAGAAGAACAATAAAAAGTGTACACCGAGCATTTTTTATGGGCCGAAGTTGCTCAACTCTCTCTGTGGAAGTGTTTTATTGATTTTGTTCATTTCTCATAGAAAGTTGGTGTTTTGGCATCGAAATAATCTCGGATGCTTATACTCGTAAAATTTGACATAGAAGAACAATAAAAAGTGTACACGGAGCAACTTTGATGGTCCGAAGTTGCTCAACTCTCTTTATGGTGGAGCTTTTAACGGTTTTGTCTATTTGTCATAGAAAGTTGGTCTTTTGGCATCGAAATAATCTCGGAAGCTTATATTCGTAAAATTTGATATAGAAAAACAATAAAAATTGTACACCGAGCATGTTTGATGGTTTGAAGTTGCTCAACTCTCTCTGTGGAGGAGCTTTTAATGTTTTTATCCATTTCTCATAGAAAGTTGGTGTTTTGGCATTGAAATAATCTCGGATGCTTATACTCGTAAAATTTGACATAGAAGAACAATAAAAAGTGTACACGGAGCAACTTTGATGGTCCGAAGTTGCTCAACCTTTTATATGCAGGAGCTTTTAACGGTTTTGTCGATTTGTAATGGAAAGTTTTTGTTTTGACATCGAAATAATCTAGGATGCTTATACTCGTAAAATTGGATATAGAAGAACAATGAAAAGTGTACACTGAGCATGTTTGATGGTGCGCAGTTGCTCAACTCTCTCTGTGGAGGAGTTTTTAACGATTTTGTCCATTTCTCATAGAAAGTTGGTGTTTTGGCATCGAAATAATCTCGGAAGCTTATACTCGTTAAATTTATCATAGAAGAACAATAAAAAGTGTACACCGAGCATTTTTGATGGGTTGAAGTTGCTCAACTCTCTCTGTGGAAGAGTTTTTAACGATTTTGTTCATTTCTAATAGAGAGTGTGTGTTTTGGCATCGAAATAATCTCGGATGCTTATACTCGTAAAATTTGACATAGAAGAACAATAAAAAGTGTACACGGAGCACCTTTGATGGGTCGAAGTTGCTCAACACACTCTATTTGGGAGCTTTTAACGGTTTTGTCCATTTGTAATAGAAAGTTGGTGTTTTGACATCGAAATAATCAACGAAGCTTATACTCGTAAAATTTGACATAGAAGAACAATAAAAAGTGTACACCGAGAAACTTTGATGGTCCGAAGTTGCTCAACTCTCTCTATTTGGAGGCTTTTAACGGTTTTGTCCATTTGTCATAGAAAGTTGGTCTTTTGGCATCGAAATAATATCGGAAGCTTATACTCGTTAAATTAATCATAGAAGAACAATAAAAAGTGTACACCGAGCATTTTTGATGGGCCGAAGTTGCTCAACTTTTTATATGGAGGAGCTTTTAACGGTTTTGTCCATTTGTCATAGAAAGTTGGTGTTTTAGCATCGAAAGAATCTCGGAATCCTATACTCGTAAAATTGGACATAGAAGAACAATGAAAAGTATATACCGAGCATGTTTGATGGTGCGAAGTTGCTCAACTCTCTATGTGGAGGAGTTTTTAACGATTTTGTCCATTTCTCATAGAAAGTTGGTGTTTTGGCATCGAAAAAATCTCGGAAGCTTATACTCGTCAAATTTATCATAGAAGAACAATAAAAAGTGTACACCGAGCATTTTTGATGGGCCGAAGTTGCTCAACACTCTCTATTTGGGAGCTTTTAACGGTTTTGTCCATTTGTAATAGAAAGTTGGTGTTTTGGCATCGAAATAATCAACGAAGCTTATACTCGTAAAATTAGACATAGAAGAACAACAAAAAGTGTACACCGCGCAACTTTGATGGTCCGAAGTTGCCCAACTCTCGCTATAGAGGAGCTTTTAACGGTTTTGTCCATTTGTCATAGAAAGTTGGTGTTTTGGCATCGAAATAATCTCGGAAGCTTATACTCGTTAAATTTATCATAGAAGAACAATAAAAATTGTACACGGAGCAACTTTGATGGTCCGAAGTTGCTCAACTCTCTTTATGTAGGTGCTTTTAACGGTTTTGTCCATTTGTCATAGAAAGTTAGTGTTTTGACATCGAAATAATCTCAGAAGCTTATACTCGTTAAATTTGTCATTGAATAACAATAAAAAGAGTACACCGAGCAACTTTGATGGTCCGAAGTTGGTCAACTCTCTCTATGGAGGAGCTTTTAACGGTTTTATTTATTTGTCATAGAAAGTTGGTGTTTTGGCATCGAAATAATCTCGGAAGCTTATACTCGATGAATTTAACATAGAAGAACAATAAAAAGAGTACACCGAGCAACATTGATGGTCCGAAGTTGCACAACTCTCTCTATGGAGGAGCTTTTAACGGTTTTATTTATTTGTCATAGAAAGTTGGTGTTTTGGCATCGAAATAATCTCGGAAGCTTATACTCGAGGAATTTAACATAGAAGAACAATAAAAACTGTACACTGAGCAACTTTGATGGTCCGAAGTTGCTCAACTCTCTCTATTTAGGAGCTTTTAACGGTTTTGTCCATTTGTAATAGAAAGTTGTTATTTTGGCATCGAAATAATCTACGAAGCTTATACTCGTAAAATTTGACATAGAAGAACAATAAAAAGTGTACACCGAGCAACTTTGATGGTCCGAAGTTGCTCAACTCTCTCTATTTGGGAGCTTTTAACGGTTTTGTCCATTTGTCGTAGAAAGTTGATGTTTTGGCATCGAAATAATCTCGGAAGCTTATACTCGTTAAATTTATCATAGAATAACAACAAAAAGTGTACACCGAGCATTTTTGATGGGCCGAAGTTGCTCAACTCTCTCTGTGGAAGTGCTTTTAACGATTTTGTTCATTTCTCATAGAAAGTTGGTGTTTTGGCATCGAAATAATCTCGGATGCTTATACTCGTAAAATTTGACATAGAAGAACAATAAAAAGTGTACACGGAGCAACTTTGATGGTCCGAAGTTGCTCTACTCTCTCTATGAAGAAGTTTTCAATGGTTTTGTCCATTCGTAATGGAAAGTTTTTGTTTTGACATCGAAATAATCTAGGATGCTTATACTCGTAAAATTGGACATAGAAGAACAATGAAAAGTGTACACCGAGCATGTTTGATGGTGCGAAGTTGCTCAACTCTCTCTGTGGAGGAGTTTTTAAAGATTTGTTCATTTCTCATAGAAAGTTGGTGTTTTGGCATCGAAATAATCTCGGAAGCTTATATTCGTTAAATTTGTCATAGAAGAACAATAAAAAGTGTACACTGAGCAACTTTGATGGTCCGAAGTTGCTCAACTCTCTCTATTTAGGAGCTTTTAACGGTTTTGTCCATTTATAATAGAAAGTTGGTGTTTTGGCATCGAAATAATCTACGAAGCTTATCCTCGTAAAATTTGACATAGAAGAACAATAAAGCGTGTACACCGAGCAGCTTTGATGGTTCGAAGTTGCTCAACTCTCTCTATTTAGAAGCTTTTAACGGTTTTGTCCATTTGTCATAGAAAGTTGGTGTTTTGGCATCGAAATAATCACGGAAGCTTATACTCGTTAAATTTATCATAGAAGAACAATAAAAAGTGTACACCGAGCATTTTTTATGGGCCGAAGTTGCTCAACTTTTTATATGGAGGAGCTTTTAACGGTTTTGTCCATTTGTCATAGAAAGTTGGTGTTTTAGCATCGAAAGAATCTCGGAATCCTATACTCGTAAAATTGGACATAGAAGAACAATGAAAAGTGTATACCGAGCATGTTTGATGGTGCGAAGTTGCTCAACTCTCTCTGTGGAGGAGTTTTTAACGATTTTGTCCATTTCTCATAGAAGCTTGCTGTTTTGGCATCGAAATAATCTCGGAAGCTTATACTCGTTAAATTTATCATAGAAGAACAATAAAAATTGTACACGGAGCAACTTTGATGGTCCGAAGTTGCTCAACTCTCTTTATGTAGGTGCTTTTAACGGTTTTGTCCATTTGTCATAGAAAGTTAGTGTTTTGACATCGAAATAATCTCAGAAGCTTATACTCGTTAAATTTGTCATTGAAGAACAATAAAAAGAGTACACCGAGCAACTTTGATGGTCCGAAGTTGGTCAACTCTCTCTATGGAGGAGCTTTTAACGGTTTTATTTATTTGTCATAGAAAGTTGGTGTTTTGGCATCGAAATAATCTCGGAAGCTTATACTCGAAGAATTTAACATAGAAGAACAATAAAAAGAGTACACCGAGCAACATTGATGGTCCGAAGTTGCACAACTCTCTCTATGGAGGAGCTTTTAACGGTTTTATTTATTTGTCATAGAAAGTTGGTGATTTGGCATCAAAATAATCTCGGAAGCTTATACTCGAGGAATTTAACATAGAAGAACAATAAAAACTGTACACTGAGCAACTTTGATGGTCCGAAGTTGCTCAACTCTCTCTATTTAGGAGCTTTTAACGGTTTTGTCCATTTGTAATAGAAAGTTGTTATTTTGGCATCGAAATAATCTACGAAGCTTATACTCGTAAAATTTGACATAGAAGAACAATAAAAAGTGTACACCGAGCAACTTTGATGGTCCGAAGTTGCTCAACTCTCTCTATTTGGGAGCTTTTAACGGTTTTGTCCATTTGTCGTAGAAAGTTGATGTTTTGGCATCGAAATAATCTCGGAAGCTTATACTCGTTAAATTTATCATAGAATAACAATAAAAAGTGTACACCGAGCATTTTTGATGGGCCGAAGTTGCTCAACTCTCTCTGTGGAAGTGCTTCTAACGATTTTGTTCATTTCTCATAGAAAGTTGGTGTTTTGGCATCGAAATAATCTCGGATGCTTATACTCGTAAAATTTGACATAGAAGAACAATAAAAAGTGTACACGGAGCAACTTTGATGGTCCGAAGTTGCTCTACTCTCTCTATGAAGAAGTTTTCAATGGTTTTGTCCATTTGTAATGGAAAGTTTTTGTTTTGACATCGAAATAATCTAGGATGCTTATAGTCGTAAAATTGGACATAGAATAACAATGAAAAGTGTACACCGAGCATGTTTGATGGTGCGAAGTTGCTCAACTATCTCTGTCGAGGAGTTTTTATATATTTGTTCATTTCTCATAGAAAGTTGGTGTTTTGGCATCGAAATAATCTCGGAAGCTTATATTCGTTAAATTTGTCATAGAAGAACAATAAAAAGTGTACACTGAGCAACTTTGATGGTCCGAAGTTGCTCAACTCTCTCTATTTAGGAGCTTTTAACGGTTTTGTCCATTTATAATAGAAAGTTGGTGTTTTGGCATCGAAATAATCTACGAAGCTTATCCTCGTAAAATTTGACATAGAAGAACAATAAAACGTGTACACCGAGCAGCTTTGATGGTTCGAAGTTGCTCAAATCTCTCTATTTAGAAGCTTTTAACGGTTTTGTCCATTTGTCATAGAAAGTTGGTGTTTTGGCATCGAAATAATCACGGAAGCTTATACTCGTTAAATTTATCATAGAAGAACAATAAAAAGTGTACACCGAGCATTTTTTATGGGCCGAAGTTGCTCAACTTTTTATATGGAGGAGCTTTTAACGGTTTTGTCCATTTGTCATAGAAAGTTGGTGTTTTAGCATCGAAAGAATCTCGGAATCCTATACTCGTAAAATTGGACATAGAAGAACAATGAAAAGTGTATACCGAGCATGTTTGATGGTGCGAAGTTGCTCAACTCTCTCTGTGGATGAGTTTTTAACAATTTTGTCCATTTCTCATAGAAAGTTGGTGTTTTGGCATCGAAATAATCTCTGAAGCTTATACTCGTTAAATTTATCATAGAAGAATAATAAAAAGTGTACACCGAGCATTTTTGATAGGCCGAAGTTGCTCAACACTCTCTATTTGGGAGCTTTTAACGGTTTTGTCCATTTGTAATAGAAAGTTGGTGTCTTGGCATCGAAATAATCAACGAAGCTTATACTCGTAAAATTTGACATAGAAGAACAGTAAAAAGTGTACACCGAGCAACTTTGATAGTCCGAAGTTGCTCAACTCTCTCTATTTGGAGGCTTTTAACGGTTTTGTCCATTTGTCATAGAAAGTTGGTGTTTTGGCATCGAAATAATCTCGGAAGCTTATACTCGTTAAATTTATCATAGAAGAACAATAAAAAGTGTACACCGAGCAACTTTGATGGTCCGAAGTTGCACAACTCTCTCTATGGAGGAGCTTTTAACGGTTTTATTTATTTGTCATTGAAAGTTGGTGTTTTGGCATCGAAATAATCTCGGAAGATTATACTCGAAGAATTTAACATAGAAGAACAATAAAAAGTGTACACCGAGCAACTTTGATGGTCCGAAGTTGCTCAACTCTCTCTATTTGGGAGCTTTTAACGGTTTTGTCCATTTGTAGTAGAAAGTTGATGTTTTGGCATCGAAATAATCTCGAAAGCTTATACTCGTTAAATTTATCATAGAAGAACAATAAAAAGTGTACACCGAGTATTTTTGATGGGCCGAAGTTGCTAAACTCTCTCTGTGGAAGGGCTTTTAACGATTTTGTCCATTTCTCATAGAAAGCGGGTGTTTTGGCATCGAAATAATCTCGGATGTTTATACTCGTAAAATTTGACATAGAAGAACAATAAAAAGTGTACACGGAGCAACTTTGATGGTCCGAAGTTGCTCAACTCTCTTTATGTAGGTGTTTTTAACGGTTTTGTCCATTTGTCATAGAAAGTTAGTGTTTTGGCATCGAAATAATCCTAGAAGCTTATACTCGTTAAATTTGTCATAGAAGAACAATAAAAAGAGTATACCGAGCAACTTTGATGGTCCGACGTTGGTCAACTCTCTCTATCGAGGAGCTTTTAACGGTTTTATTTATTTGTCATAGAAAGTTGGTGTTTTGGCATTGAAATAATCTCGGATGCTTATACTCGTAAAATTTCACATAGACGAACAATAAAAAGTGTACACGGAGCAACTTTGATGGTCCGAAGTTGCTCAACTCTCTTTATGGTGGAGCTTTTAACGGTTTTGTCCATTTGTCATAGAAAGTTGGTCTTTTGGCATCGAAATAATCTCGGAAACTTATATTCGTAAAATTTGACATAGAAGAACAATAAAAAGTGTACACCGAGCAACTTTGATGGGTCGAAGTTGCTCAACACTCTCTATTTGGGAGCTTTTAACGGTTTTGTCCATTTGTAATAGAAAGTTGGTGTTTTGGCATCGAAATAATCAACGAAGCTTATACTCGTAAAATTTGACATAGAAGAACAGTAAAAAGTGTACACCGAGCAACTTTGATAGTCCGAAGTTGCTCAACTCTCTCTGTGGAAGTGCTTTTAACGATTTTGTTCATTTCTCATAGAGAGTTGTGTTTTGGCATCGAAATAATCTCGGATGCTTATACTCGTAAAATTTGACATAGAAGAACAATAAAAATTGTACACGGAGCAACTTTGATGGTCCGAAGTTGCTCAACTCTCTTTATGTTGGAGCTTTTAACTGTTTTGTCCATTTGTCATAGAAAGTTGGTCTTTTGGCATCGAAATAATCTCGGAAGCTTATATTCGTAAAATTTGATATAGAAGAACAATAAAAGGGGTACACTGAGAAACGTTGATATTCCGACGTTGCTCAACTCTTCGTATAGTGTTGCTTTTAACGGTTATGTCCATTCATTATTGAAAGTTGTTGTTTTGACATCGAAATAATCTAGGATGCTTATACTCGTAAAATTAGACATAGAAAAACAATAAAAAGTGTACACCGAGCATGTTTGATGGTTTGAAGTTGCTCAACTCTCTCTGTGGAGGAGCTTTTAATGTTTTTATCCATTTCTCATAGAAAGTTGGTGTTTTGGCATTGAAATAATCTCGGATGCTTATACTCGTAAAATTTGACATAGAAGAACAATAAAAAGTGTACACGGAGCAACTTTGATGGTCCGAAGTTGCTCAACCTTTTATATGCAGGAGCTTTTAACGGTTTTGTCCATTTGTAATGGAAAGTTTTTGTTTTGACATCGAAATAATCTAGGATGCTTATACTCGTAAAATTGGATATAGAAGAACAATGAAAAGTGTACACCGAGCATGTTTGATGGTGCGCAGTTGCTCAACTCTCTCTGTGGAGGAGTTTTTAATGATTTTGTCCATTTTTCATAGAAAGTTGGTGTTTTGGCATCGAAATAATCTCGGAAGCTTATACTCGTTAAATTTATCATAGAAGAACAATAAAAAGTGTACACCGAGCATTTTTGATGGGCTGAAGTTGCTCAACTCTCTCTGTGGAAGAGTTTTTAACGATTTTGTTCATTTCTAATAGAGAGTGTGTGTTTTGGCATCGAAATAATCTCGGATGCTTATACTCGTAAAATTTGACATAGAAGAACAATAAAAAGTGTACACGGAGCACCTTTGATGGGTCGAAGTTGCTCAACACTCTCTATTTGGGAGCTTTTAACGGTTTTGTCCATTTGTAATAGAAAGTTGGTGTTTTGACATCGAAATAATCAACGAAGCTTATACTCGTAAAATTTGACATAGAAGAACAATAAAAAGTGTACACCGAGCAACTTTGATGGTCCGAAGTTGCTCAACTCTCTCTATTTGGAGGCTTTTAACGGTTTTGTCCATTTGTCATAGAAAGTTGGTTGTTATGTCGTTAGTAACAATTTAAAATATACTTACAAATGTACAATTAATATATAGTGAACAAGTAAGAGTCGATCCCACAAGGAGTGATGCTAATAGATATATAATCCAACACTTGAATATAATTGAAGGGGGGGGGGTTAAATCTTGTAATAGATAAAAATTAAGACAAAGAAATTGACGTTGAGAACAAGAATGAGAATTGATATTAATGAAAACAATAGCTAAGACTCACTATCCACCACAAAACATTCCAACAATTTATAAGAAATAATAGACTAACAATTTAAACAAGCATATGATGACAACATTCACAACAAGGTTATGGCCAAACTCAAGTTGTATGATTCTCTCTTAATTGCATGTAAAGTGTATGGCGTCTACCTCATTACGTGTATTCTTAATTGACATCTAGCATGGCATTTGCATCAATCAACAATCAAGAATCCAATAAGAGCAAAGAGAATATGAATGTCACAAGAATCCTAATACATGGTATTTGTACTTAGGTATTCAAGAATTGATTTTTCATAATTCATTTTCAACTGAATTATATGTTGCAAGGAAGAACATATTCAACAAGGCAATTGACCATGTTCTACAACAATTAATTCTAATACATGCTTCAAAGTTAGCTACTCAAAGAAACACAATATTAGAACTCACATAACATGGAAAAATCAAAATCATCATGCTTGTAGAAATTGAAATCCACACAACTTATAAAATTGAAAGCATGCTTAGGGCTTCAAGACAAGCCCTAACTAACAAGAGTTTAGTTACACATAACCAAATAAAACATGAAACATAAAAACATAATTACAAATACAAGCCTTGTTTTCTTCTTTTCCTTCTCCTCTTTTTGCTTCCAATCCTTCTCCTTCTTTCCTTCTTGTCTCCAAGCTCCTTTTCTTCCTAGCTCCTACTCCTCTCTATTTATAGAGAAAATGAGCACATAGTGGAGGAGTTAGTGCCATATTTTGGTGGTGGATTGTCCATCAAATTCGTGTGGTGGATTGTCCACTCTTTGAATGGAAATGGTATCATCAATGACATCAACATCCAATTACACACTAATCTTGTAACTACATTCTGGGCCTAAACGAAGCCTATTATGAACTCCAACCCTTCATCAATATTGTAGATACAAATGTGTAGATAATTATGGGCTTTTGAATCACTCAATTTGGACATCAGACGCTCAAGTTATGGATTCCAAAGTTCTGGTCTGCAAACAGAAATTCTGCTTCGGATATAACTTCCAAACTTGACTTCAAGGCAACCTTTAGAGGCCCAAATGAACTCCAATTTCTGTGAACCAATACTTCCTGAAAAGCTTGAAGTGTCCTCTAAACATTTGCTGAAGATCAAATCTCATTCCGACAGCTCTTACTAGCTCTTAACCTGCAAAACATCCAAGAAGATCTTAAGTACAATAATCTTGAAAATTCAGCTTTTAAGCACAATTTCTTGGCATTGCTTTGGTAGTATTTATTACTTTCAGAATGTTTATTCTGACACTTATCACAACCCCCAACTAGCTTATTACTAGTCCCTAGTAATTCAAGCGTAAAAATATTTATGAGAAATGATTGAAAGTAACAATACTAGAACAAAAGGTAAGAGATCACAATTCCTATCCAGATTAGTATAGTCACAACTTCCAACACTTGTGTGTGTGTGCTAAGCCAAAACCTCATACCACAATCCATAATGCATATAACCTCAAACCATTTATCCAAGTAAAAGCCTCAACTCCATATTCTCACAGGGTATAGAAGGATTTTTGGGCTATGAATTTCTCTCATGGAGTTGGAAAATAGATATGCACTCAGAAGAAAAGTCAATTTAAGGACAAACAAATAAACAAACATTGATCAAATGATAGGTATATTAGCTGTCAAGAACTTCCACCAGTCTTACCAAAAACCTGCTTTGGAATTCTATTGATCAACATTTTCCAATTGACAAACTAATAGAGCCTTATCACAGAAAAACTTATCTACTGAAGAATGACGAATACACATAACAATTTTTTTCTCTTTTTTTTTTCTCTGTCTTCTTTCTTTCTTTTTTTTTCTTTTTCATCATTGTTTCTTTCTTCTTTTTTTTTATGTCTCGAATTCATAATATAGAACATCTCAAACAAAGGCCCAATAAAAGTACAACATTGTTCTCAAACATTGATCAATATCATCATCAGCATTCATCCAATCATTCCACAAACCATGTAATGGCGTTCATTGACAGCAATTATCCATTTCAAGAGATCAATGCAAGTTCATAAGTTGTTTACTCATTTCTCTCCACTCATTTGTGCTTTAACCAGAAAATATTCTTAGTCATATGCATTATCATCCATCTTACCACAAGGCTTAGTATTGGTGGACAAAAGTGTGTTAAAAGTTGCTTTCTAAAAATCCAGATAGAAAAATTGACTCAAACTAATTGTACCAGTACCAAATCATCAAACTGCATAAATGTAACTGCATAAATATGTCACCACCCCCAACCTAAACGACACATTGTCCGCAATGTGAAAATGACGAAGAATGGAAAAGCAATGCAATGCAAGGAAACAGGGGATAGAAAAATACAACCTGAGGTGGAAAATGCTCGGACAATGGTGGAAGGAGAAGATGGTTAGCGCCGCACCATGTCCATGAGGACATTTAGCATGTGTTCCAGCCGCTGTTGTCCAACCTCCAACCTATGCAGGCGGGCTAAGATGTCACGAATATGGTCAGTCGAAGGTAGTGCAGCAGCAGAAGAGTCAGACGCTTCCAGTGGTAAAGCAATTGGACGTCGCGGTGTTCGTTGTCGACGAGCACTGGAAAGCATGTGGCTAGTACTCTGACGCCAAGTAGAGTTCTCCAAAACAGTCACTGGATAATTGGAAGTTGTCTGACTGGGAGGTGGGAGAATGCCCATACTGAAAAGCAACCGTGTGATGAGTCTCGGGAAAAATAATCTCCCAACCTTGGTTTTTTGTCTCTCCACAAGAGTCTTCGCCTTAAGAATGCTCTCAAGGTAAATCTGGCCAATATCAAACCAGGCTCCACGATACATGTAATACAGGGCAGAAAGTATGTTACCCTGGCGTTGTTGACTGTGTCCAATGGGGCAAAGGTTACTTCGGATGGCATCATCAAGCATCCACATCTTGGACGGCAAATAAGAGCGGCGTGTAGAAGCAGCATTATTCGGATCGTGTCGGCCTTGACACAGATCATCAATCATCTCTTGATGGGAAATAGAGATCGGCGCTTGAAAACCTTCAGCGACGTCAGCGGTAGGTGGATAACCTAAACACTTGCAAATATCCGCTGACGTGAATTGAAGCCGAAGACCAGGGATGTCAACTTGATACACCGGTTGAGTGCCAGAAGAGTGGGGTAATTTGAGAAGAGTATGGTAAAAGGAGCGAACGATGTGAGGATACACCGGCAAGTCGTCGTTTGGATCAGGATCGACCAAGAACAGCAGAGAATGGTCACGGAGGTAACTCATGGCCCAGTGGTTGGCAGAATCGTTCAGGATTTTTGAATCGGTTCGACGTTCTGGCAGGATCGTAGCTCTGGCGAATAAATCTACCGTCGCAACGGCACCGTGGGGGCTGCGCGACATACTGTGACGGAGGAGGAGAAAGACGATCTGAAAAGAAAGAGAGTTGAAAATCAGGAATGAACAAAGTATGAGAAGAAAACAATTAGGGTTACGTTTTTTTTTTTTTTTTTTTTTTTTTTTTTTTAATAGATCATTGGTGAAGAAGATATAAACAATTATATCACTAATTACACCAGGGAAATTCCCAGGAAAGATTGGAGGGACACAGTGGTCCACTTAAATACCAAACTCCTTAGACAGAATTTCCCTAGACATGCAATTAGTAGCATAATATATCATACTATCTTACCCGATCAAAATATATTTTGCGGAACCGAAATATATAAATATAAATAGATATACTATTTTTTTTTTTTTTTCAACCAATGCACATGCACAAGTAAGGTAACAGAGGCTCATTCCAGTGACTTCTGTGCTAACGCCATCCAGTGTTTTCCTTCGGCCTATCAGGAGACCACAGCTTTTGTCCACAGGATCAAAATGTAAACCTTCAGGTCTTATACTAATGACAATACCGTCATGAGATGCTCTCCCTCCCAGCTGCCCTATAAGTAAACATTTGAAGATCCAAACCACATTAAGCTGGTGGAGAAAGCTCACACCGTAGACATATGGGCGCAATCAAGCCCCACGCACACAAAAGTGTACAGTGACCACCTCAAGGTGAAAGTAAAAGTGAATATGCTAAGAAAATGTGCAACTGAACTAAATGCTTGATTGAACACACAAAGATAATGAGAAAGAAATATGGGTTGCCTCCCATAAGCGCTAAATTTAGCGTCGTCAGCCAGACGGAACAGCGTATCAAGTGAGTGGAACAGGATCAGAGAGCCTTAAATTCTCATCAAAATCTTTTGTTGCTGGCTCTAAGTAGTGCTTGAGACGATGACCATTCACTTTAAAAATATTTCCCGTCTGTGGGTGTTGAAGATTCACTGCACCATGTGAAAAAACATGAGTAATGAGGAATGGACCATACCATCGTGAACGGAGCTTACCTGGGAATAGTCTTAGGCGTGAGTTATATAATAAGACTTTCTGCCCAGGTTCAAAATGTTTTCTCAAAATGGTCTTATCATGATAGGCCTTGGTCTTCTCCTTGTATATTTTAGAGCTCTCATAGGCTTCATTTCGGAGTTCTTCCAACTCACTCAACTGCAACTTTCGTTGCTCTCCTGCAGCCTTCATCTCAAAATTGTACTGTTTGATAGCCCAATATGCTTTGTGCTCTAATTCAACTGGTAAGTGGCAGGGTTTACCAAAAACCAACCTGTATGGTGACATTCCAATCGGAGTTTTATAGGCTGTACGATAAGCCCATAGAGCATCCATGAGACGATCAAACCAATCCTTGCGTGAGGAGCTCACAGTCTTCTCCAATATCTGTTTAATTTCCCTATTACAGATTTCAGCTTGTCCGCTTGTCTGTGGATGATATGGCGTGGACACCTTATGTTTGACTCCGTACTTTTGTAATAGTGCTGCAAAAAGTTTATTATTGAAATGGGACCCTCCATCACTAATGATCGCCCTGGGTGTTCCAAATCTTGCAAATATATTTTCTTTAAGGAATCTGAGGACAACTCGAGAATCATTAGTCTTGGATGGAACTGCTTCCACCCATTTTGAAACATAATCCACAGCAAGTAAGATATATAAATAACCTTTAGATGAAGGAAAAGGTCCCATGAAATCAATACCCCAAACATCAAAAATTTCAACTATTAGAATAGGTGATAAAGGCATCTGATTCCTAGATGAAAGATTACCTAACCGCTGACACCTATCACAAGTAGAGCAGAAAGTATATGCATCTTTGAACAAACTCGGCCAATGAAATCCACATTGCAATACTTTCAAAGCTGTCTTCTTTGGACCAGAATGTCCTCCACAAGCATATGAGTGACAAAACGTGAGTATGGATTGAAATTCTGATTCTGGCACACACCGTCTGATGATTTGGTCAGAACACCATTTGAAAAGGTATGGATCATCCCATATGTAATACTTTGCTGTTGTCACGAGTTTATCCTTGTAAGTTCTTGGCAAATTTCCTGGAAGATCACCTGTAACAAGGTAATTGACAATGTCAGCATACCATGGTGTAGAAATAGATAAAGATAGTAATTGCTCATCAGGAAAATTCTCATTTAGAGGCAAAGAGTCTTCTTC
Organism: Euonymus europaeus; assembly: GCA_963580455.1. Taxonomy (NCBI): domain Eukaryota; kingdom Viridiplantae; phylum Streptophyta; class Magnoliopsida; order Celastrales; family Celastraceae; genus Euonymus; species Euonymus europaeus. Next base: position 8,362,869 of record OY756965.1, read on the forward strand.
GGTCACTGAGTTGTTCACCAAACGGCTGAGGTGATCGGCCACCACATTCTCGGATCCTTTTTTGTCCTTAATCTCCAGATCGAACTCTTGAAGTAGTAGAATCCATCTAATCAAGCGAGGCTTTGCATCCTTCTTTTGAAGAAGGTACCTAAGAGCTGCATGGTCAGAAAATACAATTACTTTAGTGCCAATCAAATATGCACGAAATTTTTCTAAAGCAAAAATAACAGAAAGGAGCTCCTTCTCTGTAGTGGAGTAGTTTAATTGGGCATCATTGAGTGTTCTACTGGCATAGTAGATAACATGAGGTACTTTATTTACTCGTTGTCCCAAAACTGCTCCTACAGCATAATCTGAAGCATCGCACATTAGTTCAAAAGGGAGGCTCCAATTGGGAGGCATCATGATCGGTGCTGATGTAAGAAGAAGTTTAAGCTTGTTAAAAGCTGTCAAACATGTCTCATCAAACTCAAATGTCACATCCTTGGATAGTAAGTTACACAATGGCTTAGCTATCTTGGAGAAATCCTTGATGAACCTCCTGTAGAAACCTGCATGTCCAAGGAAAGATCTTATTTCCTTAACTGTAGATGGAGGTGGAAGATTACTTACCAGATCCACTTTTGCTTTGTCAACTTCTATTCCCTTGCTAGAGATGATATGACCAAGTACAATTCCTTGTTGTACCATAAAATGACATTTTTCCCAGTTTAAAACTAGATTGCATTCTTGGCATCTTTCTAAGACCAAAGCGAGATTATGAAGGCATTTATCAAAAGATGAACCAAATACACTAAAATCATCCATAAATACCTCAATAATGTGCTCCACCATATCTGAAAATATGCTCATCATACACCTTTGAAAAGTACCTGGAGCATTGCAAAGACCAAAAGGCATGCGCCTGTAGGCGAATGTACCATATGGACAAGTAAATGTCGTCTTGTCTTGATCTTCTGGTGCTATTGCAATCTGATTGTAGCCCGAATATCCATCAAGAAAACAATAATGGCTATGACCTGCAAGACGTTCCAACATTTGATCAATAAAAGGTAGTGGAAAATGATCTTTTCTAGTACCTGAATTAAGCTTTCTGTAGTCAATGCAAACACGCCATCCTGTTTGAACTCGCGTGGGAACCAACTCATTATCTTCATTAATGACTACTGTAACTCCAGATTTTTTAGGAACCACTTGTACCGGACTAACCCATTTGCTATCAGAGATAGGGTAAATGATGCCAACATCAAGCAATTTGAGTAATTCTTTTAGCACCACCTCCTTCATTATTGGGTTAAGTCTGCGTTGGGCATCTCTTGTTGGTTTTGTTCCCTCCTCTAGTAGTATCCGATGCATACATCTAGAGGGACTGATTCCTCTGATATCAGCAATACTCCATCCGATTGATGTTTTATGCTCTTTTAGTACTCTCAACAATTTCTCTTCTTCTTCAATGCTGAGGTCAGATGCAATGATTACTGGCAATGTACTTTCTTCGCCCACATACGCGTACTTCAAATGCTTTGGTAGTTCCTTCAACTCCAATTGAGGTGCCTGCACAATAGATGGTACAAGTTTTGTCTTAGGCACTGGTAAAGACTCAAAGGCAGAAATATACATACCTAAAGAAGGTAAGGCTTCAAGGCGAGCTAAGACTTTGCTAGCTTGTTTATCCTCATCGATGGTTCCAAAGTCATGAATTAAAACTTTGTCCACAATATCTCGACCACAACTGTCATTGAACACTTGTTGACAAATTGTATCTAACGCATCTAAGTGAAAACAATAATGTTCATCACTTGGTAATTTGAGTGCTCCAAATACCTTGTACTCAATCGTTTGTCCCTGCACATTCATAGTTAGTGTACCCTTTTGAACATCAATTTTGGTACCTGCTGTGGCCATGAATGGACGACCAAGAATTAAGGTTAACTTTACTTCTGACAAAGGAATCGGCTCCATTTCCAATACTAGAAAATCAGCAGGTAAGATTAATCCGTCAACTTTGACTAAGACATCTTCCAGAATACCCCTAGGGTATTTGATTGATCTATCTGCCAACTGGATGCTCACAGAGGTCGCCTTTAGTTCCCCTATATTCAAAGATTCAAAAACAGAAAAAGGCATTAGATTGACAGATGCACCTAAGTCAAGAAGAGCTTTCTCAAACCTGTGATCCCCAATGATACAAGGGATAGTAAAACTGCCCGGATCTTTTAGCTTAGGAGGGAGTTTGCTTTGTAGAACAGCTAAAACTTCCTCAGAAACCTTAATCGTTTCAAACTCTTTAAACTTCCTCTTATTTGTGCACAAATCCTTGAGGAACTTTGCATATTTTGGCATTTGTTTGATGGCATCTAAAAGAGGAATGTTAATCTCCACCTTCTTGAAAGTATCCAAGATTCCTTGCATTGGATATTCTTTCTTGGACTTCTGCAATCTGCTAGGAAAAGGAGCATGTGAAGAAATATAATTTGGAAGGTTAGAGTTAACCTGAAGGTTTGGCGTTTCCTGGAAAGGAGTAGCACTGCTGCTAGAATTTGGATCTAGAACTTCTGGATTGATCATCTGGTCAGAGTCAAGGTTCTTCTCTTCTTCTGGCACGCTCATTTTTCCAATTGTTTTCCCTCCCCTCAGAGTGATTGCTTTAGCATGTTCATTAATCTTAGGGTTGACAACAACTTGGCCAGGAAGCTTTCCATGTTCCCTTTGATTTAATGCAGTGGCTAACTGTCCCATTTGTTGTTCCAAATTTGCAATGGCATTATCAGTTTTCTGCATGAATGCTTGAGTGCTCTGTGCCATAGATGTAACCATATCTTCAAGTGATGGTTTCGGAGGCTCCACTTGAACCCGATGTTGTGGTAATTGAGCAAAAGGTTGTTGCATTGGTTGATTATTACTCCACCTAAAATTTGGATGATTCCTCCATCCTGGATTGTAGGTAGGAGCAAATGGATCATTCCTTGGCCTTTGCATTTGGTTTTGATTCTGATTTGGATACGTACTGCATGTATTTATTTGTGCATCCATGATCGCAACTTCATTTTGTGGACAACTTTCAATAGCATGTCCAGGTGTACTGCACACAGCACACACTTGAGAGCCTGGAACAATTAACTGCTTCACCATCTTTGTCAAGTTTGCAATTTGGGCTTCCATGTTTGAACTTGATTGTGCTTCATAGATTCCAGCCCTTTTCTGAGGTTCTCTCACTCTGTTGTAGCTCCATTGTTGAGAATTAGTTGACAAAGTTTCGAACATCTCCCTGGCTTGTCCGGCATTGTTATTCATCAATCCTCCACCAGATGTGGCGTCCACCATTTTGCGATCTGAATCTAGCATCCCTTCATAAAAATATTGCATTAGTAGCCATTCTTGAATATTATGATGAGGACAAGAGCTTAAGAGCCTCTTGTATCTCTCCCAATATTCGTGGAATGCTTCTCCATCATTTTGTTGGATGCTCACTATCTCTTTCCTTATTTTATTTGTCTTTTGAGCTGGAAAAAATTTCGTCAAGAACTTGTTTGCCAAATCTGTCCATGTTCTTATTGAAGCTCTTGGTAAAGAGTGAAGCCATGTCTTTGCTTGTTCCTTCAGACTAAATGGAAACAATCGCAGATGAACCTGCTCATCAGTTAAACCTCTTATTTTAATTGTGGAACAGACATCAGAGAATTCTTTAAGATGCATGTGAGGATCTTCTCCAGCATGGCCCAAGAACGTAGGCAACAAATGAATCATTCCAGACTTTAGTTCAAAGTTGTCTACAGTAGTCTGGGGGTAGACAATGCATGAAGCTTGATCTGCTGCTTGAGGCACAGAGAAATCCTTAAGTGGCTTGTTCATGTTATCTGGTTCTTCTTCCACTTGAACTGAGGCTGTGGGACTTGTAGTTGGTGATGACAAAGGTGATCTCTCTGGAGTGCGATGGTCTCTTTGACAAAATAAACGGATCTCCGCTAATTTTGTGTTTAACGAAATGTCGTCAGTCGATAAGTTCTCAAGATTTGAGCTGGACATTCATGTATCTGTAAAATAGGAAAAATAACAATATAAATGAACTACTTAGGTGGCGAGGCCAACCATAAACATAAATTAATATAAAGAAAATTTGGTGGATGGCAATGCCAATCACAACCAGAGGATTAAAGGAGTTAGTTGACAATATATAAAAAGTTAGTATACAAAAGAAATAAAATGGGGCAGAAAAGGCCAACCATAAAAAAATGATGTTAGTAAATATTAAGGTATATTAATAGGCGGTAAAACCAGCCATTAATATTAATAGATATATACATATATTAACAACAGTAGGCGGTTGAACCTGCCATTAATAGAAAACAAAATGGGGCATTTAAGCCAACCACGTTAAATAATAACATATAATGTAAAACCTTCCATGTAGGAGGTGCTAACAACAAAAATAAATAAATAAATTATATACAAGAGTTAGATGACACTATATTAGATAATCACGTCCCCGGCAACGGCGTCAAAAATTGTTATGTCGTTAGTAACAATTTAAAATATACTTACAAATGTACAATTAATATATAGTGAACAAGTAAGGGTCGATCCCACAAGGAGTGATGCTAATAGATATATAATCCAACACTTGAATATAATTGAAGGGGGGGGGGGGGGTTAAATCTTGTAATAGATAAAAATTAAGACAAAGAAATTGACGTTGAGAACAAGAATGAGAATTGATATTAATGAAAACAATAGCTAAGACTCACTATCCACCACAAAACATTCCAACAATTTATAAGAAATAATAGACTAACAATTTAAACAAGCATATGATGACAACATTCACAACAAGGTTATGGCCAAACTCAAGTTGTATGATTCTCTCTTAATTGCATGTAAAGTGTATGGCGTCTACCTCATTACGTGTATTCTTAATTGACATCTAGCATGGCATTTGCATCAATCAACAATCAAGAATCCAATAAGAGCAAAGAGAATATGAATGTCACAAGAATCCTAATACATGGTATTTGTACTTAGGTATTCAAGAATTGATTTTTCATAATTCATTTTCAACTGAATTATATGTTGCAAGGAAGAACATATTCAACAAGGCAATTGACCATGTTCTACAACAATTAATTCTAATACATGCTTCAAAGTTAGCTACTCAAAGAAACACAATATTAGAACTCACATAACATGGAAAAATCAAAATCATCATGCTTGTAGAAATTGAAATCCACACAACTTATAAAATTGAAAGCATGCTTAGGGCTTCAAGACAAGCCCTAACTAACAAGAGTTTAGTTACACATAACCAAATAAAACATGAAACATAAAAACATAATTACAAATACAAGCCTTGTTTTCTTCTTTTCCTTCTCCTCTTTTTGCTTCCAATCCTTCTCCTTCTTTCCTTCTTGTCTCCAAGCTCCTTTTCTTCCTAGCTCCTACTCCTCTCTATTTATAGAGAAAATGAGCACATAGTGGAGGAGTTAGTGCCATCTTTTGGTGGTGGATTGTCCATCAAATTCGTGTGGTGGATTGTCCACTCTTTGAATGGAAATGGTATCATCAATGACATCAACATCCAATTACACACTAATCTTGTAACTACATTCTGGGCCTAAACGAAGCCTATTATGAACTCAAACCCTTCATCAATATTGTAGATACAAATGTGTAGATAATTATGGGCTTTTGAATCACTCAATTTGGACATCAGACGCTCAAGTTATGGCTTCCAAAGGTCTGGTCTGCAAACAGAAATTCTGCTTCGGATATAACTTCCAAACTTGACTTCAAGGCAACCTTTAGAGGCCCAAATGAACTCCGATTTCTGTGAACCAATACTTCCTGAAAAGCTTGAAGTGTCCTCTAAACATTTGCTGAAGATCAAATCTCATTCCGACAGCTCTTACTAGCTCTTAACCTGCAAAACATCCAAGAAGATCTTAAGTACAATAATCTTGAAAATTCAGCTTTTAAGCACAATTTCTTGGCATTGCTTTGGTAGTATTTATTACTTTCAGAATGTTTATTCTGACACTTATCATTGGTCTTTTGGCATCGAAATAATCTCGGAAGCTTATACTCGTTAAATTAATCATAGAAGAACAATAAAAAGTGTACACCGAGCATTTTTTATGGGCCGAAGTTGCTCAACTTTTTATATGGAGGAGCTTTTAACGGTTTTGTCCATTTGTCATAGAAAGTTGGTGTTTTAGCATCGAAAGAATCTCGGAATCCTATACTCGTAAAATTGGACATAGAAGAACAATGAAAAGTATATACCGAGCATGTTTGATGGTGCGAAGTTGCTCAACTCTCTCTGTGGAGGAGTTTTTAACGATTTTGTCCATTTCTCATAGAAAGTTGGTGTTTTGGCATCGAAAAAATCTCGGAAGCTTATACTCGTCAAATTTATCATAGAAGAACAATAAAAAGTGTACACCGAGCATTTTTGATGGGCCGAAGTTGCTCAACACTCTCTATTTGGGAGCTTTTAACGGTTTTGTCCATTTGTAATAGAAAGTTGGTGTTTTGGCATCGAAATAATCAACGAAGCTTATACTCGTAAAATTTGACATAGAAGAACAGTAAAAAGTGTACACCGAGCAACTTTGATAGTCCGAAGTTGCTCAACTCTCTCTATTTGGAGGCTTTTAACGGTTTTGTCCATTTGTCATAGAAAGTTGGTATTTTGGCATGGAAATAATCTCGGAAGCTTATACTCGTTAAATTTATCATAGAAGAACAATAAAAATTGTACACGGAGCAACTTTGATGGTCCGAAGTTGCTCAACTCTCTTTATGTAGGTGCTTTTAACGGTTTTGTCCATTTGTCATAGAAAGTTAGTGTTTTGACATCGAAATAATCTCAGAAGCTTATACTCGTTAAATTTGTCATTGAAGAACAATAAAAAGAGTACACCGAGCAACTTTGATGGTCCGAAGTTGGTCAACTCTCTCTATGGAGGAGCTTTTAACGGTTTTATTTATTTGTCATAGAAAGTTGGTGTTTTGGCATCGAAATAATCTCGGAAGCTTATACTCGAAGAATTTAACATAGAAGAACAATAAAAAGAGTAGACCGAGCAACATTGATGGTCCGAAGTTGCACAACTCTCTCTAGGGAGGAGCTTTTAACGGTTTTATTTATTTGTCATAGAAAGTTGGTGTTTTGGCATCGAAATAATCTCGGAAGCTTATACTCGAGGAATTTAACATAGAAGAACAATAAAAACTGTACACTGAGCAACTTTGATGGTCCGAAGTTGCTCAACTCTCTCTATTTAGGAGCTTTTAACGGTTTTGTCCATTTGTAATAGAAAGTCGTTATTTTGGCATCGAAATAATCTACGAAGCTTATACTCGTAAAATTTGACATAGAAGAACAATAAAAAGTGTACACCGAGCAACTTTGATGGTCCGAAGTTGCTCAACTCTCTCCATTTGGGAGCTTTTAACGGTTTTGTCCATTTGTCGTAGAAAGTTGATGTTTTGGCATCGAAATAATCTCGGAAGCTTATACTCGTTAAATTTATCATAGAATAACAATAAAAAGTGTACACCGAGCATTTTTGATGGGCCGAAGTTGCTCAACTCTCTCTGTGGAAGTGCTTTTAACGATTTTGTTCATTTCTCATAGAAAGTTGATGTTTTGGCATCGAAATAATCTCGGATGCTTATACTCGTAAAATTTGACATAGAAGAACAATAAAAAGTGTACACGGAGCAACTTTGATGGTCCGAAGTTGCTCTACTCTCTCTATGAAGAAGTTTTCAATGGTTTTGTCCATTTGTAATGAAAAGTTTTTGTTTTGCCATCGAAATAATCTAGGATGCTTATACTCGTAAAATTGGACATAGAAGAACAATGAAAAGTGTACACCGAGCATGTTTGATCGTGCGAAGTTGCTCAACTCTCTCTGTGGAGGAGTTTTTAACGATTTGTTCATTTCTCATAGAAAGTTGGTGTTTTGGCATCGAAATAATCTCGGAAGCTTATATTCGTTAAATTTGTCATAGAAGAACAATAAAAAGTGTACACTGAGCAACTTTGATGGTCCGAAGTTGCTCAACTCTCTCTATTTAGGAGCTTTTAACGGTTTTGTCCATTTATAATAGAAAGTTGGTGTTTTGGCATCGAAATAATCTACGAAGCTTATCCCCGTAAAATTTGACATAGAAGAACAATAAAACGTGTACACCGAGCAGCTTTGATGGTTCGAAGTTGCTCAACTCTCTCTATTTAGAAGCTTTTAACGGTTTTGTCCATTTGTCATAGAAAGTTGGCGTTTTGGCATCGAAATAATCACGGAAGCTTATACTCGTTAAATTTATCATAGAAGAACAATAAAAAGTGTACACCGAGCATTTTTGATGGGCCGAAGTTGCTCAACTTTTTATATGGAGGAGCTTTTAACGGTTTTGTCCATTTGTCATAGAAAGTTGGTGTTTCAGCATCGAAAGAATCTCGGAATCCTATACTCGTAAAATTGGACATAGAAGAACAATGAAAAGTGTATACCGAGCATGTTTGATGGTGCGAAGTTGCTCAACTCTCTCTGTGGAGGAGTTTTTAACGATTTTGTCCATTTCTCATAGAAAGTTGGTGTTTTGGCATCGAAATAATCTCGGAAGCTTATACTCGTTAAATTTATCATAGAAGAACAATAAAAAGTGTACACCGAGCATTTTTGATAGGCCGAAGTTGCTCAACACTCTCTATTTAGGAGCTTTTAACGGTTTTGTCCATTTGTAATAGAAAGTTGGTGTTTTGGCATCGAAATAATCAACGAAGCTTATACTCGTAAAATTTGACATAGAAGAACAGTAAAAAGTGTACACCGAGCAACTTTGATGGTCCGAAGTTGGTCAACTCTCTCTATTTGGAGGCTTTTAACGGTTTTGTCCATTTGTCATAGAAAGTTGGTGTTTTGGCATTGAAATAATCTCGGAAGCTTATACTCGTTAAATTTATCATAGAAGAACAATAAAATGTGTACACCGAGCATTTTCGATGGGCTGAAGTTGCTCAACTCTCTCTGTGGAAGAGCTTTTAACGATTTTGTTCATTTCTCATAGAGAGTGTGTGTTTTGGCATCAAAATAATCTCGGATGCTTATACTCATAAAATTTGACATAGAAGAACAATAAAAAGTGTACACGGAGCAACTTTGATGGTCCGAAGTTGTTCAACTCTCATTATGGAGGTGCTTTTAACGGTTTTGTCCATTTGTCATAGAAAGTTGGTGTTTTGGCATCGAAATAATCTCGGAAGCTTATACTCGTTAAACTTGTCATAGAAGAACAATAAAAAGAGCACACCGAGCAACTTTGATGGTCCGAAGTTGCACAACTCTCTCTATGGAGGAGCTTTTAACGGTTTTATTTATTTGTCATAGAAAGTTGGTGTTTTGGCATCGAAATAATCTCGGAAGATTATACTCGAAGAATTTAACATAGAAGAACAATAAAAAGTGTACACCGAGCAACTTTGATGGTCCGAAGTTGCTCAACTCTCTCTATTTGGGAGCTTTTAACGGTTTTGTCCATTTGTAGTAGAAAGTTGATGTTTTGGCATCGAAATAATCTCGAAAGCTTATACTCGTTAAATTTATCATAGAAGAACAATAAAAAGTGTACACCGAGCATTTTTGATGGGCCGAAGTTGGTCAACTCTCTCTGTGGAAGTGCTTTTAACGATTTTGTTCATTTCTCATAGAGAGTTAGTGTTTTGGCATTGAAATAATCTCGGATGCTTATACTCGTAAAATTTGACATAGACGAACAATAAAAAGTGTACACGGAGCAACTTTGATGGTCCGAAGTTGCTCAACTCTCTTTATGGTGGAGCTTTTAACGGTTTTGTCCATTTGTCATAGAAAGTTGGTCTTTTGGCATCGAAATAATCTCGGAAACTTATATTCGTAAAATTTGACATAGAAGAACAATAAAAAGTGTACACCGAGCAACTTTGATGGGTCGAAGTTGCTCAACACTCTCTATTTGGGAGCTTTTAACGGTTTTGTCCATTTGTAAAAGAAAGTTGGTGTTTTGGCATCGAAATAATCAACGAAGCTTATACTCATAAAATTTGACATAGAAGAACAGTAAAAAGTGTACACCGAGCAACTTTGATAGTCCGAAGTTGCTCAACTCTCTCTGTGGAAGTGCTTTTAACGATTTTGTTCATTTCTCATAGAGAGTTGGTGTTTTGGCATCGAAATAATCTCGGATGCTTATACTCGTAAAATTTGACATAGAAGAACAATAAAAATTGTACACGAAGCAACTTTGATGGTCCGAAGTCGCTCAACTCTCTTTATGTTGGAGCTTTTAACGGTTTTGTCCATTTGTCATAGAAAGTTGGTCTTTTGGCATCGAAATAATCTCGGAAGCTTATATTCGTAAAATTTGATATAGAAGAACAATAAAAAGGGTACACTGAGCAACTTTGATATTCCGACGTTGCTCAGCTCTCCGTATAGTGTTGCTTTTAACGGTTATGTCCATTCATAATTGAAAGTTGTTGTTTTGAAATCGAAATAATCTAGGATGCTTATACTCGTAAAATTAGACATAGAAAAACAGTAAAAAGTGTACACCGAGCATGTTTGATGGTTTGAAGTTGCTCAACTCTCTCTGTGGAGGAGCTTTTAATGATTTTGTCCATTTCTCATAGAAAGTTGGTGTTTTGGCATCGAAATAATCTCGGATGCTTATACTCGTAAAATTTGACATAGAAGAACAATAAAAAGTGTACACGGAGCAACTTTGATGGTCCGAAGTTGCTCTACTCTCTCTATGAAGAAGTTTTCAATGGTTTTGTCCATTTGTAATGGAAAGTTTTTGTTTTGACTTCGAAATAATCTAGGATGCTTATACTCGTAAAATTGGACATAGAAGAACAATGAAAAGTGTACACCGAGCATGTTTGATCGTGCGAAGTTGCTCAACTCTCTCTGTGGAGGAGTTTTTAACGATTTTGTTCATTTCTAATAGAAAGTTGGTGTTTGGCATCGAAATAATCTCGGAAGCTTATACTCGTTAAATTTGTCATAGAAGAACAATAAAAAGTGTACACTGAGCAACTTTGATGGTCCGAAGTTGCTCAACTCTCTCTATTTAGGTGCTTTTAACGGTTTTGTCCATTTGTAATAGAAAGTTGGTGTTTTGGCATCGAAATAATCTACGAAGCTTATACTCGTAAAATTTGACATAGAAGAACAATAAAAAGTGTACACCGAGCAACTTTGATGGTTCGAAGTTGCTCAACTCTCTCTATTTAGAAGCTTTTAACGGTTTTGTCCATTTGTCATAGAAAGTTGGTGTTTTGGCATCGAAATAATGTCGGAAGCTTATACTCGTTAAATTTATCATAGAAGAACAATAAAATGTGTACACCGAGCATTTTCGATGGGCTGAAGTTGCTCAACTCTCTCTGTGGAAGAGCTTTTAACGATTTTGTTCATTTCTCATAGAGAGTGTGTGTTTTGGCATCGAAATAATCTCGGATGCTTATACTCATAAAATTTGACATAGAAGAACAATAAAAAGTGTACACGGAGCAACTTTGATGGTCCGAAGTTGTTCAACTCTCATTATGGAGGTGCTTTTAACGGTTTTGTCCATTTGTCATAGAAAGTTGGTGTTTTGGCATCGAAATAATCTCGGAAGCTTATACTCGTTAAACTTGTCATAGAAGAACAATAAAAAGAGCACACCGAGCAACTTTGATGGTCCGAAGTTGCACAACTCTCTCTATGGAGGAGCTTTTAACGGTTTTATTTATTTGTCATAGAAAGTTGGTGTTTTGGCATCGAAATAATCTCGGAAGATTATACTCGAAGAATTTAACATAGAAGAACAATAAAAAGTGTACACCGAGCAACTTTGATGGTCCGAAGTTGCTCAACTCTCTCTATTTGGGAGCTTTTAACGGTTTTGTCCATTTGTAGTAGAAAGTTGATGTTTTGGCATCGAAATAATCTCGAAAGCTTATACTCGTTAAATTTATCATAGAAGAACAATAAAAAGTGTACACCGAGCATTTTTGATGGGCCGAAGTTGGTCAACTCTCTCTGTGGAAGTGCTTTTAACGATTTTGTTCATTTCTCATAGAGAGTTAGTGTTTTGGCATTGAAATAATCTCGGATGCTTATACTCGTAAAATTTGACATAGACGAACAATAAAAAGTGTACACGGAGCAACTTTGATGGTCCGAAGTTGCTCAACTCTCTTTATGGTGGAGCTTTTAACGGTTTTGTCCATTTGTCATAGAAAGTTGGTCTTTTGGCATCGAAATAATCTCGGAAACTTATATTCGTAAAATTTGACATAGAAGAACAATAAAAAGTGTACACCGAGCAACTTTGATGGGTCGAAGTTGCTCAACACTCTCTATTTGGGAGCTTTTAACGGTTTTGTCCATTTGTAATAGAAAGTTGGTGTTTTGGCATCGAAATAATCAACGAAGCTTATACTCATAAAATTTGACATAGAAGAACAGTAAAAAGTGTACACCGAGCAACTTTGATAGTCCGAAGTTGCTCAACTCTCTCTGTGGAAGTGCTTTTAACGATTTTGTTCATTTCTCATAGAGAGTTGGTGTTTTGGCATCGAAATAATCTCGGATGCTTATACTCGTAAAATTTGACATAGAAGAACAATAAAAATTGTACACGGAGCAACTTTGATGGTCCGAAGTTGCTCAACTCTCTTTATGTTGGAGCTTTTAACGGTTTTGTCCATTTGTCATAGAAAGTTGGTCTTTTGGCATCGAAATAATCTCGGAAGCTTATATTCGTAAAATTTGATATAGAAGAACAATAAAAAGGGTACACTGAGCAACTTTGATATTCCGACGTTGCTCAACTCTCCGTATAGTGTTGCTTTTAACGGTTATGTCCATTCATAATTGAAAGTAGTTGTTTTGAAATCGAAATAATCTAGGATGCTTATACTCGTAAAATTAGACATAGAAAAACAGTAAAAAGTGTACACCGAGCATGTTTGATGGTTTGAAGTTGCTCAACTCTCTCTGTGGAGGAGCTTTTAATGATTTTGTCCATTTCTCATAGAAAGTTGGTGTTTTGGCATCGAAATAATCTCGGATGCTTATACTCGTAAAATTTGACATAGAAGAACAATAAAAAGTGTACACGGAGCAACTTTGATGGTCCGAAGTTGCTCTACTCTCTCTATGAAGAAGTTTTCAATGGTTTTGTCCATTTGTAATGGAAATTTTTTGTTTTGACTTCGAAATAATCTAGGATGCTTATACTCGTAAAATTGGACATAGAAGAACAATGAAAAGTGTACACCGAGCATGTTTGATCGTGCGAAGTTGCTCAACTCTCTCTGTGGAGGAGTTTTTAACGATTTTGTTCATTTCTAATAGAAAGTTGGTGTTTGGCATCGAAATAATCTCGGAAGCTTATACTCGTTAAATTTGTCATAGAAGAACAATAAAAAGTGTACACTGAGCAACTTTGATGGTCCGAAGTTGCTCAACTCTCTCTATTTAGGTGCTTTTAACGGTTTTGTCCATTTGTAATAGAAAGTTGGTGTTTTGGCATCGAAATAATCTACGAAGCTTATACTCGTAAAATTTGACATAGAAGAACAATAAAAAGTGTACACCGAGCAACTTTGATGGTTCGAAGTTGCTCAACTCTCTCTATTTAGAAGCTTTTAACGGTTTTGTCCATTTGTCATAGAAAGTTGGTGTTTTGGCATCGAAATAATCACGGAAGCTTATACTCGTTAAATTTATCATAGAAGAACAATAAAAAGTCTACACCGAGCATTTTTGATGGGCCGAAGTTGCTCAAGTCTCTCTGTGGAAGAGCTTTTAACGATTTTGTCCATTTCTCATAGAAAGTTGGTGTTTTGGCATCGAAATAATCTCGGATGCTTATACTCGTAAAATTTGACATAGAAGAACAATAAAAAGTGTACACGGAGCAACTTTGATGGTCCGAAGTTGCTCAACTCTCTTTATGTAGGTGCTTTTAACGGTTTTGTCCATTTGTCATAGAAAGTTAGTGTTTTGGCATCGAAATAATCTCAGAAGCTTATACTCGTTAAATTTGTCATAGAAGAACAATAAAAAGAGTACACCGAGCAACTTTGATGGTCCGAAGTTGGTCAACTCTCTCTATGGAGGAGCATTTAACGGTTTTATTTATTTGTCATAGAAAGTTGGTGTTTTGGCATCGAAGTAATCTCGGAAGCTTATACTCGATGAATTTAACATAGAAGAACAATAAAAAGAGTACACCGAGCAACTTTGATGGTCCGAAGTTGCACAACTCTCTCTATGGAAGAGCTTTTAACGGTTTTATTTATTTGTCATAGAAAGTTGGTGTTTTGGCATCGAAATAATCTCGGAAGCTTATACTCGAAGAATTTAACATAGAAGAACAATAAAAAGTGTACACTGAGCAACTTTGATGGTCCAAAGTTGCTCAACTCTCTCTATTTAGGAGCTTTTAACGGTTTTGTCCATTTGTAATAGAAAGTTGTTATTTTGGCATCGAAATAATCTATGAAGCTTATACTCGTAAAATTTGACATAGAAGAACAATAAAAAGTGTACACCGAGCAATTTTGATGGTCCGAAGTTGCTCAACTATCTCTATTTGGGAGCTTTTAACGGTTTTGTCCATTTGTCATAGAAAGTTGGTGTTTTGGCATCGAAATAATCTCGGAAGCTTATACTCTTTAAATTTATCATAGAAGAACAATAAAAAGTGTACACCGAGCATTTTTGATGGGCCGAAATTGCTCAACTCTCTCTGTTGAAGAGCTTTTAACGATTTTGTCCATTTCTCATAGAATGTTGGTGTTTTGGCATCAAAATAATCTCGGATGCTTATACTCGTAAAATTTGACATAGAAGAACAATAAAAAGTGTACACGAAGCAACTTTGGTGGTCCGAAGTTGCTCAACTCTCTTTATGGTGGAGCTTTTAACGGTTTTATCCATTTGTTATAGAAAGTTGGTCTTTTGGTATCGAAATAATCTCGGAAGCATATATTCGTAAAATTTGACATAGAAGAACAATAAAAATGGTACACCGAGCAACTTTGATATTCCGACGTTGCTCAACTCTCTGTATAGTGTTGCTTTTAACGGTTATGTCCATTCATAATTGAAAGTTGTTGTTTTGACATCGAAATAATCTTGGATGCTTATACTTGTAAAATTGGACATAGAAGAACAATGAAAAGTGTACACCGAGCATGTTTGATGGTGCGAAGTTGCTCAACTCTCTCTGTGGAGGAGTTTTTAACGATTTTGTCCATTTCTCATAGAAAGTTGGTGTTTTGGCATCGAAATAATCTCGGAAGCTTATACTCGTTAAATTTGTCATAAGAGAACAATAAAAAGAGTACTCCGAGCAACTTTGATGGTCCGAAGTTGCTCAACTCTCTCTATGGAGGAGCTTTTAACGTTTTTGTTCATTTGTCATAGAAAGTTGGTGTTTTGGCATCGAAATAATCTCGGAAGCTTATACTCCAAGAATTTAACATAGAAGAACAATAAAAAGTGTACACCGAGCAACTTTGATGGTCCGAAGTTACTCAACTCTTCTCTATGAAAAAGTTTTTAATGGTTTTGCCTATTTGTAATGGAAAGTTGTTGTTTTTGGCATCGAAATAATCTACGAAGCTTATACTCGTAAAATTGGGCATAGAAGAACGATAAAAAGTGTACACTGAGCAACTTTGATGGTCCGAAGTTGCTCAACTCTCTCTATTGAGGAGCTTTTAACAGTTCTGTCCATTTGTAATAGAAAGTTGGTGTGTTGGCATCTAAATAATCTCGGAAGCTTATACTCGTTAAATTTGTCATAGAAGAACAATAAAAAGAGTACTCCGAGCAACTTTGATGGTCCGAAGTTGCTCAACTCTCTCTATGGAGGAGCGTTTAACGTTTTTGTTCATTTGTCATAGAAAGTTGGTGTTTTGGCATCGATATAATCTCGGAAGCTTATACTCGAAGAATTTAACATAGAAGAACAATAAAAAGTGTACACCGAGCAGTTTTGATGGTCCGAAGTTACTCAACTCTCTCTATGAAGAAGTTTTTAATGGTTTTGTCCATTTGTAATGGAAAGTTGTTGTTTTTGGCATCGAAATAATCTACGAAGCTTATACTCGTAAAATTGGGCATAGAAGAACAATAAAAAGTGCACACTGAGCAACTTTGTTGGTCCGAAGTTGCTCAACTATCTCTATTGAGGAGCTTTTATCGGTTTTGCCCATTTGTAATTGAAAATTGTTGTTTTGTCATCGAAATAATCTAGCAAGCTTTTATACTCGTAAAATTGGACATAGAAAAACAATAAAAAGTGTACACCGGACATCTTTGATGGTCCGAAGTTGCTCAACTCTCGCTATAGAGGAGCTTCTAAAGGTTTTGTCCACTTATCATAGAAAGTTGGTGTTTTGGCATCGAAATAATCTCGGAAGCTTATACCCGTAAAATTGGACATAGAAGAACAATAAAAAGTGTACACCGAGCAACTTTGATAGTCCAAAGTTGCTCAACTCTCTCTATGGTGGAGCTTTTAACGATTTTGTCCATTTGTAACTGAAAGTTGTTGTTTTGGCATCGAAATAATCTACGAAGCTTATACTCGTAAAATTTGACATAGAAGAACAATAAAAAGTGTACACCGAGCAACTTTGTTGGTCCGAAGTTGCTCAACTCTCTCTATTTAGGAGCTTTTAACGGTTTTGTCCATTTGTAATAGAAAGTTGGTGTTTTGGCATCGAAATAATCTTCGAAGCTTATACTCGTAAAATTTGACATAGAAGAACAATAAAAAGTGTACACCGAGCAACTTTGATGGTCCGAAGTTGCTCAACTCTCTCTATTTAGAAGCTTTTAACGGTTTTGTCCATTTGTCATAGAAAGTTGGTGTTTTGGCATCAAAATAATCACGGAAGCTTATACTCGTTAAATTTATCATAGAAGAACAATAAAAAGTCTACACCGAGCATTTTTGATGGGCCGAAGTTGCTCAACTCTCTCTGTGGAAGAGCTTTTAACGATTTTGTCCATTTCTCATAGAAAGTTGGTGTTTTGGCATCGAAATAATCTCGGATGCTTATACTCGTAAAATTTGACATAGAAGAATAATAAAAAGTGTACACGGAGCAACTTTGATGGTCCGAAGTTGCTCAACTCTCTTTATGTAGGTGCTTTTAATGGTTTTGTCCATTTGTCATAGAAAGTCGGTGTTTTGGCATCGAAATAATCTCAGAAGCTTATACTCGTCAAATTTGTCATAGAAGAACAATAAAAAGAGTACACCGAGCAACTTTGATGGTCCGAAGTTGCTCAACTCTCTCTATGGAGGAGCTTTTAACGGTTTTATTTATTTGTCATAGAAAGTTGGTGTTTTGGCATAGAAATAATCTCGGAAGCTTATACTCGAAGAATTTAACATAGAAGAACAATAAAAAGTGTACACTGAGCAACTTTGATTGTCCGAAGTTGCTCAACTCTCTCTATTTAGGTGCTTTTAACGGTTTTGTCCATTTGTAATAGAAAGTTGTTATTTTGGCATCGAAATAATCTCGGAAGCTTATACTCGAAGAATTTAACATAGAAGAACAATAAAAAGTGTACACCGAGCAACTTTGATGGTCCGAAGTTACTCAACTCTTCTCTATGAAAAAGTTTTTAATGGTTTTGTCTATTTGTAATGGAAAGTTGTTGTTTTTGGCATCGAAATAATCTACGAAGCTTATACTCGTAAATTTGGGCATAGAAGAACAATAAAAAGTGTACACTGAGCAACTTTGATGGTCCGAAGTTCCTCAACTCTCTCTATTGAGGAGCTTTTAACAGTTCTGTCCATTTGTAATAGAAAGTTGGTGTGTTGGCATCTAAATAATCTCGGAAGCTTATACTCGTTAAATTTGTCATAGAAGAACAATAAAAAGAGTACTCCGAGCAACTTTGATGGTCCGAAGTTGCTCAACTCTCTCTATGGAGGAGCGTTTAACGTTTTTGTTCATTTGTCATAGAAAGTTGGTGTTTTGGCATCGATATAATCTCGGAAGCTTATACTCGAAGAATTTAACATAGAAGAACAATAAAAAGTGTACACCGAGCAGTTTTGATGGTCCGAAGTTACTCAACTCTCTCTATGAAGAAGTTTTTAATGGTTTTGTCCATTTGTAATGGAAAGTTGTTGTTTTTGGCATCGAAATAATCTACGAAGCTTATACTCGTAAAATTGGGCATAGAAGACAAATAAAAAGTGCACACTGAGCAACTTTGTTGGTCCGAAGTTGCTCAACTATCTCTATTGAGGAGCTTTTATCGGTTTTGCCCATTTGTAATAGAAAATTGTTGTTTTGTCATCGAAATAATCTAGCAAGCTTTTATACTCGTAAAATTGGACATAGAAAAACAATAAAAAGTGTACACCGGACATCTTTGATGGTCCGAAGTTGCTCAACTCTCGCTATAGAGGAGCTTCTAAAGGTTTTGTCCACTTATCATAGAAAGTTTGTGTTTTGGCATCGAAATAATCTCGGAAGCTTATACCCGTAAAATTGGACATAGAAGAACAATAAAAAGTGTACACCGAGCAACTTTGATAGTCCAAAGTTGCTCAACTCTCTCTATGGTGGAGCTTTTAACGATTTTGTCCATTTGTAACTGAAAGTTGTTGTTTTGGCATCGAAATAATCTACGAAGCTTATACTCGTAAAATTTGACATAGAAGAACAATAAAAAGTGTACACCGAGCAACTTTGTTGGTCCGAAGTTGCTCAACTCTCTCTATTTAGGAGCTTTTAACGGTTTTGTCCATTTGTAATAGAAAGTTGGTGTTTTGGCATCGAAATAATCTTCGAAGCTTATACTCGTAAAATTTGACATAGAAGAACAATAAAAAGTGTACACCGAGCAACTTTGTTGGTCCGAAGTTGCTCAACTCTCTCTATTTAGGAGCTTTTAACGGTTTTGTCCATTTGTAATAGAAAGTTGGTGTTTTGGCATCGAAATAATCTACGAAGCTTATACTCGTAAAATTTGACATAGAAGAACAATAAAAAGTGTACACCGAGCAACTTTGATGGTCCGAAGTTGCTCAACTCTCTCTATTTAGAAGCTTTTAACGGTTTTGTCCATTTGTCATAGAAAGTTGGAGTTTTGGCATCAAAATAATCACGGAAGCTTATACTCGTTAAATTTATCATAGAAGAACAATAAAAAGTCTACACCGAGCATTTTTGATGGGCCGAAGTTGCTCAACTCTCTCTGTGGAAGAGCTTTTAACGATTTTGTCCATTTCTCATAGAAAGTTGGTGTTTTGGCATCGAAATAATCTCGGATGCTTATACTCGTAAAATTTGACATAGAAGAACAATAAAAAGTGTACACGGAGCAACTTTGATGGTCCGATGTTGCTCAACTCTCTTTATGTAGGTGCTTTTAATGGTTTTGCCCATTTGTCATAGAAAGTTGGTGTTTTGGCATCGAAATAATCTCAGAAGCTTATACTCGTTAAATTTGTCATAGAAGAACAATAAAAAGAGTAAACCGAGCAACTTTGATGGTCCGAAGTTGCTCAACTCTCTCTATGGAGGAGCTTTTAACGGTTTTATTTATTTGTCATAGAAAGTTGGTGTTTTGGCATCGAAATAATCTCGGAAGCTTATACTCGAAGAATTTAACATAGAAGAACAATAAAAAGTGTACACTGAGCAACTTTGATGGTCCGAAGTTGCTCAACTCTCTCTATTTAGGTGCTTTTAACGGTTTTGTCCATTTGTAATAGAAAGTTGTTATTTTGGCATCGAAATAATCTCGGAAGCTTATACTCGAAGAATTTAACATAGAAGAACAATAAAAAGTGTACACCAAGCAAGTTTTATCGTCCGAAGTTGCTCAACTCTCTCTATTTAGAAGCTTCTAACGGTTTTGTCCATTTGTCATAGAAAGTTGGTGTTTTGGCATCGAAATAATCTCAGAAGCTTATACTCGTTAAATTTGTCATAGAAGAACAATAAAAAGAGTACACCGAGCAACTTTGATGGTCCGAAGTTGCTCAACTCTCTCTATGGAGGAGCTTTTAACGGTTTTATTTATTTGTCATAGAAAGTTGGTGTTTTGGCATCGAAATAATCTCGGAAGCTTATACTCGAAGAATTTAACATAGAAGAACAATAAAAAGTGTACACTGAGCAACTTTGATGGTCCGAAGTTGCTCAACTCTCTCTATTTAGGTGCTTTTAACGGTTTTGTCCATTTGTAATAGAAAGTTGTTATTTTGGCATCGAAATAATCTCGGAAGCTTATACTCGAAGAATTTAACATAGAAGAACAATAAAAAGTGTACACCGAGCAACTTTTATCGTCCGAAGTTGCTCAACTCTCTCTATTTAGAAGCTTCTAACGGTTTTGTCCATTTGTCATAGAAAGTTGGTGTTTTGGCATCGAAATAATCTCGGAAGCTTATACTCGTTAAATTTATCATAGAAGAACAATAAAAAGTGTACACCGAGCATTTTTGATGGGCCGAAGTTGCTCAACTCTCTCTGTGGAAGAGCTTTTAACGATTTTGTCCATTTCTCATAGAAAGTTGGTGTTTTGGCATCAAAATAATCTCGGATGCTTATACTCGTAAAATTTGACATAGAAGAACAATAAAAAGTGTACACTGAGCAACTTTGATGGTCCGAAGTTGCTCAACTCTCTCTATTTAGGTGCTTTTAACGGTTTTGTCCATTTGTAATAGAAAGTTGTTATTTTGGCATCGAAATAATCTCGGAAGCTTATACTCGAAGAATTTAACATAGAAGAACAATAAAAAGTGTACACGGAGCAACTTTCATGGTCCGAAGTTGCTCAACTCTCTTTATGGTGGAGCTTTTAACGGTTTTGTCCATTTGTCATAGAAAGTTGGTCTTTTGGCATCGAAATAATCTCGGAAGCTTATATTCGTAAAATTTGATATAGAAGAACAATAAAAAGGGTACACTGAGCAACTTTGATATTCCGACGTTGCTCAACTCTCCGTATAGTGTTGCTTTTAACGGTTATGTCCATTCATAATTGAAAGTTGTTGTTTTGACATCGAAATAATCTAGGATGCTTATACTCGTAAAATTAGACATAGAAAAATAATAAAAAGTGTACACCGAGCATGTTTGATGGTTTGAAGTTGCTCAACGCTCTTTGTGGAGGAGCTTTTAATGATTTTGTCCATTTCTCATAGAAAGTTGGTGTTTTGGCATCGAAATAATCTCTGATGCTTATACTCATAAAATTTGACATAGAAGAACAATAAAAAGTGTACACGGAGCAACTTTGATGGTCCGAAATTGCTCTACTCTCTCTATGAAGAAGTTTTCAATGGTTTTGTCCATTTGTAATGGAAAGTTTTTGTTTTGACATCGAAATAATCTAGGATGCTTGTACTCGTAAAATTGGACATAGAAGAACAAAGAAAAGTGTACACCGAGCATGTTTGATGGTGCGAAGTTGCTCAACTCTCTCTGTGGAGGAGTTTTTAACGATTTGTTCATTTCTCATAGAAAGTTGGTGTTTTGGCATCGAAATAATCTCGGAAGCTTATACTCGTTAAATTTGTCATAGAAGAACAATAAAAAGTGTACACTGAGCAACTTTGATAGTCCGAAGTTGCTCAACTCTCACTATTTAGGAGCTTTTAACGGTTTTGTCCATTTGTAATAGAAAGTTGGTGTTTTGGCATCGAAATAATCTACGAAGCTTATACTCGTAAAATTTGACATAGAAGAACAATAAAAAGTGTACACCGAGCAACTTTGATGGTTCGAAGTTGCTCAACTCTCTCTATTTAGAAGCTTTTAACGGTTTTGTCCATTTATCATAGAAAGTTGGTATTTTGGCATCGAAATAATCACGAAGCTTATACTCGTTAAATTTATCATAGAAGAACAATAAAAAGTGTACACCGAGCATTTTTGATGGGCCGAAGTTGCTCAACTCTCTCTATGGAAGTGCTTTTAACGATTTTGTCCATTTCTCATAGAAAGTTGGTGTTTTGGCATCGAAATAATCTCGGATGCTTATACTCGTAAAATTTGACATAGAAGAACAATAAAAATTGTACACGGAGCAACTTTGATGGTCCGAGGTTGCTCAACTCTCTTTATATAGGTGCTTTTAACGGTTTTGTCCATTTGTCATAGAAAGTTAGTGTTTTGGCATCGAAATAATCTCAGAAGCTTATACTCGTTAAATTTGTCATTGAAGAACAATAAAAAGAGTACACCGAGCAACTTTGATGGTCCGAAGTTGGTCAACTCTCTTTATGGAGGAGCTTTTAACGGTTTTATTTATTTGTCATAGAAAGTTGGTGTTTTGGCATCGAAATAATCTCGGATGCTTATACTCGAAGAATTTAACATAGAAGAACAATAAAAAGAGTACACCGAGCAACATTGATGGTCCGAAGTTGCACAACTCTCTCTATGGAGGAGCTTTTAACGGTTTTATTTATTTGTCATAGAAAGTTGGTGTTTTGGCATCGAAATAATCTCGGAAGCTTATACTCGAAGAATTTAACATAGAAGAACAATAAAAAGTGTACACTGAGAAACTTTGATGGTCCGAAGTTGCTCAACTCTCTCTATTTAGGAGCTTTTAACGGTTTTGTCCATTTGTAATAGAAAGTTGTTATTTTGGCATCGAAATAATCTACGAAGCTTATACTCGTAAAATTTGACATAGAAGAACAATAAAAAGTGTATACCGAGCAACTTTGATGGTCCGATGTTGCTCAACTCTCTCTATTTGGGAGCTTTTAACGGTTTTGTCCATTTGTCGTAGAAAGTTGATGTTTTGGCATCGAAATAATCTCGGAAGCTTATACTCGTTAAATTTATCATAGAAGAACAATAAAAAGTGTACATCGAGTATTTTTGATGGGCCGAAGTTGCTCAACTCTCTCTGTGGAAGTGCTTTTAACGATTTTGTTCATTTCTCATAGATAGTTGGTGTTTTGGCATCGAAATAATCTCGGATGCTTATACTCGTAAAATTTGACATAGAAGAACAATAAAAAGTGTACACGGAGCAACTTTGATGGTCCGAAGTTGCTCAACTCTCTTTATGGTGGAGCTTTTAACGGTTTTGTCCATTTGTCATAGAAAATTGGTCTTTTGGCATCGAAATAATTTCGGAAGCTTATATTCGTAAAATTTGATATAGAAGAACAATAAAAAGGGTACACTGAGCAACTTTGATATTCCGACGTTGCTCAACTCTCCGTATTGTGTTGCTTTTAACGGTTATGTCCATTCATAATTGAAAGTTGTTGTTTTGACATCGAAATAATCTAGGATGCTTATACTCGTAAAATTAGACATAGAAAAACAATAAAAAGTGTACACCGAGCATGTTTTATGGTTTGAAGTTGCTCAACTCTCTCTGTGGAGGAGCTTTTAATGATTTTGTCCATTTCTCATAGAAAGTTGGTATTTTGGCATCGAAATAATCTCTGATGCTTATACTCGTAAAATTTGACATAGAAGAACAATAAAAAGTGTACACGGAGCAACTTTGATGGTCCGAAGTTGCTCTACTCTATCTATGAACACGTTTTCAATGGTTTTGTCCATTTGTAATGGAAAGTTTTTGTTTTGACATCGAAATAATCTAGGATGCTTATACTCGTAAAATTGGACATAGAAGAACAATGAAAAGTGTACACCGAGCATGTTTGATGGTGCGAAGTTGCCCAACTCTCTCTGTGTAGGAGTTTTTAACGATTTTGTTCATTTCTCATAGAAAGTTGGTGTTTTGGCATCGAAATAATCTCGGAAGCTTATAGTCGTTAAATTTGTCATAGAAGAACAATAAAAGTGTACACTGAGCAACTTTGATGGTCCGAAGTTGCTCAACTCTCTCTATTTAGGAGCTTTTAGCGGTTTTGTCCATTTGTAATAGAAAGTTGGTGTTTTGGCAGCGAAATAATCTACGAAGCTTATACTCGTAATATTTGACATAGAAGAACAATAAAAAGTGTACACCGAGCAACTTTGATGGTTCGAAGTTGCTCAACTCTCTCTATTTAGAAGCTTTTAACGGTTTTGTCCATTTGTCATAGAAAGTTGGTGTTTTGCCATCGTAATAATCACGGAAGCTTATACTCGTTAAATTTATCATAGAAGAACAGTAAAAAGTGTACACCGAGCATTTTTGATGGGCCGAAGTTGCTCAACTCTCTCTGTGGAAGGGCTTTTAACGATTTTGTCCATTTCTCATAGAAAGCTGGTGTTTTGGTATCGAAATAATCTCGGATGCTTATACTCGTAAAATTTGACATAGAAGAACAATAAAAAGTGTACACGGAGCAACTTTGATGGTCCGAAGTTGCTCAACTCTCTTTATGTAGGTGTTTTTCGGTTTTGTCCTTTTGTCATAGAAAGTTAGTGTTTTGGCATCGAAATAATCCTAGAAGCTTATACTCGTTAAATTTGTCATAGAAGAACAATAAAAAGAGTATACCGAGCAACTTTGATGGTCCGAAGTTGGTCAACTCTCTCTATGGAGGAGCTTTTAACGGTTTTATTTATTTGTCATAGAAAGTTGGTGTTTTGGCATTGAAATAATCCCGGATGCTTATACTCGTAAAATTTGACATAGACGAACAATAAAAAGTGTACACGGAGCAACTTTGATGGTCCGAAGTTGCTCAACTCTCTTTATGGTGGAGCTTTTAACGGTTTTGTCCATTTGTCATAGAAAGTTGGTCTTTTGGCATCGAAATAATCTCGGAAACTTATATTCGTAAAATTTGACATAGAAGAACAATAAAAAGTGTACACCGAGCAACTTTGATGGGTCGAAGTTGCTCAACACTCTCTATTTGGTAGCTTTTAACGGTTTTGTCCATTTGTAATAGAAAGTTGGTGTTTTGGCATCGAAATAATCAACGAAGCTTATACTCGTAAAATTTGACATAGAAGAACAGTAAAAAGTGTACACCGAGCAACTTTGATAGTCCGAAGTTGCTCAACTCTCTCTGTGGAAGTGCTTTTAACGATTTTGTTCATTTCTCATAGAGAGTTGGTGTTTTGGCATCGAAATAATCTCGGATGCTTATACTCGTAAAATTTGACATAGAAGAACAATAAAAATTGTACACGGAGCAACTTTGATGGTCCGAAGTTGCTCAACTCTCTTTATGTTGGAGCTTTTAACGGTTTTGTCCATTTGTCATAGAAAGTTGGTCTTTTGGCATCGAAATAATCTCGGAAGCTTATATTCGTAAAATTTGATATAGAAGAACAATAAAAAGGGTACACTGAGCAACTTTGATATTCCGACGTTGCTCAACTCTCCGTATAGTGTTGCTTTTAACGGTTATGTCCATTCATAATTGAAAGTTGTTGTTTTGACATCGAAATAATCTAGGATGCTTATACTCGTAAAATTAGACATAGAAAAATAATAAAAAGTGTACACCGAGCATGTTTGATGGTTTGAAGTTGCTCAACGCTCTTTGTGGAGGAGCTTTTAATGATTTTGTCCATTTCTCATAGAAAGTTGGTGTTTTGGCATCGAAATAATCTCTGATGCTTATACTCATAAAATTTGACATAGAAGAACAATAAAAAGTGTACACGGAGCAACTTTGATGGTCCGAAATTGCTCTACTCTCTCTATGAAGAAGTTTTCAATGGTTTTGTCCATTTGTAATGGAAAGTTTTTGTTTTGACATCGAAATAATCTAGGATGCTTGTACTCGTAAAATTGGACATAGAAGAACAAAGAAAAGTGTACACCGAGCATGTTTGATGGTGCGAAGTTGCTCAACTCTCTCTGTGGAGGAGTTTTTAACGATTTGTTCATTTCTCATAGAAAGTTGGTGTTTTGGCATCGAAATAATCTCGGAAGCTTATACTCGTTAAATTTGTCATAGAAGAACAATAAAAAGTGTACACTGAGCAACTTTGATAGTCCGAAGTTGCTCAACTCTCACTATTTAGGAGCTTTTAACGGTTTTGTCCATTTGTAATAGAAAGTTGGTGTTTTGGCATCGAAATAATCTACGAAGCTTATACTCGTAAAATTTGACATAGAAGAACAATAAAAAGTGTACACCGAGCAACTTTGATGGTTCGAAGTTGCTCAACTCTCTCTATTTAGAAGCTTTTAACGGTTTTGTCCATTTATCATAGAAAGTTGGTATTTTGGCATCGAAATAATCACGAAGCTTATACTCATTAAATTTATCATAGAAGAACAATAAAAAGTGTACACCGAGCATTTTTGATGGGCCGAAGTTGCTCAACTCTCTCTATGGAAGTGCTTTTAACGATTTTGTCCATTTCTCATAGAAAGTTGGTGTTTTGGCATCGAAATAATCTCGGATGCTTATACTCGTAAAATTTGACATAGAAGAACAATAAAAATTGTACACGGAGCAACTTTGATGGTCCGAGGTTGCTCAACTCTCTTTATATAGGTGCTTTTAACGGTTTTGTCCATTTGTCATAGAAAGTTAGTGTTTTGGCATCGAAATAATCTCAGAAGCTTATACTCGTTAAATTTGTCATTGAAGAACAATAAAAAGAGTACACCGAGCAACTTTGATGGTCCGAAGTTGGTCAACTCTCTTTATGGAGGAGCTTTTAACGGTTTTATTTATTTGTCATAGAAAGTTGGTGTTTTGGCATCGAAATAATCTCGGATGCTTATACTCGAAGAATTTAACATAGAAGAACAATAAAAAGAGTACACCGAGCAACATTGATGGTCCGAAGTTGCACAACTCTCTCTATGGAGGAGCTTTTAACGGTTTTATTTATTTGTCATAGAAAGTTGGTGTTTTGGCATCGAAATAATCTCGGAAGCTTATACTCGAAGAATTTAACATAGAAGAACAATAAAAAGTGTACACTGAGAAACTTTGATGGTCCGAAGTTGCTCAACTCTCTCTATTTAGGAGCTTTTAACGGTTTTGTCCATTTGTAATAGAAAGTTGTTATTTTGGCATCGAAATAATCTACGAAGCTTATACTCGTAAAATTTGACATAGAAGAACAATAAAAAGTGTATACCGAGCAACTTTGATGGTCCGATGTTGCTCAACTCTCTCTATTTGGGAGCTTTTAACGGTTTTGTCCATTTGTCGTAGAAAGTTGATGTTTTGGCATCGAAATAATCTCGGAAGCTTATACTCGTTAAATTTATCATAGAAGAACAATAAAAAGTGTACATCGAGTATTTTTGATGGGCCGAAGTTGCTCAACTCTCTCTGTGGAAGTGCTTTTAACGATTTTGTTCATTTCTCATAGATAGTTGGTGTTTTGGCATCGAAATAATCTCGGATGCTTATACTCGTAAAATTTGACATAGAAGAACAATAAAAAGTGTACACGGAGCAACTTTGATGGTCCGAAGTTGCTCAACTCTCTTTATGGTGGAGCTTTTAACGGTTTTGTCCATTTGTCATAGAAAATTGGTCTTTTGGCATCGAAATAATTTCGGAAGCTTATATTCGTAAAATTTGATATAGAAGAACAATAAAAAGGGTACACTGAGCAACTTTGATATTCCGACGTTGCTCAACTCTCCGTATTGTGTTGCTTTTAACGGTTATGTCCATTCATAATTGAAAGTTGTTGTTTTGACATCGAAATAATCTAGGATGCTTATACTCGTAAAATTAGACATAGAAAAACAATAAAAAGTGTACACCGAGCATGTTTTATGGTTTGAAGTTGCTCAACTCTCTCTGTGGAGGAGCTTTTAATGATTTTGTCCATTTCTCATAGAAAGTTGGTATTTTGGCATCGAAATAATCTCTGATGCTTATACTCGTAAAATTTGACATAGAAGAACAATAAAAAGTGTACACGGAGCAACTTTGATGGTCCGAAGTTGCTCTACTCTATCTATGAACACGTTTTCAATGGTTTTGTCCATTTGTAATGGAAAGTTTTTGTTTTGACATCGAAATAATCTAGGATGCTTATACTCGTAAAATTGGACATAGAAGAACAATGAAAAGTGTACACCGAGCATGTTTGATGGTGCGAAGTTGCCCAACTCTCTCTGTGTAGGAGTTTTTAACGATTTTGTTCATTTCTCATAGAAAGTTGGTGTTTTGGCATCGAAATAATCTCGGAAGCTTATAGTCGTTAAATTTGTCATAGAAGAACAATAAAAGTGTACACTGAGCAACTTTGATGGTCCGAAGTTGCTCAACTCTCTCTATTTAGGAGCTTTTAGCGGTTTTGTCCATTTGTAATAGAAAGTTGGTGTTTTGGCAGCGAAATAATCTACGAAGCTTATACTCGTAATATTTGACATAGAAGAACAATAAAAAGTGTACACCGAGCAACTTTGATGGTTCGAAGTTGCTCAACTCTCTCTATTTAGAAGCTTTTAACGGTTTTGTCCATTTGTCATAGAAAGTTGGTGTTTTGCCATCGTAATAATCACGGAAGCTTATACTCGTTAAATTTATCATAGAAGAACAGTAAAAAGTGTACACCGAGCATTTTTGATGGGCCGAAGTTGCTCAACTCTCTCTGTGGAAGGGCTTTTAACGATTTTGTCCATTTCTCATAGAAAGCTGGTGTTTTGGTATCGAAATAATCTCGGATGCTTATACTCGTAAAATTTGACATAGAAGAACAATAAAAAGTGTACACGGAGCAACTTTGATGGTCCGAAGTTGCTCAACTCTCTTTATGTAGGTGTTTTTCGGTTTTGTCCTTTTGTCATAGAAAGTTAGTGTTTTGGCATCGAAATAATCCTAGAAGCTTATACTCGTTAAATTTGTCATAGAAGAACAATAAAAAGAGTATACCGAGCAACTTTGATGGTCCGAAGTTGGTCAACTCTCTCTATGGAGGAGCTTTTAACGGTTTTATTTATTTGTCATAGAAAGTTGGTGTTTTGGCATTGAAATAATCCCGGATGCTTATACTCGTAAAATTTGACATAGACGAACAATAAAAAGTGTACACGGAGCAACTTTGATGGTCCGAAGTTGCTCAACTCTCTTTATGGTGGAGCTTTTAACGGTTTTGTCCATTTGTCATAGAAAGTTGGTCTTTTGGCATCGAAATAATCTCGGAAACTTATATTCGTAAAATTTGACATAGAAGAACAATAAAAAGTGTACACCGAGCAACTTTGATGGGTCGAAGTTGCTCAACACTCTCTATTTGGTAGCTTTTAACGGTTTTGTCCATTTGTAATAGAAAGTTGGTGTTTTGGCATCGAAATAATCAACGAAGCTTATACTCGTAAAATTTGACATAGAAGAACAGTAAAAAGTGTACACCGAGCAACTTTGATAGTCCGAAGTTGCTCAACTCTCTCTGTGGAAGTGCTTTTAACGATTTTGTTCATTTCTCATAGAGAGTTGGTGTTTTGGCATCGAAATAATCTCGGATGCTTATACTCGTAAAATTTGACATAGAAGAACAATAAAAATTGTACACGGAGCAACTTTGATGGTCCGAAGTTGCTCAACTCTCTTTATGTTGGAGCTTTTAACGGTTTTGTCCATTTGTCATAGAAAGTTGGTCTTTTGGCATCGAAATAATCTCGGAAGCTTATATTCGTAAAATTTGATATAGAAGAACAATAAAAAGGGTACACTGAGCAACTTTGATATTCCGACGTTGCTCAACTCTCCGTATAGTGTTGCTTTTAACGGTTATGTCCATTCATAATTGAAAGTTGTTGTTTTGACATCGAAATAATCTAGGATGCTTATACTCGTAAAATTGGACATAGAAAAACAATAAAAAGTGTACACCGAGCATGTTTGATGGTTTGAAGTTGCTCAACTCTCTCTGTGGAGGAGTTTTTAATGATTTTGTCCATTTCTCATAGAAAGTTGGTGTTTTGGCATCGAAATAATCTCGGATGCTTATACTCGTAAAATTTGACATAGAAGAACAATAAAAAGTGTACACGGAGCAACTTTGATGGTCCGAAGTTGCTCTACTCTCTCTATGAAGAAGTTTTCAATGGTTTTGTCCATTTGTAATGGAAAGTTTTTGTTTTGACATCGAAATAATCTAGGATGCTTATACTCGTAAAATTGGACATAGAAGAACAATGAAAAGTGTACACCGAGCATGTTTGATCGTGCGAAGTTGCTCAACTCTCTCTGTGGAGGAGTTTTTAACGATTTTGTTCATTTCTAATAGAAAGTTGGTGTTTGGCATCGAAATAATCTCGGAAGCTTATACTCGTTAAATTTGTCATAGAAGAACAATAAAAAGTGTACACGGAGCAACTTTGATGGTCCGAAGTTGCTCAACTTTCTCTATTTAGGAGCTTTTAACGGTTTTGTCCATTTGTAATAGAAAGTTGGTGTTTTGGCATCGAAATAACCTACGAAGCTTATACTCGTAAAATTTGACATAGAAGAACAATAAAAAGTGTACACCAAGCAACTTTGATGGTTCGAAGTTGGTCAACTCTCTCTATTTAGAAGCTTTTAACGGTTTTGTCCATTTGTCATAGAAAGTTGGTGTTTTGGCATCGAAATAATCACGGAAGCTTATTCTCGTTAAATTTATCGTAGAAGAACAATAAAAAGTGTACACCGAGCATTTTTGATGGGCCGAAGTTGGTCAACTCTCTCTATGGAGGAGCTTTTAACGGTTTTATTTATTTGTCATAGAAAGTTGGTGTTTTGGCATCGATGTAATCTCGGAAGCTTATACTCGATGAATTTAACATAGAAGAACAATAAAAAGAGTACACCGAGCAACTTTGATGGTCCGAAGTTGCACAACTCTCTCTATGGAGGAGCTTTTAACGGTTTTATTTATTTGTCATAGAAAGTTGGTGTTTTGGCATCGAAATAATCTCGGAAGCTTATACTCGAAGAATTTAACACAGAAGAACAATAAAAAGTGTACACTGAGCAACTTTGATGGTCCAAAGTTGCTCAACTCTCTCTATTTAGGAGCTTTTAACGGTTTTGTCCATTTGTAATAGAAAGTTGTTATTTTGGCATCGAAATAATCTATGAAGCTTATACTCGATGAATTTAACATAGAAGAACAATAAAAAGAGTACACCGAGCAACTTTGATGGGCCGAAATTGCTCAACTCTCTCTGTTGAAGAGCTTTTAACGATTTTGTCCATTTCTCATAGAATGTTGGTGTTTTGGCATCAAAATAATCTCGGATGCTTATACTCGTAAAATTTGACATAGAAGAACAATAAAAAGTGTACACGAAGCAACTTTGGTGGTCCGAAGTTGCTCAACTCTCTTTATGGTGGAGCTTTTAACGGTTTTATCCATTTGTTATAGAAAGTTGGTCTTTTGGTATCGAAATAATCTCGGAAGCTTATATTCGTAAAATTTGACATAGAAGAACAATAAAAAGGGTACACCGAGCAACTTTGATATTCCGACGTTGCTCAACTCTCTGTATAGTGTTGCTTTTAACGGTTATGTCCATTCATAATTGAAAGTTGTTGTTTTGACATCGAAATAATCTAGGATGCTTATACTTGTAAAATTGGACATAGAAGAACAATGAAAAGTGTACACCGAGCATGTTTGATGGTGCGAAGTTGCTCAACTCTCTCTGTGGAGGAGTTTTTAACGATTTTGTCCATTTCTCATAGAAAGTTGGTGTTTTGGCATCGAAATAATCTCGGAAGCTTATACTCGTTAAATTTTTCATAGGAGAACAATAAAAAGAGTACTCCGAGCAACTTTGATGGTCCGAAGTTGCTCAACTCTCTCTATGGAGGAGCTTTTAACGTTTTTGTTCATTTGTCATAGAAAGTTGGTGTTTTGGCATCGAAATAATCTCGGAAGCTTATACTCCAAGAATTTAACATAGAAGAACAATAAAAAGTGTACACCGAGCAACTTTGATGGTCCGAAGTTACTCAACTCTTCTCTATGAAAAAGTTTTTAATGGTTTTGTCTATTTGTAATGGAAAGTTGTTGTTTTTGGCATCGAAATAATCTACGAAGCTTATACTCGTAAAATTGGGCATAGAAGAACAATAAAAAGTGTACACTGAGCAACTTTGATGGTCCGAAGTTGCTCAACTCTCTCTATTGAGGAGCTTTTAACAGTTCTGTCCATTTGTAATAGAAAGTTGGTGTGTTGGCATCTAAATAATCTCGGAAGCTTATACTCGTTAAATTTGTCATAGAAGAACAATAAAAAGAGTACTCCGAGCAACTTTGATGGTCCGAAGTTGCTCAACTCTCTCTATGGAGGAGCGTTTAACGTTTTTGTTCATTTGTCATAGAAAGTTGGTGTTTTAGCATCGATATAATCTCGGAAGCTTATACTCGAAGAATTTAACATAGAAGAACAATAAAAAGTGTACACCGAGCAGTTTTGATGGTCCGAAGTTACTCAACGCTCTCTATGAAGAAGTTTTTAATGGTTTTGTCCATTTGTAATGGAAAGTTGTTGTTTTTGGCATCGAAATAATCTACGAAGCTTATACTCGTAAAATTGGGCATAGAAGAACAATAAAAAGTGCACACTGAGCAACTTTGTTGGTCCGAAGTTGCTCAACTATCTCTATTGAGGAGCTTTTATCGGTTTTGCCCATTTGTAATAGAAAATTGTTGTTTTGTCATCGAAATAATCTAGCAAGCTTATACTCGTAAAATTGGACATAGAAAAACAATAAAAAGTGTACACCGGACATCTTTGATGGTCCGAAGTTGCTCAACTCTCGCTATAGAGGAGCTTCTAAAGGTTTTGTCCACTTATCATAGAAAGTTGGTGTTTTGGCATCGAAATAATCTCGGAAGCTTATACCCGTAAAATTGGACATAGAAGAACTATAAAAAGTGTACACCGAGCAACTTTGATAGTCCAAAGTTGCTCAACTCTCTCTATGGTGGAGCTTTTAACGATTTTGTCCATTTGTAACTGAAAGTTGTTGTTTTGGCATCGAAATAATCTACGAAGCTTATACTCGTTAAATTTGACATAGAAGAACAATAAAAAGTGTACACCGAGCAACTTTGTTGGTCCGAAGTTGCTCAACTCTCTCTATTTACGAGCTTTTAACGGTTTTTTCCATTTGTAATAGAAAGTTGCTGTTTTGGCATCGAAATAATCTACGAAGCTTATACTCGTAAAATTTGACATAGAAGAACAATAAAAAGTGTACACCGAGCAACTTTGATGGTCCGAAGTTGCTCAACTCTCTCTATTTAGAAGCTTTTAACGGTTTTGTCCATTTGTCATAGAAAGTTGGTGTTTTGGCATCAAAATAATCACGGAAGCTTATACTCGTTAAATTTATCATAGAAGAACAATAAAAAGTCTACACCGAGCATTTTTGATGGGCCGAAGTTGCTCAACTCTCTCTGTGGAAGAGCTTTTAACGATTTTGTCCATTTCTCATAGAAAGTTGGTGTTTTGGCATCGAAATAATCTCGGATGCTTATACTCGTAAAATTTGACATAGAAGAACAATAAAAAGTGTACACGGAGCAACTTTGATGGTCCGAAGTTGCTCAACTCTCTTTATGTAGGTGCTTTTAATGGTTTTGTCCATTTGTCATAGAAAGTTGGTGTTTTGGCATCGAAATAATCTCAGAAACTTATACTCGTTAAATTTGTCATAGAAGAACAATAAAAAGAGTACACCGAGCAACTTTGATGGTCCGAAGTTGCTCAACTCTCTCTATGGAGGAGCTTTTAACGGTTTTATTTATTTGTCATAGAAAGTTGGTGTTTTGGCATCGAAATATTCTCGGAAGCTTATACTCGAAGAATTTAACATAGAAGAACAATAAAAAGTGTACACTGAGCAACTTTGATGGTCCGAAGTTGCTCAACTCTCTCTATTTAGGTGCTTTTAACGGTTTTGTCCATTTGTAATAGAAAGTTGTTATTTTGGCATCGAAATAATCTCGGAAGCTTATACTCGAAGAATTTAACATAGAAGAACAATAAAAAGTGTACACCGAGCAAGTTTTATCGTCCGAAGTTGCTCAACTCTCTCTATTTAGAAGCTTCTAACGGTTTTGTCCATTTGTCATAGAAAGTTGGTCTTTTGGCATCGAAATAATCTCGGAAGCTTATACTCGTTAAATTTATCATAGAAGAACAATAAAAAGTGTACACCGAGCATTTTTGATGGGCCGAAGTTGCTCAACTCTCTCTGTGGAAGAGCTTTTAACGATTTTGTCCATTTCTCATAGAAAATTGGTGTTTTGGCATCAAAATAATCTCGGATGCTTATACTCGTAAAATTTGACATAGAAGAACAATAAAAAGTGTACACTGAGCAACTTTGATGGTCCGAAGTTGCTCAACTCTCTCTATTTAGGTGCTTTTAACGGTTTTGTCCATTTGTAATAGAAAGTTGTTATTTTGGCATCGAAATAATCTCGGAAGCTTATACTCGAAGAATTTAACATAGAAGAACAATAAAAAGTGTACACGGAGCAACTTTGATGGTCCGAAGTTGCTCAACTCTCTTTATGGTGGAGCTTTTAACGGTTTTGTCCATTTGTCATAGAAAGTTGGTCTTTTGGCATCGAAATAATCTCGGAAGCTTATATTCGTAAAATTTGATATAGAAGAACAATAAAAAGGGTACACTGAGCAACTTTGATATTCTGACGTTGCTCAACTCTCCGTATAGTGTTGCTTTTAACGGTTATGTCCATTCATAATTGAAAGTTGTTGTTTTGACATCGAAATAATCTAGGATGCTTATACTCGTAAAATTAGAAATAGAAAAACAATAAAAAGTGTACACCGAGCATGTTTGATGGTTTGAAGGTTTTGTCCACTTATCATAGAAAGTTGGTGTTTTGGCATCGAAATATTCTGGGAAGCTTATACTCGTAAAATTTTACATAGAAGAACAATAAAAAGTGTACAACGAGCAACTTTGATAGTCCAAAGTTGCTCAACTCTCTCTATGGTGGAGCTTTTAACGATTTTGTCCATTTGTAACTGAAAGTTGTTGTTTGGGCATCGAAATAATCTACGAAGCTTATACTCGTAACATTGGACATAGAAGAACAATAAAAAGTGTACACCGAGCAACTTCGATGGTCCGAAGTTGCTCAACTCTCTCTATGGAGGTGCTTTTAACGGTTTTGTCCATTTGTAATAGAAAGTTGTTGTTTTGGCATCGAAAAAATCTCGGAATCTTATACTCGTAAAATTTTACATAGAAGAACAATAAAAAGTGTATACCGAGCAACTTTGATGGTCCGAAGTTGCTCAACTCTCTCTATTTAGGAGCTTTTAACGATTTTGTCCATTTGTAATAGAAAGTTGTTGTTTTGGCATCGAAATAATCTACGAAGCTTATACTCCTAAAATTTGACATAGAAGAACAATAAAAAGTGTACACCGAGCAACTTTGATGGTCCGAACTTGCTCAAGTCTCTCTATTTGGAGGCTTTTAACGGTTTTGTCCATTTATCATTTTTGATGGTGTTTTGGCATCGAAAAAATCTCGGAATCTTATACTCTTAAAATTTGACATAGAAGAACAATAAAAAGTGTATACCGAGCAACTTTGATCGTCCGAAGTTGCTCAAGTCTCTCTATTTAGGAGCTTTTAACGGTTTTGTCCATTTGTAATAGAAAGTTGTTGTTTTGGCATCGAAATAATCTACGAAGCTTATACTCGTTAAATTTATCGTAGAAGAACAATAAAAAGTGTACACCGAGCATTTTTTATGGACCGGAGTTGCTCAACTCTCTTTGTGGAAGAGCTTTTAACGATTTTGTTCATTTCTCATAGAGAGTTGGTGTTTTGGCATCGAAATAATCTCGGATGCTTATACTCGTAAAATTTGACATAGAAGAACAATAAAAAGTGTACGCGGAGCAACTTTGATGGTCCGAAGTTGTTCAACTCTCTTTATGGAGGTGCTTTTAACGGTTTTGTCCATTTCTCATAGAAAGTTACTGTTTTGGCATCGAAATAATCTCGGAAGCTTATACTCGTTAAATTTGTCATAGAAGAACAATAAAAAGAGTACACTGAGCAACTTTGGTGGTCCGAAGTTGCTCAACTCTCGCTATAGAGGAGCTTCTAAAGGTTTTGTCCACTTATCATAGAAAGTTGGTGTTTTGGCATCGAAATAATCTCGGAAGCTTATACTAGTAAAATTGGACATAGAAGAACAATAAAAAGTGTACACCGAGCAACTTTGATAGTCCAAAGTTGCTCAACTCTCTCTATGGTGCAGCTTTTAACGATTTTGTCCATTTGTAACTGAAAGTTGTTGTTTTGTCATCGAAATAATCTACGAAGCTTATACTCGTAACATTGGACATAGAAGAACAGTAAAAAGTGTACACCGAGCAACTTCGATGGTCCGAAGTTGCTCAACTCTCTCTATGGAGGAGCTTTTAACGGTTTTGTCCATTTGTAATAGAAAAGTGGTGTTTTGGCATCGAAATAATCTCGGATGCTTATACTCGTAAAATTTGACATAGAAGAACAATAAAAAGTGTACGCGGAGCAACTTTGATGGTCCGAAGTTGTTCAACTCTCTTTATGGAGGTGCTTTTAACGGTTTTGTCCATTTGTCATAGAAAGTTGGTGTTTTGGCATCAAAATAATCTCGGAAGCTTATACTCATAAAATTTGACATAGAAGAACAATAAAAAGTGTACACCGAGCAACTTTGATGGTCCGAAGTTGCTCAACTCTCTCTATTTAGAAGCTTTTAACGGTTTTGTCAATTTGTCATAGAAAGTTGGTGTTTTGGCATCGAAATAATCTCGGAAGCTTATACTCGTTAAATTTATCATAGAAGAACAATAAAAAGTGTACACCGGGCATTTTTGATGGGCCGAAGTTGCTCAACTCTCTCTGTGGAAGAGCTTTTAACGATTTTGTCCATTTCTCATAGAAAGTTGGTGTTTTGGCATCAAAATAATCTCGGATGCTTATACTCGTAAAATTTGACATAGAAGAACAATAAAAAGTGTACACGGAGCAACTTTGATGGTCCGAAGTTGCTCAACTCTCTTTATGGTGGAGCTTTTAACGGTTTTGTCCATTTGTTATAGAAAGTTGGTCTTTTGGTATCGAAATAATCTCGGAAGCTTATATTCGTAAAATTTAACATAGAAGAACAATAAAAAGGGTACACCGAGCAACTTTGATATTCCGACGTTGCTCAACTCTCTGTATAGTGTTGCTTTAAACGGTTATGTCCATGCATAATTGAAAGTTGTTGTTTTGACATCGAAATAATCTAGGATGCTTATACTCGTAAAATTGGACATAGAAGAACAATGAAAAGTGTACACCGAGCATGTTTGATGGTGCGAAGTTGCTCAACTCTCTCTGTGGAGGAGTTTTTAACGATTTTGTCCATTTCTCATAGAAAGTTGGTGTTTTGGCATCGAAATAATCTCGGAAGCTTATACTCGTTAAATTTGTCATAGAAGAACAATAAAAAGAGTACTCCGAGCAACTTTGATGATCCGAAGTTGCTCAACTCTCTCTATGGAGGAGCTTTTAACGTTTTTGTTTATTTGTCATAGAAAGTTGGTGTTTTGGCATCGAATTAATCTCGGAAGCTTATACTCCAAGAATTTAACATAGAAGAACAATAAAAAGTGTACACCGAGCAACTTTGATGGTCTGAAGTTACTCAACTCTTCTCTATGAAAAAGTTTTTAATGGTTTTGTCTATTTGTAATGGAAAGTTGTTGTTTTTGGCATCGAAATAATCTACGAAGCTTATACTCGTAAAATGGGGCACAGAAGAACAATAAAAAGTGTACACTGAGCAACTTTAATGGTCCGAAGTTGCTCAACTCTCTCTATTGAAGAGCTTTTAACAGTTTTGTCCATTTGTAATAGAAAGTTGGTGTTTTGGCATCGAAATAATCTCGGAAGCTTATAATCGTTAAATTTGTCATAGAAGAACAATAAAAAGAGTACTCCGAGCAACTTTGATGGTCCGAAGTTGCTCAACTCTCTCTATGGAGGAGCTTTTAATGTTTTTGTTCATTTGTCATAGAAAGTTGGTGTTTTGGCATCGAAATAATCTCGGAAGCTTATACTCGAAGAATTTAACATAGAATAACAATAAAAAGTGTACACCGAGCAACTTTGATGGTCCGAAGTTACTCAACTCTCTCTATGAAGAAGTTTTTAATGGTTTTGTCCATTTGTAATGGAAAGTTGTTGTTTTTGGCATCGAAATAATCTACGAAGCTTATACTCGTAAAATTGGGCATAGAAGAACAATAAAAAGTGTATACTGAGCAACTTTGATGGTCCGAAGTTGCTCAACTCTCTCTATCGAGGAGCATTTATCGGTTTTGCCCATTTGTAATAGAAATTTGTTGTTTTGGCATCGAAATAATCTAGCAAGCTTATACTCGTAAAATTGGACATAGAAAAACAATAAAAAGTGTACACCGGGCAACTTTGATGGTCCGAAGTTGCTCAACTCTCGCTATAGAGGAGCTTCTAAAGGTTTTGTCCACTTATCATAGAAAGTTGGTGTTTTGGCATCGAAATATTCTAGGAAGCTTATACTCGTAAAATTGGACATAGAAGAACAATAAAAAGTGTACAACGAGCAACTTTTATAGTCCAAAGTTGCTCAACTCTCTCTATGGTGGAGCTTTTAACGATTTTGTCCATTTGTAACTGAAAGTTGTTGTTTTGGCATCGAAATAATCTACGAAGCTTATACTCGTAACATTGGACATAGAAGAACAATAAAAAGTGTACACCGAGCAACTTCGATGGTCCGAAGTTGCTCAACTCTCTCTATGGAGGTGCTTTTAACGGTTTTGTCCATTTGTAATAGAAAGTTGATGTTTTGGCATCGAAAAATCTCGGAATCTTATACTCGTAAAATTTTACAAAGAAGAACAATAAAAAGTGTACACCGAGCAACTTTGATGGTCCGAACTTGCTCAAGTCTCTCTATTTGGAGGCTTTTAACGGTTTTGTCCATTTATCATTTTTGATGGTGTTTTGGCATCGAAAAAAATCTCGGAATCTTATACTCTTAAAATTTGACATAGAAGAACAATAAAAAGTGTATACCGAGCAACTTTGATCGTCCGAAGTTGCTCAAGTCTCTCTATTTAGGAGCTTTTAACGGTTTTGTCCATTTGTAATAGAAAGTTGTTGTTTTGGCATCGAAATAATCTACGAAGCTTATACTCGTTAAATTTATCGTAGAAGAACAATAAAAAGTGTACACCGAGCATTTTTTATGGACCGGAGTTGCTCAACTCTCTTTGTGGAAGAGCTTTTAACGATTTTGTTCATTTCTCATAGAGAGTTGGTGTTTTGGCATCGAAATAATCTCGGATGCTTATACTCGTAAAATTTGACATAGAAGAACAATAAAAAGTGTACGCGGAGCAACTTTGATGGTCCGAAGTTGTTCAACTCTCTTTATGGAGGTGCTTTTAACGGTTTTGTCCATTTCTCATAGAAAGTTACTGTTTTGGCATCGAAATAATCTCGGAAGCTTATACTCGTTAAATTTGTCATAGAAGAACAATAAAAAGAGTACACTGAGCAACTTTGGTGGTCCGAAGTTGCTCAACTCTCGCTATAGAGGAGCTTCTAAAGGTTTTGTCCACTTATCATAGAAAGTTGGTGTTTTGGCATCGAAATAATCTCGGAAGCTTATACTCGTAAAATTGGACATAGAAGAACAATAAAAAGTGTACACCGAGCAACTTTGATAGTCCAAAGTTGCTCAACTCTCTCTATGGTGCAGCTTTTAACGATTTTGTCCATTTGTAACTGAAAGTTGTTGTTTTGTCATCGAAATAATCTACGAAGCTTATACTCGTAAC
The DNA here is from genome assembly GCA_963580455.1 of Euonymus europaeus. Classification (NCBI taxonomy): domain Eukaryota; kingdom Viridiplantae; phylum Streptophyta; class Magnoliopsida; order Celastrales; family Celastraceae; genus Euonymus; species Euonymus europaeus. Next base: position 8,402,678 of record OY756965.1, read on the forward strand.
ATTGGACATAGAAGAACAATAAAAAGTGTACACCGAGCAACTTCGATGGTCCGAAGTTGCTCAACTCTCTCTATGGAGGAGCTTTTAACGGTTTTGTCCATTTGTAATAGAAAAGTGGTGTTTTGGCATCGAAATAATCTCGGATGCTTATACTCGTAAAATTTGACATAGAAGAACAATAAAAAGTGTACGCGGAGCAACTTTGTTGGTCCGAAGTTGCTCAACTCTCTCTATTTACGAGCTTTTAACGGTTTTTTCCATTTGTAATAGAAAGTTGGTGTTTTGGCATCGAAATAATCTACGAAGCTTATACTCGTAAAATTTGACATAGAAGAACAATAAAAAGTGTACACCGAGCAACTTTGATGGTCCGAAGTTGCTCAACTCTCTCTATTTAGAAGCTTTTAACGGTTTTGTCAATTTGTCATAGAAAGTTGGTGTTTTGGCATCGAAATAATCTCGGAAGCTTATACTCGTTAAATTTATCATAGAAGAACAATAAAAAGTGTACACCGGGCATTTTTGATGGGCCGAAGTTGCTCAACTCTCTCTGTGGAAGAGCTTTTAACGATTTTGTCCATTTCTCATAGAAAGTTGGTGTTTTGGCATCAAAATAATCTCGGATGCTTATACTCGTAAAATTTGACATAGAAGAACAATAAAAAGTGTACACGGAGCAACTTTGATGGTCCGAAGTTGCTCAACTCTCTTTATGGTGGAGCTTTTAACGGTTTTGTCCATTTGTGATAGAAAGTTGGTCTTTTGGTATCGAAATAATCTCGGAAGCTTATATTCGTAAAATTTAACATAGAAGAACAATAAAAAGGGTACACCGAGCAACTTTGATATTCCGACGTTGCTCAACTCTCTTTATGGAGGTGCTTTTAACGGTTTTGTCCATTTGTCATAGAAAGTTGATGTTTTGGCATCGAAATAATCTCGAAGGCTTATACTCGTTAAATTTGTCATAGAAGAACAATAAAAAGAGTACACCGAGCAACTTTGATGGTCCGAAGTTGCTCAACTCTCTCTATTTAGGAGCTTTTAACGGTTTTGTCCATTTGTTATAGAAAGTTGTTACTTTGCCATCGAAATAATCTACGAAGCTTATACTCGTAAAATTTGACATAGAAGAACAATAAAAAGTGTACACCGAGCAACATTGATGGTCCGAAGTTGCTCAACTCTCTCTATTTAGAAGCTTTTAACGGTTTTGTCCATTTGTCATAGAAAGTTGGTGTTTTGGCATCAAAATAATCTCGGAATCATACACTCGTTAAATTTATCGTAGAAGAATAATAAAAAGTGTACACCGGGCATTTTTGATGGGCCGAAGTTGCTCAACTCTCTATGTGGAAGGGCTTTTAACGATTTTGTCCATTTCTCATAGAAAGTTGGTGTTTTGGCATCGAAATAATCTCGGAAGCTTATGCTCGTAAAAGTTGACATAGAAGAACAATAAAAAGGGTACACCGAGCAACTTTGATATTCCGACGTTGCTCAACTCTCTGTATTGTGTTGCTTTTAACGGTTATGTCCATTCGTAATTGAAAGTTGTTGTTTTGACATCGAAATAATCTAGGATGCTTATACTCGTAAAATTTGACATAGAAGAACAATAAAAAGTGTACACCGAGCAACTTTGAAGGTCCGAAGTTGCTCAACTCTCTCTATTTAGAAGCTTTTAACGGTTTTGTCCATTTGTCATAGAAAGTTGGTGTTTTGGCATCGAAATAATCTCGGAAGCTTATACTCGTTAAATTTATCATAGAAGAACAATAAAAAGTGTACACCGGGCATTTTTGATGGGCCGAAGTTGCTCAACTCTCTCTGTGGAAGAGCTTTTAACGATTTTGTCCATTTCTCATAGAAAGTTGGTGTTTTGGCATCAAAATAATCTCGGATGCTTATACTCGTAAAATTTGACATAGAAGAACAATAAAAAGTGTACACGGAGCAACTTTGATGGTCCGAAGTTGCTCAACTCTCTTTATGGTGGAGCTTTTAACGGTTTTGTCCATTTGTGATAGAAAGTTGGTCTTTTGGTATCGAAATAATCTCGGAAGCTTATATTCGTAAAATTTAACATAGAAGAACAATAAAAAGGGTACACCGAGCAACTTTGATATTCCGACGTTGCTCAACTCTCTTTATGGAGGTGCTTTTAACGGTTTTGTCCATTTGTCATAGAAAGTTGATGTTTTGGCATCGAAATAATCTCGAAAGCTTATACTCGTTAAATTTGTCATAGAAGAACAATAAAAAGAGTACACCGAGCAACTTTGATGGTCCGAAGTTGCTCAACTCTCTCTATTTAGGAGCTTTTAACGGTTTTGTCCATTTGTTATAGAAAGTTGTTACTTTGCCATCGAAATAATCTACGAAGCTTATACTCGTAAAATTTGACATAGAAGAACAATAAAAAGTGTACACCGAGCAACTTTGAAGGTCCGAAGTTGCTCAACTCTCTCTATTTAGAAGCTTTTAACGGTTTTGTCCATTTGTCATAGAAAGTTGGTGTTTTGGCATCGAAATAATCTCGGAAGCTTATACTCGTTAAATTTATCATAGAAGAACAATAAAAAGTGTACACCGGGCATTTTTGATGGGCCGAAGTTGCTCAACTCTCTCTGTGGAAGAGCTTTTAACGATTTTGTCCATTTCTCATAGAAAGTTGGTGTTTTGGCATCAAAATAATCTCGGATGCTTATACTCGTAAAATTTGACATAGAAGAACAATAAAAAGTGTACACGGAGCAACTTTGATGGTCCGAAGTTGCTCAACTCTCTTTATGGTGGAGCTTTTAACGGTTTTGTCCATTTGTGATAGAAAGTTGGTCTTTTGGTATCGAAATAATCTCGGAAGCTTATATTCGTAAAATTTAACATAGAAGAACAATAAAAAGGGTACACCGAGCAACTTTGATATTCCGACGTTGCTCAACTCTCTTTATGGAGGTGCTTTTAACGGTTTTGTCCATTTGTCATAGAAAGTTGATGTTTTGGCATCGAAATAATCTCGAAAGCTTATACTCGTTAAATTTGTCATAGAAGAACAATAAAAAGAGTGCACCGAGCAACTTTGATGGTCCGAAGTTGCTCAACTCTCTCTATTTAGTAGCTTTTAACGGTTTTGTCCATTTGTTATAGAAAGTTGTTACTTTGCCATCGAAATAATCTACGAAGCTTATACTCGTAAAATTTGACATAGAAGAACAATAAAAAGTGTACACCGACCAACATTGATGGTCCGAAGTTGCTCAACTCTCTCTATTTAGAAGCCTTTAACGGTTTTGTCCATTTGTCATAGAAAGTTGATGTTTTGGCATCGAAATAATCTCGAAGGCTTATACTCGTTAAATTTGTCATAGAAGAACAATAAAAAGAGTACACCGAGCAACTTTGATGGTCCGAAGTTGCTCAACTCTCTCTATTTAGGAGCTTTTAACGGTTTTGTCCATTTGTTATAGAAAGTTGTTACTTTGCCATCGAAATAATCTACGAAGCTTATACTCGTAAAATTTGACATAGAAGAACAATAAAAAGTGTACACCGAGCAACATTGATGGTCCGAAGTTGCTCAACTCTCTCTATTTAGAAGCTTTTAACGGTTTTGTCCATTTGTCATAGAAAGTTGGTGTTTTGGCATCAAAATAATCTCGGAATCATACACTCGTTAAATTTATCGTAGAAGAATAATAAAAAGTGTACACCGGGCATTTTTGATGGGCCGAAGTTGCTCAACTCTCTATGTGGAAGGGCTTTTAACGATTTTGTCCATTTCTCATAGAAAGTTGGTGTTTTGGCATCGAAATAATCTCGGAAGCTTATGCTCGTAAAAGTTGACATAGAAGAACAATAAAAAGGGTACACCGAGCAACTTTGATATTCCGACGTTGCTCAACTCTCTGTATTGTGTTGCTTTTAACGGTTATGTCCATTCGTAATTGAAAGTTGTTGTTTTGACATCGAAATAATCTAGGATGCTTATACTCGTAAAATTTGACATAGAAGAACAATAAAAAGTGTACACCGAGCAACTTTGAAGGTCCGAAGTTGCTCAACTCTCTCTATTTAGAAGCTTTTAACGGTTTTGTCCATTTGTCATAGAAAGTTGGTGTTTTGGCATCGAAATAATCTCGGAAGCTTATACTCGTTAAATTTATCATAGAAGAACAATAAAAAGTGTACACCGGGCATTTTTGATGGGCCGAAGTTGCTCAACTCTCTCTGTGGAAGAGCTTTTAACGATTTTGTCCATTTCTCATAGAAAGTTGGTGTTTTGGCATCAAAATAATCTCGGATGCTTATACTCGTAAAATTTGACATAGAAGAACAATAAAAAGTGTACACGCAGCAACTTTGATGGTCCGAAGTTGCTCAACTCTCTTTATGGTGGAGCTTTTAACGGTTTTGTCCATTTGTGATAGAAAGTTGGTCTTTTGGTATCGAAATAATCTCGGAAGCTTATATTCGTAAAATTTAACATAGAAGAACAATAAAAAGGGTACACCGAGCAACTTTGATATTCCGACGTTGCTCAACTCTCTTTATGGAGGTGCTTTTAACGGTTTTGTCCATTTGTCATAGAAAATTGATGTTTTGGCATCGAAATAATCTCGAAAGCTTATACTCGTTAAATTTGTCATAGAAGAACAATAAAAAGAGTACACCGAGCAACTTTGATGGTCCGAAGTTGCTCAACTCTCTCTATTTAGGAGCTTTTAACGGTTTTGTCCATTTGTTATAGAAAGTTGTTACTTTGCCATCGAAATAATCTACGAAGCTTATACTCGTAAAATTTGACATAGAAGAACAATAAAAAGTGTACACCGAGCAACTTTGAAGGTCCGAAGTTGCTCAACTCTCTCTATTTAGAAGCTTTTAACGGTTTTGTCCATTTGTCATAGAAAGTTGGTGTTTTGGCATCGAAATAATCTCGGAAGCTTATACTCGTTAAATTTATCATAGAAGAACAATAAAAAGTGTACACCGGGCATTTTTGATGGGCCGAAGTTGCTCAACTCTCTCTGTGGAAGAGCTTTTAACGATTTTGTCCATTTCTCATAGAAAGTTGGTGTTTTGGCATCAAAATAATCTCGGATGCTTATACTCGTAAAATTTGACATAGAAGAACAATAAAAAGTGTACACGGAGCAACTTTGATGGTCCGAAGTTGCTCAACTCTCTTTATGGTGGAGCTTTTAACGGTTTTGTCCATTTGTGATAGAAAGTTGGTCTTTTGGTATCGAAATAATCTCGGAAGCTTATATTCGTAAAATTTAACATAGAAGAACAATAAAAAGGGTACACCGAGCAACTTTGATATTCCGACGTTGCTCAACTCTCTTTATGGAGGTGCTTTTAACGGTTTTGTCCATTTGTCATAGAAAGTTGATGTTTTGGCATCGAAATAATCTCGAAAGCTTATACTCGTTAAATTTGTCATAGAAGAACAATAAAAAGAGTACACCGAGCAACTTTGATGGTCCGAAGTTGCTCAACTCTCTCTATTTAGGAGCTTTTAACGGTTTTGTCCATTTGTTATAGAAAGTTGTTACTTTGCCATCGAAATAATCTACGAAGCTTATACTCGTAAAATTTGACATAGAAGAACAATAAAAAGTGTACACCGACCAACATTGATGGTCCGAAGTTGCTCAACTCTCTCTATTTAGAAGCCTTTAACGGTTTTGTCCATTTGTCATAGAAAGTTGGTGTTTTGGCATCAAAATAATCTCGGAATCATACACTCGTTAAATTTATCGTAGAAGAATAATAAAAAGTGTACACCGGGCATTTTTGATGGGCTGAAGTTGCTCAACTCTCTATGTGGAAGGGCTTTTAACGATTTTGTCCATTTCTCATAGAAAGTTGGTGTTTTGGCATCGAAATAATCTCGGAAGCTTATGCTCGTAAAAGTTGACATAGAAGAACAATAAAAAGGGTACACCGAGCAACTTTGATATTCCGACGTTGCTCAACTCTCTGTATTGTGTTGCTTTTAACGGTTATGTCCATTCGTAATTGAAAGTTGTTGTTTTGACATCGAAATAATCTAGGATGCTTATACTCGTAAAATTTGACATAGAAGAACAATAAAAAGTGTACACCGAGCAACTTTGAAGGTCCGAAGTTGCTCAACTCTCTCTATTTAGAAGCTTTTAACGGTTTTGTCCATTTGTCATAGAAAGTTGGTGTTTTGGCATCAAAATAATCTCGGAATCATACACTCGTTAAATTTATCGTAGAAGAATAATAAAAAGTGTACACCGGGCATTTTTGATGGGCCGAAGTTGCTCAACTCTCTATGTGGAAGGGCTTTTAACGATTTTGTCCATTTCTCATAGAAAGTTGGTGTTTTGGCATCGAAATAATCTCGGAAGCTTATGCTCGTAAAAGTTGACATAGAAGAACAATAAAAAGGGTACACCGAGCAACTTTGATATTCCGACGTTGCTCAACTCTCTGTATTGTGTTGCTTTTAACGGTTATGTCCATTCGTAATTGAAAGTTGTTGTTTTGACATCGAAATAATCTAGGATGCTTATACTCGTAAAATTTGACATAGAAGAACAATAAAAAGTGTACACCGAGCAACTTTGAAGGTCCGAAGTTGCTCAACTCTCTCTATTTAGAAGCTTTTAACGGTTTTGTCTATTTGTCATAGAAAGTTGGTGTTTTGGCATCGAAATAATCTCGGAAGCTTATACTCGTTAAATTTATCATAGAAGAACAATAAAAAGTGTACCCCGGGCATTTTTGATGGGCCGAAGTTGCTCAACTCTCTATGTGGAAGAGCTTTTAACGATTTTGTCCATTTCTCATAGAAAGTTGGTGTTTTGGCATCAAAATAATCTCGGATGCTTATACTCGTAAAATTTGACAAAGAAGAACAATAAAAAGTGTACACGGAGCAACTTTGATGGTCCGAAGTTGCTCAACTCTCTTTATGGTGGAGCTTTTAACGGTTTTGTCCATTCGTAATTGAAAGTTGTTGTTTTGACATCGAAATAATCTAGGATGCTTATACTCGTAAAATTTGACATAGAAGAACAATAAAAAGGGTACACCGAGCAACTTTGATATTCCGACGTTGCTCAACTCTCTTTATGGAGGTGCTTTTAACGGTTTTGTCCATTTGTCATAGAAAGTTGATGTTTTGGCATCGAAATAATCTCGAAAGCTTATACTCGTTAAATTTGTCATAGAAGAACAATAAAAAGAGTACACCGAGCAACTTTGATGGTCCGAAGTTGCTCAACTCTCTCTATTTAGGAGCTTTTAACGGTTTTGTCCATTTGTTATAGAAAGTTGTTACTTTGCCATCGAAATAATCTACGAAGCTTATACTCGTAAAATTTGACATAGAAGAACAATAAAAAGTGTACACCGAGCAACATTGATGGTCCGAAGTTGCTCAACTCTCTCTATTTAGAAGCTTTTAACGGTTTTGTCCATTTGTCATAGAAAGTTGGTGTTTTGGCATCAAAATAATCTCGGAATCATACACTCGTTAAATTTATCGTAGAAGAATAATAAAAAGTGTACACCGGGCATTTTTGATGGGCCGAAGTTGCTCAACTCTCTATGTGGAAGGGCTTTTAACGATTTTGTCCATTTCTCATAGAAAGTTGGTGTTTTGGCATCGAAATAATCTCGGAAGCTTATGCTCGTAAAAGTTGACATAGAAGAACAATAAAAAGGGTACACCGAGCAACTTTGATATTCCGACGTTGCTCAACTCTCTGTATTGTGTTGCTTTTAACGGTTATGTCCATTCGTAATTGAAAGTTGTTGTTTTGACATCGAAATAATCTAGGATGCTTATACTCGTAAAATTTGACATAGAAGAACAATAAAAAGTGTACACCGAGCAACTTTGAAGGTCCGAAGTTGCTCAACTCTCTCTATTTAGAAGCTTTTAACGGTTTTGTCCATTTGTCATAGAAAGTTGGTGTTTTGGCATCGAAATAATCTCGGAAGCTTATACTCGTTAAATTTATCATAGAAGAACAATAAAAAGTGTACACCGGGCATTTTTGATGGGCCGAAGTTGCTCAACTCTCTCTGTGGAAGAGCTTTTAACGATTTTGTCCATTTCTCATAGAAAGTTGGTGTTTTGGCATCAAAATAATCTCGGATGCTTATACTCGTAAAATTTGACATAGAAGAACAATAAAAAGTGTACACGGAGCAACTTTGATGGTCCGAAGTTGCTCAACTCTCTTTATGGTGGAGCTTTTAACGGTTTTGTCCATTTGTGATAGAAAGTTGGTCTTTTGGTATCGAAATAATCTCGGAAGCTTATATTCGTAAAATTTAACATAGAAGAACAATAAAAAGGGTACACCGAGCAACTTTGATATTCCGACGTTGCTCAACTCTCTTTATGGAGGTGCTTTTAACGGTTTTGTCCATTTGTCATAGAAAGTTGATGTTTTGGCATCGAAATAATCTCGAAAGCTTATACTCGTTAAATTTGTCATAGAAGAACAATAAAAAGAGTACACCGAGCAACTTTGATGGTCCGAAGTTGCTCAACTCTCTCTATTTAGGAGCTTTTAACGGTTTTGTCCATTTGTTATAGAAAGTTGTTACTTTGCCATCGAAATAATCTACGAAGCTTATACTCGTAAAATTTGACATAGAAGAACAATAAAAAGTGTACACCGAGCAACATTGATGGTACGAAGTTGCTCAACTCTCTCTATTTAGAAGCTTTTAACGGTTTTGTCCATTTGTCATAGAAAGTTGGTGTTTTGGCATCAAAATAATCTCGGAATCATACACTCGTTAAATTTATCGTAGAAGAATAATAAAAAGTGTACACCGGGCATTTTTGATGGGCCGAAGTTGCTCAACTCTCTATGTGGAAGGGCTTTTAACGATTTTGTCCATTTCTCATAGAAAGTTGGTGTTTTGGCATCGAAATAATCTCGGAAGCTTATGCTCGTAAAAGTTGACATAGAAGAACAATAAAAAGGGTACACCGAGCAACTTTGATATTCCGACGTTGCTCAACTCTCTGTATTGTGTTGCTTTTAACGGTTATGTCCATTCGTAATTGAAAGTTGTTGTTTTGACATCGAAATAATCTAGGATGCTTATACTCGTAAAATTTGACATAGAAGAACAATAAAAAGTGTACACCGAGCAACTTTGAAGGTCCGAAGTTGCTCAACTCTCTCTATTTAGAAGCTTTTAACGGTTTTGTCCATTTGTCATAGAAAGTTGGTGTTTTGGCATCGAAATAATCTCGGAAGCTTATACTCGTTAAATTTATCATAGAAGAACAATAAAAAGTGTAGACCGGGCATTTTTGATGGGCCGAAGTTGCTCAACTCTCTCTGTGGAAGAGCTTTTAACGATTTTGTCCATTTCTCATAGAAAGTTGGTGTTTTGGCATCAAAATAATCTCGGATGCTTATACTCGTAAAATTTGACATAGAAGAACAATAAAAAGTGTACACGGAGCAACTTTGATGGTCCGAAGTTGCTCAACTCTCTTTATGGTGGAGCTTTTAACGGTTTTGTCCATTTGTGATAGAAAGTTGGTCTTTTGGTATCGAAATAATCTCGGAAGCTTATATTCGTAAAATTTAACATAGAAGAACAATAAAAAGGGTACACCGAGCAACTTTGATATTCCGACGTTGCTCAACTCTCTTTATGGAGGTGCTTTTAACGGTTTTGTCCATTTGTCATAGAAAGTTGATGTTTTGGCATCGAAATAATCTCGAAAGCTTATACTCGTTAAATTTGTCATAGAAGAACAATAAAAAGAGTACACCGAGCAACTTTGATGGTCCGAAGTTGCTCAACTCTCTCTATTTAGGAGCTTTTAACGGTTTTGTCCATTTGTTATAGAAAGTTGTTACTTTGCCATCGAAATAATCTACGAAGCTTATACTCGTAAAATTTGACATAGAAGAACAATAAAAAGTGTACACCGAGCAACATTGATGGTCCGAAGTTGCTCAACTCTCTCTATTTAGAAGCTTTTAACGGTTTTGTCCATTTGTCATAGAAAGTTGGTGTTTTGGCATCAAAATAATCTCGGAATCATACACTCGTTAAATTTATCGTAGAAGAATAATAAAAAGTGTACACCGGGCATTTTTGATGGGCCGAAGTTGCTCAACTCTCTATGTGGAAGGGCTTTTAACGATTTTGTCCATTTCTCATAGAAAGTTGGTGTTTTGGCATCGAAATAATCTCGGAAGCTTATGCTCGTAAAAGTTGACATAGAAGAACAATAAAAAGGGTACACCGAGCAACTTTGATATTCCGACGTTGCTCAACTCTCTGTATTGTGTTGCTTTTAACGGTTATGTCCATTCGTAATTGAAAGTTGTTGTTTTGACATCGAAATAATCTAGGATGCTTATACTCGTAAAATTTGACATAGAAGAACAATAAAAAGTGTACACCGAGCAACTTTGAAGGTCCGAAGTTGCTCAACTCTCTCTATTTAGAAGCTTTTAACGGTTTTGTCCATTTGTCATAGAAAGTTGGTGTTTTGGCATCGAAATAATCTCGGAAGCTTATACTCGTTAAATTTATCATAGAAGAAAAATAAAAAGTGTACACCGGGCATTTTTGATGGGCCGAAGTTGCTCAACTCTCTCTGTGGAAGAGCTTTTAACGATTTTGTCCATTTCTCATAGAAAGTTGGTGTTTTGGCATCAAAATAATCTCGGATGCTTATACTCGTAAAATTTGACATAGAAGAACAATAAAAAGTGTACACTGTGCAACTTTGATGGTCCGAAGTTGCTCAACTCTCTTTATGGTGGAGCTTTTAACGGTTTTGTCCATTTGTGATAGAAAGTTGGTCTTTTGGTATCGAAATAATCTCGGAAGCTTATATTCGTAAAATTTAACATAGAAGAACAATAAAAAGGGTACACCGAGCAACTTTGATATTCCGACGTTGCTCAACTCTCTTTATGGAGGTGCTTTTAACGGTTTTGTCCATTTGTCATAGAAAGTTGACGTTTTGGCATCGAAATAATCTCGAAAGCTTATACTCGTTAAATTTGTCATAGAAGAACAATAAAAAGAGTACTCCGAGCAACTTTGATATTCCGACGTTGCTCAACTCTCTGTATAGTGTTACTTTTAACGGTTATGTCCATTAATAATTGAAAGTTGTTGTTTTGACATCGAAATAATCTAGGATGCTTATACTCGTAAAATTGGACAAAGAAGAACAATGAAAAGTGTACACCGAGCATGTTTGATGGTGCGAAGTTGCTCAACTCTCTCTCTGGAGGAGTTTTTAACGATTTTGTCCATTTCTCATAGAAAGTTGGTGTTTTGGCATCGAAATAATCTCGGAAGCTTATACTCGTTAAATTTGTCATAGAAGAACAATAAAAAGAGTACTCCGAGCAACTTTGATGATCCGAAGTTGCTCAACTCTCTCTATGTAGGAGCTTTTAACGTTTTTGTTTATTTGTCATAGAAAGTTGGTGTTTTGGCATCGAATTAATCTCGGAAGCTTATACTCCAAGAATTTAACATAGAAGAATAATAAAAAGTGTACACCGAGCAACTTTGATGGTCTGAAGTTACTCAACTCTTCTCTATGAAAAAGTTTTTAATGGTTTTGTCTATTTGTAATGGAAAGTTGTTGTTTTTGGCATCGAAATAATCTACGAAGCTTATACTCGTAAAATGGGGCACAGAAGAACAATAAAAAGTGTACACTGAGCAACTTTAATGGTCCGAAGTTGCTCAACTCTCTCTATTGAGGGGCTTTTAACAGTTTTGTCCATTTGTAATAGAAAGTTGGTGTTTTGGCATCGAAATAATCTCGGAAGCTTATACTCGTTAAATTTGTCATAGAAGAACAATAAAAAGAGTACTCCGAGCAACTTTGATGGTCCGAAGTTGCTCAACTCTCTCTATGGAGGAGCTTTTAATGTTTTTGTTCATTTGTCATAGAAAGTTGGTGTTTTGGCATCGAAATAATCTGTGGAAGCTTATACTCGAAGAATTTAACATAGAATAACAATAAAAAGTGTACACCGAGCAACTTTGATGGTCCGAAGTTACTCAACTCTCTCTATGAAGAAGTTTTTAATGGTTTTGTCCATTTGTAATGGAAAGTTGTTGTTTTTGGCTTCGAAATAATCTACGAAGCTTATACTCGTAAAATTGGGCATAGAAGAACAATAAAAAGTGTACACTGAGCAACTTTGATGGTCCAAAGTTGCTCAACTCTCTCTATCGAGGAGCTTTTATCGGTTTTGCCCATTTGTAATAGAAATTTGTTGTTTTGGCATCGAAATAATCTAGCAAGCTTATACTCGTAAAATTGGACATAGAAAAACAATAAAAAGTGTACACCGGGCAACTTTGATGGTCCGAAGTTGCTCAACTCTCGCTATAGAGGAGCTTCTAAAGGTTTTGTCCACTTCTCATAGAAAGTTGGTGTTTCGGCATCGAAATATTCTGGGAAGCTTATACTCGTAAAATTGGACATAGAAGAACAATAAAAAGTGTACAACGAGCAACTTTGATAGTCCAAAGTTGCTCAACTCTCTCTATGGTGGAGCTTTTAACGATTTTGTCCATTTGTAACTGAAAGTTGTTGTTTTGGCATCGAAATAATCTACGAAGCTTATACTCGTAACATTGGACATAGAAGAACAATAAAAAGTGTACACCGAGCAACTTCGATGGTCCGAAGTTGCTCAACTCTCTCTATGGAGGAGCTTTTAACGGTTTTGTCCATTTGTAATAGAAAAGTGGTGTTTTGGCATCGAAATAATCTCGGATGCTTATACTCGTAAAATTTGACATAGAAGAACAATAAAAAGTGTACGCGGAGCAACTTTGATGGTCCGAAGTTGTTCAACTCTCTTTGTGGAGGTGCTTTTAACGGTTTTGTCCATTTGTCATAGAAAGTTGGTGTTTTGGCATCAAAATAATCTCGGAAGCTTATACTCATAAAATTTGACATAGTAGAACAATAAAAAGTGTACACCGAGCAACTTTGATGGTCCGAAGTTGCTCAACTCTCACTATTTAGAAGCTTTTAACGGTTTTGTCAATTTGTCATAGAAAGTTGGTGTTTTGGCATCGAAATAATCTTGGAAGCTTATACTCGTTAAATTTATCATAGAAAAACAATAAAAAGTGTACACCGGGCATTTTTGATGGGCCGAAGTTGCTCAACTCTCTCTGTGGAAGAGCTTTTAACGATTTTGTCCATTTCTCATAGAAAGTTGGTGTTTTGGCATCAAAATAATCTCGGATGCTTATACTCGTAAAATTTGACATAGAAGAACAATAAAAAGTGTACACGGAGCAACTTTGATGGTCCGAAGTTGCTCAACTCTCTTTATGGTGAAGCTTTTAACGGTTTTGTCCATTTGTGATAGAAAGTTGGTCTTTTGGTATCGAAATAATCTCGGAAGCTTATATTCGTAAAATTTAACATAGAAGAACAATAAAAAGGGTACACCGAGCAACTTTGATATTCCGACGTTGCTCAACTCTCTTTATGGAGGTGCTTTTAACGGTTTTGTCCATTTGTCATAGAAAGTTGATGTTTTGGCATCGAAATAATCTCGAAAGCTTATACTCGTTAAATTTGTCATAGAAGAACAATAAAAAGAGTACACCGAGCAACTTTGATGGTCCGAAGTTGCTCAACTCTCTCTATTTAGGAGCTTTTAACGGTTTTGTCCATTTGTTATAGAAAGTTGTTACTTTGCCATCGAAATAATCTACGAAGCTTATACTCGTAAAATTTGACATAGAAGAACAATAAAAAGTGTACACCGAGCAACATTGATGGTCCGAAGTTGCTCAACTCTCTCTATTTAGAAGCTTTTAACGGTTTTGTCCATTTGTCATAGAAAGTTGGTGTTTTGGCATCAAAATAATCTCGGAATCATACACTCGTTAAATTTATCGTAGAAGAATAATAAAAAGTGTACACCGGGCATTTTTGATGGGCCGAAGTTGCTCAACTCTCTATGTGGAAGAGCTTTTAACGATTTTGTCCATTTCTCATAGAAAGTTGGTGTTTTGGCATCGAAATAATCTCGGAAGCTTATGCTCGTAAAAGTTGACATAGAAGAACAATAAAAAGGGTACACCGAGCAACTTTGATATTCCGACGTTGCTCAACTCTCTGTATTGTGTTGCTTTTAACGGTTATGTCCATTCGTAATTGAAAGTTGTTGTTTTGACATCGAAATAATCTAGGATGCTTATACTCGTAAAATTTGACATAGAAGAACAATAAAAAGTGTACACCGAGCAATTTTGAAGGTCCGAAGTTGCTCAACTCTCTCTATTTAGAAGCTTTTAACGGTTTTGTCCATTTGTCATAGAAAGTTGGTGTTTTGGCATCGAAATAATCTCGGAAGCTTATACTCGTTAAATTTATCATAGAAGAACAATAAAAAGTGTACACGGGGCATTTTTGATGGGCCGAAGTTGCTCAACTCTCTCTGTGGAAGAGCTTTTAACGATTTTGTCCATTTCTCATAGAAAGTTGGTGTTTTGGCATCAAAATAATCTCGGATGCTTATACTCGTAAAATTTGACATAGAAGAACAATAAAAAGTGTACACGGAGCAACTTTGATGGTCCGAAGTTGCTCAACTCTCTTTATGGTGGAGCTTTTAACGGTTTTGTCCATTTGTGATAGAAAGTTGGTCTTTTGGTATCGAAATAATCTCGGAAGCTTATATTCGTAAAAATTAACATAGAAGAACAATAAAAAGGGTACATCGAGCAACTTTGATATTCCGACGTTGCTCAACTCTCTTTATGGAGGTGCTTTTAACGGTTTTGTCCATTTGTCATAGAAAGTTGATGTTTTGGCATCGAAATAATCTCGAAAGCTTATACTCGTTAAATTTGTCATAGAAGAACAATAAAAAGAGTAAACCGAGCAACTTTGATGGTCCGAAGTTGCTCAACTCTCTCTATTTAGGAGCTTTTAACGGTTTTGTCCATTTGTTATAGAAAGTTGTTACTTTGCCATCGAAATAATCTACGAAGCTTATACTCGTAAAATTTGACATAGAAGAACAATAAAAAGTGTACACCGAGCAACATTGATGGTCCGAAGTTGCTCAACTCTCTCTATTTAGAAGCTTTTAACGGTTTTGTCCATTTGTCATAGAAAGTTGGTGTTTTGGCATCAAAATAATCTCGGAATCATACACTCGTTAAATTTATCGTAGAAGAATAATAAAAAGTGTACACCGGACATTTTTGATGGGCCGAAGTTGCTCAACTCTCTATGTGGAAGGGCTTTTAACGATTTTGTCCATTTCTCATAGAAAGTTGGTGTTTTGGCATCGAAATAATCTCGGAAGCTTATGCTCGTAAAAGTTGACATAGAAGAACAATAAAAAGGGTACACCGAGCAACTTTGATATTCCGACGTTGCTCAACTCTCTGTATTGTGTTGCTTTTAACGGTTATATCCATTCGTAATTGAAAGTTGTTGTTTTGACATCGAAATAATCTAGGATGCTTATACTCGTAAATTTTGACATAGAAGAACAATAAAAAGGGTACACCGAGCAACTTTGATATTCCGACGTTGCTCAACTCTCTTTATGGAGGTGCTTTTAACGGTTTTGTCCATTTGTCATAGAAAGTTGATGTTTTGGCATCGAAATAATCTCGAAAGCTTATACTCGTTAAATTTGTCATAGAAGAACAATAAAAAGAGTACACCGAGCAACTTTGATGGTCCGAAGTTGCTCAACTCTCTCTATTTAGGAGCTTTTAACGGTTTTGTCCATTTGTTATAGAAAGTTGTTACTTTGCCATCGAAATAATCTACGAAGCTTATACTCGTAAAATTTGACATAGAAGAACAATAAAAAGTGTACACCGAGCAACATTGATGGTCCGAAGTTGCTCAACTCTCTCTATTTAGAAGCTTTTAACGGTTTTGTCCATTTGTCATAGAAAGTTGGTGTTTTGGCATCAAAATAATCTCGGAATCATACACTCGTTAAATTTATCGTAGAAGAATAATAAAAAGTGTACACCGGGCATTTTTGATGGGCCGAAGTTGCTCAACTCTCTATGTGGAAGGGCTTTTAACGATTTTGTCCATTTCTCATAGAAAGTTGGTGTTTTGGCATCGAAATAATCTCGGAAGCTTATGCTCGTAAAAGTTGACATAGAAGAACAATAAAAAGGGTACACCGAGCAACTTTGATATTCCGACGTTGCTCAACTCTCTGTATTGTGTTGCTTTTAACGGTTATGTCCATTCGTAATTGAAAGTTGTTGTTTTGACATAGAAATAATCTAGGATGCTTATACTCGTAAAATTTGACATAGAAGAACAATAAAAAGTGTACACCGAGCAACTTTGAAGGTCCGAAGTTGCTCAACTCTCTCTATTTAGAAGCTTTTAACGGTTTTGTCCATTTGTCATAGAAAGTTGGTGTTTTGGCATCGAAATAATCTCGGAAGCTTATACTCGTTAAATTTATCATAGAAGAACAATAAAAAGTGTACACCGGGCATTTTTGATGGGCCGAAGTTGCTCAACTCTCTCTGTGGAAGAGCTTTTAACGATTTTGTCCATTTCTCATAGAAAGTTGGTGTTTTGGCATCAAAATAATCTCGGATGCTTATACTCGTAAAATTTGACATAGAAGAACAATAAAAAGTGTACACAGAGCAACTTTGATGGTCCGAAGTTGCTCAACTCTCTTTATGGTGGAGCTTTTAACGGTTTTGTCCATTTGTGATAGAAAGTTGGTCTTTTGGTATCGAAATAATCTCGGAAGCTTATATTCGTAAAATTTAACATAGAAGAACAATAAAAAGGGTACACCGAGCAACTTTGATATTCCGACGTTGCTCAACTCTCTTTATGGAGGTGCTTTTAACGGTTTTGTCCATTTGTCATAGAAAGTTGATGTTTTGGCATCGAAATAATCTCGAAAGCTTATACTCGTTAAATTTGTCATAGAAGAACAATAAAAAGAGTACACCGAGCAACTTTGATGGTCCGAAGTTGCTCAACTCTCTCTATTTAGGAGCTTTTAACGGTTTTGTCCATTTGTTATAGAAAGTTGTTACTTTGCCATCGAAATAATCTACGAAGCTTATACTCGTAAAATTTGACATAGAAGAACAATAAAAAGTGTACACCGAGCAACATTGATGGTCCGAAGTTGCTCAACTCTCTCTATTTAGAAGCTTTTAACGGTTTTGTCCATTTGTCATAGAAAGTTGGTGTTTTGGCATCAAAATAATCTCGGAATCATACACTCGTTAAATTTATCGTAGAAGAATAATAAAAAGTGTACACCGGGCATTTTTGATGGGCCGAAGTTGCTCAACTCTCTATGTGGAAGGGCTTTTAACGATTTTGTCCATTTCTCATAGAAAGTTGGTGTTTTGGCATCGAAATAATCTCGGAAGCTTATGCTCGTAAAAGTTGACATAGAAGAACAATAAAAAGGGTACACCGAGCAACTTTGATATTCCGACGTTGCTCAACTCTCTGTATTGTGTTGCTTTTAACGGTTATGTCCATTCGTAATTGAAAGTTGTTGTTTTGACATCGAAATAATCTAGGATGCTTATACTCGTAAAATTTGACATAGAAGAACAATAAAAAGTGTACACCGAGAAACTTTGAAGGTCCGAAGTTGCTCAACTCTCTCTATTTAGAAGCTTTTAACGGTTTTGTCCATTTGTCATAGAAAGTTGGTGTTTTGGCATCGAAATAATGTCGGAAGCTTATACTCGTTAAATTTATCATAGAAGAACAATAAAAAGTGTACACGGGGCATTTTTGAAGGGCCGAAGTTGCTCAACTCTCTCTGTGGAAGAGCTTTTAACGATTTTGTCCATTTCTCATAGAAAGTTGGTGTTTTGGCATCAAAATAATCTCGGATGCTTATACTCGTAAAATTTGACATAGAAGAACAATAAAAAGTGTACACGGAGCAACTTTGATGGTCCGAAGTTG
The DNA here is from genome assembly GCA_963580455.1 of Euonymus europaeus. NCBI lineage: Eukaryota > Viridiplantae > Streptophyta > Magnoliopsida > Celastrales > Celastraceae > Euonymus > Euonymus europaeus. The sequence goes on from OY756965.1 coordinate 8,420,661, forward strand.
CTCAACTCTCTTTATGGTGGAGCTTTTAACGGTTTTGTCCATTTGTGATAGAAAGTTGGTCTTTTGGTATCGAAATAATCTCGGAAGCTTATATTCGTAAAATTTAACATAGAAGAACAATAAAAAGGGTACACCGAGCAACTTTGATATTCCGACGTTGCTCAACTCTCTTTATGGAGGTGCTTTTAACGGTTTTGTCCATTTGTCATAGAAAGTTGATGTTTTGGCATCGAAATAATCTCGAAAGCTTATACTCGTTAAATTTGTCATAGAAGAACAATAAAAAGAGTACTCCGAGCAACTTTGATATTCCGACGTTGCTCAACTCTCTGTATAGTGTTGCTTTTAACGGTTATGTCCATTCATAATTGAAAGTTGTTGTTTTGACATCGAAATAATCTAGGATGCTTATACTCGTAAAATTGGACATAGAAGAACAATGAAAAGTGTACACCGAGCATGTTTGATGGTGCGAAGTTGCTCAACTCTCTCTCTGGAGGAGTTTTTAACGATTTTGTCCATTTCTCATAGAAAGTTGGTGTTTTGGCATCGAAATAATCTCGGAAGCTTATACTCGTTAAATTTGTCATAGAAGAACAATAAAAAGAGTACTCCGAGCAACTTTGATGATCCGAAGTTGCTCAACTCTCTCTATGTAGGAGCTTTTAACGTTTTTGTTTATTTGTCATAGAAAGTTGGTGTTTTGGCATCGAATTAATCTCGGAAGCTTATACTCCAAGAATTTAACATAGAAGAATAATAAAAAGTGTACACCGAGCAACTTTGATGGTCTGAAGTTACTCAACTCTTCTCTATGAAAAAGTTTTTAATGGTTTTGTCTATTTGTAATGGAAAGTTGTTGTTTTTGGCATCGAAATAATCTACGAAGCTTATACTCGTAAAATGGGGCACAGAAGAACAATAAAAAGTGTACACTGAGCAACTTTAATGGTCCGAAGTTGCTCAACTCTCTCTATTGAGGGGCTTTTAACAGTTTTGTCCATTTGTAATAGAAAGTTGGTGTTTTGGCATCGAAATAATCTCGGAAGCTTATACTCGTTAAATTTGTCATAGAAGAACAATAAAAAGAGTACTCCGAGCAACTTTGATGGTCCGAAGTTGCTCAACTCTCTCTATGGAGGAGCTTTTAATGTTTTTGTTCATTTGTCATAGAAAGTTGGTGTTTTGGCATCGAAATAATCTGTGGAAGCTTATACTCGAAGAATTTAACATAGAATAACAATAAAAAGTGTACACCGAGCAACTTTGATGGTCCGAAGTTACTCAACTCTCTCTATGAAGAAGTTTTTAATGGTTTTGTCCATTTGTAATGGAAAGTTGTTGTTTTTGGCTTCGAAATAATCTACGAAGCTTATACTCGTAAAATTGGGCATAGAAGAACAATAAAAAGTGTACACTGAGCAACTTTGATGGTCCGAAGTTGCTCAACTCTCTCTATCGAGGAGCTTTTATCGGTTTTGCCCATTTGTAATAGAAATTTGTTGTTTTGGCATCGAAATAATCTAGCAAGCTTATACTCGTAAAATTGGACATAGAAAAACAATAAAAAGTGTACACCGGGCAACTTTGATGGTCCGAAGTTGCTCAACTCTCGCTATAGAGGAGCTTCTAAAGGTTTTGTCCACTTATCATAGAAAGTTGGTGTTTTGGCATCGAAATATTCTGGGAAGCTTATACTCGTAAAATTGGACATAGAAGAACAATAAAAAGTGTACAACGAGCAACTTTGATAGTCCAAAGTTGCTCAACTCTCTCTATGGTGGAGCTTTTAACGATTTTGTCCATTTGTAACTGAAAGTTGTTGTTTTGGCATCGAAATAATCTACGAAGCTTATACTCGTAACATTGGACATAGAAGAACAATAAAAAGTGTACACCGAGCAACTTCGATGGTCCGAAGTTGCTCAACTCTCTCTATGGAGGTGCTTTTAACGGTTTTGTCCATTTGTAATAGAAAGTTGTTGTTTTGGCATCGAAAAAATCTCGGAATCTTATACTCGTAAATTTTTACATAGAAGAACAATAAAAAGTGTATACCGAGCAACTTTGATGGTCCGAAGTTGCTCAACTCTCTCTATTTAGGAGCTTTTAACGATTTTGTCCATTTGTAATAGAAAGTTGTTGTTTTGGCATCGAAATAATCTACGAAGCTTATACTCCTAAAATTCGACATAGAAGAACAATAAAAAGTGTACACCGAGCAACTTTGATGGTCCGAACTTGCTCAAGTCTCTCTATTTGGAGGCTTTTAACGGTTTTGTCCATTTATCATTTAGATGGTGTTTTGGCATCGAAAAAATCTCGGAATCTTATACTCTTAAAATTTGACATAGAAGAACAATAAAAAGTGTATACCGAGCAACTTTGATCGTCCGAAGTTGCTCAAGTCTCTCTATTTAGGAGCTTTTAACGGTTTTGTCCATTTGTAATAGAAAGTTGTTGTTTTGGCATCGAAATAATCTACGAAGCTTATACTCGTTAAATTTATCGTAGAAGAACAATAAAAAGTGTACACCGAGCATTTTTTATGGACCGGAGTTGCTCAACTCTCTTTGTGGAAGAGCTTTTAACGATTTTGTTCATTTCTCATAGAGAGTTGGTGTTTTGGCATCGAAATAATCTCGGATGCTTATACTCGTAAAATTTGACATAGAAGAACAATAAAAAGTGTACGCGGAGCAACTTTGATGGTCCGAAGTTGTTCAACTCTCTTTATGGAGGTGCTTTTAACGGTTTTGTCCATTTCTCATAGAAAGTTACTGTTTTGGCATCGAAATAATCTCGGAAGCTTATACTCGTTAAATTTGTCATAGAAGAACAATAAAAAGAGTACACTGAGCAACTTTGGTGGTCCGAAGTTGCTCAACTCTCGCTATAGAGGAGCTTCTAAAGGTTTTGTCCACTTATCATAGAAAGTTGGTGTTTTGGCATCGAAATAATCTCGGAAGCTTATACTCGTAAAATTGGACATAGAAGAACAATAAAAAGTGTACACCGAGCAACTTTGATAGTCCAAAGTTGCTCAACTCTCTCTATGGTGCAGCTTTTAACGATTTTGTCCATTTGTAACTGAAAGTTGTTGTTTTGTCATCGAAATAATCTACGAAGCTTATACTCGTAACATTGGACATAGAAGAACAATAAAAAGTGTACACCGAGCAACTTCGATGGTCCGAAGTTGCTCAACTCTCTCTATGGAGGAGCTTTTAACGGTTTTGTCCATTTGTAATAGAAAAGTGGTGTTTTGGCATCGAAATAATCTCGGATGCTTATACTCGTAAAATTTGACATAGAAGAACAATAAAAAGTGTACGCGGAGCAACTTTGATGGTCCGAAGTTGTTCAACTCTCTTTATGGAGGTGCTTTTAACGGTTTTGTCCATTTGTCATAGAAAGTTGGTGTTTTGGCATCAAAATAATCTCGGAAGCTTATACTCATAAAATTTGACATAGTAGAACAATAAAAAGTGTACACCGAGCAACTTTGATGGTCCGAAGTTGCTCAACTCTCACTATTTAGAAGCTTTTAACGGTTTTGTCAATTTGTCATAGAAAGTTGGTGTTTTGGCATCGAAATAATCTTGGAAGCTTATACTCGTTAAATTTATCATAGAAAAACAATAAAAAGTGTACACCGGGCATTTTTGATGGGCCGAAGTTGCTCAACTCTCTCTGTGGAAGAGCTTTTAACGATTTTGTCCATTTCTCATAGAAAGTTGGTGTTTTGGCATCAAAATAATCTCGGATGCTTATACTCGTAAAATTTGACATAGAAGAACAATAAAAAGTGTACACGGAGCAACTTTGATGGTCCGAAGTTGCTCAACTCTCTTTATGGTGAAACTTTTAACGGTTTTGTCCATTTGTGATAGAAAGTTGGTCTTTTGGTATCGAAATAATCTCGGAAGCTTATATTCGTAAAATTTAACATAGAAGAACAATAAAAAGGGTACACCGAGCAACTTTGATATTCCGACGTTGCTCAACTCTCTTTATGGAGGTGCTTTTAACGGTTTTGTCCATTTGTCATAGAAAGTTGATGTTTTGGCATCGAAATAATCTCGAAAGCTTATACTCGTTAAATTTGTCATAGAAGAACAATAAAAAGAGTACACCGAGCAACTTTGATGGTCCGAAGTTGCTCAACTCTCTCTATTTAGGAGCTTTTAACGGTTTTGTCCATTTGTTATAGAAAGTTGTTACTTTGCCATCGAAATAATCTACGAAGCTTATACTCGTAAAATTTGACATAGAAGAACAATAAAAAGTGTACACCGAGCAACATTGGTGGTCCGAAGTTGCTCAACTCTCTCTATTTAGAAGCTTTTAACGGTTTTGTCCATTTGTCATAGAAAGTTGGTGTTTTGGCATCAAAATAATCTCGGAATCATACACTCGTTAAATTTATCGTAGAAGAATAATAAAAAGTGTACACCGGGCATTTTTGATGGGCCGAAGTTGCTCAACTCTCTATGTGGAAGAGCTTTTAACGATTTTGTCCATTTCTCATAGAAAGTTGGTGTTTTGGCATCGAAATAATCTCGGAAGCTTATGCTCGTAAAAGTTGACATAGAAGAACAATAAAAAGGGTACACCGAGCAACTTTGATATTCCGACGTTGCTCAACTCGCTGTATTGTGTTGCTTTTAACGGTTATGTCCATTCGTAATTGAAAGTTGTTGTTTTGACATCGAAATAATCTAGGATGCTTATACTCGTAAAATTTGACATAGAAGAACAATAAAAAGTGTACACCGAGCAACTTTGAAGGTCCGAAGTTGCTCAACTCTCTCTATTTAGAAGCTTTTAACGGTTTTGTCCATTTGTCATAGAAAGTTGGTGTTTTGGCATCGAAATAATCTCGGAAGCTTATACTCGTTAAATTTATCATAGAAGAACAATAAAAAGTGTACACGGGGCATTTTTGATGGGCCGAAGTTGCTCAACTCTCTCTGTGGAAGAGCTTTTAACGATTTTGTCCATTTCTCATAGAAAGTTGGTGTTTTGGCATCAAAATAATCTCGGATGCTTATACTCGTAAAATTTGACATAGAAGAACAATAAAAAGTGTACACGGAGCAACTTTGATGGTCCGAAGTTGCTCAACTCTCTTTATGGTGGAGCTTTTAACGGTTTTGTCCATTTGTGATAGAAAGTTGGTCTTTTGGTATCGAAATAATCTCGGAAGCTTATATTCGTAAAAATTAACATAGAAGAACAATAAAAAGGGTACACCGAGCAACTTTGATATTCCGACGTTGCTCAACTCTCTTTATGGAGGTGCTTTTAACGGTTTTGTCCATTTGTCATAGAAAGTTGATGTTTTGGCATCGAAATAATCTCGAAAGCTTATACTCGTTAAATTTGTCATAGAAGAACAATAAAAAGAGTACACCGAGCAACTTTGATGGTCCGAAGTTGCTCAACTCTCTCTATTTAGGAGCTTTTAACGGTTTTGTCCATTTGTTATAGAAAGTTGTTACTTTGCCATCGAAATAATCTACGAAGCTTATACTCGTAAAATTTGACATAGAAGAACAATAAAAAGTGTACACCGAGCAACATTGATGGTCCGAAGTTGCTCAACTCTCTCTATTTAGAAGCTTTTAACGGTTTTGTCCATTTGTCATAGAAAGTTGGTGTTTTGGCATCAAAATAATCTCGGAATCATACACTCGTTAAATTTATCGTAGAAGAATAATAAAAAGTGTACACCGGGCATTTTTGATGGGCCGAAGTTGCTCAACTCTCTATGTGGAAGGGCTTTTAACGATTTTGTCCATTTCTCATAGAAAGTTGGTGTTTTGGCATCGAAATAATCTCGGAAGCTTATGCTCGTAAAAGTTGACATAGAAGAACAATAAAAAGGGTACACCGAGCAACTTTGATATTCCGACGTTGCTCAACTCTCTGTATTGTGTTGCTTTTAACGGTTATGTCCATTCGTAATTGAAAGTTGTTGTTTTGACATCGAAATAATCTAGGATTCTTATACTCGTAAAATTTGACATAGAAGAACAATAAAAAGTGTACACCGAGCAACTTTGAAGGTCCGAAGTTGCTCAACTCTCTCTATTTAGAAGCTTTTAACGGTTTTGTCCATTTGTCATAGAAAGTTGGTGTTTTGGCATCGAAATAATCTCGGAAGCTTATACTCGTTAAATTTATCATAGAAGAACAATAAAAAGTGTACACCGGGCATTTTTGATGGGCCGAAGTTGCTCAACTCTCTCTGTGGAAGAGCTTTTAACGATTTTGTCCATTTCTCATAGAAAGTTGGTGTTTTGGCATCAAAATAATCTCGGATGCTTATACTCGTAAAATTTGACATAGAAGAACAATAAAAAGTGTACACGGAGCAACTTTGATGGTCCGAAGTTGCTCAACTCTCTTTATGGTGGAGCTTTTAACGGTTTTGTCCATTTGTGATAGAAAGTTGGTCTTTTGGTATCGAAATAATCTCGGAAGCTTATATTCGTAAAATTTAACATAGAAGAACAATAAAAAGGGTACACCGAGCAACTTTGATATTCCGACGTTGCTCAACTCTCTTTATGGAGGTGCTTTTAACGGTTTTGTCCATTTGTCATAGAAAGTTGATGTTTTGGCATCGAAATAATCTCGAAAGCTTATACTCGTTAAATTTGTCATAGAAGAACAATAAAAAGAGTACACCGAGCAACTTTGATGGTCCGAAGTTGCTCAACTCTCTCTATTTATGAGCTTTTAACGGTTTTGTCCATTTGTTATAGAAAGTTGTTACTTTGCCATCGAAATAATCCACGAAGCTTATACTCGTAAAATTTGACATAGAAGAACAATAAAAAGTGTACACCGAGCAACATTGATGGTCCGAAGTTGCTCAACTCTCTCTATTTAGAAGCTTTTAACGGTTTTGTCCATTTGTCATAGAAAGTTGGTGTTTTGGCATCAAAATAATCTCGGAATCATACACTCGTTAAATTTATCGTAGAAGAATAATAAAAAGTGTACACCGGGCATTTTTGATGGGCAGAAGTTGCTCAACTCTCTATGTGGAAGAGCATTTAACGATTTTGTCCATTTCTCATAGAAAGTTGGTGTTTTGGCATCGAAATAATCTCGGATGCTTATGCTCGTAAAATTTGACATAGAAGAACAATAAAAAGGGTACACCGAGCAACTTTGATGGTCCGAAGTTGCTCAACTCTCTCTATTTAGAAGCTTTTAACGGTTTTGTCCATTTGTCATAGAAAGTTGGTGTTTTGGCATCAAAATAATCTCGGAATCATACACTCGTTAAATTTATCGTAGAAGAATAATAAAAAGTGTACACCGGGCATTTTTGATGGGCCGAAGTTGCTCAACTCTCTATGTGGAAGAGCTTTTAACGATTTTGTCCATTTCTCATAGAAAGTTGGTGTTTTGGCATCGAAATAATCTCGGAAGCTTATGCTCGTAAAAGTTGACATAGAAGAACAATAAAAAGGGTACACCGAGCAACTTTGATATTCCGACGTTGCTCAACTCTCTGTATTGTATTGCTTTTAACGGTTATGTCCATTCGTAATTGAAAGTTGTTGTTTTGACATCGAAATAATCTAGGATGCTTATACTCGTAAAATTTGACATAGAAGAACAATAAAAAGTGTACACCGAGCAACTTTTATTCGTAAAATTTAACATAGAAGAACAATAAAAAGGGTACACCGAGCAACTTTGATATTCCGACGTTGCTCAACTCTCTGTATAGTGTTGCTTTTAACGGTTATGCCCATTCATAATTGAAAGTTGTTGTTTTGACATCGAAATAATCTAGGATGCTTATACTCGTAAAATTGGACATAGAAGAACAATAAAAAGTGTACACCGAGCATTTTTGATGGGCCGAAGTTGCTCAACTCTCTCTGTGGAAGAGCTTTTAACGATTTTGTCCATTTGTCATAGAAAGTTGATGTTTTGGCATCGAAATAATCTCGAAAGCTTATACTCGTTAAATTTGTCATAGAAGAACAATAAAAAGAGTACACCGAGCAACTTTGATGGTCCGAAGTTGCTCAACTCTCTCTATTTAGGAGCTTTTAACGGTTTTGTCCATTTGTTTTAGAAAGTTGTTACTTTGCCATCGAAATAATCTACGAAGCTTATACTCGTAAAATTTGACATAGAAGAACAATAAAAAGTGTACACCGAGCAACATTGATGGTCCGAAGTTGCTCAACTCTCTCTATTTAGAAGCTTTTAACGGTTTTGTCCATTTGGCATAGAAAGTTGGTGTTTTGGCATCAAAATAATCTCGGAATCATACACTCGTTAAATTTATCGTAGAAGAATAATAAAAAGTATACACCGGGCATTTTTGATGGGCCGAAGTTGCTCAACTCTCTATGTGGAAGAGCTTTTAACGATTTTGTCCATTTCTCATAGAAAGTTGGTGTTTTGGCATCGAAATAATCTCGGATGCTTATGCTCGTAAAAGTTGACATAGAAGAACAATAAAAAGAGTACACCGAGCAACTTTGATATTCCGACGTTGCTCAACTCTCTGTATTGTGTTGCTTTTAACGGTTATGTCCATTCGTAATTGAAAGTTGTTGTTTTGACATCGAAATAATCTAGGATGCTTATACTCGTAAAATTTGACATAGAAGAACAATAAAAAGTGTACACCGAGCAACTTTGAAGGTCCGAAGTTGCTCAACTCTCTCTATTTAGAAGCTTTTAACGGTTTTGTCCATTTGTCATAGAAAGTTGGTGTTTTGGCATCGAAATAATCTCGGAAGCTTATACTCGTTAAATTTATCATAGAAGAATAATAAAAAGTGTACACCGAGCATTTTTGATGGGCCGAAGTTGCTCAACTCTCTCTGTGGAATAGCTTTTAACGATTTTGTCCATTTCCCATAGAAAGTTGGTGTTTTGGCATCGAAATAATCTCGGATTCTTATACTCGTAAAATTTGACATAGAAGAACAATAAAAAGTGTACACGGAGCAACTTTGATGGTCCGAAGTTGCTCATCTCTCTTTATGGTGGAGCTTTTAACGGTTTTGTCCATTTGTTATAGAAAGTTGGTCTTTTGGTAACGAAATAATCTCGGAAGCTTATATTCGTAAAATTTAACATAGAAGAACAATAAAAAGGGTACACCGAGCAACTTTGATATTCCGACGTTGCTCAACTCTCTGTATAGTGTTGCTTTTAACGGTTATGCCCATTCATAATTGAAAGTTGTTGTTTTGACATCGAAATAATCTAGGATGCTTATACTCGTAAAATTGGACATAGAAGAACAATGAAAAGTGTACACCGAGCATGTTTGATGGTGCGAAGTTGCTCAACTCTCTCTGTGGAGGAGGAGTTTTTAACGATTTTGTCCATTTCTCATAGAAAGTTGGTGTTTTGGCATCGAAATAATCTCGGAATCTTATATTCGTAAAATTTGACATAGAAGAACAATAAAAAATGTACACCGAGCAACTTTGATATTCCGATGTTGCTCTACTCTCTGTATTGTGTTGCTTTTAACGGTTATGTCCATTCGTAATTGAAAGTTGTTGTTTTGACATCGAAATAATCTAAGATGCTTATACTCGTAAAATTAGACATAGAGGAACAATAAAAAGTGTACACCGAGCATGTTTGATGGTCCGAAGTTGCTCAACTCTCTCTATGGAGGAGCTTTTAAGGATTTTGTCCATTTCTCATAGAAAGTTGGTGTTTTGGCATTGAAATAATCTTGGATGCTTATACTCGTAAAATTTGACCTAGAAGAACAATAAAAAGTGTACACGGAGCAAGTTTGATGGTCCGAAGTTGCTCTACTCTCTCTATGAAGAAGTTTCCAATGGTTTTGTCCATTTGTAATGGAAAGTTGTTGTTTTGACATCGAAATAATCTAGGATGCTTATACTCGTAAAATTGGACATAGAAGAACAGTGAAAAGTGTACACCGAGCATGTTTGATGCTCTGAAGTTTCTCAACTCTCTCTGTGGAGGAGTTTTTAACGATTTTGTCCATTTCTCATAGAAAGTTGGTGTTTTGGCATCGAAATAGTCTCGGAAGCTTATACTCGTTAAATTTGTCATAGAAAAACAATAAAAAGAGTACTCCGAGCAACTTTGATGGTCCGAAGTTGCTCAACTCTCTCTATGAAGGAGCTTTTAACGTTTTTGTTCATTTGTCATAGAAAGTTGGTGTTTTGGCATCGAAATAATCTCGGAAGCTTATACTCGAAGAATTTAACATAGAAGAACAATAAAAAGTGTACCCCGAGCAACTTTGATGGTCCGAAGTTACTCAACTCTCTCTATGAAGAAGTTTTTAATGGTTTTGTCCATTTGTAATGGGAAAGTTGTTGTTTTGACATCGAAATAATCTACGAAGCTTATACTCGTAAAATTAGACATAGAAAAACAATAAAAAGTGTACACCGAGCATGTTTGATGGTCCGAAGTTGCTCAACTCTCTCTGTGGAGGAGATTTTAATGATTTTGTCCATTTCTCATAGAAAGTTGGTGTTTTGGCATCTAAATAATCTCGGATGCTTATACTCGTAAAATTTGACATAGAAGAACAATAAAAAGTGTACACGGATCAACTTTGATGGTCCGAAGTTGCTCTACTCTCTCTATGAAGAAGTTTTCAATGGTTTTGTCCATTTGTAATGGAATGTTTTTGTTTTGACATCGAAATAATCTAGGATGCTTATACTCGTAAAATTGGACATAGAAGAACAATGAAAAGTGTACACCGAGCATGTTTGATGGTGCGAAGTTGCTCAACTCTCTCTGTGGAGGAGGAGTTTTTAACGATTTTGTCCATTTCTCATAGAAAGTTGGTGTTTTGGCATCGAAATAGTCTCGGAAGCTTATACTCTTTAAATTTGTCATAGAAGAACAATAAAAAGAGTACTCCGAGCAACTTTGATGGTCCGAAGTTGCTCAACTCTCTCTATGGAGGAGCTTTTAACGTTTTTCTTCATTTGTCATAGAAATTTGGTGTTTGGGCAACGAAATAATCTCGGAAGCTTATACTCGAAGAATTTAACATAGAAGAACAATAAAAAGTTTACACTGAGAAACTTTGATGGTCCGAAGTTACTCAACTCTCTCTATGAAGAAGTTTTTAATGGTTTTGTCCATTTGTAATGGGAAAATTGTTGTTTTGACATCGAAATAATCTACGAAGCTTATACTCTTAAAATTAGACATAGAAAATCAATAAAAAGTGTACACCGAGCATGTTTGATGGTCCGAAGTTGCTCAACTCTCTCTGTGGAGGAGCTTCTAATGATTTTGTCCATTTCTCATAGAAAGTTGGTGTTTTGGCATCTAAATAATCTCGGATGCTTATACTCGTAAAATTTGACATAGAAGAACAATAAAAAGTGTACACGGAGCAACTTTAATGGTCCGAAGTTGCTCTACTCTCTCTATGAAGAAGTTTTCAATGGTTTTTTCCATTTGTAATGGAAAGTTTTTGTTTTGACATCGAAATAATCTAGGATGCTTATACTCGTAAAATTGGACATAGAAGAACAATGAAAAGTGTACACCGAGCATGTTTGATGATGCGAAGTTGCTCAACCCTCTCTGTGGAGGAGTTTTTAACGATTTTGTCCATTTCTCATAGAAAGTTGGTGTTTTGGCATCGAAATAATCTCGGAAGCTTATACTCGTTAAATTTGACATAGAAGAACAATAAAAAGAGTACTCCGAGCAACTTTGATGGTCTGAAGTTGCTCAACTCTCTCTATGGAGGAGCTTTTAACGTTTTTGTCCATTTGTAATAGAAAATTGTTGTTTTGGCATCGCAATAATCTACGAAGCGTATACTCGTAAAATTGGACATATAAGAACAATAAAAACTGTACACCGAGCAACTTTGATGGTCCGAAGTTACTCAACTCTCTCTATGAAAAAGTTTTTAATGGTTTTGTCCATTTGTAATGGAAAGTTGTTGTTTTTGGCATCGAAATAATCTACGAAGCTTATACTCGTAAAATTGGGCATAGAAGAACAATAAAAAGTGTACACTGAGCAACTTTGATGGTCCGAAGTTGCTCAACTCTTTCTATTGAGGAGCTTTTAACGGTTTTGTCCATTTGTAATAGAAAGTTGTTGTTTTGGCATCGAAATAATCTAGAAAGCTTATACTCGTAAAATTGGACATAGAAAAACAATAAAAAGTGTACACCGGGCAACTTTGATGGTCCGAAGTTGCACAACTCTCGCTATAGAGGAGCTTCTAAAGGTTTTGTCCACTTATCACAGAAAGTTGGTGTTTTGGCATCGAAATAATCTCGGAAGCTTATACTCGTAAAATTGGACATAGAAGAACAATAAAAAGTGTACACCGAGCAACTTTGATTGTCCAAAGTTGCTCAACTCTCTCTATGGTGGAGCTTTTAACGGTTTTGTCCATTTGTAACTGAAAGTTGTTGTTTTGGCATCGAAATAATCTACGAAGCTTATACTCGTAACAATGGACATAGAAGAACAATAAAAAGTGTACACCGAGCAACTTCGATAGTCCGAAGTTGCTCAACTCTCTCTTTGGAGGAGCTTTTAACGGTTTTGTCCATTTGTAATAGAAAGTTGTTGTTTTGGCATCGAAATAATCTACGAAGCTTATACTCGTAAAATTGGACATAGAAGAACAATAAAAACTGTACACCGAGCAACTTTGATGTTCCGAAGTTGTTCAACTCTCTCTATTTGGGAGCTTTAAACGGTTTTGTCCATTTGTCATAGAAAGTTGGTGTTTTGGCATCGAAATAATAACGGAAGCTTATACTCGTCAAATTGGAGATAGAAGAACAATAAAAAGTGTACACCGAGCAACTTTGATGGTCCGAAGTTGCTCAACTTTTTATATGCAGGAGCTTTTAACGGTTTTTTCCATTTGTCATAGAAAGTTGTTGTTTTGGCATCGAAAAAATCTCGGAATCTTATACTCGTCAAATTTGACATAGAAGAAAAATAAAAAGTGTATACCGAGCAACTTTGATGGTCCGAAGTCGCTCAACTCTCTCTATTTAGGAGCTTTTAACGGTTTTGTCGATTTGTAATATAAAGTTGTTGTTTTGGCATCGAAATAATCGACGAAGCTTATACTCATAAAATTTGACATAGAAGAACAATAAAAAGTGTACACCGAGCAGCTTTGATGGTCAGAAGTTGCTCAACTCTCTCTATTTGGAGGCTTTTAACGGTTTTGTCCATTTGTCATAGAAAGTTGGTGTTTTGGAATCGAAATAATCTCGGAAGCTTATACTCGTAAAATTGGACATAGAAGAACAATAAAAAATGTACACCGAGCAACTTTGATGGTCCGAAGTTGCTCAACTCTCTCTATGGTGGAGCTTTTAACGGTTTTATTTATTTGTCATAGAAAGTTGGTGTTTTGGCATCAAAATAATCTCCGAAGCTTATACTCGAAGAATTTAACATAGAAGAACAATAAAAAGTGTACACCGAGCATTTTTGATGGGCCGAAATTGCTCAACTCTCTCTGTGGAAGAGCTTTTAATGATTTGTTTCATTTCTCATAGAGAGTTGGTGATTTGGCATCGAAATAATCTCGGATGCTTATACTCGTAAAATTTGACATGGAATAACAATAAAAGGTGTACATGGAGCAACTTTGATGGTCCGAAGTTGCTCAACTCTCTTTATGGAGGTGCTTTTAACGGTTTTGTCCATTTGTCATAGAAAGTTGGTGTTTTGGCATCGAAATAATCTCGGAAGCTTATACTCGTTAAATTTTTCATAGAAGAACAATAAAAAGAGTACACCGAGCAACTTTGATGGTCCGAAGTTACTCAACTCTCTCTATGAAAAAGTTTTTAATGGTTTTGTACTTTTGTAATGGAAAGTTGTTCTTTTTGGCATCGAAATAATCTACGAAGCTTATACTTGTAAAATTGGGCAAAGAAGAACAATAAAAAGTGTACACTGAGCAACTTTGATGGTCCGAAGTTGCTCAACTCTCTCTATTGAGGAGCTTTTAACGGTTTTGTCCATTTGTAATAGAAAGTTGTTGTTTTGGCATCGAAATAATCTAGCAAGCTTATACTCGTAAAATTGGACATAGAAAAATAATAAAAAGTGTACACCGGGCAACTTTGATGGTCCGAAGTTGCTCAACTCTCGCTATAGAAGAGTTTCTAAAGGTTTTGTCCACTTATCATAGAAAGTTGGTGTTTAGGCATCGAAATAATCTCGGAAGCTTATACTCGTAAAATTGGACATAGAAGAACAATAAAAAGTATACACCGAGCAACTTTGATAGTCCCAAGTTGCTCAACTCTCTCTATAATGGAGCTTTTAACGGTTTTGTCCATTTGTAACTGAAAGTTGTTGTTTTGGCATCGAAATAATCTACGAAGCTTATACTCGTAACATTGGACATAGAAGAACAATAAAAAGTGTACACCGAGCAACTTCGATGGTCCGAAGTTGCTCAACTCTCTCTATGGAGGAGCTTTTAACGGGTTTATCCATTTGTAATAGAAAGTTGTTGTTTTGGCATTGAAATAATCTACGAATCTTATACTCGTAAAATTGGACATAGAAGAACAATAAAAACTGTACACCGAGCAACTTTGATGGTCCGAAGTTGCTCAACTCTCTTTATTTGGGAGCTTTTAACGGTTTTGTCCATTTGTCATAGAAAGTTGGTGTTTTGGCATCGAAATAATAACAAAAGCTTATACTCGTCAAATTGGACATAGAAGAACAATAAAAAGTGTACACCGAGCAACTTTGATGGTCCGAAGTTGCTCAACTTTTTATATGGAGGAGCTTTTAACGGTTTTGTCCATTTGTCATAGAAAGTTGGTGTTTTAGCATCGAAAAAATCTCGGAATCTTATACTCGTAAAATTTGACATAGAAGAACAATAAAAAATGTATACCGAGCAACTTTGAAGGTCCGAAGTTGCTCAACTCTCTCTATTTAGAAGCTTTTAACGGTTTTGTCTATTTGTCATAGAAAGTTGGTGTTTTCGCATCGAAATAATCTCGGAAGCTTATACTCGTTAAATTTATCATAGAAGAACAATAAAAAGTGTACACCTAGCATTTTTGATGGGCCGAAGTCGTACAACTCTCATTATGGAGGTGCTTTTAACGGTTTTGTCCATTTGTCATAGAAAGTTGATGTTTTGGCATCGAAATAATCTCGGAAGCTTATACTCGTTAAATTTGTCATAGAAGAACAATAAAAAGAGTACACCGGGCAACTTTGATGGTCCGAAGTTGCTCAACTCTCTCTATTTAGAAGCTTTTAACGATTTTGTTCATTTCTCATAGAGAGTTGGTGTTTTAGCATCGAAAAAATCTCGGAATCTTATACTCGTAAAATTTGACATAGAAGAACAATAAAAAGTGTATACCGAGCAACTTTGAAGGTCCGAAGTTGCTCAACTCTCTCTATTTAGAAGCTTTTAACGATTTTGTTCATTTCTCATAGAGAGTTGGTGTTTTGGCATCGAAATAATCTCGGATGCTTATACTCGTTAAATTTGACATAGAAGAACAATAAAAAGTGTACACGGAGCAACTTTGATGGTCCGAAGTTGCACAACTCTCATTACGGAGGTGCTTTTAACGGTTTTGTCCATTTGTCAGAGAAAGTTGATGTTTTGGCATCAAAATAATCTCGGAAGCTTATACTCGTTAAATTTGTCATAGAAAAACAATAAAAAGTGTACACTGAGCATCTTTGATGGTCCAAAGTTGCTCAACTCTCTCTATTTAGAAGCTTTTAACGGGTTTTTCCATTTATAATAGAAAGTTGTTATTTTGGCATCGAAATAATCTACGAAGCTTAAACTCGAAGAATTTAACATAGAAGAACAATAAAAAGTGTACACCGAGCAACTTTGATGGTCCGAAGTTGCTCAACTCTCTCTATTTGGAGGCTTTTAACGGTTTTGTCAATTTGTCATAGAAAGTAGGTGTTTTGGCATCGAAATAATCTCGGATGCTTAAACTCGTAAAATTTGACATAGAAGAACAATAAAAAGTGTACACCGAGCAACTTTGATGGTCCGAAGTTGCTCAATTCTCTCTATTTGGAGGCTTTTAACGGTTTTGTCCATTTGTCATAGAAAGTTGGTGTTTTGGCATCGAAATAATCTCGGATGCTTATACTCGTAAAATTTTTAATAGAATAACAATAAAAAGTGTACACCAAGCATGTTTGATGGTCCGAAGTTGCTCAACTCCCTCTGTGGAGGAGCTTTTAATGATTTTGTCCATTTCTCATACAAAGTTGGTGTTTTGGAATCGAAATAATCTCGGATGCTTATACTCGTTAAATTTATCATAGAAGAACAATAAAAAGAGTACACCGAGCAACTTTGATGGTCCGAAGTTGCACAACTCTCTCTATGGAGGAGCTTTTAACGGTTTTATTTATTTGTCATAGAAAGTTGGTGTTTTGGCATCGAAATAATCTCGGAAGCTTATACTCGAAGAATTTAACATAGAAGAACAATAAAAAGTGTACACTGAGCAACTTTGATGGTCCGAAGTTGCTCAACTCTCTCTATTTAGGAGCTTTTAACGGTTTTGTCCATTTGTAATAGAAAGTTGTTATTTTGGCATCAAAATAATCTACGAAGCTTAAACTCGTTAAATTTGACATAGAAAAACAATAAAAAGTGTACACCGAGCAACTTTGATGGTCCGAAGTTGCACAACTCTCACTATTTGGAGGCTTTTAACTGTTTTGTCCATTTGTCACAGAAAGTTCGTGTTTTGGCATCGAAATAATCTCGGAAGTTTATACTCGTTAAATTTATCATAGAAGAACAATAAAAAGTGTACACCGAGCATTTTTTATGGGCAGAAGTTGCCCAACTCTCTCTGTGGAAGAGCTTTTAACGATTTTGTTCATTTCTCATAGAGAGTTGGTGTTTTGGTATCAAAATAATCTCGGATGCTTATACTCGTAAAATTTGACATAGAAGAACAATAAAAAGTGTACACGGAGCAACTTTGATGGTCCGAAGTTGTTCAACTCTCATTATGGAGGTGCTTTTAACGGTTTTGTCAATTTTTCATAGAAAGTTACTGTTTTGGCATCGAAATAGTCTCGGAAGCTTATACTCGTTAAATTTATCATAGAAGAACAATAAAAAGAGTACACCGAACAACTTTCATGGTCCGAAGTTGCACAACTCTCTCTATGGAGGAGTTTTAACGGTTTTATTTATTTGTCATAGGAAGTTGGTGTTTTGGCATCCAAATAATCTCGGAAGCTTATACTCGAAGAATTTAACATAGAAGAACAATAAAAAGTGTACACTGAGCAACTTTGATAGTCCGAAGTTTCTCAACTGTCTATATTTAGGAGCTTTTAACGGTTTTGTCCATTTGTAATAGAAAGTTGTTATTTTGGCATCGAAATAATCTACGAAGCTTATACTCATAAAATTTGACACAGAAGAACAATAAAAAGTGTACGCCGAGCAACTTTGAAGGTCCGAAGTTGCTCAACTCTCTTTATTTGGAGGCTTTTAACGGTTTTGTCCATTTGTCATAGAAAGTTGGTGTTTTGGCATCGAAATAATCTCGGAAGCTTATACTCGTTTAATTTATCATAGAAGAATAATAAAAAGTGTACACCGAGCATTTTTTATGGGTCGAAGTTGCTCAACTCTCTCTGTGGAAGAGCTTTTAACGATTTTGTCCATTTCTCATAGAAAGTTGGTGTTTTGGCATCGAAATAATCTCGGATGCTTATACTCGTAAAATTTGACATAGAAGAACAATAGAAAGTGTACACGGAGCAACTTTGATGGTCCGAAGTTGCTCAACTCTCTTTATGGTGGAGCTTTTAACGGTTTTGTCCATTTGTCATAGAAAGTTGGTCTTTTGGCATCGAAATAATCTCGGAAGCATATATTCGTAAAATTTGACATAGAAGAACAATAAAAAGGGTACACCGAGCAACTTTGATATTCCGACGTTGCTCAACTCTCTGAATAGTGTTGCTTTTAACGGTTATGTCCATTCATAATTGAAAGTTGTTGTTTTGAAATCGAAATAATCTTGGATGCTTATACTCGTAAAATTAGACGTAGAAAAAAAATAAAAAGTGTACACCGAGCATGTTTGATGGTCCGAAGTTGCTCAACTCTCGCTGTGGAAGAGCTTTTAATGATTTTGTCCATTTCTCATAGAAAGTTGGTGTTTTGGCATCGAAATAATCTTGGATGCTTATACTCGTTAAATTTGTCGTAGAAGAACAATAAAAAGAGTACACCGAGCAACTTTGATGGTCCGAAGTTGCACAACTCTCTCTATGGAGGAGCTTTTAACGGTTTTATTTATTTGTCATAGAAAGTTGGTGTTTTGGCATCGAAATAATCTCGGAAGCTTATACTCGAAGAATTTAACATAGAAAAACAATAAAAAGTGTACACTGAGCATCTTTGATGGTCCAAAGTTGCTCAACTCTCTCTATTTAGAAGCTTTTAACGGGTTTTTCCATTTGTAATAGAAAGTTGTTATTTTCGCATCGAAATAATCTACGAAGGTTATACTCGTAAAATTTGACATAGAAGAACAATAAAAAGTGTACAACGAGCAACTTTGATGGTTCGAAGTTGCTCAACTCTCTCTATTTGGAGGCTTTTAACGGTTTTGTCAATTTGTCATAGAAAGTAGGTGTTTTGGCATCGAAATAATCTCGGATGCTTATACTCGTAAAATTTGACATAGAAAAATAATAAAAAGTGTACACCGAGCATGTTTGATGGTCCGAAGTTGCTCAACTCTCTCTGTGGAGGAGCTTTTAAGGATTTTGTCCATTTCTCATAGAAAGTTGGTGTTTTGGCATCGAAATAATCTCGGATGCTTATACTCGTTAAATTTGTTATAGAAGAACAATAAAAAGAGTACACCGAGCAACTTTGATGGTCCGAAGTTGCACAACTCTCTCTATGGAGGAGCTTTTAACGGTTTTGTATATTTGTCATAGAAAGTTGGTGTTTTGGCATCGAAATAATCTCGGAAGCTTATACTCGTTAAATTTATCATAGATGAACAATAAAAAGTGTACACTGAGCATTTTTTATGAGCCGAAGTTGTTCAACTCTCTCTATTTAGGAGCTTTTAACGGTTTTGTCCATTTGTTTTAGAAAGTTGTTATTTTGGCATCGAAATAATCTACGAAGCTTATACTCGTAAAGTTTGACATAGAAGAACAATAAAAAGTGTACACCGAGCAACTTTGATGGTCCGAAGTTGCTCAACTCTCTCTATTTAGAAGCTTTTAACGATTTTGTCCGTTTGTCATAGAAAGTTGGTGTTTTGGCATCGAAATAATCTCGGAAGCTTATACTCGTTAAATTTATCATAGAAGAATAATAAAAAGTGTACACCGAGCATTTTTGATGGGCCGAAGTTGCTCAACTCTCTCTGTGGAAGAGCTTTTAACAATTTTGTCCATTTCTCATAGAAAGTTGGTATTTTGGCATCGAAATAATCTCGGATGCTTATACTCGTAAAATTTGACATAGAAGAACAATAAAAAGTGTACACGGAGCAACTTTTATGGTCCGAAGTTGCTCAATTCTCTTTATGGTGGAGCTTTTAACGGTTTTGTCCATTTGTCATAGAAATTGGTTTTTTGGCATCGAAATAATCTCGGAAGCTTATATTCGTAAAATTTGACATAGAAGAACTATAAAAAGGGTACAACGAGCAACTTTGATATTCCGATGTTGCTCAACTGTCTGTATAGTGTTGCTTTTAACGGTTATGTCCATTCATAATTGAAAGTTGTTGTTTTGACATCGAAATAATCTAGGATGCTTATACTCGTAAAATTAGACATAGAAAAACAATAAAAAGTGTACACCGAGCATTTTTTATGGGCAGAAGTTGCTCAACTCTCTCTGTGGAAGAGCTTTTAACGATTTTGTTCATTTCTCATAGAGAGTTGGTGTTTTGGTATCAAAATAATCTCGGATGCTTATACTCGTAAAATTTGACATAGAAGAACAATAAAAAGTGTACACGGAGCAACTTTGATGGTCCGAAGTTGTTCAACTCTCATTATGGAGGTGCTTTTAACGGTTTTGTCCATTTGTCATAGAAAGTTACTGTTTTGGCATCGAAATAGTCTCGGAAGCTTATACTCGTTAAATTTATCATAGAAGAACAATAAAAAGAGTACACCGAACAACTTTCATGGTCCGAAGTTGCACAACTCTCTCTATGGAGGAGTTTTAACGGTTTTATTTATTTGTCATAGGAAGTTGGTGTTTTGGCATCCAAATAATCTCGGAAGCTTATACTCGAAGAATTTAACATAGAAGAACAATAAAAAGTGTACACTGAGCAACTTTGATAGTCCGAAGTTGCTCAACTGTCTCTATTTAGGAGCTTTTAACGGTTTTGTCCATTTGTAATAGAAAGTTGTTATTTTGGCATCGAAATAATCTACGAAGCTTATACTCGTAAAATTTGACATAGAAGAACAATAAAAAGTGTACGCCGAGCAACTTTCAAGGTCCGAAGTTGCTCAACTCTCTTTATTTGGAGGCTTTTAACGGTTTTGTCCATTTGTCATAGAAAGTTGGTGTTTTGGCATCGAAATAATCTCGGAAGCTTATACTCGTTTAATTTATCATAGAAGAATAATAAAAAGTGTACACCAAGCATTTTTGATGGGTCGAGGTTGCTCAACTCTCTCTGTGGAAGAGCTTTTAACGATTTTGTCCATTTCTCATAGAAAGTTGGTGTTTTGGCATCGAAATAATCTCGGATGCTTATACTCGTAAAATTTGACATAGAAGAACAATAGAAACTGTACACGGAGCAACTTTGATGGTCCGAAGTTGCTCAACTCTCTTTATGGTGGAGCTTTTAACGGTTTTGTCCATTTGTCATAGAAAGTTGGTCTTTTGGCATCGAAATAATCTCGGAAGCTTATATTCGTAAAATTTGACATAGAAGAACAATAAAAAGGGTACACCGAGCAACTTTGATATTCCGACGTTGCTCAACTCTCTGAATAGTGTTGCTTTTAACGGTTATGTCCATTCATAATTGAAAGTTGTTGTTTTGAAATCGAAATAATCTTGGATGCTTATACTCGTAAAATTAGACGTAGAAAAAAAATAAAAAGTGTACACCGAGCATGTTTGATGGTCCGAAGTTGCTCAACTCTCTCTGTGGAAGAGCTTTTAATGATTTTGTCAATTTCTCATAGAAAGTTGGTGTTTTGGCATCGAAATAATCTCGGATGCTTATACTCGTTAAATTTGTCGTAGAAGAACAATAAAAAGAGTACACCGAGCAACTTTGATGGTCCGAAGTTGCACAACTCTCTCTATGGAGGAGCTTTTAACGGTTTTATTTATTTGTCATAGAAAGTTGGTGTTTTGGCGTCGAAATAATCTCGGAAGCTTATACTCGAAGAATTTAACATAGAAAAACAATAAAAAGTGTACACTGAGCATCTTTGATGGTCCAAAGTTTCTCAACTCTCTCTATTTAGAAGCTTTTAACGGGTTTTTCCATTTGTAATAGAAAGTTGTTATTTTGGCATCGAAATAATCTACGAAGCTTATACTCGTAAAATTTGACATAGAAGAACAATAAAAAGTGTACACCGAGCAACTTTGATGGTGCGAAGTTGCTCAACTCTCTCTATTTGGAGGCTTTTAACGGTTTTGTCAATTTGTCATAGAAAGTAGGTGTTTTGGCATCGAAATAATCTCGGATGCTTATACTCGTAAAATTTGACATAGAAAAATAATAAAAAGTGTACAACGAGTATGTTTGATGGTCCGAAGTTGCTCAACTCTCTCTGTGGAGGAGCTTTTAAGGATTTTGTCCATTTCTCATAGAAAGTTGGTGTTTTGGCATCGAAATAATCTCGGATGCTTATACTCGTTAAATTTGTTATAGAAGAACAATAAAAAGAGTACACCGAGCAACTTTGATGGTCCGAAGTTGCACAACTCTCTCTATGGAGGAGCTTTTAACGGTTTTGTATATTTCTCATAGAAAGTTGGTGTTTTGTCATCGAAATAATCTCGGAAGCTTATACTCGTTAAATTTATCATAGAAGAACAATAAAAAGTGTACACTGAGCATTTTTTATGAGCCGAAGTTGCTCAACTCTCTCTATTTAGGAGCTTTTAACGGTTTTGTCCATTTGTAATAGAAAGTTGTTATTTTGGCATCGAAATAATCTACGAAGCTTATACTCGTAAAATTTGACATAGAAGAACAATAAAAAGTGTACACCGAGCAACTTTGATGGTCCGAAGTTGCTCAACTCTCTCTATTTAGAAGCTTTTAACGATTTTGTCCGTTTGTCATAGAAAGTTGGTGTTTTGGCATCGAAATAATCTCGGAAGCTTATACTCGTTAAATTTATCATAGAAGAATAATAAAAAGTGTACACCGAGCATTTTTGATGGGCCGAAGTTGCTCAACTCTCTCTATGGAAGAGCTTTTAACGATTTTGTCCATTTCTCATAGAAAGTTGGTGTTTTGGCATCGAAATAATCTCGGATGCTTATACTCGTAAAATTTGACATAGAAGAACAATAAAAAGTGTACACGGAGCAACTTTTATGCTCCGAAGTTGCTCAACTCTCTCTATTTAGGAGCTTTTAACGGTTTTGTCCATTTGTCATAGAAATTGGTCTTTTGGCATCGAAATAATCTCGGAAGCTTATATTCGTAAAATTTGACATAGAAGAACTATAAAAAGGGTACAACGAGCAACTTTGATATTCCGACGTTGCTCAACTGTCTGTATAGTGTTGCTTTTAACGGTTATGTCCATTCATAATTGAAAGTTGTTGTTTTGACATCGAAATAATCTAGGATGCTTACACTCGTAAAATTAGACATAGAAAAACAATAAAAAGTGTACACCGAGCATTTTTTATGGGCAGAAGTTGCTCAACTCTCTCTGTGGAAGAGCTTTTAACGATTTTGTTCATTTCTCATAGAGAGTTGGTGTTTTGGTATCAAAATAATCTCGGATGCTTATACTCGTAAAATTTGACATAGAAGAACAATAAAAAGTGTACACGGAGCAACTTTGATGGTCCGAAGTTGTTCAACTCTCATTATGGAGGTGCTTTTAACGGTTTTGTCCATTTGTCATAGAAAGTTACTGTTTTGGCATCGAAATAGTCTCGGAAGCTTATACTCGTTAAATTTATCATAGAAGAACAATAAAAAGAGTACACCGAACAACTTTCATGGTCCGAAGTTGCACAACTCTCTCTATGGAGGAGTTTTAACGGTTTTATTTATTTGTCATAGGAAGTTGGTGTTTTGGCATCCAAATAATCTCGGAAGCTTATACTCGAAGAATTTAACATAGAAGAACAATAAAAAGTGTACACTGAGCAACTTTGATAGTCCGAAGTTGCTCAACTGTCTCTATTTAGGAGCTTTTAACGGTTTTGTCCATTTGTAATAGAAAGTTGTTATTTTGGCATCGAAATAATCTACGAAGCTTATACTCGTAAAATTTGACATAGAAGAACAATAAAAAGTGTACGCCGAGCAACTTTGAAGGTCCGAAGTTGCTCAACTCTCTTTATTTGGAGGCTTTTAACGGTTTTGTCCATTTGTCATAGAAAGTTGGTGTTTTGGCATCAAAATAATCTCGGAAGCTTATACTCGTTTAATTTATCATAGAAGAATAATAAAAAGTGTACACCGAGCATTTTTGATGGGTCGAAGTTGCTCAACTCTCTCTGTGGAAGAGCTTTTAACGATTTTGTCCATTTCTCATAGAAAGTTGGTGTTTTGGCATCGAAATAATCTCGGATGCTTATACTCGTAAAATTTGACATAGAAGAACAATAGAAAGTGTACACGGAGCAACTTTGATGGTCCGAAGTTGCTCAACTCTCTTTATCGTGGAGCTTTTAACGGTTTTGTCCATTTGTCATAGAAAGTTGGTCTTTTGGCATCGAAATAATCTCGGAAGCTTATATTCGTAAAATTTGACATAGAAGAACAATAAAAAGGGTACACCGAGCAACTTTGATATTCCGACGTTGCTCAACTCTCTTAATAGTGTTGCTTTTAACGGTTATGTCCATTCATAATTGAAAGTTGTTGTTTTGAAATCGAAATAATCTTGGATGCTTATACTCGTAAAATTAGACGTAGAAAAAAAATAAAAAGTGTACACCGAGCATGTTTGATGGTCCGAAGTTGCTCAACTCTCTCAGTGGAAGAGCTTTTAATGATTTTGTCCATTTCTCATAGAAAGTTGGTGTTTTCGCATCGAAATAATCTCGGATGCTTATACTCGTTAAATTTGTCGTAGAAGAACAATAAAAAGAGTACACCGAGCAACTTTGATGGTCCGAAGTTGCACAACTCTCTCTATGGAGGAGCTTTTAACGGTTTTATTTATTTGTCATAGAAAGTTGGTGTTTTGGCGTCGAAATAATCTCGGAAGCTTATACTCGAAGAATTTAACATAGAAAAACAATAAAAAGTGTACACTGAGCATCTTTGATGGTCCAAAGTTGCTCAACTCTCTCTATTTAGAAGCTTTTAACGGGTTTTTCCATTTGTAATAGAAAGTTGTTATTTTGGCATCGAAATAATCTACGAAGCTTATACTCGTAAAATTTGACATAGAAGAACAATAAAAAGTGTACACCGAGCAACTTTGATGGTCCGAAGTTGCTCAACTCTCTCTATTTGGAGGCTTTTAACGGTTTTGTCAATTTGTCATAAAAAGTAGGTGTTTTGGCATCGAAATAATCTCGGATGCTTATACTCGTAAAATTTGACACAGAAAAATAATAAAAAGTGTACACCGAGCATGTTTGATGGTCCGAAGTTGCTCAGCTCTCTCTGTGGAGGAGCTTTTAATGATTTTGTCCATTTCTCATAGAAAGTTGGTGTTTTGGCATCGAAATAATCTCGGATGCTTATACTCGTTAAATTTGTCATAGAAGAACAATAAAAAGAGTACACCGAGCAACTTTGATGGTCCGAAGTTGCACAACTCTCTCTATGGAGGAGCTTTTAACGGTTTTATTTATTTGTCATAGAAAGTTGGTGTTTTGGCATCGAAATAATCTCGGAAGCTTATACTCGAAGAATTTAACATAGAAGAACAATAAAAAGTGTACACTGAGCAACTTTTATGGGTTGAAGTTGCTCAACTCTCTCTATTTAGGAGCTTTTAACGGTTTTATCCATTTGTAATAGAAAGTTGTTATTTTGGCATCGAAATAATCTACGAAGCTTATACTCGTAAAATTTGACATAGAAGAACAATAAAAAGTGTACACCGAGCAACTTTGAAGGTCCGAAGTTGCTCAACTCTCTCTATTTAGAAGCTTTTAACGGTTTTGTCCATTTGTCATAGAAAGTTGGTCTTTTGGCATCGAAATAATCTCGGAAGCTTATATTCGTAAAATTTAACATAGAAGAACAATAAAAAGAGTACACCGAGCAACTTTGATGGTCCGAAGTTGCACAACTCTCTCTATGGAGGTGATTTTAACGGTTTTATTTATTTGTCATAGAAAGTTGGTGTTTTGGCATCGAAATAATCTCGGAAGCTTATACTCGAAGAATTTAACATAGAAGAACAATAAAAAGTGTACACTGAGCAACTTTGATGGTCCGAAGTTGCTCAACTCTCTCTATTTAGGAGCTTTTAACGGTTTTGTCCATTTGTAATAGAAAGTTGTTATTTTGCCATCGAAATAATCTACGAAGCTTATACTCGTAAAATTTGACATAGAAGAACAATAAAAAGTGTACACCGAGCAAATTTGATGGTCCGAAGTTTCTCAACTCTCTCTATTTGGAGGCTTTTAACGGTTTTGTCCATTTGTCATAGAAAGTTGGTGTTTTGGCATCGAAATAATCTCGGAAGCATATACTCGTTAAATTTATCATAGAAGAACAATAAAAAGTGTACACCGAGCATTTTTGATGGGCCGAAGTTGCTCAACTCTCTCTTTGGAAGAGCTTTTAACGATTTTGTTCATTTCTCATAGAGAGTTGGTGTTATGGCATCGAAATAATCTCGGAAGCTTATACTCGAAGAATTTAACATAGAAGAACAATAAAAAGTGTACACTGAGCAACTTTGATGGTCCGAAGTTGCTCAACTCTCTCTATTTAAGAGCTTTTAACGGTTTTGTTCAATTGTAATAGAAAGTTGGTGTTTTGGCATCGAAATAATCTCGGAAGCTTATACTCATCAAATTTGTCATAGAAGAACAATAAAAAGTGTACACCGAGCATTTTTGATGGGCCGAAGTTGCTCAACTCTCTCTGTGGAAGAGCTTTTAACGATTTTGTTCATTTCTCATAGAGAGTTGGTGTTTTGGCATCGAAATAATCTCAGAAGCTTATACTCGTTAAATTTGTCATAGAAGAACAATAAAAAGAGTACACCGAGCAACTTTGATGGTCCGAAGTTGCACAACTCTCTCTATGGAGGAGCGTTTAACGGTTTTATTTATTTGTCATAGAAAGTTGGTGTTTTGGCATCCAAATAATCTCGGAAGCTTATACTCGAAGAATTTAACATAGAAGAACAATAAAAAGTGTACACCGAGCATTTTTGATGGGCCAAAGTTGCTCAACTCTCTCTGTGGAAGAGCTTTTAACGATTTTGTTCATTTCTCATAGAGAGTTGGTGTTTTGGCATCGAAATAATCTCGGAAGCTTATACTCGAAGAATTTAACATAGAAGAACAATAAAAAGTGTACACTGAGCAACTTTGATGGTCCGAAGTTGCTCAACTCTCTCTATTTAGGAGCTTTTAACGGTTTTGTCCATTTGTAATAGAAAGTTGTTATTTTGGCATCGAAATAATCTACGAAGCTTATACTCGTAAAATTTGACATAGAAGAACAATAAAAAGTGTACACCGAGCAACTTTGATGGTCCGAAGTTGCTCAACTCTCTCTATTTGGAGGCTTTTAACGGTTTTGTCCATTTGTCATAGAAAGTTGGTGTTTTGGCATCGAAATATTCTCGGAAGCTTATACTCGTTAAATTTATCATAGAAGAACAATAAAAAGTGTACACCGAGCATTTTTTATGGGCCGAAGTTGCTCACATCTCTCTGTGGAAGAGCTTTTAACGATTTTGTTCATTTCTCATAGAGAGTTGGTGTTTTGGCATCGAAATAATCTCGGAAGCTTATACTCGAAGAATTTAACATAGAAGAACAATAAAAAGTGTACACTGAGCAACTTTGATGGTCCGAGTTGCTCAACTCTCTCTATTTAGGTGCTTTTAACGGTTTTGTCCATTTCTAATAGAAAGTTGCTGTTTTGGCATCGAAATAATCTCGGAAGCGTATACTCGTTAAATTTGTCATAGAAGAACAATAAAAAGAGTACACCGAGCAACTTTGATGGTCCGAAGTTGCTCAACTCTCTATATTTTGAGGCTTTTAACGGTTTTGTATATTTTTCATAGAAAGTTGGTGTTTTGGCATCGAAATAATCTCGGAAGCTTATACCCGTTAAATTTATCATAGAAGAATAATAAAAAGTGTACACCTAGCATTTTTGATGGGCCAAAGTTGCTCAACTCTCTCTGTGGAAGAGTTTTTAACGATTTTGTTCATTTCTCATAGAGAGTTGGTCTTTTGGCATCGAAATAATCTCGGAAGCTTATACTCGTTAAATTTGTCATAGAAGAACAATAAAAAGAGTACACCGAGCAAATTTGATGGTCCGAAGTTGGACAACTCTCTCTATGGAGGAGCTTTTAACGGTTTTATTTATTTGTCATAGAAAGTTGGTGTTTTGTCATCCAAATAATCTCGGAAGCTTATACTCGAAGAATTTAACATAGAAGAACAATAAAAAGTGTACACCGAGCATTTTTGATGGGCCGAAGTTGCTCAACTCTCTCTGTGGAAGAGCTTTTTACGATTTTGTTCATTTCTCATAGAGAGTTGGTGTTTTGGCATCGAAATAATCTCGGAAGCTTATACTCGAAGAATTTAACATAGAAGAACAATAAAACGTGTACACTGAGCAACTTTGATGGTCCGAAGTTGCTTAACTCTCTCTATTTAGGAGCTTTTAACGGTTTTGTCCGTTTGTAATAGAAAGTTGGTGTTTTGGCATCGAAATAATCTCGGAAGCTTATACTCGTCAAATTTGTCATACAAGAACAATAAAAAGTGTACACCGAGTATTTTTGATGGGCCGAAGTTGCTCAACTCTCTCTGTGGAAGAGCTTTTAACGATTTTGTTCATTTCTCATAGAGAGTTGGTCTTTTGGAATCGAAATAATCCCGGAAGCTTCTACTCGTTAAATTTGTCATAGAAGAACAATAAAAAGAGTACACCGAGCAACTTTGATGGTCCGAAGTTGCACAACTCTCTCTATGGAGAAGCTTTTAACGGTTTTATTTATTTGTCGTAGAAAGTTTGTGTTTTGGCATCCAAATAATCTTGGAAGCTTATACTCGAAGAATTTAACATAGAAGAACAATAAAAATTGTACACCGAGCATTTTTGATGGGCCGAAGTTGCTCAACTCTTTCTGTGGAAGAGCTTTTAACGATTTTGTTCATTTCTCATAGAGAGTTGGTGTTTTGGCATCGAAATAATATCGGAAGCTTATACTCGAAGAATTTAACATAGAAGAACAATAAAAAGTTTACACTGAGCAACTTTGATGGTCCGAAGTTGATCAACTCTCTCTATTTAGGAGCTTTTAACGGTTTTGTCCATTTGTAATAGAAAGTTGTTATTTTGGCATCGAAATAATCTACGAAGCTTATACTCGTAAAATTTGACATAGAAGAACAATAAAAAGTGTACACCGAGCAACTTTGATGGTCCGAAGTTGCTCAACTCTCTCTATTTGGAGGCTTTTAACGGTTTTGTCCATTTGTCATAGAAAGTTGGTGTTTTGGCATCTAAATAATCTCGGAAGGTATACTCGTTAAATTTATCATAGAAGAACAATAAAAAGTGTACACCAAGCATTTTTGATGGGCCGAAGTTGCTCAACTCTCTCTGTGGAAGAGCTTTTAACGATTTTGTTCATTTCTCATAGAGAGTTGGTGTTTTGGAATCGAAATAATCTCGGATGCCTATACTCGTAAAATTTGACATAGAAGAACAATAAAAAGTGTACACGGAGCAACTTTGATGGTCCGAAGTTGTTCAACTCTCATTATGGAGGTGCTTTTAACGGTTTTGTCCATTTGTCATAGAAAGTTGGTGCTTGGGCATCGAAATAATCTCGGAAGCTTATACTCGTTAAATTTATCATAGAAGAACAATAAAAAGTGTACACCGAGCATTTTTGATGGGCCGAAGTTGCTCAACTCTCTCTGTGGAAGAGCTTTTAACGATTTTGTTCATTTCTCATAGAGAGTTGGTATTTTGGCATCGAAATAATCTCGGATGCTTATACTCGTAAAATTTGACATAGAAGAACAATAAAAAGTGTACACGGAGCAACTTTGATGGTCCGAAGTTGCTCAACTCTCATTATGGAGGAGCTTTTAACGGTTTTGTCCATTTGTAATAGAAAGTTGTTATTTTGGCATCGAAATAATCTACGAAGCTTATACTCGTAAAATTTGACATAGAAGAATAATAAAAAGTGTACACCGAGCAACTTTGATGGTCCGAAGTTGCTCAACTCTCTCTATTTGGAGGCTTTTAACTTTTTTGTATATTTGTCATAGAAAGTTGGTGTTTTGGCATCGAAATAATCTCGGAAGCTTATACTCGTTAAATTTATCATAGAAGAACAATAAAAAGTGTACACTGAGCATTTTTGATGAGCCGAAGCTGCTCAACTCTCTCTATTTAGGAGCTTTTAACGGTTTGGTCCATTTGTAATAGAAAGTTGTTATTTTGGCATCGAAATAATCTACGAAGCTTATACTCGTAAAATTTGACATAGAAGAACAATAAAAAGTGTACACCGAGCAACTTTGATGGTCCGAAGTTGCTCAACTCTCTCTATTTAGAAGCTTTTAACGGTTTTGTCCATTTGTCAAAGAAAGTTGGTGTTTTGGCATCGAAATAATCTCGGAAGCTTATACTCGTTAAATTTATCATAGAAGAACAATAAAAAGTGTACACCGAGCATTTTTGATGGGCCGAAGTTGCTCAACTCTCTCTGTGGAAGAGCTTTTAACGATTTTGTCCATTTCTCATAGAAAGTTGGTGTTTTGGCATCGAAATAATCTCGGATGCTTATACTCCTAAAATTTGACATAGAAGAACAATAAAAAGTGTACACGGAGCAACTTTGATGGTCCGAAGTTGCTTAACTCTCTTTATGGTGGAGCTTTTAACGGTTTTGTCCATTTGTCATAGAAATTGGTCTTTTGGCATCGAAATAATCTCGGAAGCTTATATTCGTAAAATTTGACATAGAAGAACTACAAAAAGGGTACAACGAGCAACTTTGATATTCCGACGTTGCTCAACTCTCTGTATAGTGTTGCTTTTAACGGTTATGTCCATTCATAATTGAAAGTTGTTGTTTTGACATCGAAATAATCTAGGATGCTTATACTCGTAAAATTAGACATAGAAAAACAATAAAAAGTGTACACCGAGCATGTTTGATGGTCCGAAGTTTTCAACTCTCTCTGTGGAGGAGCTTCTAATGATTTTGTCCATTTCTCATAGAAAGTTGGTGTTTTGGCATCGAAATAATCTCGGATGCTTATACTCATTAAATTTGTCATAGAAGAACAATAAAAAGAGTACACCGAGCAACTTCGATGGTCCGAAGTTGCACAACTCTCTCTATGGAGCAGCTTTTAGCGGTTTTATTTATTTGTCATAGAAAGTTGGTGTTTTGGCATCGAAATAATCTCGGAAGCTTATACTCGAAGAATTTGACATAGAAGAACAATAAAAAGTGTACACCGAGCAACTTTGATGGTCCGAAGTTGCTCAACTCTCTCTATTTGGAGACTTTTAACGGTTTTGTATATTTGTCATAGAAAGTTGGTGTTTTGCATCGAAATAATCTCGGAAGCATATACTCGTTAAATTTATCATAGAAGAACAATAAAAAGTGTACACCGAGCAACTTTGATGGTCCGAAGTTGCACAACTCTCTCTATGGTGGAGCTTTTAACGGTTTTATTTATTTGTCATAGAAAGTTGGTGTTTTGGCATCCAAATAATCTCGGAAGCTTATACTCGAAGAATTTAACAAAGAAGAACAATAAAAAGTGTACACTGAGCAACTTTGATGGTCCGAAGTTGCTCAACTCTCTCTATTTAGGAGCTTTTAACAGTTTTGTCCATTTGTATTAGAAAGTTGTTATTTTGGCATGAAATAATCTACGAAGCTTATACTCGTAAAATTTGACATAGAAGAACAATAAAAAGTGTACACCGAGCAACTTTGATGGTCCGAAGTTGCACAACTCTCTCTATGGAGCAGCTTTTAGCGGTTTTATTTATTTGTCATAGAAAGTTGGTGTTTTGGCATCCAAATAATCTCGGAAGCTTATACTCGAAGAATTTAACATAGAAGAACAATAAAAAGTGTACACTGAGAAACTTTGATGGTCCGAAGTTGCTCAACTCTCTCTATTTAGGAGCTTTTAACGGTTTTGTCCATTTGTATTAGAAAGTTGTTATTTTGGCATGAAATAATCTACGAAGCTTATACTCGTAAAATTTGACATAGAAGAACAATAAAAAGTGTACACCGAGCAACTTTGAAGGTCCGACGTTGCTCAACTCTCTCTATTTAGAAGCTTTTAACGGTTTTGTCCATTTATCATAGAAAGTTGGTGTTTTGGCATCGAAATAATCTCGGAAGCTTATATTCGTAAAATTTGACAAAGAAGAACAATAAAAAGAGTACACCGAGCAACTTTGATGGTCCGAAGTTGCTCAACTCTCTCTATTTGGAGGCTTTTAACGGTTTTGTATATTTTTCATAGAAAGTTGGTGTTTTGGCATCGAAATAATCTCGGAAGCTTATACTCGTTAAATTTATCATAGAAGAACAATAAAAGGTGTACACCGAGCATTTTTGATGGGCCGAAGTTGCTCAACTCTCTCTGTGGAAGAGCTTTTAACGATTTTGTTCATTTCTCATAGAGAGTTGGTGTTTTGGCATCGAAATAATCTCGGAAGCTTATACTCGTTAAATTTGTCATAGAAGAACAATAAAAAGAATACACCGAGCAACTTTGATGGTCCGAAGTTGCACAACTCTCTCTATGGAGGAGCTTTTAACGGTTTTATTTATTTGTCATAGAAAGTTGGTGTTTTGGCATCCAATTAATCTCGGAAGCTTATGCTCGAAGAATTTAACATAGAAGAACAATAAAAAGTGTACACCGAGCATTTTTGATGGGCCGAATTTGCTCAACTCTCTCTGTGGAAGAGCTTTTAACGATTTTGTTCATTTCTCATAGAGAGTTGGTGTTTTGGCAACGAAATAATTTCGGAAGCTTATACTCGAAGAATTTAACATAGAAGAACAATAAAAAGTGTACACTGAGCAACTTTGATGGTCCGAAGTTGCTCAACTCCCTCTATTTAGGAGCTTTTAACGGTTTTGTCCATTTGTAATAGAAAGTTGTTATTTTGGCATCGAAATAATCTACGAAGCTTATACTCGTAAAATTTGACATAGAAGAACAATAAAAAGTGTACACCGAGCAACTTTGATGGTCCGAAGTTGCTCAACTCTCTCTATTTGGAGGCTTTTAACGGTTTTGTATATTTGTCATAGAAAGTTGGTGTTTTGGCATCGAAATAATCTCGGAAGCTTATACTCATAAAATTTGACATAGAAGAACAATAAAAAGTATACACGGAGCAACTTTGATGGTCCGAAGTTGCTCAACTCTCTTTAAGGTGGAGCTTTTAACGGTTTTGTCCATTTGTCATAGAAAGTTGGTCTTTTGGCATCGAAATAATCTCGGAAGCTTATACTCGTAAAATTTGACATAGAAGAACAATAAAAAGGGTACACCGAGCAACTTTGATATTCCGACGTTGCTCAACTCTCTGTATAGTGTTGCTTTTAACGGTTATGTCCATTCATAATTGAAAGTTGTTGTTTTGACATCAAAATAATCTAGGATGCTTATACTCGTAAAATTAGACATAGAAAAACAATAAAAAGTGTACACCGAGCATGTTTGATGGTCCGAAGTTGCTCAACTCTCTCTGTGGAGGAGCTTTTAATGATTTTGTCCATTTCTCATAGAAAGTTGGTATTTTGGCATCGAAATAATCTCGGATGCTTATACACGTTAAATTTGACATAGAAGAACACTAAAAAGAGAACACCGAATAACTTTGATGGTCCGAAGTTGCACAACTCTCTCTATGGAGGAGCTTTTAACGGTTTTATTTATTTGTCATAGAAAGTTGGTGTTTTGGCATCGAAATAATCTCGGAAGCTTATACTCGAAGAATTTAACATAGAAGAACAATAAAAAGTGTACACTAAGCAACTTTGATGGTCCGAAGTTGCTCAACTCTCTCTCTTTAGGAGCTTTTAACGGTTTTGTCCATTTGTAATAGAAAGTTGTTATTTTGGCATCGAAATAATCTACGAAGCTTATACTCGTAAAATTTGACATAGAAGAACAATAAAAAGTGTACACCGAGCAACTTTGATGGTCCGAAGTTGCTGAACTCTCTCTATTTGGAGGCTTTTAACGGTTTTGTATATTTGTCATAGAAAGTTGGTGTTTTGTCATCGAAATAATCTCGGAAGCTTATACTCGTTAAATTTATCATAGAAGAACAATAAAAAGTGTACACCGAGCATTTTTGATGGGCCGAAGTTGCTCAACTCTCTCTGTGGAAGAGCTTTTAACGATTTTGTTCATTTCCAATAGAGAGTTGGTGTTTTGGCATCAAAATAATCTCGGATGCTTATACTCGTAAAATTTGACTTAGAAGAACAATAAAAAGTGTACACGGAGCAACTTTGATGGTCCGAAGTTGTTCAACTCTCATTATGGAGGTGCTTTTAACGGTTTTGTCCATTTGTCATAGAAAGTTGGTGTTTTGGCATCGAAATAATCTCGGAAGCTTATACTCGTTAAATTTGCCATAGAAGAACAATAAAAAGAGTACACCGAGCAACTTTGATGGTCCGAAGTTGCACGACTCTCTCTATGGAGGAGCTTTTAACGATTTTATTTATTTGTCATAGAAAGTTGGTGTTTTGGCATCCAAATAATCTCGGAAGCTTATACTCGAAGAATTTAACATAGAAGAACAATAAAAAGTGTACACTGAGCAACTTTGATGGTCCGAAGTTGGTCAACTCTCTCTATTTAGGAGCTTTTAACGGTTTTGTCCATTTGTATTAGAAAGTTGTTATTTTGGCATCGAAATAATCTACGAAGCTTATACTCGTAAAATTTGACATGGAAGAACAATAAAAAGTGTACACCGAGAAACTTTGAAGGTCCGAAGTTGCTCAACTCTCTCTATTTAGAAGCTTTTAACGGTTTTGTCCATTTGTCATAGAAAGTTGGTCTTTTGGCATCGAAATAATCTCGGAAGCTTATATTCGTAAAATTTAACAAAGAAGAACAATAAAAAGAGTACACCGAGCAACTTTGATGGTCCGAAGTTGCACAACTCTCTCTATGGAGGGGCTTTTAACGGTTTTATTTATTTGTCATAGAAAGTTGGTGTTTTGCCATCGAAATAATCTCGGAAGCTTATACTCGAAGAATTTTACATAGAAGAAGAATAAAAAGTGTACACTGAGCAACTTTGATGGTCCGAAGTTGCTCAACTCTCTCTATTTAGGAGCTTTAAACGGTTTTGTCCATTTGTAATAGAAAGTTGTTATTTTGGCATCGAAATAATCTACGAAGCTTGTACTCGTAAAATTTGACATAGAAGAAAAATAAAAAGTGTACACCGAGCAACTTTGATGGTCCGAAGTTGCTCAACTCTCTCTATTTGGAGGCTTTTAACGGTTTTGTCCATTTGTCATAGAAAGTTGGTGTTTTGGCATCGAAATAATCTCGGAAGCTTATACTCGTTAAATATATCATAGAAGAACAATAAAAAGTATACACCGAGCATTTTTGATTGGCCGAAGTTGCTCAACTCTCTCTGTGGAAGAGCTTTTAACGATTTTTTTCATTTCTCATAGAGAGTTGGTGTTTTGGCATCGAAATAATCTCGGATACTTATACTCGTAAAATTTGACATAGAAGAACAATAAAAAGTGTACACGGAGCAACTTTTATGGTCCGAAGTTGTTCAACTCTAATTATGAAGGTGCTTTTAACGGTTTTGTCCATTTGTCATAGAAAGTTGGTGTTTTGGTATCGAAATAATCTCAGAAGCTTATACTCGAAGAATTTAACATTGAAGAACAATAAAAAGTGTACACTGAGCAACTTTGATGGTCCGAAGTTGCTCAACTCTCTCTATTTAGGAGCTTTTAACGGTTTTGACCATTTGTAATGGTAAGTTGTTATTTTGGCATCGAAATAATCTACGAAGCTTATACTCGTAAAATTTGACATAGAAGAACAATAAAAAGTGAACACCGAGCAACTTTGATGGTCCGAAGTTCCTCAACTCTCTCTATTTGGAGGCTTTTAACGGTTTTGTCCATTTGTCATAGAAAGTTGGTGTTTTGGCATCGAAATAATCTCGGATGCTCATACTCGTAAAATTCGACATAGAAAAACAATAAAAAGTGTACACCGAGCATTTTTGATAGGCCGAATTTGCTCAACTCTCTCTGTGGAAGAGCTTTTAACGATTTTGTTCATTTCTCATAGAGAGTTGGTGTTTTGGCATCGAAATAATCTCGGAAGCTTATATTCTTAAAATTTGACATAGAAGAACAATAAAAAGAGTACACCGAGCAACTTTGACGGTCCGAAGTTGCAAAACTCTCTCTATGGAGGAGCTTTTAACGGTTTTATTTATTTGTCATAGAAAGTTGGTGTTTTGGCATCGAAATAATCTCGGAAGCTTATACTCGAAGAATTTAACATAGAAGAACAATAAAAAGTGTACACTGAGCAACTTTGATGGTCCGAAGTTACTCAACTCTCTCTATTTAGGAGCTTTTAACGGTTTTGTCCATTTGTAATAGAAAGTTGTTATTTTGGCATCGAAATAATCTACGAAGCTTATACTCGTAAAATTTGACAAAGAAGAACAATAAAAAGTGTATACCGAGCAACTTTGATGGTCCGAAGTTGCTGAATTCTCTCTATTTGGAGGCTTTTAACGGTTTTGTCCATTTGTCATAGAAAGTTGGTGTTTTGGCATCGAAATAATCTCGGATGCTTATACTCGTAAAATTTGACATAGAAAAACAATAAAAAGTTTACACCGAGCATTTTTGATGGGCCGAAGTTGCTCAACTCTCTCTGTGGAAGAGCTTTTAACGATTTTGTTCATTTCTCATAGAGAGTTGGTGTTTTTGCATAGAAATAATCTCGGATGCTTATACTCGTAAAATTTGACATAGAAGAACAATAAAAAGTGTACACGGAGCAACTTTGACGGTCCGAAGTTGTTCAATTCTCATTATGGAGGTGCTTTTAACGGTTTTGTCCATTTGTCATAGAAAGTTGATTTTTTGGCATCGAAATAATCTCGGAAGCTTATACTCGTTAAATTTGTCATAGAAGAACAATAAAAAGAGTACACCGTGCAAATTTGATGGTCCGAAGTTGCACAACTCTCTCTATGGAGGAGCTTTTAACGGTTTTATTTATTTGTCATAGAAAGTTGGTGTTTTGGCATCCAAATAATCTCGGAAGCTTATACTCGAAGAATTTAACATAGAAGAACAATAAAAAATTTACACCGAGCAACTTTGATGGTCCGAAGTTGCACAACTCTCTCTATGGAGGAGCTTTTAACGGTTTTATTTATTTGTCATAGAAAGTTGGTGTTTTGGCATCCAAATAATCTCGGAAGCTTATACTCGAAGAATTTAACATAGAAGAACAATAAAAAGTGTACACTGAGCAACTTTGATGGTCCGAAGTTGCTCAACTCTCTCTATTTAGGAGCTTTTAACGGTTTTGTCCATTTGTAATAGAAAGTTGTTATTTTGGCATCGAAATAATCTACGAAGCTTATACTCGTAAAATTTGACATAGAAAAACAATAAAATGTGTACACCGAGCAACTTTGAAGGTCCGAAGTTGCTCAACTCTCTCTATTTAGAAGCTTTTAATGGTTTTGTCCATTTGTCATAGAAAATTGGTGTTTTGGCATCGAAATAATCTCGGATGCTTATACTCGTAAAATTTGATATAGAAGAACAATAAAAAGTGTACACAGAGCAACTTTGATGGTCCGAAGTTGCTCAACTCTCTTTATGGTGGAGATTTTAACGGTTTTGTCCATTTGTCATAGAAAGTTGGTCTTTTGGCATCGAAATAATCTCGGAAGCTTATATTCGTAAAATTTGACATAGAAGTACAATAAAAAGGGTAAACCGAGCAACTTTGATTTTCCGACGTTGCTCAACTCTCTTTATGGTGGAGCTTTTAACGGTTTTGTCCATTTGTCATAGAAAGTTGGTCTTTTGGCATCGAAATAATCTCGGAAGCTTATATTCGTAAAATTTGACATAGAAGAACAATAAAAAGGGTACACCGAGCAACATTGATATTCCGACGTTGCTCAACTCTCTGTATAGTGTTGCTTTTAACGGTTATGTCCATTCATAATTGAAAGTTGTTGTTTTGACATCGAAATAATCTAGGATGCTTATACACGTAAAATTAGACATAGAAAAACAATAAAAAGTGTACACCGAGCATGTTTGATGGTTTGAAGTTGCTCAACTCTCTCTGTGGAGGAGCTTTTAATGATTTTGTCCATTTCTCATAGAGAGTTGGTGTTTTGGCATCGAAATAATCTCGGATGCTTATACTCGTAAATTTTGACATAGAAGAACAATAAAAAGTGTACACGGAGCAACTTTGATGGTCCGAAGTTGTTCAACTCTCATTATGGAGGTGCTTTTAACGGTTTTGTCCATTTGTCATAGAAATTTGGTGTTTTGGCATCGAAATAATCTCGAAAGCTTATACTCGAAGAATTTAACATAGAAGAACAATAAAAAGTGTACACTGAGCAACTTTGATGGTCCGAAGTTGCTCAACTCTCTCTATTTAGGAGCTTTTAACGGTTTTGTCCATTTGTAATAGAAAGTTGTTATTTTGGCATCGAAATAATCTACGAAGCTTATACTCGTAAAATTTGACATAGAAGAACAATAAAAAGTGTACACCGAGCAACTTTGATGGTCCGAAGTTGCTGAACTCTCTCTATTTGGAGGCTTTTAACGGTTTTGTCCATTTGTAATAGAAAGTTGTTATTTTGGCATCGAAATAATCTACGAAGCTTATACTCGTAAAATTTGACATAGAAGAACAATAAAATGTGTACACCGAGCAACTTTGAAGGTCCGAAGTTGCTCAACTCTCTCTATTTAGAAGCTTTTAATGGTTTTGTCCATTTGTCATTGAAAATTGGTGTTTTGGCATCGAAATAATCTCGGATGCTTATACTCGTAAAATTTGATATAGAAGAACAATAAAAAGTGTACACGGAGCAACTTTGATGGTCCGAAGTTGCTCAACTCTCTTTATTGTGGAGCTTTTAACGGTTTTGTCCATTTGTCATAGAAAGTTGGTCTTTTGGCATCGAAATAATCTCGGAACCTTATATTCGTAAAATTTGACATAGAAGTACAATAAAAAGGGTACACCGAGCAACTTTGATAGTCCGAGGTTGCTCAACTCTCTTTATGGTGGAGCTTTTAACGGTTTTGTCCACTTGTCATAGAAAGTTGGTCTTTTGGCATCGAAATAATCTCGGAAGCTTATATTCGTAAAATTTGACATAGAAGAACAATAAAAAGGGTACACCGAGCAACTTTGATATTCCGACGTTGCTCAACTCTCTGTATAGTGTTGCTTTTAACGGTTATGTCCATTCATAATTGAAAGTTGTTGTTTTGACATCGAAATAATCTAGGATGCTTATACACGTAAAATTAGACATAGAAAAACAATAAAAATTGTACACCGAGCATGTTTGATTGTCCGAAGTTGCTCAACTCTCTCTGTGGAGGAGCTTTTAATGATTTTGTCCATTTCTCATAGAGAGTTGGTGTTTTGGCATCGAAATAATCTCGGATGCTTATACTCGTAAATTTTGACATAGAAGAACAATAAAAAGTGTACACGGAGCAACTTTGATGGTCCGAAGTTATTCAACTCTCATTATGGAGGTGCTTTTAACGGTTTTGTCCATTTGTAATAGAAATTTGGTGTTTTGGCATCGAAATAATCTCGAAAGCTTATACTCGAAGAATTTAACATAGAAGAACAATAAAAAGTGTACACTGAGCAACTTTGATGGTCCGAAGTTGCTCAACTCTCTCTGTTTAGGAGCTTTTAACGGTTTTGTCCATTTGTAATAGATAGTTGTTATTTTGGCATCGAAATAATGTACGAAGCTTATACTCATAAAATTTGACATAGAAGAACAATAAAAAGTGTACAGCGAGCAACTATGAAGGTCCGAAGTTGCTCAACTTTCTTTATTTAGAAGCTTTTAACGGTTTTGTCCATTTGTCATAGAAAGTTGGTGTTTTGGTATCGAAATAATCTCGGAAGCTTATACTCGTTAAATTTATCATAAAAGAATAATAAAAAGTGTACACCGAGCATTTTTGATGGGCCGAAGTTACTCAACTCTCTCTGTGGAAGAGCTTTTAACGATTTTGTCCATTTCTCATAGAAAGTTGGTGTTTTGGCATCGAAATAATCTCAGATGCTTATACTCATAAAATTTGACATAGAAGAACAATAAAAAGTATACACGGAGCAACTTTGATGGTCCGAAGTTGCTCAACTCTCTTTAAGGTGGAGCTTTTAACGGTTTTGTCCATTTGTCATAGAAAGTTGGTCTTTTGGCATCGAAATAATCTCGGAAGCTTATACTCGTAAAATTTGACATAGAAGAACAATAAAAAGGGTACACCGAGCAACTTTGATATTCCGACGTTGCTCAACTCTCTGTATAGTGTTGCTTTTAACGGTTATGTCCATTCATAATTGAAAGTTGTTGTTTTGACATCGAAATAATCTAGGATGCTTATACTCGTAAAATTAGACATAGAAAAACAATAAAAAGTGTACACGGAGCATGTTTGATGGTCCGAAGTTGCTCAACTCTCTCTGTAGAGGAGCTTTTAATGATTTTGTCCATTTCTCATAGAGAGTTGGTGTTTTGGCATCGAAATAATCTCGGATGCTTATACTCGTAAATTTTGACATAGAAGAACAATAAAAAGTGTACACTGAGCAACTTTGATGGTCCGAAGTTGCTCAACTCTCTCTGTTTAGGAGCTTTTAACGGTTTTGTCCATTTGTAATAGATAGTTGTTATTTTGGCATCGAAATAATGTACGAAGCTTATACTCATAAAATTTGACATAGAAGAACAATAAAAAGTGTACACCGAGCAACTATGAAGATCCGAAGTTGCTCAACTCTCTTTATTTAGAAGCTTTTAACGGTTTTGTCCATTTGTCATAGAAAGTTGGTGTTTTGGCATCGAAATAATCTCGGAAGCTTATACTCGTTAAATTTATCATAAAAGAATAATAAAAAGTGTACACCGAGCATTTTTGATGGGCCGAAGTTACTCAACTCTCTCTGTGGAAGAGCTTTTAACGATTTTGTCCATTTCTCATAGAAAGTTGGTGTTTTGGCATCGAAATAATCTCGGATGCTTATACTCATAAAATTTGACATAGAAGAACAATAAAAAGTATACACGAAGCAAATTTGATGGTCCGAAGTTGCTCAACTCTCTTTAAGGTGGAGCTTTTAACGGTTTTGTCCATTTGTCATAGAAAGTTGGTCTTTTGGAATCGAAATAATCTCGGAAGCTTATACTCATAAAATTTGACATAGAAGAACAATAAAAAGGGTACACCGAGCAACTTTGATATTCCGACGTTGCTCAACTCTCTGTATAGTGTTGCTTTTAACGGTTATGTCCATTCATAATTGAAAGTTGTTGTTTTGACATCGAAATAATCTAGGATGCTTATACTCGTAAAATTAGACATAGAAAAACAATAAAAAGTGTACACCGAGCATGTTTGATGGTCCGAAGTTGCTCAACTCTCTCTGTGGAGGAGCTTTTAATGATTTTGTCCATTTCTCATAGAAAGTTGGTATTTTGGCATCGAAATAATCTCGGATGCTTATGCACGTTAAATTTGTCGTAGAAGAACACTAAAAAGAGTACACCGAGCAACTTTGATGGTCCGAAGTTGCACAACTCTCTCTATGGAGGAGCTTTTAGCGGTTTTATTTATTTGTCATAGAAAGTTGGTGTTTTGGCATCGAAATAATCTCGGAAGCTTATACTCGAAGAATTTAACATAGAAGAACAATAAAAAGTGTACACTAAGCAACTTTGATGGTCCGAAGTTGCTCAACTCTCTCTCTTTAGGAGCTTTTAACGGTTTTGTCCATTTGTAATAGAAAGTTGTTATTTTGGCATCGAAATAATCTACGAAGCTTATACTCGTAAAATTTGACATAGAAGAACAATAAAAAGTGTACACCGAGCAACTTTGATGGTCCGAAGTTGCTGAACTCTCTCTATTTGGAGGCTTTTAACGGTTTTGTATATTTGTCATAGAAAGTTGGTGTTTTGGCATCGAAATAATCTCGGAAGCTTATACTCGTTAAATTTGTCATAGAAGAACAATAAAAAGAGTACACCGAGTATTTTTGATGGGCCGAAGTTGCTCAACTCTCTCTGTGGAAGAGCTATTAACGATTTTGTTCATTTCTCATAAAGAGTTGTTGTTTTGGCATCGAAATAATCTCGGATGCTTATACTCGTAAAATTTTGACATAGAAGAACAATAAAAAGTGTACACGGAGCAACTTTGATGGTCCGAAGTTGTTCAACTCTCATTATGGGGGTGCTTTTAACGGTTTTGTCCATTTGTCATAGAAATTTGATGTTTTGGCATCAAAATAATCTTGGAAGTTATACTCGAAGAATTTAACATAGAAGAACAATAAAAAGTGTACACGGAGCAACTTTGATGGTCCGAAGTTGCTCAACTCTCTCTATTTAGGAGCTTTTAACGGTTTTGTCCATTTGTAAAAGAAAGTTGTTATTTTGGCATCGAAATAATCGCGGAAGCTTATACTCGTTAAATTTATCATAGAAGAATAATAAAAAGTGTACACCGAGCATTTTTGATGGGCCGAAGTTGCTCAACTCTCTCTGTGGAAGTGCTTTTAATGATTTTGTCCATTTCTCATAGAAAGTTGGTGTTTTGGCATCGAAATAATCTCGGATGCTTATACTCGTAAAATTTGACATAGAAGAACAATAAAAAGTGTACACGGAGCAACTTTGATCGTCCGAAGTTGCTCAACTCTCTTTATGATGGAGCTTTTAACGGTTTTGTCCATTTGTCATAGAAAGTTCGTCTTTTGGCATCGAAATAATCTCGGAAGCTTATATTTGTAAAATTTTACATAGAAGAACAATAAAAAGAGTACACCGAGCAACTTTGATGGTCCGAAGTTGCACAACTCTCTCTATGGAGGAGCTTTTAACGGTTTTATTTATTTGTCATAGAAAGTTGGTGTTTTGGCATCGAAATAATCTCAGAAGCTTATACTCGAAGAATTTAGCATAGAAGAACAATAAAAAGTGTACACTGAGCAACTTTGATGATCCGAAGTTGCTCAACTCTCTCTATTTAGGAGCTTTTAACGGTTTTGTCCATTTGTAATAGAAAGTTGTTATTTTGGCATCGAAATAATCTACGAAGCTTATACTCGTAAAATTTGACATAGAAGAACAATAAAAAGTGTACACCGAGCAATTTTGATGGTCCGAAGTTGCTCAACTCTCTCTATTTGGAGGCTTTTAACGGTTTTGTCAATTTGTCATAGAAAGTTGGTGTTTTGGCATCGAAATAATCTCGGAAACTTATACTCGTTAAATTTAACATAGAAGAACAATAAAAAGTGTACACCGAGCATTTTTGATGGGCCGAAGTTGCTCAACTCTCTCTGTGGAAGGGCTCTTAACGATTTTGTTCATTTCTCATAGAGACTTGGTGTTTTGGCATTGAAATAATCTCGGATGCTTATACTCGTAAAATTTGACATAGAAGAACAATAAAAAGTGTACATGGAGCAACTTTGATGGTCCGAAGTTGTTCAACTCTCATTATGGAGGTGCTTTTAACGGTTTTGTCAATTTGTCATAGAAAGTTGGTGTTTTGGCATCGAAATAATCTCAGAAGCTTATACTCGTTAAATTTATCATAGAAGAAAAATAAAAAGTGTACACCGAGCATTTTTGATGGGCCGAAGTTGCTCAACTCTCTCTATGGAAGAGTCTTTAACGATTTTGTTCATTTCTCATAGAGAGTTGGTGTTTTTGCATCGAAATAATCTCGGATGCTTATACTCGTAAAATTTGACATAGAAGAACAATAAAAAGTGTACACGGAGCAACTTTGATGGTCCGAAGTTGTTCAACTCTCATTATGGAGTTACTTTTAACGGTTTTGTCCATTTGTCATAGAAAGTTGATGTTTTGGCATCGAAATAATCTCAGAAGCTTATACTCGTTAAATTTGTCGTAGAAGAACAATAAAAAAAGTACACCGAGCAACTTTGATGGTCCGAAGTTGCACAACTCTCTCTATGGAGGAGCTTTTAACGGTTTTATTTATTTGTCATAGAAAGTTCGTGTTTTGGCATCCAAATAATCTCGGAAGCTTATACTCGAAGAATTTAACATAGAAGAACAATAAAAAGTGTCCACTAAGCAACTTTGATGGTCCGAAGTTGCTCAACTCTCTGTATTTAGGAGCTTTTAACGGTTTTGCCCATTTGTAATAGAAAGTTGTTATTTTGGCATCGAAATAATCTACGAAGCTTATACTCCTAAAATTTGACATAGAATAACAATAAAAAGTGTACACCGAGCAACTTTGAAGGTCCGAAGTTGCTCAACTCTCTCTATTTAGAAGCTTTTAACGGTTTTGTCCATTTGTCATAGAAAGTTGGTGTTTTGGCATCGAAATAATCTCGGAAGTTTATACTCGTTAAATTTATCATAGAAGAATAATAAAAAGTGTACACCGAGCATTTTTGATGGGCCGAAGTTGCTCAACTCTCTCTGTGGAAGAGCTTTTAACGATTTT
Organism: Euonymus europaeus; assembly: GCA_963580455.1. Classification (NCBI taxonomy): domain Eukaryota; kingdom Viridiplantae; phylum Streptophyta; class Magnoliopsida; order Celastrales; family Celastraceae; genus Euonymus; species Euonymus europaeus. Next base: position 8,464,911 of record OY756965.1, read on the forward strand.
GTCCATTTCTCATAGAAAGTTGGTGTTTTGGCATCGAAATAATCTCGGATACTTATACTCGTAAAATTTGACATAGAAGAACAATAAAAAGTGTACACGGAGCAACTTTGATTGTCCGAAGTCGCTCAACTCTCTTTATGGAAGAGCTTTTAAAGATTTTGTCCATTTCTCATAGAAAGTTGGTGTTTTGGCATCGAAATAATCTCGAATGCTTATACTCGTAAAATTTGACATAGAAGAACAATAAAAATTGTACACCGAGCAACTTTGAAGGTCCGAAGTTGCTCAACTCTCTCTATTTAGAAGCTTTTAACGGTTTTGTCCATTTGTCATAGAAAGTTGGTGTTTTGGCATCGAAATAATCTCGGATGCTTATACTCGTAAAATTTGACATAGAAGAAGAATAAAAAGTGTACACGGAGCAACTTTGATGGTCCGAAGTTGCTCAACACTCTTTATGGAAGAGCTTTTAACGATTTTGTCCATTTCTCATAGAAAGTTCGTGTTTTGGCATCGAAATAATCTCGGATGCTTATACTCGTAAAATTTGACATAGAAGAACAATAAAAAGTGTACAAGGAGCAACTTTGATGGTCCGAAGATGCACAACTCTCTCTATGGAGGAGCTTTTAACGGTTTTATTTATTTGTCATCAAAAGTTGGTGTTTTGGCATCGAAATAATCTCGGAAGCTTATACTCGAAGAATTTAACATTGAAGCACAACTCTCACTATTTAGGAGCTTTTAACGGTTTTGTCCATTTGTAATAGAAAGTTGTTATTTTGGCACCAAAATAATCTACGAAGCTTATACTCGTAAAATTTGACATAGAAGAACAATAAAAAGTGTACACCGAGCAACTTTGAAGGTCCGAAGTTGCTCAACTCTCTCTATTTACAAGCTTTTAACGGTTTTGTCCATTTGACATAGAAAAACAATAAAATGTGTACACCGAGCATGTTTGATGGTCCGAAGTTGCTCAACTCTCTCTGTGGAGGAGCTTTTAATGATTTTGTCCATTTCTCATAGAAAGTTGGTGTTTTGGCATCGAAATAATCTCGGATGCTTATACTCGTTAAATTTTTCATAGAAGAACAATAAAAGGAGTACACCGAGCAACTTTGATGGTCCGAAGTTGCACAACTCTCTCTATGGAGGATCTTTTAACGGTTTTATTTATTTGTCATAGAAAGTTGGTGTTTTGGCATCGAAATAATCTCGGAAGCTTATACTCGAAGAATTTAACATAGAAGAACAATAAAAAGTGTACACTGAGCAACTTTGATGGTCCGAAGTTGCTCAACTCTCTCTATTTAGAAGCTTTTAACGGTTTTGTCCATTTGTAATGGAAAGTTGTTATTTTGGCATCGCAATAATCTACGAAGCTTACACTCGTAAAATTTAAAATAGAAGAACAATAAAAAGTGTACACCGACAACTTTGATGGTCCGAAGTTGCTCAACTCTCTCTATTTGGAGGCTTTTAACGGTTTTGTCCATTTGTCATATAAAGTTGGTGTTTGGGCATCGAATTAACCTTGGAAGCTTATACTCGTTAAATTTATCATAGAAGAACAATAAAAAATGTACACCGAGCATTTTTGATGGGCCGAAGTTGCTCAACTCTCTCTGTGGAAGAGCTTTTAACGATTTTGTCCATTTCTCTTAGAGAGTTGGTGTTTTGGCATCGAAATAATCTCGGATGCTTATACTCGTAAAATTTGACATAGAAGAACAATAAAAAGTGTATACGGAGCAACTTTGATGGTCCGAAGTTGTTCAACTCTAATTATTGAGGTGCTTTTAACGGTTTTGTCCATTTGTCATAGAAAGTTGATGTTTTGGCATCGAAATAATCTCGGAAGCTTATACTCGAAGAATTTAACATAGAAGAACAATAAAAAGTGTACATTGAGCAACTTTGATGGTCCGAAGTTGCTCAACTCTCTTTATTTAGGAGCTTTTAACGGTTTTGTCCATTTGTAATAGAAAGTTGTTATTTTGGCATCAAAATAATCTACGAAGCTTATACTCGTAAAATTTGACATAGAAGAACAATAAAAAGTGTACACCGAGCAACTTTGAAGGTCCGAAGTTTCTCAACTCTCTCTATTTAGAAGCTTTTAACGGTTTTGTCCATTTGTCATAGAAAGTTGGTGTTTTGGCATCAAAATAAGCTCGGAAGCTTATACTCGTTAAATTTATCATAGAAGAACAATAAAAAGTGTACACCGAGCATTTTTGATTGGCCGAAGTTGCTCAACTCTCTCTGTGGAAGTGCTTTTAACGATTTTGTCCATTTCTCATAGAAAGTTGGTGTTTTGGCATCGAAATAATCTCGGATGCTTATACTCGTGAAATTTCACATAGAAGAACAATAAAAACGTACACCGAGCAACTTTGAAGGTCCGAAGTTGCTCAACTCTCTCTATTTAGAAGCTTTTAACAGTTTTGTCCATTTGTCATAGAAAGTTGGTGTTTTGGCATCAAAATAATCTCGGAAGCTTATACTCGTTAAATTTATCATAGAAGAACAATAAAAAGTGTACACCGAGCATTTTTGATGGTCCGAAGTTGCTCAACTCTCTCTGTGGAAGAGCTTTTAACGATTTTGTCCATTTCTCATAGAAAGTTGGTGTTTTGGCATCGAAATAATCTCGGATGCTTATACTCGTGAAATTTCACATAGAAGAACAATAAAAAGTGTACACTGAGCAACTTTGATGGTCCGAAGTTGCTCAACTCTCTCTATTTAGGAGCTTTTAACGGTTTTGTCCATTTGTAATAGAAAGTTGTTATTTTGGCATCGAAATAATCTACGAAGCTTATACTCGTAAAATTTGACATAGAAGAACAATAAAAAGTGTACACCGAGCAACTTTGATGGTCCGAAGTTGCTGAACTCTCTCTATTTGGAGGCTTTTAACGGTTTTGTCCATTTGTAATAGAAAGTTGTTATTTTGGCATCGAAATAATCTACGAAGCTTATACTCGTAAAATTTGACATAGAAGAACAATAAAATGTGTACACCGAGCAACTTTGAAGGTCCGAAGTTGCTCAACTCTCTCTATTTAGAAGCTTTTAATGGTTTTGTCCATTTGTCATAGAAAATTGGTGTTTTGGCATCGAAATAATCTCGGATGCTTATACTCGTAAAATTTGATATAGAAGAACAATAAAAAGTGTACACGGAGCAACTTTGATGGTCCGAAGTTGCTCAACTCTCTTTATGGTGGAGCTTTTAACGGTTTTGTCCATTTGTCATAGAAAGTTGGTCTTTTGGCATCGAAATAATCTCGGAACCTTATATTCGTAAAATTTGACATAGAAGTACAATAAAAAGGGTACACCGAGCAACTTTGATAGTCCGAGGTTGCTCAACTCTCTTTATGGTGGAGCTTTTAACGGTTTTGTCCACTTGTCATAGAAAGTTGGTCTTTTGGCATCGAAATAATCTCGGAAGCTTATATTCGTAAAATTTGACATAGAAGAACAATAAAAAGGGTACACCGAGCAACTTTGATATTCCGACGTTGCTCAACTCTCTGTATAGTGTTGCTTTTAGCGGTTATGTCCATTCATAATTGAAAGTTGTTGTTTTGACATCGAAATAATCTAGGATGCTTATACACGTAAAATTAGACATAGAAAAACAATAAAAATTGTACACCGAGCATGTTTGATGGTCCGAAGTTGCTCAACTCTCTCTGTGGAGGAGCTTTTAATGATTTTGTCCATTTCTCATAGAGAGTTGGTGTTTTGGCATCGAAATAATCTCGGATGCTTATACTCGTAAATTTTGACATGTGTTCAACTCTCATTATGGAAGTGCTTTTAACGGTTTTGTCCATTTGTCATAGAAATTTGGTGTTTTGGCATCGAAATAATCACGAAAGCTTATACTCGAAGAATTTAACATAGAAGAATAATAAAAAGTGTACACTGAGCAACTTTGATGGTCCGAAGTTGCTCAACTCTCTCTGTTTAGGAGCTTTTAACGGTTTTGTCCATTTGTAATAGATAGTTGTTATTTTGGCATCGAAATAATGTACGAAGCTTATACTCATAAAATTTGACATAGAAGAACAATAAAAAGTGTACACCGAGCAACTATGAAGGTCCGAAGTTGCTCAACTCTCTTTATTTAGAAGCTTTTAACGGTTTTGTCCATTTGTCATAGAAAGTTGGTGTTTTGACATCGAAATAATCTCGGAAGCTTATACTCGTTAAATTTATCATAAAAGAATAATAAAAAGTGTACACCGAGCATTTTTGATGGGCTGAAGTTACTCAACTCTCTCTGTGGAAGAGCTTTTAACGATTTTGTCCATTTCTCATAGAAAGTTGGTGTTTTGGCATCGAAATAATCTCGGATGCTTATACTCATAAAATTTGACATAGAAGAACAATAAAAAGTATACACGGAGCAACTTTGATGGTCCGAAGTTGCTCAACTCTCTTTAAGGTGGAGCTTTTAACGGTTTTGTCCATTTGTCATAGAAAGTTGGTCTTTTGGCATCGAAATAATCTCGGAAGCTTATACTCGTAAAATTTGACATAGAAGAACAATAAAAAGGGTACACCGAGCAACTTTGATATTCCGACGTTGCTCAACTCTCTGTATAGTGTTGCTTTTAACGGTTATGTCCATTCATAATTGAAAGTTGTTGTTTTGACATCGAAATAATCTAGGATGCTTATACTCGTAAAATTAGACATAGAAAAACAATAAAAAGTGTACACCGAGCATGTTTGATGGTCCGAAGTTGCTCAACTCTCTCTGTGGAGGAGCTTTTAATGATTTTGTCCATTTCTCATAGAGAGTTGGTGTTTTGGCATCGAAATAATCTCGGATGCTTATACTCGTAAATTTTGACATAGAAGAACAATAAAAAGTGTACACTGAGCAACTTTGATGGTCCGAAGTTGCTCAACTCTCTCTGTTTAGGAGCTTTTAACGGTTTTGTCCATTTGTAATAGATAGTTGTTATTTTGGCATCGAAATAATGTACGAAGCTTATACTCATAAAATTTGACATAGAAGAACAATAAAAAGTGTACACCGAGCAACTATGAAGGTCCGAAGTTGCTCAACTCTCTTTATTTAGAAGCTTTTAACGGTTTTGTCCATTTGTCATAGAAAGTTGGTGTTTTGGCATCGAAATAATCTCGGAAGCTTATACTCGTTAAATTTATCATAAAAGAATAATAAAAAGTGTACACCGAGCATTTTTGATGGGCCGAAGTTACTCAACTCTCTCTGTGGAAGAGCTTTTAACGATTTTGTCCATTTCTCATAGAAAGTTGGTGTTTTGGCATCGAAATAATCTCGGATGCTTATACTCATAAAATTTGACATAGAAGAACAATAAAAAGTATACACGGAGCAACTTTGATGGTCCGAAGTTGCTCAACTCTCTTTAAGGTGGAGCTTTTAACGGTTTTGTCCATTTGTCATAGAAAGTTGGTCTTTTGGCATCGAAATAATCTCGGAAGCTTATACTCGTAAAATTTGACATAGAAGAACAATAAAAAGGGTACACCGAGCAACTTTGATATTCCGACGTTGCTCAACTCTCTGTATAGTGTTGCTTTTAACGGTTATGTCCATTCATAATTGAAAGTTGTTTTGACATCGAAATAATCTAGGATGCTTATACTCGTAAAATTAGACATAGAAAAACAATAAAAAGTGTACACCGAGCATGTTTGATGGTCCGAAGTTGCTCAACTCTCTCTGTGGAGGAGCTTTTAATGATTTTGTCCATTTCTCATAGAAAGTTGGTATTTTGGCATCGAAATAATCTCGGATACTTATGCACGTTAAATTTGTCATAGAAGAACACTAAACAGAGTACACCGAGCAACTTTGATGGTCCGAAGTTGCACAACTCTCTCTATGGAGGAGCTTTTAACGGTTTTATTTATTTGTCATAGAAAGTTGGTGTTTTGGCATCGAAATAATCTCGGAAGCTTATACTCGAAGAATTTAACATAGAAGAACAATAAAAAGTGTACACTAAGCAACTTAAAATTTGACATAGAAGAACAATAAAAAGTGTACACCGAGCAACTTTGATGGTCCGAAGTTGCTGAACTCTCTCTATTTGGAGGCTTTTAACGGTTTTGTATATTTGTCAAAGAAAGTTGGTGTTTTGGCATCGAAATAATCTCGGAAGCTTATACTCGTTAAATTTATCATAGAAGAACAATAAAAAGTGTACACCGAGCATTTTTGATGGGCCGAAGTTGCTCAACTCTCTCTGTGGAAGAGCTATTAACGATTTTGTTCATTTCTCATAAAGAGTTGTTGTTTTGGCATCGAAATAATCTCGGATGCTTATACTCGTAAAATTTTGACATAGAAGAACAATAAAAAGTGTACACGGAGCAACTTTGATGGTCCGAAGTTGTTCAACTCTCATTATGGGGGTGCTTTTAACGGTTTTGTCCATTTGTCATAGAAAGTTGATGTTTTGGCATCAAAATAATCTTGGAAGTTATACTCGAAGAATTTAACATAGAAGAACAATAAAAAGTGTACACGGAGCAACTTTGATGGTCCGAAGTTGCTCAACTCTCTCTATTTAGGAGCTTTTAACGGTTTTGTCCATTTGTAAAAGAAAGTTGTTATTTTGGCATCGAAATAATCGCGGAAGCTTATACTCGTTAAATTTATCATAGAAGAATAATAAAAAGTGTACACCGAGCATTTTTGATGGGCCGAAGTTGCTCAACTCTCTCTGTGGAAGTGCTTTTAATGATTTTGTCCATTTCTCATAGAAAGTTGGTGTTTTGGCATCGAAATAATCTCGGATGCTTATACTCGTAAAATTTGACATAGAAGAACAATAAAAAGTGTACACGGAGCAACTTTGATCGTCCGAAGTTGCTCAACTCTCTTTATGATGGAGCTTTTAACGGTTTTGTCCATTTGTCATAGAAAGTTCGTCTTTTGGCATCGAAATAATCTCGAAAGTTTATATTTGTAAAATTTGACATAGAAGAACAATAAAAAGAGTACACCGAGCAACTTTGATGGTCCGAAGTTGCACAACTCTCTCTATGGAGGAGCTTTTAACGGTTTTATTTATTTGTCATAGAAAGTTGGTGTTTTGGCATTGAAATAATATCAGAAGCTTATACTCGAAGAATTTAGCATAGAAGAACAATAAAAAGTGTACACTGAGCAACTTTGATGATCCGAAGTTGCTCAACTCTCTCTATTTAGGAGCTTTTAACGGTTTTGTCCATTTGTAATAGAAAGTTGTTATTTTGGCATCGAAATAATCTACGAAGCTTATACTCGTAAAATTTGACATAGAAGAACAATAAAAAGTGTACACCGAGCAATTTTGATGGTCCGAAGTTGCTCAACTCTCTCTATTTGGAGGCTTTTAACGGTTTTGTCAATTTGTCATAGAAAGTTGGTGTTTTGGCATCGAAATAATCTCGGAAACTTATACTCGTTAAATTTATCATAGAAGAACAATAAAAAGTGTACACCGAGCATTTTTGATGGGCCGAAGTTGCTCAACTCTCTCTGTGGAAGGGCTCTTAACGATTTTGTTCATTTCTCATAGAGACTTGGTGTTTTGGCATTGAAATAATCTCGGATGCTTATACTCGTAAAATTTGACATAGAAGAACAATAAAAAGTGTACATGGAGCAACTTTGATGGTCCGAAGTTGTTCAACTCTCATTATGGAGGTGCTTTTAACGGTTTTGTCAATTTGTCATAGAAAGTTGGTGTTTTGGCATCGAAATAATCTCGGAAGCTTATACTCGTTAAATTTATCATAGAAGAAAAATAAAAATTGTACACCGAGCATTTTTGATGGGCCGAAGTTGCTCAACTCTCTCTATGGAAGAGTTTTTAACGATTTTGTTCATTTCTCATAGAGAGTTGGTGTTTTTGCATCGAAATAATCTCGGATGCTTATACTCGTAAAATTTGACATAGAAGAACAATAAAAAGTGTACACGTAGCAACTTTGATGGTCCGAAGTTGTTCAACTCTCATTATGGAGTTACTTTTAACGGTTTTGTCCATTTGTCATAGAAAGTTGATGTTTTGGCATCGAAATAATCTCAGAAGCTTATACTCGTTAAATTTGTCGTAGAAGAACAATAAAAAAAGTACACCGAGCAACTTTGATGGTCCGAAGTTGCACAACTCTCTCTATGGAGGAGCTTTTAACGGTTTTATTTATTTGTCATAGAAAGTTGGTGTTTTGGCATCCAAATAATCTCGGAAGCTTATACTCGAAGAATTTAACATAGAAGAACAATAAAAAGTGTCCACTAAGCAACTTTGATGGTCCGAAGTTGCTCAACTCTCTGTATTTAGGAGCTTTTAACGGTTTTGCCCATTTGTAATAGAAAGTTGTTATTTTGGCATCGAAATAATCTACGAAGCTTATACTCCTAAAATTTGACATAGAAGAACAATAAAAAGTGTACACCGAGCAACTTTGAAGGTCCGAAGTTGCTCAACTCTCTCTATTTAGAAGCTTTTAACGGTTTTGTCCATTTGTCATAAAAAGTTGGTGTTTTGGCATCGAAATAATCTCGGAAGTTTATACTCGTTAAATTTATCATAGAAGAATAATAAAAAGTGTACACCGAGCATTTTTGATGGGCCGAAGTTGCTCAACTCTCTCTGTGGAAGAGCTTTTAACGATTTTGTCCATTTCTCATAGAAAGTTGGTGTTTTGGCATCGAAATAATCTCGGATACTTATACTCGTAAAATTTGACATAGAAGAACAATAAAAAGTGTACACGGAGCAACTTTGATTGTCCGAAGTCGCTCAACTCTCTTTATGGAAGAGCTTTTAACGATTTTGTCCATTTCTCATAGAAAGTTGCTGTTTTGGCATCGAAATAATCTCGAATGCTTATACTCGTAAAATTTGACATAGAAGAACAATAAAAATTGTACACCGAGCAATTTTGAAGGTCCGAAGTTGCTCAACTCTCTCTATTTAGAAGCTTTTAACGGTTTTGTCCATTTGTCATAGAAAGTTGGTGTTTTGGCATCGAAATAATCTCAGATGCTTATACTCGTAAAATTTGACATAGAAGAAGAATAAAAAGTGTACACGGAGCAACTTTGACGGTCCGAAGTTGCTCAACTCTCTTTATGGAAGAGCTTTTAACGATTTTGTCCATTTCTCATAGAAAGTTCGTGTTTTGGCATCGAAATAATCTCGGATTCTTATACTCGTAAAATTTGACATAGAAGAACAATAAAAAGTGTACAAGGAGCAACTTTGATGGTCCGAAGATGCACAACTCTCTCTATGGAGGAGCTTTTAACGGTTTTATTTATTTGTCATCAAAAGTTGGTGTTTTGGCATCGAAATAATCTCGGAAGCTTATACTCGAAGAATTTAACATTGAAGCACAACTCTCTCTATTTAGGAGCTTTTAACGGTTTTGTCCATTTGTAATAGAAAGTTGTTATTTTGGCACCAAAATAATCTACGAAGCTTATACTCGTAAAATTTGACATAGAAGAACAATAAAAAGTGTACACCGAGCAACTTTGAAGGTCCGAAGTTGCTCAACTCTCTCTATTTACAAGCCATTAACGGTTTTGTCCATTTGACATAGAAAAACAATAAAAAGTGTACACCGAGCATGTTTGATGGTCCGAAGTTGCTCAACTCTCTCTGTGGAGGAGCTTTTAATGATTTTGTCCATTTCTCATAGAAAGTTGGTGTTTTGGCATCGAAATAATCTCGGATGCTTATACTCGTTAAATTTGTCATAGAAGAACAATAAAAGGAGTACACCGAGCAACTTTGATGGTCCGAAGTTGCACAACTCTCTCTATGGAGGATCTTTTAACGGTTTTATTTATTTGTCATAGAAAGTTGGTGTTTTGGCATCGAAATAATCTCGGAAGCTTATACTCGAAGAATTTAACATAGAAGAACAATAAAAAGTGTACACTGAGCAACTTTGATGGTCCGAAGTTGCTCAACTCTCTCTATTTAGAAGCTTTTAACGGTTTTGTCCATTTGTAATGGAAAGTTGTTATTTTGGCATCGCAATAATCTACGAAGCTTACACTCGTAAAATTTAAAATAGAAGAACAATAAAAAGTGTACACCGAGCAACTTTGATGGTCCGAAGTTGCTCAACTCTCTCTATTTGGAGGCTTTTAACGGTTTTGTCCATTTGTCATATAAAGTTGGTGTTTGGGCATCGAATTAACCTTGGAAGCTTATACTCGTTAAATTTATCATAGAAGAACAATAAAAAATGTACACCGAGCATTTTTGATGGGCCGAAGTTGCTCAACTCTCTCTGTGGAAGAGCTTTTAACGATTTTGTCCATTTCTCTTAGAGAGTTGGTGTTTTGGCATCGAAATAATCTCGGATGCTTATACTCGTAAAATTTGACATAGAAGAACAATAAAAAGTGTATACGGAGCAACTTTGATGGTCCGAAGTTGTTCAACTCTAATTATTGAGGTGCTTTTAACGGTTTTGTCCATTTGTCATAGAAAGTTGATGTTTTGGCATCGAAATAATCTCGGAAGCTTATACTCGAAGAATTTAACATAGAAGAATAATAAAAAGTGTACATTGAGCAACTTTGATGGTCCGAAGTTGCTCAACTCTCTTTATTTAGGAGCTTTTAACGGTTTTGTCCATTTGTAATAGAAAGTTGTTATTTTGGCATCAAAATAATCTACCAAGCTTATACTCGTAAAATTTGACATAGAAGAACAATAAAAAGTGTACACCGAGCAACTTTGAAGGTCCGAAGTTTCTCAACTCTCTCTATTTAGAAGCTTTTAACGGTTTTGTCCATTTGTCATAGAAAGTTGGTGTTTTGGCATCAAAATAAGCTCGGAAGCTTATACTCGTTAAATTTATCATAGAAGAACAATAAAAGTGTACACCGAGCATTTTTGATTGGCCGAAGTTGCTCAACTCTCACTGTGGAAGTGCTTTTAACGATTTTGTCCATTTCTCATAGAAAGTTGGTATTTTGGCATCGAAATAATCTCGGATGCTTATACTCGTGAAATTTCACATAGAAGAACAATAAAAACGTACACCGAGCAACTTTGAAGGTCCGAAGTTGCTCAACTCTCTCTATTTATAAGCTTTTAACGGTTTTGTCCATTTGTCATAGAAAGTTGGTGTTTTGGCATCAAAATAATCTCGGAAGCTTATACTCGTTAAATTTATCATAGAAGAACAATAAAAAGTGTACACCGAGCATTTTTGATGGGCCGAAGTTGCTCAACTCTCTCTGTGGAAGAGCTTTTAACGATTTTGTCCATTTCTCATAGAAAGTTGGTGTTTTGGCATCGAAATAATCTCGGATGCTTATACTCGTGAAATTTCACATAGAAGAACAATAAAAAGTGTACACCGAGCAACTTTGAAGGTCCGAAGTTGCTCAACTCTCTCTATTTAGAAGCTTTTAACGGTTTTGTCCATTTGTCATAGAAAGTTGGTGTTTTGGCATCAAAATAATCTCGGAAGCTTATACTCGTTAAATTTATCATAGAAGAACAATAAAAAGTGTACACCGAGCATTTTTGATGGGCCGAAGTTGCTCAACTCTCTCTGTGGAAGAGCTTTTAACGATTTTGTCCATTTCTCATAGAAAGTTGGTGTTTTGGCATCGAAATAATCTCGGATGCTTATACTCGTAAAATTTGACATAGAAGAACAATAAAAAGGGTACACCGAGCAACTTTGATATTCCGACGTTGCTCAACTCTCTGTATATTGTTGCTTTTAACGGTTATGTCCATTCATAATTGAAAGTTGTTGTTTTGACATCGAAATAATCTAGGATGCTTATACTCGTAAAATTAGACATAGAAAAACAATAAAAAGTGTACACCGAGCATGTTTGATGGTCCGAAGTTGCTCAACTCTCTCTGTGGAGGAGCTTTTAATGATTTTGTCCATTTCTCATAGAAAGTTGGTGTTTAAAAAGTGTACACGGAGCAACTTTGATGGTCTGAAGTTGCTCAACTCTCTTTATGGTGGAGCTTTTAACGGTTTTGTCCATTTGTCATAGAAAGTTGGTCTTTTGGCATCGAAATAATCTCGGAAGCTTATATTCGTAAAATTTGACATAGAAGAACAATAAAAAGGGTACACCGAGCAACTTTGATATTCCGACGTTGCTCAACTCTCTGTATAGTGTTGCTTTTAACGGTTATGCCCATTCATAATTGAAAGTTGTTGTTTTGACATCGAAATAATCTAGGATGCTTATACTCGTAAAATTAGACAGAGAAAAACAATAAAAAGTGTACACCGAGCACGTTTGATGGTTCGAAGTTGCTCAACTCTCTCTGTGGAGGAGCTTTTAATGATTTTGTCCATTTCTCATAGAAAGTTGGTGTTTTGGCATCGAAATAATCTCGGATGCTTATACTCGTTAAATTTTTCATAGAAGAACAATAAAAAGAGTACACCAAGCAACATTGATGGTCCGAAGTTGCACAACTCTCTCTATGGAGGAGCTTTTAACGGTTTTATTTATTTGTCATAGAAAGTTGGTGTTTTGGCATCGAAATAATCTCAGAAGCTTATACTCGAAGAATTTAACATAGAAGAACAATAAAAAGTGTACACTGAGCAACTTTGATGGTCCGAAGTTGCTCAACTCTCTATATTTAGGAGCTTTTAACGGTTTTGTCCATTTGTAATGGAAAGTTGTTATTTTGGCATCGAAATAATCTACGAAGCATATACTCGTACAATTTGACATAGAAGAACAATAAAAAGTGTACACCGAGCAACTTTGAAGGTCCGAAGTTGCTCAACTCTCTCTATTTAGAAGCTTTTAACGGTTTTGTCCATTTGTCATAGAAAGTTGTTGTTTTGGCATCAAAATAATCTCGGAAGCTTATACTCGTTAAATTTATCATAGAAGAACAATAAAAAGTGTACACCGAGAATTTTTGATGGGCCGAAGTTGCTCAACTCTCTCTGTGGAAGAGCTTTTAACGATTTTGTCCATTTCTCATAGAAAGTTTGTGTTTTGGCATCGAAATAATCTCGGATGCTTATACTCGTAAAATTTGACATAGAAGAACAATAAAAAGTGTACACGGAGCAACTTTGATGGTCCGAAGTTGCTCAACTCTCTTTATGGTGGAGCTTTTAACGGTTTTGTCCATTTGTCATAGAAAGTTGGTCTTTTGGCATCGAAATAATCTCGGAAGCTTATATTCGTAAAATTTGACATAGAAGAACAATAAAAAGTGTACACCGAGCAACTTTGATATTCCGACGTTGCTCAACTCTCTGTATAGTGTTGCTTTTAACGGTTATGTCCATTCATAATTGAAAGTTGTTGTTTTGACATCGAAATAATCTAGGATGCTTATACTCGTAAAATTAGACATAGAAAAACAATAAAAAGTGTACACCGAGCATTTTTGATGGTCCGAAGTTGCTCAACTCTCTCTGTGGAGGAGCTTTTAATGATTTAGTCCATTTCTCATAAAAAGTTGGTGTTTTGGCATCGAAATAATCTCGGATGCCTATACTCGTTAAATTTTTCATAGAAGAACAATAAAAAGAGTACACCGAGCAACTTTGATGGTCCGAAGTTGCACAACTCTCTCTATGGAGGAGCTTTTAACCGTTTTATTTATTTGTCATAGAAAGTTGGTGTTTTGGCATCGAAATCGTCTCGGAAGCTTATACTCGAAGAATTTAACATAGAAGAACAATAAAAAGTGTACACTGAGCAACTTTGATGGTCCGAAGTTGCTCAACTCTCTCTATTTAGGAGCTTTTAACGGTTTTGTCCATTTGTAATGGAAAGTCGTTATTTTGGCATCGAAATAATCTACGAAGCTTATACTCGTAAAATTTGACATAGAAGAACAATAAAACGTGTACACCGAGCAACTTTGAAGGTCCGAAGTTGCTCAACTCTCTCTATTTAGAAGCTTTTAACGGTTTTGTCCATTTGTCATAGAAAGTTGGTGTTTTGGCATCAAAATAATCTCGGAAGCTCATACTCGTTAAATTTATCATAGAAGAACAATAAAAAGTGTACACCGAGAATTTTTGATGGGCCGAAGTTGCTCAACTCTCTCTGTGGAAGAGCTTTTAACGATTTTGTCCATTTCTCATAGAAAGTTGATGTTTTGGCATCGAAATAATCTCGGATGCTTATACTCGTAAAATTTGACATAGAAGAACAATAAAAAGTGTACACGGAGCAACTTTGATGGTCCGAAGTTGCTCAACTCTCTTTATGGTGGAGCTTTTAACGGTTTTGTCCATTTGTCATAGAAAGTTGGTCTTTTGGCATCGAAATAATCTCGGAAGCTTATATTCGTAAAATTTGACATAGAAGAACAATAAAAAGTGTACACCGAGCAACTTTGATATTCCGACGTTGCTCAACTCTCTGTATAGTGTTGCTTTTAACGGTTATGTCCATTCATAATTGAAAGTTGTTGTTTTGACAACGAAATATTCTAGGATGCTTATACTCGTAAAATTAGACATAGAAAAACAATAAAAAGTGTACACCGAGCATGTTTGATGGTCCGAAGTTGCTCAACTCTCTTTATGGTGGAGCTTTTAACGGTTTTGTCCATTTGTCATAGAAAGTTGGTGTTTTGGCATCGAAATAATCTCGGATGCTTATACTCGTTAAATTTGTCATAGAAGAACAATAAAAAGAGTACACCGAGCAACTTTGATGGTCCGAAGTTGCACAACTCTCTCTATGGAGGAGCTTTTAACGGTTTTATTTATTTGTCATAGAAAGTTGGTGTTTTGGCATCGAAATAATCTCGGAAGCTTATACTCGAAGAATTTAACATAGAAGAACAATAAAAAGTGTACACTGAGCAACTTTGATGGTCCGAAGTTGCTCAACTCTCTCTATTTAGGAGCTTTTAACGGTTTTGTCCATTTGTAATGAAAAGTTGTTATTTTGGCATCGAAATAATCTACGAAGCTTATACTCGTAAAATTTGACATAGAAGAACAATAAAAAGTGTACACTGAGCAACTTTGAAGGTCCGAAGTTGCTCAACTCTCTCTATTTAGAAGCTTTTAACGGTTTTGTCCATTTGTCATAGAAAGTTGGTGTTTTGGCATCAAAATAATCTCGGAAGCTTATACTCGTTAAATTTATCAATGAAGAACAATAAAAAGTGTACACCGAGCATTTTTGATGGGCCGAAGTTGCTCAACTCTCTCTGTGGAGGAGCTTTTAATGATTTTGTCCATTTCTCATAGAAAGTTGGTGTTTTGGCATCGAAATAATCTCGGATGCTTATACTCGTAAAATTTGACATAGAAGAACAATAAAAAGTGTACACGGAGCAACTTTGATGGTCCGAAGTTGCTCAACTCTCTTTATGGTGGTGCTTTTAACGGTTTTGTCCATTTGTCATAGAAAGTTGGTCTTTTGGCATCGAAATAATCTCAGAAGCTTATATTCGTAAAATTTGACATAGAAGAACAATAAAAAGGGTACACCGAGCAACTTTGATGGTCCGAAGTTGCACAACTCTCTCTATGGAGGAGCTTTTAACGGTTTTATTTATTTGTCATAGAAAGTTAGTGTTTTGGCATCGACATAATCTCGAAAGCTTATACTCGAAGAATTTAACATAGAAGAACAATAAAAAGTGTACACTGAGCAACTTTGATGGTCTGAAGTTGCTCAACTCTCTCTATTTGGGAGCATTTAATGGTTTTGTCCATTTGTAATAGAAAGTTGTTATTTTGGCATCGAAATAATCTACGAAGCTTATACTCGTAAAATTTGACATAGAAGAACAATAAAAAGTGTACACCGAGCAACTTTGAAGGTCCGAAGTTGCTCAACTCTCTCTATTTAGAAGCTTTTAACGGTTTTGTCCATTTGTCATAGAAAGTTGGTGTTTTGGCATCAAAATAAGCTCGGAAGCTTATACTCGTTAAATTTATCATAGAAGAACAATAAAAAGTGTACACCGAGCATTTTTGATGGGCCGAAGTTGCTCAACTCTCTCTGTGGAAGAGCTTTTAACGATTTTGTCCATTTCTTATAGAAAGATGGTGTTTTGGCATCGACATAATCTCGGATGCTTATACTCGTAAAATTTGACATAGAAGAACAATAAAAAGTGTACACGAAGCAACTGTGATAGTCCGAAGTTGCTCAACTCTCTCTATTTAGAAGCTTTTAACGGTTTTTTCCATTTGTCATAGAAAGTTGGTGTTTTGGCATCAAAATAATCTCGGAAGTTTATACTCGTTAAATATATCATAGAAGAACAATAAAAAGTGTACACCGAGCATTTTTGATGGGCCGAAGTTGCTCAACTCTCTCTGTGGAAGAGCTTTTAACGATTTTGTCTATTTCTCATAGAAAGTTGGTGTTTTGGCATCGAAATAATCTCGGATGCTTATACTCGTAAGATTTGACATAGAAGAACAATAAAAAGTGTACACGGAGCAACTTTGATGGTCCGAAGTTGCTCAACTCTCTTTATGGTGGAGCTTTTAACGGTTTTGTCCATTTGTCATAGAAAGTTGGTCTTTTGGCATCGAAATAATCTCGGAAGCTTATATTCGTAAAATTTGACATAGAAGAACAATAAAAAGGGTACACAAAGCAACTTTGATATTCCGACGTTGGTCAACTCTCTGTATAGTGTTGCTTTTAACGGTTATGTCCATTCATAATTGAAAGTTGTTGTTTTGACATCGAAATAATCTAGGATGCTTATACTCATAAAATTAGACATAGAAAAACAAGAAAATTGTACACCGAGCATGTTTGATGGTCTGAAGTTGCTCAACTCTCTCTGTGGAGGAGCTTTTAATGATTTTGTCCATTTCTCATAGAAAGTTGGTGTTTTGGCATCGAAATAATCTCGGATGCTTATACTCGTTAAATTTGTCATAGAAGAACAATAAAAAGAGTACACCGAGCAACTTTGATGGTCCGAAGTTGCACAACTCTCTCTATGGAGGAGCTTTTAACGGTTTTATTTATTTGTCATAGAAAGTTGGTGTTTTGGCATCGAAATCGTCTCGGAAGCTTATACTCGAAGAATTTAACATAGAAGAACAATAAAAAGTGTACACGGAGCAACTTTGATGGTCCGAAGTTGCTCAACTCTCTCTGTGGAGGAGCTTTTAATGATTTTGTCCATTTCTCATAAAAAGTTGGTGTTTTGGCATCGAAATAATCTCGGAAGCTTATACTCGTTAAATTTGTCATAGAAGAACAATAAAAAGAGTACACCGAGCAACTTGGATGGTCCGAAGTTGCACAACTCTCTCTATGGAGGAGCTTTTAACGGTTTTGTCCATTTGTAATAGAAAGTTGTTGTTTTGGCATCGAAAAAATCTCGGAATCTTATACTCGTAAAATTTGACATAGAAGAACAATAAAAAGTGTATACCGAGCAACTTTGATGGTTCGAAGTTGCTCAACTCTCTTTATTTAGGAGCTTTTAACGGTTTTGTCCATTTGTAATAGAAAGTTGTTGTTTTGGCATCGAAATAATTTACGAAGCTTATACTCGTAAAATTTGACATAGAAGAACAATAAAAAGTGTACACTGAGCAACTTTGATGGGCTGAAGTTGCTCAACTCTCTCTATTGAGGAGCTTTTAACGGTTTTGTCCATTTGTATTAGAAAGTTGTTGTTTTGGACTTGAAATAATCTACGAAACTTATACTCGTAACATTGGACATAGAAGAACAATAAAAAGTGTACACCGAGCAACTTCGATGGTCCGAAGTTACTCAACTCTCTCTATGAAAAAGTTTTTAATGGTTTTGTCCATTTGTAATGGAAAGTTGTTGTTTTTGGCATCGAAATAATCTCGGAAGCCTATACTCGTTAAATTTATCATAGAAGAACAATAAAAAGTGTACACTAAGCAACTTTGATGGGCCGAAGTTGCTCAACTCTCTCTATTGAGGAGCTTTTAATGGTTTTGTCCATTTGTAATAGAAAGTTGTTGTTTCGGCATCGAAATAATCTAGCAAGCTTATACTCGTAAAATTGGACATAGAAAAACAATAAAACTTGTAAACCGGGCAACTTTGATGGTCCGAAGTTGCTCAACTTTCGCTATAGAGGAGCTTCTAAAGGTTTTGTCCACTTATCATAGAAAGTTGGTGTTTTGGCATTGAAATAATCTCGGAAGCTTATACTCGTAAAATTGGACATAGAAGAACAATAAAAAGTGTACACCGAGTAACTTTGATGGTCCGAAGTTGCTCAACTCTCTCCATTTGGAGGCATTTAACGGTTTTGTCCATTTATCATTTTTGATGGTGTTTTGGCATCGAAAAAATCTCGGAATCTTATACTCGTAAAATTTGACATAGAAGAACAATAAAAAGTGTATACCGAGCAACTTTGATCGTCCGAAGTTGCTCAACTCTCTCTATTTAGGAGCTTTTAACGGTTTTGTCCATTTGTAATAGAAAGTTATTGTTTTGGCATCGAAATAATCTACGAAGCTTATACTCGTTAAATTTATCATAGAAGAACAATAAAAAGTGTACACCGAGCATTTTTTATGGGCCGAAGTTGCTCAACTCTCTTTGTGGAAGAGCTTTTAACGATTTTGTTCATTTCTCATAGAGAGTTGGTGTTTTGGCATCGAAATAATCTCGGATGCTTACACTCGTAAAATTTGACATAGAAGAACAATAAAAAGGGTACACCGAGCAACTTTGATATTCCGACGTTGCTCAACTCTCTGTATAGTGTTGCTTTTAACGGTTATGCCCATTCATAATTGAAAGTTGTTGTTTTGACATCGAAATAATCTAGGATGCTTATACTCGTAAAATTAGACAGAGAAAAACAATAAAAAGTGTACACCGAGCACGTTTGATGGTTCGAAGTTGCTCCACTCTCTCTGTGGAGGAGCTTTTAATGATTTTGTCCATTTCTCATAGAAAGTTGGTGTTTTGGCATCGAAATAATCTCGGATGCTTATACTCGTTAAATTTTTCATAGAAGAACAATAAAAAGAGTACACCAAGCAACATTGATGGTCCGAAGTTGCACAACTCGCTCTATGGAGGAGCTTTTAACGGCTTTATTTATTTGTCATAGAAAGTTGGTGTTTTGGCATCGAAATAATCTCAGAAGCTTATACTCGAAGAATTTAACATAGAAGAACAATAAAAAGTGTACACTGAGCAACTTTGATGGTCCGAAGTTGCTCAACTCTCTATATTTAGGAGCTTTTAACGGTTTTGTCCATTTGTAATGGAAAGTTGTTATTTTGGCATCGAAATAATCTACGAAGCATATACTCGTAAAATTTGACATAGAAGAACAATAAAAAGTGTACACCGAGCAACTTTGAAGGTCCGAAGTTGCTCAACTCTCTCTATTTAGAAGCTTTTAACGGTTTTGTCCATTTGTCATAGAAAGTTGTTGTTTTGGCATCAAAATAATCTCGGAAGCTTATACTCGTTAAATTTATCATAGAAGAACAATAAAAAGTGTACACCGAGAATTTTTGATGGGCCGAAGTTGCTCAACTCTCTCTGTGGAAGAGCTTTTAACGATTTTGTCCATTTCTCATAGAAAGTTGGTGTTTTGGCATCGAAATAATCTCGGGTGCTTATACTCGTAAAATTTGACATAGAAGAACAATAAAAAGTGTACACGGAGCAACTTTGATGGTCCGAAGTTGCTCAACTCTCTTTATGGTGGAGCTTTTAACGGTTTTGTCCATTTGTCATAGAAAGTTGGTCTTTTGGCATCGAAATAATCTCGGAAGCTTATATTCGTAAAATTTGACATAGAAGAACAATAAAAAGTGTACACCGAGCAACTTTGATATTCCGACGTTGCTCAACTCTCTGTATAGTGTTGCTTTTAACGGTTATGTCCATTCATAATTGAAAGTTGTTGTTTTGACATCGAAATAATCTAGGATGCTTATACTCGTAAAATTAGACATAGAAAAACAATAAAAAGTGTACACCGAGCATTTTTGATGGTCCGAAGTTGCTCAACTCTCTCTGTGGAGGAGCTTTTAATGATTTAGTCCATTTCTCATAAAAAGTTGGTGTTTTGGCATCGAAATAATCTCGGATGCTTATACTCGTTAAATTTTTCATAGAAGAACAATAAAAAGAATACACCGAGCAACTTTGATGGTCCGAAGTTGCACAACTCTCTCTACGGAGGAGCTTTTAACCGTTTTATTTATTTGTCATAGAAAGTTGGTGTTTTGGCATCGAAATCGTCTCGGAAGCTTATACTCGAAGAATTTAACATAGAAGAACAATAAAAAGTGTACACTGAGCAACTTTGATGGTCCGAAGTTGCTCAACTCTCTCTATTTAGGAGCTTTTAACGGTTTTGTCCATTTGTAATGGAAAGTTGTTATTTTGGCATCGAAATAATCTACGAAGCTTATACTCGTAAAATTTGACATAGAAGAACAATAAAACGTGTACACCGAGCAACTTTGAAGGTCCGAAGTTGCTCAACTCTCTCTATTTAGAAGCTTTTAACGGTTTTGTCCATTTGTCATAGAAAGTTTGTGTTTTGGCATCAAAATAATCTCGGAAGCTCATACTCGTTAAATTTATCATAGAAGAACAATAAAAAGAGTACACCGAGCAACTTGGATGGTCCGAAGTTGCACAACTCTCTCTATGGAGGAGCTTTTAACGGTTTTGTCCATTTGTAATAGAAAGTTGTTGTTTTGGCATCGAAAAAATCTCGGAATCTTATACTCGTAAAATTTGACATAGAAGAACAATAAAAAGTGTACACGGAGCAACTTTGATGGTCCGAAGTTGCTCAACTCTCTTTATGGTGGAGCTTTTAACGGTTTTGTCCATTTGTTATAGAAAGTTGGTCTTTTGGCATCGAAATAATCTCGGAAGCTTATATTCGTAAAATTTGACATAGAAGAACAATAAAAAGTGTACACCGAGCAACTTTGATATTCCGACGTTGCTGAACTCTCTGTATAGTGTTGCTTTTAACGGTTATGTCCATTCATAATTGAAAGTTGTTGTTTTGACAACGAAATATTCTAGGATGCTTATACTCGTAAAATTAGACATAGAAAAACAATAAAAAGTGTACACCGAGCATGTTTGATGGTCCGAAGTTGCTCAACTCTCTTTATGGTGGAGCTTTTAACGGTTTTGTCCATTTGTCATAGAAAGTTGGTGTTTTGGCATCGAAATAATCTCGGATGCTTATACTCGTTAAATTTGTCATAGAAGAACAATAAAAAGAGTACACCGAGCAACTTTGATGGTCCGAAGTTGCACAACTCTCTCTATGGAGGAGCTTTTAACGGTTTTATTTATTTGTCATAGAAAGTTGGTGTTTTGGCATCGAAATAATCTCGGAAGCTTATACTCGAAGAATTTAACATAGAAGAACAATAAAAAGTGTACACTGAGCAACTTTGATGGTCCGAAGTTGCTCAACTCTCTCTATTTAGGGGCTTTTAACGGTTTTGTCCATTTGTAATGAAAAGTTGTTATTTTGGCATCGAAATAATCTACGAAGCTTATACTCGTAAAATTTGACATAGAAGAACAATAAAAAGTGTACACTGAGCAACTTTGAAGGTCCGAAGTTGCTCAACTCTCTCTATTTAGAAGCTTTTAACGGTTTTGTCCATTTGTCATAGAAAGTTGGCGTTTTGGCATCAAAATAATCTCGGAAGCTTATACTCGTTAAATTTATCAATGAAGAACAATAAAAAGTGTACACCGAGCATTTTTGATGGGCCGAAGTTGCTCAACTCTCTCTGTGGAGGAGCTTTTAATGATTTTGTCCATTTCTCATAGAAAGTTGGTGTTTTGGCATCGAAATAATCTCGGATGCTTATACTCGTAAAATTTGACATAGAAGAACAATAAAAAGTGTACACGGAGCAACTTTGATGGTCCGAAGTTGCTCAACTCTCTTTATGGTGGTGCTTTTAACGGTTTTGTCCATTTTTCATAGAAAGTTGGTCTTTTGGCATTGAAATAATCTCGGAAGCTTATATTGTTAAAATTTGACATAGAAAAACAATAAAAAGGGTACACCGAGCAACTTTGATGGTCCGAAGTTGCACAACTCTCTCTATGGAGGAGCTTTTAACGGTTTTATTTATTTGTCATAGAAAGTTAGTGTTTTGGCATCGACATAATCTCGAAAGCTTATACTCGAAGAATTTAACATAGAAGAACAATAAAAAGTGTACACTGAGCAACTTTGATGGTCTGAAGTTGCTCAACTCTCTCTATTTGGGAGCATTTAATGGTTTTGTCCATTTGTAATAGAAAGTTGTTATTTTGGCATCGAAATAATCTACGAAGCTTATACTCGTAAAATTTGACATAGAAGAACAATAAAAAGTGTACACGGAGCAACTTTGATGGTCCGAAGTTGCTCAACTCTCTCTATTTAGAAGCTTTTAACGGTTTTGTCCATTTGTCATAGAAAGTTGGTCTTTTGGCATCGAAATAATCTCGGAAGCTTATATTCGTAAAATTTGACATAGAAGAACAATAAAAAGGGTACACCGAGCAACTTTGATGGTCCGAAGTTGCACAACTCTCTCTATGGAGGAGCTTTTAACGGTTTTATTTATTTGTCATAGAAAGTTGGTGTTTTGGCATCGACATAATCTCGAAAGCTTATACTCGAAGAATTTAACATAGAAGAACAATAAAAAGTGTACACTGAGCAACTTTGATGGTCTGAAGTTGCTCAACTCTCTCTATTTGGGAGCATTTAATGGTTTTGTCCATTTGTAATAGAAAGTTGTTATTTTGGCATCGAAATAATCTACGAAGCTTATACTCGTAAAATTTGACATAGAAGAACAATAAAAAGTGTACACCGAGCAACTTTGAAGGTCCGAAGTTGCTCAACTCTCTCTATTTAGAAGCTTTTAACGGTTTTGTCCATTTGTCATAGAAAGTTGGTGTTTTGGCATCAAAATAAGCTCGGAAGCTTATACTCGTTAAATTTATCATAGAAGAACAATAAAAAGTGTACACCGAGCATTTTTGATGGGCCGAAGTTGCTCAACTCTCTCTGTGGAAGAGCTTTTAACGATTTTGTCCATTTCTTATAGTAAGATGGTGTTTTGGCATCGACATAATCTCGGATGCTTATACTCGTAAAATTTGACATAGAAGAACAATAAAAAGTGTACACGAAGCAACTGTGATGGTCCGAAGTTGCTCAACTCTTTCTATTTAGAAGCTTTTAACGGTTTTTTCCATTTTTCATAGAAAGTTGGTGTTTTGGCATCAAAATAATCTCGGAAGCTTATACTCGTTAAATTTATCATAGAAGAACAATAAAAAGTGTACACCGAGCATTTTTGATGGACCGAAGTTGCTCAACTCTCTCTGTGGAAGAGCTTTTAACGATTTTGTCTATTTCTCATAGAAAGTTGGTGTTTTGGCATCGAAATAATCTCGGATGCTTATACTCGTAAGATTTGACATAGAAGAACAATAAAAAGTGTACACGGAGCAACTTTGATGGTCCGAAGTTGCTCAACTCTCTTTATGGTGGAGCTTTTAACGGTTTTGTCCATTTGTCATAGAAAGTTGGTCTTTTGGCATCGAAATAATCTCGGAAGCTTATATTTGTAAAATTTGACATAGAAGAACAATAAAAAGGGTACACAAAGCAACTTTGATATTCCGACGTTGGTCAACTCTCTGTATAGTGTTGCTTTTAACGGTTATGTCCATTCATAATTGAAAGTTGTTAATTTGACATCGAAATAATCTAGGATGCTTATACTCATAAAATTAGACATAGAAAAACAAGAAAATTGTACACCGAGCATGTTTGATGGTCTGAAGTTGCTCAACTCTCTCTGTGGAGGAGCTTTTAATGATTTTGTCCATTTCTCATAGAAAGTTGGTGTTTTGGCATCGAAATAATCTCGGATGCTTATACTCGTTAAATTTGTCATAGAAGAACAATAAAAAGAGTACACCGAGCAACTTTGATGGTCCGAAGTTGCACAACTCTCTCTATGGAGGAGCTTTTAACGGTTTTATTTATTTGTCATAGAAAGTTGGTGTTTTGGCATCGAAATCGTCTCGGAAGCTTATACTCGAAGAATTTAACATAGAAGAACAATAAAAAGTGTACACGGAGCAACTTTGATGGTCCGAAGTTGCTCGACTCTCTCTGTGGAGGAGCTTTTAATGATTTTGTCCATTTCTCATAAAAAGTTGGTGTTTTGGCATCGAAATAATCTCGGATGCTTATACTCGTTAAATTTGTCATAGAAGAACAATAAAAAGAGTACACCGAGCAACTTGGATGGTCCGAAGTTGCACAACTCTCTCTATGGAGGAGCTTTTAACGGTTTTGTCCATTTGTAATAGAAAGTTGTTGTTTTGGCATCGAAAAAATCTCGGAATCTTATACTCGTAAAATTTGACATAGAAGAACAATAAAAAGTGTATACCGAGCAACTTTGATGGTTCGAAGTTGCTCAACTCTCTTTATTTAGGAGCTTTTAACGGTTTTGTCCATTTGTAATAGAAAGTTGTTGTTTTGGCATCGAAATAATTTACGAAGCTTATACTCGTAAAATTTGACATAGAAGAACAATAAAAAGTGTACACTGAGCAATTTTGACGGGCTGAAGTTGCTCAACTCTCTCTATTGAGGAGCTTTTAACGGTTTTGTCCATTTGTATTAGAAAGTTGTTGTTTTGGACTTGAAATAATGTACGAAACTTATACTCGTAACATTGGACATAGAAGAACAATAAAAAGTGTACACCGAGCAACTTCGATGGTCCGAAGTTACTCAACTCTCTCTATGAAAAAGTTTTTAATGGTTTTGTCCATTTGTAATGGAAAGTTGTTGTTTTTGGCATCGAAATAATCTCGGAAGCCTATACTCGTTAAATTTATCATAGAAGAACAATAAAAAGTGTACACTGAGCAACTTTGATGGGCCGAAGTTGCTCAACTCTCTCTATTGAGGAGCTTTTAATGGTTTTGTCCATTTGTAATAGAAAGTTGTTGTTTCGGCATCGAAATAATCTAGCAAGCTTATACTCGTAAAATTGGACATAGAAAAACAATAAAACTTGTAAACCGGGCAACTTTGATGGTCCGAAGTTGCTCAACTTTCGCTATAGAGGAGCTTCTAAAGGTTTTGTCCACTTATCATAGAAAGTTGGTGTTTTGGCATTGAAATAATCTCGGAAGCTTATACTCGTAAAATTGGACATAGAAGAACAATAAAAAGTGTACACCGAGTAACTTTGATGGTCCGAAGTTGCTCAACTCTCTCCATTTGGAGGCATTAAACGGTTTTGTCCATTTATCATTTTTGATGGTGTTTTGGCATCGAAAAAATCTCGGAATCTTATACTCGTAAAATTTGACATAGAAGAACAATAAAAAGTGTATACCGAGCAACTTTGATCGTCCGAAGTTGCTCAACTCTCTCTATTTAGGAGCTTTTAACGGTTTTGTCCATTTGTAATAGAAAGTTATTGTTTTGGCATCGAAATAATCTACGAAGCTTATACTCGTTAAATTTATCATAGAAGAACAATAAAAAGTGTACACCGAGCATTTTTTATGGGCCGAAGTTGCTCAACTCTCTTTGTGGAAGAGCTTTTAACGATTTTGTTTATTTCTCATAGAGAGTTGGTGTTTTGGCATCGAAATAATCTCGGATGCTTACACTCGTAAAATTTGACATAGAAGAACAATAAAAAGTGTACACTGAGCAACTTTGATGGGCCGAAGTTTCTCAACTCTCTCTATTGAGGAGCTTTTAACGGTTTTATACATTTGTAATAGAAAGTTGTTGTTTTGGCATCGAAATAATCTAGCAAGCTTATAATCGTAAAATTGGACATAGAAAAACAATAAAAATTGTACACCGGGCAACTTTGATGGTCCGAAGTTGCTCAACTCTCGCTATAGAGGAGCTTCTAAAGGTTTTGTCCACTTATCATAGAAAGTTGGTGTTTTGGCATCGAAATAATCTCGGAAGCTTATACTCGTAAAATTGGACAAAGAAGAACAATAAAAAGTGTACACCGAGCAACTTTGATGGTCCGAAGTTGCTCAACTCTCTCTATTTGGAGGCTTTTAACGGTTTTGTCCATTTATCATTTTTGATGGTGTTTTGGCATCGAAAAAATCTCGGAATCTTATACTCGTAAAATTTGACATAGAAGAACAATAAAACGTGTATACCGAGCAACTTTGATCGTCCGAAGTTGCTCAACTCTCTCTATTTAGGAGCTTTTAACGGTTTTGTCCATTTGTAATAGAAAGTTGTTGTTTTTGGCATCGAAATAATCTACGAAGCCTATACTCGTAAAATTGGGCATAGAAGAACAATAAAAAGTGTACACTGAGCAACATTGATGGTCCGAAGTTGCTCAACTCTCTCTCTTGAGGAGCTTTTAACAGTTTTGTCCATTTGTAATAGAAAGTTGTTGTTTTGGCATCGAAATAATCTAGCAAGCTTATACTCGTAAAATTGGACATAGAAGAACAATAAAAAGTGTACACCGAGCAACTTTGATGGTCCGAAGTTGCTCAACTCTCTCTATGAAAAAGTTTTTAATGGTTTTGTCCATTTGTAATGGAAAGTTGTTGTTTTTGGCATCGAAATAATCTACGAAGCTTATACTCGTAAAATTGGGCATAGAAGAACAATAAAAAGTGTACACTGAGCAACTTTGATCGTCCGAAGTTGCTCAACTCTCTCTATTGAGGGGCTTTTAACAGTTTTGTCCATTTGTAATAAAAAGTTGTTGTTTTGGCATCGAAATAATCTAGCAAGCTTATACTCGTAAAATTGGACATAGAAAAACAATAAAAATTGTACACCGAGCAACTTTGATGGTCCGAAGTTGCTCAACTCTCTCTATGAAAAAGTTTTTAATGGTTTTGTCCATTTGTAATGGAAAGTTGTTGTTTTTGGCATCGAAATAATCTACGAAGCTTATACTCGTAAAATTGGGCATAGAAGAACAATAAAAAGTGTACACTGAGCAACTTTGATCGTCCGAAGTTGCTCAACTCTCTCTATTGAGGGGCTTTTAACAGTTTTGTCCATTTGTAATAAAAAGTTGTTGTTTTGGCATCGAAATAATCTAGCAAGCTTATACTCGTAAAATTGGACATAGAAGAACAATAAAATGTGTACACCGAGCAACTTTGATGGTCCGAAGTTGCTCAACTCTCTCTATTTGGAGGCTTTTAACGGTTTTGTCCATTTATCATTTTTGATGGTGTTTTGGCATCGAAAAAATCTCGGAATCTTATACTCGTAAAATTTGACATAGAAGAACAATAAAAAGTGTATACCGAGCAAGTTTGATCGTCCGAAGTTGTTCAACTCTCTCTATTTAGGAGCTTTTAACGGTTTTGTCCATTTGCAATAGAAAGTTGTTGTTTTGGCATCGAAATAATCTACGAAGCTTATACTCGTAAAATTTGACATAGAAGAACAATAAAAAGTGTACACCGAGCAAATTTGATGGTCCGAAGTTACTCAACTCTCTCCATGAAAAAGTTTTTAATGGTTTTGTCCATTTGTAATGAAAAGTTGTTGTTTTTGGCATCGAAAAAATCTACGAAGCTTATACTCGTAAAATTGGGCATAGAAGAACAATAAAAAGTGTACACTGAGAAACTTTGATCGTCCGAAGTTGCTCAACTCTCTCTATTGAGGAGCTTTTAACAGTTTTGTCCATTTGTAATAGAAAGTTGTTGTTTTGGCATCGAAATAATCTAGCAAGCTTATACTCGTAAAATTGGACATAGAAAAACAACAAAAATTGTACACCGGGCAACATTGATGGTCCGAAGTTGCTCAACTCTCGCTATAGAGGAGCTTCTAATGGTTTTGTCCACTTATCATAGAAAGTTGGTGTTTTGGCATCGAAATAATCTCGGAAGCTTATACTCGTAAAATTGGACATAGAAGAATAATAAAAAGTGTACACCGAGCAACTTTGATGGTCCGAAGTTGCTCAACTCTCTCTATTTGGAGGCTTTTAACGGTTTTGCCCATTTATCATTTTTGATGGTGTTTTGGCATTGAAATAATCTACGAAGCTTATACTCGTAAAATTTGACATAGAAGAACAATAAAAAGTGTACACCGAGCAACTTTGATGGTCCGAAGTTACTCAACTCTCTCTACGAAAAAGTTTTTAATGGTTTTGTCCATTTGTAATGGAAAGTTGTTGTTTTTGGCATCGAAATAATCTACGAAGCTTATACTAGTAAAATTGGGCATAGAAGAACAATAAAAAGTGTACACTGAGCAACTTTGATCGTCCGAAGTTGCTCAACTCTCTCTATTGAGGGGCTTTTAACAGTTTTGTCCATTTGTAATAAAAAGTTGTTGTTTTGGCATCGAAATAATCTAGCAAGCTTATACTCGTGAAATTGGACATAGAAAAACAATAAAAATTGTATACCGGGCAACTTTGATGGTCCGAAGTTGCTCAACTCTCGCTACAGAGGAGCTTTTAAAGGTTTTGTCCACTTATCATAGAAAGTTGGTGTTTTGGCATCGAAATAATCTCGGAAGCTTATACTCGTAAAATTGGACATAGAAGAACAATAAAAAGTGTACACCGAGCAACTTTGATGGTCCGAAGTTGCTCAACTCTCTCTATTTGGAGGCTTTTAACGGTTTTGTCCATTTATCATTTTTGATGGTGTTTTAGCATCGAAAAAATCTCGGAATCTTATACTCGTAAAATTTGACAAAGAAGAACAATAAAAAGTGTATACCGAGCAACTTTGATCGTCCGAAGTTGCTCAACTCTCTCTATTTAGGAGCTTTTAACGGTTTTGTCCATTTGTAATAGAAAGTTGTTGTTTTGGCATCGAAACAATCTACGAAGCTTATACTCGCAAAATTTGACATAGAAGAACAATAAAAAGTGTACACCGAGCAACTTTGATGGTCCGAAGTTACTCAACTCTCTCTATGAAAAAGTTTTTAATGGTTTTGTCCATTTGTAATGGAAAGTTGTTGTTTTTGGCATCGAAATAATCTACGAAGCTTATACTCGTAAAATTGGGCATAGAAAAACAATAAAAAGTGTACACTGAGCAACTTTGATCGTCCGAAGCTGCTCAACTCTCTCTATTGAGGGGCTTTTAACAGTTTTGTCCATTTGTAATAAAAAGTTGTTGTTTTGTCATCGAAATAATCTAGCAAGCTTATACTCGTAAAATTGGACATAGAAAAACAATAAAAATTGTACACCGGGCAACTTTGATGGTCCGAAGTTGTTGAACTCTCTCTATTTGGAGGCATTTAACGGTTTTGTCCATTTATTATTTTTGATGGTGTTTTGGCATCGAAAAAATCTCGGAATCTTATACTCGTAAAATTTGACATAGAAGAACAATAAAAAGTGTATACCGAGCAACTTTGGTCGTCCGAAGTTGCTCAACTCTCTCTATTTAGGAGCTTTTAACGGTTTTGTCCATTTGTAATAGAGAGTTGGTGTTTTGGCATCGAAATAATCTAGCAAGCTTATACTCGTAAAATTGGACATAAAAGAACAATAAAAAGTGTACACTGAGCAACTTTGATGGGCCGAAGTTTCTCAACTCTCTCTATTGAGGAGCTTTTAAGGGTTTTATACATTTGTAATAGAAAGTTGTTGTTTTGGCATCGAAATAATCTAGCAAGCTTATAATCGTAAAATTGGACATAGAAAAACAATAAAAATTGTACACCGGGCAACTTTGATGGTCCGAAGTTGCTCAACTCTCGCTATAGAGGAGCTTCTAAAGGTTTTGTCCACTTATCATAGAAAGTTGGTGTTTTGGCATCGAAATAATCTCGGAAGCTTATACTCGTAAAATTGGACATAGAAGAACAATAAAAAGTGTACACCGAGCAACTTTGATGGTCCGAAGTTGCTCAACTCTCTCTATTTGGAGGCTTTTAACGGTTTTGTCCATTTATCATTTTTGATGGTGTTTTGGCATCGAAAAAATCTCGGAATCTTAAACTCGTAAAATTTGACATAGAAGAACAATAAAAAGTGTATACCGAGCAACTTTGATCGTCCGAAGTTGCTCAACTCTCTCTATTTAGGAGCTTTTAACGGTTTTGTCCATTTGTAATAGAAAGTTGTTGTTTTGGCATCGAAATAATCTACGAAGCTTATACTCGCAAAATTTGACATAGAAGAACAATAAAAAGTGTACACCGAGCAACTTTGATGGTCCGAAGTTACTCAACTCTCTCTATGAAAAAGTTTTTAATGGTTTTGTCCATTTGTAATGGAAAGTTGTTGTTTTTGGCATCGAAATAATCTACGAAGCTTATACTCGTAAAATTGGGCATAGAAAAACAATAAAAAGTGTACACTGAGCAACTTTGATCGTCCGAAGCTGCTCAACTCTCTCTATTGAGGGGCTTTTAACAGTTTTGTCCATTTGTAATAAAAATTTGTTGTTTTGTCATCGAAATAATCTAGCAAGCTTATACTCGTAAAATTGGACATAGAAAAACAATAAAAATTGTACACCGGTCAACTTTGATGGTCCGAAGTTGCTCAACTCTCGCTATAGAGGTGCTTCTAAAGGTTTTGTCCACTTATCATAGAAAGTTGGTGTTTTGGAATCGAAATAATCTCGGAAGCTTATACTCGTAAAATTAGACATAGAAGAACAATAAAAAGTGTACACCGAGCAACTTTGATGGTCCGAAGTTGCTCAACTCTCTCTATTTGGAGGCTTTTAACGATTTTGTCCATTTATCATTTTTGACGGTGTTTTGGCATCGAAAAAATCTCGGAATCTTATACTCGTAAAATTTGACATAGAAGAACAATAAAAAGTGTATACCGAGCAACTTTGATCGTCCGAAGTTGCTCAACTCTCTCTATTTAGGAGCTTTTAACGGTTTTGTCCATTTGTAATAGAAAGTTGTTGTTTTGGCATCGAAATAATCTAGCAAGCTTATACTCGTAAAATTGGACATAAAAGAACAATAAAAAGTGTACACCGATCAAATTTGATGGTCCGAAGTTACTCAACTCTCTCTATGAAGAAGTTTTTAATGGTTTTGTCCATTTGTAACGGAAAGTTGTTGTTTTTGGCATCGAAATAATCTACGAAGCTTATACTCGTAGAATTGGGCATAGAAGAACAATAAAAAGTGTACACTGAGCAACTTTGATGGTCCGAAGTTGCTCAACTCTCGCTATAGAGGAGCTTTTAACGGTTTTGTCCACTTGTCATAGAAAGTTAGTGTTTTGGCATTGAAATAATCTCAGAAGATTATATTCGTAAAATTTGACATAGAAGAACAATAAAAAGGGTACACCGAGCAACTTTGATATTCCGACGTTGCTCAACTCTCGCTATAGAGGAGCTTCTAAAGGTTTTGTCCACTTATCATAGAAAGTTGGTGTTTTGGCATCGAAACAATCTCGGAAGCTTATACTCGTAAAATTGGACATAGAAGAACAATAAAAAGTGTACACCGAGCAACTTTGATGGTCCGAAGTTGCTCAACTCTCTCTATTTGGAGGCTTTTAACGGTTTTGTCCATTTATCATTTTTGATGGTGTTTTGGCATCGAAAAAATCTCGGAATCTTATACTCGTAAAATTTGACATAGAAGAACAATAAAAAGTGTATACCGAGCAACTTTGATCGTCCGAAGTTGCTCAACTCTCTCTATTTAGGAGCTTTTAACGGTTTTGCCCATTTGTAATAGAAAGTTGTTGTTTTGGCATCAAAATAATCTACGAAGCTTATACTCGTTAAATTTATCATAGAAGAACAATAAAAAGTGTACACCGAGCATTTTTGATGGGCCAAAGTTGCTCAACTCTCTCTGTGGAAGAGCTTTTAACGATTTTGTTCATTTCTCATTGAGAGTTGGTGTTTTGGCATCGAAATAATCTCGGATGCTTATACTCGTAAAATTTGACATAGAAGAACAATAAAAAGGGTACACTGAGCAACTTTGATCGTCCGAAGCTGCTCAACTCTCTCTATTGAGGGGCTTTTAACATTTTTGTCCATTTGTAATAAAAAGTTGTTGTTTTGTCATCGAAATAATCTAGCAAGCTTATACTCGTAAAATTGGACATAGAAAAACAATAAAAATTGTACACCGGGCAACTTTGATGGTCCGAAGTTGCTCAACTCTCTCTATTTGGAGGCTTTTAACGGTTTTGTCCATTTATCATTTTTGATGATGTTTTGGCATCGAAAAAATCTCGGAATCTTATACTCGTAAAATTTAACATAGAAGAACAATAAAAAGTGTATACCGAGCAACTTTGATCGTCCGAAGTTGTTCAACTCTCTCTATTTAGGAGCTTTTAACGGTTTTGTACATTTGTAATAGAAAGTTGTTGTTTTGGCATCGAAATAATCTACGAAGATTATACTCGTTAAATTTATCATAGAAGAAGAATAAAAAGTGTACACCGAGCATTTTTGATTGGCCAAAGTTGCTCAACTCTCTCTGTGGAAGAGCTTTTAACGGTTTTCTCCATTTCTCATAGAAAGTTGGTGTTTTGGCATTGAAATAATCTCGGAAGCTTATACTCGTAAAATTGGACATAGAAGAACAATAAAAAGTGTACACCGAGCAACTTTGAAGGACCGAAGTTGCTCAACTCTCTCTATTTAGAAGCTTTTAACGGTTTTGTCCATTTGTCATAGAAAGTTGGTGTTTTGGCATCGAAATAATCTCGGATGCTTATACTCGTAAAATTTGACATAGAAGAACAATAAAAAGTGTACACGGAGCAACTTTGATGGTCCGATGTTGCTCAACTCTCTTTATGGAAGAGCTTTTAACGATTTTTTCCATTTCTCATAGAAAGTTGGTGTTTTGGCATCGAAATAATCTACGAAGCTTGTACTCGTTAAATTTATCATAGAAGAACAATAAAAAGTGTACACCGAGCATTTTTGATGGGCCAAAGTTGCTCAACTCTCTCTGTGGAAGAGCTTTTAACGATTTTGTTCATTTCTCATAGAGAGTTGGTGTTTTGGCATCGAAATAATCTCGGATGCTTATACTCGTAAAATTGGACATAGAAGAACGATAAAAAGTGTACACCGAGCAACTTTGAAGGTCCGAAGTTGCTCAACTCTCTCTATTTAAAAGCTTTTAACGGTTTTGTCCATTTGTCATAGAAAGTTGGTGTTTTGGCATCGAAATAATCTCGGATGCTTATACTCGTAAAATTTGACATAGAAGAACAATAAAAAGTGTACACGGAGCAACTTTGATGGTCCGAAGTTGCTCAACTCTCTTTATGGAAGAGATTTTAACGATTTTGTACATTTCTCATAGAAAGATGGTGTTTTGGCATCGAAATAATCTCGGATGCTTATACTCGTAAAATTTGACATAGAAGAACAATAAAAAGTGTACAAGGAGCAACTTTGATGGTCCGAAGTTGCACAACTCTCTCTATGGAGGTGCTTTTAACGGTTTTATTTATTTGTCATCAAAAGTTGGTGTTTTGTCATCGAAATAATCTCGGAAGCTTATACTCGAAGAATTTAACATTGAAGCACAACTCTCTCTATTTAGGAGCTTTTAACAGTTTTGTCCATTTGTAATAGAAAGTTGTTATTTTGGCATCAAAATAATCTACGAAGCTTATACTCGTAAAATTTGACATAGAAGAACAATAAAAAGTGTACACCAAGCAACTTTGAAGGTCCGAAGTTGCTCAACTCTCTCTTTTTAGAAGCTTTTAACGGTTTTGCCCATTTGACATAGAAAAACAATAAAAAGTGTGCACCGAGCATGTTTGATGGTCCTAAGTTGCTCAACTCTCTCTGTGGAGTAGCTTTTAATGATTTTATCCATTTCTCATAGAAAGTTGGTGTTTTGGCATCGAAATAATCTCGGATGCTTATACTCGTTAAATTTGTCATGGAAGAACAATAAAAAGAGTACACCGAGCAACTTTGATGGTCTGAAGTTGCACAACTCTCTCTATGGAGGATCTTTTAACGGTTTTATTTATTTGTCATAGAAAGTTGGTGTTTTGGCATCGAAATAATCTCGGAAGCTTATACTCGAAGAATTTAACATAGAAGAACAATAAAAAGTGTACACTGAGCAACTTTGATGGTCCGAAGTTGCTCAACTCTCTCTATTTAGATGCTTTTAACGGTTTTGTCCATTTGTAATGGAAAGTTGTTATTTTGGCATCGAAATAATCTACGAAGCTTACACTCGTAAAATTTGTTATAGAAGAACAATAAAAAGAGTACACCGAGCAACTTTGATGGTCCGAAGTTGCACAACTCTCTCTATGGTGGAGCTTTTAAGGGTTTTATTTATTTGTCATAGAAAGTTGGTGTTTTGGCATCGAAATAATCTCGGAAGCTTATACTCGAAGAATTTAACATAGAAGAACAATAAAAAGTGTACACTGAGCAACTTTGATGGTCCGAAGTTGCTCAACTCTCTCTTTTTAGGAGCTTTTAACGGTTTTGTCCATTTGTAATTGAAAAATGTTATTTTGGCATCGAAATAATCTACGAAGCTTATACTCGTAAAATTTGACATAGAAGAACAATAAAAAGTGTACACGGAGCAACTTTGATGGTCCGAAGTTGCTCAACTCTCTTAATGGTGGAGCTTTTAACGGAAAGTCCATTTGTCATAGAAAGTTGGTCTTTTGGCATCGAAATAATCTCGGAAGCTTATATTCGTAAAATTTTGAAATAGAAGAACAATAAAAAGGGTACACCGAGCAACTTTGATATTCCGACGTTGCTCAACTCTCTGTATACTGTTGCTTTTAACGGTTATGTCCATTCATAATTGAAAGTTGTTGTTTTGACATCGAAATAATCTAGGATGCTTATACTCGTAAAATTAGACATAGAAAAACAATAAAAAGTGTACACCGAGCATGTTTGATGGTCCGAAGTTGCTCAACTCTCTCTGTGGAGGAGCTTTTAATGATTTTGTCCATTTCTCATAGAAAGTTGGTGTTTTGGCATCGAAATAATCTCGGATGCTTATACTCGTTAAATTTGTCATAGAAGAACAATAAAAAGAGTACACCGAGCAACTTTGATGGTCCGATGTTGCACAACTCTCTCTATGGAGGAGCTTTTAACGGTTTTATTTATTTGTCATAGAAAGTTGGTGTTTTGGCATCGAAATAATCTCGGAAGCTTATACTCGAAGAATTTAACATAGAAGAACAAGAAAAAATGTACACTGAGCAACTTTGATGGTCCGAAGTTGCTCAACTCTCTCTATTTAGGAGCTTTTAACGGTTTTATCCATTTGTAATGGAAAGTTGTTATTTTGGCATCGAAATAATCTACGAAGCTTATACTCGTAAAATTTGACATAGAAGAACAATAAAAAGTGTACACTGAGCAACTTTGAAGGTCCGAAGTTGCTCAACTCTCTCTATTTAGAAGCTTTTAACGGTTTTGTCCATTTGTCATAGAAAGTTGGTGTTTTGGCATCAAAATAATCTCGGAAGCTTATACTCGTTAAATTTATCGAAGAAGAACAAAAAAAAGTGTACACCGAGCATTTTTGATGGGCCGAAGTTGCTCAACTCTCTCTGTGGAAGAGCTTTTAATGATTTTGTCCATTTCTCATAGAAAGTTGGTGTTTTGGCATCGAAATAATCTCGGATGCTTATACTCGTAAAATTTGACATAGAAGAACAATAAAAAGTGTACACGGAGCAATTTTGATGGTCCGAAGTTGCTCAACTCTCTTTATGGTGGAGCTTTTAACGGTTTTGTCCATTTGTCATAGAAAGTTGGTCTTTTGGCATCGAAATAATCTCGGAAGCTCATATTCGTAAAATTTGACATAGAAGAACAATAAAAAGGGAACACCGAGCAACTTTGATGGTCCGAAGTTGCACAACTCTCTCTATGGAGGAGCTTTTAACGGTTTTATTTATTTGTCGTAGAAAGTTGGTGTTTTGGCATCGAAATAATCTCGAAAGCTTATACTCGAAGAATTTAACATAGAAGAACAATAAAAAGTGTACACTGAGCAACTTTGATGGTCCGAAGTTGCTCAACTCTCTCTATTTGCGAGCATTTAACGGTTTTGTCCATTTGTAATAGAAAGTTGTTATTTTGGCATCAAAATAATCTACGAAGCTTATACTCGTAAAATTTGACATAGAAGAACAATAAAAAGTGTACACCGAGCAACTTTGAAGGTCCGAAGTTGCTCAACTCTCTCTATTTAGAAGCTTTTAACGGTTTTGTCCATTTGTCATAGAAAGTTGGTGTTTTGGCATCAAAATAAGCTCGGAAGCTTATACTCGTTAAATTTATCATAGAAGAACAATAAAAAGTGTACACCGAGCATTTTTGATGGGCCGAAGTTGCTCAACTCTCTCTGTGGAAGAGCTTTTAACGATTTTGTCCATTTCTTATAGAAAGATGGTGTTTTGGCATCGACATAATCTCGGATGCTTATACTCGTAAAATTTGACATAGAAGAACAATAAAAAGTGTACACGAAGCAACTGTGATGGTCCGAAGTTTCTCAACTCTCTTTATGGTTGAGCTTTTAACGGTTTTGTCCATTTGTCATAGAAAGTTGGTGTTTTGGCATCGAAATAATCTCGGAAGCTTATATTCGTAAAATTTGACATAGAAGAACAATAAAAAGGGTACACCGAGCAACTTTGATATTCCGACGTTGCTCAACTCTCTGTATAGTGTTGCTTTTAACGGTTATGTCCATTCATAATTGAAAGTTGTTGTTTTGACATCGAAATAATCTAGGATGCCTATACTCGTAAAATTAGACATAGAAAAACAATAAAAAGTGTACACCGAGCATGTTTGATGGTCCGAAGTTGCTCAACTCTCTCTGTGGAGGAGCTTTTAATGATTTTGTCCATTTCTCATAGAAAACTGTTGTTTTGGCATCGAAATAATCTCGGATGCTTATACTCGTTAAATTTGTCATAGAAGAACAATAAAAAGAGTACACCGAGGAACTTTGATGGTCCGAAGTTGCACAACTCTCTCTATGGAGGAGCTTTTAACGGTTTTATTTATTTGTCATAGAAAGTTGTTGTTTTGGCATCGAAATAATCTCGAAAGCTTATAATCGAAGAATTTAACATAGAAGAACATTAAAAAGTGTACACTGAGCAACTTTGATGGTCCGAAGTTGCTCAACTCTCTCTATTTAGGAGCTTTTAACGGTTTTATCCAGTTTTAATGGAAAGTTGTTATTTTGGAATCGAAATAATCTACGAAGCTTAAACTCGTAAAATTTGACATAGAAGAACAATAAAAAGTGTACACCGAGCAACTTTGAAGGTCCGAATTTGCTCAACTCTCTCTATTTAGAAGCTTTTAACGGTTTTTTCCATTTGTCATAGAAAGTTGGTGTTTAGGCATCAAAATAATCTCGGAAGCTTATACTCGTTAAATTTATCATAGAAGAACAATAAAAAGTGTACACCGAGCATTTTTGATGGGCCGAAGTTGCTCAACTCTCTCTGTGGAAGAGCTTTTAACGATTTTGTCTATTTCTCATAGAAAGTTGGTGTTTTGGCATCGAAATAATCTCGGATGCTTATACTCGTAAGATTTGACATAGAAGAACAATAAAAAGTGTACACGGAGCAACTTTGATGGTCCGAAGTTGCTCAACGCTCTTTATGGTGGAGCTTTTAACGGTTTTGTCCATTTGTCATAGAAAGTTGGTCTTTTGGCATCGAAATAATCTCGGAAGCTTATATTCGTAAAATTTAACATAGAAGAACAATAAAAAGGGTACACCGAGCAACTTTGATATTCCGACGTTGCTCAACTCTCTATATAGTGTTGCTTTTAACGGTTATGTCCATTCATAATTGAAAGTTTTTGTTTTGACATCGAAATAATCTAGGATGCTTATACTCGTAAAATTAGACATAGAAAAACAATAAAATTGTACACCGAGCATGTTTGATGGTCTGAAGTTGCTCAACTCTCTCTGTGGAGGAGCTTTTAATGATTTTGTCCATTTCTCATAGAAAGTTGGTGTTTTGGCATCGAAATAATCTCGGATGCTTATACTCGTTAAATTTGTCATAGAAGAACAATAAAAAGAGTACACCGAGCAACTTTGATGGTCCGAAGTTGCACAACTCTCTCTATGGAGGAGCTTTTAACGGTTTTATTTATTTGTCGTAGAAAGTTGGTGTTTTGACATCGAAATAATCTCGGAAGCTTATACTCAAAGAATTTAACATAGAAGAACAATAAAAAGTGTACACGGAGCAACTTTGATGGTCCGAAGTTGCTCAACTCTCTCTATTTAGGAGCTTTTAACGGTTTTGTCCATTTGTAATAGAAAGTTGTTATTTTGGCATCGAAACAATCTACGAAGCTGATACTCGTATCATTGGATATAGAAGAACAATAAAAAGTCTACACCGAGCAACTTCGATGGTCCAAAGTTGCTCAACTCTCTCTATGGAGGAGCTTTTAACGGTTTTGTCCATTTGTAATAGAAAGTTGTTGTTTTGGCTTCGAAAAAATCTCGGAATCTTATACTCGTAAAATTTGACATAGAAGAACAATAAAAAGTGTATACCGAGCAACTTTGATGGTTCGAAGTTGCTCAACTCTCTTTATTTAGGAGTTTTTAACGGTTTTGTCTATTTGTAATAGAAAGTTGTTGTTTTGGCATCGAAATAATCTACGAAGCTTATACTCGTAAAATTTGACATAGAAGAACAATAAAAAGTGTACACTGAGCAACTTTGATGGGCTGAAGTTGCTCAACTCTCTCAATTGAGGAGCTTTTAACGGTTTTGTCCATTTGTAATAGAAAGTTGTGGTTTTGGCCTTGAAATAATCTACAAAACTTATACTCGTAACATTGGACATAGAAGAACAATAAAAAGTGTACACCGAGCAACTTGGATTGTCCGAAGTTGCTCAACTCTCTCTATGGAGGAGCTTTTAACGGTTTTGTCCATTTGTAATAGAAAGTTGTTGTTTTGGCATCGAAAAAATCTCGGAATCTTATACTCGTAAAATTTGACATAGAAGAACAATAAAAATTGTATACCGAGCAAATTTGATGGTTCGAAGTTGCTCAACTCTCTTTATTTAGGAGCTTTTAACGATTTTGTCCATTTGTAATAGAAAGTTGTTGTTTTGGCATCGAAATAATCTACGAAGCTTATACTCGTAAAATTTGACATAGAAGAACAATAAAAAGTGTACACCGAGCAACTTTGATGGTCCGAAGTTGCTCAACTCTCTCTATGAAAAAGTTTTTAATGGTTTTGTCCATTTGTAATGGAAAGTTGTTGTTTTGGCATCAAAATAATCTACGAAGGTTATACTCGTAAAATTTGACATAGAAGAACAATAAAAAGTGTACACCGAGCAACTTTGATGGTCCGAAGTTGCTCAACTATCTCTATGAAAAAGTTTTTAATGGTTTTGTCCATTTGTAATGGAAAGTTGTTGTTTTTGGAATCAAAATAATCTCGGAAGCCTATACTCGTTAAATTTATCATAGAAGAACAATAAAAAGTGTACACTGAGCAACTTTGATGGGCCAAAGTTTCTCAACTCTCTCTATTGAGGAGCTTTTAACGGTTTTATACATTTGTAATAGAAAGTTGTTGTTTTGGCATCGAAATAATCTAGCAAGCTTATACTCGTAAAATTGGACATAGAAAAACAATAAAAATTGTACACCGGGCAACTTTGATGGTCCGAAGTTGCTCAACTCTCGCTATAGAGGAGCTTCCAAAGGTTTTGTCCACTTATCATAGAAAGTTGGTGTTTTGGCATCGAAATAATCTCGGAAGCTTATACTCGTAAAATTGGACATAGAAGAACAATAAAAAGTGTACACCGAGCAACTTTGATGGTCCGAAGTTGCTCAACTCTCTCTATTTGGAGGCTTTTAACGGTTTTGTCCATTTATCATTTTTGATGGTGTTTTGGCATCGAAAAAATCTCGGAATCTTATACTCGTAAAATTTGACATAGAAGAACAATAAAAAGTGTATACCG
The DNA here is from genome assembly GCA_963580455.1 of Euonymus europaeus. NCBI lineage: Eukaryota > Viridiplantae > Streptophyta > Magnoliopsida > Celastrales > Celastraceae > Euonymus > Euonymus europaeus. The sequence continues at coordinate 8,504,944 of OY756965.1, forward strand.
AGCAACTTTGATCGTCCGAAGTTGCTCAACTCTCTCTATTTAGGAGCTTTTAACGGTTTTGTCCATTTGTAATAGAAAGTTGTTGTTTTTGGCATCGAAATAATCTACGAAGCTTATACTCATAAAATTGGGCATAGAAGAACAATAAAAAGTGTACACTGAGCAACATTGATGGTCCGAAGTTGCTCAACTCTCTCTATTGAGGAGCTTTTAACAGTTTTGTCCATTTGTAATAGAAAGTTGTTGTTTTGGCATCGAAATAATCTAGCAAGCTTATACTCGTAAAATTGGACATAGAAAAACAATAAAAATTGTACACCGGGCAACTTTAAAGGTCCGAAGTTGCTCAACTCTCGCTATAGAGGAGCTTCTATAGGTTTTGTCCACTTATCATAGAAAGTTGGTGTTTTGGCATCGAAATAATCTCGGAAGCTTATACTCGTAAAATTGGACATAGAAGAACAATAAAAAGTGTACACCGAGCAACTTTGATGGTCCGAAGTTGCTCAACTCTCTCTATTTGGAGGCTTTTAACAGTTTTGTCCATTTGTAATAGAAAGTTGTTGTTTTGGCATCGAAATAATCTAGCAAGCTTATACTCGTAAAATTGGACATAGAAAAACAATAAAAATTGTACACCGGGCAACTTTGATGGTCCGATGTTGCTCAACTCTCGCTATAGAGGAGCTTCTAAAGGTTTTGTCCACTTATCATAGAAAGTTGGTGTTTTGGCATCGAAAAAATCTCGGAATCTTATACTCGTAAAATTTGACATAGAAGAACAATAAAAAGTGTATACCGAGCAACTTTGATCGTCCGAAGTTGTTCAACTCTCTCTATTTAGGAGCTTTTAACGGTTTTGTCCATTTGTAATAGAAAGCTGTTGTTTTGGCATCGAAATAATCTACGAAGCTTATACTCGTAAAATTTGACATAGAAGAACAATAAAAAGTGTACCCCGAGCAACTTTGATGGTCGGACGTTACTCAACTCTCTCTATGAAAAAGTTTTTAATGGTTTTGTCCATTTGTAATGAAAAGTTGTTGTTTTGGCATCGAAAAAATCTACGAAGCTTATACTCGTAAAATTGGGCATAGAAGAACAATAAAAAGTGTACACTGAGCAACTTTGATCGTCCGAAGTTGCTCAACTCTCTCTATTGAGGAGCTTTTAAGAGTTTTGTCCATTTGTAATAGAAAGTTGTTGTTTTGGCATCGAAATATTCTAGCAAGCTTATACTCGTAAAATTGGACATAGAAAAACAATAAAAATTGTACACCGGGCAACATTGATGGTCCGAAGTTTCTCAACTCTCGCTATAGAGGAGCTTCTAAAGGTTTTGTCCACTTATCATAGAAAATTGGTGTTTTGGCATCGAAATAATCTCGGAAGCTTATACTCATAAAATTGGACATAGAAGAACGATAAAAAGTGTACACCGAGCAACTTTGATGGTCCGAAGTTGCTCAACTCTCTCTATTTGGAGGCTTTTAACGATTTTGTCCATTTATCATTTTTGATGGTGTTTTGGCATCGAAATAATCTACGAAGCTTATACTCGTAAAATTTGACATAGAAGAACAATAAAAAGTGTACGCCGAGCAACTTTGATGGTCCGAAGTTACTCAACTCTCTCTACGAAAAAGTTTTTAATGGTTTTGTCCATTTGTAATGGAAAGTTGTTGTTTTTGGCATCGAAATAATCTACGAAGCTTATACTCGTAAAATTGGGCATAGAAGAACAATAAAAAGTGTACACTGAGCAACTTTGATCGTCCGAGGTTGCTCAACTCTCTCTATTGAGGGGCTTTTAACAATTTTGTCCATTTGTAATAAAAAGTTGTTGTTTTGGCATCGAAATAATCTAGCAAGCTTATACTCGTAAAATTGGACATAGAAAAACAATAAAAATTGTACACCGGGCAACTTTGATGGTCCGAAGTTGCTCAACTCTCGCTATAGAGGAGCTTCTAAAGGTTTTGTCCACTTATCATAGAAAGTTGGTGTTTTGGCATCGAAATAATCTCGGAAGCTTATACTCGTAAAATTGGACATAGAAGAACAATAAAAAGTGTACACCGAGCAATTTTGATGGTCCGAAGTTGCTCAACTCTCTCTATTTGGAGGCTTTTAACGGTTTTGTCCATTTATCATTTTTGATGGTGTTTTGGCATCGAAATAATCTACGAAGCTTATACTCGCAAAATTTGACATAGAAGAACAATAAAAAGTGTACACCGAGCAACTTTGATCGTCCGAAGTTGCTCAACTCTCTCTATGAAAAAGTTTTTAATGGTTTTGTCCATTTGTAATGGAAAGTTGTTGTTTTTGGCATCGAAATAATCTACGAAGCTTATACTCGTAAAATTGGGCATATAAAAACAATAAAAAGTGTACACTGAGCAACTTTGATCGTCCGAAGCTGCTCAACTCTCTCTATTGAGGGGCTTTTAACAGTTTTGTCCATTTGTAATAAAAAGTTGTTGTTTTGTCATCGAAATAATCTAGCAAGCTTATACTCGTAAAATTGGTCATAGAAAAACAATAAAAATTGTACACCGGGCAACTTTGATGGTCCGAAGTTGCTCAAATCTCGCTATAGAGGAGCTTCTAAAGGTTTTGTCCACTTATCATAGAAAGTTGGTGTTTTGGCATCGAAATAATCTCGGAAGCTTATACTCGTAAAATTGGACATAGAAGAACAATAAAAAGTGTACACCGAGCAACTTTGATGGTCCGAAGTTGCTCAACTCTCTCTATGAAAAAGTTTTTAATGGTTTTGTCCATTTGTAATGGAAAGTTGTTGTTTTTGGCATCGAAATAATCTACGAAGCTTATACTCGTAAAATTGGGCATAGAAGAACAATAAAAAGTGTACACTGAGCAACTTTGATCGTCCGAAGTTGCTCAACTCTCTCTATTGAGGGGCTTTTAACAGTTTTGTCCATTTGTAATAAAAAGTTGTTGTTTTGGCATCGAAATAATCTATCAAGCTTATACTCGTAAAATTGGACATAGAAAAACAATAAAAATTGTACACCGGGCAACTTTGATGGTCCCAAGTTGCTCAACTCTCGCTATAGAGGAGCTTCTAAAGGTTTTGTCCACTTATCATAGAAAGTTGGTGTTTTGGCATCGAAATAATCTCGGAAGCTTATACTCGTAAAATTGGACATAGAAGAACAATAAAAAGTGTACACCGAGCAACTTTGATGGTCCGAAGTTGCTCAACTCTCTCTATTTGGAGGCTTTTAACGGTTTTGTCCATTGATCATTTTTGATGGTGTTTTGGCATCGAAAAAATCTCGGAATCTTATACTCGTAAAATTTGAAATAGAAGAACAATAAAAAGTGTATACCGAGCAACTTTGATCGTCCGAAGTTGCTCAACTCTCTCTATTTAGGAGCTTTTAACGGTTTTGTCCATTTGTAATAGAAAGTTGTTGTTTTGGCATCGAAATAATCTACGAAGCTTATACTCGCAAAATTTGACATAGAAGAACAATAAAAAGTGTACACCGAGCAACTTTGATGGTCCGAAGTTACTCAACTCTCTCTACGAAAATTTTTTTAATGGTTTTGTCCATTTGTAATGGAAAGTTTTTTTTTTTTGCATCGAAATAATCTACGAAGCTTATACTCGTAAAATTGGGCATAGAAGAACAATAAAAAGTGTACACCGAGCAACTTTGATCGTCCGAAGTTGCTCAACTCTCTCTATGGAGGAGCTTTTAACAGTTTTGTCCATTTGTAATAGAAAGTTGTTGTTTTGGCATCGAAATATTCTAGCAAGCTTATACTCGTAAAATTGGACATAGAAAAACAATAAAAATTGTACACCGGGCAACATTGATGGTCCGAAGTTTCTCAACTCTCGCTATAGAGGAGCTTCTAAAGGTTTTGTCCACTTATCATAGAAAGTTGGTGTTTTGGCATCGAAATAATCTCGGAAGCTTATACTCGTAAAATTGGACATAGAAGAACGATAAAAAGTGTACACCGAGCAACTTTGATGGTCCGAAGTTGCTCAACTCTCTCTATGAAAAAGTTTTTAATGGTTTTGTCCATTTGTAATGGAAAGTTGTTGTTTTGGCATCGAAATAATCTACGAAGGTTATACTCGTAAAATTTGACATAGAAGAACAATAAAAAGTGTACACCGAGCAACTTTGATGGTCCGAAGTTGCTCAACTATCTCTATGAAAAAGTTTTTAATGGTTTTGTCCATTTGTAATGGAAAGTTGTTGTTTTTGGAATCAAAATAATCTCGGAAGCCTATACTCGTTAAATTTATCATAGAAGAACAATAAAAAGTGTACACTGAGCAACTTTGATGGGCCAAAGTTTCTCAACTCTCTCTATTGAGGAGCTTTTAACGGTTTTATACATTTGTAATAGAAAGTTGTTGTTTTGGCATCGAAATAATCTAGCAAGCTTATACTCGTAAAATTGGACATAGAAAAACAATAAAAATTGTACACCGGGCAACTTTGATGGTCCGAAGTTGCTCAACTCTCGCTATAGAGGAGCTTCCAAAGGTTTTGTCCACTTATCATAGAAAGTTGGTGTTTTGGCATCGAAATAATCTCGGAAGCTTATACTCGTAAAATTGGACATAGAAGAACAATAAAAAGTGTACACCGAGCAACTTTGATGGTCCGAAGTTGCTCAACTCTCTCTATTTGGAGGCTTTTAACGGTTTTGTCCATTTATCATTTTTGATGGTGTTTTGGCATCGAAAAAATCTCGGAATCTTATACTCGTAAAATTTGACATAGAAGAACAATAAAAAGTGTATACCGAGCAACTTTGATCGTCCGAAGTTGCTCAACTCTCTCTATTTAGGAGCTTTTAACGGTTTTGTCCATTTGTAATAGAAAGTTGTTGTTTTTGGCATCGAAATAATCTACGAAGCTTATACTCATAAAATTGGGCATAGAAGAACAATAAAAAGTGTACACTGAGCAACTTTGATCGTCCGAGGTTGCTCAACTCTCTCTATTGAGGGGCTTTTAACAATTTTGTCCATTTGTAATAAAAAGTTGTTGTTTTGGCATCGAAATAATCTAGCAAGCTTATACTCGTAAAATTGTACATAGAAAAACAATAAAAATTGTACACCGGGCAACTTTGATGGTCCGAAGTTGCTCAACTCTCGCTATAGAGGAGCTTCTAAAGGTTTTGTCCACTTATCATAGAAAGTTGGTGTTTTGGCATCGAAATAATCTCGGAAGCTTATACTCGTAAAATTGGACATAGAAGAACAATAAAAAGTGTACACCGAGCAATTTTGATGGTCCGAAGTTGCTCAACTCTCTCTATTTGGAGGCTTTTAACGGTTTTGTCCATTTATCATTTTTGATGGTGTTTTGGCATCGAAATAATCTACGAAGCTTATACTCGCAAAATTTGACATAGAAGAACAATAAAAAGTGTACACCGAGCAACTTTGATCGTCCGAAGTTGCTCAACTCTCTCTATGAAGAAGTTTTTAATGGTTTTGTCCATTTGTAATGGAAAGTTGTTGTTTTTGGCATCGAAATAATCTACGAAGCTTTACTCGTAAAATTGGGCATATAAAAACAATAAAAAGTGTACACTGAGCAACTTTGATCGTCCGAAGCTGCTCAACTCTCTCTATTGAGGGGCTTTTAACAGTTTTGTCCATTTGTAATAAAAAGTTGTTGTTTTGTCATCGAAATAATCTAGCAAGCTTATACTCGTAAAATTGGACATAGAAAAACAATAAAAATTGTACACCGGGCAACTTTGATGGTCCGAAGTTGCTCAAATCTCGCTATAGAGGAGCTTCTAAAGGTTTTGTCCACTTATCATAGAAAGTTGGTGTTTTGGCATCGAAATAATCTCGGAAGCTTATACTCGTAAAATTGGACATAGAAGAACAATAAAAAGTGTACACCGAGCAACTTTGATGGTCCGAAGTTGCTCAACTCTCTCTATGAAAAAGTTTTTAATGGTTTTGTCCATTTGTAATGGAAAGTTGTTGTTTTTGGCATCGAAATAATCTACGAAGCTTATACTCGTAAAATTGGGCATAGAAGAACAATAAAAAGTGTACACTGAGCAACTTTGATCGTCCGAAGTTGCTCAACTCTCTCTATTGAGGGGCTTTTAACAGTTTTGTCCATTTGTAATAAAAAGTTGTTGTTTTGGCATCGAAATAATCTATCAAGCTTATACTCGTAAAATTGGACATAGAAAAACAATAAAAATTGTACACCGGGCAACTTTGATGGTCCCAAGTTGCTCAACTCTCGCTATAGAGGAGCTTCTAAAGGTTTTGTCCACTTATCATAGAAAGTTGGTGTTTTGGCATCGAAATAATCTCGGAAGCTTATACTCGTAAAATTGGACATAGAAGAACAATAAAAAGTGTACACCGAGCAACTTTGATGGTCCGAAGTTGCTCAACTCTCTCTATTTGGAGGCTTTTAACGGTTTTGTCCATTGATCATTTTTGATGGTGTTTTGGCATCGAAAAAATCTCGGAATCTTATACTCGTAAAATTTGAAATAGAAGAACAATAAAAAGTGTATACCGAGCAACTTTGATCGTCCGAAGTTGCTCAACTCTCTCTATTTAGGAGCTTTTAACGGTTTTGTCCATTTGTAATAGAAAGTTGTTGTTTTGGCATCGAAATAATCTACGAAGCTTATACTCGCAAAATTTGACATAGAAGAACAATAAAAAGTGTACACCGAGCAACTTTGATGGTCCGAAGTTACTCAACTCTCTCTACGAAAAAATTTTTAATGGTTTTGTCCATTTGTAATGGAAAGTTGTTGTTTTTGGCATCGAAATAATCTACGAAGCTTATACTCGTAAAATTGGGCATAGAAGAACAATAAAAAGTGTACACCGAGCAACTTTGATCGTCCGAAGTTGCTCAACTCTCTCTATGGAGGAGCTTTTAACAGTTTTGTCCATTTGTAATAGAAAGTTGTTGTTTTGGCATCGAAATATTCTAGCAAGCTTATACTCGTAAAATTGGACATAGAAAAACAATAAAAATTGTACACCGGGCAACATTGATGGTCCGAAGTTTCTCAACTCTCGCTATAGAGGGGCTTCTAAAGGTTTTGTCCACTTATCATAGAAAGTTGGTGTTTTGGCATCGAAATAATCTCGGAAGCTTATACTCGTAAAATTGGACATAGAAGAACGATAAAAAGTGTACACCGAGCAACTTTGATGGTCCGAAGTTGCTCAACTCTCTCTATGAAAAAGTTTTTAATGGTTTTGTCCATTTGTAATGGAAAGTTGTTGTTTTGGCATCGAAATAATCTACGAAGGTTATACTCGTAAAATTTGACATAGAAGAACAATAAAAAGTGTACACCGAGCAACTTTGATGGTCCGAAGTTGCTCAACTATCTCTATGAAAAAGTTTTTAATGGTTTTGTCCATTTGTAATGGAAAGTTGTTGTTTTTGGAATCAAAATAATCTCGGAAGCCTATACTCGTTAAATTTATCATAGAAGAACAATAAAAAGTGTACACTGAGCAACTTTGATGGGCCAAAGTTTCTCAACTCTCTCTATTGAGGAGCTTTTAACGGTTTTATACATTTGTAATAGAAAGTTGTTGTTTTGGCATCGAAATAATCTAGCAAGCTTATACTCGTAAAATTGGACATAGAAAAACAATAAAAATTGTACACCGGGCAACTTTGATGGTCCGAAGTTGCTCAACTCTCGCTATAGAGGAGCTTCCAAAGGTTTTGTCCACTTATCATAGAAAGTTGGTGTTTTGGCATCGAAATAATCTCGGAAGCTTATACTCGTAAAATTGGACATAGAAGAACAATAAAAAGTGTACACCGAGCAACTTTGATGGTCCGAAGTTGCTCAACTCTCTCTATTTGGAGGCTTTTAACGGTTTTGTCCATTTATCATTTTTGATGGTGTTTTGGCATCGAAAAAATCTCGGAATCTTATACTCGTAAAATTTGACATAGAAGAACAATAAAAAGTGTATACCGAGCAACTTTGATCGTCCGAAGTTGCTCAACTCTCTCTATTTAGGAGCTTTTAACGGTTTTGTCCATTTGTAATAGAAAGTTGTTGTTTTTGGCATCGAAATAATCTACGAAGCTTATACTCATAAAATTGGGCATAGAAGAACAATAAAAAGTGTACACTGAGCAACATTGATGGTCCGAAGTTGCTCAACTCTCTCTATTGAGGAGCTTTTAACAGTTTTGTCCATTTGTAATAGAAAGTTGTTGTTTTGGCATCGAAATAATCTAGCAAGCTTATACTCGTAAAATTGGACATAGAAAAACAATAAAAATTGTACACCGGGCAACTTTGATGGTCCGAAGTTGCTCAACTCTCGCTATAGAGGAGCTTCTATAGGTTTTGTCCACTTATCATAGAAAGTTGATGTTTTGGCATCGAAATAATCTCGGAAGCTTATACTCGTAAAATTGGACATAGAAGAACAATAAAAAGTGTACACCGAGCAACTTTGATGGTCCGAAGTTGCTCAACTCTCTCTATTTGGAGGCTTTTAACAGTTTTGTCCATTTGTAATAGAAAGTTGTTGTTTTGGCATCGAAATAATCTAGCAAGCTTATACTCGTAAAATTGGACATAGAAAAACAATAAAAATTGTACACCGGGCAACTTTGATGGTCCGAAGTTGCTCAACTCTCGCTATAGAGGAGCTTCTAAAGGTTTTGTCCACTTATCATAGAAAGTTGGTGTTTTGGCATCGAAAAAATCTCGGAATCTTATACTCGTAAAATTTGACATAGAAGAACAATAAAAAGTGTATACCGAGCAACTTTGATCGTCCGAAGTTGTTCAACTCTCTCTATTTAGGAGCTTTTAACGGTTTTGTCCATTTGTAATAGAAAGCTGTTGTTTTGGCATCGAAATAATCTACGAAGCTTATACTCGTAAAATTTGACATAGAAGAACAATAAAAAGTGTACCCCGAGCAACTTTGATGGTCTGAAGTTACTCAACTCTCTCTATGAAAAAGTTTTTAATGGTTTTGTCCATTTGTAATGAAAAGTTGTTGTTTTGGCATCGAAAAAATCTACGAAGCTTATACTCGTAAAATTGGGCATAGAAGAACAATAAAAAGTGTACACTGAGCAACTTTGATCGTCCGAAGTTGCTCAACTCAGTCTATTGAGGAGCTTTTAACAGTTTTGTCCATTTGTAATAGAAAGTTGTTGTTTTGGCATCGAAATATTCTAGCAAGCTTATACTCGTAAAATTGGACATAGAAAAACAATAAAAATTGTACACCGGGCAACTTTGATGGTCCGAAGTTGCTCAACTCTCGCTATAGAGGAGCTTCTAAAGGTTTTGTCCACTTATCATAGAAAGTTGGTGTTTTGGCATCGAAATAATCTCGGAAGCTTATACTCGTAAAATTGGACATAGAAGAACAATAAAAAGTGTACACCGAGCAACTTTGATGGTCCGAAGTTGCTCAACTCTCTCTATTTGGAGGCTTTTAACGGTTTTGTCCATTTATCATTTTTGATGGTGTTTTGGCATCGAAATAATCTACGAAGCTTATACTCGCAAAATTTGACATAGAAGAACAATAAAAAGTGTACACCGAGCAACTTTGATCGTCCGAAGTTGCTCAACTCTCTCTATGAAAAAGTTTTTAATGGTTTTGTCCATTTGTAATGGAAAGTTGTTGTTTTTGGCATCGAAATAATCTACGAAGCTTATACTCGTAAAATTGGGCATATAAAAACAATAAAAAGTGTACACTGAGCAACTTTGATCGTCCGAAGCTGCTCAACTCTCTCTATTGAGGGGCTTTTAACAGTTTTGTCCATTTGTAATAAAAAGTTGTTGTTTTGTCATCGAAATAATCTAGCAAGCTTATACTCGTAAAATTGGACATAGAAAAACAATAAAAATTGTACACCGGGCAACTTTGATGGTCCGAAGTTGCTCAAATCTCGCTATAGAGGAGCTTCTAAAGGTTTTGTCCACTTATCATAGAAAGTTGGTGTTTTGGCATCGAAATAATCTCGGAAGCTTATACTCGTAAAATTGGACATAGAAGAACAATAAAAAGTGTACACCGAGCAACTTTGATGGTCCGAAGTTGCTCAACTCTCTCTATGAAAAAGTTTTTAATGGTTTTGTCCATTCGTAATGGAAAGTTGTTGTTTTTGGCATCGAAATAATCTACGAAGCTTATACTCGTAAAATTGGGCATAGAAGAACAATAAAAAGTGTACACTGAGCAACTTTGATCGTCCGAAGTTGCTCAACTCTCTCTATTGAGGGGCTTTTAACAGTTTTGTCCATTTGTAATAAAAAGTTGTTGTTTTGGCATCGAAATAATCTATCAAGCTTATACTCGTAAAATTGGACATAGAAAAACAATAAAAATTGTACACCGGGCAACTTTGATGGTCCCAAGTTGCTCAACTCTCGCTATAGAGGAGCTTCTAAAGGTTTTGTCCACTTATCATAGAAAGTTGGTGTTTTGGCATCGAAATAATCTCGGAAGCTTATACTCGTAAAATTGGACATAGAAGAACAATAAAAAGTGTACACCGAGCAACTTTGATGGTCCGAAGTTGCTCAACTCTCTCTATTTGGAGGCTTTTAACGGTTTTGTCCATTGATCATTTTTGATGGTGTTTTGGCATCGAAAAAATCTCGGAATCTTATACTCGTAAAATTTGAAATAGAAGAACAATAAAAAGTGTATACCGAGCAACTTTGATCGTCCGAAGTTGCTCAACTCTCTCTATTTAGGAGCTTTTAACGGTTTTGTCCATTTATAATAGAAAGTTGTTGTTTTGGCATCGAAATAATCTACGAAGCTTATACTCGCAAAATTTGACATAGAAGAACAATAAAAAGTGTATACCGAGCAACTTTGATCGTCCGAAGTTGTTCAACTCTCTCTATTTAGAAGCTTTTAACGGTTTTGTCCATTTGTAATAGAAAGCTGTTGTTTTGGCATCGAAATAATCTACGAAGCTTATACTCGTAAAATTTGACATAGAAGAACAATAAAAAGTGTACCCCGAGCAACTTTGATGGTCTGAAGTTACTCAACTCTCTCTATGAAAAAGTTTTTAATGGTTTTGTCCATTTGTAATGAAAAGTTGTTGTTTTGGCATCGAAAAAATCTACGAAGCTTATACTCGTAAAATTGGGCATAGAAGAACAATAAAAAGTGTACACTGAGCAACTTTGATCGTCCGAAGTTGCTCAACTCTCTCTATTGAGGAGCTTTTAACAGTTTTGTCCATTTGTAATAGAAAGTTGTTGTTTTGGCATCGAAATATTCTAGCAAGCTTATACTCGTAAAATTGGACATAGAAAAACAATAAAAATTGTACACCGGGCAACTTTGATGGTCCGAAGTTGCTCAACTCTCGCTATAGAGGAGCTTCTAAAGGTTTTGTCCACTTATCATAGAAAGTTGGTGTTTTGGCATCGAAATAATCTCGGAAGCTTATACTCGTAAAATTGGACATAGAAGAACAATAAAAAGTGTACACCGAGCAACTTTGATGGTCCGAAGTTGCTCAACTCTCTCTATTTGGAGGCTTTTAACGGTTTTGTCCATTTATCATTTTTGATGGTGTTTTGGCATCGAAATAATCTACGAAGCTTATACTCGCAAAATTTGACATAGAAGAACAATAAAAAGTGTACACCGAGCAACTTTGATCGTCCGAAGTTGCTCAACTCTCTCTATGAAAAAGTTTTTAATGGTTTTGTCCATTTGTAATGGAAAGTTGTTGTTTTTGGCATCGAAATAATCTACGAAGCTTATACTCGTAAAATTGGGCATATAAAAACAATAAAAAGTGTACACTGAGCAACTTTGATCGTCCGAAGCTGCTCAACTCTCTCTATTGAGGGGCTTTTAACAGTTTTGTCCATTTGTAATAAAAAGTTGTTGTTTTGTCATCGAAATAATCTAGCAAGCTTATACTCGTAAAATTGGACATAGAAAAACAATAAAAATTGTACACCGGGCAACTTTGATGGTCCGAAGTTGCTCAAATCTCGCTATAGAGGAGCTTCTAAAGGTTTTGTCCACTTATCATAGAAAGTTGGTGTTTTGGCATCGAAATAATCTCGGAAGCTTATACTCGTAAAATTGGACATAGAAGAACAATAAAAAGTGTACACCGAGCAACTTTGATGGTCCGAAGTTGCTCAACTCTCTCTATGAAAAAGTTTTTAATGGTTTTGTCCATTCGTAATGGAAAGTTGTTGTTTTTGGCATCGAAATAATCTACGAAGCTTATACTCGTAAAATTGGGCATAGAAGAACAATAAAAAGTGTACACTGAGCAACTTTGATCGTCCGAAGTTGCTCAACTCTCTCTATTGAGGGGCTTTTAACAGTTTTGTCCATTTGTAATAAAAAGTTGTTGTTTTGGCATCGAAATAATCTATCAAGCTTATACTCGTAAAATTGGACATAGAAAAACAATAAAAATTGTACACCGGGCAACTTTGATGGTCCCAAGTTGCTCAACTCTCGCTATAGAGGAGCTTCTAAAGGTTTTGTCCACTTATCATAGAAAGTTGGTGTTTTGGCATCGAAATAATCTCGGAAGCTTATACTCGTAAAATTGGACATAGAAGAACAATAAAAAGTGTACACCGAGCAACTTTGATGGTCCGAAGTTGCTCAACTCTCTCTATTTGGAGGCTTTTAACGGTTTTGTCCATTGATCATTTTTGATGGTGTTTTGGCATCGAAAAAATCTCGGAATCTTATACTCGTAAAATTTGAAATAGAAGAACAATAAAAAGTGTATACCGAGCAACTTTGATCGTCCGAAGTTGCTCAACTCTCTCTATTTAGGAGCTTTTAACGGTTTTGTCCATTTGTAATAGAAAGTTGTTGTTTTGGCATCGAAATAATCTACGAAGCTTATACTCGCAAAATTTGACATAGAAGAACAATAAAAAGTGTACACCGAGCAACTTTGATGGTCCGAAGTTACTCAACTCTCTCTACGAAAAAAATTTTAATGGTTTTGTCCATTTGTAATGGAAAGTTGTTGTTTTTGGCATCGAAATAATCTACGAAGCTTATACTCGTAAAATTGGGCATAGAAGAACAATAAAAAGTGTACACTGAGCAACTTTGATCGTCCGAGGTTGCTCAACTCTCTCTATTGAGGGGCTTTTAACAGTTTTGTCCATTTGTAATAAAAAGTTGTTGTTTTGTTATCGAAATAATCTAGCAAGCTTATACTCGTAAAATTGGACATAGAAAAACAATAAAAATTGTACACTGGGCAACTTTGATGGTCCGAAGTTGCTCAACTCTCGCTATAGAGGAGCTTCTAAAGGTTTTGTCCACTTATCATAGAAAGTTGGTGTTTTGGCATCGAAATAATCTCGGAAGCTTATACTCGTAAAATTGGACATAGAAGAACAATAAAAAGTGTACACCGAGCAACTTTGATGGTCCGAAGTTGCTCAACTCTCTCTATTTGGAGGCATTTAACGGTTTTGTCCATTTATCATTTTTGATGGTGTTTTGGCATCGAAAAAATCTCGGAATCTTATACTCGTAAAATTTGACATAGAAGAACAATAAAAAGTGTATACCGAGCAACTTTGATCGTTCGAAGTTGCTCAACTCTCTCTATTTAGGAGCTTTTAACGGTTTTGTCCATTTGTAATAGGAAGTTATTGTTTTGGCATCGAAATAATCTACGAAGCTTATACTCGTTAAATTTATCATAGAAGAACAATAAAAAGTGTACACCGAGCATTTTTTATGGGCCGAAGTTGCTCAACTCTCTTTGTGGAAGAGCTTTTAACGATTTTGTTCATTTCTCATAGAGATTTGGTGTTTTGGCATCGAAACAATCTCGGATGCTTATACTCGTAAAATTTGACATAGAAGAACAATAAAAAGTGTACACTGAGCAACTATGATGGGCCGAAGTTTCTCAACTCTCTCTATTGAGGAGCTTTTAACGGTTTTATACATTTGTAATAGAAAGTTGTTGTTTTGGCATCAAAATAATCTAGCAAGCTTATACTCATAAAATTGGACATAGAAAAACAATAAAAATTGTACACCGGGCAACTTTGATGGTCCGAAGTTGCTCAACTCTCGCAATAGAGGAGCTTCTAAAGGTTTTGTCCACTTATCATAGAAAGTTGGTGTTTTGGCATCGAAATAATCTCGGAAGCTTATACTCGTAAAATTGGACATAGAAGAACAATAAAAAGTGTACACCGAGCAACTTTGATGGTCTGAAGTTGCTCAACTCTCTCTATTTGGAGGCTTTTAACGGTTTTGTCCATTTATCATTTTTGATGGTGTTTTGGCATCGAAAAAATCTCGGAATCTTATACTCGTAAAATTTGACATAGAAGAACAATAAAAAGTGTATACCGAGCAACTTTGATCGTCCGAAGTTGTTCAACTCTCTCTATTTAGGAGCTTTTAACGGTTTTGTCCATTTGTAATAGAAAGTTGTTGTTTTGGCATCGAAATAATCTACGAAGCTTATACTCGTAAAATTTGACATAGAAGAACAATAAAAAGTGTACACCGAGCAACTTTGATGGTCCGAAGTTACTCAACTCTCTCTATGAAAAAGTTTTTAATGGTTTTGTCCATTTGTAATGAAAAGTTGTTGTTTTTGGCATCGAAATAATCTACGAAGCTTATACTCGTAAAATTGGGCATAGAAGAACAATAAAAAGTGTACACTGAGCAACTATGATCGTCCGAAGTTGCTCAACTCTCTCTATTGAGGAGCTTTTAACAGTTTTGTCCATTTGTAATAGAAAGTTGTTGTTTTGGCATCGAAATAATCTAGCAAGCTTATACACGTAAAATTGGACATAGAAAAACAATAAAAATTGTACACCGGGCAACATTGATGGTCCGAAGTTGCTCAACTCTCGCTATAGAGGAGCTTCTAAAGGTTTTGTCTACTTATCATAGAAAGTTGGTGTTTTGGCATCGAAATAATCTCGGAAGCTTATACTCGTAAAATTGGACATAGAAGAACAATAAAAAGTGTACACCGAGCAACTTTGATGGTCCAAAGTTGCTCAACTCTCTCTATTTGGAGGCTTTTAACGGTTTTGTGCATTTATCATTTTTGATGGTGTTTTGGTATCGAAAAAATCTCGGAATTTTATACTCGTAAAATTTGACATAGAAGAACAATAAAAAGTGTACACCGAGCAACTTTGATGGTCCGAAGTTACTCAACTCTCTCTATGAAAAAGTTTTTAATGGTTTTGTCCATTTGTAATGGAAAGTCGTTGTTTTTGCCATCGAAATAATCTACGAAGCTTATAATCGTAAAATTGGGCATAGAAGAACAATAAAAAGTGTACACTGAGCAACTTTGATCGTCCGAAGTTGCTCAACTCTCTCTATTGAGGAGCTTTTAACTGTTTTGTCCATTTGTAATAGAAAGTTGTTGTTTTGGCATCGAAATAATCTAGCAAGCTTATACTCGTAAAATTGGACATAGAAAAACAATAAAAATTGTACACCGGGCAACTTTGATGGTCCGAAGTTGCTCAACTCTCGCTATAGAGGAGCTTCTAATGGTTTTGTCCACTTATCATAGAAAGTTGGTGTTTTGGCATCGAAATAATCTCGGAAGCTTATACTCGTAAAATTGGACATAGAAGAACAATAAAAAGTGTACACCGAGCAACTTTGATGGTCCGAAGTTGCTCAACTCTCTCTATTTGGAGGCTTTTAACAGTTTTGTCCATTTATCATTTTTGATGGTGTTTTGGCATCGAAATAATCTACGAAGCTTATACTCGTAAAATTTGACATAGAAGAACAATAAAAAGTGTACACCGAGCAACTTTGATGGTCCGAAGTTACTCAACTCTCTCTATGAAAAAGTTTTTAATGGTTTTGTCCATTTGTAATGGAAAGTCGTTGTTTTTGGCATCGAAATAATCTACGAAGCTTATACGCGTAAAATTGGGCATAGAAGAACAATAAAAAGTGTACACTGACCAACTTTGATCGTCCGAAGTTGCTCAACTCTCTCTATTGAGGGGCTTTTAACAGTTTTGTCCATTTGTAATAAAAAGTTGTTGTTTTGGCATCGAAATAATCTAGCAAGCTTATACTCGTAAAATTGGACATAGAAAAACAATAAAAATTGTACACCGGGCAACTTTGATGGTCCGAAGTTGCTCAACTCTCGCTATAGAGGAGCTTCTAAAGGTTTTGTCCACTTATCATAGAAAGTTGGTGTTTTGGCATCGAAATAATCTCGGAAGCTTATACTCGTAAAATTGGACATAGAAGAACAATAAAAAGTGTACACCGAGCAACTTTGATGTTCCGAAGTTTATCAACTCTCTCTATTTGGAGGCTTTTAACGGTTTTGTCCATTTATCATTTTTGATGGTGTTTTGGCATCGAAATAATCTACGAAGCTTATACTCGTAAAATTTGACATAGAAGAACAATAAAAAGTTTACACCGAGCAACTTTGATGGTCCGAAGTTACTCAACTCTCTCTATGAAAACATTTTTAATGGTTTTGTCCATTTGTAATGGAAAGTTGTTGTTTTTGGCATCGAAATAATCTACGAAGCTTATACTCGTAAAATTGGGCATAGAAGAATAATAAAAAGTGTACACTGACCAACTTTGATCGTCCGAAGTTGCTCAACTCTCTCTATTGAGGAGCTTTTAATAGTTTTGTCCATTTGTAATAAAAAGTTGTTGTTTTAACATCGAAATAATCTAGCAAGCTTATACTCGTAAAATTGGACATAGAAAAACAATAAAAATTGTACACCGGGCAACTTTGATGGTCCGAAGTTGCTCAACTCTCGCTATAGAGGAGCTTCTAAAGGTTTTGTCTACTTATCATAGAAAGTTGGTGTTTTGGCATCGAAATAATCTCGGAAGCTTATACTCGTAAAATTGGACATAGAAGAACAATAAAAAGTGTACACCGAGCAACTTTGATGGTCCGAAGTTGCTCAACTCTCTCTATTTGGAGGCTTTTAACGGTTTTGTCCATTTATCATATTTGATGGTGTTTTGGCATCGAAATAATCTACGAAGCTTATACTCGTAAAATTTGACATAGAAGAACAATAAAAAGTGTACACCGAGCAACTTTGATGGTCCGAAGTTACTCAACTCTCTCTATGAAAAAGTTTTTAATGGTTTTGTCCATTTGTAATGGAAAGTTGTTGTTTTTGGCATCGAAATAATCTACGAAGCTTATACGCGTAAAATTGGGCATAGAAGAACAATAAAAAAGTGTACACTGACCAACTTTGATCGTCCGAAGTTGCTCAACTCTCTCTATTGAGGGGCTTTTAACAGTTTTGTCCATTTGTAATAAAAAGTTGTTGTTTTGGCATCGAAATAATCTAGCAAGCTTATACTCGTAAAATTGGACATAGAAAAACAATAAAAATTGTACACCGGGCAACTTTGATGGTTCGAAGTTGCTCAACTCTCGCTATAGAGGAGCTTTTAAAGGTTTTGTCCACTTATCATAGAAAGTTGGTGTTTTGGCATCGAAATAATCTCGGAAGCTTATACTCGTAAAATTGGACATAGAAGAACAATAAAAAGTGTACACCGAGCAACTTTGATGGTCCGAAGTTGCTCAACTCTCACTATTTGGAGGCTTTTAACGGTTTTGTCCATTTATCATTTTTGATGGTGTTTTGGCATCGAAAAAATCTCGGAATCTTATACTCGTAAAATTTGACATAGAAGAACAATAAAAAGTGTATACCGAGCAACTTTGATCGTCCGAAGTTGCTCAACTCTCTCTATGAAAAAGTTTTTAATGGTTTTGTCCATTTGTAATGGAAAGTCGTTGTTTTTGGCATCGAAATAATCTACGAAGCTTATACGCGTAAAATTGGGCATAGAAGAACAATAAAAAGTGTACACTGACCAACTTTGATCGTCCGAAGTTGCTCAACTCTCTCTATTGAGGGGCTTTTAACAGTTTTGTCCATTTGTAATAAAAAGTTGTTGTTTTGGCATCGAAATAATCTAGCAAGCTTATACTCGTAAAATTGGGCATAGAAAAACAATAAAAAGTGTACACTGAGCAACTTTGATCGTCCGAAGCTGCTCAACTCTCTATATTCAGGGGGTTTTAACAGTTTTGTCCATTTGTAACAAAAAGTTGTTGTTTTGTCATCGAAATAAACTAGCAAGCTTATACTCGTAAAATTGGACATAGAAAAACAATAAAAATTGTACACCGGGCAACTTTGATGGTCCGAAGTTGCTCAACTCTCGCTATAGAGGAGCTTCTAAAGGTTTTGTCCACTTATCATAGAAAGTTGGTGTTTTGGCATCGAAATAATCTCGGAAGCTTATACTCGTAAAATTTGACATAGAAGAACAATAAAAAGTGTATACCGAGCAACTTTGATCGTCCGAAGTTGCTCAACTCTCTCTATTTAGGAGCTTTTAACGGTTTTGTCCATTTGTAATAGAAAGTTGTTGTTTTGGCATCGAAATAATCTAGCAAGCTTATACTCGTAAAATTGGACATAGAAGAACAATAAAAAGTGTACACCGAGCAAATTTGATGGTCCGAAGTTACTCAACTCTCTCTATGAAGAAGTTTTTAATGGTTTTGTCTCTTTGTAATGGAAAGTTGTTGTTTTTGGCATCGAAATAATCTACGAAGCTTATACTCGTAGAATTGGGCATAGAAGAACAATAAAAAGTGTACACTGAGCAACTTTGATGGTCCGAAGTTGCTCAACTCTCGCTATAGAGGAGCTTTTAACGGTTTTGTCCACTTGTCATAGAAAGTTAGTGTTTTGGCATTGAAATAATCTCAGAAGATTATATTTGTAAAATTTGACATAGAAGAACAATAAAAAGGGTACACCGAGCAACTTTGATATTCCGACGTTGCTCAACTCTCGCTATAGAGGAGCTTCTAAAGGTTTTGTCCACTTATCATAGAAAGTTGGTGTTTTGGCATCGAAACAATCTCGGAAGCTTATACTCGTAAAATTGGACATAGAAGAACAATAAAAACTGTACACCGAGCAACTTTGATAGTCCGAAGTTGCTCAACTCTCTCTATTTGGAGGCTTTTAACGGTTTTGTGCATTTATCATTTTTGATGGTGTTTTGGCATCGAAATAATCTCGGAAGCTTATACTCGTAAAATTGGACATAGAAGAACAATAAAAAGTGTACACCGAGCAACTTTGATGGTCCGAAGTTGCTCAACTCTCTCTATTTGGAGGCTTTTAACGGTTTTGTCCATTTATCATTTTTGATGGTGTTTTGGCATCGAAATAATCTCGGAAGCTTATACTCGTAAAATTGGACATAGAAGAACAATAAAAACTGTACACCGAGCAACTTTGATAGTCCGAAGTTGCTCAACTCTCTCTATTTGGAGGCTTTTAACGGTTTTGTGCATTTATCATTTTTGATGGTGTTTTGGCATCGAAATAATCTCGGAAGCTTATACTCGTAAAATTGGACATAGAAGAACAATAAAAAGTGTACACCGAGCAACTTTGATGGTCCGAAGTTGCTCAACTCTCTCTATTTGGAGGCTTTTAACGGTTTTGTCCATTTATCATTTTTGATGGTGTTTTGGCATCGCAATAATCTACGAAGCTTATACTCGTAAAATTTGACATAGAAGAACAATAAAAAGTGTACACCGAGCAACTTTGATGGTCCAAAGTTACTCAACTCTCTCTATGAAAAAGTTTTTAATGGTTTTGTCCATTTGTAATGGAAAGTTGTTGTTTTTGGCATCGAAATAATTTACGAAGCTTATACTCGTAAAATTGGGCATAGAAGAACAATAAAAAGTGTACACTGAGCAACTTTGATCGTCCGAAGTTGCTCAACTCTCTCTATTGAGGGGCTTTTAACAGTTTTGTCCATTTGTAATAAAAAGTTGTTGTTTTGGCATCGAAATAATCTAGCAAGCTTATACTCGTAAAATTGGACATAGAAAAACAATAAAAATTGTACACCGGGCAACTTTGATGGTCCGAAGTTGCTCAACTCTCGCTATAGAGGAGTTTCTAAAGGTTTTGTCCACTTATCTTAGAAAGTTGGTGTTTTGGCATCGAAATAATCTCGGAAGCTTATACTCGTAAAATTGGACATAGCAGAACAATAAAAAGTGTACACCGAGCAACTTTGATGGTCCGAAGTTGCTCAACTCTCTCTATTTGGAGGCTTTTAACGGTTTTGTCCATTTATCATTTTTGATGGTGTTTTGGCATCGAAAAAATCTCGGAATCTTATACTCGTAAAATTTGACATAGAAGAACAATAAAAAGTGTATACCGAGCAACTTTGATCGTTCGAAGTTGCTCAACTCTCTCTA
Organism: Euonymus europaeus; assembly: GCA_963580455.1. NCBI lineage: Eukaryota > Viridiplantae > Streptophyta > Magnoliopsida > Celastrales > Celastraceae > Euonymus > Euonymus europaeus. The sequence continues at coordinate 8,525,304 of OY756965.1, forward strand.
TTTAGGAGCTTTTAACGGTTTTGTCCATTTGTAATAGAAAGTTGTTGTTTTGGCATCGAAATAATCTACGAAGCTTATACTCGCAAAATTTGACATAGAAAAACAATAAAAAGTGTACACCGAGCAACTTTGATGGTCCGAAGTTACTCAACTCTCTCTATGAAAAAGTTTTTAATGGTTTTGTCCATTTGTAATGGAAAGTTGTTGTTTTTGGCATCGAAATAATCTACGAAGCTTATACTCGTAAAATTGGGCATAGAAAAACAATAAAAAGTGTACACTGAGCAACTTTGATCGTCCGAAGCTGCTCAACTCTCTCTATTGAGGGGCTTTTAACAGTTTTGTCCATTTGTAATAAAAAGTTGTTGTTTTGTCATCGAAATAATCTAGCAAGCTTATACTCGTAAAATTGGACATAGAAAAACAATAAAAATTGTACACCGGGCAACTTTGATGGTCCGAGGTTGCTCAACTCTCGCTATAGAGGAGCTTCTAAAGGTTTTGTCCACTTATCATAGAAAGTTGGTGTTTTTGCATCGAAATAATCTCGGAAGCTTATACTCGTAAAATTGGACATAGAAGAACAATAAAAAGTGTACACCGAGCAACTTTGATGGTCCGAAGTTGCTCAACTCTCTCTATTTGGAGGCATTTAACGGTTTTGTCCATTTATCATTTTTGATGGTGTTTTGGCATCGAAAAAATCTCGGAATCTTATACTCGTAAAATTTGACATAGAAGAACAATAAAAAGTGTATACCGAGCAACTTTGATCGTCCGAAGTTGCTCAACTCTCTCTATTTAGGAGCTTTTAACGGTTTTGTCCATTTGTAATAGAAAGTTATTGTTTTGGCATCGAAATAATCTACGAAGCTTATACTCGTTAAATTTATCATAGAAGAACAATAAAAAGTGTACACCGAGCATTTTTTATGGGCCGAAGTTGCTCAACTCTCTTTGTGGAAGAGCTTTTAACGATTTTGTTCATTTCTCATAGAGAGTTGCTACTTTGGCATCGAAATAATCTCGGATGCTTATACTCGTAAAATTTGACATAGAAGAACAATAAAAAGTGTACACTGAGCAACTTTGATGGGCCGAAGTTTCTCAACTCTCTCTATTGAGGAGCTTTTAAAGGTTTTATACATTTTTAATAGAAAGTTGTTGTTTTGGCATCGAAATAATCTAGCAAGCTTATACTCATAAAATTGGACATAGAAAAACAATAAAAATTGTACACCGGGCAACTTTGATGGTCCGAAGTTGCTCAACTCACGCTATAGAGGAGCTTCTAAAGGTTTTGTCCACTTATCATAGAAAGTTGGTGTTTTGGCATCGAAATAATCTCGGAAGCTTAGACTCGTAAAATTGGACATAGAAGAACAATAAAAAGTGTACACCGAGCAACTTTGATGGTCCGAAGTTGCTCAACTCTCTCTATGAAAAAGTTTTTAATGGTTTTGTCCATTTGTAATGGAAAGTTGTTGCTTTTGGCATCGAAATAATCTACGAAGCTTATACTCGTAAAATTGGGCATAGAAGAACAATAAAAAGTGTACACGGAGCAACTTTGATCGTCCGAAGTTGCTCAACTCTCTCTATGAAAACGTTTTTAATGGTTTTGTCCATTTGTAATGGAAAGTTGTTGTTTTTGGCATCGAAATAATCTACGAAGCTTATACTCGTAAAATTGGGCATAGAAGAACAATAAAAAGTGTACACTGAGCAACTTTGATCGTCCGAAGTTGCTCAACTCTCTCTATTGAGGAGCTTTTAACTGTTTTCTCCATTTGTAATAGAAAGTTGTTGTTTTGGCATCGAAATAATCTAGCAAGCTTATACTCGTTAAATTGGACATAGAAAAACAATAAAAATTGTACACCGGGCAACTTTGATGGTCCGAAGTTGCTCAACTCTCGCTATAGAGGAGCTTCTAAAGGTTTTGTCCACTTATCATAGAAAGTTGGTGTTTTGGCATCGAAATAATCTCGGAAGCTTATACTCGTAAAATTGGACATAGAAGAACAATAAAAAGTGTACACCGAGCAACTTTGATGGTCCGAAGTTGCTCAACTCTCTCTATTTGGAGGCTTTTAATGGTTTTGTCCATTTATCATTTTTGATGGTGTTTTGGCATCGAAATAATCTACGAAGCTTATACTCGTAAAATTTGACATAGAAGAACAATAAAAAGTGTACACCGAGCAACTTTGATTGTCCGAAGTTACTCAACTCTCTCTATGAAAAAGTTTTTAATGGTTTTGTCCATTTGTAATGGAAAGTTGTTGTTTTTGGCATCGAAATAATCTACGAAGCTTATACTCGTAAAATTGGGCATAGAAGAACAATAAAAAGTGTACACTGAGCAACTTTGATCGTCCGAAGTTGCTCAACTCTCTCTATTGAGGGGCTTTTAACAGTTTTGTCCATTTGTAATAAAAAGTTGTTGTTTTGGCATCGAAATAATCTAGCAAGCTTATACTCGTAAAATTGGACATAGAAAAACAATAAAAATTGTACACCGGGCAACTTTGATGGTCCGAAGTTGCTCAACTCTCGCTATAGAGGAGTTTCTAAAGGTTTTGTCCACTTATCTTAGAAAGTTGGTGTTTTGGCATCGAAATAATCTCGGAAGCTTATACTCGTAAAATTGGACATAGCAGAACAATAAAAAGTGTACACCGAGCAACTTTGATGGTCCGAAGTTGCTCAACTCTCTCTATTTGGAGGCTTTTAACGGTTTTGTCCATTTATCATTTTTGATGGTGTTTTGGCATCGAAAAAATCTCGGAATCTTATACTCGTAAAATTTGACATAGAAGAACAATAAAAAGTGTATACCGAGCAACTTTGATCGTTCGAAGTTGCTCAACTCTCTCTATTTAGGAGCTTTTAACGGTTTTGTCCATTTGTAATAGAAAGTTGTTGTTTTGGCATCGAAATAATCTACGAAGCTTATACTCGCAAAATTTGACATAGAAAAACAATAAAAAGTGTACACCGAGCAACTTTGATGGTCCGAAGTTACTCAACTCTCTCTATGAAAAAGTTTTTAATGGTTTTGTCCATTTGTAATGGAAAGTTGTTGTTTTTGGCATCGAAATAATCTACGAAGCTTATACTCGTAAAATTGGGCATAGAAAAACAATAAAAAGTGTACACTGAGCAACTTTGATCGTCCGAAGCTGCTCAACTCTCTCTATTGAGGGGCTTTTAACAGTTTTGTCCATTTGTAATAAAAAGTTGTTGTTTTGTCATCGAAATAATCTAGCAAGCTTATACTCGTAAAATTGGACATAGAAAAACAATAAAAATTGTACACCGGGCAACTTTGATGGTCCGAGGTTGCTCAACTCTCGCTATAGAGGAGCTTCTAAAGGTTTTGTCCACTTATCATAGAAAGTTGGTGTTTTTGCATCGAAATAATCTCGGAAGCTTATACTCGTAAAATTGGACATAGAAGAACAATAAAAAGTGTACACCGAGCAACTTTGATGGTCCGAAGTTGCTCAACTCTCTCTATTTGGAGGCATTTAACGGTTTTGTCCATTTATCATTTTTGATGGTGTTTTGGCATCGAAAAAATCTCGGAATCTTATACTCGTAAAATTTGACATAGAAGAACAATAAAAAGTGTATACCGAGCAACTTTGATCGTCCGAAGTTGCTCAACTCTCTCTATTTAGGAGCTTTTAACGGTTTTGTCCATTTGTAATAGAAAGTTATTGTTTTGGCATCGAAATAATCTACGAAGCTTATACTCGTTAAATTTATCATAGAAGAACAATAAAAAGTGTACACCGAGCATTTTTTATGGGCCGAAGTTGCTCAACTCTCTTTGTGGAAGAGCTTTTAACGATTTTGTTCATTTCTCATAGAGAGTTGCTACTTTGGCATCGAAATAATCTCGGATGCTTATACTCGTAAAATTTGACATAGAAGAACAATAAAAAGTGTACACTGAGCAACTTTGATGGGCCGAAGTTTCTCAACTCTCTCTATTGAGGAGCTTTTAAAGGTTTTATACATTTTTAATAGAAAGTTGTTGTTTTGGCATCGAAATAATCTAGCAAGCTTATACTCATAAAATTGGACATAGAAAAACAATAAAAATTGTACACCGGGCAACTTTGATGGTCCGAAGTTGCTCAACTCACGCTATAGAGGAGCTTCTAAAGGTTTTGTCCACTTATCATAGAAAGTTGGTGTTTTGGCATCGAAATAATCTCGGAAGCTTAGACTCGTAAAATTGGACATAGAAGAACAATAAAAAGTGTACACCGAGCAACTTTGATGGTCCGAAGTTGCTCAACTCTCTCTATGAAAAAGTTTTTAATGGTTTTGTCCATTTGTAATGGAAAGTTGTTGCTTTTGGCATCGAAATAATCTACGAAGCTTATACTCGTAAAATTGGGCATAGAAGAACAATAAAAAGTGTACACGGAGCAACTTTGATCGTCCGAAGTTGCTCAACTCTCTCTATGAAAACGTTTTTAATGGTTTTGTCCATTTGTAATGGAAAGTTGTTGTTTTTGGCATCGAAATAATCTACGAAGCTTATACTCGTAAAATTGGGCATAGAAGAACAATAAAAAGTGTACACTGAGCAACTTTGATCGTCCGAAGTTGCTCAACTCTCTCTATTGAGGAGCTTTTAACTGTTTTCTCCATTTGTAATAGAAAGTTGTTGTTTTGGCATCGAAATAATCTAGCAAGCTTATACTCGTTAAATTGGACATAGAAAAACAATAAAAATTGTACACCGGGCAACTTTGATGGTCCGAAGTTGCTCAACTCTCGCTATAGAGGAGCTTCTAAAGGTTTTGTCCACTTATCATAGAAAGTTGGTGTTTTGGCATCGAAATAATCTCGGAAGCTTATACTCGTAAAATTGGACATAGAAGAACAATAAAAAGTGTACACCGAGCAACTTTGATGGTCCGAAGTTGCTCAACTCTCTCTATTTGGAGGCTTTTAATGGTTTTGTCCATTTATCATTTTTGATGGTGTTTTGGCATCGAAATAATCTACGAAGCTTATACTCGTAAAATTTGACATAGAAGAACAATAAAAAGTGTACACCGAGCAACTTTGATTGTCCGAAGTTACTCAACTCTCTCTATGAAAAAGTTTTTAATGGTTTTGTCCATTTGTAATGGAAAGTTGTTGTTTTTGGCATCGAAATAATCTACGAAGCTTATACTCGTAAAATTGGGCATAGAAGAACAATAAAAAGTGTACACTGACCAACTTTGATCGTCCGAAGTTGCTCAACTCTCTCTATTGAGGGGCTTTTAACAGTTTTGTCCATTTGTAATAAAAAGTTGTTGTTTTGTCATCGAAATAATCTAGCAAGCTTATACTCGTAAAATTGGACATAGAAAAACAATAAAAATTGTACACCGGGCAACTTTGATGGTCCGAGGTTGCTCAACTCTCGCTATAGAGGAGCTTCTAAAGGTTTTGTCCACTTATCATAGAAAGTTGGTGTTTTTGCATCGAAATAATCTCGGAAGCTTATACTCGTAAAATTGGACATAGAAGAACAATAAAAAGTGTACACCGAGCAACTTTGATGGTCCGAAGTTGCTCAACTCTCTCTATTTGGATGCATTTAACGGTTTTGTCCATTTATCATTTTTGATGGTGTTTTGGCATCGAAAAAATCTCGGAATCTTATACTCGTAAAATTTGACATAGAAGAACAATAAAAAGTGTATACCGAGCAACTTTGATCGTCCGAAGTTGCTCAACTCTCTCTATTTAGGAGCTTTTAACGGTTTTGTCCATTTGTAATAGAAAGTTATTGTTTTGGCATCGAAATAATGTACGAAGCTTATACTCGTTAAATTTATCATAGAAGAACAATAAAAAGTGTACACCGAGCATTTTTTATGGTCCGAAGTTGCTCAACTCTCTTTGTGGAAGAGCTTTTAACGATTTTGTTCATTTCTCATCGAGAGTTGCTACTTTGGCATCGAAATAATCTCGGATGCTTATACTCGTAAAATTTGACATAGAAGAACAATAAAAAGTGTACACTGAGCAACTTTGATGGGCCGAAGTTTCTCAACTCTCTCTATTGAGGAGCTTTTAAAGGTTTTATACATTTTTAATAGAAAGTTGTTGTTTTGGCATCGAAATAATCTAGCAAGCTTATACTCATAAAATTGGACATAGAAAAACAATAAAAATTGTACACCGGGCAACTTTGATGGTCCGAAGTTGCTCAACTCTCGCTATAGAGGAGCTTCTAAAGGTTTTGTCCACTTATCATAGAAAGTTGGTGTTTTGGCATCGAAATAATCTCGGAAGCTTATACTCATAAAATTGGACATAGAAGAACAATAAAAAGTGTACACCGAGCAACTTTGATGGTCCGAAGTTGCTCAACTCTCTCTATGAAAAAGTTTTTAATGGTTTTGTCCATTTGTAATGGAAAGTTGTTGTTTTTGGCATCGAAATTATCTACGAAGCTTATACTCGTAAAATTGGGCATAGAAGAACAATAAAAAGTGTACACGGAGCAACTTTGATCGTCCGAAGTTGCTCAACTCTCTCTATGAAAACGTTTTTAATGGTTTTGTCCATTTGTAATGGAAAGTTGTTGTTTTTGGCATCGAAATAATCTACGAAGCTTATACTCGTAAAATTGGGCATAGAAGAACAATAAAAAGTGTACACTGAGCAACTTTGATCGTCCGAAGTTGCTCAACTCTCTCTATTGAGGAGCTTTTAACTGTTTTGTCCATTTGTAATAGAAAGTTGTTGTTTTGGCATCGAAATAATCTAGCAAGCTTATACTCGTAAAATTGGACATAGAAGAACAATAAAAAGTGTACACCGAGCAACTTTGATGGTCCGAAGTTGCTCAACTCTCTCTATTTGGAGGCTTTTAATGGTTTTGTCCATTTATCATTTTTGATGGTGTTTTGGCATCGAAATAATCTACGAAGCTTATACTCGTAAAATTTGACATAGAAGAACAATAAAAAGTGTACACCGAGCAACTTTGATTGTCCGAAGTTACTCAACTCTCTCTATGAAAAAGTTTTTAATGGTTTTGTCCATTTGTAATGGAAAGTTGTTGTTTTTGGCATCGAAATAATCTACAAAGCTTATACTCGTAAAATTGGGCATAGAAGAACAATAAAAAGTGTACACTGACCAACTTTGATCGTCCGAAGTTGCTCAACTCTCTCTATTGAGGAGCTTTTAACAGTTTTGTCCATTTGTAATAAAAAGTTGGTGTTTTGGCATCGAAATAATCTAGCAAGCTTATACTCGTAAAATTGGACATAGAAAAACAATAAAAATTATACACTGGGCAACTTTGATGGTCCGAAGTTGCTCAACTCTCGCTATAGAGGACCTTCTAAAGGTTTTGTCCACTTATCATAGAAAGTTGGTGTTTTGGCATCGAAATAATCTCGGAAGCTTATACTCGTAAAATTGGACATAGAAGAACAATAAAAAGTGTACACCGAGCAACTTTGATGGTCCGAAGTTGCTCAACTCTCTCTATTTGGAGGCTTTTAACGGTTTTGTCCATTTATCATTTTTGATGGTGTTTTGGCATCGAAATAATCTACGAAGCTTATACTGGTGAAATTTGACATAGAAGAACAATAAAAAGTGTACACCGAGCAACTTTGATGGTCCGAAGTTACTCAACTCTCTCTATGAAAAAGTTTTTAATGGTTTTGTCCATTTGTAATGGACAGTTGTTGTTTTTGGCATCGAAATAATCTACGAAGCTTATACTCGTAAAATTGGGCATAGAAGAACAATAAAAACTGTACACTGACCAACTTTGATCGTCCGAAGTTGCTCAACTCTCTCTATTGAGGAGCTTTTAAGAGTTTTGTCCATTTGTAATAAAAAGTTGTTGTTTTAACATCGAAATAATCTAGCAAGCTTATACTCGTAAAATTGGACATAGAAAAACAATAAAAATTGTACACAGGGCAACTTTGATGGTCCGAAGTTGCTCAACTCTCGCTATAGAGGAGCTTCTAAAGGTTTTGTCCACTTATCATAGAAAGTTGGTGTTTTGGCATCGAAATAATCTCGGAAGCTTATACTCGTAAAATTGGACATAGAAGAACAATAAAAAGTGTACACCGAGCAACTTTGATGGTCCGAAGTTGCTCAACTCTCTCTATTTGGAGGCTTTTAACGGTTTTGTCCATTTATCATTTTTGATGGTGTTTTGGCATCGAAATAATCTACGAAGCTTATACTCGTAAAATTTGACATAAAAGAACAATAAAAAGTGTACACCGAGCAACTTTGATGGTCCGAAGTTACTCAACTCTCTCTATGAAAAAGTTTTTAATGGTTTTGTCCATTTGTAATGGAAATTTGTTGTTTTTGGCATCGAAATAATCTACGAAGCTTATACGCGTAAAATTGGGCATAGAAGAACAATAAAAAGTGTACACTGACCAACTTTGATCGTCCGAAGGTGCTCAACTCTCTCTATTGAGGGGCTTTTAACAGTTTTGTCCATTTGTAATAAAAAGTTGTTGTTTTGGCATCGAAATAATCTAGCAAGCTTATACTCGTAAAATTGGACATAGAAAAACAATAAAAATTGTACACCGGGCAACTTTGATGGTCCGAAGTTGCTCAACTCTCGCTATAGAGGAGCTTTTAAAGGTTTTGTCCACTTATCATAGAAAGTTGGTGTTTTGGCATCGAAATAATCTCGGAAGCTTATACTCGTAAAATTGGACATAGAAGAACAATAAAAAGTGTACACCGAGCAACTTTGATAGTCCGAAGTTGCTCAACTCTCACTATTTGGAGGCTTTTAACGGTTTTGTCGATTTATCATTTTTGATGGTGTTTTGGCATCGAAAAAATCTCGGAATCTTATACTCGTAAAATTTGACTTAGAAGAACAATAAAAAGTGTATACCGAGCAACTTTGATCGTCCGAAGTTGCTCAACTCTCTCTATTTAGGAGCTTTTAACGGTTTTGTCCATTTGTAATAGAAAGTTGTTGTTTTGGCATCGAAATAATCTACGAAGCTTATACTCGCAAAATTTGACATAGAAGAACAATAAAAAGTGTACACCGAGCAACTTTGATTGTCCGAAGTTACTCAACTCTCTCTATGAAAAAGTTTTTAATGGTTTTGTCCATTAGTAATGGAAAGTTGTTGTTTTTGGCATCGAAATAATCTACGAAGCTTATACGCGTAAAATTGGGCATAGAAGAACAATAAAAAGTGTACACTGACCAACTTTGATCGTCCGAAGTTGCTCAACTCTCTCTATTGAGGGGCTTTTAACAGTTTTGTCCATTTGTAATAAAAAGTTGTTGTTTTGTCATCTAAATAATCTAGCAAGCTTATACTCGTAAAATTGGACATAGAAAAACAATAAAAATTGTACACCGGGCAACTTTGATGGTCCGAAGTTGCTTAACTCTCGCTATAGAGGAGCTTCTAAAGGTTTTGTCCACTTATCATAGAAAGTTGGTGTTTTGGCATCGAAATAATCTCGGAAGCTTATACTCGTAAAATTGGACATAGAAGAACAATAAAAAGTGTACAACGAGCAACTTTGATGGTACGAAGTTGCTCAACTCTCTCTATTTGGAGGCTTTTAACGGTTTTGTCCATTTATCATTTTTGATGGTGTTTTGGCATCGAAATAATCTACGAAGCTTATACTCGTAAAATTTGACATAGAAGAACAATAAAAAGTGTACACCGAGCAACTTTGATGGTCCGAAGTTACTCAACTCTCTCTATGAAAACGTTTTTAATGGTTTTGTCCATTTGTAATGGAAAGTTGTTGTTTTTGGCATCGAAATAATCTACGAAGCTTATACGCGTAAAATTGGGCATAGAAGAACAATAAAAAGTGTACACTGACCAACTTTGATCGTCCGAAGTTGCTCAACTCTCTCTATTGAGGGGCTTTTAACAGTTTTGTCCATTTGTAATAAAAAGTTGTTGTTTTGTCATCTAAATAATCTAGCAAGCTTATACTCGTAAAATTGGACATAGAAAAACAATAAAAATTGTACACCGGGCAACTTTGATGGTCCGAAGTTGCTCAACTCTCGCTATAGAGGAGCTTCTAAAGGTTTTGTCCACTTATCATAGAAAGTTGGTGTTTTGGCATCGAAATAATCTCGGAAGCTTATACTCGTAAAATTGGACATAGAAGAACAATAAAAAGTGTACAACGAGCAACTTTGATGGTCCGAAGTTGCTCAACTCTCTCTATTTGGAGGCTTTTAACGGTTTTGTCCATTTATCATTTTTGATGGTGTTTTGGCATCGAAATAATCTACGAAGCTTATACTCGTAAAATTTGACATAGAAGAACAATAAAAAGTGTACACCGAGCAACTTTGATGGTCCGAAGTTACTCAACTCTCTCTATGAAAACGTTTTTAATGGTTTTGTCCATTTGTAATGGAAAGTTGTTGTTTTTGGCATCGAAATTATCTACGAAGCTTATACTCGTAAAATTGGGCATAGAAGAACAATAAAAAGTGTGCACTGACCAACTTTGATCGTCCGAAGTTGCTCAACTCTCTCTATTGAGGAGCTTTTAACAGTTTTGTCCATTTGTAATAAAAAGTTGTTGTTTTAACATCGAAATAATCTAGCAAGCTTATACTCGTAAAATTGGACATAAAAAAACAATAAAAATTGTACACCGGGCAACTTTGATGGTCCGAAGTTGCTCAACTCTCGCTATAGAGGAGCTTCTAAAGGTTTTGTCCACTTATCATAGAAAGTTGGTGTTTTGGCATCGAAATAATCTCGGAAGATTATACTCGTAAAATTGGACATAGAAGAACAATAAAAAGTGTACACCGAGCAACTTTGATGGTCCGAAGTTGCTCAACTCTCTCTATTTGGAGGCTTTTAACGGTTTTGTCCATTTATCATTTTTGATGGTATTTTGGCATCGAAATAATCTACGAAGCTTATACTCGTAAAATTTGACATAAAAGAACAATAAAAAGTGTACACCGAGCAACTTTGATGTTCCGAAGTTACTCAACTCTCTCTATGAAAAAGTTTTTAATGGTTTTGTCCATTTGTAATGGAAAGTTGTTGTTTTTGGAATCGAAATAATCTACGAAGCTTATACGCGTAAAACTGGGCATAGAAGAACAATAAAAAGTTTACACTGACCAACTTTGATCGTCCGAAGTTGCTCAACTCTCTCTATTGAGGGGCTTTTAACAGTTTTGTCCATTTCTAATAAAAAGTTGTTGTTTTGGCATCGAAATAATATAGCAAGCTTATACTCGTAAAATTGGACATAGAAAAACAATAAAAATTGTACACCGGGCAACTTTGATGGTCCGAAGTTGCTCAACTCTCGCTATAGAGGAGCTTTTAAAGGTTTTGTCCACTTATCATAGAAAGTTGGTGTTTTGGCATCGAAATAATCTCGGAAGCTTATACTCGTAAAATTGGACATAGAAGAACAATAAAAAGTGTACACCGAGCAACTTTGATGGTCCGAAGTTGCTCAACTCTCACTATTTGGAGGCTTTTAACGGTTTTGTCCATTTATCATTTTTGATGGTGTTTTGGCATCGAAAAAATCTCGGAATCTTATACTCGTAAAATTTGACATAGAAGAACAATAAAAAGTGTATACCGAGCAACTTTGATCGTCCGAAGTTGCTCAACTCTCTCTATTTAGGAGCTTTTAACGGTTTTGTCCATTTGTAATAGAAAGTTGTTGTTTTGGCATCGAAATAATCTACGAAGCTTATACTCGCAAAATTTGACATAGAAGAACAATAAAAAGTGTACACCGAGCAACTTTGATGGTCCGAAGTTGCTCAACTCTCACTATTTGGAGGCTTTTAACGGTTTTGTCCATTTATCATTTTTGATGGTGTTTTGGCATCGAAAAAATCTCGGAATCTTATACTCGTAAAATTTGACATAGAAGAACAATAAAAAGTGTACACTGAGCAACTTTGATCGTCCGAAGTTGCTCAACTCTCTCTATTGAGGAGCTTTTAACAGTTTTGTCCATTTGTAATAAAAAGTTGTTTTAACATCGAAATAATCTAGCAAGCTTATACTCGTAAAATTGGACATAGAAAAACAATAAAAATTGTACACCGGGCAACTTTGATGGTCCGAAGTTGCTCAACTCTCGCTATAGAGGAGCTTCTAAAGGTTTTGTCCACTTATCATAGAAAGTTGGTGTTTTGGCATCGAAATAATCTCGGAAGCTTATACTCGTAAAATTGGACATAGAAGAACAATAAAAAGTGTACACCGAGCAACTTTGATGGTCCGAAGTTGCTCAACTCTCTCTATTTGGAGGCTTTTAACGGTTTTGTCCATTTATCATTTTTGATGGTGTTTTGGCATCGAAATAATCTACGAAGCTTATACTCGTAAAATTTGACATAAAAGAACAATAAAAAGTGTACACCGAGCAACTTTGATGGTCCGAAGTTACTCAACTCTCTCTATGAAAAAGTTTTTAATGGTTTTGTCCATTTGTAATGGAAAGTTGTTGTTTTTGGCATCGAAATAATCTACGAAGCTTATACGCGTAAAATTGGGCATAGAAGAACAATAAAAAGTGTACACTGACCAACTTTGATCGTCCGAAGTTGCTCAACTCTCTCTATTGAGGGGCTTTTAAAAGTTTTGTCCATTTGTAATAAAAAGTTGTTGTGTTGGCATCGAAATAATCTAGCAAGCTTATACTCGTAAAATTGGACATAGAAAAACAATAAAAATTGTACACCGGGCAACTTTGATGGTCCGAAGTTGCTCAACTCTCGCTATAGAGGAGCTTTTAAAGGTTTTGTCCACTTATCATAGAAAGTTGGTGTTTTGGCATCGAAATAATCTCGGAAGCTTATACTCGTAAAATTGGACATAGAAGAACAATAAAAAGTGTACACCGAGCAACTTTGATGGTCCGAAGTTGCTCAACTCTCACTATTTGGAGGCTTTTAACGGTTTTGTCCATTTATCATTTTTGATGGTGTTTTGGCATCGAAAAAATCTCGGAATCTTATACTCGTAAAATTTGACATAGAAGAACAATAAAAAGTGTATACCGAGCAACTTTGATCGTCCGAAGTTGCTCAACTCTCTCTATTTAGGATCTTTCAACGGTTTTGTCCATTTGTAATAAAAGTTGTTGTTTTGGCATCGAAATAATCTACGAAGCTTATACTCGCAAAATTTGACATAGAAGAACAATAAAAAGTGTACACCGAGCAACTTTGATTGTCCGAAGTTACTCAACTCTCTCTATGAAAAAGTTTTTAATGGTTTTGTCCATTAGTAATGGAAAGTTGTTGTTTTTGGCATCGAAATAATCTACGAAGCTTATACTCGTAAAATTGGGCATAGAAAAACAATAAAAAGTGTACACTGAGCAACTTTGATAGTCCGAAGCTGCTCAACTCTCTCTATTGAGGGGCTTTTAACAGTTTTGTCCATTTGTAATAAAAAGTTGTTGTTTTGTCATCAAAATAATCTAGCAAGCTTATACTCGTAAAATTGGACATAGAAAAACAATAAAAATTGTACACCGGGCAACTTTGATGGTCCGAAGTTGCTCAACTCTCGCTATAGAGGAGCTTCTAAAGGTTTTGTCCACTTATCATAGAAAGTTGGTGTTTTGGCATCGAAATAATCTAGCAAGCTTATACTCGTAAAATTGGACATAGAAGAATAATAAAAAGTGTACACCGAGCAAATTTGATGGTCCGAAGTTACTCAACTCTCTCTATGAAGAAGTTTTTAATGGTTTTGTCTATTTGTAATGGAAAGTTGTTGTTTTTGGCATTGAAATAATCTACGAAGCTTATACTCGTAGAATTGGGCATAGAAGAACAATAAAAAGTGTACACTGAGCAACTTTGATGGTCCGAAGTTGCTCAACTCTCGCTATAGAGGAGCTTTTAACGGTTTTGTCCACTTGTCATAGAAAGTTAGTGTTTTGGCATTGAAATAATCTCAGAAGATTATATTTGTAAAATTTGACATAGAAGAACAATAAAAAGGATACACCGAGCAACTTTTATATTCCGACGTTGCTCAACTCTCGCTATAGAGGAGCTTCTAAAGGTTTTGTCCACTTATCATAGAAAGTTGGTGTTTTGGCATCGAAATAATCTCGGAAGCTTATACTCGTAAAATTGGACATAGAAGAACAATAAAAAGTGTACACCGAACAACTTTGATGGTCCGAAGTTGCCCAACTCTCTCTATTTGGAGGCTTTTAACGGTTTTATCCATTTATCATTTTTGATGGTGTTTTGGCATCGAAAAAATCTCGGAATCTTATACTCGTAAAATTTGACATAGAAGAACAATAAAAAGTGTATACCGAGCAACTTTGATCGTCCGAAGTTGCTCAACTCTCTCTATTTAGGAGCTTTTAACGGTTTTGTCCATTTGTAATAGAAAGTTGTTGTTTTGGCATCGAAATAATCTACGAAGCTTATACTCGTTAAATTTATCATAGAAGAACAATAAAAAGTGTACACCGAGCATTTTTGATGATCCAAAGTTGCTCAACTCTCTCTGTGGAAGAGCTTTTAACGATTTTGTTCATTTCTCATAGAGAGTTGGTGTTTTGGCATCGAAATAATCTCGGATGCTTATACTCGTAAAATTTGACATAGAAGAACAATAAAAAGTGTACACGGAGCAACTTTGTTGGTCCGAAGTTGCTCAACTCTCTCTATTTGGAGGCTTTTAACGGTTTTGTCCAGTTATCATTTTTTATGGTGTTTTGGCATCGAAAAAATCTCGGAATCTTATACTCGTAAAATTTGACATAGAAGAACAATAAAAAGTGTATACCGAGCAACTTTGATCGTCCGAAGTTGCTCAACTCTCTCTATTTGGGAGCTTTTAACTTTTTTGTTCATTTCTCATAGAGAGTTGGTGTTTTGGCATCGAAATAATCTCGGATGCTTATACTCGTAAAATTTGACATAGAAGAACAATAAAAAGTGTACACGGAGCAACTTTGATGGTCCGAAGTTGTTCAACTCTTTTTATGGAGGTGCTTTTAACGGTTTTGTCCATTTGTCATAGAAAGTTGGTGTTTTGGCATCGAAATAATCTCGGAAGCTTATACTCGTTAAATTTTTCATAGAAGAACAATATAAAGAGTACACCGAGCAACTTTGATGGTTTGAAGTTGCTCAACTCTCTCTATTTAGGAGCTTTTAACGGTTTTGTCCATTTGTAATAGAAAGTTGTTATTTTGGCATCGAAATAATCTACGAAGCTTATACTCGTAAAATTTGACATAGAAGAACAATAAAAAGTGTACACCGAGCAACTTTGATAGTCCGAAGTTACTCAACTCTCTCTAGGATAAAGTTTTTAATGGTTTTGTCCATTTGTAATGGAAAGTTGTTGTTTTTGGCATCGAAATAATCTACGAAGCTTATACTCGTAAAATTGGGCATAGAAGAACAATAAAAAGTGTACACTGAGCAACTTTGATCGTCCGAAGTTGCTCAACTCTCTCTATTGAGGGGCTTTCAACAGTTTTGTCCATTTGTAATAGAAATTTGTTGTTTTGGCATCGAAATAATCTAGCAAGCTTATACTCGTAAAATTGGACATAGAAAAACAATAAAAATTGTACACCGGGCAACTTTGATGGTCCGAAGTTGCTCAACTCTCGCTATAGAGGAGCTTCTAAAGGTTATGTCCACTTATCATAGAAAGTTGGTGTTTTGGCATCGAAATAATCTCGGAAGCTTATACTCGTAAAATTGGACATAGAAGAACAATAAAAAGTGTACACCGAGCAACTTTGTTGGTCCGAAGTTGCTCAACTCTCTCTATTTGGAGGCTTTTAACGGTTTTGTCCATTTATCATTTTTGATGGTGTTTTGGCATCGAAAAAATCTCGGAATCTTATACTCGTAAAATTTGACATAGAAGAACAATAAAAAGTGTATACCGAGCTACTTTGATCGTCCGAAGTTGCTCAACTCTCTCTGTTTAGGAGCTTTTAACGGTTTTCTCCATTTGTAATAGAAAGTTGTTGTTTTGGCATCGAAATAATCTACGAAGCGTATACTCGCAAAATTTGACATAGAAGAACAATAAAAAGTGTACACCGAGCAACTTTGATGGTCCGAAGTTGTTCAACTCTCTCTATGAAAAAGTTTTTAATGGTTTTGTCTATTTGTAATGGAAAGTTGTTGTTTTTGGCATCGAAATAATCTACGAAGCTTATACTCGTAAAATTGGGCATAGAAGAATAATAAAAAGAGTACACCGAGCAACTTTGATGGTCCGAAGTTGCTCAACACTCTCTATTGAGTAGCTTTTAACAGTTTTGTCCATTTGTAATAGAAAGTTGTTGTTTTGGCATCGAAATAATCTAGCAAGCTTATACTCGTAAAATCGGACATAGAAAAACAATAAAAATTGTACACCGGGCAACTTTGATGGTCCGTAGTTGCTCAACTCTCGCTATAGAGGAGCTTCTAAACGTTTTGTCCACTTATCATAGAAAGTTGGTGTTTTGGCATCGAAATAATCTCGGAAGCTTATACTCGTAAAATTGGACATAGAAGAACAATAAAAAGTGTACACCGAGCAACTTTTATAGTCCGACGTTGCTCAACTCTCTCTATTTGGAGGCTTTTAACGGTTTTGTCCATTTATCATTTTTGATGGTGTTTTGGCATCGAAAAAATCTCGGAATCTTATACTCGTAAAATTTGACATAGAAGAACAATAAAAAGTGTATACCGAGCAACTTTGATCGTCCGAAGTTGCTCAACTCTCTCTATTTAGGAGCTTTTAACGGTTTTGTCCATTTGTAATAGAAAGATGTTGTTTTGGCATCAAAATAATCTACGAAGCTTATACTCGTTAAATTTATCATAGAAGAACAATAAAAAGTGTACACCGAGCATTTTCGATGGGCCAAAGTTGCTCAACTCTCTCTGTGGAAGAGCTTTTGACGATTTTGTTCATTTCTCATAGAGAGTTGGTGTTTTGGCATCGAAATAATCTCGGATGCTTATACTCGTAAAATTTGACATAGAAGAACAATAAAAAGTGTACACGGAGCAACTTTGATGGTCCGAAGTTGTTCAACTCTCTTTATGGAGGTGCTTTTAACGGTTTTGTCCATTTGTCATAGAAAGTTGGTGTTTTGGCATCGAAATAATCTCGGAAGCTTATACTCGTTAAATTTGTCATAGAAGAACAATAAAAAGAGTACACCGAGCAACTTTGATGGTCCGAAGTTGCTCAACTCTCTCTATTTAGGAGCTTTTAACGGTTTTGTCCATTTGTAATAGAAAGTTGTTATTTTGGCATCGAAATAATCTACGAAGCTTATACTCGTAAAATTTGACATAGAAGAACAATAAAAAGTGTACACCGAGCAACTTTGATGGTCCGAAGTTACTCAACTCTCTCTATGAAAAAGTTTTTAATGGTTTTGTCCATTTGTAATGGAATGTTGTTGTTTTTGGCATCGAAATAATCTACGAAGCTTATACTCGTAAAATTGGGCATAGAAGAACAATAAAAAGTGTACACTGAGCAACTTTGATCTTCCGAAGTTGCTCAACTCTCTCTATTGAGTGCCTTTTAACAGTTTTGTCCATTTGTAATAGAAATTTGTTGTTTTGGCATCGAAATAATCTAGCAAGCTTATACTCGTAAAATTGGACATAGAAAAACAATAAAAATTGTACACCGGGCAACTTTGATGGTCCGAAGTTGCTCAACTCTCTCTATAGAGGAGCTTCTAAAGGTTATGTCCACTTATCATAGAAAGTTGGTGTTTTGGTATCGAAATAATCTCGGAAGCTTATACTCGTAAAATTGGACATAGAAGAACAATAAAAAGTGTACACCGCGCAACTTTGTTGGTCCGAAGTTGCACAACTCTCTCTATTTGGAGGCTTTTAACGGTTTTGTCCATTTATCATTTTTGATGGTGTTTTGGCATCGAAAAAATCTCGGAATCTTATACTCGTAAAATTTGCCATAGAAGAACAATAAAAAATGTATACCGAGCTACTTTGATCGTCCGAAGTTGCTCAACTCTCTCTGTTTAGGAGCTTTTAACGGTTTTCTCCATTTGTAATAGAAAGTTGTTGTTTTGGCATCGAAATAATCTACGAAGCTTATACTCGCAAAATTTGACATAGAAGAACAATAAAAAGTGTACACCGAGCAACTTTGATGGTCCGAAGTTGTTCAACTTTGATGGTCCGAAGTTGCTCAACTCTCTCTATTGAGGGCCTTTTAACAGTTTTGTCCATTTGTAATAGAAATTTGTTGTTTTGGCATCGAAATAATCTAGCAAGCTTATACTCGTAAAATTGGACATAGAAAAACAATAAAAATTGTACACCGGCCAACTTTGATGGTCCGAAGTTGTTCAACTCTCGCTATAGAGGTGCTTCTAACGGTTTTGTCCACTTATCATAGAAAATTGGTGTTTTGGCATCGAAATAATCTCGGAAGCTTATACTCGTAAAATTGGACATAGAAGAACAATAAAAAGTGTACACCGAGCAACTTTGATGGTCCGAAGTTGCTCAACTCTCTCTATTTGGAGGCTTTTAACGGTTTTGTACATTTATCATTTTTGATGTCGTTTTGGCATCGAAAAAATCTCGGAATCTTATACTCGTAAAATTTGACATAGAAGAACAATAAAAAGTGTATACCGAGCAACTCTGATCGTCCGAAGTTGCTCAACTCTCTCTATTTAGGAGCTTTTAACGGTTTTGTCCATTTGTAATAGAAAGTTGTTGTTTTGGCATCGAAAAATCTACGAAGCTTATACTCGTTAAATTTATCATAGAAGAACAATAAAAAGTGTACACCGAGCATTTTTGATGGGCCGAAGTTGCTCAACTCTCTCTATGGAAGAGCTTTTAACGATTTTGTTCATTTCTCATAGAGAGTTGGTGTTTTGGTAACGAAATAATCTGGGATGCTTATACTCGTAAAATTGGACATAGAAGAACAATAAAAAGTGTACACCGAGCAACTTTGATGGTCCGACGTTGCTCAACTCTCTCTATTTGGAGGCTTTTAACTGTTTTGTCCATTTATCATTTTTGATGGTGTTTTGGCATCGAAAAAATCTCGGAATCTTATACTCGTAAAATTTGACATAGAAGAACAATAAAAAGTGTATACCGAGCAACTTTGATCGTCCGAAGTTGCTCAACTCTCTCTATTTAGGAGCTTTTAACGGTTTTGTCCATTTGTAATAGAAAGATGTTGTTTTGGCATCTAAATAATCTACGAAGCTTATACTCGTTAAATTTATCATAGAAGAACAATAAAAAGTGTACACCGAGCATTTTCGAAGGGCCAAAGTTGCTCAACTCTCTCTGTGGAAGAGCTTTTGACGATTTTGTTCATTTCTCATAGAGAGTTGGTGTTTTGGCATTGAAATAATCTCGGATGCTTATACTGGTAAAATTTGACATAGAAGAACAATAAAAAGTGTACACGGAGCAACTTTGATGGTCCGAAGTTGTTCGACTCTCTTTATGGAGGTGCTTTTAACGGTTTTGTCCATTTGTCATAGAAAGTTGGTGTTTTGGCATCGAAATAATCTCGGAAGCTTATACTCGTTAAATTTGTCATAGAAGAACAATAAAAAGAGTACACCGAGCAACTTTGATGGTCCGAAGTTGCTCAACTCTCTCTATTTAGGAGCTTTTAACGGTTTTGTCCATTTGTAATAGAAAGTTGTTATTTTGGCATCGAAATAATCTACGAAGCTTATACTCGTAAAATTTGACATAGAAGAACAATAAAAAGTGTACACCGAGCAACTTTGATGGTCCGAAGTTACTCAACTCTCTCTATGAAAAAGTTTTTAATGGTTTTGTCCATTTGTAATGGAATGTTGTTGTTTTTGGCATCGAAATAATCTACGAAGCTTATACTCGTAAAATTGGGCATAGAAGAACAATAAAAAGTGTACACTGAGCAACTTTGATCTTCCGAAGTTGCTCAACTCTCTCTATTGAGGGCCTTTTAACAGTTTTGTCCATTTGTAATAGAAATTTGTTGTTTTGGCATCGAAATAATCTAGCAAGCTTATACTCGTAAAATTGGACATAGAAAAACAATAAAAATTGTATACCGGGCAACTTTGATGGTCCGAAGTTGCTCAACTCTCGCTATAGATGAGCTTCTAAAGGTTATGTCCACTTATCATAGAAAGTTGGTGTTTTGGTATCGAAATAATCTCGGAAGCTTATACTCGTAAAATTGGACATAGAAGAACAATAAAAAGTGTACACCGAGCAACTTTGTTGGTCCGAAGTTGCTCAACTCTCTCTATTTGGAGGCTTTTAACGGTTTTGTCCATTTATCATTTTTGATGGTGTTTTGGCATCGAAAAAATCTCGGAATCTTATACTCGTAAAATTTGCCATAGAAGAACAATAAAAAGTGTATACCGAGCTACTTTGATCGTCCGAAGTTGCTCAACTCTCTCTGTTTAGGAGCTTTTAACGGTTTTCTCCATTTGTAATAGAAAGTTGTTGTTTTGGCATCGAAATAATCTACGAAGCTTATACTCGCAAAATTTGACATAGAAGAACAATAAAAAGTGTACACCGAGCAACTTTGATGGTCCGAAGTTGTTCAACTTTGATGGTCCGAAGTTGCTCAACTCTCTCTATTGAGGGCCTTTTAACAGTTTTGTCCATTTGTAATAGAAATTTGTTGTTTTCGCATCGAAATAATCTAGCAAGCTTATACTCGTAAAATTGGACATAGAAAAACAATAAAAATTGTACACCGGCCAACTTTGATGGTCCGAAGTTGTTCAACTCTCGCTATAGAGGTGCTTCTAAAGGTTTTGTCCACTTATCATAGAAAATTGGTGTTTTGGCATCGAAATAATCTCGGAAGCTTATACTCGTAAAATTGGACATAGAAGAACAATAAAAAGTGTACACCGAGCAACTTTGATGGTCCGAAGTTGCTCAACTCTCTCTATTTGGAGGCTTTTAACGGTTTTGTACATTTATCATTTTTGATGTCGTTTTGGCATCGAAAAAATCTCGGAATCTTATACTCGTAAAATTTGACATAGAAGAACAATAAAAAGTGTATACCGAGCAACTCTGATCGTCCGAAGTTGCTCAACTCTCTCTATTTAGGAGCTTTTAACGGTTTTGTCCATTTGTAATAGAAAGTTGTTGTTTTGGCATCGAAATAATCTACGAAGCTTATACTCGCAAAATTTGACATAGAAGAACAATAAAAAGTGTACACCGAGCAACTTTGATGGTCCGAAGTTGTTCAACTTTGATGGTCCGAAGTTGCTCAACTCTCTCTATTGAGGGCCTTTTAACAGTTTTGTCTATTTGTAATAGAAATTTGTTGTTTTGGCATCGAAATAATCTAGCAAGCTTATACTCGTAAAATTGGACATAGAAAAACAATAAAAATTGTACACCGGCCAACTTTGATGGTCCGAAGTTGTTCAACTCTCGCTATAGAGGTGCTTCTAAAGGTTTTGTCCACTTATCATAGAAAATTGGTGTTTTGGCATCGAAATAATCTCGGAAGCTTATACTCGTAAAATTGGACATAGAAGAACAATAAAAAGTGTACACCGAGCAACTTTGATGGTCCGAAGTTGCTCAACTCTCTCTATTTGGAGGCTTTTAACGGTTTTGTACATTTATCATTTTTGATGTCGTTTTGGCATCGAAAAAATCTCGGAATCTTATACTCGTAAAATTTGACATAGAAGAACAATAAAAAGTGTATACCGAGCAACTCTGATCGTCCGAAGTTGCTCAACTCTCTCTATTTAGGAGCTTTTAACGGTTTTGTCCATTTGTAATAGAAAGTTGTTGTTTTGGCATCGAAAAATCTACGAAGCTTATACTCGTTAAATTTATCATAGAAGAACAATAAAAAGTGTACACCGAGCATTTTTGATGGGCCGAAGTTGCTCAACTCTCTCTATGGAAGAGCTTTTAACGATTTTGTTCATTTCTCATAGAGAGTTGGTGTTTTGGTAACGAAATAATCTCGGATGCTTATACTCGTAAAATTTGACATAGAAGAACAATAAAAATTGTACACGGAGCAACTTTGATGGTCCGAAGTTGTTCAACTCTTTTTATGGAGGTGCTTTTAACGGTTTTGTCCATTTGTCATAGAAATTTGGTGTTTTGGCATCGAAAAAATCTCGGAATCTTATACTCGTAAAATTTGACATAGAAGAACAATAAAAAGTGTATACCGAGCAACTTTGATCGTCCGAAGTTGCTCAACTCTCTCTGTTTAGGTGCTTTTAACGGTTTTGTCCATTTGTAATAGAAAGTTGTTGTTTTGGCATCGAAATAATCTACGAAGCTTATACTCGCAAAATTTGACATAGAAGAACAATAAAAAGTGTACACCGAGCAACTTTGATGGTCCGAAGTTACTCAACTCTCTCTATGAAAAACTTTTTAATGGTTTTGTCTATTTGTAATGGAAAGTTGTTGTTTTTGGCATCGAAATAATCTACGAAGCTTATACTCGTAAAATTGGGCATAGAAGAACAATAAAAAGTATACACTGAGCAACTTTGATCGTCCGAAGTTGCTCAACTCTTTTTATGGAGGTGCTTTTAACGGTTTTGTCCATTTGTCATAGAAAGTTGGTGTTTTGGCATCGAAATAATCTCGGAAGCTTATACTCGTTAAATTTATCATAGAAGAACAATAAAAAGAGTACACCGAGCAACTTTGATGGTCTGAAGTTGCTCAACTCTCTCTATTTAGGAGCTTTTAACGGTTTTGTCCATTTGTAATAGAAAGTTGTTATTTTGGCATCGAAATAATCTACGAAGCTTATACTCGTAAAATTTGACATAGAAGAACAATAAAAAGTGTACACCGAGCAACTTTGATAGTCTGAAGTTACTCAACCCTTTCTATGAAAAAGTTTTAATGGTTTTGTCCATTTGTAATGGAAAGTTGTTGTTTTTGACATCGAAATAATCTACGAAGCTTATACTCGTAAAATTGGGCATAGAAGAACAATAAAAAGTGTACACTGAGCAACTTTGATGGTCCGTAGTTGCTCAACTCTCGCTATAGAGGAGCTTCTAAAGGTTTTGTCCACTTATCATAGAAAGTTGGTGTTTTGGCATCGAAATAATCTCGGAAGCTTATACTCGTAAAATTGGACATAGAAGAACAATAAAAAGTGTACACCGAGCAACTTTGATGGTCCGAAGTTGCTCAACTCTCTCTATTTGGAGGCTTTTAACGGTTTTGTACATTTATCATTTTTGATGTCGTTTTGGCATCGAAAAAATCTCGGAATCTTATACTCGTAAAATTTGAAATAGAAGAACAACAAAAAGTGTATACCGTGCAACTCTGATCGTCCGAAGTTGCTCAACTCTCTCTATTTAGGTGCTTTTAACGGTTTTGTCCATTTGTAATAGAAAGTTGTTGTTTTGGCATCGAAAAATCTACGAAGCTTATACTCGTTAAATTTATCATAGAAGAACAATAAAAAGTGTACACCGAGCATTTTTGATGGGCCGAAGTTGCTCAACTCTCTCTGTGGAAGAGCTTTTAACGATTTTGTTCATTTCTCATAGAGAGTTGGTGTTTTGGTAACGAAATAATCTCGGATGCTTATACTCGTAAAATTTGACATAGAAGAACAATAAAAAGTGTACACGGAGCAACTTTGATGGTCCGAAGTTGTTCAACTCTTTTTATGGAGGTGCTTTTAACGGTTTTGTCCATTTGTCATAGAAAGTTGGTGTTTTGGCATCGAAATAATCTCGGAAGCTTATACTCGTTAAATTTGTCATAGAAGAACAATAAAAAGAGTACACCGAGCAACTTTGATGGTCTGAAGTTGCTCAACTCTCTCTATTTAGGAGCTTTTAACGGTTTTGTCCATTTGTAATAGAAAGTTGTTATTTTGGCATCGAAATAATCTACGAAGCTTATACTCGTAAAATTTGACATAGAAGAACAATAAAAAGTGTACACCGAGCAACTTTGATAGTCCGAAGTTACTCAACTCTCTCTATGAAAAAGTTTTTAATGGTTTTGTCCATTTGTAATGGAAAGTTGTTGTTTTTGGCATCGAAATAATCTACGAAGCTTATACTCGTAAAATTGGGCATAGAAGAACAATAAAAACTGTACACTGAGCAACTTTGATCGTCCGAAGTTGCTCAACTCTCTCTATTGAGGGGCTTTTAACAATTTTGTCCATTTGTAATAGAAATTTGTTGTTTTGGCATCGAAATAATCTAGCAAGCTTATACTCGTAAAATTGGACATAGAAAAACAATGAAAATTGTACACCGGACAACTTTGATGGTCCGAAGTTGCTCAACTCTCGCTATAGAGGAGCTTCTAAAGGTTTTGTCCACTTATCATAGAAAGTTGGTGTTTTGGCATCGAAATAATCTCTGAAGCTTATACTCGTAAAATTGGACATAGAAGAACAATAAAAAGTGTACACCGAGCAACTTTGATAGTCCGAAGTTACTCAACTCTCTCTATGAAAAAGTTTTTAATGGTTTTGTCCATTTGTAATGGAAAGTTGTTGTTTTTGACATCGAAATAATCTACGAAGCTTATACTAGTAAAATTGGGCATAGAAGAACAATAAAAAGTGTACACTGAGCAACTTTGATGGTCCGTAGTTGCTCAACTCTCGCTATAGAGGAGCTTCTAAAGGTTTTGTCCACTTATCATAGAAAGTTGGTGTTTTGGCATCGAAATAATCTCGGAAGCTTATACTCGTAAAATTGGACATAGAAGAACAATAAAAAAGTGTACACCGAGCAACTTTGATGGCCGAAGTTGCTCAACTCTCTCTATTTGAAGGCTTTTAACGGTTTTGTCCATTTATCATTTTCGATGGTGTTTTGGCATCGAAAAAATCTCGGAATCTTATACTCGTAAAATTTGACATAGAAGAACAATAAAAAGTGTATACCGAGCAACTTTGATCGTCCGAAGTTGCTCAACTCTCTCTATTTAGGAGCTTTTAACGGTTTTGTCCATTTGTAATAGAAAGATGTTGTTTTGGCATCGAAATAATCTACGAAGCTTATACTCGTTAAATTTATCATAGAAGAACAATAAAAAGTGTACACCGAGCATTTTTGATGGGCCAAAGTTGCTCAACTCTCTCTGTGGAAGAGCTTTTGACGATTTTGTTCATTTCTCATAGAGAGTTGGTGTTTTGGCATCAAAATAATCTCGGATGCTTATACTCGTAAAATTTGACATAGAAGAACAATAAAAAGTGTACACGGAGCAACTTTGATGGTCCGAAGTTGTTCAACTCTCTTTATGGAGGTGCTTTTAACGGTTTTGTCCATTTGTCATAGAAAGTTGGTGTTTTGGCATCGAAATAATCTCGGAAGCTTATACTCGTTAAATTTGTCATAGAAGAACAATAAAAAGAGTACACCGAGCAACTTTGATGGTCCGAAGTTGCTCAACTCTCTCTATTTAGGAGCTTTTAACGGTTTTGTCCATTTGTAATAGAAAGTTGTTATTTTGGCATCGAAATAATCTAGCAAGCTTATACTCGTAAAATTGGACATAGAAAAACAATAAAAATTGTACACCGGACACCTTTGATGGTCCGTAGTTGCTCAACTCTCTCTGTGGAAGAGCTTTTGACGATTTTGTTCATTTCTCATAGAGAGTTGGTGTTTTGGCATCGAAATAATCTCGGATGCTTATACTGGTAAAATTTGACATAGAAGAACAATAAAAAGTGTACACGGAGCAACTTTGATGGTCCGAAGTTGTTCAACTCTCTTTATGGAGGTGCTTTTAACGGTTTTGTCCATTTGTCATAGAAAGTTGGTGTTTTGGCATCGAAATAATCTCGGAAGCTTATACTCGTTAAATTTGTCATAGAAGAACAATAAAAAGAGTACACCGAGCAACTTTGGTGGTCCGAAGTTTCTCAACTCTCTCTATTGAGGAGCTTTTAACAGTTTTGTCCATTTGTAATGGAAAGTTGTTGTTTTGGCATCGAAATAATCTAGCAAGCTTATACTCGTAAAATTGGACATAGAAAAACAATAAAAATTGTACACCGGGCAACTTTGATGGTCCGTAGTTGCTCAACTCTCGCTATAGAGGAGCTTCTAAAGGTTTTGTCCACTTATCATAGAAAGTTGGTGTTTTGGCATCGAAATAATCTCGGAAGCTTATAATCGTAAAATTGGACATAGAAAAACAATAAAAATTGTACACCGGGCAACTTTGATGGTCCGTAGTTGCTCAAATCTCGCTATAGAGGAGCTTCTAAAGGTTTTGTCCACTTATCATAGAAAGTTGGTGTTTTGGCATCGAAATAATCTCAGAAGCTTATACTCGTAAAATTGGACATAGAAGAACAATAAAAAGTGTACACCGGGCAACTTTGATGGTCCGAAGTTGCTCA
Organism: Euonymus europaeus; assembly: GCA_963580455.1. NCBI lineage: Eukaryota > Viridiplantae > Streptophyta > Magnoliopsida > Celastrales > Celastraceae > Euonymus > Euonymus europaeus. The sequence continues at coordinate 8,551,757 of OY756965.1, forward strand.
ACTCTCTCTATTTGGAGGCTTTTAACGGTTTTGTCCATTTATCATTTTTGATGGTGTTTTGGCATCGAAAAAATCTCGGAATCTTATACTCGTAAAATTTGACATAGAAGAACAATAAAAAGTGTATACCGAGCAACTTTGATCGTCCGAAGTTGCTCAACTCTCTCTATTTAGGAGCTTTTAACGGTTTTGTCCATTTGTAATAGAAAGTTGTTGTTTTGGCATCGAAATAATCTACGAAGCTTATACTCGTTAAATTTATCATAGAAGAACAATAAAAAGTGTACACCGAGCATTTTTTAAAGGCCAAAGTTGCTCAACTCTCTCTGTGGAAGAGCTTTTGACGATTTTGTTCATTTCTCATAGAGAGTTGGTGTTTTGGCATCGAAATAATCTCGGATGCTTATACTCATAAAATTTGACATAGAAGAACAATAAAAAGTGTACACGGTGCAACTTTGATGGTCCGAAGTTGTTCAACTCTCTTTATGGAGGTGCTTTTAACGGTTTTGTCCATTTGTCATAGAAAGTTGGTGTTTTGGCATCGAAATAATCTCGGAAGCTTATACTCGTTAAATTTGTCATAGAAGAACAATAAAAAGAGTACACCGAGCAACTTTGATGGTCCGAAGTTGCTCAACTCTCTCTATTTAGGAGCTTTTAACGGTTTTGTCCATTTGTAATAGAAAGTTGTTATTTTGGCATCGAAATAATCTACGAAGCTTATACTCGTAAAATTTGACATAGAAGAACAATAAAAAGTGTACACCGAGCAACTTTGATGGTCCGAAGTTACTCAACTCTCTCTATGAAAAAGTTTTTAATGGTTTTGTCCATTTGTAATGGAATGTTGTTGTTTTTGGCATCGAAATAATCTACGAAGCTTATACTCGTAAAATTGGGCATAGAAGAACAATAAAAAGTGTACACTGAGTAACTTTGATCGTCCGAAGTTGCTCAACTCTCTCTATTGAGGAGCTTTTAACAGTTTTGTCCATTTGTAATAGAAAGTTGTTGTTTTGGCATCGAAATATTCTAGCAAGCTTATACTCGTAAAATTGGACATAGAAAAACAATAAAAATTGTACACCGGCCAACTTTTATGGTCCGAAGTTGTTCAACTCTCTCTATAGAGGAGCTTCTAAAGGTTTTGTCCACTTATCATACAAAGTTGGTGTTTTGGCATCGAAATAATCTCGGAAGCTTATACTCGTAAAATTGGACATAGAAGAACAATAAAAAGTGTACACCGAGCAACTTTGATGGTCCGAAGTTGCTCAACTCTCTCTATTTGGAGGCTTTTAACGGTTTTGTACATTTATCATTTTTGATGTTGTTTTGGCATCGAAAAAATCTCGGAATCTTATACTCGTAAAATTGGACATTGAAGAACAATAAAAAGTGTATACCGAGCAACTCTGAACGTCCGAAGTTGCTCAACTCTCTCTATTTAGGAGCTTTTAACGGTTTTGTCCATTTGTAATAGAAAGTTGTTGTTTTGGCATCGAAAAATCTACGAAGCTTATACTCGTTAAATTTATCATAGAAGAACAATAAAAAGTGTACACCGAGCATTTTTGATGGGCCGAAGTTGCTCAACTCTCGCTATAGAGGAGCTTCTAAAGGTTTTGTCCACTTATCATAGAAAGTTGGTGTTTTGGCATCGAAATAATCTCGGAAGCTTATAATCGTAAAATTGGACATAGAAAAACAATAAAAATTGTACACCGGGCAACTTTGATGGTCCGTAGTTGCTCAACTCTCGCTATAGAGGAGCTTCTAAAGGTTTTGTCCACTTATCATAGAAAGTTGGTGTTTTGGCATCGAAATAATCTCGGAAGCTTAAACTCGTAAAATTGGACATAGAAGAACAATAAAAAGTGTACACCGGGCAACTTTGATGGTCCGAAGTTGCTCAACTCTCTCTATTTGGAGGCATTTAACGGTTTTGTCCATTTATCATTTTTGATGGTGTTTTGGCATCGAAAAAATCTCGGAATCTTATACTCGTAAAATTGGACATAGAAGAACAATAAAAAGTGTATACCGAGCAACTCTGAACGTCCGAAGTTGCTCAACTCTCTCTATTTAGGAGCTTTTAACGGTTTTGTCCATTTGTAATAGAAAGTTGTTGTTTTGGCATCGAAAAATCTACGAAGCTTATACTCGTTAAATTTATCATAGAAGAACAATAAAAAGTGTACACCGAGCATTTTTGATGGGCCGAAGTTGCTCAACTCTCGCTATAGAGGAGCTTCTAAAGGTTTTGTCCACTTATCATAGAAAGTTGGTGTTTTGGCATCGAAATAATCTCGGAAGCTTATAATCGTAAAATTGGACATAGAAAAACAATAAAAATTGTACACCGGGCAACTTTGATGGTCCGTAGTTGCTCAACTCTCGCTATAGAGGAGCTTCTAAAGGTTTTGTCCACTTATCATAGAAAGTTGGTGTTTTGGCATCGAAATAATCTCGGAAGCTTAAACTCGTAAAATTGGACATAGAAGAACAATAAAAAGTGTACACCGGGCAACTTTGATGGTCCGAAGTTGCTCAACTCTCTCTATTTGGAGGCTTTTAACGGTTTTGTCCATTTATCATTTTTGATGGTGTTTTGGCATCGAAAAAATCTCGGAATCTTATACTCGTAAAATTGGACATAGAAGAACAATAAAAAGTGTATACCGAGCAACTCTGAACGTCCGAAGTTGCTCAACTCTCTCTATTTAGGAGCTTTTAACGGTTTTGTCCATTTGTAATAGAAAGTTCTTGTTTTGGCATCGAAAAATCTACGAAGCTTATACTCGTTAAATTTATCATAGAAGAACAATAAAAAGAGTACACCGAGCAACTTTGATGGTCCGAAGTTGCTCAACTCTCTCTATTTAGGAGCTTTTAACGGTTTTGTCCATTTGTAATAGAAAGTTGTTATTTTGGCATCGAAATAATCTAGCAAGCTTATACTCGTAAAATTGGACATAGAAAAACAATAAAAATTGTACACCGGACACCTTTGATGGTCCGTAGTTGCTCAACTCTCTCTGTGGAAGAGCTTTTGACGATTTTGTTCATTTCTCATAGAGAGTTGGTGTTTTGGCATCGAAATAATCTCGGATGCTTATACTCGTAAAATTTGACATAGAAGAACAATAAAAAGTGTACACGGAGCAACTTTGATGGTCCGAAGTTGTTCAACTCTTTTTATGGAGGAGCTTCTAAAGGTTTTGTCCACTTATCATAGAAAGTTGGTGTTTTGGCATCGAAATAATCTCAGAAGCTTATACTCGTAAAATTGGACATAGAAGAACAATAAAAAGTGTACACCGGGCAACTTTGATGGTCCGAAGTTGCTCAACTCTCTCTATTTGGAGGCTTTTAACGGTTTTGTCCATTTATCATTTTTGATGGTGTTTTGGCATCGAAAAAATCTCGGAATCTTATACTCGTAAAATTTGACATAGAAGAACAATAAAAAGTGTATACCGAGCAACTTTGATCGTCCGAAGTTGCTCAACTCTCTCTATTTAGGAGCTTTTAACGGTTTTGTCCATTTGTAATAGAAAGTTGTTGTTTTGGCATCGAAATAATCTACGAAGCTTATACTCGTTAAATTTATCATAGAAGAACAATAAAAAGTGTACACCGAGCATTTTTTAAAGGCCAAAGTTGCTCAACTCTCTCTGTGGAAGAGCTTTTGACGATTTTGTTCATTTCTCATAGAGAGTTGGTGTTTTGGCATCGAAATAATCTCGGATGCTTATACTCATAAAATTTGACATAGAAGAACAATAAAAAGTGTACACGGTGCAACTTTGATGGTCCGAAGTTGTTCAACTCTCTTTATGGAGGTGCTTTTAACGGTTTTGTCCATTTGTCATAGAAAGTTGGTGTTTTGGCATCGAAATAATCTCGGAAGCTTATACTCGTTAAATTTGTCATAGAAGAACAATAAAAAGAGTACACCGAGCAACTTTGATGGTCCGAAGTTGCTCAACTCTCTCTATTTAGGAGCTTTTAACGGTTTTGTCCATTTGTAATAGAAAGTTGTTATTTTGGCATCGAAATAATCTACGAAGCTTATACTCGTAAAATTTGACATAGAAGAACAATAAAAAGTGTACACCGAGCAACTTTGATGGTCCGAAGTTACTCAACTCTCTCTATGAAAAAGTTTTTAATGGTTTTGTCCATTTGTAATGGAATGTTGTTGTTTTTGGCATCGAAATAATCTACGAAGCTTATACTCGTAAAATTGGGCATAGAAGAACAATAAAAAGTGTACACTGAGTAACTTTGATCGTCCGAAGTTGCTCAACTCTCTCTATTGAGGAGCTTTTAACAGTTTTGTCCATTTGTAATAGAAAGTTGTTGTTTTGGCATCGAAATATTCTAGCAAGCTTATACTCGTAAAATTGGACATAGAAAAACAATAAAAATTGTACACCGGCCAACTTTTATGGTCCGAAGTTGTTCAACTCTCTCTATAGAGGAGCTTCTAAAGGTTTTGTCCACTTATCATACAAAGTTGGTGTTTTGGCATCGAAATAATCTCGGAAGCTTATACTCGTAAAATTGGACATAGAAGAACAATAAAAAGTGTACACCGAGCAACTTTGATGGTCCGAAGTTGCTCAACTCTCTCTATTTGGAGGCTTTTAACGGTTTTGTACATTTATCATTTTTGATGTTGTTTTGGCATCGAAAAAATCTCGGAATCTTATACTCGTAAAATTGGACATTGAAGAACAATAAAAAGTGTATACCGAGCAACTCTGAACGTCCGAAGTTGCTCAACTCTCTCTATTTAGGAGCTTTTAACGGTTTTGTCCATTTGTAATAGAAAGTTGTTGTTTTGGCATCGAAAAATCTACGAAGCTTATACTCGTTAAATTTATCATAGAAGAACAATAAAAAGTGTACACCGAGCATTTTTGATGGGCCGAAGTTGCTCAACTCTCGCTATAGAGGAGCTTCTAAAGGTTTTGTCCACTTATCATAGAAAGTTGGTGTTTTGGCATCGAAATAATCTCGGAAGCTTATAATCGTAAAATTGGACATAGAAAAACAATAAAAATTGTACACCGGGCAACTTTGATGGTCCGTAGTTGCTCAACTCTCGCTATAGAGGAGCTTCTAAAGGTTTTGTCCACTTATCATAGAAAGTTGGTGTTTTGGCATCGAAATAATCTCGGAAGCTTAAACTCGTAAAATTGGACATAGAAGAACAATAAAAAGTGTACACCGGGCAACTTTGATGGTCCGAAGTTGCTCAACTCTCTCTATTTGGAGGCATTTAACGGTTTTGTCCATTTATCATTTTTGATGGTGTTTTGGCATCGAAAAAATCTCGGAATCTTATACTCGTAAAATTGGACATAGAAGAACAATAAAAAGTGTATACCGAGCAACTCTGAACGTCCGAAGTTGCTCAACTCTCTCTATTTAGGAGCTTTTAACGGTTTTGTCCATTTGTAATAGAAAGTTGTTGTTTTGGCATCGAAAAATCTACGAAGCTTATACTCGTTAAATTTATCATAGAAGAACAATAAAAAGTGTACACCGAGCATTTTTGATGGGCCGAAGTTGCTCAACTCTCGCTATAGAGGAGCTTCTAAAGGTTTTGTCCACTTATCATAGAAAGTTGGTGTTTTGGCATCGAAATAATCTCGGAAGCTTATAATCGTAAAATTGGACATAGAAAAACAATAAAAATTGTACACCGGGCAACTTTGATGGTCCGTAGTTGCTCAACTCTCGCTATAGAGGAGCTTCTAAAGGTTTTGTCCACTTATCATAGAAAGTTGGTGTTTTGGCATCGAAATAATCTCGGAAGCTTAAACTCGTAAAATTGGACATAGAAGAACAATAAAAAGTGTACACCGGGCAACTTTGATGGTCCGAAGTTGCTCAACTCTCTCTATTTGGAGGCTTTTAACGGTTTTGTCCATTTATCATTTTTGATGGTGTTTTGGCATCGAAAAAATCTCGGAATCTTATACTCGTAAAATTGGACATAGAAGAACAATAAAAAGTGTATACCGAGCAACTCTGAACGTCCGAAGTTGCTCAACTCTCTCTATTTAGGAGCTTTTAACGGTTTTGTCCATTTGTAATAGAAAGTTCTTGTTTTGGCATCGAAAAATCTACGAAGCTTATACTCGTTAAATTTATCATAGAAGAACAATAAAAAGAGTACACCGAGCAACTTTGATGGTCCGAAGTTGCTCAACTCTCTCTATTTAGGAGCTTTTAACGGTTTTGTCCATTTGTAATAGAAAGTTGTTATTTTGGCATCGAAATAATCTAGCAAGCTTATACTCGTAAAATTGGACATAGAAAAACAATAAAAATTGTACACCGGACACCTTTGATGGTCCGTAGTTGCTCAACTCTCTCTGTGGAAGAGCTTTTGACGATTTTGTTCATTTCTCATAGAGAGTTGGTGTTTTGGCATCGAAATAATCTCGGATGCTTATACTCGTAAAATTTGACATAGAAGAACAATAAAAAGTGTACACGGAGCAACTTTGATGGTCCGAAGTTGTTCAACTCTTTTTATGGAGGAGCTTCTAAAGGTTTTGTCCACTTATCATAGAAAGTTGGTGTTTTGGCATCGAAATAATCTCAGAAGCTTATACTCGTAAAATTGGACATAGAAGAACAATAAAAAGTGTACACCGGGCAACTTTGATGGTCCGAAGTTGCTCAACTCTCTCTATTTGGAGGCTTTTAACGGTTTTGTCCATTTATCATTTTTGATGGTGTTTTGGCATCGAAAAAATCTCGGAATCTTATACTCGTAAAATTTGACATAGAAGAACAATAAAAAGTGTATACCGAGCAACTTTGATCGTCCGAAGTTGCTCAACTCTCTCTATTTAGGAGCTTTTAACGGTTTTGTCCATTTGTAATAGAAAGTTGTTGTTTTGGCATCGAAATAATCTACGAAGCTTATACTCGTTAAATTTATCATAGAAGAACAATAAAAAGTGTACACCGAGCATTTTTTAAAGGCCAAAGTTGCTCAACTCTCTCTGTGGAAGAGCTTTTGACGATTTTGTTCATTTCTCATAGAGAGTTGGTGTTTTGGCATCGAAATAATCTCGGATGCTTATACTCATAAAATTTGACATAGAAGAACAATAAAAAGTGTACACGGTGCAACTTTGATGGTCCGAAGTTGTTCAACTCTCTTTATGGAGGTGCTTTTAACGGTTTTGTCCATTTGTCATAGAAAGTTGGTGTTTTGGCATCGAAATAATCTCGGAAGCTTATACTCGTTAAATTTGTCATAGAAGAACAATAAAAAGAGTACACCGAGCAACTTTGATGGTCCGAAGTTGCTCAACTCTCTCTATTTAGGAGCTTTTAACGGTTTTGTCCATTTGTAATAGAAAGTTGTTATTTTGGCATCGAAATAATCTACGAAGCTTATACTCGTAAAATTTGACATAGAAGAACAATAAAAAGTGTACACCGAGCAACTTTGATGGTCCGAAGTTACTCAACTCTCTCTATGAAAAAGTTTTTAATGGTTTTGTCCATTTGTAATGGAATGTTGTTGTTTTTGGCATCGAAATAATCTACGAAGCTTATACTCGTAAAATTGGGCATAGAAGAACAATAAAAAGTGTACACTGAGTAACTTTGATCGTCCGAAGTTGCTCAACTCTCTCTATTGAGGAGCTTTTAACAGTTTTGTCCATTTGTAATAGAAAGTTGTTGTTTTGGCATCGAAATATTCTAGCAAGCTTATACTCGTAAAATTGGACATAGAAAAACAATAAAAATTGTACACCGGCCAACTTTTATGGTCCGAAGTTGTTCAACTCTCTCTATAGAGGAGCTTCTAAAGGTTTTGTCCACTTATCATACAAAGTTGGTGTTTTGGCATCGAAATAATCTCGGAAGCTTATACTCGTAAAATTGGACATAGAAGAACAATAAAAAGTGTACACCGAGCAACTTTGATGGTCCGAAGTTGCTCAACTCTCTCTATTTGGAGGCTTTTAACGGTTTTGTACATTTATCATTTTTGATGTTGTTTTGGCATCGAAAAAATCTCGGAATCTTATACTCGTAAAATTGGACATTGAAGAACAATAAAAAGTGTATACCGAGCAACTCTGAACGTCCGAAGTTGCTCAACTCTCTCTATTTAGGAGCTTTTAACGGTTTTGTCCATTTGTAATAGAAAGTTGTTGTTTTGGCATCGAAAAATCTACGAAGCTTATACTCGTTAAATTTATCATAGAAGAACAATAAAAAGTGTACACCGAGCATTTTTGATGGGCCGAAGTTGCTCAACTCTCGCTATAGAGGAGCTTCTAAAGGTTTTGTCCACTTATCATAGAAAGTTGGTGTTTTGGCATCGAAATAATCTCGGAAGCTTATAATCGTAAAATTGGACATAGAAAAACAATAAAAATTGTACACCGGGCAACTTTGATGATCCGTAGTTGCTCAACTCTCGCTATAGAGGAGCTTCTAAAGGTTTTGTCCACTTATCATAGAAAGTTGGTGTTTTGGCATCGAAATAATCTCGGAAGCTTAAACTCGTAAAATTGGACATAGAAGAACAATAAAAAGTGTACACCGGGCAACTTTGATGGTCCGAAGTTGCTCAACTCTCTCTATTTGGAGGCATTTAACGGTTTTGTCCATTTATCATTTTTGATGGTGTTTTGGCATCGAAAAAATCTCGGAATCTTATACTCGTAAAATTGGACATAGAAGAACAATAAAAAGTGTATACCGAGCAACTCTGAACGTCCGAAGTTGCTCAACTCTCTCTATTTAGGAGCTTTTAACGGTTTTGTCCATTTGTAATAGAAAGTTGTTGTTTTGGCATCGAAAAATCTACGAAGCTTATACTCGTTAAATTTATCATAGAAGAACAATAAAAAGTGTACACCGAGCATTTTTGATGTGCCGAAGTTGCTCAACTCTCGCTATAGAGGAGCTTCTAAAGGTTTTGTCCACTTATCATAGAAAGTTGGTGTTTTGGCATCGAAATAATCTCGGAAGCTTATAATCGTAAAATTGGACATAGAAAAACAATAAAAATTGTACACCGGGCAACTTTGATGGTCCGTAGTTGCTCAACTCTCGCTATAGAGGAGCTTCTAAAGGTTTTGTCCACTTATCATAGAAAGTTGGTGTTTTGGCATCGAAATAATCTCGGAAGCTTAAACTCGTAAAATTGGACATAGAAGAACAATAAAAAGTGTACACCGGGCAACTTTGATGGTCCGAAGTTGCTCAACTCTCTCTATTTGGAGGCTTTTAACGGTTTTGTCCATTTATCATTTTTGATGGTGTTTTGGCATCGAAAAAATCTCGGAATCTTATACTCGTAAAATTGGACATAGAAGAACAATAAAAAGTGTATACCGAGCAACTCTGAACGTCCGAAGTTGCTCAACTCTCTCTATTTAGGAGCTTTTAACGGTTTTGTCCATTTGTAATAGAAAGTTGTTGTTTTGGCATCGAAAAATCTACGAAGCTTATACTCGTTAAATTTATCATAGAAGAACAATAAAAAGAGTACACCGAGCAACTTTGATGGTCCGAAGTTGCTCAACTCTCTCTATTTAGGAGCTTTTAACGGTTTTGTCCATTTGTAATAGAAAGTTGTTATTTTGGCATCGAAATAATCTAGCAAGCTTATACTCGTAAAATTGGACATAGAAAAACAATAAAAATTGTACACCGGACACCTTTGATGGTCCGTAGTTGCTCAACTCTCTCTGTGGAAGAGCTTTTGACGATTTTGTTCATTTCTCATAGAGAGTTGGTGTTTTGGCATCGAAATAATCTCGGATGCTTATACTCGTAAAATTTGACATAGAAGAACAATAAAAAGTGTACACGGAGCAACTTTGATGGTCCGAAGTTGTTCAACTCTTTTTATGGAGGTGCTTTTAACGGTTTTGTCCATTTGTCATAGAAAGTTGGTGTTTTGGCATCGAAATAATCTCGGAAGCTTATACTCGTTAAATTTGTCATAGAAGAACAATAAAAAGAGTACACCGAGCAACTTTGATGGTCTGAAGTTGCTCAACTCTCTCTATTTAGGAGCTTTTAACGGTTTTGTCCATTTGTAATGGAAAGTTGTTGTTTTTGGCATCGAAATAATCTACGAAGCTTATACTCGTAAAATTGGGCATAGAAGAACAATAAAAAGTGTACACTGAGCAACTTTGATCGTCCGAAGTTGCTCAACTCTCTCTATTGAGGGCTTTTAACAGTTTTGTCCATTTGTAATAGAAATTTGTTGTTTTGGCATCGAAATAATCTAGCAAGCTTATACTCGTAAAATTGGACATAGAAAAACAATAACAATTGTACACCGGGCAACTTTGATGATCCGAAGTTGCTCAACGCTCGCTATAGAGGAGCTTCTAAAGGTTTTGTCCACTTATCATAGAAAGTTGGTGTTTTGGCATCGAAATAATCTCGGAAGCTTATACTCGTAAAATTGGACATAGAAGAACAATAAAAAGTGTACACCGAGCAACTTTGTTGGTCCGAAGTTGCTCAACTCTCTTTATTTGGAGGCTTTTAACGGTTTTGTCCATTTATCATTTTTGATGGTGTTTTGGCATCGAAAAAATCTCGGAATCTTATACTCGTAAAATTTGACATAGAAGAACAATAAAAAGTGTATACCGAGCAACTTTGATCGTCCGAAGTTGCTCAACTCCCTCTGTTTAGGAGCTTTTAACGGTTTTGTCCATTTGTAATAGAAAGTTGTTGTTTTGGCATCGAAATAATCTACGAAGCTTATACTCGCAAAATTTGACATAGAAGAACAATAAAAAGTGTACACCGAGCAACTTTGATGGTCCGAAGTTACTCAACTCTCTCTATGAAAAAGTTTTTAATGGTTTTGTCTATTTGTAATGGAAAGTTGTTGTTTTTGGCATCGAAATAATCTACGAAGCTTATACTCGTTAAATTGGGCATAGAAGAACAATAAAAAGTGTACACGGAGCAACTTTGATCGTCCGAAGTTGCTCAACTCTCTCTATTGAGGATCTTTTAACAGTTTTGTCCATTTGTAATAGAAAGTTGTTGTTTTGGCATCGAAATAATCTAGCAAGCTTATACTCGTAAAATTGGACATAGAAAAACAATAAAAATTGTACACCGGGCAACTTTTATGGTCCGTAGTTGCTCAACTCTCGCTATAGAGGAGCTTCTAAAGGTTTTGTCCACTTATCATAGAAAGTTGGTGTTTTGGCATCGAAATAATCTCGGAAGCTTATACTCGTAAAATTGGACATAGAAGAACAATAAAAAGTGTACACCGAGCAACTTTGATGGTCCGAAGTTGCTCAACTCTCTCTATTTGGAGGCTTTTAACGGTTTTGTCCATTTATCATTTTTGATGGTGTTTTGGCATCGAAAAAATCTCGGAATCTTATACTCGTAAAATTTGACATAGAAGAACAATAAAAAGTGTATACCGAGCAACTTTGATCGTCCGAAGTTGCTCAACTCTCTCTATTTAGGAGCTTTTAACGGTTTTGTCCATTTGTAATAGAAAGTTGTTGTTTTGGCATCGAAATAATCTACGAAGCTTATACTCGTTAAATTTATAATAGAAGAACAATAAAAAGTGTACACCGAGCATTTTTGATGGGCCAAAGTTGCTCAACTCTCTCTGTGGAAGAGCTTTTAACGATTTTGTTCATTTCTCATAGAGAGTTGATGTTTTGGCATCGAAATAATCTCGGATGCTTATACTCGTAAAATTTGACATAGGAGAACAATAAAAAGTGTACACGGAGCAACTTTGATGGTCCGAAGTTGTTCAACTCTCTTTATGGAGGTGCTTTTAACGGTTTTGTCCATTTGTCATAGAAAGTTGGTGTTTTGTCATCGAAATAATCTCGGAAGCTTATACTCGTTAAATTTGTCATAGAAGAACAATAAAAAGAGTACACCGAGCAACTTTGATGGTCCGAAGTTGCTCAACTCTCTCTGTTTAGGAGCTTTTAACGGTTTTGTCCATTTGTAATAGAAAGTTGTTATTTTGGCATCGAAATAATCTACGAAGCTTATACTCGTAAAATTTGACATAGAAGAACAATAAAAAGTGTACACCGAGAAACTTTGATGGTCCGAAGTTACTCAACTCTCTCTATGAAAAAGTTTTTAATGGTTTTGTCCATTTGTAATGGAATGTTGTTGTTTTTGGCATCGAAATAATCTACGAAGCTTATACTCGTAAAATTGGGCATAGAAGAACAATAAAAAGTGTACACTGAGTAACTTTGATCGTCCGAAGTTGCTCAACTCTCTCTATTGAGGAGCTTTTAACAGTTTTGTCCATTTGTAATAGAAAGTTGTTGTTTTGGCATCGAAATATTCTAGCAAGCTTATACTCGTAAAATTGGACATAGAAAAACAATAAAAATTGTACACCGGCCAACTTTGATGGTCCGAAGTTGTTCAACTCTCTCTATAGAGGAGCTTCTAAAGGTTTTGTCCACTTATCATACAAAGTTGGTGTTTTGGCATCGAAATAATCTCGGAAGCTTATACTCGTAAAATAGGACATAGAAGAACAATAAAAAGTGTACACCGAGCAACTTTGATGGTCCGAAGTTGCTCAACTCTCTCTATTTGGAGGCTTTTAACGGTTTTGTACATTTATCATTTTTGATGTTGTTTTGGCATCGAAAAAATCTCGGAATCTTATACTCGTAAAATTGGACATAGAAGAACAATAAAAAGTGTATACCGAGCAACTCTGAACGTCCGAAGTTGCTCAACTCTCTCTATTTAGGAGCTTTTAACGCTTTTGTCCATTTGTAATAGAAAGTTGTTGTTTTGGCATCGAAAAATCTACGAAGCTTATACTCGTTAAATTTATCATAGAAGAACAATAAAAAGTGTACACCGAGCATTTTTGATGGGCCGAAGTTGCTCAACTCTCGCTATAGAGGAGCTTCTAAAGGTTTTGTCCACTTATCATAGAAAGTTGGTGTTTTGGCATCGAAATAATCTCGGAAGCTTATAATCGTAAAATTGGACATAGAAAAACAATAAAAATTGTACACCGGGCAACTTTGATGGTCCGTAGTTGCTCAACTCTCGCTATAGAGGAGCTTCTAAAGGTTTTGTCCACTTATCATAGAAAGTTGGTGTTTTGGCATCGAAATAATCTCGGAAGCTTAAACTCGTAAAATTGGACATAGAAGAACAATAAAAAGTGTACACCGGGCAACTTTGATGGTCCGAAGTTGCTCAACTCTCTCTATTTGGAGGCTTTTAACGGTTTTGTCCATTTATCATTTTTGATGGTGTTTTGGCATCGAAAAAATCTCGGAATCTTATACTCGTAAAATTGGACATAGAAGAACAATAAAAAGTGTATACCGAGCAACTCTGAACGTCCGAAGTTGCTCAACTCTCTCTATTTAGGAGCTTTTAACGGTTTTGTCCACTTGTAATAGAAAGTTGTTGTTTTGGCATCGAAAAATCTGCGAAGCTTATACTCGTTAAATTTATCATAGAAGAATAATAAAAAGTGTACACCGAGCATTTTTGATGGGCCGAAGTTGCTCAACTCTCTCTGTGGAAGAGCTTTTAACGATTTTGTTCATTTCTCATAGAGAGTTTGTGTTTTGGTATCGAAATAATCTCGGATGCTTATACTCATAAAATTTGACATAGAAGAACAATAAAAAGTGTACACGGAGCAACTTTGATGGTCCGAAGTTGTTCAACTCTCTTTATGGAGGTGCTTTTAACGGTTTTGTCCATTTGTCATAGAAAGTTGGTGTTTTGGCATCGAAATAATCTCGGAAGCTTATACTCGTTAAATTTGTCATAGAAGAACAATAAAAAGAGTACACCGAGCAAGTTTGATGGTCCGAAGTTGCTCAACTCTCTCTATTTGGGAGCTTTTAACGGTTTTGTCCATTTGTAATAGAAAGTTGTTATTTTGGCATCGAAATAATCTACGAAGCTTATACTCGTAAAATTTGACATAGAAGAACAATAAAAAGTGTACACCGAGCGACTTTGATGGTCCGAAGTTACTCAACTCTCTCTATGAAAAAAATTTTAATGGTTTTGTCCATTTGTAATGGAATGTTGTTGTTTTTGGCATCGAAATAATCTACGAAGCTTATACTCGTAAAATTGGGCATAGAAGAACAATAAAAAGTGTACACTGAGTAACTTTGATCGTCCGAAGTTGCTCAACTCTCTCTATTGAGGAGCTTTTAACAGTTTTATCCATTTGTAATAGAAAGTTGTTGTTTTGGCATCGAAATAATCTAGCAAGCTTATACTCGTAAAATTGGACATAGAAAAACAATAAAAATTGTACACCGGCCAACTTTGATGGTCCGAAGTTGATCAACTCTCGCTATAGAGGAGATTCTAAAGGTTTTGTCCACTTATCATAGAAAGTTGGTGTTTTGGCATCGAAATAATCTCGGAAGCTTATACTCGTAAAATTGGACATAGAAGAAGAATAAAAAGTGTACACCGAGCAACTTTGATGGTCCGAAGTTGCTCAACTCTCTCTTTTTGGAGGCTTTTAACGGTTTTGTCCATTCATCATTTTTGATGTTGTTTTGGCATCGAAAAAATCTCGGAATCTTATACTCGTAAAATTTGACATAGAAGAACAATAAAATGTGTATACCGAGCAACTCTGATCGTCCGAAGTTGCTCAACTCTCTCTACTTAGGAGCTTTTAACGGTTTTGTCCATTTGTAATAGAAAGTTGTTGTTTTGGCATCGAAATAATCTACGAAGCTTATACTCGTAAAATTAGACATAGAAGAACAATAAAAAGTGTATACCGAGCAACTTTGATCGTCCGAAGTTGCTCAACTCTCTCTATTTAGGAGCTTTTAACGGTTTTGTCCATTTGTAATAGAAAGTTGTTGTTTTGGCATCGAAATAATCTACGAACTTATATTCGTTAAATTTATCATAGAAGAACAATAAAAAGTGTACACCGAGCATTTTTGATGGGCCGAAGTTGCTCAACTCTCTCTATGAAAAAGTTTTTAATGGTTTTGTCCATTTGTAATGGAAAATTGTTGTTTTTGGCATCGAAATAATATCGGAAGCTTATACTCGTTAAATTTATCATAGAAGAACAATAAAAAGTGTACACTAAGCAACTTTGATGGGCCGAAGTTGCTCAACTCTCTCTATTGGGGAGCTTTTAACGGTTTTGTCCATTTGTAATAGAAAGTTGTTGTTTTGGCATCGAAATAATCTAGCAAGCTTATACTCGTAAAATTGGACATAGAAAAACAATAAAAATTGTACACCGGGCAACTTTGATGGTCCGAAGTTGCTCAACTCTCGCTATAGAGGAGCTTCTAAAGGTTTTGCCCACTTATCATAGAAAGTTGGTGTTTTGGCATCGAAATAATCTTGGAAGCTTATACTCGTAAAATTGGACATAGAAGAACAATAAAAAGTGTACACCGAGCAACTTTGATGGTCCGAAGTTGCTCAACTCTCTCTTTTTGGAGGCTTTTAACGGTTTTGTCCATTCATCATTTTTGATAATGTTTTGGCATCGAAAAAATCTCGGAATCTTATACTCATAAAATTAGAAATAGAAGAACAATAAAAAGTGTATACCGAGCAACTTTGATCGTCCGAAGTTGCTCAACTCTCTCTATTTAGGAGCTTTTAACGGTTTTGTCCATTTGTAATAGAAAGTTGTTGTTTTGGCATCGAAATAATCTACGAAGCTTATACTCGTTAAATTTATCATAGAAGAACAATAAAAAGTGTACACCGAGCATTTTTGATGGGCCGAAGTTGCTCAACTCTCTCTATGAAAAAGTATTTAATGGTTTTGTCCATTTGTAATGGAAAGTTGTTGTTTTTGGCATCGAAATAATCTCGGAAGCTTATACTCGTTAAATTTATCATAGAAGAACAATAAAAAGTGTACACTGAGCAACTTTGATGGGCCGAAGTCGCTCAACTCTCTCTATTGAGGAGCTTTTAAAGGTTTTGTCCATTTGTAATTGAAAGTTGTTGTTTTGGCATCGAAATAATCTAGCAAGCTTATACTCGTAAAATTGGACATAGAAAAACAATAAAAATTGTACACCGGGCAACTTTGATGGTCCGAAGTTGCTCAACTCTCGCTATAGAGGAGCTTCTAAAGGTTTTGTCCACTTATCATAGAAAGTTGGTGTTTTGACACCGAAGATTCCGATATTTTTTCGATTACAAAACACCAACTTTCTATGACAAATGGACAAAACCGTTAAAAGCTCCTCCATATAGAGAGTTGAGCAACTTCGGACCATCAAAGTTGCTCGGTGTACACTTTTTATTAATCTTCTATGTCCAATGTTACGAGTATAAGCTTCGTAGATTATTTCGATGCCAAAACAACAACTTTCTATTACAAATGGACAAAACCTTTTAAAGCTCCTCCATAGAGAGAGTTGAGCAACTTTGGACCATCAAAGTTGCTCGGTGTACACTTTTTATTGTTCTTTTATGTCAAATTTTACGAGTATAAGATTCCGATATTTTTTCGATTCCAAAACACCAACTTTCTGTGACAAATGGACAAAACCGTTGAAAGCACTTCCATATAGAGAGTTGAGCAACTTCGGACCATCGAAGTTGCTCGGTGTACACTTTTTATTAATCTTCTATGTCCAATGTTACGAGTATAAACTTCGTAGATTATTTCGATGCCAAAACAACTACTTTCAGTTACAAATGGACAAAACTGTTAAAAGCTCCACCACAGAGAGAGTTGAGCAACTTCGGACTATCAATGTTGCTAGGTGTACACATTTTATTGTTCTTCTATGTCCAATTTTACGAGTATAAGCTTCTGGAATTATTTCTATGCAAAACACCAACTTTCTATGACAAATGGACAAAACCATTAAAAGCTCCTCCATATAGAGAGTTGAGCAACTTTGGACCATCAAAGTTGCTCGGTGTACACTTTTTATTGTTGTTCTATGTCCAATGTTACGAGTATAAGCTTGGTAGATTATTTCGATGCCAAAACAACAACTTTCTATTACAAATGGACAAAACCGTTAGAAGCTCCTCCATAGAGAGAGTTGAGCAATATTGTACCATCAAAGTTGCTCGGTGTACACTTTTTATTGTTTTTTTTTGTCAAATTTTACGAGTATAAGATTCCGATATTTTTTCGATTCCAAAACGCCAACTTTCTATGACAAATGGACAAAACCGTTAAAAGCTCCTCCATATATAGAGTTGAGCAAGTTCAGACCATCAAAGTTGCTCGGTGTACCTTTTTTATTGTTTTCTATGTCCAATTTAACGAGTATAAGCTTTCGTTATTATTTCGATGCCAAAACACCACTTTCTATGATAAATGGACAAAACCTTTAAAGGATCCCAAATAGAGAGAGTTGAGCAACTTCGGACCATCAAAGTTGCTCGGTGTACACTTTTTATTGTTGTTCTATGTCCAATGTTACGAGTATAGGCTCTGTAGATTATTTCGATGCCAAAACAACAACTTTCTATTACAAATGGACAAAACCGTTAAAAGCTCCTTCATAGAGAGAGTTGAGCAACTTTGGACCATCAAAGTTGCTCGGTGTAGACTTTTTATTGTTCTTTTATGTCAAATTTTACGAGTATAAGATTCCGATATTTTCTCGATTCCAAAACACCAACTTTCTATGACAAATGGACAAAACCGTTAAAAGCTCCTCCATAAAGAGAGTTGAGCAACTTCGGACCATCGAAGTTGCTCGGTGTACACTTTTTATTAATCTTCTATGTCCAATGTTACGAGTATAAACTTCGTAGATTATTTCGATGCCAAAACAACAACTTTCAGTTACAAATGGACAAAACCGGTAAAAGCTCCAACATAGAGAGAGTTGAGCAACTTCGAACCATCAAAGTTGCTCGGTGTACACTTTTTATTGTTCTTTTATGTCAAATTTTACGAGTATAAGATTCCGATATTTTTTCGATTCCAAAACACCAACTTTCTGTGACAAATGGACAAAACCGTTGAAAGCTCTTCCATATAGAGAGTTGAGCAACTTCGGACCATCGAAGTTGCTCGGTGTACACTTTTTATTAATCTTCTATGTCCAATGTTACGAGTATAAACTTCGTAGATTATTTCGATGCCAAAACAACTACTTTCAGTTACAAATGGACAAAACCGTTAAAAGCTCCACCACAGAGAGAGTTGAGCAACTTCGGACCATCAATGTTGCTAGGTGTACACATTTTATTGTTCTTCTATGTCCAATTTTACGAGTATAAGCTTCCGAGATTATTTCGTTGCCAAAACAACAACTTTCTATGACAAATGGACAAAACCGTTAAAAGCTCCTCCATAGCGAGAGTTGAGCAACTTCGGACCATCAAAGTTGCGCGGTGTACACTTGTTGTTGTTCTTCTATGTCTAATTTTACGAGTATAAGCTTCCTATATTATTTTAATGCCAAAACGACAATTTTCTATGACAAATGGACAAAACTGTTAAAAGCTCGTCCATATAGAGAGTTGAGCAACTTTCGGATCATCAAAGTTGCTCCGTGTACACTTTTTATTGTTCTTTTATGTTCGATTTTCCGAGTATAGTTTTCGTTATTATTTCAATGCCAAAACACCAACTTTATATGAGAAATGGACAAAACCGTTAAAAGATCCCAAATAGAGAGAGTTCAGCAACTTCGGACCATCAAAATTGCTCGGTGTACATTTTTTAGTGTTCTTCTATGTCCAATTTTACGAGTATAAGCTTCGTATATTATTTCAATGTCAAAACACCAACTTTCTATGACAAATGGACAAAACCGTTAAAAGCTCCCAAATAGAGAGAGTTGAGCAACTTCAGACCATCAAAGTTGCTCGGTGTACACTTTGTATTGTTCTTCTATGTCCAATTTTACGAGTATAAGCTTCGTAGATTATTTCGATGCCAAAATGACGACTTTCTATTACAAATGGACAAAACCGTTAAAAGCTCCTCCATAGAGAGAATTGAGCAACTTTGGACCATCAAAGTTGCTCGGTGTAGAGTTTTTATTGTTCTTTTATGTCAAATTTTACGAGTATAAGATTCCGATATTTTTTCGATTCCAAAACACCAACTTTCTATGACAAATGGACAAAACCGTTAAAAGCCCCTCCATAAAGAGAGTTGAGCAACTTCGGACCATCGAAGTTGCTCGGTGTACACTTTTTATTAATCTTCTGTGTCCAATCTTACGAGTATAAACTTCGTAGATTATTTCGATGCCAAAATAAGAACTTTCAGTTACAAATGGACAAAACCGTTAAAAGCTCCACCATAGAGAGAGTTGAGCAACTTCGGACCATCAATGTTGCTCGGTGTACACTTTTTATTGTTCTTCTATGTCCAATTTTACGAGTATAAGCTTCCGAGATTATTTCGATGAAAACACCAACTTTCTATGACAAATGGACAAAACCGTTAAAAGCTCCTCCATATAGAGAGTTGAGCAACTTCGGACCATCAAAGTTGCTCGGTGTACACTTTTTATTGTTGTTCTATGTCCAATGTTACGAGTATAAGCTTCGTAGATTATTTCGATGCCAAAACAATAACTTTCTATTACAAATGTACAAAACCGTTAAAAGCTCCTCCATAGAGAGAGTTGAGCAACTTTGGACCATCAAAGTTGCTCGGTGTAAACTTTTTATTGTTCTTTTATGTCAAATTTTACGAGTATAAGATTCTGATATTTTTTCGATTCCAAAACACCAACTTTCTATGACAAATGGACAAAACCGTTAAAAGCTCCTCCATAAAGAGAGTTGAGCAACTTCGGACCATCGAAGTTGCTCGGTGTACACTTTTTATTAATCTTCTATGTCCAATGTTACGAGTATAAACTTCGTAGATTATTTCGATGCCAAAACAACAACTTTCAGTTACAAATGGACAAAAACCGTTAAAAGCTTCACCATAGAGAGAGTTGATCAACTTCGGACCATCAATGTTGCTCGGTGTACACTTTTTATTGTTCTTCTATGTCCAATTTTACGAGTATAAGCTTCCGAGATTATTTCGATGCAAAACACCAACTTTCTATGACAAATGGAGAAAACCATTAAAAGCTCCTCCATATAGAGAGTTGAGCAACTTCGGACCATCAAAGTTGCTCGGTGTACACTTTTTATTGTTGTTCTATGTCCAATGTTACGAGTATAAGCTTCGTAGATTATTTCGATGCCAAAACAACAACTTTCTATTACAAATGGACAAAACCATTAGAAGCTCCTCCATAGAGAGAGTTGAGCAACTTAGGACCATCAAAGTTGCTCGGTGTAGACTTTTTATTGTTCTTTTATGTCAAATTTTACGAGTATAAGATTCCGATATTTTTTCGATTCCAAAACACCAACTTTCTATGACAAATGGACAAAACCGTTGAAAGCTCCTCCATATAGAGAGTTGAGCAACTTCGGACCATCGAAGTTGCTCGGTGTACACTTTTTATTAATCTTCTATGTCCAATGTTACGAGTATAAACTTCGTAGATTATTTCGATGCCAAAACAACTACTTTCAGTTACAAATGGACAAAACTGTTAAAAGCTCCACCACAGAGAGAGTTGAGCAACTTCGGACTATCAATGTTGCTAGGTGTACACATTTTATTGTTCTTCTATGTCCAATTTTACGAGTATAAGCTTCTGGAATTATTTCTATGCAAAACACCAACTTTCTATGACAAATGGACAAAACCATTAAAAGCTCCTCCATATAGAGAGTTGAGCAACTTTGGACCATCAAAGTTGCTCGGTGTACACTTTTTATTGTTGTTCTATGTCCAATGTTACGAGTATAAGCTTGGTAGATTATTTCGATGCCAAAACAACAACTTTCTATTACAAATGGACAAAACCGTTAGAAGCTCCTCCATAGAGAGAGTTGAGCAATATTGTACCATCAAAGTTGCTCGGTGTACACTTTTTATTGTTTTTTTTTTGTCAAATTTTACGAGTATAAGATTCCGATATTTTTTCGATTCCAAAACGCCAACTTTCTATGACAAATGGACAAAACCGTTAAAAGCTCCTCCATATATAGAGTTGAGCAAGTTCAGACCATCAAAGTTGCTCGGTGTACCTTTTTTATTGTTTTCTATGTCCAATTTAACGAGTATAAGCTTTCGTTATTATTTCGATGCCAAAACACCACTTTCTATGATAAATGGACAAAACCTTTAAAGGATCCCAAATAGAGAGAGTTGAGCAACTTCGGACCATCAAAGTTGCTCGGTGTACACTTTTTATTGTTGTTCTATGTCCAATGTTACGAGTATAGGCTCTGTAGATTATTTCGATGCCAAAACAACAACTTTCTATTACAAATGGACAAAACCGTTAAAAGCTCCTTCATAGAGAGAGTTGAGCAACTTTGGACCATCAAAGTTGCTCGGTGTAGACTTTTTATTGTTCTTTTATGTCAAATTTTACGAGTATAAGATTCCGATATTTTCTCGATTCCAAAACACCAACTTTCTATGACAAATGGACAAAACCGTTAAAAGCTCCTCCATAAAGAGAGTTGAGCAACTTCGGACCATCGAAGTTGCTCGGTGTACACTTTTTATTAATCTTCTATGTCCAATGTTACGAGTATAAACTTCGTAGATTATTTCGATGCCAAAACAACAACTTTCAGTTACAAATGGACAAAACCGGTAAAAGCTCCAACATAGAGAGAGTTGAGCAACTTCGAACCATCAAAGTTGCTCGGTGTACACTTTTTATTGTTCTTTTATGTCAAATTTTACGAGTATAAGATTCCGATATTTTTTCGATTCCAAAACACCAACTTTCTGTGACAAATGGACAAAACCGTTGAAAGCTCTTCCATATAGAGAGTTGAGCAACTTCGGACCATCGAAGTTGCTCGGTGTACACTTTTTATTAATCTTCTATGTCCAATGTTACGAGTATAAACTTCGTAGATTATTTCGATGCCAAAACAACTACTTTCAGTTACAAATGGACAAAACCGTTAAAAGCTCCACCACAGAGAGAGTTGAGCAACTTCGGACCATCAATGTTGCTAGGTGTACACATTTTATTGTTCTTCTATGTCCAATTTTACGAGTATAAGCTTCCGAGATTATTTCGTTGCCAAAACAACAACTTTCTATGACAAATGGACAAAACCGTTAAAAGCTCCTCCATAGCGAGAGTTGAGCAACTTCGGACCATCAAAGTTGCGCGGTGTACACTTGTTGTTGTTCTTCTATGTCTAATTTTACGAGTATAAGCTTCCTATATTATTTTAATGCCAAAACGACAATTTTCTATGACAAATGGACAAAACTGTTAAAAGCTCGTCCATATAGAGAGTTGAGCAACTTCGGATCATCAAAGTTGCTCCGTGTACACTTTTTATTGTTCTTTTATGTTCGATTTTCCGAGTATAGTTTTCGTTATTATTTCAATGCCAAAACACCAACTTTATATGAGAAATGGACAAAACCGTTAAAAGATCCCAAATAGAGAGAGTTCAGCAACTTCGGACCATCAAAATTGCTCGGTGTACATTTTTTAGTGTTCTTCTATGTCCAATTTTACGAGTATAAGCTTCGTATATTATTTCAATGTCAAAACACCAACTTTCTATGACAAATGGACAAAACCGTTAAAAGCTCCCAAATAGAGAGAGTTGAGCAACTTCAGACCATCAAAGTTGCTCGGTGTACACTTTGTATTGTTCTTCTATGTCCAATTTTACGAGTATAAGCTTCGTAGATTATTTCGATGCCAAAATGACGACTTTCTATTACAAATGGACAAAACCGTTAAAAGCTCCTCCATAGAGAGAATTGAGCAACTTTGGACCATCAAAGTTGCTCGGTGTAGAGTTTTTATTGTTCTTTTATGTCAAATTTTACGAGTATAAGATTCCGATATTTTTTCGATTCCAAAACACCAACTTTCTATGACAAATGGACAAAACCGTTAAAAGCCCCTCCATAAAGAGAGTTGAGCAACTTCGGACCATCGAAGTTGCTCGGTGTACACTTTTTATTAATCTTCTGTGTCCAATCTTACGAGTATAAACTTCGTAGATTATTTCGATGCCAAAATAAGAACTTTCAGTTACAAATGGACAAAACCGTTAAAAGCTCCACCATAGAGAGAGTTGAGCAACTTCGGACCATCAATGTTGCTCGGTGTACACTTTTTATTGTTCTTCTATGTCCAATTTTACGAGTATAAGCTTCCGAGATTATTTCGATGAAAACACCAACTTTCTATGACAAATGGACAAAACCGTTAAAAGCTCCTCCATATAGAGAGTTGAGCAACTTCGGACCATCAAAGTTGCTCGGTGTACACTTTTTATTGTTGTTCTATGTCCAATGTTACGAGTATAAACTTCGTAGATTATTTCGATGCCAAAACAATAACTTTCTATTACAAATGTACAAAACCGTTAAAAGCTCCTCCATAGAGAGAGTTGAGCAACTTTGGACCATCAAAGTTGCTCGGTGTAAACTTTTTATTGTTCTTTTATGTCAAATTTTACGAGTATAAGATTCTGATATTTTTTCGATTCCAAAACACCAACTTTCTATGACAAATGGACAAAACCGTTAAAAGCTCCTCCATAAAGAGAGTTGAGCAACTTCGGACCATCGAAGTTGCTCGGTGTACACTTTTTATTAATCTTCTATGTCCAATGTTACGAGTATAAACTTCGTAGATTATTTCGATGCCAAAACAACAACTTTCAGTTACAAATGGACAAAACCGTTAAAAGCTTCACCATAGAGAGAGTTGATCAACTTCGGACCATCAATGTTGCTCGGTGTACACTTTTTATTGTTCTTCTATGTCCAATTTTACGAGTATAAGCTTCCGAGATTATTTCGATGCAAAACACCAACTTTCTATGACAAATGGAGAAAACCATTAAAAGCTCCTCCATATAGAGAGTTGAGCAACTTCGGACCATCAAAGTTGCTCGGTGTACACTTTTTATTGTTGTTCTATGTCCAATGTTACGAGTATAAGCTTCGTAGATTATTTCGATGCCAAAACAACAACTTTCTATTACAAATGGACAAAACCATTAGAAGCTCCTCCATAGAGAGAGTTGAGCAACTTAGGACCATCAAAGTTGCTCGGTGTAGACTTTTTATTGTTCTTTTATGTCAAATTTTACGAGTATAAGATTCCGATATTTTTTCGATTCCAAAACACCAACTTTCTATGACAAATGGACAAAACCGTTGAAAGCTCCTCCATATAGAGAGTTGAGCAACTTCGGACCATCGAAGTTGCTCGGTGTACACTTTTTATTAATCTTCTATGTCCAATGTTACGAGTATAAACTTCGTAGATTATTTCGATGCCAAAACAACAACTTTCAGTTACAAATGGACAGACCGTTAAAAGCTCCACCATAGAGAGAGTTGAGCAACTTCGGACCATCAAAGTTGCTCGGTGTACACTATTTATTGTTCTTCTATGTCCAATTTCACGAGTATAAGCTTCCGAGATTATTTCGATGCAAAAACACCAACTTTCTATGACAAATGGACAAAACCGTTAAAAGCTCCTCTATAGCGAGAGTTGGGCAAGTTCAGACCCTCAAAGTTGCGCGGTGTACACTTTTTGTTGTTCTTCTATGTCTAATTTTACGAGTATAAGCTTCCTAGATTATTTTGATGCCAAAACGACAACTTTCTATGAAAAATGGACAAAAGAGTTAAAAGCTCGTCCATATAGAGAGTTGAGCAACTTCGGATCATCAAAGTTGCTCCGTGTACACTTTTTATTGTTCTTTTATGTTCGATTTTCCGAGTATAAGTTTTCGTTATTATTTCAATGCCAAAACACCAACTTTCTATGAGAAATGGACGAAACCGTTAAAGGATCCCAAATAGAGAGAGTTGAGCAACTTCGGCCAATCAAAAATTCTCGGTGTACACTTTTTATTGTTCTTCTATGATAAATTTAACGAGTATAAGCTTCCGTGATTATGTCGATGCCAAAACACCAACTTTCTATGACAAATGGACAAAACCGTTAAAAGCTCCCAAATAGAGAGAGTTGAGCAACTTCAGACCATCAAAGTTGCTCGGTGTACACTTTGTATTGTTCTTCTATGTCCAATTTTACGAGTATAAGTTTCGTAGATTATTTCGATGCCAAAACGACGACTTTCTATTACAAATGGACAAAACCGTTAAAAGCTCCTCCATAGAGAGAGTTGAGCAACTTCGGACTATCAAAGTTGCTCGGTGTACACTTTTTATTGTTCTTTTATGTCAAATTTTACGAGTATAAGATTCTGATATTTTTTCGATGCCAAAACACCAACTTTCTACGACAAATGGACAAAACCATTAAAAGCTCCTCCATATAGAGAGTTGAGCAACTTCGGACCATCGAAGTTGCTCGGTGTACACTTTTTATTAATCTTCTATGTCCAATGTTACGAGTATAAACTTCGTAGATTATTTCGATGCCAAAACAACAACTTTCAGTTACAAATGGACAAAACCATTAAAAGCTCCACCATAGAGAGATTTGAGCAACTTCGGACCATCAATGTTGCTCGGTGTACACTTTTTATTGTTCTTCTATGTCCAATGTTACGAGTATAAGCTTCGTAGATTATTTCGATGCCAAAACAACAACTTTCTATTACAAATGGAGAAAACCGTTAAAAGCTCCTCTATAGAGAGAGTTGAGCAACTTTGGACCATCAAAGTTGCTCGGTGTACACTTTTTATTGTTCTTTTATGTCAAATTTTATGTGTATAAGATTCCGATATTTTTTCGATTCCAAAACACCAACTTTCTATGACAAAATGGACAAAACCGTTAAAAGCTCCTCCATATAGAGAGTTGAGCAACTTCGGACCATCAAAGTTGCTCAATGTACACTTTTTATTAATCTTCTATGTCCAATGTTACGAGTATAAACTTCGTAGATTATTTCGATGCCAAAACAACAACTTTCTGTTACAAATGGACAAAACCGTTAAAAGCTTCACCATAGAGAGAGTTAAGAACCTTCGGACCATCAAAGTTGCTCGGTGTACACTTTTTATTGTTCTTCTATGTCCAATTTTACGATTATAAGCTTCCGAGATTATTTCGATGGCAAAACACCAACTTTCTATGACAAATGGACAAAACCGTTAAAAGCTCCTCCATATAGAGAGTTGAGCAACTTCGGACCATCAAAGTTGCTCGGTGTACACTTTTTATTGTTGTTCTATGTCGAATGTTACGAGTATAAGCTTCGTAGATTATTTCGATGCCAAAACAACAACTTTCTGTTACAAATGGACAAAACCGTTAAAAGCTCCACCATAGAGAGAGTTGAGAACCTTCGGACCATCAAAGTTGCTCGGTGTACACTTTTTATTGTTCTTCTATGTCCAATTTTACGATTATAAGCTTCCGAGATTATTTCGATGGCAAAACACCAACTTTCTATGACAAATGGACAAAACCGTTAAAAGCTCCTCCATATAGAGAGTTGAGCAACTTCGGACCATCATTGTTGCTCGGTGTACACTTTTTATTGTTATTCTATGTCCAATTTTACGAGTATAAGCTTCCGAGATTATTTCGATGAAAACACCAACTTTCTATGACAAATGGACAAAA
Source organism: Euonymus europaeus (assembly GCA_963580455.1). Taxonomy (NCBI): domain Eukaryota; kingdom Viridiplantae; phylum Streptophyta; class Magnoliopsida; order Celastrales; family Celastraceae; genus Euonymus; species Euonymus europaeus. The sequence goes on from OY756965.1 coordinate 8,578,408, forward strand.
CCGTTAAAAGCTCCTCCATATAGAGAGTTGAGCAACTTCGGACCATCAAAGTTGCTCGGTGTACACTTTTTATTGTTGTTCTATGTCCAATGTTACGGGTATAAGCTTCGTAGATTATTTCGATGCCAAAACAATAACTTTCTATTACAAATGTACAAAACCGTTAAAAGCTCCTCCATAGAGAGAGTTGAGCAACTTTGGACCATCAAAGTTGCTCGGTGTAGACTTTTTATTGTTCTTTTATGTCAAATTTTACGAGTATAAGATTCTGCTATTTTTTCGATTCCAAAACACCAACTTTCTATGACAAATGGACAAAACCGTTAAAAGCTCCTCCATAAAGAGAGTTTAGCAACTTCGGACCATCGAAGTTGCTCAGTGTACACTTTTTATTAATCTTCTATGTCCAATGTTACGAGTATAAACTTCGTAGATTATTTCGATGCCAAAACAACAACTTTCTGTTACAAATGGACAAAACCGTTAAAAGCTCCACCATAGAGAGAGTTGAGAACCTTCGGACCATCAAAGTTGCTCGGTGTACACTTTTTATTGTTCTTCTATGTCCAATTTTACGATTATAAGCTTCCGAGATTATTTCGATGGCAAAACACCAACTTTCTATGACAAATGGACAAAACCGTTAAAAGCTCCTCTATAGCGAGAGTTGAGAAACTTCGGACCATCAAAGTTGCCCGGTGTACACTTTTTATTATTCTTCTATGTCCAATTTTACGAGTATAAGCTTCCAAGATTATTTCGATGCCAAAACAACAACTTTCTATTACAAATGGACAAAACCGTTAAAAGCTGCACCATAGAGAGAGTTGAGCAACTTCGGACCATCAAAGTTGCTCGGTGTACACTTTTTAGTGTTCTTCTATGTCCAATTTTACGAGTATAAGCTTCGTCGATTATTTCGATGCCAAAACACCAACTTTCGATGACAAATGAACAAAACCGTTAAAAGCTCCTCCATATAGAGAGTTGAGCAACTTCGGACCATCAAAGTTGCTCGGTGTACACTTTTTATTGTTCTTCTATGTATAATGTTACGAGTATAAGCTTCGTAGATTATTTTGATGCCAAAACAACAACTTTCTGTTACAAATGGACAAAACCGTTAAAAGCTCCACCATAGAGAGAGTTGAGTAACTTTGGACCATCAAAGATGCTCGGTGTACACTTTTTATTGTTCTTCTATGTCCAATTTTATGATTATAAGCCTCCGAGATTATTTCGATGACAAAACACCAACTTTCTATGACAAATGGACAAAACCGTTGAAAGCTCCTCCATATAGAGAGTTGAGCAACTTCGGACCATCGAAGTTGCTCGGTGTACACTTTTTATTAATCTTCTATGTCCAATGTTACGAGTATAAACTTCGTAGATTATTTCGATGCCAAAACAACAACTTTCTGTTACAAATGGACAAAACCGTTAAAAGCTCCACCATAGAGAGAGTTGAGAACCTTCGGACCATCAAAGTTTCTCGGTGTACACTTTTTATTGTTCTTCTATGTCCAATTTTACGATTATAAGCTTCCGAGATTATTTCGATGGCAAAACACCAACTTTCTATGACAAATGGACAAAACCGTTAAAAGCTCCTCTATAGCGAGAGTTGAGAAACTTCGGACCATCAAAGTTGCCCGGTGTACACTTTTTATTATTCTTCTATGTCCAATTTTACGAGTATAAGCTTCCAAGATTATTTCGATGCCAAAACAACAACTTTCTATTACAAATGGACAAAACCGTTAAAAGCTGCACCATAGAGAGAGTTGAGCAACTTCGGACCATCAAAGTTGCTCGGTGTACACTTTTTAGTGTTCTTCTATGTCCAATTTTACGAGTATAAGCTTCGTCGATTATTTCGATGCCAAAACACCAACTTTCTATGACAAATGAACAAAACCGTTAAAAGCTGCTCCATATAGAGAGTTGAGCAACTTCGAACCGTCAAAGTTGCTCGGTGTACACTTTTTATTGTTTTTCTATGTATAATGTTACGAGTATAAGCTTCGTAGATTATTTCGATGCCAAAACAACAACTTTCTATTACAAATGGACAAAACCGTTAAAAGCTCCTTCATTGAGAGAGCCAGGCAACTTTGGACCATCAAAGTTGCTCGGTGTAGACCTTTTATTGTTCTTTTATGTCAAATTTTACGAGTATAAGATTCCCATATTTTTTCGATTCCAAAACACTAACTTTCTATGACAAATGGACAAAACCGTTGAAAGCTCCTCCATATAGAGAGTTGAGCAACTTCGGACCATCGAAGTTGCTCGGTGTACACTTTTTATTAATCTTCTATGTCCAATGTTACGAGTATAAACTTCGTAGATTATTTCGATGCCAAAACAACAACTTTCAGTTACAAATGGACAGACCGTTAAAAGCTCCACCATAGAGAGAGTTGAGCAACTTCGGACCATCAAAGTTGCTCGGTGTACACTATTTATTGTTCTTCTATGTCCAATTTTACGAGTATAAGTTTCCGAGATTATTTCGATGCCAAAACACCAACTTTCTATGACAAATGGACAAAACCGTTAAAAGCTGCTCTATAGCGAGAGTTGAGCAATTCGGACCATCAAAGTTGCGCGGTGTACACTTTTTGTTGTTCTTCTATCTCTAATCTTACGAGTATAAGCTTCCAAGATTATTTTGATGCCAAAACGACAACTTTCTATGACAAATGGACAAAACCATTAAAAGCTCGTCCATATAGAGAGTTGAGCAACTTCGGATCATCAAAGTTGCTCCGTGTACACTTTTTATTGTTCTTTTATGTTCGATTTTCCGAGTATAAGTTTTCGTTATTATTTCAATGCCAAAACACCAACTTTCTATGAGAAATGGACAAAACCGTTAAAAGATCCCAAATAGAGAGAGTTCATCAACTTCGGACCATCAAAATTGCTCGGTGTACATTTTTTAGTGTTCTTCTATGTCCAATTTTACGAGTATAAGCTTCCTAGATTATTTCGATGCCAAAACAACAACTTTCTTTGAGAAATGGACAAAACCGTTGAAAGCTCCTCCATATAGAGAGTTGAGCAACTTTGGACCATCAAAGTTGCTCGGTGTACACTTTTTATTGTTCTTTTAAGTCAAACTTTATGAGTATAAGATTCCGATATTTTTTCGATTCCAAAACACCAACTTTCTATGACAAATGGACAAAACCGTTGAAAGCCCCTCCATATAAAGAGTTGAGCAACTTCGGATCATCGAAGTTGCTCGGTGTACACTTTTTATTGTTCTTCTATGTCCAATGTTACGAGTATTAGCTTTCGTTATTATTTCGATGCCAAAACACCAATTTCTATGATAAATGGACAAAACCGTTAAAAGATCCCAAATAGAGAGAGTTGAGCAACTTCGGACCATCAGTGTTGCTCGGTGTACACTTTTTATTGTTCTTCCATGTCCAATTTTACGAGTGTAAGCTTCCGAGATTATTTCGATGCAAAACAGCAACTTTCTATGACAAATGGACAAAACCGTTGAAAGCTCCTCCATATAGAGAGTTGAGCAACTTTGGACCATCAAAGTTGCTCGGTGTACACTTTTTATTGTTCTTTTATGTCAAATTTTATGAGTATAAGATTCCGATATTTTTTCGATTCCAAAACACCAACTTTCTATGAGAAATGGACAAAACCGTTAAAAGCTCCTCCATATAGAGAGTTGAGCAACTTCGGACCATCAAAGTTGCTCGGTGTACACTTTTTATTGTTGTTTTATGTCCAATGTTACGAGTATAAGCTTCGTAGATTATTTCGATGCCAAAACAACAACTTTCTATTACAAATGGACAAAACCGTTAAAAGCTCCTCCATAGAGAGAGTTGAGCAACTTTGGACCATCAAAGTTGCTCGGTGTACACTTTTATTGTTCTTTTATGTCAAATTTTACGAGTATAAGATTCCGATTTTTTTTCGATTCCAAAACACCAAATTTCTATGACAAATGGACAAAACCGTTAAAAGCTCCTCCATATAGAGAGTTGAGCAACTTCGGACCATCAAAGTTGCTCGGCGTACACTTTTTATTGTTCTTCTTTGTCCAATTTAACGAGTATAAGCTTTCGTTATTATTTCGATGCCAAAACACCACTTTCTATGATAAATGGACAAAACCATTAGAAGATCCCTAATAGAGAGAGTTGAGCAACTTCGGACCATCAAAGTTGCTCGGTGTACACTTTTTATTATTCTTTTATGTCAAATTTTACGAGTATAAGATTCCGATATTTTTTCGATTCCAAAACACCAACTTTCTATGACAAATGGACAAAACCGTTGAAAGCTCCTCCATATAGAGAGTTGAGCAACTTCGGACCATCGAAGTTGCTCGGTGTACACTTTTTATTAATCTTCTATGTCCAATTTAACGAGTATAAGCTTCGTAGATTATTTCGATGCCAAAACACCAACTTTCTGTGACAAATGAACAAAACCGTTAAAAGCTCCTCCATATAGAGAGTTGAGCAACTTCGGACCATCAAAGTTGCTCGGTGTACACTTTTTATTGTTCTTCTATGTATAATGTTACGAGTATAAGCTTCGTAGATTATTTCGATGCCAAAACACCAACTTTCTATTACAAATGGACAAAACCTTTAAAAGCTCCTCTATAGCGAGAGTTGAGAAACTTCGGACCATCAAAGTTGTCCGGTGTACAGTTTTTATTATTCTTCTATGTCCAATTTTACGAGTATAAGCTTCCTAGATTATGTCGATGCCAAAACAACAACTTTCTATGACAAATGGACAAAACCGTTGAAAGGTCCTCCATATAGAGAGTTGAGAACCTTCGGACCATCAAAGTTGCTCGGTGTACACTTTTTATTGTTCTTCTGTGTCCAATTTTACGATTATAAGCTTCCGAGATTATTTCGATGCCAAAACACCAACTTTCTATGACAAATGGACAAAACCGTTAAAAGCTCGTCCATATAGAGAGTTGAGCAACTTCGGATCATCAAAGTTGCTCCGTCTACACTTTTTATTGTTCTTTTATGTCCGATTTTCCGAGTATAAGTTTTCGTTATTATTTCAATGCCAAAACACCAACTTTCTATGAGAAATGGACAAAACTGTTAAAAGATCCCAAATAGAGAGAGTTCAGCAACTTCGGACCATCAAAGTTGCTCGGTGTACATTTTTTAGTGTTCTTCTATGTCCAATTTTACGAGTCTAAGCTTCCTAGATTATTTCGGTGTGAAAACAATAACTTTCTATGACAAATGAACAAAACCGTTAAAAGCTCCTCCATATAGAGAGTTGAGCAAGTTCGGACCATCAAAGTTGCTCGGTGTACACTTTTTAGTGTTCTTCTATGTCCAATTTTACGAGTATAAGCTTCGTAGATTATTTAGATGCCAAAACACCAACTTTCTATGACAAATGAACAAAACCGTTAAAAGCTCCTCCATATAGAGAGTTGAGCAACTTCGGACCATCAAAGTTGCCCGGTGTACAGTTTTTATTATTCTTCTATGTCCAATTTTACGAGTATAAGCTTCCTAGATTATTTCGATGCCAAAACAACAACTTTCTATGAGAAACGGACAAAACCGTTGAAAGCTCCTCCATATAGAGAGTTGAGCAACTTTGGACCATCAAAGTTGCTCGGTGTACACTTTTTATTGTTCTTTTATCTCAAATTTTATGAGTATAAGATTCCGATATTTTTTCGATTCCAAAACACCAACTTTCTATGACAAATGGACAAAACCGTTGAAAGCTCCTCCATATAAAGAGTTGAGCAACTTCGGATCATCGAAGTTGCTCGGTGTACACTTTTTATTAATCTTCTATGTCCAATGTTACGAGTATAAACTTCGTAGATTATTTCGATGCCAAAACAACAACTTTCAGTTACAAATGGACAAAACCGTTAAAAGCTCCACCATAGAGAGATTTGAGCAACTTCGGACCATCAATGTTGCTCGGTGTACACTTTTTATTGTTCTTCTATGTCCAATTTTACGAGTATAAGTTTCCGAGATTATTTCGATGCCAAAACAACAACTTTCTATGACAAATGGACAAAACCGTTGAAAGCTCCTCCATATAGAGAGTTGAGCAACTTCGGACCATCGAAGTTGCTCGGTGTACACTTTTTATTAATCTTCTATGTCCAATGTTACGAGTATAAACTTCGTAGATTATTTCGATGCCAAAACAACAACTTTCAGTTACAAATGGACAAAACCGTTAAAAGCTCCACCATAGAGAGATTTGAGCAACTTCGGACCATCAATGTTGCTCGGTGTACACTTTTTATTGTTCTTCTATGTCCAATTTTACGAGTATAAGTTTCCGAGATTATTTCGATGCCAAAACAACAACTTTCTATGACAAATGGACAAAACCGTTGAAAGCTCCTCCATATAGAGAGTTGAGCAACTTCGGACCATCGAAGTTGCTCGGTGTACACTTTTTATTAATCTTCTATGTCCAATGTTACGAGTATAAACTTCGTAGATTATTTCGATGCCAAAACAACAACTTTCAGTTACAAATGGACAAAACCGTTAAAAGCTCCACCATAGAGAGATTTGAGCAACTTCGGACCATCAATGTTGCTCGGTGTACACTTTTTATTGTTCTTCTATGTCCAATTTTACGAGTATAAGTTTCCGAGATTATTTCGATGCCAAAACAACAACTTTCTATGACAAATGGACAAAACCGTTGAAAGCTCCTCCATATAGAGAGTTGAGCAACTTCGGACCATCGAAGTTGCTCGGTGTACACTTTTTATTAATCTTCTATGTCCAATGTTACGAGTATAAACTTCGTAGATTATTTCGATGCCAAAACAACAACTTTCAGTTACAAATGGACAAAACCGTTAAAAGCTCCACCATAGAGAGATTTGAGCAACTTCGGACCATCAATGTTGCTCGGTGTACACTTTTTATTGTTCTTCTATGTCCAATTTTACGAGTATAAGCTTCCGAGATTATTTCGATGCCAAAACAACAACTTTCTATGACAAATGGACAAAACCGTTAAAAGCTTCTCCATAGAGAGAGTTGAGCAACTTTGGACCATTAAAGTTGCTCGGTATACACTTTTTATTGTTCTTTTATGTCAAATTTTACGAGTATAAGATTCCGATATTTTTTCGATTCCAAAACACCAACTTTCTATGACAAATGGACAAAACCGTTGAAAGCTCCTCCATATAGAGAGTTGAGCAACTTCGGACCATCGAAGTTGCTCGGTGTACACTTTTTATTAATCTTCTATGTCCAATTTTACGAGTATAAGCTTCCTAGATTATTTTGATGCCAAAACGACAACTTTCTATGACAAATGGACAAAACCGTTAAAAGCTCGTCCATATAGACTGTTGAGCAACTTCGGATCATCAATGTTGCTCCGCCTACACTTTTTATTGTTCTTTTATGTCCGATTTTCCGAGTATTAGTTATCGTTATTATTTCAATGCCAAAACACCAACTTTCTATGAGAAATGGACAAAACCGTTAAAAGATCCCAAATAGAGAGAGTTCAGCAACTTCAGACCATCAAAGTTGCTCGGTGTACACTTTTTAGTGTTCTTCTATGTCAAATTTTACGAGTATAAGCTTCGTAGATTATTTCAATGCCAAAACACCAACTTCCTATGACAAATGGACAAAACCGTTAAAAGCTCCCAAATAGAGAGATTTGAGCAACTTCGGACCATCAAAGTTGCTCGGTGTACACTTTGTATAGTTCTTCTATGTCCAGTTTTACGAGTATAAGCTTCCTAGATTATTTTGATGCCAAAACGACAACTTTCTATGACAAATGGACAAAACCGTTAAAAGCTCGTCCATATAGAGAGTTGAGCAACTTCGGATCATCAATGTTGCTCCGTCTACACTTTTTATTGTTCTTTTATGTCCGATTTTCTGAGTATAAGTTTTCGTTATTATTTCAATGCCAAAACACCAACTTTCTATGAGAAATGGACAAAACCGTTAGAAGATCCCTAATAGAGAGAGTTGAGCAACTTTGGACCATCAAAGTTGCTCGGTGTACACTTTTTATTGTTCTTTTATGTCAAATTTTACGAGTATAAGATTCCGATATTTTTTCGATTCCAAAACACCAACTTTCTATGACAAATGGACAAAACCGTTGAAAGCTCCTCCATATAGAGAGTTGAGCAACTTCGAACCATCGAAGTTGCTCGGTGTACACTTTTTATTAATCTTCTATGTCCAATGTTACGAGTATAAACTTCGTAGATTATTCCGATGCCAAAACAACAACTTTCAGTTACAAATGGACAAAACCGTTAAAAGCTCCACCATAGAGAGATTTGAGCAACTTCGGACCATCAATGTTGCTCGGTGTACACTTTTTATTGTTCTTCTATGTCCAATTTTACGAGTATAAGCTTCCGAGATTATTTCGATGCCAAAACAACAACTTTCTATGACAAATGGACAAAACCGTTAAAAGCTTCTCCATAGAGAGAGTTGAGCAACTTTGGACCATTAAAGTTGCTCGGTATACACTTTTTATTGTTCTTTTATGTCAAATTTTACGAGTATAAGATTCCGATATTTTTTCGATTCCAAAACACCAACTTTCTATGACAAATGGACAAAACCGTTGAAAGCTCCTCCATATAGAGAGTTGAGCAACTTCGGACCATCGAAGTTGCTCGGTGTACACTTTTTATTAATCTTCTATGTCCAATTTTACGAGTATAAGCTTCCTAGATTATTTTGATGCCAAAACGACAACTTTCTATGACAAATGGACAAAACCGTTAAAAGCTCGTCCATATAGAGTGTTGAGCAACTTCGGATCATCAATGTTGCTCCGCCTACACTTTTTATTGTTCTTTTATGTCCGTTTTTCCGAGTATAAGTTTTTGTTATTATTTCAATGCCAAAACACCAACTTTCTATGAGAAATGGACAAAACCGTTAGAAGATCCCTAATAGAGAGAGTTGAGCAACTTCGGACCATCAAAGTTGCTCAATGTACACTTTTTATTAATCTTCTATGTCCAATGGTACGAGTATAAACTTCGTAGATTATTTCGATGCCAAAACAACAACTTTCTATTACAAATGGACAAAACCGTTAAAAGCTCCACCATAGAGAGAGTTGAGAACCTTCGGACCATCAAAGTTGCTCGGTGTACACTTTTTATTGTTCTTCTATGTATAATGTTACGAGTATAAGCTTCGTAGATTATTTCGATGCCAAAACACCAACTTTCTATTACAAATGGACAAAACCGTTAAAAGCTCCTCTATAGCGAGAGTTGAGAAACTTCGGACCATCAAAGTTGCCCGGTGTACAGTTTTTATTATTCTTCTATGTCCAATTTTACGAGTATAAGCTTCCTAGATTATTTCGATGCCAAAACAACAACTTTCTATGACAAATGGACAAAACCGTTGAAAGCTCCTCCATATAGAGAGTTGAGCAACTTTGGACCATCAAAGTTGCTCGGTGTACACTTTTTATTGTTCTTTTATGTCAAATTTTATGAGTATAAGATTCCGATATTTTTTCGATTCCAAAACACCAACTTTCTATGACAAATGGACAAAACCGTTAAAAGCTCCTCCATATAGAGAGTTGAGCAACTTCGGACCATCAAAGTTGCTCAATGTACACTTTTTATTAATCTTCTATGTCGAATGTTACGAGTATAAACTTCGTAGATTATTTCGATGCCAAAACAACAACTTTCTGTTACAAATGGACAAAACCGTTAAAAGTTCCACCATAGAGAGAGTTGAGCAACTTTGGACCATCAAAGTTGCTCGGTGTAAACTTTTTATTGTTCTTTTATGTCAAATTTTACGAGTATAAGATTCCGATATTTTTTCGATTCGAAAACACCAACTTTCTATGACAAATGGACAAAACCGTTGAAAGCTCCTCCATATAGAGAGTTGAGCAACTTCGGACCATCGAATTTGCTCGGTGTACACTTTTTATTAATCTTCTATGTCCAATGTTACGAGTATAAGCTTCCGAGATTATTTCGATGCCAAAACAACAACTTTCTATGACAAATGGACAAAACCGTTAAAAGCTTCTCCATAGAAAGAGTTGAGCAAATTTGGACCATTAAAGTTGCTCGGTATACACTTTTTATTGTTCTTTTATGTCAAATTTTACGAGTATAAGATTCCGATATTTTTTCGATTCCAAAACACCAACTTTCTATGACAAATGGACGAAACCGTTGAAAGCTCCTCCATATAGAGAGTTGAGCAACTTCGGACCATCGAAGTTGCTCGGTGTACACTTTTTATTAATTTTCTATGTCCAATTTTACGAGTATAAGCTTCCTAGATTATTTTGATGCCAAAACGACAACTTTCTATGACAAATGGACAAAACCGTTAAAAGCTCGTCCATATAGAGAGTTGAGCAACTTCGGATCATCAATGTTGCTCCGTCTACACTTTTTATTGTTTTTTATGTCCGATTTTCCGAGTATTAGTTATCGTTATTATTTCAATGCCAAAACACCAACTTTCTATGAGAAATGGACAAAACCGTTAAAAGATCCCAAATAGAGAGAGTTCAGCAACTTCGGACCATCAAAGTTGCTCGGTGTACATTTTTTAGTGTTCTTCTATGTCAAATTTTACGAGTATAAGCTTCGTAGATTATTTCAATGCCAAAACACCAACTTCCTATGACAAATGGACAAAACCGTTAAAAGCTCCCAAATAGAGAGAGTTGAGCAACTTCGGACCATCAAAGTTGCTCGGTGTACACTTTGTATAGTTCTTCTATGTCCAGTTTTACGAGTATAAGCTTCCTAGATTATTTTGATGCTGAAATGACAACTTTCTATGACAAATGGACAAAACCGTTAAAAGCTCGTCCATATAGAGAGTTGAGCAACTTCGGATCATCAATGTTGCTCCGTCTACACTTTTTATTGTTCTTTTATGTCCGATTTTCTGAGTATAAGTTTTCGTTATTATTTCAATGCCAAAACACCAACTTTCTATGAGAAATGGACAAAACCGTTAGAAGATCCCTAATAGAGAGAGTTGAGCAACTTTGGACCATCAAAGTTGCTCGGTGTACACTTTTTATTGTTCTTTTATGTCAAATTTTACGAGTATAAGATTCCGATATTCTTTCGATTCCAAAACACCAACTTTCTATGACAAATGGACAAAACCGTTGAAAGCTCCTCCATATAGAGAGTTGAGCAACTTCGAACCATCGAAGTTGCTCGGTGTACACTTTTTATTAATCTTCTATGTCCAATGTTACGAGTATAAACTTCGTAGATTATTTCGATGCCAAAACAACAACTTTCAGTTACAAATGGACAAAACCGTTAAAAGCTCCACCATAGAGAGATTTGAGCAACTTCGGACCATCAATGTTGCTCGGTGTACACTTTTTATTGTTCTTCTATGTCCAATTTTACGAGTATAAGCTTCCGAGATTATTTCGATGCCAAAACAACAACTTTCTATGACAAATGGACAAAACCGTTAAAAGCTTCTCCATAGAGAGAGTTGAGCAACTTTGGACCATTAAAGTTGCTCGGTATACACTTTTTATTGTTCTTTTATGTCAAATTTTACGAGTATAAGATTCCGATATTTTTTCGATTCCAAAACACCAACTTTCTATGACAAATGGACAAAACCGTTGAAAGCTCCTCCATATAGAGAGTTGAGCAACTTCGGACCATCGAAGTTTCTCGGTGTACACTTTTTATTAATCTTCTATGTCCAATTTTACGAGTATAAGCTTCCTAGATTATTTTGATGCCAAAACGACAACTTTCTATGACAAATGGACAAAACTGTTAAAAGCTCGTCCATATAGAGAGTTGAGCAACTTCGGATCATCAATGTTGCTCCGCCTACACTTTTTATTGTTCTTTTATGTCCGTTTTTCCGAGTATAAGTTTTCAATATTATTTCAATGCCAAAACACCAACTTTCTATGAGAAATGGACAAAACCGTTAGAAGATCCCTAATAGAGAGAGTTGAGCAACTTCGGACCATCAAAATTGCTCGGTGTACACTTTTTAGTATTCTTCTATGTCCAATTTTACGAGTATAAGCTTCGTAGATTATTTCGATGCCAAAACACCAACTTTCTATGACAAATGAACAAAACCGTTAAAAGCTCCTCCATATAGAGAGTTGAGCAACTTCGGACCATCAAAGTTGCTCGGTGTACACTTTTTATTGTTCTTCTATGTATAATGTTACGAGTATAAGCTTCGTAGATTATTTCGATGCCAAAACACCAACTTTCTATTACAAATGGACAAAACCGTTAAAAGCTCCTCTATAGCGAGAGTTGAGAAACTTCGGACCATCATAGTTGCCCGGTGTACAGTTTTTATTATTCTTCTATGTCCAATTTTACGAGTATAAGCTTCCTAGATTATTTCGATGCCAAAACAACAACTTTCTATGACAAATGGACAAAACCGTTGAAAGCTCCTGCATATAGAGAGTTGAGCAACTTTGGACCATCTAAGTTGCTCGGTGTACACTTTTTATTGTTCTTTTATGTCAAATTTTATGAGTATAAGATTCCGATATTTTTTCGATTCCAAAACACCAACTTTCTATGACAAATGGACAAAACCGTTAAAAGCTCCTCCATATAGAGAGTTGAGCAACTTCGGACCATCAAAGTTGCTCAATGTACACTTTTTATTAATCTTCTATGTCGAATGTTACGAGTATAAACTTCGTAGATTATTTCGATGCCAAAACAACAACTTTCTGTTACAAATGGACAAAACCGTTAAAAGCTCCACCATAGAGAGAGTTGAGCAACTTTGGACCATCAAAGTTGCTCGGTGTACACTTTTTATTGTTCTTTTATGTCAAATTTTACGAGTATAAGATTCCGATATTTTTTCGATTCGAAAACACCAACTTTCTATGACAAATGGACAAAACCGTTGAAAGCTCCTCCATATAGAGAGTTGAGCAACTTCGGACCATCGAAGTTTCTCGGTGTACACTTTTTATTAATCTTCTATGTCCAATGTTACGAGTATAAGCTTCCGAGATTATTTCGATGCCAAAACAACAACTTTCTATGACAAATGGACAAAACCGTTAAAAGCTTCTCCATAGAAAGAGTTGAGCAACTTTGGACCATTAAAGTTGCTCGGTATACACTTTTTATTGTTCTTTTATGTCAAATTTTACGAGTATAAGATTCCGATATTTTTTTCGTTTCCAAAACACCAACTTTCTATGACAAATGGACAAAACCGTTGAAAGCTCCTCCATATAGAGAGTTGAGCAACTTCGGACCATCGAAGTTGCTCGGTGTACACTTTTTATTAATCTTCTATGTCCAATTTTACGAGTATAAGCTTCCTAGATTATTTTGATGCCAAAACGACAACTTTCTATGACAAATGGACAAAACCGTTAAAAGCTCGTCCATATAGAGAGTTGAGCAACTACGGATCATCAATGTTGCTCCGTCTACACTTTTTATTGTTTTTTATGTCCGATTTTCCGAGTATTAGTTATCGTTATTATTTCAATGCCAAAACACCAACTTTCTATGAGAAATGGACAAAACCGTTAAAAGATCCCAAATAGAGAGAGTTCAGCAACTTCGGACCATCAAAGTTGCTCGGTGTACATTTTTTAGTGTTCTTCTATGTCCAATTTTACGAGTATAAGCTTCGTAGATTATTTCAATGCCAAAACACCAACTTCCTATGACAAATGGACAAAACCGTTAAAAGCTCCCAAATAGAGATAGTTGAGCAACTTCGGACCATCAAAGTTGCTCGGTGTACACTTTGTATAGTTCTTCTATGTCCAGTTTTACGAGTATAAGCTTCCTAGATTATTTTGATGCCAAAACGACAACTTTCTATGACAAATGGACAAAACCGTTAAAAGCTCGTCCATATAGAGAGTTGAGCAACTTCGGATCATCAATGTTGCTCCGTCTACACTTTTTATTGTTCTTTTATGTCCGATTTTCCGAGTATAAGTTTTCGTTATTATTTCAATGCCAAAACACCAACTTTCTATGAGAAATGGACAAAACCGTTAAAAGATCCCAAATAGAGAGAGTTCAGCAACTTCGGACCATCAAAGTTGCTCGGTGTACATTTTTTAGTGTTCTTCTATGTCCAATTTTACGAGTATAAGCTTCGTAGATTATTTCAATGCCAAAACACCAACTTCCTATGACAAATGGACAAAACCGTTAAAAGCTCCCAAATAGAGAGAGTTGAGCAACTTCGGACCATCAAAGTTGCTCGGTGTACACTTTGTATAGTTCTTCTATGTCCAGTTTTACGAGTATAAGCTTCCTAGATTATTTTGATGCCAAAACGACAACTTTCTATGACAAATGGACAAAACCGTTAAAAGCTCGTCCATATAGAGAGTTGAGCAACTTCGGATCATCAATGTTGCTCCGTCTACACTTTTTATTGTTCTTTTATGTCCGATTTTCCGAGTATAAGTTTTCGTTATTATTTCAATGCCAAAACACCAACTTTCTATGAGAAATGGACAAAACCGTTAAAAGATCCCAAATAGAGAGAGTTCAGCAACTTCGGACCATCAAAGTTGCTCGGTGTACATTTTTTAGTGTTCTTCTATGTCCAATTTTACGAGTATAAGCTTCGTAGATTATTTCAATGCCAAAACACCAACTTCCTATGACAAATGGACAAAACCGTTAAAAGCTCCCAAATAGAGAGAGTTGAGCAACTTCGGACCATCGAAGTTGCTCGGTGTACACTTTTTATTAATCTTCTATGTCCAATTTTACGAGTATAAGCTTCCTAGATTATTTTGATGCCAAAACGACAACTTTCTATGACAAATGGACAAAACCGTTAAAAGCTCGTCCATATAGAGAGTTGAGCAACTTCGGATCATCAATGTTGCTCCGTCTACACTTTTTATTGTTTTTTATGTCCGATTTTCCGAGTATTAGTTATCGTTATTATTTCAATGCCAAAACACCAACTTTCTATGAGAAATGGACAAAACCGTTAAAAGATCCCAAATAGAGAGAGTTCAGCAACTTCGGACCATCAAAGTTGCTCGGTGTACATTTTTTAGTGTTCTTCTATGTCCAATTTTACGAGTATAAGCTTCGTAGATTATTTCAATGCCAAAACACCAACTTCCTATGACAAATGGACAAAACCGTTAAAAGCTCCCAAATAGAGAGAGTTGAGCAACTTCGGACCATCAAAGTTGCTCGGTGTACACTTTGTATAGTTCTTCTATGTCCAGTTTTACGAGTATAAGCTTCCTAGATTATTTTGATGCCAAAACGACAACTTTCTCTGACAAATGGACAAAACCGTTAAAAGCTCGTCCATATAGAGAGTTGAGCAACTTCGGATCATCAATGTTGCTCCGTCTACACTTTTTATTGTTCTTTTATGTCCGATTTTCCGAGTATAAGTTTTCGTTATTATTTCAATGCCAAAACACCAACTTTCTATGAGAAATGGACAAAACCGTTAGAAGATCTCTAATAGAGAGAGTTGAGCAACTTTGGACCATCAAAGTTGCTCGGTGTACACTTTTTATTGTTCTTTTACGTCAAATTTTACGAGTATAAGATTCCGATATTTTTTCGATTCCAAAACACCAACTTTCTATGACAAATGGACAAAACCGTTGAAAGCTCCTCCATATAGAGAGTTGAGCAACTTCGAACCATCGAAGTTGCTCGGTGTACACTTTTTATTAATCTTCTATGTCCAATGTTATGAGTATAAACTTCGTAGATTATTTCGATGCCAAAACAACAACTTTCAGTTACAAATGGACAAAACCGTTAAAAGCTCCACCATAGAGAGATTTGAGCAACTTCGGACCATCAATGTTGCTCGGTGTACACTTTTTATTGTTCTTCTATGTCCAATTTTACGAGTATAAGCTTCCGAGATTATTTGGATGCCAAAACAACAACTTTCCATGACAAATGGACAAAACCGTTGAAAGCTCCTCCATATAGAGAGTTGAGCAACTTCGTACCATCGAAGTTGCTCGGTGTACACTTTTTATTAATCTTCTATGTCCAATGTTACGAGTATAAACTTCGTAGATTATTTCGATGCCAAAACAACAACTTTCAGTTACAAATGGACAAAACCGTTAAAAGCTCCACCATAGAGAGATTTGAGCAACTTCGGACCATCGATGTTGCTCGTTGTACACTTTTTATTGTTCTTCTTTGTCCAATTTTACGAGTATAAGCTTCCGAGATTATTTCGATGCCAAAACAACGACTTTCTATGACAAATGGACAAAACCGTTAAAAGCTTCTCCATAGAGAGAGTTGAGCAACTTTGGACCATTAAAGTTGCTCGGTATACACTTTTTATTGTTCTTTTATGTCAAATTTTACGAGTATAAGATTCCGATATTTTTTCGATTCCAAAACACCAACTTTCTATGACAAGTGGACAAAACCTTTGAAAGCTCCTCCATATAGAGAGTTGAGCAACTTCGGACCATCGAAGTTGCTCGGTGTACACTTTTTATTAATCTTCTATGTCCAATTTTACGAGTATAAGCTTCCTAGATTATTTTGATGCGAAAACGACAACTTTCTATGACAAATGGACAAAACCGTTAAAAGCTCGTCCATATAGAGAGTTGAGCAACTTCGGATCATCAATGTTGCTCCGTCTACACTTTTTATTGTTTTTTATGTCCGATTTTCCGAGTATTAGTTATCGTTATTATTTCAATGCCAAAACACCAACTTTCTATGAGAAATGGACAAAACCGTTAAAAGATCCCAAATAGAGAGAGTTCAACAACTTCGGACCATCAAAGTTGCTCGGTGTACATTTTTTAGTGTTCTTCTATGTCCAATTTTACGAGTATAAGCTTCGTAGATTATTTCAATGCCAAAACACCAACTTCCTATGACAAATGGACAAAACCGTTAAAAGCTCCCAAATAGAGAGAGTTGAGCAACTTCGGACCATCAAAGTTGCTCGGTGTACACTTTGTATAGTTCTTCTATGTCCAGTATTACGAGTATAAGCTTCCTAGATTATTTTGATGCCAAAACGACAACTTTCTATGACAAATGGACAAAATCGTTAAAACTCGTCCATATAGAGAGTTGAGTAACTTCGGATCATCAATGTTGCTCCGTCTACACTTTTTATGGTTCTTTTATGTCCGATTTTCCGAGTATAAGTTTTCGTTATTATTTCAATGCCAAAACACCAACTTTCTATGAGAAATGGACAAAACCGTTAGAAGATCCCAAATAGAGAGAGTTGAGCAACTTTGGACCATCAAAGTTGCTCGGTGTACACTTTTTATTGTTCTTTTACGTCAAATTTTACGAGTATAAGATTCCGATATTTTTTCGATTCCAAAACACCAACTTTCTATGACAAATGGACAAAACCGTTGAAAGCTCCTCCATATAGAGAGTTGAGCAACTTCGAACCATCGAAGTTGCTCGGTGTACACTTTTTATTAATCTTCTATGTCCAATTTTACGAGTATAAACTTCGTAGATTATTTCGATGCCAAAACAACAACTTTCAGTTACAAATGGACAAAACCGTTAAAAGCTCCACCATAGAGAGATTTGAACAACTTCGGACCATCAATGTTGCTCGGTGTACACTTTTTATTGTTCTTCTATGTCCAATTTTACGAGTATAAGCTTCCGAGATTATTTCGATGCCAAAACAACAACTTTCCATGACAAATGGACAAAACCGTTGAAAGCTCCTCCATATAGAGAGTTGAGCAACTTCGGACCATCGAAGTTGCTCGGTGTACACTTTTTATTAATCTTCTATGTCCAATGTTACGAGTATAAACTTCGTAGATTATTTCGATGCCAAAACAACAACTTTCAGTTACAAATGGACAAAACCGTTAAAAGCTCCACTATAGAGAGATTTGAGCAACTTCGGACCATCGATGTTGCTCGGTGTACACTTTTTATTGTTCTTCTATGTCCAATTTTACGAGTATAAGCTTCCGAGATTATTTCGATGCCAAAACAACGACTTTCTATGACAAATGGACAAAACCGTTAAAAGCTTCTCCATAGAGAGAGTTGAGCAACTTTGGACCATTAAAGTTGCTCGGTATACACTTTTTATTGTTCTTTTATGTCAAATTTTACGAGTATAAGATTCTGATATTTTTTCGATTCCAAAACACCAACTTTCTATGACAAATGGACAAAACCGTTGAAAGCTCCTCCATATAGAGAGTTGAGCAACTTCGGACCATCGAAATTGCTCGGTGTACACTTTTTATTAATCTTCTATGTCCAATTTTACGAGTATAAGCTTCCTAGATTATTTTGATGCCAAAACGACAACTTTCTATGACAAATGGATAAAACCGTTAAAAGCTCGTCCATATAGAGAGTTGAGCAACTTCGGATCATCAATGTTGCTCCGTCTACACTTTTTATTGTTTTTTATGTCCGATTTTCCGAGTATTAGTTATCGTTATTATTTCAATGCCAAAACACCAACTTTCTATGAGAAATGGACAAAACCGTTAAAAGATCCCAAATAGAGAGAGTTCAGCAACTTCGGACCATCAAAGTTGCTCGGTGTACATTTTTTAGTGTTCTTCTATGTCCAATTTTACGAGTATAAGCTTCGTAGATTATTTCAATGACAAAACACCAACTTCCTATGACAAATGGACAAAACCGTTAAAAGCTCCCAAATAGAGAGAGTTGAGCAACTTCGGACCATCAAAGTTGCTCGGTGTACACTTTGTATAGTTCTTCTATGTCCAGTTTTACGAGTATAAGCTTCCTAGATTATTTTGATGCCAAAACGACAACTTTCTATGACAAATGGACAAAACCGTTAAAAGCTCGTCCATATAGAGAGTTGAGCAACTTCGGATCATCAATGTTGCTCCGTCTACACTTTTTATTGTTCTTTTATGTCTGATTTTCCGAGTATAAGTTTTCGTTATTATTTCAATGCCAAAACACCAACTTTCTATGAGAAATGGACAAAACCGTTAAAAGATCCCAAATAGAGAGAGTTCAGCAACTTCGGACCATCAAAGTTGCTCGGTGTACATTTTTTAGTGTTCTTCTATGTCCAATTTTACGAGTATAAGCTTCGTAGATTATTTCAATGCCAAAACACCAACTTCCTATGACAAATGGACAAAACCGTTAAAAGCTCCCAAATAGAGAGAGTTGAGCAACTTCGGACCATCGAAGTTGCTCGGTGTACACTTTTTATTAATCTTCTATGTCCAATTTTACGAGTATAAGCTTCCTAGATTATTTTGATGCCAAAACGACAACTTTCTATGACAAATGGACAAAACCGTTAAAAGCTCGTCCATATAGAGAGTTGAGCAACTTCGGATCATCAATGTTGCTCCGTCTACACTTTTTATTGTTTTTTATGTCCGATTTTCCGAGTATTAGTTATCGTTATTATTTCAATGCCAAAACACCAACTTTCTATGAGAAATGGACAAAACCGTTAAAAGATCCCAAATAGAGAGAGTTCAGCAACTTCGGACCATCAAAGTTGCTCGGTGTACATTTTTTAGTGTTCTTCTATGTCCAATTTTACGAGTATAAGCTTCGTAGATTATTTCAATGCCAAAACACCAACTTCCTATGACAAATGGACAAAACCGTTAAAAGCTCCCAAATAGAGAGAGTTGAGCAACTTCGGACCATCAAAGTTGCTCGGTGTACACTTTGTATAGTTCTTCTATGTCCAGTTTTACGAGTATAAGCTTCCTAGATTATTTTGATGCCAAAACGACAACTTTCTATGACAAATGGACAAAACCGTTAAATGCTCGTCCATATAGAGAGTTGAGCAACTTCGGATCATCAATGTTGCTCCGTCTACACTTTTTATTGTTCTTTTATGTCCGATTTTCCGAGTATAAGTTTTCGTTATTATTTCAATGCCAAAACACCAACTTTCTATGAGAAATGGACAAAACCGTTAGAAGATCCCTAATAGAGAGAGTTGAGCAACTTTGGACCATCAAAGTTGCTCGGTGTACACTTTTTATTGTTCTTTTACGTCAAATTTTACGAGTATAAGATTCCGATATTTTTTCGATTCCAAAACACCAACTTTCTATGACAAATGGACAAAACCGTTGAAAGCTCCTCCATATAGAGAGTTGAGCAACTTCGAACCATCGAAGTTGCTCGGTGTACACTTTTTATTAATCTTCTATGTCCAATGTTACGAGTATAAACTTCGTAGATTATTTTGATGCCAAAACAACAACTTTCAGTTACAAATGGACAAAACCGTTAAAAGCTCCACCATAGAGAGATTTTAGCAACTTCGGACCATCAATGTTGCTCGGTGTACACTTTTTATTGTTCTTCTATGTCCAATTTTACGAGTATAAGCTTCCGAGATTATTTCGATGCCAAAACAACAACTTTCCATGACAAATGGACAAAACCGTTGAAAGCTCCTCCATATAGAGAGTTGAGCAACTTCGGACCATCGAAGTTGCTCGGTGTACACTTTTTATTAATCTTCTATGTCCAATGTTACGAGTATAAACTTCGTAGATTATTTCGATGCCAAAACAACAACTTTCAGTTACAAATGGACAAAACCGTTAAAAGCTCCACCATAGAGAGATTTGAGCAACTTCGGACCATCAATGTTGCTCGGTGTACACTTTTTATTGTTCTTCTATGTCCAATTTTACGAGTATAAGCTTCCGAGATTATTTCGATGCCAAAACAACAACTTTCCATGACAAATGGACAAAACCGTTAAAAGCTTCTCCATAGAGAGAGTTGAGCAACTTTGGACCATTAAAGTTGCTCGGTATACACTTTTTATTGTTCTTTTATGTCAAATTTTACGAGTATAAGATTCTGATATTTTTTCGATTCCAAAACACCAACTTTCTATGACAAATGGACAAAACCGTTGAAAGCTCCTCCATATAGAGAGTTGAGCAACTTCGGACCATCGAAATTGCTCGGTGTACACTTTTTATTAATCTTCTATGTCCAATTTTACGAGTATAAGCTTCCTAGATTATTTTGATGCCAAAACGACAACTTTCTATGACAAATGGATAAAACCGTTAAAAGCTCGTCCATATAGAGAGTTGAGCAACTTCGGATCATCAATGTTGCTCCGTCTACACTTTTTATTGTTTTTTATGTCCGATTTTCCGAGTATTAGTTATCGTTATTATTTCAATGCCAAAACACCAACTTTCTATGAGAAATGGACAAAACCGTTAAAAGATCCCAAATAGAGAGAGTTCAGCAACTTCGGACCATCAAAGTTGCTCGGTGTACATTTTTTAGTGTTCTTCTATGTCCAATTTTACGAGTATAAGCTTCGTAGATTATTTCAATGCCAAAACACCAACTTCCTATGACAAATGGACAAAACCGTTAAAAGCTCCCAAATAGAGAGAGTTGAGCAACTTCGGACCATCAAAGTTGCTCGGTGTACACTTTGTATAGTTCTTCTATGTCCAGTTTTACGAGTATAAGCTTCCTAGATTATTTTGATGCCAAAACGACAACTTTCTATGACAAATGGACAAAACCGTTAAAAGCTCGTCCATATAGAGAGTTGAGCAACTTCGGATCATCAATGTTGCTCCGTCTACACTTTTTATTGTTCTTTTATGTCCGATTTTCCGAGTATAAGTTTTCGTTATTATTTCAATGCCAAAACACCAACTTTCTATGAGAAATGGACAAAACCGTTAAAAGATCCCAAATAGAGAGAGTTCAGCAACTTCGGACCATCAAAGTTGCTCGGTGTACATTTTTTAGTGTTCTTCTATGTCCAATTTTACGAGTATAAGCTTCGTAGATTATTTCAATGCCAAAACACCAACTTCCTATGACAAATGGACAAAACCGTTAAAAGCTCCCAAATAGAGAGAGTTGAGCAACTTCGGACCATCGAAGTTGCTCGGTGTACAGTTTTTATTAATCTTCTATGTCCAATTTTACGAGTATAAGCTTCCTAGATTATTTTGATGCCAAAACGACAACTTTCTATGACAAATGGACAAAACCGTTAAAAGCTCATCCATATAGAGAGTTGAGCAACTTCGGATCATCAATGTTGCTCCGTCTACACTTTTTATTGTTTTTTATGTCCGATTTTCCGAGTATTAGTTATCGTTATTATTTCAATGCCAAAACACCAACTTTCTATGAGAAATGGACAAAACCGTTAAAAGATCCCAAATAGAGAGAGTTCAGCAACTTCGGACCATCAAAGTTGCTCGGTGTACATTTTTTAGTGTTCTTCTATGTCCAATTTTACGAGTATAAGCTTCGTAGATTATTTCAATGCCAAAACACCAACTTCCTATGACAAATGGACAAAACCGTTAAAAGCTCCCAAATAGAGAGAGTTGAGCAACTTCGGACCATCAAAGTTGCTCGGTGTACACTTTGTATAGTTCTTCTATGTCCAGTTTTACGAGTATAAGCTTCCTAGATTATTTTGATGCCAAAACGACAACTTTCTATGACAAATGGACAAAACCGTTAAATGCTCGTCCATATAGAGAGTTGAGCAACTTCGGATCATCAATGTTGCTCCGTCTACACTTTTTATTGTTCTTTTATGTCCGATTTTCCGAGTATAAGTTTTCGTTATTATTTCAATGCCAAAACACCAACTTTCTATGAGAAATGGACAAAACCGTTAGAAGATCCCTAATAGAGAGAGTTGAGCAACTTTGGACCATCAAAGTTGCTCGGTGTACACTTTTTATTGTTCTTTTACGTCAAATTTTACGAGTATAAGATTCCGATATTTTTTCGATTCCAAAACACCAACTTTCTATGACAAATGGACAAAACCGTTGAAAGCTCCTCCATATAGAGAGTTGAGCAACTTCGAACCATCGAAGTTGCTCGGTGTACACTTTTTATTAATCTTCTATGTCCAATGTTACGAGTATAAACTTCGTAGATTATTTCGATGCCAAAACAACAACTTTCAGTTACAAATGGACAAAACCGTTAAAAGCTCCACCATAGAGAGATTTGAGCAACTTCGGACCATCAATGTTGCTCGGTGTACACTTTTTATTGTTCTTCTATGTCCAATTTTACGAGTATAAGCTTCCGAGATTATTTCGATGCCAAAACAACAACTTTCCATGACAAATGGACAAAACCGTTGAAAGCTCCTCCATATAGAGAGTTGAGCAACTTCGGACCATCGAAGTTGCTCGGTGTACACTTTTTATTAATCTTCTATGTCCAATGTTACGAGTATAAACTTCGTAGATTATTTCGATGCCAAAACAACAACTTTCAGTTACAAATGGACAAAACCGTTAAAAGCTCCACTATAGAGAGATTTGAGCAACTTCGGACCATCGATGTTGCTCGGTGTACACTTTTTATTGTTCTTCTATGTCCAATTTTACGAGTATAAGCTTCCGAGATTATTTCGATGCCAAAACAACGACTTTCTATGACAAATGGACAAAACCGTTAAAAGCTTCTCCATAGAGAGAGTTGAGCAACTTTGGACCATTAAAGTTGCTCGGTATACACTTTTTATTGTTCTTTTATGTCAAATTTTACGAGTATAAGATTCCGATATTTTTTCGATTCCAAAACACCAACTTTCTATGACAAATGGACAAAACCTTTGAAAGCTCCTCCATATAGAGAGTTGAGCAACTTCGGACCATCGAAGTTGCTCGGTGTACACTTTTTATTAATCTTCTATGTCCAATTTTACGAGTTTAAGCTTCCTAGATTATTTTGATGCCAAAACGACAACTTTCTATGACAAATGGACAAAACCGTTAAAAGCTCGTCCATATAGAGAGTTGAGCAACTTCGGATCATCAATGTTGCTCCGTCTACACTTTTTATTGTTCTTTTATGTCCGATTTTCCGAGTATAGGTTTTCGTTATTATTTCAATGCCAAAACACCAACTTTCTATGAGAAATGGACAAAACCGTTAGAAGATCCCTAATAGAGAGAGTTGAGCAACTTTGGACCATCAAAGTTGCTCGGTGTACACTTTTTATTGTTCTTTTACGTCAAATTTTACGAGTATAAGATTCCGATATTTTTTCGATTCCAAAACACCAACTTTCTATGACAAATGGACAAAACCGTTGAAAGCTCCTCCATATAGAGAGTTGAGCAACTTCGAACCATCGAAGTTGCTCGGTGTACACTTTTTATTAATCTTCTATGTCCAATGTTACGAGTATAAACTTCGTAGATTATTTCGATGCCAAAACAACAACTTTCAGTTACAAATGGACAAAACCGTTAAAAGCTCCACCATAGAGAGATTTGAGCAACTTCGGACCATCAATGTTGCTCGGTGTACACTTTTTATTGTTCTTCTATGTCCAATTTTACGAGTATAAGCTTCCGAGATTATTTCGATGCCAAAACAACAACTTTCCATGACAAATGGACAAAACCGTTGAAAGCTCCTCCATATAGAGAGTTGAGCAACTTCGGACCATCGAAGTTGCTCGGTGTACACCTTTTATTAATCTTCTATGTCCAATGTTACGAGTATAAACTTCGTAGATTATTTCGATGCCAAAACAACAACTTTCAGTTACAAATGGACAAAACCGTTAAAAGCTCCACTATAGAGAGATTTGAGCAACTTCGGACCATCGATGTTGCTCGGTGTACACTTTTTATT
The DNA here is from genome assembly GCA_963580455.1 of Euonymus europaeus. Taxonomy (NCBI): domain Eukaryota; kingdom Viridiplantae; phylum Streptophyta; class Magnoliopsida; order Celastrales; family Celastraceae; genus Euonymus; species Euonymus europaeus. The sequence continues at coordinate 8,603,108 of OY756965.1, forward strand.
GTTCTTCTATGTCCAATTTTACGAGTATAAGCTTCCGAGATTATTTCGATGCCAAAACAACGACTTTCTATGACAAATGGACAAAACCGTTAAAAGCTTCTCCATAGAGAGAGTTGAGCAACTTTGGACCATTAAAGTTGCTCGGTATACACTTTTTATTGTTCTTTTATGTCAAATTTTACGAGTATAAGATTCCGATATTTTTTCGATTCCAAAACACCAACTTTCTATGACAAATGGACAAAACCTTTGAAAGCTCCTCCATATAGAGAGTTGAGCAACTTCGGACCATCGAAGTTGCTCGGTGTACACTTTTTATTAATCTTCTATGTCCAATTTTACGAGTATAAGCTTCCTAGATTATTTTGATGCCAAAACGACAACTTTCTATGACAAATGGACAAAACCGTTAAAAGCTCGTCCATATAGAGAGTTGAGCAACTTCGGATCATCAATGTTGCTCCGTCTACACTTTTTATTGTTCTTTTATGTCCGATTTTCCGAGTATAGGTTTTCGTTATTATTTCAATGCCAAAACACCAACTTTCTATGAGAAATGGACAAAACCGTTAGAAGATCCCTAATAGAGAGAGTTGAGCAACTTTGGACCATCAAAGTTGCTCGGTGTACACTTTTTATTGTTCTTTTACGTCAAATTTTACGAGTATAAGATTCCGATATTTTTTCGATTCCAAAACACCAACTTTCTATGACAAATGGACAAAACCGTTGAAAGCTCCTCCATATAGAGAGTTGAGCAACTTCGAACCATCGAAGTTGCTCGGTGTACACTTTTTATTAATCTTCTATGTCCAATGTTACGAGTATAAACTTCGTAGATTATTTCGATGCCAAAACAACAACTTTCAGTTACAAATGGACAAAACCGTTAAAAGCTCCACCATAGAGAGATTTGAACAACTTCGGACCATCAATGTTGCTCGGTGTACACTTTTTATTGTTCTTCTATGTCCAATTTTACGAGTATAAGCTTCCGAGATTATTTCGATGCCAAAACAACAACTTTCCATGACAAATGGACAAAACCGTTGAAAGCTCCTCCATATAGAGAGTTGAGCAACTTCGGACCATCGAAGTTGCTCGGTGTACACTTTTTATTAATCTTCTATGTCCAATGTTACGAGTATAAACTTCGTAGATTATTTCGATGCCAAAACAACAACTTTCAGTTACAAATGGACAAAACCGTTAAAAGCTCCACTATAGAGAGATTTGAGCAACTTCGGACCATCGATGTTGCTCGGTGTACACTTTTTATTGTTCTTCTATGTCCAATTTTACGAGTATAAGCTTCCGAGATTATTTCGATGCCAAAACAACGACTTTCTATGACAAATGGACAAAACCGTTAAAAGCTTCTCCATAGAGAGAGTTGAGCAACTTTGGACCATTAAAGTTGCTCGGTATACACTTTTTATTGTTCTTTTATGTCAAATTTTACGAGTATAAGATTCCGATATTTTTTCGATTCCAAAACACCAACTTTCTATGACAAATGGACAAAACCTTTGAAAGCTCCTCCATATAGAGAGTTGAGCAACTTCGGACCATCGAAGTTGCTCGGTGTACACTTTTTATTAATCTTCTATGTCCAATTTTACGAGTATAAGCTTCCTAGATTATTTTGATGCCAAAACGACAACTTTCTATGACAAATGGACAAAACCGTTAAAAGCTCGTCCATATAGAGAGTTGAGCAACTTCGGATCATCAATGTTGCTCCGTCTACACTTTTTATTGTTTTTTATGTCCGATTTTCCGAGTATTAGTTATCGTTATTATTTCAATGCCAAAACACCAACTTTCTATGAGAAATGGACAAAACCGTTAAAAGATCCCAAATAGAGAGAGTTCAGCAACTTCGGACCATCAAAGTTGCTCGGTGTACATTTTTTAGTGTTCTTCTATGTCCAATTTTACGAGTATAAGCTTCGTAGATTATTTCAATGCCAAAACACCAACTTCCTATGACAAATGGACAAAACCGTTAAAAGCTCCCAAATAGAGAGAGTTGAGCAACTTCGGACCATCAAAGTTGCTCGGTGTACACTTTGTATAGTTCTTCTATGTCCAGTTTTACGAGTATAAGCTTCCTAGATTATTTTGATGCCAAAACGACAACTTTCTATGACAAATGGACAAAATCGTTAAAACTCGTCCATATAGAGAGTTGAGCAACTTCGGATCATCAATGTTGCTCCGTCTACACTTTTTATTGTTCTTTTATGTCCGATTTTCCGAGTATAAGTTTTCGTTATTATTTCAATGCCAAAACACCAACTTTCTATGAGAAATGGACAAAACCGTTAGAAGATCCCTAATAGAGAGAGTTAAGCAACTTTGGACCATCAAAGTTGCTCGGTGTACACTTTTTATTGTTCTTTTACGTCAAATTTTACGAGTATAAGATTCCGATATTTTTTCGATTCCAAAACACCAACTTTCTATGACAAATGGACAAAACCGTTGAAAGCTCCTCCATATAGAGAGTTGAGCAACTTCGAACCATCGAAGTTGCTCGGTGTACACTTTTTATTAATCTTCTATGTCCAATGTTACGAGTATAAACTTCGTAGATTATTTTGATGCCAAAACAACAACTTTCAGTTACAAATGGACAAAACCGTTAAAAGCTCCACCATAGAGAGATTTTAGCAACTTCGGACCATCAATGTTGCTCGGTGTACACTTTTTATTGTTCTTCTATGTCCAATTTTACGAGTATAAGCTTCCGAGATTATTTCGATGCCAAAACAACAACTTTCCATGACAAATGGACAAAACCGTTGAAAGCTCCTCCATATAGAGAGTTGAGCAACTTCGGACCATCGAAGTTGCTCGGTGTACACTTTTTATAAATCTTCTATGTCCAATGTTACGAGTATAAACTTCGTAGATTATTTCGATGCCAAAACAACAACTTTCAGTTACAAATGGACAAAACCGTTAAAAGCTCCACCATAGAGAGATTTGAGCAACTTCGGACCATCAATGTTGCTCGGTGTACACCTTTTATTGTTCTTCTATGTCCAATTTTACGAGTATAAGCTTCCGAGATTATTTCGATGCCAAAACAACAACTTTCCATGACAAATGGACAAAACCGTTAAAAGCTTCTCCATAGAGAGAGTTGAGCAACTTTGGACCATTAAAGTTGCTCGGTATACACTTTTTATTGTTCTTTTATGTCAAATTTTACGAGTATAAGATTCTGATATTTTTTCGATTCCAAAACACCAACTTTCTATGACAAATGGACAAAACCGTTGAAAGCTCCTCCATATAGAGAGTTGAGCAACTTCGGACCATCGAATTTGCTCGGTGTACACTTTTTATTAATCTTCTATGTCCAATTTTACGAGTATAAGCTTCCTAGATTATTTTGATGCCAAAACGACAACTTTCTATGACAAATGGACAAAACCGTTAAAAGCTCGTCCATATAGAGAGTTGAGCAACTACGGATCATCAATGTTGCTCCGTCTACACTTTTTATTGTTTTTTATGTCCGATTTTCCGAGTATTAGTTATCGTTATTATTTCATTGCCAAAACACCAACTTTCTATGAGAAATGGACAAAACCGTTAGAAGATCCCTAATAGAGAGAGTTGAGCAACTTTGGACCATCAAAGTTGCTCGGTGTACATTTTTTAGTGTTCTTCTATGTCCAATTTTACGAGTATAAGCTTCGTAGATTATTTCAATGCCAAAACACCAACTTCCTATGACAAATGGACAAAACCGTTAAAAGCTCCCAAATAGAGAGAGTTGAGCAACTTCGGACCATCAAAGTTGCTCGGTGTACACTTTGTATAGTTCTTCTATGTCCAGTTTTACGAGTATAAGCTTCCTAGATTATTTTGATGCCAAAACGACAACTTTCTATGACAAATGGACAAAATCGTTAAAACTCGTCCATATAGAGAGTTGAGCAACTTCGGATCATCAATGTTGCTCCGTCTACACTTTTTATTGTTCTTTTATGTCCGATTTTCCGAGTATAAGTTTTCGTTATTATTTCAATGCCAAAACACCAACTTTCTATGAGAAATGGACAAAACCGTTAGAAGATCCCTAATAGAGAGAGTTAAGCAACTTTGGACCATCAAAGTTGCTCGGTGTACACTTTTTATTGTTCTTTTACGTCAAATTTTACGAGTATAAGATTCCGATATTTTTTCGATTCCAAAACACCAACTTTCTATGACAAATGGACAAAACCGTTGAAAGCTCCTCCATATAGAGAGTTGAGCAACTTCGAACCATCGAAGTTGCTCGGTGTACACTTTTTATTAATCTTCTATGTCCAATGTTACGAGTATAAACTTCGTAGATTATTTTGATGCCAAAACAACAACTTTCAGTTACAAATGGACAAAACCGTTAAAAGCTCCACCATAGAGAGATTTTAGCAACTTCGGACCATCAATGTTGCTCGGTGTACACTTTTTATTGTTCTTCTATGTCCAATTTTACGAGTATAAGCTTCCGAGATTATTTCGATGCCAAAACAACAACTTTCCATGACAAATGGACAAAACCGTTGAAAGCTCCTCCATATAGAGAGTTGAGCAACTTCGGACCATCGAAGTTGCTCGGTGTACACTTTTTATAAATCTTCTATGTCCAATGTTACGAGTATAAACTTCGTAGATTATTTCGATGCCAAAACAACAACTTTCAGTTACAAATGGACAAAACCGTTAAAAGCTCCACCATAGAGAGATTTGAGCAACTTCGGACCATCAATGTTGCTCGGTGTACACCTTTTATTGTTCTTCTATGTCCAATTTTACGAGTATAAGCTTCCGAGATTATTTCGATGCCAAAACAACAACTTTCCATGACAAATGGACAAAACCGTTAAAAGCTTCTCCATAGAGAGAGTTGAGCAACTTTGGACCATTAAAGTTGCTCGGTATACACTTTTTATTGTTCTTTTATGTCAAATTTTACGAGTATAAGATTCTGATATTTTTTCGATTCCAAAACACCAACTTTCTAAGACAAATGGACAAAACCGTTGAAAGCTCCTCCATATAGAGAGTTGAGCAACTTCGGACCATCGAATTTGCTCGGTGTACACTTTTTATTAATCTTCTATGTCCAATTTTACGAGTATAAGCTTCCTAGATTATTTTGATGCCAAAACGACAACTTTCTATGACAAATGGACAAAACCGTTAAAAGCTCGTCCATATAGAGAGTTGAGCAACTACGGATCATCAATGTTGCTCCGTCTACACTTTTTATTGTTTTTTATGTCCGATTTTCCGAGTATTAGTTATCGTTATTATTTCATTGCCAAAACACCAACTTTCTATGAGAAATGGACAAAACCGTTAAAAGATCCCAAATAGAGAGAGTTCAGCAACTTCGGACCATCAAAGTTGCTCGGTGTACATTTTTTAGTGTTCTTCTATGTCCAATTTTACGAGTATAAGCTTCGTAGATTATTTCAATGCCAAAACAGCAACTTCCTATGACAAATGGACAAAACCGTTAAAAGCTCCCAAATAGAGAGAGTTGAGCAACTTCGGACCATCAAAGTTGCTCGGTGTACACTTTGTATAGTTCTTCTATCTCCAGTTTTACGAGTATAAGCTTCCTAGATTATTTTGATGCCAAAACGACAACTTTCTATGACAAATGGACAAAACCGTTAAAAGCTCGTCCATATAGAGAGTTGAGCAACTTCGGATCATCAATGTTGCTCCGTCTACACTTTTTATTGTTCTTTTATGTCCGATTTTCCGAGTATAAGTTTTTGTTATTATTTCAATGCCAAAACACCAACTTTCTATGACAAATGGACAAAACCGTTAAAAGCTCCTCCATATAGAGAGTTGAGCAACTTCGGCCATCAAAGTTGCTCAATGTACACTTTTTATTAATCTTCTATGTCGAATGTTACGAGTATAAACTTCGTAGATTATTTCGATGCCAAAATAATAACTTTCTGTTACAAATGGACAAAACCGTTAAAAGCTCCACCATAGAGAGAGTTGAGCAACTTTGGACCATCAAAGTTGCTCGGTGTACACTTTTTATTGTTCTTTTATGTCAAATTTTACGAGTATAAGATTCCGATATTTTTTCGATTCGAAAACACCAACTTTCTATGACAAATGGACAAAACCGTTGAAAGCTCCTCCATATAGAGAGTTGAGCAACTTCGGACCATCGAAGTTGCTCGGTGTACACCTTTTATTAATCTTCTATGTCCAATGTTACGAGTATAAACTTCGTAGATTATTTCGATGCCAAAACAACAACTTTCAGTTACAAATGGACAAAACCGTTAAAAGCTCCACCATAGAGAGATTTGAGCAACTTCGGACCATCAATGTTGCTCGGTGTACACTTTTTATTGTTCTTCTATGTCCAATTTTACGAGTATAAGCTTCCGAGATTATTTCGATGCCAAAACAACAACTTTCTATGAAAAATGGACAAAACCGTTAAAAGCTTCTCCATAGAGAGAGTTGAGTACCTTTGGACCATTAAAGTTGCTCGGTATACACTTTTTATTGTTCTTTTATGTCAAATTTTACGAGTATAAGATTCCGATATTTTTTCGATTCCAAAACACCAACTTTCTATGACAAATTGACAAAACCGTTGAAAGCTCCTCCATATAGAGAGTTGAGCAACTTCGGACCATCGAAGTTGCTCGGTGTACACTTTTTATTAATCTTCTATGTCCAATTTTACGAGTATAAGCTTCCTAGATTATTTTGATGCCAAAACGACAACTTTCTATGACAAATGGACAAAACCGTTAAAAGCTCGTCCATATAGAGAGTTGAGCAACTTCTGATCATCAATGTTGCTCCGTCTACACTTTTTATTGTTTTTTATGTCCGATTTTCCGAGTATTAGTTATCATTATTATTTCAATGCCAAAACACCAACTTTCTATGAGAAATGGACAAAACCGTTAGAAGATCCCTAATAGAGAGAGTTGAGCAACTTTGGACCATCAAAGTTGCTCGGTGTACACTTTTTATTGTTCTTTTATGTCAAATTTTACGAGTATAAGATTCCGATATTTTTTCGATTCCAAAACACCAACTTTCTATGACAAATGGACAAAACCGTTGAAAGGTCCTCCATATAGAGAGTTGAGCAACTTCGAACCATCGAAGTTGCTCGGTGTACACTTTTTATTAATCTTCTATGTCCAATGTTACGAGTATAAACTTCGTAGATTATTTCGATGCCAAAACAACAACTTTCAGTTACAAATGGACAAAACCGTTAAAAGCTCCACCATAGAGAGATTTGAGCAACTTCGGACCATCAATGTTGCTCGGTGTACACTTTTTATTGTTCTTCTATGTCCAATTTTACGAGTATAAGCTTCCGAGATTATTTCGATGCCAAAACAACAACTTTCTATGACAAATGGACAAAACCGTTAAAAGCTTCTCCATAGAGAGAGTTGAGCAACTTTGGACCATTAAAGTTGCTCGGTATACACTTTTTATTGTTCTTTTATGTCAAATTTTACGAGTATAAGCTTCCGATATTTTTTCGATTCCAAAACACCAACTTTCTATGACAAATGGACAAAACCGTTGAAAGCTCCTCCATATAGAGAGTTGAGCAACTTCGGACCATCGAAGTTGCTCGGTGTACACTTTTTATTAATCTTCTATGTCCAATTTTACGAGTATAAGCTTCCTAGATTATTTTGATGCCAAAACGACAACTTTCTATGACAAATGGACAAAACCGTTAAAAGCTCGTCCATATAGAGAGTTGAGCAACTTCGGATCATCAATGTTGCTCCGCCTACACTTTTTATTGTTCTTTTATGTCCGATTTTCCGAGTATAAGTTTTCGTTATTATTTCGATGCCAAAACACCAACTTTCTATGAGAAATGGACAAAACCGTTAGAAGATCCCTAATAGAGAGAGTTGAGCAACTTCGGACCATCAAAGTTGCTCGGTGTACACTTTTTAGTATTCTTCTATGTCCAATTTTACGAGTATAAGCTTCGTAGATTATTTCGATGCCAAAACACCAACTTTCTATGACAAATGAACAAAACCGTTAAAAGCTCCTCCATATAGAGAGTTGAGCAACTTCGGACCATCAAAGTTGCTCGGTGTACACTTTTTATTGTTCTTCTATGTATAATGTTACGAGTATAAGCTTCGTAGATTATTTTGATGCCAAAACAACAACTTTCTGTTACAAATGGACAAAACCGTTAAAAGCTCCACCATAGAGAGAGTTGAGCAACTTTGGACCATCAAAGTTGCTCGGTGTACACTTTTTATTGTTCTTTTATGTCAAATTTTACGAGTATAAGATTCCGATATTTTTTCGATTCGAAAACACCAACTTTCTATGACAAATGGACAAAACCGTTGAAAGCTCCTCCATATAGAGAGTTGAGCAACTTCGGACCATCGAAGTTGCTCGGTGTACACTTTTTATTAATCTTCTATGTCCAATGTTACGAGTATAAACTTCGTAGATTATTTCGATGCCAAAACAACAACTTTCAGTTACAAATGGACAAAACCGTTAAAAGCTCCACCATAGAGAGATTTGAGCAACTTCGGACCATCGATGTTGCTCGGTGTACACTTTTTATTGTTCTTCTATGTCCAATTTTACGAGTATAAGCTTCCGAGATTATTTCGATGCCAAAACAACAACTTTCTATGACAAATGGACAAAACCGTTAAAAGCTTCTCCATAGAGAGAGTTGAGCAACTTTGGACCATTAAAGTTGCTCGGTATACACTTTTTATTGTTCTTTTATGTCAAATTTTACGAGTATAAGATTCCGATATTTTTTCGATTCGAAAACACCAACTTTCTATGACAAATGGACAAAACCGTTGAAAGCTCCTCCATATAGAGAGTTGAGCAACTTCGGACCATCGAAGTTGCTCGGTGTACACTTTTTATTAATCTTCTATGTCCAATGTTACGAGTATAAACTTCGTAGATTATTTCGATGCCAAAACAACAACTTTCAGTTACAAATGGACAAAACCGTTAAAAGCTCCACCATAGAGAGATTTGAGCAACTTCGGACCATCAATGTTGCTCGGTGTACACCTTTTATTGTTCTTCTATGTCCAATTTTACGAGTATAAGCTTCCGAGATTATTTCGATGCCAAAACAACAACTTTCCATGACAAATGGACAAAACCGTTAAAAGCTTCTCCATAGAGAGAGTTGAGCAACTTTGGACCATTAAAGTTGCTCGGTATACACTTTTTATTGTTCTTTTATGTCAAATTTTACGAGTATAAGATTCCGATATTTTTTCGATTCCAAAACACCAACTTTCTATGACAAATGGACAAAACCGTTGAAAGCTCCTCCATATAGAGAGTTGAGCAACTTCGGACCATCGAAATTGCTCGGTGTACACTTTTTATTAATCTTCTATGTCCAATTTTACGAGTATAAGCTTCCTAGATTATTTTGATGCCAAAACGACAACTTTCTATGACAAATGGACAAAACCGTTAAAAGCTCGTCCATATAGAGAGTTGAGCAACTACGGATCATCAATGTTGCTCCGTCTACACTTTTTATTGTTTTTTATGTCCGATTTTCCGAGTATTAGTTATCGTTATTATTTCAATGCCAAAACACCAACTTTCTATGAGAAATGGACAAAACCGTTAAAAGATCCCAAATAGAGAGAGTTCAGCAACTTCGGACCATCAAAGTTGCTCGGTGTACATTTTTTAGTGTTCTTCTATGTCCAATTTTACGAGTATAAGCTTCGTAGATTATTTCAATGCCAAAACACCAACTTCCTATGACAAATGGACAAAACCGTTAAAAGCTCCCAAATAGAGAGAGTTGAGCAACTTCGGACCATCAAAGTTGCTCGGTGTACACTTTGTATAGTTCTTCTATGTCCAGTTTTACGAGTATAAGCTTCCTAGATTATTTTGATGCCAAAACGACAACTTTCTATGACAAATGGACAAAACCGTTAAAAGCTCGTCCATATAGAGAGTTGAGCAACTTCGGATCATCAATGTTGCTCCGTCTACACTTTTTATTGTTCTTTTATGTCCGATTTTCCGAGTATAAGTTTTTGTTATTATTTCAATGCCAAAACACCAACTTTCTATGACAAATGGACAAAACCGTTAAAAGCTCCTCCATATAGAGAGTTGAGAAACTTCAGACCATCAAAGTTGCTCAATGTACACTTTTTATTAATCTTCTATGTCGAATGTTACGAGTATAAACTTCGTAGATTATTTCGATGCCAAAATAATAACTTTCTGTTACAAATGGACAAAACCGTTAAAAGCTCCACCATAGAGAGAGTTGAGCAACTTTGGACCATCAAAGTTGCTCGGTGTACACTTTTTATTGTTCTTTTATGTCAAATTTTACGAGTATAAGATTCCGATATTTTTTCGATTCCAAAACACCAACTTTCTATGACAAATGGACAAAACCGTTGAAAGGTCCTCCATATAGAGAGTTGAGCAACTTCGAACCATCGAAGTTGCTCGGTGTACACTTTTTATTAATCTTCTATGTCCAATGTTACGAGTATAAACTTCGTAGATTATTTCGATGCCAAAACAACAACTTTCAGTTACAAATGGACAAAACCGTTAAAAGCTCCACCATAGAGAGATTTGAGCAACTTCGGACCATCAATGTTGCTCGGTGTACACTTTTTATTGTTCTTCTATGTCCAATTTTACGAGTATAAGCTTCCGAGATTATTTCGATGCCAAAACAACAACTTTCTATGACAAATGGACAAAACCGTTAAAAGCTTCTCCATAGAGAGAGTTGAGCAACTTTGGACCATTAAAGTTGCTCGGTATACACTTTTTATTGTTCTTTTATGTCAAATTTTACGAGTATAAGATTCCGATATTTTTTCGATTCCAAAACACCAACTTTCTATGACAAATGGACAAAACCGTTGAAAGCTCCTCCATATAGAGAGTTGAGCAACTTCGGACCATCGAAGTTGCTCGGTGTACACTTTTTATTAATCTTCTATGTCCAATTTTACGAGTATAAGCTTCCTAGATTATTTTGATGCCAAAACGACAACTTTCTATGACAAATGGACAAAACCGTTAAAAGCTCGTCCATATAGAGAGTTGAGCAACTTCGGATCATCAATGTTGCTCCGCCTACACTTTTTATTGTTCTTTTATGTCCGATTTTCCGAGTATAATTTTTCGTTATTATTTCAATGCCAAAACACCAACTTTCTATGAGAAATGGACAAAACCGTTAGAAGATCCCTAATAGAGAGAGTTGAGCAACTTCGGACCATCAAAGTTGCTCGGTGTACACTTTTTAGTATTCTTCTATGTCCAATTTTACGAGTATAAGCTTCGTAGATTATTTCGATGCCAAAACACCAACTTTCTATGACAAATGAACAAAACCGTTAAAAGCTCCTCCATATAGAGAGTTGAGCAACTTCGGACCATCAAAGTTGCTCGGTGTACACTTTTTATTGTTCTTCTATGTATAATGTTACGAGTATAAGCTTCGTAGATTATTTTGATGCCAAAACAACAACTTTCTGTTACAAATGGACAAAACCGTTAAAAGCTCCACCATAGAGAGAGTTGAGCAACTTTGGACCATCAAAGTTGCTCGGTGTACACTTTTTATTGTTCTTTTATGTCAAATTTTACGAGTATAAGATTCCGATATTTTTTCGATTCGAAAACACCAACTTTCTATGACAAATGGACAAAACCGTTGAAAGCTCCTCCATATAGAGAGTTGAGCAACTTCGGACCATCGAAGTTGCTCGGTGTACACTTTTTATTAATCTTCTATGTCCAATGTTACGAGTATAAACTTCGTAGATTATTTCGATGCCAAAACAACAACTTTCAGTTACAAATGGACAAAACCGTTAAAAGCTCCACCATAGAGAGATTTGAGCAACTTCGGACCATCAATGTTGCTCGGTGTACACTTTTTATTGTTCTTCTATGTCCAATTTTACGAGTATAAGCTTCCGAGATTATTTCGATGCCAAAACAACAACTTTCTATGACAAATGGACAAAACCGTTAAAAGCTTCTCCATAGAGAGAGTTGAGCAACTTTGGACCATTAAAGTTGCTCGGTATACACTTTTTATTGTTCTTTTATGTCAAATTTTACGAGTATAAGATTCCGATATTTTTTCGATTCGAAAACACCAACTTTCTATGACAAATGGACAAAACCGTTGAAAGCTCCTCCATATAGAGAGTTGAGCAACTTCGGACCATCGAAGTTGCTCGGTGTACACTTTTTATTAATCTTCTATGTCCAATGTTACGAGTATAAACTTCGTAGATTATTTCGATGCCAAAACAACAACTTTCAGTTACAAATGGACAAAACCGTTAAAAGCTCCACCATAGAGAGATTTGAGCAACTTCGGACCATCAATGTTGCTCGGTGTACACTTTTTATTGTTCTTCTATGTCCAATTTTACGAGTATAAGCTTCCGAGATTATTTCGATGCCAAAACAACAACTTTCTATGACAAATGGACAAAACCGTTAAAAGCTTCTCCATAGAGAGAGTTGAGCAACTTTGGACCATTAAAGTTGCTCGGTATACACTTTTTATTGTTCTTTTATGTCAAATTTTACGAGTATAAGCTTCCTAGATTATTTTGATGCCAAAACGACAACTTTCTATGACAAATGGACAAAACCGTTAAAAGCTCGTCCATATAGAGTGTTGAGCAACTTCGGATCATCAATGTTGCTCCGCCTACACTTTTTATTGTTCTTTTATGTCCGATTTTCCGAGTATTAGTTATCGTTATTATTTCAATGCCAAAACACCAACTTTCTATGAGAAATGGACAAAACCGTTAAAAGATCCCAAATAGAGAGAGTTCAGCAACTTCAGACCATCAAAGTTGCTCGGTGTACACTTTTTAGTGTTCTTCTATGTCAAATTTTACGAGTATAAGCTTCCGAGATTATTTCGATGCAAAACACCAACTTTCTATGACAAATGGACAAAACCATTAAAAGCTCCTCCATATAGAGAGTTGAGCAACTTCAGACCATCAAAGTTGCTCGGTGTACACTTTTTATTAATCTTCTATGTCCAATTTTACGAGTATAAGCTTCGTAGATTATTTCGATGCCAAAACACCAACTTTCTATGACAAATGAACAAAACCGTTAAAAGCTCCACCATATAGAGAGTTGAGCAACTTCGGACCATCAAAGTTGCTCGGTGTACACTTTTTATTGTTCTTCTATGTATAATGTTACGAGTATAAGCTTCGTAGATTATTTTGATGCCAAAACACCAACTTTCTATTACAAATGGACAAAACCGTTAAAAGCTCCTCTATAGCGAGAGTTGAGAAACTTCGGACCATCAAAGTTGCCCGGTGTACAGTTTTTATTATTCTTCTATGTCCAATTTTACGAGTATAAGCTTCCTAGATTATTTCGATGCCAAAACAACAACTTTCTATGACAAATGGACAAAACCGTTGAAAGCTCCTCCATATAGAGAGTTGAGCAACTTTGGACCATCAAAGTTGCTCGGTGTACACTTTTTATTGTTCTTTTATGTCAAATTTTATGAGTATAAGATTCCGATATTTTTCCGATTCCAAAACACCAACTTTCTATGACAAATGGACAAAACCGTTAAAAGCTCCTCCATATAGAGAGTTGAGCAACTTCGGACCATCAAAGTTGCTCAATGTACACTTTTTATTAATCTTCTATGTCGAATGTTACGAGTATAAACTTCGTAGATTATTTCGATGCCAAAACAACAACTTTCTGTTACAAATGGACAAAACCGTTAAAAGCTCCACCATAGAGAGAGTTGAGCAACTTTGGACCATCAAAGTTGCTCGGTGTACACATTTTATTGTTCTTTTATGTCAAATTTTACGAGTATAAGATTCCGATATTTTTTCGATTCGAAAAAACCAACTTTCTATGACAAATGGACAAAACCATTGAAAGCTCCTCCATATAGAGAGTTGAGCAACTTCGGACCATCAAAGTTGCTCGGTGTACATTTTTTAGTGTTCTTCTATGTCCAATTTTACGAGTATAAGCTTCGTAGATTATTTCAATGCCAAAACACCAACTTCCTATGACAAATGGACAAAACCGTTAAAAGCTCCCAAATAGAGAGAGTTGAGCAACTTCGGACCATCAAAGTTGCTCCGTGTACACTTTGTATAGTTCTTCTATGTCCAGTTTTACGAGTATAAGCTTCCTAGATTATTTTGATGCCAAAACGACAACTTTCTATGACAAATGGACAAAACCATTAAAAGCTCGTCCATATAGAGAGTTGAGCAACTTCTGATCATCAATGTTGCTCCGTCTACACTTTTTATTGTTCTTTTATGTCCGATTTTCCGAGTATAAGTTTTCGTTATTATTTCAATGCCAAAACACCAACTTTCTATGAGAAATGGACAAAACCGTTAGAAGATCCCTAATAGAGAGAGTTGAGCAACTTTGGACCATCAAAGTTGCTCGGTGTACACTTTTTATTGTTCTTTTATGTCAAATTTTACGAGTATAAGATTCCGATATTTTTTCGATTCCAAAACACCAACTTTCTATGACAAATGGACAAAACCGTTGAAAGCTCCTCCATATAGAGAGTTGAGCAACTTCGAACCATCGAAGTTGCTCGGTGTACACTTTTTATTAATCTTCTATGTCCAATGTTACGAGTATAAACTTCGTAGATTATTTCGATGCCAAAACAACAACTTTGAGTTACAAATGGACAAAACCGTTAAAAGCTCCACCATAGAGAGATTTGAGCAACTTCGGACCATCAATGTTGCTCGGTGTACACTTTTTATTGTTCTTCTATGTCCAATTTTACGAGTATAAGCTTACGAGATTATTTCGATGCCAAAACAACAACTTTCTATGACAAATGGACAAAACCGTTAAAAGATTCTCCATAGAGATAGTTGAGCAACTTTGGACCATTAAAGTTGCTCGGTATACACTTTTTATTGTTCTTTTATGTCAAATTTTACGAGTATAAGATTCCGATATTTTTTCGATTCCAAAACACCAACTTTCTATGACAAATGGACAAAACCGTTGAAAGCTCCTCCATATAGAGAGTTGAGCAACTTCGGACCATCGAAGTTGCTCGGTGTACACTTTTTATTAATCTTCTATGTCCAATTTTACGAGTATAAGCTTCCTAGATTATTTTGATGCCAAAACGACAACTTTCTATGACAAATGGACAAAACCGTTAAAAGCTCGTCCATATAGAGAGTTGAGCAACTTCGGATCATCAATGTTGCTCCGCCTACACTTTTTATTGTTCTTTTATGTCCGATTTTCCGAGTATAAGTTTTCGTTATTATTTCAATGCCAAAACACCAACTTTCTATGAGAAATGGACAAAACCGTTAAAAGATCCCAAATAGAGAGAGTTCAGCAACTTCGGACCATCAAAGTTGCTCGGTGTACATTTTTTAGTGTTCTTCTATGTCCAATTTTACGAGTATAAGCTTCGTAGATTATTTCAATGCCAAAACACCAACTTCCTATGACAAATAGACAAAACCGTTAAAAGCTCCCAAATAGAGAGAGTTGAGCAACTTCGGACCATCAAAGTTGCTCGGTGTACAATTTGTATAGTTCTTCTATGTCCAATTTTACGAGTATAAGCTTCGTAGATTATTTCGATGCCAAAACAACGACTTTCTATTACAAATGGACAAAACCGTTAAAAGCTCCTCCATAGAGAGAGTTGAGCAACTTCGGACTATCAAAGTTGCTCGGTGTACACTTTTTATTGTTCTTCTATGTCAAATTTTACGAGTATAAGATTCTGATATTTTTTCAATGCCAAAACACCAACTTTCTATGACAAATGGACAAAACCGTTAAAAGCTCCTCCATATAGAGAGTTGAGCAACTTCGGACCATCAAAGTTGCTCGGTGTACACTTTTTAGTGTTCTTCTATGTCCAATTTTACGAGTATAAGCTTCGTAGATTATTTAGATGCCAAAACACCAACTTTCTATGACAAATGAACAAAACCGTTAAAAGCTCCTCCATATAGAGAGTTGAGCAACTTCGGACCATCAAAGTTGCTCGGTGTACACTTTGTATAGTTCTTCTATGTCCAATTTTACGAGTATAAGCTTCGTAGATTATTTCAATGCCAAAACACCAACTTTCTATGAGAAATGGACAAAACCGTTAAAAGCTCCTCCATAGAGAGAGTTGAGCAACTTTGGACAATCAAAGTTGCTCGGTGTACACTTTTTATTGTTCTTTTATGTCAACTTTTACGAGTATAAGATTCCGATATTTTTTCGATTCCAAAACACCAACTTTCTATGACAAATGGACAAAACCGTTGAAAGCTCCTCCATATAGAGAGTTGAGCAACTTCGAACCATCGAAGTTGCTCGGTGTACACTTTTTATTAATCTTCTATGTCCAATGTTACGAGTATAAACTTCGTAGATTATTTCGATGCCAAAACAACAACTTTCAGTTACAAATGGACAAAACCGTTAAAAGCTCCACCATAGAGAGATTTGATGTCACGCCCCGTTTCCGGAGACGCGACTGGGTGCTCTCTCCGCACCCTTCCTAGGTCACTAGTGTGAACATCCGGGATCAACCGGAAATCCGGCGGCACCTCCCCGTATATCGGAGAGCGCCCACCTGCATCAGAAACGCAGCAACAACAACATCACACTAGCAACCTAGCAAACATAGGCCTCGGGCCTCAACCACATGCAATCCTGACCCTAGGCCTCAGGCCATCCACTACCATCATGCACAAACTGATGGCATCACATATAAATCAACACGCAGATTTATAACACATCAAATATAACCATATATCAATATCTACATCCACATACAAGCACCACTGTGCCAAATGGTTATATTCTCTCAACATAGATATACTACATACACCCACATGCATAGAGTATATCTCTAGCACCCTATTCTACCCAGGGCCATCCATGACACGACCTGCTCACCGATCCGCAGCACCAGTACCTGTACAGTGTCTCCTGTGGAAGGAAGAAAGTAAAGGAGTGAGCTAGAAGCTCAGTAGGGTATGAAGTAAACATCAATATAAGCTGAACCAAAGGAAAGTAATGCATCAATATGTTCCTACCACATGAACGTATACTCAACAATTCACATCAACATTTACCCGGATAACCCCTTCGGAGCATAACAACCACAATGTCATTGCAACTCAATGATATATTGCACGGGAGCAAGCTCACCACAACCAACCACTCCTAGGATCATCCGATTGCGTGAACCTATCACGCCCGCACCCCACAAGGCAAGTCACTCTGGACCTTACCCCTAGTGCGTTACCCCACATGAGGTTCACGTGACTTGGTGATAACAACCTTCACCTTGCCATCCTCCCATGTGGCTTTCAAGTAACCTAAAGGTTCCCGAGTCCATACCCGAGTCCCCCATGCATCTCTAATGCATTATGACATGTCATGCCGAATCGATAAGTATATATGAATACCCTATATACTTTACATAACTACCATGATGCATGAATGAAGGCTCACAACGTGTCCGTAAATGACGGAACACTAATTCGGGTCATGCAACATTCAACATCAAACAATGATCCACACAAGGCTCGTATCCCCTTAGAAGCAATTAAGGCGGAAACTCAAATAATGGCGACCAATGAAGAATAGAAACGATATTTAGGCAACAATATCGAATGATAAAAGAAAGGTTGGAAATCCCCTACCTCGTGCCGAGCAATTTACCACAAATTCCACAATTACGTTCCTAGGGTTCCGATTTCCCAAACCTAACAATGTGGCGAAACCGAACCCATTCACACATCAATAAACAACCAACAACTCATATAAACATCAATTAAAATCAATAAATTCGAAATCACTTACTTCTCTCTCTAGAAAATCCTTCCAAAATCCTCCAACTCACTCCAAGCTCAACTCAACTCCAAAACACAACCCAATCTACATAAACATCCAAAATCAACCTATAAACAACATATCTAAGGCATAGCACCCAACTCTTCAAGAATCTAGCAAATCTAGAAAAACCTAGAATTTCCAAAAACTAAGAAAAACTTACCAAAACTCCAAAATCAAGCTTGAATCTTCCTTGATAAGCTTCAAGAGTCACCAATCCACAATCCCCAAGCCAAACTCTTGCTAAAACCTCCTTCTCTCTCTTCTTCTCTCTCTCTTTCTCTCTCTAGTCGGGCTCCCAAAGTTGGAAATGCCCAGAAATGTCTATTTTCGTTCTTTAAAATCTGATTTCCCGATAGCCGTCCGGACGCCCTAAGTGGCCGTCCGGACGGATTACTGTTCCCGTAACCCACTGCCCTTCCTCTAGGAAAATCCGTCCGGACGACCAATTATCCGTCCGGACGGATTACTGTTCACAGAACTCACTGCCTTGATTCTAGGCAAATCCGTCCGGACGCTCAATTATCCGTCCGGACGGATTACTGTTCACAGAACCCAGTTTGTTTCTCAAATTTATTTTCCGGCTCGGTCTAAGCTTCGATTTGATATATTACGGGCCGAAAACGGACATGTATACTAAAAGTTATGCCCCATTTACCGAACCAAGCTCCAAAACTAATTTCTATGATTCCGTACCTCACGGATCATCCGTATTTCGACTCAAAACTAAAATTTTTGGGTCGGGGTTTCACATCCTCCCCCCCTTAATAAAATTTCGTCCCGAAATTTAACTACACACACGTACCTGAATCTCCGAACAACTCCGGGTACCTTTCCTTCATTCGAGACTCCAACTCCCAAGTTGCTTCTTCAACTCCGTGGTACATCCACATCACTTTTACCAATGGTATCACACTCGACCTCGTGACCTTGTTCTGTCGGTCTAGAATCTTCACCGGGTGAAGAGTGTAGCTCCCATCTTCCTCAACTTCCAACGTAGTCCAATCTATCACATGCGACGGATCCGGCTCATATTTTCGAAGCATAGATACATGGTTTACATTGTGAACCTTCTCTAACTTCGGTGGAAGTGCCAAACGGTACGCCACCGGTCCAACTGTCTCCAAAATCTCAAATGGCCCCACAAACCTCGGTGCCAACTTCCCATGCTTGCTATATCTCTGAATTCCCCGTCTCGGACTAACCTTCAAGAAAACCTTATCGCCTACAGCGAACTCCAAAGGTCTCCTCCTCCGGTCAGCATAAGACTTCTGCCGGCTCTGTGCGGTGATCAACCGCTTCCGTATCTCATCAACTCTCTCTCGTGCTTCTTTGACCATCTCCGGTCCTGACACAACTTTCTCCCCAACCTCTGCCCAACACAAAGGCGACCTACAAGGCCTCCCGTAGAGCGCCTCGTAAGGTGCCATCCCGATACTACTTTGGAAAGAGTTGTTATACACAAACTCCGCCAAATGTAAGTACCGATCCCAACTTCCTCCTAAATCAACTACACATGCCCGTAGCATATCCTCCAAAACCTGTATGGTTCTCTCACTCTGTCCATCACTTTGAGGATGATATGCTGTAGAGAAATCCAACTTCGTTCCCAATGCCTCCTGTAAACTACTCCAGAATCTACCTGTGAACCTCGGGTCTCGGTCCGACACAATAGATAATGGAATTCCGTGAAGTCTCACAATCTCCTTGACATACATAGTACTCAAGGTTTCCAATGAATCCGTCTTGTTCATGGGTAAGAAGTGTGCAGACTTAGTTAATCTGTCCACTATCACCCAAACCGCATCATGCCTCCTCTGAGTCATTGGCAATGCCGTCACAAAGTCCATTGTGATCTTCTCCCACTTCCATTCAGCTACTGGTAATGGTTGCAACAATCCAGCTGGTCTCTGATGTTCTGCCTTCACTTGTTGGCAAGTAAGACACTTCGTCACAAATCTAGCAACATCGGCCTTCATACCCTTCCACCAGAAATTCTGCTTCAAGTCTCGGTACATCTTCGTACCCCCGGGATGCATAGCAAACCAAGAATGATGTGCTTCCCTTAGAATCTCCTGTCTCAACTCATCATCTTCGGGAACCACTAACCTTCCCGCATATCGTACTCCACCATCATTCCCTCGAACCCATCCAAGACTCTCATCAATCACATCAAATGTATGATCTCCGTTTTGTGCATCTATAACCTTCTGAACCATCATAGGTCTCGAAGTCATAGAACACAAATGCACCTTTTCCTCTTGACTCCTCAACTCCAATCCAAACTCATTGATTGTCTCCACAATTTTTCCACTCATGCATGAATAGGCTAGCAACTCTCTGCTTCCTACTCAATGCATCCGCAACCACATTTGCTTTACCAGGATGGTATTGCAAATTAAAATCAAAATCCTCCAAGTACTCCATCCACCGCCTTTGCCGTAAGTTCAACTCTTTTTGGGTGAATAGGTACTTGAGGCTTTTGTGATCCGAGAACACCTCAAACGTCTCTCCGTAGAGATAGTACCTCCACTGCTTAAGAGCAAATACCACTGCCGCCAACTCCAGATCATGCACTGGATAATTCCTCTCATGTGTCTTTAGCAACCTTGAACCATACTC
The DNA here is from genome assembly GCA_963580455.1 of Euonymus europaeus. Lineage (NCBI taxonomy): Eukaryota > Viridiplantae > Streptophyta > Magnoliopsida > Celastrales > Celastraceae > Euonymus > Euonymus europaeus. The sequence goes on from OY756965.1 coordinate 8,623,712, forward strand.
TATCACTCAGCCCTGTTGCATCAACACACAACCTAAACCGACTCCAGACGCATCGCAATACACCTGATAGCCAACATTCCTCTCCGGAACTACTAACACTGGAGGTGTTGTCAACCTCTTCTTCAACTCTTCAAATGCGGCCTCACATTCGTCTGTCCACACAAACGGTGTACCCTTCTTCGTGAGCTGCATCATCGGCGAAGCAACTCTTGAGAAGTCCTCAATAAACCTCCGGTAGTAACCTGCCAACCCTAGGAAACTCCGGATCTCCGTCACATTCTTTGGTCTTTCCCAACTCAAAACCGACTCAACTTTGGAGTAATCAACCGCTATGCCTTCTTGAGTGATCACATGGCCTAGGAACTTCACCTCCGTGGTCCAAAATTCACACTTACTCAATTTAGCATACAGTTGATTCTCCCTCAATGTCTGTAACACTACCTTCAAATGTTCCTCATGCTCTTCCTCCGTAGGAGAATAAATCAATATATCATCTATAAAAACCACCACAAAGTTATCCAAAAACGGTCTAAGAACCCTTTGCATTAGGTCCATGAACACCGCTGGGGCATTTGTCAACCCAAACGGCATCACAAGAAACTCATAATGCCCATAACGAGTTCTAAACACTGTTTTCTGGATATCCTCATCCTTAATTCTCAACTGATGATAACCCGACCTCAAATCAATCTTAGAGAAATGTCTAGCACCTCTCAATTGGTCAAACAAATCATTGATCCTAGGCAATGGATACTTACTCCTCACTGTAACCTTATTCAACTGCCTATAATCAATACACATCCTCAAACTTCCGTCTTTCTTCTTGACGAACAACACCGGTGCTCCCCACGGGGACACACTCGGTCTAATGAATCCCAAGTCTAACAACTCTTCTAACTGAGTACTCAACTCTTTCAACTCTGCTGGAGCCATCCGATACGGCGGAATCGAAATCAGCTTGACATTCAGATGCAACTCAATAGCAAAGTCAATTTCCCTCTTCGGAGGTAATCCCGGAAACTCCTCCGGAAATACATCCATAAATTCTTCCATTACCCTAATCACGGTAGCTACATCTTCCTTAGGAGCCGAACTCACCAAACTCGCAACTCTACAATCTTTGTACGAAGGATTATCCATGAAATGTGGGCATGGAATCCTCTTCGATCCCCTCAACTGAATCACTCCTCCCTCGGGTACTCTAAGAGTAATCTTCCTCTCCCAGAAGTCAAGCAACCCTTGGTGCTTCGTCAACCAATCAACTCCAAGAATCACATCAAAATCCTGGAAATCTAATACAAACAAGTCGGCTTTCAGAGATATTTCTCCAAACCGACACTCACAACCGAACACTACTCCCTCCAACATGGTAAAGTGTCTGAATGGTAAGGACACCGTAAACATTCTCCTAATCGGCAAAATCTCCACCGCTAGTGCGTTCGATAACGAACTAGTATTAAACGACGAAGTAGCTCCAAATCACACAAAACTCTTGCCCAACTATTCGAAATCAAGAATGTACCTAGGCCACTCCACTCAGATAATAGGAAACAAACTTCACCCGCCGCTCATCGGGTATCTCTAATGTATCCATCCTCATGCTCAACTGATTGAACCACTGCTCCGCCCCCACACCCGTTCCATCTCCAGAAAATGTTGGAGGAGTAGTCCTCCTCAATTGGTCCACCTCATACATCCCTCTCCCAGCTCTAGGTACTGCTGCTACCTCAGTTGTAGCCTCTGGTACAACTCCCTCAGCACGAGTGCCAGTAGCACCCATTGCCTGAGCCACTGCCTGAGCTATGGTCTGCGCCTGTGTCTGCACCATACTCATCATAAAACTAGTAAGACTCTCCATCGTCACTGGTTGCCCCCCTGTAGTAACAGGAGCAACCTGCACCTCAGGTGGTGCCTGCTGATCATCACTCTCCATCGGTAGTCCCTCTTGAACTACCTCTTCCTCTCTCAACTCCGGATCCACATTCGGAACCGAATCCTCAGTGCTAGGAGTGCCTCTTATGACACGTTCCACCCCAACACTACGGCCTCTGCCACGAGGTACTACAGTCCCACTCTCGGACCTGGTAGTTCTACGGGTATTCATCTGCATGGCAAACAGACAATACCATTTAACCCACTACTCAAACGAGGATTTAAGGGGAAAAGAAAACATACCGGATCAGTAGCAGTCGTGACATGGCCTGGATATACTACTCTACAACTAGGACCCAACACCCCATATCCTATAAAGTGCCGTAAACCTCCCTCCGATACCAAATTGTCACGCCCCGTTTCTGGAGACGCGACTGGGTGCTCTCTCCGCACCCTTCCTAGGTCACTAGTGTGAACATTCGGGATCAACCGGAAATCCGGCGGCACCTCCCCGTATATCGGAGAGCGCCCACCTGCATCAGAAACGCAGCAACAACAACATCACACTAGCAACCTAGCAAACATAGGCCTCGGGCCTCAACCACGTGCAATCCTGACCCTAGGCCTCAGGCCATCCCACTACCAGCATGCACAAACTGATGGCATCACATATAAATCAACACGCAGATTTATAACACATCAAATATAACCATATATCAATATCTACATCCACATACAAGCACCACTGTGCCAAATCGTTATATTCTCTCAACATAGATATACTACATACACCCACATGCATAGAGTATATCTCTAGCACCCTATTCTACCCAGGGCCATCCATGACACGACCTGCTCACCGATCCGCAGCACCAGTACCTGTACCAGTGTCTCCTGTGGAAGGAAGAAAGTAAAGGAGTGAGCTAGAAGCTCAGTAGGGTATGAAGTAAACATCAATATAAGCTGAACCAAAGGAAAGTAATGCATCAATATGTTCCTACCACATGAACGTATACTCAACAATTCACATCAACATTTACCCGGATAACCCCTTCGGAGCATAACAACCACAATGTCATTGCAACTCAATGATATATTGCACGGGAGCAAGCTCACCACAACCAACCACTCCTAGGATCATCCGATTGCGTGAACCTATCACGCCCGCACCCCACAAGGCAAGTCACTCTTGACCTTACCCCTAGTGCGTTACCCCACATGAGGTTCACGTGACTTGGTGATAACAACCTTCACCTTGCCATCCTCCCATCTGGCTTTCAAGTAACCTAAAGGTTCCCGAGTCCATACCCGAGTCCCCCATGCATCTCTAATGCATTATGACATGTCATGCCGAATCGATAAGTATATATGAATACCCTATATACTTTACATAACTACCATGATGCATGAATGAAGGCTCACAACGTGTCCGTAAATGACGGAACACTAATTCGGGTCATGCAACATTCAACATCAAACAATGATCCACACAAGGCTCGTTTCCCCTTAGAAGCAATTAAGGCGGAAACTCAAATAATGGCGACCAATGAAGAATAGAAACGATATTTAGGCAACAATATCGAATGATAAAAGAAAGGTTGGAAATCCCCTACCTCGTGCCGAGCAATTTACCACAAATTCCACAATTACGTTCCTAGGGTTCCGATTTCCCAAACCTAACAATGTGGCGAAACCGAACCCATTCACACATCAATAAACAACCAACAACTCATATAAACATCAATTAAAATCAATAAATTCGAAATCACTTACTTCTCTCTCTAGAAAATCCTTCCAAAATCCTCCAACTCACTCCAAGCTCAACTCAACTCCAAAACACAACCCAATCTACATAAACATCAAAAATCAACCTATAAACAACATATCTAAAGCATAGCACCCAACTCTTCAAGAATCTAGCAAATCTAGAAAAACCTAGAATTTCCAAAAACTAAGAAAAACTTACCAAAACTCCAAAATCAAGCTTGAATCTTCCTTGATAAGCTTCAAGAGTCACCAATCCACAATCCCCAAGCCAAACTCTTGCTAAAACCTCCTTCTCTCTCTTCTTCTCTCTCTCTTTCTCTCTCTAGTCGGGCTCCCAAAGTTGGAAATGCCCAGAAATGTCTATTTTCGTTCTTTAAAATCTGATTTCCCGATAGCCGTCCGGACGCCCTAAGTGGCCGTCCGGACGGATTACTGTTCCCGTAACCCACTGCCCTTCCTCTAGGAAAATCCGTCCGGACGACCAATTATCCGTCCGGACGGATTACTGTTCACAGAACTCACTGCCTTGATTCTAGGCAAATCCGTCCGGACGCTCAATTATCCGTCCGGACGGATTACTGTTCACAGAACCCAGTTTGTTTCTCAAATTTATTTTCCGGCTCGGTCTAAGCTTCGATTTGATATATTACGGGCCGAGCTCCAAAACTAATTTCTATGATTCCGTACCTCACGGATCATCCGTATTTCGACTCAAAACTAAAATTTTTGGGTTGGGGTTTCACATTTGAGCAACTTCGGACCATTAATGTTGCTCGGTGTACACTTTTTATTGTTCTTCTATGTCCAATTTTACGAGTATAAGTTTCCGAGATTATTTCGATGCCAAAACAACAACTTTCTATGACAAAAGGACAAAACCGTTAAGGCTTCTCCATAGAGAGAGTTGAGCAACTTTGGACCATTAAAGTTGCTCGGTGTACACTTTTTATTGTTCTTTTATGTCAAATTTTACAAGTATAAGATTCCGATATTTTTTCGATTCCAAAACACCAACTTTCTATGACAAATGAACAAAACCGTTGAAAGCTCCTCCATATAGAGAGTTGAGCAACTTCGGACCATCGAAGTTGCTCGGTGTACACTTTTTATTAATCTTCTATGTCGAATTTTACGAGTATAAGCTTCCTAGATTATTTTGATGCCAAAACGACAACTTTCTATGACAAATGGACAAAACCGTTAAAAGCTCGTCCATATAGAGAGTTGAGCAACTTCGGATCATCAAAGTTGCTCCGTCTACACTTGTTTTTGTTCTTTTATGTCCGATTTTCCGAGTGTAAGTTTTCGTTATTATTTCAATGCCAAAACACCAACTTTCTATGAGAAATGGACAAAACCGTTAAAAGATCCCAAATAGAGAGAGTTCAGCAACTTCGGACCATCATAGTTGCTCAGTGTACATTTTTTAGTGTTATTCTATGTCCAATTTTACGAGTATAAGCTTCGTAGATTATTTCAATGCCAAAACACCAACTTCCTATGACAAATGAACAAAACCGTTGAAAGCTCCTCCATATAGAGAGTTGAGGAACTTCGGACCATCGAAGTTGCTCGGTGTACACTTTTTATTAATCTTCTATGTCTAATTTTACGAGTATAAGCTTCGTAGATTATTTCAATGCCAAAACACCAACTTCCTATGACAAATGGACAAAACCGATAAAAGCTCCCAAATAGAGAGAGTTGAGCAACTTCGGACCATCAAAGTTGCTCGGTGTACACTTTGTATAGTTCTTCTATGTCCAATTTTACGAGTATAAGCTTCGTAGATTATTTCGATGCCAAAACAACGACTTTCTATTACAAATGGACAAAACCGTTAAAAGCTCCTCCATAGAGAGAGTTGAGCAACTTCGGACTATCAAAGTTGCTCGGTGTACACTTTTTATTGTTCTTCTATGTCAAATTTTACGAGTATAAGATTCTGATATTTTTTCGATGCCAAAACACCAACTTTCTATGACAAATGGACAAAACCGTTAAAAGCTCCTCCATATAGAGAATTTAGCAACTTCGGACCATCAAAGTTGCTCGGTGTACACTTTTTAGTGTTCTTCTATGTCCAATTTTACGAGTATAAGCTTCGTAGATTATATAGATGCCAAAACACCAACTTTCTATGACAAATGGACAAAACCGTTGGAAGCTCCTCCATATAGAGTGTTGAGCAACTTTGGACCATCGAAGTTGCTCGGTGTACACTTTTTATTAATCTTCTATGTCCAATTTTACGAGTATAAGCTTCCTAGATTATTTTGATGCCAAAACGACAACTTTCTATGACAAATGGACAAAACCGTTAAAAGCTCGTCCATATAGAGAGTTGAGCAACTTCGGATCATCAATGTTGCTCCGTCTACACTTTTTATTGTTCTTTTATGCCGATTTTCCGAGTATAAGTTTTCGTTATTATTTCAATGCCAAAACAACAACTTTCTATGAGAAATGGACAAAACCGTTAAAAGATCCCAAATAGAGAGAGTTCAGCAACTTCGGACCATCAAAGTTGCTCGGTGTACATTTTTTAGTGTTCTTCTATGTCCAATTTTACGAGTATAAGCTTCGTAGATTATTTCAATGCCAAAACACCAACTTCCTATGACAAATGGACAAAACCGTTAAAAGCTCCCAAATAGAGAGAGTTGAGCAACTTCGGACCATCAAAGTTGCTCGGTGTACACTTTGTATAGTTCTTCTATGTCCAATTTTACGAGTATAAGCTTCGTAGATTATTTCGATGCCAAAACAACGACTTTCTATTACAAATGGCCAAACCGTTAAAAGCTCCTCCATAGAGAGAGTTGAGCAACTTCGGACTATCAAAGTTGCTCGGTGTACACTTTTTATTGTTCTTCTATGTCAAATTTTACGAGTATAAGATTCTGATATTTTTTCGATGCCAAAACACCAACTTTCTATGACAAATGAACAAAACCGTTAAAAGCTCCTCCATATAGAGAGTTGAGCAAATTCGGACCATCAAAGTTTCTCAGTGTACACTTTTTATTGTTCTTCTATGTATAATGTTACGAGTATAAGCTTCGCAGATTATTTCGATGCCAAAACAACAACTTTCTATTACAAATGGACAAAACCGTTAAAAGCTCCTCCATAGAGAGAGTTGAGCAACTTTGGACCATCAAAGTTGCTCGGTGTACACTTTTTATTGTTCTTTTATGTCAAATTTTACGAGTATAAGATTCTGATATTTTTTCGATTCCAAAACACCAACTTTCTATGACAAATGGACAAAACCGTTGAAAGCTCCTCCATATAGAGAGTTGAGCAACTTCGGACCATCGTAGTTGCTCGGTGTACACTTTTTATTAATCTTCTATGTCCAATGTTACGAGTATAAACTTCGTAGATTATTTCGATGCCAAAACAACAACTTTCAGTTACAAATGGACAAAACCGTTAAAAGCCCCACCATAGAGAGAGTTGAGCAACTTCGGACCATCAATGTTGCTCGGTGTACACTTTTTATTGTTCTTCTATGTCCAATTTTACGAGTATAAGCTTCCGAGATTATTTCGATGCCAAAACAACAACTTTCTATGACAAAAGGACAAAACCGTTAAAAGCTTCTCCATAGCGAGAGTTGAGCAACTTTGGACCATTAAAGTTGCTTGGTGTACACTTTTTATTGTTCTTTTATGTAAAATTTTACAAGTATAAGATTCCGATATTTTTTCGATTCCAAAACACCAACTTCCTATGACAAATGAACAAAACCGTTGAAAGCTCCTCCATATAGAGAGTTGAGCAACTTCGGACCATCGAAGTTGCTCGGTGTACACTTTTTATTAATCTTCTATGTCCAATTTTACGAGTATAAGCTTCCTAGATTATTTTGATGCCAAAACGATAACTTTCTATGACAAATGGACAAAACCGTTAAAAGCTCGTCCATATAGAGAGTTGAGCAACTTCGGATCATCAAAGTTGCTCCGTCTACACTTTTTATTGTTCTTTTATGTCCGATTTTCCGAGTATAAGTTTTCGTTATTATTTCAATGCCAAAACACCAACTTTCTATGAGAAATGGACAAAACCGTTAAAAGATCCCAAATAGAGAGAGTTCAGCAACTTCGGACCATCAAAGTTGCTCGGTGTACATTTTTTAGTGTTCTTCTATGTCCAATTTTACGAGTATAAGCTTCGTAGATTATTTCAATGCCAAAACACCAACTTTCTATGACAAATGGACAAAACCGTTAAAAGATCCTCCATATAGAGAATTGAGCAACTTCGGACCATCAAAGTTGCTCGGTGTACACTTTTTAGTGTTCTTCTATGTCCAATTTTACGAGTATAAGCTTCGTAGATTATTTAGATGCCAAAACACCAACTTTCTATGACAAATGAACAAAACCGTTAAAAGCTCCTCCATATAGAGAGTTGAGCAACTTCGGACCATCAATGTTGCTCGATGTACACTTTTCATTGTTCTTCTATGTCCAATTTTACGAGTATAAGCTTCCGAGATTATTTCGATGCCAAAATAACAACTTTCTATGACAAATGGACAAAACCGTTAAAAGCTTCTCCATAGAGAGAGTTGAGTAACTTTGGACCATTAAAGTTGCTCGGTATACACTTTTTATTGTTCTTTTATGTCAAATTTTACGAGTATAAGATTCCGATATTTTTTCGATTCCAAAACACCAACTTTCTATGACAAATGGACAAAACCGTTGGAAGCTCCTCCATATAGAGTGTTGAGCAACTTTGGACCATCGAAGTTGCTCGGTGTACACTTTTTATTAATCTTCTATGTCCAATTTTACAAGTATAAGCTTCCTAGATTATTTTGATGCCAAAACGACAACTTTCTATGACAAATGGACAAAACCGTTAAAAGCTCGTCCATATAGAGAGTTGAGCAACTTCGGATCATCAATGTTGCTCCGTCTACACTTTTTATTGTTCTTTTATGCCGATTTTCCGAGTATAAGTTTTTGTTATTATTTCAATGCCAAAACAACAACTTTCTATGAGAAATGGACAAAACCGTTAAAAGATCCCAAACGGAGAGAGTTCAGCAACTTCGGACCATCAAAGTTGCTCGGTGTACATTTTTTAGTGTTCTTCTATGTCCAATTTTACGAGTATAAGCTTCGTAGATTATTTCAATGCCAAAACACCAACTTTCTATGACAAGTTGACAAAACCGTTAAAAGCTCCTCCATATAGAGAATTGAGCAACTTCGGACCATCAAAGTTGCTCGGTGTACACTTTTTAGTGTTCTTCTATGTCCAATTTTACGAGTATAAGCTTCGTAGATTATTTAGATGCCAAAACACCAACTTTCTATGACAAATGAACAAAACCGTTGAAAGCTCCTCCATATAGAGAGTTGAGCAACTTCGGACCATCGAAGTTGCTCGGTGTACACTTTTTATTAATCTTCTATGTCGAATTTTACGAGTATAAGCTTCCTAGATTATTTTGATGCCAAAACGACAACTTTCTATGACAAATGGACAAAACCGTTAAAAGCTCGTCCATATAGAGAGTTGAGCAACTTCGGATCATCAAAGTTGCTCCGTCTACACTTGTTTTTGTTCTTTTATGTCCGATTTTCCGAGTGTAAGTTTTCGTTATTATTTCAATGCCAAAACACCAACTTTCTATGAGAAATGGACAAAACCGTTAAAAGATCCCAAATAGAGAGAGTTGAGCAACTTCGGACCATCAAAGTTGCTCGGTGTACACTTTGTATAGTTCTTCTATGTCCAATTTTACGAGTATAAGCTTCGTAGATTATTTCGATGCCAAAACAACGACTTTCTATTACAAATGGCCAAACCGTTAAAAGCTCCTCCATAGAGAGAGTTGAGCAACTTCGGACTATCAAAGTTGCTCGGTGTACACTTTTTATTGTTCTTCTATGTCAAATTTTACGAGTATAAGATTCTGATATTTTTTCGATGCCAAAACACCAACTTTCTATGACAAATGAACAAAACCGTTAAAAGCTCCTCCATATAGAGAGTTGAGCAAATTCGGACCATCAAAGTTTCTCGGTGTACACTTTTTATTGTTCTTCTATGTATAATGTTACGAGTATAAGCTTCGCAGATTATTTCGATGCCAAAACAACAACTTTCTATTACAAAAGGACAAAACCGTTAAAAGCTCCTCCATAGAGAGAGTTGAGCAACTTTGGACCATCAAAGTTGCTCGGTGTACACTTTTTATTGTTCTTTTATGTCAAATTTTACGAGTATAAGATTCTGATATTTTTTCGATTCCAAAACACCAACTTTCTATGACAAATGGACAAAACCGTTGAAAGCTCCTCCATATAGAGAGTTGAGCAACTTCGGACCATCGTAGTTGCTCGGTGTACACTTTTTATTAATCTTCTATGTCCAATGTTACGAGTATAAACTTCGTAGATTATTTCGATGCCAAAACAACAACTTTCAGTTACAAATGGACAAAACCGTTAAAAGCCCCACCATAGAGAGAGTTGAGCAACTTCGGACCATCAATGTTGCTCGGTGTACACTTTTTATTGTTCTTCTATGTCCAATTTTACGAGTATAAGCTTCCGAGATTATTTCGATGCCAAAACAACAACTTTCCATGACAAAAGGACAAAACCGTTAAAAGCTTCTCCATAGCGAGAGTTGAGCAACTTTGGACCATTAAAGTTGCTTGGTGTACACTTTTTATTGTTCTTTTATGTAAAATTTTACAAGTATAAGATTCCGATATTTTTTCGATTCCAAAACACCAACTTCCTATGACAAATGAACAAAACCGTTGAAAGCTCCTCCATATAGAGAGTTGAGCAACTTCGGACCATCGAAGTTGCTCGGTGTACACTTTTTATTAATCTTCTATGTCCAATTTTACGAGTATAAGCTTCCTAGATTATTTTGATGCCAAAACGATAACTTTCTATGACAAATGGACAAAACCGTTAAAAGCTCGTCCATATAGAGAGTTGAGCAACTTCGGATCATCAAAGTTGCTCCGTCTACACTTTTTATTGTTCTTTTATGTCCGATTTTCCGAGTATAAGTTTTCGTTATTATTTCAATGCCAAAACACCAACTTTCTATGAGAAATGGACAAAACCGTTAAAAGATCCCAAATAGAGAGAGTTCAGCAACTTCGGACCATCAAAGTTGCTCGGTGTACATTTTTTAGTGTTCTTCTATGTCCAATTTTACGAGTATAAGCTTCGTAGATTATTTCAATGCCAAAACACCAACTTTCTATGACAAATGGACAAAACCGTTAAAAGATCCTCCATATAGAGAATTGAGCAACTTCGGACCATCAAAGTTGCTCGGTGTACACTTTTTAGTGTTCTTCTATGTCCAATTTTACGAGTATAAGCTTCGTAGATTATTTAGATGCCAAAACACCAACTTTCTATGACAAATGAACAAAACCGTTAAAAGCTCCTCCATATAGAGAGTTGAGCAACTTCGGACCATCAATGTTGCTCGATGTACACTTTTCATTGTTCTTCTATGTCCAATTTTACGAGTATAAGCTTCCGAGATTATTTCGATGCCAAAATAACAACTTTCTATGACAAATGGACAAAACCGTTAAAAGCTTCTCCATAGAGAGAGTTGAGTAACTTTGGACCATTAAAGTTGCTCGGTATACACTTTTTATTGTTCTTTTATGTCAAATTTTACGAGTATAAGATTCCGATATTTTTTCGATTCCAAAACACCAACTTTCTATGACAAATGGACAAAACCGTTGGAAGCTCCTCCATATAGAGTGTTGAGCAACTTTGGACCATCGAAGTTGCTCGGTGTACACTTTTTATTAATCTTCTATGTCAAATTTTACAAGTATAAGCTTCCTAGATTATTTTGATGCCAAAACGACAACTTTCTATGACAAATGGACAAAACCGTTAAAAGCTCGTCCATATAGAGAGTTGAGCAACTTCGGATCATCAATGTTGCTCCGTCTACACTTTTTATTGTTCTTTTATGCCGATTTTCCGAGTATAAGTTTTTGTTATTATTTCAATGCCAAAACAACAACTTTCTATGAGAAATGGACAAAACCGTTAAAAGATCCCAAATAGAGAGAGTTCAGCAACTTCGGACCATCAAAGTTGCTCGGTGTACATTTTTTAGTGTTCTTTTATGTCCAATTTTACGAGTATAAGCTTCGTAGATTATTTCAATGCCAAAACACCAACTTTCTATGACAAGTGGACAAAACCGTTAAAAGCTCCTCCATATAGAGAATTGAGCAACTTCGGACCATCAAAGTTGCTCGGTGTACACTTTTTAGTGTTCTTCTATGTCCAATTTTACGAGTATAAGCTTCGTAGATTATTTAGATGCCAAAACACCAACTTTCTATGACAAATGAACAAAACCGTTGAAAGCTCCTCCATATAGAGAGTTGAGCAACTTCGGACCATCGAAGTTGCTCGGTGTACACTTTTTATTAATCTTCTATGTCGAATTTTACGAGTATAAGCTTCCTAGATTATTTTGATGCCAAAACGACAACTTTCTATGACAAATGGACAAAACCGTTAAAAGCTCGTCCATATAGAGAGTTGAGCAACTTCGGATCATCAAAGTTGCTCCGTCTACACTTGTTTTTGTTCTTTTATGTCCGATTTTCCGAGTGTAAGTTTTCGTTATTATTTCAATGCCAAAACACCAACTTTCTATGAGAAATGGACAAAACCGTTAAAAGATCCCAAATAGAGAGAGTTCAGCAACTTCGGACCATCATAGTTGCTCAGTGTACATTTTTTAGTGTTATTCTATGTCCAATTTTACGAGTATAAGCTTCGTAGATTATTTCAATGCCAAAACACCAACTTCCTATGAAAAATGAACAAAACCGTTGAAAGCTCCTCCATATAGAGAGTTGAGGAACTTCGGACCATCGAAGTTGCTCGGTGTACACTTTTTATTAATCTTCTATGTCTAATTTTACGAGTATAAGCTTCGTAGATTATTTCAATGCCAAAACACCAACTTCCTATGACAAATGGACAAAACCGATAAAAGCTCCCAAATAGAGAGAGTTGAGCAACTTCGGACCATCAAAGTTGCTCGGTGTACACTTTGTATAGTTCTTCTATGTCCAATTTTACGAGTATAAGCTTCGTAGATTATTTCGATGCCAAAACAACGACTTTCTATTACAAATGGACAAAACCGTTAAAAGCTCCTCCATAGAGAGAGTTGAGCAACTTCGGACTATCAAAGTTGCTCGGTGTACACTTTTTATTGTTCTTCTATGTCAAATTTTACGAGTATAAGATTCTGATATTTTTTCGATGCCAAAACACCAACTTTCTATGACAAATGGACAAAACCGTTAAAAGCTCCTCCATATAGAGAATTTAGCAACTTCGGACCATCAAAGTTGCTCGGTGTACACTTTTTAGTGTTCTTCTATGTCCAATTTTACGAGTATAAGCTTCGTAGATTATATAGATGCCAAAACACCAACTTTCTATGACAAATGAACAAAACCGTTAAAAGCTCCTCCATATAGAGAGTTGAGCAACTTCGGACCATCAAAGTTGCTCGGTGTACACTTTTTGTTGTTCTTCTATGTATAATGTTACGAGTATAAGCTTCGTAGATTATTTCGATGCCAAAACACCAACTTTCTATGACAAATGAACAAAACCGTTAAAAGCTCCTCCATATAGAGAGTTGAGCAACTTCGGACCATCAAAGTTGCTCGGTGTACACTTTTTATTGTTCTTCTATGTATAATGTTACGAGTATAAGCTTCGTAGATTATTTCGATGCCAAAACACCAACTTTCTATTACAAATGGACAAAACCTTTAAAAGCTCCTCTATAGCGAGAGTTGAGAAACTTCGGACCATCAAAGTTGCCCGGTGTACAGTTTTTATTATTCTTCTATATCCAATTTTACGAGTATAAGCTTCCTAGATTATTTCGATGCCAAAACAACAACTTTCTATGACAAATGGACAAAACCGTTGAAAGCTCCTCCATATAGAGAGTTGAGCAACTTTGGACCATCGAAGTTGCTCGGTGTACACTTTTTATTGTTCTTTTATGTCAAATTTTACGAGTATAAGATTCCGATATTTTTTCGATTCCAAAACACCAACTTACTATGACAAATGGACAAAACCGTTAAAAGCTCCTCCATATAGAGAGTTGAGCAACTTCGGACCATCAAAGTTGCTCCAATGTACACTTTTTATTAATCTTCTACGTCCAATGTTACGAGTATAAACTTCGTAGATTATTTCGATGCCAAAACAAGAACTTTCTGTTACAAATGGACAAAACTGTTAAAAGCTCCACCATAGAGAGAGTTGAGCAACTTTGGACCATCAAAGTTGCTCGGTGTACACTTTTTATTGTTCTTTTATGTCAAATTTTACAAGTATAAGATTCCAATATTTTTTCGATTCCAAAACACCAACTTTCTATGACAAATGGACAAAACCGTTGAAAGCTCCTCCATATAGAGAGTTGAGCAACTTCGGATCATCGAAGTTGCTCGGTGTACACTTTTTATTAATCTTCTATGTCCAATGTTACGAGTATAAACTTCGTAGATTATTTCGATGCCAAAACAACAACTTTCAGTTACAAATGGACAAAACCGTTAAAAGCTCCACCTTAGAGAGATTTGAGCAACTTCGGACCATCAATGTTGCTCGGTGTACACTTTTTATTGTTCTTCTATGTCCAATTTTACGAGTATAAGCTTCCGAGATTATTTCGATGCCAAAACAACAACTTTCTATGACAAATGGACAAAACCGTTAAAAGCTTCTCCATAGAGAGAGTTGAGCAACTTTGGACCATTAAAGTTGCTCGGTATACATTTTTTATTGTTCTTTTATGTCAACTTTTACGAGTATAAGATTCCGATATTTTTTCGATTCCAAAACACCAACTTTCTATGACAAATGGACAAAACCGTTGGAAGCTCCTCCATATAGAGTGTTGAGCAACTTCGGACCATCGAAGTTGCTCGGTGTACACTTTTTATTAATCTTCTATGTCCAATTTTACAAGTATAAGCTTCCTAGATTATTTTGATGCCAAAACGACAACTTTCTATGACAAATGGACAAAACCGTTAAAAGCTCGTCCATATAGAGAGTTGAGCAACTTCGGATCATCAATGTTGCTCCGTCTACACTTTTTATTGTTCTTTTATGCCGATTTTCCGAGTATAAGTTTTCGTTATTATTTCAATGCCAAAACAACAACTTTCTATGAGAAATGGACAAAACCGTTAAAAGATCCCAAATAGAGAGAGTTCAGCAACTTCGGACCATCAAAGTTGCTCGGTGTACATTTTTTAGTGTTCTTCTATGTCCAATTTTACGAGTATAACTTCGTAGATTATTTCAATGCCAAAACACCAACTTCCTATGACAAATGGACAAAACCGTTAAAAGCTCCCAAATAGAGAGAGTTGAGCAACTTCGGACCATCAAAGTTGCTCGGTGTACACTTTGTATAGTTCTTCTATGTCCAATTTTACGAGTATAAGCTTCGTAGATTATTTCGATGCCAAAACAACGACTTTCTATTACAAATGGCCAAACCGTTAAAAGCTCCTCCATAGAGAGAGTTGAGCAACTTTGGACCATCAAAGTTGCTCGGTGTACACTTTTTATTGTTCTTTTATGTCAAATTTTACGAGTATAAGATTCTGATATTTTTTCGATTCCAAAACACCAACTTTCTATGACAAATGGACAAAACCGTTGAAAGCTCCTCCATATAGAGAGTTGAGCAACTTCGGACCATCGTAGTTGCTCGGTGTACACTTTTTATTAATCTTCTATGTCCAATGTTACGAGTATAAACTTCGTAGATTATTTCGATGCCAAAACAACAACTTTCAGTTACAAATGGACAAAACCGTTAAAAGCCCCACCATAGAGAGAGTTGAGCAACTTCGGACCATCAATGTTGCTCTGTGTACACTTTTTATTGTTCTTCTATGTCCAATTTTACGAGTATAAGCTTCCGAGATTATTTCGATGCCAAAACAACAACTTTCTATGACAAAAGGACAAAACCGTTAAAAGCTTCTCCATAGCGAGAGTTGAGCAACTTTGGACCATTAAAGTTGCTTGGTGTACACTTTTTATTGTTCTTTTATGTAAAATTTTACAAGTATAAGATTCCGATATTTTTTCGATTCCAAAACACCAACTTCCTATGACAAATGAACAAAACCGTTGAAAGCTCCTCCATATAGAGAGTTGAGCAACTTCGGACCATCGAAGTTGCTCGGTGTACACTTTTTATTAATCTTCTATGTCCAATTTTACGAGTATAAGCTTCCTAGATTATTTTGATGCCAAAACGATAACTTTCTATGACAAATGGACAAAACCGTTAAAAGCTCGTCCATATAGAGAGTTGAGCAACTTCGGATCATCAAAGTTGCTCCGTCTACACTTTTTATTGTTCTTTTATGTCCGATTTTCCGAGTATAAGTTTTCGTTATTATTTCAATGCCAAAACACCAACTTTCTATGAGAAATGGACAAAACCGTTAAAAGATCCCAAATAGAGAGAGTTCAGCAACTTCGGACCATCAAAGTTGCTCGGTGTACATTTTTTAGTGTTCTTCTATGTCCAATTTTACGAGTATAAGATTCTGATATTTTTTCGATGCCAAAACACCAACTTTCTATGACAAATGAACAAAACCGTTAAAAGCTCCTCCATATAGAGAGTTGAGCAAATTCGGACCATCAAAGTTTCTCGGTGTACACTTTTTATTGTTCTTCTATGTATAATGTTACGAGTATAAGCTTCGCAGATTATTTCGATGCCAAAACAACAACTTTCTATTACAAAAGGACAAAACCGTTAAAAGCTCCTCCATAGAGAGAGTTGAGCAACTTCGGACTATCAAAGTTGCTCGGTGTACACTTTTTATTGTTCTTCTATGTCAAATTTTACGAGTATAAGATTCTGATATTTTTTCGATGCCAAAACACCAACTTTCTATGACAAATGAACAAAACCGTTAAAAGCTCCTCCATATAGAGAGTTGAGCAAATTCGGACCATCAAAGTTGCTCGGTGTACACTTTGTATAGTTCTTCTATGTCCAATTTTACGAGTATAAGCTTCGTAGATTATTTCGATGCCAAAAAAACGACTTTCTATTACAAACGGACAAAACCGTTAAAAGCTCCTCCATAGAGAGAGTTGAGCAACTTTGGACCATCAAAGTTGCTCGGTGTACACTTTTTATTGTTCTTTTATGTCAAATTTTACGAGTATAAGATTCTGATATTTTTTCGATTCCAAAACACCAACTTTCTATGACAAATGGACAAAACCGTTGAAAGCTCCTCCATATAGAGAGTTGAGCAACTTCGGACCATCGTAGTTGCTCGGTGTACACTTTTTATTAATCTTCTATGTCCAATGTTACGAGTATAAACTTCGTAGATTATTTCGATGCCAAAACAACAACTTTCAGTTACAAATGGACAAAACCGTTAAAAGCCCCACCATAGAGAGAGTTGAGCAACTTCGGACCATCAATGTTGCTCGGTGTACACTTTTTATTGTTCTTCTATGTCCAATTTTACGAGTATAAGCTTCCGAGATTATTTCGATGCCAAAACAACAACTTTCCATGACAAAAGGACAAAACCGTTAAAAGCTTCTCCATAGCGAGAGTTGAGCAACTTTGGACCATTAAAGTTGCTCGGTATACACTTTTTATTGTTCTTTTATGTAAAATTTTACAAGTATAAGATTCCGATATTTTTTCGATTCCAAAACACCAACTTCCTATGACAAATGAACAAAACCGTTGAAAGCTCCTCCATATAGAGTGTTGAGCAACTTTGGACCATCGAAGTTGCTCGGTGTACACTTTTTATTAATCTTCTATGTCCAATTTTACAAGTATAAGCTTCCTAGATTATTTTGATGCCAAAACGACAACTTTCTATGACAAATGGACAAAACCGTTAAAAGCTCGTCCATATAGAGAGTTGAGCAACTTCGGATCATCAATGTTGCTCCGTCTACACTTTTTATTGTTCTTTTATGCCGATTTTCCGAGTATAAGTTTTTGTTATTATTTCAATGCCAAAACAACAACTTTCTATGAGAAATGGACAAAACCGTTAAAAGATCCCAAATAGAGAGAGTTCAGCAACTTCGGACCATCAAAGTTGCTCGGTGTACATTTTTTAGTGTTCTTCTATGTCCAATTTTACGAGTATAAGCTTCGTAGATTATTTCAATGCCAAAACACCAACTTTCTATGACAAGTTGACAAAACCGTTAAAAGCTCCTCCATATAGAGAATTGAGCAACTTCGGACCATCAAAGTTGCTCGGTGTACACTTTTTAGTGTTCTTCTATGTCCAATTTTACGAGTATAAGCTTCGTAGATTATTTAGATGCCAAAACACCAACTTTCTATGACAAATGAACAAAACCGTTGAAAGCTCCTCCATATAGAGAGTTGAGCAACTTCGGATCATCATTGTTGCTCGATGTACACTTTTCATTGTTCTTCTATGTCCAATTTTACGAGTATAAGCTTCCGAGATTATTTCGATGCCAAAACAACCACTTTCTATGACAAATGGACAAAACCGTTAAAAGCTTCTCCATAGAAAGAGTTGAGCAACTTTATACCATTAAAGTTGCTCGGTATACACTTTTTAATGTTCTTTTATGTCAAATTTTACGAGTATAAGATTCCGATATTTTTTCGATTCCAAAACACCAACTTTCTGTGACAAATGGAAAAAACCGTTGAAAGCTCCTCCATATAGAGAGTTGAGCAACTTCGGACCATCGAAGTTGCTCGGTGTACACTTTTTATTAATCTTCTATGTCCAATTTTACGAGTATAAGCTTCCTAAATTATTTTGATGCCAAAACGACAACTTTCTATGACAAATGGACAAAACCGTTAAAAGCTCGTCCATATAGAGAGTTGAGCAACTTCGGATCATCAATGTTGCTCCGTCTACACTTTTTATTGTTCTTTTATGTCCGATTTTCCGAGTATAAGTTTTCGTTATTATTTCAATGCCAGAACACCAACTTTCTATGAGAAATAGACAAAACCGTTAAAAGATCCCAAATAGAGAGAGTTCAGCAACTTCGGACCATCAAAGTTGCTCGGTGTACTTTTTTTAGTGTTCTTCTATGTCCAATTTTACGAGTATAAGCTTCGTAGATTATTTCAATGCCAAAACACCAATTTCCTATGACAAATGGACAAAACCGTTAAAAGCTCCCAAATAGAGAGAGTTGAGCAACTTCGGACCATCAAAGTTGCTCGGTGTACACTTTGTATAGTTCTTCTATGTCCAATTTTATGAGTATAAGCTTCGTAGATTATTTCGATGCCAAAACAACGACTTTCTATTACAAATGGACAAAACTGTTAAAAGCTCCTCCATAGAGAGAGTTGAGCAACTTCGGACTATCAAAGTTGCTCGATGTACACTTTTTATTGTTCTTCTATGTCAAATTTTACGAGTATAAGATTTTGATATTTTTTCGATGCCAAAACACCAACTTTCTATGACAAATGGGCAAAACCGTTTAAAGCTCCTCCATATAGAGAATTGAGCAACTTCGGACCATCAAAGTTGCTCGGTGTACACTTTTTAGTGTTCTTCTATGTCCTATTTTACGAGTATAAGCTTCGTAGATTATTTCAATGCCAAAACACCAACTTCCTATGACAAATGGACAAAACCGTTAAAAGCTCCCAAATAGAGAGAGTTGAGCAACTTCGGACCATCAAAGTTGCTCGGTGTACACTTTGTATAGTTCTTCTATGTCCAATTTTACGAGTATAAGCTTCGTAGATTATTTCGATGCCAAAAAAACGACTTTCTATTACAAACGGACAAAACCGTTAAAAGCTCCTCCATAGAGAGAGTTGAGCAACTTCGGACTATCAAAGTTGCTCGGTGTACACTTTTTATTGTTCTTCTATGTCAAATTTTACGAGTATAAGATTCTGATATTTTTTCGATGCCAAAACACCAACTTTCTATGACAAATGGACAAAACCGTTAAAAGCTCCTCCATATAGAGAATTTAGCAACTTCGGACCATCAAAGTTGCTCGGTGTACACTTTTTAGTGTTCTTCTATGTCCAATTTTACGAGTATAAGCTTCGTAGATTATTTAGATGCCAAAACACCAACTTTCTATGACAAATGAACAAAACCGTTAAAAGCTCCTCCATATAGAGAGTTGAGCAAATTCGGACCATCAAAGTTTCTCGGTGTACACTTTTTATTGTTCTTCTATGTATAATGTTACGAGTATAAGCTTCGCAGATTATTTTGATGCCAAAACAACAACTTTCTATTACAAATGGGCAAAACCGTTAAAAGCTCCTCCATAGAGAGAGTTGAGCAACTTTGGACCATCAAAGTTGCTCGGTGTACACTTTTTATTGTTCTTTTATGTCAAATTTTACGAGTATAAGATTCCGATATTTTTTCGATTCCAAAACACCAACTCTCTATGACAAATGGACAAAACCGTCGAAAGTTCCTCCATATAGAGAGTTGAGCAACTTCGGACCATCGTAGTTGCTCGGTGTACACTTTTTATTAATCTTCTATGTCCAATGTTACGAGTATAAACTTCGTACATTATTTCGATGCCAAAACAACAACTTTCAGTTACAAATGGACAAAACCGTTAAAAGCCCCACCATAGAGAGAGTTGAGCAACTTCGGACCATCAATGTTGCTCGGTGTACACTTTTTATTCTTCTTCTATGTCCAATTTTACGAGTATAAGCTTCCGAAATTATTTCGATGCCAAAACAACAACTTTCTATGACAAAAGGACAAAACCGTTAAAAGCTTCTCCATAGAGAGAGTTGAGCAACTTTGGACCATTAAAGTTGCTCGGTGTACACTTTTTATTGTTCTTTTATGTCAAATTTTACAAGTATAAGATTCCGATATTTTTTTGATTCCAAAACACCAACTTCCTATGACAAATGAACAAAACCGTTGAAAGCTCCTCCATATAGAGAGTTGAGCAACTTCGGACCATCGAAGTTGCTCGGTGTACACTTTTTATTAATCTTCTATGTCCAATTTTACGAGTATAAGCTTCCTAGATTATTTTGATGCCAAAACGACAACTTTCTATGACAAATGGACAAAACCGTTAAAAGCTCGTCCATATAGAGAGTTGAGCAACTTCGGATCATCAAAGTTGCTCCGTCTACACTTTTTATTGTTTTTTTATGTCCGATTTTCCGAGTATAAGTTTTCGTTATTATTTCAATGCCAAAACACCAACTTTCTATGAGAAATGGACAAAACCGTTAAAAGATCCCAAATAGAGAGAGTTCAGCAACTTCGGACCATCAAAGTTGCTTGGTGTACATTTTTTAGTGTTCTTCTATGTCCAATTTTACGAGTATAAGCTTCGTAGATTATTTCAATGCCAAAACACCAACTTTCTATGACAAATGGACAAAACCGTTAAAAGATCCTCCATATAGAGAATTGAGCAACTTCGGACCATCAAAGTTGCTCGGTGTACACTTTTTAGTGTTCTTCTATGTCCAATTTTACGAGTATAAGCTTCGTAGATTATTT
This sequence comes from Euonymus europaeus, assembly GCA_963580455.1. NCBI lineage: Eukaryota > Viridiplantae > Streptophyta > Magnoliopsida > Celastrales > Celastraceae > Euonymus > Euonymus europaeus. The sequence continues at coordinate 8,644,980 of OY756965.1, forward strand.
AGATGCCAAAACACCAACTTTCTATGACAAATGAACAAAACCGTTAAAAGCTCCTCCATATAGAGAGTTGAGCAACTTCGGACCATCAATGTTGCTCGATGTACACTTTTCATTGTTCTTCTATGTCCAATTTTACGAGTATAAGCTTCCGAGATTATTTCGATGCCAAAACAACAACTTTCTATGACAAATGGACAAAACCGTTAAAAGCTTCTCCATAGAGAGAGTTGAGTAACTTTGGACCATTAAAGTTGCTCGGTATACACTTTTTATTGTTCTTTTATGTCAAATTTTACGAGTATAAGATTCCGATATTTTTTCGATTCCAAAACACCAACTTTCTATGACAAATGGACAAAACCGTCGAAAGCTCCTCCATATAGAGAGTTGAGCAACTTCGGACCATCGAAGTTGCTCGGTGTACACTTTTTATTAATCTTCTATGTCCAATTTTACGAGTATAAGCTTCCTAGATTATTTTGATGCCAAAACGACAACTTTCTATGACAAATGGACAAAACTGTTAAAAGCTCGTCCATATAGAGAGTTGAGCAACTTCGGATCATCAAAGTTGCTCCGTCTACACTTTTTATTGTTCTTTTATGTCCGATTTTCCGAGTATAAGTTTACGTTATTATTTCAATGCCAAAACACCAACTTTCTATGAGAAATGGACAAAACCGTTACAAGATCCCAAATAGAGAGAGTTCAGCAACTTCAGACCATCAAAGTTGCTCGGTGTACATTTTTTAGTGTTCTTCTATGTCCAATTTTACGAGTATAAGCTTCGTAGATTATTTCAATGCCAAAACACCAACTTTCTATGACAAGTGGACAAAACCGTTAAAAGCTCCTCCATATAGAGAATTGAGCAACTTCGGACCATCAAAGTTGCTCGGTGTACACTTTTTAGTGTTCTTCTATGTCCAATTTTACGAGTATAAGCTTCGTAGATTATTTAGATGCCAAAACACCAACTTTCTATGACAAATGAACAAAACCGTTAAAAGCTCCTCCATATAGAGAGTTGAGCAACTTCGGACCATCAATGTTGCTCGATGTACACTTTTCATTGTTCTTCTATGTCCAATTTTACGAGTATAAGCTTCCGAGATTATTTCGATGTCAAAACAACAACTTTCTATGACAAATGGACAAAACCGTTAAAAGCTTCTCCATAGAAAGAGTTGAGCAACTTTGGACCATTAAAGTTGCTCGGTATACACTTTTTATTGTTCTTTTATGTCAAATTTTACAAGTATAATATTCCGATATTTTTTCGATTCCAAAACACCAACTTTCTGTGACAAATGGAAAAAACCGTTGAAAGCTCCTCCATATAGAGAGTTGAGCAACTTCGGACCATCGAAGTTGCTCGGTGTACACTTTTTATTAATCTTCTATGTCCAATTTTACGAGTATAAGCTTCCTAGATTATTTTGATGCCAAAACGACAACTTTCTATGACAAATGGACAAAACCGTTAAAAGCTCGTCCATATAGAGAGTTGAGGAACTTCGGATCTTCAATGTTGCTCCGTCTACACTTTTTATTGTTCTTTTATGTCCGATTTTCCGAGTATAAGTTTTCGTTATTATTTCAATGCCAAAACACCAACTTTCTATGAGAAATGGACAAAACCGTTAAAAGATCCCAAATAGGGAGAGTTCAGCAACTTCGGACCATCAAAGTTGCTCGGTGTAGATTTTTTAGTGTTCTTCTATGTCCAATTTTACGAGTATAAGCTTCGTAGATTATTTCAATGCCAAAACACCAATTTCCTATGACAAATGGACAAAACCGTTAAAAGCTCCCAAATAGAGAGAGTTGAGCAACTTCGGACCATCAAAGTTGCTCGGTGTACACTTTGTATAGTTCTTCTATGTCCAATTTTATGAGTATAAGCTTCGTAGATTATTTCGATGCCAAAACAACGACTTTCTATTACAAATGGACAAAACTGTTAAAAGCTCCTCCATAGAGAGAGTTGAGCAACTTCGGACTATCAAAGTTGCTCGATGTACACTTTTTATTGTTCTTCTATGTCAAATTTTACGAGTATAAGATTTTGATATTTTTTCGATGCCAAAACACCAACTTTCTATGACAAATGGACAAAACCGTTTAAAGCTCCTCCATATAGAGAATTGAGCAACTTCGGACCATCAAAGTTGCTCGGTGTACACTTTTTAGTGTTCTTCTATGTCCAATTTTACGAGTATAAGCTTCGTAGATTATTTCAATGCCAAAACACCAACTTCCTATGACAAATGGACAAAACCGTTAAAAGCTCCCAAATAGAGAGAGTTGAGCAACTTCGGACCATCAAAGTTGCTCGGTGTACACTTTGTATAGTTCTTCTATGTCCAATTTTACGAGTATAAGCTTCGTAGATTATTTCGATGCCAAAAAAACGACTTTCTATTACAAATAGACAAAACCGTTAAAAGCTCCTCCATAGAGAGAGTTGAGCAACTTCGGACTATCAAAGTTGCTCGGTGTACACTTTTTATTGTTCTTCTATGTCAAATTTTACGAGTATAAGATTCTGATATTTTTTCGATGCCAAAACACCAACTTTCTATGACAAATGGACAAAACCGTTAAAAGCTCCTCCATATAGAGAATTGAGCAACTTCGGACCATCAAAGTTGCTCGGTGTACACTTTTTAGTGGTGTTCTATGTCCAATTTTACGAGTATAAGCTTCGTAGATTATTTAGATGCCAAAACACCAACTTTCTATGACAAATGAACAAAACCGTTAAAAGCTCCTCCATATAGAGAGTTGAGCAAATTCGGACCATCAAAGTTTCTCGGTGTACACTTTTTATTGTTCTTCTATGTATAATGTTACGAGTATAAGCTTCGCAGATTATTTTGATGCCAAAACAACAACTTTCTATTACAAATGGGCAAAACCGTTAAAAGCTCCTCCATAGAGAGAGTTGAGCAACTTTGGACCATCAAAGTTGCTCGGTGTACACTTTTTATTGTTCTTTTATGCCAATTTTTACGAGTATAAGATTCCGATATTTTTTCGATTCCAAAACACCAACTTTCTATGACAAATGGACAAAACCGTCGAAAGTTCCTCCATATAGAGAGTTGAGCAACTTCGGACCATCGTAGTTGCTCGGTGTACACTTTTTATTAATCTTCTATGTCCAATGTTACGAGTATAAACTTCGTACATTATTTCGATGCCAAAACAACAACTTTCAGTTACAAATGGACAAAACTGTTAAAAGCCCCACCATAGAGAGAGTTGAGCAACTTCGGACCATCAATGTTGCTCGGTGTACACTTTTTATTCTTCTTCTATGTCCAATTTTACGAGTATAAGCTTCCGAGATTATTTCGATGCCAAAACAACAACTTTCTATGACAAAAGGACAAAACCGTTAAAAGCATCTCCATAGAGAGAGTTGAGCAACTTTGGACCATTAAAGTTGCTCGGTGTACACTTTTTATTGTTCTTTTATGTCAAATTTTACAAGTATAAGATTCCGATATTTTTTTGATTCCAAAACACCAACTTCCTATGACAAATGAACAAAACCGTTGAAAGCTCCTCCATATAGAGAGTTGAGCAACTTCGGACCATCGAAGTTGCTCGGTGTACACTTTTTATTAATCTTCTATGTCCAATTTTACGAGTATAAGCTTCCTAGATTATTTTGATGCCAAAACGACAACTTTCTATGACAAATGCACAAAACCGTTAAAAGCTCGTCCATATAGAGAGTTGAGCAACTTCGGATCATCAAAGTTGCTCCGTCTACACTTTTTATTGTTTTTTTATGTCCGATTTTCCGAGTATAAGTTTTCGTTATTATTTCAATGCCAAAACACCAACTTTCTATGAGAAATGGACAAAACCGTTAAAAGATCCCAAATAGAGAGAGTTCAGCAACTTCGGACCATCAAAGTTGCTTGGTGTACATTTTTTAGTGTTCATCTATGTCCAATTTTACGAGTATATGCTTCGTAGATTATTTCAATGCCAAAACACCAACTTTCTATGACAAATGGACAAAACCGTTAAAAGATCCTCCATATAGAGAATTGAGCAACTTCGGACCATCAAAGTTGCTCGGTGTACACTTTTTAGTGTTCTTCTATGTCCAATTTTACGAGTATAAGCTTCGTAGATTATTTAGATGCCAAAACACCAACTTTCTATGACAAATGAACAAAACCGTTAAAAGCTCCTCCATATAGAGAGTTGAGCAACTTCGGACCATCAATGTTGCTCGATGTACACTTTTCATTGTTCTTCTATGTCCAATTTTACGAGTATAAGCTTCCGAGATTATTTCGATGCCAAAACAACAACTTTCTATGACAAATGGACAAAACCGTTAAAAGCTTCTCCATAGAGAGAGTTGAGCAACTTTGGACCATTAAAGTTGCTCGGTATACACTTTTTATTGTTCTTTTATGTCAAATTTTACGAGTATAAGATTCCGATATTTTTTCGATCAAAAACACCAACTTTCTATGACAAATGGACAAAACCGTTGAAAGCTCCTCCATATAGAGAGTTGAGCAACTTCGGACCATCGAAGTTGCTCGGTGTACACTTTTTATTAATCTTCTATGTCCAATTTTACGAGTATAAGCTTCCTAGATTATTTTGATGCCAAAACGACAACTTTCTATGACAAATGGACAAAACCGTTAAAAGCTCGTCCATATAGAGAGTTGAGCAACTTCGGATCATCAATGTTGCTCCGTCTACACTTTTTATTGTTCTTTTATGTCCGATTTTCCGAGTATAAGTTTTCGTTATTATTTCAATGCCAAAACACCAACTTTCTATGAGAAATGGACAAAACCGTTAAAAGATCCCAAATAGAGAGAGTTCAGCAACTTCGGACCATCAAAGTTGCTCGGTGTACATTTTTTAGTGTTCTTCTATGTCCAATTTTACGAGTATAAGCTTCGTAGATTATTTCAATGCCAAAACACCAATTTCCTATGACAAATGGACAAAACCGTTAAAAGCTCCCAAATAGAGAGAGTTGAGCAACTTCGGACCATCAAAGTTGCTCGGTGTACACTTTGTATAGTTCTTCTATGTCCAATTTTACGAGTATAAGCTTCGTAGATTATTTCGATGCCAAAACAACGACTTCCTATTACAAATGGACAAAACTGTTAAAAGCTCCTCCAGAGAGAGAGTTGAGCAACTTCGGACTATCAAAGTTGCTCGATGTACACTTTTTATTGTTCTTCTATGTCAAATTTTACGAGTGTAAGATTTTGATATTTTTTCGATGTCAAAACACCAACTTTCTATGACAAATGGACAAAACCGTTTAAAGCTCCTCCATATAGAGAATTGAGCAACTTCGGACCGTCAAAGTTGCTCGGTGTACACTTTTTAGTGTTCTTCTATGTCCAATTTTACGAGTATAAGCTTCGTAGATTATTTAGAAGCCAAAACACCAACTTTCTATGACAAATGAACAAAACTGTTAAAAGCTCCTCCATATAGAGAGTTGAGCAACTTCGGACCATCAAAGTTGCTCGGTGTACACTTTTTATTGTTGTTCTATGTCCAATGTTACGAGTATAAGCTTCGTAGATTATTTCGATGCCAAAACACCAACTTTCTATGACAAATGGACAAAACCGTTAAAAGCTCCTCCATATAGAGAATTGAGCAACTTCGGACCATCAAAGTTGCTCGGTGTACACTTTTTAGTGTTCTTCTATGTCCAATTTTACGAGTATAAGCTTCGTGGATTATTTAGATGCCAAAACACCAACTTTCTATGACAAATGAACAAAACCGTTAAAAGCTCCTCCATATAGAGAGTTGAGCAACTTTGGACCATCAAAGTTGCTCGGTGAACACTTTTTATTGTTCTTTTATGTCCAATGTTACGAGTATAAGCTTCGTAGATTATTTTGATGCCAAAACAACAACTTTCTATTACAAATGGACAAAACCGTTAAAAGCTCCTCCACAGAGAGAGTTGAGCAACTTTGGACCATCAAAGTTGCTCGGTGTACACTTTTTATTGTTCTTTTATGTCCAATGTTACGAGTATAAGCTTCGTAGATTATTTCGATGCCAAAACAACAACTTTCTATTACAAATGGACAAAACCGTTAAAAGCTCCTCCACAGAGAGAGTTGAGCAACTTTGGACCATCAAAGTTGCTCGGTGTACACTTTTTATTGTTCTTTTATGTCAAATTTTACAAGTATAAGATTCCGATATTTTTTCGATTCCAAAACACCAACTTTCTATGACAAATGAACAAAACTGTTAAAAGCTCCTCCATATAGAGAGTTGAGCAACTTCGGACCGTCAAAGTTGCTCGGTGTACACTTTTTATTGTTGTTCTATGTCCAATTTTACGAGTATAAGCTTCGTAGATTATTTCGATGCCAAAACAACAACTTTCTATTACAAATGGACAAAACCGTTAAAAGCTCTTCCACAGAGAGAGTTGAGCAACTTTGGACCATCAAAGTTGCTCGGTGTACACTTTTTATTGTTCTTTTATGTCCAATGTTACGAGTATAAGCTTCGTAGATTATTTCGATGCCAAAACAACAACTTTCTATTACAAATGGACAAAACCGTTAAAAGCTCCTCCACAGAGAGAGTTGAGCAACTTTGGACCATCAAAGTTGCTCGGTGTACACTTTTTATTGTTCTTTTATGTCAAATTTTACAAGTATAAGATTCCGATATTTTCTCGATTCCAAAACAACAACTTTCTATGACATATGGACAAAACCGTTGAAAGCTCCTCCATATAGAGAGTTGAGCAACTTCGGACCATCGAAGTTGCTCGGTGTACACTTTTTATTAATCTTCTATGTCCAATGTTACGAGTATAAACTTCGTAGATTATTTCGATGCCAAAACAACAACTTTCAGTTACAAACGGACAAAACCGTTAAAAGCTCCACCATAGAGAGAGTTGAGCAACTTCGGACCATCAATGTTGCTCGGTGTACACTTTTTATTGTTCTTCTATGTCCAATTTTACGAGTATAAGCATCCGAGATTATTTCGATGCCAAAACCACAACTTTCTATGACAAAAGGACAAAACCGTTAAAAGCTTCTCCATAGAGAGAGTTGAGCAACTTTGGACCATTAAAGTTGCTCGGTGTACACTTTTTATTGTTCTTTTATGTCAAATTTTACAAGTATAAGATTCCGATATTTTTTCCATTCCAAAACACCAACTTTCTATGACAAATAAACAAAACCGTTGAAAGCTCCTCCATATAGAGAGTTGAGCAACTTCGGACCATCGAAGTTGCTCGATGTACACTTTTTATTAATCTTCTATGTCCAATTTTACGAGTATAAGCTTCCTAGATTATTTTGATGCCAAAACGACAACTTTCTATGACAAATGGACAAAACCGTTAAAAGCTCGTCCATATAGAGAGTTGAGCAACTTCGGATCATCAAAGTTGCTCCGTCTACACTTTTTATTGTTCTTTTATGTCCGATTTTCCGAGTATAAGTTTTCGTTATTATTTCAATGCCAAAACACCAACTTTCTATGAGAAATGGACAAAACCGTTAAAAGATCTCAAATAGAGAGAGTTCAGCAACTTCGGACCATCAAAGTTGCTCGGTGTACATTTTTTAGTGTTCTTCTATGTCCAATTTTACGAGTATAAGCTTCGCAGATTATTTCAATGCCAAAACACCAACTTTCTATGACAAATGGACAAAACTGTTAAAAGCTCCTCCATATAGAGAGTTGAGCAACTTCGGACCATCAAAGTTGCTCGGTGTACACTTTTTATTGTTGTTCTATGTCCAATGTTACGAGTATAAGCTTCGTAGATTATTTCGATGCCAAAACACCAACTTTCTATGACAAATGCACAAAACCGTTAAAAGCTCCTCCATATAGAGAATTGACAACTTCGGACCATCAAAGTTGCTCGGTGTACACTTTTTAGTGTTCTTCTATGTCCAATTTTACGAGTATAAGCTTCGTAGATTATTTAGATGCCAAAACACCAACTTTCTATGACAAATGAACAAAACCGTTAAAAGCTCCTCCATATAGAGAGTTGAGCAACTTTGGACCATCAAAGTCGCTCGGTGTACACTTTTTATTGTTCTTTTATGTCCAATGTTACGAGTATAAGATTCCGATATTTTTTCGATTCCAAAACACCAACTTTCTATGACAAATGGACAAAACCGTTAAAAGCTCCTTCATATAGAGAGTTGAGCAACTTCGGACCATCAAAGTTGCTCAATGTACACTTTTTATTAATCTTCTATGTCCAATGTTACGAGTATAAACTTCGTAGATTATTTCGATGCCAAAACAACAACTTTCTGTTACAAATGGACAAAACTGTTAAAAGCTCCACCATAGAGAGAGTTGAGCAACTTTGTACCATCAAAGTTTCTCGGTGTACACTCTTTATTGTTCTTTTATGTCAAATTTTATGAGTATAAGATTCCAATATTTTTTCGATTCCAAAACACCAACTTTCTATGACAAATATACAAAACCGTTGAAAGCTCCTCCATATAGAGAGTTGAGCAACTTCGGATCATCGAAGTTGCTCGGTGTACACTTTTTATTAATCTTCTTATGTCCAATGTTACGAGTATAAACTTCATAGATTATTTCGATGCCAAAACAACAACTTTCAGTTATAAATGGACAAAACCGTTAAAAGCTCCACCATAGAGAGATTTGAGCAACTTCGGACCATCAATGTTGCTCGGTGTACACTTTTTATTGTTCTTCTATGTCCAATTTTACGAGTATAAGCTTCCGAGATTATTTCGATGCCAAAAAAACAACTTTCTATGACAAATGGACAAAACCGTTAAAAGCTTCTCCATAGAGTGAGTTGAGCAACTTTGGACCATTAAAGTTGCTCGGTATACACTTTTTATTGTTCTTTTATGTCAAATTTTACGAGTATAAGATTCCGATATTTTTTCGATTCCAAAACACCAACTTTCTATGACAAATGGACAAAACCGTCGAAAGCTCCTCCATATAGAGAGTTGAGCAACTTCGGACCATCGAAGTTGCTCGGTGTACACTTTTTATTAATCTTCTATGTCCAATTTTACGAGTATAAGCTTCCTAGATTATTTTGATGCCAAAACGACAACTTTCTATGACAAATGGACAAAACCGTTAAAAGCTCGTCCATATAGAGAGTTGAGCAACTTCGGATCATCAATGTTGCTCCGTCTACACTTTTTATTGTTCTTTTACGTCCGATTTTCCGAGTATAAGTTTTCGTTATTATTTCAATGCCAAAACACCAACTTTCTATGAGAAATGGACAAAACCGTTAAAAGATCCCAAATAGAGAGAGTTCAGCAACTTCGGACCATCAAAGTTGCTCGGTGTACATTTTTTAGTGTTCTTCTATGTCCAATTTTACGAGTATAAGCTTCGTAGATTATTTCAATGCCAAAACACCAATTTCCTATGACAAATGGACAAAACCGTTAAAAGCTCCCAAATAGAGAGATTTGAGCAACTTCGGACCATCAAAGTTGCTCGGTGTACACTTTGTATAGTTCTTCTATGTCCAATTTTACGAGTATAAGCTTCGTAGATTATTTCGATGCCAAAACAACGACTTCCTATTACAAATGGACAAAACTGTTAAAAGCTCCTCCAGAGAGAGAGTTGAGCAACTTCGGACTATCAAAGTTGCTCGATGTACACTTTTTATTGTTCTTCTATGTCAAATTTTACGAGTGTAAGATTTTGATATTTTTTCGATGTCAAAACACCAACTTTCTATGACAAATGGACAAAACCGTTTAAAGCTCCTCCATATAGAGAATTGAGCAACTTCGGACCATCAAAGTTGCTCGGTGTACACTTTTTAGTGTTCTTCTATGTCCAATTTTACGAGTATAAGCTTCGTAGATTATTTAGAAGCCAAAACACCAACTTTCTATGACAAATGAACAAAACTGTTAAAAGCTCCTCCATATAGAGTGTTGAGCAACTTCGGACCATCAAAGTTGCTCGGTGTACACTTTTTATTGTTGTTCTATGTCCAATGTTACGAGTATAAGCTTCGTAGATTATTTCGATGCCAAAACAACAACTTTCTATTACAAATGGACAAAACCGTTAAAAGCTCCTCCACAGAGAGAGTTGAGCAAAGTTGGACCATCAAAGTTGCTCGGTGTACACTTTTTATTGTTCTTTTATGTCCAATGTTACGAGTATAAGCTTCGTAGATTATTTCGATGCCAAAACAACAACTTTCTATTACAAAAGGACAAAACCGTTAAAAGCTCCTCCACAGAGAGAGTTGAGCAACTTTGGACCATCAAAGTTGCTCGGTGTACACTTTTTATTGTTCTTTTATGTCAAATTTTACGAGTATAAGATTCCGATATTTTCTCGATTCCAAAACAACAACTTTCTATGACAAATGGACAAAACCGTTGATAGCTCCTACATATAGAGAGTTGAGCAACTTCGGACCATCGAAGTTGCTCGGTGTACACTTTTTATTAATCTTCTATGTCCAATGTTACGAGTATAAACTTCGTAGATTATTTCGATGCCAAAGCAACAACTTTCAGTTACAAATGGACAAAACCGTTAAAAGCCCCACCATAGAGAGAGTTGAGCAACTTCGGACCATCAATGTTGCTCGGTGTACACTTTTTATTGTTCTTCTATGTCCAATTTTACGAGTATAAGCTTCCGAGATTATTTCGATGCCAAAACAACAACTTTCTATGACAAAAGGACAAAACCGTTAAAAGCTTCTCCATAGAGAGAGTTGAGCAACTTTGGACCATTAAAGTTGCTCGGTGTACACTTTTTATTGTTCTTTTATGTCAAATTTTACAAGTATAAGATTCCGATATTTTTTCGATTCCAAAACACTAACTTTCTATGACAAATGAACAAAACCGTTGAAAGCTCCTCCATATAGAGAGTTGAGCAACTTCGGACCATCGAAGTTGCTCGGTGTACACTTTTTATTAATCTTTTATGTCCAATTTTACGAGTATAAGCTTCCTAGATTATTTTGATGCCAAAACGACAACTTTCTATGACAAATGGACAAAACCGTTAAAATCACGTCCATATAGAGAGTTGAGCAACTTCGGATCATCAAAGTTGCTCCGTCTACACTTTTTATTGTTCTTTTATGTCCGATTTTCCGAGTATAAGTTTTCGTTATTATTTCAATGCCAAAACACCAACTTTCTATGAGAAATGGACAAAACCGTTAAAAGATCCCAAATAGAGAGAGTTCAGCAACTTCGGACCATCAAAGTTGCTCGGTGTACATTTTTTAGTGTTCTTCTATGTCCAATTTTACGAGTATAAGCTTCGTAGATTATTTCAATGCCAAAACACCAATTTCCTATGACAAATGGAAAAAACCGTTAAAAGCTCCCAAATAGAGAGAGTTGAGCAACTTCGGACCATAAAAGTTGCTCGGTGTACACTTTGTATAGTTCTTCTATGTCCAATTTTACGAGTATAAGCTTCGTAGATTATTTCGATGCCAAAACAACGATTTTCTATTACAAATGGACAAAACTGTTAAAAGCTCCTCCATAGAGAGAGTTGAGCAACTTCGGACTATCAAAGTTGCTCGATGTACACTTTTTATTGTTCTTCTATGTCAAATTTTACGAGTATAAGATTTTGATATTTTTTCGATGCCAAAACACCAACTTTCTATGACAAATAGACAAAACCGTTTAAAGCTCCTCCATATAGAGAATTGAGCAACTTCGGACCATCAAAGTTGCTCGGTGTACATTTTTTAGTGTTCTTCTATGTCCAATTTTAGGAGTATAAGCTTCGTAGATTATTTCAATGCCAAAACACCAATTTCCTATGACAAATGGAAAAAACCGTTAAAAGCTCCCAAATAGAGAGAGTTGAGCAACTTCGGACCATCAATGTTGCTCGGTGTACACTTTTTATTGTTCTTCTATGTCCAATTTTACGAGTATAAGCATCCGAGATTATTTCGATGCCAAAACAACAACTTTCTATGACAAAAGGACAAAACCGTTAAAAGCTTCTCCATAGAGAGAGTTGAGCAACTTTGGACCATTAAAGTTGCTCGGTGTACACTTTTTATTGTTCTTTTATGTCAAATTTTACAAGTATAAGATTCCGATATTTTTTCGATTCCAAAACACCAACTTTCTATGACAAATGAACAAAACCGTTGAAAGCTCCTCCATATAGAGAGTTGAGCAACTTCGGACCATCGAAGTTGCTCGGTGTACACTTTTTATTAATCTTCTATGTCCAATTTTACGAGTATAAGCTTCCTAGATTATTTTGATGCCAAAACGACAACTTTCTATGACAAATGGACAAAACCGTTAAAAGCTCGTCCATATAGAGAGTTGAGCAACTTCGGATCATCAAAGTTGCTCCGTCTACACTTTTTATTGTTCTTTTATGTCCGATTTTCCGAGTATAAGTTTTCGTTATTATTTCAATGCCAAAACACCAACTTTCTATGAGAAATGGACAAAACCGTTAAAAGATCTCAAATAGAGAGAGTTCAGCAACTTCGGACCATCAAAGTTGCTCGGTGTACATTTTTTAGTGTTCTTCTATGTCCAATTTTACGAGTATAAGCTTCGCAGATTATTTCAATGCCAAAACACCAACTTTCTATGACAAATGGACAAAACCGTTAAAAGCTCCTCCATAAAGATAATTGAGCAACTTCGGACCATCAAAGTTGCTCGGTGTACACTTTTTAGTGTTCTTCTATGTCCAATTTTACGAGTATAAGCTTCGTAGATTATTTAGATGGCAAAACACCAACTTTCTATGACAAATGAACAAAACCGTTAAAAGCTCCTCCATATAGAGAGTTGAGCAACTTCGGACCATCAATGTTGCTCGGTGTACACTTTTTATTGTTCTTCTATGTCCAATTTTACGAGTATAAGCTTCCGAGATTATTTCGATGCCAAAAAAACAACTTTCTATGACAAATGGACAAAACCGTTAAAAGCTTCTCCATAGAGAGAGTTGAGCAACTTTGGACCATTAAAGTTGCTCGGTATACACTTTTTATTGTTCTTTTATGTCAAATTTTATGAGTATAAGATTCCGATATTTTTTCGATTCCAAAACACCAACTTTCTATGACAAATGGACAAAACCGTTAAAAGCTCCTCCATATAGAGAGTTGAGCAACTTCGGACCATCAAAGTTGCTCAATGTACACTTTTTATTAATCTTCTATGTCCAATGTTACGAGTATAAACTTCGTAGATTATTTCGATGCCAAAACAACAACTTTCTGTTACAAATGGACAAAACTGTTAAAAGCTCCACCATAGAGAGAGTTGAGCAACTTTGTACCATCAAAGTTTCTCGGTGTACACTCTTTATTGTTCTTTTATGTCAAATTTTATGAGTATAAGATTCCAATACTTTTTCGATTCCAAAACACCAACTTTCTATGACAAATATACAAAACCGTTGAAAGCTCCTCCATATAGAGAGTTGAGCAACTTCGGATCATCGAAGTTGCTCGGTGTACACTTTTTATTAATCTTCTTATGTCCAATGTTACGAGTATAAACTTCATAGATTATTTCGATGCCAAAACAACAACTTTCAGTTACAAATGGACAAAACCGTTAAAAGCTCCACCATAGAGAGATTTGAGCAACTTCGGACCATCAATGTTGCTCGGTGTACACTTTTTATTGTTCTTCTATGTCCAATTTTACGAGTATAAGCTTCCGAGATTATTTCGATGCCAAAAAAACAACTTTCTATGACAAATGGACAAAACCGTTAAAAGCTTCTCCATAGAGTGAGTTGAGCAACTTTGGACCATTAAAGTTGCTCGGTATACACTTTTTATTGTTCTTTTATGTCAAATTTTACGAGTATAAGATTCCGATATTTTTTCGATTCCAAAACACCAACTTTCTATGACAAATGGACAAAACCGTCGAAAGCTCCTCCATATAGAGAGTTGAGCAACCTCGGACCATCGAAGTTGCTCGGTGTACACTTTTTATTAATCTTCTATGTCCAATTTTACGAGTATAAGCTTCCTAGATTATTTTGATGCGAAAACGACAACTTTCTATGACAAATGGACAAAACCATTAAAAGCTCGTCCATATAGAGAGTTGAGCAACTTCAGATCATCAATGTTGCTCCGTCTACACTTTTTATTGTTCTTTTATGTCCGATTTTCCGAGTATAAGTTTTCGTTATTATTTCAATGCCAAAACACCAACTTTCTATGAGAAATGGACAAAACCGTTAAAAGATTCCAAATAGAGAGAGTTCAGCAACTTCGGACCATCAAAGTTGCTCGGTGTACATTTTTTAGTGTTCTTCTATGTCCAATTTTACGAGTATAAGCTTCGTAGATTATTTCAATGCCAAAACACCAATTTCCTATGACAAATGGACAAAACCGTTAAAAGCTCACAAATAGAGAGAGTTGAGCAACTTCGGACCATCAAAGTTGCTCGGTGTACACTTTGTATAGTTCTTCTATGTCCAATTTTACGAGTATAAGCTTCGTAGATTATTTCGATGCCAAAACAACGACTTCCTATTACAAATGGACAAAACTGTTAAAAGCTCCTCCAGAGAGAGAGTTGAGCAACTTCGGACTATCAAAGTTGCTCGATGTACACTTTTTATTGTTCTTCTAGGTCAAATTTTACGAGTGTAAGATTTTGATATTTTTTCGATGTCAAAACACCAACTTTCTATGACAAATGGACAAAACCATTTAAAGCTCCTCCATATAGAGAATTGAGCAACTTCGGACCATCAAAGTTGCTCGGTGTACACTTTTTAGTGTTCTTCTATGTCCAATTTTACGAGTATAAGCTTCGTAGATTATTTAGAAGCCAAAACACCAACTTTCTATGACAAATGAACAAAACTGTTAAAAGCTCCTCCATATAGAGAGTTGAGCAACTTCGGACCATCAAAGTTGCTCGGTGTACACTTTTTATTGTTGTTCTATGTCCAATGTTACGAGTATAAGCTTCGTAGATTATTTCGATGCCAAAACAACAACTTTCTATTACAAATGGACAAAACCGTTAAAAGCTCCTCCACAGAGAGAGTTGAGCAACTTTGGACCATCAAAGTTGCTCGGTGTAGATTTTTTATTGTTCTTTTATGTCAAATTTTACGAGTATAAGATTCCGATATTTTCTCGATTCCAAAACAACAACTTTCTATGACAAATGGACAAAACCGTTGATAGCTCCACCATATAGAGAGTTGAGCAACTTCGGACCATCGAAGTTGCTCGGTGTACACTTTTTATTAATCTTCTATGTCCAATGTTACGAGTATAAACTTCGTAGATTATTTCGATGCCAAAGCAACAACTTTCAGTTACAAATGGACAAAACCGTTAAAAGCCCCACCATAGAGAGAGTTGAGCAACTTCGGACCATCAATGTTGCTCGGTGTACACTTTTTATTGTCCTTCTATGACCAATTTTACGAGTATAAGCTTCCGAGATTATTTCGATGCCAAAACAACAACTTTCTATGACAAAAGGACAAAACCGTTAAAAGCTTCTCCATAGAGAGAGTTGAGCAACTTTGGACCATTAAAGTTGCTCGGTGTACACTTTTTATTGTTCTTTTATGTCAAATTTTACAAGTATAAGATTCCGATATTTTTTCGATTCCAAAACACCAACTTTCTATGACAAATGAACAAAACCGTTGAAAGCTCCTCCATATAGAGAGTTGAGCAACTTCGGACCATCGAAGTTGCTCGGTGTACACTTTTTATTAATCTTTTATGTCCAATTTTACGAGTATAAGCTTCCTAGATTATTTTGATGCCAAAACGACAACTTTCTATGACAAATGGACAAAACCGTTAAAAGCACGTCCATATAGAGAGTTGAGCAACTTCGGATCATCAAAGCTGCTCCGTCTACACTTTTTATTGTTCTTTTATGTCCGATTTTCCGAGTATAAGTTTTCGTTATTATTTCAATGCCAAAACATCAACTTTCTATGAGAAATGGACAAAACCGTTAAAAGATCCCAAATAGAGAGAGTTCAGCAACTTCGGACCATCAAAGTTGCTCGGTGTACATTTTTTAGTGTTCTTCTATGTCCAATTTTACGAGTATAAGCTTCATAGATTATTTCAATGCCAAAACACCAATTTCCTATGACAAATGGAAAAAACCGTTAAAAGCTCCCAAATAGAGAGAGTTGAGCAACTTCGGACCATAAAAGTTGCTCGGTGTACACTTTGTATAGTTCTTCTATGTCCAATTTTACGAGTATAAGCTTCGTAGATTATTTCGATGCCAAAACAACGATTTTCTATTACAAATGGACAAAACTGTTAAAAGCTCCTCCATAGAGAGAGTTGAGCAACTTCGGACTATCAAAGTTGCTCGATGTACACTTTTTATTGTTCTTCTATGTCAAATTTTACGAGTATAAGATTTTGATATTTTTTCGATGCCAAAACACCAACTTTCTATGACAAATGGACAAAACCGTTTAAAGCTCCTCCATATAGAGAATTGAGCAACTTCGGACCATCAAAGTTGCTCGGTGTACACTTTTTAGTGTTCTTCTATGTCCAATTTTACGAGTATAAGCTTCGTAGATTATTTAGATGCCAAAACACCAACTTTCTATGACAAATGAACAAAACTGTTAAAAGCTCCTCCATATAGAGAGTTAAGCAACTTCGGACCATCAAAGTTGCTCGGTGTACACTTTTTATTGTTGTTCTATGTCCAATGTTACGAGTATAAGCTTCGTAGATTATTTCGATGCCAAAACAACAACTTTCTATTAGAAATGGACAAAACCGTTAAAAGCTCCTCCACAGAGAGAGTTGAGCAACTTTGGACCATCAAAGTTGCTCGGTGTACACTTTTTATTGTTCTTTTATGTCCAATGTTACGAGTATAAGCTTCGTAGATTATTTCGATGCCAAAACAACAACTTTCTATTACAAATGGACAAAACCGTTAAAAGCTCCTCCACAGAGAGAGTTGAGCAACTTTGGACCATCAAAGTTGCTCGGTGTACACTTTTTATTGTTCTTTTATGTCAAATTTTACGAGTATAAGATTCCGATATTTTCTCGATTCCAAAACAACAACTTTCTATGACAAATGGACAAAACCGTTGAAAGCTCCTCCATATAGAGAGTTGAGCAACTTCGGACCATCGATGTTGCTCGGTGTACACTTTTTATTAATCTTCTATGTCCAATGTTACGAGTATAAACTTCGTAGATTATTTCGATGCCAAAACAACAACTTTCAGTTACAAATGGACAAAACCGTTAAAAGCTCCACCATAGAGAGAGTTGAGCAACTTCGGACCATCAATGTTGCTCGGTGTACACTTTTTATTGTTCTTCTATGTCCAATTTTACGAGTATAAGCTTCCGAGATTATTTTGATGCCAAAACAACAACTTTCTATGACAAAAGGACAAAACTGTTAAAAGCTCCTCCATATAGAGAGTTAAGCAACTTCGGACCATCAAAGTTGCTCGGTGTACACTTTTTATTGTTGTTCTATGTCCAATGTTACGAGTATAACCTTCGTAGATTATTTCGATGCCAAAACAACAACTTTCTATTACAAATGAAAAAAACCGTTAAAAGCTCCTCCACAGAGAGAGTTGAGCAACTTTGGACCATCAAAGTTGCTCGGTGTACACTTTTTATTGTTCTTTTATGTCCAATGTTACGAGTATAAGCTTCGTAGATTATTTCGATGCCAAAACAACTTTCTATTACAAATGGACAAAACCGTTAAAAGCTCCTCCACAGAGAGAGTTGAGCAACTTTGGACCATCAAAGTTGCTCGGTGTACAGTTTTTATTGTTCTTTTATGTCAAATTTTACGAGTATAAGATTCCGATATTTTCTCGATTCCAAAACAACAACTTTCTATGACAAATGGACAAAACCGTTGAAAGCTCCTCCATATAGAGAGTTGAGCAACTTCGGACCATCGAAGTTGCTCGGTGTACACTTTTTATTAATCTTCTATGTCCAATGTTACGAGTATAAACTTCGTAGATTATTTCGATGCCAAAACAATAACTTTCAGTTACAAATGGATAAAACCGTTAAAAGCTCCACCATAGAGAGAGTTGAGCAACTTCGGACCATCAATGTTGCTCGGTGTACACTTTTTATTGTTCTTCTATGTCCAATTTTACGAGTATAAGCTTCCGAGATTATTTCGATGCCAAAACACCAACTTTCTATGACAAATGAACAAAACCGTTGAAAGCTCCTCCATATAGAGAGTTGAGCAACTTCGGACCATCGAAGTTGCTCGGTGTACACTTTTTATTAATCTTTTATGTCCAATTTTACGAGTATAAGCTTCCTAGATTATTTTGATGCCAAAACGACAACATTCTATGACAAATGGACAAAACCGTTAAAAGCTCGTCCATATAGAGAGTTGAGCAACTTCGGATCATCAAAGTTGCTCCGTCTACACTTTTTATTATTCTTTTATGTCCGATTTTCCGAGTATAAGTTTTCGTTATTATTTCAATGCCAAAACACCAACTTTCTATGAGAAATGGACAAAACCGTTAAAAGATCCCAAATAGAGAGAGTTCAGCAACTTCAGACCATCAAAGTTGCTCGGTGTACTTTTTTTAGTGTTCTTCTATGTCCAATTTTACGAGTATAAGCTTCGTAGATTATTTCAATGCCAAAACACCAACTTTCTATGACAAATGGACAAAACCGTTAAAATCTCCCCCATAAAGAGAATTGAGCAACTTCGGACCATCAAGGTTGCTCGGTGTACACTTTTTAGTGTTCTGCTATGTCCAATTTTACGAGTATAAGCTTCGTAGATTATTTAGATGGCAAAACACCAACTTTCTATGACAAATGAACAAAACCGTTAAAAGCTCCTCCATATAGAGAGTTGAGCAACTTCGGACCATCAATGTTGCTCGGTGTACACTTTTTATTGTTCTTCTATGTCCAATTTTACGAGTATAAGCTTCCGAGATTATTTCGATGCCAAAACAACAACTTTCTATGACAAATGGACAAAACCGTTAAAAGCTTCTCCATAGAGAGAGTTGAGCAACTTTGGACCATTAATGTTGCTCGGTATACACTTTTTATTGTTATTTTATGTCAAATTTTATGAGTATAAGATTCCGATATTTTTTCGATTCCAAAACACCAACTTTCTATGACAAATGGACAAAACCGTTAAAAGCTCCTCTATATAGAGAGTTGAGCAACTTCGGACCATCAAAGTTGCTCAATGTACACTTTTCATTAATCTTCTATGTCCAATGTTACGAGTATAAACTTCGTAGATTATTTCGATGTCAAAACAACAACTTTCTGTTACAAATGGACAAAACTGTTAAAAGCTCCACCATAGAGAGAGTTGAGCAACTTTGTACCATCAAAGTTTCTCGGTGTACACTCTTTATTGTTCTTTTATGTCAAATTTTACGAGTATAAGATTCCAATATTTTTTCGATTCCAAAACACCAACTTTCTATGACAAATGGACAAAACCGTTGAAAGCTCCTCCATATAGAGAGTTGAGCAACTTCGGATCATCGAAGTTGCTCGGTGTACACTTTTTATTAATCTTCTTATGTCCAATGTTACGAGTATAAACTTCATAGATTATTTCGATGCCAAAACAACAACTTTCAGTTACAAATGGACAAAACCGTTAAAAGCTCCACCATAGAGAGATTTGAGCAACTTCGGACCATCAATGTTGCTCGGTGTGCACTTTTTTTTGTTCTTCTATGTCCAATTTTACGAGTATAAGCTTCCGAGATTATTTCGATGCCAAAACAACAACTTTCTATGACAAATGGACAAAACCGTTAAAAGCTTCTCCATAGAGAGAGTTGAGCAACTTTGGACCATTAAAGTTTCTCGGTATACACTTTTTATTGTTCTTTTATGTCAAATTTTACGAGTATAAGATTCCGATATTTTTTCGATTCCAAAACACCAACTTTCTATGACAAATGGACAAAACCGTTGAAAGCTCCTTCATATAGAGAGTTGAGCAACTTTCGACCATCGAAGTTGCTCGGTGTACACTTTTTATTAATCTTCTATGTCAAATTTTACGAGTATAAGCTTCCTAGATTATTTTGATGCCAAAACGACAACTTTCTATGACAAATGGACAAAACCGTTAAAAGCTCGTCCATATAGAGAGTTGAGCAATTTCGGATCATCAATGTTGCTCCGTCTACACTTTTTATTGTTCTTTTATGTCCGATTTTCCGAGTATAAGTTTTCGTTATTATTTCAATGCCAAAACACCAACTTTCTATGAGAAATGGACAAAACCGTTAAAAGATCCCAAATAGAGAGAGTTCAGCAACTTCGGACAATCAAAGTTGCTCGGTGTACATTTTTTAGTGTTCTTCTATGTCCAATTTTACGAGTATTAGCTTCGTAGATTATTTCAATGCCAAAACACCAACTTCCTATGACAAATGGACAAAACCGTTAAAAGCTCCCAAATAGAGAGAGTTGAGCAACTTCGGACCATCAAAGTTGCTCGGTGTACACTTTGTATAGTTCTTCCATGTCCAATTTTACGAGTATAAGCTTCGTAGATTATTTCGATGCTAAAACAACGACTTTCTATTACAAATGGACAAAACCGTTAAAAACTCCTCCATAGAGAGAGTTGAGCAACTTCGGACTATCAAACTTGCTCGGTGTACACTTTTTATTGTTCTTCTATGTGAAATTTTACGAGTATAAGATTCTGATATTTTTTCGATGCCAAAACACGAACTTTCAATGACAAATGGACAAAACCGTTAAAAGCTCCACCATAGAGAGAGTTGAGCAACTTCGGACCATCAATGTTGCTCGGTGTACACTTTTTATTGTTCTTCTATGTCCAATTTTACGAGTATAAGCTTCCGAGATTATTTTGATGCCAAAACAACAACTTTCTATGACAAAAGGACAAAACTGTTAAAAGCTCCTCCATATAGAGAGTTAAGCAACTTCGGACCATCAAAGTTGCTCGGTGTACACTTTTTATTGTTGTTCTATGTCCAATGTTACGAGTATAACCTTCGTAGATTATTTCGATGCCAAAACAACAACTTTCTATTACAAATGAAAAAAACCGTTAAAAGCTCCTCCACAGAGAGAGTTGAGCAACTTTGGACCATCAAAGTTGCTCGGTGTACACTTTTTATTGTTCTTTTATGTCCAATGTTACGAGTATAAGCTTCGTAGATTATTTCGATGCCAAAACAACTTTCTATTACAAATGGACAAAACCGTTAAAAGCTCCTCCACAGAGAGAGTTGAGCAACTTTGGACCATCAAAGTTGCTCGGTGTACAGTTTTTATTGTTCTTTTATGTCAAATTTTACGAGTATAAGATTCCGATATTTTCTCGATTCCAAAACAACAACTTTCTATGACAAATGGACAAAACCGTTGAAAGCTCCTCCATATAGAGAGTTGAGCAACTTCGGACCATCGAAGTTGCTCGGTGTACACTTTTTATTAATCTTCTATGTCCAATGTTACGAGTATAAACTTCGTAGATTATTTCGATGCCAAAACAATAACTTTCAGTTACAAATGGATAAAACCGTTAAAAGCTCCACCATAGAGAGAGTTGAGCAACTTCGGACCATCAATGTTGCTCGGTGTACACTTTTTATTGTTCTTCTATGTCCAATTTTACGAGTATAAGCTTCCGAGATTATTTCGATGCCAAAACACCAACTTTCTATGACAAATGAACAAAACCGTTGAAAGCTCCTCCATATAGAGAGTTGAGCAACTTCGGACCATCGAAGTTGCTCGGTGTACACTTTTTATTAATCTTTTATGTCCAATTTTACGAGTATAAGCTTCCTAGATTATTTTGATGCCAAAACGACAACATTCTATGACAAATGGACAAAACCGTTAAAAGCTCGTCCATATAGAGAGTTGAGCAACTTCGGATCATCAAAGTTGCTCCGTCTACACTTTTTATTATTCTTTTATGTCCGATTTTCCGAGTATAAGTTTTCGTTATTATTTCAATGCCAAAACACCAACTTTCTATGAGAAATGGACAAAACCGTTAAAAGATCCCAAATAGAGAGAGTTCAGCAACTTCAGACCATCAAAGTTGCTCGGTGTACTTTTTTTAGTGTTCTTCTATGTCCAATTTTACGAGTATAAGCTTCGTAGATTATTTCAATGCCAAAACACCAACTTTCTATGACAAATGGACAAAACCGTTAAAATCTCCCCCATAAAGAGAATTGAGCAACTTCGGACCATCAAGGTTGCTCGGTGTACACTTTTTAGTGTTCTGCTATGTCCAATTTTACGAGTATAAGCTTCGTAGATTATTTAGATGGCAAAACACCAACTTTCTATGACAAATGAACAAAACCGTTAAAAGCTCCTCCATATAGAGAGTTGAGCAACTTCGGACCATCAATGTTGCTCGGTGTACACTTTTTATTGTTCTTCTATGTCCAATTTTACGAGTATAAGCTTCCGAGATTATTTCGATGCCAAAACAACAACTTTCTATGACAAATGGACAAAACCGTTAAAAGCTTCTCCATAGAGAGAGTTGAGCAACTTTGGACCATTAATGTTGCTCGGTATACACTTTTTATTGTTATTTTATGTCAAATTTTATGAGTATAAGATTCCGATATTTTTTCGATTCCAAAACACCAACTTTCTATGACAAATGGACAAAACCGTTAAAAGCTCCTCTATATAGAGAGTTGAGCAACTTCGGACCATCAAAGTTGCTCAATGTACACTTTTCATTAATCTTCTATGTCCAATGTTACGAGTATAAACTTCGTAGATTATTTCGATGTCAAAACAACAACTTTCTGTTACAAATGGACAAAACTGTTAAAAGCTCCACCATAGAGAGAGTTGAGCAACTTTGTACCATCAAAGTTTCTCGGTGTACACTCTTTATTGTTCTTTTATGTCAAATTTTACGAGTATAAGATTCCAATATTTTTTCGATTCCAAAACACCAACTTTCTATGACAAATGGACAAAACCGTTGAAAGCTCCTCCATATAGAGAGTTGAGCAACTTCGGATCATCGAAGTTGCTCGGTGTACACTTTTTATTAATCTTCTTATGTCCAATGTTACGAGTATAAACTTCATAGATTATTTCGATGCCAAAACAACAACTTTCAGTTACAAATGGACAAAACCGTTAAAAGCTCCACCATAGAGAGATTTGAGCAACTTCGGACCATCAATGTTGCTCGGTGTGCACTTTTTTTTGTTCTTCTATGTCCAATTTTACGAGTATAAGCTTCCGAGATTATTTCGATGCCAAAACAACAACTTTCTATGACAAATGGACAAAACCGTTAAAAGCTTCTCCATAGAGAGAGTTGAGCAACTTTGGACCATTAAAGTTTCTCGGTATACACTTTTTATTGTTCTTTTATGTCAAATTTTACGAGTATAAGATTCCGATATTTTTTCGATTCCAAAACACCAACTTTCTATGACAAATGGACAAAACCGTTGAAAGCTCCTTCATATAGAGAGTTGAGCAACTTTCGACCATCGAAGTTGCTCGGTGTACACTTTTTATTAATCTTCTATGTCAAATTTTACGAGTATAAGCTTCCTAGATTATTTTGATGCCAAAACGACAACTTTCTATGACAAATGGACAAAACCGTTAAAAGCTCGTCCATATAGAGAGTTGAGCAATTTCGGATCATCAATGTTGCTCCGTCTACACTTTTTATTGTTCTTTTATGTCCGATTTTCCGAGTATAAGTTTTCGTTATTATTTCAATGCCAAAACACCAACTTTCTATGAGAAATGGACAAAACCGTTAAAAGATCCCAAATAGAGAGAGTTCAGCAACTTCGGACAATCAAAGTTGCTCGGTGTACATTTTTTAGTGTTCTTCTATGTCCAATTTTACGAGTATTAGCTTCGTAGATTATTTCAATGCCAAAACACCAACTTCCTATGACAAATGGACAAAACCGTTAAAAGCTCCCAAATAGAGAGAGTTGAGCAACTTCGGACCATCAAAGTTGCTCGGTGTACACTTTGTATAGTTCTTCCATGTCCAATTTTACGAGTATAAGCTTCGTAGATTATTTCGATGCTAAAACAACGACTTTCTATTACAAATGGACAAAACCGTTAAAAACTCCTCCATAGAGAGAGTTGAGCAACTTCGGACTATCAAACTTGCTCGGTGTACACTTTTTATTGTTCTTCTATGTGAAATTTTACGAGTATAAGATTCTGATATTTTTTCGATGCCAAAACACGAACTTTCAATGACAAATGGACAAAACCGTTAAAAGCTCCTCCATATAGAGAGTTGAGCAACTTCGGACCATCAAAGTTGCTCGATGTACACTTTTTAGTGTTCTCCTATGTCCAATTTTACGAGTATAAGCTTCGTAGATTATTTAGATGCCAAAACACCAACTTTCTATGACAAATGAACAAAACCGTTAAAAGCTCCTCCATATAGCGAGTTGAGCAACTTCGGACCATCAAAGTTGCTCGGTGTACACTTTTTATTGTTCTTCTATGTATAATGTTACGAGTATAAGCTTCGTAGATTATTTCGATGCCAAAACAACAACTTTCTATTACAAATGGACAAAACCGTTAAAAGCTCCTCCATAGAGAGAGTTGAGCAACTTTGGACAATCAAAGTTGCTCGGTGTACACTTTTTATTGTTCTTTTATGTCAAATTTTACGAGTATAGGATTCCGATATTTTTTCGATTCCAAAACACCAACTTTCTATGACAAATGGACAAAACCGTTGAAAGCTCCTCCATATAGAGAGTTGAGCAACTTCTTACCATCGAAGTTGCTCGGTGTACACTTTTTATTAATCTTCTATGTCCAATGTTACGAGTATAAACTTCGTAGATTATTTCGATGCCAAAACAACAACTTTCAGTTACAAATGGACAAAACCGTCAAAAGCACCACCATGGAGAGAGTTGAGCAACTTCGGACCATCAATGTTGCTCGGTGTACACTTTTTATTGTTCTTCTATGTCCAATTTTACGAGTTTAAGCTTCCGAGATTATTTCGATGCCAAAACAACAACTTTCTATGACAAAAGGACAAAACCGTTAAAAGCTTCTCCATAGAGAGAGTTGATCAACTTTGGACCATTAAAGTTGCTCGGTGTACACTTTTTATTGTTCTTTTATGTCAAATTTTACAAGTATAAGATTCCGATATTTTTTCGATTCCAAAACACCAACTTTCGATGACAAATGAACAAAACCGTTGAAAGCTCCTCCATATAGAGAGTTGAGCAACTTCGGACCATCGAAGTTGCTCGGTGTACACTTTTTATTAATCTTCTATGTCCAATTTTACGAGTATAAGCTTCCTAGATTATTTTGATGCCAAAACGACAACTTTCTATGACAAATGGACAAAACCGTTAAAAGCTCGTCCATATAGAGAGTTGAGCAACTTCGGATCATCAAAGTTGCTCCGTCTACACTTTTTATTGTTCTTTTATGTCCGATTTTCCGAGTATAAGTTTTCGTTATTATTTCAATGCCAAAACACCAACTTTCTATGAGAAATGGACAAAACCGTTAAAAGATCCCAAATAGAGAGAGTTCAGCAACTTCGGACCATCAAAGTTGCTCGGTGTACATTTTTTAGTGTTCTTCTATATCCAATTTTACGAGTATAAGCTTCGTAGATTATTTCAATGCCAAAACACCAACTTTCTATGACAAATGGACAAAACCGTTAAAAGCTCCCAAATAGAGAGAGTTGAGCAACTTCGGACCATCAAAGTTGCTCGGTGTACACTTTTTATTGTTGTTTTATGTCCAATGTTACGAGTATAAGCTTCGTAGATTATTTCGATGCCAAAACAACAACTTTCTATTACAAATGGACAAAACCGTTAAAAGCTCATCCATAGAGAGAGTTGAGCAACTTTGGACCATCAAAGTTGCTCGGTGTACACTTTTATTGTTCTTTTATGTCAAATTTTACGAGTATAAGATTCCGATATTTTTTCGATTCCAAAACAACAACTTTCTATGACAAATGGACAAAACCGTTAAAAGCTCCTCCATATAGAGAGTTGAGCAACTTCGGACCATCAAAGTTGCTCGGTGTACACTTATTATTGTTCTTCTATGTCCAATTTAACGAGTATAAGCTTTCGTTATTATTTCGATGCCAAAACACCACTTTCTATGATAAATGGACAAAACCGTTAGAAGATCCCTAATAGAGAGAGTTGAGCAACTTTGGACCATCAAAGTTGATCGGTGTACACTTTTTAGTGTTCTTCTATGTCCAATTTTACGAGTATAAGCTTCGTAGATTATTTCGATGCCAAAACACCAACTTTCTATGACAAATGAACAAAACCGTTAAAAGCTCCTCCATATAGAGAGTTGAGCAACTTCGGACCATCAAAGTTGCTCGGTGTACACTTTTGATTGTTCTTCTATGTATAATGTTACGAGTATAAGCTTCGTAGATTATTTCGATGCCAAAACACCAACTTTCTAGTACAAATGGACAAAACCGTTAAAAGCTCCTCTATAGCGAGAGATGAGAAACTTCGGACCATCAAAGTTGCCCGGTGTACGGTTTTTATTATTCTTCTATGTCCAATTCTACGAGTATAAGCTTCCTAGATTATTTCGATGCCAAAACAACAACTTTCTATGACAAATGGACAAAACCGTTGAAAGCTCCTCCATATAGAGAGTTGAGCAACTTTGGACCATCAAAGTTGCTCGGTGTACACTTTTTATTGTTCTTTTATGTCAAATTTTATGAGTATAAGATTCCGATATTTTTTCGATTCCAAAACAACAACTTTCTATGACAAATGGACAAAACCGTGAAAAGCTCCTCCATATAGAGAGTTGAGCAACTTCGGACCATCAAAGTTGCTCAATGTACACTTTTTATTAATCTTCTATGTCCAATGTTACGAGTATAAACTTCGTAGATTATTTCGATGCCAAAACAACAACTTTCTGTTACAAATGGACAAAACCGTTAAAAGCTCCACCATAGAGAGAGTTGAGCAACTTTGGACCATCAAAGTTGCTCGGTGTACACTTTTTATTGTTCTTTTATGTCAAATTTTACGAGTATAAGATTCCGATATTTTTTCGATTTCTAAACACCAACTTTCTATGACAAATGGACAAAACCGTTGAAAGCTCCTCCATATAGAGAGTTGAGCAACTTCGGATCATCGAAGTTGCTCGGTGTACACTTTTTATTAATCTTCTATGTCCAATGTTACGAGTATAAACTTCGTAGATTATTTCGATGTCAAAACAACAACTTTCAGTTACAAATTGACAAAACCGTTAAAAGCTCCACCATAGAGAGATTTGAGCAACTTCGGACCATCAATGTTGCTCGGTGTACACTTTTTATTGTTCTTCTATGTCCAATTTTACTAGTATAAACTTCCGAGATTATTTCGATTCCAAAACAACAACTTTCTATGACAAATGGACAAAACCGTTAAAAGCTTCTCCATAGAGAGAGTTGAGCAACTTTGGACCATTAAAGTTGCTCGGTATACACTTTTTATTGTTCTTTTATGTCAAATTTTACGAGTATAAGATTCCGATATTTTTTCGATTCCAAAACACCAACTTTCTATGACAAATGGACAAAACCGTTGAAAGCTCCTCCATATAGAGAGTTGAGCAACTTCGGACCATCGAAGTTGCTCGGTGTACACTTTTTATTAATCTTCTATGTCCAATTTTACGAGTATAAGCTTCCTAGATTATTTCGATGCCAGAACAACAACTTTCAGTTACAAATTGACAAAACCGTTAAAAGCTCCACCATAGAGAGATTTGAGCAACTTCGGACCATCAAGGTTGCTCGGTGTACACTTTTTATTGTTCTTCTATGTCCAATTTTACTAGTATAAACTTCCGAGATTATTTCGATGCCAAAACAACAACTTTCTATGACAAATGGACAAAACCGTTAAAAGCTTCTCCATAGAGAGAGTTGAGCAACTTTGGACCATTAAAGTTGCTCGGTATACACTTTTTATCGTTCTTTTATGTCAAATTTTACGAGTATAAGATTCCGATATTTTTTCGATTCCAAAACACCAACTTTCTATGACAAATGGACAAAACCGTTGAAAGCTCCTCCATATAGAGAGTTGAGCAACTTCGGACCATCGAAGTTGCTCGGTGTACACTTTTTATTAATCTTCTATGTCCAATTTTACGAGTATAAGCTTCCTAGATTATTTTGATGCCAAAACGACAACTTTCTATGACAAATGGACAAAACCGTTAGAAGCTCGTCCATATAGAGAGTTGAGCAACTTCGGATCATCAATGTTGCTCCGTCTACACTTTTTATTGTTCTTTTATGTCCGATTTTCCGAGTATAAGTTTTCGTTATTATTTCAATGCCAAAACACCAACTTCCTATGAGAAATGGACAAAACCGTTAAAAGATCCCAAATAGAGAGAGTTCAGCAACTTCGGACCATCAAAGTTGCTCAGTGTACATTTTTTAGTGTTCTTCTATGTCCAATTTTACGAGTATAAGCTTCGTAGATTATTTCAATGCCAAAACACCAACTTCCTATGACAAATGGACAAAACCGTTAAAAGCTCCCAAATAGAGAGAGTTGAGCAACTTCGGACCATCAAAGTTGCTCGGTGTACACTTTGTATAGTTCTTCTATGTCCAATTTTACGAGTATAAGCTTCGTAGATTATTTCGATGCCAAAACAACGACTTTCTATTACAAATGGACAAAACCGTTAAAAGCTCCTCCATAGAGAGAGTTGAGCGACTTCGGACTATCAAAGTTGCTCGGTGTACACTTTTTATTGTTCTTCTATGTCAAATTTTACGGGTATAAGATTCTGATATTTTTTCGATGCCAAAACACCAACTTTCTATGACAAATGGACAAAACCGTTAAAAGCTCCTCCATATAGAGAGTTGAGCAACTTCAGACCATCAAAGTTGCTCGGTGTACACTTGTTAGTGTTCTTCTATGTCCAATTTTACGAGTATAAGCTTCGTAGATTATTTAGATGCCAAAACACCAACTTTCTATGACAAATGAACAAAACCGTTAAAAGCTCCTCCATATAGAGAGTTGAGCAACTTCGGACCATCAAAGTTGATCGGTGTACACTTTTGATTGTTCTTCTATGTACAATGTTACGAGTATAAGCTTCGTAGATTATTTCGATGCCAAAACACCAACTTTCTAGTACAAATGGACAAAACCGTTAAAAGCTCCTCTATAGCGAGAGATGAGAAACTTCGGACCATCAAAGTTGCCCGGTGTACACTTTTTATTAATCTTCTATGTCCAATGTTACGAGTATAAACTTCATAGATTATTTCGATGCCAAAACAACAACTTTCTGTTACAAATGGACAAAACCGTTAAAAGCTCCACCATAGAGAGAGTTGAGCAACTTTGGACCATCAAAGTTGCTCGGTGTACACTTTTTATTGTTCTTTTATGTCAAATTTTACGAGTATAAGATTCCGACATTTTTTCGATTCCAAAACACTAACTTTCTATGACAAATGGACAAAACCGTTGAAAGCTCCTCCATATAGAGAGTTGAGCAACTTCGGATCATCGAAGTTGCTCGGTGTACACTTTTTATTAATCTTCTATGTCCAATGTTACGAGTATAAACTTCGTAGATTATTTCGATGCCAAAAACAACAACTTTCAGTTACAAATTGACAAAACCGTTAAAAGCTCCAACATAGAGAGATTTGAGCAACTTCGGACCATCAATGTTGCTCGGTGTACACTTTTTATTGTTCTTCTATGTCCAATTTTACCAGTATAAACTTCCGAGATTATTTCGATGCCAAAACAACAACTTTCTACGACAAATGGACAAAACCGTTAAAAGCTTCTCCATAGAGAGAGTTGAGCAACTTTGGACCATTAAAGTTGCTCGGTATACACTTTTTATTGTTCTTTTATGTCAAATTTTACGAGTATAAGATTCCGATATTTTTTCGATTCCAAAACACCAACTTTCTATGACAAATGGACAAAACCGTTGAAAGCTCCTCCATATAGAGAGTTGAGCAACTTCGGACCATCGAAGTTGCTCGGTGTACACTTTTTATTAATCTTCTATGTCCAATTTTACGAGTATAAGCTTCCTAGATTATTTTGATGCCAAAACGACAACTTTCTATGACAAATGCACAAAACCGTTAAAAGCTCGTCCATATAGAGAGTTGAGCAACTTCGGATCATCAATGTTGCTCCGTCTACACTTTTTATTGTTCTTTTATGTCCGATTTTCCGAGTATAAGTTTTCGTTATTTTTTCAATGCCAAAACACCAACTTCCTATAAGAAATGGACAAAACCGTTAAAAGATCCCAAATAGAGAGTGTTCAGCAACTTCGGACCATCAAAGTTGCTCGGTGTACATTTTTTAGTGTTCTTCTATGTCCAATTTTACGAGTATAAGCTTCGTAGATTATTTCAATGCCAAAACACCAACTTCCTATGACAAATGGACAAAAACGTTAAAAGCTCCCAAATAGAGAGAGTTGAGCAACTTCGGACCATCAAAGTTGCACGGTGTACACTTTGTATAGTTCTTCTATGTATAATTTTATGAGTATAAGCTTCGTAGATTATTTCGATGCCAAAACAACGACTTTCTATTACAAATGGACAAAACCGTTAAAAGCTCCTCCATAGAGAGAGTTGAGCAACTTCGGACTATCAAAGTTGCTCGGTGTACACTTTTTATTGTTCTTCTATGTCAAATTTTACGAGTATAAGATTCTGATATTTTTTCGATCCCAAAACACCAACTTTCTATGACAAATGGACAAAACCGTTAAAAGCTCCTCCATATAGAGAGTTGAGCAACTTCGGACCATCAAAGTTGCTCGGTGTACACTTTTTAGTGTTCTTCTATGTCCAATTTTACGAGTTAAAGCTTCGTAGATTATTTAGATGCCAAAACACCAACTTTCTATGACAAATGAACAAAACCGTTAAAAGCTCCTTCATATGGAGAGTTGAGCAACTTCGGACCATCAAAGTTGCTCGGTGTACACTTTTTATTGTTCTTCTATGTATAATGTTACGAGTATAAGCTTCGTAGATTATTTCGATGCCAAAACAACAACTTTCTATTACAAATGGACATAACCGTTAAAAGCTCTTCCATAGAGAGAGTTGAGCAACTTTGGACCATCAAAGTTGCTCGGTGTACACTTTTTATTGTTCTTTTATGTCAAATTTTACGAGTATAAGATTCCGATATTTTTTCGATTCCAAAACACCAACTTTCTATGACAAATGGACAAAATCGTTGAAAGCTCCTCCATATAGAGAGTTGAGCAACTTCTTACCATCGAAGTTGCTCGGTGTACACTTTTTATTAATCTTCTATGTCCAATGTTACGAGTATAAACTTCGTAGATTATTTCGATGCCAAAACAACAACTTTCAGTTACAAATGAACAAAACCATTAAAAGCTCCACCATAGAGAGAGTTGAGCAACTTTAGACCATCAATGTTGCTCGGTGTACACTTTTTATTGTTCTTCTATGTCCAATTTTACGAGTATAAGCTTCCGAGATTATTTCGATGCCAAAACAACAACTTTCTATGACAAAAGGACAAAACCGTTAAAAGTTTCTCCATAGAGAGAGTTGAGCAACTTTGGACCATTAAAGTTGCTCAGTGTACACTTTTTATTGTTCTTTTATGTCAAATTTTACAAGTATAAGATTCCGATATTTTTTCGATTCCAAAACACCAACTTTTATGACAAATGAACAAAACCGTTGAAAGCTCCTCCATATAGAGAGTTGAGCAACTTCGGACCATCGAAGTTGCTCGGTGTACACTTTTTATTAATCTTCTATGTCCAATTTTACGAGTATAAGCTTCCTAGATTATTTTGATGCCAAAACGACAACTTTCTATGCCAAATGGACAAAACCGTTAAAAGCTCGTCCATATAGAGAGTTGAGCAACTTCGGATCATCAAAGTTGCTCCGTCTATACTTTTTATTGTTCTTTTATGTCCGATTTTCCGAGTATAAGTTTTCGTTATTATTTCAATGCCAAAACACCAACTTTCTATGAGAAATGGACAAAACCGTTAAAAGATCCCAAATAGAGAGAGTTCAGCAACTTCGGACCATCAAAGTTGCTCGGTGTACATTTTTTAGTGTTCTTCTATGTCCAATTTTACGAGTATAAGCTTCGTAGATTATTTCAATGCCAAAACACCAACTTTCTATGACAAATGGACAAAACCGTTAAAAGCTCCTCCATATAGAGAGTTGAGCAACTTCGGATCATCAAAGTTGCTCGGTGTACACTTTTTAGTGTTCTTCTATGTCCAATTTTACAAGTATAAGCTTCGTAGATTATTTAGATGCCAAAACACCAACTTTCTATGACAAATGAACAAAACCGTTAAAAGCTCGTCCATATAGAGAGTTGAGCAACTTCGGATCATCAAAGTTGCTCCGTCTACACTTTTTATTGTTCTTTTATGTCCGATTTTCCGAGTATAAGTTTTCGTTATTATTTCAATGCCAAAACACCAACTTTCTATGAGAAATGGACAAAACCGTTAAAAGATCCCAAATAAAGAGAGTTCAGCAACTTCGGACCGTCAAAGTTGCTCGGTGTACACTTTTTAGTGTTCTTCTATGTCCAATTTTACGAGTATAAGATTCGTAGATTATTTCAATGCCAAAACACCAACTTTCTATGACAAATGGACAAAACCGTTAAAAGCTCCTCCATATAGAGAGTTGAGCAACTTCGGACCATCAAAGTTACTCGGTGTATACTTTTTATTGTTCTTCTATGTCCAATGTTACGAGTATAAGCTTCGTAGATTATTTCGATGCCAAAACAACAACTTTCTATTACAAATGGACAAAAACCGTGAAAAGCTCCTCTATAGAGAGAGTTGAGCAACTTCGGACCATCAAAGTTGCTCGGTGTACACTTTTTATTTTTCTTCTATGTCCAATGTACGAGTATAAACTTCGTAGATTATTTCGATGCCAAAACAACAACTTTCAGTTACAAATGGACAAAACCGTTAAAAGCTCCACCATAGATAGAGTTGAGCAACTTCGGACCATCGAAGTTGCTCGGTGTACATTTTTTAGTGTTCTTCTATGTCCAATTTTACGACTATAAGCTCCGTAGATTATTTCAATGCCAAAACACCAACTTTCTATGACAAATGGACAAAACAGTTAAAAGCTCCCAAATAGAGAGAAATGAGCAACTTCAGACCATCAAAGTTGCTCGGTGTACACTTTGTATAGTTCTTCTATGTCCAATTTTACGAGTATAAGCTTCGTAGATTATTTCGATGCGAAAACAACGACTTTCTATTACAAATGGACAAAACCGTTAAAAGTTCCTCCATAGAGAGAGTTGAGCAACTTCGGACTATCAAAGTTGCTCGGTGTACACTTTTTATTGTTCTTTTATGTCAAATTTTTCGAGTATAAGATTCTGATATTTTTTCGATGCCAAAACATCAACTTTCTATGACAAATGGACAAAACCGTTAAAAGCTCCTCCATATAGAGAGTTGAGCAACTTCGGACCATCAAAGTTGCTCGGTGTACACTTTTTAGTGTTCTTCTATGTCCAATTTTACGAGTATAAGCTTCGTAGATTATTTAGATGCCAAAACACCAACTTTCTATGACAAATGAACAAAACCTTTAAAAGCTCCTCCATATAGAGAGTTGGGCAACTTCGGACCATCAAAGTTGCTCGGTGTACACTTTTTATTGTTCTTCTATGTATAATGTTACGAGTATAAACTTCACAGATTATTTCGATGCCAAAAGATCAACTTTCAGTTACAAATGGACAAAACCGTTAAAAGCTCCACCATAGAGAGAGTTGATCAACTTCGGACTATCAAAGTTGCTCGGTGTACACTTTTTATTGTTCTTTTATGCCAAATATTACGAGTATAAGATTCTGATATTTTTTCGATGCCAAAACCCCAACTTTCTATGACAAATGGACAAAACCGTTAAAAGCTCCTCCATATAGAGAGTTGAGCAACTTTGGACCATCAAAGTTGCTCGGTGTACACTTTTTATTGTTGTTCTATGTCCAATTTAACGAGCATAAGCTTTCGTTATTATTTCGATGCCAAAACACAACTTTCTATGATAAATGGACAAAACCGTTAAAAGATCCCAAATAGAGAGAGTTGAGCAACTTCGAACCATCAAAGTTGCTCGGTGTACACTTTTTAGTGTTCTTCTATGTCCAACTTTACGAGTATAAGCTTCGTAGATTATTTCGATGCCAAAACACCAACTTTCTATGACAAATGAACAAAACCGTTAAAAGCTCCTCCATAGAGAGAGTTGAGCAACTTTAGACCATCAAAGTTGCTCGGTGTAGGCTTTTTATTGTTCTTTTATGTCAAATTTTACGAGTATAAGATTCCGATATTTTTTCGATTCCAAAACACCAACTTTCTATGACAAATGGACAAAACCGTTAAAAGCTCCTCCATAAAGAGAGTTGAGCAACTTCGGACTATCAAAGTTGCTCGGTGTACACTTTTTATTGTTGTTCTATGTCCAATGTTACGAGTATAAGCTTCGTAGATTATTTCGATGCCAAAACAACAACTTTCTATTACTAATGGACAAAACCGTTTAAAGCTCTACCATAGAGAGAGTTGAGCAACTTTGGACCATCAAAGTTGCTCGGTGTAGATTTTTTATTTTTCTTTTATGTCAAATTTTTCGAGTATAAGATTCCGATATTTTTTCGATTACAAAACACCAACTTTTTATGACAAATGGACAAAACCGTTAAAAGTTTCTCCATATAGAGAGTTGAGCAACTTCGGACCATCAAAGTTGCTCGGTGTACACTTTTTAGTGTTCTTCTATGTCCAATTTTACGAGTATAAGCTTCGTAGATTATTTCAATGCCAAAACACCAACTTTCTATGACAAATGGACAAAACCGTTAAAAGCTCCTCCATATAGAGAGTTGAGCAACT
The DNA here is from genome assembly GCA_963580455.1 of Euonymus europaeus. NCBI lineage: Eukaryota > Viridiplantae > Streptophyta > Magnoliopsida > Celastrales > Celastraceae > Euonymus > Euonymus europaeus. The sequence goes on from OY756965.1 coordinate 8,680,090, forward strand.
TCGGACCATCAAAGTTACTCGGTGTATACTTTTTATTGTTCTTCTATGTCCAATGTTACGAGTATAAGCTTCGTAGATTATTTCGATGCCAAAACAACAACTTTCTATTACAAATGGACAAAAACCATGAAAAGCTCCTCTATAGAGAGAGTTGAGCAACTTCGGACCATCAAAGTTGCTCGGTGTACACTTTTTATTTTTCTTCTATGTCCAATGTTACGAGTATAAACTTCGTAGATTATTTCGATGCCAAAACAACAACTTTCAGTTACAAATGGACAAAACCGTTAAAAGCTCCACCATAGAGAGAGTTGAGCAACTTCGGACCATCAAAGTTGCTCGGTGTACATTTTTTAGTGTTCTTCTATGTCCAATTTTACGACTATAAGCTCCTTAGATTATTTCAATGCCAAAACACCAATTTTCTATGACAAATGGACAAAACCGTTAAAAGCTCCTCCATATAGAGAGTTGAGCAACTTCGGACCATCAAAGTTGCTCGGTGTACACTTTTTAGTGTTCTTCTATGTCCAATTTTACGAGTATAAGCTTCGTAGATTATTTAGATGCCAAAACACCAACTTTCTATGACAAATGAACAAAACCTTTAAAAGCTCCTCCATATAGAGAGTTGGGCAACTTCGGACCATCAAAGTTGCTCGGTGTACACTTTTTATTGTTCTTCTATGTATAATGTTACGAGTATAAACTTCACAGATTATTTCGATGCCAAAAGATCAACTTTCAGTTACAAATGGACAAAACCGTTAAAAGCTCCACCATAGAGAGAGTTGATCAACTTCGGACTATCAAAGTTGCTCGGTGTACACTTTTTATTGTTCTTTTATGCCAAATATTACGAGTATAAGATTCTGATATTTTTTCGATGCCAAAACCCCAACTTTCTATGACAAATGGACAAAACCGTTAAAAGCTCCTCCATATAGAGAGTTGAGCAACTTTGGACCATCAAAGTTGCTCGGTGTACACTTTTTATTGTTGTTCTATGTCCAATTTAACGAGCATAAGCTTTCGTTATTATTTCGATGCCAAAACACAACTTTCTATGATAAATGGACAAAACCGTTAAAAGATCCCAAATAGAGAGAGTTGAGCAACTTCGAACCATCAAAGTTGCTCGGTGTACACTTTTTAGTGTTCTTCTATGTCCAACTTTACGAGTATAAGCTTCGTAGATTATTTCGATGCCAAAACACCAACTTTCTATGACAAATGAACAAAACCGTTAAAAGCTCCTCCATAGAGAGAGTTGAGCAACTTTAGACCATCAAAGTTGCTCGGTGTAGGCTTTTTATTGTTCTTTTATGTCAAATTTTACGAGTATAAGATTCCGATATTTTTTCGATTCCAAAACACCAACTTTCTATGACAAATGGACAAAACCGTTAAAAGCTCCTCCATAAAGAGAGTTGAGCAACTTCGGACTATCAAAGTTGCTCGGTGTACACTTTTTATTGTTGTTCTATGTCCAATGTTACGAGTATAAGCTTCGTAGATTATTTCGATGCCAAAACAACAACTTTCTATTACTAATGGACAAAACCGTTTAAAGCTCTACCATAGAGAGAGTTGAGCAACTTTGGACCATCAAAGTTGCTCGGTGTAGATTTTTTATTTTTCTTTTATGTCAAATTTTTCGAGTATAAGATTCCGATATTTTTTCGATTACAAAACACCAACTTTTTATGACAAATGGACAAAACCGTTAAAAGTTTCTCCATATAGAGAGTTGAGCAACTTCGGACCATCAAAGTTGCTCGGTGTACACTTTTTAGTGTTCTTCTATGTCCAATTTTACGAGTATAAGCTTCGTAGATTATTTCAATGCCAAAACACCAACTTTCTATGACAAATGGACAAAACCGTTAAAAGCTCCTCCATATAGAGAGTTGAGCAACTTCGGACCATCAAAGTTACTCGGTGTATACTTTTTATTGTTCTTCTATGTCCAATGTTACGAGTATAAGCTTCGTAGATTATTTCGATGCCAAAACAACAACTTTCTATTACAAATGGACAAAAACCATGAAAAGCTCCTCTATAGAGAGAGTTGAGCAACTTCGGACCATCAAAGTTGCTCGGTGTACACTTTTTATTTTTCTTCTATGTCCAATGTTACGAGTATAAACTTCGTAGATTATTTCGATGCCAAAACAACAACTTTCAGTTACAAATGGACAAAACCGTTAAAAGCTCCCAAATAGAGAGAGTTGAGCAACTTCGGACCATCAAAGTTGCTCGGTGTACATTTTTTAGTGTTCTTCTATGTCCAATTTTACGACTATAAGCTCCTTAGATTATTTCAATGCCAAAACACCAATTTTCTATGACAAATGGACAAAACCGTTAAAAGCTCCTCCATATAGAGAGTTGAGCAACTTCGGACCATCAAAGTTGCTCGGTGTACACTTTTTAGTGTTCTTCTATGTCCAATTTTACGAGTATAAGCTTCGTAGATTATTTAGATGCCAAAACACCAACTTTCTATGACAAATGAACAAAACCTTTAAAAGCTCCTCCATATAGAGAGTTGGGCAACTTCGGACCATCAAAGTTGCTCGGTGTACACTTTTTATTGTTCTTCTATGTATAATGTTACGAGTATAAACTTCACAGATTATTTCGATGCCAAAAGATCAACTTTCAGTTACAAATGGACAAAACCGTTAAAAGCTCCACCATAGAGAGAGTTGATCAACTTCGGACTATCAAAGTTGCTCGGTGTACACTTTTTATTGTTCTTTTATGCCAAATATTACGAGTATAAGATTCTGATATTTTTTCGATGCCAAAACCCCAACTTTCTATGACAAATGGACAAAACCGTTAAAAGCTCCTCCATATAGAGAGTTGAGCAACTTTGGACCATCAAAGTTGCTCGGTGTACACTTTTTATTGTTGTTCTATGTCCAATTTAACGAGCATAAGCTTTCGTTATTATTTCGATGCCAAAACACAACTTTCTATGATAAATGGACAAAACCGTTAAAAGATCCCAAATAGAGAGAGTTGAGCAACTTCGAACCATCAAAGTTGCTCGGTGTACACTTTTTAGTGTTCTTCTATGTCCAACTTTACGAGTATAAGCTTCGTAGATTATTTCGATGCCAAAACACCAACTTTCTATGACAAATGAACAAAACCGTTAAAAGCTCCTCCATAGAGAGAGTTGAGCAACTTTAGACCATCAAAGTTGCTCGGTGTAGGCTTTTTATTGTTCTTTTATGTCAAATTTTACGAGTATAAGATTCCGATATTTTTTCGATTCCAAAACACCAACTTTCTATGACAAATGGACAAAACCGTTAAAAGCTCCTCCATAAAGAGAGTTGAGCAACTTCGGACTATCAAAGTTGCTCGGTGTACACTTTTTATTGTTGTTCTATGTCCAATGTTACGAGTATAAGCTTCGTAGATTATTTCGATGCCAAAACAACAACTTTCTATTACTAATGGACAAAACCGTTTAAAGCTCTACCATAGAGAGAGTTGAGCAACTTTGGACCATCAAAGTTGCTCGGTGTAGATTTTTTATTTTTCTTTTATGTCAAATTTTTCGAGTATAAGATTCCGATATTTTTTCGATTACAAAACACCAACTTTTTATGACAAATGGACAAAACCGTTAAAAGTTTCTCCATATAGAGAGTTGAGCAACTTCGGACCATCAAAGTTGCTCGGTGTACACTTTTTAGTGTTCTTCTATGTCCAATTTTACGAGTATAAGCTTCGTAGATTATTTCAATGCCAAAACACCAACTTTCTATGACAAATGGACAAAACCGTTAAAAGCTCCTCCATATAGAGAGTTGAGCAACTTCGGACCATCAAAGTTACTCGGTGTATACTTTTTATTGTTCTTCTATGTCCAATGTTACGAGTATAAGCTTCGTAGATTATTTCGATGCCAAAACAACAACTTTCTATTACAAATGGACAAAAACCATGAAAAGCTCCTCTATAGAGAGAGTTGAGCAACTTCGGACCATCAAAGTTGCTCGGTGTACATTTTTTAGTGTTCTTCTATGTCCAATTTTACGACTATAAGCTCCGTAGATTATTTCAATGCCAAAACACCAATTTTCTATGACAAATGGACAAAACAGTTAAAAGCTCCCAAATAGAGAGAGTTGAGCAACTTCAGACCATCAAAGTTGCTCGGTGTACACTTTGTATAGTTCTTCTATGTCCAATTTTACGAGTATAAGCTTCGTACATTATTTCGATGCCAAAACAACGACTTTCTATTACAAATGGACAAAACCGTTAAAAGTTCCTCCATAGAGAGAGTTGAGCAACTTCGGACTATCAAAGTTGCTCGGTGTACACTTTTTATTGTTCTTTTATATCGAATTTTTCGAGTATAAGATTCTGATATTTTTTCGATGCCAAAACACCAACTTTCTATGATAAATGGACAAAACCGTTAAAAGCTCCTCCATATAGAGAGTTGAGCAACTTCGGACCATCAAAGTTGCTCGGTGTACACTTTTTAGTGTTCTTCTATGTCCAATTTTACGAGTATAAGCTTCGTAGATTATTTAGATGCCAAAACACCAACTTTCTATGACAAATGAACAAAACCTTTAAAAGCTCCTCCATATAGAGAGTTGGGCAACTTCGGACCATCAAAGTTGCTCGGTGTACACTTTTTATTGTTCTTCTATGTATAATGTTACGAGTATAAACTTCACAGATTATTTCGATGCCAAAAGATCAACTTTCAGTTACAAATGGACAAAACCGTTAAAAGCTCCACCATAGAGAGAGTTGATCAACTTCGGACTATCAAAGTTGCTCGGTGTACACTTTTTATTGTTCTTTTATGCCAAATATTACGAGTATAAGATTCTAATATTTTTTCGATGCCAAAACCCCAACTTTCTATGACAAATGGACAAAACCGTTAAAAGCTCCTCCATATAGAGAGTTGAGCAACTTTGGACCATCAAAGTTGCTCGGTGTACACTTTTTATTGTTGTTCTATGTCCAATTTAACGAGCATAAGCTTTCGTTATTATTTCGATGCCAAAACACCACTTTCTATGATAAATGGACAAAACCGTTAAAAGATCCCAAATAGAGAGAGTTGAGCAACTTCGGACCATCAAAGTTGCTCGGTGTACACTTTTTAGTGTTCTTCTATGTCCAACTTTACGAGTATAAGCTTCGTAGATTATTTCGATGCCAAAACACCAACTTTCTATGACAAATGAACAAAACCGTTAAAAGCTCCTCCATAGAGAGAGAGTTGAGCAACTTTAGACCATCAAAGTTGCTCGGTGTAGACTTTTTATTGTTCTTTTATGTCAAATTTTACGAGTATAAGATTCCGATATTTTTTCGATTCCAAAACACCAACTTTCTATGACAAATGGACAAAACCGTTAAAAGCTCCTCCATAAAGAGAGTTGAGCAACTTCGGACTATCAAAGTTGCTCGGTGTACACTTTTTATTGTTGTTCTATGTCCAATGTTACGAGTATAAGCTTCGTAGATTATTTCGATGCCAAAACAACAACTTTCTATTACTAATGGACAAAACCGTTTAAAGCTCTACCATAGAGAGAGTTGAGCAACTTTGGACCATCAAAGTTGCTCGGTGTAGATTTTTTATTTTTCTTTTATGTCAAATTTTTCGAGTATAAGATTCCGATATTTTTTCGATTACAAAACACCAACTTTTTATGACAAATGGACAAAACCGTTAAAAGTTTCTCCATATAGAGAGTTGAGCAACTTCGGACCATCAAAGTTGCTCGGTGTACACTTTTTAGTGTTCTTCTATGTCCAATTTTACGAGTATAAGCTTCGTAGATTATTTCAATGCCAAAACACCAACTTTCTATGACAAATGGACAAAACCGTTAAAAGCTCCTCCATATAGAGAGTTGAGCAACTTCGGACCATCAAAGTTACTCGGTGTATACTTTTTATTGTTCTTCTATGTCCAATGTTACGAGTATAAGCTTCGTAGATTATTTCGATGCCAAAACAACAACTTTCTATTACAAATGGACAAAAACCATGAAAAGCTCCTCTATAGAGAGAGTTGAGCAACTTCGGACCATCAAAGTTGCTCGGTGTACACTTTTTATTTTTCTTCTATGTCCAATGTTACGAGTATAAACTTCGTAGATTATTTCGATGCCAAAACAACAACTTTCAGTTACAAATGGACAAAACCGTTAAAAGCTCCACCATAGAGAGAGTTGAGCAACTTCGGACCATCAAAGTTGCTCGGTGTACATTTTTTAGTGTTCTTCTATGTCCAATTTTACGACTATAAGCTCCGTAGATTATTTCAATGCCAAAACACCAACTTTCTATGACAAATGGACAAAACAGTTAAAAGCTCCCAAATAGAGAGAGTTGAGCAACTTCAGACCATCAAAGTTGCTCGGTGTACACTTTGTATAGTTCTTCTATGTCCAATTTTACGAGTATAAGCTTCGTAGATTATTTCGATGCCAAAACAACGACTTTCTATTACAAATGGACAAAACCGTTAAAAGTTCCTCCATAGAGAGAGTTGAGCAACTTCGGACTATCAAAGTTGCTCGGTGTACACTTTTTATTGTTCTTTTATGTCAAATTTTTCGAGTATAAGATTCTGATATTTTTTCGATGCCAAAACACCAACTTTCTATGACAAATGGACAAAACCGTTAAAAGCTCCTCCATATAGAGAGTTGAGCAACTTCGGACCATCAAAGTTGCTCGGTGTACACTTTTTAGTGTTCTTCTATGTCCAATTTTACGAGTATAAGCTTCGTAGATTATTTAGATGCCAAAACACCAACTTTCTATGACAAATGAACAAAACCGTTAAAAGCTCCTCCATATAGAGAGTTGAGCAACTACGGACCATCAAAGTTGCTCGGTGTATACTTTTTATTGTTCTTCTATGTATAATGTTACGACTATAAACTTCGTAGATTATTTCGATGCCAAAACAACAACTTTCAGTTACAAATGGACAAAACCGTTAAAAGCTCCACCATAGAGAGAGTTGAGCAACTTCGGACTATCAAAGTTGGTCGGTGTACACTTTTTATTGTTCTTTTATGTCAAATATTACGAGTATAAGATTCTGATATTTTTTCGATGCCAAAACACCAACTTTCTATGACAAATGGACAAAACCGTTAAAAGCTCCTCCATATAGAGAGTTGAGCAACTTTGGACCATCAAAGTTGCTCGGTGTACACTTTTTATTGTTGTTCTATGTCCAATTTAACGAATATAAGCTTCCGTGATTATTTCGATGCAAAACACCAACTTTCTATGACAAATGGACAAAACCAATAAAAGCTCCTCCATAGAGAGAGTTGAGCAACTTCAGACCATCAAAGTTGCTCGGTGTACACTTTTTATTGTTGTTCTATGTACAATGTTACGAGTATAAGCTTCGTAGATTATTACGATGCCAAAACAACGACTTTCTATTACAAATGGACAAAACCGTTAAAAGCTCCTCCATAGAGAGAGTTGAGCAACTTTGGACCATCAAAGTTGCTCGGTGTACACTTTTTATTGTTCTTCTATGTATAATGTTACGAGTATAAGCTTTGTAGATTATTTCGATGCCAAAACAATAACTTTCATTTACAAATGGACAAAACCGTTAAAAGCTCCTCCATAGAGAGAGTTGAGCAACTTTGGACCATCAAAGTTGCTCGGTGTACACTTTTTATTGTTCTTTTATGCAAATTTTATGAGTATAAGATTCCGATATTTTTTCGATTCCAAAACACCAACTTTCTATGACAAATGGATAAAACCATTAAAAGCTCCTCCATAAAGAGAGTTGAGCAACTTCGGATCATCGAAGTTGCTCGGTGTACACTTTTTATAATCTTCTATGTCCAATGTTACGAGTATAAACTTCGTAGAATATTTGGATGCCAAAACAACAAAATTCAGTTACAAATGGACAAAACCGTTAAAAGCTCCACCATAGAGAGAGTTGAGCAACTTCGGACCATCAAAGTTGCTCGGTGTAGACTTTTTATTGTTCTTTTATGTCAAATTTTACGAGTATAAGATTCCGATATTTTTTCGATTCCAAAACACCAACTTTCTATGACAAATGGACAAAACCGTTGAAAGCTCCTCCATATAGAGAGTTGAGCAACTTCGGACCATCGAAGTTGCTCGGTGTACACTTTTTATTAATCTTCTATGTCCAATGTTACGAGTATAAACTTCGTAGATTATTTCGATGCCAAAACAACAACTTTCAGTTACAAATGGACAGACCGTTAAAAGCTCCTCCATAGAGAGAGTTGAGCAACTTTGGACCATCAGAGTTGAGCAACTTTGGACCATCAAAGTTGCTCGGTGTAGATTTTTTATTGTTCTTTTATGTCAAATTTTTCGAGTATAAGATTCCGATATTTTCTCGATTCCAAAACACCAACTTTTTATGACAAATGGACAAAACCGTTAAAAGCTCCACCATAGAGAGAGTTGAGCAACTTCGGACCATCAAAGTTGCTCGGTGTAGACTTTTTATTGTTCTTTTATGTCAAATTTTACGAGTATAAGATTCCGATATTTTTTCGATTCCAAAACACCAACTTTCTATGACAAATGGACAAAACCGTTAAAAGCTCCTACATAAAGAGAGTTGAGCAACTTCGGACTATCAAATTTGCTCGGTGTACACTTTTTATTGTTGTTCTATGTCCAATGTTACGAGTATAAGCTTCGTAGATTATTTCGATGCCAAAACAACAACTTTCTATTACCAATGGACAAAACCGTTAAAAGCTCCTCCATAGAGAGAGTTGATCAACTTCGGACTATCAAAGTTGCTCGGTGTACACTTTTTATTGTTCTTTTATGCCAAATATTACGAGTATAAGATTCTGATATTTTTTCGATGCCAAAACCCCAACTTTCTATGACAAATGGACAAAACCGTTAAAAGCTCCACCATAGAGAGAGTTGATCAACTTCGGACTATCAAAGTTGCTCGGTGTACACTTTTTATTGTTCTTTTATGCCAAATATTACGAGTATAAGATTCTGATATTTTTTCGATGCCAAAACCCCAACTTTCTATGACAAATGGACAAAACCGTTAAAAGCTCCTCCATATAGAGAGTTGAGCAACTTCGGACCATCAAAGTTGCTCGGTGTACACTTTTTATTGTTGTTCTATGTCCAATTTAACGAGCATAAGCTTTCGTTATTATTTCGATGCCAAAACACCACTTTCTATGATAAATGGACAAAACCGTTAAAAGATCCCAAATAGAGAGAGTTGAGCAACTTCGGACCATCAAAGTTGCTCGGTGTACACTTTTTAGTGTTCTTCTATGTCCAACTTTACGAGTATAAGCTTCGTAGATTATTTCGATGCCAAAACACCAACTTTCTATGACAAATGAACAAAACCGTTAAAAGCTCCTCCATAGAGAGAGTTGAGCAACTTTAGACCATCAAAGTTGCTCGGTGTAGACTTTTTATTGTTCTTTTATGTCAAATTTTACGAGTATAAGATTCCGATATTTTTTCGATTCCAAAACACCAACTTTCTATGACAAATGGACAAAACCGTTAAAAGCTCCTCCATAAAGAGAGTTGAGCAACTTCGGACTATCAAAGTTGCTCGGTGTACACTTTTTATTGTTGTTCTATGTCCAATGTTACGAGTATAAGCTTCGTAGATTATTTCGATGCCAAAACAACAACTTTCTATTACTAATGGACAAAACCGTTTAAAGCTCTACCATAGAGAGAGTTGAGCAACTTTGGACCATCAAAGTTGCTCGGTGTAGATTTTTTATTTTTCTTTTATGTCAAATTTTTCGAGTATAAGATTCCGATATTTTTTCGATTACAAAACACCAACTTTTTATGACAAATGGACAAAACCGTTAAAAGTTTCTCCATATAGAGAGTTGAGCAACTTCGGACCATCAAAGTTGCTCGGTGTACACTTTTTAGTGTTCTTCTATGTCCAATTTTACGAGTATAAGCTTCGTAGATTATTTCAATGCCAAAACACCAACTTTCTATGACAAATGGACAAAACCGTTAAAAGCTCCTCCATATAGAGAGTTGAGCAACTTCGGACCATCAAAGTTACTCGGTGTATACTTTTTATTGTTCTTCTATGTCCAATGTTACGAGTATAAGCTTCGTAGATTATTTCGATGCCAAAACAACAACTTTCTATTACAAATGGACAAAAACCGTGAAAAGCTCCTCTATAGAGAGAGTTGAGCAACTTCGGACCATCAAAGTTGCTCGGTGTACACTTTTTATTTTTCTTCTATGTATAATGTTACGAGTATAAGCTTTGTAGATTATTTCGATGCCAAAACAATAACTTTCATTTACAAATGGACAAAACCGTCAAAAGCTCCTCCATAGAGAGAGTTGAGCAACTTTGGACCATCAAAGTTGCTCGGTGTACACTTTTTATTGTTCTTTTATGTCAAATATTACGAGTATAAGATTCTGATATTTTTTCGATGCCAAAACACCAACTTTCTATGACAAATGGACAAAACCGTTAAAAGCTCCTCCATATAGAGAGTTGAGCAACTTTGGACCATCAAAGTTGCTCGGTGTACACTTTTTATTGTTGTTCTATGTCCAATTTAACGAATATAAGCTTCCGTGATTATTTCGATGCAAAACACCAACTTTCTATGACAAATGGACAAAACCAATAAAAGCTCCTCCATAGAGAGAGTTGAGCAACTTCAGACCATCAAAGTTGCTCGCTGTACACTTTTTATTGTTGTTCTATGTCCAATGTTACGAGTATAAGCTTCGTAGATTATTACGATGCCAAAACAACGACTTTCTATTACAAATGGACAAAACCGTTAAAAGCTCCTCCATAGAGAGAGTTGAGCAACTTTGGACCATCAAAGTTGCTCGGTGTACACTTTTTATTGTTCTTCTATGTATAATGTTACGAGTATAAGCTTTGTAGATTATTTCGATGCCAAAACAATAACTTTCATTTACAAATGGACAAAACCGTTAAAAGCTCCTCCATAGAGAGAGTTGAGCAACTTTGGACCATCAAAGTTGCTCGGTGTACACTTTTTATTGTTCTTTTATGCAAATTTTATGAGTATAAGATTCCGATATTTTTTCGATTCCAAAACACCAACTTTCTATGACAAATGGATAAAACCATTAAAAACTCCTCCATAAAGAGAGTTGAGCAACTTCGGATCATCGAAGTTGCTCGGTGTACACTTTTTATAATCTTCTATGTCCAATGTTACGAGTATAAACTTCGTAGAATATTTGGATGCCAAAACAACAAATTTCAGTTACAAATGGACAAAACCGTTAAAACCTCCACCATAGAGAGAGTTGAGCAACTTCGGACCATCAAAGTTGCTCGGTGTAGACTTTTTATTGTTCTTTTATGTCAAATTTTACGAGTATAAGATTCCGATATTTTTTCGATTCCAAAACACCAACTTTCTATGACAAATGGACAAAACCGTTGAAAGCTCCTCCATATAGAGAGTTGAGCAACTTCGGACCATCGAAGTTGCTCGGTGTACACTTTTTATTAATCTTCTATGTCCAATGTTACGAGTATAAACTTCGTAGATTATTTCGATGCCAAAACAACAACTTTCAGTTACAAATGGACAGACCGTTAAAAGCTCCTCCATAGAGAGAGTTTAGCAACTTTGGACCATCAAAGTTGCTCGGTGTAGATTTTTTATTGTTCTTTTATTTCAAATTTTTCGAGTATAAGATTCCGATATTTTCTCGATTCCAAAACACCAACTTTTTATGACAAATGGACAAAACCGTTAAAAGCTCCACCATAGAGAGAGTTGAGCAACTTCGGACCATCAAAGTTGCTCGGTGTAGACTTTTTATTGTTCTTTTATGTCAAATTTTACGAGTATAAGATTCCGATATTTTTTCGATTCCAAAACACCAACTTTCTATGACAAATGGACAAAACCGTTAAAAGCTCCTACATAAAGAGAGTTGAGCAACTTCGGACTATCAAATTTGCTCGGTGTACACTTTTTATTGTTGTTCTATGTCCAATGTTACGAGTATAAGCTTCGTAGATTATTTCGATGCCAAAACAACAACTTTCTATTACCAATGGACAAAACCGTTAAAAGCTCCTCCATAGAGAGAGTTGATCAACTTCGGACTATCAAAGTTGCTCGGTGTACACTTTTTATTGTTCTTTTATGCCAAATATTACGAGTATAAGATTCTGATATTTTTTCGATGCCAAAACCCCAACTTTCTATGACAAATGGACAAAACCGTTAAAAGCTCCACCATAGAGAGAGTTGATCAACTTCGGACTATCAAAGTTGCTCGGTGTACACTTTTTATTGTTCTTTTATGCCAAATATTACGAGTATAAGATTCTGATATTTTTTCGATGCCAAAACCCCAACTTTCTATGACAAATGGACAAAACCGTTAAAAGCTCCTCCATATAGAGAGTTGAGCAACTTTGGACCATCAAAGTTGCTCGGTGTACACTTTTTATTGTTGTTCTATGTCCAATTTAACGAGCATAAGCTTTCGTTATTATTTCGATGCCAAAACACCACTTTCTATGATAAATGGACAAAACCGTTAAAAGATCCCAAATAGAGAGAGTTGAGCAACTTCGGACCATCAAAGTTGCTCGGTGTACACTTTTTAGTGTTCTTCTATGTCCAACTTTACGAGTATAAGCTTCGTAGATTATTTCGATGCCAAAACACCAACTTTCTATGACAAATGAACAAAACCGTTAAAAGCTCCTCCATAGAGAGAGTTGAGCAACTTTAGACCATCAAAGTTGCTCGGTGTAGACTTTTTATTGTTCTTTTATGTCAAATTTTACGAGTATAAGATTCCGATATTTTTTCGATTCCAAAACACCAACTTTCTATGACAAATGGACAAAACCGTTAAAAGCTCCTCCATAAAGAGAGTTGAGCAACTTCGGACTATCAAAGTTGCTCGGTGTACACTTTTTATTGTTGTTCTATGTCCAATGTTACGAGTATAAGCTTCGTAGATTATTTCGATGCCAAAACAACAACTTTCTATTACTAATGGACAAAACCGTTTAAAGCTCTACCATAGAGAGAGTTGAGCAACTTTGGACCATCAAAGTTGCTCGGTGTAGATTTTTTATTTTTCTTTTATGTCAAATTTTTCGAGTATAAGATTCCGATATTTTTTCGATTACAAAACACCAACTTTTTATGACAAATGGACAAAACCGTTAAAAGTTTCTCCATATAGAGAGTTGAGCAACTTCGGACCATCAAAGTTGCTCGGTGTACACTTTTTAGTGTTCTTCTATGTCCAATTTTACGAGTATAAGCTTCGTAGATTATTTCAATGCCAAAACACCAACTTTCTATGACAAATGGACAAAACCGTTAAAAGCTCCTCCATATAGAGAGTTGAGCAACTTCGGACCATCAAAGTTACTCGGTGTATACTTTTTATTGTTCTTCTATGTCCAATGTTACGAGTATAAGCTTCGTAGATTATTTCGATGCCAAAACAACAACTTTCTATTACAAATGGACAAAAACCGTGAAAAGCTCCTCTATAGAGAGAGTTGAGCAACTTCGGACCATCAAAGTTGCTCGGTGTACACTTTTTATTTTTCTTCTATGTCCAATGTTACGAGTATAAACTTCGTAGATTATTTCGATGCCAAAACAACAACTTTCAGTTACAAATGGACAAAACCGTTAAAAGCTCCACCATAGAGAGAGTTGAGCAACTTCGGACCATCAAAGTTGCTCGGTGTACATTTTTTAGTGTTCTTCTATGTCCAATTTTACGACTATAAGCTCCGTAGATTATTTCAATGCCAAAACACCAACTTTCTATGACAAATGGACAAAACAGTTAAAAGCTCCCAAATAGAGAGAGTTGAGCAACTTCAGACCATCAAAGTTGCTCGGTGTACACTTTGTATAGTTCTTCTATGTCCAATTTTACGAGTATAAGCTTCGTAGATTATTTCGATGCCAAAACAACGACTTTCTATTACAAATGGACAAAACCGTTAAAAGTTCCTCCATAGAGAGAGTTGAGCAACTTCGGACTATCAAAGTTGCTCGGTGTACACTTTTTATTGTTCTTTTATGTCAAATTTTTCGAGTATAAGATTCTGATATTTTTTCGATGCCAAAACACCAACTTTCTATGACAAATGGACAAAACCGTTAAAAGCTCCTCCATATAGAGAGTTGAGCAACTTCGGACCATCAAAGTTGCTCGGTGTACACTTTTTAGTGTTCTTCTATGTCCAATTTTACGAGTATAAGCTTCGTAGATTATTTAGATGCCAAAACAACAACTTTCTATTACCAATGGACAAAACCGTTAAAAGCTCCTCCATAGAGAGAGTTGATCAACTTCGGACTATCAAAGTTGCTCGGTGTACACTTTTTATTGTTCTTTTATGCCAAATATTACGAGTATAAGATTCTGATATTTTTTCGATGCCAAAACCCCAACTTTCTATGACAAATGGACAAAACCGTTAAAAGCTCCACCATAGAGAGAGTTGATCAACTTCGGACTATCAAAGTTGCTCGGTGTACACTTTTTATTGTTCTTTTATGCCAAATATTACGAGTATAAGATTCTGATATTTTTTCGATGCCAAAACACCAACTTTCTATGACAAATGGACAAAACCGTTAAAAGCTCCTCCATATAGAGAGTTGAGCAACTTTGGACCATCAAAGTTGCTCGGTGTACACTTTTTATTGTTGTTCTATGTCCAATTTAACGAATATAAGCTTCCGTGATTATTTCGATGCAAAACACCAACTTTCTATGACAAATGGACAAAACCAATAAAAGCTCCTCCATAGAGAGAGTTGAGCAACTTCAGACCATCAAAGTTGCTCGGTGTACACTTTTTATTGTTGTTCTATGTCCAATGTTACGAGTATAAGCTTCGTAGATTATTACGATGCCAAAACAACGACTTTCTATTACAAATGGACAAAACCGTTAAAAGCTCCTCCATAGAGAGAGTTGAGCAACTTTGGACCATCAAAGTTGCTCGGTGTACACTTTTTATTGTTCTTCTATGTATAATGTTACGAGTATAAGCTTTGTAGATTATTTCGATGCCAAAACAATAACTTTCATTTACAAATGGACAAAACCGTTAAAAGCTCCTCCATAGAGAGAGTTGAGCAACTTTGGACCATCAAAGTTGCTCGGTGTACACTTTTTATTGTTCTTTTATGCAAATTTTATGAGTATAAGATTCCGATATTTTTTCGATTCCAAAACACCAACTTTCTATGACAAATGGATAAAACCATTAAAAACTCCTCCATAAAGAGAGTTGAGCAACTTCGGATCATCGAAGTTGCTCGGTGTACACTTTTTATAATCTTCTATGTCCAATGTTACGAGTATAAACTTCGTAGAATATTTGGATGCCAAAACAACAAATTTCAGTTACAAATGGACAAAACCGTTAAAACCTCCACCATAGAGAGAGTTGAGCAACTTCGGACCATCAAAGTTGCTCGGTGTAGACTTTTTATTGTTCTTTTATGTCAAATTTTACGAGTATAAGATTCCGATATTTTTTCGATTCCAAAACACCAACTTTCTATGACAAATGGACAAAACCGTTGAAAGCTCCTCCATATAGAGAGTTGAGCAACTTCGGACCATCGAAGTTGCTCGGTGTACACTTTTTATTAATCTTCTATGTCCAATGTTACGAGTATAAACTTCGTAGATTATTTCGATGCCAAAACAACAACTTTCAGTTACAAATGGACAGACCGTTAAAAGCTCCTCCATAGAGAGAGTTTAGCAACTTTGGACCATCAAAGTTGCTCGGTGTAGATTTTTTATTGTTCTTTTATTTCAAATTTTTCGAGTATAAGATTCCGATATTTTCTCGATTCCAAAACACCAACTTTTTATGACAAATGGACAAAACCGTTAAAAGCTCCACCATAGAGAGAGTTGAGCAACTTCGGACCATCAAAGTTGCTCGGTGTAGACTTTTTATTGTTCTTTTATGTCAAATTTTACGAGTATAAGATTCCGATATTTTTTCGATTCCAAAACACCAACTTTCTATGACAAATGGACAAAACCGTTAAAAGCTCCTACATAAAGAGAGTTGAGCAACTTCGGACTATCAAATTTGCTCGGTGTACACTTTTTATTGTTGTTCTATGTCCAATGTTACGAGTATAAGCTTCGTAGATTATTTCGATGCCAAAACAACAACTTTCTATTACCAATGGACAAAACCGTTAAAAGCTCCTCCATAGAGAGAGTTGATCAACTTCGGACTATCAAAGTTGCTCGGTGTACACTTTTTATTGTTCTTTTATGCCAAATATTACGAGTATAAGATTCTGATATTTTTTCGATGCCAAAACCCCAACTTTCTATGACAAATGGACAAAACCGTTAAAAGCTCCACCATAGAGAGAGTTGATCAACTTCGGACTATCAAAGTTGCTCGGTGTACACTTTTTATTGTTCTTTTATGCCAAATATTACGAGTATAAGATTCTGATATTTTTTCGATGCCAAAACCCCAACTTTCTATGACAAATGGACAAAACCGTTAAAAGCTCCTCCATATAGAGAGTTGAGCAACTTTGGACCATCAAAGTTGCTCGGTGTACACTTTTTATTGTTGTTCTATGTCCAATTTAACGAGCATAAGCTTTCGTTATTATTTCGATGCCAAAACACCACTTTCTATGATAAATGGACAAAACCGTTAAAAGATCCCAAATAGAGAGAGTTGAGCAACTTCGGACCATCAAAGTTGCTCGGTGTACACTTTTTAGTGTTCTTCTATGTCCAACTTTACGAGTATAAGCTTCGTAGATTATTTCGATGCCAAAACACCAACTTTCTATGACAAATGAACAAAACCGTTAAAAGCTCCTCCATAGAGAGAGTTGAGCAACTTTAGACCATCAAAGTTGCTCGGTGTAGACTTTTTATTGTTCTTTTATGTCAAATTTTACGAGTATAAGATTCCGATATTTTTTCGATTCCAAAACACCAACTTTCTATGACAAATGGACAAAACCGTTAAAAGCTCCTCCATAAAGAGAGTTGAGCAACTTCGGACTATCAAAGTTGCTCGGTGTACACTTTTTATTGTTGTTCTATGTCCAATGTTACGAGTATAAGCTTCGTAGATTATTTCGATGCCAAAACAACAACTTTCTATTACTAATGGACAAAACCGTTTAAAGCTCTACCATAGAGAGAGTTGAGCAACTTTGGACCATCAAAGTTGCTCGGTGTAGATTTTTTATTTTTCTTTTATGTCAAATTTTTCGAGTATAAGATTCCGATATTTTTTCGATTACAAAACACCAACTTTTTATGACAAATGGACAAAACCGTTAAAAGTTTCTCCATATAGAGAGTTGAGCAACTTCGGACCATCAAAGTTGCTCGGTGTACACTTTTTAGTGTTCTTCTATGTCCAATTTTACGAGTATAAGCTTCGTAGATTATTTCAATGCCAAAACACCAACTTTCTATGACAAATGGACAAAACCGTTAAAAGCTCCTCCATATAGAGAGTTGAGCAACTTCGGACCATCAAAGTTACTCGGTGTATACTTTTTATTGTTCTTCTATGTCCAATGTTACGAGTATAAGCTTCGTAGATTATTTCGATGCCAAAACAACAACTTTCTATTACAAATGGACAAAAACCGTGAAAAGCTCCTCTATAGAGAGAGTTGAGCAACTTCGGACCATCAAAGTTGCTCGGTGTACACTTTTTATTTTTCTTCTATGTCCAATGTTACGAGTATAAACTTCGTAGATTATTTCGATGCCAAAACAACAACTTTCAGTTACAAATGGACAAAACCGTTAAAAGCTCCACCATAGAGAGAGTTGAGCAACTTCGGACCATCAAAGTTGCTCGGTGTACATTTTTTAGTGTTCTTCTATGTCCAATTTTACGACTATAAGCTCCGTAGATTATTTCAATGCCAAAACACCAACTTTCTATGACAAATGGACAAAACAGTTAAAAGCTCCCAAATAGAGAGAGTTGAGCAACTTCAGACCATCAAAGTTGCTCGGTGTACACTTTGTATAGTTCTTCTATGTCCAATTTTACGAGTATAAGCTTCGTAGATTATTTCGATGCCAAAACAACGACTTTCTATTACAAATGGACAAAACCGTTAAAAGTTCCTCCATAGAGAGAGTTGAGCAACTTCGGACTATCAAAGTTGCTCGGTGTACACTTTTTATTGTTCTTTTATGTCAAATTTTTCGAGTATAAGATTCTGATATTTTTTCGATGCCAAAACACCAACTTTCTATGACAAATGGACAAAACCGTTAAAAGCTCCTCCATATAGAGAGTTGAGCAACTTCGGACCATCAAAGTTGCTCGGTGTACACTTTTTAGTGTTCTTCTATGTCCAATTTTACGAGTATAAGCTTCGTAGATTATTTAGATGCCAAAACAACAACTTTCTATTACCAATGGACAAAACCGTTAAAAGCTCCTCCATAGAGAGAGTTGATCAACTTCGGACTATCAAAGTTGCTCGGTGTACACTTTTTATTGTTCTTTTATGCCAAATATTACGAGTATAAGATTCTGATATTTTTTCGATGCCAAAACCCCAACTTTCTATGACAAATGGACAAAACCGTTAAAAGCTCCACCATAGAGAGAGTTGATCAACTTCGGACTATCAAAGTTGCTCGGTGTACACTTTTTATTGTTCTTTTATGCCAAATATTACGAGTATAAGATTCTGATATTTTTTCGATGCCAAAACACCAACTTTCTATGACAAATGGACAAAACCGTTAAAAGCTCCTCCATATAGAGAGTTGAGCAACTACGGACCATCAAAGTTGCTCGGTGTATACTTTTTATTGTTCTTCTATGTATAATGTTACGACTATAAACTTCGTAGATTATTTCGATGCCAAAACAACAACTTTCAGTTACAAATGGACAAAACCGTTAAAAGCTCCACCATAGAGAGAGTTGAGCAACTTCGGACTATCAAAGTTGGTCGGTGTACACTCTTTATTGTTCTTTTATGTCAAATATTACGAGTATAAGATTCTGATATTTTTTCGATGCCAAAACACCAACTTTCTATGACAAATGGACAAAACCGTTAAAAGCTCCTCCATATAGAGAGTTGAGCAACTTTGGACCATCAAAGTTGCTCGGTGTACACTTTTTATTGTTGTTCTATGTCCAATTTAACGAATATAAGCTTCCGTGATTATTTCGATGCAAAACACCAACTTTCTATGACAAATGGACAAAACCAATAAAAGCTCCTCCATAGAGAGAGTTGAGCAACTTCGGACCATCAAAGTTACTCGGTGTATACTTTTTATTGTTCTTCTATGTCCAATGTTACGAGTATAAGCTTCGTAGATTATTTCGATGCCAAAACAACAACTTTCTATTACAAATGGACAAAAACCATGAAAAGCTCCTCTATAGAGAGAGTTGAGCAACTTCGGACCATCAAAGTTGCTCGGTGTACACTTTTTATTTTTCTTCTATGTCCAATGTTACGAGTATAAACTTCGTAGATTATTTCGATGCCAAAACAACAACTTTCAGTTACAAATGGACAAAACCGTTAAAAGCTCCACCATAGAGAGAGTTGAGCAACTTCGGACCATCAAAGTTGCTCGGTGTACATTTTTTAGTGTTCTTCTATGTCCAATTTTACGACTATAAGCTCCGTAGATTATTTCAATGCCAAAACACCAACTTTCTATGACAAATGGACAAAACAGTTAAAAGCTCCCAAATAGAGAGAGTTGAGCAACTTCAGACCATCAAAGTTGCTCGGTGTACACTTTGTATAGTTCTTCTATGTCCAATTTTACGAGTATAAGCTTCGTAGATTATTTCGATGCCAAAACAACGACTTTCTATTACAAATGGACAAAACCGTTAAAAGTTCCTCCATAGAGAGAGTTGAGCAACTTCGGACTATCAAAGTTGCTCGGTGTACACTTTTTATTGTTCTTTTATGTCAAATTTTTCGAGTATAAGATTCTGATATTTTTTCGATGCCAAAACACCAACTTTCTATGACAAATGGACAAAACCGTTAAAAGCTCCTCCATATAGAGAGTTGAGCAACTTCGGACCATCAAAGTTGCTCGGTGTACACTTTTTAGTGTTCTTCTATGTCCAATTTTACGAGTATAAGCTTCGTAGATTATTTAGATGCCAAAACACCAACTTTCTATGACAAATGAACAAAACCGTTAAAAGCTCCTCCATATAGAGAGTTGAGCAACTACGGACCATCAAAGTTGCTCGGTGTATACTTTTTATTGTTCTTCTATGTATAATGTTACGACTATAAACTTCGTAGATTATTTCAATGCCAAAACAACAACTTTCAGTTACAAACGGACAAAACCGTTAAAAGCTCCACCATAGAGAGAGTTGAGCAACTTCGGACTATCAAAGTTGGTCGGTGTACACTCTTTATTGTTCTTTTATGTCAAATATTACGAGTATAAGATTCTGATATTTTTTCGATGCCAAAACACCAACTTTCTATGACAAATGGACAAAACCGTTAAAAGCTCCACCATAGAGAGAGTTGATCAACTTCGGACTATCAAAGTTGCTCGGTGTACACTTTTTATTGTTCTTTTATGCCAAATATTACGAGTATAAGATTCTGATATTTTTTCGATGCCAAAACCCCAACTTTCTATGACAAATGGACAAAACCGTTAAAAGCTCCACCATAGAGAGAGTTGATCAACTTCGGACTATCAAAGTTGCTCGGTGTACACTTTTTATTGTTCTTTTATGCCAAATATTACGAGTATAAGATTCTGATATTTTTTCGATGCCAAAACCCCAACTTTCTATGACAAATGGACAAAACCGTTAAAAGCTCCTCCATATAGAGAGTTGAGCAACTTTGGACCATCAAAGTTGCTCGGTGTACACTTTTTATTGTTGTTCTATGTCCAATTTAACGAGCATAAGCTTTCGTTATTATTTCGATGCCAAAACACCACTTTCTATGATAAATGGACAAAACCGTTAAAAGATCCCAAATAGAGAGAGTTGAGCAACTTCGGACCATCAAAGTTGCTCGGTGTAGACTTTTTATTGTTCTTTTATGTCAAATTTTACGAGTATAAGATTCCGATATTTTTTCGATTCCAAAACACCAACTTTCTATGACAAATGGACAAAACCGTTGAAAGCTCCTCCATATAGAGAGTTGAGCAACTTCGGACTATCAAAGTTGCTCGGTGTACACTTTTTATTGTTGTTCTATGTCCAATGTTACGAGTATAAGCTTCGTAGATTATTTCGATGCCAAAACAACAACTTTCTATTACCAATGGACAAAACCGTTAAAAGCTCCTCCATAGAGAGAGTTGATCAACTTCGGACTATCAAAGTTGCTCGGTGTACACTTTTTATTGTTCTTTTATGCCAAATATTACGAGTATAAGATTCTGATATTTTTTCGATGCCAAAACACCAACTTTCTATGACAAATGGACAAAACCGTTAAAAGCTCCTCCATAAAGAGAGTTGAGCAACTTCGGACTATCAAAGTTGCTCGGTGTACACTTTTTATTGTTGTTCTATGTCCAATGTTACGAGTATAAGCTTCGTAGATTATTTCGATGCCAAAACAACAACTTTCTATTACCAATGGACAAAACCGTTAAAAGCTCCTCCATAGAGAGAGTTGATCAACTTCGGACTATCAAAGTTGCTCGGTGTACACTTTTTATTGTTCTTTTATGCCAAATATTACGAGTATAAGATTCTGATATTTTTTCGATGCCAAAACCCCAACTTTCTATGACAAATGGACAAAACCGTTAAAAGCTCCACCATAGAGAGAGTTGATCAACTTCGGACTATCAAAGTTGCTCGGTGTACACTTTTTATTGTTCTTTTATGTCAAATTTTACGAGTATAAGATTCCGATATTTTTTCGATTCCAAAACACCAACTTTCTATGACAAATGGACAAAACCGTTTAAAGCTCCTCCATAAAGAGAGTTGAGCAACTTCGGACTATCAAAGTTGCTCGGTGTACACTTTTTATTGTTGTTCTATGTCCAATGTTACGAGTATAAGCTTCGTAGATTATTTCGATGCCAAAACAACAACTTTCTATTACTAATGGACAAAACCGTTTAAAGCTCTACCATAGAGAGAGTTGAGCAACTTTGGACCATCAAAGTTGCTCGGTGTAGATTTTTTATTTTTCTTTTATGTCAAATTTTTCGAGTATAAGATTCCGATATTTTTTCGATTACAAAACACCAACTTTTTATGACAAATGGACAAAACCGTTAAAAGTTTCTCCATATAGAGAGTTGAGCAACTTCGGACCATCAAAGTTGCTCGGTGTACACTTTTTAGTGTTCTTCTATGTCCAATTTTACGAGTATAAGCTTCGTAGATTATTTCAATGCCAAAACACCAACTTTCTATGACAAATGGACAAAACCGTTAAAAGCTCCTCCATATAGAGAGTTGAGCAACTTCGGACCATCAAAGTTACTCGGTGTATACTTTTTATTGTTCTTCTATGTCCAATGTTACGAGTATAAGCTTCGTAGATTATTTCGATGCCAAAACAACGACTTTCTATTACAAATGGACAAAACCGTTAAAAGTTCCTCCATAGAGAGAGTTGAGCAACTTCGGACTATCAAAGTTGCTCGGTGTACACTTTTTATTGTTCTTTTATGTCAAATTTTTCGAGTATAAGATTCTGATATTTTTTCGATGCCAAAACACCAACTTTCTATGACAAATGGACAAAACCGTTAAAAGCTCCTCCATATAGAGAGTTGAGCAACTTCGGACCATCAAAGTTGCTCGGTGTACACTTTTTAGTGTTCTTCTATGTCCAATTTTACGAGTATAAGCTTCGTAGATTATTTAGATGCCAAAACACCAACTTTCTATGACAAATGAACAAAACCGTTAAAAGCTCCTCCATATAGAGAGTTGAGCAACTACGGACCATCAAAGTTGCTCGGTGTATACTTTTTATTGTTCTTCTATGTATAATGTTACGACTATAAACTTCGTAGATTATTTCAATGCCAAAACAACAACTTTCAGTTACAAACGGACAAAACCGTTAAAAGCTCCACCATAGAGAGAGTTGAGCAACTTCGGACTATCAAAGTTGGTCGGTGTACACTCTTTATTGTTCTTTTATGTCAAATATTACGAGTATAAGATTCTGATATTTTTTCGATGCCAAAACACCAACTTTCTATGACAAATGGACAAAACCGTTAAAAGCTCCACCATAGAGAGAGTTGATCAACTTCGGACTATCAAAGTTGCTCGGTGTACACTTTTTATTGTTCTTTTATGCCAAATATTACGAGTATAAGATTCTGATATTTTTTCGATGCCAAAACCCCAACTTTCTATGACAAATGGACAAAACCGTTAAAAGCTCCACCATAGAGAGAGTTGATCAACTTCGGACTATCAAAGTTGCTCGGTGTACACTTTTTATTGTTCTTTTATGCCAAATATTACGAGTATAAGATTCTGATATTTTTTCGATGCCAAAACCCCAACTTTCTATGACAAATGGACAAAACCGTTAAAAGCTCCTCCATATAGAGAGTTGAGCAACTTTGGACCATCAAAGTTGCTCGGTGTACACTTTTTATTGTTGTTCTATGTCCAATTTAACGAGCATAAGCTTTCGTTATTATTTCGATGCCAAAACACCACTTTCTATGATAAATGGACAAAACCGTTAAAAGATCCCAAATAGAGAGAGTTGAGCAACTTCGGACCATCAAAGTTGCTCGGTGTAGACTTTTTATTGTTCTTTTATGTCAAATTTTACGAGTATAAGATTCCGATATTTTTTCGATTCCAAAACACCAACTTTCTATGACAAATGGACAAAACCGTTGAAAGCTCCTCCATATAGAGAGTTGAGCAACTTCGGACTATCAAAGTTGCTCGGTGTACACTTTTTATTGTTGTTCTATGTCCAATGTTACGAGTATAAGCTTCGTAGATTATTTCGATGCCAAAACAACAACTTTCTATTACCAATGGACAAAACCGTTAAAAGCTCCTCCATAGAGAGAGTTGATCAACTTCGGACTATCAAAGTTGCTCGGTGTACACTTTTTATTGTTCTTTTATGCCAAATATTACGAGTATAAGATTCTGATATTTTTTCGATGCCAAAACACCAACTTTCTATGACAAATGGACAAAACCGTTAAAAGCTCCTCCATAAAGAGAGTTGAGCAACTTCGGACTATCAAAGTTGCTCGGTGTACACTTTTTATTGTTGTTCTATGTCCAATGTTACGAGTATAAGCTTCGTAGATTATTTCGATGCCAAAACAACAACTTTCTATTACCAATGGACAAAACCGTTAAAAGCTCCTCCATAGAGAGAGTTGATCAACTTCGGACTATCAAAGTTGCTCGGTGTACACTTTTTATTGTTCTTTTATGCCAAATATTACGAGTATAAGATTCTGATATTTTTTCGATGCCAAAACCCCAACTTTCTATGACAAATGGACAAAACCGTTAAAAGCTCCACCATAGAGAGAGTTGATCAACTTCGGACTATCAAAGTTGCTCGGTGTACACTTTTTATTGTTCTTTTATGTCAAATTTTACGAGTATAAGATTCCGATATTTTTTCGATTCCAAAACACCAACTTTCTATGACAAATGGACAAAACCGTTAAAAGCTCCTCCATAAAGAGAGTTGAGCAACTTCGGACTATCAAAGTTGCTCGGTGTACACTTTTTATTGTTGTTCTATGTCCAATGTTACGAGTATAAGCTTCGTAGATTATTTCGATGCCAAAACAACAACTTTCTATTACTAATGGACAAAACCGTTTAAAGCTCTACCATAGAGAGAGTTGAGCAACTTTGGACCATCAAAGTTGCTCGGTGTAGATTTTTTATTTTTCTTTTATGTCAAATTTTTCGAGTATAAGATTCCGATATTTTTTCGATTACAAAACACCAACTTTTTATGACAAATGGACAAAACCGTTAAAAGTTTCTCCATATAGAGAGTTGAGCAACTTCGGACCATCAAAGTTGCTCGGTGTACACTTTTTAGTGTTCTTCTATGTCCAATTTTACGAGTATAAGCTTCGTAGATTATTTCAATGCCAAAACACCAACTTTCTATGACAAATGGACAAAACCGTTAAAAGCTCCTCCATATAGAGAGTTGAGCAACTTCGGACCATCAAAGTTACTCGGTGTATACTTTTTATTGTTCTTCTATGTCCAATGTTACGAGTATAAGCTTCGTAGATTATTTCGATGCCAAAACAACAACTTTCTATTACAAATGGACAAAAACCGTGAAAAGCTCCTCTATAGAGAGAGTTGAGCAACTTCGGACCATCAAAGTTGCTCGGTGTACACTTTTTATTTTTCTTCTATGTCCAATGTTACGAGTATAAACTTCGTAGATTATTTCGATGCCAAAACAACAACTTTCAGTTACAAATGGACAAAACCGTTAAAAGCTCCACCATAGAGAGAGTTGAGCAACTTCGGACCATCAAAGTTGCTCGGTGTACATTTTTTAGTGTTCTTCTATGTCCAATTTTACGACTATAAGCTCCGTAGATTATTTCAATGCCAAAACACCAACTTTCTATGACAAATGGACAAAACAGTTAAAAGCTCCCAAATAGAGAGAGTTGAGCAACTTCAGACCATCAAAGTTGCTCGGTGTACACTTTGTATAGTTCTTCTATGTCCAATTTTACGAGTATAAGCTTCGTAGATTATTTCGATGCCAAAACAACGACTTTCTATTACAAATGGACAAAACCGTTAAAAGTTCCTCCATAGAGAGAGTTGAGCAACTTCGGACTATCAAAGTTGCTCGGTGTACACTTTTTATTGTTCTTTTATGTCAAATTTTTCGAGTATAAGATTCTGATATTTTTTCGATGCCAAAACACCAACTTTCTATGACAAATGGACAAAACCGTTAAAAGCTCCTCCATATAGAGAGTTGAGCAACTTCGGACCATCAAAGTTGCTCGGTGTACACTTTTTAGTGTTCTTCTATGTCCAATTTTACGAGTATAAGCTTCGTAGATTATTTAGATGCCAAAACAACAACTTTCTATTACCAATGGACAAAACCGTTAAAAGCTCCTCCATAGAGAGAGTTGATCAACTTCGGACTATCAAAGTTGCTCGGTGTACACTTTTTATTGTTCTTTTATGCCAAATATTACGAGTATAAGATTCTGATATTTTTTCGATGCCAAAACCCCAACTTTCTATGACAAATGGACAAAACCGTTAAAAGCTCCACCATAGAGAGAGTTGATCAACTTCGGACTATCAAAGTTGCTCGGTGTACACTTTTTATTGTTCTTTTATGCCAAATATTACGAGTATAAGATTCTGATATTTTTTCGATGCCAAAACACCAACTTTCTATGACAAATGGACAAAACCGTTAAAAGCTCCTCCATATAGAGAGTTGAGCAACTACGGACCATCAAAGTTGCTCGGTGTATACTTTTTATTGTTCTTCTATGTATAATGTTACGACTATAAACTTCGTAGATTATTTCGATGCCAAAACAACAACTTTCAGTTACAAATGGACAAAACCGTTAAAAGCTCCACCATAGAGAGAGTTGAGCAACTTCGGACTATCAAAGTTGGTCGGTGTACACTCTTTATTGTTCTTTTATGTCAAATATTACGAGTATAAGATTCTGATATTTTTTCGATGCCAAAACACCAACTTTCTATGACAAATGGACAAAACCGTTAAAAGCTCCTCCATATAGAGAGTTGAGCAACTTTGGACCATCAAAGTTGCTCGGTGTACACTTTTTATTGTTGTTCTATGTCCAATTTAACGAATATAAGCTTCCGTGATTATTTCGATGCAAAACACCAACTTTCTATGACAAATGGACAAAACCAATAAAAGCTCCTCCATAGAGAGAGTTGAGCAACTTCGGACCATCAAAGTTACTCGGTGTATACTTTTTATTGTTCTTCTATGTCCAATGTTACGAGTATAAGCTTCGTAGATTATTTCGATGCCAAAACAACAACTTTCTATTACAAATGGACAAAAACCATGAAAAGCTCCTCTATAGAGAGAGTTGAGCAACTTCGGACCATCAAAGTTGCTCGGTGTACACTTTTTATTTTTCTTCTATGTCCAATGTTACGAGTATAAACTTCGTAGATTATTTCGATGCCAAAACAACAACTTTCAGTTACAAATGGACAAAACCGTTAAAAGCTCCACCATAGAGAGAGTTGAGCAACTTCGGACCATCAAAGTTGCTCGGTGTACATTTTTTAGTGTTCTTCTATGTCCAATTTTACGACTATAAGCTCCGTAGATTATTTCAATGCCAAAACACCAACTTTCTATGACAAATGGACAAAACAGTTAAAAGCTCCCAAATAGAGAGAGTTGAGCAACTTCAGACCATCAAAGTTGCTCGGTGTACACTTTGTATAGTTCTTCTATGTCCAATTTTACGAGTATAAGCTTCGTAGATTATTTCGATGCCAAAACAACGACTTTCTATTACAAATGGACAAAACCGTTAAAAGTTCCTCCATAGAGAGAGTTGAGCAACTTCGGACTATCAAAGTTGCTCGGTGTACACTTTTTATTGTTCTTTTATGTCAAATTTTTCGAGTATAAGATTCTGATATTTTTTCGATGCCAAAACACCAACTTTCTATGACAAATGGACAAAACCGTTAAAAGCTCCTCCATATAGAGAGTTGAGCAACTTCGGACCATCAAAGTTGCTCGGTGTACACTTTTTAGTGTTCTTCTATGTCCAATTTTACGAGTATAAGCTTCGTAGATTATTTAGATGCCAAAACACCAACTTTCTATGACAAATGAACAAAACCGTTAAAAGCTCCTCCATATAGAGAGTTGAGCAACTACGGACCATCAAAGTTGCTCGGTGTATACTTTTTATTGTTCTTCTATGTATAATGTTACGACTATAAACTTCGTAGATTATTTCAATGCCAAAACAACAACTTTCAGTTACAAACGGACAAAACCGTTAAAAGCTCCACCATAGAGAGAGTTGAGCAACTTCGGACTATCAAAGTTGGTCGGTGTACACTCTTTATTGTTCTTTTATGTCAAATATTACGAGTATAAGATTCTGATATTTTTTCGATGCCAAAACACCAACTTTCTATGACAAATGGACAAAACCGTTAAAAGCTCCACCATAGAGAGAGTTGATCAACTTCGGACTATCAAAGTTGCTCGGTGTACACTTTTTATTGTTCTTTTATGCCAAATATTACGAGTATAAGATTCTGATATTTTTTCGATGCCAAAACCCCAACTTTCTATGACAAATGGACAAAACCGTTAAAAGCTCCACCATAGAGAGAGTTGATCAACTTCGGACTATCAAAGTTGCTCGGTGTACACTTTTTATTGTTCTTTTATGCCAAATATTACGAGTATAAGATTCTGATATTTTTTCGATGCCAAAACCCCAACTTTCTATGACAAATGGACAAAACCGTTAAAAGCTCCTCCATATAGAGAGTTGAGCAACTTTGGACCATCAAAGTTGCTCGGTGTACACTTTTTATTGTTGTTCTATGTCCAATTTAACGAGCATAAGCTTTCGTTATTATTTCGATGCCAAAACACCACTTTCTATGATAAATGGACAAAACCGTTAAAAGATCCCAAATAGAGAGAGTTGAGCAACTTCGGACCATCAAAGTTGCTCGGTGTAGACTTTTTATTGTTCTTTTATGTCAAATTTTACGAGTATAAGATTCCGATATTTTTTCGATTCCAAAACACCAACTTTCTATGACAAATGGACAAAACCGTTGAAAGCTCCTCCATATAGAGAGTTGAGCAACTTCGGACTATCAAAGTTGCTCGGTGTACACTTTTTATTGTTGTTCTATGTCCAATGTTACGAGTATAAGCTTCGTAGATTATTTCGATGCCAAAACAACAACTTTCTATTACCAATGGACAAAACCGTTAAAAGCTCCTCCATAGAGAGAGTTGATCAACTTCGGACTATCAAAGTTGCTCGGTGTACACTTTTTATTGTTCTTTTATGCCAAATATTACGAGTATAAGATTCTGATATTTTTTCGATGCCAAAACACCAACTTTCTATGACAAATGGACAAAACCGTTAAAAGCTCCTCCATAAAGAGAGTTGAGCAACTTCGGACTATCAAAGTTGCTCGGTGTACACTTTTTATTGTTGTTCTATGTCCAATGTTACGAGTATAAGCTTCGTAGATTATTTCGATGCCAAAACAACAACTTTCTATTACCAATGGACAAAACCGTTAAAAGCTCCTCCATAGAGAGAGTTGATCAACTTCGGACTATCAAAGTTGCTCGGTGTACACTTTTTATTGTTCTTTTATGCCAAATATTACGAGTATAAGATTCTGATATTTTTTCGATGCCAAAACCCCAACTTTCTATGACAAATGGACAAAACCGTTAAAAGCTCCACCATAGAGAGAGTTGATCAACTTCGGACTATCAAAGTTGCTCGGTGTACACTTTTTATTGTTCTTTTATGCCAAATATTACGAGTATAAGATTCTGATATTTTTTCGATGCCAAAACCCCAACTTTCTATGACAAATGGACAAAACCGTTAAAAGCTCCTCCATATAGAGAGTTGAGCAACTTTGGACCATCAAAGTTGCTCGGTGTACACTTTTTATTGTTGTTCTATGTCCAATTTAACGAGCATAAGCTTTCGTTATTATTTCGATGCCAAAACACCACTTTCTATGATAAATGGACAAAACCGTTAAAAGATCCCAAATAGAGAGAGTTGAGCAACTTCGGACCATCAAAGTTGCTCGGTGTACACTTTTTAGTGTTCTTCTATGTCCAACTTTACGAGTATAAGCTTCGTAGATTATTTCGATGCCAAAACACCAACTTTCTATGACAAATGAACAAAACCGTTAAAAGCTCCTCCATAGAGAGAGTTGAGCAACTTTAGACCATCAAAGTTGCTCGGTGTAGACTTTTTATTGTTCTTTTATGTCAAATTTTACGAGTATAAGATTCCGATATTTTTTCGATTCCAAAACACCAACTTTCTATGACAAATGGACAAAACCGTTAAAAGCTCCTCCATAAAGAGAGTTGAGCAACTTCGGACTATCAAAGTTGCTCGGTGTACACTTTTTATTGTTGTTCTATGTCCAATGTTACGAGTATAAGCTTCGTAGATTATTTCGATGCCAAAACAACAACTTTCTATTACTAATGGACAAAACCGTTTAAAGCTCTACCATAGAGAGAGTTGAGCAACTTTGGACCATCAAAGTTGCTCGGTGTAGATTTTTTATTTTTCTTTTATGTCAAATTTTTCGAGTATAAGATTCCGATATTTTTTCGATTACAAAACACCAACTTTTTATGGCAAATGGACAAAACCGTTAAAAGTTTCTCCATATAGAGAGTTGAGCAACTTCGGACCATCAAAGTTGCTCGGTGTACACTTTTTAGTGTTCTTCTATGTCCAATTTTACGAGTATAAGCTTCGTAGATTATTTCAATGCCAAAACACCAACTTTCTATGACAAATGGACAAAACCGTTAAAAGCTCCTCCATATAGAGAGTTGAGCAACTTCGGACCATCAAAGTTACTCGGTGTATACTTTTTATTGTTCTTCTATGTCCAATGTTACGAGTATAAGCTTCGTAGATTATTTCGATGCCAAAACAACAACTTTCTATTACAAATGGACAAAAACCGTGAAAAGCTCCTCTATAGAGAGAGTTGAGCAACTTCGGACCATCAAAGTTGCTCGGTGTACACTTTTTATTTTTCTTCTATGTCCAATGTTACGAGTATAAACTTCGTAGATTATTTCGATGCCAAAACAACAACTTTCAGTTACAAATGGACAAAACCGTTAAAAGCTCCACCATAGAGAGAGTTGAGCAACTTCGGACCATCAAAGTTGCTCGGTGTACATTTTTTAGTGTTCTTCTATGTCCAATTTTACGACTATAAGCTCCGTAGATTATTTCAATGCCAAAACACCAACTTTCTATGACAAATGGACAAAACAGTTAAAAGCTCCCAAATAGAGAGAGTTGAGCAACTTCAGACCATCAAAGTTGCTCGGTGTACACTTTGTATAGTTCTTCTATGTCCAATTTTACGAGTATAAGCTTCGTAGATTATTTCGATGCCAAAACAACGACTTTCTATTACAAATGGACAAAACCGTTAAAAGTTCCTCCATAGAGAGAGTTGAGCAACTTCGGACTATCAAAGTTGCTCGGTGTACACTTTTTATTGTTCTTTTATGTCAAATTTTTCGAGTATAAGATTCTGATATTTTTTCGATGCCAAAACACCAACTTTCTATGACAAATGGACAAAACCGTTAAAAGCTCCTCCATATAGAGAGTTGAGCAACTTCGGACCATCAAAGTTGCTCGGTGTACACTTTTTAGTGTTCTTCTATGTCCAATTTTACGAGTATAAGCTTCGTAGATTATTTAGATGCCAAAACACCAACTTTCTATGACAAATGAACAAAACCGTTAAAAGCTCCTCCATATAGAGAGTTGAGCAACTACGGACCATCAAAGTTTCTCGGTGTATACTTTTTATTGTTCTTCTATGTATAATGTTACGACTATAAACTTCGTAGATTATTTCGATGCCAAAACAACAACTTTCAGTTACAAATGGACAAAACCGTTAAAAGCTCCACCATAGAGAGAGTTGAGCAACTTCGGACTATCAAAGTTGGTCGGTGTACACTCTTTATTGTTCTTTTATGTCAAATATTACGAGTATAAGATTCTGATATTTTTTCGATGCCAAAACACCAACTTTCTATGACAAATGGACAAAACCGTTAAAAGCTCCTCCATATAGAGAGTTGAGCAACTTTGGACCATCAAAGTTGCTCGGTGTACACTTTTTATTGTTGTTCTATGTCTAATTTAACGAATATAAGCTTCCGTGATTATTTCGATGCAAAACACCAACTTTCTATGACAAATGGACAAAACCAATAAAAGCTCCTCCATAGAGAGAGTTGAGCAACTTCGGACCATCAAAGTTACTCGGTGTATACTTTTTATTGTTCTTCTATGTCCAATGTTACGAGTATAAGCTTCGTAGATTATTTCGATGCCAAAACAACAACTTTCTATTACAAATGGACAAAAACCGTGAAAAGCTCCTCTATAGAGAGAGTTGAGCAACTTCGGACCATCAAAGTTGCTCGGTGTACACTTTTTATTTTTCTTCTATGTCCAATGTTACGAGTATAAACTTCGTAGATTATTTCGATGCCAAAACAACAACTTTCAGTTACAAATGGACAAAACCGTTAAAAGCTCCACCATAGAGAGAGTTGAGCAACTTCGGACCATCAAAGTTGCTCGGTGTACATTTTTTAGTGTTCTTCTATGTCCAATTTTACGACTATAAGCTCCGTAGATTATTTCAATGCCAAAACACCAACTTTCTATGACAAATGGACAAAACAGTTAAAAGCTCCCAAATAGAGAGAGTTGAGCAACTTCAGACCATCAAAGTTGCTCGGTGTACACTTTGTATAGTTCTTCTATGTCCAATTTTACGAGTATAAGCTTCGTAGATTATTTCGATGCCAAAACAACGACTTTCTATTACAAATGGACAAAACCGTTAAAAGTTCCTCCATAGAGAGAGTTGAGCAACTTCGGACTATCAAAGTTGCTCGGTGTACACTTTTTATTGTTCTTTTATGTCAAATTTTTCGAGTATAAGATTCTGATATTTTTTCGATGCCAAAACACCAACTTTCTATGACAAATGGACAAAACCGTTAAAAGCTCCTCCATATAGAGAGTTGAGCAACTTCGGACCATCAAAGTTGCTCGGTGTACACTTTTTAGTGTTCTTCTATGTCCAATTTTACGAGTATAAGCTTCGTAGATTATTTAGATGCCAAAACACCAACTTTCTATGACAAATGAACAAAACCGTTAAAAGCTCCTCCATATAGAGAGTTGAGCAACTACGGACCATCAAAGTTGCTCGGTGTATACTTTTTATTGTTCTTCTATGTATAATGTTACGACTATAAACTTCGTAGATTATTTCGATGCCAAAACAACAACTTTCAGTTACAAATGGACAAAACCGTTAAAAGCTCCACCATAGAGAGAGTTGAGCAACTTCGGACTATCAAAGTTGGTCGGTGTACACTCTTTATTGTTCTTTTATGTCAAATATTACGAGTATAAGATTCTGATATTTTTTCGATGCCAAAACACCAACTTTCTATGACAAATGGACAAAACCGTTAAAAGCTCCTCCATCTAGAGAGTTGAGCAACTTTGGACCATCAAAGTTGCTCGGTGTACACTTTTTATTGTTGTTCTATGTCCAATTTAACGAATATAAGCTTCCGTGATTATTTCGATGCAAAACACCAACTTTCTATGACAAATGGACAAAACCAATAAAAGCTCCTCCATAGAGAGAGTTGAGCAACTTCAGACCATCAAAGTTGCTCGGTGTACACTTTTTATTGTTGTTCTATGTCCAATGTTACGAGTATAAGCTTCGTAGATTATTACGATGCCAAAACAACGACTTTCTATTACAAATGGACAAAACCGTTAAAAGCTCCTCCATAGAGAGAGTTGAGCAACTTTGGACCATCAAAGTTGCTCGGTGTACACTTTTTATTGTTCTTCTATGTATAATGTTACGAGTATAAGCTTTGTAGATTATTTCGATGCCAAAACAACAACTTTCGTTTACAAATGGACAAAACCGTTAAAAGCTCCTCCATAGAGAGAGTTGAGCAACTTTGGACCGTCAAAGTTGCTCGGTGTACACTTTTTATTGTTCTTTTATGCAAATTTTACGAGTATAAGATTCCGATATTTTTTCGATTCCAAAACACCAACTTTCTATGACAAATGGATAAAACCATTAAAAGCTCCTCCATAAAGAGAGTTGAGCAACTTCGGATCATCGAAGTTGCTCGGTGAACACTTTTTATAATCTTCTATGTCCAATGTTACGAGTATAAACTTCGTAGAATATTTGGATGCCAAAACAACAAATTTCAGTTACAAATGGACAAAACCGTTAAAAGCTCCACCATAGAGAGAGTTGAGCAACTTCGGACCATCAAAGTTGCTCGGTGTAGACTTTTTATTGTTCTTTTATGTCAAATTTTACGAGTATAAGATTCCGATATTTTTTCGATTCCAAAACACCAACTTTCTATGACAAATGGACAAAACCGTTGAAAGCTCCTCCATATAGAGAGTTGAGCAACTTCAGACCATCGAAGTTGCTCGGTGTACACTTTTTATTAATCTTCTATGTCCAATGTTACGAGTATAAACTTCGTAGATTATTTCGATGCCAAAACAACAACTTTCAGTTACAAATGGACAGACCGTTAAAAGCTCCTCCATAGAGAGAGTTGAGCAACTTTGGACCATCAAAGTTGCTCGGTGTAGATTTTTTATTGTTCTTTTATGTCAAATGTTTCGAGTATAAGATTCCGATATTTTCTCGATTCCAAAACACCAACTTTTTATGACAAATGGACAAAACCGTTAAAAGCTCCACCATAGAGAGAGTTGAGCAACTTCGGACCATCAAAGTTGCTCGGTGTAGACTTTTTATTGTTCTTTTATGTCAAATTTTACGAGTATAAGATTCCGATATTTTTTCGATTCCAAAACACCAACTTTCTATGACAAATGGACAAAACCGTTAAAAGCTCCTACATAAAGAGAGTTGAGCAACTTCAGACTATCAAATTTGCTCGGTGTACACTTTTTATTGTTGTTCTATGTCCAATGTTACGAGTATAAGCTTCGTAGATTATTTCGATGCCAAAACAACAACTTTCTATTACCAATGGACAAAACCGTTAAAAGCTCCTCCATAGAGAGAGTTGAGCAACTTTGGACCATCAAAGTTGCTCGGTGTAGATTTTTTATTGTTCTTTTATGTCAAATTTTTCGAGTATAAGATTCCGATATTTTCTCGATTCCAAAACACCAACTTTTTATGACAAATGGACAAAACCGTTAAAAGTTTCTCCATATAGAGAGTTGAGCAACTTCGGACCATCAAAGTTGCTCGGTGTACACTTTTTAGTGTTCTTCTATGTCCAATTTTACGAGTATAAGCTTCGTAGATTATTTAGATGCCAAAACACCAACTTTCTATGACAAATGAACAAAACCGTTAAAAGCTTCTCCATATTGAGAGTTGAGCAACTTCGGACCATCAAAGTTGCTCGGTGTACACCTTTTATTGTTCTTCTATGTATAATGTTACGACTATAAACTTCGTAGATTATTTCGATGCCAAAACAACAACTTTCAGTTACAAATGGACAAAACCGTTAAAAGCTCCACCATAGAGAGAGTTGAGCAACTTCGGACTATCAAAGTTGCTCGGTGTACACTTTTTATTGTTCTTTTATGTCAAATATTACGAGTATAAGATTTTGATATTTTTTTGATGCCAAAACACCAAATTTCTATGACAAATGGACAAAACCGTTAAAAGCTCCTCCATATAGAGAGTGGAGCAAAACACCAACTTTCTATGACAAATGGACAAAACCATTAAAAGCTCCTCCATAGAGAGAGTTGAGCAACTTCGGACCATCAAAGTTGCTCGGTGTAGACTTTTTATTGTTCTTTTATGTCAAATTTTACGAGTATAAGCTTCCGTGATTATTTCGATGCAAAACACCAACTTTCTATGACAAATGGACAAAACCATTAAAAGCTCCTCCATAGAGAGAGTTGAGCAACTTCGGACCATCAAAGTTGCTCGGTGTAGACTTTTTATTGTTCTTTTATGTCAAATTTTACGAGTATAAGATTCCGATATTTTTTCGATTCCAAAACACCAACTTTCTATGACAAATGAACAAAACCATTAAAAGCTCCTCCATAAAGAGAGTTGAGCAACTTCGGACCATCGAAGTTGCTCGGTGTACACTTTTTATTAATCTTCTATGTCCAATGTTACGAGTATAAACTTCGTAGATTATTTCGATGCCAAAACAACAACTTTCAGTTACAAATGGACAAAACCGTTAAAAGGTCCACCATAGAGAGAGTTGAGCAACTTCGGACCATCAAAGTTGCTCGGTGTAGACTTTTTATTGTTCTTTTATGCCAAATTTTACGAGTATAAGATTCCGATATTTTTTCGATTCCAAAACACCAACTTTCTATGACAAATGGACAAAACCGTTGAAAGCTCCTCCATATAGAGAGTTGAGCAACTTCGGACCATCGAAGTTGCTCGGTGTACACTTTTTATTAATCTTCTATGTCCAATGTTACGAGTATAAACTTCGTAGATTATTTCGATGCCAAAACACCACTTTTTATGATAAATGGAATAAACCGTTAAAAGATCCCAAATAGAGAGAGTTGAGAAACTTCGGACCATCAAAGTTGCTCGGTGTACACTTTTTAGTGTTCTTCTATGTCCAATTTTACGAGTATATGCTTCGTAGATTATTTCGATGCCAAAACACCAACATTCTATGACAAATGAACAAAACCGTTAAAAGCTCCTCCATATAGAGAGTTGAGTAACTTCGGACCATCAAAGTTGCTCGGTGTACACTTTTTATTGTTCTTCTATGTATAATGTTACGAGTATAAGCTTCGTAGATTATTTCGATGCCAAAACAACAACTTTCATTTACAAATGGACAAAACCGTTAAAAGCTCCTCCATAGAGAGAGTTGAGCAACTTTAGACCATCAAAGTTACTCGGAGTACACTTTTTATTGTTCTTTTATGTCAAATTTTACGAGTATAAGATTCCGATATTTTTTCGATTCCAAAACACCAACTTTCTATGACAAATGGACAAAACCATTAAAAGCTCCTCCATAAAGAGAGTTGAGCAACTTCGGACCATCGAAGTTGCTCGGTGTACACTTTCTATTAATCTTCTATGTCCAACGTTACGAGTATAAACTTCGTAGATTATTTCGATGCCAAAACAACAACTTTCAGTTACAAATGGACAAAACCGTTAAAAGGTCCACCATAGAGAGAGTTGAGCAACTTCGGACCATCAAAGTTGCTCGGTTTAGACTTTTTATTGTTCTTTTATGTCAAATTTTACGAGTATAAGATTCCGATATTTTTTCGATTCCAAAACACCAACTTTCTATGACAAATGGACAAAACCGTTGAAAGCTCCTCCATATAGAGAGTTGAGCAACTTCGGACCATCGAAGTTGCTCGGTGTACACTTTTTATTAATCTTCTATGTCCAATGTTACGAGTATAAACTTCGTAGATTATTTCGATGCCAAAACAACAACTTTCAGTTACAAATGGACAGACCGTTAAAAGCTTCACCATAGAGAGAGTTGAGCAACTTCGGACCATCAAAGTTGCTCGGTGTACACTTTTTATTGTTCTTCAATGTCCAATTTAACGAGTATAAGCTTCCGTGATTATTTCGATGCAAAACACCAACTTTCTATGACAAATGGACAAAACCATTAAAAGCTCCTCCATATAGAGAGTTGAGCAACTTCGGACCATCAAAGCTGCTCGGTGTACACTTTTTATTGTTGTTCTATGTCCAATGTTACGAGTATAAGCTTCGTAGATTATTTCGATGCCAAAACAACGACTTTCTATTACAAATGGACAAAACCGTTAAAAGCTCATCCATAGAGAGAGTTGAGCAACTTCGGACCATCAAAGTTGCTCGGTGTAGACTTTTTATTGTTCTTTTATGTCAAATTTTACGAGTATAAGATTCCGATATTTTTTCGATTCCAAAACACCAACTTTCTATGACAAATGGACAAAACCGTTGAAAGCTCCTCCATAGAGAGAGTTGAGCAACTTCGGACCATCAAAGTTGCTCGGTGTAGACTTTTTATTGTTCTTTTATGTCAAATTTTACGAGTATAAGATTCCGATATTTTTTCGATTCCAAAACACCAACTTTCTATGACAAATGGACAAAACCATTAAAAGCTCCTCCATAAAGAGAGTTGAGCAACTTCGGACCATCGAAGTTGCTCGGTGTACACTTTTTATTAATCTTCTATGTCCAATGTTACGAGTATAAACTTCGTAGATTATTTCGATGCCAAAACAACAACTTTCAGTTACAAATGGACAAAACCGTTAAAAGGTCCACCATAGAGAGAGTTGAGCAACTTCGGACCATCAAAGTTGCTCGGTGTAGACTTTTTATTGTTCTTTTATGCCAAATTTTACGAGTATAAGATTCCGATATTTTTTCGATTCCAAAACACCAACTTTCTATGACAAATGGACAAAACCGTTGAAAGCTCCTCCATATAGAGAGTTGAGCAACTTCGGATCATCGAAGTTGCTCGGTGTACACTTTTTATTAATCTTCTATGTCCAATGTTACGAGTATAAACTTCGTAGATTATTTCGATGCCAAAACACCACTTTTTATGATAAATGGAATAAACCGTTAAAAGATCCCAAATAGAGAGAGTTGAGAAACTTCGGACCATCAAAGTTGCTCGGTGTACACTTTTTAGTGTTCTTCTATGTCCAATTTTACGAGTATATGCTTCGTAGATTATTTCGATGCCAAAACACCAACATTCTATGACAAATGAACAAAACCGTTAAAAGCTCCTCCATATAGAGAGTTGAGCAACTTCGGACCATCAAAGTTGCTCGGTGTACACTTTTTATTGTTCTTCTATGTATAATGTTACGAGTATAAGCTTCGTAGATTATTTCGATGCCAAAACAACAACTTTCATTTACAAATGGACAAAACCGTTAAAAGCTCCTCCATAGAGAGAGTTGAGCAACTTTAGACCATCAAAGTTACTCGGAGTACACTTTTTATTGTTCTTTTATGTCAAATTTTACGAGTATAAGATTCCGATATTTTTTCGATTCCAAAACACCAACTTTCTATGACAAATGGACAAAACCATTAAAAGCTCCTCCATAAAGAGAGTTGAGCAACTTCGGACCATCGAAGTTGCTCGGTGTACACTTTCTATTAATCTTCTATGTCCAACGTTACGAGTATAAACTTCGTAGATTATTTCGATGCCAAAACAACAACTTTCAGTTACAAATGGACAAAACCGTTAAAAGGTCCACCATAGAGAGAGTTGAGCAACTTCGGACCATCAAAGTTGCTCGGTTTAGACTTTTTATTGTTCTTTTATGTCAAATTTTACGAGTATAAGATTCCGATATTTTTTCGATTCCAAAACACCAACTTTCTATGACAAATGGACAAAACCGTTGAAAGCTCCTCCATATAGAGAGTTGAGCAACTTCGGACCATCGAAGTTGCTCGGTGTACACTTTTTATTAATCTTCTATGTCCAATGTTACGAGTATAAACTTCGTAGATTATTTCGATGCCAAAACAACAACTTTCAGTTACAAATGGACAGACCGTTAAAAGCTTCACCATAGAGAGAGTTGAGCAACTTCGGACCATCAAAGTTGCTCGGTGTACACTTTTTATTGTTCTTCAATGTCCAATTTAACGAGTATAAGCTTCCGTGATTATTTCGATGCAAAACACCAACTTTCTATGACAAATGGACAAAACCATTAAAAGCTCCTCCATATAGAGAGTTGAGCAACTTCGGACCATCAAAGCTGCTCGGTGTACACTTTTTATTGTTGTTCTATGTCCAATGTTACGAGTATAAGCTTCGTAGATTATTTCGATGACAAAACAACGACTTTCTATTACAAATGGACAAAACCGTTAAAAGCTCATCCATAGAGAGAGTTGAGCAACTTCGGACCATCAAAGTTGCTCGGTTTAGACTTTTTATTGTTCTTTTATGTCAAATTTTACGAGTATAAGATTCCGATATTTTTTCGATTCCAAAACACCAACTTTCTATGACAAATGGACAAAACAGTTGAAAGCTCCTCCATATAGAGAGTTGAGCAACTTCGGACCATCGAAGTTGCTCGGTGTACACTTTTTATTAATCTTCTAAGTCCAATGTCACGAGTATAAACTTCGTAGATTATTTCGATGCCAAAACACCACTTTTTATGATAAATGGACAAAACCGTTAAAAGATCCCAAATAGAGAGAGTTGAGAAACTTCGGACCATCAAAGTTGCTCGGTGTACACTTTTTAGTGTCCTTCTATGTCCAATTTTACGAGTATAAGCTTCGTAGATTATTTCGATGCCAAAACACCAACATTCTATGACAAATGAACAAAACCGTTAAAAGCTCCTCCATATAGAGAGTTGAGCAACTTCGGACCATCAAAGTTGCTCGGTGTACACTTTTTATTGTTCTTCTATGTATAATGTTACGAGTATAAGCTTCGTAGATTATTTCGATGCCAAATCAACAACTTTCAGTTACAAATGGACAAAACCGTTAAAAGGTCCACCATAGAGAGAGTTGAGCAACTTCGGACCATCAAAGTTGCTCGGTGTAGACTTTTTATTGTTCTTTTATGTCAAATTTTACGAGTATAAGATTCCGATATTTTTTCGATTCCAAAACACCAACTTTCTATGACAAATGGACAAAACCGTTGAAAGCTCCTCCATATAGAGAGTTGAGCAACTTCGGACCATCGAAGTTGCTCGGTGTACACTTTTTATTAATCTTCTATGTCCAATGTTACGAGTATAAACTTCGTAGATTATTTCGATGCCAAAACACCACTTTTTATGATAAATGGACAAAACCGTTAAAAGATCCCAAATAGAGAGAGTTGAGAAACTTCGGACCATCAAAGTTGCTCGGTGTACACTTTTTAGTGTTCTTCTATGTCCAATTTTACGAGTATAAGCTTCGTAGATTATTTCGATGCCAAAACACCAACATTCTATGACAAATGAACAAAACCATTAAAAGCTCCTCCATATAGAGAGTTGAGCAACTTCGGACCATCAAAGTTGCTCGGTGTACACTTTTTATTGTTCTTCTATGTATAATGTTACGAGTATAAGCTTCGTAGATTATTTCGATGCCAAAACAACAACTTTCATTTACAAATGGACAAAACCGTTAAAAGCTCCTCCATAGAGAGAGTTGAGCAACTTTAGACCATCAAAGTTACTCGGTGTACACTTTTTATTGTTCTTTTATGTCAAATTTTACGAGTATAAGATTCCGATATTTTTTCGATTCCAAAACACCAACTTTCTATGACAAATGGACAAAACCATTAAAAGCTCCTCCATAAAGAGAGTTGAGCAACTTCGGACCATCGAAGTTGCTCGGTGTACACTTTCTATTAATCTTCTATGTCCAATGTTACGAGTATAAACTTCGTAGATTATTTCGATGCCAAAACAACAACTTTCAGTTACAAATGGACAAAACCGTTAAAAGGTCCACCATAGAGAGATTTGAGCAACTTCGGACCATCAAAGTTGCTCGGTGTAGACTTTTTATTGTTCTTTTATGTCAAATTTTACGAGTATAAGATTCCGATATTTTTTCGATTCCAAAACACCAACTTTCTATGACAAATGGACAAAACCGTTGAAAGCTCCTCCATATAGAGAGTTGAGCAACATCGGACCATCGAAGTTGCTCGGTGTACACTTTTTATTAATCTTCTATGTCCAATGTTACGAGTATAAACTTCGTAGATTATTTCGATGCCAAAACAACAACTTTCAGTTACAAATGGACAGACCGATAAAAGCTCCACCATAGAGAGAGTTGAGCAACTTCGGACCATCAAAGTTGCTCGGTGTACACTATTTATTGTTCTTCAATGTCCAATTTTACGAGTATAAGCTTCCGAGATTATTTCGATGCAAAACACCAACTTTCTATGACAAATGGACAAAACCATTAAAAGCTCCTCCATATAGAGAGTTGAGCAACTTCGGACCATCAAAGTTGCTCGGTGTACACTTTTTATTGTTGTTCTATGTCCAATGTTACGAGTATAAGCTTCGTAGATTATTTCGATGCCAAAACAACGACTTTCTATTACAAATGGACAAAACCGTTAAAAG
Source organism: Euonymus europaeus (assembly GCA_963580455.1). Taxonomy (NCBI): domain Eukaryota; kingdom Viridiplantae; phylum Streptophyta; class Magnoliopsida; order Celastrales; family Celastraceae; genus Euonymus; species Euonymus europaeus. The sequence continues at coordinate 8,722,207 of OY756965.1, forward strand.
CTCATCCATAGAGAGAGTTGAGCAACTTCGGACCATCAAAGTTGCTCGGTGTAGACTTTTTATTGTTCTTTTATGTCAAATTTTACGAGTATAAGATTCCGATATTTTTTCGATTCCAAAACACCAACTTTCTATGACAAATGGACAAAACCGTTGAAAGCTCCTCCATATAGAGAGTTGAGCAACTTCGGACCATCGAAGTTGCTCGGTGTACACTTTTTATTAATCTTCTAAGTCCAATGTTACGAGTATAAACTTCGTAGATTATTTCGATGCCAAAACACCACTTTTTATGATAAATGGACAAAACCGTTAAAAGATCCCAAATAGAGAGAGTTGAGAAACTTCGGACCATCAAAGTTGCTCGGTGTACACTTTTTAGTGTCCTTCTATGTCCAATTTTACGAGTATAAGCTTCGTAGATTATTTCGATTCCAAAACACCAACTTTCTATGACAAATGGACAAAACCGTTGAAAGCTCCTCCATATAGAGAGTTGAGCAACTTCGGACCATCGAAGTTGCTCGGTGTACACTTTTTATTAATCTTCTATGTCCAATGTTACGAGTATAAACTTCGTAGATTATTTCGATGCCAAAACAACAACTTTAAGTTACAAATGGACAGACCGTTAAAAGCTCCACCATAGAGAGAGTTGAGCAACTTCGGACCATCAAAGTTGCTCGGTGTAGACTTTTTATTGTTCTTTTATGTCAAATTTTACGAGTATAAGATTCCGATATTTTTTCGATTCCAAAACACCAACTTTCTATGACAAATGGACAAAACCGTTGAAAGCTCCTCCATATAGAGAGTTGAGCAACTTCGGACCATCGAAGTTGCTCGCTGTACACTTTTTATTAATCTTCTAAGTCCAATGTTACGAGTATAAACTTCGTAGATTATTTCGATGCCAAAACACCACTTTTTATGATAAATGGACAAAACCGTTAAAAGATCCCAAATAGAGAGAGTTGAGAAACTTCGGACCATCAAAGTTGCTCGGTGTACACTTTTTAGTGTCCTTCTATGTCCAATTTTACGAGTATAAGCTTCGTAAATTATTTCGATGCCAAAACAACAACATTCTATGACAAATGAACAAAACCGTTAAAAGCTCCTCCATATAGAGAGTTGAGCAACTTCGGACCATCAAAGTTGCTCGGTGTACACTTTTTATTGTTCTTCTATGTATAATGTTACGAGTATAAGCTTCGTAGATTATTTCGATGCCAAAACAACAACTTTCATTTACAAATGGACAAAACCGTTAAAAGCTCCTCCATAGAGAGAGTTGAGCAACTTTAGACCATCAAAGTTACTCGGTGTACACTTTTTATTGTTCTTTTATGTCAAATTTTACGAGTATAAGATTCCGATATTTTTTCGATTCCAAAACACCAACTTTCTATGACAAATGGACAAAACCATTAAAAGCTCCTCCATAAAGAGAGTTGAGCAACTTCGAACCATCGAAGTTGCTCGGTGTACACTTTCTATTAATCTTCTATGTCCAATGTTACGAGTATAAACTTCGTAGATTATTTCGATGCCAAAACAACAACTTTCAGTTACAAATGGACAAAACCGTTAAAAGGTCCACCATAGAGAGAGTTGAGCAACTCCGGACCATCAAAGTTGCTCGGTGTAGACTTTTTATTGTTCTTTTATGTCAAATTTTACGAGTATAAGATTCCGATATTTTTTCGATTCCAAAACACCAACTTTCTATGACAAATGGACAAAACCGTTGAAAGCTCCTCCATATAGAGAGTTGAGCAACTTCGGACCATCGAAGTTGCTCGGTGTACACTTTTTATTAATCTTCTATGTCCAATGTTACGAGTATAAACTTCGTAGATTATTTCGATGCCAAAACACCACTTTTTATGATAAATGGACAAAACCGTTAAAAGATCCCAAATAGAGAGAGTTGAGAAACTTCGGACCATCAAAGTTGCTCGGTGTACACATTTTAGTGTTCTTCAATGTCCAATTTTACGAGTATAAGCTTCGTAGATTATTTCGATGCCAAAACACCAACATTCTATGACAAATGAACAAAACTGTTAAAAGCTCCTCCATATAGAGAGTTGAGCAACTTCGGACCATCAAAGTTGCTCGGTGTACACTTTTTATTGTTCTTCTATGTATAATGTTACGAGTATAAGCTTCGTAGATTATTTCGATGCCAAAACAACAAGTTTCATTTACAAATGGACAAAACCGTTAAAAGCTCCTCCATAGAGAGAGTCGAGCAACTTTAGACCATCAAAGTTACTCGGTGTACACTTTTTATTGTTCTTTTATGTCAAATTTTACGAGTATAAGATTCCGATATTTTTTCGATTCCAAAACACCAACTTTCTATGACAAATGGACAAAACCATTAAAAGCTCCTCCATAAAGAGAGTTGAGCAACTTCGGACCATTGAAGTTGCTCGGTGTACACTTTCTATTAATCTTCTATGTCCAATGTTACGAGTATAAACTTCGTAGATTATTTCGATGCCAAAACAACAACTTTCAGTTACAAATGGACAAAACCGATAAAAGGTCCACCATAGAGAGAGTTGAGCAACTTCGGACCATCAAAGTTGCTCGGTGTAGACTTTTTATTGTTCTTTTATGTCAAATTTTACGAGTATAAGATTCCGATATTTTTTCGATTCCAAAACACCAACTTTCTATGACAAATGGACAAAACCGTTGAAAGCTCCTCCATATAGAGAGTTGAGCAACTTCAGACCATCGAAGTTGCTCGGTGTACACTTTTTATTAATCTTCTATGTCCAATGTTACGAGTATAAACTTCGTAGATTATTTCGATGCCAAAACAACAACTTTCAGTTACAAATGGACAGACCGTTAAAAGCTCCACCATAGAGAGAGTTGAGCAACTTCGGACCATCAAAGTTGCTCGGTGTACACTATTTATTGTTCTTCAATGTCCAATTTTACGAGTATCAGCTTCCGAGATTATTTCGATGCAAAACACCAACTTTCTATGACAAATGGACAAAACCATTAAAACCTCCTCCATATAGAGAGTTGAGCAACTTCGGACCATCAAATTTGCTCGGTGTACACTATTTATTGTTCTTCAATGTCCAATTTTACGAGTATCAGCTTCCGAGATTATTTCGATGCAAAACACCAACTTTCTATGACAAATGGACAAAACCATTAAAACCTCCTCCATATAGAGAGTTGAGCAACTTCGGACCATCAAAGTTGCTCGGTGTACACTTTTTATTGTTGTTCTATGTCCAATGTTACGAGTATAAGCTTCGTAGATTATTTCGATGCCAAAACAACGACTTTCTATTAGAAATGGACAAAACCGTTAAAAGCTCATCCATAGAGAGAGTTGAGCAACTTCGGAACATCAAAGTTGCTCTGTGTAGACTTTTTATTGTTCTTTTATGTCAAATTTTACGAGTATAAGATTCCGATATTTTTTCGATTCCAAAACACCAACTTTCTATGACAAATGGACAAAACCGTTGAAAGCTCCTCCATATAGAGAGTTGAGCAACTTCGGACCAACGAAGTTGCTCGGTGTACACTTTTTATTAATCTTCTATGTCCAATGTTACGAGTATAAACTTCGTAGATTATTTCGATGCCAAAACACCACTTTTTATGATAAATGGACAAAACCGTTAAAAGATCCCAAATAGAGATAGTTGAGAAACTTCGGACCATCAAAGTTGCTCGGTGTACACTTTTTAGTGTTCTTCTATGTCCAATTTTACGAGTATAAGCTTCGTAGATTATTTCGATGCCAAAACACCAACATTCTATGACAAATGAACAAAACCGTTAAAAGCTCCTCCATATAGAGAGTTGAGCAACTTCGGACCATCAAAGTTGCTCGGTGTACACTTTTTATTGTTCTTCTATGTATAATGTTACGAGTATAAGCTTCGTAGATTATTTCGATGCCAAAACAACAACTTTCATTTACAAATGGACAAAACCGTTAAAAGCTTCTCCGTAGAGAGAGTTGAGCAACTTTAGACCATCAAAGTTACTCGGTGTACACTTTTTATTGTTCTTTTATGTCAAATTTTACGAGTATAAGATTCCGATATTTTTTCGATTCCAAAACACCAACTTTCTATGACAAATGGACAAAACCATTAAAAGCTCCTCCATAAAGAGAGTTGAGCAACTTCGGACCATCGAAGTTGCTCGGTGTACACTTTCTATTAATCTTCTATGTCCAATGTTACGAGTATAAACTTCGTAGATTATTTCAATGCCAAAACAACAACTTTCAGTTACAAATGGACAAAATCGTTAAAAGGTCCACCATAGAGAGAGTTGAGCAACTTCGGACCATCAAAGTTGCTCGGTGTAGACTTTTTATTGTTCTTTTATGTCAAATTTTACGAGTATAAGATTCCGATATTTTTTCGATTCCAAAACACCAACTTTCTATGACAAATGGACAAAACCGTTGAAAGCTCCTCCATATAGAGAGTTGAGCAACTTCGGACCATCGAAGTTGCTCGGTGTACACTTTTTATTAATCTTCTATGTCCAATGTTACGAGTATAAACTTCGTAGATTATTTCGATGCCAAAACAACAACTTTCAGTTACAAATGGACAGACCGTTAAAAGCTCCACCATAGAGAGAGTTGAGCAACTTCGGACCATCAAAGTTGCTCGGTGTACACTATTTATTGTTCTTCAATGTCCAATTTTACGAGTATCAGCTTCCGAGATTATTTCGATGCAAAACACCAACTTTCTATGACAAATGGACAAAACCATTAAAAGCTCCTCCATATAGAGAGTTGAGCAACTTCGGACCATCAAAGTTGCTCGGTGTACACTTTTTATTGTTGTTCTATGTCCAATGTTACGAGTATAAGCTTCGTAGATTATTTCGATGCCAAAACAACGACTTTCTATTAGAAATGGACAAAACCGTTAAAAGCTCATCCATAGAGAGAGTTGAGCAACTTCGGAACATCAAAGTTGCTCTGTGTAGACTTTTTATTGTTCTTTTATGTCAAATTTTACGAGTATAAGATTCCGATATTTTTTCGATTCCAAAACACCAACTTTCTATGACAAATGGACAAAACCGTTGAAAGCTCCTCCATATAGAGAGTTGAGCAACTTTGGACCAACGAAGTTGCTCGGTGTACACTTTTTATTAATCTTCTATGTCCAATGTTACGAGTATAAACTTCGTAGATTATTTCGATGCCAAAACACCACTTTTTATGATAAATGGACAAAACCATTAAAAGATCCCAAATAGAGAGAGTTGAGAAACTTCGGACCATCAAAGTTGCTCGGTGTACACTTTTTAGTGTTCTTCTATGTCCAATTTTACGAGTATAAGCTTCGTAGATTATTTCGATGCCAAAACACCAACATTCTATGACAAATGAACAAAACCGTTAAAAGCTCCTCCATATAGAGAGTTGAGCAACTTCGGACCATCAAAGTTGCTCGGTGTACACTTTTTATTGTTCTTCTATGTATAATGTTACGAGTATAAGCTTCGTAGATTATTTCGATGCCAAAACAACAACTTTCATTTACAAATGGACAAAACCGTTAAAAGCTTCTCCGTAGAGAGAGTTGAGCAACTTTAGACCATCAAAGTTACTCGGTGTACACTTTTTATTGTTCTTTTATGTCAAATTTTACGAGTATAAGATTCCGATATTTTTTCGATTCCAAAACACCAACTTTCTATGACAAATGGACAAAACCATTAAAAGCTCCTCCATAAAGAGAGTTGAGCAACTTCGGACCATCGAAGTTGCTCGGTGTACACTTTCTATTAATCTTCTATGTCCAATGTTACGAGTATAAACTTCGTAGATTATTTCAATGCCAAAACAACAACTTTCAGTTACAAATGGACAAAACCGTTAAAAGGTCCACCATAGAGAGAGTTGAGCAACTTCGGACCATCAAAGTTGCTCGGTGTAGACTTTTTATTGTTCTTTTATGTCAAATTTTACGAGTATAAGATTCCGATATTTTTTCGATTCCAAAACACCAACTTTCTATGACAAATGGACAAAACCGTTGAAAGCTCCTCCATATAGAGAGTTGAGCAACTTCGGACCATCGAAGTTGCTCGGTGTACACTTTTTATTAATCTTCTATGTCCAATGTTACGAGTATAAACATCGTAGATTATTTCGATGCCAAAACAACAACTTTCAGTTACAAATGGACAGACCGTTAAAAGCTCCACCATAGAGAGAGTTGAGCAACTTCGGACCATCAAAGTTGCTCGGTGTACACTATTTATTGTTCTTCTATGTCCAATTTTACGAGTATAAGCTTCCGAGATTATTTCGATGCAAAACACCAACTTTCTATGACAAATGGACAAAACCATTAAAAGCTCCTCCATATAGAGAGTTGAGCAACATCGGACCATCAAAGTTGCTCGGTGTACACTTTTTATTGTTGTTCTATGTCCAATGTTACGAGTATAAGCCTCGTAGATTATTTCGATGCCAAAACAACGACTTTCTATTACTAATGGACAAAACCGTTAAAAGCTCATCCATAGAGAGAGTTGAGCAACTTCGGACCATCAAAGTTGCTCGGTGTAGACTTTTTATTGTTCTTTTATGTCAAATTTTACGAGTATAAGATTCCGATATTTTTTCGATTCCAAAACACCAACTTTCTATGACAAATGGACAAAACCGTTGAAAGCTCCTCCATATAGAGAGTTGAGCAACTTCGGACCATCGAAGTTGCTCGGTGTACACTTTTTATTAATCTTCTATGTCCAATGTTACGAGTATAAACTTCGTAGATTATTTCGATGCCAAAACACCACTTTTTATGATAAATGGACAAAACCGTTAAAAGATCCCAAATAGAGAGAGTTGAGAAACTTCGGACCATCAAAGTTGCTCGGTGTACACTTTTTAGTGTTCTTCTATGTCCAATTTTACGAGTATAAGCTTCGTAGATTATTTCGATGCCAAAACACCAACATTCTATGACAAATGAACAAAACCGTTAAAAGCTCCTCCATATAGAGAATTGAGCAACTTCGGACCATCAAAGTTGCTCGGTGTACACTTTTTATTGTTCTTCTATGTATAATGTTACGAGTATAAGCTTCGTAGATTATTTCGATGCCAAAACAACAACTTTCATTTACAAATGGACAAAACCGTTAAAAGCTCCACCGTAGAGAGAGTTGAGCAACTTCGGACCATCAAAGTTGCTCGGTGTACACTTTTTAGTGTTCTTCTATGTCCAATTTTACGAGTATAAGCTTCGTAGATTATTTAGATGCCAAAACACCAACTTTCTATGACAAATGAACAAAACCGTTAAAAGCTCCTCCATATAGAGAGTTGAGCAAATTCGGACCATCAAAGTTTCTCGGTGTACACTTTTTATTGTTCTTCTATGTATAATGTTACGAGTATAAGCTTCGCAGATTATTTTGATGCCAAAACAACAACTTTCTATTACAAATGGGCAAAACCGTTAAAAGCTCCTCCATAGAGAGAGTTGAGCAACTTTGGACCATCAAAGTTGCTCGGTGTACACTTTTTATTGTTCTTTTATGTCAAATTTTACGAGTATAAGATTCCGATATTTTTTCGATTCCAAAACACCAACTTTCTATGACAAATGGACAAAACCGTTGAAAGCTCCTCCATATAGAGAGTTGAGCAACTTCGGACCATCGAAGTTGCTCGGTGTACACTTTTTATTAATCTTCTATGTCCAATGTTACGAGTATAAACTTCGTGGATTATTTCGATGCCAAAACAACAACTTTAAGTTACAAATGGACAGACCGTTAAAAGCTCCACCATAGAGAGAGTTGAGCAACTTCGGACAATCAAAGTTGCTCGGTGTACACTATTTATTGTTCTTCTATGTCCAATTTTACGAGTATAAGCTTCCGAGATTATTTCGATGCAAAACACCAACTTTCTATTACAAATGGACAAAACCATTAAAAGCTCCTCCATATAGAGAGTTGAGCAACTTTGGACCATCAAAGTTGCTCGGTGTACACTTTTTATTGTTGTTCTATGTCCAAGGTTACGAGTATAAGCTTCGTAGATTATTTCGATGCCAAAACAACAACTTTCAGTTACAAATGGACAAAACCGTTAAAAGCTCCACCATAGAGAGAGTTGAGCAACTTCGGACCATCAAAGTTGCTCGGTGTAGACTTTTTATTGTTCTTTTATGTCAAATTTTACGAGTATAAGATTCCAATATTTTTTCGATTCCAAAACACCAACTTTCTATGACAAATGGACAAAACCGTTAAAAGCTCCTCCATAAAGAGAGTTGAGCAACTTCGGACCATCGAAGTTGCTCGGTGTATACTTTTTATTAATCTTCTGTGTCCAATGTTACGAGTATAAACTTCGTAGATTATTTCGATGCCAAAACAACAACTTTCAGTTACAAATGGACAAAACCGTTAAAAGCTCCACCATAGAGAGAGTTGAGCAACTTCGGACCATCAATGTTGCTCGGTGTACACTTTTTATTGTTCTTCTATATCCAATTTTACGAGTATAAGCTTCCGAGATTATTTCGATGCAAAACACCAATTTTCTATTACAAATAGACAAAACCATTAAAAGCTCCTCCATGTAGAGAGTTGAGCAACTTCGGACCATCAAAGTTGCTCGGTGTACACTTTTTATTGTTTTTCTATGTCCAATGTTACGAGTATAAGCTTCGTAGATTATTTCGATGCCAAAACAACAACTTTCTATTACAAATGTACAAAACCGTTAAAAGCTCCTCCATAGAGAGAGTTGAGCAACTTTGGACCATCAAAGTTGCTCGGTGTAGACTTTTTATTGTTCTTTTATGTAAAATTTTACGAGTATAAGATTCTGATATTTTTTCGATTTCAAAACACCAACTCTCTATGACAAATGGACAAAACCGTTAAAAGCTCCTCCATAAAGAGAGTTGAGCAACTTCGGACCATCGAAGTTGCTCGGTGTACACTTTTTATTAATCTTCTATGTCCAATGTTACGAGTATAAACTTCATAGATTATTTCGATGCCAAAACAACAACTTTCAGTTACAAATGGAAAAAACCGTTAAAAGCTCCACCGTAGAGAGAGTTGAGCAACTTCGGACCATCAATGTTGCTCGGTGTACACTTTTTATTGTTCTTCTATGTCCAATTTTACGAGTATAAGCTTCCGAGATTATTTCGATGCAAAACACCAACTTTCTATGACAAATGGACAAAACCATTAAAAGCTCCTCCATAAAGAGAGTTGAGCAACTTCGGACCATCGAAGTTGCTCGGTGTACACTTTCTATTAATCTTCTATGTCCAATGTTACGAGTATAAACTTCGTAGATTATTTCGATGCCAAAACAACAACTTTCAGTTACAAATGGACAAAACCGTTAAAAGGTCCACCATAGAGAGAGTTGGGCAACATCGCACCATCAAAGTTGCTCGGTGTAGACTTTTTATTGTTCTTTTATGTAAAATTTTACGAGTATAAGATTCTGATATTTTTTCGACTCCAAAACACCAACTTTCTATGACAAATGGACAAAACCGTTGAAAGCTCCTCCATATAGAGAGTTGAGCAACTTCGGACCATCGAAGTTGCTCGGTGTACACTTTTTATTAATCTTCTTTGTCCAATGTTACGAGTATAAACTTCGTAGATTATTTCGATGCCAAAACAACAACTTTAAGTTACAAATGGACAGACCGTTAAAAGCTCCACCATAGAGAGAGTTGAGCAACTTCGGACAATCAAAGTTGCTCGGTGTACACTATTTATTGTTCTTCTATGTCCAATTTTACGAGTATAAGCTTCCGAGATTATTTCGATGCAAAACACCAACTTTCTATGACAAATGGACAAAACCATTAAAAGCTCCTCCATATAGAGAGTTGAGCAACTTCGGACCATCAAAGTTGCTCGGTGTACACTTTTTATTGTTGTTCTATGTCCAAGGTTACGAGTATAAGCTTCGTAGATTATTTCGATGCCAAAACAACAACTTTCAGTTACAAATGGACAAAACCGTTAAAAGCTCCACCATAGAGAGAGTTGAGCAACTTCGGACCATCAAAGTTGCTCGGTGTAGACTTTTTATTGTTCTTTTATGTCAAATTTTACGAGTATAAGATTCCAATATTTTTTCGATTCCAAAACACCAACTTTCTATGACAAATGGACAAAACCGTTAAAAGCTCCTCCATAAAGAGAGTTGAGCAACTTCGGACCATCGAAGTTGCTCGGTGTATACTTTTTATTAATCTTCTGTGTCCAATGTTACGAGTATAAACTTCGTAGATTATTTCGATGCCAAAACAACAACTTTCAGTTACAAATGGACAAAACCGTTAAAAGCTCCACCATAGAGAGAGTTGAGCAACTTCGGACCATCAATGTTGCTCGGTGTACACTTTTTATTGTTCTTCTATGTCCAATTTTACGAGTATAAGCTTTCGAGATTATTTCGATGCAAAACACCAATTTTCTATTACAAATAGACAAAACCATTAAAAGCTCCTCCATGTAGAGAGTTGAGCAACTTCGGACCATCAAAGTTGCTCGGTGTACACTTTTTATTGTTTTTCTATGTCCAATGTTACGAGTATAAGCTTCGTAGATTATTTCGATGCCAAAACAACAACTTTCTATTACAAATGTACAAAACCGTTAAATGCTCCTCCATAGAGAGAGTTGAGCAACTTTGGACCATCAAAGTTGCTCGGTGTAGACTTTTTATTGTTCTTTTATGTAAAATTTTACGAGTATAAGATTCTGATATTTTTTCGATTTCAAAACACCAACTTTCTATGACAAATGGACAAAACCGATAAAAGCTCCTCCATAAAGAGAGTTGAGCAACTTCGGACCATCGAAGTTGCTCGGTGTACACTTTTTATTAATCTTCTATGTCCAATGTTACGAGTATAAACTTCATAGATTATTTCGATGCCAAAACAACAACTTTCAGTTACAAATGGAAAAAACCGTTAAAAGCTCCACCGTAGAGAGAGTTGAGCAACTTCGGACCATCAATGTTGCTCGGTGTACACCTTTTATTGTTCTTCTATGTCCAATTTTACGAGTATAAGCTTCCGAGATTATTTCGATGCAAAACACCAACTTTCTATGACAAATGGACAAAACCATTAAAAGCTCCTCCATATAGAGAGTTGAGCAACTTCGGACTATCAAAGTTGCTCGGTGTACACTTTTTATTGTTGTTCTATGTCCAATGTTACGAGTATAAGCTTCGTAGATTATTTCGATGCCAAAACAACAACTTTCTATTACAAATGGACAAAACCGTTAACAGCTCCTCCATAGAGAGAGTTGAGCAACTTTGGACCATCAAAGTTGCTCGGTGTACACTTTTTATTGTTATTTTATGTCAAATTTTACGAGTATAAGATTCCAATATTTTTTCGATTCCAAAACACCAACTTTCTATGACAAATGGACAAAACCGTTGAAAGCTCCTCCATATAGAGAGTTGAGCAACTTCGGACCATCGAAGTTGCTCGGTGTACACTTTTTATTAATCTTCTATGTCCAATGTTACGAGTATAAGCTTCGTAGATTATTTCGATGCCAAAACAACAACTTTCTATTACAAATGTACAAAACCGTTAAAAGCTCCTCCATAGAGAGAGTTGAGCAACTTTGGACCATCAAAGTTGCTCGGTGTAGACTTTTTATTGTTCTTTTATGTAAAATTTTACGAGTATAAGATTCTGATATTTTTTCGATTTCAAAACACCAACTTTCTATGACAAATGGACAAAACCGTTAAAAGCTCCTCCATAAAGAGAGTTGAGCAACTTCGGACCATCGAAGTTGCTCGGTGTACACTTTTTATTAATCTTCTATGTCCAATGTTACGAGTATAAACTTCATAGATTATTTCGATGCCAAAACAACAACTTTCAGTTACAAATGGAAAAAACCGTTAAAAGCTCCACCGTAGAGAGAGTTGAGCAACTTCGGACCATCAATGTTGCTCGGTGCACACTTTTTATTGTTCTTCTATGTCCAATTTTACGAGTATAAGCTTCCGAGATTATTTCGATGCAAAACACCAACTTTCTATGACAAATGGACAAAACCATTAAAAGCTCCTCCATATAGAGAGTTGAGCAACTTCGGACCATCAAAGTTGCTCGGTGTACACTTTTTATTGTTCTTCTATGTCCAATGTTACGAGTATAAGCTCCGTAGATTATTTCGATGCCAAAACAACAACTTTCTATTACAAATGGACAAAACCGTTAAAAGCTCCTCCATAGAGAGAGTTGAGCAACTTTGGACCATCAAAGTTGCTCGGTGTACACTTTTTATTGTTATTTTATGTCAAATTTTACGAGTATAAGATTCCAATATTTTTTCGATTCCAAAACACCAACTTTCTATGACAAATGGACAAAACCGTTGAAAGCTCCTCCATATAGAGAGTTGAGCAACTTCGGATCATCGAAGTTGCTCGGTGTACACTTTTTATTAATCTTCTATGTCCAATGTTACGAGTATAAGCTTCGTAGATTATTTCGATGCCAAAACAACAACTTTCTATTACAAATGTACAAAACCGTTAAAAGCTCCTCCATAGAGAGAGTTGAGCAACTTTGGACCATCAAAGTTTCTCGGTGTAGACTTTTTATTGTTCTTTTATGTAAAATTTTACGAGTATAAGATTCTGATATTTTTTCGATTTCAAAACACCAACTTTCTATGACAAATGGACAAAACCGTTAAAAGCTCCTCCATAAAGAGAGTTGAGCAACTTCGGACCATCGAAGTTGCTCGGTGTACACTTTTTATTAATCTTCTACGTCCAATGTTACGAGTATAAACTTCATAGATTATTTCGATGCCAAAACAACAACTTTCAGTTACAAATGGAAAAAACCGTTAAAAGCTCCACCGTAGAGAGAGTTGAGCAACTTCGGACCATCAATGTTGCTCGGTGTACACTTTTTATTGTTCTTCTATGTCCAATTTTACGAGTATAAGCTTCCGAGATTATTTCGATGCAAAACACCAACTTTCTATGACAAATGGACAAAACCATTAAAAGCTCCTCCATATAGAGAGTTGAGCAACTTCGGACCATCAAAGTTGCTCGGTGTACACTTTTTATTGTTGTTCTATGTCCAATGTTACGAGTATAAGCTTCGTAGATTATTTCGATGCCAAAACAACAACTTTCTATTACAAATGGACAAAACCGTTAAAAGCTCCTCCATAGAGAGAGTTGAGCAACTTTGGACAATCAAAGTTGCTCGGTGTACACTTTTTCTTGTTCTTTTATGTCAAATTTTACGAGTATAAGATTCCAATATTTTTTCGATTCCAAAACACCAACTTTCTATGACAAATGGACAAAACCGTTGAAAGCTCCTCCATATAGAGAGTTGAGCAACTTCGGACCATCGAAGTTGCTCGGTGTACACTTTTTATTAATCTTCTATGTCCAATGTTACGAGTATAAACTTCGTAGATTATTTCGATGCCAAAACAACAACTTTCAGTTACAAATGGACAGACCGTTAAAAGCTCCACCATAGAGAGAGTTGAGCAACTTCGGACCATCAAAGTTGCTCGGTGTACACTATTTATTATTCTTCTATGTCCAATTTTACGAGTATAAGCTTCCGAGATTATTTCGATGCCAAAACACCAACTTTCTATGACAAATGGACAAAACCGTTAAAAGCTCCTCTATAGCGAGAGTTGAGCAACTTCGGACCATCAAAGTTGCGCGGTGTACACTTTTTGTTGTTCTTCTATGTCTAATTTTACGAGTATAAGCTTCCTAGATTATTTTGATGCCAAAACGACAACTTTCTATGACAAATGGACAAAACCGTTAAAAGCTCGTCCATATAGAGAGTTGAGCAACTTCGGATCATCAAAGTTGCTCCGTGTACATTTTTTATTGTTCTTTTATGTTCGATTTTCCGAGTATAAGTTTTCGTTATTATTTCAATGCCAAAACACCAACTTTCTATGAGAAATGGACAAAACCGTTAAAAGATCCCAAATAGAGAGAGTTCAGCAACTTCGGACCATCAAAATTGCTCGGTGTACATTTTTTAGTGTTCTTCTATGTCCAATTTTACGAGTATAACCTTCGTAGATTATTTCAATGCCAAAACACCAACTTTCTATTACAAATGGACAAAACCGTTAAAAGCTCCCAAATAGAGAGAGTTGAGCAACTTCAGACCATCAAAGGTTCTCGGTGTACACTTTGTATTGTTCTTCTATGTCCAATTTTACGAGTATAAGCTTCGTAGATTATTTCGATGTCAAAACGACGACTTTCTATTACAAATGGACAAAACCGTTAAAAGCTCCTCCATAGAGAGAGTTGAGCAACTTCGGACTATCAAAGTTGCTCGGTGTACACTTTTTATTGTTCTTTTATGTGAAATTTTACGAGTATAAGATTCTGATATTTTTTCGATGCCAAAACACCAACTTTCTATGACAAATGGACAAAACCATTAAAAGCTCCTCCATATAGAGAGTTGAGCAACTTCGGACCATCAAAGTTACTCGGTGTACACTTTTTATTGTTCTTCTATGTCCAATGTTTTGAGTATAAGCTTCGTAGATTATTTCGATGCCAAAACAACAACTTTCTATTAAAAAAGGAGAAAACCGTTAAAAGCTCCTCTATAGAGAGAGTTGAGCAAATTTAGACCATCAAAGTTGCTCGGTGTACACTTTTTATTGTTCTTCTATGTCAAATTTTACGAGTATAAGATTCCGATATTTTTTTCGATTCCAAAACATCAACTTTCTATGACAAATGGACAAAACCGTTGAAAGCTCCTCCATATAGAGAGTTGAGCAACTTCGGACCATCGAAGTTGCTCGGTGTACACTTTTTATTAATCTTCTATGTCCAATGTTACGAGTATAAACTTCGTAGATTATTTCGATGCCAAAACAACAACTTTAAGTTACAAATGGACAGACCGTTAAAAGCTCCACCATAGAGAGAGTTGAGCAACTTCGGACCATCAAAGTTGCTCGGTGTAGACTTTTTATTGTTCTTTTATGTCAAATTTTACGAGTATAAGATTTCGATATTTTTTCGATTCCAAAACACCAACTTTCTATGACAAATGGACAAAACCGTTGAAAGCTCCTCCATATAGAGAGTTGAGCAACTTCGGACCATCGAAGTTGCTCGGTGTACACTTTTTATTAATCTTCTATGTCCAATGTTACGAGTATAAACTTCGTAGATTATTTCGATGCCAAAACAACAACTTTAAGATACAAATGGACAGACCGTTAAAAGCTCCACCATAGAGAGAGTTGAGCAACTTCGGACAATCAAAGTTGCTCGGTGTACACTATTTATTGTTCTTCTATGTCCAATTTTACGAGTATAAGCTTCCGAGATTATTTCGATGCAAAACACCAACTTTCTATGACAAATAAACAAAACCATTAAAAGCTCCTCCATATAGAGAGTTGAGCAACTTCGGACCATCAAAGTTGCTCGGTGTACACTTTTTATTGTTGTTCTATGTCCAAGGTTACGAGTATAAGCTTCGTAGATTATTTCGATGCCAAAACAACAACTTTCAGTTACAAATGGACAAAACCGTTAAAAGCTCCACCATAGAGAGAGTTGAGCAACTTCGGACCATCAAATTTGCTCGGTGTAGACTTTTTATTGTTCTTTTATGTCAAATTTTATGAGTATAAGATTCCAATATTTTTTCGATTCCAAAACACCAACTTTCTATGACAAATGGACAAAACCGTTAAAAGCTCCTCCATAAAGAGAGTTGAGCAACTTCGGACCATCGAAGTTGCTCGGTGTATACTTTTTATTAATCTTCTGTGTCCAATGTTACGAGTATAAACTTCGTAGATTATTTCGATGCCAAAACAACAACTTTCAGTTACAAATGGACAAAACCGTTAAAAGCTCCACCATAGAGAGAGTTGAGCAACTTCGGACCATAAATGTTGCTCGGTGTACACTTTTTATTGTTCTTCTATGTCCAATTTTACGAGTATAAGCTTCCGAGATTATTTCGATGCAAAACACCAATTTTCTATTACAAATGGACAAAACCATTAAAAGCTCCTCCATGTAGAGAGTTGAGCAACTTCGGACCATCAAAGTTGCTCGGTGTACACTTTTTATTGTTTTTCTATGTCCAATGTTACGAGTATAAGCTTCGTAGATTATTTCGATGCCAAAACAACAACTTTCTATTACAAATGTACAAAACCGTTAAAAGCTCCTCCATAGAGAGAGTTGAGCAACTTTGGACCATCAAAGTTGCTCGGTGTAGACTTTTTATTGTTCTTTTATGTAAAATTTTACGAGTATAAGATTCTGATATTTTTTCGATTTCAAAACACCAACTTTCTATGACAAATGGACAAAACCGTTAAAAGCTCCTCCATAAAGAGAGTTGAGCAACTTCGGACCATCGAAGTTGCTCGGTGTACACTTTTTATTAATCTTCTATGTCCAATGTTACGAGTATAAACTTCATAGATTATTTCGATGCCAAAACAACAACTTTCAGTTACAAATGGAAAAAACCGTTAAAAGCTCCACCGTAGAGAGAGTTGAGCAACTTCGGACCATCAATGTTGCTCGGTGTACACTTTTTATTGTTCTTCTATGTCCAATTTTACGAGTATAAGCTTCCGAGATTATTTCGATGCAAAACACTAACTTTCTATGACAAATGGACAAAACCATTAAAAGCTCCTCCATATAGAGAGTTGAGCAACTTCGGACCATCAAAGTTGCTAGGTGTACACTTTTTATTGTTCTTCTATGTCCAATGTTACGAGTATAAGCTTCGTAGATTATTTCGATGCCAAAACAACAACTTTCTATTACAAATGGACAAAACCGTTAAAAGCTCCTCCATAGAGAGAGTTGAGCAACTTTGGACCATCAAAGTTGCTCGGTGTACACTTTTTATTGTTCTTTTATGTCAAATTTTACGAGTATAAGATTCCAATATTTTTTCGATTCCAAAACACCAACTTTCTATGACAAATGGACAAAACCGTTGAAAGCTCCTCCATATAGAGAGTTGAGCAACTTCGGACCATCGAAGTTGCTCGGTGTACACTTTTTATTAATCTTCTATGTCCAATGTTACGAGTATAAACTTCGTAGATTATTTCGATGCCAAAACAACAACTTTCAGTTACAAATGGACAGACCGTTAAAAGCTCCACCATAGAGAGAGTTGAGCAACTTCGGACCATCAAAGTTGCTCGGTGTACACTATTTATTGTTCTTCTATGTCCAATTTTACGAGTATAAGCTTCCGAGATTATTTCGATGCCAAAACACCAACTTTCTATGACAAATGGACAAAACCGTTAAAAGCTCCTCTATAGCGAGAGTTGAGCAACTTCGGACCATCAAAGTTGCGCGGTGTACACTTTTTGTTGTTCTTCTATGTCTAATTTTACGAGTATAAGCTTCCTAGATTATTTTGATGCCAAAACGACAACTTTCTATGACAAATGGACAAAACCGTTAAAAGCTCGTCCATATAGAGAGTTGAGCAACTTCAGATCATCAAAGTTGCTCCGTGTACACTTTTTATTGTTCTTTTATGTTCGATTTTCCGAGTATAAGTTTTCGTTATTATTTCAATGCCAAAACACCAACTTTCTATGAGAAATGGACAAAACCGTTAAAAGATCCCAAATAGAGAGAGTTCAGCAACTTCGGACCATCAAAATTGCTCGGTGTACATTTTTTAGTGTTCTTCTATGTCCAATTTTACGAGTATAACCTTCGTAAATTATTTTAATGCCAAAACACCAACTTTCTATGACAAATGGACAAAACCGTTAAGAGCTCCCAAATAGAGAGAGTTGAGCAACTTCAGACCATCAAAGGTTCTCGGTGTACACTTTGTATTGTTCTTCTATGTCCAATTTTACGAGTATAAGCTTCGTAGATTATTTCGATGTCAAAACGACGACTTTCTATTACAAATGGACAAAACCGTTAAAAGCTCCTCCATAGAGAGAGTTGAGCAACTTCGGACTATCAAAGTTGCTCGGTGTACACTTTTTATTGTTCTTTTATGTGAAATTTTACGAGTATAAGATTCTGATATTTTTTCGATGCCAAAACACCAACTTTCTATGACAAATGGACAAAACCATTAGAAGCTCCTCCATATAGAGAGTTGAGCAACTTCGGACCATCAAAGTTACTCGGTGTACACTTTTTATTGTTCTTCTATGTCCAATGTTTTGAGTATAAGCTTCGTAGATTATTTCGATGCCAAAACAACAACTTTCTATTACAAAAGGAGAAAACCGTTAAAAGCTCCTCTATAGAGAGAGTTGAGCAACTTTAGACCATCAAAGTTGCTCGGTGTACACTTTTTATTGTTCTTCTATGTCCAATGTTTCGAGTATAAGCTTCGTAGATTATTTCGATGCCAAAACAACAACTCTCTATTACAAAAGGACAAAACCAATAAAAGCTCCTCCATATAGAGAGTTGAGCAACTTCGGATCATCAAAGTTGCTCGGTGTACACTTTTTATTGTTGTTCTATGTCCAATTTTACGAGTATAAGATTCCGATATTTTTTCGATTCCAAAACACCAACTTTCTATGACGAATGGACAAAATCGTTAAAAGTTCCTCCATAAAGAGAGTTGAGCAACTTCGGACCATCGAAGTTGCTCGGTGTACACTTTTTATTAATCTTCTATGTCCAATGTTACGAGTATAAGCTTGGTAGATTATTTCGATGCCAAAACACCACTTTCTATGATAAATGGCCAAAACCGTTAAAAGATCCCAAATAGAGAGAATTGAGAAACTTCGGACCATCAAAGTTGCTCGGTGTACACTTTTTAGTGTTCTTCTATGTCCAATTTTACGAGTATAAGCTTCGTAGATTATTTCGATGCCAAAACACCAACTTTCTATGACAAATGAACAAAACCGTTAAAAGCTCCTCCATATAGAGAGTTGAGCAACTTCGGACCATCAAAGTTGCTCGGTGTACACTTTTTATTGTTCTTCTATGTATAATGTTACGAGTATAAGCTTCGTAGATTATTTCGATGCCAAAACAACAACTTTCATTTACAAATGGACAAAACCGTTAAAAGCTCCTCCATAGAGAGAGTTGAGCAACTTTGGACCATCAAAGTTGCTCGGTGTACACTTTTTATTGTTCTTTTACGTCAAATTTTACGAGTATAAACTTCGTAGATTATTTCGATTCCAAAACACCAACTTTCTATGACAAATGGATAAAACCATTAAAAGCTCCTCCATAAAGAGAGTTGAGCAACTTCGGACCATCGAAGTTGCTCGGTGTACACTTTCTATTAATCTTCTATGTCCAATGTTACGAGTATAAACTTCGTAGATTATTTCGATGCCAAAACAACAACTTTCGGTTACAAATGGACAATACCATTAAAAGCTCCACCATAGAGAGAGTTGAGCAACTTCGGACCATCAAAGTTGCTCGGTGTAGACTTTTTTTTGTTCTTTTATGTCAAATTTTACGAGTATAAGATTCCGATATTTTTTCGATTCTAAAACACCAACTTTCTATGACAAATGGACAAAACCGTTGAAAGCTCCTCCATATAGAGAGTTGAGCAACTTCGGACCATCGAAGTTGCTCGGTGTACACTTTTTATTAATCTTCTATGTCCAATGATACGAGTATAAACTTCATAGATTATTTCGATGCCAAAACAACAACTTTCAGTTACAAATGGACAGACCGTTAAAAGCTCCACCATAGAGAGAGTTGAGCAACTTCGAACTATCAAAGTTGCTCGTGAGTACACTTTTTATTGTTCTTCTATGTATAATGTTACGAGTATAAACTTCGTAGATTATTTCGATGCCTAAACAACAACTTTCAGTTACAAATGGACAAAACCGTTAAAAGCTCCACCATAGAGAGAGTTGAGCAACTTCGGACTATCAAAGTTGCTCGGTGTACACTTTTTATTGTTCTTTTATGTCAAATATTACGAGTATAAGATTCTGATATTTTTTCGATGCCAAAACACCAACTTTCTATGACAAATGGACAAAACCATTAAAAGCTCCTCCATATAGAGAGTTGAGCAACTTTGGACCATCAAAGTTGCTCGGTGTACACTTTTTATTGTTGTTCTATGTCCAATTTAACGAGTATAAGCTTTCGTTATTATTTCAGTGCCAAAACACCACTTTCTAAGATAAATGGACAAAACCGTTAAAAGATCCCAAATAGAGAGAGTTGAGCAACTTCGGACCATCAAAGTTGCTCGGTGTACACTTTTTAGTGTTCTTCTATGTCCAATTTTACGAGTATAAGCTTCGTAGATTATTTCGATGGCAAAACACCAACTTTCTATGACAAATGAACAAAACCGTTAAAAGCTCCTCCATAGAGAGAGTTGAGCAACTTTAGACCATCAAAGTTGCTCAGTGTAGACTTTTTATTGTTCTTTTATGTCAAATTTTACGAGTATAAGATTCCGATATTTTTTCGATTCCAAAACTCCAACTTTCTATGACAAATGGACAAAACCGTTAAAAGCTCCTCCATTAAGAGAGTTGAGCAACTTCGGACTATCAAAGTTGCTCGGTGTACTCTTTTTAGTGTTCTTCTATGTCCAATTTTACGAGTATAAGCTTCGTAGATTATTTAGATGCCAAAACACCAACTTTCTATGACAAATGAACAAAACCGTTAAAAGCTCCTCCATAGAGAGAGTTGAGCAACTTTAGACCATCAAAGTTGCTCGGTGTAGACTTTTTATTGTTCTTTTATGTCAAATTTTACGAGTATAAGATTCCGATATTTTTTCGATTCCAAAACTCCAACTTTCTATGACAAATTGACAAAACCGTTAAAAGCTCGTCCATAAAGAGAGTTGAGCAACTTCGGACTATCAAAGTTGCTCGGTGTACACTTTTTATTGTTGTTCTATGTCCAATGTTACGAGTATAAGCTTCGAAGATTATTTCGATGCCAAAACAACAACTTTCTATTACAAATGGACAAAACCGTTAAAAGCTCCTCCATAGAGAGAGTTGAGCAACTTTGGACCATCAAAGTTGCTCGGTGTAGATTTTTTATTGTTCTTTTATGTCAAATTTTTCGAGTATAAGATTCCGATATTTTTTCGATTCCAAAACACCAACTTTTTATGACAAATGGACAAAACCGTTAAAAGTTTCTCCATATAGAGAGTTGAGCAACTTCGGACCATCAAAGTTGCTCGGTGTACAATTTTTATTGTTCTTCTATGTCCAATGATACGAGTATAAACTTCGTAGATTATTTCGATGCCAAAACAACAACTTTCAGTTACAAATGGACAGACCGTTAAAAGCTCCACCATAGAGAGAGTTGAGCAACTTCGGACTATCAAAGTTGCTCGGTGTACACTTTTTATTGTTCTTTTATGTCAAATATTACGAGTATAAGATTCCGGTTTTTTTTTGATGCCAAAACACCAACTTTGTATGACAAATGGACAAAACCGTTAAAAGCTCCTCCATATAGAGAGTTGAGCAACTTTGGACCATCAAAGTTGCTCGGTGTACACTTTTTATTGTTGTTCTATGTCCAATTTAACGAGTATAAGCTTCCGTGATTATTTCGATGCAAAACACCAACTTTCTATGACAAATGGACAAAACCATTAAAAGCTCCTCCATAGAGAGAGTTGAGCAAGTTCGGACCATCAAAGTTGCTCGGTGTACAATTTTTATTGTTGTTCTATGTCCAATGTTACGAGTATAAGCTTCGTAGATTATTTCGATGCCAAAACAACAACTTTCTATTACAAATGGACAAAACCGTTAAAAGCTCCTCCATAGAGAGAGTTGAGCAACTTTGGACCATCAAATTTGCTCGGTGTAGACTTTTTATTGTTCTTTTATGTCAAATTTTACGAGTATAAGATTCCGATATTTTTTCGATTCCAAAACACCAACTTTCTATGACAAATGGACAAAACCGTTAAAAGCTCCTCCATAAAGAGAGTTGAGCAACTTCGGACCATCGAAGTTGCTCGGTGTACACTTTTTATTAATCTTCTATGTACAATGTTACGAGTATAAGCTTCGTAGATTATTTCGATGCCAAAACAACAACTTTCATTTACAAATGGACAAAACCGTTAAAAGCTCCTCCATAGAGAGAGTTGAGCAACTTTGGACCATCAAAGTTACTCGGTGTACACTTTTTATTGTTCTTTTATGTCAAATTTTACGAGTATAAGATTCCGATATTTTTTCGATTCCAAAACACCAACTTTCTATGACAAATGGACAAAACCATTAAAAGCTTCTCCATAAAGAGAGTTGAGCAACTTCGGACCATCGAAGTTGCTCGGTGTACACTTTTTATTAATCTTCTATGTCCAATGTTACGAGTATAAACTTCGTAGATTATTTCGATGCCAAAACAATAACTTTATGTTACAAATGGACAAAACCGTTAAAAGCTCCACCATAGAGAGAGTTGAGCAACTTCGGACCATCAAAGTTGCTCGGTGTAGACTTTTTATTGTTCTTTTATGTCAAATTTTACGAGTATAAGATTCCGATATTTTTTCGATTCCAAAACACCAACTTTCTATGACAAATGGACAAAACCGTTGAAAGCTCCTCCATATAGAGATTTGAGCAACTTCGGACCATCGAAGTTGCTCGGTGTACACTTTTTATTAATCTTCTATGTCCAATGTTACGAGTAAAAACTTCGTAGATTATTTCGATGCCAAAACAACAACTTTCAGTTACAAATGGACAGACCGTTAAAAGCTCCACCATAGAGAGAGTTGAGCAACTTCGGACCATCAAAGTTGCTCGGTGTACACTATTTATTGTTCTTCTATGTCCAATTTTACGAGTATAAGCTTCCGAGATTATTTCGATGCAAAACACCAACTTTCTATGACAAATGGACAAAACCATTAAAAGCTCCTCCATATAGAGAGTTGAGCAACTTCGGACCATAAAAGTTGCTCGGTGTACACTTTTTATTGTTGTTCTATGTCCAAGGTTACGAGTATAAGCTTCGTAGATTATTTCGATGCCAAAACAACAACTTTCAGTTACAGATTGACAAAACCGTTAAAAGCTCCACCATAGAGAGAGTTGAGCAACTTCGGACCATCAAAGTTGCTCGGTGTAGACTTTTTATTGTTCTTTTATGTCAAATTTTACGAGTATAAGATTCCGATATTTTTTCGATTCCAAAACACCAACTTTCTATGACAAATGGACAAAACCGTTAAAAGCTCCTCCATAAAGAGAGTTGAGCAACTTCGGACCATCGAAGTTGCTCGGTGTACACTTTTTATTAATCTTCCGTGTCCTATGTTACGAGTATAAACTTCGTAGATCATTTCGATGCCAAAACAACAACTTTCCGTTACAAATGGACAAAACCGTTAAAAGCTCCACCATAGAGAGAGTTGAGCAACTTCGGACCATCAATGTTGCTCGGTGTACACTTTTTATTGTTCTTCTATGTCCAATTTTACGAGTATAAGCTTCCAATATTTTTTCGATTCCAAAACACCAACTTTCTACGACAAATGGACAAAACCGTTGAAAGCTCCTCCATATAGAGAGTTGTGCAACTTCGGACCATCGAAGTTGCTCGGTGTACACTTTTTATTAATCTTCTATGTCCAATGTTACGAGTATAAACTTCGTAGATTATTTCGATGCCAAAACAACAACTTTCAGTTACAAATGGACAGACCGTTAAAAGCTCCACCATAGAGAGAGTTGAGCAACTTCGGACCATCAAAGTTGCTCGGTGTACACTATTTATTGTTCTTCTATGTCCAATTTTACGAGTATAAGCTTCCGAGATTATTTCGATGCAAAACACCAACTTTCTATGACAAATGGACAAAACCATTAAAAGCTCCTCCATATAGAGAGTTGAGCAACTTCGGACCATAAAAGTTGCTCGGTGTACACTTTTTATTGTTGTTCTATGTCCAAGGTTACGAGTATAAGCTTCGTAGATTATTTCGATGCCAAAACAACAACTTTCAGTTACAGATTGACAAAACCGTTAAAAGCTCCACCATAGAGAGAGTTGAGCAACTTCGGACCATCAAAGTTGCTCGGTGTAGACTTTTTATTGTTCTTTTATGTCAAATTTTACGAGTATAAGATTCCGATATTTTTTCGATTCCAAAACACCAACTTTCTATGACAAATGGACAAAACCGTTAAAAGCTCCTCCATAAAGAGAGTTGAGCAACTTCGGACCATCGAAGTTGCTCGGTGTACACTTTTTATTAATCTTCCGTGTCCTATGTTACGAGTATAAACTTCGTAGATCATTTCGATGCCAAAACAACAACTTTCCGTTACAAATGGACAAAACCGTTAAAAGCTCCACCATAGAGAGAGTTGAGCAACTTCGGACCATCAATGTTGCTCGGTGTACACTATTTACTGTTCTTCTATGTCCAATTTTACGAGTATAAGCTTCCAATATTTTTTCGATTCCAAAACACCAACTTTCTACGACAAATGGACAAAACCGTTGAAAGCTCCTCCATATAGAGAGTTGTGCAACTTCGGACCATCGAAGTTGCTCGGTGTACACTTTTTATTAATCTTCTATGTCCAATGTTACGAGTATAAACTTCGTAGATTATTTCGATGCCAAAACAACAACTTTCGGTTACAAATGGAC
Organism: Euonymus europaeus; assembly: GCA_963580455.1. Lineage (NCBI taxonomy): Eukaryota > Viridiplantae > Streptophyta > Magnoliopsida > Celastrales > Celastraceae > Euonymus > Euonymus europaeus. The sequence goes on from OY756965.1 coordinate 8,746,955, forward strand.
ATACCGTTAAAAGCTCCACCATAGAGAGAATTGACCAACTTCGGACCATCAAAGTTGCTCGGTGTACACTATTTATTGTTCTTCTATGTCCAATTTTACGAGTATAAGCTTCCGAGATTATTTCGATGCAAAACACCAACTTTCTATGACAAATGGACAAAACCATTAAAGGATCCCAAATAGAGAGAGTTCAGCAACTTCGGACCATCAAAATTGCTCGGTGTACATTTTTTAGTGTTCTCCTATGTCCAATTTTACGAGTATAAGCTTCGTAGATTATTTCAATGCCAAAACACCAACTTTCTATGACAAATGGACAAAACCGTTAAAAGCTCCCAAATAGAGGGAGTTGAGCAACTTCAGACCATCAAAGTTGCTCGGTGTACACTTTGTATTGTTCTTCAATGTCCAATTTTACGAGTATAAGCTTCGTAGATTATTTCGATGCCAAAACGACGACTTTCTATTACAAATAGACAAAACCGTTAAAAGCTCCTCCATAGAGAGAGTTGAGCAACTTTGGACCATCAAAGTCGCTCGGTGTAGACTTTTTATTGTTCTTTTATGTCAAATTTTACGAGTATAAGATTCTGATATTTTTTTGATTCCAAAACACCAACTTTCTATGAAAAATGGACAAAACCGTTGAAAGCTCCTCCATAAAGAGAGTTGAGCAACTTCGGACCATCGAAGTTGCTCGGTGTACACTTTTTATTAATCTTCTATGTCCAATGTTACGAGTATAAACTTCGTAGATTATTTCGATGCCAAAACAACAACTTTCAGTTACAAATGGACAAAACCGTTAAAAGCTCCACCATAGAGAGAGTTGAGCAACTTCGGACCATCAATGTTGCTCGGTGTACACTTTTTATTGTTCTTCTATGTCCAATTTTACGAGTATAAGCTTCCGAGATTATTTCGATGCAAAACACCAACTTTCTATGACAAATGGACAAAACCATTAAAAGCTCCTCCATATAGAGAGTTGAGCAACTTCGGACCATCAAAGTTGCTCGGTGTACACTTTTTGTTGTTGTTCTATGTCCAATGTTACGAGTATAAGCTTCGTAGATTATTTTGATGCCAAAAAAACAACTTTCTATTACAAATGGACAAAACCGTTAAAAGCTCCTCCATAGAGAGAGTTGAGCAACTTTGGACCATCAAAATTGCTCGGTGTACACTTTTTATTTTTTTTTATGTCAAATTTTACGAGTATAAGATTCCAATATTTTTTCGATTCCAAAACACCAACTTTCTACGACAAATGGACAAAACCGTTGAAAGCTCCCCCATATAGAGAGTTGTGCAACTTCGGACCATCGAAGTTGCTCGGTGTACACTTTTTATTAATCTTCTATGTCCAATGTTACGAGTATAACCTTCGTAGATTATTTCGATGCCAAAACAACAACTTTCAGTTACAAATGGACAGACCGTTAAAAGCTCCACCATAGAGAGAGTTGAGCAACTTCCGACCATCAAAGTTGCTCGGTGTACACTATTTATTGTTCTTCTATGTCCGATTTACCGAGTATAAGTTTTCGTTATTATTTCGATGCCAAAACACCAACTTTCTATGACAAATGGACAAAACCGTTAAAAGCTCCTCTATAGCGAGAGTTGAGCAACTTCGGACCATCAAAGTTGCGCGGTGTACACTTTTTGTTGTTCTTCTATGTCTAATTTTACGAGTATAAGCTTCCTAGATTATTTTGATGCCCAAACGACAACTTTCTATGACAAATGGACAAAACCGTTAAAAGCTCGTCCATATAGAGAGTTGAGCAACTTCGGATCATCAAAGTTGCTCCGTGTACACTTTTTATTGTTCTTTTATGTTCGATTTTCCGAGTATAAGTTTTCCTTATTATTTCAATGCCAAAACACCAACTTTCTATGAGAATTGGACAAAACCGTTAAAAGATCCCAAATAGAGAGAGTTCAGCAACTTCGGACCATCAAAATTGCTCGGTGTACATTTTTTAGTCTTCTTCTATGTCCTATTTTACGAGTATAAGTTTCGTAGATTATTTCAATGCCAAAACACCAACTTTCTATGACAAATGGACAAAACCGTTAAAAGCTCCCAAATAGAGAGAGTTGAGCAACTTCAGACCATCAAAGTTGCTCGGTGTACACTTTGTATTGTTCTTCTATGTCCAATTTTACGAGTATAAGCTTCGTAGATTATTTAGATGCCAAAACGACGACTTTCTATTACAAATGGACAAAACCGTTAAAAGCTCTTCCATAGAGAGAGTTGAGCAACTTCGGACTATCAAAGTTGCTCGGTGTACACTTTTTATTGTTCTTTTATGTGAAATTTTACGAGTATAAGATTCTGATATTCTTTCGATGCCAAAACACCAACTTTCTATGACAAATGGACAAAACCATTAAAAGCTCTTCCATATAGAGAGTTGAGCAACTTCGGACCATCAAAGTTACTCGGTGTACACATTTTATTGTTCTTCTATGTCCAATGTTACGAGTATAAGCTTCGTAGATTATTTCGATGCCAAAACAACAACTTTCTATTACAAAAGGAGAAAACCGTTAAAAGCTCCTCTATAGAGAGAGTTGAGCAACTTTAGACCATCAAAGTTGCTCGGTGTACACTTTTTATTGTTCTTTTATGTCAAATTTTATGAGTATAAGATTCCGATATTTTTTCGATTCCAAAACACCAACTTTCTATGACAAATGGACAAAACCGTTAAAAGCTCCTCCATATAGAGAGTTGAGCAACTTCGGACCATCAAAGTTGCTCAATGTACACTTTTTATTAATCTTCTATGTCCAATGTTACGAGTATAAACTTCGTAGATTATTTCGACGCCAAAACAACAACTTTCTGTTACAAATGGACAAAACCTTTAAAAGGTCCACCATAGAGAGAGTTGAGCAACTTCGGACCATCAAAGTTGCTCGGTGTACACTTTTTATTGTTCTTCTATGTCCAATTTTACGATTATAAGCTTCCGAGATTATTTTGATGCCAAAACACCAACTTTCTATGACAAATGGACAAAACCGTTAAAAGCTCCTCTATAGCGAGAGTTGAGAAACTTCGGACCATCAAAGTTGCCCGGTGTACAGTTTTTATTATTCTTCCATGTCCAATTTTACGAGTATAAGCTTCCTAGATTATTTCGATGCCAAAACAACAACTTTCTATTACAAATGGACAAAACCGTTAAAGGCTGCACCATAGAGAGAGTTGAGCAACTTCGGACCATCAAAGTTGCCCGGTGTACACTATTTATTGTTCTTCTATGTCCGATTTTCTGAGTATAAGTTTTCGTTATTATTTCGATGCCAAAACACCAACTTTCTATGACAAATGGACAAAACCGTTAAAAGCTCCTCTATAGCGAGAGTTGAGCAACTTCGGACCATCAAAGTTGCGCGGTGTACACTTTTTGTTGTTCTTCTATGTCTAATTTTACGAGTATAAGCTTCCTAGATTATTTTGATGCCCAAACGACAACTTTCTATGACAAATGGACAAAACCGTTAAAAGCTCGTCCATATAGAGAGTTGAGCAACTTCGGATCATCAAAGTTGCTCCGTGTACACTTTTTATTGTTCTTTTATTTTCGATTTTCCGAGTATAAGTTTTCGTTATTATTTCAATGCCAAAACACCAACTTTCTATGAGAAATGGACAAAACCGTTAAAAGATCCCAAATAGAGAGAGTTCAGCAACTTCGGACCATCAAAATTGCTCGGTGTACATTTTTTAGTCTTCTTCTATGTCCAATTTTACGAGTATAAGCTTCGTAGATTATTTCAATGCCAAAACACCAACTTTCTATGAAAAATGGACAAAACCGTTAAAAGCTCCCAAATAGAGAGAGTTGAGCAACTTCAGACCATCAAAGTTGCTCGGTGTACACTTTGTATTGTTCTTCTATGTCCAATTTTACGAGTATAAGCTTCGTAGATTATTTAGATGCCAAAACGACGACTTTCTATTACAAATGGACAAAACTGTTAAAAGCTCCTCCATAGAGAGAGTTGAGCAACTTCGGACTATCAAAGTTGCTCGGTGTACACTTTTTATTGTTCTTTTATGTGAAATTTTACGAGTATAAGATTCCAATATTTTTTCGATTCCAAAACACCAACTTTCTACGACAAATGGACAAAACCGTTGAAAGCTCCCCCATATAGAGAGTTGTGCAACTTCGGACCATCGAAGTTGCTCGGTGTACACTTTTTATTAATCTTCTATGTCTAATGTTACGAGTATAACCTTCGTAGATTATTTCGATGCCAAAACAACAACTTTCAGTTACAAATGGACAGACCGTTAAAAGCTCCACCATAGAGAGAGTTGAGCAACTTCCGACCATCAAAGTTGCTCGTTGTACACTATTTATTGTTCTTCTATGTCCGATTTTCCGAGTATAAGTTTTCGTTATTATTTCGATGCCAAAACACCAACTTTCTATGACAAATGGACAAAACCGTTAAAAGTTCCTCTATAGCGAGAGTTGAGCAACTTCGGACCATCAAAGTTGCGCGGTGTACACTTTTTGTTGTTCTTCTATGTCTAATTTTACGAGTATAAGCTTCCTAGATTATTTTGATGCCCAAACGACAACTTTCTATGACAAATGGACAAAACCGTTAAAAGCTCGTCCATATAGAGAGTTGAGCAACTTCGGATCATCAAAGTTGCTCCGTGTACACTTTTTATTGTTCTTTTATGTTCGATTTTCCGAGTATAAGTTTTCGTTATTATTTCAATGCCAAAACACCAACTTTCTATGAGAAATGGACAAAACCGTTAAAAGATCCCAAATAGAGAGAGTTCAGCAACTTCGGACCATCAAAATTGCTCGGTGTACATTTTTTAGTCTTCTTCTATGTCCAATTTTACGAGTATAAGTTTCGTAGATTATTTCAATGCCAAAACACCAACTTTCTATGACAAATGGACAAAACCGTTAAAAGCTCCCAAATAGAGAGAGTTGAGCAACTTCAGACCATCAAAGTTGCTCGGTGTACACTTTGTATTGTTCTTCTATGTCCAATTTTACGAGTATAAGCTTCGTAGATTATTTAGATGCCAAAACGACGACTTTCTATTACAAATGGACAAAACCGTTAAAAGCTCCTCCATAGAGAGAGTTGAGCAACTTCGGACTATCAAACTTGCTCGGTGTACACTTTTTATTGTTCTTTTATGTGAAATTTTACGAGTATAAGATTCTGATATTCTTTCGATGCCAAAACACCAACTTTCTATGACAAATGGACAAAACCATTAAAAGCTCTTCCATATAGAGAGTTGAGCAACTTCGGACCATCAAAGTTACTCGGTGTACACTTTTTATTGTTCTTCTATGTCCAATGTTACGAGTATAAGCTTCGTAGATTATTTCGATGCCAAAACAACAACTTTCTATTACAAAAGGAGAAAACCGTTAAAAGCTCCTCTATAGAGAGAGTTGAGCAACTTTAGACCATCAAAGTTGCTCGGTGTACACTTTTTATTGTTCTTTTATGTCAAATTTTATAAGTATAAGATTCCGATATTTTTTCGATTCCAAAACACCAATTTTCTATGACAAATGGACAAAACCGTTAAAAGCTCCTCCATATAGAGAGTTGAGCAACTTCGGACCATCAAAGTTGCTCAATGTACACTTTTTATTAATCTTCTATGTCCAATGTTACGAGTATAAACTTCGTAGATTATTTCGACGCCAAAACAACAACTTTCTGTTACAAATGGACAAAACCTTTAAAAGGTCCACCATAGAGAGAGTTGAGCAACTTCGGACCATCAAAGTTGCTCGGTGTACACTTTTTATTGTTCTTCTATGTGCAATTTTACGATTATAAGCTTCCGAGATTATTTCGATGCCAAAACACCAACTTTCTATGACAAATGGACAAAACCGTTAAAAGCTCCTCTATAGCGAGAGTTGAGAAACTTCGGACCATCAAAGTTGCCCGGTGTACAGTTTTTATTATTCTTCTATGTCCAATTTTACGAGTATAAGCTTCCTAGATTATTTCGATGCCAAAACAACAACTTTCTATTACAAATGGACAAAACCGTTAAAGGCTGCACCATAGAGAGAGTTGAGCAACTTCGGACCATCAAAGTTGCCCGGTGTACACTTTTTATTGTTCTTTTATGTCCAATTTAACGAGTATAAGCTTTCGTTATTATTTCGATGCCAAAACACCACTTTCTATGATAAATGGACAAAACCGTTAAAAGATCCCAAATAGAGAGAGTTGAGCAACTTCGGACCATCAAAGTTGCTCGGTGTACACTTTTTAGTGTTCTTCTATGTCCAATTTTACGAGTATAAGCTTCGTCGATTATTTCGATGCCAAAACACCAACTTTCTATGACAAATGAACAAAACCGTTAAAAGCTCCTCCATATAGAGAGTTGAGCAACTTCGGACCATCAAAGTTGCTCGGTGTACACTTTTTATTAATCTTCTATGTCCAATGTTACGAGTATAAGCTTCGTAGATTATTTCGATGCCAAAACAACAACTTTCAGTTACAAATGGACAAAACCGTTAAAAGCTCCTCCATAGAGAGAGTTGAACAACTTTGGACCATCAAAGTTGCTCGGTGTACACTTTTATTGTTCTTTTATGTCAAATTTTACGAGTATAAGATTCCGATATTTTTTCGATTCCAAAACACCAACTTTCTATGACAAATGGACAAAACCGTTAAAAGCTCCTCCATATAGAGAGTTGGGCAACTTCGGACCATCAAAGTTGCTCGGTGTACACTTTTTATTGTTCTTCTATGTCCAATTTTACGAGTATAAGCTTCCGAGATTATTTCGATGCAAAACACCAACTTTCTATGACAAATTGACAAAACCATTAAAAGCTCCTCCATATAGAGAGTTGAACAACTTCGGACAATCAAAGTTGCTCGGTGTACACTTTTTATTGTTGTTCTATGTCCAATGTTACGAGTATAACCTTCGTAGATTATTTCGATGCCAAAACAACAACTTTCTATTACAAATGTACAAAACCGTTAAAAGCTCCTCCATTGAGAGAGTTGAGCAACTTTGGACCATCAAAGTTGCTCGGTGTAGACTTTTTATTGTTCTTTTATGTCAAATTTTACGAGTATAAGATTCTGATATTTTTTCGATTCCAAAACACCAACTTTCTATGACAAATGGACAAAACCGTTAAAAGCTCCTCCATAAAGAGAGTTGAGCAACTTCGGATCATCGAAGTTGCTCGGTGTACACTTTTTATTAATCCTCTATGTCCAATGTTACGAGTATAAACTTCGTAGATTATTTCGATGCCAAAACAACAACTTTCAGTTACAAATGGACAAAACCGTTAAAAGCTCCACCATAGAGAGAGTTGAGCAACTTCGGACCATCAATGTTGCTCGGTGTACACTTTTTATTGTTCTTCTATGTCCAATTTTACGAGTATAAGCTTCCGAGATTATTTCGATGCAAAACACCAACTTTCTATGACAAATGGACAAAACCATTAAAAGCTCCTCCATATAGAGAGTTGAGCAACTTCGGACCATCGAAGTTGCTCGGTGTACACTTTTTATTAATCTTCTATGTCCAATGTTACGAGTATAAGCTTCGTAGATTATTTCGATGCCAAAACAACAACTTTCTATTACAAATGGACAAAACCGTTAAAAGCTCCCCCATAGAGAGAGTTGAGCAACTTTGGACCATCAAAGTTGCTCGGTGTACACTTTTTATTGTTCTTTTATGTCAAATTTTACGAGTATAAGATTCCAATATTTTTTCGATTCCAAAACAACAACTTTCTATGACAAATGGACAAAACCGTTGAGAGCTCCTCCATATAGAGAGTTGAGCAACTTCGGACCATCGAAGTTGCTCGGTATACACTTTTTATTAATCTTCTATGTCCAATGTTACGAGTATAAACTTCGTAGATTATTTTGATGCCAAAACAACAACTTTCAGTTACAAATGGACAGACCGTTAAAAGCTCCACCATAGAGAGAGTTGAGCAACTTCGGACCATCAAAGTTGCTCGGTGTACACTATTTATTGTTCTTCTATGTCCAATTTTACGAGTATAAGCTTCCGAGATTATTTCGATGCCAAAACACCAACTTTCTATGACAAATGGACAAAACCGTTAAAAGCTCCTCTATAGCGAGAGTTGAGCAACTTCGGACCATCAAAGCTGCGCGGTGTACACTTTTTGTTGTTCTTCTATGTCTAATTTTACGAGTATAAGCTTCCTAGATTATTTTGATGCCCAAACGACAACTTTCTATGACAAATGGACAAAACCGTTAAAAGCTCGTCCATATAGAGAGTTGAGCAACTTCGGATCATCAAAGTTGCTCCGTGTACACTTTTTATTGTTCTTTTATGTTCGATTTTCCGAGTATAAGTTTTCATTATTATTTCAATGCCAAAACACCAACTTTCTTTGAGAAATGGACAAAACCGTTAAAAGATCCCAAATAGAGAGAGTTCAGCAACTTCGGACCATCAAAATTGCTCGGTGTACATTTTTTAGTGTTCTTCTATGTCTAATTTTACGAGTATAAGCTTCGTAGATTATTTCAATGCCAAAACACCAACTTTCTATGACAAATGGACAAAATCGTTAAAAGCTCCCAAATAGAGAGAGTTGAGCAACTTCAGACCATCAAAGTTGCTCGGTGTACACTTTGTATTGTTCTTCTATGTCCAATTTTACGAGTATAAGCTTCGTAGATTATTTCGATGCCAAAACGACGACTTTCTATTACAAATGGACAAAACCGTTAAAAGCTCCTCCATAGAGAGAGTTGAGCAACTTCGGACCATCGAAGTTGCTCGGTGTACACTTTTTATTAATCTTCTATGTCCAATGTTACGAGTATAAGCTTCGTAGATTATTTCGATGCCAAAACAACAACTTTCTATTACAAATGGACAAAACCGTTAAAAGCTCCCTCATAGAGAGAGTTGAGCAACTTTGGACCATCAAAGTTGCTCGGTGTACACTTTTTATTGTTCTTTTATGTCAAATTTTACGAGTATAAGATTCCAATATTTTTTCGATTCCAAAACACCAACTTTCTTTGACAAATGGACAAAACCGTTGAAAGCTCCTCCATATAGAGAGTTGAGAAACTTCGGACCATCGAAGTTGCTCGGTGTACACTTTTTATTAATCTTCTATGTCCAATGTTACGAGTATAAACTTCGTAGATTATTTTGATGCCAAAACAACAACTTTCAGTTACAAATGGACAGACCGTTAAAAGCTCCACCATAGAGAGAGTTGAGCAACTTCGGACCATCAAAGTTGCTCGGTGTACACTATTTATTGTTCTTCTATGTCCAATTTTACGAGTATAAGCTTCCGAGATTATTTCGATGCCAAAACACCAACTTTCTATGACAAATGGACAAAACCGTTAAAAGCTCCTCTATAGCGAGAGTTGAGCAACTTCGGACCATCAAAGTTGCGCGGTGTACACTTTTTGTTGTTCTTCTATGTCTAATTTTACGAGTATAAGCTTCCTAGATTATTTTGATGCCCAAACGACAACTTTCTATGACAAATGGACAAAACCGTTAAAAGATCCCAAATAGAGAGAGTTCAGCAACTTCGGACCATCAAAGTTGCTCCGTGTACACTTTTTATTGTTCTTTTATGTTCGATTTTCCGAGTATAAGTTTTCGTTATTATTTCAATGCCAAAACACCAACTTTCTATGAGAAATGGACAAAACCGTTAAAAGATCCCAAATAGAGAGAGTTCAGCAACTTCGGACCATCAAAATTGCTTGGTGTACATTTTTTAGTGTTCTTCTATGTCTAATTTTACGAGTATAAGCTTCGTACATTATTTCAATGCCAAAACACCAACTTTCTATGACAAATGGACAAAACCGTTAAAAGCTCCCAAATAGAGAGAGTTGAGTAACTTCAGACCATCAAAGTTGCTCGGTGTACACTTTGTATTGTTCTTCTATGTCCAATTTTACGAGTATAAGCTTCGTAGATTATTTCGATGCCAAAACGACGACTTTCTATTACAAATGGACAAAACCGTTAAAAGCTCCTCCATAGAGAGAGTTGAGCAACTTCGGACTATCAAAGTTGCTCGGTGTACACTTTTTATTGTTCTTTTATGTGAAATTTTACGAGTATAAGATTCTGATATTTTTTCGATGCCAAAACACCAACTTTCTATGACAAATGGACAAAACCATTAAAAGCTCCTCCATATAGAGAGTTGAGCAACTTCGAACCATCAAAGTTACTCGGTGTACACTTTTTATTGTTCTTCTATGTCCAATGTTACGAGTATAAGCTTCGTAGATTATTTCGATGCCAAAACAACAACTTTCTATTACAAAAGGAGAAAACCGTTAAAAGCTCCTCTATAGAGAGAGTTGAGCAACTTTAGACCATCAAAGTTGCTCGGTGTACACTTTTTATTGTTCTTTTATGTCAAATTTTATGAGTATAAGATTCCGATATTTTTTCGATTCCAAAACACCAACTTTCTATGACAAATGGACAAAACCGTTAAAAGCTCCTCCATATAGAGAGTTGAGCAACTTCGGACCATCAAAGTTGCTCAATGTACACCTTTTATTAATCTTCTCTGTCCAATGTTACGAATATAAACTTCGTAGATTATTTCGATGCCAAAATAACAACTTTCTGTTACAAATGGACAAAACCTTTAAAAGCTCCACCATAGAGAGAGTTGAGCAACTTCGGACCATCAAAGTTGCTCGGTGTACACTTTTTATTGTTCTTCTATGTCAAATTTTACGATTATAAGCTTCCGAGATTATTTCGATGCCAAAACACCAACTTTCTATGACAAATGGACAAAACCGTTAAAAGCTCCTCTATAGCGAGAGTTGAGAAACTTCGGACCATCAAAGTTGCCCTGTGTACAGTTTTTATTATTCTTCTACGTCCAATTTTACGAGTATAAGCTTCCTAGATTATTTCGATGCCAAAACAACAACTTTCTATTACAAATGGACAAAACCGTTAAAAGCTGCACCATAGAGAGATTTGAGCAACTTCGGACCATCAAAGTTGCTCGGTGTACACTTTTTATTGTTCTTCTATGTCCAATTTAACGAGTATAAGCTTTCATTATTGTTTCGATGCCAAAACACCACTTTCTATGATAAATGGACAAAACCGTTAAAAGATCCCAAATAGAGAGAGTTGAGCAACTTCGGACCATCAAAGTTGCTCGGTGTATACTTTTTAGTGTTCTTCTATGTCCAATTTTACGAGTATAAGCTTCGTCGATTATTTCGATGCCAAAACACCAACTTTCTATGACAAATGAACAAAACCGTTAAAACCTCCTCCATATAGAGAGTTGAGCAACTTCGGACCATCAAAGTTGCTCGATGTACACTTTTTATTAATCTTCTATGTCCAATGTTACGAGTATAAGCTTCGTAGATTATTTCGATGCCAAAACAACAACTTTCAGTTACAAATGGACAAAACCATTAAAAGCTGTTCCATAGAGAGAGTTGAACAACTTTGGACCATCAAAGTTGCTCGGTGTACACTTTTATTGTTCTTTTATGTCAAATTTTACGAGTATAAGATTCTTTCCATGCCACAACACCAACTTTCTATGACAAATGGACAAAACCGTTGAAAGCTCCTCCATATAGAGAGTTGAGCAACTTCGGACCATCGAAGTTGCTCGGTGTACACTTTTTATTAATCTTCTATGTCCAATATTACGAGTATAAACTTCGTAGATTATTTCGATGCCAAAATAACAACTTTCTATGACAAATGAACAAAACCGTTAAAACCTCCTCCATATAGAGAGTTGAGCATCTTCGGACCATCAAAGTTGCTCGATGTACACTTTTTATTAATCTTCTATGTCCAATGTTACGAGTATAAGCTTCGTAGATTATTTCGATGCCAAAACAACAACTTTCAGTTACAAATGGACAAAACCATTAAAAGCTCCTCCATAGAGAGAGTTGAACAACTTTGGACCATCAAAGTTGCTCGGTGTACACTTTTATTGTTCTTTTATGTCAAATTTTACGAGTATAAGATTATTTCCATGCCACAACACCAACTTTCTATGACAAATGGACAAAACCGTTGAAAGCTCCTCCATATAGAGAGTTGAGCAACTTCGGACCATCGAAGTTGCTCGGTGTACACTTTTTATTAATCTTCTATGTCCAATATTACGAGTATAAGCTTCGTAGATTATTTTAATGCCAAAACACCAAATTTCTATGACAAATGGACAAAACCATTAAAAGCTCGCAAATAGAGAGAGTTGAGCAACTTCGGACCATCAAAGTTGCTCGGTGTACACTTTGTATAGTTCTTCTATGTCCAATTTTACGAATATAAGCTTCGTAGATTATTTCGATGCCAAAACGACGACTTTCTATTACAAATGGACAAAACCGTTAAAAGCTCCTCCATAGAGAGAGTTGAGCAACTTCGGACTATCATAGTTGCTCGGTGTACACTTTTTATTGTTCTTTTATGTCAAATTTTACGAGTATAAGATTCTGATATTTTTTCGATGCCAAAACACCAACTTTCTATGACAAATGGACAAAACCGTTAAAAGCTCCTCCATATAGAGAGTTGAGCAACTTCAGACCATCAAAGTTGCTCGGTGTACACTTTTTAGTGTTCTTCTATGTCCAATTTTACAAGTATAAGCTTCGTAGATTATTTAGATGCCAAAACACCAACTTTCTATGACAAATGAACAAAACCGTTAAAAGCTCCTCCATATAGAGAGTTGAGCAACTTCGGACCATCAAAGTTGCTCGGTGTACACTTTTTATTGTTCTTCAATGTATAATGTTACGAGTATAAGCTTCGTAGATTATTTCGATGCCAAAACAACAACTTTCTATTACAAATGGACAAAACCATTAAAAGCTCCTCCATAGAGAGAGTTGAGCAACTTCGGACCATCAAAGTTGCTCGGTGTACATTTTTTAGTGTTCTTCTATGTCCAATTTAACGAGTATAAGCTTTCATTATTATTTCGATGCCAAAACACCACTTTCTATGATAAATGGACAAAACCGTTAAAAGATCCCAAATAGAGAGAGTTGAGCAACTTCGGACCATCAAAGTTGCTCGGTGTATACTTTTTAGTGTTCTTCTATGTCCAATTTTACGAGTATAAGCTTCGTCGATTATTTCGATGCCAAAACACCAACTTTCTATGACAAATGAACAAAACCGTTAAAACCTCCTCCATATAGAGAGTTGAGCAACTTCGGACAATCAAAGTTGCTCGATGTACACTTTTTATTAATCTTCTATGTCCAATGTTACGAGTATAAGCTTCGTAGATTATTTCGATGCCAAAACACCAACTTTCTATGAAAAATGGACAAAACCGTTGAAAGCTCCTCCATATAGAGAGTTGAGCAACTTCGGACCATCGAAGTTGCTCGGTGTACACTTTTTATTAATCTTCTATGTCCAATATTACGAGTATAAACTTCGTAGATTATTTCGATGCCAAAACAACAACTTTCAGTTACAAATGGACAAAACCGTTAAAAGCTCCACCATAGTGAGAGTTGAGCAACTTCGGACCATCAAAGTTGCTCGGTGTACACTTTTTATTGTTCTTCTATGTCAAATTTTACGATTATAAGCTTCCGAGATTATTTCGATGCCAAAACACCAACTTTCTATGACAAATGGACAAAACCGTTAAAAGCTCCTCTATAGCGAGAGTTGAGAAACTTCGGACCATCAAAGTTGCCCGGTGTACAGTTTTTATTATTCTTCTATGTCCAATTTTACGAGTATAAGCTTCCTAGATTATTTCGATGCCAAAACAACAACTTTCTATTACAAATGGACAAAACCGTTAAAAGCTGCACCATAGAGAGATTTGAGCAACTTCGGACCATCAAAGTTGCTCGGTGTACACTTTTTATTGTTCTTCTATGTCCAATTTAACGAGTATAAGCTTTCATTATTATTTCGATGCTAAAACACCACTTTCTATGATAAATGGACAAAACCGTTAAAAGATCCCAAATAGAGAGAGTTGAGCAACTTCGGACCATCAAAGTTGCTCGGTGTATACTTTTTAGTGTTCTTCTATGTCCAATTTTACGAGTATAAGCTTCGTCGATTATTTCGATGCCAAAACACCAACTTTCTATGACAAATGAACAAAACCGTTAAAACCTCCTCCATATAGAGAGTTGAGCAACTTCGGACCATCAAAGTTGCTCGATGTACACTTTTTATTAATCTTCTATGTCCAATGTTACGAGTATAAGCTTCGTAGATTATTTCGATGCCAAAACAACAACTTTCAGTTACAAATGGACAAAACCATTAAAAGCTCCTACATAGAGAGAGTTGAACAACTTTGGACCATCAAAGTTGCTCGGTGTACACTTTTATTGTTCTTTTATGTCAAATTTTATGAGTATAAGATTCTGATATTTTTTCGATTCCAAAATACCAGCTTTCTATGACAAATGGACAAAACCGTTAAAAGCTCCTTCATATAGAGAGTTGGGCAACTTCGGACCATCAAAGTTGCTCGGTGTACACTTTTTATTGTTCTTCTATGTCCAATGTTACGAGTATAAGCTTTCGTTATTATTTCGATGCCAAAACACCACTTTCTATGATAAATGGACAAAACCGTTAAAAGATCCCAAATAGAGAGAGTTGAGCAACTTCGGACCATCAGTGTTGCTCGGTGTACACTTTTTATTGTTCTTCCATGTCCAATTTTACGAGTATAAGCTTCCGAGATTATTTCGATGCAGAACAGCAACTTTCTATGACAAATGGACAAAACCATTAAAAGCTCCTCCATATAGAGAGTTGGGCAACTTCGGACCATCAAAGTTGCTCGGTGTACACTTTTTATTGTTCTTCTATGTCCAATGTTACGAGTATAAGCTTTTGTTATTATTTCGATGCCAAAACACCACTTTCTATGATAAGTGGACAAAACCGTTAAAAGATCCCAAATAGAGAGAGTTGAGCAACTTCGGACCATCAGTGTTGCTCGGTGAACACTTTTTATTGTTCTTCCATGTCCAATTTTACGAGTATAAGCTTCCGAGATTATTTCGATGCAAAATAGCAACTTTCTATGACAAATGGACAAAACTGTTAAAAGCTCCTCCATAGAGAGAGTTGAGCAACTTTGGACCATCAAAGTTGCTCAGTGTACACTTTTATTGTTCTTTTATGTCAAATTTTACGAGTATAAGCTTCGTAGATTATTTCGATGTATAATAATATGAGTATAAGCTTCGTAGATTATTTCGATGCCAAAACCACAACTTTCTATTACAAATGGACAAAACCATTAAAAGCTCCTCCATAGAGAGAGTTGAGCAACTTCGGACCATCAAAGTTGCTCGGTGTACATTTTTTAGTGTTCTTCTATGTCCAATTTTATGAGTATAAGCTTCGTAGATTATTTCCATGCCACAACACCAACTTTCTATGACAAATGGACAAAACCGTTGAAAGCTCCCCCATATAGAGAGTTGAGCAACTTCGGACCATCGAAGTTGCTCGGTGTACACTTTTTATTAATCTTCTATGTCCAATATTACGAGTATAAACTTCGTAGATTATTTCGATGCCAAAACAACAACTTTCAGTTACAAATGGACAAAACCGTTAAAAGCTCCACCATAGTGAGAGTTGAGCAACTTCGGACCATCAAAGTTGCTCGGTGTACACTTTTTATTGTTCTTCTATGTCAAATTTTACGATTATAAGCTTCCGAGATTATTTCGATGCCAAAACACCAACTTTCTATGACAAATGGACAAAACCGTTAAAAGCTCCTCTATAGCGAGAGTTGAGAAACTTCGGACCATCAAAGTTGCCCGGTGTACAGTTTTTATTATTCTTCTATGTCCAATTTTACGAGTATAAGCTTCCTAGATTATTTCGATGCCAAAACAACAACTTTCTATTACAAATGGACAAAACCGTTAAAAGCTGCACCATAGAGAGATTTGAGCAACTTCGGACCATCAAAGTTGCTCGGTGTACACTTTTTATTGTTCTTCTATGTCCAATTTAACGAGTATAAGCTTTCATTATTATTTCGATGCGAAAACACCACTTTCTATGATAAATGGACAAAACCGTTAAAAGATCCCAAATAGAGAGAGTTGAGCAACTTCGGACCATCAAAGTTGCTCGGTGTATACTTTTTAGTGTTCTTCTATGTCCAATTTTACGAGTATAAGCTTCGTCGATTATTTCGATGCCAAAACACCAACTTTCTATGACAAATGAACAAAACCGTTAAAACCTCCTCCATATAGAGAGTTGAGCAACTTCGGACCATCAAAGTTGCTCGATGTACACTTTTTATTAATCTTCTATGTCCAATGTTACGAGTATAAGCTTCGTAGATTATTTCGATGCCAAAACAACAACTTTCAGTTACAAATGGACAAAACCATTAAAAGCTCCTACATAGAGAGAGTTGAACAACTTTGGACCATCAAAGTTGCTCGGTGTACACTTTTATTGTTCTTTTATGTCAAATTTTACGAGTATAAGATTCTGATATTTTTTCGATTCCAAAATACCAGCTTTCTATGACAAATGGACAAAACCGTTAAAAGCTCCTTCATATAGAGAGTTGGGCAACTTCGGACCATCAAAGTTGCTCGGTGTACACTTTTTATTGTTCTTCTATGTCCAATGTTACGAGTATAAGCTTTCGTTATTATTTCGATGCCAAAACACCACTTTCTATGATAAATGGACAAAACCGTTAAAAGATCCCAAATAGAGAGAGTTGAGCAACTTCGGACCATCAGTGTTGCTCGGTGTACACTTTTTATTGTTCTTCCATGTCCAATTTTATGAGTATAAGCTTCCGAGATTATTTCGATGCAAAACAGCAACTTTCTATGACAAATGGACAAAACCATTAAAAGCTCCTCCATATAGAGAGTTGGGCAACTTCGGACCATCAAAGTTGCTCGGTGTACACTTTTTATTGTTCTTCTATGTCCAATGTTACGAGTATAAGCTTTTGTTATTATTTCGATGCCAAAACACCACTTTCTATGATAAATGGACAAAACCGTTAAAAGATCCCAAATAGAGAGAGTTGAGCAACTTCGGACCATCAGTGTTGCTCGGTGTACACTTTTTATTGTTCTTCCATGTCCAATTTTACGAGTATAAGCTTCCGAGATTATTTCGATGCAAAATAGCAACTTTCTATGACAAATGGACAAAACCGTTAAAAGCTCCTCCATAGAGAGAGTTGAGCAACTTTGGACCATCAAAGTTGCTCAGTGTACACTTTTATTGTTCTTTTATGTCAAATTTTACGAGTATAAGCTTCGTAGATTATTTCGATGTATAATAATACGAGTATAAGCTTCGTAGATTATTTCGATGCCAAAACCACAACTTTCTATTACAAATGGACAAAACCGTTAAAAGCTGCACCATAGAGAGATTTGAGCAACTTCGGACCATCAAAGTTGCTCGGTGTACACTTTTTATTGTTCTTCTATGTCCAATTTAACGAGTATAAGCTTTCATTATTATTTCGATGCCAAAACACGACTTTCTATGATAAATGGACAAAACCTTTAAAAGATCCCAAATAGAGAGAGTTGAGCAACTTCGGACCATCAAAGTTGCTCGGTGTATACTTTTTAGTGTTCTTCTATGTCCAATTTTACGAGTATAAGCTTCGTCGATTATTTCGATGCCAAAACACCAACTTTCTATGACAAATGAACAAAACCGTTAAAACCTCCTCCATATAGAGAGTTGAGCAACTTCGGACAATCAAAGTTGCTCGATGTACACTTTTTATTAATCTTCTATGTCCAATGTTACGAGTATAAGCTTCGTAGATTATTTCGATGCCAAAACACCAACTTTCTATGAAAAATGGACAAAACCGTTGAAAGCTCCTCCATATAGAGAGTTGAGCAACTTCGGACCATCGAAGTTGCTCGGTGTACACTTTTTATTAATCTTCTATGTCCAATATTACGAGTATAAACTTCGTAGATTATTTCGATGCCAAAACAACAACTTTCAGTTACAAATGGACAAAACCGTTAAAAGCTCCACCATAGTGAGAGTTGAGCAACTTCGGACCATCAAAGTTGCTCGGTGTACACTTTTTATTGTTCTTCTATGTCAAATTTTACGATTATAAGCTTCCGAGATTATTTCGATGCCAAAACACCAACTTTCTATGACAAATGGACAAAACCGTTAAAAGCTCCTCTATAGCGAGAGTTGAGAAACTTCGGACCATCAAAGTTGCCCGGTGTACAGTTTTTATTATTCTTCTATGTCCAATTTTACGAGTATAAGCTTCCTAGATTATTTCGATGCCAAAACAACAACTTTCTATTACAAATGGACAAAACCGTTAAAAGCTGCACCATAGAGAGATTTGAGCAACTTCGGACCATCAAAGTTGCTCGGTGTACACTTTTTATTGTTCTTCTATGTCCAATTTAACGAGTATAAGCTTTCATTATTATTTCGATGCTAAAACACCACTTTCTATGATAAATGGACAAAACCGTTAAAATATCCCAAATAGAGAGAGTTGAGCAACTTCGGACCATCAAAGTTGCTCGGTGTATACTTTTTAGTGTTCTTCTATGTCCAATTTTACGAGTATAAGCTTCGTCGATTATTTCGATGCCAAAACACCAACTTTCTATGACAAATGAACAAAACCGTTAAAACCTCCTCCATATAGAGAGTTGAGCAACTTCGGACCATCAAAGTTGCTCGATGTACACTTTTTATTAATCTTCTATGTCCAATGTTATGAGTATAAGCTTCGTAGATTATTTCGATGCCAAAACAACAACTTTCAGTTACAAATGGACAAAACCATTAAAAGCTCCTACATAGAGAGAGTTGAACAACTTTGGACCATCAAAGTTGCTCGGTGTACACTTTTATTGTTCTTTTATGTCAAATTTTACGAGTATAAGATTCTGATATTTTTTCGATTCCAAAATACCAGCTTTCTATGACAAATGGACAAAACCGTTAAAAGCTCCTTCATATAGAGAGTTGGGCAACTTCGGACCATCAAAGTTGCTCGGTGTACACTTTTTATTGTTCTTCTATGTCCAATGTTACGAGTATAAGCTTTCGTTATTATTTCGATGCCAAAACACCACTTTCTATGATAAATGGACAAAACCGTTAAAAGATCCCAAATAGAGAGAGTTGAGCAACTTCGGACCATCAGTGTTGCTCGGTGTACACTTTTTATTGTTCTTCCATGTCCAATTTTACGAGTATAAGCTTACGAGATTATTTCGATGCAAAACAGCAACTTTCTATGACAAATGGACAAAACCATTAAAAGCTCCTCCATATAGAGAGTTGGGCAACTTCGGACCATCAAAGTTGCTCGGTGTACACTTTTTATTGTTCTTCTATGTCCAATGTTACGAGTATAAGCTTTTGTTATTATTTCGATGCCAAAACACCACTTTCTATGATAAATGGAAAAAACCGTTAAAAGATCCCAAATAGAGAGAGTTGAGCAACTTCGGACCATCAGTGTTGCTCGGTGTACACTTTTTATTGTTCTTCCATGTCCAATTTTACGAGTATAAGCTTCCGAGATTATTTCGATGCAAAATAGCAACTTTCTATGACAAATGGACAAAACCGTTAAAAGCTCCTCCATAGAGAGAGTTGAGCAACTTTGGACCATCAAAGTTGCTCGGTGTACACTTTTATTGTTCTTTTATGTCAAATTTTACGAGTATAAGCTTCGTAGATTATTTCGATGTATAATAATACGAGTATAAGCTTCGTAGATTATTTCGATGCCAAAACCACAACTTTCTATTACAAATGGACAAAACCATTAAAAGCTCCTCCATAGAGAGAGTTGAGCAACTTCGGACCATCAAAGTTGCTCGGTGTACATTTTTTAGTGTTCTTCTATGTCCAATTTTATGAGTATAAGCTTCGTAGATTATTTCCATGCCACAACACCAACTTTCTATGACAAATGGACAAAACCGTTGAAAGCTCCTCCATATAGAGAGTTGAGCAACTTCGGACCATCGAAGTTGCTCGGTGTACACTTTTTATTAATCTTCTATGTCCAATATTACGAGTATAAACTTCGTAGATTATTTCGATGCCAAAATAACAACTTTCTGTTACAAATGGACAAAACCTTTAAAAGCTCCACCATAGAGAGAGTTGAGCAACTTCGGACCATCAAAGTTGCTCGGTGTACACTTTTTATTGTTCTTCTATGTCAAATTTTACGATTATAAGCTTCCGAGATTATTTCGATGCCAAAACACCGACTTTCTATGACAAATGGACAAAACCGTTAAAAGCTCCTCTATAGCGAGAGTTGAGAAACTTCGGACCATCAAAGTTGCCCGGTGTACAGTTTTTATTATTCTTCTATGTCCAATTTTACGAGTATAAGCTTCCTAGATTATTTCGATGCCAAAACAACAACTTTCTATTACAAATGGACAAAACCGTTAAAAGCTGCACCATAGAGAGATTTGAGCAACTTCGGACCATCAAAGTTGCTCGGTGTACACTTTTTATTGTTCTTCTATGTCCAATTTAACGAGTATAAGCTTTCATTATTATTTCGATGCCAAAACACCACTTTCTATGATAAATGGACAAAACCGTTAAAAGATCCCAAATAGAGAGAGTTGAGCAACTTCGGACCATCAAAGTTGCTCGGTGTATACTTTTTAGTGTTCTTCTATGTCCAATTTTACGAGTATAAGCTTCGTCGATTATTTCGATGCCAAAACACCAACTTTCTATGACAAATGAACAAAACCGTTAAAACCTCCTCCATATAGAGAGTTGAGCAACTTCGGACAATCAAAGTTGCTCGATGTACACTTTTTATTAATCTTCTATGTCCAATGTTACGAGTATAAGCTTCGTAGATTATTTCGATGCCAAAACAACAACTTTTAGTTACAAATGGACAAAACCATTAAAAGCTCCTCCATAGAGAGAGTTGAACAACTTTGGACCATCAAAGTTGCTCGGTGTACACTTTTATTGTTCTTTTATGTCAAATTTTACGAGTATAAGATTCTGATATTTTTTCGATTCCAAAACACCAGCTTTCTATGACAAATGGACAAAACCGTTAAAAGCACCTTCATATAGAGAGTTGGGCAACTTCGGACCATCAAAGTTGCTCGGTGTACACTTTTTATTGTTCTTCTATGTCCAATGTTACGAGTATAAGCTTTCGTTATTATTTCGATGCCAAAACACCACTTTCTATGATAAATGGACAAAACCGTTAAAAGATCCCAAATAGAGAGTGTTGAGCAACTTCGGACCATCAGTGTTGCTCGGTGTACACTTTTTATTGTTCTTCTATGTCCAATTTTACGAGTATAAGCTTCCGAGATTATTTCGATGCAAAATAGCAACTTTCTATGACAAATGGACAAAACCGTTAAAAGCTCCTCCATAGAGAGAGTTGGGCAACTTTGGACCATCAAAGTTGCTCGGTGTACACTTTTATTGTTCTTTTATGTCAAATTTTACGAGTATAAGATTCCGATATTTTTTCGATTCCAAAACACCAACTTTCTATGACAAATGGACAAAACCGTTAAAAGCTCCTCCATATAGAGAGTTGAGCAACTTTGGACCATCAAAGTTGCTCGGTGTACACTTTTTATTGTTCTTCTATGTCCAATTTAACGAGTATAAGCTTTCGTTATTATTTCGATGCCAAAACACCACTTTCTATGATAAATGGACAAAACCGTTAGAAGATCCCTAATAGAGAGAGTTGAGCAACTTTGGACCATCAAAGTTGCTCGGTGTACACTTTTTAGTGTTCTTCTATGTCCAATTTTACGAGTATAAGCTTCGTAGATTATTTCGATGCCAAAACTCCAACTTTCTATGACAAATGAACAAAACCGTTAAAAGCTCCTCCATATAGAGAATTGAGCAACTTCGGACCATCAAAGTTGCTCGGTGTACACTTTTTATTGTTCTTCTATGTACAATGTTACGAGTATAAGCTTCGTAGATTATTTCGATGCCAAAACACCAACTTTCTATTACAAATGGACAAAACCGTTAAAAGTTCCTCTATAGCGAGAGTTGAGAAACTTCGGACCATCAAAGTTGACCGGTGTACAGTTTTTATTATTCTTCTATGTCCAATTTTACGAGTATAAGCTTCCTAGATTATTTCGATGCCAAAACAATAACTTTCTATGACAAATGGACAAAACCGTTAAAAGCTCCTCCGTATAGAGAGTTGAGCAACTTCGGACCATCAAAGTTGCTTGGTGTACACTTTTTATTGTTCTTCTATGTCCAATTTAACGAGTATAAGATTTCGTTATTATTTCGATGCCAAAACACCACTTTCTATGATAAATGGACAAAACCGTTAAAAGATCCCAAATAGAGAGTGTTGAGCAACTTCGGACCATCAATGTTGCTCGGTGTACACTTTTTAGTGTTCTTCTATGTCCAATTTTACGAGTATAAGTTTCGTAGATTATTTCGATTCCAAAACATCAACTTTCTATTACAAATGAACAAAACCGTTAAAAGCTCCTCCATATAGAGGGTTGAGCAACTTCGGACCATCAAAGTTGCTCGGTGTACACTTTTTCTTGTTCTTCTATGTATAATGTTACGAGTATAAGCTTCGTAGATTATTTCGATGCCAAAACAACAACTTTCTATTACAAATGGACAAAACCGTTAAAAGCTCCTCCATAGAGAGAGTTGAGCAACTTTGGACCATCAAAGTTGCTCGGTGTACACTTTTTATTGTTCTTTTATGTCAAATTTTACGAGTATAAGATTCCGATATTTTTTCGATTCCAAAACACGAACTTTCTATGACAAATGGACAAAACCGTTGAAAGCTCCTCCATATAGAGAGTTGAGCAACTTCGGATCATCGAAGTTGCTCGGTGTACACTTTTTATTAATCTTCTATGTCCAATGTTACGAGTATAAACTTCGTAGATTATTTCGATTCCAAAACAATAACTTTCATTTACAAATGGACAAAACCGTTAAAAGCTCCACCATAGAGAGAGTTGAGCAACTTCGGACCATCAATGTTGCTCGGTGTACACTTTTTATTGTTCTTCTATGTCCAATTTTACGAGTATAAGCTTCCGAGATTATTTCGATGCCAAAACAACAACTTTCTATGACAAATGGACAAAACCGTTAAAAGCTTCTCCATAGAGAGAGTTGAGCGACTTTGGACCATTAAAGTTGCTCGGTATACACTTTTTATTGTTCTTTTATGTCAAATTTTACGAGTATAAGATTACGATATTTTTTCGATTCCAAAACACCAACTTTCTATGACAAATGGACAAAACCGTTGAAAGCTCCTCCATATAGAGAGTTGAGCAACTTCGGACCATCGAAGTTGCTCGGTGTACACTTTTTATTAATCTTCTATGTCCAATTTTACGAGTATAAGCTTCCTAGATTATTTTGATGCCAAAACGACAACTTTCAATGACAAATAGACAAAACCGTTAAAAGCTCGTCCATATAGAGAGTTGAGCAACTTCGGATCATCAATGTTGCTCCGTCTATACTTTTTATTGTTCTTTTATGTCCGATTTTCCGAGTATAAGTTTTCGTTATTATTTCAATGCCAAAACACCAACTTTCTATGAGAAATGGACAAAACCGTTAAAAGATCCCAAATAGAGAGAGTTCAGCAACTTCGGACCATCAAAGTTGCTCGGTGTACATTTTTTAGTGTTCTTCTATGTCCAATTTTACGAGTATATGCTTCGTAGATTATTTCAATGCCAAAACACCAACTTTCTATGACAAATGGACAAAACCGTTAAAAGCTCCCAAATAGAGAGAGTTGAGCAACTTCGGACCATCAAAGTTGCTCGGTGTACACTTTGTATAGTTCTTCTATGTCCAACTTTACGAGTATAAGCTTCGTAGATTATTTCGATGCCAAAACAACGACTTTCTATTACAAATGGACAAAACCGTTAAAAGCTCCTCCATAGGGAGAGTTGAGCAACTTCGGACTATCAAAGTTGCTCGGTGTACACTTTTTATTGTTCTTTTATGTCAAATTTTACGAGTATAAGATTCTGATATTTTTTCGATGACAAAACACCAACTTTCTATGACAAATGGACAAAACCGTTAAAAGCTCCTCCATATAGAGAGTTGAGCAACTTCGGACCATCAAAGTTGCTCGGTGTACACTTTTTAGTGTTCTTCTATGTCCAATTTTACGAGTATAAGCTTCGTAGATTATTTAGATGCCAAAACACCAACTTTCTATGACAAATGAACAAAACCGTTAAAAGCTCCTCCATATAGAGAGTTGAGCAACTTCGGACCATTAAAGTTGCTCGGTGTACAATTTTTATTGTTCTTCTATGTATAATGTTACGAGTATAAGCTTCGTAGATTATTTCGATGCCATAACAACAACTTTCTATTACAAATAGACAAAACCGTTAAAAGCTCCTCCATAGAGAGAGTTGAGCAACTTTGGACCATCAAAGTTGCTCGGTGTACACTTTTTATTGTTTTTTTATGTCAAATTTTACGAGTATAAGATTCCGATATTTTTTCGATTCCAAAACACCAACTTTCTATGACAAATGAACAAAACCGTTGAAAGCTTTTCCATATAGTGAGTTGAGCAACTTCGGACCATCGAAGTTGCTCGGTGTACACTTTTTATTAATCTTCTATGTCCAATTTTACGAGTATAAGCTTCCTAGATTATTTTGATGCCAAAACGACAACTTTCTATGACAAATGCAAATGGACAAAACCGTTAAAAGCTCATCCATATAGAGAGTTAAGCAACTTCGGATCATCAAAGTTGCTCGGTCTATACTTTTTATTGTTCTTTTATGTCCGATTTTCCGAGTATAAGTTTTCGTTATTATTTCAATGCCAAAACACCAACTTTCTATGAGAAATGGACAAAACCGTTAAAAGATCCCAAATAGAGAGAGTTCAGCAACTTCGGACCATCAAAGTTGCTCGGTGTACATTTTTTAGTGTTCTTCTATGTCCAATTTTACGAGTATAAGCTTCGTAGATTATTTCAATGCCAAAACACCAACTTTCTATGACAAATGGACAAAACCGTTAAAAGCTCCCAAATAGAGAGAGTTGAGCAACTTCGGACCATCAAAGTTGCTCGGTGTACACTTTGTATAGTTCTTCTATGTCCAATTTTACGAATATAAGCTTCGTAGATTATTTCGATGCCAAAACGACGACTTTCTATTACAAATGGACAAAACCGTTAAAAGCTCCTCCATAGAGAGAGTTGAGCAACTTCGGACTATCATAGTTGCTCGGTGTACACTTTTTATTGTTCTTTTATGTCAAATTTTACGAGTATAAGATTCTGATATTTTTTCGATGCCAAAACACCATCTTTCTATGACAAATGGACAAAACCGTTAAAAGCTCCTCCATATAAAGAGTTGAGCAACTTCGGACCATCAAAGTTGCTCGGTGTACACTTTTTAGTGTTCTTCTATGTCCAATTTTACAAGTATAAGCTTCGTAGATTATTTAGATGCCAAAACACCAACTTTCTATGACAAATGAACAAAACCGTTAAAAGCTCCTCCATATAGAGAGTTGAGCAACTTCGGACCATCAAAGTTGCTCGGTGTACACTTTTTATTGTTCTTCAATGTATAATGTTACGAGTATAAGCTTCGTAGATTATTTCGATGCCAAAACAACAACTTTCTATTACAAATGGACAAAACCATTATAAGCTCCTCCATAGAGAGAGTTGAGCAACTTCGGACCATCAAAGTTGCTCGGTGTACATTTTTTAGTGTTCTTCTATGTCCAATTTTATGAGTATAAGCTTCGTAGATTATTTCCATGCCACAACACCAACTTTCTATGACAAATGGACAAAACCGTTGAAAGCACCTCCATATAGAGAGTTGAGCAACTTCGGACCATCGAAGTTGCTCGGTGTACACTTGTTATTAATCTTCTATGTCCAATATTACGAGTATAAACTTCGTAGATTATTTCGATGCCAAAACAACAACTTTCAGTTACAAATGGACAAAACCGTTAAAAGCTCCACCATAGAGAGAGTTGAGCAACTTCGGACCATCAATGTTGCTCGGTGTACACTTTTTATTGTTCTTCTATGTCCAATTTTACGAGTATAAGCTTCCGAGATTATTTCAATGCCAAAACACCAACTTTCTATGACAAAAGGACAAAACCGTTAAAAGCTTCTCCATAGAGAGAGTTGAGCAACTTTGGACCATTAAAGTTGTCCGGTGTACACTTTTTATTGTTCTTTTATGTCAAATTTTACAAGTATAAGATTCCGATATTTTTTCGATTCCAAAACACCAACTTTCTATGACAAATGAACAAAACCGTTGAAAGCTCCTCCATATAGAGAGTTGAGCAACTTCGGACCATCGAAGTTGCTCGGTGTACACTTTTTATTCATCTTCTATGTCCAATTTTACGAGTATAAGCTTCCTAGATTATTTTGATGCCAAAACGACAAGTTTCTATGACAAATGGACAAAACCGTTAAAAGCTCGTCCAAATAGAGAGTTGAGCAACTTCGGATCATCAAAGTTGCTCCCTCTACACTTTTTATTGTTCTTTTATGTCCGATTTTCCGACTATAAGTTTTCGTTATTATTTCAATGCCAAAACACCAACTTCCTATGAGAAATGGACAAAACCGTTAAAAGATCCCAAATAGAGAGAGTTCAGCAACTTCGGACCATCAAAGTTGCTCGGTGTACATTTTTTAGTGTTCTTCTATGTCCAATTTTATGAGTATAAGCTTCGTAGATTATTTCCATGCCAAAACACCAACTTTCTATGACAAATGGACAAAACCGTTGAAAGCTCCTCCATATAGAGAGTTGAGCAACTTCGGACCATCGAAGTTGCTCGGTGTACACTTTTTATTAATCTTCTATGTCCAATGTTACGAGTATAAACTTCGTAGATTATTTCGATGCCAAAACAACAACTTTCAGTTACAAATGGACAAAACCGTTAAAAGCTCCACCATAGAGAGAGTTGAGCAACTTCGGACCATCAATGTTGCTCGGTGTACACTTTTTATTGTTCTTCTATGTCCAATTTTACGAGTATAAGCTTCCGAGATTATTTCGATGCCAAAACAACAACTTTTTATGACAAAAGGACAAAACCGTTAAAAGCTTCTCCATAGAGAGAGTTGAGCAACTTTGGACCGTTAAAGTTGCTCGGTGTACACTTTTTATTGTTCTTTTATGTCAAATTTTACAAGTATAAGATTCCGATATTTTTTCGATTCCAAAACAACAACTTTCTATGACAAATGAACAAAACCGTTGAAAGCTCCTCCATATAGAGAGTTGAGCAACTTCGGATCATCGAAGTTGCTCGGTGTACACTTTTTATTAATCTTCTATGTCCAATTTTACGAGTATAAGCTTCCTAGATTATTTTGATGCCAAAACGACAACTTTCTATGACAAATGGACAAAACCGTTAAAAGCTCGTCCAAATAGAGAGTTGAGCAACTTCGGATCATCAAAGTTGCTCCGTCTACACTTTTTATTGTTCTTTTATGTCCGATTTTCCGAGTATAAGTTTTCGTTATTATTTCAATGCCAAAACACCAACTTCCTATGAGAAATGGACAAAACCGTTAAAAGATCCCAAATAGAGAGAGTTCAGCAACTTCGGACCATCAAAATTGCTCGGTGTACATTTTTTAGTGTTCTTCTATGTCCAATTTTACGAGTATAAGCTTCGTAGATTATTTCAATGCCAAAACACCAACTTTCTATGACAAATGGTCAAAACCGTTAAAAGCTCCCAAATAGAGAGAGTTGAGCAACTTCAGACCATCAAAGTTGCTCTGTGTACACTTTGTATTGTTCTTCTATGTCCAATTTTAAGAGTATAAGCTTCGTAGATTATTTCGATGCCAAAACGACGACTTTCTTCTACAAATGGACAAAACCGTTAAAAGCTCCTCCATAGAGAGAGTTGAGCAACTTCGGACTACCGAAGTTGCTCGGTGTACACTTTTTATTAATCTTCTATGTCCAATTTTACGAGTATAAGCTTCCTAGATTATTTTGATGCCAAAACGACAACTTTCTATGACAAATGGACAAAACCTTTAAAAGCTCGTCCAAATAGAGAGTTGAGCAACTTCGGATCATCAAAGTTGCTCCGTCTACACTTTTTATTGTTCTTTTATGTCCGATTTTCCGAGTATAAGTTTTCGTTATTATTTCAATGCCAAAACACCAACATTCTATGACAAATGGACAAAACCGTTAAAAGCTCCCAAATAGAGAGAGTTGAGCAACTTCGGACCATCAAAGTTGCTCGGTGTACACTTTGTATAGTTCTTCTATGTCCAATTTTACGAGTATAAGCTTCGTAGATTATTTCGATGCCAAAACAATGATTTTCTATTACAAATGGACAAAACCGTTAAAAGCTCCTCCATAGAGAGAGTTGAGCAACTTCGGACTATCAAAGTTGCTCGGTGTACACTTTTTATTGTTCTTTTATGTCAAATTTTACGAGTATAAGATTCTGATATTTTTTCGATGCCAAAACACCAACTTTCTATGAAAAATGGACAAAACCGTTAAAAGCTCCTCCATATAGAGAGTTGAGCAACTTCGGACCATCAAAGTTGCTCGGTGTACACTTTTTAGTGTTCTTCTATGTCCAATTTTACGAGTATAAGCTTCGTAGATTATTTAGATGCCAAAACACCAACTTTCTATGACAAATGGACAAAACCATTAAAAGCTCCTCCATATAGAGAGTTGAGCAACTTCGGACCATCAAAGTTGCTCGGTGTACACTTTTTATTGTTCTTCTATGTATAATGTTACGAGTATAAACTTCGTAGATTATTTCGATGCCAAAACAACAACTTTCAGTTACAAATGGACAAAACCGTTAAAAGCTCCACCATAGAGAGAGTTGAGCAACTTCGGACTATCAAAGTTGCTCGGTGTACACTTTTTATTGTTCTTTTATGTCAAATATTTCGAGTATAAGATTCTGATATTTTTTCGATGCCAAAACACCAACGTTCTATGACAAATGGACAAAACCGTTAAAAGCTCCTCCATATAGAGAGTTGAGCAACTTCGGACCATCAAAGTTGCTCGGTGTACACTTTTTAGTGTTTTTCTATGTCCAATTTTACGAGTATAAACTTCGTAGATTATTTCGATGCAAAACAACGACTTTCTATTACAAATGGACAAAACCGTTAAAAGCTCCTCCATAGAGAGAGTTGAGCAACTTCGGACTATCAAAGTTGCTCGGTGTACACTTTTTATTGTTCTTTTATGTCAAATTTTACGAGTATAAGATTCTGATATTTTTTTGATGCCAAAACACCAACTTTCTATGACAAATGGACAAAACCGTTAAAAGCTTCTCCTTATAGAGAGTTGAGCAACTTCGGACCATCAAAGTTGCTCGGTGTACACTTTTTAGTGTTCTTCTATGTCCAATTTTACGAGTATAAGCTTCGTAGATTATTTAGATGCCAAAACAACAACTTTCTATTACAAATGGACAAAACCGTTAAAAGCTCCACCATAGAGAGAGTTGAGCAACTTCGGACCATCAATGTTGCTCGGTGTACACTTTTTATTGTTCTTCTATGTCCAATTTTACGAGTATAAACTTCGTAGATTATTTCGATGCCAAAACAACAACTTTCTATGACAAAAGGACAAAACCGTTAAAAACTTCTCCATAGAGAGAGTTGAGCAACTTCGGACTATCAAAGTTGCTCGGTGTACACTTTTTATTGTTCTTTTATGTCAAATTTTACGAGTATAAGATTCTGATATTTTTTTGATGCCAAAACACCAACTTTCTATGACAAATGGACAAAACCGTTAAAAGCTTCTCCTTATAGAGAGTTGAGCAACTTCGGACCATCAAAGTTGCTCGGTGTACACTTTTTAGTGTTCTTCTATGTCCAATTTTACGAGTATAAGCTTCGTAGATTATTTAGATGCCAAAACAACAACTTTCTATTACAAATGGACAAAACCGTTAAAAGCTCCACCATAGAGAGAGTTGAGCAACTTCGGACCATCAATGTTGCTCGGTGTACACTTTTTATTGTTCTTCTATGTCCAATTTTACGAGTATAAGCTTCGTAGATTATTTTAATGCCAAAACACCAACTTTCTATGACAAATGGACAAAACCGTTAAAAGCTCCCAAATAGAGAGAGTTGAGCAACTTCGGACCATCAAAGTTGCTCGGTGTACACTTTGTATAGTTCTTCTATGTCCAACTTTACGAGTATAAGCTTCGTAGATTATTTCGATGCCAAAACAACGACTTTCTATTACAAATGGACAAAACCGTTAAAAGCTCCTCCATAGGGAGAGTTGAGCAACTTCGGACTATCAAAGTTGCTCGGTGTACACTTTTTATTGTTCTTTTATGTCAAATTTTACGAGTATAAGATTCTGATATTTTTTCGATGACAAAACACCAACTTTCTATGACAAATGGACAAAACCGTTAAAAGCTCCTCCATATAGAGAGTTGAGCAA
Organism: Euonymus europaeus; assembly: GCA_963580455.1. Taxonomy (NCBI): domain Eukaryota; kingdom Viridiplantae; phylum Streptophyta; class Magnoliopsida; order Celastrales; family Celastraceae; genus Euonymus; species Euonymus europaeus. Next base: position 8,777,618 of record OY756965.1, read on the forward strand.
CTTCGGACCATCAAAGTTGCTCGGTGTACACTTTTTAGTGTTCTTCTATGTCCAATTTTACGAGTATTAGCTTCGTAGATTATTTAGATGCCAAAACACCAACTTTCTATGACAAATGAACAAAACCGTTAAAAGCTCCTCCATATAGAGAGTTGAGCAACTTCGGACCATTAAAGTTGCTCGGTGTACACTTTTTATTGTTCTTCTATGTATAATGTTACGAGTATAAGCTTCGTAGATTATTTCGATGCCAAAACAACAACTTTCTATTACAAATAGACAAAACCGTTAAAAGCTCCTCCATAGAGAGAGTTGAGCAACTTTGGACCATCAAAGTTGCTCGGTGTACACTTTTTATTGTTTTTTTATGTCAAATTTTACGAGTATAAGATTCCGATAGTTTTTCGATTCCAAAACACCAACTTTCTATGACAAATGAACAAAACCGTTGAAAGCTTTTCCATATAGTGAGTTGAGCAACTTCGGACCATCGAAGTTGCTCGGTGTACACTTTTTATTAATCTTCTATGTCCAATTTTACGAGTATAAGCTTCCTAGATTATTTTGATGCCAAAACGACAGCTTTCTATGACAAATGCAAATGGACAAAACCGTTAAAAGCTCATCCATATAGAGAGTTAAGCAACTTCGGATCATCAAAGTTGCTCGGTCTATACTTTTTATTGTTCTTTTGTGTCCGATTTTCCGAGTATAAGTTTTCGTTATTATTTCAATGCCAAAACACCAACTTTCTATGAGAAATGGACAAAACCGTTAAAAGATCCCAAATAGAGAGAGTTCAGCAACTTCGGACCATCAAAGTTGCTCGGTGTACATTTTTTAGTGTTCTTCTATGTCCAATTTTACGAGTATAAGCTTCGTAGATTATTTCAATGCCAAAACACCAACTTTCTATGACAAATGGACAAAACCGTTAAAAGCTCCCAAATAGAGAGAGTTGAGCAACTTCGGACCATCAAAGTTGCTCGGTGTACACTTTGTATAGTTCTTCTATGTCCAATTTTACGAATATAAGCTTCGTAGATTATTTCGATGCCAAAACGACGACTTTCTATTACAAATGGACAAAACCGTTAAAAGCTCCTCCATAGAGAGAGTTGAGCAACTTCGGACTATCATAGTTGCTCGGTGTACACTTTTTATTGTTCTTTTATGTCAAATTTTACGAGTATAAGATTCTGATATTTTTTCGATGCCAAAACACCAACTTTCTATGACAAATGGACAAAACCGTTAAAAGCTCCTCCATATAAAGAGTTGAGCAACTTCGGACCATCAAAGTTGCTCGGTGTACACTTTTTAGTGTTCTTCTATGTCCAATTTTACAAGTATAAGCTTCGTAGATTATTTAGATGCCAAAACACCAACTTTCTATGACAAATGAACAAAACCGTTAAAAGCTCCTCCATATAGAGAGTTGAGCAACTTCGGACCATCAAAGTTGCTCGGTGTACACTTTTTATTGTTCTTCAATGTATAATGTTACGAGTATAAGCTTCATAGATTATTTCGATGCCAAAACAACAACTTTCTATTACAAATGGACAAAACCATTATAAGCTCCTCCATAGAGAGAGTTGAGCAACTTCGGACCATCAAAGTTGCTCGGTGTACATTTTTTAGTGTTCTTCTATGTCCAATTTTATGAGTATAAGCTTCGTAGATTATTTCCATGCCACAACACCAACTTTCTATGACAAATGGACAAAACCGTTGAAAGCACCTCCATATAGAGAGTTGAGCAACTTCGGACCATCGAAGTTGCTCGGTGTACACTTGTTATTAATCTTCTATGTCCAATATTACGAGTATAAACTTCGTAGATTATTTCGATGCAAAACAACAACTTTCAGTTACAAATGGACAAAACCGTTAAAAGCTCCACCATAGAGAGAGTTGAGCAACTTCGGACCATCAATGTTGCTCGGTGTACACTTTTTATTGTTCTTCTATGTCCAATTTTACGAGTATAAGCTTCCGAGATTATTTCGATGCCAAAACACCAACTTTCTATGACAAAAGGACAAAACCGTTAAAAGCTTCTCCATAGAGAGAGTTGAGCAACTTTGGACCATTAAAGTTGCCCGGTGTACACTTTTTATTGTTCTTTTATGTCAAATTTTACAAGTATAAGATTCCGATATTTTTTCGATTCCAAAACACCAACTTTCTATGACAAATGAACAAAACCGTTGAAAGCTCCTCCATATAGAGAGTTGAGCAACTTCGGACCATCGAAGTTGCTCGGTGTACACTTTTTATTAATCTTCTATGTCCAATTTTACGAGTATAAGCTTCCTAGATTATTTTGATGCCAAAACGACAAGTTTCTATGACAAATGGACAAAACCGTTAAAAGCTCGTCCAAATAGAGAGTTGAGCAACTTCGGATCATCAAAGTTGCTCCCTCTACACTTTTTATTGTTCTTTTATGTCCGATTTTCCGACTATAAGTTTTCGTTATTATTTCAATGCCAAAACACCAACTTCCTATGAGAAATGGACAAAACCGTTAAAAGATCCCAAATAGAGAGAGTTCAGCAACTTCGGACCATCAAAGTTGCTCGGTGTACATTTTTTAGTGTTCTTCTATGTCCAATTTTATGAGTATAAGCTTCGTAGATTATTTCCATGCCAAAACACCAACTTTCTATGACAAATGGACAAAACCGTTGAAAGCTCCTCCATATAGAGAGTTGAGCAACTTCGGACCATCGAAGTTGCTCGGTGTACACTTTTTATTAATCTTCTATGTCCAATGTTACGAGTATAAACTTCGTAGATTATTTCGATGCCAAAACAACAACTTTCAGTTACAAATGGACAAAACCGTTAAAAGCTCCACCATAGAGAGAGTTGAGCAACTTCGGACCATCAATGTTGCTTGGTGTACACTTTTTATTGTTCTTCTATGTCCAATTTTACGAGTATAAGCTTCCGAGATTATTTCGATGCCAAAACAACAACTTTTTATGACAAAAGGACAAAACCGTTAAAAGCTTCTCCATAGAGAGAGTTGAGCAACTTTGGACCGTTAAAGTTGCTCGGTGTACACTTTTTATTGTTCTTTTATGTCAAATTTTACAAGTATAAGATTCCGATATTTTTTCGATTCCAAAACAACAACTTTCTATGACAAATGAACAAAACCGTTGAAAGCTCCTCCATATAGAGAGTTGAGCAACTTCGGATCATCGAAGTTGCTCGGTGTACACTTTTTATTAATCTTCTATGTCCAATTTTACGAGTATAAGCTTCCTAGATTATTTTGATGCCAAAACGACAACTTTCTATGACAAATGGACAAAACCGTTAAAAGCTCGTCCAAATAGAGAGTTGAGCAACTTCGGATCATCAAAGTTGCTCCGTCTACACTTTTTATTGTTCTTTTATGTCCGATTTTCCGAGTATAAGTTTTCGTTATTATTTCAATGCCAAAACACCAACTTCCTATGAGAAATGGACAAAACCGTTAAAAGATCCCAAATAGAGAGAGTTCAGCAACTTCGGACCATCAAAATTGCTCGGTGTACATTTTTTAGTGTTCTTCTATGTCCAATTTTACGAGTATAAGCTTCGTAGATTATTTCAATGCCAAAACACCAACTTTCTATGACAAATGGTCAAAACCGTTAAAAGCTCCCAAATAGAGAGAGTTGAGCAACTTCAGACCATCAAAGTTGCTCTGTGTACACTTTGTATTGTTCTTCTATGTCCAATTTTACGAGTATAAGCTTCGTAGATTATTTCGATGCCAAAACGACGACTTTCTTCTACAAATGGACAAAACCGTTAAAAGCTCCTCCATAGAGAGAGTTGAGCAACTTCGGACTACCGAAGTTGCTCGGTGTACACTTTTTATTAATCTTCTATGTCCAATTTTACGAGTATAAGCTTCCTAGATTATTTTGATGCCAAAACGACAACTTTCTATGACAAATGGACAAAACCTTTAAAAGCTCGTCCAAATAGAGAGTTGAGCAACTTCGGATCATCAAAGTTGCTCCGTCTACACTTTTTATTGTTCTTTTATGTCCGATTTTCCGAGTATAAGTTTTCGTTATTATTTCAATGCCAAAACACCAACATTCTATGACAAATGGACAAAACCGTTAAAAGCTCCCAAATAGAGAGAGTTGAGCAACTTCGGACCATCAAAGTTGCTCGGTGTACACTTTGTATAGTTCTTCTATGTCCAATTTTACGAGTATAAGCTTCGTAGATTATTTCGATGCCAAAACAATGACTTTCTATTACAAATGGACAAAACCGTTAAAAGCTCCTCCATAGAGAGAGTTGAGCAACTTCGGACTATCAAAGTTGCTCGGTGTACACTTTTTATTGTTCTTTTATGTCAAATTTTACGAGTATAAGATTCTGATATTTTTTCGATGCCAAAACACCAACTTTCTATGACAAATGGACAAAACCGTTAAAAGCTCCTCCATATAGAGAGTTGAGCAACTTCGGACCATCAAAGTTGCTCGGTGTACACTTTTTAGTGTTCTTCTATGTCCAATTTTACGAGTATAAGCTTCGTAGATTATTTAGATGCCAAAACACCAACTTTCTATGACAAATGGACAAAACCATTAAAAGGTCCTCCATATAGAGAGTTGAGCAACTTCGGACCATCAAAGTTGCTCGGTGTACACTTTTTATTGTTCTTCTATGTATAATGTTACGAGTATAAACTTCGTAGATTATTTCGATGCCAAAACAACAACTTTCAGTTACAAATGGACAAAACCGTTAAAAGCTCCACCATAGAGAGAGTTGAGCAACTTCGGACTATCAAAGTTGCTCGGTGTACACTTTTTATTGTTCTTTTATGTCAAATATTTCGAGTATAAGATTCTGATATTTTTTCGATGCCAAAACACCAACGTTCTATGACAAATGGACAAAACCGTTAAAAGCTCCTCCATATAGAGAGTTGAGCAACTTCGGACCATCAAAGTTGCTCGGTGTACACTTTTTAGTGTTTTTCTATGTCCAATTTTACGAGTATAAACTTCGTAGATTATTTCGATGCAAAACAACGACTTTCTATTACAAATGGACAAAACCGTTAAAAGCTCCTCCATAGAGAGAGTTGAGCAACTTCGGACTATCAAAGTTGCTCGGTGTACACTTTTTATTGTTCTTTTATGTCAAATTTTACGAGTATAAGATTCTGATATTTTTTTGATGCCAAAACACCAACTTTCTATGACAAATGGACAAAACCGTTAAAAGCTTCTCCTTATAGAGAGTTGAGCAACTTCGGACCATCAAAGTTGCTCGGTGTACACTTTTTAGTGTTCTTCTATGTCCAATTTTACGAGTATAAGCTTCGTAGATTATTTAGATGCCAAAACAACAACTTTCTATTACAAATGGACAAAACCGTTAAAAGCTCCACCATAGAGAGAGTTGAGCAACTTCGGACCATCAATGTTGCTCGGTGTACACTTTTTATTGTTCTTCTATGTCCAATTTTACGAGTATAAGCTTCCGAGATTATTTCGATGCCAAAACAACAACTTTCTATGACAAAAGGACAAAACCGTTAAAAACTTCTCCATAGAGAGAGTTGAGCAACTTTGGACCATTAAAGTTGCCCGGTGTACACTTTTTATTGTTCTTTTATATCAAATTTTACAAGTATAAGATTCCGATATTTTTTCGATTCCAAAACACCAACTTTCTATGACAAATGAACAAAACCGTTGAAAGCTCCTCTATATAGAGAGTTGAGCAACTTCGGACCATCGAAGTTGCTCGGTGTACACTTTTTATTAATCTTCTATGTCCAATTTTACGAGTATAAGCTTCCTAGATTATTTTGATGCCAAAACGACAAGTTTCTATGACAAATGAACAAAATCGTTAAAAGCTCGTCCAAATAGAGAGTTGAACAACTTCGGATCATCAAAGTTGCTCCGTCTACACTTTTTATTGTTCTTTTATGTCCGATTTTCCGAGTATAAGTTTTCGTTATTATTTCAATGCCAAAACACCAACTTTCTATGAGAAATGGACAAAACCGTTAGAAGATCCCAAATAGAGAGAGTTCAGCAACTTCGGACCATCAAAGTTGCTCGGTGTACATTTTTTAGTGTTCTTCTACGTCCAAATTTATGAGTATAAGCTTCGTAGATTATTTCAATGCCAAAACACCAACTTTCTATGACAAATGGACAAAACCGTTAAAACCTCCCAAATAGAGAGAGTTGAGCAACTTCGGACCATCAAAGTTGCTCGGTGTACACTTTGTATAGTTCTTCTATGTCCAATTTTACGAGTATAAGCTTCGTAGATTATTTCGATGCCAAAACAACGACTTTCTATTACAAATGGACAAAACCGTTAAAAGCTCCTCCATAGAGAGAGTTGAGCAACTTCGGACTATCAAAGTTGCTCGGTGTACACTTTTTATTGTTCTTTTATGTCAAATTTTACGAGTATAAGATTCTGATATTTTTTCGATGCCAAAACACCAACTTTCTATGACAAATGGACAAAACCGTTAAAAGCTCCTCCATAAAGAGAGTTGAGCAACTTCGGACCATCAAAGTTACTCGGTGTATACTTTTTATTGTTCTTCTATGTCCAATGTTACGAGTATAAGCTTCGTAGATTATTTCGATGCCAAAACAACAACTTTCTATTACAAATGGGCAAAAACCGTTAAAAGCTCATCTATAGAGAGAGTTGAGCAACTTCGGACCATCAAAGTTGCTCGGTGTACACTTTTTATTGTTCTTCTATGTCCAATGTTACGAGTATAAACTTCGTAGATTATTTCGATGCCAAAATAACAACTTTCAGTTACAAATGAACAAAACCGTTAAAAGCTCCCAAATAGAGAGAGTTGAGCAACTTCAGACCATCAAAGTTGCTCGGTGTACACTTTGTATAGTTCTTCTATGTCCAATTTTACGAGTATAAGCTTCGTAGATTATTTCGATGCCAAAACACCAACTTTCTATGACAAATAGACAAAACCGTTAAAAGCTCCTCCATATGGAGAGTTGAGCAACTTCGGACCATCAAAGTTACTCGGTGTATACTTTTTATTGTTCTTCTATGTCCAAAGTTACGAGTATAAGCTTCATAGATTATTTCGATGCCAAAACAACAACTTTCTATTACAAATGGACAAAAACCGTTAAAAGCTCATCTATAGAGAGAGTTGAGCAACTTCGGACCATCAAAGTTGCTCGGTGTACACTTTTTATTGTTCTTCTATGTCCAATGTTACGAGTATAAACTTTGTAGATTATTTTGATGCCAAAACAACAACTTTCCGTTACAAATGGACAAAACCGTTAAAAGCTCCACCATAGAGAGAGTTGAGCAACTTCGGACCATCAAAGTTGCTCTGTGTACACTTTGTATTGTTCTTCTATGTCCAATTTTACGAGTATAAGCTTCGTAGATTATTTCGATGCCAAAACGACGACTTTCTTCTACAAATGGACAAAACCGTTAAAAGCTCCTCCATAGAGAGAGTTGAGCAACTTCAGACTATATAAGTTGCTCGGTGTACACTTTTTATTAATCTTCTATGTCCAATTTTACGAGTATAAGCATCCTAGATTATTTTGATGCCAAAACGACAACTTTCTGTGACAAATGGACAAAACCATTTAAAGCTCGTCCAAATAGAGAGTTGAGCAACTTCGGATCATCAAAGTTGCTCCGTCTACACTTTTTATTGTTCTTTTATGTCCGATTTTCCGAGTATAAGTTTTCGTTATTATTTCAATGTCAAAACACCAACTTTCTATGACAAATGGACAAAACCGTTAAAAGCTCCCAAATAGAGAGAGTTGAGCAACTTCGGACCATCAAAGTTGCTCGGTGTACACTTTGTATAGTTCTTCTATGTCCAATTTTACGAGTTTAAGCTTCGTAGATTATTTAGATGCCAAAACACCAACTTTCTATGACAAATGAACAAAACCGTTAAAAGCTCCACCATAGAGAGAGTTGAGCAACTTCGGACCATCAATGTTGCTCTGTGTACACTTTTTATTGTTCTTCTATGTCCAATTTTACGAGTATAAGCTTCGTAGATTATTTCGATGCCAAAACAACAACTTTCTATGACAAAAGGACAAAACCGTTAAAAGCTCCACCATAGAGAGAGTTGAGCAACTTCGGACAATCAATGTTGCTCGGTGTACACTTTTTATTGTTCTTCTATGTAAAATTTTACGAGTATAAACTTCGTAGATTATTTCGATGCCAAAACAACAACTTTCTATTACAAATGGACAAAACCGTTAAAAGCTCCACCATAGAGAGAGTTGAGCAACTTCGGACCATCAATGTTGCTCGGTGTACACTTTTTATTATTCTTCTATGTCCAATTTTACGAGTATAAGCTTCCGAGATTATTTCGATGCCAAAACAACAACTTTCTATGACAAAAGGACAAAACCGTTAAAAGCTTCTCCATAGAGAGAGTTGAGCAACTTTGGACCATTAAAGTTGCCCGGTGTACATTTTTTATTGTTCTTTTATGTCAAATTTTACAAGTATAAGATTCCGATATTTTTTCGATTCCAAAACACCAACTTTCTATGACAAATGAACAAAACCGTTGAAAGCTCCTCCATATAGAGAGTTGAGCAACTTCGGACCATCGAAGTTGCTCGGTGTACACTTTTTATTAATCTTCTATGTCCAATTTTACGAGTATAAGCTTCCTAGATTATTTTGATGCCAAAACGACAAGTTTCTATGACAAATGGACAAAACCGTTAAAAGCTCGTCCAAATAGAGAGTTGAGCAACTTCGGATCATCAAAGTTGCTCCGTCTACACTTTTTATTGTTCTTTTATGTCCGATTTTCCGACTATAAGTTTTCGTTATTATTTCAATGCCAAAACACCAACTTTCTATGAGAAATGGACAAAACCGTTAAAAGATCCCAAATAGAGAGAGTTCAGCAACTTCGGACCATCAAAGTTGCTCGGTGTACATTTTTTAGTGTTCTTCTATGTCCAAATTTATGAGTATAAGCTTCGTAGATTATTTCAATGCCAAAACACCAACTTTCTATGAAAAATTGACAAAACCGTTAAAACCTCTCAAATAGAGAGAGTTGAGCAACTTCGGACCGTCAAAGTTGCTCGGTGTACACTTTGTATAGTTCTTCTATGTCCAATTTTACGAGTATAAGCTTCGTATATTATTTCGATGCCAAAACAACGACTTTCTATTACAAATGGACAAAACCGTTAAAAGCTCCTCCATAGAGAGAGTTGAGCAACTTCGGACTATCAAAGTTGCTCGGTGTACACTTTTTATTGTTCTTTTATGTCAAATTTTACGAGTATAAGATTCTGATATTTTTTCGATGCCAAAACACCAACTTTCTATGACAAATGGACAAAACCGTTAAAAGCTCCTCCATATAGAGAGTTGAGCAACTTCGGACCACCAAAGTTACTCGGTGTATACTTTTTATTGTTCTTCTATGTCCAATGTTACGAGTATAAGCTTCGTAGATTATTTCGATGCCAAAACAACAACTTTCTATTACAGATGAGCAAAAACCGTTAAAAGCTCATCTATAGAGAGACTTGAGCAACTTCGGACCATCAAAGTTGCTCGGTGTACACTTTTTATTGTTCTTCTATGTCCAATGTTACGAGTATAAACTTCGTAGATTATTTCGATGCCAAAACAACAACTTTCAGTTACAAATGAACAAAACCGTTAAAAGCTCCCAAATAGAGAGAGTTGAGCAACTTCAGACCATCAAAGTTGCTCGGTGTACACTTTGTATAGTTCTTCTATGTCCAATTTTACGAGTATAAGCTTCGTAGATTATTTCGATGCCAAAACACCAACTTTCTATGACAAATGGACAAAACCGTTAAAAGCTCCTCCATATAGAGAGTTGAGCAACTTCGGACCATCAAAGTTACTCGGTGTATACTTTTTATTGTTCTTCTATGTCCAAAGTTACGAGTATAAGCTTCATAGATTATTTCGATGCCAAAACAACAACTTTCTATTACAAATGGACAAAAACCGTTAAAAGCTCATCTATAGAGAGAGTTGAGCAACTTCGGACCATCAAAGTTGCTCGGTGTACACTTTTTATTGTTCTTCTATGTCCAATGTTACGAGTATAAACTTTGTAGATTATTTCGATGCCAAAACAACAACTTTCCGTTACAAATGGCAAAACCGTTAAAAGCTCCACCATAGAGAGAGTTGAGCAACTTCGGACCATCAAAGTTGCTCGGTGTACATTTTTTAGTGTTCTTCTATGTCCAATTTTACGACTATAAGCTCCGTAGATTATTTCAATGCCAAAACACCAACTTTCTATGACAAATGGACAAAACCGTTAAAAGCTCCCAAATAGAGAGAGTTGAGCAACTTCAGACCATCAAAGTTGCTCGGTGTACACTTTGTATAGTTCTTCTATGTCCAATTTTACGAGTATAAGCTTCTTAGATTATTTCGATGCCAAAACAACGACTTTCTATTACAAATGGACAAAACCGTTAAAAGCTCCTCCATAGAGAGAGTTGAGCAACTTTGGACGATCAAAGTTGCTCGGTGTACACTTTTTATTAATCTTCTATGTCCAATGTTACGAGTATAAACTTCGTAGATTAGTTCGATGCCAAAACACCACTTTCTATGATAAATGGACAAAACCTTTAAAAGATCCCAAATAGAGAGAGTTGAGAAACTTCGGACCATCAAAGTTGCTCGTTGTACACTTTTTAGTGTTCTTCTATGTCCAATTTTACGAGTATAAGCTTCGTAGATTATTTCGATGCCAATACACCAACTTTCTATGACAAATGAACAAAACCGTTAAAAGCTCCTCCATATAGAGAGTTGAGCAACTTCGGACCATCAAAGTTGCTCGGTGTACACTTTTTATTGTTCTTCTATGTATAATGTTACGAGTATAAGCTTCGTAGATTATTTCGATGCCAAAACAAGAACTTTCATTTACAAATGGACAAAACCGTTAAAAGCTCCTCCATAGAGAGAGTTGAGCAACTTTGGACCATCAAAGTTGCTCGGTGTAGACTTTTTATTGTTCTTTTATGTCAAATTTTACGAGTATAAGATTCCGATATTTTTTCGATTCCAAAACACCAACTTTCTATGACAAATGGATAAAACCGTTAAAAGCTCCTCCATAAAGAGAGTTGAGCAACTTCGAACCATCGAAGTTGCTCGGTGTACACTTTTTATTAATCTTCTATGTCCAATGTTACGAGTATAAACTTCGTAGATTATTTCGATGCCAATACACCAACTTTCTATGACAAATGAACAAAACCGTTAAAAGCTCCTCCATATAGAGAGTTGAGCAACTTCGGACCATCAAAGTTGCTCGGTGTACACTTTTTATTGTTCTTCTATGTATAATGTTACGAGTATAAACTTCGTAGATTATTTCGATGCCAAAACAAGAACTTTCATTTACAAATGGACAAAACCGTTAAAAGCTCCTCCATAGAGAGAGTTGAGCAACTTCGGACAATCAAAGTTGCTCGGTGTAGACTTTTTATTGTTCTTTTATGTCAAATTTTACGAGTATAAGATTCCGATATTTTTTCGATTCCAAAACACCAACTTTCTATGACAAATGGATAAAACCGTTAAAAGCTCCTCCATAAAGAGAGTTGAGCAACTTCGAACCATCGAAGTTGCTCGGTGTACACTTTTTATTAATCTTCTATGTCCAATGTTACGAGTATAAACTTCGTAGATTATTTCGATGCCAAAATAACAACTTTCAGTTACAAATGGACAAAACCGTTAAAAGCTCCACCATAGAGAGAGTTGAGCAACTTCGGACTATCAAAGTTGCTCGGTGTACACTTTTTATTGTTCTTTTATGTCAAATATTACGAGTATAAGATTCTGATATTTTTTCGATGACAAAACACCAACTTTCTATGACAAATGGACAAAACCGTTAAAAGCTCCTCCACATAGAGAGTTGAGCAACTTTGGACCATCAAAGTTGCTCGGTGTACACTTTTTAGTGTTCTTCTCTGTCCAATTTTACGAGTATAAGCTTCGTAGATTATTTAGATGCCAAAATACCAACTTTCTATGACAAATGAACAAAACCGTTAAAAGCTCCTCCATATAGAGAGTTGAGCAACTTTGGACCATCAAAGTTGCTCGGTGTACACTTTTTATTGTTCTTCTATGTATAATGTTACGAGTATAAACTTCGTAGATTATTTCGATGCCAAAACAACAACTTTCAGTTACAAATGGACAAAACCGTTAAAAGCTCCACCATAGAGAGAGTTGAGCAACTTCGGACTATCAAAGTTGCTCGGTGTACACTTTTTATTGTTCTTTTATGTCAAATATTACGAGTATAAGATTCTGATATTTTTTCGATGCCAAAACACCAACTTGCTATGACAAATGGACAAAACCGTTAAAAGCTCCTCCATATAGAGAGTTGAGCAACTTTGGACCATCAAAGTTGCTCGGTGTACACTTTTTATTGTTGTTCTATGTCCAATGTTACGAGTATAAACTTCGTAGATTATTTCGATGCCAAAACAACAACTTTCAGTTACAAATGGGCAAAACCGTTAAAAGCTCCACCATAGAGAGAGTTGAGCAACTTCGGACCATCAATGTTGCTCAGTGTACAATATTTATTGTTCTTCTATGTCCTATTTTACGAGTATAAGCTTCCGTGATTATTTCGATGCAAAACACCAATTTTCTATGACAAATGGACAAAACCATTAAAAGCTCCTCCATAGAGAGAGTTGAGCAACTTCGGAGCATCAAAGTTGCTCGGTGTACACTTTTTATTGTTGTTCTATGTCCAATGTTACGAGTACAAGCTTCGCAGATTATTTCGATGCCAAAACAACAAGTTTCTATTACAAATGGACAAAACCGTTAAAAGCTCCTCCATAGAGAGAGTTGAGCAACTTTGGACCATCAAAGTTGCTCGGTGTACACTTTTTATTGTTGTTCTATGTCCAATGTTACGAGTATAAGCTTCGCAGATTATTTCGATGCCAAAACAACAAGTTTCTATTACTAATGGACAAAACCGTTAAAAGCTCCTCCATAGAGAGAGTTGAGCAACTTTGGACCATCAAAGTTGCTCGGTGTAGACTTTTTATTGTTCTTTTATGTCAAATTTTACGAGTATAAGATTCCGATATTTTTTCGATTCCAAAACACCAACTTTCTATGACAAATGGACAAAACCGTTAAAAGCTCCTCCATAAAGAGAGTTGAGCAACTTCGGACCATCGAAGTTGCTCGGTGTACACTTTTAATTAATCTTCTATGTCCAATGTTACGAGTATAAACTTCGTAGATTATTTCGATGCCAAAACACCACTTTCTTTGATAAATGGACAAAACCTTTAAAAGATCCCAAATGGAGAGAGTTGAGAAACTTCGGACCATCAAAGTTGCTCGGGGTACACTTTTTAGTGTTCTTCTATGTCCAATTTTATGAGTATAAGCTTCGTAGATTATTTCGATGCCAAAACACCAACTTTCTATGACAAATGAACAAAACCGTTAAAAGCTCCTCCATATAGAGAGTTGAGCAACTTCGAACCATCAAAGTTGCTCGGTGTACACTTTTTATTGTTCTTCTATGTATAATGTTACGAGTATAAGCTTCGTAGATTATTTCGATGCCAAAACAACAACTTTCATTTACAAATGGACAAAACCGTTAAAAGCTCCACCATAGAGAGAGTTGAGCAACTTCGGACCATCAATGTTGCTCAGTGTACAATTTTTATTGTTCTTCTATGTCCTATTTTACGAGTATAAGCTTCCATGATTATTTCGATGCAAAACACCAATTTTCTATGACAAATGGACAAAACCATTAAAAGCTCCTCCATAGAGAGAGTTGAGCAACTTCGGAGCATCAAAGTTGCTCGGTGTACACTTTTTATTGTTGTTCTATGTCCAATGTTACGAGTACAAGCTTCGCAGATTATTTCGATGCCAAAACAACAAGTTTCTATTACAAATGGACAAAACCGTTAAAAGCTCCTCCATAGAGAGAGTTGAGCAACTTTGGACCATCAAAGTTGCTCGGTGTACACTTTTTATTGTTGTTCTATGTCCAATGTTACGAGTATAAGCTTCGCAGATTATTTCGATGCCAAAACAACAAGTTTCTATTACAAATGGACAAAACCGTTAAAAGCTCCTCCATAGAGAGAGTTGAGCAACTTTGGACCATCAAAGTTGCTCGGTGTAGACTTTTTATTGTTCTTTTATGTCAAATTTTACGAGTATAAGATTCAGATATTTTTTCGATTCCAAAACACCAACATTCTATGACAAATGGACAAAACCGTTAAAAGCTCCTCCATAAAGAGAGTTGAGCAACTTCGGACCATCGAAGTTGCTCGGTGTACACTTTTAATTAATCTTCTATGTCCAATGTTACGAGTATAAACTTCGTAGATTATTTCGATGCCAAAACACCACTTTCTATGATAAATGGACAAAACCTTTAAAAGATCCCAAATGGAGAGAGTTGAGAAACTTCGGACCATCAAAGTTGCTCGGGGTACACTTTTTAGTGTTCTTCTATGTCCAATTTTATGAGTATAAGCTTCGTAGATTATTTCGATGTCAAAACACCAACTTTCTATGACAAATGAACAAAACCGTTAAAAGCTCCTCCATATAGAGAGTTGAGCAACTTCGAACCATCAAAATTGCTCGGTGTACACTTTTTATTGTTCTTCTATGTATAATGTTACGAGTATAAGCTTCGTAGATTATTTCGATGCCAAAACAACAACTTTCATTTACAAATGGACAAAACCGTTAAAAGCTCCTCCATAGAGAGAGTTGAGCAACTTTGGACCATCAAAGTTGCTCGGTGTAGACTTTTTATTGTTCTTTTATGTCAAATTTTACGAGTATAAGATTCCGATATTTTTTCGATTCCAAAACACCAACTTTCTATGACAAATGGATAAAACCGTTAAAAGCTACTCCATAAAAAGAGTTGAGCAACTTCGAACCATCGAAGTTGCTCGGTGTACACTTTTTATTAATCTTCTATGTCCAATGTTACGAGTATAAACTTCGTAGATTATTTCGATGCCAAAATAACAACTTTCAGTTACAAATGGACAAAACCGCTAAAAGCTCCACCATAGAGAGAGTTGAGCAACTTCGGACTATCAAAGTTGCTCAGTGTACACTTTTTATTGTTCTTTTATGTCAAATATTACGAGTATAAGATTCTGATATTTTTTCGATGCCAAAACACCAACTTTCTATGACAAATGGACAAAACCGTTAAAAGCTCCTCCATATAGAGAGTTGAGCAACTTCGGACCATCAAAGTTGCTCGGTGTACACTTTTTAGTGTTCTTCTCTGTCCAATTTTACGATTATAAGCTTCGTAGATTATTTAGATGCCAAAATACCAACTTTCTATGACAAATGAACAAAACCGTTAAAAGCTCCTCCATAGAGAGAGTTGAGCAACTTTGGACCATCAAAGTTGCTCGGTGTGCACTTTTTATTGTTCTTCTATGTATAATGTTACGAGTATAAACTTCGTAGATTATTTCGATGCAAAAACAACAACTTTCAGTTACAAATAGACAAAACCGTTAAAAACTCCACGATAGAGAGAGTTGAGCAACTTCGGACTATCAAAGTTGCTCGTTGTACACTTTTTATTGTTCTTTTATGTCAAATATTACGAGTGCAAGATTCTGATATTTTTTCGATGCCAAAACACCAACTTGCTATGACAAATGGACAAAACCGTTAAAAGCTCCTCCATATAGAGAGTTGAGCAACTTTGGACCATCAAAGTTGCTCGGTGTACACTTTTTATTGTTGTTCTATGTCCAATGTTACGAGTATAAACTTCGTAGATTATTTCGATGCCAAAACAACAACTTTCAGTTACAAATGGACAAAACCGTTAAAAGCTCCACCATAGAGAGAGTTGAGCAACTTCGGACCATCAATGTTGCTCAGTGTACAATTTTTATTGTTCTTCTATGTCCTATTTTACGAGTATAAGCTTCCGTGATTATTTCGATGCAAAACACCAATTTTCTATGACAAATGGACAAAACCATTAAAAGCTCCTCCATAGAGAGAGTTGAGCAAATTCGGAGCATCAAAGTTGCTCGATGTACACTTTTTATTGTTGTTCTATGTCCAATGTTACGAGTACAAGCTTCGCAGATTATTTCGATGCAAAAACAACAAGTTTCTATTACAAATGGACAAAACCGTTAAAAGCTCCTCCATAGAGAGAGTTGAGCAACTTTGGACCATCAAAGTTGCTCGGTGTACACTTTTTATTGTTTTCTATGTCCAATGTTACGAGTATAAGCTTCGCAGATTATTTCGATGCCAAAACAACAAGTTTCTATTACAAATGGACAAAACCGTTAAAAGCTCCTCCATAGAGAGAGTTGAGCAACTTTGGACCATCAAAGTTGCTCGGTGTAGACTTTTTATTGTTCTTTTATGTCAAATTTTACGAGTATAAGATTCCGATATTTTTTCGATTCCAAAACACCAACTTTCTATGACAAATGGACAAAACCGTTAAAAGCTCCTCCATAAAGAGAGTTGAGCAACTTCGGACCATCGAAGTTGCTCGGTGTACACTTTTTATTAATCTTCTATGTCCAATGTTACGAGTATAAACTTCGTAGATTATTTCGATGCCAAAATACCACTTTCTATGATAAATGGACAAAACCTTTAAAAGATCCCAAATGGAGAGAGTTGAGAAACTTCGGACCATCAAAGTTGCTCGGGGTACACTTTTTAGTGTTCTTCTATGTCCAATTTTATGAGTATAAGCTTCGTAGATTATTTCGATGCCAAAACACCAACTTTCTATGACAAATGAACAAAACCGTTAAAAGCTCCTCCATATAGAGAGTTGAGCAACTTCGAACCATCAAAGTTGCTCGGTGTACACTTTTTATTGTTCTTCTATGTATAATGTTACGAGTATAAGCTTCGTAGATTATTTCGATGCCAAAACAACAACTTTCATTTACAAATGGACAAAACCGTTAAAAGCTCCACCATAGAGAGAGTTGAGCAACTTCGGACCATCAATGTTGCTCAGTGTACAATTTTTATTGTTCTTCTATGTCCTATTTTACGAGTATAAGCTTCCGTGATTATTTCGATGCAAAACACCAATTTTCTATGACAAATGGACAAAACCATTAAAAGCTCCTCCATGGAGAGAGTTGAGCAACTTCGGAGCATCAAAGTTGCTCGGTGTACACTTTTTATTGTTGTTCTATGTCCAATGTTACGAGTACAAGCTTCGCAGATTAATTCGATGCCAAAACAACAAGTTTCTATTACAAATGGACAAAACCGTTAAAAGCTCCTCCATAGAGAGAGTTGAGCAACTTTGGACCATCAAAGTTGCTCGGTGTACACTTTTTATTGTTGTTCTATGTCCAATGTTACGAGTATAAGCTTCGCAGATTATTTCGATGCCAAAACAACAAGTTTCTATTACAAATGGACAAAACCGTTAAAAGCTCCTCCATAGAGAGAGTTGAGCAACTTTGGACCATCAAAGTTGCTCGGTGTAGACTTTTTATTGTTCTTTTATGTCAAATTTTACGAGTATAAGATTCCGATATTTTTTCGATTCCAAAACACCAACTTTCTATGACAAATGGACAAAACCGTTGAAAGCTCCTCCATAAAGAGAGTTGAGCAACTTCGGACCATCGATGTTGCTCGGTGTACACTTTTTATTAATCTTCTATGTCCAATGTTACGAGTATAAACTTCGTAGATTATTTCGATGCCAAAACAACAACTTTCAGTTAAAAATGGATAAAACCGTTAAAAGCTCCACCATAGAGAGAGTTGAGCAACTTCGGACCATCAATGTTACTCGGTGTACAATTTTTATTGTTCTTCTATGTCCTATTTTACGAGTATAAGCTTCCGTGATTATTTCGATGCAAAACGCCAACTTTCTATGACAAATGGACAAAACCATTAAAAGCTCCTCCATAGAGAGAGTTGAGCAACTTCGGACCATCAAAAATGCTCGGTGTACACTTTTTATTGTTGTTCTATGTCCAATGTTACGAGTATAAGCTTCGTAGATTATTTCGATGCCAAAACAACAACTTTCTATTACAAATGGACAAAACCGTTAAAAGCTCCTCCATAGAGAGAGTTGAGTAACTTTAGACCATCAAAGTTTCTCGGTGTAGATTTTTTATTGTTCTTTTATGTCAAATTTTACGAGTATAAGATTCCGATATTTTTTCGATTCCAAAACACCAACTTTCTATGAGAAATGGACAAAACCGTTAAAAGCTCCTCCATAAAGAGAGTTGAGCAACCTCGGACCATCGAAGTTGCTCGGTGTACACTTTTTGTTAATCTTCTATGTCCAATGTTACGAGTATAAACTTCGTAGATTATTTCGATGCCAAAACACCACTTTCTATGATAAATGGACAAAACCGTTAAAAGATCCCAAATAGAGAGAGTTGAGAAACTTCGGACCATCCAAGTTGCTCGGTGTACACTTTTTAGTGTTCTTCTATGTCCAATTTTACGAGTATAAGCTTCGTAGATTATTTCGATGCCAAAACACCAACTTTCTATGACAAATGAACAAAACCGTTAAAAGCTCCTCCATATAGAGAGTTGAGCAACTTCGGACCATCAAAGTTGCTCGGTGTACATTTTTTATTGTTCTTCTATGTATAATGTTACGAGTATAAGCTTCGTAGATTATTTCGATGCCAAAACAACAACTTTCTATTACAAATGGACAAAACCGTTAAAAGCTCCTCCATTGAGAGAGTTGAGCTACTTTGGACCATCAAAGTTGTTCGGTGTACACTTTTTATTGTTCTTTTATGTCAAATTTTACGAGTATAAGATTCCGATATTTTTTCGATTCCAAAACACCAACTTTCTATGACAAATGGACAAAACCGTTGAAAGCTCCTCCATATAGAGAGTTAAGCAACTTCGGACCATCGAAGTTGCTCGGTGTACACTTTTTATTAATCTTCTATGTCCAATGTTACGACTATAAACTTCGTAGATTATTTCGATGCCAAAACAACAACTTTCAGTTACAAATGGACAAAACCGTTAAAACCTCCACCATAGAGAGAGTTAAGCAAGTTCGGACCATCAATGTTGCTCGGTGTACAATTTTTATTGTTCTTCTATGTCCTATTTTACGAGTATAAGCTTCGTAGATTATTTCGATGCCAAAACACCAACTTTCTATTACAAATGGACAAAACCGTTAAAAGCTCCTCCATAGAGAGAGTTGAGCAACTTTGGACCATCAAAGTTGCTCGGTGTAGACTTTTTATTGTTCTTTTATGTCAAATTTTACGAGTATAAGATTCCGATATTTTTTCGATTCCAAAACACCAACTTTCTATGACAAATGGACAAAACCGTTAAAAGCTCCTCCATAAAGAGAGTTGAGCAACTTCGGACCATCAAAGTTGCTCGGTGTACACTTTTTATTGTTCTTCTATGTATAATGTTAGGAGTATAAGCTTCGTAGATTATTTTGATGCCAAAACAACAACTTTAAGTTACAAATGTACAGAACCGTTAAAAGCTCCCCCATAGAGAGAGTTGAGCAACTTTGGACCATAAAAGTTGCTCGGTGTACACTTTTTATTGTTCTTGTATGTCAAATTTTACGAGTATAAGATTCCGATATTTTTTCGCTTCCAAAACACCAACTATCTATGACAAATGGACAAACCCGTTAAAAGCTCCTCCATATAGAGAGTTGAGCAACTTCGGACCATCAAAGTTGCTCGGTGTACACTTTTTATTGTTCTTCTATGTCCAATTTAACGAGTATAAGCATTCGTTATTATTTCGATGCCAAAACACCACTTTCTATGATAAATGGACAAAACCGTTAAAGGATCCCAAATAGAGAGAGTTGAGCAACTTCGGACCATCAAAGTTGCTCGGTGTACACTTTTTATTGTTCTTTTATGTCAAATTTTACGAGTATAAGATTCCGATATTTTTTCGATTCCAAAACACCAACTTTCTATGACAAATGGACAAAACCGTTGAAAGCTACTCCATAAAGAGAGTTGAGCAACTTCGGACCATCGATGTTGCTCGGTGTACACTTTTTATTAATCTTCTATGTCCAATGTTACGAGTATAAACTTCGTAGATTATTTCGATGCCAAAACAACAACTTTCAGTTACAAATGGATAAAACCGTTAAAAGCTCCACCATAGAGAGAGTTGAGCAACTTCGGACCATCAATGTTGCTCGGTGTACAATTTTTATTGTTCTTCTATGTCCTATTTTACGAGTATAAGCTTCCGTGATTATTTCGATGCAAAACACCAACTTTCTATGACAAATGGACAAAACCATTAAAAGCTCCTCCATAGAGAGAGTTGAGCAACTTCGGACCATCAAAAATGCTCGGTGTACACTTTTTATTGTTGTTCTATGTCCAATGTTACGAGTATAAGCTTCGTAGATTATTTCGATGCCAAAACAACAACTTTCTATTACAAATGGACAAAACCGTTAAAAGCTCCTCCATAGAGAGAGTTGAGTAACTTTTGACCATCAAAGTTTCTCGGTGTAGATTTTTTATTCTTCTTTTATGTCAAATTTTACGAGTATAAGATTCCGATATTTTTTCGATTCCAAAACACCAACTTTCTATGAGAAATGGACAAAACCGTTAAAAGCTCCTCCATAAAGAGAGTTGAGCAACCTCGGAACATCGAAGTTGCTCGGTGTACACTTTTTGTTAATCTTCTATGTCCAATGTTACGAGTATAAACTTCGTAGATTATTTCGATGCCAAAACACCACTTTCTATGATAAATGGACAAAACCGTTAAAAGATCCCAAATAGAGAGAGTTGAGAAACTTCGGACCATCCAAGTTGCTCGGTGTACACTTTTTAGTGTTCTTCTATGTCCAATTTTACGAGTATAAGCTTCGTAGATTATTTCGATGCCAAAACACCAACTTTCTATGACAAATGAACAAAACCGTTAAAAGCTCCTCCATATAGAGAGTTGAGCAACTTCGGACTACCAAAGTTGCTCGGTGTACACTTTTTATTGTTCTTATATGTATAATGTTACGAGTATAAGCTTCGTAGATTATTTCGATGCCAACACAACAACTTTCAGTTACAAATGGACAAAACCGTTAAAAGCTCCACCATAGAGAGAGTTGAGCAACTTCGGACCATCAATGTTGCTCGGTGTACACTTTTTATTGTTCTTCTATGTCCAATTTTACGAGTATAAGCTTCCGAGATTATTTCGCTGCAAAACACGAACTTTCTATGACAAATGGACAAAACCATTAAAAGCTCCTCCATATAGAGAGTTGAGCAACTTCGGACCATCAAAGTTGCTCGGTGTACACTTTTTATTGTTGTTCTATGTCCAATGTTACGAGTATAAGCTTCGTAGATTATTTCGATGCCAAAACAACAACTTTCTATTACAAATGGACAAAACCGTTAAAAGCTCCTCTATAGAGAGAGTTGAGGAACTTCGGACCATCAAAGTTGCTCGGTGTACACTTTTTATTGTTCTTCTATGTCCAATTTTACGATTATAAGCTTCCGAGATTATTTCGATGCCAAAACACCAACTTTCTATGACAAATGGACAAAACCGTTAAAAGCTCCTCTATAGCGAGAGTTGAGAAACTTTGGACCATCAAAGTTGCCCGGTGTACAGTTTTTACTATTCTTCTATGTCCAATTTTACGAGTATAAGCTTCCTAGATTATTTCGATGCCAAAACAACAACTTTCAGTTACAAATGGACAGACCGTTAAAAGCTCCACCATAGAGAGAGTTGAGCAACTTCGGACCATCAAAGTTGCTCGGTGTACACTATTTATTGTTCTTCTATGTCCAATTTTTCCGAGTATAAGCTTCCGAGATTATTTCGATACCAAAACACCAACTTTCTATGACAAATGGACAAAACCGTTAAAAGCTTCTCTATAGCGAGAGTTGAGCAACTTCGGACCATCAAAGTTGCGCGGTGTACACTTTTTGTTGTTCTTCTATGTCTAATTTTACGAGTATAAGCTTCCTAGATTATTTTGATGCCAAAACGACAACTTTCTATGACAAATGGACAAAACCGTTAAAAGCTCGTCCATATAGAGAGTTGAGCAACTTCGGACCATCAAAGTTGCTCGGTGTAAATTTTTTAGTGTTCTTCTATGTCCAATTTTACGAGTATAAGCTTCGTAGATTATTTCAATGCCAAAATACCAACTTTCTATGACAAATGGGCAAAACCGTTAAAAGCTCCCAATTAGAGAGAGTTGAACAACTTCAGACCATCACAGTTGCTCGGTGTACACTTTGTATTGTTCTGCTATGTCCAATTTTACAAGTATAAGCTTCGTAGATTATTTCGATGCCAAAACAACGACTTTCTATTACAAATGGATAAAACCGTTAAAAGCTCCTCCATAGAGAGAGTTGAGCAACTTCGGACTATCAAAGTTGCTCGGTGTATACTTTTTATTGTTCTTTTATGTCAAATTTCACGAGTATAAGATTCTGATATTTTTTCGATGCCAAAACACCAACTTTCTATGACAAATGGACAAAACCATTAAAAGCCCCTCCATATAGAGAGTTGAGCAACTTCGGACCATCAAAGTTACTCGGTGTACACTTTTTATTGTTCTTCTATGTCCAATGTTACGAGTATAAGCTTCATAGATTATTTCGATGCCAAAACAAAACTTTCAATTACAAATGGACAAAACCGTTAAAAGCTCCTCTATAGAGAGAGTTGAGCAACTTTGATCCATCAAAGTTGTTCCGGTGTACACTTTTTATTGTTCTTTAATGTCAAATTTTACGTGTATAAGATTCCGATATTTTTTCGATTCCAAAACACCAACTTTCTATGACAAGTGGACAAAACCGATAAAAGCTCCTCCATATAGAGAGTTGAGCAACTTCGGACCATCAAATTTGATCAATGTACATTTTTTACTAATCTTCTATGTCCATTGTTACGAGTATAAACTTCCTAGATTATTTCGATGCCAAAACAACAACTTTCAGTTACAAATGGACAAAACCGTTAAAAGCTCCACCATAGAGAGAGTTAAGCAACTTCGGACCATCAATGTTGCTCGGTGTACAATTTTTATTGTTCTTCTATGTCCTATTTTACGAGTATAAGCTTCGTAGATTATTTCGATGCCAAAACACCAACTTTCTATGACAAATGGACAAAACCGTTAAATGCTCCTCCATATAGAGAGTTGAGCAACTTCGGACCATCAAAGTTGCTCGGTGTACACTTTTTATTGTTGTTCTATGTCCAATGTTACGAGTATAAGCTTCGTAGATTATTTCGATGCCAAAACAACAACTTTCTATTACAAATGGACAAAACCGTTAAAAGCTCCCCCATAGAGAGAGTTGAGCAACTTTGGACCATCAAAGTTGCTCGGTGTAGACTTTTTATTGTTCTTTTATGTCAGATTTTACGAGTATAAGATTCCGATATTTTTTCGATTCCAAAACACCAACTTTCTATGACAAATGGACAAAACCGTTAAAAGCTCCTCCATAAAGAGAGTTGAGCAACTTCGGACCAACGAAGTTGCTCGGTGTACAGTTTTTACTGTTGTTCTATGTCCAATGTTACGAGTATAAGCTTCGTAGATTATTTCGATGCCAAAACAACAACTTTCTATTACAAATGGACAAAACCGTTAAAAGCTCCTCCATAGAGAGAGTTGAGCAACTTTGGACCATCAAAGTTGCTCGGTGTACACTTTTTATTGTTCTTCTATGTCCAATTTAACGAGTATAAGCTTTCGTTATTATTTCGATGCCAAAACACCACTTTCTATGATAAATGGACAAAACCGTTAAAGGATCCTAAATAGAGAGAGTTGAGCAACTTCGGACCATCCAAGTTGCTCGGTGTACACTTTTTAGTGTTCTTCTATGTCAAATTTTACGAGTATAAGCTTCGTAGATTATTTCGATGCCAAAACACCAACTTTCTATGACAAATGAACAAAACCGTTAAAAGCTCCTCCATATAGAGAGTTGAGCAACTTCGGACCATCAAAGTTGCTCGGTGTACACTTTTTATTGTTCTTCTATGTATAATGTTACGAGTATAAGATTCGTAGATTATTTCGATGCCAAAACAACAACTTTCTATTACAAATGGACAAAACCGTTAAAAGCTACTCCATAGAGAGAGTTGAACAACTTTGGACCATCAAAGTTGCTCGGTGTAAACTTTTTATTGTTCTTTTAAGTCAAATTTTACGAGTATAAGATTACGATATTTTTTCGATTCCAAAACACCAACTTTTTTTGACAAATGGACAAAACCGTTGAAAGCTCCTCCATATAGAGAGTTAGGCAACTTCGGACCATCGAAGTTGCTCGTTGTACAGTTTTTATTAATCTTCTATGTCCAATGTGACGAGTATAAACTTCGTAGATTATTTCGATGCCAAAACAACAACTTTCAGTTACAAATGGACAAAACCGTTAAAAGCTCCACCATAGAGAGAGTTAAGCAACTTCGGACCATCAATGTTGCTCGGTGTAAAATTTTTATTGTTCTTCTATGTCCTATTTTACGAGTATAAGCTTCGTAGATTATTTCGATGCCAAAACACCAACTTTCAATGACAAATGAACAAAACCGTTAAAAGCTCCTCCATATAGAGAGTTGAGCAACTTCGGACCATCGAAGTTGCTCGGTGTACACTTTTTATTGTTCTTCTATGTCCAATTTAACGAGTATAAGCTTTCGTTATTATTTCGATGCCAAAACACCAACTTTCAGTTACAAATGGACAAAACCGTTAAAAGCTCCACCATAGAGAGAGTTGAGCAACTTCGGACTATCAAAGTTGCTCGGTGTACAGTTTTTAGTGTTCTTCTATGTCCAATTTTACGAGTATAAGCTTCCGTGATTATTTCGATGCAAAACACCAACTTTCTATGACAAATGGACATACACGTTAAAAGCTCCTCCATATAGAGAGTTGAGCAACTTCGGACCATCAAAGTTGCTCGGTGTACACTTTTTATTGTTGTTCTATGTCCAATGTTAAGAGTATAAGCTTCGTAGATTATTTCGATGCCAAAACAACAACTTTCTATTACAAATGAACAAAACCGTTAAAAGCTCCTCCATAGAGAGAGTTGAGCAACTTTGGACCATCAAAGTTGCTCGGTGTACACTTTTTATTTTTCTTTTAAGTCAAATTTTACGAGTATAAGATTACGATATTTTTTCGATTCCAAAACACCAACTTTCTTTGACAAATGGACAAAACCGTTGAAAGCTCCTCCATATAGAGAGTTAAGCAACTTCGGACCATCGAAGTTGCTCGGTGTACAGTTTTTATTAATCTTCTATGTCCAATGTTACGAGTATAAACTTCGTAGATTATTTCGATGCCAAAACAACAACTTTCAGTTACAAATGGACAAAACCGTTAAAAGCTCCACCATAGAGAGAGTTAAGAAACTTCGGACCATCAATGTTGCTCGGTGTACAATTTTTATTGTTCTTCTATGTCCTATTTTACGAGTATAAGCTTCGTAGATTATTTCGATGCCAAAACACCAACTTTCTATGACAAATGAACAAAACCGTTAAAAGCTCCTCCATATAGAGAGTTGAGCAACTTCGGACCATCAAAGTTGCTCGGTGTACACTTTTTATTGTTGTTCTATGTCCAATGTTACGAGTATAAGCTTCGTAGATTATTTCGATGCCAAAACAACAACTTTCTATTACAAATGGACAAAACCGTTAAAAGCTCCCCCATAGAGAGAGTTGAGCAACTTTGGACCATCAAAGTTGCTCGGTGTAGACTTTTTATTGTTCTTTTATGTCAGATTTTACGAGTATAAGATTCCGATATTTTTTCGATTCCAAAACACCAACTTTCTATGACAAATGGACAAAACCGTTAAAAGCTCCTCCATGAAGAGAGTTGAGCAACTTCGGACCAACGAAGTTGCTCGGTGTACACTTTTTCTTATCTTCTATGTCCAATGTTACGAGTATAAACTTCGTAGATTATTTCGATGCCAAAACAACAACTTTCAGTTAGAAATGGACAAAACCGTTAAAAGCTCCACCATAGAGAGAGTTGAGCAACTTCGAACCATCAAAGTTGCTCGGTGTACACTTTTTAGTGTTCTTCTATGTCAAATTTTACGAGTATAAGCTTCGTAGATTATTTCGATGCCAAAACACCAACTTTCTATGACAAATGAACAAAACCGTTAAAAGCTCCTCCATATAGAGAGTTGAGCAACTTCGGACCATCAAAGTTGCTCGGTGTACACTTTTTATTGTTCTTCTATGTATAATGTTACGAGTATAAGCTTCGTAGATTATTTCGATGCCAAAACAACAACTTTCTATTACAAATGGACAAAACCGTTAAAAGCTCCTCCATAGAGAGAGTTGAACAACTTTGGACCATCAAAGTTGCTCGGTGTACACTTTTTATTGTTCTTTTAAGTCAAATTTTACGAGTATAAGATTACGATATTTTTTCGATTCCAAAACACCAACTTTTTTTGACAAATGGACAAAACCGTTGAAAGCTCCTCCATATAGAGAGTTAGGCAACTTCGGACCATCGAAGTTGCTCGGTGTACAGTTTTTATTAATCTTCTATGTCCAATGTTACGAGTATAAACTTCGTAGATTATTTCGATGCCAAAACAACAACTTTCAGTTACAAATGGACAAAACCGTTAAAAGCTCCACCATAGAGAGAGTTAAGCAACTTCGGACCATCAATGTTGCTCGGTGTAAAATTTTTATTGTTCTTCTATGTCCTATTTTACGAGTATAAGCTTCGTAGATTATTTCGATGCCAAAACACCAACTTTCAATGACAAATGAACAAAACCGTTAAAAGCTCCTCCATATAGAGAGTTGAGCAACTTCGGACCATCAAAGTTGCTCGGTGTACACTTTTTATTGTTCTTCTATGTCCAATTTAACGAGTATAAGCTTTCGTTATTATTTCGATGCCAAAACACCAACTTTCAGTTACAAATGGACAAAACCGTTAAAAGCTCCACCATAGAGAGATTTGAGCAACTTCGGACCATCAATGTTGCTCGGTGTAAAATTTTTATTGTTCTTCTATGTCCTATTTTACGAGTATAAGCTTCGTAGATTATTTCGATGCCAAAACACCAACTTTCAATGACAAATGAACAAAACCGTTAAAAGCTCCTCCATATAGAGAGTTGAACAACTTCGGACTATCAAAGTTGCTCGGTGTACAGTTTTTAGTGTTCTTCTATGTCCAATTTTACGAGTATAAGCTTCCGTGATTATTTCGAGGCAAAACACCAACTTTCTATGACAAATGGACATACCCGTTTAAAGCTCCTCCATATAGAGAGTTGAGCAACTTCGGACCATCAAAGTTGCTCGGTGTACACTTTTTATTGTTGTTCTATGTCCAATGTTAAGAGTATAAGCTTCGTAGATTATTTCGATGCCAAAACAACAACTTTCTATTACAAATGAACAAAACCGTTAAAAGCTCCTCCATAGAGAGAGTTGAGCAACTTTGGACCATCAAAGTTGCTCGGTGTACACTTTTTATTTTTCTTTTAAGTCAAATTTTACGAGTATAAGATTACGATATTTTTTCGATTCCAAAACACCAACTTTCTTTGACAAATGGACAAAACCGTTGAAAGCTCCTCCATATAGAGAGTTAAGCAACTTCGGACCATCGAAGTTGCTCGGTGTACAGTTTTTATTAATCTTCTATGTCCAATGTTACGAGTATAAACTTCGTAGATTATTTCGATGCCAAAACAACAACTTTCAGTTACAAATGGACAAAACCGTTAAAAGCTCCACCATAGAGAGAGTTAAGAAACTTCGGACCATCAATGTTGCTCGGTGTACACTTTTTATTGTTGTTCTATGTCCAATGTTAAGAGTATAAGCTTCGTAGATTATTTCGATGCCAAAACAACAACTTTCTATTACAAATGGACAAAACCGTTAAAAGCTCCTCCATATAGAGAGTTGAGCAACTTTGGACCATCAAAGTTGCTCGGTGTACACTTTTTATTGTTGTTCTATGTCCAATGTTAAGAGTATAAGCTTCGTAGATTATTTCGATGCCAAAACAACAACTTTCTATTACAAATGAACAAAACCGTTAAAAGCTCCTCCATAGAGAGAGTTGAGCAACTTTGGACCATCAAAGTTGCTCGGTGTACACTTTTTATTGTTCTTTTAAGTCAAATTTTACGAGTATAAGATTACGATATTTTTTCGATTCCAAAACACCAACTTTCTTTGACAAATGGACAAAACCGTTGAAAGCTCCTCCATATAGAGAGTTAAGCAACTTCGGACCATCGAAGTTGCTCGGTGTACACTTTTTCTTATCTTCTATGTCCAATGTTACGAGTATAAACTTCGTAGATTATTTCGATGCCAAAACAACAACTTTCAGTTAGAAATGGACAAAACCGTTAAAAGCTCCACCATAGAGAGAGTTAAGCAACTTCAAACCATCAATGTTGCTCGGTGTACACTTTTTATTGTTCTTCTATGTCCAATTTTACGAGTATAAGCTTCCGAGATTATTTCGATGCAAAACACCAACTTTCTATGACAAATGAACAAAACCGTTAAAAGCTCCTCCATATAGAGAGTTGAGCAACTTCGGACCATCAAAGTTGCTCGGTGTACACTTTTTACTGTTGTTCTATGTCCAATGTTACGAGTATAAGCTTCGTAGATTATTTCGATGCCAAAACAACAACTTTCTATTACAAATGCACAAAACCGTTAAAAGCTCCTCCATAGAGAGAGTTGAGCAACTTTGGAACATCAAAGTTGCTCGGTGTACACTTTTTATTGTTCTTCTATGTCCAATTTAACGGGTATAAGCTTTCGTTATTATTTCGATGCCAAAACACCACTTTCTATGATAAATGGACAAAACCGTTAAAGGATCCTAAATAGAGAGAGTTGAGCAACTTCGGACCATCCAAGTTGCTCGGTGTACACTTTTTAGTGTTCTTCTATGTCAAATTTTACGAGTATAAGCTTCGTAGATTATTTCGATGCCAAAACACCAACTTTCTATGACAAATGAACAAAACCGTTAAAAGCTCCTCCATATAGAGAGTTGAGCAACTTCGGACCATCAAAGTTGCTCGGTGTACACTTTTTATTGTTCTTCTATGTATAATGTTACGAGTATAAGCTTCGTAGATTATTTCGATGCCAAAACAACAACTTTCTATTACAAATGGACAAAACCGTTAAAAGCTCCTCCATAGAGAGAGTTGAACAACTTTGGACCATCAAAGTTGCTCGGTGTACACTTTTTATTGTTCTTTTAAGTCAAATTTTACGAGTATAAGATTACAATATTTTTTCGATTCCAAAACACCAACTTTTTTTGACAAATGGACAAAACCGTTGAAAGCTCCTCCATATAGAGAGTTAGGCAACTTCGGACCATCGAAGTTGCTCGGTGTACAGTTTTTATTAATCTTCTATGTCCAATGTTACGAGTATAAACTTCGTAGATTATTTCGATGCCAAAACAACAACTTTCAGTTACAAATGAACAAAACCGTTAAAAGCTCCACCATAGAGAGAGTTAAGCAACTTCGGACCATCAATGTTGCTCGGTGTAAAATTTTTATTGTTCTTCTATGTCCTATTTTACGAGTATAAGCTTCGTAGATTATTTCGATGCCAAAACACCAACTTTCAATGACAAATGAACAAAACCGTTAAAAGCTCCTCCATATAGAGAGTTGAGCAACTTCGGACCATCAAAGTTGCTCGGTGTACACTTTTTATTGTTCTTCTATGTCCAATTTAACGAGTATAAGCTTTCGTTATTATTTCGATGCCAAAACACCAACTTTCAGTTACAAATGGACAAAACCGTTAAAAGCTCCACCATAGAGAGAGTTGAGCAACTTCGGACCATCAATGTTGCTCGGTGTAAAATTTTTATTGTTCTTCTATGTCCTATTTTACGAGTATAAGCTTCGTAGATTATTTCGATGCCAAAACACCAACTTTCAATGACAAATGAACAAAACCGTTAAAAGCTCCTCCATATAGAGAGTTGAGCAACTTCGGACTATCAAAGTTGCTCGGTGTACAGTTTTTAGTGTTCTTCTATGTCCAATTTTACGAGTATAAGCTTCCGTGATTATTTCGATGCAAAACACCAACTTTCTATGACAAATGGACATACCCGTTAAAAGCTCCTCCATATAGAGAGTTGAGCAACTTCGGACCATCAAAGTTGCTCGGTGTACACTTTTTATTGTTGTTCTATGTCCAATGTTAAGAGTATAAGCTTCGTAGATTATTTCGATGCTAAAACAACAACTTTCTATTACAAATGAACAAAACCGTTAAAAGCTCCTCCATAGAGAGAGTTGAGCAACTTTGGACCATCAAAGTTGCTCGGTGTACACTTTTTATTGTTCTTTTAAGTCAAATTTTACGAGTATAAGATTACGATATTTTTTCGATTCCAAAACACCAACTTTCTTTGACAAATGGACAAAACCGTTGAAAGCTCCTCCATATAGAGAGTTAAGCAACTTCGGACCATCGAAGTTGCTCGGTGTACAGTTTTTATTAATCTTCTATGTCCAATGTTACGAGTATAAACTTCGTAGATTATTTCGATGCCAAAACAACAACTTTCAGTTACAAATGGACAAAACCGTTAAAAGCTCCACCATAGAGAGAGTTAAGAAACTTCGGACCATCAATGTTGCTCGGTGTACAATTTTTATTGTTCTTCTATGTCCTATTTTACGAGTATAAGCTTCGTAGATTATTTCGATGCCAAAACACCAACTTTCTATGACAAATGAACAAAACCGTTAAAAGCTTCTCCATATAGAGAGTTGAGCAACTTCGGACCATCAAAGTTGCTCGGTGTACACTTTTTATTGTTCTTCTATGTCCAATTTAACGAGTATAAGCTTTCGTTATTATTTCGATGCCAAAACACCACTTTCTATGATAAATGGACAAAACCGTTAAAAGATCCCAAATAGAGAGAGTTGAGCAACTTCGGACCATCAGTGTTGCTCGGTGTACACTTTTTATTGTTCTTCTATGTCCAATTTTACGAGTATAAGCTTCCGAGATTATTTCGATGCAAAACAGCAACTTTCTATGACCAATGGACAAAACCATTAAAAGCTCCTCCATATAGAGAGTTGAGCAACTTCGGACCATCAAAGTTGCTCGGTGTACACTTTTTATTGTTGTTTTATGTCCAATGTTACGAGTATAAGCTTCGTAGATTATTTCGATGCCAAAACAACAAATTTCTATTACAAATGGACAAAACCGTAAAAAGCTCCTCCATAGAGAGAGTTGAGCAACTTTGGACCATCAAAGTTGCTCGGTGTACACTTATATTGTTCTTTTATGTCAAATTTTACGTGTATAAGATTCCGATATTTTTTCGATTCCAAAACACCAACTTTCTATGACAAATGGACAAAACCGTTAAAAGCTCCTCCATATAGAGAGTTGAGCAACTTCGGACCATCAAAGTTGCTCGGTGTACACTTTGTTATTGTTCTTCTATGTCCGATTTAACAAGTATAAGCTTTCGTTATTATTTCGATGCCAAAACACCACTTTCTATGATAAATGGACAAAATCGTTAAAAGATCCCAAATAGAGAGAGTTGAGCAACTTCGGACCATCAAAGTTGCTCGGTGTACACTTTTTAGTGTTCTTCTATGTCCAATTTTACGTGTATAAGCTTCGTAGATTATTTCGATGCCAAAACACCAACTTTCTATGACAAATGAACAAAACCGTTAAAAGCTCCTCCATATAGAGAGTTGAGCAACTTTGGACCATCAAAGTTGCTCGGTGTACACTTTTTATTGTTCTTCTATGTATAATGTTACGAGTATAAGCTTCGTAGATTATTTCGATGCCAAAACAACAACTTTCAGTTACAAATGGACAAAACCGTTAAAAGCTCCTCCATAGAGAGAGTTGAGCAACTTTGGACCATCAAAGTTGCTCGGTGTACACTTTTTATTGTTCTTTTATGTCAAATTTTACGTGTATAAGATTCCGATATTTTTTCAATTTCAAAACACCAACTTTCTATGACAAATGGACAAAACCGTTAAAAGCTCCTCCATATAGAGAGTTGAGCAACTTCGGACCGTCAAAGTTGCTCGGTGTACACTTTTTATTGTTCTTCTATGTCCAATTTAACGAGTATAAGCTTTCGTTATTATTTCGATGCCAAAACACCACTTTCTATGATAAATTGACAAAACCGTTAAAAGATCACAAATAGAGAGAGTTGAGCAACTTCGGACCATCAAAGTTGCTCGGTGTACACTTTTTAGCGTTCTTCTATGTCCAATTTTACGAGTATAAACTTCGTAGATTATTTCGATGCCAAAACACCAACTTTCTATGACAAATGAACAAAACCGTTAAAAGCTCCTCCATATAGAGAGTTGAGCAACTTCGGACCATCAAAGTTGCTCAATGTACACTTTTTATTAATCTTCTATGTCCAATGTTACGAGTATAAACTTCGTAGATTATTTCGATGCCAAAACAACAACTTTCTGTTACAAATGGACAAAACCGTTAAAAGCTCCACCATAGAGAGAGTAGAGCAACTTCGGACCATCAAAATTGGTCGGTGTACACTTTTTATTGTTCTTCTATGTCCAATTTTACGATTATAAGCTTCCGATATTATTTCGATGCAAAACACCAACTTTCTATGACAAATGGACAAAACCATTAAAAGCTCCTCCATATAGAGAGTTGAGCAACTTCGGACCATCAAAGTTGCTCGGTGTACACTTTTTATTTCGATGCCAAAACAACAACTTTCTATTACAAATGGACAAAACCGTTAAAAGCTCCTCTAAAGAGAGAGTTGAGCAACTTTGGACCATCAAAGTTGCTCGGTGTACACTTTTTATTGTTCTTTTATGTCAAATTTTACGTGTATAAGATTCCGATATTTTTTCGATTCTAAACCACCAACATTCTATGACAAATGGACAAAACCGTTAAAAGCTCCTCCATATAGAGAGTTGAGCAACTTCGGACCATCAAAGTTGCTCGGTGTATACTTTTTATTGTTCTTCTATGTCCAATTTAACGAGTATAAGCTTTCGTTATTATTTCGATGCCAAAACACCACTTTCTATGATAAATGGACAAAACCGTTAAAAGGTCGCAAATAGAGAGAGTTGAGCAACTTCGGACCATCAAAGTTGCTCGGTGTACACTTTTTAGCGTTCTTCTATGTCCAATTTTACGAGTATAAACTTCGTAGATTATTTCGATGCCAAAACACCAACTTTCTATGACAAATGAACAAAACCGTTAAAAGCTCCTCCATAGAGAGAGTTGAGCAACTTCGGATCATCAAAGATGCTCGGTGTACACTTTTTATTGTTCTTCTATGTATAATGTTACGAGTATAAGCTTCGTAGATTATTTCGATGCCAAAACAACAACTTTCAGTTACAAATGGACAAAACCGTTAAAAGCTCCTCCATAGA
Organism: Euonymus europaeus; assembly: GCA_963580455.1. Taxonomy (NCBI): domain Eukaryota; kingdom Viridiplantae; phylum Streptophyta; class Magnoliopsida; order Celastrales; family Celastraceae; genus Euonymus; species Euonymus europaeus. Next base: position 8,811,298 of record OY756965.1, read on the forward strand.
GAGAGTTGAGCAACTTTGGATCATCAAAGTTGCTCGGTGTACACTTTTTATTGTTCTTTTATGTCAAATTTTACGAGTATAAGATTCCGATATTTTTTCAATTTCAAAACACCAACTTTCTATGACAAATGGACAAAACCGTTAAAAGCTCCTCCATATAGAGAGTTGAGCAACTTCGGACCACCAAAGTTGCTCGGTGTACACTTTTTATTGTTCTTCTTTGTCCAATGTTACGAGTATAAGCTTTCATTATTATTTCGATGCCAAAACACCACTTTCTATGATAAATGGCAAAACCGTTAAAAGATCCCAAATAGAGAGAGTTGAGCAACTTCGGACCATCAGTGTTGCTCGGTGTACACTTTTTATTGTTTTTCTATGTCCAATTTTACGAGTATAAGCTTCCGAGATTATTTCGATGAAAAACAGCAACTTTCTATGACAAATGGACAAAACCATTAAAAGCTCCTCCATATAGAGAGCTGAGCAACTTCGGACCATCAAAGTTGCTCGGTGTACACTTTTTATTGTTGTTTTATGTCCAATGTTATGAGTATAAGCTTCGTAGATTATTTTGATGCCAAAGCAACAACTTTCTATTACAAATGGGCAAAAACCGTTAAAACTCCTCCACAGAGAGTGTTGAGCAACTTTGGACCATCAAAGTTGCTCGGTGTACATTTTTATTGTTCTTTTATGTCAAATTTTACGAGTATAAGATTCTGATATTTTTTCGATGCCAAAACACCGGCTTTCTATGACAAATGGACAAAACTATTAAAAGCTCCTCCATATAGAGAGTTGAGCAACTTCGGACCATCAAAGTTACTCGGTGTACACTTTTTATTGTTCTTCTATGTCCAATGTTACGAATATAAGCTTCGTAGATTATTTCGATGCCAAAACAACAACTTTCTATTACAAATGGACAAAACCGTTAAAAGCTCCTCGATAGAGAGAGTTGAGCAACTTTGGACCATCAAAGTTGCTCGGTGTACACTTTTATTGTTCTTTTATGTGAAATTTTATGAATATAAGATTCCGATATTTTTTCGATTCCAAAACAACAACTTTCTATTACAAATTGACAAAACCGTTAAAAGCTCCTCTAAAGAGAGAGTTGAGCAACTTTGGACCATCAAAGTTGCTCGGTGTAGACTTTTTATTGTTCTTTTATGTCAAATTTTACGTGTATAAGATTCCGATATTTTTTCGATTCTAAAACACCAACTTTCTATGACAAATGGATAAAACCGTTAAAAGCTCCTCCATATAGAGAGTTGAGCAACTTCAGACCATCAAAGTTGCTCGGTGTACACTTTTTATTGTTCTTCTATGTCCAATTTAACGAGTATAAGCTTTCGTTATTATTTCGATGCCAAAACACCACTTTCTAAGATAAATGGACAAAACCGTTAAAAGATCCCAAATAGAGAGAGTTGAGCAACTTCGGACCATCAAAGTTGCTCGGTGTACACTTTTTAGCGTTCTTTTATGTCCAATTTTACGAGTATAAGCTTCGTAGATTATTTCGATGCCAAAACACCAACTTTCTATGACAAATGAACAAAACCGTTAAAAGCTCCTCCATATAGAGAGTTGAGCAACTTCGGATCATCAAAGATGCTCGGTGTACACTTTTTATTGTTCTTCTATGTATAATGTTACGAGTATAAGCTTCGTAGATTATTTCGATGCCAAAACAACAACTTTCAGTTACAAATGGACAAAACCGTTAAAAGCTCCTCCATAGAGAGAGTTGAGCAACTTTGGATCATCAAAGTTGCTCGGTGTACACTTTTTATTGTTCTTTTATGTCAAATTTTACGAGTATAAAATTCCGATATTTTTTCAATTTCAAAACACCAACTTTCTATGACAAATGGACAAAACCGTTAAAAGCTCCTCCATATAGAGAGTTGAGCAACTTCGGACCATCAAAATTGCTCGGTGTACACTTTTTATTGTTCTTCTTTGTCCAATGTTACGAGTATAAGCTTTCGTTATTATTTCGATGCCAAAACACCACTTTCTATGATAAATGGACAAAACCGTTAAAAGATCCCAAAAAGAGAGAGTTGAGCAACTTCGGACCATCAGTGTTGCTCGGTGTACACTTTTTATTGTTCTTCTATATCCAATTTTACGAGTATAAGCTTCCGAGATTATTTCGATGAAGAACAGCAACTTTCTATGACAAATGGACAAAATCGTTAAAAGCTCCTCCATATAGAGAGTTGAGCAACTTCGGACCATCAAAGTTGCTCGGTGTACACTTTTTATTGTTCTTCTTTGTCCAATGTTACGAGTATAAGCTTTCGTTATTATTTCGATGCCAAAACACCACTTTCTATGATAAATGGACAAAACCGTTAAAAGATCCCAAAAAGAGAGAGTTGAGCAACTTCGGACCATCAGTGTTCCTCGGCGTACACTTTTTATTGTTCTTCTATGTCCAATTTTACGAGTATAAGCTTCCGAGATTATTTCGATGAAAAACAGCAACTTTCTATGACAAATGGACAAAACCGTTAAAAGCTGTTCCATATAGAGAGTTGAGCATCTTCGGACCATCAAAGTTGCTCGGTGTACACTTTTTATTGTTCTTCTTTGTCCAATGTTACGAGTATAAGCTTTCGTTATTATTTCGATGCCAAAACACTACTTTCTATGATAAATGGACAAAACCGTTAAAAGATCCCAAATAGAGAGAGTTGAGCAACTTCGGACCATCAAAGTTGCTCGGTGTACACTTTTTAGCGTTCTTCTATGTCCAATTTTACGAGTATAAGCTTCGTAGATTATTTCGATGCCAAAACACCAACTTTCTATGACAAATGAACAAAACCGTTAAAAGCTCCTCCATATAGAGAGTTGAGCAACTTCGGATCATCAAAGATGCTCGGTGTACACTTTTTATTGTTCTTCTATGTATAATGTTACGAGTATAAGCTTCATAGATTATTTCGATGCCAAAACAACAACTTTCAGTTACAAATGGACAAAACCGTTAAAAGCTCCTCCATAGAGAGAGTTGAGCAACTTTGGATCATCAAAGTTGCTCGGTGTACACTTTTTATTGTTCTTTTATGTCAAATTTTACGAGTATAAGATTCCGATATTTTTTCAATTTCAAAACACCAACTTTCTATGACAAATGGACAAAACCGTTAAAAGCTCCTCCATATAGAGAGTTGAGCAACTTGGGACCATCAAAGTTGCTCGGTGTACACTTTTTATTGTTCTTCTTTGTCCAATGTTACGAGTATAAGCTTTCGTTATTATTTTGATGCCAAAACACCACTTTCTATGATAAATGGACAAAACCGTTAAAAGATCCCAAATAGAGAGAGTTGAGCAACTTCGGACCATCAGTGTTGCTCGGTGTACACTTTTTATTGTTCTTCTATGTCCAATTTTACGAGTATAAGCTTCCGAGATTATTTCGATGAAAAACAGCAACTTTCTATGACAAATGGACAAAACCGTTAAAAGCTCCTCCATATAGAGAGTTGAGCAACTTCGGACCATCAAAGTTGCCCGGTGTACACTTTTTATTGTTCTTCTTTGTCCAATGTTACGAGTATAGGCTTTCGTTATTATTTCGATGCCAAAACACCACTTTCTATGATAAATGGACAAAACCGTTAAAAGATCCCAAATAGAGAGAGTTGAGCAACTTCGGACCATCAGTGTTGCTCGGTGTACACTTTTTATTGTTCTTCTATGTCCAATTTTACGAGTATAAGCTTCGTAGATTATTTCGATGCCCAAACAAAAACTTTCTATTACAAATGGACAAAACCGTTAAAAGCTCCTCTATAGAGAGAGTTAAGCAACTTTGGTCCATCAAAGTTGCTCGGTGTACACTTTTATTGTTCTTTTTTGTCAAATTTTATGAGGATAAGATTCCGATATTTTTTCGATTCCAAAACACCAACTTTCTATGACAAATGGACAAAACCGTTAAAAGCTCCTCCATATAGAGAGTTGAGCAACTTCGGGCCATCAAAGTTGCTCAATGTGCACTTTTTATTAATCTTCTATGTCCAATGTTACGTGTATAAGCTTCCTAGATTATTTCGATGCCAAAACAACAACTTTCTATTACAAATGGACAAAACCGTTAAAAGCTGCACTATAGAGAGAGTTGAGTAACTTCGCACCATCAAAGTTGCTCAGTGTACACTTTTTATTGTTCTTCTATGTCCAATTTAACGAGTATAAGCTTTCGTTATTATTTCGATGCCAAAACACCACTTTCTATGATAAATGGACAAAACCGTTAAAAGATCACAAATAGAGAGAGTTGAGCAACTTCGGACCATCAAAGTTGCTCGGTGTACACTTTTTAGCGTTCTTCTATGTCCAATTTTACGAGTATAAACTTCGTAGATTATTTCGATGCTAAAACACCAACTTTCTATGACAAATGGACAAAATCGTTAAAAGCTCCTCCATATAGAGAGTTGAGCAACTTTGGACCGTCAAAGTTGCTCGGTGTACACTTTTTATTGTTCTTCTATGTCCAATTTAACGAGTATAAGCTTTCGTTATTATTTCGATGCCAAAACACCACTTTCTATGATAAATGGACAAAACCGTTAAAAGATCACAAATAGAGAGAGTTGAGCAACTTCGGACCATCAAAGTTGCTCGGTGTACACTTTTTAGCGTTCTTCTATGTCCAATTTTACGAGTATAAACTTCGTAGATTATTTTGATGCCAAAACACCAACTTTCTATGACAAATGAACAAAACCGTTAAAAGCTCCTCCATATAGAGAGTTGAGCAACTTCGGACCATCAAAGTTGCTCAATGTACACTTTTTATTAATCTTCTATGTCCAATGTTACGAGTATAAACTTCGTAGATTATTTCGATGCCAAAACAACAACTTTCTGTTACAAATGGACAAAACCGTTAAAAGCTCCAACATAGAGAGAGTTGCGCAACTTCGGACCATCAAAATTGGTCGGTGTACACTTTTTATTGTTCTTCTATCTCCAATTTTACGATTATAAGCTTCCGAGATTATTTCGATGCAAAACACCAACTTTCTATGACAAATGGACAAAACCATTAAAAGCTCCTCCATATAGAGAGTTGAGCAACTTCGGACCATCAAAGTTGCTCAATGTACACTTTTTATTAATCTTCTATGTCCAATGTTATGAGTATAAACTTCGTAGATTATTTCGATGCCAAAACACCAACTTTCTATGACAAATAAACAAAACCGTTAAAAGCTCCTCCATATAGAGAGTTGAGCAACTTCGAACCATCAAAGTTGCTCGGTGTACACTTTTTATTGTTCTTCTATGTATAATGTTACGAGTATACGCTTCGTAGATTATTTCGATGCCAAAACAACAACTTTCAATTACAAATGGACAAAACCGTTAAAAGCTCCTCCATAGAGAGACTTGGGCAACTTTGGACCATCAAAGTTGCTCGGTGTACACTTTTTATTGTTCTTTTATGTCAAATCTTACGAGGATAAGATTCCGATATTTTTTCGATTCCAAAACACCAACTTTCTATGACAAATGGACTAAACCGTTAAAAGCTCCTCCATATAAAGAGTTGAGCAACTTCGGACCATCAAAGTTGCTCGGTGTACACTTTTTATTGTTCTTCTATGTCCAATGTTACGAGTATAAGCTTTCGTTATTATTTCGATGCCAAAACAGCACTTTCTATGATAAATGGACAAAACCGTTAAAAGATCCCAAATAGAGAGAGTTGAGCAACTTCGGACCATCAGTGTTGCTCGGTGTACACTTTTTATTGTTCTTCTATGTCCAATTTTACGAGTATAAGCTTCCGAGATTATTTCGATGCAAAACAGCAACTTTCTATGACAAATGGACAAAACCATTAAAAGCTCCTCCATATAGGGAGTTGAGCAACTTCGGACCATCAAAGTTGCTCGGTGTACGCTTTTTATTGTTGTTTTATGTCCAATGTTACGAGTATAAGCTTCGTAGATTATTTCGATGCCAAAACAACAACTTTTTATTACAAATGGACAAAAACCGTTAAAAGCTCCTCCATAGAGAGAGTTGAGCAACTTTGGACCATCAAAGTTGCTCGGTGTACACTTTTATTGTTCTTTTATGTCAAATTTTACGAGTATAAGATTCTGATATTTTTTCGATGCCAAAACACCAACTTTCTATGACAAATGGACAAAACCATTAAAAGCTCCTCCATATAGAGAGTTGAGCAACTTCGGACCATCAAAGTTACTCGGTGTACACTTTTTATTGTTCTTCTATGTCCAATGTTACGAGTATAAGCTTCGTAGATTATTCGATGCCAAAACAACAACTTTCTATTACAAATAGACAAAACCGTTAAAAGCTGCACCATAGAGAGAGTTGAGCAACTTCGGACCATCAAGGTTGCTCGGTGTACACTTTTTAGTGTTCTTCTATGTCCAATTTTACGAGTATAAGCTTCGTCGATTATTTCGATGCCAAAACACCAACTTTCTATGACAAATGAAGAAAACCGTTAAAAGCTCCTCCATATAGAGAGTTGAGCAACTTCGGACCATCAAAGTTTCTCAATGTACAATTTTTATTAATCTTCTATGTCCAATGTTACGAGTATAAACTTCGTAGATTATTTCGATGCCAAAACACCAACTTTCTATGACAAATGAACAAAACCGTTAAAAGCTCCTCCATATAGAAAGTTGAGCAACTTCGGACCATCAAAGTTGCTCGGTGTACACTTTTTATTGTTCTTCTATGTATAATGTTACGAGTATACGCTTCGTAGATTATTTCGATGCCAAAACAACAACTTTCAATTACAAATGGACAAAACCGTTAAAAGCTCCTCCATAGAGAGACTTGAGCAACTTTGGACCATCAAAGTTGCTCGGTGTACAATTTTTATTGTTCTTTTATGTCAAATTTTACGAGGATAAGATTCCGATATTTTTTCGATTCCAAAACACCAACTTTCTATGACAAATGGACAAAACCGTTAAAAGCTCCTCCATATAAAGAGTTGAGCAACTTCGGACCATCAAAGTTGCTCGGTGTACACTTTTTATTGTTCTTCTATGTCCAATGTTACGAGTATAAGCTTTCGTTATTATTTCGATGCCATAACAGCACTTTCTATGATAAATGGACAAAACCGTTAAAAGATCCCAAATAGAGAGAGTTGAGCAACTTCGGACCATCAGTGTTGCTCGGTGTACACTTTTTATTGTTCTTCTATGTCCAATTTTACGAGTATAAGCTTCCGAGATTATTTCGATGCAAAACAGCAACTTTCTATGACAAATGGACAAAACCATTAAAAGCTCCTCCATATAGAGAGTTGAGCAACTTCGGACCATCAAAGTTGCTCGGTGTACACTTTTTATTGTTGTTTTATGTCCAACGTTACGAGTATATGCTTCGTAGATTATTTCGATGCCAAAACAACAACTTTTTATTACAAATGGATAAAAACCGTTAAAAGCTCCTCCATAGAGAGAGTTGAGCAACTTTGGACCATCAAAGTTGCTCGGTGTACACTTTTATTGTTCTTTTATGTCAAATTTTACGAGTATAAGATTCGGATATTTTTTCGATGCCAAAACACCAAATTTCTATGACAAATGGACAAAACCATTAAAAGCTCCTCCATATAGAGAGTTGAGCAACTTCGGACCATCAAAGTTACTCGGTGTACACTTTTTATTGTTCTTCTATGTCCAATGTTACGAGTATAAGCTTCGTAGATTATTTCGATGCCAAAACAACAACTTTCTATTACAAATGGACAAAACCGTTAAAAGCTGCACCATAGAGAGAGTTGAGCAACTTCGGACCATCAAAGTTGCTCGGTGTACACTTTTTAGTGTTCTTCTATGTCCAATTTTACGAGTATAAGCTTCGTCGATTATTTCGATGCCAAAACACCAACTTTCTGTGACAAATGAAGAAAACCGTTAAAAGCTCCTCCATATAGAGTGTTGAGCAACTTCGGACCATCAAAGTTGCTCAATGTACACTTTTTATTAATCTTCTATGTCCAATGTTACGAGTATAAACTTCGTAGATTATTTCGATGCCAAAACACCAACTTTCTATGACAAATGAACAAAACCGTTAAAAGCTCCTCCATATAGAGAGTTGAGCAACTTCGGACCATCAAAGTTGCTCGGTGTACACTTTTTATTGTTCTTCTATGTATAATGTTACGAGTATACGCTTCGTAGATTATTTCGATGCCAAAACAACAACTTTCAATTACAAATGGACAAAACCGTTAAAAGCTCCTCCATAGAGAGACTTGAGCAACTTTGGACCATCAAAGATGCTCGGTGTACACTTTTTATTGTTCTTTTATGTCAAATTTTACGAGGATAAGATTCCGATATTTTTTCGATTCCAAAACACCAACTTTCTATGACAAATGGACAAAACCGTTAAAAGCTCCTCCATATAAAGAGTTGAGCAACTTCGGACCATCAAAGTTGCTCGGTGTACACTTTTTATTGTTCTTCTATGTCCAATGTTACGAGTATAAGCTTCGTAGATTATTTCGATGCCAAAACAACAACTTTCAGTTACAAATGGACAAAACCGTTAAAAGCTCCTCTATAGAGAGAGTTGAGCAACTTTGGACCATCAAAGTTGCTCGGTGTACACTTTTTACTGTTCTTTTATGTCAAATTTTATGAGTATAAGATTCCGATATTTTTTCGATTCCAAAACACCAACTTTCTATGAAAAATGGACAAAACCGTTAAAAGCTCCTCCATATAGAGAGTTGAGCAACTTCGGACCATCAAAGTTGCTCAATGTACACTTTTTATTAATCTTCTATGTCCAATGTTACGAGTATAAACTTCATAGATTATTTCGATGCCAAAACACCACTTTCTATGATAAATGGACAAAACCGTTAAAAGATCCCAAATAGAGAGAGTTGAGCAACTTCGGACCATCAGTGTTGCTCGGTGTAAACTTTTTATTGTTCTTCTATGTCCAATTTTACGAGTATAAGCTTCCGAGATTATTTCGATGCAAAACAGCAACTTTCTATGACAAATGGACAAAACCATTAAAAGCTCCTCCATATAGAGAGTTGAGCAACTTCGGACCATCAAAGTTGCTCGGTGTACACTTTTTATTGTTCTTCTATGTCAAATTTTACGAGTATAAGATTCCGATATCTTTTCGATTCCAAAACACCAACTTTCTATGACAAATAGACAAAACCGTTGAAAGCTCCTCCATATAGAGAGTTGAGCAACTTCGGACCATCGAAGTTGCTCGGTATACACTTTTTATTGTTTTTCTATGTCCAATGTTACGAGTATACGCTTCGTAGATTATTTCGATGCCAAAACAACAACTTTCTATTACAAATGGACAAAACCGTTAAAAGCTCCTCCATAGAGAGAGTTGAGCAACTTTGGACCATCAAAGTTTCTCGGTGTACACTTTTTATTGTTCTTTTATGTCAAATTTTACGAGTATAAGATTCTGATATTTTTTCGATTCCAAAACACCAGCTTTCTATGACAAATGGACAAAACCGTTGAAAGCTCCTCCATATAGAGAGTTGAGAAACTTCGGACCATCGAAGTTGCTCGGTGTACACTTTTTATTGTTTTTCTATGTATAATGTTACGAGTATAAGCTTCGTAGATTATTTCGATGCCAAAACAACAACTTTCTATTACAAATGGACAAAACCGTTAAAAGCTCCTCCATAGAGAGAGTTGAGAAACTTCGGACCATCAATGTTGCTCGGTGTACACCTTTTATTGTTCTTCTATGTCCAATTTTACAAGTATAAGCTTCCGAGATTATTTCGATGCAAAACACCAACTTTCTATGACAAATGGACAAAACCATTAAAAGGTCCTCCATATAGAGAGTTGAGCAACTTCAGACCATCAAAGTAGCTCGGTGTACACTTTTTATTGTTGTTCTATGTCCAATGTTACGAGTATAAGCTTCGTAGATTATTTCGATGCCAAAACAACAACTTTCTATTACAAATGGACAAAACCGTTAAAAGCTCCTCCACAGAGAGAGTTGAGCAACTTTGGACCATCAAAGTTGCTCCGGTGTACACTTTTTATTGTTCTGTAATGTCAAATTTTACGTATATAAGATTCCGATATTTTTTCGATTCCAAAACACCAACTTTCTATGACAAATGGACAAAACCGTTAAAAGCTCCTCCATATAGAGAGTTGAGCAACTTCGGACCATCAAAGTTGATCGGTGTACACTTTTTATTGTTCTTCTATGTCCAATTTAACGAGTATAAGCTTTCGTTATTATTTCGATGCGAAAACACCACTTTCTATGATAAATGGACAAAACCGTTAAAAGATCCCAAATAGAGAGAGTTGAGCAACTTCGGACCATCAACGTTGCTCGGTGTACACTTTTTAGTGTTCTTCTATGTCCAATTTTACGAGTATAAGCTTCGTAGATTATTTCGATGCCTAAACACCAACTTTCTATGACAAATGCACAAAACCGTTAAAAGATACTCCATATAGAGAGTTGAGCAACTTCGGACCATCAAAGTTGCTCGGTGTACACTTTTTATTGTTCTTCTATGTATAATTTTACGAGTATAAGCTTCGTAGATTATTTCGATGCCAAAACAACAACTTTCAGTTACAAATGGACAAAACCGTTAAAAGCTCCTCCATAGAGAGAGTTGAGCAACTTTGGACTTTCAAAGTTGCTCGGTGTGCACTTTTTATTGTTCTTTTATGTCAAATTTTACGAGTATAAGATTCCGATATTTTTTCAATTCCAAAACACGAACTTTCTATGACAAATGGACAAAACTGTTAAAAGCTCCTCCATATAGAGAGTTGAGTAACTTGGGACCATCAAAGTTGCTCGGTGTACACTTTTTATTGTTTTTCTATGTCCAATGTTACGAGTATAAGCTTCGTAGATTATTTCGATGCCAAAACACCACTTTCTATGATAAATGGACAAAACCGTTATAAGATCCCAAATAGAGAGAGTTGAGCAACTTCGGACCATCAGTGTTGCTCGGTGTACACTTTTTATTGTTCTTCTATGTCCAATTTTACGATTATAAGCTTCCGAGATTATTTCGATTGCAAAACACCAACTTTCTATGACAAATGGACAAAATCGTTAAAAGCTCCTCGATAGTGAGAGTTGAGAAACTTCGGACCATCAATGTTGCCCGTTGTACAGTTTTTATTATTCTTCTATGTCCAATTTTACGAGTATAAGTTTCGTCGATTATTTCGATGCCAAAACACCAACTTTCTATGACAAATGAACAAAACCGTTAAAAGCTGCACCATAGAGAGAGTTGAGCAACTTCGGACCATCAAAGTTGCTCGGTGTACACTTTTTATTGTTCTTCTATGTCCGATTTAACGAGTATAAGCTTTCGTTATTATTTCGATGCCAAAACACCACTTTCTATGATAAATGGACAAAACCGTTAAAAGATCCCAAATAGAGAGAGTTGAGCAACTTCAGACCGTCAAAGTTGCTCGTTGTACACTTTTTAGTGTTCTTCTATGTCCAAATTTACGAGTATAAACTTCGTCGATTATTTCGATGCCAAAACACCAACTTTCTATGAAAAATGAAAAAAACCGTTAAAAGCTCCTCCATAGAGAGAGTTGAGCAACTTTGGACTATCAAAGTTGCTCGGTGTACACTTTTTATTGTTCTTTTATGTCAAATTTTACGAGTATAAGATTCCGATATGTTTTCGATTCCAAAACAACAACTTTCTATGACAAATGGACAAAACCGTTGAAAGCTCCTCCATATAGAGAGTTGAGCAACTTCGGACCATCAAAGTTGCTCGGTGTACACTTTTTATTAATCTTCTATGTCCAATGTTACGAGTATAAACTTCGTAGATTATTTCGATGCCAAAACAACAACTTTCAGTTACAAATGGACAAATCCGCTAAAAGCTCTACCATAGAGAGAGTTGAGCAACTTCGGACCATCAATGTTGCTCGGTGTACACCTTTTATTGTTCTTCTATGTCCAATTTTACGAGTATAAGCTTCCGAGATTATTTCGATGCAAAACAGCTACTTTCTATGACAAATGGACAAAACCATTAAAAGCTCCTCCATATGGAGAGTTGAGCAACTTCGGACCATCAAAGTTGCTCGGTGTACACTTTTTATTGTTGTTTTATGTCCAATGTTACGAGTATAATCTTCGTAAATTATTTCGATGCCAAAACAATAACTTTCTATTACAAATGGACAAAAACCGTTGAAAGCTCCTCCATATAGAGAGTTGAGCAACTTCGGACCATCGAAGTTGCTCGGTGTACACTTTTTATTGTTTTTCTATGTATAATGTTACGAGTATAAGCTTCGTAGATTATTTCGATGCCAAAACAACAACTTTCTATTACAAATGGACAAAACCGTTAAAAGCTCCTCCATAGAGAGAGTTGAGCAACTTCGGACCATCAATGTTGCTCGGTGTACACCTTTTATTGTTCTTCTATGTCCAATTTTACAAGTATAAGCTTCCGAGATTATTTCGATGCAAAACACCAACTTTCTATGACAAATGGACAAAACCATTAAAAGCTCCTCCATATGGAGAGTTGAGCAACTTCGGACCATCAAAGTTGCTCGGTGTACACTTTTTATTGTTGTTTTATGTCCAATGTTACGAGTATAATCTTCGTAAATTATTTCGATGCCAAAACAATAACTTTCTATTACAAATGGACAAAAACCGTTGAAAGCTCCTCCATATAGAGAGTTGAGCAACTTCGGACCATCGAAGTTGCTCGGTGTACACTTTTTATTGTTTTTCTATGTATAATGTTACGAGTATAAGCTTCGTAGATTATTTCGATGCCAAAACAACAACTTTCTATTACAAATGGACAAAACCGTTAAAAGCTCCTCCATAGAGAGAGTTGAGCAACTTCGGACCATCAATGTTGCTCGGTGTACACCTTTTATTGTTCTTCTATGTCCAATTTTACAAGTATAAGCTTCCGAGATTATTTCGATGCAAAACACCAACTTTCTATGACAAATGGACAAAACCATTAAAAGCTCCTCCATATAGAGAGTTGAGCAACTTCAGACCATCAAAGTAGCTCGGTGTACACTTTTTATTGTTGTTCTATGTCCAATGTTACGAGTATAAACTTCGTAGATTATTTCAATGCCAAAACAACAACTTTCTATTACAAATGGACAAAACCGTTAAAAGCTCCTCCACGGAGAGAGTTGAGCAACTTTGCACCATCAAAGTTGCTCCGGTGTACACTTTTTATTGTTCTTTAATGTCAAATTTTATGTGTATAAGATTCCGATATTTTTTCGATTCCAAAACACCAACTTTCTATGACAAATGGACAAAACCGTTAAAAGCTCCTCCATATAGAGAGTTGAGCAACTTCGGACCATCAAAGTTGCTCGGTGTACACTTTTTATTGTTCTTCTATGTCCAATTTAACGAGTATAAGCTTTCGTTATTATTTCGATGTGAAAACACCACTTTCTATGATAAATGGACAAAACCGTTAAAAGATCCCAAATAGAGAGAGTTGAGCAACTTCGGACCATCAAAGTTGCTCAATGTACACTTTTTATTAATCTTCTATGTCCAATGTTACGAGTATAAACTTCGTAGATTATTTCGATGCCAAAACAACAACTTTCTGTTACAAATGGACAAAACCGTTAAAAGCTCCACCATAGAGAGAGTTGAGCAACTTCGGACCATCAAAGATGCTCGGTGTACACTTTTTATTGTTCTTTTATGTCCAATTTTACGATTATAAGTTTCCGAGATTATTTCGATGATAAAACACCAACTTTCTATGACAAATGGACAAAACCGTTAAAAGCCCTTCCATAGAGAGAGTTGAGCAACTTTGGACCGTCAAAGTTGCTCGGTGTACACTTTTTATTGTTCTTTTATGTCAAATTTTACGAGTAGAAGATTCCGATATTTTTTCAATTACAAAACACCAACTTTCTATGACAAATGGACAAAACCGTTAAAAGCTCCTCCATAGAGAGAGTTGAGCAACTTGGGACCATCAAAGTTGCTCGGTGTACACTTTTTATTGTTTTTCTATGTATAATGTTACGAGTATAAGCTTCGTAGATTATTTCGATGCCAAAACAACAACTTTCTATTACAAATGGACAAAACCGTTAAAAGCTCCTCCATAGAGAGAGTTTAGCAACTTTGCACCATCAAAGTTGCTCGGTGTACACTTTTTATTGTTCTTTTATGTCAAATTTTACGAGTATAAGATTCCGATATCTTTTCGATTCCAAAACACAAAATTTCTATGACAAATAGACAAAACCATTGAAAGCTCCTCCATATAGAGAGTTGAGCAACTTCGGACCATCGAAGTTGCTCGGTATACACTTTTTATTGTTTTTCTATGTATAATGTTACGAGTATACGCTTCGTAGATTATTTCGATGCCAAAACAACAACTTTCTATTACAAATGGACAAAACCGTTAAAAGCTCCTCCATAGAGAGAGTTGAGCAACTTTGGACCATCAAAGTTTCTCGGTGTACACTTTTATTGTTCTTTTATGTCAAATTTTACGAGTATAAGATTCCGATATTTATTCGATTCCAAAACACCAACTTTCTATGACAAATGGACAAAACCGTTGAAAGCTCCTCCATATAGAGAGTTGAGCAACTTCGGACCATCGAAGTTGCTCGGTGTACACTTTTTATTGTTTTTCTATGTATAATGTTACGAGTATAAGCTTCGTAGATTATTTCGATGCCAAAACAACAACTTTCTATTACAAATGGACAAAACCGTTAAAAGCTCCTCCATAGAGAGAGTTGAGCAACTTCGGACCATCAATGTTGCTCGGTGTACACCTTTTATTGTTCTTCTATGTCCAATTTTACAAGTATAAGCTTCTGACATTATTTCGATGTAAAACACCAACTTTCTAAGACAAATGGACAAAACCATTAAAAGCTCCTCCATATAGAGAGTTGAGGAACTTCGGACCATCGAAGTTGCTCGGTATACACTTTTTATTGTTTTTCTATGTATAATGTTACGAGTATACGCTTCGTAGATTATTTCGATGCCAAAACAACAACTTTCTATTACAAATGGACAAAACCGTTAAAAGCTCCTCCATAAAGAGAGTTGAGCAACTTTGGACCATCAAAGTTTCTCGGTGTACACTTTTTATTGTTCTTTTATGTCAAATTTTACGAGTATAAGATTCCAATATTTTTTTCGATTCCAAAACACCAACTTTCTATGACAAATGGACAAAACTGTTGAAAGCTCCTCCATATAGAGAGTTGAGCAACTTCGGACCATCGAAGTTGTTCGGTGTACACTTTTTATTGTTTTTCTATGTATAATGTTACGAGTATAAGCTTCGTAGATTATTTCGATGCCAAAACAACAACTTTCTATTACAAATGGACAAAACCGTTAAAAGCTCCTCCACAAAGAGAGTTGAGCAACTTTGGACCATCAAAGTTGCTCCGGTGTACACTTTTTATTGTTCTTTAATGTCAAATTTTACGTGTATAAGATTCCGATATTTTTTCGATTCCAAAACACCAACTTTCTATGACAAATGGACAAAACCGTTAAAAACTCCTCCATATAGAGAGTTGAGCAACTTTGGACCATCAAAGTTGCTCGGTGTACACTTTTTATTGTTCTTCTATGTCCAATTTAACGAGTATAAGCTTTCGTTATTATTTCGATGCGAAAACACCACTTTCTATGATAAATGGACAAAACCTTTAAAAGATCCCAAATAGAGAGAGTTGAGCAACTTCGGACAATCAAAGTTGCTCGGTGTACACTTTTTAGTGTTCTTCTATGTCCAATTTTACGAGTATAAGCTTCGTAGATTATTTCGATGCCAAAACACCAACTTTCTATGACAAATGAACAAAACCGTTAAAAGATACTCCATATAGAGAGTTGAGCAACTTCGGACCATCAAAGTTGCTCGCTGTACACTTTTTATTGTTCTTCTATGTATAATGTTACGAGTATAAGCTTCGTAGATTATTTCGATGCCAAAACAACAACTTTCTGTTACAAATGGACAAAACCGTTAAAAGCTCCACCATAGAGAGAGTTGAGCAACTTCGGACCATCAAAGATGCTCGGTGTACACTTTTTATTGTTCTTCTATGTCCAATTTTATGATTATAAGCCTCCGAGATTATTTCGATGACGAAACACCAACTTTCTATGACAAATGGACAAAACCGTTAAAAGCTCTTCCATAGAGAGAGTTGAGCAACATTGGACCATCAAAGTTGCTCGGTGTACACTTTTTATTGTTCTTTTATGTCAAATTTTACGAGTATAAGATTCCGATAGTTTTTCAATTCCAAAACACCAACTTTCTTTGATAAATGGACAAAACCGTTAAAAGCTCCTCCATAGAGAGAGTTGAGCAACTTTAGACCATCAAAGTTGCTCGGTGTACACTTTTTATTGTTTTTCTATGTATAATTTTACGAGTATAAGCTTCGTAGATTATTTCGATGCCAAAACATAAACTTTCTATGACAAATGGACAAAACCATTAAAAGCTCCTCCATATAGAGAGTTGAGCAACTTCAGACCATCAAAGTTGCTCGGTGTACACTTTTTATTGTTCTTCTATGTCCAATTTTACGATTATAAGCATCCGAGATTATTTCGATGCCAAAACACCAACTTTCTATGACAAATGGACAATATCGTTAAAAGCTCCTCGATAGCGAGAGTTGAGAAACTTCGGACCATCAAAGTTGCCCGGTGTACAGTTTTTATTATTCTTCTATGTCCAATTTTACGAGTATAAGTTTTGTCGATTATTTCGATGCCAAAACACCAACTTTCTATGACAAATGAACAAAACCGTTAAAAGCTGCACCATAGAGAGAGTTGAGCAACTTCGGACCATCAAAGTTGCTCGGTGTACACTTTTTATTGTTCTTCTATGTCCAATTTAACGAGTATAAGCTTTCGTTATTATTTCGATGCCAAAACACCACTTTCTATGATAAATGGACAAAACCGTTAAAAGATCCCAAATAGAGAGAGTTGAGCAACTTCAGACCATCAAAGTTGCTCAGTGTACACTTTTTAGTGTTCTTCTATGTCCAAATTTACGAGTATAAGCTTCGTCGATTATTTCGATGCCAAAACACCAACTTTCTATGAAAAATGAAAAAAACCGTTAAAAGCTCCTCCATAGAGAGAGTTGAGCAACTTTGGACTATCAAAGTTGCTCGGTGTACACTTTTTATTGTTCTTTTATGTCAAATTTTACGAGTATAAGATTCCGATATTTTTTCGATTCCAAAACAACAACTTTCTATGACAAATGGACAAAACCGCTGAAAGCTCCTCCATATAGAGAGTTGAGCAACTTCGGACCATCAAAGTTGCTCGGTGTACACTTTTTATTAATCTTCTATGTCCAATGTTACGATTATAAACTTCGTAGATTATTTCGATGCCAAAACAAAAACTTTCAGTTACAAATGGACAAAACCGCTAAAAGCTCTACCATAGAGAGAGTTGAGCAACTTCGGACCATCAATGTTGCTCGGTGTACACTTTTTACTGTTCTTCTATGTCCAATTTTACGAGTATACGCTTCCGAGATTATTTCGATGCAAAACAGCAACTTTCTATGAAAAATGGACAAAACCATTAAAAGCTCCTCCATATGGAGAGTTGAGCAACTTCGGACCATCAAAGTTGCTCGGTGTACACTTTTTATTGTTGTTTTATGTCCAATGTTACGAGTATAAGCTTCGTAAATTATTTCGATGCCAAAACAGTAACTTTCTATTACAAATGGACAAAAACCGTTGAAAGCTCCTCCATATAGAGAGTTGAGCAACTTCGGACAATCGAAGTTGCTCGGTGTACACTTTTTATTGTTTTTCTATGTATAATGTTACGAGTATAAGCTTCGTAGATTATTTCGATGCCAAAACAACAACTTTCTATTACAAATGGACAAAACCGTTAAAAGCTCCTCCATAGAGAGAGTTGAGCAACTTCGGACCATCAATGTTTCTCGGTGTACACCTTTTATTGTTCTTCTATGTCCAATTTTACAAGTATAAGCTTCCGAGATTATTTCGATGCAAAACACCAACTTTCTATGACAAATGGACAAAACCATTAAAAGCTCCTCCATATAGAGAGTTGAGCAACTTCAGACCATCAAAGTAGCTCGGTGTACACTTTTTATTGTTGTTCTATGTCCAATGTTACGAGTATAAACTTCGTAGATTATTTCAATGCCAAAACAACAACTTTCTATTACAAATGGATAAAACCGTTAAAAGCTCCTCCACGGAGAGAGTTGAGCAACTTTGCACCATCAAAGTTGCTCCGGTGTACACTTTTTATTGTTCTTTAATGTCAAATTTTATGTGTATAAGATTCCGATTTTTTTTCGATTCCAAAACACCAACTTTCTATGACAAATGGACAAAACCGTTAAAAGCTCCTCCATATAGAGAGTTGAGCAACTTCGGACCATCGAAGTTGCTCTATGTACACTTTTTATTGTTCTTCTATGTCCAATTTAACGAGTATAAGCTTTCGTTATTATTTCGATGTGAAAACACCACTTTCTATGATAAATGGACAAAACCGTTAAAAGATCCCAAATAGAGAGAGTTGAGCAACTTCGGACCATCAAAGTTGCTCAATGTACACTTTTTATTAATATTCTATGTCCAATGTTACGAGTATAAACTTCGTAGATTATTTCGATGCCAAAACAACAACTTTTTGTTACAAATGGACAAGACCGTTAAAAGCTCCACCATAGAGAGAGTTGAGCAACTTCGGACCATCAAAGATGCTCGGTGTACACTTTTTATTGTTCTTCTATGTCCAATTTTACGATTATAAGTTTCCGAGATTATTTCGATGACAAAACATCAACTTTCTATGACAAATGGACAAAACCGTTAAAAGCTCTTCCATAGAGAGAGTTGAGCAACTTTGGACCATCAAATTTGCTCGGTGTACACTTTTTATTGTTCTTTTATGTCAAATTTTACGAGTATAAGATTCCGATATTTTTTCAACTCCAAAACACCAACTTTCTATGACAAATGGACAAAACCGTTAAAAGCTCCTCCATAGAGAGAGTTGAGCAACTTTGGACCATCAAAGTTGCTCGGTGTACACTTTTTATTGTTTTTCTATGTATAATGTTACGAGTATAAGCTTCGTAGATTATTTCGATGCCAAAACAACAACTTTCTATTACAAATGGACAAAACCGTTAAAAGCTCCTCCATAGAGAGAGTTGAGCAACTTTGCACCATCAAAGTTGCTCGGTGTACACTTTTTATTGTTCTTTTATGTCAAATTTCACGAGTATAAGATTCCGATATCTTTTCGATTCCAAAACACAAACTTTCTATGACAAATAGACAAAACCGTTGAAAGCTCCTCCATATAGAGAGTTGAGCAACTTCGGACCATCGAAGTTGCTCGGTATACACTTTTTATTGTTTTTCTATGTATAATGTTACGAGTATACGTTTCGTAGATTATTTCGATGCCAAAACAACAACTTTCTATTACAAATGGACAAAACCGTTAAAAGCTCCTCCACAGAGAGAGTTGAGCAACTTTGGACCATCAAAGTTGATCCGGTGTACACTTTTTATTGTTCTTTAATGTCAAATTTTACGTGTATAAGATTCCGATATTTTTTCGATTCCAAAACACCAACTTTCTATGACAAATGGACAAAACCGTTAAAAGCTCCTCCATATAGAGAGTTGAGCAACTTCGGACCATCAAAGTTGCTCGGTGTACACTTTTTATTGTTCTTCTATGTCCAATTTAACGAGTATAAGCTTTCGTTATTATTTCGATGCGAAAACACCACTTTCTATGATAAATGGACAAAACCGTTAAAAGATCCCAAATAGAGAGAGTTGAGCAACTTCGGACCATCAAAGTTGCTCGGTGTACACTTTTTAGTGTTCTTCTATGTCCAATTTTACGAGTATAAGCTTCGTAGATTATTTCGATGCCAAAACACCAACTTTCTATGACAAATGAACAAAACCGTTAAAAGATACTCCATATAGAGAGTTGAGCAACTTCGGACCATCAAAGTTGCTCGGTGTACACTTTTTATTGTTCTTCTATGTATAATGTTACGAGTATAAGCTTCGTAGATTATTTCGATGACAAAACAACAACTTTCTGTTACAAATGGACAAAACCGTTAAAAGCTCCACCATAGAGAGAGTTGAGCAACTTCGGACCATCAAAGATGCTCGGTGTACACTTTTTATTGTTCTTCTATGTCCAATTTTATGATTATAAGCCTCCGAGATTATTTCGATGACAAAACACCAACTTTCTATGACAAATGGACAAAACCGTTAAAAGCTCTTCCATAGAGAGAGTTGAGCAACTTTGGACCATCAAAGTTGCTCGGTGTACACTTTTTATTGTTCTTTTATGTCAAATTTTACGAGTATAAGATTCCGATATTTTTTCAATTCCAAAACACCAACTTTCTATGATAAATGGACAAAACCGTTAAAAGCTCCTCCATAGAGAGAGTTGAGCAACTTTGGACCATCAAAGTTGCTCGGTGTACACTTTTTATTGTTTTTCTATGTATAATGTTACGAGTATAAGCTTCGTAGATTATTTCGATGCCAAAACATAAACTTTCTATTACAAATGGACAAAACCGTTAAAAGCTCCTCCATAGAGAGAGTTGAGCAACTTTGCACCATCAAAGTTGCTCGGTGTACACTTTTTATTGTTCTTTTATGTCAAATTTTACGAGTATAAGATTCCGATATCTTTTCGATTCCAAAACACCAACTTTCTATGACAAATAGACAAAACCGTTGAAAGCTCCTCCATATAGAGAGTTGAGCAACTTCGGACCATCGAATTTGCTCGGTATACACTTTTTATTGTTTTTCTATGTATAATGTTACGAGTATACGCTTCGTAGATTATTTCGATGCCAAAACAACAACTTTCTATTAAAAATGGACAAAACCGTTAAAAGCTCCTCCATAAAGAGACTTGAGCAACTTTGGACCATCAAAGTTTCTCGGTGTACACTTTTTATTGTTCTTTTATGTCAAATTTTACGAGTATAAGATTCCGATATTTTTTCGATTCCAAAACACCAACTTTCAATGACAAATGGACAAAACCGTTGAAAGCTCCTCCATATAGAGAATTGAGCAACTTCGGACCATCGAAGTTGCTCGGTGTACACTTTTTATTGTTTTTCTATGTATAATGTTACGAGTATAAGCTTCGTAGATTATTTCGATGCCAAAACAACAACTTTCTATTACAAATGGACAAAACCGTTAAAAGCTCCTCCATAGAGAGAGTTGAGCAACTTCGGACCATCAATGTTGCTCGGTGTACACTTTTTATTGTTCTTCTATGTCCAATTTTACGAGTATACGCTTCCGAGATTATTTCGATGCAAAACAGCAACTTTCTATGAAAAATGGACAAAACCATTAAAAGCTCCTCCATATGGAGAGTTGAGCAACTTCGGACCATCAAAGTTGCTCGGTGTACACTTTTTATTGTTGTTTTATGTCCAATGTTACGAGTATAAGCTTCGTAAATTATTTCGATGCCAAAACAATAACTTTCTATTACAAATGGACAAAAACCGTTGAAAGCTCCTCCATATAGAGAGTTGAGCAACTTCGGACAATCGAAGTTGCTCGGTGTACACTTTTTATTGTTTTTCTATGTATAATGTTACGAGTATAAGCTTCGTAGATTATTTCGATGCCAAGACAACAACTTTCTATTACAAATGGACAAAACCGTTAAAAGCTCCTCCATAGAGAGAGAGTTGAGCAACTTCGGACCATCAATGTTTCTCGGTGTACACCTTTTATTGTTCTTCTATGTCCAATTTTACAAGTATAAGCTTCCGAGGTTATTTCGATGCAAAACACCAACTTTCTATGACAAATGGACAAAACCATTAAAAGCTCCTCCATATAGAGAGTTGAGCAACTTCAGACCATCAAAGTAGCTCGGTGTACACTTTTTATTGTTGTTCTATGTCCAATGTTACGAGTATAAACTTCGTAGATTATTTCAATGTCAAAACAACAACTTTCTATTACAAATGGACAAAACCGTTAAAAGCTCCTCCACGGAGAGAGTTGAGCAACTTTGCACCATCAAAGTTGCTCCGGTGTACACTTTTTATTGTTCTTTAATGTCAAATTTTATGTGTATAAGATTCCGATTTTTTTTCGATTCCAAAACACCAACTTTCTATGACAAATGGACAAAACCGTTAAAAGCTCCTCCATATAGAGAGTTGAGCAACTTCGGACCATCGAAGTTGCTCTATGTACACTTTTTATTGTTCTTCTATGTCCAATTTAACGAGTATAAGCTTTCGTTATTATTTCGATGTGAAAACACCACTTTCTATGATAAATGGACAAAACCGTTAAAAGATCCCAAATAGAGAGAGTTGAGCAACTTCGGACCATCAAAGTTGCTCAATGTACACTTTTTATTAATCTTCTATGTCCAATGTTACGAGTATAAACTTCGTAGATTATTTCGATGCCAAAACAACAACTTTTTGTTACAAATGGACAAGACCGTTAAAAGCTCCACCATAGAGAGAGTTGAGCAACTTCGGACCATCAAAGATGCTCGGTGTACACTTTTTATTGTTCTTCTATGTCCAATTTTACGATTATAAGTTTCCGAGATTATTTCGATGACAAAACACCAACTTTCTATGACAAATGGACAAAACCGTTAAAAGTTCTTCCATAGAGAGAGTTGAGCAACTTTGGACCATCAAATTTGCTCGGTGTACACTTTTTATTGTTCTTTTATGTCAAATTTTACAAGTATAAGATTCCGATATTTTTTCAACTCCAAAACACCAACTTTCTATGACAAATGGACAAAACCGTTAAAAGCTCCTCCATAGAGAGAGTTAAGCAACTTTGGACCATCAAAGTTGCTCGGTGTACACTTTTTATTGTTTTTCTATGTATAATGTTACGAGTATAAGCTTCGTAGATTATTTCGATGCCAAAACAACAACTTTCTATTACAAATGGACAAAACCGTTAAAAGCTCCTCCATAGAGAGAGTTGAGCAACTTTGCACCATCAAAGTTGCTCGGTGTACACTTTTTATTGTTCTTTTATGTCAAATTTCACGAGTATAAGATTCCGATATCTTTTCGATTCCAAAACAAAAACTTTCTATGACAAATAGACAAAACCGTTGAAAGCTCCTCCATATAGAGAGTTGAGCAACTTCGGACCATCGAAGTTGCTCGGTATACACTTTTTATTGTTTTTCTATGTATAATGTTACGAGTATACGTTTCGTAGATTATTTCGATGCCAAAACAACAACTTTCTATTACAAATGGACAAAACCGTTAAAAGCTCCTCCACAGAGAGAGTTGAGCAACTTTGGACCATCAAAGTTGCTCCGGTGTACACTTTTTATTGTTCTTTAATGTCAAATTTTACGTGTATAAGATTCCGATATTTTTTCGATTCCAAAACACCAACTTTCTATGACAAATGGACAAAACCGTTAAAAGCTCCTCCATATAGAGAGTTGAGCAACTTCGGACCATCAAAGTTGCTCGGTGTACACTTTTTATTGTTCTTCTATGTCCAATTTAACGAGTATAAGCTTTCGTTATTATTTCGATGCGAAAACACCACTTTCTATGATAAATGGACAAAACCGTTAAAAGATCCCAAATAGAGAGAGTTGAGCAACTTCGGACCATCAAAGTTGCTCGGTGTACACTTTTTAGTGTTCTTCTATGTCCAATTTTACGAGTATAAGCTTCGTAGATTATTTCGATGCCAAAACACCAACTTTCTATGACAAATGAACAAAACCGTTAAAAGATACTCCATATAGAGAGTTGAGCAACTTCGGACCATTAAAGTTGCTCGGTGTACACTTTTTATTGTTCTTCTATGTATAATGTTACGAGTATAAGCTTCGTAGATTATTTCGATGACAAAACAACAACTTTCTGTTACAAATGGACAAAACCGTTAAAAGCTCCACCATAGAGAGAGTTGAGCAACTTCGGACCATCAAAGATGCTCGGTGTACACTTTTTATTGTTCTTCTATGTCCAATTTTATGATTATAAGCCTCCGAGATTATTTCGATGAAAAAACACCAACTTTCTATGACAAATGGACAAAACCGTTAAAAGCTCTTCCATAGAGAGAGTTGAGCAACTTTGGACCATCAAAGTTGCTCGGTGTACACTTTTTATTGTTCTTTTATGTCAAATTTTACGAGTATAAGATTCCGATATTTTTTCAATTCCAAAACACCAACTTTCTATGATAAATGGACAAAACCGTTAAAAGCTCCTCCATAGAGAGAGTTGAGCAACTTTGGACCATCAAAGTTGCTCGGTGTACACTTTTTATTGTTTTTCTATGTATAATGTTACGAGTATAAGCTTCGTAGATTATTTCGATGCCAAAACATAAACTTTCTATTACAAATGGACAAAACCGTTAAAAGCTCCTCCATAGAGAGAGTTGAGCAACTTTGCACCATCAAAGTTGCTCGGTGTACACTTTTTATTGTTCTTTTATGTCAAATTTTACGAGTATAAGATTCCGATATCTTTTCGATTCCAAAACACCAACTTTCTATGACAAATAGACAAAACCGTTGAAAGCTCCTCCATATAGAGAGTTGAGCAACTTCGGACCATCGAATTTGCTCGGTATACACTTTTTATTGTTTTTCTATGTATAATGTTACGAGTATACGCTTCGTAGATTATTTCGATGCCAAAACAACAACTTTCTATTAAAAATGGACAAAACCGTTAAAAGCTCCTCCATAAAGAGACTTGAGCAACTTTGGACCATCAAAGTTTCTCGGTGTACACTTTTTATTGTTCTTTTATGTCAAATTTTACGAGTATAAGATTCCGATATTTTTTCGATTCCAAAACACCAACTTTCAATGACAAATGGACAAAACCGTTGAAAGCTCCTCCATATAGAGAATTGAGCAACTTCGGACCATCGAAGTTGCTCGGTGTACACTTTTTATTGTTTTTCTATGTATAATGTTACGAGTATAAGCTTCGTAGATTATTTCGATGCCAAAACAACAACTTTCTATTACAAATGGACAAAACCGTTAAAAGCTCCTCCATAGAGAGAGTTGAGCAACTTCGGACCATCAATGTTGCTCGGTGTACACTTTTTATTGTTCTTCTATGTCCAATTTTACGAGTATACGCTTCCGAGATTATTTCGATGCAAAACAGCAACTTTCTATGAAAAATGGACAAAACCATTAAAAGCTCCTCCATATGGAGAGTTGAGCAACTTCGGACCATCAAAGTTGCTCGGTGTACACTTTTTATTGTTGTTTTATGTCCAATGTTACGAGTATAAGCTTCGTAAATTATTTCGATGCCAAAACAATAACTTTCTATTACAAATGGACAAAAACCGTTGAAAGCTCCTCCATATAGAGAGTTGAGCAACTTCGGACAATCGAAGTTGCTCGGTGTACACTTTTTATTGTTTTTCTATGTATAATGTTACGAGTATAAGCTTCGTAGATTATTTCGATGCCAAAACAACAACTTTCTATTACAAATGGACAAAACCGTTAAAAGCTCCTCCATAGAGAGAGAGTTGAGCAACTTCGGACCATCAATGTTTCTCGGTGTACACCTTTTATTGTTCTTCTATGTCCAATTTTACAAGTATAAGCTTCCGAGGTTATTTCGATGCAAAACACCAACTTTCTATGACAAATGGACAAAACCATTAAAAGCTCCTCCATATAGAGAGTTGAGCAACTTCAGACCATCAAAGTAGCTCGGTGTACACTTTTTATTGTTGTTCTATGTCCAATGTTACGAGTATAAACTTCGTAGATTATTTCAATGCCAAAACAACAACTTTCTATTACAAATGGACAAAACCGTTAAAAGCTCCTCCACGGAGAGAGTTGAGCAACTTTGCACCATCAAAGTTGCTCCGGTGTACACTTTTTATTGTTCTTTAATGTCAAATTTTATGTGTATAAGATTCCGATTTTTTTTCGATTCCAAAACACCAACTTTCTATGACAAATGGACAAAACCGTTAAAAGCTCCTCCATATAGAGAGTTGAGCAACTTCGGACCATCGAAGTTGCTCTATGTACACTTTTTATTGTTCTTCTATGTCCAATTTAACGAGTATAAGCTTTCGTTATTATTTCGATGTGAAAACACCACTTTCTATGATAAATGGACAAAACCGTTAAAAGATCCCAAATAGAGAGAGTTGAGCAACTTCGGACCATCAAAGTTGCTCAATGTACACTTTTTATTAATCTTCTATGTCCAATGTTACGAGTATAAACTTCGTAGATTATTTCGATGCCAAAACAACAACTTTTTGTTACAAATGGACAAGACCGTTAAAAGCTCCACCATAGAGAGAGTTGAGCAACTTCGGACCATCAAAGATGCTCGGTGTACACTTTTTATTGTTCTTCTATGTCCAATTTTACGATTATAAGTTTCCGAGATTATTTCGATGACAAAACACCAACTTTCTATGACAAATGGACAAAACCGTTAAAAGTTCTTCCATAGAGAGAGTTGAGCAACTTTGGACCATCAAATTTGCTCGGTGTACACTTTTTATTGTTCTTTTATGTCAAATTTTACAAGTATAAGATTCCGATATTTTTTCAACTCCAAAACACCAACTTTCTATGACAAATGGACAAAACCGTTAAAAGCTCCTCCATAGAGAGAGTTAAGCAACTTTGGACCATCAAAGTTGCTCGGTGTACACTTTTTATTGTTTTTCTATGTATAATGTTACGAGTATAAGCTTCGTAGATTATTTCGATGCCAAAACAACAACTTTCTATTACAAATGGACAAAACCGTTAAAAGCTCCTCCATAGAGAGAGTTGAGCAACTTTGCACCATCAAAGTTGCTCGGTGTACACTTTTTATTGTTCTTTTATGTCAAATTTCACGAGTATAAGATTCCGATATCTTTTCGATTCCAAAACAAAAACTTTCTATGACAAATAGACAAAACCGTTGAAAGCTCCTCCATATAGAGAGTTGAGCAACTTCGGACCATCGAAGTTGCTCGGTATACACTTTTTATTGTTTTTCTATGTATAATGTTACGAGTATACGTTTCGTAGATTATTTCGATGCCAAAACAACAACTTTCTATTACAAATGGACAAAACCGTTAAAAGCTCCTCCACAGAGAGAGTTGAGCAACTTTGGACCATCAAAGTTGCTCCGGTGTACACTTTTTATTGTTCTTTAATGTCAAATTTTACGTGTATAAGATTCCGATATTTTTTCGATTCCAAAACACCAACTTTCTATGACAAATGGACAAAACCGTTAAAAGCTCCTCCATATAGAGAGTTGAGCAACTTCGGACCATCAAAGTTGCTCGGTGTACACTTTTTATTGTTCTTCTATGTCCAATTTAACGAGTATAAGCTTTCGTTATTATTTCGATGCGAAAACACCACTTTCTATGATAAATGGACAAAACCGTTAAAAGATCCCAAATAGAGAGAGTTGAGCAACTTCGGACCATCAAAGTTGCTCGGTGTACACTTTTTAGTGTTCTTCTATGTCCAATTTTACGAGTATAAGCTTCGTAGATTATTTCGATGCCAAAACACCAACTTTCTATGACAAATGAACAAAACCGTTAAAAGATACTCCATATAGAGAGTTGAGCAACTTCGGACCATTAAAGTTGCTCGGTGTACACTTTTTATTGTTCTTCTATGTATAATGTTACGAGTATAAGCTTCGTAGATTATTTCGATGACAAAACAACAACTTTCTGTTACAAATGGACAAAACCGTTAAAAGCTCCACCATAGAGAGAGTTGAGCAACTTCGGACCATCAAAGATGCTCGGTGTACACTTTTTATTGTTCTTCTATGTCCAATTTTATGATTATAAGCCTCCGAGATTATTTCGATGACAAAACACCAACTTTCTATGACAAATGGACAAAACCGTTAAAAGCTCTTCCATAGAGAGAGTTGAGCAACTTTGGACCATCAAAGTTGCTCGGTGTACACTTTTTATTGTTCTTTTATGTCAAATTTTACGAGTATAAGATTCCGATATTTTTTCAATTCCAAAACACCAACTTTCTATGATAAATGGACAAAACCGTTAAAAGCTCCTCCATAGAGAGAGTTGAGCAACTTTGGACCATCAAAGTTGCTCGGTGTACACTTTTTATTGTTTTTCTATGTATAATGTTACGAGTATAAGCTTCGTAGATTATTTCGATGCCAAAACATAAACTTTCTATTACAAATGGACAAAACCGTTAAAAGCTCCTCCATAGAGAGAGTTGAGCAACTTTGCACCATCAAAGTTGCTCGGTGTACACTTTTTATTGTTCTTTTATGTCAAATTTTACGAGTATAAGATTCCGATATCTTTTCGATTCCAAAACACCAACTTTCTATGACAAATAGACAAAACCGTTGAAAGCTCCTCCATATAGAGAGTTGAGCAACTTTGGACCATCAAATTTGCTCGGTGTACACTTTTTATTGTTCTTTTATGTCAAATTTTACGAGTATAAGATTCCGATATTTTTTCAACTCCAAAACACCAACTATCTATGACAAATGGACAAAACCGTTAAAAGCTCCTCCATAGAGAGAGTTGAGCAACTTTGGACCATCAAAGTTGCTCGGTGTACACTTTTTATTGTTTTTCTATGTATAATGTTACGAGTATAAGCTTCGTAGATTATTTCGATGCCAAAACAACAACTTTCTATTACAAATGGACAAAACCGTTAAAAGCTCCTCCATAGAGAGAGTTGAGCAACTTTGCACCATCAAAGTTGCTCGGTGTACACTTTTTATTGTTCTTTTATGTCAAATTTCACGAGTATAAGATTCCGATATCTTTTCGATTCCAAAACACAAACTTTCTATGACAAATAGACAAAACCGTTGAAAGCTCCTCCATATAGAGAGTTGAGCAACTTCGGACCATCGAAGTTGCTCGGTATACACTTTTTATTGTTTTTCTATGTATAATGTTACGAGTATACGCTTCGTAGATTATTTCGATGCCAAAACAACAACTTTCTATTACAAATGGACAAAACCGTTAAAAGCTCCTCCATAGAGAGAGTTGAGCAACTTTGGACCATCAAAGTTTCTCGGTGTACACTTTTTATTGTTCTTTTATGTCAAATTTTACGAGTATAAGATTCCGATATTTTTTCGATTCCAAAACACCAACTTTCTATGACAAATGGACAAAACCGTTGAAAGCTCCTCCATATAGAGAGTTGAGCAACTTCGGACCATCGAAGTTGCTCGGTGTACACTTTTTTTTGTTTTTCTATGTATAATGTTACGAGTATAAGCTTCGTAGATTATTTCGATGCCAAAACAACAACTTTCTATTACAAATGGACAAAACCGTTAAAAGCTCCTCCATAGAGAGAGTTGAGCAACTTCGGACCATCAATGTTGCTCGGTGTACACCTTTTATTGTTCTTCTATGTCCAATTTTACAAGTATAAGCTTCCGACATTATTTCGATGCAAAACACCAACTTTCTATGACAAATGGACAAAACCATTAAAAGCTTCTCCATATAGAGTGTTGAGCAACTTCGGACCATCGAAGTTGCTCGGTATACACTTTTTATTGTTTTTCTATGTATAATGTTACGAGTATACGTTTCGTAGATTATTTCGATGCCAAAACAACAACTTTCTATTACAAATGGACAAAACCGTTAAAAGTCCTCCACAGAGAGAGTTGAGCAACTTTGGACCATCAAAGTTGCTCCGGTGTACACTTTTTATTGTTCTTTAATGTCAAATTTTACGTGTATAAGATTCCGATATTTTTTCGATTCCAAAACACCAACTTTCTATGACAAATGGACAAAACCGTTAAAAGCTCCTCCATATAGAGAGTTGAGCAACTTCGGACCATCAAAGTTGCTCGGTGTACACTTTTTATTGTTCTTCTATGTCCAATTTAACGAGTATAAGCTTTCGTTATTATTTCGATGCGAAAACACCACTTTCTATGATAAATGGACAAAACCGTTAAAAGATCCCAAATAGAGAGAGTTGAGCAACTTCGGACCATCAAAGTTGCTCGGTGTACACTTTTTAGTGTTCTTCTATGTCCAATTTTACGAGTATAAGCTTCGTAGATTATTTCGATGCCAAAACACCAACTTTCTATGACAAATGAACAAAACCGTTAAAAGATACTCCATATAGAGAGTTGAGCAACTTCGGACCATCAAAGTTGCTCGGTGTACACTTTTTATTGTTCTTCTATGTATAATGTTACGAGTATAAGCTTCGTAGATTATTTCGATGGCAAAACAACAACTTTCTGTTACAAATGGACAAAACCGTTAAAAGCTCCACCATAGAGAGAGTTGAGCAACTTCGGACCATCAAAGATGCTCGGTGTACACTTTTTATTGTTCTTCTATGTCCAATTTTATGATTATAAGCCTCCGAGATTATTTCGATGACAAAACACCAACTTTCTATGACAAATGGACAAAACCGTTAAAAGCTCTTCCATAGAGAGAGTTGAGCAACTTTGGACCATCAAAGTTGCTCGGTGTACACTTTTTATTGTTCTTTTATGTCAAATTTTACGAGTATAAGCTTTAGTTACTATTTCGATGCCAAAACACCACTTTCTATGATAAATGGACAAAACCGTTAAAAGATCCCAAATAGAGAGAGTTGAGCAACTTCGGACCATCAGTGTTGCTCGGTGTACACTTTTTATTGTTCTTCTATGTCCAATTTTACAAGTATAAGCTTCTGAGATTATTTCGATGCAAAACAGCAACTTTCTATGACAAAAGGACAAAACCATTAAAAGCTCCTCCATATAGAGAGTTGAGCAACTTCGGACCATCAAAGTTGCTCGGTGTACACTTTTTATTGTTGTTTTATGTCCAATGTTACGAGTATAAGCTTCGTAGATTATTTCGATGCCAAAACAACAAATTTCTATTACAAATGGACAAAACCGTTAAAAGTGCCTCCATAGAGAGAGTTGAGCAACTTTGGACCATCAAAGTTGCTCGGTGTCCACTTTTATTTTTCTTTTATGTCAAATTTTACGAGTATAAGATTCTGATATTTTTTCGATGCCAAAACAACAACTTTCTATGACAAATGGACAAAACCATTAAAAGCTCCTCCATATAGAGAGTTGAGCAACTTCGGACCATCAAAGTTACTCGGTGTACACTTTTTATTGTTCTTCTATGTCCAATGTTACGAGTGTAAGCTTCGTAGATTATTTCGATGCCAAAACAACAACTTTCAGTTACAAATGGACAAAACCGTTAAAAGCTCCTCCATAGAGAGAGTTGAGCAACTTCGGACCATCAAAGATGCTCGGTGTACACTTTTTATTAATCTTCTATGTCCAATGTTACGAGTATAAACTTCGTAGATTATTTCGATGCCAAAACACAAACTTTCTATGACAAATGGACAAAACTGTTAAAAGCTCCTCCATATAGAGAGTTGAGCAACTTCGGACCATCAAAGTTGCTCGGTGTACACTTTTTATTGTTCTTCAATGTCCAATATTACGAGTATAAGCTTTAGTTATTATTTCGATGCCAAAACACCACTTTCTATGATAAATGGACAAAACCGTTAAAAGATCCCAAATAGAGAGAGTTGAGCAACTTCGGACCATCAGTGTTGCTCGGTGTACACTTTTTATTGTTCTTCTATGTCCAATTTTACGAGTATAAGCTTCCGAGATTATTTCGATGCAAAACAGCAACTTTCTATGACAAATGGACAAAACCATTAAAAGCTCCTCCATATAGAGAGTTGAGCAACTTCGGACCATCAAAGTTGCTCGGTGTACACTTTTTATTGTTGTTTTATGTCCAATGTTACGAGTATAAGCTTTGTAGATTATTTCGATGCCAAAACAACAACTTTCTATTACAAATGGACAAAACCGTTAAAAGCGCCTCTATAGAGAGAGTTGAGCAACTTTGGACCATCAAAGTTGCTCGGTGTCCACTTTTATTTTTCTTTTATGTCAAATTTTACGAGTATAAGATTCTGATTTTTTTTCGATGCCAAAACACCAACTTTCTAGGAAAAATGGACAAAACTGTTAAAAGCTCCTCCATATAGAGAGTTGAGCAACTTCGGACCATCAAAGTTGCTCGGTGTACACTTTTTATTGTTCTTCTATGTCCAATGTTACGAGTATAAGCTTTAGTTATTATTTCGATGCCAAAACACCACTTTCTATGATAAATGGACAAAACCGTTAAAAGATCCCAAATAGAGAGAGTTGAGCAACTTCGGACCATCAGTGTTGCTCGGTGTACACTTTTTATTGTTCTTCTATGTCCAATTTTACGAGTATAAGCTTCTGAGATTATTTCGATGCAAAACAGCAACTTTCTGTGACAAATAGACAAAACCATTAAAAGCTCCTCCATATAGAGAGTTGAGCAACTTCGGACCATCAAAGTTGCTCGGTGTACACTTTTTATTGTTCTTCTATGTCCAATGTTACGAGTATAAGCTTTAGTTATTATTTCGATGCCAAAACACCACTTTCTATGATAAATGGACAAAACCGTTAAAAGATCCCAAATAGAGAGAGTTGAGCAACTTCGGACCATCAGTGTTGCTCGGTGTACACTTTTTATTGTTCCTCTATGTCCAATTTTACGAGTATAAGCTTCCGAGATTATTTCGATGCAAAACAGCAACTTTCTATGACAAATGGACAAAACCATTAAAAGCTCCTCCATATAGAGAGTTGAGCAACTTCGGACCATCAAAGTTGCTCGGTGTACACTTTTTATTGTTGTTTTATGTCCAATGTTACGAGTATAAGCTTCGTAGATTATTTCGATGCCAAAACAACAACTTTCTATTACAAATGGACAAAACCGTTAAAAGCGCCTCCATAGAGAGAGTTGAGCAACTTTGGACCATCAAAGTTGCTCGGTGTCTACTTTTATTTTTCTTTTATGTCAAATTTTACGAGTATAAGATTCTGATACTTTTTCGATGCCAAAACACCAACTTTCTATGACAAATGGACAAAACTGTTAAAAGCTCCTCCATATAGAGAGTTGAGCAACTTCGGACCATCAAAGTTGCTCGGTGTACACTTTTTATTGTTGTTTTATGTCCAATGTTACGAGTATAAGCTTTGTAGATTATTTCGATGCCAAAACAATAACTTTCTATTACAAATGGACAAAACCGTTAAAAGCGCCTCTATAGAGAGAGTTGAGCAACTTTGGACCATCAAAGTTGCTCGGTGTCCACTTTTATTTTTCTTTTATGTCAAATTTTACGAGTATAAGATTCTGATTTTTTTTCGATGCCAAAACACCAACTTTCTAGGAAAAATGGACAAAACTGTTAAAAGCTCCTCCATATAGAGAGTTGAGCAACTTCGGACCATCAAAGTTGCTCGGTGTACACTTTTTATTGTTCTTCTATGTCCAATGTTACGAGTATAAGCTTTAGTTATTATTTCGATGCCAAAACACCACTTTCTATGATAAATGGACAAAACCGTTAAAAGATCCCAAATAGAGAGAGTTGAGCAACTTCGGACCATCAGCGTTGCTCGGTGTACACTTTTTATTGTTCTTCTATGTCCAATTTTACGAGTATAAGCTTCTGAGATTATTTCGATGCAAAACAGCAACTTTCTATGACAAATGGACAAAACCATTAAAAGCTCCTCCATATAGAGAGTTGAGCAACTTCGGACCATCAAAGTTGCTCGGTGTACACTTTTTATTGTTCTTCTATGTCCAATGTTACGAGTATAAGCTTTAGTTATTATTTCGATGCCAAAACACCACTTTCTATGATAAATGGACAAAACCGTTAAAAGATCCCAAATAGAGAGAGTTGAGCAACTTCGGACCATCAGTGTTGCTCGGTGTACACTTTTTATTGTTCCTCTATGTCCAATTTTACGAGTATAAGCTTCCGAGATTATTTCGATGCAAAACAGCAACTTTCTATGACAAATGGACAAAACCATTAAAAGCTCCTCCATATAGAGAGTTGAGCAACTTCGGACCATCAAAGTTGCTCGGTGTACACTTTTTATTGTTGTTTTATGTCCAATGTTACGAGTATAAGCTTCGTAGATTATTTCGATGCCAAAACAACAACTTTCTATTACAAATGGACAAAACCGTTAAAAGCGCCTCCATAGAGAGAGTTGAGCAACTTTGGACCATCAAAGTTGCTCGGTGTCTACTTTTATTTTTCTTTTATGTCAAATTTTACGAGTATAAGATTCTGATACTTTTTCGATGCCAAAACACCAACTTTCTATGACAAATGGACAAAACTGTTAAAAGCTCCTCCATATAGAGAGTTGAGCAACTTCGGACCATCAAAGTTGCTCGGTGTACACTTTTTATTGTTGTTTTATGTCCAATGTTACGAGTATAAGCTTTGTAGATTATTTCGATGCCAAAACAATAACTTTCTATTACAAATGGACAAAACCGTTAAAAGCGCCTCTATAGAGAGAGTTGAGCAACTTTGGACCATCAAAGTTGCTCGGTGTCCACTTTTATTTTTCTTTTATGTCAAATTTTACGAGTATAAGATTCTGATTTTTTTTCGATGCCAAAACACCAACTTTCTAGGAAAAATGGACAAAACTGTTAAAAGCTCCTCCATATAGAGAGTTGAGCAACTTCGGACCATCAAAGTTGCTCGGTGTACACTTTTTATTGTTCTTCTATGTCCAATGTTACGAGTATAAGCTTTAGTTATTATTTCGATGCCAAAACACCACTTTCTATGATAAATGGACAAAACTGTTAAAAGATCCCAAATAGAGAGAGTTGAGCAACTTCGGACCATCAGCGTTGCTCGGTGTACACTTTTTATTGTTCTTCTATGTCCAATTTTACGAGTATAAGCTTCTGAGATTATTTCGATGCAAAACAGCAACTTTCTATGACAAATGGACAAAACCATTAAAAGCTCCTCCATATAGAGAGTTGAGCAACTTCGGACCATCAAAGTTGCTCGGTGTACACTTTTTATTGTTCTTCTATGTCCAATGTTACGAGTATAAGCTTTAGTTATTATTTCGATGCCAAAACACCACTTTCTATGATAAATGGACAAAACCGTTAAAAGATCCCAAATAGAGAGAGTTGAGCAACTTCGGACCATCAGTGTTGCTCGGTGTACACTTTTTATTGTTCCTCTATGTCCAATTTTACGAGTATAAGCTTCCGAGATTATTTCGATGCAAAACAGCAACTTTCTATGACAAATGGACAAAACCATTAAAAGCTCCTCCATATAGAGAGTTGAGCAACTTCGGACCATCAAAGTTGCTCGGTGTACACTTTTTATTGTTGTTTTATGTCCAATGTTACGAGTATAAGCTTCGTAGATTATTTCGATGCCAAAACAACAACTTTCTATTACAAATGGACAAAACCGTTAAAAGCGCCTCCATAGAGAGAGTTGAGCAACTTTGGACCATCAAAGTTGCTCGGTGTCTACTTTTATTTTTCTTTTATGTCAAATTTTACGAGTATAAGATTCTGATACTTTTTCGATGCCAAAACACCAACTTTCTATGACAAATGGACAAAACTGTTAAAAGCTCCTCCATATAGAGAGTTGAGCAACTTCGGACCATCAAAGTTGCTCGGTGTACACTTTTTATTGTTGTTTTATGTCCAATGTTACGAGTATAAGCTTTGTAGATTATTTCGATGCCAAAACAATAACTTTCTATTACAAATGGACAAAACCGTTAAAAGCGCCTCTATAGAGAGAGTTGAGCAACTTTGGACCATCAAAGTTGCTCGGTGTCCACTTTTATTTTTCTTTTATGTCAAATTTTACGAGTATAAGATTCTGATTTTTTTTCGATGCCAAAACACCAACTTTCTAGGAAAAATGGACAAAACTGTTAAAAGCTCCTCCATATAGAGAGTTGAGCAACTTCGGACCATCAAAGTTGCTCGGTGTACACTTTTTATTGTTCTTCTATGTCCAATGTTACGAGTATAAGCTTTAGTTATTATTTCGATGCCAAAACACCACTTTCTATGATAAATGGACAAAACCGTTAAAAGATCCCAAATAGAGAGAGTTGAGCAACTTCGGACCATCAGCGTTGCTCGGTGTACACTTTTTATTGTTCTTCTATGTCCAATTTTACGAGTATAAGCTTCTGAGATTATTTCGATGCAAAACAGCAACTTTCTATGACAAATGGACAAAACCATTAAAAGCTCCTCCATATAGAGAGTTGAGCAACTTCGGACCATCAAAGTTGCTCGGTGTACACTTTTTATTGTTCTTCTATGTCCAATGTTACGAGTATAAGCTTTAGTTATTATTTCGATGCCAAAACACCACTTTCTATGATAAATGGACAAAACTGTTAAAAGATCCCAAATAGAGAGAGTTGAGCAACTTCGGACCATCAGTGTTGCTCGGTGTACACTTTTTATTGTTCCTCTATGTCCAATTTTACGAGTATAAGCTTCCGAGATTATTTTGATGCAAAACAGCAACTTTCTATGACAAATGGACAAAACCATTAAAAGCTCCTCCATATAGAGAGTTGAGCAACTTCGGACCATCAAAGTTGCTCGGTGTACACTTTTTATTGTTGTTTTATGTCCAATGTTACGAGTATAAGCTTCGTAGATTATTTCGATGCCAAAACAACAACTTTCTATTACAAATGGACAAAACCGTTAAAAGCGCCTCTATAGAGAGAGTTGAGCAACTTTGGACCATCAATGTTGCTCGGTGTCCACTTTTATTTTTCTTTTATGTCAAATTTTACGAGTATAAGATTCTGATTTTTTTTCGATGCCAAAACACCAACTTTCTAGGAAAAATGGACAAAACTGTTAAAAGCTCCTCCATATAGAGAGTTGAGCAACTTCGGACCATCAAAGTTGCTCGGTGTACACTTTTTATTGTTCTTCTATGTCCAATGTTACGAGTATAAGCTTTAGTTATTATTTCGATGCCAAAACACCACTTTCTATGATAAATGGACAAAACCGTTAAAAGATCCCAAATAGAGAGAGTTGAGGAACTTCGGACCATCAGCGTTGCTCGGTGTACACTTTTTATTGTTCTTCTATGTCCAATTTTACGAGTATAAGCTTCTGAGATTATTTCGATGCAAAACAGCAACTTTCTATGACAAATGGACAAAACCATTAAAAGCTCCTCCATATAGAGAGTTGAGCAACTTCGGACCATCAAAGTTGCTCGGTGTACACTTTTTATTGTTCTTCTATGTCCAATGTTACGAGTATAAGCTTTAGTTATTATTTCGATGCCAAAACACCACTTTCTATGATAAATGGACAAAACCGTTAAAAGATCCCAAATAGAGAGAGTTGAGCAACTTCGGACCATCAGTGTTGCTCGGTGTACACTTTTTATTGTTCCTCTATGTCCAATTTTACGAGTATAAGCTTCCGAGATTATTTTGATGCAAAACAGCAACTTTCTATGACAAATGGACAAAACCATTAAAAGCTCCTCCATATAGAGAGTTGAGCAACTTCGGACCATCAAAGTTGCTCGGTGTACACTTTTTATTGTTGTTTTATGTCCAATGTTACGAGTATAAGCTCCGTAGATTATTTCGATGCCAAAACAACAACTTTCTATTACAAATGGACAAAACCGTTAAAAGCGCCTCCATAGAGAGAGTTGAGCAACTTTGGACCATCAAAGTTGCTCGGTGTCTACTTTTATTTTTCTTTTATGTCAAATTTTACGGGTATAAGATTCTGATACTTTTTCGATGCCAAAACACCAACTTTCTATGACAAATGGACAAAACTGTTAAAAGCTCCTCCATATAGAGAGTTGAGCAACTTCGGACCATCAAAGTTGCTCGGTGTACACTTTTTATTGTTCTTCTATGTCCAATGTTACGAGTATAAGCTTTAGTTATTATTTCGATGCCAAAACACCACTTTCTATGATAAATTGACAAAACCGTTAAAAGATCCCAAATAGAGAGAGTTGAGGAACTTCGGACCATCAGTGTTGCTCGGTGTACACTTTTTATTGTTCTTCTATGTCCAATTTTACGAGTATAAGCTTCCGAGATTATTTCGATGCAAAACAGCAACTTTCTATGACAAATGGACAAAACCATTTAAAGCTCCTCCATATAGAGAATTGAGCAACTTCGGACCATCAAAGTTGCTCGGTGTACACTTTTTATTGTTGTTCTATGTCCAATGTTACGAGTATAAGCTTCGTAGATTATTTCGATGCCAAAACAACAACTTTCTATTACAAATGGTCAAAACCGTTAAAAGCTCCTCCACAGAGAGAGTTGAGCAACTTTGGACCATCAGTGTTGCTCGGTGTCTACTTTTATTTTTCTTTTATGTCAAATTTTACGTGTATAAGATTCCGATATTTTTTCGATTCCAAAACACCAACTTTCTATGACAAATGGACAAAACCGTTAAAAGCTCCTCCATATAGAGAGTTGAGCAACTTCGGACCATCAAAGTTGCTCGGTATACACTTTTTATTGTTCTTCTATGTCCAATTTAACGAGTATAAGCTTTCGTTATTATTTCGATGCGAAAACACCACTTTCTATGATAAATGGACAAAACCGTTAAAAGATCCCAAATAGAGAGAGTTGAGCAACTTCGGACCATCAAAGTTGCTCGGTGTACACATTTTAGGGTTCTTCTATGTCCAATTTTACGAGTATAAGCTTCGTAGATTATTTCGATGCCAAAACACCAACTTTCTATGACAAATGAACAAAACCGTTAAAAGATACTCCATATAGAGAGTTGAGCAACTTCGGACCATCAAAGTTGCTCGGTGTACACTTTTTATTGTTCTTCTATGTATAATGTTACGAGTATAAGCTTCGTAGATTATTTCGATGCCAAAACAACAACTTTCAGTTACAAATGGACAAAACCGTTAAAAGCTCCTCCATAGAGAGAGTTGAGCAACTTTGGACCATCAAAGTTGCTCGGTGTACACTTTTTATTGTTCTTTTATGTCAAATTTTACGAGTATAAGATTCCGATATTTTTTCAATTCCAAAACACCAACTTTCTATGACAAATGGACAAAACTGTTAAAAGCTCCTCCATATAGAGAGTTGAGCAACTTCGGACCATCAAAGTTGCTCGGTGTACACTTTTTATTGTTCTTCTATGTCCAATGTTACGAGTATAAGCTTTAGTTACTATTTCGATGCCAAAACACCACTTTCTATGATAAATGGACAAAACCGTTAAAAGATCCCAAATAGAGAGAGTTGAGCAACTTCGGACCATCAGTGTTGCTCGGTGTACACTTTTTATTGTTCCTCTATGTCCAATTTTACGAGTATAAGCTTCCGAGATTATTTTGATGCAAAACAGCAACTTTCTATGACAAATGGACAAAACCATTAAAAGCTCCTCCATATAGAGAGTTGAGCAACTTCGGACCATCAAAGTTGCTCGGTGTACACTTTTTATTGTTGTTTTATGTCCAATGTTACGAGTATAAGCTCCGTAGATTATTTCGATGCCAAAACAACAACTTTCTATTACAAATGGACAAAACCGTTAAAAGCGCCTCCATAGAGAGAGTTGAGCAACTTTGGACCATCAAAGTTGCTCGGTGTCTACTTTTATTTTTCTTTTATGTCAAATTTTACGGGTATAAGATTCTGATACTTTTTCGATGCCAAAACACCAACTTTCTATGACAAATGGACAAAACTGTTAAAAGCTCCTCCATATAGAGAGTTGAGCAACTTCGGACCATCAAAGTTGCTCGGTGTACACTTTTTATTGTTCTTCTATGTCCAATGTTACGAGTATAAGCTTTAGTTATTATTTCGATGCCAAAACACCACTTTCTATGATAAATGGACAAAACCGTTAAAAGATCCCAAATAGAGAGAGTTGAGGAACTTCGGACCATCAGTGTTGCTCGGTGTACACTTTTTATTGTTCTTCTATGTCCAATTTTACGAGTATAAGCTTCCGAGATTATTTCGATGCAAAACAGCAACTTTCTATGACAAATGGACAAAACCATTTAAAGCTCCTCCATATAGAGAATTGAGCAACTTCGGACCATCAAAGTTGCTCGGTGTACACTTTTTATTGTTGTTCTATGTCCAATGTTACGAGTATAAGCTTCGTAGATTATTTCGATGCCAAAACAACAACTTTCTATTACAAATGGTCAAAACCGTTAAAAGCTCCTCCACAGAGAGAGTTGAGCAACTTTGGACCATCAAAGTTGCTCCGGTGTACACTTTTTATTGTTCTTTAATGTCAAATTTTACGTGTATAAGATTCCGATATTTTTTCGATTCCAAAACACCAACTTTCTATGACAAATGGACAAAACCGTTAAAAGCTCCTCCATATAGAGAGTTGAGCAACTTCGGACCATCAAAGTTGCTCGGTATACACTTTTTATTGTTCTTCTATGTCCAATTTAACGAGTATAAGCTTTCGTTATTATTTCGATGCGAAAACACCACTTTCTATGATAAATGGACAAAACCGTTAAAAGATCCCAAATAGAGAGAGTTGAGCAACTTCGGACCATCAAAGTTGCTCGGTGTACACATTTTAGGGTTCTTCTATGTCCAATTTTACGAGTATAAGCTTCGTAGATTATTTCGATGCCAAAACACCAACTTTCTATGACAAATGAACAAAACCGTTAAAAGATACTCCATATAGAGAGTTGAGCAACTTCGGACCATCAAAGTTGCTCGGTGTACACTTTTTATTGTTCTTCTATGTATAATGTTACGAGTATAAGCTTCGTAGATTATTTCGATGCCAAAACAACAACTTTCAGTTACAAATGGACAAAACCGTTAAAAGCTCCTCCATAGAGAGAGTTGAGCAACTTTGGACCATCAAAGTTGCTCGGTGTACACTTTTTATTGTTCTTTTATGTCAAATTTTACGAGTATAAGATTCCGATATTTTTTCAATTCCAAAACACCAACTTTCTATGACAAATGGACAAAACTGTTAAAAGCTCCTCCATATAGAGAGTTGAGCAACTTCGGACCATCAAAGTTGCTCGGTGTACACTTTTTATTGTTCTTCTATGTCCAATGTTACGAGTATAAGCTTTAGTTACTATTTCGATGCCAAAACACCACTTTCTATGATAAATGGACAAAACCGTTAAAAGATCCCAAATAGAGAGAGTTGAGCAACTTCGGACCATCAGTGTTGCTCGGTGTACACTTTTAATTGTTCTTCTATGTCCAATTTTACAAGTATAAGCTTCCGAGATTATTTCGATGCAAAACAGCAACTTTCTATGACAAAAGGACAAAACCATTAAAAGCTCCTCCATATAGAGAGTTGAGCAACTTCGGACCATCAAAGTTGCGCGGTGTACACTTTTTATTGTTGTTTTATGTCCAATGTTACGAGTATAAGCTTCGTAGATTATTTCGATGCCAAAACAACAACTTTCTATTACAAATGGACAAAACCGTTAAAAGTGCCTCCATAGAGAGAGTTGAGCAACTTTGGACCATCAAAGTTGCTCGGTGTCCACTTTTATTTTTCTTTTATGTCAAATTTTACGAGTATAAGATTCTGATATTTTTTCGATGCCAAAACAACAACTTTCTATGACAAATGGACAAAACCATTAAAAGCTCCTCCATATAGAGAGTTGAGCAACTTCGGACCATCAAAGTTACTCGGTGTACACTTTTTATTGTTCTTCTATGTCCAATGTTACGAGTGTAAGCTTCGTAGATTATTTCGATGCCAAAACAACAACTTTCAGTTACAAATGGACAAAACCGTTAAAAGCTCCTCCATAGAGAGAGTTGAGCAACTTCGGACCATCAATGTTGCTCGGTGTACACCTATTATTGTTCTTCTATGTCCAATTTTACAAGTATAAGCTTCCGAGATTATTTCGATGCAAAACACCAACTTTCTATGACAAATGGACAAAACTGTTAAAAGCTCCTCCATATAGAGAGTTGAGCAACTTCGGACCATCGAAGTTGCTCGGTGTACACTTTTTATTGTTCTTCTATGTCCAATATTACGAGTATAACCTTTGTAGATTATTTCGATGCCAAAACAACAACTTTCTATTACAAATGGACAAAACCGTTAAAAGCTCCTCCACAGAGAGAGTTGAGCAACTTTGGACCATCAAAGTTGCTCCGGTGTACACTTTTTATTGTTCTTTAATGTCAAGTTTTACGTGTATAAGATTCCGATATTTTTTCGATTCCAAAACACCAACTTTCTATGACAAATGGACAAAACCGTTAAAAGCTCCTCCATATAGAGAGTTGAGCAACTTCGGACCGTCAAAGTTGCTCGTTGTACACTTTTTATTGTTCTTCTATGTCCAATTTAACGAGTATAAGCTTTCGTTATTATTTCGATGCGAAAACACCACTTTCTATGATAAATGGACAAAACCGTTAAAAGATCCCAAATAGAGAGAGTTGAGCAACTTCAGACCATCAAAGTTTCTCGGTGTACACTTTTTAGTGTTCTTCTAAGTCCAATTTTACGAGTATAAGCTTCATAGATTATTTCGATGCTAAAACACCAACTTTCTTTGACAAATGAACAAAACCGTTAAAAGATACTCCATATAGAGAGTTGAGCAACTTCGGACCACCAAAGTTGCTCGGTGTACACTTTTTATTGTTCTTCTATGTATAATGTTACGAGTATAAGCTTCGTAGATTATTTCGATGCCAAAACAACAACTTTCTGTTACAAATGGACAAAACCGTTAAAAGCTCCACAATAGAGAGAGTTGGGCAACTTCGGACCATCAAAGATGCTCGGTGTACACTTTTTATTAATCTTCTATGTCCAATGTTACGAGTATAAACTTCGTAGATTATTTCGATGCCAAAACACCAACTTTCTATGACAAATGGACAAAACTGTTAAAAGCTCCTCCATATAGAGAGTTGAGCAACTTCGGACCATCAAAGTTGCTCGGTGTACACTTTTTATTGTTCTTCTATGTCCAATATTACGAGTATAAGCTATAGTTATTATTTCGATGCCAAAACACCACTTTCTATGATAAATGGACAAAACCGTTAAAAGATCCCAAATAGAGAGAGTTGAGCAACTTCGGACCATCAGTGTTGCTCGGTGTACACTTTTTATTGTTCTTCTATGTCAAATTTTACGAGTATAAGCTTCCGAGATTATTTCGATGCCAAAACAGCAACTTTCTATGACAAATGGACAAAACTGTTAAAAGCTCCTCCATATAGAGAGTTGAGCAACTTCGGACCATCAAAGTTGCTCTGTGTACACTTTTTATTGTTCTTCTATGTCCAATGTTACGAGTATAAGCTTTAGTTATTATTTCGATGCCAAAACACCACTTTCTATTACAAATGGACAAAACCGTTAAAAGATCGCAAATAGAGAGAGTTGAGCAACTTCGGACCATCAGTGTTGCTCGGTGTCCACTTTTATTTTTCTTTTATGTCAAATTTTACGAGTATAAGATTCTGATATTTTTTCGATGCCAAAACACCAACTTTCTAGGAAAAATGGACAAAACTGTTAAAAGCTCCTCCCTATAGAGAGTTGAGCAACTTCGGACCATCAAAGTTGCTCGGTGTACACTTTTTATTGTTCTTCTATGTCCAATGTTACGAGTATAAGCTTTAGTTATTATTTCGATGCCAAAACACCACTTTCTATGATAAATGGACAAAACCGTTAAAAGATCCCAAATAGAGAGAGTTGAGCAACTTCGGACCATCAGTGTTGCTCGGTATACACTTTTTATTGTTCTTCTATGTCCAATTTTACGAGTATAAGCTTCTGAGATTATTTCGATGCAAAACAGCAACTTTCTATGACAAATGGACAAAACCATTAAAAGCTCCTCCATATAGAGAGTTGAGCAACTTCGGACCATCAAAGTTGCTCGGTGTACACTTTTTATTGTTCTTCTATGTCCAATGTTACGAGTATAAGCTTTAGTTATTATTTCGATGCCAAAACACCACTTTCTATGATAAATAGACAAAACCGTTAAAAGATCCGAAATAGAGAGAGTTGAGCAACTTCGGACCATCAGTGTTGCTCGGTGTACACTTTTTATTGTTCCTCTATGTCCAATTTTACGAGTATAAGCTTCCGAGATTATTTAGATGTAAAACAGCAACTTTCTATGACAAATGGACAAAACCATTAAAAGCTCCTCCATATAGAGAGTTGAGCAACTTCGGACCATCAAAGTTGCTCGGTGTACACTTTTTATTGTTCTTCTATGTCCAATGTTACGAGTATAAGCTTTAGTTATTATTTCGATGCCAAAACACCACTTTCTATGATAAATGGACAAAACCGTTTAAAGATCC
Source organism: Euonymus europaeus (assembly GCA_963580455.1). Taxonomy (NCBI): domain Eukaryota; kingdom Viridiplantae; phylum Streptophyta; class Magnoliopsida; order Celastrales; family Celastraceae; genus Euonymus; species Euonymus europaeus. The sequence goes on from OY756965.1 coordinate 8,855,843, forward strand.
CAAATAGAGAGAGTTGAGCAACTTCGGACCATCAGTGTTGCTCGGTGTAAACTTTTTATTGTTCTTCTATGTCCAATTTTACGAGTATAAGCTTCCGAGATTATTTCGATGCAAAACAGCAACTTTCTATGACAAATGGACAAAACCATTAAAAGCTCCTCCATATAGAGAGTTGAGCAACTTCGGACCATCAAAGTTGCTCGGTGTACACTTTTTATTGTTGTTTTATGTCCAATGTTACGAGAATAAGCTTCGTAGATTATTTCGATGCCAAAACAACAACTTTCTATTACAAATGGACAAAACCGTTAAAAGCGCCTCCATAGAGAGAGTTGAGCAACTTTGGACCATCAAAGTTGCTCGGTGTCTACTTTTATTTTTCTTTTATGTCAAATTTTACGAGTATAAGATTCTGATACTTTTTCGATGCCAAAACACCAACTTTCTATGACAAATGGACAAAACTGTTAAAAGATCCTCCATATAGAGAGTTGAGCAACTTCGGACCATCAAAGTTGCTCGGTGTACACTTTTTATTGTTCTTCTATGTCCAATTTTACGAGTATAAGCTTTAATTATTATTTCGATGCCAAAACACCACTTTCTATGATAAATGGACAAAACCGTTAAAAGATCCCAAATAGAGAGAGTTGAGCAACTTCGGACCATCAGTGTTGCTCGGTGTACACTTTTTATTCTTCTTCTATGTCCAATTTTACGAGTATAAGCTTCCGAGATTATTTCGATGCAAAACAGCAACTTTCTATGACAAATGGACAAAACCATTTAAAGCTCCTCCATATAGAGAGTTGAGCTACTTCGGACCATCAAAGTTGCTCGGTGTACACTTTTTATTATTGTTCTATGTCCAATGCTACGAGTATAAGCTTCGTAGATTATTTCGATGCCAAAACAGCAACTTTCTATGACAAAAGGACAAAACCATTAAAAGCTCCTCCATATAGAGAGTTGAGCAACTTCGGACCATCAAAGTTGCTCGGTGTACACTTTTTATTGTTGTTTTATGTCCAATGTTACGAGTATAAGCTTCGTAGATTATTTCGATGCCAAAACAACAACTTTCTATTAGAAATGGACAAAACCGTTAAAAGTGCCTCCATAGAGAGAGTTGAGCAACTTTGGACCATCAAAGTTGCTCGGTGTCCACTTTTATTTTTCTTTTATATCAAATTTTATGAGTATAAGATTCTGATATTTTTTCGGTGCCAAAACACCAACTTTCTATGACAAATGGACAAAACCATTAAAAGCTCCTCCATATAGAGAGTTGAGCAACTTCGGACCATCAAAGTTACTCGGTGTACACTTTTTATTGTTCTTCTATGTCCAATGTTACGAGTGTAAGCTTCGTAGATTTTTTTCGATGCCAAAACAACAACTTTCAGTTACAAATGGACAAAACCTTTAAAAGCTCCTCCATAGAGAGAGTTGAGCAACTTCGGACCATCAATGTTGCTCGGTGTACACCTTTTATTGTTCTTCTATCTCCAATTTTACAAGTATAAGCTTCCGAGATTATTTCGATGCAAAACACCAACTTCCTATGACAAATGGACAAAACCATTAAAAGCTCCTCCATATAAAGAGTTGAGCAACTTCAGACCATCAAAGTAGCTCGGTGTACACTTTTTATTGTTGTTCTATGTCCAATGTTACGAGTATAAGCTTCGTACATTATTTCGATGCCAAAACAACAACTTTCTATTACAAATGGACAAAACCGTTAAAAGCTCCTCCACAGAGAGAGTTGCGCAACTTTGGACCATCAAAGTTGCTCCGGTGTACACTTTTTATTGTTATTTAATGTCAAATTTTACGTGTATAAGATTCCGGTATTTTTTCGATTCCAAAACACCAACTTTCTATGACAAATGGACAAAACCGTTAAAAGCTCCTCCATATAGAGAGTTGAGCAACTTCGGACCATCAAAGTTGCTCGGTGTACACTTTTTATTGTTCTTCTATGTCCAATTTAACGAGTATAAGCTTTCGTTATTATTTCGATGCGAAAACACCACTTTCTATGATAAATGGACAAAACCGTTAAAAGATCCCAAATAGAGAGAGTTGAGCAACTTCGGACCATCAAAGTTTCTCGGTGTACACTTTTTAGTGTTCTTCTATGTCCAATTTTACGAGTATAAGCTTCGTAGATTATTTCGATGCCAAAACACCAACTTTCTATGACAAATGAACAAAACCGTTAAAAGATACTCCATATAGAGAGTTGAGCAACTTCGGACCATCAAAGTTGCTCGGTGTACACTTTTTATTATTCTTCTATGTATAATGTTACGAGTATAAGCTTCGTAGATTATTTCGATGCCAAAACAACAACTTTCTGTTACAAATGGACAAAACCGTTAAAAGCTCCACCATAGAGAGAGTTGAGCAATTTCGGACCATCAAAGATGCTCGGTGTACACTTTTTATTAATCTTCTATGTCCAATGTTACGAGTATAAACTTCGTAGATTATTTCGATGCCAAAACACCAACTTTCTATGACAAATGGACAAAACCATTAAAAGCTCCTCCATATAGAGAGTTGAGCAACTTCGGACCATCAAAGTTGCTCGGTGTACACTTTTTATTGTTCTTCTATGTCCAATATTACGAGCATAAGCTTTAGTTATTATTTCGATGCCAAAACACCACTTTCTATGATAAATGGACAAAACCGTTAAAAGATCCCAAATAGAGAGAGTTGAGCAACTTCGGACCATCAGTGTTGCTCGGTGTACACTTTTTATTGTTCTTCTATGTCCAATTTTACGAGTATAAGCTTCCGAGATTATTTCGAAGCAAAACAGCAACTTTCTATGACAAATGGACAAAACCATTAAAATCTCCTCCATATAGAGAGTTGAGCAACTTCGTACCATCAAAGTTGCTCGGTGTACACTTTTTATTGTTGTTTTATGTCCAATGTTACGAGTATAAGCTTCGTAGATTATTTCGATGCCAAAACAACAACTTTCTATTACAAATGGACAAAACCGTTAAAAGCGGCTCCATAGAGAGACTTGAGCAACTTTGGACCATCAAAGTTGATCGGTGTCCACTTTTATTTTTCTTTTATGTCAAATTTTACGAGTATAAGATTCTGATATTTTTTCGATGCCAAAACACCAACTTTCTATGAAAAATGGACAAAACTGTTGAAAGCTCCTCCATATAGAGAGTTGAGCAACTTCGGACCATCAAAGTTGCTCGGTGTACACTTTTTATTGTTCTTCTATGTCCAATGTTACGAGTATAAGCTTTAGTTATTATTTCGATGCCAAAACACCACTTTCTATGATAAATGGACAAAACCGTTAAAAGATCCCAAAAAGAGAGAGTTGAGCAACTTCGGACCATCAGTGTTGCTCGGTGTACACTTTTTATTGTTCTTCTATGTCCAATTTTACGAGTATAAGCTTCTGAGATTATTTCGATGCAAAACAGCAACTTTCTATGACAAATGGACAAAACCATTAAAAGCTCCTCCATATAGAGAGTTGAGCAACTTCGGACCATCAAAGTTGCTCGGTGTACACTTTTTATTGTTCTTCTATGTCCAATGTTACGAGTATAAGCTTTAGTTATTATTTCGATGCCAAAACACCACTTTCTATGATAAATGGACAAAACTGTTAAAAGATCCCAAATAGAGAGAGTTGAGCAACTTCGGACCATCAGTGTTGCTCGGTGTACACTTTTTATTGTTCTTCTCTGTCCAATTTTACGAGTATAAGCTTCCGAGATTATTTCGATGCAAAACAGCAACTTTCTATGACAAATGGACAAAACCATTAAAAGCTCCTCCATATAGAGAGTTGAGCAACTTCGGACCATCAAAGTTGGTCGGTGTACACTTTTTATTGTTGTTTTATGTCCAATGTTACGAGTATAAGCTTCGTAGATTATTTCGATGCCAAAACAACAACTTTCTATTACAAATGGACAAAACCGTTAAAAGCGCCTCCATAGAGAGAGTTGAGCAACTTTGGACCATCAAAGTTGCTCGGTGTCTACTTTTATTTTTCTTTTATGTCAAATTTTACGAGTATAAGATTCTGATACTTTTTCGATGCCAATATACCAACTTTCTATGACAAATGGACAAAACTGTTAAAAGCTCCTCCATATAGAGAGTTGAGCAACTTCGGACCATCAAAGTTGCTCGGTGTACACTTTTTATTGTTCTTCTATGTCCAATGTTACGAGTATAAGCTTTTGTTATTATTTCGATGCCAAAACACCACTTTCTATGATAAATGGACAAAACCGTTAAAAGATCCCAAATAGAGAGAGTTCAGCAACTTCGGACCATCAGTGTTGCTCGGTGTACACTTTTTATTGTTCTTCTATGTCCAATTTTACGAGTATAAGCTTCCGAGATTATTTCGATGCAAAACAGCAACTTTCTATGACAAATGGACAAAACCATTTAAAGCTCCTCCATATAGAGAGTTGAGCAACTTCGGACCATCAAAGTTGCTCGGTGTACACTTTTTATTGTTGTTCTATGTCCAATGTTTCGAGTATAAGCTTCGTAGATTATTTCGATGCCAAAACAACAACTTTCTATTACAAATGGACAAAACCGTTAAAAGCTCCTCCACAAAGAGAGTTGAGCAACTTTGGACCATCAAAGTTGCTCCGGTGTACACTTTTTATTGTTCTTTAATGTCAAATTTTACGTGTATAAGATTCCGATATTTTTTCGATTCCAAAACACCAACTTTCTATGACAAATGGACAAAACCGTTAAAAGCTCCTCCATATAGAGAGTTGAGCAACTTCGGACAATCAAAGTTGCTCGGTGTACACTTTTTATTGTTCTTCTATGTCCAATTTAACGAGTATAAGCTTTTGTTATTATTTCGATGCGAAAACACCACTTTCTATTATAAATGGACAAAACCGTTAAAAGATCCCAAATAGAGAGAGTTGAGCAACTTCGGACCATCAAAGTTGCTCGGTGTACACATTTTAGTGTTCTTCTATGTCCAATTTTACGAGTATAAGCTTCGTAGATTATTTCGATGCCAAAACACCAACTTTCTATGACAAATGAACAAAACCGTTAAAAGATACTCCATATAGAGAGTTGAGCAACTTCGGACCATCAAAGTTGCTCGGTGTACACTTTTTATTGTTCTTCTATGTATAATGTTACGAGTATAAGCTTCGTAGATTATTTCGATGCCAAAACAACAACTTTCAGTTACAAATGGACAAAACCGTTAAAAGCTCCTCCATAGAGAGAGTTGAGCAACTTTGGACCATCAAAGTTGCTCGGTGTACACTTTTTATTGTTCTTTTATGTCAAATTTTACGAGTATAAGATTCCGATATTTTTTCAATTCCAAAACACCAACTTTCTATGACAAATGGACAAAACTGTTAAAAGCTCCTCCATATAGAGAGTTGAGCAACTTCGGACCATCAAAGTTGCTCGGTGTACACTTTTTATTGTTCTTCTATGTCCAATGTTACGAGTATAAGCTTTAGTTACTATTTCGATGCCAAAACAGCACTTTCTATGATAAATGGACAAAACCGTTAAAAGATCCCAAATAGAGAGAGTTGAGCAACTTCGGACCATCAGTGTTGCTCGGTGTACACTTTTTATTGTTCTTCTATGTCCAATTTTACAAGTATAAGCTTCCGAGATTATTTCGATGCAAAACAGCAACTTTCTATGACAAAAGGACAAAACCGTTAAAAGTGCCTCCATAGAGAGAGTTGAGCAACTTTGGACCATCAAAGTTGCTCGGTGTCCACTTTTATTTTTCTTTTATGTCAAATTTTACGAGTATAAGATTCTGATATTTTTTCGATGCCAAAACAACAACTTTCTATGACAAATGGACAAAACCATTAAAAGCTCCTCCATATAGAGAGTTGAGCAACTTCGGACCATCAAAGTTACTCTGTGTACACTTTTTATTGTTCTTCTATGTCCAATGTTACGAGTGTAAGCTTCGTAGATTATTTCGATGCCAAAACAACAACTTTCTATGATAAATGGACAAAACCGTTAAAAGATCCCAAATAGAGAGAGTTGAGGAACTTCGGACCATCAGTGTTGCTCGGTGTACACTTTTTATTGTTCTTCTATGTCCAATTTTACGAGTATAAGCTTCCGAGATTATTTCGATGCAAAACAGCAACTTTCTATGACAAAAGGACAAAACCATTCAAAGCTCCTCCATATAGAGAGTTGAGCAACTTCGGACCATCAAAGTTGCTCGGTGTACACTTTTTATTGTTGTTTTATGTCCAATGTTACGAGTATAAGCTTCGTAGATTATTTCGATGCCAAAACAACAACTTTCTATTAGAAATGGACAAAACCGTTAAAAGTGCCTCCATAGAGAGAGTTGAGCAACTTTGGACCATCAAAGTTGCTCGGTGTCCACTTTTATTTTTCTTTTATATCAAATTTTACGAGTATAAGATTCTGATATTTTTTCGATGCCAAAACACCAACTTTCTATGACAAATGGACAAAACCATTAAAAGCTCCTCCATATAGAGAGTTGAGCAACTTCGGACCATCAAAGTTACTCGGTGTACACTTTTTATTGTTCTTCTATGTCCAATGTTACGAGTGTAAGCTTCGTAGATTTTTTTCGATGCCAAAACAACAACTTTCAGTTACAAATGGACAAAACCGTTAAAAGCTCCTCCATAGAGAGAGTTGAGCAACTTCGGACCATCAATGTTGCTCGGTGTACACCTTTTATTGTTCTTCTATCTCCAATTTTACAAGTATAAGCTTCCGAGATTATTTCGATGCAAAACACCAACTTCCTATGACAAATGGACAAAACCATTAAAAGCTCCTCCATATAAAGAGTTGAGCAACTTCAGACCATCAAAGTAGCTCGGTGTACACTTTTTATTGTTGTTCTATGTCCAATGTTACGAGTATAAGCTTCGTAGATTATTTCGATGCCAAAACAACAACTTTCTATTACAAATGGACAAAACCGTTAAAAGCTCCTCCACAGAGAGAGTTGAGCAACTTTGGACCATCAAAGTTGCTCCGGTGTACACTTTTTATTGTTATTTAATGTCAAATTTTACGTGTATAAGATTCCGGTATTTTTTCGATTCCAAAACACCAACTTTCTATGACAAATGGACAAAACCGTTAAAAGCTCCTCCATATAGAGAGTTGAGCAACTTCGGACCATCAAATTTGCTCGGTGTACACTTTTTATTGTTCTTCTATGTCCAATTTAACGAGTATAAGCTTTCGTTATTATTTCGATGCGAAAACACCACTTTCTATGATAAATGGACAAAACCGTTAAAAGATCCCAAATAGAGAGAGTTGAGCAACTTCGGACCATCAAAGTTTCTCGGTGTACACTTTTTAGTGTTCTTCTATGTCCAATTTTACGAGTATAAGCTTCGTAGATTATTTCGATGCCAAAACACCAACTTTCTATGACAAATGAACAAAACCGTTAAAAGATACTCCATATAGAGAGTTGAGCAACTTCGGACCATCAAAGTTGCTCGGTGTACACTTTTTATTATTCTTCTATGTATAATGTTACGAGTATAAGCTTCGTAGATTATTTCGATGCCAAAACAACAACTTTCTGTTACAAATGGACAAAACCGTTAAAAGCTCCACCATAGAGAGAGTTGAGCAACTTCGGACCATCAAAGATGCTCGGTGTACACTTTTTATTAATCTTCTATGTCCAATGTTACGAGTATAAACTTCGTAGATTATTTCGATGCCAAAACACCAACTTTCTATGACAAATGGACAAAACCATTAAAAGCTCCTCCATATAGAGAGTTGAGCAACTTCGGACCATCAAAGTTGCTCGGTGTACACTTTTTATTGTTCTTCTATGTCCAATATTACGAGTATAAGCTTTAGTTATTATTTCGATGCCAAAACACCACTTTCTATGATAAATGGACAAAACCGTTAAAAGATCCCAAATAGAGAGAGTTGAGCAACTTCGGACCATCAGTGTTGCTCGGTGTACACTTTTTATTGTTCTTCTATGTCCAATTTTATGAGTATAAGCTTCCGAGATTATTTCGATGCAAAACAGCAACTTTCTATGACAAATGGACAAAACCATTAAAATCTCCTCCATATAGAGAGTTGAGCAACTTCGGACCATCAAAGTTGCTCGGTGTACACTTTTTATTGTTGTTTTATGTCCAATGTTACGAGTATAAGCTTCGTAGATTATTTCGATGCCAAAACAACAACTTTCTATTACAAATGGACAAAACCGTTAAAAGCGGCTCCATAGAGAGACTTGAGCAACTTTGGACCATCAAAGTTGATCGGTGTCCACTTTTACTTTTCTTTTATGTCAAATTTTACGAGTATAAGATTCTGATATTTTTTCGATGCCAAAACACCAACTTTCTATGAAAAATGGACAAAACTGTTGAAAGCTCCTCCATATAGAGAGTTGAGCAACTTCGGACCATCAAAGTTGCTCGGTGTACACTTTTTATTGTTCTTCTATTTTCAATGTTACGAGTATAAGCTTTAGTTATTATTTCGATGCCAAAACACCACTTTCTATGATAAATGGACAAAACCGTTAAAAGATCCCAAATAGAGAGAGTTGAGCAACTTCGGACCATCAGTGTTGCTCAGTGTACACTTTTTATTGTTCTTCTATGTCCAATTTTACGAGTATAAGCTTCTGAGATTATTTCGATGCAAAACAGCAACTTTCTATGACAAATGGACAAAACCATTAAAAGCTCCTCCATATAGAGAGTTGAGCAACTTCGGACCATCAAAGTTGCTCGGTGTACACTTTTTATTGTTCTTCTATGTCCAATGTTACGAGTATAAGCTTTAGTTATTATTTCGATGCCAAAACACCACTTTCTATGATAAATGGACAAAACCGTTAAAAGATCCCAAATAGAGAGAGTTGACCAACTTCGGACCATCAGTGTTGCTCGGTGTACACTTTTTATTGTTCTTCTATGTCCAATTTTACGAGTATAAGCTTCCGAGATTATTTCGATGCAAAACAGCAACTTTCTATGACAAATGGACAAAACCATTAAAAGCTCCTCCATATAGAGAGTTGAGCAACTTCGGACCATCAAAGTTGGTCGGTGTACACTTTTTATTGTTGTTTTATGTCCAATGTTACGAGTATAAGCTTCGTAGATTATTTCGATGCCAAAACAACAACTTTCTATTACAAATGGACAAAACCGTTAAAAGCGCCTCCATAGAGAGAGTTGAGCAACTTTGGACCATCAAAGTTGCTCGGTGTCTACTTTTATTTTTCTTTTATGTCAAATTTTACGAGTATAAGATTCTGATACTTTTTCGATGCCAATATACCAACTTTCTATGACAAATGGACAAAACTGTTAAAAGCTCCTCCATATAGAGAGTTGAGCAACTTCGGACCATCAAAGTTGCTCGGTGTACACTTTTTATTGTTCTTCTATGTCCAATGTTACGAGTATAAGCTTTAGTTATTATTTCGATGCCAAAACACCACTTTCTGTGATAAATGGACAAAACCGTTAAAAGATCCCAAATAGAGAGAGTTCAGCAACTTCGGACCATCAGTGTTGCTCGGTGTACACTTTTTATTGTTCTTCTATGTCCAATTTTACGAGTATAAGCTTCCGAGATTATTTCGATGCAAAACAGCAACTTTCTATGACAAATGGACAAAACCATTAAAAGCTCCTCCATATAGAGAGTTGAGCAACTTCGGACCATCAAAGTTGGTCGGTGTACACTTTTTATTGTTGTTTTATGTCCAATGTTACGAGTATAAGCTTCGTAGATTATTTCGATGCCAAAACAACAACTTTCTATTACAAATGGACAAAACCGTTAAAAGCGCCTCCATAGAGAGAGTTGAGCAACTTTGGACCATCAAAGTTGCTCGGTGTCTACTTTTATTTTTCTTTTATGTCAAATTTTACGAGTATAAGATTCTGATACTTTTTCGATGCCAATAAACCAACTTTCTATGACAAATGGACAAAACTGTTAAAAGCTCCTCCATATAGAGAGTTGAGCAACTTCGGACCATCAAAGTTGCTCGGTGTACACTTTTTATTGTTCTTCTATGTCCAATGTTACGAGTATAAGCTTTAGTTATTATTTCGATGCCAAAACACCACTTTCTGTGATAAATGGACAAAACCGTTAAAACATCCCAAATAGAGAGAGTTCAGTAACTTCGGACCATCAGTGTTGCTCGGTGTACACTTTTTATTGTTCTTCTATGTCCAATTTTACGAGTATAAGCTTCCGAGATTATTTCGATGCAAAACAGCAACTTTCTATGACAAATGGACAAAACCATTTAAAGCTCCTCCATATAGAGAGTTGAGCAACTTCAGACCATCAAAGTAGCTCGGTGTACACTTTTTATTGTTGTTCTATGTCCAATGTTACGAGTATAAGCTTCGTAGATTATTTCGATGCCAAAACAACAATTTTCTATTACAAATGGACAAAACCGTTAAAAGCTCCTCCAAAGAGAGAGTTGAGCAACTTTGGACCATCAAAGTTGCTCCGGTGTACACTTTTTATTGTTCTTTAATGTCAAATTTTACATGTATAAGATTCCGATATTTTTTCGATTCCAAAACACCAACTTTCTATGACAAATGGACAAAACCGTTAAAAGCTCCTCCATATAGAGAGTTGAGCAACTTCGGACCATCAAAGTTGCTCGGTGTACACTTTTTATTGTTCTTCTATGTCCAATTTAACGAGTATAAGCTTTCGTTATTATTTCGATGCGAAAACACCACTTTCTATGATAAATGGACAAAACCGTTAAAAGATCCCAAATAGAGAGAGTTGAGCAACTTCGGACCATCAAAGTTGCTCGGTGTACACATTTTAGTGTTCTTCTATGTCCAATTTTACGAGTATAAGCTTCGTAGATTATTTCGATGCCAAAACACCAACTTTCTATGACAAATGAACAAAACCGTTAAAAGATACTCCATATAGAGAGTTGAGCAACTTCGGACCATCAGAGTTGCTCGGTGTACACTTTTTATTGTTCTTCTATGTATAATGTTACGAGTATAAGCTTCGTAGATTATTTCGATGCCAAAACAACAACTTTCAGTTACAAATGGACAAAACCGTTAAAAGCTCCTCCATAGAGAGAGTTGAGCAACTTTGGACCATCAAAGTTGCTCGGTGTACACTTTTTATTGTTCTTTTATGTCAAATTTTACGAGTATAAGATTCCGATATTTTTTCAATTCCAAAACACCAACTTTCTATGACAAATAGACAAAACTGTTAAAAGTTCCTCCATATAGAGAGTTGAGCAACTTCGGACCATCAAAGTTGCTCGGTGTACACTTTTTATTGTTCTTCTATGTCCAATGTTACGAGTACAAGCTTTAGTTACTATTTCGATGCCAAAACACCACTTTCTATGATAAATGGACAAAACCGTTAAAAGATCCCAAATAGAGAGAGTTGAGCAACTTCGGACCATCAGTGTTGCTCGGTGTACACTTTTTATTGTTCTTCTATGTCAAATTTTACGAGTATAAGCTTCCGAGATTATTTCGATGCAAAACACCAACTTTCTATGACAAAAGGACAAAACCATTAAAAGCTCCTCCATATAGAGAGTTGAGCAACTTCGGACCATCAAAGTTGCTCGGTGTACACTTTTTATTGTTGTTCTATGTCCAATGTTACGAGTATAAGCTTCGTAGATTATTTCGATGCCAAAACAACAACTTTCTATTACAAATGGACAAAACCGTTAAAAGCTCCTCCACAAAGAGAGTTGAGCAACTTTGGACCATCAAAGTTGCTCCGGTGTACACTTTTTATTGTTCTTTAATGTCAAATTTTACGTGTATAAGATTCCGATATTTTTTCGATTCCAAAACACCAACTTTCTATGACAAATGGACAAAACCGTTAAAAGCTCCTCCATATAGAGAGTTGAGCAACTTCGGACCATCAAAGTTGCTCGATGTACACTTTTTATTGTTCTTCTATGTCCAATTTAACGAGTATAAGCTTTCGTAATTATTTCGATGCGAAAACACCACTTTCTATGATAAATGGACAAAACCGTTAAAAGATCCCAAATAGAGAGAGTTGAGCAACTTCGGACCATCAAAGTTGCTCGGTGTACACATTTTAGTGTTCTTCTATGTCCAATTTTACGAGTATAAGCTTCGTAGATTATTTCGATGCCAAAACACCAACTTTCTATGACAAATGAACAAAACCGTTAAAAGATACTCCATATAGAGAGTTGAGCAACTTCGGACCATCAAAGTTGCTCGGTGTACACTTTTTATTGTTCTTCTATGTATAATGTTACGAGTATAAGCTTCGTAGATTATTTCGATGCCAAAACAACAACTTTCAGTTACAAATGGACAAAACCGTTAAAAGCTCCTCCATAGAGAGAGTTGAGCAACTTTGGACCATCAAAGTTGCTCGGTGTACACTTTTTATTGTTCTTTTATGTCAAATTTTACGAGTATAAGATTCCGATATTTTTTCAATTCCAAAACACCAACTTTCTATGACAAATGGACAAAACCGTTAAAAGCTCCTCCATATAGAGAGTTGAGCAACTTCGGACCATCAAAGTTGCTCGGTGTACACTTTTTATTGTTCTTCTATGTCCAATTTAACGAGTATAAGCTTTCGTTATTATTTCGATGCGAAAACACCACTTTCTATGATAAATGGACAAAACCGTTAAAAGATCCCAAATAGAGAGAGTTGAGCAACTTCGGACCATCAAAGTTGCTCGGTGTACACATTTTAGTGTTCTTCTATGTCCAATTTTACGAGTATAAGATTCGTAGATTATTTCGATGCCAAAACACCAACTTTCTATGACAAATGAACAAAACCGTTAAAAGATACTCCATATAGAGAGTTGAGCAACTTCGGACCATCAAAGTTGCTCGGTGTACACTTTTTATTGTTCTTCTATGTATAATGTTACGAGTATAAGCTTCGTAGATTATTTCGATGCCAAAACAACAACTTTCAGTTACAAATGGACAAAACCGTTAAAAGCTCCTCCATAGAGAGAGTTGAGCAACTTTGGACCATCAAAGTTGCTCGGTGTACACTTTTTATTGTTCTTTTATGTCAAATTTGACGAGTATAAGATTCCGATATTTTTTCAATTCCAAAACACCAACTTTCTATGACAAATGGACAAAACTGTTAAAAGCTCCTCCATATAGAGAGTTGAGCAACTTCGGACCATCAAAGTTGCTCGGTGTACACTTTTTATTGTTCTTCTATGTCCAATGTTACGAGTATAAGCTTTAGTTACTATTTCGATGCCAAAACACCACTTTCTATGATAAATGGACAAAACCGTTAAAAGATCCCAAATAGAGAGAGTTGAGGAACTTCGGACCATCAGTGTTGCTCGGTGTACACTTTTTATTGTTCTTCTATGTCCAATTTTACGAGTATAAGCTTCCGAGATTATTTCGATGCAAAACAGCAACTTTCTATGACAAAAGGACAAAACCATTCAAAGCTCCTCCATATAGAGAGTTGAGCAACTTCGGACCATCAAAGTTGCTCGGTGTACACTTTTTATTGTTGTTTTATGTCCAATGTTACGAGTATAAGCTTCGTAGATTATTTCGATGCCAAAACAACAACTTTCTATTACAAATGGACAAAACCGTTAAAAGTGCCTCCATAGAGAGAGTTGAGCAACTTTGGACCATCAAAGTTGCTCGGTGTCCACTTTTATTTTTCTTTTATATCAAATTTTACGAGTATAAGATTCTGATATTTTTTCGATGCCAAAACACCAACTTTCTATGACAAATGGACAAAACCATTAAAAGCTCCTCCATATAGAGAGTTGAGCAACTTCGGACCATCAAAGTTACTCGGTGTACACTTTTTATTGTTCTTCTATGTCCAATGTTACGAGTGTAAGCTTCGTAGATTTTTTTCGATGCCAAAACAACAACTTTCAGTTACAAATGGACAAAACCGTTAAAAGCTCCTCCATAGAGAGAGTTGAGCAACTTCGGACCATCAATGTTGCTCGGTGTACACCTTTTATTGTTCTTCTATCTCCAATTTTACAAGTATAAGCTTCCGAGATTATTTCGATGCAAAACACCAACTTCCTATGACAAATGGACAAAACCATTAAAAGCTCCTCCATATAAAGAGTTGAGCAACTTCAGACCATCAAAGTAGCTCGGTGTACACTTTTTATTGTTGTTCTATGTCCAATGTTACGAGTATAAGCTTCGTAGATTATTTCGATGCCAAAACAACAACTTTCTATTACAAATGGACAAAATCGTTAAAAGCTCCTCCACAGAGAGAGTTGAGCAACTTTGGACCATCAAAGTTGCTCCGGTGTACACTTTTTATTGTTATTTAATGTCAAATTTTACGTGTATAAGATTCCGGTATTTTTTCGATTCCAAAACACCAACTTTCTATGACAAATGGACAAAACCGTTAAAAGCTCCTCCATATAGAGAGTTGAGCAACTTCGGACCATCAAAGTTGCTCGGTGTACACTTTTTATTGTTCTTCTATGTCCAATTTAACGAGTATAAGCTTTCGTTATTATTTCGATGCGAAAACACCACTTTCTATGATAAATGGACAAAACCGTTAAAAGATCCCAAATAGAGAGAGTTGAGCAACTTCGGACCATCAAAGTTTCTCGGTGTACACTTTTTAGTGTTCTTCTATGTCCAATTTTACGAGTATAAGCTTCGTAGATTATTTCGATGCCAAAACACCAACTTTCTATGACAAATGAACAAAACCGTTAAAAGATACTCCATATAGAGAGTTGAGCAACTTCGGACCATCAAAGTTGCTCGGTGTACACTTTTTATTATTCTTCTATGTATAATGTTACGAGTATAAGCTTCGTAGATTATTTCGATGCCAAAACAACAACTTTCTATTACAAATGGACAAAACCGTTAAAAGCGGCTCCATAGAGAGACTTGAGCAACTTTGGACCATCAAAGTTGATCGGTGTCCACTTTTATTTTTCTTTTATGTCAAATTTTACGAGTATAAGATTCTGATATTTTTTCGATGCCAAAACACCAACTTTCTATGAAAAATGGACAAAACTGTTGAAAGCTCCTCCATATAGAGAGTTGAGCAACTTCGGACCATCAAAGTTGCTCGGTGTACACTTTTTATTGTTCTTCTATTTTCAATGTTACGAGTATAAGCTTTAGTTATTATTTCGATGCCAAAACACCACTTTCTATGATAAATGGACAAAACCGTTTAAAGATCCCAAATAGAGAGAGTTGAGCAACTTCGGACCATCAGTGTTGCTCAGTGTACACTTTTTATTGTTCTTCTATGTCCAATTTTACGAGTATAAGCTTCTGAGATTATTTCGATGCAAAACAGCAACTTTCTATGACAAATGGACAAAACCATTAAAAGCTCCTCCATATAGAGAGTTGAGCAACTTCGGACCATCAAAGTTGCTCGGTGTACACTTTTTATTGTTCTTCTATGTCCAATGTTACGAGTATAAGCTTTAGTTATTATTTCGATGCCAAAACACCACTTTCTATGATAAATGGACAAAACCGTTAAAAGATCCCAAATAGAGAGAGTTGACCAACTTCGGACCATCAGTGTTGCTCGGTGTACACTTTTTATTGTTCTTCTATGTCCAATTTTACGAGTATAAGCTTCCGAGATTATTTCGATGCAAAACAGCAACTTTCTATGACAAATGGACAAAACCATTAAAAGCTCCTCCATATAGAGAGTTGAGCAACTTCGGACCATCAAAGTTGGTCGGTGTACACTTTTTATTGTTGTTTTATGTCCAATGTTACGAGTATAAGCTTCGTAGATTATTTCGATGCCAAAACAACAACTTTTTATTACAAATGGACAAAACCGTTAAAAGCGCCTCCATAGAGAGAGTTGAGCAACTTTGGACCATCAAAGTTGCTCGGTGTCTACTTTTATTTTTCTTTTATGTCAAATTTTACGAGTATAAGATTCTGATACTTTTTCGATGCCAATATACCAACTTTCTATGACAAATGGACAAAACTGTTAAAAGCTCCTCCATATAGAGAGTTGAGCAACTTCGGACCATCAAAGTTGCTCGGTGTACACTTTTTATTGTTCTTCTATGTCCAATGTTACGAGTATAAGCTTTAGTTATTATTTCGATGCCAAAACACCACTTTCTGTGATAAATGGACAAAACCGTTAAAAGATCCCAAATAGAGAGAGTTCAGCAACTTCGGACCATCAGTGTTGCTCGGTGTACACTTTTTATTGTTCTTCTATGTCCAATTTTACGAGTATAAGCTTCCGAGATTATTTCGATGCAAAACAGCAACTTTCTATGACAAATGGACAAAACCATTAAAAGCTCCTCCATATAGAGAGTTGAGCAACTTCGGACCATCAAAGTTGGTCGGTGTACACTTTTTATTATTCTTCTATGTATAATGTTACGAGTATAAGCTTCGTAGATTATTTCGATGCCAAAACAACAACTTTCTGTTACAAATGGACAAAACTGTTAAAAGCTCCACCATAGAGAGAGTTGAGCAACTTCGGACCATCAAAGATGCTCGGTGTACACTTTTTATTAATCTTCTATGTCCAATGTTACGAGTATAAACTTCGTAGATTATTTCGATGCCAAAACACCAACTTTCTATGACAAATGGACAAAACCATTAAAAGCTCCTCCATATAGAGAGTTGAGCAACTTCGGACCATCAAAGTTGCTCGGTGTACACTTTTTATTGTTCTTCTATGTCCAATATTACGAGTATAAGCTTTAGTTATTATTTCGATGCCAAAACACCACTTTCTATGATAAATGGACAAAACCGTTAAAAGATCCCAAATAGAGAGAGTTGAGCAACTTCGGACCATCAGTGTTGCTCGGTGTACACTTTTTATTGTTCTTCTATGTCCAATTTTACGAGTATAAGCTTCCGAGATTATTTCGATGCAAAACAGCAACTTTCTATGACAAATGGACAAAACCATTAAAATCTCCTCCATATAGAGAGTTGAGCAACTTCGGACCATCGAAGTTGCTCGGTGTACACTTTTTATTGTTGTTTTATGTCCAATGTTACGAGTATAAGCTTCGTAGATTATTTCGATGCCAAAACAACAACTTTCTATTACAAATGGACAAAACCGTTAAAAGCGGCTCCATAGAGAGACTTGAGCAACTTTGGACCATCAAAGTTGATCGGTGTCCACTTTTATTTTTCTTTTATGTCAAATTTTACGAGTATAAGATTTTGATATTTTTTCGATGCCAAAACACCAACTTTCTATGAAAAATGGACAAAACTGTTGAAAGCTCCTCCATATAGAGAGTTGAGCAACTTCGGACCATCAAAGTTGCTCGTTGTACACTTTTTATTGTTCTTCTATTTTCAATGTTACGAGTATAAGCTTTAGTTATTATTTCGATGCCAAAACACCACTTTCTATGATAAATGGACAAAACCGTTAAAAGATCCCAAATAGAGAGAGTTGAGCAACTTCGGACCATCAGTGTTGCTCAGTGTACACTTTTTATTGTTCTTCTATGTCCAATTTTACGAGTATAAGCTTCTGAGATTATTTCGATGCAAAACAGCAACTTTCTATGACAAATGGACAAAACCATTAAAAGCTCCTCCATATAGAGAGTTGAGCAACTTCGGACCATCAAAGTTGCTCGGTGTACACTTTTTATTGTTCTTCTATGTCCAATGTTACGAGTATAAGCTTTAGTTATTATTTCGATGCCAAAACACCACTTTCTATGATAAATGGACAAAACCGTTAAAAGATCCCAAATAGAGAGAGTTGACCAACTTCGGACCATCAGTGTTGCTCGGTGTACACTTTTTATTGTTCTTCTATGTCCAATTTTACGAGTATAAGCTTCCGAGATTATTTCGATGCAAAACAGCAACTTTCTATGACAAATGGACAAAACCATTAAAAGCTCCTCCATATAGAGAGTTGAGCAACTTCGGACCATCAAAGTTGCTCGGTGTACACTTTTTATTGTTGTTTTATGTCCAATGTTACGAGTATAAGCTTCGTAGATTATTTCGATGCCAAAACAACAACTTTCTATTACAAATGGACAAAACCGTTAAAAGCGCCTCCATAGAGAGAGTTGAGCAACTTTGGACCATCAAAGTTGCTCGGTGTCTACTTTTATTTTTCTTTTATGTCAAATTTTACGAGTATAAGATTCTGATACTTTTTCGATGCCAATATACCAACTTTCTATGACAAATGGACAAAACTGTTAAAAGCTCCTCCATATAGAGAGTTGAGCAACTTCGGACCATCAAAGTTGCTCGGTGTACACTTTTTATTGTTCTTCTATGTCCAATGTTACGAGTATAAGCTTTAGTTATTATTTCGATGCCAAAACACCACTTTCTGTGATAAATGGACAAAACCGTTAAAAGATCCCAAATAGAGAGAGTTCAGCAACTTCGGACCATCAGTGTTGCTCGGTATACACTTTTTATTGTTCTTCTATGTCCAATTTTACGAGTATAAGCTTCCGAGATTATTTCGATGCAAAACAGCAACTTTCTATGACAAATGGACAAAACCATTAAAAGCTCCTCCATATAGAGAGTTGAGCAACTTCGGACCATCAAAGTTGGTCGGTGTACACTTTTTATTGTTGTTTTATGTCCAATGTTACGAGTATAAGCTTCGTAGATTATTTCGATGCCAAAACAACAACTTTCTATTACAAATGGACAAAACCGTTAAAAGCGCCTCCATAGAGAGAGTTGAGCAACTTTGGACCATCAAAGTTGCTCGGTGTCTACTTTTATTTTTCTTTTATGTCAAATTTTACGAGTATAAGATTCTGATACTTTTTCGATGCCAATATACCAACTTTCTATGACAAATGGACAAAACTGTTAAAAGCTCCTCCATATAGAGAGTTGAGCAACTTCGGACCATCAAAGTTGCTCGGTGTACACTTTTTATTGTTCTTCTATGTCCAATGTTACGAGTATAAGCTTTAGTTATTATTTCGATGCCAAAACACCACTTTCTGTGATAAATGGACAAAACCGTTAAAAGATCCCAAATAGAGAGAGTTCAGTAACTTCGGACCATCAGTGTTGCTCGGTGTACACTTTTTATTGTTCTTCTATGTCCAATTTTACGAGTATAAGCTTCCGAGATTATTTCGATGCAAAACAGCAACTTTCTATGACAAATGGACAAAATCATTTAAAGCTCCTCCATATAGAGAGTTGAGCAACTTCAGACCATCAAAGTAGCTCGGTGTACACTTTTTATTGTTGTTCTATGTCCAATGTTACGAGTATAAGCTTCGTAGATTATTTCGATGCCAAAACAACAAATTTCTATTACAAATGGACAAAACCGTTAAAAGCTCCTCCAAAGAGAGAGTTGAGCAACTTTGGACCATCAAAGTTGCTCCGGTGTACACTTTTTATTGTTCTTTAATGTCAAATTTTACATGTATAAGATTCCGATATTTTTTCGATTCCAAAACACCAACTTTCTATGACAAATGGACAAAACCGTTAAAAACTCCTCCATATAGAGAGTTGAGCAACTTCGGACCATCAAAGTTGCTCGGTGTACACTTTTTATTGTTCTTCTATGTCCAATTTAACGAGTATAAGCTTTCGTTATTATTTCGATGCGAAAACACCACTTTCTATGATAAATGGACAAAACCGTTAAAAGATCCCAAATAGAGAGAGTTGAGCAACTTCGGACCATCAAAGTTGCTCGGTGTACACATTTTAGTGTTCTTCTATGTCCAATTTTACGAGTATAAGCTTCGTAGATTATTTCGATGCCAAAACACCAACTTTCTATGACAAATGAACAAAACCGTTAAAAGATACTCCATATAGAGAGTTGAGCAACTTCGGACCATCAAAGTTGCTCGGTGTACACTTTTTATTGTTCTTCTATGTATAATGTTACGAGTATAAGCTTCGTAGATTATTTCGATGCCAAAACAACAACTTTCAGTTACAAATGGACAAAACCGTTAAAAGCTCCTCCATAGAGAGAGTTGAGCAACTTTGGACCATCAAAGTTGCTCGGTGTACACTTTTTATTGTTCTTTTATGTCAAATTTTACGAGTATAAGATTCCGATATTTTTTCAATTCCAAAACACCAACTTTCTATGACAAATAGACAAAACTGTTAAAAGTTCCTCCATATAGAGAGTTGAGCAACTTCGGACCATCAAAGTTGCTCGGTGTACACTTTTTATTGTTCTTCTATGTCCAATGTTACGAGTATAAGCTTTAGTTACTATTTCGATGCCAAAACACCACTTTCTATGATAAATGGACAAAACCGTTAAAAGATCCCAAATAGAGAGAGTTGAGCAACTTCGGACCATCAGTGTTGCTCGGTGTACACTTTTTATTGTTCTTCTATGTCCAATTTTACGAGTATAAGCTTCCGAGATTATTTCGATGCAAAACACCAACTTTCTATGACAAAAGGACAAAACCATTAAAAGTTCCTCCATATAGAGAGTTGAGCAACTTCGGACCATCAAATTTGCTCGGTGTACACTTTTTATTGTTGTTCTATGTCCAATGTTACGAGTATAAGCTTCGTAGATTATTTCGATGCCAAAACAACAACTTTCTATTACAAATGGACAAAACCGTTAAAAGCTCCTCCACAGAGAGAGTTGAGCAACTTTGGACCATCAAAGTTGCTCCGGTGTACACTTTTTATTGTTCTTTAATGTCAAATTTTACGTGTATAAGATTCCGATATTTTTTCGATTCCAAAACACCAACTTTCTATGACAAATGGACAAAACCGTTAAAAGCTCCTCCATATAGAGAGTTGAGCAACTTCGGACCATCAAAGTTGCTCGATGTACACTTTTTATTGTTCTTCTATGTCCAATTTAACGAGTATAAGCTTTCGTTATTATTTCGATGCGAAAACACCACTTTCTATGATAAATGGACAAAACTGTTAAAAGATCCCAAATAGAGAGAGTTGAGCAACTTCGGACCATCAAAGTTGCTCGGTGTACACATTTTAGTATTCTTCTATGTCCAATTTTACGAGTATAAGCTTCGTAGATTATTTCGATGCCAAAACACCAACTTTCTATGACAAATGAACAAAACCGTTAAAAGATACTCCATATAGAGAGTTGAGCAACTTCGGACCATCAAAGTTGCTCGGTGTACACTTTTTATTGTTCTTCTATGTATAATGTTACGAGTATAAGCTTCGTAGATTATTTCGATGCCAAAACAACAACTTTCAGTTACAAATGGACAAAACCGTTAAAAGCTCCTCCATAGAGAGAGTTGAGCAACTTTGGACCATCAAAGTTGCTCGGTGTACACTTTTTATTGTTCTTTTATGTCAAATTTTACGAGTATAAGATTCCGATATTTTTTCAATTCCAAAACACCAACTTTCTATGACAAATGGACAAAACTGTTAAAAGCTCCTCCATATAGAGAGTTGAGCAACTTCGGACCATCAAAGTTGCTCGGTGTACACTTTTTATTGTTCTTCTATGTCCAATGTTACGAGTATAAGCTTTAGTTACTATTTCGATGCCAAAACACCACTTTCTATGATAAATGGACAAAACCGTTAAAAGATCCCAAATAGAGAGAGTTGAGCAACTTCGGACCATCAGTGTTGCTCGGTGTACACTTTTTATTGTTCTTCTATGTCCAATTTTACGAGTATAAGCTTCCGAGATTATTTCGATGCAAAACAGCAACTTTCTATGACAAAAGGACAAAACCATTAAAAGCTCCTCCATATAGAGAGTTGAGCAACTTCGGACCATCAAAGTTGCTCGGTGTACACTTTTTATTGTTGTTTTATGTCCAATGTTACGAGTATAAGCTTCGTAGATTATTTCGATGCCAAAACAATAACTTTCTATTACAAATGGACAAAACCGATAAAAGTGCCTCCATAGAGAGAGTTGAGCAACTTTGGACCATCAAAGTTGCTCGGTGTCCACTTTTATTTTTCTTTTATGTCAAATTTTACGAGTATAAGATTCTGATATTTTTTCGATGCCAAAACACCAACTTTCTATGACAAATGGACAAAACCATTAAAAGCTCCTCCATATAGAGAGTTGAGCAACTTCGGACCATCAAAGTTACTCGGTGTACACTTTTTATTGTTCTTCTATGTCCAATGTTACGAGTGTAAGCTTCGTAGATTATTTCGATGCCAAAACAACAACTTTCAGTTACAAATGGACAAAACCGTTAAAAGCTCCTCCATAGAGAGAGTTGAGCAACTTCGGACCATCAATGTTGCTCGGTGTACACCTTTTATTGTTCTTCTATGTCCAATTTTACAAGTATAAGCTTCCGAGATTATTTCGATGCAAAACACCAACTTTCTATGACAAATGGACAAAACCATTAAAAGCTCCTCCATATAAAGAGTTGAGCAACTTCAGACCATCAAAGTAGCTCGGTGTACACTTTTTATTGTTGTTCTATGTCCAATGTTACGAGTATAAGCTTCATAGATTATTTCGATGCCAAAACAACAACTTTCTATTACAAATGGACAAAACCGTTAAAAGCTCCTCCACAGAGAGAGTTGAGCAACTTTGGACCATCAAAGTTGCTCCGGTGACACTTTTTATTGTTCTTTAATGTCAAATTTTACGTGTATAAGATTCCGGTATTTTTTCGATTCCAAAACACCAACTTTCTATGACAAATGGACAAAACCGTTAAAAGCTCCTCCATATATAGAGTTGAGCAACTTCGGACCATCAAAGTTGCTCGGTGTACACTTTTTATTGTTCTTCTATGTCCAATTTAACGAGTATAAGCTTTCGTTATTATTTCGATGCGAAAACACCACTTTCTATGATAAATGGACAAAACCGTTAAAATATCCCAAATAGAGAGAGTTGAGCAACTTCGGACCATCAAAGTTTCTCGGTGTACACTTTTTAGTGTTCTTCTATGTCCAATTTTACGAGTATAAACTTCGTAGATTATTTCGATGCCAAAACACCAACTTTCTACGACAAATGAACAAAACCGTTAAAAGATACTCCATATAGAGAGTTGAGCAACTTCGGACCATCAAAGTTGCTCGGTGTACACTTTTTATTGTTCTTCTATGTATAATGTTACGAGTATAAGCTTCGTAGATTATTTCGATGCCAAAACAACAACTTTCTGTTACAAACGGACAAAATCGTTAAAAGCTCCACCATAGAGAGAGTTGAGCAACTTCGGACCATCAAAGATGCTCGGTGTACACTTTTTATTAATCTTCTATGTCCAATGTTACGAGTATAAACTTCGTAGATTATTTCGATGCCAAAACACCAACTTTCTATGACAAATGGACAAAACCATTAAAAGCTCCTCCATATAGAGAGTTGAGCAACTTCGGACCATCAAAGTTGCTCGGTGTACACTTTTTATTGTTCTTCTATGTCCAATATTACGAGTATAAGCTTTAGTTATTATTTCGATGCCAAAACACCACTTTCTATGATAAATGGACAAAACCGTTAAAAGATCCCAAATAGAGAGAGTTGAGCAACTTCGGACCATCAGTGTTGCTCGGTGTACACTTTTTATTGTTCTTCTATGTCCAATTTTATGAGTATAAGCTTCCGAGATTATTTCGATGCAAAACAGCAACTTTCTATGACAAAAGGACAAAACCATTAAAAGCTCCTCCATATAGAGAGTTGAGCAACTTCGGACCATCAAAGTTGCTCGGTGTACACTTTTTATTGTTGTTTTATGTCCAATGTTACGAGTATAAGCTTCGTAGATTATTTCGATGCCAAAACAACAACTTTCTATTACAAATGGACAAAACCGTTAAAAGTGCCTCCATAGAGAGAGTTGAGCAACTTTGGACCATCAAAGTTGCTCGGTGTCCACTTTTATTTTTCTTTTATGTCAAATTTTACGAGTATAAGATTCTGATATTTTTTCGATGCCAAAACACCAACTTTCTATGACAAATGGACAAAACCATTAAAAGCTCCTCCATATAGAGAGTTGAGCAACTTCGGACCATCAAAGTTACTCGGTGTACACTTTTTATTGTTCTTCTATGTCCAATGTTACGAGTGTAAGCTTCGTAGATTATTTCGATGCGAAAACAACAACTTTCAGTTACAAATGGACAAAACCGTTAAAAGCTCCTCCATAGAGAGAGTTGAGCAACTTCGGACCATCAATGTTGCTCGGTGTACACCTTTTATTGTTCTTCAATGTCCAATTTTACAAGTATAAGCTTCCGAGATTATTTCGATGCAAAACACCAACTTTCTATGACAAATTGACAAAACCATTAAAAGCTCCTCCATATAAAGAGTTGAGCAACTTCAGACCATCAAAGTAGCTCGGTGTACACTTTTTATTGTTGTTCTATGTCCAATGTTACGAGTATAAGCTTCGTAGATTATTTCGATGCCAGAACAACAACTTTCTATTACAAATGGACAAAACCGTTAAAAGCTCCTCCACAGAGAGAGTTGAGCAACTTTGGACCATCAAAGTTGCTCCGGTGTACACTTTTTATTGTTCTTTAATGTCAAATTTTACGTGTATAAGATTCCGGTATTTTTTCGATTCCAAAACACCAAATTTCTATGACAAATGGACAAAACCGTTAAAAGCTCCTCCATATAGAGAGTTGAGCAACTTCGGACCATCAAAGTTGCTCGGTGTACACTTTTTATTGTTCTTCTATGTCCAATTTAACGAGTATAAGCTTTCGTTATTATTTCGATGCGAAAACACCACTTTCTATGATAAATGGACAAAACCGTTAAAAGATCCCAAATAGAGAGAGTTGAGCAACTTCGGACCATCAAAGTTTCTCGGTGTACACTTTTTATTGTTCTTCTATGTCAAATTTTACGAGTATAAGCTTCGTAGATTATTTCGATGCCAAAACACCAACTTTCTATGACAAATGAACAAAACCGTTAAAAGATACTCCATATAGAGAGTTGAGCAACTTCGGACCATCAAAGTTGCTCGGTGTACACTTTTTATTGTTCTTCTATGTATAATGTTACGAGTATAAGCTTCGTAGATTATTTCGATGCCAAAACAACAACTTTGTGTTACAAATGGACAAAACCGTTAAAAGCTCCACCATAGAGAGAGTTGAGCAACTTCGGACCATCAAAGATGCTCGGTGTACACTTTTTATTAATCTTCTATGTCCAATGTTACGAGTATAAACTTCGTAGATTATTTCGATGCCAAAACACCAACTTTCTATGACAAATGGACAAAACCATTAAAAGCTCCTCCATATAGAGAGTTGAGCAACTTCGGACCATCAAAGTTGCTCGGTGTACACTTTTTATTGTTCTTCTATGTCCAATATTACGAGTATAAGCTTTAGTTATTATTTCGATGCCAAAACACCACTTTCTATGATAAATGGACAAAACCGTTAAAAGATCCCAAATAGAGAGAGTTGAGCAACTTCGGACCATCAGTGTTGCTCGGTGTACACTTTTTATTGTTCTTCTATGTCCAATTTTATGAGTATAAGCTTCCGAGATTATTTCGATGCAAAACAGCAACTTTCTATGACAAAAGGACAAAACCATTAAAAGCTCCTCCATATAGAGAGTTGAGCAACTTCGGACCATCAAAGTTGCTCGGTGTACACTTTTTATTGTTGTTTTATGTCCAATGTTACGAGTATAAGCTTCGTAGATTATTTCGATGCCAAAACAACAACTTTCTATTACAAATGGACAAAACCGTTAAAAGTGCCTCCATAGAGAGAGTTGAGCAACTTTGGACCATCAAAGTTGCTCGGTGTCCACTTTTATTTTTCTTTTATGTCAAATTTTACGAGTATAAGATTCTGATATTTTTTCGATGCCAAAACACCAACTTTCTATGACAAATGGACAAAACCATTAAAAGCTCCTCCATATAGAGAGTTGAGCAACTTCGGACCATCAAAGTTACTCGGTGTACACTTTTTATTGTTCTTCTATGTCCAATGTTACGAGTGTAAGCTTCGTAGATTATTTCGATGCGAAAACAACAACTTTCAGTTACAAATGGACAAAACCGTTAAAAGCTCCTCCATAGAGAGAGTTGAGCAACTTCGGACCATCAATGTTGCTCGGTGTACACCTTTTATTGTTCTTCAATGTCCAATTTTACAAGTATAAGCTTCCGAGATTATTTCGATGCAAAACACCAACTTTCTATGACAAATTGACAAAACCATTAAAAGCTCCTCCATATAAAGAGTTGAGCAACTTCAGACCATCAAAGTAGCTCGGTGTACACTTTTTATTGTTGTTCTATGTCCAATGTTACGAGTATAAGCTTCGTAGATTATTTCGATGCCAGAACAACAACTTTCTATTACAAATGGACAAAACCGTTAAAAGCTCCTCCACAGAGAGAGTTGAGCAACTTTGGACCATCAAAGTTGCTCCGGTGTACACTTTTTATTGTTCTTTAATGTCAAATTTTACGTGTATAAGATTCCGGTATTTTTTCGATTCCAAAACACCAAATTTCTATGACAAATGGACAAAACCGTTAAAAGCTCCTCCATATAGAGAGTTGAGCAACTTCGGACCATCAAAGTTGCTCGGTGTACACTTTTTATTGTTCTTCTATGTCCAATTTAACGAGTATAAGCTTTCGTTATTATTTCGATGCGAAAACACCACTTTCTATGATAAATGGACAAAACCGTTAAAAGATCCCAAATAGAGAGAGTTGAGCAACTTCGGACCATCAAAGTTTCTCGGTGTACACTTTTTATTGTTCTTCTATGTCAAATTTTACGAGTATAAGCTTCGTAGATTATTTCGATGCCAAAACACCAACTTTCTATGACAAATGAACAAAACCGTTAAAAGATACTCCATATAGAGAGTTGAGCAACTTCGGACCATCAAAGTTGCTCGGTGTACACTTTTTATTGTTCTTCTATGTATAATGTTACGAGTATAAGCTTCGTAGATTATTTCGATGCCAAAACAACAACTTTGTGTTACAAATGGACAAAACCGTTAAAAGCTCCACCATAGAGAGAGTTGAGCAACTTCGGACCATCAAAGATGCTCGGTGTACACTTTTTATTAATCTTCTATGTCCAATGTTACGAGTATAAACTTCGTAGATTATTTCGATGCCAAAACACCAACTTTCTATGACAAATGGACAAAACCATTAAAAGCTCCTCCATATAGAGAGTTGAGCAACTTCGGACCATCAAAGTTGCTCGGTGTACACTTTTTATTGTTCTTCTATGTCCAATATTACGAGTATAAGCTTTAGTTATTATTTCGATGCCAAAACACCACTTTCTATGATAAATGGACAAAACCGTTAAAAGATCCCAAATAGAGAGAGTTGAGCAACTTCGGACCATCAGTGTTGCTCGGTGTACACTTTTTATTGTTCTTCTATGTCCAATTTTACGAGTATAAGCTTCCGAGATTATTTCGATGCAAAACAGCAACTTTCTATGACAAATGGACAAAACCATTAAAAGCTCCTCCATATAGAGAGTTGAGCAACTTCGGACCATCAAAGTTGCTCGGTGTACACTTTTTATTGTTGTTTTATGTCCAATGTTACGAGTATAAGCTTCGTAGATTATTTCGATGCCAAAACAACAACTTTCTATTACAAATGGACAAAACCGTTAGAAGCGCCTCCACAGAGAGAGTTGAGCAACTTTGGACCATCAAAGTTGCTCGGTGTCCACTTTTATTTTTCTTTTATGTCAAATTTTACGAGTATAAGATTCTGATATTTTTTCGATGCCAAAACACCAACTTTCTATGAAAAATTGACAAAACTGTTGAAAGCTCCTCCATATAGAGAGTTGAGCAACTTCGGACCATCAAAGTTGCTCGGTGTACACTTTTTATTGTTCTTCTATGTCCAATGTTACGAGTATAAGCTTTAGTTATTATTTCGATGCCAAAACACCACTTTCTATGATAAATGGACAAAACCGTTAAAAGATCCCAAATAGAGAGAGTTGAGCAACTTCGGACCATCAGTGTTGCTCGGTGTACACTTTTTATTGTTCTTCTATGTCCAATTTTACGAGTATAAGCTTCCGATTTTATTTCGATGCAAAACAGCAACTTTCTATGACAAATGGACAAAACCATTTAAAGCTCCTCCATATAGAGAGTTGAGCAACTTCGGACCATCAAAGTTTCTCGGTGTACACTTTTTATTGTTGTTCTATGTCCAATGTTACGAGTATAAGCTTCGTAGATTATTTCGATGCCAAAACAACAACTTTCTATTACAAATGGACAAAACCGTTAAAAGATCCCAAATAGAGAGAGTTGAGCAACTTCGGACCATCAGTGTTGCTCGGTGTACACTTTTTATTGTTCTTCTATGTCCAATTTTACGAGAATAAGCTTCCGAGATTATTTCGATGCAAAACAGCAACTTTCTATGACAAATGGACAAAACCATTAAAAGCTCCTCCATATAGAGAGTTGAGCAACTACGGACCATCAAAGTTGCTCGGTGTACACTTTTTATTGTTGTTTTATGTCCAATGTTACGAGTATAAGCTTCGTAGATTATTTCGATGCCAAAACAACAACTTTCTATTACAAATGGACAAAACCGTTAAAAGCGCCTCCATAGAGAGAGTTGAGTAACTTTGGACCATCAAAGTTGCTCGGTGTCTACTTTTATTTTTCTTTTATGTCAAATTTTACGAGTATAAGATTCTGATACTTTTTCGATGCCAAAACACCAACTTTCTATGACAAATGGACAAAACTGTTAAAAGCTCCTCCATATAGAGAGTTGAGCCACTTCGGACCATCAAAGTTGCTCGGTGTACACTTTTTATTGTTCTTCTATGTCCAATGTTACGAGTATAAGCTTTAGTTATTATTTCGATGCCAAAACACCACTTTCTATGATAAATGGACAAAACCGTTAAAAGATCCCAAATAGAGAGAGTTGAGCAACTTCGGACCATCAGTGTTGCTCGGTGTACACTTTTTATTGTTCTTCTATGTCCAATTTTACGAGTATAAGCTTCCGATTTTATTTCGATGCAAAACAGCAACTTTCTATGACAAATGGACAAAACCATTTAAAGCTCCTCCATATAGAGAGTTGAGCAACTTCGGACCATCAAAGTTGCTCGGTGTACACTTTTTATTGTTGTTCTATGTCCAATGTTACGAGTATAAGCTTCGTAGATTATTTCGATGCCAAAACAACAACTTTCTATTACAAATGGACAAAACCGTTAAAAGATCCCAAATAGAGAGAGTTGAGCAACTTCGGACCATCAGTGTTGCTCGGTGTACACTTTTTATTGTTCTTCTATGTCCAATTTTACGAGTATAAGCTTCCGAGATTATTTCGATGCAAAACAGCAACTTTCTATGACAAATGGACAAAACCATTAAAAGCTCCTCCATATAGAGAGTTGAGCAACTACGGACCATCAAAGTTGCTCGGTGTACACTTTTTATTGTTGTTTTATGTCCAATGTTACGAGTATAAGCTTCGTAGATTATTTCGATGCCAAAACAACAACTTTCTATTACAAATGGACAAAACCGTTAAAAGCGCCTCCATAGAGAGAGTTGAGCAACTTTGGACCATCAAAGTTGCTCGGTGTCTACTTTTATTTTTCTTTTATGTCAAATTTTATGAGTATAAGATTCTGATACTTTTTCGATGCCAAAACACCAACTTTCTATGACAAATGGACAAAACTGTTAAAAGCTCCTCCATATGGAGAGTTGAGCAACTTCGGACCATCAAAGTTGCTCGGTGTACACTTTTTATTGTTCTTCTATGTCCAATGTTACGAGTATAAGCTTTAGTTATTATTTCGATGCCAAAACACCACTTTCTATGATAAATGGACAAAACCGTTAAAAGATCCCAAATAGAGAGAGTTGAGCAACTTCGGACCATCAGTGTTGCTCGGTGTACACTTTTTATTGTTCTTCTATGTCCAATTTTACGAGTATAAGCTTCCGAGATTATTACGATGCAAAACAGCAACTTTCTATGACAAATGGACAAAACCATTTAAAGCTCCTCCATATAGAGAGTTGAGCAACTTCGGACCATCAAAGTTGCTCGGTGTACACTTTTTATTGTTGTTCTATGTCCAATGTTACGAGTATAAGCTTCGTAGATTATTTCGATGCCAAAACAACAACTTTCTATTACAAATGGACAAAACCGTTAAAAGCACCTCCACAGAGAGAGTTGAGCAACTTTGGACCATCAAAGTTGCTCCAGTGTACACTTTTTATTGTTCTTTAATGTCAAATTTTACGTGTATAAGATTCCGATATTTTTTCGATTCCAAAACACCAAGTTTCTATGACAAATGGACAAAACCGTTAAAAGCTCCTCCATATAGAGAGTTGAGCAACTTCGGACCATCAAAGTTGCTCGGTGTACACTTTTTATTGTTCTTCTATGTCCAATTTAACGAGTATAAGCTTTCGTTATTATTTCGATGCGAAAACACCACTTTCTATGATAAATGGACAAAACCGTTAAAAGATCCCAAATAGAGAGAGTTGAGCAACTTTGGACCATCAAAGTTGCTCGGTGTACACATTTTAGTGTTCTTCTATGTCCAATTTTACGAGTATAAGCTTCGTAGATTATTTCGATGCCAAAACACCAACTTTCTATGACAAATGAACAAAACCGTTAAAAGATACTCCATATAGAGAGTTGAGCAACTTCGGACCATCAAAGTTGCTCGGTGTACACTTTTTATTGTTCTTCTATGTATAATGTTACGAGTATAAGCTTCGTAGATTATTTCGATGCCAAAACAACAACTTTTAGTTACAAATGGACAAAACCGTTAAAAGCTCCTCCATAGAGAGAGTTGAGCAACTTTGGACCATCAAAGTTGCCCGGTGTACACTTTTTATTGTTCTTTTATGTCGAATTTTACGAGTATAAGATTCCGATATTTTTAAAATTCCAAAACACCAACTTTCTATGACAAATGGACAAAACTGTTAAAAGCTCCTCCATATAGAGAGTTGAGCAACTTCGGACCATCAAAGTTGCTCGGTGTACACTTTTTATTGTTCTTCTATGTCCAATGTTACGAGTATAAGCTTTAGTTACTATTTCGATGCCAAAACACCACTTTCTATGATAAATGGACAAAACCGTTAAAAGATCCCAAATAGAGAGAGTTGAGCAACTTCGGACCATCAGTGTTGCTCGGTGTACACTTTTTATTGTTCTTCTATGTCCAATTTTACGAGTATAAGCTTCCGAGATTATTTCGATGCAAAACAGCAACTTTCTATGACAAAAGGACAAAACCATTAAAAGCTCCTCCATATAGAGAGTTGAGCAACTTCGGACCATCAAAGTTGCTCGGTGTACACTTTTTATTGTTGTTTTATGTCCAATGTTACGAGTATAAGCTTCGTAGATTATTTCGATGCCAAAACAACAACTTTCTATTACAAATGGACAAAACCGTTAAAAGCGCCTCCATAGAGAGACTTGAGCAACTTTGGACCATCAAAGTTGCTCGGTGTCTACTTTTATTTTTCTTTTATGTCAAATTTTACGAGTATAAGATTCTGATACTTTTTCGATGCCAAAACACCAACTTTCTATGACAAATGGACAAAACTGTTAAAAGCTCCTCCATATAGAGAGTTGAGCAACTTCGGACCATCAAAGTTGCTCGGTGTACACTTTTTATTGTTCTTCTATGTCCAATGTTACGAGTATAAGCTTTAGTTATTATTTCGATGCCAAAACACAAATTTCTATGATAAATGGACAAAACCGTTAAAAGATCCCAAATAGAGAGAGTTGAGCAACTTCGGACCATCAGTGTTGCTCGGTGTACACTTTTTATTGTTCTTCTATGTCCAATTTTACGAGTATAAGCTTCCGAGATTATTTCGATGCAAAACAGCAACTTTCTATGACAAATGGACAAAACCATTAAAAGCTCCTCCATATAGAGAGTTGAGCAACTTCGGACCATCAAAGTTGCTCGGTGTACACTTTTTATTGTTGTTTTATGTCCAATGTTACGAGTATAAGCTTCGTAGATTATTTCGATGCCAAAACAACAACTTTCTATTACAAATGGACAAAACCGTTAAAAGCGCCTCCATAGAGAGAGTTGAGCAACTTTGGACCATCAAAGTTGCTCGGTGTCTACTTTTATTTTTCTTTTATGTTAAATTTTACGAGTATAAGATTCTGATACTTTTTCGATGCCAAAACACCAACTTTCTATGACAAATGGACAAAACTGTTAAAAGCTCCTCCATATAGAGAGTTGAGCAACTTCGGACCATCAAAGTTGCTCGGTGTACACTTTTTATTGTTCTTCTATGTCCAATGTTACGAGTATAAGCTTTAGTTATTATTTCGATGCCAAAACACCACTTTCTATGATAAATGGACAAAACCGTTAAAAGATCCCAAATAGAGAGAGTTGAGCAACTTCGGACCATCAGTGTTGCTCGGTGTACACTTTTTATTGTTCTTCTATGTCCAATTTTACGAGTATAAGCTTCCGAGATTATTTCGATGCAAAACAGCAACTTTCTATGACAAATGGACAAAACCATTTCAAGCTCCTCCATATAGGGAGTTGAGCAAGTTCGGACCGTCAAAGTTGCTCGGTGTACACTTTTTATTGTTGTTCTATGTCCAATGTTACGAGTATAAGCTTCGTAGATTATTTCGATGCCAAAACAACAACTTTCTATTACAAATGGACAAAACCGTTAAAAGCTCCCCCACAGAGAGAGTTGAGCAACTTTGGAGAATCAAAGTTGCTCCGGTGTACACTTTTTATTGTTCTTTAATGTCAAATTTTACGTGTATAAGATTCCGATATTTTTTCGATTCCAAAACACCAACTTTCTATGACAAATGGACAAAACCGTTAAAAGCTCCTCCATATAGAGAGTTGAGCAACTTCGGACCATCAAAGTTGCTCGGTGTACACTTTTTATTGTTCTTCTATGTCCAATTTAACGAGTATAAGCTTTCGTTATTATTTCGATGCGAAAACACCACTTTCTATGATAAATGGACAAAACCGTTAAAAGATCCCAAATAGAGAGAGTTGAGCAACTTCGGACCATCAAAGTTGCTCGGTGTACACATTTTAGTGTTCTTCTATGTCCAATTTTACGAGTATAAGCTTCGTAGATTATTTCGATGCCAAAACACCAACTTTCTATGACAAATGAACAAAACCGTTAAAAGATACTCCATATAGAGAGTTGAGCAACTTCGGACCATCAAAGTTGCTCGGTGTACACTTTTTATTGTTCTTCTATGTATAATGTTACGAGTATAAGCTTCGTAGATTATTTCGATGCCAAAACAACAACTTTCAGTTACAAATGGACAAAACCGTTAAAAGCTCCTCCATAGAGAGAGTTGAGCAACTTTGGACCATCAAAGTTGCTCGGTGTACACTTTTTATTGTTCTTTTATGTCGAATTTTACGAGTATAAGATTCCGATATTTTTTCAATTCCAAAACACCAACTTTCTATGACAAATGGACAAAACTGTTAAAAGCTCCTCCATATAGAGAGTTGAGCAACTTCGGACCATCAAAGTTGCTCGGTGTACACTTTTTATTGTTCTTCTATGTCCAATGTTACCAGTATAAGCTTTAGTTACTATTTCGATGCCAAAACACCACTTTCTATGATAAATGGATAAAACCGTTAAAAGATCCCAAATAGAGAGAGTTGAGCAACTTCGGACCATCAGTGTTGCTCGGTGTACACTTTTTATTGTTCTTCTATGTCCAATTTTACGAGTATAAGCTTCCGAGATTATTTCGATGCAAAACAGCAACTTTCTATGACAAAAGGACAAAACCATTAAAAGCTCCTCCATATAGAGAGTTGAGCAACTTCGGACCATCAAAGTTGCTCGGTGTACACTTTTTATTGTTGTTTTATGTCCAATGTTACAAGTATAAGCTTCGTAGATTATTTCGATGCCAAAACAACAACTTTCTATTACAAATGGACAAAACCGTTAAAAGCGCCTCCATAGAGAGAGTTGAGCAACTTTGGATCATCAAAGTTTCTCGGTGTCTACTTTTATTTTTCTTTTATGTCAAATTTTACGAGTATAAGATTCTGATACTTTTTCGATGCCAAAACACCAACTTTCTATGACAAATGGACAAAACTGTTAAAAGCTCCTCCATATAGAGAGTTGAGCAACTTCGGACCATCAAAGTTGCTCGGTGTACACTTTTTATTGTTCTTCTATGTCCAATGTTACGAGTATATGCTTTAGTTATTATTTCGATGCCAAAACACCACTTTCTATGATAAATGGACAAAACCGTTAAAAGATCCCAAATAGAGAGAGTTGAGCAACTTCGGACCATCAGTGTTGCTCGGTGTACACTTTTTATTGTTCTTCTATGTCCAATTTTACGAGTATAAGCTTCCGAGATTATTTCGATGCAAAACAGCAACTTTCTATGACAAATGGACAAAACCATTTAAAGCTCCTCCATATAGAGAGTTGAGCAACATCGGACCATCAAAGTTGCTCGGTGTACACTTTTTATTGTTGTTCTATGTCCAATGTTACGAGTATAAGCTTCGTAGATTATTTCGATGCCAAAACAACAACTTTCTATTACAAATGGACAAAACCGTTAAAAGATCCCAAATAGAGAGAGTTGAGCAACTTCGGACCATCAGTGTTGCTCGGTGTACACTTTTTATTGTTCTTCTATGTCCAATTTTACGAGTATAAGCTTCCGAGATTATTTCGATGCAAAACAGCAACTTTCTATGACAAATGGACAAAACCATTAAAAGCTCCTCCATATAGAGAGTTGAGCAACTTCGGACCATCAAAGTTGCTCGGTGTACACTTTTTATTGTTGTTTTATGTCCAATGTTACGTGTATAAGCTTCGTAGATTATTTCGATGCCAAAACAACAACTTTCTATTACAAATGGACAAAACCGTTAAAAGTGCCTCCATAGAGAGAGTTGAGCAACTTTGGACCATCAAAGTTGCTCGGTGTCTACTTTTATTTTTCTTTTATGTCAAATTTTACGAGTATAAGATTCTGATACTTTTTCGATGCCAAAACACCAACTTTCTATGACAAATGGACAAAACTGTTAAAAGCTCCTCCATATAGAGAGTTGAGCAACTTCGGACCATCAAAGTTGCTCGGTGTACACTTTTTATTGTTCTTCTATGTCCAATGTTACGAGTATAAGCTTTAGTTATTATTTCGATGCCAAAACACCACTTTCTATGATAAATGGACAAAACCGTTAAAAGATCCCAAATAGAGAGAGTTGAGCAACTTCGGACCATCAGTGTTGCTCGGTGTACACTTTTTATTGTTCTTCTATGTCCAATTTTACGAGTATAAGCTTCCGAGATTATTTCGATGCAAAACAGCAACTTTCTATGAAAAATGGACAAAACCATTTCAAGCTCCTCCATATAGAGAGTTGAGCAAGTTCGGACCATCAAAGTTGCTCGGTGTACACTTTTTATTGTTGTTCTATGTCCAATGTTACGAGTATAAGCTTCGTAGATTATTTCGATGCCAAAACAACAAATTTCTATTACAAATGGACAAAACCGTTAAAAGCTCCCCCACAGAGAGAGTTGAGCAACTTTGGACCATCAAAGTTGCTCCGGTGTACACTTTTTATTGTTCTTTAATGTCAAATTTTACGTGTATAAGATTCCGATATTTTTTCGATTCCAAAACACCAACTTTCTATGACAAATGGACAAAACCGTTAAAAGCTCCTCCATATAGAGAGTTGAGCAACTTCGGACCATCAAAGTTGCTCGGTGTACACTTTTTATTGTTCTTCTATGTCCAATTTAACGAGTATAAGCTTTCGTTATTATTTCGATGCGAAAACACCACTTTCTATGATAAATGGACAAAACCGTTAAAAGATCCCAAATAGAGAGAGTTGAGCAACTTCGGACCATCAAAGTTGCTCGGTGTACACATTTTAGTGTTCTTCTATGTCCAATTTTACGAGTATAAGCTTCGTAGATTATTTCGATGCCAAAACACCAACTTTCTATGACAAATGAACAAAACCGTTAAAAGATACTCCATATAGAGAGTTGAGCAACTTCGGACCATCAAAGTTGCTCGGTGTACACTTTTTATTGTTCTTCTATGTATAATGTTACGAGTATAAGCTTCGTAGATTATTTCGATGCCAAAACAACAACTTTCAGTTACAAATGGACAAAACCGTTAAAAGCTCCTCCATAGAGAGAGTTGAGCAACTTTGGACCATCAAAGTTGCTCGGTGTACACTTTTTATTGTTCTTTTATGTCGAATTTTACGAGTATAAGATTCCGATATTTTTTCAATTCCAAAACACCAACTTTCTATGACAAATGGACAAAACTGTTAAAAGCTCCTCCATATAGAGAGTTGAGCAACTTCGGACCATCAAAGTTGCTCGGTGTACACTTTTTATTGTTCTTCTATGTCCAATGTTACGAGTATAAGCTTTAGTTACTATTTCGATGCCAAAACACCACTTTCTATGATAAATGGATAAAACCGTTAAAAGATCCCAAATAGAGAGAGTTGAGCAACTTCGGACCATCAGTGTTGCTCGGTGTACACTTTTTATTGTTCTTCTATGTCCAATTTTACGAGTATAAGCTTTCGAGATTATTTCGATGCAAAACAGCAACTTTCTATGACAAAAGGACAAAACCATTAAAAGCTCCTCCATATAGAGAGTTGAGCAACTTCGGACCATCAAAGTTGCTCGGTGTACACTTTTTATTGTTGTTTTATGTCCAATGTTACAAGTATAAGCTTCGTAGATTATTTCGATGCCAAAACAACAACTTTCTATTACAAATGGACAAAACCGTTAAAAGCGCCTCCATAGAGAGAGTTGAGCAACTTTGGACCATCAAAGTTTCTCGGTGTCTACTTTTATTTTTCTTTTATGTCAAATTTTACGAGTATAAGATTCTGATACTTTTTCGATGCCAAAACACCAACTTTCTATGACAAATGGACAAAACTGTTAAAAGCTCCTCCATATAGAGAGTTGAGCAACTTCGGACCATCAAAGTTGCTCGGTGTACACTTTTTATTGTTCTTCTATGTCCAATGTTACGAGTATAAGCTTTAGTTATTATTTCGATGCCAAAACACCACTTTCTATGATAAATGGACAAAACCGTTAAAAGATCCCAAATAGAGAGAGTTGAGCAACTTCGGACCATCAGTGTTGCTCGGTGTACACTTTTTATTGTTCTTCTATGTCCAATTTTACGAGTATAAGCTTCCGAGATTATTTCGATGCAAAACAGCAACTTTCTATGACAAATGGACAAAACCATTTAAAGCTCCTCCATATAGAGAGTTGAGCAACATCGGACCATCAAAGTTGCTCGGTGTACACTTTTTATTGTTGTTCTATGTCCAATGTTACGAGTATAAGCTTCGTAGATTATTTCGATGCCAAAACAACAACTTTCTATTACAAATGGACAAAACCGTTAAAAGATCCCAAATAGAGAGAGTTGAGCAACTTCGGACCATCAGTGTTGCTCGGTGTACACTTTTTATTGTTCTTCTATGTCCAATTTTACGAGTATAAGCTTCCGAGATTATTTCGATGCAAAACAGCAACTTTCTATGACAAATGGACAAAACCATTAAAAGCTCCTCCATATAGAGAGTTGAGCAACTTCGGACCATCAAAGTTGCTCGGTGTACACTTTTTATTGTTGTTTTATGTCCAATGTTACGAGTATAAGCTTCGTAGATTATTTCGATGCCAAAACAACAACTTTCTATTACAAATGGACAAAACCGTTAAAAGTGCCTCCATAGAGAGAGTTGAGCAACTTTGGACCATCAAAGTTGCTCGGTGTCTACTTTTATTTTTCTTTTATGTCAAATTTTACGAGTATAAGATTCTGATACTTTTTCGATGCCAAAACTCCAACTTTCTATGACAAATGGACAAAACTGTTAAAAGCTCCTCCATATAGAGAGTTGAGCAACTTCGGACCATCAAAGTTGCTCGGTGTACACTTTTTATTGTTCTTCTATGTCTAATGTTACGAGTATAAGCTTTAGTTATTATTTCGATGCCAAAACACCACTTTCTATGATAAATGGACAAAACCGTTAAAAGATCCCAAATAGAAAGAGTTGAGCAACTTCGGACCATCAGTGTTGCTCGGTGTACACATTTTATTGTTCTTCTATGTCCAATTTTACGAGTATAAGCTTCCGAGATTATTTCGATGCAAAACAGCAACTTTCTATGACAAATGGACAAAACCATTTCAAGCTCCTCCATATAGAGAGTTGAGCAACTTCGGACCATCAAAGTTGCTCGGTGTACACTTTTTATTGTTGTTCTATGTCCAATGTTACGAGTATAAGCTTCGTAGATTATTTCGATGCCAAAACAACAACTTTCTATTACAAATGGACAAAACCGTTAAAAGCTCCCCCACAGAGAGAGTTGAGCAACTTTGGACCATCAAAGTTGCTCCGGTGTACACTTTTTATTGTTCTTTAATGTCAAATTTTACGTGTATAAGATTCCGATATTTTTTCGATTCCAAAACACCAACTTTCTATGACAAATGGACAAAACCGTTAAAAGCTCCTCCATATAGAGAGTTGAGCAACTTCGGACCATCAAAGTTGCTCGGTGTACACTTTTTATTGTTCTTCTATGTCCAATTTAACGAGTATAAGCTTTCGTTTTTATTTTGATGCAAAAACACCACTTTCTATGATAAATCGACAAAGCCGTTAAAAGCTCCTCCATATAGAGAGTTGAGCAACTTCGGACCATCAAAGTTGCTCGGTGTACACTTTTTATTGTTCTTCTATGTCCAATTTAACGGGCATAAGCTTTCGTTATTATTTCGATGCGAAAACACCACTTTCTATGATAAATGGACAAAACCGTTAAAAGATCCCAAATAGAGAGAGTTGAGCAACTTCGGACCATCAAAGTTGCTCGGTGTACACATTTTAGTGTTCTTCTATGTCCAATTTTACGAGTATAAGCTTCGTAGATTATTTCGATGCCAAAACACCAACTTTCTATGACAAATGAACAAAACCGTTAAAAGATACTCCATATAGAGAGTTGAGCAACTTCGGACCATCAAAGTTGCTCGGTGTACACTTTTTATTGTTCTTCTATGTATAATGTTACGAGTATAAGCTTCGTAGATTATTTCGATGCCAAAACAACAACTTTCAGTTACAAATGGACAAAACCGTTAAAAGCTCCTCCATAGAGAGAGTTGAGCAACTTTGGACCATCAAAGTTGCTCGGTGTACACTTTTTATTGTTCTTTTATGTCAAATTTTACGAGTATAAGATTCCGATATTTTTTCAATTCCAAAACACCAACTTTCTATGACAAATGGACAAAACTGTTAAAAGCTCCTCCATATAGAGAGTTGAGCAACTTCGGACCATCAAAGTTGCTCGGTGTACACTTTTTATTGTTCTTCTATGTCCAATGTTACGAGTATAAGCTTTAGTTACTATTTCGATGCCAAAACACCACTTTCTATGATAAATGGACAAAACCGTTAAAAGATCCCAAATAGAGAGAGTTGAGCAACTTCGGACCATCAGTGTTGCTCGGTGTACAATTTTTATTGTACTTCTATGTCCAATTTTACGAGTATAAGCTTCCGAGATTATTTCGATGCAAAACAGCAACTTTCTATGACAAAAGGACAAAACCATTAAAAGCTCCTCCATATAGAGAGTTGAGCAACTTCGGACCATCAAAGTTGCTCGGTGTACACTTTTTATTGTTGTTTTATGTCCAATGTTACGAGTATAAGCTTCGTAGATTATTTCGATGCCAAAACAACAACTTTCTATTACAAATGGACAAAACCGTTAAAAGTGCCTCCATAGAGAGAGTTGAGCAACTTTGGACCATCAAAGTTGCTCGGTGTCCACTTTTATTTTTCTTTTATGTCAAATTTTACGAGTATAAGATTCTGATATTTTTTCGATGCCAAAACACCAACTTTCTATGAGAAATGGACAAAACCATTAAAAGTTTCTCCATATAGAGAGTTGAGCAACTTCGGACCATCAAAGTTACTCGGTGTACACTTTTTATTGTTCTTCTATGTCCAATGTTACGAGTGTAAGCTTCGTAGATTATTTCGATGCCAAAACAACAACTTTCAGTTACAAATGGACAAAACCGTTAAAAGCTCCTCCATAGAGAGAGTTGAGCAACTTCGGACCATCAATGTTGCTCGGTGTACACCTTTTATTGTTCTTCTATGTCCAATTTTACAAGTATAAGCTTCCGAGATTATTTCGATGCAAAACACCAACTTTCTATGACAAATGGACAAAACCATTAAAAGCTCCTCCATATAGAGAGTTGAGCAACTTCAGACCATCAAAGTAGCTCGGTGTACACTTTTTATTAATCTTCTATGTCCAATGTTACGAGTATAAACTTCGTAGATTATTTCGATGACAAAACAACAACTTTCTGTTACAAATGGAGAAAACCGTTAAAAGCTCCACTATAGAGAGAGTTGAGCAACTTCGGACCATCAAAGTTGCTCGGTGTACACTTTTTATTGTTCTTCTATGTCCAATTTTACGATTATAAGCTTCCGAGATTATTTCGATGGCAAAACACCAACTTTCTATGACAAATGGACAAAACCGTTAAAAGCTCCTCTATAGCGAGAGTTGAGAAACTTCGGACCATCAAAGTTGCCCGGTGTACAGTTTTTATTATTCTTCTATGTCCAATTTTACGAGTATAAGCTTCCTAGATTATTTCGATGCCAAAACAAAAACTTTCTATTACAAATGGACAAAACCGTTAAAAGCTGCACCATAGAGAGAGTTGAGCAACTTCGGACCATCAAAGTTGCTCTGTGTACACTTTTTATTGTTCTTCTATGTCCAATTTAACGAGTATAAGCTTTCGTTATTATTTCGATGCCAAAACACCACTTTCTATGATAAATGGACAAAACCGTTAAAAGATCCCAAATAGAGAGAGTTGAGCAACTTCAGACCATCAAAGTTGCTCGGTGTACACTTTTTAGTGTTCTTCTATGTCCAATTTTACGAGTATAAGCTTCTGAGATTATTTGGATGCAAAACACCAACTTTCTATGACAAATGGACAAAACCAATAAAAGCTCCTCCATATAGAGAGTTGAGCAACTTCGGACCATCAAAGTTGCTCGGTGTACACTTTTTAATGTTCTTCTATGTATAATGTTACGAGTATAAGCTTCGTAGATTATTTCGATGCCAAAACAACAACTTTTAGTTACAAATGGACAAAACCGTTAAAAGCTCCACCATAGAGAGAGTTGAGCAACTTCGGACCATCAATGTTGCTCGGTGTACACTTTTTATTGTTCTTCTATGTCCAATTTTACGAGTATAAGCTTCCGAGATTATTTCGATGCAAAACACCAACTTTCTATGACAAATGAATAAAACCGTTAAAAGCTCCTCCATATAGAGAGTTGAGGAACTTCGGACCATCAAAGTTGTTCGGTGTACACTTTTTATTGTTCTTCTATGTATAATGTTACGAGTATAAGCTTCGTAGATTATTTCGATGCCAAAACAACAACTTTCTATTACAAATGGACAAAACCGTTAAAAGCTCCTCCATAGAGAGAGTTGAGCAACTTTGGACCATCAAAGTTGCTCGGTCTGCATTTTTTATTGTTCTTTTATGTCAAATTTTACGAGTATAAGATTCCGATATTTTTTCGATTCCAAAACACCAACTTTCAGTTACAAATGGACAAAACCGTTAAAAGCTCCACCATCGAGAGAGTTGAGCAACTTTGGACCAATAAAGTTGCTCGGTATACACTTTTCATTGTTCTTTTATGTCAAATTTTACGAGTATAAGATTCCGATATCTTTTCGATTCCAAAACACCAACTTTCTATGACAAATGGACAAAACCGTTGAAAGCACCTCCATATAGAGAGTTGAGCAACTTCGGACCATAAAAGTTGCTCGGTGTACATTTTTTAGTGTTCTTCTATGTCCAATTTTACGAGTATAAGCTTCGTAGATTATTTCGATGCCAAAACCGTTAAAAGCTCCACTATAGAGAGAGTTGAGTAACTTTGGACCATCAAAGTTGCTCGGTGTACACTTTTTATTGTTCTTTTATGTCAAATTTTATGAGTATAAGATTCCGATATTTTTTTCGATTCCAAAACACCAACTTTCTATG
This sequence comes from Euonymus europaeus, assembly GCA_963580455.1. Taxonomy (NCBI): domain Eukaryota; kingdom Viridiplantae; phylum Streptophyta; class Magnoliopsida; order Celastrales; family Celastraceae; genus Euonymus; species Euonymus europaeus. The sequence goes on from OY756965.1 coordinate 8,898,225, forward strand.
ACAAATGGACAAAACCGTTAAAAGCTCCTCCATATAGATTGTTGACCAACTTCGGACCATCAAAGTTGCTCAATGACACTTTTTATTAATCTTCTATGTCCAATTTTACGAGTATAAGCTTCCGAGATTATTTCGATGCAAAACACCAACTTTCTATGACAAATGAACAAAACCATTAAAAGCCCCTCCATATAGAGAGTTGAGCAACTTCGGACCATCAAAGCTGCTCGGTGTACACTTTTTATTGTTCTTCTATGTCCAATTTAACGAGTATAAGCTTTCGTTATTATTTCGATGCCAAAACACCACTTTCTATGATAAATGGACAAAACCGTTAGAAGATCCCCAATAGAGAGAGTTGAGCAACTTCGGACCATCAAAGTTGCTCGGTGTACACTTTTTAGTGTTCTTCTATGTCCAATTTTACGAGTATAAGCTTCGTAGATTATTTCGATGCCAAAACACCAACTTTCTATGACAAATGAACAAAACCGTTAAAAGCTCCTCCATATAGAGAGTTGAGCAACTTCGGACCATCAAAGTTGCTCGGTGTACACTTTTTATTGTTCTTCTATGTATAATGTTACGAGTATAAGCCTCGTAGATTATTTCGATGCCAAAACAACAACTTTCTGTTACAAATGGACAAAACCGTTAAAAGCTCCACCATAGAGAGAGTTGAGCAACTTCGGACCATCAAAGATGCTCGGTGTACACTTTTTATTGTTCTTCTATGTCCAATTTTACGATTATAAGCTTCCGAGATTATTTCGATGACAAAACACCAACTTTCTATGACAAATGGACAAAACCGTTTAAAGCTCCTCCATATAGAGAGTTGAGCAACTTCGGACCATCAAAGTTGCTCGGTGTACACTTTTTATTGTTCTTCTATGTCCAATTTAACGAGTATAAGCTTCCGAGATTATTACGATGCAAAACACCAACTTTCTATGATAAATGGACAAAACCGTTAAAAGCTCCTCCATATAGAGAGTTGAGCAACTTCGGACCATCAAAGTTGTTCGGTGTACACTTTTTATTGTTCTTCTATGTATAATGTTACGAGTATAAGCTTCGTAGATTATTTCGACGCCAAAACAACAACTTTCTATTACAAATGGACAAAACCGTTAAAAACTCCTCCATAGAGAGAGTTGAGCAACTTTTGACCATCAAAGTTGCTCGGTGTGCACTTTTTATTGTTCTTTTATGTCAAATTTTACGAGTATAAGATTCCGATATTTTTTCGATTCCAAAACCCCAACTTTCTATGACAAATGGACAAAACCGTTGAAAGCTCCTCCATATAGAGAGTTGAGCAACTTCGGACCATCGAAGTTGCTCGGTGTACACTTTTTATTAGTCTTCTATGTCCAATGTTACGAGTATAAACTTCGCAGATTATTTCGATGCCAAAACAACAACTTTCAGTTGCAAATGGACAAAACCGTTAAAAGCTCCAACATAGAGAGAGTTGAGCATCTTCGGACCATCAATGTTGCTCGGTGTACACTTTTTATTGTTTTCTATGTCCAATTTTACGAGTATAAGCTTCCGAGATTATTTCGATGCAAAACAACAACTTTCTATGACAAATGGACAAAACCGTTAAAAGATCCCAAATAGAGAGAGTTGAGCAACTTCGGACCATCAAAGTTACTCGGTGTACACTTTTTATTGTTCTTCTATGTCCAATGTTATGATTATAAGCTTCCGAGATTATTTCGATGACAAAACACCAACTTTCTATGACAAATGGACAAAACCGTTTAAAGCTCCTCCATATAGAGAGTTGAGCAACTTCGGACCATCAAAGTTGCTCGGTGTACACTTTTTATTGTTCTTCTATGTCCAATTTAACGAGTATAAGCTTCCGAGATTATTTCGATGCAAAACACCAACTTTCTATGATAAATGGACAAAACCGTTAAAAGCTCCTCCATATAGAGAGTTGAGCAACTTCGGACCATCAAAGTTGTTCGGTGTACACTTTTTATTGTTCTTCTATGTATAATGTTACGAGTATAAGCTTCGTAGATTATTTCGATGCCAAAACAACAACTTTCTATTACAAATGGACAAAACCGTTAAAAGCTCCTCCATAGAGAGAGTTGAGCAACTTTGGACCATCAAAGTTGCTCGGTCTGCACTTTTTATTGTTCTTTTATGTCAAATTTTACGAGTATAAGATTCCGATATCTTTTCGATTCCAAAACACCAACTTTCTATGACAAATGGACAAAACCGTTGAAAGCACCTCCATATAGAGAGTTGAGCAACTTCGGACCATAAAAGTTGCTCGGTGTACATTTTTTAGTGTTCTTCTATGTCCAATTTTACGAGTATAAGCTTCGTAGATTATTTCGATGCCAAAACCGTTAAAAGCTCCACTATAGAGAGAGTTGAGCAACTTTGGACCATCAAAGTTGCTCGGTGTACACTTTTTATTGTTCTTTTATGTCAAATTTTATGAGTATAAGATTCCGATATTTTTTTCGATTCCAAAACACCAACTTTCTATGACAAATGGACAAAACCGTTAAAAGCTCCTCCATATAGATTGTTGACCTACTTCGGACCATCAAAGTTGCTCAATGACACTTTTTATTAATCTTCTATGTCCAATTTTACGAGTATAAGCTTCCGAGATTATTTCGATGCAAAACACCAACTTTCTATGACAAATGAACAAAACCATTAAAAGCCCCTCCATATAGAGAGTTGAGCAACTTCGGACCATCAAAGCTGCTCGGTGTACACTTTTTATTGTTCTTCTATGTCCAATTTAACGAGTATAAGCTTTCGTTATTATTTCGATGCCAAAACACCACTTTCTATGATAAATGGACAAAACCGTTAGAAGATCCCCAATAGAGAGAGTTGAGCAACTTCGGACCATCAAAGTTGCTCGGTGTACACTTTTTAGTGTTCTTCTATGTCCAATTTTACGAGTATAAGCTTCGTAGATTATTTCGATGCCAAAACACCAACTTTCTATGACAAATGAACAAAACCGTTAAAAGCTCCTCCATATAGAGAGTTGAGCAACTTCGGACCATCAAAGTTGCTCGGTGTACACTTTTTATTGTTCTTCTATGTATAATGTTACGAGTATAAGCCTCGTAGATTATTTCGATGACAAAACAACAACTTTCTGTTACAAATGGACAAAACCGTTAAAAGCTCCACCATAGAGAGAGTTGAGCAACTTCGGACCATCAAAGATGCTCGGTGTACACTTTTTATTGTTCTTCTATGTCCAATTTTATGATTATAAGCTTCCGAGATTATTTCGATGACAAAACACCAACTTTCTATGACAAATGGACAAAACCGTTTAAAGCTCCTCCATATAGAGAGTTGAGCAACTTCGGACCATCAAAGTTGCTCGGTGTACACTTTTTATTGTTCTTCTATGTCCAATTTAACGAGTATAAGCTTCCGAGATTATTTCGATGCAAAACACCAACTTTCTATGATAAATGGACAAAACCGTTAAAAGCTCCTCCATATAGAGAGTTGAGCAACTTCGGACCATCAAAGTTGTTCGGTGTACACTTTTTATTGTTCTTCTATGTATAATGTTACGAGTATAAGCTTCGTAGATTATTTCGATGCCAAAACAACAACTTTCTATTACAAATGGACAAAACCGTTAAAAACTCCTCCACAGAGAGAGTTGAGCAACTTTTGACCATCAAAGTTGCTCGGTGTGCACTTTTTATTGTTCTTTTATGTCAAATTTTACGAGTATAAGATTCCGATATTTTTTCGATTCCAAAACCCCAACTTTCTATGACAAATGGACAAAACCGTTGAAAGCTCCTCCATATAGACAGTTGAGCAACTTCGGACCATCGAAGTTGCTCGGTGTACACTTTTTATTAGTCTTCTATGTCCAATGTTACGAGTATAAACTTCGTAGATTATTTCGATGCCAAAACAACAACTTTCAGTTGCAAATGGACAAAACCGTTAAAAGCTCCAACATAGAGAGAGTTGAGCATCTTCGGACCATCAATGTTGCTCGGTGTACACTTTTTATTGTTTTCTATGTCCAATTTTACGAGTATAAGCTTCCGAGATTATTTCGATGCAAAACAACAACTTTCTATGACAAATGGACAAAACCGTTAAAAGATCCCAAATAGAGAGAGTTGAGCAACTTCGAACCATCAAAGTTACTCGGTGTACACTTTTTATTGTTCTTCTATGTCCAATGTTATGATTATAAGCTTCCGAGATTATTTCGATGACAAAACACCAACTTTCTATGACAAATGGACAAAACCGTTTAAAGCTCCTCCATATAGAGAGTTGAGCAACTTCGGACCATCAAAGTTGCTCGGTGTACACTTTTTATTGTTCTTCTATGTCCAATTTAACGAGTATAAGCTTCCGAGATTATTTCGATGCAAAACACCAACTTTCTATGATAAATGGACAAAACCGTTAAAAGCTCCTCCATATAGAGAGTTGAGCAACTTCGGACCATCAAAGTTGTTCGGTGTACACTTTTTATTGTTCTTCTATGTATAATGTTACGAGTATAAGCTTCGTAGATTATTTCGATGCCAAAACAACAACTTTCTATTACAAATGGACAAAACCGTTAAAAACTCCTCCATAGAGAGAGTTGAGCAACTTTTGACCATCAAAGTTGCTCGGTCTGCACTTTTTATTGTTCTTTTATGTCAAATTTTACGAGTATAAGATTCCGATATTTTTTCGATTCCAAAACAACAACTTTCTATGAGAAATGGACAAAACCGTTGAAAGCTCCTCCATATAGAGAGTTGAGCAACATCGGACCATCGAAGTTGCTCGGTGTACACTTTTTATTAATCTTCTATGTCCAATGTTACGAGTATAAACTTCGTAGATTATTTCGATTCCAAAACAACAACTTTCAGTTACAAATGGACAAAACCGTTAAAAGCTCCACCATAGAGAGAGTTGAGCAACTTTGGACCATTAAAGTTGCTCGGTGTACACTTTTTATTATTCTTTTATGTCAAATTTTACGAGTATAAGATTCCGATATCTTTTCGATTCCAAAACACCAACTTTCTATGACAAATGGACAAAACCGTTGAAAGCACCTCCATATAGAGAGTTGAGCAACTTCGGACCATCGATGTTGCTCGGTGTACACTTTTTATTAATCTTCTATGTCCAATTTTACGACTATAAGCTTCCTAGATTATTTTGATGCAAAAACGACAACTTTCTGTTACAAATGGACAAAACCGTTAAAAGCTCCACTATAGAGAGAGTTGAGCAACTTTGGACCATCAAAGTTGCTCGGTGTACACTTTTTATTGTTCTTTTATGTCAAATTTTATGAGTATAAGATTTCGATATTTTTTTCGATTCCAAAACACCAACTTTCTATGACAAATGGACAAAACCGTTAAAAGCTCCTCCATATAGATTGTTGTGCAACTTCGGACCATCAAAGTTGCTCAATGTACACTTTTTATTAATCTTCTATGTCCAATGTTATGAGTATAAACTTCATAGATTATTTCGATGCCAAAACAACAACTTTCTGTTACAAATGGACAAAACCGTTAAAAGCTCCACCATAGAGAGAGTTGAGGAACTTCGGACTATCAAAGTTGCTCGGTGTACAATTTTTATTGTTCTTCTATGTCCAATTTTACGAGTATAAGCTTCCGAGATTATTTCGATGCCAAAACACCAATTTCTATGACAAATGGACAAAACCGTTAAAAGCTCCTCTACAGCGAGAGTTGAGAAACTTCGGACCATCAAAGTTGTCCGGTGTACAGTTTTTATTATTCTTCTATGTCCAATTTTACGAGTATAAGCTTCCTAGATTATTTCGATGCCAAAACAACAACTTTCTATGACAAATGGACAAAACCGTTAAAAGCTCCTCCATATAGAGAGTTGAGCAACTTCAGACCATCAAAGTTGCTCGGTGTACACTTTTTATTGTTCTTCTATGTCCAATTTAACGAGTATAAGCTTTCGTTATTATTTCGATGCCAAAACACCACTTTCCATGATAAATGGACAAAACCGTTAAAAGATCCCAAATAGAGAGAGTTGAGCAACTTCGGACTATCAAAGTTGCTCGGTGTACAGTTTTTAGTGTTCTTCTATGTCCAATTTTACGAGTATAAGCTTCGTAGATTATTTCGATGCCAAAACACCAACTTTTTATGACAAATGAACAAAACCATTAAAAGCTCCTCCATATAGAGAGTTGAGCAACTTCGGACCATCAAAGTTGCTCGGTGTACACTTTTTATTGTTTTTCTATGTATAATGTTACGAGTATAAGCTTCTTAGATTATTTCGATTCCAAAACACCAACTTTTTATGACAAATGAACAAAACCATTAAAAGCTCCTCCATATAGAGAGTTGAGCAACTTCAGACCATCAAAGTTGCTCGGTGTACACTTTTTATTGTTCTTCTATATCCAATTTAACGAGTATAAGCTTTCGTTATTATTTCGATGCCAAAACACCAACTTTCTATGACAAATGGACAAAACCATTAAAAGCTCCTCCATATAGAGAGTTGAACAACTTCGGACCTTCAAAGTTGCTCGTTGTACACTTTTTATTGTTGTTCTATGTCCAATGTTACGAGTATAAGCTTCGCAGATTATTTTGATGCCAAAACAACAACTTTCTATTACAAATGGACAAAACCGTTAAAAGCTCCTCCATAGAGAGAGTTGAGCAACTTTGGACCATCAAAGTTGCTCGGTGTACACTTTTTATTGTTCTTTTATGTCAAATTTTACGAGTATAAGATTCCGATATTTTTTCGAGTCCAAAACACCAACTGTCTATGACAAATGGACAAAACCGTTGAAAGCTCCTCCATATACAGAGTTGAGCAACTTCGGACCATCGAAGTTGCTCGGTGTACACTTTTTATTAATCTTCTATGTCCAATGTTACGAGTATAAACTTCGTAGATTATTTCGATGCCAAAACAACAACTTTCAGTTACAAATGGACAAAACCGTTAAAAGCTCCACCATAGAGAGAGTTGAGCAACTTCGGACCTTCAATGTTGCTCGGTGTACATTTTTTAGTGTTCTTGTATGTCCAATTTTATGAGTATAAGCTTCGTAGATTATTTCAATGCCAAAACACCAACATTCTATGACAAATGGACAAAACCGTTAAAAGCCCTCAAATAGAGAGAGTTGAGCAACTTCATACCATCAAAGTTGCTCGGTGTACACTTTGTATTGTTCTTCTATGTCCAATGTTACGAGTATAAGCTTCGTAGATTATTTCGATGCCAAAACAACGACTTTCTATTACAAATGGACAAAACCGTTAAAAGCTCATCCAAAGAGAGAGTTGAGCAACTTCGGACTATCAAAGTTGCTTGGTGTACACTTTTTATTGTTCTTTTATGTCAAATTTTACGAGTATAAGATTCCGATATTTTTTCGATTCCAAAACAACAACTTTCTATGAGAAATGGACAAAACCGTTGAAAGCTCCTCCATATAGAGAGTTGAGCAACATCGGACCATCGAAGTTGCTCGGTGTACACTTTTTATTAATCTTCTATGTCCAATGTTACGAGTATAAACTTCGTAGATTATTTCGATTCCAAAACAACAACTTTCAGTTACAAATGGACAAAACCGTTAAAAGCTCCACCATAGAGAGAGTTGAGCAACTTTGGACCATTAAAGTTGCTCGGTGAACACTTTTTATTATTCTTTTATGTCAAATTTTACGAGTATAAGATTCCAATATCTTTTCGATTCCAAAACACCAACTTTCTATGACAAATGGACAAAACCGTTGAAAGCACCTCCATATAGAGAGTTGAGCAACTTCGGACCATCGATGTTGCTCGGTGTACACTTTTTATTAATCTTCTATGTCCAATTTTACGACTATAAGCTTCCTAGATTATTTTGATGCAAAAACGACAACTTTCTGTTACAAATGGACAAAACCGTTAAAAGCTCCACTATAGAGAGAGTTGAGCAACTTTGGACCATCAAAGTTGCTCGGTGTACACTTTTTATTGTTCTTTTATGTCAAATTTTATGAGTATAAGATTTCGATATTTTTTTCGATTCCAAAACACCAACTTTCTATGACAAATGGACAAAACCGTTAAAAGCTCCTCCATATAGATTGTTGAGCAACTTCGGACCATCAAAGTTGCTCAATGTACACTTTTTATTAATCTTCTATGTCCAATGTTATGAGTATAAACTTCATAGATTATTTCGATGCCAAAACAACAACTTTCTGTTACAAATGGACAAAACCGTTAAAAGCTCCACCATAGAGAGAGTTGAGGAACTTCGGACTATCAAAGTTGCTCGGTGTACAATTTTTATTGTTCTTCTATGTCCAATTTTACGAGTATAAGCTTCCGAGATTATTTCGATGCCAAAACACCAATTTCTATGACAAATGGACAAAACCGTTAAAAGCTCCTCTACAGCGAGAGTTGAGAAACTTCGGACCATCAAAGTTGTCCGGTGTACAGTTTTTATTATTCTTCTATGTCCAATTTTACGAGTATAAGCTTCCTAGATTATTTCGATGCCAAAACAACAACTTTCTATGACAAATGGACAAAACCGTTAAAAGCTCCTCCATATAGAGAGTTGAGCAACTTCAGACCATCAAAGTTGCTCGGTGTACACTTTTTATTGTTCTTCTATGTCCAATTTAACGAGTATAAGCTTTCGTTATTATTTCGATGCCAAAACACCACTTTCCATGATAAATGGACAAAACCGTTAAAAGATCCCAAATAGAGAGAGTTGAGCAACTTCGGACTATCAAAGTTGCTCGGTGTACAGTTTTTAGTGTTCTTCTATGTCCAATTTTACGAGTATAAGCTTCGTAGATTATTTCGATGCCAAAACACCAACTTTTTATGACAAATGAACAAAACCATTAAAAGCTCCTCCATATAGAGAGTTGAGCAACTTCGGACCATCAAAGTTGCTCGGTGTACACTTTTTATTGTTTTTCTATGTATAATGTTACGAGTATAAGCTTCGTAGATTATTTCGATTCCAAAACACCAACTTTTTATGACAAATGAACAAAACCATTAAAAGCTCCTCCATATAGAGAGTTGAGCAACTTCAGACCATCAAAGTTGCTCGGTGTACACTTTTTATTGTTCTTCTATGTCCAATTTAACGAGTATAAGCTTTCGTTATTATTTCGATGCCAAAACACCAACTTTCTATGACAAATGGACAAAACCATTAAAAGCTCCTCCATATAGAGAGTTGAACAACTTCGGACCCTCAAAGTTGCTCGTTGTACACTTTTTATTGTTGTTCTATGTCCAATGTTACGAGTATAAGCTTCGCAGATTATTTTGATGCCAAAACAACAACTTTCTATTACAAATGGACAAAACCGTTAAAAGCTCCTCCATAGAGAGAGTTGAGCAACTTTGGACCATCAAAGTTGCTCGGTGTACACTTTTTATTGTTCTTTTATGTCAAATTTTACGAGTATAAGATTCCGATATTTTTTCGAGTCCAAAACACCAACTGTCTATGACAAATGGACAAAACCGTTGAAAGCTCCTCCATATACAGAGTTGAGCAACTTCGGACCATCGAAGTTGCTCGGTGTACACTTTTTATTAATCTTCTATGTCCAATGTTACGAGTATAAACTTCGTAGATTATTTCGATGCCAAAACAACAACTTTCAGTTACAAATGGACAAAACCGTTAAAAGCTCCACCATAGAGAGAGTTGAGCAACTTCGGACCTTCAATGTTGCTCGATGTACATTTTTTAGTGTTCTTGTATGTCCAATTTTATGAGTATAAGCTTCGTAGATTATTTCAATGCCAAAACACCAACATTCTATGACAAATGGACAAAACCGTTAAAAGCTCTCAAATAGAGAGAGTTGAGCAACTTCATACCATCAAAGTTGCTCGGTGTACACTTTGTATTGTTCTTCTATGTCCAATGTTACGAGTATAAGCTTCGTAGATTATTTCGATGCCAAAACAACGACTTTCTATTACAAATGGACAAAACCGTTAAAAGCTCATCCAAAGAGAGAGTTGAGCAACTTCGGACTATCAAAGTTGCTTGGTGTACACTTTTTATTGTTCTTTTATGTCAAATTTTACGAGTATAAGATTCCGATATTTTTTCGATTCCAAAACACCAACTTTCTATGACAAATGGACAAAACCGTTGAAAGCTCCTCCATATAGAGAGTTGAGCAACTTCGGACCATCGAAGTTGCTCGGTGTACATTTTTTATTAATCTTCTATGTCCAATTTAACGAGTATAAGCTTCGTAGATTATTTCGATGCCAAAACAACAACTTTCTATGACAAATGGACAAAACCGTTAAAAGCTCCTCCATATAGAGAGTTGAGCAACTTCAGACCATCAAAGTTGCTCGGTGAACACTTTTTATTGTTCTTCTATGTCCAATTTAACGAGTATAAGCTTTCGTTATTATTTCGATGCCAAAACACCAACTTTCTATGACAAATGGACAAAACCATTAAAAGCTCCTCCATATAGAGAGTTGAGCAACTTCGGACCATCAAAGTTGCTCGTTGTACACTTTTTATTGTTGTTCTATGTCCAATGTTACGAGTATAAGCTTCGTAGATTATTTCGGGCCATCAAAGTTGCTCGGTGTACACTTTTTATTGTTCTTCTATGTATAATTTAATGAGTATAAGCTTTCGTTATTATTTCGATGCCAAAACAACACTTTATATGATAAATGGACAAAACCGTTAAAAGATCCCAAGTAGAGAGAGTTGAGCAACTTCGGACCATCAAAGTTGCTCGGTGTACAGTTTTTAGTGTTCTTCTATGTCCAATGTTACGAGTATAAGCTTCGTAGATTATTTCGATGCCAAAACAACAACTTTCTATTACAAATGGACAAAACCGTTAAAAGCTCCTCCATAGAGAGAGTTGAGCAACTTTGGACCATCAAAGTTGCTCGGTGTACACATTTATTGTTCTTTTATGTCAAATTTTACGAGTATAAGATTCTGATATTTTTTCGATTCCAAAACACCAACTTTCTATGACAAATGGACAAAACCGTTAAAAGCTCCTCCATATAGAGAGTTGAGCAACTTCGGACCATCAAAGTTGCTCGGTGTACACTTTTTATTGTTCTTCTATGTCCAATTTAACGAGTATAAGCTTTCGTTATTATTTCGATGCCAAAACACCACTTTCTATGATAAATGGACAAAACCGTTAGAAGATCCCAAAAAGAGAGAGTTGAGCAACTTCGGACCCTCAGTGTTGCTCGGTGTACATTTTTTATTGTTCTTCTCTGTCCAATTTTACGAGTATAAGCTTCCGAGATTATTTCGATGCAAAACAACAACTTTCTATGAAAAATGGACAAAACCATTAAAAGCTCCTCCATATAGAGAGTTGAGCAACTTCGGGCCATCAAAGTTGCTCGGTGTACACTTTTTATTGTTCTTCTATGTATAATTTAATGAGTATAAGCTTTCGTTATTATTTCGATGCCAAAACAACACTTTCTATGATAAATGGACAAAACCGTTAAAAGATCCCAAGTAGAGAGAGTTGAGCAACTTCGGACCATCAAAGTTGCTCGGTGTACAGTTTTTAGTGTTCTTCTATGTCCAATTTTACGAGTATAAGCTTCGTAGATTATTTCGATGCCAAAACACCAACTTTTTATGACAAATGAACAAAACCATTAAAAGCTCCTCCATATAGAGAGTTGAGCAACTTCGGACCATCAAAGTTGCTCGGTGTACACTTTTTATTGTTTTTCTATGTATAATATTACGAGTATAAGCTTCGTAGATTATTTCGATGCCAAAACAACAACTTTCTATGACAAATGGACAAAACCGTTAAAAGCTTCTCCATATAGAGAGTTGAGCAACTTCAGACCATCAAAGTTGCTCGGTGTACACTTTTTATTGTTCTTCTATGTCCAATTTAACGAGTATAAGCTTTCGTTATTATTTCGATGCCAAAACACCAACTTTCTATGACAAATGGACAAAACCATTAAAAGCTCCTCCATATAGAGAGTTGAGCAACTTCGGACCATCAAAGTTGCTCGTTGTACACTTTTTATTGTTGTTCTATGTCCAATGTTACGAGTATAAGCTTCGTAGATTATTTCGATGCCAAAACAACAACTTTCTATTACAAATGGACAAAACCGTTAAAAGCTCCTCCATAGAGAGAGTTGAGCAACTTTGGACCATTAAAGTTGCTCGGTGTACACTTTTTATTGTTCTTTTATGACCAATGTTACGAGTATAAGCTTCGTAGATTATTTCGATGCCAAAACAACAACTTTCTATTACAAATGGACAAAACCGTTAAAAGCTCCTCCATAGAGAGAGTTGAGCAACTTTGGACCATCAAAGTTGCTCGGTGTACACATTTATTGTTCTTTTATGTCAAATTTTACGAGTATAAGATTCTGATATTTTTTCGATTCCAAAACACCAACTTTCTATGACAAATGGACAAAACCGTTAAAAGCTCCTCCATATAGAGAGTTGAGCAACTTCGGACCATCAAAGTTGCTCGGTGTACACTTTTTATTGTTCTTCTATGTCCAATTTAACGAGTATAAGCTTTCGTTATTATTTCGATGCCAAAACACCACTTTCTATGATAAATGGACAAAACCGTTAGAAGATCCCAAAAAGAGAGAGTTGAGCAACTTCGGACCCTCAGTGTTGCTCGGTGTACATTTTTTATTGTTCTTCTCTGTCCAATTTTACGAGTATAAGCTTCCGAGATTATTTCGATGCAAAACAACAACTTTCTATGAAAAATGGACAAAACCATTAAAAGCTCCTCCATATAGAGAGTTGAGCAACTTCGGGCCATCAAAGTTGCTCGGTGTACACTTTTTATTGTTCTTCTATGTATAATTTAATGAGTATAAGCTTTCGTTATTATTTCGATGCCAAAACAACACTTTCTATGATAAATGGACAAAACCGTTAAAAGATCCCAAGTAGAGAGAGTTGAGCAACTTCGGACCATCAAAGTTGCTCGGTGTACAGTTTTTAGTGTTCTTCTATGTCCAATTTTACGAGTATAAGCTTCGTAGATTATTTCGATGCCAAAACACCAACTTTTTATGACAAATGAACAAAACCATTAAAAGCTCCTCCATATAGAGAGTTGAGCAACTTCGGACCATCAAAGTTGCTCGGTGTACACTTTTTATTGTTTTTCTATGTATAATATTACGAGTATAAGCTTCGTAGATTATTTCGATGCCAAAACAACAACTTTCTATGACAAATGGACAAAACCGTTAAAAGCTCCTCCATAGAGAGAGTTGAGCAACTTCAGACCATCAAAGTTGCTCGGTGTACACTTTTTATTGTTCTTCTATGTCCAATTTAACGAGTATAAGCTTTCGTTATTATTTCGATGCCAAAACACCAACTTTCTATGACAAATGGACAAAACCATTAAAAGCTCCTCCATATAGAGAGTTGAGCAACTTCGGACCATCAAAGTTGCTCGTTGTACACTTTTTATTGTTGTTCTATGTCCAATGTTACGAGTATAAGCTTCGTAGATTATTTCGATGCCAAATCAACAACTTTCTATTACAAATGGACAAAACCGTTAAAAGCTCATCCATAGAGAGAGTTGAGCAACTTTGGACCATCAAAGTTGCTCGGTGTACACTTTTTATTGTTCTTTTTTGTCAAATTTTACGAGTATAAGATTCCGATATTTTTTCGAGTCCAAAACACCAACTGTCTATGACAAATGGACAAAACCGTTGAAAGCTCCTCCATATAGAGAGTTGAGCAACTTCGGACCATCGAAGTTGCTCGGTGTACACTTTTTATTAATCTTCTATGTCCAATGTTACGAGTATAAACTTCGTAGATTATTTCGATGCCAAAACAACAACTTTCAGTTACAAATGGACAAAACCGTTAAAAGCTCCACCATAGAGAGAGTTGAGCAACTTCGGACCTTCAATGTTGCTCGGTGTACACTTTTTATTGTTCTTTTATGTCAAATTTTACTAGTAAGATTCTGATATTTTTTCGATGCCAAAACACCAACTTTCTATGACAAATTGACAAAACCATTAAAAGCTCCTCCATATAGAGAGTTGAGCAACTTCGGACCATCAAAGTTGCTCGGTGTACACTTTTTATTGTTCTTCTATGTCCAATGTTGTGAGTATAAGTTTTGTAGATTATTTCGATGCCAAAACGATAACTTTCTATTACAAATGGACAAAACCGTTAAAAGCTCCTCTATAGAGAGAGAGTTGAGCAACTTTGGACCATCAAAGTTGCTCGGTGTACACTTTTTATTGTTCTTTTATGTCAAATTTTATAAGTATAAGATTCCGATATTTTTTCGATTCCAAAACACCAACTTTCTATGACAAATGGACAAAACCGTTAAAAGCTCCTCCATATAGAGAGTTGAGCAACTTCGGAGCATCAAAGTTGCTCACTGTACACTTTTTATTAATCTTCTATGTCCAGTGTTACGAGTATAAACTTCGTAGATTATTTCGATGCCAAAACAACAACTTTCTGTTACAAATGGACAAAACCTTTAAAAGCTCCACCATAGAGAGAGTTGAGCAACTTCGGACCATCAAAGTTGCTCGGTGTCCACTTTTTATTGTTCTTCTATGTCCAATTTAACGAGTATAAACTTTCGTTATTATTTCGATGCCAAAACACCACTTTCTATTATAAATGGGCAAAACCGTTAAAAGATCCCAAATAGAGAGATTTAAGCAAGTTCGGACCATCAAAGTTGCTCGGTGTACACTTTTCAGTGTTCTTCTATGTCCAATTTTACGAGTATAAGCTTCGTAGATTATTTCGATGCCAAAACGCCAACTTTCTATGACAAATGAACAAAACCGCTAAAAGCTCCTCCATATAGAGAGTTGAGCAACTTCAGACCATCAAAGTTGCTCGGTGTACACTTTTTATTGTTTTTCTATGTATAATGTTACGAGTATAAGCTTCGTAGATTATTTCGATGCCAAAACAACAACTTTCTATTACAAATGGACAAAATCGTTAAAAGCTCCTCCATAGAGAGAGTTGAGCAACTTCGGACCATCAATGTTGCTCGGTGTACACTTTTTATTGTTCTTCTATGTCCAATTTTACGAGTATAAGCTTCCGAGATTATTTCGATGCCAAAACACCAACTTTCTATGACAAATGGACAAAACCATTAAAAGCTCCTCCATATAGAGAGTTGAGCAACTTCGGACCATCGAAGTTGCTCGGTGTACACTTTTTATTTTTCTTTTATGTCAAATTTTTCGAGTATAAGATTCCGATATTTTTTCGATTCCAAAACACCAACTTTCTATGACAAATGGACAAAACCGTTGAAAGCCCCTCCATATAGAGAGTTGAGCAACTTCGGACCATCGAAGTTGCTCGGTGTACAATTTTTATTAATCTTCTATGTCCAATGTTACGATTATAAACTTCGTAGATTATTTCGATGCCAAAACAACAACTTTCAGTTACAAATGGACAAAACCGTTAAAAGCTCCGCCATAGAGAGAGTTGAGCAACTTCGGACCATCAATGTTGCTCGGTGTACACTTTTTATTGTTCTTCTATGTCAAATTTTACGAGTATAAGCTTCGTAGATTATTTCGATACAAAACACCAACTTTCTATGACAAATGGACAAAACCATTAAAAGCTCCTCCATATAGAGAGTTGAGCAACTTCGGACCATCAAAGTTGCTCGGTGTACACTTTTTATTGTTTTTCTATGTATAATGTTACGAGTATAAGCTTCGTAGATTATTTCGATGCCAAAACAACAACTTTCTATGACAAATGGACAAAACCGTTAAAAGCACCTCCATATAGAGAGTTGAGCAACTTCAGACCATCAAAGTTGCTCGGTGTACACTTTTTATTGTTCTTCTATGTCCAATTTAACGGGTATAAGCTTTTGTTATTATTTCGATGCCAAAACACCAACTTTCTATGAAAAATGGACAAAACCATTAAAAGCTCCTCCATATAGAGAGTTGAGCAACTTCGGACCATCAAAGTTGCTCGTTGTACACTTTTTATTGTTGTTCTATGTCCAATGTTACGAGTATAAGCTTCGTAGATTATTTCGATGCCAAAACAACAACTTTCTATTACAAATGGACAAAACCGTTAAAAGCTCGTCCATAGAGAGAGTTGAGCAACTTTGGACCATCAAAGTTGCTCGGTGTACACTTTTTATTGTTCTTTTTTGTCAAATTTTACGAGTATAAGATTCCAATATTTTTTCTAGCCAAAATACCAACTGTCTATGACAAATGGACAAAACCGTTGAAAGCTCCTCCATATAGAGAGTTGAGCAACTTCGGACCATCGAAGTTGCTCGGTGTACACTTTTTATTAATCTTCTATGTCCAATGTTACGAGTATAAACTTCGTAGATTATTTCGATGCCAAAACAACAACTTTCAGTTACAAATGGACAAAACCGTTAAAAGCTCCACCATAGAGAGAGTTGAGCAACTTCGGACCTTCAATGTTGCTCGGTGTACACTTTTTATTGTTCTTTTATGTCAAATTTTACGAGTTTAAGATTCTGATATTTTTTCGATGCCAAAACACCAACTTTCTATGACAAATTGACAAAACCATTAAAAGCTCCTCCATATAGAGAGTTGAGCAACTTCGGACCATCAAAGTTACTCGGTGTACACTTTTTATTGTTCTTCTATGTCCAATGTTGTGAGTATAAGCTTCGTAGATTATTTCGATGCCAAAACGATAACTTTCTATTAGAAATGGACAAAACCGTTAAAAGCTCCGCCATAGAGAGAGTTGAGCAACTTCGGACCATCAATGTTGCTCGGTGTACACTTTTTATTGTTCTTCTATGTCCAATTTTACGAGTATAAGCTTCCTAGATTATTTCGATACAAAACACCAACTTTCTATGACAAATGGACAAAACCATTAAAAGCTCCTCCATATAGAGAGTTGAGCAACTTCGGACCATCAAAGTTGCTCGGTGTACACTTTTTATTGTTTTTCTATGTATAATGTTACGAGTATAAGCTTCGTAGATTATTTCGATGCCAAAACAACAACTTTCTATGACAAATGGACAAAACCGTTAAAAGCTCCTCCATATAGAGAGTTGAGCAACTTCAGACCATCAAAGTTGCTCGGTGTACACTTTTTATTGTTCTTCTATGTCCAATTTAACGAGTATAAGCTTTCGTTATTATTTCGATGCCAAAACACCAACTTTCTATGACAAATGGACAAAACCATTAAAAGCTCCTCCATATAGAGAGTTGAGCAACTTCGGACCATCGAAGTTGCTCGGTGTACACTTTTTATTTTTCTTTTATGTCAAATTTTTCGAGTATAAGATTCCGATATTTTTTCGATTCCAAAACACCAACTTTCTATGACAAATGGACAAAACCGTTGAAAGCCCCTCCATATAGAGAGTTGAGCAACTTCGGACCATCGAAGTTGCTCGGTGTACAATTTTTATTAATCTTCTATGTCCAATGTTACGATTATAAACTTCGTAGATTATTTCGATGCCAAAACAACAACTTTCTGTTACAAATGGACAAAACCGTTAAAAGCTCCACCATAGAGAGAGTTGAGCAACTTCGGACCATCAATGTTGCTCGGTGTACACTTTTTATTGTTCTTCTATGTCCAATTTTACGAGTATAAGCTTCCTAGATTATTTCGATACAAAACACCAACTTTCTATGACAAATGGACAAAACCATTAAAAGCTCCTCCATATAGAGAGTTGAGCAACTTCGGACCATTAAAGTTGCTCGGTGTACACTTTTTATTGTTTTTCTATGTATAATGTTACGAGTATAAGCTTCGTAGATTATTTCGATGCCAAAACAACAACTTTCTATGACAAATGGACAAAACCGTTAAAAGCACCTCCATATAGAGAGTTGAGCAACTTCAGACCATCAAAGTTGCTCGGTGTACACTTTTTATTGTTCTTTTATGTCCAATTTAACGAGTATAAGCTTTCGTTATTATTTCGATGCCAAAACACCAACTTTCTATGACAAATGGACAAAACCATTAAAAGCTCCTCCATATAGAGAGTTGAGCAACTTCGGACCATCAAAGTTGCTCGTTGTACACTTTTTATTGTTGTTCTATGTCCAATGTTACGAGTATAAGCTTCGTAGATTATTTCGATGCCAAAACAACAACTTTCTATTACAAATGCACAAAACCGTTAAAAGCTCGTCCATAGAGAGAGTTGAGCAACTTTGGACCATCAAAGTTGCTCGGTGTACACTTTTTATTGTTCTTTTTTGTCAAATTTTACGAGTATAAGATTCCAATATTTTTTCGAGCCAAAACACCAACTGTCTATGACAAATGGACAAAACCGTTGAAAGCTCCTCCATATAGAGAGTTGAGCAACTTCGGACCATCGAAGTTGCTCGGTGTACACTTTTTATTAATCTTCTATGTCCAATGTTACGAGTATAAACTTCGTAGATTATTTCGATGCCAAAACAACAACTTTCAGTTACAAATGGACAAAACCGTTAAAAGCTCCACCATAGAGAGAGTTGAGCAACTTCGGACCTTCACTGTTGCTCGGTGTACACTTTTTATTGTTCTTTTATGTCAAATTTTACGAGTATAAGATTCTGATATTTTTTCGATGCCAAAACACCAACTTTCTATGACAAATTGACAAAACCATTAAAAGCTCCTCCATATAGAGAGTTGAGCAACTTCGGACCATCAAAGTTACTCGGTGTACACTTTTTATTGTTCTTCTATGTCCAATGTTGTGAGTATAAGCTTCGTAGATTATTTCGATGCCAAAACGATAACTTTCTATTACAAATGGACAAAACCGTTAAAAGCTCCGCCATAGAGAGAGTTGAGCAACTTCGGACCATCAATGTTGCTCGGTGTACACTTTTTATTGTTCTTCTATGTCCAATTTTACGAGTATAAGCTTCCTAGATTATTTCGATACAAAACACCAACTTTCTATGACAAATGGACAAAACCATTAAAAGCTCCTCCATATAGAGAGTTGAGCAACTTCGGACAATCAAAGTTGCTCGGTGTACACTTTTTATTGTTTTTCTATGTATAATGTTACGAGTATAAGCTTCGTAGATTATTTCGATGCCAAAACAACAACTTTCTATGACAAATGGACAAAACCGTTAAAAGCTCCTCCATATAGAGAGTTGAGCAACTTCAGACCATCAAAGTTGCTCGGTGTACACTTTTTATTGTTCTTCTATGTCCAATTTAACGAGTATAAGCTTTCGTTATTATTTCGATGCCAAAACACCAACTTTCTATGACAAATGGACAAAACCATTAAAAGCTCCTCCATATAGAGAGTTGAGCAACTTCGGACCATCGAAGTTGCTCGGTGTACACTTTTTATTTTTCTTTTATGTCAAATTTTTCGAGTATAAGATTCCGATATTTTTTCGATTCCAAAACACCAACTTTCTATGACAAATGGACAAAACCGTTGAAAGCCCCTCCATATAGAGAGTTGAGCAACTTCGGACCATCGAAGTTGCTCGGTGTACAATTTTTATTAATCTTCTATGTCCAATGTTACGATTATAAACTTCGTAGATTATTTCGATGCCAAAACAACAACTTTCAGTTACAAATGGACAAAACCGTTAAAAGCTCCACCATAGAGAGAGTTGAGCAACTTCGGACCATCAATGTTGCTCGGTGTACACTTTTTATTGTTCTTCTATGTCCAATTTTACGAGTATAAGCTTCCTAGATTATTTCGATACAAAACACCAACTTTCTATGACAAATGGACAAAACCATTAAAAGCTCCTCCATATAGAGAGTTGAGCAACTTCGGACCATCAAAGTTGCTCGGCGTACACTTTTTATTGCTCTTCTATGTCCAATTTAACGAGTATAAGCTTTCCTTATTATTTCGATGTCAAAACACCACTTTCTATGATAAATGGACAAAACCGTTAAAAGATCCCAAATAGAGAGAGTTGAGCAACTTCGGACCATCAAAGTTGCTCGGTGTACACTTTTTAGTGTTCTTCTATGTCCAATGTTACGAGTATAAGCTTCGTAGATTATTTCGAAGCCAAAACACTAACTTTCTATGACAAATGAACAAAACCGTTAAAAGCTCCTCCATATAGAGAGTTGAGCAACTTCGGACCATCAAAGTTGCTCGGTGTACACTTTTTATTGTTCTTCTATGTATAACGTTACGAGTATAAGCTTCGTAGATTATTTCGATGCCAAAACAACAACTTTCAGTTACAAATGTACAAAACCGTTAAAAGCTTCTCCATAGAGAGAGTTGAGCAACTTTGGACCATCAAAGTCGCTCGGTGTACACTTTCTATTGTTCTTTTATGTCAAATTTTACGAGTATAAGATTCCGATATTTTTTCGATTCCAAAACACCAACTTTCTATGACAAATGGACAAAACCGTTAAAAGCTCCTCCATATAGAGAGTTGAGCAACTTCGGACCATCAAAGTTGCTCGGTGTACACTTTTTATTGTTCTTCTATGTCCAATGTTACGAGCATAAGCTTTCGTTATTATTTCGATGCCAAAACACCACTTTCTATGATAAATGGACAAAACCGTTAAAAGATCCCAAATAGAGAGAGTTGAGCAACTTCGGACCATCAGTGTTGCTCGGTGTACACTTTTTATTGTTCTTCTCTGTCCAATTTTACGAGTATAAGCTTCCGAGATTATTTCGATGCAAAACACCAACTTTCTATGACAAATGGACAAAACCATTAAAAGCTCCTCCATATAGATAGTTGAGCAACTTCGGACCATCAAGGTTGCTCGGTGTACACTTTTTATTGTTGTTTTATGTCCAATGTTACGAGTATAAGCTTCGTAGATTATTTCGATGCCAAAACAACAACTTTCTATTACAAATGGACAAAACCGTTAAAATCTCCTCCATAGAGAGAGTTGAACAACTTTGGACCATCAAAGTTGCTCGGTGTACATTTTTATTGTTCTTTTATGTCAAATTTTACAAGTATAATATTCTGATATTTTTTCAATTCCAAAACACCAACTTTCTATGACAAATGGACAAAACCGTTAAAAGCTCCTCCATATAGAGAGTTGAGCAACTTCGGACCATCAAAGTTGCTCGGTGTACACTTTTTATTTTTCTTTTATGTCAAATTTTACGAGTATAAGATTCCGATATTTTTTTGGTTCCAAAACACCAACTTTCTATGACAAATAGACAAAACCGTTGAAAGCCCCTCCATATAGAGAGTTGAGCAACTTCGGACCATCGAAGTTGCTCGGTGTACACTTTTTATTAATCTTCTATGTCCAATGTTACGAGTATAAACTTCGTAGATTATTTCGATGCCAAAACAACAACTTTCAGTTACAAATGGACAAAACCGTTAAAAGCTCCACCATAGAGAGAGTTGAGCAACTTCGGACCATCAATGTTGCTCGGTGTACACTTTTTATTGTTCTTCTATGTCCAATTTTACAAGTATAAGCTTCCTAGATTATTTCGATACAAAACACCAACTTTCTATGACAAATGGACAAAACCATTAAAAGCTCCTCCATATAGAGAGTTGAGCAACTTCGGACCATCAAAGTTGCTCGGCGTACACTTTTTATTGTTCTTCTATGTCCAATTTAACGAGTATAAGCTTTCCTTATTATTTCGATGGCAAAACACCACTTTCTATGATAAATGGACAAAACCGTTAAAAGATCCCAAATAGAGAGAGTTGAGCAACTTCAGACCATCAAAGTTGCTCGGTGTACACTTTTATTGTTCTTTTATGTCAAATTTTACAAGTATAATATTCTGAGACTTTTTCAATTCCAAAACACCAACTTTCTATGACAAATGGACAAAACCGTTAAAAGCTCCTCCATATAGAGAGTTGAGCAACTTCGGACCATCAAAGTTGCTCGGTGTACACTTTTTATTTTTCTTTTATGTCAAATTTTACGAGTATAAGATTCCGATATTTTCTTGGTTCCAAAACACCAACTTTCTATGACAAATGGACAAAACCGTTGAAAGCCCCTCCATATCGAGAGTTGAGCAACTTCGGACCATCGAAGTTGCTCGGTGTACACTTTTTATTAATCTTCTATGTCCAATGTTACGAGTATAAACTTCGTAGATTATTTCGATGCCAAAACAACAACTTTCAGTTACAAATGGACAAAACCGTTAAAAGCTCCACCATAGAGAGAGTTGAGCAACTTCGGACCATCAATGTTGCTCGGTGTACACTTTTTATTGTTCTTCTATGTCCAATTTTACAAGTATAAGCTTCCTAGATTATTTCGATACAAAACACCAACTTTCTATGACAAATGGACAAAACCATTAAAAGCTCCTCCATATAGAGAGTTGAGCAACTTCGGACCATCAAAGTTGCTCGGCGTACACTTTTTATTGTTCTTCTATGTCCAATTTAACGAGTATAAGCTTTCCTTATTATTTCGATGGCAAAACACCACTTTCTATGATAAATGGACAAAACCGTTAAAAGATCCCAAATAGAGAGAGTTGAGCAACTTCAGACCATCAAAGTTGCTCGGTGTACACTTTTTAGTGTTCTTCTATGTCCAATGTTACGAGTATAAGCTTCGTAGATTATTTCGATGCCAAAACACTAACTTTCTATGACAAATGAACAAAACCGTTAAAAGCTCCTCCATATAGAGAGTTGAGCAACTTCGGACCATCAAAGTTGCTCGGTGTACACTTTTTATTGTTCTTCTATGTATAACGTTACGAGTATAAGCTTCGTAGATTATTTCGATGCCAAAACAACAACTTTCAGTTACAAATGGACAAAACCGTTAATAGCTTCTCCATAGAGAGAGTTGAGCAACTTTGGACCATCAAAGTCGCTCGGTGTACACTTTTTATTGTTCTTTTATGTCAAATTTTACGAGTATAAGATTCCGATATTTTTTCGATTCCAAAACACCAACTTTCTATGACAAATGGACAAAACCGTTAAAAGCTCCTCCATATAGAGAGTT
Source organism: Euonymus europaeus (assembly GCA_963580455.1). Lineage (NCBI taxonomy): Eukaryota > Viridiplantae > Streptophyta > Magnoliopsida > Celastrales > Celastraceae > Euonymus > Euonymus europaeus. The sequence continues at coordinate 8,921,320 of OY756965.1, forward strand.
GAGCAACTTCGGACCATCAAAGTTGCTCGGTGTACACTTTTTATTGTTCTTCTATGTCCAATGTTACGAGCATAAGCTTTCGTTATTATTTCGATGCCAAAACACCACTTTCTATGATAAATGGACAAAACCGTTAAAAGATCCCAAATAGAGAGAGTTGAGCAACTTCGGACCATCAGTGTTGCTCGGTGTACACTTTTTATTGTTCTTCTCTGTCCAATTTTACGAGTATAAGCTTCCGAGATTATTTCGATGCAAAACACCAACTTTCTATGACAAATGGACAAAACCATTAAAAGCTCCTCCATATAGATAGTTGAGCAATTTCGGACCATCAAAGTTGCTCGGTGTACACTTTTTATTGTTGTTTTATGTCCAATGTTACGAGTATAAGCTTCGTAGATTATTTTGATCCCAAAACAACAACTTTCTATTACAAATGGACAAAAACGTTAAAATCTCCTCCATAGAGAGAGTTGAACAACTTTGGACCATCAGAGTTGCTCGGTGTACACTTTTATTGTTCTTTTATGTCAAATTTTACGAGTATAAGATTCTGATATTTTTTCAATTCCAAAACACCAACTTTCTATGACAAATGGACAAAACCGTTAAAAGCTCCTCCATATAGAGAGTTGAGCAACTTCGGACCATCAAAGTTGCTCGGTGTACACTTTTTATTGTTCTTCTATCTCCAATTTAACGAGTATAAGCTTTCGTTATTATTTCGATGTCAAAACACCACTTTCTATGATAAATGGACAAAACCGTTAGAAAATCCCAAAAAGAGAGAGTTGAGCAACTTCGGACCCTCAGTGTTGCTCGGTGTACACTTTTTAGTGTTCTTCTATGTCCAATTTTACGAGTATAAGCTTCGTAGATTATTTCGATGCCAAAACACCAACTTTCTATGACAAATGAACAAAACCGTTAAAAGCTCCACCATATAGAGAGGTGAGCAACTTCGGACCATCAAAGTTGCTCGGTGTACACTTTTTATTGTTCTTCTATGTCCAATTTAACGAGTATAAGCTTTCGTTATTATTTCGATGCCAAAACACCACTTTCTATGATAAATGGACAAAACCGTTAAAAGATCCCAAATAGAGAGAGTTGAGCAACTTCGGACCATCAAAGTTGCTCGATGTTCATTTTTTAGTGTTCTTCTATGTCCAATTTTACGAGTATAAGCTTCGTAGATTATTTCGATCCCAAAACACCAACTTTCTATGACAAATGAACAAAACCGTTAAAAGCTCCTCCATATAGAGAGTTGAGCAACTTCGGACCATCAAAGTTGCTCGGTGTACACTTTTTATTGTTCTTCTATGTATAATGTTACGAGTATAAGCTTCGTAGATTATTTCGATGCCAAACACCAACTTTCTAAGACAAATAAACAAAACCGTTAAAAGCTCGTCCATATAGAGAGTTGAGCAACTTCGGACCATCAAAGTTGCTCGGTGTACACTTTTTTATTGTTCTTCTATGTATAATGTTACGAGTATAAGCTTCGTATATTATTTCGATGCCAAAACACCAACTTTCTATGACAAATGGACAAAACCATTAAAAGCTCCTCCATATAGAGAGTTGAGCAACTTCGGACCATCAAAGTTGCTCGGTGTACACTTTTTATTGTTGTTTTATGTCCAATGTTACGAGTATAGGCTTCGTAGATTATTTCGATGCCAAAACAACAACTTTCTATTACAAATGGACAAAACCGTTAAAAGCTCCTCCATAGAGAGAGTTGAGAAACTTTGGACCATCAAAGTTGCTCGGTGTACACTTTTATTGTTCTTTTATGTCAAATTTTACGAGTATAAGATTCTGATATTTTTTCGCTTCCAAAACACCAACTTTCTATGACAAATGGACAAAACCGTTAAAAGCTCCTCCATATAGAGAGTTGAGCAACTTCGGACCATCAAAGTTGCTCGGTGTACACTTTTTATTTTTCTTTTATGTCAAATTTTATGAGTATAAGATTCCGATATTTTTTTGGTTCCAAAACACCAACTTTCTATGACAAATGGACAAAACCGTTGAAAGCCCCTCCATATAGAGAGTTGAGCAACTTCGGACCATCGAAGTTGCTCGGTGTACACTTTTTATTAATCTTCTATGTCCAATGTTACGAGTATAAACTTCGTAGATTATTTCGATGCCAAAACAACAACTTTCAGTTACAAATGGACAAAACCGTTAAAAGCTCCACCATAGAGAGAGTTGAGCAACTTCGGACCATCAATGTTGCTCGGTGTACACTTTTTATTGTTCTTCTATGTCCAATTTTACAAGTATAAGCTTCCTAGATTATTTCGATACAAAACACCAACTTTCTATGACAAATGGACAAAACCATTAAAAGCTCCTCCATATAGAGAGTTGAGCAACTTCGGACCATCAAAGTTGCTCGGCGTACACTTTTTATTGTTCTTCTATGTCCAATTTAACGAGTATAAGCTTTCCTTATTATTTCGATGGCAAAACACCACTTTCTATGATAAATGGACAAAACCGTTAAAAGATCCCAAATAGAGAGAGTTGAGCAACTTCAGACCATCAAAGTTGCTCGGTGTACACTTTTTAGTGTTCTTCTATGTCCAATGTTACGAGTATAAGCTTCGTAGATTATTTCGATGCCAAAACACTAACTTTCTATGACAAATGAACAAAACCGTTAAAAGCTCCTCCATATAGAGAGTTGAGCAACTTCGGACCATCAAAGTTGCTCGGTGTACACTTTTTATTATTCTTCTATGTATAACGTTACGAGTATAAGCTTCGTATATTATTTCGATGCCAAAACAACAACTTTCAGTTACAAATGGACAAAACCGTTAATAGCTTCTCCATAGAGAGAGTTGAGCAACTTTGGACCATCAAAGTCGCTCGGTGTACACTTTTTATTGTTCTTTTATGTCAAATTTTACGAGTATAAGATTCCGATATTTTTTCGATTCCAAAACACCAACTTTCTATGACAAATGGACAAAACCGTTAAAAGCTCCCCCATATAGAGAGTTGAGCAACTTCGGACCATCAAAGTTGCTCGGTGTACACTTTTTATTGTTCTTCTATGTCCAATGTTACGAGCATAAGCTTTCGTTATTATTTCGATGCCAAAACACCACTTTCTACGATAAATGGACAAAACCGTTAAAAGATCCCAAATAGAGAGAGTTGAGCAACTTCGGACCATCAGTGTTGCTCGGTGTACACTTTTTATTGTTCTTCTCTGTCCAATTTTACGAGTATAAGCTTCCGAGATTATTTCGATGCAAAACACCAACTTTCTATGACAAATGGACAAAACCATTAAAAGCTCCTCCATATAGATAGTTGAGCAATTTCGGACCATCGAAGTTGCTCGGTGTACACTTTTTATTAATCTTCTATGTCCAATGTTACGAGTATAAACTTCGTAGATTATTTCGATGCCAAAACAACAACTTTCAGTTACAAATGGACAAAACCGTTAAAAGCTCCACCATAGAGAGAGTTGAGCAACTTCGGACCTTCAATGTTGCTCGGTGTACACTTTTTATTGTTCTTTTATGTCAAATTTTACGAGTATAAGATTCTGATATTTTTTCAATTCCAAAACACCAACTTTCTATGACAAATGGACAAAACCGTTAAAAGCTCCTCCATATAGAGAGTTGAGCAACTTCGGACCATCAAAGTTGCTCGGTGTACACTTTTTATTGTTCTTCTATCTCCAATTTAACGAGTATAAGCTTTCGTTATTATTTCGATGTCAAAACACCACTTTCTATGATAAATGGACAAAACCGTTAGAAAATCCCAAAAAGAGAGAGTTGAGCAACTTCGGACCCTCAGTGTTGCTCGGTGTACACTTTTTAGTGTTCTTCTATGTCCAATTTTACGAGTATAAGCTTCGTAGATTATTTTGATGCCAAAACACCAACTTTCTATGACAAATGAACAAAACCGTTAAAAGCTCCACCATATAGAGAGGTGAGCAACTTCGGACAATCAAAGTTGCTCGGTGTACACTTTTTATTGTTCTTCTATGTCCAATTTAACGAGTATAAGCTTTCGTTATTATTTCGATGCCAAAACACCACTTTCTATGATAAATGGACAAAACCGTTAAAAGATCCCAAATAGAGAGAGTTGAGCAACTTCGGACCATCAAAGTTGCTCGATGTACACTTTTTTATTGTTCTTCTATGTATAATGTTACGAGTATAAGCTTCGTATATTATTTCGATGCCAAAACATCAACTTTCTATGACAAATGGACAAAACCATTAAAAGCTCCTCCATATAGAGAGTTGAGCAACTTCGGACCATCAAAGTTGCTCGGTGTACACTTTTTATTGTTGTTTTATGTCCAATGTTACGAGTATAGGCTTCGTATATTATTTCGATGCCAAAACAACAACTTTCTATTACAAATGGACAAAACTGTTAAAAGCTCCTCCATAGAGAGAGTTGAGAAACTTTGGACCATCAAAGTTGCTCGGTGTACACTTTTATTGTTCTTTTATGTCAAATTTTACGAGTATAAGATTCTGATATTTTTTCGATTCCAAAACACCAACTTTCTATGACAAATGGACAAAACCGTTAAAAGCTCCTCCATATAGAGAGTTGAGCAACTTCGGACCATCAAAGTTGCTCGGTGTACACTTTTTTATTGTTCTTCTATGTATAATGTTACGAGTATAAGCTTCGTAGATTATTTCGATGCCAAAATACCAACTTTCTATGACAAATGAACAAAACCGTTAAAAGCTCCTCCATATAGAGAGTTGAGCAACTTCGGACCATCAAAGTTGCTCGGTGTACACTTTTTATTGTTCTTCTATGTATAATGTTAAAAAGTATAAGCTTCCTAGATTATTTCGATGCCAAAACAACAACTTTCTATGACTAATGGATAAAACCGTTAAAAGCTCCTCCATATAGAGAGTTGAGCAACTTCGAACCATCAAAGTTGCTCGGTGTACACTTTTTATTGTTCTTCTATGTCCAATTTAACGAGTATAAGCTTTCGTTATTATTTCGATGCCAAAACACCACTTTCTATGATAAATGGACAAAACCGTTAAAAGATCCCAAATAGAGAGAGTTGAGCAACTTCGGACGATCAAAGTTGCACGGTGTACACTTTTTAGTATTCTTCTATGTCCAATTTTACGAGTCTAAGCTTCTTAGATTATTTCGATGCCAAAACACCAACTTTCTATTGCAAATGAACAAAACCGTTAAAAGCTCCTCCATATAGAGAGTTGAGCAACTTCGGACCATCAAAGTTGCTGGTGTACACTTTTTATTGTTCTTCTATGTATAATGTTACGAGTATAAGCTTCGTAGATTATTTCGATGCCAAAACAACAACTTTCAGTTACAAATAGACAAAACCGTTAAAAGCTCCTCCATAGAGAGAGTTGAGCAACTTCGGACCATCAAAGTTGCTGGTGTACACTTTTTATTGTTCTTTTATGTCCAATGTTACGAGTATAAGCTTCGTAGATTATTTCGATGCCAAAACAACAACTTTCTATTACAAATGGACAAAACCGTTAAAAGCTCCTCCATAGGGAGAGTTGAGCAACTTTGGACCATCAAAGTTGCTCGGTGTACACATTTATTGTTCTTTTATGTCAGATTTTACGAGTATAAGATTCTGATATTTTTTCGATTCCAAAACACCAACTTTCTATGACAAATGGACAAAACCGTTAAAAGCTCCACCATATAGAGAGTTGAGCAACTTAAAACCATCGAAGTTGCTCGGTGTACACTTTTTATTGTTCTTCTATGTCCAATTTAACGAGTGTAAGCTTTCGTTATTATTTCGATGCCAAAACACCACTTTCAATGATAAATGGACAAAACCGTTAGAAGATCCCAAAAAGAGAGAGTTGAGCAACTTCGGACCCTCAGTGTTGCTCGGTGTACACTTTTTATTGTTCTTCTCTGTCCAATTTTACGAGTATAAGCTTCCGAGAATATTTCGATGCAAAACACCAACTTTCTATGACAAATGGACAAAACCATTAAAAGCTCCTCCATATAGAGAGTTGAGCAACTTCGGACCATCAAAGTTGCTCGGTGTACACTTTTTAATGTTCTTCTATGTATAATGTTACGAGTATAAGCTTCGTAGATTATTTCGATGCCAAAACACGAACTTTCTATTACAAATTGACAAAACCGTTAAAAGCTCCTCTATAGCGAGAGTTGAGAAACTTCGGACCATCAAAGTTGCCCGGTGTACAGTTTTAATTATTCTTCTATGTCCAATTTTACGAGTATAAGCTTCCTAGATTATTTCGATGCCAAAACAACAACTTTCTATGACAAATGGACAAAACCGTTAAAAGCTCCTCCATATAGAGAGTTGAGCAACTTCGGACCATCAAAGTTGCTCGGTGTACACTTTTTATTGTTCTTCTATGTCCAATGTTACGAGCATAAGCTTTCGTTATTATTTCGATGCCAAAACACCACTTTCAATGATAAATGGACAAAACCGTTAAAAGATCCCAAATAGAGAGAGTTGAGCAACTTCGGACCATCAGTGTTGCTCGGTGTACACTTTTTATTGTTCTTCTCTGTCCAATTTTACGATTATAAGCTTCCGAGATTATTTCGATGCAAAACACCAACTTTCTATGACAAATGGACAAAACCATTAAAAGCTCCTCCATATAGATAGTTGAGCAACTTCGGACCATCAAAGTTGCTCGGTGTACACTTTTTATTGTTGTTTTATGTCCAATGTTACGAGTATAAGCTTCGTAGATTATTTCGATGCCAAAACAACAACTTTCTATTACAAATGGACAAAACCGTTAAAATCTCCTCCATAGAGAGAGTTGAACAACTTTGGACCATCAAAGTTGCTCGGTGTACACTTTTATTGTTCTTTTATGTCAAATTTTACGAGTATAAGATTCTGATATTTTTTCAATTCCAAAACACCAACTTTCAATGACAAATGGACAAAACCGTTAAAAGCTCCTCCATATAGAGAGTTGAGCAACTTCGGACCATCAAAGTTGCTCGGTGTACACTTTTTATTGTTCTTCTATGTCCAATTTAACGAGTATAAGCTTTCGTTATTATTTCGATGTCAAAACACCACTTTCTATGATAAATGGACAAAACCGTTAGAAGATCCCAAAAAGAGAGAGTTGAGCAACTTCGGACCCTCAGTGTTGCTCGGTGTACACTTTTTATTGTTCTTCTATGTCCAATTTTACGAGTATAAGCTTCGTAGATTATTTCGATGCCAAAACACCAACTTTCTGTGACAAAATGAACAAAACCGTTAAAAGCTCCACCATATAGAGAGGTGAGCAACTTCGGACCATCAAAGTTGCTCGGTGTACACTTTTTAATGTTCTTCTATGTATAATGTTACGAGTATAAGCCACGTAGATTATTTCGATGCCAAAACACGAACTTTCTATTACAAATTGACAAAACCGTTAAAAGCTCCTCTATAGCGAGAGTTGAGAAACTTCGGACCATCAAAGTTGCCCGGTGTACAGTTTTTATTATTCTTCTATGTCCAATTTTACGAGTATAAGCTTCCTAGATTATTTCGATGCCAAAACAACAACTTTCTATGACAAATGGACAAAACCGTTAAAAGCTCCTCCATATAGAGAGTTGAGCAAATTCGGACCATCAAAGTTGCTCGGTGTACAGTTTTTATTGTTCTTCTATGTCCAATTTAACGAGTATAAGCTTTCGTTATTATTTCGATGCCAAAACACCACTTTCTATGATAAATGGACAAAACCGTTAAAAGATCCCAAATAGAGAGAGTTGAGCAACTTCGGAGCATCAAAGTTGCTCGATGTACACTTTTTAGTGTTCTTCTATGTCCAATTTTACGAGTATAAGCTTCGTAGATTATTTCGATGCCAAAACACCAACTTTCAATGACAAATGAACAAAACCGTTAAAAGCTCCTCCATATAGAAAGTTGAGCAACTTCGGACCGCCAAAGTTGCTCGGTGTACACTTTTTATTGTTCTTCTATGTCCAATTTAACGAGTATAAGCTTTCGTTATTATTTCGATGCCAAAACACCACTTTCTATGATAAATGGACAAAACCGTTAAAAGATCCCAAATAGAGAGAGTTGAGCAACTTCGGACCATCAAAGTTGCTCGATGTACACTTTTTAGTGTTCTTCTATGTCCAATTTTACGAGTGTAAGCTACGTAGATTATTTCGATGCCAAAACACCAACTTTCTATGACAAATGAACAAAACCGTTAAAAGCTCCTCCATATAGAGAGTTGAGCAACTTCGGACCATCAAAGTTGCTCGGTGTACACTTTTTATTGTTCTTCTATGTATAATGTTACGAGTATAAGCTTCGTAGATTATTTCGATGCCAAAACACCAACTTTCTATGACAAATGAACAAAACCGTTAAAAGCTCGTCCATATAGAGAGTTGAGCAATTTCGGACCATCAAAGTTGCTCGGTGTACACTTTTTTATTGTTCTTCTATGTATAATGTTACGAGTATAAGCTTCGTAGATTATTTCGATGCCAAAACACCAACTTTCTATGACAAATGAACAAAACCGTTAAAAGCTCCTCCATATAGAGAGTTGAGCAATTTCAGACCATCAAAGTTGCTCGGTGTACACTTTTTTATTGTTCTTCTATGTATAATGTTACGAGTATAATCTTCGTAGATTATTTCGATGCCAAAACACCAACTTTCTATTACAAATGGACAAAACCGTTAAAAGCCACTCTATAGCAAGAGTTGAGAAACTTCGGACCATCAAAGTTGCCCGGTGTACAGTTTTTATTATTCTTCTATGTCCAATTTTACGAGTATAAGCTTCCTAGATTATTTCGATGCCAAAACAACAACTTTCTATGACAAATGGATAAAACCGTTAAAAGCTCCTCCATATAGAGAGTTGAGCAACTTCGAACCATCAAAGTTGCTCGGTGTACACTTTTTATTGTTCTTCTATGTCCAATTTAACGAGTATAAGCTTTCGTTATTATTTCCATGCCAAAACACCACTTTCTATGATAAATGGACAAAACCGTTAAAAGATCCCAAATAGAGAGAGTTGAGCAACTTCGGACGATCAAAGTTGCACGGTGTACACTTTTTAGTATTCTTCTATGTCCAATTTTACGAGTATAAGCTTCGTAGATTATTTCGATGCCAAAACACCAGCTTTCTACGACAAATGAACAAAACCGTTAAAAGCTCCTCCATATAGAGAGTTGAGCAACTTCGGACCATCAAAGTTGCTGGTGTACACTTTTTATTGTTCTTCTATGTATAATGTTACGAGTATAAGCTTCGTAGATTATTTCGATGCCAAAACAACAACTTTAAGTTACAAATGGACAAAACCGTTAAAAGCTCCTCCATAGAGAGAGTTGAGCAACTTTGGACCATCAAAGTTGCTCGGTGTACACTTTTTATTGTTCTTTTATGTCCAATGTTATGAGTATAAGCTTCGTAGATTATTTCGATGCCAAAACAACAACTTTCTATTACAAATGGACAAAACCGTTAAAAGCTCCTCCATAGAGAGAGTTGAGCAACTTTGGACCATCAAAGTTGCTCGGTGTACACATTTATTGTTCTTTTATGTCAAATTTTACGAGTATAAGATTCTGATATTTTTTCGATTCCAAAACACCAACTTTCTATGACAAATGGACAAAACCGTTAAAAGCTCCTCCATATAGAGAGTTGAGCAACTTCGGACCATCAAAGTTGCTCGGTGTACACTTTTTATTGTTCTTCTATGTCCAATTTAACGAGTATAAGCTTTCGTTATTATTTCGATTCCAAAACACCACTTTCTATGATAAATGGACAAAACCGTTAGAAGATCCCAAAAAGAGAGAGTTGAGCAACTTCGGACCCTCAGTGTTGCTCGGTGTACACTTTTTATTGTTCTTCTCTGTCCAATTTTACGAGTATAAGCTTCCGAGATTATTTCGATGCAAAAAAACAACTTTCTATGACAAATGGACAAAACCGTTAAAAGCTCCTCCATATAGAGAGTTGAGCAACTTCAGACCATCAAAGTTGCTCGGTGTACACTTTTTAATGTTCTTCTATGTATAATGTTACGAGTATAAGCTTCGTAGATTATTTCGATGCCAAAACACCAACTTTCTATGACAAATGGACAAAACCGTTAAAAGCTCCTCCATATAGAGAGTTGAGCAACTTCGTACCATTAAAGTTGCTCGGTGTACACTTTTTATTGTTCTTCTATGTCCAATTTAACGAGTATAAGCTTTCGTTATTATTTCGATGCCAAAACACCACTTTCTATGATAAATGGACAAAACCGTTAAAAGATCCCAAATAGAGAGAGTTGAGCAACTTCGGACCATCAAAGTTGCTCGATGTACACTTTTTAGTGTTCTTCTTTGTCCAATTTTACGAGTATAAGCTTCGTAGATTATTTCGATGCCAAAACACCAACTTTCTATGACAAATGAACAAAACCGTTAAAAGCTCCTCCATATAGAGAGTTGAGCAACTTCGGACCACCAAAGTTGCTCGGTGTACACTTTTTATTGTTTTCTATGTCCAATTTAACGAGTATAAGCTTTCGTTATTATTTCGATGCCAAAACACCACTTTCCATGATAAATGGACAAAACCGTTAAAAGATCCCAAATAGAGAGAGTTGAGCAACTTCGGACCATCAAAGTTGCTCGATGTACACTTTTTAGTGTTCTTCTATATCCAATTTTACGAGTGTAAGCTTCGTAGATTATTTCGATGCCAAAACACCAACTTTCTATGACAAATGAACAAAACCGTTAAAAGCTCCTCCGTATAGAGAGTTGAGCAACTTCGGACCATCAAAGTTGCTCGGTGTACACTTTTTATTGTTCTTCTATGTATAATGTTACGAGTATAAGCTTCGTAGATTATTTCGATGCCAAACACCAACTTTCTATGACAAATGAACAAAACCGTTAAAAGCTCGTCCATATAGAGAGTTGAGCAATTTCGGACCATCAAAGTTGCTCGGTGTTCACTTTTTTATTGTTCTTCTATGTATAATGTTACGAGTATAAGCTTCGTAGATTATTTCGATGCCAAAACACCAACTTTCTATGACAAATGAACAAAACCGTTAAAAGCTCCTCCATATAGAGAGTTGAGCAATTTCAGACCATCAAAGTTGCTCGGTGTACACTTTTTTATTGTTCTTCTATGTATAATGTTACGAGTATAAGCTTCGTAGATTATTTCGATGCCAAAACACCAACTTTCTATTACAAATGGACAAAACCGTTAAAAGCCCCTCTATAGCAAGAGTTGAGAAACTTCGGACCATCAAAGTTGCCCGGTGGACAGTTTTTATTATTCTTCTATGTCCAATTTTACGAGTATAAGCTTCCTAGATTATTTCGATGCCAAAACAACAACTTTCTATGACAAATGGATAAAACCGTTAAAAGCTCCTCCATATAGAGAGTTGAGCAACTTCGAACCATCAAAGTTGCTCGGTGTACACTTTTTATTGTTCTTCTATGTCCAATTTAACGAGTATAAGCTTTCGTTATTATTTCGATGCCAAAACACCACTTTCTATGATAAATGGACAAAACCGTTAAAAGATCCCAAATAGAGAGAGTTGAGCAACTTCGGACGATCAAAGTTGCACGGTGTACACTTTTTAGTATTCTTCTATGTCCAATTTTACGAGTATAAGCTTCGTAGATTATTTCGATGCCAAAACACCAACTTTCTATGACAAATGAACAAAACCGTTAAAAGCTCATCCATATAGAGAGTTGAGCAACTTCGGACCATCAAAGTTGCTGGTGTACACTTTTTATTGTTCTTCTATGTATAATGTTACGAGTATAAGCTTCGTAGATTATTTCGATGCCAAAACAACAACTTTCAGTTACAAATGGACAAAACCGTTAAAAGCTCCTCCATAGAGAGAGTTGAGCAACTTTGGACCATCAAAGTTGCTCGGTGTACACTTTTTATTGTTCTTTTATGTCCAATGTTACGAGTATAAGCTTCATAGATTATTTCGATGCCAAAACACCAACTTTCTATTACAAATGGACAAAACCGTTAAAAGCTCCTCCATATAGAGAGTTGAGCAACTTCGGACCATCAAAGTTGCTCGGTGTACACTTTTTATTGTTCTTCTAGGTCCAATTTAACGAGTATAAGCTTTCGTTATTATTTCGATGCCAAAACACCACTTTCTATGATAAATGGACAAAACCGTTAGAAGATCCCAAAAAGAGAGAGTTGAGCAACTTCGGACCCTCAATGTTGCTCGGTGTACACTTTTGATTGTTCTTCTCTGTCCAATTTTACGAGTATAAGCTTCCGAGATTATTTCGATGCAAAACAACAACTTTCTATGACAAATGGACAAAACCGTTAAAAGCTCCTCCATATAGAGAGTTGAGCAACTTCAGACCATCAAAGTTGCTCGGTGTACACTTTTTATTGTTCTTCTATGTATAACGTTACGAGTATAAGCTTCGTAGATTATTTCGATGCCAAAACAACAACTTTCAGTTACAAATGGACAAAACCGTTAATAGCTTCTCCATAGAGAGAGTTGAGCAACTTTGGACCATCAAAGTCGCTCGGTGTACACTTTTTATTGTTCTTTTATGTCAAATTTTACGAGTATAAGATTCCGATATTTTTTCGATTCCAAAACACCAACTTTCTATGACAAATGGACAAAACCGTTAAAAGCTCCTCCATATAGAGAGTTGAGCAACTTCGGACCATCAAAGTTGCTCGGTGTACACTTTTTATTGTTCTTCTATGTCCAATTTAACGAGTATAAGCTTTCGTTATTATTTCGATGCCAAAACACCACTTTCTATGATAAATGGACAAAACCGTTAGAAGATCCCAAAAAGAGAGAGTTGAGCAACTTCGGACCCTCAGTGTTGCTCGGTGTACACTTTTTATTGTTCTTCTCTGTCCAATTTTACGAGTATAAGCTTCCGAGATTATTTCGATGCAAAACACCAACTTTCTATGACAAATGGACAAAACCATTAAAAGCTCCTCCATATAGAGAGTTGAGCAACTTCGGACCATCAAAGTTGCTCGGTGTACACTTTTTAATGTTCTTCTATGTATAATGTTACGAGTATAAGCTTCGTAGATTATTTCGATGCCAAAACACGAACTTTCTATTACAAATTCAAAAAACCGTTAAAAGCTCCTCTATAGCGAGAGTTGAGAAACTTCGGACCATCAAAGTTGCCCGGTGTACAGTTTTTATTATTCTTCTATGTCCAATTTTACGAGTATAAGCTTCTTAGATTATTTCGATGCCAAAACAATAACTTTCTATGACAAATGGACAAAACCGTTAAAAGCTCCTCCATATAGAGAGTTGAGCAACTTCGGACCATCAAAGTTGCTCGGTGTACACTTTTTATTGTTCTTCTATGTCCAATTTAACGAGTATAAGCTTTCGTTATTATTTCGATGCCAAAACACCACTTTCTATGATAAATGGACAAAACCGTTAAAAGATCCCAAATAGAGAGAGTTGAGCAACTTCGGACCATCAAAGTTGCTCGATGTACACTTTTTAGTGTTCTTCTATGTCCAATTTTATGAGTATAAGCTTCGTAGAATATTTCGATGCCAAAACACCAACTTTCTATGACAAATGAACAAAACCGTTAAAAGCTCCTCCATATAGAGAGTTGAGCAACTTCGGACCACCGAAGTTGCTCGGTGTACACTTTTTATTGTTCTTCTATGTCCAATTTAACGATTATAAGCTTTCGTTATTATTTCGATGCCAAAACACCACTTTCTATGATAAATGGACAAAACCGTTAGAAGATCCCAAAAAGAGAGAGTTGAGCAACTTCGGACCCTCAGTGTTACTCGGTGTATACTTTTTATTGTTCTTCTCTGTCCAATTTTACGAGTATAAGCTTCCGAGATTATTTCGATGCAAAACACCAACTTTCTATGACAAATGGACAAAACCGTTAAAAGCTCCTCCATATAGAGAGTTGAGCAACTTCGGACCACCAAAGTTGCTCGGTGTACACTTTTTATTGTTCTTCTATGTCCAATTTAACGAGTATAAGCTTTCGTTATTATTTCGATGCCAAAACACCACTTTCTATGATAAATGGACAAATCCGTTAAAAGATCCCAAATAGAGAGAGTTGAGCAACTTCGGACCCTCAGTGTTGCTCGGTGTACACTTTTTATTGTTCTTCTCTGTCCAATTTTACGAGTATAAGCTTCGTAGATTATTTCGATGCCAAAACACCAACTTTCTATGACAAATGAACAAAACCGTTAAAAGCTCCTCCATATAGAGAGTTGAGCAACTTCGGACCACCAAAGTTGCTCGGTGTACACTTTTTATTGTTCTTCTATGTCCAATTTAACGAGTATAAGCTTTCGTTATTATTTCGATGCCAAAACACCACTTTCTATGATAAATGGACAAAACCGTTAGAAGATCCCAAAAAGAGATAGTTGAGCAACTTCGGACCCTCAGTGTTGCTCGGTGTACACTTTTTATTGTTCTTCTCTGTCCAATTTTACGAGTATAAGCTTCCGAGATTTTTTCGATGCAAAACACCAACTTTCTATGACAAATGGACAAAACCATTAAATGCTCCTCCATATAGAGAGTTGAGCAACTTCGGACCATCAAAGTTGCTCGGTGTACACTTTTTAATGTTCTTCTATGTATAATGTTACGAGTATAAGCTTCGTAGCTTATTTCGATGCCAAAACACGAACTTTCTATTACAAATTGACAAAACCGTTAAAAGCTCCTCTATAGCGAGAGTTGAGAAACTTCGGACCATCAAAGTTGCCCGGTGTACAGTTTTTATTATTCTTCTATGTCCAATTTTACGAGTATAAGCTTCCTAGATTATTTCGATGCCAAAACAACAACTTTCTATGACAAATGGACAAAACCGTTAAAAGCTCCTCCATATAGAGAGTTGAGCAACTTCGGACCATCAAAGTTGCTCGGTGTACACTTTTTATTGTTCTTCTATGTCCAATTTAACGAGTATAAGCTTTCGTTATTATTTCGATGCCAAAACACCACTTTCTATGATAAATGGACAAAACCGTTAAAAGATCCCAAATAGAGAGAGTTGAGCAACTTCGGACCATCAAAGTTGCTCGATGTACACTTTTTAGTGTTCTTCTATGTCCAATTTTACGAGTATAAGCTTCGTAGATTATTTCGATGCCAAAACACCAACTTTCTATGACAAATGAACAAAACCGTTAAAAGCTCCTCCATATAGAGAGTTGAGCAACTTCGGACCACCAAAGTTTCTCGGTGTACACTTTTTATTGTTCTTCTATGTCCAATTTAACGAGTATAAGCTTTCGTTATTATTTCGATGCCAAAACACCACTTTCTATGATAAATGGACAAAACCGTTAAAAGATCCCAAATAGAGAGAGTTGAGCAACTTCGGACCATCAAAGTTGCTCGATGTACACTTTTTAGTGTTCTTCTATGTCCAATTTTACGAGTGTAAGCTTCGTAGATTATTTCGATGCCAAAACACCAACTTTCTATGACAAATGAACAAAACCGTTAAAAGCTCCTCCATATAGAGAGTTGAGCAACTTCGGACCATCAAAGTTGCTCGGTGTACACTTTTTATTGTTCTTCTATGTTTATATGTTACGAGTATAAGCTTCGTAGATTATTTCGATGCCAAAACACCAACTTTCTATGACAAATGAACAAAACCGTTAAAAGCCCCACTATAGCAAGAGTTGAGAAACTTCGGACCATCAAAGTTGCCCGGTGTACAGTTTTTATTATTCTTCTATGTCCAATTTTACGAGTATAAGCTTCCTAGATTATTTCGATGCCAAAACAACAACTTTCTATGACAAATGGATAAAACCGTTAAAAGCTCCTCCATATAGAGAGTTGAGCAACTTCGAACCATCAAAGTTGCTCGGTGTACACTTTTTATTGTTCTTCTATGTCCAATTTAACGAGTATAAGCTTTCGTTATTATTTCCATGCCAAAACACCACTTTCTATGATAAATGGACAAAACCGTTAAAAGATCCCAAATAGAGAGAGTTGAGCAACTTCGGACGATCAAAGTTGCACGGTGTACACTTTTTAGTATTCTTCTATGTCCAATTTTACGAGTATAAGCTTCGTAGATTATTTCGATGCCAAAACACCAACTTTCTATGACAAATGAACAAAACCGTTAAAAGCTCCTCCATATAGAGAGTTGAGCAACTTCGGAACATCAAAGTTGCTGGTGTACACTTTTTATTGTTCTTCTATGTATAATGTTACGAGTATAAGCTTCGTAGATTATTTCGATGCCAAAACAACAACTTTCAGTTACAAATGGACAAAACCGTTAAAAGCTCCTCCATAGAGAGAGTTGAGCAACTTTGGACCATCAAAGTTGCTCGGTGTACACTTTTTATTGTTCTTTTATGTCCAATGTTACGAGTATAAGCTTCGTAGATTATTTCGATGCCAAAACAACAACTTTCTATTACAAATGGACAAAACCGTTAAAAGCTCCTCCATAGAGAGAGTTGAGCAACTTTGGACCATCAAAGTTGCTCGGTGTACACATTTATTGTTCTTTTATGTCAAATTTTACGAGTATAAGATTGTGATATTTTTTCGATTCCAAAACACCAACTTTCTATGACAAATGGACAAAACCGTTAAAAGCTCCTCCATATAGAGAGTTGAGCAACTTCGGACCATCAAAGTTGCTCGGTGTACACTTTTTATTGTTCTTCTAGGTCCAATTTAACGAGTATAAGCTTTCGTTATTATTTCGATGCCAAAACACCACTTTCTATGATAAATGGACAAAACCGTTAGAAGATCCCAAAAAGAGAGAATTGAGCAACTTCGGACCCTCAGTGTTGCTCGGTGTACACTTTTTATTGTTCTTCTCTGTCCAATTTTACGAGTATAAGCTTCCGAGATTATTTCGATGCAAAACAACAACTTTCTATGACAAATGGACAAAACCGTTAAAAGCTCCTCCATATAGAGAGTTGAGCAACTTCAGACCATCAAAGTTGCTCGGTGTACACTTTTTAATGTTCTTCTATGTATAATGTTACGAGTATAAGCTTCGTAGATTATTTCGATGCCAAAATACCAACTTTCTATGACAAATGGACAAAACCGTTAAATGCTCCTCCATATAGAGAGTTGAGCAACTTCGGAC
The DNA here is from genome assembly GCA_963580455.1 of Euonymus europaeus. Lineage (NCBI taxonomy): Eukaryota > Viridiplantae > Streptophyta > Magnoliopsida > Celastrales > Celastraceae > Euonymus > Euonymus europaeus. Next base: position 8,938,570 of record OY756965.1, read on the forward strand.
CATCAAAGTTGCTCGGTGTACACTTTTTATTGTTCTTCTATGTCCAATTTTACGAGTATAAGCTTCGAAGATTATTTCGATGCCAAAACACCAACTTTCTATGACAAATGAACAAAACCGTTAAAAGCTCCTCCATATAGAGAGTTGAGCAACTTCGGACCACCAAAGTTGCTCGGTTTACACTTTTTATTGTTCTTCTATGTCCAATTTAACGAGTATAAGCTTTCGTTATTATTTCGATGCCAAAACACCACTTTCTATGATAAATGGACAAAACCGTTAGAAGATCCCAAAAAGAGAGAGTTGAGCAACTTCGGACCCACAGTGTTGCTCGGTGTACACTTTTTATTGTTCTTCTCTGTCCAATTTTACGAGTATAAGCTTCCGAGATTATTTCGATGCAAAACACCAACTTTCTATGACAAATGGACAAAACCATTAAATCCTCCTCCATATAGAGAGTTGAGCAACTTCGGACCATCAAAGTTGCTCGGTGTACACTTTTTAATGTTCTTCTATGTATAATGTTACGAGTATAAGCTTCGTAGCTTATTTCGATGCCAAAACACGAACTTTCTATTACAAATTGACAAAACCGTTAAAAGCTCCTCTATAGCGAGAGTTGAGAAACTTCGGACCATCAAAGTTGCCCGGTGTACAGTTTTTATTATTCTTCTATTTTCAATTTAACGAGTATAAGCTTTCGTTATTATTTCGATGCCAAAACACCACTTTCTATGATAAATGGACAAAACCATTAGAAGATCCCAAAAAGAGAGAGTTGAGCAACTTCGGACGCTCAGTGTTGCTCGGTGTACACTTTTTATTGTTCTTCTCTGTCCAATTTTACGAGTATAAGCTTCCGAGATTATTTCGATGCAAAACACCAACTTTCTATGACAAATGGACAAAACCGTTAAAAGCTCCTCCATATAGAGAGTTGAGCAACTTCGGACCATCAAAGTTGCTCGGTGTACACTTTTTAATGTTCTTCTATGTATAATGTTACGAGTATAAGCTTCGTAGCTTATTTCGACGCCAAAACAACAACTTTCTATGACAAATGGACAAAACCGTTAAAAGCTCCTCCATATAGAGAGTTGAGCAACTTCGGACCATCAAAGTTGCTCGGTGTACACTTTTTATTGTTCTTCTATGTCCAATTTAACGAGTATAAGCTTTTGTTATTATTTCGATGCCAAAACAGCACTTTCTATGATAAATGGACAAAACCGTTAAAAGATCACAAATAGAGAGAGTTGAGCAACTTCGGACCATCAAAGTTGCTCGGTGTACACTTTTTAGTGTTCTTCTATGTCCAATTTTACGAGTATAAGCTTCGTAGATTATTTCGATGCCAAAACACCAACTTTCTATGACAAATGAACAAAACCGTTAAAAGCTCCTCCATATAGAGAGTTGAGCAACTTCGGACCATCAAAGTTGCTCGGTGTACACTTTTTATTGTTCTTCTATGTATAATGTTACGAGTATAAGCTTCGTAGATTATTTCGATGCCAAAACACCAACTTTCTATGACAAATGAACAAAACCGTTAAAAGCTCCTCCATAGAGAGAGTTGAGCAACTTTGGACCATCAAAGTTGCTCGGTGTACACATTTATTGTTCTTTTATGTCAAATTTTACGAGTATAAGATTCCGATATTTTTTCGATTCCAAAACACCAACTTTCTATGACAAATGGACAAAACCATTAAAAGCTCCTCCATATAGAGAGTTGAGCAACTTCGGACCATCGAAGTTGCTCGGTGTACACTTTTTATTGTTCTTCTAGTTCCAATTTAACGAGTATAAGCTTTCGTTATTATTTCGATGCCAAAACACCACTTTCTATGATAAATGGACAAAACCGTTAGAAGATCCCAAAAAGAGAGAGTTGAGCAACTTCGGACCCTCAGTGTTGCTCGGTGTACACTTTTTATTGTTCTTCTCTGTCCAATTTTACGAGTATAAGCTTCCGAGATTATTTCGATGCAAAACAACAACTTTCTATGACAAATGGACAAAACCGTTAAAAGCTCCTCCATATAGAGAGTTGATCAACTTCAGACCATCAAAGTTGCTCGGTGTACACTTTTTAATGTTCTTCTATGTATAATGTTACGAGTATAAGCTTCGTAGATTATTTCGATGCCAAAACACCAACTTTCTATGACAAATGGACAAAACCGTTAAAAGCTCCTCCATATAGAGAGTTGAGCAACTTCGGACCATCAAAGTTGCTCGGTGTACACTTTTTATTGTTCTTCTATGTCCAATTTAACGAGTATAAGCTTTCGTTATTATTTCGATGCCAAAACACCACTTTCTATGATAAATGGACAAAACGGTTAAAAGATCCCAAATAGAGAGAGTTGAGCAACTTCGGACCATCAAAGTTGCTCGATGTACACTTTTTAGTGTTCTTCTTTGTCCAATTTTACGAGTATAAGCTTCGTAGATTATTTCGATGCCAAAACACCAACTTTCTATGACAAATGAACAAAACCGTTAAAAGCTCCTCCATATAGAGAGTTGAGCAACTTCGGACCGCCAAAGTTGCTCGGTGTACACTTTTTATTGTTCTTCTATGTCCAATTTAACGAGTATAAGCTTTCGTTATTATTTCGATGCCAAAACACCACTTTCTATGATAAATGGACAAAACCGTTAAAATATCCCAAATAGAGAGAGTTGAGCAACTTCGGACCATCAAAGTTGCTCGATGTACACTTTTTAGTGTTCTTCTATGTCCAATTTTACGAGTGTAAGCTTCGTAGATTATTTCGATGCCAAAACACCAACTTTCTATGACAAATGAACAAAACCGTTAAAAGCTCCTCCGTATAGAGTGTTGAGCAACTTCGGACCATCAAAGTTGCTCGGTGTACACTTTTTATTGTTCTTCTATGTATAATGTTACGAGTATAAGCTTCGTAGATTATTTCGATGCCAAACACCAACTTTCTATGACAAATGAACAAAACCGTTAAAAGCTCGTCCATATAGAGAGTTGAGCAATTTCGGACCATCAAAGTTGCTCGGTGTTCACTTTTTTATTGTTCTTCTATGTATAATGTTACGAGTATAAGCTTCGTAGATTATTTCGATGCCAAAACACCAACTTTCTATGACAAATGAACAAAACCGTTAAAAGCTCCTCCATATAGAGAGTTGAGCAATTTCAGACCATCAAAGTTGCTCGGTGAACACTTTTTTATTGTTCTTCTATGTATAATGTTACGAGTATAAGCTTCGTAGATTATTTCGATGCTAAAACACCAACTTTCTATTACAAATGGACAAAACCGTTAAAAGCCCCTCTATAGCAAGAGTTGAGAAACTTCGGACCATCAAAGTTGCCCGGTGTACAGTTTTTATTATTCTTCTATGTCCAATTTTACGAGTATAAGCTTCCTAGATTATTTCGATGCCAAAACAACAACTTTCTATGACAAATGGATAAAACCGTTAAAAGCTCCTCCATATAGAGAGTTGAGCAACTTCGAACCATCAAAGTTGCTCGGTGTACACTTTTTATTGTTCTTCTATGTCCAATTTAACGAGTATAAGCTTTCGTTATTATTTCGATGCCAAAACACCACTTTCTATGATAAATGGACAAAACCGTTAAAAGATCCCAAATAGAGAGAGTTGAGCAACTTCGGACGATCAAAGTTGCACGGTGTACACTTTTTAGTATTCTTCTATGTCCAATTTTACGAGTATAAGCTTCGTAGATTATTTCGATGCCAAAACACCAACTTTCTATGACAAATGAACAAAACCGTTAAAATCTCCTCCATATAGAGAGTTGAGCAACTTCGGACCATCAAAGTTGCTGGTGTACACTTTTTATTGTTCTTCTATGTATAATGTTACGAGTATAAGCTTCGTATATTATTTCGATGCCAAAACAACAACTTTCAGTTACAAATGGACAAAACCGTTAAAAGCTCCTCCATAGAGAGAGTTGAGCAACTTCGGACGATCAAAGTTGCTCGGTGTACACTTTCTAGTATTCTTCTATGTCCAATTTTACGAGTATAAGCTTCGTAGATTATTTCGATGCCAAAACACCAACTTTCTATGACAAATGAACAAAACCGTTAAAATCTCCTCCATATAGAGAGTTGAGCAACTTCGGACCATCAAAGTTGCTGGTGTACACTTTTTATTGTTCTTCTATGTATAATGTTACGAGTATAAGCTTCGTAGATTATTTCGATGCCAAAACACCAACTTTCTATTACAAATGGACAAAACCGTTAAAAGCCCCTCTATAGCAAGAGTTGAGAAACTTCGGACCATCAAAGTTCCCCGGTGTACAGTTTTTATTATTCTTCTATGTCCAATTTTACGAGTATAAGCTTCCTAGATTATTTCGATGCCAAAACAACAACTTTCTATGACAAATGGATAAAACCGTTAAAAGCTCCTCCATATAGAGAGTTGAGCAACTTCGAACCATCAAAGTTGCTCGGTGTACACTTTTTATTGTTCTTCTATGTCCAATTTAACGAGTATAAGCTTTCGTTATTATTTCGATGCCAAAACACCACTTTCTATGATAAATGGACAAAACCGTTAAAAGATCCCAAATAGAGAGAGTTGAGCAACTTCGGACGATCAAAGTTGCACGGTGTACACTTTTTAGTATTCTTCTATGTCCAATTTTACGAGTATAAGCTTCGTAGATTATTTCGATGCCAAAACACCAACTTTCTATGACAAATGAACAAAACCGTTAAAATCTCCTCCATATAGAGAGTTGAGCAACTTCGGACCATCAAAGTTGCTGGTGTACACTTTTTATTGTTCTTCTATGTATAATGTTACGAGTATAAGCTTCGTATATTATTTCGATGCCAAAACAACAACTTTCAGTTACAAGTGGACAAAACCGTTAAAAGCTCCTCCATAGAGAGAGTTGAGCAACTTCGGACGATCAAAGTTGCTCGGTGTACACTTTTTAGTATTCTTCTATGTCCAATTTTACGAGTATAAGCTTCGTAGATTATTTCGATGCCAAAACACCAACTTTCTATGACAAATGAACAAAACCGTTAAAAGCTCCTCCATATAGAGAGTTGAGCAACTTCGGACCACCAAAGTTGCTCGGTGAACACTTTTTATTGTTCTTCTATGTCCAATTTAACGAGTATAAGCTTTCGTTATTATTTTTTTGCCAAAACACCACTTTCTATGATAAATGGACAAAACCGTTAAAAGATCCCAAATAGAGAGAGTTGAGCAACTTCGGACCATCAAAGTTGCTCGATGTACACTTTTTAGTGTTCTTCTATGTCCAATTTTACGAGTGTAAGCTTCGTAGATTATTTCGATGCCAAAACACCAACTTTCTATGACAAATGACCAAAACCGTTAAAAGCTCCTCCATATAGAGAGTTGAGCAACTTCGGACCATCAAAGTTGCTCGGTGTACACTTTTTATTGTTCTTCTATGTATAATGTTACGAGTATAAGCTTCGTAGATTATTTCGATGCCAAAACACCAACTTTCTATGACAAATAAACAAAACCGTTAAAAGCTCCTCCATATAGAGAGTTTAGCAATTTCGGACCATCAAAGTTGCTCGGTGTACACTTTTTTATTGTTCTTCTATGTATAATGTTACGAGTATAAGCTTCGTAGATTATTTCGATGGCAAAACACCAACTTTCTATGACAAATGAACAAAACCGTTAAAAGCTCCTCATTATAGAGAGTTGAGCAATTTCGGACCATCAAAGTTGCTCGGTGTACACTTTTTTATTGTTCTTCTATGTATAATGTTACGAGTATAAGCTTCGTAGATTATTTCGATGCCAAAACACCAACTTTCTTTTACAAATGGACAAAACCGTTAAAAGCCCCTCTATAGCGAGAGTTGAGAAACTTCGGACCATCAAAGTTGCCCGGTGTACGGTTTTTATTGTTCTTCTATGTCCAATTTTACGAGTATAAGCTTCCTAGATTATTTCGATGCCAAAACAACAACTTTCTATGACAAATGGATAAAACCGTTAAAAGCTCCTCCATATAGAGAGTTGAGCAACTTCGAACCATCAAAGTTGATCGGTGTACACTTTTTATTGTTCTTCTATGTCCAATTTAACGAGTATAAGCTTTTGTTATTATTTCGATGCCAAAACAGCACTTTCTATGATAAATGGACAAAACCGTTAAAAGATCCCAAATAGAGAGAGTTGAGCAACATCGGACGATCAAAGTTGCACGGTGTACACTTTTTAGTATTCTTCTATGTCCAATTTTACGAGTATAAGCTTCGTAGATTATTTCGATGCCAAAACACCAACTTTCTATGACAAATGAACAAAACCGTTAAAAGCTCCTCCATATAGAGAGTTGAACAACTTCGGACAATCAAAGTTGCTCGGTGTACACTTTTTATTGTTCTTCTATGTATAATGTTACGAGTATAAGCTTCGTAGATTATTTCGATGCCAAAACAACAACTTTCAGTTACAAATGGACAAAACCGTTAAAAGCTCCTCCATAGAGAGAGTTGAGCAACTTTGGACCATCAAAATGGCTCGGTGTACACTTTTTATTGTTCTTTTATGTCAAATTTTACGAGTATAAGATTCCGATATTTTTTCGATTCCAAAACAGCAACATTCTACGACAAATGGACAAAACCGTTAAAAGCTCCTCCATATAGAGAGTTGAGCAACTTCGGACCATCAAAGTTGCTCGGTGTACACTTTTTATTGTTCTTCTATGTCCAATGTTACGAGTATAAGCTTTCGTTATTATTTCGATGCCAAAACACCACTTTCTATGATAAATGGACAAAACCGTCAAAAGATCCCAACAAGAGAGTGTTGAGCAACTTCGGACCCTCAGTGTTGCTCGGTGTACACTTTTTATTGTTCTTCTCTGTACAATTTTACGAGTATAAGCTTCCGAGATTATTTCGATACAAAACACCAACTTTCTATGACAAATGGACAAAACCATTAAAAGCTCCTCCATATAGAGAGTTGAGCAACTTCGGACCATCAAAGTTGCTCGGTGTACACTTTTTATTGTTGTTTTATGTCCAATGTTACGAGTATAAGCTTCGTAGATTATTTCGATGCCAAAACAACAACTTTCTATTACAAATGGACAAAACCGTTAAAAGCTCCTCCATAGAGAGAGTTGAGCAACTTTGGACCATCAAAGTTGCTCGGTGTACACTTTTATTGTTCTTTTATGTCAAATTTTACGAGTATAAGATTCTGATATTTTTTCGATTCCAAAACACCAACTTTCTATGACAAATGGACAAAACCGTTAAAAGCTCCTCCATATAGAGAGTTGAGCAACTTCGGACCATCAAAGTTGCTCGGTGTACACTTTTTTATTGTTCTTCTATGTATAATGTTACGAGTATAAGCTTCGTAGATTATTTCGATGCCAAAACACCAACTTTCTATGACAAATGAACAAAACCGTTAAAAGCTCCTCCATATAGAGAGTTGAGCAACCTCGGACCATCAAAGTTGCTCGGTGTCACTTTTTATTGTTCTTCTATGTATAATGTTACGAGTATAAGCTTCGTAGATTATTTCGATGCCAAAACACCAACTTTCTATGAAAAATGAACAAAACCGTTAAAAGCTCCTCCATATAGAGAGTTGAGCAATTTCGGACCATCAAAGTTGCTCGGTGTACACTTTTTTATTGTTCTTCTATGTATAATGTTACGAGTATAAGCTTCGTAGATTATTTCGATGCCAAAACACCACTTTCTATGATAAATGGACAAAACCGTTAAAAGATCCCAAATAGAGAGAGTTGAGCAACTTCGGACCATCAAAGTTGCTCGATGTACACTTTTTAGTGTTCTTCTATGTCCAATTTTACGAGTGTAAGCTTCGTAGATTATTTCGATGCCAAAACACCAACTTTCTATGACAAATGACCAAAACCGTTAAAAGCTCCTCCATATAGAGAGTTGAGCAACTTCGGACCATCAAAGTTGCTCGGTGTACACTTTTTATTGTTCTTCTATGTATAATGTTACGAGTATAAGCTTCGTAGATTATTTCGATGCCAAAACACCAACTTTCTATGACAAATAAACAAAACCGTTAAAAGCTCCTCCATATAGAGAGTTTAGCAATTTCGGACCATCAAAGTTGCTCGGTGTACACTTTTTTATTGTTCTTCTATGTATAATTTTACGAGTATAAGCTTCGTAGATTATTTCGATGGCAAAACACCAACTTTCTATGACAAATGAACAAAACCGTTAAAAGCTCCTCCATATAGAGAGTTGAGCAATTTCGGACCATCAAAGTTGCTCGGTGTACACTTTTTTATTGTTCTTCTATGTATAATGTTACGAGTATAAGCTTCGTAGATTATTTCGATGCCAAAACACCAACTTTCTTTTACAAATGGACAAAACCGTTAAAAGCCCCTCTATAGCGAGAGTTGAGAAACTTCGGACCATCAAAGTTGCCCGGTGTACGGTTTTTATTGTTCTTCTATGTCCAATTTTACGAGTATAAGCTTCCTAGATTATTTCGATGCCAAAACAACAACTTTCTATGACAAATGGATAAAACCGTTAAAAGCTCCTCCATATAGAGAGTTGAGCAACTTCGAACCATCAAAGTTGATCGGTGTACACTTTTTATTGTTCTTCTATGTCCAATTTAACGAGTATAAGCTTTTGTTATTATTTCGATGCCAAAACAGCACTTTCTATGATAAATGGACAAAACCGTTAAAAGATCCCAAATAGAGAGAGTTGAGCAACATCGGACGATCAAAGTTGCACGGTGTATACTTTTTAGTATTCTTCTATGTCCAATTTTACGAGTATAAGCTTCGTAGATTATTTCGATGCCAAAACACCAACTTTCTATGACAAATGAACAAAACCGTTAAAAGCTCCTCCATATAGAGAGTTGAACAACTTCGGACAATCAAAGTTGCTCGGTGTACACTTTTTATTGTTCTTCTATGTATAATGTTACGAGTATAAGCTTCGTAGATTATTTCGATGCCAAAACAACAACTTTCAGTTACAAATGGACAAAACCGTTAAAAGCTCCTCCATAGAGAGAGTTGAGCAACTTTGGACCATCAAAATGGCTCGGTGTACACTTTTTATTGTTCTTTTATGTCAAATTTTACGAGTATAAGATTCCGATATTTTTTCGATTCCAAAACAGCAACATTCTACGACAAATGGACAAAACCGTTAAAAGCTCCTCCATATAGAGAGTTGAGCAACTTCGGACCATCAAAGTTGCTCGGTGTACACTTTTTATTGTTCTTCTATGTCCAATGTTACGAGTATAAGCTTTCGTTATTATTTCGATGCCAAAACACCACTTTCTATGATAAATGGACAAAACCGTCAAAAGATCCCAAAAAGAGAGTGTTGAGCAACTTCGGACCCTCAGTGTTGCTCGGTGTACACTTTTTATTGTTCTTCTCTGTACAATTTTACGAGTATAAGCTTTCGAGATTATTTCGATACAAAACACCAACCTTCTATGACAAATGGACAAAACCATTAAAAGCTCCTCCATATAGAGAGTTGAGCAACTTCGGACCATCAAAGTTGCTCGGTGTACACTTTTTATTGTTGTTTTATGTCCAATGTTACGAGTATAAGCTTCGTAGATTATTTCGATGCCAAAACAACAACTTTCTATTACAAATGGACAAAACCGTTAAAAGCTCCTCCATAGAGAGAGTTGAGCAACTTTGGACCATCAAAGTTGCTCGGTGTACACTTTTATTGTTCTTTTATGTCAAATTTTACGAGTATAAGATTCTGATATTTTTTCGATTCCAAAACACCAACTTTCTATGACAAATGGACAAAACCGTTAAAAGCTCCTCCATATAGAGAGTTGAGCAACTTCGGACCATCAAAGTTGCTCGGTGTACACTTTTTTATTGTTCTTCTATGTATAATGTTACGAGTATATGCTTCGTAGATTATTTCGATGCCAAAACACCAACTTTCTATGACAAATGAACAAAACCGTTAAAAGCTCCTCCATATAGAGAGTTGAGCAACCTCGGACCATCAAAGTTGCTCGGTGTACACTTTTTATTGTTCTTCTATGTATAATGTTACGAGTATAAGCTTCGTAGATTATTTCGATGCCAAAACACCAACTTTCTATGAAAAATGAACAAAACCGTTAAAAGCTCCTCCATATAGAGAGTTGAGCAATTTCGGACCATCAAAGTTGCTCGGTGTACACTTTTTTATTGTTCTTCTATGTATAATGTTACGAGTATAAGCTTCGTAGATTATTTCGATGCCAAAACACCAACTTTCTATGACAAATGAACAAAACCGTTAAAAGCTCCTCCATATAGAGAGTTGAGCAATTTCGGACCATCAAAGTTGCTCGGTGTACACTTTTTTATTGTTCTTCTATGTATAATGTTACGAGTATAAGCTTCGTAGATTATTTCGATGCCAAAACACCAACTTTCTATTACAAATGGACAAAACCGTTAAAGCCCCTCTATAGCGAGAGTTGAGAAACTTCGGACCATCAAAGTTGCCCGGTGTACAGTTTTTATTATTCTTCTATGTCCAATTTTACGAGTATAAGCTTCCTAGATTATTTCGATGCCAAAACAACAACTTTCTATGACAAATGGATAAAACCGTTAAAAGCTCCTCCATATAGAGAGTTGAGCAACTTCGAACCATCAAAGTTGCTCGGTGTACACTTTTTATTGTTCTTCTATGTCCAATTTAACGAGTATAAGCTTTCGTTATTATTTCGATGCCAAAACAGCACTTTCTATGATAAATGGACAAAACCGTTAAAAGATCCCAAATAGAGAGAGTTGAGCAACATCGGACGATCAAAGTTGCACGGTGTACACTTTTTAGTATTCTTCTATGTCCAATTTTACGAGTATAAGCTTCGTAGATTATTTCGATTCCAAAACACCAACTTTCTATGACAAATGAACAAAACCGTTAAAAGCTCCTCCATATAGAGAGTTGAACAACTTCGGACCATCAAAGTTGCTCGGTGTACACCTTTTATTGTTCTTCTATCTATAATGTTACGAGTATAAGCTTCGTAGATTATTTCGATGCCAAAACACCAACTTTCTATTGAAAATGGACAAAACCGTTAAAAGCCCCTCTATAGCGAGAGTTGAGAAACTTCGGACCATCAAAGTTGCCCGGTGTACAGTTTTTATTATTCTTCTATGTCCAATTTTACGAGTATAAGCTTCCTAGATTATTTCGATGCCAAAACAACAACTTTCTATGACAAATGGATAAAACCGTTAAAAGCTCCTCCATATAGAGAGTTGAGCAACTTCGAACCAGCAAAGTTGCTCGGTGTACACTTTTTATTGTTCTTCTATGTCCAATTTAACGAGTATAAGCTTTCGTTATTATTTCGATGCCAAAACAGCACTTTCTATGATAAATGGACAAAACCGTTAAAAGATCCCAAATAGAGAGAGTTGAGCAACATCGGACGATCAAAGTTGCACGGTGTACACTTTTTAGTATTCTTCTATGTCCAATTTTACGAGTATAAGCTTCGTAGATTATTTCGATGCCAAAACACCAACTTTCTATGACAAATGAACAAAACCGTTAAAAGCTCCTCCATATAGAGAGTTGAACAACTTCGGACCATCAAAGTTGCTCGGTGTACACCTTTTATTGTTCTTCTATCTATAATGTTACGAGTATAAGCTTCGTAGATTATTTCGATGCCAAAACACCAACTTTCTATTAAAAATGGACAAAACCGTTAAAAGCCCCTCTATAGCGAGAGTTGAGAAACTTCGGACCATCAAAGTTGCCCGGTGTACAGTTTTTATTATTCTTCTATGTCCAATTTTACGAGTATAAGCTTCCTAGATTATTTCGATGCCAAAACAACAACTTTCTATGACAAATGGATAAAACCGTTAAAAGCTCCTCCATATAGAGAGTTGAGCAACTTCGAACCATCAAAGTTGCTCGGTGTACACTTTTTATTGTTCTTCTATGTCCAATTTAACGAGTATAAGCTTTCGTTATTATTTCGATGCCAAAACAGCACTTTCTATGATAAATGGACAAAACCGTTAAAAGATCCCAAATAGAGAGAGTTGAGCAACATCGGACGATCAAAGTTGCACGGTGTACACTTTTTAGTATTCTTCTATGTCCAATTTTACGAGTATAAGCTTCGTAGATTATTTCGATGCCAAAACACCAACTTTCTATGACAAATGAACAAAACCGTTAAAAGCTCCTCCATATAGAGAGTTGAACAACTTCGGACCATCAAAGTTGCTCGGTGTACACCTTTTATTGTTCTTCTATCTATAATGTTACGAGTATAAGCTTCGTAGATTATTTCGATGCCAAAACAACAACTTTCAGTTACAAATGGACAAAACCGTTAAAAGCTCCTCCATAGAGAGAGTTGAGCAACTTTGGACCATCAAAGTTGCTCGGTGTACACTTTTTATTGTTCTTTTATGTCAAATTTTACGAGTATAAGATTCCGATATTTTTTTGATTCCAAAACACCAACTTTCTACGACAAATGGACAAAACCGTTAAAAGCTCCTCCATATAGAGAGTTGAGCAACTTCGGACCATCAAAGTTGCTCGGTGTACACTTTTTATTGTTCTTCTATGTCCAATGTTACGAGTATAAGCTTTCGTTATTATTTCGATGCCAAAACACCACTTTCTATGATAAATGGACAAAACCGTTAAAAGATCCCAAAAAGAGAGAGTTGAGCAACTTCGGACCCTCAGTGTTGCTCGGTGTACACTTTTTATTGTTCTTCTCTGTCCAATTTTACGAGTATAAGCTTCCGAGATTATTTCGATGCAAAACACCAACTTTCTATGACAAATGGACAAAACCATTAAAAGCTCCTCCATATAGAGAGTTGAGCAACTTCGGACCATCAAAGTTGCTCGGTGTACACTTTTTATTGTTGTTTTATGTCCAATGTTACGAGTATAAGCTTCGTAGATTATTTCGATGCCAAAACAACAACTTTCTATTACAAATGGACAAAACCGTTAAAAGCTCCTCCATAGAGAGAGTTGAACAACTTTGGACCATCAAAGTTGCTCAGTGTACACTTTTATTGTTCTTTTATGTCAAATTTTACGAGTATAAGATTCTGATATTTTTTCGATTCCAAAACACCAACTTTCTATGACAAATGGACAAAACCGTTAAAAGCTCCTCCATACAGAGAGTTGAGCAACTACGGACCATCAAAGTTGCTCGGTGTACACTTTTTTATTGTTCTTCTATGTATAATGTTACGAGTATAAGCTTCGTAGATTATTTCGATTCCAAAACACCAACTTTCTATGACAAATGAACAAAACCGTTCAAAGCTCCTCCATATAGAGAGTTGAGCAACTTCGAACCATCAAAGTTGCTCGGTGTACACTTTTTATTGTTCTTCTATGTCCAATTTAACGAGTATAAGCTTTCGTTATTATTTCGATACCAAAACACCACTTTCAATGATAAGTGGACAAAACCGTTAAAAGATCCCAAATAGAGAGAGTTGAGCAACTTCGGACGATCAAAGTTACACGGTGTACACTTTTTAGTATTCTTCTATGTCCAATTTTACGAGTATAAGCTTCGTAGATTATTTCGATGCCAAAACACCAACTTTCTATGACAAATGAACAAAACCGTTAAAAGCACCTCCATATAGAGAGTTGAGCAACTTCGGACCATCAAAGTTGCTCGGTGTACACTTTTTATTGTTCTTCTATGTATAATGTTACGAGTATAAGCTTCGTAGATTATTTCGATGCCAAAACAACAACTTTCTGTTACAAATGGACGAAACCGTTAAAAGCTCCTCCATAGAGAGAGTTGAGCAACTTTGGACCATCAAAGTTGCTCGGTGTACACTTTTTATTGTTCTTTTATGTCCAATGTTACGAGTATAAGCTTCGTAGATTATTTCGATCCCAAAACAACAACTTTCTATTACAAATGGACAAAACCGTTAAAAGCTCCTCCATAGAGAGAGTTGAGGAACTTTTGACCATCAAAGTTGCTCGGTGTACACATTTATTGTTCATTTATGTCAAATTTTACGAGTATAAGATTCTGATATTTTTTCGATTCCAAAACACCAACTTTCTATGACAAATGGACAAAACCGTTAAAAGCTCCTCCATAGAGAGAGTTGAGCAACTTTGGACCATCAAAGTTGCTCGGTGTACACTTTTTATTGTTCTTCTATGTCCAATTTAACGAGTATAAGCTTTCGTTATTATTTCGATGCCAAAACACCACTTTCTATGATAAATGGACAAAACCGTTAAAAGATCCCAAATAGAGAGAGTTGAGCAACTTCGAACCATCAAAGTTGCTCGATGTACACTTTTTAGTGTTCTTCTATGTCCAATTTTACGAGTATAAGCTTCGTAGATTATTTCGGTGCCAAAACACCAACTTTCTATGACAAATGAACAAAACCATTAAAAGATCCTCCATATAGAGAGTAGAGCAACTTCGGACCATCAAAGTTGCTCGGTGTACACTTGTTATTGTTCTTCTATGTCCAATTTAACGAGTATAAGCTTTCGTTATTATTTCGATGCCAAAACACCACTTTCTATGATAAATGGACAAAACCGTTAGAAGATCCCAAAAAGAGAGAGTTGAGCAACTTCGGACCCTCAGTGTTGCTCGGTGTACACTTTTTATTGTTCTTCTCTGTCCAATTTTACGAGTATAAGCTTCCGAGATTATTTCGATGCAAAACACCAACTATCTATGACAAATGGACAAAACCATTAAAAGCTCCTCCATATAGAGAGTTGAGAAACTTCGGACCATCAAAGTTGCTCGGTGTACACTTTTTAATGTTCTTCTATGTATAATGTTACGAGTATAAGCTTCGTAGATTATTTCGATGACAAAACACGAAGTTTCTATTACAAATTGACAAAACCGTTAAAAGCTCCTCTATAGCGAGAGTTGAGAAACTTCGGACCATCAAAGTTGCCCGGTGTACAGTTTTTATTATTCTTCTATGTCCAATTTTACGAGTATAAGCTTCCTAGATTATTTCGATGCCAAAACAACAACTTTCTATGACAAATGGACAAAACCGTTAAAAGCTCCTCCATATAGAGAGTTGAGCAACTTCGGACTATCAAAGTTGCTCGATGTACACTTTTTATTGTTCTTCTATGTCCAATTTAACGAGTATAAGCTTTTGTTATTATTTCGATGCCAAAACACCACTTTCTATGATAAATGGACAAAATCGTTAAAAGATCCCAAATAGAGAGAGTTGAGCAACTTCGGACCATCAAAGTTGCTCGATGTACACTTTTTAGTGTTCTTCTATGTCCAATTTTACGAGTATAAGTTTCGTAGATTATTTCGATGCCAAAACACCAACTTTCTATGACAAATGAACAAAACCGTTAAAAGCTCCTCCATATAGAGAGTTGAGCAACTTCGAACCATCAAAGTTGCTCGGTGTACACTTTTTATTGTTCTTCTATGTCCAATTTAACGAGTATGAGCTTTCGTTATTATTTCGATGCCAAAACACCACTTTCTATGATAAATGGACAAAACCGTTAAAAGATCCCAAATAGAGAGAGTGGAGCAACTTCGGACCATCAAAGTTGCTCGATGTACACTTTTTAGTGTTCTTCTATGTCCAATTTTACGAGTGTAAGCTTCGTAGATTATTTCGATGCCAAAACACCAACTTTCTATGACAAATGAACAAAACCGTTAAAAGCTCCTCCATATAGAGAGTTGAGCTACTTCGGACCAACAAAGTTGCTCGGTGTACACTTTTTATTGTTCTTCTATGTATAATGTTACGAGTATAAGCTTCGTAGATTATTTCGATGCCAAAACACCAACTTTCTATGACAAATGAACAAAACCGTTAAAAGCTTCTCCATATAGAGAGTTGAGCAAGTTCGGACCATCAAAGTTGCTCGGTGTACACTTTTTTATTGTTCTTCTATGTATAATGTTACGAGTATAAGCTTCGTAGATTATTTCGATGCCAAAACACCAACTTTCTATGACAAATGAACAAAACCGTTAAAAGCTCCTCAATATAGAGAGTTGAGCAATTTCGGACCATCAAAGTTGCTCGGTGTACACTTTTTTATTGTTCTTCTATGTATAATGTTACGAGTATAAGCTTCGTAGATTATTTCGATGCCAAAACACCAACTTTCTATTACAAATGGACAAAACCGTTAAAGCCCCTCTATAGCGAGAGTTGAGAAACTTCGGACCATCAAAGTTGCCCGGTGTACAGTTTTTATTATTCTTCTATGTCCAATTTTACGAGTATAAGCTTCCTAGATTATTTCGATGCCAAAACACCAACTTTCTATGACAAATGAACAAAACCGTTAAAAGCTTCTCCATATAGAGAGTTGAGCAAGTTCGGACCATCAAAGTTGCTCGGTGTACACTTTTTATTGTTCTTCTATGTATAATGTTACGAGTATAAGCTTCGTAGATTATTTCGATGCCAAAACACCAACTTTCTATGACAAATGAACAAAACCGTTAAAAGCTTCTCCATATAGAGAGTTGAGCAAGTTCGGACCATCAAAGTTGCTCGGTGTACACTTTTTTATTGTTCTTCTATGTATAATGTTACGAGTATAAGCTTCGTAGATTATTTCGATGCCAAAACACCAACTTTCTATGACAAATGAACAAAACCGTTAAAAGCTCCTCCATATAGAGAGTTGAGCAACTTCGGACCATCAAAGTTGCTCGGTGTACACTTTTTATTGTTCTTCTATGTATAATGTTACGAGTATAAGCTTCGTAGATTATTTCGATGCCAAAACACCAACTTTCTATGAAAAATGAACAAAACCGTTAAAAGCTCCTCCATATAGAGAGTGGAGCAATTTCGGACCATCAAAGTTGCTCGGTGTACACTTTTTTATTGTTCTTCTATGTATAATGTTACGAGTATAAGCTTCGTAGATTATTTCGATGCCAAAACACCAACTTTCTATGACAAATGAACAAAACCGTTAAAAGCTCCTCCATATAGAGAGTTGAGCAATTTCGGACCATCAAAGTTGCTCGGTGTACACTTTTTTATTGTTCTTCTATGTATAATGTTACGAGTATAAGCTTCGTAGATTATTTCGATGCCAAAACACCAACTTTCTATTACAAATGGACAAAACCGTTAAAGCCCCTCTATAGCGAGAGTTGAGAAACTTCGGACCATCAAAGTTGCCCGGTGTACAGTTTTTATTATTCTTCTATGTCCAATTTTACGAGTATAAGCTTCCTAGATTATTTCGATGCCAAAACAACAACTTTCTATGACAAATGGATAAAACCGTTAAAAGCTCCTCCATATAGAGAGTTGAGCAACTTCGAACCATCAAAGTTGCTCGGTGTACACTTTTTATTGTTCTTCTATGTCCAATTTAACGAGTATAAGCTTTCGTTATTATTTCGATGCCAAAACAGCACTTTCTATGATAAATGGACAAAACCGTTAAAAGATCCCAAATAGAGAGAGTTGAGCAACATCGGACGATCAAAGTTGCACGGTGTACACTTTTTAGTATTCTTCTATGTCCAATTTTACGAGTATAAGCTTCGTAGATTATTTCGATGCCAAAACACCAACTTTCTATGACAAATGAACAAAACCGTTAAAAGCTCCTCCATATAGAGAGTTGAACAACTTCGGACCATCAAAGTTGCTCGGTGTACACCTTTTATTGTTCTTCTATCTATAATGTTACGAGTATAAGCTTCGTAGATTATTTCGATGCCAAAACACCAACTTTCTATTAAAAATGGACAAAACCGTTAAAAGCCCCTCTATAGCGAGAGTTGAGAAACTTCGGACCATCAAAGTTGCCCGGTGTACAGTTTTTATTATTCTTCTATGTCCAATTTTACGAGTATAAGCTTCCTAGATTATTTCGATGCCAAAACAACAACTTTCTATGACAAATGGATAAAACCGTTAAAAGCTCCTCCATATAGAGAGTTGAGCAACTTCGAACCATCAAAGTTGCTCGGTGTACACTTTTTATTGTTCTTCTATGTCCAATTTAACGAGTATAAGCTTTCGTTATTATTTCGATGCCAAAACAGCACTTTCTATGATAAATGGACAAAACCGTTAAAAGATCCCAAATAGAGAGAGTTGAGCAACATCGGACGATCAAAGTTGCACGGTGTACACTTTTTAGTATTCTTCTATGTCCAATTTTACGAGTATAAGCTTCGTAGATTATTTCGATGCCAAAACACCAACTTTCTATGACAAATGAACAAAACCGTTAAAAGCTCCTCCATATAGAGAGTTGAACAACTTCGGACCATCAAAGTTGCTCGGTGTACACCTTTTATTGTTCTTCTATCTATAATGTTACGAGTATAAGCTTCGTAGATTATTTCGATGCCAAAACACCAACTTTCTATTAAAAATGGACAAAACCGTTAAAAGCCCCTCTATAGCGAGAGTTGAGAAACTTCGGACCATCAAAGTTGCCCGGTGTACAGTTTTTATTATTCTTCTATGTCCAATTTTACGAGTATAAGCTTCCTAGATTATTTCGATGCCAAAACAACAACTTTCTATGACAAATGGATAAAACCGTTAAAAGCTCCTCCATATAGAGAGTTGAGCAACTTCGAACCATCAAAGTTGCTCGGTGTACACTTTTTATTGTTCTTCTATGTCCAATTTAACGAGTATAAGCTTTCGTTATTATTTCGATGCCAAAACAGCACTTTCTATGATAAATGGACAAAACCGTTAAAAGATCCCAAATAGAGAGAGTTGAGCAACATCGGACGATCAAAGTTGCACGGTGTACACTTTTTAGTATTCTTCTATGTCCAATTTTACGAGTATAAGCTTCGTAGATTATTTCGATGCCAAAACACCAACTTTCTATGACAAATGAACAAAACCGTTAAAAGCTCCTCCATATAGAGAGTTGAACAACTTCGGACCATCAAAGTTGCTTGGTGTACACCTTTTATTGTTCTTCTATCTATAATGTTACGAGTATAAGCTTCGTAGATTATTTCGATGCCAAAACAACAACTTTCAGTTACAAATGGACAAAACCGTTAAAAGCTCCTCCATAGAGAGAGTTGAGCAAC
Organism: Euonymus europaeus; assembly: GCA_963580455.1. Lineage (NCBI taxonomy): Eukaryota > Viridiplantae > Streptophyta > Magnoliopsida > Celastrales > Celastraceae > Euonymus > Euonymus europaeus. Next base: position 8,957,734 of record OY756965.1, read on the forward strand.
TTTGGACCATCAAAGTTGCTCGGTGTACACTTTTTATTGTTCTTTTATGTCAAATTTTACGAGTATAAGATTCCGATATTTTTTTGATTCCAAAACACCAACTTTCTACGACAAATGGACAAAACCATTAAAAGCTCTTCCATATAGAGAGTTGAGCAACTTCGGACCATCAAAGTTGCTCGGTGTACACTTTTTATTGTTCTTCTATGTCCAATGTTACGAGTATAAGCTTTCGTTATTATTTCGATGCCAAAACACCACTTTCTATGATAAATGGACAAAACCGTTAAAAGATCCCAAAAAGAGAGAGTTGAGCAACTTCGGACCCTCAGTGTTGCTCGGTGTACACTTTTTATTGTTCTTCTCTGTCCAATTTCACGAGTATAAGCTTCCGAGATTATTTCGATGCAAAACACCAACTTTCTATGACAAATGGACAAAACCATTAAAAGCTCCTCCATATAGAGAGTTGAGCAACTTCGGACCATCAAAGTTGCTCGGTGTACACTTTTTATTGTTGTTTTATGTCCAATGTTACGAGTATAGGCTTCGTAGATTATTTCGATGCCAAAACAACAACTTTCTATGACAAATGGACAAAACCGTTAAAAGCTCCTCCATAGAGAGAGTTGAGCAACTTTGGACCATCAAAGTTGCTCAGTGTACACTTTTATTGTTCTTTTATGTCAAATTTTATGAGTATAAGCTTTCGTTATTATTTCGATGCCAAAACAGCACTTTCTATGATAAATGGACAAAACCGTTAAAAGATCCCAAATAGAGAGAGTTGAGCAACATCGGACGATCAAAGTTGCACGGTGTACACTTTTTAGTATTCTTCTATGTCCAATTTTACGAGTATAAGCTTCGTAGATTATTTCGATGCCAAAACACCAACTTTCTATGACAAATGAACAAAACCGTTAAAAGCACCTCCATATAGAGAGTTGAGCAACTTCGGACCATCAAAGTTGCTCGGTGTACACTTTTTATTGTTCTTCTATGTATAATGTTACGAGTATAAGCTTCGTAGATTATTTCGATGCCAAAACAACAACTTTCTGTTACAAATGGACAAAACCGTTAAAAGCTTCTCCATAGAGAGAGTTGAGCAACTTTGGACCATCAAAGTTGCTCGGTGTACACTTTTTATTGTTCTTTTATGTCCAATGTTACGAGTATAAGCTTCGTAGATTATTTCGATCCCAAAACAACAACTTTCTATTACAAATGGACAAAACCGTTAAAAGCTCCTCCATAGAGAGAGTTGAGCAACTTTTGACCATCAAAGTTGCTCGGTGTACACATTTATTGTTCTTTTATGTCAAATTTTACGAGTATAAGATTCTGATATTTTTTCGATTCCAAAACACCAACTTTCTATGACAAATGGACAAAACCGTTAAAAGCTCCTCCATAGAGAGAGTTGAGCAACTTTGGACCATCAAAGTTGCTCGGTGTACACTTTTTATTGTTCTTCTATGTCCAATTTAACGAGTATAAGCTTTCGTTATTATTTCGATGCCAAAACACCACTTTCTATGATAAATGGACAAAACCGTTAAAAGATCCCAAATAGAGAGAGTTGAGCAACTTCGAACCATCAAAGTTGCTCGATGTACACTTTTTAGTGTTCTTCTATGTCCAATTTTACGAGTATAAGCTTCGTAGATTATTTCGGTGCCAAAACACCAACTTTCTATGACAAATGAACAAAACCATTAAAAGATCCTCCATATAGAGAGTAGAGCAACTTCGGACCATCAAAGTTGCTCGGTGTACACTTGTTATTGTTCTTCTATGTCCAATTTAACGAGTATAAGCTTTCGTTATTATTTCGATGCCAAAACACCACTTTCTATGATAAATGGACAAAACCGTTAGAAGATCCCAAAAAGAGAGAGTTGAGCAACTTCGGACCCTCAGTGTTGCTCGGTGTACACTTTTTATTGTTCTTCTCTGTCCAATTTTATGAGTATAAGCTTCCGAGATTATTTCGATGCAAAACACCAACTATCTATGACAAATGGACAAAACCATTAAAAGCTCCTCCATATAGAGAGTTGAGAAACTTCGGACCATCAAAGTTGCTCGGTGTACACTTTTTAATGTTCTTCTATGTATAATGTTACGAGTATAAGCTTCGTAGATTATTTCGATGACAAAACACGAAGTTTCTATTACAAATTGACAAAACCGTTAAAAGCTCCTCTATAGCGAGAGTTGAGAAACTTCGGACCATCAAAGTTGCCCGGTGTACAGTTTTTATTATTCTTCTATGTCCAATTTTACGAGTATAAGCTTCCTAGATTATTTCGATGCCAAAACAACAACTTTCTATGACAAATGGACAAAACCGTTAAAAGCTCCTCCATATAGAGAGTTGAGCAACTTCGGACTATCAAAGTTGCTCGATGTACACTTTTTATTGTTCTTCTATGTCCAATTTAACGAGTATAAGCTTTCGTTATTATTTCGATGCCAAAACACCACTTTCTATGATAAATGGACAAAACCGTTAAAAGATCCCAAAAAGAGAGAGTTGAGCAACTTCGGACCCTCAGTGTTGCTCGGTGTACACTTTTTATTGTTCTTCTCTGTCCAATTTCACGAGTATAAGCTTCCGAGATTATTTCGATGCAAAACACCAACTTTCTATAACAAATGGACAAAACCATTAAAAGCTCCTCCATATAGAGAGTTGAGCAACTTCGGACCATCAAAGTTGCTCGGTGTACACTTTTTATTGTTGTTTTATGTCCAATGTTACGAGTATAAGCTTCGTAGATTATTTCGATGCCAAAACAACAACTTTCTATTACAAATGGACAAAACCGTTAAAAGCTCCTCCATAGAGAGAGTTGAGCAACTTTGGACCATCAAAGTTGCTCAGTGTACACTTTTATTGTTCTTTTATGTCAAATTTTACGAGTATAAGATTCTGATATTTTTTCGATTCCAAAACACCAACTTTCTATGACAAATGGACAAAACCGTTAAAAGCTCCTCCATACAGAGAGTTGAGCAACTACGGACCATCAAAGTTGCTCGGTGTACACTTTTTTATTGTTCTTCTATGTATAATGTTACGAGTATAAGCTTCGTAGATTATTTCGATTCCAAAACACCAACTTTCTATGACAAATGAACAAAACCGTTCAAAGCTCCTCCATATAGAGAGTTGAGCAATTTCGGACCATCAAAGTTGCTCGGTGTACACTTTTTTATTGTTCTTCGATGTATAATGTTACGAGTATAAGCTTCGTAGATTATTTCGATGCCAAAACACCAACTTTCTATTACAAATGGACAAAACCGTTAAAAGCCCCTCTATAGCAAGAGTTGAGAAACTTCGGACCATCAAAGTTGCCCGGTGTACAGTTTTTATTATTCTTCTATGTCCAATTTTACGAGTATAAGCTTCCTAGATTATTTCGATGCCAAAACAACAACTTTCTATGACAAATGGATAAAACCGTTAAAAGCTACTCCATATAGAGAGTTGAGCAACTTCGAACCATCAAAGTTGCTCGGTGTACACTTTTTATTGTTCTTCTATGTCCAATTTAACGAGTATAAGCTTTCGTTATTATTTCGATGCCAAAACACCACTTTCAATGATAAATGGACAAAACCGTTAAAAGATCCCAAATAGAGAGAGTTGAGCAACTTCGGACGATCAAAGTTGCACGGTGTACACTTTTTAGTATTCTTCTATGTCCAATTTTACGAGTATAAGCTTCGTAGATTATTTCGATGCCAAAACACCAACTTTCTATGACAAATGAACAAAACCGTTAAAAGCACCTCCATATAGAGAGTTGAGCAACTTCGGACCATCAAAGTTGCTCGGTGTACACTTTTTATTGTTCTTCTATGTATAATGTTACGAGTATAAGCTTCGTAGATTATTTCGATGCCAAAACAACAACTTTCTGTTACAAATGGACAAAACCGTTAAAAGCTCCTCCATAGAGAGAGTTGAGCAACTTTGGACCATCAAAGTTGCTCGGTGTACACTTTTTATTGTTCTTTTATGTCCAATGTTACGAGTATAAGCTTCGTAGATTATTTCGATGCCAAAACAACAACTTTCTATTACAAATGGACAAAACCGTTAAAAGCTCCTCCATAGAGAGAGTTGAGCAACTTTTGACCATCAAAGTTGCTCGGTGTACACATTTATTGTTCATTTATGTCAAATTTTACGAGTATAAGATTCTGATATTTTTTCGATTCCAAAACACCAACTTTCTATGACAAATGGACAAAACCGTTAAAAGCTCCTCCATAGAGAGAGTTGAGCAACTTTGGACCATCAAAGTTGCTCGGTGTACACTTTTTATTGTTCTTCTATGTCCAATTTAACGAGTATAAGCTTTCGTTATTATTTCGATGCCAAAACACCACTTTCTATGATAAATGGACAAAACCGTTAAAAGATCCCAAATAGAGAGAGTTGAGCAACTTCGAACCATCAAAGTTGCTCGATGTACACTTTTTAGTGTTCTTCTATGTCCAATTTTACGAGTATAAGCTTCGTAGATTATTTCGGTGCCAAAACACCAACTTTCTATGACAAATGAACAAAACCATTAAAAGATCCTCCATATAGAGAGTAGAGCAACTTCGGACCATCAAAGTTGCTCGGTGTACACTTGTTATTGTTCTTCTATGTCCAATTTAACGAGTATAAGCTTTCGTTATTATTTCGATGCCAAAACACCACTTTCTATGATAAATGGACAAAACCGTTAGAAGATCCCAAAAAGAGAGAGTTGAGCAACTTCGGACCCTCAGTGTTGCTCGGTGTACACTTTTTATTGTTCTTCTCTGTCCAATTTTACGAGTATAAGCTTCCGAGATTATTTCGATGCAAAACACCAACTATCTATGACAAATGGACAAAACCATTAAAAGCTCCTCCATATAGAGAGTTGAGAAACTTCGGACCATCAAAGTTGCTCGGTGTACACTTTTTAATGTTCTTCTATGTATAATGTTACGAGTATAAGCTTCGTAGATTATTTCGATGACAAAACACGAAGTTTCTATTACAAATTGACAAAACCGTTAAAAGCTCCTCTATAGCGAAAGTTGAGAAACTTCGGACCATCAAAGTTGCCCGGTGTACAGTTTTTATTCTTCTTCTATGTCCAATTTTACGAGTATAAGCTTCCTAGATTATTTCGATGCCAAAACAACAACTTTCTATGACAAATGGACAAAACCGTTAAAAGCTCCTCCATATAGAGAGTTGAGCAACTTCGGACTATCAAAGTTGCTCGATGTACACTTTTTATTGTTCTTCTATGTCCAATTTAACGAGTATAAGCTTTCGTTATTATTTCGATGCCAAAACACCACTTTCTATGATAAATGGACAAAATCGTTAAAAGATCCCAAATAGAGAGAGTTGAGCAACTTCGGACCATCAAAGTTGCTCGATGTACACTTTTTAGTGTTCTTCTATGTCCAATTTTACGAGTATAAAGCTTCGTAGATTATTTCGATGCCAAAACACCAACTTTCTATGACAAATGAACAAAACCGTTAAAAGCTCCTCCATATAGAGAGTTGAGCAACTTCGAACCATCAAAGTTGCTCGGTGTACACTTTTTATTGTTCTTCTATGTCCAATTTAACGAGTATGAGCTTTCGTTATTATTTCGATGCCAAAACACCACTTTCTATGATAAATGGACAAAACCGTTAAAAGATCCCAAATAGAGAGAGTGGAGCAACTTCGGACCATCAAAGTTGCTCGATGTACACTTTTTAGTGTTCTTCTATGTCCAATTTTACGAGTGTAAGCTTCGTAGATTATTTCGATGCCAAAACACCAACTTTCTCTGACAAATGAACAAAACCGTTAGAAGCTCCTCCATATAGAGAGTTGAGCTACTTCGGACCAACAAAGTTGCTCGGTGTATACTTTTTATTGTTCTTCTATGTATAATGTTACGAGTATAAGCTTCGTAGATTATTTCGATGCCAAAACACCAACTTTCTATGACAAATGAACAAAACAGTTAAAAGCTTCTCCATATAGAGAGTTGAGCAAGTTCGGACCATCAAAGTTGCTCGGTGTACAATTTTTTATTGTTCTTCTATGTATAATGTTACGAGTATAAGCTTCGTAGATTATTTCGATGCCAAAACACCAACTTTCTATGACAAATGAACAAAACCGTTAAAAGCTCCTCAATATAGAGAGTTGAGCAATTTCGGACCATCAAAGTTGCTCGGTGTACACTTTTTTATTGTTCTTCTATGTATAATGTTACGAGTATAAGCTTCGTAGATTATTTCGATGCCAAAACACCAACTTTCTATTACAAATGGACAAAACCGTTAAAAGCCCCTCTATAGCGAGAGTTGAGAAACTTCGGACCATCAAAGTTGCCCGGTGTACAGTTTTTATTATTCTTCTATGTCCAATTTTACGAGTATAAGCTTTCTAGATTATTTCGATGCCAAAACAACAACATTCTATGACAAATGGATAAAACCGTTAAAAGCCCCTCCATATAGAGAGTTGAGCAACTTCGAACCATCAAAGTTGCTCGGTGTACACTTTTTATTGTTCTTCTATGTCCAATTTAACGAGTATAAGCTTTCGTTATTATTTCGATGCCAAAACAGCACTTTCTATGATAAATGGACAAAACCGTTAAAAGATCCCAAATAGAGAGAGTTGAGCAACTTCGGACGATCAAAGTTGCACGGTGTACACTTTTTAGTATTCTTCTACGTCCAATTTTACGAGTATAAGCTTCATAGATTATTTCGATGCCAAAACACCAACTTTCTATGACAAATGAACAAAACCGTTAAAAGCTCCTCCATATAGAGAGTTGAGCAACTTCGGACCATCAAAGTTGCTCGGTGTACACTTTTTATTGTTCTTCTATGTATAATGTTACGAGTATAAGCTTCGTACATTATTTCGATGCCAAAACAACAACTTTCAGTTACAAATGGACAAAACCGTTAAAAGCTCCTCCATAGAGAGAGTTGAGCAACTTTGGACCATCAAAGTTGCTCGGTGTACACTTTTTATTGTTCTTTTATGTCAAATTTAACGAGTATAAGTTTCCGATATTTTTTCGATTCCAAAACACCAACTTTCTACGACAAATGGACAAAACCGTTAAAAGCTCCTCCATATAGAGAGTTGAGCAACTTCGGACCATCAAAGTTGCTCGGTGTACACTTTTTATTGTTCTTCTATGTCCAATGTTACGAGTATAAGCTTTCGTTATTATTTCGATGCCAAGACACCACTTTCTATGATAAATGGACAAAACCGTTAAAAGATCCCAAAAAGAGAGAGTTGAGCAACTTCGGACCCTCAGTGTTGCTCGTTGTACACTTTTTATTGTTCTTCTCTGTCCAATTTTACGAGTATAAGCTTCCGAGATTATTTCGATGCAAAACACCAACTTTCTATAACAAATGGACAAAACCGTTAAAAGCTCCTCCATATAGAGAGTTGAGCAACTTCGGACCATCAAAGTTGCTCGGTGTACACTTTTTATTGTTGTTTTATGTCCAATATTACGAGTTTAAGCTTCGTAGATTATTTCGATGCCAAAACAACAACTTTCTATTACAAATGGACAAAACCGTTAAAAGCTCCTCCATAGAGAGAGTTGAGCAACTTTGGACCATCAAAGTTGCTCGGTGTACACTTTTATTGTTCTTTTATGTCAAATTTTACGAGTATAAGATTCTGATATTTTTTCGATTCCAAAACACCGACTTTCTATGACAAATGGACAAAACCGTTAAAAGCTCCTCCATATAGAGAGTTGAGCAACTTCGGACCATCAAAGTTGCTCGGTGTACACTTTTTTATTGTTCTTCTATGTATAATGTTACGAGTATAAGCTTCGTAGATTATTTCGATGCCAAAACACCAACTTTCTATGACAAATGAACAAAACCGTTAAAAGCTCCTCCATATAGAGAGTTGAGCAATTTCGGACCATCAAAGTTGCTCGGTGTACACTGTTTTATTGTTCTTCTATGTATAATGTTACGAGTATAAGCTTCGTAGATTATTTCGATGCCAAAACACCAACTTTCTATTACAAATGGACAAAACCGTTAAAAGCCCCTCTATAGCGAGAGTTGAGAAACTTCTGACCATCAAAGTTGCCCGGTGTACAGTTTTTATTATTCTTCTATGTCCAATTTTACGAGTATAAGCTTCCTAGATTATTTCGATGCCAAAACGACAACTTTCTATGACTAATGGATAAAACCGTTAAAAGCTCCTCCATATAGAGAGTTGAGCAACTTCGAACCATCAAAGTTGCTCGGTGTACACTTTTTATTGTTCTTCTATGTCCAATTTAACGAGTATAAGCTTTCGTTATTATTTCGATGACAAAACACCACTTTCTATGAAAAATGGACAAAACCGTTAAAAGATCCCAAATAGAGAGAGTTGAGCAACTTCGGACGATCAAAGTTGCACGGTGTACACTTTTTAGTATTCTTCTATGTCCAATTTTACGAGTATAAGCTTCGTAGATTATTTCGATGCCAAAACACCAACTTTCTATGACAAATGAACAAAACCGTTAAAAGCTCCTCCATATAGAGAGTTGAGCAACTTCGGACCATCAAAGTTGCTCGGTGTACACTTTTTATTGTTCTTCTATGTATAATGTTACGAGTATAAGCTTCGTAGATTATTTCGATGCCAAAACAACAACTTTCAGTTACAAATGGACAAAACCGTTAAAAGCTCCTCCATAGAGAGAGTTGAGCAACTTTGGACCATCAAAGTTGCTCGGTGTACATTTTTTATTGTTCTTTTATGTCAAATTTTACGAGTATAAGATTCCGATATTTTTTCGATTCCAAAACACCAACTTTCTACGACAAATGGGCAAAACCGTTAAAAGCTCCTCCATATAGAGAGTTGAGCAACTTCGGACCATCAAAGTTTCTCGGTGTACACTTTTGATTGTTCTTCTATGTCCAATGTTACGAGTATAAGCTTTCGTTATTATTTCGATGCCAAAACACCACTTTCTATGATAAATGGACAAAACCGTTAAAAGATCCTAAAAAGAGAGAGTAGAGCAACTTCGGACCCTCAGTGTTGCTCGGTGTACACTTTTTTTTGTTCTTCTCTGTCCAATTTTACGAGTATAAGCTTCCGAGATTATTTCGATGCAAAACACCAACTTTCTATGACAAATGGACAAAACCATTAAAAGCTCCTCCATATAGAGAGTTGAGCAACTTCGGACCATCAAAGTTGCTCGGTGTACACTTTTTATTGTTGTTTTATGTCCAATCTTATGAGTATAAGCTTCGTAGATTATTTCGATGCCAAAACAACAACTTTCTATTACAAATGGACAAAACCGTTAAAAGCTCCTCCATAGAGAGAGTTGTGGAACTTTGGACCATCAAAGTTGCTCGGTGTACACTTTTATTGTTCTTTTATGTCAAATTTTACGAGTATAAGATTCTGATATTTTTTCGATTCCAAAACACCAACTTTCTATGACAAATGGACAAAACCGTTAAAAGCTCCTCCATATAGAGAGTTGAGCAACTTCGGACCATCAAAGTTGCTCGGTGTACACTTTTTATTGTTCTTCTATGTCCAATTTAACGAGTATAAGCTTTCGTTATTATTTCGATGCTAAAACACCACTTTCTATGATCAATGGACAAAACCGTTAGAAGATCCCAAAAAGAGAGAGTTGAGCAACTTCGGACCCTCAGTGTTGCTCGGTGTACACTTTTTATTGTTCTTCTCTGTCCAATTTTACGAGTATAAGCTTCCGAGATTATTTCGATGCAAAACACCAACTTTCAATGACAAATGGACAAAACCATTAAAAGCTCCTCCATATAGAGAGTTGAGCAACTTCGGACCATCAAAGTTGCTCGGTGTACACTTTTTATTGTTCTTCTATGTATAATGTTACGAGTATAAGCTTCGTAGATTATTTCGATGCCAAAACACCAACTTTCTATTACAAATTGACAAAACCGTTAAAAGCTCCTCTATAGCGAGAGTTGAGAAACTTCGGACCATCAAAGGTGCCCGGTGTACAGTTTTTATTATTCTTCTATGTCCAATTTTACGAGTATAAGCTTCCTAGATTATTTCGATGCCAAAAGAACAACTTTCTATGACAAATGGACAAAACCGTTAAAAGCTCCTCCATATAGAGAGTTGAGCAACTTCGGACAATCAAAGTTGCTCGGTGTACAGTTTTTATTGTTCTTCTATGTCCAATTTAACGAGTATAGGCTTTCGTTATTATTTCGATGCCAAAACACCACTTTCTATGATAAATGGACAAAACAGTTAAAAGATCCAAAATAGAGAGAGTTGAGCAACTTCGGACCATCAAAGTTGCTCGATTGACACTTTTTAGTGTTCCTCTATGTCCAATTTTACGAGTATAAGCTTCGTAGATTATTTCGATGCCAAAACACCAACTTTCTATGACAAATGAACAAAACCGTTAAAAGCTCCTCCATATAGAGAGTTGAGCAACTTCGTACCATCAAAGTTGCTCGGTGTACACTTTTTATTGTTCTTCTATGTCCAATTTAACGAGTATAAGCTTTCGTTATTATTTCGATGCCAAAACACCACTTTCTATGATAAATGGACAAAACCGTTAAAAGATCCCAAATAGAGATAGTTGAGCAACTTCGGACCATCAAAGTTGCTCAATGTACACTTTTTAGTGTTCTTCTATGTCCAATTTTACGAGTATAAGCTTCGTAGATTATTTCGATGCCAAAACACCAACTTTCTATGACAAATGAACAAAACCGTTAAAAGCTCCTTCATATAGAGAGTTGAGCAACTTCGGACCATCAAAGTTGCTCGGTGTACACTTTTTATTGTTCTTCTATGTATAATGTTACGAGTATAAGCTTCGTAGATTATTTCGATGCCAAAACACCAACTTTCTATGACAAATGAACAAAACCATTAAAAGCTCCTCCATATAGAGAGTTGAGCAATTTCGGACCATCAAAGTTGCTCGGTGTACACTTTTTTATTGTTCTTCTATGTATAATGTTACGAGTATAAGCTTCATAGATTATTTCGATGCCAAAACACCAACTTTCTATGACAAATGAACAAAACCGTTAAAAGCTCCTTCATATAGAGAGTTGAGCAATTTCGGACCATCAAAGTTGCTCGGTGTACACTTTTTTATTGTTCTTCTATGTATAATGTTACGAGTATAAGCTTCGTAGATTATTTCGATGCCAAAACACCAACTTTCTATTACAAATGGACAAAACCGTTAAAAGCCCCTCTATAGCGAGAGTTGAGAAACTTCGGACCATCAAAGTTGCCCGGTGTACAGTTTTTATTATTCTTCTATGTCCAATTTTACGAGTATAAGCTTCCTAGATTATTTCGATGCCAAAACAACAACTTTCTATGACAAATGGATAAAACCGTTAAAAGCTCCTCCATATAGAGAATTGAGCAACTTCGAACCATCAAAGTTGCTCGTTGTAGACTTTTTATTGTTCTTCTATGTCCAATTTAACGAGTATAAGCTTTCGTTATTATTTCGATGCCAAAACACCACTTTCTATGATAAATGGACAAAACCGTTAAAAGATCCCAAATAGAGAGAGTTGAGCAACTTCGGAAGATCAAAGTTGCACGGTGTATACTTTTTAGTATTCTTCTATGTCCAATTTTACGAGTATAAGCTTCGTAGATTATTTCGATGCCAAAACACCAACTTTCTATGACAAATGAACAAAACCGTTAAAAGCTCATCCATATAGAGAGTTGAGCAACTTCGGACCATCAAAGTTGCTCGGTGTAAAATTTTTATTGTTCTTCTATGTATAATGTTACGAGTATAAGCTTCGTAGATTATTTCGATGCCAAAACAACAACTTTCTGTTACAAATGGACAAAACCGTTAAAAGCTCCTCCATAGAGAGAGTTGAGCAACTTTGGACCATCAAAGTTGCTCGGTGTACACTTTTTATTGTTCTTTTATGTCAAATTGTACGAGTATAAGATTTCGATATTTTTTCGATTTCAAAACACCAACTTTCTATGACAAATGGACAAAACCGTTAAAAGCTCCTCCATATAGAGAGTTGAGCAACTTCGGACATTTCAAAGTTGCTCGGTGTAAACTTTTTATTGTTCTTCTATGTCCAATGTTACGAGTATAAGCTTTCGTTATTATTTCGATGCCAAAACACCACTTTCTATGATAAATGGACAAAACCGTTAAAAGATCCCAAAAAGAGAGAGTTGAGCAACTTCGGACCCTCAGTGTTGCTCGGTGTACACTTTTTATTGTTCTTCTCTGTCCAATTTTACGAGTATAAGCTTCCGAGATTATTTCGATGCAAAACACCAAGTTTCTATGACAAATGGACAAAACCATTAAAAGCTCCTCCATATAGAGAGTTGAGCAACTTCGGACCATCAAAGTTGCTCGGTGTACACTTTTTATTGTTCTTCTATGTATAATGTTACGAGTATAAGCTTTCGTTATTATTTCGATGCCAAAACACCACTTTCTATGATAAATGGACAAAACCGTTAAAAGATCCCAAATAGAGAGAGTTGAGCAACTTCGGACCATCAAATTTGCCCGATGTACACTTTTTAGTGTTCTTCTATGTCCAATTTTACGAGTATAAGCTTCGTAGATTATTTCGATGCCAAAACACCAACTTTATATGACAAATGAACAAAACCGTTAAAAGCTCCTCCATATAGACAGTTGAGCGACTTCGGACCATCAAAGTTGCTCGGTGTACACTTTTTATTGTTCTTCTATGTATAATGTTACGAGTATAAGCTTTCGTTATTATTTCGATGCCAAAACACCACTTTCTATGATAAATGGACAAAACCGTTAAAAGATCCCAAAAAGAGAGAGTTGAGCAACTTCGGACCCTCAGTGTTGCTCGGTGTACACTTTTTATTGTTCTTCTCTGTCCAATTTTACGAGTATAAGCTTCCGAGATTATTTCGATGCAAAACACCAAGTTTCTATGACAAATGGAGAAAACCATTAAAAGCTCCTCCATATAGAGAGTTGAGCAACTTCGGACCATCAAAGTTGCTCGGTGTACACTTTTTATTGTTCTTCTATGTATAATGTTACGAGTATAAGCTTTCGTTATTATTTCGATGCCAAAACACCACTTTCTATGATAAATGGACAAAACCGTTAAAAGATCCCAAATAGAGAGAGTTGAGCAACTTCGGACCATCAAATTTGCCCGATGTACACTTTTTAGTGTTCTTCTATGTCCAATTTTACGAGTATAAGCTTCGTAGATTATTTCGATGCCAAAACACCAACTTTCTATTACAAATGGACAAAACCGTTAAAAGCCCCTCTATAGCGAGAGTTGAGAAACTTCTGACCATCAAAGTTGCCCGGTGTACAGTTTTTATTATTCTTCTATGTCCAATTTTACGAGTATAAGCTTCCTAGATTATTTCGATGCCAAAACGACAACTTTCTATGACTAATGGATAAAACCGTTAAAAGCTCCTCCATATAGAGAGTTGAGCAACTTCGAACCATCAAAGTTGCTCGGTGTACACTTTTTATTGTTCTTCTATGTCCAATTTAACGAGTATAAGCTTTCGTTATTATTTCGATGACAAAACACCACTTTCTATGAAAAATGGACAAAACCGTTAAAAGATCCCAAATAGAGAGAGTTGAGCAACTTCGGACGATCAAAGTTGCACGGTGTACACTTTTTAGTATTCTTCTATGTCCAATTTTACGAGTATAAGCTTCGTAGATTATTTCGATGCCAAAACACCAACTTTCTATGACAAATGAACAAAACCGTTAAAAGCTCCTCCATATAGAGAGTTGAGCAACTTCGGACCATCAAAGTTGCTCGGTGTACACTTTTTATTGTTCTTCTATGTATAATGTTACGAGTATAAGCTTCGTAGATTATTTCGATGCCAAAACAACAACTTTCAGTTACAAATGGACAAAACCGTTAAAAGCTCCTCCATAGAGAGAGTTGAGCAACTTTGGACCATCAAAGTTGCTCGGTGTACATTTTTTATTGTTCTTTTATGTCAAATTTTACGAGTATAAGATTCCGATATTTTTTCGATTCCAAAACACCAACTTTCTACGACAAATGGGCAAAACCGTTAAAAGCTCCTCCATATAGAGAGTTGAGCAACTTCGGACCATCAAAGTTTCTCGGTGTACACTTTTGATTGTTCTTCTATGTCCAATGTTACGAGTATAAGCTTTCGTTATTATTTCGATGCCAAAACACCACTTTCTATGATAAATGGACAAAACCGTTAAAAGATCCTAAAAAGAGAGAGTAGAGCAACTTCGGACCCTCAGTGTTGCTCGGTGTACACTTTTTTTTGTTCTTCTCTGTCCAATTTTACGAGTATAAGCTTTCGAGATTATTTCGATGCAAAACACCAACTTTCTATGACAAATGGACAAAACCATTAAAAGCTCCTCCATATAGAGAGTTGAGCAACTTCGGACCATCAAAGTTGCTCGGTGTACACTTTTTATTGTTGTTTTATGTCCAATCTTATGAGTATAAGCTTCGTAGATTATTTCGATGCCAAAACAACAACTTTCTATTACAAATGGACAAAACCGTTAAAAGCTCCTCCATAGAGAGAGTTGTGCAACTTTGGACCATCAAAGTTGCTCGGTATACACTTTTATTGTTCTTTTATGTCAAATTTTACGAGTATAAGATTCTGATATTTTTTCGATTCCAAAACACCAACTTTCTATGACAAATGGACAAAACCGTTAAAAGCTCCTCCATATAGAGAGTTGAGCAACTTCGGACCATCAAAGTTGCTCGGTGTACACTTTTTATTGTTCTTCTATGTCCAATTTAACGAGTATAAGCTTTCGTTATTATTTCGATGCTAAAACACCACTTTCTATGATCAATGGACAAAACCGTTAGAAGATCCCAAAAAGAGAGAGTTGAGCAACTTCGGACCCTCAGTGTTGCTCGGTGTACACTTTTTATTGTTCTTCTCTGTCCAATTTTACGAGTATAAGCTTCCGAGATTATTTCGATGCAAAACACCAACTTTCAATGACAAATGGACAAAACCATTAAAAGCTCCTCCATATAGAGAGTTGAGCAACTTCGGACCATCAAAGTTGCTCGGTGTACACTTTTTATTGTTCTTCTATGTATAATGTTACGAGTATAAGCTTCGTAGATTATTTCGATGCCAAAACACCAACTTTCTATTACAAATTGACAAAACCGTTAAAAGCTCCTCTATAGCGAGAGTTGAGAAACTTCGGACCATCAAAGGTGCCCGGTGTACAGTTTTTATTATTCTTCTATGTCCAATTTTACGAGTATAAGCTTCCTAGATTATTTCGATGCCAAAAGAACAACTTTCTATGACAAATGGACAAAACCGTTAAAAGCTCCTCCATATAGAGAGTTGAGCAACTTCGGACAATCAAAGTTGCTCGGTGTACAGTTTTTATTGTTCTTCTATGTCCAATTTAACGAGTATAGGCTTTCGTTATTATTTCGATGCCAAAACACCACTTTCTATGATAAATGGACAAAACAGTTAAAAGATCCAAAATAGAGAGAGTTGAGCAACTTCGGACCATCAAAGTTGCTCGATTGACACTTTTTAGTGTTCCTCTATGTCCAATTTTACGAGTATAAGCTTCGTAGATTATTTCGATGCCAAAACACCAACTTTCTATGACAAATGAACAAAACCGTTAAAAGCTCCTCCATATAGAGAGTTGAGCAACTTCGTACCATCAAAGTTGCTCGGTGTACACTTTTTATTGTTCTTCTATGTCCAATTTAACGAGTATAAGCTTTCGTTATTATTTCGATGCCAAAACACCACTTTCTATGATAAATGGACAAAACCGTTAAAAGATCCCAAATAGAGATAGTTGAGCAACTTCGGACCATCAAAGTTGCTCGATGTACACTTTTTAGTGTTCTTCTATGTCCAATTTTACGAGTATAAGCTTCGTAGATTATTTCGATGCCAAAACACCAACTTTCTATGACAAATGAACAAAACCGTTAAAAGCTCCTTCATATAGAGAGTTGAGCAACTTCGGACCATCAAAGTTGCTCGGTGTACACTTTTTATTGTTCTTCTATGTATAATGTTACGAGTATAAGCTTCGTAGATTATTTCGATGCCAAAACACCAACTTTCTATGACAAATGAACAAAACCATTAAAAGCTCCTCCATATAGAGAGTTGAGCAATTTCGGACCATCAAAGTTGCTCGGTGTACACTTTTTTATTGTTCTTCTATGTATAATGTTACGAGTATAAGCTTCATAGATTATTTCGATGCCAAAATACCAACTTTTTATGACAAATGAACAAAACCGTTAAAAGCTCCTTCATATAGAGAGTTGAGCAATTTCGGACCATCAAAGTTGCTCGGTGTACACTTTTTTATTGTTCTTCTATGAATAATGTTACGAGTATAAGCTTCGTAGATTATTTCGATGCCAAAACACCAACTTTCTATTACAAATGGACAAAACCGTTAAAAGCCCCTCTATAGCGAGAGTTGAGAAACTTCGGACCATCAAAGTTGCCCGGTGTACAGTTTTTATTATTCTTCTATGTCCAATTTTACAAGTATAAGCTTCCTAGATTATTTCGATGCCAAAACAACAACTTTCTATGACAAATGGATAAAACCGTTAAAAGCTCCTCCATATAGAGAGTTGAGCAACTTCGAACCATCAAAGTTGCTCGGTGTACACTTTTTATTGTTCTTCTATGTCCAATTTAACGAGTATAAGCTTTCGTTATTATTTCGATGCCAAAACACCACTTTCTATGATAAATGGACAAAACCGTTAAAAGATCCCAAATAGAGAGAGTTGAGCAACTTCGGAAGATCAAAGTTGCACGGTGTACACTTTTTAGTATTCTTCTATGTCCAATTTTACGAGTATAAGCTTCGTAGATTATTTCGATGCCAAAACACCAACTTTCTATGACAAATGAACAAAACCGTTAAAAGCTCATCCATATAGAGAGTTGAGCAACTTCGGACCATCAAAGTTGCTCGGTGTAAAATTTTTATTGTTCTTCTATGTATAATGTTACGAGTATAAGCTTCGTAGATTAGTTCGATGCCAAAACAACAACTTTCTGTTACAAATGGACAAAACCGTTAAAAGCTCCTCCATAGAGAGAGTTGAGCAACTTTGGACCATCAAAGTTGCTCGGTGTACACTTTTTATTGTTCTTTTATGTCAAATTGTACGAGTATAAGATTTCGATATTTTTTCGATTTCAAAACACCAACTTTCTATGACAAATGGACAAAACCGTTAAAAGCTCCTCCATATAGAGAGTTGAGCAACTTCGGACATTTCAAAGTTGCTCGGTGTAAACTTTTTATTGTTCTTCTATGTCCAATGTTACGAGTATAAGCTTTCGTTATTATTTCGATGCCAAAACACCACTTTCTATGATAAATGGACAAAACCGTTAAAAGATCCCAAAAAGAGAGAGTTGAGCAACTTCGGACCCTCAGTGTTGCTCGGTGTACACTTTTTATTGTTCTTCTCTGTCCAATTTTACGAGTATAAGCTTCCGAGATTATTTCGATGCAAAACACCAAGTTTCTATGACAAATGGACAAAACCATTAAAAGCTCCTCCATATAGAGAGTTGAGCAACTTCGGACCATCAAAGTTGCTCGGTGTACACTTTTTATTGTTCTTCTATGTATAATGTTACGAGTATAAGCTTTCGTTATTATTTCGATGCCAAAACACCACTTTCTATGATAAATGGACAAAACCGTTAAAAGATCCCAAATAGAGAGAGTTGAGCAACTTCGGACCATCAAATTTGCCCGATGTACACTTTTTAGTGTTCTTCTATGTCCAATTTTACGAGTATAAGCTTCGTAGATTATTTCGATGCCAAAACACCAACTTTCTATGACAAATGAACAAAACCGTTAAAAGCTCCTCCATATAGAGAGTTGAGCAACTTCGTACCATCGAAGTTGCTCGGTGTACACTTTCTATTGTTCTTCTATGTCCAATTTAACGAGTATAAGCTTTCGTTATTATTTCGATGCCAAAACACCACTTTCTATGATCAATGGACAAAACCGTTAGAAGATCCCAAAAAGAGAGAGTTGAGCAACTTCGGACCATCAAAGTTGCTCGGTGTACACTTTTTATTGTTCTTCTCTGTCCAATTTTACGAGTATAAGCTTCGTAGATTATTTCGATGCAAAACACCAACTTTCAATGACAAATGGACAAAACCATTAAAAGCTCCTCCATATAGAGAGTTGAGCAACTTCGGACCATCAAAGTTGCTCGGTGTACACTTTTTATTGTTCTTCTATGTATAATGTTACGAGTATAAGCTTCGTAGATTATTTCGATGCCAAAACACCAACTTTCTATTACAAATTGACAAAACCGTTAAAAGCTCCTCTATAGCGAGAGTTGAGAAACTTCGGACCATCAAAGTTGCCCGGTGTACAGTTTTTATTATTCTTCTATGTCCAATTTTACGAGTATAAGCTTCCTAGATTATTTCGATGCCAAAAGAACAACTTTCTATGACAAATGGACAAAACCGTTAAAAGCTCCTCCATATAGAGAGTTGAGCAACTTCGGACCATCAAAGTTGCTCGGTGTACAGTTTTTATTGTTCTTCTATGTCCAATTTAACGAGTATAAGCTTCGTAGATTATTTCGATGCCAAAACACCAACTTTCTATGACAAATGAACAAAACCGTTAAAAACTCCTCCATATAGAGAGTTGAGCAACTTCGTACCATCAAAGTTGCTCGGTGTACACTTTTTATTGTTCTTCTATGTCCAATTTAACGAGTATAAGCTTTCGTTATTATTTCGATGCCAAAACACCACTTTCTATGATAAATGGACAAAACCGTCAAAAGATCTCAAATAGAGATAGTTGGGCAACTTCGGACCATCAAAGTTGCTCGATGTACACTTTTTAGTGTTCTTCTATGTCCAATTTTACGAGTATAAGCTTCGTAGATTATTTCGATGCCAAAACACCAACTTTCTATGACAAATGAACAAAACCGTTAAAAGCTCCTCCATATAGAGAGTTGAGCAACTTCGGACCATCAAAGTTGCTCGGTGTACACTTTTTATTGTTCTTCTATGTATAATGTTACGAGTATAAGCTTCGTAGATTATTTCGATGCCAAAACACCAACTTTCTATGACAAATGAACAAAACCGTTAAAAGCTCCTCCATATAGAGAGTTGAGCAATTTCGGACCATCAAAGTTGCTCGGTGTACACTTTTTTATTGTTCTTCTATGTATAATGTTACGAGTACAAGCTTCGTAGATTATTTCGATGCCAAAACACCACTTTCTATGATAAATGGACAAAACCGATAAAAGATCCAAAATAGAGAGAGTTGAGCAACTTCGGACCATCAAAGTTGCTCGATTGACACTTTTTAGTGTTCCTCTATGTCCAATTTTACGAGTATAAGCTTCGTAGATTATTTCGATGCCAAAACACCAACTTTCTATGACAAATGAACAAAACCGTTAAAAGCTCCTCCATATAGAGAGTTGAGCAACTTCGTACCATCAAAGTTGCTCGGTGTACACTTTTTATTGTTCTTCTATGTCCAATTTAACGAGTATAAGCTTTCGTTATTATTTCGATGCCAAAACACCACTTTCTATGATAAATGGACAAAACCGTTAAAAGATCCCAAATAGAGATAGTTGAGCAACTTCGGACCATCAAAGTTGCTCGATGTACACTTTTTAGTGTTCTTCTATGTCCAATTTTACGAGTATAAGCTTCGTAGATTATTTCGATGCCAAAACACCAACTTTCTATGACAAATGAACAAAACCGTTAAAAGCTCCTCCATATAGAGAGTTGAGCAACTTCGGACCATCAAAGTTGCTCGGTGTACACTTTTTATTGTTCTTCTATGTATAATGTTACGAGTATAAGCTTCGTAGATTATTTCGATGCCAAAACACCAACTTTCTATGACAAATGAACAAAACCGTTAAAAGCTCCTCCATATAGAGAGTTGAGCAATTTCGGACCATCAAAGTTGCTCGGTGTACACTTTTTTATTGTTCTTCTATGTATAATGTTACGAGTACAAGCTTCGTAGATTATTTCGATGCCAAAACACCAACTTTCTATGACAAATGAACAAAACCTTAAAAGCTCCTCCATATAGAGAGTTGAGCAATTTCGGACCATCAAAGTTGCTCGGTGTACACTTTTTTATTGTTCTTCTATGTATAATGTTACGAGTATAAGCTTCGTAGATTATTTCGATGCCAAAACAACAACTTTCAGTTACAAATGGACAAAACCGTTAAAAGCTCCTCCATAGAGAGAGTTGAGCAACTTTGGACCATCAAAGTTGCTCGGTGTACACTTTTTATTGTTCTTTTATGTCAAATTTTACGAGTATAAGATTCCGATATTTTTTCGATTTCAAAACACCAACTTTCTATGACAAATGGATAAAACCGTTAAAAGCTCCTCCATATAGAGAGTTGAGCAACTTCGGACATTTCAAAGTTGCTCGGTGTAAACTTTTTATTGTTCTTCTATGTCCAATGTTACGACTATAAGCTTTCGTTATTATTTCGATGCCAAAACACCACTTTCTATGATAAATGGACAAAACCGTTAAAAGATCCCAAAAAGAGAGAGTTGAGCAACTTCGGACCCTCAGTGTTGCTCGGTGTACACTTTTTATTGTTCTTCTCTGTCCAATTTTACGAGTATAAGCTTCCGAGATTATTTCGATGCAAAACACCAAGTTTCTATGACAAATGGACAAAGCCATTAAAAGCTCCTCCATATAGAGAGTTGAGCAACTTCGGACCATCAAAGTTGCTCGGTGTACACTTTTTATTGTTGTTTTATGTCCAATGTTACGAGTATAAGCTTCGTAGATTATTTCGATGCCAAAACAACAACTTTCTATTACAAATGGACAAAACCGTTAAAAGCTCCTCCATAGAGAGAGTTGAGCAACTTTGGACCATCAAAGTTGCTCGGTGTACACCTTTATTGTTCTTTTATGTCAAATTTTATGAGTATAACATTCTGATATTTTTTCGATTCCAAAACACCAACTTTCTATGACAAATGGACAAAACCGTTAAAAGCTCCTCCATATAGAGAGTTGAGCAACTTCGGACCATCAAAGTTGCTCGGTGTACACTTTTTATTGTTCTTCTATGTCCAATTTAACGAGTATAAGCTTTCGTTATTATTTCGATGCCAAAACACCACTTTCTATGATAAATGGACAAAACCATTAGAAGATCCCTAATAGAGAGAGTTGAGCAACTTCGGACCATCAAAGTTGCTCGGTGTACACTTTTTAGTGTTCTTCTATGTCCAATTTTACAAGTATAAGCTTCGTAGATTATTTCGATGCCAAAACACCAACTTTCTATGACAAATGAACGAAACCGTTAAAAGCTCCTCCATATAGAGAGTTGAGCAACTTCGGACCATCAAAGTTGCTCGGTGTACACTTTTTATTGTTCTTCTATGTATAATGATATGAGTATAAGCTTTCGTTATTATTTCGATGCCAAAACACCACTTTCTATGATAAATGGACAAAACCGTTAAAAGATCCCAAATAGAGAGAGTTGAGCAACTTCGGACCATCAAATTTGCCCGATGTACACTTTTTGGTGTTCTTCTATGTCCAATTTTACGAGTATAAGCTTCGTAGATTATTTCGATGCCAAAACACCAACTTTTTATGACAAATGAACAAAACCGTTAAAAGCTCCTCCATATAGAGAGTTGAGCAACTTCGGACCATCAAAGTTTCTCGGTGTACAGTTTTTATTGTTCTTCTATGTATAATTTTACGAGTATAAGCTTCGTAGATTATTTCGATGCCAAAACACCGACTTTCTATGACAAATGAACAAAACCGTTAAAAGCTCCCCCATATAGAGAGTTGAGCAATTTCGGACCATCAAAGTTGCTCGGTGTACACTTTTTTATTGTTTTCTATTTATAATGTTACGAGTATAAGCTTCGTAGATTATTTCGATGACAAAACACCAACTTTCTATTACAAATGGACAAAACCGTTAAAAGCCCCTCTATAGCGAGAGTTGAGAAACTTCGGACCATCAAAGTAGCCCGGTGTACAGTTTTTATTATTCTTCTATGTCCAATTTTACGAGTATAAGCTTCCTAGATTATTTCGATGCCAAAACAACAACTTTCTATGACAAATGGACAAAACCGTTAAAAGCTCTTCCATATAGAGAGTTGAGCAACTTCGGACCATCAAAGTTGCTCGGTGTACACTTTTTATTGTTCTTCTATGTCCAATTTAACGAGTATAAGCTTTCGTTATTATTTCGATGCCAAAACACCACTTTCTATGATAAATGGACAAAACCGTTAAAAGATCCCAAATAGAGAGAGTTGAGCAACTTCGGACCATCAAAGTTGCTCGGTGTACACTTTTTAGTGTTCTTCTATGTCCAATTTAACGAGTATAAGCTTCGTAGATTATTTCGATGCCAAAACACCAACTTTATATGACAAATGAACAAAACCGTTAAAAGCTCCTCCATATAGACAGTTGAGCGACTTCGGACCATCAAAGTTGCTCGGTGTACACTTTTTATTGTTCTTCTATGTATAATGTTACGAGTATAAGCTTCGTAGATTATTTCGATGCCAAAACACCAACTTTCTATGACAAATGAACAAAACCGTTAAAAGCTCCTCCATATAGAGAGTTGAGCAACTTCGGACCATCAAAGTTGCTCGGTGTACACTTTTTATTGTTCTTCTATGTATAATGTTACGAGTATAAGCTTCGTAGATTATTTCGATGCCAAAACAACAACTTTCAGTTACAAATGGACAAAACCGTTAAAAGCTCCTCCATAGAGAGAGTTGAGCAACTTTGGACCATCAAAGTTGCTCGGTGTACACTTTTTATTGTTCTTTTTCGTCAAATTTTACGAGTATAAGATTCCGATATTTTTTCGATTCCAAAACACCAACTTTCTGTGACAAATGGACAAAACCGTTAAAAGCTCCTCTATATAGAGAGTTGAGCAACTTCGGACCATCAAAGTTGCTCGGTGTACACTTTTTATTGTTCTTTTATGTCCAATGTTACGAGTATAAGCTTTCGTTATTATTTCGATGCCAAAACACCACTTTCTATGATAAATGGACAAAACCGTTAAAAGATCCCAAATAGAGAGAGTTGAGCAACTTCGGACCCTCAGTGTTGCTCGGTGTACACTTTTTATTGTTCTTCTATGTCCAATTTTACGAGTATAAGCTTCCGAGATTATTTCGATGCAAAACAGCAACTTTCTATGACAAATGGACAAAACCATTAAAAGCTCCTCCATATAGAGAGTTGAGCAACTTCGGAAAATCAAAGTTGCTCGGTGTACACTTTTTATTGTTGTTTTATGTCCAATGTTACGAGTATTAGCTTCGTAGATTATTTCGATGCCAAAACAACAACTTTCTATTACAAATGGACAAAACCGTCAAAAGCTCCTCCATAGAGAGAGTTGAGCAACTTTGGACCATGAAAGTTGCTCGGTGTACACTTTTATTGTTCTTTTATGTCAAATTTTACGAGTATAAGATATTGATATTTTTTCGATTCCAAAACACCAACTTTCTATGACAAATGGACAAAACCGTTAAAAGCTCCTCCATATAGAGAGTTGAGCAACTTCGGACCATCAAAGTTGCTCGGTGTACACTTTTTATTGTTCTTCTATGTCCAATTTAACGAGTATAAGCTTTCGTTATTATTTCGATGCCAAAACACCACTTTCTATGATAAATGGACAAAACCGATAGAAGATCCCAAAAAGAGAGAGTTGAGCAACTTCGGACCCTCAGTGTTGCTCGGTGTTCACTTTTTATTGTTCTTCTCTGTCCAATTTTACGAGTATAAGCTTCCGAGATTATTTCGATGCAAAACACCAACTTTCTATGACAAATGGACAAAACCATTAAAAGCTCCTCCATATAGAGAGTTGAGCAACTTCGGACCATCAAAGTTGCTCGGTGTACACTTTTTATTGTTCTTCTATGTATAATGTTACGAGTATAAGCTTCGTAGATTATTTCGATGCCAAAACACCAACTTTCTATTACAAATTGACAAAACCGTTAAAAGCTCCTCTATAGCGAGAGTTGAGAAACTTCGGACCATCAAAGTTGCCCGGTGTACAGTTTTTATTATTCTTCTATGTCCAATTTTACGAGTATAAGCTTCCTAGATTATTTCGATGCCAAAACAACTTTCTATGACAAATGGACAAAACCGTTAAAAGCTCCTCCATATAGAGAGTTGAGCAACTTCGGACCATCAAAGTTGCTCGGTGTACAGTTTTTATTGTTCTTCTATGTCCAATTTAACGAGTATAAGCTTTCGTTATTATTTCGATGCCAAAACACCACTTTCTATGATAAATGGACAAAACCGTTAAAAGATCCCAAATAGAGAGAGTTGAGCAACTTCGGACCATCAAAGTTGCTCGATTGACACTTTTTAGTGTTCCTCTATGTCCAATTTTACGAGTATAAGCTTCGTAGATTATTTCGATGCCAAAACACCAACTTTCTATGACAAATGAACAAAACCGTTAAAAGCTCCTCCATATAGAGAGTTGAGCAACTTCGTACCATCAAAGTTGCTCGGTGTACACTTTTTATTGTTCTTCTATGTCCAATTTAACGAGTATAAGCTTTCGTTATTTTTTCGATGCCAAAACACCACTTTCTATGATAAATGGACAAAACCGTTAAAAGATCCCAAATAGAGATAGTTGAGCAACTTCGGACCATCAAAGTTGCTCGATGTACACTTTTTAGTATTCTTCTATGTCCAATTTTACGAGTATAAGCTTCGTAGATTATTTCGATGCCAAAACACCAACTTTCTATGACAAATGAACAAAACCGTTAAAAGCTCCTCCATATAGAGAGTTGAGCAACTTCGAACCATCAAAGTTGCTCGGTGTACACTTTTTATTGTTCTTCTATGTCCAATTTAACGAGTATAAGCTTTCGTTATTATTTCGATGCCAAAACACCACTTTCTATGATAAATGGACAAAACCGTTAAAAGATCCCTAATAGAGAGAGTTGAGCAACTTCGGACCATCAAAGTTGCTCGGTGTACACTTTTTAGTGTTCTTTTATGTCTAATTTTACGAGTATAAGCTTCGTAGATTATTTCGATGCCAAAACACCAACTTTCTATGACAAATGAACGAAACCGTTAAAAGCTCCTCCATATAGAGAGTTGAGCAACTTCGGACCATCAAAGTTGCTTGGTGTACACTTTTTATTGTTCTTCTATGTATAATGTTACGAGTATAAGCTTCGTAGATTATTTCGATGCCAAAACACCAACTTTCTATTACAAATGGACAAAACCGTTAAAAGCTCCTCCATATAGAGAGTTGAGCAACTTCGGACCATCAAAGTTGCTTGTTGTACACTTTTTATTGTTCTTCTATGTCAAATTTTACGAGTATAAGCTTCCTAGATTATTTCGATGCCAAAACAACAACTTTCTATGACAAATGGACAAAACCGTTAAAAGCTCCTCCATATAGAGAGTTGAGCAACTTCGGACCATCAAAGTTGCTCGGTGTACACTTTTTATTGTTCTTCTATGTCCAATTTAACGAGTATAAGCTTTCGTTATTATTTCGTAGCCAAAACACCACTTTCTATGATAAATGGACAAAACCGTTAAAAGATCCCAAATAGAGAGAGTTGAGCAACTTCGGACCATCAAAGTTGCTCGGTGTACACTTTTTATTTTTCTTCTATGTATAATGTTACGAGTATAAGCTTCGTAGATTATTTCGATGCCAAAACACCAACTTTCTATGACAAATGAACAAAACCGTTAAAAGCTCCTCCATATAGAGAGTTGAGCAACTTCGGACCATCAAAGTTGCTCGGTGTACACTTTTTTATTGTTCTTCTATGTATAATGTTACGAGTATAAGCTTCGTAGATTATTTCGATGCCAAAACACCAACTTTCTATGACAAATGAACAAAACCGTTAAAAGCTCCTCCATATAGAGAGTTGAGCAACTTCGGACCATCAAAGTTAATCGGTGTACACTTTTTATTGTTCTTCTATGCATAATGTTAAGTGTATAAGCTTCGTAGATTATTTCGATGCCAAAACACCAACTTTCTATTACAAATCTACAAAACCGTTAAAAGCTCCTCTATAGCGAGAGTTGAGAAACTTCGGACCATCAAAGTAGCCCAGTGTACAGTTTTTATTATTCTTCTATGTCCAATTTTACGAGTATAAGCTTCCTAGATTATTTCGATGCCAAAACAACAACTTTCTATGAAAAATGGACAAAACCGTTAAAAGCTCCTCCATATAGAGAGTTGAGCAACTTCGGACCATCAAAGTTGCTCGGTGTACATTTTTTATTGTTCTTCTATGTCCAATTTAACGAGTATAAGCTTTCGTTATTATTTCGATGCCAAAACACCACTTTCTATGATAAATGGACAAAACCGTTAAAAGATCCCAAATAGAGAGAGTTGAGCAACTTCGGACCATCAAAGTTGCTCGGTGTACACTTTTTATTGTTCTTCTATGTATAATGTTACGAGTATAAGCTTCGTAGATTATTTCGATGCCAAAACACCAACTTTCTATGACAAATGAACAAAACCGTTAAAAGCTCCTCCATATAGAGAGTTGAGCAACTTCGGACCATCAAAGTTGCTCGGTGTACAATTTTTATTGTTCTTCTATGTATAATGTTACGAGTATAAGCTTCGTAGATTATTTCGATGCCAAAACAACAACTTTCAGTTACAAATGGACAAAACCGTTAAAAGCTCCTCCATAGAGAGAGTTGAGCAACTTTGGACCATCAAAGTTGCTCGGTGTACACTTTTTATTGTTCTTTTTCGTTAAATTTTACGAGTATAAGATTCCGATATTTTTTCGATTCCAAAACACCAACTTTTTATGACAAATGGACAAAACCGTTAAAAGCTCCTCCATATAGAGAGTTGAGCAACTTCGGACCATCAAAGTTGCTCGGTGTACACTTTTTATTGTTCTTCTATGTCCAATGTTACGAGTATAAGCTTTCATTATTATTTCGATGCCAAAACCCCACTTTCTATGATAAATGGACAAAACCGTTAAAAGATCCCAAATAGAGAGAGTTGAGCAACTTCGGACCATCAGTGTTGCTCGGTGTACACTTTTTATTGTTCTTCTATGTCCAATTTTACGAGTATAAGCTTCCGAGATTATTTCGATGCAAAACAGCAACTTTCTATGACAAATGGACAAAACCATTTAAAGCTCCTCCATATAGAGAGTTGAGCAACTTCGGATCATCAAAGTTGCTCGGTGTACACTTTTTATTGTTGTTTTATGTCCAATGTTACGAGTATAAGCTTCGTAGATTATTTCGATGCCAGAACAACAACTTTCTATTACAAATGGACAAAACCGTTAAAAGCTCCGCCATAGAGAGAGTTGAGCAACTTTAGACCATGAAAGTTGCTCGGTGTACACTTTTATTGTTCTTTTATGTCAAATTTTACGAGTATAAGATTTTGATATTTTTTCGATTCCAAAACAACAACTTTCTATGACAAATGGACAAAACCGTTAAAAGCTCCTCCATATAGAGAGTTGAGCAACTTCGGACCATCAAAGTTGCTCGGTGTACACTTTTTATTGTTCTTCTATGTCCAATTTAACGAGTATAAGCTTTCGTTATTATTTTGATGCCAAAACACCACTTTCTATGATAAATGGACAAAACCGTTAGAAGATCCCTAATAGAGAGAGTTGAGCAACTTCGGACCATCAAAGTTGCTCGGTGTACACTTTTTAGTGTTCTTCTATGTCCAATTTTACGGGTATAAGCTTCGTAGACTATTTCGATGCCAAAACACCAACTTTCTATGACAAATGAACAAAACCGTTAAAAGCTCCTCCATATAGAGAGTTGAGCAACTTCGGACCATCAAAGTTGCTCGGTGTACACTTTTTATTGTTCTTCTATGTATAATGTTACGAGTATAAGGTTCGTAAATTATTTCGATGCCAAAACACCAACTTGCTATGACAAATGAACAAAACCGTTAAAAGCTCCTCCATATAGAGAGTTGAGCAACTTCGGACCATCAAAGTTGCTCGGTGTACACTTTTTAGTGTTCTTCTATGTCCAATTTTACGGGTATAAGCTTCGTAGACTATTTCGATGCCAAAACACCAACTTTCTATGACAAATGAACAAAACCGTTAAAAGCTCCTCCATATAGAGAGTTGAGCAACTTCGGACCATCAAAGTTGCTCGGTGTACACTTTTTATTGTTCTTCTATGTATAATGTTACGAGTATAAGGTTCGTAAATTATTTCGATGCCAAAACACCAACTTGCTATGACAAATGAACAAAACCGTTAAAAGCTCCTCCATATAGAGAGTTGAGCAACTTCGGACCATCAAAGTTGCTCGGTGTACACTTTTTATTGTTCTTCTATGTATAATGTTACGAGTATAAGCTTCGTAGATTATTTCGATGCCAAAACACCAACTTTCTATGACAAATGAACAAAACCGTTAAACGCTCCTCCATATAGAGAGTTGAGCAACTTCGGACCATCAAAGTTGCTCGGTGTACACTTTTTATTGTTCTTCTATGTATAATGTTACGTGTATAAGCTTCGTAGATTATTTCGATGCCAAAACAACAACTTTCTATGACAAATGAACAAAACCGTTAAAAGCTCCTCCATATAGAGAGTTGAGCAACTTCGGACCATCAAAGTTGCTCGGTGTACACTTTTTATTGTTCTTCTATGTATAATGTTACGAGTATAAGCTTCGTAGATTATTTCGATGCCAAAACAATAACTTTCAGTTACAAATGGACAAAACCGTTAAAAGCTCCTCCAAGAAGAGAGTTGAGCAACTTTGGACCATCAAAGTTGCCCGGTGTACACTTTTTATTGTTCTTTTTCGTTAAATTTTACGAGTATAAGATTCCGATATTTTTTCGATTCCAAAACACCAACTTTCTAAGACAAATGGACAAAACCGTTAAAAGCTCCTCCATATAGAGAGTTGAGCAACTTCGGACCATCAAAGTTGCTCGGTGTACACTTTTTATTGTTCTTCTATGTCCAATGTTACGAGTATAAGCTTTCGTTATTATTTCGATGCCAAAACCCCACTTTCTATGATAAATGGACAAAACCGTTAAAAGATCCCAAATATAGAGAGTTGAGCAACTTCGGACCATCAGTGTTGCTCGGTGTACACTTTTTATTGTTCTTCTATGTCCAATTTTACGAGTATAAGCTTCCGAGATTATTTCGATGCAAAACAACAACTTTCTATGACAAATGGACAAAACCATTTAAAGCTCCTCCATATAGAGAGTTGAGCAACTTCGGACCATCAAAGTTGCTCGGTGTACACTTTTTATTGTTGTTTTATGTCCAATGTTACGAGTATAAGCTTCGTAGGTTATTTCGATGCCAAAACAACAACTTTCTATTACAAATGGACAAAACCGTTAAAAGCACCTCTATAGAGAGAGTTGGGCAACTTCGGACCATCAAAGTTGCTCGGTGTACACTTTTTATTGTTCTTCTATGTATAATGTTACGAGTATAAGCTTCGTAGATTATATCGATGCCAAAACACCAACTTTCTATGACAAATGAACAAAACCGTTAAAAGCTCCTCCATATAGAGAGTTGAGCAACTTCGGACCATCAAATTTGCTCGGTGTACACTTTTTATTGTTCTTCTATGTATAATGTTACGAGTATAAGCTTCGTAGATTATTTCGATGCCAAAACACCAACTTTCTATGACAAATGAACAAAACCGTTAAAAGCTCCTCCATATAGAGAGTTGAGCAACTTCGGACCATCAAAGTTGCTCGGTGTACACTTTTTATTGTTCTTCTATGTATAATGTTACGAGTATAAGCTTCGTAGATTATTTCGATGCCAAAACATCAACTTTCTATGACAAATGAACAAAAACGTTAAAAGCTCCTCCATATAGAGAGTTGAGCAACTTCGGACCGTCAAAGTTGCTCGGTGTACACTTTTTATTGTTCTTCTATGTATAATGTTACGAGTATAAGCTTCGTAGATTATTTCGATGCCAAAACAACAACTTTCAGTTACAAATGGAAAAAACCGTTAAAAGCTCCTCCATAGAGAGAGTTGAGCAACTTTGGACCATCAAAGTTGCTCGGTGTACACTTTTTATTGTTCTTTTTCGTTAAATTTTACGAGTATAAGATTCCGATATTTTTTCGATTCCAAAACACCAACTTTCTATGACAAATGGACAAAACCATTAAAAGCTCCTCCATATAGAGAGTTGAGCAACTTCGGACCATCAAAGTTGCTCGGTGTACACTTTTTATTGTTCTTCTATGTCCAATGTTACGAGTATAAGCTTTCGTTATTATTTCGATGCCAAAACCCCACTTTCTATGATAAATGGACAAAACCGTTAAAAGATCCCAAATAGAGAGAGTTGAGCAACTTCGGACCATCAGTGTTGCTCGGTGTACACTTTTTATTGTTCTTCTATGTCCAATTTTACGAGTATAAGCTTCCGAGATTATTTCGATGCAAAACAGCAACTTTCTATGACAAATGGACAAAACCATTTAAAGCTCCTCCATATAGAGAGTTGAGCAACTTCGGACCATCAAAGTTGCTCGGTGTACACTTTTTATTGTTGTTTTATGTCCAATGTTACGAGTATAAGCTTCGTAGATTATTTCGATGCCAAAACAACAACTTTCTATTACAAATGGACAAAACCGTTAAAAGCTCCTCCATAGAGAGAGTTGAGCAACTTTAGACCATGAAAGTTGCTCGGTGTACACTTTTATTGTTCTTTTATGTCAAATTTTACGAGTATAAGATTTTGATATTTTTTCGATTCCAAAACACCAACTTTCTATGACAAATGGACAATACCTTTAAAAGCTCCTCCATATAGAGAGTTGAGCAACTTCGGACCATCAAAGTTGCTCGGTGTAAACTTTTTATTGTTCTTCTATGTCCAATTTAACGAGTATAAGCTTTCGTTATTATTTCGATGCCAAAACACCACTTTCTATGATAAATGGACAAAACCGTTAGAAGATCCCTAATAGCGAGAGTTGAGAAACTTCGGACCATCAAAGTTACCCGGTGTACAGTTTTTATTATTCTTCTATGTCCAATTTTACGAGTATAAGCTTCGTAGATTATTTCGATGCCAAAACACCAACTTTCTATGACAAATGAACAAAACCGTTAAAAGCTCCTCCATATAGAGAGTTGAGCAACTTCGGACCATCAAAGTTGCTCGGTGTACACTTTTTATTGTTCTTCTATGTATAATGTTACGAGTATAAACTTCGTAGATTATTTCGATGCCAAAACACCAACTTTCTATTACAAATGGACAAAACCGTTAAAAGCTCCTCTATAGCGAGAGTTGAGAAACTTCGGACCATCAAAGTTGCCCGGTGTACAGTTTTTATTATTCTTCTATGTCCAATTTTACGAGTATAAGCTTCCTAGATTATTTCGATGCCAAAACAATACCTTTCTATGACAAATGGACAAAACCGTTAAAAGCTCCTCCATATAGAGAGTTGAGCAACTTTGGACCATCATAGTTGCTCGGTGTACACTTTTTATTGTTCTTCTATGTCCAATTTAACGAGTATAAGCTTTCGTTATTATTTCGATGCCAAAACACCACTTTCTATGATAAATGGACAAAACCGTTAAAAGATCCCAAATAGAGAGAATTGAGCAACTTCGGACCATCAAAGTTGCTCGGTGTACACTTTTTTATTGTTCTTCTATGTATAATGTTACGAGTATAAGCTTCGTAGATTATTTCGATGCCAAAACACCAACTTTCTATGACAAATGAACAAAACCGTTAAAAGCTCCTCCATATAGAGAGTTGAGCAACTTCGGACCATCAAAGTTGCTCGGTGTACACTTTTTATTGTTCTTCTATATATAATGTTACGAGTATAAGCTTCGTAGATTATTTCGATGCCAAAACACCGACTTTCTATTACAAATGGACAAAACCGTTAAAAGCTCCTCTATAGCGAGAGTTGAGAAAATTCGGACCATCAAAGTTACCCGGTGTATAGTTTTTATTATTCTTCTATGTCCTATTTTACGAGTATAAGCTTCCTAGATTATTTCGATTCCAAAACACCAACTTTCTATGACAAATGGACAAAACCGTTAAAAGCTCCTCCATATAGAGAGTTGAGAACCTTCGGACCATCAAAGTTGCTCGGTGTACACTTTTTATTGTTCTTCTATGTCCAATGTTACGAGTATAAGCTTTCGTTATTATTTCGATGCCAAAACACCACTTTCTATGATAAATGGACAAAACCGTTAAAAGATCCCAAATAGAGAGAGTTGAGCAACTTCGGACCATCAGTGTTGCTCGGTGTACACTTTTTATTGTTCTTCTATGTCCAATTTTACGAGTATAAGCTTCCGAGATTATTTCGATGCAAAACAGCAACTTTCTATGACAAATGGACAAAACCATTAAAAGCTCCTCCATATAGAGAGTTTAGCAACTTCGGACCATCAAAGTTGCTCGATGTACACTTTTTATTGTTGTTTTATGTCCAATGTTACGAGTATAAGCTTCGTAGATTATTTCGATGCCAAAACAACAACTTTCTATTACAAATGGACAAAACCGTTAAACGCTCCTCCATAGAGAGAGTTGAGCAACTTTTGACCATGAAAGTTGCTCGGTGTACACTTTTATTGTTCTTTTATGTCAAATTTTACGAGTATAAGATTTTGATATTTTTTCGATTCCAAAACACCAACTTTCTATGACAAATGGACAAAACCGTTAAAAGCTCCTCCATATAGAGAGCTGAGCAACTTCAGACCATCAAAGTTGCTCGGTGTACACTTTTTATTGTTCTTCTATGTCCAATTTAACAGGTATAAGCTTTCGTTATTATTTCGATGCCAAAACACCACTTTCTATGATAAATGGACAAAACCGTTAGAAGATCCCTAATAGAGAGAGTTGAGCAACTTTGGACCATCAAAGTTGCTCGGTGTACACTTTTTAGTGTTCTTCTATGTCCAATTTTACGAGTATAAGCTTCGTAGATTATTTCGATGCCAAAACACCAACTTTCTATGACAAATGAACAAAACCGTTAAAAGCTCCTCCATATAGAGAGCTGAGCAACTTCGGACCATCAAAGTTGCTCGGTGTACACTTTTTATTGTTCTTCTATGTATAATGTTACGAGTATAAGCTTCGTAGATTATTTCGATGCCAAAACACCAACTTTCTATGACAAATGAACAAAACCGTTAAAAGCTCCTCTATAGCAAGAGTTGAGAAACTTCGGACTATCAAAGTTGCTCGGTGTACACTTTTATTGTTCTTCTATGCCAAAACACCAACTTTCTATGACAAATGAACAAAACCGTTAAAAGCTCCTCCATATAGAGAGTTGAGCAACTTCGGACCATCAAAGTTGCTCGTTGTACACTTTTTATTGTTGTTTTATGTCCAATGTTACGAGTATAAGCTTCGTAGATTATTTCGTTGCCAAAACAACAACTTTCTATTACAAATGGACAAAACCGTTAAAAGCTCCTCCATAGAGAGAGTTGAGTAACTTTGGACCATCAAAGTTGCTCGGTGTACACTTTTATTGTTCTTTTATGTCAAATTTTACGAGTATAAGATTCTGATATTTTTTCGATTCCAAAACACCAACTTTCTATGTCAAATGGACAAAACCGTTAAAAGCTCCTCCATAAAGAGAGTTGAGCAACTTCGGACCATCAAAGTTGCTCGGTGTACACTTTTTATTGTTCTTCTATGTCCAATTTAACGAGTATAAGCTTTCGTTATTATTTCGATGCCAAAACACCACTTTCTATGATAAATGGACAAAACCGTTAGAAGATCCCTAATAGAGAGATTTGAGCAACTTCGGACCATCAAAGTTGCTCGGTGTACACTTTTTAGTGTTCTTCTATGTCCAATTTTACGAGTATAAGGTTCGTAGATTATTTCGATGCCAAAACACCAACTTTCTATGACAAATGAACAAAACCGTTAAAAGCTCCTCCATATAGAGAGTTGAGCAACTTCGGACCATCAAAGTTGCTCGGTGTACACTTTTTATTGTTCTTCTATGTATAATGTTACGAGTATAAGCTTCGTAGATTATTTCGATGCCCAAACACCAACTTTCTATGACAAATGAACAAAACCGTTAAAAGCTCCTCCATATAGAGAGTTGAGCAACTTCGGACCATCAAAGGTGCTCAGTGTACACTTTTTATTGTTCTTCTATGTATAATGTTACGAGTATAAGCTTCGTAGATTATTTCGATGCCAAAACACCAACTTTCTATGACAAATGGACAAAACCGTTAAAAGCTCGTCCATATAGAGAGTTGAGCAACTTCGGACCATCAAAGTTGCTCGGTGTACAGTTTTTATTGTTCTTCTATGTCCAATCTTACGAGTATAAGCTTTCGTTATTATTTTGATGCCAAAACACCACTTTCTATGATAAATGGACAAAACCGTTAAAAGATCCCAAATAGAGAGAGTTGAGCAACTTCGGACCATCAGTGTTGCTCGGTGTACACTTTTTATTGTTCTTCCATATCCAATTTTACGAGTATAAGCTTCCGAGATTATTAAGATGCAAAATAGCAACTTTCTATGACAAATGGACAAAACCATTAAAAGCTCCTCTATATAGAGAGTTGACCAACTTCGGACCATCAAAGTTGCTCGGTGTACACTTTTTATTGTTGTTTTATGTCCAATGTTACGAGTATAAGCTTCGTAGATTATTTCGTTGCCAAAACAACAACTTTCTATTACAAATGGACAAAACCGTTAAAAGCTCCTCCATAGAGAGAGTTGAGCAACTTTGGACCATCAAAGTTGCTCGGTGTACACTTTTATTGTTCTTTTATGTCAAATTTTACGAGTATAAGATTCTGATATTTTTTCGATTCCAAAACACCACTTTCTATTCCAAATGGACAAAACCGTTAAAAGCTCCTCCATAGAGAGAGTTGAGCAACTTTGGACCATCAAAGTTGCTCGGTGTACACTTTTATTGTTCTTTTATGTCAAATTTTACGAGTATAAGATTCTGATATTTTTTCGATTCCAAAACACCACTTTCTATTCCAAATGGACAAAACCGTTAAAAGCCCCTCCATAGAGAGAGTTGAGCAACTTCGGACCATCAAACTTGCTCGGTGTACACTTTTTATTGTTCTTCTATGTCCAATTTAACGAGTATAAGCTTTCGTTATTATTTCGATGCCAAAACACCACTTTCTATGATAAATGGACAAAACCGTTAGAAGATCCCTAATAGAGAGAGTTGAGCAACTTCGGACCATCAAAGTTGCTCGGTGTACACTTTTTAGTGTTCTTCTATGTCCAATTTTACGAGTATAAGCTTCATAGATTATTTCGAGACCAAAACACCAACTTTCTATGACAAATGAACAAAACCGTTAAAAGCTCCTCCATATAGAGACTTGAGCAACTTCGGACCATCAAAGTTGCTCGGTGTACACTTTTTATTGTTCTTCTATGTATAATGTTACGAGTATAAGCTACGTAGATTATTTCGATGCCAAAACACCCACTTTCTATTACAAATGGACAAAACCGTTAAAAGCTCCTCTATAGCGAGAGTTGAGAAACTTCGGACCATCAAAGTTGCCCGGTGTACAGTTTTTATTGTTCTTCTATGTCCAATTTTACGAGTATAAGCTTCCTAGATTATATCGATGCCAAAACAACAACTTTCTATGCCAAATGGACAAAACCGTTAAAAGCTCCTCCATATAGAGAGGTGAGGAACTTTGGACCATTATAGTTGCTCGGTGTACACTTTTTATTGTTCTTCTATGTCCATTTTAACGAGTATAAGCTTTCGTTATTATTTCGATGCCAGAACACCACTTTCTATGATAAATGGAAAAAACCGTTAAGAGATCCCAAATAGAGAGAGTTGAGCAACTTCGGACCATCAAAGTTGCTCGGTGTACACTTTTTATTGTTCTTCTATGTATAATGTTACGAGTATAAGCTTCGTAGATTATTTCGATGCCAAAACACCAACTTTCTATTACAAATGGACAAAACCGTTAAAAGCTCTTCTATAGCGAGAGTTGAGAAACTTCGGACCATCAATGTTGCCCTGTGTACAGTTTTTATTATTCTTCTATGTCCAATTTTACGAGTATAAGCTTCCTAGATTATTTCGATGCCAAAACAACAACTTTCTATGACAAATGGACAAAACCGTTAAAAGCTCCTTCATACAGAGAGTTGAGCAACTTCGGACCATCAAAGTTGCTCGGTGTACACTTTTTATTGTTCTTCTATGTCAAATTTAACGAGTATAAGCTTTCGTTATTATTTCGATGCCAAAACACCACTTTCTATGATAAATGGACAAAACCGTTAAAAGATCCCAAATAGAGAGAGTTGAGCAACTTCGGACCATCAAAGTTGCTCGGTGTACACTTTTTAGTGTTCTTCTATGTCCAATATGACAAATGAAGAAAACCGTTAAAAGCTCCTCCATATAGAGAGTTGAGCAACTTCGGACCATCAAAGTTGCTCGGTGTACACTTTTTATTGTTCTTCTATGTATAATGTTACGAGTATAAGCTTCGTAGATTATTTCGATGCTAAAACACCAACTTTCTATGACAAATGAACAAAACCGTTAAAAGCTCCTCCATATAGAGAGTTGAGCAACTTCGGACCATCAAAGTTGCTCGGTGTACAGTTTTTATTTTTCTTCTATGTCCAATTTTACGAGTATAAGCTTCCTAGATTATTTCGATGCCAAAACAACAACTTTCTATGACAAATGGACAAAACCGTTAAAAGCTCCTCCATATAGAGAGGTGAGCAACTTCGGACCATTATAGTTGCTCGGTGTACACTTTTTATTGTTCTTCTATGTCCAATTTAACGAGTATAAG
This sequence comes from Euonymus europaeus, assembly GCA_963580455.1. Taxonomy (NCBI): domain Eukaryota; kingdom Viridiplantae; phylum Streptophyta; class Magnoliopsida; order Celastrales; family Celastraceae; genus Euonymus; species Euonymus europaeus. Next base: position 8,994,909 of record OY756965.1, read on the forward strand.
TTTTCGTTATTATTTCGATGCCAAAACAACACTTTCTATGATAAATGGACAAAACCGGTAAAAGATCCCAAATAGAGAGAATTGAGCAACTTCGGACCATCAAAGTTGCTCGGTGTAAACTTTTTAGTGTTCTTCTATGTCCAATTTTACGAGTATAAGCTTCGTAGATTATTTCGATGCGAAAACACCAACTTTCTATGACAAATGAACAAAACCGTTAAAAGCTCCTCCATATAGATAGTTGAGCAACTTCGGACCATCAAAGTTGCTCGGTGTACACTTTTTATTGTTCTTCTATGTATAATGTTACGAGTATAAGCTTCGTAGATTATTTCGATGCCAAAACACCAACTTTCTATTACAAATGGACAAAACCGTTAAAAGCTCCTCTATAGCAAGAGTTGAGAAACTTCGGACCATCAAAATTGCCCGGTGTACAGTTTTTATTATTCTTCTATGTCCAATTTTACGAGTATAAGCTTCCTAGATTATTTTGATGCCAAAACAACAACTTTCTATGACAAATGGACAAAACCGTTAAAAGCTCCTCCATATAGAGAGTTGAGCAACTTCGGACCATCATAGTTGCTCGGTGTACACTTTTTATTGTTCTTCTATGTCCAATTTAACGAGTATAAGTTTTCGTTATTATTTCGATGCCAAAACACCACTTTCTATGATAAATGGACAAAACCGGTAAAAGATCCCAAATAGAGAGAATTGAGCAACTTCGGACCATCAAAGTTGCTCGGTGTACACTTTTTATTGTTCTTCTATGTATAATGTTACGAGTATAAGCTTCGTAGATTATTTCGATGCCAAAACACCAACTTTCTATGACAAATGAACAAAACCGTTAAAAGCTCCACCATATAGAGAGTTGAGCAACTTCGGACCATCAAAGTTGCTCGGTATACACTTTTTATTGTTCTTCTATGTATAATGTTACGAGTATGAGCTTCGTAGATTATTTCGATGCCAAAACACCAACTTTCTATTACAAATGGACAAAACCGTTAAAAGCTCCTCTATAGCAAGAGTTGAGAAACTTCGGACCATCAAAGTTGCCCGGTGTACAGTTTTATTATTCTTCTATGTCCAATTTTACGAGTATAAGCTTCCTAGATCATTTCGATGCCAAAACACCAACTTTCTATGTCAAATGGACAAAACCGTTAAAAGCTCCCCCATATGGAGAGTTGAGCAACTTCGGACCATCAAAGTTGCTCGGGGTACACTTTTTATTGTTCTTCTATGTCCAATTTAACGAGTATAAGCTTTCGTTATTATTTCGATGCCAAAACACCACTTTCTATGATAAATGGACAAAACCGTTAGAAGATCCCTAATAGAGAGATTTGAGCAACTTCGGACCATCAAAGTTGCTCGGCGTACACTTTTTAGTGTTCTTCTATGTCCAATTTTACGAGTATAAGCTTCGTAGATTATTTCGATGCCAAAACACCAACTTTATATGACAAATGAACAAAACCGTTAAAAGCTCCTCCATATAGAGAGTTGAGCAACTTCGGACCATCAAAGTTGCTCGGTGTACACTTTTTATTGTTCTTCTATGTATAATGTTACGAGTATAAGCTTCGTAGATTATTTCGATGCCAAAACACCAACTTTCTTTGACAAATGAACAAAACCGTTAAAAGCTCCTCCATATAGAGAGTTGAGCAACTTCGGACCATCAAAGGTGCTCAGTGTAGACTTTTTATTGTTCTTCTATGTATAATGTTACGAGTATAAGCTTCGTAGATTATTTCGATGCCAAAACACCAACTTTCTATTACAAATGGACAAAACCGTTAAAAGCTCCTCTATAGCGAGAGTTGAGAAACTTCGGACCATCAAAGTTGCCCGGTGTACAGTTTTTATTATTCTTCTATGTCCAATTTTACGAGTATAAGCTTCCTAGATTATTTCGATGCCAAAACAACAACTTTCTATGACAAATGAACAAAACCGTTAAAAGCTCCTCCATATAGAGAGTTGAGCAACTTCGGACCATCAAAGTTGCTCGGTGTACAGTTTTTATTATTCTTCTATGTCCAATTTTACGAGTATAAGCTTCCTAGATTATTTCGATGCCAAAACAACAACTTTCTATGACAAATGGACAAAACCGTTAAAAGCTCCTCCATATAGAGAGGTGAGCAACTTCGGACCATTATAGTTGCTCGGTGTACACTTTTTATTGTTCTTCTATGTCCAATTTAACGAGTATAAGTTTTCGTTATTATTTCGATGCCAAAACACCACTTTCTATGATAAATGGACAAAACCGGTAAAAGATCCCAAATAGAGAGAATTGAGCAACTTCGGACCATCAAAGTTGCTCGGTGTACACTTTTTAGTGTTCTTCTATGTACAATGTTACGAGTATAAGCTTCGTAGATTATTTCGATGCCGAAACACCAACCTTCTATTACAAATGGACAAAACCGTTAAAAGCTCCTCCATATAGAGAGTTGAGCAACTTCGGACCATCAAAGTTGCTCGGTGTACACTTTTTATTGTTCTTCTATGTATAATGTTACGAGTATAAGCTTCGTAGATTATTTCGATGCCAAAACACCACTTTCTATGATAAATGGACAAAACCTTTAAATGATCCCAAATAGAGAGAGTTGAGAAACTTCGGACCATCAAAGTTTCCCGGTGTACAGTTTTTATTATTCTTCTATGTCCAATTTTACGAGTATAAGCTTCCTAGATTATTTCGATGCCAAAACAACAACTTTCTACGGCAAATGGACAAAACCGTTAAAAGCTCCTCCATATAAAGAGTTGAGCAACTTCGGACCATCAAAGTTGCTCGGTGTACACTTTTTATTGTTCTTCTATGTCCAATGTTACGAGTATAAGCTTCGTAGATTATTTCTATGCCAAAACACCAACTTTCTATGACAAATGGACAAAACCGTTAAAAGCTCCACTATAGAGAGAGTTGAGCAACTTTGGACCATCAAAGTTGCTCGGTGTACACTTTTTATTGTTCTTTTATGTCAAATTTTATGAGTATAAGATTTCGATATTTTTTCGATTCCAAAACACCAACTTTCTATGAAAAATGGACAAAACCATTAAAAGCTCCTCCATATAGAGAGTTGAGCAACTTCGGACCATCAAAGTTGCTCAATGTACACTTTTTATTAATCTTCTATGTTCAATGTTACGAATATAAACTTCGTAGATTATTTCGATGCCAAAACAACAACTTTCTGTTACAAATGGACAAAACCGTTAAAAGCTCCACCATAGAGAGAGTTGTGCAACTTCGGACCATCAAAGTTGCTCGGTGTACACTTTTTATTGTTCTTCTATGTCCAATTTTACGAGTACAAGCTTCCGAGATTATTTCGATGCCAAAACACCAACTTTCTTTGACAAATGGACAAAACCGTTAAAGGCTCCTCTATAGCGAGAGTTGAGAAACTTCGGACCATCAAAGTTGCCCGGTGTACAGTTTTTATTATTCTTCTATGTCCAATTTTACGAGTATAAGCTTCCTAGATTATTTCGATGCCAAAACAACAACTTTCTATGTCAAATGGACAAAAGCGTTATAAGCTTCTCCAAATAGAGAGTTGAGAAAGTTCGGACCATCAAAGTTGCCCGGTGTACAGTTTTTATTATTCTTCTATGTCCAATGTTACGAGTATAAGCTTCGTAGATTATTTCGATGCCAAAACAACAACTTTCTATTACAAATGGATAAAACCGTTAAAAGCTCCTCCATAGAGAGAGTTGAGCAACTTCGGACTATCAAAGTTTCTCGCTGTACACTTTTTATTGTTCTTTTATGTGCAATTTTACGAGTATAAGCTTCCTAGATTATTTCGATGCGAAAACAACAACTTTCTATGACAAATGGACAAAACCGTTAAAAGCTCCTCCATATAGAGAGTTGAGCAACTTCGAACCATCAAAGTTGCTCGGTGTACACTTTTCATTGTTCTTCTATGTCCAATTTTACGAGTATTAGGTTTCGTTATTATTTCGATGCCAAAACAACAACTTTCTATGACAAATGGACAAAACCGTTAAAAGCTCCCAAATAGAGAGAGTTGAGCAATTTCGGACCATCAAAGTTGCTCGGTGTACACTTTTTATTGTTTTTCTATGTCCAATTTTACGAGTATAAGCTTCGTAGATTATTTCGATGCCAAAAAACCAACTTTCTATGACAAATGGACAAAATCGTTAGAGGCTCCCAAATAGAGAGATGAGCAACTTCGGACCATCAAAGTTACTCGGTGTACACTTTTTATTGTTCTTCTATGTCCAATGTTACGAGTATAAGCTTCGTAGATTATTTCGATGCCAAAACAACAACTTTCTATTACAAATGGACAAAACCGTTAAAAGCTCCTCTATAGAGAGAGTTGAGCAACTTTGGACCATCAAAGTTGCTCGGTGTACACTTTTTATTGTTCTTTTATGTCAAATTTTATGAGTATAAGATTCCGATATTTTTTCGATTCCAAAACACCAACTTTCTATGACAAATGGACAAAAAGATTAAAAGCTCCTCCATATAGAGAGTTGAGACTCTTCGGACCATCAAAGTTGCTCAATGTACACTTTTTATTAATCTTCTATGTTCAATGTTACGAATATAAGCTTCGTAGATTATTTCGATGCCAAAATAACAACTTTCTGTTACAAATGTACAAAACCATTAAAAGCTCCACAATAGAGAGAGTTGTGCAACTTCGGACCATCAAAGTTGCTCGGTGTACACTTTTTATTGTTCTTCTATGTCCAATTTTACGAGTACAAGCTTCCGAGATTATTTCGATGCCAAAACACCAACTTTCTGTGACAAATGGACAAATCCGTTAAAAGCTCCTCTATAGCGAGAGTTGAGAAACTTCGGACCATCAAAGCTGCCCGGTGTACAGTTTTTATTATTCTTCTATGTCCAATGTTACGAGTATAAGCTTCGTAGATTATTTCGATGCCAAAACAACAACTTTCTATGACAAATTGACAAAACCGTTAAAGGCTCCTCCATATAGAGAGTTGAGCAACTTCGGACCATCAAAGTTGCTCGGTGTACACTTTTTATTGTTCTTCTATGTCCAATGTTACGAGTATAAGCTTCGTAGATTATTTCGATGCCAAAACACCAACTTTCTATGACAAATGGACAAAACCGTTAAAAGCTCCTCCATATAGAGAGTTGAGCAACTTCGGACCATCAAAGTTGCTCGGTGTACACTTTTTATTGTTCTTCTATGTCTAATTTAACGAGTATAAGCTTTCGTTATTATTTCGATGCCAAAACACCACTTTCTATGATAAATGGACAAAACCTTTAAATGATCCCAAATAGAGAGAGTTGAGAAATTTCGGACCATCAAAGTTGCCCGGTGTACAGTTTTTATTATTCTTCTATGTCCAATTTTACGAGTATAAGCTTCCTAGATTATTTCGATGCCAAAACAACAACTTTCTACGACAAATGGACAAAACCGTTAAAAGCTCCTCCATATAAAGAGTTGAGCAACTTCGGACCATCAAAGTTGCTCGGTGTACACTTTTTATTGTTCTTCTATGTCCAATGTTACGAGTATAAGCTTCGTAGATTATTTCGATGCTAAAACAACAACTTTCTATTACAAATGGACAAAAATGTTAAAAGCTCCTCCATAGAGAGAGTTGAGCAACTTTGGACCATCAAAGTTGCTCGGTGTACACTTTTTATTGTTCTTTTATGTCAAATTTTATGAGTATAAGATTCCGATATTTTTTCGATTACAAATCACCAACTTTCTATGACAAATGGACAAAACCATTAAAAGCTCCTCCATATAGAGAGTTGAGCAAATTCGGACCATCAAAGTTACTCGGTGTACACTTTTTATTGTTCTTCTATGTCCAATGTTACGAGTATAAGCTTCGTAGATTATTTCGATGCCAAAACAACAACTTTCTATTACAAATGGACAAAACCGTTAAAAGCTCCTCTATAGAGAGAGTTGAGCAACTTTGGACCATCAAAGTTGCTCGGTGTACACTTTTTATTGTTCTTCTATGTCCAATTTTACGAGTACAAGCTTCCGAGATTATTTCGATGCCAAAACACCAACTTTCTGTGACAAATGGACAAAACCGTTAAAAGCTCCTCTATAGCGAGAGTTGAGAAACTTCGGACCATCAAAGCTGCCCGGTGTACAGTTTTTATTATTCTTCTATGTCCAATGTTACGAGTATAAGCTTCGTAGATTATTTCGATGCCAAAACAACAACTTTCTATGACAAATTGACAAAACCGTTAAAGGCTCCTCCATATAGAGAGTTGAGCAACTTCGGACCATCAAAGTTGCTCGGTGTACACTTTTTATTGTTCTTCTATGTCCAATGTTACGAGTATAAGCTTCGTAGATTATTTCGATGCCAAAACACCAACTTTCTATGACAAATGGACAACAAAACCGTTAGAGGCTCCCAAATAGAGAGTTGAGCAACTTCGGACCATCAAAGTTGATCGGTGTACACTTTTTATTGTTCTTCTATGTCCAATTTTACGAGTATAAGCTTCGTAGATTATTTAAGATGCCAAAACAACAACTTTCTATTACAAATGGACAAAACCGTTAAAAGCTCCTCCATATAGAGAGTTGAGCAACTTCGGACCATCAAAGTTACTCGGTGTACACTTTTTATTGCTCTTCTATGTCCAATGTTACGAGTATAAGCTTCGTAGATTATTTCGATGCCAAAACAACAACTTTCTATTACAAATGGACAAAACCGTTAAAAGCTCCTCTATAGAGAGAGTTGAGCAACTTTGGACCATCAAAGTTGCTCGGTGTACACTTTTTATTGTTCTTTATGTCAAATTTTATGAGTATAAGATTCCGATATTTTTTCGATTCCAAAACACCAACTTTCTATGACAAATGGACAAAACCATTAAAAGCTCCTCCATATAGATAGTTGAGCAACTTCGGACCATCAAAGTTTCTCCGTGTACACTTTTTATTGTTCCTCTATGTCCAATTTTACGAGTACAAGCTTCCGAGATTATTTCGATGCCAAAACACCAACTTTCTGTGACAAATGGACAAAACCGTTAAAAGCTCCTCTATAGCGAGAGTTGAGAAACTTCAGACCATCAAAGTTGCCCGGTGTACAGTTTTTATTATTCTTCTACGCCCAATTTTACGAGTATAAGCTTCCTAGATTATTTCGATGCCAAAACAACAACTTTCTATGACAAATGGACAAAACCGTTAAAAGCACCTCCATATAGAGAGTTGAGCAACTTCGGACCATCAAAGTTGCTCGGTGTACATTTTTTATTGTTCTTCTATGTCCAATGTTACGAGTATAAGCTTCGTAGATTATTTCGATGCCAAAACAACAACTTTTTATTACAAATGGACAAAACCGTTAAAAGCTCCTCCATAGAGAGAGTTTAGCAACTTCGGACTATCAAAGTTGCTCGGTGTACACTTTTTATTGTTTTTCTATGTCCAATTTTACGAGTATAAGCTTCGTAGATTACTTCGATGCCAAAACACCAACTTTCTATGACAAATGGACAAAAAAACCGTTAGAGGCTCCCAAATAGAGAGTTGAGCAACTTCGGACCATCAAAGTTGATCGGTGTACACTTTTTATTGTTCTTCTATGTCCAATTTTACGAGTATAAGCTTCGTAGATTATTTAAGATGCCAAAACAACAACTTTCTATTACAAATGGACAAAACCGTTAAAAGCTCCTCCATATAGAGAGTTGAGCAACTTCGGACCATCAAAGTTAATCGGTGTACACTTTTTATTGTTCTTCTATGTCCAATGTTACGAGTATAAGCTTCGTAGATTATTTCGATGCCAAAAGAACAACTTTCTATTACAAATGGACAAAACCGTTAAAAGCTCCTCTATAGAGAGAGTTGAGCAACTTTGGACCATCAAAGTTGCTCGGTGTACACTTTTTATTGTTCTTTATGTCAAATTTTATGAGTATAAGATTCCGATATTTTTTCGATTCCAAAACACCAACTTTCTATGACAAATGGACAAAACCATTAAAAGCTCCTCCATATAGATAGTTGAGCAACTTCGGACGATCAAAGTTGCTCAATTTACACTTTTTATTAATCTTCTATGTTCAATGTTACGAATATAAACTTCGTAGATTATTTCGATGCCAAAACAACAACTTTCAGTTAGAAATGGACAAAACCGTTAAAAGTTCCACCATAGAGAGAGTTGTGCAACTTCGGACCATCAAAGTTTCTCCGTGTACACTTTTTATTGTTCTTCCATGTCCAATTTTACGAGTACAAGCTTCCGAGATTATTTCGATGCCAAAACACCAACTTTCTGTGACAAATGGACAAAACCGTTAAAAGCTCTTCTATAGCGAGAGTTGAGAAACTTCGGACCATCAAAGTTGCCCGGTGTACAGTTTTTATTATTCTTCTATGTCCAATTTTACGAGTATAAGCTTCCTAGATTATTTCGATGCCAAAACAACAACTTTCTATGACAAATGGATAAAACCGTTAAAAGCTCCTCCATATAGAGAGTTGAGCAACTTCGGACCATCAAAGTTGCTCGGTGTACACTTTTTATTGTTCTTCTATGTCCAATGTTAGGAGTATAAGCTTCGTAGATTATTTCGATGCCAAAACAACAACTTTTTATTACTAATGGACAAAACCATTAAAAGCTCCTCCATAGAGAGAGTTTAGCAACTTCGGACTATCAAAGTTGCTCGGTGTACACTTTTTATTGTTCTTTTATGTCCAATTTTACGAGTATAAGCTTCCTAGATTATTTCGATGCAAAAACAACAACTTTCTATGACAAATGGACAAAACCGTTAAAAGCTCCTCCATATAGAGAGTTGAGCAACTTCGGACCATCAAAGTTGCTCGGTGTACACTTTTTATTGTTCTTTTATGTCAAATTTTATGAGTATAAGTTTCCGATATTTTTTCGATTCCAAAACACCAACTTTCTATGACAAATTGACAAAATCATTAAAAGCTCCTCCATTTAGAGAGTTGAGCAACTTCGGACCATCAAAGTTGCTCAATGTACACTTTGTATTAATCTTCTATGTTCAATGTTACGAATATAAACTTCGTAGATTATTTCGATGCCAAAACAACAACTTTCTGTTACAAATGGACAAAACCGTTAAAAGCTCCACCATAGAGAGAGTTGTGCAACTTCGGACCATCAAAGTTTCTCGGTGTACACTTTTTATTGTTCTTCTATGTCCAATTTTAAGAGTACAAGCTTCCGAAATTATTTCGATGCCAAAACACCAACTTTCTGGGACAAATGGACAAAACCGTTAAAAGCTCCTCTATAGCGAGAGTTGAGAAACTTCGGACCATCAAAGTTGCCCGGTATACAGTTTTTATTATTCTTCTATGTCCAATGTTACGAGTATAAGCTTCGTAGATTATTTCGATGCCAAAACAACAACTTTCAATGACAAATGGACAAAACCGTTAAAAGCTCCTCCATAGAGAGAGTTGAGCAACTTCGGACTATCAAAGTTTCTCGGTGTACACTTTTTATTGTTCTTTTATGTCCAATTTTACGAGTATAAGCTTCCTAGATTATTTCGATGTGAAAACAACAACTTTCTATGACAAATAGACAAAACCGTTAAATGCTCCTCCATATGGAGAGTTGAGCAACTTCGGACCATCAAAGTTGCTCGGTGTACACTTTTTATTGTTCTTCTATGTCCAATTTTACGAGTATAAGGTTTCGTTATTATTACGATGCCAAAACAACAACTTTCTATGACAAATGGACAAAACCGTTAAAAGCTCCCAAATAGAGAGAGTTGAGCAATTTCGGACCATCAAAGTTTCTCGGTGTACACTTTTTATTGTTTTTCTATGTCCAATTTTACGAGTATAAGGTTTCGTTATTATTACGATGCCAAAATAACAACTTTCTATGATAAATGGACAAAACCGTTAAAAGCTCCCAAATAGAGAGAGTTGAGCAATTTCGGACCATCAAAGTTGCTCAGTGTACACTTTTTATTGTTCTTCTATGTCCAATTTTACGAGTATAAGCTTCGTAGATTATTGCGATGCCAAAACAACAACTTTCTATTACAAATGGACAAAACCGTTAAAAGCTCCTCCATATAGAGAGTTGAGCAACTTCGGACCATCAAAGTTACTCGGTGTACACTTTTTATTGTTCTTCTATGTCCAATGTTACGAGTATAAGCTTCGTAGATTATTTCGATGCCAAAACAACAACTTTCTATTACAAATGGACAAAACCGTTAAAAGCTCCTCTATAGAGAGAGTTGAGCAACTTTGGACCATCAAAGTTGCTCGGTGTACACTTTTTATTGTTCTTTATGTCAAATTTTATGAGTATAAGATTCCGATATTTTTTCGATTCCAAAACACCAACTTTCTATGACAAATGGACAAAACCATTAAAAGCTCCTCCATATAGAGAGTTGAGCAACTTCGGACCATCAAAGTTGCTCAATGTACACTTTTTATTAATCTTCTATGTTCAATGTTACGAATAGAAACTTCGTAGATTATTTCGATGCCAAAACAACAACTTTCTGTTAGAAATGGACAAAACCGTTAAAAGTTCCACCATAGAGAGAGTTGTGCAACTTCGGACCATCAAAGTTTCTCCGTGTACACTTTTTATTGTTCTTCTATGTCCAATTTTACGAGTACAAGCTTCCGAGATTATTTCGATGCCAAAACACCAACTTTCTGTGACAAATGGACAAAACCGTTAAAAGCTCCTCTATAGCGAGAGTTGAGAAACTTCGGACCATCAAAGTTGCCCGGTGTACAGTTTTTATTATTCTTCTATGTCCAATTTTACGAGTATATGCTTCCTAGATTATTTCGATGCCAAAACAACAACTTTCTATGACAAATGGACAAAACCGTTAAAAGCACCTCCATATAGAGAGTTGAGCAACTTCGGACCATCAAAGTTGCTCGGTGTACACTTTTTATTGTTCTTCTATGTCCAATGTTACGAGTATAAGCTTCGTAGATTATTTCGATGCCAAAACAACAACTTTTTATTACAAATGGACAAAACCGTTAAAAGCTCCTCCATAGAGAGAGTTTAGCAACTTCGGACTATCAAAGTTGCTCGGTGTACACTTTTTATTGTTCTTTTATGTCAAATTTTATGAGTATAAGATTCCGATATTTTTTCGATTCCAAAACAACAACTTTCTATGACAAATGGACAAAACCATTAAATGCTTCTCCATATAGAGAGTTGAGCAACTTCGGACCATCAAAGTTGCTCAATGTACACTTTTTATTAATCTTCTATGTTCAATGTTACGAATAGAAACTTCGTAGATTATTTCGATGCCAAAACAACAACTTTCTGTTACAAATGTACAAAACCGTTAAAAGCTCCACCATAGAGAGAGTTGTGCAACTTCGGACCATCAAAGTTGCTCGGTGTACACTTTTTATTGTTCTTCTATGTCCAATTTTACGAGTACAAGCTTCCGAGATTATTTCGATGCCAAAACACCAACTTTCTGTGACAAATGGACAAGACCGTTAAAAGCTCCTCTATAACGAGAGTTGAGAAACTTCGGACCATCAAAGTTGCCCGGTGTACAGTTTTTATTATTCTTCTATGTCCAATGTTACGAGTATAAGCTTCGTAGATTATTTCGATGCCAAAACAATAACTTTCTATTACAAATGGACAAAACCATTAAAATCTCCTCCATAGAGAGAGTTGAGCAACTTCGGACTATCAAAGTTGCTCGGTGTACACTTTTTATTGTTCTTCTATGTCCAATGTTACGAGTATAAGCTTCGTAGATTATTTCGATGCCAAAACAACAACTTTTTATTACAAATGGACAAAACCGTTAAAAGCTCCTCCATAGAGAGAGTTTAGCAACTTCGGACTATCAAAGTTGCTCGGTGTACACTTTTTATTGTTCTTTTATGTCAAATTTTATGAGTATAAGATTCCGATATTTTTTCGATTCCAAAACAACAACTTTCTATGACAAATGGACAAAACCATTAAATGCTTCTCCATATAGAGAGTTGAGCAACTTCGGACCATCAAAGTTGCTCAATGTACACTTTTTATTAATCTTCTATGTTCAATGTTACGAATATAAACTTCGTAGATTATTTCGATGCCAAAATAACAACTTTCTGTTACAAATGTACAAAACCGTTAAAAGCTCCACCATAGAGAGAGTTGTGCAACTTCGGACCATCAAAGTTGCTCGGTGTACACTTTTTATTGTTCTACTATGTATAATGTTACGAGTATAAGCTTCGTAGATTATTTCGATGCCAAAACACCACTTTCTATGATAAATGGACAAAACCTTTAAATGATCCCAAATAGAGAGAGTTGAGAAACTTCGGACCATCAAAGTTGCCCGGTGTACAGTTTTTATTATTCTTCTATGTCCAATTTTACGAGTATAAGCTTCCTAGATTATTTCGATGCCAAAACAACAACTTTCTACGGCAAATGGACAAAACCGTTAAAAGCTCCTCCATATAAAGAGTTGAGCAACTTCGGACCATCAAAGTTGCTCGGTGTACACTTTTTATTGTTCTTCTATGTCCAATGTTACGAGTATAAGCTTCGTAGATTATTTCTATGCCAAAACACCAACTTTCTATGACAAATGGACAAAACCGTTAAAAGCTCCACTATAGAGAGAGTTGAGCAACTTTGGACCATCAAAGTTGCTCGGTGTACACTTTTTATTGTTCTTTTATGTCAAATTTTATGAGTATAAGATTTCGATATTTTTTCGATTCCAAAACACCAACTTTCTATGAAAAATGGACAAAACCATTAAAAGCTCCTCCATATAGAGAGTTGAGCAACTTCGGACCATCAAAGTTGCTCAATGTACACTTTTTATTAATCTTCTATGTTCAATGTTACGAATATAAACTTCGTAGATTATTTCGATGCCAAAACAACAACTTTCTGTTACAAATGGACAAAACCGTTAAAAGCTCCACCATAGAGAGAGTTGTGCAACTTCGGACCATCAAAGTTGCTCGGTGTACACTTTTTATTGTTCTTCTATGTCCAATTTTACGAGTACAAGCTTCCGAGATTATTTCGATGCCAAAACACCAACTTTCTTTGACAAATGGACAAAACCGTTAAAGGCTCCTCTATAGCGAGAGTTGAGAAACTTCGGACCATCAAAGTTGCCCGGTGTACAGTTTTTATTATTCTTCTATGTCCAATTTTACGAGTATAAGCTTCCTAGATTATTTCGATGCCAAAACAACAACTTTCTATGTCAAATGGACAAAAGCGTTATAAGCTTCTCCAAATAGAGAGTTGAGAAAGTTCGGACCATCAAAGTTGCCCGGTGTACAGTTTTTATTATTCTTCTATGTCCAATGTTACGAGTATAAGCTTCGTAGATTATTTCGATGCCAAAACAACAACTTTCTATTACAAATGGATAAAACCGTTAAAAGCTCCTCCATAGAGAGAGTTGAGCAACTTCGGACTATCAAAGTTTCTCGCTGTACACTTTTTATTGTTCTTTTATGTGCAATTTTACGAGTATAAGCTTCCTAGATTATTTCGATGCGAAAACAACAACTTTCTATGACAAATGGACAAAACCGTTAAAAGCTCCTCCATATAGAGAGTTGAGCAACTTCGAACCATCAAAGTTGCTCGGTGTACACTTTTCATTGTTCTTCTATGTCCAATTTTACGAGTATTAGGTTTCGTTATTATTTCGATGCCAAAACAACAACTTTCTATGACAAATGGACAAAACCGTTAAAAGCTCCCAAATAGAGAGAGTTGAGCAATTTCGGACCATCAAAGTTGCTCGGTGTACACTTTTTATTGTTTTTCTATGTCCAATTTTACGAGTATAAGCTTCGTAGATTATTTCGATGCCAAAAAACCAACTTTCTATGACAAATGGACAAAATCGTTAGAGGCTCCCAAATAGAGAGATGAGCAACTTCGGACCATCAAAGTTACTCGGTGTACACTTTTTATTGTTCTTCTATGTCCAATGTTACGAGTATAAGCTTCGTAGATTATTTCGATGCCAAAACAACAACTTTCTATTACAAATGGACAAAACCGTTAAAAGCTCCTCTATAGAGAGAGTTGAGCAACTTTGGACCATCAAAGTTGCTCGGTGTACACTTTTTATTGTTCTTTTATGTCAAATTTTATGAGTATAAGATTCCGATATTTTTTCGATTCCAAAACACCAACTTTCTATGACAAATGGACAAAAAGATTAAAAGCTCCTCCATATAGAGAGTTGAGACTCTTCGGACCATCAAAGTTGCTCAATGTACACTTTTTATTAATCTTCTATGTTCAATGTTACGAATATAAGCTTCGTAGATTATTTCGATGCCAAAATAACAACTTTCTGTTACAAATGTACAAAACCATTAAAAGCTCCACAATAGAGAGAGTTGTGCAACTTCGGACCATCAAAGTTGCTCGGTGTACACTTTTTATTGTTCTTCTATGTCCAATTTTACGAGTACAAGCTTCCGAGATTATTTCGATGCCAAAACACCAACTTTCTGTGACAAATGGACAAATCCGTTAAAAGCTCCTCTATAGCGAGAGTTGAGAAACTTCGGACCATCAAAGCTGCCCGGTGTACAGTTTTTATTATTCTTCTATGTCCAATGTTACGAGTATAAGCTTCGTAGATTATTTCGATGCCAAAACAACAACTTTCTATGACAAATTGACAAAACCGTTAAAGGCTCCTCCATATAGAGAGTTGAGCAACTTCGGACCATCAAAGTTGCTCGGTGTACACTTTTTATTGTTCTTCTATGTCCAATGTTACGAGTATAAGCTTCGTAGATTATTTCGATGCCAAAACACCAACTTTCTATGACAAATGGACAAAACCGTTAAAAGCTCCTCCATATAGAGAGTTGAGCAACTTCGGACCATCAAAGTTGCTCGGTGTACACTTTTTATTGTTCTTCTATGTCTAATTTAACGAGTATAAGCTTTCGTTATTATTTCGATGCCAAAACACCACTTTCTATGATAAATGGACAAAACCTTTAAATGATCCCAAATAGAGAGAGTTGAGAAATTTCGGACCATCAAAGTTGCCCGGTGTACAGTTTTTATTATTCTTCTATGTCCAATTTTACGAGTATAAGCTTCCTAGATTATTTCGATGCCAAAACAACAACTTTCTACGACAAATGGACAAAACCGTTAAAAGCTCCTCCATATAAAGAGTTGAGCAACTTCGGACCATCAAAGTTGCTCGGTGTACACTTTTTATTGTTCTTCTATGTCCAATGTTACGAGTATAAGCTTCGTAGATTATTTCGATGCTAAAACAACAACTTTCTATTACAAATGGACAAAAATGTTAAAAGCTCCTCCATAGAGAGAGTTGAGCAACTTTGGACCATCAAAGTTGCTCGGTGTACACTTTTTATTGTTCTTTTATGTCAAATTTTATGAGTATAAGATTCCGATATTTTTTCGATTACAAATCACCAACTTTCTATGACAAATGGACAAAACCATTAAAAGCTCCTCCATATAGAGAGTTGAGCAAATTCGGACCATCAAAGTTACTCGGTGTACACTTTTTATTGTTCTTCTATGTCCAATGTTACGAGTATAAGCTTCGTAGATTATTTCGATGCCAAAACAACAACTTTCTATTACAAATGGACAAAACCGTTAAAAGCTCCTCTATAGAGAGAGTTGAGCAACTTTGGACCATCAAAGTTGCTCGGTGTACACTTTTTATTGTTCTTCTATGTCCAATTTTACGAGTACAAGCTTCCGAGATTATTTCGATGCCAAAACACCAACTTTCTGTGACAAATGGACAAAACCGTTAAAAGCTCCTCTATAGCGAGAGTTGAGAAACTTCGGACCATCAAAGCTGCCCGGTGTACAGTTTTTATTATTCTTCTATGTCCAATGTTACGAGTATAAGCTTCGTAGATTATTTCGATGCCAAAACAACAACTTTCTATGACAAATTGACAAAACCGTTAAAGGCTCCTCCATATAGAGAGTTGAGCAACTTCGGACCATCAAAGTTGCTCGGTGTACACTTTTTATTGTTCTTCTATGTCCAATGTTACGAGTATAAGCTTCGTAGATTATTTCGATGCCAAAACACCAACTTTCTATGACAAATGGACAACAAAACCGTTAGAGGCTCCCAAATAGAGAGTTGAGCAACTTCGGACCATCAAAGTTGATCGGTGTACACTTTTTATTGTTCTTCTATGTCCAATTTTACGAGTATAAGCTTCGTAGATTATTTAAGATGCCAAAACAACAACTTTCTATTACAAATGGACAAAACCGTTAAAAGCTCCTCCATATAGAGAGTTGAGCAACTTCGGACCATCAAAGTTACTCGGTGTACACTTTTTATTGCTCTTCTATGTCCAATGTTACGAGTATAAGCTTCGTAGATTATTTCGATGCCAAAACAACAACTTTCTATTACAAATGGACAAAACCGTTAAAAGCTCCTCTATAGAGAGAGTTGAGCAACTTTGGACCATCAAAGTTGCTCGGTGTACACTTTTTATTGTTCTTTATGTCAAATTTTATGAGTATAAGATTCCGATATTTTTTCGATTCCAAAACACCAACTTTCTATGACAAATGGACAAAACCATTAAAAGCTCCTCCATATAGATAGTTGAGCAACTTCGGACCATCAAAGTTTCTCCGTGTACACTTTTTATTGTTCCTCTATGTCCAATTTTACGAGTACAAGCTTCCGAGATTATTTCGATGCCAAAACACCAACTTTCTGTGACAAATGGACAAAACCGTTAAAAGCTCCTCTATAGCGAGAGTTGAGAAACTTCAGACCATCAAAGTTGCCCGGTGTACAGTTTTTATTATTCTTCTACGCCCAATTTTACGAGTATAAGCTTCCTAGATTATTTCGATGCCAAAACAACAACTTTCTATGACAAATGGACAAAACCGTTAAAAGCACCTCCATATAGAGAGTTGAGCAACTTCGGACCATCAAAGTTGCTCGGTGTACATTTTTTATTGTTCTTCTATGTCCAATGTTACGAGTATAAGCTTCGTAGATTATTTCGATGCCAAAACAACAACTTTTTATTACAAATGGACAAAACCGTTAAAAGCTCCTCCATAGAGAGAGTTTAGCAACTTCGGACTATCAAAGTTGCTCGGTGTACACTTTTTATTGTTTTTCTATGTCCAATTTTACGAGTATAAGCTTCGTAGATTACTTCGATGCCAAAACACCAACTTTCTATGACAAATGGACAAAAAAACCGTTAGAGGCTCCCAAATAGAGAGTTGAGCAACTTCGGACCATCAAAGTTGATCGGTGTACACTTTTTATTGTTCTTCTATGTCCAATTTTACGAGTATAAGCTTCGTAGATTATTTAAGATGCCAAAACAACAACTTTCTATTACAAATGGACAAAACCGTTAAAAGCTCCTCCATATAGAGAGTTGAGCAACTTCGGACCATCAAAGTTAATCGGTGTACACTTTTTATTGTTCTTCTATGTCCAATGTTACGAGTATAAGCTTCGTAGATTATTTCGATGCCAAAAGAACAACTTTCTATTACAAATGGACAAAACCGTTAAAAGCTCCTCTATAGAGAGAGTTGAGCAACTTTGGACCATCAAAGTTGCTCGGTGTACACTTTTTATTGTTCTTTATGTCAAATTTTATGAGTATAAGATTCCGATATTTTTTCGATTCCAAAACACCAACTTTCTATGACAAATGGACAAAACCATTAAAAGCTCCTCCATATAGATAGTTGAGCAACTTCGGACGATCAAAGTTGCTCAATTTACACTTTTTATTAATCTTCTATGTTCAATGTTACGAATATAAACTTCGTAGATTATTTCGATGCCAAAACAACAACTTTCAGTTAGAAATGGACAAAACCGTTAAAAGTTCCACCATAGAGAGAGTTGTGCAACTTCGGACCATCAAAGTTTCTCCGTGTACACTTTTTATTGTTCTTCCATGTCCAATTTTACGAGTACAAGCTTCCGAGATTATTTCGATGCCAAAACACCAACTTTCTGTGACAAATGGACAAAACCGTTAAAAGCTCTTCTATAGCGAGAGTTGAGAAACTTCGGACCATCAAAGTTGCCCGGTGTACAGTTTTTATTATTCTTCTATGTCCAATTTTACGAGTATAAGCTTCCTAGATTATTTCGATGCCAAAACAACAACTTTCTATGACAAATGGATAAAACCGTTAAAAGCTCCTCCATATAGAGAGTTGAGCAACTTCGGACCATCAAAGTTGCTCGGTGTACACTTTTTATTGTTCTTCTATGTCCAATGTTAGGAGTATAAGCTTCGTAGATTATTTCGATGCCAAAACAACAACTTTTTATTACTAATGGACAAAACCATTAAAAGCTCCTCCATAGAGAGAGTTTAGCAACTTCGGACTATCAAAGTTGCTCGGTGTACACTTTTTATTGTTCTTTTATGTCCAATTTTACGAGTATAAGCTTCCTAGATTATTTCGATGCAAAAACAACAACTTTCTATGACAAATGGACAAAACCGTTAAAAGCTCCTCCATATAGAGAGTTGAGCAACTTCGGACCATCAAAGTTGCTCGGTGTACACTTTTTATTGTTCTTTTATGTCAAATTTTATGAGTATAAGTTTCCGATATTTTTTCGATTCCAAAACACCAACTTTCTATGACAAATTGACAAAATCATTAAAAGCTCCTCCATTTAGAGAGTTGAGCAACTTCGGACCATCAAAGTTGCTCAATGTACACTTTTTATTAATCTTCTATGTTCAATGTTACGAATATAAACTTCGTAGATTATTTCGATGCCAAAACAACAACTTTCTGTTACAAATGGACAAAACCGTTAAAAGCTCCACCATAGAGAGAGTTGTGCAACTTCGGACCATCAAAGTTTCTCGGTGTACACTTTTTATTGTTCTTCTATGTCCAATTTTAAGAGTACAAGCTTCCGAAATTATTTCGATGCCAAAACACCAACTTTCTGGGACAAATGGACAAAACCGTTAAAAGCTCCTCTATAGCGAGAGTTGAGAAACTTCGGACCATCAAAGTTGCCCGGTATACAGTTTTTATTATTCTTCTATGTCCAATGTTACGAGTATAAGCTTCGTAGATTATTTCGATGCCAAAACAACAACTTTCAATGACAAATGGACAAAACCGTTAAAAGCTCCTCCATAGAGAGAGTTGAGCAACTTCGGACTATCAAAGTTTCTCGGTGTACACTTTTTATTGTTCTTTTATGTCCAATTTTACGAGTATAAGCTTCCTAGATTATTTCGATGTGAAAACAACAACTTTCTATGACAAATAGACAAAACCGTTAAATGCTCCTCCATATGGAGAGTTGAGCAACTTCGGACCATCAAAGTTGCTCGGTGTACACTTTTTATTGTTCTTCTATGTCCAATTTTACGAGTATAAGGTTTCGTTATTATTACGATGCCAAAACAACAACTTTCTATGACAAATGGACAAAACCGTTAAAAGCTCCCAAATAGAGAGAGTTGAGCAATTTCGGACCATCAAAGTTTCTCGGTGTACACTTTTTATTGTTTTTCTATGTCCAATTTTACGAGTATAAGGTTTCGTTATTATTACGATGCCAAAATAACAACTTTCTATGATAAATGGACAAAACCGTTAAAAGCTCCCAAATAGAGAGAGTTGAGCAATTTCGGACCATCAAAGTTGCTCAGTGTACACTTTTTATTGTTCTTCTATGTCCAATTTTACGAGTATAAGCTTCGTAGATTATTGCGATGCCAAAACAACAACTTTCTATTACAAATGGACAAAACCGTTAAAAGCTCCTCCATATAGAGAGTTGAGCAACTTCGGACCATCAAAGTTACTCGGTGTACACTTTTTATTGTTCTTCTATGTCCAATGTTACGAGTATAAGCTTCGTAGATTATTTCGATGCCAAAACAACAACTTTCTATTACAAATGGACAAAACCGTTAAAAGCTCCTCTATAGAGAGAGTTGAGCAACTTTGGACCATCAAAGTTGCTCGGTGTACACTTTTTATTGTTCTTTATGTCAAATTTTATGAGTATAAGATTCCGATATTTTTTCGATTCCAAAACACCAACTTTCTATGACAAATGGACAAAACCATTAAAAGCTCCTCCATATAGAGAGTTGAGCAACTTCGGACCATCAAAGTTGCTCAATGTACACTTTTTATTAATCTTCTATGTTCAATGTTACGAATAGAAACTTCGTAGATTATTTCGATGCCAAAACAACAACTTTCTGTTAGAAATGGACAAAACCGTTAAAAGTTCCACCATAGAGAGAGTTGTGCAACTTCGGACCATCAAAGTTTCTCCGTGTACACTTTTTATTGTTCTTCTATGTCCAATTTTACGAGTACAAGCTTCCGAGATTATTTCGATGCCAAAACACCAACTTTCTGTGACAAATGGACAAAACCGTTAAAAGCTCCTCTATAGCGAGAGTTGAGAAACTTCGGACCATCAAAGTTGCCCGGTGTACAGTTTTTATTATTCTTCTATGTCCAATTTTACGAGTATATGCTTCCTAGATTATTTCGATGCCAAAACAACAACTTTCTATGACAAATGGACAAAACCGTTAAAAGCACCTCCATATAGATAGTTGAGCAACTTCGGACGATCAAAGTTGCTCAATTTACACTTTTTATTAATCTTCTATGTTCAATGTTACGAATATAAACTTCGTAGATTATTTCGATGCCAAAACAACAACTTTCAGTTAGAAATGGACAAAACCGTTAAAAGTTCCACCATAGAGAGAGTTGTGCAACTTCGGACCATCAAAGTTTCTCCGTGTACACTTTTTATTGTTCTTCCATGTCCAATTTTACGAGTACAAGCTTCCGAGATTATTTCGATGCCAAAACACCAACTTTCTGTGACAAATGGACAAAACCGTTAAAAGCTCTTCTATAGCGAGAGTTGAGAAACTTCGGACCATCAAAGTTGCCCGGTGTACAGTTTTTATTATTCTTCTATGTCCAATTTTACGAGTATAAGCTTCCTAGATTATTTCGATGCCAAAACAACAACTTTCTATGACAAATGGATAAAACCGTTAAAAGCTCCTCCATATAGAGAGTTGAGCAACTTCGGACCATCAAAGTTGCTCGGTGTACACTTTTTATTGTTCTTCTATGTCCAATGTTAGGAGTATAAGCTTCGTAGATTATTTCGATGCCAAAACAACAACTTTTTATTACTAATGGACAAAACCATTAAAAGCTCCTCCATAGAGAGAGTTTAGCAACTTCGGACTATCAAAGTTGCTCGGTGTACACTTTTTATTGTTCTTTTATGTCCAATTTTACGAGTATAAGCTTCCTAGATTATTTCGATGCAAAAACAACAACTTTCTATGACAAATGGACAAAACCGTTAAAAGCTCCTCCATATAGAGAGTTGAGCAACTTCGGACCATCAAAGTTGCTCGGTGTACACTTTTTATTGTTCTTTTATGTCAAATTTTATGAGTATAAGTTTCCGATATTTTTTCGATTCCAAAACACCAACTTTCTATGACAAATTGACAAAATCATTAAAAGCTCCTCCATTTAGAGAGTTGAGCAACTTCGGACCATCAAAGTTGCTCAATGTACACTTTTTATTAATCTTCTATGTTCAATGTTACGAATATAAACTTCGTAGATTATTTCGATGCCAAAACAACAACTTTCTGTTACAAATGGACAAAACCGTTAAAAGCTCCACCATAGAGAGAGTTGTGCAACTTCGGACCATCAAAGTTTCTCGGTGTACACTTTTTATTGTTCTTCTATGTCCAATTTTAAGAGTACAAGCTTCCGAAATTATTTCGATGCCAAAACACCAACTTTCTGGGACAAATGGACAAAACCGTTAAAAGCTCCTCTATAGCGAGAGTTGAGAAACTTCGGACCATCAAAGTTGCCCGGTATACAGTTTTTATTATTCTTCTATGTCCAATGTTACGAGTATAAGCTTCGTAGATTATTTCGATGCCAAAACAACAACTTTCAATGACAAATGGACAAAACCGTTAAAAGCTCCTCCATAGAGAGAGTTGAGCAACTTCGGACTATCAAAGTTTCTCGGTGTACACTTTTTATTGTTCTTTTATGTCCAATTTTACGAGTATAAGCTTCCTAGATTATTTCGATGTGAAAACAACAACTTTCTATGACAAATAGACAAAACCGTTAAATGCTCCTCCATATGGAGAGTTGAGCAACTTCGGACCATCAAAGTTGCTCGGTGTACACTTTTTATTGTTCTTCTATGTCCAATTTTACGAGTATAAGGTTTCGTTATTATTACGATGCCAAAACAACAACTTTCTATGACAAATGGACAAAACCGTTAAAAGCTCCCAAATAGAGAGAGTTGAGCAATTTCGGACCATCAAAGTTTCTCGGTGTACACTTTTTATTGTTTTTCTATGTCCAATTTTACGAGTATAAGGTTTCGTTATTATTACGATGCCAAAATAACAACTTTCTATGATAAATGGACAAAACCGTTAAAAGCTCCCAAATAGAGAGAGTTGAGCAATTTCGGACCATCAAAGTTGCTCAGTGTACACTTTTTATTGTTCTTCTATGTCCAATTTTACGAGTATAAGCTTCGTAGATTATTGCGATGCCAAAACAACAACTTTCTATTACAAATGGACAAAACCGTTAAAAGCTCCTCCATATAGAGAGTTGAGCAACTTCGGACCATCAAAGTTACTCGGTGTACACTTTTTATTGTTCTTCTATGTCCAATGTTACGAGTATAAGCTTCGTAGATTATTTCGATGCCAAAACAACAACTTTCTATTACAAATGGACAAAACCGTTAAAAGCTCCTCTATAGAGAGAGTTGAGCAACTTTGGACCATCAAAGTTGCTCGGTGTACACTTTTTATTGTTCTTTATGTCAAATTTTATGAGTATAAGATTCCGATATTTTTTCGATTCCAAAACACCAACTTTCTATGACAAATGGACAAAACCATTAAAAGCTCCTCCATATAGAGAGTTGAGCAACTTCGGACCATCAAAGTTGCTCAATGTACACTTTTTATTAATCTTCTATGTTCAATGTTACGAATAGAAACTTCGTAGATTATTTCGATGCCAAAACAACAACTTTCTGTTAGAAATGGACAAAACCGTTAAAAGTTCCACCATAGAGAGAGTTGTGCAACTTCGGACCATCAAAGTTTCTCCGTGTACACTTTTTATTGTTCTTCTATGTCCAATTTTACGAGTACAAGCTTCCGAGATTATTTCGATGCCAAAACACCAACTTTCTGTGACAAATGGACAAAACCGTTAAAAGCTCCTCTATAGCGAGAGTTGAGAAACTTCGGACCATCAAAGTTGCCCGGTGTACAGTTTTTATTATTCTTCTATGTCCAATTTTACGAGTATATGCTTCCTAGATTATTTCGATGCCAAAACAACAACTTTCTATGACAAATGGACAAAACCGTTAAAAGCACCTCCATATAGAGAGTTGAGCAACTTCGGACCATCAAAGTTGCTCGGTGTACACTTTTTATTGTTCTTCTATGTCCAATGTTACGAGTATAAGCTTCGTAGATTATTTCGATGCCAAAACAACAACTTTTTATTACAAATGGACAAAACCGTTAAAAGCTCCTCCATAGAGAGAGTTTAGCAACTTCGGACTATCAAAGTTGCTCGGTGTACACTTTTTATTGTTCTTTTATGTCAAATTTTATGAGTATAAGATTCCGATATTTTTTCGATTCCAAAACAACAACTTTCTATGACAAATGGACAAAACCATTAAATGCTTCTCCATATAGAGAGTTGAGCAACTTCGGACCATCAAAGTTGCTCAATGTACACTTTTTATTAATCTTCTATGTTCAATGTTACGAATAGAAACTTCGTAGATTATTTCGATGCCAAAACAACAACTTTCTGTTACAAATGTACAAAACCGTTAAAAGCTCCACCATAGAGAGAGTTGTGCAACTTCGGACCATCAAAGTTGCTCGGTGTACACTTTTTATTGTTCTTCTATGTCCAATTTTACGAGTACAAGCTTCCGAGATTATTTCGATGCCAAAACACCAACTTTCTGTGACAAATGGACAAGACCGTTAAAAGCTCCTCTATAACGAGAGTTGAGAAACTTCGGACCATCAAAGTTGCCCGGTGTACAGTTTTTATTATTCTTCTATGTCCAATGTTACGAGTATAAGCTTCGTAGATTATTTCGATGCCAAAACAATAACTTTCTATTACAAATGGACAAAACCATTAAAATCTCCTCCATAGAGAGAGTTGAGCAACTTCGGACTATCAAAGTTGCTCGGTGTACACTTTTTATTGTTCTTCTATGTCCAATGTTACGAGTATAAGCTTCGTAGATTATTTCGATGCCAAAACAACAACTTTTTATTACAAATGGACAAAACCGTTAAAAGCTCCTCCATAGAGAGAGTTTAGCAACTTCGGACTATCAAAGTTGCTCGGTGTACACTTTTTATTGTTCTTTTATGTCAAATTTTATGAGTATAAGATTCCGATATTTTTTCGATTCCAAAACAACAACTTTCTATGACAAATGGACAAAACCATTAAATGCTTCTCCATATAGAGAGTTGAGCAACTTCGGACCATCAAAGTTGCTCAATGTACACTTTTTATTAATCTTCTATGTTCAATGTTACGAATATAAACTTCGTAGATTATTTCGATGCCAAAATAACAACTTTCTGTTACAAATGTACAAAACCGTTAAAAGCTCCACCATAGAGAGAGTTGTGCAACTTCGGACCATCAAAGTTGCTCGGTGTACACTTTTTATTGTTCTTCTATGTCCAATTTTACGAGTACAAGCTTCCGAGATTATTTCGATGCCAAAACACCAACTTTCTGTGACAAATGGACAAGACCATTAAAAGCTCCTCTATAGCGAGAGTTGAGAAACTTCGGACCATCAAAGTTGCCCGGTGTACAGTTTATATTATTCTTCTATGTCCAATGTTACGAGTATAAGCTTCGTAGATTATTTCGATGCCAAAACAATAACTTTCTATTACAAATGGACAAAACCATTAAAATCTCCTCCATAGAGAGAGTTGAGCAACTTCGGACTATCAAAGTTTCTCGCTGTACACTTTTTATTGTTCTTTTATGTCCAATTTTACGAGTATAAGCTTCCTAGATTATTTCGATGCGAAAACAACAACTTTGTATGACAAATGGACAAAACCGTTAAAAGCTCCTCCATATAGAGAGTTGAGCAACTTCGGACCATCAAAGTTGCTCGGTGTACACTTTTTATTGTTCTTCTATGTCCAATTTTACGAGTATAAGGTTTCGTTATTATTTCGATGCCAAAACAACAACTTTCTTTGACAAATGGACAAAACCGTTAAAAGCTCCTCTATAGAGAGAGTTGAGCAACTTTGGACCATCAAAGTTGCTCGGTGTACACTTTTTATTGTTCTTCTATGTCCAATGTTACGAGTATAAGCTTCGTAGATTATTTCGATGCCAAAACAACAACTTTCTATTACAAATGGACAAAACCGTTAAAAGCTCCTCTATAGAGAGAGTTGAGCAACTTTGGACCATCAAAGTTGCTCGGTGTACACTTTTTATTGTTCTTTTATGTCAAATTTTATGAGTATAAGATTCCGATATTTTTTCGATTCCAAAACACCAACTTTCTATGACAAATGGACAAAACCATTAAAAGCTCCTCCATATAGAGAGTTGAGCAACTTCGGACCATCAAAGTTGCTCAATATACACTTTTTATTAATCTTCTATGTTCAATGTTACGAATATAAACTTCGTAGATTATTTTGATGCCAAAACAACAATTTTCTGTTAGAAATGGACAAAACCGTTAAAAGTTCCACCATAGAGAGAGTTGTGCAACTTCGGACTATCAAAGTTTCTCCGTGTACACTTTTTATTGTTCTTCTATGTCCAATTTTACGAGTACAAGCTTCCGAGATTATTTCGATGCCAAAACACCAACTTTCTGTGACAAATGGACAAAACCGTTAAAAGCTCCTCTATAGCGAGAGTTGAGAAACATCGGACCATCAAAGTTGCCCGGTGTACAGTTTTTATTATTCTTCTATGTCCAATTTTACGAGTATAAGCTTCCTAGATTATTTCGATGCGAAAACAACAACTTTCTATGACAAATGGACAAAACCGTTAAAAGCTCCTCCATATAGAGAGTTGAGCAACTTCGGACCATCAAAGTTGCTCGGTGTACACTTTTTATTGTTCTTCTATGTCCAATGTTACGAGTATAAGCTTCGTAGATTATTTCGAAGCCAAAACACCAACTTTCTATGACAAATGGACAAAACCGTTAAAAGCTCCTCCATATAGAGACTTGAACAACTTCGGACCATCAAAGTTGCTCGGTGTACACTTTTTATTGTTCTTCTATGTCCAATTTTACGAGTATAAGGTTTCGTTATTATTTCGATGCCAAAACAACAACTTTCTATGACAAATGGACTAAACCGTTAAAAGCTCCCAAATAGAGAGAGTTGAGCAATTTCGGACCATCAAAGTTGCTCGGTGTACACTTTTTATTGTTCTTCTATGTCCAATTTTACGAGTATAAGCTTCGTAGATTATTTCGATGCCAAAACAACAACTTTCTATGACAAATGGACAAAACCGTTAGAGGCTCCCAAATAGCGAGTTGAGCAACTTCAGACCATCAAAGTTGCTCGGTGTACACTTTTTATTGTTCTCCTATGTCCAATTTTACGAGTATGACCTTTGTAGATTATTTCGATGCCAAAACAACAACTTTCTATTACAAATGGACAAAACCGTTAAAAGCTCCTCCATATAGAGAGTTGAGCAACTTCGGACCATCAAAGTTACTCGGTGTACACTTTTTATTGTTCTTCTATGTCCAATGTTACGAGTATAAGCTTCGAAGATTATTTCGATGCCAAAACAACAACTTTCTATTACAAATGGACAAAACCGTTAAAAGCTCCTCTATAGAGAGAGTTGAGCAACTTTGGACCATCAAAGTTGCTCGGTGTACACTTTTTATTGTTCTTTTATGTCAAATTTTATGATTACAAGATTCCGATATTTTTTTGATTCCAAAACACCAACTTTCTATGACAAATGGACAAAACCATTAAAAGCTCCTCCATATAGAGAGTTGAGCAACTTCGGACCATCAAAGTTGCCCAATGTACACTTTTTATTAATCTTCTATGTTCAATGTTACGAATATAAAATTCGTAGATTATTTCGATGCCAAAACAACAACTTTCTGTTACAAATGGACAAAACCGTTAAAAGCTCCACCATAGAGAGAGTTGTGCAACTTCGGACCATCAAAGTTTCTCAGTTTACACTTTTTATTGTTCTTCTATGTCTAATTTTACGAGTACAAGCTTCCGAGATTATTTCGATGCCAAAACACCAACTTTCTGTGACAAATTGACAAAACCATTAAAAGCTCCTCTATAGCGAGAGTTGAGAAACTTCGGACCATCAAAGTTGCCCGGTGTACAGTTTTTATTAATCTTCTATGTTCAATGTTACGAATATAAACTTCGTAGATTATTTCGATGTCAAAACAACAACTTTCTGTTACAAATGGACAAAACCGTTAAAAGCTCCACCATAGAGAGAGTTGTGCAACTTCGGACCATCAAAGTTTCTCGGTGTACACTTTTTATTGTTCTTCTATGTCCAATTTTACGAGTACAAGCTTCCGAGATTATTTCGATGCCAAAACAACAACTTTCTATGACAAATGGACAAAACCATTAAAAGCTCCTCCATATAGAGAGTTGAGCAACTTCTGACCATCAAAGTTGCTCGGTGTACACTTTTTATTGTTCTTCTATGTCCAATGTTACGAGTATAAGCTTCGTAGATTATTTCGATGCCAAAACAACAACTTTCTATTACAAATGGACAAAACCGTTAAAAGCTCCTCCATAGAGAGAGTTGAGCAACTTTGGATCATCAAAGTTGCTCGGTGTACACTTTTTATTGTTCTTCTATGTCCAATTTTATGAGTATAAGCTTCGTAGATTATTTCGATGCCAAAACACCAACTTTCTATGACAAATGTACAAAACCGTTAAAGGCTCCCAAATAGAGAGTTGAGCAAATTCAGACCATCAAAGTTTCACGGTGTACACTTTTTATTGTTCTTCTATGTCCAATTTTACGAGTATAAGCTTCGTAGATTATTTCGATGCCAAAACAACAACTTTCTGTTACAAATGGACAAAACCGTCAAAAGCTCCTCCATATAGAGAGTTGAGCAACTTCGGACTATCAAAGTTGCACGGTGTACACTTTTTATTGTTCTTCTATGTATAATGGTACGAGTATAAGCTTCGTAGATTATTTCGATGCCAAAACAACAACTTTCTATGACAAATGGACAAAACCGTTAAAAGATCCTCCATATGGAGAGTTGAGCAACTTCGGACCATCAAAGTTGCTCGGTGTACACTTTTTATTGTTTTTCTATGTCCAATTTTACGAGTATAAGGTTTCGTTATTATTTTGATGCCAAAACACCAACTTTCTATGACAAATGTACAAAACCGTTAAAGGCTCCCAAATAGAGAGTTGAGCAAATTCAGACCATCAAAGTTTCACGGTGTACACTTTTTATTGTTCTTCTATGTCCAATTTTACGAGTATAAGCTTCGTAGATTATTTCGATGCCAAAACAACAACTTTCTATTACAAATGGACAAAACCGACAAAAGCTCCTCCATATAGAGAGTTGAGCAACTTCGGACTATCAAAGTTGCTCGGTGTACACTTTTTATTGTTCTTTTATGTCCAATTTTACGGGTATAAGCTTCGTAGATTATTTCGATGCCAAAACATCAACTTTCTATAACAAATGGACAAAACCGTTAAAAGCTCCTCCATATAGAGAGTTGAGCAACTTCGGACCATCAAAGTTGCTCAATGTACACTTTTTATTGTTCTTCTATGTATAATGTTACGAGTATAAGCTTCGTAGATTATTTCGATGCCAAAACAACAACTTTCTATTACAAATGGACAAAACCGTTAAAAGCTCCTCCATAGAGAGAGTTGAGCAACTTTGGACCATCAAAGTTGCTCGGTGTACACTTTTTATTGTTCTTCTATGTCCAATTTTATAAGTATAAGCTTCGTAGATTATTTCGATGCCAAAACAACAACTTTCTATGACAAATGTACAAAACCGTTAAAGGCTCCCAAATAGAGAGTTGAGCAACTTCAGACCATCAAAGTTTCACGGTGTACACTTTTTATTGTTCTTCTATGTATAATGTTACGAGTATAAGCTTCGTAGATTATTTCGATGCCAAAACAACATTTTTCTATTACAAATGGACAAAACCGTTAAAAGCTCCTCCATAGAGAGAGTTGAGCAACTTTGGACCGTCAAAGTTGCTCGGTGTACACTTTTTATTGTTCTTCTATGTCCAATTTTATGAGTATAAGCTTCGTAGATTATTTCGATACCAAAACACCAACTTTCTATGACAAATGTACAAAACCGTTAAAGGCTCCCAAATAGAGAGTTGAGCAACTTCAGACCATCAAAGTTTCACGGTGTACACTTTTTATTGTTCTTCTATGTATAATGTTACGAGTATTAGCTTCGTAGATTATTTCGATGCCAAAACAACAACTTTCTATTACAAATGGACAAAACCTTTAAAAGCTCCTCCATAGAGAGAGTTGAGCAACTTTGGACCATCAAAGTTGCTCGGTGTACATTGTTATTGTTCTTCTATGTCCAATTTTATGAGTAAAAGCTTCGTAGATTATTTCGATGCCAAAACACCAACTTTCTATGACAAATGGACAAAACCGATAAAGGCTCCCAAATAGAGAGTTGAGCAACTTTGGACCATCAAAGTTTCACGGTGTACACTTTTTATTGTTCTTCTATGTCCAATTTTACGAGTATAAGCTTCGAAGATTATTTCGATGCCAAAACAACAACTTTCTATTACAAATGGACAAAACCGTTAAAAGCTCCTCCATAGAGAGAGTTGAGCAACTTCAGACTATGAAAGTTGCTCGGTGTACACTTTTTATTGTTCTTTTATGTCAAATTTTACGAGTATAAGATTTCGATATTTTTTCGATGCCAAAACAACAACTTTCTATGACAAATGGACAAAACCGTTAAAAGCTCCTCCATATAGAGAGTTGAGCAACTTCGGACAATCAAAGTTCCCCAGTGTACACTTTTTATTGTTCTTCTATGTCCAATGTTACGAGTATAAGCTTCGTAGATTATTTCGATACCAAAACAATAACTTTCTATTACAAATGGACAAAACCGTTAAAAGCTCCTCCATAGAGAGAGTTGAGCAACTTCGGACTATCAAAGTTGCTCGGTGTACACTTTTTATTGTTTTTTTATGTTCAATTTTACGAGTATAAGCTTCCTAGATTATTTCGATGCGAAAACAACAACTTTCTATGACAAACGGACAAAACCGTTAAAAGCTCCTCCATATAGAGAGTTGAGCAACTTCGGACCATCAAAGTTGCTCGGTGTACACTTTTTATTGTTCTTCTATGTCCAATTTTATGAGTATAAGCTTCGTAGATTATTTCGATGCCAAAACAACAACTTTCTATTACAAATAGACAAAACCGTTAAAAGCTCCTCCATATAGAGAGTTGAGCAACTTCGGACCATCAAAGTTACTCGGTGTACACTTTTTATTGTTCTTCTATGTCCAATGTTACGAGTATAAGCTTCGTAGATAATTTCGATGCCAAAACAACAACTTTCTATTACAAATGGACAAAACCGTTAAAAGCTCCTCTACAGAGAGAGTTGAGCAACTTTGGACCATCAAAGTTGCTCGGTGTACACTTTTTATTGTTCTTTTATGTCAAATTTTATGAGTATAAGAATCCGATATTTTTTCGATTCCAAAACACCAACTTTCTATGAGAAATGGACAAAACCATTAAAAGCTCCTCCATATAGAGATTTGAGCAACTTCAGACCATCAAAGTTGCTCAATGTACACTTTTTATTAATCTTCTATGTTCAATGTTACGAATATAAACTTCGTAGATTATTTCGATGCCAAAACAACAACTTTCCGTTACAAATGGACAAAACCGTTAAAAGCTCCACCATAGAGAGAGTTGTGCAACTTCGGACCATCAAAGTTTCTCGGTGTACACTTTTTATTGTTCTTCTATGTCAAATTTTACGAGTACAAGCTTCCGAGATTATTTCGATGCCAAAACACCAACTTTCTATGGCAAATGGACAAAACCATTAAAAGCTCCTACATATAGAGAGTTGAGCAACTTCCGACCATCAAAGTTGCTCGGAGTACACTTTTTATTGTTCTTCTATGTCCAATGTTACGAGTATAAGCTTCGTAGATTATTTCGATGCCAAAACAACAACTTTCTATTACAAATGGACAAAACCGTTAAAAGCTCCTCCATAGAGAGAGTTGAGCAACTTTGGATCATCAAAGTTGCTCGGTGTACACTTTTTATTGTTCTTCTATGTCCAATGTTACAAGTATAAGCTTCGTAGATAATTTCGATGCCAAAACAACAACTTTCTATTACAAATGGACAAAACCGTTAAAAGCTCCTCTACAGAGAGAGTTGAGCAACTTTGGACCATCAAAGTTGCTCGGTGTACACTTTTTATTGTTCTTTTATGTCAAATTTTATGAGTATAAGAATCCGATATTTTTTCGATTCCAAAACACCAACTTTCTATGAGAAATGGACAAAACCATTAAAAGCTCCTCTATAGCGAGAGTTGAGAAACTTCGGACCATCAAAGTTGCTCGGTGTACAGTTTTTATTAATTTCTATGTTCAATGTTACGAATATAAACTTCGTAGATTATTTCGATGCTAAAACAACAACTTTCTGTTACAAATGGACAAAACCGTTAAAAGCTCCACCATAGAGAGAGTTGTGCAACTTCGGACCATCAAAGTTTCTCGGTGTACACTTTTTATTGTTCTTCTATGTCCAATTTTACGAGTACAAGCTTCCGAGATTATTTCGATGCCAAAACAACAACTTTCTATGACAAATGGACAAAACCATTAAAAGCTCCTCCATATAGAGAGTTGAGCAACTTCCGACCATCAAAGTTGCTCGGTGTACACTTTTTATTGTTCTTCTATGTCCAATGTTACGAGTATAAGCTTCGTAGATTATTTCGATGCCAAAACAACAACTTTCTATTACAAATGGACAAAACCGTTAAAAGCTCCTCCATAGAGAGAGTTGAGCAACTTCGGATCATCAAAGTTGCTCGGTGTACACTTTTTATTGTTCTTCTATGTCCAATTTTATGAGTATAAGCTTCGTAGATTATTTCGATGCCAAAACACCAACTTTCTATGACAAATGTACAAAACCGTTAAAGGCTCCCAAATAGAGAGTTGAGCAAATTCAGACCATCAAAGTTTCACGGTGTACACTTTTTATTGTTCTTCTATGTCCAATTTTACGAGTATAAGCTTCGTAGATTATTTCGATGCCAAAACAACAACTTTCTATTACAAATGGACAAAACCGTCAAAAGCTCCTCCATATAGAGAGTTGAGCAACTTCGGACTATCAAAGTTGCACGGTGTACACTTTTTATTGTTCTTCTATGTATAATGGTACGAGTATAAGCTTCGTAGATTATTTCGATGCCAAAACAACAACTTTCTATGACAAATGGACAAAACCGTTAAAATATCCTCCATATGGAGAGTTGAGCAACTTCGGACCATCAAAGTTGCTCGGTGTACACTTTTTATTGTTTTTCTATGTCCAATTTTACGAGTATAAGGTTTCGTTATTATTTTGATGCCAAAACACCAACTTTCTATGGCAAATGTACAAAACCGTTAAAGGCTCCCAAATAGAGAGTTGAGCAAATTCAGACCATCAAAGTTTCGCGGTGTACACTTTTTATTGTTCTTCTATGTCCAATTTTACGAGTATAAGCTTCGTAGATTATTTCGATGCCAAAACAACAACTTTCTATTACAAATGGACAAAACCGACAAAAGCTCCTCCATATAGAGAGTTGAGCAACTTCGGACTATCAAAGTTGCTCGGTGTACACTTTTTATTGTTCTTTTATGTCCAATTTTACGGGTATAAGCTTCGTAGATTATTTCGATGCCAAAACATCAACTTTCTATAACAAATGGACAAAACCGTTAAAAGCTCCTCCATATAGAGAGTTGAGCAACTTCGGACCATCAAAGTTGCTCAATGTACACTTTTTATTGTTCTTCTATGTATAATGTTACGAGTATAAGCTTCGTAGATTATTTCGATGCCAAAACAACAACTTTCTATTACAAATGGACAAAACCGTTAAAAGCTCCTCCATAGAGAGAGTTGAGCAACTTTGGACCATCGAAGTTGCTCGGTGTACACTTTTTATTGTTCTTCTATGTCCAATTTTATAAGTATAAGCTTCGTAGATTATTTCGATGCCAAAACAACAACTTTCTATGACAAATGTACAAAACCGTTAAAGGCTCCTAAATAGAGAGTTGAGCAACTTCAGACCATCAAAGTTTCATGGTGTACACTTTTTATTGTTCTTCTATGTATAATGTTACGAGTATAAGCTTCGTAGAATATTTCGATGCCAAAACAACAATTTTTCTATTACAAATGGACAAAACCGTTAAAAGCTCCTCCATAGAGAGAGTTGAGCAACTTTGGACCATCAAAGTTGCTCGGTGTACACTTTTTATTGTTCTTCTATGTCCAATTTTATGAGTATAAGCTTCGTAGATTATTTCGATACCAAAACACCAACTTTCTATGACAAATGTACAAAACCGTTAAAGGCTCCCAAATAGAGAGTTGAGCAACTTCAGACCATCAAAGTTTCACGGTGTACACTTTTTATTGTTCTTCTATGTATAATGTTACGAGTATAAGCTTCGTAGATTATTTCGATGCCAAAACAACAACTTTCTATTACAAATGGACAAAACCGTTAAAAGCTCCTCCATAGAGAGAGTTGAGCAACTTTGGACCATCAAAGTTGCTCGGTGTACATTGTTATTGTTCTTCTATGTCCAATTTTATGAGTAAAAGCTTCGTAGATTATTTCGATGCCAAAACACCAACTTTCTATGACAAATGGACAAAACCGATAAAGGCTCCCAAATAGAGAGTTGAGCAACTTTGGACCATCAAAGTTTCACGGTGTACACTTTTTATTGTTCTTCTATGTCCAATTTTACGAGTATAAGCTTCGAAGATTATTTCGATGCCAAAACAACAACTTTCTATTACAAATGGACAAAACCGTTAAAAGCTCCTCCATAGAGAGAGTTGAGCAACTTCAGACTATCAAAGTTGCTCGGTGTACACTTTTTATTGTTCTTTTATGTCAAATTTTTCGAGTATAAGATTCCGATATTTTTTCGATGCCAAAACAACAACTTTCTATGACAAATGGACAAAACCGTTAAAAGCTCCTCCATATAGAGAGTTGAGCAACTTCGGACAATCAAAGTTCCCCAGTGTACACTTTTTATTGTTCTTCTATGTCCAATGTTACGAGTATAAGCTTCGTAGATTATTTCGATGCCAAAACAATAACTTTCTATTACAAATGGACAAAACCGTTAAAAGCTCCTCCATAGAGAGAGTTGAGCAACTTCGGACTATCAAAGTTGCTCGGTGTACACTTTTTATTGTTTTTTATGTCCAATTTTACGAGTATAAGCTTCCTAGATTATTTCGATGCGAAAACAACAACTTTCTATGACAAACGGACAAAACCGTTAAAAGCTCCTCCATATAGAGAGTTGAGCAACTTCGGACCATCAAAGTTGCTCGGTGTACACTTTTTATTGTTCTTCTATGTCCAATTTTATGAGTATAAGCTTCGTAGATTATTTCGATGACAAAACAACAACTTTCTATTACAAATAGACAAAACCGTTAAAAGCTCCTCCATATAGAGAGTTGAGCAACTTCGGACCATCAAAGTTACTCGGTGTACACTTTTTATTGTTCTTCTATGTCCAATGTTACGAGTATAAGCTTCGTAGATAATTTCGATGCCAAAACAACAACTTTCTATTACAAATGGAGAAAACCGTTAAAAGCTCCTCTACAGAGAGAGTTGAGCAACTTTGGACCATCAAAGTTGCTCGGTGTACACTTTTTATTGTTCTTTTATGTCAAATTTTATGAGTATAAGAATCCGATATTTTTTCGATTCCAAAACACCAACTTTCTATGAGAAATGGACAAAACCATTAAAAGCTCCTCCATATAGAGAGTTGAGCAACTTCAGACCATCAAAGTTGCTCAATGTACACTTTTTATTAATCTTCTATGTTCAATGTTACGAATATAAACTTCGTAGATTATTTCGATGCCAAAACAACAACTTTCTGTTACAAATGGACAAAACCGTTAAAAGCTCCACCATAGAGAGAGTTGTGCAACTTCGGACCATCAAAGTTGCTCGGTGTACACTTTTTATTGTTCTTCTATGTCCAATTTTACGAGTACAAGCTTCCGAGATTATTTCGATGCCAAAACACCAACTTTCTGTGACAAATGGACAAAACTGTTAAAAGCTCCTCTATAGCGAGAGTTGAGAAACTTCGGACCATCAAAGTTGCCCGGTGTACAGTTTTTATTATTCTTCTATGTCCAATTTTACGAGTATAAGCTTCCTAGATTATTTCGATGCCAAAACAAAGACTTTTTGTTACAAATGGACAAAACCGTTAAAAGCTCCAACATAGAGAGAGTTGTGCAACTTCGGACCATCAAAGTTGCTCGGTGTACACTTTTTATTGTTCTTCAATCTCCAATTTTACGAGTACAAGCTTCCGAGATTATTTCGATGCCAAAACACCAACTTTATGTGACAAATGGACAAAACCGTGAAAAGCTCCTCTATAGCGAGAGTTGAGAAACTTCGGACCATCAAAGTTGCCAGGTGTACAGTTTTTATTATTCTTCTATGTCCAATTTCACGAGTATAAGCTTCCTAGATTATTTCGATGCCAAAACAACAACTTTCTATGACAATTGGACAAAACCGTTAAAAGCTCCTCCATATAGAGAGTTGAGCAACTTCGGCCCATCAAAGTTGCTCGGTGTACACTTTTTATTGTTCTTCTATGTCCAATGTTACGAGTATAAGCTTCGTAGATTATTTCGATGCCAAAACACCAACTTTTTATGACAAATGGACAAAACCGTTAAAAGCTCCTCCATATAGAGAGTTGAGCAACTTCGGACCATCAAAGTTGCTCGGTGTACACTTTTTATTGTTCTTCTATGTCCAATTTAACGAGTATAAGCTTTCGTTATTATTTCGATGCCAAAACACCACTTTCTATGATAAATGGACAAAACCGTTAAAAGATCCCAAATAGAGAGAGTTGAGAAACTTCGGACCATCAAAGTTGCCCGGTGTACAGTTTTTATTATTCTTCTATGTCCAATTTTACGCGTATAAGCTTCCTAGATTATTTCGATGCTAAAACAACAACTTTCTATGACAAATGGACAAAACCGTTAAAAGCTCCTCCATATAGAGAGTTGAGCAACTTCGGACCATCAAAGTTACTCGGTGTACACTTTTTATTGTTCTTCTATGTCCAATGTTACGAGTATAAGCTTCGTAGATTATTTCGATGCCAAAACACCAACTTTCTATGACAAATGGACAAAACCGTTAAAAGCTCCTCTATAGAGAGAGTTGAGCAACTTTGGACCATCAAAGTTGCTCGGTGTACACTTTTTATTGTTCTTTTATGTCAAATTTTATGAGTATAAGATTCCGATATTTTTTCGATTCCAAAACACCAACTTTCTATGACAAATGGACAAAACCATTAAAAGCTCCTCCATATAGAGAGTTGAGCAACTTCGGACCATCAAAGTTGCTCAATGTACACTTTTTATTAATCTTCTATGTTCAATGTTACGAATATAAACTTCGTAGATTATTTCGATGCCAAAACAACAACTTTCTGTTACAAATGGACAAAACCGTTAAAAGCTCCACCATAGAGAGAGTTGTGCAACTTCGGACCATCGAAGTTGCTCGGTGTACACTTTTTATTGTTCTTCTATGTCCAATTTTACGAGTACAAGCTTCCGAGATTATTTCGATGCCAAAACACCAACTTTCTCTAACAAATGAACAAAGCCGTTAAAAGCACCTCTATAGCAAAAGTTGAGAAACTTCGGACCATCAAAGTTGCCCGGTCTACAGTTTTTATTATTCTTCTATGTCCAATTTTACGAGTATAAGCTTCCTAGATTATTTCGATGCCAAAACAACAACTTTCTATGACAAATGGACAAAACCGTTAAAAGCTCCTCCATATAGAGAGTTGAGCAACTTCGGACCATCAAAGTTGCCGGTGTACACTTTTTATTATTCTTCTATGTCCAATTTTACGAGTATAAGTTTCCTAGATTATTTCGATGCCAAAACAACAACTTTCTATGACAAATGGACAAAACCGTTAAAAGCTCCTCCATATAGAGAGTTGAGCAACTTCGGACCATCAAAGTTGCTCGGTGTACACTTTTTATTGTTCTTCTATGTCCAATTTCACGAGTATAAGCTTTGTAGATTATTTCGATGCCAAAACACCAACTTTCTATGACAAATGGACAAAACCGTTAAAAGCTCCTCTATAGGGAGAGTTCAGCAACTTTGGACCATCAAAGTTGCTCGGTGTACACTTTTTATTGTTCTTTTATGTCAAATTTTATGAGTATAAGATTCCGATATTTTTTCGATTCCAAAACACCAACTTTCTTTGACAAATGGACAAAACCATTAAAAGCTCCTCCATATAGAGAGTTGAGCAACTTCGGACCATCAAAGTTGCTCAATGTACACTTTTTATTAATCTTCTATGTTCAATGTTACGAATATAAACTTCGTAGATTATTTCGATGCCAAAACAACAACTTTCTGTTACAAATGGACAAAACCGTTAAAAGCTCCACCATAGAGAGAGTTGTGCAACTTCGGACCATCAAAGTTGCTCGGTGTACACTTTTTATTGTTCTTCTATGTCCAATTTTACGAGTACAAGCTTCCGAGATTATTTCGATGCCAAAACACCAACTTTCTGTGACAAATGGACAAAACCGTTAAAAGCTCCTCTATAGTGAAAGTTGAGAAACTTCGGACCATCAAAGTTGCCCAGTGTACAGTTTTTATTATTCCTCTATGTCCAATTTTACGAGTATAAGCTTCCTAGATTATTGCGATGCCAAAACAAAAACTTTCTATGACAAATGGACAAAACCGTTAAAAGCTCCTCCATATAGAGAGTTGAGCAACTTCGGAAGATCAAAGTTGCTCGGTGTACACTTTTTATTGTTCTTCTATGTCCAATTTAACGAGTATAAGCTTTCGTTATTATTTCGATGCCAAAACACCACTTTCTATGATAAATGGACAAAAGCGTTAAAAGATCCCAAATAGAGAGAGTTGAGCAACTTTCGGACCATCAAAGTTGCTCGGTGTACACTTTTTAGTGTTCTTCTATGTCCAATTTTACGAGTATAAGCTTCGTAGATTATTTCGATTCCGAAACACCAACTTTCTATGACAAATGGACAAAACCGTTAAAAGCTCCTCCATATAGAGAGTTGAGCAACTTCGGACCATCAAAGTTGCTCGGTGTACACTTTTTATTGTTCTTCAATGTATAATGTTACGAGTATAAGCTTCCTAGATTATTTCGATGCCAAAACACCACTTTCTATGATAAATGGACAAAACCGTTAAAAGATCCCAAATAGAGAGAGTTGAGCAACTTCGAACCATCAAAGTTGCTCGATGTACACTTTTTAGTGTTCTTCTATGTCCAATTTTACGAGTATAAGCTTCGTAGATTATTTCGATGCCAAAACAACAACTTTCTGTTACAAATGGACAAAACCGTTAAAAGCTCCACCATAGAGAGAGTTGTGCAACTTCGGACCATCAAAGTTGCTCGGTGTAAACTTTTTATTGTTCTTCTATGTCCAATTTTACGAGTACAAGCTTTCGAGATTATTTCGATGCCAAAACACCAACTTTCTGTGACAAATGGACTAAACCGTTAAAAGCTCCTCTATAGCGAGAGTAGAGAAACTTCGGACCATCAAAGTTGCCCGGTGTACAGTTTTTTTTATTCTTCTATGTCCAATTTTACGAGTATAAGCTTCCTAGATTATTTCGATGCCAAAACAACAACTTTCTATGACAAATGGACAAAACCGTTAAAAGCTCCTCCATATAGAGTGTTGAGCAACTTCGGACCATCAAAGTTGCTCGGTGTACACTTTTTATTGTTCTTCTATGTCCAATGTTATGAATATAAGCTTCGTAGATTATTTCGATGCCAAAACACCAACTTTCTATGACAAATGGACAAAACCGTTAAAAGCTCCTCCATATAGAGAGTTGAGCAACTTCGGACCATCAATGTTGCTCGGTGTACACTTTTTATTATTCTTCTATGTCCAATTTAACGAGTATAAGCTTTCGTTATTATTTCGATGCCAAAACACCACTTTCTATGATAAAATGACAAAACCGTTAAAAGACCCCAAATAGAGATAGTTGAGCAACTTCGGACCATCAAAGTTGCTCGGTGTACACTTTTTAGTGTTCTTCTATGTCCAATTTTAGGAGTATAAGCTTCGTAGATTATTTCGATGCCAAAACACCAACTTTCTATGACAAATAGACAAAACCGTTAAAAGCTCCTCCATATAGAGAGTTGAGCAACTTCGGACCGTCAAAGTTACTCGGTGTACACTTTTTATTTTTCTTCTATGTCCAATGTTACGAGTATAAACTTCGTAGATTATTTCGATGCGAAAACAACAACTTCTGTTACAAATGGACAAAACAGTTAAAAGCTCCACCATAGAGAGAGTTGTGCAACTTCGGACCATCAAAGTTGCTCGGTGTACACTTTTTATTGTTCTTCTATGTCTAATTTTACGAGTACAAGCTTCCGAGATTATTTCGATGCCAAAACACCAACTTTCTGTGACAAATGGACAAAACTGTTAAAAGCTCCTCTATAGCGAGAGTTGAGAAACTTCGGACCATCAAAGTTGCCCGGTGTACAGTTTTTATTATTCTTCTATGTCCAATTTTACGAGTATAAGCTTCCTAGATTATTTCGATGCCAAAACAACAACTTTAATTTACAAATGGACAAAACCGTTAAAAGCTCTACCATAGAGAGAGTTGTGCAACTTCGGACCATCAAAGTTGCTCGGTGTACACTTTTTATTGTTCTTCTATGTCCAATTTTACCGATACAAGCTTCCGAGATTATTTCGATGCCAAAACACCAACTTTCTGTGACAAATGCACAAAACCGTTAAAAGCTCCTCTATAGCGAGAGTTGAGAAACTTCGGACCATCAAAGTTGCCCGGTGTACAGTTTTTATTATTCTTCTATGTCCAATTTTACGAGTATAAGCTTCCTAGATTATTTCGATACCAAAACAACAACTTTCTATGACAAATGGACAAAACCGTTAAAAGCTCCTCCATATAGAGAGTTGAGCAACTTCGGACCATCAAAGTTGCTCGGTGTACACTTTTTATTGTTCTTCTATGTCCAATGTTACGAGTATAAGCTTCGTAGATTATCTCGATGCCAAAACACCAACTTTCTATGACAAATGGACAAAACCGTTAAAAGCTCCTCCATATAGAGAGTTGAGCAACTTCGGACCATCAAAGTTGCTCGGTGTACACTTTTTATTGTTCTTCTTTGTCCAATTTAACGAGTATAAGCTTTCGTTATTATTTCGATGCCAAAACACCACTTTCTATGATAAATGGACAAAACCGTTAAAAGATCCCAAATAGAGAGAGTTGAGCAACTTTCGGACCATCAAAGTTGCTCGGTGTACACTTTTTAGTGTTCTTCTATGTCCAATTTTACGAGTATAAGCTT
Source organism: Euonymus europaeus (assembly GCA_963580455.1). Lineage (NCBI taxonomy): Eukaryota > Viridiplantae > Streptophyta > Magnoliopsida > Celastrales > Celastraceae > Euonymus > Euonymus europaeus. Next base: position 9,035,990 of record OY756965.1, read on the forward strand.
CGTAGATTATTTCGATTCCAAAACACCAACTTTCTATGACAAATGGACAAAACCGTTAAAAGCTCCTCCATATAGAGAGTTGAGCAACTTCGGACCATCAAAGTTGCTCGGTGTACACTTTTTATTGTTCTTCAATGTATAATGTTACGAGTATAAGCTTCGTAGATTATTTCGATGCCAAAACACCACTTTCTATGATAAATGGACAAAACCGTTAAAAGATCCCAAATAGAGAGAGTTGAGCAACTTCGGACCATCAAAGTTGCTCGATGTACACTTTTTAGTGTTCTTCTATGTCCAATTTTACGAGTATAAGCTTCGTGGATTATTTCGATGCCAAAACAACAACTTTCTATTACAAATGGACAAAACCGTTAAAAGCTCCTCCATAGAGATAGTTGAGCAACTTCGGACTATCAAAGTTGTTCGGTGTACACTTTTTATTGTTCTTTTATGTCAAATTTTACGAGTATAAGATTCCGATATTTTTTCGATGCCAAAACACCAACTTTCTATGACAAATGGACAAAACTATTAAAAGCTCCTCCATATAGAGAGTTGAGCAACTTCGGACCATCAAAGTTGCTCGGTGTACACTTTTTACTGTTCTTCTATGTCAAATGTTACGAGTATAAGCTTCGTAGATTATTTCGATGCCAAAACAACAACTTTCTATTACAAATGGACAAAACCGTTAAAAGCTCCTCCATAGAGAGAGTTGAGCAACTTCGGACTATCAAAGTTGCTCGGTGTACACTTTTTATTGTTCATTTATGTCCAATTTTACGAGTATAAGCTTCCTAGATTATTTCGATGCGAAAACAACAACTTTCTATGATAAATGGACAAAACCGTTAAAAGCTCCTCCATATAGAGAGTTGAGCAACTTCGGACCATCAAAGTTGCCCGGTGTACAGTTTTTCTTATTCTTCTATGTCCAATTTTACGAGTATAAGCTTCCTAGATTATTTCGATGCCAAAACAACAACTTTCTATGACAAATTGACAAAACCATTAAAAGCTCCTCCATATAGAGAGTTGAGCAACTTCGGACCATCAAAGTTGCTCGGTGTACACTTTTTACTGTTCTTCTATGTCCAATGTTACGAGTATAAGCTTCGTAGATTATTTCGATGCCAAAACAACAACTTTCTATTACAAATGGACAAAACCATTAAAAGCTCCTCCATAGAGAGAGTTGAGCAACTTCGGACTATCAAAGTTGCTCGGTGTACACTTTTTATTGTTCATTTATGTCCAATTTTAGGAGTATAAGCTTCGTAGATTATTTCGATGCCAAAACACCAACTTTCTATGACAAATAGACAAAACCGTTAAAAGCTCCTCCATATAGAGAGTTGAGCAACTTCGGACCGTCAAAGTTACTCGGTGTACACTTTTTATTTTTCTTCTATGTCCAATGTTACGAGTATAAACTTCGTAGATTATTTCGATGCGAAAACAACAACTTCTGTTACAAATGGACAAAACAGTTAAAAGCTCCACCATAGAGAGAGTTGTGCAACTTCGGAACATCAAAGTTGCTCGGTGTACACTTTTTATTGTTCTTCTATGTCTAATTTTACGAGTACAAGCTTCCGAGATTATTTCGATGCCAAAACACCAACTTTCTGTGACAAATGGACAAAACTGTTAAAAGCTCCTCTATAGCGAGAGTTGAGAAACTTCGGACCATCAAAGTTGCCCGGTGTACAGTTTTTATTATTCTTCTATGTCCAATTTTACGAGTATAAGCTTCCTAGATTATTTCGATGCCAAAACAACAACTTTAATTTACAAATGGACAAAACCGTTAAAAGCTCTACCATAGAGAGAGTTGTGCAACTTCGGACCATCAAAGTTGCTCGGTGTACACTTTTTATTGTTCTTCTATGTCCAATTTTACCAGTACAAGCTTCCGAGATTATTTCGATGCCAAAACACCAACTTTATGTGACAAATGCACAAAACCGTTAAAAGCTCCTCTATAGCGAGAGTTGAGAAACTTCGGACCATCAAAGTTGCCCGGTGTACAGTTTTTATTATTCTTCTATGTCCAATTTTACGAGTATAAGCTTCCTAGATTATTTCGATACCAAAACAACAACTTTCTATGACAAATGGACAAAACCGTTAAAAGCTCCTCCATATAGAGAGTTGAGCAACTTCGGACCATCAAAGTTGCTCGGTGTACACTTTTTATTGTTCTTCTATGTCCAATGTTACGAGTATAAGCTTCGTAGATTATCTCGATGCCAAAACACCAACTTTCTATGACAAATGGACAAAACCGTTAAAAGCTCCACCATATAGAGAGTTGAGCAACTTCGGACCATCAAAGTTGCTCGGTGTACACTTTTTATTGTTCTTCTTTGTCCAATTTAACGAGTATAAGCTTTCGTTATTATTTCGATGCCAAAACACCACTTTCTATGATAAATGGACAAAACCGTTAAAAGATCCCAAATAGAGAGAGTTGAGCAACTTTCGGACCATCAAAGTTGCTCGGTGTACACTTTTTAGTGTTCTTCTATGTCCAATTTTACGAGTATAAGCTTCGTAGATTATTTCGATTCCAAAACACCAACTTTCTATGACAAATGGACAAAACCGTTAAAAGCTCCTCCATATAGAGAGTTGAGCAACTTCGGACCATCAAAGTTGCTCGGTGTACACTTTTTATTGTTCTTCAATGTATAATGTTACGAGTATAAGCTTCGTAGATTATTTCGATGCCAAAACACCACTTTCTATGATAAATGGACAAAACCGTTAAAAGATCCCAAATAGAGAGAGTTGAGCAACTTCGGACCATCAAAGTTGCTCGATGTACACTTTTTAGTGTTCTTCTATGTCCAATTTTACGAGTATAAGCTTCGTAGATTATTTCGATGCCAAAACAACAACTTTCTATTACAAATGGACAAAACCGTTAAAAGCTCCTCCATAGAGATAGTTGAGCAACTTCGGACTATCAAAGTTGTTCGGTGTACACTTTTTATTGTTCTTTTATGTCAAATTTTACGAGTATAAGATTCCGATATTTTTTCGATGCCAAAACAACAACTTTCTATGACAAATGGACAAAACCATTAAAAGCTCCTCCATATAGAGAGTTGAGCAACTTCGGACCATCAAAGTTGCTCGGTGTACACTTTTTACTGTTCTTCTATGTCAAATGTTACGAGTATAAGCTTCGTAGATTATTTCGATGCCAAAACAACAACTTTCTATTACAAATGGACAAAACCGTTAAAAGCTCCTCCATAGAGAGAGTTGAGCAACTTCGGACTATCAAAGTTGCTCGGTGTACACTTTTTATTGTTCATTTATGTCCAATTTTACGAGTATAAGCTTCCTAGATTATTTCGATGCGAAAACAACAACTTTCTATGACAAATGGACAAAACCGTTAAAAGCTCCTCCATATAGAGAGTTGAGCAACTTCGGACCATCAAAGTTGCCCGGTGTACAGTTTTTCTTATTCTTCTATGTCCAATTTTACGAGTATAAGCTTCCTAGATTATTTCAATGCCAAAACAACAACTTTCTATGACAAATGGACAAAACCATTAAAAGCTCCTCCATATAGAGAGTTGAGCAACTTCGGACCATCAAAGTTGCTCGGTGTACACTTTTTACTGTTCTTCTATGTCCAATGTTACGAGTATAAGCTTCGTAGATTATTTCGATGCCAAAACAACAACTTTCTATTACAAATGGACAAAACCATTAAAAGCTCCTCCATAGAGAGAGTTGAGCAACTTCGGACTATCAAAGTTGCTCGGTGTACACTTTTTATTGTTCATTTATGTCCAATTTTACGAGTATAAGCTTCCTAGATTATTTCGATGCGAAAACAACAACTTTCTATGACAAATGGATAAAACCGTTAAAAGCTCCTCCATATAGAGAGTTGAGCAACTTCGGACCATCAAAGTTGCCCGGTGTACAGTTTTTCTTATTCTTCTATGTCCAATTTTACGAGTATAAGCTTCCTAGATTATTTCGATGCCAAAACAACAACTTTCATGACAAATGGACAAAACCGTTAAAAGCTCCTCCATATAGAGTGTTGAGCAACTTCAGACCATCAAAGTTTCTCGGTGTACACTTTTTATTGTTCTTCTATGTCCAATGTTACGAGTATAAGCTTCGTAGATTATTTCGATGCCAAAACACCAACTTTCTGTTACAAATGGAACAAACCGTTAAAAGCTCCACCATAGAGAGAGTTGTGCAACTTCGGACCATCAAAGTTGCTCGGTGTAAACTTTTTATTGTTCTTCTATGTCCAATTTTACGAGTACAGGCTTCCGGGATTATTTCGATGCCAAAACACCAACTTTCCGTGACAAATAGACAAAACCGTTAAAAGCTCCTCCATATAGAGTGTTGAGCAATTCGGACCATCAAAGTTGCTCGGTGTACACTTTTTATTGTTCTTCTATGTCCAATGTTACGAGTATAACTTCGTAGATTATTTCGATGCCAAAACACCAACTTTCTATGACAAATGGACAAAACCGTTAAAAGCTCCTTCATATAGAGAGTTGAGCAACTTCGGACCATCAAAGTTGCTCGGTGTACACTTTTTACTGTTCTTCTATGTCAAATGTTACGAGTATAAGCTTCGCAGATTATTTCGATGCCAAAACAACAACTTTCTATTACAAATGGACAAAACCGTTAAAAGCTCCTCCATAGAGAGAGTTGAGCAACTTCGGACTATCAAAGTTGCTCGGTGTACACTTTTTATTGTTCATTTATGTCCAATTTTACGAGTATAAGCTTCCTAGATTATTTCGATGCGAAAACAACAACTTTCTATGACAAATGGACAAAACCGTTAAAAGCTCCTCCATATAGAGAGTTGAGCAACTTCGGACCATCAAAGTTGCCCGGTGTAGAGTTTTTCTTATTCTTCTATGTCCAATTTTACGAGTATAAGCTTCCTAGATTATTTCGATGCCAAAACAACAACTTTCTATGACAAATGGACAAAACCATTAAAAGCTCCTCCATATAGAGAGTTGAGCAACTTCGGACCATCAAAGTTGCTCGGTGTACACTTTTTACTGTTCTTCTATGTCCAATGTTACGAGTATAAGCTTCGTAGATTATTTCGATGCCAAAACAACAACTTTCTATTACAAATGGACAAAACCATTAAAAGCTCCTCCATAGAGAGAGTTGAGCAACTTCGGACTATCAAAGTTGCTCGGTGTACACTTTTTATTGTTCATTTATGTCCAATTTTAGGAGTATAAGCTTCGTAGATTATTTCGATGCCAAAACACCAACTTTCTATGACAAATAGACAAAACCGTTAAAAGCTCCTCCATATAGAGAGTTGAGCAACTTCGGACCGTCAAAGTTACTCGGTGTACACTTTTTATTTTTCTTCTATGTCCAATGTTACGAGTATAAACTTCGTAGATTATTTCGATGCGAAAACAACAACTTCTGTTACAAATGGACAAAACAGTTAAAAGCTCCACCATAGAGAGAGTTGTGCAACTTCGGACCATCAAAGTTGCTCGGTGTACACTTTTTATTGTTCTTCTATGTCTAATTTTACGAGTACAAGCTTCCGAGATTATTTCGATGCCAAAACACCAACTTTCTGTGACAAATGGACAAAACTGTTAAAAGCTCCTCTATAGCGAGAGTTGAGAAACTTCGGACCATCAAAGTTGCCCGGTGTACAGTTTTTATTATTCTTCTATGTCCAATTTTACGAGTATAAGCTTCCTAGATTATTTCGATGCCAAAACAACAACTTTAATTTACAAATGGACAAAACCGTTAAAAGCTCTACCATAGAGAGAGTTGTGCAACTTCGGACCATCAAAGTTGCTCGGTGTACACTTTTTATTGTTCTTCTATGTCCAATTTTACCAGTACAAGCTTCCGAGATTATTTCGTTGCCAAAACACCAACTTTCTGTGACAAATGCACAAAACCGTTAAAAGCTCCTCTATAGCGAGAGTTGAGAAACTTCGGACCATCAAAGTTGCCCGGTGTACAGTTTTTATTATTCTTCTATGTCCAATTTTACGAGTATAAGCTTCCTAGATTATTTCGATACCAAAACAACAACTTTCTATGACAAATGGACAAAACCGTTAAAAGCTCCTCCATATAGAGAGTTGAGCAACTTCGGACCATCAAAGTTGCTCGGTGTACACTTTTTATTGTTCTTCTATGTCCAATGTTACGAGTATAAGCTTCGTAGATTATCTCGATGCCAAAACACCAACTTTCTATGACAAATGGACAAAACCGTTAAAAGCTCCACCATATAGAGAGTTGAGCAACTTCGGACCATCAAAGTTGCTCGGTGTACACTTTTTATTGTTCTTCTTTGTCCAATTTAACGAGTATAAGCTTTCGTTATTATTTCGATGCCAAAACACCACTTTCTATGATAAATGGACAAAACCGTTAAAAGATCCCAAATAGAGAGAGTTGAGCAACTTTCGGACCATCAAAGTTGCTCGGTGTACACTTTTTAGTGTTCTTCTATGTCCAATTTTACGAGTATAAGCTTCGTAGATTATTTCGATTCCAAAACACCAACTTTCTATGACAAATGGACAAAACCGTTAAAAGCTCCTCCATATAGAGAGTTGAGCAACTTCGGACCATCAAAGTTGCCCGGTGTACACTTTTTATTGTTCTTCAATGTATAATGTTACGAGTATAAGCTTCGTAGATTATTTCGATGCCAAAACACCACTTTCTATGATAAATGGACAAAACCGTTAAAAGATCCCAAATAGAGAGAGTTGAGCAACTTCGGACCATCAAAGTTGCTCGATGTACACTTTTTAGTGTTCTTCTATGTCCAATTTTACGAGTATAAGCTTCGTAGATTATTTCGATGCCAAAACAACAACTTTCTATTACAAATGGACAAAACCGTTAAAAGCTCCTCCATAGAGATAGTTGAGCAACTTCGGACTATCAAAGTTGTTCGGTGTACACTTTTTATTGTTCTTTTATGTCAAATTTTACGAGTATAAGATTCCGATATTTTTTCGATGCCAAAACAACAACTTTCTATGACAAATGGACAAAACCATTAAAAGCTCCTCCATATAGAGAGTTGAGCAACTTCGGACCATCAAAGTTGCTCGGTGTACACTTTTTACTGTTCTTCTATGTCAAATGTTACGAGTATAAGCTTCGTAGATTATTTCGATGCCAAAACAACAACTTTCTATTACAAATGGACAAAACCGTTAAAAGCTCCTCCATAGAGAGAGTTGAGCAACTTCGGACTATCAAAGTTGCTCGGTGTACACTTTTTATTGTTCATTTATGTCCAATTTTACGAGTATAAGCTTCCTAGATTATTTCGATGCGAAAACAACAACTTTCTATGACAAATGGACAAAACCGTTAAAAGCTCCTCCATATAGAGAGTTGAGCAACTTCGGACCATCAAAGTTGCCCGGTGTACAGTTTTTCTTATTCTTCTATGTCCAATTTTACGAGTATAAGCTTCCTAGATTATTTCGATGCCAAAACAACAACTTTCTATGACAAATGGACAAAACCATTAAAAGCTCCTCCATATAGAGAGTTGAGCAACTTCGGACCATCAAAGTTGCTCGGTGTACACTTTTTACTGTTCTTCTATGTCCAATGTTACGAGTATAAGCTTCGTAGATTATTTCGATGCCAAAACAACAACTTTCTATTACAAATGGACAAAACCATTAAAAGCTCCTCCATAGAGAGAGTTGAGCAACTTCGGACTATCAAAGTTGCTCGGTGTACACTTTTTATTGTTCATTTATGTCCAATTTTACGAGTATAAGCTTCCTAGATTATTTCGATGCGAAAACAACAACTTTCTATGACAAATGGATAAAACCGTTAAAAGCTCCTCCATATAGAGAGTTGAGCAACTTCGGACCATCAAAGTTGCCCGGTGTACAGTTTTTCTTATTCTTCTATGTCCAATTTTACGAGTATAAGCTTCCTAGATTATTTCGATGCCAAAACAACAACTTTCATGACAAATGGACAAAACCGTTAAAAGCTCCTCCATATAGAGTGTTGAGCAACTTCAGACCATCAAAGTTTCTCGGTGTACACTTTTTATTGTTCTTCTATGTCCAATGTTACGAGTATAAGCTTCGTAGATTATTTCGATGCCAAAACACCAACTTTCTGTTACAAATGGAACAAACCGTTAAAAGCTCCACCATAGAGAGAGTTGTGCAACTTCGGACCATCAAAGTTGCTCGGTGTAAACTTTTTATTGTTCTTCTATGTCCAATTTTACGAGTACAGGCTTCCGGGATTATTTCGATGCCAAAACACCAACTTTCCGTGACAAATAGACAAAACCGTTAAAAGCTCCTCCATATAGAGTGTTGAGCAACTTCGGACCATCAAAGTTGCTCGGTGTACACTTTTTATTGTTCTTCTATGTCCAATGTTACGAGTATAACTTCGTAGATTATTTCGATGCCAAAACACCAACTTTCTATGACAAATGGACAAAACCGTTAAAAGCTCCTCCATATAGAGAGTTGAGCAACTTCGGACCATCAAAGTTGCTCGGTGTACACTTTTTATTGTTCTTCTATGTCCAATTTCACGAGTATAAGCTTTGTAGATTATTTCGATGCCAAAACACCAACTTTCTATGACAAATGGACAAAACCGTTAAAAGCTCCTCTATAGGGAGAGTTGAGCAACTTTGGACCATCAAAGTTGCTCGGTGTACACTTTTTATTGTTCTTTTATGTCAAATTTTATGAGTATAAGATTCCAATATTTTTTCGATTCCAAAACACCAACTTTCTTTGACAAATGGACAAAACCATTAAAAGCTCCTCCATATAGAGAGTTGAGCAACTTCAGACCATCAAAGTTGCTCAATGTACACTTTTTATTAATCTTCTATGTTCAATGTTACGAATATAAACTTCGTAGATTATTTCGATGCCAAAACAACAACTTTCTGTTACAAATGGACAAAACCGTTAAAAGCTCCACCATAGAGAGAGTTGTGCAACTTCGGACCATCAAAGTTGCTCGGTGTACACTTTTTATTGTTCTTCTATGTCCAATTTTACGAGTACAAGCTTCCGAGATTATTTCGATGCCAAAACACCAACTTTCTGTGACAAATGGACAAAACCGTTAAAAGCTCCTCTATAGTGAAAGTTGAGAAACTTCGGACCATCAAAGTTGCCCAGTGTACAGTTTTTATTATTCCTCTATGTCCAATTTTACGAGTATAAGCTTCCTAGATTATTTCGATGCCAAAACAAAAACTTTCTATGACAAATGGACAAAACCTTTAAAAGCTCCTCCATATAGATTGTTGAGCAACTTCGGAAGATCAAAGTTGCTCGGTGTACACTTTTTATTGTTCTTCTATGTCCAATTTAACGAGTATAAGCTTTCGTTATTATTTCGATGCCAAAACACCACTTTCTATGATAAATGGACAAAACCGTTAGAAGATCCCAAATAGAGAGAGTTGAGCAACTTTCGGACCATCAAAGTTGCTCGGTGTACACTTTTTAGTGTTCTTCTATGTCCAATGTTACGAGTATAACTTCGTAGATTATTTCGATGCCAAAACAACAACTTTCTGTTACAAATGGACAAAACAGTTAAAAGCTCCACCATAGAGAGAGTTGTGCAACTTCGGACCATCAAAGTTGCTCGGTGTAAACTTTTTATTGTTCTTCTATGTCCAATTTTACGAGTACAAGCTTTCGAGATTATTTCGATGCCAAAACACCAACTTTCTGTGACAAATGGACAAAACCGTTAAAAGCTCCTCTATAGCGAGAGTTGAGAAACTTCGGACCATCAAAGTTGCCCGGTGTACAGTTTTTTTTATTCTTCTATGTCCAATTTTACGAGTATAAGCTTCCTAGATTATTTCGATGCCAAAACAAAAACTTTCTATGACAAATGGACAAAACCGTTAAAAGCTCCTCCATATAGAGTGTTGAGCAACTTCGGACCATCAAAGTTGCTCGGTGTACACTTTTTATTGTTCTTCTATGTCCAATGTTATGAATATAAGCTTCGTAGATTATTTCGATGTCAAAACACCAACTTTCTATGACAAATGGACAAAACCGTTAAAAGCTCCTCCATATAGAGAGTTGAGCAACTTCGGACCATCAATGTTGCTCGGTGTACACTTTTTATTGTTCTTCTATGTCCAATTTAACGAGTATAAGCTTTTGTTATTATTTCGATGCCAAAACACCACTTTCTATGATAAATGGACAAAACCGTTAAAAGACCCCAAATAGAGATAGTTGAGCAACTTCGGACCATCAAAGTTGCTCGGTGTACACTTTTTAGTGTTCTTCTATGTCCAACTTTAGGAGTATAAGCTTCGTAGATTATTTCGATGCCAAAACACCAACTTTCTATGACAAATGGACAAAACCGTTAAAAGCTCCTCCATATAGAGAGTTGAGCAACTTCGGACCGTCAAAGTTACTCGGTGTACACTTTTTATTGTTCTTCTATGTCCAATGTTACGAGTATAAACTTCGTAGATTATTTCGATGCCAAAACAACAACTTTCTGTTACAAATGGACAAAACCGTTAAAAGCTCCACCATAGAGAGAGTTGTGCAACTTCGGACCATCAAAGTTGCTCGGTGTACACTTTTTATTGTTCTTCTATGTCTAATTTTACGAGTACAAGCTTCCGTGATTATTTCGATGCTAAAACACCAACTTTCTGTGACAAATGGACAAAACTGTTAAAAGCTCCTCTATAGCGAGAGTTGAGAAACTTCGGACCATCAAAGTTGCCCGGTGTACAGTTTTTATTATTCTTCTATGTCCAATTTTACGAGTATAAGCTTCCTCGATTATTTCGATGCCAAAACAACAACTTTAAGTTACAAATGGACAAAACCGTTAAAAGCTCCACCATAGAGAGAGTTGTGCAACTTCGGACCATCAAAGTTGCTCGGTGTACACTTCTTATTGTCCTTCTATGTCCAATTTTACCAGTACAAGCTTCCGAGATTATTTCGATGCCAAAACACCAACTTTCTGTGACAAATGCACAAAACCGTTAAAAGCTCCTCTATAGCGAGAGTTGAGAAACTTCGGACCATCAAAGTTGCCCGGTGTACAGTTTTTATTATTCTTCAATGTCCAATTTTACGAGTATAAGCTTCCTAGATTATTTCGATACCAAAACAACAACTTTCTATGACAAATGGACAAAACCGTTAAAAGCTCCTCCATATAGAGAGTTGAGCAACTTCGGACCATCAAAGTTGCTCGGTGTACACTTTTTATTGTTCTTCTATGTCCAATGTTACGAGTATAAGCTTCGTAGATTATCTCGATGCCAAAACACCGACTTTCTATGACAAATGGACAAAACCGTTAAAAGCTCCTCCATATAGAGAGTTGAGCAACTTCGGACCATCAAAGTTGCTCGGTGTACACTTTTTATTGTTCTTCTTTGTCCAATTTAACGAGTATAAGCTTTCGTTATTATTTCGATGCCAAAACACCACTTTCTATGATAAATGGACAAAACCGTTAAAAGATCCCAAATAGAGAGAGTTGAGCAACTTTCGGACCATCAAAGTTGCTCGGTGTACACTTTTTAGTGTTCTTCTATGTCCAATTTTACGAGTATAAGCTTCGTAGATTATTTCGATTCCAAAACACCAACTTTCTATGACAAATGGACAAAACCGTTAAAAGCTCCTCCATATAGAGAGTTGAGCAACTTCGGACCATCAAAGTTGCTCGGTGTACACTTTTTATTGTTCTTCAATGTATAATGTTATGAGTATAAGCTTCGTAGATTATTTCGATGCCAAAACACCACTTTCTATGATAAATGGACAAAACCGTTAAAAGATCCCAAATAGAGAGAGTTGAGCAACTTCGGACCATCAAAGTTGCTCGATGTACACTTTTTAGTGTTCTTCTATGTCCAATTTTACGAGTATAAGCTTCGTAGATTATTTCGATGCCAAAACAACAACTTTCTATTACAAATGGACAAAACCGTTAAAAGCTCCTCCATAGAGATAGTTGAGCAACTTCGGACTATCAAAGTTGCTCGGTGTACACTTTTTATTGTTCTTTTATGTCAAATTTTACGAGTATAAGATTCCGATATTTTTCGATGCCAAAACACCAACTTTCTATGACAAATGGACAAAACCATTAAAAGCTCCTCCATATAGATAGTTGAGCAACTTCGGACCATCAAAGTTGCTCGGTGTACACTTTTTACTGTTCTTCTATGTCAAATGTTACGAGTATAAGCTTCGTAGATTATTTCGATGCCAAAACAACAACTTTCTATTACAAATGGACAAAACCGTTAAAAGCTCCTCCATAGAGAGAGTTGAGCAACTTCGGACTATCAAAGTTGCTCGGTGTACACTTTTTATTGTTCATTTATGTCCAATTTTACGAGTATAAGCTTCCTAGATTATTTCGATGCGAAAACAACAACTTTCTATGACAAATGGACAAAACCGTTAAAAGCTCCTCCATATAGAGAGTTGAGCAACTTCGGACCATCAAAGTTGCCCGGTGTACAGTTTTTCTTATTCTTCTATGTCCAATTTTACGAGTATAAGCTTCCTAGATTATTTTGATGCAAAAACAACAACTTTCTATGACAAATCGACAAAACCGTTAAAAGCTCCTCCATATAGAGAGTTGAGCAACTTCGGACCATCAAAGTTTCTCGGTGTACACTTTTTATTGTTCTTCTTGTCCAATGTTACGAGTATAAGCTTCGTAGATTATTTCGATGCAAAAACACCAACTTTCTATGACAAATGGACAAAACCGTTAAAAGCTCCACCATAGAGAGAGTTGAGCAACTTCGGACCATCAAAGTTGCCCGGTGTAAACTTTTTATTGTTCTTCTATGTCCAATTTTATGAGTACAGGCTTCCTAGATTATTTCGATGCCAAAACAACAACTTTCCGTGACAAATAGACAAAACCGTTAAAAGCTCCTCCATATAGAGTGTTGAGCAACTTCGGACCATCAAAGTTGCTCGGTGTACACTTTTTATTGTTCTTCTATGTCCAATGTTACGAGTATAACTTCGTAGATTATTTCGATGCCAAAACACCAACTTTCTATGACAAATGGATAAAACCGTTAAAAGCTCCTCCATATAGAGAGTTGAGCAACTTCGGACCATCAAAGTTGCTCGGTGTACACTTTTTATTGCTCTTCTATGTCCAATTTAACGAGTATATGCTTTCGTTATTATTTCGATGCCAAAACACCACTTTCTATGATAAATGGACAAAACCGTTAAAAGATCCCAAATAGAGATAGTTGAGCAACTCTGGACCATCAAAGTTGCTCGGTGTAAACTTTTTAGTGTTCTTCTATGTCCAATTTTACGAGTATAAGCTTCGTAGATTATTTCGATTCCAAAACACCAACTTTCTATGACAAATGGACAAAACCGTTAAAAGCACCTCCATATAGAGAGTTGAGCAACTTCGGACCATCAAAGTTGCTCGGTGTACACTTTTTATTGTTCTTCTATGTATAATGTTACGAGTATAAGCTTCGTAGATTATTTCGATGCCAAAACAACAATTTTCTATTACAAATGGACTAAACCGTTAAAAGCTCCTCCATAGAGAGAGTTGAGCAACTTTGGACCATCAAAGTTGCTCGGTGTACACTTTTTATTGTTCTTCTATGTCCAATTTTATGAGTATAAGCTTCGTTGATTATTTCGATGCCAAAACACCAACTTTCTATGACAAATGTACAAAACCGTTAAAGGCTCCTAAATAGAGAGTTGAGCAACTTCAGACCATCAAAGTTTCACGGTGTACACTTTTTACTGTTCTTCTATTTCCAATTTTATGAGTATAAGCTTCGTAGTTTATTTCGATGTCAAAACAACAACTTTCTATTACAAATGGACAAAACCGTTAAAAGCTCCTCCATAGAGAGAGTTGAGCAACTTCGGACTATCAAAGTTGCTCGGTGTACACTTTTTATTGTTCTTTTATGTCCAATTTTACGAGTATAAGCTTCCTAGATTATTTCGATGTGAAAACAACAACTTTCTATGACAAATGGACAAAACCGTTAAAATCTCCTCCATATAGAGAGTTGAGCAACTTCGGACCATCAAAGTTGCTCAGTGTACACTTTTTATTGTTCTTCTATGTCCAATGTTACGAGTATAAGCTTCGTAGATTATTTCGATGCCAAAACACCAACTTCTATGACAAATGGACCATCAAAGTTGCTCGGTGTACACTTTTTATTGTTCTTCTATGTCCAATTTTACGAGTATAAGCTTCGTAGATTATTTCGATGCCAAAACACCAACTTTCTATGACAAATGTACAAAACCGTTAAAGGCTCCTAAATAGAGAGTTGAGCAACTTCAGACCATCAAAGTTTCACGGTGTACACTTTTTACTGTTCTTCTATTTCCAATTTTACGAGTATAAGCTTCGTAGTTTATTTCGATGTCAAAACAACAACTTTCTATTACAAATGGACAAAACCGTTAAAAGCTCCTCCATATAGAGAGTTGAGCAACTTCGGACCATCAAAGTTACTCGGTGTACACTTTTTATTGTTCTTCTATGTCCAATGTTACGAGTATAAGCTTCGTAGATTATTTCGATGCCAAAACAACAACTTTCTATTACAAATGGACAAAACCGTTAAAAGCTCCTCCATAGAGAGAGTTGAGCAACTTTGGACCATCAAGGTTGCTCGGTGTACACTTTTTATTGTTCTTCTATGTCCAATTTTACGAGTATAAGCTTCGTAGATTATTTCGATGCCAAAACACCAACTTTCTATGACAAATGGACAAAACCGTTAAAATCTCCTCCATATAGAGAGTTGAGCAACTTCGGACCATCAAAGTTGCTCAGTGTACACTTTTTATTGTTCTTCTATGTCCAATGTTACGAGTATAAGCTTCGCAGATTATTTCGATGCCAAAACACCAACTTCTATGACAAATGGACAAAACCGTTAAAAGCTCATCTATAGAGAGAGTTGAGCAACTTTGGACCATCAAAGTTGCTCGGTGTACACTTTTTATTGTTCTTTTATGTTAAATTTTATGAGTATAAGATTCCGATATTTTTTCGATTCCAAAACACCAACTTTCTATGACAAATGGACAAAACCATTAAAAGCTCCTCCATATAGAGAGGTGAGCAACTTCGGACCATCAAAGTTGCTCAATGTACACTTTTTATTAATCTTCTATGTTCAATGTTAAAAATATAAACTTCGTAGATTATTTCGATGCCAAAACAACAACTTTCTGTTACAAATGGACAAAACCGTTAAAAGCTCCACTATAGAGAGAGTTGTGCAACTTCGGACCATCAAAGTTGCTCGGTGTACACTTTTTATTGTTCTTCTATGTCCAATTTTACGAGTACAAGCTTCCGAGATTATTTCGATGCCAAAACACCAACTTTCTGTGACAAATGTACAAAACCGTTAAAAGCTCCTCTATAGCGAGAGTTGAGAAACATCGGACCATCAAAGTTGCCCGGTGTACAGTTTTTATTTTTCTTCTACGTCCAATTTTTCGAGTATAAGCTTCCTAGATTATTTCGATGCAAAAACAACAACTTTCTATGACAAATGGACAAAACCGTTAAAAGCTCCACCATATAGAGAGTTGAGCAACTTCGGACCATCAAAGTTGCTCGGTGTACACTTTTTATTGTTCTTCTATGTCCAATGTTACGAGTATAACTTCGTAGATTATTTCGATGCCAAAACACCAACTTTCTATGACAAATGGATAAAACCGTTAAAAGCTCCTCCATATAGAGAGTTGAGCAACTTCGGACCATCAAAGTTGCTCGGTGTACACTTTTTATTGTTCTTCTATGTCCAATTTAACGAGTATAAGCTTTCGTTATTATTTCGATGCCAAAACACCACTTTCTATGATAAATGGACAAAACCGTTAAAAGATCCCAAATAGAGAGAGTTGAGCAACTTCGGACCATCAAAGTTGCTCGGTGTACACTTTTTAGTGTTCTTCTATGTCCAATTTTACGAGTGTAAGCTTCCTAGATTATTTCGATGCTAAAACACCAACTTTCTATGACAAATGGACAAAACCGTTAAAAGCTCCTCCATATAGAGAGTTGAGCAACTTCGGACCATCAAAGTTGCTTGGTGTACACTTTTTATTGTTCTTCTATGTATAATGTTACGAGTATAAGCTTCGTAGATTATTTCGATGCCAAAACAACAACTTTCTATTACAAATGGACAAAACCGTTAAAAGCTCCTCCATAGAGAGAGTTGAGCAACTTTGGACCATCAAAGTTGCTCGGTGTACACTTTTTATTGTTCTTCTATGTCCAATTTTATAAGTATATGCTTCGTAGATTATTTCGATGCCAAAACACCAACTTTCTATGACAAATGTACAAAACCGTTAAAGGCTCCCAAATAGAGAGTTGAGCAACTTCAGACCATCAAAGTTTCACGTGTACACTTTTTACTGTTCTTCTATGTCCAATTTTACGAGTATAAGCTTCCTAGATTATTTCGATGCCAAAACAACAACTTTCTATGACAAATGGACAAAACCGTTAAAAGCTCCTCCATATAGAGAGTTGAGCAACTTCGGACCATAAAAGTTGCTCGGTGTACACTTTTTATTGTTCTTCTTTGTCCAATGTTACGAGTATAAGCTTCGTAGATTATTTCGATGCCAAAACACCAACTTTCTATGACAAATGGAAAAAACCGTTAAAAGCTCCTCCCTATAGAGAGTTGAGCAACTTCGGACCATCAAAGTTGCTCGGTGTACACTTTTTATTGTTCTTCTATGTCCAATTTAACGAGTATAAGCTTTCGTTATTATTTCGATGCCAAAACACCACTT
Organism: Euonymus europaeus; assembly: GCA_963580455.1. Lineage (NCBI taxonomy): Eukaryota > Viridiplantae > Streptophyta > Magnoliopsida > Celastrales > Celastraceae > Euonymus > Euonymus europaeus. Next base: position 9,052,906 of record OY756965.1, read on the forward strand.
TCTATGATAAATGGACAAAACCGTTAAAAGATCCCAAATAGAGAGAGTTGAGCTACTCCGTACCATCAAAGTTGATCGGTGTACACTTTTTAGTGTTCTTCTATGTCCAGTTTTACGAGTATAAGCTTCGTAGATTATTTCGATTCCAAAACACCAACTTTCTATGACAAATAGACAAAACCGTATAAGCTCCTCCATATAGAGAGTTGAGCAACTTCGGACCATCAAAGTTACTTGGTGTACACTTTTTATTGTTCTTCTATGTATAATGTTACGAGTATAAGCTTCGTAGATTATTTCGATGCCAAAACAACAACTTTCTATTACAAATGGACAAAACCGTTAAAAGCTCCTCCATAGAGACAGTTGAGCAACTTTGGACCATCAAAGTTGCTCGGTGTACACTTTTTATTGTTCTTCTATGTCCAATTTTATGAGTATAAGCTTCGTAGATTATTTCGATGCCAAAACACCAACTTTCTATGACAAATGTATAAAACCGTTAAAGGCTCCTAAATAGAGAGTTGAGCAACTTCAAACCATCAAAGTTTCACGGTGTACACTTTTTACTGTTCTTCTATTTCCAATTTTACGAGTATAAGCTTCGTAGATTATTTCGATGCCAAAACAACAACTTTCTATTACAAATGGACAAAACCGTTAAAAGCTCCTCCATAGAGAGAGTTGAGAAACATCGGACTATCGAAGTTGCTCGGTGTACACTTTTTATTTTTCTTCTACGTCCAATTTTAAGAGTATAAGGTTTCGTTATTATTTCGATGCCAAAACAACAACTTTCTATGACAAATGGACAAAACCGTTAAAAGCTCCTCCATATAGAGAGTTGAGCAACTTCGGACCATCAAAGTTGCTCGGTGTACACTTTTTATTGTTCTTCTATGTCCAATGTTACGAGTATAACTTCGTAGATTATTTCGATGCCAAAACACCAACTTTCTATGACAAATGGACAAAACCGTTAAAAGCTCCTCCATATAGAGAGTTGAGCAACTTCGGACCATCAAAGTTGCTCGGTGTACACTTTTTATTGTTCTTCTATGTCCAATTTAACGAGTATAAGCTTTCGTTATTATTTCGATGCCAAAACACCACTTTCTATGATAAATTGACAAAACCGTTAAAAGATCCCAAATAGAGAGAGTTGAGCAACTTCGGACCATCAAAGTTGCTCGGTGTACACTTTTTAGTGTTCTTCTATGTCCAATTTTACGAGTGTAAGCTTCCTAGATTATTTCGATGCTAAAACACCAACTTTCTATGACAAATGGACAAAACCGTTAAAAGCTCCTCCATATAGAGAGTTGAGCAACTTCGGACCATCAAAGTTGCTTGGTGTACACTTTTTATTGTTCTTCTATGTATAATGTTACGAGTATAAGCTTCGTAGATTATTTCGATGCCAAAACAACAACTTTCTATTACAAATGGACAAAACCGTTAAAAGCTCCTCCATAGAGAGAGTTGAGCAACTTTGGACCATCAAAGTTGCTCGGTGTACACTTTTTATTGTTCTTCTATGTCCAATTTTATAAGTATATGCTTCGTAGATTATTTCGATGCCAAAACACCAACTTTCTATGACAAATGTACAAAACCGTTAAAGGCTCCCAAATAGAGAGTTGAGCAACTTCAGACCATCAAAGTTTCACGTGTACACTTTTTACTGTTCTTCTATGTCCAATTTTACGAGTATAAGCTTCCTAGATTATTTCGATGCCAAAACAACAACTTTCTATGACAAATGGACAAAACCGTTAAAAGCTCCTCCATATAGAGAGTTGAGCAACTTCGGACCATCAAAGTTGCTCGGTGTACACTTTTTATTGTTCTTCTTTGTCCAATGTTACGAGTATAAGCTTCGTAGATTATTTCGATGCCAAAACACCAACTTTCTATGACAAATGGACAAAACCGTTAAAAGCTCCTCCCTATAGAGAGTTGAGCAACTTCGGACCATCAAAGTTGCTCGGTGTACACTTTTTATTGTTCTTCTATGTCCAATTTAACGAGTATAAGCTTTCGTTATTATTTCGATGCCAAAACACCACTTTCTATGATAAATGGACAAAACCGTTAAAAGATCCCAAATAGAGAGAGTTGAGCTACTCCGTACCATCAAAGTTGCTCGGTGTACACTTTTTAGTGTTCTTCTATGTCCAGTTTTACGAGTATAAGCTTCGTAGATTATTTCGATTCCAAAACACCAACTTTCTATGACAAATGGACAAAACCGTATAAGCTCCTCCATATAGAGAGTTGAGCAACTTCGGACCATCAAAGTTACTTGGTGTACACTTTTTATTGTTCTTCTATGTATAATGTTACGAGTATAAGCTTCGTAGATTATTTCGATGCCAAAACAACAACTTTCTATTACAAATGGACAAAACCGTTAAAAGCTCCTCCATAGAGACAGTTGAGCAACTTTGGACCATCAAAGTTGCTCGGTGTACACTTTTTATTGTTCTTCTATGTCCAATTTTATGAGTATAAGCTTCGTAGATTATTTCGATGCCAAAACACCAACTTTCTATGACAAATGTATAAAACCGTTAAAGGCTCCTAAATAGAGAGTTGAGCAACTTCAAACCATCAAAGTTTCACGGTGTACACTTTTTACTGTTCTTCTATTTCCAATTTTACGAGTATAAGCTTCGTAGATTATTTCGATGCCAAAACAACAACTTTCTATTACAAATGGACAAAACCGTTAAAAGCTCCTCCATAGAGAGAGTTGAGAAACATCGGACTATCGAAGTTGCTCGGTGTACACTTTTTATTTTTCTTCTACGTCCAATTTTAAGAGTATAAGGTTTCGTTATTATTTCGATGCCAAAACAACAACTTTCTATGACAAATGGACAAAACCGTTAAATGCTCCTCTATATAGAGAGTTGAGCAACTTCGGACCATCAAAGTTGCTCGGTGTACACTTTTTATTGTTCTTCTATGTCCAATGTTACGAGTATAACTTCGTAGATTATTTCGATGCCAAAACACCAACTTTCTATGACAAATGGACAAAACCGTTAAAAGCTCCTCCATATAGAGAGTTGAGCAACTTCGGACCATCAAAGTTGCTCGGTGTACACTTTTTATTGTTCTTCTATGTCCAATTTAACGAGTATAAGCTTTCGTTATTATTTCGATGCCAAAACACCACTTTCTATGATAAATTGACAAAACCGTTAAAAGATCCCAAATAGAGAGAGTTGAGCAACTTCGGACCATCAAAGTTGCTCGGTGTACACTTTTTAGTGTTCTTCTATGTCCAATTTTACGAGTGTAAGCTTCCTAGATTATTTCGATGCTAAAACACCAACTTTCTATGACAAATGGACAAAACCGTTAAAAGCTCCTCCATATAGAGAGTTGAGCAACTTCGGACCATCAAAGTTGCTTGGTGTACACTTTTTATTGTTCTTCTATGTATAATGTTACGAGTATAAGCTTCGTAGATTATTTCGATGCCAAAACAACAACTTTCTATTACAAATGGACAAAACCGTTAAAAGCTCCTCCATAGAGAGAGTTGAGCAACTTTGGACCATCAAAGTTGCTCGGTGTACACTTTTTATTGTTCTTCTATGTCCAATTTTATAAGTATATGCTTCGTAGATTATTTCGATGCCAAAACACCAACTTTCTATGACAAATGTACAAAACCGTTAAAGGCTCCCAAATAGAGAGTTGAGCAACTTCAGACCATCAAAGTTTCACGTGTACACTTTTTACTGTTCTTCTATGTCCAATTTTACGAGTATAAGCTTCCTAGATTATTTCGATGCCAAAACAACAACTTTCTATGACAAATGGACAAAACCGTTAAAAGCTCCTCCATATAGAGAGTTGAGCATGTTCGGACCATCAAAGTTGCTCGGTGTACACTTTTTATTGTTCTTCTTTCTCCAATGTTACGAGTATAAGCTTCGTAGATTATTTCGATGCCAAAACACCAACTTTCTATGACAAATGGACAAAACCGTTAAAAGCTCCTCCCTATAGAGAGTTGAGCAACTTCGGACCATCAAAGTTGCTCGGTGTACACTTTTTATTGTTCTTCTATGTCCAATTTAACGAGTATAAGCTTTCGTTATTATTTCGATGCCAAAACACCACTTTCTATGATAAATGGACAAAACCGTTAAAAGATCCCAAATAGAGAGAGTTGAGCTACTCCGTACCATCAAAGTTGCTCGGTGTACACGTTTTAGTGTTCTTCTATGTCCAGTTTTACGAGTATAAGCTTCGTAGATTATTTCGATTCCAAAACACCAACTTTCTATGACAAATGGACAAAACCGTATAAGCTCCTCCATATAGAGAGTTGAGCAACTTCGGACCATCAAAGTTACTTGGTGTACACTTTTTATTGTTCTTCTATGTATAATGTTACGAGTATAAGCTTCGTAGATTATTTCGATGCCAAAACAACAACTTTCTATTACAAATGGACAAAACCGTTAAAAGCTCCTCCATAGAGACAGTTGAGCAACTTTGGACCATCAAAGTTGCTCGGTGTACACTTTTTATTGTTCTTCTATGTCCAATTTTATGAGTATAAGCTTCGTAGATTATTTCGATGCCAAAACACCAACTTTCTATGACAAATGTATAAAACCGTTAAAGGCTCCTAAATAGAGAGTTGAGCAACTTCAAACCATCAAAGTTTCACGGTGTACACTTTTTACTGTTCTTCTATTTCCAATTTTACGAGTATAAGCTTCGTAGATTATTTCGATGCCAAAACAACAACTTTCTATTACAAATGGACAAAACCGTTAAAAGCTCCTCCATAGAGAGAGTTGAGCAACTTCGGACTATCGAAGTTGCTCGGTGTACACTTTTTATTGTTCTTTTATGTCCAATTTTAAGAGTATAAGGTTTCGTTATTATTTCGATGCCAAAACAACAACTTTCTATGACAAATGGAGAAAACCGTTAAAACCTCCCAAATAGAGAGAGTTGATCAATTTCGGACCATCAAAGTTGCTCGGTGTACACTTTTATTGTTCTTCTATGTATAATGTTACGAGTATAAGCTTCGTAGATTATTTCGATGCCAAAACAACAACTTTCTATGACAAATGGACAAAACCGTTAAAAGCTCCTCCATATAGAGAGTTGAGCAACTTCGGACCATCAAAGTTGCTCGGTGTACACCTTTTATTGTTCTTCTATGTCCAATTTTACGAGTATAAGGTTTCGTTATTATTTCGATGCCAAAACAACAACTTTCTATGACAAATGGAGAAAACCGTTAAAAGCTCCCAAATAGAGAGAGTTGATCAATTTCGGACCATCAAAGTTGCTCGGTGTACACTTTTTATTGTTCTTCTATGTCCAATTTTACGAGTATAAGCTTCTTAGATTATTTCGATGCCAAAACACCAACTTTATTTGACAAATGAACAAAACCGTTAGAGGCTCCCAAATAGAGAGTTGAGCAACTTCGGACCATCAAAGTTGCTCGGTGTACACTTTTTATTGTTCTTCTATGTCCAATGTTACGAGTATAAGCTTCGTAGATTATTTCGATGCCAAAACAACAACTTTCTATTACAAATGGACAAAACCGTTAAAAGCTCCTCCATAGAGACAGTTGAGCAACTTTGGACCATCAAAGTTGCTCGGTGTACACTTTTTATTGTTCTTCTATGTCCAATTTTATGAGTATAAGCTTCGTAGATTATTTCGATGCCAAAACACCAACTTTCGATGACAAATGTATAAAACCGTTAAAGGCTCCTAAATAGAGAGTTGAGCAACTTCAGACCATCAAAGTTTCACGGTGTACACTTTTTACTGTTCTTCTATTTCCAATTTTACGAGTATAAGCTTCGTAGATTATTTCGATTCCAAAACACCAACTTTCTATGACAAATGGACAAAACCGTATAAGCTCCTCCATATAGAGAGTTGAGCAACTTCGGACCATCAAAGTTACTTGGTGTACACTTTTTATTGTTCTTCTATGTATAATGTTACGAGTATAAGCTTCGTAGATTATTTCGATGCCAAAACAACAACTTTCTATTACAAATGGACAAAACCGTTAAAAGCTCCTCCATAGAGACAGTTGAGCAACTTTGGACCATCAAAGTTGCTCGGTGTACACTTTTTATTGTTCTTCTATGTCCAATTTTATGAGTATAAGCTTCGTAGATTATTTCGATGCCAAAACACCAACTTTCTATGACAAATGTATAAAACCGTTAAAGGCTCCTAAATAGAGAGTTGAGCAACTTCAAACCATCAAAGTTTCACGGTGTACACTTTTTACTGTTCTTCTATTTCCAATTTTACGAGTATAAGCTTCGTAGATTATTTCGATGCCAAAACAACAACTTTCTATTACAAATGGACAAAACCGTTAAAAGCTCCTCCATAGAGAGAGTTGAGCAACTTCGGACTATCGAAGTTGCTCGGTGTACACTTTTTATTGTTCTTTTATGTCCAATTTTAAGAGTATAAGGTTTCGTTATTATTTCGATGCCAAAACAACAACTTTCTATGACAAATGGAGAAAACCGTTAAAACCTCCCAAATAGAGAGAGTTGATCAATTTCGGACCATCAAAGTTGCTCGGTGTACACTTTTATTGTTCTTCTATGTATAATGTTACGAGTATAAGCTTCGTAGATTATTTCGATGCCAAAACAACAACTTTCTATGACAAATGGACAAAACCGTTAAAAGCTCCTCCATATAGAGAGTTGAGCAACTTCGGACCATCAAAGTTGCTCGGTGTACACCTTTTATTGTTCTTCTATGTCCAATTTTACGAGTATAAGGTTTCGTTATTATTTCGATGCCAAAACAACAACTTTCTATGACAAATGGAGAAAACCGTTAAAAGCTCCCAAATAGAGAGAGTTGATCAATTTCGGACCATCAAAGTTGCTCGGTGTACACTTTTTATTGTTCTTCTATGTCCAATTTTACGAGTATAAGCTTCTTAGATTATTTCGATGCCAAAACACCAACTTTATTTGACAAATGAACAAAACCGTTAGAGGCTCCCAAATAGAGAGTTGAGCAACTTCGGACCATCAAAGTTGCTCGGTGTACACTTTTTATTGTTCTTCTATGTCCAATGTTACGAGTATAAGCTTCGTAGATTATTTCGATGCCAAAACAACAACTTTCTATTACAAATGGACAAAACCGTTAAAAGCTCCTCCATAGAGACAGTTGAGCAACTTTGGACCATCAAAGTTGCTCGGTGTACACTTTTTATTGTTCTTCTATGTCCAATTTTATGAGTATAAGCTTCGTAGATTATTTCGATGCCAAAACACCAACTTTCGATGACAAATGTATAAAACCGTTAAAGGCTCCTAAATAGAGAGTTGAGCAACTTCAGACCATCAAAGTTTCACGGTGTACACTTTTTACTGTTCTTCTATTTCCAATTTTACGAGTATAAGCTTCGTAGATTATTTCGATGCCAAAACAAGAACTTTCTATTACAAATGGATAAAACCGTTAAAAGCTCCTCCATAGAGAGAGTTGAGCAACTTCGGACTATCGAAGTTGCTCGGTGTACACTTTTTATTGTTCTTCTATGTCCAATTTTACGAGTATAAGGTTTCGTTATTATTTCGATGCCAAAACAACAACTTTCTATGACAAATGGACAAAACCATTAAAAGCTCCTCCATATAGAGAATTGAGCAACTTCGGACCATCAAAGTTGCTCAATGTAAACTTTTTATTGTTCTTCTATGTCCAATTTTATGAGTATAAGCTTCGTAGATTATTTCGATGCTAAAACAACAACTTTCTATTACAAATGGACAAAACCGTTAAAAGCTCCTCCATAGAGAGAGTTGATCAATTTCGGACCATCAAAGTTGCTCGGTGTACACTTTTATTGTTCTTCTATGTATAATGTTACGAGTATAAGCTTCGTAGATTATTTCGATGCCAAAACAACAACTTTCTATGACAAATGGACAAAACCGTTAAAAGCTCCTCCATATAGAGAGTTGAGCAACTTCGGACCATCAAAGTTGCTCGGTGTACACTTTTTATTGATCTTCTATGTCCAATTTTACGAGTATAAGGTTTCGTTATTATTTCGATGCCAAAACAACAACTTTCTATGACAAATGGACAAAACCATTAAAAGCTCCTCCATATAGAGAGTTGAGCAACTTCGGACCATCAAAGTTGCTCAATGTAAACTTTTTATTGTTCTTCTATGTCCAATTTTACGAGTATAAGCTTCGTAGATTATTTCGATGCCAAAACAACAACTTTCTATTACAAATGGACAAAACCGTTAAAAGCTCCTCCATATAGAGAGTTGAGCAACTTCGGACCATCAAAGTTACTCGGTGTACACTTTTTATTGTTCTTCTATGTCCAATGTTACGAGTATAAGTTTCGTAGATTATTTCGATGCCAAAACAACAACTTTCTATTACAAATGGACAAAACCGTTAAAAGCTCCTCTATAGAGAGAGTTGAGCAACTTTGGACCATCAAAGTTTCTCGGTGTACACTTTTTATTGTTCTTCTATGTCCAATTTTACGAGTATAAGATTCGTAGATTATTTCGATGCCAAAACAACAACTTTCTATGACAAATGGACAAAACCGTTAAAAGCTCCTCCATATAGAGAGTTGAGCAACTTCGGACCATCAAAGTTGCTTAGTGTACACTTTTTATTGTTCTTCTATGTCCAATGTTACGAGTATAAGCTACGTAGATTATTTCGATGCCAAAACACCAACCTTCTATGACAAATGGACAAAACCGTTAAAAGCTCATCTATAGAGAGAGTTGAGCAACTTTGGACCATCAAAGTTGCTCGTTGTACACTTTTTATTGTTCTTTTATGTTAAATTTTATGAGTATAAGATTCCGATATTTTTTCGATTCCAAAACACCAACTTTCTATGACAAATGGACAAAACCATTAAAAGCTCCTCCATATAGAGAGTTGAGCAACTTCGGACCATCAAAGTTGCTCAATGTACACTTTTTATTAATCTTCTATGTTCAATGTTAAGAATATAAACTTCGTAGATTATTTCGATGCCAAAACAACAACTTTCTGTTACAAATGGACAAAACCGTTAAAAGCTCCACCATAGAGAGAGTTGTGCAACTTCGGACCATCAAAGTTGCTCGGTGTACACTTTTTATTGTTCTTCTATGTCCAATTTTACGAGTACAAACTTCCGAGATTATTTCGATGCCAAAACACCAACTTTCTGTGACAAATGGACAAAACCGTTAAAAGCTCCTCTATAGCGAGAGTTGAGAAACTTCGGACCATCAAAGTTGCCCGGTGTACAGTTTTTATTATTCTTCTACGTCCAATTTTTCGAGTATAAGCTTCCTAGATTATTTCGATGCCAAAGCAACAACTTTCTATGACAAATGGACAAAACCGTTAAAAGCTCCTCCATATAGAGAGTTGAGCAACTTCGGACCATCAAAGTTGCTCGGTGTACACTTTTTATTGTTCTTCTATGTCCAATGTTACGAGTATAACTTCGTGGATTATTTCGATGCCAAAACACCAACTTTCTATGACAAATGGACAAAACCGTTAAAAGCTCCTCCATATAGAGAGTTGAGCAACTTCGGACCATCAAAGTTGCTCGGTGTACATTTTTTATTGTTCTTCTATGTCCAATTTTATGAGTATAACTTCGTAGATTATTTCGATGCCAAAACACCAACTTTCTATGACAAATGGACAAAACCGTTAAAAGCTCCTCCATATAGAGAGTTGAGCAACTTCGGACCATCAAAGTTGCTCGGTGTACACTTTTTATTGTTCTTCTATGTCCAATTTAACGAGTATAAGCTTTCATTATTATTTCGATGCCAAAACACCACTTTCTATGATAAATGGACAAAACCGTTAAAAGATCCCAAATAGAGAGAGTTGAGCAACTTCGGACCATCAAAGTTGCTCGGTGTACACTTTTTAGTGTTCTTCTATGTCCAATTTTACGAGTATAAGCTTCGTAGATTATTTCGATGCTAAAACACCAACTTTCTATGACAAATGGACAAAACCGTTAAAAGCTCCTCCATATAGAGAGTTGAGCAGCTTCGGACCATCAAAGTTGCTTGGTGTACACTTTTTATTGTTCTTCTATGTATAATGTTACGAGTATAAGCTTCGTAGATTATTTCGATGCCAAAACAACAACTTTCTATTACAAATAGACAAAACCATTAAAAGCTCCTCCATAGAGAGAGTTGAGCAACTTTGGACCATCAAAGTTGCTCGGTGTACACTTTTTATTGTTCTTCTATGTCCAATTTGATAAGTATAAGCTTCGTAGATTATTTCGAAGCCAAAACACCAATTTTCTATGACAAATGTACAAAATCGTTAAAGGCTCCTAAATAGAGAGTTGAGCAACTTCAGACCATCAAAGTTTCACGGTGTACACTTTTTACTGTTCTTCTATTTCCAATTTTACGAGTATAAGCTTCGTAGATTATTTCGATTGCAAAACAACAACTTTCTATTACAAATGGACAAAACCGTTAAAAGCTCCTCCATAGAGAGAGTTGAGCAACTTCGGACTATCAAAGTTGCTCGGTGTACACTTTTTATTGTTCTTTATGTCCAATTTTACGAGTATAAGCTTCCTAGATTATTTCGATGCGAAAACAACAACTTTCTATGACAAATAGACAAAACCGTTAAAAGCTCCTCCATATAGAGAGTTGAGCAACTTCGGACCATCAAAGTTGCTCAGTGTACACTTTTTATTGTTCTTCTATGTGCAATGTTACGAGTATAAGCTTCGTAGATTATTTCGATGCCAAAACACCAACTTTATATGACAAATGGACAAAACCGTTAGAGGCTCCCAAATAGAGAGTTGAGCAACTTCGGACCATCAAAGTTGCTCGGTGTACACTTTTTATTGTTCTTCTATGTCCAATTTTACGAGTATAAGCTTCGTAGATTATTTCGATGCCAAAACAATAACTTTCTATTACAAATGGACAAAACCGTTAAAAGCTCCTCTATAGAGAGAGTTGAGCAACTTTGGACCATGAAAGTTGCTCGGTGTACACTTTTTATTGTTCTTCTATGTCCAATTTTACGAGTATAAGCTTCGTAGATTATTTCGATGCAAAAACACCAACTTTCTATGACAAATGGACAAAACCGTTAAAAGCTCCTCCATATAGAGAGTTGAGCAACTTCGGACCATCAAAGTTGCTCAGTGTACACTTTTTATTGTTCTTCTATGTGCAATGTTACGAGTATAAGCTTCGTAGATTATTTCGATGCCAAAACACCAACTTCTATGACAAATTGACAAAACCGTTAAAAGCTCATCTATAGAGAGAGTTGAGCAACTTTGGACCATCAAAGTTGCTCGGTGTACACTTTTTATTGTTCTTCTATGTCCAATTTTACGAGTATAAGCTTCGTAGATTATTTCGATGCCAAAACACCAACTTTCTATGACAAATGGACAAAACCGTTAAAAGCTCCTCCATATAGAGAGTTGAGCAACTTCGGACCATCAAAGTTGCTCAGTGTATACTTTTTATTGTTCTTCTATGTGCAATGTTACGAGTATAAGCTTCGTAGATTATTTCGATGCCAAAACAACAACTTTCTATTACAAATGGACAAAACCGTTAAAAGCTCCTCCATATAGAGAGTTGAGCAACTTCGGACCATCAAAGTTACTCGGTGTACACTTTTTATTGTTCTTCTATGTCCAATGTTACGAGTATAAGCTTCGTAGATTATTTCGATGCCAAAACAACAACTTTCTATTACAAATGGACAAAACCGTTAAAAGCTCCTCTATAGAGAGAGTTGGGCAACTTTGGACCATCAAAGTTGCTCGGTGTACACTTTTTATTGTTTTTCTATGTCCAATTTTACGAGTATAAGCTTCGTAGATTATTTCGATGCCAAAATACCAACTTTCTATGACAAATGGACAAAACCGTTAAAAGCTCCTCCATATAGAGAGTTGAGCAACTTCGGACCATCAAAGTTGCTCAGTGTACACTTTTTATTGTTCTTCTATGTGCAATGTTACGATTATAAGCTTCGTAGATTATTTCGATGCCAAAACACCAACTTCTATGACAAATTGACAAAACCGTTAAAAGCTCATCTATAGAGAGAGTTGAGCAACTTTGGACCATCAAAGTTGCTCGGTGTACACTTTTTATTGTTCTTTTATGTTAAATTTTATGAGTATAAGATTCCAATATTTTTTCGATTCCAAAACACCAACTTTCTATGACAAATGGACAAAACAATTAAAAGCTCCTTCATATAGAGAGTTGAGCAACTTCGGACCATCAAAGTTGCTCAGTGTACACTTTTTATTGTTCTTCTATGTCCAATTTTACGAGTACAAGCTTCCGAGATTATTTCGATGCCAAAACACCAACTTTCTGTGACAAATGGACAAAACCGTTAAAAGCTCCTCTATAGCGAGAGTTGAGAAACTTCGGACCATCAAAGTTGCCCGGTGTACAGTTTTTATTATTCTTCTACGTCCAATTCTTCGAGTATAAGCTTCCTAGATTATTTCGATGCCAAAACAGCAACTTTCTATGACAAATGGACAAAACCGTTAAAAGCTCCTCCATATAGAGAGTTGAGCAACTTCGGACCATCAAAGTTTCTCGGTGTACTCTTTTTATTGTTCTTCTATGTCCAATGTTACGAGTATAACTTCGTAGATTATTTCGATGCCAAAACACCAACTTTCTATTACAAATGGACAAAACCGTTAAAAGCTCCTCCATATAGAGAGTTGAGCAACTTCGGACCATCAAAGTTGCTCGGTGTACACTTTTTATTGTTCTTCTATGTCCAATTTAACGAGTATAAGCTTTCGTTATTATTTCGATGCCAAAACACCACTTTCTATGATAAATGGACAAAACCGTTAAAAGATCCCAAATAGAGAGAGTTGAGCAACTTCGGACCATCAAAGTTGCTCGGTGTACACTTTTTAGTGTTCTTCTATATCCAATTTTACGAGTATAAGCTTCGTAGATTATTTCGATGCTAAAACACCAACTTTCTATGACAAATGGACAAAACCGTAAAAAGCTCCTCCATGTAGAGAGTTGAGCAACTTCGGACCATCAAAGTTGCTTGGTGTACACTTTTTATTGTTCTTCTATGTATAATGTTACGATTATAAGCTTCGTAGATTATTTCGATGCCAAAACAACAACTTTCTATTACAATTGGACAAAATCGTTAAAAGCTCCTCCATAGAGAGAGTTGAGCAACTTTGGACCATCAAAGTTGCTCGGTGTACACTTTTTATTGTTCTTCTATGTCCAATTTTATAAGTATATGCTTCGTAGATTATTTCGATGCCAAAACACCAACTTTCTATGACAAATGTACAAAACCGTTAAAGGCTCCCAAATAGAGAGTTGAGCAACTTCAGACCATCAAAGTTTAACGGTGTACACTTTTTATTGTTCTTCTATGTCCAATTTTACGAGTATAAGCTTCCTAGATTATTTCGATGCCAAAACAACAACTTGCTATGACAAATGGACAAAACCGTTAAAAGCTCCTCCATATAGAGAGTTGAGCAACTTCGGACAATCAAAGTTGCTCGGTGTACACTTTTTATTGTTCTTCTTTGTCCAATGTTACGAGTATAAGCTTCGTAGATTATTTCGATGCAAAAACACCAACTTTCTATGACAAATGGACAAAACCGTTAAAAGCTCCTCCATATAGAGAGTTGAGCAACTTCGGACCATCAAAGTTGCTCAGTGTACACTTTTTATTGTTCTTCTATGTGCAATGTTACGAGTATAAGCTTCGTAGATTATTTCGATGCCAAAACACCAACTTCTATGACAAATTGACAAAACCGTTAAAAGCTCATCTATAGAGAGAGTTGAGCAACTTTGGACCATCAAAGTTGCTCGGTGTACACTTTTTATTGTTCTTCTATGTCCAATTTTACGAGTATAAGCTACGTAGATTATTTCGATGCCAAAACACCAACTTTCTATGACAAATGGACAAAACCGTTAAAAGCTCCTCCATATAGAGAGTTGAGCAACTTCGGACCATCAAAGTTGCTCAGTGTATACTTTTTATTGTTCTTCTATGTGCAATGTTACGAGTATAAGCTTCGTAGATTATTTCGATGCCAAAACAACAACTTTCTATTACAAATGGACAAAACCGTTAAAAGCTCCTCCATATAGAGAGTTGAGCAACTTCGGACCATCAAAGTTACTCGGTGTACACTTTTTATTGTTCTTCTATGTCCAATGTTACGAGTATAAGCTTCGTAGATTATTTCGATGCCAAAACAACAACTTTCTATTACAAATGGACAAAACCGTTAAAAGCTCCTCTATAGAGAGAGTTGGGCAACTTTGGACCATCAAAGTTGCTCGGTGTACACTTTTTATTGTTTTTCTATGTCCAATTTTACGAGTATAAGCTTCGTAGATTATTTCGATGCCAAAACACCAACTTTCTATGACAAATGGACAAAACCGTTAAAAGCTCCTCCATATAGAGAGTTGAGCAACTTCGGACCATCAAAGTTGCTCAGTGTACACTTTTTATTGTTCTTCTATGTGCAATGTTACGATTATAAGCTTCGTAGATTATTTCGATGCCAAAACACCAACTTCTATGACAAATTGACAAAACCGTTAAAAGCTCATCTATAGAGAGAGTTGAGCAACTTTGGACCATCAAAGTTGCTCGATGTACACTTTTTATTGTTCTTTTATGTTAAATTTTATGAGTATAAGATTCCAATATTTTTTCGATTCCAAAACACCAACTTTCTATGACAAATGGACAAAACAATTAAAAGCTCCTCCATATAGAGAGTTGAGCAACTTCGGACCATCAAAGTTGCTCGGTGTACACTTTTTATTCTTCTTCTATGTCCAATTTTACGAGTACAAGCTTCCGAGATTATTTCGATGCCAAAACACCAACTTTCTGTGACAAATGGACAAAACCGTTAAAAGCTCCTCTATAGCGAGAGTTGAGAAACTTCGGACCATCAAAGTTGCCCGATGTACAGTTTTTATTATTCTTCTACGTCCAATTTTTCGAGTATAAGCTTCCTAGATTATTTCGATGCCAAAACAACAACTTTCTATGACAAATGGACAAAACCGTTAAAAGCTCCTCCATATAGAGAGTTGAGCAACTTCGGACCATCAAAGTTGCTCGGTGTACTCTTTTTATTGTTCTTCTATGTCCAATGTTACGAGTATAACTTCGTAGATTATTTCGATGCCAAAACACCAACTTTCTATTACAAATGGACAAAACCGTTAAAAGCTCCTCCATATAGAGAGTTGAGCAACTTCGGACCATCAAAGTTGCTCGGTGTACACTTTTTATTGTTCTTCTATGTCCAATTTAACGAGTATAAGCTTTCGTTATTATTTCGATGCCAAAACACCACTTTCTATGATAAATGGACAAAACCGTTAAAAGATCCCAAATAGAGAGAGTTGAGCAACTTCGGACCATCAAAGTTGCTCGGTGTACACTTTTTAGTGTTCTTCTATGTCCAATTTTACGAGTATAAGCTTCGTAGATTATTTCGATGCTAAAACACCAACTTTCTATGACAAATGGACAAAACCGTTAAAAGCTCCTCCATGTAGAGAGTTGAGCAACTTCGGACCATCAAAGTTGCTTGGTGTACACTTTTTATTGTTCTTCTATGTATAATGTTACGATTATAAGCTTCGTAGATTATTTCGATGCCAAAACAACAACTTTCTATTACAATTGGACAAAATCGTTAAAAGCTCCTCCATAGAGAGAGTTGAGCAACTTTGGACCATCAAAGTTGCTCGGTGTACACTTTTATTGTTCTTCTATGTCCAATTTTATAAGTATATGCTTCGTAGATTATTTCGATGCCAAAACACCAACTTTCTATGACAAATGTACAAAACCGTTAAAGGCTCCCAAATAGAGAGTTGAGCAACTTCAGACCATCAAAGTTTAACGGTGTACACTTTTTATTGTTCTTCTATGTCCAATTTTACGAGTATAAGCTTCCTAGATTATTTCGATGCCAAAACAACAACTTGCTATGACAAATGGACAAAACCGTTAAAAGCTCCTCCATATAGAGAGTTGAGCAACTTCGGACAATCAAAGTTGCTCGGTGTACACTTTTTATTGTTCTTCTTTGTCCAATGTTACGAGTATAAGCTTCGTAGATTATTTCGATGCCAAAACACCAACTTTCTATGACAAATGGACAAAACCGTTAAAAGCTCCTCCCTATAGAGAGTTGAGCAACTTCGGACCATCAAAGTTGCTCGGTGTACACTTTTTATTGTTCTTCTATGTCCAATTTAACGAGTATAAGCTTTCGTTATTATTTCGATGCCAAAACACCACTTTCTATGACAAATGGACAAAACCGTTAAAAGATCCCAAATAGAGAGAGTTGAGCAACTCCGGACCATCAATGTTCGGTGTACACTTTTTAGTGTTCTTCTATGTCCAATTTTACGAGTATAAGCTTCGTAGATTATTTCGACTCCAAAACACCAACTACTATGACAAATGGACAAAACCGTTAGAGGCTCCCAAATAGAGAGTTGAGCAACTTCGGACCATCAAAGTTGCTCGGTGTACACTTTTTATTGTTCTTCTATGTCCAATTTTACGAGTATAAGCTTCGTAGATTATTTCGATGCCAAAACAACAACTTTCTATTACAAATCGGCAAAACCGTTAAAAGCTCCTCCATATAGAGAGTTGAGCAACTTCGGACCATCAAAGTTACTCGGTGTACACTTTTTATTGTTCTTCTATGTCCAATGTTACGAGTATAAGCTTCGTAGATTACTCCGATGCCGAAACAACAATTTTCTATTACAAATCGACAAAACCGTTAAAAGCTCCTCTATAGAGAGAGTTGAGCAACTTTGGACCATCAAAGTTGCTCGGTGTCAATTTTTATTGTTCTTCTATGTCCAATTTTACGAGTATAAGCTTCGTAGATTATTTCGATGCCAAAACACCAACTTTCTATGACAAATGGACAAAACCGTTAAAAGCTCCTCCATATAGAGAGTTGAGCAACTTCGGACCATCAAAGTTGCTTGGTGTACACTTTTTATTGTTCTTCTGTGTATAATATTACGAGTATAAGCTTCGTAGATTATTTCGATGCCAAAACAACAACTTTCTATTACAAATGAACAAAACCGTTAAAAGCTCCTCCATAGAGAGAGTTGAGCAACTTTGGACCATCAAAGTTGGTCGGTGTACACTTTTTATTTTTCTTCTATGTCCAATTTTATAAGTATAAGCTTCGTAGATTATTTCGATGCCAAAACACCAACTTTCTATGACAAATGTACAAAACCGTTAAAGGCTCCCAAATAGAGAGTTGAGCAACTTCGGACTATCAAAGTTGCTCGGTGTACACTTTTTATTGTTCTTTTATGTCCAATTTTACGAGTATAAGCTTCCTAGATTATTTCGATGCCAAAACAACAACTTTCTATGACAAATGGACAAAACCGTTAAAAGCTCGCAAATAGAGAGAGTTGATCAATTTCGGACCATCAAAGTTGCTCGGTGTACACTTTTTATTGTTCTTCTATGTCCAATTTTACGAGTATAAGCTTCGTAAATTATTTCGATGCCAAAACACCAACTTTCTATGACAAATGGACAAAACCGTTAGAGGCTCCCAAATAGAGAGTTGAGCAACTTCGGACCATCAAAGTTGCTCGGTGTACACTTTGTTATTGTTCTTCTATGTCCAATTTTACGAGTATAAGCTTCGTAGATTATTTCGATGCCAAAACAAAAACTTTTTATTACAAATGGACAAAACCGTTAAAAGCTCCTCCATATAGAGAGTTGAGCAACTTCGGACCATCAAAGTTACTCGGTGTACACTTTTTATTGTTCTTCTATGTCCAATGTTACGAGTATAAGCTTCGTAGATAATTTCGATTCCAAAACAACAACTTTCTATTACAAATGGACAAAACCGTTAAAAGCTCATCTATAGAGAGAGTTGAGCAACTTTGGACCATCAAAGTTGCTCGGTGTACACTTTTTATTGTTCTTCTATGTCCAATTTTACGAGTATAAGCTTCGTAGATTATTTCGAGGCCAAAACACCAAGTTTCTATGACAAATGGACAAAACCGTTAAAAGCTCCTCCATATAGAGAGTTGAGCAACTTCGGACCATCAAATTTGCTCGGTGTACATTTTTTATTGTTCTTCTTTGTCCAATTTTACAAGTATAAACTTCGTAGATTATTTCGATGCCAAAACAACAACTTTCTATTACAAATGGTCAAAACCGTTAAAAGCTCCTTCATAGAGAGAGTTGAGCAACTTTGGACTAGCAAAGTTGCTCGGTGTACACTTTTTATTGTTCTTTTATGTCAAATTTTACGAGTATAAGATTCCGATATTTTTTCGATGCCAAAACAAAAACTTTCTATGACTAATGGACAAAACCGTTAAAAGCTCCTCCATAGAGAGAGTTGAGCAACTTCGGACTATCAAAGTTGCTCGGTGTACACTTTTTATTGTTCTTTTATGTCAAATTTTACGAGTATAAGCTTCATAGATTATTTAGATGCCAAAACAACAACTTTCTATTACAAATGGACAAAACCGTTAAAAGCTCCTCCATATAGAGAGTTGAGCAACTTCGGACCATCAAAGTTACTCGGTGTACACTTTTTATTGTTCTTCTATGTCCAATGTTACGAGTATAAGCTTCATAGATTATTTCGATGCCAAAACAACAACTTTCTATTACAAATGGACAAAACCGTTAAAAGCTCCTCCATAGAGAGAGTTGAGCAACTTCGGACTATCAAAGTTGCTCGGTGTACACTTTTTATTGTTCTTTTATGTCCAATTTTACGAGTATAAGCTTCCTAGATTATTTCGATGCGAAAACAACAACTTTCTATGACAAATGGACAAAACCGTTAAAAGCCCCTCCATATAGAGAGTTGAGCAACTTCGGACCATCAAAGTTACTCGGTGTACACTTTTTACTGTTCTTCTATGTCCAATTTTACGAGTATAAGGTGTCGTTATTATTTCGATGCCAAAACAACAACTTCTAGGACAAATGGACAAAACCGTTAAAAGCTCCCAAATAGAGAGAGTTGAGCAATTTCGGACCATCAAAGTTGTTCGGTGTACACTTGTTATTGTTTTTCTATGTCCAATTTTACGAGTATAAGCTTCGTAGATTATTTCGATGCCAAAACACCAACTTTCTATGACAAATGGTCATAACCGTTAGAGGCTCCGAAATAGAGAGTTGAGCAACTTCGGACCATCAAAGTTACTCGGTGTACAGTTTTTATTGTTCTTCTATGTCCAATTTTACGAGTATAAGCTTCATAGATTATTTCGATGCCAAAACAACAACTTTCTATTACAAATGGACAAAACCGTTAAAAGCTCCTCCATATAGAGAGTTGAGCAACTTCGGACCATCAAAGTAACTCGGTGTACACTTTTTATTGTTCTTCTTTGTCCAATGTTACGAGTATAAGCTTTGTAGATTATTTCGATGCCAAAACAACAACTTTCTATTACAAATGGACAAAACCGTTAAAAGCTCCTCTATAGAGAGAGTTGAGCAACTTTGGACCATCAAAGTTGCTCGGTGTACACTTTTTATTAATCTTCTATGTTCAATGTTACGAGTATAAACTTCGTAGATTATTTCGATGCTAAAACAACAACTTTCTGTTACAAATGGAAAAAACCGTTAAAAGCTCCACCATAGAGAGAGTTGTGTAACTTCGGACCATCAAAGTTGCTCGGTGTACACTTTTGATTGTTCTTCTATGTCCAATTTTACAAGTATAAGCTTCCGAGATTATTTCGATGCCAAAACACCAAATTTCTATGACAAATGGACAAAACCGTTAAAAGCTCCTCTATAGCGAGAGTTGAGAAACTTCGGACCATCAAAGTTGCCCGGTGTACAGTTTTTATTATTCTTCTATGTCCAATTTTACGAGTATAAGCTTCCTAGATTATTTCGATGCCAAAACAACAACTTTCTATGACAAAAGGACAAAACCGTTAAAAGCTCCTCCATATAGAGAGTTGAGCAACTTCGGACCATCAAAGTTTCACGGTGTACACTTTTTATTGTTCTTCTATGTCCAATGTTACGAGTATAAGCTTCGTAGATTATTTCGATGCCAAAACACCAACTTTCTATGACAAATGGACAAAACCGTTAAAAGCTCCTCCATATAGAGAGTTGAGCAACTTCGGACCATCAAAGTTGCTCGGTGTACACTTTTTATTCTTCTTCTATGTCCAATTTAACGAGTATAAGCTTTCGTTATTATTTCGATGCCAAAACACCACTTTCTATGATAAATTGACAAAACCGTTAAAAGATCCCAAATAGAGAGAGTTGAGCAACTTCGGACCATCAAAGTTGCTCGGTGTACACTTTTTAGTGTTCTTCTATGTCCAATTTTACGAGTATAAGCTTCGTAGATTATTTCGATGCCAAAACAACAACTTTCTATTACAAATCGACAAAACCGTTAAAAGCTCCTCTATAGAGAGAGTTGAGCAACTTTGGACCATCAAAGTTGCTCGGTGTACACTTTTTATTGTTCTTCTATGTCAAATTTTACGAGTATAAGCTTCGTAGATTATTTCGATGCCAAAACACCAACTTTCTATGACAAATGGACAAAACCGTTAAAAGCTCCTCCATATAGAGAGTTGAGCAACTTCGGACCATCAAAATTGCTCGGTGTACACTTTTTATTGTTCTTCTATGTATAATGTTACGAGTATAAGCTTCGTAGATTATTTCGACTCCAAAACACCAACTTTCTATGACAAATGGACAAAACCGTTAAAAGCTCCTCCATATAGAGAGTTGAGCAACTTCGGACCATCAAAGTTTTTCACGGTGTACACCTTTTATTGTTCTTCTATGTCCAATTTTACGAGTATAAGCTTCGTAGATTATTTCGATGCCAAAACAACAACTTTCTATTACAAATGGTCAAAACCGTTAAAAGCTCCTCCATAGAGAGAGTTGAGCAACTTCGGACTATCAAAGTTGCCCGGTGTACACTTTTTATTGTTCTTTTATGTCCAATTTTACGAGTATAAGCTTCCTAGATTATTTCGATGCGAAAACAACAACTTTTTATGACAAATGGACAAAACCATTAAAAGCTCCTCCATATAGAGAGTTGAGCAACTTCGGACCATCAAAGTTGCTCGGTGTACACTTTTTATTGTTCTTCTATGTCCCATTTTACGAGTATAAGGTTTCGTTATTATTTCGATGCCAAAACAACAACTTTCTATGACAAATGGACAAAACCATTAAAAGCTCCCAAATAGAGAGAGTTGATCAATTTCGGACCATCAAAGTTGCTCGGTGTACACTTTTTATTGTTCTTCTATGTCCAATTTTACGAGTATAAACTTCGTATATTGTTTCGATGCCAAAACACCAACTTTCTATGACAAATGGACAAAACCGTTAGAGGCTCCCAAATAGAGAGTTGAGCAACTTCGGACCATCAAAGTTGCTCGGTGTACACTTTTTATTGTTCTTCTATGTCCAATTTTACGAGTATAAGCTTCGTAGATTATTTCGATGCCAAAACAACAACTTTCTATTACAAATCGACAAAACCGTTAAAAGCTCCTCCATATAGAGAGTTGAGCAACTTCGGACCATCAAAGTTACTCAGTGTACACTTTTTATTGTTCTTCTATGTCCAATGTTACGAGTATAAGCTTCGTAGATTACTCCAATGCCGAAACAACAATTTTCTATTACAAATCGACAAAACCGTTAAAAGCTCCTCTATAGAGAGAGTTGAGCAACTTTGGACCATCAAAGTTTCTCGGTGTCACTTTTTATTGTTCTTCTATGTCCAATTTTACGAGTATAAGCTTCGTAGATTATTTCGATGCCAAACACCAACTTTCTATGACAAATGGACAAAACCGTTAAAAGCTCCTCCATATAGAGAGTTGAGCAACTTCGGACCATCAAAGTTGCTTGGTGTACACTTTTTATTGTTCTTCTGTGTATAATATTACGAGTATAAGCTTCGTAGATTATTTTGATGCCAAAACAACAACTTTCTATTACAAATGAACAAAACCGTTAAAAGCTCCTCCATAGAGAGAGTTGAGCAACTTTGGACCATCAAAGTTGGTCGGTGTACACTTTTTATTGTTCTTCTTTGTCCAATTTTATAAGTATAAGCTTCGTAGATTATTTCGATGCCAAAACACCAACTTTCTATGACAAATGTACAAAACCGTTAAAGGCTCCCAAATAGAGAGTTGAGCAACTTCGGACTATCAAAGTTGCTCGGTGTACACTTTTTATTGTTCTTTTATGTCCAATTTTACGAGTATAAGCTTCCTAGATTATTTCGATGCCAAAACAACAACTTTCTATGACAAATGGACAAAACCGTTAAAAGCTCGCAAATAGAGAGAGTTGATCAATTTCGGACCATCAAAGTTGCTCGGTGTACACTTTTTATTGTTCTTTTATGTCCAATTTTACGAGTATAAGCTTCGTAAATTATTTCGATGCCAAAACACCAACTTTCTATGACAAATGGACAAAACCGTTAGAGGCTCCCAAATAGAGAGTTGAGCAACTTCGGACCATCAAAGTTGCTCGGTGTACACTTTTTTATTGTTCTTCTATGTCCAATTTTACGAGTATAAGCTTCGTAGATTATTTCGATGCCAAAACAAAAACTTTTTATTACAAATGGACAAAACCGTTAAAAGCTCCTCCATATAGGGAGTTGAGCAACTTCGGACCATCAAAGTTACTCCGTGTACACTTTTTATTGTTCTTCTATGTCCAATGTTACGAGTATAAGCTTCGTAGATAATTTCGATGCCAAAACAACAACTTTCTATTACAAATGGACAAAACCGTTAAAAGCTCATCTATAGAGAGAGTTGAGCAACTTCGGACCATCAAAGTTGCTCGGTGTACACTTTTTATTGTTCTTCTATGTCCAATTTTACGAGTATAAGCTTCGTAGATTATTTCGAGACCAAAACACCAACTTTCTATGACAAATGGACAAAACCGTTAAAAGCTCCTCCATATAGAGAGTTGAGCAACTTCGGACCATCAAAGTTGCTCGGTGTACATTTTTTATTGTTCTTCTTTGTCCAATTTTACGAGTATAAACTTCGTAGATTATTTCGAAGCCAAAACAACAACTTTCTATTACAAATGGTCAAAACCGTTAAATGCTCCTTCATAGAGAGAGTTGAGCAACTTTGGACTACCAAAGTTGCTCGGTGTACACTTTTTATTGTTCTTTTATGTCAAATTTTACGAGTATAAGATTCCGATATTTTTTCGATGCCAAAACACAAACTTTCTATGACAAATGGACAAAACCGTTAAAAGCTCCTCCATAGAGAGAGTTGAGCAACTTCGGACTATCAAAGTTGCTCGGTGTACACTTTTTATTGTTCTTTTATGTCAAATTTTACGAGTATATGATTCCGATATTTTTTCGATGCCAAAACACCAACTTTCTATAACAAATGGACAAAACCATTAAAAGCTCCTCCATATAGAGAGTTGAGCAACTTCGGACCATCAAAGTTCCTCGGTGTACACTTTTTATTGTTCTTCTATGTCCAATGTTACGAGTATAAGCTTCGTAGATTATTTCGATGCCAAAACAACAACTTTCTATTACAAATGGACAAAACCGTTAAAAGCTCCTCCATAGAGAGAGTTGAGCAACTTCGGACTATCAAAGTTGCTCGGTGTACACTTTTTATTGTTCTTTTATGTCCAATTTTACGAGTATAAGCTTCATAGATTATTTCGATGCGAAAACAACAACTTTCTATGACAAATGGACAAAACCGTTAAAAGCCCCTCCATATAGAGAGTTGAGCAACTTCGGACCATCAAAGTTGCTCGGTGTATACTTTTTACTGTTCTTCTATGTCCAATTTTACGAGTATAAGGTGTCGTTATTATTTCGATGCCAAAACAACAACTTCTAGGACAAATGGACAAAACCGTTAAAAGCTCCCAAATAGAGAGAGTTGAGCAATTTCGGACCATCAAAGTTGTTCGGTGTACACTTGTTATTGTTCTTCTATGTCCAATGTTACGAGTATAAGCTTCATAGATTATTTCGATGCCAAAACAACAACTTTCTATTACAAATGGACAAAACCGTTAAAAGCTCCTCCATATAGAGAGTTGAGCAGCTTCGGACCATCAAAGTTGCTCGGTGTACACTTTTTATTGTTCTTCTATGTCCAATTTAACGAGTATAAGCTTTCGTTATTATTTCGATGCCAAAACACCACTTTCTATGATAAATGGACAAAACCGATAAAAGATCCCAAATAGAGAGAGTTGAGCAACTTCGGACCATCAAAGTTGCTCGGTGTACACTTTTTAGTGTTCTTCTATGTCCAATTTTACGAGTATAAGCTTCATAGATTATTTCGATGCCAAAACAACAACTTTCTATTACAAATGGACAAAACCGTTAAAAGCTCCTCCATATAGAGAGTTGAGCAACTTCGGACCATCAAAGTAACTCGGTGTACACTTTTTATTGTTCTTCTTTGTCCAATGTTACGAGTATAAGCTTTGTAGATTATTTCGATGCCAAAACAACAACTTTCTATTACAAATGGACAAAACCGTTAAAAGCTCCTCTATAGAGAGAGTTGAGCAACTTTGGACCATCAAAGTTGCTCGGTGTACACTTTTTATTAATCTTCTATGTTCAATGTTATGAGTATAAACTTCGTAGATTATTTCGATGCCAAAACAACAACTTTCTGTTACAAATGGAAAAAACCGTTAAAAGCTCCACCATAGAGAGAGTTGTGTAACTTCGGACCATCAAAGTTGCTCGGTGTACACTTTTGATTGTTCTTCTATGTCCAATTTTACGAGTATAGGCTTCCGAGATTATTTCGATGCCAAAACACCAAATTTCTATGACAAATGGACAAAACCGTTAAAAGCTCCTCTATAGCGAGAGTTGAGAAACTTCGGACCATCAAAGTTGCCCGGTGTACAGTTTTTATTATTCTTCTATGTCCAATTTTACGAGTATAAGCTTCCTAGATTATTTCGATGCCAAAACAACAACTTTCTATGACAAATGGACAAAACCGTTAAAAGCTCCTCCATATAGAGAGTTGAGCAACTTCGGACCATCAAAGTTTCACGGTGTACACTTTTTATTGTTCTTCTATGTCCAATATTACGAGTATAAGCTTCGTAGATTATTTCGATGCCAAAACACCAACTTTCTATGACAAATGGACAAAACCGTTAAAAGCTCCTCCATATAGAGAGTTGAGCAACTTCGGACCATCAAAGTTGCTCGGTGTACACTTTTTATTGTTCTTCTATGTCCAATTTAACGAGTATAAGCTTTCGTTATTATTTCGATGCCAAAACACCACTTTCTATGATAAATGGACAAAACCGTTAAAAGATCCCAAATAGAGAGAGTTGAGCAACTTCGGACCATCAAAGTTGCTCGGTGTACACTTTTTAGTGTTATTCTATGTCCAATTTTACGAGTATAAGCTTCGTAGATTATTTCGATGCCAAAACAACAACTTTCTATTACAAATCGACAAAACCGTTAAAAGCTCCTCTATAGAGAGAGTTGAGCAACTTTGGACCATCAAAGTTGCTCGGTGTACACTTTTTATTGTTCTTCTATGTCAAATTTTACGAGTATAAGCTTCGTAGATTATTTCGATGCCAAAACACCAACTTTCTATGACAAATGGACAAAACCGTTAAAAGCTCCTCCATATAGAGAGTTGAGCAACTTCGGACCATCAAAATTGCTCGGTGTACACTTTTTATTGTTCTTCTATGTATAATGTTACGAGTATAAGCTTCGTAGATTATTTCGATGCCAAAACAACAACTTTCTATTACAAATGGACAAAACCGTTAAAAGCTCCTCCATATAGAGAGTAGAGCAACTTCGGACCATCAAAGTAACTCGGTGTACACTATTTATTGTTCTTCTTTGTAATATGTTACGAGTATAAGCTTTGTAGATTATTTCGATGCCAAAACAACAACTTTCTATTACAAATGGACAAAACCGTTAAAAGCTCCTCTATAGAGAGAGTTGAGCAACTTTGGACCATCAAAGTTGCTCAGTGTACACTTTTTATTAATCTCCTATGTTCAATGTTACGAGTATAAACTTCGTAGATTATTTCGATGCCAAAACAACAACTTTCTATTACAAATGGAAAAAACCGTTAAAAGCTCCACCATAGAGAGAGTTGTGTAACTTCGGACCATCAAAGTTGCTCGGTGTACACTTTTGATTGTTCTTCTATGTCCAATTTTACGAGTATAAGCTTCCGAGATTATTTCGATGCCAAAACACCAAATTTCTATGACAAATGGACAAAACCGTTAAAAGCTCCCCTATAGCGAGAGTTGAGAAACTTCGGACCATCAAAGTTGCCCGGTGTACAGTTTTTATTATTCTTCTATGTCCAATTTTACGAGTATAAGCTTCCTAGATTATTTCGATGCCAAAACAACAACTTTCTATGACAAATGGACAAAACCGTTAAAAGCTCCTCCATATAGAGAGTTGAGCAACTTCGGACCATCAAAGTTTCACGGTGTACACTTTTTATTGTTCTTCTATGTCCAATGTTACGAGTATAAGCTTCGTAGATTATTTCGATGCCAAAACACCAACTTTCTATGACAAATGGACAAAACCGTTAAAAGCTCCTCCATATAGAGAGTTGAGCAGCTTCGGACCATCAAAGTTGCTCGGTGTACACTTTTTATTGTTCTTCTATGTCCAATTTAACGAGTATAAGCTTTCGTTATTATTTCGATGCCAAAACACCACTTTCTATGATAAATGGACAAAACCGTTAAAAGATCCCAAATAGAGAGAGTTGAGCAACTTCGGACCATCAAAGTTGCTCGGTGTACACTTTTTAGTGTTCTTCTATGTCCAATTTTACGAGTATAAGCTTCGTAGATTATTTCGATGCCAAAACAACAACTTTCTATTACAAATCGACAAAACCGTTAAAAGCTCCTCTATAGAGAGAGTTGAGCAACTTTGGACCATCAAAGTTGCTCGGTGTACACTTTTTATTGTTCTTCTATTTCAAATTTTACGAGTATAAGCTTCGTAGATTATTTCGATGCCAAAACACCAACTTTCTATGACAAATGGACAAAACCGTTAAAAGCTCCTCCATATAGAGAGTTGAGCAACTTCGGACCATCAAAATTGCTCGGTGTACACTTTTTATTGTTCTTCTATGTATAATGTTACGAGTATAAGCTTCGTAGATTATTTCGATGCCAAAACAACAACTTTCTATTACAAATGGACAAAACCGTTAAAAGCTCCTCCATATAGAGAGTAGAGCAACTTCGGACCATCAAAGTAACTCGGTGTACACTATTTATTGTTCTTCTTTGTAATATGTTACGAGTATAAGCTTTGTAGATTATTTCGATGCCAAAACAACAACTTTCTATTACAAATGGACAAAACCGTTAAAAGCTCCTCTATAGAGAGAGTTGAGCAACTTTGGACCATCAAAGTTGCTCAGTGTACACTTTTTATTAATCTCCTATGTTCAATGTTACGAGTATAAACTTCGTAGATTATTTCGATGCCAAAACAACAACTTTCTGTTACAAATGGAAAAAACCGTTAAAAGCTCCACCATAGAGAGAGTTGTGTAACTTCGGACCATCAAAGTTGCTCGGTGTACACTTTTGATTGTTCTTCTATGTCCAATTTTACGAGTATAAGCTTCCGAGATTATTTCGATGCCAAAACACCAAATTTCTATGACAAATGGACAAAACCGTTAAAAGCTCCCCTATAGCGAGAGTTGAGAAACTTCGGACCATCAAAGTTGCCCGGTGTACAGTTTTTATTATTCTTCTATGTCCAATTTTACGAGTATAAGCTTCCTAGATTATTTCGATGCCAAAACAACAACTTTCTATGACAAATGGACAAAACCGTTAAAAGCTCCTCCATATAGAGAGTTGAGCAACTTCGGACCATCAAAGTTTCACGGTGTACACTTTTTATTGTTCTTCTATGTCCAATGTTACGAGTATAAGCTTCGTAGATTATTTCGATGCCAAAACACCAACTTTCTATGACAAATGGACAAAACCGTTAAAAGCTCCTCCATATAGAGAGTTGAGCAGCTTCGGACCATCAAAGTTGCTCGGTGTACACTTTTTATTGTTCTTCTATGTCCAATTTAACGAGTATAAGCTTTCGTTATTATTTCGATGCCAAAACACCACTTTCTATGATAAATGGACAAAACCGTTAAAAGATCCCAAATAGAGAGAGTTGAGCAACTTCGGACCATCAAAGTTGCTCGGTGTACACTTTTTAGTGTTCTTCTATGTCCAATTTTACGAGTATAAGCTTCGTAGATTATTTCGATGCCAAAACAACAACTTTCTATTACAAATCGACAAAACCGTTAAAAGCTCCTCTATAGAGAGAGTTGAGCAACTTTGGACCATCAAAGTTGCTCGGTGTACACTTTTTATTGTTCTTCTATGTCAAATTTTACGAGTATAAGCTTCGTAGATTATTTCGATGGCAAAACACCAACTTTCTATGACTAATGGACAAAACCGTTAAAAGCTCCTCCATATAGAGAGTTGAGCAACTTCGGACCATCAAAATTGCTCGGTGTACACTTTTTATTGTTCTTCTATGTATAATGTTACGAGTATAAGCTTCGTAGATTATTTCGATGCCAAAACAACAACTTTCTATTACAAATGGACAAAACCGTTAAAAGCTCCTCCATATAGAGAGTAGAGCAACTTCGGACCATCAAAGTAACTCGGTGTGCACTATTTATTGTTCTTCTTTGTAATATGTTACGAGTATAAGCTTTGTAGATTATTTCGATGCCAAAACAACAACTTTCTATTACAAATGGACAAAACCGTTAAAAGCTCCTCTATAGAGAGAGTTGAGCAACTTTGGACCATCAAAGTTGCTCAGTGTACACTTTTTATTAATCTCCTATGTTCAATGTTACGAGTATAAACTTCGTAGATTATTTCGATGCCAAAACAACAACTTTCTGTTACAAATGGAAAAAACCGTTAAAAGCTCCACCATAGAGAGAGTTGTGTAACTTCGGACCATCAAAGTTGCTCGGTGTACACTTTTGATTGTTCTTCTATGTCCAATTTTACGAGTATAAGCTTCCGAGATTATTTCGATGCCAAAACACCAAATTTCTATGACAAATGGACAAAACCGTTAAAAGCTTCCCTATAGCGAGAGTTGAGAAACTTCGGACCATCAAAGTTGCCCGGTGTACAGTTTTTATTATTCTTCTATGTCCAATTTTACGAGTATAAGCTTCCTAGATTATTTCAATGCCAAAACAACAACTTTCTATGACAAATGGACAAAACCGTTAAAAGCTCCTCCATATAGAGAGTTGAGCAACTTCGGACCATCAAAGTTTCACGGTGTACACTTTTTATTGTTCTTCTATGTCCAATGTTACGAGTATAAGCTTCGTAGATTATTTCGATGCCAAAACACCAACTTTCTATGACAAATGGACAAAACCGTTAAAAGCTCCTCCATATAGAGAGTTGAGCAGCTTCGGACCATCAAAGTTGCTCGGTGTACACTTTTTATTGTTCTTCTATGTCCAATTTAACGAGTATAAGCTTTCGTTATTATTTCGATGCCAAAACACCACTTTCTATGATAAATGGACAAAACCGTTAAAAGATCCCAAATAGAGAGAGTTGAGCAACTTCGGACCATCAAAGTTGCTCGGTGTACACTTTTTAGTGCTCTTCTATGTCCAATTTTACGAGTATAAGCTTCGTAGATTATTTCGATGCCAAAACAACAACTTTCTATTACAAATCGACAAAACCGTTAAAAGCTCCTCTATAGAGAGAGTTGAGCAACTTTGGACCATCAAAGTTGCTCGGTGTACACTTTTTATTGTTCTTCTATGTCAAATTTTACGAGTATAAGCTTCGTAGATTATTTCGATGCCAAAACACCAACTTTCTATGACAAATGGACAAAACCGTTAAAAGCTCCTCCATATAGAGAGTTGAGCAACTTCGGACCATCAAAATTGCTCGGTGTACACTTTTTATTGTTCTTCTATGTATAATGTTACGAGTATAAGCTTCGTAGATTATTTCGATGCCAAAACAACAACTTTCTATTACAAATGGACAAAACCGTTAAAAGCTCCTCCATAGAGAGAGTTGAGCAACTTTAGACCATCAAGGTTGCTCGGTGTACAGTTTTTATTGTTCTTCTACGTCAAATTTTATGAGTATAATCTTCGTAGATTATTTCGATGCCAAAACACCAACTTTCTATGACAAATGTACAAAACCGTTAAAGGCTCCCAAATAGAGAGTTGAGCAACTTCAGACCATCAAAGTTTCACGGTGTACACTTTTTATTGTTCTTCTATGTCCAATTTTACGAGTATAAGCTTCGTAGATTATTTCGATGCCAAAACAACAACTTTCTATTACAAATGGACAAAACCGTTAAAAGCTCCTCCATAGAGAGAGTTGAGCAACTTCGGACTATCAAAGTTGCTCGGTGTACACTTTTTATTGTTCTTTTATGTCCAATTTTACGAGTATAAGGTTTCGTTATTATTTCGATGCCAAAACAACAACTTTCTATTACAAACGGACAAAACCGTTAAAAGCTCCCAAATAGAGAGAGTTGATCAATTTCGGACCATCAAAGTTGCTCGGTGTACACTTTTTATTGTTCTTCTACGTCCAATTTTATGAGTATAAGCTTCGTAGATTATTTCGATGCCAAAACACCAACTTTCTATGACAAATGTACAAAACCGTTAAAGGCTCCCAATTAGAGAGTTGAGCAACTTCAGACCATCAAAGTTTCACGGTGTACACTTTTTATTGTTCTTCTATGTCCAATTTTATGAGTATAAGCTTCGTAGATTATTTCGATGCCAAAACAACAACT
Source organism: Euonymus europaeus (assembly GCA_963580455.1). NCBI lineage: Eukaryota > Viridiplantae > Streptophyta > Magnoliopsida > Celastrales > Celastraceae > Euonymus > Euonymus europaeus. The sequence goes on from OY756965.1 coordinate 9,084,019, forward strand.
TTCTATTACAAATGGTCAAAACCGTTAAAAGCTCCTCCATAGAGAGATATGAGCAACTTCGGACTATCGAAGTTGCCCGGTGTACACTTTTTATTGTTCTTTTATGTCCAATTTTACGAGTATAAGCTTCCTAGATTATTTCGATGTGAAAACAACAACTTTCTATGACAAATGGACAAAACCGTTAAAAGCTCCTCCATATAGAGAGTTGAGCAACTTCGGACCATCAAAGTTGCTTGGTGTACACTTTTTATTGTTCTTCTATGTCCCATTTTACGAGTATAAGGTTTCGTTATTATTTCGATGCCAAAACAACAACTTTCTATGACAAATGGACAAAACCGTTAAAAGCTCCCAAATAGAGAGAGTTGATCAATTTCGGACCATCAAAGTTGCTCGGTGTACACTTTTTATTGTTCTTCTATGTCCAATTTTACGAGTATAAACTTCGTATATTATTTCGATGCCAAAACACCAACTTTCTATGACAAATGGACAAAATCGTTAGAGGCTCCCAAATAGAGATTTGAGCAACTTCGGACCATCAAAGTTGCTCGGTGTACACTTTCTATTGTTCTTCTATGTCCAATTTTACGAGTATAAGCTTCGTAGATTATTTCGATGCCAAAACAACAACTTTCTATTACAAATCGACAAAACCTTTAAAAGCTCCTCCATATAGAGAGTTGAGCAACTTCGGACCATCAAAGTTACTCGGTGTACACTTTTTATTGTTCTTCTATGTCCAATGTTACGAGTATAAGCTTCGTAGATTATTTCGATGCCAAAACAACAACTTTCTATTACAAATCGACAAAACCGTTAAAAGCTCCTCTATAGAGAGAGTTGAGCAACTTTGGACCATCAAAGTTGCTCGGTGTCACTTTTTATTGTTCTTCTATGTCCAATTTTACGAGTATAAGCTTCGTAGATTATTTCGATGCCAAAACACCAACTTTCTATGACAAATGGACAAAACCGTTAAAAGCTCCTCCATATAGAGAGTTGAGCAACTTCGGACCATCAAAGTTGCTCGGTGTACACTTTTTATTGTTCTTCTGTGCATAATGTTACGAGTATAAGCTTCGTAGATTATTTCGATGCCAAAACAACAACTTTCTATTGCAAATGAACAAAACCGTTAAAAGCTCCTCCATAGAGAGAGTTGAGCAACTTTGGACCATCAAAGTTGGTCGGTGTACACTTTTTATTGTTCTTCTATGTCCAATTTTATAAGTATAAGCTTCGTAGATTATTTCGATGCCAAAACACCAACTTTCTATGACAAATGTATAAAACCGTTAGAGGCTCCCAAATAGAGAGTTGAGCAACTTCGGACTATCAAAGTTGCTCAGTGTACACTTTTTATTGTTCTTTTATGTCCAATTTTACGAGTATAAGCTTCCTAGATTATTTCGATGCCAAAACAACAACTTTCTATGACAAATGGACAAAACCGTTAAAAGCTCTCAAATAGAGAGAGTTGATCAATTTCGGACCATCAAAGTTGCTCGGTGTACACTTTTTATTGTTCTTCTACGTCAAATTTTATGAGTATAAGCTTCTTAGATTATTTCGATGCCAAAACACCAACTTTCTATGACAAATGTACAAAACCGTTAAAGGCTCCCAATTAGAGAGTTGAGCAACTTCAGACCATCAAAGTTTCACGGTGTACACTTTTTATTGTTCTTCTATGTCCAATTTTACGAGTATAAGCTTCGTAGATTATTTCGATGCCAAAACAACAACTTTCTATTACAAATGGACAAAACCGTTAAAAGCTCCTCCATAGAGAGAGTTGAGCAACTTTAGACCATCATGGTTGCTCGGTGTACAGTTTTTATTGTTCTTCTACGTCAAATTTTATGAGTATAATCTTCGTAGATTATTTCGATGCCAAAACACCAACTTTCTATGACAAATGTACAAAACCGTTAAAGGCTCCCAAATAGAGAGTTGAGCAACTTCAGACCATCAAAGTTTCACGAGGTACACTTTTTATTGTTCTTCTATGTCCAATTTTACGAGTATAAGCTTCGTAGATTATTTCGATGCCAAAACAACAACTTTCTATTACAAATGGACAAAACCGTTAAAAGCTCCTCCATAGAGAGAGTTGAGCAACTTCGGACTATCAAAGTTGCTCGGTGTACACTTTTTATTGTTCTTTTATGTCCAATTTTACGAGTATAAGGTTTCGTTATTATTTCGATGCCAAAACAACAACTTTCTATTACAAACGGACAAAACCGTTAAAAGCTCCCAAATAGAGAGAGTTGATCAATTTCGGACCATCAAAGTTGCTCGGTGTACACTTTTTATTGTTCTTCTACGTCCAATTTTATGAGTATAAGCTTCGTAGATTATTTCGATGCCAAAACACCAACTTTCTATGACAAATGTACAAAACCGTTAAAGGCTCCCAATTAGAGAGTTGAGCAACTTCAGACCATCAAAGTTTCACGGTGTACACTTTTTATTGTTCTTCTATGTCCAATTTTATGAGTATAAGCTTCGTAGATTATTTCGATGCCAAAACAACAACTTTCTATTACAAATGGTCAAAACCGTTAAAAGCTCCTCCATAGAGAGATTTGAGCAACTTCGGACTATCGAAGTTGCCCGGTGTACACTTTTTATTGTTCTTTTATGTCCAATTTTACGAGTATAAGCTTCCTAGATTATTTCGATGTGAAAACAACAACTTTCTATGACAAATGGACAAAACCGTTAAAAGCTCCTCCATATAGAGAGTTGAGCAACTTCGGACCATCAAAGTTGCTTGGTGTACACTTTTTATTGTTCTTCTATGTCCCATTTTACGAGTATAAGGTTTCGTTATTATTTCGATGCCAAAACAACAACTTTCTATGACAAATGGACAAAACCGTTAAAAGCTCCCAAATAGAGAGAGTTGATCAATTTCGGACCATCAAAGTTGCTCGGTGTACACTTTTTATTGTTCTTCTATGTCCAATTTTACGAGTATAAACTTCGTATATTATTTCGATGCCAAAACACCAACTTTCTATGACAAATGGACAAAATCGTTAGAGGCTCCCAAATAGAGATTTGAGCAACTTCGGACCATCAAAGTTGCTCGGTGTACACTTTCTATTGTTCTTCTATGTCCAATTTTACGAGTATAAGCTTCGTAGATTATTTCGATGCCAAAACAACAACTTTCTATTACAAATCGACAAAACCTTTAAAAGCTCCTCCATATAGAGAGTTGAGCAACTTCGGACCATCAAAGTTACTCGGTGTACACTTTTTATTGTTCTTCTATGTCCAATGTTACGAGTATAAGCTTCGTAGATTATTTCGATGCCAAAACAACAACTTTCTATTACAAATCGACAAAACCGTTAAAAGCTCCTCTATAGAGAGAGTTGAGCAACTTTGGACCATCAAAGTTGCTCGGTGTCACTTTTTATTGTTCTTCTATGTCCAATTTTACGAGTATAAGCTTCGTAGATTATTTCGGTGCCAAAACACCAACTTTCTATGACAAATGGACAAAACCGTTAAAAGCTCCTCCATATAGAGAGTTGAGCAACTTCGGACCATCAAAGTTGCTCGGTGTACACTTTTTATTGTTCTTCTGTGCATAATGTTACGAGTATAAGCTTCGTAGATTATTTCGATGCCAAAACAACAACTTTCTATTGCAAATGAACAAAACCGTTAAAAGCTCCTCCATAGAGAGAGTTGAGCAACTTTGGACCATCAAAGTTGGTCGGTGTACACTTTTTATTGTTCTTCTATGTCCAATTTTATAAGTATAAGCTTCGTAGATTATTTCGATGCCAAAACACCAACTTTCTATGACAAATGTATAAAACCGTTAGAGGCTCCCAAATAGAGAGTTGAGCAACTTCGGACTATCAAAGTTGCTCAGTGTACACTTTTTATTGTTCTTTTATGTCCAATTTTACGAGTATAAGCTTCCTAGATTATTTCGATGCCAAAACAACAACTTTCTATGACAAATGGACAAAACCGTTAAAAGCTCTCAAATAGAGAGAGTTGATCAATTTCGGACCATCAAAGTTGCTCGGTGTACACTTTTTATTGTTCTTCTACGTCAAATTTTATGAGTATAAGCTTCTTAGATTATTTCGATGCCAAAACACCAACTTTCTATGACAAATGTACAAAACCGTTAAAGGCTCCCAATTAGAGAGTTGAGCAACTTCAGACCATCAAAGTTTCACGGTGTACACTTTTTATTGTTCTTCTATGTCCAATTTTACGAGTATAAGCTTCGTAGATTATTTCGATGCCAAAACAACAACTTTCTATTACAAATGGTCAAAACCGTTAAAAGCTCCTCCATAGAGAGAGTTGAGCAACTTCGGACTATCGAAGTTGCCAGGTGTACACTTTTTATTGTTCTTTTATGTCCAATTTTACGAGTATAAGCTTCCTAGATTATTTCGATGCGAAAACAACAACTTTCTATGACAAATGGACAAAACCATTAAAAGCTCCTCCATATAGAGAGTTGAGCAACTTCGGACCATCAAAGTTCCTCGGTGTACACTTTTTATTGTTCTTCTATGTCCAATGTTACGAGTATAAGCTTCGTAGATTATTTCGATGCCAAAACAACAACTTTCTATTACAAATGGACAAAACCGTTAAAAGCTCCTCCATAGAGAGAGTTGAGCAACTTCGGACTATCAAAGTTGCTCGGTGTACACTTTTTATTGTTCTTTTATGTCCAATTTTACGAGTATAAGCTTCCTAGATTATTTCGATGCGAAAACAACAACTTTCTATGACAAATGGACAAAACCGTTAAAAGCCCCTCCATATAGAGAGTTGAGCAACTTCGGACCATCAAAGTTGCTCGGTGTATACTTTTTACTGTTCTTCTATGTCCAATTTTATGAGTATAAGGTGTCGTTATTATTTCGATGCCAAAACAACAACTTCTAGGACAAATGGACAAAACCGTTAAAAGCTCCCAAATAGAGAGAGTTGAGCAATTTCGGACCATCAAAGTTGTTCGGTGTACACTTGTTATTGTTCTTCTATGTCCAATTTTACGAGTATAAGCTTCGTAGATTATTTCGATGCCAAAACACCAACTTTCTATGACAAATGGTCATAACCGTTAGAGGCTCCGAAATAGAGAGTTGAGCAACTTCGGACCATCAAGGTTACTCGGTGTACAGTTTTTATTGTTCTTCTATGTCCAATTTTACGAGTATAAGCTTCATAGATTATTTCGATGCCAAAACAACAACTTTCTATTACAAATGGACAAAACCGTTAAAAGCTCCTCCATATAGAGAGTTGAGCAACTTCGGACCATCAAAGTAACTCGGTGTACACTTTTTATTGTTCTTCTTTGTCCAATGTTACGAGTATAAGCTTTGTAGATTATTTCGATGCCAAAACAACAACTTTCTATTACAAATGGACAAAACCGTTAAAAGCTCCTCTATAGAGAGAGTTGAGCAACTTTGGACCATCAAAGTTGCTCGGTGTACACTTTTTATTAATCTTCTATGTTCAATGTTATGAGTATAAACTTTGTAGATTATTTCGATGCCAAAACAACAACTTTCTGTTACAAATGGAAAAAACCGTTAAAAGCTCCACCATAGAGAGAGTTGTGTAACTTCGGACCATCAAAGTTGCTCGGTGTACACTTTTGATTGTTCTTCTATGTCCAATTTTACGAGTATAAGCTTCCGAGATTATTTCGATGCCAAAACACCAAATTTCTATGACAAATGGACAAAACCGTTAAAAGCTCCTCTATAGCGAGAGTTGAGAAACTTCGGACCATCAAAGTTGCCCGGTGTACAGTTTTTATTATTCTTCTATGTCCAATTTTACGAGTATAAGCTTCCTAGATTATTTCGATGCCAAAACAACAACTTTCTATGACAAATGGACAAAACCGTTAAAAGCTCCTCCATATAGAGAGTTGAGCAACTTCGGACCATCAAAGTTTCACGGTGTACACTTTTTATTGTTCTTCTATGTCCAATGTTACGAGTATAAGCTTCGTAGATTATTTCGATGCCAAAACACCAACTTTCTATGACAAATGGACAAAACCGTTAAAAGCTCCTCCATATAGAGAGTTGAGCAACTTCGGACCATCAAAGTTGCTCGGTGTACACTTTTTATTGTTCTTCTATGTCCAATTTAACGAGTATAAGCTTTCGTTATTATTTCGATGCCAAAACACCACTTTCTATGATAAATGGACAAAACCGTTAAAAGATCCCAAATAGAGAGAGTTGAGCAACTTTGGACCATCAAAGTTGCTCGGTGTACACTTTTTAGTGTTATTCTATGTCCAATTTTACGAGTATAAGCTTCGTAGATTATTTCGATGCCAAAACAACAACTTTCTATTACAAATCGACAAAACCGTTAAAAGCTCCTCTATAGAGAGAGTTGAGCAACTTTGGACCATCAAAGTTGCTCGGTGTACACTTTTTATTGTTCTTCTATGTCAAATTTTACGAGTATAAGCTTCGTAGATTATTTCGATGCCAAAACACTAACTTTCTATGACAAATGGACAAAACCGTTAAAAGCTCCTCCATATAGAGAGTTGAGCAACTTCGGACCATCAAAATTGCTCGGTGTACACTTTTTATTGTTCTTCTATGTATAATGTTACGTGTATAAGCTTCGTAGATTATTTCGATGCCAAAACTACAACTTTCTATTACAAATGGACAAAACCGTTAAAAGCTCCTCCATATAGAGAGTAGAGCAACTTCGGACCATCAAAGTAACTCGGTGTACACTATTTATTGTTCTTCTTTGTCCAATGTTACGAGTATAAGCTTTGTAGATTATTTCGATGCCAAAACAACAACTTTCTATTACAAATGGACAAAACCGTTAAAAGCTCCTCTATAGAGAGAGTTGAGCAACTTTGGACCATCAAAGTTGCTCAGTGTACACTTTTTATTAATCTCCTATGTTCAATGTTACGAGTATAAACTTCGTAGATTATTTCGATGCCAAAACAACAACTTTCTGTTACAAATGGAAAAAACCGTTAAAAGCTCCACCATAGAGAGAGTTGTGTAACTTCGGACCATCAAAGTTGCTCGGTGTACACTTTTGATTGTTCTTCTATGTCCAATTTTACGAGTATAAGCTTCCGAGATTATTTCGATGCCAAAACACCAAATTTCTATGACAAATGGACAAAACCGTTAAAAGCTCCTCTATAGCGAGAGTTGAGAAACTTCGGACCATCAAAGTTGCCCGGTGTACAGTTTTTATTATTCTTCTATGTCCAATTTTACGAGTATAAGCTTCCTAGATTATTTCGATGCCAAAACAACAACTTTCTATGACAAATGGACAAAACCGTTAAAAGCTCCTCCATATAGAGAGTTGAGCAACTTCGGACCATCAAAGTTTCACGGTGTACACTTTTTATTGTTCTTCTATGTCCAATGTTACGAGTATAAGCTTCGTAGATTATTTCGATGCCAAAACACCAACTTTCTATGACAAATGGACAAAACCGTTAAAAGCTCCTCCATATAGAGAGTTGAGCAGCTTCGGACCATCAAAGTTACTCGGTGTACACTTTTTATTGTTCTTCTATGTCCAATTTAACGAGTATAAGCTTTCGTTATTATTTCGATGCCAAAACACCACTTTCTATGATAAATGGACAAAACCGTTAAAAGATCCCAAATAGAGAGAGTTGAGCAACTTCGGACCATCAAAGTTGCTCGGTGTACACTTTTTAGTGTTCTTCTATGTCCAATTTTACGAGTATAAGCTTCGTAGATTATTTCGATGCCAAAACAACAACTTTCTATTACAAATCGACAAAACCGTTAAAAGCTCCTCCATAGAGAGAGTTGAGCAACTTTGGACCATCAAAGTTGCTCGGTGTACACTTTTTATTGTTCTTCTATGTCAAATTTTACGAGTATAAGCTTCGTAGATTATTTCGATGCCAAAACACCAACTTTCTATGACAAATGGACAAAACCGTTAAAAGCTCCTCCATATAGAGAGTTGAGCAACTTCGGACCATCAAAATTGCTCGGTGTACACTTTTTATTGTTCTTCTATGTATAATGTTACGAGTATAAGCTTCGTAGATTATTTCGATGCCAAAACAACAACTTTCTATTACAAATGGACAAAACCGTTAAAAGCTCCTCCATAGAGAGAGTTGAGCAACTTTGGACCATCAAGGTTGCTCGGTGTACACTTTTTATTGTTCTTCTACGTCAAATTTTATGAGTATAATCTTCGTAGATTATTTCGATGCCAAAACACCAACTTTCTATGACAAATGTACAAAACCGTTAAAGGCTCCCAAATAGAGAGTTGAGCAACTTCAGACCATCAAAGTTTCACGGTGTACACTTTTTATTGTTCTTCTATGTCCAATTTTACGAGTATAAGCTTCGTAGATTATTTCGATGCCAAAACAACAACTTTCTATTACAAATGGACAAAACCGTTAAAAGCTCCTCCATAGAGAGAGTTGAGCAACTTCGGACTATCAAAGTTGCTCGGTGTACACTTTTTATTGTTCTTTTATGTCCAATTTTACGAGTATAAGGTTTCGTTATTATTTCGATGCCAAAATAACAACTTTCTATGACAAACGGACAAAACCGTTAAAAGCTCCCAAATAGAGAGAGTTGATCAATTTCGGACCATCAAAGTTGCTCGGTGTACACTTTTTATTGTTCTTCTATGTCCAATTTTACGAGTATAAACTTCGTAGATTATTTCGATGCCAAAACAACAACTTTCTATTACAAATGGACAAAACCGTTAAAAGCTCCTCCATATAGAGAGTTGAGCAACTTCGGACCATCAAAGTTGCTCGGTGTACACTTTTTATTGTTCTTCTATGTCCCATTTTACGAGTATAAGGTTTCGTTATTATTTCGATGCCAAAACAACAACTTTCTATGACAAATGGACAAAACCGTTAAAAGCTCCCAAATAGAGAGAGTTGATCAATTTCGGACCATCAAAGTTGCTCGGTGTACACTTTTTATTGTTCTTCTACGTCCAATTTTATGAGTATAAGCTTCGTAGATTATTTCGATGCCAAAACACCAACTTTCTATGACAAATGTACAAAACCGTTAAAGGCTCCCAATTAGAGAGTTGAGCAACTTCAGACCATCAAAGTTTCACGGTGTACACTTTTTATTGTTCTTCTATGTCCAATTTTAGGAGTATAAGCTTCGTAGATTATTTCGATGCCAAAACAACAACTTTCTATTACAAATGGTCAAAACCGTTAAAAGCTCCTCCATAGAGAGAGTTGAGCAACTTCGGACTATCGAAGTTGCCCGGTGTACACTTTTTATTGTTCTTTTATGTCCAATTTTACGAGTATAAGCTTCCTAGATTATTTCGATGCGAAAACAACAACTTTCTATGACAAATGGACAAAACCGTTAAAAGCTCCTCCATATAGAGAGTTGAGCAACTTCGGACCATCAAAGTTGCTTGGTGTACACTTTTTATTGTTCTTCTATGTCCCATTTTACGAGTATAAGGTTTCGTTATTATTTCGATGCCAAAACAACAACTTTCTATGACAAATGGACAAAACCGTTAAAAGCTCCCAAATAGAGAGAGTTGATCAATTTCGGACCATCAAAGTTGCTCGGTGTACACTTTTTATTGTTCTTCTATGTCCAATTTTACGAGTATAAACTTCGTATATTATTTCGATGCCAAAACACCAACTTTCTATGACAAATGGACAAAATCGTTAGAGGCTCCCAAATAGAGATTTGAGCAACTTCGGACCATCAAAGTTGCTCGGTGTACACTGTCTATTGTTCTTCTATGTCCAATTTTACGAGTATAAGCTTCGTAGATTATTTCGATGCCAAAACAACAACTTTCTATTACAAATCGACAAAACCTTTAAAAGCTCCTCCATATAGAGAGTTGAGCAACTTCGGACCATCAAAGTTACTCGGTGTACACTTTTTATTGTTCTTCTATGTCCAATGTTACGAGTATAAGCTTCGTAGATTATTTCGATGCCAAAACAACAACTTTCTATTACAAATCGACAAAACCGTTAAAAGCTCCTCTATAGAGAGAGTTGAGCAACTTTGGACCATCAAAGTTGCTCGGTGTCACTTTTTATTGTTCTTCTATGTCCAATTTTACGAGTATAAGCTTCGTAGATTATTTCGATGCCAAAACACCAACTTTCTATGACAAATGGACAAAACCGTTAAAAGCTCCTCCATATAGAGAGTTGAGCAACTTCGGACCATCAAAGTTGCTCGGTGTACACTTTTTATTGTTCTTCTGTGCATAATGTTACGAGTATAAGCTTCGTAGATTATTTCGATGCCAAAACAATAACTTTCTATTACAAATGAACAAAACCGTTAAAAGCTCCTCGATAGAGAGAGTTGAGCAACTTTGGACCATCAAAGTTGGTCGGTGTACACTTTTTATTGTTCTTCTATGTCCAATTTTATAAGTATAAGCTTCGTAGATTATTTCGATGCCAAAACAACAACTTTCTATGACAAATGGACAAAACCGTTAAAAGCTCTCAAATAGAGAGAGTTGATCAATTTCGGACCATCAAAGTTGCTCGGTGTACACTTTTTATTGTTCTTCTACGTCCAATTTTATGAGTATAAGCTTCTTAGATTATTTCGATGCCAAAACACCAACTTTCTATGACAAATGTACAAAACCGTTAAAGGCTCCCAATTAGAGAGTTGAGCAACTTCGGACTATCAAAGTTTCACGGTGTACACTTTTTATTGTTCTTCTATGTCCAATTTTATAAGTATAAGCTTCGTAGATTATTTCGATGCCAAAACAACAACTTTCTATGACAAATGGACAAAACCGTTAAAAGCTCTCAAATAGAGAGAGTTGATCAATTTCGGACCATCAAAGTTGCTCGGTGTACACTTTTTATTGTTCTTCTACGTCCAATTTTATGAGTATAAGCTTCTTAGATTATTTCGATGCCAAAACACCAACTTTCTATGACAAATGTACAAAACCGTTAGAGGCTCCCAAATAGAGAGTTGAGCAACTTCGGACTATCAAAGTTGCTCAGTGTACACTTTTTATTGTTCTTTTATGTCCAATTTTACGAGTATAAGCTTCCTAGATTATTTCGATGCCAAAACAACAACTTTCTATGACAAATGGACAAAACCGTTAAAAGCTCTCAAATAGAGAGAGTTGATCAATTTCGGACCATCAAAGTTGCTCGGTGTACACTTTTTATTGTTCTTCTACGTCCAATTTTATGAGTATAAGCTTCTTAGATTATTTCGATGCCAAAACACCAACTTTCTATGACAAATGTACAAAACCGTTAAAGGCTCCCAATTAGAGAGTTGAGCAACTTCAGACCATCAAAGTTTCACGGTGTACACTTTTTATTGTTCTTCTATGTCCAATTTTACGAGTATAAGCTTCGTAGATTATTTCGATGCCAAAACAACAACTTTCTATTACAAATGGTCAAAACCGTTAAAAGCTCCTCCATAGAGAGAGTTGAGCAACTTCGGACTATCGAAGTTGCCAGGTGTACACTTTTTATTGTTCTTTTATGTCCAATTTTACGAGTATAAGCTTCCTAGATTATTTCGATGCGAAAACAACAACTTTCTATGACAAATGGGCAAAACCGTTAAAAGCTCCTCCATATAGAGAGTTGAGCAACTTCGGACCATCAAAGTTGCTCGGTGTACACTTTTTATTGTTCTTCTATGTCCCATTTTACGAGTATAAGGTTTCGTTATTATTTCGATGCCAAAACAACATTTTTCTATGACAAATGGACAAAACCGTTAAAAGCTCTCAAATAGAGAGAGTTGATCAATTTCGGACCATCAAAGTTGCTCGGTGTACACTTTTTATTGTTCTTCTATGTCCAATTTTACGAGTATAAACTTCGTATATTATTTCGATGCCAAAACACCAACTTTCTATGACAAATGGACAAAACCGTTAGAGGCTCCCAAATAGAGAGTTGAGCAACTTCGGACCATCAAAGTTGCTCGGTGTACACTTTTTATTGTTCTTCTATGCCCAATTTTACGAGTATAAGCTTCGTAGATTATTTCGATGCCAAAACAACAACTTTCTATTACAAATCGACAAAACCGTTAAAAGCTCCTCCATATAGAGAGTTGATCAACTTCGGACCATCAAAGTTGCTCGGTGTACACTTTTTATTGTTCTTCTGTGCATAATGTTACGAGTATAAGCTTCGTAGATTATTTCGATGCCAAAACAACAACTTTCTATTACAAATGAACAAAACCGTTAAAAGCTCCTCGATAGAGAGAGTTGAGCAACTTTGGACCATCAAAGTTGGTCGGTGTACACTTTTTATTGTTCTTCTATGTCCAATTTTATAAGTATAAGCTTCGTAGATTATTTCGATGCCAAAACACCAACTTTCTATGACAAATGTATAAAACCGTTAGAGGCTCCCAAATAGAGAGTTGAGCAACTTCGGACTATCAAAGTTGCTCAGTGTACACTTTTTATTGTTCTTTTATGTCCAATTTTACGAGTATAAGCTTCCTAGATTATTTCGATGCCAAAACAACAACTTTCTATGACAAATGGACAAAACCGTTAAAAGCTCTCAAATAGAGAGAGTTGATCAATTTCGGACCATCAAAGTTGCTCGGTGTACACTTTTTATTGTTCTTCTACGTCCAATTTTATGAGTATAAGCTTCTTAGATTATTTCGATGCCAAAACACCAACTTTCTATGACAAATGTACAAAACCGTTAAAGGCTCCCAATTAGAGAGTTGAGCAACTTCAGACCATCAAAGTTTCACGGTGTACACTTTTTATTGTTCTTCTATGTCCAATTTTACGAGTATAAGCTTCGTAGATTATTTCGATGCCAAAACAACAACTTTCTATTACAAATGGTCAAAACCGTTAAAAGCTCCTCCATAGAGAGAGTTGAGCAACTTCGGACTATCGAAGTTGCCAGGTGTACACTTTTTATTGTTCTTTTATGTCCAATTTTACGAGTATAAGCTTCCTAGATTATTTCGATGCGAAAACAACAACTTTCTATGACAAATGGGCAAAACCGTTAAAAGCTCCTCCATATAGAGAGTTGAGCAACTTCGGACCATCAAAGTTGCTCGGTGTACACTTTTTATTGTTCTTCTATGTCCCATTTTACGAGTATAAGGTTTCGTTATTATTTCGATGCCAAAACAACATTTTTCTATGACAAATGGACAAAACCGTTAAAAGCTCTCAAATAGAGAGAGTTGATCAATTTCGGACCATCAAAGTTGCTCGGTGTACACTTTTTATTGTTCTTCTATGTCCAATTTTACGAGTATAAACTTCGTATATTATTTCGATGCCAAAACACCAACTTTCTATGACAAATGGACAAAACCGTTAGAGGCTCCCAAATAGAGAGTTGAGCAACTTCGGACCATCAAAGTTGCTCGGTGTACACTTTTTATTGTTCTTCTATGCCCAATTTTACGAGTATAAGCTTCGTAGATTATTTCGATGCCAAAACAACAACTTTCTATTACAAATCGACAAAACCGTTAAAAGCTCCTCCATATAGAGAGTTGAGCAACTTCGGACCATCAAAGTTACTCGGTGTACGCCTTTTATTGTTCTTCTATGTCCAATGTTACGAGTATAAGCTTCGTAGATTATTTCGATGCCAAAACAACAACTTTCTATGACAAATGGACAAAACCGTTAAAAGCTCCTCCATATAGAGAGTTGAGCAACTTCGGACCATCAAAGTTGCTCGGTGTACACTTTTTATTGTTCTTCTGTGTATAATGTTACGAGTATAAGCTTCATAGATTATTTCGATGCCAAAACAACAACTTTCTATTACAAATGAACAAAACCGTTAAAAGCTCCTCCATAGAGAGAGTTGAGCAACTCTGGACCATCAAAGTTGGTCGGTGTACACTTTTTATTGTTCTTCTATGTCCAATTTTATAAGTATAAGCTTCGTAGATTATTTCGATGCCAAAACACCAACTTTCTATGACAAGTGTACAAAACCGTTAAAGGCTCCCAAATAGAGAGTTGAGCAACTTCGGACTATCAAAGTTGCTCGGTGTACACTTTTTATTGTTCTTTTATGTCCAATTTTACGAGTATAAGCTTCCTAGATTATTTCGATGCCAAAACAACAACTTTCTATGACAAATGGACAAAACCGTTAAAAGCTCCTCCATATAGAGAGTTGAGCAACTTCGGACCATCAAAGTTGCTCGGTGTACACTTTTTATTGTTCTTCTATGTCCCATTTTACGAGTATAAGGTTTCGTTATTATTTCGATGCCAAAACAACAACTTTCTATGACAAATGGACAAAACCGTTAAAAGCTCTCAAATAGAGAGAGTTGATCAATTTCGGACCATCAAAGTTGCTCGGTGTATATTTTTTATTGTTCTTCTATGTCCAATTTTACGAGTATAAACTTCGTATATTATTTCGATGCCAAAACACCAACTTTCTATGACAAATGGACAAAACCGTTAGAGGCTCCCAAATAGAGAGTTGAGCAACTTCGGACTATCAAAGTTGCTCGGTGTACACTTTTTATTGTTCTTTTATGTCCAATTTTACGAGTATAAGCTTCCTAGATTATTTCGATGCCAAAACAACAACTTTCTATGACAAATGGACAAAACCGTTAAAAGCTCTCAAATAGAGAGAGTTGATCAATTTCGGACCATCAAAGTTGCTCGGTGTACACTTTTTATTGTTCTTCTACGTCCAATTTTATGAGTATAAGCTTCGTAGATTATTTCGATGCCAAAACACCAACTTTCTATGACAAATGTACAAAACCGTTAAAGGCTCCCAATTAGAGAGTTGAGCAACTTCAGACCATCAAAGTTTCACGGTGTACACTTTTTATTGTTCTTCTATGTCCAATTTTACGAGTATAAGCTTCGTAGATTATTTCGATGCCAAAACAACAACTTTCTATTACAAATGGTCAAAACCGTTAAAAGCTCCTCCATAGAGAGAGTTGAGCAACTTCGGACTATCGAAGTTGCCCGGTGTACACTTTTTATTGTTCTTTTATGTCCAATTTTACGAGTATAAGCTTCCTAGATTATTTCGATGCGAAAACAACAACTTTCTATGACAAATGGACAAAACCGTTAAAAGCTCCTCCATATAGAGAGTTGAGCAACTTCGGACCATCAAAGTTGCTCGGTGTACACTTTTTATTGTTCTTCTATGTCCCATTTTACGAGTATAAGGTTTCGTTATTATTTCGATGCCAAAACAACAACTTTCTATGACAAATGGACAAAACCGTTAAAAGCTCTCAAATAGAGAGAGTTGATCAATTTCGGACCATCAAAGTTGCTCGGTGTACACTTTTTATTGTTCTTCTATGTCCAATTTTACGAGTATAAACTTCGTATATTATTTCGATGCCAAAACACCAACTTTCTATGACAAATGGACAAAACCGTTAGAGGCTCCCAAATAGAGAGTTGAGCAACTTCGGACCATCAAAGTTGCTCGGTGTACACTTTTTATTGTTCTTCTATGTCCAATTTTACGAGTATAAGCTTCGTAGATTATTTCGATGCCAAAACAACAACTTTCTATTACAAATCGACGAAACCGTTAAAAGCTCCTCCATATAGAGAGTTGAGCAACTTCGGACCATCAAAGTTACTCGGTGTACACTTTTTATTGTTCTTCTATGTCCAATGTTACGAGTATAAGCTTCGTAGATTATTTCGATGCCAAAACAACAAATTTCTATGACAAATGGACAAAACCGTTAAAAGCTCCTCCATATAGAGAGTTGAGCAACTTCGGACCATCAAAGTTGCTCGGTGTACACTTTTTATTGTTCTTCTGTGTATAATGTTACGAGTATAAGCTTCGTAGATTATTTCGATGCCAAAACAACAACTTTCTATTACAAATGAACAAAACCGTTAAAAGCTCCTCCATAGAGAGAGTTGAGCAACTTTGGACCATCAAAGTTGGTCGGTGTACACTTTTTATTGTTCTTTTATGTCCAATTTTATAAGTATAAGCTTCGTAGATTATTTCGATGCCAAAACACCAACTTTCTATGACAAATGTACATAACCGTTAAAGGCTCCCAAATAGAGAGTTGAGCAGCTTCGGACTATCAAAGTTGCTCGGTGTACACTTTTTATTGTTCTTTTATGTCCAATTTTACGAGTATAAGCTTCCTAGATTATTTCGATGCCAAAACAACAACTTTCTATGACAAATGGACAAAACCGTTAAAAGCTCCTCCATATAGAGAGTTGAGCAACTTCGGACCATCAAAGTTGCTCGGTGTACACTTTTTATTGTTCTTCTATGTCCCATTTTACGAGTATAAGGTTTCGTTATTATTTCGATGCCAAAACAACAACTTTCTATGACAAATGGACAAAACCATTAAAAGCTCTCAAATAGAGAGAGTTGATCAATTTCGGACCATCAAAGTTGCTCGGTGTACACTTTTTATTGTTCTTCAATGTCCAATTTTACGAGTATAAACTTCGTATATTATTTCGATGCCAAAACACCAACTTTCTATGACAAATGGACAAAACCGTTAGAGACTCCCAAATAGAGAGTTGAGCAACTTCGGACCATCAAAGTTGCTCGGTGTACACTTTTTATTGTTCTTCTATGTCCAATTTTACGAGTATAAGCTTCGTAGATTATTTCGATGCCGAAATAACAACTTTCTATTACAAATCGACAAAACCGTTAAAAGCTCCTCCATATAGAGAGTTGAGCAACTTCGGACCATCAAAGTTACTCGGTGTACACTTTTTATTGTTCTTCTATGTCCAATGTTACGAGTATAAGCTTCGTAGATTATTTCGATGCCAAAACAACAACTTTCTATTACAAATCGACAAAACCGTTAAAAGCTCCTCTATAGAGAGAGTTGAGCAACTTTGGACCATCAAAGTTGCTCGGTGTCACTTTTTATTGTTCTTCTATGTCCAATTTTACGAGTATAAGCTTCGTAGATTATTTCGATGCCAAAACACCAACTTTCTATGACAAATGGACAAAACCTTTAAAAGCTCCTCCATATAGAGAGTTGTGTAACTTCGGACCATCAAAGTTGCTCGGTGTACACTTTTTATTGTTCTTCTTTGTCCAATGTTACGAGTATAAGCTTTGTAGATTATTTCGATGCCAAAACAACAACTTTCTATTACAAATGGACAAAACCGTTAAAAGCTCCTCTATAGAGAGAGTTGAGCAACTTTGGACCATCAAAGTTGCTCGGTGTACACTTTTTATTAATCTTCTATGTTCAATGTTATGAGTATAAACTTTGTAGATTATTTCGATGCCAAAACAACAACTTTCTGTTACAAATGGAAAAAACCGTTAAAAGCTCCACCATAGAGAGAGTTGTGTAACTTCGGACCATCAAAGTTGCTCGGTGTACACTTTTTATTGTTCTTCTTTGTCCAATGTTACGAGTATAAGCTTCGTAGATTATTTCGATGCCGAAATAACAACTTTCTATTACAAATCGACAAAACCGTTAAAAGCTCCTCCATATAGAGAGTTGAGCAAGTTTGGACCATCAAAGTTGGTCGCTGTACACTTTTTATTGTTCTTCTATGTCCAATTTTACGAGTATAAGCTTCCTAGATTATTTCGATGCCAAAACAACAACTTTCTATGACAAATGAACAAAACCTTTAAAAGCTCCTCCATATAGAGAGTTGAGCAACTTCGGACCGTCAAAGTTGCTCGGTGTACACTTTTTATTGTTCTTCTTTGTCCAATGTTACGAGTATAAGCTTTGTAGATTATTTCGATGCCAAAACAACAACTTTCTATTACAAATGGACAAAACCGTTAAAAGCTCCTCTATAGAGAGAGTTGAGCAACTTTGGACCATCAAAGTTGCTCGGTGTACACTTTTTATTAATCTTCTATGTTCAATGTTATGAGTATAAACTTTGTAGATTATTTCGATGCCAAAACAACAACTTTCTGTTACAAATGGAAAAAACCGTTAAAAGCTCCACCATAGAGAGAGTTGTGTAACTTCGGACCATCAAAGTTGCTCGGTGTACACTTTTGATTGTTCTTCTATGTCCAATTTTACGAGTATAAGCTTCCGAGATTATTTCGATGCCAAAACACCAAATTTCTATGACAAATGGACAAAACCGTTAAAAGCTCCTCTATAGCGAGAGTTGAGAAACTTCGGACCATCAAAGTTGCCCGGTGTACAGTTTTTATTATTCTTCTAAGTCCAATTTTACGAGTATAAGCTTCCTAGATTATTTCGATGCCAAAACAACAACTTTCTATGACAAATGGACAAAACCGTTAAAAGCTCCTCCATAGAGAGAGTTGAGCAACTTCGGACTATCGAAGTTGCCCGGTGTACACTTTTTATTGTTCTTTTATGTCCAATTTTACGAGTATAAGCTTCGTAGATTATTTCGATGCCAAAACAACAACTTTCTATTACAAATGGTCAAAACCGTTAGAGGCTCCGAAATAGAGAGTTGAGCAACTTCGGACCATCAAAGTTACTCGGTGTACAGTTTTTATTGTTCTTCTATGTCCAATTTTACGAGTATAAGCTTCGTAGATTATTTCGATGCCAAAACACCAACTTTCTATGACAAATGGTCATAACCGTTAGAGGCTCCGAAATAGAGAGTTGAGCAACTTCGGACCATCAAAGTTACTCGGTGTACAGTTTTTATTGTTCTTCTATGTCCAATTTTACGAGTATAAGCTTCATAGATTATTTCGATGCCAAAACAACAACTTTCTATTACAAATGGACAAAACCGTTAAAAGCTCCTCCATATAGAGAGTTGAGCAACTTCGGACCATCAAAGTAACTCGGTGTACACTTTTTATTGTTCTTCTTTGTCCAATGTTACGAGTATAAGCTTTGTAGATTATTTCGATGCCAAAACACCAAATTTCTATGACAAATGGACAAAACCGTTAAAAGCTCCTCTATAGCGAGAGTTGAGAAACTTCGGACCATCAAAGTTGCCCGGTGTACAGTTTTTATTATTCTTCTAAGTCCAATTTTACGAGTATAAGCTTCCTAGATTATTTCGATGCCAAAACAACAACTTTCTATGACAAATGGACAAAACCGTTAAAAGCTCCTCCATAGAGAGAGTTGAGCAACTTCGGACTATCGAAGTTGCCCGGTGTACACTTTTTATTGTTCTTTTATGTCCAATTTTACGAGTATAAGCTTCGTAGATTATTTCGATGCCAAAACAACAACTTTCTATTACAAATGGTCAAAACCGTTAGAGGCTCCGAAATAGAGAGTTGAGCAACTTCGGACCATCAAAGTTACTCGGTGTACAGTTTTTATTGTTCTTCTATGTCCAATTTTACGAGTATAAGCTTCGTAGATTATTTCGATGCCAAAACACCAACTTTCTATGACAAATGGTCATAACCGTTAGAGGCTCCGAAATAGAGAGTTGAGCAACTTCGGACCATCAAAGTTACTCGGTGTACAGTTTTTATTGTTCTTCTATGTCCAATTTTACGAGTATAAGCTTCATAGATTATTTCGATGCCAAAACAACAACTTTCTATTACAAATGGACAAAACCGTTAAAAGCTCCTCCATATAGAGAGTTGAGCAACTTCGGACCATCAAAGTAACTCGGTGTACACTTTTTATTGTTCTTCTTTGTCCAATGTTACGAGTATAAGCTTTGTAGATTATTTCGATGCCAAAACAACAACTTTCTATTACAAATGGACAAAACCGTTAAAAGCTCCTCTATAGAGAGAGTTGAGCAACTTTGGACCATCAAAGTTGCTCGGTGTACACTTTTTATTAATCTTCTATGTTCAATGTTATGAGTATAAACTTTGTAGATTATTTCGATGCCAAAACAACAACTTTCTGTTACAAATGGAAAAAACCGTTAAAAGCTCCACCATAGAGAGAGTTGTGTAACTTCGGACCATCAAAGTTGCTCGGTGTACACTTTTGATTGTTCTTCTATGTCCAATTTTACGAGTATAAGCTTCCGAGATTATTTCGATGCCAAAACACCAAATTTCTATGACAAATGGACAAAACCGTTAAAAGCTCCTCTATAGCGAGAGTTGAGAAACTTCGGACCATCAAAGTTGCCCGGTGTACAGTTTTTATTATTCTTCTATGTCCAATTTTACGAGTATAAGCTTCCTAGATTATTTCGATGCCAAAACAACAACTTTCTATGACAAATGGACAAAACCGTTAAAAGCTCCTCCATATAGAGAGTTGAGCAACTTCGGACCATCAAAGTTTCACGGTGTACACTTTTTATTCTTCTTCTATGTCCAATGTTACGAGTATAAGCTTCGTAGATTATTTCGATGCCAAAACACCAACTTTCTATGACAAATGGACAAAACCGTTAAAAGCTCCTCCATATAGAGAGTTGAGCAACTTCGGACCATCAAAGTTGCTCGGTGTACACTTTTTATTGTTCTTCTATGTCCAATTTAACGAGTATAAGCTTTCGTTATTATTTCGATGCCAAAACACCACTTTCTATGATAAATGGACAAAACCGTTAAAAGATCCCAAATAGAGAGAGTTGAGCAACTTCGGACCATCAAAGTTGCTCGGTGTACACTTTTTAGTGTTATTCTATGTCAAATTTTACGAGTATAAGCTTCGTAGATTATTTCGATGCCAAAACAACAACTTTCTATTACAAATCGACAAAACCGTTAAAAGCTCCTCTATAGAGAGAGTTGAGCAACTTTGGACCATCAAAGTTGCTCGGTGTACACTTTTTATTGTTCTTCTATGTCAAATTTTACGAGTATAAGCTTCGTAGATTATTTCGATGCCAAAACACCAACTTTCTATGACAAATGGACAAAACCGTTAAAAGCTCCTCCATATAGAGAGTTGAGCAACTTCGGACCATCAAAATTGCTCGGTGTACACTTTTTATTGTTCTTCTATGTATAATGTTACGAGTATAAGCTTCGTAGATTATTTCGATGCCAAAACAACAACTTTCTATTACAAATGGACAAAACCGTTAAAAGCTCCTCCATATAGAGAGTAGAGCAACTTCGGACCATCAAAGTAACTCGGTGTACACTATTTATTGTTCTTCTTTGTCCAATGTTACGAGTATAAGCTTTGTAGATTATTTCGATGCCAAAACAACAACTTTCTATTACAAATGGACAAAACCGTTAAAAGCTCCTCTATAGAGAGAGTTGAGCAACTTTGGACCATCAAAGTTGCTCAGTGTACACTTTTTATTAATCTCCTATGTTCAATGTTACGAGTATAAACTTCGTAGATTATTTCGATGCCAAAACAACAACTTTCTGTTACAAATGGAAAAAACCGTTAAAAGCTCCACCATAGAGAGAGTTGTGTAACTTCGGACCATCAAAGTTGCTCGGTGTACACTTTTGATTGTTCTTCTATGTCCAATTTTACGAGTATAAGCTTCCGAGATTATTTCGATGCCAAAACACCAAATTTCTATGACAAATGGACAAAACCGTTAAAAGCTCCTCTATAGCGAGAGTTGAGAAACTTCGAACCATCAAAGTTGCCCGGTGTACAGTTTTTATTATTCTTCTATGTCCAATTTTACGAGTATAAGCTTCCTAGATTATTTCGATGCCAAAACAACAACTTTCTATGACAAATGGACAAAACCGTTAAAAGCTCCTCCATATAGAGAGTTGAGCAACTTCGGACCATCAAAGTTTCACGGTGTACACTTTTTATTGTTCTTCTATGTCCAATGTTACGAGTATAAGCTTCGTAGATTATTTCGATGCCAAAACACCAACTTTCTATGACAAATGGACTAAACCGTTAAAAGCTCCTCCATATAGAGAGTTGAGCAGCTTCGGACCATCAAAGTTGCTCGGTGTACACTTTTTATTGTTCTTCTATGTCCAATTTAACGAGTATAAGCTTTCGTTATTATTTCGATGCCAAAACACCACTTTCTATGATAAATGGACAAAACCGTTAAAAGATCCCAAATAGAGAGAGTTGAGCAACTTCGGACCATCAAAGTTGCTCGGTGTACACTTTTTAGTGTTCTTCTATGTCCAATTTTACGAGTATAAGCTTCGTAGATTATTTCGATGCCAAAACAACAACTTTCTATTACAAATCGACAAAACCGTTAAAAGCTCCTCCATAGAGAGAGTTGAGCAACTTTGGACCATCAAAGTTGCTCGGTGTACACTTTTTATTGTTCTTCTATGTCAAATTTTACGAGTATAAGCTTCGTAGATTATTTCGATGCCAAAACACCAACTTTCTATGACAAATGGACAAAACCGTTAAAAGCTCCTCCATATAGAGAGTTGAGCAACTTCGGACCATCAAAATTGCTCGGTGTACACTTTTTATTGTTCTTCTATGTATAATGTTACGAGTATAAGCTTCGTAGATTATTTCGATGCCAAAACAACAACTTTCTATTACAAATGGACAAAACCGTTAAAAGCTCCTCCATAGAGAGAGTTGAGCAACTTTGGACCATCAAGGTTGCTCGGTGTACACTTTTTATTGTTCTTCTACGTCAAATTTTATGAGTATAATCTTCGTAGATTATTTCGATGCCAAAACACCAACTTTCTATGACAAATGTACAAAACCGTTAAAGGCTCCCAAATAGAGAGTTGAGCAACTTCAGACCATCAAAGTTTCACGGTGTACACTTTTTATTGTTCTTCTATGTCCAATTTTACGAGTATAAGCTTCGTAGATTATTTCGATGCCAAAACAACAACTTTCTATTACAAATGGACAAAACCGTTAAAAGCTCCTCCATAGAGAGAGTTGAGCAACTTCGGACTATCAAAGTTGCTCGGTGTACACTTTTTATTGTTCTTTTATGTCCAATTTTACGAGTATAAGGTTTCGTTATTATTTCGATGCCAAAATAACAACTTTCTATGACAAACGGACAAAACCGTTAAAAGCTCCCAAATAGAGAGAGTTGATCTATTTCGGACCATCAAAGTTGCTCGGTGTACACTTTTTATTGTTCTTCTATGTCCAATTTTACGAGTATAAACTTCGTAGATTATTTCGATGCCAAAACAACAACTTTCTATTACAAATGGACAAAACCGTTAAAAGCTCCTCCATATAGAGAGTTGAGCAACTTCGGACCATCAAAGTTGCTCGGTGTACACTTTTTATTGTTCTTCTATGTCCCATTTTACGAGTATAAGGTTTCGTTATTATTTCGATGCCAAAACAACAACTTTCTATGACAAATGGACAAAACCGTTAAAAGCTCCCAAATAGAGAGAGTTGATCAATTTCGGACCATCAAAGTTGCTCGGTGTACACTTTTTATTGTTCTTCTACGTCCAATTTTATGAGTATAAGCTTCGTAGATTATTTCGATGCCAAAACACCAACTTTCTATGACAAATGTACAAAACCGTTAAAGGCTCCCAATTAGAGAGTTGAGCAACTTCAGACCATCAAAGTTTCACGGTGTACACTTTTTATTGTTCTTCTATGTCCAATTTTATGAGTATAAGCTTCGTAGATTATTTCGATGCCAAAACAACAACTTTCTATTACAAATGGTCAAAACCGTTAAAAGCTCCTCCATAGAGAGAGTTGAGCAACTTCGGACTATCGAAGTTGCCCGGTGTACACTTTTTATTGTTCTTTTATGTCCAATTTTACGAGTATAAGCTTCCTAGATTATTTCGATGCGAAAACAACAACTTTCTATGACAAATGGACAAAACCGTTAAAAGCTCCTCCATATAGAGAGTTGAGCAACTTCGGACCATCAAAGTTGCTTGGTGTACACTTTTTATTGTTCTTCTATGTCCCATTTTACGAGTATAAGGTTTCGTTATTATTTCGATGCCAAAACAACAACTTTCTATGACAAATGGACAAAACCGTTAAAAGCTCCCAAATAGAGAGAGTTGATCAATTTCGGACCATCAAAGTTGCTCGGTGTACACTTTTTATTGTTCTTCTATGTCCAATTTTACGAGTATAAACTTCGTATATTATTTCGATGCCAAAACACCAACTTTCTATGACAAATGGACAAAATCGTTAGAGGCTCCCAAATAGAGATTTGAGCAACTTCGGACCATCGAAGTTGCTCGGTGTACACTTTCTATTGTTCTTCTATGTCCAATTTTACGAGTATAAGCTTCGTAGATTATTTCGATGCCAAAACAACAACTTTCTATTACAAATCGACAAAACCTTTAAAAGCTCCTCCATATAGAGAGTTGAGCAACTTCGGACCATCAAAGTTACTCGGTGTACACTTTTTATTGTTCTTCTATGTCCAATGTTACGAGTATAAGCTTCGTAGATTATTTCGATGCCAAAACAACAACTTTCTATTACAAATCGACAAAACCGTTAAAAGCTCCTCTATAGAGAGAGTTGAGCAACTTTGGACCATCAAAGTTGCTCGGTGTCACTTTTTATTGTTCTTCTATGTCCAATTTTACGAGTATAAGCTTCGTAGATTATTTCGATGCCAAAACACCAACTTTCTATGACAAATGGACAAAACCGTTAAAAGCTCCTCCATATAGAGAGTTGAGCAACTTCGGACCATCAAAGTTGCTCGGTGTACACTTTTTATTGTTCTTCTGTGCATAGTGTTACGAGTATAAGCTTCGTAGATTATTTCGATGCCAAAACAACAACTTTCTATTACAAATGAACAAAACCGTTAAAAACTCCTCCATAGAGAGAGTTGAGCAACTTTGGACCATCAAAGTTGGTCGGTGTACACTTTTTATTGTTCTTCTATGTCCAATTTTATAAGTATAAGCTTCGTAGATTATTTCGATGCCAAAACACCAACTTTCTATGACAAATGTATAAAACCGTTAGAGGCTCCCAAATAGAGAGTTGAGCAACTTCGGACTATCAAAGTTGCTCAGTGTACACTTTTTATTGTTCTTTTATGTCCAATTTTACGAGTATAAGCTTCCTAGATTATTTCGATGCCAAAACAACAACTTTCTATGACAAATGGACAAAACCGTTAAAAGCTCTCAAATAGAGAGAGTTGATCAATTTCGGACCATCAAAGTTGCTCGGTGTACACTTTTTATTGTTCTTCTACGTCCAATTTTATGAGTATAAGCTTCTTAGATTATTTCGATGCCAAAACACCAACTTTCTATGACAAATGTACAAAACCGTTAAAGGCTCCCAATTAGAGAGTTGAGCAACTTCAGACCATCAAAGTTTCACGGTGTACACTTTTTATTGTTCTTCTATGTCCAATTTTACGAGTATAAGCTTCGTAGATTATTTCGATGCCAAAACAACAACTTTCTATTACAAATGGTCAAAACCGTTAAAAGCTCCTCCATAGAGAGAGTTGAGCAACTTCGGACTATCGAAGTTGCCAGGTGTACACTTTTTATTGTTCTTTTATGTCCAATTTTACGAGTATAAGCTTCCTAGATTATTTCGATGCGAAAACAACAACTTTCTATGACAAATGGGCAAAACCGTTAAAAGCTCCTCCATATAGAGAGTTGAGCAACTTCGGACCATCAAAGTTGCTCGGTGTACACTTTTTATTGTTCTTCTATGTCCCATTTTACGAGTATAAGGTTTCGTTATTATTTCGATGCCAAAACAACATTTTTCTATGACAAATGGACAAAACCGTTAAAAGCTCTCAAATAGAGAGAGTTGATCAATTTCGGACCATCAAAGTTGCTCGGTGTACACTTTTTATTGTTCTTCTATGTCCAATTTTACGAGTATAAACTTCGTATATTATTTCGATGCCAAAACACCAACTTTCTATGACAAATGGACAAAACCGTTAGAGGCTCCCAAATAGAGAGTTGAGCAACTTCGGACCATCAAAGTTGCTCGGTGTACACTTTTTATTGTTCTTCTATGCCCAATTTTACGAGTATAAGCTTCGTAGATTATTTCGATGCCAAAACAACAACTTTCTATTACAAATCGACAAAACCGTTAAAAGCTCCTCCATATAGAGAGTTGAGCAACTTCGGACCATCAAAGTTACTCGGTGTACGCCTTTTATTGTTCTTCTATGTCCAATGTTACGAGTATAAGCTTCGTAGATTATTTCGATGCCAAAACAACAACTTTCTATGACAAATGGACAAAACCGTTAAAAGCTCCTCCATATAGAGAGTTGAGCAACTTCGGACCATCAAAGTTGCTCGGTGTACACTTTTTATTGTTCTTCTGTGTATAATGTTACGAGTATAAGCTTCATAGATTATTTCGATGCCAAAACAACAACTTTCTATTACAAATGAACAAAACCGTTAAAAGCTCCTCCATAGAGAGAGTTGAGCAACTCTGGACCATCAAAGTTGGTCGGTGTACACTTTTTATTGTTCTTCTATGTCCAATTTTATAAGTATAAGCTTCGTAGATTATTTCGATGCCAAAACACCAACTTTCTATGACAAATGTACAAAACCGTTAAAGGCTCCCAAATAGAGAGTTGAGCAACTTCGGACTATCAAAGTTGCTCGGTGTACACTTTTTATTGTTCTTTTATGTCCAATTTTACGAGTATAAGCTTCCTAGATTATTTCGATGCCAAAACAACAACTTTCTATGACAAATGGACAAAACCGTTAAAAGCTCCTCCATATAGAGAGTTGAGCAACTTCGGACCATCAAAGTTGCTCGGTGTACACTTTTTATTGTTCTTCTATGTCCAATTTTACGAGTATAAGGTTTCGTTATTATTTCGATGCCAAAACAACAACTTTCTATGACAAATGGACAAAACCGTTAAAAGCTCTCAAATAGAGAGAGTTGATCAATTTCGGACCATCAAAGTTGCTCGGTGTATATTTTTTATTGTTCTTCTATGTCCAATTTTACGAGTATAAACTTCGTATATTATTTCGATGCCAAAACACCAACTTTCTATGACAAATGGACAAAACCGTTAGAGGCTCCCAAATAGAGAGTTGAGCAACTTCGGACTATCAAAGTTGCTCGGTGTACACTTTTTATTGTTCTTTTATGTCCAATTTTACGAGTATAAGCTTCCTAGATTATTTCGATGCCAAAACAACAACTTTCTATGACAAATGGACAAAACCGTTAAAAGCTCTCAAATAGAGAGAGTTGATCAATTTCGGACCATCAAAGTTGCTCGGTGTACACTTTTTATTGTTCTTCTACGTCCAATTTTATGAGTATAAGCTTCGTAGATTATTTCGATGCCAAAACACCAACTTTCTATGACAAATGTACAAAACCGTTAAAGTCTCCCAATTAGAGAGTTGAGCAACTTCAGACCATCAAAGTTTCACGGTGTACACTTTTTATTGTTCTTCTATGTCCAATTTTACGAGTATAAGCTTCGTAGATTATTTCGATGCCAAAACAACAACTTTCTATTACAAATGGTCAAAACCGTTAAAAGCTCCTCCATAGAGAGAGTTGAGCAACTTCGGACTATCGAAGTTGCCCGGTGTACACTTTTTATTGTTCTTTTATGTCCAATTTTACGAGTATAAGCTTCCTAGATTATTTCGATGCGAAAACAACAACTTTCTATGACAAATGGACAAAACCGTTAAAAGCTCCTCCATATAGAGAGTTGAGCAACTTCGGACCATCAAAGTTGCTCGGTGTACACTTTTTATTGTTCTTCTATGTCCCATTTTACGAGTATAAGGTTTCGTTATTATTTCGATGCCAAAACAACAACTTTCTATGACAAATGGACAAAACCGTTAAAAGCTCTCAAATAGAGAGAGTTGATCAATTTCGGACCATCAAAGTTGCTCGGTGTACACTTTTTATTGTTCTTCTATGTCCAATTTTACGAGTATAAACTTCGTATATTATTTCGATGCCAAAACACCAACTTTCTATGACAAATGGACAAAACCGTTAGAGGCTCCCAAATAGAGAGTTGAGCAACTTCGGACCATCAAAGTTGCTCGGTGTACACTTTTTATTGTTCTTCTATGTCCAATTTTACGAGTATAAGCTTCGTAGATTATTTCGATGCCAAAACAACAACTTTCTATTACAAATCGACGAAACCGTTAAAAGCTCCTCCATATAGAGAGTTGAGCAACTTCGGACCATCAAAGTTACTCGGTGTACACTTTTTATTGTTCTTCTATGTCCAATGTTACGAGTATAAGCTTCGTAGATTATTTCGATGCCAAAACAACAAATTTCTATGACAAATGGACAAAACCGTTAAAAGCTCCTCCATATAGAGAGTTGAGCAACTTCGGACCATCAAAGTTGCTCGGTGTACACTTTTTATTGTTCTTCTGTGTATAATGTTACGAGTATAAGCTTCGTAGATTATTTCGATGCCAAAACAACAACTTTCTATTACAAATGAACAAAACCGTTAAAAGCTCCTCCATAGAGAGAGTTGAGCAACTTTGGACCATCAAAGTTGGTCGGTGTACACTTTTTATTGTTCCTTTATGTCCAATTTTATAAGTATAAGCTTCGTAGATTATTTCGATGCCAAAACACCAACTTTCTATGACAAATGTACAAAACCGTTAAAGGCTCCCAAATAGAGAGTTGAGCAACTTCGGACTATCAAAGTTGCTCGGTGTACACTTTTTATTGTTCTTTTATGTCCAATTTTACGAGTATAAGCTTCCTAGATTATTTCGATGCCAAAACAACAACTTTCTATGACAAATGGACAAAACCGTTAAAAGCTCCTCCATATAGAGAGTTGAGCAACTTCGGACCATCAAAGTTGCTCGGTGTACACTTTTTATTGTTCTTCTATGTCCCATTTTACGAGTATAAGGTTTCGTTATTATTTCGATGCCAAAACAACAACTTTCTATGACAAATGGACAAAACCATTAAAAGCTCTCAAATAGAGAGAGTTGATCAATTTCGGACCATCAAAGTTGCTCGGTGTACACTTTTTATTGTTCTTCAATGTCCAATTTTACGAGTATAAACTTCGTATATTATTTCGATGCCAAAACACCAACTTTCTATGACAAATGGACAAAACCGTTAGAGACTCCCAAATAGAGAGTTGAGCAACTTCGGACCATCAAAGTTGCTCGGTGTACACTTTTTATTGTTCTTCTATGTCCAATTTTACGAGTATAAGCTTCGTAGATTATTTCGATGCCGAAATAACAACTTTCTATTACAAATCGACAAAACCGTTAAAAGCTCCTCCATATAGAGAGTTGAGCAACTTCGGACCATCAAAGTTACTCGGTGTACACTTTTTATTGTTCTTCTATGTCCAATGTTACGAGTATAAGCTTCGTAGATTATTTCGATGCCAAAACAACAACTTTCTATTACAAATCGACAAAACCGTTAAAAGCTCCTCTATAGAGAGAGTTGAGCAACTTTGGACCATCAAAGTTGCTCGGTGTCACTTTTTATTGTTCTTCTATGTCCAATTTTACGAGTATAAGCTTCGTAGATTATTTCGATGCCAAAACACCAACTTTCTATGACAAATGGACAAAACCTTTAAAAGCTCCTCCATATAGAGAGTTGAGCAACTTCGGACCATCAAAGTTGCTCGGTGTACACTTTTTATTGTTCTTCTGTGTATAATGTTACGAGTATAAGCTTCGTAGATTATTTCGATGCCAAAACAACAACTTTCTATTACAAATGAACAAAACCGTTAAAAGCTCCACCATAGAGAGAGTTGAGCAAGTTTGGACCATCAAAGTTGGTCGCTGTACACTTTTTATTGTTCTTCTATGTCCAATTTTATAAGTATAAGCTTCGTAGATTATTTCGATGCCAAAACAACAACTTTCTATTACAAATGAACAAAACCGTTAAAAGCTCCTCCATAGAGAGAGTTGATCAATTTCGGACCATCAAAGTTGCTCGGTGTACACTTTTTATTGTTCTTCTATGTCCAATTTTACGAGTATAAGCTTCGTAGATTATTTCGATGCCAAAACAATAACTTTCTATGACAAATGGACAAAACCGTTAAAAGCTCACAAATAGAGAGAGTTGATCAATTTCGGACCATCAAAGTTGCTCGGTGTACACTTTTTATTGTTCTTCTATGTCCAATTTTACGAGTATAAGCTTCGTAGATTATTTCGATGCCAAAACACCAACTTTCTATGACAAATGGACAAAACCGTTAGAGGCTTCCAAATAGAGAGTTGAGCAACTTCGGACCATCAAAGTTGCTCGGTGTACACTTTTTATTGTTCTTCTATGTCCAATTTTACGAGTATAAGCTTCGTAGATTATTTCGATGCCAAAACAACAACTTTTTATTACAAATGGACAAAACCGTTAAAAGCTCCTCCATATAGAGAGTTGAGCAACTTCGGACCATCAAAGTTACTCGGTGTACACTTTTTATTGTTCTTTTATGTCCAATGTTACGAGTATAAGCTTCGAAGATAATTTCGATGCCAAAACAACAACTTTCTATTACAAATGGACAAAACCGTTAAAAGCTCATCTATAGAGAGAGTTGAGCAACTTTGGACCATCAAAGTTGCTCGGTGTACACTTTTTATTGTTCTTCTATGTCCAATTTTACGAGTATAAGCTTCGTAGATTATTTCGAGGCCAAAACACCAACTTTCTATGACAAATGGACAAAGCCGTTAAAAGCTCCTCCATATAGAGAGTTGAGCAACTTCGGACCATCAAAGTTGCTCGGTGTACATTTTTTATTGTTCTTCTTTGTCCAATTTTACGAGTATAAACTTCGTAGATTATTTCGATGCCAAAACAACAACTTTCTATTACAAATGGTCAAAACCGTTAAAAGCTCCTCCATAGAGAGAGTTGAGCAACTTCGGACCATCAAAGTTGCTCGGTGTACACTTTTTATTGTTCTTTTATGTCAAATTTTACGAGTATAAGATTCCGATATTTTTTCGATGCCAAAACACAAACTTTCTATGACAAATGGACAAAACCGTTAAAAGCTCCTCCATAGAGAGAGTTGAGCAACTTCGGACTATCAAAGTTGCTCGGTGTACACTTTTTATTGTTGTTTTATGTCAAATTTTACGAGTATATGATTCCGATATTTTTTCGATGCCAAAACACCAACTTTCTATAACAAATGGACAAAACCATTAGAAGCTCCTCCATATAGTGAAATGAGCAACTTCGGACCATCAAAGTTACTCGGTGTACACTTTTTATTGTTCTTCTATGTCCAATGTTACGAGTATAAGCTTCGTAGATTATTTCGATGCCAAAACAACAACTTTCTATTACAAATAGACAAAACCGTTAAAAGCTCCTCCATAGAGAGAGTTGAGCAAGTTCGGACTATCAAAGTTGCTCGGTGTACACTTTTTATTGTTCTTTTATGTCCAATTTTACGAGTATAAGCTTCCAAGATTATTTTTATGAGAAAACAACAACTTTCTATGACAAATGGACAAAACCGTTAAAAGCCCCTCCATATAGAGAGTTGAGCAACTTCGGACCATCAAAGTTGCTCGGTGTACACTTTTTACTGTTCTTCTATGTCCAATTTTACGAGTATAAGGTTTCGTTATTATTTCGATGCCAAAACAACAACTTCTAGGACAAATGAAAAAAACCGTTAAAAGCTCCCAAATAGAGAGAGTTGAGCAATTTCGGACCATCAAAGTTGTTCGGTGTACACTTGTTATTGATCTTCTATGTCCAATTTTACGAGTATAAGCTTCATAGATTATTTCGATGCCAAAACAACAACTTTCTATTATAAATGGACAAAACCGTTAAAAGCTCCTCCAAATAGAGAGTTGAGCAACTTCGGACAATCAAAGTTACTCGGTGTACACTTTTTATTGTTCTTCTTTGTCCAATGTTACGGGTATAAGCTTTGTAGATTATTTCGATGCCAAAACAACAACTTTCTATTACAAATGGACAAAACCGTTAAAAGCTCCTCTATAGAGAGAGTTGAGCAACTTTGGACCATCAAAGTTGCTCGGTGTACATTTTTTATTAATCTTCTATGTTCAATGTTACGAGTATAAACTTCGTAGATTATTTCGATGCCAAAACAACAACTTTCTGTTACAAATGGAAAAAACCGTTAAAAGCTCCACCATAGAGAGAGTTGTGTAACTTCGGACCATCAAAGTTGCTCGGTGTACACTTTTTATTGTTCTTCTATGTCCAATTTTACGAGTATAAGCTTCCGAGATTATTTCGATGCCAAAACACCAAATTTCTATGACAAATGGCTAAAACCGTTAAAAGCTCCTCTATAGCGAGAGTTGAGAAACTTCGGACCATCAAAGTTGCCCGGTGTACAGTTTTTATTATTCTTCTATGTCCAATTTTACGAGTATA
Source organism: Euonymus europaeus (assembly GCA_963580455.1). NCBI lineage: Eukaryota > Viridiplantae > Streptophyta > Magnoliopsida > Celastrales > Celastraceae > Euonymus > Euonymus europaeus. Next base: position 9,116,367 of record OY756965.1, read on the forward strand.
AGCTTCCTAGATTATTTCGATGCCAAAACAACAACTTTCTATGACAAATGGACAAAACCGTTAAAAGCTCCTCCATATAGAGAGTTGAGCAACTTCGGACCATCAAAGTTTCACGGTGTACACTTTTGATTGTTCTTCTATGTCCAATGTTACGAGTATAAGCTTAGTAGATTATTTCGATGCCAAAACACCAACTTTCTATGACAAATGGACAAAACCGTTAAAAGCTCCTCCACATAGAGAGCTGAGCAACTTCGGACCATCAAAGTTGCTCGGTGTACACTTTTTATTGTTCTTCTATGTCCAATTTAACGAGTATAAGCTTTCGTTATTATTTCGATGCCAAAACACCACTTTCTATGATAAATGGACAAAACCGTTAAAAGATCCCAAAGAGAGAGAGTTGAGCAAATTCGGACCATCAAAGTTGCTCGGTGTACACTTTTTAGTGTTCTTCTATGTCCAATTTTACGAGTATAAGCTTCGTAGATTATTTCGATGCCAAAACACCAACTTTCTATGATAAATGGACAAAACCGTTAAAAGCTCCTCCATATAGAGAGTTAAGCAACTTCGGACCATCAAAGTTGCTCGGTGTACACTTTTTATTGTTCTTCTATGTATAATGTTACGAGTATAAGCTTCGTAGATTATTTCGATGCCAAAACAATAACTTTCTATTACAAATGGACAAAACCGTTAAAAGCTCCTCCATAGAGAGAGTTGAGCAACTTTGGACCATCAAAGTTGCTCGGTGTACACTTTTTATTGTTCTTCTATGTCCAATTTTACGAGTATAAGCTTCTTAGATTATTTCGATGCCAAAACAACAACTTTCTATTACAAATGGACAAAACCGTTAAAAGCACCTCCATAGAGAGAGTTGATCAACTTCGGACCATCAAAGTTGCTCGGTGTACACTTTTTATTGTTCTTCTATGTCCAATTTTACGAGTATAAGCTTCGTAGATTATTTCGATGCCAAAACAACAACTTTCTATTACAAATGGACAAAACCGTTAAAAGCTCCTCCATATAGAGAGTTGAGCAACTTCGGACCATCAAAGTTACTCGGTGTACACTTTTTATTGTTCTTCTATGTCCAATGTTACGAGTATACGCTTCGTAGATTATTTCGATGCCAAAACAACAACTTTCTATTACAAATGGACAAAACCGTTAAAAGCTCCTCTATAGAGAGAGTTGAGCAACTTTGGACCATCAAAGTTGCTCGGTGTACACTTTTTATTGTTCTTCTATGTCCAATTTTACGAGTATAAGCTTCTTAGATTATTTCGATGCCAAAACAACAACTTTCTATTACAAATGGACAAAACCGTTAAAAGCACCTCCATAGAGAGAGTTGATCAACTTCGGACCATCAAAGTTGCTCGGTGTACACTTTTTATTGTTCTTCTATGTCCAATTTTACGAGTATAAGCTTCGTAGATTATTTCGATGCCAAAACAACAACTTTCTATTACAAATGGACAAAACCGTTAAAAGCTCCTCCATATAGAGAGTTGAGCAACTTCGGACCATCAAAGTTACTCGGTGTACACTTTTTATTGTTCTTCTATGTCCAATGTTACGAGTATACGCTTCGTAGATTATTTCGATGCCAAAACAACAACTTTCTATTACAAATGGACAAAACCGTTAAAAGCTCCTCTATAGAGAGAGTTGAGCAACTTTGGACCATCAAAATTGCTCGGTGTACACTTTTTATTGTTCTTTTATGTCAAATTTTATGAGTTTAAGATTCGTAGATTATTTCGATGCCAAAACAACAACTTTCTATGACAAATGGACAAAACCGTTAAAAGCCCCTCCATATAGAGAGTTGAGCAACTTCGTACCATCAAAGTTACTCGGTGTACACTTTTTATTGTTCTTCTATGCCCAATGTTACGAGTATACGCTTCGTAGATTATTTCGATGCCAAAACACCAACTTTCGATGAAAAATGGACAAAACCGTTAATAGCTCCTCCATATAGAGAGTTGAGCAACTTCGGACCATCAAAGTTGCTCGGTGTACACTTTTTATTGTTCTTCTATGTCCAATTTAACGAGTATAAGCTTTCGTTATTATTTCGATGCCAAAACACCACTTTCTATGATAAATGGACAAAACCGTTAAAAGATCCCAAATAGAGAGAGTTGAGCAACTTTGGACCATCAAAGTTGCTCGGTGTACACTTTTTAGTGTTCTTCTATGTCCAATTTTACGAGTATAAGCTTCGTAGATTATTTCGATGCCAAAACACCAACTTTCTATGACAAATGGACAAAACCGTTAAATGCTCCTCCATATAGAGAGTTAAGCAACTTCGGACCATCAAAGTTGCTCGGTGTACACTTTTTATTGTTCTTCTATGTATAATGTTACGAGTATAAGCTTCGTAGACTATTTCGATGCCAAAACAACAACTTTCTATTACAAATGGAAAAAATCGTTAAAAGCTCCTCCATAGAGAGATTTGAGCAACTTTGGACCATCAAAGTTGCTCGGTGTACACTTTTTATTGTTCTTCTATGTCCAATTTTATGAGTATAAGCTTCGTAGATTATTTTGATGCCAAAACAACAACTTTTTATGACAAATGGACAAAACCGTTAAAGGCTCCCAAATAGAGAGTTGAGCAACTTCGGACCATCAAAGTTTCACGGTGTACACTTTTTATTGTTCTTCTATGTCCAATTTTACGAGTATAAGCTTCGTAGATTATTTCGATGCCAAAACAACAACTTTCTATTACAAATGGACAAAACCGTTAAAAGCTCCTCCATAGAGAGAGTTGATGAACTTCGGACCATCAAAGTTGCTCGGTGTACACTTTTTATTGTTCTTCTATGTCCAATTTTACGAGTATAAGCTTCGTAGATTATTTCGATGCCAAAACAACAACTTTCTATTACAAATGGACAAAACCGTTAAAAGCTCCTCTATAGAGAGAGTTGAGCAACTTTGGACATCAAAATTGCTCGGTGTACACTTTTTATTGTTCTTTTATGTCAAATTTTATGAGTTTAAGATTCGTAGATTATTTCGATGCCAAAACGACAACTTTCTATGACAAATGGACAAAACCGTTAAAAGCCCCTCCATATAGAGAGTTGAGCAACTTCGTACCATCAAAGTTGCTCGGTGTACACTTTTTATTGTTCTTCTATGTCCAATTTTACGAGTATAAGGTTTCGTTATTATTTCGATGCCAAAACAACAACTTCTATGACAAATTGACAAAACCGTTAAAAGCTCCCAAATAGAGAGAGTTGAGCAATTTTGGACCATCAAAGTTGCTCGGTGTACACTTTTTATTGTTCTTCTATGTCCAATTTTACGAGTATAAGCTTCGTAGATTATTTCGGTGCCAAAACACCAACTTTCTATGACAAATGGACAAAACCGTTAGAGGCTCCCAAATAGAGATTTGAGCAACTTCGGACGATCAAAGTTGCTCGGTGTACACTTTTTATTGTTCTTCTATGTCCAATTTTACGAGTATAAGTTTCGTAGATTATTTCGATGCCAAAACAACAACTTTCTATTACAAATGGACAAAACCGTTAAAAGCTCCTCCATATAGAGAGTTGAGCAACTTCGGACCATCAAAGTTACTCGGTGTACACTTTTTATTGTTCTTCTATGCCCAATGTTTCGAGTATACGCTTCGTAGATTATTTCGATGCCAAAACACCAACTTTCTATGAAAAATGGACAAAACCGTTAATAGCTCCTCCATATAGAGAGTTGAGCAACTTCGGACCATCAAAGTTGCTCGGTGTACACTTTTTATTGTTCTTCTATGTCCAATTTAACGAGTATAAAGCTTTCGTTATTATTTCGATGCCAAAACACCACTTTCTATGATAAATGGACAAAATCGTTAAAAGATCACAAATAGAGAGAGTTGAGCAACTTCGGACCATCAAAGTTGCTCGGTGTACACTTTTTATTGTTCTTCTATGTCCAATTTCACGAGTATAAGCTTCGTAGATTATTTCGATGCCAAAACAACAACTTTCTATTACAAATGGACAAAACCGTTAAAAGCTCATCCATATAGAGAGTTGAGCAACTTCGGACCATCAAAGTTACTCGGTGTACACTTTTTATTGTTCTTCTATGTCCAATGTTAAGAGTATACGCTTCGTAGATTATTTCGATGCCAAAACAACAACTTTCTATTACAAATGGACAAAACCGTTAAAAGCTCCTCTATAGAGAGAGTTGAGCAACTTTGGACCATCAAAATTGCTCGGTGTACACTTTTTATTGTTCTTTTATGTCAAATTTTATGAGTATAAGATTCGTAGATTATTTTGATGCCAAAACAACAACTTTCTATGACAAATGGACAAAACCGTTAAAAGCCCCTCCATATAGGGAGTTGAGCAACTTCGGACCATCAAAGTTGCTCGGTGTACACTTTTTATTGTTCTTCTATGTCCAATTTTACGAGTATAAGGTTTCGTTATTATTTCGATGCCAAAACAACAACTTCTATGACAAATGGACAAAACCGTTAAAAGCTCCCAAATAGAGAGAGTTGAGCAATTTCGGACCATCAAAGTTGCTCGGTGTACACTTTTTATTGTTCTTCTATGTCAAATTTTACGAGTATAAGCTTCGTAGATTATTTCGATGCCAAAACACCAACTTTCTATGACAAATGGACAAAACCGTTAGAGGCTCCCAAATAGAGATTTGAGCAACTTCGGACGATCAAAGTTGCTCGGTGTACACTTTTTATTGTTCTTCTATGTCCAATTTTACGAGTATAAGCTTCGTAAATTATTTCGATGCCAAAACAACAACTTTCTATTACAAATGGACAAAACCGTTAAAAGCTCCTCCATATAGAGAGTTGAGCAACTTCGGACCATCAAAGTTACTCGGTGTACACTTTTTATTGTTCTTCTATGCCCAATGTTACGAGTATACGCTTCGTAGATTATTTCGATGCCAAAACACCAACTTTCTATGAAAAATGGACAAAACCGTTAATAGCTCCTCCATATAGAGAGTTGAGCAACTTCGGACCATCAAAGTTGCTCGGTGTACACTTTTTATTGTTCTTCTATGTCCAATTTAACGTGTATAAAGCTTTCGTTATTATTTCGATGCCAAAACACCACTTTCTACGATAAATGGAAAAAACCGTTAAAAGATCCCAAATAGAGAGAGTTGAGCAACTTCGGACCATCAAAGTTGCTAGGTGTACACTTTTTATTGTTCTTCTATGTCCAATTTTACGAGTATAAGCTTCGTAGATTATTTCGATGCCAAAACAACAACTTTCTATTACAAATGGACAAAACCGTTAAAAGCTCCTCCATATAGAGAGTTGAGCAACTTCGGACCATCAAAGTTACTCGGTGTACACTTTTTATTGTTCTTCTTTGTCCAATGTTACGAGTATAAGCTTTGTAGATTATTTCGATGCCAAAACAACAACTTTCTATTACAAATGGACAAAACCGTTAAAAGCTCCTCTATAGAGAGAGTTGAGCAACTTTGGACCATCAAAGTTGCTCGGTGTACACTTTTTATTTTTCTTTTATGTCAAATTTTATGAGTATAAGATTCCGATATTTTTTCGATTCCAAAACAACAACTTTCTATGACAAATGGACAAAACCATTAAAAGCTCCTCCATATAGAGAGTTGAGCAACTTCGGACCATCAAAGTTGCTCAATGTACACTTTTTATTAATCTTCTATGTTCAATGTTACGAGTATAAACTTCGTAGATTATTTTGATGCCAAAACAACAACTTTCTATGACAAATGGACAAAACCGTTAAAAGCCCCTCCATATAGGTAGTTGAGCAACTTCGGACCATCAAAGTTGCTCGGTGTACACTTTTTATTGTTCTTCTATGTCCAATTTTACGAGTATAAGGTTTCGTTATTATTTCGATGCCAAAACAACAACTTCTATGACAAATGGAAAAAACCGTTAAAAGCTCCCAAATAGAGAGAGTTGAGCAATTTCGGACCATCAAAGTTGCTCGGTGTACACTTTTTATTGTTCTTCTATGTCAAATTTTACGAGTATAAGCTTCGTAGATTATTTCGATGCCAAAACACCAACTTTCTATGACAAATGGACAAAACCGTTAGAGGCTCCCAAATAGAGATTTGAGCAACTTCGGACGATCAAAGTTGCTCGGTGTACACTTTTTATTGTTCTTCTATGTCCAATTTTACGAGTATAAGCTTCGTAAATTATTTCGATGCCAAAACAACAACTTTCTATTACAAATGGACAAAACCGTTAAAAGCTCCTCCATATAGAGAGTTGAGCAACTTCGGACCATCAAAGTTACTCGGTGTACACTTTTTATTGTTCTTCTATGCCCAATGTTACGAGTATACGCTTCGTAGATTATTTCGATGCCAAAACACCAACTTTCTATGAAAAATGGACAAAACCGTTAATAGCTCCTCCATATAGAGAGTTGAGCAACTTCGGACCATCAAAGTTGCTCGGTGTACACTTTTTATTGTTCTTCTATGTCCAATTTAACGTGTATAAAGCTTTCGTTATTATTTCGATGCCAAAACACCACTTTCTACGATAAATGGAAAAAACCGTTAAAAGATCCCAAATAGAGAGAGTTGAGCAACTTCGGACCATCAAAGTTGCTAGGTGTACACTTTTTATTGTTCTTCTATGTCCAATTTTACGAGTATAAGCTTCGTAGATTATTTCGATGCCAAAACAACAACTTTCTATTACAAATGGACAAAACCGTTAAAAGCTCCTCCATATAGAGAGTTGAGCAACTTCGGACCATCAAAGTTACTCGGTGTACACTTTTTATTGTTCTTCTTTGTCCAATGTTACGAGTATAAGCTTTGTAGATTATTTCGATGCCAAAACAACAACTTTCTATTACAAATGGACAAAACCGTTAAAAGCTCCTCTATAGAGAGAGTTGAGCAACTTTGGACCATCAAAGTTGCTCGGTGTACACTTTTTATTTTTCTTTTATGTCAAATTTTATGAGTATAAGATTCCGATATTTTTTCGATTCCAAAACAACAACTTTCTATGACAAATGGACAAAACCATTAAAAGCTCCTCCATATAGAGAGTTGAGCAACTTCGGACCATCAAAGTTGCTCAATGTACACTTTTTATTAATCTTCTATGTTCAATGTTACGAGTATAAACTTCGTAGATTATTTCGATGCCAAAAGAACAACTTTCTGTTACAAATGGACAAAACCGTTAAAAGCTCCACCATAGAGAGAGTTGTGCAACTTCGGACCATCAAAGTTGCTCGGTGTACACTTTTTATTGTTCTTCTATGTCCAATTTTACGAGTATAAGCTTCCGAGATTATTTCGATGCCAAAACACCAACTTTCTATGACAAATGGACAAAACCGTTAAAAGCTCCTCTATAGCGAGAGTTGAGAAACTTCGGAGCATCAAAGTTCCCCGGTGTACAGTTTTTATTATTCTTCTATGTCCAATTTTACGAGTATAAGCTTTCGTTATTATTTCGATGCCAAAACAACAACTTTCTATGACAAATGGACAAAACCGTTAAAAGCTCCTCCATATAGAGAGTTGAGCAACTTCGAACCATCAAAGTTTCACGGTGTACACTTTTTATTGTTCTTCTATGTCCAATGTTACGAGTATAAGCTTCGTAGATTATTTCGATGCCAAAACACCAACTTTCTATGACAAATGGACAAAACCGTTAAAAGCTCTTCCATATAGAGAGTTGAGCAACTTCGGACCATCAAAGTTGCTCGGTGTACACTTTTTATTTTTCTTCTATGTCCAATTTAACGACTATAAGCTTTCGTTATTATTTCGATGCCAAAACACCACTTTCTATGATAAATGGACAAAACCGTTAAAAGATCCCAAATAGAGAGAGTTGAGCAACTTCGGACCATCAAAGTTGCTCGGTGTACACTTTTTAGTGTTCTTCTATGTCCAATTTTACGAGTATAAGCTTCGTAGATTATTTCGATGCCAAAACAACAACTTTCTATTACAAATGGACAAAACCGTTAAAAGCTCCTCCATATAGAGAGTTGAGCATCTTCGGACCATCAAAGTTACTCGGTGTACACTTTTTATTGTTCTTCTTTGTCCAATGTTACGAGTATGGGCTTTGTAGATTATTTCGATGCCAAAACAACAACTTTCTATTACAAATGGACAAAACCGTTAAAAGCTCCTCTATAGAGAGAGTTGAGCAACTTTGGACCATCAAAGTTGCTCGGTGTACACTTTTTATTTTTCTTTTATGTCAAATTTTATGAGTATAAGATTCCGATATTTTTTCGATTCCAAAACAACAACTTTCTATGACAAATGGACAAAACCATTAAAAGCTCCTCCATATAGAGAGTTGAGCAACTTCGGACCATCAAAGTTGCTCAATGTACACTTTTTATTAATCTTCTATGTTCAATGTTACGAGTATAAACTTCGTAGATTATTTCGATGCCAAAAGAACAACTTTCTGTTACAAATGGACAAAACCGTTAAAAACTCCACCATAGAGAGAGTTGTGCAACTTCGGACCATCAAAGTTGCTCGGTGTACACTTTTTATTGTTCTTCTATGTCCAATTTTACGAGTATAAGCTTCCTAGATTATTTCGATGCCAAAACACCAACTTTCTATGACAAATGGACAAAACCGTTAAAAGCTCCTCTATAGCGAGGGTTGAGAAACTTCGGACCATCAAAGTTCCCCGGTGTACAGTTTTTATTATTCTTCTATGTCCAATTTTACGAGTATAAGCTTTCGTTATTATTTCGATGCCAAAACAACAACTTTCTATGACAAATGGACAAAACCGTTAAAAGCTCCTCCATATAGAGAGTTGAGCAACTTCGAACCATCAAAGTTTCACGGTGTACACTTTTTATTGTTCTTCTATGTCCAATGTTACGAGTATAAGCTTCGTAGATTATTTCGATGCCAAAACACAAACTTTCTATGACAAATGGACAAAACCGTTAAAAGCTCCTCCATATAGAGAGTTGAGCAACTTCGGACCATCAAAGTTGCTCGGTGTACACTTTTTATTTTTCTTCTATGTCCAATTTAACGAGTATAAGCTTTCGTTATTATTTCGATGCTAAAACACCACTTTCTATGATAAATGGACAAAACCGTTAAAAGATCCCAAATAGAGAGAGTTGAGCAACTTCGGACCATCAAAGTTGCTCGGTGTACACTTTTTAGTGTTCTTCTATGTCCAATTTTACGAGTATAAGCTTCGTAGATTATTTCGATGCCAAAACACCAACTTTCTATGACAAATGGACAAAACCGTTAAATGCTCCTCCATATAGAGAGTTAAGCAACTTCGGACCATCAAAGTTGCTCGGTGTACACTTTTTATTGTTCTTCTATGTATAATGTTACGAGTATAAGCTTCGTAGATTATTTCGATGCCAAAACAACAACTTTCTATTACAAATGGACAAAATCGTTAAAAGCTCCTCCATAGAGAGAGTTGAGCAACTTTGGACCATCAAAGTTGCTCGGTGTACACTTTTTATTGTTCTTCTATGTCCAATTTTATGAGTATAAGCTTCGTAGATTATTTCGATGACAAAACACCAACTTTCTATGACAAATGGACAAAACGTTAAATGCTCCCAAATAGAGAGTTGAGCAACTTCGGACCATCAAAGTTTCACGGTGTACACTTTTTATTGTACTCTATGTCCAATTTTACGAGTATATGCTTCGTAGATTATTTCGATGCCAAAACAACAACTTTCTATTACAAATGGACAAAACCGTTAAAAGCTCCTCCATAGATAGAGTTGATCAAATTCGGACCATCAAAGTTGCTCGGTGTACACTTTTTATTGTTCTTCTATGTCCAATTTTACGAGTATAAGCTTCGTAGATTATTTCGATGCCAAAACAACAACTTTCTATTACAAATGGACAAAACCGTTAAAAGCTCCTCCATATAGAGACTTGAGCAACTTCGGACCATCAAAGTTACTCGGTGTACACTTTTTATTGTTCATCTATGTCCAATTTAACGAGTATAAAGCTTTCGTTATTATTTCGATGCCAAAACAACAACTTTCTATGACAAATGGACAAAACCGTTAAAAGCTCCTCCATATAGAGAGTTGAGCAACTTCGAATCATCAAAGTTTCACGGTGTACACTTTTTATTGTTCTTCTATGTCCAATGTTACGAGTATAAGCTTCGTAGATTATTTCAATGCCAAAACAACAACTTTCTATGACAAATGGACAAAACCGTTAGATGCTCCCAAATAGAGAGTTGAGTAACTTCGGACCATCAAAGTTGCTCGGTGTACACTTTTTATTGTTCTTCTATGTCCAATTTTACGAGTATAAGCTTCGTAGATTATTTCGATGCCAAAACAACAACTTTCTATTACAAATGGACAAAACCGTTAAAAGCTCCTCCATATAGAGAGTTGAGCAACTTCGAACCATCAAAGTTACTCGGTGTACACTTTTTATTGTTCTTCTATGCCCAATGTTACGAGTATACGCTTCGTAGATTATTTCGATGCCAAAACAACAACTTTCTATTACAAATCGACAAAACCGTTAAAAGCTCCAATATAGAGAGAGTTGAGCAACATTGGACCATCAAAGTTGCTCGGTGTACACTTTTTATTGTTCTTTTATGTCAAATTTTATGAGTATAAGATTCCGATATTTTTTCGATTCCAAAACACCAACTTTCTATGACAAATGGACAAAATCTTTAAAAGCTCCTCCATATAGAGAGTTGAGCAACTTCGGACCATCAAAGTTGCTCAATGTACACTTTTTATTAATCTTCTATGTTCAATGTTACGAGTATAAACTTCGTAAATTATTTCGATGCCAAAACAACAACTTTCTGTTACAAATGGACAAAACCGTTAAAAGCTCCACCATAGAGAGAGTTGTGCAACTTCGGACCATCAAAGTTGTTCGGTGTACACTTTTTATTGTTCTTCTATGTCCAATTTCACGAGTATAAGCTTCCGAGATTATTTCGATGCCAAAACACCAACTTTCTATGACAAATGGACAAAACCTTTAAAAGCTCCTCTATATAGAGAGTTGAGCAACTTCGGATCATCAAAGTTGCTCGGTGTACACTTTTTATTTTTCTTCTATGTCCAATTTAACGAGTATAAGCTTTCGTTATTATTTCGATGCCAAAACACCACTTTCTATGATAAATGGACAAAACCGTTAAAAGATCCCAAATAGAGAGAGTTGAGCAACTTTGGACCATCAAAGTTGCTCGGTGTACACTTTTTAGTGTTCTTCTATGTCCAATTTTACGAGTATAAGCTTCGTAGATTATTTCGATGCCAAAACACCAACTTTCTATGACAAATGGACAAAACCGTTAAATGCTCCTCCATATAGAGAGTTAAGCAACTTCGGACCATCAAAGTTGCTCGGTGTACACTTTTTATTGTTCTTCTATGTATAATGTTACGAGTATAAGCTTCGTAGATTATTTCGATGCCAAAACAACAACTTTCTATTACAAATGGACAAAATCGTTAAAAGCTCCTCCATAGAGAGAGTTGAGCAACTTTGGACCATCAAAGTTGCTCGGTGTACACCTTTTATTGTTCTTCTATGTCCAATTTTATGAGTATAAGCTTCGTAGATTATTTCGATGCCAAAACACCAACTTTCTATGACAAATGGACAAAACGTTAAAGGCTCCCAAATAGAGAGTTGAGCAACTTCGGACCATCAAAGTTTCACGGTGTACACTTTTTATTGTTCTTCTATGTCCAATTTTACGAGTATATGCTTCGTAGATTATTTCGATGCCAAAACAACAACTTTCTATTACAAATGGACAAAACCGTTAAAAGCTCCTCCATAGATAGAGTTGATCAAATTCGGACCATCAAAGTTGCTCGGTGTACACTTTTTATTGTTCTTCTATGTCCAATTTTACGAGTATAAGCTTCGTAGATTATTTCGATGCCAAAACAACAACTTTCTATTACAAATGGACAAAACCGTTAAAAGCTCCTCCATATAGAGACTTGAGCAACTTCGGACCATCAAAGTTACTCGGTGTACACTTTTTATTGTTCATCTATGTCCAATTTAACGAGTATAAAGCTTTCGTTATTATTTCGATGCCAAAACAACAACTTTCTATGACAAATGGACAAAACCGTTAAAAGCTCCTCCATATAGAGAGTTGAGCAACTTCGAATCATCAAAGTTTCACGGTGTACACTTTTTATTGTTCTTCTATGTCCAATGTTACGAGTATAAGCTTCGTAGATTATTTCAATGCCAAAACAACAACTTTCTATGACAAATGGACAAAACCGTTAGATGCTCCCAAATAGAGAGTTGAGTAACTTCGGACCATCAAAGTTGCTCGGTGTACACTTTTTATTGTTCTTCTATGTCCAATTTTACGAGTATAAGCTTCGTAGATTATTTCGATGCCAAAACAACAACTTTCTATTACAAATGGACAAAACCGTTAAAAGCTCCTCCATATAGAGAGTTGAGCAACTTCGAACCATCAAAGTTACTCGGTGTACACTTTTTATTGTTCTTCTATGCCCAATGTTACGAGTATACGCTTCGTAGATTATTTCGATGCCAAAACAACAACTTTCTATTACAAATGGACAAAACCGTTAAAAGCTCCAATATAGAGAGAGTTGAGCAACATTGGACCATCAAAGTTGCTCGGTGTACACTTTTTATTGTTCTTTTATGTCAAATTTTATGAGTATAAGATTCCGATATTTTTTCGATTCCAAAACACCAACTTTCTATGACAAATGGACAAAACCTTTAAAAGCTCCTCCATATAGAGAGTTGAGCAACTTCGGACCATCAAAGTTGCTCAATGTACACTTTTTATTAATCTTCTATGTTCAATGTTACGAGTATAAACTTCGTAAATTATTTCGATGCCAAAACAACAACTTTCTGTTACAAATGGACAAAACCGTTAAAAGCTCCACCATAGAGAGAGTTGTGCAACTTCGGACCATCAAAGTTGTTCGGTGTACACTTTTTATTGTTCTTCTATGTCCAATTTCACGAGTATAAGCTTCCGAGATTATTTCGATGCCAAAACACCAACTTTCTATGACAAATGGACAAAACCTTTAAAAGCTCCTCTATATAGAGAGTTGAGCAACTTCGGACCATAAAAGTTGCTCGGTGTACACTTTTTATTTTTCTTGTATGTCCAATTTAACGAGTATAAGCTTTCGTTATTATTTCGATGCCAAAACACCACTTTCTATGATAAATGGACAAAACCGTTAAAAGATCCCAAATAGAGAGAGTTGAGCAACTTCGGACCATCAAAGTTGCTCGGTGTACACTTTTTAGTGTTCTTCTATGTCCAATTTTACGAGTATAAGCTTCGTAGATTATTTCGATGCCAAAACACCAACTTTTTATGACAAATGGACAAAACCGTTAAAAGCTCCTCCATATAGAGAGTTAAGCAACTTCGGACCATCAAAGTTGCTCGGTGTACACTTTTTATTGTTCTTCTATGTATAATGTTACGAGTATAAGCTTCGTAGATTATTTCGATGCCAAAACAACAACTTTCTATTACTAATGGACAAAATCCGTTAAAAGCTCCTCCATAGAGAGAGTTGAGCAACTTTGGACCATCAAAGTTGCTCGGTGTACACTTTTTATTGTTCTTCTATGTCCAATTTTACGAGTATAAGCTTCGTAGATTATTTCGATGCCAAAACACCAACTTTCTATGACAAATGGACAAAACCGTTTGAGGCTCGCAAATAGAGAGTTGAGCAACTTTGGACCATCAAAGTTGCTTGGTATACACTTTTTAGTGTTCTTCTATGTCCAATTTTACGAGTATAAGCTTCGTAGATTATTTCGATGCCAAAACACCAACTTTCTATGACAAATGGACAAAACCGTTAAAAGCTCCTCCATATAGAGAGTTAAGCAACTTCGGACCATCAAAGTTGCTCGATTTACACTTTTTATTGTTGTTCTATGTATAATGTTATGAGTATAAGCTTCGTAGATTATTTCGATGCCAAAACAACAACTTTCTATTACAAATCGACAAAACCGTTAAAAGCTCCTCGATATAGAGAGTTGAGCAACTTCGGACCATCAAAGTTACTCGGTGTACACTTTTTATTGTTCTTCTATGTCCAATTTAACGAGTATAAAGCTTTCGTTATTATTTCGATGCCAAAACACCACTTTCTATGATAAATGGACAAAACCGATAAAAGATCCCAAATAGAGAGAGTTGAGCAACTTCGGACTATCAAAGTTGCTCGGTGTACACTTTTTATTGTTCTTCTATGTCCAATTTTACGAGTATAAGCTTCCGAGATTATTTCGATGCCAAAACACCAACTTTCTATGACAAATGGACAAAACCGTTAAAAGCTCCTCTATAGCGAGAGTTGAGAAACTTCGGACCATCAAAGTTGCCCGGTGTACAGTTTTTATTATTCTTCTATGTCCAATTTTACGAGTATAAGCTTTCGTTATTATTTCGATGCCAAAACAACAACTTTCTATGACAAATGGACAAAACCGTTAAAAGCTCCTCCATATAGAGAGTTGAGCAACTTCGATCCATCAAAGTTTCACGGTGTACACTTTTTATTGTTCTTCTATGTCCAATGTTACGAGTATAAAGCTTTCGTTATTATTTCGATGCCAAAACACCACTTTCTACGATAAATGGAAAAAACCGTTAAAAGATCCCAAATAGAGAGAGTTGAGCAACTTCGGACCATCAAAGTTGCTAGGTGTACACTTTTTATTGTTCTTCTATGTCCAATTTTACGAGTATAAGCTTCGTAGATTATTTCGATGCCAAAACAACAACTTTCTATTACAAATGGACAAAACCGTTAAAAGCTCCTCCATATAGAGAGTTGAGCAACTTCGGACCATCAAAGTTACTCGGTGTACACTTTTTATTGTTCTTCTTTGTCCAATGTTACGAGTATAAGCTTTGTAGATTATTTCGATGCCAAAACAACAACTTTCTATTACAAATGGACAAAACCGTTAAAAGCTCCTCTATAGAGAGAGTTGAGCAACTTTGGACCATCAAAGTTGCTCGGTGTACACTTTTTATTTTTCTTTTATGTCAAATTTTATGAGTATAAGATTCCGATATTTTTTCGATTCCAAAACAACAACTTTCTATGACAAATGGACAAAACCATTAAAAGCTCCTCCATATAGAGAGTTGAGCAACTTCGGACCATCAAAGTTGCTCAATGTACACTTTTTATTAATCTTCTATGTTCAATGTTACGAGTATAAACTTCGTAGATTATTTCGATGCCAAAAGAACAACTTTCTGTTACAAATGGACAAAACCGTTAAAAACTCCACCATAGAGAGAGTTGTGCAACTTCGGACCATCAAAGTTGCTCGGTGTACACTTTTTATTGTTCTTCTATGTCCAATTTTACGAGTATAAGCTTCCGAGATTATTTCGATGCCAAAACACCAACTTTCTATGACAAATGGACAAAACCGTTAAAAGCTCCTCTATAGCGAGAGTTGAGAAACTTCGGACCATCAAAGTTCCCCGGTGTACAGTTTTTATTATTCTTCTATGTCCAATTTTACGAGTATAAGCTTTCGTTATTATTTCGATGCCAAAACAACAACTTTCTATGACAAATGGACAAAACCGTTAAAAGCTCCTCCATATAGAGAGTTGAGCAACTTCGAACCATCAAAGTTTCACGGTGTACACTTTTTATTGTTCTTCTATGTCCAATGTTACGAGTATAAGCTTCGTAGATTATTTCGATGCCAAAACACCAACTTTCTATGACAAATGGACAAAACCGTTAAAAGCTCCTCCATATAGAGAGTTGAGCAACTTCGGACCATCAAAGTTGCTCGGTGTACACTTTTTATTTTTCTTCTATGTCCAATTTAACGACTATAAGCTTTCGTTATTATTTCGATGCCAAAACACCACTTTCTATGATAAATGGACAAAACCGTTAAAAGATCCCAAATAGAGAGAGTTGAGCAACTTCGGACCATCAAAGTTGCTCGGTGTACACTTTTTAGTGTTCTTCTATGTCCAATTTTACGAGTATAAGCTTCGTAGATTATTTCGATGCCAAAACAACAACTTTCTATTACAAATGGACAAAACCGTTAAAAGCTCCTCCATATAGAGAGTTGAGCAACTTCGGACCATCAAAGTTACTCGGTGTACACTTTTTATTGTTCTTCTTTGTCCAATGTTACGAGTATAAGCTTTGTAGATTATTTCGATGCCAAAACAACAACTTTCTATTACAAATGGACAAAACCGTTAAAAGCTCCTCTATAGAGAGAGTTGAGCAACTTTGGACCATCAAAGTTGCTCGGTGTACACTTTTTATTTTTCTTTTATGTCAAATTTTATGAGTATAAGATTCCGATATTTTTTCGATTCCAAAACAACAACTTTCTATGACAAATGGACAAAACCATTAAAAGCTCCTCCATATAGAGAGTTGAGCAACTTCGGACCATCAAAGTTGCTCAATGTACACTTTTCATTAATCTTCTATGTTCAATGTTACGAGTATAAACTTCGTAGATTATTTCGATGCCAAAAGAACAACTTTCTGTTACAAATGGACAAAACCGTTAAAAACTCCACCATAGAGAGAGTTGTGCAACTTCGGACCATCAAAGTTGCTCGGTGTACACTTTTTATTGTTCTTCTATGTCCAATTTTACGAGTATAAGCTTCCGAGATTATTTCGATGCCAAAACACTAACTTTCTATGACAAATGGACAAAACCGTTAAAAGCTCCTCTATAGCGAGGGTTGAGAAACTTCGGACCATCAAAGTTCCCCGGTGTACAAAAGAACAACTTTCTGTTACAAATGGACAAAACCGTTAAAAACTCCACCATAGAGAGAGTTGTGCAACTTCGGACTATCAAAGTTGCTCGGTGTACACTTTTTATTGTTCTTCTATGTCCAATTTTACTAGTATAAGCTTTCGTTATTATTTCGATGCCAAAACAACAACTTTCTATGACAAATGGACAAAACCGTTAAAAGCTCCTTCATATAGAGAGTTGAGCAACTTCGAACCATCAAAGTTTCACGGTGTACACTTTTTATTGTTCTTCTATGTCCGATGTTACGAGTATAAGCTTCGTAGATTATTTCGATGCCAAAACACCAACTTTCTATGACAAATGGACAAAACCGTTAAAAGCTCCTCCATATAGAGAGTTGAGCAACTTCGGACCATCAAAGTTGCTCGTGTACACTTTTTATTTTTCTTCTATGTCCAATTTAACGAGTATAAGCTTTCGTTATTATTTCGATGCCAAAACACCACTTTCTATGATAAATGGACAAAACCGTTAAAAGATCCCAAATAGAGAGAGTTGAGCAACTTCGGACCATCAAAGTTGCTCGGTGTACACTTTTTAGTGTTCTTCTATGTCCAATTTTACGAGTATAAGCTTCGTAGATTATTTCGATGCCAAAACACCAACTTTCTATGACAAATGGACAAAACCGTTAAATGCTCCTCCATATAGAGAGTTAAGCAACTTCGGACCATCAAAGTTGCTCGGTGTACACTTTTTATTGTTCTTCTATGTATAATGTTACGAGTATAAGCTTCGTAGATTGTTTCGATGCCAAAACAACAACTTTCTATTACAAATGGACAAAATCGTTAAAAGCTCCTCCATAGAGAGAGGTGAGCAACTTTGGACCATCAAAGTTGCTCGGTGTACACTTTTTATTGTTCTTCTATGTCCAATTTTATGAGTATAAGCTTCGTAGATTATTTCGATGCCAAAACACCAACTTTCTATGACAAATGGACAAAACGTTAAAGGCTCCCAAATAGAGAGTTGAGCAACTTCGGACCATCAAAGTTTCACGGTGTACACTTTTTATTGTTCTTCTATGTCCAATTTTACGAATATAAGCTTCGTAGATTATTTCGATGCCAAAACAACAACTTTCTATTACAAATGGACAAAACCGTTAAAAGCTCCTCCATAGATAGAGTTGATCAAATTCGGACCATCAAAGTTGCTCGGTGTACACTTTTTATTGTTCATCTATGTCCAATTTTACGAGTATAAGCTTCGTAGATTATTTCGATGCCAAAACAACAACTTTCTATTACAAATGGACAAAACCGTTAAAAGCTCCTCCATATAGAGACTTGAGCAACTTCGGACCATCAAAGTTACTCGGTGTACACTTTTTATTGTTCATCTATGTCCAATTTAACGAGTATAAAGCTTTCGTTATTATTTCGATGCCAAAACAACAACTTTCTATGACAAATGGACAAAACCGTTAAAAGCTCCTCCATATAGAGAGTTGAGCAACTTCGAATCATCAAAGTTTCACGGTGTACACTTTTTATTGTTCTTCTATGTCCAATGTTACGAGTATAAGCTTCGTAGATTATTTCAATGCCAAAACAACAACTTTCTATGACAAATGGACAAAACCGTTAGATGCTCCCAAATAGAGAGTTGAGTAACTTCGGACCATCAAAGTTGCTCGATGTACACTTTTTATTGTTCTTCTATGTCCAATTTTACGAGTATAAGCTTCGTAGACTATTTCGATGCCAAAACAACAACTTTCTATTACAAATGGACAAAACCGTTAAAAGCTCCTCCATATAGAGAGTTGAGCAACTTCGAACCATCAAAGTTACTCGGTGTACACTTTTTATTGTTCTTCTATGCCCAATGTTACGAGTATACGCTTCGTAGATTATTTCGATGCCAAAACAACAACTTTCTATTACAAATGGACAAAACCGTTAAAAGCTCCAATATAGAGAGAGTTGAGCAAAATTGGACCATCAAAGTTGCTCGGTGTACACTTTTTATTGTTCTTTTATGTCAAATTTTATGAGTATAAGATTCCGATATTTTTTCGATTCCAAAACACCAACTTTCTATGACAAATGGACAAAACCTTTAAAAGATCCTCCATATAGAGAGTTGAGCAACTTCGGACCACCAAAGTTGCTCAATGTACACTTTTTATTAATCTTCTATGTTCAATGTTACGAGTATAAACTTCGTAAATTATTTCGATGCCAAAACAACAACTTTCTGTTACAAATGGACAAAACCGTTAAAAGCTCCACCATAGAGAGAGTTGTGCAACTTCGAACCATCAAAGTTGTTCGGTGTACACTTTTTATTGTTCTTCTATGTCCAATTTCACGAGTATAAGCTTCCGAGATTATTTCGATGCCAAAACACCAACTTTCTATGACAAATGGACAAAACCTTTAAAAGCTCCTCTATATAGAGAGTTGAGCAACTTCGGACCATCAAAGTTGCTCGGTGTACACTTTTTATTTTTCTTCTATGTCCAATTTAACGAGTATAAGCTTTCGTTATTATTTCGATGCCAAAACACCACTTTCTATGATAAATGGACAAAACCGTTAAAAGATCCCAAATAGAGAGAGTTGAGCAACTTCGGACCATCAAAGTTGCTCGGTGTACACTTTTTAGTCTTCTTCTATGTCCAATTTTACGAGTATAAGCTTCGTAGATTATTTCGATGCCAAAACACCAACTTTTTATGACAAATGGACAAAACCATTAAAAGCTCCTCCATATAGAGAGTTAAGCAACTTCGGACCATCAAAGTTGCTCGGTGTACACTTTTTATTGTTCTTCTATGTATAATGTTACGAGTATAAGCTTCGTAGATTATTTCGATGCCAAAACAACAACTTTCTATTACAAATGGACAAAATCCGTTAAAAGCTCCTCCATAGAGAGAGTTGAGCAACTTTGGACCATCAAAGTTGCTCGGTGTACACTTTTTATTGTTCTTCTATGTCCAATTTTACGAGTATAAGCTTCGTAGATTATTTCGATGCCAAAACACCAACTTTCTATGACAAATGGACAAAACCGTTTGAGGCTCGCAAATAGAGAGTTGAGCAATTTTGGACCATCAAAGTTGCTTGGTGTACACTTTTTAGTGTTCTTCTATGTCCAATTTTACGAGTATAAGCTTCGTAGATTATTTCGATGCCAAAACACCAACTTTCTATGACAAATGGACAAAACCGTTAAAAGCTCCTCCATATAGAGAGTTAAGCAACTTCGGACCATCAAAGTTGCTCGATGTACACTTTTTATTGTTGTTCTATGTATAATGTTACGAGTATAAGCTTCGTAGATTATTTCGATGCCAAAACAACAACTTTCTATTACAAATCGACAAAACCGTTAAAAGCTCCTCGATATAGAGAGTTGAGCAACTTCGGACCATCAAAGTTACTCGGTGTACACTTTTTATTGTTCTTCTATGTCCAATTTAACGAGTATAAAGCTTTCGTTATTATTTCGATGCCAAAACACCACTTTCTATGATAAATGGACAAAACCGATAAAAGATCCCAAATAGAGAGAGTTGAGCAACTTCGGACTATCAAAGTTGCTCGGTGTACACTTTTTATTGTTCTTCTATGTCCAATTTTACGAGTATAAGCTTCCGAGATTATTTCGATGCCAAAACACCAACTTTCTATGACAAATGGACAAAACCGTTAAAAGCTCCTCTATAGCGAGAGTTGAGAAACTTCGGACCATCAAAGTTGCCCGGTGTACAGTTTTTATTATTCTTCTATGTCCAATTTTACGAGTATAAGCTTTCGTTATTATTTCGATGCCAAAACAACAACTTTCTATGACAAATGGACAAAACCGTTAAAAGCTCCTCCATATAGAGAGTTGAGCAACTTCGATCCATCAAAGTTTCACGGTGTACACTTTTTATTGTTCTTCTATGTCCAATGTTACGAGTATAAGCTTCGTAGATTATTTCGATGCCAGAACACCAACTTTCTATGACAAATGGACAAAACCGTTAAAAGCTCCTCCATATAGAGAGTTGAGCAACTTCGGACCATCAAAGTTGCTCGGTGTACACTTTTTATTTTTCTTCTATGTCCAATTTAACGAGTATAAGCTTTCGTTATTATTTCGATGCCAAAACACCACTTTCTATGATAAATGGACAAAACCGTTAAAAGATCCCAAATAGAGAGAGTTGAGCAACTTCGGACCATAAAATTTGCTCGGTGTACACTTTTTGGTGTTCTTCTATGTCCAATTTTACGAGTATAAGCTTCGTAGATTATTTCGATGCCAAAACACCATCTTTTTATGACAAATGGACAAAACCGTTAAAAGCTCCTCCATATAGAGAGTTAAGCAACTTCGGACCATCAAAGTTGCTCGGTGTACACTTTTTATTGTTCTTCTATGTATAATGTTAAGAGTATAAGCTTCGTAGATTATTTCGATGCCAAAACAACAACTTTCTATTACAAATGGACAAAATCGTTAAAAGCTCCTCCATAGAGAGAGTTGAGCAACTTTGGACCATCAAAGTTGCTCGGTGTACACTTTTTATTGTTCTTCTATGTCCAATTTTATGAGTATAAGCTTCGTAGATTATTTCGATGCCAAAACACCAACTTTCTATGACAAATGGACAAAACCGTTAAAGGCTCCCAAATAGAGAGTTGAGCAACTTCGGACCATCAAAGTTTCACGGTGTACACTTTTTATTGTTCTTCTATGTCCAATTTTACGAGTATAAGCTTCGTAAATTATTTCGATGCCAAAACAACAACTTTCTATTACAAATGGACAAAACCGTTAAAAGCTCCTCTATAGAGAGAGTTGAGCAACATTGGACCATCAAAGTTGCTCGGTGTACACTTTTTATTGTTCTTTTATGTCAAATTTTATGAGTATAAGATTCCGATATTTTTTCGATTCCAAAACACCAACTTTCTATGACAAATGGACAAAACCTTTAAAAGCTCCTCCATATAGAGAGTTGAGCAACTTCGGACCATCAAAGTTGCTCAATGTACACTTTTTATTAATCTTCTATGTTCAATGTTACGAGTATAAAATTCGTAGATTATTTCGATGCCAAAACAACAACTTTCTGTTACAAATGGACAAAACCGTTAAAAGCTCCACCATAGAGAGAGTTGTGCAACTTCGGACCATCAAAGTTGTTCGGTGTACACTTTTTATTGTTCTTCTATGTATAATGTTACGAGTATAAGCTTCGTAGATTATTTCGATGCCAAAACAACAACTTTCTATTACAAATCGACAAAACCGTTAAAAGCTCCTCGATATAGAGAGTTGAGCAACTTCGGACCATCAAAGTTACTCGGTGTACACTTTTTATTGTTCTTCTATGTCCAATTTAACGAGTATAAAGCTTTCGTTATTATTTCGATGCCAAAACACCACTTTCTATGATAAATGGACAAAACCGATAAAAGATCCCAAATAGAGAGAGTTGAGCAACTTCGGACTATCAAAGTTGCTCGGTGTACACTTTTTATTGTTCTTCTATGTCCAATTTTACGAGTATAAGCTTCCGAGATTATTTCGATGCCAAAACACCAACTTTCTATGACAAATGGACAAAACCGTTAAAAGCTCCTCTATAGCGAGAGTTGAGAAACTTCGGACCATCAAAGTTGCCCGGTGTACAGTTTTTATTATTCTTCTATGTCCAATTTTACGAGTATAAGCTTTCGTTATTATTTCGATGCCAAAACAACAACTTTCTATGACAAATGGACAAAACCGTTAAAAGCTCCTCCATATAGAGAGTTGAGCAACTTCGATCCATCAAAGTTTCACGGTGTACACTTTTTATTGTTCTTCTATGTCCAATGTTACGAGTATAAGCTTCGTAGATTATTTCGATGCCAGAACACCAACTTTCTATGACAAATGGACAAAACCGTTAAAAGCTCCTCCATATAGAGAGTTGAGCAACTTCGGACCATCAAAGTTGCTCGGTGTACACTTTTTATTTTTCTTCTATGTCCAATTTAACGAGTATAAGCTTTCGTTATTATTTCGATGCCAAAACACCACTTTCTATGATAAATGGACAAAACCGTTAAAAGATCCCAAATAGAGAGAGTTGAGCAACTTCGGACCATAAAATTTGCTCGGTGTACACTTTTTGGTGTTCTTCTATGTCCAATTTTACGAGTATAAGCTTCGTAGATTATTTCGATGCCAAAACACCATCTTTTTATGACAAATGGACAAAACCGTTAAAAGCTCCTCCATATAGAGAGTTAAGCAACTTCGGACCATCAAAGTTGCTCGGTGTACACTTTTTATTGTTCTTCTATGTATAATGTTAAGAGTATAAGCTTCGTAGATTATTTCGATGCCAAAACAACAACTTTCTATTACAAATGGACAAAATCGTTAAAAGCTCCTCCATAGAGAGAGTTGAGCAACTTTGGACCATCAAAGTTGCTCGGTGTACACTTTTTATTGTTCTTCTATGTCCAATTTTATGAGTATAAGCTTCGTAGATTATTTCGATGCCAAAACACCAACTTTCTATGACAAATGGACAAAACCGTTAAAGGCTCCCAAATAGAGAGTTGAGCAACTTCGGACCATCAAAGTTTCACGGTGTACACTTTTTATTGTTCTTCTATGTCCAATTTTACGAGTATAAGCTTCGTAAATTATTTCGATGCCAAAACAACAACTTTCTATTACAAATGGACAAAACCGTTAAAAGCTCCTCCATAGAGAGAGTTGATCAACTTCGGACCATCAAAGTTGCTCGGTGTACACTTTTTATTGTTCTTCTATGTCCAATTTTACGAGTATAAGCTTCGTAGATTATTTCGATGCCAAAACAACAACTTTCTATTACAAATGGACAAAACCGTTAAAAGCTCCTCCATATAGAGAGTTGAGCAACTTCGGACCATTAAAGTTACTCGGTGTACACTTTTTATTGTTCTCTATGTCCAATTTAACGAGTATAAAGCTTTCGTTATTATTTCGATGCCAAAACACCACTTTCTATGATAAATGGACAAAACCGTTAAAAGATCCCAAATAGAGAGAGTTGAGCAACTTCGGACCATCAAAGTTGCTCGGTGTACACTTTTTATTGTTCTTCTATGTCCAATTTTACGAGTATAAGCTTCGTAGATTATTTCAATGCCAAAATAACAACTTTCTATGACAAATGGACAAAACCGTTAGATGCTCCAAAATAGAGAGTTGAGCAACTTCGGACCATCAAAGTTGCTCGGTGTACACTTTTTATTGTTCTTCTATGTCCAATTTTACGAGTATAAGCTTGTTAGATTATTTCGATGCCAAAACAACAACTTTCTATTACAAATGGACAAAACCGTTAAAAGCTCCTCCATATAGAGAGTTGAGCAACTTCGAACCATCAAAGTTACTCGGTGTACACTTTTTATTGTTCTTCTATGCCCAATGTTACGAGTATACGCTTCGTAGATTATTTCGATGCCAAAACAACAACTTTCTATTACAAATGGACAAAACCGTTAAAAGCTCCTCTATAGAGAGAGTTGAGCAACATTGGACCATCAAAGTTGCTCGGTGTACACTTTTTATTGTTCTTTTATGTCAAATTTTATGAGTATAAGATTCCGATATTTTTTCGATTCCAAAACACCAACTTTCTATGACAAATGGACAAAACCTTTAAAAGCTCCTCCATATAGAGAGTTGAGCAACTTCGGACCATCAAAGTTGCTCAATGTACACTTTTTATTAATCTTCTATGTTCAATGTTACGAGTATAAAATTCGTAGATTATTTCGATGCCAAAACAACAACTTTCTGTTACAAATGGACAAAACCGTTAAAAGCTCCACCATAGAGAGAGTTGTGCAACTTCGGACCATCAAAGTTGTTCGGTGTACACTTTTTATTGTTCTTCTATGTATAATGTTACGAGTATAAGCTTCGTAGATTATTTCGATGCCAAAACAACAACTTTCTATTACAAATCGACAAAACCGTTAAAAGCTCCTCGATATAGAGAGTTGAGCAACTTCGGACCATCAAAGTTACTCGGTGTACACTTTTTATTGTTCTTCTATGTCCAATTTAACGAGTATAAAGCTTTCGTTATTATTTCGATGCCAAAACACCACTTTCTATGATAAATGGACAAAACCGATAAAAGATCCCAAATAGAGAGAGTTGAGCAACTTCGGACTATCAAAGTTGCTCGGTGTACACTTTTTATTGTTCTTCTATGTCCAATTTTACGAGTATAAGCTTCCGAGATTATTTCGATGCCAAAACACCAACTTTCTATGACAAATGGACAAAACCGTTAAAAGCTCCTCTATAGCGAGAGTTGAGAAACTTCGGACCATCAAAGTTGCCCGGTGTACAGTTTTTATTATTCTTCTATGTCCAATTTTACGAGTATAAGCTTTCGTTATTATTTCGATGCCAAAACAACAACTTTCTATGACAAATGGACAAAACCGTTAAAAGCTCCTCCATATAGAGAGTTGAGCAACTTCGATCCATCAAAGTTTCACGGTGTACACTTTTTATTGTTCTTCTATGTCCAATGTTACGAGTATAAGCTTCGTAGATTATTTCGATGCCAGAACACCAACTTTCTATGACAAATGGACAAAACCGTTAAAAGCTCCTCCATATAGAGAGTTGAGCAACTTCGGACCATCAAAGTTGCTCGGTGTACACTTTTTATTTTTCTTCTATGTCCAATTTAACGAGTATAAGCTTTCGTTATTATTTCGATGCCAAAACACCACTTTCTATGATAAATGGACAAAACCGTTAAAAGATCCCAAATAGAGAGAGTTGAGCAACTTCGGACCATAAAATTTGCTCGGTGTACACTTTTTGGTGTTCTTCTATGTCCAATTTTACGAGTATAAGCTTCGTAGATTATTTCGATGCCAAAACACCATCTTTTTATGACAAATGGACAAAACCGTTAAAAGCTCCTCCATATAGAGAGTTAAGCAACTTCGGACCATCAAAGTTGCTCGGTGTACACTTTTTATTGTTCTTCTATGTATAATGTTAAGAGTATAAGCTTCGTAGATTATTTCGATGCCAAAACAACAACTTTCTATTACAAATGGACAAAATCGTTAAAAGCTCCTCCATAGAGAGAGTTGAGCAACTTTGGACCATCAAAGTTGCTCGGTGTACACTTTTTATTGTTCTTCTATGTCCAATTTTATGAGTATAAGCTTCGTAGATTATTTCGATGCCAAAACACCAACTTTCTATGACAAATGGACAAAACCGTTAAAGGCTCCCAAATAGAGAGTTGAGCAACTTCGGACCATCAAAGTTTCACGGTGTACACTTTTTATTGTTCTTCTATGTCCAATTTTACGAGTATAAGCTTCGTAAATTATTTCGATGCCAAAACAACAACTTTCTATTACAAATGGACAAAACCGTTAAAAGCTCCTCCATAGAGAGAGTTGATCAACTTCGGACCATCAAAGTTGCTCGGTGTACACTTTTTATTGTTCTTCTATGTCCAATTTTACGAGTATAAGCTTCGTAGATTATTTCGATGCCAAAACAACAACTTTCTATTACAAATGGACAAAACCGTTAAAAGCTCCTCCATATAGAGAGTTGAGCAACTTCGGACCATTAAAGTTACTCGGTGTACACTTTTTATTGTTCTCTATGTCCAATTTAACGAGTATAAAGCTTTCGTTATTATTTCGATGCCAAAACACCACTTTCTATGATAAATGGACAAAACCGTTAAAAGATCCCAAATAGAGAGAGTTGAGCAACTTCGGACCATCAAAGTTGCTCGGTGTACACTTTTTATTGTTCTTCTATGTCCAATTTTACGAGTATAAGCTTCGTAGATTATTTCAATGCCAAAATAACAACTTTCTATGACAAATGGACAAAACCGTTAGATGCTCCAAAATAGAGAGTTGAGCAACTTCGGACCATCAAAGTTGCTCGGTGTACACTTTTTATTGTTCTTCTATGTCCAATTTTACGAGTATAAGCTTGTTAGATTATTTCGATGCCAAAACAACAACTTTCTATTACAAATGGACAAAACCGTTAAAAGCTCCTCCATATAGAGAGTTGAGCAACTTCGAACCATCAAAGTTACTCGGTGTACACTTTTTATTGTTCTTCTATGCCCAATGTTACGAGTATACGCTTCGTAGATTATTTCGATGCCAAAACAACAACTTTCTATTACAAATGGACAAAACCGTTAAAAGCTCCTCTATAGAGAGAGTTGAGCAACATTGGACCATCAAAGTTGCTCGGTGTACACTTTTTATTGTTCTTTTATGTCAAATTTTATGAGTATAAGATTCCGATATTTTTTCGATTCCAAAACACCAACTTTCTATGACAAATGGACAAAACCTTTAAAAGCTCCTCCATATAGAGAGTTGAGCAACTTCGGACCATCAAAGTTGCTCAATGTACACTTTTTATTAATCTTCTATGTTCAATGTTACGAGTATAAAATTCGTAGATTATTTCGATGCCAAAACAACAACTTTCTGTTACAAATGGACAAAACCGTTAAAAGCTCCACCATAGAGAGAGTTGTGCAACTTCGGACCATCAAAGTTGTTCGGTGTACACTTTTTATTGTTCTTCTATGTCCAATTTTACGAGTATAAGCTTCGAGATTATTTCGATGCCAAAACACCAACTTTCTATGACAAATGGACAAAACCTTTAAAAGCTCCTCCATATAGAGAGTTGAGCAACTTCGGACCATCAAAGTTACTCGGTGTACACTTTTTATTGTTCTTCTATGTCCAATTTTACGAGTATAAGCTTCGTAGATTATTTCGATGCCAAAACAACAACTTTCTATTACAAATCGACAAAACCGTTAAAAGCTCCTCGATATAGAGAGTTGAGCAACTTCGGACCATCAAAGTTACTCGGTGTACACTTTTTATTGTTCTTCTATGTCCAATTTAACGAGTATAAAGCTTTCGTTATTATTTCGATGCCAAAACACCACTTTCTATGATAAATGGACAAAACCGATAAAAGATCCCAAATAGAGAGAGTTGAGCAACTTCGGACTATCAAAGTTGCTCGGTGTACACTTTTTATTGTTCTTCTATGTCCAATTTTACGAGTATAAGCTTCCGAGATTATTTCGATGCCAAAACACCAACTTTCTATGACAAATGGACAAAACCGTTAAAAGCTCCTCTATAGCGAGAGTTGAGAAACTTCGGACCATCAAAGTTGCCCGGTGTACAGTTTTTATTATTCTTCTATGTCCAATTTTACGAGTATAAGCTTTCGTTATTATTTCGATGCCAAAACAACAACTTTCTATGACAAATGGACAAAACCGTTAAAAGCTCCTCCATATAGAGAGTTGAGCAACTTCGATCCATCAAAGTTTCACGGTGTACACTTTTTATTGTTCTTCTATGTCCAATGTTACGAGTATAAGCTTCGTAGATTATTTCGATGCCAGAACACCAACTTTCTATGACAAATGGACAAAACCGTTAAAAGCTCCTCCATATAGAGAGTTGAGCAACTTCGGACCATCAAAGTTGCTCGGTGTACACTTTTTATTTTTCTTCTATGTCCAATTTAACGAGTATAAGCTTTCGTTATTATTTCGATGCCAAAACACCACTTTCTATGATAAATGGACAAAACCGTTAAAAGATCCCAAATAGAGAGAGTTGAGCAACTTCGGACCATAAAATTTGCTCGGTGTACACTTTTTGGTGTTCTTCTATGTCCAATTTTACGAGTATAAGCTTCGTAGATTATTTCGATGCCAAAACACCATCTTTTTATGACAAATGGACAAAACCGTTAAAAGCTCCTCCATATAGAGAGTTAAGCAACTTCGGACCATCAAAGTTGCTCGGTGTACACTTTTTATTGTTCTTCTATGTATAATGTTAAGAGTATAAGCTTCGTAGATTATTTCGATGCCAAAACAACAACTTTCTATTACAAATGGACAAAATCGTTAAAAGCTCCTCCATAGAGAGAGTTGAGCAACTTTGGACCATCAAAGTTGCTCGGTGTACACTTTTTATTGTTCTTCTATGTCCAATTTTATGAGTATAAGCTTCGTAGATTATTTCGATGCCAAAACACCAACTTTCTATGACAAATGGACAAAACCGTTAAAGGCTCCCAAATAGAGAGTTGAGCAACTTCGGACCATCAAAGTTTCACGGTGTACACTTTTTATTGTTCTTCTATGTCCAATTTTACGAGTATAAGCTTCGTAAATTATTTCGATGCCAAAACAACAACTTTCTATTACAAATGGACTAAACCGTTAAAAGCTCCTCCATAGAGAGAGTTGATCAACTTCGGACCATCAAAGTTGCTCGGTGTACACTTTTTATTGTTCTTCTATGTCCAATTTTACGAGTATAAGCTTCGTAGATTATTTCGATGCCAAAACAACAACTTTCTATTACAAATGGACAAAACCGTTAAAAGCTCCTCCATATAGAGAGTTGAGCAACTTCGGACCATTAAAGTTACTCGGTGTACACTTTTTATTGTTCTCTATGTCCAATTTAACGAGTATAAAGCTTTCGTTATTATTTCGATGCCAAAACACCACTTTCTATGATAAATGGACAAAACCGTTAAAAGATCCCAAATAGAGAGAGTTGAGCAACTTCGGACCATCAAAGTTGCTCGGTGTACACTTTTTATTGTTCTTCTATGTCCAATTTTACGAGTATAAGCTTCGTAGATTATTTCAATGCCAAAATAACAACTTTCTATGACAAATGGACAAAACCGTTAGATGCTCCAAAATAGAGAGTTGAGCAACTTCGGACCATCAAAGTTGCTCGGTGTACACTTTTTATTGTTCTTCTATGTCCAATTTTACGAGTATAAGCTTGTTAGATTATTTCGATGCCAAAACAACAACTTTCTATTACAAATGGACAAAACCGTTAAAAGCTCCTCCATATAGAGAGTTGAGCAACTTCGAACCATCAAAGTTACTCGGTGTACACTTTTTATTGTTCTTCTATGCCCAATGTTACGAGTATACGCTTCGTAGATTATTTCGATGCCAAAACAACAACTTTCTATTACAAATGGACAAAACCGTTAAAAGCTCCTCTATAGAGAGAGTTGAGCAACATTGGACCATCAAAGTTGCTCGGTGTACACTTTTTATTGTTCTTTTATGTCAAATTTTATGAGTATAAGATTCCGATATTTTTTCGATTCCAAAACACCAACTTTCTATGACAAATGGACAAAACCTTTAAAAGCTCCTCCATATAGAGAGTTGAGCAACTTCGGACCATCAAAGTTGCTCAATGTACACTTTTTATTAATCTTCTATGTTCAATGTTACGAGTATAAAATTCGTAGATTATTTCGATGCCAAAACAACAACTTTCTGTTACAAATGGACAAAACCGTTAAAAGCTCCACCATAGAGAGAGTTGTGCAACTTCGGACCATCAAAGTTGTTCGGTGTACACTTTTTATTGTTCTTCTATGTCCAATTTTACGAGTATAAGCTTCGAGATTATTTCGATGCCAAAACACCAACTTTCTATGACAAATGGACAAAACCTTTAAAAGCTCCTCCATATAGAGAGTTGAGCAACTTCGGACCATCAAAGTTACTCGGTGTACACTTTTTATTGTTCTTCTATGTCCAATTTTACGAGTATAAGCTTCGTAGATTATTTCGATGCCAAAACAACAACTTTCTATTACAAATCGACAAAACCGTTAAAAGCTCCTCGATATAGAGAGTTGAGCAACTTCGGACCATCAAAGTTACTCGGTGTACACTTTTTATTGTTCTTCTATGTCCAATTTAACGAGTATAAAGCTTTCGTTATTATTTCGATGCCAAAACATCACTTTCTATGATAAATGGACAAAACCGATAAAAGATCCCAAATAGAGAGAGTTGAGCAACTTCGGACTATCAAAGTTGCTCGGTGTACACTTTTTATTGTTCTTCTATGTCCAATTTTACGAGTATAAGCTTCCGAGATTATTTCGATGCCAAAACACCAACTTTCTATGACAAATGGACAAAACCGTTAAAAGCTCCTCTATAGCGAGAGTTGAGAAACTTCGGACCATCAAAGTTGCCCGGTGTACAGTTTTTATTATTCTTCTATGTCCAATTTTACGAGTATAAGCTTTCGTTATTATTTCGATGCCAAAACAACAACTTTCTATGACAAATGGACAAAACCGTTAAAAGCTCCTCCATATAGAGAGTTGAGCAACTTCGATCCATCAAAGTTTCACGGTGTACACTTTTTATTGTTCTTCTATGTCCAATGTTACGAGTATAAGCTTCGTAGATTATTTCGATGCCAGAACACCAACTTTCTATGACAAATGGACAAAACCGTTAAAAGCTCCTCCATATAGAGAGTTGAGCAACTTCGGACCATCAAAGTTGCTCGGTGTACACTTTTTATTTTTCTTCTATGTCCAATTTAACGAGTATAAGCTTTCGTTATTATTTCGATGCCAAAACACCACTTTCTATGATAAATGGACAAAACCGTTAAAAGATCCCAAATAGAGAGAGTTGAGCAACTTCGGACCATAAAATTTGCTCGGTGTACACTTTTTGGTGTTCTTCTATGTCCAATTTTACGAGTATAAGCTTCGTAGATTATTTCGATGCCAAAACACCATCTTTTTATGACAAATGGACAAAACCGTTAAAAGCTCCTCCATATAGAGAGTTAAGCAACTTCGGACCATCAAAGTTGCTCGGTGTACACTTTTTATTGTTCTTCTATGTATAATGTTAAGAGTATAAGCTTCGTAGATTATTTCGATGCCAAAACAACAACTTTCTATTACAAATGGACAAAATCGTTAAAAGCTCCTCCATAGAGAGAGTTGAGCAACTTTGGACCATCAAAGTTGCTCGGTGTACACTTTTTATTGTTCTTCTATGTCCAATTTTATGAGTATAAGCTTCGTAGATTATTTCGATGCCAAAACACCAACTTTCTATGACAAATGGACAAAACCGTTAAAGGCTCCCAAATAGAGAGTTGAGCAACTTCGGACCATCAAAGTTTCACGGTGTACACTTTTTATTGTTCTTCTATGTCCAATTTTACGAGTATAAGCTTCGTAAATTATTTCGATGCCAAAACAACAACTTTCTATTACAAATGGACAAAACCGTTAAAAGCTCCTCCATAGAGAGAGTTGATCAACTTCGGACCATCAAAGTTGCTCGGTGTACACTTTTTATTGTTCTTCTATGTCCAATTTTACGAGTATAAGCTTCGTAGATTATTTCGATGCCAAAACAACAACTTTCTATTACAAATGGACAAAACCGTTAAAAGCTCCTCCATATAGAGAGTTGAGCAACTTCGGACCATTAAAGTTACTCGGTGTACACTTTTTATTGTTCTCTATGTCCAATTTAACGAGTATAAAGCTTTCGTTATTATTTCGATGCCAAAACACCACTTTCTATGATAAATGGACAAAACCGTTAAAAGATCCCAAATAGAGAGAGTTGAGCAACTTCGGACCATCAAAGTTGCTCGGTGTACACTTTTTATTGTTCTTCTATGTCCAATTTTACGAGTATAAGCTTCGTAGATTATTTCAATGCCAAAATAACAACTTTCTATGACAAATGGACAAAACCGTTAGATGCTCCAAAATAGAGAGTTGAGCAACTTCGGACCATCAAAGTTGCTCGGTGTACACTTTTTATTGTTCTTCTATGTCCAATTTTACGAGTATAAGCTTGTTAGATTATTTCGATGCCAAAACAACAACTTTCTATTACAAATGGACAAAACCGTTAAAAGCTCCTCCATATAGAGAGTTGAGCAACTTCGAACCATCAAAGTTACTCGGTGTACACTTTTTATTGTTCTTCTATGCCCAATGTTACGAGTATACGCTTCGTAGATTATTTCGATGCCAAAACAACAACTTTCTATTACAAATGGACAAAACCGTTAAAAGCTCCTCTATAGAGAGAGTTGAGCAACATTGGACCATCAAAGTTGCTCGGTGTACACTTTTTATTGTTCTTTTATGTCAAATTTTATGAGTATAAGATTCCGATATTTTTTCGATTCCAAAACACCAACTTTCTATGACAAATGGACAAAACCTTTAAAAGCTCCTCCATATAGAGAGTTGAGCAACTTCGGACCATCAAAGTTGCTCAATGTACACTTTTTATTAATCTTCTATGTTCAATGTTACGAGTATAAAATTCGTAGATTATTTCGATGCCAAAACAACAACTTTCTGTTACAAATGGACAAAACCGTTAAAAGCTCCACCATAGAGAGAGTTGTGCAACTTCGGACCATCAAAGTTGTTCGGTGTACACTTTTTATTGTTCTTCTATGTCCAATTTTACGAGTATAAGCTTCGAGATTATTTCGATGCCAAAACACCAACTTTCTATGACAAATGGACAAAACCTTTAAAAGCTCCTCCATATAGAGAGTTGAGCAACTTCGGACCATCAAAGTTACTCGGTGTACACTTTTTATTGTTCTTCTATGTCCAATTTTACGAGTATAAGCTTCGTAGATTATTTCGATGCCAAAACAACAACTTTCTATTACAAATGGACAAAACCGTTAAAAGCTCCTCCATATAGAGAGTTGAGCAACTTCGGACCATCAAAGTTACTCGGTGTACACTTTTTATTGTTCTTCTATGTCAATTTAACGAGTATAAAGCTTTCGTTATTATTTCGATGCCAAAACACCACTTTCTATGATAAATGGACAAAACCGTTAAAAGATCCCAAATAGAGAGAGTTGAGCAACTTCGGACCATCAAAGTTGCTCGGTGTACACTTTTTATTGTTCTTCTATGTCCAATTTTACGAGTATAAGCTTCGTAGATTATTTCAATGTCAAAACAACAACTTTCTATGACAAATGGACAAAACCGTTAGATGCTCCCAAATAGAGAGTTGAGCAACTTCGGACCATCAAAGTTGCTCGGTGTACACTTTTTATTGTTCTTCTATGTCCAATTTTACGAGTATAAGCTTGTTAGATTATTTCGATGCCAAAACAACAACTTTCTATTACAAATGGACAAAACCGTTAAAAGCTCCTCCATATAGAGAGTTGAGCAACTTCGAACCATCAAAGTTACTCGGTGTACACTTTTTATTGTTCTTCTATGCCCAATGTTACGAGTATACGCTTCGTAGATTATTTCAATGCCAAAACAACAACTTTCTATTACAAATGGACAAAACCGTTAAAAGCTCCTCTATAGAGAGAGTTGAGCAACATTGGACCTTCAAAGTTGCTCGGTGTACACTTTTTATTGTTCTTTTATGTCAAATTTTATGAGTATAAGATTCCGATATTTTTTCGATTCCAAAACACCAACTTTCTATGACAAATGGACAAAACCTTTAAAAGCTCCTCCATATAGAGAGTTGAGCAACTTCGGACCATCAAAGTTGCTCAATGTACACTTTTTATTAATCTTCTATGTTCAATGTTACGAGTATAAACTTCGTAGATTATTTCGATGCCAAAACAACAACTTTCTGTTACAAATGGACAAAACCGTTAAAAGCTCCACCATAGAGAGAGTTGTGCAACTTCGGACCATCAAAGTTGTTCGGTGTACACTTTTTATTGTTCTTCTATGTCCAATTTTACGAGTATAAGCTTCGAGATTATTTCGATGCCAAAACACCAACTTTCTATGACAAATGGAGAAAACCTTTAAAAGCTCCTCCATATAGAGAGTTGAGCAACTTCGGACCATCAAAGTTACTCGGTGTACACTTTTTATTGTTCTTCTATGTCCAATGTTACGAGTATAAGCTTCGTAGATTATTTCAATGCCAAAACAACAACTTTCTATGACAAATGGACAAAACCGTAAGATGCTCCCAAATAGAGAGTTGAGCAACTTCGGACCATCAAAGTTGCTCGGTGTACACTTTTTATTGTTCTTCTATGTCCAATTTTACGAGTATAAGCTTCGTAGATTATTTCGATGCCAAAACAACAACTTTCTATTACAAATGGACAAAACCGTTAAAAGCTCCTCCATAGAGAGAGTTGAGCAACTTCGGACCATCAAAGTTGCTCAATGTACACTTTTTATTAATCTTCTATGTTCAATGTTACGAGTACAAACTTCGTAGATTATTTCGATGCCAAAACAATAACTTTCTTTTACAAATGGACAAAACCATTAAAAGCACCTCCATAGAGAGAGTTGAGCAACTTCGGACTATCAAAGTTGCTCGGTGTACACTTTTTATTGTTCTTTTATGTCAAAGTTTACGAGTATAAGATTCCGATATTTTTTCGATGCCAAAACACCAACTTTCTATGACAAATGGACAAAACCATTAAAAGCTCCTCCATATAGAGAGTTGAGCAACTTCGGACCATCAAAGTTACTCGGTGTACACTTTTTATTGTTCTTCTATGTCCAATGTTACGAGTATAAGCTTCGTAGATTATTTCGATGCAAAAACAACAACTTTCTATGACAAATGGACAAAACCGTTAAAACCCCTCCATATAGAGAGTTGAGCAACTTCGGACCATCAAAGTTGCTCGGTGTACACTTTTTATTGTTCCTCTATGTCCAATTTTACGAGTATAAGGTTTCGTTATTATTTCGATGCCAAAACAACAACTTCTATGACAAATGGACAAAACCGTTAAAAGCTCCCAAATAGAGAGAATTGAGCAATTTCGGACCATCAAAGTTGCTCGGTGTACACTTTTTATTGTTCTTCTATGTCCAATTTTACGAGTATAAGCTTCGTAGATTATTTCGATGCCAAAACACCAACTTTCTATGACAAATGGACAAAACCGTTAGAGGCTCCCAAATAGAGAGTTGGGCAACTTCGGACCATCAAAGTTGCTCGGTGTACACTTTTTATTGTTCTTCTATGTCCAATTTTACGAGTATAAGCTTCGTAGATTATTTCGATGCCAAAACACCAACTTTCTATTACAAATAGACAAAACCATTAAAAGCTCCTCCAAAGAGAGAGTTGAGCAACTTCGAACTATCAAAGTTGCTCGGTGTACACTTTTTATTGTTCTTCTATGTCCAATTTTATGAGTATAAGCTTCGTAGATTATTTCGATGCCAAAAAAACAACTTTCTATGACAAATGGACAAAACCGTTAAAGGCTCCCAAATAGAGAGTTGAGCAACTTCGAACCATCAAAGTTTCACGGTGTACACTTTTTATTGTTGTTCTATGTCCAATTTTACGAGTATAAGCTTCGTAGATTATTTCGATGCCAAAACAACAACTTTCTATGACAAATGGACAAAACCGT
Source organism: Euonymus europaeus (assembly GCA_963580455.1). Classification (NCBI taxonomy): domain Eukaryota; kingdom Viridiplantae; phylum Streptophyta; class Magnoliopsida; order Celastrales; family Celastraceae; genus Euonymus; species Euonymus europaeus. The sequence goes on from OY756965.1 coordinate 9,152,606, forward strand.
TAAAGGCTCGCAAATAGAGAGTTGAGCAACTTCGGACCATCAAAGTTTCACGGTGTACACGTTTTATTGTTCTTCTATGTCCAATTTTACGAGTATAAGCTTCGTAGATTATTTCGATGCCAAAACAACAACTTTCTATTACAAATGGACAAAACCGTTAAAAGCGCCTCCATAGAGAGAGTTGAGCAACTTCGGACTATCAAAGTTGCTCGGTGTACACTTTTTATTGTTCTTCTATGTTCAATTTTACGAGTATAAGCTTCGTAGATTATTTCGATGCCAAAACAACAACTTTCTATGACAAATGGACAAAATCGTTAAAAGCCCCTCCATATAGAGAGTTGAGCAACTTCGGACCATCAAAGTTGCTCGGTGTACACTTTTTATTGTTCTTCTTTGTCCAATTTTACGAGTATAAGGTTTCGTTATTATTTCGATGCCAAAACAACAACTTCTATGACAAATGGACAAAACCGTTAAAAGCTCCCAAATAGAGAGTGTTGAGCAATTTCGGACCGTCAAAGTTGCTCGGTGTACACTTTTTATTGTTCTTCTATGTCCAATTTTACGAGTATAAGCTTCGTAGATTATTTCGATGCCAAAACACCAACTTTATATGACAAATGGACAAAACCGTTAGAGGCTCCCAAATAGAGAGTTGAGCAACTTCGGACCATCAAAGTTGCTCGGTGTACACTTTTTATTATTTTTCTATGTCCAATTTTACGAGTATAAGCTTCGTAGATTATTTCGATGCCAAAACAACAACTTTCTATTACAAATGGACAAAACCGTTAAAAGCTCCTCCATATAGAGAGTTGAGCAACTTCGGACCATCAAAGTTCCTCGGTGTACACTTTTTATTGTTCTTCTATGTCCAATGTTACGAGTATAAGCTTCGTAGATTATTTCGATGCCAAAACAACAACTTTCTATTACAAATGGACAAAACCGTTAAAAGCTCCTCTATAGAGAGAGTTGACAACTTTGGACCATCAAAGTTGCTCGTTGTACACTTTTTATTGTTCTTTTATGTCAAATTTTATGAGTATAAGATTCCGATAATTTTTTGATTCCAAAACACCAACTTTCTATGACAAATGGACAAAACCATTAAAAGCTCCTCCATATAGAGAGTTGAGCAACTTCGGACCATCAAAGTTGCTCAATGTACACTTTTTATTAATCTTCTATGTTCAATGTTACGAGTATAAACTTCGTAGATTATTTCGATGCCAAAACAACAACTTTCTATGACAAATGGACAAAATCGTTAAAAGCCCCTCCATATAGAGAGTTGAGCAACTTCGGACCATCAAAGTTGCTCGGTGTACACTTTTTATTGTTCTTCTTTGTCCAATTTTACGAGTATAAGGTTTCGTTATTATTTCGATGCCAAAACAACAACTTCTATGACAAATGGACAAAACCGTTAAAAGCTCCCAAATAGAGAGTGTTGAGCAATTTCGGACCGTCAAAGTTGCTCGGTGTACACTTTTTATTGTTCTTCTATGTCCAATTTTACGAGTATAAGCTTCGTAGATTATTTCGATGCCAAAACACCAACTTTATATGACAAATGGACAAAACCGTTAGAGGCTCCCAAATAGAGAGTTGAGCAACTTCGGACCATCAAAGTTGCTCGGTGTACACTTTTTATTATTTTTCTATGTCCAATTTTACGAGTATAAGCTTCGTAGATTATTTCGATGCCAAAACAACAACTTTCTATTACAAATGGACAAAACCGTTAAAAGCTCCTCCATATAGAGAGTTGAGCAACTTCGGACCATCAAAGTTCCTCGGTGTACACTTTTTATTGTTCTTCTATGTCCAATGTTACGAGTATAAGCTTCGTAGATTATTTCGATGCCAAAACAACAACTTTCTATTACAAATGGACAAAACCGTTAAAAGCTCCTCTATAGAGAGAGTTGACAACTTTGGACCATCAAAGTTGCTCGTTGTACACTTTTTATTGTTCTTTTATGTCAAATTTTATGAGTATAAGATTCCGATAATTTTTTGATTCCAAAACACCAACTTTCTATGACAAATGGACAAAACCATTAAAAGCTCCTCCATATAGAGAGTTGAGCAACTTCGGACCATCAAAGTTGCTCAATGTACACTTTTTATTAATCTTCTATGTTCAATGTTACGAGTATAAACTTCGTAGATTATTTCGATGCCAAAACAACAACTTTCTGTTACAAATGGACAAAACCGTTAAAAACTCCACCATAGAGAGTGTTGTGCAACTTCGGACCATCAAAGTTGTTCGGTGTACACTTTTTATTGTTCTTCTACGTCCAATTTTACGAGTATAAGCTTCCGATATTTTTTCGATGCCAAAACACCAACTTTCTATGACAAATGGACAAAAAGCATTAGAAGCTCCTCCATATAGAGAGTTGAGTAACTTCGGACCATCAAAGTTACTCGGTGTACACTTTTTATTGTTCTTCTATGTCCAATGTTACGAGTATAAGCTTCGTAGATTATTTCGATGCCAAAACAACAACTTTCTATTACAAATGGACAAAACCGTTAAAAGCTCCTCCATAGAGAGAGTTGAGCAACTTCGGACCATCAAAGTTTCTCAATGTACACTTTTTATTAATCTTCTATGTTCAATGTTACGAGTATAAACTTCGTAGATTATTTCGATGCCAAAACAATAACTTTCTTTTACAAATGGACAAAACCGTTAAAAGCTCCCCCATAGAGAGAGTTGACCAACTTCGGACTATCAAAGTTGCTCGGTGTACACTTTTTATTGTTCTTTTATGTCAAAGTTTACGAGTATAAGATTCCGATATTTTTTCGATGCCAAAACACCAACTTTCTATGACAAATGGCAAAACCATTAAAAGCTCCTCCATATAGAGAGTTGAGCAAGTTCGGACCATCAAAGTTACTCGGTGTACACTTTTTATTGTTCTTCTTTGTCCAATGTTACGAGTATAAGCTTCGTAGATTATTTCGATGCCAAAACAACAACTTTCTATGACAAATGGACAAAACCGTTAAAAGCCCCTCCATATAGAGAGTTGAGCAACTTCGGACCATCAAAGTTGCTCGGTGTACACTTTTTATTGTTCTTCTATGTCCAATTTTACGAGTATAAGGTTTCGTTATTATTTCGATGCCAAAACAACAACTTCTATGACAAATGGACAAAACCGTTAAAAGCTCCCAAATAGAGAGAGTTGAGCAATTTCGGACCATCAAAGTTGCTCGGTGTACACTTTTTATTGTTCTTCTATGTCCAATTTTACGAGTATAAGCTTCGTAGATTATTTCGATGCCAAAACACCAACTTTATATTACAAATGGACAAAACCGTTAGAGGCTCCCAAATAGAGACTTGAGCAACTTCGGACCATCAAAGTTGCTCGGTGTACACTTTCTATTGTTTTTCTATGTCCAATTTTACGAGTATAAGCTTCGTAGATTATTTCGATGCCAAAACAACAACTTTCTATTACAAATGGACAAAACCGTTAAAAGCTCCTCCATATAGAGAGTTGAGCAACTTCGGATCATCAAAGTTACTCGGTGTACACTTTTTATTGTTCTTCTATGTCCAATGTTACGAGTATAAGCTTCGTAGATTATTTCGATGCCAAAACAACAACTTTCTATTACAAATGGACAAAACCGTTAAAAGCTCCTCTATAGAGAGAGTTGACAACTTTGGACCATCAAAGTTGCTCGGTGTACACTTTTTATTGTTCTTTTATGTCAAATTTTATGAGTATAAGATTCCGATATTTTTTCGATTCCAAAACACCAACTTTCTATGACAAATGGACAAAACCATTAAAAGCTCCTCCACATAGAGAGTTGAGCAACTTCGGACCATCAAAGTTGCTCAATGTACACTTTTTATTAATCTTCTATGTTCAATGTTACGAGTATAAACTTCGTAGATTATTTCGATGCCAAAACAACAACTTTCTGTTATAAATGCACAAAACCGTTAAAAGCTCCACCATAGAGAGAGTTGTGCAACTTCGGACCATCAAAGTTGTTCGGTGTACACTTTTTATTGTTCTTCTATGTCCAATTTTACGAGTATAAGCTTCCGATATTTTTTCGATGCCAAAACACCAACTTTGTATGACAAATGGACAAAAAGCATTAAAAGCTCCTCCATATAGAGAGTTGAGCAACTTCGTACCATCAAAGTTACTCGGTGTACACTTTTTATTGTTCTTCTATGTCCAATGTTACGAGTATAAGCTTCGTAGATTATTTCGATGCCAAAACAACAACTTTCTATGACAAATGGACAAAACCGTTAAAGGCTCGCAAATAGAGAGTTGAGCAACTTCGGACCATCAAAGTTTCACGGTGTACACGTTTTATTGTTCTTCTATGTCCAATTTTACGAGTATAAGCTTCGTAGATTATTTCGATGCCAAAACAACAACTTTCTATTACAAATGGACAAAACCGTTAAAAGCTCCTCCATAGAGAGAGTTGAGCAACTTCGGACTATCAAAGTTGCTCGGTGAACATTTTTTATTGTTCTTCTATGTTCAATTTTACGAGTATAAGCTTCGTAGATTATTTCGATGCCAAAACAACAACTTTCTATGACAAATGGACAAAACCGTTAAAAGCTCCCAAATAGAGATTGTTGAGCAATTTCGGACCGTCAAAGTTGCTCGGTGTACACTTTTTATTGTTCTTCTATGTGCAATTTTACGAGTATAAGCTTCGTAGATTATTTCGATGCCAAAACTCCAACTTTATATGACAAATGGACAAAACCGTTAGAGGCTCCCAAATAGAGAGTTGAGCAACTTCGGACCGTCAAAGTTGCTCGGTGTACACTTTTTATTATTTTTCTATGTCCAATTTTACGAGTATAAGCTTCGTAGATTATTTCGATGCCAAAACAACAACTTTCTATTACAAATGGACAAAACCGTTAAAAGCTCCTCCATATAGAGAGTTGAGCAACTTCGGACCATCAAAGTTCCTCGGTGTACACTTTTTATTGTTCTTCTATGTCCAATGTTACGAGTATAAGCTTCGTAGATTATTTCGATGCCAAAACAACAACTTTCTATTACAAATGGACAAAACCGTTAAAAGCTCCTCTATAGAGAGAATTGACAACTTTGGACCATCAAAGTTGCTCGTTGTATACTTTTTATTGTTCTTTTATGTCAAATTTTATGAGTATAAGATTCCGATAATTTTTCGATTCCAAAACACCAACTTTCTATGACAAATGGACAAAACCATTAAAAGCTCCTCCATATAGAGAGTTGAGCAACTTCGGACCATCAAAGTTGCTCAATGTACACTTTTTATTAATCTTCTATGTTCAATGTTACGAGTATAAACTTCGTAGATTATTTCGATGCCAAAACAACAACTTTATGTTACAAATGGACAAAACCGTTAAAAGCTCCACCATAGAGAGTGTTGTGCAACTTCGGACCATCAAAGTTGTTCGGTGTACACTTTTTATTGTTCTTCTATGTCCAATTTTACGAGTATAAGCTTCTGATATTTTTTCGATGCCAAAACACCAACTTTCTATGACAAATGGGCAAAAAGCATTAAAAGCTCCTCCATATAGAGAGTTGAGCAACTTCGGACCATCAAAGTTACTCGGTGTACACTTTTTATTGTTCTTCTATGTCCAATGTTACGAGTATAAGCTTCGTAGATTATTTCGATGCCAAAACAACAACTTTCTATTACAAATGGACAAAACCGTTAAAAGCTCCTCCATAGAGAGAGTTGAGCAACTTCGGACCATCAAAGTTTCTCAATGTACACTTTTTATTAATCTTCTATGTTCAATGTTACGAGTATAAACTTCGTAGATTATTTCGATGCCAAAACAATAACTTTCTTTTACAAATGGACAAAACCGTTAAAAGCTCCCCCATAGAGAGAGTTGACCAACTTCGGACTATCAAAGTTGCTCGGTGTACACTTTTTATTGTTCTTTTATGTCAAAGTTTACGAGTATAAGATTCCGATATTTTTTCGATGCCAAAACACCAACTTTCTATGACAAATGGCAAAACCATTAAAAGCTCCTCCATATAGAGAATTGAGCAAGTTCGGACCATCAAAGTTACTCGGTGTACACTTTTTATTGTTCTTCTTTGTCCAATGTTACGAGTATAAGCTTCGTAGATTATTTCGATGCCAAAACAACAACTTTCTATGACAAATGGACAAAACCGTTTAAAGCCCCTCCATATAGAGAGTTGAGCAACTTCGGACCATCAAAGTTGCTCGGTGTACGCTTTTTATTGTTCTTCTATGTCCAATTTTACGAGTATAAGGTTTCGTTATTATTTCGATGCCAAAACAACAACTTCTATGACAAATGGACAAAACCGTTAAAAGCTCCCAAATAGAGAGAGTTGAGCAATTTCGGACCATCAAAGTTGCTCGGTGTACACTTTTTATTGTTCTTCTATGTCCAATTTTACGAGTATAAGCTTCGTAGATTATTTCGATGCCAAAACACCAACTTTATATTACAAATGGACAAAACCATTAGAGGCTCCCAAATAGAGACTTGAGCAACTTCGGACCATCAAAGTTGCTCGGTGTACACTTTCTATTGTTTTTCTATGTCCAATTTTACGAGTATAAGCTTCGTAGATTATTTCGATGCCAAAACAACAACTTTCTATTACAAATGGACAAAACCGTTAAAAGCTCCTCCATATAGAGAGTTGAGCAACTTCGGATCATCGAAGTTACTCGGTGTACACTTTTTATTGTTCTTCTATGTCCAATGTTACGAGTATAAGCTTCGTAGATTATTTCGATGCCAAAACAACAACTTTCTGTTATAAATGCACAAAACCGTTAAAAGCTCCACCATAGAGAGAGTTGTGCAACTTCGGACCATCAAAGTTGTTCGGTGTACACTTTTTATTGTTCTTCTATGTCCAATTTTACGAGTATAAGCTTCCGATATTTTTTCGATGCCAAAACACCAACTTTCTATGACAAATGGACAAAAAGCATTAAAAGTTCCTCCATATAGAGAGTTGAGCAACTTCGGATCATCAAAGTTACTCGGTGTACACTTTTTATTGTTCTTCTATGTCCAATGTTACGAGTATAAGCTTCGTAGATTATTTCGATGCCAAAACAACGACTTTCTATGACAAATGGACAAAACCGTTAAAGGCTCGCAAATAGAGAGTTGAGCAACTTCGGACCATCAAAGTTTCACGGTGTACACGTTTTATTGTTCTTCTATGTCCAATTTTATGAGTATAAGCTTCGTAGATTATTTCGATGCCAAAACAACAACTTTCTGTTACAAATGGACAAAACCGTTAAAAGCTCCTCCATAGAGAGAGTTGAGCAACTTCGGACTATCAAAGTTGCTCGGTGTACACTTTTTATTGTTCCTCTATGTTCAATTTTACGAGTATAAGCTTCGTAGATTATTTCGATGCCAAAACAACAACTTTCTATGACAAATGGACAAAATCGTTAAAAGCCCCTCCATATAGAGAGTTGAGCAACTTCGGACCATCAAAGTTGCTCGGTGTACACTTTTTATTGTTCTTCTTTGTCCAATTTTACGAGTATAAGGTTTCGTTATTATTTCGATGCCAAAACAACAACTTCTATGACAAATGGACAAAACCGTTAAAAGCTCCCAAATAGAGAGTGTTGAGCAATTTCGGACCGTCAAAGTTGCTCGGTGTACACTTTTTATTGTTCTTCTATGTCCAATTTTACGAGTATAAGCTTCGTAGATTATTTCGATGCCAAAACACCAACTTTATATGACAAATGGACAAAACCGTTAGAGGCTCCCAAATAGAGAGTTGAGCAACTTCGGACCATCAAAGTTGCTCGGTGTACACTTTTTATTATTTTTCTATGTCCAATTTTACGAGTATAAGCTTCGTAGATTATTTCGATGCCAAAACAACAACTTTCTATTACAAATGGACAAAACCGTTAAAAGCTCCTCCATATAGAGAGTTGAGCAACTTCGGACCATCAAAGTTCCTCGGTGTACACTTTTTATTGTTCTTCTATGTCCAATGTTACGAGTATAAGCTTCGTAGATTATTTCGATGCCAAAACAACAACTTTCTATTACAAATGGACAAAACCGTTAAAAGCTCCTCTATAGAGAGAGTTGACAACTTTGGACCATCAAAGTTGCTCGTTGTACACTTTTTATTGTTCTTTTATGTCAAATTTTATGAGTATAAGATTCCGATAATTTTTCGATTCCAAAACACCAACTTTCTATGACAAATGGACAAATCCATTAAAAGCTCCTCCATATAGAGAGTTGAGCAACTTCGGACCATCAAAGTTGCTCAATGTACACTTTTTATTAATCTTCTATGTTCAATGTTACGAGTATAAACTTCGTAGATTATTTCGATGCCAAATGGACAAAACCGTTAAAAGCTCCACCATAGAGAGTGTTGTGCAACTTCGGACCATCAAAGTTGTTCGGTGTACACTTTTTATTGTTCTTCTATGTCCAATTTTACGAGTATAAGCTTCTGATATTTTTTCGATGCCAAAACAACAACTTTCTATTACAAATGGACAAAACCGTTAAAAGCTCCTCTATAGAGAGAGTTGACAACTTTGGACCATCAAAGTTGCTCGTTGTACACTTTTTATTGTTCTTTTATGTCAAATTTTATGAGTATAAGATTCCGATATTTTTTCGATTCCAAAACACCAACTTTCTATGACAAATGGACAAAACCATTAAAAGCTCCTCCACATAGAGAGTTGAGCAACTTCGGACCATCAAGGTTGCTCAATGTACACTTTTTATTAATCTTCTATGTTCAATGTTACGAGTATAAACTTCGTAGATTATTTCGATGCCAAAACAACAACTTTCTGTTATAAATGCACAAAACCGTTAAAAGCTCCACCATAGAGAGAGTTGTGCAACTTCGGACCATCAAAGTTGTTCGGTGTACACTTTTTATTGTTCTTCTATGTCCAATTTTACGAGTATAAGCTTCCGATATTTTTTCGATGCCAAAACACCAACTTTCTATGACAAATGGACAAAAAGCATTAAAAGCTCCTCCATATAGAGAGTTGAGCAACTTCGGACCATCAAAGTTACTCGGTGTACACTTTTTATTGTTCTTCTATGTCCAATGTTACGAGTATAAGCTTCGTAGATTATTTCGATGCCAAAACAACAACTTTCTATTACAAATGGAAAAAACCGGTAAAAGCTCCTCCATAGAGAGAGTTGAGCCACTTCGGACCATCAAAGTTGCTCAATGTACACTTTTTATTAATCTTCTATGTTCAATGTTACGAGTATAAACTTCGTAGATTATTTCGATGCCAAAACAATAACTTTCTTTTACAAATGGACAAAACCGTTAAAAGCTCCCCCATAGAGAGAGTTGAGCAACTTCGGACTATAAAAGTTGCTCGGTGTACACTTTTTATTGTTCTTTTATGTCAAAGTTTACGAGTATAAGATTCCGATATTTTTTCGATGCCAAAACACCAACTTTCTATGACAAATGGACAAAACCATTAAAAGCTCCTCCATATAGAGAGTTGAGCAACTTCGGACCATCAAAGTTTCTCGGTGTACACTTTTTATTGTTCTTCTATGTCCAATGTTACGAGTATAAACTTCGTAGAATATTTTGATGCCAAAACAACAACTTTCTATGACAAATGGACAAAACCGTTAAAAGCTCCTCCATAGAGAGAGTTGAGCAACTTCGGACTATCAAAGTTGCTCGGTGTACACTTTTTATTGTTCTTGTATGTCCAATTTTATGAGTATAAGCTTCGTAGATTATTTCGATGCCAAAACAACAACTTTCTATGACAAATGGACAAAACCGTTAAAAGCCCCTCCATATAGAGAGTTGAGCAACTTAAGACCAACAAAGTTGCTCGGTGTACACTTTTTATTGTTCTTCTATGTCCAATTTTACGAGTTTAAGGTTTCGTTATTATTTCGATGTCAAAACAACAACTTCTATGACAAATGGACAAAACCGTTAAAAGCTCCCAAATAGAGAGAGTTGAGCAATTTCGGACCGTCAAAGTTGCTCGGTGTACACTTTTTATTGTTCTTCTATGTCCAATTTTACGAGTATAAGCTTCGTAGATTATTTCGATGCCAAAACACCAACTTTATATGACAAATGGACAAAACCGTTAGAGGCTCCCAAATAGAGAGTTGAGCAACCTCGGACCATCAAAGTTTCACGGTGTACACTTTTTATTGTTCTTCTATGTCCAATTTTACGAGTATAAGATTCGTAGATTATTTCGATGCCAAAACACCAACTTTCTATGACAAATGGACAAAACCTTTAAAAGCTCCTCCATATAGAGAGTTGAGCAACTTCGGACCATCAAAGTTACTCGGTGTACACTTTTTATTGTTCTTTTATGTCTCATGTTACGAGTATAAGCTTCGTAGATTATTTCGATGCCAAAACAACAACTTTCTATTACAAATGGACAAAACCGTTAAAAGCTCCTCCATAGAGAGATTTGAGCAACTTCGAACTATCAAAGTTGCTCGGTGTACACTTTTTATTGTTCGTCTATGTTCAATTTTACGAGTATAAGCTTCGTAGATTATTTCGATGCCAAAACAACAACTTTCTATGACAAATGGACAAAATCGTTAAAAGCCCCTCCATATAGAGAGTTGAGCAACTTCGGACCATCAAAGTTGCTCGGTGTACACTTTTTATTGTTCTTCTTTGTCCAATTTTACGAGTATATGGTTTCGTTATTATTTCGATGCCAAAACAACAACTTCTATGACAAATGGACAAAACCGTTAAAAGCTCCTCCATATAGAGAGTTGAGCAATTTCGGACCATCAAAGTTCCTCGGTGTACACTTTTTATTGTTCTTCTATGTCCAATGTTACGAGTATAAGCTTCGTAGATTATTTCGATGCCAAAACAACAACTTTCTATTACAAATGGACAAAACCGTTAAAAGCTCCTCTATAGAGAGAGTTGACAACTTTGGACCATCAAAGTTGCTCGGTGTACACTTTTTATTGTTCTTTTATGTCAAATTTTATGAGTATAAGATTCCGATAATTTTTCGATTCCAAAACACCAACTTTCTATGACAAATGGACAAAACCATTAAAAGCTCCTCCATATAGAGAGTTGAGCAACTTCGGACCATCAAAGTTGCTCAATGTACACTTTTTATTAATCTTCTATGTTCATTATTACGAGTATAAACTTCGTAGATTATTTCGATGCCAAAACAACAACTTTCTGTTACAAATGGACAAAACCGTTAAAAGCTCCTTCATATAGAGAGTTGAGCAACTTCGGATCATCAAAGTTACTCGGTGTACACTTTTTATTGTTCTTCTATGTCCAATATTATGAGTATAAGCTTCGTAGATTATTTCGATGCCAAAACAACAACTTTCTATTACAAATGGACAAAACCGTTAAAAGCTCCTCTATAGAGAGAGTTGACAACTTTGGACCATCAAAGTTGCTCGGTGTACACTTTTTATTGTTCTTTTATGTCAAATTTTATGAGTATAAGATTCCGATATTTTTTCGATTCCAAAACACCAACTTTCTATGACAAATGGACAAAACCATTAAAAGCTCCTCCACATAGAGAGTTGAGCAACTTCGGACCATCAAAGTTGCTCAATGTACACTTTTTATTAATCTTCTATGTTCAATGTTACGAGTATAAACTTCGTAGATTATTTCGATGACAAAACAACAACTTTCTGTTATAAATGGACAAAACCGTTAAAAGCTCCACCATAGAGAGAGTTGTGCAACTTCGGACCATCAAAGTTGTTCGGTGTACACTTTTTATTGTTCTTCTATGTCCAATTTTACGAGTATAAGCTTCCGATATTTTTTCGATGCCAAAACACCAACTTTCTATGACAAATGGACAAAAAGCATTAAAAGCTCCTCCATATAGAGAGTTGAGCAACTTCGGACCATCAAAGTTACTCGGTGTACACTTTTTATTGTTCTTCTATGTCCAATGTTACGAGTATAAGCTTCGTAGATTATTTAGATGCCAAAACAACAACTTTCTATTACAAATGGACAAAACCGGTAAAAGCTCCTCCATAGAGAGAGTTGAGCCACTTCGGACCATCAAAGTTGCTCAATGTACACTTTTTATTAATCTTCTATGTTCAATGTTACGAGTATAAACTTCGTAGATTATTTCGATGCCAAAACAATAACTTTCTTTTACAAATGGACAAAACCGTTAAAAGCTCCCCCATAGAGAGAGTTGAGCAACTTCGGACTATAAAAGTTGCTCGGTGTACACTTTTTATTGTTCTTTTATGTCAAAGTTTACGAGTATAAGATTCTGATATTTTTTCGATGGCAAAACACCAACTTTCTATGACAAATGGACAAAACCATTAAAAGCTCCTCCATATAGAGAGTTGAGCAACTTCGGACCATCAAAGTTTCTCAGTGTACACTTTTTATTGTTCTTCTATGTCCAATGTTACGAGTATAAACTTCGTAGATTATTTTGATGCCAAAACAAGAACTTTCTATGACAAATGGACAAAACCGTTAAAAGCTCCTCCATAGAGAGAGTTGAGCAAATTCGGACTATCAAAGTTGCATGGTGTACACTTTTTATTGTTCTTGTATGTCCAATTTTATGAGTATAAGCTTTGTAGATTATTTCGATGCCAAAACAACAACTTTCTATGACAAATGGACAAAACCGTTAAAAGCCCCTCCATATAGAGAGTTGAGCAACTTCAGACCAACAAAGTTGCTCGGTGTACACTTTTTATTGTTCTTCTATGTCCAATTTTACGAGTATAAGGTTTCGTTATTATTTCGATGTGAAAACAACAACTTCTATGGCAAATGGACAAAACCGTTAAAAGCTCCCAAATAGAGAGAGTTGAGCAATTTCGGACCGTCAAAGTTGCTCGGTGTACACTTTTTATTGTTCTTCTATGTCCAATTTTACGAGTATAAGCTTCGTAGATTATTTCGATGCCAAAACACCAATTTTATATGACAAATGGACAAAACCGTTAGAGGCTCCCAAATAGAGAGTTGAGCAACTTCGGACCATCAAAGTTTCACGGTGTACACTTTTTATTGTTCTTCTATGTCCAATTTTACGAGTATAAGATTCGTAGATTATTTCGATGCCAAAACACCAACTTTCTATGACAAATGGACAAAACCATTAAAAGCTCCTCCATATAGAGAGTTGAGCAACTTCGGACCTTCAAAGTTACTCGGTGTACACTTTTTATTGTTCTTCTATGTCTCATGTTACGAGTATAAGCTTCGTAGATTATTTCGATGCCAAAACAACAACTTTCTATTACAAATGGACAAAACCGTTAAAAGCTCCTCTATAGAGAGAGTTGAGCAACTTCGGACTATCAAAGTTGCTCGGTGTACACTTTTTATTGTTCTTTTATGTTCAATTTTACGAGTATAAGCTTCGTAGATTATTTCGATGCCAAAACAACAACTTTCTATAACAAATGGACAAAATCGTTACGAGCCTCTCCATATAGAGAGTTGAGCAACTTCGGACCATCAAAGTTGCTCGGTGTACACTTTTTATTGTTCTTCTTTGTCCAATTTTACGAGTATAAGGTTTCGTTATTATTTCGATGCCAAAACAACAACTTCTATGACAAATGGACAAAACCGTTAAAAGCTCCCAAATAGAGAGAGTTGAGCAATTTCGGACCATCAAAGTTGCTCGGTGTACACTTTTTATTGTTCTTCTATGTCCAATGTTACGAGTATAAGCTTCGTAGATTATTTCGATGCCAAAACAACAACTTTCTATTACAAATGGACAAAACCGTTAAAAGCTTCTCTATGGAGAGAGTTGACAACTTTGGACCATCAAAGTTGCTCGGTGTACACTTTTTATTGTTCTTTTATGTCAAATTTTATGAGTATAAGATTCCGATAATTTTTCGATTCCAAAACGCCAACTTTCTATGACAAATGGACAAAACCATTAAAAGCTCCTCCATATAGAGAGTTGAGCAACTTCGGACCATCAAAGTTGCTCAATGTACACTTTTTATTAATCTTCTATGTTCAATGTTACGAGTATAAACTTCGTAGATTATTTCGATGCCAAAACAACAACTTTCTGTTACAAATGGACAAAACCGTTAAAAGCTCCACCATAGAGAGTGTTGTGCAACTTCGTACCATCAAAGTTGTTCGGTGTACACTTTTTATTGTTCTTCTATGTCCAATTTTACGAGTATAAGCTTCGTAGATTATTTCAATGCCAAAACAACAACTTTCTATGAAAAATGGACAAAATCGTTAAAAGCCCCTCCATATAGAGAGTTGAGCAACTTCGGACCATCAAAGTTGCTCGGTGTACACTTTTTATTGTTCTTCTATGTTCAATTTTACGAATATAAGCTTCGTAGATTATTTCGATGCCAAAACAACAACTTTCTATGACAAATGGACAAAATCGTTAAAAGCCTCTCCATATAGAGAGTTGAGCAACTTCGGACCATCAAAGTTGCTCGGTGTACACTTTTTATTGTTCTTCTTTGTCCAATTTTACGAGTATAAGGTTTCGTTATTATTTCGATGCCAAAACAACAACTTCTATGACAAATGGACAAAACCGTTAAAAGCTCCCAAATAGAGAGAGTTGAGCAATCTCGGACCGTCAAAGTTGCTTGGTGTACACTTTTTATTATTTTTCTATGTCCAATTTTACGAGTATAAGCTTCGTAGATTATTTCGATGCCAAAACAACAACTTTCTATTACAAATGGACAAAACCGTTAAAAGCTCCACCATAGAGAGAGTTGTGCAACTTCGGACCATCAAAGTTGTTCGGTGTACACTTTTTATTGTTCTTCTATGTCCAATTTTACGAGTATAAGCTTCCGATATTTTTTCGATGCCAAAACACCAACTTTCTATGACAAATGGAGAAAAAGCATTAAAAGCTCCTCCATATAGAGAGTTGAGCAACTTCGGACCATCAAAGTTACTCGGTGTACACTTTTTATTGTTCTTCTATGTCCATTGTTACGAGTATAAGCTTCGTAGATTATTTCGATGCCAAAACAACAACTTTCTATTACAAATGGACAAAACCGTTAAAAGCTCCACCATAGAGAGAGTTGTGCAACTTCGGACCATCAAAGTTGTTCGGTGTACACTTTTTATTGTTCTTCTATGTCCAATTTTACGAGTATAAGCTTCCGATATTTTTTCGATGCCAAAACACCAACTTTCTATGACAAATGGACAAAAAGCATTAAAAGCTCCTCCATATAGAGAGTTGAGCAACTTCGGACCATCAAAGTTACTCGGTGTACACTTTTTATTGTTCTTCTATGTCCAATGTTACAAGTATAAGCTTCGTAGATTATTTCGATGCCAAAACAACAACTTTCTATTACAAATGGACAAAACCGGTAAAAGCTCCTCCATAGAGAGAGTTGAGCAACTTCGGACCATCAAAGTTGCTCAATGCACACTTTTTATTAATCTTCTATGTTCAATGTTACGAGTATAAACTTCGTAGATTATTTCGATGCCAAAACAACAACTTTCTGTTATAAATGGACAAAACCGTTAAAAGCCCCACCATAGAGAGAGTTTTGCAACTTCGGACCATCAAAGTTGTTCGGTGTACACTTTTTATTGTTCTTCTATGACCAATTTTACGAGTATAAGCTTCCGATATTTTTTCGATGCCAAAACACCAACTTTCTATGAAAAATGGACAAAAAGCATTAAAAGCTCCTCCATATAGAGAGTTGAGCAACTTCGGACCATCAAAGTTACTCGGTGTACACTTTTTATTGTTCTTCTATGTCCAATGTTACGAGTATAAGCTTCGTAGATTATTTCGATGCCAAAACAACAACTTTCTATTACAAATGGACAGAACCGGTAAAAGCTCCTACATGGAGAGAGTTGAGCCACTTCGGACCATCAAAGTTGCTCAATGTACACTTTTTATTAATCTTCTATGTTCAATGTTACGAGTATAAACTTCGTAGATTATTTCGATGCCAAAACAATAACTTTCCTTTACAAATGGACAAAACCGTTAAAAGCTCCCCCATAGAGAGAGTTGAGCAACTTCGGACTATAAAAGTTGCTCGGTGTACACCTTTTATTGTTCTTTTATGTCAAAGTTTACGAGTATAAGATTCCGATATTTTTTCGATGCCAAAACACCAACTTTCTATGACAAATGGACAAAACCATTAAAAGCTCCTCCATATAGAGAGTTGAGCAACTTCGGACCATCAAAGTTTCTCGGTGTACACTTTTTATTGTTCTTCTATGTCCAATGTTACGAGTATAAACTTCGTAGACTATTTTGATGCCAAAACAACAACTTTCTATGACAAATGGACAAAACCGTTAAAAGCTCCTCCATAGAGAGAGTTGAGCAACTTCGGACTATCAAAGTTGCTCGGTGTACACTTTTTATTGTTCTTGTATGTCCAATTTTATGAGTATAAGCTTCGTAGATTATTTCGATGCCAAAACAACAACTTTCTATGACAAATGGACAAAACCGTTAAAAGCCCCTTCCATATAGAGAGTTGAGCAACTTCAGACCAACAAAGTTGCTCGGTGTACACTTTTTATTGTTCTTCTATGTCCAATTTTACGAGTATAAGGTTTCGTTATTATTTCGATGTCAAAACAACAACTTCTATGACAAATGGACAAAACCGTTAAAAGCTCCCAAATAGAGAGAGTTGAGCAATTTCGGACCGTCAAAGTTGCTCGGTGTACACTTTTTATTGTTCTTCTATGTCCAATTTTACGAGTATAAGCTTCGTAGATTATTTCGATGCCAAAACACCAACTTTATATAACAAATGGACAAAACCGTTAGAGGCTCCCAAATAGAGAGTTGGGCAACTTCGGACCATCAAAGTTTCACGGTGTACACTTTTTATTGTTCTTCTATGTCCAATTTTACGAGTATAAGATTCGTAGATTATTTCGATGCCAAAACACCAACTTTCTATGACAAATGGACAAAACCATTAAAAGCTCCTCCATATAGAGAGTTGAGCAACTTCGGACTATCAAAGTTGCTCGGTGTACACTTTTTATTGTTCTTCTATGTTCAATTTTACGAGTATAAGCTTCATAGATTATTTCGATGCCAAAACAACAACTTTCTATGACAAATGGACAAAATCGTTAAAAGCCCCTCCATATAGAGAGTTGAGCAACTTCGGACCATCAAAGTTGCTCGGTGTACACTTTTTATTGTTCTTCTTTGTCCAATTTTACGAGTATAAGGTTTCGTTATTATTTCGATGCCAAAACAACAACTTCTATGACAAATGGACAAAACCGTTAAAAGCTCCCAAATAGAGAGAGTTGAGCAATTTCGGACAGTCAAAGTTGCTCGGTGTACACTTTTTATTGTTCTTCTATGTCCAATTTTACGAGTATAAGCTTCGTAGAATATTTCGATGCCAAAACACCAACTTTATATGACAAATGGACAAAACCGTTAAAAGCTCCACCATAGAGAGAGCTGTGCAACTTCGGACCATCAAAGTTGTTCGGTGTACACTTTTTATTGTTCTTCTATGTCCAATGTTACGAGTATAAGCTTCGTAGATTATTTCCATGCCAAAACAACAACTTTCTATTACAAATGGACAAAACCGTTAAAAGCTCCTCTATAGAGAGAGTTGACAACTTTGGACCATCAAAGTTGCTCGGTGTACACTTTTTATTGTTCTTTTATGTCAAATTTTATGAGTATAAGATTCCGATATTTTTTCGATTCCAAAACACCAACTTTCTATGACAAATGGACAAAACCATTAAAAGCTCCTCCATATAGAGATTTGAGCAACTTCGGACCATCAAAGTTGCTCAATGTACACTTTTTATTAATCTTCTATGTTCAATGTTACGAGTATAAACTTCGTAGATTATTTCGATGCCAAAGCAACAACTTTCTGTTATAAATGGACAAAACCGTTAAAAGCTCCACCATAGAGAGAGTTGTGCAACTTCGGACCATCAAAGTTGTTCGGTGTACACTTTTTATTGTTCTTCTATGTCCAATTTTACGAGTATAAGCTTTCGATATTTTTTCGATGCCAAAACACCAACTTTCTATGACAAATGGACAAAAAGCATTAAAAGCTCCTCCATATGGAGAGTTGAGCAACTTCGGACCATCAAAGTTACTCGGTGTACACTTTTTATTGTTCTTCTATGTCCAATGTTACGAGTATAAGCTTCGTAGATTATTTCGATGCCAAAACAACAACTTTCTATTAAAAATGGACAAAACCGTTAAAAGCTCCTCTATAGAGAGAGTTGAGCAACTTCGGACTATCAAAGTTGCTCGGTGTACACTTTTTATTGTTCTTTTATGTTCAATTTTACGAGTATAAGCTTCGTAGATTATTTCGATGCCAAAACAACAACTTTCTATAACAAATGGACAAAATCGTTACGAGCCTCTCCATATAGAGAGTTGAGCAACTTCGGACCATCAAAGTTGCTCGGTGTACACTTTTTATTGTTCTTCTTTGTCCAATTTTACGAGTATAAGGTTTCGTTATTATTTCGATGCCAAAACAACAACTTCTATGACAAATGGACAAAACCGTTAAAAGCTCCCAAATAGAGAGAGTTGAGCAATTTCGGACCATCAAAGTTGCTCGGTGTACACTTTTTATTGTTCTTCTATGTCCAATGTTACGAGTATAAGCTTCGTAGATTATTTCGATGCCAAAACAACAACTTTCTATTACAAATGGACAAAACCGTTAAAAGCTTCTCTATGGAGAGAGTTGACAACTTTGGACCATCAAAGTTGCTCGGTGTACACTTTTTATTGTTCTTTTATGTCAAATTTTATGAGTATAAGATTCCGATAATTTTTCGATTCCAAAACGCCAACTTTCTATGACAAATGGACAAAACCATTAAAAGCTCCTCCATATAGAGAGTTGAGCAACTTCGGACCATCAAAGTTGCTCAATGTACACTTTTTATTAATCTTCTATGTTCAATGTTACGAGTATAAACTTCGTAGATTATTTCGATGCCAAAACAACAACTTTTTGTTACAAATGGACAAAACCGTTAAAAGCTCCACCATAGAGAGTGTTGTGCAACTTCGTACCATCAAAGTTGTTCGGTGTACACTTTTTATTGTTCTTCTATGTCCAATTTTACGAGTATAAGCTTCGTAGATTATTTCAATGCCAAAACAACAACTTTCTATGAAAAATGGACAAAATCGTTAAAAGCCCCTCCATATAGAGAGTTGAGCAACTTCGGACCATCAAAGTTGCTCGGTGTACACTTTTTATTGTTCTTCTATGTTCAATTTTACGAATATAAGCTTCGTAGATTATTTCGATGCCAAAACAACAACTTTCTATGACAAATGGACAAAATCGTTAAAAGCCTCTCCATATAGAGAGTTGAGCAACTTCGGACCATCAAAGTTGCTCGGTGTACACTTTTTATTGTTCTTCTTTGTCCAATTTTACGAGTATAAGGTTTCGTTATTATTTCGATGCCAAAACAACAACTTCTATGACAAATGGACAAAACCGTTAAAAGCTCCCAAATAGAGAGAGTTGAGCAATCTCGGACCGTCAAAGTTGCTTGGTGTACACTTTTTATTATTTTTCTATGTCCAATTTTACGAGTATAAGCTTCGTAGATTATTTCGATGCCAAAACAACAACTTTCTATTACAAATGGACAAAACCGTTAAAAGCTCCACCATAGAGAGAGTTGTGCAACTTCGGACCATCAAAGTTGTTCGGTGTACACTTTTTATTGTTCTTCTATGTCCAATTTTACGAGTATAAGCTTCCGATATTTTTTCGATGCCAAAACACCAACTTTCTATGACAAATGGAGAAAAAGCATTAAAAGCTCCTCCATATAGAGAGTTGAGCAACTTCGGACCATCAAAGTTACTCGGTGTACACTTTTTATTGTTCTTCTATGTCCATTGTTACGAGTATAAGCTTCGTAGATTATTTCGATGCCAAAACAACAACTTTCTATTACAAATGGACAAAACCGTTAAAAGCTCCACCATAGAGAGAGTTGTGCAACTTCGGACCATCAAAGTTGTTCGGTGTACACTTTTTATTGTTCTTCTATGTCCAATTTTACGAGTATAAGCTTCCGATATTTTTTCGATGCCAAAACACCAACTTTCTATGACAAATGGACAAAAAGCATTAAAAGCTCCTCCATATAGAGAGTTGAGCAACTTCGGACCATCAAAGTTACTCGGTGTACACTTTTTATTGTTCTTCTATGTCCAATGTTACAAGTATAAGCTTCGTAGATTATTTCGATGCCAAAACAACAACTTTCTATTACAAATGGACAAAACCGGTAAAAGCTCCTCCATAGAGAGAGTTGAGCAACTTCGGACCATCAAAGTTGCTCAATGTACACTTTTTATTAATCTTCTATGTTCAATGTTACGAGTATAAACTTCGTAGATTATTTCGATGCCAAAACAACAACTTTCTGTTATAAATGGACAAAACCGTTAAAAGCCCCACCATAGAGAGAGTTTTGCAACTTCGGACCATCAAAGTTGTTCGGTGTACACTTTTTATTGTTCTTCTATGACCAATTTTACGAGTATAAGCTTCCGATATTTTTTCGATGCCAAAACACCAACTTTCTATGACAAATGGACAAAAAGCATTAAAAGCTCCTCCATATAGAGAGTTGAGCAACTTCGGACCATCAAAGTTACTCGGTGTACACTTTTTATTGTTCTTCTATGTCCAATGTTACGAGTATAAGCTTCGTAGATTATTTCGATGCCAAAACAACAACTTTCTATTACAAATGGACAGAACCGGTAAAAGCTCCTACATGGAGAGAGTTGAGCCACTTCGGACCATCAAAGTTGCTCAATGTACACTTTTTATTAATCTTCTATGTTCAATGTTACGAGTATAAACTTCGTAGATTATTTCGATGCCAAAACAATAACTTTCCTTTACAAATGGACAAAACCGTTAAAAGCTCCCCCATAGAGAGAGTTGAGCAACTTCGGACTATAAAAGTTGCTCGGTGTACACCTTTTATTGTTCTTTTATGTCAAAGTTTACGAGTATAAGATTCCGATATTTTTTCGATGCCAAAACACCAACTTTCTATGACAAATGGACAAAACCATTAAAAGCTCCTCCATATAGAGAGTTGAGCAACTTCGGACCATCAAAGTTTCTCGGTGTACACTTTTTATTGTTCTTCTATGTCCAATGTTACGAGTATAAACTTCGTAGACTATTTTGATGCCAAAACAACAACTTTCTATGACAAATGGACAAAACCGTTAAAAGCTCCTCCATAGAGAGAGTTGAGCAACTTCGGACTATCAAAGTTGCTCGGTGTACACTTTTTATTGTTCTTGTATGTCCAATTTTATGAGTATAAGCTTCGTAGATTATTTCGATGCCAAAACAACAACTTTCTATGACAAATGGACAAAACCGTTAAAAGCCCCTTCCATATAGAGAGTTGAGCAACTTCAGACCAACAAAGTTGCTCGGTGTACACTTTTTATTGTTCTTCTATGTCCAATTTTACGAGTATAAGGTTTCGTTATTATTTCGATGTCAAAACAACAACTTCTATGACAAATGGACAAAACCGTTAAAAGCTCCCAAATAGAGAGAGTTGAGCAATTTCGGACCGTCAAAGTTGCTCGGTGTACACTTTTTATTGTTCTTCTATGTCCAATTTTACGAGTATAAGCTTCGTAGATTATTTCGATGCCAAAACACCAACTTTATATAACAAATGGACAAAACCGTTAGAGGCTCCCAAATAGAGAGTTGGGCAACTTCGGACCATCAAAGTTTCACGGTGTACACTTTTTATTGTTCTTCTATGTCCAATTTTACGAGTATAAGATTCGTAGATTATTTCGATGCCAAAACACCAACTTTCTATGACAAATGGACAAAACCATTAAAAGCTCCTCCATATAGAGAGTTGAGCAACTTCGGACTATCAAAGTTGCTCGGTGTACACTTTTTATTGTTCTTCTATGTTCAATTTTACGAGTATAAGCTTCATAGATTATTTCGATGCCAAAACAACAACTTTCTATGACAAATGGACAAAATCGTTAAAAGCCCCTCCATATAGAGAGTTGAGCAACTTCGGACCATCAAAGTTGCTCGGTGTACACTTTTTATTGTTCTTCTTTGTCCAATTTTACGAGTATAAGGTTTCGTTATTATTTCGATGCCAAAACAACAACTTCTATGACAAATGGACAAAACCGTTAAAAGCTCTCAAATAGAGAGAGTTGAGCAATTTCGGACAGTCAAAGTTGCTCGGTGTACACTTTTTATTGTTCTTCTATGTCCAATTTTACGAGTATAAGCTTCGTAGAATATTTCGATGCCAAAACACCAACTTTATATGACAAATGGACAAAACCGTTAAAAGCTCCACCATAGAGAGAGCTGTGCAACTTCGGACCATCAAAGTTGTTCGGTGTACACTTTTTATTGTTCTTCTATGTCCAATGTTACGAGTATAAGCTTCGTAGATTATTTCCATGCCAAAACAACAACTTTCTATTACAAATGGACAAAACCGTTAAAAGCTCCTCTATAGAGAGAGTTGACAACTTTGGACCATCAAAGTTGCTCGGTGTACACTTTTTATTGTTCTTTTATGTCAAATTTTATGAGTATAAGATTCCGATATTTTTTCGATTCCAAAACACCAACTTTCTATGACAAATGGACAAAACCATTAAAAGCTCCTCCATATAGAGATTTGAGCAACTTCGGACCATCAAAGTTGCTCAATGTACACTTTTTATTAATCTTCTATGTTCAATGTTACGAGTATAAACTTCGTAGATTATTTCGATGCCAAAGCAACAACTTTCTGTTATAAATGGACAAAACCGTTAAAAGCTCCACCATAGAGAGAGTTGTGCAACTTCGGACCATCAAAGTTGTTCGGTGTACACTTTTTATTGTTCTTCTATGTCCAATTTTACGAGTATAAGCTTTCGATATTTTTTCGATGCCAAAACACCAACTTTCTATGACAAATGGACAAAAAGCATTAAAAGCTCCTCCATATGGAGAGTTGAGCAACTTCGGACCATCAAAGTTACTCGGTGTACACTTTTTATTGTTCTTCTATGTCCAATGTTACGAGTATAAGCTTCGTAGATTATTTCGATGCCAAAACAACAACTTTCTATTACAAATGGACAAAACCGGTAAAAGCTCCTCCATAGAGAGAGTTGAGCAACTTCGGACCATCAAAGTTGCTCAATGTACACTTTTTATTAATCTTCTATGTTCAATGTTACGAGTATAAACTTCGTAGATTATTTCGATGCCAAAACAATAACTTTCTTTAACAAATGGACAAAACCGTTAAAAGCTCCCCCATAGAGAGAGTTGAACAACTTCGGACTATCAAAGTTGCTCGGTGTACACTTTTTATTGTTCTTTTATCTCAAAGTTTACGAGTATAAGATTCCGATATTTTTTCGATGCCAAAACACCAACTTTCTATGACAAATGGACAAAACCATTAAAAGCTCCTCCATATAGATAGTTGAGCAAATTCGGACCATCAAAGTTACTCGGTGTACACTTTTTATTGTTCTTCTATGTCCAATGTTACGAGTATAAACTTCGTAGATTATTTTGATGCCAAAACAACAACTTTCTATGACAAATGGACAAAACCGTTAAAAGCTCCTCCATAGAGAGAGTTGAGCAACTTCGGATTATCAAAGTTGCTCGGTGTACACTTTTTATTGTTCTTGTATGTCCAATTTTATGAGTATAAGCTTCGTAGATTATTTCGATGCCAAAACAACAACTTTCTATGACAAATGGACAAAACCGTTAAAAGCCCCTCCATATAGAGAGTTGAGCAACTTCAGACCAACAAAGTTGCTCGGTGTACACTTTTTATTGTTCTTCTATGTCCAATTTTACGAGTATAAGGTTTCGTTATTATTTCGATGTGAAAACAACAACTTCTATGACAAATGGACAAAACCGTTAAAAGCTCCCAAATAGAGAGAGTTGAGCAATTTCGGACCGTCAAAGTTGCTCGGTGTACACTTTTTATTGTTCTTCTATGTCCAATTTTACGAGTATAAGCTTCGTAGATTATTTCGATGCCAAAACACCAACTTTATATGACAAATGGACAAATACGTTAGAGGCTCCCAAATAGAGAGTTGAGCAACTTCGGACCATCAAAGTTTCACGGTGTACACTTTTTATTGTTCTTCTATGTCCAATTTTACGAGTATAAGATTCGTAGATTATTTCGATGCCAAAACACCAACTTTCTATGACAAATGGACAAAACCATTAAAAGCTCCTCCATATAGAGAGTTGAGCAACTTCGTACCATCAAAGTTACTCGGTGTACACTTTTTATTGTTCTTCTATGTCTCATGTTACGAGTATAAGCTTCGTAGATTATTTCTATGCCAAAACAACAACTTTCTATTACAAATGGACAAAATCGTTAAAAGCCCCTCCATATAGAGAGTTGAGCAACTTCGGACCATCAAAGTTGCTCGGTGTACACTTTTTATTGTTCTTCTTTGTCCAATTTTACGAGTATAAGGTTTCGTTATTATTTCGATGTCAAAACAACAACTTCTATGACAAATGGACAAAACCGTTAAAAGCTCCCAAATAGAGAGAGTTGAGCAATTTCGGACCATCAAAGTTGCTCGGTGTACACTTTTTATTGTTTTTCTATGTCCAATTTTACGAGTATAAGCTTCGTAGATTATTTCGATGCCAAAACAACAACTTTCTATTACAAATGGACAAAACCGTTAAAAGCTCATCCATATAGAGAGTTGAGCAACTTCGGACCATCAAAGTTACTCGGTGTACACTTTTTATTGTTCTTCTATGTCCAATTTTACGAGTATAAGCTACGTAGATTATTTCGATGCCAAAACAACAACTTTCTATTACAAATGGACAAAACCGTTAAAAGCTCCTCCATATAGAGAGTTGAGCAACTTCGGACCATCAAAGTTACTCGGTGTACACTTTTTATTGTTCTTCTATGTCCAATGTTACGAGTATAAGCTTCGTAGAATATTTCGATGCCAAAACAACAACTTTCTATTACAAATGGACAAAATCGTTAAAAGCTCCTCCATAGAGAGAGTTGAGCAACTTCGGACTATCAAAGTTGCTCGGTGTACACTTTTTACTGTTCTTTTATGTCAAAGTTTACGAGTATAAGATTCCGATATTTTTTCGATGCCAAAACACCAACTTTCTATGACAAATGGACAAAACCATTAAAAGCTCCTCCATATAGAGAGTTGAGCAACTTCGGACCATCAAAGTTACTCGGTGTACACTTTTTATTGTTCTTCTATGTCCAATGTTACGAGTATAAGCTTCGTAGATTATTTCGATGCAAAAACAACAACTTTCTATGACAAATGGAGAAAACCGTTAAAAGCTCCCAAATAGAGAGAGTTGAGCAACTTCGGACCATAAAAGTTGTTCGGTGTACACTTTTTATTGTTCTTCTATGTCCAATTTTACGAGTATAAGCTTCCGAGATTATTTCGATGCCAAAACAACAACTTTCTATGACAAATGGACAAAACCGTTAGATGCTCCCAAATAGAGAGTTGAGCAACTTCGGACCATCAAAGTTGCTCGGTGTACACTTTTTATTGTTCTTCTATGTCCAATTTTACGAGTATAAGCTTCGTAGATTATTTCGATGCCAAAACAACAACTTTCTATGACAAATGGACAAAACCGTTAAAGGCTCCCAAATAGAGAGTTGAGCAACTTCGGACCATCAAAGTTTCACGGTGTACACTTTTTATTGTTCTTCTATGTCCAATTTTACGAGTATAAGCTTCGTAGATTATTTCGATGCCAAAACAACAACTTTCTATTACAAATGGACAAAACCGTTAAAAGCTCCTCCATAGAGAGAGTTGATCAACTTCGGACCATCAAAGTTGCTCGGTGTACACTTTTTATTGTTCTTCTATGTCCAATTTTACGAGTATAAGCTTCGTAGATTATTTCGATGCCAAAACAACAACTTTCTATTACAAATGGACAAAACCGTTAAAAGCTCCTCCATATAGAGAGTTGAGCAACTTCGGACCATCAAAGTTGCTCGGTGTACACTTTTTATTGTTCTTCTTTGCCCAATGTTACGAGTATACGCTTCGTAGATTATTTCGATGCCAAAACAACAACTTTCTATTACAAATGGACAAAACCGTTAAAAGCTCCTCTATAGAGAGAGTTGAGCAACATTGGACCATCAAAGTTGCTCGGTGTACACTTTTTATTGTTCTTTTATGTCAAATTTTATGAGTATAAGATTCCGATATTTTCTCGATTCCAAAACACCAACTTTCTATGACAAATGGACAAAACCTTTAAAAGCTCCTCCATATAGAGAGTTGAGCAACTTCGGACTATCAAAGTTGCTCAATGTACACTTTTTATTAATCTTCTATGTTCAATGTTACGAGAATAAACTTCGTAGATTATTTCGATGCCAAAACAACAACTTTCTGTTACAAATGGACAAAACCGTTAAAAGCTCCACCATAGAGAGAGTTGTGCAACTTCGGACCATCAAAGTTGTTCGGTGTACACTTTTTATTGTTCTTCTATGTCCAATTTTACGAGTATAAGCTTCCGAGATTATTTCAATGCCAAAACAACAACTTTCTATGACAAATGGACAAAACCGTTAGATGCTCCCAAATAGAGAGTTGAGCAACTTCGGACCATCAAAGTTGCTCGGTGTACACTTTTTATTGTTCTTCTATGTCCAATTTTACGAGTATAAGTTTCGTAGATTATTTCGATGCCAAAACAACAACTTTCTATTACAAATGGACAAAACCGTTAAAAGCTCCTCCATATAGAGAGTTGAGCAACTTCGAACCATCAAAGTTACTCGGTGTACACTTTTTATTGTTCTTCTATGCCCAATGTTACGAGTATACGCTTCGTAGATTATTTCGATGCCAAAACAACAACTTTCTATTACAAATGGACAAAACCGTTAAAAGCTCCTCTATAGAGAGAGTTGAGCAACATTGGACCATCAAAGTTGCTCGGTGTACACTTTTTATTGTTCTTTTATGTCAAATTTTATGAGTATAGGATTCCGATATTTTCTCGATTCCAAAACACCAACTTTCTATGACAAATGGACAAAACCTTTAAAAGCTCCTCCATATAGAGAGTTGAGCAACTTTGGACCATCAAAGTTGCTCAATGTACACTTTTTATTAATCTTCTATGTTCAATGTTACGAGTATAAACTTCGTAGATTATTTCGATGCCAAAACAACAACTTTCTGTTACAAATGGACAAAACCGTTAAAAGCTCCACCATAGAGAGAGTTGTGCAACTTCGGACCATCAAAGTTGTTCGGTGTACACTTTTTATTGTTCTTCTATGTCCAATTTTACGAGTATAAGCTTCCGAGATTATTTCGATGCCAAATCACCAACTTTCTATGACAAATGGACAAAACCTTTAAAAGCTCCTCTATATAGAGAGTTGAGCAACTTCGGACCATCAAAGTTGCTCGGTGTACACTTTTTATTTTTCTTCTATGTCCAATTTAACGAGTATAAGCTTTCGTTATTATTTCGATGCCAAAACACCACTTTCTATGATAAATGGACAAAACCGTTAAAAGATCCCAAATAGAGAGAGTTGAGCAACTTCGGACCATCAAAGTTGCTCGGTGTACACTTTTTATTGTTCTTCTATGTCCAATTTTACGAGTATAAGCTTCCGAGATTATTTCGATGCCAAAACACCAACTTTCTATGACAAATGGACAAAACCGTTAAAAGCTCCTCTATAGCGAGAGTTGAGAAACTTCGGACCATCAAAGTTGCCCGGTGTACAGTTTTTATCATTCTTCTATGTCCAATTTTACGAGTATATGCTTTCGTTATTATTTCGATGCCAAAACAACAACTTTCTATGACAAATGGACAAAACCGTTAAAAGCTCCTCCATATAGAGAGTTGAGCAACTTCGAACCATCAAAGTTTCACGGTGTACACTTTTTATTGTTCTTCTATGTCCAATGTTACGAGTATAAGCTTCGTAGATTATTTCGATGCCAAAACACCAACTTTCTATGACAAATGGACAAAACCGTTAAAAGCTCCTCCATATAGAGAGTTGAGCAACTTCGGACCATCAAAGTTGCTCGGTGTACACTTTTTATTTTTCTTCTATGTCCAATTTAACGAGTATAAGCTTTTGTTATTATTTCGATGCCAAAACACCACTTTCAATGATAAATGGATAAAACCGTTAAAAGATCCCAAATAGAGAGAGTTGAGCAACTTCGGACCATCAAAGTTGCTCGGTGTACACTTTTTAGTGTTCTTCTATGTATAATGTTACGAGTATAAGCTTCATAGATTATTTCGATGCCAAAACAACAACTTTCTACTACAAATAGACAAAATCGTTAAAAGCTCCTCCATAGAGAGAGTTGAGCAACTTTGGACCATCAAAGTTGCTCGGTGTACACTTTTTATTGTTCTTCTATGTCCAATTTTATGAGTATAAGCTTCGTAGATTATTTCGATGCCAAAACACCAACTTTCTATGACAAATGGACAAAACCGTTAAAGGCTCCCAAATAGAGAGTTGAGCAACTTCGGACCATCAAAGTTTCACGGTGTACACTTTTTATTGTTCTTCTATGTTCAATGTTACGAGTATAAACTTCGTAGATTATTTCGATGCCAAAACAACAACTTTCTGTTACAAATGGACAAAACCGTTAAAAGCTCCACCATAGAGATAGTTGTGCAACTTCGGACCATCAAAGTTGTTCGGTGTACATTTTTTATTGTTCTTCTATGTCCAATTTTACGAGTTATTTGCTTCCGAGATTATTTCGATGCCAAAACACCAACTTTATATGACAAATGGACAAAACCTTTAAAAGCTCCTCTATATAGAGAGTTGAGCAACTTCGGACCATCAAAGTTGCTCGGTGTACACTTTTTATTTTTCTTCTATGTCCAATTTAACGAGTATAAGCTTTCGTTATTATTTCGATGCCAAAACACCACTTTCTATGATAAATGGACAAAACCGTTAAAAGATCCCAAATAGAGAGAGTTGAGCAACTTCGGACCATCAAAGTTGCTCGGTGTACACTTTTTAGTGTTCTTCTATGTCCAATTTTACGAGTATAAGCTTCGTAGATTATTTCGATGCCAAAACACCAACTTTCTATGACAAATGGACAAAACCGTTGAAAGCTCCTCCATATAGAGAGTTAAGCAACTTCGGACCATCAAAGTTGCTCGGTGTACACTTTTTATTGTTTTTCTATGTCCAATTTTACGAGTATAAGCTTCGTAGATTATTTCGATGCCAAAACAACAACTTTCTATTACAAATGGACAAAACCGTTAAAAGCTCCTGCATATAGAGAGTTGAGCAACTTCGGACCATCAAAGTTACTCGGTGTACACTTTTTATTGTTCTTCTATGTCCAATTTAACGAGTATAAAGCTTTCGTTATTATTTCGATGCCAAAACACCACTTTCTATGATAAATGGACAAAACCGTTAAAAGATCCCAAATAGAGAGAGTTGAGCAACTTCGGACCATCAAAGTTGCTCGGTGTACACTTTTTATTGTTCTTCTATGTCCAATTTTACGAGTATAAGCTTCGTAGATTATTTCAATGCCAAAACAATAACTTTCTATGACAAATGGACAAAACCGTTAGATGCTCCCAAATAGAGAGTTGAGCAACTTCGGACCATCAAAGTTGATCGGTGTACACTTTTTATTGTTCTTCTATGTCCAATTTTATGAGTATAAGCTTCGTAGATTATTTCGATGCCAAAACAACAACTTTCTATTACAAATGGACAAAACCGTTAAAAGCTCCTCCATATAGAGAGTTGAGCAACTTCGAACCATCAAAGTTACTCGGTGTACACTTTTTATTGTTCTTCTATGCCCAATGTTACGAGTATACGCTTCGTAGATTATTTCGATGCCAAAACAACAACTTTCTATTACAAATGGAGAAAACCGTTAAAAGCTCCTCTATAGAGAGAGTTGAGCAACATTGGACCATCAAAGTTGCTCGGTGTATACTTTTTATTGTTCTTTTATGTCAAATTTTATGAGTATAAGCTTCCGAGATTTTTTCGATTCCAAAACACCAACTTTCTATGACAAATGGACAAAACCTTTAAAAGCTCCTCCATATAGAGAGTTGAGCAACTTCGGACCATCAAAGTTGCTCAATGTACACTTTTTATTAATCTTCTATGTTCAATGTTACGAGTATAAACTTCGTAGATTATTTCGATGCCAAAACAACAACTTTCTGTTACAAATGGACAAAACCGTTAAAAGCTCCACCATAGAGATAGTTGTGCAACTTCGGACCATCAAAGTTGTTCGGTGTACATTTTTTATTGTTCTTCTATGTCCAATTTTACGAGTTATTTGCTTCCGAGATTATTTCGATGCCAAAACACCAACTTTCTATGACAAATGGACAAAACCTTTAAAAGCTCCTCTATATAGAGAGTTGAGCAACTTCGGACCATCAAAGTTGCTCGGTGTACACTTTTTATTTTTCTTCTATGTCCAATTTAACGAGTATAAGCTTTCGTTATTATTTCGATGCCAAAACACCACTTTCTATGATAAATGGACAAAACCGTTAAAAGATCCCAAATAGAGAGAGTTGAGCAACTTCGGACCATCAAAGTTGCTCGGTGTACACTTTTTAGTGTTCTTCTATGTATAATGTTACGAGTATAAGCTTCATAGATTATTTCGATGCCAAAACAACAACTTTCTACTACAAATAGACAAAATCGTTAAAAGCTCCTCCATAGAGAGAGTTGAGCAACTTTGGACCATCAAAGTTTCTCGGTGTACACTTTTTATTGTTCTTCTATGTCCAATTTTATGAGTATAAGCTTCGTAGATTATTTCGATGCCAAAACACCAACTTTCTATGACAAATGGACAAAACCGTTAAAGGCTCCCAAATAGAGAGTTGAGCAACTTCGGACCATCAAAGTTTCACGGTGTACACTTTTTATTGTTCTTCTATGTTCAATGTTACGAGTATAAACTTCGTAGATTATTTCGATGCCAAAACAACAACTTTCTGTTACAAATGGACAAAACCGTTAAAAGCTCCACCATAGAGATAGTTGTGCAACTTCGGACCATCAAAGTTGTTCGGTGTACATTTTTTATTGTTCTTCTATGTCCAATTTTACGAGTTATTTGCTTCCGAGATTATTTCGATGCCAAAACACCAACTTTCTATGACAAATGGACAAAACCTTTAAAAGCTCCTCTATATAGAGAGTTGAGCAACTTCGGACCATCAAAGTTGCTCGGTGTACACTTTTTATTTTTCTTCTATGTCCAATTTAACGAGTATAAGCTTTCGTTATTATTTCGATGCCAAAACACCACTTTCTATGATAAATGGACAAAACCGTTAAAAGATCCCAAATAGAGAGAGTTGAGCAACTTCGGACCATCAAAGTTGCTCGGTGTACACTTTTTAGTGTTCTTCTATGTCCAATTTTACGAGTATAAGCTTCGTAGATTATTTCGATGCCAAAACACCAACTTTCTATGACAAATGGACAAAACCGTTGAAAGCTCCTCCATATAGAGAGTTAAGCAACTTCGGACCATCAAAGTTGCTCGGTGTACACTTTTTATTGTTTTTCTATGTCCAATTTTACGAGTATAAGCTTCGTAGATTATTTCGATGCCAAAACAACAACTTTCTATTACAAATGGACAAAACCGTTAAAAGCTCCTGCATATAGAGAGTTGAGCAACTTCGGACCATCAAAGTTACTCGGTGTACACTTTTTATTGTTCTTCTATGTCCAATTTAACGAGTATAAAGCTTTCGTTATTATTTCGATGCCAAAACACCACTTTCTATGATAAATGGACAAAACCGTTAAAAGATCCCAAATAGAGAGAGTTGAGCAACTTCGGACCATCAAAGTTGCTCGGTGTACACTTTTTATTGTTCTTCTATGTCCAATTTTACGAGTATAAGCTTCGTAGATTATTTCAATGCCAAAACAATAACTTTCTATGACAAATGGACAAAACCGTTAGATGCTCCCAAATAGAGAGTTGAGCAACTTCGGACCATCAAAGTTGATCGGTGTACACTTTTTATTGTTCTTCTATGTCCAATTTTATGAGTATAAGCTTCGTAGATTATTTCGATGCCAAAACAACAACTTTCTATTACAAATGGACAAAACCGTTAAAAGCTCCTCCATATAGAGAGTTGAGCAACTTCGAACCATCAAAGTTACTCGGTGTACACTTTTTATTGTTCTTCTATGCCCAATGTTACGAGTATACGCTTCGTAGATTATTTCGATGCCAAAACAACAACTTTCTATTACAAATGGAGAAAACCGTTAAAAGCTCCTCTATAGAGAGAGTTGAGCAACATTGGACCATCAAAGTTGCTCGGTGTATACTTTTTATTGTTCTTTTATGTCAAATTTTATGAGTATAAGCTTCCGAGATTTTTTCGATTCCAAAACACCAACTTTCTATGACAAATGGACAAAACCTTTAAAAGCTCCTCCATATAGAGAGTTGAGCAACTTCGGACCATCAAAGTTGCTCAATGTACACTTTTTATTAATCTTCTATGTTCAATGTTACGAGTATAAACTTCGTAGATTATTTCGATGCCAAAACAACAACTTTCTGTTACAAATGGACAAAACCGTTAAAAGCTCCACCATAGAGATAGTTGTGCAACTTCGGACCATCAAAGTTGTTCGGTGTACATTTTTTATTGTTCTTCTATGTCCAATTTTACGAGTTATTTGCTTCCGAGATTATTTCGATGCCAAAACACCAACTATCTATGACAAATGGACAAAACCTTTAAAAGCTCCTCTATATAGAGAGTTGAGCAACTTCGGACCATCAAAGTTGCTCGGTGTACACTTTTTATTTTTCTTCTATGTCCAATTTAACGAGTATAAGCTTTCGTTATTATTTCGATGCCAAAACACCACTTTCTATGATAAATGGACAAAACCGTTAAAAGATCCCAAATAGAGAGAGTTGAGCAACTTCGGACCATCAAAGTTGCTCGGTGTACACTTTTTAGTGTTCTTCTATGTCCAATTTTACGAGTATAAGCTTCGTAGATTATTTCGATGCCAAAAACCAACTTTCTATGACAAATGGACAAAACCGTTGAAAGCTCCTCCATATAGAGAGTTAAGCAACTTCGGACCATCAAAGTTGCTCGGTGTACACTTTTTATTGTTCTTCTATGTATAATGTTACGAGTATAAGCTTCGTAGAATATTTCGATGCCAAAACAACAACTTTCTATTACAAATGGACAAAATCGTTAAAAGCTCCTCCATAATGAGAGTTGAGCAACTTCGGACCATCAAAGTTGCTCGGTGTACACTTTTTAGTGTTCTTCTATGTCCAATTTTACGAGTATAAGCTTCGTAGATTATTTCGATGCCAAAACACCAACTTTCTATGACAAATGGACAAAACCGTTAAATGCTCCTCCATATAGAGAGTTAAGCAACTTCGGACCATCAAAGTTCCTCGGTGTACACTTTTTATTGTTCTTCTATGTATAATGTTACGAGTATAAGCTTCGTAGATTATTTCGATGCCAAAACAACAACTTTCTATTACAAATGGACAAAATCGTTAAAAGCTCCTCCCTAGAGAGAGTTGAGAAACTTTGGACCATCAAAGTTGCTCGGTGTACACTTTTTATTGTTCTTCTATGTCCAATTTTACGAGTATAAGCTTCGTAGATTATTTCGATGCCAAAACAACAACTTTCTATTACAAATGGACAAAACCGTTAAAAGCTCCTCCATAGAGAGAGTTGATCAACTTCGGACCATCAAAGATGCTCGGTGTACACTTTTTATTGTTCTTCTATGTCCAATTTTACGAGTATAAGCTTCGTAGATTATTTCGATGCCAAAACAACAACTTTCTATGACAAATGGACAAAACCGTTAAAGGCTCCCAAATAGAGAGTTGAGCAACTTCGGACCATCAAAGTTTCACGGTGTAGACTTTTTATTGTTCTTCTATGTCCAATTTTACGAGTATAAGCTTCGTAGATTATTTCGATGCCAAAACAACAACTTTCTATTACAAATGGACAAAACCGTTAAAAGCTCCTCCATAGAGAGAGTTGATCAACTTCGGACCATCAAAGTTGCTCGGTGTACACTTTTTATTGTTCTTCTATGTCCAATTTTACGAGTATAAGCTTCGTAGATTATTTCGATGCCAAAACAACAACTTTCTATTACAAATGGACAAAACCGTTAAAAGCTCCTCCATATAGAGAGTTGAGCAACTTCGGACCATCAAAGTTGCTCGGTGTACACTTTTTATTGTTCTTCTATGCCCAATGTTACGAGTATACGCTTCGTAGATTATTTCGATGCCAAAACAACAACTTTCTATTACAAATGGACAAAACCGTTAAAAGCTCCTCTATAGAGAGAGTTGAGCAACATTGGACCATCAAAGTTGCTCGGTGTACACTTTTTATTGTTCTTTTATGTCAAATTTTATGAGTATAAGATTCCGATATTTTCTCGATTCCAAAACACCAACTTTCTATGACAAATGGACAAAACCTTTAAAAGCTCCTCCATATAGAGAGTTGAGCAACTTCGGACCATCAAAGTTGCTCAATGTACACTTTTTATTAATCTTCTATGTTCAATGTTACGAGTATAAACTTCGTAGATTATTTCGATGCCAAAACAACAACTTTCTGTTACAAATGGACAAAACCGTTAAAAGCTCCACCATAGAGAGAGTTGTGCAACTTCGGACCATCAAAGTTGTTCGGTGTACACTTTTTATTGTTCTTCTATGTCCAATTTTACGAGTATAAGCTTCCGAGATTATTTCAATGCCAAAACAACAACTTTCTATGACAAATGGACAAAACCGTTAGATGCTCCCAAATAGAGAGTTGAGCAACTTCGGACCATCAAAGTTGCTCGGTGTACACTTTTTATTGTTCTTCTATGTCCAATTTTACGAGTATAAGCTTCGTAGATTATTTCGATGCCAAAACAACAACTTTCTATTACAAATGGACAAAACCGTTAAAAGCTCCTCCATATAGAGAGTTGAGCAACTTCGAACCATCAAAGTTACTCGGTGTACACTTTTTATTGTTCTTCTATGCCCAATGTTACGAGTATACGCTTCGTAGATTATTTCGATGCCAAAACAACAACTTTCTATTACAAATGGAGAAAAGCGTTAAAAGCTCCTCTATAGAGAGAGTTGAGCAACATTGGACCATCAAAGTTGCTCGGTGTATACTTTTTATTGTTCTTTTATGTCAAATTTTATGAGTATAAGCTTCCGAGATTTTTTCGATTCCAAAACACCAACTTTCTATGACAAATGGACAAAACCTTTAAAAGCTCCTCCATATAGAGAGTTGAGCAACTTCGGACCATCAAAGTTGCTCAATGTACACTTTTTATTAATCTTCTATGTTCAATGTTACGAGTATAAACTTCGTAGATTATTTCGATGCCAAAACAACAACTTTCTGTTACAAATGGACAAAACCGTTAAAAGCTCCACCATAGAGATAGTTGTGCAACTTCGGACCATCAAAGTTGTTCGGTGTACATTTTTTATTGTTCTTCTATGTCCAATTTTACGAGTTATTTGCTTCCGAGATTATTTCGATGCCAAAACACCAACTTTCTATGACAAATGGACAAAACCTTTAAAAGCTCCTCTATATAGAGAGTTGAGCAACTTCGGACCATCAAAGTTGCTCGGTGTACACTTTTTATTTTTCTTCTATGTCCAATTTAACGAGTATAAGCTTTCGTTATTATTTCGATGCCAAAACACCACTTTCTATGATAAATGGACAAAACCGTTAAAAGATCCCAAATAGAGAGAGTTGAGCAACTTCGGACCATCAAAGTTGCTCGGTGTACACTTTTTAGTGTTCTTCTATGTCCAATTTTACGAGTATAAGCTTCGTAGATTATTTCGATGCCAAAACACCAACTTTCTATGACAAATGGACAAAACCGTTGAAAGCTCCTCCATATAGAGAGTTAAGCAACTTCAGACCATCAAAGTTGCTCGGTGTACACTTTTTATTGTTTTTCTATGTCCAATTTTACGAGTATAAGCTTCGTAGATTATTTCGATGCCAAAACAACAACTTTCTATTACAAATGGACAAAACCGTTAAAAGCTCCTGCATATAGAGAGTTGAGCAACTTCGGACCATCAAAGTTACTCGGTGTACACTTTTTATTGTTCTTCTATGTCCAATTTAACGAGTATAAAGCTTTCGTTATTATTTCGATGCCAAAACACCACTTTCTATGATAAATGGACAAAACCGTTAAAAGATCCCAAATAGAGAGAGTTGAGCAACTTCGGACCATCAAAGTTGCTCGGTGTACACTTTTTATTGTTCTTCTATGTCCAATTTTACGAGTATAAGCTTCGTAGATTATTTCAATGCCAAAACAATAACTTTCTATGACAAATGGACAAAACCGTTAGATGCTCCAAAATAGAGAGTTGAGCAACTTCGGACCATCAAAGTTGATCGGTGTACACTTTTTATTGTTCTTCTATGTCCAATTTTATGAGTATAAGCTTCGTAGATTATTTCGATGCCAAAACAACAACTTTCTATTACAAATGGACAAAACCGTTAAAAGCTCCTCCATATAGAGAGTTGAGCAACTTCGAACCATCAAAGTTACTCGGTGTACACTTTTTATTGTTCTTCTATGCCCAATGTTACGAGTATACGCTTCGTAGATTATTTCGATGCCAAAACAACAACTTTCTATTACAAATGGACAAAACCGTTAAAAGCTCCTCTATAGAGAGAGTTGAGCAACATTGGACCATCAAAGTTGCTCGGTGTATACTTTTTATTGTTCTTTTATGTCAAATTTTATGAGTATAAGCTTCCGAGATTTTTTCGATTCCAAAACACCAACTTTCTATGACAAATGGACAAAACCTTTAAAAGCTCCTCCATATAGAGAGTTGAGCAACTTCGGACCATCAAAGTTGCTCAATGTACACTTTTTATTAATCTTCTATGTTCAATGTTACGAGTATAAACTTCGTAGATTATTTCGATGCCAAAACAACAACTTTCTGTTACAAATGGACAAAACCGTTAAAAGCTCCACCATAGAGATAGTTGTGCAACTTCGGACCATCAAAGTTGTTCGGTGTACATTTTTTATTGTTCTTCTATGTCCAATTTTACGAGTTATTTGCTTCCGAGATTATTTCGATGCCAAAACACCAACTATCTATGACAAATGGACAAAACCTTTAAAAGCTCCTCTATATAGAGAGTTGAGCAACTTCGGACCATCAAAGTTGCTCGGTGTACACTTTTTATTTTTCTTCTATGTCCAATTTAACGAGTATAAGCTTTCGAAATTATTTCGATGCCAAAACACCACTTTCTATGATAAATGGACAAAACCGTTAAAAGATCCCAAATAGAGAGAGTTGAGCAACTTCGGACCATCAAAGTTGCTCGGTGTACACTTTTTGGTGTTCTTCTATGTCCAATTTTACGAGTATAAGCTTCGTAGATTATTTCGATGCCAAAACACCAACTTTCTATGACAAATGGACAAAACCGTTGAAAGCTCCTCCATATAGAGAGTTAAGCAACTTCGGACCATCAAAGTTGCTCGGTGTACACTTTTTATTGTTCTTCTATGTATAATGTTACGAGTATAAGCTTCGTAGAATATTTCGATGCCAAAACAACAACTTTCTATTACAAATGGACAAAATCGTTAAAAGCTCCTCCATAATGAGAGTTGAGCAACTTCGGACCATCAAAGTTGCTCGGTGTACACTTTTTAGTGTTCTTCTATGTCCAATTTTACGAGTATAAGCTTCGTAGATTATTTCGATGCCAAAACACCAACTTTCTATGACAAATGGACAAAACCGTTAAATACTCCTCCATATAGAGAGTTAAGCAACTTCGGACCATCAAAGTTCCTCGGTGTACACTTTTTATTGTTCTTCTATGTATAATGTTACGAGTATAAGCTTCGTAGATTATTTCGATGCCAAAACAACAACTTTCTATTACAAATGGACAAAATCGTTAAAAGCTCCTCCATAGAGAGAGTTGAGCAACTTTGGACCATCAAAGTTGCTCGGTGTACACTTTTTATTGTTCTTCTATGTCCAATTTTACGAGTATAAGCTTCGTAGATTATTTCGATGCCAAAACAACAACTTTCTATTACAAATGGACAAAACCGTTAAAAGCTCCTCCATAGAGAGAGTTGATCAACTTCGGACCATCAAAGTTGCTCGGTGTACACTTTTTATTGTTCTTCTATGTCCAATTTTACGAGTATAAGCTTCGTAGATTATTTCGATGCCAAAACAACAACTTTCTATTACAAATGGACAAAACCGTTAAAAGCTCCTGCATATAGAGAGTTGAGCAACTTCGGACCATCAAAGTTACTCGGTGTACACTTTTTATTGTTCTTCTATGTCCAATTTAACGAGTATAAAGCTTTCGTTATTATTTCGATGCCAAAACACCACTTTCTATGATAAATGGACAAAACCGTTAAAAGATCCTAAATAGAGAGAGTTGAGCAACTTCGGACCATCAAAGTTGCTCGGTGTACACTTTTTATTGTTCTTCTATGTCCAATTTTACGAGTATAAGCTTCGTAGATTATTTCAATGCCAAAACAACAACTTTCTATGACAAATGGACAAAACCGTTAGATGCTCCCAAATAGAGAATTGAGCAACTTCGGACCATCAAAGTTGCTCGGTGTACACTTTTTATTGTTCTTCTATGTCCAATTTTATGAGTATAAGCTTCGTAGATTATTTCGATGCCAAAACAACAACTTTCTATTACAAATGGACAAAACCGTTAAAAGCTCCTCCATATAGAGAGTTGAGCAACTTCGAACCATCAAAGTTACTCGGTGTAAACTTTTTATTGTTCTTCTATGCCCAATGTTACGAGTATACGCTTCGTAGATTATTTCGATGCCAAAACAACAACTTTCTATTACAAATGGAGAAAACCGTTAAAAGCTCCTCTATAGAGAGAGTTGAGCAACATTGGACCATCAAAGTTGCTCGGTGTACACTTTTTATTGTTCTTTTATGTCAAATTTTATGAGTATAAGATTCCGATATTTTTTCGATTCCAAAACACCAACTTTCTATGACAAATGGACAAAACCTTTGAAAGCTCCTCCATATAGAGAGTTGAGCAACTTCGGACCATCAAAGTTGCTCAATGTACACTTTTTATTAATCTTCTATGTTCAATGTTACGAGTATAAACTTCGTAGATTATTTCGATGCCAAAACAACAACTTTCTGTTACAAATGGACAAAACCGTTAAAAGCTCCACCATAGAGATAGTTGTGCAACTTCGGACCATCAAAGTTGTTCGGTGTACATTTTTTATTGTTCTTCTATGTCCAATTTTACGAGTTATTTGCTTCCGAGATTATTTCGATGCCAAAACACCAACTTTCTATGACAAATGGACAAAACCTTTAAAAGCTCCTCTATATAGAGAGTTGAGCAACTTCGGACCATCAAAGTTGCTCGGTGTACACTTTTTATTTTTCTTCTATGTCCAATTTAACGAGTATAAGCTTTCGTTATTATTTCGATGCCAAAACACCACTTTCTATGATAAATGGACAAAACCGTTAAAAGATCCCAAATAGAGAGAGTTGAGCAACTTCGGACCATCAAAGTTGCTCGGTGTACACTTTTTAGTGTTCTTCTATGTCCAATTTTACGAGTATAAGCTTCGTAGATTATTTCGATGCCAAAACACCAACTTTCTATGACAAATGGACAAAACCGTTGAAAGCTCCTCCATATAGAGAGTTAAGCAACTTCGGACCATCAAAGTTGCTCGGTGTACACTTTTTATTGTTCTTCTATGTATAATGTTACGAGTATAAGCTTCGTAGAATATTTCGATGCCAAAACAACAACTTTCTATTACAAATGGACAAAATCGTTAAAAGCTCCTCCATAATGAGAGTTGAGCAACTTCGGACCATCAAAGTTGCTCGGTGTACACTTTTTAGTGTTCTTCTATGTCCAATTTTACGAGTATAAGCTTCGTAGATTATTTCGATGCCAAAACACCAACTTTCTATGACAAATGGACAAAACCGTTAAATGCTCCTCCATATAGAGAGTTAAGCAACTTCGGACCATCAAAGTTCCTCGGTGTACACTTTTTATTGTTCTTCTATGTATAATGTTACGAGTATAAGCTTCGTAGATTATTTCGATGCCAAAACAACAACTTTCTATTACAAATGGACAAAATCGTTAAAAGCTCCTCCATAGAGAGAGTTGAGCAACTTTGGACCATCAAAGTTTCTCGGTGTACACTTTTTATTGTTCTTCTATGTCCAATTTTACGAGTATAAGCTTCGTAGATTATTTCGATGCCAAAACAACAACTTTCTATTACAAATGGACAAAACCGTTAAAAGCTCCTCCATAGAGAGAGTTGATCAACTTCGGACCATCAAAGTTGCTCGGTGTACACTTTTTATTGTTCTTCTATGTCCAATTTTACGAGTATAAGCTTCGTAGATTATTTCGATGCCAAAACAACAACTTTCTATTACAAATGGACAAAACCGTTAAAAGCTCCTGCATATAGAGAGTTGAGCTACTTTGGACCATCAAAGTTACTCGGTGTACACTTTTTATTGTTCTTCTATGTCCAATTTAACGAGTATAAAGCTTTCGTTATTATTTCGATGCCAAAACACCACTTTCTATGATAAATGGACAAAACCGTTAAAAGATCCTAAATAGAGAGAGTTGAGCAACTTCGGACCATCAAAGTTGCTCGGTGTACACTTTTTATTGTTCTTCTATGTCCAATTTTACGAGTATAAGCTTCGTAGATTATTTCAATGCCAAAACAACAACTTTCTATGACAAATGGACAAAACCGTTAGATGCTCCCAAATAGAGAATTGAGCAACTTCGGACCATCAAAGTTGCTCGGTGTACAGTTTTTATTATTCTTCTATGTCCAATTTTATGAGTATAAGCTTCGTAGATTATTTCGATGCCAAAACAACAACTTTCTATTACAAATGGACAAAACCGTTAAAAGCTCCTCCATATAGAGAGTTGGGCAACTTCGAACCATCAAAGTTACTCGGTGTACACTTTTTATTGTTCTTCTATGCCCAATGTTACGAGTATACGCTTCGTAGATTATTTCGATGCCAAAACAACAACTTTCTATTACAAATGGAGAAAACCGTTAAAAGCTCCTCTATAGAGAGAGTTGAGCAACATTGGACCATCAAAGTTGCTCGGTGTACACTTTTTATTGTTCTTTTATGTCAAATTTTATGAGTATAAGATTCCGATATTTTTTCGATTCAAAAACACCAACTTTCTATGACAAATGGACAAAACCTTTGAAAGCTCCTCCATATAGAGAGTTGAGCAACTTCGGACCATCAAAGTTGCTCAATTTACACTTTTTATTAATCTTCTATGTTCAATGTTACGAGTATAAACTTCGTAGATTATTTCGATGCCAAAACAACAACTTTCTGTTACAAATGGACAAAACCGTTAAAAGCTCCACCATAGAGAGAGTTGTGCAACTTCGGACCATCAAAGTAGTTCGGTGTACACTTTTTATTGTTCTTCTATGTCCAATTTAACGAGTATAAGCTTTCGTTATTATTTCGATGCCAAAACACCACTTTCTATGATAAATGGACAAAACCGTTAAAAGATCCCAAATAGAGAGAGTTGAGCAACTTCGGACCATCAAAGTTGCTCGGTGTACACTTTTTAGTGTTCTTCTATGTCCAATTTTACGAGTATAAGCTTCGTAGATTATTTCGATGCCAAAACACCAACTTTCTATGACAAATGGACAAAACCGTTGAAAGCTCCTCCATATAGAGAGTTAAGCAACTTCGGACCATCAAAGTTGCTCGGTGTACACTTTTTATTGTTCTTCTATGTATAATGTTACGAGTATAAGCTTCTTAGAATATTTCGATGCCAAAACAACAACTTTCTATTAGAAATGGACAAAATCGTTAAAAGCCCCTCCATAGAGAGAGTTGAGCAACTTTGGACCATCAAAGTTGCTCGGTGTACACTTTTTATTGTTCTTCTATGTCCAATTTTATGAGTATAAGCTTCGTAGATTATTTCGATGCCAAAACACCAACTTTCTATGACAAATGGACAAAACCGTTAAAGGCTCCCAAATAGAGAGTTGAGCAACTTCGGACCATCAAAGTTTCACGGTGTACACTTTTTATTGTTCTTCTATGTCCAATTTTACGAGTATAAGCTTCGTAGATTATTTCGATGCCAAAACAACAACTTTCTATTACAAATGGATAAAACTGTTAAAAGCTCCTCCATAGAGAGAGTTGATCAACTTCGGACCATCAAAGTTTCACGGTGTACACGTTTTATTGTTCTTCTATGTCCAATTTTACGAGTATAAGCTTCGTAGATTATTTCGATGCCAAAACAACAACTTTCTATTACAAATGGACAAAACCGTTAAAAGCTCCTCCATATAGAGAGTTGAGCAACTTCGGACCATCAAAGTTACTCGGTGTACACTTTTTATTGTTCTTCTATGTCCAATTTAACGAGTATAAAGCTTTCGTTATTATTTCGATGCCAAAACACCACTTTCTATGATAAATGGACAAAACCGTTAAAAGATCCCAAATAGAGAGAGTTGAGCAACTTCGGACCATCAAAGTTGCTCGGTGTACACTTTTTATTGTTCTTCTATGTATAATGTTACGAGTATAAGCTTCGTAGATTATTTCGATGCCAAAACAACAACTTTCTATTACAAATGGACAAAATCGTTAAAAGCTCCTCCATAGAGAGAGTTGAGCAACTTTGGACCATCAAAGTTTCTCGGTGTACACTTTTTATTGTTCTTCTATGTCCAATTTTACGAGTATAAGCTTCGTAGATTATTTCGATGCCAAAACAACAACTTTCTATTACAAATGGACAAAACCGTTAAAAGCTCCTCCATAGAGAGAGTTGATCAACTTCGGACCATCAAAGTTGCTCGGTGTACACTTTTTATTGTTCTTCTATGTCCAATTTTACGAGTATAAGCTTCGTAGATTATTTCGATGCCAAAACAACAACTTTCTATTACAAATGGACAAAACCGTTAAAAGCTCCTGCATATAGAGAGTTGAGCAACTTCGGACCATCAAAGTTACTCGGTGTACACTTTTTATTGTTCTTCTATGTCCAATTTAACGAGTATAAAGCTTTCGTTATTATTTCGATGCCAAAACACCACTTTCTATGATAAATGGACAAAACCGTTAAAAGATCCTAAATAGAGAGAGTTGAGCAACTTCGGACCATCAAAGTTGCTCGGTGTACACTTTTTATTGTTCTTCTATGTCCAATTTTACGAGTATAAGCTTCGTAGATTATTTCAATGCCAAAACAACAACTTTCTATGACAAATGGACAAAACCGTTAGATGCTCCCAAATAGAGAATTGAGCAACTTCGGACCATCAAAGTTGCTCGGTGTACACTTTTTATTGTTCTTCTATGTCCAATTTTATGAGTATAAGCTTCGTAGATTATTTCGATGCCAAAACAACAACTTTCTATTACAAATGGACAAAACCGTTAAAAGCTCCTCCATATAGAGAGTTGAGCAACTTCGAACCATCAAAGTTACTCGGTGTACACTTTTTATTGTTCTTCTATGTCCAATTTAAC
The DNA here is from genome assembly GCA_963580455.1 of Euonymus europaeus. Taxonomy (NCBI): domain Eukaryota; kingdom Viridiplantae; phylum Streptophyta; class Magnoliopsida; order Celastrales; family Celastraceae; genus Euonymus; species Euonymus europaeus. The sequence continues at coordinate 9,196,601 of OY756965.1, forward strand.
GAGTATAAAGCTTTCGTTATTATTTCGATGCCAAAACACCACTTTCTATGATAAATGGACAAAACCGTTAAAAGATCCTAAATAGAGAGAGTTGAGCAACTTCGGACCATCAAAGTTGTTCGGTGTACACTTTTTATTGTTCTTCTATGTCCAATTTTACGAGTATAAGCTTCCGAGATTATTTCGATGCCAAAACACCAACTTTCTATGACAAATGGACAAAACCTTTAAAAGCTCCTCTATATAGAGAGTTGAGCAACTTCGGACCATCAAAGTTGCTCGGTGTACACTTTTTATTTTTCTTCTATGTCCAATTTAACGAGTATAAGCTTTCGTTATTATTTCGATGCCAAAACACCACTTTCTATGATAAATGGACAAAACCGTTAAAAGATCCCAAATAGAGAGAGTTGAGCAACTTCGGACCATCAAAGTTGCTCGGTGTACACTTTTTAGTGTTCTTCTATGTCCAATTTTAAGAGTATAAGCTTCGTAGATTATTTCGATGCCAAAACACCAACTTTCTATGACAAATGGACAAAACCGTTGAAAGCTCCTCCATATAGAGAGTTAAGCAACTTCGGACCATCAAAGTTGCTCGGTGTACACTTTTTATTGTTCTTCTATGTATAATGTTACGAGTATAAGCTTCTTAGAATATTTCGATGCCAAAACAACAACTTTCTATTAGAAATGGACAAAATCGTTAAAAGCCCCTCCATAGAGAGAGTTGAGCAACTTTGGACCATCAAAGTTGCTCGGTGTACACTTTTTATTGTTCTTCTATGTCCAATTTTATGAGTATAAGCTTCGTAGATTATTTCGATGCCAAAACAACAACTTTCTATGACAAATGGACAAAACCGTTAAAGGCTCCCAAATAGAGAGTTGAGCAACTTCGGACCATCAAAGTTTCACGGTGTACACTTTTTATTGTTCTTCTATGTCCAATTTTACGAGTATAAGCTTCGTAGATTATTTCGATGCCAAAACAACAACTTTCTATTACAAATGGATAAAACTGTTAAAAGCTCCTCCATAGAGAGAGTTGATCAACTTCGGACCATCAAAGTTTCACGGTGTACACGTTTTATTGTTCTTCTATGTCCAATTTTACGAGTATAAGCTTCGTAGATTATTTCGATGCCAAAACAACAACTTTCTATTACAAATGGACAAAACCGTTAAAAGCTCCTCCATATAGAGAGTTGAGCAACTTCGGACCATCAAAGTTACTCGGTGTACACTTTTTATTGTTCTTCTATGTCCAATTTAACGAGTATAAAGCTTTCGTTATTATTTCGATGCCAAAACACCACTTTCTATGATAAATGGACAAAACCGTTAAAAGATCCCAAATAGAGAGAGTTGAGCAACTTCGGACCATCAAAGTTGCTCGGTGTACACTTTTTATTGTTCTTCTATGTCTAATTTTACGAGTATAAGCTTCGTAGATTATTTCAATGCCAAAACAACTTTCTATGACAAATGGACAAAACCGTTAGATGCTCCCAAATAGAGAGTTGAGCAACTTCGGACCATCAAAGTTGCTCGGTGTACACTTTTTATTGTTCTTCTATGTCCAATTTTACGAGTATAAGCTTGTTAGATTATTTCAATGCCAAAACAACAACTTTCTATTACAAATGGACAAAACCGTTAAAAGCTCCTCCATATAGAGAGTTGAGCAACTTCGAACCATCAAAGTTACTCGGTGTACACTTTTTATTGTTCTTCTATGCCCAATGTTACGAGTATACGCTTCGTAGATTATTTCGATGCCAAAACAACAACTTTCTATTAAAAATAGACAAAACCGTTAAAAGCTCCTCTATAGAGAGAGTTGAGCAACATTGGACCATCAAAGTTGCTCGGTGTACACTTTTTATTGTTCTTTTATGTCAAATTTTATGAGTATAAGATTCCGATATTTTTTCGATTCCAAAACACCAACTTTCTATGTCAAATGGACAAAACCTTTAAAAGCTCCTCCATATAGAGAGTTGAGCAACTTCGGACCATCAAAGTTGCTCAATGTACACTTTTTATTAATCTTCTATGTTCAATGTTACGAGTATAAACTTCGTAGATTATTTCGATGCCAAAACAACAACTTTCTGTTACAAATGGACAAAACCGTTAAAAGCTCCACCATAGAGAGAGTTGTGCAACTTCGGACCATCAAAGTTGTTCGGTGTACACTTTTTATTGTTCTTCTATGTCCAATTTTTCGAGTATAAGCTTCCGAGATTATTTCGATGCCAAAACACCAACTTTCTATGACAAATGGACAAAACCTTCAAAAGCTCCTCCATATAGAGAGTTGAGCAACTTCGGACCATCAAAGTTACTCGGTGTACACTTTTTATTGTTCTTCTATGTCCAATTTTTCGAGTATAAGCTTCCGAGATTATTTCGATGCCAAAACACCAACTTTCTATGACAAATGGACAAAACCTTCAGAAGCTCCTCCATATAGAGAGTTGAGCAACTTCGGACCATCAAAGTTACTCGGTGTACACTTTTTATTGTTCTTCTATGTCCAATGTTACGAGTATAAGCTTCGTAGATTATTTCAATGCCAAAACAACAACTTTCTATGACAAATGGACAAAACCGTTAGATGCTCCCAAATAGAGAGTTGAGCAACTTCGGACCATCAAAGTTTCTCGGTGTACACTTTTTATTGTTCTTCTATGTCCAATTTTACGAGTATAAGCTTCGTAGATTATTTCGATGCCAAAACAACAACTTTCTATTACTAATGGACAAAACCGTTAAAAGTTTCTCCATATAAAGAGTTGAGCAACTTCAAACCATCAAAGTTACTCGGTGTACACTTTTTATTGTTCTTCTATGCCCAATGTTACGAGTATACGCTTCGTAGATTATTTCGATGCCAAAACAACAACTTTCTATTACAAATGGACAAAACCGTTAAAAGCTCCTCTATAGAGAGAGTTGAGCAACATTGGACCATCAAAGTTGCTCGGTGTACACTTTTTATTGTTCTTCTATGTCCAATTTTACGAGTATAAGCTTCCGAGATTATTTCGATGCCGAAACACCAACTTTCTATGACAAATGGACAAAACCTTTAAAAGCTCCTCTATATAGAGAGTTGAGCAACTTCGGACCATCAAAGTTGCTCGGTGTACACTTTTTATTTTTCTTCTATGTCCAATTTAACGAGTATAAGCTTTCGTTATTATTTCGATGCAAAAACACCACTTTCTATGATAAATGGACAAAACTGTTAAAAGATCCCAAATAGAGAGAGTAGAGCAACTTCGGACCATCAAAGTTGCTCGGTGTACACTTTTTAGTGTTCTTCTATGTCCAATTTTACGAGTATAAGCTTCGTAGATTATTTCGATGCCAAAACACCAACTTTCTATGACAAATGGACAAAACCGTTAAAAGCTCCTCCATATAGAGAGTTGAGCAACTTCGGACCATCAAAGTTACTCGGTGTACACTTTTTATTGTTCTTCTATGTCCAATGTTACGAGTATAAGCTTCGTAGATTATTTCAATGCCAAAACAACAACTTTCTATTACAAATGGACAAAACCGTTAGATGCTCCCAAATAGAGAGTTGAGCAACTTCGGACCATCAAAGTTTCTCGGTGTACACTTTTTATTGTTCTTCTATGTCCAATTTTACGAGTATAAGCTTCGTAGATTATTTCGGTGCCAAAACAACAACTTTCTATTACTAATGGACAAAACCGTTAAAAGCTCCTCCATATAGAGAGTTGAGCAACTTCGAACCATCAAAGTTACTCGGTGTACACTTTTTATTGTTCTTCTATGCCCAATGTTACGAGTATACGCTTCGTAGATTATTTCGATGCCAAAACAACAACTTTCTATTACAAATGGACAAAACCGTTAAAAGCTCCTCTATAGAGAGAGTTGAGCAACATTGGACCATCAAAGTTCCTCGGTGTACACTTTTTATTGTTCTTCTATGTCCAATTTTACGAGTATAAGCTTCCGAGATTATTTCGATGCCGAAACACCAACTTTCTATGACAAATGGACAAAACCTTTAAAAGCTCCTCTATATAGAGAGTTGAGCAACTTCGGACCATCAAAGTTGCTCGGTGTACACTTTTTATTGTTCTTCTATGTATAATGTTACGAGTATAAGCTTCGTAGATTATTTCGATGCCAAAACAACAACTTTCTATTACAAATGGACAAAATCGTTAAAAGCTCCTCCATAGAGAGAGTTGAGCAACCTTGTACCATCAAAGTTGCTCGGTGTACACTTTTTATTGTTCTTCTATGTCCAATTTTATGAGTATAAGCTTCGTAGATTATTTCGATGCCAAAACACCAACTTTCTATGACAAATGGACAAAACCGTTAAAGGCTCCCAAATAGAGAGTTGAGCAACTTCGGACCATCAAAGTTTCACGGTGTACACTTTTTATTGTTCTTCTATGTCCAATTTTACGAGTATAAGCTTCGTAGATTATTTCGATGCCAAAACAACAACTTTCTATTACAAATGGACAAAACCGTTAAAAGCTCCTCCATAGAGAGAGTTGATCAACTTCGGACCATCAAAGTTGCTCGGTGTACACTTTTTATTGTTCTTCTATGTCCAATTTTACGAGTATAAGCTTCGTAGATTATTTCGATGCCAAAACAACAACTTTCTATTACAAATGGACAAAACCGTTAAAAGCTCCTCCATATAGAGAGTTGAGCAACTTCGGACCATCAAAGTTACTCGGTGTACACTTTTTATTGTTCTTCTATGTCCAATTTAACGAGTATAAACCTTTGGTTATTATTTCGATGCCAAAACACCACTTTCTATGATAAATGGACAAAACCGTTAAAAGATCCCAAATAGAGAGAGTTGAGCAACTTCGGACCATCAAAGTTGCTCGGTGTACACTTTTTATTGTTCTTCTATGTCCAATTTTACGAGTATAGGCTTCGTAGATTATTTCAATGCCAAAACAACAACTTTCTATAACAAATGGACAAAACCGTTAGATGCTCCCAAATAGAGAGTTGAGCAACTTCGGACCATCAAAGTTGCTCGGTGTACACTTTTTATTGTTCTTCTATGTCCAATTTTACGAGTATAAGCTTCGTAGATTATTTCGATGCCAAAACAACAACTTTCTATTACAAATGAACAAAACCGTTAAAAGCTCCTCCATATAGAGAGTTGAGCAACTTCGAACTATCAAAGTTACTCGGTGTACACTTTTTATTGTTCTTCTATGCCCAATGTTACGAGTATACGCTTCGTAGATTATTTCGATGCTAAAAAAACAACTTTCTATTACAAATGGACAAAACCATTAAAAGCTCCTCTATAGAGAGAGTTGAGCAACATCGGACCATCAAAGTTGCTCGGTGTACACTTTTTATTGTTCTTCTATGTCAAATTTTATGAGTATAAGATTCCGATATTTTTTCGATTCCAAAACACCAACTTTCTATGACAAATGGACAAAACCTTTAAAAGCTCCTCCATATAGAGAGTTGAGCAACTTCGGACCATCAAAGTTGCTCAATGTACACTTTTTATTATTCTTCTATGTTCAATGTTACGAATATAAACTTCGTAGATTATTTCGATGCCAAAACAACAACTTTCTGTTACAAATGGACAAAACCGTTAAAAGCTCCACCATAGAGAGAGTTGTGCAACTTCGGACCATCAAAGTTGTTCGGTGTACACTTTTTATTGTTCTTCTATGTCCAATTTTACAAGTATAAGCTTCCGAGATTATTTCGATGCCAAAACACCAACTTTCTATGACAAATGGACAAAACCTTTAAAAGCTCCTCCATATAGAGAGTTGAGCAACTTCGGACAATCAAAGTTACTCGGTGTACACTTTTTATTGTACTTCTATGTCCAATGTTACGAGTATAAGCTTCGTAGATTATTTCAATGCCAAAACAACAACTTTCTATGACAAATGGACAAAACCGTTAGATGCTCCCAAATAGAGAGTTGAGCAACTTCGGACCATTAAAGTTTCTCGGTGTACACTTTTTATTGTTCTTCTATGTCCAATTTTACGAGTATAAGCTTCGTAGATTATTTCGATGCCAAAACAACAACTTTCTATTACAAATGGACAAAACCGTTAAAAGCTCCTCCATATAGAGAGTTGAGCAACTTCGAAACATCAAAGTTACTCGGTGTACACTTTTTATTGTTCTTCTATGCCCAATGTTACGAGTATACGCTTCGTAGATTATTTCGATGCCAAAACAACAACTTTCTATTACAAATGGACAAAACCGTTAAAAGCTCCTCTATAGAGAGAGTTGAGCAAGATTGGACCATCAAAGTTGCTCGGTGTACACTTTTTATTGTTCTTTTATGCCAAATTTTATGAGTATAAGATTCCGATATTTTTTCGATTCCAAAACACCAACTTTCTATGACAAATGGACAAAACCTTTAAAAGCTCCTCCATATAGAGAGTTGAGCAACTTCGGACCATCAAAGTTGCTCAATGTACACTTTTTATTAATCTTCTATGTTCAATGTTACGAGTATAAACTTCGTAGATTGATTCGATGCCAAAACAACAACTTTCTGTTACAAATGGACAAAACCGTTAAAAGCTCCACCATAGAGAGAGTTGTGCAACTTCGGACCATCAAAGTTGTTCGGTGTACACTTTTTATTGTTCTTCTATGTCCAATTTTATGAGTATAAGCTTCCGAGATTATTTCGATGCCAAAACACCAACTTTCTATGACAAATGGACAAAACCATTAAAAGCTCCTCCATATAGAGAGTTGAGCAACTTCGGACCATCAAAGTTACTCGGTGTACACTTTTTATTGTTCTTCTATGTCCAATGTTACGAGTATAAGCTTCGTAGATTATTTCGATGCCAAAACAACAACTTTCTATTACAAATGGACAAAACCATTAAAAGCTCCTCCATAGAGAGAGTTGAGCAACTTCGGACTATCAAAGTTGCTCGGTGTAAATTTTTATTGTTCTTCTATGTCCAATTTTACGAGTATAAGCTTCGTAGATTATTTCGATGCCAAAACACCAACTTTCTATGACAAATGGACAAAACCGTTTGAGGCTCGCAAATAGAGAGTTGAGCAACTTTGGACCATCAAAGTTGCTCGGTGTACACTTTTTATTGTTCTTCTATGTCCAATTTTATGAGTATAAGCTTCGTAGATTATTTCGATGCCAAAACACCAACTTTCTATGACAAATGGACAAAACCGTTAAAGGCTCCCAAATAGAGAGTTGAGCAACTTTGGACCATCAAAGTTTCACGGTGTACACTTTTTATTGTTCTTCTATGTCCAATTTTACGAGTATAAGCTTCGTAGATTATTTCGATGCCAAAACAACAACTTTCTATTACAAATAGACAAAACCGTTAAAAGCTCCTCCATAGAGAGAGTTGATCAATTTCGGACCATCAAAGTTGCTCGGTGTACACTTTTTATTGTTCTTCTATGTCCAATTTTACGAGTATAAGCTTCGTAGATTATTTCGATGCCAAAACAACGACTTTCTATTACAAATGGACAAAACCGTTAAAAGCTCCTCCATATAGAGAGTTGAGCAACTTCGGACCATCAAAGTTTCACGGTGTACACTTTTTATTGTTCTTCTATGTCCAATTTTACGAGTATAAGCTTCGTAGATTATTTCGATGCCAAAACAACAACTTTCTATTACAAATGGACAAAACCGTTAAAAACTCCTCCATAGAGAGAGTTGATCAACTTCGGACCATCAAAGTTGCTCGGTGTACACTTTTTATTGTTCTTCTATGTCCAATTTTACGAGTATAAGCTTCGTAGATTATTTCGATGCCAAAACAACAACTTTCTATTACAAATGGACAAAACCGTTAAAAGCTCCTCCATATAGAGAGTTGAGCAACTTCGGACCATCAAAGTTACTCGGTGTACACTTTTTATTGTTCTTCTATGTCCAATTTAACGAGTATAAAGCTTTCGTTATTATTTCGATGCCAAAACACCACTTTCTACGATAAATGGACAAAACCGTTAAAAGATCCCAAATAGAGAGAGTTGAGCAACTTCGGACCATCAAAGTTGCTCGGTGTACACTTTTTATTGTTCTTCTATGTCCAATTTTACGAGTATAAGCTTCGTAGATTATTTCAATGCCAAAACAACAACTTTCTATGACAAATGGACAAACCGTTAGATGCTCCCAAATAGAGAGTTGAGCAACTTCGGACCATCAAAGTTGCTCGGTGTACACTTTTTATTGTTCTTCTATGTCCAATTTTACGAGTATAAGCTTGTTAGATTATTTCAATGCCAAAACAACAACTTTCTATTACAAATGGACAAAACCGTTAAAAGCTCCTCCATATAGAGAGTTGAGCAACTTCGAACCATCAAAGTTACTCGGTGTACACTTTTTATTGTTCTTCTATGCCCAATGTTACGAGTATACGCTTCGTAGATTATTTCGATGCCAAAACAACAACTTTCTATTAAAAATAGACAAAACCGTTAAAAGCTCCTCTATAGAGAGAGTTGAGCAACATTGGACCATCAAAGTTGCTCGGTGTACACTTTTTATTGTTCTTTTATGTCAAATTTTATGAGTATAAGATTCCGATATTTTTTCGATTCCAAAACACCAACTTTCTATGTCAAATGGACAAAACCTTTAAAAGCTCCTCCATATAGAGAGTTGAGCAACTTCGGACCATCAAAGTTGCTCAATGTACACTTTTTATTAATCTTCTATGTTCAATGTTACGAGTATAAACTTCGTAGATTATTTCGATGCCAAAACAACAACTTTCTGTTACAAATGGACAAAACCGTTAAAAGCTCCACCATAGAGAGAGTTGTGCAACTTCGGACCATCAAAGTTGTTCGGTGTACACTTTTTATTGTTCTTCTATGTCCAATTTTTCGAGTATAAGCTTCCGAGATTATTTCGATGCCAAAACACCAACTTTCTATGACAAATGGACAAAACCTTCAAAAGCTCCTCCATATAGAGAGTTGAGCAACTTCGGACCATCAAAGTTACTCGGTGTACACTTTTTATTGTTCTTCTATGTCCAATTTTTCGAGTATAAGCTTCCGAGATTATTTCGATGCCAAAACACCAACTTTCTATGACAAATGGACAAAACCTTCAGAAGCTCCTCCATATAGAGAGTTGAGCAACTTCGGACCATCAAAGTTACTCGGTGTACACTTTTTATTGTTCTTCTATGTCCAATGTTACGAGTATAAGCTTCGTAGATTATTTCAATGCCAAAACAACAACTTTCTATGACAAATGGACAAAACCGTTAGATGCTCCCAAATAGAGAGTTGAGCAACTTCGGACCATCAAAGTTTCTCGGTGTACACTTTTTATTGTTCTTCTATGTCCAATTTTACGAGTATAAGCTTCGTAGATTATTTCGATGCCAAAACAACAACTTTCTATTACTAATGGACAAAACCGTTAAAAGCTCCTCCATATAAAGAGTTGAGCAACTTCAAACCATCAAAGTTACTCGGTGTACACTTTTTATTGTTCTTCTATGCCCAATGTTACGAGTATACGCTTCGTAGATTATTTCGATGCCAAAACAACAACTTTCTATTACAAATGGACAAAACCGTTAAAAGCTCCTCTATAGAGAGAGTTGAGCAACATTGGACCATCAAAGTTGCTCGGTGTACACTTTTTATTGTTCTTCTATGTCCAATTTTACGAGTATAAGCTTCCGAGATTATTTCGATGCCGAAACACCAACTTTCTATGACAAATGGACAAAACCTTTAAAAGCTCCTCTATATAGAGAGTTGAGCAACTTCGGACCATCAAAGTTGCTCGGTGTACACTTTTTATTTTTCTTCTATGTCCAATTTAACGAGTATAAGCTTTCGTTATTATTTCGATGCAAAAACACCACTTTCTATGATAAATGGACAAAACTGTTAAAAGATCCCAAATAGAGAGAGTAGAGCAACTTCGGACCATCAAAGTTGCTCGGTGTACACTTTTTAGTGTTCTTCTATGTCCAATTTTACGAGTATAAGCTTCGTAGATTATTTCGATGCCAAAACACCAACTTTCTATGACAAATGGACAAAACCGTTAAAAGCTCCTCCATATAGAGAGTTGAGCAACTTCGGACCATCAAAGTTACTCGGTGTACACTTTTTATTGTTCTTCTATGTCCAATGTTATGAGTATAAGCTTCGTAGATTATTTCAATGCCAAAACAACAACTTTCTATTACAAATGGACAAAACCGTTAGATGCTCCCAAATAGAGAGTTGAGCAACTTCGGACCATCAAAGTTTCTCGGTGTACACTTTTTATTGTTCTTCTATGTCCAATTTTACGAGTATAAGCTTCGTAGATTATTTCGGTGCCAAAACAACAACTTTCTATTACTAATGGACAAAACCGTTAAAAGCTCCTCCATATAGAGAGTTGAGCAACTTCGAACCATCAAAGTTACTCGGTGTACACTTTTTATTGTTCTTCTATGCCCAATGTTACGAGTATACGCTTCGTAGATTATTTCGATGCCAAAACAACAACTTTCTATTACAAATGGACAAAACCGTTAAAAGCTCCTCTATAGAGAGAGTTGAGCAACATTGGACCATCAAAGTTCCTCGGTGTACACTTTTTATTGTTCTTCTATGTCCAATTTTACGAGTATAAGCTTCCGAGATTATTTCGATGCCGAAACACCAACTTTCTATGACAAATGGACAAAACCTTTAAAAGCTCCTCTATATAGAGAGTTGAGCAACTTTGGACCATCAAAGTTGCTCGGTGTACACTTTTTATTGTTCTTCTATGTATAATGTTACGAGTATAAGCTTCGTAGATTATTTCGATGCCAAAACAACAACTTTCTATTACAAATGGACAAAATCGTTAAAAGCTCCTCCATAGAGAGAGTTGAGCAACTTTGGACCATCAAAGTTGCTCGGTGTACACTTTTTATTGTTCTTCTATGTCCAATTTTATGAGTATAAGCTTCGTAGATTATTTCGATGCCAAAACACCAACTTTCTATGACAAATGGACAAAACCGTTAAAGGCTCCCAAATAGAGAGTTGAGCAACTTCGGACCATCAAAGTTTCACGGTGTACACTTTTTATTGTTCTTCTATGTCCAATTTTACGAGTATAAGCTTCGTAGATTATTTCGATGCCAAAACAACAACTTTCTATTACAAATGGACAAAACCGTTAAAAGCTCCTCCATAGAGAGAGTTGATCAACTTCGGACCATCAAAGTTGCTCGGTGTACACTTTTTATTGTTCTTCTATGTCCAATTTTACGAGTATAAGCTTCGTAGATTATTTCGATGCCAAAACAACAACTTTCTATTACAAATGGACAAAACCGTTAAAAGCTCCTCCATATAGAGAGTTGAGCAACTTCGGACCATCAAAGTTACTCGGTGTACACTTTTTATTGTTCTTCTATGTCCAATTTAACGAGTATAAACCTTTGGTTATTATTTCGATGCCAAAACACCACTTTCTATGATAAATGGACAAAACCGTTAAAAGATCCCCAATAGAGAGAGTTGAGCAACTTCGGACCATCAAAGTTGCTCGGTGTACACTTTTTATTGTTCTTCTATGTCCAATTTTACGAGTATAGGCTTCGTAGATTATTTCAATGCCAAAACAACAACTTTCTATAACAAATGGACAAAACCGTTAGATGCTCCCAAATAGAGAGTTGAGCAACTTCGGACCATCAAAGTTGCTCGGTGTACACTTTTTATTGTTCTTCTATGTCCAATTTTACGAGTATAAGCTTCGTAGATTATTTCGATGCCAAAACAACAACTTTCTATTACAAATGAACAAAACCGTTAAAAGCTCCTCCATATAGAGAGTTGAGCAACTTCGAACTATCAAAGTTACTCGGTGTACACTTTTTATTGTTCTTCTATGCCCAATGTTACGAGTATACGCTTCGTAGATTATTTCGATGCCAAAAAAACAACTTTCTATTACAAATGGACAAAACCATTAAAAGCTCCTCTATAGAGAGAGTTGAGCAACATCGGACCATCAAAGTTGCTCGGTGTACACTTTTTATTGTTCTTCTATGTCAAATTTTATGAGTATAAGATTCCGATATTTTTTCGATTCCAAAACACCAACTTTCTATGACAAATGGACAAAACCTTTAAAAGCTCCTCCATATAGAGAGTTGAGCAACTTCGGACCATCAAAGTTGCTCAATGTACACTTTTTATTATTCTTCTATGTTCAATGTTACGAATATAAACTTCGTAGATTATTTCGATGCCAAAACAACAACTTTCTGTTACAAATGGACAAAACCGTTAAAAGCTCCACCATAGAGAGAGTTGTGCAACTTCGGACCATCAAAGTTGTTCGGTGTACACTTTTTATTGTTCTTCTATGTCCAATTTTACAAGTATAAGCTTCCGAGATTATTTCGATGCCAAAACACCAACTTTCTATGACAAATGGACAAAACCTTTAAAAGCTCCTCCATATAGAGAGTTGAGCAACTTCGGACAATCAAAGTTACTCGGTGTACACTTTTTATTGTACTTCTATGTCCAATGTTACGAGTATAAGCTTCGTAGATTATTTCAATGCCAAAACAACAACTTTCTATGACAAATGGACAAAACCGTTAGATGCTCCCAAATAGAGAGTTGAGCAACTTCGGACCATTAAAGTTGCTCGGTGTACACTTTTTATTGTTCTTCTATGTCCAATTTTACGAGTATAAGCTTCGTAGATTATTTCGATACCAAAACAACAACTTTCTATTACAAATGGACAAAACCGTTAAAAGCTCCTCCATATAGAGAGTTGAGCAACTTCGAAACATCAAAGTTACTCGGTGTACACTTTTTATTGTTCTTCTATGCCCAATGTTACGAGTATACGCTTCGTAGATTATTTCGATGCCAAAACAACAACTTTCTATTACAAATGGACAAAACCGTTAAAAGCTCCTCTATAGAGAGAGTTGAGCAAGATTGGACCATCAATGTTGCTCGGTGTACACTTTTTATTGTTCTTTTATGCCAAATTTTATGAGTATAAGATTCCGATATTTTTTCGATTCCAAAACACCAACTTTCTATGACAAATGGACAAAACCTTTAAAAGCTCCTCCATATAGAGAGTTGAGCAACTTCGGACCATCAAAGTTGCTCAATGTACACTTTTTATTAATCTTCTATGTTCAATGTTACGAGTATAAACTTCGTAGATTGATTCGATGCCAAAACAACAACTTTCTGTTACAAATGGACAAAACCGTTAAAAGCTCCACCATAGAGAGAGTTGTGCAACTTCGGACCATCAAAGTTGTTCGGTGTACACTTTTTATTGTTCTTCTATGTCCAATTTTATGAGTATAAGCTTCCGAGATTATTTCGATGCCAAAACACCAACTTTCTATGACAAATGGACAAAACCATTAAAAGCTCCTCCATATAGAGAGTTGAGCAACTTCGGACCATCAAAGTTACTCGGTGTACACTTTTTATTGTTCTTCTATGTCCAATGTTACGAGTATAAGCTTCGTAGATTATTTCGATGCCAAAACAACAACTTTCTATTACAAATGGACAAAACCATTAAAAGCTCCTCCATAGAGAGAGTTGAGCAACTTCGGACTATCAAAGTTGCTCGGTGTAAATTTTTATTGTTCTTCTATGTCCAATTTTACGAGTATAAGCTTCGTAGATTATTTCGATGCCAAAACACCAACTTTCTATGACAAATGGACAAAACCGTTTGAGGCTCGCAAATAGAGAGTTGAGCAACTTTGGACCATCAAAGTTGCTCGGTGTACACTTTTTATTGTTCTTCTATGTCCAATTTTATGAGTATAAGCTTCGTAGATTATTTCGATGCCAAAACACCAACTTTCTATGACAAATGGACAAAACCGTTAAAGGCTCCCAAATAGAGAGTTGAGCAACTTTGGACCATCAAAGTTTCACGGTGTACACTTTTTATTGTTCTTCTATGTCCAATTTTACGAGTATAAGCTTCGTAGATTATTTCGATGCCAAAACAACAACTTTCTATTACAAATAGACAAAACCGTTAAAAGCTCCTCCATAGAGAGAGTTGATCAATTTCGGACCATCAAAGTTGCTCGGTGTACACTTTTTATTGTTCTTCTATGTCCAATTTTACGAGTATAAGCTTCGTAGATTATTTCGATGCCAAAACAACGACTTTCTATTACAAATGGACAAAACCGTTAAAAGCTCCTCTATAGAGAGAGTTGAGCAACATTGGACCATCAAAGTTCCTCGGTGTACACTTTTTATTGTTCTTCTATGTCCAATTTTACGAGTATAAGCTTCCGAGATTATTTCGATGCCGAAACACCAACTTTCTATGACAAATGGACAAAACCTTTAAAAGCTCCTCTATATAGAGAGTTGAGCAACTTTGGACCATCAAAGTTGCTCGGTGTACACTTTTTATTGTTCTTCTATGTATAATGTTACGAGTATAAGCTTCGTAGATTATTTCGATGCCAAAACAACAACTTTCTATTACAAATGGACAAAATCGTTAAAAGCTCCTCCATAGAGAGAGTTGAGCAACTTTGGACCATCAAAGTTGCTCGGTGTACACTTTTTATTGTTCTTCTATGTCCAATTTTATGAGTATAAGCTTCGTAGATTATTTCGATGCCAAAACACCAACTTTCTATGACAAATGGACAAAACCGTTAAAGGCTCCCAAATAGAGAGTTGAGCAACTTCGGACCATCAAAGTTTCACGGTGTACACTTTTTATTGTTCTTCTATGTCCAATTTTACGAGTATAAGCTTCGTAGATTATTTCGATGCCAAAACAACAACTTTCTATTACAAATGGACAAAACCGTTAAAAGCTCCTCCATAGAGAGAGTTGATCAACTTCGGACCATCAAAGTTGCTCGGTGTACACTTTTTATTGTTCTTCTATGTCCAATTTTACGAGTATAAGCTTCGTAGATTATTTCGATGCCAAAACAACAACTTTCTATTACAAATGGACAAAACCGTTAAAAGCTCCTCCATATAGAGAGTTGAGCAACTTCGGACCATCAAAGTTACTCGGTGTACACTTTTTATTGTTCTTCTATGTCCAATTTAACGAGTATAAACCTTTGGTTATTATTTCGATGCCAAAACACCACTTTCTATGATAAATGGACAAAACCGTTAAAAGATCCCCAATAGAGAGAGTTGAGCAACTTCGGACCATCAAAGTTGCTCGGTGTACACTTTTTATTGTTCTTCTATGTCCAATTTTACGAGTATAGGCTTCGTAGATTATTTCAATGCCAAAACAACAACTTTCTATAACAAATGGACAAAACCGTTAGATGCTCCCAAATAGAGAGTTGAGCAACTTCGGACCATCAAAGTTGCTCGGTGTACACTTTTTATTGTTCTTCTATGTCCAATTTTACGAGTATAAGCTTCGTAGATTATTTCGATGCCAAAACAACAACTTTCTATTACAAATGAACAAAACCGTTAAAAGCTCCTCCATATAGAGAGTTGAGCAACTTCGAACTATCAAAGTTACTCGGTGTACACTTTTTATTGTTCTTCTATGCCCAATGTTACGAGTATACGCTTCGTAGATTATTTCGATGCCAAAAAAACAACTTTCTATTACAAATGGACAAAACCATTAAAAGCTCCTCTATAGAGAGAGTTGAGCAACATCGGACCATCAAAGTTGCTCGGTGTACACTTTTTATTGTTCTTCTATGTCAAATTTTATGAGTATAAGATTCCGATATTTTTTCGATTCCAAAACACCAACTTTCTATGACAAATGGACAAAACCTTTAAAAGCTCCTCCATATAGAGAGTTGAGCAACTTCGGACCATCAAAGTTGCTCAATGTACACTTTTTATTATTCTTCTATGTTCAATGTTACGAATATAAACTTCGTAGATTATTTCGATGCCAAAACAACAACTTTCTGTTACAAATGGACAAAACCGTTAAAAGCTCCACCATAGAGAGAGTTGTGCAACTTCGGACCATCAAAGTTGTTCGGTGTACACTTTTTATTGTTCTTCTATGTCCAATTTTACAAGTATAAGCTTCCGAGATTATTTCGATGCCAAAACACCAACTTTCTATGACAAATGGACAAAACCTTTAAAAGCTCCTCCATATAGAGAGTTGAGCAACTTCGGACAATCAAAGTTACTCGGTGTACACTTTTTATTGTACTTCTATGTCCAATGTTACGAGTATAAGCTTCGTAGATTATTTCAATGCCAAAACAACAACTTTCTATGACAAATGGACAAAACCGTTAGATGCTCCCAAATAGAGAGTTGAGCAACTTCGGACCATTAAAGTTGCTCGGTGTACACTTTTTATTGTTCTTCTATGTCCAATTTTACGAGTATAAGCTTCGTAGATTATTTCGATACCAAAACAACAACTTTCTATTACAAATGGACAAAACCGTTAAAAGCTCCTCCATATAGAGAGTTGAGCAACTTCGAAACATCAAAGTTACTCGGTGTACACTTTTTATTGTTCTTCTATGCCCAATGTTACGAGTATACGCTTCGTAGATTATTTCGATGCCAAAACAACAACTTTCTATTACAAATGGACAAAACCGTTAAAAGCTCCTCTATAGAGAGAGTTGAGCAAGATTGGACCATCAATGTTGCTCGGTGTACACTTTTTATTGTTCTTTTATGCCAAATTTTATGAGTATAAGATTCCGATATTTTTTCGATTCCAAAACACCAACTTTCTATGACAAATGGACAAAACCTTTAAAAGCTCCTCCATATAGAGAGTTGAGCAACTTCGGACCATCAAAGTTGCTCAATCTACACTTTTTATTAATCTTCTATGTTCAATGTTACGAGTATAAACTTCGTAGATTGATTCGATGCCAAAACAACAACTTTCTGTTACAAATGGACAAAACCGTTAAAAGCTCCACCATAGAGAGAGTTGTGCAACTTCGGACCATCAAAGTTGTTCGGTGTACACTTTTTATTGTTCTTCTATGTCCAATTTTATGAGTATAAGCTTCCGAGATTATTTCGATGCCAAAACACCAACTTTCTATGACAAATGGACAAAACCATTAAAAGCTCCTCCATATAGAGAGTTGAGCAACTTCGGACCATCAAAGTTACTCGGTGTACACTTTTTATTGTTCTTCTATGTCCAATGTTACGAGTATAAGCTTCGTAGATTATTTCGATGCCAAAACAACAACTTTCTATTACAAATGGACAAAACCATTAAAAGCTCCTCCATAGAGAGAGTTGAGCAACTTCGGACTATCAAAGTTGCTCGGTGTAAATTTTTATTGTTCTTCTATGTCCAATTTTACGAGTATAAGCTTCGTAGATTATTTCGATGCCAAAACACCAACTTTCTATGACAAATGGACAAAACCGTTTGAGGCTCGCAAATAGAGAGTTGAGCAACTTTGGACCATCAAAGTTGCTCGGTGTACACTTTTTATTGTTCTTCTATGTCCAATTTTATGAGTATAAGCTTCGTAGATTATTTCGATGCCAAAACACCAACTTTCTATGACAAATGGACAAAACCGTTAAAGGCTCCCAAATAGAGAGTTGAGCAACTTTGGACCATCAAAGTTTCACGGTGTACACTTTTTATTGTTCTTCTATGTCCAATTTTACGAGTATAAGCTTCGTAGATTATTTCGATGCCAAAACAACAACTTTCTATTACAAATAGACAAAACCGTTAAAAGCTCCTCCATAGAGAGAGTTGATCAATTTCGGACCATCAAAGTTGCTCGGTGTACACTTTTTATTGTTCTTCTATGTCCAATTTTACGAGTATAAGCTTCGTAGATTATTTCGATGCCAAAACAACGACTTTCTATTACAAATGGACAAAACCGTTAAAAGCTCCTCCATATAGAGAGTTGAGCAACTTCGGACCATCAAAGTTTCACGTTGTACACTTTTTATTGTTCTTCTATGTCCAATTTTACGAGTATAAGCTTCGTAGATTATTTCGATGCCAAAACAACAACTTTCTATTACAAATGGACAAAACCGTTAAAAACTCCTCCATAGAGAGAGTTGATCAACTTCGGACCATCAAAGTTGCTCGGTGTACACTTTTTATTGTTCTTCTATGTCCAATTTTACGAGTATAAGCTTCGTAGATTATTTCGATGCCAAAACAACAACTTTCTATTACAAATGGACAAAACCGTTAAAAGCTCCTCCATATAGAGAGTTGAGCAACTTCGGACCATCAAAGTTACTCGGTGTACACTTTTTATTGTTCTTCTATGTCCAATTTAACGAGTATAAAGCTTTCGTTATTATTTCGATGCCAAAACACCACTTTCTATGATAAATGGACAAAACCGTTAAAAGATCCCAAATAGAGAGAGTTGAGCAACTTCGGACCATCAAAGTTGCTCGGTGTACACTTTTTATTGTTCTTCTATGTCCAATTTTACGAGTATAAGCTTCGTAGATTATTTCAATGCCAAAACAACAACTTTCTATGACAAATGGACAAACCGTTAGATGCTCCCAAATAGAGAGTTGAGCTACTTCGGACCATCAAAGTTGCTCGGTGTACACTTTTTATTGTTCTTCTATGTCCAATTTTACGAGTATAAGCTTCGTAGATTATTTCGATGCCAAAACAACAACTTTCTATTACAGATGGAGAAAACCGTTAAAAGCTCCTCCATATAGAGAGTTAAGCAACTTCGGACCATCAAAGTTGCTCGGTGTACACTTTTTATTGTTCTTCTATGTATAATGTTACGAGTATAAGCTTCGTAGATTATTTCGATGCCAAAACAACAACTTTCTATTACAAATGGACAAAATCGTTAAAAGCTCCTCTATAGAGAGAGTTGGGCAACTTTGGACCATCAAAGTTGCTCGGTGTACACTTTTTATTGTTCTTCTATGTCCAATTTTATGAGTATAAGCTTCGTAGATTATTTCGATTCCAAAACACCAACTTTCTATGACAAATGGACAAAACCGTTAAAGGCTCCCAAATAGAGAGTTGAGCAACTTCGGACCATCAAAGTTTCACGGTGTACACTTTTTATTGTTCTTCTATGTCCAATTTTACGAGTATAAGCTTCGTAGATTATTTCGATGCCAAAACAACAACTTTCTATTACAAATGGACAAAACCGTTAAAAGTTTCTCCATAGAGAGAGTTGATCAACTTCGGACCATCAAAGTTGCTCGGTGTACACTTTTTATTGTTCTTCTATGTCCAATTTTACGAGTATAAGCTTCGTAGATTATTTCGATGCCAAAACAACAACTTTCTATTACAAATGGACAAAACCGTTAAAAGCTCCTCCATATAGAGAGTTGAGCAACTTCGGACCATCAAAGTTACTCGGTGTACACTTTTTATTGTTCTTCTATGTCCAATTTAACGAGTATAAACCTTTGGTTATTATTTCGATGCCAAAACACCACTTTCTATGATAAATGGACAAAACCGTTAAAAGATCCCAAATAAAGAGAGTTGAGCAACTTCGGACCATCAAAATTACTCGGTGTACACTTTTTATTGTTCTTCTATGTCCAATTTAACGAGTATAAACCTTTCGTTATTATTTCGATTCCAAAACACCACTTTCTATGATAAATGGACAAAACCGTTAAAAGATCCCAAATAAAGAGAGTTGAGCAACTTCGGACCATCAAAGTTGCTCGGTGTACACTTTTTATTGTTCTTCTATGTCCAATTTTACGAGTATAAGCTTCGTAGATTATTTCAATGCCAAAACAACAACTTTCTATGACAAATGGACAAAACCGTTAGATGCACCCAAATAGAGAGTTGAGCAACTTCGGACCATCAAAGTTGCTCGTTGTACACTTTTTATTGTTCTTCTATGTCCAATTTTACGAGTATAAGCTTCGTAGATTATTTCGATGCCAAAACAACAACTTTCTATTACAAATGGACAAAACCGTTAAAAGCTCCTCCATATAGAGAGTTGAGCAACTTCGAACCATCAAAGTTACTCGGTGTACACTTTTTATTGTTCTTCTATGCCCAATGTTACGAGTATACGCTTCGTAGATTATTTCGATGCCAAAAAAACAACTTTCTATTACAAATGGACAAAACCGTTAAAAGCTCCTCTATAGAGAGAGTTGAGCAACTTTGGACCATCAAAGTTGCTCGGTGTACACTTTTTATTGTTCTTTTATGTCAAATTTTATGAGTATAAGATTCCGATATTTTTTCGATTCCAAAACACCAACTTTCTATGACAAATGGACAAAACCTTTAAAAGCTCCTCCATATAGAGTGTTGAGCAACTTCGGGTCATCAAAGTTGCTCAATGTACACTTTTTATTAATCTTCTATGTTCAATGTTACGAGTATAAACTTCGTAGATTATTTCGATGCCAAAACAACAACTTTCTGTAATAAATGGACAAAACCGTTAAAAGCTCCACCATAGAGAGAGTTGTGCAACTTCGGACCATCAAAGTTGTTCGGTGTACACTTTTTATTGTTCTTCTATGTCCAATTTTACGAGTATAAGCTTCCGAGATTATTTCGATGCCAAAACACCAACTTTCTATGACAAATGGACAAAACCATTAAAAGCTCCTCCATATAGAGAGTTGAGCAACTTCGGACCATCAAAGTTACTCGGTGTACACTTTTTATTGTTCTTCTATGTCCAATGTTACGAGTATAAGCTTCGTAGATTATTTCGATGCCAAAACAACAACTTTCTATTACAAATGGACAAAACCGTTAAAAGCTCCTCCATAGAGAGAGTTGAGAAACTTCGGACTATCAAAGTTGCTCGGTGTAAATTTTTATTGTTCTTCTATGTCCAATTTTACGAGTATAAGATTCGTAGATTATTTCGATGGCAAAACACCAACTTTCTATGACAAATGGACAAAACCGTTTGAGGCTCGCAAATAGAGAGTTGAGCAACTTTGGACCATCAAAGTTGCTCGGTGTACACTTTTTATTCTTCTTCTATGTCCAATTATATGAGTATAAGCTTCGTAGATTATTTCGATGCCAAAACACCAACTTTCTATGACAAATGGACAAAACCGTTAAAGGCTCCCAAATAGAGAGTTGAGCAACTTCGGACCATCAAAGTTTCACGGTGTACTCTTTTTATTGTTCTTCTATGTCCAATTTTACGAGTATAAGCTTCGTAGATTATTTCGATGCCAAAACAACAACTTTCTATTACAAATGGACAAAACCGTTAAAAGTTCCTCCATAGAGAGAGTTGATCAATTTCGGACCATCAAAGTTGCTCGGTGTACACTTTTTATTGTTCTTCTATGTCCAATTTTATGAGTATAAGCTTCGTAGATTATTTCGATGCCAAAACAACAACTTTCTATTACAAATGGACAAAACCGTTAAAAGCTCCTCCATATAGAGAGTTGAGCAACTTCGGACCATCAAAGTTACTCGGTGTACACTTTTTATTGTTCTTCTATGTCCAATTTAACGAGTATAAAGCTTTCGTTATTATTTCGATGCCAAAACACCACTTTCTATGATAAATGGACAAAACCGTTAAAAGATCCCAAATAGAGAGAGTTGAGTAACTTCGGACCATCAAAGTTGCTCGGTGTACACTTTTTATTGTTCTTCTATGTCCAATTTTACGAGTATAAGCTTCGTAGATTATTTCAATGCCAAAACAACAACTTTCTATGACAAATGGACAAAACCGTTAGATGCTCCGAAATAGAGAGTTGAGCAACTTCGGACCATCAAAGTTGCTCGGTGTACACTTTTTATTGTTCTTCTATGTCCAATTTTACGAGTATAAGCTTCGTAGATTATTTCGACGCCAAAACAACAACTTTCTATTACAAATGGACAAAACCGTTAAAAGCTCCTCCATATAGAGAGTTGAGCAACTTCGGACCATCAAAGTTACTCGGTGTACACTTTTTATTGTTCTTCTATGTCCAATTTAACGAGTATAAAGCTTTCGTTATTATTTCGATGCCAAAACACCACTTTCTATGATAAATGGACAAAACCGTTAAAAGATCCCAAATAGAGAGAGTTGAGCAACTTCGGACCATCAAAGTTGCTCGGTGTACACTTTTTATTGTTCTTCTATTTCCAATGTTACGAGTATAAGCTTCGTAGATTATTTCCATGCCAAAACAACAACTTTCTATTACAAATGGACAAAACCGTTAAAAGCACCTCCATAGAGAGAGTTGAGCAACTTCGGACTATCAAAGTTGCTCGGTGCAAATTTTTATTGTTCTTCTATGTCCAATTTTACGAGTATAAGATTCGTAGATTATTTCGATGCCAAAACACCAACTTTCTATGACAAATGGACAAAACCGTTAAAAGCTCCACCATAGAGAGAGTTGTGCAACTTCGGACCACCATAGTTGTTCAGTGTACACTTTTTATTGTTCTTCTATGTCCAATTTTACTAGTATAAGCTTCCGAGATTATTTCGATGCCAAAACACCAACTTTCTATTACAAATGGACAAAACCATTAAAAGCTCCTCCATATAGAGAGTTGAGCAACTTCGGACCATCAAAGTTACTCGGTGTACACTTTTTATTGTTCTTCTATGTCAAATGTTACGAGTATACGCTTCGTAGATTATTTCGATGCCAAAACACCAACTTTCTATGACAAATGGACAAAACCGTTTGAGGCTCGCAAATAGAGAGTTGAGCAACTTCGGACCATCAAAGTTGCTCGGTGTACACTTTTATTGTTCTTCTATGTCCAATTTTA
Organism: Euonymus europaeus; assembly: GCA_963580455.1. Lineage (NCBI taxonomy): Eukaryota > Viridiplantae > Streptophyta > Magnoliopsida > Celastrales > Celastraceae > Euonymus > Euonymus europaeus. Next base: position 9,219,408 of record OY756965.1, read on the forward strand.
CGAGTATAAGCTTCGTAGATTATTTCCATGCCAAAACAACCACTTTCTATTACAAATGGACAAAACCGTTAAAAGCTCCTCCATAGAGAGAGTTGAGCAACTTCGGACTATCAAAGTTGCTCGGTGTAAATTTTTATTGTTCTTCTATGTCCAATTTTACGAGTATAAGATTCGTAGATTATTTCGATGCCAAAACACCAACTTTCTATGACAAATGGACAAAACCGTTTGAGGCTCGCAAATAGAGAGTTGAGCAACTTCGGACCATCAAAGTTGCTCGGTGTACACTTTTATTGTTCTTCTATGTCCAATTTTACGAGTATAAGCTTCGTAGATTATTTCGATGCCAAAACAACAACTTTCTATTACAAATGGACAAAACCGTTAAAAGCTCCTCCATATAGAGAGTTGAGCAACTTCGGACCATCAAAGTTACTCGGTGTACACTTTTTATTGTTCTTCTATGTCCAATGTTACGAGTATACGCTTCGTAGATTATTTCGATGCCAAAACAACAACTTTCTATTTCAAATGGACAAAACCGTTAAAAGCTCCTCTATAGAGAGAGTTGAGCAACTTTGGACCATCAAAATTGCTCGGTGTACACTTTTTATTGTTCTTTTATGTCAAATTTTATGAGTATAAGATTCGTAGATTATTTCGATGCCAAAACAACAACTTTCTATGACAAATGGACAAAACCGTTAAAAGCCCCTCCATATAGAGAGTTGAGCAACTTCGGACCATCAAAGTTGCTCGGTGTACATTTTTTATTGTTCTTCTATGTCCAATTTTATGAGTATAAGGTTTCGTTATTATTTCGATGCCAAAACAACAACTTCTATGACAAATTGACAAAACCGTTAAAAGCTCCAAAATAGAGAGAGTTGAGCAATTTCGGACCATCAAAGTTGCTCGGTGTACACTTTTTATTAATCTTCTATGTTCAATGTTACGAGTATAAACTTCGTAGATTATTTCGATGCCAAAACAACAACTTTCTGTTACAAATGGACAAAACCGTTAAAAGCTCCACCATAGAGAGAATTGTGCAACTTCGGACCATCAAAGTTGTTCGGTGTACACTATTTATTGTTCTTCTATGTCCAATTTTACTAGTATAAGCTTCCGAGATTATTTCGATGCCAAAACACCAACTTTCTATTACAAATGGACAAAACCATTAAAAGCTCCTCCATATAGAGAGTTGAGCAACTTCGGACCATCAAAGTTACTCGGTGTACACTTTTTATTGTTCTTCTATTTCCAATGTTACGAGTATAAGCTTCGTAGATTATTTCCATGCCAAAACAACAACTTTCTATTACAAATGGACAAAACCGTTAAAAGCTTCAAAATAGAGAGAGTTGAGCAATTTCGGACCATCAAAGTTGCTCGGTGTACACTTTTTATTGTTCTTCTATGTCCAATTTTACGAGTATAAGATTCGTAGATTATTTCGATGCCAAAACACCAACTTTCTATGACAAATGGACAAAACCGTTTGAGGCTCGCAAATAGAGAGTTGAGCAACTTCGGACCATCAAAGTTGCTCGGTGTACACTTTTTATTGTTCTTCTATGTCCAATTTTACGAGTATAAGCTTCGTAGATTATTTCGATGCCAAAACAACAACTTTCTATTACAAATGGACAAAACCGTTAAAAGCTCCTCCATATAGAGAGTTGAGCAACTTCGGACCATCAAAGTTACTCGGTGTACACTTTTTATTGTTCTTCTATGTCTAATGTTACGAGTATACGCTTCGTAGATTATTTCGATGCCAAAACACCAACTTTCTATAAAAAATGGACAAAACCGTTAATAGCTCCTCCATATAGAGAGTTGAGCAACTTCGGACCATCAAAGTTGCTCGGTGTACACTTTTTATTGTTCTTCTATGTCCAATTTATCGAGTATAAAGCTTTCGTTATTATTTCGATGCCAAAACACCACTTTCTATGATAAATGGACAAAACCGTTAAAAGATCTCAAATAGAGAGAGTTGAGCAACTTCGGACCATCAAAGTTGCTCCGTGTACACTTTTTATTGTTCTTCTATGTCCAACTTTACGAGTATAAGCTTCGTAGATTATTTCGATGCCAAAACAACAACTTTCTATTACAAATGGACAAAACCGTTAAAAGCTCCTCCATATAGAGAGTTGAGCAACTTCGGACCATCAAAGTTACTCGGTGTACACTTTTTATTGTTCTTCTATGTCCAATGTTACGAGTATAAGCTTCGTAGATTATTTCGATGCCAAAACAACAACTTTCTATTACAAATGGACAAAACCGTTAAAAGCTCCTCTATAGAGAGAGTTGAGCAACTTTGGACCATCAAAATTGCTCGGTGTACACTTTTCATTGTTCTTTTATGTCAAATTTTATGAGTATAAGATTCGTAGATTATTTCGATGCCAAAACAACAACTTTCTATGACAAATGGACAAAACCGTTAAAAGTCCCTCCATATAGAGAGTTGAGCAACTTCGGACCATCAAAGTTGCTCGGTGTACACTTTTTATTGTTCTTCTATGTCCAATTTTACGAGTATAAGGTTTCGTTATTATTTCGATGCCAAAACAACAACTTCTATGACAAATGGACAAAACCGTTAAAAGCTCCCAAATAGAGAGAGTTGAGCAATTTCGGACCATCAAAGTTGCTCGGTGTACACTTTTTATTGTTCTTCTATGTCCAATTTTACGAGTATAAGCTTCGTAGATTATTTCGATGCCAAAACACCAACTTTCTTTGACAATTGGACAAAACCGTTAGAGGCTCCCAAATAGAGATTTGAGCAACTTCGGACCATCAAAGTTGCTCGGTGTACACTTTTTATTGTTCTTCTATGTCCAATTTTACGAGTATAAGCTTCGTAAATTATTTCGATGCCAAAACAACAACTTTCTATTACAAATGGACAAAACCGTTAAAAGCTCCTCCATATAGAGAGTTGAGCAACTTTGGACCATCAAAGTTACTCGGTGTACACTTTTTATTGTTCTTCTATGCCCAATGTTACGAGTATACGCTTCGTAGATTATTTCGATGCCAAAACAACAACTTTCTTTTACAAATGGACAAAACCGTTAAAAGCTCCTCTATAGAGAGAGTTGAGCAACTTTGGACCATCAAAGTTGCTCGGTGTACACTTTTTATTGTTCTTTTATGCCAAATTTTATGAGTATAAGATTCCGATATTTTTTTGATTCCAAAACACCAACTTTCTATGACAAATGGACAAAACCATTAAAAGCTCCTACATATAGAGTGTTGAGCAACTTCGGACCATCAAAGTTGTTCAATGTACACTTTTTATTAATCTTCTATGTTCAATGTTACGAGTATAAACTTCGTAGATTATTTCGATGCCAAAACAACAACTTTCTGTTACAAATGGACAAAACCGTTAAAAGCTCCACCATAGAGAGAGTTGTGCAACTTCGGACCATCAAATTTGTTCGGTGTACACTTTTTATTGTTCTTCTATGTCCAATTTTACGAGTATAAGCTTCCGAGATTATTTCGATGCCAAAACACCAACTTTCTATGACAAATGGACAAAACCATTAAAAGCTCCACCATATAGAGAGTTGAGCAACTTCGGACCATCAAAGTTGCTCGGTGTACACATTTTATTGTTCTTCTATGTCCAATTTTACGAGTATAAGCTTCGTAGATTATTTCGATGCCAAAACAACAACTTTCTATTACAAATGGACAAAACCGTTAAAAGCTCCTCCATATAGAGAGTTGAGCAACTTCGGACCATCAAAGTTACTCGGTGTACACTTTTTATTGTTCTTCTATGTCCAATGTTACGAGTATACGCTTCGTAGATTATTTCGATGCCAAAACAACAACTTTCTATTACAAATGGACAAAACCGTTAAAAGCTCCTCTATAGAGAGAGTTGAGCAACTTTGGACCATCAAAATTGCTCGGTGTACACTTTTTATTGTTCTTTTATGTCAAATTTTATGAGTATAAGATTCGTAGATTATTTCGATGCCAAAACAACAACTTTCTATGACCAATGGACAAAACCGTTAAAAGCCCCTCCATATAGAGAGTTGAGCAACTTCGGACCATCAAAGTTGCTCGGTGTACACTTTTTATTGTTCTTCTATGTCCAATTTTACGAGTATAAGGTTTCGTTATTATTTCGATGCCAAAACAACAACTTCTATGACAAATTGACAAAACCGTTAAAAGCTCCCAAATAGAGAGAGTTGAGCAATTTCGGACCACCAAAGTTGCTCGGTGTACACTTTTTATTGTTCTTCTATGTCCAATTTTACGAGTATAAGCTTCGTAGATTATTTCGATGCCAAAACACCAACTTTCTATGACAAATGGACAAAACCGTTAAAGGCTCCCAAATAGAGATTTGAGCAACTTCGGACGATCAAAGTTGCTCGGTGTACACTTTTTATTGTTCTTCTATGTCCAATTTTACGAGTATAAGCTTCGTAAATTATTTCGATGCCAAAACAACAACTTTCTATTACAAATGGACAAAACCGTTAAAAGCTCCTCCATATAGAGAGTTGAGCAACTTCGGACCATCAAAGTTACTCGGTGTACACTTTTTATTGTTCTTCTATGCCCAATGTTACGAGTATACGCTTCGTAGATTATTTCGATGCCAAAACACCAACTTTCTATGAAAAATGGACAAAACCGTTAATAGCTCCTCCATATAGAGAGTTGAGCAACTTCGGACCATCAAAGTTGCTCGGTGTAAATTTTTATTGTTCTTCTATGTCCAATTTTACGAGTATAAGCTTCGTAGATTATTTCGATGCCAAAACAACAACTTTCTATTACAAATGGACAAAACCGTTAAAAGCTCCTCCATAGAGAGAGTTGAGCAACTTCGGACTATCAAAGTTGCTCGGTGTAAATTTTTATTGTTCTTCTATGTCCAATTTTACGAGTATAAGCTTCGTAGATTATTTCGATGCCAAAACACCAACTTTCTATGACAAATGGACAAAACCGTTTGAGGCTCGCAAATAGAGAGTTGAGCAACTTCGGACCATCAAAGTTGCTCGGTGTACACTTTTTATTGTTCTTCTATGTCCAATTTTACGAGTATAAGCTTCGTAGATTATTTCGATGCCAAAACAACAACTTTCTATTACAAATGGACAAAACCGTTAAAAGCTCCTCCATATAGAGAGTTGAGCAACTTTGGACCATCAAAGTTACTCGGTGTACACTTTTTATTGTTCTTCTATGTCAAATGTTACGAGTATACGCTTCGTAGATTATTTCGATGCCAAAACACCACTTTCTATGATAAATGGACAAAACCGTTAAAAGATCCCAAATAGAGAGAGTTGAGCAACTTCGGACCATCAAAGTTGCTCGGTGTACACTTTTTATTGTTCTTCTATGTCCAACTTTACGAGTATAAGCTTCGTAGATTATTTCGATGCCAAAACAACAACTTTCTATTACAAATGGAAAAAACCGTTAAAAGCTCCTCCATATAGAGAGTTGAGCAACTTCGGACCATCAAAGTTACTCGGTGTACACTTTTTATTGTTCTTCTATGTCCAATGTTACGAGTATACGCTTCGTAGATTATTTCGATGCCAAAACACTAACTTTCTATGACAAATGGACAAAACCGTTTGAGGCTCGCAAATAGAGAGTTGAGCAACTTCGGACCATCAAAGTTGCTCGGTGTACACTTTTTATTGTTCTTCTATGTCCAATTTTACGAGTATAAGCTTCGTAGATTATTTCGATGCCAAAACAACAACTTTCTATTACAATGGACAAAACCGTTAAAAGCTCCTCCATATAGAGAGTTGAGCAACTTTGGACCATCAAAGTTACTCGGTGTACACTTTTTATTGTTCTTCTATGTCAAATGTTACGAGTATACGCTTCGTAGATTATTTCGATGCCAAAACACCACTTTCTATGATAAATGGACAAACCGTTAACAGATCCTAAATAGAGAGAGTTGAGCAACTTCGGACCATCAAAGTTGCTCGGTGTACACTTTTTATTGTTCTTCTATGTCCAATGTTACGAGTATACGCTTCGTAGATTATTTCGATGCCAAAACAACAACTTTCTATTACAAATGGACAAAACCGTTAAAAGCTCCTCTATAGAGAGAGTTGAGCAACTTTGGACCATCAAAATTGCTCGGTGTACACTTTTTATTGTTCTTTTATGTCAAATTTTATGAGTATAAGATTCGTAGATTATTTCGATGCCAAAACAACAACTTTCTATGACAAACGGACAAAACCGTTAAAAGCCCCTCTATATAGAGAGTTGAGCAACTTCGGACCATCAAAGTTGCTCGGTGTACACTTTTTATTGTTCTTCTATGTCCAATTTTACAAGTATAAGGTTTCGTTATTATTTCGATGCCAAAACAACAACTTCTATGACAAATTGACAAAACCGTTAAAAGCTCCCAAATAGAGAGAGTTGTGCAACTTCGGACCATCAAATTTGTTCGGTGTACACTTTTTATTGTTCTTCTATGTCCAATTTTACGAGTATAAGCTTCCGAGATTATTTCGATGCCAAAACACCAACTTTCTATGACAAATGGACAAAACCATTAAAAGCTCCACCATATAGAGAGTTGAGCAACTTCGGACCATCAAAGTTGCTCGGTGTACACTTTTTATTGTTCTTCTATGTCCAATTTTACGAGTATAAGCTTCGTAGATTATTTCGATTCCAAAACAACAACTTTCTATTACAAATGGACAAAACCGTTAAAAGCTCCTCCATATAGAGAGTTGAGCAACTTCGGACCATCAAAGTTACTCGGTGTACACTTTTTATTGTTCTTCTATGCCCAATGTTACGAGTATACGCTTCGTAGATTATTTCGATGCCAAAACAACAACTTTCTTTTACAAATGGACAAAACCGTTAAAAGCTCCTCTATAGAGAGAGTTGAGCAACTTTGGACCATCAAAGTTGCTCGGTGTACACTTTTTATTGTTCTTTTATGCCAAATTTTATGAGTATAAGATTCCGATATTTTTTTGATTCCAAAACACCAACTTTCTATGACAAATGGACAAAACCATTAAAAGCTCCTACATATAGAGTGTTGAGCAACTTCGGACCATCAAAGTTGCTCAATGTACACTTTTTATTAATCTTCTATGTTCAATGTTACGAGTATAAACTTCGTAGATTATTTCGATGCCAAAACAACAACTTTCTGTTACAAATGGACAAAACCGTTAAAAGCTCCACCATAGAGAGAGTTGTGCAACTTCGGACCATCAAATTTGTTCGGTGTACACTTTTTATTGTTCTTCTATGTCCAATTTTACGAGTATAAGCTTCCGAGATTATTTCGATGCCAAAACACCAACTTTCTATGACAAATGGACAAAACCATTAAAAGCTCCACCATATAGAGAGTTGAGCAACTTCGGACCATCAAAGTTGCTCGGTGTACACTTTTTATTGTTCTTCTATGTCCAATTTTACGAGTATAAGCTTCGTAGATTATTTCGATGCCAAAACAACAACTTTCTATTACAAATGGACAAAACCGTTGAAAGCTCCTCCATATAGAGAGTTGAGCAACTTCGGACCATCAAAGTTACTCGGTGTACACTTTTTATTGTTCTTCTATGTCCAATGTTACGAGTATACGCTTCGTAGATTATTTCGATGCCAAAACAACAACTTTCTATTACAAATGGACAAAACCGTTAAAAGCTCCTCTATAGAGAGAGTTGAGCAACTTTGGACCATCAAAATTGCTCGGTGTACACTTTTTATTGTTCTTTTATGTCAAATTTTATGAGTATAAGATTCGTAGATTATTTCGATGCCAAAACAACAACTTTCTATGACAAATGGACAAAACCGTTAAAAGTCCCTCCATATAGAGAGTTGAGCAACTTCGGACCATCAAAGTTGCTCGGTGTACACTTTTTATTGTTCTTCTATGTCCAATTTTACGAGTATAAGGTTTCGTTATTATTTCGATGCCAAAACAACAACTTCTATGACAAATGGACAAAACCGTTAAAAGCTCCCAAATAGAGAGAGTTGAGCAATTTCGGACCATCAAAGTTGCTCGGTGTACACTTTTTATTGTTCTTCTATGTCCAATTTTACGAGTATAAGCTTCGTAGATTATTTCGATGCCAAAACACCAACTTTCTATGACAAATGGACAAAACCGTTTGAGGCTCGCAAATAGAGAGTTGAGCAACTTCGGACCATCAAAGTTGCTCGGTGTACACTTTTTTTTGTTCTTCTATGTCAAATTTTACGAGTATAAGCTTCGTAGATTATTTCGATGCCAAAACAACAACTTTCTATTACAAATGGACAAAACCGTTAAAAGCTCCTCCATATAGAGAGTTGAGCAACTTCGGACCATCAAAGTTACTCGGTGTACACTTTTTATTGTTCTTCTATGTCAAATGTTACGAGTATACGCTTCGTAGATTATTTCGATGCCAAAACACCAACTTTCTATGACAAATGGACAAAACCGTTTGAGGCTCGCAAATAGAGAGTTGAGCAACTTCGGACCATCAAAGTTGCTCGGTGTACACTTTTTATTGTTCTTCTATGTCCAATTTTACGAGTATAAGCTTCGTAGATTATTTCGATGCCAAAACAACAACTTTCTATTACAATGGACAAAACCGTTAAAAGCTCCTCCATATAGAGAGTTGAGCAACTTCGGACCATCAAAGTTACTCGGTGTACACTTTTTATTGTTCTTCTATGTCAAATGTTACGTGTATACGCTTCGTAGATTATTTCGATGCCAAAACACCACTTTCTATGATAAATGGACAAAACCGTTAAAAGATCCCAAATAGAGAGAGTTGAGCAACTTCGGACCATCAAAGTTGCTCGGTGTACACTTTTTATTGTTCTTCTATGTCCAACTTTACGAGTATAAGCTTCGTAGATTATTTCGATGCCAAAACAACAACTTTCTATTACAAATGGACAAAACCGTTAAAAGCTCCTCCATATAGAGAGTTGAGCAACTTCGGACCATCAAAGTTACTCGGTGTACACTTTTTATTGTTCTTCTATGCCCAATGTTACGAGTATACACTTCGTAGATTATTTCGATGCCAAAACAACAACTTTCTTTTACAAATGGACAAAACCGTTAAAAGCTCCTCTATAGAGAGAGTTGAGCAACTTTGGACCATCAAAGTTGCTCGGTGTACACTTTTTATTGTTCTTTTATGCCAAATTTTATGAGTATAAGATTCCGATATTTTTTTGATTCCAAAACACCAACTTTCTATGACAAATGGACAAAACCATTAAAAGCTCCTACATATAGAGTGTTGAGCAACTTCGGACCATCAAAGTTGCTCAATGTACACTTTTTATTAATCTTCTATGTTCAATGTTACGAGTATAAACTTCGTAGATTATTTCGATGCCAAAACAACAACTTTCTGTTACAAATGGACAAAACCGTTAAAAGCTCCACCATAGAGAGAGTTGTGCAACTTCGGACCATCAAATTTGTTCGGTGTACACTTTTTATTGTTCTTCTATGTCCAATTTTACGAGTATAAGCTTCCGAGATTATTTCGATGCCAAAACACCAACTTTCTATGACAAATGGACAAAACCATTAAAAGCTCCACCATATAGAGAGTTGAGCAACTTCGGACCATCAAAGTTGCTCGGTGTACATTTTTTATTGTTCTTCTATGTCCAATTTTACGAGTATAAGCTTGGTAGATTATTTCGATGCCAAAACAACAACTTTCTATTACAAATGGACAAAACCGTTGAAAGCTCCTCCATATAGAGAGTTGAGCAACTTCGGACCATCAAAGTTACTCGGTGTACACTTTTTATTGTTCTTCTATGTCCAATGTTACGAGTATACGCTTCGTAGATTATTTCGATGCCAAAACAACAACTTTCTATTACAAATGGACAAAACCGTTAAAAGCTCCTCTATAGAGAGAGTTGAGCAACTTTGGACCATCAAAATTGCTCGGTGTACACTTTTTATTGTTCTTTTATGTCAAATTTTATGAGTATAAGATTCGTAGATTATTTCGATGCCAAAACAACAACTTTCTATGACAAATGGACAAAACCGTTAAAAGTCCCTCCATATAGAGAGTTGAGCAACTTCGGACCATCAAAGTTGCTCGGTGTACACTTTTTATTGTTCTTCTATGTCCAACTTTACGAGTATAAGCTTCGTAGATTATTTCGATGCCAAAACAACAACTTTCTATTACAAATGGACAAAACCGTTAAAAGCTCCTCCATATAGAGAGTTGAGTAACTTCGGACCATCAAAGTTACTCGGTGTACACTTTTTATTGTTCTTCTATGTCCAATGTTACGAGTATACGCTTCGTAGATTATTTCGATGCCAAAACACCATCTTTTTATGACAAATGGACAAAACCGTTAAAAGCTCCTCCATATAGAGAGTTAAGCAACTTCGGACCATCAAAGTTGCTCGGTGTACACTTTTTATTGTTCTTCTATGTCCAATTTTACGAGTATAAGCTTCGTAGATTATTTCGATTCCAAAACAACAACTTTCTATTACAAATGGACAAAACCGTTAAAAGCTCCTCCATATAGAGAGTTGAGCAACTTCGGACCATCAAAGTTACTCGGTGTACACTTTTTATTGTTCTTCTATGCCCAATGTTACGAGTATACGCTTCGTAGATTATTTCGATGCCAAAACAACAACTTTCTTTTACAAATGGACAAAACCGTTAAAAGCTCCTCTATAGAGAGAGTTGAGCAACTTTGGACCATCAAAGTTGCTCGGTGTACACTTTTTATTGTTCTTTTATGCCAAATTTTATGAGTATAAGATTCCGATATTTTTTTGATTCCAAAACACCAACTTTCTATGACAAATGGACAAAACCATTAAAAGCTCCTACATATAGAGTGTTGAGCAACTTCGGACCATCAAAGTTGCTCAATGTACACTTTTTATTAATCTTCTATGTTCAATGTTACGAGTATAAACTTCGTAGATTATTTCGATGCCAAAACAACAACTTTCTGTTACAAATGGACAAAACCGTTAAAAGCTCCACCATAGAGAGAGTTGTGCAACTTCGGACCATCAAATTTGTTCGGTGTACACTTTTTATTGTTCTTCTATGTCCAATTTTACGAGTATAAGCTTCCGAGATTATTTCGATGCCAAAACACCAACTTTCTATGACAAATGGACAAAACCATTAAAAGCTCCACCATATAGAGAGTTGAGCAACTTCGGACCATCAAAGTTGCTCGGTGTACACTTTTTATTGTTCTTCTATGTCCAATTTTACGAGTATAAGCTTCGTAGATTATTTCGATGCCAAAACAACAACTTTCTATTACAAATGGACAAAACCGTTGAAAGCTCCTCCATATAGAGAGTTGAGCAACTTCGGACCATCAAAGTTACTCGGTGTACACTTTTTATTGTTCTTCTATGTCCAATGTTACGAGTATACGCTTCGTAGATTATTTCGATGCCAAAACAACAACTTTCTATTACAAATGGACAAAACCGTTAAAAGCTCCTCTATAGAGAGAGTTGAGCAACTTTGGACCATCAAAATTGCTCGGTGTACACTTTTTATTGTTCTTTTATGTCAAATTTTATGAGTATAAGATTCGTAGATTATTTCGATGCCAAAACAACAACTTTCTATGACAAATGGACAAAACCGTTAAAAGTCCCTCCATATAGAGAGTTGAGCAACTTCGGACCATCAAAGTTGCTCGGTGTACACTTTTTATTGTTCTTCTATGTCCAATTTTACGAGTATAAGGTTTCGTTATTATTTCGATGCCAAAACAACAACTTCTATGACAAATGGACAAAACCGTTAAAAGCTCCCAAATAGAGAGAGTTGAGCAATTTCGGACCATCAAAGTTGCTCGGTGTACACTTTTTATTGTTCTTCTATGTCCAATTTTACGAGTATAAGCTTCGTAGATTATTTCGATGCCAAAACACCAACTTTCTATGACAAATGGACAAAACCGTTTGAGGCTCGCAAATAGAGAGTTGAGCAACTTCGGACCATCAAAGTTGCTCGGTGTACACTTTTTTTTGTTCTTCTATGTCAAATTTTACGAGTATAAGCTTCGTAGATTATTTCGATGCCAAAACAACAACTTTCTATTACAAATGGACAAAACCGTTAAAAGCTCCTCCATATAGAGAGTTGAGCAACTTCGGACCATCAAAGTTACTCGGTGTACACTTTTTATTGTTCTTCTATGTCAAATGTTACGAGTATACGCTTCGTAGATTATTTCGATGCCAAAACACCAACTTTCTATGACAAATGGACAAAACCGTTTGAGGCTCGCAAATAGAGAGTTGAGCAACTTCGGACCATCAAAGTTGCTCGGTGTACACTTTTTATTGTTCTTCTATGTCCAATTTTACGAGTATAAGCTTCGTAGATTATTTCGATGCCAAAACAACAACTTTCTATTACAATGGACAAAACCGTTAAAAGCTCCTCCATATAGAGAGTTGAGCAACTTCGGACCATCAAAGTTACTCGGTGTACACTTTTTATTGTTCTTCTATGTCAAATGTTACGTGTATACGCTTCGTAGATTATTTCGATGCCAAAACACCACTTTCTATGATAAATGGACAAAACCGTTAAAAGATCCCAAATAGAGAGAGTTGAGCAACTTCGGACCATCAAAGTTGCTCGGTGTACACTTTTTATTGTTCTTCTATGTCCAACTTTACGAGTATAAGCTTCGTAGATTATTTCGATGCCAAAACAACAACTTTCTATTACAAATGGACAAAACCGTTAAAAGCTCCTCCATATAGAGAGTTGAGCAACTTCGGACCATCAAAGTTACTCGGTGTACACTTTTTATTGTTCTTCTATGCCCAATGTTACGAGTATACACTTCGTAGATTATTTCGATGCCAAAACAACAACTTTCTTTTACAAATGGACAAAACCGTTAAAAGCTCCTCTATAGAGAGAGTTGAGCAACTTTGGACCATCAAAGTTGCTCGGTGTACACTTTTTATTGTTCTTTTATGCCAAATTTTATGAGTATAAGATTCCGATATTTTTTTGATTCCAAAACACCAACTTTCTATGACAAATGGACAAAACCATTAAAAGCTCCTACATATAGAGTGTTGAGCAACTTCGGACCATCAAAGTTGCTCAATGTACACTTTTTATTAATCTTCTATGTTCAATGTTACGAGTATAAACTTCGTAGATTATTTCGATGCCAAAACAACAACTTTCTGTTACAAATGGACAAAACCGTTAAAAGCTCCACCATAGAGAGAGTTGTGCAACTTCGGACCATCAAATTTGTTCGGTGTACACTTTTTATTGTTCTTCTATGTCCAATTTTACGAGTATAAGCTTCCGAGATTATTTCGATGCCAAAACACCAACTTTCTATGACAAATGGACAAAACCATTAAAAGCTCCACCATATAGAGAGTTGAGCAACTTCGGACCATCAAAGTTGCTCGGTGTACATTTTTTATTGTTCTTCTATGTCCAATTTTACGAGTATAAGCTTGGTAGATTATTTCGATGCCAAAACAACAACTTTCTATTACAAATGGACAAAACCGTTGAAAGCTCCTCCATATAGAGAGTTGAGCAACTTCGGACCATCAAAGTTACTCGGTGTACACTTTTTATTGTTCTTCTATGTCCAATGTTACGAGTATACGCTTCGTAGATTATTTCGATGCCAAAACAACAACTTTCTATTACAAATGGACAAAACCGTTAAAAGCTCCTCTATAGAGAGAGTTGAGCAACTTTGGACCATCAAAATTGCTCGGTGTACACTTTTTATTGTTCTTTTATGTCAAATTTTATGAGTATAAGATTCGTAGATTATTTCGATGCCAAAACAACAACTTTCTATGACAAATGGACAAAACCGTTAAAAGTCCCTCCATATAGAGAGTTGAGCAACTTCGGACCATCAAAGTTGCTCGGTGTACACTTTTTATTGTTCTTCTATGTCCAACTTTACGAGTATAAGCTTCGTAGATTATTTCGATGCCAAAACAACAACTTTCTATTACAAATGGACAAAACCGTTAAAAGCTCCTCCATATAGAGAGTTGAGTAACTTCGGACCATCAAAGTTACTCGGTGTACACTTTTTATTGTTCTTCTATGTCCAATGTTACGAGTATACGCTTCGTAGATTATTTCGATGCCAAAACACCATCTTTTTATGACAAATGGACAAAACCGTTAAAAGCTCCTCCATATAGAGAGTTAAGCAACTTCGGACCATCAAAGTTGCTCGGTGTACACTTTTTATTGTTCTTCTATGTCCAATTTTACGAGTATAAGCTTCGTAGATTATTTCGATTCCAAAACAACAACTTTCTATTACAAATGGACAAAACCGTTAAAAGCTCCTCCATATAGAGAGTTGAGCAACTTCGGACCATCAAAGTTACTCGGTGTACACTTTTTATTGTTCTTCTATGCCCAATGTTACGAGTATACGCTTCGTAGATTATTTCGATGCCAAAACAACAACTTTCTTTTACAAATGGACAAAACCGTTAAAAGCTCCTCTATAGAGAGAGTTGAGCAACTTTGGACCATCAAAGTTGCTCGGTGTACACTTTTTATTGTTCTTTTATGCCAAATTTTATGAGTATAAGATTCCGATATTTTTTTGATTCCAAAACACCAACTTTCTATGACAAATGGACAAAACCATTAAAAGCTCCTACATATAGAGTGTTGAGCAACTTCGGACCATCAAAGTTGCTCAATGTACACTTTTTATTAATCTTCTATGTTCAATGTTACGAGTATAAACTTCGTAGATTATTTCGATGCCAAAACAACAACTTTCTGTTACAAATGGACAAAACCGTTAAAAGCTCCACCATAGAGAGAGTTGTGCAACTTCGGACCATCAAATTTGTTCGGTGTACACTTTTTATTGTTCTTCTATGTCCAATTTTACGAGTATAAGCTTCCGAGATTATTTCGATGCCAAAACACCAACTTTCTATGACAAATGGACAAAACCATTAAAAGCTCCACCATATAGAGAGTTGAGCAACTTCGGACCATCAAAGTTGCTCGGTGTACACTTTTTATTGTTCTTCTATGTCCAATTTTACGAGTATAAGCTTCGTAGATTATTTCGATGCCAAAACAACAACTTTCTATTACAAATGGACAAAACCGTTGAAAGCTCCTCCATATAGAGAGTTGAGCAACTTCGGACCATCAAAGTTACTCGGTGTACACTTTTTATTGTTCTTCTATGTCCAATGTTACGAGTATACGCTTCGTAGATTATTTCGATGCCAAAACAACAACTTTCTATTACAAATGGACAAAACCGTTAAAAGCTCCTCTATAGAGAGAGTTGAGCAACTTTGGACCATCAAAATTGCTCGGTGTACACTTTTTATTGTTCTTTTATGTCAAATTTTATGAGTATAAGATTCGTAGATTATTTCGATGCCAAAACAACAACTTTCTATGACAAATGGACAAAACCGTTAAAAGTCCCTCCATATAGAGAGTTGAGCAACTTCGGACCATCAAAGTTGCTCGGTGTACACTTTTTATTGTTCTTCTATGTCCAATTTTACGAGTATAAGGTTTCGTTATTATTTCGATGCCAAAACAACAACTTCTATGACAAATGGACAAAACCGTTAAAAGCTCCCAAATAGAGAGAGTTGAGCAATTTCGGACCATCAAAGTTGCTCGGTGTACACTTTTTATTGTTCTTCTATGTCCAATTTTACGAGTATAAGCTTCGTAGATTATTTCGATGCCAAAACACCAACTTTCTATGACAAATGGACAAAACCGTTTGAGGCTCGCAAATAGAGAGTTGAGCAACTTCGGACCATCAAAGTTGCTCGGTGTACACTTTTTTTTGTTCTTCTATGTCAAATTTTACGAGTATAAGCTTCGTAGATTATTTCGATGCCAAAACAACAACTTTCTATTACAAATGGACAAAACCGTTAAAAGCTCCTCCATATAGAGAGTTGAGCAACTTCGGACCATCAAAGTTACTCGGTGTACACTTTTTATTGTTCTTCTATGTCAAATGTTACGAGTATACGCTTCGTAGATTATTTCGATGCCAAAACACCAACTTTCTATGACAAATGGACAAAACCGTTTGAGGCTCGCAAATAGAGAGTTGAGCAACTTCGGACCATCAAAGTTGCTCGGTGTACACTTTTTATTGTTCTTCTATGTCCAATTTTACGAGTATAAGCTTCGTAGATTATTTCGATGCCAAAACAACAACTTTCTATTACAATGGACAAAACCGTTAAAAGCTCCTCCATATAGAGAGTTGAGCAACTTCGGACCATCAAAGTTACTCGGTGTACACTTTTTATTGTTCTTCTATGTCAAATGTTACGTGTATACGCTTCGTAGATTATTTCGATGCCAAAACACCACTTTCTATGATAAATGGACAAAACCGTTAAAAGATCCCAAATAGAGAGAGTTGAGCAACTTCGGACCATCAAAGTTGCTCGGTGTACACTTTTTATTGTTCTTCTATGTCCAACTTTACGAGTATAAGCTTCGTAGATTATTTCGATGCCAAAACAACAACTTTCTATTACAAATGGACAAAACCGTTAAAAGCTCCTCCATATAGAGAGTTGAGCAACTTCGGACCATCAAAGTTACTCGGTGTACACTTTTTATTGTTCTTCTATGCCCAATGTTACGAGTATACACTTCGTAGATTATTTCGATGCCAAAACAACAACTTTCTTTTACAAATGGACAAAACTGTTAAAAGCTCCTCTATAGAGAGAGTTGAGCAACTTTGGACCATCAAAGTTGCTCGGTGTACACTTTTTATTGTTCTTTTATGCCAAATTTTATGAGTATAAGATTCCGATATTTTTTTGATTCCAAAACACCAACTTTCTATGACAAATGGACAAAACCATTAAAAGCTCCTACATATAGAGTGTTGAGCAACTTCGGACCATCAAAGTTGCTCAATGTACACTTTTTATTAATCTTCTATGTTCAATGTTACGAGTATAAACTTCGTAGATTATTTCGATGCCAAAACAACAACTTTCTGTTACAAATGGACAAAACCGTTAAAAGCTCCACCATAGAGAGAGTTGTGCAACTTCGGACCATCAAATTTGTTCGGTGTACACTTTTTATTGTTCTTCTATGTCCAATTTTACGAGTATAAGCTTCCGAGATTATTTCGATGCCAAAACACCAACTTTCTATGACAAATGGACAAAACCATTAAAAGCTCCACCATATAGAGAGTTGAGCAACTTCGGACCATCAAAGTTGCTCGGTGTACATTTTTTATTGTTCTTCTATGTCCAATTTTACGAGTATAAGCTTGGTAGATTATTTCGATGCCAAAACAACAACTTTCTATTACAAATGGACAAAACCGTTGAAAGCTCCTCCATATAGAGAGTTGAGCAACTTCGGACCATCAAAGTTACTCGGTGTACACTTTTTATTGTTCTTCTATGTCCAATGTTACGAGTATACGCTTCGTAGATTATTTCGATGCCAAAACAACAACTTTCTATTACAAATGGACAAAACCGTTAAAAGCTCCTCTATAGAGAGAGTTGAGCAACTTTGGACCATCAAAATTGCTCGGTGTACACTTTTTATTGTTCTTTTATGTCAAATTTTATGAGTATAATATTCGTAGATTATTTCGATGCCAAAACAACAACTTTCTATGACAAATGGACAAAACCGTTAAAAGTCCCTCCATATAGAGAGTTGAGCAACTTCGGACCATCAAAGTTGCTCGGTGTACACTTTTTATTGTTCTTCTATGTCCAACTTTACGAGTATAAGCTTCGTAGATTATTTCGATGCCAAAACAACAACTTTCTATTACAAATGGACAAAACCGTTAAAAGCTCCTCCATATAGAGAGTTGAGTAACTTCGGACCATCAAAGTTACTCGGTGTACACTTTTTATTGTTCTTCTATGTCCAATGTTACGAGTATACGCTTCGTAGATTATTTCGATGCCAAAACACTAACTTTCTATGACAAATGGACAAAACCGTTTGAGGCTCGCAAATAGAGAGTTGAGCAACTTCGGACCATCAAAGTTGCTCGGTGTACACTTTTTATTGTTCTTCTATGTCCAATTTTACGAGTATAAGCTTCGTAGATTATTTCGATGCCAAAACAACAACTTTCTATTACAATGGACAAAACCGTTAAAAGCTCCTCCATATAGAGAGTTGAGCAACTTTGGACCATCAAAGTTACTCGGTGTACACTTTTTATTGTTCTTCTATGTCAAATGTTACGAGTATACGCTTCGTAGATTATTTCGATGCCAAAACACCACTTTCTATGATAAATGGACAAACCGTTAAAAGATCCTAAATAGAGAGAGTTGAGCAACTTCGGACCATCAAAGTTGCTCGGTGTACACTTTTTATTGTTCTTCTATGTCCAATGTTACGAGTATAAGCTTCGTAGATTATTTCGATGCCAAAACAACAACTTTCTATTACAAATGGACAAAACCGTTAAAAGCTCCTCCATATAGAGAGTTGAGCAACTTCGGACCATCAAAGTTACTCGGTGTACACTTTTTATTGTTCTTCTATGTCAAATGTTACGTGTATACGCTTCGTAGATTATTTCGATGCCAAAACACCACTTTCTATGATAAATGGACAAAACCGTTAAAAGATCCCAAATAGAGAGAGTTGAGCAACTTCGGACCATCAAAGTTGCTCGGTGTACACTTTTTATTGTTCTTCTATGTCCAACTTTACGAGTATAAGCTTCGTAGATTATTTCGATGCCAAAACAACAACTTTCTATTACAAATGGACAAAACCGTTAAAAGCTCCTCCATATAGAGAGTTGAGCAACTTCGGACCATCAAAGTTACTCGGTGTACACTTTTTATTGTTCTTCTATGCCCAATGTTACGAGTATACACTTCGTAGATTATTTCGATGCCAAAACAACAACTTTCTTTTACAAATGGACAAAACCGTTAAAAGCTCCTCTATAGAGAGAGTTGAGCAACTTTGGACCATCAAAGTTGCTCGGTGTACACTTTTTATTGTTCTTTTATGCCAAATTTTATGAGTATAAGATTCCGATATTTTTTTGATTCCAAAACACCAACTTTCTATGACAAATGGACAAAACCATTAAAAGCTCCTACATATAGAGTGTTGAGCAACTTCGGACCATCAAAGTTGCTCAATGTACACTTTTTATTAATCTTCTATGTTCAATGTTACGAGTATAAACTTCGTAGATTATTTCGATGCCAAAACAACAACTTTCTGTTACAAATGGACAAAACCGTTAAAAGCTCCACCATAGAGAGAGTTGTGCAACTTCGGACCATCAAATTTGTTCGGTGTACACTTTTTATTGTTCTTCTATGTCCAATTTTACGAGTATAAGCTTCCGAGATTATTTCGATGCCAAAACACCAACTTTCTATGACAAATGGACAAAACCATTAAAAGCTCCACCATATAGAGAGTTGAGCAACTTCGGACCATCAAAGTTGCTCGGTGTACATTTTTTATTGTTCTTCTATGTCCAATTTTACGAGTATAAGCTTGGTAGATTATTTCGATGCCAAAACAACAACTTTCTATTACAAATGGACAAAACCGTTGAAAGCTCCTCCATATAGAGAGTTGAGCAACTTCGGACCATCAAAGTTACTCGGTGTACACTTTTTATTGTTCTTCTATGTCCAATGTTACGAGTATACGCTTCGTAGATTATTTCGATGCCAAAACAACAACTTTCTATTACAAATGGACAAAACCGTTAAAAGCTCCTCTATAGAGAGAGTTGAGCAACTTTGGACCATCAAAATTGCTCGGTGTACACTTTTTATTGTTCTTTTATGTCAAATTTTATGAGTATAATATTCGTAGATTATTTCGATGCCAAAACAACAACTTTCTATGACAAATGGACAAAACCGTTAAAAGTCCCTCCATATAGAGAGTTGAGCAACTTCGGACCATCAAAGTTGCTCGGTGTACACTTTTTATTGTTCTTCTATGTCCAACTTTACGAGTATAAGCTTCGTAGATTATTTCGATGCCAAAACAACAACTTTCTATTACAAATGGACAAAACCGTTAAAAGCTCCTCCATATAGAGAGTTGAGTAACTTCGGACCATCAAAGTTACTCGGTGTACACTTTTTATTGTTCTTCTATGTCCAATGTTACGAGTATACGCTTCGTAGATTATTTCGATGCCAAAACACTAACTTTCTATGACAAATGGACAAAACCGTTTGAGGCTCGCAAATAGAGAGTTGAGCAACTTCGGACCATCAAAGTTGCTCGGTGTACACTTTTTATTGTTCTTCTATGTCCAATTTTACGAGTATAAGCTTCGTAGATTATTTCGATGCCAAAACAACAACTTTCTATTACAATGGACAAAACCGTTAAAAGCTCCTCCATATAGAGAGTTGAGCAACTTTGGACCATCAAAGTTACTCGGTGTACACTTTTTATTGTTCTTCTATGTCAAATGTTACGAGTATACGCTTCGTAGATTATTTCGATGCCAAAACACCACTTTCTATGATAAATGGACAAACCGTTAAAAGATCCTAAATAGAGAGAGTTGAGCAACTTCGGACCATCAAAGTTGCTCGGTGTACACTTTTTATTGTTCTTCTATGTCCAATGTTACGAGTATACGCTTCGTAGATTATTTCGATGCCAAAACAACAACTTTCTATTACAAATGGACAAAACCGTTAAAAGCTCCTCTATAGAGAGAGTTGAGCAACTTTGGACCATCAAAGTTGCTCGGTGTACACTTTTTATTGTTCTTCTATGTCAAATGTTACGAGTATACGCTTCGTAGATTATTTCGATGCCAAAACACCACTTTCTATGATAAATGGACAAACCGTTAAAAGATCCTAAATAGAGAGAGTTGAGCAACTTCGGACCATCAAAGTTGCTCGGTGTACACTTTTTATTGTTCTTCTATGTCCAATTTTACGAGTATAAGGTTTCGTTATTATTTCGATGCCAAAACAACAACTTCTATGACAAATTGACAAAACCGTTAAAAGCTCCCAAATAGAGAGAGTTGTGCAACTTCGGACCATCAAATTTGTTCGGTGTACACTTTTTATTGTTCTTCTATGTCCAATTTTACGAGTATAAGCTTCCGAGATTATTTCGATGCCAAAACACCAACTTTCTATGACAAATGGACAAAACCATTAAAAGCTCCACCATATAGAGAGTTGAGCAACTTCGGACCATCAAAGTTGCTCGGTGTACACTTTTTATTGTTCTTCTATGTCCAATTTTACGAGTATAAGCTTCGTAGATTATTTCGATTCCAAAACAACAACTTTCTATTACAAATGGACAAAACCGTTAAAAGCTCCTCCATATAGAGAGTTGAGCAACTTCGGACCATCAAAGTTACTCGGTGTACACTTTTTATTGTTCTTCTATGCCCAATGTTACGAGTATACGCTTCGTAGATTATTTCGATGCCAAAACAACAACTTTCTTTTACAAATGGACAAAACCGTTAAAAGCTCCTCTATAGAGAGAGTTGAGCAACTTTGGACCATCAAAGTTGCTCGGTGTACACTTTTTATTGTTCTTTTATGCCAAATTTTATGAGTATAAGATTCCGATATTTTTTTGATTCCAAAACACCAACTTTCTATGACAAATGGACAAAACCATTAAAAGCTCCTACATATAGAGTGTTGAGCAACTTCGGACCATCAAAGTTGCTCAATGTACACTTTTTATTAATCTTCTATGTTCAATGTTACGAGTATAAACTTCGTAGATTATTTCGATGCCAAAACAACAACTTTCTGTTACAAATGGACAAAACCGTTAAAAGCTCCACCATAGAGAGAGTTGTGCAACTTCGGACCATCAAATTTGTTCGGTGTACACTTTTTATTGTTCTTCTATGTCCAATTTTACGAGTATAAGCTTCCGAGATTATTTCGATGCCAAAACACCAACTTTCTATGACAAATGGACAAAACCATTAAAAGCTCCACCATATAGAGAGTTGAGCAACTTCGGACCATCAAAGTTGCTCGGTGTACACTTTTTATTGTTCTTCTATGTCCAATTTTACGAGTATAAGCTTCGTAGATTATTTCGATGCCAAAACAACAACTTTCTATTACAAATGGACAAAACCGTTGAAAGCTCCTCCATATAGGGAGTTGAGCAACTTCGGACCATCAAAGTTACTCGGTGTACACTTTTTATTGTTCTTCTATGTCCAATGTTACGAGTATACGCTTCGTAGATTATTTCGATGCCAAAACAACAACTTTCTATTACAAATGGACAAAACCGTTAAAAGCTCCTCTATAGAGAGAGTTGAGCAACTTTGGACCATCAAAATTGCTCGGTGTACACTTTTTATTGTTCTTTTATGTCAAATTTTATGAGTATAAGATTCGTAGATTATTTCGATGCCAAAACAACAACTTTCTATGACAAATGGACAAAACCGTTAAAAGTCCCTCCATATAGAGAGTTGAGCAACTTCGGACCATCAAAGTTGCTCGGTGTACACTTTTTATTGTTCTTCTATGTCCAATTTTACGAGTATAAGGTTTCGTTATTATTTCGATGCCAAAACAACAACTTCTATGACAAATGGACAAAACCGTTAAAAGCTCCCAAATAGAGAGAGTTGAGCAATTTCGGACCATCAAAGTTGCTCGGTGTACACTTTTTATTGTTCTTCTATGTCCAATTTTACGAGTATAAGCTTCGTAGATTATTTCGATGCCAAAACACCAACTTTCTATGACAAATGGACAAAACCGTTTGAGGCTCGCAAATAGAGAGTTGAGCAACTTCGGACCATCAAAGTTGCTCGGTGTACACTTTTTTTTGTTCTTCTATGTCAAATTTTACGAGTATAAGCTTCGTAGATTATTTCGATGCCAAAACAACAACTTTCTATTACAAATGGACAAAACCGTTAAAAGCTCCTCCATATAGAGAGTTGAGCAACTTCGGACCATCAAAGTTACTCGGTGTACACTTTTTATTGTTCTTCTATGTCAAATGTTACGAGTATACGCTTCGTAGATTATTTCGATGCCAAAACACCAACTTTCTATGACAAATGGACAAAACCGTTTGAGGCTCGCAAATAGAGAGTTGAGCAACTTCGGACCATCAAAGTTGCTCGGTGTACACTTTTTATTGTTCTTCTATGTCCAATTTTACGAGTATAAG
The DNA here is from genome assembly GCA_963580455.1 of Euonymus europaeus. NCBI lineage: Eukaryota > Viridiplantae > Streptophyta > Magnoliopsida > Celastrales > Celastraceae > Euonymus > Euonymus europaeus. The sequence goes on from OY756965.1 coordinate 9,242,714, forward strand.
CTTCGTAGATTATTTCGATGCCAAAACAACAACTTTCTATTACAATGGACAAAACCGTTAAAAGCTCCTCCATATAGAGAGTTGAGCAACTTCGGACCATCAAAGTTACTCGGTGTACACTTTTTATTGTTCTTCTATGTCAAATGTTACGTGTATACGCTTCGTAGATTATTTCGATGCCAAAACACCACTTTCTATGATAAATGGACAAAACCGTTAAAAGATCCCAAATAGAGAGAGTTGAGCAACTTCGGACCATCAAAGTTGCTCGGTGTACACTTTTTATTGTTCTTCTATGTCCAACTTTACGAGTATAAGCTTCGTAGATTATTTCGATGCCAAAACAACAACTTTCTATTACAAATGGACAAAACCGTTAAAAGCTCCTCCATATAGAGAGTTGAGCAACTTCGGACCATCAAAGTTACTCGGTGTACACTTTTTATTGTTCTTCTATGCCCAATGTTACGAGTATACGCTTCGTAGATTATTTCGATGCCAAAACAACAACTTTCTTTTACAAATGGACAAAACCGTTAAAAGCTCCTCTATAGAGAGAGTTGAGCAACTTTGGACCATCAAAGTTGCTCGGTGTACACTTTTTATTGTTCTTTTATGCCAAATTTTATGAGTATAAGATTCCGATATTTTTTTGATTCCAAAACACCAACTTTCTATGACAAATGGACAAAACCATTAAAAGCTCCTACATATAGAGTGTTGAGCAACTTCGGACCATCAAAGTTGCTCAATGTACACTTTTTATTAATCTTCTATGTTCAATGTTACGAGTATAAACTTCGTAGATTATTTCGATGCCAAAACAACAACTTTCTGTTACAAATGGACAAAACCGTTAAAAGCTCCACCATAGAGAGAGTTGTGCAACTTCGGACCATCAAATTTGTTCGGTGTACACTTTTTATTGTTCTTCTATGTCCAATTTTACGAGTATAAGCTTCCGAGATTATTTCGATGCCAAAACACCAACTTTCTATGACAAATGGACAAAACCATTAAAAGCTCCACCATATAGAGAGTTGAGCAACTTCGGACCATCAAAGTTGCTCGGTGTACACTTTTTATTGTTCTTCTATGTCCAATTTTACGAGTATAAGCTTCGTAGATTATTTCGATGCCAAAACAACAACTTTCTATTACAAATGGACAAAACCGTTGAAAGCTCCTCCATATAGAGAGTTGAGCAACTTCGGACCATCAAAGTTACTCGGTGTACACTTTTTATTGTTCTTCTATGTCCAATGTTACGAGTATACGCTTCGTAGATTATTTCGATGCCAAAACAACAACTTTCTATTACAAATGGACAAAACCGTTAAAAGCTCCTCTATAGAGAGAGTTGAGCAACTTTGGACCATCAAAATTGCTCGGTGTACACTTTTTATTGTTCTTTTATGTCAAATTTTATGAGTATAATATTCGTAGATTATTTCGATGCCAAAACAACAACTTTCTATGACAAATGGACAAAACCGTTAAAAGTCCCTCCATATAGAGAGTTGAGCAACTTCGGACCATCAAAGTTGCTCGGTGTACACTTTTTATTGTTCTTCTATGTCCAATTTTACGAGTATAAGGTTTCGTTATTATTTCGATGCCAAAACAACAACTTCTATGACAAATGGACAAAACCGTTAAAAGCTCCCAAATAGAGAGAGTTGAGCAATTTCGGACCATCAAAGTTGCTCGGTGTACACTTTTTATTGTTCTTCTATGTCCAATTTTACGAGTATAAGCTTCGTAGATTATTTCGATGCCAAAACACCAACTTTCTATGACAAATGGACAAAACCGTTTGAGGCTCGCAAATAGAGAGTTGAGCAACTTCGGACCATCAAAGTTGCTCGGTGTACACTTTTTTTTGTTCTTCTATGTCAAATTTTACGAGTATAAGCTTCGTAGATTATTTCGATGCCAAAACAACAACTTTCTATTACAAATGGACAAAACCGTTAAAAGATCCTCCATATAGAGAGTTGAGCAACTTCGGACCATCAAAGTTACTCGGTGTACACTTTTTATTGTTCTTCTATGTCAAATGTTACGAGTATACGCTTCGTAGATTATTTCGATGCCAAAACACCAACTTTCTATGACAAATGGACAAAACCGTTTGAGGCTCGCAAATAGAGAGTTGAGCAACTTCGGACCATCAAAGTTGCTCGGTGTACACTTTTTATTGTTCTTCTATGTCCAATTTTACGAGTATAAGCTTCGTAGATTATTTCGATGCCAAAACAACAACTTTCTATTACAATGGACAAAACCGTTAAAAGCTCCTCCATATAGAGAGTTGAGCAACTTCGGACCATCAAAGTTACTCGGTGTACACTTTTTATTGTTCTTCTATGTCAAATGTTACGTGTATACGCTTCGTAGATTATTTCGATGCCAAAACACCACTTTCTATGATAAATGGACAAAACCGTTAAAAGATCCCAAATAGAGAGAGTTGAGCAACTTCGGACCATCAAAGTTGCTCGGTGTACACTTTTTATTGTTCTTCTATGTCCAACTTTACGAGTATAAGCTTCGTAGATTATTTCGATGCCAAAACAACAACTTTCTATTACAAATGGACAAAACCGTTAAAAGCTCCTCCATATAGAGAGTTGAGCAACTTCGGACCATCAAAGTTACTCGGTGTACACTTTTTATTGTTCTTCTATGCCCAATGTTACGAGTATACGCTTCGTAGATTATTTCGATGCCAAAACAACAACTTTCTTTTACAAATGGACAAAACCGTTAAAAGCTCCTCTATAGAGAGAGTTGAGCAACTTTGGACCATCAAAGTTGCTCGGTGTACACTTTTTATTGTTCTTTTATGCCAAATTTTATGAGTATAAGATTCCGATATTTTTTTGATTCCAAAACACCAACTTTCTATGACAAATGGACAAAACCATTAAAAGCTCCTACATATAGAGTGTTGAGCAACTTCGGACCATCAAAGTTGCTCAATGTACACTTTTTATTAATCTTCTATGTTCAATGTTACGAGTATAAACTTCGTAGATTATTTCGATGCCAAAACAACAACTTTCTGTTACAAATGGACAAAACCGTTAAAAGCTCTACCATAGAGAGAGTTGTGCAACTTCGGACCATCAAATTTGTTCGGTGTACACTTTTTATTGTTCTTCTATGTCCAATTTTACGAGTATAAGCTTCCGAGATTATTTCGATGCCAAAACACCAACTTTCTATGACAAATGGACAAAACCATTAAAAGCTCCACCATATAGAGAGTTGAGCAACTTCGGACCATCAAAGTTGCTCGGTGTACATTTTTTATTGTTCTTCTATGTCCAATTTTACGAGTATAAGCTTGGTAGATTATTTCGATGCCAAAACAACAACTTTCTATTACAAATGGACAAAACCGTTGAAAGCTCCTCCATATAGAGAGTTGAGCAACTTCGGACCATCAAAGTTACTCGGTGTACACTTTTTATTGTTCTTCTATGTCCAATGTTACGAGTATACGCTTCGTAGATTATTTCGATGCCAAAACAACAACTTTCTATTACAAATGGACAAAACCGTTAAAAGCTCCTCTATAGAGAGAGTTGAGCAACTTTGGACCATCAAAATTGCTCGGTGTACACTTTTTATTGTTCTTTTATGTCAAATTTTATGAGTATAATATTCGTAGATTATTTCGATGCCAAAACAACAACTTTCTATGACAAATGGACAAAACCGTTAAAAGTCCCTCCATATAGAGAGTTGAGCAACTTCGGACCATCAAAGTTGCTCGGTGTACACTTTTTATTGTTCTTCTATGTCCAATTTTACGAGTATAAGGTTTCGTTATTATTTCGATGCCAAAACAACAACTTCTATGACAAATGGACAAAACCGTTAAAAGCTCCCAAATAGAGAGAGTTGAGCAATTTCGGACCATCAAAGTTGCTCGGTGTACACTTTTTATTGTTCTTCTATGTCCAATTTTACGAGTATAAGCTTCGTAGATTATTTCGATGCCAAAACACCAACTTTCTATGACAAATGGACAAAACCGTTTGAGGCTCGCAAATAGAGAGTTGAGCAACTTCGGACCATCAAAGTTGCTCGGTGTACACTTTTTTTTGTTCTTCTATGTCAAATTTTACGAGTATAAGCTTCGTAGATTATTTCGATGCCAAAACAACAACTTTCTATTACAAATGGACAAAACCGTTAAAAGCTCCTCCATATAGAGAGTTGAGCAACTTCGGACCATCAAAGTTACTCGGTGTACACTTTTTATTGTTCTTCTATGTCAAATGTTACGAGTATACGCTTCGTAGATTATTTCGATGCCAAAACACCAACTTTCTATGACAAATGGACAAAACCGTTTGAGGCTCGCAAATAGAGAGTTGAGCAACTTCGGACCATCAAAGTTGCTCGGTGTACACTTTTTATTGTTCTTCTATGTCCAATTTTACGAGTATAAGCTTCGTAGATTATTTCGATGCCAAAACAACAACTTTCTATTACAATGGACAAAACCGTTAAAAGCTCCTCCATATAGAGAGTTGAGCAACTTCGGACCATCAAAGTTACTCGGTGTACACTTTTTATTGTTCTTCTATGTCAAATGTTACGTGTATACGCTTCGTAGATTATTTCGATGCCAAAACACCACTTTCTATGATAAATGGACAAAACCGTTAAAAGATCCCAAATAGAGAGAGTTGAGCAACTTCGGACCATCAAAGTTGCTCGGTGTACACTTTTTATTGTTCTTCTATGTCCAACTTTACGAGTATAAGCTTCGTAGATTATTTCGATGCCAAAACAACAACTTTCTATTACAAATGGACAAAACCGTTAAAAGCTCCTCCATATAGAGAGTTGAGCAACTTCGGACCATCAAAGTTACTCGGTGTACACTTTTTATTGTTCTTCTATGTCCAATGTTACGAGTATACGCTTCGTAGATTATTTCGATGCCAAAACAACAACTTTCTATTACAAATGGACAAAACCGTTAAAAGCTCCTCTATAGAGAGAGTTGAGCAACATTGGACCATCAAAGTTGCTCGGTGTACACTTTTTATTGTTCTTTTATGTCAAATTTTATGAGTATAAGATTCGTAGATTATTTCGATGCCAAAATAACAACTTTCTATGACAAATGGACAAAACCGTTAAAAGTCCCTCCATATAGAGAGTTGAGCAACTTCGGACCATCAAAGTTGCTCGGTGTACACTTTTTATTGTTCTTCTATGTCCAATTTTACGAGTATAAGGTTTCGTTATTATTTCGATGCCAAAACAACAACTTCTATGACAAATGTACAAAACCGTTAAAAGCTCCCAAATAAAGAGAGTTGAGCAATTTCGGACCATCAAAGTTGCTCGGTGTACACTTTTTATTGTTCTTCTATGTCCAATTTTACGAGTATAAGCTTCGTAGATTATTTCGATGCCAAAACACCAACTTTCTATGACAAATGGACAAAACCGTTAAAAGTCCCTCCATATAGAGAGTTGAGCAACTTCGGACCATCAAAGTTGCTCGGTGTACACTTTTTATTGTTCTTCTATGTCCAATTTTACGAGTATAAGGTTTCGTTATTATTTCGATGCCAAAACAACAACTTCTATTACAAATGGACAAAACCGTTAAAAGCTCCCAAATAGAGAGAGTTGAGCAACTTCGGACCATCAAAGTTGCTCGGTGTACACTTTTTATTGTTCTTCTATGTCCAACTTTACGAGTATAAGCTTCGTAGATTATTTCGATGCCAAAACAACAACTTTCTATTACAAATGGACAAAACCGTTAAAAGCTCCTCCATATAGAGAGTTGAGCAACTTCGGACCATCAAAGTTACTCGGTGTACACTTTTTATTGTTCTTCTATGTCAAATGTTACGAGTATACGCTTCGTAGATTATTTCGATGCCAAAACACCACTTTCTATGATAAATGGACAAAACCGTTAAAAGATCCCAAATAGAGAGAGTTGAGCAACTTCGGACCATCAAAGTTGCTCGGTGTACACTTTTTATTGTTCTTCTATGTCCAACTTTACGAGTATAAGCTTCGTAGATTATTTCGATTCCAAAACACCAACTTTCTATTACAAATGGACAAAACCGTTAAAAGCTCCTCCATATAGAGAGTTGAGCAACTTCGGACCATCAAAGTTACTCGGTGTACACTTTTTATTGTTCTTCTATGTCCAATGTTACGAGTATACGCTTCGTAGATTATTTCGATGCCAAAACAACAACTTTCTATTACAAATGGACAAATCCGTTAAAAGCTCCTCTATAGAGAGAGTTGAGCAACTTTGGACCATCAAAATTGCTCGGTGTACACTTTTCATTGTTCTTTTATGTCAAATTTTATGAGTATAAGATTCGTAGATTATTTCGATGCCAAAACAACAACTTTCTATGACAAATGGACAAAACCGTTAAAAGTCCCTCCATGTAGAGAGTTGAGCAACTTCGGACCATCAAAGTTGCTCGGTGTACACTTTTTATTGTTCTTCTATGTCCAATTTTACGAGTATAAGGTTTCGTTATTATTTCGATGCCAAAACAACAACTTCTATGACAAATGGACAAAACCGTTAAAAGCTCCCAAATAGAGAGAGTTGAGCAATTTCGGACCATCAAAGTTGCTCGGTGTACACTTTTTATTGTTCTTCTATGTCCAATTTTACGAGTATAAGCTTCGTAGATTATTTCGATGCCAAAACACCAACTTTCTTTGACAATTGGACAAAACCGTTAGAGGCTCCCAAATAGAGATTTGAGCAACTTCGGACCATCAAAGTTGCTCGGTGTACACTTTTTATTGTTCTTCTATGTCCAATTTTACGAGTATAAGCTTCGTAAATTATTTCGATGCCAAAACAACAACTTTCTATTACAAATGGACAAAACCGTTAAAAGCTCCTCCATATAGAGAGTTGAGCAACTTCGGACCATCAAAGTTACTCGGTGTACACTTTTTATTGTTCTTCTATGTCCAACTTTACGAGTATAAGCTTCGTAGATTATTTCGATGACAAAACAACAACTTTCTATTACAAATGGACAAAACCGTTAAAAGCTCCTCCATATAGAGAGTTGAGCAACTTCGGACCATCAAAGTTACTCGGTGTACACTTTTTATTGTTCTTCTATGTCCAATGTTACGAGTATACGCTTCGTAGATTATTTCGATGCCAAAACAACAACTTTCTATTACAAATGGACAAAACCGTTAAAAGCTCCTCTATAGAGAGAGTTGAGCAACTTTGGACCATCAAAATTGCTCGGTGTACACTTTTTATTGTTCTTTTATGTCAAATTTTATGAGTATAAGATTCGTAGATTATTTCGATGCCAAAACAACAACTTTCTATGACAAATGGACAAAACCGTTAAAAGTCCCTCCATATAGAGAGTTGAGCAACTTCGGACCATCAAAGTTGCTCGGTGTACACTTTTTATTGTTCTTCTATGTCCAATTTTACGAGTATAAGGTTTCGTTATTATTTCGATGCCAAAACAACAACTTCTATGACAAATGGACAAAACCGTTAAAAGCTCCCAAATAGAGAGAGTTGAGCAATTTCGGACCATCAAAGTTGCTCGGTGTACACTTTTTATTGTTCTTCTATGTCCAATTTTACGAGTATAAGCTTCGTAGATTATTTCGATGCCAAAACACCAACTTTCTATGACAAATGGACAAAACCGTTTGAGGCTCGCAAATAGAGAGTTGAGCAACTTCGGACCATCAAAGTTGCTCGGTGTAAACTTTTTTTTGTTCTTCTATGTCAAATTTTACGAGTATAAGCTTCGTAGATTATTTCGATGCCAAAACAACAACTTTCTATTACAAATGGACAAAACCGTTAAAAGCTCCTCCATATAGAGAGTTGAGCAACTTCGGACCATCAAAGTTACTCGGTGTACACTTTTTATTGTTCTTCTATGTCAAATGTTACGAGTATACGCTTCGTAGATTATTTCGATGCCAAAACACCAACTTTCTATGACAAATGGACAAAACCGTTTGAGGCTCGCAAATAGAGAGTTGAGCAACTTCGGACCATCAAAGTTGCTCGGTGTACACTTTTTATTGTTCTTCTATGTCCAATTTTACGAGTATAAGCTTCGTAGATTATTTCGATGCCAAAACAACAACTTTCTATTACAATGGACAAAACCGTTAAAAGCTCCTCCATATAGAGAGTTGAGCAACTTTGGACCATCAAAGTTACTCGGTGTACACTTTTTATTGTTCTTCTACGTCAAATGTTACGAGTATACGCTTCGTAGATTATTTCGATGCCAAAACACCACTTTCTATGATAAATGGACAAAACCGTTAAAAGATCCCAAATAGAGAGAGTTGAGCAACTTCGGACCATCAAAGTTGCTCGGTGTACACTTTTTATTGTTCTTCTATGTCCAACTTTACGAGTATAAGCTTCGTAGATTATTTCGATGCCAAAACAACAACTTTCTATTACAAATGGACAAAACCGTTAAAAGCTCCTCCATATAGAGAGTTGAGCAACTTCGGACCATCAAAGTTACTCGGTGTACACTTTTTATTGTTCTTCTATGTCCAATGTTACAAGTATACGCTTCGTAGATTATTTCGATGCCAAAACACCACTTTCTATGATAAATGGACAAACCGTTAAAAGATCCTAAATAGAGAGAGTTGAGCAACTTCGGACCATCAAAGTTGCTCGGTGTACGCTTTTTATTGTTCTTCTATGTCCAATGTTACGAGTATACGCTTCGTAGATTATTTCGATGCCAAAACAACAACTTTCTATTACAAATGGACAAAACCGTTAAAAGCTCCTCTATAGAGAGAGTTGAGCAACTTTGGACCATCAAAATTGCTCGGTGTACACTTTTTATTGTTCTTTTATGTCAAATTTTATGAGTATAAGATTCGTAGATTATTTCGATGCCAAAACAATAACTTTCTATAACAAACGGACAAAACCGTTAAAAGCCCCTCTATATAGAGAGTTGAGCAACTTCGGACCATCAAAGTTGCTCGGTGTACACTTTTTATTGTTCTTCTATGTCCAATTTTACGAGTATAAGGTTTCGTTATTATTTCGATGCCAAAACAACAACTTCTATGACAAATTGACAAAACCGTTAAAAGCTCCCAAATAGAGAGAGTTGTGCAACTTCGGACCATCAAATTTGTTCGGTGTACACTTTTTATTGTTCTTCTATGTCCAATTTTACGAGTATAAGCTTCCGAGATTATTTCGATGCCAAAACACCAACTTTCTATGACAAATGGACAAAACCATTAAAAGCTCCACCATATAGAGAGTTGAGCAACTTCGGACCATCAAAGTTGCTCGGTGTACACTTTTTATTGTTCTTCTATGTCCAATTTTACGAGTATAAGCTTCGTAGATTATTTCGATGCCAAAACAACAACTTTCTATTACAAATGGACAAAACCGTTAAAAGCTCCTCCATATAGAGAGTTGAGCAACTTCGGACCATCAAAGTTACTCGGTGTACACTTTTTATTGTTCTTCTATGCCCAATGTTACGAGTATACGCTTCGTAGATTATTTCGATGCCAAAACAACAACTTTCTTTTACAAATGGACAAAACCGTTAAAAGCTCCTCTATAGAGAGAGTTGAGCAACTTTGGACCATCAAAGTTGCTCGGTGTACACTTTTTATTGTTCTTTTATGCCAAATTTTATGAGTATAAGATTCCGATATTTTTTTGATTCCAAAACACCAACTTTCTATGACAAATGGACAAAACCATTAAAAGCTCCTACATATAGAGTGTTGAGCAACTTCGGACCATCAAAGTTGCTCAATGTACACTTTTTATTAATCTTCTATGTTCAATGTTACGAGTATAAACTTCGTAGATTATTTCGATGCCAAAACAACAACTTTCTGTTACAAATGGACAAAACCGTTAAAAGCTCCACCATAGAGAGAGTTGTGCAACTTCGGACCATCAAATTTGTTCGGTGTACACTTTTTATTGTTCTTCTATGTCCAATTTTACGAGTATAAGCTTCCGAGATTATTTCGATGCCAAAACACCAACTTTCTATGACAAATGGACAAAACCATTAAAAGCTCCACCATATAGAGAGTTGAGCAACTTCGGACCATCAAAGTTGCTCGGTGTACACTTTTTATTGTTCTTCTATGTCCAATTTTACGAGTATAAGCTTCGTAGATTATTTCGATGCCAAAACAACAACTTTCTATTACAAATGGACAAAACCGTTAAAAGCTCCTCCATATAGAGAGTTGAGCAACTTCGGACCATCAAAGTTACTCGGTGTACACTTTTTATTGTTCTTCTATGTCCAATGTTACGAGTATACGCTTCGTAGATTATTTCGATGCGAAAACAACAACTTTCTATTACAAATGGACAAAACCGTTAAAAGCTCCTCTATAGAGAGAGTTGAGCAACTTTGGACCATCAAAATTGCTCGGTGTACACTTTTTATTGTTCTTTTATGTCAAATTTTATGAGTATAAGATTCGTAGATTATTTCGATGCCAAAACAACAACTTTCTACGACAAATGGACAAAACCGTTAAAAGTCCCTCCATATAGAGAGTTGAGCAACTTCGGACCATCAAAGTTGCTCGGTGTACACTTTTTATTGTTCTTCTATGTCCAATTTTACGAGTATAAGGTTTCGTTATTATTTCGATGCCAAAACAACAACTTCTATGACAAATGGACAAAACCGTTAAAAGCTCCCAAATAGAGAGAGTTGAGCAATTTCGGACCATCAAAGTTGCTCGGTGTACACTTTTTATTGTTCTTCTATGTCCAATTTTACGAGTATAAGCTTCGTAGATTATTTCGATGCCAAAACACCAACTTTCTATGACAAATGGACAAAACCGTTTGAGGCTCGCAAATAGAGAGTTGAGCAACTTTGGACCATCAAAGTTACTCGGTGTACACTTTTTATTGTTCTTCTATGTCAAATGTTACGAGTATACGCTTCGTAGATTATTTCGATGCCAAAACACCACTTTCTATGATAAATGGACAAACCGTTAAAAGATCCTAAATAGAGAGAGTTGAGCAACTTCGGACCATCAAAGTTGCTCGGTGTACACTTTTTATTGTTCTTCTATGTCCAATGTTACGAGTATACGCTTCGTAGATTATTTCGATGCCAAAACAACAACTTTCTATTACAAATGGACAAAACCGTTAAAAGCTCCTCTATAGAGAGAGTTGAGCAACTTTGGACCATCAAAATTGCTCGGTGTACACTTTTTATTGTTCTTTTATGTCAAATTTTATGAGTATAAGATTCGTAGATTATTTCGATGCCAAAACAATAACTTTCTATAACAAACGGACAAAACCGTTAAAAGCCCCTCTATATAGAGAGTTGAGCAACTTCGGACCATCAAAGTTGCTCGGTGTACACTTTTTATTGTTCTTCTATGTCCAATTTTACGAGTATAAGGTTTCGTTATTATTTCGATGCCAAAACAACAACTTCTATGACAAATTGACAAAACCGTTAAAAGCTCCCAAATAGAGAGAGTTGTGCAACTTCGGACCATCAAATTTGTTCGGTGTACACTTTTTATTGTTCTTCTATGTCCAATTTTACGAGTATAAGCTTCCGAGATTATTTCGATGCCAAAACACCAACTTTCTATGACAAATGGACAAAACCATTAAAAGCTCCACCATATAGAGAGTTGAGCAACTTCGGACCATCAAAGTTGCTCGGTGTACACTTTTTATTGTTCTTCTATGTCCAATTTTACGAGTATAAGCTTCGTAGATTATTTCGATGCCAAAACAACAACTTTCTATTACAATGGACAAAACCGTTAAAAGCTCCTCCATATAGAGAGTTGAGCAACTTCGGACCATCAAAGTTACTCGGTGTACATTTTTTTATTGTTCTTCTATGTCAAATGTTACGTGTATACGCTTCGTAGATTATTTCGATGCCAAAACACCACTTTCTATGATAAATGGACAAAACCGTTAAAAGATCCCAAATAGAGGGAGTTGAGCAACTTCGGACCATCAAAGTTGCTCGGTGTACACTTTTTATTGTTCTTCTATGTCCAACTTTACGAGTATAAGCTTCGTAGATTATTTCGATGCCAAAACAACAACTTTCTATTACAAATGGACAAAACCGTTAAAAGCTCCTCCATATAGAGAGTTGAGCAACTTCGGACCATCAAAGTTACTCGGTGTACACTTTTTATTGTTCTTCTATGTCCAATGTTACGAGTATACGCTTCGTAGATTATTTCGATGCCAAAACAACAACTTTCTATTACAAATGGACAAAACCGTTAAAAGCTCCTCTATAGAGAGAGTTGAGCAACTTTGGACCATCAAAATTCCTCGGTGTACACTTTTTATTGTTCTTTTATGTCAAATTTTATGAGTATAAGATTCGTAGATTATTTCGATGCCAAAACAACAACTTTCTATGACAAATGGACAAAACCGTTAAAAGTCCCTCCATATAGAGAGTTGAGCAACTTCGGACCATCAAAGTTGCTCGGTGTACACTTTTTATTGTTCTTCTATGTCCAATTTTACGAGTATAAGGTTTCGTTATTATTTCGATGCCAAAACAACAACTTCTATGACAAATGTACAAAACCGTTAAAAGCTCCCAAATAAAGAGAGTTGAGCAATTTCGGACCATCAAAGTTGCTCGGTGTACACTTTTTATTGTTCTTCTATGTCCAATTTTTACGAGTATAAGCTTCGTAGATTATTTCGATGCCAAAACACCAACTTTCTATGACAAATGGACAAAACCGTTAAAAGTCCCTCCATATAGAGAGTTGAGCAACTTCGGACCATCAAAGTTGCTCGGTGTACACTTTTTATTGTTCTTCTATGTCCAATTTTACGAGTATAAGGTTTCGTTATTATTTCGATGCCAAAACAACAACTTCTATGACAAATGGACAAAACCGTTAAAAGCTCCCAAATAGAGAGAGTTGAGCAATTTCGGACCATCAAAGTTGCTCGGTGTACACTTTTTATTGTTCTTCTATGTCCAATTTTACGAGTATAAGCTTCGTAGATTATTTCGATGCCAAAACACCAACTTTCTATGACAAATGGACAAAACCGTTTGAGGCTCGCAAATAGAGAGTTGAGCAACTTCGGACCATCAAAGTTGCTCGGTGTACACTTTTTTTTGTTCTTCTATGTCAAATTTTACGAGTATAAGCTTCGTAGATTATTTCGATGCCAAAACAACAACTTTCTATTACAAATGGACAAAACCGTTAAAAGCTCCTCCTTATAGAGAGTTGAGCAACTTCGGACCATCAAAGTTACTCGGTGTACACTTTTTATTGTTCTTCTATGTCAAATGTTACGAGTATACGCTTCGTAGATTATTTCGATGCCAAAACACCACTTTCTATGATAAATGGACAAAACCGTTAAAAGATCCCAAATAGAGAGAGTTGAGCAACTTCGGACCATCAAAGTTGCTCGGTGTACACTTTTTATTGTTCTTCTATGTCCAACTTTACGAGTATAAGCTTCGTAGATTATTTCGATTCCAAAACACCAACTTTCTATTACAAATGGACAAAACCGTTAAAAGCTCCTCCATATAGAGAGTTGAGCAACTTCGGACCATCAAAGTTACTCGGTGTACACTTTTTATTGTTCTTCTATGTCCAATGTTACGAGTATACGCTTCGTAGATTATTTCGATGCCAAAACAACAACTTTCTATTACAAATGGACAAATCCGTTAAAAGCTCCTCTATAGAGAGAGTTGAGCAACTTTGGACCATCAAAATTGCTCGGTGTACACTTTTCATTGTTCTTTTATGTCAAATTTTATGAGTATAAGATTCGTAGATTATTTCGATGCCAAAACAACAACTTTCTATGACAAATGGACAAAACCGTTAAAAGTCCCTCCATATAGAGAGTTGAGCAACTTCGGACCATCAAAGTTGCTCGGTGTACACTTTTTATTGTTCTTCTATGTCCAATTTTACGAGTATAAGGTTTCGTTATTATTTCGATGCCAAAACAACAACTTCTATGACAAATGGACAAAACCGTTAAAAGCTCCCAAATAGAGAGAGTTGAGCAATTTCGGACCATCAAAGTTGCTCGGTGTACACCTTTTATTGTTCTTCTATGTCCAATTTTACGAGTATAAGCTTCGTAGATTATTTCGATGCCAAAACACCAACTTTCTTTGACAATTGGACAAAACCGTTAAAAGCTCCTCCATATAGAGAGTTGAGCAACTTCGGACCATCAAAGTTACTCGGTGTACACTTTTTATTGTTCTTCTATGTCCAATGTTACGAGTATACGCTTCGTAGATTATTTCGATGCCAAAACAACAACTTTCTATTACAAATGGACAAAACCGTTAAAAGCTCCTCTATAGAGAGAGTTGAGCAACTTTGGACCATCAAAATTGCTCGGTGTACACTTTTTATTGTTCTTTTATGTCAAATTTTATGAGTATAAGATTCGTAGATTATGTCGATGCCAAAACAACAACTTTCTATGACAAATGGACAAAACCGTTAAAAGTCCCTCCATATAGAGAGTTGAGCAACTTCGGACCATCAAAGTTGCTCGGTGTACACTTTTTATTGTTCTTCTATGTCCAATTTTACGAGTATAAGGTTTCGTTATTATTTCGATGCCAAAACAACAACTTCTATGACAAATGTACAAAACCGTTAAAAGCTCCCAAATAAAGAGAGTTGAGCAATTTCGGACCATCAAAGTTGCTCGGTGTACACTTTTTATTGTTCTTCTATGTCCAATTTTACGAGTATAAGCTTCGTAGATTATTTCGATGCCAAAACACCAACTTTCTATGACAAATGGACAAAACCGTTAAAAGTCCCTCCATATAGAGAGTTGAGCAACTTCGGACCATCAAAGTTGCTCGGTGTACACTTTTTATTGTTCTTCTATGTCCAATTTTACGAGTATAAGGTTTCGTTATTATTTCGATGCCAAAACAACAACTTCTATGACAAATGGACAAAACCGTTAAAAGCTCCCAAATAGAGAGAGTTGAGCAATTTCGGACCATCAAAGTTGCTCGGTGTACACTTTTTATTGTTCTTCTATGTCCAATTTTACGAGTATAAGCTTCGTAGATTATTTCGATGCCAAAACACCAACTTTCTATGACAAATGGACAAAACCGTTTGAGGCTCGCAAATAGAGAGTTGAGCAACTTCGGACCATCAAAGTTGCTCGGTGTACACTTTTTTTTGTTCTTCTATGTCAAATTTTACGAGTATAAGCTACGTAGATTATTTCGATGCCAAAACAACAACTTTCTATTACAAATGGACAAAACCGTTAAAAGCTCCTCCTTATAGAGAGTTGAGCAACTTCGGACCATCAAAGTTACTCGGTGTACACTTTTTATTCTTCTTCTATGTCAAATGTCACGAGTATACGCTTCGTAGATTATTTCGATGCCAAAACACCACTTTCTATGATAAATGGACAAAACCGTTAAAAGATCCCAAATAGAGAGAGTTGAGCAACTTCGGACCATCAAAGTTGCTCGGTGTACACTTTTTATTGTTCTTCTATGTCCAACTTTACGAGTATAAGCTTCGTAGATTATTTCGATTCCAAAACACCAACTTTCTATTACAAATGGACAAAACCGTTAAAAGCTCCTCCATATAGAGAGTTGAGCAACTTCGGACCATCAAAGTTACTCGGTGTACACTTTTTATTGTTCTTCTATGTCCAATGTTACGAGTATACGCTTCGTAGATTATTTCGATGCCAAAACAACAACTTTCTATTACAAATGGACAAATCCGTTAAAAGCTCCTCTATAGAGAGAGTTGAGCAACTTTGGACCATCAAAATTGCTCGGTGTACACTTTTTATTGTTCTTTTATGTCAAACTTTATGAGTATAAGATTCGTAGATTATTTCGATGCCAAAACAACAACTTTCTATGACAAATGGACAAAACCATTAAAAGTCCCTCCATATAGAGAGTTGAGCAACTTCGGACCATCAAAGTTGCTCGGTGTACACTTTTTATTGTTCTTCTGTGTCCAATTTTACGAGTATAAGGTTTCGTTATTATTTCGATGCCAAAACAACAACTTCTATGACAAATGGACAAAACCGTTAAAAGCTCCCAAATAGAGAGAGTTGAGCAATTTCGGACCATCAAAGTTGCTCGGTGTACACTTTTTATTGTTCTTCTATGTCCAATTTTACGAGTATAAGCTTCGTAGTATATTTCGATGCCAAAACACCAACTTTCTTTGACAATTGGACAAAACCGTTAGAGGCTCCCAAATAGAGATTTGAGCAACTTTGGACCATCAAAGTTGCTCGGTGTACACTTTTTATTGTTCTTCTATGTCCAATTTTACGAGTATAAGCTTCGTAAATTATTTCGATGCCAAAACAACAACTTTCTATTACAAATGGACAAAACCGTTAAAAGCTCCTCCATATAGAGAGTTGAGCAACTTCGGACCATCAAAGTTACTCGGTGTACACTTTTTATTGTTCTTCTATGCCCAATGTTACGAGTATACGCTTCCTAGATTATTTCGATGCCAAAACAACAACTTTCTTTTACAAATGGACAAAACCGTTAAAAGCTCCTCTATAGAGAGAGTTGAGCAACTTTGGACCATCAAAGTTGCTCGGTGTACACTTTTTATTGTTCTTTTATGCCAAATTTTATGAGTATAAGATTCCGATATTTTTTTGATTCCAAAACACCAACTTTCTATGACAAATGGACAAAACCATTAAAAGCTCCTACATATAGAGTGTTGAGCAACTTCGGACCATCAAAGTTGCTCAATGTACACTTTTTATTAATCTTCTATGTTCAATGTTACGAGTATAAACTTCGTAGATTATTTCGATGCCAAAACAACAACTTTCTGTTACAAATAGACAAAACCGTTAAAAGCTCCACCATAGAGAGAGTTGTGCAACTTCGAACCATCAAATTTGTTCGGTGTACACTTTTTATTGTTCTTCTATGTCCAATTTTACGAGTATAAGCTTCCGAGATTATTTCGATGCCAAAACACCAACTTTCTATGACAAATGGACAAAACCATTAAAAGCTCCTCCATATAGAGAGTTGAGCAACTTCGGACCATCAAAGTTGCTCGGTGTACACTTTTTATTGTTCTTCTATGTCCAATTTTACGAGTATAAGCTTCGCAGATTATTTCGATGCCAAAACAACAACTTTCTATTACAAATGGACAAAACCGTTAAAAGCTCCTCCATATAGAGAGTTGAGCAACTTCGGACCATCAAAGTTACTCGGTGTACACTTTTTATTGTTCTTCTATGTCCAATGTTACGAGTATACGCTTCGTAGATTATTTCGATGCCAAAACAACAACTTTCTATTACAAATGGACAAAACCGTTAAAAGCTCCTCTATAGAGAGAGTTGAGCAACTTTGGACCATCAAAATTGCTCGGTGTACACTTTTTATTGTTCTTTTATGTCAAATTTTATGAGTATAAGATTCGTAGATTATTTCGATGCCAAAACAACAACTTTCTATGACAAATGGACAAAACCGTTAAAAGCCCCTCTATATAGAGAGTTGAGCAACTTCGGACCATCAAAGTTGCTCGGTGTACACTTTTTATTGTTCTTCTATGTCCAATTTTACGAGTATAAGGTTTCGTTATTATTTCGATGCCAAAACAACAACTTCTATGACAAATTGACAAAACCGTTAAAAGCTCCCAAATAGAGAGAGTTGAGCAATTTCGGACCACCAAAGTTGCTCGGTGTACACTTTTTATTGTTCTTCTATGTCCAATTTTACGAGTATAAGCTTCGTAGATTATTTCGATGCCAAAACACCAACTTTCTATGACAAATGGACAAAACCGTTAAAGGCTCCCAAATAGAGATTTGAGCAACTTCGGACGATCAAAGTTGCTCGGTGTACACTTTTTATTGTTCTTCTATGTCCAATTTTACGAGTATAAGCTTCGTAAATTATTTCGATGCCAAAACAACAACTTTCTATTACAAATGGACAAAACCGTTAAAAGCTCCTCCATATAGAGAGTTGAGCAACTTCGGACCATCAAAGTTACTCGGTGTACACTTTTTATTGTTCTTCTATGCCCAATGTTACGAGTATACGCTTCGTAGATTATTTCGATGCCAAAACACCAACTTTCTATGAAAAATGGACAAAACCGTTAATAGCTCCTCCATATAGCGAGTTGAGCAACTTCGGACCATCAAAGTTGCTCGGTGTAGACTTTTTATTGTTCTTCTATGTCCAATTTTACGAGTATAAGCTTCGTAGATTATTTCGATGACAAAACAACAACTTTCTATTACAAATGGACAAAACCGTTAAAAGCTCCTCCATAGAGAGAGTTGAGCAACTTCGGACTATCAAAGTTTCTCGGTGTAAATTTTTATTGTTCTTCTATGTCCAATTTTACGAGTATAAGCTTCGTAGATTATTTCGATGCCAAAACACCAACTTTCTATGACAAATGGACAAAACCGTTTGAGGCTCGCAAAAAGAGAGTTGAGCAAATTCGGACCATCAAAGTTGCTCGGTGTACACTTTTTATTGTTCTTCTATGTCCAATTTTACGAGTATAAGCTTCGTAGATTATTTCGATGCCAAAACAACAACTTTCTATTACAAATGGACAAAACCGTTAAAAGCTCCTCCATATAGAGAGTTGAGCAACTTCGGACCATCAAAGTTACTCGGTGTACACTTTTTATTGTTCTTCTATGCCCAATGTTACGAGTATACGCTTCCTAGATTATTTCGATGCCAAAACAACAACTTTCTTTTACAAATGGACAAAACCGTTAAAAGCTCCTCTATAGAGAGAGTTGAGCAACTTTGGACCATCAAAGTTGCTCGGTGTACACTTTTTATTAATCTTCTATGTTCAATGTTACGAGTATTAACTTCGTAGATTATTTCGATGCCAAAACAACAACTTTCTGTTTCAAATGGACAAAACCGTTAAAAGCTCCACCATAGAGAGAGTTGTGCAACTTCGGACCATCAAAGTTGTTCGGTGTACACTTTTTATTGTTCTTCTATGTCCAATTTTACGAGTATAAGCTTCCGAGATTATTTCGATGCCAAAACACCAACTTTCTATGACAAATGGACAAAACCATTAAAAGCTCCTCCATATAGAGAGTTGAGCAACTTCGGACCATGAAAGTTACTCGGTGTACAATTTTTATTGTTCTTCTATGTCCAATGTTACGAGTATAAGCTTCGTAGATTATTTCGATGCCAAAACAACAACTTTCTATTACAAATGGACAAAACCGTTAAAAGCTCCTCTATAGAGAGAGTTGAGCAACTTTGGACCATCAAAATTGCTCGGTGTACACTTTTTATTGTTCTTTTGTGTCAAATTTTATGAGTATAAGATTCGTAGATTATTTCGATGCCAAAACAACAACTTTCTATGACAAATGGACAAAACCGTTTGAGGCTCGCAAATAGAGAGTTGAGCAACTTCGGACCATCAAAGTTGCTCGGTGTACACTTTTTTTTGTTCTTCTATGTCAAATTTTACGAGTATAAGCTTCGTAGATTATTTCGATGCCAAAACAACAACTTTCTATTACAAATGGACAAAACCGTTAAAAGCTCCTCCATATAGAGAGTTGAGCAACTTCGGACCATCAAAGTTACTCGGTGTACACTTTTTATTGTTCTTCTATGCCCAATGTTACGAGTATACGCTTCGTAGATTATTTCGATGCCAAAACAACAACTTTCTTTTACAAATGGACAAAACCGTTAAAAGCTCCTCTATAGAGAGAGTTGAGCAACTTTGGACCATCAAAGTTGCTCGGTGTACACTTTTTATTGTTCTTTTATGCCAAATTTTATGAGTATAAGATTCCGATATTTTTTGGATTCGAAAACACCAACTTTCTATGACAAATGGACAAAACCATTAAAAGCTCCTACATATAGAGTGTTGAGCAACTTCGGACCATCAAAGTTGCTCAATTTACACTTTTTTTTAATCTTCTATGTTCAATGTGACGAGTATAAACTTCGTAGATTATTTCGATGCCAAAACAACAACTTTCTGTTACAAATGGACAAAACCGTTAAAAGCTCCACCATAGAGAGAGTTGTGCAACTTCGGACCATCAAAGTTGTTCGGTGTACACTTTTTATTGTTCTTCTATGTCCAATTTTACGAGTATAAGCTTCCGAGATTATTTCGATGCCAAAACACCAACTTTCTATGACAAATGGACAAAACCCTTAAAAGCTCCTCCATATAGAGAGTTGAGCAACTTCGGACCATCAAAGTTACTCGGTGTACACTTTTTATTGTTCTTCTATGTCCAATGTTACGAGTATAAGGTTTCGTTATTATTTCGATGCCAAAACAACAACTTTCTATGACAAATGGACAAAACCATTAAAAGCTCCTACATATAGAGTGTTGAGCAACTTCGGACCATCAAAGTTGCTCAATGTACACTTTTTATTAATCTTCTATGTTCAATGTTACGAGTATAAACTTCGTATATTATTTCGATGCCAAAACAACAACTTTCTGTTACAAATGGACAAAACCGTTAAAAGCTCCACCATAGAGAGAGTTGTGCAACTTCGGACCATCAAAGTTGTTCGGTGTACACTTTTTATTGTTCTTCTATGTCCAATTTTACGAGTATAAGCTTCCGTTATTATTTCGATGCCAAAACACCAACTTTCTATTACAAATGGAAAACCGTTAAAAGCTCCTCCATATAGAGATTTGAGCAACTTCGGACCATCAAAGTTACTCGGTGTACACTTTTTATTGTTCTTTTATGTCCAACGTTACGAGTATACGCTTCGTAGATTATTTCGATGCCGAAACAACAACTTTCTATTACAAATGGACAAAACCGTTAAAAGCTCCTCTATAGAGAGAGTTGAGCAACTTTGGACCATCAAAATTGCTCGGTGTACACTTTTTATTTTTCTTTTATGTCAAATTTTATGAGTATAAGATTCGTAGATTATTTCGATGCCAAAACAACAACTTTCTATGACAAATGGACAAAACCGTTAAATGCCCCTCCATATAGAGAGTTGAGCAACTTCGGACCATCAAAGTTGCTCGGTGTACACTTTTTATTGTTCTTCTATGTCCAATTTTACGAGTATAAGGTTTCGTTATTATTTCGATGCCAAAACAACAACTGCTATGACAAATGGACAAAACCGTTAAAAGCACCCAAATAGAGAGAGTTGAGCAATTTCGAACCATCAAAGTTGCTCGGTGTACACTTTTTATTGTTCTTCTATGTCCAATTTTACGAGAATAAGCTTCGTAGATTATTTCGATGCCAAAACACCAATTTTCTATGACAATTGGACAAAACCGTTAAAAGCTCCTCCATATAGAGAGTTGAGCAACTTCGGACCATCAAAGTTGCTCAATGTACACTTTTTATTAATCTTCTATGTTCAATGTTACGAGTATAAACTTCATAGATTATTTCGATGCCAAAACAACAACTTTCTGTTACTAATGGACAAAACCGTTAAAAGCTCTCCACCATAGAGAGAGTTGTGCAACTTCGGACCATCAAAGTTACTCGGTGTACACTTTTTATTGTTCTTTTATGTCCAACGTTACGAGTATACGCTTCGTAGATTATTTCGATGCCGAAACAACAACTTTCTATTACAAATGGACAAAACCGTTAAAAGCTCCTCTATAGAGAGAGTTGAGCAACTTTGGACCATCAAAATTGCTCGGTGTACACTTTTTATTGTTCTTTTATGTCAAATTTTATGAGTATAAGATTCGTAGATTATTTCGATGCCAAAACAACAACTTTCTATGACAAATGGACAAAACCGTTAAATGCCCCTCCATATAGAGAGTTGAGCAACTTCGGACCATCAAAGTTGCTCGGTGTACACTTTTTATTGTTCTTCTATGTCCAATTTTACGAGTATAAGGTTTCGTTATTATTTCGATGCCAAAACAACAACTGCTATGACAAATGGACAAAACCGTTAAAAGCAGCCAAATAGAGAGAGTTAAGCAATTTCGAATCATCAAAGTTGCTCGGTGTACACTTTTTATTGTTCTTCTATGTCCAATTTTACGAGAATAAGCTTCGTAGATTATTTCGATGCCAAAACACCGACTTTCTATGACAATTGGACAAAACCGTTAAAAGCTCCTCCATATAGAGAGTTGAGCAACTTCGGACCATCAAAGTTGCTCAATATACACTTTTTATTAATCTTCTATGTTCAATGTTACGAGTATAAACTTCGTAGATTATTTTGATGCCAAAACAACAACTTTCTGTTACAAATGGACAAAACCGTTAAAAGCTCCACCATAGAGAGAGTTGTGCAACTTCGGACCATCAAAGTTACTCGGTGTACACTTTTTATTGTTCTTTTATGTCCAACGTTACGAGTATACGCTTCATAGATTATTTCGATGCCGAAACAACAACTTTCTATTACAAATGGACAAAACCGTTAAAAGCTCCTCTATAGAGAGAGTTGAGCAACTTTGGACCATCAAAATTGCTCGGTGTACACTTTTTATTTTTCTTTTATGTCAAATTTTATGAGTATAAGATTCGTAGATTATTTCGATGCCAAAACAACAACTTTCTATGACAAATGGACAAAACCGTTAAATGCCCCTCCATATAGAGAGTTGAGCAACTTCGGACCATCAAAGTTGCTCGGTGTACACTTTTTATTGTTCTTCTACGTCCAATTTTACGAGTATAAGGTTTCGTTATTATTTCGATGCCAAAACAACAACTGCTATGACAAATGGACAAAACCGTTAAAAGCACCCAAATAGAGAGAGTTGAGCAATTTCGAACCATCAAAGTTGCTCGGTGTACACTTTTTATTGTTCTTCTATGTCCAATTTTACGAGAATAAGCTTCGTAGATTATTTCGATGCCAAAACACCAACTTTCTATGACAATTGGACAAAACCGTTAGAGGCTCCCAAATAGAGATTTGAGCAACTTCGGAGCATCAAAGTTGCTCGGTGTACACTTTTTATTGTTCTTCTATGTCCAATTTTACGAGTATAAGCTTCGTAAATTATTTCGATGCCAAAACAACAACTTTCTATTACAAATGGACAAAACCGTTAAAAGCTCCTCCATATAGAGAGTTGAGCAACTTCGGACCATCAAAGTTACTCGGTGTACACTTTTTATTGTTCTTCTATGCCCAATGTTACGAGTATACGCTTCGTAGATTATTTCGATGCCAAAACAACAACTTTCTATTACAAATGGACAAAACCGTTAAAAGCTCCTCTATAGAGAGAGTTGAGCAACTTTGGACCATCAAAGTTGCTCGGTGTACACTTTTTATTGTTCTTTTATGTCAAATTTTATGAGTATAAGATTTTGATATTTTTTCGATTCCAAAACACCAACTTTCTATGACAAATGGACAAAACCGTTAAAAGCTCCTACATATAGAGTGTTGAGCAACTTCGGACCATCAAAGTTGCTCAATGTACACTTTTTATTAATCTTCTATGTTCAATGTTACGAGTATAAACTTCGTAGATTATTTCGATGCCAAAACAACAACTTTCTGTTACAAATGGACAAAACCGTTAAAAGCTCCACCATAGAGAGAGTTGTGCAACTTCGGACCATCAAAGTTGTTCGGTGTACACTTTTTATTGTTCTTCTATGTCCAATTTTACGAGTATAAGCTTCCGAGATTATTTCGATGCCAAAACACCAACTTTCTATGACAAATGGACAAAACCATTAAAAGCTCCTCCATATAGAGAGTTGAGCAACTTCGGACCATCAAAGTTACTCGGTGTACACTTTTTATTGTTCTTCTATGTCCAATGTTACAAGTATAAGCTTCGTAGATTATTTCGATGCCAAAACAACAACTTTCTATTCCAAATGGAAAAAACTGTTAAAAGCTCCTCCATAGAGAGAGTTGAGCAACTTCGGACTATCAAAGTTGCTCCGTGTAAATTTTTATTGTTCTTCTATGTCCAATTTTACGAGTATAAGCCTCGTAGATTATTTCGATGCCAAAACACCAACTTTCTATGACAAATGGACAAAACCGTTTGAGGCTCGCAAATAGAGAGTTGAGCAACTTCGGACCATCAAAGTTGCTCGGTGTACACTTTTTATTCTTCTTCTATGTCCAATTTTACGAGTATAAGCTTCGTAGATTATTTCGATGCCAAAACAACAACTTTCTATTACAAATGGACAAAACCGTTAAAAGCTCCTCCATATAGAGATTTGAGCAACTTCGAACGATCAAAGTTGCTCGGTGTACACTTTTTATTGTTCTTCTATGTCCAATTTTACGAGTATAAGCTTCGTAAATTATTTCGATGCCAAAACAACAACTTTCTATTACAAATGGACAAAACCGTTAAAAGCTCCTCCATATAGAGAGTTGAGCAACTTCGGACCATCAAAGTTACTCGGTGTACACTTTTTATTGTTCTTCTATGCCCAATGTTACGAGTATACGCTTCGTAGATTATTTCGATGCCAAAACAACAACTTTCTATGAAAAATGGACAAAACCGTTAATAGCTCCTCCATATAGAGAGTTGAGCAACTTCAGACCATCAAAGTTGCTCGGTGTATACTTTTTATTGTTCTTCTATGTCCAATTTAACGAGTATAAAGCTTTCGTTATTATTTCGATGCCAAAACACCACTTTCTATGATAAATGGACAAAACCGTTAAAAGATCCCAAATAGAGAGAGTTGAGCAACTTCGGGGCATCAAAGTTGCTCGGTGTACACTTTTTATTGTTTTTCTATGTCCAATTTTACGAGTATAAGCTTCGTAAATTATTTCGATGCCAAAACAACAACTTTCTATGACAAATGGACGAAACCGTTAAAAGCTCCTCCATATAGAGAGTTGAGCAACTTCGGACCATCAAAGTTACTCGGTGTACACTTTTTATTAATCTTCTATGTTCAATGTTACGAGTATAAACTTCGTAGATTATTTCGATGCCAAAACAACAACTTTCTGTTTCAAATGGACAAAACCGTTAAAAGCTCCACCATAGAGAGAGTTGTGCAACTTCGGACCATCAAAGTTGCTCGGTGTACACTTTTTATTGTTCTTCTATGTCCAATTTTACGAGTATAAGCTTCGTAGATTATTTCGATGGCAAAACACCAACTTTCTATGACAATTGGACAAAACAGTTAGAGGCTCCCAAATAGAGATTTGAGCAACTTCGGACCATCAATGTTGCTCGGTGTACACTTTTTATTGTTCTTCTATGTCCAATTTTACGAGTATAAGCTTCCGAGATTATTTCGATGCCAAAACACCAACTTTCTATGACAAATGGACAAAACCATTAAAAGCTCCTCCATATAGAGAGTTGAGCAACTTCGGACCATGAAAGTTACTCGGTGTACACTTTTTATTGTTCTTCTATGTCCAATGTTACGAGTATAAGCTTCGTAGATTATTTCGATGCCAAAACAACAACTTTCTATTACAAATGGACAAAACCGTTAAAAGCTCCTCTATAGAGAGAGTTGAGCAACTTTGGACCATCAAAATTGCTCGGTATACACTTTTTATTGTTCTTTTGTGTCAAATTTTATGAGTATAAGATTCGTAGATTATTTCGATGCCAAAACAACAACTTTCTATGACAAATGGACAAAACCGTTAAAAGCCCTTCCATATAGAGAGTTGAGCAACTTCGGACCATCAAAGTTGCTCGGTGTACACTTTTTATTGTTCTTCTATGTCCAATTTTACGAGTATAAGGTTTCGTTATTATTTCGATGCCAAAACAACAACTTCTATGACAAATGGACAAAACCGTTAAAAGCTCCCAAATAGAGAGAGTTGAGCAATTTCGGACCATCAAAGTTGCTCGGTGTACACTTTTTATTGTTCTTCTATGTCCAATTTTACGAGTATAAGCTTCGTAGATTATTTCGATGGCAAAACACCAACTTTCTATGACAATTGGACAAAACAGTTAGAGGCTCCCAAATAGAGATTTGAGCAACTTCGGACCATCAATGTTGCTCGGTGTACACTTTTTATTGTTCTTCTATGTCCAATTTTACGAGTATAAGCTTCGTAAATTATTTCGATGCCAAAACAACAACTTTCTATTACAAATGGACAAAACCGTTAAAAGCTCCTCCATATAGAGAGTTGAGCAACTTCGGACCATCAAAGTTACTCGGTGTACACTTTTTATTGTTCTTCTATGCCCAATGTTACGAGTATACGTTTCGTAGATTATTTCGATGCCGAAACAACAACTTTCTATTACAAATGGACAAAACCGTTAAAAGCTCCTCTATAGAGAGAGTTGAGCAACTTTGGACCATCAAAATTGCTCGGTGTACACTTTTTATTGTTCTTTTATGTCAAATTTTATGAGTATAAGATTCGTAGATTATTTTGATGCCAAAACAACAACTTTCTATGACAAATGGACAAAACCGTTAAAAGCCCCTCCATATAGAGAGTTGAGCAACTTCGGACCATCAAAGTTGCTCGGTGTACACTTTTTATTGTTCTTCTATGTCCAATTTTACGAGTATAAGGTTTCGTTATTATTTCGATGCCAAAACAACAACTTCTATGACAAATGGACAAAACCGTTAAAAGCTCCCAAATAGAGAGAGTTGAGCAATTTCGGACCATCAAAGTTGCTCGGTGTACACTTTTTATTGTTCTTCTATGTCCAATTTTACGAGTATAAGCTTCCTAGATTATTTCGATGCCAAAACACCAACATTCTATGACAATTGGACAAAACCGTTAGAGGCTCCCAAATAGAGATTTGAGCAACTTCGGACCATCAAAGTTGCTCGGTGTACACTTTTTATTGTTCTTCTATGTCCAATTTTACGAGTATAAGCTTCGTAAAGTATTTCGATGCCAAAACAACAACTTTCTATTACAAATGGACAAAACCGTTAAAAGCTCCTCCATATAGAGAGTTGAGCAACTTCGGACCATCAAAGTTACTCGGTGTACACTTTTTATTGTTCTTCTATGCCCAATGTTACGAGTATACGCTTGGTAGATTATTTCGATGCCAAAACAACAACTTTCTATTACAAATGGGCAAAACCGTTAAAAGCTCCTCTATAGAGAGAGTTGAGCAACTTTGGACCATCAAAGTTGCTCGGTGTACACTTTTTATTGTTCTTTTATGTCAAATTTTATGAGTATAAGATTCCGATATTTTTTCGATTCCAAAACACCAACTTTCTATGACAAATGGACAAAACCATTAAAAGCTCCTACATATAGAGTGTTGAGCAACTTCGGACCATCAAAGTTGCTCAATGTACACTTTTTATTAATCTTCTATGTTCAATGTTACGAGTATAAACTTCGTAGATTATTTCGATGCCAAAACAACAACTTTCTGTTACAAATGTACAAAACCGTTAAAAGCTCCACCATAGAGAGAGTTGTGAAACTTCGGACCATCAAAGTTGTTCGGTGTACACTTTTTATTGTTCTTCTATGTCCAATTTTACGAGTATAAGCTTCCGAGATTATTTCGATGCCAAAACACCAACTTTCTATGACAAATGGACAAAACCATTAAAAGCTCCTCCATATAAAGAGTTGAGCAACTTCGGACCATCAAAGTTACTCGGTGTACACTTTTTATTGTTCTTCTATGTCCAATGTTACGAGTATAAGCTTCGTAGATTATTTCGATGCCAAAACAACAACTTTCTATTACAAATGGACAAAACCGTTAAAAGCTCCTCTATAGAAAGAGTTGAGCAACTTTGGACCATCAAAGTTGCTCGGTGTACACTTTTTATTGTTTTTCTATGTCCAATTTTACGAGTATAAGCTTCGTAGATTATTTCGATGCCAAAACACCAACTTTCTATGACAAATGGACAAAACCATTAAAAGCTCCTCCATATAGAGAGTTGAGCAACTTTGGACCATCAAAGTTCCTCGGTGTACACTTTTTATTGTTCTTCTATGTATAATGTTACGAGTATAAGCTTCGTAGATTATTTCGATGCCAAAACAACAACTTTCTTTTACAAATGAACAAAACCGTTAAAAGCTCCTCCATAGAGAGTGTTGTGGAACTTTGGACCATCAAAGTTGCTCGGTGTACACTTTTTATTGTTCTTCTATGTCCAATGTTACGAGTATAAGCTTCGTAGATTATTTCGATGCCAAAACAACAACTTTCTATTACAAATGGACAAAACCGTTAAAAGCTCCTGCATAGAGAGAGTTGAGCAACTTCAGACTCTCAAAGTTGCTCGGTGTAAATTTTTATTGTTCTTCTATGTCCAATTTTACGAGTATAAGCTTCGTAGATTATTTCGATGCCAAAACACCAACTTTCTATGACAAATGGACAAAACCGTTAGAGGCTCCCAAATAGAGAGTTGAGCAACTTCGGACCATCAAAGTTGCTCGGTGTACACTTTTTATTGTTCTTCTATGTCCAATTTTACGAGTATAAGCTTCCGAGATTATTTCGATGCCAAAACACCAATTTTCTATGACAAATGGACAAAACCGTTAGAGGCTCCCAAATA
Organism: Euonymus europaeus; assembly: GCA_963580455.1. NCBI lineage: Eukaryota > Viridiplantae > Streptophyta > Magnoliopsida > Celastrales > Celastraceae > Euonymus > Euonymus europaeus. The sequence continues at coordinate 9,271,350 of OY756965.1, forward strand.
GAGAGTTGAGCAACTTCGGACCATCAAAGTTGCTCGGTGTACACTTTTTATTGTTCTTCTATGTCCAATTTTACGAGTATAAGCTTCGTAGATTATTTCGATGGCAAAACAACAACTTTCTATTACAAATGGATAAAACCGTTAAAAGCTCCTCCATATAGAGAATTGAGCAACTTCGGACCATCAAAGTTACTCGGTGTACACTTTTTATTGTTCTTCTATGTCCAATGTTACGAGTATACGCTTCATAGATTATTTCGATGCCAAAACAACAACTTTCTATTACAAATGGACAAAACCGTTAAAAGCTCCTCTATAGTGAGAGTTGAGCAACTTTGGACCATCACAGTTGCTCGGTGTACACTTTTTATTGTTCTTTTATGTCAAATTTTATGTGTATAAGATTCCGATATTTTTTCGATTCCAAATACCAACTTTCTATGACAAATGGACAAAACCATTAAAAGCTCCTCCATATAGAGAGTTGAGCAACTTCGGACCATCAAAGTTCCTCGGTGTACACTTTTTATTGTTCTTCTATGTATAATGTTACGAGTATAAGCTTCGTAGATTATTTCGATGCCAAAACAACAACTTTCTTTTACAAATGAACAAAACCGTTAAAAGCTCCTCCATAGAGAGTGTTGTGGAACTTTGGACCATCAAAGTTGCTCGGTGTACACTTTTTATTGTTCTTCTATGTCCAATTTTACGAGTATAAGCTTCCGAGATTATTTCGATGCCAAAACACCAACTTTCTATGACAAATGGACAAAACCATTAAAAGCTCCTCCATATAGAGAGTTGAGCAACTTCGGACCATCAAAGTTACTCGGTGTACACTTTTTATTGTTCTTCTATGTCCAATGTTACAAGTATAAGCTTCGTAGATTATTTCGATGCCAAAACAACAACTTTCTATTCCAAATGGAAAAAACTGTTAAAAGCTCCTCCATAGAGAGAGTTGAGCAACTTCGGACTATCAAAGTTGCTCGGTGTAAATTTTTATTGTTCTTCTATGTCCAATTTTACGAGTATAAGCTTCGTAGATTATTTCGATGCCAAAACACCAACTTTCTATGACAAATGGACAAAACCGTTTGAGGCTCGCAAATAGAGAGTTGAGCAACTTCGGACCATCAAAGTTGCTCGGTGTACACTTTTTATTCTTCTTCTATGTCCAATTTTACGAGTATAAGCTTCGTAGATTATTTCGATGCCAAAACAACAACTTTCTATTACAAATGGACAAAACCGTTAAAAGCTCCTCCATATAGAGATTTGAGCAACTTCGAACGATCAAAGTTGCTCGGTGTACACTTTTTATTGTTCTTCTATGTCCAATTTTACGAGTATAAGCTTCGTAAATTATTTCGATGCCAAAACAACAACTTTCTATTACAAATGGACAAAACCGTTAAAAGCTCCTCCATATAGAGAGTTGAGCAACTTCGGACCATCAAAGTTACTCGGTGTACACTTTTTATTGTTCTTCTATGCCCAATGTTACGAGTATACGCTTCGTAGATTATTTCGATGCCAAAACAACAACTTTCTATGAAAAATGGACAAAACCGTTAATAGCTCCTCCATATAGAGAGTTGAGCAACTTCGGACCATCAAAGTTGCTCGGTGTATACTTTTTATTGTTCTTCTATGTCCAATTTAACGAGTATAAAGCTTTCGTTATTATTTCGATGCCAAAACACCACTTTCTATGATAAATGGACAAAACCGTTAAAAGATCCCAAATAGAGAGAGTTGAGCAACTTCGGGGCATCAAAGTTGCTCGGTGTACACTTTTTATTGTTTTTCTATGTCCAATTTTACGAGTATAAGCTTCGTAAATTATTTCGATGCCAAAACAACAACTTTCTATGACAAATGGACGAAACCGTTAAAAGCTCCTCCATATAGAGAGTTGAGCAACTTCGGACCATCAAAGTTACTCGGTGTACACTTTTTATTAATCTTCTATGTTCAATGTTACGAGTATAAACTTCGTAGATTATTTCGATGCCAAAACAACAACTTTCTGTTTCAAATGGACAAAACCGTTAAAAGCTCCACCATAGAGAGAGTTGTGCAACTTCGGACCATCAAAGTTGTTCGGTGTACACTTTTTATTGTTCTTCTATGTCCAATTTTACGAGTATAAGCTTCCGAGATTATTTCGATGCCAAAACACCAACTTTCTATGACAAATGGACAAAACCATTAAAAGCTCCTCCATATAGAGAGTTGAGCAACTTCGGACCATGAAAGTTACTCGGTGTACACTTTTTATTGTTCTTCTATGTCCAATGTTACGAGTATAAGCTTCGTAGATTATTTCGATGCCAAAACAACAACTTTTTATTACAAATGGACAAAACCGTTAAAAGCTCCTCTATAGAGAGAGTTGAGCAACTTTGGACCATCAAAATTGCTCGGTATACACTTTTTATTGTTCTTTTGTGTCAAATTTTATGAGTATAAGATTCGTAGATTATTTCGATGCCAAAACAACAACTTTCTATGACAAATGGACAAAACCGTTAAAAGCCCTTCCATATAGAGAGTTGAGCAACTTCGGACCATCAAAGTTGCTCGGTGTACACTTTTTATTGTTCTTCTATGTCCAATTTTACGAGTATAAGGTTTCGTTATTATTTCGATGCCAAAACAACAACTTCTATGACAAATGGACAAAACCGTTAAAAGCTCCCAAATAGAGAGAGTTGAGCAATTTCGGACCATCAAAGTTGCTCGGTGTACACTTTTTATTGTTCTTCTATGTCCAATTTTACGAGTATAAGCTTCGTAGATTATTTCGATGGCAAAACACCAACTTTCTATGACAATTGGACAAAACAGTTAGAGGCTCCCAAATAGAGATTTGAGCAACTTCGGACCATCAATGTTGCTCGGTGTACACTTTTTATTGTTCTTCTATGTCCAATTTTACGAGTATAAGCTTCGTAAATTATTTCGATGCCAAAACAACAACTTTCTATTACAAATGGACAAAACCGTTAAAAGCTCCTCCATATAGAGAGTTGAGCAACTTCGGACCATCAAAGTTACTCGGTGTACACTTTTTATTGTTCTTCTATGCCCAATGTTACGAGTATACGTTTCGTAGATTATTTCGATGCCGAAACAACAACTTTCTATTACAAATGGACAAAACCGTTAAAAGCTCCTCTATAGAGAGAGTTGAGCAACTTTGGACCATCAAAATTGCTCGGTGTACACTTTTTATTGTTCTTTTATGTCAAATTTTATGAGTATAAGATTCGTAGATTATTTTGATGCCAAAACAACAACTTTCTATGACAAATGGACAAAACCGTTAAAAGCCCCTCCATATAGAGAGTTGAGCAACTTCGGACCATCAAAGTTGCTCGGTGTACACTTTTTATTGTTCTTCTATGTCCAATTTTACGAGTATAAGGTTTCGTTATTATTTCGATGCCAAAACAACAACTTCTATGACAAATGGACAAAACCGTTAAAAGCTCCCAAATAGAGAGAGTTGAGCAATTTCGGACCATCAAAGTTGCTCGGTGTACACTTTTTATTGTTCTTCTATGTCCAATTTTACGAGTATAAGCTTCCTAGATTATTTCGATGCCAAAACACCAACATTCTATGACAATTGGACAAAACCGTTAGAGGCTCCCAAATAGAGATTTGAGCAACTTCGGACCATCAAAGTTGCTCGGTGTACACTTTTTTATTGTTCTTCTATGTCCAATTTTACGAGTATAAGCTTCGTAAAGTATTTCGATGCCAAAACAACAACTTTCTATTACAAATGGACAAAACCGTTAAAAGCTCCTCCATATAGAGAGTTGAGCAACTTCGGACCATCAAAGTTACTCGTTGTACACTTTTTATTGTTCTTCTATGCCCAATGTTACGAGTATACGCTTGGTAGATTATTTCGATGCCAAAACAACAACTTTCTATTACAAATGGGCAAAACCGTTAAAAGCTCCTCTATAGAGAGAGTTGAGCAACTTTGGACCATCAAAGTTGCTCGGTGTACACTTTTTATTGTTCTTTTATGTCAAATTTTATGAGTATAAGATTCCGATATTTTTTCGATTCCAAAACACCAACTTTCTATGACAAATGGACAAAACCATTAAAAGCTCCTACATATAGAGTGTTGAGCAACTTCGGACCATCAAAGTTGCTCAATGTACACTTTTTATTAATCTTCTATGTTCAATGTTACGAGTATAAACTTCGTAGATTATTTCGATGCCAAAACAACAACTTTCTGTTACAAATGTACAAAACCGTTAAAAGCTCCACCATAGAGAGAGTTGTGCAACTTCGGACCATCAAAGTTGTTCGGTGTACACTTTTTATTGTTCTTCTATGTCCAATTTTACGAGTATAAGCTTCCGAGATTATTTCGATGCCAAAACACCAACTTTCTATGACAAATGGACAAAACCATTAAAAGCTCCTCCATATAAAGAGTTGAGCAACTTCGGACCATCAAAGTTACTCGGTGTACACTTTTTATTGTTCTTCTATGTCCAATGTTACGAGTATAAGCTTCGTAGATTATTTCGATGCCAAAACAACAACTTTCTATTACAAATGGACAAAACCGTTAAAAGCTCCTCTATAGAAAGAGTTGAGCAACTTTGGACCATCAAAGTTGCTCGGTGTACACTTTTTATTGTTTTTCTATGTCCAATTTTACGAGTATAAGCTTCGTAGATTATTTCGATGCCAAAACACCAACTTTCTATGACAAATGGACAAAACCATTAAAAGCTCCTCCATATAGAGAGTTGAGCAACTTTGGACCATCAAAGTTCCTCGGTGTACACTTTTTATTGTTCTTCTATGTATAATGTTACGAGTATAAGCTTCGTAGATTATTTCGATGCCAAAACAACAACTTTCTTTTACAAATGAACAAAACCGATAAAAGCTCCTCCATAGAGAGTGTTGTGGAACTTTGGACCATCAAAGTTGCTCGGTGTACACTTTTTATTGTTCTTCTATGTCCAATGTTACGAGTATAAGCTTCGTAGATTATTTCGATGCCAAAACAACAACTTTCTATTACAAATGGACAAAACCGTTAAAAGCTCCTGCATAGAGAGAGTTGAGCAACTTCAGACTCTCAAAGTTGCTCGGTGTAAATTTTTATTGTTCTTCTATGTCCAATTTTACGAGTATAAGCTTCGTAGATTATTTCGATGCCAAAACACCAACTTTCTATGACAAATGGACAAAACCGTTAGAGGCTCCCAAATAGAGAGTTGAGCAACTTCGGACCATCAAAGTTGCTCGGTGTACACTTTTTATTGTTCTTCTATGTCCAATTTTACGAGTATAAGCTTCCGAGATTATTTCGATGCCAAAACACCAATTTTCTATGACAAATGGACAAAACCGTTAGAGGCTCCCAAATAGAGAGTTGAGCAACTTCGGACCATCAAAGTTGCTCGGTGTACACTTTTTATTGTTCTTCTATGTCCAATTTTACGAGTATAAGCTTCGTAGATTATTTCGATGGCAAAACAACAACTTTCTATTACAAATGGATAAAACCGTTAAAAGCTCCTCCATATAGAGAATTGAGCAACTTCGGACCATCAAAGTTACTCGGTGTACACTTTTTATTGTTCTTCTATGTCCAATGTTACGAGTATACGCTTCATAGATTATTTCGATGCCAAAACAACAACTTTCTATTACAAATGGACAAAACCGTTAAAAGCTCCTCTATAGTGAGAGTTGAGCAACTTTGGACCATCACAGTTGCTCGGTGTACACTTTTTATTGTTCTTTTATGTCAAATTTTATGTGTATAAGATTCCGATATTTTTTCGATTCCAAATACCAACTTTCTATGACAAATGGACAAAACCATTAAAAGCTCCTCCATATAGAGAGTTGAGCAACTTCGGACCATCAAAGTTCCTCGGTGTACACTTTTTATTGTTCTTCTATGTATAATGTTACGAGTATAAGCTTCGTAGATTATTTCGATGCCAAAACAACAACTTTCTTTTACAAATGAACAAAACCGTTAAAAGCTCCTCCATAGAGAGTGTTGTGGAACTTTGGACCATCAAAGTTGCTCGGTGTACACTTTTTATTGTTCTTCTATGTCCAATGTTACGAGTATAAGCTTCATAGATTATTTCGATGCCAAAACAACAACTTTCTATTACAAATGGACAAAACCGTTAAAAGCTCCTGCATAGTGAGAGTTGAGCAACTTCAGACTCTCAAAGTTGCTCGGTGTAAATTTTTATTGTTCTTCTATGTCCAATTTTACGAGTATAAGCTTCGTAGATTATTTCGATGCCAAAACACCAACTTTCTATGACAAATGGACAAAACCGTTAGAGGCTCCCAAATAGAGAGTTGAGCAACTTCGGACCATCAAAGTTGCTCGGTGTACACTTTTTATTGTTCTTCTATGTCCAATTTTACGAGTATAAGCTTCCGAGATTATTTCGATGCCAAAACACCAATTTTCTATGACAAATGGACAAAACCGTTAGAGGCTCCCAAATAGAGAGTTGAGCAACTTCGGACCATCAAAGTTGCTCGGTGTACACTTTTTATTGTTCTTCTATGTCCAATTTTACGAGTATAAGCTTCGTAGATTATTTCGATGGCAAAACAACAACTTTCTATTACAAATGGATAAAACCGTTAAAAGCTCCTCCATATAGAGAATTGAGCAACTTCGGACCATCAAAGTTACTCGGTGTACACTTTTTATTGTTCTTCTATGTCCAATGTTACGAGTATACGCTTCATAGATTATTTCGATGCCAAAACAACAACTTTCTATTACAAATGGACAAAACCGTTAAAAGCTCCTCTATAGTGAGAGTTGAGCAACTTTGGACCATCACAGTTGCTCGGTGTACACTTTTTATTGTTCTTTTATGTCAAATTTTATGTGTATAAGATTCCGATATTTTTTCGATTCCAAATACCAACTTTCTATGACAAATGGACAAAACCATTAAAAGCTCCTCCATATAGAGAGTTGAGCAACTTCGGACCATCAAAGTTGCTCGGTGTACACTTTTTATTGTTCTTCTATGTATAATGTTACGAGTATAAGCTTCGTAGATTATTTCGATGCCAAAACAACAACTTTCTATTACAAATGGACAAAACCGTTAAAAGCTCCTCCATAGAGAGAGTTGAGCAACTTTGGACCATCAAAGTTGCTCGGTGTACACTTTTTATTGTTCTTCTATGTCCAATTTTATGAGTATAAGCTTCGTAGATTATTTCGATGCCAAAACACCAACTTTCTATGACAAATGTACAAAACCGTTAAAGGCTCCCAAATAGAGAGTTGAGCAACTTCGGACTATCAAAGTTGCTCGGTGTACACTTTCTTTTGTTCTTTTATGTCCAATTTTACGAGTATAAGCTTCCTAGATTATTTCGATGCGAAAACAACAACTTTCTATGACAAAAGGACAAAACCGTTAAAAGCTCCTCCATATAGAGAGTTGAGCAACTTCGGACCATCAAAGTTGCTCGGTGTACACTTTTTATTTTTCTTCTATGTCCAATTTTACGAGTATAAGGTTTCGCTATTATTTCGATGCCAAAACAACAACTTTCTAAGACAAATGGACAAAACCGTTAAAAGCTCCCAAATAGAGAGAGTTGATCAATTTCGGACCATCAAAGTTGCTCGGTGTACACTTTTTATTGTTCTTCTATGTCCAATTTTATAAGTATAAGCTTCGTAGATTATTTCGATGCCAAAACAACAACTTTCTATTACAAATGGACAAAACCGTTAAAAGCTCCTCCATAGAGAGAGTTGAGCAACTTCGGACTATCAAAGTTGCTCGGTGTACACTTTTTATTGTTCTTTTATGTCCAATTTTACGAGTATAAGCTTCCTAGATTTTTTCGATGCGAAAACAACAACTTTCTATGACAAATGGACAAAACCGTTAAAAGCTCCTCCATATAGAGAGTTGAGCAAATTCGGACCATCAAAGTTGCTCGGTGTACACTTTTTATTGTTCTTCTATGTCCAATTTTACGAGTATAAGCTTCGTAGATTATTTCGATGGCAAAACACCAACTTTCTATGACAATTGGACAAAACAGTTAGAGGCTCCCAAATAGAGATTTGAGCAACTTCGGACCATCAATGTTGCTCGGTGTACACTTTTTATTGTTCTTCTATGTCCAATTTTACGAGTATAAGCTTCGTAAATTATTTCGATGCCAAAACAACAACTTTCTATTACAAATGGACAAAACCGTTAAAAGCTCCTCCATATAGAGAGTTGAGCAACTTCGGACCATCAAAGTTACTCGGTGTACACTTTTTATTGTTCTTCTATGCCCAATGTTACGAGTATACGTTTCGTAGATTATTTCGATGCCGAAACAACAACTTTCTATGAAAAATTGACAAAACCGTTAAAAGCTCCCAAATAGAGAGAGTTGATCAATTTCGGACCATCAAAGTTGCCCGGTGTACACTTTTTATTGTTCTTCTATGTCCAATTTTACGAGTATAAGCTTCGTAGATTATTTCGATGCCAAAACATCAACTTTCTATGACAAATGGACAAAACCGTTATAGGCTCCCAAATAGAGAGTTGAGCAACTTCGGACCATCAAAGTTGCTCGGTGTACACTTTTTATTGTTCTTCTATGTCCAATTTTACGAGTATAAGCTTCCGAGATTATTTCGATACCAAAACACCAACTTTCTACGACAAATGGACAAAACCGTTAGAGGCTCCCAAATAGAGAGTTGAGCAACTTCGGACCATCAAAGTTGCTCGGTGTACACTTTTTATTGTTCTTCTATGTCCAATGTTACGAGTATACGCTTCGTAGATTATTTCGATGCCAAAACACCAACTTTCTATGACAAATGTACAAAACTGTTAAAGGCTCCCAAATAGAGAGTTGAGCAACTTCGGACTATCAAAGTTGCTCGGTGTACACTTTCTATTGTTCTTTTATGTCCAATTTTACGAGTATAAGCTTCCTAGATTATTTCGATGCGAAAACAACAACTTTCTATGACAAAAGGACAAAACCGTTAAAAGTTCCTCCATATAGAGAGTTGAGCAACTTCGGACCATCAAAGTTGCTCGGTGTACACTTTTTATTGTTCTTCTATGTCCAATTTTACGAGTATAAGGTTTCGTTATTATTTCGATGCCAAAACAACAACTTTCTAAGACAAATGGACAAAACCGTTAAAAGCTCCCAAATAGAGAGAGTTGATCAATTTCGGACCATCAAAGTTGCTCGGTGTACACTTTTTATTGTTCTTCTATGTCCAATTTTACGATTATAAGCTTCGTAGATTATTTCGATGCCAAAACACCAACTTTCTATGACAAAAGGAAAAAACCGTTAGAGGCTCCCAAATAGAGAGTTGAGCAACTTCGGACCATCAAAGTTGCTCGGTGTACACTTTTTATTGTTCTTCTATGTCCAATTTTATGAGTATAAGCTTCGTAGATTATTTCGATGCCAAAACAACAACTTTCTATAACAAATGGACAAAACCGTTAAAAGCTCCTCCATAGAGAGAGTTGAGCAACTTCGGACTATCAAAGTTGCTCGTTGTACACTTTTTATTGTTCTTTTATGTCCAATTTTACGAGTATAAGCTTCCTAGATTTTTTCGATGCGAAAACAACAACTTTCTATGACAAATGGACAAAACCGTTAAAAGCTCCTCGATATAGAGAGTTGAGCAACTTCGGACCATCAAAGTTGCTCGGTGTACACTTTTTATTGTTCTTCTATGTCTCATTTTACGAGTATAAGGTTTCGTTATTATTTCGATGCAAAAACAACAACTTTCTATGACAAATGGACAAAACCGTTAAAAGCTCCCAAATAGAGAGAGTTGATCAATTTCGGACCATCAAAGTTGCTCGGTGTACACTTTTTATTGTTCTTCTATGTCCAATTTTACGAGTATAAGCTTCGTAGATTATTTCGATGCCAAAACACCAACTTTCTATGACAAATGGACAAAACCGTTAGAGGCTCCCAAATAGAGAGTTGAGCAACTTCGGACCATCAAAGTTGCTCGGTGTACACTTTTTGTTGTTCATCTATGTCCAATGTTACGAGTATAAGCTTCGTAGATTATTTCGATTCCAAAAAAACAACTTTCAATTACAAATGGACAAAACCGTTAAAAGCTCCTCTATAGAGAGAGTTGAGCAACTTTGGACCATCAATGTTGCTCGGTGTACACTTTTTATTGTTTTTCTATCTCCAATTTTACGAGTATAAGATTCGTAGATTATTTCGATGCCAAAACACCAACTTTGTATGACAAATGGATAAAACCGTTAAAAGCTCCTTCATATAGAGAGTTGAGCAACTTCGGACCATCAAAGTTGCTCGGTGTACACTTTTTATTGTTCTTCTATGTATAATGTTACGAGTATAAGCTTCGTAGATTATTTCGATGCCAAAACAACAACTTTCTATTACAAATGAACAAAACCGTTAAAAGCTCCTCCATAGAGAGAGTTGAGCAACTTTGGACCACCAAAGTTGCTCGGTGTACACTTTTTATTGTTCTTCTATGTCCAATTTTATGAGTATAAAGCTTTCGTTATTATTTTGATGCCAAAACACCACTTTCTATGATAAATGGACAAAACCCTTAAAAGATCCCAAATAGAGAGAGTTGAGCAACTTCGGACCATCAAAGTTGCTCGGTGTACACTTTTTATTTTTCTTTTATGTCCAATTTTACGAGTATAAGCTTCCTAGATTATTTCGATGCGAAAACAACAACTTTCTATGACAAATGGACAAAACCGTTAAAAGCTCCTCCATATAGAGAGTTGAGCAACTTCGGACCATCAAAGTTGCTCGGTGTACACTTTTTATTGTTCTTCTATGTCCAATTTTACGAGTATAAGGTTTCGTTATTATTTCGATGCCAAAACAACAACTTTCTAAGACAAATGGACAAAACCGTTAAAAGCCCCCAAATAGAGAGAGTTGATCAATTTCGGACCATCAAAGTTGCTCGGTGTACACTTTTTATTGTTCTTCTATGTCCAATTTTACGAGTATAAGCTTCGTAGATTATTTCGATGCCAAAACACCAACTTTCTATGACAAATGGACAAAACCGTTAGAGGCTTCCAAATAGAGAGTTGAGCAACTTCGGACCATCAAAGTTGCTCGGTGTACACTTTTTATTGTTCTTCTATGTCCAATTTTACGAGTATAAGCTTTGTAGATTATTTCGATGCCAAAACAACAACTTTCTATTACAAATGGACAAAACCGTTAAAAGCTCCTCCATATAGAGAGTTGAGCAACTTCGGACCATCAAAGTTACTCAGTGTACACTTTTTATTGTTCTTCTATGGCCAATGTCACGAGTATACGCTTCGTAGATTATTTCGATGCCAAAACACCAACTTTCTATGAAAAATGGACAAAACCGTTAATAGCTCCTCCATATAGAGAGTTGAGCAACTTCGGACCATCAAAGTTGCTCGGTGTACACTTTTTATTGTTCTTCTATGTCCAATTTAACGAGTATAAAGCTTTCGTTATTATTTTGATGCCAAAACACCACTTTCTATGATAAATGGACAAAACCATTAAAAGATCCCAAATAGAGAGAGTTGAGCAACTTCGGACCATCAAAGTTGCTCGGTGTACACTTTTTATTATTCTTCTATGTCCAAATTTATGAGTATAAGCTTCGTAGATTATTTCGATGCCAAAACAACAACTTTCTATTACAAATGGACAAAACCGTTAAAAGCTCCTCCATATAGAGAGTTGAGCAACTTCGGACCATCAAAGTTGCTCGGTGTACACTTTTTATTGTTCTGCTATGTCCAATTTTACGAGTATAAGGTTTCGTTATTATTTCGATGCCAAAACAACAACTTTCTAAGACAAATGGACAAAACCGTTAAAAGCCCCCAAATAGAGAGAGTTGATCAATTTCGGACCATCAAAGTTGCTCGGTGTACACTTTTTATTGTTCTTCTATGTCCAATTTTACGAGTATAAGCTTCGTAGATTATTTCGATGCCAAAACACCAACTTTCTATGACAAATGGACAAAACCGTTAGAGGCTTCCAAATAGAGAGTTGAGCAACTTCGGACCATCAAAGTTGCTCGGTGTACACTTTTTATTGTTCTTCTATGTCCAATTTTACGAGTATAAGCTTTGTAGATTATTTCGATGCCAAAACAACAACTTTCTATTACAAATGGACAAAACCCTTAAAAGCTCCTCCATATAGAGAGTTGAGCAACTTCGGACCATCAAAATTACTCAGTGTACACTTTTTATTGTTCTTCTGTGCCCAATGTCACGAGTATACGCTTCGTAGATTATTTCGATGCCAAAACACCAACTTTCTATGAAAAATGGACAAAACCGTTAATAGCTCCTCCATATAGAGAGTTGAGCAACTTCGGACCATCAAAGTTGCTCGGTGTACACTTTTTATTGTTCTTCTATGTCCAATTTAACGAGTATAAAGCTTTCGTTATTATTTCGATGCCAAAACACCACTTTCTATGATAAATGGACAAAACCGTTAAAAGATCCCAAATAGAGAGAGTTGAGCAACTTCGGACCATCAAAGTTGCTCGGTGTACACTTTTTATTATTCTTCTATGTCCAAATTTACGAGTATAAGCTTCGTAGATTATTTCGATGCCAAAACACCAACTTTCTATGACAAATGGACAAAACCGTTAGAGGCTCCCAAATAGAGAGTTGAGCAACTTCGGACCATCAAAGTTGCTCGGTGTAAACTTTTTATTGTTCTTCTATGTCCAATTTTACGAGTATAAGCTTTGTAGATTATTTCGATGCCAAAACAACAACTTTCTATTACAAATGGACAAAACCGTTAAAAGCTCCTCCATATAGAGAGTTGAGCAACTTCGGACCATCAAAGTTACTCAGTGTACACTTTTTATTGTTCTTCTATGGCCAATGTCACGAGTATACGCTTCGTAGATTATTTCGATGCCAAAACACCAACTTTATATGAAAAATGGACAAAACCGTTAATAGCTCCTCCATATAGAGAGTTGAGCAACTTCGGACCATCAAAGTTGCTCGGTGTACACTTTTTATTGTTCTTCTATGTCCAATTTAACGAGTATAAAGCTTTCGTTATTATTTTGATGCCAAAACACCACTTTCTATGATAAATGGACAAAACCATTAAAAGCTCCCAAATAGAGAGAGTTGAGCAACTTCGGACCATCAAAGTTGCTCGGTGTACACTTTTTATTATTCTTCTATGTCCAAATTTATGAGTATAAGCTTCGTAGATTATTTCGATGCCAAAACAACAACTTTCTATTACAAATGGACAAAACCGTTAAAAGCTCCTCCATATAGAGAGTTGAGCAACTTCGGACCATCAAAGTTGCTCGGTGTACACTTTTTATTGTTCTTCTATGTCCAATTTTACGAGTATAAGGTTTCGTTATTATTTCGATGCCAAAACAACAACTTTCTAAGACAAATGGACAAAACCGTTAAAAGCCCCCAAATAGAGAGAGTTGATCAATTTCGGACCATCAAAGTTGCTCGGTGTACACTTTTTATTGTTCTTCTATGTCCAATTTTACGAGTATAAGCTTCGTAGATTATTTCGATGCCAAAACACCAACTTTCTATGACAAATGGACAAAACCGTTAGAGGCTTCCAAATAGAGAGTTGAGCAACTTCGGACCATCAAAGTTGCTCGATGTACACTTTTTATTGTTCTTCTATGTCCAATTTTACGAGTATAAGCTTTGTAGATTATTTCGATGCCAAAACAACAACTTTCTATTACAAATGGACAAAACCCTTAAAAGCTCCTCCATATAGAGAGTTGAGCAACTTCGGACCATCAAAGTTACTCAGTGTACACTTTTTATTGTTCTTCTATGCCCAATGTCACGAGTATACGCTTCGTAGATTATTTCGATGCCAAAACACCAACTTTATATGAAAAATGGACAAAACCGTTAATAGCTCCTCCATATAGAGAGTTGAGCAACTTCGGACCATCAAAGTTGCTCGGTGTACACTTTTTATTGTTCTTCTATGTCCAATTTAACGAGTATAAAGCTTTCGTTATTATTTTGATGCCAAAACACCACTTTCTATGATAAATGGACAAAACCATTAAAAGCTCCCAAATAGAGAGAGTTGAGCAACTTCGGACCATCAAAGTTGCTCGGTGTACACTTTTTATTATTCTTCTATGTCCAAATTTACGAGTATAAGCTTCATAGATTATTTCGATGCCAAAACACCAACTTTCTATGACAAATGGACAAAACCGTTAGAGGCTCCCAAATAGAGAGTTGAGCAACTTCGGACCATCAAAGTTGCTCGGTGTACACTTTTTATTGTTCTTCTATGTCCAATTTTACGAGTATAAGCTTTGTAGATTATTTCGATGCCAAAACAACAACTTTCTATTACAAATGGACAAAACCGTTAAAAGCTCCTCCATATAGAGAGTTGAGCAACTTCGGACCATCAAAGTTACTCAGTGTACACTTTTTATTGTTCTTCTATGGCCAATGTCACGAGTATACGCTTCGTAGATTATTTCGATGCCAAAACACCAACTTTCTATGAAAAATGGACAAAACCGTTAATAGCTCCTCCATATAGAGAGTTGAGCAACTTCGGACCATCAAAGTTGCTCGGTGTACACTTTTTATTGTTCTTCTATGTCCAATTTAACGAGTATAAAGCTTTCGTTATTATTTTGATGCCAAAACACCACTTTCTATGATAAATGGACAAAACCATTAAAAGATCCCAAATAGAGAGAGTTGAGCAACTTCGGACCATCAAAGTTGCTCGGTGTACACTTTTTATTATTCTTCTATGTCCAAATTTATGAGTATAAGCTTCGTAGATTATTTCGATGCCAAAACAACAACTTTCTATTACAAATGGACAAAACCGTTAAAAGCTCCTCCATATAGAGAGTTGAGCAACTTCGGACCATCAAAGTTGCTCGGTGTACACTTTTTATTGTTCTTCTATGTCCAATTTTACGAGTATAAGGTTTCGTTATTATTTCGATGCCAAAACAACAACTTTCTAAGACAAATGGACAAAACCGTTAAAAGCCCCCAAATAGAGAGAGTTGATCAATTTCGGACCATCAAAGTTGCTCGGTGTACACTTTTTATTGTTCTTCTATATCCAATTTTACGAGTATAAGCTTCGTAGATTATTTCGATGCCAAAACACCAACTTTCTATGACAAATGGACAAAACCGTTAGAGGCTTCCAAATAGAGAGTTGAGCAACTTCGGACCATCAAAGTTGCTCGGTGTACACTTTTTATTGTTCTTCTATGTCCAATTTTACGAGTATAAGCTTTGTAGATTATTTCGATGCCAAAACAACAACTTTCTATTACAAATGGACAAAACCCTTAAAAGCTCCTCCATATAGAGAGTTGAGCAACTTCGGACCATCAAAGTTACTCAGTGTACACTTTTTATTGTTCTTCTGTGCCCAATGTCACGAGTATACACTTCGTAGATTATTTCGATGCCAAAACACCAACTTTCTATGAAAAATGGACAAAACCGTTAATAGCTCCTCCATATAGAGACTTGAGCAACTTCGGACCATCAAAGTTGCTCGGTGTACACTTTTTATTGTTCTTCTATGTCCAATTTAACGAGTATAAAGCTTTCGTTATTATTTCGATGCCAAAACACCACTTTCTATGATAAATGGACAAAACCGTTAAAAGATCCCAAATAGAGAGAGTTGAGCAACTTCGGACCATCAAAGTTGCTCGGTGTACACTTTTTATTATTCTTCTATGTCCAAATTTACGAGTATAAGCTTCGTAGATTATTTCGATGCCAAAACAACAACTTTCTATTACAAATGGACAAAACCGTTAAAAGCTCCTCCATATAGAGAGTTGAGCAACTTCGGACCATCAAAGTTGCTCGGTGTACACTTTTTATTGTTCTTCTATGTCCAATGTTACGAGTATACGCTTCGTAGATTATTTCGATGCCAAAACACCAACTTTCTATGACAAATGGACAAAACCGTTAGAGGCTTCCAAATAGAGAGTTGAGCAACTTCGGACCATCAAAGTTGCTCGGTGTACACTTTTTATTGTTCTTCTATGTCCAATTTTACGAGTATAAGCTTTGTAGATTATTTCGATGCCAAAACAACAACTTTCTATTACAAATGGACAAAACCCTTAAAAGCTCCTCCATATAGAGAGTTGAGCAACTTCGGACCATCAAAGTTACTCAGTGTACACTTTTTATTGTTCTTCTGTGCCCAATGTCACGAGTATACACTTCGTAGATTATTTCGATGCCAAAACACCAACTTTCTATGAAAAATGGACAAAACCGTTAATAGCTCCTCCATATAGAGAGTTGAGCAACTTCGGACCATCAAAGTTGCTCGGTGTACACTTTTTATTGTTCTTCTATGTCCAATTTAACGAGTATAAAGCTTTCGTTATTATTTCGATGCCAAAACACCACTTTCTGTGATAAATGGACAAAACCGTTAAAAGATCCCAAATAGAGAGAGTTGAGCAACTTTGGACCATCAAAATTGCTCGGTGTACACTTTTTATTGTTCTTTTATGTCAAATTTTATGAGTATAAGATTCGTAGATTATTTCGATGCCAAAACAACAACTTTCTATGACAAATGGACAAAACCGTTAAAAGGCCCTCCATATAGAGAGTTGAGCAACTTCGGACCAACAAAGTTGCTCGGTGTACACTTTTTATGATTCTTCTATGTCCAATTTTACGAGTATAAGGTTTCGTTATTATTTCGATGCCAAAACAACAACTTCTATGACAAATGGACAAAACCGTTAAAAGCTCCCAAATAGAGAGAGTTGAGCAATTTCGGACCATCAAAGTTGCTCGGTGTACACTTTTTATTGTTCTTCTATGTCCAATTTTACGAGTATAAGCTTCGTAGATTATTTCGATGCCAAAACACCAACTTTCTATGACAATTGGACAAAACCGTTAGAGACTCCCAAATAGAGATTTGAGCAACTTCGGACCATCAAAGTTGCTCGGTGTACACTTTTTATTGTTCTTCTATGTCCAATTTTACGAGTATAAGCTTCGTAAATTATTTCGATGCCAAAACAACAACTTTCTATTACAAATGGACAAAACCGTTAAAAGCTCCTCCATATAGAGAGTTGAGCAACTTCGGACCATCAAAGTTACTCGGTGTACACTTTTTATTGTTCTTCTATGCCCAATGTTACGAGTATACGCTTCGTGGATTATTTCGATGCCAAAACAACAACTTTCTATTACAAATGGACAAAACCGTTAAAAGCTCCTCTATAGAGAGAGTTGAGGAACTTTGGACCATCAAAGTTGCTCGGTGTACACTTTTTATTGTTCTTTTATGTCAAATTTTAAGAGTATAAGATTCCGATATTTTTTCGATTCCAAAACAACAACTTTCTATGACAAATGGACAAAACCATTAAAAGCTCCTACATATAGAGTGTTGAGCAACTTCGGACCATCAAAGTTGCTCAATGTACACTTTTTATTAATCTTCTATGTTCAATGTTACGAGTATAAACTTTGTAGATTATTTCGATGCCAAAACAACAACTTTCTGTTACAAATGGACAAAACCGTTAAAAGCTCCACCATAGAGAGAGTTGTGCAACTTCGGACCATCAAAGTTGTTCGGTGTACACTTTTTATTGTTCTTCTATGTCCAATTTTACGAGTATAAGATTCCGAGATTATTTCGATGCCAAAACACCAACTTTCTATGACAAATGGACAAAACAATTAAAAGCTCCTCCATATAGAGAGTTGAGCAACTTCGGACCATCAAAGTTACTCGGTGTACACTTTTTATTGTTCTTCTATGTCCAATGTTACGAGTATAAGCTTCGTAGATTATTTCGATGCCAAAACAACAACTTTCTATTACAAATGGACTAAACCGTTAAAAGCTTCTCCATAGAGAGAGTTGAGCAACTTCGGACTATCAAAGTTGCTCGGTGTAAATTTTTATTGTTCTTCTATGTCCAATTTTACGAGTATAAGCTTCGTAGATTATTTCGATGCCAAAACACCAACTTTCTATGACAAATGGACAAAACCGTTAGAGGCTCGCAAATAGAGAGTTGAGCAACTTCGGACCATCAAAGTTGCTCGGTGTACACTTTTTATTGTTATTCTATGTCCAATTTTACGAGAATAAGCTTCGTAGATTATTTCGATGCCAAAACAACAACTTTCTATTACAAATGGACAAAACCGTTAAAAGCTCCTCCATATAGAGAGTTGAGCAACTTCGGACCATCAAAGTTACTCGGTGTACACTTTTTATTGTTCTTCTATGTCCAATGTTACGAGTATACGCTTCGTAGATTATTTCGATGCCGAAACAACAACTTTCTATTACAAATGGACAAAACCGTTAAAAGCTCCTCTATAGAGAGAGTTGAGCAACTTTGGACCATCAAAATTGCTCGGTGTATACTTTTTATTGTTCTTTTATGTCAAATTTTATGAGTATAAGATTCGTAGATTATTTCGATGCCAAAAAAACAAACTTTCTATTACAAATGGACAAAACCGTTAAAAGCTCCTCTATAGAGAGAGTTGACCAACTTTGGACCATCAAAGTTGCTCGGTGTACACTTTTTATTGTTTTTCTATGTCCAATTTTACGAGTATAAGCTTCGTAGATTATTTCGATGCCAAAACACCAACTTTCTATGACAAATGGACAAAACCATTAAAAGCTCCTCCATATAGAGAGTTGAGCAACTTCGGACCATCAAAGTTCCTCGGTGTACACTTTTTATTGTTCTTCTATGTATAATGTTACGAGTATAAGCTTCGTAGATTATTTCGATGCCAAAACAACAACTTTCTTTTACAAATGAACAAAACCGTTAAAAGCTCCTCCATAGAGAGTGTTGTGGAACTTTGGACCATCAAAGTTGCTCGGTGTACACTTTTTATTGTTCTTCTATGTCCAATTTTATGAGTATAAGCTTCGTAGATTATTTCGATGCCAAAACACCAACTTTCTATGACAAATGTACAAAACCGTTAAAGGCTCCCAAATAGAGAGTTGAGCAACTTCGGACTATCAAAGTTGCTCGGTGTACACTTTTTATTGTTCTTTTATGTCCAATTTTACGAGTATAAGCTTCGTAGATTATTTCGATGCCAAAACACCAACTTTCTATGACAAATGGACAAAACCATTAAAAGCTCCTCCATATAGAGAGTTGAGCAACTTCGGACCATCAAAGTTGCTCAGTGTACACTTTTTATTGTTCTTCTATGTCCCATTTTACGAGTATAAGCTTCGTAGATTATTTCGATGCCAAAACAAAAACTTTCTATTACAAATGAACAAAACCGTTAAAAGCTCCTCCATAGAGAGAGTTGAGGAACTTTGGACCATCAAAGTTGCTCGGTGTACACTTTTTATTGTTCTTCTATGTCCAATTTTATGAGTATAAGCTTCGTAGATTATTTCGATGCCAAAACACCAACTTTCTATGACAAATGTACAAAACCGTTAAAGGCTCTCAAATAGAGAGTTGAGCAACTTCGGACTATCAAAGTTGCTCGGTGTACACTTTTTATTGTTCTTTTATGTCCAATTTTACGAGTATAAGCTTCCTAGATTATTTCGATGAGAAAACAACAACTTTCTATGACAAATGGACAAAATCGTTAAAAGCTCCTCCATATAGAGAGTTGAGCAACTTCGGACCATCAAAGTTTCTCGGTGTACACTTTTTATTGTTCTTCTATGTCCAATTTTATGAGTATAAGGTTTCGTTATTATTTCGATGCCAAAACAACAACTTTCTATGACAAATGGATAAAACCGTTAAAAGCTCCCAAATAGAGAGAGTTGATCAATTTCGGACCATCAAAGTTGCTCGGTGTACACTTTTTATTGTTCTTCTATGTCCAATTTTACGAGTATAAGCTTCGTAGATTATTTCGATGCCAAAACACCAACTTTCTATGACAAATGGACAAAACCGTTAGAGGCTCCCAAATAGAGAGTTGAGCAACTTTTGACCATCAAAGTTGCTCGGTGTACACTTTTTATTGTTCTTCTATGTCCAATTTTACGAGTATAAGCATCGTAGATTATTTCGATGCCAAAACAACAACTTTCTATTACAAATGGACAAAACCGTTAAAAGCTCCTCCATATAGAGAGTTGAGCAACTTCGGACCATCAAAGTTACTCGGTGTACACTTTTTATTGTTCTTCTATGTCCAATGTTACGAGTATAAGCTTCGTAGATTATTTCGATGCCAAAACAACAACTTTCTATTACAAATGGACAAAACCGTTAAAAGCTCATCTATAGAGAGAGTTGGGCAACTTTGGACCATCAAAGTTACTCGGTGTACACTTTTTATTGTTCTTCTATGTCCAATGTTACGAGTATAAGCTTCGTAGATTATTTCGATGCCAAAACACCAACTTTCTATGACAAAAGGAAAAAACCGTTAGAGGCTCCCAAATAGAGAGTTGAGCAACTTCGGACCATCAAAGTTGCTCGGTGTACACTTTTTATTGTTCTTCTATGTCCAATTTTATGAGTATAAGCTTCGTAAATTATTTCGATGCCTAAACAACAACTTTCTATTACAAATGGACAAAACCGTTAAAAGCTCCTCCATAGAGAGAGTTGAGCAACTTCGGACTATCAAAGTTGCTCGGTGTACACTTTTTGTTGTTCTTTTATGTCCAATTTTACGAGTATAAGCTTCCTAGATTTTTTCGATGCGAAAACAACAACTTTCTATGACAAATGGACAAAACCGTTAAAAGCTCCTCGATATAGAGAGTTGAGCAACTTCGGACCATCAAAGTTGCTTGGTGTACACTTTTTATTGTTCTTCTATGTCTCATTTTACGACTATAAGGTTTCGTTATTATTTCGATGCAAAAACAACAACTTTCTATGACAAATGGACAAAACCGTTAAAAGCTCCCAAATAGAGAGAGTTGATCAATTTCGGACCATCAAAGTTGCTCGGTGTACACTTTTTATTGTTCTTCTATGTCCAATTTTACGAGTATAAGCTTCGTAGATTATTTCGATGCCAAAACACCAACTTTCTATGACAAATGGACAAAACCGTTAGAGGCTCCCAAATAGAGAGTTGAGCAACTTCGGACCATCAAAGTTGCTCGGTGTACACTTTTTATTGTTCTTCTATGTCCAATTTTACGAGTATAAGCTTCGTAGATTATTTCGATGCCAAAACAACAACTTTCTATTACAAATGGACAAAACCGTTAAAAGCTCCTCCATATAGAGAGTTGAGCAACTTCGGACCATCAAAGTTACTCGGTGTACACTTTTTGTTGTTCATCTATGTCCAATGTTACGAGTATAAGCTTCGTAGATTATTTCGATTCCAAAAAAACAACTTTCAATTACAAATGGACAAAACCGTTAAAAGCTCCTCTATAGAGAGAGTTGAGCAACTTTGGACCATCAATGTTGCTCGGTGTACACTTTTTATTGTTCTTCTATGTATAATGTTACGAGTATAAGCTTCGTAGATTATTTCGATGCCAAAACAACAACTTTCTATTACAAATGAACAAAACCGTTAAAAGCTCCTCCATAGAGAGAGTTGAGCAACTTTGGACCACCAAAGTTGCTCGGTGTGCACTTTTTATTGTTCTTCTATGTCCAATTTTATGAGTATAAGCTTCGTAGATTATTTCGATGACAAAACATCAACTTTCTATGACAAATGTACAAAACCGTTAAAGGCTCCCAAATAGAGAGTTGAGCAACTTCGGACTATCAAAGTTGCTCGGTGTACACTTTTTATTTTTCTTTTATGTCCAATTTTACGAGTATAAGCTTCCTAGATTATTTCGATGCGAAAACAACAACTTTCTATGACAAATGGACAAAACCGTTAAAAGCTCCTCCATATAGAGAGTTGAGCAACTTCGGACCATCAAAGTTGCTCGGTGTACACTTTTTATTGTTCTTCTATGTCCAATTTTACGAGTATAAGGTTTCGTTATTATTTTGATGCCAAAACAACAACTTTCTAAGACAAATGGACAAAACAGTTAAAAGCCCCCAAATAGAGAGAGTTGATCAATTTCGGACCATCAAAGTTGCTCGGTGTACACTTTTTAGTGTTCTTCTATGTCCAATTTTACGAGTATAAGCTTCGTAGATTATTTCGATGCCAAAACACCAACTTTCTATGACAAATGGACAAAACCGTTAGAGGCTTCCAAATAGAGAGTTGAGCAACTTCGGACCATCAAAGTTGCTCGGTGTACACTTTTTATTGTTCTTCTATGTCCAATTTTACGAGTATAAGCTTTGTAGATTATTTCGATGCCAAAACAACAACTTTCTATTACAAATGGACAAAACCGTTAAAAGCTCCTCCATATAGAGAGTTGAGCAACTTCGGACCATCAAAGTTGCTCGGTGTACACTTTTTATTATTCTTCTATGTCCAAATTTACGAGTATAAGCTTCGTAGATTATTTCGATGCCAAAACAACAACTTTCTATTACAAATGGACAAAACCGTTAAAAGCTCCTCCATATAGAGAGTTGAGCAACTTCGGACCATCAAAGTTGCTCGGTGTACACTTTTTATTGTTCTTCTATGTCCAATGTTACGAGTATACGCTTCGTAGATTATTTCGATGCCAAAACAACAACTTTCTATTACAAATGGACAAAACCGTTAAAAGCTCCTCTATAGAGAGGGTTGAGCAACTTTGGACCATCAAAATTGCTCGGTGTACACTTTTTATTGTTCTTTTATGTCAAATTTTATGAGTATAAGATTCGTAGATTATTTCGATGCCAAAACAACAACTTTCTATGACAAATGGACAAAACCGTTAAAAGGCCCTCCATATAGAGAGTTGAGCAACTTCGGACCAACAAAGTTGCTCGGTGTGCACTTTTTATGATTCTTCTATGTCCAATTTTATGAGTATAAGGTTTCGTTATTATTTCGATGCCAAAACAACAACTTTCTAAGACAAATGGACAAAACCGTTAAAAGCCCCCAAATAGAGAGAGTTGATCAATTTCGGACCATCAAAGTTGCTCGGTGTACACTTTTTATTGTTCTTCTATGTCCAATTTTACGAGTATAAGCTTCCTAGATTATTTCGATGCGAAAACAACAACTTTCTATGACAAATGGACAAAACCGTTAAAAGCTCCTCCATATAGAGAGTTGAGCAACTTCGGACCATCAAAGTTGCTCGGTGTACACTTTTTATTGTTCTTCTATGTCCAATTTTACGAGTATAAGGTTTCGTTATTATTTTGATGCCAAAACAACAACTTTCTAAGACAAATGGACAAAACAGTTAAAAGCCCCCAAATAGAGAGAGTTGATCAATTTCGGACCATCAAAGTTGCTCGGTGTACACTTTTTAGTGTTCTTCTATGTCCAATTTTACGAGTATAAGCTTCGTAGATTATTTCGATGCCAAAACACCAACTTTCTATGACAAATGGACAAAACCGTTAGAGGCTTCCAAATAGAGAGTTGAGCAACTTCGGACCATCAAAGTTGCTCGGTGTACACTTTTTATTGTTCTTCTATGTCCAATTTTACGAGTATAAGCTTTGTAGATTATTTCGATGCCAAAACAACAACTTTCTATTACAAATGGACAAAACCGTTAAAAGCTCCTCCATATAGAGAGTTGAGCAACTTCGGACCATCAAAGTTACTCAGTGTACACTTTTTATTGTTCTTCTATGCCCAATGTCACGAGTATACGCTTCGTAGATTATTTCGATGCCAAAACACCAACTTTCTATGAAAAATGGACAAAACCGTTAATAGCTCCTCCATATAGAGAGTTGAGCAACTTCGGACCATCAAAGTTGCTCGGTGTACACTTTTTATTGTTCTTCTATGTCCAATTTAACGAGTATAAAGCTTTCGTTATTATTTCGATGCCAAAACACCACTTTCTATGAGAAATGGACAAAACCATTAAAAGATCCCAAATAGAGAGAGCTGAGCAACTTCGGACCATCAAAGTTGCTCGGTGTACACTTTTTATTATTCTTCTATGTCCAAATTTACGAGTATAAGCTTCGTAGATTATTTCGATGCCAAAACAACAACTTTCTATTACAAATGGACAAAACCGTTAAAAGCTCCTCCATATAGAGAGTTGAGCAACTTCGGACCATCAAAGTTGCTCGGTGTACACTTTTTATTGTTCTTCTATGTCCAATTTTACGAGTATAAGGTTTCGTTATTATTTCGATGCCAAAACAACAACTTTCTAAGACAAATGGACAAAACCGTTAAAAGCCCCCAAATAGAGAGAGTTGATCAATTTCGGACCATCAAAGTTGCTCGGTGTACACTTTTTATTGTTCTTCTATGTCCAATTTTACGAGTATAAGCTTCGTAGATTATTTCGATGCCAAAACACCAACTTTCTATGACAAATGGACAAAACCGTTAGAGGCTTCCAAATAGAGAGTTGAGCAACTTCGGACCATCAAAGTTGCTCGGTGTACACTTTTTATTGTTCTTCTATGTCCAATTTTACGAGTATAAGCTTTGTAGATTATTTCGATGCCAAAACAACAACTTTCTATTACAAATGGACAAAACCCTTAAAAGCTCCTCCATATAGAGAGTTGAGCAACTTCGGACCATCAAAGTTACTCAGTGTACACTTTTTATTGTTCTTCTATGCCCAATGTCACGAGTATACGCTTCGTAGATTATTTCGATGCCAAAACACCAACTTTCTATGAAAAATGGACAAAACCGTTAATAGCTCCTCCATATAGAGAGTTGAGCAACTTCGGACCAGCAAAGTTGCTCGGTGTACACTTTTTATTGTTCTTCTATGTCCAATTTAACGAGTATAAAGCTTTCGTTATTATTTCGATGCCAAAACACCACTTTCTATGATAAATGGACAAAACCGTTAAAAGATCCCAAATAGAGAGAGTTGAGCAACTTCGGACCATCAAAGTTGCTCGGTGTACACTTTTTATTATTCTTCTATGTCCAAATTTACGAGTATAAGCTTCGTAGATTATTTCGATGCCAAAACAACAACTTTCTATTACAAATGGACAAAACCGTTAAAAGCTCCTCCATATAGAGAGTTGAGCAACTTCGGACCATCAAAGTTGCTCGGTGTACACTTTTTATTGTTCTTCTATGTCCAATGTTACGAGTATACGCTTCGTAGATTATTTCGATGCCAAAACAACAACTTTCTATTACAAATGGACAAAACCGTTAAAAGCTCCTCTATAGAGAGGGTTGAGCAACTTTGGACCATCAAAATTGCTCGGTGTACACTTTTTATTGTTCTTTTATGTCAAATTTTATGAGTATAAGATTCGTAGATTATTTCGATGCCAAAACAACAACTTTCTATGACAAATGGACAAAACCGTTAAAAGGCCCTCCATATAGAGAGTTGAGCAACTTCGGACCAACAAAGTTGCTCGGTGTGCACTTTTTATGATTCTTCTATGTCCAATTTTACGAGTATAAGGTTTCGTTATTATTTCGATGCCAAAACAACAACTTCTATGACAAATGGACAAAACCGTTAAAAGCTCCCAAATAGAGAGAGTTGAGCAATTTCGGACCATCAAAGTTGCTCGGTGTACACTTTTTATTGTTCTTCTATGTCCAATTTTACGAGTATAAGCTTCGTAGATTATTTCGATGCCAAAACACCAACTTTCTATGACAATTGGACAAAACCGTTAAAGGCTCCCAAATAGAAAGTTGAGCAACTTCGGACCATCAAAGTTGATCGGTGTACACTTTTTATTGTTCTTTTATGTCCAATTTTACGAGTATAAGCTTCCTATATTATTTCGATGCCAAAACACCAACTTTCTATGACAATTGGACAAAACCGTTAAAGGCTCCCAAATAGAAAGTTGATCAACTTCGGACCATCAAAGTTGTTCGGTGTACACTTTTTATTGTTCTTTTATGTCCAATTTTACGAGTATAAGCTTCCTATATTATTTCGATGCGAAAACAACAACTTTCTATGACAAATGGAAAAACCGTTAAAAGCCCCTCCATATAGAGACTTGAGCAACTTCGGACCATCAAAGTTGCTCGGTGTACACTTTTTACTGTTCTTCTATGTCCAATTTTACGAGTATAAGGTTTCGTTATTATTTCGATGCCAAAACAACAACTTCTAGGACAAATGGACAAAACCGTTAAAAGCTCCCAAATAGAGAGAGTTGAGCAATTTCGGACCATCAAAGTTGTTCGGTGTACACTTTTTATTGTTCTTCTATGTCCAATTTTACGAGTATAAGCTTCGTAGTTTATTTCGATGCCAAAACACAAACTTTCTATGACAAATGGACAAAACCGTTAAAAGCTCCTCCATATAGAGAGTTGAGCAACTTCGGACCATCAAAGTTGCTCGGTGTACACTTTTTATTGTTCTTCTATGTCCAATTTTACGAGTATAAGGTTTCGTTATTATTTCGATGCCAAAACAACAACTTTCTAAGACAAATGGACAAAACCGTTAAAAGCTCCCAAATAGAGAGAGTTGATCAATTTCAGACCATCAAAGTTGCTCGTAGTACACTTTTTATTGTTCTTTTATGTCAAATTTTATGAGTATAAGATTCCGATATTTTTTCGATTCCAAAACAACAACTTTCTATGACAAATGTACAAAACCATTAAAAGCTCCTCCATATAGAGAGTTGAGCAACTTCGGCCCATCAAAGTTGCTCAATGTACACTTTTTATTAATCTTCTATGTTCAATGTTACGAGTATAAACTTCGTAGATTATTTCGATGCCAAAACAACAACTTTCTGTTACAAATGGACAAAACCGTTAAAAGCTCCTCCATATAGAGAGTTGTGCAACTTCGGACCATCAAAGTTGCTCGGTGTACACTTTTTATTGTTCTTCTATGTCCAATTTTACGAGTATAAGCTTCGTAGTTTATTTCGATGCAAAAACACCAACTTTCTATGCCAAATGGACAAAACCGTTAAAAGCTCCTCTATAGCGAGAGTTGAGAAACTTCCGACCATCAAAGTTTCCCGGTGTACAGTTTTTATTATTCTTCTATGTCCAATTTTACGAGTATAAGCTTCGTAGATTATTTCGATGCCAAAACACCAACTTTCTATGACAAATGGACAAAACCATTAAAAGCTCCTCCATATAGAGAGTTGAGCAACTTCGGACCATCAAAGTTGCTCGGTGTACACTTTTTATTGTTCTTCTATGTCCAATTTAACGAGTATAAGCTTTCGTTATTATTTCGATGCCAAAACACCACTTTCTATGATAAATGGACAAAACCGTTAAAAGATCCCAAATAGAGAGAGTTGTGCAACTTCGGACCATCAAAGTTGCTCGGTGTACACTTTTTAGTGTTCTTCTATGTCCAATTTTACGAGTATAAGCTTCGTAGATTATTTCGATGCCAAAACACCAAGTTTCTATGACAAATGGACAAAACCATTAAAAGCTCCTCCATATAGAGAGTTGAGCAACTTCGGACCATCAAAGTTGCTCGGTGTACACTTTTTATTGTTCTTCTATGTCCAATTTTACGAGTATAAGGTTTCGTTATTATTTCGATGCCAAAACAACAACTTTCTAAGTGAAATGGACAAAACCGTTAAAAGCTCCCAAATAGAGAGAGTTGATCAACTTCGGACCATCAAAGTTGCTCGGTGTACACTTTTTATTGTTCTTCTATGTCCAATTTTACGAGTATAGGCTTCGTAGATTATTTCGATGCCAAAACACCAACTTTCTATGACAAATGGACAAAACCGTTAGAGGCTCCCAAATAGAGAGTTGAGCAACTTCGGACCATCAAAGTTGCTCGGTGTACACTTTTTATTGTTCTTCTATGTCCAATTTTACGAGTATAAGGTTTCGTTATTATTTCGATGCCAAAACAACAACTTTCTAAGAGAAATGGACAAAACCGTTAAAAGCTCCCAAATAGAGAGAGTTGATCAATTTCGGACCATCAAAGTTGCTCGGTGTACACTTTTTATTGTTCTTCTATGTCCAATTTTACGAGTATAGGCTTCGTAGATTATTTCGATGCCAAAACACCAACTTTCTATGACAAATGGACAAAACCGTTAGAGGCTCCCAAATAGAGAGTTGAGCAACTTCGGACCATCAAAGTTGCTCGGTGTACACTTTTTATTGTTCTTCTATGTCCAATTTTACGAGTATAAGGTTTCGTTATTATTTCGATGCCAAAACAACAACTTTCTAAGAGAAATCGACAAAACCGTTAAAAGCTCCCAAAGAGAGAGAGTTGATCAATTTCGGACCATCAAAGTTGCTCGGTGTACACTTTTTATTGTTCTTCTATGTCCAATTTTACGAGTATAGGCTTCCTAGATTATTTCGATGCCAAAACACCAACTTTCTATGACAAATGGACAAAACCGTTAAAAGCTCCTCCATATAGAGAGTTGAGCAACTTCGGACCATCAAAGTTGCTCGGTGTACACTTTTTACTGTTCTTCTATGTCCAATTTTACGAGTATAAGGTTTCGTTATTATTTCGATGCCAAAACAACAACTTCTAGGACAAATGGACAAAACCGTTAAAAGCTCCCAAATAGAGAGAGTTGAGCAATTTCGGACCATCAAAGTTGTTCGGTGTACACTTTTTATTGTTCTTCTATGTCCAATTTTACGAGTATAAGCTTCGTAGTTTATTTCGATGCCAAAACACAAACTTTCTATGACAAATGGACAAAACCGTTAAAAGCTCCTCCATATAGAGAGTTGAGCAACTTCGGACCATCAAAGTTGCTCGGTGTACACTTTTTATTGTTCTTCTATGTCCAATTTTACGAGTATAAGGTTTCGTTATTATTTCGATGCCAAAACAACAACTTTCTAAGACAAATGGACAAAACCGTTAAAAGCTCCCAAATAGAGAGAGTTGATCAATTTCAGACCATCAAAGTTGCTCGTAGTACACTTTTTATTGTTCTTTTATGTCAAATTTTATGAGTATAAGATTCCGATATTTTTTCGATTCCAAAACAACAACTTTCTATGACAAATGGACAAAACCATTAAAAGCTCCTCCATATAGAGAGTTGAGCAACTTCGGCCCATCAAAGTTGCTCAATGTACACTTTTTATTAATCTTCTATGTTCAATGTTACGAGTATAAACTTCGTAGATTATTTCGATGCCAAAACAACAACTTTCTGTTACAAATGGACAAAACCGTTAAAAGCTCCTCCATATAGAGAGTTGTGCAACTTCGGACCATCAAAGTTGCTCGGTGTACACTTTTTATTGTTCTTCTATGTCCAATTTTACGAGTATAAGCGTCGTAGTTTATTTCGATGCAAAAACACCAACTTTCTATGCCAAATGGACAAAACCGTTAAAAGCTCCTCTATAGCGAGAGTTGAGAAACTTCCGACCATCAAAGTTTCCCGGTGTACAGTTTTTATTATTCTTCTATGTCCAATTTTACGAGTATAAGCTTCGTAGATTATTTCGATGCCAAAACACCAACTTTCTATGACAAATGGACAAAACCATTAAAAGCTCCTCCATATAGAGAGTTGAGCAACTTCGGACCATCAAAGTTGCTCGGTGTACACTTTTTATTGTTCTTCTATGTCCAATTTAACGAGTATAAGCTTTCGTTATTATTTCGATGCCAAAACACCACTTTCTATGATAAATGGACAAAACCGTTAAAAGATCCCAAATAGAGAGAGTTGTGCAACTTCGGACCATCAAAGTTGCTCGGTGTACACTTTTTAGTGTTCTTCTATGTCCAATTTTACGAGTATAAGCTTCGTAGATTATTTCGATGCCAAAACACCAAGTTTTTATGACAAATGGACAAAACCATTAAAAGCTCCTCCATATAGAGAGTTGAGCAACTTCGGACCATCAAAGTTGCTCGGTGTACACTTTTTATTGTTCTTCTATGTCCAATTTTACGAGTATAAGGTTTCATTATTATTTCGATGCCAAAACAACAACTTTCTAAGAGAAATGGACAAAACCGTTAAAAGCTCCCAAATAGAGAGAGTTGATCAACTTCGGACCATCAAAGTTGCTCGGTGTACACTTTTTATTGTTCTTCTATGTCCAATTTTACGAGTATAGGCTTCGTAGATTATTTCGATGCCAAAACACCAACTTTCTATGACAAATGGACAAAACCGTTAGAGGCTCCCAAATAGAGAGTTGAGCAACTTCCGACCATCAAAGTTGCTCGGTGTACACTTTTTATTGTTCTTCTATGTCCAATTTTACGAGTATAAGGTTTCGTTATTATTTCGATGCCAAAACAACAACTTTCTAAGAGAAATGGACAAAACCGTTAAAAGCTTCCAAATAGAGAGAGTTGATCAATTTCGGACCATCAAAGTTGCTCGGTGTACACTTTTTATTGTTCTTCTATGTCCAATTTTACGAGTATAGGTTTCGTAGATTATTTCGATGCCAAAACACCAACTTTCTATGACAAATGGACAAAACCGTTAGAGGCTCCCAAATAGAGAGTTGAGCAACTTCGGACCATCAAAGTTGCTCGGTGTACACTTTTTATTGTTCTTCTATGTCCAATTTTACGAGTATAAGGTTTCGTTATTATTTCGATGCCAAAACAACAACTTTCTAAGAGAAATGGACAAAACCGTTAAAAGCTCCCAAAAAATAGAGAGTTGAGCAACTTCGGACCATCAAAGTTGCTCGGTGTACACTTTTTATTGTTCTTCTATGTCCAATTTAACGAGTATAAGCTTTCGTTATTATTTCGATGCCAAAACACCACTTTCTATGATAAATGGACAAAACCGTTAAAAGATCCCAAATAGAGAGAGTTGTGCAACTTCGGACCATCAAAGTTGCTCGGTGTACACTTTTTAGTGTTCTTCTATGTCCAATTTTACGAGTATAAGCTTCGTAGATTATTTCGATGCCAAAACACCAAATTTCTATGACAAATGGACAAAACCATTAAAAGCTCCTCCATATAGAGAGTTGAGCAACTTCGGACCATCAAAGTTGCTCGGTGTACACTTTTTATTGTTCTTCTATGTCCAATTTTACGAGTATAAGGTTTCGTTATTATTTCGATGCCAAAACAACAACTTTCTAAGAGAAATGGACAAAACCGTTAAAAGCTCCCAAATAGAGAGAGTTGATCAACTTCGGACCATCAAAGTTGCTCGGTGTACACTTTTTATTGTTCTTCTATGTCCAATTTTACGAGTATAGGCTTCGTAGATTATTTCGATGCCAAAACACCAACTTTCTATGACAAATGGACAAAACCGTTAGAGGCTCCCAAATAGAGAGTTGAGCAACTTCGGACCATCAAAGTTGCTCGGTGTACACTTTTTATTGTTCTTCTATGTCCAATTTTACGAGTATAAGGTTTCGTTATTATTTCGATGCCAAAACAACAACTTTCTAAGAGAAATGGACAAAACCGTTAAAAGCTCCCAAATAGAGAGAGTTGATCAATTTCGGACCATCAAAGTTGCTCGGTGTACACTTTTTATTGTTCTTCTATGTCCAATTTTACGAGTATAGGCTTCGTAGATTATTTCGATGCCAAAACACCAACTTTCTATGACAAATGGACAAAACCGTTAGAGGCTCCCAAATAGAGAGTTGAGCAACTTCGGACCATCAAAGTTGCTCGGTGTACACTTTTTATTGTTCTTCTATGTCCAATTTTACGAGTATAAGGTTTCGTTATTATTTCGATGCCAAAACAACAACTTTCTAAGAGAAATGGACAAAACCGTTAAAAGCTCCCAAATAGAGAGAGTTGATCAATTTCGGACCATCAAAGTTGCTCGGTGTACACTTTTTATTGTTCTTCTATGTCCAATTTTACGAGTATAGGCTTCGTAGATTATTTCGATGCCAAAACACCAACTTTCTATGACAAATGGACAAAACCGTTAAAAGCTCCTCCATATAGAGAGTTGAGCAACTTCGGACCATCAAAGTTGCTCAGTGTACACTTTTTATTGTTCTTCTATGTCCCATTTTACGAGTATAAGGTTTCGTTATTATTTCGATGCCAAAACAACAACTTTCTATGAGAAACGGACAAAACCGTTAAAAGCTCCCAAATAGAGAGAGTTGATCAATTTCGGACCATCAAAGTTGCTCGGTGTACACTTTTTATTGTTCTTCTATGTCCAATTTTACGAGTATAAGCTTCGTAGATTATTTCGATGCCAAAACACCAACTTTCTATGACGAATGGACAAAACCGTTAGAGGCTCCCAAATAGAGAGTTGAGCAACTTTGGACCATCAAAGTTGCTCGGTGTACACTTTTTATTGTTCTTCTATGTCCAATTTTACGAGTATAAGCTTCGTAGATTATTTTGATGCCAAAACAACAACTTTCTATTACAAATGGACAAAACCGTTAAAAGCTCCTCCATATAGAGAGTTGAGCAACTTCGGACCATCAAAGTTACTCGGTGTACACTTTTTATTGTTCTTCTATGTCCAATGTTACGAGTATAAGCTTCGTAGATTATTTCGATGCCAAAAAAACAACTTTCTATTACAAATGGACAAAACCGTTAAAAGCTCCTCTATAGAGAGAGTTGAGCAACTTTGGACCATCAAAGTTGCTCGGTGTACACTTTTTATTGTTTTTCTATGTCCAATTTTACGAGTATAAGCTTCGTAGATTATTTCGATGCCAAAACACCAACTTTCTATGACAAATGGACAAAACCGTTAAAAGCTCCTCCATATAGAGAGTTGAGCAACTTCGGACCATCAAAGTTGCTCGGTGTACACTTTTTATTGTTCTTCTATGTCCAATTTAATGAGTATAAGCTTCCTAGATTATTTCGATGCGAAAACAACAACTTTCTATTACAAATGGACAAAACCGTTAAAAGCTCCTCCATAGAGAGAGTTGAGGAACTTTGGACCAACAAAGTTGCTCGGTGTACACTTTTTATTGTTCTTCTATGTCCAATTTTATGAGTATAAGCTTCGTAGATTATTTCGATGCCAAAACACCAACTTTCTATGACAAATGTACAAAACCGTTAAAGGCTCCCAAATAGAGAGTTGAGCAACTTCGGACTATCAAAGTTGCTCGGTGTACACTTTTTATTGTTCTTCTATGTCCAATTTTACGAGTATAGGCTTCGTAGATTATTTCGATGCCAAAACACCAACTTTCTATGACAAATGGACAAAACCGTTAGAGGCTCCCAAATAGAGAGTTGAGCAACTTCGGACCATCAAAGTTGCTCGGTGTACACTTTTTATTGTTCTTCTATGTCCAATTTTACGAGTATAAGGTTTCGTTATTATTTCGATGCCAAAACAACAACTTTCTATGAGAAACGGACAAAACCGTTAAAAGCTCCCAAATAGAGAGAGTTGATCAATTTCGGACCATCAAAGTTGCTCGGTGTACACTTTTTATTGTTCTTCTATGTCCAATTTTACGAGTATAAGCTTCGTAGATTATTTCGATGCCAAAACACCAACTTTCTATGACGAATGGACAAAACCGTTAGAGGCTCCCAAATAGAGAGTTGAGCAACTTTGGACCATCAAAGTTGCTCGGTGTACACTTTTTATTGTTCTTCTATGTCCAATTTTACGAGTATAAGCTTCGTAGATTATTTTGATGCCAAAACAACAACTTTCTATTACAAATGGACAAAACCGTTAAAAGCTCCTCCATATAGAGAGTTGAGCAACTTCGGACCATCAAAGTTACTCGGTGTACACTTTTTATTGTTCTTCTATGTCCAATGTTACGAGTATAAGCTTCGTAGATTATTTCGATGCCAAAAAAACAACTTTCTATTACAAATGGACAAAACCGTTAAAAGCTCCTCTATAGAGAGAGTTGAGCAACTTTGGACCATCAAAGTTGCTCGGTGTACACTTTTTATTGTTTTTCTATGTCCAATTTTACGAGTATAAGCTTCGTAGATTATTTCGATGCCAAAACACCAACTTTCTATGACAAATGGACAAAACCGTTAAAAGCTCCTCCATATAGAGAGTTGAGCAACTTCGGACCATCAAAGTTGCTCGGTGTACACTTTTTATTGTTCTTCTATGTCCAATTTAATGAGTATAAGCTTCCTAGATTATTTCGATGCGAAAACAACAACTTTCTATTACAAATGGACAAAACCGTTAAAAGCTCCTCCATAGAGAGAGTTGAGGAACTTTGGACCAACAAAGTTGCTCGGTGTACACTTTTTATTGTTCTTCTATGTCCAATTTTATGAGTATAAGCTTCGTAGATTATTTCGATGCCAAAACACCAACTTTCTATGACAAATGTACAAAACCGTTAAAGGCTCCCAAATAGAGAGTTGAGCAACTTCGGACTATCAAAGTTGCTCGGTGTACACTTTTTATTGTTCTTCTATGTCCAATTTTACGAGTATAGGCTTCGTAGATTATTTCGATGCCAAAACACCAACTTTCTATGACAAATGGACAAAACCGTTAGAGGCTCCCAAATAGAGAGTTGAGCAACTTCGGACCATCAAAGTTGCTCGGTGTACACTTTTTATTGTTCTTCTATGTCCAATTTTACGAGTATAAGGTTTCGTTATTATTTCGATGCCAAAACAACAACTTTCTATGAGAAACGGACAAAACCGTTAAAAGCTCCCAAATAGAGAGAGTTGATCAATTTCGGACCATCAAAGTTGCTCGGTGTACACTTTTTATTGTTCTTCTATGTCCAATTTTACGAGTATAAGCTTCGTAGATTATTTCGATGCCAAAACACCAACTTTCTATGACGAATGGACAAAACCGTTAGAGGCTCCCAAATAGAGAGTTGAGCAACTTTGGACCATCAAAGTTGCTCGGTGTACACTTTTTATTGTTCTTCTATGTCCAATTTTACGAGTATAAGCTTCGTAGATTATTTTGATGCCAAAACAACAACTTTCTATTACAAATGGACAAAACCGTTAAAAGCTCCTCCATATAGAGAGTTGAGCAACTTCGGACCATCAAAGTTACTCGGTGTACACTTTTTATTGTTCTTCTATGTCCAATGTTACGAGTATAAGCTTCGTAGATTATTTCGATGCCAAAAAAACAACTTTCTATTACAAATGGACAAAACCGTTAAAAGCTCCTCTATAGAGAGAGTTGAGCAACTTTGGACCATCAAAGTTGCTCGGTGTACACTTTTTATTGTTTTTCTATGTCCAATTTTACGAGTATAAGCTTCGTAGATTATTTCGATGCCAAAACACCAACTTTCTATGACAAATGGACAAAACCGTTAAAAGCTCCTCCATATAGAGAGTTGAGCAACTTCGGACCATCAAAGTTGCTCGGTGTACACTTTTTATTGTTCTTCTATGTCCAATTTAATGAGTATAAGCTTCCTAGATTATTTCGATGCGAAAACAACAACTTTCTATTACAAATGGACAAAACCGTTAAAAGCT
The DNA here is from genome assembly GCA_963580455.1 of Euonymus europaeus. Taxonomy (NCBI): domain Eukaryota; kingdom Viridiplantae; phylum Streptophyta; class Magnoliopsida; order Celastrales; family Celastraceae; genus Euonymus; species Euonymus europaeus. The sequence continues at coordinate 9,306,912 of OY756965.1, forward strand.
CCTCCATAGAGAGAGTTGAGGAACTTTGGACCAACAAAGTTGCTCGGTGTACACTTTTTATTGTTCTTCTATGTCCAATTTTATGAGTATAAGCTTCGTAGATTATTTCGATGCCAAAACACCAACTTTCTATGACAAATGTACAAAACCGTTAAAGGCTCCCAAATAGAGAGTTGAGCAACTTCGGACTATCAAAGTTGCTCGGTGTACACTTTTTATTGTTCTTCTATGTCCAATTTTACGAGTATAGGCTTCGTAGATTATTTCGATGCCAAAACACCAACTTTCTATGACAAATGGACAAAACCGTTAGAGGCTCCCAAATAGAGAGTTGAGCAACTTCGGACCATCAAAGTTGCTCGGTGTACACTTTTTATTGTTCTTCTATGTCCAATTTTACGAGTATAAGGTTTCGTTATTATTTCGATGCCAAAACAACAACTTTCTAAGAGAAATGGACAAAACCGTTAAAAGCTCCCAAATAGAGAGAGTTGATCAATTTCGGACCATCAAAGTTGCTCGGTGTACACTTTTTATTGTTCTTCTATGTCCAATTTTACGAGTATAGGCTTCGTAGATTATTTCGATGCCAAAACACCAACTTTCTATTACAAATGGACAAAACCGTTAAAAGCTCCTCCATATAGAGAGTTGAGCAACTTCGGACCATCAAAGTTACTCGGTGTACACTTTTTATTGTTCTTCTATGTCCAATGTTACGAGTATAAGCTTCGTAGATTATTTCGATGCCAAAAAAACAACTTTCTATTACAAATGGACAAAACCGTTAAAAGCTCCTCTATAGAGAGAGTTGAGCAACTTTGGACCATCAAAGTTGCTCGGTGTACACTTTTTATTGTTTTTCTATGTCCAATTTTACGAGTATAAGCTTCGTAGATTATTTCGATGCCAAAACACCAACTTTCTATGACAAATGGACAAAACCGTTAAAAGCTCCTCCATATAGAGAGTTGAGCAACTTCGGACCATCAAAGTTGCTCGGTGTACACTTTTTATTGTTCTTCTATGTCCAATTTAATGAGTATAAGCTTCCTAGATTATTTCGATGCGAAAACAACAACTTTCTATTACAAATGGACAAAACCGTTAAAAGCTCCTCCATAGAGAGAGTTGAGGAACTTTGGACCAACAAAGTTGCTCGGTGTACACTTTTTATTGTTCTTCTATGTCCAATTTTATGAGTATAAGCTTCGTAGATTATTTCGATGCCAAAACACCAACTTTCTATGACAAATGTACAAAACCGTTAAAGGCTCCCAAATAGAGAGTTGAGCAACTTCGGACTATCAAAGTTGCTCGGTGTACACTTTTTATTGTTCTTCTATGTCCAATTTTACGAGTATAGGCTTCGTAGATTATTTCGATGCCAAAACACCAACTTTCTATGACAAATGGACAAAACCGTTAGAGGCTCCCAAATAGAGAGTTGAGCAACTTCGGACCATCAAAGTTGCTCGGTGTACACTTTTTATTGTTCTTCTATGTCCAATTTTACGAGTATAAGGTTTCGTTATTATTTCGATGCCAAAACAACAACTTTCTATGAGAAACGGACAAAACCGTTAAAAGCTCCCAAATAGAGAGAGTTGATCAATTTCGGACCATCAAAGTTGCTCGGTGTACACTTTTTATTGTTCTTCTATGTCCAATTTTACGAGTATAAGCTTCGTAGATTATTTCGATGCCAAAACACCAACTTTCTATGACGAATGGACAAAACCGTTAGAGGCTCCCAAATAGAGAGTTGAGCAACTTTGGACCATCAAAGTTGCTCGGTGTACACTTTTTATTGTTCTTCTATGTCCAATTTTACGAGTATAAGCTTCGTAGATTATTTTGATGCCAAAACAACAACTTTCTATTACAAATGGACAAAACCGTTAAAAGCTCCTCCATATAGAGAGTTGAGCAACTTCGGACCATCAAAGTTACTCGGTGTACACTTTTTATTGTTCTTCTATGTCCAATGTTACGAGTATAAGCTTCGTAGATTATTTCGATGCCAAAAAAACAACTTTCTATTACAAATGGACAAAACCGTTAAAAGCTCCTCTATAGAGAGAGTTGAGCAACTTTGGACCATCAAAGTTGCTCGGTGTACACTTTTTATTGTTTTTCTATGTCCAATTTTACGAGTATAAGCTTCGTAGATTATTTCGATGCCAAAACACCAACTTTCTATGACAAATGGACAAAACCGTTAAAAGCTCCTCCATATAGAGAGTTGAGCAACTTCGGACCATCAAAGTTGCTCGGTGTACACTTTTTATTGTTCTTCTATGTCCAATTTAATGAGTATAAGCTTCCTAGATTATTTCGATGCGAAAACAACAACTTTCTATTACAAATGGACAAAACCGTTAAAAGCTCCTCCATAGAGAGAGTTGAGGAACTTTGGACCAACAAAGTTGCTCGGTGTACACTTTTTATTGTTCTTCTATGTCCAATTTTATGAGTATAAGCTTCGTAGATTATTTCGATGCCAAAACACCAACTTTCTATGACAAATGTACAAAACCGTTAAAGGCTCCCAAATAGAGAGTTGAGCAACTTCGGACTATCAAAGTTGCTCGGTGTACACTTTTTATTGTTCTTCTATGTCCAATTTTACGAGTATAGGCTTCGTAGATTATTTCGATGCCAAAACACCAACTTTCTATGACAAATGGACAAAACCGTTAGAGGCTCCCAAATAGAGAGTTGAGCAACTTCGGACCATCAAAGTTGCTCGGTGTACACTTTTTATTGTTCTTCTATGTCCAATTTTACGAGTATAAGGTTTCGTTATTATTTCGATGCCAAAACAACAACTTTCTAAGAGAAATGGACAAAACCGTTAAAAGCTCCCAAATAGAGAGAGTTGATCAATTTCGGACCATCAAAGTTGCTCGGTGTACACTTTTTATTGTTCTTCTATGTCCAATTTTACGAGTATAGGCTTCGTAGATTATTTCGATGCCAAAACACCAACTTTCTATGACAAATGGACAAAACCGTTAAAAGCTCCTCCATATAGAGAGTTGAGCAACTTCGGACCATCAAAGTTGCTCAGTGTACACTTTTTATTGTTCTTCTATGTCCCATTTTACGAGTATAAGGTTTCGTTATTATTTCGATGCCAAAACAACAACTTTCTATGAGAAACGGACAAAACCGTTAAAAGCTCCCAAATAGAGAGAGTTGATCAATTTCGGACCATCAAAGTTGCTCGGTGTACACTTTTTATTGTTCTTCTATGTCCAATTTTACGAGTATAGGCTTCGTAGATTATTTCGATGCCAAAACACCAACTTTCTATGACAAATGGACAAAACCGTTAAAAGCTCCTCCATATAGAGAGTTGAGCAACTTCGGACCATCAAAGTTGCTCGGTGTACACTTTTTATTGTTCTTCTATGTCCCATTTTACGAGTATAAGGTTTCGTTATTATTTCGATGCCAAAACAACAACTTTCTATGAGAAACGGACAAAACCGTTAAAAGCTCCCAAATAGAGAGAGTTGATCAATTTCGGACCATCAAAGTTGCTCGGTGTACACTTTTTATTGTTCTTCTATGTCCAATTTTACGAGTATAAGCTTCGTAGATTATTTCGATGCCAAAACACCAACTTTCTATGACGAATGGACAAAACCGTTAGAGGCTCCCAAATAGAGAGTTGAGCAACTTTGGAACATCAAAGTTGCTCGGTGTACACTTTTTATTGTTCTTCTATGTCCAATTTTACGAGTATAAGCTTCGTAGATTATTTTGATGCCAAAACAACAACTTTCTATTACAAATGGACAAAACCGTTAAAAGCTCCTCCATATAGAGAGTTGAGCAACTTCGGACCATCAAAGTTACTCGGTGTACACTTTTTATTGTTCTTCTATGTCCAATGTTACGAGTATAAGCTTCGTAGATTATTTCGATGCCAAAAAAACAACTTTCTATTACAAATGGACAAAACCGTTAAAAGCTCCTCTATAGAGAGAGTTGAGCAACTTTGGACCATCAAAGTTGCTCGGTGTACACTTTTTATTGTTTTTCTATGTCCAATTTTACGAGTATAAGCTTCGTAGATTATTTCGATGCCAAAACACCAACTTTCTATGACAAATGGACAAAACCGTTAAAAGCTCCTCCATATAGAGAGTTGAGCAACTTCGGACCATCAAAGTTGCTCGGTGTACACTTTTTATTGTTCTTCTATGTCCAATTTAATGAGTATAAGCTTCCTAGATTATTTCGATGCGAAAACAACAACTTTCTATTACAAATGGACAAAACCGTTAAAAGCTCCTCCATAGAGAGAGTTGAGGAACTTTGGACCAACAAAGTTGCTCGGTGTACACTTTTTATTGTTCTTCTATGTCCAATTTTATGAGTATAAGCTTCGTAGATTATTTCGATGCCAAAACACCAACTTTCTATGACAAATGTACAAAACCGTTAAAGGCTCCCAAATAGAGAGTTGAGCAACTTCGGACTATCAAAGTTGCTCGGTATACACTTTTTATTGTTCTTTTATGTCCAATTTTACGAGTATAAGCTTCCTAGATTATTTCGATGCAAAAACAACAACTTTCTATGACAAATGGACAAAATCGTTAAAAGCTCCTCCATATAGAGAGTTGAGCAACTTCGGACCATCAATGTTGCTCGGTGTACACTTTTTATTATTCTTCTATGTCCAATTTTACGAGTATAAGGTTTCGTTATTATTTCGATGCCAAAACAACAACTTTCTATGACAAATGGACAAAACCGTTAAAAGCTCCCAAATAGAGAGTTGAGCAACTTCGGACTATCAAAGTTGCTCGGTGTACACTTTTTATTGTTCTTTTATGTCCAATTTTACGAGTATAAGCTTCCTAGATTATTTCGATGCAAAAACAACAACTTTCTATTACAAATGGACAAAACCGTTAAAAGCTCCTCCATAGAGAGAGTTGAGGAACTTTGGACCAACAAAGTTGCTCGGTGTACACTTTTTATTGTTCTTCTATGTCCAATTTTATGAGTATAAGCTTCGTAGATTATTTCGATGCCAAAACACCAACTTTCTATGACAAATGTACAAAACCGTTAAAGGCTCCCAAATAGAGAGTTGAGCAACTTCGGACTATCAAAGTTGCTCGGTGTACACTTTTTATTGTTCTTCTATGTCCAATTTTACGAGTATAGGCTTCGTAGATTATTTCGATGCCAAAACACCAACTTTCTATGACAAATGGACAAAACCGTTAGAGGCTCCCAAATAGAGAGTTGAGCAACTTCGGACCATCAAAGTTGCTCGGTGTACACTTTTTATTGTTCTTCTATGTCCAATTTTACGAGTATAAGGTTTCGTTATTATTTCGATGCCAAAACAACAACTTTCTAAGAGAAATGGACAAAATCGTTAAAAGCTCCCAAATAGAGAGAGTTGATCAATTTCGGACCATCAAAGTTGCTCGGTGTACACTTTTTATTGTTCTTCTATGTCCAATTTTACGAGTATAGGCTTCGTAGATTATTTCGATGCCAAAACACCAACTTTCTATGACAAATGGACAAAACCGTTAAAAGCTCCTCCATATAGAGAGTTGAGCAACTTCGGACCATCAAAGTTGCTCAGTGTACACTTTTTATTGTTCTTCTATGTCCCATTTTACGAGTATAAGGTTTCGTTATTATTTCGATGCCAAAACAACAACTTTCTATGAGAAACGGACAAAACCGTTAAAAGCTCCCAAATAGAGAGAGTTGATCAATTTCGGACCATCAAAGTTGCTCGGTGTACACTTTTTATTGTTCTTCTATGTCCAATTTTACGAGTATAAGCTTCGTAGATTATTTCGATGCCAAAACACCAACTTTCTATGACGAATGGACAAAACCGTTAGAGGCTCCCAAATAGAGAGTTGAGCAACTTTGGAACATCAAAGTTGCTCGGTGTACACTTTTTATTGTTCTTCTATGTCCAATTTTACGAGTATAAGCTTCGTAGATTATTTTGATGCCAAAACAACAACTTTCTATTACAAATGGACAAAACCGTTAAAAGCTCCTCCATATAGAGAGTTGAGCAACTTCGGACCATCAAAGTTACTCGGTGTACACTTTTTATTGTTCTTCTATGTCCAATGTTACGAGTATAAGCTTCGTAGATTATTTCGATGCCAAAAAAACAACTTTCTATTACAAATGGACAAAACCGTTAAAAGCTCCTCTATAGAGAGAGTTGAGCAACTTTGGACCATCAAAGTTGCTCGGTGTACACTTTTTATTGTTTTTCTATGTCCAATTTTACGAGTATAAGCTTCGTAGATTATTTCGATGCCAAAACACCAACTTTCTATGACAAATGGACAAAACCGTTAAAAGCTCCTCCATATAGAGAGTTGAGCAACTTCGGACCATCAAAGTTGCTCGGTGTACACTTTTTATTGTTCTTCTATGTCCAATTTAATGAGTATAAGCTTCCTAGATTATTTCGATGCGAAAACAACAACTTTCTATTACAAATGGACAAAACCGTTAAAAGCTCCTCCATAGAGAGAGTTGAGGAACTTTGGACCAACAAAGTTGCTCGGTGTACACTTTTTATTGTTCTTCTATGTCCAATTTTATGAGTATAAGCTTCGTAGATTATTTCGATGCCAAAACACCAACTTTCTATGACAAATGTACAAAACCGTTAAAGGCTCCCAAATAGAGAGTTGAGCAACTTCGGACTATCAAAGTTGCTCGGTATACACTTTTTATTGTTCTTTTATGTCCAATTTTACGAGTATAAGCTTCCTAGATTATTTCGATGCAAAAACAACAACTTTCTATGACAAATGGACAAAATCGTTAAAAGCTCCTCCATATAGAGAGTTGAGCAACTTCGGACCATCAATGTTGCTCGGTGTACACTTTTTATTATTCTTCTATGTCCAATTTTACGAGTATAAGGTTTCGTTATTATTTCGATGCCAAAACAACAACTTTCTATGACAAATGGACAAAACCGTTAAAAGCTCCCAAATAGAGAGTTGAGCAACTTCGGACTATCAAAGTTGCTCGGTGTACACTTTTTATTGTTCTTTTATGTCCAATTTTACGAGTATAAGCTTCCTAGATTATTTCGATGCAAAAACAACAACTTTCTATGACAAATGGACAAAATCGTTAAAAGCTCCTCCATATAGAGAGTTGAGCAACTTCGGACCATCAATGTTGCTCGGTGTACACTTTTTATTATTCTTCTATGTCCAATTTTATGAGTATAAGGTTTCGTTATTATTTCGATGCCAAAACAACAACTTTCTATGACAAATGTACAAAACCGTTAAAGGCTCCCAAATAGAGAGTTGAGCAACTTCGGACTATCAAAGTTGCTCGGTGTACACTTTTTATTGTTCTTCTATGTCCAATTTTACGAGTATAGGCTTCGTAGATTATTTCGATGCCAAAACACCAACTTTCTATGACAAATGGACAAAACCGTTAGAGGCTCCCAAATAGAGAGTTGAGCAACTTCGGACCATCAAAGTTGCTCGGTGTACACTTTTTATTGTTCTTCTATGTCCAATTTTACGAGTATAAGCTTCGTAGATTATTTCGATGCCAAAACACCAACTTTCTATGACAAATGGACAAAATCGTTAGAGGCTCCCAAATAGAGAGTTGAGCAACTTCGGACCATCAAAGTTGCTCGGTGTACACTTTTTATTGTTCTTCTATGTCCAATTTTACGAGTATAAGCTTCGTAGATTATTTCGATACCAAAACAACAACTTTCTATTACAAATGGACAAAACCGTTAAAAGCTCCTCCATATAGAGAGTTGAGCAACTTCGGACCATCAAAGTTACTCGGTGTACACTTTTTATTGTTCTTCTATGTCCAATGTTACGAGTATAAGCTTCGTAGATTATTTCGATGCCAAAACAACAACTTTCTATTACAAATGGACAAAATCGTTAAAAGCTCATCTATAGAGAGAGTTGAGCAACTTTGGACCATCAAAGTTGCTCGGTGTACACTTTTTATTGTTCCTCTATGTCCAATTTTACGAGTATAAGCTTCGTAGATTATTTCGATACCAAAACACCAACTTTCTATGACAAATGGACAAAACCGTTAAAAGCTCCTCCATAAAGAGAGTTGAGCAACTTCGGACCATCAAAGTTGCTCGGTGTACACTTTTTATTGTTCTTCTATGTATAATGTTACGAGTATAAGCTTCGTAGATTATTTCGATGCCAAAACAACAACTTTCTATTACAAATGGAAAAAACCGTTAAAAGCTCCTCCATAGAGAGAGTTGAGCAACTTTGGACCTTCAAAGTTGCTCGGTTTACACTTTTTATTGTTCTTCTATGTCCAATTTTATGAGTATTAGCTTCGTAGATTATTTCGATGCCAAAACACCAACTTTCTATGACAAATGTACATAACCGTTAAAGGCTTCCAAATAGAGAGTTGAGCAACATCGGACCATCAAAGTTTCACGGTGTACACTTTTTATTGTTCTTCTATGTCCAATTTTACGAGTATAAGCTTCGTAGATTATTTCGATGCCAAAACAACAACTTTCTATTACAAATGGTCAAAACCGTTAAAAGCTCCTCCATAGAGAGAGTTGAGCAACTTCGGACTACCAAAGTTGCTCGGTGTACACTTTTTATTGTTCTTTTATGTCAAATTTTACGAGTATAAGATTCCGATATTTTTTCGATGCAAAAACACCAACTTTCTATGACAAATGGACAAAACCGTTAAAAGCTCCTCCATAGAGATAGTTGAGCAACTTCGGACTATCAAAGTTGCTCGGTGAACACTTTTTATTGTTCTTTTATGTCAAATTTTACGAGTATATGATTCCGATATTTTTTCGATGCCAAAACACCAACTTTCTATAACAAATGGACAAAACCATTAAAAGCTCCTCCATATAGAGAGTTGAGCAACTTCGGACCATCAAAGTTACTCGGTATACACTTTTTATTGTTCTTCTATGTCCAATGTTACGAGTATAAGCTTCGTAGATTATTTCGATGCCAAAACAACAACTTTCTATTACAAATGGACAAAACCGTTAAAAGCTCCTCCATAGAGAGAGTTAAGCAACTTCGGACTATCAAAGTTGCTCGGTGTACACTTTTTATTGTTCTTCTATGTCCAATTTTACGAGTATAGGCTTCGTAGATTATTTTGATGCCAAAACACCAACTTTCTATGACAAATGGACAAAACCGTTAGAGGCTCCCAAATAGAGAGTTGAGCAACTTCGGACCATCAAAGTTGCTCGGTGTACACTTTTTATTGTTCTTCTATGTCCAATTTTATGAGTATAAGCTTCGTAAATTATTTCGATGCCAAAACAACAACTTTCTATTACAAATGGACAAAATCGTTAAAAGCTCATCTATAGAGAGAGTTGAGCAACTTTGGACCATCAAAGTTGCTCGGTGTACACTTTTTATTGTTCCTCTATGTCCAATTTTACGAGTATAAGCTTCGTAGATTATTTCGATACCAAAACACCAACTTTCTATGACAAATGGACAAAACCGTTAAAAGCTCCTCCATAAAGAGAGTTGAGCAACTTCGGACCATCAAAGTTGCTCGGTGTACACTTTTTATTGTTCTTCTATGTATAATGTTACGAGTATAAGCTTCGTAGATTATTTCGATGCCAAAACAACAACTTTCTATTACAAATGGAAAAAACCGTTAAAAGCTCCTCCATAGAGAGAGTTGAGCAACTTTGGACCTTCAAAGTTGCTCGGTTTACACTTTTTATTGTTCTTCTATGTCCAATTTTATGAGTATTAGCTTCGTAGATTATTTCGATGCCAAAACACCAACTTTCTATGACAAATGTACATAACCGTTAAAGGCTTCCAAATAGAGAGTTGAGCAACATCGGACCATCAAAGTTTCACGGTGTACACTTTTTATTGTTCTTCTATGTCCAATTTTACGAGTATAAGCTTCGTAGATTATTTCGATGCCAAAACAACAACTTTCTATTACAAATGGTCAAAACCGTTAAAAGCTCCTCCATAGAGAGAGTTGAGCAACTTCGGACTACCAAAGTTGCTCGGTGTACACTTTTTATTGTTCTTTTATGTCAAATTTTACGAGTATAAGATTCCGATATTTTTTCGATGCAAAAACACCAACTTTCTATGACAAATGGACAAAACCGTTAAAAGCTCCTCCATAGAGATAGTTGAGCAACTTCGGACTATCAAAGTTGCTCGGTGAACACTTTTTATTGTTCTTTTATGTCAAATTTTACGAGTATATGATTCCGATATTTTTTCGATGCCAAAACACCAACTTTCTATAACAAATGGACAAAACCATTAAAAGCTCCTCCATATAGAGAGTTGAGCAACTTCGGACCATCAAAGTTACTCGGTGTACACTTTTTATTGTTCTTCTATGTCCAATGTTACGAGTATAAGCTTCGTAGATTATTTCGATGCCAAAACAACAACTTTCTATTACAAATGGACAAAACCGTTAAAAGCTCCTTCATAGAGAGAGTTAAGCAACTTCGGACTATCAAAGTTGCTCGGTGTACACTTTTTATTGTTCTTCTATGTCCAATTTTACGAGTATAGGCTTCGTAGATTATTTCGATGCCAAAACACCAACTTTCTATGACAAATGGACAAAACCGTTAGAGGCTCCCAAATAGAGAGTTGAGCAACTTCGGACCATCAAAGTTGCTCGGTGTACACTTTTTATTGTTCTTCTATGTCCAATTTTATGAGTATAAGCTTCGTAAATTATTTCGATGCCAAAACAACAACTTTCTATTACAAATGGACAAAACCGTTAAAAGCTCCTCCATAGAGAGAGTTAAGCAACTTCGGACTATCAAAGTTGCTCGGTGTACACTTTTTATTGTTCTTTTATGTCCAATTTTACGAGTATAAGCTTCCTAGATTATTTCGATGCGAAAATAACAACTTTCTATGACAAATGGACAGAACCGTTAAAAGCTCCTCCTTATAGAGAGTTGAGCAACTTCGGACCATCAAAGTTGCCCAGTGTACACTTTTTATTGTTCTTCTATGTCCCATTTTACGAGTATAAGGTTTCGTTATTATTTCGATGCCAAAACAACAACTTTCTATGACAAATGGACAAAACCGTTAAAAGCTCCCAAATAGAGAGAGTTGATCAATTTCGGACCATCAAAGTTGCTCGGTGTACACTTTTTATTGTTCTTCTATGTCCAATTTTACGAGTATAAGCTTCGTAGATTACTTCGATGCCAAAACACCAACTTTCTATGACAAATGGACAAAACCGTTAAAGGCTCCCAAATAGAGAGTTGAGCAACTTTGGACCATCAAAGTTGCTCGGTGTACACTTTTTATTGTTCTTCTATGTCCAATTTTACGAGTATAAGCTTCGTAGATTATATTGATGCCAAAACAACAACTTTCTATTACAAATGGACAAAACCGTTAAAAGCTCCTCCATATAGAGAGTTGAGCAACTTCGGACCATCAAAGTTACTCGGTGTATACTTTTTATTGTTCTTCTATGTCCAATGTTACGAGTATAAGCTTCGTAGATTATTTCGATGCCAAAAAAACAACTTTCTATTACAAATGGACAAAACCGTTAAAAGCTCCTCTATAGAGAGAGTTGAGCAACTTTGGACCATCAAAGTTGCTCGGTGTACACTTTTTATTGTTTTTCTATGTCCAATTTTACGAGTATAAGCTTCGTAGATTATTTCGATGCCAAAACACCATATTTCTATGACAAATGGACAAAACCGTTAAAAGCTCCTCCATATAGAGAGTTGAGCAACTTCGGACCATCAAAGTTGCTCGGTGTACACTTTTTATTGTTCTTCTATGTCCAATTTAATGAGTATAAGCTTCCGAGATTATTTCGATGCGAAAACAACAACTTTCTATTACAAATGGACAAAACCGTTAAAAGCTCCTCCATAGAGAGAGTTGAGGAACTTTGGATGAACAAAGTTGCTCGGTGTACACTTTTTATTGTTCTTCTATGTCCAATTTTATGAGTATAAGCTTCGTAGATTATTTCGATGCCAAAACACCAACTTTCTATGACAAATGTACAAAACCGTTAAAGGCTCCCAAATAGAGAGTTGAGCAACTTCGGACTATCAAAGTTGCTCGGTATACACTTTTTATTGTTCTTTTATGTCCAATTTTACGAGTATAAGCTTCCTAGATTATTTCGATGCGAAAACAACAACTTTCTATGACAAATGGACAAAATCGTTAAAAGCTCCTCCATATAGAGAGTTGAGCAACTTCGGACCATCAATGTTGCTCGGTGTACACTTTTTATTATTCTTCTATGTCCAATTTTACGAGTATAAGGTTTCGTTATTATTTCGATGCCAAAAAAACAACTTTCTATGACAAATGGACAAAACCGTTAAAAGCTCCCAAATAGAGAGAATTGATCAATTTCGGGCCATCAAAGTTGCTCGGTGTACACTTTTTATTGTTCTTCTATGTCCAATTTTACGAGTATAAGCTTCGTAGATTATTTCGATGCCAAAACACCAACTTTCTATGACAAATGGACAAAATCGTTAGAGGCTCCCAAATAGAGAGTTGAGCAACTTCGGACCATCAAAGTTGCTCGGTGTACACTTTTTATTGTTCTTCTATGTCCAATTTTACGAGTATAAGCTTCGTAGATTATTTCGATGCCAAAACAACAACTTTCTATTACAAATGGACAAAACCGTTAAAAGCTCCTCCATATAGAGAGTTGAGCAACTTCGGACCATCTAAGTTACTCGGTGTACACTTTTTATTGTTCTTCTATGTCCAATTTTACGAGTATAAGCTTCGTAGATTATTTCGATGCCAAAACAGCAACTTTCTATTACAAATGGACAAAATCGTTAAAAGCTCATCTATAGAGAGAGTTGAGCAACTTTAGACCATCAAAGTTGCTCGGTGTACACTTTTTATTGTTCCTCTATGTCCAATTTTACGAGTATAAGCTTCGTAGATTATTTCGATACCAAAACACCAACTTTCTATGACAAATGGACAAAACCGTTAAAAGCTCCTCCATATAGAGAGTTGAGCAACTTCGGACCATCAAAGTTTCTCGGTGTACACTTTTTATTGTTCTTCTATGTATAATGTTACGAGTATAAGCTTCATAGATTATTTCGATGCCAAAACAACAACTTTCTATTACAAATGGACAAAACCGTTAAAAGCTCCTCCATAGAGAGAGTTGAGCAACTTTGGACCTTCAAAGTTGCTCGGTTTACACTTTTTATTGTTCTTCTATGTCCAATTTTATGAGTATTAGCTTCGTAGATTATTTCGATGCCAAAACACCAACTTTCTATGACAAATGTACATAACCGTTAAAGGCTTCCAAATAGAGAGTTGAGCAACATCGGACCATCAAAGTTTCACGGTGTACACTTTTTATTGTTCTTCTATGTCCAATTTTACGAGTATAAGCTTCGTAGATTATTTCGATGCCAAAACAACAACTTTCTATTACAAATGGTCAAAACCGTTAAAAGCTCCTCCATAGAGAGAGTTGAGCAACTTCGGACTACCAAAGTTGCTCGGTGTACACTTTTTATTGTTCTTTTATGTCAAATTTTACGAGTATAAGATTCCGATATTTTTTCGATGCAAAAACACCAACGTTCTATGACAAATGGACAAAACCGTTAAAAGCTCCTCCATAGAGAGAGTTGAGCAACTTCGGACTATCAAAGTTGCTCGGTGAACACTTTTTATTGTTCTTTTATGTCAAATTTTACGAGTATATGATTCCGATATTTTTTCGATGCCAAAACACCAACTTTCTATAACAAATGGACAAAACCATTAAAAGCTCCTCCATATAGAGAGTTGAGCAACTTCGGACCATCAAAGTTACTCGGTGTACACTTTTTATTGTTCTTCTATGTCCAATGTTACGAGTATAAGCTTCGTAGATTATTTCGATGCCAAAACAACAACTTTCTATTACAAATGGACAAAACCGTTAAAAGCTCCTCCATAGAGAGAGTTGATCAACTTCGGACCATCAAAGTTGTTCGGTGTACACTTTTTATTGTTCTTTTATGTCCAATTTTACGAGTATAAGCTTCCTAGATTATTTCGATGCGAAAACAACAACTTTCTATGACGAATGGAAAAAACCGTTAAAAGACCCTCCATATAGAGAGTTGAGCAACTTCGGACCATCAAAGTTGCTCGGTGTACACTTTCTACTGTTCTTCTATGTCCAATTTTACGAGTATAAGGTTTCGTTATTATTTTGATGCCAAAACAACAACTTCTAGGACAAATGGACAAAACCGTTAAAAGCTACCAAATAGAGAGAGTTGAGCAATTTCGGACCATCAAAGTTGTTCGGTGTACACTTTTTATTGTTCTTCTATGTCCAATTTTACGAGTATAAGCTTGGTAGTTTATTTCGATGCCAAAACACAAACTTTCTATGACAAATGGACAAAACCGTTAAAAGCTCCTCCATATAGAGAGTTGAGCAACTTCGCACCATCAAAGTTGCTCGGTGTACACTTTTTATTGTTCTTCTATGTCCAATTTTACGAGTATAAGGTTTCGTTATTATTTCGATGCCAAAACAACAACTTTCTAAGACAAATGGACAAAACCGTTAAAAGCTCCCAAATAGAGAGAGTTGATCAATTTCGGACCATCAAAGTTGCTCGTAGTATACTTTTTATTGTTCTTTTATGTCAAATTTTATGAGTATAAGATTCCGATATTTTTTCGATTCCAAAACAACAACTTTCTATGACAAATGCACAAAACCATTAAAAGCTCCTCCATATAGAGAGTTGAGCAACTTCGGACCATCAAAGTTGATTAATGTACACTTTTTATTAATCTTCTATGTTCAATGTTACGAGTATAAACTTCGTAGATTATTTCGATGCCAAAACAATAACTTTCTGTTACAAATGGACAAAACCGTTAAAAGTTCCACCATAGAGAGAGTTGTGCAACTTCGGACCATCAAAGTTGCTCGGTGTACACTTTTTATTGTTCTTCTATGTCCAATTTTACGAGTATAAGCTTCCGAGATTATTTCGATGCAAAAACACCAACTTTCTATGCCAAATGGACAAAACCATTAAAAGCTCCTCTATAGCGAGAGTTGAGAAACTTCCGACCATCAAAGTTGCCCGGTGTACAGTTTTTATTATCCTTCTATGTCCAATTTTACGAGTATAAGCTTCCTAGATTATTTCGATGCCAAAACAAAAACTTTCTATGACAAATGGACAAAACCGTTAAAAGCTCCTCCATATAGAGAGTTGAGCAACTTCGGACCATCAAAGTTTCACGGTGTACACTTTTTATTGTTCTTCTATGTCCAATGTTACGAGTATAAGCTTCGTAGTTTATTTCGATGCCAAAACACCAACTTTCTATGACAAATGGACAAAACCATTAAAAGCTCCTCCATATAGAGAGTTGAGCAACTTCAGACCATCAAAGTTGCTCGGTGTACACTTTTTATTGTTCTTCTATGTCCAATTTAACGAGTATAAGCTTTCGTTATTATTTCGATGCCAAAATACCACTTTCTATGATAAATGGACAAAACCGTTAAAAGATCCCAAATAGAGAGAGTTGAGCAACTTCGGACCATCAAAGTTGCTCGGTGTACACTTTTTAGTGTTCTTCTATGTCCAATTTTACGAGTATAAGCTTCGTAGATTATTTCGATGCCAAAACACCAAGTTTCTATGACAAATGGACAAAACCGTTAAAAGCTCCTCCATATAGAGAGTTGAGCAACTTCGGACCATCAAAGTTGCTCGGTGTACACTTTTTATTGTTCTTCTATGTATAATGTTACGAGTATAAGCTTCGTAGATTATTTCGATGCCAAAACAACAACTTTCTATTACAAATGGACAAAACCGTTAAAAGCTCCTCCATAGAGAGAGTTGAGCAACTTTGGACCATCAAAGTTGCTCGGTGTACACTTTTTATTGTTCTTCTATGTCCAATTTTATGAGTATAAGCTTCGTAGATTATTTATATGCCAAAACACCAACTATCTATGACAAGTGGACAAAACCGTTAAAGGCTCCCAAATAGAGAGTTGAGCAACTTCGGACCATCAAAGTTTCACGGTGTACACTTTTTATTGTTCTTCTGTGTCCAATTTTACAAGTATAAGCTTCGTAGATTATTTCGATGCCAAAACAACAACTTTCTATTACAAATGGACAAAACCGTTAAAAGCTCCTCCATAGAGAGAGTTGATCAACTTCGGACCATCAAAGTTGCTCGGTGTACACTTTTTATTGTTCTTTTATGTCCAATTTTACGAGTATAAGCTTCCTAGATTATTTCAATGCGAAAACAACAACTTTCTATGACAAATGGACAAAATCGTTAAAAGCTCCTCCATATAGAGAGTTGAGCAACTTCGGACCATCAATGTTGCTCGGTGTACACTTTTTATTATTCTTCTATGTCCAATTTTACGAGTATAAGGTTTCGTTATTATTTCGATGCCAAAAAAACAACTTTCTATGACAAATGGACAAAACCGTTAAAAGCTCCCAAATAGAGAGAATTGATCAATTTCGGGCCATCAAAGTTGCTCGGTGTACACTTTTTATTGTTCTTCTATGTCCAATTTTACGAGTATAAGCTTCGTAGATTATTTCGATGCCAAAACACCAACTTTCTATGACAAATGGACAAAATCGTTAGAGGCTCCCAAATAGAGAGTTGAGCAACTTCGGACCATCAAAGTTGCTCGGTGTACACTTTTTATTGTTCTTCTATGTCCAATTTTACGAGTATAAGCTTCGTAGATTATTTCGATGCCAAAACAACAACTTTCTATTGCAAATGGACAAAACCGTTAAAAGCTCCTCCATATAGAGAGTTGAGCAACTTCGGACCATCTAAGTTACTCGGTGTACACTTTTTATTGTTCTTCTATGTCCAATTTTACGAGTATAAGCTTCGTAGATTATTTCGATGCCAAAACAACAACTTTCTATTACAAATGGACAAAATCGTTAAAAGCTCATCTATAGAGAGAGTTGAGCAACTTTAGACCATCAAAGTTGCTCGGTGTACACTTTTTATTGTTCCTCTATGTCCAATTTTACGAGTATAAGCTTCGTAGATTATTTCGATACCAAAACACCAACTTTCTATGACAAATGGACAAAACCGTTAAAAGCTCCTCCATATAGAGAGTTGAGCAACTTCGGACCATCAAAGTTTCTCGGTGTACACTTTTTATTGTTCTTCTATGTATAATGTTACGAGTATAAGCTTCATAGATTATTTCGATGCCAAAACAACAACTTTCTATTATAAATGGACAAAACCGTTAAAAGCTCCTCCATAGAGAGAGTTGAGCAACTTTGGACCTTCAAAGTTGCTCGGTTTACACTTTTTATTGTTCTTCTATGTCCAATTTTATGAGTATTAGCTTCGTAGATTATTTCGATGCCAAAACACCAACTTTCTATGACAAATGTACATAACCGTTAAAGGCTTCCAAATAGAGAGTTGAGCAACATCGGACCATCAAAGTTTCACGGTGTACACTTTTTATTGTTCTTCTATGTCCAATTTTACGAGTATAAGCTTCGTAGATTATTTCGATGCCAAAACAACAACTTTCTATTACAAATGGTCAAAACCGTTAAAAGCTCCTCCATAGAGAGAGTTGAGCAACTTCGGACTACCAAAGTTGCTCGGTGTACACTTTTTATTGTTCTTTTATGTCAAATTTTACGAGTATAAGATTCCGATATTTTTTCGATGCAAAAACACCAACGTTCTATGACAAATGGACAAAACCGTTAAAAGCTCCTCCATAGAGAGAGTTGAGCAACTTCGGACTATCAAAGTTGCTCGGTGAACACTTTTTATTGTTCTTTTATGTCAAATTTTACGAGTATATGATTCCGATATTTTTTCGATGCCAAAACACCAACTTTCTATAACAAATGGACAAAACCATTAAAAGCTCCTCCATATAGAGAGTTGAGCAACTTCGGACCATCAAAGTTACTCGGTGTACACTTTTTATTGTTCTTCTATGTCCAATGTTACGAGTATAAGCTTCGTAGATTATTTCGATGCCAAAACAACAACTTTCTATTACAAATGGACAAAACCGTTAAAAGCTCCTCCATAGAGAGAGTTGATCAACTTCGGACCATCAAAGTTGTTCGGTGTACACTTTTTATTGTTCTTTTATGTCCAATTTTACGAGTATAAGCTTCCTAGATTATTTCGATGCGAAAACAACAACTTTCTATGACAAATGGAAAAAACCGTTAAAAGACCCTCCATATAGAGAGTTGAGCAACTTCGGACCATCAAAGTTGCTCGGTGTACACTTTCTACTGTTCTTCTATGTCCAATTTTACGAGTATAAGGTTTCGTTATTATTTTGATGCCAAAACAACAACTTCTAGGACAAATGGACAAAACCGTTAAAAGCTACCAAATAGAGAGAGTTGAGCAATTTCGGACCATCAAAGTTGTTCGGTGTACACTTTTTATTGTTCTTCTATGTCCAATTTTACGAGTATAAGCTTGGTAGTTTATTTCGATGCCAAAACACAAACTTTCTATGACAAATGGACAAAACCGTTAAAAGCTCCTCCATATAGAGAGTTGAGCAACTTCGGACCATCAAAGTTGCTCGGTGTACACTTTTTATTGTTCTTCTATGTCCAATTTTACGAGTATAAGGTTTCGTTATTATTTCGATGCCAAAACAACAACTTTCTAAGACAAATGGACAAAACCGTTAAAAGCTCCCAAATAGAGAGAGTTGATCAATTTCGGACCATCAAAGTTGCTCGTAGTATACTTTTTATTGTTCTTTTATGTCAAATTTTATGAGTATAAGATTCCGATATTTTTTCGATTCCAAAACAACAACTTTCTATGACAAATGCACAAAACCATTAAAAGCTCCTCCATATAGAGAGTTGAGAACTTCGGACAATCAAAGTTGATTAATGTACACTTTTTATTAATCTTCTATGTTCAATGTTACGAGTATAAACTTCGTAGATTATTTCGATGCCAAAACAATAACTTTCTGTTACAAATGGACAAAACCGTTAAAAGTTCCACCATAGAGAGAGTTGTGCAACTTCGGACCATCAAAGTTGCTCGGTGTACACTTTTTATTGTTCTTCTATGTCCAATTTTACGAGTATAAGCTTCCGAGATTATTTCGATGCAAAAACACCAACTTTCTATGCCAAATGGACAAAACCATTAAAAGCTCCTCTATACGAGAGTTGAGAAACTTCCGACCATCAAAGTTGCCCGGTGTACAGTTTTTATTATCCTTCTATGTCCAATTTTACGAGTATAAGCTTCCTAGATTATTTCGATGCCAAAACAAAAACTTTCTATGACAAATGGACAAAACCGTTAAAAGCTCCTCCATATAGAGAGTTGAGCAACTTCGGACCATCAAAGTTTCACGGTGTACACTTTTTATTGTTCTTCTATGTCCAATGTTACGAGTATAAGCTTCGTAGTTTATTTCGATGCCAAAACACCAACTTTCTATGACAAATGGACAAAACCATTAAAAGCTCCTCCATATAGAGAGTTGAGCAACTTCAGACCATCAAAGTTGCTCGGTGTACACTTTTTATTGTTCTTCTATGTCCAATTTAACGAGTATAAGCTTTCGTTATTATTTCGATGCCAAAACACCACTTTCTATGATAAATGGACAAAACCGTTAAAAGATCCCAAATAGAGAGAGTTGAGCAACTTCGGACCATCAAAGTTGCTCGGTGTACTCTTTTTAGTGTTCTTCTATGTCCAATTTTACGAGTATAAGCTTCGTAGATTATTTCGATGCCAAAACACCAAGTTTCTATGACAAATGGACAAAACCGTTAAAAGCTCCTCCATATAGAGAGTTGAGCAACTTCGGACCATCAAAGTTGCTCGGTGTACACTTTTTATTGTTCTTCTATGTATAATGTTACGAGTATAAGCTTCGTAGATTATTTCGATGCCAAAACTACAACTTTCTATTACAAATGGACAAAACCGTTAAAAGCTCCTCCATAGAGAGAGTTGAGCAACTTTGGACCATCAAAGTTGCTCGGTGTACACTTTTTATTGTTCTTCTATGTCCAATTTTATGAGTATAAGCTTCGTAGATTATTTCGATGCCAAAACACCAACTATCTATGACAAATGGACAAAACCGTTAAAGGCTCCCAAATAGAGAGTTGAGCAACTTCGGACCATCAAAGTTTCACGGTGTACACTTTTTATTGTTCTTCTATGTCCAATTTTACAAGTATAAGCTTCGTAGATTATTTCGATGCCAAAACAACAACTTTCTATTACAAATGGACAAAACCGTTAAAAGCTCCCCCATAGAGAGAGTTGATCAACTTCGGACCATCAAAGTTGCTCGGTGTACACTTTTTATTGTTCTTTTATGTCCAATTTTACGAGTATAAGCTTCCTAGATTATTTCAATGCGAAAACAACAACTTTCTATGACAAATGGAAAAAACCGTTAAAAGCCCCTCCATATAGAGAGTTGAGCAACTTCGGACCATCAAAGTTGCTCGGTGTACACTTTTTACTGTTCTTCTATGTCCAATTTTACGAGTATAGGGTTTCGTTATTATTTCGATGCCAAAACAACAACTTCTAGGACAAATGGACAAAACCGTTAAAAGCTCCCAAATAGAGAGAGTTGACCAATTTCGAACCATCAAAGTTGTTCGGTGTACACTTTTTATTGTTCTTTTATGTCCAATTTTACGAGTATAAGCTTCGTAGATTATTTCGATGCCAAAACACCAACTTTCTATGACAAATGGACAAAACCGTTAAAAGCTCCTCCATATAGAGAGTTGAGCAACTTCGGACCATCAAAGTTGCTCGGTGTACACTTTTTATTGTTCTTCTATGTCCAATTTTACGAGTATAAGGTTTCGTTATTATTTCGATGCCAAAACAACAACTTTCTAAGACAAATGGACAAAACCGTTAAAAGCTCCCAAATAGAGAGAGTTGATCAATTTCGGACCATCAAAGTTGCTCGGTGTACACTTTTTATTGTTCTTCTATGTCCAATTTTACGAGTATAAGCTTCGTAGATTATTTCGATGCCAAAACACCAACTTTCTATGACAAATGGACAAAACCGTTAGAGGCTCCCAAATAGAGAGTTGAGCAACTTCGGACCATCAAAGTTGCTCGGTGTACACTTTTTATTGTTCTTCTATGTCCAATTTTATGAGTATAAGCTTCGTAGATTATTTCGATGCCAAAACAACAACTTTCTATTACAAATGGACAAAACCGTTAAAAGCTCCTCCATAGAGAGAGTTGAGCAACTTCGGACTATCAAAGTTGCTCGGTGTACACTCTTTATTGTTCTTTTATGTCCAATTTTACGAGTATAAGCTTCCTAGATTA
Source organism: Euonymus europaeus (assembly GCA_963580455.1). NCBI lineage: Eukaryota > Viridiplantae > Streptophyta > Magnoliopsida > Celastrales > Celastraceae > Euonymus > Euonymus europaeus. Next base: position 9,328,388 of record OY756965.1, read on the forward strand.
TTTCGATGCGAAAATAACAACTTTCTATGACCAATGGACAAAACCGTTAAAAGCTCCTCCATATAGAGAGTTGAGCAACTTCGGACCATCAAAGTTTCACGGTGTACACTTTTTATTGTTCTTCTATGTCCAATGTTACGAGTATAAGCTTCGTAGTTTATTTCGATGCCAAAACACCAACTTTCTATGACAAATGGACAAAACCATTAAAAGCTCCTCCATATAGAGAGTTGAGCAACTTCAGACCATCAAAGTTGCTCGGTGTACACTTTTTATTGTTCTTCTATGTCCAATTTAACGAGTATAAGCTTTCGTTATTATTTCGATGCCAAAACACCACTTTCTATGATAAATGGACAAAACCGTTAAAAGATCCCAAATAGAGAGAGTTGAGCAACTTCGGACCATCAAAGTTGCTCGGTGTACTCTTTTTAGTGTTCTTCTATGTCCAATTTTACGAGTATAAGCTTCGTAGATTATTTCGATGCCAAAACACCAAGTTTCTATGACAAATGGACAAAACCGTTAAAAGCTCCTCCATATAGAGAGTTGAGCAACTTCGGACCATCAAAGTTGCTCGGTGTACACTTTTTATTGTTCTTCTATGTATAATGTTACGAGTATAAGCTTCGTAGATTATTTCGATGCCAAAACTACAACTTTCTATTACAAATGGACAAAACCGTTAAAAGCTCCTCCATAGAGAGAGTTGAGCAACTTTGGACCATCAAAGTTGCTCGGTGTACACTTTTTATTGTTCTTCTATGTCCAATTTTATGAGTATAAGCTTCGTAGATTATTTCGATGCCAAAACACCAACTATCTATGACAAATGGACAAAACCGTTAAAGGCTCCCAAATAGAGAGTTGAGCAACTTCGGACCATCAAAGTTTCACGGTGTACACTTTTTATTGTTCTTCTATGTCCAATTTTACAAGTATAAGCTTCGTAGATTATTTCGATGCCAAAACAACAACTTTCTATTACAAATGGACAAAACCGTTAAAAGCTCCCCCATAGAGAGAGTTGATCAACTTCGGACCATCAAAGTTGCTCGGTGTACACTTTTTATTGTTCTTTTATGTCCAATTTTACGAGTATAAGCTTCCTAGATTATTTCAATGCGAAAACAACAACTTTCTATGACAAATGGAAAAAACCGTTAAAAGCCCCTCCATATAGAGAGTTGAGCAACTTCGGACCATCAAAGTTGCTCGGTGTACACTTTTTACTGTTCTTCTATGTCCAATTTTACGAGTATAGGGTTTCGTTATTATTTCGATGCCAAAACAACAACTTCTAGGACAAATGGACAAAACCGTTAAAAGCTCCCAAATAGAGAGAGTTGACCAATTTCGAACCATCAAAGTTGTTCGGTGTACACTTTTTATTGTTCTTTTATGTCCAATTTTACGAGTATAAGCTTCGTAGATTATTTCGATGCCAAAACACCAACTTTCTATGACAAATGGACAAAACCGTTAAAAGCTCCTCCATATAGAGAGTTGAGCAACTTCGGACCATCAAAGTTGCTCGGTGTACACTTTTTATTGTTCTTCTATGTCCAATTTTACGAGTATAAGGTTTCGTTATTATTTCGATGCCAAAACAACAACTTTCTAAGACAAATGGACAAAACCGTTAAAAGCTCCCAAATAGAGAGAGTTGATCAATTTCGGACCATCAAAGTTGCTCGGTGTACACTTTTTATTGTTCTTCTATGTCCAATTTTACGAGTATAAGCTTCGTAGATTATTTCGATGCCAAAACACCAACTTTCTATGACAAATGGACAAAACCGTTAGAGGCTCCCAAATAGAGAGTTGAGCAACTTCGGACCATCAAAGTTGCTCGGTGTACACTTTTTATTGTTCTTCTATGTCCAATTTTATGAGTATAAGCTTCGTAGATTATTTCGATGCCAAAACAACAACTTTCTATTACAAATGGACAAAACCGTTAAAAGCTCCTCCATAGAGAGAGTTGAGCAACTTCGGACTATCAAAGTTGCTCGGTGTACACTCTTTATTGTTCTTTTATGTCCAATTTTACGAGTATAAGCTTCCTAGATTATTTCGATGCGAAAATAACAACTTTCTATGACCAATGGACAAAACCGTTAAAAGCTCCTCCATATAGAGAGTTGAGCAACTTCGGACCATCAAAGTTGCTCGGTGTACACTTTTTATTGTTCTTCTATGTCCCATTTTACGAGTATAAGGTTTCGTTATTATTTCGATGCCAAAACAACAACTTTCTATGACAAATGGACAAAACCGTTAAAAGCTCCCAAATAGAGAGAGTTGATCAATTTCGGACCATCAAAGTTTCTCGGTGTACACTTTTTATTGTTCTTCTATGTCCAATTTTACGAGTATAAGCTTCGTAGATTATTTCGATGCCAAAACACCAACTTTCTATGACAAATGGACAAAACCGTTAGAGGCTCCCAAATAGAGAGTTGAGCAACTTTGGACCATCAATGTTGCTCGGTGTACACTTTTTATTGTTCTTCTATGTCCAATTTTACGAGTATAAGCTTCGTAGATTATTTTGATGCCAAAACAACAACTTTCTATTACAAATGGACAAAACCGTTAAAAGCTCCTCCATATAGAGAGTTGAGCAACTTCGGACCATCAAAGTTACTCGGTGTACACTTTTTATTGTTCTTCTATGTCCAATGTTACGAGTATAAGCTTCGTAGATTATTTCGATGCCAAAAAAACTACTTTCTATTACAAATGGACAAAACCGTTAAAAGCTCCTCTATAGAGAGAGTTGAGCAACTTTGGACCATCAAAGTTGCTCGGTGTACACTTTTTATTGTTTTTCCATGTCCAATTTTACGAGTATAAGCTTCGTAGATTATTTCGATGCCAAAACACCAACTTTCTATGAAAAATGGACAAAACCGTTAAAAGCTCCTCCACATAGAGAGTTGAGCAACTTCGGACCATCAAAGTTGGTCGGTGTACACTTTTTATTGTTCTTCTATGTATAATGTTACGAGTATAAGCTTCATAGATTATTTCGATGCCAAAACAACAACTTTCTATTACAAATGGACAAAATCGTTAAAAGCTCATCTATAGAGAGAGTTGAGCAACTTTGGACCATCAAAGTTGCTCGGTGTACACTTTTTATTGTTCCTCTATGTCCAATTTTACGAGTATAAGCTTCGTAGATTATTTCGATGCCAAAACAACAACTTTCTATTACAAATGGACAAAATCGTTAAAAGCTCATCTATAGAGAGAGTTGAGCAACTTTGGACCATCAAAGTTGCTCGGTGTACACTTTTTATTGTTCCTCTATGTCCAATTTTACGAGTATAAGCTTCGTAGATTATTTCGATACCAAAACACCAACTTTCTATGACAAATGGACAAAACCGTTAAAAGCTCCCAAATAGAGAGAATTGATCAATTTCGGACCATCAAAGTTGCTCGGTGTACACTTTTTATTGTTCTTCTATGTCCAATTTTACGAGTATAAGCTTCGTAGATTATTTCGATGCCAAAACAACAACTTTCTATTACAAATGGACAAAATCGTTAAAAGCTCATCTATAGAGAGAGTTGAGCAACTTTGGACCATCAAAGTTACTCGGTGTACACTTTTTATTGTTCTTCGATGTCCAATTTTACGAGTATAAGCTTCGTAGATTATTTCGATGCCAAAACAACAACTTTCTATTACAAATGGACAAAATCGTTAAAAGCTCATCTATAGAGAGAGTTGAGCAACTTTGGTCCATCAAAGTTGCTCTGTGTACACTTTTTATTGTTCCTCTATGTCCAATTTTACGAGTATAAGCTTCGTAGATTATTTCGATACCAAAACACCAACTTTCTATGACAAATGGACAAAATCGTTAGAGGCTCCCAAATAGAGAGTTGAGCAACTTCGGACCATCAAAGTTGCTCGGTGTACACTTTTTATTGTTCTTCTATGTCCAATTTTACGAGTATAAGCTTCGTAGATTATTTCGATGCCAAAACAACAACTTTCTATTACAAATGGACAAAACCGTTAAAAGCTCCTCCATATAGAGAGTTGAGCAACTTCGGACCATCAAAGTTACTCGGTGTACACTTTTTATTGTTCTTCTATGTCCAATTTTACGAGTATAAGCTTCGTAGATTATTTCGATGCCAAAACAACAACTTTCTATTACAAATGGACAAAATCGTTAAAAGCTCATCTATAGAGAGAGTTGAGCAACTTTGGACCATCAAAGTTGCTCGGTGTACACTTTTTATTGTTCCTCTATGTCCAATTTTACGAGTATAAGCTTCGTAGATTATTTCGATACCAAAACACCAACTTTCTATGACAAATGGACAAAACCGTTAAAAGCTCCTCCATATAGAGAGTTGAGCAACTTCGGACCATCAAAGTTGCTCGGTGTACACTTTTTATTGTTCTTCTATGTATAATGTTACGAGTATAAGCTTCATAGATTATTTCGATGCCAAAACAACAACTTTCTATTACAAATGGACAAAACCGTTAAAAGCTCCTCCATAGAGAGAGTTGAGCAACTTTGGACCTTCAAAGTTGCTCGGTTTACACTTTTTATTGTTCTTCTATGTCCAATTTTATGAGTATTAGCTTCGTAGATTATTTCGATGCCAAAACACCAACTTTCTATGACAAATGTACATAACCGTTAAAGGCTTCCAAATAGAGAGTTGAGCAACATCGGACCATCAAAGTTTCACGGTGTACACTTTTTATTTTTCTTCTATGTCCAATTTTACGAGTATAAGCTTCGTAGATTATTTCGATGCCAAAACAACAACTTTCTATTACAAATGGTCAAAACCGTTAAAAGCTCCTCCATAGAGAGAGTTGAGCATCTTCGGACTACCAAAGTTGCTCGGTGTACACTTTTTATTGTTCTTTTATGTCAAATTTTACGAGTATAAGATTCCGATATTTTTTCGATGCAAAAACACCAACTTTCTATGACAAATGGACAAAAACGTTAAAAGCTCCTCCATAGAGAGAGTTGAGCAACTTCGGACTATCAAAGTTGCTCGGTGAACACTTTTTATTGTTCTTTTATGTCAAATTTTACGAGTATATGATTCCGATATTTTTTCGATGCCAAAACACCAACTTTCTATAACAAATGGACAAAACCATTAAAAGCTCCTCCATATAGAGAGTTGAGCAACTTCGGACCATCAAAGTTACTCGGTGTACACTTTTTATTGTTCTTCTATGTCCAATGTTACGAGTATAAGCTTCGTAGATTATTTCGATGCCAAAACAACAACTTTCTATGGAAAATGGACAAAACCGTTAAAAGCTCCTCCATAGAGAGAGTTGATCAACTTCGGACCATCAAAATTGTTCGGTGTACACTTTTTATTGTTCTTTTATGTCCAATTTTACGAGTATAAGCTTCCTAGATTATTTCGATGCGAAAACAACAACTTTCTATGACAAATGGAAAAAACCGTTAAAAGACCCTCCATATAGAGAGTTGAGCAACTTCGGACCATCAAAGTTGCTCGGTGTACACTTTCTACTGTTCTTCTATGTCCAATTTTACGAGTATAAGGTTTCGTTATTATTTTGATGCCAAAACAACAACTTCTAGGACAAATGGACAAAACCGTTAAAAGCTACCAAATAGAGAGAGTTGAGCAATTTCGGACCATCAAAGTTGTTCGGTGTACACTTTTTATTGTTCTTCTATGTCCAATTTTACGAGTATAAGCTTGGTAGTTTATTTCGATGCCAAAACACAAACTTTCTATGACAAATGGACAAAACAGTTAAAAGCTCCTCCATATAGAGAGTTGAGCAACTTCGGACCATCAAAGTTGCTCGGTGTACACTTTTTATTGTTCTTCTATGTCCAATTTTACGAGTATAAGGTTTCGTTATTATTTCGATGCCAAAACAACAACTTTCTAAGACAAATGGACAAAACCGTTAAAAGCTCCCAAATAGAGAGAGTTGATCAATTTCGGACCATCAAAGTTGCTCGTAGTATACTTTTTATTGTTCTTTTATGTCAAATTTTATGAGTATAAGATTCCGATATTTTTTCGATTCCAAAACAACAACTTTCTATGACAAATGCACAAAACCATTAAAAGCTCCTCCATATAGAGAGTTGAGCAACTTCGGACAATCAAAGTTGCTTAATGTACACTTTTTATTAATCTTCTATATTCAATGTTACGAGTATAAACTTCGTAGATTATTTCGATGCCAAAACAATAACTTTCTGTTACAAATGGACAAAACCGTTAAAAGCTCCACCATAGAGAGAGTTGTGCAACTTCGGACCATCAAAGTTGCTCGGTGTACACTTTTTATTGTTCTTCTATGTCCAATTTTACGAGTATAAGCTTCCGAGATTATTTCGATGCAAAAACACCAACTTTCTATGCCAAATGGACAAAACCATTAAAAGCTCCTCTATAGCGAGAGTTGAGAAACTTCCGACCATCAAAGTTGCCCGGTGTACAGTTTTTATTATTCTTCTATGTCCAATTTTACGAGTATAAGCTTCCTAGATTATTTCGATGCCAAAACAAAAACTTTCTATGACAAATGGACAAAACCGTTAAAAGCTCCTCCATATAGAGAGTTGAGCAACTTCGGACCATCAAAGTTTCACGGTGTACACTTTTTATTGTTCTTCTATGTCCAATGTTACGAGTATAAGCTTCGTAGTTTATTTCGATGCCAAAACACCAACTTTCTATGACAAATGGACAAAACCATTAAAAGCTCCTCCATATAGAGAGTTGAGCAACTTCGGACCATCAAAGTTGCTCGGTGTACACTTTTTATTGTTCTTCTATGTCCAATTTAACGAGTATAAGCTTTCGTTATTATTTCGATGCCAAAACACCACTTTCTATGATAAATGGACAAAACTGTTAAAAGATCCCAAATAGAGAGAGTTGAGCAACTTCGGACCATCAAAGTTGCTCGGTGTACACTTTTTAGTGTTCTTCTATGTCCAATTTTACGAGTATAAGCTTCGTAGATTATTTCGATGCCAAAACACCAAGTTTCTATGACAAATGGACAAAACCGTTAAAAGCTCCTCCATATAGAGAGTTGAGCAACTTCGGACCATCAAAGTTGCTCGGTGTACACTTTTTATTGTTCTTCTATGTATAATGTTACGAGTATAAGCTTCGTAGATTATTTCGATGCCAAAACAACAACTTTCAATTACAAATGGACAAAACCGTTAAAAGCTCCTCCATAGAGAGAGTTGAGCAACTTTGGACCATCAAAGTTGCTCGGTGTACACTTTTTATTGTTCTTCTATGTCAAATTTTATGAGTATAAGCTTCGTAGATTATTTTGATGCCAAAACACCAACTATCTATGACAAATGGACAAAACCGTTAAAGGTTCCCAAATAGAGAGTTGAGCAACTTCGGACCATCAAAGTTTCACGGTGTACACTTTTTATTGTTCTTCTATGTCCAATTTTACAAGTATAAGCTTCGTAGATTATTTCGATGCCAAAACAACAACTTTCTATTACAAATGGACAAAACCGTTAAAAGCTCCCCCATAGAGAGAGTTGATCAACTTCGGACCATCAAAGTTGCTCGGTGTACACTTTTTATTGTTCTTTTATGTCCAATTTTACGAGTATAAGCTTCCTAGATTATTTCAATGCGAAAACAACAACTTTCTATGACAAATGGAAAAAACCGTTAAAAGCCCCACCATATAGAGAGTTGAGCAACTTCGGACCATCAAAGTTGCTCGGTGTACACTTTTTACTGTTCTTCTATGTCCAATTTTACGAGTATTAGGTTTCGTTATTATTTCGATGCCAAAACAACAACTTCTAGGACAAAAGGACAAAACCGTTAAAAGCTCCCAAATAGAGAGAGTTGAGCAATTTCGAACCATCAAAGTTGTTCGGTGTACACTTTTTATCGTTCTTTTATGTCCAATTTTACGAGTATAAGCTTCGTAGATTATTTCGATGCCAAAACACCAACTTTCTATGACAAATGGACAAAACCGTTAAAAGCTCCTCCATATAGAGAGTTGAGCAACTTCGGACCATCAAAGTTGCTCGGTGTACACTTTTTATTGTTCTTCTATGTCCAATTTTACGAGTATAATGTTTCGTTATTATTTCGATGCCAAAACAACAACTTTCTAAGACAAATGGACAAAACCGTTAAAAGCTCCCAAATAGAGAGAGTTGATCAATTTCGGACCATCAAAGTTGCTCGGTGTACACTTTTTATTGTTCTTCTATGTCCAATTTTACGAGTATAAGCTTCGTAGATTATTTCGATGCCAAAACACCAACTTTCTATGACAAATGGACAAAACCGTTAGAGGCTCCCAAATAGAGAGTTGAGCAACTTCGGACCATCAAAGTTGCTCGGTGTACACTTTTTATTGTTCTTCTATGTCCAATTTTATGAGTATAAGCTTCGTAGATTATTTCGATGCCAAAACAACAACTTTCTATTACAAATGGACAAAACCGTTAAAAGCTCCTCCATAGAGAGAGTTGAGCAACTTCGGACTATCAAAGTTGCTCGGTGTACACTCTTTATTGTTCTTTTATGTCCAATTTCACGAGTATAAGCTTCCTAGATTATTTCGATGCGAAAATAACAACTTTCTATGACAAATGGACAAAACCGTTAAAAGCTCCTCCATATAGAGAGTTGAGCAACTTCCGACCATCAAAGTTGCCCGGTGTACAGTTTTTATTATTCTTCCATGTCCAATTTTACGTGTATAAGCTTCCTAGATTATTTCGATGCCAAAACAAAAACTTTCTATGACAAATGGACAAAACCGTTAAAAGCTCCTCCATATGGAGAGTTGAGCAACTTCGGACCATCAAAGTTTCACGGTGTACACTTTTTATTGTTCTTCTATGTCCAATGTTACGAGTATAAGCTTCGTAGATTATTTCGATGCCAAAACACCAACTTTCTATGACAAATGGACAAAACCATTAAAAGCTCCTCCATATAGAGAGTTGAGCAACTTCGGACCATCAAAGTTGCTCGGTGTACACTTTTTATTGTTCTTCTATGTCCAATTTAACGAGTATAAGCTTTCGTTATTATTTCGATGCGAAAACTCCACTTTCTATGATAAATGGACAAAACCGTTAAAAGATCCCAAATAGAGAGAGTTGAGCAACTTCGGACCATCAAAGTTGCTCGGTGTACACTTTTTAGTGTTCTTCTATGTCCAATTTTACGGGTATAAGCTTCGTAGATTATTTCGATACCAAAACACCAAGTTTCTATGACAAATGGACAAAACCGTTAAAAGCTCCTCCATATAGAGAGTTGAGCAACTTCGGACCATCAAAGTTTCACGGTGTACACTTTTTATTGTTCTTCTATGTCTAATTTTACGAGTATAAGCTTCGTAGATTATTTCGATGCCAAAACACCAACTTTCTATGACAAATGGACAAAACCGTTGGAGGCTCCCAAATAGAGAGTTGAGCAACTTTGGACCATCAATGTTGCTCGGTGTACTCTTTTTATTGTTCTTCTATGTCCAATTTTACGAGTATAAGCTTCGTAGATTATTTTGATGCCAAAACAACAACTTTCTATTACAAATGGACAAAACCGTTAAAAGCTCCTCCATATAGAGAGTTGAGCAACTTCGGACCATCAAAGTTACTCGGTGTACACTTTTTATTGTTCTTCTATGTCCAATGTTACGAGTATAAGCTTCGTAGATTATTTCGATGCCAAAAAAACAACTTTCTATTACAAATGGACAAAACCGTTAAAAGCTCCTCTATAGAGAGAGTTGAGCAACTTTGGACCATCAAAGTTGCTCGGTGTACACTTTTTATTGTTTTTCTATGTCCAATTTTACGAGTATAAGCTTCGTAGATTATTTCGATGCCAAAACACCAACTTTCGATGACAAATGGACAAAACCGTTAAAAGCTCCTCCATATAGAGAGTTGAGCAACTTCGGACCATCAAAGTTGGTCGGTGTACAATTTTTATTGTTCTTCTATGTATAATGTTACGAGTATAAGCTTCGTAGATTATTTCGATGCCAAAACAACAACTTTCTATTACAAATGAACAAAACCGTTAAAAGCTCCTCCATAGAGAGAGTTGAGGAACTTTGGACCATCAAAGTTGCTCGGTGTACACTTTTTATTGTTCTTCTATGTCCAATTTTATGAGTATAAGCTTCGTAGATTATTTCGATGCCAAAACACCAACTTTCTATGACAAATGTACAAAACCGTTAAAGGCTCCCAAATAGAGAGTTGAGCAACTTCGGACTATCAAAGTTGCTCGGTATACACTTTTTATTGTTCTTTTATGTCCAATTTTACGAGTATAAGCTTCCTAGATTATTTCGATGCGAAAACAACAACTTTCTATGACAAATGGACAAAATCGTTAAAAGCTCCTCCATATAGAGAGTTGAGCAACTTCGGACCATCAAAGTTGCTCGGTGTACACTTTTTATTATTCTTCTATATCCAATTTTACGAGTATAAGCTTCGTAGATTATTTCGATGCCAAAACACCAACTTTCTATGACAAATGGACAAAACCGTTAAAAGCTCCCAAATAGAGAGAGTTGATCAACTTCGGACCATCAAAGTTTCACGGTGTACACTTTTTATTGTTCTTCTATGTCCAATTTTACGAGTATAAGCTTCGTAGATTATTTCGATGCCAAAACACCAACTTTCTATGACAAATGGACAAAATCGTTAGAGGCTCCCAAATAGAGAGTTGAGCAACTTCGGACCATCAAAGTTGCTCGGTGTACACTTTTTATTGTTCTTCTATGTCCAATTTTACGAGTATAGGCTTCGTAGATTATTTCGATGCCAAAACAACAACTTTCTATTACAAATGGACAAAACCGTTAAAAGCTTCTCCATATAGAGAGTTGAGCAACTTCGGACCATCAAAGTTGCTCGGTGTACACTTTTTACTGTTCTTCTATGTCCAATTTTACGAGTATAAGGTTTCGTTATTATTTCGATGCCAAAACAACAACTTCTTGGACAAATGGTCAAAACCGTAAAAAGCTCCCAAATAGAGAGAGTTGAGCAATTTCGGACCATCAAAGTTTTTCGGTGTACACTTTTTATTGTTCTTCTATGTCCAATTTTACGAGTATAAGCTTCGTAGATTATTTCGATGCCAAAACAAGAACTTTCTATGCAAATGGACATAACCGTTAGAGGCTCCGAAATAGAGAGTTGAGCAACTTCGGACCATCAAAGTTACTCGGTGTACACTTTTTATTGTTCTTCTATGTCCAATTTTACGAGTATAAGCTTCATAGATTATTTCGATGCCAAAACAACAACTTTCTATTACAAATGGACAAAACCGTTAAAAGCTCCTCCATATAGAGAGTTGAGCAACTTCGGACCATCAAAGTTTCACGGTGTACACTTTTTATTGTTCTTCTATGTCCAATTTTACGAGTATAAGCTTCGTAGATTATTTCGATGCCAAAACACCAACTTTCTATGACAAATGGACAAAATCGTTAAAAGCTCCTCCATAGAGAGAGTTGAGCAACTTCGGACTATCAAAGTTGCTCGGTGTACACTTTTTAGTGTTCTTCTATGTCCAATTTTACGGGTATAAGCTTCGTAGATTATTTCGATGCCAAAACACCAAGTTTCTATGACAAATGGACAAAACCGTTAAAAGCTCCTCCATATAGAGAGTTGAGCAACTTCGGACCATCAAAGTTTCACGGTGTACACTTTTTATTGTTCTTCTATGTCCAATTTTACGAGTATAAGCTTCGTAGATTATTTCGATGCCAAAACACCAACTTTCTATGACAAATGGACAAAATCGTTAAAAGCTCCTCCATAGAGAGAGTTGAGCAACTTCGGACTATCAAAGTTGCTCGGTGTACACTTTTTAGTGTTCTTCTATGTCCAATTTTACGGGTATAAGCTTCGTAGATTATTTCGATGCCAAAACACCAAGTTTCTATGACAAATGGACAAAACCGTTAAAAGCTCCTCCATATAGAGAGTTGAGCAACTTCGGACCATCAAAGTTGCTCGGTGTACACTTTTTACTGTTCTTCTATGTCCAATTTTACGAGTATAAGGTTTCGTTATTATTTCGATGCCAAAACAACAACTTCTTGGACAAATGGTCAAAACCGTAAAAAGCTCCCAAATAGAGAGAGTTGAGCAATTTCGGACCATCAAAGTTTTTCGGTGTACACTTTTTATTGTTCTTCTATGTCCAATTTTACGAGTATAAGCTTCATAGATTATTTCGATGCCAAAACAACAACTTTCTATTACAAATGGACAAAACCGTTAAAAGCTCCTCCATATAGAGAGTTGAGCAACTTCGGACCATCAAAGTTTCACGGTGTACACTTTTTATTGTTCTTCTATGTCCAATTTTACGAGTATAAGCTTCGTAGATTATTTCGATGCCAAAACACCAACTTTCTATGACAAATGGACAAAATCGTTAAAAGCTCCTCCATAGAGAGAGTTGAGCAACTTCGGACTATCAAAGTTGCTCGGTGTACACTTTTTAGTGTTCTTCTATGTCCAATTTTACGGGTATAAGCTTCGTAGATTATTTCGATGCCAAAACAACAACTTCTTGGACAAATGGTCAAAACCGTAAAAAGCTCCCAAATAGAGAGAGTTGAGCAACTTCGGACCATCAAAGTTACTCGGTGTACACTTTTTATTGTTCTTTTATGTCCAATTTTACGAGTATAAGCTTCCTAGATTAATTCGATGCGAAAATAACAACTTTCTATGACAAATGGAAAAAACCGTTAAAAGCCCCTCCATATAGAGAGTTGAGCAACTTCGGACCATCAAAGTTACTCGGTGTACACTTTTTATTGTTCTTCTTTGTCCAATGTTACGAGTATAAGCTTTGTAGATTATTTCGATGCCAAAACAACAACTTTCTAAGACAAATGGACAAAACCGTTAAAAGCTCCCAAATAGAGAGAGTTGATCAATTTCGGACCATCAAAGTTGCTCGTAGTACACTTTTTATTGTTCTTTTATGTCAAATTTTATGAGTATAAGATTCCGATATTTTTTCGATTCCAAAACAACAACTTTCTATGACAAATAGACAAAACCATTAAAAGCTCCTCCATATAGAGAGTTGAGCAACTTTGGACCATCAAAGTTGCTCAATGTACACTTTTTATTAATCTTCTATGTTCAATGTTACGAGTATAAACTTCGTAGATTATTTCGATGCCAAAACAACAACTTTCTGTTACAAATGGACAAAACCGTTAAAAGCTCCACCATAGAGAGAGTTGTGCAACTTCGGACCATCAAAGTTGCTCGGTGTACACTTTTTATTGTTCTTCTATGTCCAATTTTACGAGTATAAGCTTCCGAGATTATTTCGATGCAAAAACACCAACTTTCTATGCCAAATGGACAAAACCGTTAAAAGCTCCTCTATAACGAGAGTTGAGAAACTTCCGACCATCAAAGTTGCCCGGTGTACAGTTTTTATTATTCTTCCATGTCCAATTTTACGTGTATAAGCTTCCTAGATTATTTCGATGCCAAAACAAAAACTTTCTATGACAAATGGACAAAACCGTTAAATGCTCCTCCATATGGAGAGTTGAGCAACTTCGGACCATCAAAGTTTCACGGTGTACACTTTTTACTGTTCTTCTATGTCCAATGTTACGAGTATAAGCTTCGTAGATTATTTCGATGCCAAAACACCAACTTTCTATGACAAATGGACAAAACCATTAAAAGCTCCTCCATATAGAGAGTTGAGCAACTTCGGACCATCAAAGTTGCTCGGTGTACACTTTTTATTGTTCTTCTATGTCCAATTTAACGAGTATAAGCTTTCGTTATTATTTCGATGCGAAAACACCACTTTCTATGATAAATGGACAAAACCGTTAAAAGATCCCAAATAGAGAGAGTTGAGCAACTTCGGACCATCAAAGTTGCTCGGTGTACACTTTTTAGTGTTCTTCTATGTCCAATTTTACGGGTATAAGCTTCGTAGATTATTTCGATGCCAAAACACCAAGTTTCTATGACAAATGGACAAAACCGTTAAAAGCACCTCCATATAGAGAGTTGAGCAACTTCGGACCATCAAAGTTGCCCGGTGTACACTTTTTATTGTTCTTCTATGTATAATGTTACGAGTATAAGCTTCGTAGATTATTTCGATGCCAAAACAACAACTTTCTATTACAAATGGACAAAACCGTTAAAAGCTCCTCCATAGAGAGAGTTGAGCAACTTTGGACCATCAAAGTTGCTCGGTGTACACTTTTTATTGTTCTTCTATGTCCAATTTTATGAGTATAAGCTTCGTAGATTATTTCGATGCCAAAACACCAACTTTCTATGACAAATGGACAAAACCGTTAAAGGCTCCCAAATAGAGAGTTGAGCAACTTCGGACCATCAAAGTTTCACGGTGTACACTTTTTATTGTTCTTCTATGTCCAATTTTACGAGTATAAGCTTCGTAGATTATTTCGATGCCAAAACAACAACTTTCTATTACAAATGGACAAAACCGTTAAAAGCTCCTCCATAGAGAGAGTTATTCAACTTCGGACCATCAAAGTTGCTCGGTGTACACTTTTTATTGTTCTTTTATGTCCAATTTTACGAGTATAAGCTTCCTAGATTAATTCGATGCGAAAACAACAACTTTCTATGACAAATGGAAAAAACCGTTAAAAGCCCCTCCATATAGAGAGTTGAGCAACTTCGGACCATCAAAGTTGCTCGGTGTACACTTTTTACTGTTCTTCTATGTCCAATTTTACGAGTATAAGGTTTCGTTATTATTTCGATGCCAAAACAACAACTTCTAGGACAAATGGACAAAACCGTTAAAAGCTCCCAAATAGAGAGAGTTGAGCAATTTCGGACCATCAAAGTTGTTCGGTGTACACTTTTTATTGTTCTTCTATGTCCAATTTTACGAGTATAAGATTCGTAGTTTATTTCGATGCCAAAACACAAACTTTCTATGACAAATGGACAAAACCGTTAAAAGCTCCTCCATATAGAGAGTTGAGCAACTTCGGACCATCAAAGTTGCTCGGTGTACACTTTTTATTGTTCTTCTATGTCCAATTTTACGAGTATAAGGTTTCGTTATTATTTCGATGCCAAAACAACAACTTTCTAAGACAAATGGACAAAACCGTTAAAAGCTCCCAAATAGAGAGAGTTGATCAATTTCGGACCATCAAAGTTGCTCGTAGTACACTTTTTATTATTCTTTTATGTCAAATTTTATGAGTATAAGATTCCGATATTTTTTCGATTCCAAAACAACTTTCTATGACAAATGGACAAAACCATTAAAAGCTCCTCCATATAGAGAGTTGAGCAACTTCGGACCATCAAAGTTGCTCAATGTACACTTTTTATTAATCTTCTATGTTCAATGTTACGAGTATAAACTTCGTAGATTATTTCGATGCCAAAACAACAACTTTCTGTTACAAATGGACAAAACCGTTAAAAGCACCACCATAGAGAGAGTTGTGCAACTTCGGACCATCAAAGTTGCTCGGTGTACACTTTTTATTGTTCTTCTATGTCCAATTTTATGAGTATAAGCTTCGTAGATTATTTCGATGCCAAAACACCAACTTTCTATGACAAATGGACAAAACCGTTAAAGCCTCCCAAATAGAGAGTTGAGCAACTTCGGACCATCAAAGTTTCACGGTGTACACTTTTTATTGTTCTTCTATGTCCAATTTTACGAGTATAAGCTTCGTAGATTATTTCGATGCCAAAACAACAACTTTCTATTACAAATGGACAAAACCGTTAAAAGCTCCTCCATAGAGAGAGTTATTCAACTTCGGACCATCAAAGTTGCTCGGTGTACACTTTTTATTGTTCTTCTATGTCCAATTTTACGAGTATAAGGTTTCGTTATTATTTCGATGCCAAAACAACAACTTCTAGGACAAATGGACAAAACCGTTAAAAGCTCCCAAATAGAGAGAGTTGAGCAATTTCGGACCATCAAAGTTGTTCGGTGTACACTTTTTATTGTTCTTCTATGTCCAATTTTACGAGTATAAGATTCGTAGTTTATTTCGATGCCAAAACACAAACTTTCTATGACAAATGGACAAAACCGTTAAAAGCCCCTCCATATAGAGAGTTGAGCAACTTCGGACCATCAAAGTTGCTCGGTGTACACTTTTTACTGTTCTTCTATGTCCAATTTTACGAGTATAAGGTTTCGTTATTATTTCGATGCCAAAACAACAACTTCTAGGACAAATGGACAAAACCGTTAAAAGCTCCCAAATAGAGAGAGTTGAGCAATTTCGGACCATCAAAGTTGTTCGGTGTACACTTTTTATTGTTCTTCTATGTCCAATTTTACGAGTATAAGATTCGTAGTTTATTTCGATGCCAAAACACAAACTTTATATGACAAATGGACAAAACCGTTAAAAGCCCCTCCATATAGAGAGTTGAGCAACTTCGGACCATCAAAGTTACTCGGTGTACACTTTTTATTGTTCTTCTTTGTCCAATGTTACGAGTATAAGCTTTGTAGATTATTTCGATGCCAAAACAACAACTTTCTAAGACAAATGGACAAAACCGTTAAAAGCTCCCAAATAGAGAGAGTTGATCAATTTCGGACCATCAAAGTTGCTCGTAGTACACTTTTTATTGTTCTTTTATGTCAAATTTTATGAGTATAAGATTCCGATATTTTTTCGATTCCAAAACAACAACTTTCTATGACAAATAGACAAAACCATTAAAAGCTCCTCCATATAGAGAGTTGAGCAACTTTGGACCATCAAAGTTGCTCAATGTACACTTTTTATTAATCTTCTATGTTCAATGTTACGAGTATAAACTTCGTAGATTATTTCGATGCCAAAACAACAACTTTCTGTTACAAATGGACAAAACCGTTAAAAGCTCCACCATAGAGAGAGTTGTGCAACCTCGGACCATCAAAGTTGCTCGGTGTACACTTTTTATTGTTCTTCTATGTCCAATTTTACGAGTATAAGCTTCCGAGATTATTTCGATGCAAAAACACCAACTTTCTATGCCAAATGGACAAAACCGTTAAAAGCTCCTCTATAGCGAGAGTTGAGAAACTTCCGACCATCAAAGTTGCCCGGTGTACAGTTTTTATTATTCTTCCATGTCCAATTTTACGTGTATAAGCTTCCTAGATTATTTCGATGCCAAAACAAAAACTTTCTATGACAAATGGACAAAACCGTTAAAAGCTCCTCCATATGGAGAGTTGAGCAACTTCGGACCATCAAAGTTTCACGGTGTACACTTTTTATTGTTCTTCTATGTCCAATGTTACGAGTATAAGCTTCGTAGATTATTTCGATGCCAAAACACCAACTTTCTATGACAAATGGACAAAACCATTAAAAGCTCCTCCATATAGAGAGTTGAGCAACTTCGGACCATCAAAGTTGCTCGGTGTACACTTTTTATTGTTCTTCTATGTCCAATTTAACGAGTATAAGCTTTCGTTATTATTTCGATGCGAAAACACCACTTTCTATGATAAATGGACAAAACCGTTAAAAGATCCCAAATAGAGAGAGTTGAGCAACTTCGGACCATCAAAGTTGCTCGGTGTACACTTTTTAGTGTTCTTCTATGTCCAATTTTACGGGTATAAGCTTCGTAGATTATTTCGATGCCAAAACACCAAGTTTCTATGACAAATGGACAAAACCGTTAAAAGCACCTCCATATAGAGAGTTGAGCAACTTCGGACCATCAAAGTTGCCCGGTGTACACTTTTTATTGTTCTTCTATGTATAATGTTACGAGTATAAGCTTCGTAGATTATTTCGATGCCAAAACAACAACTTTCTATTACAAATGGACAAAACCGTTAAAAGCTCCTCCATAGAGAGAGTTGAGCAACTTTGGACCATCAAAGTTGCTCGGTGTACACTTTTTATTGTTCTTCTATGTCCAATTTTATGAGTATAAGCTTCGTAGATTATTTCGATGCCAAAACACCAACTTTCTATGACAAATGGACAAAACCGTTAAAGGCTCCCAAATAGAGAGTTGAGCAACTTCGGACCATCAAAGTTTCACGGTGTACACTTTTTATTGTTCTTCTATATCCAATTTTACGAGTATAAGCTTCGTAGATTATTTCGATGCCAAAACAACAACTTTCTATTACAAATGGACAAAACCGTTAAAAGCTCCTCCATAGAGAGAGTTATTCAACTTCGGACCATCAAAGTTGCTCGGTGTACACTTTTTATTGTTCTTTTATGTCCAATTTTACGAGTATAAGCTTCCTAGATTAATTCGATGCGAAAACAACAACTTTCTATGACAAATGGAAAAAACCGTTAAAAGCCCCTCCATATAGAGAGTTGAGCAACTTCGGACCATCAAAGTTGCTCGGTGTACACTTTTTACTGTTCTTCTATGTCCAATTTTACGAGTATAAGGTTTCGTTATTATTTCGATGCCAAAACAACAACTTCTAGGACAAATGGACAAAACCGTTAAAAGCTCCCAAATAGAGAGAGTTGAGCAATTTCGGACCATCAAAGTTGTTCGGTGTACACTTTTTATTGTTCTTCTATGTCCAATTTTACGAGTATAAGATTCGTAGTTTATTTCGATGCCAAAACACAAACTTTCTATGACAAATGGACAAAACCGTTAAAAGCTCCTCCATATAGAGAGTTGAGCAACTTCGGACCATCAAAGTTGCTCGGTGTACACTTTTTATTGTTCTTCTATGTCCAATTTTACGAGTATAAGGTTTCGTTATTATTTCGATGCCAAAACAACAACTTTCTAAGACAAATGGACAAAACCGTTAAAAGCTCCCAAATAGAGAGAGTTGATCAATTTCGGACCATCAAAGTTGCTCGTAGTACACTTTTTATTATTCTTTTATGTCAAATTTTATGAGTATAAGATTCCGATATTTTTTCGATTCCAAAACAACTTTCTATGACAAATGGACAAAACCATTAAAAGCTCCTCCATATAGAGAGTTGAGCAACTTCGGACCATCAAAGTTGCTCAATGTACACTTTTTATTAATCTTCTATGTTCAATGTTACGAGTATAAACTTCGTAGATTATTTCGATGCCAAAACAACAACTTTCTGTTACAAATGGACAAAACCGTTAAAAGCTCCACCATACAGAGAGTTGTGCAACTTCGGACCATCAAAGTTGCTCGGTGTACACTTTTTATTGTTCTTCTATGTCCAATTTTATGAGTATAAGCTTCGTAGATTATTTCGATGCCAAAACACCAACTTTCTATGACAAATGGACAAAACCGTTAAAGGCTCCCAAATAGAGAGTTGAGCAACTTCGGACCATCAAAGTTTCACGGTGTACACTTTTTATTGTTCTTCTATGTCCAATTTTACGAGTATAAGCTTCGTAGATTATTTCGATGCCAAAACAACAACTTTCTATTACAAATGGACAAAACCGTTAAAAGCTCCTCCATAGAGAGAGTTATTCAACTTCGGACCATCAAAGTTGCTCGGTGTACACTTTTTATTGTTCTTTTATGTCCAATTTTACGAGTATAAGCTTCCTAGATTAATTCGATGCGAAAACAACAACTTTCTATGACAAATGGAAAAAACCGTTAAAAGCCCCTCCATATAGAGAGTTGAGCAACTTCGGACCATCAAAGTTGCTCGGTGTACACTTTTTACTGTTCTTCTATGTCCAATTTTACGAGTATAAGGTTTCGTTATTATTTCGATGCCAAAACAACAACTTCTAGGACAAATGGACAAAACCGTTAAAAGCTCCCAAATAGAGAGAGTTGAGCAATTTCGGACCATCAAAGTTGTTCGGTGTACACTTTTTATTGTTCTTCTATGTCCAATTTTACGAGTATAAGATTCGTAGTTTATTTCGATGCCAAAACACAAACTTTCTATGACAAATGGACAAAACCATTAAAAGCTCCTCCATATAGAGAGTTGAGCAACTTCGGACCATCAAAGTTGCTCGGTGTACACTTTTTATTGTTCTTCTATGTCCAATTTTACGAGTATAAGGTTTCGTTATTATTTCGATGCCAAAACAACAACTTTCTAAGACAAATGGACAAAACCGTTAAAAGCTCCCAAATAGAGAGAGTTGATCAATTTCGGACCATCAAAGTTGCTCGTAGTACACTTTTTATTGTTCTTTTATGTCAAATTTTATGAGTATAAGATTCCGATATTTTTTCGATTCCAAAACAACTTTCTATGACAAATGGACAAAACCATTAAAAGCTCCTCCATATAGAGAGTTGAGCAACTTCGGACCATCAAAGTTGCTCAATGTACACTTTTTATTAATCTTCTATGTTCAATGTTACGAGTATAAACTTCGTAGATTATTTCGATGCCAAAACAACAACTTTCTGTTACAAATGGACAAAACCGTTAAAAGCTCCACCATAGAGAGAGTTGTGCAACTTCGGACCATCAAAGTTGCTCGGTGTACACTTTTTATTGTTCTTCTATGTCCAATTTTATGAGTATAAGCTTCGTAGATTATTTCGATGCCAAAACACTAACTTTCTACGACAAATGGACAAAACCGTTAAAGGCTCCCAAATAGAGAGTTGAGCAACTTCGGACCATCAAAGTTTCACGGTGTACACTTTTTATTGTTCTTCTATGTCCAATTTTACGAGTATAAGCTTCGTAGATTATTTCGATGCCAAAACAACAACTTTCTATTACAAATGGACAAAACCGTTAAAAGCTCCTCCATAGAGAGAGTTATTCAACTTCGGACCATCAAAGTTGCTCGGTGTACACTTTTTATTGTTCTTTTATGTCCAATTTTACGAGTATAAGCTTCCTAGATTAATTCGATGCGAAAACAACAACTTTCTATGACAAATGGAAAAAACCGTTAAAAGCCCCTCCATATAGAGAGTTGAGCAACTTCGGACCATCAAAGTTGCTCGGTGTACACTTTTTACTGTTCTTCTATGTCCAATTTTACGAGTATAAGGTTTCGTTATTATTTCGATGCCAAAACAACAACTTCTAGGACAAATGGACAAAACCGTTAAAAGCTCCCAAATAGAGAGAGTTGAGCAATTTCGGACCATCAAAGTTGTTCGGTGTACACTTTTTATTGTTCTTCTATGTCCAATTTTACGAGTATAAGATTCGTAGTTTATTTCGATGCCAAAACACAAACTTTCTATGACAAATGGACAAAACCGTTAAAAGCTCCTCCATATAGAGAGTTGAGCAACTTCGGACCATCAAAGTTGCTCGGTGTACACTTTTTATTGTTCTTCTATGTCCAATTTTACGAGTATAAGGTTTCGTTATTATTTCGATGCCAAAACAACAACTTTCTAAGACAAATGGACAAAACCGTTAAAAGCTCCCAAATAGAGAGAGTTGATCAATTTCGGACCATCAAAGTTGCTCGTAGTACACTTTTTATTATTCTTTTATGTCAAATTTTATGAGTATAAGATTCCGATATTTTTTCGATTCCAAAACAACTTTCTATGACAAATGGACAAAACCATTAAAAGCTCCTCCATATAGAGAGTTGAGCAACTTCGGACCATCAAAGTTGCTCAATGTACACTTTTTATTAATCTTCTATGTTCAATGTTACGAGTATAAACTTCGTAGATTATTTCGATGCCAAAACAACAACTTTCTGTTACAAATGGACAAAACCGTTAAAAGCTCCACCATACAGAGAGTTGTGCAACTTCGGACCATCAAAGTTGCTCGGTGTACACTTTTTATTGTTCTTCTATGTCCAATTTTATGAGTATAAGCTTCGTAGATTATTTCGATGCCAAAACACTAACTTTCTACGACAAATGGACAAAACCGTTAAAGGCTCCCAAATAGAGAGTTGAGCAACTTCGGACCATCAAAGTTTCACGGTGTACACTTTTTATTGTTCTTCTATGTCCAATTTTACGAGTATAAGCTTCGTAGATTATTTCGATGCCAAAACAACAACTTTCTATTACAAATGGACAAAACCGTTAAAAGCTCCTCCATAGAGAGAGTTATTCAACTTCGGACCATCAAAGTTGCTCGGTGTACACTTTTTATTGTTCTTTTATGTCCAATTTTACGAGTATAAGCTTCCTAGATTAATTCGATGCGAAAACAACAACTTTCTATGACAAATGGAAAAAACCGTTAAAAGCCCCTCCATATAGAGAGTTGAGCAACTTCGGACCATCAAAGTTGCTCGGTGTACACTTTTTACTGTTCTTCTATGTCCAATTTTACGAGTATAAGGTTTCGTTATTATTTCGATGCCAAAACAACAACTTCTAGGACAAATGGACAAAACCGTTAAAAACTCCCAAATAGAGAGAGTTGAGCAATTTCGGACCATCAAAGTTGTTCGGTGTACACTTTTTATTGTTCTTCTATGTCCAATTTTACGAGTATAAGATTCGTAGTTTATTTCGATGCCAAAACACAAACTTTCTATGACAAATGGACAAAACCGTTAAAAGCTCCTCCATATAGAGAGTTGAGCAACTTCGGACCATCAAAGTTGCTCGGTGTACACTTTTTATTGTTCTTCTATGTCCAATTTTACGAGTATAAGGTTTCGTTATTATTTCGATGCCGAAACAACAACTTTCTAAGACAAATGGACAAAACCGTTAAAAGCTCCCAAATAGAGAGAGTTGATCAATTTCGGACCATCAAAGTTGCTCGTAGTACACTTTTTATTGTTCTTTTATGTCAAATTTTATGAGTATAAGATTCCGATATTTTTTCGATTCCAAAACAACTTTCTATGACAAATGGACAAAACCATTAAAAGCTCCTCCATATAGAGAGTTGAGCAACTTCGGACCATCAAAGTTGCTCAATGTACACTTTTTATTAATCTTCTATGTTCAATGTTACGAGTATAAACTTCGTAGATTATTTCGATGCCAAAACAACAACTTTCTGTTACAAATGGACAAAACCGTTAAAAGCTCCACCATAGAGAGAGTTGTGCAACTTCGGACCATCAAAGTTGCTCGGTGTACACTTTTTATTGTTCTTCTATGTCCAATTTTACGAGTATAAGCTTCCGAGATTATTTCGATGCAAAAACACCAATTTTCTATGCCAAATGGACAAAACCGTTAAAAGCTCCTCTATAGCGAGAGTTGAGAAACTTCCGACCATCAAAGTTGCCCGGTGTACAGTTTTTATTATTCTTCTATGTCCAATTTTACGAGTATAAGCTTCCTAGATTATTTCGATGCCAAAACAAAAAATTTCTATGACAAATGGACAAAACCGTAAAAAGCTCCTCCATATAGAGAGTTGAGAAACTTCGGACCATCAAAGTTTCACGGTGTACACTTTTTATTGTTCTTCTATGTCCAATGTTACGAGTATAAGCTTCGTAGATTATTTCGATGCCAAAACACCAACTTTCTATGACAAATGGACAAAACCATTAAAAGCTCCTCCATATAGAGAGTTGAGTAACTTCGGACCATCAAAGTTGCTCGGTGTACACTTTTTATTGTTCTTCTATGTCCAATTTAACGAGTATAAGCTTTCGTTATTATTTCGATGCCAAAACACCACTTTCTATGATAAATGGACAAAACCGTTAAAAGATCCCAAATAGAGAGAGTTGAGCAACTTCGGACCATCAAAGTTGCTCGGTGTAAACTTTTTAGTGTTCTTCTATGTCCAATTTTACGAGTATAAGCTTCGTAGATTATTTCGATGCCAAAACACCAAGTTTCTATGACAAATGGACAAAACCGTTAAAAGCTCCTCCATATAGAGAGTTGAGCAACTTCGGACCATCAAAGTTGCTCGGTGTACACTTTTTATTGTTCTTCTAAGTATAATGTTACGAGTATAAGCTTCGTAAATTATTTCGATGCCAAAACAACAACTTTCTATTACAAATGGACAAAACCGTTAAAAGCTCCTCCATAGAGAGAGTTGAGCAACTTTGGACCATCAAAGTTGCTCGGTGTACACTTTTTATTGTTCTTCTATGTCCAATTTTATGAGTATAAGCTTCGTAGATTATTTCGATGCCAAAACACCAACTTTCTATGACAAATGGACAAAACCGTTAAAGGCTCCCAAATAGAGAGTTGAGCAACTTCGGACCATCAAAGTTTCACGGTGTACACTTTTTATTGTTTTTTCTATGTCCAATTTTTCGAGTATAAGCTTCGTATATTATTTCGATGCCAAAACAACAACTTTCTATTACAAATGGACAAAACCGTTAAAAGCTCCTCCATAGAGAGAGTTGATCAACTTCGGACCATCAAAGTTGCTCGGTGTAAACTTTTTATTGTTCTTTTATGTCCAATTTTACGAGTATAAGCTTCCTAGATTATTTCGATGCGAAAACAACAACTTTCTATGACAAATGGAAAAAACTGTTAAAAGCCCCTCCATATAGAGAGTTGAGCAACTTCGGACCATCAAAGTTGCTCGGTGTACACTTTTTACTGTTCTTCTATGTCCAATTTTACGAGTATAAGGTTTCGTTATTATTTCGATGCCAAAACAACAACTTCTAGGACAAATGGACAAAACCGTTAAAAGCTCCCAAATAGAGAGAGTTGAGCAATTTCGGACCATCAAAGTTGTTCGGTGTACACTTTTTATTGTTCTTCTATGTCCAATTTTACGAGTATAAGCTTCGTAGTTTATTTCGATGCCAAAACACAAACTTTCTATGACAAATGGACAAAACCGTTAAAAGCTCCTCCATATAGAGAGTTGAGCAACTTCGGACCATCAAAGTTGCTCGGTGTACACTTTTTATTGTTCTTCTATGTCCAATTTTACGAGTATAAGGTTTCGTTATTATTTCGATGCCAAAACAACAACTTTCTAAGACAAATGGACAAAACCGTTAAAAGCTCCCAAATAGATAGAGTTGATCAATTTCGGAATATCAAAGTTGCTCGTAGTACACTTTTTATTGTTCTTTTATGTCAAATTTTATGAGTATAAGATTCCGATATTTTTTCGATTCCAAAACAACAACTTTCTATGACAAATGGACAAAACCATTAAAAGCTCCTCCATATAGAGAGTTGAGCAACTTCGGACCATCAAAGTTGCTCAATGTACACTTTTTATTAATCTTCTATGTTCAATGTTACGAGTATAAACTTCGTAGATTATTTCGATGCCAAAACAACAACTTTCTGTAACAAATGGACAAAACCGTTAAAAGCTCCACCATAGAGAGAGTTGTTCAACTTCGGACCATCAAAGTTGCCCGGTGTACACTTTTTATTGTTCTTCTATGTCCAATTTTACGAGTATAAGCTTTCGAGATTATTTCGATGCAAAAACACCAACTTTCTAAGCCAAATGGACAAAACCGTTAAAAGCTCCTCTATAGCGAGAGTTGAGAAACTTCCGACCATCAAAGTTGCCCGGTGTACAGTTTTTATTATTCTTCTATGTCCAATTTTACGAGTATAAGCTTCCTAGATTATTTCGATGCCAAAACAAAAACTTTCTATGACAAATGGACAAAACCGTTAAAAGCTCCTCCATATAGAGAGTTGAGCAACTTCGGACCATCAAAGTTGCTCGGTGTACACTTTTTATTGTTCTTCTATGTCCAATTTTACGAGTATAAGGTTTCGTTATTATTTCGATGCCAAAACAACAACTTTCTATGACAAATGGACAAAACCGTTAAAAGCTCCCAAATAGAGAGAGTTGATCAATTTCGGACCATCAAAGTTGCTCGGTGTACACTTTTTATTGTTCTTCTATGTCCAATTTTACGAGTATAAGCTTCGTAGATTATTTCGATGCCAAAACACCAACTTTCTATGACAAATGGACAAAATCGTTAGAGGCTCCCAAATAGAGAGTTGAGCAACTTCGGACCATCAAAGTTGCTCGGTGTACACTTTTTATTGTTCTTCTATGTCCAATTTTACGAGTATAAGCTTCGTAGATCATTTCGATGCCAAAACAACAACTTTCTATTACAAATGGACAAAACCGTTAAAAGCTCCTCCATATAGAGAGTTGAGCAACTTCGGACCATCAAAGTTACTCGGTGTACACTTTTTATTGTTCTTCTATGTCCAATGTTACGAGTATAAGCTTCCTAGATTATTTCGATGCCAAAACAACAACTTTCTATTACAAATGGACAAAACCGTTAAAAGCTCATCTATAGAGAGAGTTGAGCAACTTCGGACCATCAAAGTTGCTCGGTATACACTTTTTATTGTTCTTCTATGTCCAATTTTATGAGTATAAGCTTCGTAGATTATTTCGATGCCAAAACAACAACTTTCTATTACAAATGGACAAAACCGTTAAAAGCTCCTCAATAGAGAGAGTTGAGCAACTTTGGACCATGAAAGTTGCTCGGTGTACACTTTTTATTGTTTTTCTATCTCCAATTTTACGAGTATAAGCTTCGTAGATTATTTCGATGCCAAAACACCAACTTTCTATGACAAATGGACAAAACCGTTAAAAGCTCCTCCATATAGAGAGTTGAGCAACTTCGGACCATCAAAGTTGCTCGGTGTACACTTTTTATTGTTCTTCTATATATAATGTTACGAGTATAAGCTTCATAGATTATTTTGATGCCAAAACAACAACTTTCTATTACAAATGAACAAAACCGTTAAAAGCTCCTCCATAGAGAGAGTTGAGGAACTTTGGACCATCAAAGTTGCTCGGTGTACACTTTTTATTGTTCTTCTATGTCCAATTTTATGAGTATAAGCTTCGTAGATTATTTCGATGCCAAAACACCAACTTTCTATGACAAATGTACAAAACCGTTAAAAGCTCCTCCATATAGAGAGTTGAGCAACTTCGGACCATCAAAGTTGCTCGGTGTACACTTTTTATTGTTCTTCTATGTCCAATGTTACTAGTATAAGGTTTCGTTATTATTTCGATGCCAAAATAACAACTTTCTATGACAAATGGACAAAACCGTTAAAAGCTCCCAAATAGAGAGAGTTGATCAATTTCGGACCATCAAAGTTGCTCGGTGTACACTTTTTATTGTTCTTCTATGTCCAATTTTACGAGTATAAGCTTCGTAGATTATTTCGATGCCAAAACACCAACTTTCTATGACAAATGGACAAAATCGTTAGAGGCTCCCAAATAGAGAGTTGAGCAACTTTGGACCATCAAAGTTGCTCGGTGTACACTTTTTATTGTTCTTCTATGTCCAATGGTACGAGTATAAGCTTCCTAGATTATTTCGATGCCAAAACAACAACTTTCTATTACAAATGGACAAAACCGTTAAAAGCTCATCTATAGAGAGAGTTGAGCAACTTCGGAACATCAAAGTTGCTCGGTGTACACTTTTTATTGTTCTTCTATGTCCAATTTTATGAGTATAAGCTTCGTAGATTATTTCGATGCCAAAAGAACAACTTTCTATTACAAATGGAAAAAACCGATAAAAGCTCCTCCATAGAGAGAGTTGAGCAACTTCGGACTATCAAAGTTGCTCGTTGTACACTTTTTATTGTTCTTTTATGTCCAATTTTACGAGTATAAGCTTCCTAGATTATTTCGATGCCAAAACACCAACTTTCTATGACAAATGGACAAAACCGTTAGAGGCTCCCAAATAGAGAGTTGAGCAACTTTGGACCATCAAAGTTACTCGGTGTACACTTTTTATTGTTCTTCTATGTCCAATGTTACGAGTATAAGCTTCGTAGATTATTTCGATGCCAAAAAAACAACTTTCTATTACAAATGGAAAAAACCGTTAAAAGCTCCTCCATATAGAGAGTTGAGCAACTTCGGACCATCAAAGTTGCTCGGTGTACACTTTTTATTGTTCTTCTTTGTCCTATTTTACGAGTATAAGGTTTCGTTATTATTTCGATGCCAAAACAACAACTTTCTATGACAAATGGACAAAACCGTTAAAAGCTCCCAAATAGAGAGAGTTGATCAATTTCGGACCATCAAAGTTGCTCGGTGTACACTTTTTATTGTTCTTCTATGTCCAATTTTACGAGTATAAGCTTCGTAGATTATTTCGATGCCAAAACACCAACTTTCTATGACAAATGGACAAAACCGTTAGAGGCTCCCAAATAGGGAGTTGAGCAACTTTGGACCATCAAAGTTGCTCGGTGTACACTTTTTATTGTTCTTCTATGTCCAATTTTACGAGTATAAGCTTCGTAGATTATTTCGATACCAAAACACCAACTTTCTATGACTAATGGACAAAACCGTTAAAAGCTCCTCCATATAGAGAGTTGAGCAACTTCGGACCATCAAAGTTGCTCGGTGTACACTTTTTATTGTTCTTCTATGTATAATGTTACGAGTATAAGCTTCGTAGATTATTTCGATGCCAAAACAACAACTTTCTATTACAAATGGACAAAACCGTTAAAAGCTCCTCCATAGAGAGAGTTGAGCAACTTTGGACCTTCAAAGTTGCTCGATTTACACTTTTTATTGTTCTTCTATGTCCAATTTTATGAGTATAAGCTTCGTAGATTATTTCGATGCCAAAACACCAACTTTCTATGACAAATGTACATAACCGTTAAAGGCTAACAAATAGAGAGTTGAGCAACATCGGACCATCAAAGTTTCACGGTGTACACTTTTTATTGTTCTTCTATGTCCAATTTTACGAGTATAAGCTTCGTAGTTTATTTCGATGCCAAAACACAAACTTTCTATGACAAATGGACAAAACCGTTAAAAGCTCCTCCATATAGAGAGTTGAGCAACTTCGGACCATCAAAGTTGCTCGGTGTACACTTTTTATTGTTCTTCTATGTCCAATTTTACGAGTATAAGGTTTCGTTATTATTTCGATGCCAAAACAACAACTTTCTAAGACAAATGGACAAAACCGTTAAAAGCTCCCAAATAGAGAGAGTTGATCAATTTCGGACCATCAAAGTTGCTCGTAGTACACTTTTTATTGTTCTTTTATGTCAAATTTTATGAGTATAAGATTCCGATATTTTTTCGATTCCAAAACAACTTTCTATGACAAATGGACAAAACCATTAAAAGCTCCTCCATATAGAGAGTTGAGCAACTTCGGACCATCAAAGTTGCTCAATGTACACTTTTTTATTAATCTTCTATGTTCAATGTTACGAGTATAAACTTCGTAGATTATTTCGATGCCAAAACAACAACTTTCTGTTACAAATGGACAAAACCGTTAAAAGCTCCACCATAGAGAGAGTTGTGCAACTTCGGACCATCAAAGTTGCTCGGTGTACACTTTTTATTGTTCTTCTATGTCCAATTTTATGAGTATAAGCTTCGTAGATTATTTCGATGCCAAAACACTAACTTTCTACGACAAATGGACAAAACCGTTAAAGGCTCCCAAATAGAGAGTTGAGCAACTTCGGACCATCAAAGTTTCACGGTGTACACTTTTTATTGTTCTTCTATGTCCAATTTTACGAGTATAAGCTTCGTAGATTATTTCGATGTCAAAACAACAACTTTCTATTACAAATGGACAAAACCGTTAAAAGCTCCTCCATAGAGAGAGTTATTCAACTTCGGACCATCAAAGTTGCTCGGTGTACACTTTTTATTGTTCTTTTATGTCCAATTTTACGAGTATAAGCTTCCTAGATTAATTCGATGCGAAAACAACAACTTTCTATGACAAATGGAAAAAACCGTTAAAAGCCCCTCCATATAGAGAGTTGAGCAACTTCGGACCATCAAAGTTGCTCGGTGTACACTTTTTACTGTTCTTCTATGTCCAATTTTACGAGTATAAGGTTTCGTTATTATTTCGATGCCAAAACAACAACTTCTAGGACAAATGGACAAAACCGTTAAAAACTCCCAAATAGAGAGAGTTGAGCAATTTCGGACCATCAAAGTTGTTCGGTGTACACTTTTTATTGTTCTTCTATGTCCAATTTTACGAGTATAAGATTCGTAGTTTATTTCGATGCCAAAACACAAACTTTCTATGACAAATGGACAAAACCGTTAAAAGCTCCTCCATATAGAGAGTTGAGCAACTTCGGACCATCAAAGTTGCTCGGTG
The DNA here is from genome assembly GCA_963580455.1 of Euonymus europaeus. Lineage (NCBI taxonomy): Eukaryota > Viridiplantae > Streptophyta > Magnoliopsida > Celastrales > Celastraceae > Euonymus > Euonymus europaeus. The sequence continues at coordinate 9,358,486 of OY756965.1, forward strand.
TACACTTTTTATTGTTCTTCTATGTCCAATTTTACGAGTATAAGGTTTCGTTATTATTTCGATGCCGAAACAACAACTTTCTAAGACAAATGGACAAAACCGTTAAAAGCTCCCAAATAGAGAGATTTGATCAATTTCGGACCATCAAAGTTGCTCGTAGTACACTTTTTATTGTTCTTTTATGTCAAATTTTATGAGTATAAGATTCCGATATTTTTTCGATTCCAAAACAACTTTCTATGACAAATGGACAAAACCATTAAAAGCTCCTCCATATAGAGAGTTGAGCAACTTCGGACCATCAAAGTTGCTCAATGTACACTTTTTATTAATCTTCTATGTTCAATGTTACGAGTATAAACTTCGTAGATTATTTCGATGCCAAAACAACAACTTTCTGTTACAAATGGACAAAACCGTTAAAAGCTCCACCATAGAGAGAGTTGTGCAACTTCGGACCATCAAAGTTGCTCGGTGTACACTTTTTATTGTTCTTCTATGTCCAATTTTACGAGTATAAGCTTCCGAGATTATTTCGATGCAAAAACACCAATTTTCTATGCCAAATGGACAAAACCGTTAAAAGCTCCTCTATAGCGAGAGTTGAGAAACTTCCGACCATCAAAGTTGCCCGGTGTACAGTTTTTATTATTCTTCTATGTCCAATTTTACGAGTATAAGCTTCCTAGATTATTTCGATGCCAAAACAAAAAATTTCTATGACAAATGGACAAAACCGTAAAAAGCTCCTCCATATAGAGAGTTGAGAAACTTCGGACCATCAAAGTTTCACGGTGTACACTTTTTATTGTTCTTCTATGTCCAATGTTACGAGTATAAGCTTCGTAGATTATTTCGATGCCAAAACACCAACTTTCTATGACAAATGGACAAAACCATTAAAAGCTCCTCCATATAGAGAGTTGAGTAACTTCGGACCATCAAAGTTGCTCGGTGTACACTTTTTATTGTTCTTCTATGTCCAATTTAACGAGTATAAGCTTTCGTTATTATTTCGATGCCAAAACACCACTTTCTATGATAAATGGACAAAACCGTTAAAAGATCCCAAATAGAGAGAGTTGAGCAACTTCGGACCATCAAAGTTGCTCGGTGTAAACTTTTTAGTGTTCTTCTATGTCCAATTTTACGAGTATAAGCTTCGTAGATTATTTCGATGCCAAAACACCAAGTTTCTATGACAAATGGACAAAACCGTTAAAAGCTCCTCCATATAGAGAGTTGAGCAACTTCGGACCATCAAAGTTGCTCGGTGTACACTTTTTATTGTTCTTCTAAGTATAATGTTACGAGTATAAGCTTCGTAAATTATTTCGATGCCAAAACAACAACTTTCTATTACAAATGGACAAAACCGTTAAAAGCTCCTCCATAGAGAGAGTTGAGCAACTTTGGACCATCAAAGTTGCTCGGTGTACACTTTTTATTGTTCTTCTATGTCCAATTTTACGAGTATAAGCTTCTAGATTATTTCGATGCCAAAACACCAACTTTCTATGACAAATGGACAAAACCGTTAAAGGCTCCCAAATAGAGAGTTGAGCAACTTCGGACCATCAAAGTTTCACTGTGTACACTTTTTATTGTTTTTTCTATGTCCAATTTTTCGAGTATAAGCTTCGTATATTATTTCGATGCCAAAACAACAACTTTCTATTACAAATGGACAAAACCGTTAAAAGCTCCTCCATAGAGAGAGTTGATCAACTTCGGACCATCAAAGTTGCTCGGTGTACACTTTTTATTGTTCTTTTATGTCCAATTTTACGAGTATAAGCTTCCTAGATTATTTCGATGCGAAAACAACAACTTTCTATGACAAATGGAAAAAACTGTTAAAAGCCCCTCCATATAGAGAGTTGAGCAACTTCGGACCATCAAAGTTGCTCGGTGTACACTTTTTACTGTTCTTCTATGTCCAATTTTACGAGTATAAGGTTTCGTTATTATTTCGATGCCAAAACAACAACCTCTAGGACAAATGGACAAAACCGTTAAAAGCTCCCAAATAGAGAGAGTTGAGCAATTTCGGACCATCAAAGTTGTTCGGTGTACACTTTTTATTGTTCTTCTATGTCCAATTTTACGAGTATAAGCTTCGTAGTTTATTTCGATGCCAAAACACAAACTTTCTATGACAAATGGACAAAACCGTTAAAAGCTCCTCCATATAGAGAGTTGAGCAACTTCGGACCATCAAAGTTGCTCGGTGTACACTTTTTATTGTTCTTCTATGTCCAATTTTACGAGTATAAGGTTTCGTTATTATTTCGATGCCAAAACAACAACTTTCTAAGACAAATGGACAAAACCGTTAAAAGCTCCCAAATAGATAGAGTTGATCAATTTCGGAATATCAAAGTTGCTCGTAGTACACTTTTTATTGTTCTTTTATGTCAAATTTTATGAGTATAAGATTCCGATATTTTTTCGATTCCAAAACAACAACTTTCTATGACAAATGGACAAAACCATTAAAAGCTCCTCCATATAGAGAGTTGAGCAACTTCGGACCATCAAAGTTGCTCAATGTACACTTTTTATTAATCTTCTATGTTCAATGTTACGAGTATAAACTTCGTAGATTATTTCGATGCCAAAACAACAACTTTCTGTAACAAATGGACAAAACCGTTAAAAGCTCCACCATAGAGAGAGTTGTTCAACTTCGGACCATCAAAGTTGCCCGGTGTACACTTTTTATTGTTCTTCTATGTCCAATTTTACGAGTATAAGCTTTCGAGATTATTTCGATGCAAAAACACCAACTTTTTAAGCCAAATGGACAAAACCGTTAAAAGCTCCTCTATAGCGAGAGTTGAGAAACTTCCGACCATCAAAGTTGCCCGGTGTACAGTTTTTATTATTCTTCTATGTCCAATTTTACGAGTATAAGCTTCCTAGATTATTTCGATGCCAAAACAAAAACTTTCTATGACAAATGGACAAAACCGTTAAAAGCTCCTCCATATAGAGAGTTGAGCAACTTCGGACCATCAAAGTTGCTCGGTGTACACTTTTTATTGTTCTTCTATGTCCAATTTTACGAGTATAAGGTTTCGTTATTATTTCGATGCCAAAACAACAACTTTCTATGACAAATGGACAAAACCGTTAAAAGCTCCCAAATAGAGATAGTTGATCAATTTCGGACCATCAAAGTTGCTCGGTGTACACTTTTTATTGTTCTTCTATGTCCAATTTTACGAGTATAAGCTTCGTAGATTATTTCGATGCCAAAACACCAACTTTCTATGACAAATGGACAAAATCGTTAGAGGCTCCCAAATAGAGAGTTGAGCAACTTCGGACCATCAAAGTTGCTCGGTGTACACTTTTTATTGTTCTTCTATGTCCAATTTTACGAGTATAAGCTTCGTAGATCATTTCGATGCCAAAACAACAACTTTCTATTACAAATGGACAAAACCGTTAAAAGCTCCTCCATATAGAGAGTTGAGCAACTTCGGACCATCAAATTTACTCGGTGTACACTTTTTATTGTTCTTCTATGTCCAATGTTACGAGTATAAGCTTCCTAGATTATTTCGATGCCAAAACAACAACTTTCTATTACAAATGGACAAAACCGTTAAAAGCTCATCTATAGAGAGAGTTGAGCAACTTCGGACCATCAAAGTTGCTCGGTGTACACTTTTTATTGTTCTTCTATGTCCAATGTTACGAGTATAAGCTTCCTAGATTATTTCGATGCCAAAACAACAACTTTCTATTACAAATGGACAAAACCGTTAAAAGCTCATCTATAGAGAGAGTTGAGCAACTTCGGACAATCAAAGTTGCTCGGTATACACTTTTTATTGTTCTTCTATGTCCAATTTTACGAGTATAAGCTTCGTAGATTATTTCGATGCCAAAACACCAAGTTTCTATGACAAATGGACAAAACCGTTAAAAGCTCCTCCATATAGAGAGTTGAGCAACTTCGGACCATCAAAGTTGCTCGGTGTACACTTTTTATTGTTCTTCTAAGTATAATGTTACGAGTATAAGCTTCGTAAATTATTTCGATGCCAAAACAACAACTTTCTATTACAAATGGACAAAACCGTTAAAAGCTCCTCCATAGAGAGAGTTGAGCAACTTTGGACCATCAAAGTTGCTCGGTGTACACTTTTTATTGTTCTTCTATGTCCAATTTTATGAGTATAAGCTTCTAGATTATTTCGATGCCAAAACACCAACTTTCTATGACAAATGGACAAAACCGTTAAAGGCTCCCAAATAGAGAGTTGAGCAACTTCGGACCATCAAAGTTTCACGGTGTACACTTTTTATTGTTTTTTCTATGTCCAATTTTTCGAGTATAAGCTTCGTATATTATTTCGATGCCAAAACAACAACTTTCTATTACAAATGGACAAAACCGTTAAAAGCTCCTCCATAGAGAGAGTTGATCAACTTCGGACCATCAAAGTTGCTCGGTGTACACTTTTTATTGTTCTTTTATGTCCAATTTTACGAGTATAAGCTTCCTAGATTATTTCGATGCGAAAACAACAACTTTCTATGACAAATGGAAAAAACTGTTAAAAGCCCCTCCATATAGAGAGTTGAGCAACTTCGGACCATCAAAGTTGCTCGGTGTACACTTTTTACTGTTCTTCTATGTCCAATTTTACGAGTATAAGGTTTCGTTATTATTTCGATGCCAAAACAACAACCTCTAGGACAAATGGACAAAACCGTTAAAAGCTCCCAAATAGAGAGAGTTGAGCAATTTCGGACCATCAAAGTTGTTCGGTGTACACTTTTTATTGTTCTTCTATGTCCAATTTTACGAGTATAAGCTTCGTAGTTTATTTCGATGCCAAAACACAAACTTTCTATGACAAATGGACAAAACCGTTAAAAGCTCCTCCATATAGAGAGTTGAGCAACTTCGGACCATCAAAGTTGCTCGGTGTACACTTTTTATTGTTCTTCTATGTCCAATTTTACGAGTATAAGGTTTCGTTATTATTTCGATGCCAAAACAACAACTTTCTAAGACAAATGGACAAAACCGTTAAAAGCTCCCAAATAGATAGAGTTGATCAATTTCGGAATATCAAAGTTGCTCGTAGTACACTTTTTATTGTTCTTTTATGTCAAATTTTATGAGTATAAGATTCCGATATTTTTTCGATTCCAAAACAACAACTTTCTATGACAAATGGACAAAACCATTAAAAGCTCCTCCATATAGAGAGTTGAGCAACTTCGGACCATCAAAGTTGCTCAATGTACACTTTTTATTAATCTTCTATGTTCAATGTTACGAGTATAAACTTCGTAGATTATTTCGATGCCAAAACAACAACTTTCTGTAACAAATGGACAAAACCGTTAAAAGCTCCACCATAGAGAGAGTTGTTCAACTTCGGACCATCAAAGTTGCCCGGTGTACACTTTTTATTGTTCTTCTATGTCCAATTTTACGAGTATAAGCTTTCGAGATTATTTCGATGCAAAAACACCAACTTTTTAAGCCAAATGGACAAAACCGTTAAAAGCTCCTCTATAGCGAGAGTTGAGAAACTTCCGACCATCAAAGTTGCCCGGTGTACAGTTTTTATTATTCTTCTATGTCCAATTTTACGAGTATAAGCTTCCTAGATTATTTCGATGCCAAAACAAAAACTTTCTATGACAAATGGACAAAACCGTTAAAAGCTCCTCCATATAGAGAGTTGAGCAACTTCGGACCATCAAAGTTGCTCGGTGTACACTTTTTATTGTTCTTCTATGTCCAATTTTACGAGTATAAGGTTTCGTTATTATTTCGATGCCAAAACAACAACTTTCTATGACAAATGGACAAAACCGTTAAAAGCTCCCAAATAGAGAGAGTTGATCAATTTCGGACCATCAAAGTTGCTCGGTGTACACTTTTTATTGTTCTTCTATGTCCAATTTTACGAGTATAAGCTTCGTAGATTATTTCGATGCCAAAACACCAACTTTCTATGACAAATGGACAAAATCGTTAGAGGCTCCCAAATAGAGAGTTGAGCAACTTCGGACCATCAAAGTTGCTCGGTGTACACTTTTTATTGTTCTTCTATGTCCAATTTTACGAGTATAAGCTTCGTAGATCATTTCGATGCCAAAACAACAACTTTCTATTACAAATGGACAAAACCGTTAAAAGCTCCTCCATATAGAGAGTTGAGCAACTTCGGACCATCAAATTTACTCGGTGTACACTTTTTATTGTTCTTCTATGTCCAATGTTACGAGTATAAGCTTCCTAGATTATTTCGATGCCAAAACAACAACTTTCTATTACAAATGGACAAAACCGTTAAAAGCTCATCTATAGAGAGAGTTGAGCAACTTCGGACCATCAAAGTTGCTCGGTATACACTTTTTATTGTTCTTCTATGTCCAATTTTATGAGTATAAGCTTCGTAGATTATTTCGATGCCAAAACAACAACTTTCTATTACAAATGGACAAAACCGTTAAAAGCTCCTCCATAGAGAGAGTTGAGCAACTTCGGACTATCAAAGTTGCTCGTTGTACACTTTTTATTGTTCTTTTATGTCCAATTTTACGAGTATAAGCTTCCTAGATTATTTCGATGCGAAAATAACAACTTTCTATGACAAATGGACAAAACCGTTAAAAGCTCCTCCATATAGAGAGTTGAGCAACTTCGGACCATCAAAGTTGCTCGGTGTACACTTTTTATTGTTCTTCTTTGTCCCATTTTACGAGTATAAGGTTTCGTTATTATTTCGATGCCAAAACAACAACTTTCTATGACAAATGGACAAAACCGTTAAAAGCTCCCAAATAGAGAGAGTTGATCAATTTCGGACCATCAAAGTTGCTCGGTGTACACTTTTTATTGTTCTTCTATGTCCAATTTTACGAGTATAAGCTTCGTAGATTTTTTCGATGCCAAAACACCAACTTTCTATGACAAATGGACAAAACCGTTAGAGGCTCCCAAATAGAGAGTTAAGCAACTTTGGACCATCAAAGTTGCTCGGTGTACACTTTTTATTGTTCTTCTATGTCCAATTTTACGAGTATAAGCTTCGTAGATTATTTTGATGCCAAAACAACAACTTTCTATTACAAATGGACAAAACCGTTAAAAGCTCCTCCATATAGAGAGTTGAGCAACTTCGGACCATCAAAGTTACTCGGTGTACACTTTTTATTGTTCTTCTATGTCCAATGTTACGAGTATAAGCTTCGTAGATTATTTCGATGCCAAAAAAACAACTTTCTATTACAAATGGACAAAACCGTTAAAAGCTCCTCAATAGAGAGAGTTGAGCAACTTTGGACCATCAAAGTTGCTCGGTGTACACTTTTTATTGTTTTTCTATCTCCAATTTTACGAGTATAAGCTTCGTAGATTATTTCGATGCCAAAACACCAACTTTCTATGACAAATGGACAAAACCGTTAAAAGCTCCTCCATATAGAGAGTTGAGCAACTTCGGACCATCAAAGTTGCTCGGTGTACACTTTTTATTGTTCTTCTATATATAATGTTACGAGTATAAGCTTCATAGATTATTTTGATGCCAAAACAACAACTTTCTATTACAAATGAACAAAACCGTTAAAAGCTCCTCCATAGAGAGAGTTGAGGAACTTTGGACCATCAAAGTTGCTCGGTGTACACTTTTTATTGTTCTTCTATGTCCAATTTTATGAGTATAAGCTTCGTAGATTATTTCGATGTCAAAACACCAACTTTCTATGACAAATGTACAAAACCGTTAAAAGCTCCTCCATATAGAGAGTTGAGCAACTTCGGACCATCAAAGTTGCTCGGTGTACACTTTTTATTGTTCTTCTATGTCCAATGTTACTAGTATAAGGTTTCGTTATTATTTCGATGCCAAAATAACAACTTTCTATGACAAATGGACAAAACCGTTAAAAGCTCCCAAATAGAGAGAGTTGATCAATTTCGGACCATCAAAGTTGCTCGGTGTACACTTTTTATTGTTCTTCTATGTCCAATTTTACGAGTATAAGCTTCGTAGATTATTTCGATGCCAAAAAACCAACTTTCTATGACAAATGGACAAAATCGTTAGAGGCTCCCAAATAGAGAGTTGAGCAACTTTGGACCATCAAAGTTGCTCGGTGTACACTTTTTATTGTTCTTCTATGTCCAATGGTACGAGTATAAGCTTCCTAGATTATTTCGATGCCAAAACAACAACTTTCTATTACAAATGGACAAAACCGTTAAAAGCTCATCTATAGAGAGAGTTGAGCAACTTCGGAACATCAAAGTTGCTCGGTGTACACTTTTTATTGTTCTTCTATGTCCAATTTTATGAGTATAAGCTTCGTAGATTATTTCGATGCCAAAAGAACAACTTTCTATTACAAATGGAAAAAACCGATAAAAGCTCCTCCATAGAGAGAGTTGAGCAACTTCGGACTATCAAAGTTGCTCGTTGTACACTTTTTATTGTTCTTTTATGTCCAATTTTACGAGTATAAGCTTCCTAGATTATTTCGATGCCAAAACACCAACTTTCTATGACAAATGGACAAAACCGTTAGAGGCTCCCAAATAGAGAGTTGAGCAACTTTGGACCATCAAAGTTACTCGGTGTACACTTTTTATTGTTCTTCTATGTCCAATGTTACGAGTATAAGCTTCGTAGATTATTTCGATGCCAAAAAAACAACTTTCTATTACAAATGGAAAAAACCGTTAAAAGCTCCTCCATATAGAGAGTTGAGCAACTTCGGACCATCAAAGTTGCTCGGTGTACACTTTTTATTGTTCTTCTTTGTCCTATTTTACGAGTATAAGGTTTCGTTGTTATTTCGATGCCAAAACAACAACTTTCTATGACAAATGGACAAAACAGTTAAAAGCTCCCAAATAGAGAGAGTTGATCAATTTCGGACCATCAAAGTTGCTCGGTGTACACTTTTTATTGTTCTTCTATGTCCAATTTTACGAGTATAAGCTTCGTAGATTATTTCGATGCCAAAACACCAACTTTCTATGACAAATGGAGAAAACCGTTAGAGGCTCCCAAATAGGGAGTTGAGCAACTTTGGACCATCAAAGTTGCTCGGTGTACACTTTTTATTGTTCTTCTATGTCCAATTTTACGAGTATAAGCTTCGTAGATTATTTCGATACCAAAACACCAACTTTCTATGACTAATGGACAAAACCGTTAAAAGCTCCTCCATATAGAGAGTTGAGCAACTTCGGACCATCAAAGTTGCTCGGTGTACACTTTTTATTGTTCTTCTATGTATAATGTTACGAGTATAAGCTTCGTAGATTATTTCGATGCCAAAACAACAACTTTCTATTACAAATGGACAAAACCGTTAAAAGCTCCTCCATAGAGAGAGTTGAGCAACTTTGGACCATCAAAGTTGCTCGATTTACACTTTTTATTGTTCTTCTATGTCCAATTTTATGAGTATAAGCTTCGTAGATTATTTCGATGCCAAAACACCAACTTTCTATGACAAATGTACATAACCGTTAAAGGCTAACAAATAGAGAGTTGAGCAACATCGGACCATCAAAGTTTCACGGTGTACACTTTTTATTGTTCTTCTATGTCCAATTTTACGAGTATAAGCTTCGTAGTTTATTTCGATGCCAAAACACAAACTTTCTATGACAAATGGACAAAACCGTTAAAAGCTCCTCCATATAGAGAGTTGAGCAACTTCGGACCATCAAAGTTGCTCGGTGTACACTTTTTATTGTTCTTCTATGTCCAATTTTACGAGTATAAGGTTTCGTTATTATTTCGATGCCAAAACAACAACTTTCTAAGACAAATGGACAAAACCGTTAAAAGCTCCCAAATAGAGAGAGTTGATCAATTTCGGACCATCAAAGTTGCTCGTAGTACACTTTTTATTGTTCTTTTATGTCAAATTTTATGAGTATAAGATTCCGATATTTTTTCGATTCCAAAACAACAACTTTCTATGACAAATGGACAAAACCATTAAAAACTCCTCCATATAGAGAGTTGAGCAACTTCGGACCATCAAAGTTGCTCAATGTACACTTTTTATTAATTTTCTATGTTCAATGTTACGAGTATAAACTTCGTAGATTATTTCGATGCCAAAACAACAACTTTCTGTTACAAATGGACAAAACCGTTAAAAGCTCCTCCATATAGAGAGTTGAGCAACTTCGGACCATCAAAGTTACTCGGTGTACACTTTTTATTGTTCTTCTATGTCCAATGTTACGAGTATAAGCTTCCTAGATTATTTCGATGCCAAAACAACAACTTTCTATTACAAATGGACAAAACCGTTAAAAGCTCATCTATAGAGAGAGTTGAGCAACTTCGGACCATCAAAGTTGCTCGGTGTACACTTGTTATTGTTCTTCTATGTCCAATTTTATGAGTATAAGCTTCAAAATTATTTCGATGCCAAAACAACAACTTTCTATTACAAATGGACAAAACCGTTAAAAGCTCCTCCATAGAGAGAGTTGAGCAACTTCGGACTATCAAAGTTGCTCGTTGTACACTTGTTATTGTTCTTTTATGTCCAATTTTACGAGTATAAGCTTCCTAGATTATTTCGATGCGAAAATAACAACTTTCTATGACAAATGGACAAAACCGTTAAAAGCTCCTCCATATAGAGAGTTGAGCAACTTCGGACCATCAAAGTTGCTCGGTGTACACTTTTTATTGTTCTTCTTTGTCCCATTTTACCAGTATAAGGTTTCGTTATTATTTCGATGCCAAAACAACAACTTTCTATGACAAATGGACAAAACCGTTAAAAGCTCCCAAATAGAGAGAGTTGATCAATTTCGGACCATCAAAGTTGCTCGGTGTACACTTTTTATTGTTCTTCTATGTATAATGTTACGAGTATAAGCTTCGTAGATTATTTCGATGCCAAAACAACAACTTTCTATTACAAATGAACAAAACCGTTAAAAGCTCCTCCATAGAGAGAGTTGAGGAACTTTGGACCATCAAAGTTGCTCGGTGTACACTTTTTATTGTTCTTCTATGTCCAATTTTATGAGTATAAGCTTCGTAGATTATTTCGATGCCAAAACACCAACTTTCTATGACAAATGTACAAAACCGTTAAAGGCTCCCAAATAGAGAGTTGAGCAACTTCGGACTATCAAAGTTGCTCGGTATACACTTTTTATTGTTCTTTTATGTCCAATTTTACGAGTATAAGCTTCCTAGATTATTTCGATGCGAAAACAACAACTTTCTATGACAAATAGACAAAATCGTTAAAAGATCCTCCATATAGAGAGTTGAGCAACTTCGGACCATCAAAGTTGCTCGGTGTACACTTTTTATTGTTCTTCTATGTCCAATTTTACGAGTATAAGGTTTCGTTATTATTTCGATGCCAAAACAACAACTTTCTATGACAAATGGACAAAACCGTTAAAAGCTCCCAAATAGAGAGAGTTGATCAATTTCGGACCATCAAAGTTGCTCGGTGTACACTTTTTATTGTTCTTCTATGTCCAATTTTACGAGTATAAGCTTCGTAGATTATTTCGATGCCAAAACACCAACTTTCTATGACAAATGGACAAAATCGTTAGAGGCTCCCAAATAGAGAGTTGAGCAACTTCGGACCATCAAAGTTGCTCGCTGTACACTTTTTATTGTTCTTCTATGTCCAATTTTACGAGTATAAGCTTCGTAGATTATTTCGATGCCAAAACAACAACTTTCTATTACAAATGGACAAAACCGTTAAAAGCTCCTCCACATAGAGAGTTGAGCAACTTCGGACCATCAAAGTTACTCGGTGTACACTTTTTATTGTTCTTCTATGTCCAATGTTACGAGTATAAGCTTCGTAGATTATTTCGATGCCAAAACAACAACTTTCTATTACAAATGGACAAAACCGTTAAAAGCTCATCTATAGAGAGAGTTGAGCAACTTTGGACCATCAAAGTTGCTCGGTGTACACTTTTTTTTGTTCTTCTATGTCCAATTTTACGAGTATAAGCTTCGTAGATTATTTCGATACCAAAACACCAACTTTCTATGACTAATGGACAAAACCGTTAAAAGCTCCTCCATATAGAGAGTTGAGCAACTTCGGACCATCAAAGTTGCTCGGTGTACACTTTTTATTAATCTTCTATGTTCAATGTTACGAGTATAAACTTCGTAGATTATTTCGATGCCAAAACAACAACTTTCTATTTCAAATGGACAAAACCGTTAAAAGCTCCTCCATAGAGAGAGTTGAGCAACTTTGGACCTTCAAAGTTGCTCGATTTACACTTTTTACTGTTCTTCTATGTCCAATTTTACGAGTATAAGGTTTCGTTATTATTTCGATGCCAAAACAACAACTTTCTATTACAAATGGACAAAACCGTTAAAAGCTCCTCCATATAGAGAGTTGAGCAACTTCGGACCATCAAAGTTACTCGGTGTACACTTTTTATTGTTCTTCTTTGTCCAATGTTACAAGTATAAGCTTTGTAGATTATTTCGATGCCAAAACAACAACTTTCTATTACAAATGGACAAAACCGTTAAAAGCTCCTCTATAGAGAGAGTTGAGCAACTTTGGACCATCAAGGTTGCTCGGTCTACATTTTTTATTTTTCTTTTATGTCAAATTTTATGAGTATAAGATTCCGATATTTTTTCGATTCCAAAACACCAACTTTCTATGACAAAAGGACAAAACCATTAAAAGCTTCTCCATATAGAGAGTTGAGCAACTTCGGACCATCAAAGTTGCTCAATGTACACTTTTTATTAATCTTCTATGTTCAATGTTACGAGTATAAACTTCGTAGATTATTTCGATGCCAAAACAACAACTTTCTGTTACAAATGGACAAAACCGTTAAAAGCTCCACCATAGAGAGAGTTGTGCAACTTCGGACCATCAAAGTTGCTCGGTGTACACTTTTTATTGTTCTTCTATGTCCAATTTTACGAGTATAAGCTTCCGAGATTATTTCGATGCCAAAACACCAACTTTCTATGACAAATGGACAAAACCGTTAAAAGCTCCTCTATAGCGAGAGTTGAGAAACTTCGGACCATCAAAGTTGCCCGGTGTACAGTTTTTATTATTCTTCTATGTCCAATTTTACGAGTATAAGCTTCCTAGATTATTTCGATGCCAAAACAACAACTTTCTATGACAAATGGACAAAACCGTTAAAAGCTCCTCCATATAGAGAGTTGAGCAACTTCGGACCATCAAAGTTTCACGGTGTACACTTTTTATTGTTCTTCTATGTCCAATGTTACGAGTATAAGCTTCGTAGATTATTTCGATGCCAAAACACAAACTTTATATGACAAATGGACAAAACCGTTAAAAGCTCCCCCATATAGAGAGTTGAGCAACTTCGGACAATCAAAGTTGATCGGTGTACACTTTTTATTGTTCTTCTATGTCCAATTTTACGAGTATAAGCTTCGTAGATTATTTCGATGCCAAAACACAAACTTTCTATGACAAATGGACATAACCGTTAGAGGCTCCGAAATAGAGAGTTGAGCAACTTCGGACCATCAAAGTTACTCGGTGTACACTTTTTATTGTTCTTTTATGTCCAATTTTACGAGTTTAAGCTTCATAGATTATTTTGATGCCAAAACAACAACTTTCTATTACAAATGGACAAAACCGTTAAAAGCTCCTCCATATAGAGAGTTGAGCAACTTCGGACCATCAAAGTTGCTCGGTGTACACTTTTTAGTGTTCTTTTATGTCCAATTTTACGAGTATAAGCTTCCTAGATTATTTCGATGCGAAAACAACAACTTTCTATGACAAATGGAAAAAACCGTTAAAAGCCCCTCCATATAGAGAGTTGAGCAACTTCGGACCATCAAAGTTGCTCGGTGTACACTTTTTACTGTTCTTCTATGTCCAATTTTACGAGTATAAGGTTTCGTTATTATTTCGATGCCAAAACAACAACTTCTAGGACAAATGGACAAAACCGTTAAAAGCTCCCAAATAGAGAGAGTTGAGCAATTTCGGACCATCAAAGTTGTTCGGTGTACACTTTTTATTGTTCTTCTATGTCCGATTTTACGAGTATAAGCTTCGTAGATTATTTCGATGCCAAAACACCAACTTTCTATGACAAATGGACATAACCGTTAGAGGCTCCGAAATAGAGAGTTGAGCAACTTCGGGCCATCAAAGTTACTCGGTGTACACTTTTTATTGTTCTTCTATGTCCAATTTTACGAGTATAAGCTTCATAGATTATTTCGATGCCAAAACAACAACTTTCTATTACAAATGGACAAAACCGTTAAAAGCTCCTCCATATAGAGAGTTGAGCAACTTCGGACCATCAAAGTTACTCGGTGTACACTTTTTATTGTTCTTCTTTGTCCAATGTTACGAGTATAAGCTTTGTAGATTATTTCGATGCCAAAACAACAACTTTCTATTACAAATGGACAAAACCGTTAAAAGCTCCTCTATAGAGAGAGTTGAGCAACTTTGGACCATCAAAGTTGCTCGGTCTACACTTTTTATTTTTCTTTTATGTCAAATTTTATGAGTATAAGATTCCGATATTTTTTCGATTCCAAAACACCATCTTTCTATGACAAAAGGACAAAACCATTAAAAACTCCTCCATATAGAGAGTTGAGCAACTTCGGACCATCAAAGTTGCTCAATGTACACTTTTTATTAATCTTCTATGTTCAATGTTACGAGTATAAACTTCGTAGATTATTTCGATGCCAAAAGAACAACTTTCTGTTACAAATGGACAAAACCGTTAAAAGCTCCACCATAGAGAGAGTTGTGCAACTTCGGACCATCAAAGTTGCTCGGTGTACACTTTTTATTGTTCTTCTATGTCCAATTTTACGAGTATAAGCTTCCGAGATTATTTCGATGCCAAAACACCAACTTTCTATGACAAATGGACAAAACCGTTAAAAGCTCTTCTATAGCGAGAGTTGAGAAACTTCGGACCATCAAAGTTGCCCGGTGTACAGTTTTTATTATTCTTCTATGTCCAATTTTACGAGTATAAGCTTCCTAGATTATTTCGATGCCAAAACAACAACTTTCTATGACAAATGGACAAAACCGTTAAAAGCTCCTCCATATAGAGAGTTGAGCAACTTCGGACCATCAAAGTTTCACGGTGTACACTTTTTATTGTTCTTCTATGTCCAATGTTACGAGTATAAGCTTCGTAGATTATTTCGATGCCAAAACACCAACTTTCTATGACAAATGGACAAAACCGTTAAAAGCTCCTCCATATAGAGAGTTGAGCAACTTCGGACCATCGAAGTTGCTCGGTGTACACTTTTTATTGTTCTTCTATGTCCAATTTTACGAGTATAAGCTTCGTAGATTATTTCGATGCCAAAACACAAACTTTCTATGACAAATGGACATAACCGTTAGAGGCTCCGAAATAGAGAGTTGAGCAACTTCGGACCATCAAAGTTACTCGGTGTACACTTTTTATTGTTCTTCTATGTCCAATTTTACGAGTATAAGCTTCATAGATTATTTCGATGCCAAAACAACAACTTTCTATTACAAATGGACAAAACCGTTAAAAGCTCCTCCATATAGAGAGTTGAACAACTTCGGACCATAAAAGTTGCTCGGTGTACACTATTTAGTGTTCTTTTATGTCCAATTTTACGAGTATAAGCTTCCTAGATTATTTCGATGCGAAAACAACAACCTTCTATGACAAATGGAAAAACCGTTAAAAGCCCCTCCATATAGAGAGTTGAGCAACTTCGGACCATCAAAGTTGCTCGGTGTACACTTTTTACTGTTCTTCTATGTCCAATTTTACGAGTATAAGGTTTCGTTATTATTTCGATGCCAAAACAACAACTTCTAGGACAAATGGACAAAACCGTTAAAAGCTCCCAAATAGAGAGAGTTGAGCAATTTCGGACCATCAAAGTTGTTCGGTGTACACTTTTTATTGTTCTTCTATGTCCAATTTTACGAGTATAAGCTTCGTAGATTATTTCGATGCCAAAACACCAACTTTCTATGACAAATGGACATAACCGTTAGAGGCTCCGAAATAGAGAGTTGAGCAACTTCGGACCATCAAAGTTACTCTGTGTACACTTTTTATTGTTCTTCTATGTCCAATTTTACGAGTATAAGCTTCATAGATTATTTCGATGCCAAAACAACAACTTTCTATTACAAATGGACAAAACCGTTAAAAACTCCTCCATATAGAGATTTGAGCAACTTCGGACCATCAAAGTTACTCGGTGTACACTTTTTATTGTTCTTCTTTGTTCAATGTTACGAGTATAAGCTTTGTAGATTATTTCGATGCCAAAACAACAACTTTCTATTACAAATGGACAAAACCGTTAAAAGCTCCTCTATAGAGAGAGTTGAGCAACTTTGGACCATCAAAGTTGCTCGGTGTACACTTTTTATTTTTCTTTTATGTCAAATTTTATGAGTATAAGATTCCGATATTTTTTCGATTCCAAAACACCAACTTTCTATGACAAATGGACAAAACCATTAAAAGCTCCTCCATATAGAGAGTTGAGCAACTTCGGACCATCAAAGTTGCTCAATGTACACTTTTTATTAATCTTCTATGTTCAATGTTACGAGTATAAACTTCGTAGATTATTTCGATGCCAAAACAACAACTTTCTATTACAAATGGACAAAACCGTTAAAAGCTCCTCCATATAGAGAGTTGAGCAACTTCGGACCATCAAAGTTACTCGGTGTACACTTTTTATTGTTCTTCTTTGTCCAATGTTACGAGTATAAGCTTTGTAGATTATTTCGATGCCAAAACAACAACTTTCTATTACAAATGGACAAAACCGTTAAAAGCTCCTCTATAGAGAGAGTTGAGCAACTTTGGACCATCAAAGTTGCTCGGTGTACACTTTTTATTTTTCTTTTATGTCAAATTTTATGAGTATAAGATTCCGATATTTTTTCGATTCCAAAACACCAACTTTCTATGACAAATGGACAAAACCATTAAAAGCCCCTCCATATAGAGAGTTGAGCAACTTCGGACCATCAAAGTTGCTCAATGTACACTTTTTATTAATCTTCTATGTTCAATGTTACGAGTATAAACTTCGTAAATTATTTCGATGCCAAAACAACAACTTTCTGTTACAAATGGACAAAACCGTTAAAAGCTCCACCATAGAGAGAGTTGTGCAACTTCGGACCTTCAAAGTTGCTCGGTGTACATATTTTATTGTTCTTATATGTCCAATTTTACGAGAATAAGCTTTCATTATTATTTCGATGCCAAAACACCAACTTTCTATCACAAATGGACAAAACCGTTAAAAGGTCCCAAATAGAGAGAGTTGAGCAACTTCGGACCATCAAAGTTGCTCGGTGTACAGTTTTTATTATTCTTCTATGTCCAATTTTACGAGATAAGCTTCGAAGATTATTTCGATGCCAAAACAACAACTTTCTATTACAAATGGTCAAAACCGTTAAAAGCTCCTTCATAGAGAGAGTTGAACAACTTCGGACTACCAAAGTTGCTCGTTGTACACTTTTTATTGTTCTTTTATGTCAAATTTTACGAGTATAAGATTCCGATATTTTTTCGATGCCAAAACACCAACTTTCTATGACAAATGGACAAAACCGTTAAAAGCTCCTCCATAGAGAGAGTTGAGCAACTTCGGACTATCAAAGTTGCTCGGTGTACACTTTTTATTGTTCTTTTATGTCAAATTTTACGAGTATAAGCTTCGTAGATTATTTCGATTCCAAAACACCAACTTTCTATAATAAATGGACAAAACCATTAAAAGGTCCTCCATATAGAGAGTTGAGCAACTTCGGACCATCAAAGTTACTCGGTGTACACTTTTTATTATTCTTCTATGTCCAATGTTACGAGTATAAGCTTCGTAGATTATTTCGATGCCAAAACAACAACTTTCTATTACAAATGGACAAAACCGTTAAAAGCTCCTCCATAGAGAGAGTTGAGCAACTTCGGACTATCAAAGTTGCTCGGTGTACACTTTTTATTGTTCTTTTATGTCCAATTTTACGAGTATAAGCTTCCTAGATTATTTCGATGCGAAAACAACAACTTTCTATGACAAATGGACAAAACCGTTAAAAGCCCCTCGATAAAGAGAGTTGAGCAACTTCGGACCATCAAAGTTGCTCGGTGTACACTTTTTACTGTTCTTCTATGTCCAATTTTACGAGTATAAGGTTTCGTTATTATTTCGATGCCAAAACAACAACTTCTAGGACAAATGGACAAAACCGTTAAAAGCTCCCAAATAGAGAGAGTTGAGCAATTTCGGACCATCAAAGTTGTTCGGTGTACACTTTTTATTGTTCTTCTATGTCCAATTTTACGAATATAAGCTTCGTAGATTATTTTGATGCCAAAACACCAACTTTCTATGACAAATGGACATAACCGTTAGAGGCTCCGAAATAGAGAGTTGAGCAACTTTGGACCATCAAAGTTGCTCGGTGTACACTTTTTATTGTTCTTCTATCTCCAATTTTACGAGTATAAGCTTCGTAGATTATTTTGATGCCAAAACAACAACTTTCGATTACAAATGGACAAAACCGTTAAAAGCTCCTCCATAGAGAGAGTTGAGCAACTTCGGACTATCAAAGTTGCTCGGTGTACACTTTTTATTGTTCTTTTATGTCCAATTTTACGAGTATAAGCTTCCTAGATTATTTCGATGCGAAAACAACAACTTTCTATGACAAATGGACAAAACCGTTAAAAGCCCCTCCATATAGAGAGTTGAGCAACTTCGGACCATCAAAGTTGCTCGGTGTAAACTTTTTACTGTTCTTCTATGTCCAATTTTACGAGTATAAGGTTTCGTTATTATTTCGATGCCAAAACAACAACTTCTAGGACAAATGGACAAAACCGTTAAAAGCTCCCAAATAGAGAGAGTTGAGCAATTTCGGACCATCAAAGTTGTTCGGTGTACACTTTTTATTGTTCTTCTATGTCCAATTTTACGAATATAAGCTTCGTAGATTATTTTGATGCCAAAACACCAACTTTCTATGACAAATGGACATAACCGTTAGAGGCTCCGAAATAGAGAGTTGAGAAACTTTGGACCATCAAAGTTGCTCGGTGTACACTTTTTATTGTTCTTCTATCTCCAATTTTACGAGTATAAGCTTCGTAGATTATTTTGATGCCAAAACAACAACTTTCTATTACAAATGGACAAAACCGTTAAAAGCTCCTCCATATAGAGAGTTGAGCAACTTCGGACCATCAAAGTTACTCGGTGTACACTTTTTATTGTTCTTCTTTGTCCAATGTTACGAGTATAAGCTTTGTAGATTATTTCGATGCCAAAACAACAACTTTCTATTACAAATGGACAAAACCGTTAAAAGCTCCTCTATAGAGAGAGTTGAGCAACTTTGGACCATCAAAGTTGCTCGGTCTACACTTTTTATTTTTCTTTTATGTCAAATTTTATGAGTATAAGATTCCGATATTTTTTCGATTCCAAAACACCAACTTTCTATGACAAAAGGACAAAACCATTAAAAGCTTCTCCATATAGAGAGTTGAGCAACTTCGGACCATCAAAGTTGCTCAATGTACACTTTTTATTAATCTTCTATGTTCAATGTTACGAGTATAAACTTCGTAGATTATTTCGATGCCAAAACAACAACTTTCTGTTACAAATGGAAAAAACCGTTAAAAGCTCCACCATAGAGAGAGTTGTGCAACTTCGGACCATCAAAGTTGCTCGGTGTACACTTTTTATTGTTCTTCTATGTCCAATTTTACGAGTATAAGCTTCCGAGATTATTTCGATGCCAAAACACCAACTTTCTATGACAAATGGACAAAACCGTTAAAAGCTCCTCTATAGCGAGAGTTGAGAAACTTCGGACCATCAAAGTTGCCCGGTGTACGGTTTTTATTATTCTTCTATGTCCAATTTTACGAGTATAAGCTTCCTAGATTATTTCGATGCCAAAACAACAACTTTCTATGACAAATGGACAAAACCGTTAAAAGCTCCTCCATATAGAGAGTTGAGCAACTTCGGACCATCAAAGTTTCACGGTGTACACTTTTTATTGTTCTTCTATGTCCAATGTTACGATTATAAGCTTCGTAGATTATTTCGATGCCAAAACACAAACTTTCTATGACAAATGGACAAAACCGTTAAAAGCTCCTCCATATAGAGAGTTGAGCAACATCGGACCATCAAAGTTACTCGGTGTACACTTTTTATTGTTCTTCTTTGTCCAATGTTACGAGTATAAGCTTTGAAGATTATTTCGATGCCAAAACAACAACTTTCTATTACAAATGGACAAAACCGTTAAATCTCCTCTATAGAGAGAGTTGAGCAACTTTGGACCATCAAAGTTGCTCGGTCTACACTTTTTATTTTTCTTTTATGTCAAATTTTATGAGTATAAGATTCCGATATTTTTTCGATTCCAAAACACCAACTTTCTATGACAAATGGACAAAACCATTAAAAGCCCCTCCATATAGAGAGTTGAGCAACTTCGGACCATCAAAGTTGCTCAATGTACACTTTTTATTAATCTTCTATGTTCAATGTTACGAGTATAAACTTCGTAGATTATTTCGATGCCAAAACAACAACTTTCTGTTACAAATGGAAAAAACCGTTAAAAGCTCCACCATAGAGAGAGTTGTGCAACTTCGGACCATCAAAGTTGCTCGGTGTACACTTTTTATTGTTCTTCTATGTCCAATTTTACGAGTATAAGCTTCCGAGATTATTTCGATGCCAAAACACCAACTTTCTATGACAAATGGACAAAACCGTTAAAAGCTCCTCTATAGCGAGAGTTGAGAAACTTCGGACCATCAAAGTTGCCCGATGTACAGTTTTTATTATTCTTCTATGTCCAATTTTACGAGTATAAGCTTCCTAGATTATTTCGATGCCAAAACAACAACTTTCTATGACAAATGGACAAAACCGTTAAAAGCTCCTCCATATAGAGAGTTGAGCAACTTCGGACCATCAAAGTTTCACGGTGTACACTTTTTATTGTTCTTCTATGTCCAATGTTACGATTATAAGCTTCGTAGATTATTTCGATGCCATAACACAAACTTTCTATGACAAATGGACAAAACCGTTAAAAGCTCCTCCATATAGAGAGTTGAGCAACATCGGACCATCAAAGTTACTCGGTGTACACTTTTTATTGTTCTTCTTTGTCCAATGTTACGAGTATAAGCTTTGTAGATTATTTCGATGCCAAAACAACAACTTTCTATTACAAATGGACAAAACCGTTAAAAGCTCCTCTATAGAGAGAGTTGAGCAACTTTGGACCATCAAAGTTGCTCGGTCTACACTTTTTATTTTTCTTTTATGTCAAATTTTATGAGTATAAGATTCCGATATTTTTTCGATTCCAAAACACCAACTTTCTATGACAAAAGGACAAAACCATTAAAAGCTTCTCCATATAGAGAGTTGAGCAACTTCGGACCATCAAAGTTGCTCAATGTACACTTTTTATTAATCTTCTATGTTCAATGTTACGAGTATAAACTTCGTAGATTATTTCGATGCCAAAACAACAACTTTCTGTTACAAATGGAAAAACCCGTTAAAAGCTCCACCATAGAGAGAGTTGTGCAACTTCGGACCATCAAAGTTGCTCGGTGTACACTTTTTATTGTTCTTCTATGTCCAATTTTACGAGTATAAGCTTCCGAGATTATTTCGATGCCAAAACACCAACTTTCTATGACAAATGGACAAAACCGTTAAAAGCTCCTCTATAGCGAGAGTTGAGAAACTTCGGACCATCAAAGTTGCCCGGTGTACAGTTTTTATTATTCTTCTATGTCCAATTTTACGAGTATAAGCTTCCTAGATTATTTCGATGCCAAAACAACAACTTTCTATGACAAATGGACAAAACCGTTAAAAGCTCCTCCATATAGAGAGTTGAGCAACTTCGGACCATCAAAGTTTCACGGTGTACACTTTTTATTGTTCTTCTATGTCCAATGTTACGAGTATAAGCTTCGTAGATTATTTCGATGCCAAAACACAAACTTTCTATGACAAATGGACAAAACCGTTAAAAGCTCCTCCATATAGAGAGTTGAGCAACTTCGGACAATCAAAGTTGCTCGGTGTACACTTTTTATTGTTCTTCTATGTCCAATTTTACGAGTATAAGCTTCGTAGATTATTTCGATGCCAAAACACAAACTTTCTATGACAAATGGACATAACCGTTAGAGGCTCCGAAATAGAGAGTTGAGCAACTTCGGACCATCAAAGTTACTCGGTGTACACTTTTTATTGTTCTTTTATGTCCAATTTTACGAGTATAAGCTTCATAGATTATTTCGATGCCAAAACAACAACTTTCTATTACAAATGGACAAAACCGTTAAAAGCTACTCCATATAGAGAGTTGAGCAACTTCGGACCATAAAAGTTGCTCGGTGTACACTTTTTAGTGTTCTTTTATGTCCAATTTTACGAGTATAAGCTTCCTAGATTATTTCGATGCGAAAACAACAACTTTCTATGACAAATGGAAAAAACCGTTAAAAGCCCCTCCATATAGAGAGTTGAGCAACTTCGGACCATCAAAGTTGCTCGGTGTACACTTTTTACTGTTCTTCTATGTCCAATTTTACGAGTATAAGGTTTCGTTATTATTTCGATGCCAAAACAACAACTTCTAGGACAAATGGACAAAACCGTTAAAAGCTCCCAAATAGAGAGAGTTGAGCAATTTCGGACCATCAAAGTTGTTCGGTGTACACTTTTTATTGTTCTTCTATGTCCAATTTTACGAGTATAAGCTTCGTAGATTATTTCGATGCCAAAACACCAACTTTCTATGACAAATGGACATAACCGTTAGAGGCTCCGAAATAGAGAGTTGAGCAACTTCGGACCATCAAAGTTACTCGGTGTACACTTTTTATTGTTCTTCTATGTCCAATTTTACGAGTATAAGCTTCATAGATTATTTCGATGCCAAAACAACAACTTTCTATTACAAATGGACAAAACCGTTAAAAGCTCCTCCATATAGAGAGTTGAGCAACTTCGGACCATCAAAGTTACTCGGTGTACACTTTTTATTGTTCTTCTTTGTCCAATGTTACGAGTATAAGCTTTGTAGATTATTTCGATGCCAAAACAACAACTTTCTATTACAAATGGACAAAACCGTTAAAAGCTCCTCTATAGAGAGAGTTGAGCAACTTTGGACCATCAAAGTTGCTCGGTGTACACTTTTTATTTTTCTTTTATGTCAAATTTTATGAGTATAAGATTCAGATATTTTTTCGATTCCAAAACACCAACTTTCTATGACAAAAGGAAAAAACCTTTAAAAGCTCCTCCATATAGAGAGTTGAGCAACTTCGGACCATCAAAGTTGCTCAATGTACACTTTTTATTAATCTTCTATGTTCAATGTTACGAGTATAAACTTCGTAGATTATTTCGATGCCAAAACAACAACTTTCTGTTACAAATGGACAAAACCGTTAAAAGCTCCACCATAGAGAGAGTTATGCAACTTCGGACCATCAAAGTTGCTCGGTGTACACTTTTTATTGTTCTTCTATGTCCAATTTTACGAGTATAAGCTTCCGAGATTATTTCGATGCCAAAACACCAACTTTCTATGACAAATGGACAAAACCGTTAAAAGCTCTTTTATAACGAGAGTTGAGAAACTTCGGACCATCAAAGTTGCCCGGTGTACAGTTTTTATTATTCTTCTATGTCCAATTTTACGAGTATAAGCTTCCTAGATTATTTCGATGCCAAAACAACAACTTTCTATGACAAATGGACAAAACCGTTAAAAGCTCCTCCATATAGAGAGTTGAGCAACTTCGGACCATCAAAGTTTCACGGTGTACACTTTTTATTGTTCTTCTATGTCCAATGTTACGAGTATAAGCTTCGTAGATTATTTCGATGCCAAAACACCAACTTTCTATGACAAATGGACAAAACCGTTAAAAGCTCCTCCATATAGAGAGTTGAGCAACTTCGGACCATCAAAGTTGCTCGGTGTACACTTTTTATTGTTCTTCTATGTCCAATTTTACGAGTATAAGCTTCGTAGATTATTTCGATGCCAAAACACAAACTTTCTATGACAAATGGACATAACCGTTAGAGGCTCCGAAATAGAGAGTTGAGCAACTTCGGACCATCAAAGTTACTCGGTGTACACTTTTTATTGTTCTTTTATGTCCAATTTTACGAGTATAAGCTTCATAGATTATTTCGATGCCAAAACAACAACTTTCTATTACAAATGGACAAAACCGTTAAAAGCTACTCCATATAGAGAGTTGAGCAACTTCGGACCATAAAAGTTGCTCGGTGTACACTTTTTAGTGTTCTTTTATGTCCAATTTTACGAGTATAAGCTTCCTAGATTATTTCGATGCGAAAACAACAACTTTCTATGACAAATGGAAAAAACCGTTAAAAGCCCCTCCATATAGAGAGTTGAGCAACTTCGGACCATCAAAGTTGCTCGGTGTACACTTTTTACTGTTCTTCTATGTCCAATTTTACGAGTATAAGGTTTCGTTATTATTTCGATGCCAAAACAACAACTTCTAGGACAAATGGACAAAACCGTTAAAAGCTCCCAAATAGAGAGAGTTGAGCAATTTCGGACCATCAAAGTTGTTCGGTGTACACTTTTTATTGTTCTTCTATGTCCAATTTTACGAGTATAAGCTTCGTAGATTATTTCGATGCCAAAACACCAACTTTCTATGACAAATGGACATAACCGTTAGAGGCTCCGAAATAGAGAGTTGAGCAACTTCGGACCATCAAAGTTACTCGGTGTACACTTTTTATTGTTCTTCTATGTCCAATTTTACGAGTATAAGCTTCATAGATTATTTCGATGCCAAAACAACAACTTTCTATTACAAATGGACAAAACCGTTAAAAGCTCCTCCATATAGAGAGTTGAGCAACTTCGGACCATCAAAGTTACTCGGTGTACACTTTTTATTGTTCTTCTTTGTCCAATGTTACGAGTATAAGCTTTGTAGATTATTTCGATGCCAAAACAACAACTTTCTATTACAAATGGACAAAACCGTTAAAAGCTCCTCTATAGAGAGAGTTGAGCAACTTTGGACCATCAAAGTTGCTCGGTGTACACTTTTTATTTTTCTTTTATGTCAAATTTTATGAGTATAAGATTCAGATATTTTTTCGATTCCAAAACACCAACTTTCTATGACAAAAGGAAAAAACCTTTAAAAGCTCCTCCATATAGAGAGTTGAGCAACTTCGGACCATCAAAGTTGCTCAATGTACACTTTTTATTAATCTTCTATGTTCAATGTTACGAGTATAAACTTCGTAGATTATTTCGATGCCAAAACAACAACTTTCTGTTACAAATGGACAAAACCGTTAAAAGCTCCACCATAGAGAGAGTTATGCAACTTCGGACCATCAAAGTTGCTCGGTGTACACTTTTTATTGTTCTTCTATGTCCAATTTTACGAGTATAAGCTTCCGAGATTATTTCGATGCCAAAACACCAACTTTCTATGACAAATGGACAAAACCGTTAAAAGCTCTTTTATAACGAGAGTTGAGAAACTTCGGACCATCAAAGTTGCCCGGTGTACAGTTTTTATTATTCTTCTATGTCCAATTTTACGAGTATAAGCTTCCTAGATTATTTCGATGCCAAAACAACAACTTTCTATGACAAATGGACAAAACCGTTAAAAGCTCCTCCATATAGAGAGTTGAGCAACTTCGGACCATCAAAGTTTCACGGTGTACACTTTTTATTGTTCTTCTATGTCCAATGTTACGAGTATAAGCTTCGTAGATTATTTCGATGCCAAAACACCAACTTTCTATGACAAATGGACAAAACCGTTAAAAGCTCCTCCATATAGAGAGTTGAGCAACTTCGGACCATCAAAGTTGCTCGGTGTACACTTTTTATTGTTCTTCTATGTCCAATTTTACGAGTATAAGCTTCGTAGATTATTTCGATGCCAAAACACAAACTTTCTATGACAAATGGACATAACCGTTAGAGGCTCCGAAATAGAGAGTTGAGCAACTTCGGACCATCAAAGTTACTCGGTGTACACTTTTTATTGTTCTTCTATGTCCAATTTTACGAGTATAAGCTTCATAGATTATTTTGATGCCAAAACAACAACTTTCTATTACAAATGGACAAAACCGTTAAAAGCTCCTCCATATAGAGAGTTGAGCAACTTCGGACCATAAAAGTTGCTCGGTGTACACTATTTAGTGTTCTTTTATGTCCAATTTTACGAGTATAAGCTTCCTAGATTATTTCGATGCGAAAACAACAACTTTCTATGACAAATGGAAAAACCGTTAAAAGCCCCTCCATATAGAGAGTTGAGCAACTTCGGACCATCAAAGTTGCTCGGTGTACACTTTTTACTTTTCTTCTATGTCCAATTTTACGAGTATAAGGTTTCGTTATTATTTCGATGCCAAAACAACAACTTCTAGGACAAATGGACAAAACCGTTAAAAGCTCCCAAATAGAGAGAGTTGAGCAATTTCGGACCATCAAAGTTGTTCGGTGTACACTTTTTATTGTTCTTCTATGTTCAATTTTACGAGTATAAGCTTCATAGATTATTTCGATGCCAAAATAACAACTTTCTATTACAAATGGACAAAACCGTTAAAAGCTCCTCCATATAGAGATTTGAGCAACTTCGGACCATCAAAGTTACTCGGTGTACACCTTTTATTGTTCTTCTTTGTCCAATGTTACGAGTATAAGCTTTGTAGATTATTTCGATGCCAAAACAACAACTTTCTATTACAAATGGACAAAACCGTTAAAAGCTCCTCTATAGAGAGAGTTGAGCAACTTTGGACCATCAAAGTTGCTCGGTGTACACTTTTTATTTTTCTTTTATGTCAAATTTTATGAGTATAAGATTCCGATATTTTTTCGATTCCAAAACACCAACTTTCTATGACAAATGGACAAAACCATTAAAAGCTCCTCCATATAGAGAGTTGAGCAACTTCGGACCATCAAAGTTGCTCAATGTACACTTTTTATTAATCTTCTATGTTCAATGTTACGAGTATAAACTTCGTAAATTATTTCGATGCCAAAACAACAACTTTCTGTTACAAATGGAGAAAACCGTTAAAAGCTCCACCATAGAGAGAGTTGTGCAACTTCGGACCTTCAAAGTTGCTCGGTGTACACATTTTATTGTTCTTATATGTCCAATTTTACGAGTATAAGCTTTCATTATTATTTCGATGCCAAAACACCAACTTTCTATCACAAATGGACGAAACCGTTAAAAGATCCCAAATAGAGAGAGTTGAGCAACTTCGGACCATCAAAGTTGCTCGGTGTACAGTTTTTATTATTCTTCTATGTCCAAATTTACGAGTATAAGCTTCCGAGATTATTTCGATGCCAAAACACCAACTTTCTATGACAAATGGACAAAACCGTTAAAAGCTCCTCTATAGCGAGAGTTGAGAAACTTCGGACCATCAAAGTTGCCCGGTGTACAGTTTTTATTATTCTTCTATGTCCAATTTTACGAGTATAAGCTTCCTAGATTATTTCGATGCCAAAACAACAACTTTCTATGACAAATGGACAAAACCGTTAAAAGCTCCTCCATATAGAGAGTTGAGCAACTTCGGACGATCAAAGTTTCACGGTGTACACTTTTTATTGTTCTTCTATGTCCAATGTTACGAGTATAAGCTTCGTAGATTATTTCGATGCCAAAACACCAACTTTCAATGACAAATGGACAAAAACGTTAAAAGCTCCTCCATATAGAGAGTTGAGCAACTTCGGACCATCAAAGTTGCTCGGTGTACACTTTTTATTGTTCTTCTTGTCCAATTTAACGAGTATAAGCTTTCGTTATTATTTCGATGCCAAAACACCACTTTCTATGATAAATGGACAAAACCGTTAAAAGATCCCAAATAGAGAGAGTTGAGCAACTTCGGACCATCAAAGTTGCTCGGTGTACACTTTTTAGTGTTCTTCTATGTCCAATTTTACGAGTATAAGCTTCGTAGATTATTTCGATGCCAAAAGACCAAGTTTCTATGACAAATGGACAAAACCATTAAAAGCTCCTCCATATAGAGAGTTGAGCAACTTCGGACCATCAAAGTTGCTCGGTGTACACTTTTTATTGTTCTTCTATGTATAATGTTACGAGTATAAGCTTCGTAGATTATTTCGATGCCAAAACAACAACTTTCTATTACAAATGGAGAAAACCGTTAAAAGCTCCTCCATAAAGAGAGTTGAGCAACTTTGGACCATCAAAGTTGTTCGGTGTACACTTTTTATTGTTCTTCTATCTCCAATTCTATGAGTATAGGCTTCGTAGATTATTTCGATGCCAAAACACCAACTTTCTATGACAAATGGACAAAACCGTTAAAGGCTCCCAAATAGAGAGTTGAGCAACTTCGGACCATCAAAGTTTCACGGTGTACACTTTTTATTGTTCTTCTATGTCCAATTTTACGAGTATAAGCTTCGTAGATTATTTCGATGCCAAAACACCAACTTTCTATGACAAATGGACATAACCGTTAGAGGCTCCGAAATAGAGAGTTGAGCAACTTCGGACCATCAAAGTTACTCGGTGTACACTTTTTATTGTTCTTCTATGTCCAATTTTACGAGTATAAGCTTCATAGATTATTTCGATGCCAAAACAACAACTTTCTATTACAAATGGACAAAACCGTTAAAAGCTCCTCTATAGAGAGAGTTGAGCAACTTTGGACCATCGAAGTTGCTCGGTGTACACTTTTTATTTTTCTTTTATGTCAAATTTTATGAGTATAAGATTCCGATATTTTTTCGATTCCAAAACACCAACTTTCTATGACAATTGGACAAAACCATTAAAAGCTCCTCCATATAGAGAGTTGAGCAACTTCGGACTATCAAAGTTGCTCAATGTACACTTTTTATTAATCTTCTATGTTCAATGTTACGAGTATAAACTTCGTAGATTATTTCGATGCCAAAACAACAACTTTCTGTTACAAATGGACAAAACCGTTAAAAGCTCCACCATAGAGAGAGTTGTGCAACTTCGGACCATCAAAGTTGCTCGGTGTACACTTTTTAATGTTCTTCTATGTCACAATTTTACGAGTATAAGCTTCCGAGATTATTTCGATGCCAAAACACCAACTTTCTATGACAAATGGACAAAACCGTTAAAAGCTCCTCCATAGCGAGAGTTGAGAAACTTCGGACCATCAAAGTTGCCCGGTGTACAGTTTTTATTATTCTTCTATGTCCAATTTTACGAGTATAAGCTTCCTAGATTATTTCGATGCCAAAACAACAACTTTCTATGACTAATGGACAAAACCGCTAAAAGCTCCTCCATATAGAGAGTTGAGCAACTTCGGACCATCAAAGTTTCACGGTGTACACTTTTTA
Source organism: Euonymus europaeus (assembly GCA_963580455.1). Lineage (NCBI taxonomy): Eukaryota > Viridiplantae > Streptophyta > Magnoliopsida > Celastrales > Celastraceae > Euonymus > Euonymus europaeus. The sequence continues at coordinate 9,388,030 of OY756965.1, forward strand.
TTGTTCTTCTATGTCCAATGTTACGAGTATAAGCTTGGTAGATTATTTCGATGTCAAAACACCAACTTTCTATGACAAATGGACAAAACCGTTAAAAGCTCCTCCATATAGAGAGTTGAGCAACTTCGGACCATCAAAGTTGCTCGGTGTACACTTTTTATTGTTCTTCTATGTCCAATTTAACGATTATAAGCTTTCGTTATTATTTCGATGCCAAAACACCACTTTCTATGATAAATGGACAAAACCGTTAAAAGATCCCAAATAGAGAGAGTTGAGCAACTTCGGACCATCAAAGTTGCTCGGTGTACACTTTTTAGTGTTCTTCTATGTCCAATTTTATGAGTATAAGCTTCGTAGATTATTTCGATGCCAAAACACCAAGTTTCTATGACAAATGGACAAAACCGTTAAAAGCTCCTCCATATAGAGAGTTGAGCAACTTCGGACCATCAAAGTTGCTCGGTGTACACTTTTTATTGTTCTTCTATGTATAATGTTACGAGTATAAGCTTCGTAGATTATTTCGATGCCAAAACAACAACTTTCTATTACAAATGGACAAAACCGTTAAAAGCTCCTCCATAGAGAGAGTTGAGCAACTTTGGTCCATCAAAGTTGCTCGGTGTACACTTTTTATTGTTCTTCTATGTCCAATTTTATGAGTATAAGCTTCGTAGATTATTTCGATGCCAAAACACCAACTTTCTATGACAAATGGACAAAACCGTTAAAGGCTCCCAAATAGAGAGTTGAGCAACTTCGGACCATCAAAGTTTCACGGTGTACACTTTTTTTTGTTCTTCTATGTCCAATTTTACGAGTATAAGCTTCGTAGATTATTTCGATGCCAAAACGACAACTTTCTATTACAAATTGACAAAATCGTTAAAAGCTCCTCCATAGAGAGAATTGATCAACTTCGGACCATCAAAGTTGCTCGGTGTACACTTTTTATTGTTCTTTTATGTCCAATTTTACGAGTATAAGCTTCCTAGATTATTTCGATGCGAAAACAACAACTTTCTATGACAAATGGAAAAAACCGTTAAAAGCCCCTCCATATAGAGAGTTGAGCAACTTCGGACCATCAAAGTTGCTCGGTGTACACTTTTTACTGTTCTTCTATGTCTAATTTTACAAGTATAAGGTTTCGTTATTATTTCAATGCCAAAACAACAACTTCTATGACAAATGGACAAAACCGTTAAAAGCTCCCAAATAGAGAGAGTTGAGCAATTTCGGACCATCAAAGTTGTTCGGTGTACACTTTTTATTGTTCTTCTATGTCCAATTTTACGAGTATAAGCTTCGTAGATTATTTCGATGCCAAAACACAAACTTTCTATGACAAATGGACATAACCGTTAGAGGCTCCGAAATAGAGAGTTGAGCAACTTCGGACCATCAAAGTTACTCGGTGTACACTTTTTATTGTTCTTCTATGTCCAATTTTACGAGTATAAGCTTCATAGATTATTTCGATGCCAAAACAACAACTTTCTATTACAAATGGACAAAACCGTTAAAAGCTCCTCTATAGAGAGAGTTGAGCAACTTTGGACCATCAAAGTTGCTCGGTGTACACTTTTTATTTTTCTTTTATGTCAAATTTTATGAGTATAAGAGTCCGATATTTTTTCGATTCCAAAACACCAACTTTCTATGACAAATGGACAAAACCATTAAAAGCTCCTCCATATAGAGAGTTGAGCAACTTCGGACCATCAAAGTTGCTCAATGTACACTTTTTATTAATCTTCTATGTTCAATGTTACGAGTATAAACTTCGTAGATTATTTCGATGCCAAAACAACAACTTTCTGTTACAAATGGACAAAACTGTTAAAAGCTCCACCATAGAGAGAGTTGTGCAACTTCGGACCATCAAAGTTGCTCGGTGTACACTTTTTATTGTTCTTCTATGTACAATTTTATGAGTATAAGCTTCCGAGATTATTTCAATGCCAAAACACCAACTTTCTATGACAAAAGGACAAAACCGTTAAAAGCTCCTCTATAGCGAGAGTTGAGAAACTTCGGACCATCAAAGTTGCCCGGTGTATAGTTTTTATTATTCTTCTATGTCCAATTTTACGAGTATAAGCTTCCTAGATTATTTCGATGCCAAAACAACAACTTTCTATGACAAATGGACAAAACCGTTAAAAGCTCCTCCATATAGAGGGTTGAGCAACTTCGGACCATCAAAGTTGCTCGGTGTACACTTTTTAGTGTTCTTCTATGTCCAATTTTACGAGTATAAGCTTCGTAGATTATTTCGATGCCAAAACACCAAGTTTCTATGACAAATGGACAAAACCGTTAAAAGCTCCTCCATATAGAGAGTTGAGCAACTTCGGACCATCAAAGTTGCTCGGTGTACACTTTTTATTGTTCTTCTATGTATAATGTTACGAGTATAAGCTTCGTAGATTATTTCGATGCCAAAACAACAACTTTCTATTACAAATGGACAAAACCGTTAAAAGCTCCTCCATAGAGAGAGTTGAGCAACTTTGGTCCATCAAAGTTGCTCGGTGTACACTTTTTAGTGTTCTTCTATGTCCAATTTTACGAGTATAAGCTTCGTAGATTATTTCGACGCCAAAACACCAAGTTTCTTTGACAAATGGACAAAACCGTTAAAAGCTCCTCCATATAGAGAGTTGAGCAACTTCGGACCATTAAAGTTGCTCGGTGTACACTTTTTATTGTTCTTCTATGTATAATGTTACGAGTATAAGCTTCGTAGATTATTTCGATGCCAAAACAACAACTTTCTATTACAAATGGACAAAACCGTTAAAAGCTCCTCCATAGAGAGAGTTGAGCAACTTTGGACCATCAAAGTTGCTCAGTGTACACTTTTTATTGTTCTTCTATGCCCTATTTTATGAGTATAAGCTTCGTAGATTATTTCGATGCCAAAACACCAACTTTCTATGACAAATGGACAAAACCGTTAAAGGCTCCCAAATAGAGAGTTGAGCAACTTCGGACCATCAAAGTTTCACGGTGTACACTTTTTATTGTTCTTCTATGTCCAATTTTACGAGTATAAGCTTCGTAGATTATTTCGATGCCAAAACAACAACTTTCTATTACAAATGAACAAAACCGTTAAAAGCTCCTCCATAGAGAGAGTTGATCAACTTCGGACAATCAAAGTTGCTCGGTGTACACTTTTTATTGTTCTTTTATGTCCAATTTTACGAGTATAAGCTTCCTAGATTATTTCGATGCGAAAACAACAACTTTCTATGACAAATGGACAAAACCGTTAAAAGCTCCTCCATAGAGAGAGTTGAGCAACTTTGGACAATCAAAGTTGCTCGGTGTACATTTTTTATTGTTCTTCTATGTCCTATTTTATGAGTATAAGCTTCGTAGATTATTTCGATGCCAAAACACCAACTTTCTATGACAAATGGACAAAACCGTTAAAGGCTCCCAAATAGAGAGTTGAGCAACTTCGGACCATCAAAGTTTCACGGTGTACACTTTTTATTGTTCTTCTATGTCCAATTTTACGAGTATAAGCTTCGTAGATTATTTCGATGCCAAAACAACAACTTTCTATTACAAATGGACAAAAACGTTAAAAGCTCCTCCATAGAGAGAGTCGAGCAACTTCGGACCATCAAAGTTGCTCGGTGTACACTTTTTACTGTTCTTCTATGTCCAATTTTACGAGTATAAGATTTCGTTATTATTTCGATGCCAAAACAACAACTTCTAGGACAAATGGACAAAACCGTTAAAACCTCCCAAATAGAGAGAGTTGAGCAATTTCGGACCATCAAAGTTGTTCGGGGTACACTTTTTATTGTTCTTCTACGTCCAATTTTACGAGTATAAGCTTCGTAGATTATTTCGATGCCAAAACACCAACTTTCTATGACAAATGGACATAACCGTTAGAGGCTCCGTAATAGAGAGTTGAGCAACTTCGGACCATCAAAGTTACTTGTGTACACTTTTTATTGTTCTTCTATGTCCAATTTTACGAGTATAAGCTTCATAGATTATTTCGATGCCAAAACAACAACTTTCTATTACAAATGGACAAAACCGTTAAAAGCTCCTCTATAGAGAGAGTTGAGCAACTTTGGACCATCAAAGTTGCTCGGTGTACACTTTTTATTGTTCTTCTATGTCCAATTTTACGAGTGTAAGCTTCGTAGATTATTTCGATGCCAAAACACCAACTTTCTATGACAAATGGACAAAACCGTTAAAAGCTCCTCCATATAGAGAGTTGAGCAACTTCGGACCATCAAAGTTGTTCGGTGTACACTTTTTATTGTTCTTCTATGTATAATGTTACGAGTATAAGCTTTTAGATTATTTCGATGCCAAAACAACAACTTTCTATTACAAATGGACAAAACCGTTAAAAGCTCCTCCATAGAGAGAGTTGAGCAACTTTGGACCATCAAAGTTGCTCGGTGTACACTTTTTATTGTTCTTCTATGTCCAATTTTATGAGTATAAGCTTCGTAGATTATTTCGATGCCAAAACACCAACTTTCTATTACAAATGGACAAAACCGTTAAAAGCTCCTCCATAGAAAGAGTTGAGCAACTTTGGACTATCAAAGTTGCTCGGTGTACACTTTTTATTGTTCTTCTATGTATAATGTTACGAGTATAAGCTTCGTAGATTATTTCGATGCCAAAACACCAAGTTTCTATGACAAATGGACAAAACCGTTAAAAGCTCCTCCATATAGAGAGTTGAGCAACTTCGGACCATCAAAGTTGCTCGGTGTACACTTTTTATTGTTCCTCTATGTATAATGTTACGAGTATAAGCTTCGTAGATTATTTCGATGCCAAAACAACAACTTTCTATTACAAATGGACAAAACCGTTAAAAGCTCCTCCATAGAGAGAGTTGAGCAACTTTGGACCATCAAAGTTGCTCGGTGTACACTTTTTATTGTTCTTCTATGTCCAATTTTATGAGTATAAGCTTCGTAGATTATTTCGATGCCAAAACACCAACTTTCTATGACAAATGTACATAAACGTTAAAGGCTCCTCCATAGCGAGAGTTGAGAAACTTCGGACCATCAAAGTTGCCCGGTGTACAGTTTTTATTATTCTTCTATGTCCAATTTTACGAGTATAAGCTTCCTAGATTATTTCGATGCCAAAACAACAACTTTCTATGACAAATGGACAAAACCGTTAAAAGCTCCTCCATATAGAGGGTTGAACAACTTCGGACCATCAAAGTTTCACGGTGTACACTTTTTATTATTCTTCTATGTCCAATTTTACGAGTATAAGCTTCGTAGATTATTTCGATGCCAAAACAAAAACTTTCTATGACAAATGGACAAAATCGTTAAAAGCTCCTCCATATAGAGAGTTGAGCAACTTCGGACCATCAAAGTTGCTCGGTGTACACTTTTTATTGTTCTTCTATGTCCAATTTTACGAGTATAAGCTTCATAGATTATATCGATGCCAAAACAACAACTTTCTATTACAAATGGACAAAACCGTTAAAAGCTCCTCTATAGAGAGAGTTGAGCAACTTTGGACCATCAAAGTTGCTCGGTGTACACTTTTTATTTTTCTTTTATGTCAAATTTTATGAGTATAAGATTCCGATATTTTTTCGATTCCAAAACACCAACTTTCTATGACAAATGGACAAAACCATTAAAAGCTCCTCCATATAGAGAGTTGAGCAACTTCGGACCATCAAAGTTGCTCAATGTACACTTTTTATTAATCTTCTATGTTCAATGTTACGAGTATAAACTTCGTAGATTATTTCGATGCCAAAACAACAACTTTCTGTTACAAATGGACAAAACCGTTAAAAGCTCCACCATAGAGAGAGTTGTGCAACTTCGGACCATCAAAGTTGCTCGGTGTACACTTTTTATTGTTCTTCTATGTCCAATTTTATGAGTATAAGCTTCCGAGATTATTTCGATGCCAAAACACCAACTTTCTATGACAAATGGACAAAACCGTTAAAAGCTCCTCTATAGCGAGAGTTGAGAAACTTCGGACCATCAAAGTTGCCCGGTGTACAGTTTTTATTATTCTTCTATGTCCAATTTTACGAGTATAAGCTTCCTAGATTATTTCGATGCCAAAACAACAACTTTCTATGACAAATGGACAAAACCGTTAAAAGCTCCTCCATATAGAGGGTTGAACAACTTCGGACCATCAAAGTTTCACGGTGTACAATTTTTATTATTCTTCTATGTCCAATTTTACGAGTATAAGCCTCGTAGATTATTTCGATGCCAAAACAAAAACTTTCTATGACAAATGGACAAAACCGTTAAAAGCTCCTCCATATAGAGAGTTGAGCAACTTCGGACCATCAAAGTTGCTCGGTGTACACTTTTTATTGTTCTTCTATGTCCAATTTAACGAGTATAAGCTTTCATTATTATTTCGATGCCAAAACACCACTTTCTATGATAAATGGACAAAACCGTTAAAAGATCCCAAATAGAGAGAGTTGAGCAACTTCGCACCATCAAAGTTGCTCGGTGTACACTTTTTATTGTTCTTCTATGTCCAATTTTACGAGTATAAGCTTCGTAGATTATTTCGATGCCAAAACACCAAGTTTCTATGACAAATGGACAAAACCGTTAAAAGCTCCTCCATATAGAGAGTTGAGCAACTTCGGACCATCAAAGTTGCTCGGTGTACACTTTTTATTGTTCTTCTATGTATAATGTTACGAGTATAAGCTTCGTAGATTATTTCGATGCCAAAACAACAACTTTCTATTACAAATGGACAAAACCGTTAAAAGCTCCTCCATAGAGAGATTTGAGCAACTTTGGACCATCAAAGTTGCTCGGTGTACACTTTTTATTGTTCTTCTATGTCCAATTTTATGAGTATAAGCTTCGTAGATTATTTCGATGCCAAAACACCAACTTTCTATGACAAATGTACATAAACGTTAAAGGCTCCTCTATAGCGAGAGTTGAGAAACTTCGGACCATCAAAGTTGCCCGGTGTACAGTTTTTATTATTCTTCTATGTCCAATTTTACGAGTATAAGCTTCCTAGATTATTTCGATGCCAAAACAACAACTTTCTATGACAAAAGGACAAAACCGTTAAAAGCTCCTCCATATAGAGGGTTGAACAACTTCGGACCATCAAAATTTCACGGTGTACAATTTTTATTATTCTTCTATGTCCAATTTTACGAGTATAAGCCTCGTATATTATTTCGATGGCAAAACAAAAACTTTCTATGACAAATGGACAAAACCGTTAAAAGCTCCTCCATATAGAGAGTTGAGCAACTTCGGACCATCAAAGTTGCTCGGTGTACACTTTTTATTGTTCTTCTATGTCCAATTTAACGAGTATAAGCTTTCGTTATTATTTCGATGCCAAAACACCACTTTCTATGATAAATGGACAAAACCGTTAAAAGATCCCAAATAGAGAGAGTTGAGCAACTTCGCACCATCAAAGTTGCTCGGTGTACACTTTTTAGTGTTCTTCTATGTCCAATTTTACGAGTATAAGCTTCGTAGATTATTTCGATGCCAAAACACCAAGTTTCTATGACAAATGGACAAAACCGTTAAAAGCTCCTCCATATAGAGAGTTGAGCAACTTCGGACCATCAAAGTTGCTCGGTGTACACTTTTTATTGTTCCTCTATGTATAATGTTACGAGTATAAGCTTCGTAGATTATTTCGATGCCAAAACAACAACTTTCTATTACAAATGGACAAAACCGTTAAAAGCTCCTCCATAGAGAGAGTTGAGCAACTTTGGACCATCAAAGTTGCTCGGTGTACACTTTTTATTGTTCTTCTATGTCCAATTTTATGAGTATAAGCTTCGTAGATTATTTCGATGCCAAAACACCAACTTTCTATGACAAATGTACATAAACGTTAAAGGCTCCTCTATAGCGAGAGTTGAGAAACTTCGGACCATCAAAGTTGCCCGGTGTACAGTTTTTATTATTCTTCTATGTCCAATTTTACGAGTATAAGCTTCCTAGATTATTTCGATGCCAAAACAACAACTTTCTATGACAAATGGACAAAACCGTTAAAAGCTCCTCCATATAGAGGGTTGAACAACTTCGGACCATCAAAGTTTCACGGTGTACACTTTTTATTATTCTTCTATGTCCAATTTTACGAGTATAAGCTTCGTAAATTATTTCGATGCCAAAACAAAAACATTCTATGACAAATGGACAAAATCGTTAAAAGCTCCTCCATATAGAGAGTTGAGCAACTTCGGACCATCAAAGTTGCTCGGTGTACACTTTTTATTGTTCTTCTATGTCCAATTTTACGAGTATAAGCTTCATAGATTATTTCGATGCCAAAACAACAACTTTCTATTACAAATGGACAAAACCGTTAAAAGCTCCTCTATAGAGAGAGTTGAGCAACTTTGGACCATCAAAGTTGCTCGGTGTACACTTTTTATTTTTCTTTTATGTCAAATTTTATGAGTATAAGATTCCGATATTTTTTCGATTCCAAAACACCAACTTTCTATGACAAATGGACAAAACCATTAAAAGCTCCTCCATATAGAGAGTTGAGCAACTTCGGACCATCAAAGTTGCTCAATGTACACTTTTTATTAATCTTCTATGTTCAATGTTACGAGTATAAACTTCGTAGATTATTTCGATGCCAAAACAACAACTTTCTGTTACAAATGGACAAAACCGTTAAAAGCTCCACCATAGAGATAGTTGTGCAACTTCGGACCATCAAAGTTGCTCGGTGTACACTTTTTATTGTTCTTCTATGTCCAATTTTATGAGTATAAGCTTCCGAGATTATTTCGATGCCAAAACACCAACTTTCTATGACAAATGGACAAAACCGTTAAAAGCTCCTCTATAGCGAGAGTTGAGAAACTTCGGACCATCAAAGTTGCCCGGTATACAGTTTTTATTATTCTTCTATGTCCAATTTTACGAGTATAAGCTTCCTAGATTATTTCGATGCCAAAACAACAACTTTCTATGACAAATGGACAAAACCGTTAAAATCTCCTCCATATAGAGGGTTGAACAACTTCGGACCATCAAAGTTTCACGGTGTACAATTTTTATTATTCTTCTATGTCCAATTTTACGAGTATTAGCCTCGTAGATTATTTCGATGCCAAAACAAAAACTTTCTATGACAAATGGACAAAACCGTTAAAAGCTCCTCCATATAGAGAGTTGAGCAACTTCGGACCATCAAAGTTGCTCGGTGTACACTTTTTATTGTTCTTCTATGTCCAATTTAACGAGTGTAAGCTTTCGTTATTATTTCGATGCCAAAACACCACTTTCTATGATAAATGGACAAAACCGTTAAAAGATCCCAAATAGAGAGAGTTGAGCAACTTCGCACCATCAAAGTTGCTCGGTGTACACTTTTTAGTGTTCTTCTATGTCCAATTTTACGAGTATAAGCTTCGTAGATTATTTCGATGCCAAAACACCAAGTTTCTATGACAAATGGACAAAACCGTTAAAAGCTCCTCCATATAGAGAGTTGAGCAACTTCGGACCATCAAAGTTGCTCGGTGTACACTTTTTATTGTTCTTCTATGTATAATGTTACGAGTATAAGCTTCGTAGATTATTTCGATGCCAAAACAACAACTTTCTATTACAAATGGACAAAACCGTTAAAAGCTCCTCCATAGAGAGAGTTGAGCAACTTTGGACCATCAAAGTTGCTCGGTGTACACTTTTTATTGTTCTTCTATGTCCAATTTTATGAGTATAAGCTTCGTAGATTATTTCGATGTCAAAACACCAACTTTCTATGACAAATGTACATAAACGTTAAAGGCTCCTCTATAGCGAGAGTTGAGAAACTTCGGACCATCAAAGTTGCCCGGTGTACAGTTTTTATTATTCTTCTATGTCCAATTTTACGAGTATAAGCTTCCTAGATTATTTCGATGCCAAAACAACAACTTTCTATGACAAATGGACAAAACCGTTAAAAGCTCCTCCATATAGAGGGTTGAACAACTTCGGACCATCAAAGTTTCACGGTGTACACTTTTTATTATTCTTCTATGTCCAATTTTACGAGTATAAGCTTCGTAGATTATTTCGATGCCAAAACAAAAACTTTCTATGACAAATGGACAAAATCGTTAAAAGCTCCTCCATATAGAGAGTTGAGCAACTTCGGACCATCAAAGTTGCTCGGTGTACACTTTTTATTGTTCTTCTATGTCCAATTTAACGAGTATAAGCTTTCGTTATTATTTCGATCCCAAAACACCACTTTCTATGATAAATGGACAAAACCGTTAAATGATCCCAAATAGAGAGAGTTGAGCAACTTCGGACCATCAAAGTTGCTCGGTGTACACTTTTTAGTGTTCTTCTATGTCCAATTTTACGAGTATAAGCTTCGTAGATTATTTCGATGCCAAAACACCAAGTTTCTATGACAAATGGACAAAACCGTTAAAAGCTCCTCCATATAGAGAGTTGAGCAACTTCGGACCATCAAAGTTGCTCGGTGTACACTTTTTATTGTTCTTCTATGTATAATGTTACGAGTATAAGCTTCGTAGATTATTTCGATGCCAAAACAACAACTTTCTATTACAAATGGACAAAACCGTCAAAAGCTCCTCCATAGAGAGAGTTGAGCAACTTTGGACCATCAAAGTTGCTCGGTGTACACTTTTTATTGTTCTTCTATGTCCAATTTTATGAGTATAAGCTTCGTAGATTATTTTGATGCCAAAACACCAACTTTCTATGACAAATGTACATAAACGTTAAAGGCTCCTCTATAGCGAGAGTTGAGAAACTTCGGACCATCAAAGTTGCCCGGTGTACAGTTTTTATTATTCTTTTATGTCCAATTTTATGAGTATAAGCTTCCTAGATTATTTCGATGCCAAAACAACAACTTTCTATGACAAATGGACAAAACCGATAAAAGCTCCTCCATATAGAGGGTTGAACAACTTCGGACCATCAAAGTTTCACGGTGTACAATTTTTATTATTCTTCTATGTCCAATTTTACGAGTATAAGCCTCGTAGATTATTTCGATGCCAAAACAAAAACTTTCTATGACAAATGGACAAAACCGTTAAAAGCTCCTCCATATAGAGAGTTGAGCAACTTCGGACCATCAAAGTTGCTCGGTGTACACTTTTTATTGTTCTTCTATGTCCAATTTAACGAGTATAAGCTTTCGTTATTATTTCGATGCCAAAACACCACTTTCTATTATAAATGGACAAAACCGTTAAAAGATCCCAAATAGAGAGAGTTGAGCAACTTCGCACCATCAAAGTTGCTCGGTGTACACTTTTTAGTGTTCTTCTATGTCCAATTTTACGAGTATAAGCTTCGTAGATTATTTCGATGCCAAAACACCAAGTTTCTATGACAAATGGACGAAACCGTTAAAAGCTCCTCCATATAGAGAGTTGAGCAACTTCGGACCATCAAAGTTGCTCGGTGTACACTTTTTATTGTTCTTCTATGTATAATGTTACGAGTATAAGCTTCGTAGATTATTTCGATGCCAAAACAACAACTTTCTATTACAAATGGACAAAACCGTTAAAAGCTCCTCCATAGAGAGAGTTGATCAACTTTGGACCATCAAAGTTGCTCGGTGTACACTTTTTATTGTTCTTCTATGTCCAATTTTATGAGTATAAGCTTCGTAGATTATTTCGAAGCCAAAACACCAACTTTCTATGACAAATGTACATAAACGTTAAAGGCTCCCCTATAGCGAGAGTTGAGAAACTTCGGACCATCAAAGTTGCCCGGTGTACAATTTTTATTATTCTTCTATGTCCAATTTTACGAGTATAAGCTTCCTAGATTATTTCGATGCCAAAACAACAACTTTCTATGACAAATGGACAAAACCGTTAAAAGCTCCTCCATATAGAGGGTTGAACAACTTCGGACCATCAAAGTTACTCGGTGTACAATTTTTATTATTCTTCTATGTCCAATTTTACGAGTATAAGCCTCGTAGATTATTTCGATGCCAAAACAAAAACTTTCTATGACAAATGGACAAAACCGTTAAAAGCTCCTCCATATAGAGAGTTGAGCAACTTCGGACCATCAAAGTTGCTCGGTGTACACTTTTTATTGTTCTTCTATGTCCAATTTAACGAGTATAAGCTTTCGTTATTATTTCGATGCCAAAACACCACTTTCTATGATAAATGGACAAAACCGTTAAAAGATCCCAAATAGAGAGAGTTGAGCAACTTCGCACCATCAAAGTTGCTCGGTGTACACTTTTTAGTGTTCTTCTATGTCCAATTTTACGAGTATAAGCTTCGTAGATTATTTCGATGCCAAAACACCAAGTTTCTATGACAAATGGACAAAACCGTTAAAAGCTCCTCCATATAGAGAGTTGAGCAACTTCGGACCATCAAAGTTGCTCGGTGTACACTTTTTATTGTTCTTCTATGTATAATGTTACGAGTATAAGCTTCGTAGATTATTTCGATGCCAAAACAACAACTTTCTATTACAAATGGACAAAACCGTTAAAAGCTCCTCCATAGAGAGAGTTGAGCAACTTTGGACCATCAAAGTTGCTCGGTGTACACTTTTTATTGTTCTTCTATGTCCAATTTTATGAGTATAAGCTTCGTAGATTATTTCGATGTCAAAACACCAACTTTCTATGACAAATGTACATAAACGTTAAAGGCTCCTCTATAGCGAGAGTTGAGAAACTTCGGACCATCAAAGTTGCCCGGTGTACAGTTTTTATTATTCTTCTATGTCCAATTTTACGAGTATAAGCTTCCTAGATTATTTCGATGCCAAAACAACAACTTTCTATGACAAATGGACAAAACCGTTAAAAGCTCCTCCATATAGAGGGTTGAACAACTTCGGACCATCAAAGTTTCACGGTGTACACTTTTTATTATTTTTCTATGTCCAATTTTACGAGTATAAGCTTCGTAGATTATTTCGATGCCAAAACAAAAACTTTCTATGACAAATGGACAAAATCGTTAAAAGCTCCTCCATATAGAGAGTTGAGCAACTTCGGACCATCAAAGTTGCTCGGTGTACACTTTTTATTGTTCTTCTATGTCCAATTTAACGAGTATAAGCTTTCGTTATTATTTCGATCCCAAAACACCACTTTCTATGATAAATGGACAAAACCGTTAAATGATCCCAAATAGAGAGAGTTGAGCAACTTCGGACCATCAAAGTTGCTCGGTGTACACTTTTTAGTGTTCTTCTATGTCCAATTTTACGAGTATAAGCTTCGAAGATTATTTCGATGCCAAAACACCAAGTTTCTATGACAAATGGACAAAACCGTTAAAAGCTCCTCCACATAGAGAGTTGAGCAACTTCGGACCATCAAAGTTGCTCGGTGTACACTTTTTATTGTTCTTCTATGTATAATGTTACGAGTATAAGCTTCGTAGATTATTTCGATGCCAAAACAACAACTTTCTATTACAAATGGACAAAACCGTTAAAAGCTCCTCCATAGAGAGAGTTGAGCAACTTTGGACTATCAAAGTTGCTCAGTGTACACTTTTTATTGTTCTTCTATGTCCTATTTTATGAGTATAAGCTTCGTTGATTATTTCGATGCCAAAACACCAACTTTCTATGACAAATGGACAAAACCGTTAAAGGCTCCCAAATAGAGAGTTGAGCAACTTCGGACCATCAAAGTTTCACGGTGTACACTTTTTATTGTTCTTCTATGTCCAATTTTACGAGTATAAGCTTCGTAGATTTTTTCGATGCCAAAACACCAACTTTCTATGACAAATGGACAAAACCGTTAAAAGCTCCTCCATAGAGAGAGTTGATCAACTTCGGACCATCAAAGTTGCTCGGTTTACACTTTTTATTGTTCTTTTATGTCCAATTTTACGAGTATAAGCTTCCTAGATTATTTCGATGCGAAAACAACAACTTTCTATGACAAATGGAAAAAACCGTTAAAAGCCCCTATATATAGAGAGTCGAGCAACTTCTGACCATCAAAGTTGCTCGGTGTACACTTTTTACTGTTCTTCTATGTCCAATTTTACGAGTATAAGGTTTCGTTATTATTTCGATGCCAAAACAACAACTTCTAGGACAAATGGACAAAACCGTTAAAAGCTCCCAAATAGAGAGAGTTGAGCAATTTCGGACCATCAAAGTTGTTCGGTGTACACTTTTTATTGTTCTTCTACGTCCAATTTTACGAGTATAAGCTTCGTAGATTATTTCGATGCCAAAACACCAACTTTCTATGACAAATGGACAAAACCGTTAAAAGCTCCTCCATATAGAGAGTTGAGCAACTTCGGACCATCAAAGTTGCTCGGTGTACACTTTTTATTGTTCTTCTATGTATAATGTTACGAGTATAAGCTTTTAGATTATTTCGATGCCAAAACAACAACTTTCTATTACAAATGGACAAAACCGTTAAAAGCTCCTCCATAGAGAGAGTTGAGCAACTTTGGACCATCAAAGTTGCTCGGTGTACACTTTTTATTGTTCTTCTATGTCCAATTTTACGAGTATAAGCTTTTAGATTATTTCGATGCCAAAACAACAACTTTCTATTACAAATGGACAAAACCGTTAAAAGCTCCTCCATAGAGAGAGTTGAGCAACTTTGGACCATCAAAGTTGCTCGGTGTACACTTTTTATTGTTCTTCTATGTCCAATTTTATGAGTATAAGCTTCGTAGATTATTTCGATGCCAAAACACCAACTTTCTATGACAAATGTACATAAACGTTAAAGGCTCCCAAATAGAGAGTTGAGCAACTTCAGACCATCAAAGTTTCACGGTGTACACTTTTTATTGTTCTTCTATGTCCAATTTTACGAGTATAAGCTTCGTAGATTATTTCGATGCCAAAACAACAACTTTCTATTACAAATGGACAAAACCGTTAAAAGCTCCTCTATAGAGAGAGTTGAGCAACTTTGGACGATCAAAGTTGCTCGGTGTACACTTTTTATTGTTCTTTATGTCCAATTTTACGAGGGTAAGTTTCGTAGATTATTTCGATGCCAAAACACCAACTTTCTATGACAAATGGACAAAACCGTTAAAAGCTCCTCCATATAGAGAGTTGAGCAACTTCGGACCATCAAAGTTGCTCGGTGTACACTTTTTATTGTTCTTCTATGTATAATGTTACGAGTATAAGCTTTTAGATTATTTCGATGCCAAAACAACAACTTTCTATTACAAATGGACAAAACCGTTAAAAGCTCCTCCATAGAGAGAGTTGAGCAACTTTGGACCATCAAAGTTGCTCGGTGTACACTTTTTATTGTTCTTCTATGTCCAATTTTACGAGTATAAGCTTTTAGATTATTTCGATGCCAAAACAACAACTTTCTATTACAAATGGACAAAACCGTTAAAAGCTCCTCCATAGAGAGAGTTGAGCAACTTTGGACCATCAAAGTTGCTCGGTGTACACTTTTTATTGTTCTTCTATGTCCAATTTTATGAGTATAAGCTTCGTAGATTATTTCGATGCCAAAACACCAACTTTCTATGACAAATGTACATAAACGTTAAAGGCTCCCAAATAGAGAGTTGAGCAACTTCAGACCATCAAAGTTTCACGGTGTACACTTTTTATTGTTCTTCTATGTCCAATTTTACGAGTATAAGCTTCGTAGATTATTTCGATGCCAAAACAACAACTTTCTATTACAAATGGTCAAAACCGTTAAAAGCTCCTCCATAGAGAGAGTTGAGCAACTTCGGACTACCAAAGTTGCTCGGTGTACACTTTTTATTGTTCTTTTATGTCAAATTTTACGAGTATAAGATTCCGATATTTTTTCAATGCCAAAACAAAAACTTTCTATGACAAATGGACAAAACCGTTAAAAGCTCCCAAATAGAGAGAGTTGAGCAATTTCGGACCATCAAAGTTGTTCGGTGTACACTTTTTATTGTTCTTCTATGTCCAATTTTACGAGTATAAGCTTCGTAGATTATTTCAATGCCAAAACACCAACTTTCTATGACAAATGGACATAACCGTTAGAGGCTCCGAAATAGAGAGTTGAGCAACTTCGGACCATCAAAGTTACTCGGTGTACACTTTTTATTGTTCTTCTATGTCCAATTTTACGAGTATAAGCTTCATAGATTCTTTCGATGCCAAAACAACAACTTTCTATTACAAATGGACAAAACCGTTAAAAGCTCCTCTATAGAGAGAGTTGAGCAACTTTGGACCATCAAAGTTGCTCGGTGTACACTTTTTATTTTTCTTTTATGTCAAATTTTATGAGTATAAGATTCCGATATTTTTTCGATTCCAAAACACCAACTTTCTATGACAAATGGACAAAACCATTAAAAGCTCCTCCATATAGAGAGTTGAGCAACTTCGGACCATCAAAGTTGCTCAATGTACACTTTTTATTAATCTTCTATGTTCAATGTTACGAGTATAAACTTCGTAGATTATTTCGATGCCAAAACAACAACTTTCTGTTACAAATGGACAAAACCGTTAAAAGCTCCACCATAGAGAGAGTTGTGCAACTTCGGACTATCAAAGTTGCTCGGTGTACACTTTTTATTGTTCTTCTATGTCCAATTTTATGAGTATAAGCTTCCGAGATTATTTCGATGGCAAAACACCAACTTTCTATGACAAATGGACAAAACCGTTAAAAGCTCCTCTATAGCGAGAGTTGAGAAACTTCGGACCATCAAAGTTGCCCGGTGTACAGTTTTTATTATTCTTCTATGTCCAATTTTACGAGTATAAGCTTCCTAGATTATTTCGATGCCAAAACAACAACTTTCTATGACAAATGGACAAAACCGTTAAAAGCTCCTCCATATAGAGGGTTGAACAACTTCGGACCATCAAAGTTTCACGGTGTACAATTTTTATTATTCTTCTATGTCCAATTTTACGAGTATAAGCCTCGTAGATTATTTCGATGCCAAAACAAAAACTTTCTATGACAAATGGACAAAACCGTTAAAAGCTCCTCCATATAGAGAGTTGAGCAACTTCGGACCATCAAAGTTGCTCGGTGTACACTTTTTATTGTTCTTCTATGTCCAATTTAACGAGTATAAGCTTTCGTTATTATTTCGATGCCAAAAGACCACTTTCTATGATAAATGGACAAAACCGTTAAAAGATCCCAAATAGAGAGAGTTGAGCAACTTCGCACCATCAAAGTTGCTCGGTGTACACTTTTTAGTGTTCTTCTATGTCCAATTTTACGAGTATAAGCTTCGTAGATTATTTCGATGCCAAAACACCAAGTTTCTATGACAAATGGACAAAACCGTTAAAAGCTCCTCCATATAGAGAGTTGAGCAACTTCGGACCATCAAAGTAGCTCGGTGTACACATTTTATTGTTCTTCTATGTATAATGTTACGAGTATAAGCTTCGTAGATTATTTCGATGCCAAAACAACAACTTTCTATTACAAATGGACAAAACCGTTAAAAGCTCCTCCAAAGAGAGAGTTGAGCAACTTTGGACCATCAAAGTTGCTCGGTGTACACTTTTTATTGTTCTTCTATGTCCAATTTTATGAGTATAAGCTTCGTAGATTATTTCGATGCCAAAACACAAACTTTCTATGACAAATGTACATAAACGTTAAAGGCTCCTCTATAGCGAGAGTTGAGAAACTTCGGACCATCAAAGTTGCCCGGTGTACAGTTTTTATTATTCTTCTATGTCCAATTTTACGAGTATAAGCTTCCTAGATTATTTCGATGCCAAAACAACAACTTTCTATGACAAATGGACAAAACCGTTAAAAGCTCCTCCATATAGAGGGTTGAACAACTTCGGACCATCAAAGTTTCACGGTGTACACTTTTTATTATTCTTCTATGTCCAATTTTACGAGTATAAGCTTCGTAGATTATTTCGATGCCAAAACAAAAACTTTCTATGACAAATGGACAAAATCGTTAAAAGCTCCTCCATTTAGAGAGTTGAGCAACTTCGGACCATCAAAGTTGCTCGGTGTACACTTTTTATTGTTCTTCTATGTCCAATTTAACGAGTATAAGCTTTCGTTATTATTTCGATGCCAAAACACCACTTTCTATGATAAATGGACAAAACCGTTAAATGATCCCAAATAGAGAGAGTTGAGCAACTTCGGACCATCAAAGTTGCTCGGTGTACACTTTTTAGTGTTCTTCTATGTCCAATTTTACGAGTATAAGCTTCGTAGATTATTTCGATGCCAAAACACGAAGTTTCTATGACAAATGGACAAAACCGTTAAAAGCTCCTCCACATAGAGAGTTGAGCAACTTCGGACCATCAAAGTTGCTCGGTGTACACTTTTTATTGTTCTTCTATGTATAATGTTACGAGTATAAGCTTCGTAGATTATTTCGATGCCAAAACAACAACTTTCTATTACAAATGGACAAAACCGTTAAAAGCTCCTCCATAGAGAGAGTTGAGCAACTTTGGACTATCAAAGTTGCTCAGTGTACACTTTTTATTGTTCTTCTATGTCCTATTTTATGAGTATAAGCTTCGTTGATTATTTTGATGCCAAAACACCAACTTTCTATGACAAATGGACAAAACCGTTAAAGGCTCCCAAATAGAGAGTTGAGCAACTTCGGACCATCAAAGTTTCACGGTGTACACTTTTTATTGTTCTTCTATATCCAATTTTACGAGTATAAGCTTCGTAGATTTTTTCGATGCGAAAACAACAACTTTCTATGACAAATGGAAAAAACCGTTAAAAGCCCCTATATATAGAGAGTCGAGCAACTTCGGACCATCAAAGTTGCTCGGTGTACACTTTTTACTGTTCTTCTATGTCCAATTTTACGAGTATAAGGTTTCGTTATTATTTCGATGCCAAAACAACAACTTCTAGGACAAATTGACAAAACCGTTAAAAGCTCCCAAATAGAGAGAGTTGAGCAATTTCGGACCATCAAAGTTGTTCGGTGTACACTTTTTATTGTTCTTCTACGTCCAATTTTACGAGTATAAGCTTCGTAGATTATTTCGATGCCAAAACACCAACTTTCTATGACAAATGGACATAACCGTTAGAGGCTCCGTAATAGAGAGTTGAGCAACTTCGGACCATCAAAGTTACTTGTGTACACTTTTTATTGTTCTTCTATGTCCAATTTTACGAGTATAAGCTTCATAGATTATTTCGATGCCAAAACAACAACTTTCTATTACAAATGGACAAAACCGTTAAAAGCTCCTCTATAGAGAGAGTTGAGCAACTTTGGACGATCAAAGTTGCTCGGTGTACACTTTTTATTGTTCTTCTATGTCCAATTTTACGAGTGTAAGCTTTGTAGATTATTTCGATGCCAAAACACCAACTTTCTATGACAAAAGGACAAAACCGTTAAAAGCTCCTCCATATAGAGAGTTGAGCAACTTCGGACCATCAAAGTTGCTCGGTGTACACTTTTTATTGTTCTTCTATGTATAATGTTACGAGTATAAGCTTTTAGATTATTTCGATGCCAAAACAACAACTTTCTATTACAAATGGACAAAACCGTTAAAAGCTCCTCCATAGAGAGAGTTGAGCAACTTTGGACCATCAAAGTTGCTCGGTGTACACTTTTTATTGTTCTTCTATGTCCAATTTTACGAGTATAAGCTTTTAGATTATTTCGATGCCAAAACAACAACTTTCTATTACAAATGGACAAAACCGTTAAAAGCTCCTCCATGGAGAGAGTTGAGCAACTTTGGACCATCAAAGTTGCTCGGTGTACACTTTTTATTGTTCTTCTATGTCCAATTTTATGAGTATAAGCTTCGTAGATTATTTCGATGCCAAAACACCAACTTTCTATGACAAATGTACATAAACGTTAAAGGCTCCCAAATAGAGAGTTGAGCAACTTCAGACCATCAAAGTTTCAGGGTGTACACTTTTTATTGTTCTTCTATGTCCAATTTTACGAGTATAAGCTTCGTAGATTATTTCGATGCCAAAACAACAACTTTCTATTACAAATGGTCAAAACCGTTAAAAGCTCCTCCATAGAGAGAGTTGAGCAACTTCGGACTACCAAAGTTGCTCGGTGTACACTTTTTATTGTTCTTTTATGTCAAATTTTACGAGTATAAGATTCCGATATTTTTTCAATGCCAAAACACCAACCTCTATGACAAATGGACAAAACCGTTAAAAGCTCCCAAATAGAGAGAGTTGAGCAATTTCGGACCATCAAAGTTGTTCGGTGTACACTTTTTATTGTTCTTCTATGTCCAATTTTACGAGTATAAGCTTCGTAGATTATTTCAATGCCAAAACACCAACTTTCTATGACAAATGGACATAACCGTTAGAGGCTCCGAAATAGAGAGTTGAGCAACTTCGGACCATCAAAGTTACTCGGTGTACACTTTTTATTGTTCTTCTATGTCCAATTTTACGAGTATAAGCTTCATAGATTCTTTCGATGCCAAAACAACAACTTTCTATTACAAATGGACAAAACCGTTAAAAGCTCCTCTATAGAGAGAGTTGAGCAACTTTGGACCATCAAAGTTGCTCGGTGTACACTTTTTATTTTTCTTTTATGTCAAATTTTATGAGTATAAGATTCCGATATTTTTTCGATTCCAAAACACCAACTTTCTATGACAAATGGACAAAACCATTAAAAGCTCCTCCATATAGAGAGTTGAGCAACTTCGGACCATCAAAGTTGCTCAATGTACACTTTTTATTAATCTTCTATGTTCAATGTTACGAGTATAAACTTCGTAGATTATTTCGATGCCAAAACAACAACTTTCTGTTACAAATGGACAAAACCGTTAAAAGCTCCACCATAGAGAGAGTTGTGCAACTTCGGACCATCAAAGTTGCTCGGTGTACACTTTTTATTGTTCTTCTATGTCCAATTTTATGAGTATAAGCTTCCGAGATTATTTCGATGCCAAAACACCAACTTTCTATGACAAATGGACAAAACCGTTAAAAGCTCCTATATAGCGAGAGTTGAGAAACTTCGGACCATCAAAGTTGCCCGGTGTACAGTTTTTATTATTCTTCTATGTCCAATTTTACGAGTATAAGCTTCCTAGATTATTTCGATGCCAAAACAACAACTTTCTATGACAAATGGACAAAACCGTTAAAAGCTCCTCCATATAGAGGGTTGAACAACTTCGGACCATCAAAGTTTCACGGTGTACAATTTTTATTATTCTTCTATGTCCAATTTTACGAGTATAAGCCTCGTAGATTATTTCGATGCCAAAACAAAAACTTTCTATGACAAATGGACAAAACCGTTAAAAGCTCCTCCATATAGAGAGTTGAGCAACTTCGGACCATCAAAGTTGCTCGGTGTACACTTTTTATTGTTCTTCTATGTCCAATTTAACGAGTATAAGCTTTCGTTATTATTTCGATGCCAAAACACCACTTTCTATGATAAATGGACAAAACCGTTAAAAGATCCCAAATAGAGAGAGTTGAGCAACTTCGCACCATCAAAGTTGCTCGGTGTACACTTTTTAGTGTTCTTCTATGTCCAATTTTACGAGTATAAGCTTCGTAGATTATTTCGATGCCAAAACACCAAGTTTCTATGACAAATGGACAAAACCGTTAAAAGCTCCTCCATATAGAGAGTTGAGCAACTTCGGACCATCAAAGTTGCTCGGTGTACACTTTTTATTGTTCTTCTATGTATAATGTTACGAGTATAAGCTTCGTAGATTATTTCGATGCCAAAACAACAACTTTCTATTACAAATGGACAAAACCGTTAAAAGCTCCTCCATAGAGAGAGTTGAGCAACTTTGGACCATCAAAGTTGCTCGGTGTACACTTTTTATTGTTCTTCTATGTCCAATTTTATGAGTATAAGCTTCGTAGATTATTTCGATGCCAAAACACCAACTTTCTATGACAAATGTACATAAACGTTAAAGGCTCCTCTATAGCGAGAGTTGAGAAACTTCGGACCATCAAAGTTGCCCGGTGTACAGTTTTTATTATTCTTCTATGTCCAATTTTACGAGTATAAGCTTCCTAGATTATTTCGATGCCAAAACAACAACTTTCTATGACAAATGGACAAAACCGTTAAAAGCTCCTCCATATAGAGGGTTGAACAACTTCGGACCATCAAAGTTTCACGGTGTACACTTTTTATTATTCTTCTATGTCCAATTTTACGAGTATAAGCTTCGTAGATTATTTCGATGCCAAAACAAAAACTTTCTATGACAAATGGACAAAATCGTTAAAAGCTCCTCCATATAGAGAGTTGAGCAACTTCGGACCATCAAAGTTGCTCGGTGTACACTTTTTATTGTTCTTCTATGTCCAATTTAACGAGTATAAGCTTTCGTTATTATTTCGATGCCAAAACACCACTTTCTATGATAAATGGACAAAACCGTTAAATGATCCCAAATAGAGAGAGTTGAGCAACTTCGGACCATCAAAGTTGCTCGGTGTACACTTTTTAGTGTTCTTCTATGTCCAATTTTACGAGTATAAGCTTCGTAGATTATTTCGATGCCAAAACACCAAGTTTCTATGACAAATGGACAAAACCGTTAAAAGCTCCTCCATATAGAGAGTTGAGCAACTTCGGACCATCAAAGTTGCTCGGTGTACACTTTTTATTGTTCTTCTATGTATAATGTTACGAGTATAAGCTTCGTAGATTATTTCGATGCCAAAACAACAACTTTCTATTACAAATGGACAAAACCGTTAAAAGCTCCTCCATAGAGAGAGTTGAGCAACTTTGGACCATCAAAGTTGCTCAGTGTACACTTTTTATTGTTCTTCTATGTCCTATTTTATGAGTATAAGCTTCGTTGATTATTTCGATGCCAAAACACCAACTTTCTATGACAAATGGACAAAACCGTTAAAGGCTCCCAAATAGAGAGTTGAGCAACTTCGGACCATCAAAGTTTCACGGTGTACACTTTTTATTGTTCTTCTATGTCCAATTTTACGAGTATAAGCTTCGTAGATTTTTTCGATGCCAAAACACCAACTTTCTATGACAAATGGACAAAACCGTTAAAAGCTCCTCCATAGAGAGAGTTGATCAACTTCGGACCATCAAAGTTGCTCGGTGTACACTTTTTATTGTTCTTTTATGTCCAATTTTACGAGTATAAGCTTCCTAGATTATTTCGATGCGAAAACAACAACTTTCTATGACAAATGGAAAAAACCGTTAAAAGCCCCTATATATAGAGAGTCGAGCAACTTCGGACCATCAAAGTTGCTCGGTGTACACTTTTTACTGTTCTTCTATGTCCAATTTTTCGAGTATAAGGTTTCGTTATTATTTCGATACCAAAACAACAACTTCTAGGACAAATGGACAAAACCGTTAAAAGCTCCCAAATAGAGAGAGTTGAGCAATTTCGGACCATCAAAGTTGTTCGGTGTACACTTTTTATTGTTCTTCTACGTCCAATTTTACGAGTATAAGCTTCGTAGATTATTTCGATGCCAAAACACCAACTTTCTATGACAAATGGACATAACCATTAGAGGCTCCGTAATAGAGAGTTGAGCAACTTCGGACCATCAAAGTTACTTGTGTACACTTTTTATTGTTCTTCTATGTCCAATTTTACGAGTATAAGCTTCATAGATTATTTCGATGCCAAAACAACAACTTTCTATTACAAATGGACAAAACCGTTAAAAGCTCCTCTATAGAGAGAGTTGAGCAACTTTGGACCATCAAAGTTGCTCGGTGTACACTTTTTATTGTTCTTCTATGTCCAATTTTACGAGTGTAAGCTTCGTAGATTATTTCGATGCCAAAACACCAACTTTCTATGACAAATGGACAAAACCGTTAAAAGCTACTCCATATAGAGAGTTGAGCAACTTCGGACCATCAAAGTTGCTCGGTGTACACTTTTTATTGTTCTTCTATGTATAATGTTACGAGTATAAGCTTTTAGATTATTTCGATGCCAAAACAACAACTTTCTATTACAAATGGACAAAACCGTTAAAAGCTCCTCCATAGAGAGAGTTGAGCAACTTTGGACCATCAAAGTTGCTCGGTGTACACTTTTTATTGTTCTTCTATGTCCAATTTTATGAGTATAAGCTTCGTAGATTATTTCGATGCCAAAACACCAACTTTCTATGACAAATGTACATAAACGTTAAAGGCTCCTCTATAGCGAGAGTTGAGAAACTTCGGACCATCAAAGTTGCCCGGTGTACAGTTTTTATTATTCTTCTATGTCCAATTTTACGAGTATAAGCTTCCTAGATTATTTCGATGCCAAAACAACAACTTTCTATGACAAATGGACAAAACCGTTAAAAGCTCCTCCATAGAGAGAGTTGAGCAACTTTGGACTATCAAAGTTGCTCAGTGTACACTTTTTATTGTTCTTCTATGTCCTATTTTATGAGTATAAGCTTCGTTGATTATTTCGATGCCAAAACACCAACTTTCTATGACAAATGGACAAAACCGTTAAAAGCTCCTCCATAGAGAGAGTTGACCAACTTCAGACCATCAAAGTTTCACGGTGTACACTTTTTATTGTTCTTCTATGTCCAATTTTACGAGTATAAGCTTCGTAGATTATTTCGATGCCAAAACAACAACTTTCTATTACAAATGGTCAAAACCGTTAAAAGCTCCTCCATAGAGAGAGTTGAGCAACTTCGGACTACCAAAGTTGCTCGGTGTACACTTTTTATTGTTCTTTTATGTCAAATTTTACGAGTATAAGATTCCGATATTTTTTCAATGCCAAAACACCAACCTCTATGACAAATGGACAAAACCGTTAAAAGCTCCCAAATAGAGAGAGTTGAGCAATTTCGGACCATCAAAGTTGTTCGGTGTACACTTTTTATTGTTCTTCTATGTCCAATTTTACGAGTATAAGCTTCGTAGATTATTTCAATGCCAAAACACCAACTTTCTATGACAAATGGACATAACCGTTAGAGGCTCCGAAATAGAGAGTTGAGCAACTTCGGACCATCAAAGTTACTCGGTGTACACTTTCTATTGTTCTTCTATGTCCAATTTTACGAGTATAAGCTTCATAGATTCTTTCGATGCCAAAACAACAACTTTCTATTACAAATGGACAAAACCGTTAAAAGCTCCTCTATAGAGAGAGTTGAGCAACTTTGGACCATCAAAGTTGCTCGGTGTACACTTTTTATTTTTCTTTTATGTCAAATTTTATGAGTATAAGATTCCGATATTTTTTCGATTCCAAAACACCAACTTTCTATGACAAATGGACAAAACCATTAAAAGCTCCTCCATATAGAGAGTTGAGCAACTTCGGACCATCAAAGTTGCTCAATGTACACTTTTTATTAATCTTCTATGTTCAATGTTACGAGTATAAACTTCGTAGATTATTTCGATGCCAAAACAACAACTTTCTGTTACAAATGGACAAAACCGTTAAAAGCTCCACCATAGAGAGAGTTGTGCAACTTCGGACCATCAAAGTTGCTCGGTGTACACTTTTTATTGTTCTTCTATGTCCAATTTTATGAGTATAAGCTTCCGAGATTATTTCGATGCCAAAACACCAACTTTCTATGACAAATGGACAAAACCGTTAAAAGCTCCTATATAGCGAGAGTTGAGAAACTTCGGACCATCAAAGTTGCCCGGTGTACAGTTTTTATTATTCTTCTATGTCCAATTTTACGAGTATAAGCTTCCTAGATTATTTCGATGCCAAAACAACAACTTTCTATGACAAATGGACAAAACCGTTAAAAGCTCCTCCATATAGAGGGTTGAACAACTTCGGACCATCAAAGTTTCACGGTGTACAATTTTTATTATTCTTCTATGTCCAATTTTACGAGTATAAGCCTCGTAGATTATTTCGATGCCAAAACAAAAACTTTCTATGACAAATGGACAAAACCGTTAAAAGCTCCTCCATATAGAGAGTTGAGCAACTTCGGACCATCAAAGTTGCTCGGTGTACACTTTTTATTGTTCTTCTATGTCCAATTTAACGAGTATAAGCTTTCGTTATTATTTCGATGCCAAAACACCACTTTCTATGATAAATGGACAAAACCGTTAAAAGATCCCAAATAGAGAGAGTTGAGCAACTTCGCACCATCAAAGTTGCTCGGTGTACACTTTTTAGTGTTCTTCTATGTCCAATTTTACGAGTATAAGCTTCGTAGATTATTTCGATGCCAAAACACCAAGTTTCTATGACAAATGGACAAAACCGTTAAAAGCTCCTCCATATAGAGAGTTGAGCAACTTCGGACCATCAAAGTTGCTCGGTGTACACATTTTATTGTTCTTCTATGTATAATGTTACGAGTATAAGCTTCGTAGATTATTTCGATGCCAAAACAACAACTTTCTATTACAAATGGACAAAACCGTTAAAAGCTCCTCCATAGAGAGAGTTGAGCAACTTTGGACCGTCAAAGTTGCTCGGTGTACACTTTTTATTGTTCTTCTATGTCCAATTTTATGAGTATAAGCTTCGTAGATTATTTCGATGCCAAAACACCAACTTTCTATGACAAATGTACATAAACGTTAAAGGCTCCTCTATAGCGAGAGTTGAGAAAATTCGGACCATCAAAGTTGCCCGGTGTACAGTTTTTATTATTCTTCTATGTCCAATTTTACGAGTATAAGCTTCCTAGATTATTTCGATGCCAAAACAACAACTTTCTATGACAAATGGACAAAACCGTTAAAAGCTCCTCCATATAGAGGGTTGAACAACTTCGGACCATCAAAGTTTCACGGTGTACACTTTTTATTATTCTTCTATGTCCAATTTTACGAGTATAAGCTTCGTAGATTATTTCGATGCCAAAACAAAAACTTTCTATGACAAATGGACAAAATCGTTAAAAGCTCCTCCATATAGAGAGTTGAGCAACTTCGGACCATCAAAGTTGCTCGGTGTACACTTTTTATTGTTCTTCTATGTCCAATTTAACGAGTATAAGCTTTCGTTATTATTTCGATGCCAAAACACCACTTTCTATGATAAATGGACAAAACCGTTAAAAGATCCCAAATAGAGAGAGTTGAGCAACTTCGGACCATCAAAGTTGCTCGGTGTACACTTTTTAGTGTTCTTCTATGTCCAATTTTATGAGTATAAGCTTCGTAGATTATTTCGATGCCAAAACACCAAGTTTCTATGACAAATGGACAAAACCGTTAAAAGCTCCTCCATATAGAGAGTTGAGCAACTTCGGACCATCAAAGTTGCTCGGTGTACACTTTTTATTGTTCTTCTATGTATAATGTTACGAGTATAAGCTTCGTAGATTATTTCGATGCCAAAACAACAACTTTCTATTACAAATGGACAAAACCGTTAAAAGCTCCTCCATAGAGAGAGTTGAGCAACTTTGGACCATCAAAGTTGCTCAGTGTACACTTTTTATTGTTCTTCTATGTCCTATTTTATGAGTATAAGCTTCGTTGATTATTTCGATGCCAAAACACCAACTTTCTATGACAAATGGACAAAACCGTTAAAGGCTCCCAAATAGAGAGTTGAGCAACTTCGGACCATCAAAGTTTCACGGTGTACACTTTTTATTGTTCTTCTATGTCCAATTTTACGAGTATAAGCTTCGTAGATTTTTTCGATGCCAAAACACCAACTTTCTATGACAAATGGACAAAACCGTTAAAAGCTCCTCCATAGAGAGAGTTGATCAACTTCGGTCCATCAAAGTTGCTCGGTGTACACTTTTTATTGTTCTTTTATGTCCAATTTTACGAGTATAAGCTTCCTAGATTATTTCGATGCGAAAACAACAACTTTCTATGACAAATGGAAAAAACCGTTAAAAGCCCCTATATATAGAGAGTCGAGCAATTTCGGACCATCAAAGTTGCTCGGTGTACACTTTTTATTGTTCTTCTATGTCCAATTTTTCGAGTATAAGGTTTCGTTATTATTTCGATACCAAAACAACAACTTCTAGGACAAATGGACAAAACCGTTAAAAGCTCCCAAATAGAGAGAGTTGAGCAATTTCGGACCATCAAAGTTGTTCGGTGTACACTTTTTATTGTTCTTCTACGTCCAATTTTACGAGTATAAGCTTCGTAGATTATTTCGATGCCAAAACACCAACTTTCTATGACAAATGGACATAACCATTAGAGGCTCCGTAATAGAGAGTTGAGCAACTTCGGACCATCAAAGTTACTTGTGTACACTTTTTATTATTCTTCTATGTCCAATTTTACGAGTATAAGCTTCATAGATTATTTCGATGCCAAAACAACAACTTTCTATTACAAATGGACAAAACCGTTAAAAGCTCCTCTATAGAGAGAGTTGAGCAACTTTGGACCATCAAAGTTGCTCGGTGTACACTTTTTATTGTTCTTCTATGTCCAATTTTACGAGTGTAAGCTTCGTAGATTATTTCGATGCCAAAACACCAACTTTCTATGACAAATGAACAAAACCGTTAAAAGCTACTCCATATAGAGAGTTGAGCAACTTCGGACCATCGAAGTTGCTCGGTGTACACTTTTTATTGTTCTTCTATGTATAATGTTACGAGTATAAGCTTTTAGATTATTTCGATGCCAAAACAACAACTTTCTATTACAAATGGACAAAACCGTTAAAAGCTCCTCCATAGAGAGAGTTGAGCAACTTTGGACCATCAAAGTTCCTCGGTGTACACTTTTTATTGTTCTTCTATGTCCAATTTTATGAGTATAAGCTTCGTAGATTATTTCGATGCCAAAACAACAACTTTCTATTACAAATGGTCAAAACCGTTAAAAGCTCCTCCATAGAGAGAGTTGAGCAACTTCGGACTACCAAAGTTGCTCGGTGTACACTTTTTATTGTTCTTTTATGTCAAATTTTACGAGTATAAGATTCCGATATTTTTTCGATGCCAAAACACCAACTTTCTATGACAAATGGACAAAACCGTTAAAAGCTCCTCTATAGAGAGAGTTGAGCAACTTCGGACTATCAAAGTTGCTCGGTGTACACTTTTTATTGTTCTTTTATGTCAAATTTTACGAGTGTAAGCTTCGTAGATTATTTCTATGCCAAAACACCAACTTTCTATGACAAATGGACAAAACCGTTAAAAGCTCCTCCATATAGAGAGTTGAGCAACTTCGGACCATCAAAGTTGCTCGGTGTACACTTTTTATTGTTCTTCTATGTATAATGTTACGAGTATAAGCTTTTAGATTATTTCGATGCCAAAACAACAACTTTCTATTACAAATGGACAAAACCGTTAAAAGCTCCTCCATAGAGAGAGTTGAGCAACTTTGGACCATCAAAGTTACTCTGTGTACACTTTTTATTGTTCTTCTATGTCCAATTTTACGAGTATAAGCTTCGTAGATTATTTCGATGCCAAAACAACAACTTTCTATTACAAATGGTCAAAACCGTTAAAAGCTCCTACATAGAGAGAGTTGAGCAACTTCGGACTACCAAAGTTGCTCGGTGTACACTTTTTATTGTTCTTTTATGTCAAATTTTACGAGTATAAGATTCCGATATTTTTTCGATGCCAAAACACCAACTTTCTATAACAAATGGACAAAACCATTAAAACCTCCTCCATATAAAGAGTTGAGCAACTTCGGACCATCAAAGTTACTCGGTGTACACTTTTTATTGTTCTTCTATGTCCAATGTTACGAGTATAAGCTTCGTAGATTATTTCGATGCCAAAACAACAACTTTCTATTACAAATGGACAAAACCGTTAAAAGCTCCTCCATAGAGAGAGTTGAGCAACTTCGGACCATCAAAGTTACTCGGTGTACACTTTTTATTGTTCTTCTATGTCCAATTTTACGAGCATAAGCTTCATAGATTATTTCGATGCCAAAACAACAACTTTCTATTA
Source organism: Euonymus europaeus (assembly GCA_963580455.1). NCBI lineage: Eukaryota > Viridiplantae > Streptophyta > Magnoliopsida > Celastrales > Celastraceae > Euonymus > Euonymus europaeus. Next base: position 9,417,952 of record OY756965.1, read on the forward strand.
CAAATGGACAAAACCGTTAAAAGCTCCTCCATATAGAGAGTTGAGCAACTTCGACCCATCAAAGTTACTCGGTGTACACTTTTTATTGTTCCTCTTTGTCCAATGTTACGAGTATAAGCTTTGTAGATTATTTCGATGCCAAAACAACAACTTTCTATTACAAATGGACAAAACCGTTAAAAGCTCCTCTATAGAGAGAGTTGAGCAACTTTGGACCATCAAAGTTGCTCGGTGTACACTTTTTATTTTTCTTTTATGTCAAATTTTACGAGTATAAGATTCCGATATTTTTTCGATTCCAAAACACCAACTTTCTATGACAAATGGACAAAACCATTAAAAGCTCCTCCATATAGAGAGTTGAGCAACTTCGGACCATCAAAGTTGCTCAATGTACACTTTTTATTAATCTTCTATGTTCAATGTTACGAGTATAAACTTTGTAGATTATTTCGATGCCAAAACAACAACTTTCTATTACAAATGGACAAAACCGTTAAAAGCTCCTCTATAGAGAGAGTTGAGCAACTTTGGACCATCAAAGTTGCTCGGTGTACACTTTTTATTTTTCTTTTATGTCAAATTTTATGAGTATAAGATTCCGATATTTTTTCGATTCCAAAACACCAACTTTCTATGACAAATGGACAAAACCATTAAAAGCTCCTCCATATAGAGAGTTGAGCAACTTCGGACCATCAAAGTTGCTCAATGTACACTTTTTATTAATCTTCTATGTTCAATGTTACGAGTATAAACTTCGTAGATTATTTCGATGCCAAAACAACAACTTTCTATTACAAATGGACAAAACCGTTAAAAGCTCCACCATAGAGAGAGTTGTGCAACTTCGGACCATCAAAGTTGCTCGGTGTACACTTTTTATTGTTCTTCTATGTCCAATTTTATGAGTATAAGCTTCCGAGATTATTTCGATGACAAAACACCAACTTTCTATGACAAATGGACAAAACCGTTAAAAGCTCCTATATAGCGAGAGTTGAGAAACTTCGGACCATCAAAGTTGCCCGGTGTACAGTTTTTATTATTCTTCTATGTCCAATTTTACGAGTATAAGCTTCCTAGATTATTTCGATGCCAAAACAACAACTTTCTATGACAAATGGACAAAACCGTTAAAAGCACCTCCATATAGAGGGTTGAACAACTTCGGACCATCAAAGTTTCACGGTGTACAATTTTTATTATTCTTCTATGTCCAATTTTACGAGTATAAGCCTCGTAGATTATTTCGATGCCAAAACAAAAGCTTTCTATGACAAATGGACAAAACCGTTAAAAGCTCCTCCATATAGAGAGTTGAGCAACTTCGGACCATCAAAGTTGCTCGGTGTACACTTTTTATTGTTCTTCTATGTCCAATTTAACGAGTATAAGCTTTCGTTATTATTTCGATGCCAAAACACCACTTTCTATGATAAATGGACAAAACCGTTAAAAGATCCCAAATAGAGAGAGTTGAGCAACTTCGCACCATCAAAGTTGCTCGGTGTACACTTTTTAGTGTTCTTCTATGTCCAATTTTACGAGTATAAGCTTCGTAGATTATTTCGATGCCAAAACACCAAGTTTCTATGACAAATGGACAAAACCGTTAAAAGCTCCTCCATATACAGAGTTGAGCAACTTCGGACCATCAAAGTTGCTCGGTGTACACATTTTATTGTTCTTCTATGTATAATGTTACGAGTATAAGCTTCGTAGATTATTTCGATGCCAAAACAACAACTTTCTATTACAAATGGACAAAACCGTTAAAAGCTCCTCCATAGAGAGAGTTGAGCAACTTTGGACCATCAAAGTTGCTCGGTGTACACTTTTTATTGTTCTTCTATGTCCAATTTTATGAGTATAAGCTTCGTAGATTATTTCGATGCCAAAACACCAACTTTCTATGACAAATGTACATAAACGTTAAAGGCTCCTCTATAGCGAGAGTTGAGAAACTTCGGACCATCAAAGTTGCCCGGTGTACAGTTTTTATTATTCTTCTATGTCCAATTTTACGAGTATAAGCTTCCTAGATTATTTCGATGCCAAAACAACAACTTTCTATGACAAATGGACAAAACCGTTAAAAGCTCCTCCATATAGAGGGTTGAACAACTTCGGACCATCAAAGTTTCACGGTGTACACTTTTTATTATTCTTCTATGTCCAATTTTACGAGTATAAGCTTCGTAGATTATTTCGATGCCAAAACAAAAATTTTCTATGACAAATGGACAAAATCGTTAAAAGCTCCTCCATATAGAGAGTTGAGCAACTTCGGACCATCAAAGTTGCTCGGTGTACACTTTTTATTGTTCTTCTATGTCCAATTTAACGAGTATAAGCTTTCGTTATTATTTCGATGCCAAAACACCACTTTCTATGATAAATGGACAAAACCGTTAAATGATCCCAAATAGAGAGAGTTGAGCAACTTCGGACCATCAAAGTTGCTCGGTGTACACTTTTTAGTGTTCTTCTATGTCCAATTTTACGAGTATAAGCTTCGTAGATTATTTCGATGCCAAAACACCAAGTTTCTATGACAAATGGACAAAACCGTTAAAAGCTCCTCCATATAGAGAGTTGAGCAACTTCGGACCATCAAAGTTGCTCGGTGTACACTTTTTATTGTTCTTCTATGTATAATGTTACGAGTATAAGCTTCGTAGATTATTTCGATGCCAAAACAACAACTTTCTATTACAAATGGACAAAACCGTTAAAAGCTCCTCCATAGAGAGAGTTGAGCAACTTTGGACCATCAAAGTTGCTCAGTGTACACTTTTTATTGTTCTTCTATGTCCTATTTTATGAGTATAAGCTTCGTTGATTATTTCGATGCCAAAACACCAACTTTCTATGACAAATGGACAAAACCGTTAAAGGCTCCCAAATAGAGAGTTGAGCAACTTCGGACCATCAAAGTTTCACGGTGTACACTTTTTATTGTTCTTCTATGTCCAATTTTACGAGTATAAGCTTCGTAGATTTTTTCGATGCCAAAACACCAACTTTCTATGACAAATGGACAAAACCGTTAAAAGCTCCTCCATAGAGAGAGTTGATCAACTTCGGACCATCAAAGTTGCTCGGTGTACACTTTTTATTGTTCTTTTATGTCCAATTTTACGAGTATAAGCTTCCTAGATTATTTCGATGCGAAAACAACAACTTTCTATGACAAATGGAAAAAACCGTTAAAAGCCCCTATATATAGAGAGTCGAGCAACTTCGGACCATCAAAGTTGCTCGGTGTACACTTTTTACTGTTCTTCTATGTCCAATTTTTCGAGTATAAGGTTTCGTTATTATTTCGATACCAAAACAACAACTTCTAGGACAAATGGACAAAACCGTTAAAAGCTCCCAAATAGAGAGAGTTGAGCAATTTCGGACCATCAAAGTTGTTCGGTGTACACTTTTTATTGTTCTTCTACGTCCAATTTTACGAGTATAAGCTTCGTAGATTATTTCGATGCCAAAACACCAACTTTCTATGACAAATGGACATAACCATTAGAGGCTCCGTAATAGAGAGTTGAGCAACTTCGGACCATCAAAGTTACTTGTGTACACTTTTTATTGTTCTTCTATGTCCAATTTTACGAGTATAAGCTTCATAGATTATTTCGATGCCAAAACAACAACTTTCTATTACAAATGGACAAAACCGTTAAAAGCTCCTCTATAGAGAGAGTTGAGCAACTTTGGACCATCAAAGTTGCTCGGTGTACACTTTTTATTGTTCTTCTATGTCCAATTTTACGAGTGTAAGCTTCGTAGATTATTTCGATGCCAAAACACCAACTTTCTATGACAAATGGACAAAACCGTTAAAAGCTACTCCATATAGAGAGTTGAGCAACTTCGGACCATCAAAGTTGCTCGGTGTACACTTTTTATTGTTCTTCTATGTATAATGTTACGAGTATAAGCTTTTAGATTATTTCGATGCCAAAACAACAACTTTCTATTACAAATGGACAAAACCGTTAAAAGCTCCTCCATAGAGAGAGTTGAGCAACTTTGGACCATCAAAGTTGCTCGGTGTACACTTTTTATTGTTCTTCTATGTCCAATTTTACGAGTATAAGCTTCGTAGATTATTTCGATGCCAAAACAACAACTTTCTATTACAAATGGTCAAAACCGTTAAAAGCTCCTCCATAGAGAGAGTTGAGCAACTTCGGACTACCAAAGTTGCTCGGTGTACACTTTTTATTGTTCTTTTATGTCAAATTTTACGAGTATAAGATTCCGATATTTTTTCGATGCCAAAACACCAACTTTCTATGACAAATGGACAAAACCGTTAAAAGCTCCTCCATAGAGAGAGTTGAGCAACTTCGGACTATCAAAGTTGCTCGGTGTACACTTTTTATTGTTCTTTTATGTCAAATTTTACGAGTGTAAGCTTCGTAGATTATTTCTATGCCAAAACACCAACTTTCTATGACAAATGGACAAAACCGTTAAAAGCTCCTCCATATAGAGAGTTGAGCAACTTCGGACCATCAAAGTTGCTCGGTGTACACTTTTTATTGTTCTTCTATGTATAATGTTACGAGTATAAGCTTTTAGATTATTTCGATGCCAAAACAACAACTTTCTATTACAAATGGACAAAACCGTTAAAAGCTCCTCCATAGAGAGAGTTGAGCAACTTTGGACCATCAAAGTTGCTCTGTGTACACTTTTTATTGTTCTTCTATGTCCAATTTTACGAGTATAAGCTTCGTAGATTATTTCGATGCCAAAACAACAACTTTCTATTACAAATGGTCAAAACCGTTAAAAGCTCCTCCATAGAGAGAGTTGAGCAACTTCGGACTACCAAAGTTGCTCGGTGTACACTTTTTATTGTTCTTTTATGTCAAATTTTACGAGTATAAGATTCCGATATTTTTTCGATGCCAAAACACCAACTTTCTATAACAAATGGACAAAACCATTAAAACCTCCTCCATATAGAGAGTTGAGCAACTTCGGACCATCAAAGTTACTCGGTGTACACTTTTTATTGTTCTTCTATGTCCAATCTTACGAGTATAAGCTTCGTAGATTATTTCGATGCCAAAACAACAACTTTCTATTACAAATGGACAAAACCGTTAAAAGCTCCTCCATAGAGAGAGTTGAGCAACTTCGGACCATCAAAGTTACTCGGTGTACACTTTTTATTGTTCTTCTATGTCCAATTTTACGAGCATAAGCTTCATAGATTATTTCGATGCCAAAACAACAACTTTCTATTACAAATGGACAAAACCGTTAAAAGCTCCTCCATATAGAGAGTTGAGCAACTTCGACCCATCAAAGTTACTCGGTGTACACTTTTTATTGTTCCTCTTTGTCCAATGTTACGAGTATAAGCTTTGTAGATTATTTCGATGCCAAAACAACAACTTTCTATTACAAATGGACAAAACCGTTAAAAGCTCCTCTATAGAGAGAGTTGAGCAACTTTGGACCATCAAAGTTGCTCGGTGTACACTTTTTATTTTTCTTTTATGTCAAATTTTACGAGTATAAGATTCCGATATTTTTTCGATTCCAAAACACCAACTTTCTATGACAAATGGACAAAACCATTAAAAGCTCCTCCATATAGAGAGTTGAGCAACTTCGGACCATCAAAGTTGCTCAATGTACACTTTTTATTAATCTTCTATGTTCAATGTTACGAGTATAAACTTTGTAGATTATTTCGATGCCAAAACAACAACTTTCTATTACAAATGGACAAAACCGTTAAAAGCTCCTCTATAGAGAGAGTTGAGCAACTTTGGACCATCAAAGTTGCTCGGTGTACACTTTTTATTTTTCTTTTATGTCAAATTTTATGAGTATAAGATTCCGATATTTTTTCGATTCCAAAACACCAACTTTCTATGACAAATGGACAAAACCATTAAAAGCTCCTCCATATAGAGAGTTGAGCAACTTCGGACCATCAAAGTTGCTCAATGTACACTTTTTATTAATCTTCTATGTTCAATGTTACGAGTATAAACTTCGTAGATTATTTCGATGCCAAAACAACAACTTTCTGTTACAAATGGACAAAACCGTTAAAAGCTCCACCATAGAGAGAGTTGTGCAACTTCGGACCATCAAAGTTGCTCGGTGTACACTTTTTATTGTTCTTCTATGTCCAATTTTATGAGTATAAGCTTCCGAGATTATTTCGATGCCAAAACACCAACTTTCTATGACAAATGGACAAAACCGTTAAAAGCTCCTATATAGCGAGAGTTGAGAAATTTCGGACCATCAAAGGTGCCCGGTGTACAGTTTTTATTATTCTTCTATGTCCAATTTTACGAGTATAAGCTTCCTAGATTATTTCGATGCCAAAACAACAACTTTCTATGACAAATGGACAAAACCGTTAAAAGCACCTCCATATAGAGGGTTGAACAACTTCGGACCATCAAAGTTTCACGGTGTACAATTTTTATTATTCTTCTATGTCCAATTTTACGAGTATAAGCCTCGTAGATTATTTCGATGCCAAAACAAAAACTTTCTATGACAAATGGACAAAACCGTTAAAAGCTCCTCCATATAGAGAGTTGAGCAACTTCGGACCATCAAAGTTGCTCGGTGTACACTTTTTATTGTTCTTCTATGTCCAATTTAACGAGTATAAGCTTTCGTTATTATTTCGATGCCAAAACACCACTTTCTATGATAAATGGACAAAACCATTAAAAGATCCCAAATAGAGAGAGTTGAGCAACTTCGCACCATCAAAGTTGCTCGGTGTACACTTTTTAGTGTTCTTCTATGTCCAATTTTACGAGTATAAGCTTCGTAGATTATTTCGATGCCAAAACACCAAGTTTCTATGACAAATGGACAAAACCGTTAAAAGCTCCTCCATATACAGAGTTGAGCAACTTCGGACCATCAAAGTTGCTCGGTGTACACATTTTATTGTTCTTCTATGTATAATGTTACGAGTATAAGCTTCGTAGATTATTTCGATGCCAAAACAACAACTTTCTATTACAAATGGACAAAACCGTTAAAAGCTCCTCCATAGAGAGAGTTGAGCAACTTTGGACCATCAAAGTTGCTCGGTGTACACTTTTCATTGTTCTTCTATGTCCAATTTTATGAGTATAAGCTTCGTAGATTATTTCGATGCCAAAACACCAACTTTCTATGACAAATGTACATAAACGTTAAAGGCTCCTCTATAGCGAGAGTTGAGAAACTTCGGACCATCAAAGTTGCCCGGTGTACAGTTTTTATTATTCTTCTATGTCCAATTTTACGAGTATAAGCTTCCTAGATTATTTCGATGCCAAAACAACAACTTTCTATGACAAATGGACAAAACCGTTAAAAGCTCCTCCATATAGAGGGTTGAACAACTTCGGACCATCAAAGTTTCACGGTGTACACTTTTTATTATTCTTCTATGTCCAATTTTACGAGTATAAGCTTCGTAGATTATTTCGATGCCAAAACAAAAACTTTCTATGACAAATGGACAAAATCGTTAAAAGCTCCCCCATATAGAGAGTTGAGCAACTTCGGACCATCAAAGTTGCTCGGTGTACACTTTTTATTGTTCTTCTATGTCCAATTTAACGAGTATAAGCTTTCGTTATTATTTCGATGCCAAAACACCACTTTCTATGATAAATGGACAAAACCGTTAAATGATCCCAAATAGAGAGAGTTGAGCAACTTCGGACCATCAAAGTTGCTCGGTGTACACTTTTTAGTGTTCTTCTATGTCCAATTTTACGAGTATAAGCTTCGTAGATTATTTCGATGCCAAAACACCAAGTTTCTATGACAAATGGACAAAACCGTTAAAAGCTCCTCCATATAGAGAGTTGAGCAACTTCGGACCATCAAAGTTGCTCGGTGTACACTTTTTATTGTTCTTCTATGTATAATGTTACGAGTATAAGCTTCGTAGATTATTTCGATGCCAAAACAACAACTTTCTATTACAAATGGACAAAACCGTTAAAAGCTCCTCCATAGAGAGAGTTGAGCAACTTTGGACCATCAAAGTTGCTCAGTGTACACTTTTTATTGTTCTTCTATGTCCTATTTTATGAGTATAAGCTTCGTTGATTATTTCGATGCCAAAACACCAACTTTCTATGACAAATGGACAAAACCGTTAAAGGCTCCCAAATAGAGAGTTGAGCAACTTCGGACCATCAAAGTTTCACGGTGTACACTTTTTATTGTTCTTCTATGTCCAATTTTACGAGTATAAGCTTCGTAGATTTTTTCGATGCCAAAACACCAACTTTCTATGACAAATGGACAAAACCGTTAAAAGCTCCTCCATAGAGAGAGTTGATCAACTTCGGACCATCAAAGTTGCTCGGTGTACACTTTTTATTGTTCTTTTATGTCCAATTTTACGAGTATAAGCTTCCTAGATTATTTCGATGCGAAAACAACAACTTTCTATGACAAATGGAAAAAACCGTTAAAAGCCCCTATATATAGAGAGTCGAGCAACTTCGGACCATCAAAGTTGCTCGGTGTACACTTTTTACTGTTCTTCTATGTCCAATTTTTCGAGTATAAGGTTTCGTTATTATTTCGATACCAAAACAACAACTTCTAGGACAAATGGACAAAACCGTTAAAAGCTCCCAAATAGAGAGAGTTGAGCAATTTCGGACCATCAAAGTTGTTCGGTGTACACTTTTTATTGTTCTTCTACGTCCAATTTTACGAGTATAAGCTTCGTAGATTATTTCGATGCCAAAACACCAACTTTCTATGACAAATGGACATAACCATTAGAGGCTCCGTAATAGAGAGTTGAGCAACTTCGGACCATCAAAGTTACTTGTGTACACTTTTTATTGTTCTTCTATGTCCAATTTTACGAGTATAAGCTTCATAGATTATTTCGATGCCAAAACAACAACTTTCTATTACAAATGGACAAAACCGTTAAAAGCTCCTCTATAGAGAGAGTTGAGCAACTTTGGACCATCAAAGTTGCTCGGTGTACACTTTTTATTGTTCTTCTATGTCCAATTTTACGAGTGTAAGCTTCGTAGATTATTTCGATGCCAAAACACCAACTTTCTATGACAAATGGACAAAACCGTTAAAAGCTACTCCATATAGAGAGTTGAGCAACTTCGGACCATCAAAGTTGCTCGGTGTACACTTTTTATTGTTCTTCTATGTATAATGTTACGAGTATAAGCTTTTAGATTATTTCGATGCCAAAACAACAACTTTCTATTACAAATGGACAAAACCGTTAAAAGCTCCTCCATAGAGAGAGTTGAGCAACTTTGGACCATCAAAGTTGCTCGGTGTACACTTTTTATTGTTCTTCTATGTCCAATTTTACGAGTATAAGCTTCGTAGATTATTTCGATGCCAAAACAACAACTTTCTATTACAAATGGTCAAAACCGTTAAAGGCTCCTCCATAGAGAGAGTTGAGCAACTTCGGACTACCAAAGTTGCTCGGTGTACACTTTTTATTGTTCTTTTATGTCAAATTTTACGAGTATAAGATTCCGATATTTTTTCGATGCCAAAACACCAACTTTCTATGACAAATGGACAAAACCGTTAAAAGCTCCTCCATAGAGAGAGTTGAGCAACTTCGGACTATCAAAGTTGCTCAGTGTACACTTTTTATTGTTCTTTTATGTCAAATTTTACGAGTGTAAGCTTCGTAGATTATTTCTATGCCAAAACACCAACTTTCTATGACAAATGGACAAAACCGTTAAAAGCTCCTCCATATAGAGAGTTGAGTAACTTCGGACCATCAAAGTTGCTCGGTGTACACTTTTTATTGTTCTTCTATGTATAATGTTACGAGTATAAGCTTTTAGATTATTTCGATGCCAAAACAACAACTTTCTATTACAAATGGACAAAACCGTTAAAAGCTCCTCCATAGAGAGAGTTGAGCAACTTTGGACCATCAAAGTTGCTCTGTGTACACTTTTTATTGTTCTTCTATGTCCAATTTTACGAGTATAAGCTTCGTAGATTATTTCGATGCCAAAACAACAACTTTCTATTACAAATGGTCAAAACCGTTAAAAGCTCCTCCATAGAGAGAGTTGAGCAACTTCGGACTACCAAAGTTGCTCGGTGTACACTTTTTATTGTTCTTTTATGTCAAATTTTACGAGTATAAGATTCCGATATTTTTTCGATGCCAAAACACCAACTTTCTATAACAAATGGACAAAACCATTAAAACCTCCTCCATATAGAGAGTTGAGCAACTTCGGACCATCAAAGTTACTCGGTGTACACTTTTTATTGTTCTTCTATGTCCAATCTTACGAGTATAAGCTTCGTAGATTATTTCGATGCCAAAACAACAACTTTCTATTACGAATGGACAAAACCGTTAAAAGCTCCTCCATAGAGAGAGTTGAGCAACTTCGGACCATCAAAGTTACTCGGTGTACACTTTTTATTGTTCTTCTATGTCCAATTTTACGAGCATAAGCTTCATAGATTATTTCGATGCCAAAACAACAACTTTCTATTACAAATGGACAAAACCGTTAAAAGCTCCTCCATATAGAGAGTTGAGCAACTTCGACCCATCAAAGTTACTCGGTGTACACTTTTTATTGTTCCTCTTTGTCCAATGTTACGAGTATAAGCTTTGTAGATTATTTCGATGCCAAAACAACAACTTTCTATTACAAATGGACAAAACCGTTAAAAGCTCCTCTATAGAGAGAGTTGAGCAACTTTGGACCATCAAAGTTGCTCGGTGTACACTTTTTATTTTTCTTTTATGTCAAATTTTACGAGTATAAGATTCCGATATTTTTTCGATTCCAAAACACCAACTTTCTATGACAAATGGACAAAACCATTAAAAGCTCCTCCATATAGAGAGTTGAGCAACTTCGGACCATCAAAGTTGCTCAATGTACACTTTTTATTAATCTTCTATGTTCAATGTTACGAGTATAAACTTTGTAGATTATTTCGATGCCAAAACAACAACTTTCTATTACAAATGGACAAAACCGTTAAAAGCTCCTCTATAGAGAGAGTTGAGCAACTTTGGACCATCAAAGTTGCTCGGTGTACACTTTTTATTTTTCTTTTATGTCAAATTTTATGAGTATAAGATTCCGATATTTTTTCGATTCCAAAACACCAACTTTCTATGACAAATGGACAAAACCATTAAAAGCTCCTCCATATAGAGAGTTGAGCAACTTCGGACCATCAAAGTTGCTCAATGTACACTTTTTATTAATCTTCTATGTTCAATGTTACGAGTATAAACTTCGTAGATTATTTCGATGCCAAAACAACAACTTTCTGTTACAAATGGACAAAACCGTTAAAAGCTCCACCATAGAGAGAGTTGTGCAACTTCGGACCATCAAAGTTGCTCGGTGTACACTTTTTATTGTTCTTCTATGTCCAATTTTATGAGTATAAGCTTCCGAGATTATTTCGATGCCAAAACACCAACTTTCTATGACAAATGGACAAAACCGTTAAAAGCTCCTATATAGCGAGAGTTGAGAAACTTCGGACCATCAAAGTTGCCCGGTGTACAGTTTTTATTATTCTTCTATGTCCAATTTTACGAGTATAAGCTTCCTAGATTATTTCGATGCCAAAACAACAACTTTCTATGACAAATGGACAAAACCGTTAAAAGCACCTCCATATAGAGGGTTGAACAACTTCGGACCATCAAAGTTTCACGGTGTACAATTTTTATTATTCTTCTATGTCCAATTTTACGAGTATAAGCCTCGTAGATTATTTCGATGCCAAAACAAAAACTTTCTATGACAAATGGACAAAACCGTTAAAAGCTCCTCCATATAGAGAGTTGAGCAACTTCGGACTATCAAAGTTGCTCGGTGTACACTTTTTATTGTTCTTCTATGTCCAATTTAACGAGTATAAGCTTTCGTTATTATTTCGATGCCAAAACACCACTTTCTATGATAAATGGACAAAACCGTTAAAAGATCCCAAATAGAGAGAGTTGAGCAACTTCGCACCATCAAAGTTGCTCGGTGTACACTTTTTAGTGTTCTTCTATGTCCAATTTTACGAGTATAAGCTTCGTAGATTATTTCGATGCCAAAACACCAAGTTTCTATGACAAATGGACAAAACCGTTAAAAGCTCCTCCATATACAGAGTTGAGCAACTTCGGACCATCAAAGTTGCTCGGTGTACACATTTTATTGTTCTTCTATGTATAATGTTACGAGTATAAGCTTCGTAGATTATTTCGATGCCAAAACAACAACTTTCTATTACAAATGGACAAAACCGTTAAAAGCTCCTCCATAGAGAGAGTTGAGCAACTTTGGACCATCAAAGTTGCTCGGTGTACACTTTTTATTGTTCTTCTATGTCCAATTTTATGAGTATAAGCTTCGTAGATTATTTCGATGCCAAAACACCAACTTTCTATGACAAATGTACATAAACGTTAAAGGCTCCTCTATAGCGAGAGTTGAGAAACTTCGGACCATCAAAGTTGCCCGGTGTACAGTTTTTATTATTCTTCTATGTCCAATTTTACGAGTATAAGCTTCCTAGATTATTTCGATGCCAAAACAACAACTTTCTATGACAAATGGACAAAACCGTTAAAAGCTCCTCCATATAGAGGGTTGAACAACTTCGGACCATCAAAGTTTCACGGTGTACACTTTTTATTATTCTTCTATGTCCAATTTTACGAGTATAAGCTTCGTAGATTATTTCGATGCCAAAACAAAAACTTTCTATGACAAATGGACAAAATCGTTAAAAGCTCCTCCATATAGAGAGTTGAGCAACTTCGGACCATCAAAGTTGCTCGGTGTACACTTTTTATTGTTCTTCTATGTCCAATTTAACGAGTATAAGCTTTCGTTATTATTTCGATGCCAAAACACCACTTTCTATGATAAATGGACAAAACCGTTAAATGATCCCAAATAGAGAGAGTTGAGCAACTTCGGACCATCAAAGTTGCTCGGTGTACACTTTTTAGTGTTCTTCTATGTCCAATTTTACGAGTATAAGCTTCGTAGATTATTTCGATGCCAAAACACCAAGTTTCTATGACAAATGGACAAAACCGTTAAAAGCTCCTCCATATAGAGAGTTGAGCAACTTCGGACCATCAAAGTTGCTCGGTGTACACTTTTTATTGTTCTTCTATGTATAATGTTACGAGTATAAGCTTCGTAGATTATTTCGATGCCAAAACAACAACTTTCTATTACAAATGGACAAAACCGTTAAAAGCTCCTCCATAGAGAGAGTTGAGCAACTTTGGACCATCAAAGTTGCTCAGTGTACACTTTTTATTGTTCTTCTATGTCCTATTTTATGAGTATAAGCTTCGTTGATTATTTCGATGCCAAAACACCAACTTTCTATGACAAATGGACAAAACCGTTAAAGGCTCCCAAATAGAGAGTTGAGCAACTTCGGACCATCAAAGTTTCACGGTGTACACTTTTTATTGTTCTTCTATGTCCAATTTTACGAGTATAAGCTTCGTAGATTTTTTCGATGCCAAAACACCAACTTTCTATGACAAATGGACAAAACCGTTAAAAGCTCCTCCATAGAGAGAGTTGATCAACTTCGGACCATCAAAGTTGCTCGGTGTACACTTTTTATTGTTCTTTTATGTCCAATTTTACGAGTATAAGCTTCCTAGATTATTTCGATGCGAAAACAACAACTTTCTATGACAAATGGAAAAAACCGTTAAAAGCCCCTATATATAGAGAGTCGAGCAACTTCGGACCATCAAAGTTGCTCGGTGTACACTTTTTACTGTTCTTCTATGTCCAATTTTTCGAGTATAAGGTTTCGTTATTATTTCGATACCAAAACAACAACTTCTAGGACAAATGGACAAAACCGTTAAAAGCTCCCAAATAGAGAGAGTTGAGCAATTTCGGACCATCAAAGTTGTTCGGTGTACACTTTTTATTGTTCTTCTACGTCCAATTTTACGAGTATAAGCTTCGTAGATTATTTCGATGCCAAAACACCAACTTTCTATGACAAATGGACATAACCATTAGAGGCTCCGTAATAGAGAGTTGAGCAACTTCGGACCATCAAAGTTACTTGTGTACACTTTTTATTGTTCTTCTATGTCCAATTTTACGAGTATAAGCTTCATAGATTATTTCGATGCCAAAACAAAAACTTTCTATTACAAATGGACAAAACCGTTAAAAGCTCCTCTATAGAGAGAGTTGAGCAACTTTGGACCATCAAAGTTGCTCGGTGTACACTTTTTATTGTTCTTCTATGTCCAATTTTACGAGTGTAAGCTTCGTAGATTATTTCGATGCCAAAACACCAACTTTCTATGACAAATGGACAAAACCGTTAAAAGCTACTCCATATAGAGAGTTGAGCAACTTCGGACCATCAAAGTTGCTCGGTGTACACTTTTTATTGTTCTTCTATGTATAATGTTACGAGTATAAGCTTTTAGATTATTTCGATGCCAAAACAACAACTTTCTATTACAAATGGACAAAACCGTTAAAAGCTCCTCCATAGAGAGAGTTGAGCAACTTTGGACCATCAAAGTTGCTCGGTGTACACTTTTTATTGTTCTTCTATGTCCAATTTTACGAGTATAAGCTTCGTAGATTATTTCGATGCCAAAACAACAACTTTCTATTACAAATGGTCAAAACCGTTAAAAGCTCCTCCATAGAGAGAGTTGAGCAACTTCGGACTACCAAAGTTGCTCGGTGTACACTTTTTATTGTTCTTTTATGTCAAATTTTACGAGTATAAGATTCCGATATTTTTTCGATGCCAAAACACCAACTTTCTATGACAAATGGACAAAACCGTTAAAAGCTCCTCCATAGAGAGAGTTGAGCAACTTCGGACTATCAAAGTTGCTCGGTGTACACTTTTTATTGTTCTTTTATGTCAAATTTTACGAGTGTAAGCTTCGTAGATTATTTCTATGCCAAAACACCAACTTTCTATGACAAATGGACAAAACCGTTAAAAGCTCCTCCATATAGAGAGTTGAGCAACTTCGGACCATCATAGTTGCTCGGTGTACACTTTTTATTGTTCTTCTATGTATAATGTTACGAGTATAAGCTTTTAGATTATTTCGATGCCAAAACAACAACTTTCTATTACAAATGGACAAAACCGTTAAAAGCTCCCCCATAGAGAGAGTTGAGCAACTTTGGACCATCAAAGTTGCTCTGTGTACACTTTTTATTGTTCTTCTATGTCCAATTTTACGAGTATAAGCTTCGTAGATTATTTCGATGCCAAAACAACAACTTTCTATTACAAATGGTCAAAACCGTTAAAAGCTCCTCCATAGAGAGAGTTGAGCAACTTCGGACTATCAAAGTTGCTCGGTGTACACTTTTTATTGTTCTTTTATGTCAAATTTTACGAGTGTAAGCTTCGTAGATTATTTCTATGCCAAAACACCAACTTTCTATGACAAATGGACAAAACCGTTAAAAGCTCCTCCATATAGAGAGTTGAGCAACTTCGGACCATCATAGTTGCTCGGTGTACACTTTTTATTGTTCTTCTATGTATAATGTTACGAGTATAAGCTTTTAGATTATTTCGATGCCAAAACAACAACTTTCTATTACAAATGGACAAAACCGTTAAAAGCTCCCCCATAGAGAGAGTTGAGCAACTTTGGACCATCAAAGTTGCTCTGTGTACACTTTTTATTGTTCTTCTATGTCCAATTTTACGAGTATAAGCTTCGTAGATTATTTCGATGCCAAAACACCAACTTTCTATAACAAATGGACAAAACCATTAAAACCTCCTCCATATAGAGAGTTGAGCAACTTCGGACCATCAAAGTTACTCGGTGTACACTTTTTATTGTTCTTCTATGTCCAATCTTACGAGTATAAGCTTCGTAGATTATTTCGATGCCAAAACAACAACTTTCTATTACAAATGGACAAAACCGTTAACAGCTCCTCCATAGAGAGAGTTGAGCAACTTCGGACCATCAAAGTTACTCGGTGTACACTTTTTATTGTTCTTCTATGTCCAATTTTACGAGCATAAGCTTCATAGATTATTTCGATGCCAAAACAACAACTTTCTATTACAAATGGACAAAACCGTTAAAAGCTCCTCCATATAGAGAGTTGAGCAACTTCGACCCATCAAAGTTACTCGGTGTACACTTTTTATTGTTCCTCTTTGTCCAATGTTACGAGTATAAGCTTTGTAGATTATTTCGATGCCAAAACAACAACTTTCTATTACAAATGGACAAAACCGTTAAAAGCTCCTCTATAGAGTGAGTTGAGCAACTTTGGACCATCAAAGTTGCTCGGTGTACACTTTTTATTTTTCTTTTATGTCAAATTTTACGAGTATAAGATTCCGATATTTTTTCGATTCCAAAACACCAACTTTCTATGACAAATGGACAAAACCATTAAAAGCTCCTCCATATAGAGAGTTGAGCAACTTCGGACCATCAAAGTTGCTCAATGTACACTTTTTATTAATCTTCTATGTTCAATGTTACGAGTATAAACTTTGTAGATTATTTCGATGCCAAAACAACAACTTTCCGTTACAAATGGACAAAACCGTTAAAAGCTCCACCATAGAGAGAGTTGTGCAACTTCGGACCATCAAAGTTGCTCGGTGTACACTTTTTATTGTTCTTCTATGTCCAATTTTACGACTATAAGCTTCCGAGATTATTTCGATGCCAAAACACCAACTTTCTATGACAAATGGACAAAACCGTTAAAAGCTCCTCTATAGCGAGAGTTGAGAAATTTTGGACCATCAAAGTTTCCCGGTGTACAGTTTTTATTATTCTTCTATGTCCAATTTTACGAGTATAAGCTTCCTGGATTATTTCGATGCCAAAACAACAACTTTCTATGACAAATGGACAAAACCGTTAAAAGCTCCTCCATATAGAGAGTTGAGCAACTTCGGACCATCAAAGTTTCACGGTGTACACTTTTTATTGTTCTTCTATGTCCAATTTTACGAGTGTAAGCTTCGTAGATTATTTCGATGCCAAAACACCAACTTTCTATGACAAATGGACAAAACCGTTAAAAGCTCCTCCATATAGAGAGTTGAGCAACTTCGGACCATCAAACTTGCTCGGTGTACACTTTTTATTGTTCTTCTATGTCCAATTTAACGAGTATAAGCTTTCGTTATTATTTCGATGCCAAAACACCACTTTCTATGATAAATGGACAAAACCGTTAAAAGATCCCAAATAGAGAGAGTTGAGCAACTTCGGACCATCAAAGGTGCTCGGTGTACACTTTTTAGTGTTCTTCTATGTCCAATTTTACGAGTATAAGCTTCGTAGATTATTTCGATGCCAAAACACCAACTTTCTATGACAAATGGACAAAACCGTTAAAAGCACCTCCATATAGAGAGTTAAGCAACTTCGAACCATCAAAGTTGCTCGGTGTGAACTTTTTATTGTTCTTCTATGTATAATGTTACGAGTATAAGCTTCGTAGATTATTTCGATGCCAAAGCAACAACTTTCTATTACAAATGGACAAAACCGATAAAAGCTCCTCCATAGAGAGAGTTGAGCAACTTTTGACCATCAAAGTTGCTCGGTGTACACTTTTTATTGTTCTTCTATGTATAATGTTACGAGTATAAGCTTCGTACATTATTTCGATGCCAAAACAACAACTTTCTATTACAAATGGACAAAAACGTTAAAAGCTTCTCCATAGAGAGAGTTGAGCAACTTCGGACCATCAAAGTTTCACGGTGTACACTTTTTATTGTTCTTCTATGTCCAATTTTACGAGTATAAGCTTCGTAGATTATTTCGATGCCAAAACACCAACTTTCTATGACAAATGGACAAAACCGTTAATAGCTCCTCCATATAGAGAGTTGAGCAACTTCGGACCATCCAAGTTACTCGGTGTACACTTTTTATTGTTCTTCTATGTCCAATTTAACGAGTATAAAGCTTTCGTTATTATTTCGATGCCAAAACACGACTTTCTATGATAAATGGACAAAACCGTTAAAAGATCCCAAATAGAGAGAGTTGAGCAACTTCGGACCATCAAAGTTGCTCGGTGTACACTTTTTATTGTTCTTCTGTGTCCAATTTTACGAGTATAAGCTTCGTAGATTATTTCAATGCCAAAACAACAACTTTCTATGAAAAATGGACAAAACCGTTAGAGGCTCCCAAATAGAGAGTTGAGCAACTTCGGATCATCAAAATTGCTCGGTGTACACTTTTTATTGTTCTTCTATGTCCAATTTTACGAGTATAAGCTTCGTAGATTATTTCGATGCCAAAACAACAACTTTCTATTACAAATGGACAAAACCGTTAAAAGCTCCCCCATATAGAGAGTTGAGCAACTTCGGACCATCAAAGTTGCTCGGTGTACACTTTTTATTGTTCTTCTATGTCCAATGTTACGAGTATACGCATCGTAGATTATTTCGATGCCAAAACAACAACTTTCTATTACAAATGGACAAAACCGTTAAAAGCTCCTCTATAGAGAGAGTTGAGCAACTTTAGACAATCAAAGTTGTCCGGTGTACACTATTTATTGTTCTTTTATGTCAAATTTTATGAGTATAAGATTCCGATATTTTCTCGATTCCAAAACACCAACTTTCTATGACAAATGGACAAAACCATTAAAAGCTCCTCCATATAGAGAGTTGAGCAACTTCGGACCATCAAAGTTGCTCAATGTACACTTTTTATTAATCTTCTATGTTCAATGTTACGAGTATAAACTTCGTATATTATTTCGATGCCAAAACAACAACTTTCTGTTACAAATGGACAAAACCGTTAAAAGCTCCACCATAGAGAGAGTTGTGCAACTTCGGACCATCAAAGTTGTTCGGTGTACACTTTTTATTGTTCTTCTATGTCCAATTTTACGAGTATAAGCTTCCGAGATTATTTCGATGCCAAAACACCAACTTTCTATGACAAATGGACAAAACCATTAAAAGCTCCTCCATATAGAGAGTTGAGCAACTTCGGACCATCAAAGTTACTCGGTGTACACTTTTTATTGTTCTTCTATGTCCAATGTTACGAGTATATAAGCTTCGTAGATTATTTCGATGCCAAAACAACAACTTTCTATTACAAATAGACAAAACCGATAAAAGCTCCACCATAGAGAGAGTTGTGCAACTTCGGACCATCAAAGTTGCTCGGTGTACACTTTTTATTGTTCTTCTATGTCCAATTTTACGAGTATAAGCTTCCGAGATTATTTCCATGCCAAAACAACAACTTTCTATGACAAATGGACAAAACCGTTAAAAGCTCCTCCATATAGAGAGTTGAGCAACTTCGGACCATCAAAGTTTCACGGTGTACACTTTTTATTGTTCTTCTATGTCCAATGTTATGAGTATAAGCTTCGTAGATTATTTCGATGCCAAAACACCAACTTTCTAAGACAAATGGACAAAACCGTTAGAAGCTCTTCCATATAGAGAGTTGAGCAACTTCGGACTATCAAAGTTGCTCGGTGTACACTTTTTATTGTTCTTCTATGTCCAATTTAACGAGTATAAGCTTTCGTTATTATTTCGATGCCAAAACACCACTTTCTATGATAAATGGACAAAACCGTTAAAAGATCCCAAATAAAGAGAGTTGAGCAACTTCGGACCATCAAAGTTGCTCGGTGTACACTTTTTAGTGTTCTTCTATGTCCAATTTTATGAGTATAAACTTCGTAGATTATTTCGATGCCAAAACAACAACTTTCTATTACAAATAGACAAAACCGATAAAAGCTCCACCATAGAGAGAGTTGTGCAACTTCGGACCATCAAAGTTGTTCGGTGTACACTTTTTATTGTTCTTCTATGTCCAATTTTACGAGTATAAGCTTCCGAGATTATTTCGATGCCAAAACACCAACTTTCTATGACAAATGGACAAAACCATTAAAAGCTCCTCCATATAGAGAGTTGAGCAACTTCGGACCATCAAAGTTACTCGGTGTACACTTTTTATTGTTCTTCTATGTCCAATGTTACGAGTATATAAGCTTCGTAGATTATTTCGATGCCAAAACAACAACTTTCTATTACAAATAGACAAAACCGATAAAAGCTCCACCATAGAGAGAGTTGTGCAACTTCGGACCATCAAAGTTGCTCGGTGTACACTTTTTATTGTTCTTCTATGTCCAATTTTACGAGTATAAGCTTCCGAGATTATTTCCATGCCAAAACAACAACTTTCTATGACAAATGGACAAAACCGTTAAAAGCTCCTCCATATAGAGAGTTGAGCAACTTCGGACCATCAAAGTTTCACGGTGTACACTTTTTATTGTTCTTCTATGTCCAATGTTATGAGTATAAGCTTCGTAGATTATTTCGATGCCAAAACACCAACTTTCTAAGACAAATGGACAAAACCGTTAGAAGCTCTTCCATATAGAGAGTTGAGCAACTTCGGACCATCAAAGTTGCTCGGTGTACACTTTTTATTGTTCTTCTATGTCCAATTTAACGAGTATAAGCTTTCGTTATTATTTCGATGCCAAAACACCACTTTCTATGATAAATGGACAAAACCGTTAAAAGATCCCAAATAAAGAGAGTTGAGCAACTTCGGACCATCAAAGTTGCTCGGTGTACACTTTTTAGTGTTCTTCTATGTCCAATTTTATGAGTATAAACTTCGTAGATTATTTCGATGCCAAAACATCAACTTTCTATGACAAATGGACAAAACCGTTAAAAGCTCCTCCACATAGAGAGTTGAGCAACTTCGGACCATCAAAGTTTCACGGTGTACACTTTTTATTGTTCTTCTATGTCCAATGTTACGAGTATAAGCTTCGTAGATTATTTCGATGCCAAAACACCAACTTTCTATGACAAATGGACAAAACCGTTAAAAGCTCCTCCATATAGAGAGTTGAGCAACTTCGGACCATCAAAGTTGCTCGGTGTACACTTTTTATTGTTCTTCTATGTCCAATTTAACGAGTATAAGCTTTCATTATTATTTCGATGCCAAAACACCACTTTCTATGATAAATGGACAAAACCGTTAAAAGATCCCAAATAGAGAGAGTTGAGCAACTTCGGACCATCAAAGTTGCTCGGTGTACACTTTTTATTGTTCTTCTATGTCCAATTTTATGAGTATAAACTTCGTAGATTATTTCGATGCCAAAACATCAACTTTCTATGACAAATGGACAAAACCGTTGAAAGCTCCTCCATATAGAGAGTTAAGCAACTTCGGACCATCAAAGTTGCTCGGTGTACACTTTTTATTGTTCTTCTATGTAAAATGTTACGAGTATACGCTTCGTAGATTATTTCGACTCCAAAACAACATCTTTCTATTACAAATGGACAAAACGTTAAAAGCTCCTCTATAGAGAGAGTTGAGCAACTTTGGACCATCAAAGTTGCTCGGTGTACACTTTTTATTGTTCTTCTATGTCCAATTTTACGACTATAAGCTTCCGAGATTATTTCGATGCCAAAACACCAACTTTCTATGACAAATGGACAAAACCGTTAAAAGCTCCTCTATAGCGAGAGTTGAGAAATTTCGGACCATCAAAGTTGCCCGGTGTACAGTTTTTATTATTCTTCTATGTCCATTTTTACGAGTATAAGCTTCCTGGATTATTTCGATGCCAAAACAACAACTTTCTATGACAAATGGACAAAACCGTTAAAAGCTCCTCCATATAGAGAGTTGAGCAACTTCGGACCATCAAAGTTTCACGGTGTACACTTTTTATTGTTCTTCTATGTCCAATGTTATGAGTATAAGCTTCGTAGATTATTTCGATGCCAAAACACCAACTTTCTAAGACAAATGGACAAAACCGTTAGAAGCTCTTCCATATAGAGAGTTGAGCAACTTCGGACCATCAAAGTTGCTCGGTGTACACTTTTTATTGTTCTTCTATGTCCAATTTAACGAGTATAAGCTTTCATTATTATTTCGATGCCAAAACAACAACTTTCTATTACAAATGGACAAAACCGTTAAAAGCTCCTCCATAGAGAGAGTTGTGCAACTTCGGACCATCAAAGTTGCTCGGTGAACACTTTTTATTGTTCTTCTATGTCCAATTTTATGAGTATAAACTTCGTAGATTATTTCGATGCCAAAACATCAACTTTCTATGGCAAATGGACAAAACCGTTGAAAGCTCCTCCACATAGAGAGTTAAGCAACTTCGGACCATCAAAGTTGCTCGGTGTACACTTTTTATTGTTCTTCTATGTCCAATTTTACGAGTATAAGCTTCGTAGATTATTTCGATGCCAAAACAACAACTTTCTATTACAAATGGACAAAACCATTAAAAGCTCCTCCATATAGAGAGTTGAACAACTTCGGACCATCAAAGTTACTCGGTGTACACTTTTTATTGTTCTTCTATGTCCAATGTTAGGAGTATACGCATCGTAGATTATTTCGATTCCAAAACAACAACTTTCTATTACAAATGGACAAAACCGTTAAAAGCTCCTCTATAGAAAGAGTTGAGCAACTTTAGACAATCAAAGTTGCCCGGTGTACACTATTTATTGTTCTTTTATGTCAAATTTTATGAGTATAAGATTCCGATATTTTCTCGATTCGAAAACACCAGCTTTCTATGACAAATGGACAAAACCATTAAAAGCTCCTCCATATAGAGAGTTGAGCAACTTCGGACCATCAAAGTTGCTCGGTGTACACTTTTTATTGTTCTTCTATGTCCAATTTTACGAGTATAAGCTTCGTAGATTATTTCGATGCCAAAACAACAACTTTCTATTACAAATGGACAAAACCGTTAAAAGCTCCTCCATATAGAGAGTTGAGAAACTTCGGACCATCAAAGTTACTCGGTGTACACTTTTTATTGTTCTTCTATGTCCAATGTTACGAGTATACGCATCGTAGATTATTTCGATGCCAAAACAACAACTTTCTATTACAAATGGACAAAACCGTTAAAAGCTCCTCTATAGAGAGAGTTGAGTAACTTTAGACAATCAAAGTTGTCCGGTGTACACTATTTATTGTTCTTTTATGTCAAATTTTATGAGTATAAGATTCCGATATTTTCTCGATTCCAAAACACCAACTTTCTATGACAAATGGACAAAACCATTAAAAGCTCCTCCATATAGAGAGTTGAGCAACTTCGGACCGTCAAAGTTGCTCAATGTACACTTTTTATTAATCTTCTATGTTCAATGTTACGAGTATAAACTTCGTAGATTATTTCGATGCCAAAACAACAACTTTCTGTTACAAATGGACAAAACCGTTAAAAGCTCCACCATAGAGAGAGTTGTGCAACTTCGGACCATCAAAGTTGTTCGGTGTACACTTTTTATTGTTCTTCTATGTCCAATTTTACGAGTATAAGCTTCCGAGATTATTTCGATGCCAAAACACCAACTTTCTATGACAAATGGACAAAACCATTAAAAGCTCCCCCATATAGAGCGTTGAGCAACTTCGGACCATCAAAGTTACTCGGTGTACACTTTTTATTGTTCTTCTATGTCCAATGTTACGAGTATATAAGCTTCGTAGATTATTTCGATGCTAAAACAACAACTTTCTGTTACAAATAGACAAAACCGATAAAAGCTCCACCATAGAGAGAGTTGTGCAACTTCGGATCATCAAAGTTGCTCGGTGTACACTTTTTATTGTTCTTCTATGTCCAATTTTACGAGTATAAGCTTCCGAGATTATTTCGATGCCAAAACAACAACTTTCTATGACAAATTGACAAAACCGTTAAAAGCTCCTTCATATAGAGAGTTGAGCAACCTCGGACCATCAAAGTTTCACGGTGTACACTTTTTATTGTTCTTCTATGTCCAATGTTACAAGTATAAGCCTCGTAGATTATTTCGATGCCAAAACAACAACTTTCTATTACAAATGGACAAAACCATTAAAAGCTCCTCCATATAGAGAGTTGAGCAACTTCGGACCATCAAAGTTACTCGGTGTACACTTTTTATTGTTCTTCTATGTCCAATGTTAGGAGTATACGCATCGTAGATTATTTCGATTCCAAAACAACAACTTTCTATTACAAATGGACAAAACCGTTAAAAGCTCCTCTATAGAGAGAGTTGAGCAACTTTAGACAATCAAAGTTGCCCGGTGTACATTATTTATTGTTCTTTTATGTCAAATTTTATGAGTATAAGATTCCGATATTTTCTCGATTCGAAAACACCAGCTTTCTATGACAAATGGACAAAACCATTAAAAGCTCCTCCATATAGAGAGTTGAGCAACTTCGGACCATCAAAGTTGCTCGGTGTACACTTTTTATTGTTCTTCTATGTCCAATTTTACGAGTATAAGCTCCGTAGATTATTTCGATGCCAAAACAACAACTTTCTATTACAAATGGACAAAACCGTTAAAAGCTCCTCCATATAGAGAGTTGAGAAACTTCGGACCATCAAAGTTACTCGGTGTACACTTTTTATTGTTCTTCTATGTCCAATGTTACGAGTATACGCATCGTAGATTATTTCGATGCCAAAACAACAACTTTCTATTACAAATGGACAAAACCGTTAAAAGCTCCTCTATAGAGAGAGTTGAGTAACTTTAGACAATCAAAGTTGTCCGGTGTACACTATTTATTGTTCTTTTATGTCCAATTTTACGACTATAAGCTTCCGAGATTATTTCGATGCCAAAACACCAACTTTCTATGACAAATGGACAAAACCGTTAAAAGCTCCTCCATATAGAGAGTTGAGAAACTTCGGACCATCAAAGTTACTCGGTGTACACTTTTTATTGTTCTTCTATGTCCAATGTTACGAGTATAAGCCTCGTAGATTATTTCGATGCCAAAACAACAACTTTCTATTACAAATGGACAAAACCATTAAAAGCTCCTCCATATAGAGAGTTGAGCAACTTCGGACCATCAAAGTTACTCGGTGTACACTTTTTATGGTTCTTCTATGTCCAATTTTACGAGTATAAGCTTCGTAGATTATTTCGATGCCAAAACAACAACTTTCTATTACAAATGGACAAAACCGTTAAAAGCTCCTCCATATAGAGAGTTGAGCAACTTCGGACCATCAAAGTTACTCGGTGTACACTTTTTATTGTTCTTCTATGTCCAATGTTAGGAGTATACGCATCGTAGATTATTTCGATTCCAAAACAACAACTTTCTACTACAAATGGACAAAACCGTTAAAAGCTCCTCTATAAAGAGAGTTGAGCAACTTTAGACAATCAAAGTTGCCCGGTGTACACTATTTATTGTTCTTTTATGTCAAATTTTATGAGTATAAGATTCCGATATTTTCTCGATTCGAAAACACCAGCTTTCTATGACAAATGGATAAAACCATTAAAAGCTCCTCCATATAGAGAGTTGAGCAACTTCGGACCATCAAAGTTGCTCGGTGTACACTTTTTATTGTTCTTCTATGTCCAATTTTACGAGTATAAGCTTCGTAGATTATTTCGATGCCAAAACAACAACTTTCTATTACAAATGGACAAAACCGTTAAAAGCTCCTCCATATAGAGAGTTGAGCAACTTCGGACCATCAAAGTTACTCGGTGTACACTTTTTATTGTTCTTCTATGTCCAATGTTACGAGTATACGCATCGTAGATTATTTCGATGCCAAAACAACAACTTTCTATTACAAATGGACAAAACCGTTAAAAGCTCCTCTATAGAGAGAGTTGAGCAACTTTAGACAATCAAAGTTGTCCGGTGTACACTATTTATTGTTCTTTTATGTCAAATTTTACGAGTATAAGATTCCGATATTTTCTCGATTCCAAAACAACAACTTTCTATGACAAATGGAAAAAACCATTAAAAGCTCCACCATATAGAGAGTTGAGCAACTTCGGACCATCAAAGTTGCTCAATGTACACTTTTTATTAATCTTCTATGTTCAATGTTACGAGTATAAACTTCGTAGATTATTTCGATGCCAAAACAACAACTTTCTGTTACAAATGGACAAAACCGTTAAAAGCTCCACCATAGAGAGAGTTGTGCAACTTCGGACCATCAAAGTTGTTCGGTGTACACTTTTTATTGTTCTTCTATGTCCAATTTTACGAGTATAAGCTTCCGAGATTATTTCGATGCCAAAACACCAACTTTCTATGACAAATGGACAAAACCATTAAAAGCTCCTCCATATAGAGCGTTGAGCAACTTCGGACCATCAAAGTTACTCGGTGTACACTTTTTATTGTTCTTCTATGTCCAATGTTACGAGTATATAAGCTTCGTAGATTATTTCGATGCCAAAACATCAACTTTCTGTTACAAATAGACAAAACCGATAAAAGCTCCACCATAGAGAGAGTTGTGCAACTTCGGACCATCAAAGTTGCTCGGTGTACACTTTTTATTGTTCTTCTATGTCCAATTTTACGAGTATAAGCTTCCGAGATTATTTCGATGCCAAAACAACAACTTTCTATGACAAATGGACAAAACCGTTAAAAGCTCCTCCATATAGAGAGTTGAGCAACTTCGGACCATCAAAGTTTCACGGTGTACACTTTTTATTGTTCTTCTATGTCCAATGTTACGAGTATAAGCCTCGTAGATTATTTCGATGCCAAAACAACAACTTTCTATTACAAATGGACAAAACCATTAAAAGCTCCTCCATATAGAGAGTTGAGCAACTTCGGACCATCAAAGTTACTCGGTGTACACTTTTTATTGTTCTTCTATGTCCAATGTTACGAGTATATAAGCTTCGTAGATTATTTCGATGCCAAAACAACAACTTTCTGTTACAAATAGACAAAACCGATAAAAGCTCCACCATAGAGAGAGTTGTGCAACTTCGGACCATCAAAGTTGCTCGGTGTACACTTTTTATTGTTCTTCTATGTCCAATTTTACGAGTATAAGCTTCCGAGATTATTTCGATGCCAAAACAACAACTTTCTATGACAAATGGACAAAACCGTTAAAAGCTCCTCCATATAGAGAGTTGAGCAACTTCGGACCATCAAAGTTTCACGGTGTTCACTTTTTATTGTTCTTCTATGCCCAATGTTACGAGTATAAGTTTCGTAGATTATTTCGATGCCAAAACACCAACTTTCTATGACAAATGGACAAAACCGTTAAAAGCACCTCCATATAGAGAGTTGAGCAGCTTCGGACCATCAAAGGTGCTCGGTGTACACTTTTTATTGTTCTTCTATGTCCAATTTAACGAGTATAAGCTTTCGTTATTATTTCGATGCCAAATCACCACTTTCTATGATAAATGGACAAAACCGTTAAAAGATCCCAAATAGAGAGAGTTGAGCAATTTCAGACCATCAAAGTTGCTCGGTGTACACTTTTTAGTGTTCTTCTATGTCCAATTTTACGAGTATAAACTTCGTAGATTATTTCGATGCCAAAACATCAACTTTCTATGACAAATGGACAAAACCGTTAAAAGCTCCTCCATATAGAGAGTTAAGCAACTTCGTACCATCAAAGTTGCTCGGTGTACACTTTTTATTGTTCTTCTATGTATAATGTTACGAGTATAAGCTTCGTAGATTATTTCGATGCCAAAACAACAACTTTCTATTACAAATGGACAAAAACGTTAAAAGCTCATCCATAGAGAGAATTGAGCAACTTTGGACCATCAAAGTTGCTCGGTGTACACTTTTTATTGTTCTTCTATGTCCAATTTTATGAGTATAAGCTTCGTAGATTATTTCGATGCCAAAACACCAACTTTCTATGACAAATGGACAAAACCGTTAAAGGCTCCCAAATAGAGAGTTAAGCAACTTCGGACCATCAAAGTTTCACGGTGTACACTTTTTATTGTTCTTCTATGTCCAATTTTACGAGTATAAGCTTCGTAGATTATTTCGATGCCAAAACAACAACTTTCTATTACAAATGGACAAAACCGTTAAAAGCTCCTCCATAGAGAGAGTTGATCAACTTCGGACCATCAAAGAGTCTCGGTGTACACTTTTTATTGTTCTTCTATGTCCAATTTTACGAGTATAAGCTTCGTAGATTATTTCGATGCCAAAACATCAACTTTCTATGACAAATGGACAAAACCGTTAAAAGCTCCTCCATATAGAGAGTTAAGCAACTTCGTACCATCAAAGTTGCTCGGTGTACACTTTTTATTGTTCTTCTATGTCCAATTTTACGAGTATAAGCTTCCGAGATTATTTCGATGCCAAAACAACAACTTTCTATGACAAATGGACAAAACCGTTAAAAGCTCCTCCATATAGAGAGTTGAGCAACTTCGGACCATCAAAGTTTCACGGTGTACACTTTTTATTGTTCTTCTATGTCCAATGTTACGAGTATAAGCCTCGTAGATTATTTCGATGCCAAAACAACAACTTTCTATTACAAATGGACAAAACCATTAAAAGCTCCTCCATATAGAGAGTTGAGCAACTTCGGACCATCAAAGTTACTCGGTGTACACTTTTTATTGTTCTTCTATGTCCAATGTTACGAGTATATAAGCTTCGTAGATTATTTCGATGCCAAAACAACAACTTTCTGTTACAAATAGACAAAACCGATAAAAGCTCCACCATAGAGAGAGTTGTGCAACTTCGGACCATCAAAGTTGCTCGGTGTACACTTTTTATTGTTCTTCTATGTCCAATTTTACGAGTATAAGCTTCCGAGATTATTTCGATGCCAAAACAACAACTTTCTATGACAAATGGACAAAACCGTTAAAAGCTCCTCCATATAGAGAGTTGAGCAACTTCGGACCATCAAAGTTTCACGGTGTACACTTTTTATTGTTCTTCTATGTCCAATTTTACGAGTATAAGCTTCCGAGATTATTTCGATGCCAAAACAACAACTTTCTATGACAAATGGACAAAACCGTTAAAAGCTCCTCCATATAGAGAGTTGAGCAACTTCGGACCATCAAAGTTTCACGGTGTTCACTTTTTATTGTTCTTCTATGCCCAATGTTACGAGTATAAGTTTCGTAGATTATTTCGATGCCAAAACACCAACTTTCTATGACAAATGGACAAAACCGTTAAAAGCACCTCCATATAGAGAGTTGAGCAGCTTCGGACCATCAAAGGTGCTCGGTGTACACTTTTTATTGTTCTTCTATGTCCAATTTAACGAGTATAAGCTTTCGTTATTATTTCGATGCCAAATCACCACTTTCTATGATAAATGGACAAAACCGTTAAAAGATCCCAAATAGAGAGAGTTGAGCAATTTCAGACCATCAAAGTTGCTCGGTGTACACTTTTTAGTGTTCTTCTATGTCCAATTTTACGAGTATAAACTTCGTAGATTATTTCGATGCCAAAACATCAACTTTCTATGACAAATGGACAAAACCGTTAAAAGCTCCTCCATATAGAGAGTTAAGCAACTTCGTACCATCAAAGTTGCTCGGTGTACACTTTTTATTGTTCTTCTATGTATAATGTTACGAGTATAAGCTTCGTAGATTATTTCGATGCCAAAACAACAACTTTCTATTACAAATGGACAAAAACGTTAAAAGCTCATCCATAGAGAGAATTGAGCAACTTTGGACCATCAAAGTTGCTCGGTGTACACTTTTTATTGTTCTTCTATGTCCAATTTTATGAGTATAAGCTTCGTAGATTATTTCGATGCCAAAACACCAACTTTCTATGACAAATGGACAAAACCGTTAAAGGCTCCCAAATAGAGAGTTAAGCAACTTCGGACCATCAAAGTTTCACGGTGTACACTTTTTATTGTTCTTCTATGTCCAATTTTACGAGTATAAGCTTCGTAGATTATTTCGATGCCAAAACAACAACTTTCTATTACAAATGGACAAAACCGTTAAAAGCTCCTCCATAGAGAGAGTTGATCAACTTCGGACCATCAAAGAGTCTCGGTGTACACTTTTTATTGTTCTTCTATGTCCAATTTTACGAGTATAAGCTTCGTAGATTATTTCGATGCCAAAACATCAACTTTCTATGACAAATGGACAAAACCGTTAAAAGCTCCTCCATATAGAGAGTTAAGCAACTTCGTACCATCAAAGTTGCTCGGTGTACACTTTTTATTGTTCTTCTATGTCCAATTTTACGAGTATAAGCTTCCGAGATTATTTCGATGCCAAAACAACAACTTTCTATGACAAATGGACAAAACCGTTAAAAGCTCCTCCATATAGAGAGTTGAGCAACTTCGGACCATCAAAGTTTCACGGTGTACACTTTTTATTGTTCTTCTATGTCCAATGTTACGAGTATAAGCCTCGTAGATTATTTCGATGCCAAAACAACAACTTTCTATTACAAATGGACAAAACCATTAAAAGCTCCTCCATATAGAGAGTTGAGCAACTTCGGACCATCAAAGTTACTCGGTGTACACTTTTTATTGTTCTTCTATGTCCAATGTTACGAGTATATAAGCTTCGTAGATTATTTCGATGCCAAAACAACAACTTTCTGTTACAAATAGACAAAACCGATAAAAGCTCCACCATAGAGAGAGTTGTGCAACTTCGGACCATCAAAGTTGCTCGGTGTACACTTTTTATTGTTCTTCTATGTCCAATTTTACGAGTATAAGCTTCCGAGATTATTTCGATGCCAAAACAACAACTTTCTATGACAAATGGACAAAACCGTTAAAAGCTCCTCCATATAGAGAGTTGAGCAACTTCGGACCATCAAAGTTTCACGGTGTACACTTTTTATTGTTCTTCTATGCCCAATGTTACGAGTATAAGTTTCGTAGATTATTTCGATGCCAAAACACCAACTTTCTATGACAAATGGACAAAACCGTTAAAAGCACCTCCATATAGAGAGTTGAGCAACTTCGGACCATCAAAGTTGCTCGGTGTACACTTTTTATTGTTCTTCTATGTCCAATTTAACGAGTATAAGCTTTCGTTATTATTTCGATGCCAAATCACCACTTTCTATGATAAATGGACAAAACCGTTAAAAGATCCCAAATAGAGAGAGTTGAGCAATTTCAGACCATCAAAGTTGCTCGGTGTACACTTTTTAGTGTTCTTCTATGTCCAATTTTACGAGTATAAACTTCGTAGATTATTTCGATGCCAAAACATCAACTTTCTATGACAAATGGACAAAACCGTTAAAAGCTCCTCCATATAGAGAGTTAAGCAACTTCGTACCATCAAAGTTGCTCGGTGTACACTTTTTATTGTTCTTCTATGTATAATGTTACGAGTATAAGCTTCGTAGATTATTTCGATGCCAAAACAACAACTTTCTATTACAAATGGACAAAAACGTTAAAAGCTCATCCATAGAGAGAATTGAGCAACTTTGGACCATCAAAGTTGCTCGGTGTACACTTTTTATTGTTCTTCTATGTCCAATTTTATGAGTATAAGCTTCGTAGATTATTTCGATGCCAAAACAACAACTTTCTATGAGAAATGGACAAAACCGTTAAAGGCTCCCAAATAGAGAGTTAAGCAACTTCGGACCATCAAAGTTTCACGGTGTACACTTTTTATTGTTCTTCTATGTCCAATTTTATGAGTATAAGCTTCGTAGATTATTTCGATGCCAAAACAACAACTTTCTATGAGAAATGGACAAAACCGTTAAAGGCTCCCAAATAGAGAGTTAAGCAACTTCGGACCATCAAAGTTTCACGGTGTACACTTTTTATTGTTCTTCTATGTCCAATTTTACGAGTATAAGCTTCGTAGATTATTTCGATGCCAAAACAACAACTTTCTATTACAAATGGACAAAACCGTTAAAAGCTCCTCCATAGAGAGAGTTGATCAACTTCGGACCATCAAAGTTGCTCGGTGTACACTTTTTATTGTTCTTCTATGTCCAATTTTACGAGTATAAGCTTCGTAGATTATTTCGATGCCAAAACAATAACTTTCTATTACAAATGGACAAAACTGTTAAAAGCTCCTCTATATAGAGAGTTGAGCAACTTCGGACCATCAAAGTTTCACGGTGTACACTTTTTATTGTTCTTCTATGTCCAATGTTACGAGTATATGCCTCGTAGATTATTTCGATGCCAAAACAACAACTTTCTATTACAAATGGACAAAACCGTTAAAAGCTCCTCCATATAGAGAGTTGAGCAACTTCGGACCGTCAAAGTTTCACGGTGTACACTTTTTATTGTTCTTCTATGCCCAATGTTACGAGTATACGCTTCGTAGATTATTTCGATGCCAAAACAACAACTTTCTGTTACAAATGGACAAAACCGTTAAAAGCTCCACCATAGAGAGAGTTGTGCAACTTCGGACCATCAAAGTTGCTCGGTGTACACTTTTTATTGTTCTTCTATGTCCAATTTTACGAGTATAAGCTTCCGAGATTATTTTGATGCCAAAACACAAACTTTCTATGACAAATGGACAAAACCGTTAAAAGCTCCTCTATAGCGAGAGTTGAGAAACTTCGGACCATCAAAGTTGTCCGGTGTAAAGTTTTTATTATTCTTCTATGTCCAATTTTACGAGTATAAGCTTCCTAGATTATTTCGATGCCAAAACAACAACTTTCTATGACAAATGGACAAAACCGTTAAAAGCTCCTCCATATAGAGAGTTGAGTAACTTCGGACCATCAAAGTTTCACGGTGTACACTTTTTATTGTTCTTCTATGTCCAATGTTACGTGTATAAGCTTCGTAGATTATTTCGATGCCAAAACACCAACTTTCTATGACAAATGGACAAAACCGTTAAAAGCTCCTCCATATAGAGAGTTGAGCAACTTCGGACCATCAAAGTTGCTCGGTGTACACTTTTTATTGTTCTTCTATGTCCAATTTAACGAGTATAAGCTTTCGTTATTATTTCGATGCCAAAACACCAACTTTCTATGACAAATGGACAAAACCGTTAAAAGCTCCTCCATATAGAGAGTTGAGCAACTTCGGACCATCAAAGTTGCTCGGTGTACACTTTTTATTGTTCTTCTATGTCCAATTTAACGAGTATAAGCTTTCGTTATTATTTCGATGCCAAAAACCACTTTCAATGATAAATGGACAAAACCGTTAAAAGATCCCAAATAGAGAGAGTTGAGCAACTTCGGACCATCAAAGTTGCTCGGTGTATACTTTTTAGTGTTCTTCTATGTCCGATTTTACGAGTATAAGCTTCGTAGATTATTTCGATGCCAAAACACCAACTTTCTATGACAAATGGACAAAACCGTTAAAAGCTCCTCCATATAGAGAGTTAAGCAACTTCGGACCATCAAAGTTGCTCGGTGTACACTTTTTATTGTTCTTCTATGTATAATGTTACGAGTATAAGCTTTCGTTATTATTTCGATGCCAAACACCACTTTCAATGATAAATGGACAAAACCGTTAAAAGATCCCAAATAGAGAGAGTTGAGCAACTTCGGACCATCAAAGTTGCTCGGTGTACACTTTTTATTGTTCTTCTATGTCCAATTTTACGAGTATAAGCTTCGTAGATTATTTCGATGCTAAAACACCAACTTTCTATGACAAATGGACAAAACCGTTAGAGGCTCCCAAATAGAGAGTTGAGCAACTTCGGACCATCAAAGTTTCACGGTGTACACTTTTTATTGTTCTTCTATGTCCAATTTTACGAGTATAAGCTTCGTAGATTATTTCGATGCCAAAACAACAACTTTCTATTACAAATGCACAAAACCGTTAAAAGCTCCTCCGTAGAGAGAGTTGATCAACTTCGGACCATCGAAGTTGCTCGGTGTACACTTTTTATTGTTCTTCTATGTCCAATTTTACGAGTATAAGCTTCGTAGATTATTTCGATGCCAAAACAACAACTTTCTACTACAAATGGACAAAACCGTTAAAAGCTCCTCCATATAGAGAGTTGAGCAACTTCGGACTATCAAAGTTACTCGGTATACACTTTTTATTTTTCTTCAATGTCCAATGTTACGAGTATAAGCTTCGTAGATTATTTCGATGCCAAAACAACAACTTTCTATTACAAATGGACAAAACTGTTAAAAGCTCCTCCATATAGAGAGTTGAGGAACTTTGGACCATCAATGTTTCACGGTGTACACTTTTTATTGTTCTTCTATGTCCAATGTTACGAGTATAAGCTTCGTAGATTATTTCGATGCCAAAACACCAACTTTCTATGACAAATGGACAAAACCGTTAATAGCTCCTCCATATAGAGAGTTGAGCAACTTCGGACCATCAAAGTTGCTCGGTGTACACTTTTTATTGTTCTTCTATGTCCAATTTAACGAGTATAAGCTTTCGTTATTATTTCGATGCCAAAACACCACTTTCTATGATAAATGGACAAAACCGTTAAAAGATCCCAAATAGAGAGAGTTGAGCAACTTCGGACAATCAAAGTTGCTCGGTGTACACTTTTTATTGTTCTTCTATGTCCAATTTTACGAGTATAAGCTTCGTAGATTATTTCAATGCCAAAACAACAACTTTCTATGACAAATGGACAAAACCGTTAGAGGCTCCCAAATAGAGAGTTGAGAAACTTCGGACCATCAAAGTTGTTCGGTGTACACTTTTTATTGTTCTTCTATGTGCAATTTTACGAGTATAAGCTTCGTAGATTATTTCGATGCCAAAACAACAACTTTCTATTACAAACAGATAAAACCGTTAAAAGCTCCTCCATATGGAGAGTTGAGCAACTTCGGACCATCAAAGTTACTCGGTGTACATTTTTTATTGTTCTTCTATGTCCAATGTTACGAGTATACGCTTCGTAGATTATTTCGATGCCAAAACAACAACTTTCTATTACAAATGGACAAAACCGTTAAAAGCTCCTTTATAGAGAGAGTTGAGCAACTTCGGACCATCAAAGTTGCTCGGTGTACACTTTTTATTGTTCTTCTATGTCCAATGTTACGAGTATAAGCTTCGTAGATTATTTCGATGCCAAAACAACAACTTTCTATTACAAATGGACAAAACCGTTGAAAGCTCCTCCATATAGAGAGTTGAGCAACTTCGGACCATCAAAGTTACTCGGTGTACACTTTTTATTGTTCTTCTATGCCCAATGTTACGAGTATACGCTTCGTAGATTATTTCGATGCCAAAACAACAACTTTCAATTACAAATGTACAAAACAGTTAAAAGCTCCTCTATAGAGAGAGTTGAACAACTTTGGACCATCAAAGTTGCTCGGTGTACACCTTTTATTGTTCTTTTATGTCAAATTTTATGAGTATAAGATTCCGATATTTTTTCGATTCCAAAACACCAACTTTCTATGACAAATGGACAAAACAATTAAAAGCTCCTCCATATAGAGAGTTGAGCAACTTCAGACCATCAAAGTTGCTCAATGTAAACTTTTTATTAATCTTCTATGTTCAATGTTACGAGTATAAACTTCGTAGATTATTTCGATGCCAAAACAACAACTTTCTGTTACAAATGGACAAAACCGTTAAAAGCTCCACCATAGAGAGAGTTGTGCAACTTCGGACCATCAAAGTTGTTCGGTGTACACTTTTTATTGTTCTTCTATGTCCAATTTTACGAGTATAAGCTTCCGAGATTATTTCGATGCCAAAACACCAACTTTCTATGACAAATGGACAAAACCATTAAAAGCTCCTCCATATAGAGAGTTGAGCAACTTCGGACCATCAAAGTTACTCGGTGTACACTTTTTATTGTTCTTCTATGTCCAATGTTACGAGTATAAGCTTCGTAGATTATTTCAATGCCAAAACAACAACTTTCTATTACAAATGGACAAAACCGTTAAAAGCTCCTCCATAGAGTGAGTTGAGCAACTTCGGACTACCAAAGTTGCTCGGTGTACACTTTTTATTGTTCTTCTATGTCCAATTTTACGAGTATATGCTTCGTAGATTATTTCGATGCCAAAACACCACTTTCTATGATAAATGGACAAAACCGTTAAAAGATCCCAAATAGAGAGAGTTGAGCAAGTTCGGACCATCAAAGTTGCTCGGTGTACACTTTTTATTGTTCTTCTATGTCCAATTTTACGAGTATTAGCTTCGTAGATTATTTCAATGCCAAAACAACAACTTTCTTTGACAAATGGACAAAACCGTTAGAGGCTTCCAAATAGAGAGTTGAGAAACTTCGGACTATCAAAGTTGCTCGGTGTACACTTTTTATTGTTCTTCTATGTCCAATTTTACGAGTATAAGCTTCGTAGATTATTTCGATGCCAAAACAACTACTTTCTATTACAAATGGACAAAACCGTTAAAAGCTCCTCCATATAGAGAGTTGAGCAACTTCGGACCATCAAAGTTACTCGGTGTACACTTTTTATTGTTCTTCTATGCCCAATGTTACGAGTATATGCTTCGTAGATTATTTCGATGCCAAAACAACAACTTTCTATTACAAATGGACAAAACCGTTAAAAGCTCCTCTATAGAGAGAGTTGAGCAACTTTGGACCATCAAAGTTGCTCGGTGTACACTTTTTATTGTTCTTTTATGTCAAATTTTATGAGTATAAGATTCCGATATTTTTTCGATTCCAAAACACTAACTTTCTATGACAAATGGACAAAACCATTAAAAGCTCCTCCATATAGAGAGTTGAGCAACTTCGGACCATCAAAGTTGCTCAATGTACACTTTTTATTAATCTTCTATGTTCAATGTTACGTGTATAAACTTCGTAGATTATTTCGATGCCAAAACAACAACTTTCTGTTACTAATGGACAAAACCGTTTAAAGCTCCACCATAGAGAGAGTTGTGCAACTTCAGACAATCAAAGTTGTTCGGTGTACACTTTTTATTGTTCTTCAATGTCCAATTTTACGAGTATAAGCTTCCGAGATTATTTCGATGCCAAAACACCAACTTTCTTTGACAAATGGACAAAACCATTAAAAGCTCCTCCATATAGAGAGTTGAGAAACTTCGGACCATCAAAGTTACTCGGTGTACACTTTTTATTGTTCTTCTATGTCCAAAGTTACGAGTATAAGCTTCGTAGATTATTTCGATGCCAAAACAACAACTTTCTATTACAAATGGACAAAACTGTTAAAAGCTCCTCCATAGAGAGAGTTGAGCAACTTCGGAGTATCAAAGTTGCTCGGTGTACACTTTTTATTGTTCTTCTATGTCCAATTTTACGAGTATGAGCTTCGTAGATTATTTCGATGCCAAAACACCAACTTTCTATGACAAATGGACAAAACCGTTAGAGGCTCGCAAATAGAGAGTTCAGCAACTTCGGACCATCAAAGTTGCTCGGTGTACACTTTTTATTGTTCTTCTATGTCCAATTTTACGAGTATAAGCTTTCGTTATTATTTCGATGCCAAAACACCAACTTTCTATGACAAATGGACAAAACCGTTAAAAGCTCCTCCATATAGAGAGTTGAGCAACTTCGGACCATCAAAGTTGCTCGGTGTACACTTTTTATTGTTCTTCTATGTCCAATTTAACGAGTATAAGCTTTCGTTATTATTTCGATGCCAAAACACCAACTTTCTATGAAAAATGGACAAAACCGTTAAAAGCTCCTCCATATAGAGATTTGAGCAACTTCGGACCATCAAAGTTGCTCGGTGTACACTTTTTATTGTTCTTCTATGTCCAATTTAACGAGTATAAGCTTTCGTTATTATTTCGATGCCAAACACCACTTTCTATGATAAATGGACAAAACCGTTAAAAGATCCCAAATAGAGAGAGTTGAGCAACTTCGGACCATCAAAGTTGCTCGGTATACACTTTTTAGTGTTCTTCTATGTCCAATTTTACGGGTATAAGCTTCGTAGATTATTTCGATGCCAAAACACGAACTTTCTATGACAAATGGACAAAACCGTTAAAAGCTCCTCCATATAGAGAGTTGAGCAACTTTGGACCATCAAAGTTTCACGGTGTACACTTTTTATTGTTCTTCTATGTCCAATGTTACGAGTATAAGCTTCGTAGATTATTTCGATGCCAAAACAACAACTTTCTTTTACAAATGCACAAAACCGTTAAAAGCTCCTCCATAGAGACAGTTGATCAACTTCGGACCATCAAAGTTGCTCGGTGTACACATTTTATTTTTCTTCTATGTCCAATTTTACGAGTATAAGCTTCGTAGATTATTTCGAAGCCAAAACACCAACTTTCTATGACAAATGGACAAAACCGTTACAGGCTCCCAAATAGAGAGTTGAGCAACTTCGGACCATCAAAGTTTCACGGTGTACACTTTTTATTGTTCTTCTATGTCCAATTTTACGAGTATAAGCTTCGTAGATTATTTCGATGCCAAAACAACAACTTTCTATTACAAATGCACAAAACATTTAAAAGCTCCTCCATAGAGAGAGTTGATCAACTTCGGACCATCGAAGTTGCTCGGTGTACACTTTTTATTGTTCTTCTATGACCAATTTTACGAGTATAAGCTTCGTAGATTATTTCGATGCCAAAACAACAACTTTCTACTACAAATGGACAAAACCGTTAAAAGCTCCTCCATATAGAGAGTTGAGCAACTTCGGACCATCAAAGTTACTCGGTGTACACTTTTTATTGTTCTTCAATGTCCAATGTTACGAGTATAAGCTTCGTAGATTATTTCGATGCCAAAACAACAACTTTCTATTACAAATGGACAAAACTGTTAAAAGCTCCTCCATATAGAGAGTTGAGCAACTTTGGACCATCAAAGTTTCACGGTGTACACTTTTTATTGTTCTTCTATGTCCAATGTTACGAGTATAAGCTTCGTAGATTATTTCGATGCCAAAACACCAACTTTCTATGAAAAATGGACAAAACAATTAAAAGCTCCTCCATATAGAGAGTTGAGCAACTTCAGACTATCAAAGTTGCTCAATGTAAACTTTTTATTAATCTTCTAAGTTCAATGTTACGAGTATAAACTTCGTAGATTATTTCGATGCCAAAACAACAACTTTCTGTTACAAATGGACAAAACCGTTAAAAGCTCCACCATAGAGAGAGTTGTGCAACTTCGGACCATCAAAGTTGTTCGGTGTACACTTTTTATTGTTCTTCTATGTCCAATTTTACGAGTATAAGCTTCCGAGATTATTTCGATGCCAAAACACCAACTTTCTATGACAAATGGACAAAACCATTAAAAGTTCCTCCATATAGAGAGTTGAGCAACTTCGGACCATCAAAGTTACTCGGTGTACACTTTTTATTGTTCTTCTATGTCCAATGTTACGAGTATAAGCTTCGTAGATTATTTCGATGCCAAAACAACAACTTTCTATTACAAATGGACAAAACCGTTAAAAGCTCCTCCATAGAGTGAGTTGAGCAACTTCGGACTATCAAAGTTGCTCGGTGTACACTTTTTATTATTCTTCTATGTCCAATTTTACGAGTATATGCTTCGTAGATTATTTCGATGCCAAAACACCACTTTCTATGATAAATGGAAAAAACCGTTAACAGATCCCAAATAGAGAGAGTTGAGCAAGTTCGGACCATCAAAGTTGCTCGGTGTACACTTTTTATTGTTCTTCTATGTCCAATTTTACGAGTATTAGCTCCGTAGATTATTTCAATGCCAAAACAACAACTTTCTATGACAAATGGACAAAACCGTTAGAGGCTTCCAAATAAAGAGTTGAGAAACTTCGGACCATCAAAGTTGCTCGGTGTACACTTTTTATTGTTCTTCTATGTCCAATTTTACGAGTATAAGCTTCGTAGATTATTTCGATGCCAAAACAACAACTTTCTATTACAAATGGACAAAACCGTTAAAAGCTCCTCCATATAGAGAGTTGAGCAACTTCGGACCATCAAAGTTGCTCGGTGTACACTTTTTATTGTTCTTCTATGCCCAATGTTACGAGTATATGCTTCGTAGATTATTTCGATGCCAAAACAACAACTTTCTATTACAAATGGACAAAACCGTTAAAAGCTCCTCTATAGAGAGAGTTGAGCAACTTTGGACCATCAAAGTTGCTCGGTGTACACTTTTTATTATTCTTTTATGTCAAATTTTATGAGTATAAGATTTCGATATTTTTTCGATTCCAAAACACTAACTTTCTATGACAAATGGACAAAACCATTAAAAGCTCCTTCATATAGAGAGTTGAGCAACTTCGGACCATCAAAGTTGCTCAATGTACACTTTTTATTAATCTTCTATGTTCAATGTTACGAGTATAAACTTCGTAGATTATTTCGATGCCAAAACAACAACTTTCTGTTACAAATGGACAAAACCGTTAAAAGCTCCACCATAGAGAGAGTTGTGCAACTTCGGACCATCAAAGTTGTTCGGTGTACACTTTTTATTGTTCTTCTATGTCCAATTTTACGAGTATAAGCTTCCGAGATTATTTCGATGCCAAAACACCAACTTTCTATGACAAATGGACAAAACCATTAAAAGCTCCTCCATATAGAGAGTTGAGCAACTTCGGACCATCAAAGTTACTCGGTGTACACTTTTTATTGTTCTTCTATGTCCAATGTTACGAGTATAAGCTTCGTAGATTATTTCGATGCCAAAACAACAACTTTCTATTACAAATGGACAAAACTTTTAAAAGCTCCTCCATAGAGAGAGTTGAGCAACTTCGGACTATCAAAGTTGCTCGGTGTACACTTTTTATTGTTCTTCTATGTCCAATTTTACGAGTATGAGCTTCGTAGATTATTTCGATGCCAAAACACCAACTTTCTATGACAAATCGACAAAACCGTTAGAGGCTCGCAAATAGAGAGTTCAGCAACTTCGGACCATCAAAGTTGCTCGGTGTACACTTTTTATTGTTCTTCTATGTCCAATTTTACGAGTATAAGCTTTCGTTATTATTTCGATGCCAAAACACCAACTTTCTATGACAAATGGACAAAACCGTTAAAAGCTCCTCCATATAGAGAGTTGAGCAACTTCGGACCATCAAAGTTGCTCGGTGTACACTTTTTATTGTTCTTCTATGTCCAATTTAACGAGTATAAGCTTTCGTTATTATTTCGATGCCAAAACATCAACTTTCTATGACAAATGGACAAAACCGTTAAAAGCTCCTCCATATAGAGAGTTGAGCAACTTCGGACCATCAAAGTTGCTCGATGTACACTTTTTATTGTTCTTCTATGTCCAATTTAACGAGTATAAGCTTTCGTTATTATTTCGATGCCAAACACCACTTTCTATGATAAATGGACAAAACTGTTAAAAGATCCCAAATAGAGTGAGTTGAGCAACTTCGGACCATCAAAGTTGCTCGGTGTACACTTTTTAGTTTTCTTCTATGTCCAATTTTACGAGTATAAGCTTCGTAGATTATTTCGATGCCAAAACACCAACTTTCTATGACAAATGGACAAAACCGTTAAAAGCTCCTCCATATAGAGAGTTAAGTAACTTCGGACCATCAAAGTTGCTCGGTGTACACTTTTTATTGTTCTTCTATGTATAATGTTACGAGTATAAGCTTCGTAGATTATTTCGATGCCAAAACAACAACTTTCTATTACAAATGCACTAAACCGTTAAAAGCTCCTCCATAGAGAGAGTTGATCAACTTCGGACCATCAAACTTGCTCGGTGTACACTTTTTATTGTTCTTCTATGTCCAATTTTACGAGTATAAGCTTCGTAGATTATTTCGATGCCAAAACACCAACTTTCTATGACAAATGGACAAAACCGTTACAGGCTCCCAAATAGAGAGTTGAGCAACTTCGGACCATCAAAGTTTCACGGTGTACACTTTTTATTGTTCTTCTATGTGCAATTTTACGAGTATAAGCTTCGTAGATTATTTCGATGCCAAAACAACAACTTTCTATTACAAATGCACAAAACATTTAAAAGCTCCTCCATAGAGAGAGTTGATCAACTTCGGACCATCGAAGTTGCTCGGTGTACACTTTTTATTGTTCTTCTATGTCCAATTTTACGAGTATAAGCTTCATAGATTATTTCGATGCCAAAACAACAACTTTCTATTACAAATGGACAAAACTGTTAAAAGCTCCTCCATATAGAGAGTTGAGCAACTTTGGACCATCAAAGTTTCACGGTGTACACTTTTTATTGTTCTTCTATGTCCAATGTTACGAGTATAAGCTTCGTAGATTATTTCGATGCCAAAACTCCAACTTTCTATGAAAAATGGACAAAACAATTAAAAGCTCCTCCATATAGAGAGTTGAGCAACTTCAGACTATCAAAGTTGCTCAATGTAAACTTTTTATTAATCTTCTAAGTTCAATGTTACGAGTATAAACTTCGTAGATTATTTCGATCCCAAAACAACAACTTTCTGTTACAAATGGACAAAACCGTTAAAAGCTCCACCATAGAGAGAGTTGTGCAACTTCGGACCATCAAAGTTGTTCGGTGTACACTTTTTATTGTTCTTCTATGTCCAATTTTACGAGTATAAGCTTCCGAGATTATTTCGATGCCAAAACACCAACTTTCTATGACAAATGGACAAAACCATTAAAAGCTCCTCCATATAGAGAGTTGAGCAACTTCGGACCATCAAAGTTACTCGGTGTACACTTTTTATTGTTCTTCTATGTCCAATGTTACGAGTATAAGCTTCGTAGATTATTTCGATGCCAAAACAACAACTTTCTATTACAAATGGACAAAACCGTTAAAAGCTCCTCCATAGAGTGAGTTGAGCAACTTCGGACTATCAAAGTTGCTCGGTGTATACTTTTTATTGTTCTTCTATGTCCAATTTTACGAGTATATGCTTCGTCGATTATTTCGATGCCAAAACACCACTTTCTATGATAAATGGACAAAACCGTTAAAAGATCCCAAATAGAGAGAGTTGAGCAAGTTCGGACCATCAAAGTTGCTCGGTGTACACTTTTTATTGTTCTTCTATGTCCAATTTTACGAGTATTAGCTTCGTAGATTATTTCAATGCCAAAACAACAACTTTCTATGACAAATGGACAAAACCGTTAGAGGCTTCCAAATAGAGAGTTGAGAAACTTCGGACCATCAAAGTTGCTCGGTGTACACTTTTTATTGTTCTTCTATGTCCAATTTTACGAGTATAAGCTTCGTAGATTATTTCGATGCCAAAACAACAACTTTCTATTACAAATGGACAAAACCGTTAAAAGCTCCTCCATATAGAGAGTTGAGCAACTTCGGACCATCAAAGTTACTCGGTGTACACTTTTTATTGTTCTTCTATGCCCAATGTTACGAGTATATGCTTCGTAGATTATTTCGATGCCAAAACAACAACTTTCTATTACAAATGGACAAAACCGTTAAAAGCTCCCCTATAGAGAGAGTTGAGCAACTTTGGACCATCAAAGTTGCTCGGTGTACACTTTTTATTATTCTTTTATGTCAAATTTTATGAGTATAAGATTCCGATATTTTTTCGATTCCAAAACACTAACTTTCTATGACAAATGGACAAAACCATTAAAAGCTCCTCCATATAGAGAGTTGAGCAACTTCGGACCATCAAAGTTGCTCAATGTACACTTTTTATTAATCTTCTATGTTCAATGTTACGAGTATAAACTTCGTAGATTATTTCGATGCCAAAACAACAACTTTCTGTTACAAATGGACAAAACCGTTAAAAGCTCCACCATAGAGAGAGTTGTGCAACTTCGGACCATCAAAGTTGTTCGGTGTACACTTTTTATTGTTCTTCTATGTCCAATTTTACGAGTATAAGCTTCCGAGATTATTTCGATGCCAAAACACCAACTTTCTATGACAAATGGACAAAATCATTAAAAGCTCCTCCATATAGAGAGTTGAGAAACTTCGGACCATCAAAGTTACTCGGTGTACACTTTTTATTGTTCTTCTATGTCCAATGTTACGAGTATAAGCTTCGTAGATTATTTCGATGCCAAAACAACAACTTTCTATTACAAATGGACAAAACTTTTAAAAGCTCCTCCATAGAGAGAGTTGAGCAACTTCGGACTATCAAAGTTGCTCGGTGTACACTTTTTATTGTTCTTCTATGTCCAATTTTACGAGTATGAGCTTCTTAGACTATTTCGATGCCAAAACACCAACTTTCTATGACAAATGGACAAAACCGTTAGAGGCTCGCAAATAGAGAGTTGAGCAACTTCGGACCATCAAAGTTGCTCGGTGTACACTTTTTATTGTTCTTCTATGTCCAATTTTACGAGTATAAGCTTCGTAGATTATTTCGATGCCAAAACAACAACTTTCTATTACAAATGGACAAAACTGTTAAAAGCTCCTCCATATAGAGAGTTGAGCAACTTCGGACCATCAAAATTACTCGGTGTACATTTTTTATTGTTCTTCTATGTCCAATGTTACGAGTATACGCTTCGTAGATTATTTCGATGCCAAATCAACAACTTTCTATTACAAATGGACAAAACCGTTAAAAGCTCCTCTATAGAGAGAGTTGAGCAACTTCGGACCATCAAAGTTGCTCGGTGTACACTTTTTATTGTTCTTCTATGTCCAATGTTACGAGTATAAGCTTCGTAGATTATTTCGATGCCAAAACAACAACTTTCTATTACAAATGGACAAAACCGTTGAAAGCTCCTCCATATAGAGAGTTGAGCAACTTCGGACCATCAAAGTTACTCGGTGTACATTTTTTATTGTTCTTCTATGTCCAATGTTACGAGTATACGCTTGGTAGATTATTTCGATGCCAAAACAACAACTTTCTATTACAAATGGACAAAACCGTTAAAAGCTCCTCTATAGAGAGAGTTGAGCAATTTCGGACCATCAAAGTTGCTCGGTGTACACTTTTTATTGTTCTTCTATGTCCAATGTTACGAGTATAAGCTTCGTAGATTATTTCGATGCCAAAACAACAACTTTCTATTACAAA
Source organism: Euonymus europaeus (assembly GCA_963580455.1). NCBI lineage: Eukaryota > Viridiplantae > Streptophyta > Magnoliopsida > Celastrales > Celastraceae > Euonymus > Euonymus europaeus. The sequence continues at coordinate 9,462,849 of OY756965.1, forward strand.
TGGACAAAACCGTTGAAAGCTCCTCCATATAGAGAGTTGAGCAACTTCGGACCATCAAAGTTACTCGGTGTACACTTTTTATTGTTCTTCTATGCCCAATGTTACGAGTATAAGCTTCGTAGATTATTTCGATGCCAAAACAACAACTTTCTATTACAAATGGACAAAACCGTTAAAAGCACCTCCATATAGAGAGTTGAGCAACTTCGGACCATCAAAGTTACTCGGTGTACATTTTTTATTGTTCTTCTATGCCCAATGTTACGAGTATATGCTTCGTAGATTATTTCGATGCCAAAACAACAACTTTCTGTTACAAATGGACAAAACCGTTAAAAGCTCCACCATAGAGAGAGTTGAGCAACTTCGGACCATCAAAGTTGTTCGGTGTACACTTTTTATTGTTCTTCTATGTCCAATTTTACGAGTATAAGCTTCCGAGATTATTTCGATGCCAAAACACCAACTTTCTATGACAAATGGACAAAACCATTAAAAGCTCCTCCATATAGAGAGTTGAGCAACTTCGGACCATCAAAGTTACTCGGTGTACACTTTTTATTGTTCATCTATGTCCAATGTTACGAGTATAAGCTTCGTAGATTATTTCGATGCCAAAACAACAACTTTCTATTACAAATGGACAAAACCGTTAAAAGCTCCTCCATAGAGTGAGTTGAGCAACTTCGGACTATCAAAGTTGCTCGGTGTACACGTTTTATTGTTCTTCTTTGTCCAATTTTACGAGTATATGCTTCGTAGATTATTTCGATGCCAAAACACCACTTTCTATGATAAATGGACAAAACCGTTAAAAGATCCCAAATAGAGAGAGTTGAGCAATTTCGGACCATCAAAGTTGCTCGGTGTACACTTTTTATTGTTCTTCTATGTCCAATGTTACGAGTATAAGCTTCGTAGATTATTTCGATGCCAAAACAACAACTTTCTATTACAAATGGACAAAACCGTTGAAAGCTCCTCCATATAGAGAGTTGAGCAACTTCGGACCATCAAAGTTACTCGGTGTACACTTTTTATTGTTCTTCTATGCCCAATGTTACGAGTATAAGCTTCGTAGATTATTTCGATGCCAAAACAACAACTTTCTATTACAAATGGACAAAACCGTTAAAAGCACCTCCATATAGAGAGTTGAGCAACTTCGGACCATCAAAGTTACTCGGTGTACATTTTTTATTGTTCTTCTATGCCCAATGTTACGAGTATATGCTTCGTAGATTATTTCGATGCCAAAACAACAACTTTCTGTTACAAATGGACAAAACCGTTAAAAGCTCCACCATAGAGAGAGTTGAGCAACTTCGGACCATCAAAGTTGTTCGGTGTACACTTTTTATTGTTCTTCTATGTCCAATTTTACGAGTATAAGCTTCCGAGATTATTTCGATGCCAAAACACCAACTTTCTATGACAAATGGACAAAACCATTAAAAGCTCCTCCATATAGAGAGTTGAGCAACTTCGGACCATCAAAGTTACTCGGTGTACACTTTTTATTGTTCATCTATGTCCAATGTTACGAGTATAAGCTTCGTAGATTATTTCGATGCCAAAACAACAACTTTCTATTACAAATGGACAAAACCGTTAAAAGCTCCTCCATATAGAGAGTTGAGCAACTTCGGACCATCAAAGTTACTCGGTGTACACTTTTTATTGTTCTTCTATGCCCAATGTTACGAGTATATGCTTCGTAGATTATTTCGATGCCAAAACAACAACTTTCTATTACAAATGGACAAAACCGTTAAAAGCTCCTCTATAGAGAGAGTTGAGCAACTTTGGACCATCAAAGTTGCTCGGTGTACACTTTTTATTGTTCTTCTATGTCCAATGTTACGAGTATAAGCTTCGTAGATTATTTCGATGGCAAAACAACAACTTTCTGTTACAAATGGACAAAACCACCATAGAGAGAGTTGTGCAACTTCGGACCATCAAAGTTGTTCGGTGTACACTTTTTATTGTTCTTCTATGTCAAATTTTATGAGTATAAGATTCCGATATTTTTTCGATTCCAAAATACCAACTTTCTATGACAAATGGACAAAACAATTAAAAGCTCCTCCATATAGAGAGTTGAGCAACTTCGGACCATCAATGTTGCTCAATGTAAACTTTTTATTAATCTTCTATGTTCAATGTTACGAGTATAAACTTCGTAGATTATTTCGATGCCAAAACAACAACTTTCTGTTACAAATGGACAAAACCGTTAAAAGCTCCACCATAGAGAGAGTTGTGCAACTTCGGACCATCAAAGTTGTTCGGTGTACACTTTTTATTCTTCTTCTATGTCCAATTTTACGAGTATAAGCTTCCGAGATTATTTCGATGCCAAAACACCAACTTTATATGACAAATGGACAAAACCATTAAAAGCTCCTCCATATAGAGAGTTGAGGAACTTCGGACCATCAAAGTTACTCGGTGTACACTTTTTATTGTTCTTCTATGTCCAATGTTACGAGTATAAGCTTCGCAGATTATTTCGATGCCAAAACAACAACTTTCTATTACAAATGGACAAAACCATTAAAAGCTCCTCCATAGAGTGAGTTGAGCAACTTCGGACTATCAAAGTTGCTCGGGGTACACTTTTTATTGTTCTTCTATGTCCAATTTTACGAGTATATGCTTCGTAGATTATTTCGATGCCAAAACACCACTTTCTATGATAAATGGACAAAACCGTTAAAAGATCCCAAATAGAGAGAGTTGAGCAAGTTCGGACCATCAAAGTTGCTCGGTGTACGCTTTTTATTGTTCTTCTATGTCCAATTTTACGAGTATTAGCTTCGTAGATTATTTCAATGCCAAAACAACAACTTTCTATGACAAATGGACAAAACCGTTAGAGGCTCCCAAATAGAGAGTTGAGAAACTTCGGACCATCAAAGTTGCTCGGTGTACACTTTTTATTGTTCTTCTATGTCCAATTTTACGAGTATAAGCTTCGTAGATTATTTCGATGCCAAAACAACAACTTTCTATTACAAATGGACAAAACCGTTAAAAGCTCCTCCATATAGAGAGTTGAGCAACTTCGGACCATCAAAGTTGTTCGGTGTACACTTTTTATTGTTCTTCTATGTCCAATTTTACGAGTATAAGCTTCCGAGATTATTTCGATGCCAAAACACCAACTTTCTATGACAAATGGACAAAACCATTAAAAGCTCCTCCATATAGAGAGTTGAGCAACTTCGTACCATCAAAGTTACTCGGTGTACACTTTTTATTGTTCTTCTATGTCCAATGTTACGAGTATAAGATTCGTAGATTATTTCGATGCCAAAACAACAACTTTCTATTACAAATGGACAAAACCGTTAAAAGCTCCTCCATAGAGTGAGTTGAGCAACTTCGGACTATCAAAGTTGCTCGGTGTACACTTTTTATTGTTCTTCTATGTCCAATTTTACGAGTATATGCTTCGTAGATTATTTCGATGCCAAAACACCACTTTCTATGATAAATGGACAAAACCGTTAAAAGCTCCTACATATAGAGAGTTGAGCAACTTCGGACCATCAAAGTTGCTCAATGTAAACTTTTTATTAATCTTCTATGTTCAATGTTACGAGTATAAACTTCGTAGATTATTTCGATGCCAAAACAACAACTTTCTATTACAAATGGACAAAACCGTTAAAAGCTCCTCTATAGAGAGAGTTGAGCAACTTTGGACCATCAAAGTTGCTCGGTGTACACTTTTTATTGTTCTTTTATGTCAAATTTTATGAGTATAAGATTCCGATATTTTTTCGATTCCAAAACACTAACTTTCTATGACAAATGGACAAAACCATTAAAAGCTCCTCCATATAGAGAGTTGAGCAACTTCGGACCATCAAAGTTGCTCAATGTACACTTTTTATTAATCTTCTATGTTCAATGTTACGAGTATAAACTTCGTAGATTATTTCGATGCCAAAACAACAACTTTCTGTTACAAATGGACAAAACCGTTAAAAGCTCCACCATAGAGAGAGTTGTGCAACTTCGGACCATCAAAGTTGTTCGGTGTACACTTTTTATTGTTCTTCTATGTCCAATTTTACGATTATAAGCTTCCGAGATTATTTCGATGCCAAAACACCAACTTTCTATGACAAATGGACAAAACCATTAAAAGCTCCTCCATATAGAGAGTTGAGCAACTTCGGACCATCAAAGTTACTCGGTGTACACTTTTTATTGTTCTTCTATGTCCAATGTTACGAGTATAAGATTCGTAGATTATTTCGATGCCAAAACAACAACTTTCTATTACAAATGGACAAAACCGTTAAAAGCTCCTCCATAGAGTGAGTTGAGCAACTTCGGACTATCAAAGTTGCTCGGTGTACACTTTTTATTGTTCTTCTATGTCCAATTTTACGAGTATATGCTTCGTAGATTATTTCGATGGCAAAACACCACTTTCTATGATAAATGGACAAAACCGTTAAAAGCTCCTCCATATAGAGAGTTGAGCAACTTCGGACCATCAAAGTTGCTCAATGTAAACTTTTTATTAATCTTCTATGTTCAATGTTACGAGTATAAACTTCGTAGATTATTTCGATGCCAAAACAACAACTTTCTATTACAAATGGACAAAACCGTTAAAAGCTCCTCTATAGAGAGAGTTGAGCAACTTTGGACCATCAAAGTTGCTCGGTGTACACTTTTTATTGTTCTTTTATGTCAAATTTTATGAGTAAAAGATTCCGATATTTTTTCGATTCCAAAACACTAACTTTCTATGACAAATGGACAAAACCATTAAAAGCTCCTCCATATAGAGAGTTGAGCAACTTCGGACCATCAAAGTTGCTCAATGTACACTTTTTATTAATCTTCTATGTTCAATGTTACGAGTATAAACTTCGTAGATTATTTCGATGCCAAAACAACAACTTTCTGTTACAAATGGACAAAACCGTTAAAAGCTCCACCATAGAGAGAGTTGTGCAACTTCGGACCATCAAAGTTGTTCGGTGTACACTTTTTATTGTTCTTCTATGTCCAATTTTACGATTATAAGCTTCCGAGATTATTTCGATGCCAAAACACCAACTTTCTATGACAAATGGACAAAACCATTAAAAGCTCCTCCATATAGAGAGTTGAGCAACTTCGTACCATCAAAGTTACTCGGTGTACACTTTTTATTGTTCTTCTATGTCCAATGTTACGAGTATAAGATTCGTAGATTATTTCGATGCCAAAACAACAACTTTCTATTACAAATGGACAAAACCGTTAAAAGCTCCTCCATAGAGTGAGTTGAGCAACTTCGGACTATCAAAGTTGCTCGGTGTACACTTTTTATTGTTCTTCTATGTCCAATTTTACGAGTATATGCTTCGTAGATTATTTCGATGCCAAAACACCACTTTCTATGATAAATGGACAAAACCGTTAAAAGCTCCTCCATATAGAGAGTTGAGCAACTTCGGACCATCAAAGTTGCTCAATGTAAACTTTTTATTAATCTTCTATGTTCAATGTTACGAGTATAAACTTCGTAGATTATTTCGATGCCAAAACAACAACTTTCTATTACAAATGGACAAAACCGTTAAAAGCTCCTCTATAGAGAGAGTTGAGCAACTTTGGACCATCAAAGTTGCTCGGTGTACACTTTTTATTGTTCTTTTATGTCAAATTTTATGAGTATAAGATTCCGATATTTTTTCGATTCCAAAACACTAACTTTCTATGACAAATGGACAAAACCATTAAAAGCTCCTCCATATAGAGAGTTGAGCAACTTCGGACCATCAAAGTTGCTCAATGTACACTTTTTATTAATCTTCTATGTTCAATGTTACGAGTATAAACTTCGTAGATTATTTCGATGCCAAAACAACAACTTTCTGTTACAAATGGACAAAACCGTTAAAAGCTCCACCATAGAGAGAGTTGTGCAACTTCGGACCATCAAAGTTGTTCGGTGTACACTTTTTATTGTTCTTCTATGTCCAATTTTACGATTATAAGCTTCCGAGATTATTTCGATGCCAAAACACCAACTTTCTATGACAAATGGACAAAACCATTAAAAGCTCCTCCATATAGAGAGTTGAGCAACTTCGGACCATCAAAGTTACTCGGTGTACACTTTTTATTATTCTTCTATGTCCATTGTTACGAGTATAAGCTTCGTAGATTATTTCGATGCCAAAACAACAACTTTCTATTACAAATGGACAAAACCGTTAAAAGATCCTCCATAGAGTGAGTTGAGCAACTTCGGACTATCAAAGTTGCTCGGTGTACACTTTTTATTGTTCTTCTATGTCCAATTTTACAAGTATATGCTTCGTAGATTATTTCGATGCCAAAACACCACTTTCTATGATAAATGGACAAAACCGTTAAAAGATCCCAAATAGAGAGAGTTGAGCAAGTTCGGACCATCAAAGTTGCTCGGTGTACGCTTTTTATTGTTCTTCTATGTCCAATTTTACGAGTATTAGCTTCGTAGATTATTTCAATGCCAAAACAACAACTTTCTATGACAAATGGACAAAACCGTTAGAGGCTCCCAAATAGAGAGTTGAGAAACTTCGGACCATCAAAGTTGCTCGGTGTACACTTTTTATTGTTCTTCTATGTCCAATTTTACGAGTATAAGCTTCGTAGATTATTTCGATGCCAAAACAACAACTTTCTATTACAAATGGACAAAACCGTTAAAAGCTCCTCCATATAGAGAGTTGAGCAACTTCGGACCATCAAAGTTGTTCGGTGTACACTTTTTATTGTTCTTCTATGTCCAATTTTACGAGTATAAGCTTCCGAGATTATTTCGATGCCAAAACACCAACTTTCTATGACAAATGGACAAAACCATTAAAAGCTCCTCCATATAGAGAGTTGAGCAACTTCGTACCATCAAAGTTACTCGGTGTACACTTTTTATTGTTCTTCTATGTCCAATGTTACGAGTATAAGATTCGTAGATTATTTCGATGCCAAAACAACAACTTTCTATTACAAATGGACAAAACCGTTAAAAGCTCCTCCATAGAGTGAGTTGAGCAACTTCGGACTATCAAAGTTGCTCGGTGTACACTTTTTATTGTTCTTCTATGTCCAATTTTACGAGTATATGCTTCGTAGATTATTTCGATGCCAAAACACCACTTTCTATGATAAATGGACAAAACCGTTAAAAGCTCCTCCATATAGAGAGTTGAGCAACTTCGGACCATCAAAGTTGCTCAATGTAAACTTTTTATTAATCTTCTATGTTCAATGTTACGAGTATAAACTTCGTAGATTATTTCGATGCCAAAACAACAACTTTCTATTACAAATGGACAAAACCGTTAAAAGCTCCTCTATAGAGAGAGTTGAGCAACTTTGGACCATCAAAGTTGCTCGGTGTACACTTTTTATTGTTCTTTTATGTCAAATTTTATGAGTATAAGATTCCGATATTTTTTCGATTCCAAAACACTAACTTTCTATGACAAATGGACAAAACCATTAAAAGCTCCTCCATATAGAGAGTTGAGCAACTTCGGACCATCAAAGTTGCTCAATGTACACTTTTTATTAATCTTCTATGTTCAATGTTACGAGTATAAACTTCGTAGATTATTTCGATGCCAAAAAAACAACTTTCTGTTACAAATGGACAAAACCGTTAAAAGCTCCACCATAGAGAGAGTTGTGCAACTTCGGACCATCAAAGTTGTTCGGTGTACACTTTTTATTGTTCTTCTATGTCCAATTTTACGATTATAAGCTTCCGAGATTATTTCGATGCCAAAACACCAACTTTCTATGACAAATGGACAAAACCATTAAAAGCTCCTCCATATAGAGAGTTGAGCAACTTCGGACCATCAAAGTTACTCGGTGTACACTTTTTATTATTCTTCTATGTCCAATTTTACGAGTATAAGCTTCGTAGATTATTTCGATGCCAAAACAACAACTTTCTATTACAAATGGACAAAACCGTTAAAAGCTCCTCCATATGGAGAGTTGAGCAACTTCGGACCATCAAAGTTGTTCGGTGTACACTTTTTATTGTTCTTCTATGTCCAATTTTACGAGTATAAGCTTCCGAGATTATTTCGATGCCAAAACACCAACTTTCTATGACAAATGGACAAAACCATTAAAAGCTCCTCCATATAGAGAGTTGAGCAACTTCGTACCATCAAAGTTACTCGGTGTACACTTTTTATTGTTCTTCTATGTCCAATGTTACGAGTATAAGATTCGTAGATTATTTCGATGCCAAAACAACAACTTTCTATTACAAATGGACAAAACCGTTAAAAGCTCCTCCATAGAGTGAGTTGAGCAACTTCGGACTATCAAAGTTGCTCGGTGTACACTTTTTATTGTTCTTCTATGTCCAATTTTACGAGTATATGCTTCGTAGATTATTTCGATGCCAAAACACCACTTTCTATGATAAATGGACAAAACCGTTAAAAGCTCCTCCATATAGAGAGTTGAGCAACTTCGGACCATCAAAGTTGCTCAATGTAAACTTTTTATTAATCTTCTATGTTCAATGTTACGAGTATAAACTTCGTAGATTATTTCGATGCCAAAACAACAACTTTCTATTACAAATGGACAAAACCGTTAAAAGCTCCTCTATAGAGAGAGTTGAGCAACTTTGGACCATCAAAGTTGCTCGGTGTACACTTTTTATTGTTCTTTTATGTCAAATTTTATGAGTATAAGATTCTGATATTTTTTCGATTCCAAAACACTAACTTTCTATGACAAATGGACAAAACCATTAAAAGCTCCTCCATATAGAGAGTTGAGCAACTTCGGACCATCAAAGTTGCTCAATGTACACTTTTTATTAATCTTCTATGTTCAATGTTACGAGTATAAACTTCGTAGATTATTTCGATGCCAAAACAACAACTTTCTGTTACAAATGGACAAAACCGTTAAAAGCTCCACCATAGAGAGAGTTGTGCAACTTCGGACCATCAAAGTTGTTCGGTGTACACTTTTTATTGTTCTTCTATGTCCAATTTTACGATTATAAGCTTCCGAGATTATTTCGATGCCAAAACACCAACTTTCTATGACAAATGGACAAAACCATTAAAAGCTCCTCCATATAGAGAGTTGAGCAACTTCGGACCATCAAAGTTACTCGGTGTACACTTTTTATTATTCTTCTATGTCCAATTTTACGAGTATAAGCTTCGTAGATTATTTCGATGCCAAAACAACAACTTTCTATTACAAATGGACAAAACCGTTAAAAGCTCCTCCATATGGAGAGTTGAGCAACTTCGGACCATCAAAGTTGTTCGGTGTACACTTTTTATTGTTCTTCTATGTCCAATTTTACGAGTATAAGCTTCCGAGATTATTTCGATGCCAAAACACCAACTTTCTATGACAAATGGACAAAACCATTAAAAGCTCCTCCATATAGAGAGTTGAGCAACTTCGTACCATCAAAGTTACTCGGTGTACACTTTTTATTGTTCTTCTATGTCCAATGTTACGAGTATAAGATTCGTAGATTATTTCGATGCCAAAACAACAACTTTCTATTACAAATGGACAAAACCGTTAAAAGCTCCTCCATAGAGTGAGTTGAGCAACTTCGGACTATCAAAGTTGCTCGGTGTACACTTTTTATTGTTCTTCTATGTCCAATTTTACGAGTATATGCTTCGTAGATTATTTCGATGCCAAAACACCACTTTCTATGATAAATGGACAAAACCGTTAAAAGCTCCTCCATATAGAGAGTTGAGCAACTTCGGACCATCAAAGTTGCTCAATGTAAACTTTTTATTAATCTTCTATGTTCAATGTTACGAGTATAAACTTCGTAGATTATTTCGATGCCAAAACAACAACTTTCTATTACAAATGGAGAAAACCGTTAAAAGCTCCTCTATAGAGAGAGTTGAGCAACTTTGGACCATCAAAGTTGCTCGGTGTACACTTTTTATTGTTCTTTTATGTCAAATTTTATGAGTATAAGATTCTGATATTTTTTCGATTCCAAAACACTAACTTTCTATGACAAATGGACAAAACCATTAAAAGCTCCTCCATATAGAGAGTTGAGCAACTTCGGACCATCAAAGTTGCTCAATGTACACTTTTTATTAATCTTCTATGTTCAATGTTACGAGTATAAACTTCGTAGATTATTTTGATGCCAAAACAACAACTTTCTGTTACAAATGGACAAAACCGTTAAAAGCTCCACCATAGAGAGAGTTGTGCAACTTCGGACCATCAAAGTTGTTCGGTGTACACTTTTTATTGTTCTTCTATGTCCAATTTTACGATTATAAGCTTCCGAGATTATTTCGATGCCAAAACACCAACTTTCTATGACAAATGGACAAAACCATTAAAAGCTCCTCCATATAGAGAGTTGAGCAACTTCGGACCATCAAAGTTACTCGGTGTACACTTTTTATTATTCTTCTATGTCCAATTTTACGAGTATAAGCTTCGTAGATTATTTCGATGCCAAAACAACAACTTTCTATTACAAATGGACAAAACCGTTAAAAGCTCCTCCATATGGAGAGTTGAGCAACTTCGGACCATCAAAGTTGTTCGGTGTACACTTTTTATTGTTCTTCTATGTCCAATTTTACGAGTATAAGCTTCCGAGATTATTTCGATGCCAAAACACCAACTTTCTATGACAAATGGACAAAACCATTAAAAGCTCCTCCATATAGAGAGTTGAGCAACTTCGTACCATCAAAGTTACTCGGTGTACACTTTTTATTGTTCTTCTATGTCCAATGTTACGAGTATAAGATTCGTAGATTATTTCGATGCCAAAACAACAACTTTCTATTACAAATGGACAAAACCGTTAAAAGCTCCTCCATAGAGTGAGTTGAGCAACTTCGGACTATCAAAGTTGCTCGGTGTACACTTTTTATTGTTCTTCTATGTCCAATTTTACGAGTATATGCTTCGTAGATTATTTCGATGCCAAAACACCACTTTCTATGATAAATGGACAAAACCGTTAAAAGCTCCTCCATATAGAGAGTTGAGCAACTTCGGACCATCAAAGTTGCTCAATGTAAACTTTTTATTAATCTTCTATGTTCAATGTTACGAGTATAAACTTCGTAGATTATTTCGATGCCAAAACAACAACTTTCTATTACAAATGGACAAAACCGTTAAAAGCTCCTCTATAGAGAGAGTTGAGCAACTTTGGACCATCAAAGTTGCTCGGTGTACACTTTTTATTGTTCTTTTATGTCAAATTTTATGAGTATAAGATTCCGATATTTTTTCGATTCCAAAACACTAACTTTCTATGACAAATGGACAAAACCATTAAAAGCTCCTCCATATAGAGAGTTGAGCAACTTCGGACCATCAAAGTTGCTCAATGTACACTTTTTATTAATCTTCTATGTTCAATGTTACGAGTATAAACTTCGTAGATTATTTCGATGCCAAAACAACAACTTTCTGTTACAAATGGACAAAACCGTTAAAAGCTCCACCATAGAGAGAGTTGTGCAACTTCGGACCATCAAAGTTGTTCGGTGTACACTTTTTATTGTTCTTCTATGTCCAATTTTACGATTATAAGCTTCCGAGATTATTTCGATGCCAAAACACCAACTTTCTATGACAAATGGACAAAACCATTAAAAGCTCCTCCATATAGAGAGTTGAGCAACTTCGGACCATCAAAGTTACTCGGTGTACACTTTTTATTATTCTTCTATGTCCATTGTTACGAGTATAAGCTTCGTAGATTATTTCGATGCCAAAACAACAACTTTCTATTACAAATGGACAAAACCGTTAAAAGATCCTCCATAGAGTGAGTTGAGCAACTTCGGACTATCAAAGTTGCTCGGTGTACACTTTTTATTGTTCTTCTATGTCCAATTTTACAAGTATATGCTTCGTAGATTATTTCGATGCCAAAACACCACTTTCTATGATAAATGGACAAAACCGTTAAAAGATCCCAAATAGAGAGAGTTGAGCAAGTTCGGACCATCAAAGTTGCTCGGTGTACGCTTTTTATTGTTCTTCTATGTCCAATTTTACGAGTATTAGCTTCGTAGATTATTTCAATGCCAAAACAACAACTTTCTATGACAAATGGACAAAACCGTTAGAGGCTCCCAAATAGAGAGTTGAGAAACTTCGGACCATCAAAGTTGCTCGGTGTACACTTTTTATTGTTCTTCTATGTCCAATTTTACGAGTATAAGCTTCGTAGATTATTCGATGCCAAAACAACAACTTTCTATTACAAATGGACAAAACCGTTAAAAGCTCCTCCATATAGAGAGTTGAGCAACTTCGGACCATCAAAGTTGTTCGGTGTACACTTTTTATTGTTCTTCTATGTCCAATTTTACGAGTATAAGCTTCCGAGATTATTTCGATGCCAAAACACCAACTTTCTATGACAAATGGACAAAACCATTAAAAGCTCCTCCATATAGAGAGTTGAGCAACTTCGTACCATCAAAGTTACTCGGTGTACACTTTTTATTGTTCTTCTATGTCCAATGTTACGAGTATAAGATTCGTAGATTATTTCGATGCCAAAACAACAACTTTCTATTACAAATGGACAAAACCGTTAAAAGCTCCTCCATAGAGTGAGTTGAGCAACTTCGGACTATCAAAGTTGCTCGGTGTACACTTTTTATTGTTCTTCTATGTCCAATTTTACGAGTATATGCTTCGTAGATTATTTCGATGCCAAAACACCACTTTCTATGATAAATGGACAAAACCGTTAAAAGCTCCTCCATATAGAGAGTTGAGCAACTTCGGACCATCAAAGTTGCTCAATGTAAACTTTTTATTAATCTTCTATGTTCAATGTTACGAGTATAAACTTCGTAGATTATTTCGATGCCAAAACAACAACTTTCTATTACAAATGGACAAAACCGTTAAAAGCTCCTCTATAGAGAGAGTTGAGCAACTTTGGACCATCAAAGTTGCTCGGTGTACACTTTTTATTGTTCTTTTATGTCAAATTTTATGAGTATAAGATTCCGATATTTTTTCGATTCCAAAACACTAACTTTCTATGACAAATGGACAAAACCATTAAAAGCTCCTCCATATAGAGAGTTGAGCAACTTCGGACCATCAAAGTTGCTCAATGTACACTTTTTATTAATCTTCTATGTTCAATGTTACGAGTATAAACTTCGTAGATTATTTCGATGCCAAAACAACAACTTTCTGTTACAAATGGACAAAACCGTTAAAAGCTCCACCATAGAGAGAGTTGTGCAACTTCGGACCATCAAAGTTGTTCGGTGTACACTTTTTATTGTTCTTCTATGTCCAATTTTACGATTATAAGCTTCCGAGATTATTTCGATGCCAAAACACCAACTTTCTATGACAAATGGACAAAACCATTAAAAGCTCCTCCATATAGAGAGTTGAGCAACTTCGGACCATCAAAGTTACTCGGTGTACACTTTTTATTATTCTTCTATGTCCATTGTTACGAGTATAAGCTTCGTAGATTATTTCGATGCCAAAACAACAACTTTCTATTACAAATGGACAAAACCGTTAAAAGATCCTCCATAGAGTGAGTTGAGCAACTTCGGACTATCAAAGTTGCTCGGTGTACACTTTTTATTGTTCTTCTATGTCCAATTTTACAAGTATATGCTTCGTAGATTATTTCGATGCCAAAACACCACTTTCTATGATAAATGGACAAAACCGTTAAAAGATCCCAAATAGAGAGAGTTGAGCAAGTTCGGACCATCAAAGTTGCTCGGTGTACGCTTTTTATTGTTCTTCTATGTCCAATTTTACGAGTATTAGCTTCGTAGATTATTTCAATGCCAAAACAACAACTTTCTATGACAAATGGACAAAACCGTTAGAGGCTCCCAAATAGAGAGTTGAGAAACTTCGGACCATCAAAGTTGCTCGGTGTACACTTTTTATTGTTCTTCTATGTCCAATTTTACGAGTATAAGCTTCGTAGATTATTTCGATGCCAAAACAACAACTTTCTATTACAAATGGACAAAACCGTTAAAAGCTCCTCCATATAGAGAGTTGAGCAACTTCGGACCATCAAAGTTGTTCGGTGTACACTTTTTATTGTTCTTCTATGTCCAATTTTACGAGTATAAGCTTCCGAGATTATTTCGATGACAAAACACCAACTTTCTATGACAAATGGACAAAACCATTAAAAGCTCCTCCATATAGAGAGTTGAGCAACTTCGTACCATCAAAGTTACTCGGTGTACACTTTTTATTGTTCTTCAATGTCCAATGTTACGAGTATAAGATTCGTAGATTATTTCGATGCCAAAACAACAACTTTCTATTACAAATGGACAAAACCGTTAAAAGCTCCTCCATAGAGTGAGTTGAGCAACTTCGGACTATCAAAGTTGCTCGGTGTACACTTTTTATTGTTCTTCTATGTCCAATTTTACGAGTATATGCTTCGTAGATTATTTCGATGCCAAAACACCACTTTCTATGATAAATGGACAAAACCGTTAAAAGCTCCTCCATATAGAGAGTTGAGCAACTTCGGACCATCAAAGTTGCTCAATGTAAACTTTTTATTAATCTTCTATGTTCAATGTTACGAGTATAAACTTCGTAGATTATTTCGATGCCAAAACAACAACTTTCTATTACAAATGGACAAAACCGTTAAAAGCTCCTCTATAGAGAGAGTTGAGCAACTTTGGACCATCAAAGTTGCTCGGTGTACACTTTTTATTGTTCTTTTATGTCAAATTTTATGAGTATAAGATTCCGATATTTTTTCGATTCCAAAACACTAACTTTCTATGACAAATGGACAAAACCATTAAAAGCTCCTCCATATAGAGAGTTGAGCAACTTCGGACCATCAAAGTTGCTCAATGTACACTTTTTATTAATCTTCTATGTTCAATGTTACGAGTATAAACTTCGTAGATTATTTCGATGCCAAAACAACAACTTTCTGTTACAAATGGACAAAACCGTTAAAAGCTCCACCATAGAGAGAGTTGTGCAACTTCGGACCATCAAAGTTGTTCGGTGTACACTTTTTATTGTTCTTCTATGTCCAATTTTACGATTATAAGCTTCCGAGATTATTTCGATGCCAAAACACCAACTTTCTATGACAAATGGACAAAACCATTAAAAGCTCCTCCATATAGAGAGTTGAGCAACTTCGGACCATCAAAGTTACTCGGTGTACACTTTTTATTATTCTTCTATGTCCATTGTTACGAGTATAAGCTTCGTAGATTATTTCGATGCCAAAACAACAACTTTCTATTACAAATGGACAAAACCGTTAAAAGATCCTCCATAGAGTGAGTTGAGCAACTTCGGACTATCAAAGTTGCTCGGTGTACACTTTTTATTGTTCTTCTATGTCCAATTTTACAAGTATATGCTTCGTAGATTATTTCGATGCCAAAACACCACTTTCTATGATAAATGGACAAAACCGTTAAAAGATCCCAAATAGAGAGAGTTGAGCAAGTTCGGACCATCAAAGTTGCTCGGTGTACGCTTTTTATTGTTCTTCTATGTCCAATTTTACGAGTATTAGCTTCGTAGATTATTTCAATGCCAAAACAACAACTTTCTATGACAAATGGACAAAACCGTTAGAGGCTCCCAAATAGAGAGTTGAGAAACTTCGGACCATCAAAGTTGCTCGGTGTACACTTTTTATTGTTCTTCTATGTCCAATTTTACGAGTATAAGCTTCGTAGATTATTTCGATGCCAAAACAACAACTTTCTATTACAAATGGACAAAACCGTTAAAAGCTCCTCCATATAGAGAGTTGAGCAACTTCGGACCATCAAAGTTGTTCGGTGTACACTTTTTATTGTTCTTCTATGTCCAATTTTACGAGTATAAGCTTCCGAGATTATTTCGATACCAAAACACCAACTTTCTATGACAAATGGACAAAACCATTAAAAGCTCCTCCATATAGAGAGTTGAGCAACTTCGTACCATCAAAGTTACTCGGTGTACACTTTTTATTGTTCTTCTATGTCCAATGTTACGAGTATAAGATTCGTAGATTATTTCGATGCCAAAACAACAACTTTCTATTACAAATGGACAAAACCGTTAAAAGCTCCTCCATAGAGTGAGTTGAGCAACTTCGGACTATCAAAGTTGCTCGGTGTACACTTTTTATTGTTCTTCTATGTCCAATTTTACGAGTATATGCTTCGTAGATTATTTCGATGCCAAAACACCACTTTCTATGATAAATGGACAAAACCGTTAAAAGCTCCTCCATATAGAGAGTTGAGCAACTTCGGACCATCAAAGTTGCTCAATGTAAACTTTTTATTAATCTTCTATGTTCAATGTTACGAGTATAAACTTCGTAGATTATTTCGATGCCAAAACAACAACTTTCTATTACAAATGGACAAAACCGTTAAAAGCTCCTCTATAGAGAGAGTTGAGCAACTTTGGACCACCAAAGTTGCTCGGTGTACACTTTTTATTGTTCTTTTATGTCAAATTTTATGAGTATAAGATTCCGATATTTTTTCGATTCCAAAACACTAACTTTCTATGACAAATGGACAAAACCATTAAAAGCTCCTCCATATAGAGAGTTGAGCAACTTCGGACCATCAAAGTTGCTCAATGTACACTTTTTATTAATCTTCTATGTTCAATGTTACGAGTATAAACTTCGTAGATTATTTCGATGCCAAAACAACAACTTTCTGTTACAAATGGACAAAACCGTTAAAAGCTCCACCATAGAGAGAGTTGTGCAACTTCGGACCATCAAAGTTGTTCGGTGTACACTTTTTATTGTTCTTCTATGTCCAATTTTACGATTATAAGCTTCCGAGATTATTTCGATGCCAAAACACCAACTTTCTATGACAAATGGACAAAACCATTAAAAGCTCCTCCATATAGAGAGTTGAGCAACTTCGGACCATCAAAGTTACTCGGTGTACACTTTTTATTATTCTTCTATGTCCATTGTTACGAGTATAAGCTTCGTAGATTATTTCGATGCCAAAACAACAACTTTCTATTACAAATGGACAAAACCGTTAAAAGCTCCTCCATAGAGTGAGTTGAGCAACTTCGGACTATCAAAGTTGCTCGGTGTACACTTTTTATTGTTCTTCTATGTCCAATTTTACAAGTATATGCTTCGTAGATTATTTCGATGCCAAAACACCACTTTCTATGATAAATGGACAAAACCGTTAAAAGATCCCAAATAGAGAGAGTTGAGCAAGTTCGGACCATCAAAGTTGCTCGATGTACACTTTTTATTGTTCTTCTATGTCCAATTTTACGAGTATTAGCTTCGTAGATTATTTCAATGCCAAAACAACAACTTTCTATGAGAAATGGACAAAACCGTTAGAGGCTCCCAAATAGAGAGTTGAGAAACTTCGGACCATCAAAGTTGCTCGGTGTACACTTTTTATTGTTCTTCTATGTCCAATTTTACGAGTATAAGCTTCGTAGATTATTTCGATGCCAAAACAACAACTTTCTATTACAAATGGACAAAACCGTTAAAAGCTCCTCCATATAGAGAGTTGAGCAACTTCGGACCATCAAAGTTGTTCGGTATACACTTTTTATTGTTCTTCTATGTCCAATTTTACGAGTATAAGCTTCCGAGATTATTTCGATGACAAAACACCAACTTTCTATGACAAATGGACAAAACCATTAAAAGCTCCTCCATATAGAGAGTTGAGCAACTTCGTACCATCAAAGTTACTCGGTGTACACTTTTTATTGTTCTTCTATGTCCAATGTTACGAGTATAAGATTCGTAGATTATTTCGATGCCAAAACAACAACTTTCTATTACAAATGGACAAAACCGTTAAAAGCTCCTCCATAGAGTGAGTTGAGCAACTTCGGACTATCAAAGTTGCTCGGTGTACACTTTTTATTGTTCTTCTATGTCCAATTTTACGAGTATATGCTTCGTAGATTATTTCGATGCCAAAACACCACTTTCTATGATAAATGGACAAAACCGTTAAAAGCTCCTCCATATAGAGAGTTGAGCAACTTCGGACCATCAAAGTTGCTCAATGTAAACTTTTTATTAATCTTCTATGTTCAATGTTACGAGTATAAACTTCGTAGATTATTTCGATGCCAAAACAACAACTTTCTATTACAAATGGACAAAACAGTTAAAAGCTCCTCTATAGAGAGAGTTGAGCAACTTTGGACCATCAAAGTTGCTCGGTGTACACTTTTTATTGTTCTTTTATGTCAAATTTTATGAGTATAAGATTCCGATATTTTTTCGATTCCAAAACACTAACTTTCTATGACAAATGGACAAAACCATTAAAAGCTCCTCCATATAGAGAGTTGAGCAACTTCGGACCATCAAAGTTGCTCAATGTACACTTTTTATTAATCTTCTATGTTCAATGTTACGAGTATAAACTTCGTAGATTATTTCGATGCCAAAACAACAACTTTCTGTTACAAATGGACAAAACCGTTAAAAGCTCCACCATAGAGAGAGTTGTGCAACTTCGGACCATCAAAGTTGTTCGGTGTACACTTTTTATTGTTCTTCTATGTCCAATTTTACGATTATAAGCTTCCGAGATTATTTCGATGCCAAAACACCAACTTTCTATGACAAATGGACAAAACCATTAAAAGCTCCTCCATATAGAGAGTTGAGCAACTTCGGACCATCAAAGTTACTCGGTGTACACTTTTTATTATTCTTCTATGTCCATTGTTACGAGTATAAGATTCGTAGATTATTTCGATGCCAAAACAACAACTTTCTATTACAAATGGACAAAACCGTTAAAAGATCCTCCATAGAGTGAGTTGAGCAACTTCGGACTATCAAAGTTGCTCGGTGTACACTTTTTATTGTTCTTCTATGTCCAATTTTACAAGTATATGCTTCGTAGATTATTTCGATGCCAAAACACCACTTTCTATGATAAATGGACAAAACCGTTAAAAGATCCCAAATAGAGAGAGTTGAGCAAGTTCGGACCATCAAAGTTGCTCGGTGTACGCTTTTTATTGTTCTTCTATGTCCAATTTTACGAGTATTAGCTTCGTAGATTATTTCAATGCCAAAACAACAACTTTCTATGACAAATGGACAAAACCGTTAGAGGCTCCCAAATAGAGAGTTGAGAAACTTCGGACCATCAAAGTTGCTCGGTGTACACTTTTTATTGTTCTTCTATGTCCAATTTTACGAGTATAAGCTTCGTAGATTATTTCGATGCCAAAACAACAACTTTCTATTACAAATGGACAAAACCGTTAAAAGCTCCTCCATATAGAGAGTGTAGCAACTTCGGACCATCAAAGTTGTTCGGTGTACACTTTTTATTGTTCTTCTATGTCCAATTTTACGAGTATAAGCTTCCGAGATTATTTCGATGCCAAAACACCAACTTTCTATGACAAATGGACAAAACCATTAAAAGCTCCTCCATATAGAGAGTTGAGCAACTTCGTACCATCAAAGTTACTCGGTGTACACTTTTTATTGTTCTTCTATGTCCAATGTTACGAGTATAAGATTCGTAGATTATTTCGATGCCAAAACAACAACTTTCTATTACAAATGGACAAAACCGTTAAAAGCTCCTCCATAGAGTGAGTTGAGCAACTTCGGACTATCAAAGTTGCTCGGTGTACACTTTTTATTGTTCTTCTATGTCCAATTTTACGAGTATATGCTTCGTAGATTATTTCGATGCCAAAACACCACTTTCTATGATAAATGGACAAAACCGTTAAAAGCTCCTCCATATAGAGAGTTGAGCAACTTCGGACCATCAAAGTTGCTCAATGTAAACTTTTTATTAATCTTCTATGTTCAATGTTACGAGTATAAACTTCGTAGATTATTTCGATGCCAAAACAACAACTTTCTATTACAAATGGACAAAACCGTTAAAAGCTCCTCTATAGAGAGAGTTGAGCAACTTTGGACCACCAAAGTTGCTCGGTGTACACTTTTTATTGTTCTTTTATGTCAAATTTTATGAGTATAAGATTCCGATATTTTTTCGATTCCAAAACACTAACTTTCTATGACAAATGGACAAAACCATTAAAAGCTCCTCCATATAGAGAGTTGAGCAACTTCGGACCATCAAAGTTGCTCAATGTACACTTTTTATTAATCTTCTATGTTCAATGTTACGAGTATAAACTTCGTAGATTATTTCGATGCCAAAACAACAACTTTCTGTTACAAATGGACAAAACCGTTAAAAGCTCCACCATAGAGAGAGTTGTGCAACTTCGGACCATCAAAGTTGTTCGGTGTACACTTTTTATTGTTCTTCTATGTCCAATTTTACGATTATAAGCTTCCGAGATTATTTCGATGCCAAAACACCAACTTTCTATGACAAATGGACAAAACCATTAAAAGCTCCTCCATATAGAGAGTTGAGCAACTTCGGACCATCAAAGTTACTCGTTGTACACTTTTTATTATTCTTCTATGTCCATTGTTACGAGTATAAGCTTCGTAGATTATTTCGATGCCAAAACAACAACTTTCTATTACAAATGGACAAAACCGTTAAAAGCTCCTCCATAGAGTGAGTTGAGCAACTTCGGACTATCAAAGTTGCTCGGTGTACACTTTTTATTGTTCTTCTATGTCCAATTTTACAAGTATATGCTTCGTAGATTATTTCGATGCCAAAACACCACTTTCTATGATAAATGGACAAAACCGTTAAAAGATCCCAAATAGAGAGAGTTGAGCAAGTTCGGACCATCAAAGTTGCTCGATGTACACTTTTTATTGTTCTTCTATGTCCAATTTTACGAGTATTAGCTTCGTAGATTATTTCAATGCCAAAAAAACAACTTTCTATGAGAAATGGACAAAACCGTTAGAGGCTCCCAAATAGAGAGTTGAGAAACTTCGGACCATCAAAGTTGCTCGGTGTACACTTTTTATTGTTCTTCTATGTCCAATTTTACGAGTATAAGCTTCGTAGATTATTTCGATGCCAAAACAACAACTTTCTATTACAAATGGACAAAACCGTTAAAAGCTCCTTCATATAGAGAGTTGAGCAACTTCGGACCATCAAAGTTGCTCGGTGTACACTTTTTATTGTTCTTCTATGTCCAATTTTACGAGTATAAGCTTCCGAGATTATTTCGATGCCAAAACACCAACTTTCTGTTACAAATGGACAAAACCATTAAAAGCTCCTCCATATAGAGAGTTGAGCAACTTCGGACCATCAAAGTTACTCGGTGTACACTTTTTATTGTTCTTCTATGTCCAATGTTACGAGTATAAGATTCCGATATTTTTTCGATGCCAAAACAACAACTTTCTATTACAAATGGACAAAACAATTAAAAGCTCCTCCATATAGAGAGTTGAGCAACTTCGGACCATCAAAGTTGCTCAATGTAAACTTTTTATTAATCTTCCATGTTCAATGTTACGAGTATAAACTTCGTAGATTATTTCGATGCCAAAACAACAACTTTCTGTTACAAATGGACAAAACCGTTAAAGCTCCACCATAGAGAGAGTTGTGCAACTTCGGACCATCAAAGTTGTTCGGTGTACACTTTTTATTGTTCTTCTATGTCCAATTTTACGATTATAAGCTTCCGAGATTATTTCGATGCCAAAACACCAACTTTCTATGACAAATGGACAAAACCATTAAAAGCTCCTCCATATAGAGAGTTGAGCAACTTCGGACCATCAAAGTTACTCGGTGTACACTTTTTATTATTCTTCTATGTCCATTGTTACGAGTATAAGCTTCGTAGATTATTTCGATGCCAAAACAACAACTTTCTATTACAAATGGACAAAACCGTTAAAAGATCCTCCATAGAGTGAGTTGAGCAACTTCGGACTATCAAAGTTGCTCGGTGTACACTTTTTATTGTTCTTCTATGTCCAATTTTACAAGTATATGCTTCGTAGATTATTTCGATGCCAAAACACCACTTTCTATGATAAATGGACAAAACCGTTAAAAGATCCCAAATAGTGAGAGTTGAGCAAGTTCGGACCATCAAAGTTGCTCGGTGTACGCTTTTTATTGTTCTTCTATGTCCAATTTTACGAGTATTAGCTTCGTAGATTATTTCAATGCCAAAACAACAACTTTCTATGACAAATGGACAAAACCGTTAGAGGCTCCCAAATAGAGAGTTGAGAAACTTCGGACCATCAAAGTTGCTCGGTGTACACTTTTTATTGTTCTTCTATGTCCAATTTTACGAGTATAAGCTTCGTAGATTATTTCGATGCCAAAACAACAACTTTCTATTACAAATGGACAAAACCGTTAAAAGCTCCTCCATATAGAGAGTTGAGCAACTTCGGACCATCAAAGTTGTTCGGTGTACACTTTTTATTGTTCTTCTATGTCCAATTTTACGAGTATAAGCTTCCGAGATTATTTCGATGCCAAAACACCAACTTTCTGTTACAAATGGACAAAACCATTAAAAGCTCCTCCATATAGAGAGTTGAGCAACTTCGGACCATCAAAGTTACTCGGTGTACACTTTTTATTGTTCTTCTATGCCCAATGTTACGAGTATAAGCTTCGTAGATTATTTCGATGCCAAAACAACAACTTTCTATTACAAATAGACAAAACCGTTAAAAGCACCTCCATATAGAGAGTTGAGCAACTTCGGACCATCAAAGTTACTCGGTGTACATTTTTTATTGTTCTTCTATGCCCAATGTTACGAGTATATGCTTCGTAGATTATTTCGATGCCAAAACAACAACTTTCTGTTACAAATGGACAAAACCGTTAAAAGCTCCACCATAGAGAGAGTTGAGCAACTTCGGACCATCAAAGTTGTTCGGTGTACACTTTTTATTGTTCTTCTATGTCCAATTTTACGAGTATAAGCTTCCGAGATTATTTCGATGCCAAAACACCAACTTTCTGTTACAAATGGACAAAACCATTAAAAGCTCCTCCATATAGAGAGTTGAGCAAGTTCGGACCATCAAAGTTACTCGGTGTACACTTTTTATTGTTCTTCTATGCCCAATGTTACGAGTATAAGCTTCGTAGATTATTTCGATGCCAAAACAACAACTTTCTATTACAAATGGACAAAACCGTTAAAAGCACCTCCATATAGAGAGTTGAGCAACTTCGGACCATCAAAGTTACTCGGTGTACATTTTTTATTGTTCTTCTATGCCCAATGTTACGAGTATATGCTTCGTAGATTATTTCGATGCCAAAACAACAACTTTCTGTTACAAATGGACAAAACCGTTAAAAGCTCCACCATAGAGAGAGTTGAGCAACTTCGGACCATCAAAGTTGTTCGGTGTACACTTTTTATTGTTCTTCTATGTCCAATTTTACGAGTATAAGCTTCCGAGATTATTTCGATGCCAAAACACCAACTTTCTATGACAAATGGACAAAACCATTAAAAGCTCCTCCATATAGAGAGTTGAGCAACTTCGGACCATCAAAGTTGCTCGGTGTACGCTTTTTATTGTTCTTCTATGTCCAATTTTACGAGTATTAGCTTCGTAGATTATTTCAATGCCAAAACAACAACTTTCTATGACAAATGGACAAAACCGTTAGAGGCTCCCAAATAGAGAGTTGAGAAACTTCGGACCATCAAAGTTGCTCGGTGTACACTTTTTATTGTTCTTCTATGTCCAATTTTACGAGTATAAGCTTCGTAGATTATTTCGATGCCAAAACAACAACTTTCTATTACAAATGGACAAAACCGTTAAAAGCTCCTCCATATAGAGAGTTGAGCAACTTCGGACCATCAAAGTTGTTCGGTGTACACTTTTTATTGTTCTTCTATGTCCAATTTTACGAGTATAAGCTTCCGAGATTATTTCGATGCCAAAACACCAACTTTCTGTTACAAATGGACAAAACCATTAAAAGCTCCTCCATATAGAGAGTTGAGCAACTTCGGACCATCAAAGTTACTCGGTGTACACTTTTTATTGTTCTTCTATGCCCAATGTTACGAGTATAAGCTTCGTAGATTATTTCGATGCCAAAACAACAACTTTCTATTACAAATAGACAAAACCGTTAAAAGCACCTCCATATAGAGAGTTGAGCAACTTCGGACCATCAAAGTTACTCGGTGTACATTTTTTATTGTTCTTCTATGCCCAATGTTACGAGTATATGCTTCGTAGATTATTTCGATGCCAAAACAACAACTTTCTGTTACAAATGGACAAAACCGTTAAAAGCTCCACCATAGAGAGAGTTGAGCAACTTCGGACCATCAAAGTTGTTCGGTGGACACTTTTTATTGTTCTTCTATGTCCAATTTTACGAGTATAAGCTTCCGAGATTATTTCGATGCCAAAACACCAACTTTCTGTTACA
This sequence comes from Euonymus europaeus, assembly GCA_963580455.1. NCBI lineage: Eukaryota > Viridiplantae > Streptophyta > Magnoliopsida > Celastrales > Celastraceae > Euonymus > Euonymus europaeus. The sequence continues at coordinate 9,487,271 of OY756965.1, forward strand.
AATGGACAAAACCATTAAAAGCTCCTCCATATAGAGAGTTGAGCAAGTTCGGACCATCAAAGTTACTCGGTGTACACTTTTTATTGTTCTTCTATGCCCAATGTTACGAGTATAAGCTTCGTAGATTATTTCGATGCCAAAACAACAACTTTCTATTACAAATGGACAAAACCGTTAAAAGCACCTCCATATAGAGAGTTGAGCAACTTCGGACCATCAAAGTTACTCGGTGTACATTTTTTATTGTTCTTCTATGCCCAATGTTACGAGTATATGCTTCGTAGATTATTTCGATGCCAAAACACCACTTTCTATGATAAATGGACAAAACCGTTAAAAGATCCCAAATAGAGAGAGTTGAGCAAGTTCGGACCATCAAAGTTGCTCGGTGTACGCTTTTTATTGTTCTTCTATGTCCAATTTTACGAGTATTAGCTTCGTAGATTATTTCAATGCCAAAACAACAACTTTCTATGACAAATGGACAAAACCGTTAGAGGCTCCCAAATAGAGAGTTGAGAAACTTCGGACCATCAAAGTTGCTCGGTGTACACTTTTTATTGTTCTTCTATGTCCAATTTTACGAGTATAAGCTTCATAGATTATTTCGATGCCAAAACAACAACTTTCTATTACAAATGGACAAAACCGTTAAAAGCTCCTCCATATAGAGAGTTGAGCAACTTCGGACCATCAAAGTTGTTCGGTGTACACTTTTTATTGTTCTTCTATGTCCAATTTTACGAGTATAAGCTTCCGAGATTATTTCGATGCCAAAACACCAACTTTCTATGACAAATGGACAAAACCATTAAAAGCTCCTCCATATAGAGAGTTGAGCAACTTCGTACCATCAAAGTTACTCGGTGTACACTTTTTATTGTTCTTCTATGTCCAATGTTACGAGTATAAGATTCGTAGATTATTTCGATGCCAAAACAACAACTTTCTATTACAAATGGACAAAACCGTTAAAAGCTCCTCCATAGAGTGAGTTGAGCAACTTCGGACTATCAAAGTTGCTCGGTGTACACTTTTTATTGTTCTTCTATGTCCAATTTTACGAGTATATGCTTCGTAGATTATTTCGATGCCAAAACACCACTTTCTATGATAAATGGACAAAACCGTTAAAAGCTCCTCCATATAGAGAGTTGAGCAACTTCGGACCATCAAAGTTGCTCAATGTAAACTTTTTATTAATCTTCTATGTTCAATGTTACGAGTATAAACTTCGTAGATTATTTCGATGCCAAAACAACAACTTTCTATTACAAATGGACAAAACCGTTAAAAGCTCCTCTATAGAGAGAGTTGAGCAACTTTGGACCACCAAAGTTGCTCGGTGTACACTTTTTATTGTTCTTTTATGTCAAATTTTATGAGTATAAGATTCCGATATTTTTTCGATTCCAAAACACTAACTTTCTATGACAAATGGACAAAACCATTAAAAGCTCCTCCATATAGAGAGTTGAGCAACTTCGGACCATCAAAGTTGCTCAATGTACACTTTTTATTAATCTTCTATGTTCAATGTTACGAGTATAAACTTCGTAGATTATTTCGATGCCAAAACAACAACTTTCTGTTACAAATGGACAAAACCGTTAAAAGCTCCACCATAGAGAGAGTTGTGCAACTTCGGACCATCAAAGTTGTTCGGTGTACACTTTTTATTGTTCTTCTATGTCCAATTTTACGATTATAAGCTTCCGAGATTATTTCGATGCCAAAACACCAACTTTCTATGACAAATGGACAAAACCATTAAAAGCTCCTCCATATAGAGAGTTGAGCAACTTCGGACCATCAAAGTTACTCGGTGTACACTTTTTATTATTCTTCTATGTCCATTGTTACGAGTATAAGCTTCGTAGATTATTTCGATGCCAAAACAACAACTTTCTATTACAAATGGACAAAACCGTTAAAAGCTCCTCCATAGAGTGAGTTGAGCAACTTCGGACTATCAAAGTTGCTCGGTGTACACTTTTTATTGTTCTTCTATGTCCAATTTTACAAGTATATGCTTCGTAGATTATTTCGATGCCAAAACACCACTTTCTATGATAAATGGACAAAACCGTTAAAAGATCCCAAATAGAGAGAGTTGAGCAAGTTCGGACCATCAAAGTTGCTCGATGTACACTTTTTATTGTTCTTCTATGTCCAATTTTACGAGTATTAGCTTCGTAGATTATTTCAATGCCAAAACAACAACTTTCTATGAGAAATGGACAAAACCGTTAGAGGCTCCCAAATAGAGAGTTGAGAAACTTCGGACCATCAAAGTTGCTCGGTGTACACTTTTTATTGTTCTTCTATGTCCAATTTTACGAGTATAAGCTTCGTAGATTATTTCGATGCCAAAACAACAACTTTCTATTACAAATGGACAAAACCGTTAAAAGCTCCTCCATATAGAGAGTTGAGCAACTTCGGACCATCAAAGTTGTTCGGTATACACTTTTTATTGTTCTTCTATGTCCAATTTTACGAGTATAAGCTTCCGAGATTATTTCGATGACAAAACACCAACTTTCTATGACAAATGGACAAAACCATTAAAAGCTCCTCCATATAGAGAGTTGAGCAACTTCGTACCATCAAAGTTACTCGGTGTACACTTTTTATTGTTCTTCTATGTCCAATGTTACGAGTATAAGATTCGTAGATTATTTCGATGCCAAAACAACAACTTTCTATTACAAATGGACAAAACCGTTAAAAGCTCCTCCATAGAGTGAGTTGAGCAACTTCGGACTATCAAAGTTGCTCGGTGTACACTTTTTATTGTTCTTCTATGTCCAATTTTACGAGTATATGCTTCGTAGATTATTTCGATGCCAAAACACCACTTTCTATGATAAATGGACAAAACCGTTAAAAGCTCCTCCATATAGAGAGTTGAGCAACTTCGGACCATCAAAGTTGCTCAATGTAAACTTTTTATTAATCTTCTATGTTCAATGTTACGAGTATAAACTTCGTAGATTATTTCGATGCCAAAACAACAACTTTCTATTACAAATGGACAAAACCGTTAAAAGCTCCTCTATAGAGAGAGTTGAGCAACTTTGGACCATCAAAGTTGCTCGGTGTACACTTTTTATTGTTCTTTTATGTCAAATTTTATGAGTATAAGATTCCGATATTTTTTCGATTCCAAAACACTAACTTTCTATGACAAATGGACAAAACCATTAAAAGCTCCTCCATATAGAGAGTTGAGCAACTTCGGACCATCAAAGTTGCTCAATGTACACTTTTTATTAATCTTCTATGTTCAATGTTACGAGTATAAACTTCGTAGATTATTTCGATGCCAAAACAACAACTTTCTGTTACAAATGGACAAAACCGTTAAAAGCTCCACCATAGAGAGAGTTGTGCAACTTCGGACCATCAAAGTTGTTCGGTGTACACTTTTTATTGTTCTTCTATGTCCAATTTTACGATTATAAGCTTCCGAGATTATTTCGATGCCAAAACACCAACTTTCTATGACAAATGGACAAAACCATTAAAAGCTCCTCCATATAGAGAGTTGAGCAACTTCGGACCATCAAAGTTACTCGGTGTACACTTTTTATTATTCTTCTATGTCCATTGTTACGAGTATAAGCTTCGTAGATTATTTCGATGCCAAAACAACAACTTTCTATTACAAATGGACAAAACCGTTAAAAGATCCTCCATAGAGTGAGTTGAGCAACTTCGGACTATCAAAGTTGCTCGGTGTACACTTTTTATTGTTCTTCTATGTCCAATTTTACAAGTATATGCTTCGTAGATTATTTCGATGCCAAAACACCACTTTCTATGATAAATGGACAAAACCGTTAAAAGATCCCAAATAGAGAGAGTTGAGCAAGTTCGGACCATCAAAGTTGCTCGGTGTACGCTTTTTATTGTTCTTCTATGTCCAATTTTACGAGTATTAGCTTCGTAGATTATTTCAATGCCAAAACAACAACTTTCTATGACAAATGGACAAAACCGTTAGAGGCTCCCAAATAGAGAGTTGAGAAACTTCGGACCATCAAAGTTGCTCGGTGTACACTTTTTATTGTTCTTCTATGTCCAATTTTACGAGTATAAGCTTCGTAGATTATTTCGATGCCAAAACAACAACTTTCTATTACAAATGGACAAAACCGTTAAAAGCTCCTCCATATAGAGAGTGTAGCAACTTCGGACCATCAAAGTTGTTCGGTGTACACTTTTTATTGTTCTTCTATGTCCAATTTTACGAGTATAAGCTTCCGAGATTATTTCGATGCCAAAACACCAACTTTCTATGACAAATGGACAAAACCATTAAAAGCTCCTCCATATAGAGAGTTGAGCAACTTCGTACCATCAAAGTTACTCGGTGTACACTTTTTATTGTTCTTCTATGTCCAATGTTACGAGTATAAGATTCGTAGATTATTTCGATGCCAAAACAACAACTTTCTATTACAAATGGACAAAACCGTTAAAAGCTCCTCCATAGAGTGAGTTGAGCAACTTCGGACTATCAAAGTTGCTCGGTGTACACTTTTTATTGTTCTTCTATGTCCAATTTTACGAGTATATGCTTCGTAGATTATTTCGATGCCAAAACACCACTTTCTATGATAAATGGACAAAACCGTTAAAAGCTCCTCCATATAGAGAGTTGAGCAACTTCGGACCATCAAAGTTGCTCAATGTAAACTTTTTATTAATCTTCTATGTTCAATGTTACGAGTATAAACTTCGTAGATTATTTCGATGCCAAAACAACAACTTTCTATTACAAATGGACAAAACCGTTAAAAGCTCCTCTATAGAGAGAGTTGAGCAACTTTGGACCACCAAAGTTGCTCGGTGTACACTTTTTATTGTTCTTTTATGTCAAATTTTATGAGTATAAGATTCCGATATTTTTTCGATTCCAAAACACTAACTTTCTATGACAAATGGACAAAACCATTAAAAGCTCCTCCATATAGAGAGTTGAGCAACTTCGGACCATCAAAGTTGCTCAATGTACACTTTTTATTAATCTTCTATGTTCAATGTTACGAGTATAAACTTCGTAGATTATTTCGATGCCAAAACAACAACTTTCTGTTACAAATGGACAAAACCGTTAAAAGCTCCACCATAGAGAGAGTTGTGCAACTTCGGACCATCAAAGTTGTTCGGTGTACACTTTTTATTGTTCTTCTATGTCCAATTTTACGATTATAAGCTTCCGAGATTATTTCGATGCCAAAACACCAACTTTCTATGACAAATGGACAAAACCATTAAAAGCTCCTCCATATAGAGAGTTGAGCAACTTCGGACCATCAAAGTTACTCGTTGTACACTTTTTATTATTCTTCTATGTCCATTGTTACGAGTATAAGCTTCGTAGATTATTTCGATGCCAAAACAACAACTTTCTATTACAAATGGACAAAACCGTTAAAAGCTCCTCCATAGAGTGAGTTGAGCAACTTCGGACTATCAAAGTTGCTCGGTGTACACTTTTTATTGTTCTTCTATGTCCAATTTTACAAGTATATGCTTCGTAGATTATTTCGATGCCAAAACACCACTTTCTATGATAAATGGACAAAACCGTTAAAAGATCCCAAATAGAGAGAGTTGAGCAAGTTCGGACCATCAAAGTTGCTCGATGTACACTTTTTATTGTTCTTCTATGTCCAATTTTACGAGTATTAGCTTCGTAGATTATTTCAATGCCAAAAAAACAACTTTCTATGAGAAATGGACAAAACCGTTAGAGGCTCCCAAATAGAGAGTTGAGAAACTTCGGACCATCAAAGTTGCTCGGTGTACACTTTTTATTGTTCTTCTATGTCCAATTTTACGAGTATAAGCTTCGTAGATTATTTCGATGCCAAAACAACAACTTTCTATTACAAATGGACAAAACCGTTAAAAGCTCCTTCATATAGAGAGTTGAGCAACTTCGGACCATCAAAGTTGCTCGGTGTACACTTTTTATTGTTCTTCTATGTCCAATTTTACGAGTATAAGCTTCCGAGATTATTTCGATGCCAAAACACCAACTTTCTGTTACAAATGGACAAAACCATTAAAAGCTCCTCCATATAGAGAGTTGAGCAACTTCGGACCATCAAAGTTACTCGGTGTACACTTTTTATTGTTCTTCTATGTCCAATGTTACGAGTATAAGATTCCGATATTTTTTCGATGCCAAAACAACAACTTTCTATTACAAATGGACAAAACAATTAAAAGCTCCTCCATATAGAGAGTTGAGCAACTTCGGACCATCAAAGTTGCTCAATGTAAACTTTTTATTAATCTTCCATGTTCAATGTTACGAGTATAAACTTCGTAGATTATTTCGATGCCAAAACAACAACTTTCTGTTACAAATGGACAAAACCGTTAAAGCTCCACCATAGAGAGAGTTGTGCAACTTCGGACCATCAAAGTTGTTCGGTGTACACTTTTTATTGTTCTTCTATGTCCAATTTTACGATTATAAGCTTCCGAGATTATTTCGATGCCAAAACACCAACTTTCTATGACAAATGGACAAAACCATTAAAAGCTCCTCCATATAGAGAGTTGAGCAACTTCGGACCATCAAAGTTACTCGGTGTACACTTTTTATTATTCTTCTATGTCCATTGTTACGAGTATAAGCTTCGTAGATTATTTCGATGCCAAAACAACAACTTTCTATTACAAATGGACAAAACCGTTAAAAGATCCTCCATAGAGTGAGTTGAGCAACTTCGGACTATCAAAGTTGCTCGGTGTACACTTTTTATTGTTCTTCTATGTCCAATTTTACAAGTATATGCTTCGTAGATTATTTCGATGCCAAAACACCACTTTCTATGATAAATGGACAAAACCGTTAAAAGATCCCAAATAGTGAGAGTTGAGCAAGTTCGGACCATCAAAGTTGCTCGGTGTACGCTTTTTATTGTTCTTCTATGTCCAATTTTACGAGTATTAGCTTCGTAGATTATTTCAATGCCAAAACAACAACTTTCTATGACAAATGGACAAAACCGTTAGAGGCTCCCAAATAGAGAGTTGAGAAACTTCGGACCATCAAAGTTGCTCGGTGTACACTTTTTATTGTTCTTCTATGTCCAATTTTACGAGTATAAGCTTCGTAGATTATTTCGATGCCAAAACAACAACTTTCTATTACAAATGGACAAAACCGTTAAAAGCTCCTCCATATAGAGAGTTGAGCAACTTCGGACCATCAAAGTTGTTCGGTGTACACTTTTTATTGTTCTTCTATGTCCAATTTTACGAGTATAAGCTTCCGAGATTATTTCGATGCCAAAACACCAACTTTCTGTTACAAATGGACAAAACCATTAAAAGCTCCTCCATATAGAGAGTTGAGCAACTTCGGACCATCAAAGTTACTCGGTGTACACTTTTTATTGTTCTTCTATGCCCAATGTTACGAGTATAAGCTTCGTAGATTATTTCGATGCCAAAACAACAACTTTCTATTACAAATAGACAAAACCGTTAAAAGCACCTCCATATAGAGAGTTGAGCAACTTCGGACCATCAAAGTTACTCGGTGTACATTTTTTATTGTTCTTCTATGCCCAATGTTACGAGTATATGCTTCGTAGATTATTTCGATGCCAAAACAACAACTTTCTGTTACAAATGGACAAAACCGTTAAAAGCTCCACCATAGAGAGAGTTGAGCAACTTCGGACCATCAAAGTTGTTCGGTGTACACTTTTTATTGTTCTTCTATGTCCAATTTTACGAGTATAAGCTTCCGAGATTATTTCGATGCCAAAACACCAACTTTCTGTTACAAATGGACAAAACCATTAAAAGCTCCTCCATATAGAGAGTTGAGCAAGTTCGGATCATCAAAGTTACTCGGTGTACACTTTTTATTGTTCTTCTATGCCCAATGTTACGAGTATAAGCTTCGTAGATTATTTCGATGCCAAAACAACAACTTTCTATTACAAATGGACAAAACCGTTAAAAGCACCTCCATATAGAGAGTTGAGCAACTTCGGACCATCAAAGTTACTCGGTGTACATTTTTTATTGTTCTTCTATGCCCAATGTTACGAGTATATGCTTCGTAGATTATTTCGATGCCAAAACAACAACTTTCTGTTACAAATGGACAAAACCGTTAAAAGCTCCACCATAGAGAGAGTTGAGCAACTTCGGACCATCAAAGTTGTTCGGTGTACACTTTTTATTGTTCTTCTATGTCCAATTTTACGAGTATAAGCTTCCGAGATTATTTCGATGCCAAAACACCAACTTTCTATGACAAATGGACAAAACCATTAAAAGCTCCTCCATATAGAGAGTTGAGCAACTTCGGACCATCAAAGTTGCTCGGTGTACGCTTTTTATTGTTCTTCTATGTCCAATTTTACGAGTATTAGCTTCGTAGATTATTTCAATGCCAAAACAACAACTTTCTATGACAAATGGACAAAACCGTTAGAGGCTCCCAAATAGAGAGTTGAGAAACTTCGGACCATCAAAGTTGCTCGGTGTACACTTTTTATTGTTCTTCTATGTCCAATTTTACGAGTATAAGCTTCGTAGATTATTTCGATGCCAAAACAACAACTTTCTATTACAAATGGACAAAACCGTTAAAAGCTCCTCCATATAGAGAGTTGAGCAACTTCGGACCATCAAAGTTGTTCGGTGTACATTTTTTATTGTTCTTCTATGTCCAATTTTACGAGTATAAGCTTCCGAGATTATTTCGATGCCAAAACACCAACTTTCTGTTACAAATGGACAAAACCATTAAAAGCTCCTCCATATAGAGAGTTGAGCAACTTCGGACCATCAAAGTTACTCGGTGTACACTTTTTATTGTTCTTCTATGCCCAATGTTACGAGTATAAGCTTCGTAGATTATTTCGATGCCAAAACAACAACTTTCTATTACAAATAGACAAAACCGTTAAAAGCACCTCCATATAGAGAGTTGAGCAACTTCGGACCATCAAAGTTACTCGGTGTACATTTTTTATTGTTCTTCTATGCCCAATGTTACGAGTATATGCTTCGTAGATTATTTCGATGCCAAAACAACAACTTTCTGTTACAAATGGACAAAACCGTTAAAAGCTCCACCATAGAGAGAGTTGAGCAACTTCGGACCATCAAAGTTGTTCGGTGGACACTTTTTATTGTTCTTCTATGTCCAATTTTACGAGTATAAGCTTCCGAGATTATTTCGATGCCAAAACACCAACTTTCTGTTACAAATGGACAAAACCATTAAAAGCTCCTCCATATAGAGAGTTGAGCAAGTTCGGACCATCAAAGTTACTCGGTGTACACTTTTTATTGTTCTTCTATGCCCAATGTTACGAGTATAAGCTTCGTAGATTATTTCGATGCCAAAACAACAACTTTCTATTACAAATGGACAAAACCGTTAAAAGCACCTCCATATAGAGAGTTGAGCAACTTCGGACCATCAAAGTTACTCGGTGTACATTTTTTATTGTTCTTCTATGCCCAATGTTACGAGTATATGCTTCGTAGATTATTTCGATGCCAAAACAACAACTTTCTGTTACAAATGGACAAAACCGTTAAAAGCTCCACCATAGAGAGAGTTGAGCAACTTCGGACCATCAAAGTTGTTCGGTGTACACTTTTTATTGTTCTTCTATGTCCAATTTTACGAGTATAAGCTTCCGAGATTATTTCGATGCCAAAACACCAACTTTCTATGACAAATGGACAAAACCATTAAAAGCTCCTCCATATAGAGAGTTGAGCAACTTCGGACCATCAAAGTTGCTCGGTGTACGCTTTTTATTGTTCTTCTATGTCCAATTTTACGAGTATTAGCTTCGTAGATTATTTCAATGCCAAAACAACAACTTTCTATGACAAATGGACAAAACCGTTAGAGGCTCCCAAATAGAGAGTTGAGAAACTTCGGACCATCAAAGTTGCTCGGTGTACACTTTTTATTGTTCTTCTATGTCCAATTTTACGAGTATAAGCTTCGTAGATTATTTCGATGCCAAAACAACAACTTTCTATTACAAATGGACAAAACCGTTAAAAGCTCCTCCATATAGAGAGTTGAGCAACTTCGGACCATCAAAGTTGTTCGGTGTACATTTTTTATTGTTCTTCTATGTCCAATTTTACGAGTATAAGCTTCCGAGATTATTTCGATGCCAAAACACCAACTTTCTGTTACAAATGGACAAAACCATTAAAAGCTCCTCCATATAGAGAGTTGAGCAACTTCGGACCATCAAAGTTACTCGGTGTACACTTTTTATTGTTCTTCTATGCCCAATGTTACGAGTATAAGCTTCGTAGATTATTTCGATGCCAAAACAACAACTTTCTATTACAAATAGACAAAACCGTTAAAAGCACCTCCATATAGAGAGTTGAGCAACTTCGGACCATCAAAGTTACTCGGTGTACATTTTTTATTGTTCTTCTATGCCCAATGTTACGAGTATATGCTTCGTAGATTATTTCGATGCCAAAACAACAACTTTCTGTTACAAATGGACAAAACCGTTAAAAGCTCCACCATAGAGAGAGTTGAGCAACTTCGGACCATCAAAGTTGTTCGGTGGACACTTTTTATTGTTCTTCTATGTCCAATTTTACGAGTATAAGCTTCCGAGATTATTTCGATGCCAAAACACCAACTTTCTGTTACAAATGGACAAAACCATTAAAAGCTCCTCCATATAGAGAGTTGAGCAAGTTCGGACCATCAAAGTTACTCGGTGTACACTTTTTATTGTTCTTCTATGCCCAATGTTACGAGTATAAGCTTCGTAGATTATTTCGATGCCAAAACAACAACTTTCTATTACAAATGGACAAAACCGTTAAAAGCACCTCCATATAGAGAGTTGAGCAACTTCGGACCATCAAAGTTACTCGGTGTACATTTTTTATTGTTCTTCTATGCCCAATGTTACGAGTATATGCTTCGTAGATTATTTCGATGCCAAAACAACAACTTTCTGTTACAAATGGACAAAACCGTTAAAAGCTCCACCATAGAGAGAGTTGAGCAACTTCGGACCATCAAAGTTGTTCGGTGTACACTTTTTATTGTTCTTCTATGTCCAATTTTACGAGTATAAGCTTCCGAGATTATTTCGATGCCAAAACACCAACTTTCTATGACAAATGGACAAAACCATTAAAAGCTCCTCCATATAGAGAGTTGAGCAACTTCGGACCATCAAAGTTACTCGGTGTACACTTTTTATTGTTCATCTATGTCCAATGTTACGAGTATAAGCTTCGTAGATTATTTCGATGCCAAAACAACAACTTTCTATTACAAATGGACAAAACCGTTAAAAGCTCCTCCATAGAGTGAGTTGAGCAACTTCGGACTATCAAAGTTGCTCGGTGTACACGTTTTATTGTTCTTCTTTGTCCAATTTTACGAGTATATGCTTCGTAGATTATTTCGATGCCAAAACACCACTTTCTATGATAAATGGACAAAACCGTTAAAAGATCCCAAATAGAGAGAGTTGAGCAAGTTCGGACCATCAAAGTTGCTCGGTGTACACTTTTTATTGTTCTTCTATGTCCAATTTTACGAGTATTAGCTTCGTAGATTATTTCAATGCCAAAACAACAACTTTCTATGACAAATGGACAAAACCGTTAGAGGCTCCCAAATAGAGAGTTGAGAAACTTCGGACCATCAAAGTTGCTCGGTGTACACTTTTTATTGTTCTTCTATGTCCAATTTTACGAGTATAAGCTTCGTAGATTATTTCGATGCCAAAACAACAACTTTCTATTACAAATGGACAAAACCGTTAAAAGCTCCTCCATATAGAGAGTTGAGCAACTTCGGACCATCAAAGTTGTTCGGTGTACACTTTTTATTGTTCTTCTATGTCCAATTTTACGAGTATAAGCTTCCGAGATTATTTCGATGCCAAAACACCAACTTTCTATGACAAATGGACAAAACCATTAAAAGCTCCTCCATATAGAGAGTTGAGCAACTTCGTACCATCAAAGTTACTCGGTGTACACTTTTTATTGTTCTTCTATGTCCAATGTTACGAGTATAAGATTCGTAGATTATTTCGATGCGAAAACAACAACTTTCTATTACAAATGGACAAAACCGTTAAAAGCTCCTCCATAGAGTGAGTTGAGCAACTTCGGACTATCAAAGTTGCTCGGTGTACACTTTTTATTGTTCTTCTATGTCCAATTTTACGAGTATATGCTTCGTAGATTATTTCGATGCCAAAACACCACTTTCTATGATAAATGGACAAAACCGTTAAAAGCTCCTCCATATAGAGAGTTGAGCAACTTCGGACCATCAAAGTTGCTCAATGTAAACTTTTTATTAATCTTGTATGTTCAATGTTACGAGTATAAACTTCGTAGATTATTTCGATGCCAAAACAACAACTTTCTATTACAAATGGACAAAACCGTTAAAAGCTCCTCTATAGAGAGAGTTGAGCAACTTTGGACCATCAAAGTTGCTCGGTGTACACTTTTTATTGTTCTTTTATGTCAAATTTTATGAGTATAAGATTCCGATATTTTTTCGATTCCAAAACACTAACTTTCTATGACAAATGGACAAAACCATTAAAAGCTCCTCCATATAGAGAGTTGAGCAACTTCGGACCATCAAAGTTGCTCAATGTACACTTTTTATTAATCTTCTATGTTCAATGTTACGAGTATAAACTTCGTAGATTATTTCGATGCCAAAACAACAACTTTCTGTTACAAATGGACAAAACCGTTAAAAGCTCCACCATAGAGAGAGTTGTGCAACTTCGGACCATCAAAGTTGTTCGGTGTACACTTTTTATTGTTCTTCTATGTCCAATTTTACGATTATAAGCTTCCGAGATTATTTCGATGCCAAAACACCAACTTTCTATGACAAATGGACAAAACCATTAAAAGCTCCTCCATATAGAGAGTTGAGCAACTTCGGACCATCAAAGTTACTCGGTGTACACTTTTTATTATTCTTCTATGTCCATTGTTACGAGTATAAGCTTCGTAGATTATTTCGATGCCAAAACAACAACTTTCTATTACAAATGGACAAAACCGTTAAAAGATCCTCCATAGAGTGAGTTGAGCAACTTCGGACTATCAAAGTTGCTCGGTGTACACTTTTTATTGTTCTTCTATGTCCAATTTTACAAGTATATGCTTCGTAGATTATTTCGATGCCAAAACACCACTTTCTATGATAAATGGACAAAACCGTTAAAAGATCCCAAATAGAGAGAGTTGAGCAAGTTCGGACCATCAAAGTTGCTCGGTGTACGCTTTTTATTGTTCTTCTATGTCCAATTTTACGAGTATTAGCTTCGTAGATTATTTCAATGCCAAAACAACAACTTTCTATGACAAATGGACAAAACCGTTAGAGGCTCCCAAATAGAGAGTTGAGAAACTTCGGACCATCAAAGTTGCTCGGTGTACACTTTTTATTGTTCTTCTATGTCCAATTTTACGAGTATAAGCTTCGTAGATTATTTCGATGCCAAAACAACAACTTTCTATTACAAATGGACAAAACCGTTAAAAGATCCTCCATAGAGTGAGTTGAGCAACTTCGGACTATCAAAGTTGCTCGGTGTACACTTTTTATTGTTCTTCTATGTCCAATTTTACAAGTATATGCTTCGTAGATTATTTCGATGCCAAAACACCACTTTCTATGATAAATGGACAAAACCGTTAAAAGATCCCAAATAGAGAGAGTTGAGCAAGTTCGGACCATCAAAGTTGCTCGGTGTACGCTTTTTATTGTTCTTCTATGTCCAATTTTACGAGTATTAGCTTCGTAGATTATTTCAATGCCAAAACAACAACTTTCTATGACAAATGGACAAAACCGTTAGAGGCTCCCAAATAGAGAGTTGAGAAACTTCGGACCATCAAAGTTGCTCGGTGTACACTTTTTATTGTTCTTCTATGTCCAATTTTACGAGTATAAGCTTCGTAGATTATTTCGATGCCAAAACAACAACTTTGTATTACAAATGGACAAAACCGTTAAAAGCTCCTCCATAGAGTGAGTTGAGCAACTTCGGACTATCAAAGTTGCTCGGTGTACACTTTTTATTGTTCTTCTATGTCCAATTTTACAAGTATATGCTTCGTAGATTATTTCGATGCCAAAACACCACTTTCTATGATAAATGGACAAAACCGTTAAAAGATCCCAAATAGAGAGAGTTGAGCAAGTTCGGACCATCAAAGTTGCTCGATGTACACTTTTTATTGTTCTTCTATGTCCAATTTTACGAGTATTAGCTTCGTAGATTATTTCAATGCCAAAAAAACAACTTTCTATGAGAAATGGACAAAACCGTTAGAGGCTCCCAAATAGAGAGTTGAGAAACTTCGGACCATCAAAGTTGCTCGGTGTACACTTTTTATTATTCTTCTATGTCCAATTTTACGAGTATTAGCTTCGTAGATTATTTCAATGCCAAAAAAACAACTTTCTATGAGAAATGGACAAAACCGTTAGAGGCTCCCAAATGGAGAGTTGAGAAACTTCGGACCATCAAAGTTGCTCGGTGTACACTTTTTATTGTTCTTCTATGTCCAATTTTACGAGTATAAGCTTCCGAGATTATTTCGATGCCAAAACACCAACTTTCTATGACAAATGGACAAAACCATTAAAAGCTCCTCCATATAGAGAGTTGAGCAACTTCGGACCATCAAAGTTACTCGGTGTACACTTTTTATTATTCTTCTATGTCCATTGTTACGAGTATAAGCTTCGTAGATTATTTCGATGCCAAAACAACAACTTTCTATTACAAATGGACAAAACCGTTAAAAGATCCTCCATAGAGTGAGTTGAGCAACTTCGGACTATCAAAGTTTCTCGGTGTACACTTTTTATTGTTCTTCTATGTCCAATTTTACAAGTATATGCTTCGTAGATTATTTCGATGCCAAAACACCACTTTCTATGATAAATGGACAAAACCGTTAAAAGATCCCAAATAGAGAGAGTTGAGCAAGTTCGGACCATCAAAGTTGCTCGGTGTACGCTTTTTATTGTTCTTCTATGTCAAATTTTACGAGTATTAGCTTCGTAGATTATTTCAATGCCAAAACAACAACTTTCTATGACAAATGGACAAAACCGTTAGAGGCTCCCAAATAGAGAGTTGAGAAACTTCGGACCATCAAAGTTGCTCGGTGTACACTTTTTATTGTTCTTCTATGTCCAATTTTACGAGTATAAGCTTCGTAGATTATTTCGATGCCAAAACAACAACTTTCTATTACAAATGGACAAAACCGTTAAAAGCTCCTCCATAGAGTGAGTTGAGCAACTTCGGACTATCAAAGTTGCTCGGTGTACACTTTTTATTGTTCTTCTATGTCCAATTTTACAAGTATATGCTTCGTAGATTATTTCGATGCCAAAACACCACTTTCTATGATAAATGGACAAAACCGTTAAAAGATCCCAAATAGAGAGAGTTGAGCAAGTTCGGACCATCAAAGTTGCTCGATGTACACTTTTTATTGTTCTTCTATGTCCAATTTTACGAGTATTAGCTTCGTAGATTATTTCAATGCCAAAAAAACAACTTTCTATGAGAAATGGACAAAACCGTTAGAGGCTCCCAAATAGAGAGTTGAGAAACTTCGGACCATCAAAGTTGCTCGGTGTACACTTTTTATTGTTCTTCTATGTCCAATTTTACGAGTATAAGCTCCGTAGATTATTTCGATGCCAAAACAACAACTTTCTATTACAAATGGACAAAACCGTTAAAAGCTCCTTCATATAGAGAGTTGAGCAACTTCGGACCATCAAAGTTGCTCGGTGTACACTTTTTATTGTTCTTCTATGTCCAATTTTACGAGTATAAGCTTCCGAGATTATTTCGATGCCAAAACACCAACTTTCTGTTACAAATGGACAAAACCATTAAAAGCTCCTCCATATAGAGAGTTGAGCAACTTCGGACCATCAAAGTTACTCGGTGTACACTTTTTATTGTTCTTCTATGTCCAATGTTACGAGTATAAGATTCCGATATTTTTTCGATGCCAAAACAACAACTTTCTATTACAAATGGACAAAACAATTAAAAGCTCCTCCATATAGAGAGTTGAGCAACTTCGGACCATCAAAGTTGCTCAATGTAAACTTTTTATTAATCTTCCATGTTCAATGTTACGAGTATAAACTTCGTAGATTATTTCGATGCCAAAACAACAACTTTCTGTTACAAATGGACAAAACCGTTAAAAGCTCCACCATAGAGAGAGTTGTGCAACTTCGGACCATCAAAGTTGTTCGGTGTACACTTTTTATTGTTCTTCTATGTCCAATTTTACGAGTATAAGCTTCCGAGATTATTTCGATGCCAAAACACCAACTTTCTATGACAAATGGACAAAACCATTAAAAGCTCCTCCATATAGAGAGTTGAGCAACTTCGGACCATCAAAGTTACTCGGTGTACACTTTTTATTGTTCTTCTATGTCCAATGTTACGAGTATAAGCTTCGTAGATTATTTCGATGCCAAAACAACAACTTTCTATTACAAATGGACAAAACCGTTAAAAGCTCCTCCATAGAGTGAGTTGAGCAACTTCGGACTATCAAAGTTGCTCGGTGTACACTTTTTATTGTTCTTCTATGTCCAATTTTACGAGTATATGCTTCGTAGATTATTTCGATGCCAGAACACCACTTTCTATGATAAATGGAAAAAACCGTTAAAAGATCCCAAATAGAGAGAGTTTAGCAAGTTCGGACCATCAAAGTTGCTCGGTGTACGCTTTTTATTGTTCTTCTATGTCCAATTTTACGAGTATTAGCTTCGTAGATTATTTCAATGCCAAAACAACAACTTTCTATGACAAATGGACAAAACCGTTAGAGGCTCCCAAATAGAGAGTTGAGAAACTTCGGACCATCAAAGTTGCTCGGTGTACACTTTTTATTGTTCTTCTATGTCCAATTTTACGAGTATAAGCTTCGTAGATTATTTCGATGCCAAAACAACAACTTTCTATTACAAATGGACAAAACCGTTAAAAGCTCCTCCATATAGAGAGTTGAGCAACTTCGGACCATCAAAGTTGTTCGGTGTACACTTTTTATTGTTCTTCTATGTCCAATTTTACGAGTATAAGCTTCCGAGATTATTTCGATGCCAAAACACCAACTTTCTATGACAAATGGACAAAACCATTAAAAGCTCCTCCATATAGAGAGTTGAGCAACTTCGTACCATCAAAGTTACTCGGTGTACACTTTTTATTGTTCTTCTATGTCCAATGTTACGAGTATAAGATTCGTAGATTATTTCGATGCCAAAACAACAACTTTCTATTACAAATGGACAAAACCGTTAAAAGCTCCTCCATAGAGTGAGTTGAGCAACTTCGGACTATCAAAGTTGCTCGGTGTACACTTTTTATTGTTCTTCTATGTCCAATTTTACGAGTATATGCTTCGTAGATTATTTCGATGCCAAAACACCACTTTCTATGATAAATGGACAAAACCGTTAAAAGCTCCTCCATATAGAGAGTTGAGCAACTTCGGACCATCAAAGTTGCTCAATGTAAACTTTTTATTAATCTTCTATGTTCAATGTTACGAGTATAAACTTCGTAGATTATTTCGATGCCAAAACAACAACTTTCTATTACAAATGGACAAAACCGTTAAAAGCTCCTCTATAGAGAGAGTTGAGCAACTTTGGACCATCAAAGTTGCTCGGTGTACACTTTTTATTGTTCTTTTATGTCAAATTTTATGAGTATAAGATTCCGATATTTTTTCGATTCCAAAACACTAACTTTCTATGACAAATGGACAAAACCATTAAAAGCTCCTCCATATAGAGAGTTGAGCAACTTCGGACCATCAAAGTTGCTCAATGTACACTTTTTATTAATCTTCTATGTTCAATGTTACGAGTATAAACTTCGTAGATTATTTCGATGCCAAAACAACAACTTTCTGTTACAAATGGACAAAACCGTTAAAAGCTCCACCATAGAGAGAGTTGTGCAACTTCGGACCATCAAAGTTGTTCGGTGTACACTTTTTATTGTTCTTCTATGTCCAATTTTACGATTATAAGCTTCCGAGATTATTTCGATGCCAAAACACCAACTTTCTATGACAAATGGACAAAACCATTAAAAGCTCCTCCATATAGAGAGTTGAGCAACTTCGGACCATCAAAGTTACTCGGTGTACACTTTTTATTATTCTTCTATGTCCATTGTTACGAGTATAAGCTTCGTAGATTATTTCGATGCCAAAACAACAACTTTCTATTACAAATGGACAAAACCGTTAAAAGCTCCTCCATAGAGTGAGTTGAGCAACTTCGGACTATCAAAGTTGCTCGGTGTACACTTTTTATTGTTCTTCTATGTCCAATTTTACAAGTATATGCTTCGTAGATTATTTCGATGCCAAAACACCACTTTCTATGATAAATGGACAAAACCGTTAAAAGATCCCAAATAGAGAGAGTTGAGCAAGTTCGGACCATCAAAGTTGCTCGATGTACACTTTTTATTGTTCTTCTATGTCCAATTTTACGAGTATTAGCTTCGTAGATTATTTCAATGCCAAAAAAACAACTTTCTATGAGAAATGGACAAAACCGTTAGAGGCTCCCAAATAGAGAGTTGAGAAACTTCGGACCATCAAAGTTGCTCGGTGTACACTTTTTATTGTTCTTCTATGTCCAATTTTACGAGTATAAGCTTCGTAGATTATTTCGATGCCAAAACAACAACTTTCTATTACAAATGGACAAAACCGTTAAAAGCTCCTTCATATAGAGAGTTGAGCAACTTCGGACCATCAAAGTTGCTCGGTGTACACTTTTTATTGTTCTTCTATGTCCAATTTTACGAGTATAAGCTTCCGAGATTATTTCGATGCCAAAACACCAACTTTCTGTTACAAATGGACAAAACCATTAAAAGCTCCTCCATATAGAGAGTTGAGCAACTTCGGACCATCAAAGTTACTCGGTGTACACTTTTTATTGTTCTTCTATGTCCAATGTTACGAGTATAAGATTCCGATATTTTTTCGATGCCAAAACAACAACTTTCTATTACAAATGGACAAAACAATGAAAAGCTCCTCCATATAGAGAGTTGAGCAACTTCGGACCATCAAAGTTGCTCAATGTAAACTTTTTATTAATCTTCCATGTTCAATGTTACGAGTATAAACTTCGTAGATTATTTCGATGCCAAAACAACAACTTTCTGTTACAAATGGACAAAACCGTTAAAAGCTCCACCATAGAGAGAGTTGTGCAACTTCGGACCATCAAAGTTGTTCGGTGTACACTTTTTATTGTTCTTCTATGTCCAATTTTACGAGTATAAGCTTCCGAGATTATTTCGATGCCAAAACACCAACTTTCTATGACAAATGGACAAAACCATTAAAAGCTCCTCCATATAGAGAGTTGAGCAACTTCGGACCATCAAAGTTACTCGGTGTACACTTTTTATTGTTCTTCTATGTCCAATGTTACGAGTATAAGCTTCGTAGATTATTTCGATGCCAAAACAACAACTTTCTATTACAAATGGACAAAACCGTTAAAAGCTCCTCCATAGAGTGAGTTGAGCAACTTCGGACTATCAAAGTTGCTCGGTGTACACTTTTTATTGTTCTTCTATGTCCAATTTTACGAGTATATGCTTCGTAGATTATTTCGATGCCAGAACACCACTTTCTATGATAAATGGAAAAAACCGTTAAAAGATCCCAAATAGAGAGAGTTTAGCAAGTTCGGACCATCAAAGTTGCTCGGTGTACGCTTTTTATTGTTCTTCTATGTCCAATTTTACGAGTATTAGCTTCGTAGATTATTTCAATGCCAAAACAACAACTTTCTATGACAAATGGACAAAACCGTTAGAGGCTCCCAAATAGAGAGTTGAGAAACTTCGGACCATCAAAGTTGCTCGGTGTACACTTTTTATTGTTCTTCTATGTCCAATTTTACGAGTATAAGCTTCGTAGATTATTTCGATGCCAAAACAACAACTTTCTATTACAAATGGACAAAACCGTTAAAAGCTCCTCCATATAGAGAGTTGAGCAACTTCGGACCATCAAAGTTACTCGGTGTACACTTTTTATTGTTCTTCTATGCCCAATGTTACGAGTATATGCTTCGTAGATTATTTCGATGCCAAAACAACAACTTTCTGTTACAAATGGACAAATTCGTTAAAAGCTCCACCATAGAGAGAGTTGAGCAACTTCGGACCATCAAAGTTTTTCGGTGTACACTTTTTATTGTTCTTCTATGTCCAATTTTACGAGTATAAGCTTCCGAGATTATTTCGATGCCAAAACACCAACTTTCTATGACAAATGGACAAAACCATTAAAAGCTCCTCCATATAGAGAGTTGAGCAACTTCGGACCATCAAAGTTACTCCGTGTACACTTTTTATTGTTCTTCTATGTCCAATGTTACGAGTATAAGATTCGTAGATTATTTCGATGCCAAAACAACAACTTTCTATTACAAATGGACAAAACCGTTAAAAGCTCCTCCATAGAGTGAGTTGAGCAACTTCGGACTATCAAAGTTGCTCGGTGTACACTTTTTATTGTTCTTCTATGTCCAATTTTACGAGTATATGCCTCGTAGATTATTTCGATGCCAAAACACCACTTTCTATGATAAATGGACAAAACCGTTAAAAGATCCAAAATAGAGAGAGTTGAGCAAGTTCGGACCTTCAAAGTTGCTCGGTGTACACTTTTTATTGTTCTACTATGTCCAATTTTACGAGTATTAGCTTCGTAGATTATTTCAATGCCAAAACAACAACTTTCTATGACAAATGGACAAAACCGTTAGAGGCTCCCAAATAGAGAGTTGAGAAACTTCGGACCATCAAAGTTGCTCGGTGTACACTTTTTATTGTTCTTCTATGTCCAATTTTACGAGTATAAGTTTCGTAGATTATTTCGATGCCAAAACAACAACTTTCTATTACAAATGGACAAAACCGTTAAAAGCTCCTCCATATAGAGAGTTGAGCAACTTCGGACCATCAAAGTTACTCGGTGTACACTTTTTATTGTTCTTCTATGCCCAATGTTACGAGTATATGCTTCGTAGATTATTTCGATGCCAAAACAACAACTTTCTATTACAAATGGACAAAACCGTTAAAAGCTCCTCTATAGAGAGAGTTGAGCAACTTTGGACCATCAAAGTTGCTCGGTGTACACTTTTTATTGTTCTTTTATGTCAAATTTTATGAGTATAAGATTCCGATATTTTTTCGATTCCAAAACACTAACTTTCTATGATAAATGGACAAAACCATTAAAAGCTCCTCCATATAGAGAGTTGAGCAACTTCGGACCATCAAAGTTGCTCAATGTATACTTTTTATTAATCTTCTATGTTCAATGTTACGAGTATAAACTTCGTAGACTATTTCGATGCCAAAACAACAACTTTCTGTTACAAATGGACAAAACCGTTAAAAGCTCCACCATAGAGAGAGTTGTGCAACTTCGGACCATCAAAGTTGTTCGGTGTACACTTTTTATTGTTCTTCTATGTCCAATTTTACGAGTATAAGCTTCCGAGATTATTTCGATGCCAAAACACCAACTTTCTATGACAAATGGACAAAACCAATAAAAGCTCCTCCATATAGAGAGTTGAGCAACTTCGGACCATCAAAATTACTCGGTGTACACTTTTTATTGTTCTTCTATGTCCAATTTTACGAGTATATGCTTCGTAGATTATTTCGATGCCAAAACACCACTTTCTATGATAAATGGACAAAACCGTTAAAAGATCCCAAATAGAGAGAGTTGAGCAAGTTCGGACCATCAAAGTTGCTCGGTGTACACTTTTTATTGTTCTTCTATGTCCAATTTTACGAGTATAAGCTTCCGAGATTATTTCGATGCCAAAACACCAACTTTCTATGACAAATGGACAAAACCATTAAAAGCTCCTCCATATAGAGAGTTGAGCAACTTCGGACCATCAAAGTTACTCGGTGTACACTTTTTATTGTTCTTCTATGTCCAATGTTACGAGTATAAGCTTCGTAGATTATTTCGATGCCAAAACACCACTTTCTATGATAAATGGACAAAACCGTTAAAAGATCCAAAATAGAGAGAGTTGAGCAAGTTCGGACCATCAAAGTTGCTCGGTGTACACTTTTTATTGTTCTACTTTGTCCAATTTGACGAGTATTAGCTTCGTAGATTATTTCAATGCCAAAACAACAACTTTCTATGACAAATGGACAAAACCGTTAGAGGCTCCCAAATAGAGAGTTGAGAAACTTCGGACCATCAAAGTTGCTCGGTGTACACTTCTTATTGTTCTTCTATGTCCAATTTTATGAGTATAAGCTTCGTAGATTATTTCGATGCCAAAACAATAACTTTCTATTACAAATGGACAAAACCTTTAAAAGCTCCTCCATATAGAGAGTTGAGCAACTTCGGACCATCAAAGTTACTCGGTGTACACTTTTTGTTGTTCTTCTATGCCCAATGTTACGAGTATATGCTTCGTAGATTATTTCGATGCCAAAACAACAACTTTCTGTTACAAATGGACAAAACCGTTAAAAGCTCCACCATAGAGAGAGTTGAGCAACTTCGGACCATCAAAGTTGTTCGGTGTACACTTTTTATTGTTCTTCTATGTCCAATTTTACGAGTATAAGCTTCCGAGATTATTTCGATGCCAAAACACCAACTTTCTATGACAAATGGACAAAACCATTAAAAGCTCCTCCATATAGAGAGTTGAGCAACTTCGGACCATCAAAGTTACTCGGTGTACACTTTTTATTGTTCTTCTATGTCCAATGTTACGAGTATAAGCTTCGTAGATTATTTCGATGCCAAAACACCACTTTCTATGATAAATGGACAAAACCGTTAAAAGATCCAAAATAGAGAGAGTTGAGCAAGTTCGGACCATCAAAGTTGCTCGGTGTACACTTTTTATTGTTCTACTTTGTCCAATTTTACGAGTATTAGCTTCGTAGATTATTTCAATGCCAAAACAACAACTTTCTATGACAAATGGACAAAACCGTTAGAGGCTCCCAAATAGAGAGTTGAGAAACTTCGGACCATCAAAGTTGCTCGGTGTACACTTTTTATTGTTCTTCTATGTCCAATTTTACGAGTATAAGCTTCGTAGATTATTTCGATGCCAAAACAACAACTTTCTATTACAAATGGACAAAACCGTTAAAAGCTCCTCCATATGGAGAGTTGAGCAACTTCGGACCATCAAAGTTGTTCGGTGTACACTTTTTATTGTTCTTCTATGTCCAATTTTACGAGTATAAGCTTCCGAGATTATTTCGATGCCAAAACACCAACTTTCTATGACAAATGGACAAAACCATTAAAAGCTCCTCCATATAGAGAGTTGAGCAACTTCGTACCATCAAAGTTACTCGGTGTACACTTTTTATTGTTCTTCTATGTCCAATGTTACGAGTATAAGATTCGTAGATTATTTCGATGCCAAAACAACAACTTTCTATTACAAATGGACAAAACCGTTAAAAGCTCCTCCATAGAGTGAGTTGAGCAACTTCGGACTATCAAAGTTGCTCGGTGTACACTTTTTATTGTTCTTCTATGTCCAATTTTACGAGTATATGCTTCGTAGATTATTTCGATGCCAAAACACCACTTTCTATGATAAATGGACAAAACCGTTAAAAGCTCCTCCATATAGAGAGTTGAGCAACTTCGGACCATCAAAGTTGCTCAATGTAAACTTTTTATTAATCTTCTATGTTCAATGTTACGAGTATAAACTTCGTAGATTATTTCGATGCCAAAACAACAACTTTCTATTACAAATGGACAAAACCGTTAAAAGCTCCTCTATAGAGAGAGTTGAGCAACTTTGGACCATCAAAGTTACTCGGTGTACACTTTTTATTGTTCTTCTATGCCCAATGTTACGAGTATATGCTTCGTAGATTATTTCGATGCCAAAACAACAACTTTCTATTACAAATGGACAAAACCGTTAAAAGCTCCTCCATATAGAGAGTTGAGCAACTTCGGACCATCAAAGTTACTCGGTGTACACTTTTTATTGTTCTTCTATGCCCAATGTTACGAGTATATGCTTCGTAGATTATTTCGATGCCAAAACAACAACTTTCTGTTACAAATGGACAAAACCGTTAAAAGCTCCACCATAGAGAGAGTTGTGCAACTTCGGACCATCAAAGTTGTTCGGTGTACACTTTTTATTGTTCTTCTATGTCCAATTTTACGATTATAAGCTTCCGAGATTATTTCGATGCCAAAACACCAACTTTCTATGACAAATGGACAAAACCATTAAAAGCTCCTCCATATAGAGAGTTGAGCAACTTCGGGCCATCAAAGTTACTCGGTGTACACTTTTTATTATTCTTCTATATCCATTGTTACGAGTATAAGCTTCGTAGATTATTTCGATGCCAAAACAACAACTTTCTATTACAAATGGACAAAACCGTTAAAAGCTCCTCCATAGAGTGAGTTGAGCAACTTCGGACTACCAAAGTTGCTCGGTGTACACTTTTTATTGTTCTTCTATGTCCAATTTTACAAGTATATGCTTCGTAGATTATTTCGATGCCAAAACACCACTTTCTATGATAAATGGACAAAACCGTTAAAAGATCCCAAATAGAGAGAGTTGAGCAAGTTCGGACCATCAAAGTTGCTCGATGTACACTTTTTATTGTTCTTCTATGTCCAATTTTACGAGTATTAGCTTCGTAGATTATTTCAATGCCAAAAAAACAACTTTCTATGAGAAATGGACAAAACCGTTAGAGGCTCCCAAATAGAGAGTTGAGAAACTTCGGACCATCAAAGTTGCTCGGTGTACACTTTTTATTGTTCTTCTATGTCCAATTTTACGAGTATAAGCTTCGTAGATTATTTCGATGCCAAAACAACAACTTTCTATTACAAATGGACAAAACCGTTAAAAGCTCCTTCATATAGAGAGTTGAGCAACTTCGGACCATCAAAGTTGCTCGGTGTACACTTTTTATTGTTCTTCTATGTCCAATTTTACGAGTATAAGCTTCCGAGATTATTTCGATGCCAAAACACCAACTTTCTGTTACGAATGGACAAAACCATTAAAAGCTCCTCCATATAGAGAGTTGAGCAACTTCGGACCATCAAAGTTACTCGGTGTACACTTTTTATTGTTCTTCTATGTCCAATGTTACGAGTATAAGATTCCGATATTTTTTCGATGCCAAAACAACAACTTTCTATTACAAATGGACAAAACAATTAAAAGCTCCTCCATATAGAGAGTTGAGCAACTTCGGACCATCAAAGTTGCTCAATGTAAACTTTTTATTAATCTTCCATGTTCAATGTTACGAGTATAAACTTCGTAGATTATTTCGATGCCAAAACAACAACTTTCTGTTACAAATGGACAAAACCGTTAAAAGCTCCACCATAGAGAGAGTTGTGCAACTTCGGACCATCAAAGTTGTTCGGTGTACACTTTTTATTGTTCTTCTATGTCCAATTTTACGAGTATAAGCTTCCGAGATTATTTCGATGCCAAAACACCAACTTTCTATGACAAATGGACAAAACCATTAAAAGCTCCTCCATATAGAGAGTTGAGCAACTTCGGACCATCAAAGTTACTCGGTGTACACTTTTTATTGTTCTTCTATGTCCAATGTTACGAGTATAAGCTTCGTAGATTATTTCGATGCCAAAACAACAACTTTCTATTACAAATGGACAAAACCGTTAAAAGATCCCAAATAGAGAGAGTTGAGCAAGTTCGGACCATCAAAGTTGCTCGGTGTACACTTTTTATTGTTCTTCTATGTCCAATTTTACGAGTATTAGCTTCGTAGATTATTTCAATGCCAAAACAACAACTTTCTATGACAAATGGACAAAACCGTTAGAGGCTCCCAAATAGAGAGTTGAGAAACTTCGGACCATCAAAGTTGCTCGGTGTACACTTCTTATTGTTCTTCTATGTCCAATTTTATGAGTATAAGCTTCGTAGATTATTTCGATGCCAAAACAATAACTTTCTATTACAAATGGACAAAACCTTTAAAAGCTCCTCCATATAGAGAGTTGAGCAACTTCGGACCATCA
Organism: Euonymus europaeus; assembly: GCA_963580455.1. NCBI lineage: Eukaryota > Viridiplantae > Streptophyta > Magnoliopsida > Celastrales > Celastraceae > Euonymus > Euonymus europaeus. The sequence goes on from OY756965.1 coordinate 9,513,500, forward strand.
AAGTTACTCGGTGTACACTTTTTGTTGTTCTTCTATGCCCAATGTTACGAGTATATGCTTCGTAGATTATTTCGATGCCAAAACAACAACTTTCTGTTACAAATGGACAAAACCGTTAAAAGCTCCACCATAGAGAGAGTTGAGCAACTTCGGACCATCAAAGTTGTTCGGTGTACACTTTTTATTGTTCTTCTATGTCCAATTTTACGAGTATAAGCTTCCGAGATTATTTCGATGCCAAAACACCAACTTTCTATGACAAATGGACAAAACCATTAAAAGCTCCTCCATATAGAGAGTTGAGCAACTTCGGACCATCAAAGTTACTCGGTGTACACTTTTTATTGTTCTTCTATGTCCAATGTTACGAGTATAAGCTTCGTAGATTATTTCGATGCCAAAACACCACTTTCTATGATAAATGGACAAAACCGTTAAAAGATCCAAAATAGAGAGAGTTGAGCAAGTTCGGACCATCAAAGTTGCTCGGTGTACACTTTTTATTGTTCTACTATGTCCAATTTTACGAGTATTAGCTTCGTAGATTATTTCAATGCCAAAACAACAACTTTCTATGACAAATGGACAAAACCGTTAGAGGCTCCCAAATAGAGAGTTGAGAAACTTCGGACCATCAAAGTTGCTCGGTGTACACTTTTTATTGTTCTTCTATGTCCAATTTTACGAGTATAAGCTTCGTAGATTATTTCGATGCCAAAACAACAACTTTCTATTACAAATGGACAAAACCGTTAAAAGCTCCTCCATATAGAGAGTTGAGCAACTTCGGACCATCAAAGTTGTTCGGTGTACACTTTTTATTGTTCTTCTATGTCCAATTTTACGAGTATAAGCTTCCGAGATTATTTCGATGCCAAAACACCAACTTTCTATGAGAAATGGACAAAACCATTAAAAGCTCCTCCATATAGAGAGTTGAGCAACTTCGTACCATCAAAGTTACTCGGTGTACACTTTTTATTGTTCTTCTATGTCCAATGTTACGAGTATAAGATTCGTAGATTATTTCGATGCCAAAACAACAACTTTCTATTACAAATGGACAAAACCGTTAAAAGCTCCTCCATAGAGTGAGTTGAGCAACTTCGGACTATCAAAGTTGCTCGGTGTACACTTTTTATTGTTCTTCTATGTCCAATTTTACGAGTATATGCTTCGTAGATTATTTCGATGCCAAAACACCACTTTCTATGATAAATGGACAAAACCGTTAAAAGCTCCTCCATATAGAGAGTTGAGCAACTTCGGACCATCAAAGTTGCTCAATGTAAACTTTTTATTAATCTTCTATGTTCAATGTTACGAGTATAAACTTCGTAGATTATTTCGATGCCAAAACAACAACTTTCTATTACAAATGGACAAAACCGTTAAAAGCTCCTCTATAGAGAGAGTTGAGCAACTTTGGACCATCAAAGTTGCTCGGTGTACACTTTTTATTGTTCTTTTATGTCAAATTTTATGAGTATAAGATTCCGATATTTTTTCGATTCCAAAACACTAACTTTCTATGACAAATGGACAAAACCATTAAAAGCTCCTCCATATAGAGAGTTGAGCAACTTCGGACCATCAAAGTTGCTCAATGTACACTTTTTATTAATCTTCTATGTTCAATGTTACGAGTATAAACTTCGTAGATTATTTCGATGCCAAAACAACAACTTTCTGTTACAAATGGAAAAAACCGTTAAAAGCTCCACCATAGAGAGAGTTGTGCAACTTCGGACCACCAAAGTTGTTCGGTGTACACTTTTTATTGTTCTTCTATGTCCAATTTTACGATTATAAGCTTCCGAGATTATTTCGATGCCAAAACACCAACTTTCTATGACAAATGGACAAAACCATTAAAAGCTCCTCCATATAGAGAGTTGAGCAACTTCGGACCATCAAAGTTACTCGGTGTACACTTTTTATTATTCTTCTATGTCCATTGTTACGAGTATAAGCTTCGTAGATTATTTCGATGCCAAAACAACAACTTTCTATTACAAATGGACAAAACCGTTAAAAGCTCCTCCATAGAGTGAGTTGAGCAACTTCGGACTATCAAAGTTGCTCGGTGTACACTTTTTATTGTTCTTCTATGTCCAATTTTACAAGTATATGCTTCGTAGATTATTTCGATGCCAAAACACCACTTTCTATGATAAATGGACAAAACCGTTAAAAGATCCCAAATAGAGAGAGTTGAGCAAGTTCGGACCATCAAAGTTGCTCGATGTACACTTTTTATTGTTCTTCTGTGTCCAATTTTACGAGTATTAGCTTCGTAGATTATTTCAATGCCAAAAAAACAACTTTCTATGAGAAATGGACAAAACCGTTAGAGGCTCCCAAATAGAGAGTTGAGAAACTTCGGACCATCAAAGTTGCTCGGTGTACACTTTTTATTGTTCTTCTATGTCCAATTTTACGAGTATAAGCTTCGTAGATTATTTCGATGCCAAAACAACAACTTTCTATTACAAATGGACAAAACCGTTAAAAGCTCCATCATATAGAGAGTTGAGCAACTTCGGACCATCAAAGTTGCTCGGTGTACACTTTTTATTGTTCTTCTATGTCCAATTTTACGAGTATAAGCTTCCGAGATTATTTCGATGCCAAAACACCAACTTTCTGTTACAAATGGACAAAACCATTAAAAGCTCCTCCATATAGAGAGTTGAGCAACTTCGGACCATCAAAGTTACTCGGTGTACACTTTTTATTGTTCTTCTATGCCCAATGTTACGAGTATATGCTTCGTAGATTATTTCGATGCCAAAACAACAACTTTCTATTACAAATGGACAAAACCGTTAAAAGCTCCTCCATATAGAGAGTTGAGCAACTTCGGACCATCAAAGTTACTCGGTGTACACTTTTTATTGTTCTTCTATGCCCAATGTTACGAGTATATGCTTCGTAGATTATTTCGATGCCAAAACAACAACTTTCTGTTACAAATGGACAAATTCGTTAAAAGCTCCACCATAGAGAGAGTTGAGCAACTTCGGACCATCAAAGTTGTTCGGTGTACACTTTTTATTGTTCTTCTATGTCCAATTTTACGAGTATAAGCTTCCGAGATTATTTCGATGCCAAAACACCAACTTTCTATGACAAATGGACAAAACCATTAAAAGCTCCTCCATATAGAGAGTTGAGCAACTTCGGACCATCAAAGTTACTCGGTGTACACTTTTTATTGTTCTTCTATGTCCAATGTTACGAGTATAAGATTCGTAGATTATTTCGATGCCAAAACAACAACTTTCTATTACAAATGGACAAAACCGTTAAAAGCTCCTCCATAGAGTGAGTTGAGCAACTTCGGACTATCAAAGTTGCTCGGTGTACACTTTTTATTGTTCTTCTATGTCCAATTTTACGAGTATATGCCTCGTAGATTATTTCGATGCCAAAACACCACTTTCTATGATAAATGGACAAAACCGTTAAAAGATCCAAAATAGAGAGAGTTGAGCAAGTTCGGACCATCAAAGTTGCTCGGTGTACACTTTTTATTGTTCTACTATGTCCAATTTTACGAGTATTAGCTTCGTAGATTATTTCAATGCCAAAACAACAACTTTCTATGACAAATGGACAAAACCGTTAGAGGCTCCCAAATAGAGAGTTGAGCAACTTCGGACCATCAAAGTTACTCGGTGTACACTTTTTATTGTTCTTCTATGTCCAATGTTACGAGTATAAGATTCGTAGATTATTTCGATGCCAAAACAACAACTTTCTATTACAAATGGACAAAACCGTTAAAAGCTCCTCCATAGAGTGAGTTGAGCAACTTCGGACTATCAAAGTTGCTCGGTGTACACTTTTTATTGTTCTTCTATGCCCAATGTTACGAGTATATGCTTCGTAGATTATTTCGATGCCAAAACAACAACTTTCTATTACAAATGGACAAAACCGTTAAAAGCTCCTCTATAGAGAGAGTTGAGCAACTTTGGACCATCAAAGTTGCTCGGTGTACACTTTTTATTGTTCTTTTATGTCAAATTTTATGAGTATAAGATTCCGATATTTTTTCGATTCCAAAACACTAACTTTCTATGATAAATGGACAAAACCATTAAAAGCTCCTCCATATAGAGAGTTGAGCAACTTCGGACCATCAAAGTTGCTCAATGTACACTTTTTATTAATCTTCTATGTTCAATGTTACGAGTATAAACTTCGTAGACTATTTCGATGCCAAAACAACAACTTTCTGTTACAAATGGACAAAACCGTTAAAAGCTCCACCATAGAGACAGTTGTGCAACTTCGGACCATCAAAGTTGTTCGGTGTACACTTTTTATTGTTCTTCTATGTCCAATTTTACGAGTATAAGCTTCCGAGATTATTTCGATGCCAAAACACCAACTTTCTATGACAAATGGACAAAACCAATAAAAGCTCCTCCATATAGAGAGTTCAGCAACTTCGGACCATCAAAATTACTCGGTGTACACTTTTTATTGTTCTTCTATGTCCAATTTTACGAGTATATTCTTCGTAGATTATTTCGATGCCAAAACACCACTTTCTATGATAAATGGACAAAACCGTTAAAAGATCCCAAATAGAGAGAGTTGAGCAAGTTCGGACCATCAAAGTTGCTCGGTGTACACTTTTTATTGTTCTTCTATGTCCAATTTTACGAGTATTAGCTTCGTAGATTATTTCAATGCCAAAACAACAACTTTCTATGACAAATGGACAAAACCGTTAGAGGCTCCCAAATAGAGAGTTGAGAAACTTCGGACCATCAAAGTTGCTCGGTGTACACTTCTTATTGTTCTTCTATGTCCAATTTTATGAGTATAAGCGTCGTAGATTATTTCGATGCCAAAACAATAACTTTCTATTACAAATGGACAAAACCTTTAAAAGCTCCTCCATATAGAGAGTTGAGCTACTTCGGACCATCAAAGTTACTCGGTGTACACTTTTTGTTGTTCTTCTATGCCCAATGTTACGAGTATATGCTTCGTAGATTATTTCGATGCCAAAACAACAACTTTCTGTTACAAATGGACAAAACCGTTAAAAGCTCCACCATAGAGAGAGTTGAGCAACTTCGGACCATCAAAGTTGTTCGGTGTACACTTTTTATTGTTCTTCTATGTCCAATTTTACGAGTATAAGCTTCCGAGATTATTTCGATGCCAAAACACCAACTTTCTATGACAAATGGACAAAACCATTAAAAGCTCCTCCATATAGAGAGTTGAGCAACTTCGGACCATCAAAGTTACTCGGTGTACACTTTTTATTGTTCTTCTATGTCCAATGTTACGAGTATAAGCTTCGTAGATTATTTCGATGCCAAAACACCACTTTCTATGATAAATGGACAAAACCGTTAAAAGATCCAAAATAGAGAGAGTTCAGCAAGTTCGGACCATCAAAGTTGCTCGGTGTACACTTTTTATTGTTCTACTATGTCCAATTTTACGAGTATTAGCTTCGTAGATTATTTCAATGCCAAAACAACAACTTTCTATGACAAATGGACAAAACCGTTAGAGGCTCCCAAATAGAGAGTTGAGAAACTTCGGACCATCAAAGTTGCTCGGTGTACACTTTTTATTGTTCTTCTATGTCCAATTTTACGAGTATAAGCTTCGTAGATTATTTCGATGCCAAAACAACAACTTTCTATTACAAATGGACAAAACCGTTAAAAGCTCCTCCATATAGAGAGTTGAGCAACTTCGGACCATCAAAGTTACTCGGTGTACACTTTTTATTGTTCTTCTATGCCCAATGTTACGAGTATATGCTTCGTAGATTATTTCGATGCCAAAACAACAACTTTCTGTTACAAATGGACAAATTCGTTAAAAGCTCCACCATAGAGAGAGTTGAGCAACTTCGGACCATCAAAGTTGTTCAGTGTACACTTTTTATTGTTCTTCTATGTCCAATTTTACGAGTATAAGCTTCCGAGATTATTTCGATGCCAAAACACCAACTTTCTATGACAAATGGACAAAACCATTAAAAGCTCCTCCATATAGAGAGTTGAGCAACTTCGGACCATCAAAGTTACTCGGTGTACACTTTTTATTGTTCTTCTATGTCCAATGTTACGAGTATAAGCTTCGTAGATTATTTCGATGCCAAAACAACAACTTTCTATTACAAATGGACAAAACCATTAAAAGCTCCTCCATATAGAGAGTTGAGCAACTTCGGACCATCAAAGTTACTCAATGTAAACTTTTTATTAATCTTCCATGTTCAATGTTACGAGCATAAACTTCGTAGATTATTTCGATGCCAAAACAACAACTTTCTGTTACAAATGGACAAAACCGTTAAAAGCTCCACCATAGAGAGAGTTGTGCAACTTCGGACCATCAAAGTTGTTCGGTGTACACTTTTTATTGTTCTTCTATGTCCAATTTTACGAGTATAAGCTTCCGAGATTATTTCGATGCCAAAACACCAACTTTCTATGACAAATGGACAAAACCATTAAAAGCTCCTCCATATAGAGAGTTGAGCAACTTCGGACCATCAAAGTTACTCGGTGTACACTTTTTATTGTTCTTCTATGTCCAATGTTACGAGTATAAGCTTCGTAGATTATTTCGATGCCAAAACAACAACTTTCTATTACAAATGGACAAAACCGTTAAAAGCTCCTCCATAGAGTGAGTTGAGCAATTTCGGACTATCAAAGTTGCTCGGTGTACACTTTTTATTGTTCTTCTATGTCCAATTTTACGAGTATATGCTTCGTAGATTATTTCGATGCCAGAACACCACTTTCTATGATAAATGGAAAAAACCGTTAAAAGATCCCAAATAGAGAGAGTTTAGCAAGTTCGGACCATCAAAGTTGCTCGGTGTACGCTTTTTATTGTTCTTCTATGTCCAATTTTACGAGTATTAGCTTCGTAGATTATTTCAATGCCAAAACAACAACTTTCTATGACAAATGGACAAAACCGTTAGAGGCTCCCAAATAGAGAGTTGAGAAACTTCGGACCATCAAAGTTGCTCGGTGTACACTTTTTATTGTTCTTCTATGTCCAATTTTACGAGTATAAGCTTCGTAGATTATTTCGATGCCAAAACAACAACTTTCTATTACAAATGGACAAAACCGTTAAAAGCTCCTCCATATAGAGAGTTGAGCAAAGTTGCTCGGTGTACACTTTTTATTGTTCTTTTATGTCAAATTTTATGAGTATAAGATTCCGATATTTTTTCGATTCCAAAACACTAATTTTCTATGATAAATGGACAAAACCATTAAAAGCTCCTCCATATAGAGAGTTGAGCAACTTCGGACCATCAAAGTTGCTCAATGTACACTTTTTATTAATCTTCTATGTTCAATGTTACGAGTATAAACTTCGAAGACTATTTCGATGCCAAAACAACAACTTTCTGTTACAAATGGACAAAACCGTTAAAAGCTCCACCATAGAGAGAGTTGTGCAACTTCGGACCATCAAAGTTGTTCGGTGTACACTTTTTATTGTTCTTCTATGTCCAATTTTACGAGTATAAGCTTCCGAGATTATTTCGATGCCAAAACACCAACTTTCTATGACAAATGGACAAAACCAATAAAAGCTCCTCCATATAGAGAGTTGAGCAACTTCGGACCATCAAAATTACTCGGTGTACACTTTTTATTGTTCTTCTATGTCCAATTTTACGAGTATATGCTTCGTAGATTATTTCGATGCCAAAACACCACTTTCTATGATAAATGGACAAAACCGTTAAAAGATCCCAAATAGAGAGAGTTGAGCAAGTTCGGACCATCAAAGTTGCTCGGTGTACACTTTTTATTGTTCTTCTATGTCCAATTTTACGAGTATTAGCTTCGTAGATTATTTCAATGCCAAAACAACAACTTTCTATGACAAATGAACAAAACCGTTAGAGGCTCCCAAATAGAGAGTTGAGAAACTTCGGACCATCAATGTTGCTCGGTGTACACTTCTTATTGTTCTTCTATATCCAATTTTATGAGTATAAGCTTCGTAGATTATTTCGATGCCAAAACAATAACTTTCTATTACAAATGGACAAAACCTTTAAAAGCTCCTCCATATAGAGAGTTGAGCAACTTCGGACCATCAAAGTTACTCGGTGTACACTTTTTGTTGTTCTTCTATGCCCAATGTTACGAGTATATGCTTCGTAGATTATTTCGATGCCAAAACAACAACTTTCTGTTACAAATGGACAAAACCGTTAAAAGCTCCACCATAGAGAGAGTTGAGCAACTTCGGATTATCAAAGTTGTTCGGTGTACACTTTTTATTGTTCTTCTATGTCCAATTTTACGAGTATAAGCTTCCGAGATTATTTCGATGCCAAAACACCAACTTTCTATGACAAATGGACAAAACCATTAAAAGCTCCTCCATATAGAGAGTTGAGCAACTTCGGACCATCAAAGTTACTCGGTGTACACTTTTTATTGTTCTTCTATGTCCAATGTTACGAGTATAAGCTTCGTAGATTATTTCGATGCCAAAACACCACTTTCTATGATAAATGGACAAAACCGTTAAAAGATCCAAAATAGAGAGAGTTGAGCAAGTTCGGACCATCAAAGTTGCTCGGTGTACACTTTTTATTGTTCTACTATGTCCAATTTTACGAGTATTAGCTTCGTAGATTATTTCAATGCCAAAACAACAACTTTCTATGACAAATGGACAAAACCGTTAGAGGCTCCCAAATAGAGAGTTGAGAAACTTCGGACCATCAAAGTTGCTCGGTGTACACTTTTTATTGTTCTTCTATGTCCAATTTTACGAGTATAAGCTTCGTAGATTATTTCGATGCCAAAACAACAACTTTCTATTACAAATGGACAAAACCGTTAAAAGCTCCTCCATATAGAGAGTTGAGCAACTTCGGACCATCAAAGTTACTCGGTGTACACTTTTTATTGTTCTTCTATGCCCAATGTTACGAGTATATGCTTCGTAGATTATTTCGATGCCAAAACAACAACTTTCTATTACAAATGGACAAAACCGTTAAAAGCTCCTCTATAGAGAGACTTGAGCAACTTTGGACCATCAAAGTTGCTCGGTGTACACTTTTTATTGTTCTTTTATGTCAAATTTTATGAGTATAAGATTCCGATATTTTTTCGATTCCAAAACACTAACTTTCTATGATAAATGGACAAAACCATTAAAAGCTCCTCCATATAGAGAGTTGAGCAACTTCGGACCATCAAAGTTGCTCAATGTACACTTTTTATTAATCTTCTATGTTCAATGTTACGAGTATAAACTTCGTAGACTATTTCGATGCCAAAACAACAACTTTCTGTTACAAATGGACAAAACCGTTAAAAGCTCCACCATAGAGAGAGTTGTGCAACTTCGGACCATCAAAGTTGTTCGGTGTACACTTTTTATTGTTCTTCTATGTCCAATTTTACGAGTATAAGCTTCCGAGATTATTTCGATGCCAAAACACCAACTTTCTATGACAAATGGACAAAACCATTAAAAGCTCCTCCATATAGAGAGTTGAGCAACTTCGGACCATCAAAGTTACTCGGTGTACACTTTTTATTGTTCTTCTATGTCCAATGTTACGAGTATAAGCTTCGTAGATTATTTCGATGCCAAAACAACAACTTTCTATTACAAATGGACAAAACCGTTAAAAGCTCCTCCATAGAGTGAGTTGAGCAACTTCGGACTATCAAAGTTGCTCGGTGTACACTTTTTATTGTTCTTCTAAGTCCAATTTTACGGGTATATGCTTCGTAGATTATTTCGATGCCAAAACACCACTTTCTATGATAAATGGACAAAACCGTTAAAAGATCCCAAATAGAGAGAGTTGAGCAAGTTCGGACCATCAAAGTTGCTCGGTGTACACTTTTTATTGTTCTTCTATGTCCAATTTTACGAGTATTAGCTTCGTAGATTATTTCAATGCCAAAACAACAACTTTCTATGACAAATGGACAAAACCGTTAGAGGCTCCCAAATAGAGAGTTGAGAAACTTCGGACCATCAAAGTTGCTCGGTGTACACTTTTTATTGTTCTTCTATGTCCAATTTTATGAGTATAAGCTTCGTAGATTATTTCGATGCCAAAACAATAACTTTCTATTACAAATGGACAAAACCTTTAAAAGCTCCTCCATATAGAGAGTTGAGCAACTTCGGACCATAAAAGTTACTCGGTGTACACTTTTTATTGTTCTTCTATGCCCAATGTTACGAGTATATGCTTCGTAGATTATTTCGATGCCAAAACAACAACTTTCTGTTACAAATGGACAAAACCGTTAAAAGCTCCACCATAGAGAGAGTTGAGCAACTTCGGACCATCAAAGTTGTTCGGTGTACACTTTTTATTGTTCTTCTATGTCCAATTTTACGAGTATAAGCTTCCGAGATTATTTCGATGCCAAAACACCAACTTTCTATGACAAATGGACAAAACCATTAAAAGCTCCTCCATATAGAGAGTTGAGCAACTTCGGACCATCAAAGTTACTCGGTGTACACTTTTTATAGTTCTTCTATGTCCAATGTTACGAGTATAAGCTTCGTAGATTATTTCGATGCCAAAACAACAACTTTCTATTACAAATGGACAAAACCGTTAAAAGCTCCTCCATAGAGTGAGTTGAGCAACTTCGGACTATCAAAGTTGCTCGGTGTACACTTTTTATTGTTCTTCTATGTCCAATTTTACGGGTATATGCTTCGTAGATTATTTCGATGCCAAAACACCACTTTCTATGATAAATGGACAAAACCGTTAAAAGATCCCAAATAGAGAGAGTTGAGCAAGTTCAGACCATCAAAGTTGCTCGGTGTACACTTTTTATTGTTCTTCTATGTCCAATTTTACGAGTATTGGCTTCGTAGATTATTTCAATGCCAAAAAAACAACTTTCTATGACAAATGGACAAAACCGTTAGAGGCTCCCAAATAGAGAGTTGAGAAACTTCGGACCATCAAAGTTGCTCGGTGTACACTTTTTATTGTTCTTCTATGTCCAATTTTACGAGTATAAGCTTCGTAGATTATTTCGATGCCAAAACAACAACTTTCTATTACAAATGGACAAAACCGTTAAAAGCTCCTTCATATAGAGAGTTGAGCAACTTCGGACCATCAAAGTTACTCGGTGTACACTTTTTATTGTTCTTGTATGCCCAATGTTACGAGTATATGCTTCGTAGATTATTTCGATGCCAAAACAACAACTTTCTATTACAAATGGACAAAACCGTTAAAAGCTCCTCTATAGAGAGAGTTGAGCAACTTTGGACCATCAAAGTTGCTCGGTGTACAGTTTTTATTGTTCTTCTATGCCCAATGTTACGAGTATATGCTTCGTAGATTATTTCGATGCCAAAACAACAACTTTCTATTACAAATGGACAAAACCGTTAAAAGCTCCACCATAGAGAGAGTTGAGCAACTTCGGACCATCAAAGTTGTTCGGTGTACACTTTTTATTGTTCTTCTATGTCCAATTTTACGAGTATAAGCTTCCGAGATTATTTCAATGCCAAAACACCAACTTTCTATGACAAATGGACAAAACCATTAAAAGCTCCTCCATATAGAGAGTTGAGCAACTTCGGACCATCAAAGTTACTCGGTGTACACTTTTTATTGTTCTTCTATGTCCAATGTTACGAGTATAAGCTTCGTAGATTATTTCGATGCCAAAACAACAACTTTCTATTACAAATGGACAAAACCGTTAAAAGCTCCTCCATAGAGTGAGTTGAGCAACTTCGGACTATCAAAGTTGCTCGGTGTACACTTTTTATTGTTCTTCTATGTCCAATTTTACGGGTATATGCTTCGTAGATTATTTCGATGCCAAAACACCACTTTCTATGATAAATGGACAAAACCGTTAAAAGATCCCAAATAGAGAGAGTTGAGCAAGTTCGGACCATCAAAGTTGCTCGGTGTACACTTTTTATTGTTCTTCTATGTCCAATTTTACGAGTATTAGCTTCGTAGATTATTTCAATGCCAAAACAACAACTTTCTATGACAAATGGACAAAACCGTTAGAGGCTCCCAAATAGAGAGTTGAGAAACTTCGGACCATCAAAGTTGCTCGGTGTACACTTTTTATTGTTCTTCTATGTTCAATTTTATGAGTATAAGCTTCGTAGATTATTTCGATGCCAAAACAATAACTTTCTATTACAAATGGACAAAACCTTTAAAAGCTCCTCCATATAGAGAGTCGAGCAACTTTGGACCATCAAAGTTGCTCGGTGTACACTTTTTATTGTTCTTCTATGCCCAATGTTACGAGTATATGCTTCGTAGATTATTTCGATGCCAAAACAACAACTTTCTGTTACAAATGGACAAAACCGTTAAAAGCTCCACCATAGAGAGAGTTGAGCAACTTCGGACCATCAAAGTTGTTCGGTGTACACTTTTTATTGTTCTTCTATGTCCAATTTTACGAGTATAAGCTTCCGAGATTATTTCGATGCCAAAACACCAACTTTCTATGACAAATGGACAAAACCATTAAAAGCTCCTCCATATAGAGAGTTGAGCAACTTCGGACCATCAAAGTTACTCGGTGTACACTTTTTATTGTTCTTCTATGTCCAATGTTACGAGTATAAGCTTCGTAGATTATTTCGATGCCAAAACAACAACTTTCTATTACAAATGGACAAAACCGTTAAAAGCTCCTCCATAGAGTGAGTTGAGCAACTTCGGACTATCAAAGTTGCTCGGTGTACACTTTTTATTGTTCTTCTATGTCCAATTTTACGGGTATATGCTTCGTAGATTATTTCGATGCCAAAACACCACTTTCTATGATAAATGGACAAAACCGTTAAAAGATCCCAAATAGAGAGAGTTGAGCAAGTTCGGACCATCAAAGTTGCTCGGTGTACACTTTTTATTGTTCTTCTATGTCCAATTTTACGAGTATTAGCTTCGTAGATTATTTCAATGCCAAAACAACAACTTTCTATGACAAATGGACAAAACCGTTAGAGGCTCCCAAATAGAGAGTTGAGAAACTTCGGACCATCAAAGTTGCTCGGTGTACACTTTTTATTGTTCTTCTATGTTCAATTTTATGAGTATAAGCTTCGTAGATTATTTCGATGCCAAAACAATAACTTTCTATTACAAATGGACAAAACCTTTAAAAGCTCCTCCATATAGAGAGTTGAGCAACTTCGGACCATCAAAGTTACTCGGTGTACACTTTTTATTGTTCTTCTATGCCCAATGTTACGAGTATATGCTTCGTAGATTATTTCGATGCCAAAACGACAACTTTCTGTTACAAATGGACAAAACCGTTAAAAGCTCCACCATAGAGAGAGTTGAGCAACTTCGGACCATCAAAGTTGTTCGGTGTACACTTTTTATTGTTCTTCTATGTCCAATTTTACGAGTATAAGCTTCCGAGATTATTTCGATGCCAAAACACCAACTTTCTATGACAAATGGACAAAACCATTAAAAGCTCCTCCATATAGAGAGTTGAGCAACTTCGGACCATCAAAGTTACTCGGTGTACACTTTTTATTGTTCTTCTATGTCCAATGTTACGAGTATAAGCTTCGTAGATTATTTCGATGCCAAAACAACAACTTTCTATTACAAATGGACAAAACCGTTAAAAGCTCCTCCATAGAGTGAGTTGAGCAACTTCGGACTATCAAAGTTGCTCGGTGTACACTTTTTATTGTTCTTCTATGTCCAATTTTACGGGTATATGCTTCGTAGATTATTTCGATGCCAAAACACCACTTTCTATGATAAATGGACAAAACCGTTAAAAGATCCCAAATAGAGAGAGTTGAGCAAGTTCGGACCATCAAAGTTGCTCGGTGTACACTTTTTATTGTTCTTCTATGTCCAATTTTACGAGTATTAGCTTCGTAGATTATTTCAATGCCAAAACAACAACTTTCTATGACAAATGGACAAAACCGTTAGAGGCTCCCAAATAGAGAGTTGAGAAACTTCGGACCATCAAAGTTGCTCGGTGTACACTTTTTATTGTTCTTCTATGTTCAATTTTATGAGTATAAGCTTCGTAGATTATTTCGATGCCAAAACAATAACTTTCTATTACAAATGGACAAAACCTTTAAAAGCTCCACCATAGAGAGAGTTGAGCAACTTCGGACCATCAAAGTTGTTCGGTGTACACTTTTTATTGTTCTTCTATGTCCAATTTTACGAGTATAAGCTTCCGAGATTATTTCGATGCCAAAACACCAACTTTCTATGACAAATGGACAAAACCATTAAAAGCTCCTCCATATAGAGAGTTGAGCAACTTCGGACCATCAAAGTTACTCGGTGTACACTTTTTATTGTTCTTCTATGTCCAATGTTACGAGTATAAGCTTCGTAGATTATTTCGATGCCAAAACACCACTTTCTATGATAAATGGACAAAACCGTTAAAAGATCCAAAATAGAGAGAGTTGAGCAAGTTCGGACCATCAAAGTTGCTCGGTGTACACTTTTTATTGTTCTACTATGTCCAATTTTACGAGTATTAGCTTCGTAGATTATTTCAATGCCAAAACAACAACTTTCTATGACAAATGGACAAAACCGTTAGAGGCTCCCAAATAGAGAGTTGAGAAACTTCGGACCATCAAAGTTGCTCGGTGTACACTTTTTATTGTTCTTCTATGTCCAATTTTACGAGTATAAGCTTCGTAGATTATTTCGATGCCAAAACAACAACTTTCTATTACAAATGGACAAAACCGTTAAAAGCTCCTCCATATAGAGAGTTGAGCAACTTCGGACCATCAAAGTTACTCGGTGTACACTTTTTATTGTTCTTCTATGCCCAATGTTACGAGTATATGCTTCGTAGATTATTTCGATGGCAAAACAGCAACTTTCTATTACAAATGGACAAAACCGTTAAAAGCTCCTCTATAGAGAGACTTGAGCAACTTTGGACCATCAAAGTTGCTCGGTGTACACTTTTTATTGTTCTTTTATGTCAAATTTTATGAGTATAAGATTCCGATATTTTTTCGATTCCAAAACACTAACTTTCTATGACAAATGGACAAAACCATTAAAAGCTCCTCCATATAGAGAGTTGAGCAACTTCGGACCATCAAAGTTACTCGGTGTACACTTTTTATTGTTCTTCTATGTCCAATGTTACGAGTATAAGCTTCGTAGATTATTTCGATGCCAAAACAACAACTTTCTATTACAAATGGACAAAACCGTTAAAAGCTCCTCCATAGAGTGAGTTGAGCAACTTCGGACTATCAAAGTTGCTCGGTGTACACTTTTTATTGTTCTTCTATGTCCAATTTTACGGGTATATGCTTCGTAGATTATTTCGATGCCAAAACACCACTTTCTATGATAAATGGACAAAACCGTTAAAAGATCCCAAATAGAGAGAGTTGAGCAAGTTCGGACCATCAAAGTTGCTCGGTGTACACTTTTTATTGTTCTTCTATGTCCAATTTTACGAGTATTAGCTTCGTAGATTATTTCAATGCCAAAACAACAACTTTCTATGACAAATGGACAAAACCGTTAGAGGCTCCCAAATAGAGAGTTGAGAAACTTCGGACCATCAAAGTTGCTCGGTGTACACTTTTTATTGTTCTTCTATGTTCAATTTTATGAGTATAAGCTTCGTAGATTATTTCGATGCCAAAACAATAACTTTCTATTACAAATGGACAAAACCTTTAAAAGCTCCTCCATATAGAGAGTTGAGCAACTTCGGACCATCAAAGTTACTCGGTGTACACTTTTTATTGTTCTTCTATGCCCAATGTTACGAGTATATGCTTCGTAGATTATTTCGATGCCAAAACGACAACTTTCTGTTACAAATGGACAAAACCGTTAAAAGCTCCACCATAGAGAGAGTTGAGCAACTTCGGACCATCAAAGTTGTTCGGTGTACACTTTTTATTGTTCTTCTATGTCCAATTTTACGAGTATAAGCTTCCGAGATTATTTCGATGCCAAAACACCAACTTTCTATGACAAATGGACAAAACCATTAAAAGCTCCTCCATATAGAGAGTTGAGCAACTTCGGACCATCAAAGTTACTCGGTGTACACTTTTTATTGTTCTTCTATGTCCAATGTTACGAGTATAAGCTTCGTAGATTATTTCGATGCCAAAACAACAACTTTCTATTACAAATGGACAAAACCGTTAAAAGCTCCTCCATAGAGTGAGTTGAGCAACTTCGGACTATCAAAGTTGCTCGGTGTACACTTTTTATTGTTCTTCTATGTCCAATTTTACGGGTATATGCTTCGTAGATTATTTCGATGCCAAAACACCACTTTCTATGATAAATGGACAAAACCGTTAAAAGATCCCAAATAGAGAGAGTTGAGCAAGTTCGGACCATCAAAGTTGCTCGGTGTACACTTTTTATTGTTCTTCTATGCCCAATTTTACGAGTATTAGCTTCGTAGATTATTTCAATGCCAAAACAACAACTTTCTATGACAAATGGACAAAACCGTTAGAGGCTCCCAAATAGAGAGTTGAGAAACTTCGGACCATCAAAGTTGCTCGGTGTACACTTTTTATTGTTCTTCTATGTTCAATTTTATGAGTATAAGCTTCGTAGATTATTTCGATGCCAAAACAATAACTTTCTATTACAAATGGACAAAACCTTTAAAAGCTCCACCATAGAGAGAGTTGAGCAACTTCGGACCATCAAAGTTGTTCGGTGTACACTTTTTATTGTTCTTCTATGTCCAATTTTACGAGTATAAGCTTCCGAGATTATTTCGATGCCAAAACACCAACTTTCTATGACAAATGGACAAAACCATTAAAAGCTCCTCCATATAGAGAGTTGAGCAACTTCGGACCATCAAAGTTACTCGGTGTACACTTTTTATTGTTCTTCTATGTCCAATGTTACGAGTATAAGCTTCGTAGATTATTTCGATGCCAAAACACCACTTTCTATGATAAATGGACAAAACCGTTAAAAGATCCAAAATAGAGAGAGTTGAGCAAGTTCGGACCATCAAAGTTGCTCGGTGTACACTTTTTATTGTTCTACTATGTCCAATTTTACGAGTATTAGCTTCGTAGATTATTTCAATGCCAAAACAACAACTTTCTATGACAAATGGACAAAACCGTTAGAGGCTCCCAAATAGAGAGTTGAGAAACTTCGGACCATCAAAGTTGCTCGGTGTACACTTTTTATTGTTCTTCTATGTCCAATTTTACGAGTATAAGCTTCGTAGATTATTTCGATGCCAAAACAACAACTTTCTATTACAAATGGACAAAACCGTTAAAAGCTCCTCCATATAGAGAGTTGAGCAACTTCGGACCATCAAAGTTACTCGGTGTACACTTTTTATTGTTCTTCTATGCCCAATGTTACGAGTATATGCTTCGTAGATTATTTCGATGGCAAAACAGCAACTTTCTATTACAAATGGACAAAACCGTTAAAAGCTCCTCTATAGAGAGACTTGAGCAACTTTGGACCATCAAAGTTGCTCGGTGTACACTTTTTATTGTTCTTTTATGTCAAATTTTATGAGTATAAGATTCCGATATTTTTTCGATTCCAAAACACTAACTTTCTATGATAAATGGACAAAACCATTAAAAGCTCCTCCATATAGAGAGTTGAGCAACTTCGGACCATCAAAGTTGCTCAATGTACACTTTTTATTAATCTTCTATGTTCAATGTTACGAGTATAAACTTCGTAGATTATTTCGATGCCAAAACAACAACTTTCTGTTACAAATGCACAAAACCGTTAAAAGCTCCACCATAGAGAGAGTTGTGCAACTTCGGACCATCAAAGTTGTTCGGTGTACACTTTTTATTGTTCTTCTATGTCCAATTTTACGAGTATAAGCTTCCGAGATTATTTCGATGCCAAAACACCAACTTTCTATGACAAATGGACAAAACCATTAAAAACTCCTCCATATAGAGAGTTGAGAAACTTCGGACCATCAAAGTTGCTCGGTGTACACTTTTTATTGTTCTTCTATGTCCAATTTTACGAGTATAAGCTTCGTAGATTATTTCGATGCCAAAACAACAACTTTCTATTACAAATGGACAAAACCGTTAAAAGCTCCTCCATATAGAGAGTTGAGCAACTTCGGACCATCAAAGTTACTCGGTGTACACTTTTTATTGTTCTTCTATGCCCAATGTTACGAGTATATGCTTCGTAGATTATTTCGATGGCAAAACAGCAACTTTCTATTACAAATGGACAAAACCGTTAAAAGCTCCTCTATAGAGAGACTTGAGCAACTTTGGACCATCAAAGTTGCTCGGTGTACACTTTTTATTGTTCTTTTATGTCAAATTTTATGAGTATAAGATTCCGATATTTTTTCGATTCCAAAACACTAACTTTCTATGATAAATGGACAAAACCATTAAAAGCTCCTCCATATAGAGAGTTGAGCAACTTCGGACCATCAAAGTTGCTCAATGTACACTTTTTATTAATCTTCTATGTTCAATGTTACGAGTATAAACTTCGTAGATTATTTCGATGCCAAAACAACAACTTTCTGTTACAAATGCACAAAACCGTTAAAAGCTCCACCATAGAGAGAGTTGTGCAACTTCGGACCATCAAAGTTGTTCGGTGTACACTTTTTATTGTTCTTCTATGTCCAATTTTACGAGTATAAGCTTCCGAGATTATTTCGATGCCAAAACACCAACTTTCTATGACAAATGGACAAAACCATTAAAAACTCCTCCATATAGAGAGTTGAGCAACTTCGGACCATCAAAGTTACTCGGTGTACACTTTTTATTGTTCTTCTATGTCCAATGTTACGAGTATAAGCTTCGTAGATTATTTCGATGCCAAAACAACAACTTTCTATTACAAATGGACAAAACCGTTAAAAGCTCCTCCATAGAGTGAGTTGAGCAACTTCGGACTATCAAAGTTGCTCGGTGTACACTTTTTATTGTTCTTCTATGTCCAATTTTACGAGTATATGCTTCGTAGATTATTTCGATGCCAGAACACCACTTTCTATGATAAATGGAAAAAACCGTTAAAAGATCCCAAATAGAGAGAGTTTAGCAAGTTCGGACCATCAAAGTTGCTCGGTGTACGCTTTTTATTGTTCTTCTATGTCCAATTTTACGAGTATTAGCTTCGTAGATTATTTCAATGCCAAAACAACAACTTTCTATGACAAATGGACAAAACCGTTAGAGGCTCCCAAATAGAGAGTTGAGAAACTTCGGACCATCAAAGTTGCTCGGTGTACACTTTTTATTGTTCTTCTATGTCCAATTTTACGAGTATAAGCTTCGTAGATTATTTCGATGCCAAAACAACAACTTTCTATTACAAATGGACAAAACCGTTAAAAGCTCCTCCATATAGAGAGTTGAGCAACTTCGGACCATCAAAGTTACTCGGTGTACACTTTTTATTGTTCTTCTATGCCCAATGTTACGAGTATATGCTTCGTAGATTATTTCGATGCCAAAACAACAACTTTCTGTTACAAATGGACAAATTCGTTAAAAGCTCCACCATAGAGAGAGTTGAGCAACTTCGGACCATCAAAGTTGTTCGGTGTACACTTTTTATTGTTCTTCTATGTCCAATTTTACGAGTATAAGCTTCCGAGATTATTTCGATGCCAAAACACCAACTTTCTATGACAAATGGACAAAACCATTAAAAGCTCCTCCATATAGAGAGTTGAGCAACTTCGGACCATCAAAGTTACTCGGTGTACACTTTTTATTGTTCTTCTATGTCCAATGTTACGAGTATAAGATTCGTAGATTATTTCGATGCCAAAACAACAACTTTCTATTACAAATGGACAAAACCGTTAAAAGCTCCTCCATAGAGTGAGTTGAGCAACTTCGGACTATCAAAGTTGCTCGGTGTACACTTTTTATTGTTCTTCTATGTCCAATTTTACGGGTATATGCTTCGTAGATTATTTCGATGCCAAAACACCACTTTCTATGATAAATGGGCAAAACCGTTAAAAGATCCCAAATAGAGAGAGTTGAGCAAGTTCGGACCATCAAAGTTGCTCGGTGTACACTTTTTATTGTTCTTCTATGTCCAATTTTACGAGTATTAGCTTCGTAGATTATTTCAATGCCAAAACAACAACTTTCTATGACAAATGGACAAAACCGTTAGAGGCTCCCAAATAGAGAGTTGAGAAACTTCGGACCATCAAAGTTGCTCGGTGTACACTTTTTATTGTTCTTCTATGTTCAATTTTATGAGTATAAGCTTCGTAGATTATTTCGATGCCAAAACAATAACTTTCTATTACAAATGGACAAAACCTTTAAAAGCTCCTCCATATAGAGAGTTGAGCAACTTCGGACCATCAAAGTTACTCGGTGTACACTTTTTATTGTTCTTCTATGCCCAATGTTACGAGTATATGCTTCGTAGATTATTTCGATGCCAAAACAACAACTTTCTGTTACAAATGGACAAAACCGTTAAAAGCTCCACCATAGAGAGAGTTGAGCAACTTCGGACCATCAAAGTTGTTCGGTGTACACTTTTTATTGTTCTTCTATGTCCAATTTTACGAGTATAAGCTTCCGAGATTATTTCGATGCCAAAACACCAACTTTCTATGACAAATGGACAAAACCATTAAAAGCTCCTCCATATAGAGAGTTGAGCAACTTCGGACCATCAAAGTTACTCGGTGTACACTTTTTATTGTTCTTCTATGTCCAATGTTACGAGTATAAGCTTCGTAGATTATTTCGATGCCAAAACACCACTTTCTATGATAAATGGACAAAACCGTTAAAAGATCCAAAATAGAGAGAGTTGAGCAAGTTCGGACCATCAAAGTTGCTCGGTGTACACTTTTTATTGTTCTACTATGTCCAATTTTACGAGTATTAGCTTCGTAGATTATTTCAATGCCAAAACAACAACTTTCTATGACAAATGGACAAAACCGTTAGAGGCTCCCAAATAGAGAGTTGAGAAATTTCGGACCATCAAAGTTGCTCGGTGTACACTTTTTATTGTTCTTCTATGTCCAATTTTACGAGTATAAGCTTCGTAGATTATTTCGATGCCAAAACAACAACTTTCTATTACAAATGGACAAAACCGTTAAAAGCTCCTCCATATAGAGAGTTGAGCAACTTCGGACCATCAA
Organism: Euonymus europaeus; assembly: GCA_963580455.1. NCBI lineage: Eukaryota > Viridiplantae > Streptophyta > Magnoliopsida > Celastrales > Celastraceae > Euonymus > Euonymus europaeus. The sequence continues at coordinate 9,534,706 of OY756965.1, forward strand.
AGTTACTCGGTGTACACTTTTTATTGTTCTTCTATGCCCAATGTTACGAGTATATGCTTCGTAGATTATTTCGATGCCAAAACAGCAACTTTCTATTACAAATGGACAAAACCGTTAAAAGCTCCTCTATAGAGAGACTTGAGCAACTTTGGACCATCAAAGTTGCTCGGTGTACACTTTTTATTGTTCTTTTATGTCAAATTTTATGAGTATAAGATTCCGATATTTTTTCGATTCCAAAACACTAACTTTCTATGATAAATGGACAAAACCATTAAAAGCTCCTCCATATAGAGAGTTGAGCAACTTCGGACCATCAAAGTTGCTCAATGTACACTTTTTATTAATCTTCTATGTTCAATGTTACGAGTATAAACTTCGTAGATTATTTCGATGCCAAAACAACAACTTTCTGTTACAAATGGACAAAACCGTTAAAAGCTCCACCATAGAGAGAGTTGTGCAACTTCGGACCATCAAAGTTGTTCGGTGTACACTTTTTATTGTTCTTCTATGTCCAATTTTACGAGTATAAGCTTCCGAGATTATTTCGATTCCAAAACACCAACTTTCTATGACAAATGGACAAAACCATTAAAAGCTCCTCCATATAGAGAGTTGAGCAACTTCGGACCATCAAAGTTACTCGGTGTACACTTTTTATTGTTCTTCTATGTCCAATGTTACGAGTATAAGCTTCGTAGATTATTTCGATGCCAAAACAACAACTTTATATTACAAATGGACAAAACCGTTAAAAGCTCCTCCATAGAGTGAGTTGAGCAACTTCGGACTATCAAAGTTGCTCGGTGTACACTTTTTATTGTTCTTCTATGTCCAATTTTACGAGTATATGCTTCGTAGATTATTTCGATGCCAGAACACCACTTTCTATGATAAATGGAAAAAACCGTTAAAAGATCCCAAATAGAGAGAGTTTAGCAAGTTCGGACCATCAAAGTTGCTCGGTGTACGCTTTTTATTGTTCTTTTATGTCCAATTTTACGAGTATTAGCTTCGTAGATTATTTCAATGCCAAAACAACAACTTTCTATGACAAATGGACAAAACCGTTAGAGGCTCCCAAATAGAGAGTTGAGAAACTTCGGACCATCAAAGTTGCTCGGTGTACACTTTTTATTGTTCTTCTATGTCCAATTTTACGAGTATAAGCTTCGTAGATTATTTCGATGCCAAAACAACAACTTTCTATTACAAATGGACAAAACCGTTAAAAGCTCCTCCATATAGAGAGTTGAGCAACTTCGGACCATCAAAGTTACTTGGTGTACACTTTTTATTGTTCTTCTATGCCCAATGTTACGAGTATATGCTTCGTAGATTATTTCGATGCCAAAACAACAACTTTCTGTTACAAATGGACAAATTCGTTAAAAGCTCCACCATAGAGAGAGTTGAGCAACTTCGGACCATCAAAGTTGTTCGGTGTACACTTTTTATTGTTCTTCTATGTCCAATTTTACGAGTATAAGCTTCCGAGATTATTTCGATGCCAAAACACCAACTTTCTATGACAAATGGACAAAACCATTAAAAGCTCCTCCATATAGAGAGTTGAACAACTTCGGACCATCAAAGTTACTCGGTGTACACTTTTTATTGTTCTTCTATGTCCAATGTTACGAGTATAAGATTCGTAGATTATTTCGATGCCAAAACAGTAACTTTCTATTACAAATGGACAAAACCGTTAAAAGCTCCTCCATAGAGTGAGTTGAGCAACTTCGGACTATCAAAGTTGCTCGGTGTACACTTTTTATTGTTCTTCTATGTCCAATTTTACGAGTATATGCTTCGTAGATTATTTCGATGCCAAAACACCACTTTCTATGATAAATGGACAAAACCGTTAAAAGATCCAAAATAGAGAGAGTTGAGGAAGTTCGGACCATCAAAGTTGCTCGGTGTACACTTTTTATTGTTCTACTATGTCCAATTTTACGAGTATTAGCTTCGTAGATTATTTCAATGCCAAAACAACAACTTTCTATGACAAATGGACAAAACCGTTAGAGGCTCCCAAATAGAGAGTTGAGAAACTTCGGACCATCAAAGTTGCTCGGTGTACACTTTTTATTGTTCTTCTATGTCCAATTTTACGAGTATAAGTTTCGTAGATTATTTCGATGCCAAAACAACAACTTTCTATTACAAATGGACAAAACCGTTAAAAGCTCCTCCATATAGAGAGTTGAGCAACTTCGGACCATCAAAGTTACTCGGTGTACACTTTTTATTGTTCTTCTATGTCCAATGTTACGAGTATAAGATTCGTAGATTATTTCGATGCCAAAACAGTAACTTTCTATTACAAATGGACAAAACCGTTAAAAGCTCCTCCATAGAGTGAGTTGAGCAACTTCGGACTATCAAAGTTGCTCGGTGTACACTTTTTATTGTTCTTCTATGTCCAATTTTACGAGTATATGCTTCGTAGATTATTTCGATGCCAAAACACCACTTTCTATGATAAATGGACAAAACCGTTAAAAGATCCAAAATAGAGAGAGTTGAGGAAGTTCGGACCATCAAAGTTGCTCGGTGTACACTTTTTATTGTTCTACTATGTCCAATTTTACGAGTATTAGCTTCGTAGATTATTTCAATGCCAAAACAACAACTTTCTATGACAAATGGACAAAACCGTTAGAGGCTCCCAAATAGAGAGTTGAGAAACTTCGGACCATCAAAGTTGCTCGGTGTACACTTTTTATTGTTCTTCTATGTCCAATTTTACGAGTATAAGTTTCATAGATTATTTCGATGCCAAAACAACAACTTTCTATTACAAATGGACAAAACCGTTAAAAGCTCCTCCATATAGAGAGTTGAGCAACTTCGGACCATCAAAGTTACTCCGTGTACACTTTTTATTGTTCTTCTATGCCCAATGTTACGAGTATATGCTTCGTAGATTATTTCGATGCCAAAACAACAACTTTCTATTACAAATGGACAAAACCGTTAAAAGCTCCTCTATAGAGAGAGTTGAGCAACTTTGGACCATCAAAGTTGCTCGGTGTACACTTTTTATTGTTCTTTTATGTCAAATTTTATGAGTATAAGATTCCGATATTTTTTCGATTCCAAAACACTAACTTTCTATGATAAATTGACAAAACCATTAAAAGCTCCTCCATATAGAGAGTTGAGCAACTTCGGACCATCAAAGTTGCTCAATGTACACTTTTTATTAATCTTCTATGTTCAATGTTACGAGTATAAACTTCGTAGATTATTTCGATGCCAAAACAACAACTTTCTGTTACAAATGGACAAAACCGTTAAAAGCTCCACCATAGAGAGAGTTGTGCAACTTCGGACCATCAAAGTTGTTCGGTGTACACTTTTTATTGTTCTTCTATGTCCAATTTTACGAGTATAAGCTTCCGAGATTATTTCGATGCCAAAACACCAACTTTCTATGACAAATGGACAAAACCAATAAAAGCTCCTCCATATAGAGAGTTGAGCAACTTCGGACCATCAAAATTACTCGGTGTACACTTTTTATTGTTCTTCTATGTCCAATTTTACGAGTATATGCTTCGTAGATTATTTCGATGCCAAAACACCACTTTCTATGATAAATGGACAAAACCGTTAAAAGATCCCAAATAGAGAGAGTTGAGCAAGTTCGGACCATCAAAGTTGCTCGGTGTACACTTTTTATTGTTCTTCTATGTCCAATTTTACGAGTATTAGCTTCGTAGATTATTTCAATGCCAAAACAACATCTTTCTATGACAAATGGACAAAACCGTTAGAGGCTCCCAAATAGAGAGTTGAGAAACTTCGGACCATCAAAGTTGCTCGGTGTACACTTTTTATTGTTCTTCTATGTCCAATTTTATGAGTATAAGCTTCGTAGATTATTTCGATGCCAAAACAATAACTTTCTATTACAAATGGACAAAAGATTTAAAAGCTCCTCCATATAGAGAGTTGAGCAACTTCGGACCATCAAAGTTACTCGGTGTACACTTTTTATTGTTCTTCTATGCCCAATGTTACGAGTATATGCTTCGTAGATTATTTCGATGCCAAAACAACAACTTTCTGTTACAAATGGACAAAACCGTTAAAAGCTCCACCATAGAGAGAGTTGAGCAACTTCGGACCATCAAAGTTGTTCGGTGTACACTTTTTATTGTTCTTCTATGTCCAATTTTACGAGTATAAGCTTCCGAGATTATTTCGATGCCAAAACACCAACTTTCTATGACAAATGGACAAAACCATTAAAAGCTCCTCCATATAGAGAGTTGAGCAACTTCGGACCATCAAAGTTACTCGGTGTACACTTTTTATTGTTATTCTATGTCCAATGTTACGAGTATAAGCTTCGTAGATTATTTCGATGCCAAAACACCACTTTCTATGATAAATGGACAAAACCGTTAAAAGATCCAAAATAGAGAGAGTTGAGCAAGTTCGGACCATCAAAGTTGCTCGGTGTACACTTTTTATTGTTCTACTATGTCCAATTTTACGAGTATTAGCTTCGTAGATTATTTCAATGCCAAAACAACAACTTTCTATGACAAATGGACAAAACCGTTAGAGGCTCCCAAATAGAGAGTTGAGAAACTTCGGACCATCAAAGTTGCTCGGTGTACACTTTTTATTGTTCTTCTATGTCCAATTTTACGAGTATAAGCTTCGTAGATTATTTCGATGCCAAAACAACAACTTTCTATTACAAATGTACAAAACCGTTAAAAGCTCCTCCATATAGAGAGTTGAGCAACTTCGGACCATCAAAGTTACTCGGTGTACACTTTTTATTGTTCTTCTATGCCCAATGTTACGAGTATATGCTTCGTAGATTATTTCGATGCCAAAACAACAACTTTCTATTACAAATGGACAAAACCGTTAAAAGCTCCTCTATAGAGAGACTTGAGCAACTTTGGACCATCAAAGTTGCTCGGTGTACACTTTTTATTGTTCTTTTATGTCAAATTTTATGAGTATAAGATTCCGATATTTTTTCGATTCCAAAACACTAACTTTCTATGATAAATGGACAAAACCATTAAAAGCTCCTCCATATAGAGAGTTGAGCAACTTCGGACCATCAAAGTTGCTCAATGTACACTTTTTATTAATCTTCTATGTTCAATGTTACGAGTATAAACTTCGTAGATTATTTCGATGCCAAAACAACAACTTTCTGTTACAAATGGACAAAACCGTTAAAAGCTCCACCATAGAGAGAGTTGTGCAACTTCGGACCATCAAAGTTGTTCGGTGTACACTTTTTATTGTTCTTCTATGTCCAATTTTACGAGTATAAGCTTCCGAGATTATTTCGATGCCAAAACACCAACTTTCTATGAAAAATGGACAAAACCATTAAAAGCTCCTCCATATAGAGAGTTGAGCAACTTCGGACCATCAAAATTACTCGGTGTACACTTTTTATTGTTCTTCTATGTCCAATTTTACGAGTATATGCTTCGTAGATTATTTCGATGCCAATACACCACTTTCTATGATAAATGGACAAAACCGTTAAAAGATCCCAAATAGAGAGAGTTGAGCAAGTTCGGACCATCAAAGTTGCTCGGTGTACACTTTTTATTGTTCTTCTATGTCCAATTTTACGAGTATTAGCTTCGTAGATTATTTCAATGCCAAAACAACAACTTTCTATGACAAATGGACAAAACCGTTAGAGGCTCCCAAATAGAGAGTTGAGAAACTTCGGACCATCAAAGTTGCTCGGTGTACACTTTTTATTGTTCTTCTATGTCCAATTTTATGAGTATAAGCTTCGTAGATTATTTCGATGCCAAAACAATAACTTTCTATTACAAATGGACAAAACCTTTAAAAGCTCCTCCATATAGAGAGTTGAGCAACTTCGGACCATCAAAGTTACTCGGTGTACACTTTTTATTGTTCTTCTATGCCCAATGTTACGAGTATATGCTTCGTAGATTATTTCGATGCCAAAACAACAACTTTCTATTACAAATGGACAAAACCGTTAAAAGCTCCTCCATATAGAGAGTTGAGCATCTTCGGAACATCAAAGTTACTCGGGGTACACTTTTTATTGTTCTTCTATGCCCAATGTTACGAGTATATGCTTCGTAGGTTATTTCGATGCCAAAACAACAACTTTCTATTACAAATGGACAAAACCGTTAAAAGCTCCTCTATAGAGAGACTTGAGCAACTTTGGACCATCAAAGTTGCTCGGTGTACACTTTTTATTGTTCTTTTATGTCAAATTTTATGAGTATAAGATTCCGATATTTTTTCGATTCCAAAACACTAACTTTCTATGATAAATGGACAAAACCATTAAAAGCTCCTCCATATAGAGATTTGAGCAACTTCGGACCATCAAAGTTGCTCAATGTACACTTTTTATTAATCTTCTATGTTCAATGTTACGAGTATAAACTTCGTAGATTATTTCGATGCCAAAACAACAACTTTCTGTTACAAATGGACAAAACCGTTAAAAGCTCCACCATAGAGAGAGTTGTGCAACTTCGGACCATCAAAGTTGTTCGGTGTACACTTTTTATTGTTCTTCTATGTCCAATTTTACGAGTATAAGCTTCCGAGATTATTTCGATGCCAAAACACCAACTTTCTATGAAAAATGGACAAAACCATTAAAAGCTCCTCCATATAGAGAGTTGAGCAACTTCGGACCATCAAAATTACTCGGTGTACACTTTTTATTGTTCTTCTATGTCCAATTTTACGAGTATATGCTTCATAGATTATTTCGATGCCAATACACCACTTTCTATGATAAATGGACAAAACCGTTAAAAGATCCCAAATAGAGAGAGTTGAGCAAGTTCGGACCATCAAAGTTGCTCGGTGTACACTTTTTATTGTTCTTCTATGTCCAATTTTATGAGTATAAGCTTCGTAGATTATTTCGATGCCAAAACAATAACTTTCTATTACAAATGGACAAAAGATTTAAAAGCTCCTCCATATAGAGAGTTGAGCAACTTCGGACCATCAAAGTTACTCGGTGTACACTTTTTATTGTTCTTCTATGCCCAATGTTACGAGTATATGCTTCGTAGATTATTTCGATGCCAAAACAACAACTTTCTGTTACAAATGGACAAAACCGTTAAAAGCTCCACCATAGAGAGAGTTGAGCAACTTCGGACCATCAAAGTTGTTCGGTGTACACTTTTTATTGTTCTTCTATGTCCAATTTTACGAGTATAAGCTTCCGAGATTATTTCGATGCCAAAACACCAACTTTCTATGACAAATGGACAAAACCATTAAAAGCTCCTCCATATAGAGAGTTGAGCAACTTCGGACCATCAAAGTTACTCGGTGTACACTTTTTATTGTTCTTCTATGTCCAATGTTACGAGTATAAGCTTCGTAGATTATTTCGATGCCAAAACACCACTTTCTATGATAAATGGACAAAACCGTTAAAAGATCCAAAATAGAGAGAGTTGAGCAAGTTCGGACCATCAAAGTTGCTCGGTGTACACTTTTTATTGTTCTACTATGTCCAATTTTACGAGTATTAGCTTCGTAGATTATTTCAATGCCAAAACAACAACTTTCTATGACAAATGGACAAAACCGTTAGAGGCTCCCAAATAGAGAGTTGAGAAACTTCGGACCATCAAAGTTGCTCGGTGTACACTTTTTATTGTTCTTCTATGTCCAATTTTACGAGTATAAGCTTCGTAGATTATTTCGATGCCAAAACAACAACTTTCTATTACAAATGTACAAAACCGTTAAAAGCTCCTCCATATAGAGAGTTGAGCAACTTCGGACCATCAAAGTTACTCGGTGTACACTTTTTATTGTTCTTCTATGCCCAATGTTACGAGTATATGCTTCGTAGATTATTTCGATGCCAAAACAACAACTTTCTATTACAAATGGACAAAACCGTTAAAAGCTCCTCTATAGAGAGACTTGAGCAACTTTGGACCATCAAAGTTGCTCGGTGTACACTTTTTATTGTTCTTTTATGTCAAATTTTATGAGTATAAGATTCCGATATTTTTTCGATTCCAAAACACTAACTTTCTATGATAAATGGACAAAACCATTAAAAGCTCCTCCATATAGAGAGTTGAGCAACTTCGGACCATCAAAGTTGCTCAATGTACACTTTTTATTAATCTTCTATGTTCAATGTTACGAGTATAAACTTCGTAGATTATTTCGATGCCAAAACAACAACTTTCTGTTACAAATGGACAAAACCGTTAAAAGCTCCACCATAGAGAGAGTTGTGCAACTTCGGACCATCAAAGTTGTTCGGTGTACACTTTTTATTGTTCTTCTATGTCCAATTTTACGAGTATAAGCTTCCGAGATTATTTCGATGCCAAAACACCAACTTTCTATGAAAAATGGACAAAACCATTAAAAGCTCCTCCATATAGAGAGTTGAGCAACTTCGGACCATCAAAATTACTCGGTGTACACTTTTTATTGTTCTTCTATGTCCAATTTTACGAGTATATGCTTCGTAGATTATTTCGATGCCAATACACCACTTTCTATGATAAATGGACAAAACCGTTAAAAGATCCCAAATAGAGAGAGTTGAGCAAGTTCGGACCATCAAAGTTGCTCGGTGTACACTTTTTATTGTTCTTCTATGTCCAATTTTACGAGTATTAGCTTCGTAGATTATTTCAATGCCAAAACAACAACTTTCTATGACAAATGGACAAAACCGTTAGAGGCTCCCAAATAGAGAGTTGAGAAACTTCGGACCATCAAAGTTGCTCGGTGTACACTTTTTATTGTTCTTCTATGTCCAATTTTATGAGTATAAGCTTCGTAGATTATTTCGATGCCAAAACAATAACTTTCTATTACAAATGGACAAAACCTTTAAAAGCTCCTCCATATAGAGAGTTGAGCAACTTCGGACCATCAAAGTTACTCGGTGTACACTTTTTATTGTTCTTCTATGCCCAATGTTACGAGTATATGCTTCGTAGATTATTTCGATGCCAAAACAACAACTTTCTATTACAAATGGACAAAACCGTTAAAAGCTCCTCCATATAGAGAGTTGAGCAACTTCGGACCATCAAAGTTACTCGGGGTACACTTTTTATTGTTCTTCTATGCCCAATGTTACGAGTATATGCTTCGTAGGTTATTTCGATGCCAAAACAACAACTTTCTATTACAAATGGACAAAACCGTTAAAAGCTCCTCTATAGAGAGACTTGAGCAACTTTGGACCATCAAAGTTGCTCGGTGTACACTTTTTATTGTTCTTTTATGTCAAATTTTATGAGTATAAGATTCCGATATTTTTTCGATTCCAAAACACTAACTTTCTATGATAAATGGACAAAACCATTAAAAGCTCCTCCATATAGAGATTTGAGCAACTTCGGACCATCAAAGTTGCTCAATGTACACTTTTTATTAATCTTCTATGTTCAATGTTACGAGTATAAACTTCGTAGATTATTTCGATGCCAAAACAACAACTTTCTGTTACAAATGGACAAAACCGTTAAAAGCTCCACCATAGAGAGAGTTGTGCAACTTCGGACCATCAAAGTTGTTCGGTGTACACTTTTTATTGTTCTTCTATGTCCAATTTTACGAGTATAAGCTTCCGAGATTATTTCGATGCCAAAACACCAACTTTCTATGAAAAATGGACAAAACCATTAAAAGCTCCTCCATATAGAGAGTTGAGCAACTTCGGACCATCAAAATTACTCGGTGTACACTTTTTATTGTTCTTCTATGTCCAATTTTACGAGTATATGCTTCGTAGATTATTTCGATGCCAATACACCACTTTCTATGATAAATGGACAAAACCGTTAAAAGATCCCAAATAGAGAGAGTTGAGCAAGTTCGGACCATCAAAGTTGCTCGGTGTACACTTTTTATTGTTCTTCTATGTCCAATTTTACGAGTATTAGCTTCGTAGATTATTTCAATGCCAAAACAACAACTTTCTATGACAAATGGACAAAACCGTTAGAGGCTCCCAAATAGAGAGTTGAGAAACTTCGGACCATCAAAGTTGCTCGGTGTACACTTTTTATTGTTCTTCTATGTCCAATTTTATGAGTATAAGCTTCGTAGATTATTTCGATGCCAAAACAATAACTTTCTATTACAAATGGACAAAACCTTTAAAAGCTCCTCCATATAGAGAGTTGAGCAACTTCGGACCATCAAAGTTACTCGGTGTACACTTTTTATTGTTCTTCTATGCCCAATGTTACGAGTATATGCTTCGTAGATTATTTCGATGCCAAAACAACAACTTTCTGTTACAAATGGACAAAACCGTTAAAAGCTCCACCATAGATAGAGTTGAGCAACTTCGGACCATCAAAGTTGTTCGGTGTACACTTTTTATTGTTCTTCTATGTCCAATTTTACGAGTATAAGCTTCCGAGATTATTTCGATGCCAAAACACCAACTTTCTATGACAAATGGACAAAACTATTAAAAGCTCCTCCATATAGAGAGTTGAGCAACTTCGGACCATCAAAGTTACTCGGTGTACACTTTTTATAGTTTTTCTATGTCCAATGTTACGAGTATAAGCTTCGTAGATTATTTCGATGCCAAAACAACAACTTTCTATTACAAATGGACAAAACCGTTAAAAGCTCCTCCATAGAGTGAGTTGAGCAACTTCGGACTATCAAAGTTGCTCGGTGTACACTTTTTATTGTTCTTCTATGTCCAATTTTACGGGTATGTGCTTCGTAGATTATTTCGATGCCAAAACACCACTTTCTATGATAAATGGACAAAACCGTTAAAAGATCCCAAATAGAGAGAGTTGAGCAAGTTCAGATCATCAAAGTTGCTCGGTGTACACTTTTTATTGTTCTTCTATGTCCAATTTTACGAGTATTGGCTTCGTAGATTATTTCAATGCCAAAAAAACAACTTTCTATGACAAATGGACAAAACCGTTAGAGGCTCCCAAATAGAGAGTTGAGAAACTTCGGACCATCAAAGTTGCTCGGTGTACACTTTTTATTGTTCTTCTATGTCCAATTTTACGAGTATAAGCTTCGTAGATTATTTCGATGCCAAAACAACAACTTTCTATTACAAATGGACAAAACCGTTAAAAGCTCCTTCATATAGAGAGTTGAGCAACTTCGGACCATCAAAGTTACTCGGTGTACACTTTTTATTGTTCTTCTATGCCCAATGTTACGAGTATATGCTTCGTAGATTATTTCGATGCCAAAACAACAACTTTCTATTACAAATGGACAAAACCGTTAAAAGCTCCTCTATAGAGAGAGTTGAGCAACTTTGGACCATCAAAGTTGCATCGTAGATTATTTCGATGCCAAAACAACAACATTCTATTACAAATGGACAAAACCGTTAAAAGCACCTCTATAGAGAGAGTTGAGCAACTTCGGACCGTCAAAGTTGCTCGGTGTACACTTTTTATTGTTCTTTTATGTCAAATTTTATGAGTATAAGATTCCGATATTTTTTCGATTCCAAAACACCAACTTTCTATGACAAATGGACAAAACCATTAAAAGCTCCTCCATATAGAGAGTTGAGCAACTTCGGACCATCAAAGTTGCTCAATGTACACTTTTTTTTAATCTTCTATGTTCAATGTTACGAGTATAAACTTCGTAGATTATTTCGATGCCAAAACAACAACTTTCTGTTACAAATGGACAAAACCGTTAAAAGCTCCACCATAGAGAGAGTTGTGCAACTTCGGACCATCAAAGTTGTTCGGTGTACACTTTTTATTGTTCTTCTATGTCCAATTTTACGAGTATAAGCTTCCGAGATTATTTCGATGCCAAAACACCAACTTTCTATGACAAATGGACAAAACCGTTAAAAGCTCCTCCATATAGAGAGCTAAGCAACTTCGGACCATCAAAGTTACTCGGTGTACACTTTTTATTGTTCTTCTATGTCCAATGTTACGAGTATAAGCTTCGTAGATTATTTCGATGCCAAAACAACAACTTTCTATTACAAATAGACAAAACCGTTAAAAGCTCCTCCATATAAAGAGTTGAGCAACTTCGGACCATCAATGTTACTTGGGGTACAATTTTTATTGTTCTTCTATGTCCAATTTTTCGAGTATAAGCTTCGTAGATTATTTCGATGCCAAAACAACAACTTTCTATTACAAATAGACAAAACCGTTAGAAGCTCCTCCATATAGAGAGTTGAGCAACTTCGGACCATCAAAGTTACTCGGTGTACACTTTTTATTGTTCTTCTATGTCCAATGTTACGAGTATACGCTTCGTAGATTATTTCGATGCCAAAACAACAACTTTCTATTACAAATGGACAAAACCGTTAAAAGCTCGTCTATGGAGAGAGTTGAGCAACTTCGGACCATCAAAGTTGCTCGGTGTACACTTTTTATTGTTCTTCTATGTCCAATGTTACGAGTATAAAGCTTCGTAGATTATTTCGATGCCAAAACAACAACTTTCTATTACAAATGGACAAAACCGTTGAAAGCTCCTCCATATAGAGAGTTGAGCAACTTCGGACTATCAAAGTTGCTCGGTGTACACTTTTTATTGTTCTTCTATGTCCAATGTTACGAGTATAAGCTTCCGAGATTATTTGGACGCCAAAACACCAACTTTCTATGACAAATGGACAAAACCATTAAAAGCTCCTCCATATAGAGAGTTGAGCAACTTCGGACCATCAAAGTTACTCGGTGTACACTTTTTATTGTTCTTCTATGTCCAATGTTACGAGTATAAGCTTCGTAGATTATTTCGATGCCAAAACAACAACTTTCTATTACAAATGGACAAAACCGTTAAAAGCTCCTCCATAGAGAGAGTTGAGCAACTTCGGACTATCAAAGTTGCTCGGTGTATACTTTTTATTGTTCTTCTATGTCCAATTTTACGAGTATAAGCTTCGTAGATTATTTCTATGCCAAAACACCAACTTTCTATGACAAACGGACAAAACCGTTAGAAGCTCGCAAATAGAGAGTTGAGCAACTTCGGACCATCAAAGTTGCTCGGTGTACACTTTTTATTGTTCTTCTATGTCCAATGTTACGAGTAAACGCTTCGTAGATTATTTCGATGCCAAAACAACAACATTCTATTACAAATGGACAAAACCGTTAAAAGCTCCTCTATAGAGAGAGTTGAGCAACTTCGGACCGTCAAAGTTGCTCAATGTACACTTTTTTTTAATCTTCTATGTTCAATGTTACGAGTATAAACTTCGTAGATTATTTCGATGCCAAAACAACAACTTTCTGTTACAAATGGACAAAACCGTTAAAAGCTCCACCATAGAGAGAGTTGTGCAACTTCGGACCATCAAAGTTGTTCGGTGTACACTTTTTATTGTTCTTCTATGTCCAATTTTACGAGTATAATCTTCCGAGATTATTTCGATGCCAAAACACCAACTTTCTATGACAAATGGACAAAACCATTAAAAGCTCCTCCATATAGAGAGCTGAGCAACTTCGGACCATCAAAGTTACTCGGTGTACACTTTTTATTGTTCTTCTATGTCCAATGTTACGAGTATAAGCTTCGTAGATTATTTCGATGCCAAAACAACAACTTTCTATTACAAATGGACAAAACCGTTAAAAGCTCCTCCATAGAGAGAGTTGAGCAACTTCGGACCATCAAAGTTGCTCGGTGTACACTTTTTATTGTTCTTCTATGTCCAATTTTACGAGTATAAGCTTCGTAGATTATTTCGATGCCAAAACAACAACTTTCTATTACAAATAGACAAAACCGTTAGAAGCTCCTCCATATAGAGAGTTGAGCAACTTCGGACCATCAAAGTTACTCGGTGTACACTTTTTATTGTTCTTCTATGTCCAATGTTACGAGTATACGCTTCGTAGATTATTTCGATGCCAAAACAACAACTTTCTATTACAAATGGACAAAACCGTTAAAAGCTCCTCTATGGAGAGAGTTGAGCAACTTCTGATTATCAAAGTTGCTCGGTGTACACTTTTTATTGTTCTTCTATGTCCAATGTTACGAGTATAAAGCTTCGTAGATTATTTCGATGCCAAAACAACAACTTTCTATCACAAATGGACAAAACCGTTGAAAGCTCCTCCATATAGAGAGTTGAGCAACTTCGGACTATCAAAGTTGCTCGGTGTACACTTTTTATTGTTCTTCTATGTCCAATGTTACGAGTATAAGCTTCCGAGATTATTTCGACGCCAAAACACCAACTTTCTATGACAAATGGACAAAACCATTAAAAGCTCCTCCATATAGAGAGTTGAGCAACTTCGGACCATCAAAGTTACTCGGTGTACACTTTTTATTGTTCTTCTATGTCCAATGTTACGAGTATAAGCTTCGTAGATTATTTCGATGCCAAAACAACAACTTTCTATTACAAATGGGCAAAACCGTTAAAAGCTCCTCCATAGAGAGAGTTGAGCAACTTCGGACTATCAAAGTTGCTCGGTGTATACTTTTTATTGTTCTTCTATGTCCAATTTTACGAGTATAAGCTTCGTAGATTATTTCTATGCCAAAACACCAACTTTCTATGACAAACGGACAAAACCGTTAGAGGCTCGCAAATAGAGAGTTCAGCAACTTCGGACCATCAAAGTTGCTCGGTGTACACTTTTTATTGTTCTTCTATGTCCAATTTTACGAGTATAAGCCTCGTAGATTATTTCGATGCCAAAACAACAACTTTCTATTACAAATGGACAAAACCGTTGAAAGCTCCTCCATATAGAGAGTTGAGCAACTTCGGACCATCAAAGTTACTCGGTGTACATTTTTTATTGTTCTTCTATGCCCAATGTTACGAGTATACGCTTCGTAGATTATTTCGATGCCAAAACAACAACATTCTATTACAAATGGACAAAACCGTTAAAAGCACCTCTATAGAGAGAGTTTAGCAACTTCGGACCGTCAAAGTTGCTCGGTGTACACTTTTTATTGTTCTTTTATGTCAAATTTTATGAGTATAAGATTCCGATATTTTTTCGATTCCAAAACACCAACTTTCTATGACAAATGGACAAAACCATTAAAAGCTCCTCCATATAGAGAGTTGAGCAACTTCGGACCATCAAAGTTGCTCAATGTACACTTTTTTTAATCTTCTTTGTTCAATGTTACGAGTATAAACTTCGTAGATTATTTCGATGCCAAAACAACAACTTTCTGTTACAAATGGACAAAACCGTTAAAAGCTCCACCATAGAGAGAGTTGTGTAACTTCGGACCATCAAAGTTGTTCGGTGTACACTTTTTAATGTTCTTCTATGTCCAATTTTACGAGTATAAGCTTCCGAGATTATTTCGATGCCAAAACACCAACTTTCTATGACAAATGGACAAAACCGTTAAAAGCTCCTCCATATAGAGAGCTGAGCAACTTCGGACCATCAAAGTTACTCGGTGTACACTTTTTATTGTTCTTCTATGTCCAATGTTACGAGTATAAGCTTCGTAGATTATTTCGATGCCAAAACAACAACTTTCTATTACAAATGGACAAAACCGTTAAAAGCTCCTCCATAGAGAGAGTTGAGCAACTTCGGACCATCAAAGTTGCTCGGTGTACACTTTTTATTGTTCTTCTATGTCCAATTTTACGAGTATAAGCTTCGTAGATTATTTCGATGCCAAAACAACAACTTTCTATTACAAATAGACAAAACCGTTAGAAGCTCCTCCATATAGAGAGTTGAGCAACTTCGGACCATCAAAGTTACTCGGTGTACACTTTTTATTGTTCTTCTATGTCCAATGTTACGAGTATACGCTTCGTAGATTATTTCGATGCCAAAACAACAACTTTCTATTACAAATGGACAAAACCGTTAAAAGCTCCTCTATGGAGAGAGTTGAGCAACTTCGGACCATCAAAGTTGCTCGGTGTACACTTTTTATTGTTCTTTTATGTCCAATGTTACGAGTATAAAGCTTCGTAGATTATTTCGATGCCAAAACAACAATTTTCTATTACAAATGGACAAAACCGTTGAAAGCTCCTCCATATAGAGAGTTGAGCAACTTCGGACTATCAAAGTTGCTCGGTGTACACTTTTTATTGTTCTTCTACGTCCAATGTTACGAGTATAAGCTTCCGAGATTATTTCGACGCCAAAACACCAACTTTCTATGACAAATGGACAAAACCATTAAAAGCTCCTCCATATAGAGAGTTGAGCAACTTCGGACCATCAAAGTTACTCGGTGTACACTTTTTATTGTTCTTCTATGTCCAATGTTACGAGTATAAGCTTCGTAGATTATTTCGATGCCAAAACAACAACTTTCTATTACAAATGGACAAAACCGTTAAAAGGTCCTCCATAGAGAGAGTTGAGCAACTTCGGACTATCAAAGTTGCTCGGTGTATACTTTTTATTGTTCTTCTATGTCCAATTTTACGAGTATAAGCTTCGTAGATTATTTCTATGCCAAAACATAAACTTTCTATGACAAATGGACAAAACCGTTAGAGGCTCGCAAATAGAGAGTTGAGCAACTTCGGACCATCAAAGTTGCTCGGTGTACACTTTTTATTGTTCTTCTATGTCCAATGTTACGAGTATAAGCTTCGTAGATTATTTCGATGCCAAAACAACAACTTTCTATTACAAATGGACAAAACCGTTGAAAGCTCCTCCATATAGAGAGTTGAGCAACTTCGGACCGTCAAAGTTGCTCGGTGTACACTTTTTATTGTTCTTTTATGTCAAATTTTATGAGTATAAGATTCCGATATTTTTTCGATTCCAAAACACCAACTTTCTATGACAAATTGACAAAACCATTAAAAGCTCCTCCATATAGAGAGTTGAGCAACTTCGGACCATCAAAGTTGCTCGGTGTACACTTTTTATTGTTCTTCTATGTCCAATTTTACGAGTATAAGCTTCCGAGATAATTTCGATGCCAAAACACCAACTTTCTATGACAAATGGACAAAACCGTTAGAGGTTCGCAAATAGAGAGTTGAGCAACTTCGGACAATCAAAGTTGCTCGGTGTACACTTTTTATTGTTCTTCTATGTCCAATTTTAAGAGTATAAGCTTCGTAGATTATTTCGATGCCAAAACAACAAGTTTCTATGACAAATGGACAAAACCGTTAAAAGCTCCTCTATAGATAGAGTTGAGCAACTTCGGACCGTCAAAGTTGCTCGGTGTACACTTTTTATTGTTCTTTTATGTCAAATTTTATGAGTATAAGATTCCGATATTTTTTCGATTCCAAAACACCAACTTTCTATGACAAATGGACAAAACCATTAAAAGCTCCTCCATATAGAGAGTTGAGCAACTTCGGACCATCAAAGTTGCTCAATGTACACTTTTTTTTAATCTTCTATGTTCAATGTTACGAGTATAAACTTCGTAGATTATTTCGATGCCAAAACAACAACTTTCTGTTACAAATGGACAAAACCGTTAAAAGCTCCACCATAGAGAGAGTTGTGCAACTTCGGACCATCAAAGTTGTTCGGTGTACACTTTTTATTGTTCTTCTATGTCCAATTTTACGAGTATAAGCTTCCGAGATTATTTCGATGCCAAAACACCAACTTTCTATGACAAATGGACAAAACCATTAAAAGCTCCTCCATATAGAGAGCTGAGCAACTTCGGACCATCAAAGTTACTCGGTGTACAGTTTTTATTGTTCTTCTATGTCCAATGTTACGAGTATAAGCTTCGTAGATTATTTCGATGCCAAAACAACAACTTTCTATTACAAATGGACAAAACCGTTAAAAGCTCCTCCATAGAGAGAGTTGAGCAACTTCGGACCATCAAAGTTGCTCGGTGTACACTTTTTATTGTTCTTCTATGTCCAATTTTACGAGTATAAGCTTCCGAGATTATTTCGATGCCAAAACACCAACTTTCTATGACAAATGGACAAAACCGTTAGAGGTTCGCAAATAGAGAGTTGAGCAACTTCGGACAATCAAAGTTGCTTGGTGTACACTTTTTATTGTTCTTCTATGTCCAATTTTACGAGTATAAGCTTCGTAGATTATTTCGATGCCAAAACAACAAGTTTCTATGACAAATGGACAAAACCGTTAAAAGCTCCCAAATAGAGAGAGTGGAGCAATTTCGGACCATCAAAGTTGCTCGGTGTAGACTTTTTATTGTTCTTCTATGTCCAATTTTACGAGTATAAGGTTTCGTTATTATTTCGATGCCAAAACAACAACTTCTATGACAAATGGACAGAACCGTTAAAAGCTCCCAAATAGAGAGATTTGAGCAATTTCGGACCATCAAAGTTGCTCGGTGTACACTTTTTATTGTTCTTCTATGTCCAATGTTACGAGTATAAGCTTCGTAGATTATTTCGATGCCAAAACAACAACTTTCTATTACAAATGGACAAAACCGTTGAAAGCTCCTCCATATAGAGAGTTGAGCAACTTTGGACCATCAAAGTTACTCGGTGTACACTTTTTATTGTTCTTCTACGCCCAATGTTACGAGTATACGCTTCGTAGATTATTTCGATGCCAAAACAACAACTTTCTATTACAAATGGACAAAACCGTTAAAAGCTCCTCTATAGAGAGAGTTGAGCAACTTCGGACCGTCAAAGTTGCTCGGTGTACACTTTTTATTGTTCTTTTATATCAAATTTTATGAGTATAAGATTCCGATATTTTTTCGATTCCAAAACACCAACTTTCTATGACAAATTGACAAAACCATTAAAAGCTCCTCCATATAGAGAGTTGAGCAACTTCGTTCCATCAAAGTTGCTCGGTGTACACTTTTTATTGTTCTTCTATGTCCAATTTTACGAGTATAAGCTTCCGAGATAATTTCGATGCCAAAACACCAACTTTCTATGACAAATGGACAAAACCGTTAGAGGTTCGCAAATAGAGAGTTGAGCAACTTCGGACAATCAAAGTTGCTCGGTGTACACTTTTTATTGTTCTTCTATGTCCAATTTTAAGAGTATAAGCTTCGTAGATTATTTCGATGCCAAAACAACAAGTTTCTATGACAAATGGACAAAACCGTTAAAAGCTCCTCTATAGATAGAGTTGAGCAACTTCGGACCGTCAAAGTTGCTCGGTGTACACTTTTTATTGTTCTTTTATGTCAAATTTTATGAGTATAAGATTCCGATATTTTTTCGATTCCAAAACACCAACTTTCTATGACAAATGGACAAAACCATTAAAAGCTCCTCCATATAGAGAGTTGAGCAACTTCGGACCATCAAAGTTGCTCAATGTACACTTTTTTTTAATCTTCTATGTTCAATGTTACGAGTATAAACTTCGTAGATTATTTCGATGCCAAAACAACAACTTTCTGTTACAAATGGACAAAACCGTTAAAAGCTCCACCATAGAGAGAGTTGTGCAACTTCGGACCATCAAAGTTGTTCGGTGTACACTTTTTATTGTTCTTCTATGTCCAATTTTACGAGTATAAGCTTCCGAGATTATTTCGATGCCAAAACACCAACTTTCTATGACAAATGGACAAAACCATTAAAAGCTCCTCCATATAGAGAGCTGAGCAACTTCGGACCATCAAAGTTACTCGGTGTACACTTTTTATTGTTCTTCTATGTCCACTGTTACGAGTATAAGCTTCGTAGATTATTTCGATGCCAAAACAACAACTTTCTATTACAAATGGACAAAACCGTTAAAAGCTCCTCCATAGAGAGAGTTGAGCAACTTCGGACCATCAAAGTTGCTCGGTGTACACTTTTTATTGTTCTTCTATGTCCAATTTTACGAGTATAAGCTTCCGAGATTATTTCGATGCCAAAACACCAACTTTCTATGACAAATGGACAAAACCGTTAGAGGTTCGCAAATAGAGAGTTGAGCAACTTCGGACAATCAAAGTTGCTTGGTGTACACTTTTTATTGTTCTTCTATGTCCAATTTTACGAGTATAAGCTTCGTAGATTATTTCGATGCCAAAACAACAAGTTTCTATGACAAATGGACAAAACCGTTAAAAGCTCCCAAATAGAGAGGGTGGAGCAATTTCGGACCATCAAAGTTGCTCGGTGTAGACTTTTTATTGTTCTTCTATGTCCAATTTTACGAGTATAAGGTTTCGTTATTATTTCGATGCCAAAACAACAACTTCTATGACAAATGGACAGAACCGTTAAAAGCTCCCAAATAGAGAGATTTGAGCAATTTCGGACCATCAAAGTTGCTCGGTGTACACTTTTTATTGTTCTTCTATGTCCAATGTTACGAGTATAAGCTTCGTAGAATATTTCGATGCCAAAACAACAACTTTCTATTACAAATTGACAAAACCGTTAAAAGCTCCTCCATAGATAGAGTTGAGCAACTTCGGACTATCAAAGTTGCTCGGTGTACACTTTTTATTGTTCTTCTATGTCCAATTTTACGAGTATAAGCTTCGTAGATTATTTCGATGCCAAAACACCACTTTCTATGATAAATGGACAAAACCGTTAAAAGATCCTAAATAGAGAGAGTTGAGCAACTTCAGACAATCAAAGTTGCTCGGTGTACATTTTTTATTGTTCTTCTATGTCCAATGTTACGAGTATAAGCTTCGTAGATTATTTCGATGCCAAAACAACAACTTTCTATTACAAATGGACAAAACTGCTAAAAGCTCCTCCATATAGAGAGTCGAGCAACTTCGGACTATCAAAGTTTCACGGTGTACACTTTTTATTGTTCTTCTATGTCCAATGTTACGAGTATAAGCTTCGTAGATTATTTCGATGCCAAAACACCAACTTTCTATGACAAATGGACAAAACCGTTAATAGCTCCTCCATATAGAGAGTTGAGCAACTTCGGACCATCAAAGTTGCTCGGTATACATTTTTTATTGTTCTTCTATGTCCAATTTAACGAGTATAAGCTTTCATTATTATTTCGATGCCAAAACACCACTTTCTATGATAAATGGACAAAACCGTTAAAAGATCCCAAATAGAGAGAGTTGAGCAACTTCGGACCATCAAAGTTGCTCGGTGTACACTTTTTATTGTTCTTCTATGTCCAATTTTACGAGTATAAGCTTTCGAGATTATTTTGATGCCAAAACACCAACTTTCTATGACAAATGGACAAAACCATTAAAAGCTCCTCCATATAGAGAGCTGAGCAACTTCGGACCATCAAAGTTACTCGGTGTACACTTTTTATTGTTCTTCTATGTCCAATGTTACGAGTATAAGCTTCGTAGATTATTTCGATGCCAAAACAACAACTTTCTATTACAAATGGACAAAACCGTTAAAAGCTCCTCCATAGAGAGAGTTGAGCAACTTCGGACTATCAAAGTTGCTCGGTGTACACTTTTTATTGTTCTTCTATGTCCAATTTTACGAGTATAAGCTTCGTAGATTATTTCGATGCCAAAACAACAACTTTCTATTACAAATCGACAAAACCGTTAAAAGCTCCTCCATAGAGAGAGTTGAGCAACTTCGGACTATCAAAGTTACTCGGTGTACACTTTTTATTGTTCTTCTATGTCCAATGTTACGAGTATAAGCTTCGTAGATTATTTCGATGCCAAAACAACAACTTTCTATTACAAATGGACAAAACCGTTAAAAGCTCCACCATAGAGAGAGTTGTGCAACTTCGGACCTTCAAAGTTGTTCGGTGTACACTTTTTATTGTTCTTCTATGTCCAATTTTACGAGTATAAGCTTCCGAGATTATTTCGATGCCAAAACACCAACTTTCTATGACAAATGGACAAAACCATTAAAAGCTCCTCCATATAGAGAGCTGAGCAACTTCGGACCATCAAAGTTACTCGGTGTACACTTTTTATTGTTCTTCTATGTCCAATGTTACGAGTATAAGCTTCGTAGATTATTTCGATGCCAAAACAACAACTTTCTATTACAAATGGACAAAAACGTTAAAAGCTCCTCCATAGAGAGATTTGAGCAACTTCGGACTATCAAAGTTGCTCGGTGTACACTTTTTATTGTACTTCTATGTCCAATTTTACGAGTATAAGCTTCGTAGATTATTTCGATGCCAAAACACCAACTTTCTATGACAAATGGACAAAACCATTAAAAGCTCCTCCATATAGAGAGCTGAGCAACTTCGGACCATCAAAGTTACTCGGTGTACACTTTTTATTGTTCTTCTATGTCCAATGTTACGAGTATACGCTTCGTAGATTATTTCGATGCCAAAACAACAACATTCTATTACAAATTGACAAAACCGTTAAAAGCTCCTCTATAGAGATAGTTGAGCAACTTCGGACCGTCAAAGTTGCTCGGTGTACACTTTTTATTGTTCTTTTATGTCAAATTTTATGAGTATAAGATTCCGATATTTTTTCGTTTCCAAAACACCAACTTTCTATGACAAATGGACAAAACCATTAAAAGCTCCTCCATATAGAGAGTTGAGCAACTTCGGACCATCAAAGTTGCTCAATGTACACTTTTTTTTAATCTTCTATGTTCAATGTTACGAGTATAAACTTCGTAGATTATTTCGATGCCAAAACAACAACTTTCTGTTACAAATGGACAAAACCGTTAAAAGCTCCACCATAGAGAGAGTTGTGCAACTTCGGACCATCAAAGTTGTTCGGTGTACACTTTTTATTGTTCTTCTATGTCCAATTTTACGAGTATAAGCTTCCGAGATTATTTCGATGCCAAAACACCAACTTTCTATGACAAATGGACAAAACCATTAAAAGCTCCTCCATATAGAGAGCTGAGCAACTTCGGACCATCAAAGTTACTCGGTGTACACTTTTTATTGTTCTTCTATGTCCAATGTTACGAGTATAAGCTTCGTAGATTATTTCGATGCCAAAACAACAACTTTCTATTACAAATGGACAAAACCGTTAAAAGCTCCTCCATAGAGAGAGTTGAGCAACTTCGGACTATCGAAGTTGCTCGGTGTACAATTTTTATTGTTCTTCTATGTCCAATTTTACGAGTATAAGCTTCGTAGATTATTTCTATGCAAAAACACCAACTTTCTATGACAAATGGACAAAACCGTTAGAGGCTCGCAAATAGAGAGTTGAGCAACTTCGGATCATCAAAGTTGCTCAGTGTACACTTTTTATTGTTCTTCTATGTCCAATTTTACGAGTATAAGCTTCGTAGATTATTTCGATGCCAAAACAACAACTTTCTATTACAAATGGATAAAACCGTTAAAAGCTCCTCTATAGAGAGAGTTGAGCAACTTTGGACCATCAAAGTTGCTCGGTGTACACTTTTTATTGTTCTTTTATGTCAAATTTTATGAGTATAAGATTCCGATATTTTTTCGATTCCAAAACACCAACTTTCTATGACAAATGGACAAAACCATTAAAAGCTCCTCCATATAGAGAGCTGAGCCACTTCGGACCATCAAAGTTGCTCAATGTACACCTTTTTTTAATCTTCTATGTTCAATGTTACGAGTATAAACTTCGTAGATTATTTCGATGCCAAAACAACAACTTTCTGTTACAAATGGAGAAAACCGTTAAAAGCTCCACCATAGAGAGAGTTGTGCAACTTCGGACCATCAAAGTTGTTCGGTGTACACTTTTTATTGTTCTTCTATGTCCAATTTTTCGAGTATAAGCTTCCGAGATTATTTCGATGCCAAAACACCAACTTTCTATGACAAATGGACCAAATCATTAAAAGCTCCTCCATATAGAGAACTGAGCAACTTCGGACCATCAAAGTTACTCGGTGTACACTTTTTATTGTTCTTCTATGTCCAATGTTACGAGTATAAACTTCGTAGATTATTTCGATGCCAAAACAACAACTTTCTATTACAAATGGACAAAACCGTTAAAAGCTCCTCCATAAAGAGAGTTGAGCAACTTCGGACTATCAAAGTTGCTCGGTGTACACTTTTTATTGTTCTTCTATGTCCAATTTTACGAGTATAAGCATCGTAGATTATTTCTATACCAAAACACCAACTTTCTATGACAAATGGACAAAACCGTTAGAGGCTCGCAAATAGAGAGTTGAGCAACTTCGGACCATCAAAGTTGCTCGGTGTACACTTTTTATTATTCTTCTATGTCCAATTTTACGAGTATAAGCTTCGTAGATTATTTCGATGCCAAAACAACAACTTTCTATTACAAATAGACAAAACCGTTAAAAGCTCCTCCATATAGAGAGTTGAGAAACTTCGGACCATCAAAGTTACTCGGTGTACACTTTTTATTGTTCTTCTATGTCCAATGTTACGAGTATACGCTTCGTAGATTATTTCGATGACAAAACAACAACTTTCTATTACAAATGGACAAAACCGTTAAAAGCTCCTTTATGGAGAGAGTTGAGCAACTTCGGACCATCAAAGTTGCTCGGTGTACACTTTTTATTGTTCTTCTATGTCCAATTTTACGAGTATAAGCTTCCGAGATTATTCGATGCCAAAACACCAAATTTCTATAACAAATGGACAAAACCATTAAAAGCTCCTCCATATAGAGAGCTGAGCAACTTCGGACCATCAAAGTTACTCACTGTACACTTTTTATTGTTCTTCTATGTCCAATGTTACGAGTATAAGCTTCGTAGATTATTTCGATGCCAAAACAACAACTTTCTATTACAAATGGACAAAACCGTTAAAAGCTCCACCATAGAGAGAGTTGTGCAACTTCGGACCTTCAAAGTTGTTCGGTGTACACTTTTTATTGTTCTTCTATGTCCAATTTTACGAGTATAAGCTTCCGAGATTATTTCGATGCCAAAACACCAACTTTCTATGACAAATGGATAAAACCATTAAAAGCTCCTCCATATAGAGAGCTGAGCAACTTCGGACCATCAAAGTTACTCTGTGTACACTTTTTATAGTTCTTCTATGTCCAATGTTACGAATATAAGCTTCGTAGATTATTTCGATGCCAAAACAACAACTTTCTATTACAAATGGACAAAAACGTTAAAAGCTCCTCCATAGAGAGATTTGAGCAACTTCGGACTATCAAAGTTGCTCGGTGTACACTTTTTATTGTACTTCTATGTCCAATTTTACGAGTATAAGCTTCGTAGATTATTTCGATGCCAAAACACCAACTTTCTATGACAAATGGACAAAACCATTAAAAGCTCCTCCATATAGAGAGCTGAGCAACTTCGGACCATCAAAGTTACTCGGTGTACAATTTTTATTGTTCTTCTATGTCCAATGTTACGAGTATAAGCTTCGTAGATTATTTCGATGCCAAAACAACAACTTTCTATTACAAATGGACAAAACCGTTAAAAGCTCCTCCATAGAGAGAGTTGAGCAACTTCGGACTATCAAAGTTGCTCGGTGTACACTTTTTATTGTTCTTCTATGTCCAATTTTACGAGTATAAGCTTCCGAGATTATTTCGATGCCAAAACACCAACTTTCTATGAAAAATGGACAAAACCATTAAAAGCTCCTCCATATAGAGAGCTGAGCAACTTCGGACCATCAAAGTTACTCGGTGTACACTTTTTATTGTTCTTCTATGTCCAATGTTACGAGTATAAGCTTCGTAGATTATTTCGATGCCAAAACAACAACTTTCTGTTACAAATAGACAAAATCGTTAAAAGCTCCACCATAGAGAGAGTTGTGCAACTTCGGACCATCAAAGTTGTTCGGTGTACACTTTTTATTGTTCTTCTATGTCCAATTTTACGAGTATAAGCTTCCGAGATTATTTCGATGCCAAAACACCAACTTTCTATGACAAATGGACAAAACCATTAAAAGCTCCTCCATATAGAGAGCTGAGCAACTTCGGACCATCAAAGTTACTCGGTGTACACTTTTTATTGTTCTTCTATGTCCAATGTTACGAGTATAAGCTTCGTAGATTATTTCGATGCCAAAACAACAACTTTCTATTACAAATGGACAAAACCGGTAAAAGCTCCTCTATGGAGAGAGTTGAGCAACTTCGGACCATCAAAGTTGCTCGGTGTACACTTTTTATTGTTCTTCTATGTCCAATTTTACGAGTATAAGCTTCCGAGATTATTCGATGCCAAAACACCAAATTTCTATGACAAATGGACAAAACCATTAAAAGCTCCTCCATATAGAGAGCTGAGCAACTTCGGACCATCAAAGTTACTCGCTGTACACTTTTTATTGTTCTTCTATGTCCAATTTTACGAGTATAAGCATCGTAGATTATTTCTATACCAAAACATCAACTTTCTATGACAAATGGACAAAACCGTTAGAGGCTCGCAAATAGAGAGTTGAGCAACTTCGGACCATCAAAGTTGCTCGGTGTACACTTTTTATTGTTCTTCTATGTCCAATTTTACGAGTATAAGCTTCGTAGATTATTTCGATGCCAAAACAACAACTTTCTATTACAAATAGACAAAACCGTTAAAAGCTCCTCCATATAGAGAGTTGAGCAACTTCGGACCATCAAAGTTACTCGGTGTACACTTTTTATTGTTCTTCTATGTCCAATGTTACGAGTATACGCTTCGTAGATTATTTCGATGCCAAAACAACAACTTTCTATTACAAATGGACAAAACCGTTAAAAGCTCCTCTATGGAGAGAGTTGAGCAACTTCGGACCATCAAAGTTGCTCGGTGTACACTTTTTATTGTTCTTCTATGTCCAATTTTACGAGTATAAGCTTCCGAGATTATTCGATGCCAAAACACCAAATTTCTATGACAAATGGACAAAACCATTAAAAGCTCCTCCATATAGAGAGCTGAGCAACTTCGGACCATCAAAGTTACTCGCTGTACACTTTTTATTGTTCTTCTTTGTCCAATGTTACGAGTATAAGCTTCGTAGATTATTTCGATGCCAAAACAACAACTTTCTATTACAAATGGACAAAACCGTTAAAAGCTCCACCATAGAGAGAGTTGTGCAACTTCGGACCTTCAAAGTTGTTCGGTGTACACTTTTTATTGTTCTTCTATGTCCAATTTTACGAGTATAAGCTTCCGAGATTATTTCGATGCCAAAACACCAACTTTCTATGACAAATGGACAAAACCATTAAAAGCTCCTCCATATAGAGAGCTGAGCAACTTCGGACCATCAAAGTTACTCGGTGTACACTTTTTATAGTTCTTCTATGTCCAATGTTACGAGTATAAGCTTCGTAGATTATTTCGATGCCAAAACAACAACTTTCTATTACAAATGGACAAAAACGTGAAAAGCTCCTCCATAGAGAGATTTGAGCAACTTCGGACTATCAAAGTTGCTCGGTGTACACTTTTTATTGTACTTCTATGTCCAATTTTACGAGTATAAGCTTCGTAGATTATTTCGATGCCAAAACACCAACTTTCTATGACAAATGGACAAAACCAATAAAAGCTCCTCCATATAGAGAGCTGAGCAACTTCGGACCATCAAAGTTACTCGGTGTACACTTTTTATTGTTCTTCTTTGTCCAATGTTACGAGTATAAGCTTCGTAGATTATTTCGATGCCAAAACAACAACTTTCTATTACAAATGGACAAAACCGTTAAAAGCTCCTCCATAGAGAGAGTTGAGCAACTTCGGACTATCAAAGTTGCTCGGTGTACACTTTTTATTGTTCTTCTATGTCCAATTTTACGAGTATAAGCTTCCGAGATTATTTCGATGCCAAAACACCTACTTTCTATCAAAAATGGACAAAACCATTAAAAGCTCCTCCATATAGAGAGCTGAGCAACTTCGGACCATCAAAGTTACTCGGTGTACACTTTTTATTTTTCTTCTATGTCCAATGTTACGAGTATAAGCTTCGTAGATTATTTCGATGCCAAAACAACAACTTTCTGTTACAAATGGACAAAATCGTTAAAAGCTCCACCATAGAGAGAGTTGTGCAACTTCGGACCATCAAAGTTGTTCGGTGTACACTTTTTATTGTTCTTCTATGTCCAATTTTACGAGTATAAGCTTCCGAGATTATTTCGATGCCAAAACACCAACTTTCTATGACAAATGGACAAAACCATTAAAAGCTCCTCCATATAGAGAGCTGAGCAACTTCGGACCATCAAAGTTACTCGGTGTACACTTTTTATTGTTCTTCTATGTCCAATGTTACGAGTATAGGCTTCGTAGATTATTTCGATGCCAAAACAACAACTTTCTATTACAAATGGACAAAACCGTTAAAAGCTCCTCCATAGAGAGAGTTGAGCAACTTCGGACTATCAAAGTTGCTCGGTGTACACTTTTTATTGTTCTTCTATGTCCAATTTTACGAGTATAAGCTTCGTAGATTATTTCTATACCAAAACACCAACTTTCTATGACAAATGGACAAAACCGTTAGAGGCTCGCAAATAGAGAGTTGAGCAACTTCGGACCATCAAAGTTGCTCGGAGTACACTTTTTATTGTTCTTCTATGTCCAATTTTACGAGTATAAGCTTCGTAGATTATTTCGATGCCAAAACAACAACTTTCTATTACAAATAGACAAAACCGTTAAAAGCTCCTCCATATAGAGAGTTGAGCAACTTCGGACCATCAAAGTTACTCGGTGTACACTTTTTATTGTTCTTCTATGTCCAATGTTACGAGTATACGCTTCGTAGATTATTTCGATGCCAAAACAACAACTTTCTATTACAAATGGACAAAACCGTTTAAAGCTCCTCTATGGAGAGAGTTGAGCTACTTCGGACCATCAAAGTTGCTCGGTGTACACTTTTTATTGTTCTTCTATGTCCAATGTTACGAGTATAAAGCTTCGTAGATTATTTCGATTCCAAAACAACAACTTTCTATTACAAATGGACAAAACCGTTGAAAGCTCCTCCATATTGAGAGTTGAGCAACTTCGGACTATCAAAGTTGCCCGGTGTACACTTTTTATTGTTCTTCTATGTCCAATTTTACGAGTATAAGCTTCCGAGATTATTCGATGCCAAAACACCAAATTTCTATGACAAATGGACAAAACCATTAAAAGCTCCTCCATATAGAGAGCTGAGCAACTTCGGACCATCAAAGTTACTCGGTGTACACTTTTTATTGTTCTTCTATGTCCAATGTTACGAGTATAAGCTTCGTAGATTATTTCGATGCCAAAACAACAACTTTATATTACAAATGGACAAAACCGTTAAAAGCTCCACCATAGAGAGAGTTGTCCAACTTCGGACCATCAAAGTTGTTCGGTGTACACTTTTTATTGTTCTTCTATGTCCAATTTTACGAGTATAAGCTTCCGAGATTATTTCGATGCCAAAACACCAACTTTCTATGACAAATGGACAAAACCATTAAAAGCTCCTCCATATAGAGAGCTGAGCAACTTCGGACCATCAAAGTTACTCGGTGTACACTTTTTATTGTTCTTCTATGTCCAATGTTACGAGTATAAGCTTCGTAGATTATTTCGATGCCAAAACAACAACTTTCTATTACAAATGTACAAAAACGTTAAAAGCTCCTCCATAGAGAGAGTTGAGCAACTTCGGACTATCAAATTTGCTCGGTGTACACTTTTTATTGTACTTCTATGTCCAATTTTACGAGTATAAGCTTCGTTGATTATTTCGATGCCAAAACACCAACTTTCTATGACAAATGGACAAAACCATTAAAAGCTCCTCCATATAGAGAGCTGAGCAACTTCGGACCATCAAAGTTACTCGGTGTACACTTTTTATTGTTCTTCTATGTCCAATGTTACGAGTATAAGCTTCGTAGATTATTTCGATGCCAAAACAACAACTTTCTATTACAAATGGACAAAACCGTTAAAAGCTCCTCCATAGAGAGAGTTGAGCAACTTCGGACTATCAAAGTTGCTCGGTGTACACTTTTTATTGTTCTTCTATGTCCAATTTTACGAGTATAATCTTCCGAGATTATTTCGATGCCAAAACACCAACTTTCTATGAAAAATGGACAAAACCATTAAAAGCTCCTCCATATAGAGAGCTGAGCAACTTCGGACCATCAAAGTTACTCGGTGTACACTTTTTATTGTTCTTCTATGTCCAATGTTACGAGTATAAGCTTCGTAGATTATTTCGATGCCAAAACAACAACTTTCTGTTACAAATGGACAAAATCATTAAAAGCTCCACCATAGAGAGAGTTGTGCAACTTCGGACCATCAAAGTTGTTCGGTGTACACTTTTTATTGTTCTTCTATGTCCAATTTTACGAGTATAAGCTTCCGAGATTATTTCGATGCCAAAACACCAACTTTCTATGACAAATGGACAAAACCATTAAAAGCTCCTCCATATAGAGAGCTGAGCAACTTCGGACCATCAAAGTTACTCGGTGTACACTTTTTATTGTTCTTCTATGTCCAATGTTACGAGTATAAGCTTCGTAGATTATTTCGATGCCAAAACAACAACTTTCTATTACAAATGGACAAAACCGTTAAAAGCTCCTCCATAGAGAGAGCTGAGCAACTTCGGACCATCAAAGTTGTTCGGTGTACACTTTTTATTGTTCTTCTACGTCCAATTTTACGAGTATAAGCTTCCGAGATTATTTCGATGCCAAAACACCAACTTTCTATGACAAATGGACAAAACCGTTAGAGGTTCGCAAATAGAGAGTTGAGCAACTTCGGACAATCAAAGTTGCTCGGTGTACACTTTTTATTGTTCTTCTATGTCCAATTTTACGAATATAAGCTTCGTAGATTATTTCGATGCCAAAACAACAAGTTTCTATGACAAATGGACAAAACCGTTAAAAGCCCCTCCATATAGAGAGTTGAGCAACTTGGGACCATCAAAGTTGCTCGGTGTACACTTTTTATTGTTCTTCTATGTCCAATTTTACGAGTATAAGCTTCCGAGATTATTTCGATGCCAAAACAACAACTTCTATGACAAATGGACAAAACCGTTAAAAGCTCCCAAATAGAGAGAGTTGAGCAATTTCGGACCATCAAAGTTGCTCGGTGTACACTTTTTATTGTTCTTCTATGTCCAATTTTACGAGTATAAGGTTTCGTTATTATTTCGATGCCAAAACAACAACTTCTATGACAAATGGACAGAACAGTTAAAAGCTCCCAAATAGAGAGAGTTGAGCAATTTCGGACTATCAAAGTTGCTCGGTGTACACTTTTTATTGTTCTTCTATGTCCAATTTTACGAGTATAAGCTTCGTAGATTATTTCGATGCCAAAACACCAACTTTCTATGACAAATGGACAAAACCGTTAGAGGCTCCCAAATAGAGATTTGAGCAACTTCGGACCATCAAAGTTGCTCGGTGTAGACTTTTTATTGTTCTTCAATGTCCAATTTTACGAGTATAAGCTTCGTAAATTATTTCGATGCCAAAACAACAACTTTCTATTACAAATGGACAAAACCGTTAAAAGCTCCTCCATATAGAGAGTTGAGCAACTTCGGACCATCAAAGTTACTCGGTGTACACTTTTTATTGTTCTTCTATGCCCAATGTTACGAGTATACGCTTCGTAGATTATTTCGATGACAAAACAACAACTTTCTATTACAAATGGACAAAACCGTTAAAAGCTCCTCCATAGAGAGAGTTGAGCAACTTGGGACCATCAAAGTTGCTCGGTGTACACTTTTTATTGTTCTTTTATGTCAAATTTTATGAGTATAAGATTCCGATATTTTTTCGATTCCAAAACACCAACTTTCTATGTCAAATGGACAAAACCATTAAAAGCTCCTCCATATAGAGAGTTGAGCAACTTTGGACCATCAAAGTTGCTCAATGTACACTTTTTATTAATCTTCTATGTTCAATGTTACGAGTATAAACTTCGTAGATTATTTCGATGCCAAAACAACAACTTTCTGTTACAAATGGACAAAACCGTTAAAAGCTCCACCATAGAGAGAGTTGTGCAAATTCAGACCATCAAAGTTGTTCGGTGTACACTTTTTATTGTTCCTCTAAGTCCAATTTTACGAGTATAAGCTTCCGAGATTATTTCGATGCCAAAACACCAACTTTCTATGACAAAAGGACAAACCCATTAAAAGCTCCTCCATATAGAGAATTGAGCAATTTCGAACCATCAAAGTTACTCGGTGTACACTTTTTATTGTTCTTCTATGTCCAATGTTACGAGTATAAGCTTCGTAGATTATTTCGATGCCAAAACAACAACTTTCTATTACAAATGGACAAAACCGTTAAAAGCTCCTCCATAGAGAGAGTTGAGCAACTTCGGACTATCAAAGTTGCTCGGTGTACACTTTTTATTGTTCTTCTATGTCCAATTTTACGAGTATAAGCTTCGTAGATTATTTCGATGCCAAAATACCACTTTTTATGATAAATGGACAAAACCGTTAAAAGATCCTAAATAGAGAGAGTTGAGCAACTTCGGACCATCAAAGTTGCTCGGTGTACACTTTTTATTGTTCTTCCTTGTCCAATGTTACGAGTATACGCTTCGTAGATTATTTCGATGCCAAAACACCAACTTTCTATGACAAATGGACAAAACCGTTAATAGCTCCTCCATATAGAGAGTTGAGCAACTTCGGACCATCAAAGTTGCTCGGTATACAATTTTTATTGTTCTTCTATGTCCAATTGAACGAGTATAAGCTTTCATTATTATTTCGATGCCAAAACACCACTTTCTATGATAAATGGACAAAACCGTTAAAAGATTCCAAATAGAGAGAGTTGAGCAACTTCGGACCATCAAAGTTGCTCGGTGTACACTTTTTATTGTTCTTCTATGTCCAATTTTACGAGTATAAGCTTTCATTATTATTTCGATGCCAAAACACCAACTTTCTATGACAAATGGACAAAACCCTTAAAAGCTCCTCCATATAGAGAGCTGAGCAACTTCGGACCATCAAAGTTACTCGGTGTACACTTTTTATTGTTCTTCTATGTCCAATGTTACGAGTATAAGCTTCGTAGATTATTTCGATGCCAAAACAACAACTTTCTATTACAAATGGACAAAACCGTTAAAAGCTCCTCCATAGAGAGAGTTGAGCAACTTCGGACTATCAAAGTTGCTCGGTGTACACTTTTTATTGTTCTTCTATGTCCAATGTTACGAGTATAAGCTTCGTAGATTATTTCGATGCCAAAACAACAACTTTCTATTACAAATGGACAAAACCGTTAAAAGCTCCTCCATAGAGAGAGTTGAGCAACTTCGGACTATCAAAGTTGCTCGTTGTACACTTTTTATTGTTCTTCTATGTCCAATGTTACGAGTATAAGCTTCGTAGATTATTTCGATGCCAAAACAACAACTTTCTATTACAAATGGACAAAACCGTTAAAAGCTCCTCCATAGAGAGAGTTGAGCAACTTCGGACTATCGAAGTTGCTCGGTGTACACTTTTTATTGTTCTTCTATGTCCAATTTTACGAATATAAGCTTCCGAGATTATTTCGATGCCAAAACACCAACTTTCTATGACAAATGGACAAAACCATTAAAAGCTCCTCCATATAGAGAGCTGAGCAACTTCGGACCATCAAAGTTACTCGGTGTACACTTTTTATTGTTCTTCTATGTCCAATGTTACGAGTATAAGCTTCGTAGATTATTTCGATGCCAAAACAACAACATTATGTTACAAATGGACAAAACCGTTAAAAGCTCCACCATAGAGAGAGTTGTGCAACTTCGGACCATCAAAGTTGTTCGGTGTACACTTTTTATTGTTCTTCTACGTCCAATTTTACGAGTATAAGCTTCCGAGATTATTTCGATGCCAAAACACCAACTTTCTATGACAAATGGACAAAACCGTTAGAGGTTCGCAAATAGAGAGTTGAGCAACTTCGGACAATCAAAGTTGCTCGGTGTACACTTTTTATTGTTCTTCTATGTGCAATTTTACGAATATAAGCTTCGTAGATTATTTCGATGCCAAAACAACAAGTTTCTATGACAAATGGACAAAACCGTTAAAAGCCCCTCCATATAGAGAGTTGAGCAACTTGGGACCATCAAAGTTGCTCGGTGTACACTTTTTATTGTTCTTCTATGTCCAATTTTACGAGTATAAGGTTTCGTTATTATTTCGATGCCAAAACAACAACTTCTATGACAAATGGACAAAACCGTTAAAAGCTCCCAAATAGAGAGAGTTGAGCAATTTCGGACCATCAAAGTTGCTCGGTGTACACTTTTTATTGTTCTTCTATGTCCAATTTTACGAGTATAAGGTTTCGTTATTATTTCGATGCCAAAACAACAACTTCTATGAAAAATGGACAGAACAGTTAAAAGCTCCCAAATAGAGAGAGTTGAGCAATTTCGGACTATCAAAGTTGCTCGGTGTACACTTTTTATTGTTCTTCTATGTCCAATTTTACGAGTATAAGCTTCGTAGATTATTTCGATGCCAAAACACCAACTTTCTATGACAAATGGACAAAACCGTTAGAGGCTCCCAAATAGAGATTTGAGCAACTTCGGACCATCAAAGTTGCTCGGTGTAGACTTTTTATTGTTCTTCAATGTCCAATTTTACGAGTATAAGCTTCGTAAATTATTTCGATGCCAAAACAACAACTTTCTATTACAAATGGACAAAACCGTTAAAAGCTCCTCCATATAGAGAGTTGAGCAACTTCGGACCATCAAAGTTACTCGGTGTACACTTTTTATTGTTCTTCTATGCCCAATGTTACGAGTATACGCTTCGTAGATTATTTCGATGCCAAAACAACAACTTTCTATTACAAATGGACAAAACCGTTAAAAGCTCCTCCATAGAGAGAGTTGAGCAACTTGGGACCATCAAAGTTGCTCGGTGTACACTTTTTATTGTTCTTTTATGTCAAATTTTATGAGTATAAGATTCCGATATTTTTTCGATTCCAAAACACCAACTTTCTATGTCAAATGGACAAAACCATTAAAAGCTCCTCCATATAGAGAGTTGAGCAACTTTGGACCATCAAAGTTGCTCAATGTACACTTTTTATTAATCTTCTATGTTCAATGTTACGAGTATAAACTTCGTAGATTATTTCGATGCCAAAACAACAACTTTCTGTTACAAATGGACAAAACCGTTAAAAGCTCCACCGTAGAGAGAGTTGTGCAAATTCAGACCATCAAAGTTGTTCGGTGTACACTTTTTATTGTTCCTCTAAGTCCAATTTTACGAGTATAAGCTTCCGAGATTATTTCGATGCCAAAACACCAACTTTCTATGACAAATGGACAAACCCATTAAAAGCTCCTCCATATAGAGAATTGAGCAATTTCGGACCATCAAAGTTACTCGGTGTACACTTTTTATTGTTCTTCTATGTCCAATGTTACGAGTATAAGCTTCGTAGATTATTTCGATGCCAAAACAACAACTTTCTATTACAAATGGACAAAACCGTTAAAAGCTCCTCCATAGAGAGAGTTGAGCAACTTCGGACTATCAAAGTTGCTCGGTGTACACTTTTTATTGTTCTTCTATGTCCAATTTTACGAGTATAAGCTTCGTAGATTATTTCGATGCCAAAATACCACTTTTTATGATAAATGGACAAAACCGTTAAAAGATCCTAAATAGAGAGAGTTGAGCAACTTCGGACCATCAAAGTTGCTCGGTGTACACTTTTTATTGTTCTTCTTTGTCCAATGTTACGAGTATACGCTTCGTAGATTATTTCGATGCCAAAACACCAACTTTCTATGACAAATGGACAAAACCGTTAATAGCTCCTCCATATAGAGAGTTGAGCAACTTCGGACCATCAAAGTTGCTCGGTATACAATTTTTATTGTTCTTCTATGTCCAATTGAACGAGTATAAGCTTTCATTATTATTTCGATGCCAAAACACCACTTTCTATGATAAATGGACAAAACCGTTAAAAGATTCCAAATAGAGAGAGTTGAGCAACTTCGGACCATCAAAGTTGCTCGGTGTACACTTTTTATTGTTCTTCTATGTCCAATTTTACGAGTATAAGCTTTCATTATTATTTCGATGCCAAAACACCAACTTTCTATGACAAATGGACAAAACCCTTAAAAGCTCCTCCATATAGAGAGCTGAGCAACTTCGGACCATCAAAGTTACTCGGTGTACACTTTTTATTGTTCTTCTATGTCCAATGTTACGAGTATAAGCTTCGTAGATTATTTCGATGCCAAAACAACAACTTTCTATTACAAATGGACAAAACCGTTAAAAGCTCCTCCATAGAGAGAGTTGAGCAACTTCGGACTATCAAAGTTGCTCGGTGCACACTTTTTATTGTTCTTCTATGTCCAATGTTACGAGTATAAGCTTCGTAGATTATTTCGATGCCAAAACAACAACTTTCTATTACAAATGGACAAAACCGTTAAAAGCTCCTCCATAGAGAGAGTTGAGCAACTTCGGACTATCAAAGTTGCTCGTTGTACACTTTTTATTGTTCTTCTATGTCCAATGTTACGAGTATAAGCTTCGTAGATTATTTCGATGCCAAAACAACAACTTTCTATTACAAATGGACAAAACCGTTAAAAGCTCCTCCATAGAGAGAGTTGAGCAACTTCGGACTATCGAAGTTGCTCGGTGTACACTTTTTATTGTTCTTCTATGTCCAATTTTACGAATATAAGCTTCCGAGATTATTTCGATGCCAAAACACCAACTTTCTATGACAAATGGACAAAACCATTAAAAGCTCCTCCATATAGAGAGCTGAGCAACTTCGGACCATCAAAGTTACTCGGTGTACACTTTTTATTGTTCTTCTATGTCCAATGTTACGAGTATAAGCTTCGTAGATTATTTCGATGCCAAAACAACAACATTCTGTTACAAATGGACAAAACCGTTAAAAGCTCCACCATAGAGAGAGTTGTGCAACTTCGGACCATCAAAGTTGTTCGGTGTACACTTTTTATTGTTCTTCTACGTCCAATTTTACGAGTATAAGCTTCCGAGATTATTTCGATGCCAAAACACCAACTTTCTATGACAAATGGACAAAACCGTTAGAGGTTCGCAAATAGAGAGTTGAGCAACTTCGGACAATCAAAGTTGCTCGGTGTACACTTTTTATTGTTCTTCTATGTCCAATTTTACGAATATAAGCTTCGTAGATTATTTCGATGCCAAAACAACAAGTTTCTATGACAAATGGACAAAACCGTTAAAAGCCCCTCCATATAGAGAGTTGAGCAACTTGGGACCATCAAAGTTGCTCGGTGTACACTTTTTATTGTTCTTCTATGTCCAATTTTACGAGTATAAGGTTTCGTTATTATTTCGATGCCAAAACAACAACTTCTATGACAAATGGACAAAACCGTTAAAAGCTCCCAAATAGAGAGAGTTGAGCAATTTCGGACCATCAAAGTTGCTCGGTGTACACTTTTTATTGTTCTTCTATGTCCAATTTTACGAGTATAAGGTTTCGTTATTATTTCGATGCCAAAACAACAACTTCTATGACAAATGGACAGAACAGTTAAAAGCTCCCAAATAGAGAGAGTTGAGCAATTTCGGACTATCAAAGTTGCTCGGTGTACACTTTTTATTGTTCTTCTATGTCCAATTTTACGAGTATAAGCTTCGTAGATTATTTCGATGCCAAAACACCAACTTTCTATGACAAATGGACAAAACCGTTAGAGGCTCCCAAATAGAGATTTGAGCAACTTCGGACCATCAAAGTTGCTCGGTGTAGACTTTTTATTGTTCTTCAATGTCCAATTTTACGAGTATAAGCTTCGTAAATTATTTCGATGCCAAAACAACAACTTTCTATTACAAATGGACAAAACCGTTAAAAGCTCCTCCATATAGAGAGTTGAGCAACTTCGGACCATCAAAGTTACTCGGTGTACACTTTTTATTGTTCTTCTATGCCCAATGTTACGAGTATACGCTTCGTAGATTATTTCGATGCCAAAACAACAACTTTCTATTACAAATGGACAAAACCGTTAAAAGCTCCTCCATAGAGAGAGTTGAGCAACTTGGGACCATAAAAGTTGCTCGGTGTACACTTTTTATTGTTCTTTTATGTCAAATTTTATGAGTATAAGATTCCGATATTTTTTCGATTCCAAAACACCAACTTTCTATGTCAAATGGACAAAACCATTAAAAGCTCCTCCATATAGAGAGTTGAGCAACTTTGGACCATCAAAGTTGCTCAATGTACACTTTTTATTAATCTTCTATGTTCAATGTTACGAGTATAAACTTCGTAGATTATTTCGATGCCAAAACAACAACTTTCTGTTACAAATGGACAAAACCGTTAAAAGCTCCACCATAGAGAGAGTTGTGTAAATTCAGACCATCAAAGTTGTTCGGTGTACACTTTTTATTGTTCCTCTAAGTCCAATTTTACGAGTATAAGCTTCCGAGATTATTTCGATGCCAAAACACCAACTTTCTATGACAAATGGACAAACACATTAAAAGCTCCTCCATATAGAGAATTGAGCAACTTCGGACCATCAAAGTTACTCGGTGTACACTTTTTATTGTTCTTCTATGTCCAATGTTACGAGTATAAGCTTCGTAGATTATTTCGATGCCAAAACAACAACTTTCTATTACAAATGGACAAAACCGTTAAAAGCTCCTCCATAGAGAGAGTTGAGCAACTTCGGACTATCAAAGTTGCTCGGTGTACACTTTTTATTGTTCTTCTATGTCCAATTTTACGAGTATAAGCTTCGTAGATTATTTCGATGCCAAAATACCACTTTCTATGATAAATGGACAAAACCGTTAAAAGATCCTAAATAGAGAGAGTTGAGCAACTTCGGACCATCAAAGTTGCTCGGTGTACACTTTTTATTGTTCTTCTTTGTCCAATGTTACGAGTATACGCTTCGTAGATTATTTCGATGCCAAAACACCAACTTTCTATGACAAATGGACAAAACCGTTAATAGCTCCTCCATATAGAGAGTTGAGCAACTTCGGACCATCAAAGTTGCTCGGTATACAATTTTTATTGTTCTTCTATGTCCAATTGAACGAGTATAAGCTTTCATTATTATTTCGATGCCAAAACACCACTTTCTATGATAAATGGACAAAACCGTTAAAAGATTCCAAATAGAGAGAGTTGAGCAACTTCGGACCATCAAAGTTGCTCGGTGTACACTTTTTATTGTTCTTCTATGTCCAATTTTACGAGTATAAGCTTTCAGTATTATTTCGATGCCAAAACACCAACTTTCTATGACAAATGGACAAAACCCTTAAAAGCTCCTCCATATAGAGAGCTGAGCAACTTCGGACCATCAAAGTTACTCGGTGTACACTTTTTATTGTTCTTCTATGTCCAATGTTACGAGTATAAGCTTCGTAGATTATTTCGATGCCAAAACAACAACTTTCTATTACAAATGGACAAAACCGTTAAAAGCTCCTCCATAGAGAGAGTTGAGCAACTTCGGACTATCAAAGTTGCTCGTTGTACACTTTTTATTGTTCTTCTATGTCCAATGTTACGAGTATAAGCTTCGTAGATTATTTCGACGCCAAAACAACAACTTTCTATTACAAATGGACAAAACCGTTGAAAGCTCCTCCATATAGAGAGTTGAGCAACTTCGGACCATCAAAGTTACTCTGCGTACACTTTTTATTGTTCTTCTATGCCCAATGTTACGAGTATACGCTTCGTAGATTATTTCGATGCCAAAACAACAACTTTCTATTACAAATGGACAAAACCGTTAAAAGCTCCTCCATATAGAGAGTTCAGCAACTTCGGACCATCAAAGTTGCTCGGTGTACACTTTTTAATGTTCTTTTATGTCAAATTTTATGAGTATAAGATTCCGATATTTTTTCGATTCCAAAACACCAACTTTCTATGACAAATGGACAAAACCATTAAAAGCTCCTCCATATAGAGAGCTGAGCAACTTCGGACCATCAAAGTTACTCGGTGTACACTTTTTATTGTTCTTCTTTGTCCAATGTTACGAGTATAAGCTTCGTAGATTATTTCGATGCCAAAACAACAACTTTCTATTACAAATGGACAAAACCGTTAAAAGCTCCTCCATAGAGAGAGTTGAGCAACTTCGGACTATCAAAGTTGCTCGGTGTACACTTTTTATTGTTCTTCTATGTCCAATTTTACGAGTATAAGCTTCCGAGATTATTTCGATGCCAAAACACCAACTTTCTATGACAAATGGATAAAACCATTAAAAGCTCCTCCATATAGAGAGCTGAGCAACTTCGGACCATCAAAGTTACTCTGTGTACACTTTTTATAGTTCTTCTATGTCCAATGTTACGAATATAAGCTTCGTAGATTATTTCGATGCCAAAACAACAACTTTCTATTACAAATGGACAAAAACGTTAAAAGCTCCTCCATAGAGAGATTTGAGCAACTTCGGACTATCAAAGTTGCTCGGTGTACACTTTTTATTGTACTTCTATGTCCAATTTTACGAGTATAAGCTTCGTAGATTATTTCGATGCCAAAACACCAACTTTCTATGACAAATGGACAAAACCATTAAAAGCTCCTCCATATAGAGAGCTGAGCAACTTCGGACCATCAAAGTTACTCGGTGTACACTTTTTATTGTTCTTCTATGTCCAATGTTACGAGTATAAGCTTCGTAGATTATTTCGATGCCAAAACAACAACTTTCTATTACAAATGGACAAAACCGTTAAAAGCTCCTCCATAGAGAGAGTTGAGCAACTTCGGACTATCAAAGTTGCTCGGTGTACACTTTTTATTGTTCTTCTATGTCCAATTTTACGAGTATAAGCTTCCGAGATTATTTCGATGCCAAAACACCAACTTTCTATGAAAAATGGACAAAACCATTAAAAGCTCCTCCATATAGAGAGCTGAGCAACTTCGGACCATCAAAGTTACTCGGTGTACACTTTTTATTGTTCTTCTATGTCCAATGTTACGAGTATAAGCTTCGTAGATTATTTCGATGCCAAAACAACAACTTTCTGTTACAAATGGACAAAATCGTTAAAAGCTCCACCATAGAGAGAGTTGTGCAACTTCGGACCATCAAAGTTGTTCGGTGTACACTTTTTATTGTTCTTCTATGTCCAATTTTACGAGTATAAGCTTCCGAGATTATTTCGATGCCAAAACACCAACTTTCTATGACAAATAGACAAAACCATTAAAAGCTCCTCCATATAGAGAGCTGAGCAACTTCGGACCATCAAAGTTACTCGGTGTACACTTTTTATTGTTCTTCTATGTCCAATGTTACGAGTATAAGCTTCGTAGATTATTTCGATGCCAAAACAACAACTTTCTATTACAAATGGACAAAACCGGTAAAAGCTCCTCTATGGAGAGAGTTGAGCAACTTCGGACCATCAAAGTTGCTCGGTGTACACTTTTTATTGTTCTTCTATGTCCAATTTTACGAGTATAAGCTTCCGAGATTATTCGATGCCAAAACACCAAATTTCTATGACAAATGGACAAAACCATTAAAAGCTCCTCCATATAGAGAGCTGAGCAACTTCGGACCATCAAAGTTACTCGCTGTACACTTTTTATTGTTCTTCTATGTCCAATGTTACGAGTATGAGCTTCGTAGATTATTTCGATGCCAAAACAACAACTTTCTATTACAAATGGACAAAACCGTTAAAAGCTCCACCATAGAGAGAGTTGTGCAACTTCGGACCTTCAAAGTTGTTCGGTGTACACTTTTTATTGTTCTTCTATGTCCAATTTTACGAGTATAAGCTTCCGAGATTATTTCGATGCCAAAACACCAACTTTCTATGACAAATGGATAAAACCATTAAAAGCTCCTCCATATAGAGAGCTGAGCAACTTCGGACCATCAAAGTTACTCTGTGTACACTTTTTATAGTTCTTCTATGTCCAATGTTACGAATATAAGCTTCGTAGATTATTTCGATGCCAAAACAACAACTTTCTATTACAAATGGACAAAAACGTTAAAAGCTCCTCCATAGGGAGATTTGAGCAACTTCGGACTATCAAAGTTGCTCGGTGTACACTTTTTATTGTACTTCTATGTCCAATTTTACGAGTATAAGCTTCGTAGATTATTTCGATGCCAAAACACCAAATTTCTATGACAAATGGACAAAACCATTAAAAGCTCCTCCATATAGAGAGCTGAGCAACTTCGGACCATCAAAGTTACTCGGTGTACACTTTTTATTGTTCTTCTATGTCCAATGTTACGAGTATAAGCTTCGTAGATTATTTCGATGCCAAAACAACAACTTTCTATTACAAATGGACAAAACCGTTAAAAGCTCCTCCATAGAGAGAGTTGAGCAACTTCGGACTATCAAAGTTGCTCGGTGTACACTTTTTATTGTTCTTCTATGTCCAATTTTACGAGTATAAGCTTCCGAGATTATTTCGATGCCAAAACACCAACTTTCTATGAAAAATGGACAAAACCATTAAAAGCTCCTCCATATAGAGAGCTGAGCAACTTCGGACCATCAAAGTTACTCGGTGTACACTTTTTATTGTTCTTCTATGTCCAATGTTACGAGTATAAGCTTCGTAGATTATTTCGATGCCAAAACAACAACTTTCTGTTACAAATGGACAAAATCGTTAAAAGCTCCACCATAGAGAGAGTTGTGCAACTTCGGACCATCAAAGTTGTTCGGTGTACACTTTTTATTGTTCTTCTATGTCCAATTTTACGAGTATAAGCTTCCGAGATTATTTCGATGCCAAAACACCAACTTTCTATGACAAATGGACAAAACCATTAAAAGCTCCTCCATATAGAGAGCTGAGCAACTTCGGACCATCAAAGTTACTCGGTGTACACTTTTTATTGTTCTTCTATGTCCAATGTTACGAATATAAGCTTCGTAGATTATTTCGATGCCAAAACAACAACTTTCTATTACAAATGGACAAAAACGTTAAAAGCTCCTCCATAGAGAGATTTGAGCAACTTCGGACTATCAAAGTTGCTCGGTGTACACTTTTTATTGTACTTCTATGTCCAATTTTACGAGTATAAGCTTCGTAGATTATTTCGATGCCAAAACACCAACTTTCTATGACAAATGGACAAAACCATTAAAAGCTCCTCCATATAGAGAGCTGAGCAACTTCGGACCATCAAAGTTACTCGGTGTACACTTTTTATTGTTCTTCTATGTCCAATGTTACGAGTATAAGCTTCGTAGATTATTTCGATGCCAAAACAACAACTTTCTATTACAAATGGACAAAACCGTTAAAAGCTCCTCCATAGAGAGAGTTGAGCAACTTCGGACTATCAAAGTTGCTCGGTGTACACTTTTTATTGTTCTTCTATGTCCAATTTTACGAGTATAAGCTTCCGAGATTATTTCGATGCCAAAACACCAACTTTCTATGAAAAATGGACAAAACCATTAAAAGCTCCTCCATATAGAGAGCTGAGCAACTTCGGACCATCAAAGTTACTCGGTGTACACTTTTTATTGTTCTTCTATGTCCAATGTTACGAGTATAAGCTTCGTAGATTATTTCGATGCCAAAACAACAACTTTCTGTTACAAATGGACAAAATCGTTAAAAGCTCCACCATAGAGAGAGTTGTGCAACTTCGGACCATCAAAGTTGTTCGGTGTACACTTTTTATTGTTCTTCTATGTCCAATTTTACGAGTATAAGCTTCCGAGATTATTTCGATGCCAAAACACCAACTTTCTATGACAAATAGACAAAACCATTAAAAGCTCCTCCATATAGAGAGCTGAGCAACTTCGGACCATCAAAGTTACTCGGTGTACACTTTTTATTGTTCTTCTATGTCCAATGTTACGAGTATAAGCTTCGTAGATTATTTCGATGCCAAAACAACAACTTTCTATTACAAATGGACAAAACCGGTAAAAGCTCCTCTATGGAGAGAGTTGAGCAACTTCGGACCATCAAATTTGCTCGGTGTACACTTTTTATTGTTCTTCTATGTCCAATTTTACGAGTATAAGCTTCCGAGATTATTCGATGCCAAAACACCAAATTTCTATGACAAATGGACAAAACCATTAAAAGCTCCTCCATATAGAGAGCTGAGCAACTTCGGACCATCAAAGTTACTCGCTGTACACTTTTTATTGTTCTTCTATGTCCAATGTTACGAGTATGAGCTTCGTAGATTATTTCGATGCCAAAACAACAACTTTCTATTACAAATGGACAAAACCGTTAAAAGCTCCACCATAGAGAGAGTTGTGCAACTTCGGACCTTCAAAGTTGTTCGGTGTACACTTTTTATTGTTCTTCTATGTCCAATTTTACGAGTATAAGCTTCCGAGATTATTTCGATGCCAAAACACCAACTTTCTATGACAAATGGATAAAACCATTAAAAGCTCCTCCATATAGAGAGCTGAGCAACTTCGGACCATCAAAGTTACTCTGTGTACACTTTTTATAGTTCTTCTATGTCCAATGTTACGAATATAAGCTTCGTAGATTATTTCGATGCCAAAACAACAACTTTCTATTACAAATGGACAAAAACGTTAAAAGCTCCTCCATAGGGAGATTTGAGCAACTTCGGACTATCAAAGTTGCTCGGTGTACACTTTTTATTGTACTTCTATGTCCAATTTTACGAGTATAAGCTTCGTAGATTATTTCGATGCCAAAACACCAAATTTCTATGACAAATGGACAAAACCATTAA
This sequence comes from Euonymus europaeus, assembly GCA_963580455.1. Classification (NCBI taxonomy): domain Eukaryota; kingdom Viridiplantae; phylum Streptophyta; class Magnoliopsida; order Celastrales; family Celastraceae; genus Euonymus; species Euonymus europaeus. Next base: position 9,579,329 of record OY756965.1, read on the forward strand.
AAGCTCCTCCATATAGAGAGCTGAGCAACTTCGGACCATCAAAGTTACTCGGTGTACACTTTTTATTGTTCTTCTATGTCCAATGTTACGAGTATAAGCTTCGTAGATTATTTCGATGCCAAAACAACAACTTTCTATTACAAATGGACAAAACCGTTAAAAGCTCCTCCATAGAGAGAGTTGAGCAACTTCGGACTATCAAAGTTGCTCGGTGTACACTTTTTATTGTTCTTCTATGTCCAATTTTACGAGTATAAGCTTCCGAGATTATTTCGATGCCAAAACACCAACTTTCTATGAAAAATGGACAAAACCATTAAAAGCTCCTCCATATAGAGAGCTGAGCAACTTCGGACCATCAAAGTTACTCGGTGTACACTTTTTATTGTTCTTCTATGTCCAATGTTACGAGTATAAGCTTCGTAGATTATTTCGATGCCAAAACAACAACTTTCTGTTACAAATGGACAAAATCGTTAAAAGCTCCACCATAGAGAGAGTTGTGCAACTTCGGACCATCAAAGTTGTTCGGTGTACACTTTTTATTGTTCTTCTATGTCCAATTTTACGAGTATAAGCTTCCGAGATTATTTCGATGCCAAAACACCAACTTTCTATGACAAATGGACAAAACCATTAAAAGCTCCTCCATATAGAGAGCTGAGCAACTTCGGACCATCAAAGTTACTCGGTGTACACTTTTTATTGTTCTTCTATGTCCAATGTTACGAATATAAGCTTCGTAGATTATTTCGATGCCAAAACAACAACTTTCTATTACAAATGGACAAAAACGTTAAAAGCTCCTCCATAGAGAGATTTGAGCAACTTCGGACTATCAAAGTTGCTCGGTGTACACTTTTTATTGTACTTCTATGTCCAATTTTACGAGTATAAGCTTCGTAGATTATTTCGATGCCAAAACACCAACTTTCTATGACAAATGGACAAAACCATTAAAAGCTCCTCCATATAGAGAGCTGAGCAACTTCGGACCATCAAAGTTACTCGGTGTACACTTTTTATTGTTCTTCTATGTCCAATGTTACGAGTATAAGCTTCGTAGATTATTTCGATGCCAAAACAACAACTTTCTATTACAAATGGACAAAACCGTTAAAAGCTCCTCCATAGAGAGAGTTGAGCAACTTCGGACTATCAAAGTTGCTCGGTGTACACTTTTTATTGTTCTTCTATGTCCAATTTTACGAGTATAAGCTTCCGAGATTATTTCGATGCCAAAACACCAACTTTCTATGAAAAATGGACAAAACCATTAAAAGCTCCTCCATATAGAGAGCTGAGCAACTTCGGACCATCAAAGTTACTCGGTGTACACTTTTTATTGTTCTTCTATGTCCAATGTTACGAGTATAAGCTTCGTAGATTATTTCGATGCCAAAACAACAACTTTCTGTTACAAATGGACAAAATCGTTAAAAGCTCCACCATAGAGAGAGTTGTGCAACTTCGGACCATCAAAGTTGTTCGGTGTACACTTTTTATTGTTCTTCTATGTCCAATTTTACGAGTATAAGCTTCCGAGATTATTTCGATGCCAAAACACCAACTTTCTATGACAAATAGACAAAACCATTAAAAGCTCCTCCATATAGAGAGCTGAGCAACTTCGGACCATCAAAGTTACTCGGTGTACACTTTTTATTGTTCTTCTATGTCCAATGTTACGAGTATAAGCTTCGTAGATTATTTCGATGCCAAAACAACAACTTTCTATTACAAATGGACAAAACCGGTAAAAGCTCCTCTATGGAGAGAGTTGAGCAACTTCGGACCATCAAATTTGCTCGGTGTACACTTTTTATTGTTCTTCTATGTCCAATTTTACGAGTATAAGCTTCCGAGATTATTCGATGCCAAAACACCAAATTTCTATGACAAATGGACAAAACCATTAAAAGCTCCTCCATATAGAGAGCTGAGCAACTTCGGACCATCAAAGTTACTCGCTGTACACTTTTTATTGTTCTTCTATGTCCAATGTTACGAGTATGAGCTTCGTAGATTATTTCGATGCCAAAACAACAACTTTCTATTACAAATGGACAAAACCGTTAAAAGCTCCACCATAGAGAGAGTTGTGCAACTTCGGACCTTCAAAGTTGTTCGGTGTACACTTTTTATTGTTCTTCTATGTCCAATTTTACGAGTATAAGCTTCCGAGATTATTTCGATGCCAAAACACCAACTTTCTATGACAAATGGATAAAACCATTAAAAGCTCCTCCATATAGAGAGCTGAGCAACTTCGGACCATCAAAGTTACTCTGTGTACACTTTTTATAGTTCTTCTATGTCCAATGTTACGAATATAAGCTTCGTAGATTATTTCGATGCCAAAACAACAACTTTCTATTACAAATGGACAAAAACGTTAAAAGCTCCTCCATAGGGAGATTTGAGCAACTTCGGACTATCAAAGTTGCTCGGTGTACACTTTTTATTGTACTTCTATGTCCAATTTTACGAGTATAAGCTTCGTAGATTATTTCGATGCCAAAACACCAAATTTCTATGACAAATGGACAAAACCATTAAAAGCTCCTCCATATAGAGAGCTGAGCAACTTCGGACCATCAAAGTTACTCGGTGTACACTTTTTATTGTTCTTCTATGTCCAATGTTACGAGTATAAGCTTCGTAGATTATTTCGATGCCAAAACAACAACTTTCTATTACAAATGGACAAAACCGTTAAAAGCTCCTCCATAGAGAGAGTTGAGCAACTTCGGACTATCAAAGTTGCTCGGTGTACACTTTTTATTGTTCTTCTATGTCCAATTTTACTAGTATAAGCTTCCGAGATTATTTCGATGCCAAAACACCAACTTTCTATGAAAAATGGACAAAACCATTAAAAGCTCCTCCATATAGAGAGCTGAGCAACTTCGGACCATCAAAGTTACTCGGTGTACACTTTTTATTGTTCTTCTATGTCCAATGTTACGAGTATAAGCTTCGTAGATTATTTCGATGCCAAAACAACAACTTTCTGTTACAAATGGACAAAATCGTTAAAAGCTCCACCATAGAGAGAGTTGTGCAACTTCGGACCATCAAAGTTGTTCGGTGTACACTTTTTATTGTTCTTCTATGTCCAATTTTACGAGTATAAGCTTCCGAGATTATTTCGATGCCAAAACACCAACTTTCTATGACAAATGGACAAAACCATTAAAAGCTCCTCCATATAGAGAGCTGAGCAACTTCGGACCATCAAAGTTACTCGGTGTACACTTTTTATTGTTCTTCTATGTCCAATGTTACGAGTATAAGCTTCGTAGATTATTTCGATGCCAAAACAACAACTTTCTATTACAAATGGACAAAACCGGTAAAAGCTCCTCTATGGAGAGAGTTGAGCAACTTCGGACCATCAAAGTTGCTCGGTGTACACTTTTTATTGTTCTTCTATGTCCAATTTTACGAGTATAAGCTTCCGAGATTATTCGATGCCAAAACACCAAATTTCTATGACAAATGGACAAAACCATTAAAAGCTCCTCCATATAGAGAGCTGAGCAACTTCGGACCATCAAAGTTACTCGCTGTACACTTTTTATTGTTCTTCTATGTCCAATTTTACGAGTATAAGCATCGTAGATTATTTCTATACCAAAACACCAACTTTCTATGACAAATGGACAAAACCGTTAGAGGCTCGCAAATAGAGAGTTGAGCAACTTCGGACCATCAAAGTTGCTCGGTGTACACTTTTTATTGTTCTTCTATGTCCAATTTTACGAGTATAAGCTTCGTAGATTATTTCGATGCCAAAACAACAACTTTCTATTACAAATAGACAAAACCGTTAAAAGCTCCTCCATATAGAGAGTTGAGCAACTTCGGACCATCAAAGTTACTCGGTGTACACTTTTTATTGTTCTTCTATGTCCAATGTTACGCGTATACGCTTCGTAGATTATTTCGATGCCAAAACAACAACTTTCTATTACAAATGGACAAAACCGTTAAAAGCTCCTCTATGGAGAGAGTTGAGCAACTTCGGACCATCAAAGTTGCTCGGTGTACACTTTTTATTGTTCTTCTATGTCCAATTTTACGAGTATAAGCTTCCGAGATTATTCGATGCCAAAACACCAAATTTCTATGACAAATGGACAAAACCATTAAAAGCTCCTCCATATAGAGAGCTGAGCAACTTCGGACCATCAAAGTTACTCGCTGTACACTTTTTATTGTTCTTCTTTGTCCAATGTTACGAGTATAAGCTTCGTAGATTATTTCGATGCCAAAACAACAACTTTCTATTACAAATGGACAAAACCGTTAAAAGCTCCACCATAGAGAGAGTTGTGCAACTTCGGACCTTCAAAGTTGTTCGGTGTACACTTTTTATTGTTCTTCTATGTCCAATTTTACGAGTATAAGCTTCCGAGATTATTTCGATGCCAAAACACCAACTTTCTATGACAAATGGACAAAACCATTAAAAGCTCCTCCATATAGAGAGCTGAGCAACTTCGGACCATCAAAGTTACTCGGTGTACACTTTTTATAGTTCTTCTATGTCCAATGTTACGAGTATAAGCTTCGTAGATTATTTCGATGCCAAAACAACAACTTTCTATTACAAATGGACAAAAACGTGAAAAGCTCCTCCATAGAGAGATTTGAGCAACTTCGGACTATCAAAGTTGCTCGGTGTACACTTTTTATTGTACTTCTATGTCCAATTTTACGAGTATAAGCTTCGTAGATTATTTCGATGCCAAAACACCAACTTTCTATGACAAATGGACAAAACCAATAAAAGCTCCTCCATATAGAGAGCTGAGCAACTTCGGACCATCAAAGTTACTCGGTGTACACTTTTTATTGTTCTTCTATGTCCAATGTTACGAGTATAAGCTTCGTAGATTATTTCGATGCCAAAACAACAACTTTCTTTTACAAATGGACAAAATCGTTAAAAGCTCCACCATAGAGAGAGTTGTGCAACTTCGGACCATCAAAGTTGTTCGGTGTACACTTTTTATTGTTCTTCTATGTCCAATTTTACGAGTATAAGCTTCCGAGATTATTTCGATGCCAAAACACCAACTTTCTATGACAAATGGACAAAACCATTAAAAGCTCCTCCATATAGAGAGTTGAGCAACTTCGGACCATCAAAGTTACTCGGTGTACACTTTTTATTGTTCTTCTATGTCCAATGTTACGAGTATAGGCTTCGTAGATTATTTCGATGCCAAAACAACAACTTTCTATTACAAATGGACAAAACCGTTAAAAGCTCCTCCATAGAGAGAGTTGAGCAACTTCGGACTATCATAGTTGCTCGGTGTACACTTTTTATTGTTCTTCTATGTCCAATTTTACGAGTATAAGCTTCGTAGATTATTTCTATACCAAAACACCAACTTTCTATGACAAATGGACAAAACCGTTAGAGGCTCGCAAATAGAGAGTTGAGCAACTTCGGACCATCAAAGTTGCTCGGAGTACACTTTTTATTGTACTTCTATGTCCAATTTTACGAGTATAAGCTTCGTAGATTATTTCGATGCCAAAACAACAACTTTCTATTACAAATAGACAAAACCGTTAAAAGCTCCTCCATATAGAGAGTTGAGCAACTTCGGACCATCAAAGTTACTCGGTGTACACTTTTTATTGTTCTTCTATGTCCAATGTTACGAGTATACGCTTCGTAGATTATTTCGATGCCAAAACAACAACTTTCTATTACAAATGGACAAAACCGTTTAAAGCTCCTCTATGGAGAGAGTTGAGCTACTTCGGACCATCAAAGTTGCTCGGTGTACACTTTTTATTGTTCTTCTATGTCCAATGTTACGAGTATAAAGCTTCGTAGATTATTTCGATGCCAAAACAACAACTTTCTATTACAAATGGACAAAACCGTTGAAAGCTCCTCCATATTGAGAGTTGAGCAACTTCGGACTATCAAAGTTGCCCGGTGTACACTTTTTATTGTTCTTCTATGTCCAATTTTACGAGTATAAGCTTCCGAGATTATTCGATGCCAAAACACCAAATTTCTATGACAAATGGACAAAACCATTAAAAGCTCCTCCATATAGAGAGCTGAGCAACTTCGGACCATCAAAGTTACTCGGTGTACACTTTTTATTGTTCTTCTATGTCCAATGTTACGAGTATAAGCTTCGTAGATTATTTCGATGCCAAAACAACAACTTTCTATTACAAATGGACAAAACCGTTAAAAGCTCCGCCATAGAGAGAGTTGTCCAACTTCGGACCATCAAAGTTGTTCGGTGTACACTTTTTATTGTTCTTCTATGTCCAATTTTACGAGTATAAGCTTCCGAGATTATTTCGATGCCAAAACACCAACTTTCTATGACAAATGGACAAAACCATTAAAAGCTCCTCCATATAGAGAGCTGAGCAACTTCGGACGATCAAAGTTACTCGGTGTACACTTTTTATTGTTCTTCTATGTCCAATGTTACGAGTATAAGCTTCGTAGATTATTTCGATGCCAAAACAACAACTTTCTATTACAAATGGACAAAACCGTTAAAAGCTCCGCCATAGAGAGAGTTGTCCAACTTCGGACCATCAAAGTTGTTCGGTGTACACTTTTTATTGTTCTTCTATGTCCAATTTTACGAGTATAAGCTTCCGAGATTATTTCGATGCCAAAACACCAACTTTCTATGACAAATGGACAAAACCATTAAAAGCTCCTCCATATAGAGAGCTGAGCAACTTCGGACCATCAAAGTTACTCGGTGTACACTTTTTATTGTTCTTCTATGTCCAATGTTACGAGTATAAGCTTCGTAGATTATTTCGATGCCAAAACAACAACTTTCTATTACAAATGTACAAAAACGTTAAAAGCTCCTCCATAGAGAGAGTTGAGCAACTTCGGACTATCAAAGTTGCTCGGTGTACACTTTTTATTGTACTTCTATGTCCAATTTTACGAGTATAAGCTTCGTTGATTATTTCGATGCCAAAACACCAACTTTCTATGACAAATGGACAAAACCATTAAAAGCTCCTCCATATAGAGAGCTGAGCAACTTCGGACCATCAAAGTTACTCGGTGTACACTTTTTATTGTTCTTCTATGTCCAATGTTACGAGTATAAGCTTCGTATATTATTTCGATGCCAAAACAACAACTTTCTATTACAAATGGACAAAACCGTTAAAAGCTCCTCCATAGAGAAAGTTGAGCAACTTCGGACTATCAAAGTTGCTCGGTGTACACTTTTTATTGTTCTTCTATGTCCAATTTTACGAGTATAATCTTCCGAGATTATTTCGATGCCAAAACACCAACTTTCTATGAAAAATGGACAAAACCATTAAAAGCTCCTCCATATAGAGAGCTGAGCAACTTCGGACCATCAAAGTTACTCGGTGTACACTTTTTATTGTTCTTCTATGTCCAATGTTACGAGTATAAGCTTCGTAGATTATTTCGATGCCAAAACAACAACTTTCTGTTACAAATGGACAAAACCGTTAAAAGCTCCACCATAGAGAGAGTTGTGCAAATTCAGACCATCAAAGTTGTTCGGTGTACACTTTTTATTGTTCCTCTAAGTCCAATTTTACGAGTATAAGCTTACGAGATTATTTCGATGCCAAAACACCAACTTTCTATGACAAATGGACAAACCCATTAAAAGCTCCTCCATATAGAGAATTGAGCAATTTCGGACCATCAAAGTTACTCGGTGTACACTTTTTATTGTTCTTCTATGTCCAATGTTACGAGTATAAGCTTCGTAGATTATTTCGATGCCAAAACAACAACTTTCTATTACAAATGGACAAAACCGTTAAAAGCTCCTCCATAGAGAGAGTTGAGCAACTTCGGACTATCAAAGTTGCTCGGTGTACACTTTTTATTGTTCTTCTATGTCCAATTTTACGAGTATAAGCTTCGTAGATTATTTCGATGCCAAAATACCACTTTCTATGATAAATGGACAAAACCGTTAAAAGATCCTAAATAGAGAGAGTTGAGCAACTTTGGACCATCAAAGTTGCTCGGTGTACACTTTTTATTGTTCTTCTTTGTCCAATGTTACGAGTATACGCTTCGTAGATTATTTCGAAGCCAAAACACCAACTTTCTATGACAAATGGACAAAACCGTTAATAGCTCCTCCATATAGAGAGTTGAGCAACTTCGGACCATCAAAGTTGCTCGGTATACAATTTTTATTGTTCTTCTATGTCCAATTGAACGAGTATAAGCTTTCATTATTATTTCGATGCCAAAACACCACTTTCTATGATAAATGGACAAAACCGTTAAAAGATTCCAAATAGAGAGAGTTGAGCAACTTCGGACCATCAAAGTTGCTCGGTGTACACTTTTTATTGTTCTTCTATGTCCAATTTTACGAGTATAAGCTTTCATTATTATTTCGATGCCAAAACACCAACTTTCTATGACAAATGGACAAAACCCTTAAAAGCTCCTCCATATAGAGAGCTGAGCAACTTCGGACCATCAAAGTTACTCGGTGTACACTTTTTATTGTTCTTCTATGTCCAATGTTACGAGTATAAGCTTCGTAGATTATTTCGATGCCAAAACAACAACTTTCTATTAGAAATGGACAAAACCGTTAAAAGCTCCTCCATAGAGAGAGTTGAGCAACTTCGGACTATCAAAGTTGCTCGTTGTACACTTTTTATTGTTCTTCTATGTCCAATGTTACGAGTATAAGCTTCGTAGATTATTTCGATGCCAAAACAACAACTTTCGATTACAAATGGACAAAACCGTTAAAAGCTCCTCCATAGAGAGAGTTGAGCAACTTCGGACTATCGAAGTTGCTCGGTGTACACTTTTTATTGTTCTTCTATGTCCAATTTTACGAATATAAGCTTCCGAGATTATTTCGATGCCAAAACACCAACTTTCTATGACAAATGGACAAAACCATTAAAAGCTCCTCCATATAGAGAGCTGAGCAACTTCGGACCATCAAAGTTACTCGGTGTACACTTTTTATTGTTCTTCTATGTCCAATGTTACGAGTATAAGCTTCGTAGATTATTTCGATGCCAAAACAACAACATTCTGTTACAAATGGACAAAACCGTTAAAAGCTCCACCATAGAGAGAGTTGTGCAACTTCGGACCATCAAAGTTGCTCGGTGTACACTTTTTATTGTTCTTCTATGTCCAATGTTACGAGTATAAGCTTCGTAGATTATTTCGATGCCAAAACAACAACATTCTGTTACAAATGGACAAAACCGTTAAAAGCTCCACCATAGAGAGAGTTGTGCAACTTCGGACCATCAAAGTTGCTCGGTGTACACTTTTTATTGTTCTTCTATGTCCAATTTTACGATTATAAGCTTCGTAGATTATTTCGATGCCAAAACACCACTTTCTATGATAAATGGACAAAACCGTTAAAAGATCCTAAATAGAGAGAGTTGAGCAACTTCGGACCATCAAAGTTGCTCGGTGTACACTTTTTTTTGTTCTTCTATGTCCAATTTTACGAGTATAAGCTTCGTAGATTATTTCGATGCCAAAACACCAACTTTCTATGACAAATGGACAAAACCATTAAAAGCTCCTCCATATAGAGAGCTGAGCAACTTCGGACCATCAAAGTTACTCGGTGTACACTTTTTATTGTTCTTCTATGTCCAATGTTACGAGTATAAGCTTCGTAGATTATTTCGATGCCAAAACAACAACATTCTGTTACAAATGGACAAAACCGTTAAAAGCTCCACCATAGAGAGAGTTGTGCAACTTCGGACCATCAAAGTTGCTCGGTGTACACTTTTTATTGTTCTTCTATGTCCAATTTTACGAGTATAAGGTTTCGTTATTATTTCGATGCCAAAACAACAACTTCTATGACAAATGGACAAAACCGTTAAAAGCTCCCAAATAGAGAGAGTTGAGCAATTTCGGACCATCAAAGTTGCTCGATGTACGCTTTTTATTGTTCTTCTATGTCCAATTTTACGAGTATAAGTTTTCGTTTTTATTTCGATGCCAAAACAACAACTTCTATGACAAATGGACAAAACCGTTAAAAGCTCCCAAATAGAGAGAGTTGAGCAATTTCGGACCATCAAAGTTGCTCGGTGTACACTTTTTATTGTTCTTCTATGTCCAATTTTACAAGTATAAGCTTCGTAGATTATTTCGATGCCAAAATACCACTTTCTATGATAAATGGACAAAACCGTTAAAAGATCCTAAATAGAGAGAGTTGAGCAACGTCGGACCATCAAAGTTGCTCGGTGTACACTTTTTATTGTTCTTCTATGTCCAATTGAACGAGTATAAGCTTTCATTATTATTTCGATGCCAAAACACCACTTTCTATGATAAATGGACAAAACCGTTAAAAGATTCCAAATAGAGAGAGTTGAGCAACTTCGGACCATCAAAGTTGCTCGGTGTACACTTTTTATTGTTCTTCTATGTCCAATTTTACGAGTATAAGCTTTCATTATTATTTCGATTCCAAAACACCAACTTTCTATGACAAATGGACAAAACCCTTAAAAGCTCGTCCATATAGAGAGCTGAGCAACTTCGGACCATCAAAGTTACTCGGTGTACACTTTTTATTGTTCTTCTATGTCCAATGTTACGAGTATAAGCTTCGTAGATTATTTCGATGCCAAAACAACAACTTTCTATTACAAATGGACAAAACCGTTAAAAGCTCCTCCATAGAGAGAGTTGAGCAACTTCGGACTATCAAAGTTGCTCGTTGTACACTTTTTATTGTTCTTCTATGTCCAATGTTACGAGTATAAGCTTCGTAGATTATTTCGACGCCAAAACAACAACTTTCTATTACAAATGGACAAAACCGTTAAAAGCTCCTCCATAGAGAGAGTTGAGCAACTTCGGACTATCAAAGTTGCTCGGTGTACACTTTTTATTGTTCTTCTATGTCCAATTTTACGAGTATAAGCTTCGTAGATTATTTCGATGCCAAAACACCACTTTCTATGATAAATGGACAAAACCGTTAAAAGATCCTAAATAGAGAGAGTTGAGCAACTTCGGACCATCAAAGTTGCTCGGTGTACACTTTTTTTTGTTCTTCTATGTCCAATTTTACGAGTATAAGCTTCGTAGATTATTTCGATGCCAAAACAACAACTTTCTATGACAAATGGACAAAACCGTTAAAAGCCCCTCCATATAGAGAGTTGAGCAACTTGGGACCATCAAAGTTGCTCGGTGTACACTTTTTATTGTTCTTCTATGTCCAATTTTACGAGTATAAGGTTTCGTTATTATTTCGATGCCAAAACAACAACTTCTATGACAAATGGACAAAACCGTTAAAAGCTCCCAAATAGAGAGAGTTGAGCAATTTCGGACCATCAAAGTTGCTCGATGTACGCTTTTTATTGTTCTTCTATGTCCAATTTTACGAGTATAAGTTTTCGTTTTTATTTCGATGCCAAAACAACAACTTCTATGACAAATGGACAAAACCGTTAAAAGCTCCCAAATAGAGAGAGTTGAGCAATTTCGGACCATCAAAGTTGCTCGGTGTACACTTTTTATTGTTCTTCTATGTCCAATTTTACAAGTATAAGCTTCGTAGATTATTTCGATGCCAAAACAACAACTTTCTATGACAAATGGACAAAACCGTTAAAAGCCCCTCCATATAGAGAGTTGAGCAACTTGGGACCATCAAAGTTGCTCGGTGTACACTTTTTATTGTTCTTCTATGTCCAATTTTACGAGTATAAGATTTCGTTATTATTTCGATGCCAAAACAACAACTTCTATGACAAATGGACAAAACCGTTAAAAGCTCCCAAATAGAGAGAGTTGAGCAATTTCGGACCATCAAAGTTGCTCGATGTACGCTTTTTATTGTTCTTCTATGTCCAATTTTACGAGTATAAGTTTTCGTTTTTATTTCGATGCCAAAACAACAACTTCTATGACAAATGGACAAAACCGTTAAAAGCTCCCAAATAGAGAGAGTTGAGCAATTTCGGACCATCAAAGTTGCTCGGTGTATACCTTTTATTGTTCTTCTATGTCCAATTTTACAAGTATAAGCTTCGTAGATTATTTCGATGCCAAAATACCACTTTCTATGATAAATGGACAAAACCGTTAAAAGATCCTAAATAGAGAGAGTTGAGCAACTTCGGACCATCAAAGTTGCTCGGTGTACACTTTTTATTGTTCTTCTTTGTCCAATGTTACGAGTATACGCTTCGTAGATTATTTCGATGCCAAAATACCACTTTCTATGATAAATGGACAAAACCGTTAAAAGATCCTAAATAGAGAGAGTTGAGCAACTTCGGACCATCAAAGTTGCTCGGTGTACACTTTTTATTGTTCTTCTTTGTCCAATGTTACGAGTATAAGCTTCGTAGATTATTTCGATGCCAAAACAACAACTTTCTATTACAAATGGACAAAACCGTTAAAAGCTCCTCTATAGAGAGAGTTGAGCAACTTTGGACCATCAAAGTTGCTCGGTGTACACTTTTTATTGTTCCTCTATGTCCAATTTTACGAGTATAAGCTTCCGAGATTATTTCGATGCCAAAACACCAACTTTCTATGAGAAATGGACAAAACCATTAAAAGCTCCTCCATATAGAGAGTTGAGCAACTTCGGACCATCAAAGTTACTCGGTGTACACTTTTTATTGTTCTTCTATGTCCAATGTTACGAGTATAAGCTTCGTAGATTATTTCGATGCCAAAACAACAACTTTCTATTACAAATGGACAAAACCGTTAAAAGCTCCTCCATAGAGAGAGTTGAGCAACTTCGGACTATCAAAGTTGCTCGGTGTACACTTTTTATTGTTCTTCTATGTCCAATTTTACGAGTATAAGCTTCGTAGATTATTTCGATGCCAAAACACCACTTTCTATGATAAATGGACAAAACCGTTAAAAGATCCTAAATAGAGAGAGTTGAGCAACTTCGGACCATCAAAGTTGCTCGGTGTACACTTTTTATTATTCTTCTATGTCCAATTTTACGAGTATAAGGTTTCGTTATTATTTCGATGCCAAAACAACAACTTCTATGACAAATGGACAAAACCGTTAAAAGCTCCCAAATAGAGAGAGTTGAGCAATTTCGGACCATCAAAGTTGCTCGATGTACGCTTTTTATTGTTCTTCTATGTCCAATTTTACGAGTATAAGTTTTCGTTTTTATTTCGATGCCAAAACAACAACTTCTATGACAAATGGACAAAACCGTTAAAAGCTCCCAAATAGAGAGAGTTGAGCAATTTCGGACCATCAAAGTTGCTCGGTGTACACTTTTTATTGTTCTTCTATGTCCAATTTTACAAGTATAAGCTTCGTAGATTATTTCGATGCCAAAATACCACTTTCTATGATAAATGGACAAAACCGTTAAAAGATCCTAAATAGAGAGAGTTGAGCAACTTCGGACCATCAAAGTTGCTCGGTGTACACTTTTTATTGTTCTTCTATGTCCAATTGAACGAGTATAAGCTTTCATTATTATTTCGATGCCAAAACACCACTTTCTATGATAAATGGACAAAACCGTTAAAAGATTCCAAATAGAGAGAGTTGAGCAACTTCGGACCATCAAAGTTGCTCGGTGTACACTTTTTATTGTTCTTCTATGTCCAATTTTACGAGTATAAGCTTTCATTATTATTTCGATGCCAAAACACCAACTTTCTATGACAAATTGACAAAACCCTTAAAAGCTCGTCCATATAGAGAGCTGAGCAACTTCGGACCATCAAAGTTACTCGGTGTACACTTTTTATTGTTCTTCTATGTCCAATGTTACGAGTATAAGCTTCGTAGATTATTTCGATGCCAAAACAACAACTTTCTATTACAAATGGACAAAACCGTTAAAAGCTCCTCCATAGAGAGAGTTGAGCAACTTCGGACTATCAAAGTTGCTCGTTGTACACTTTTTATTGTTCTTCTATGTCCAATGTTACGAGTATAAGCTTCGTAGATTATTTCGACGCCAAAACAACAACTTTCTATTACAAATGGACAAAACCGTTAAAAGCTCCTCCATAGAGAGAGTTGAGCAACTTCGGACTATCAAAGTTGCTCGGTGTACACTTTTTATTGTTCTTCTATGTCCAATTTTACGAGTATAAGCTTCGTAGATTATTTCGATGCCAAAACACCACTTTCTATGATAAATGGACAAAACCGTTAAAAGATCCTAAATAGAGAGAGTTGAGCAACTTCGGACCATCAAAGTTGCTCGGTGTACACTTTTTATTGTTCTTCTATGTCCAATTTTACGAGTATAAGCTTCGTAGATTATTTCGATGCCAAAACAACAACTTTCTATGACAAATGGACAAAACCGTTAAAAGCCCCTCCATATAGAGAGTTGAGCAACTTGGGACCATCAAAGTTGCTCGGTGTACACTTTTTATTGTTCTTCTATGTCCAATTTTACGAGTATAAGGTTTCGTTATTATTTCGATGCCAAAACAACAACTTCTATGACAAATGGACAAAACCGTTAAAAGCTCCCAAATAGAGAGAGTTGAGCAATTTCGGACCATCAAAGTTGCTCGATGTACGCTTTTTATTGTTCTTCTATGTCCAATTTTACGAGTATAAGTTTTCGTTTTTATTTCGATGCCAAAACAACAACTTCTATGACAAATGGACAAAACCGTTAAAAGCTCCCAAATAGAGAGAGTTGAGCAATTTCGGACCATCAAAGTTGCTCGGTGTACACTTTTTATTGTTCTTCTATGTCCAATTTTACAAGTATAAGCTTCGTAGATTATTTCGATGCCAAAACAACAACTTTCTATGACAAATGGACAAAACCGTTAAAAGCCCCTCCATATAGAGAGTTGAGCAACTTGGGACCATCAAAGTTGCTCGGTGTACACTTTTTATTGTTCTTCTATGTCCAATTTTACGAGTATAAGGTTTCGTTATTATTTCGATGCCCAAACAACAACTTCTATGACAAATGGACAAAACCGTTAAAAGCTCCCAAATAGAGAGAGTTGAGCAATTTCGGACCATCAAAGTTGCTCGATGTACGCTTTTTATTGTTCTTCTATGTCCAATTTTACGAGTATAAGTTTTCGTTTTTATTTCGATGCCAAAACAACAACTTCTATGACAAATGGACAAAACCGTTAAAAGCTCCCAAATAGAGAGAGTTGAGCAATTTCGGACCATCAAAGTTGCTCGGTGTACACCTTTTATTGTTCTTCTATGTCCAATTTTACAAGTATAAGCTTCGTAGATTATTTCGATGCCAAAATACCACTTTCTACGATAAATGGACAAAACCGTTAAAAGATCCTAAATAGAGAGAGTTGAGCAACTTCGGACCATCAAAGTTGCTCGGTGTACACTTTTTATTGTTCTTCTTTGTCCAATGTTACGAGTATACGCTTCGTAGATTATTTCGATGCCAAAATACCACTTTCTATGATAAATGGACAAAACCGTTAAAAGATCCTAAATAGAGAGAGTTGAGCAACTTCGGACCATCAAAGTTGCTCGGTGTACACTTTTTATTGTTCTTCTTTGTCCAATGTTACGAGTATAAGCTTCGTAGATTATTTCGATGCCAAAACAACAACTTTCTATTACAAATGGACAAAACCGTTAAAAGCTCCTCTATAGAGAGAGTTGAGCAACTTTGGACCATCAAAGTTGCTCGGTGTACACTTTTTATTGTTCCTCTATGTCCAATTTTACGAGTATAAGCTTCCGAGATTATTTCGATGCCAAAACACCAACTTTCTATGACAAATGGACAAAACCATTAAAAGCTCCTCCATATAGAGAGTTGAACAACTTCGGACCATCAAAGTTACTCGGTGTACACTTTTTATTGTTCTTCTATGTCCAATGTTACGAGTATAAGCTTCGTAGATTATTTCGATGCCAAAACAACAACTTTCTATTACAAATGGACAAAACCGTTAAAAGCTCCTCCATAGAGAGAGTTGAGCAACTTCGGACTATCAAAGCTATGTCCAATTTTACGAGTATAAGCTTCGTAGATTATTTCGATGCCAAAACACCACTTTCTATGATAAATGGACAAAACCGTTAAAAGATCCTAAATAGAGAGAGTTGAGCAACTTCGGACCATCAAAGTTGCTCGGTGTACACTTTTTATTGTTCTTCTATGTCCAATTTTACGAGTATAAGGTTTCGTTATTATTTCGATGCCAAAACAACAACTTCTATGACAAATGGACAAAACCGTTAAAAGCTCCCAAATAGAGAGAGTTGAGCAATTTCGGACCATCAAAGTTGCTCGATGTACGCTTTTTATTGTTCTTCTATGTCCAATTTTACGAGTATAAGTTTTCGTTTTTATTTCGATGCCAAAACAACAACTTCTATGACAAATGGACAAAACCGTTAAAAGCTCCCAAATAGAGAGAGTTGAGCAATTTCGGACCATCAAAGTTGCTCGGTGTACACTTTTTATTGTTCTTCTATGTCCAATTTTACAAGTATAAGCTTCGTAGATTATTTCGATGCCAAAATACCACTTTCTATGATAAATGGACAAAACCGTTAAAAGATCCTAAATAGAGAGAGTTGAGCAACTTCGGACCATCAAAGTTGCTCGGTGTACACTTTTTATTGTTCTTCTTTGTCCAATGTTACGAGTATAAGCTTCGTAGATTATTTCGATGCCAAAACAACAACTTTCTATTACAAATGGACAAAACCGTTAAAAGCTCCTCTATAGAGAGAGTTGAGCAACTTTGGACCATCAAAGTTGCTCGGTGTACACTTTTTATTGTTCCTCTATGTCCAATTTTACGAGTATAAGCTTCCGAGATTATTTCGATGCCAAAACACCAACTTTCTATGACAAATGGACAAAACCATTAAAAGCTCCTCCATATAGAGAGTTGAGCAACTTCGGACCATCAAAGTTACTCGGTGTACACTTTTTATTGTTCTTCTATGTCCAATGTTACGAGTATAAGCTTCGTAGATTATTTCGATGCCAAAACAACAACTTTCTATTACAAATGGACAAAACCGTTAAAAGCTCCTCCATAGAGAGAGTTGAGCAACTTCGGACTATCAAATTTGCTCGGTGTACACTTTTTATTGTTCTTCTATGTCCAATTTTACGAGTATAAGCTTCGTAGATTATTTCGATGCCAAAACACCACTTTCTATGATAAATGGACAAAACCGTTAAAAGATCCTAAATAGAGAGAGTTGAGCAACTTCGGACCATCAAAGTTGCTCGGTGTACACTTTTTATTGTTCTTCTATGTCCAATTTTACGAGTTTAAGCTTCGTAGATTATTTCGATGCCAAAACAACAACTTTCTATGACAAATGGACAAAACCGTTAAAAGCCCCTCCATATAGAGAGTTGAGCAACTTGGGACCATCAAAGTTGCTCGGTGTACACTTTTTATTGTTCTTCTATGTCCAATTTTACGAGTATAAGGTTTCGTTATTATTTCGATGCCAAAACAACAACTTCTATGACAAATGGACAAAACCGTTAAAAGCTCCCAAATAGAGAGAGTTGAGCAATTTCGGACCATCAAAGTTGCTCGATGTACGCTTTTTATTGTTCTTCTATGTCCAATTTTACGAGTATAAGTTTTCGTTTTTATTTCGATGCCAAAACAACAACTTCTATGACAAATGGACAAAACCGTTAAAAGCTCCCAAATAGAGAGAGTTGAGCAATTTCGGACCATCAAAGTTGCTCGGTGTACACTTTTTATTGTTCTTCTATGTCCAATTGAACGAGTATAAGCTTTCATTATTATTTCGATGCCAAAACACCACTTTCTATGATAAATGGACAAAACCGTTAAAAGATTCCAAATAGAGAGAGTTGAGCAACTTCGGACCATCAAAGTTGCTCGGTGTACACTTTTTATTGTTCTTCTATGTCCAATTTTACGAGTATAAGCTTTCATTATTATTTCGATGCCAAAACACCAACTTTCTATGACAAATGGACAAAACCCTTAAAAGCTCCTCCATATAGAGAGCTGAGCAACTTCGGACCATCAAAGTTACTCGGTGTACACTTTTTATTGTTCTTCTATGTCCAATGTTACGAGTATAAGCTTCGTAGATTATTTCGATGCCAAAACAACAACTTTCTATTACAAATGGACAAAACCGTTAAAAGCTCCTCCATAGAGAGAGCTGAGCAACTTCGGACTATCAAAGTTGCTCGTTGTACACTTTTTATTGTTCTTCTATGTCCAATGTTACGAGTATAAGCTTCGTAGATTATTTCGACGCCAAAACAACAACTTTCTATTACAAATGGACAAAACCGTTGAAAGCTCCTCCATATAGAGAGTTGAGCAACTTCGGACCATCAAAGTTGCTCGGTGTACACTTTTTATTGTTCTTTTATGTCAAATTTTATGAGTATAAGATTCCGATATTTTTTCGATTCCAAAACACCAACTTTCTATGACAAATGGACAAAACCATTAAAAGCTCCTCCATATAGAGAGTTGAGCAACTTCGGACCATCAAAGTTGCTCAATGTACACTTTTTTTTAATCTTCTATGTTCAATGTTACGAGTATAAACTTCGTAGATTATTTCGATGCCAAAACAACAACTTTCTATTACAAATGGACAAAACCGTTAAAAGCTCCTCTATAGAGAGAGTTGAGCAACTTTGGACCATCAAAGTTGCTCGGTGTACACTTTTTATTGTTCCTCTATGGCCAATTTTACGAGTATAAGCTTCCGAGATTATTTCGATGCCAAAACACCAACTTTCTATGACAAATGGACAAAACCATTAAAAGCTCCTCCATATAGAGAGTTGAGCAACTTCGGACCATCAAAGTTACTCGGTGTACACTTTTTATTGTTCTTCTATGTCCAATGTTACGAGTATAAGCTTCGTAGATTATTTCGATGCCAAAACAACAACTTTCTATTACAAATGGACAAAACCGTTAAAAGCTCCTCCATAGAGAGAGTTGAGCAACTTCGGACTATCAAAGTTGCTCGGTGTACACTTTTTATTGTTCTTCTATGTCCAATTTTACGAGTATAAGCTTCGTAGATTATTTCGATGCCAAAACACCACTTTCTATGATAAATGGACAAAACCGTTAAAAGATCCTAAATAGAGAGAGTTGAGCAACTTCGGACCATCAAAGTTGCTCGGTGTACACTTTTTATTGTTCTTCTATGTCCAATTTTACGAGTATAAGGTTTCGTTATTATTTCGATGCCAAAACAACAACTTTCTATTACAAATGGACAAAACCGTTAAAAGCCCCTCCATATAGAGAGTTGAGCAACTTGGGACCATCAAAGTTGCTCGGTGTACACTTTTTATTGTTCTTCTATGTCCAATTTTACGAGTATAAGGTTTCGTTATTATTTCGATGCCAAAACAACAACTTCTATGACAAATGGACAAAACCGTTAAAAGCTCCCAAATAGAGAGAGTTGAGCAATTTCGGACCATCAAAGTTGCTCGATGTACGCTTTTTATTGTTCTTCTATGTCCAATTTTACGAGTATAAGGTTTCGTTTTTATTTCGATGCCAAAACAACAACTTCTATGACAAATGGACAAAACCGTTAAAAGCTCCCAAATAGAGAGAGTTGAGCAATTTCGGACCATCAAAGTTGCTCGGTGTACACTTTTTATTGTTCTTCTATGTCCAATTTTACAAGTATAAGCTTCGTAGATTATTTCGATGCCAAAACACCAACTTTCTATGACAAATGGACAAAACCGTTAGAGGCTCCCAAATAGAGATTTGAGCAACTTCGGACCATCAAAGTTGCTCGGTGTACACTTTTTATTGTTCTTCAATGTCCAATTTTACGAGTATAAGCTTCGTAAATTATTTCGATGCCAAAACAACAACTTTCTATTACAAATGGACAAAACCGTTAAAAGCTCCTCCATATAGAGAGTTGAGCAACTTCGAACCATCAAAGTTACTCGGTGTACACTTTTTGTTGTTCTTCTATGCCCAATGTTACGAGTATACGCTTCGTAGATTATTTCGATGCCAAAACAACAACTTTCTATTACAAATGGACAAAACCGTTAAAAGCTTCTCTATAGAGAGAGTTGAGCAATTTCGGACCATCAAAGTTGCTCGGTGTACACTTTTTATTGTTCTTCTATGTCCAATTTTACGAGTATAAGGGTTCGTTATTATTTCGATGGCAAAACAACAACTTCTATGACAAATGGACAAAACCGTTAAAAGCTCTCAAATAGAGAGAGTTGAGCAACTTCGGACCATCAAAGTTGCTCAATGTACACTTTTTTTTAATCTTCTATGTTCAATGTTACGAGTATAAACTTCGTAGATTATTTCGATGCCAAAACAACAACTTTCTATTACAAATGGACAAAACCGTAAAAAGCTCCTCTATAGAGAGAGTTGAGCAACTTTGGACCATCAAAGTTGCTCGGTGTACACTTTTATTGTTCTTTTATGTCAAATTTTATGAGTATAAGATTCCGATATTTTTTCGATTCCAAAACACCAACTTTCTATGACAAATGGACAAAACCATTAAAAGCTCCTCCATATAGAGAGCTGAGCAACTTCGGACCATCAAAGTTACTCGGTGTACACTTTTTATTGTTCTTCTATGTCCAATGTTACGAGTATAAGCTTCGTAGATTATTTCGATGCCAAAACAACAACTTTCTATTACAAATGGACAAAACCGTTAAAAGCTCCTCCATAGAGAGAGTTGAGCAACTTCGGACTATCAAAGTTGCTCGGTGTACACTTTTTATTGTTCTTCTATGTCCAATTTTACGAGTATAAGCTTCGTAGATTATTTCGATGCCAAATCGACAACTTTCTATTACAAATCGACAAAACCGTTAAAAGCTCCTCCATATAGAGAGTTGAGCAACTTCGGACCATCAAAGTTACTCGGTGTACACTTTTTATTGTTCTTCTATGTCCAATGTTACGAGTATACGCTTCGTAGATTATTTCGATGCCAAAACAACAACTTTCTATTACAAATGGACAAAACCGTTAAAAGCTCCTCTATGGAGAGAGTTGAGCAACTTCGGACCATCAAAGTTGCTCGGTGTACACTTTTTATTGTTCTTCTATGTCCAATGTTACGAGTATAAGCTTCGTAGATTATTTCGATGCCAAAACACCAACTTTCTATGACAAATGGACAAAACCGTTAATAGCTCCTCCATATAGAGAGTTGAGCAACTTCGGACCATCAAAGTTGCTCGGTATACAATTTTTATTGTTCTTCTATGTCCAATTTAACGAGTATAAGCTTTCATTATTATTTCGATGCCAAAACACCACTTTCTATGATAAATGGACAAAACCGTTAAAAGATCCCAAATAGAGAGAGTTGAGCAACTTCGGACCATCAAAGTTGCTCGGTGTACACTTTTTATTGTTCTTCTATGTCCAATTTTACGAGTATAAGCTTCCGAGATTATTTTGATGCCAAAACACCAACTTTCTATGACAAATGGACAAAACCATTAAAAGCTCCTCTATATAGAGAGCTGAGCAACTTCGGACCATCAAAGTTACTCGGTGTACACTTTTTATTGTTCTTCTATGTCCAATGTTACGAGTATAAGCTTCGTAGATTATTTCGATGCCAAAACAACAACTTTCTATTACAAATGGACAAAACCGTTAAAAGCCCCTCCATAGAGAGAGTTGAGCAACTTCGGACTATCAAAGTTGCTCGGTGTACACTTTTTATTGTTCTTCTATGTCCAATTTTACGAGTATAAGCTTCGTAGATTATTTCGATGCCAAAACAACAACTTTCTATTACAAATCGACAAAACCGTTAAAAGTTCCTCCATATAGAGAGTTGAGCAACTTCGGACCATCAAAGTTACTCGGTGTACACTTTTTATTGTTCTTCTATGTCCACTGTTACGAGTATACGCTTCGTAGATTATTTCGATGCCAAAACAACAACTTTCTATTACAAATGGACAAAACCGTTAAAAGCTCCTCTATGGAGAGAGTTGAGCAACTTCGGACGCTCGGTGTACACTTTTTATTGTTCTTCTATGTCCAATGTTACGAGTATAAGCTTCGTAGATTATTTCGATGACAAAACACCAACTTTCTATGACAAATGGACAAAACCGTTAATAGCTCCTCCATATAGAGAGTTGAGCAACTTCGGACCATCAAAGTTGCTCGGTATACAATTTTTATTGTTCTTCTATGTCCAATTTAACGAGTATAAGCTTTCATTATTATTTCGATGCCAAAACACCACTTTCTATGATAAATGGACAAAACCGTTAAAAGATCCCAAATAGAGAGAGTTGAGCAACTTCGGACCATCAAAGTTGCTCGGTGTACACTTTTTATTGTTCTTCTATGTCCAATTTTACGAGTATAAGCTTCCGAGATTATTTTGATGCCAAAACACCAACTTTCTATGACAAATGGACAAAACCATTAAAAGCTCCTCCATATAGAGAGCTGAGCAACTTCGGACCATCAAAGTTACTCGGTGTACACTTTTTATTGTTCTTCTATGTCCAATATTACGAGTATAAGCTTTGTAGATTATTTCGATGCCAAAACAACAACTTTCTATTACAAATGGACAAAACCGTTAAAAGCTCATCCATAGAGAGAGTTGAGCAACTTCGGACTATCAAAGTTGTTCGGTGTACACTTTTTATTGTTCTTCTATGTCAAATTTTACGAGTATAAGCTTCGTAGATTATTTCGATGCCAAAACAACAACTTTCTATTACAAATCGACAAAACCGTTAAAAGCTCCTCCATATAGAGAGTTGAGCAACTTCGGACCATCAAAGTTACTCGGTGTACACTTTTTATTGTTCTTCTATGTCCAATCTTACGAGTATACGCTTCGTAGATTATTTCGATGCCAAAACAACAACTTTCTATTACAAATGGACAAAACCGTTAAAAGCTCCTCTATAGAGAGAGTTGAGCAACTTCGGACCATCAAAGTTACTCGGTGTACACTTTTTATTGTTCTTCTATGTCCAATTTTACGAGTATAAGGGTTCGTTATTATTTCGATGGCAAAACAACAACTTCTATGACAAATGGACAAAACCGTTAAAAGCTCTCAAATAGAGAGAGTTGAGCAACTTCGGACCATCAAAGTTGCTCAATGTACACTTTTTTTTAATCTTCTATGTTCAATGTTACGAGTATAAACTTCGTAGATTATTTCGATGCCAAAACAACAACTTTCTATTACAAATGGACAAAACCGTAAAAAGCTCCTCTATAGAGAGAGTTGAGCAACTTTGGACCATCAAAGTTGCTCGGTGTACACTTTTATTGTTCTTTTATGTCAAATTTTATGAGTATAAGATTCCGATATTTTTTCGATTCCAAAACACCAACTTTCTATGACAAATGGACAAAACCATTAAAAGCTCCTCCATATAGAGAGTTGAGCAACTTCGGACCATCAAAGTTACTCGGTGTACACTTTTTATTGTTCTTCTATGTCCAATCTTACGAGTATACGCTTCGTAGATTATTTCGATGCCAAAACAACAACTTTCTATTACAAATGGACAAAACCGTTAAAAGCTCCTTCATATAGAGAGTTGAGCAACTTCGAACCATCAAAGTTACTCGGTGTACACTTTTTGTTGTTCTTCTATGCCCAATGTTACGAGTATACGCTTCGTAGATTATTTCGATGCCAAAACAACAACTTTCTATTACAAATGGACAAAACCGTTAAAAGCTTCTCTATAGAGAGAGTTGAGCAATTTCGGACCATCAAAGTTGCTCGGTGTACACTTTTTATTGTTCTTCTATGTCCAATTTTACGAGTATAAGGGTTCGTTATTATTTCGATGGCAAAACAACAACTTCTATGACAAATGGACAAAACCGTTAAAAGCTCTCAAATAGAGAGAGTTGAGCAACTTCGGACCATCAAAGTTGCTCAATGTACACTTTTTTTTAATCTTCTATGTTCAATGTTACGAGTATAAACTTCGTAGATTATTTCGATGCCAAAACAACAACTTTCTATTACAAATGGACAAAACCGTAAAAAGCTCCTCTATAGAGAGAGTTGAGCAACTTTGGACCATCAAAGTTGCTCGGTGTACACTTTTATTGTTCTTTTATGTCAAATTTTATGAGTATAAGATTCCGATATTTTTTCGATTCCAAAACACCAACTTTCTATGACAAATGGACAAAACCATTAAAAGCTCCTCCATATAGAGAGCTGAGCAACTTCGGACCATCAAAGTTACTCGGTGTACACTTTTTATTGTTCTTCTATGTCCAATGTTACGAGTATAAGCTTCGTAGATTATTTCGATGCCAAAACAACAACTTTCTATTACAAATGGACAAAACCGTTAAAAGCTCCTCCATAGAGAGAGTTGAGCAACTTCGGACTATCAAAGTTGCTCGGTGTACACTTTTTATTGTTCTTCTATGTCCAATTTTACGAGTATAAGCTTCGTAGATTATTTCGATGCCAAATCAACAACTTTCTATTACAAATCGACAAAACCGTTAAAAGCTCCTCCATATAGAGAGTTGAGCAACTTCGGACCATCAAAGTTACTCGGTGTACACTTTTTATTGTTCTTCTATGTCCAATGTTACGAGTATACGCTTCGTAGATTATTTCGATGCCAAAACAACAACTTTCTATTACAAATGGACAAAACCGTTAAAAGCTCCTCTATGGAGAGAGTTGAGCAACTTCGGACCATCAAAGTTGCTCGGTGTACACTTTTTATTGTTCTTCTATGTCCAATGTTACGAGTATAAGCTTCGTAGATTATTTCGATGCCAAAACACCAACTTTCTATGACAAATGGACAAAACCGTTAATAGCTCCTCCATATAGAGAGTTGAGCAACTTCGGACCATCAAAGTTGCTCGGTATACAATTTTTATTGTTCTTCTATGTCCAATTTAACGAGTATAAGCTTTCATTATTATTTCGATGCCAAAACACCACTTTCTATGATAAATGGACAAAACCGTTAAAAGATCCCAAATAGAGAGAGTTGAGCAACTTCGGACCATCAAAGTTGCTCGGTGTACACTTTTTATTGTTCTTCTATGTCCAATTTTACGAGTATAAGCTTCCGAGATTATTTTGATGCCAAAACACCAACTTTCTATGACAAATGGACAAAACCATTAAAAGCTCCTCTATATAGAGAGCTGAGCAACTTCGGACCATCAAAGTTACTCGGTGTACACTTTTTATTGTTCTTCTATGTCCAATGTTACGAGTATAAGCTTCGTAGATTATTTCGATGCCAAAACAACAACTTTCTATTACAAATGGACAAAACCGTTAAAAGCCCCTCCATAGAGAGAGTTGAGCAACTTCGGACTATCAAAGTTGCTCGGTGTACACTTTTTATTGTTCTTCTATGTCCAATTTTACGAGTATAAGCTTCGTAGATTATTTCGATGCCAAAACAACAACTTTCTATTACAAATCGACAAAACCGTTAAAAGTTCCTCCATATAGAGAGTTGAGCAACTTCGGACCATCAAAGTTACTCGGTGTACACTTTTTATTGTTCTTCTATGTCCACTGTTACGAGTATACGCTTCGTAGATTATTTCGATGCCAAAACAACAACTTTCTATTACAAATGGACAAAACCGTTAAAAGCTCCTCTATGGAGAGAGTTGAGCAACTTCGGACGCTCGGTGTACACTTTTTATTGTTCTTCTATGTCCAATGTTACGAGTATAAGCTTCGTAGATTATTTCGATGACAAAACACCAACTTTCTATGACAAATGGACAAAACCGTTAATAGCTCCTCCATATAGAGAGTTGAGCAACTTCGGACCATCAAAGTTGCTCGGTATACAATTTTTATTGTTCTTCTATGTCCAATTTAACGAGTATAAGCTTTCATTATTATTTCGATGCCAAAACACCACTTTCTATGATAAATGGACAAAACCGTTAAAAGATCCCAAATAGAGAGAGTTGAGCAACTTCGGACCATCAAAGTTGCTCGGTGTACACTTTTTATTGTTCTTCTATGTCCAATTTTACGAGTATAAGCTTCCGAGATTATTTTGATGCCAAAACACCAACTTTCTATGACAAATGGACAAAACCATTAAAAGCTCCTCCATATAGAGAGCTGAGCAACTTCGGACCATCAAAGTTACTCGGTGTACACTTTTTATTGTTCTTCTATGTCCAATATTACGAGTATAAGCTTTGTAGATTATTTCGATGCCAAAACAACAACTTTCTATTACAAATGGACAAAACCGTTAAAAGCTCCTCCATAGAGAGAGTTGAGCAACTTCGGACTATCAAAGTTGTTCGGTGTACACTTTTTATTGTTCTTCTATGTCAAATTTTACGAGTATAAGCTTCGTAGATTATTTCGATGCCAAAACAACAACTTTCTATTACAAATCGACAAAACCGTTAAAAGCTCCTCCATATAGAGAGTTGAGCAACTTCGGACCATCAAAGTTACTCGGTGTACACTTTTTATTGTTCTTCTATGTCCAATCTTACGAGTATACGCTTCGTAGATTATTTCGATGCCAAAACAACAACTTTCTATTACAAATGGACAAAACCGTTAAAAGCTCCTCTATGGAGAGAGTTGAGCAACTTCGGACCATCAAAGTTGCTCGGTGTACACTTTTTATTGTTCTTCTATGTCCAATATTACGAGTATAAGCTTCGTAGATTATTTCGACGCCAAAACAACAACTTTCTATTACAAATGGACAAAACCGTTGAAAGCTCCTCCATATAGATAGTTGAGCAACTTCGGACCATCAAAGTTACTCGGCGAACACTTTTTATTGTTCTTCTATGCCCAATGTTACGAGTATACGCTTCGTAGATTATTTCGATGCCAAAACAACAACTTTCTATTACAAATGGACAAAACCGTTAAAAGCTCCTCTATAGAGAGAGTTGAGCAACTTTGGACCATCAAAGTTGCTCGGTGTACACTTTTTATTGTTCTTTTATGTCAAATTTTATGAATATAAGATTCCGATATTTTTTCGTTTCCAAAACACCAACTTTCTATGACAAATGGACAAAACCATTAAAAGCTCCTACATATAGAGAGTTGAGCAACTTCGGACCATCAAAGTTGCTCAATGTACACTTTTTTTTAATCTTTTATGTTCAATGTTACGAGTATAAACTTCGTAGATTATTTCGATGCCAAAACAACAACTTTCTATTACAAATTGGCAAAACCGTTAAAAGCTCCTCTATAGAGAGAGTTGAGCAACTTTGGACCATCAAAGTTGCTCGGTGTACACTTTTTATTGTTATTTTATGTCAAATTTTATGAGTATAAGATTCCGATATTTTTTCGATTCCAAAACACCAAATTTCTATGACAAATGGACAAAACCATTAAAAGCTCCTCCATATAGAGAGTTGAGCAACTTCGGACCATCAAAGTTACTCGGTGTACACTTTTTATTGTTCTTCTATGTCCAATCTTACGAGTATACGCTTCGTAGATTATTTCGATGCCAAAACAACAACTTTCTATTACAAATGGACAAAACCGTTAAAAGCTCCTCTATGGAGAGAGTTGAGCAACTTCGGACCATCAAAGTTGCTCGGTGTACACTTTTTATTGTTCTTCTATGTCCAATATTACGAGTATAAGCTTCGTAGATTATTTCGACGCCAAAACAACAACTTTCTATTACAAATGGACAAAACCGTTGAAAGCTCCTCCATATAGATAGTTGAGCAACTTCGGACCATCAAAGTTACTCGGCGAACACTTTTTATTGTTCTTCTATGCCCAATGTTACGAGTATACGCTTCGTAGATTATTTCGATGCCAAAACAACAACTTTCTATTACAAATGGACAAAACCGTTAAAAGCTCCTCTATAGAGAGAGTTGAGCAACTTTGGACGATCAAAGTTGCTCGGTGTACACTTTTTATTGTTCTTTTATGTCAAATTTTATGAATATAAGATTCCGATATTTTTTCGATTCCAAAACACCAACTTTCTATGACAAATGGACAAAACCATTAAAAGCTCCTCCATATAGAGAGTTGAGCAACTTCGGACCATCAAAGTTGCTCAATGTACACTTTTTTTTAATCTTTTATGTTCAATGTTACGAGTATAAACTTCGTAGATTATTTCGATGCCAAAACAACAACTTTCTATTACAAATTGGCAAAACCGTTAAAAGCTCCTCTATAGAGAGAGTTGAGCAACTTTGGACCATCAAAGTTGCTCGGTGTACACTTTTTATTGTTATTTTATGTCAAATTTTATGAGTATAAGATTCCGATATTTTTTCGATTCCAAAACACCAAATTTCTATGACAAATGGACAAAACCATTAAAAGCTCCTCCATATAGAGAGTTGAGCAACTTCGGACCATCAAAGTTACTCGGTGTACACTTTTTATTGTTCTTCTATGTCCAATGTTACGAGTATAAGATTCGTAGATTATTTCGATGCCAAAACAACAACTTTCTATTACAAATGGACAAAACCGTTAAAAGCTCCTCCATAGAGAGAGTTGAGCAACTTCGGACTATCAAAGTTGCTCGGTGTACACTTTTTATTGTTCTTCTATGTCCAATTTTACGAGTATAAGCTTCGTAGATTATTTCGATACAAAACAACAACTTTCTATGACAAATGGACAAAACCGTTAAAAGCCCCTCCATATAGAGAGTTGAGCAACTTGGGACCATCAAAGTTGCTCGGTGTACACTTTTCATTGTTCTTCTATGTCCAATTTTACGAGTATAAGGTTTCGTTATTATTTCGATGACAAAACAACAACTTCTATGACAAATGGACAAAACCGTTAGAGGCTCGCAAATAGAGAGTTGAGCAACTTCGGACAATCAAAGTTGCTCGGTGTACACTTTTTATTGTTCTTCTATGTCCAATTTTACGAGTATAAGCTTCGTAGATTATTTCGATGCAAAACAACAACTTTCTATGACAAATGGACAAAACCGTTAAAAGCCCCTCCATATAGAGAGTTGAGCAACTTGGGACCATCAAAGTTGCTCGGTGTACACTTTATATTGTTCTTCTATGTCCAATTTTACGAGTATAAGGTTTCGTTATTATTTCGATGACAAAACAACAACTTCTATGACAAATGGACAAAACCGTTAAAAGCTCCCAAATAGAGAGAGTTGAGCAATTTCGGACCATCAAAGTTGCTCGGTGTACACTTTTATTGTTCTTCTATGTTCAATTTTACGAGTATAAGGTTTCGTTTTTATTTCGATGCCAAAACAACAACTTCTATGACAAATGGACAAAACCGTTAAAAGCTCCCAAATAGAGAGAGTTGAGCAATTTCGGACCATCAAAGTTGCTCGGTGTACACTTTTTATTGTTCTTCTATGTCCAATTTTACAAGTATAAGCTTCGTAGATTATTTCGATGCCAAAACACCAACTTTCTATGACAAATGGACAAAACCATTAGAGGCTCCCAAATAGAGATTTGAGCAACTTCGGACCATCAAAGTTGCTCGGTGTACACTTTTTATTGTTCTTCAATGTCCAATTTTACGAGTATAAGCTTCGTAAATTATTTCGATGCCAAAACAACAAATTTCTATTACAAATGGACAAAACCGTTAAAAGCTCCTCCATATAGAGAGTTGAGCAACTTCGGAACATCAAAGTTACTCGGTGTACACTTTTTATTATTCTTCTATGCCCAATGTTACGAGTATACGCTTCGTAGATTATTTCGATGCCAAAACAACAACTTTCTATTACAAATGGACAAAACCGTTAAAAGCTCCTCTATAGAGAGAGTTGAGCAATTTCGGACCATCAAAGTTGCTCGGTGTACACTTTTTATTGTTCTTCTATGTCCAATTTTACGAGTATAAGGGTTCGTTATTATTTCGATGCCAAAACAACAACTTCTATGACAAATGGACAAAACCGTTAAAAGCTCCCAAATAGAGAGAGTTGAGCAATTTCGGACCATCAAAGTTGCTCGGTGTACACTTTTTATTGTTCTTTTATGTCAAATTTTATGAGTATAAGATTCCGATATTTTTTCGATTCCAAAACACCAACTTTCAATGACAAATGGACAAAACCATTAAAAGCTCCTCCATATAGAGAGTTGAGCAACTTCGGACCATCAAAGTTGCTCAATGTACACTTTTTTTTAATCTTCTATGTTCAATGTTACGAGTATAAACTTCGTAGATTATTTCGATGCCAAAACAACAAGTTTCTATTACAATTGGACAAAACCGTTAAAAGCTCCTCTATAAAGAGAGTTGAGCAACTTTGAACCATCAAAGTTGCTCGGTGTACACTTTTTATTGTTCTTTTATGTCAAATTTTATGAGTATAAGATTCCGATATTTTTTCGATTCCAAAACACCAACTTTCTATGACAAATGGACAAAACCATTAAAAGCTCCTCCATATAGAGAGCTGAGCAACTTCGGACCATCAAAGTTACTCGGTGTACACTTTTTATTGTTCTTCTATGTCCAATGTTACGAGTATAAGCTTCGTAGATTATTTCGATGCCAAAACAACAACTTTCTATTACAAATGGACAAAACCGTTAAAAGCTCCTCGATAGAGAGAGTTGAGCAACTTCGGACTATCAAAGTTGCTCGGTGTACACTTTTTATTGTTCTTCTATGTCCAATTTTACGAGTATAAGCTTCGTAGATTATTTCGATGCCAAAACACCAACTTTCTATGACAAATGGACAAAACCGTTAGAGGCTCGCAAATAGAGAGTTGAACAACTTCGGACAATCAAAGTTGCTCGGTGTACACTTTTTATTGTTCTTCTATGTCCAATTTTACGAGTATAAGCTTCGTAGATTATTTCGATGCCAAAACAACAACTTTCTATGACAAATGGACAAAACCGTTAAAAGCCCCTCCATATAGAGAGTTGAGCAACTTGGGACCATCAAAGTTGCTCGGTGTACACTTTTCATTGTTCTTCTATGTCCAATTTTACGAGTATAAGGTTTCGTTATCATTTCGATGCCAAAACAACAACTTCTATGACAAATGGACAAAACCGTTAAAAGCTCCCAAATAGAGAGAGTTGAGCAATTTCGGACCATCAAAGTTGCTCGGTGTACACTTTTTATTGTTCTTCTATGTCCAATTTTACGAGTATAAGCTTCGTAGATTATTTCGATGCAAAACAACAACTTTCTATGACAAATGGACAAAACCGTTTAAAGCCCCTCCATATAGAGAGTTGAGCAACTTGGGACCATCAAAGTTGCTCGGTGTACACTTTATATTGTTCTTCTCTGTCCAATTTTACGAGTATAAGGTTTCGTTATTATTTCGATGCCAAAACAACAACTTCTATGACAAATGGACAAAACCGTTAAAAGCTCCCAAATAGAGAGAGTTGAGCAATTTTGGACCATCAAAGTTGCTCGGTGTACACTTTTATTGTTCTTCTATGTTCAATTTTACGAGTATAAGGTTTCGTTTTTATTTCGATGCCAAAACAACAACTTCTATGAAAAATGGACAAAACCGTTAAAAGCTCCCAAATAGAGAGAGTTGAGCAATTTCGGACCATCAAAGTTGCTCGGTGTACACTTTTTATCGTTCTTCTATGTCCAATTTTACAAGTATAAGCTTCGTAGATTATTTCGATGCCAAAACACCAACTTTCTATGACAAATGGACAAAACCGTTAGAGGCTCCCAAATAGAGATTTGAGCAACTTCGGACCATCAAAGTTGCTCGGTGTACACTTTTTATTGTTCTTCAATGTCCAATTTTACGAGTATAAGCTTCGTAAATTATTTCGATGCCAAAACAACAAATTTCTATTACAAATGGACAAAACCGTTAAAAGCTCCTCCATATAGAGAGTTGAGCAACTTCGGAACATCAAAGTTACTCGGTGTACACTTTTTATTATTCTTCTATGCCCAATGTTACGAGTATACGCTTCGTAGATTATTTCGATGCCAAAACAACAACTTTCTATTACAAATGGACAAAACCGTTAAAAGCTCCTCTATAGAGAGAGTTGAGCAATTTCGGACCATCAAAGTTGCTCGGTGTACACTTTTTATTGTTCTTCTATGTCCAATTTTACGAGTATAAGGGTTCGTTATTATTTCGATGCCAAAACAACAACTTCTATGACAAATGGACAAAACCGTTAAAAGCTCCCAAATAGAGAGAGTTGAGCAATTTCGGACCATCAAAGTTGCTCGGTGTACACTTTTTATTGTTCTTTTATGTCAAATTTTATGAGTATAAGATTCCGATATTTTTTCGATTCCAAAACACCAACTTTCTATGACAAATGGACAAAACCATTAAAAGCTCCTCCATATAGAGAGTTGAGCAACTTCGGACCATCAAAGTTACTCGGTGTACACTTTTTATTGTTCTTCTATGTCCAATGTTACGAGTATAAGCTTCGTAGATTATTTCGATGCCAAAACAACAACTTTCTATTACAAATGGACAAAACCGTTAAAAGCTCCTCTATAGAGAGAGTTGAGCAACTTTGGACCATCAAAGTTGCTCGGTGTACACTTTTTATTGTTCTTTTATGTCAAATTTTATGAGTATAAGATTCCGATATTTTTTCGATTCCAAAACACCAACTTTCTATGACAAATGGACAAAACCATTAAAAGCTCCTCCATATAGAGAGCTGAGCAACTTCGGACCATCAAAGTTACTCGGTGTACACTTTTTATTGTTCTTCTATGTCCAATGTTACGAGTATAAGCTTCGTAGATTATTTCGATGCCAAAACAACAACTTTCTATTACAAATGGGCAAAACCGTTAAAAGCTCCTCCATAGAGAGAGTTGAGCAACTTCGGACTATCAAAGTTGCTCGGTGTACACTTTTTATTGTTCTTCTATGTCCAATTTTACGAGTATAAGCTTCGTAGATTATTTCGATGCCAAAACACCAACTTTCTATGACAAATGGACAAAACCGTTAGAGGCTCGCAAATAGAGAGTTGAACAACTTCGGACAATCAAAGTTGCTCGGTGTACACTTTTTATTGTTCTTCTATGTCCAATTTTACGAGTATAAGCTTCGTAGATTAGTTCGATGCCAAAACAACAACTTTCTATGACAAATGGACAAAACCATTAAAAGCCCCTCCATATAGAGAGTTGAGCAACTTGGGACCATCAAAGTTGCTCGGTGTACACTTTTCATTGTTCTTCTATGTCCAATTTTACGAGTATAAGGTTTCGTTATTATTTCGATGCCAAAACAACAACTTCTATGACAAATGGACAAAACCGTTAAAAGCTCCCAAATAGAGAGAGTTGAGCAATTTCGGACCATCAAAGTTGCTCGGTGTACACTTTTTATTGTTCTTCTATGTCCAATTTTACGAGTATAAGCTTCGTAGATTATTTCGATGCAAAACAACAACTTTCTATGACAAATGGACAAAACCGTTAAAAGCCCCTCCATATAGAGAGTTGAGCAACTTGGGACCATCAAAGTTGCTCGGTGTACACTTTATATTGTTCTTCTATGTCCAATTTTACGAGTATAAGGTTTCGTTATTATTTCGATGCCAAAACAACAACTTCTATGACAAATGGACAAAACCTTTAAAAGCTCCCAAATAGAGAGAGTTGAGCAATTTCGGACCATCAAAGTTGCTCGGTTTACACTTTTATTGTTCTTCTATGTTCAATTTTACGAGTATAAGGTTTCGTTTTTATTTCGATGCCAAAACAACAACTTCTATGACAAATGGACAAAACTGTTAAAAGCTCCCAAATAGAGAGAGTTGAGCAATTTCGGACCATCAAAGTTGCTCGGTGTACACTTTTTATTGTTCTTCTATGTCCAATTTTACAAGTATAAGCTTCGTAGATTATTTCGATGCCAAAACACCAACTTTCTATGACAAATGGACAAAACCGTTAGAGGCTCCCAAATAGAGATTTGAGCAACTTCGGAACATCAAAGTTGCTCGGTGTACACTTTTTATTGTTCTTCAATGTCCAATTTTACGAGTATAAGCTTCGTAAATTATTTCGATGCCAAAACAACAACTTTCTATTACAAATGGACAAAACCGTTAAAAGCTCCTCCATATAGAGAGTTGAGCAACTTCGGAACATCAAAGTTACTCGGTGTACACTTTTTATTATTCTTCTATGCCCAATGTTACGAGTATACGCTTCGTAGATTATTTCGATGCCAAAACAACAACTTTCTATTACAAATGGACAAAACCGTTAAAAGCTCCTCTATAGAGAGAGTTGAGCAATTTCGGACCATCAAAGTTGCTCGGTGTACACTTTTTATTGTTCTTCTATGTCCAATTTTACGAGTATAAGGGTTCGTTATTATTTCGATGCCTAAACAACAACTTCTATGACAAATGGACAAAACCGTTAAAAGCTCCCAAATAGAGAGAGTTGAGCAATTTCGGACCATCAAAGTTGCTCGGTGTACACTTTTTATTGTTCTTTTATGTCAAATTTTATGAGTATAAGATTCCGATATTTTTTCGATTCCAAAACACCAACTTTCTATGACAAATGGACAAAACCATTAAAAGCTCCTCCATATAGAGAGTTGAGCAACTTCGGACCATCAAAGTTGCTCAATGTACACTTTTTTTTAATCTTCTATATTCAATGTTACGAGTATAAACTTCGTAGATTATTTCGATGCCAAAACAACAACTTTCTATTACAAATGGACAAAACCGTTAAAAGCTCCTCTATAGAGAGAGTTGAGCAACTTTGGACCATCAAAGTTGCTCGGTGTACACTTTTTATTGTTCTTTTATGTCAAATTTTATGAGTATAAGATTCCGATATTTTTTCGATTCCAAAACACCAACTTTCTATGACAAATGGACAAAACCATTAAAAGCTCCTCCATATAGAGAGCTGAGCAACTTCGGACCATCAAAGTTACTCGGTGTACACTTTTTATTGTTCTTCTATGTCCAATGTTACGAGTATAAGCTTCGTAGATTATTTCGATGCCAAAACAACAACTTTCTATTACAAATGGACAAAACCGTTAAAAGCTCCTCCATAGAGAGAGTTGAGCAACTTCGGACTATCAAAGTTGCTCGGTGTACACTTTTTATTCTTCTTCTATGTCCAATTTTACGAGTATAAGCTTCGTAGATTATTTCGATGCCAAAACACCAACTTTCTATGACAAATGGACAAAACCGTTAGAGGCTCGCAAATAGAGAGTTGAACAACTTCGGACAATCAAAGTTGCTCGGTGTACACTTTTTATTGTTCTTCTATGTCCAATTTTACGAGTATAAGCTTCGTAGATTATTTCGATGCCAAAACAACAACTTTCTATGACAAATGGACAAAACCGTTAAAAGCCCCTCCATAGAGAGAGTTGAGCAATTTCGGACCATCAAAGTTGCTCGGTGTACACTTTTTATTGTTCTTCTATGTCCAATTTTACGAGTATAAGGTTTCGTTATTATTTCGATGCCAAAACAACAACTTCTATGACAAATGGACAAAACCGTTAAAAGCTCCCAAATAGAGAGAGTTGAGCAATTTCGGACCATCAAAGTTGCTCGGTGTACACTTTTTATTGTTCTTCTATGTCCAATTTTACAAGTATAAGCTCCGTAGATTATTTCGATGCCAAAACACCAACTTTCTATGACAAATGGACAAAACCGTTAGAGGCTCGCAAATAGAGAGTTGAACAACTTCGGACAATCAAAGTTGCTCGGTGTACACTTTTTATTGTTCTTCTCTGTCCAATTTTACGAGTATAAGCTTCGTAGATTATTTCGATGCCAAAACAACAACTTTCTATGACAAATGGACAAAACCGTTAAAAGCCCCTCCATATAGAGAGTTGAGCAACTTGGGACCATCAAAGTTGCTCGGTGTACACTTTTCATTGTTCTTCTATGTCCAATTTTACGAGTATAAGGTTTCGTTATTATTTCGATGCCAAAACAACAACTTCTATGACAAATGGACAAAACCGTTAAAAGCTCCCAAATAGAGAGAGTTGAGCAATTTCGGACCATCAAAGTTGCTCGGTGTACACTTTTTATTGTTCTTCTATGTCCAATTTTACGAGTATAAGGTTTCGTTTTTATTTCAATGCCAAAACAACAACTTCTATGACAAATGGACAAAACCGTTAAAAGCTCCCAAATAGAGAGAGTTGAGCAATTTCGGACCATCAAAGTTGCTCGGTGTACACTTTTTATTGTTCTTCTATGTCCAATTTTACGAGTATAAGGTTTCGTTTTTATTTCAATGCCAAAACAACAACTTCTATGACAAATGGACAAAACCGTCAAAAGCTCTCAAATAGAGAGAGTTGAGCAATTTCGGACCATCAAAGTTGCTCGGTGTACACTTTTATTGTTCTTCTATGTCCAATGTTACGAGTATAAGCTTCGTAGATTATTTCGATGCCAAAATAACAACTTTCTATTACAAATGGACAAAACTGTTAAAAGCTCCTCCATATAGAGAGTTGAGCAACTTCGGACCATCAAAGTTTCACGGAGTACACTTTTTATTGTTCTTCTATGTCCAATGTTACGAGTATAAGCTTCGTAGATTATTTCGATGCCAAAACACCAACTTTCTATGACAAATGGACAAAACCGTTAATAGCTCCTCCATATAGAGAGTTGAGCAACTTCGGACCATCAAAGTTGCTCGGTATACAATTTTTATTGTTCTTCTATGTCCAATTTAACGAGTATAAGGTTTCGTTTTTATTTCAATGCCAAAACAACAACTTCTATGATAAATGGACAAAACAGTTAAAAGATCCCAAATAGAGAGAGTTGAGCAACTTCGGACCATCAAAGTTGCTCGGTGTACACTTTTTATTGTTCTTCTATGTCCAATGTTACGAGTATACGCTTCGTAGATTATTTCGATGCCAAAACAACAACTTTCTATTACAAATGGACAAAACCATTAAAAGCTCCTCCATATAGAGAGCTGAGCAACTTCGGACCATCAAAGTTACTCGGTGTACACTTTTTATTGTTCTTCTATGTCCAATGTTACGAGTATAAGCTTCGTAGATTATATCGATGCCAAAACAACAACTTTCTATTACAAATGGACAAAACTGTTAAAAGCTCCTCCATATAGAGAGTTGACCAACTTCGGACCATCAAAGTTTCACGGTGTACACTTTTTATTGTTCTTCTATGTCCAATGTTACGAGTATACGCTTCGTAGATTATTTCGATGCCAAAACAACAACTTTCTATTACAAATGGACAAAACCGTTAAAAGCTCCTCTATAGAGAGAGTTGAGCAACTTCGGACCATCAAAGTTGCTCGGTATACACTTTTTATTGTTCTTCTATGTCCAATGTTACGAGTATAAGCTTCGTAGATTATTTCGATGCCAAAACAACAACTTTCTATTACAAATGGACAAAACTGTTAAAAGCTCCTCCATATAGAGAGTTGAGCAACTTCGGACAATCAAAGTTTCACGGAGTACACTTTTTATTGTTCTTCTATGTCCAATGTTACGAGTATAAGCTTCGTAGATTATTTCGATGCCAAAACACCAACTTTCTATGATAAATGGACAAAACCGTTAATAGCTCCTCCATATAGAGAGTTGAGCAACTTCGGACCATCAAAGTTGCTCGGTATAAAATTTTTATTGTTCTTCTATGTCCAATTTAACGAGTATAAGCTTTCATTATTATTTCGATGCCAAAACACCACTTTCTATGATAAATGGACAAAACCGTTAAAAGATCCCAAATAGAGAGAGTTGAGCAACTTCGGACCATCAAAGTTGCTCGGTGTACACTTTTTATTGTTCTTCTATGTCCAATGTTACGAGTATACGCTTCGTAGATTATTTCGATGCCAAAACAACAACTTTCTATTACAAATAGACAAAACCATTAAAAGCTCCTCCATATAGAGAGCTGAGCAACTTCGGACCATCAAAGTTACTCGGTGTACACTTTTTATTGTTCTTCTATGTCCAATGTTACGAGTATAAGCTTCGTAGATTATATCGATGCCAAAACAACAACTTTCTATTACAAATGGACACAACCGTTAAAAGCTCCGCCATATAGAGAGTTGAGCAACTTCGGACCATCAAAGTTTCACGGAGTACATTTTTATTGTTCTTCTATGTCCAATGTTACGAGTATAAGCTTCGTAGATTATTTCGATGCCAAAACACCAACTTTCTATGATAAATGGACAAAACCGTTAATAGCTCCTCCATATAGAGAGTTGAGCAACTTCGGACCATCAAAGTTGCTCGGTATAAAATTTTTATTGTTCTTCTATGTCCAATTTAACGAGTATAAGCTTTCATTATTATTTCGATGCCAAAACACCACTTTCTATGATAAATGGACAAAACCGTTAAAAGATCCCAAATAGAGAGAGTTGAGCAACTTCGGACCATCAAAGTTGCTCGGTGTACACTTTTTATTGTTCTTCTATGTCCAATGTTACGAGTATACGCTTCGTAGATTATTTCGATGCCAAAACAACAACTTTCTATTACAAATGGACAAAACCATTAAAAGCTCCTCCATATAGAGAGCTGAGCAACTTCGGACCATCAAAGTTACTCGGTGTACACTTTTTATTGTTCTTCTATGTCCAATGTTACGAGTATAAGCTTCGTAGATTATATCGATGCCAAAACAACAACTTTCTATTACAAATGGACAAAACCGTTAAAAGCTCCTCCATAGAGAGAGTTGAGCAACCTCGGACTATCAAAGTTGCTCGGTGTACACTTTTTATTGTTCTTCTATGTCCAATTTTACGTGTATAAGCTTCGTAGATTATTTCGATGCCAAAACACCAACTTTCTATGACAAATGGACAAAACCGTTAGAGGCTCGCAAATAGAGAGTTGAGCAACTTCGGACAATCAAAGTTGCTCGGTGTACACTTTTTATTGTTCTTCTATGTCCAATTTTATGAGTATAAGCTTCGTAGATTATTTCGATGCCAAAACAACAACTATCTATGACAAATGGACAAAACCGTTAAAAGACCCTCCATATAGAGAGTTGAGCAACTTGGGACCATCAAAGTCGCTCGGTGTACACTTTTCATTGTTCTTCTATGTCCAATTTTACGAGTATAAGGTTTCGTTATTATTTCGATGCCAAAACAACAACTTCTATGACAAATGGGCAAAACCGTTAAAAGCTCCCAAATAGAGAGAGTTGAGCAATTTCGGACCATCAAAGTTGCTCGGTGTACACTTTTTATTGTTCTTCTATGTCCAATTTTACGAGTATAAGGTTTCGTTTTTATTTCGATGCCAAAACAACAACTTCTATGACAAATGGAAAAAACCGTTAAAAGCTCCCAAATAGAGAGAGTTGAGCAATTTCGGACCATCAAAGTTTCTCGGTGTACACTTTTTATTGTTCTTCTATGTCCAATTTTACAAGTATAAGCTTCGTAGATTATTTCGATGCCAAAACACCAACTTTCTATGACAAATGGACAAAACCGTTAGAGGCTCCCAAATAGAGATTTGAGCAACTTCGGACCATCAAAGTTGCTCGGTGTACACTTTTTATTGTTCTTCAATGTCCAATTTAACGAGTATAAGCTTCGTAAATTATTTCGATGCCAAAACAACAACTTTCTATTACAAATGGACAAAACCGTTAAAAGCTCCTCCATATAAAGAGTTGAGCAACTTCGGACCATCAAAGTTACTCGGTGTACACTTTTTATTGTTCTTCTATGCCCAATGTTACGAGTATACGCTTCGTAGATTATTTCGATGCCAAAACAACAACTTTCTATTACAAATGGACAAAACCGTTAAAACCTCCTCTATAGAGAGAGTTGAGCAATTTCGGACCATCAAAGTTGCTCGGTGTACACTTTTTATTGTTCTTCTATGTCCAATTTTACGAGTATAAGGGTTCGTTATTATTTCGATGCCAAAACAACAACTTATATGACAAATGGACAAAACCGTTAAAAGCTCTCAAATAGAGAGAGTTGAGCAATTTCGGACCATCAAAGTTGCTCGGTGTACACTTTTTATTGTTCTTCTATGTCCAATTTTACGAGTATAAGGTTTCGTTATTATTTCGATGCC
Source organism: Euonymus europaeus (assembly GCA_963580455.1). Classification (NCBI taxonomy): domain Eukaryota; kingdom Viridiplantae; phylum Streptophyta; class Magnoliopsida; order Celastrales; family Celastraceae; genus Euonymus; species Euonymus europaeus. Next base: position 9,619,453 of record OY756965.1, read on the forward strand.
AAAACAACAACTTCTATGACAAATGGACAAAACCGTTAAAAGCTCCCAAATAGAGAGAGTTGAGCAATTTCGGACCATCAAAGTTGCTCGGTGTACACTTTTTATTGTTCTTCTATGTCCAATTTTACGAGTGTAAGCTTCGTAGATTATTTCGATGCCAAAACAACAACTTTCTATTACAAATGGACAAAACCGTTAAAAGCTCCTCCATAGAGAGAGTTGAGCAACTTCGGACTATCAAAGTTGCTCGGTGTACACTTTTTATTGTTCTTCTATGTCCAACTTTACGAGTATAAGCTTCGTAGATTATTTCGATGCCAAAACACCACTTTCTATGATAAATGGACAAAACCGTTAAAAGATCCCAAATAGAGAGAGTTGAGCAACTTCGGACCATCAAAGTTGCTTGGTGTACACTTTTTATTGTTCTTCTATGTCCAATTTTACGAGTATAAGCTTCGTAGATTATTTCGATGCCAAAACAACAATTTTCTATTACAAATGGACAAAACTGTTAAAAGCTCCTCCATATAGAGAGTTGAGCAACTTCGGACCATCAAAGTTTCACGGTGTACACTTTTTATTGTTCTTCTATGTCCAATGTTACGAGTATACGCTTCGTAGATTATTTCGATGCCAAAACAACAACTTTCTATTACAAATGGACAAAACCGTTAAAAGCTCCTCTATAGAGAGAGTTGAGCAACTTCGGACTATCAAAGTTGCTCGGTGTACACTTTTTATTGTTCTTCTATGTCCAATGTTACGAGTATAAGCTTCGTAGATTATTTCGATGCCAAAACAACAACTTTCTATTACAAATGGACAAAACTGTTAAAAGCTCCTCCATATAGAGAGTTGAGCAACTTCGGAACATCAAAGTTTCACGGAGTACACTTTTTATTGTTCTTCTATGTCCAATGTTACGAGTATAAGCTTCGTAGATTATTTCGATGCCAAAACACCAACTTTCTATGACAAATGGACAAAACCGTTAATAGCTCCTCCATATAGAGAGTTGAGCAACTTCGAACCATCAAAGTTGCCCGGTATACAATTTTTATTGTTCTTCTATGTCCAATTTAACGAGTATAAGCTTTCATTATTATTTCGATGCCAAAACACCACTTTCTATGATAAATGGACAAAACCGTTAAAAGATCCCAAATAGAGAGAGTTGAGCAACTTCGGACCATCGAAGTTGCTCGGTGTACACTTTTTATTGTTCTTCTATGTCTAATGTTACGAGTATACGCTTCGTAGATTATTTCGATGCCAAAACAACAACTTTCTATTACAAATTGATAAAACCATTAAAAGCTCCTCCATATAGAGAGCTGAGCAACTTCGGACCATCAAAGTTACTCGGTGTACACTTTTTATTGTTCTTCTATGTCCAATGTTACGAGTATAAGCTTCGTAGATTATTTCGATGCCAAAACAACAACTTTCTATTACAAATGGACAAAACCGTTAAAAGCTCCTCCATAGAGAGAGTTGAGCAACTTCGGACTATCAAAGTTGCTCGGTGTACACTTTTTATTGTTCTTCTATGTCCAATTTTACGAGTATAAGCTTCGTAGATTATTTCGATGCCAAAACACCAACTTTCTATGACAAATGGACAAAACCGTTAGAGGCTCGCAAATAGAGAGTTGAGCAACTTCGGACAATCAAAGTTGCTCGGTGTACACTTTTTATTGTTCTTCTATGTCCAATTTTACGAGTATAAGGTTTCGTTATTATTTCGATGCCAAAACAACTTCCATGACAAATGGACAAAACCGTTAAAAGCTCCCAAATAGAGAGAGTTGAGCAATTTCGGACCATCAAAGTTGCTCGGTGTACACTTTTTATTGTTCTTCTATGTCCAATTTTACGAGTATAAGCTTCGTAGATTATTTCGATGCCAAAACAACAACTTTCTATTACAAATGGACAAAACCGTTAAAAGCTCCTCTATAGAGAGAGTTGAGCAACTTCGGACTATCAAAGTTGCTCGGTGTACACTTTTTATTGTTCTCCTATGTCCAATTTTACGAGTATAAGCTTCGTAGATTATTTCGATGCCAAAACACCACTTTCTATGATAAATGGACAAAATCGTTAAAAGATCCCAAATAGAGAGAGTTGAGCAACTTCGGACCATCAAAGTTGCTCGGTGTACACTTTTTATTGTTCTTCTATGTCCAATGTTACGAGTATACGCTTCGTAGATTATTTCGATGCCAAAACAACAACTTTCTATTACAAATGGACAAAACCATTAAAAGCTCCTCCATATAGAGAGCTGAGCAACTTCGGACCATCAAAGTTACTCGGTGTACACTTTTTATTGTTCTTCTATGTCCAATGTTACGAGTATAAGCTTCGTAGATTATATCGATGCCAAAACAACAACTTTCTATTACAAATGGACAAAACCGTTAAAAGCTCCTCCATAGAGAGAGTTGAGCAACCTCGGACTATCAAAGTTGCTCGGTGTACACTTTTTATTGTTCTTCTATGTCCAATTTTACGAGTATAAGCTTCGTAGATTATTTCGATGCCAAAACACCAACTTTCTATGACAAATGGACAAAACCGTTAGAGGCTCGCAAATAGAGAGTTGAGCAACTTCGGACAATCAAAGTTGCTCGGTGTACACTTTTTATTGTTCTTCTATGTCCAATTTTACGAGTATAAGCTTCGTAGATTATTTCGATGCCAAAACAACAACTATCTATGACAAATGGACAAAACCGTTAAAAGACCCTCCATATAGAGAGTTGAGCAACTTGGGACCATCAAAGTTGCTCGGTGTACACTTTTCATTGTTCTTCTATGTCCAATTTTACGAGTATAAGGTTTCGTTATTATTTCGATGCCAAAACAACAACTTCTATGACAAATGGGCAAAACCGTTAAAAGCTCCCAAATAGAGAGAGTTGAGCAATTTCGGACCATCAAAGTTGCTCGGTGTACACTTTTTATTGTTCTTCTATGTCCAATTTTACGAGTATAAGGTTTCGTTTTTATTTCGATGCCAAAACAACAACTTCTATGACAAATGGACAAAACCGTTAAAAGCTCCCAAATAGAGAGAGTTGAGCAATTTCGGACCATCAAAGTTGCTCGGTGTACACTTTTTATTGTTCTTCTATGTCCAATTTTACAAGTATAAGCTTCGTAGATTATTTCGATGCCAAAACACCAACTTTCTATGACAAATGGACAAAACCGTTAGAGGCTCCCAAATAGAGATTTGAGCAACTTCGGACCATCAAAGTTGCTCGGTGTACACTTTTTATTGTTCTTCAATGTCCAATTTTACGAGTATAAGCTTCGTAAATTATTTCGATGCCAAAACAACAACTTTCTATTACAAATGGACAAAACCGTTAAAAGCTCCTCCATATAAAGAGTTGAGCAACTTCGGACCATCAAAGTTACTCGGTGTACACTTTTTATTGTTCTTCTATGCCCAATGTTACGAGTATACGCTTCGTAGATTATTTCGATGCCAAAACAACAACTTTCTATTACAAATGGACAAAACCGTTAAAACCTCCTCTATAGAGAGAGTTGAGCAATTTCGGACCATCAAAGTTGCTCGGTGTACACTTTTTATTGTTCTTCTATGTCCAATTTTACGAGTATAAGGGTTCGTTATTATTTCGATGCCAAAACAACAACTTCTATGACAAATGGACAAAACCGTTAAAAGCTCCCAAATAGAGAGAGTTGAGCAATTTCGGACCATCAAAGTTGCTCGGTGTACACTTTTTATTGTTCTTCTATGTCCAATTTTACGAGTATAAGGTTTCGTTATTATTTCGATGCCAAAACAACAACTTCTATGACAAATGGACAAAACCGTTAAAAGCTCCCAAATAGAGAGAGTTGAGCAATTTCGGACCATCAAAGTTGCTCGGTGTACACTTTTTATTGTTCTTCTATGTCCAATTTTACGAGTGTAAGCTTCGTAGATTATTTCGATGCCAAAACAACAACTTTCTATTACAAATGGACAAAACCGTTAAAAGCTCCTCCATAGAGAGAGTTGAGCAACTTCGGACTATCAAAGTTGCTCGGTGTACACTTTTTATTGTTCTTCTATGTCCAACTTTACGAGTATAAGCTTCGTAGATTATTTCGATGCCAAAACACCACTTTCTATGATAAATGGACAAAACCGTTAAAAGATCCCAAATAGAGAGAGTTGAGCAACTTCGGACCATCAAAGTTGCTTGGTGTACACTTTTTATTGTTCTTCTATGTCCAATTTTACGAGTATAAGCTTCGTAGATTATTTCGATGCCAAAACAACAATTTTCTATTACAAATGGACAAAACTGTTAAAAGCTCCTCCATATAGAGAGTTGAGCAACTTCGGACCATCAAAGTTTCACGGTGTACACTTTTTATTGTTCTTCTATGTCCAATGTTACGAGTATACGCTTCGTAGATTATTTCGATGCCAAAACAACAACTTTCTATTACAAATGGACAAAACCGTTAAAAGCTCCTCTATAGAGAGAGTTGAGCAACTTCGGACTATCAAAGTTGCTCGGTGTACACTTTTTATTGTTCTTCTATGTCCAATGTTACGAGTATAAGCTTCGTAGATTATTTCGATGCCAAAACAACAACTTTCTATTACAAATGGACAAAACTGTTAAAAGCTCCTCCATATAGAGAGTTGAGCAACTTCGGAACATCAAAGTTTCACGGAGTACACTTTTTATTGTTCTTCTATGTCCAATGTTACGAGTATAAGCTTCGTAGATTATTTCGATGCCAAAACACCAACTTTCTATGACAAATGGACAAAACCGTTAATAGCTCCTCCATATAGAGAGTTGAGCAACTTCGAACCATCAAAGTTGCCCGGTATACAATTTTTATTGTTCTTCTATGTCCAATTTAACGAGTATAAGCTTTCATTATTATTTCGATGCCAAAACACCACTTTCTATGATAAATGGACAAAACCGTTAAAAGATCCCAAATAGAGAGAGTTGAGCAACTTCGGACCATCGAAGTTGCTCGGTGTACACTTTTTATTGTTCTTCTATGTCTAATGTTACGAGTATACGCTTCGTAGATTATTTCGATGCCAAAACAACAACTTTCTATTACAAATTGATAAAACCATTAAAAGCTCCTCCATATAGAGAGCTGAGCAACTTCGGACCATCAAAGTTACTCGGTGTACACTTTTTATTGTTCTTCTATGTCCAATGTTACGAGTATAAGCTTCGTAGATTATTTCGATGCCAAAACAACAACTTTCTATTACAAATGGACAAAACCGTTAAAAGCTCCTCCATAGAGAGAGTTGAGCAACTTCGGACTATCAAAGTTGCTCGGTGTACACTTTTTATTGTTCTTCTATGTCCAATTTTACGAGTATAAGCTTCGTAGATTATTTCGATGCCAAAACACCAACTTTCTATGACAAATGGACAAAACCGTTAGAGGCTCGCAAATAGAGAGTTGAGCAACTTCGGACAATCAAAGTTGCTCGGTGTACACTTTTTATTGTTCTTCTATGTCCAATTTTACGAGTATAAGGTTTCGTTATTATTTCGATGCCAAAACAACTTCCATGACAAATGGACAAAACCGTTAAAAGCTCCCAAATAGAGAGAGTTGAGCAATTTCGGACCATCAAAGTTGCTCGGTGTACACTTTTTATTGTTCTTCTATGTCCAATTTTACGAGTATAAGCTTCGTAGATTATTTCGATGCCAAAACAACAACTTTCTATTACAAATGGACAAAACCGTTAAAAGCTCCTCTATAGAGAGAGTTGAGCAACTTCGGACTATCAAAGTTGCTCGGTGTACACTTTTTATTGTTCTCCTATGTCCAATTTTACGAGTATAAGCTTCGTAGATTATTTCGATGCCAAAACACCACTTTCTATGATAAATGGACAAAATCGTTAAAAGATCCCAAATAGAGAGAGTTGAGCAACTTCGGACCATCAAAGTTGCTCGGTGTACACTTTTTATTGTTCTTCTATGTCCAATGTTACGAGTATACGCTTCGTAGATTATTTCGATGCCAAAACAACAACTTTCTATTACAAATGGACAAAACCATTAAAAGCTCCTCCATATAGAGAGCTGAGCAACTTCGGACCATCAAAGTTACTCGGTGTACACTTTTTATTGTTCTTCTATGTCCAATGTTACGAGTATAAGCTTCGTAGATTATATCGATGCCAAAATAACAACTTTCTATTACAAATAGACAAAACCGTTAAAAGCTCCTCCATATAGAGAGTTGAGCAACTTCGGACCATCAAAGTTACTCGGTGTACACTTTTTATTGTTCTTCTATGTCCAATGTTACGAGTATATAAGCTTCGTAGATTATTTCGATGCCAAAACAACAACTTTCTGTTACAAATGGACAAAACCGTTAAAAGCTCCACCATAGAGATAGTTGTGCAACTTCGGACCATCAAAGTTGCTCGGTGTACACTTTTTATTGTTCTTCTATGTCCAATTTTACGAGTATAAGCTTCCGAGATTATTTCGATGCCAAAACACCAACTTTCTATGACAAATGGACAAAACCATTAAAAGATTCCAAATAGAGAGAGTTGAGCAACTTCGGACCGTCAAAGTTGCTCGGTGTACACTTTTTATTGTTCTTCTTTGTCCAATTTTACGATGATAAGCTTCGTAGATTATTTCAATGCCAAAATAACAACTTTCTATGACAAATGGACAAAACCGTTAGAGGCTCCCAAATAGAGAGTTGAGAAACTTCGGACCATCAAAGTTGCTCGGTGTACACTTTTTATTGTTCTTCTATGTCCAATTTCACGAGTATAAGCTTCGTAGATTATTTCGATGCCGAAACAACAACTTTCTATTACAAATGGACAAAACCGTTAAAAGCTCCTCCATATAGAGAGTTGAGCAACTTCAGACCATCAAAGTTACTCGGTGTACACTTTTTATTGTTCTTTTATGTCAAATTTTATGAGTATAAGATTCCGATATTTTTTCGATTCCAAAACACCAACTTTCTATTACAAATGGACAAAATCATTAAAAGCTCCTCCATATAGAGAGTTGAGCAACTTCGGACCATCAAAGTTGCTCAATGTACACTTTTTTTTAATCTTCTATGTTCAATGTTACGAGTATAAACTTCGTAGATTATTTCGATGCCAAAACAACAACTTTCTGTTACAAATGGACAAAACCGTTAAAAGCTCCACCATAGAGAGAGTTGTGCAACTTCGGACCATCAAAGTTGTTCGGTGTACACTTTTTATTGTTCTTCTATGTCTAATTTTATGAGTATAAGCTTCCGAGATTATTTCGATGCCAAAACACCAACTTTCTATGACAAATGGACAAAACCATTAAAAGCTCCTCCATATAGAGAGCTGATCAACTTCGGACCATCAAAGTTACTCGGTGTACACTTTTTATTGTTCTTCTATGTCCAATGTTACTTGTATAAGCTTCGTAGATTATTTCGATGCCAAAACAACAACTTTCTATTACAAATGGACAAAATCGTTAAAAGCTCCTCCATAGAGAGAGTTGAGCAACTTCGGACTATCAAAGTTGCTCGGTGTACACTTTTTATTGTTCTTCTATGTCCAATTTTACGAGTATAAGCTTCGTAGATTATTTCTATGCCAAAACACCAACTTTCTATGACAAATGGACAAAACCGTTAGAGGCTCGCAAATAGAGAGTTGAGCAACTTCGGACAATCAAAGTTGCTCGGTGTACACTTTTTATTGTTCTTCTATGTCCAATTTTACGAGTATAAGGTTTCGTTATTATTTCGATGCCAAAACAACTTCCATGACAAATGGACAAAACCGTTAAAAGCTCCCAAATAGAGAGAGTTGAGCAATTTCGGACCATCAAAGTTGCTCGGTGTACACTTTTTATTGTTCTTCTATGTCCAATTTTACGAGTATAAGCTTCGTAGATTATTTCGATGCCAAAACAACAACTTTCTATTACAAATGGACAAAACCGTTAAAAGCTCCTCCATAGAGAGAGTTGAGCAACTTCGGACTATCAAAGTTGCTCGGTGTACACTTTTTATTGTTCTCCTATGTCCAATTTTACGAGTATAAGCTTCGTAGATTATTTCGATGCCAAAACACCACTTTCTATGATAAATGGACAAAATCGTTAAAAGATCCCAAATAGAGAGAGTTGAGCAACTTCGAACCATCAAAGTTGCTCGGTGTACACTTTTTATTGTTCTTCTATGTCCAATGTTACGAGTATACGCTTCGTAGATTATTTCGATGCCAAAACAACAACTTTCTATTACAAATGGACAAAACCGTTAAAAGCTTCTCTATAGAGAGAGTTGAGCAACATCGGACCATCAAAGTTGCTCCATGTACACTTTTTATTGTTCTTCTATGTCCAATTTTACGAGTATAAGCTTCGTTGATTTTTTCGATGCCAAAATAACAACTTTCTATTACAAATAGACAAAACCTTTAAAAGCTCCTCCATATAGAGAGTTGAGCAACTTCGGACCATCAAAGTTACTCGGTGTACACTTTTTATTGTTCTTCTATGTCCAATGTTACGAGTATATAAGCTTCGTAGATTATTTCGATGCCAAAACAACAACTTTCTGTTACAAATGGACAAAACCGTTAAAAGCTCCACCATAGAGATAGTTGTGCAACTTCGGACCATCAAAGTTGCTCGGTGTACACTTTTTATTGTTCTTCTATGTCCAATTTTACGAGTATAAGCTTCCGAGATTATTTCGATGCCAAAACACCAACTTTCTATGACAAATGGACAAAACCATTAAAAGATTCCAAATAGAGAGAGTTGAGCAACTTCGGACCGTCAAAGTTGCTCGGTGTACACTTTTTATTGTTCTTCTATGTCCAATTTTACGATGATAAGCTTCGTAGATTATTTCAATGCCAAAATAACAACTTTCTATGACAAATGGACAAAACCGTTAGAGGCTCCCAAATAGAGAGTTGAGAAACTTCGGACCATCAAAGTTGCTCGGTGTACACTTTTTATTGTTCTTCTATGTCCAATTTCACGAGTATAAGCTTCGTAGATTATTTCGATGCCAAAACAACAACTTTCTATTACAAATGGACAAAACCGTTAAAAGCTCCTCCATATAGAGAGTTGAGCAACTTCAGACCATCAAAGTTACTCGGTGTACACTTTTTATTGTTCTTTTATGTCAAATTTTATGAGTATAAGATTCCGATATTTTTTCGATTCCAAAACACCAACTTTCTATTACAAATGGACAAAATCATTAAAAGCTCCTCCATATAGAGAGTTGAGCAACTTCGGACCATCAAAGTTGCTCAATGTACACTTTTTTTTAATCTTCTATGTTCAATGTTACGAGTATAAACTTCGTAGATTATTTCGATGCCAAAACAACAACTTTCTGTTACAAATGGACAAAACCGTTAAAAGCTCCACCATAGAGAGAGTTGTGCAACTTCGGACCATCAAAGTTGTTCGGTGTACACTTTTTATTGTTCTTCTATGTCTAATTTTATGAGTATAAGCTTCCGAGATTATTTCGATGCCAAAACACCAACTTTCTATGACAAATGGACAAAACCATTAAAAGCTCCTCCATATAGAGAGCTGATCAACTTCGGACCATCAAAGTTACTCGGTGTACACTTTTTATTGTTCTTCTATGTCCAATGTTACTAGTATAAGCTTCGTAGATTATTTCGATGCCAAAACAACAACTTTCTATTACAAATGGACAAAACCGTTAAAAGCTCCTCCATAGAGAGAGTTGAGCAACTTCGGACTATCAAAGTTGCTCGGTGTACACTTTTTATTGTTCTTCTATGTCCAATTTTACGAGTATAAGCTTCGTAGATTATTTCTATGCCAAAACACCAACTTTCTATGACAAATGGACAAAACCGTTAGAGGCTCGCAAATAGAGAGTTGAGCAACTTCGGACCGTCAAAGTTGCTCGGTGTACACTTTTTATTGTTCTTCTATGTCCAATGTTACGAGTATACGCTTCGTAGATTATTTCGATGCCAAAACAACAACTTTCTATTACAAATGGACAAAACCGTTAAAAGCTCCTCTATGGAGAGAGTTGAGCAACTTCGGACCATCAATGTTGCTCGGTGTACACTTTTTACTGTTCTTCTATGTCCAATGTTACGAGTATAAGCTTCGTAGATTATTTCGATGCCAAAACAACAACTTTCTATGACAAATGGACAAAACCGTTAATAGCTCCTCCATATAGAGAGTTGAGCAACTTCGGACCATCAAAGTTGCTCGGTATACAATTTTTACTGTTCTTCTATGTCCAATTTAACGAGTATATGCTTTCATTATTATTTCGATGCCAAAACACCACTTTCTATGATAAATGGACAAAACCGTTAAAAGATCCCAAATAGAGAGAGTTGAGCAACTTCGGACCATCAAAGTTGCTCGGTGTACACTTTTTATTGTTCTTCTATGTCCAATTTTACGAGTATAAGCTTCGTAGATTATTTCAATGCCAAAATAACAACTTTCTATGACAAATGGACAAAACCGTTAGAGGCTCCCAAATAGAGAGTTGAGAAAATTCGGACCATCAAAGTTACTCGGTGTACACTTTTTATTGTTCTTCTATGTCCAATTTCACGAGTATAAGCTTCGTAGATTATTTCGATGCCAAAACAACAACTTTCTATTACAAATGGACAAAACCGTTAAAAGCTTCTCCATATAGAGAGTTGAGCAACTTCGGACCATCAAAGTTACTCGGTGTACATTTTTTATTGTTCTTTTATGTCAAATTTTATGAGTATAAGATTCTGATATTTTTTCGATTCCAAAACACCAACTTTCTATGACAAATGGAAAAAACCATTAAAAGCTCCTCCATATAGAGAGTTGAGCAACTTCGGACCATCAAAGTTGCTCAATGTACACTTTTTTCTAATCTTCTATGTTCAATGTTACGAGTATAAACTTCGTAGATTATTTCGATGCCAAAACAACAACTTTCTGTTACAAATGGACAAAACCGTTAAAAGCGCCACCATAGAGAGAGTTGTGCAACTTCGGACCATCAAAGTTGTTCGGTGTACACTTTTTATTGTTCTTCTATGTCCAATTTTACAAGTATAAGCTTCCGAGATTATTTCGATGCCAAAACACCATCTTTCTATGACAAATGGACAAAACCATTAAAAGCTCCTCCATATAGAGAGCAGAGCAACTTCGGACCTTCAAAGTTACTCGGTGTACACTTTTTATTGTTCTTCTATGTCCAATGTTACGAGTATAAGCTTCGTAGATTATTTCGATGCCAAAACAACAACTTTCTATTACAAATGGACAAAACCGTTAAAAGCTCCTCCATAGAGAGAGTTGAGCAACTTCGGACTATCAAAGTTGCTCGGTGTACACTTTTTATTGTTCTTCTATGTCCAATTTTACGAGTATAAGCTTCGTAGATTATTTCTATGCCAAAACACCAACTTTCTGTGACAAATGGACAAAACCGTTAGAGGCTCGCAAATAGAGAGTTGAGGAACTTCGGACCATCAAAGTTGCTCGGTGTACACTTTTTATTGTTCTTTTATGTCAAATTTTTTGAGTATAAGATTCCGATATTTTTTCAATTCCAAAACACCAACTTTCTATGACAAATGGACAAAACCATTAAAAGCTCCTCCATATAGAGAGTTGAGCAACTTCGGACCATCAAAGTTGCTCAATGTACACTTTTTATTAATCTTCTATGTTCAATGTTACGAGTATACGCTTCGTAGATTATTTCGATGCCAAAACAACAACTTTCTATTACAAATGGACAAAACCGTTAAAAGCTCCTCTATGGAGAGAGTTGAGCAACTTCGGACCATCAAAGTTGCTCGGTGTACACTTTTTATTGTTCTTCTATGTCCAATGTTACGAGTATAAGCTTCTTAGATTATTTCGATGCCAAAACAACAACTTTCTATTACAAATGGACAAAACCGTTGAAAGCTCCTCCATATAGAGAGTTGAGCAACTTCGGACCATCGAAGTTACTCGGTGTACACTTTTTATTGTTCTTCTATGCCCAATGTTACGAGTATACGCTTCGTAGATTATTTCGATGCCAAAACAACAACTCTCTATTACAAATGGACAAAACCGTTAAAAGCTCCTCTGCAGAGAGAGTTGAGCAACTTTGGACCATCAAAGTTGCTCGGTGTACACTTTTTATTGTTCTTTTATGTCAAATTTTATGAGTATAAGATTCCGATATTTTTTCGATTCTAAAACACCAACTTTCTATGAAAAATGGACAAACCCATTAAAAGCTCCTCCATATAGAGAGTTGAGCAACTTCGGACCATCAAAGTTGGTCAATGTACACTTTTTTTTAATCTTCTATGTTCAATGTTACGAGTATAAACTTCGTAGATTATTTCGATGCCAAAACAACAACTTTCTGTTACAAATGGACAAAACCGTTAAAAGCTCCACCATAGAGAGAGTTGTGCAACCTCGGACCATCAAAGTTGTTCGGTGTACACTTTTTATTGTTCTTCTATGTCCAATTTTACGAGTATAAGCTTCATAGATTATTTCGATGCCAAAACACCACTTTCTATGATAAATGACAAAACCGTTAAAAGATCCCAAATAGAGAGATTTGAGTTACTTCGGACCATCAAAGTTGCTCGGTGTACACTTTTTATTGTTCTTCTATGTCCAATTTTACGAGTATAAGCTTCGTAGATTATTTCGATGCCAAAACAACAACTTTCTATTACAAATGGACAAAACTGTTAAAAGCTCCTCCATATAGAGAGTTGAGCAACTTCGGACCATCAAAGTTTCACGGTGTACACTTTTTATTGTTCTTCTATGTCCAATGTTACGAGTATAAGCTTCGTAGATTATTTCGATGCCAAAACACCAACTTTCTATGACAAATGGACAAAACCGTTAATAGCTCCTCCATATAGAGAGTTGAGCAACTTTGGACCATCAAAGTTGCTCGGTATACAATTTTTATTGTTCTTCTATGTCCAATTTAACGAGTATAAGCTTTCATTATTATTTCGATGCCAAAACACCACTTTCTATGATAAATAGACAAAACCGTTAAAAGATCCCAAATAGAGAGAGTTGAGCAACTTCGGACCATCAAAGTTGCTCGGTGTACACTTTTTATTGTTCTTCTATGTCCAATGTTACGAGTATAAGCTTCGTAGATTATTTCGATGCCAAAACAACAACTTTCTATTACAAATGGACAAAATCGTTAAAAGCTCCACCATTGAGAGAGTTGTGCAACCTCGGACCATCAAAGTTGTTCGGTGTACACTTTTTATTGTTCTTCTATGTCCAATTTTACGAGTATAAGCTTCCGAGATTATTTCGATGCCAAAATACCAACTTTCTATGACAAATGGACAAAACCATTAAAAGCCCCTCCATATAGAGAGCTGAGCAACTTCGGACCATCAAAGTTACTCGGTGTACACTTTTTATTGTTCTTCTATGTCCAATGTTACGAGTATAAGCTTCGTAGATTATTTCGATGCAAAAACAACAACTTTCTATTACAAATGGACAAAACCGTTAAAAGCTCCTCCATATAGAGAGTTGAGCAACTTCGGACCATCAAAGTTACTCGGTGTACACTTTTTATTGTTCTTCTATGCCCAATGTTACGAGTATACGCTTCGTAGATTATTTCGATGCCAAAACAACAACTTTCTATTACAAATGGACAAAACCGTTAAAAGCACCTCCATAGAGAGAGTTGAGCAATTTCGGACCATCGAAGTTGCTTGGTGTACACTTTTTATTGTTCTTCTATGTCCAATTTTACGAGTATAAGGTTTCGTTATTATTTCGATGGCAAAACAACAACTTCTATGACAAATGGACAAAACCGTTAAAAGCTCCCAAATAGAGAGAGTTGAGCAATTTCGGACCATCAAAGTTGCTCGGTGTACACTTTTTATTGTTCTTCTATGTCCAATTTTACGAGTATAAGCTTCCGAGATTATTTCGATGCCAAAACACCAACTTTCTATGACAAATGGACAAAACCATTAAAAGCCCCTCCATATAGAGAGCTGAGCAACTTCGGACCATCAAAGTTACTCGGTGTACACTTTTTATTGTTCTTCTATGTCCAATGTTACGAGTATAAGCTTCGTAGATTATTTCGATGCCAAAACAACAACTTTCTATTACAAATGGACAAAACCGTTAAAAACTCCTCCATATAGAGAGTTGAGCAACTTCGGACCATCAAAGTTACTCGGTGTACACTTTTTATTGTTCTTCTATGCCCAATGTTACGAGTATACGCTTCGTAGATTATTTATATGCCAAAACAACAACTTTCTATTACAAATGGACAAAACCGTTAAAAGCTCCTCCATAGAGAGAGTTGAGCAATTTCGGACCATCAAAGTTGCTTGGTGTACACTTTTTATTGTTCTTCTATGTCCAATTTTACGAGTATAAGGTTTCGTTATTATTTCGATGGCAAAACAACAACTTCTATGACAAATGGACAAAACCGTTAAAAGCTCCTCCATATAGAGAGTTGAGCAACTTCGGACCATCAAAGTTGCTCAATGTACACTTTTTATTAATCTTCTATGTTCAATGTTACGAGTATACGCTTGGTAGATTATTTCGATGCCAAAACAACAACTTTCTATTACAAATGGACAAAACCGTTAAAAGCTCCTCTATGGAGAGAGTTGAGCAACTTCGGACCATCAAAGTTGCTCGGTGTACACTTTTTATTGTTCTTCTATGTCCAATGTTACGAGTATAAGCTTCTTAGATTATTTCGATGCCAAAACACCAAGTTTCTATGACAAATGGACAAAACCGTTAAAAGCTCCTCCATATAGAGAGTTGAGCAACTTCGGACCATCAAAGTTGCTCGGTGTACACTTTTTATTGTTCTTTTATGTCAAATTTTATGAGTATAAGATTCCGATATTTTTTCGATTCTAAAACACCAACTTTCTATGAAAAATGGACAAAACCATTAAAAGCTCCTCCATATAGAGAGTTGAGCAACTTCGGACAATCAAAGTTGGTCAATGTACACTTTTTTTTAATCTTCTATGTTCAATGTTACGAGTATAAACTTCGTAGATTATTTCGATGCCAAAACAACAACTTTCTGTTACAAATGGACAAAACCGTTAAAAGCTCCACCATAGAGAGAGTTGTGCAACCTCGGACCATCAAAGTTGTTCGGTGTACACTTTTTATTGTTCTTCTATGTCCAATTTTACGAGTATAAGCTTCATAGATTATTTCGATGCCAAAACACCACTTTCTATGATAAATGACAAAACCGTTAAAAGATCCCAAATAGAGAGATTTGAGTTACTTCGGACCATCAAAGTTGCTCGGTGTACACTTTTTATTGTTCTTCTATGTCCAATTTTACGAGTATAAGCTTCGTAGATTATTTCGATGCCAAAACAACAACTTTCTATTACAAATGGACAAAACTGTTAAAAGCTCCTCCATATAGAGAGTTGAGCAACTTCGGACCATCAAAGTTTCACGGTGTACACTTTTTATTGTTCTTCTATGTCCAATGTTACGAGTATAAGCTTCGTAGATTATTTCGATGCCAAAACACCAACTTTCTATGACAAATGGACAAAACCGTTAATAGCTCCTCCATATAGAGAGTTGAGCAACTTTGGACCATCAAAGTTGCTCGGTATACAATTTTTATTGTTCTTCTATGTCCAATTTAACGAGTATAAGCTTTCATTATTATTTCGATGCCAAAACACCACTTTCTATGATAAATGGACAAAACCGTTAAAAGATCCCAAATAGAGAGAGTTGAGCAACTTCGGACCATCAAAGTTGCTCGGTGTACACTTTTTATTGTTCTTCTATGTCCAATGTTACGAGTATAAGCTTCGTAGATTATTTCGATGCCAAAACAACAACTTTCTATTACAAATGGACAAAATCGTTAAAAGCTCCACCATAGAGAGAGTTGTGCAACCTCGGACCATCAAAGTTGTTCGGTGTACACTTTTTATTGTTCTTCTATGTCCAATTTTACGAGTATAAGCTTCCGAGATTATTTCGATGCCAAAACACCAACTTTCTATGACAAATGGACAAAACCATTAAAAGCCCCTCCATATAGAGAGCTGAGCAACTTCGGACCATCAAAGTTACTCGGTGTACACTTTTTATTGTTCTTCTATGTCCAATGTTACGAGTATAAGCTTCGTAGATTATTTCGATGCCAAAACAACAACTTTCTATTACAAATGGACAAAACCGTTAAAAACTCCTCCATATAGAGAGTTGAGCAACTTCGGACCATCAAAGTTACTCGGTGTACACTTTTTATTGTTCTTCTATGCCCAATGTTACGAGTATACGCTTCGTAGATTATTTCGATGCCAAAACAACAACTTTCTATTACAAATGGACAAAACCGTTAAAAGCTCCTCCATAGAGAGAGTTGAGCAATTTCGGACCATCAAAGTTGCTTGGTGTACACTTTTTATTGTTCTTCTATGTCCAATTTTACGAGTATAAGGTTTCGTTATTATTTCGATGGCAAAACAACAACTTCTATGACAAATGGACAAAACCGTTAAAAGCTCCCAAATAGAGAGAGTTGAGCAATTTCGGACCATCAAAGTTGCTCGGTGTACACTTTTTATTGTTCTTCTATGTCCAATTTTACGAGTATAAGGTTTCGTTATTATTTCGATGCCAAAACAACAACTTCTATGACAAATGGACAAAACCGTTAAAAGCTCCCAAATAGAGAGAGTTGAGCAACTTCGGACCATCAAAGTTTCTCGGTGTACACTTTTTATTGTTCTTCAATGTCCAATTTTACGAGTATAAGCTTTGTAAATTATTTCGATGGCAAAACAACAACTTTCTATTACAAATGGACAAAACCGTTAAAAGCTCCTCCATATAGAGAGTTGAGCAACTTCGGACCATCAAAGTTACTCGGTCTACAATTTTTATTGTTCTTCTATGCCCAATGTTACGAGTATACGCTTCGTAGATTATTTCGATGCCAAAACAACAACTTTCTATTACAAATGGACAAAACCGTTAAAAGCTCCTCTATAGAGAGAGTTGAGCAACTTGGGACCATCAAAGTTGCTCGGTGTACACTTTTTGTTGTTCTTTTATGTCAAATTTTATGAGTATAAGATTCCGATATTTTTTCGATTCCAAAACACCAACTTTCTATGACAAATGGACAAAACCATTAAAAGCTCCTCCATATAGAGAGTTGAGCAACTTCGGACCATCAAAGTTGCTCAATGTACACTTTTTATTAATCTTCTATGTTCAATGTTACGAGTATAAACTTCGTAGATTATTTCGATGCCAAAACAACAACTTTCTGTTACAAATGGACAAAACCGTTAAAAGCTCCACCATAGAGAGAGTTGTGCAACTTCGGACCATCAAAGTTGTTCGGTGTACACTTTTTATTGTTCCTCTATGTCCAATTTTACGAGTATAAGCTTCCGAGATTATTTCGATGCCAAAACACCAACTTTCTATGACAAATGGACAAAACCATTAAAAGCTCCTCCATATAGAGAGTTGAGCAACTTCGGACCATCAAAGTTACTCGGTGTACACTTTTTATTGTTCTTCTATGTCCAATGTTACGAGTATAAGCTTCGTAGATTATTTCGATGCCAAAACAACAACTTTCTATTACAAATGGACAAAACCGTTAAAAGCGCCTCCATAGAGAGAGTTGAGCAACTTCGGACTATCAAAGTTGCTCGGTGTACACTTTTTATTGTTCTTCTATGTCCAATTTTACGAGTATAAGCTTCATAGATTATTTCGATGCCAAAACACCACTTTCTATGGTAAATGACAAAACCGTTAAAAGATCCCAAATAGAGAGATTTGAGTTACTTCGGACCATCAAAGTTGCTCGGTGTACACTTTTTATTGTTCTTCTATGTCCAATTTTACGAGTATAAGCTTCGTAGATTATTTCGATGCCAAAACAACAACTTTCTATTACAAATGGACAAAACTGTTAAAAGCTCCTCCATATAGAGAGTTGAGCAACTTCGGACCATCAAAGTTTCACGGTGTACACTTTTTATTGTTCTTCTATGTCCAATGTTACGAGTATAAGCTTCGTAGATTATTTCGATGCCAAAACACCAACTTTCTATGACAAATGGACAAAACCGTTAATAGCTCCTCCATATAGAGAGTTGAGCAACATTGGACCATCAAAGTTGCTCGGTATACAATTTTTATTGTTCTTCTATGTCCAATTTAACGAGTATAAGCTTTCATTATTATTTCGATGCCAAAACACCACTTTCTATGATAAATGGACAAAACCGTTAAAAGATCCCAAATAGAGAGAGTTGAGCAACTTCGGACCATCAAAGTTGCTCGGTGTACACTTTTTATTGTTCTTCTATGTCCAATGTTACGAGTATACGCTTCGTAGATTATTTCGATGCCAAAACAACAACTTTCTATTACAAATGGACAAAACCGTTAAAAGCTCCTCCATATAGAGTGTTGAGCAACTTCGGACCATCAAAGTTACTCGGTGTACAATTTTTATTGTTCTTCTATGTCCAATGTTACGAGTATAAGCTTCGTAGATTATTTCGATGCCAAAACAACAACTTTCTATTACAAATGGACAAAACCGTTAAAAGTTCCTCCATAGAGAGAGTTGAGCAACTTCGGATTATCAAAGTTGCTCGGTGTACACTTTTTATTGTTCTTCTATGTCCACTTTTACGAGTATAAGCTTCGTAGATTATTTCGATGCCAAAACACCAACTTTCTATGACAAATGGACAAAACCGTTAAAAGCTCCTCCATATAGAGAGTTGAGCAACTTCGGACCATCAAAGTTGCTCGGTGTACACTTTTTATTGTTCTTCTATGTCCAATTTTACGAGTATAAGCTTCGTAGATTATATCGATGCCAAAACAACAACTTTCTATTACAAACGGACAAAACCGTTAAAAGCTCCTCCATATAGAGAGTTGAGCAACTTCGGACCATCAAAGTTACTCGGTGTATACTTTTTATTGTTCTTCTATGTCCAATGTTACTAGTATACGCTTCGTAGATTATTTCGATGCCAAAACAACAACTTTCTATTACAAATGGAAAAAACCGTTAAAAGCTCCTCTATAGAGAGAGTTGAGCAACTTCGGACCATCAAAGTTGCTCGGTGTACACTTTTTATTGTTCTTCTATGTCCAATGTTACGAGTATAAGCTTCGTAGATTATTTCGATGCCAAAACAACAACTTTCTATTACAAATGGACAAAACTGTTAAAAGCTCCTCCATATAGAGAGTTGAGCAACTTCGGACCATCAAAGTTTCACGGTGTACACTTTTTATTGTTCTTCTATGTCCAATGTTACGAGTATAAGCTTCGTAGATTATTTCGATGCCAAAACACCAACTTTCTATGACAAATGGACAAAACCGTTAATAGCTCCTCCATATAGAGAGTTGAGCAACTTTGGACCATCAAAGTTGCTCGGTATACAATTTTTATTGTTCTTCTATGTCCAATTTAACGAGTATAAGCTTTCATTATTATTTCGATGCCAAAACACCACTTTCTATGATAAATGGACAAAACCGTTAAAAGATCCCAAATAGAGAGAGTTGAGCAACTTCGGACCATCAAAGTTGCTCGGTGTACACTTTTTATTGTTCTTCTATGTCCAATGTTACGAGTATACGCTTCGTAGATTATTTCGATGCCAAAACAACAACTTTCTATTACAAATGGACAAAACCGTTAAAAGCTCCTCCATATAGAGTGTTGAGCAACTTCGGACCATCAAAGTTACTCGGTGTACACTTTTTATTGTTCTTCTATGTCCAATGTTACGAGTATAAGCTTCGTAGATTATTTCGATGCCAAAACAACAACTTTCTATTACAAATGGACAAAACCGTTAAAAGCTCCTCCATAGAGAGAGTTGAGCAACTTCGGATTATCAAAGTTGCTCGGTGTACACTTTTTATTGTTCTTCTATGTCCACTTTTACGAGTATAAGCTTCGTAGATTATTTCGATGCCAAAACACCAACTTTCTATGACAAATGGACAAAACCGTTAAAAGCTCCTCCATATAGAGAGTTGAGCAACTTCGGACCATCAAAGTTGCTCGGTGTACACTTTTTATTGTTCTTCTATGTCCAATTTTACGAGTATAAGCTTCGTAGATTATATCGATGCCAAAACAACAACTTTCTATTACAAACGGACAAAACCGTTAAAAGCTCCTCCATATAGAGAGTTGAGCAACTTCGGACCATCAAAGTTACTCGGTGTATACTTTTTATTGTTCTTCTATGTCCAATGTTACTAGTATACGCTTCGTAGATTATTTCGATGCCAAAACAACAACTTTCTATTACAAATGGAAAAAACCGTTAAAAGCTCCTCTATAGAGAGAGTTGAGCAACTTCGGACCATCAAAGTTGCTCGGTGTACACTTTTTATTGTTCTTCTATGTCCAATGTTACGAGTATAAGCTTCGTAGATTATTTCGATGCCAAAACAACAACTTTCTATTACAAATGGACAAAACTGTTAAAAGCTCCTCCATATAGAGAGTTGAGCAACTTCGGACCATCAAAGTTTCACGGTGTACACTTTTTATTGTTCTTCTATGTCCAATGTTACGAGTATAAGCTTCGTAGATTATTTCGATGCCAAAACACCAACTTTCTATGACAAATGGACAAAACCGTTAATAGCTCCTCCATATAGAGAGTTGAGCAACTTTGGACCATCAAAGTTGCTCGGTATACAATTTTTATTGTTCTTCTATGTCCAATTTAACGAGTATAAGCTTTCATTATTATTTCGATGCCAAAACACCACTTTCTATGATAAATGGACAAAACCGTTAAAAGATCCCAAATAGAGAGAGTTGAGCAACTTCGGACCATCAAAGTTGCTCGGTGTACACTTTTTATTGTTCTTCTATGTCCAATGTTACGAGTATACGCTTCGTAGATTATTTCGATGCCAAAACAACAACTTTCTATTACAAATGGACAAAACCGTTAAAAGCTCCTCCATATAGAGTGTTGAGCAACTTCGGACCATCAAAGTTACTCGGTGTACACTTTTTATTGTTCTTCTATGTCCAATGTTACGAGTATAAGCTTCGTAGATTATTTCGATGCCAAAACAACAACTTTCTATTACAAATGGACAAAACCGTTAAAAGCTCCTCCATAGAGAGAGTTGAGCAACTTCGGATTATCAAAGTTGCTCGGTGTACACTTTTTATTGTTCTTCTATGTCCACTTTTACGAGTATAAGCTTCGTAGATTATTTCGATGCCAAAACACCAACTTTCTATGACAAATGGACAAAACCGTTAAAAGCTCCTCCATATAGAGAGTTGAGCAACTTCGGACCATCAAAGTTGCTCGGTGTACACTTTTTATTGTTCTTCTATGTCCAATTTTACGAGTATAAGCTTCGTAGATTATATCGATGCCAAAACAACAACTTTCTATTACAAACGGACAAAACCGTTAAAAGCTCCTCCATATAGAGAGTTGAGAAACTTCGGACCATCAAAGTTACTCGGTGTATACTTTTTATTGTTCTTCTATGTCCAATGTTACTAGTATACGCTTCGTAGATTATTTCGATGCCAAAACAACAACTTTCTATTACAAATGGAAAAAACCGTTAAAAGCTCCTCTATAGAGAGAGTTGAGCAACTTCGGACCATCAAAGTTGCTCGGTGTACACTTTTTATTGTTCTTCTATGTCCAATGTTACGAGTATAAGCTTCGTAGATTATTTCGATGCCAAAACAACAACTTTCTATTACAAATGGACAAAACTGTTAAAAGCTCCTCCATATAGAGAGTTGAGCAACTTCGGACCATCAAAGTTTCACGGTGTACACTTTTTATTGTTCTTCTATGTCCAATGTTACGAGTATAAGCTTCGTAGATTATTTCGATGCCAAAACACCAACTTTCTATGACAAATGGACAAAACCGTTAATAGCTCCTCCATATAGAGAGTTGAGCAACTTCGGACCATCAAAGTTGCTCGGTATACACTTTTTTTTGTTCTTCTATGTCCAATTTAACGAGTATAAGCTTTCTTTATTATTTCGATGCCAAAACACCACTTTCTATGATAAATGGACAAAACCGTTAAAAGATCCCAAATAGAGAGAGTTGAGCAACTTCGGACCATCAAAGTTGCTCGGTGTACACTTTTTATTGTTCTTCTATGTCCAATTTTACGAGTATAAGCTTCGTAGATTATTTCAATGCCAAAATAACAACTTTCTATGACAAATGGACAAAACCGTTAGAGGCTCCTAAATAGAGAGTTGAGAAACTTCGGACCATCAAAGTTGCTCGGTGTACATTTTTTATTGTTCTTCTATGTCCAATTTCACGAGTATAAGCTTCGTAGATTATTTCGATGCCAAAATAACAACTTTCTATTACAAATGGACAAAACCGTTAAAAGCTCCTCCATATAGAGAGTTGAGCAACTTCGGACCATCAAAGTTACTCGGTGTACACTTTTTATTGTTCTTTTATGTCAAATTTTATGAGTATAAGATTCCGATATTTTTTCGATTCCAAAACACCAACTTTCTATGACAAATGGACAAAACCATTAAAAGCTCCTCCATATAGAGAGTTGAGCAATTTCGGACCATCAAAGTTGCTCAATGTACACTTTTTATTAATCTTCTATGTTCAATGTTACGAGTATAAACTTCGTAGATTATTTCGATGCCAAAACAACAACTTCTATGACAAATGGAGAAAACTGTTAAAAGCTCCACCATAGAGAGAGTTGTGCAACTTCGGACCATCAAAGTTGTTCGGTGTACACTTTTTATTGTTCTTCTATGTCCAATTTTACGAGTATAAGCTTCCGAGATTATTTCGATGCCAAAACACCAACTTTCTATGAAAAATGGACAAAACCATTAAAAGCTCCTCCATATAGAGAGTTGAGCAACTTCGGACCATCAAAGTTGCTCGGTGTACACATTTTATTGTTCTTCTATGTCCAATGTTACGAGTATACGCTTCGTAAATTATTTCGATGCCAAAACAACAACTTTCTATTACAAATGGACAAAACCGTTAAAAGCTCCTCCATATAGAGAGTTGGCAACTTCGGACCATCAAAGTTACTCGGTGTACACTTTTTATTGTTCTTCTATGCCCAATGTTACGAGTATATAAGCTTCGTAGATTATTTCGATGCCAAAACAACAACTTTCTATTACAAATGGACAAAACCGTTAAAAGCTCCACCATAGAGAGAGTTGAGCAACTTCGGACCATCAAAGTTGCTCGGTGTACACTTTTTATTGTTCTTTTATGTCAAATTTTATGAGTATAAGATTCCAATATTTTTTCGATTCCAAAACACCAACTTTCTATGACAAATGGACAAAACCATTAAAAGCTCCTCCATATAGAGAGTTGAGCAACTTCGGACCATCAAAGTTTCTCAATGTACACTTTTTAATAATCTTCTATGTTCAATGTTACGAGTATAAACTTCGTAGATTATTTCGATGCCAAAACAACAACTTTATGTTCCAAATGGACAAAACCGTTAAAACCTCCACCATGGAGAGAGTTGTGCAACTTCGGACCATCAAAGTTGTTCGGTGTACACTTTTTATTGTTCTTCTATGTCCAATTTTACGAGTATAAGATTCCGAGATTATTTCGATGCCAAAACACCAACTTTCTATGACAAATGGACAAAACCATTAAAAGCTCCTCCATATAGAGAGCTGAGCAACTTCGGACCATCAAAGTTACTCGGTGTACACTTTTTATTGTTCTTCTATGTCCAATGTTACGAGTATAAGCTTCGTAGATTATTTCGATGCCAAAACAACAACTTTCTATTACAAATGGGCAAAACCGTTAAAAGCTCCTCCATAGAGAGAGTTGAGCAACTTCGGACTATCAAAGTTGCTCGGTGTACACTTTTTATTGTTCTTCTATGTCCAATTTTACAAGTATAAGCTTCGTAGAATATTTCGATGCCAAAACACCAACTTTCTATGACAAATGGACAAAACTGTTAGAGGCTCGCAAATAGAGAGAGTTGAGCAATTTCGGACCATCAAAGTTGCTCGGTGTACACTTTTTATTGTTCTTCTATGTCCAATTTTACGAGTATAAGGTTTCGTTATTATTTCGATGCCAAAACAAAAACTTCTATGACAAATAGACAAAACCGTTAAAAGCTCCCAAATAGAGAGAGTTGAGCAATTTCGGACCATCAAAGTTGCTCGGTGTACACTTTTTATTGTTCTTCTATGCCCAATGTTACGAGTATACGCTTCGTAGATTATTTCGATGCCAAAACAACAACTTTCTATTACAAATGGACAAAACCGTTAAAAGCTCCTCTATAGAGAGAGTTGAGCAACTTGGGACCATCAAAGTTGCTCGGTGTACACTTTTTATTGTTCTTTTATGTCAAATTTTATGAGTATAAGATTCCGATATTTTTTCGATTCCAAAACACGAACTTTCTATGACAAATGGACAAAACCATTAAAAGCTCCTCCATATAGAGAGTTGAGCAACTTCGGACCATCAAAGTTGCTCAATGTACACTTTTTATTAATCTTCTATGTTCAATGTTACGAGTATAATCTTCGTAGATTATTTCGATGCCAAAACAACAACTTTCTGTTACAAATGGACAAAACCGTTAAAAGCTCCACCATAGAGAGAGTTGTGCAACTTCGGACCATCAAAGTTGTTCGGTGTACACTTTTTATTGTTCCTCTATGTCCAATTTTACGAGTATAAGCTTCCGAGATTATTTCGATGCCAAAACACCAACTTTCTATGACAAATGGACAAAACCATTAAAAGCTCCTCCATATAGAGAGCTGAGCAACTTCGGACCATCAAAGTTACTCGGTGTACACTTTTTATTGTTCTTCTATGTCCAATGTTACGAGTATAAGCTTCGTAGATTATTTCGATGCCAAAACAACAACTTTCTATTACAAATGGACAAAACCGTTAAAAGCTCCTCCATAGAGAGAGTTGAGCAACTTCGGACTATCAAAGTTGCTCGGTGTACACTTTTTATTGTTCTTCTATGTCCAATTTTACAAGTATAAGCTTCGTAGAATATTTCGATGCCAAAACACCAACTTTCTATGACAAATGGACAAAACTGTTAGAGGCTCGCAAATAGAGAGAGTTGAGCAATTTCGGACCATCAAAGTTGCTCGGTGTACACTTTTTATTGTTCTTCTATGTCCAATTTTACGAGTATAAGGTTTCGTTATTATTTCGATGCCAAAACAAAAACTTCTATGACAAATAGACAAAACCGTTAAAAGCTCCCAAATAGAGAGAGTTGAGCAATTTCGGACCATCAAAGTTGCTCGGTGTACACTTTTTATTGTTCTTCTATGCCCAATGTTACGAGTATACGCTTCGTAGATTATTTCGATGCCAAAACAACAACTTTCTATTACAAATGGACAAAACCGTTAAAAGCTCCTCTATAGAGAGAGTTGAGCAACTTGGGACCATCAAAGTTGCTCGGTGTACACTTTTTATTGTTCTTTTATGTCAAATTTTATGAGTATAAGATTCCGATATTTTTTCGATTCCAAAACACGAACTTTCTATGACAAATGGACAAAACCATTAAAAGCTCCTCCATATAGAGAGTTGAGCAACTTCGGACCATCAAAGTTGCTCAATGTACACTTTTTATTAATCTTCTATGTTCAATGTTACGAGTATAATCTTCGTAGATTATTTCGATGCCAAAACAACAACTTTCTGTTACAAATGGACAAAACCGTTAAAAGCTCCACCATAGAGAGAGTTGTGCAACTTCGGAACATCAAAGTTGTTCGGTGTACACTTTTTATTGTTCCTCTATGTCCAATTTTACGAGTATAAGCTTCCGAGATTATTTCGATGCCAAAACACCAACTTTCTATGACAAATGGACAAAACCATTAAAAGCTCCTCCATATAGAGAGTTGAGCAACTTCGGACCATCAAAGTTACTCGGTGTACACTTTTTATTGTTCTTCTATGTCCAATGTTACGAGTATAAGCTTCGTAGATTATTTCGATGCCAAAACAACAACTTTCTATTACAAATGGACAAAACCGTTAAAAGCGCCTCCATAGAGAGAGTTGAGCAACTTTGGACTATCAAAGTTGCTCGGTGTACACTTTTTATTGTTCTTCTATGTCCAATTTTACGAGTATAAGCTTCATAGATTATTTCGATGCCAAAACACCACTTTCTATGATAAATGACAAAACCGTTAAAAGATCCCAAATAGAGAGATTTGAGTTACTTCGGACCATCAAAGTTGCTCGGTGTACACTTTTTATTGTTCTTCTATGTCCAATTTTACGAGTATAAGCTTCGTAGATTATTTCGTTGCCAAAACAACAACTTTCTATTACAAATGGACAAAACTGTTAAAAGCTCCTCCATATAGAGAGTTGAGCAACTTCGGACCATCAAAGTTTCACGGTGTACACTTTTTATTGTTCTTCTATGTCCAATGTTACGAGTATAAGCTTCGTAGATTATTTCGATGCCAAAACACAAACTTTCTATGACAAATGGACAAAACCGTTAATAGCTCCTCCATATAGAGTGTTGAGCAACTTTGGACCATCAAAGTTGCTCGGTATACAATTTTTATTGTTCTTCTATGTCCAATTTAACGAGTATATGCTTTCATTATTATTTCGATGCCAAAACACCACTTTCTATGATAAATGGACAAAACCGTTAAAAGATCCCAAATAGAGAGAGTTGAGCAACTTCGGACCATCAAAGTTGCTCGGTGTACACTTTTTATTGTTCTTCTATGTCCAATGTTACGAGTATACGCTTCGTAGATTATTTCGATGCCAAAACAACAACTTTCTATTACAAATGGACAAAACCGTTAAAAGCTCCTACATATAGAGTGTTGAGCAACTTCGGACCATCAAAGTTACTCAGTGTACACTTTTTATTGTTCTTCTATGTCCAATTTTACGAGTATAAGCTTCGTAGATTATTTCGATGCCAAAACACCAACTTTCTATGACAAATGGACAAAACCGTTAAAAGCTCCTCCATATAGAGAGTTGAGCAACTTCGGACCATCAAAGTTGCTCGGTGTACACTTTTTATTGTTCTTCTATGTCCAATTTTACGAGTATAAGCTTCGTAGATTATATCGATGCCAAAACAACAACTTTCTATTACAAACGGACAAAACCGTTAAAAGCTCCTCCATATAGAGAGTTGAGCAACTTCGGACCATCAAAGTTACTCGGTGTATACTTTTTATTGTTCTTCTATGTCCAATGTTACTAGTATACGTTTCGTAGATTATTTCGATGCCAAAACAACAACTTTCTATTACAAATGGAAAAAACCGTTAAAAGCTCCTCTATAGAGAGAGTTGAGCAACTTCGGACCATCAAAGTTGCTCGGTGTACACTTTTTATTGTTCTTCTATGTCCAATGTTACGAGTATAAGCTTCGTAGATTATTTCGATGCCAAAACAACAACTTTCTATTACAAATGGACAAAACTGTTAAAAGCTCATCCATATAGAGAGTTGAGCAACTTCGGACCATCAAAGTTTCACGGTGTACACTTTTTATTGTTCTTCTATGTCCAATGTTACGAGTATAAGCTTCGTAGATTATTTCGATGCCAAAACACCAACTTTCTATGACAAATGGACAAAACCGTTAATAGCTCTTCCATATAGAGAGTTGAGCAACTTCGGACCATCAAAGTTGCTCGGTATACACTTTTTTTTGTTCTTCTATGTCCAATTTAACGAGTATAAGCTTTCGTTATTATTTCGATGCCAAAACACCACTTTCTATGATAAATGGACAAAACCGTTAAAAGATCCCAAATAGAGAGAGTTGAGCAACTTCGGACCATCAAAGTTGCTCGGTGTACACTTTTTATTGTTCTTCTATGTCCAATTTTACGAGTATAAGCTTCGTAGATTATTTCAATGCCAAAATAACAACTTTCTATGACAAATGGACAAAACCGTAACAGGCTCCTAAATAGAGAGTTGAGAAACTTCGGACCATCAAAGTTGCTCGGTGTACATTTTTTATTGTTCTTCTATGTCCAATTTTACGAGTATAAGCTTCGTAGATTATTTCGATGCCAAAATAACAACTTTCTATTACAAATGGACAAAACCGTTAAAAGCTCCTCCATATAGAGAGTTGAGCAACTTCGGACCATCAAAGTTACTCGGTGTACACTTTTTATTGTTCTTTTATGTCAAATTTTATGAGTATAAGATTCCGATATTTTTTCGATTCCAAAATACCAACTTTCTATGACAAATGGACAAAACTATTAAAAGCTCCTCCATATAGAGAGTTGAGCAATTTCGGACCATCAAAGTTGCTCAATGTACACTTTTTATTAATCTTCTATGTTCAATGTTACGAGTATAAACTTCGTAGATTATTTCGATGCCAAAACAACAACTTCTATGACAAATGGAGAAAACCGTTAAAAGCTCCACCATAGAGAGAGTTGTGCAACTTCAGACCATCAAAGTTGTTCGGTGTACACTTTTTATTGTTCTTCTATGTCCAATTTTACGAGTATAAGCTTCCGAGATTATTTCGATGCCAAAACACCAACTTTCTATGACAAATGGACAAAACCATTAAAAGCTCCTCCATATAGAGAGTTGAGCAACTTCGGACCATCAAAGTTGCTCGGTGTACACTTTTTATTGTTCTTCTATGTCCAATGTTACGAGTATACGCTTCGTAAATTATTTCGATGCCAAAACAACAACTTTCTATTACAAATGGACAAAACCGTTAAAAGCTCCTCCATATAGAGAGTTGAGCAACTTCGGACCATCAAAGTTACTCGGTGTACACTTTTTATTGTTCTTCTATGCCCAATGTTACGAGTATATAAGCTTCGTAGATTATTTCGATGCCAAAACAACAACTTTCTATTACAAATGGACAAAACCGTTAAAAGCTCCACCATAGAGAGAGTTGAGCAACTTCGGACCATCAAAGTTGCTCGGTGTACACTTTTTATTGTTCTTTTATGTCAAATTTTATGAGTATAAGATTCCAATATTTTTTCGATTCCAAAACACCAACTTTCTATGACAAATGGACAAAACCATTAAAAGCTCCTCCATATAGAGAGTTGAGCAACTTCGGACCATCAAAGTTGCTCAATGTACACTTTTTATTAATCTTCTATGTTCAATGTTACGAGTATAAACTTCGTAGATTATTTCGATGCCAAAACAACAACTTTCTGTTACAAATGGACAAAACCGTTAAAACCTCCACCATAGAGAGAGTTGTGCAACTTCGGACCATCAAAGTTGTTCGGTGTACACTTTTTATTGTTCTTCTATGTCCAATTTTACGAGTATAAGCTTCCGAGATTATTTCGATGCCAAAACACCAACTTTCTATGACAAATGGACAAAACCATTAAAAGCTCCTCCATATAGAGAGCTGAGCAACTTCGGACCATCAAAGTTACTCGGTGTACACTTTTTATTGTTCTTCTATGTCCAATGTTACGAGTATAAGCTTCGTAGATTATTTCGATGCCAAAACAACAACTTTCTATTACAAATGGACAAAACCGTTAAAAGCTCCTCCATAGAGAGAGTTGAGCAACTTCGGACTATCAAAGTTGCTCAGTGTACACTTTTTATTGTTCTTCTATGTCCAATTTTACAAGTATAAGCTTCGTAGAATATTTCGATGCCAAAACACCAACTTTCTATGACAAATGGACAAAACCGTTAGAGGCTCGCAAATAGAGAGTTAACATCTTCGGACAATCAAAGTTGCTCGGTGTACACTTTTTATTGTTCTTCTATGTCCAATTTTACGAGTATAAGCTTCGTAGATTATTTCGATGCCAAAACAACAACTTTCTATGACAAATGGACAAAACCGTTAAAAGCCCCTACATATATAGAGTTGAGCAACTTGGGACCATCAAAGTTGCTCGGTGTACACTTTTTCTTGTTCTTCTATGTCCAATTTTACGAGTATAAGGTTTCGTTATTATTTCGATGCCAAAACAACAACTTCTATGACAAATGGACAAAACCGTTAAAAGCTCCCAAATAGAGAGAGTTGAGCAATTTCGGACCATCAAAGTAGCTCGGTGTGCACTTTTTATTGTTCTTCTATGTCCAATTTTACGAGTATAAGGTTTCGTTATTATTTCGATGCCAAAACAAAAACTTCTATGACAAATAGACAAAACCGTTAAAAGCTCCCAAATAGAGAGAGTTGAGCAATTTCGGACCATCAAAGTTGCTCGGTGTACACTTTTTATTGTTCTTCTATGCCCAATGTTACGAGTATACGCTTCGTAGATTATTTTGATGCCAAAACAACAACTTTCTATTACAAATGGACAAAACCGTTAAAAGCTCCTCTATAGAGAGAGTTGAGCAACTTGGGACCATCAAAATTGCTCGGTGTACACTTTTTATTGTTCTTTTATGTCAAATTTTATGAGTATAAGATTCCGATATTTTTTCGATTCCAAAACACGAACTTTCTATGACAAATGGACAAAACCATTAAAAGCTCCTCCATATAGAGAGTTGAGCAACTTCGGACCATCAAAGTTGCTCAATGTACACTTTTTATTAATCTTCTATGTTCAATGTTACGAGTATAATCTTCGTAGATTATTTCGATGCCAAAACAACAACTTTCTGTTACAAATGGACAAAACCGTTAAAAGCTCCACCATAGAGAGAGTTGTGCAACTTCGGACCATCAAAGTTGTTCGGTGTACACTTTTTATTGTTCCTCTATGTCCAATTTTACGAGTATAAGCTTCCGAGATTATTTCGATGCCAAAACACCAACTTTCTATGACAAATATACAAAACCATTAAAAGCTCCTCCATATAGAGAGTTGAGCAACTTCGGACCATCAAAGTTACTCGGTGTACACTTTTTATTGTTCTTCTATGTCCAATGTTACGAGTATAAGCTTCGTAGATTATTTCGATGCCAAAACAACAACTTTCTATTACAAATGGACAAAACCGTTAAAAGCGCCTCCATAGAGAGAGTTGAGCAACTTCGGACTATCAAAGTTGCTCGGTGTACACTTTTTATTGTTCTTCTATGTCCAATTTTACGAGTATAAGCTTCGTAGATTATTTCGATGCCAAAACACCACTTTCAATGATAAATGACAAAACCGTTAAAAGATCCCAAATAGAGAGAGTTGAGCAACTTCGAACCATCAAAGTTGCTTGGTGTACACTTTTTATTGTTCTTCTATGTCCAATTTTACGAGTATAAGTTTCGTAGATTATTTCGATGCCAAAACAACAACTTTCTATTACAAATGGACAAAACTGTTAAAAGCACCTCCATATAGAGAGTTGAGCAACTTCGGACCATCAAAGTTTCACGGTGTACACTTTTTATTGTTCTTCTATGTCCAATGTTACGAGTATACGCTTCGTGGATTATTTCGATGCCAAAACAACAACTTTCTATTACAAACGGACAAAACCGTTAAAAGCTCCTCTATAGAGAGAGTTGAGCAACTTCGGTCCATCAAAGTTGCTCGGTGTACACTTTTTATTGTTCTTCTATGTCCAATGTTACGAGTATAAGCTTCGTAGATTATTTCGATGCCAAAACAACAACTTTCTATTACAAATGGACAAAACTGTTAAAAGCTCCTCCATGTAGAGAGTTGAGCAACTTCGGACCATCAAAGTTTCACGGTGTACACTTTTTATTGTTCTTCTATGTCCAATGTTACGAGTATAAGCTTCGTAGATTATTTCGATGCCAAAACACCAACTTTCTATGACAAATGGACAAAACCGTTAATAGATCCTCCATATAGAGAGTTGAGCAACTTCGGACCATCAAAGTTGCTCGGTATACAATTTTTATTGTTCTTCTATGTCCAATTTAACGAGTATAAGCTTTCATTATTATTTCGATGCCAAAACACCACTTTCAATGATAAATGGACAAAACCGTTAAAAGATCCCAAATAGAGAGAGTTGAGCAACTTCGGACCATCAAAGTTGCTCGGTGTACACTTTTTATTGTTCTTCTATGTCCAATGTTACGAGTATACGCTTCGTAGATTATTTCGATGCCAAAACAACAACTTTCTATTACAAATGGACAAAACCGTTAAAAGCTCCTCTATAGAGAAAGTTGAGCAACATCGGACCATCAAAGTTGCTCAATGTACACTTTTTATTGTTCTTCTATGTCCAATTTTACGAGTATAAGCTTCGTAGATTATTTCGATGCCAAAACAACAACTTTCTATTACAAATGGACAAAATCGTTAAAAGCTCCTCCATATAGAGAGTCGAGCAACTTCGGACCATCAAAGTTACTCGGTGTACACTTTTTATTGTTCTTCTATGTCCAATGTTACGAGTATATAAGCTTCGTAGATTATTTCGATGCCAAAATAACAACTTTCTGTTACAAATGGACAAAACCGTTAAAAGTTCCACCATAGAGAGAGTTGTGCAACTTCGGACCATCAAAGTTGCTCGGTGTACACTTTTTATTGTTCTTCTATGTCCAATTTTACGAGTATAAGCTTCCGAGATTATTTCGATGCCAAAACACCAAGTTTCTATGACTAATGGACAAAACCATTAAAAGCTCCTCCATATAGAGAGTTGAGCAACTTCGGACCATCAAAGTTACTCGGTGTACACTTTTTATTGTTCTTCTATGTCCAATGTTACGAGTATAAGCTTCGTAGATTATTTCGATGCCAAAACAAGAACTTTCTATTACAAATGGACAAAACCGTTAAAAGCTCCTCCGTAGAGAGAGTTGAGCAACTTCGGACTATCAAAGTTGCTCGGTGTACACTTTTTATTGTTCTTCTATGTCCAATTTTACGAGTATAAGCTTCGTAGATTATTTCGATGCCAAAACACCAACTTTCTATGACAAATGGACAAAACCGTTAAAAGCTCCTCTATAGAGAGAGTTGAGCAACTTCGGACCATCAAAGTTGCTCGGTGTACACTTTTTATTGTTCTTCTATGTCCAATTTTACGAGTATAAGCTTCGTAGATTATTTCGATGCCAAAACAACAACTTTCTATTACAAATGGACAAAACCGTTAAAAGCTCCTCCATATAGAGAGTTGAGCAACTTCGGACCATCAAAGTTACTCGGTGTATACTTTTTATTGTTCTTCTATGTCCAATGTTACGAGTATACGCTTCGTAGATTATTTCGATGCTAAAACAACAACTTTCTATTACAAATGGACAAAACCGTTAAAAGCTCCTCTATAGAGAGAGTTGAGCAACTTCGGACCATCAAAGTTGCTCGGTGTACACTTTTTATTGTTCTTCTATGTCCAATGTTACGAGTATATAAGCTTCGTAGATTATTTCGATGCCAAAATAACAACTTTCTGTTACAAATGGACAAAACCGTTAAAAGTTCCACCATAGAGAGAGTTGTGCAACTTCGGACCATCAAAGTTGCTCGGTGTACACTTTTTATTGTTCTTCTATGTCCAATTTTACGAGTATAAGCTTCCGAGATTATTTCGATGCCAAAACACCAAGTTTCTATGACTAATGGACAAAACCATTAAAAGCTCCTCCATATAGAGAGTTGAGCAACTTCGGACCATCAAAGTTCCTCGGTGTACACTTTTTATTGTTCTTCTATGTCCAATGTTACGAGTATAAGCTTCGTAGATTATTTCGATGCCAAAACAAGAACTTTCTATTACAAATGGACAAAACCGTTAAAAGCTCCTCCGTAGAGAGAGTTGAGCAACTTCGGACTATCAAAGTTGCTCGGTGTACACTTTTTATTGTTCTTCTATGTCCAATTTTACGAGTATAAGCTTCGTAGATTATTTCGATGCCAAAACAACAACTTTCTATGACAAATGGACAAAACCGTTAAAAGCTCCTCTATAGAGAGAGTTGAGCAACTTCGGACCATCAAAGTTGCTCGGTGTACACTTTTTATTGTTCTTCTATGTCCAATTTTACGAGTATAAGCTTCGTAGATTATTTCGATGCCAAAACAACAACTTTCTATTACAAATGGACAAAACCGTTAAAAGCTCCTCCATATAGAGAGTTGAGCAACTTCGGACCATCAAAGTTCCTCGGTGCACACTTTTTATTGTTCTTCTATGTCCAATGTTACGAGTATACGCTTCGTAGATTATTACAATGCCAAAATAACAACTTTCTATGACAAATGGACAAAACCGTTAGAGGCTCCCAAATAGAGAGTTGAGAAACTTCGGACCATCAAAGTTGCTCGGTGTACACTTTTTATTGTTCTTCTATGTCCAATTTCACGAGTATAAGCTTCGTAGATTATTTCGATGCCAAAACAACAACTTTCTATTACAAATGGACAAAACCGTTAAAAGCTCCTCCATATAGAGAGTTGAGCAACTTTGGACCATCAAAGTTACTCGATGTATACTTTTTATTGTTCTTCTATGTACAATGTTACGAGTATACGCTTCGTAGATTATTTCGATGCCAAAACAACAACTTTCTATTACAAATGGACAAAACCGTTAAAAGCTCCTCTATAGAGAGAGTTGAGCAACTTCGGACCATCAAAGTTGCTCGGTGTACACTTTTTATTGTTCTTCTATGTCCAATGTTACGAGTATACGCTTCGTAGATTCTTTCGATGCCAAAACAACAACTTTCTATTACAAATGGACAAAACCGTTAAAAGCTCCTCTATAGAGAGAGTTGAGCAACTTCGGACCATCAAAGTTGCTCGGTATACACTTTTTATTGTTCTTCTATGTCCAATTTAACGAGTATAAGCTTTCGTTATTATTTCGATGCCAAAACACCACTTTCCATGATAAATGGACAAAACCGTTAAAAGATCCCAAATAGAGAGAGTTGAGCAACTTCGGACCATCAAAGTTGCTCGGTGTACACTTTTTATTGTTCTTCTATGTCAAATTTTACGAGTATAAGCTTCGTAGATTATTTCAATGCCAAAATAACAACTTTCTATGACAAATGGACAAAACCGTTAGAGGCTCCCAAATAGAGAGTTGAGAAACTTCGGACCATCAAAGTTGCTCGGTGTACACTTTTTATTGTTCTTCTCTGTCCAATTTCACGAGTATAAGCTTCGTAGATTATTTCGATGCCAAAACAACAACTTTCTATTACTAATGGACAAAACCGTTAAAAGCTCCTCCATATAGAGAGTTGAGCAACTTCGGACCATCAAAGTTACTCGGTGTATACTTTTTATTGTTCTTCTATGTCCAATGTTACGAGTATACGCTTCGTAGATTATTTCGATGCCAAAACAACAACTTTCTATTACAAATGGACAAAACCGTTAAAAGCTCCTCTATAGAGAGAGTTGAGCAACTTCGGACCATCAAAGTTGCTCGGTGTACACTTTTTATTGTTCTTCTATGTCCAATGTTACGAGTATAAGCTTCGTGGATTATTTCGATGCCAAAACAACAACTTTCTATTACAAATGGACAAAACCGTTAAAAGCTCCTCCATATAGAGAGTTGAGCAACTTCGGACCATCAAAGTTACTCGGTGTACACTTTTTATTGTTCTTCTATGTCCAATGTTACGAGTATACGCTTCGTAGATTATGTCGATGCCAAAACAACAACTTTCTATTACAAAAGGACAAAACCGTTAAAAGCTCCTCTATAGAGAGAGTTTAGCAACTTTGGACCATCAAAGTTGCTCGGTGTACACTTTTTATTGTTCCTTTATGTCAAATTTTATGAGTATAAGATGCCGATATTTTTTCGATTCCAAAACACCAACTTTCTATGACAAATGGACAAAACCATTAAAAGCTCCTCCATATAGAGAGTTGAGCAACTTCGGACCATTAAAGTTGCTCAATGTACACTTTTTATTAATCTTCTATGTTCAATGTTACGAGTATAAACTTCGTAGATTATTTCGATGCCAAAACAACAACTTTCTGTTACAAATGGATAAAACCGTTAGAGGCTCCCAAATAGAGAGTTGAGAAAATTCGGACCATTAAAGTTACTCGGTGTATAATTTTTATTGTTCTTCTATGTCCAATGTTACGAGTTTACGCTTCGTAGATTATTTCGATGCCAAAACAACAACTTTCTATTACAAATGGACAAAACCGTTAAAAGCTCCTCTATAGAGAGAGTTGAGCAACTTCGGACCATCAAAGTTGCTCGGTGTACACTTTTTATTGTTCTTCTATGTCCAATGTTACGAGTATACGCTTCGTAGATTATTTCGATGCCAAAACAACAACTTTCTATTACAAATGGACAAAACCGTTAAAAGCTCCTCTATAGAGAGAGTTGAGCAACTTCGGACCATCAAAGTTGCTCGGTCTACACTTTTTATTGTTCTTCTATGTCCAATTTAACAAGTATAAGCTTTCGTTATTATTTCGATGCCAAAACACCACTTTCTATGATAAATGGACAAAACCGTTAAAAGATCCCAAATAGAGAGAGTTGAGCAACTTCGGACCATCAAAGTTGCTCGGTGTACACTTTTTATTGTTCTTCTATGTCCAATTTTACGAGTATAAGCTTCGTAGATTATTTCAATGCCAAAATAACAACTTTCTATGACAAATGGACAAAACCGTTAGAGGCTCCCAAATAGAGAGTTGAGAAACTTCGGACCATCAAAGTTGCTCGGTGTACACTTTTTATTGTTCTTCTCTGTCCAATTTCACGAGTATAAGCTTCGTAGATTATTTCGATGCCAAAACAACAACTTTCTATTACAAATGGACAAAACCGTTAAAAGCTCCTCCATATAGAGAGTTGAGCAACTTCGGACCATCAAAGTTACTCGGTGTATACTTTTTATTATTCTTCTATGTCCAATGTTACGAGTATACGCTTCGTAGATTATTTCGATGCCAAAACAACAACTTTCTATTACAAATGGACAAAACCGTTAAAAGCTCCTCTATAGAGAGAGTTGTGCAACTTCGGACCATCAAAGTTGCTCGGTGTACACTTTTTATTGTTCTTCTATGTCCAATGTTACGAGTATAAGCTTCGTGGATTATTTCGATGCCAAAACAACAACTTTCTATTACAAATGGACAAAACCGTTAAAAGCTCCTCCATATAGAGAGTTGAGCAACTTCGGACCATCAAAGTTACTCGGTGTACACTTTTTATTGTTCTTCTATGTCCAATGTTACGAGTATACGCTTCGTAGATTATGTCGATGCCAAAACAACAACTTTCTATTACAAAAGGACAAAACCGTTAAAAGCTCCTCTATAGAGAGAGTTTAGCAACTTTGGACCATCAAAGTTGCTCGGTGTACACTTTTTATTGTTCTTTTATGTCAAATTTTATGAGTATAAGATGCCGATATTTTTTCGATTCCAAAACACCAACTTTCTATGACAAATGGACAAAACCATTAAAAGCTCCTCCATATAGAGAGTTGAGCAACTTCGGACCATTAAAGTTGCTCAATGTACACTTTTTATTAATCTTCTATGTTCAATGTTACGAGTATAAACTTCGTAGATTATTTCGATGCCAAAACAACAACTTTCTGTTACAAATGGATAAAACCGTTAGAGGCTCCCAAATAGAGAGTTGAGAAACTTCGGACCATTAAAGTTACTCGGTGTATAATTTTTATTGTTCTTCTATGTCCAATGTTACGAGTTTACGCTTCGTAGATTATTTCGATGCCAAAACAACAACTTTCTATTACAAATGGACAAAACCGTTAAAAGCTCCTCTATAGAGAGAGTTGAGCAACTTCGGACAATCAGAGTTGCTCGGTGTACACTTTTTATTGTTCTTCTATGTCCAATGTTACGAGTATACGCTTCGTAGATTATTTCGATGCCAAAACAACAACTTTCTATTACAAATGGACAAAACCGTTAAAAGCTCCTCTATAGAGAGAGTTGAGCAACTTCGGACCGTCAAAGTTGCTCGGTCTACACTTTTTATTGTTCTTCTATGTCCAATTTAATCAGTATAAGCTTTCGTTTTTATTTCGATGCCAAAACACCACTTTCTATGATAAATGCACAAAACCGTTAAAAGCTCCTC
Organism: Euonymus europaeus; assembly: GCA_963580455.1. Classification (NCBI taxonomy): domain Eukaryota; kingdom Viridiplantae; phylum Streptophyta; class Magnoliopsida; order Celastrales; family Celastraceae; genus Euonymus; species Euonymus europaeus. The sequence goes on from OY756965.1 coordinate 9,657,659, forward strand.
CATATAGAGAGTTGAGCAACTTCGGACCATTAAAGTTGCTCAATGTACACTTTTTATTAATCTTCTATGTTCAATGTTACGAGTATAAACTTCGTAGATTATTTCGATGCCAAAACAACAACTTTCTGTTACAAATGGACAAAACCGTTAAATGATCCACCATAGAGAGAGTTGTGCAACTTCGGACCATCAAAGTTGTTCAGTGTAAACTTTTTATTGTTCTTCTACGTCCAATTTTACGAGTATAACCTTCCGAGATTATTTCAATGCCAAAACACCAACTTTCTATGACAAATGGACAAAACCATTAAAAGCTCCTCCATATAGAGAGTTGAGCAACTTCGGACCATCAAAGTTACTTAGTGTACACTTTTTATTGTTCTTCTATGTCCAATGTTACGAGTATATAAGCTTCGTAGATTATTTCGTTGCCAAAATAACAACTTTCTGTTACAAATGGACAAAACCGTTAAAAGCTCCACCATAGAGACACTTGTGCAACTTCGGACCATCAAAGTTGCTCGTTGTACACTTTTTATTGTTCTTCTATGTCCAATTTTACGAGTATAAGCTTCCGAGATTATTTCGATGCCAAAACACCAACTTTCTATGACAAATGGACAAAACCGTTAAAAGCTCCTCTATAGCGAGAGTTGAGAAACTTCGGACCGTCAAAGTTGCCCGGTGTACAGTTTTTATTATTCTTCTATGTCCAATTTTACGAGTATAAGCTTCCTAGATTATTTCGATGCCAAAACAACAACTTTCTATTACAAATGGACAAAACCGTTAAAAGCTCCTCCATAGAGAGAGTTGAGCAACTTCGGACTATCAAAGTTGCTCGGTGTACACTTTTTATTGTTCTTCTATGTCCAATTTTACGAGTATAAGCTTCGTAGATTATTTCGATGCCAAAACACCAACTTTCTATGACAAATGGACAAAACCGTTAGAGGCTCGCAAATAGAGAGTTGAGCAACTTCGGACCATCAAAGTTGCTCGATGTACACTTTTTATTGTTCTTCTATGTCCAATTTTACGAGTATAAGCTTCGTAGATTATTTCGATGCCAAAACAACAACTTTCTATTACAAATGCACAAAACCGTTAAAAGCTCCCCCATATAGAGAGTTGAGCAACTTCGAACCATCAAAGTTACTCGGTGTATACTTTTTATTGTTCTTCTATGTCCAATGTTACGAGTATACGCTTCGTAGATTATTTCGATGCCAAAACAACAACTTTCTATTACAAATGGACAAAACCGTTAAAAGCTCCTCTATAGAGAGAGTTGAGCAACTTCGGAACATCAAAGTTGCTCGGTGTATACTTTTTATTGTTCTTCAATGTCCAATGTTACGAGTATAAGCTTCGTAGATTATTTCGATGCCAAAATAACAACTTTATATTACAAATGGACAAAACCGTTAAAAGCTCCACCATAGAGAGAGTTGTGGAACTTCGAACCATCAAAGTTGCTCGGTGTATACTTTTTATTGTTCTTCTATGTCCAATTTTACGAGTATAAGCTTCGTAGATTATTTCGATGCCAAAACACCAACTTTCTATGACAAATGGACAAAACCGTTAAAAGCTCCTCCATATAGAGAGTTGAGCAACTTCGGACCATCAAAGTTGCTCGGTGTAAACTTTTTATTGTTCTTCTATGTCCAATTTTACGAGTATAAGCTTCCGAGATTTTTTCAATGCCAAAACCCCAACTTTCTATGACAAATGGACAAAACCATTAAAAGCTCCTCCATATAGAGAGTTGAGCAACTTCGGACCATCAAAGTTACTCGGTGTACACTTTTTATTGTTCTTCTATGTCCAATGTTACGAGTATACGCTTCGTAGATTATTTCGATGCCAAAACACCAACTTTCTATGACAAATGGACAAAACCGTTAGAGGCTCGCAAATAGAGAGTTGAGCAACTTCGGACCATCAAAGTTGCTCGGTGTAAACTTTTTATTGTTCTTCTATGTCCAATTTTACGAGTATAAGCTTCCGAGATTTTTTCAATGCCAAAACACCAACTTTCTATGACAAATGGACAAAACCATTAAAAGCTCCTCCATATAGAGAGTTGAGCAACTTCGGACCATCAAAGTTACTCGGTGTACACTTTTTATTGTTCTTCTATGTCCAATGTTACGAGTATACGCTTCGTAGATTATTTCGATGCTAAAACAACAACTTTCTATTACAAATGGACAAAACCGTTAAAAGCTCCTCCATATAGAGAGTTGAGCAACTTCTGATCATCAAAGTTACTCGGTGTACACTTTTTATTGTTCTTCTATGTCCAATGTTACGAGTATACGCTTCGTAGATTATTTCGATGCCAAAACAACAACTTTCTATTACAAATGGACAAAACCATTAAAAGCTCCTCTATAGAGAGAGTTTAGCAACTTTGGACCATCAAAGTTGCTCGGTGTACACTTTTTATTGTTCTTTTATGTCAAATTTTATGAGTATAAGATGCCGATATTTTTTCGATTCCAAAACACCAACTTTCTATGACAAATGGACAAAACCATTAAAAGCTCCTCCATATAGAGAGTTGACAAACTTCGGACCATCAAAGTTGCTCAATGTACACTTTTTATTAATCTTCTATGTTCAATGTTACGAGTATAAACTTCGTAGATTATTTCGATGCCAAAACAACAACTTTCTGTTACAAATGGACAAAACCGTTAAAAGCTCCACCATAGAGAGAGTTGTGCAACTTCGAACCATCAAAGTTGTTCGGTGTACACTTTTTATTGTTCTTCTTTGTCCAATTTTACGAGTATAAGCTTCCGAGATTATTTCAATGCCAAAACACCAACTTTCTATGACAAATGGACAAAACCATTAAAAGCTCCTCCATATAGAGAGTTGAGCAACTTCGGACCATCAAAGTTACTCGGTGTACACTTTTTATTGTTCTTCTATGTCCAATGTTACGAGTATACGCTTCGTAGATTATTTCGATGCCAAAACAACAACTTTCTATTACAAATGGACAAAACCGTTAAAAGCTCCTCTATAGAGAGAGTTTAGCAACTTTGGACCATCAAAGTTGCTCGGTGTACACTTTTTATTGTTCTTTTATGTCAAATTTTATGAGTATAAGATGCCGATATTTTTTCGATTCCAAAACACCAACTTTCTATGACAAATGGACAAAACCATTAAAAGCTCCTCCATATAGAGAGTTGACAAACTTCGGATCATCAAAGTTGCTCAATGTACACTTTTTATTAATCTTCTATGTTCAATGTTACGAGTATAAACTTCGTAGATTATTTCGATGCCGAAACAACAACTTTCTGTTACAAATGGACAAAACCGTTAAAAGCTCCACCATAGAGAGAGTTGTGCAACTTCGGACCATCAAAGTTGTTCGGTGTACACTTTTTATTGTTCTTCTATGGCCAATTTTACGAGTATAAGCTTCCGAGATTATTTCAATGCCAAAACACCAACTTTCTATGACAAATGGACAAAACCATTAAAAGCTCCTCCATATAGAGAGTTGAGCAACTTCGGACCATCAAAGTTACTCGGTGTACACTTTTTATTGTTCTTCTATGTCCAATGTTACGAGTATATAAGCTTCGTAGATTATTTCGATGCCAAAACAACAACTTTCTGTTACAAATGGACAAAACCGTTAAAAGCTCCACCATAGAGAGAGTTGTGCAACTTCGGACCATCAAAGTTGCTCGGTGTACACTTTTTATTGTTCTTCTATGTCCAATTTTACGAGTATAAGCTTCCGAGATTATTTGGTTGCCAAAACACCAACTTTCTATGACAAATGGACAAAACCGTTAAAAGTTCCTCTATAGCGAGAGTTGAGAAACTTCGGACCGTCAAAGTTGCGCGGTGTACAGTTTTTATTATTCTTCTATGTCCAATTTTACGAGTATAAGCTTCCTAGATTATTTCGATGCCAAAACAACAACTTTCTATTACAAATGGACAAAACCGTTAAAAGCTTCTCCATAGAGAGAGTTGAGCAACTTCGGACTATCAAAGTTGCTCGGTGTACACTTTTTATTGTTCTTCTATGTCCAATTTTACGAGTATAAGCTTCGTAGATTATTTCGATGCCAAAACACCAACTTTCTATGACAAATGGACAAACCCGTTAGAGGCTCGCAAATAGAGAGTTGAGCAACTTCGGACCATCAAAGTTGCTCGGTGTACACTTTTTATTTTTCTTCTATGGCCAATTTTACGAGTATAAGCTTCCGAGATTATTTCAATGCCAAAACACCAACTTTCTATGACAAATGGACAAAACCATTAAAAGCTCCTCCATATAGAGAGTTGAGCAACTTCGGACCATCAAAGTTACTCGGTGTACACTTTTTATTGTTCTTCTATGTCCAATGTTACGAGTATACGCTTCGTAGATTATTTCGATACCAAAACAACAACTTTCTATTACAAATGGACAAAACCGTTAAAAGCTCCTCTATAGAGAGAGTTTAGCAACTTTGGACCATCAAAGTTGCTCGGTGTACACTTTTTATTGTTCTTTTATGTGAAATTTTATGAGTATAAGATGCCGATATTTTTTCGATTCCAAAACACCAACTTTCTATGACAAATGGACAAAACCATTAAAAGCTCCTCCATATAGAGAGTTGACAAACTTCGGATCATCAAAGTTGCTCAATGTACACTTTTTATTAATCTTCTATGTTCAATGTTACGAGTATAAACTTCGTAGATTATTTCGATGCCGAAACAACAACTTTCTGTTACAAATGGACAAAACCGTTAAAAGCTCCACCATAGAGAGAGTTGTGCAACTTCGGACCATCAAAGTTGTTCGGTGTACACTTTTTATTGTTCTTCTATGGCCAATTTTACGAGTATAAGCTTCCGAGATTATTTCAATGCCAAAACACCAACTTTCTATGACAAATGGACAAAACCATTAAAAGCTCCTCCATATAGAGAGTTGAGCAACTTCGGACCATCAAAGTTACTCGGTGTACACTTTTTATTGTTGTTCTATGTCCAATGTTACGAGTATATAAGCTTCGTAGATTATTTCGATGCCAAAACAACAACTTTCTGTTACAAATGGACAAAACCGTTAAAAGCTCCACCATAGAGAGAGTTGTGCAACTTCGGACCATCAAAGTTGCTCGGTGTACAATTTTTATTGTTCTTCTATGTCTAATTTTACGAGTATAAGCTTCCGAGATTATTTTGTTGCCAAAACACCAACTTTCTATGACAAATGGACAAAACCGTTAAAAGCTCCTCTGTAGCGAGAGTTGAGAAACTTCGGACCGTCAAAGTTGCCCGGTGTACAGTTTTTATTATTCTTATATGTCCAATTTTACGAGTATAAGCTTCCTAGATTATTTCGATGCCAAAACAACAACTTTCTATTACAAATGGACAAAACCGTTAAAAGCTTCTCCATAGAGAGAGTTGAGCAACTTCGGACTATCAAAGTTGCTCGGTGTACACTTTTTATTGTTCTTCTATGTCCAATTTTACGAGTATAAGCTTCGAAGATTATTTCGATGCCAAAACACCAACTTTCTATGACAAATGGACAAACCCGTTAGAGGCTCGCAAATAGAGAGTTGAGCAACTTCGGACCATCAAAGTTGCTCGGTGTACACTTTTTATTGTTCTTCTATGGCCAATTTTACGAGTATAAGCTTCCGAGATTATTTCAATGCCAAAACACCAACTTTCTATGACAAATGGACAAAACCATTAAAAGCTCCTCCATATAGAGAGTTGAGCAACTTCGGACCATCAAAGTTACTCGGTGTACACTTTTTATTGTTCTTCTATGTCCAATGTTACGAGTATATAAGCTACGTAGATTATTTCGATGCCAAAACAACAACTTTCTGTTACAAATGAACAAAACCGTTAAAAGCTCCACCATAGAGAGAGTTGTGCAACTTCGGACCATCAAAGTTGCCCGGTGTACAGTTTTTATTATTCTTCTATGTCCAATTTTACGAGTATAAGCTTCCTAGATTATTTCGATGCCAAAACAACAACTTTCTATTACAAATGGACAAAACCGTTAAATGCTTCTCCATAGAGAGAGTTGAGCAACTTCGGACTATCAAAGTTGCTCGGTGTACACTTTTTATTGTTCTTCTATGTCCAATTTTACGAGTATAAGCTTCGTAGATTATTTCGATGCCAAAACACCAACTTTCTATGACAAACGGACAAAACCGTTAGAGGCTCGCAAATAGAGAGTTGAGCAACTTCGGACCATCAAAGTTGCTCGGTGTACACTTTTTATTGTTCTTCTATGTCCAATTTTACGAGTATAAGCTTCGTAGATTATTTCGATGCCAAAACAACAACTTTCTATTACAAATGGACAAAACCGTTAAATGCTCCTCCATATAGAGAGTTGAGCAACTTCGGACCATCAAAGTTACTAGGTGTACACTTTTTATTGTTCTTCTATGTCCAATGTTACGAGTATACGCTTCGTAGATTATTTCGATGCCAAAACAACGACTTTCTATTACAAATGGACAAAACCGTTAAAAGCTCCTCTATAGAGAGAGTTTAGCAACTTTGGACCATCAAAGTTGCTCGGTGTACACTTTTTATTGTTCTTTTATGTCAAATTTTATGAGTATAAGATGCCAATATTTTTTCGATTCGAAAACACCAACTTTCTATGACAAATGGACAAAACCATTAAAAGCTATTCCATATAGAGAGTTGACAAACTTCGGACCATCAAAGTTGCTCAATGTACACTTTTTATTAATCTTCTATGTTCAATGTTACGAGTATAAACTTCATAGATTATTTCGATGCCAAAACAACAACTTTCTGTTACAAATGGACAAAACCTTTAAAAGCTCCACCATAGAGAGAGTTGTGCAACTTCGAACCATCAAAGTTGTTCAGTGTACACTTTTTATTGTTCTTCTATGTCCAATTTTACGAGTATAAGCTTCCGAGATTATTTCAATGCCAAAACACCAACTTTCTATGACAAATGGACAAAACCATTAAAAGCTCCTCCATATAGAGAGTTGAGCAACTTCGGACCATCAAAGTTACTCGGTGTACACTTTTTATTGTTCTTCTATGTCCAATGTTACGAGTATACGCTTCGTAGATTATTTTGATGCCAAAACAACAACTTTCTATTACAAATGGACAAAACCGTTAAAAGCTCCTCTATAGAGAGAGTTTAGCAACTTTGGACCATCAAAGTTGCTCGGTGTACACTTTTTATTGTTCTTTTATGTCAAATTTTATGAGTATAAAATGCCGATATTTTTTCGATTCCAAAACACCAACTTTCTATGACAAATGGACAAAACTATTAAAAGCTCCTCCATATAGAGAGTTGAGCAACTCCGGACCATCAAAGTTGCTCAATGTACACTTTTTATTAATCTTCTATGTTCAATGTTACGAGTATAAACTTCGTAGATTATTTCGATGCCAAAACAACAACTTTCTGTTACAAATGGACAAAACCGTTAAAAGCTCCACCATAGAGAGAGTTCTACAACTTCGGACCATCAAAGTTGTTCGGTGTACACTTTTTATTGTTCTTCTATGTCCAATTTTACGAGTATAAGCTTCCGAGATTATTTCGATGTCAAAACACCAACTTTCTATGACAAATGGACAAAACCATTGAAAGCTCCTCCATATAGAGAGTTGAGCAACTTCGGACCATCAAAGTTACTCGGTGTACACTTTTTATTGTTCTTCTATGTCCAATGTTACGAGTATAAGCTTTGTAGATTATTTCGATGCCAAAACAACAACTTTCTATTACAAATGGACAAAACCGTTTAAAGCTCCTCCATAGAGAGAGTTGAGCAACTTCGGACTATCAAAGTTGCTCGGTGTACACTTTTTATTGTTCTTCTATGTCCAATTTTACGAGTATAAGCTTCGTAGATTATTTCGATGCCAAAACACCAACTTTCTATGACAATTGGACAAAACCGTTAAAAGCTCCTCCATAGAGAGAGTTGTGCAACTTCGGACCATCAAAGTTGCTCGGTGTACACTTTTTATTGTTCTTCTATGTCCAATTTTATGAGTATAAGCTTCCGAGATTATTTCGTTGCCAAAACACCAACTTTCTATGACAAATGGACAAAACCGTTAAAAGCTCCTCTATAGCGAGAGTTGAGAAACTTCGGACCGTCAAAGTTGCCCGGTGTACAGTTTTTATTATTCTTCTATGTCCAATTTTACGAGTATAAGCTTCCTAGATTATTTCGATGCCAAAACAACAACTTTCTATTACAAATGGACAAAACCGTTAAAAGATTCTCCATAGAGAGAGTTGAGCAACTTCGGACTATCAAAGTTGCTCGGTGTACACTTTTTATTGTTCTTCTATGTCCAATTTTACGAGTATACGCTTCGTAGATTATTTCGATGCCAAAATAACAACTTTCTATTACAATTGGACAAAATCGTTATAAGCTCCTCTATAGAGAGAGTTGAGCAACTTTGGACCATCAAAGTTGCTCGGTGTACACTTTTTAGTGTTCTTCTATGTCCAATTTTACGAGTATAAGCTTCGTAGATTTTTTCGATTCCAAAACACCAACTTTCTATGACAAATAGACAAAACCATTAAAAGCTCCTCCATATAGAGAGTTGAGCAACTTCGGACCATCAAAGTTACTCGGTGTTTACTTTTTATTGTTCTTCTATGTCCAATGTTACGATTATACGCTTCGTAGATTATTTCGATGCCAAAACAACAACTTTCTATTACAAATGGACAATACCGTTAAAAGCTCCTCTATAGAGAGAGTTGAGCAACTTCGGACCATCAAAGTTGCTCAATGTACACTTTTTATTAATCTTCTATGTTCAATGTTACGAGTATAAACTTCGTAGACTATTTCGATGCCAAAACAACCACTTTCTGTTACAAATGGACAAAACCGTTAAAAGCTCCACCATAGAGAGAGTTGTGCAACTTCGGACCATCAAAGTTGTTCGGTGTACACTTTTTATTGTTCTTCTATGTCCAATTTTACGAGTATAAGCTTCCGAGATTATTTCGATGCCAAAACACCAACTTTCTATGAAAAATGGACAAAACCATTAAAAGCTCCTCCATATAGAGAGTTGAGCAACTTCGGACCATCAAAGTTACTCGGTGTATACTTTTTATTGTTCTTCTATGTCCAATGTTACGAGTATACGCTTCGTAGATTATTTCGATGCCAAAACAACAACTTTCTATTACAAATGGACAAAACCGTTAAAAGCTCCTCTATAGAGAGAGTTGAGCAACTTTGGACCATCAAAGTTGCTCGGTGTAACCTTTTTATTGTTCTTCTATGTCCAATGTTACGAGTATAAGCTTTGTAGATTATTTTGATGCCAAAACAACAACTTTCTATTACAAATGGACAAAACCGTTAAAAGCTCCTCCATAGAGAGAGTTGAGCAACTTCGGACTATCAAAGTTGCTCGGTGTACACTTTTTATAGTTCTTCTATGTCCAATTTTACGAGTATAAGCTTCGTAGATTATTTCGATGCCAAAACACCAACTTTCTATGAAAAATGGACAAAACCGTTAAAAGCTCATCAATATAGAGAGTTGAGCAACTTCGGACCATCAAAGTTGCTCGGTGTACACTTTTTATTGTTCTTCTATGTCCAATTTTACGAGTATAAGCTTCGTAGATTATTTCGATGCCAAAACAACAACTTTCTATTACAAATGGACAAAACCGTTAAAAGCTCCTCCATATAGAGAGTTGAGCAACTTCGGACCATCAAAGTTACTCGGTGTATACTTTTTATTGTTCTTCTATGTCCAATGTTACGAGTATACGCTTCGTAGATTATTTCGATGCCAAAACAACAACTTTCTATTACAAATGGACAAAACCGTTAAAAGCTCCTCTATAGAGAGAGTTGAGCAACTTCGGACCATCAAAGTTGCTCGGTGTACACTTTTTACTGTTCTTCTATGTCCAATGTTACGAGTATAAGCTTCGTAGATTATTTGGATGCCAAAACAACAACTTTCTATTACAAATGGACAAAACCGTTAAAAGCTCCACCATAGAGAGAGTTGAGCAACTTCGGACCATCAAAGTTGCTCGGTGTACAGTTTTTATTGTTCTTCTATGTCCAATTTTACGAGTATAAGCTTCCGAGATTATTTCGATGCCAAAACCCCAACTTTCTTGACAAATGGACAAAACCATTAAAAGCTCCTCCATATAGAGAGTTGAGCAACTTCGGACCATCTAAGTTGCTCGGTGTACGCTTTTTATTGTTCTTCTATGTCCAATTTTACGAGTATAAGCTTCCGAGATTATTTCGATGCCAAAACACCAACTTTCTTGACAAATGGACAAAACCATTAAAAGCTCCTCCATATAGAGAGTTGAGCAACTTCGGACCATCAAAGTTACTCGGTGTACACTTTTTATTGTTCTTCTATGTCCAATGTTACGAGTATAAGCTTCGTAGATTATTTCGATGCCAAAACAACAACTTTCTATTACAAATTTACAAAACCGTTAAAAGCTCCTCCATAGAGAGAGTTGAGCAACTTCGGACTATCAAAGTTGCTCGGTGTACACTTTTTATTGTTCTTCTATGTCCAATTTTACGAGTATAAGCTTCGTAGATTATTTCGATGCCAAAACACCAACTTTCTATGACAAATGGACAAAACCGTTAGAGGCTCGCAAATAGAGAGTTGAGCTACTTCGGACCATCAAAGTTACTCGGTGTACACATTTTATTGTTCTTCTATGTCCAATTTTACGAGTATAAGCTTCGTAGATTATTTCGATGCCAAAACACCAACTTTCTATGACAAATGGAAAAAACCGTTAGAGGCTCGCAAATAGAGAGTTGAGCAACTTCGGACCATCAAAGTTGCTCGGTGTACACTTTTTATTGTTCTTCTATGTCCAATTTTACGAGTATAAGCTTCGTAGATTATTTCGATGCGAAAACAACAACTTTCTATTACAAACGGACAAAAAAGTTAAAAGCTCCTCCATATAGAGAGTTGAGCAACTTCGGACCATCAAAGTTACTCGGTGTATACTTTTTATTGTTCTTCTATGTCCAATGTTACGAGTATACGCTTCGTAGATTATTTCGATGCTAAAACAACAACTTTCTATTACAAATGGACAAAACCGTTAAAAGCTCCTCTATAGAGAGAGTTGAGCAACTTCGGACCATCAAAGTTGCTCGGTGTACACTTTTTATTGTTCTTCTATGTCCAATGTTACGAGTATAAGCTTCGTAGATTATTTCGATGCCAAAACAACAACTTTCTATTACAAATGGACAAAACCGTTAAAAGCTCCTCCATATAGAGAGTTGAGCAACTTCGGACCATCAAAGTTCCTCGGTGCACACTTTTTATTGTTCTTCTATGTCCAATGTTACGAGTATACGCTTCGTTGATTATTTCAATGCCAAAATAACAACTTTCTATGACAAATGGACAAAACCGTTAGAGGCTCCCAAATAGAGAGTTGAGAAACTTCGGACCATCAAAGTTGCTCGGTGTACACTTTTTATTGTTCTTCTATGTCCAATTTCACGAGTATAAGCTTCGTAGATTATTTCGATGCCAAAACAACAACTTTCTATTACAAATGGACAAAACCGTTAAAAGCTCCTCCATATAGAGAGTTGAGCAACTTCGGACCATCAAAGTTACTCGATGTATACTTTTTATTGTTCTTCTATGTACAATGTTACGAGTATACGCTTCGTTGATTATTTCGATGCCAAAACAACAACTTTCTATTACAAATGGACAAAACCGTTAAAAGCTCCTCTATAGAGAGAGTTGAGCAACTTCGGACCATCAAAGTTGCTCGGTGTACACTTTTTATTGTTCTTCTATGTCCAATGTTACGAGTATACGCTTCGTAGATTATTTCGATGCCAAAACAACAACTTTCTATTACAAATGGACAAAACCGTTAAAAGCTCCTCTATAGAGAGAGTTGAGCAACTTCGGACCATCAAAGTTGCTCGGTATACACTTTTTATTGATCTTCTATGTCCAATTTAACGAGTATAAGCTTTCGTTATTATTTCGATGCCAAAACACCACTTTCCATGATAAATGGACAAAACCGTTAAAAGATCCCAAATAGAGAGAGTTGAGCAACTTCGGACCATCAAAGTTGCTCGGTGTACACTTTTTATTGTTCTTCTATGTTAAATTTTACGAGTATAAGCTTCGTAGATTATTTCAATGCCAAAATAACAACTTTCTATGACAAATGGACAAAACCGTTAGAGGCTCCCAAATAGAGAGTTGAGAAACTTCGGACCATCAAAGTTGCTCGGTGTACACTTTTTATTGTTCTTCTCTGTCCAATTTCACGAGTATAAGCTTCGTAGATTATTTCGATGCCAAAACAACAACTTTCTATTACAAATGGACAAAACCGTTAAAAGCTCCTCCATATAGAGAGTTGAGCAACTTCGGACCATCAAAGTTACTCGGTGTATACTTTTTATTGTTCTTCTATGTCCAATGTTACGAGTATACGCTTCGTAGATTATTTCGATGCCAAAACAACAACTTTCTATTACAAATGGACAAAACCGTTAAAAGCTCCTCTATAGAGAGAGTTGAGCAACTTCGGACCATCAAAGTTGCTCGGTGTACACTTTTTACTGTTCTTCTATGTCCAATGTTACGAGTATAAGCTTCGTAGATTATTTGGATGCCAAAACAACAACTTTCTATTACAAATGGACAAAACCGTTAAAAGCTCCACCATAGAGAGAGTTGAGCAACTTCGGACCATCAAAGTTGCTCGGTGTACAGTTTTTATTGTTCTTCTATGTCCAATTTTACGAGTATAAGCTTCCGAGATTATTTCGATGCCAAAACCCCAACTTTCTTGACAAATGGACAAAACCATTAAAAGCTCCTCCATATAGAGAGTTGAGCAACTTCGGACCATCAAAGTTGCTCGGTGTACACATTTTATTGTTCTTCTATGTCCAATTTTACGAGTATAAGCTTCCGAGATTATTTCGATGCCAAAACACCAACTTTCTTGACAAATGGACAAAACCATTAAAAGCTCCTCCATATAGAGAGTTGAGCAACTTCGGACCATCAAAGTTACTCGGTGTACACTTTTTATTGTTCTTTTATGTCCAATGTTACGAGTATAAGCTTCGTAGATTATTTCGATGCCAAAACAACAACTTTCTATTACAAATTTACAAAACCGTTAAAAGCTCCTCCATAGAGAGAGTTGAGCAACTTCGGACTATCAAAGTTGCTCGGTGTACACTTTTTATTGTTCTTCTATGTCCAATGTTACGAGTATAAGCTTCGTAGATTATTTCGATGCCAAAACAACAACTTTCTATTACAAATTTACAAAACCGTTAAAAGCTCCTCCATAGAGAGAGTTGAGCAACTTCGGACCATCAAAGTTGCTCGGTGTACACTTTTTATTGTTCTTCTATGTCCAATGTTACGAGTATAAGCTTCGTGGATTATTTCGATGCCAAAACAACAACTTTCTATTACAAATGGACAAAACCGTTAAAAGCTCCTCCATATAGAGAGTTGAGCAACTTCGGACCATCAAAGTTACTCGGTGTACACTTTTTATTGTTCTTCTATGTCCAATGTTACGAGTATACGCTTCGTAGATTATGTCGATGCCAAAACAACAACTTTCTATTACAAAAGGACAAAACCGTTAAAAGCTCCTCTATAGAGAGAGTTTAGCAACTTTGGACCATCAAAGTTGCTCGGTGTACACTTTTTATTGTTCCTTTATGTCAAATTTTATGAGTATAAGATGCCGATATTTTTTCGATTCCAAAACACCAACTTTCTATGACAAATAGACAAAACCATTAAAAGCTCCTCCATATAGAGAGTTGAGCAACTTCGGACCATTAAAGTTGCTCAATGTACACTTTTTATTAATCTTCTATGTTCAATGTTACGAGTATAAACTTCGTAGATTATTTCGATGCCAAAACAACAACTTTCTGTTACAAATGGATAAAACCGTTAGAGGCTCCCAAATAGAGAGTTGAGAAAATTCGGACCATTAAAGTTACTCGGTGTATAATTTTTATTGTTCTTCTATGTCCAATGTTACGAGTTTACGCTTCGTAGATTATTTCGATGCCAAAACAACAACTTTCTATTACAAATGGACAAAACCGTTAAAAGCTCCTCTATAGAGAGAGTTGAGCAACTTCGGACCATCAAAGTTGCTCGGTCTACACTTTTTATTGTTCTTCTATGTCCAATTTAACAAGTATAAGCTTTCGTTATTATTTCGATGCCAAAACACCACTTTCTATGATAAATGGACAAAACCGTTAAAAGATCCCAAATAGAGAGAGTTGAGCAACTTCGGACCATCAAAGTTGCTCGGTGTACACTTTTTATTGTTCTTCTATGTCCAATTTTACGAGTATAAGCTTCGTAGATTATTTCAATGCCAAAATAACAACTTTCTATGACAAATGGACAAAACCGTTAGAGGCTCCCAAATAGAGAGTTGAGAAACTTCGGACCATCAAAGTTGCTCAGTGTACACTTTTTATTGTTCTTCTCTGTCCAATTTCACGAGTATAAGCTTCGTAGATTATTTCGATGCCAAAACAACAACTTTCTATTACAAATGGACAAAACCGTTAAAAGCTCCTCCATATAGAGAGTTGAGCAACTTCGGACCATCAAAGTTACTCGGTGTATACTTTTTATTATTCTTCTATGTCCAATGTTACGAGTATACGCTTCGTAGATTATTTCGATGCCAAAACAACAACTTTCTATTACAAATGGACAAAACCGTTAAAAGCTCCTCTATAGAGAGAGTTGTGCAACTTTGGACCATCAAAGTTGCTCGGTGTACACTTTTTATTGTTCTTCTATGTCCAATGTTACGAGTATAAGCTTCGTGGATTATTTCGATGCCAAAACAACAACTTTCTATTACAAATGGACAAAACCGTTAAAAGCTCCTCCATATAGAGAGTTGAGCAACTTCGGACCATCAAAGTTACTCGGTGTACACTTTTTATTGTTCTTCTATGTCCAATGTTACGAGTATACGCTTCGTAGATTATGTCGATGCCAAAACAACAACTTTCTATTGCAAAAGGACAAAACCGTTAAAAGCTCCTCTATAGAGAGAGTTTAGCAACTTCGGACCATCAAAGTTGCTCGGTGTACACTTTTTATTGTTCTTTTATGTCAAATTTTATGAGTATAAGATGCCGATATTTTTTCGATTCCAAAACACCAACTTTCTATGACAAATGGACAAAACCATTAAAAGCTCCTCCATATAGAGAGTTGAGCAACTTCGGACCATTAAAGTTGCTCAATGTACACTTTTTATTAATCTTCTATGTCCAATGTTACGAGTATAAGCTTCGTAGATTATTTCGATGCCAAAACAACAACTTTCTATTACAAATTTACAAAACCGTTAAAAGCTCCTCCATAGAGAGAGTTGAGCAACTTCGGACTATCAAAGTTGCTCGGTGTACACTTTTTATTGTTCTTCTATGTCCAATGTTACGAGTATAAGCTTCGTAGATTATTTCGATGCCAAAACAACAACTTTCTATTACAAATTTACAAAACCGTTAAAAGCTCCTCCATAGAGAGAGTTGAGCAACTTCGGACCATCAAAGTTGCTCGGTGTACACTTTTTATTGTTCTTCTATGTCCAATGTTACGAGTATAAGCTTCGTGGATTATTTCGATGCCAAAACAACAACTTTCTATTACAAATGGACAAAACCGTTAAAAGCTCCTCCATATAGAGAGTTGAGCAACTTCGGACCATCAAAGTTACTCGGTGTACACTTTTTTTTGTTCTTCTATGTCCAATGTTACGAGTATAAGCTTCGTAGATTATCTCGATGCCAAAACAACAACTTTCTATTACAAATGGACAAAACCGTTAAAAGCTCCTCCATAGAGAGATTTGATCAACTTCGGACTATCAAAGTTGCTCGGTGTACATTTTTTATTGTTCTTCTATGTCCAATTTTACGAGTATATGCTTCGTAGATTATTTCGAAGCCAAAACAACAACTTTCTATTACAAATGGAAAAAACCGTTAAAAGCCCCTCCATAGAGAGAGTTGAGCAACTTCGGACCATCAAAGTTGCTCAATGTACACTTTTTATTAATCTTCTATGTTCAATGTTACGAGTATAAACTTCGTAGATTATTTCGATGCCAAAACAACAACTTTCTGTTACAAATGGACAAAACCGTTAAATGCTCCACCATAGAGAGAGTTGTGCAACTTCGGACCATCAAAGTTGTTCGGTGTAAACTTTTTATTGTTCTTCTACGTCCAATTTTACGAGTATAAGCTTCCGAGATTATTTCAATGCCAAAACACCAACTTTCTATGACAAATGGACAAAACCATTAAAAGCTCCTCCATATAGAGAGTTGAGCAACTTCGGACCATCAAAGTTACTTAGTGTACACTTTTTATTGTTCTTCTATGTCCAATGTTACGAGTATATAAGCTTCGTAGATTATTTCGTTGCCAAAACAACAACTTTCTGTTACAAATGGACAAAACCGTTAAAAGCTCCACCATAGAGACAATTGTGCAACTTCGGACCATCAAAGTTGCTCGTTGTACACTTTTTATTGTTCTTCTATGTCCAATTTTACGAGTATAAGCTTCCGAGATTATTTCGATGCCAAAACACCAACTTTCTATGACAAATGGACAAAACCGTTAAAAGCTCCTCTATAGCGAGAGTTGAGAAACTTCGGACCGTCAAAGTTGCCCGATGTACAGTTTTTATTATTCTTCTATGTCCAATTTTACGAGTATAAGCTTCCTAGATTATTTCGATGCCAAAACAACAACTTTCTATTACAAATGGACAAAACCGTTAAAAGCTCCTCCATAGAGAGAGTTGAGCAACTTCGGACTATCAAAGTTGCTCGGTGTACACTTTTTATTGTTCTTCTATGTCCAATTTTACGAGTATAAGCTTCGTAGATTATTTCGATGCCAAAACACCAACTTTCTATGACAAATGGACAAAACCGTTAGAGGCTCGCAAATAGAGAGTTGAGCAACTTCGGACCATCAAAGTTGCTCGATGTACACTTTTTATTGTTCTTCTATGTCCAATTTTACGAGTATAAGCTTCGTAGATTATTTCGATGCCAAAACAACAACTTTCTATTACAAATGCACAAAACCGTTAAAAGCTCCCCCATATAGAGAGTTGAGCAACTTCGAACCATCAAAGTTACTCGGTGTATACTTTTTATTGTTCTTCTATGTCCAATGTTACGAGTATACGCTTCGTAGATTATTTCGATGCCAAAACAACAACTTTCTATTACAAATGGACAAAACCGTTAAAAGCTCCTCTATAGAGAGAGTTGAGCAACTTCGGACCATCAAAGTTGCTCGGTGTATACTTTTTATTGTTCTTCAATGTCCAATGTTACGAGTATAAGCTTCGTAGATTATTTCGATGCCAAAATAACAACTTTATATTACAAATGGACAAAACCGTTAAAAGCTCCACCATAGAGAGAGTTGTGGAACTTCGAACCATCAAAGTTGTTCGGTGTACACTTTTTATTGTTCTTCTATGTCCAATTTTACGAGTATAAGCTTCGTAGATTATTTCGATGCCAAAACACCAACTTTCTATGACAAATGGACAAAACCGTTAAAAGCTCCTCCATATAGAGAGTTGAGCAACTTCGGACCATCAAAGTTGCTCGGTGTAAACTTTTTATTGTTCTTCTATGTCCAATTTTACGAGTATAAGCTTCCGAGATTATTTCAATGCCAAAACACCAACTTTCTATGACAAATGGACAAAACCATTAAAAGCTCCTCCATATAGAGAGTTGAGCAACTTCGGACCATCAAAGTTACTCGGTGTACACTTTTTATTGTTCTTCTATGTCCAATGTTACGAGTATACGCTTCGTAGATTATTTCGATGCCAAAACAACAACTTTCTATTACAAATGGACAAAACCGTTAAAAGCTCCTCTATAGAGAGAGTTTAGCAACTTTGGACCATCAAAGTTGCTCGGTGTACACTTTTTATTGTTCTTTTATGTCAAATTTTATGAGTATAAGATGCCGATATTTTTTCGATTCCAAAACACCAACTTTCTATGACAAATGGACAAAACCATTAAAAGCTCCTCCATATAGAGAGTTGACAAACTTCGGACCATCAAAGTTGCTCAATGTACACTTTTTATTAATCTTCTATGTTCAATGTTACGAGTATAAACTTCGTAGATTATTTCGATGCCAAAACAACAACTTTCTGTTACAAATGGACAAAACCGTTAAAAGCTCCACCATAGAGAGAGTTGTGCAACTTCGAACCATCAAAGTTGTTCGGTGTACACTTTTTATTGTTCTTCTTTGTGCAATTTTACGAGTATAAGCTTCCGAGATTATTTCAATGCCAAAACACCAACTTTCTATGACAAATGGACAAAACCATTAAAAGCTCCTCCATATAGAGAGTTGAGCAACTTCGGACCATCAAAGTTACTCGGTGTACACTTTTTATTGTTCTTCTATGTCCAATGTTACGAGTATACGCTTCGTAGATTATTTCGATGCCAAAACAACAACTTTCTATTACAAATGGACAAAACCGTTAAAAGCTCCTCTATAGAGAGAGTTTAGCAACTTTGGACCATCAAAGTTGCTCGGTGTACACTTTTTATTGTTCTTTTATGTCAAATTTTATGAGTATAAGATGCCGATATTTTTTCGATTCCAAAACACCAACTTTCTATGACAAATGGACAAAACCATTAAAAGCTCCTCCATATAGAGAGTTGACAAACTTCGGATCATCAAAGTTGCTCAATGTACACTTTTTATTAATCTTCTATGTTCAATGTTACGAGTATAAACTTCGTAGATTATTTCGATGCCGAAACAACAACTTTCTGTTACAAATGGACAAAACCGTTAAAAGCTCCACCATAGAGAGAGTTGTGCAACTTCGGACCATCAAAGTTGTTCGGTGTACACTTTTTATTGTTCTTCTATGGCCAATTTTACGAGTATAAGCTTCCGAGATTATTTCAATGCCAAAACACCAACTTTCTATGACAAATGGACAAAACCATTAAAAGCTCCTCCATATAGAGAGTTGAGCAACTTCGGACCATCAAAGTTACTCGGTGTACACTTTTTATTGTTCTTCTATGTCCAATGTTACGAGTATATAAGCTTCGTAGATTATTTCGATGCCAAAACAACAACTTTCTGTTACAAATGGACAAAACCGTTAAAAGCTCCACCATAGAGAGAGTTGTGCAACTTCGGACCATCAAAGTTGCTCGGTGTACACTTTTTATTGTTCTTCTATGACCAATTTTACGAGTATAAGCTTCCGAGATTATTTTGTTGCCAAAACACCAACTTTCTATTACAAATGGACAAAACCGTTAAATGCTCCTCCATATAGAGAGTTGAGCAACTTCGGACCATCAAAGTTACTAGGTGTACACTTTTTATTGTTCTTCTATGTCCAATGTTACGAGTATACGCTTCGTAGATTATTTCGATGCCAAAACAACAACTTTCTATTACAAATGGACAAAACCGTTAAAAGCTCCTCTATAGAGAGAGTTTAGCAACTTTGGACCATCAAAGTTGCTCGGTGTACACTTTTTATTGTTCTTTTATGTCAAATTTTATGAGTATAAGATGCCAATATTTTTTCGATTCGAAAACACCAACTTTCTATGACAAATGGAAAAAACCATTAAAAGCTCCTCCATATAGAGAGTTGACAAACTTCGGACCATCAAAGTTGCTCAATGTACACTTTTTATTAATCTTCTATGTTCAATGTTACGAGTATAAACTTCATAGATTATTTCGATGCCAAAACAACAAGTTTCTGTTACAAATGGACAAAACCTTTAAAAGCTCCACCATAGAGAGAGTTGTGCAACTTCGAACCATCAAAGTTGTTCAGTGTACACTTTTTATTGTTCTTCTATGTCCAATTTTACGAGTATAAGCTTCCGAGATTATTTCAATGCCAAAACACCAACTTTCTATGACAAATGGACAAAACCATTAAAAGCTCCTCCATATAGAGAGTTGAGCAACTTCGGACCATCAAAGTTACTCGGTGTACACTTTTTATTGTTCTTCTATGTCCAATGTTACGAGTATACGCTTCGTAGATTATTTCGATGCCAAAACAACAACTTTCTATTACAAATGGACAAAACCGTTAAAAGCTCCTCTATAGAGAGAGTTTAGCAACTTTGGACCATCAAAGTTGCTCGGTGTACACTTTTTATTGTTCTTTTATGTCAAATTTTATGAGTATAAGATGCCGATATTTTTTCGATTCCAAAACACCAACTTTCTATGACAAATGGACAAAACTATTAAAAGCTCCTCCATATAGAGAGTTGAGCAACTCCGGACCATCAAAGTTGCTCAATGTACACTTTTTATTAATCTTCTATGTTCAATGTTACGAGTATAAACTTCGTAGATTATTTCGATGCCAAAACAACAACTTTCTGTTACAAATGGACAAAACCGTTAAAAGCTCCACCATAGAGAGAGTTCTACAACTTCGGACCATCAAAGTTGTTCGGTGTACACTTTTTATTGTTCTTCTATGTCCAATTTTACGAGTATAAGCTTCCGAGATTATTTCGATGACAAAACACCAACTTTCTATGACAAATGGACAAAACCATTGAAAGCTCCTCCATATAGAGAGTTGAGCAACTTCGGACCATCAAAGTTACTCGGTGTACACTTTTTATTGTTCTTCTATGTCCAATGTTACGAGTATAAGCTTCGTAGATTATTTCGATGCCAAAACAACAACTTTCTATTACAAATGGACAAAACCGTTTAAAGCTCCTCCATAGAGAGAGTTGAGCATCTTCGGACTATCAAAGTTGCTCGGTGTACACTTTTTATTGTTCTTCTATGTCCAATTTTACGAGTATAAGCTTCGTAGATTATTTCGATGCCAAAACACCAACTTTCTATGACAATTGGACAAAACCGTTAAAAGCTCCTCCATAGAGAGAGTTGTGCAACTTCGGACCATCAAAGTTGCTCGGTGTACACTTTTTATTGTTCTTCTATGTCCAATTTTATGAGTATAAGCTTCCGAGATTATTTCGTTGCCAAAACACCAACTTTCTATGACAAATGGACAAAACCGTTAAAAGCTCCTCTATAGCGAGAGTTGAGAAACTTCGGACCGTCAAAGTTGCCCGGTGTACAGTTTTTATTATTCTTCTATGTCCAATTTTACGAGTATAAGCTTCCTAGATTATTTCGATTCCAAAACAACAACTTTCTATTACAAATGGACAAAACCGTTAAAAGCTTCTCCATAGAGAGAGTTGAGCAACTTCGGACTATCAAAGTTGCTCGGTGTACACTTTTTATTGTTCTTCTATGTCCAATTTTACGAGTATACGCTTCGTAGATTATTTCGATGCCAAAATAACAACTTTCTATTACAATTGGACAAAATCGTTATAAGCTCCTCTATAGAGAGAGTTGAGCAACTTTGGACCATCAAAGTTGCTCGGTGTACACTTTTTAGTGTTCTTCTATGTCCAATTTTACGAGTATAAGCTTCGTAGATTTATTCGATTCCAAAACACCAACTTTCTATGACAAATAGACAAAACCATTAAAAGCTCCTCCATATAGAGAGTTGAGCAACTTCGGACCATTAAAGTTGCTCAATGTACACTTTTTATTAATCTTCTATGTTCAATGTTACGAGTATAAACTTCGTAGATTATTTCGATGCCAAAACAACAACTTTCTGTTACAAATTGATAAAACCGTTAGAGGCTCCCAAATAGAGAGTTGAGAAACTTCGGACCATTAAAGTTACTTGGTGTATAATTTTTATTGTTCTTCTATGTCCAATGTTACGAGTTTACGCTTCGTAGATTATTTCGATGCCAAAACAACAACTTTCTATTACAAATGGACAAAACCGTTAAAAGCTCCTCTATAGAGAGAGTCGAGCAACTTCGGACAATCAAATTTGCTCATTGTACACTTTTTATTGTTCTTCTATGTCCAATGTTACGAGTATACGCTTCGTAGATTATTTCGATGCCAAAACAACAACTTTCTATAACAAATGGACAAAACCGTTAAAAGCTCCTCTATAGAGAGAGTTGAGCAACTTCGAACCATCAAAGTTGCTCGGTCTACACTTTTTATTGTTCTTCTATGTCCAATTTAACGAGTATAAGCTTTCGTTATTATTTCGATGCCAAAACACCACTTTCTATGATAAATGGACAAAACCGTTAAAAGATCCCAAATAGAGAGAGTTGAGCAACTTCGGACCATCAAAGTTGCTCGCTGTACACTTTTTATTGTTCTTCTATGTCCAATGTTACGAGTATACGCTTCGTAGATTATTTCGATGCCAAAACAACAACTTTCTATTACAAATGGACAAAACCGTTAAAAGCTCCTCTATAGAGAGAGTTGAGCAACTTCGGACCATCAAAGTTGCTCGTTCTATACTTTTTATTGTTCTTCTATGTCCAATTTAACGAGTATAAGCTTTCGTTATTATTTCGATGCCAAAACACCACTTTCTATGATAAATGGACAAAACCGTTAAAAGATCCCAAATAGAGAGAGTTGAGCAACTTCGGACCATCAAAGTTGCTCGGTGTACACTTTTTATTGTTCTTCTATGTCCAATTTTACGAGTATAAGCTTCGTAGATTATTTCGATGCCAAAACAACAACTTTCTATTAAAAATGGACAAAACCGTTAAAAGCTCCTCCATATAGAGAGTTGAGCAACTTCGGACCATCAAAGTTACCCGGTGTACACTTTTTATTGTTCTTTTATGTCAAATTTTATGAGTATAAGATTCCGATATTTTTTCGATTCCAAAACACCAACTTTCTATGAAAAATGGACAAAACCATTAAAAGCTCCTCCATATAGAGAGTTGAGCAAATTCGGACCATCAAAGTTGCTCAATGTACACTTTTTATTAATCTTCTATGTGCAATGTTACGAGAATAAACTTCGTAGATTATTTCGATGCCAAACAACAACTTTCTGTTACAAATGGACAAAACCGTTAAAAGCTCCTCCATAGAGAGAGTTAAGCAACTTCGAACTATCAAAGTTGCTCGGTGTACATTTTTTATTGTTCTTCTATGTCCAATTTTACGAGTATATGCTTCGTAGATTATTTCGATGCCAAAACAACAACTTTCTATTACAAATAGACAAAACCATTAAAAGCTCCTCCATAGAGAGAGTTGAGCAACTTCGGACCATCAAAGTTGCTCAATGTACACTTTTTATTAATCTTCTATGTTTAATGTTACGAGTATAAACTTCGTAGATTATTTCGATGCCAAAACAACAACTTTCTGTTACAAATGGACAAAACCGTTAAAAGCTCCACCATAGAGAGAGTTGTGCAACTTCGGACCATCAAAGTTGTTCGGTGTACACTTTTTATTGTTCTTCTATGTCCAATTTTACGAGTATAAGCTTCCGAGATTATTTCAATGCCAAAACACCAACTTTCTATGACAAATGGACAAAACCATTAAAAGCTCCTCCATATAGAGAGTTGAGCAACTTCGGACCATCAAAGTTACTTAGTGTACACTTTTTATTGTTCTTCTATGTCCAATGTTACGAGTACATAAGCTTCGTAGATTATTTCGTTGCCAAAACAACAACTTTCTGTTACAAATGGACAAAACCGTTAAAAGCTCCACCATAGAGAGAGTTGTGCAACTTCGGACCATCAAAGTTGCTCGTTGTACACTTTTTATTGTTCTTCTATGTCCAATTTTACGAGTATAAGCTTCCGAGATTATTTCGATGCCAAAACACCAACTTTCTATGACAAATGGACAAAACCGTTAAAAGCTCCTCTATAGCGAGAGTTGAGAAACTTCGGACCGTCAAAGTTGCCCGGTGTACAGTTTTTATTATTCTTCTATGTCCAATTTTACGAGTATAAGCTTCCTAGATTATTTCGATGCCAAAACAACAACTTTCTATTACAAATGGACAAAACCGTTAAAAGCTCCTCCATAGAGAGAGTTGAGCAACTTCGGACTATCAAAGTTGCTCGGTGTACACTTTTTATTGTTCTTCTATGTCCAATTTTACGAGTATAAGCTTCGTAGATTATTTCGATGCCAAAACACCAACTTTCTATGACAAATGGACAAAACCGTTAGAGGCTCGCAAATAGAGAGTTGAGCAACTTCGGACCATCAAAGTTGCTCGGTGTACACTTTTTATTGTTCTTCTATGTCCAATTTTACGAGTATAAGCTTCGTAGATTATTTCGATGCCAAAACAACAACTTTCTATTACAAATGGACGAAACCGTTAAAAGCTCCCCCATATAGAGAGTTGAGCAACTTCGAACCATCAAAGTTACTCGGTGTATACTTTTTATTGTTCTTCTATGTCCAATGTTACGAGTATACGCTTCGTAGATTATTTCGATGCCAAAAATACAACTTTCTATTACAAATGGACAAAACCGTTAAAAGCTCCTCTATAGAGAGAGTTGAGCAACTTCGGACCATCAAAGTTGCTCGGTGTATACTTTTTATTGTTCTTCAATGTCCAATGTTACGAGTATAAGCTTCGTAGATTATTTCGATGCCAAAATAACAACTTTCTATTACAAATGGACAAAACCGTTAAAAGCTCCACCATAGAGAGTTGAGAAACTTCGAACCATCAAAGTTGTTCGGTGTACACTTTTTATTGTTCTTCTATGTCCAATTTTACGAGTATAAGCTTCCGAGATTATTTCAATGCCAAAACACCAACTTTCTATGACAAATGGACAAAACCATTAAAAGCTCCTCCATATAGAGAGTTGAGCAACTTCGGACCATCAAAGTTACTCGGTGTACACTTTTTATTGTTCTTCCATGTCCAATGTTACGAGTATACGCTTCGTAGATTATTTCGATGCCAAAATAACAACTTTCTATTACAAATGGACAAAACCGTTAAAAGCTCCTCAATATAGAGAGTTGAGCAACTTCGGACCATCAAAGTTACTCGGTGTACACTTTTTATTGTTCTTCTATGTCCAATGTTACGAGTATACGCTTCGTAGATTATTTCGATGCCAAAACAACAACTTTCTATTACAAATGGACAAAACCGTTAAAAGCTCCTCTATAGAGAGAGTTTAGCAACTTTGGACTATCAAAGTTGCTCGGTGTACCCTTTTTATTGTTCTTTTATGTCAAATTTTATGAGTATAAGATGCCGATATTTTTTCGATTCCAAAACACCAACTTTCTATGACAAATGGACAAAACCATTAAAAGCTCCTCCATATAGAGAGTTGACAAACTTCGGACCATCAAAGTTGCTCAATGTACACTTTTTATTAATCTTCTATGTTCAATGTTACGAGTATAAACTTCGTAGATTATTTCGATGCCAAAACAACAACTTTCTGTTACAAATGGACAAAACCGTTAAAAGCTCCACCATAGAGAGAGTTGTGCAACTTCGAACCATCAAAGTTGTTCGGTGTACACTTTTTATTGTTCTTCTTTGTCCAATTTTACGAGTATAAGCTTCCGAGATTATTTCAATGCCAAAACACCAACTTTCTATGACAAATGGACAAAACCATTAAAAGCTCCTCCATATAGAGAGTTGAGCAACTTCGGACCATCAAAGTTACTCGGTGTACACTTTTTATTGTTCTTCTATGTCCAATGCTTCGAGTATACGCTTCGTAGATTATTTCGATGCCAAAACAACAACTTTCTATTACAAATGGATAAAACCGTTAAAAGCTCCTCTATAGAGAGAGTTTAGCAACTTTGGACCATCAAAGTTGCTCGGTGTACACTTTTTATTGTTCTTTTATGTCAAATTTTATGAGTATAAGATGCCGATATTTTTTCGATTCCAAAACACCAACTTTCTATGACAAATGGACAAAACCATTAAAAGCTCCTCCATATAGAGAGTTGACAAACTTCGGACCATCAAAGTTGCTCAATGTACACTTTTTATTAATCTTCTATGTTCAATGTTACGAGTATAAACTTCGTAGATTATTTCGATGACGAAACAACAACTTTCTGTTACAAATGGACAAAACCGTTAAAAGCTCCAACATAGAGAGAGTTGTGCAACTTCGGACCATCAAAGTTGTTCGGTGTACACTTTTTATTGTTCTTCTATGGCCAATTTTACGAGTATAAGCTTCCGAGATTATTTCAATGCCAAAACACCAACTTTCTATGACAAATGGACAAAATCATTAAAAGCTCCTCCATATAGAGAGTTGAGCAACTTCAGACCATCAAAGTTACTCGGTGTACACTTTTTATTGTTCTTCTATGTCCAATGTTACGAGTATATAAGCTTCGTAGATTATTTCGATGCCAAAACAACAACTTTCTGTTACAAATGGACAAAACCGTTAAAAGCTCCACCATAGAGAGAGTTGTGCAACTTCGGACCATCAAAGTTGCTCGGTGTACACTTTTTATTGTTCTTCTATGTCCAATTTTACGAGTATAAGCTTCCGAGATTATTTTGTTGCCAAAACACCAACTTTCTATGACAAATGGACAAAACCGTTAAAAGCTCCTCTATAGCGAGAGTTGAGAAACTTCGGACCGTCAAAGTTGCCCGGTGTACAGTTTTTATTATTCTTCTATATCCAATTTTACGAGTATAAGCTTCCTAGATTATTTCGATGCCAAAACAACAACTTTCTATTACAAATGGACAAAACCGTTAAAAGCTTCTCCATAGAGAGAGTTGAGCAACTTCGGACTATCAAAGTTGCTCGGTGTACACTTTTTATTGTTCTTCTATGTCCAATTTTACGAGTATAAGCTTCGTAGATTATTTCGATGCCAAAACACCAACTTTCTATGACAAATGGACAAAACCGTTAGAGGCTCGCAAATAGAGAGTTGAGCAACTTCGGACCATCAAAGTTGCTCGGTGTACACTTTTTATTGTTCTTCTATGGCCAATTTTACGAGTATAAGCTTCCGAGATTATTTCAATGCCAAAACACCAACATTCTATGACAAATGGACAAAACCATTAAAAGCACCTCCATATAGAGAGTTGAGCAACTTCGGACCATCAAAGTTACTCGGTGTACACTTTTTATTGTTCTTCTATGTCCAATGTTACGAGTATACGCTTCGTAGATTATTTCGATGCCAAAACAACAACTTTCTATTACAAATGGAGAAAACCGTTAAAAGCTCCTTTATAGAGAGAGTTTAGCAACTTTGGACCATCAAAGTTGCTCGGTGTACACTTTTTATTGTTCTTCTATGGCCAATTTTACGAGTATAAGCTTCCGAGATTATTTCAATGCCAAAACACCAACTTTCTATGACAAATGGACAAAATCATTAAAAGCTCCTCCATATAGAGAGTTGAGCAACTTCGGACCATCAAAGTTACTCGGTGTACACTTTTTATTGTTCTTCTATGTCCAATGTTAGGAGTATATAAGCTTCGTAGATTATTTCGATGCCAAAACAACAACTTTCTGTTACAAATGGACAAAACCGTTAAAAGCTCCACCATAGAGAGAGTTGTGCAACTTCGGACCATCAAAGTTGCTCGGTGTACACTTTTTATTGTTCTTCTATGTCCAATTTTACGAGTATAAGCTTCCGAGATTATTTTGTTGCCAAAACACCAACTTTCTATGACAAATGGACAAAACCGTTAAAAGCTCCTCTATAGCGAGAGTTGAGAAACTTCGGACCATCAAAGTTGCCCGGTGTACAGTTTTTATTATTCTTCTATGTCCAATTTTACGAGTATAAGCTTCCTAGATTATTTCGATGCCAAAACAACAACTTTCTATTACAAATGGACAAAACCGTTAAAAGCTTCTCCATAGAGAGAGTTGAGCAACTTCGGACTATCAAAGTTGCTCGGTGTACACTTTTTATTGTTCTTCTATGTCCAATTTTACGAGTATAAGCTTCGTAGATTATTTCGATGCCAAAACACCAACTTTCTATGACAAATGGACAAAACCGTTAGAGGCTCGCAAATAGAGAGTTGAGCAACTTCGGACCATCAAAGTTGCTCGGTGTACACTTTTTATTGTTCTTCTATGGCCAATTTTACGAGTATAAGCTTCCGAGATTATTTCAATGCCAAAACACCAACATTCTATGACAAATGGACAAAACCATTAAAAGCTCCTCCATATAGAGAGTTGAGCAACTTCGGACCATCAAAGTTACTCGGTGTACACTTTTTATTGTTCTTCTATGTCCAATGTTACGAGTATACGCTTCGTAGATTATTTCGATGCCAAAACAACAACTTTCTATTACAAATGGACAAAACCGTTAAAAGCTCCTCTATAGAGAGAGTTTAGCAACTTTGGACCATCAAAGTTGCTCGGTGTACACTTTTTATTGTTCTTTTATGTCAAATTTTATGAGTATAAGATGCCGATATTTTTTCGATTCGAAAACACCAACTTTCTATGACAAATGGACAAAACCATTAAAAGCTCCTCCATATAGAGAGTTGACAAACTTCGGACCATCAAAGTTGCTCAATGTACACTTTTTATTAATCTTCTATGTTCAATGTTACGAGTATAAACTTCGTAGATTATTTCGATGCCAAAACAACAACTTTCTGTTACAAATGGACAAAACCGTTAAAAGCTCCACCATAGAGAGAGTTGTGCAACTTCGAACCATCAAAGTTGTTCGGTGTACACTTTTTATTGTTCTTCTATGTCCAATTTTACGAGTATAAGCTTCCGAGATTATTTCAATGCCAAAACACCAACTTTCTATGACAAATGGACAAAACCCTTAAAAGCTCCTCCATATAGAGAGTTGAGCAACTTCGGACCATCAAAGTTACTCGGTGTACACTTTTTATTGTTCTTCTATGTCCAATGTTACGAGTATACGCTTCGTAGATTATTTCGATGCCAAAACAACAACTTTCTATTACAAATGGACAAAACCGTTAAAAGCTCCTCCATATAGAGAGTTGAGCAACTTCGGACCATCAAAGTTGCTCGATGTAGACTTTTTATTGTTCTTCTATGTCCAATTTTACGAGTATAAGCTTCGTAGATTATTTCGATGCCAAAACAACAACTTTCTATTACAATTGGACAAAACCGTTAAAAGCTCCTCCATATAGAGAGTTGAGCAACTTCGGACCATCAAAGTTGTTCGGTGTACACTTTTTATTGTTCTTCTATGTCCAATTTTACGAGTATAAGCTTCCGAGATTATTTCGATGTCAAAACACCAACTTTCTATGACAAATGGACAAAACTATTAAAAGCTCCTCCACATAGAGAGTTGAGCAACTTCGGACCATCAAAGTTACTCGGTGTACACTTTTTATTGTTCTTCTATGTCCAATGTTACGAGTATAAGCTTTGTAGATTATTTCGATGCCAAAACAACAACTTTCTATTACAAATGGACAAAACCGTTTAAAGCTCCTCCATAGAGAGAGTTGAGCAACTTCGGACTATCAAAGTTGCTCGGTGTACACTTTTTATTGTTCTTCTATGTCCAATTTTACGAGTATAAGCTTCGTAGATTATTTCGATGCCCAAACACCAACTTTCTATAACAATTGGACAAAACCGTTAAAAGCTCCTCCATAGAGAGAGTTGTGCAACTTCGGACCATCAAAGTTGCTCGGTGTACACTTTTTATTGTTCTTCTATGTCCAATTTTACGAGTATAAGCTTCGTAGATTATTTTGATGCCCAAACACCAACTTTCTATAACAATTGGACAAAACCGTTAAAAGCTCCTCCATAGAGAGAGTTGTGCAACTTCGGACCATCAAAGTTGCTCGGTGTACACTTTTTATTGTTCTTCTATGTCTAATTTTACGAGTATAAGCTTCCGAGATTATTTCGTTGCCAAAACACTAACTTTCTATGACAAATGGACAAAACCGTTAAAAGCTCCTCTATAGCGAGAGTTGAGAAACTTCGGACCGTCAAAGTTGCCCGGTGTACAGTTTTTATTATTCTTCTATGTCCAATTTTACGAGTATAAGCTTCCTAGATTATTTCGATGCCAAAACAACAACTTTCTATTACTAATGGACAAAACCGTTAAAAGCTTCTCCATAGAGAGAGTTGAGCAACTTCGGACCATCAAAGTTGCTCGGTGTACACTTTTTATTGTTCTTCTATGTCTAATTTTACGAGTATACGCTTCGTAGATTATTTCGATGGCAAAACAACAACTTTCTATTACAATTGGACAAAACCGTTAAAAGCTCCTCTATAGAGAGAGTTGAGCAACTTTGGACCATCAAAGTTGCTCGGTGTACACTTTTTAGTGTTCTTCTATGTCCAATTTTACG
The DNA here is from genome assembly GCA_963580455.1 of Euonymus europaeus. Taxonomy (NCBI): domain Eukaryota; kingdom Viridiplantae; phylum Streptophyta; class Magnoliopsida; order Celastrales; family Celastraceae; genus Euonymus; species Euonymus europaeus. The sequence goes on from OY756965.1 coordinate 9,688,115, forward strand.
AGTATAAGCTTCGTAGATTATTTCGATTCCAAAACAACAACTTTCTATTACAAATTTACAAAACCGTTAAAAGCTCCACCATATAGAGAGTTGAGCAACTTCGGACGATCAAAGTTGCTCGGTGTACACTTTTTATTGTTCTTCTATGTCCAATTTTACGAGTATAAGCTTCGTAGATTATTTCGATGCCAAAACAACAACTTTCTATTACAAATGGACAAAACCGTTAAAAGCTCCTCCATATAGAGAGTTGAGCAACTTCGGACCATCAAAGTTACTCGGTGTACACTTTTTATTGTTCTTCTATGTCCAATGTTACGAGTATACGCTTCGTATATTATTTCGATGCCAGAACAACAACTTTCTATTACAAATGGACAAAACCGTTAAAAGCTCCTCCATATAGAGAGTTGAGCAACTTCGGACCATCAAAGTTGCTCGATGTACACTTTTTATTGTTCTTCTATGTCCAATTTTACGAGTATAAGCTTCGTAGATTATTTCGATGCCAAAACAACAACTTTCTATTACAATTGGACAAAACCGTTAAAAGCTCCTCCATATAGAGAGTTGAGCAACTTCGGACCATCAAAGTTGTTCGGTGTACACTTTTTATTGTTCTTCAATGTCCAATTTTACGAGTATAAGCTTCCGAGATTATTTCGATGCCAAAACGCCAACTTTCTATGACAAATGGACAAAACCATTAAAAGCTCCTCCATATAGAGAGTTGAGCAACTTCGGACCATCAAAGTTACTCGGTGTACACTTTTTATTGTTCTTCTATGTCCAATGTTACGAGTATAAGCTTCGTAGATTATTTCAATGCCAAAACAACAACTTTCTATTACAAATGGACAAAACCGTTAAAAGCTCCTCCATAGAGAGAGTTGAGCAACTTCGGACTATCAAAGTTGCTCGGTGTACACTTTTTATTGTTCTTCTATGTCTAATTTTACTAGTATAAGCTTCGTAGATTATTTCGATGCCAAAACACCAACTTTCTATGACAATTGGACAAAACCGTTAAAAGCTCCTCCATAGAGAGAGTTGTGCAACTTCGGACCATCAAAGTTGCTCGGTGTACACTTTTTATTGTTCTTCTATGTCCAATTTTACGAGTATAAGCTTCCGAGATTATTTCGTTGCCAAAACACCAACTTTCTATGACAAATGGACAAAACCGTTAAAAGCTCCTCTATAGCGAGAGTTGAGAAACTTCGGACAGTCAAAGTTGCCCGGTGTACAGTTTTTATTATTCTTCTATGTCCAATTTTACGAGTATAAGCTTCCTAGATTATTTCGATGCCAAAACAACAACTTTCTATTACAAATGGAACAAACCGTTAAAAGCTTCTCCATAGAGAGAGTTGAGCAACTTCGGACCATCAAAGTTGCTCGGTGTACAATTTTTATTGTTCTTCTATGTCCAATGTTACGAGTATAAGCTTCGTAGATTATTTCGATGCCAAAACAACAACTTTCTATTACAAATGGACAAAACCGTTAAAAGCTCCTCCATAGAGAGAGTTGAGCAACTTCGGACTATCAAAGTTGCTCGGTGTACACTTTTTATTGTTCTTCTATGTCAAATTTTACTAGTATAAGCTTCGTAGATTATTTCGATGCCAAAACAACAACTTTCTATTACAATTGGACAAAACCGTTAAAAGCTCCTCTATAGAGAGAGTTGAGCAACTTTGAACCATCAAAGTTGCTCGGTGTACACTTTTTAGTGTTCTTCTATGTCCAATTTTACGAGTATAAGCTTCGTAGATTATTTCGATTCCAAAACAACAACTTTCTATTACAAATTTACAAAACCGTTAAAAGCTCCTCCATATAGAGAGTTGAGCAACTTCGGACCATCAAAGTTGCTCGGTGTACACTTTTTATTGTTCTTCTATGTCCAATTTTACGAGTATAAGCTTCGTAGATTATTTCGATGCCAAAACAACAACTTTCTATTACAAATGGACAAAACCGTTAAAAGCTCCTCCATATAGAGAGTTGAGCAACTTCGGACCATCAAAGTTACTCGGTGTACACTTTTTATTGTTCTTCTATGTCCAATGTTACGAGTATACGCTTCGTATATTATTTCGATGCCAGAACAACAACTTTCTATTACAAATGGACAAAACCGTTAAAAGCTCCTCCATATAGAGAGTTGAGCAACTTCGGACCATCAAAGTTGCTCGATGTACACTTTTTATTGTTCTTCTATGTCCAATTTTACGAGTATAAGCTTCGTAGATTATTTCGATGCCAAAACAACAACTTTCTATTACAATTGGACAAAACCGTTAAAAGCTCCTCCATATAGAGAGTTGAGCAACTTCGGACCATCAAAGTTGTTCGGTGTACACTTTTTATTGTTCTTCAATGTCCAATTTTACGAGTATAAGCTTCCGAGATTATTTCGATGCCAAAACGCCAACTTTCTATGACAAATGGACAAAACCATTAAAAGCTCCTCCATATAGAGAGTTGAGCAACTTCGGACCATCAAAGTTACTCGGTGTACACTTTTTATTGTTCTTCTATGGCCAATTTTACGAGTATAAGCTTCCGAGATTATTTCAATGCCAAAACACCAACATTCTATGACAAATGGACAAAACCATTAAAAGCTCCTCCATATAGAGAGTTGAGCAACTTCGGACCATCAAAGTTACTCGGTGTACACTTTTTATTGTTCTTCTATGTCCAATGTTACGAGTATACGCTTCGTAGATTATTTCGATGCCAAAACAACAACTTTCTATTACAAATGGACAAAACCGTTAAAAGCTCCTCTATAGAGAGAGTTTAGCAACTTTGGACCATCAAAGTTGCTCGGTGTACACTTTTTATTGTTCTTTTATGTCAAATTTTATGAGTATAAGATGCCGATATTTTTTCGATTCGAAAACACCAACTTTCTATGACAAATGGACAAAACCATTAAAAGCTCCTCCATATAGAGAGTTGACAAACTTCGGACCATCAAAGTTGCTCAATGTACACTTTTTATTAATCTTCTATGTTCAATGTTACGAGTATAAACTTCGTAGATTATTTCGATGCCAAAACAACAACTTTCTGTTACAAATGGACAAAACCGTTAAAAGCTCCACCATAGAGAGAGTTGTGCAACTTCGAACCATCAAAGTTGTTCGGTGTACACTTTTTATTGTTCTTCTATGTCCAATTTTACGAGTATAAGCTTCCGAGATTATTTCAATGCCAAAACACCAACTTTCTATGACAAATGGACAACACCCTTAAAAGCTCCTCCATATAGAGAGTTGAGCAACTTCGGACCATCAAAGTTACTCGGTGTACACTTTTTATTGTTCTTCTATGTCCAATGTTACGATTATACGCTTCGTAGATTATTTCGATGCCAAAACAACAACTTTCTATTACAAATGGACAAAACCGTTAAAAGCTCCTCCATATAGAGAGTTGAGCAACTTCGGACCATCAAAGTTGCTCGATGTAGACTTTTTATTGTTCTTCTATGTCCAATTTTACGAGTATAAGCTTCGTAGATTATTTCGATGCCAAAACAACAACTTTCTATTACAATTGGACAAAACCGTTAAAAGCTCCTCCATATAGAGAGTTGAGCAACTTCGGACCATCAAAGTTGTTCGGTGTACACTTTTTATTGTTCTTCTATGTCCAATTTTACGAGTATAAGCTTCCGAGATTATTTCGATGTCAAAACACCAACTTTCTATGACAAATGGACAAAACTATTAAAAGCTCCTCCACATAGAGAGTTGAGCAACTTCGGACCATCAAAGTTACTCGGTGTACACTTTTTATTGTTCTTCTATGTCCAATGTTACGAGTATAAGCTTTGTAGATTATTTCGATGCCAAAACAACAACTTTCTATTACAAATGGACAAAACCGTTTAAAGCTCCTCCATAGAGAGAGTTGAGCAACTTCGGACTATCAAAGTTGCTCGGTGTACACTTTTTATTGTTCTTCTATGTCCAATTTTACGAGTATAAGCTTCGTAGATTATTTCGATGCCCAAACACCAACTTTCTATAACAATTGGACAAAACCGTTAAAAGCTCCTCCATAGAGAGAGTTGTGCAACTTCGGACCATCAAAGTTGCTCGGTGTACACTTTTTATTGTTCTTCTATGTCCAATTTTACGAGTATAAGCTTCGTAGATTATTTCGATGCCCAAACACCAACTTTCTATAACAATTGGACAAAACCGTTAAAAGCTCCTCCATAGAGAGAGTTGTGCAACTTCGGACCATCAAAGTTGCTCGGTGTACACTTTTTATTGTTCTTCTATGTCTAATTTTACGAGTATAAGCTTCCGAGATTATTTCGTTGCCAAAACACTAACTTTCTATGACAAATGGACAAAACCGTTAAAAGCTCCTCTATAGCGAGAGTTGAGAAACTTCGGACCGTCAAAGTTGCCCGGTGTACAGTTTTTATTATTCTTCTATGTCCAATTTTACGAGTATAAGCTTCCTAGATTATTTCGATGCCAAAACAACAACTTTCTATTACTAATGGACAAAACCGTTAAAAGCTTCTCCATAGAGAGAGTTGAGCAACTTCGGACCATCAAAGTTGCTCGGTGTACACTTTTTATTGTTCTTCTATGTCTAATTTTACGAGTATACGCTTCGTAGATTATTTCGATGGCAAAACAACAACTTTCTATTACAATTGGACAAAACCGTTAAAAGCTCCTCTATAGAGAGAGTTGAGCAACTTTGGACCATCAAAGTTGCTCGGTGTACACTTTTTAGTGTTCTTCTATGTCCAATTTTACGAGTATAAGCTTCGTAGATTATTTCGATTCCAAAACAACAACTTTCTATTACAAATTTACAAAACCGTTAAAAGCTCCACCATATAGAGAGTTGAGCAACTTCGGACGATCAAAGTTGCTCGGTGTACACTTTTTATTGTTCTTCTATGTCCAATTTTACGAGTATAAGCTTCGTAGATTATTTCGATGCCAAAACAACAACTTTCTATTACAAATGGACAAAACCGTTAAAAGCTCCTCCATATAGAGAGTTGAGCAACTTCGGACCATCAAAGTTACTCGGTGTACACTTTTTATTGTTCTTCTATGTCCAATGTTACGAGTATACGCTTCGTATATTATTTCGATGCCAGAACAACAACTTTCTATTACAAATGGACAAAACCGTTAAAAGCTCCTCCATATAGAGAGTTGAGCAACTTCGGACCATCAAAGTTGCTCGATGTACACTTTTTATTGTTCTTCTATGTCCAATTTTACGAGTATAAGCTTCGTAGATTATTTCGATGCCAAAACAACAACTTTCTATTACAATTGGACAAAACCGTTAAAAGCTCCTCCATATAGAGAGTTGAGCAACTTCGGACCATCAAAGTTGTTCGGTGTACACTTTTTATTGTTCTTCAATGTCCAATTTTACGAGTATAAGCTTCCGAGATTATTTCGATGCCAAAACGCCAACTTTCTATGACAAATGGACAAAACCATTAAAAGCTCCTCCATATAGAGAGTTGAGCAACTTCGGACCATCAAAGTTACTCGGTGTACACTTTTTATTGTTCTTCTATGTCCAATGTTACGAGTATAAGCTTCGTAGATTATTTCAATGCCAAAACAACAACTTTCTATTACAAATGGACAAAACCGTTAAAAGCTCCTCCATAGAGAGAGTTGAGCAACTTCGGACTATCAAAGTTGCTCGGTGTACACTTTTTATTGTTCTTCTATGTCTAATTTTACTAGTATAAGCTTCGTAGATTATTTCGATGCCAAAACACCAACTTTCTATGACAATTGGACAAAACCGTTAAAAGCTCCTCCATAGAGAGAGTTGTGCAACTTCGGACCATCAAAGTTGCTCGGTGTACACTTTTTATTGTTCTTCTATGTCCAATTTTACGAGTATAAGCTTCCGAGATTATTTCGTTGCCAAAACACCAACTTTCTATGACAAATGGACAAAACCGTTAAAAGCTCCTCTATAGCGAGAGTTGAGAAACTTCGGACAGTCAAAGTTGCCCGGTGTACAGTTTTTATTATTCTTCTATGTCCAATTTTACGAGTATAAGCTTCCTAGATTATTTCGATGCCAAAACAACAACTTTCTATTACAAATGGAACAAACCGTTAAAAGCTTCTCCATAGAGAGAGTTGAGCAACTTCGGACCATCAAAGTTGCTCGGTGTACAATTTTTATTGTTCTTCTATGTCCAATGTTACGAGTATAAGCTTCGTAGATTATTTCGATGCCAAAACAACAACTTTCTATTACAAATGGACAAAACCGTTAAAAGCTCCTCCATAGAGAGAGTTGAGCAACTTCGGACTATCAAAGTTGCTCGGTGTACACTTTTTATTGTTCTTCTATGTCAAATTTTACTAGTATAAGCTTCGTAGATTATTTCGATGCCAAAACAACAACTTTCTATTACAATTGGACAAAACCGTTAAAAGCTCCTCTATAGAGAGAGTTGAGCAACTTTGAACCATCAAAGTTGCTCGGTGTACACTTTTTAGTGTTCTTCTATGTCCAATTTTACGAGTATAAGCTTCGTAGATTATTTCGATTCCAAAACAACAACTTTCTATTACAAATTTACAAAACCGTTAAAAGCTCCTCCATATAGAGAGTTGAGCAACTTCGGACCATCAAAGTTGCTCGGTGTACACTTTTTATTGTTCTTCTATGTCCAATTTTACGAGTATAAGCTTCGTAGATTATTTCGATGCCAAAACAACAACTTTCTATTACAAATGGACAAAACCGTTAAAAGCTCCTCCATATAGAGAGTTGAGCAACTTCGGACCATCAAAGTTACTCGGTGTACACTTTTTATTGTTCTTCTATGTCCAATGTTACGAGTATACGCTTCGTATATTATTTCGATGCCAGAACAACAACTTTCTATTACAAATGGACAAAACCGTTAAAAGCTCCTCCATATAGAGAGTTGAGCAACTTCGGACCATCAAAGTTGCTCGATGTACACTTTTTATTGTTCTTCTATGTCCAATTTTACGAGTATAAGCTTCGTAGATTATTTCGATGCCAAAACAACAACTTTCTATTACAATTGGACAAAACCGTTAAAAGCTCCTCCATATAGAGAGTTGAGCAACTTCGGACCATCAAAGTTGTTCGGTGTACACTTTTTATTGTTCTTCAATGTCCAATTTTACGAGTATAAGCTTCCGAGATTATTTCGATGCCAAAACGCCAACTTTCTATGACAAATGGACAAAACCATTAAAAGCTCCTCCATATAGAGAGTTGAGCAACTTCGGACCATCAAAGTTACTCGGTGTACACTTTTTATTGTTCTTCTATGTCCAATGTTACGAGTATAAGCTTCGTAGATTATTTCAATGCCAAAACAACAACTTTCTATTACAAATGGACAAAACCGTTAAAAGCTCCTCCATAGAGAGAGTTGAGCAACTTCGGACTATCAAAGTTGCTCGGTGTACACTTTTTATTGTTCTTCTATGTCTAATTTTACTAGTATAAGCTTCGTAGATTATTTCGATGCCAAAACACCAACTTTCTATGACAATTGGACAAAACCGTTAAAAGCTCCTCCATAGAGAGAGTTGTGCAACTTCGGACCATCAAAGTTGCTCGGTGTACACTTTTTATTGTTCTTCTATGTCCAATTTTACGAGTATAAGCTTCCGAGATTATTTCGTTGCCAAAACACCAACTTTCTATGACAAATGGACAAAACCGTTAAAAGCTCCTCTATAGCGAGAGTTGAGAAACTTCGGACAGTCAAAGTTGCCCGGTGTACAGTTTTTATTATTCTTCTATGTCCAATTTTACGAGTATAAGCTTCCTAGATTATTTCGATGCCAAAACAACAACTTTCTATTACAAATGGAACAAACCGTTAAAAGCTTCTCCATAGAGAGAGTTGAGCAACTTCGGACCATCAAAGTTGCTCGGTGTACAATTTTTATTGTTCTTCTATGTCCAATGTTACGAGTATAAGCTTCGTAGATTATTTCGATGCCAAAACAACAACTTTCTATTACAAATGGACAAAACCGTTAAAAGCTCCTCCATAGAGAGAGTTGAGCAACTTCGGACTATCAAAGTTGCTCGGTGTACACTTTTTATTGTTCTTCTATGTCAAATTTTACTAGTATAAGCTTCGTAGATTATTTCGATGCCAAAACAACAACTTTCTATTACAATTGGACAAAACCGTTAAAAGCTCCTCTATAGAGAGAGTTGAGCAACTTTGAACCATCAAAGTTGCTCGGTGTACACTTTTTAGTGTTCTTCTATGTCCAATTTTACGAGTATAAGCTTCGTAGATTATTTCGATGCCAAAACAACAACTTTCTATTATAAATGGACAAAACCGTTAAAAGCTCCTCCATATAGAGAGTTGGGCAACTTCGGACCATCAAAGTTGTTCGGTGTACACTTTTTATTGTTCTTCTATGTCAAATTTTACTAGTATAAGCTTCCGAGATTATTTCAATGCCAAAACACCAACTTTCTATGACAAATGGACAAAACCCTTAAAAGCTCCTCCATATAGAGAGTTGAGCAACTTCGGACCATCAAAGTTACTCGGTGTACACTTTTTATTGTTCTTCTATGTCCAATGTTACGAGTATACGCTTCGTAGATTATTTCGATGCCAAAACAACAACTTTCTATTACAAATGGACAAAACCGTTAAAAGCTCCTCCATATAGAGAGTTGAGCAACTTCGGACCATCAAAGTTGCTCGATGTAGACTTTTTATTGTTCTTCTATGTCCAATTTTACGAGTATAAGCTTCGTAGATTATTTCGATGCCAAAACAACAACTTTCTATTACAATTGGACAAAACCGTTAAAAGCTCCTCCATATAGAGAGTTGAGCAACTTCGGACCATCAAAGTTGTTCGGTGTACACTTTTTATTGTTCTTCTATGTCCAATTTTACGAGTATAAGCTTCCGAGATTATTTCGATGTCAAAACACCAACTTTCTATGACAAATGGACAAAACTATTAAAAGCTCCTCCACATAGAGAGTTGAGCAACTTCGGACCATCAAAGTTACTCGGTGTACACTTTTTATTGTTCTTCTATGTCCAATGTTACGAGTATAAGCTTTGTAGATTATTTCGATGCCAAAACAACAACTTTCTATTACAAATGGACAAAACCGTTTAAAGCTCCTCCATAGAGAGAGTTGAGCAACTTCGGACTATCAAAGTTGCTCGGTGTACACTTTTTATTGTTCTTCTATGTCCAATTTTACGAGTATAAGCTTCGTAGATTATTTCGATGCCCAAACACCAACTTTCTATAACAATTGGACAAAACCGTTAAAAGCTCCTCCATAGAGAGAGTTGTGCAACTTCGGACCATCAAAGTTGCTCGGTGTACACTTTTTATTGTTCTTCTATGTCCAATTTTACGAGTATAAGCTTCGTAGATTATTTCGATGCCCAAACACCAACTTTCTATAACAATTGGACAAAACCGTTAAAAGCTCCTCCATAGAGAGAGTTGTGCAACTTCGGACCATCAAAGTTGCTCGGTGTACACTTTTTATTGTTCTTCTATGTCTAATTTTACGAGTATAAGCTTCCGAGATTATTTCGTTGCCAAAACACTAACTTTCTATGACAAATGGACAAAACCGTTAAAAGCTCCTCTATAGCGAGAGTTGAGAAACTTCGGACCGTCAAAGTTGCCCGGTGTACAGTTTTTATTATTCTTCTATGTCCAATTTTACGAGTATAAGCTTCCTAGATTATTTCGATGCCAAAACAACAACTTTCTATTACAAATGGACAAAACCGTTAAAAGCTTCTCCATAGAGAGAGTTGAGCAACTTCGGACCATCAAAGTTGCTCGGTGTACACTTTTTATTGTTCTTCTATGTCTAATTTTACGAGTATACGCTTCGTAGATTATTTAGATGGCAAAACAACAACTTTCTATTACAATTGGACAAAACCGTTAAAAGCTCCTCTATAGAGAGAGTTGAGCAACTTTGGACCATCAAAGTTGCTCGGTGTACACTTTTTAGTGTTCTTCTATGTCCAATTTTACGAGTATAAGCTTCGTAGATTATTTCGATTCCAAAACAACAACTTTCTATTACAAATTTACAAAACCGTTAAAAGCTCCACCATATAGAGAGTTGAGCAACTTCGGACGATGAAAGTTGCTCGGTGTACACTTTTTATTGTTCTTCTATGTCCAATTTTACGAGTATAAGCTTCGTAGATTATTTCGATGCCAAAACAACAACTTTCTATTACAAATGGACAAAACCGTTAAAAGCTCCTCCATATAGAGAGTTGAGCAACTTCGGACCATCAAAGTTACTCGGTGTACACTTTTTATTGTTCTTCTATGTCCAATGTTACGAGTATACGCTTCGTATATTATTTCGATGCCAGAACAACAACTTTCTATTACAAATGGACAAAACCGTTAAAAGCTCCTCCATATAGAGAGTTGAGCAACTTCGGACCATCAAAGTTGCTCGATGTACACTTTTTATTGTTCTTCTATGTCCAATTTTACGAGTATAAGCTTCGTAGATTATTTCGATGCCAAAACAACAACTTTCTATTACAATTGGACAAAACCGTTAAAAGCTCCTCCATATAGAGAGTTGAGCAACTTCGGACCATCAAAGTTGTTCGGTGTACACTTTTTATTGTTCTTCAATGTCCAATTTTACGAGTATAAGCTTCCGAGATTATTTCGATGCCAAAACGCCAACTTTCTATGACAAATGGACAAAACCATTAAAAGCTCCTCCATATAGAGAGTTGAGCAACTTCGGACCATCAAAGTTACTCGGTGTACACTTTTTATTGTTCTTCTATGTCCAATGTTACGAGTATAAGCTTCGTAGATTATTTCAATGCCAAAACAACAACTTTCTATTACAAATGGACAAAACCGTTAAAAGCTCCTCCATAGAGAGAGTTGAGCAACTTCGGACTATCAAAGTTGCTCGGTGTACACTTTTTATTGTTCTTCTATGTCTAATTTTACTAGTATAAGCTTCGTAGATTATTTCGATGCCAAAACACCAACTTTCTATGACAATTGGACAAAACCGTTAAAAGCTCCTCCATAGAGAGAGTTGTGCAACTTCGGACCATCAAAGTTGCTCGGTGTACACTTTTTATTGTTCTTCTATGTCCAATTTTACGAGTATAAGCTTCCGAGATTATTTCGTTGCCAAAACACCAACTTTCTATGACAAATGGACAAAACCGTTAAAAGCTCCTCTATAGCGAGAGTTGAGAAACTTCGGACAGTCAAAGTTGCCCGGTGTACAGTTTTTATTATTCTTCTATGTCCAATTTTACGAGTATAAGCTTCCTAGATTATTTCGATGCCAAAACAACAACTTTCTATTACAAATGGAACAAACCGTTAAAAGCTTCTCCATAGAGAGAGTTGAGCAACTTCGGACCATCAAAGTTGCTCGGTGTACAATTTTTATTGTTCTTCTATGTCCAATGTTACGAGTATAAGCTTCGTAGATTATTTCGATGCCAAAACAACAACTTTCTATTACAAATGGACAAAACCGTTAAAAGCTCCTCCATAGAGAGAGTTGAGCAACTTCGGACTATCAAAGTTGCTCGGTGTACACTTTTTATTGTTCTTCTATGTCAAATTTTACTAGTATAAGCTTCGTAGATTATTTCGATGCCAAAACAACAACTTTCTATTACAATTGGACAAAACCGTTAAAAGCTCCTCTATAGAGAGAGTTGAGCAACTTTGAACCATCAAAGTTGCTCGGTGTACACTTTTTAGTGTTCTTCTATGTCCGATTTTACGAGTATAAGCTTCGTAGATTATTTCGATTCCAAAACAACAACTTTCTATTACAAATTTACAAAACCGTTAAAAGCTCCTCCATATAGAGAGTTGAGCAACTTCGGACCATCAAAGTTGCTCGGTGTACACTTTTTATTGTTCTTCTATGTCCAATTTTACGAGTATAAGCTTCGTAGATTATTTCGATGCCAAAACAACAACTTTCTATTACAAATGGACAAAACCGTTAAAAGCTCCTCCATATAGAGCGTTGAGCAACTTCGGACCATCAAAGTTACTCGGTGTACACTTTTTATTGTTCTTCTATGTCCAATGTTACGAGTATACGCTTCGTAGATTATTTCGATGCCAAAACAATAACTTTCTATTATAAATGGACAAAACCGTTAAAAGCTCCTCCATATAGAGAGTTGGGCAACTTCGGACCATCAAAGTTGTTCGGTGTACACTTTTTATTGTTCTTCTATGTCCAATTTTACGAGTATAAGCTTCCGAGATTATTCGATGTCAAAACACCAACTTTCTATGACAAATGGACAAAACCATTAAAAGCTCCTCCACATAGAGAGTTGAGCAACTTCGGACCATCAAAGTTACTCGGTGTACACTTTTTATTGTTCTTCTATGTCCAATGTTACGAGTATAAGCTTTGTAGATTATTTCGATGCCAAAACAACAACTTTCTATTACAAATGGACAAAACCGTTTAAAGCTCCTCCATAGAGAGAGTTGAGCAACTTCGGACTATCAAAGTTGCTCGGTGTACACTTTTTATTGTTCTTCTATGTCCAATTTTACGAGTATAAGCTTCGTAGATTATTTCGATGCCAAAACACCAACTTTCTATAACAATTGGACAAAACCGTTAAAAGCTCCTCCATAGAGAGAGTTGTGCAACTTCGGACCATCAAAGTTGCTCGGTGTACACTTTTTATTGTTCTTCTATGTCCAATTTTACGAGTATAAGCTTCCGAGATTATTTCGTTGCCAAAACACTAACTTTCTATGACAAATGGACAAAACCGTTAAAAGCTCCTCTATAGCGAGAGTTGAGAAACTTCTGACCGTCAAAGTTGCCCGGTGTACAGTTTTTATTATTCTTCTATGTCCAATTTTACGAGTATAAGCTTCCTAGATTATTTCGATGCCAAAACAACAACTTTCTATTACAAATGGACAAAACCGTTAAAAGCTTCTCCATAGAGAGAGTTGAGCAACTTCGGATCATCAAAGTTGCTCGGTGTACACTTTTTATTGTTCTTCTATGTCCAATTTTACGAGTATACGCTTCGTAGATTATTTCGATGCCAAAACAACAACTTTCTATTACAATTGGACAAAACCGTTAAAAGCTCCTCTATAGAGAGAGTTGAGCAACTTTGGACCATCAAAGTTGCTCGGTGTACACTTTTTAGTGTTCTTCTATGTCCAATTTTACGAGTATATGCTTCGTAGATTATTTCGATTCCAAAACAACAACTTTCTATTACAAATTTACAAAACCGTTAAAAGCTCCACCATATAGAGAGTTGAGCAACTTCGGACCATCAAAGTTGCTCGGTGTACACTTTTTATTGTTCTTCTATGTCCAATTTTACGAGTATAAGCTTCGTAGATTATTTCGATGCCAAAACAACAACTTTCTATTACAAATGGACAAAACCGTTAAAAGCTCCTCCATATAGAGAGTTGAGCAACTTCGGACCATCAAAGTTACTCGGTGTACACTTTTTATTGTTCTTCTATGTCCAATGTTACGAGTATACGCTTCGTAGATTATTTCGATGCCAAAACAACAACTTTCTATTACAAATGGACAAAACCGTTAAAAGCTCCTCCATATAGAGAGTTGAGCAACTTCGGACCATCAAAGTTGCTCGCTGTACACTTTTTATTGTTCTTCTATGTCCAATTTTACGAGTATAAGCTTCGTAGATTATTTCGATGCCAAAACAACAACTTTCTATTACAATTGGACAAAACCGTTAAAAGCTCCTCCATATAGAGAGTTGAGCAACTTCGGACCATCAAAGTTGTTCGGTGTACACTTTTTATTGTTCTTCTATGTCCAATTTTACGAGTATAAGCTTCCGAGATTATTTCGATGCCAAAACGCCAACTTTCTATGACAAATGGACAAAACCATTAAAAGCTCCTCCATATAGAGAGTTGAGCAACTTCGGACCATCAAAGTTACTCGGTGTACACTTTTTATTGTTCTTCTATGTCCAATGTTACGAGTATAAGCTTCGTAGATTATTTCAATGCCAAAACAACAACTTTCTATTACAAATGGACAAAACCGTTAAAAGCTCCTCCATAGAGAGAGTTGAGCAACTTCGGACTATCAAAGTTGCTCGGTGTACACTTTTTATTGTTCTTCTATGTCCAATTTTACTAGTATAAGCTTCGTAGATTATTTCGATGCCAAAACACCAACTTTCTATGACAATTGGACAAAACCGTTAAAAGCTCCTCCATAGAGAGAGTTGTGCAACTTCGGACCATCAAAGTTGCTCGGTGTACACTTTTAATTGTTCTTCTATGTCCAATTTTACGAGTATAAGCTTCCGAGATTATTTCGTTGCCAAAACACCAACTTTCTATGACAAATGGACAAAACCGTTAAAAGCTCCTCTATAGCGAGAGTTGAGAAACTTCGGACAGTCAAAGTTGCCCGGTGTACAGTTTTTATTATTCTTCTATGTCCAATTTTACGAGTATAAGCTTCCTAGATTATTTCGATGCCAAAACAACAACTTTCTATTACAAATGGAACAAACCGCTAAAAGCTTCTCCATAGAGAGAGTTGAGCAACTTCGGACCATCAAAGTTGCTCGGTGTACAATTTTTATTGTTCTTCTATGTCCAATGTTACGAGTATAAGCTTCGTAGATTATTTCGATGCCAAAACAACAACTTTCTATTACAAATGGACAAAACCGTTAAAAGCTCCTCCATAGAGAGAGTTGAGCAACTTCGGACTATCAAAGTTGCTCGGTGTACACTTTTTATTGTTCTTCTATGTCCAATTTTACTAGTATAAGCTTCGTAGATTATTTCGATGCCAAAACACCAACTTTCTATAACAATTGGACAAAACCGTTAAAAGCTCCTCCATAGAGAGAGTTGTGCAACTTCGGACCATCAAAGTTGCTCGGTGTACACTTTTTATTGTTCTTCTATGTCCAATTTTACGAGTATAAGCTTCCGAGATTATTTCGTTGCCAAAACACTAACTTTCTATGACAAATGGACAAAACCGTTAAAAGCTCCTCTATAGCGAGAGTTGAGAAACTTCTGACCGTCAAAGTTGCCCGGTGTACAGTTTTTATTATTCTTCTATGTCCAATTTTACGAGTATAAGCTTCCTAGATTATTTCGATGCCAAAACAACAACTTTCTATTACAAATGGACAAAACCGTTAAAAGCTTCTCCATAGAGAGAGTTGAGCAACTTCGGACCATCAAAGTTGCTCGGTGTACACTTTTTATTGTTCTTCTATGTCCAATTTTACGAGTATACGCTTCGTAGATTATTTCGATGCCAAAACAACAACTTTCTATTACAATTGGACAAAACCGTTAAAAGCTCCTCTATAGAGAGAGTTGAGCAACTTTGGACCATCAAAGTTGCTCGGTGTACACTTTTTAGTGTTCTTCTATGTCCAATTTTACGAGTATATGCTTCGTAGATTATTTCGATTCCAAAACAACAACTTTCTATTACAAATTTACAAAACCGTTAAAAGCTCCACCATATAGAGAGTTGAGCAACTTCGGACCATCAAAGTTGCTCGGTGTACACTTTTTATTGTTCTTCTATGTCCAATTTTACGAGTATAAGCTTCGTAGATTATTTCGATGCCAAAACAACAACTTTCTATTACAAATGGACAAAACCGTTAAAAGCTCCTCCATATAGAGAGTTGAGCAACTTCGGACCATCAAAGTTACTCGGTGTACACTTTTTATTGTTCTTCTATGTCCAATGTTACGAGTATACGCTTCGTAGATTATTTCGATGCCAAAACAACAACTTTCTATTACAAATGGACAAAACCGTTAAAAGCTCCTCCATATAGAGAGTTGAGCAACTTCGGACCATCAAAGTTGCTCGATGTACACTTTTT
Organism: Euonymus europaeus; assembly: GCA_963580455.1. NCBI lineage: Eukaryota > Viridiplantae > Streptophyta > Magnoliopsida > Celastrales > Celastraceae > Euonymus > Euonymus europaeus. Next base: position 9,704,088 of record OY756965.1, read on the forward strand.
ATTGTTCTTCTATGTCCAATTTTACGAGTATAAGCTTCGTAGATTATTTCGATGCCAAAACAACAACTTTCTATTACAATTGGACAAAACCGTTAAAAGCTCCTCCATATAGAGAGTTGAGCAACTTCGGACCATCAAAGTTGTTCGGTGTACACTTTTTATTGTTCTTCTATGTCCAATTTTACGAGTATAAGCTTCCGTGATTATTTCGATGCCAAAACGCCAACTTTCTATGACAAATGGACAAAACCATTAAAAGCTCCTCCATATAGAGAGTTGAGCAACTTCGGACCATCAAAGTTACTCGGTGTACACTTTTTATTGTTCTTCTATGTCCAATGTTACGAGTATAAGCTTCGTAGATTATTTCAATGCCAAAACAACAACTTTCTATTACAAATGGACAAAACCGTTAAAAGCTCCTCCATAGAGAGAGTTGAGCAACTTCGGACTATCAAAGTTGCTCGGTGTACACTTTTTATTGTTCTTCTATGTCCAATTTTACTAGTATAAGCTTCGTAGATTATTTCGATGCCAAAACACCAACTTTCTATGACAATTGGACAAAACCGTTAAAAGCTCCTCCATAGAGAGAGTTGTGCAACTTCGGACCATCAAAGTTGCTCGGTGTACACTTTTTATTGTTCTTCTATGTCCAATTTTAGGAGTATAAGCTTCCGAGATTATTTCGTTGCCAAAACACCAACTTTCTATGACAAATGGACAAAACCGTTAAAAGCTCCTCTATAGCGAGAGTTGAGAAACTTCGGACAGTCAAAGTTGCCCGGTGTACAGTTTTTATTATTCTTCTATGTCCAATTTTACGAGTATAAGCTTCCTAGATTATTTCGATGCCAAAACAACAACTTTCTATTACAAATGGAACAAACCGCTAAAAGCTTCTCCATAGAGAGAGTTGAGCAACTTCGGACCATCAAAGTTGCTCGGTGTACAATTTTTATTGTTCTTCTATGTCCAATGTTACGAGTATAAGCTTCGTAGATTATTTCGATGCCAAAACAACAACTTTCTATTACAAATGGACAAAACCGTTAAAAGCTCCTCCATAGAGAGAGTTGAGCAACTTCGGACTATCAAAGTTGCTCGGTGTACACTTTTTATTGTTCTTCTATGTCCAATTTTACTAGTATAAGCTTCGTAGATTATTTCGATGCCAAAACAACAACTTTCTATTACAATTGGACAAAACCGTTAAAAGCTCCTCTATAGAGAGAGTTGAGCAACTTTGGACCATCAAAGTTGCTCGGTGTACACTTTTTAGTGTTCTTCTATGTCCAATTTTACGAGTATAAGCTTCGTAGATTATTTCGATTCCAAAACAACAACTTTCTATTACAAATTTACAAAACCGTTAAAAGCTCCTCCATATAGAGAGTTGAGCAACTTCGGACCATCAAAGTTGCTCGGTGTACACTTTTTATTGTTCTTCTATGTCCAATTTTACGAGTATAAGCTTCGTAGATTATTTCGATGTCAAAACAACAACTTTCTATTACAAATGGACAAAACCGTTAAAAGCTCCTCCATAGAGAGAGTTGAGCAACTTCGGACTATCAAAGTTGCTCGGTGTACACTTTTTATTGTTCTTCTATGTCCAATTTTACTAGTATAAGCTTCGTAGATTATTTCGATGCCAAAACACCAACTTTCTATGACAATTGGACAAAACCGTTAAAAGCTCCTCCATAGAGAGAGTTGTGCAACTTCGGACCATCAAAGTTGCTCGGTGTACACTTTTTATTGTTCTTCTATGTCCAATTTTACGAGTATAAGCTTCCGAGATTATTTCGTTGCCAAAACACCAACTTTCTATGACAAATGGACAAAACCGTTAAAAGCTCCTCTATAGCGAGAGTTGAGAAACTTCGGACAGTCAAAGTTGCCCGGTGTACAGTTTTTATTATTCTTCTATGTCCAATTTTACGAGTATAAGCTTCCTAGATTATTTCGATGCCAAAACAACAACTTTCTATTACAAATGGAACAAACCGCTAAAAGCTTCTCCATAGAGAGAGTTGAGCAACTTCGGACCATCAAAGTTGCTCGGTGTACAATTTTTATTGTTCTTCTATGTCCAATGTTACGAGTATAAGCTTCGTAGATTATTTCGATGCCAAAACAACAACTTTCTATTACAAATGGACAAAACCGTTAAAAGCTCCTCCATAGAGAGAGTTGAGCAACTTCGGACTATCAAAGTTGCTCGGTGTACACTTTTTATTGTTCTTCTATGTCCAATTTTACTAGTATAAGCTTCGTAGATTATTTCGATGCCAAAACAACAACTTTCTATTACAATTGGACAAAACCGTTAAAAGCTCCTCTATAGAGAGAGTTGAGCAACTTTGGACCATCAAAGTTGCTCGGTGTACACTTTTTAGTGTTCTTCTATGTCCAATTTTACGAGTATAAGCTTCGTAGATTATTTCGATTCCAAAACAACAACTTTCTATTACAAATTTACAAAACCGTTAAAAGCTCCTCCATATAGAGAGTTGTGCAACTTCGGACCATCAAAGTTGCTCGGTGTACACTTTTTATTGTTCTTCTATGTCCAATTTTACGAGTATAAGCTTCCGAGATTATTTTGTTGCCAAAACACCAACTTTCTATGACAAATGGACAAAACCGTTAAAAGCTCCTCTATAGCGAGAGTTGAGAAACTTCGGACCGTCAAAGTTGCCCGGTGTACAGTTTTTATTATTCTTCTATATCCAATTTTACGAGTATAAGCTTCCTAGATTATTTCGATGCCAAAACAACAACTTTCTATTACAAATGGACAAAACCGTTAAAAGCTTCTCCATAGAGAGAGTTGAGCAACTTCGGACTATCAAAGTTGCTCGGTGTACACTTTTTATTGTTCTTCTATGTCCAATTTTACGAGTATAAGCTTCGTAGATTATTTCGATGCCAAAACACCAACTTTCTATGACAAATGGACAAAACCGTTAGAGGCTCGCAAATAGAGAGTTGAGCAACTTCGGACCATCAAAGTTGCTCGGTGTACACTTTTTATTGTTCTTCTATGGCCAATTTTACGAGTATAAGCTTCCGAGATTATTTCAATGCCAAAACACCAACATTCTATGACAAATGGACAAAACCATTAAAAGCACCTCCATATAGAGAGTTGAGCAACTTCGGACCATCAAAGTTACTCGGTGTACACTTTTTATTGTTCTTCTATGTCCAATGTTACGAGTATACGCTTCGTAGATTATTTCGATGCCAAAACAACAACTTTCTATTACAAATGGAGAAAACCGTTAAAAGCTCCTTTATAGAGAGAGTTTAGCAACTTTGGACCATCAAAGTTGCTCGGTGTACACTTTTTATTGTTCTTCTATGGCCAATTTTACGAGTATAAGCTTCCGAGATTATTTCAATGCCAAAACACCAACTTTCTATGACAAATGGACAAAATCATTAAAAGCTCCTCCATATAGAGAGTTGAGCAACTTCGGACCATCAAAGTTACTCGGTGTACACTTTTTATTGTTCTTCTATGTCCAATGTTAGGAGTATATAAGCTTCGTAGATTATTTCGATGCCAAAACAACAACTTTCTGTTACAAATGGACAAAACCGTTAAAAGCTCCGCCATAGAGAGAGTTGTGCAACTTCGGACCATCAAAGTTGCTCGGTGTACACTTTTTATTGTTCTTCTATGTCCAATTTTACGAGTATAAGCTTCCGAGATTATTTTGTTGCCAAAACACCAACTTTCTATGACAAATGGACAAAACCGTTAAAAGCTCCTCTATAGCGAGAGTTGAGAAACTTCGGACCATCAAAGTTGCCCGGTGTACAGTTTTTATTATTCTTCTATGTCCAATTTTACGAGTATAAGCTTCCTAGATTATTTCGATGCCAAAACAACAACTTTCTATTACAAATGGACAAAACCGTTAAAAGCTTCTCCATAGAGAGAGTTGAGCAACTTCGGACTATCAAAGTTGCTCGGTGTACACTTTTTATTGTTCTTCTATGTCCAATTTTACGAGTATAAGCTTCGTAGATTATTTCGATGCCAAAACACCAACTTTCTATGACAAATGGACAAAACCGTTAGAGGCTCGCAAATAGAGAGTTGAGCAACTTCGGACCATCAAAGTTGCTCGGTGTACACTTTTTATTGTTCTTCTATGGCCAATTTTACGAGTATAAGCTTCCGAGATTATTTCAATGCCAAAACACCAACATTCTATGACAAATGGACAAAACCATTAAAAGCTCCTCCATATAGAGAGTTGAGCAACTTCGGACCATCAAAGTTACTCGGTGTACACTTTTTATTGTTCTTCTATGTCCAATGTTACGAGTATACGCTTCGTAGATTATTTCGATGCCAAAACAACAACTTTCTATTACAAATGGACAAAACCGTTAAAAGCTCCTCTATAGAGAGAGTTTAGCAACTTTGGACCATCAAAGTTGCTCGGTGTACACTTTTTATTGTTCTTTTATGTCAAATTTTATGAGTATAAGATGCCGATATTTTTTCGATTCGAAAACACCAACTTTCTGTGACAAATGGACAAAACCATTAAAAGCTCCTCCATATACAGAGTTGACAAACTTCGGACCATCAAAGTTGCTCAATGTACACTTTTTATTAATCTTCTATGTTCAATGTTACGAGTATAAACTTCGTAGATTATTTCGATGCCAAAACAACAACTTTCTGTTACAAATGGACAAAACCGTTAAAAGCTCCACCATAGAGAGAGTTGTGCAACTTCGAACCATCAAAGTTGTTCGGTGTACACTTTTTATTGTTCTTCTATGTCCAATTTTACGAGTATAAGCTTCCGAGATTATTTCAATGCCAAAACACCAACTTTCTATGACAAATGGACAAAACCCTTAAAAGCTCCTCCATATAGAGAGTTGAGCAACTTCGGACCATCAAAGTTACTCGGTGTACACTTTTTATTGTTCTTCTATGTCCAATGTTACGAGTATACGCTTCGTAGATTATTTCGATGCCAAAACAACAACTTTCTATTACAAATGGACAAAACCGTTAAAAGCTCCTCCATATAGAGAGTTGAGCAACTTCGGACCATCAAAGTTGCTCGATGTAGACTTTTTATTGTTCTTCTATGTCCAATTTTACGAGTATAAGCTTCGTAGATTATTTCGATGCCAAAACAACAACTTTCTCTTACAATTGGACAAAACCGTTAAAAGCTCCTCCATATAGAGAGTTGAGCAACTTCGGACCATCAAAGTTGTTCGGTGTACACTTTTTATTGGTCTTCTATGTCCAGTTTTACGAGTATAAGCTTCCGAGATTATTTCGATGTCAAAACACCAACTTTCTATGACAAATGGACAAAACCATTAAAAGCTCCTCCACATAGAGAGTTGAGCAACTTCGGACCATCAAAGTTACTCGGTGTACACTTTTTATTGTTCTTCTATGTTCAATGTTACGAGTATAAGCTTTGTAGATTATTTCGATGCCAAAACAACAACTTTCTATTACAAATAGACAAAACCGTTTAAAGCTCCTCCATAGAGAGAGTTGAGCAACTTCGGACTATCAAAGTTGCTCGGTGTACACTTTTTATTGTTCTTCTATGTCCAATTTTACGAGTATAAGCTTCGTAGATTATTTCGATGCCCAAACACCAACTTTCTATAACAATTGGACAAAACCGTTAAAAGCTCCTCCATAGAGAGAGTTGTGCAACTTCGGACCATCAAAGTTGCTCGGTGTACACTTTTTATTGTTCTTCTATGTCCAATTTTACGAGTATAAGCTTCGTAGATTATTTCGATGCCCAAACACCAACTTTCTATAACAATTGGACAAAACCGTTAAAAGCTCCTCCATAGAGAGAGTTGTGCAACTTCGGACCATCAAAGTTGCTCGGTGTACACTTTTTATTGTTCTTCTATGTCCAATTTTACGAGTATAAGCTTCCGAGATTATTTCGTTGCCAAAACACTAACTTTCTATGACAAATGGACAAAACCGTTAAAAGCTCCTCTATAGCGAGAGTTGAGAAACTTCGGACCGTCAAAGTTGCCCGGTGTACAGTTTTTATTATTCTTCTATGTCCAATTTTACGAGTATAAGCTTCCTAGATTATTTCGATGCCAAAACAACAACTTTCTATTACAAATGGAAAAAACCGTTAAAAGCTTCTCCATAGAGAGAGTTGAGCAACTTCGGACCATCAAAGTTGCTCGGTGTACACTTTTTATTGTTCTTCTATGTCTAATTTTACGAGTATACGCTTCGTAGATTATTTCGATGGCAAAACAACAACTTTCTATTACAATTGGACAAAACCGTTAAAAGCTCCTCTATAGAGAGAGTTGAGCAACTTTGGACCATCAAAGTTGCTCGGTGTACACTTTTTAGTGTTCTTCTATGTCCAATTTTACGAGTATAAGCTTCGTAGATTATTTCGATTCCAAAACAACAACTTTCTATTACAAATTTACAAAACCGTTAAAAGCTCCACCATATAGAGAGTTGAGCAACTTCGGACGATCAAAGTTGCTCGGTGTACACTTTTTATTGTTCTTCTATGTCCAATTTTACGAGTATAAGCTTCGTAGATTATTTCGATGCCAAAACAACAACTTTCTATTACAAATGGACAAAACCGTTAAAAGCTCCTCCATATAGAGAGTTGAGCAACTTCGGACCATCAAAGTTACTCGGTGTACACTTTTTATTGTTCTTCTATGTCCAATGTTACGAGTATACGCTTCGTATATTATTTCGATGCCAGAACAACAACTTTCTATTACAAATGGACAAAACCGTTAAAAGCTCCTCCATATAGAGAGTTGAGCAACTTCGGACCATCAAAGTTGCTCGATGTACACTTTTTATTGTTCTTCTACGTCCAATTTTACGAGTATAAGCTTCGTAGATTATTTCGATGCCAAAACAACAACTTTCTATTACAATTGGACAAAACCGTTAAAAGCTCCTCCATATAGAGAGTTGAGCAACTTCGGACCATCAAAGTTGTTCGGTGTACACTTTTTATTGTTCTTCAATGTCCAATTTTACGAGTATAAGCTTCCGAGATTATTTCGATGCCAAAACGCCAACTTTCTATGACAAATGGACAAAACCATTAAAAGCTCCTCCATATAGAGAGTTGAGCAACTTCGGACCATCAAAGTTACTCGGTGTACACTTTTTATTGTTCTTCTATGTCCAATGTTACGAGTATAAGCTTCCGAGATTATTTCAATGCCAAAACACCAACTTTCTATTACAAATGGACAAAACCGTTAAAAGCTCCTCCATAGAGAGAGTTGAGCAACTTCGGACTATCAAAGTTGCTCGGTGTACACTTTTTATTGTTCTTCTATGTCTAATTTTACTAGTATAAGCTTCGTAGATTATTTCGATGCCAAAACACCAACTTTCTATGACAATTGGACAAAACCGTTAAAAGCTCCTCCATAGAGAGAGTTGTGCAACTTCGGACCATCAAAGTTGCTCGGTGTACACTTTTTATTGTTCTTCTATGTCCAATTTTACGAGTATAAGCTTCCGAGATTATTTCGTTGCCAAAACACCAACTTTCTATGACAAATGGACAAAACCGTTAAAAGCTCCTCTATAGCGAGAGTTGAGAAACTTCGGACAGTCAAAGTTGCCCGGTGTACAGTTTTTATTATTCTTCTATGTCCAATTTTACGAGTATAAGCTTCCTAGATTATTTCGATGCCAAAACAACAACTTTCTATTAGAAATGGAACAAACCGTTAAAAGCTTCTCCATAGAGAGAGTTGAGCAACTTCGGACCATCAAAGTTGCTCGGTGTACAATTTTTATTGTTCTTCTATGTCCAATGTTACGAGTATAAGCTTCGTAGATTATTTCGATGCCAAAACAACAACTTTCTATTACAAATGGACAAAACCGTTAAAAGCTCCTCCATAGAGAGAGTTGAGCAACTTCGGACTATCAAAGTTGCTCGGTGTACACTTTTTATTGTTCTTCTATGTCAAATTTTACTAGTATAAGCTTCGTAGATTATTTCGATGCCAAAACAACAACTTTCTATTACAATTGGACAAAACCGTTAAAAGCTCCTCTATAGAGAGAGTTGAGCAACTTTGAACCATCAAAGTTGCTCAGTGTACACTTTTTAGTGTTCTTCTATGTCCAATTTTACGAGTATAAGCTTCGTAGATTATTTCGATTCCAAAACAACAACTTTCTATTACAAATTTACAAAACCGTTAAAAGCTCCTCCATATAGAGAGTTGAGCAACTTCGGACCATCAAAGTTGCTCGGTGTACACTTTTTGTTGTTCTTCTATGTCCAATTTTACGAGTATAAGCTTCGTAGATTATTTCGATGCCAAAACAACAACTTTCTATTACAAATGGACAAAACCGTTAAAAGCTCCTCCATATAGAGCGTTGAGCAACTTCGGACCATCAAAGTTACTCGGTGTACACTTTTTATTGTTCTTCTATGTCCAATGTTACGAGTATACGCTTCGTAGATTATTTCGATGCCAAAACAACAACTTTCTATTATAAATGGACAAAACCGTTAAAAGCTCCTCCATATAGAGAGTTGGGCAACTTCGGACCATCAAAGTTGTTCGGTGTACACTTTTTATTGTTCTTCTATGTCCAATTTTACGAGTATAAGCTTCCGAGATTATTCGATGTCAAAACACCAACTTTCTATGACAAATGGACAAAACCATTAAAAGCTCCTCCACATAGAGAGTTGAGCAACTTCGGACCATCAAAGTTACTCGGTGTACACTTTTTATTGTTCTTCTATGTCCAATGTTACGAGCATAAGCTTTGTAGATTATTTCGATGCCAAAACAACAACTTTCTATTACAAATGGACAAAACCGTTTAAAGCTCCTCCATAGAGAGAGTTGAGCAACTTCCGACTATCAAAGTTGCTCGGTGTACACTTTTTATTGTTCTTCTATGTCCAATTTTACGAGTATAAGCTTCGTAGATTATTTCGATGCCAAAACACCAACTTTCTATAACAATTGGACAAAACCGTTAAAAGCTCCTCCATAGAGAGAGTTGTTCAACTTCGGACCATCAAAGTTGCTCGGTGTACACTTTTTATTGTTCTTCTATGTCCAATTTTACGAGTATAAGCTTCCGAGATTATTTCGTTGCCAAAACACTAACTTTCTATGACAAATGGACAAAACCGTTAAAAGCTCCTCTATAGCGAGAGTTGAGAAACTTCGGACCGTCAAAGTTGCCCGGTGTACAGTTTTTATTATTCTTCTATGTCCAATTTTACGAGTATAAGCTTCCTAGATTATTTCGATGCCAAAACAACAACTTTCTATTACAATTGGACAAAACCGTTAAAAGCTCCTCTATAGAGAGAGTTGAGCAACTTTGGACCATCAAAGTTGCTCGGTGTACACTTTTTAGTGTTCTTCTATGTCCAATTTTACGAGTATATGCTTCGTAGATTATTTCGATTCCAAAACAACAACTTTCTATTACAAATTTACAAAACCGTTAAAAGCTCCACCATATAGAGAGTTGAGCAACTTCGGACCATCAAAGTTGCTCGGTGTACACTTTTTATTGTTCTTCTATGTCCAATTTTACGAGTATAAGCTTCGTAGATTATTTCGATGCCAAAACAACAACTTTCTATTACAAATGGACAAAACCGTTAAAAGCTCCTCCATATAGAGAGTTGAGCAACTTCGGACCATCAAAGTTACTCGGTGTACACTTTTTATTGTTCTTCTATGTCCAATGTTACGAGTATACGCTTCGTAGATTATTTCGATGCCAGAACAACAACTTTCTATTACAAATGGACAAAACCGTTAAAAGCTCCTCCATATAGAGAGTTGAGCAACTTCGGACCATCAAAGTTGCTCGATGTACACTTTTTATTGTTCTTCTACGTCCAATTTTACGAGTATAAGCTTCGTAGATTATTTCGATGCCAAAACAACAACTTTCTATTACAATTGGACAAAACCGTTAAAAGCTCCTCCATATAGAGAGTTGAGCAACTTCGGACCATCAAAGTTGTTCGGTGTACACTTTTTATTGTTCTTCAATGTCCAATTTTACGAGTATAAGCTTCCGAGATTATTTCGATGCCAAAACGCCAACTTTCTATGACAAATGGACAAAACCATTAAAAGCTCCTCCATATAGAGAGTTGAGCAACTTCGGACCATCAAAGTTACTCGGTGTACACTTTTTATTGTTCTTCTATGTCCAATGTTACGAGTATAAGCTTCCGAGATTATTTCAATGCCAAAACACCAACTTTCTATTACAAATGGACAAAACCGTTAAAAGCTCCTCCATAGAGAGAGTTGAGCAACTTCGGACTATCAAAGTTGCTCGGTGTACACTTTTTATTGTTCTTCTATGTCTAATTTTACTAGTATAAGCTTCGTAGATTATTTCGATGCCAAAACACCAACTTTCTATGACAATTGGACAAAACCGTTAAAAGCTCCTCCATAGAGAGAGTTGTGCAACTTCGGACCATCAAAGTTGCTCGGTGTACACTTTTTATTGTTCTTCTATGTCCAATTTTACGAGTATAAGCTTCCGAGATTATTTCGTTGCCAAAACACCAACTTTCTATGACAAATGGACAAAACCGTTAAAAGCTCCTCTATAGCGAGAGTTGAGAAACTTCGGACAGTCAAAGTTGCCCGGTGTACAGTTTTTATTATTCTTCTATGTCCAATTTTACGAGTATAAGCTTCCTAGATTATTTCGATGCCAAAACAACAACTTTCTATTACAAATGGAACAAACCGTTAAAAGCTTCTCCATAGAGAGAGTTGAGCAACTTCGGACCATCAAAGTTGCTCGGTGTACAATTTTTATTGTTCTTCTATGTCCAATGTTACGAGTATAAGCTTCGTAGATTATTTCGATGCCAAAACAACAACTTTCTATTACAAATGGACAAAACCGTTAAAAGCTCCTCCATAGAGAGAGTTGAGCAACTTCGGACTATCAAAGTTGCTCGGTGTACACTTTTTATTGTTCTTCTATGTCAAATTTTACTAGTATAAGCTTCGTAGATTATTTCGATGCCAAAACAACAACTTTCTATTACAATTGGACAAAACCGTTAAAAGCTCCTCTATAGAGAGAGTTGAGCAACTTTGAACCATCAAAGTTGCTCAGTGTACACTTTTTAGTGTTCTTCTATGTCCAATTTTACGAGTATAAGCTTCGTAGATTATTTCGATTCCAAAACAACAACTTTCTATTACAAATTTACAAAACCGTTAAAAGCTCCTCCATATAGAGAGTTGAGCAACTTCGGACCATCAAAGTTGCTCGGTGTACACTTTTTGTTGTTCTTCTATGTCCAATTTTACGAGTATAAGCTTCGTAGATTATTTCGATGCCAAAACAACAACTTTCTATTACAAATGGACAAAACCGTTAAAAGCTCCTCCATATAGAGCGTTGAGCAACTTCGGACCATCAAAGTTACTCGGTGTACACTTTTTATTGTTCTTCTATGTCCAATGTTACGAGTATACGCTTCGTAGATTATTTCGATGCCAAAACAACAACTTTCTATTATAAATGGACAAAACCGTTAAAAGCTCCTCCATATAGAGAGTTGGGCAACTTCGGACCATCAAAGTTGTTCGGTGTACACTTTTTATTGTTCTTCTATGTCCAATTTTACGAGTATAAGCTTCCGAGATTATTCGATGTCAAAACACCAACTTTCTATGACAAATGGACAAAACCATTAAAAGCTCCTCCACATAGAGAGTTGAGCAACTTCGGACCATCAAAGTTACTCGGTGTACACTTTTTATTGTTCTTCTATGTCCAATGTTACGAGCATAAGCTTTGTAGATTATTTCGATGCCAAAACAACAACTTTCTATTACAAATGGACAAAACCGTTTAAAGCTCCTCCATAGAGAGAGTTGAGCAACTTCCGACTATCAAAGTTGCTCGGTGTACACTTTTTATTGTTCTTCTATGTCCAATTTTACGAGTATAAGCTTCGTAGATTATTTCGATGCCAAAACACCAACTTTCTATAACAATTGGACAAAACCGTTAAAAGCTCCTCCATAGAGAGAGTTGTTCAACTTCGGACCATCAAAGTTGCTCGGTGTACACTTTTTATTGTTCTTCTATGTCCAATTTTACGAGTATAAGCTTCCGAGATTATTTCGTTGCCAAAACACTAACTTTCTATGACAAATGGACAAAACCGTTAAAAGCTCCTCTATAGCGAGAGTTGAGAAACTTCGGACCGTCAAAGTTGCCCGGTGTACAGTTTTTATTATTCTTCTATGTCCAATTTTACGAGTATAAGCTTCCTAGATTATTTCGATGCCAAAACAACAACTTTCTATTACAATTGGACAAAACCGTTAAAAGCTCCTCTATAGAGAGAGTTGAGCAACTTTGGACCATCAAAGTTGCTCGGTGTACACTTTTTAGTGTTCTTCTATGTCCAATTTTACGAGTATATGCTTCGTAGATTATTTCGATTCCAAAACAACAACTTTCTATTACAAATTTACAAAACCGTTAAAAGCTCCACCATATAGAGAGTTGAGCAACTTCGGACCATCAAAGTTGCTCGGTGTACACTTTTTATTGTTCTTCTATGTCCAATTTTACGAGTATAAGCTTCGTAGATTATTTCGATGCCAAAACAACAACTTTCTATTACAAATGGACAAAACCGTTAAAAGCTCCTCCATATAGAGAGTTGAGCAACTTCGGACCATCAAAGTTACTCGGTGTACACTTTTTATTGTTCTTCTATGTCCAATGTTACGAGTATACGCTTCGTAGATTATTTCGATGCCAAAACAACAACTTTCTATTACAAATGGACAAAACCGTTAAAAGCTCCTCCATATAGAGAGTTGAGCAACTTCGGACCATCAAAGTTGCTCGATGTACACTTTTTATTGTTCTTCTATGTCCAATTTTACGAGTATAAGCTTCGTAGACTATTTCGATGCCAAAACAACAACTTTCTATTACAATTGGACAAAACCGTTAAAAGCTCCTCCATATAGAGAGTTGAGCAACTTCGGACCATCAAAGTTGTTCGGTGTACACTTTTTATTGTTCTTCTATGTCCAATTTTACGAGTATAAGCTTCCGAGATTATTTCGATGCCAAAACGCCAACTTTCTATGACAAATGGACAAAACCATTAAAAGCTCCTCCATATAGAGAGTTGAGCAACTTCGGACCATCAAAGTTACTTGGTGTACACTTTTTATTGTTCTTCTATGTCCAATGTTACGAGTATAAGCTTCGTAGATTATTTCAATGCCAAAACAACAACTTTCTATTACAAATGGACAAAACCGTTAAAAGCTCCTCCATAGAGAGAGTTGAGCAACTTCGGACTATCAAAGTTGCTCGGTGTACACTTTTTATTGTTCTTCTATGTCCAATTTTACTAGTATAAGCTTCGTAGATTATTTCGATGCCAAAACACCAACTTTCTATGACAATTGGACAAAACCGTTAAAAGCTCCTCCATAGAGAGAGTTGTGCAACTTCGGACCATCAAAGTTGCTCGGTGTACACTTTTTATTGTTCTTCTATGTCCAATTTTACGAGTATAAGCTTCCGAGATTATTTCGTTGCCAAAACACCAACTTTCTATGACAAATGGACAAAACCGTTAAAAGCTCCTCTATAGCGAGAGTTGAGAAACTTCGGACAGTCAAAGTTGCCCGGTGTACAGTTTTTATTATTCTTCTATGTCCAATTTTACGAGTATAAGCTTCCTAGATTATTTCGATGCCAAAACAACAACTTTCTATTACAAATGGAACAAACCGCTAAAAGCTTCTCCATAGAGAGAGTTGAGCAACTTCGGACCATCAAAGTTGCTCGGTGTACAATTTTTATTGTTCTTCTATGTCCAATGTTACGAGTATAAGCTTCGTAGATTATTTCGATGCCAAAACAACAACTTTCTATTACAAATGGACAACACCGTTAAAAGCTCCTCCATAGAGAGAGTTGAGCAACTTCGGACTATCAAAGTTGCTCGGTGTACACTTTTTATTGTTCTTCTATGTCCAATTTTACTAGTATAAGCTTCGTAGATTATTTCGATGCCAAAACAACAACTTTCTATTACAATTGGACAAAACCGTTAATAGCTCCTCTATAGAGAGAGTTGAGCAACTTTGGACCATCAAAGTTGCTCGGTGTACACTTTTTAGTGTTCGTCTATGTCCAATTTTACGAGTATAAGCTTCGTAGATTATTTCGATTCCAAAACAACAACTTTCTATTACAAATTTACAAAACCGTTAAAAGCTCCTCCATATAGAGAGTTGAGCAACTTCGGACCATCAAAGTTGCTCGGTGTACACTTTTTATTGTTCTTCTATGTCCAATTTTACGAGTATAAGCTTCGTAGATTATTTCGATGTCAAAACAACAACTTTCTATTACAAATGGACAAAACCGTTAAAAGCTCCTCCATATAGAGCGTTGAGCAATTTCGGACCATCAAAGTTACTCGGTGTACACTTTTTATTGTTCTTCTATGTCCAATGTTACGAGTATACGCTTCGTAGATTATTTCGATGCCAAAACAACAACTTTCTATTATAAATGGACAAAACCGTTAAAAGCTCCTCCATATAGAGAGTTGGGCAACTTCGGACCATCAAAGTTGCTCGGTGTACACTTTTTATTGTTCTTCTATGTCCAATTTTACGAGTATACGCTTCGTAGATTATTTCGATGCCAAAACAACAACTTTCTATTACAATTGGATAAAACCGTTAAAAGCTCCTCCATATAGAGAGTTGAGCAACTTCGGACCATCAAAGTTGTTCGGTGTACACTTTTTATTGTTCTTCTATGTCCAATTTTACGAGTATAAGCTTCCGAGATTATTTCGATGCCAAAACGCCAACTTTCTATGACAAATGGACAAAACCATTAAAAGCTCCTCCATATAGAGAGTTGAGCAACTTCGGACCATCAAAGTTACTCGGTGTACACTTTTTATTGTTCTTCTATGTCCAATGTTACGAGTATAAGCTTCGTAGATTATTTCGATGCCAAAACAACAACTTTCTATTACAAATGGACAAAACCGTTAAAGCTCCTCCATAGAGAGAGTTGAGCAACTTCGGACTATCAAAGTTGCTCGGTGTACACTTTTTATTGTTCTTCTATGTCCAATTTTACTAGTATAAGCTTCGTAGATTATTTCGATGCCAAAACACCAACTTTCTATGACAATTGGACAAAACCGTTAAAAGCTCCTCCATAGAGAGAGTTGTGCAACTTCGGACCATCAAAGTTGCTCGGTGTACATTTTTTATTGTTCTTCTATGTCCAATTTTACGAGTATAAGCTTCCGAGATTATTTCGTTGCCAAAACACCAACTTTCTATGACAAATGGACAAAACCGTTAAAATCTCCTCTATAGCGAGAGTTGAGAAACTTCGGACCGTCAAAGTTGCCCGGTGTACAGTTTTTATTATTCTTCTATGTCCAATTTTACGAGTATAAGCTTCCTAGATTATTTCGATGCCAAAACAACAACTTTCTATTACAAATGGACAAAACCGTTAAAAGCTTCTTCATAGAGAGAGTTGAGCAACTTCGGACCATCAAAGTTGCTCGGTGTACAATTTTTATTGTTCTTCTATGTCCAAAGTTACGAGTATAAGCTTCGTAGATTATTTCGATGCCAAAACAACAACTTTCTATTACAAATGGACAAAACCGTTAAATGCTCCTCTATATAGAGAGTTGAGCAACTTCGGACCATCAAAGTTACTCGGTGTACACTTTTTATTGTTCTTCTATGTCCAATGTTACGAGTATACGCTTCGTAGATTATTTCGATGCCAAAACAACAACTTTCTATTACAAATGGACAAAACCGTTAAAAGCTCCTCTATAGAGAGAGTTTAACAACTTTGGACCATCAAAGTTGCCCGGTGTACACTTTTTATTGTTCTTTTATGTCAAATTTTATGAGTATAAGATGCCGATATTTTTTCGATTCCAAAACACCAACTTTCTATGACAAATGGACAAAACCATTAAAAGATCCTCCATATAGAGAGTTGACAAACTTCGGACCATCAAAGTTGCTCAATGTACACTTTTTATTAATCTTCTATGTTCAATGTTACGAGTATAAACTTCGTAGATTATTTCGATGCCAAAACAACAACTTTCTGTTACAAATGGACAAAACCGTTAAAAGCTCCACCATAGAGAGAGTTGTGCAACTTCGAACCATCAAAGTTGTTCGGTGTACACTTTTTATTGTTCTTCTATGTCCAATTTTACGAGTATAAGCTTCCGAGATTATTTCAATGCCAAAACACCAACTTTCTATGACAAATGGACAAAACCATTAAAAGCTCCTCCATATAGAGAGTTGAGCAACTTCGAACCATCAAAGTTACTCGGTGTACACTTTTTATTGTTCTTCTATGTCCAATGTTACGAGTATAAGCTTCGTAGATTATTTCGATACCAAAACAACAACTTTCTATTACAAATGGACAAAACCGTTAAAAGCTCCTCCATAGAGAGAGTTGAGCAACTTCGGACTATCAAAGTTGCTCGGTGTACACTTTTTATTGTTCTTCTATGTCCAATTTTACGAGTATAAGCTTCCGAGATTATTTCGATGCCAAAACGCCAACTTTCTATGACAAATGGACAAAACCATTAAAAGCTACTCCATATCGAGAGTTGAGCAACTTCGGACCATCAAAGTTACTCGGTGTACACTTTTTATTGTTCTTCTATGTCCAATGTTACGAGTATAAGCTTCGTAGATTATTTCGATGCCAAAACAACAACTTTCTAGTACAAATGGACAAAACCGTTAAAAGCTCCTCTATAGAGAGAGTTGAGCAACTTCGGACCATCAAAGTTGCTCGGTGTACAATTTTTATTGTTCTTCTATGTCCAATGTTACGAGTATAAGCTTCGTAGATTATTTCGATGCCAAAACAACAACTTTCTATTACAAATGGACAAAACCGTTAAATGCTCCTCCATATAGAGAGTTGAGCAACTTCGGACCATCAAAGTTACTCGGTGTACAGTTTTTATTGTTCTTCTATGTCCAATGTTACGAGTATACGCTTCGTAGATTATTTCGATGCCAAAACAACAACTTTCTATTACAAATGGACAAAACCGTTAAAAGCTCCTCTATAGAGAGAGTTTAGCAACTTTGGACCATCAAAGTTGCTCGGTGTACACTTTTTATTGTTCTTTTATGTCAAATTTTATGAGTATAAGATGCCGATATTTTTTCGATTCCAAAACACCAACTTTCTATGACAAATGGACAAAACCATTAAAAGCTCCTCCATATAGAGAGTTAACAAACTTCGGACGATCAAAGTTGCTCAATGTACACTTTTTATTAATCTTCTATGTTCAATGTTACGAGTATAAACTTCGTAGATTATTTCGATGCCAAAACAACAACTTTCTGTTACAAATGGACAAAACCGTTAAAAGCTCCACCATAGAGAGAGTTGTGCAACTTCGAACCATCAAAGTTGTCCGGTGTCAACTTTTTATTGTTCTTCTATGTCCAATTTTACGAGTATAAGCTTCCGAGATTATTTTAATGCCAAAACACCAACTTTCTATGACAAATGGACAAAACCATTAAAAGCTCCTCCATATAGAGAGTTGAGCAACTTCGGACCATCAAAGTTACTCGGTGTACACTTTTTATTGTTCTTCTATGTCCAATGTTACGAGTATACGCTTCGTAGATTGTTTCGATGGCAAAACAACAACTTTCTATTACAAATGCACAAAACCGTTAAAAGCTCCTCTATAGAGAGAGTTGAGCAACTTTGGACCATCAAAGTTGCTCGGTGTACAATTTTTATTGTTCTTCTATGTCCAATGTTACGAGTATAAGCTTCGTAGATTATTTCGATGCCAAAACAACAACTTTCTGTTACAAATGGACAAAACCGTTAAAAGCTCCACCATAGAGAGAGTTGTGCAACTTCGAACCATCAAAGTTGTTCGGTGTACACTTTTTATTGTTCTTCTATGTCCAATTTTACGAGTATAAGCTTCCGAGATTATTTCGATGCCAAAACGCCAACTTTCTATGACAAATGGACAAAACCATTAAAAGCTCCTCCATATAGAGAGTTGAGCAACTTCGGACCATCAAAGTTACTCGGTGTACACTTTTTATTGTTCTTCTATGTCCAATGTTAGGAGTATAAGCTTTGTAGATTATTTCGATGCCAAAACAACAACTTTCTATTACAAATGGACAAAACCGTTAAAAGCTCCACCATAGAGAGAG
The DNA here is from genome assembly GCA_963580455.1 of Euonymus europaeus. NCBI lineage: Eukaryota > Viridiplantae > Streptophyta > Magnoliopsida > Celastrales > Celastraceae > Euonymus > Euonymus europaeus. The sequence continues at coordinate 9,722,439 of OY756965.1, forward strand.
TTGTGCAACTTCGAACCATCAAAGTTGTCCGGTGTCAACTTTTTATTGTTCTTCTATGTCCAATTTTACGAGTATAAGCTTCCGAGATTATTTCAATGCCAAAACACCAACTTTCTATGACAAATGGACAAAACCATTAAAAGCTCCTCCATATAGAGAGTTGAGCAACTTCGGACCATCAAAGTTACTCGGTGTACACTTTTTATTGTTCTTCTATGTCCAATGTTACGAGTATACGCTTCGTAGATTATTTCGATGCCAAAACAACAACTTTCTATTACAAATGCACAAAACCGTTAAAAGCTCCTCTATAGAGAGAGTTGAGCAACTTTGGACCATCAAAGTTGCTCGGTGTACAATTTTTATTGTTCTTCTATGTCCAATGCTACGAGTATAAGCTTCGTAGATTATTTCGATGCCAAAACAACAACTTTCTATTACAAATGGACAAAACCGTTAAATGCTCCTCCATATAGAGAGTTGAGCAACTTCGGACCATCAACGTTACTCGGTGTACACTTTTTACTGTTCTTCTATGTCCAATGTTACGAGTATACGCTTCGTAGATTATTTCGATGCCAAAACAACAACTTTCTATTACAAATGGACAAAACCGTTAAAAGCTCCTCTATAGAGAGAGTTTAGCAACTTTGGACCATCAAAGTTGCTCGGTGTACACTTTTTATTGTTCTTTTATGTCAAATTTTATGAGTATAAGATGCCGATATTTTTTCGATTCCAAAACACCAACTTTCTATGACAAATGGACAAAACCATTAAAAGCTCCTCCATATAGAGAGTTGACAAACTTTGGACCGTCAAAGTTGCTCACTGTACACTTTTTATTAATCTTCTATGTTCAATGTTACGAGTATAAACTTCGTAGATTATTTCGATGCCAAAACAACAACTTTCTGTTACAAATGGACAAAACCGTTAAAAGCTCCACCATAGAGAGAGTTGTGCATCTTCGAACCATCAAAGTTGTTCGGTGTACACTTTTTATTGTTCTTCTATGTCCAATTTTACGAGTATAAGCTTCCGAGATTATTTCAATGCCAAAACACCAACTTTCTATGACAAATGGACAAAACCATTAAAAGCTCCCCCATATAGAGAGTTGAGCAACTTCGGACCATCAAAGTTACTCGGTGTACACTTTTTATTGTTTTTCTTTGTCCAATGTTACGAGTATACGCTTCGTAGATTATTTCGATGCCAAAACAACAACTTTCTATTACAAATGGACAAAACCGTTAAAAGCTCCTCTATAGAGAGAGTTTAGCAACTTTGGACCATCAAAGTTGCTCGGTGTACACTTTTTATTGTTCTTTTATGTTAAATTTTATGAGTATAAGATGCCGATATTTTTTCGAATCCAAAACACCAACTTTCTATGACAAATGGACAAAACCATTAAAAGCTCCTCCATATAGGGAGTTGAGCAACTTCGGACCATCAAAGTTGCTCAATGTACACTTTTTATTAATCTTCTATGTTCAATGTTACGAGTATAAACTTCGTAGATTATTTCGATGCCAAAACAACAACTTTCTGTTACAAATGGACAAAACCGTTAAAAGCTCCTCTATAGAGAGAGTTTAGCAACTTTGGACCATCAAAGTTGCTCGGTGTACACTTTTTATTGTTCTTTTATGTCAAATTTTATGAGTATAAGATGCCGATATTTTTTCGAATCCAAAACACCAACTTTCTATGACAAATGGACAAAACCATTAAAAGCTCCTCCATATAGAGAGTTGAGCAACTTCGGACCATCAAAGTTGCTCAATGTACACTTTTTATTAATCTTCTATGTTCAATGTTACGAGTATAAACTTCGTAGATTATTTCGATGCCAAAACAACAACTTTCTGTTACAAATGGACAAAACCGTTAAAAGCTCCACCATAGAGAGAGTTGTGGAACTTCGGACCATCAAAGTTGTTCGGTGTACACTTTTTATTGTTCTTCTATGTCCAATTTTACGAGTATAAGCTTCCGAGATTATTTCGATGCCAAAACACCAACTTTCTATGACAAATGGACAAAACCATTAAAAGCTCCTCCATATAGAGAGTTGAGCAACTTCGGACCATCAAAGTTACTCGGTGTACACTTTTTATTGTTCTTCTATGTCCAATGTTGGGAGTATAAGCTTTGTAGATTATTTCGATGCCAAAACAACAACTTTCTATTACAAATGGACAAAACCGTTAAAAGCTCCTCCATAGAGAGAGTTGAGCAACTTCGGACTATCAAAGTTGCTCGATGTACACTTTTTATTGTTCTTCTATGTCCAATTTTACGAGTATAAGCTTCGTAGATTATTTCGATGCCAAAACACCAACTTTCTATGACAATTGGACAAAACCGTTAAAATCTCCTCCATAGAGAGAGTTGTGCAACTTCGGACCATCAAAGTTGCTCGGTGTACACTTTTTATTGTTCTTCTATGTCCAATTTTACGAGTATAAGCTTCCGAGATTATTTCGTTGCCAAAACACCAACTTTCTATGACAAATGGACAAAACCGTTAAAAGCTTCTCTATAGCGAGAGTTGAGAAACTTCGGACCGTCAAAGTTGCCCGGTGTACAGTTTTTATTATTCTTCTATGTCCAATTTTACGAGTATAAGCTTCCTAGATTATTTCGATGCCAAAACAACAACTTTCTATTACAAATGGACAAAACCGTTAAAAGTGTCACGCCCCGTTTCCGGAGACGCGACTGGGTGCTCTCTCCGCACCCTTCCTAGGTGACTAGTGTGAACATCCGGGATCAACCGGAAATCCGGCGGCACCTCCCCGTATATCGAAGAGTGCCCACCTGCATCAGAAACGCAGCAACAACAATATCACACTAGCAACCTAGCAAACATAGGCCTCAGGCCTCAACCACATGCAATCCTGACCCTAGGCCTCAGGCCATCCACTACCAGCATGCACAAACTGATGGCATCACATATAAATCCACACACAGATTTTTATAGCATCAAATATAACCAGAATTCAACATCCACATCCACATAAAAGCACAACCGTGCTAAATGGTTATATTCTCTCAACATAGATATACTACATAAACCCACATGCATAGAGTATATCTCTAGCACTCTATCCTATCCAGGGCCATCCATGTCACGTCCCGCTCACCGATCTGCATCACCGGTACCTGTACCAGTATCTCCTGTGAAAGGAAGAAAGTAAAGGAGTGAGCTAGAAGCTCAGTAGGGTAAAGAAGTAAACATTGATATAGGCAGAACCGAATGAAGTAATGCATCAATATGTACCTACCACATGAACGTATACTCAACAATTTCACATCAACATTTACCCGGATCGACCCTTTCGGAGCATAACAACCACAATACCATTGCAACTCAATGTAATATTCCCTGGGAGCAAGCTCACCACAACCAACCACTCCTAGGATCATCCGGTTGCGTTAACCTATCACGCCCGCACCCAACAAGGCAAGTCACTCTCGACCCTACCCTTAGTGCGTTACCCCACATGGAGTTCACGTGACTTGGTGATAACAACCTTCACCTTGCCATCCTCCCATGTGGCTTTCAAGTAACTTAAGGGTTCCCGAGTCCATACCCGAGTCCCCCATGCATCTCTAATGCATTATGACATGTCATGCCGAATAGATAAGTATATATGAACATCCTATATATTTTACATAACTACCATGATGCATGAACGGAAAATCACAACGTGACCGTAAATGACGGAACACAAAATCGGGTCATGCAACATTCAACATCAAACAATAATCCACACAAGGCTCGTTTCCCCTTAGAAGCAATTAAGGCAGAAACTCAAATAATGGCGACCAATGAAGAATCGAAATGCTATTTAGGCAACAATAACGAATTATAGAAACAAAGGTTGGAAATCCCCTACCTCGTGCCGAGCAATTTACCACAAATTCCACAATTACGTTCCTAGGGTTCTGATTTCCCAAACCTAACAATGTGGCGAAACCGAACCCATTCACACATCAATAAACAACCAACAACTCATATAAACATCAAATTAAATCAATAATTTCGAAATCACTTACTTCTCTCTCTAGAAATTTCTTCCAAAATCCTCCAAACTCACTCCAAGCTCAACTCAACTCCAAAACACAAACCAATCTACATAAACATCCAAAATCAACCTATAAACAACATATCTAAAGCATAGCACTCAACTCTTCAAGAATCTAGCAAATCTAGAAAAACCTAGAATTTACAAAAACTATGAAAAACTTACCAAATCTCCAAAATCAAGCTTGAATCTTCCTTCCCAAGCTTTAATGGTCACTAATCTTCAATCCCCAAGCCAAACTCTTGCTAAAACCACTTTCTCTCTCTTCTTCTCTCTCTCTCTCTCTCTCTCTATCGGGCTTCTCCAAGAATTTTATGCAGAAAATGTCAAATTCTGGGCTTAATATATGATTTTCCCGACAGCCGTCCGGACGGATTACTGTTCCCGTAACCCACTGCCCTTCCTCTAGGCAAATCCGTCCGGACGCCCAATTATCCGTCCGGACGGATTACTGTTCACAGAACTCACTGCCTTGATTCTAGGCAAATCCGTCCGGACGCTCAATTATCCGTCCGGACGGATTACTGTTCACAGAACCCAGTTTTTTCTCAAATTTATTTTCCGGCTCGGTCTAAGCTTCGATTTGATATATTACGGGCCCAAAACGGACATGTACACTAAAAGTTATGACCCATTTACCGAACCAAGTTCAAAATTATTTTTCCATAATGCCGTACTTCACAAATCATCCGTAACTCGACTCAAAACTAAATTTTTGGGTCGGGATTTCACAAAAAGCTTCTCCATAGAGAGAGTTGAGCAACTTCGGACTATCAAAGTTGCTCGGTGTACACTTTTTATTGTTCTTCTATGTCCAATTTTACGAGTATACGCTTCGTAGATTATTTCGATGCCAAAACAACAACTTTCTATTACAAATGGACAAAACCGTTAAAAGCTCCTCTATAGAGAGAGTTGAGCAACTTTGGACCATCAAAGTTGCTCGGTGTACACTTTTTAGTGTTCTTCTATGTCCAATTTTACGAGTATAAGCTTCGTAGATTATTTCGATTCCAAAACAACAACTTTCTATTACAAATTTACAAAACCGTTAAAAGCTCCTCCATATAGAGAGTTGAGCAACTTCGGACCATCAAAGTTGCTCGGTGTACACTTTTTATTGTTCTTCTATGTCCAATTTTACGATTATGAGCTTCGTAGATTATTTCGATGCCAAAACAACAACTTTCTATTACAAATGGACAAAACCGTTAAAAGCTCCTCCATATAGAGAGTTGACCAACTTTGGACCATCAAAGTTGCTTGGTGTACACTTTTTATTGTTCTTTTATGTCAAATTTTATGAGTATAAGATTCCGATATTTTTTCGATTCCAAAACACCAACTTTTTATGACAAATGGACAAAACCATTAAAAGCTCCTCCATATAGAGAGTTAACAAACTTCGGACCATCAAACTTGCTCAATGTACACTTTTTATTAATCTTCTATGCTCAATGTTACGAGTATAAACTTCGTAGATTATTTCGATGCCAAAACAACAACTTTCTGTTACAAATGGACAAAACCGTTAAAAGCTCCACCATAGAGAGAGTTGTGCAACTTCGGACCATCAAAGTTGTTCGGAGTACACTTTTTATTGTTCTTCTATGTCCAATTTTACGAGTATAAGCTTCCGAGATTATTTCAATGCCAAAACACTAACTTTCTATGACAAATGGACAAAACCATTAAAAGCTCCTCCATATAGAGAGTTGAGCAACTTCGGACCATCAAAGTTACTCGGTGTACACTTTTTATTGTTCTTCAATGTCCAATGTTACGAGTATATAAGCTTCGTAGATTATTTCGATGCCAAAACAACAACTTTCTGTTACAAATGGAAAAAACCGTTAAAAGCTCCACCATAGAGAGAGTTTTGCAACTTCGGACCATCAAAGTTGCTCGGTGTACACTTTTTATTGTTCTTCTATGTCCAATTTTACGAGTATAAGCTTCGTAGATTATTTCGATGCCAAAACACCAACTTTCTATGACAAATGGACAAAACCGTTAGAGGCTCGCAAATAGAGAGTTGAGCAACTTCGGACCATCAAAGTTGCTCGGTGTACACTTTTTATTGTTCTTCTATGTCCAATTTTATGAGTATAAGCTTCGTAGATTATTTCGATGCCAAAACAACAACTTTCTATTACAAATGGACAAAACCGTTAAAAGCTCCTCCATATAGAGAGTTGAGCAACTTCGGACCATCAAAGTTACTCGGTGTATACTTTTTATTGTTCTTCTATGTCCAATGTTACGAGTATACGCTTCGTAGATTATTTCGATGCCAAAACAACAACTTTCTGTTACAAATGGACAAAACCGTTAAAAGCTCCACCATAGAGAGAGTTGTGCAACTTCGGACCATCAAAGTTGTTCGGAGTACACTTTTTATTGTTCTTCTATGTCCAATTTTACGAGTATAAGCTTCCGAGATTATTTCAATGCCAAAACACTAACTTTCTATGACAAATGGACAAAACCATTAAAAGCTCCTCCATATAGAGAGTTGAGCAACTTCGGACCATCAAAGTTGCTCGGTGTACACTTTTTATTGTTCTTCAATGTCCAATGTTACGAGTATATAAGCTTCGTAGATTATTTCGATGCCAAAACAACAACTTTCTGTTACAAATGGAAAAAACCGTTAAAAGCTCCACCATAGAGAGAGTTTTGCAACTTCGGACCATCAAAGTTGCTCGGTGTACACTTTTTATTGTTCTTCTATGTCCAATTTTACGAGTATAAGCTTCGTAGATTATTTCGATGCCAAAACACCAACTTTCTATGACAAATGGACAAAACCGTTAGAGGCTCGCAAATAGAGAGTTGAGCAACTTCGGACCATCAAAGTTGCTCGGTGTACACTTTTTATTGTTCTTCTATGTCCAATTTTACGAGTATAAGCTTCGTAGATTATTTCGATGCCAAAACAACAACTTTCTATTACAAATGGACAAAACCGTTAAAAGCTCCTCCATATAGAGAGTTGAGCAACTTCGGACCGTCAAAGTTACTCGGTGTATACTTTTTATTGTTCTTCTATGTCCATTGTTACGAGTATACGCTTCGTAGATTATTTCGATGCCAAAACAACAACTTTCTATTACAAATGGACAAAACCGTTAAAAGCTCCTCTATAGAGAGAGTTGAGCAACTTTGGACCATCGAAGTTGCTCGGTGTACAATTTTTATTGTTCTTCTATGTCCAATGTTACGAGTATAAGCTTCGTAGATTATTTCGATGCCAAAACAACAACTTTCTATTACAAATGGACAAAACCGTTAAAAGCTCCTCCATATAGAGAGTTGAGCAACTTCGGACCATCAAAGTTACTCGGTGTACACTTTTATTGTTCTTCTATGTCCAATGTTACGAGTATACGCTTCGTAGATTATTTCGATGCCAAAACAACAACTTTCTATTACAAATGGACAAAACCGTTAAAAGCTCGTCTATAGAGAGAGTTTAGCAACTTTGGACCACCAAAGTTGCTCGGTGTACACTTTTATTGTTCTTTTATGTCAAATTTTATGAGTATAAGATGCCGATATTTTTTCGATTCCAAAACACCAACTTTCTATGACAAATGGACAAAACCATTAAAAGCTCCTCCATATAGAGAGTTGACAAACTTCGGACCATCAAAGTTGCTCAATGTACACTTTTTATTAATATTCTATGTTCAATGTTACGAGTATAAACTTCGTAGATTATTTCGATGCCAAAACAACAACTTTCTATTACAAATGGACAAAACCATTAAAAGCTCCTCCATATAGAGAGTTGAGCAACTTCGGACCATCAAAGTTGCTCGGTGTACACTTTTTATTGTTCTTCTATGTCCAATTTTACGAGTATAAGCTTCGTAGATTATTTCGATGCCAAAACAACAACTTTCTATTACAAATGGACAAAACCATTAAAAGCTCCTCCATATAGAGAGTTGAGCAACTTCGGACCATCAAAGTTACTCGGTGTACACTTTTTATTGTTCTTCTATGTCCAATGTTACGAGTATACGCTTCGTAGATTATTTCGATGCCAAAACAACAACTTTCTATTACAAATGGACAAAACCGTTAAAAGCTCCTCTATAGAGAGAGTTGAGCAACTTTGGACCATCAAAGTTGCTTGGTGTACACTTTTTATTGTTCTTTTATGTCAAATTTTATAAGTATAAGATTCCGATATTTTTTCGATTCCAAAACACCAACTTTTTATGACAAATGGACAAAACCATTAAAAGCTCCTCCATATAGAGAGTTGACAAACTTCGGACCATCAAACTTGCTCAATGTACACTTTTTATTAATCTTCTATGTTCAATGTTACGAGTATAAACTTTATAGATTATTTCGATGCCAAAACAACAACTTTCTGTTACAAATGGACAAAACCGTTAAAAGCTCCACCATAGAGAGAGTTGTGCAACTTCGGACCATCAAAGTTGTTCGGTGTACACTTTTTATTGTTCTTCTATGTCCAATTTTACGAGTATAAGCTTCCGAGATTATTTCGATGCCAAAACACCAACTTTCTATGACAAAAGGACAAAACCATTAAAAGCTCCTCCATATAGAGAGTTGAGCAACTTCGGACCATCAAAGTTACTCGGTGTACACTTTTTACTGTTCTTCTATGTCCAATGTTACGAGTATAAGCTTCGTAGATTATTTCGATGCCAAAACAACAACTTTCTATTACAAATGGACAAAACCGTTAAAAGCTCCTCCACAGAGAGAGTTGAGCAACTTCGGACTATCAAAGTTGCTCGGTGTACACTTTTTATTGTTCTTCTATGTCCAATTTTACTAGTATAAGCTTTGTAGATTATTTCGATGCCAAAACACCAACTTTCTATGACAATTGGACAAAACCGTTAAAAGCTCCTCCATAGAGAGAGTTGTGCAACTTCGGACCATCAAAGTTGCTCGGTGTACACTTTTTATTGTTCTTCTATGTCCAATTTTACGAGTATAAGCTTCCGAGATTATTTCGTTGCCAAAACACCAACTTTCTATGACAAATGGACAAAACCGTTAAAAGCTCCTCTATAGCGAGAGTTGAGAAACTTCGGACCGTCAAAGTTGCCCGGTGTACAGTTTTTATTATTCTTTTATGTCCAATTTTACGAGTATAAGCTTCCTAGATTATTTCGATGCCAAAACAACAACTTTCTATTACAAATGGACAAAACCGTTAAAAGCTCCTCCATAGAGAGAGTTGAGCAACTTCGGACTATCAAATTTGCTCGGTGTACACTTTTTATTGTTCTTCTATGTCCAATTTTACTAGTATAAGCTTCGTAGATTATTTCGATGCCAAAACACCAACTTTCTATGACAATTGGACAAAACCGTTAAAAGCTCCTCCATAGAGAGAGTTGTGCAACTTCGGACCATCAAAGTTGCTCGGTGTACACTTTTTATTGTTCTTCTATGTCCAATTTTACGAGTATAAGCTTCCGAGATTATTTCGTTGCCAAAACACCAACTTTCTATGACAAATGGACAAAACCGTTAAAAGCTCCTCTATAGCGAGAGTTGAGAAACTTCGGACCGTCAAAGTTGCCCGGTGTACAGTTTTTATTATTCTTTTATGTCCAATTTTACGAGTATTAGCTTCCTAGATTATTTCGATGCCAAAACAACAACTTTCTATTACAAATGGACAAAACCGTTAAAAGCTTCTCCATAGAGAGAGTTGAGCAACTTCGGACTATCAAAGTTGCTCGGTGTACACTTTTTATTGTTCTTCTATGTCCAATTTTACGAGTATACGCTTCGTAGATTATTTCGATGCCAAAACAACAACTTTCTATTACAAATGGACAAAACCGTTAAAAGCTCCTCCATATAGAGAGTTGAGCAACTTCGGACCATCAAAGTTACTCGGTGTACACTTTTTATTGTTCTTCTATGTCCAATGTTACGAGTATACGCTTCGTAGATTATTTCGATGCCAAAACAACAACTTTCTATTACAAATGGACAAAACCGTTAAAAGCTCCTCTATAGAGAGAGTTGAGCAACTTTGGACCATCAAAGTTGCTTGGTGTACACTTTTTATTGTTCTTTTATGTCAAATTTTATGAGTATAAGATTCCGATATTTTTTCGATTCCAAAACACCAACTTTTTATGACAAATGGACAAAACCATTAAAAGCTCCTCCATATAGAGAGTTGACAAACTTCGGACCATCAAACTTGCTCAATGTACACTTTTTATTAATCTTCTATGTTCAATGTTACGAGTATAAACTTCGTAGATTATTTCGATGGCAAAACAACAACTTTCTGTTACAAATGGACAAAACCGTTAAAAGCTCCACCATAGAGAGAGTTGTGCAACTTCGGACCATCAAAGTTGTTCGGTGTACACTTTTTATTGTTCTTCTATGTCCAATTTTACGAGTATAAGCTTCCGAGACTATTTCAATGCCAAAACACCAACTTTCTATGACAAATGGACAAAACCATTAAAAGCTCCTCCATATAGAGAGTTGAGCAACTTCGGACCATCAAAGTTACTCGGTGTACACTTTTTATTGTTCTTCTATGTCCAATGTTACGAGTATACGCTTCGTAGATTATTTCGATGCCAAAACAACAACTTTCTATTACAAATGGAGAAAACCGTTAAAAGCTCCTCTATAGAGAGAGTTTAGCAACTTTGGACCATCAAAGTTGCTCGGTGTACACTTTTTATTGTTCGTTTATGTCAAATTTTATGAGTATAAGATGCCGATATTTTTTCGATTCCAAAACACCAACTTTCTATGACAAATGGACAAAACCATTAAAAGCTCCTCCATATAGGGAGTTTAGCAATTTCGGACCATCAAAGTTGCTCAATGTACACTTTTTATTAATCTTCTATGTTCAATGTTACGAGTATAAACTTCGTAGACTATTTCGATGCCAAAACAACAACTTTCTGTTACAAATGGACAAAACCGTTAAAAGCTCCACCATAGAGAGAGTTGTGCAACTTCGGACAATCAAAGTTGTTCGGTGTACACTTTTTATTGTTCTTCTATGTCCAATTTTACGAGTATAAGATTCGTAGATTATTTCGATGCCAAAACAACAACTTTCTATGACAAATGGACAAAACCATTAAAAGCTCCTCCATATAGAGAGTTGAGCAACTTCGGACCATCGAAGTTACTCGGTGTACACTTTTTATTGTTCTTCTATGTCCAATGTTACGAGTATACGCTTCGTAGATTATTTCGATGCCAAAACAACAACTTTCTATTACAAATGGACAAAACCGTTAAAAGCTCCTCTATAGAGAGAGTTGAGCAACTTTGGACCATCAAAGTTGCTCGGTGTACACTTTTTATTGTTCTTCTATGTCCAATTTTACGAGTATAAGCTTCGCAGATTATTTCGATTCCAAAACAACAACTTTCTATTACAAATTTACAAAACCGTTAAAAGCTCCTCCATATAGAGAGTTGAGCAACTTCGGACCATCAAAGTTACTCGGTGTACACTTTTTATTGTTCTTCTATGTCCAATTTTACGAGTATACGCTTCGTAGATTATTTCGATGCCAAAACAACAACTTTCTATTACAAATGGACAAAACCGTTAAAAGCTCCTCTATAGAGAGAGTTTAGCAACTTTGGACCATCAAAGTTGCTCGGTGTACACTTTTTATTGTTCTTTTATGTCAAATTTTATGAGTATAAGATGCCGATATTTTTTCGATTCCAAAACACCAACTTTCTATGACAAATGGACAAAACCATTAAAAGCTCCTCCATATAGAGAGTTGACAAACTTCGGACCATCAAAGTTGCTCAATGTACACTTTTTATTAATCTTCTATGTTCAATGTTACGAGTATAAACTTCGTAGATTATTTCGATGCCAAAACAACAATTTTCTGTTACAAATGGACAAAACCGTTAAAAGCTCCTCCATAGAGAGAGTTGAGCAACTTCGAACCATCAAAGTTGTTCGGTGTACACTTTTTATTGTTCTTCTATGTCCAATTTTACGAGTATAAGCTTCGTAGACTATTTCGATGCCAAAACAACAACTTTCTATGACAAATGGGCAAAACCGTTAAAAGCTCCTCCATATAGAGAGTTGAGCAACTTCGGACCATCAAAGTAACTCGGTGTACACTTTTTAGTGTTCTTCTATGTCCAATGTTACGAGTATACGCTTCGTAGATTATTTCGATTCCAAAACAACAACTTTCTATTACAAATGGACAAAACCGTTAAAAGCTCCTCTATAGAGAGAGTTGAGCAACTTTGGACCATCAAAGTTGCTCGGTGTACACTTTTTATTGTTCTTCTATGTCAAATTTTATGAGTATAAGATGCCGATATTTTTTCGATTCCAAAACACCAACTTTCTATGACAAATGGACAAAACCATTAAAAGCTCCTCCATATAGAGAGTTGAGCAACTTCGGACCATCAAAGTTGCTAAATGTACACTTTTTATTAATCTTCTATGTTCAATGTTACGAGTATAAACTTTGTAGATTATTTCGATGCCAAAACAACAACTTTCTGTTACAAATGGACAAAACCGTTAAAAGCTCCACCATAGAGAGAGTTGTGCAACTTCGGACCATCAAAGTTGTTCGGTGTACACTTTTTATTGTTCTTCTATGTCCAATTTTACGAGTATAAGCTTCGTAGATTATTTCGATGCCAAAACAACAACTTTCTATTACAAATGGACAAAACCGTTAAAAGCTCCTCCATAAAGAGAGTTGAGCAATTTCGGACTATCAAAGTTGCTCGGTGTACACTTTTTATTGTTCTTCTATGTCCAATTTTACGAGTATAAGCTTCCTAGATTATTTCGATGCCAAAACAACAACTTTCTATTACAAATAGACAAAACCGTTAAAACTTCTCCATAGAGAGAGTTGAGCAACTTCGGACTATCAAAGTTGCTCGGTGTACACTTTTTATTGTTCTTCTATGTCCAATTTTACGAGTATATGCTTCGTAGATTATTTCGATGCCAAAACAACAACTTTCTATTACAAATGGGCAAAACCGTTAAAAGCTCCTCTATAGAGAGAGTTGAGCAACTTTGGACCATCAAAGTTGCTCGGTGTACACTTTTTAGTGTTCTTCTATGTCCAATTTTACGAGTATAAGCTTCGTAGATTATTTCGATTCCAAAACAACAACTTTCTATTACAAATTTACGAAACCGCTAAAAGCTCCTCCATATAGAGAGTTGAGCAACTTCGGACCATCAAAGTTGCTCGGTGTAAACTTTTTATTGTTCTTCTATGTCCAATTTTACGAGTATAAGCTTCGTAGATTATTTCGATGCCAAAACAACAACTTTCTATTACAAATGGACAAAACCGTTAAAAGCTCCTCCATATAGAGAGTTGAGCAACTTCGGACCATCAAAGTTACTCGGTGTACACTTTTTATTGTTCTTCTATGTCCAATGTTACGAGTATACGCTTAGTAGATTATTTCGATGCCAAAATAACAACTTTCTATTACAAATGGACAAAATCGTTAAAAGCTCCTCCATATAGAGAGTTGAGCAACTTCGGACCATCAAAGTTGCTCGGTGTACACTTTTTATTGTTCTTCTTTGTCCAATGTTACGAGTATACGCTTCGTAGATTATTTCGATGCCAAAACAACAACTTTCTATTATAAATGGACAAAACCGTTAAAAGCTCCTCTATAGAGAGAGTTGAGCAACTTTGGACCATCAAAGTTGCTCGGTGTACACTTTTTATTGTTCTTCTTTGTCCAATGTTACGAGTATACGCTTCGTAGATTATTTCGATGCCAAAACAACAACTTTCTATTATAAATGGACAAAACCGTTAAAAGCTCCTCCATATAGAGAGTTGAGCAACTTCGGACCATCAAAGTTGCTCGGTGTACACTTTTTATTGTTCTTCTTTGTCCAATGTTACGAGTATACGCTTCGTAGATTATTTCGATGCCAAAATAACAACTTTCTATAACAAATGGACAAAACCGTTAAAAGCTCCACCATATAGAGAGTTGAGCAACTTCGGACCATCAAAGTTACTCGGTGTACACTTTTTATTGTTCTTCTTTGTCCAATGTTACGAGTATACGCTTCGTAGATTATTTCGATGCCAAAACAACAACTTTCTATTATAAATGGACAAAACCGTTAAAAGCTCCTCTATAGAGAGAGTTGAGCAACTTTGGACCATCAAAGTTGCTCGGTGTACACTTTTTATTGTTCTTTTATGTCAAATTTTATGAGTATAAGATTCCGATATTTTTTCGATTCCAAAGCACCAACTTTTTATGACAAATGGAAAAAACCATTAAAAGCTCCTCCATATAGAGAGTTGACAAACTTCAGACCATCAAAGTTGCTCAATGTACACTTTTTATTAATCTTCTATGTTCAATGTTACGAGTATAAACTTCGTAGATTATTTAGATGCCAAAACAACAACTTTCTGTTACAAATGGACAAAACCGTTAAAAGCTCCACCATAGAGAGAGTTGTGCAACTTCGGACCATCAAAGTTGTTCGTTGTACACTTTTTATTGTTCTTCTATGTCCAATTTTACGAGTATAAGCTTCCGAGATTATTTCAATGCCAAAATACCAACTTTCTATGACAAATGGACAAAACCATTAAAAGCTCCTCCATATAGAGAGTTGAGCAACTTCGGACCATCAAAGTTACTCGGTGTACACTTTTTATTGTTCTTCTATGTCCAATGTTACGAGTATATAAGCTTCGTAGATTATTTCGATGCCAAAACAACAAATTTCTGTTACAAATGGACAAAACCGTTAAAAGCTCCACCATAGAGAGAGTTGTGCAACTTCGGACCATCAAAGTTGCTCGGTGTACACTTTTTATTGTTCTTCTATGTCCAATTTTACGAGTATAAGCTTCCGAGATTATTTCGATGCCAAAACACCAACTTTCTATGACAAATGGACAAAACCGTTAAAGGCTCCTCTATAGCGAGAGTTGAGAAACTTCGGACCGTCAAAGTTGCCCGGTGTACAGTTTTTATTATTCTTCTATGTCCAATTTTAGAGTATAAGCTTCCTAGATTATTTCGATGCCAAAACGACAACTTTCTATTACAAATGGACAAAACCGTTAAAAGCTCCTCCATATAGAGAGTTGAGCAACTTCGGACCATCGAAGTTACTCGGTGTACACTTTTTATTGTTCTTCTATGTCCAATGTTACGAGTATACGCTTCGTAGATTATTTCGATGCCAAAACAACAACTTTCTATTACAAATGGACAAAACCGTTAAAAGCTCCTCCATATAGAGAGTTGAGCAACTTCGGACCATCAAAGTTGCTCGGTGTACACTTTTTATTGTTCTTCTATGTCCAATTTTACGAGTATAAGCTTCGTAGATTATTTCGATGCCAAAACAACAACTTTCTATTACAAATGGACAAAACCGTTAAAAGCTCCTCCATATAGAGAGTTGAGCAACTTCGGACCATCAAAGTTACTCGGTGTACACTTTTTATTGTTCTTCTATGTCCAATATTACGAGTATACGCTTCGTAGATTATTTCGATGCCAAAACAACAACTTTCTCTTACAAATGGACAAAACCGTTAAAAGCTCCTCTATAGAGAGAGTTGAGCAACTTTGGACCATCAAAGTTGCTCGGTGTACACTTTTTATTGTTCTTTTATGTCAAATTTTATGAGTATAAGATTCCGATATTTTTTCGATTCCAAAAC
This sequence comes from Euonymus europaeus, assembly GCA_963580455.1. Classification (NCBI taxonomy): domain Eukaryota; kingdom Viridiplantae; phylum Streptophyta; class Magnoliopsida; order Celastrales; family Celastraceae; genus Euonymus; species Euonymus europaeus. The sequence continues at coordinate 9,738,277 of OY756965.1, forward strand.
ACCAACTTTCCATGACAAATGGACAAAACCATTAAAAGCTCCTCCATATAGAGAGTTGACAAACTTCGGACCATCAAAGTTGCTCAATGTACACTTTTTATTAATCTTCTATGTTCAATGTTATGAGTATAAACTTCGTAGATTATTTCGATGTCAAAACAACAACTTTCTGTTACAAATGGACAAAACCGTTAAAAGCTCCACCATAGAGAGAGTTGTGCAACTTCGGACCGTCAAAGTTGTTCGGTGTACACTTTTTATTGTTCTTCTATGTCCAATTTTACGAGTATAAGCTTCTGAGATTATTTCAATGCCAAAACACCAACTTTCTATGACAAATGGACAAAACCATTAAAAGCACCTCCATATCGAGAGTTGAGCAACTTCGGACCATCAAAGTTACTCGGTGTACACTTTTTATTGTTCTTCTATGTCCAATGTTACGAGTATATAAGCTTCGTAGATTATTTCGATGCCAAAACAACAACTTTCTGTTACAAATGGACAAAACCGTTAAAAGCTCCACCATAGAGAGAGTTGTGCAACTTCGGACCATCAAAGTTGCTCCGTGTACACTTTTTATTGTTCTTCTATGTCCAATTTTACGAGTATAAGCTTCCGAGAATATTTCGATGCCAAAACACCAACTTTCTATGACAAATGGACAAAACCATTAAAAGCTCCTCCATATAGAGAGTTGTGCAACTTCGGACCATCAAAGTTGCTCGGTGTACACTTTTTATTGTTCTTCTATGTCCAATTTTACGAGTATAAGCTTCGTAGATTATTTCGATGCCAAAACACCAACTTTCTATGACAATTGGACAAAACCGTTAAAAGCTCCTCCATAGAGAGAGTTGTGCAACTTCGGACCATCAAAGTTGCTTGGTGTACACTTTTTATTGTTCTTCTATGTCCAATTTTACGAGTATAAGCTTCCGAGATTATTTCGTTGCCAAAACACCAACTTTCTATGACAAATGGACAAAACCGTTAAAAGCTCCTCTATAGCGAGAGTTGAGAAACTTCAGACCGTCAAAATTGCCCGGTGTACAGTTTTTATTATTCTTCTATGTCCAATTTTACGAGTATAAGCTTCCTAGATTATTTCGATGCCAAAACAACAACTTTCTATTACAAATGGACAAAACCGTTAAAAGCTTCTTCATAGAGAGAGTTGAGCAACTTCGGACTATCAAAGTTGCTTGGTGTATACTTTTTATTGTTCTTCTATGTCCAATTTTACGAGTATACGCTTCGTAGATTATTTCGATGCCAAAACAACAACTTTCTATTACAAATGGGCAAAACCGTTAAAAGCTCCTCTATAGAGAGAATTGAGCAACTTTGGACCATCAAAGTTGCTCGGTGTACACTTTTTAGTGTTCTTCTATGTCCAATTTTACGAGTATAAGCTTCGTAGATTATTTCGATTCCAAAACAACAACTTTCTATTACAAATTTACGAAACCGTTAAAAGCTCCTCCATATAGAGAGTTGAGCAACTTTGGACCATCAAAGTTGCTCGGTTTACACTTTTTATTGTTCTTCTATGTCCAATTTTACGAGTATAAGCTTCCTAGATTATTTCGATGCCAAAACAACAACTTTCTATTACAAATGGACAAAACCGTTAAAAGCTCCTCCATATAGAGAGTTGAGCAACTTCGGACCATCAAAGTTACTCGGTGTACACTTTTTATTGTTCTTCTATGTCCAATGTTACGAGTATACGCTTAGTAGATTATTTCGATGCCAAAACAACAACTTTCTATTACAAATGGACAAAACCGTTAAAAGCTCCTCCATATAGAGAGTTGAGCAACTTCGGACCATCAAAGTTGCTCGGTGTACACTTTTTATTGTTCTTCTATGTCCAATTTTACGAGTATAAGCTTCGTAGATTATTTCGATGCCAAAACAACAACTTTCTATTACAAATGGACAAAACCGTTAAAAGCTCCTCCATATAGAGAGTTGAGCAACTTCGGACCATCAAAGTTACTCGGTGTACACTTTTTATTGTTCTTCTATGTCCAATATTACGAGTATACGCTTCGTAGATTATTTCGATGCCAAAACAACAACTTTCTCTTACAAATGTACAAAACCGTTAAAAGCTCCTCTATAGAGAGAGTTGAGCAACTTTGGACCATCAAAGTTGCTCGGTGTACACTTTTTATTGTTCTTTTATGTCAAATTTTATGAGTATAAGATTCCGATATTTTTTCGATTCCAAAACACCAACTTTCTATGACAAATGGACAAAACCATTAAAAGCTCCTCCATATAGAGAGTTGACAAACTTCGGACCATCAAAGTTGCTCAATGTACACTTTTTATTAATCTTCTATGTTCAATGTTATGAGTATAAACTTCGTAGATTATTTCGATGTCAAAACAACAACTTTCTGTTACAAATGGACAAAACCGTTAAAAGCTCCACCATAGAGAGAGTTGTGCAACTTCGGACCGTCAAAGTTGCTTGGTGTACACTTTTTATTGTTCTTCTATGTCCAATTTTACGAGTATAAGCTTCCGAGATTATTTCGTTGCCAAAACACCAACTTTCTATGACAAATGGACAAAACCGTTAAAAGCTCCTCTATAGCGAGAGTTGAGAAACTTCAGACCGTCAAAATTGCCCGGTGTACAGTTTTTATTATTCTTCTATGTCCAATTTTACGAGTATAAGCTTCCTAGATTATTTCGATGCCAAAACAACAACTTTATATTACAAATGGACAAAACCGTTAAAAGCTTCTTCATAGAGAGAGTTGAGCAACTTCGGACTATCAAAGTTGCTTGGTGTATACTTTTTATTGTTCTTCTATGTCCAATTTTACGAGTATACGCTTCGTAGATTATTTCGATGCCAAAACAACAACTTTCTATTACAAATGGGCAAAACCGTTAAAAGCTCCTCTATAGAGAGAATTGAGCAACTTTGGACCATCAAAGTTGCTCGGTGTACACTTTTTAGTGTTCTTCTATGTCCAATTTTACGAGTATAAGCTTCGTAGATTATTTCGATTCCAAAACAACAACTTTCTATTACAAATTTACGAAACCGTTAAAAGCTCCTCCATATAGAGAGTTGAGCAACTTCGGACCATCAAAGTTGCTCGGTTTACACTTTTTATTGTTCTTCTATGTCCAATTTTACGAGTATAAGCTTCCTAGATTATTTCGATGCCAAAACAACAACTTTCTATTACAAATGGACAAAACCGTTAAAAGCTCCTCCATATAGAGAGTTGAGCAACTTCGGACCATCAAAGTTACTCGGTGTACGCTTTTTATTGTTCTTCTATGTCCAATGTTACGAGTATACGCTTAGTAGATTATTTCGATGCCAAAACAACAACTTTCTATTACAAATGGACAAAACCGTTAAAAGCTCCTCCATATAGAGAGTTGAGCAACTTCGGACCATCAAAGTTACTCGGTGTACACTTTTTATTGTTCTTCTATGTCCAATATTACGAGTATACGCTTCGTAGATTATTTCGATGCCAAAACAACAACTTTCTCTTACAAATGGACAAAACCGTTAAAAGCTCCTCTATAGAGAGAGTTGAGCAACTTTGGACCATCAAAGTTGCTCGGTGTACACTTTTTATTGTTCTTTTATGTCAAATTTTATGAGTATAAGATTCCGATATTTTTTCGATTCCAAAACACCAACTTTCTATGACAAATGGACAAAACCATTAAAAGCTCCTCCATATAGAGAGTTGACAAACTTCGGACCATCAAAGTTGCTCAATGTACACTTTTTATTAATCTTCTATGTTCAATGTTATGAGTATAAACTTCGTAGATTATTTCGATGTCAAAACAACAACTTTCTGTTACAAATGGACAAAACCGTTAAAAGCTCCACCATAGAGAGAGTTGTGCAACTTCGGACCGTCAAAGTTGTTCGGTGTACACTTTTTATTGTTCTTCTATGTCCAATTTTACGAGTATAAGCTTCTGAGATTATTTCAATGCCAAAACACCAACTTTCTATGACAAATGGACAAAACCATTAAAAGCACCTCCATATCGAGAGTTGAGCAACTTCGGACCATCAAAGTTACTCGGTGTACACTTTTTATTGTTCTTCTATGTCCAATGTTACGAGTATATAAGCTTCGTAGATTATTTCGATGCCAAAACAACAACTTTCTGTTACAAATGGACAAAACCGTTAAAAGCTTCTTCATAGAGAGAGTTGAGCAACTTCGGACTATCAAAGTTGCTTGGTGTATACTTTTTATTGTTCTTCTATGTCCAATTTTACGAGTATACGCTTCGTAGATTATTTCGATGCCAAAACAACAACTTTCTATTACAAATGGGCAAAACCGTTAAAAGCTCCTCTATAGAGAGAATTGAGCAACTTTGGACCATCAAAGTTGCTCGGTGTACACTTTTTAGTGTTCTTCTATGTCCAATTTTACGAGTATAAGCTTCGTAGATTATTTCGATTCCAAAACAACAACTTTCTATTACAAATTTACGAAACCGTTAAAAGCTCCTCCATATAGAGAGTTGAGCAACTTTGGACCATCAAAGTTGCTCGGTTTACACTTTTTATTGTTCTTCTATGTCCAATTTTACGAGTATAAGCTTCCTAGATTATTTCGATGCCAAAACAACAACTTTCTATTACAAATGGACAAAACCGTTAAAAGCTCCTCCATATAGAGAGTTGAGCAACTTCGGACCATCAAAGTTACTCGGTGTACACTTTTTATTGTTCTTCTATGTCCAATGTTACGAGTATACGCTTAGTAGATTATTTCGATGCCAAAACAACAACTTTCTATTACAAATGGACAAAACCGTTAAAAGCTCCTCCATATAGAGAGTTGAGCAACTTCGGACCATCAAAGTTGCTCGGTGTACACTTTTTATTGTTCTTCTATGTCCAATTTTACGAGTATAAGCTTCGTAGATTATTTCGATGCCAAAACAACAACTTTCTATTACAAATGGACAAAACCGTTAAAAGCTCCTCCATATAGAGAGTTGAGCAACTTCGGACCATCAAAGTTACTCGGTGTACACTTTTTATTGTTCTTCTATGTCCAATATTACGAGTATACGCTTCGTAGATTATTTCGATGCCAAAACAACAACTTTCTCTTACAAATGTACAAAACCGTTAAAAGCTCCTCTATAGAGAGAGTTGAGCAACTTTGGACCATCAAAGTTGCTCGGTGTACACTTTTTATTGTTCTTTTATGTCAAATTTTATGAGTATAAGATTCCGATATTTTTTCGATTCCAAAACACCAACTTTCTATGACAAATGGACAAAACCATTAAAAGCTCCTCCATATAGAGAGTTGACAAACTTCGGACCATCAAAGTTGCTCAATGTACACTTTTTATTAATCTTCTATGTTCAATGTTATGAGTATAAACTTCGTAGATTATTTCGATGTCAAAACAACAACTTTCTGTTACAAATGGACAAAACCGTTAAAAGCTCCACCATAGAGAGAGTTGTGCAACTTCGGACCGTCAAAGTTGCTTGGTGTATACTTTTTATTGTTCTTCTATGTCCAATTTTACGAGTATACGCTTCGTAGATTATTTCGATGCCAAAACAACAACTTTCTATTACAAATGGGCAAAACCGTTAAAAGCTCCTCTATAGAGAGAATTGAGCAACTTTGGACCATCAAAGTTGCTCGGTGTACACTTTTTAGTGTTCTTCTATGTCCAATTTTACGAGTATAAGCTTCGTAGATTATTTCGATTCCAAAACAACAACTTTCTATTACAAATTTACGAAACCGTTAAAAGCTCCTCAATATAGAGAGTTGAGCAACTTCGGACCATCAAAGTTGCTCGGTTTACACTTTTTATTGTTCTTCTATGTCCAATTTTACGAGTATAAGCTTCCTAGATTATTTCGATGCCAAAACAACAACTTTCTATTACAAATGGACAAAACCGTTAAAAGCTCCTCCATATAGAGAGTTGAGCAACTTCGGACCATCAAAGTTACTCGGTGTACACTTTTTATTGTTCTTCTATGTCCAATGTTACGAGTATATGCTTAGTAGATTATTTCGATGCCAAAACAACAACTTTCTATTACAAATGGACAAAACCGTTAAAAGCTCCTCCATATAGAGAGTTGAGCAACTTCGGACCATCAAAGTTGCTCGGTGTACACTTTTTATTGTTCTTCTATGTCCAATTTTACGAGTATAAGCTTCGTAGATTATTTCGATGCCAAAACAACAACTTTCTATTACAAATGGACAAAACCGTTAAAAGCTCCTCCATATAGAGAGTTGAGCAACTTCGGACCATCAAAGTTACTCGGTGTACACTTTTTATTGTTCTTCTATGTCCAATATTACGAGTATACGCTTCGTAGATTATTTCGATGCCAAAACAACAACTTTCTCTTACAAATGGACAAAACCGTTAAAAGCTCCTCTATAGAGAGAGTTGAGCAACTTTGGACCATCAAAGTTGCTCGGTGTACACTTTTTATTGTTCTTTTATGTCAAATTTTATGAGTATAAGATTCCGATATTTTTTCGATTCCAAAACACCAACTTTCTATGACAAATGGACAAAACCATTAAAAGCTCCTCCATATAGAGAGTTGACAAACTTCGGACCATCAAAGTTGCTCAATGTTCACTTTTTATTAATCTTCTATGTTCAATGTTATGAGTATAAACTTCGTAGATTATTTCGATGTCAAAACAACAACTTTCTGTTACAAATGGACAAAACCGTTAAAAGCTCCTCCATAGAGAGAGTTGTGCAACTTCGGACCATCAAAGTTGCTTGGTGTACACTTTTTATTGTTCTTCTATGTCCAATTTTACGAGTATAAGCTTCCGAGATTATTTCGTTGCCAAAACACCAACTTTCTATGACAAATGGACAAAACCGTTAAAAGCTCCTCTATAGCGAGAGTTGAGAAACTTCAGACCGTCAAAATTGCCCGGTGTACAGTTTTTATTATTCTTCTATGTCCAATTTTACGAGTATAAGCTTCCTAGATTATTTCGATGCCAAAACAACAACTTTATATTACAAATGGACAAAACCGTTAAAAGCTTCTTCATAGAGAGAGTTGAGCAACTTCGGACTATCAAAGTTGCTTGGTGTATACTTTTTATTGTTCTTCTATGTCCAATTTTACGAGTATACGCTTCGTAGATTATTTCGATGCCAAAACAACAACTTTCTATTACAAATGGGCAAAACCGTTAAAAGCTCCTCTATAGAGAGAATTGAGCAACTTTGGACCATCAAAGTTGCTCGGTGTACACTTTTTAGTGTTCTTCTATGTCCAATTTTACGAGTATAAGCTTCGTAGATTATTTCGATTCCAAAACAACAACTTTCTATTACAAATTTACGAAACCGTTAAAAGCTCCTCCATATAGAGAGTTGAGCAACTTCGGACCATCAAAGTTGCTCGGTTTACACTTTTTATTGTTCTTCTATGTCCAATTTTACGAGTATAAGCTTCCTAGATTATTTCGATGCCAAAACAACAACTTTCTATTACAAATGGACAAAACCGTTAAAAGCTCCTCCATATAGAGAGTTGAGCAACTTCGGACCATCAAAGTTACTCGGTGTACGCTTTTTATTGTTCTTCTATGTCCAATGTTACGAGTATACGCTTAGTAGATTATTTCGATGCCAAAACAACAACTTTCTATTACAAATGGACAAAACCGTTAAAAGCTCCTCCATATAGAGAGTTGAGCAACTTCGGACCATCAAAGTTACTCGGTGTACACTTTTTATTGTTCTTCTATGTCCAATATTACGAGTATACGCTTCGTAGATTATTTCGATGCCAAAACAACAACTTTCTCTTACAAATGGACAAAACCGTTAAAAGCTCCTCTATAGAGAGAGTTGAGCAACTTTGGACCATCAAAGTTGCTCGGTGTACACTTTTTATTGTTCTTTTATGTCAAATTTTATGAGTATAAGATTCCGATATTTTTTCGATTCCAAAACACCAACTTTCTATGACAAATGGACAAAACCATTAAAAGCTCCTCCATATAGAGAGTTGACAAACTTCGGACCATCAAAGTTGCTCAATGTACACTTTTTATTAATCTTCTATGTTCAATGTTATGAGTATAAACTTCGTAGATTATTTCGATGTCAAAACAACAACTTTCTGTTACAAATGGACAAAACCGTTAAAAGCTCCACCATAGAGAGAGTTGTGCAACTTCGGACCGTCAAAGTTGTTCGGTGTACACTTTTTATTGTTCTTCTATGTCCAATTTTACGAGTATAAGCTTCTGAGATTATTTCAATGCCAAAACACCAACTTTCTATGACAAATGGACAAAACCATTAAAAGCACCTCCATATCGAGAGTTGAGCAACTTCGGACCATCAAAGTTACTCGGTGTACACTTTTTATTGTTCTTCTATGTCCAATGTTACGAGTATATAAGCTTCGTAGATTATTTCGATGCCAAAACAACAACTTTCTGTTACAAATGGACAAAACCGTTAAAAGCTCCACCATAGAGAGAGTTGTGCAACTTCGGACCATCAAAGTTGCTCCGTGTACACTTTTTATTGTTCTTCTATGTCCAATTTTACGAGTATAAGCTTCCGAGAATATTTCGATGCCAAAACACCAACTTTCTATGACAAATGGACAAAACCATTAAAAGCTCCTCCATATAGAGAGTTGTGCAACTTCGGACCATCAAAGTTGCTCGGTGTACACTTTTTATTGTTCTTCTATGTCCAATTTTACGAGTATAAGCTTCGTAGATTATTTCGATGCCAAAACACCAACTTTCTATGACAATTGGACAAAACCGTTAAAAGCTCCTCCATAGAGAGAGTTGTGCAACTTCGGACCATCAAAGTTGCTTGGTGTACACTTTTTATTGTTCTTCTATGTCCAATTTTACGAGTATAAGCTTCCGAGATTATTTCGTTGCCAAAACACCAACTTTCTATGACAAATGGACAAAACCGTTAAAAGCTCCTCTATAGCGAGAGTTGAGAAACTTCAGACCGTCAAAATTGCCCGGTGTACAGTTTTTATTATTCTTCTATGTCCAATTTTACGAGTATAAGCTTCCTAGATTATTTCGATGCCAAAACAACAACTTTCTATTACAAATGGACAAAACCGTTAAAAGCTCCTCCATATAGAGAGTTGAGCAACTTCGGACCATCAAAGTTACTCGGTGTACACTTTTTATTGTTCTTCTATGTCCAATGTTACGAGTATACGCTTAGTAGATTATTTCGATGCCAAAACAACAACTTTCTATTACAAATGGACAAAACCGTTAAAAGCTCCTCCATATAGAGAGTTGAGCAACTTCGGACCATCAAAGTTGCTCGGTGTACACTTTTTATTGTTCTTCTATGTCCAATTTTACGAGTATAAGCTTCGTAGATTATTTCGATGCCAAAACAACAACTTTCTATTACAAATGGACAAAACCGTTAAAAGCTCCTCCATATAGAGAGTTGAGCAACTTCGGACCATCAAAGTTGCTCGGTGTACACTTTTTATTGTTCTTCTATGTCCAATTTTACGAGTATAAGCTTCGTAGATTATTTCGATGCCAAAACAACAACTTTCTATTACAAATGGACAAAACCGTTAAAAGCTCCTCCATATAGAGAGTTGAGCAACTTCGGACCATCAAAGTTACTCGGTGTACACTTTTTATTGTTCTTCTATGTCCAATATTACGAGTATACGCTTCGTAGATTATTTGGATGCCAAAACAACAACTTTCTCTTACAAATGGACAAAACCGTTAAAAGCTCCTCTATAGAGAGAGTTGAGCAACTTTGGACCATCAAAGTTGCTCGGTGTACACTTTTTATTGTTCTTTTATGTCAAATTTTATGAGTATAAGATTCCGATATTTTTTCGATTCCAAAACACCAACTTTCTATGACAAATGGACAAAACCATTAAAAGCTCCTCCATATAGAGAGTTGACAAACTTCGGACCATCAAAGTTGCTCAATGTACACTTTTTATTAATCTTCTATGTTCAATGTTATGAGTATAAACTTCGTAGATTATTTCGATGTCAAAACAACAACTTTCTGTTACAAATGGACAAAACCGTTAAAAGCTCCACCATAGAGAGAGTTGTGCAACTTCGGACCGTCAAAGTTGCTTGGTGTATACTTTTTATTGTTCTTCTATGTCCAATTTTACGAGTATACGCTTCGTAGATTATTTCGATGCCAAAACAACAACTTTCTATTACAAATGGGCAAAACCGTTAAAAGCTCCTCTATAGAGAGAATTGAGCAACTTTGGACCATCAAAGTTGCTCGGTGTACACTTTTTAGTGTTCTTCTATGTCCAATTTTACGAGTATAAGCTTCGTAGATTATTTCGATTCCAAAACAACAACTTTCTATTACAAATTTACGAAACCGTTAAAAGCTCCTCCATATAGAGAGTTGAGCAACTTCGGACCATCAAAGTTGCTCGGTTTACACTTTTTATTGTTCTTGTATGTCCAATTTTACGAGTATAAGCTTCCTAGATTATTTCGATGCCAAAACAACAACTTTCTATTACAAATGGACAAAACCGTTAAAAGCTCCTCCATATAGAGAGTTGAGCAACTTCGGACCATCAAAGTTACTCGGTGTACACTTTTTATTGTTCTTCTATGTCCAATGTTACGAGTATACGCTTAGTAGATTATTTCGATGCCAAAACAACAACTTTCTATTACAAATGGACAAAACCGTTAAAAGCTCCTCCATATAGAGAGTTGAGCAACTTCGGACCATCAAAGTTGCTCGGTGTACACTTTTTATTGTTCTTCTATGTCCAATTTTACGAGTATAAGCTTCGTAGATTATTTCGATGCCAAAACAACAACTTTCTATTACAAATGGACAAAACCGTTAAAAGCTCCTCCATATAGAGAGTTGAGCAACTTCGGACCATCAAAGTTACTCGGTGTACACTTTTTATTGTTCTTCTATGTCCAATATTACGAGTATACGCTTCGTAGATTATTTCGATGCCAAAACAACAACTTTCTCTTACAAATGGACAAAACCGTTAAAAGCTCCTCTATAGAGAGAGTTGAGCAACTTTGGACCATCAAAGTTGCTCGGTGTACACTTTTTATTGTTCTTTTATGTCAAATTTTATGAGTATAAGATTCCGATATTTTTTCGATTCCAAAACACCAACTTTCTATGACAAATGGACAAAACCATTAAAAGCTCCTCCATATAGAGAGTTGACAAACTTCGGACCATCAAAGTTGCTCAATGTACACTTTTTATTAATCTTCTATGTTCAATGTTATGTGTATAAACTTCGTAGATTATTTCGATGTCAAAACAACAACTTTCTGTTACAAATGGACAAAACCGTTAAAAGCTCCACCATAGAGAGAGTTGTGCAACTTCGGACCGTCAAAGTTGTTCGGTGTACACTTTTTATTGTTCTTCTATGTCCAATTTTACGAGTATAAGCTTCTGAGATTATTTCAATGCCAAAACACCAACTTTCTATGACAAATGGACAAAACCATTAAAAGCACCTCCATATCGAGAGTTGAGCAACTTCGGACCATCAAAGTTACTCGGTGTACCCTTTTTTTGTTCTTCTATGTCCAATGTTACGAGTATATAAGCTTCGTAGATTATTTCGATGCCAAAACAACAACTTTCTGTTACAAATGGACAAAACCGTTAAAAGCTCCACCATAGAGAGAGTTGTGCAACTTCGGACCATCAAAGTTGCTCGGTGTACACTTTTTATTGTTCTTCTATGTCCAATTTTACGAGTATACGCTTCGTAGATTATTTCGATGCCAAAACAACAACTTTCTCTTACAAATGGACAAAACCATTAAAAGGTCCTCCATATAGAGAGTTGAGCAACTTCGGACCATCAAAGTTGCTCGGTGTACACTTTTTATTGTTCTTTTATGTCAAATTTTATGAGTATAAGATTCCGATATTTTTTCGATTCCAAAACACCAACTTTCTATGACAAATGGACAAAACCATTAAAAGCTCCTCCATATAGAGAGTTGACAAACTTCGGACCATCAAAGTTGCTCAATGTACACTTTTTATTAATCTTCTATGTTCAATGTTATGAGTATAAACTTCGTAGATTATTTCGATGTCAAAACAACAACTTTCTGTTACAAATGGACAAAACCGTTAAAAGCTCCTCTATAGAGAGAGTTGAGCAACTTTGGACCGTCAAAGTTGCTCGGTGTACACTTTTTATTGTTCTTCTATGTCCAATTTTACGAGTATAAGCTTCCGAGATTATTTCGTTGCCAAAACAACAACTTTCTATGACAAATGGACAAAACCGTTAAAAGCTCCTCTATAGAGAGAGTTGAGCAACTTTGGACCGTCAAAGTTGCTCGGTGTACACTTTTTATTGTTCTTTTATGTCCAATTTTATGAGTATAAGATTCCGATATTTTTTCGATTCCAAAACACCAACTTTTTATGACAAATGGACAAAACCATTAAAAGCTCCTCCATATAGAGAGTTGACAAACTTCGGACCATCAAAGTTACTCGGTGTACACTTTTTATTGTTCTTCTATGTCCAATATTACGAGTATACGCTTCTGAGATTATTTCAATGCCAAAACACCAACTTTCTATGACAAATGGACAAAACCATTAAAAGCTCCTCCATATCGAGAGTTGAGCAACTTCGGACCGTCAAAGTTGTTCGGTGTACACTTTTTATTGTTCTTCTATGTCCAATTTTACGAGTATAAGCTTCTGAGATTATTTCAATGCCAAAACACCAACTTTCTATGACAAATGGACAAAACCATTAAAAGCTCCTCCATATCGAGAGTTGAGCAACTTCGGACCATCAAAGTTACTCGGTGTACACTTTTTATTGTTCTTCTATGTCCAATGTTACGAGTATATAAGCTTCGTAGATTATTTCGATGCCAAAACAACAACTTTCTGTTACAAATGGACAAAACCATTAAAAGCTCCACCATAAAGAGAGTTGTGCAACTTCGGACCATCAAAGTTGCTCGGTGTACACTTTTTATTGTTCTTCTATGTCCAATTTTACGAGTATAAGCTTCCGAGATTATTTCGATGCCAAAACACCAACTTTCTATGACAAATGGACAAAACCATTAAAAGGTCCTCCATATAGAGAGTTGAGCAACTTCGGACCATCAAAGTTACTCGGTGTACACTTTTTATTGTTCTTCTATGTCCAATGTTACGAGTATAAGCTTCGTAGATTATTTCGATGCCAAAACAACAACTTTCTATTACAAATGGACAAAACCGTTAAAAGCTCCTCCATAGAGAGAGTTGAGCAATTTCGGACTATCAAAGTTGCTCGGTGTACACTTTTTATTGTTGTTCTATGTCCAATTTTACGAGTATAAGCTTCGTAGATTATTTCGATGCCAAAACACCAACTTTCTATGACAATTGGACAAAACCGTTAAAAGCTCCTCTATAGCGAGAGTTGAGAAACTTCGGACCGTCAAAATTGCCCGGTGTACAGTTTTTATTATTCTTCTATGTCCAATTTTACGAGTATAAGCTTCCTAGATTATTTCGGTGCCAAAACAACAACTTTCTATTACAAATGGACAAAACCGTTAAAAGCTTCTCCATAGAGAGAGTTGAGCAACTTCGGACTATCAAAGTTGCTCGGTGTATACTTTTTATTGTTCTTCTATGTCCAATTTTACGAGTATACGCTTCGTAGATTATTTCGGTGCCAAAACAACAACTTTCTATTACAAATGGACAAAACCGTTAAAAGCTTCTCCATAGAGAGAGTTGAGCAACTTCGGACTATCAAAGTTGCTCGGTGTATACTTTTTATTGTTCTTCTATGTCCAATTTTACGAGTATACGCTTCGTAGATTATTTCGATGCCAAAACAACAACTTTCTATTACAAATGGGCAAAACCGTTAAAAGCTCCTCTATAGAGAGAATTGAGCAACTTTGGACCATCAAAGTTGCTCGGTGTACACTTTTTAGTGTTCTTCTATGTCCAATTTTACGAGTATAAGCTTCGTAGATTATTTCGATTCCAAAACAACAACTTTCTATTACAAATTTACGAAACCGTTAAAAGCTCCTCCATATAGAGAGTTGAGCAACTTCGGACCATCAAAGTTGCTCGGTTTACACTTTTTATTGTTCTTCTATGTCAAATTTTACGAGTATAAGCTTCCTAGATTATTTCGATGCCAAAACAACAACTTTCTATTACAAATGGACAAAACCGTTAAAAGCTCCTCCATATAGAGAGTTGAGCAACTTCGGACCATCAAAGTTACTCGGTGTACACTTTTTATTGTTCTTCTATGTCCAATGTTACGAGTATACGCTTAGTAGATTATTTCGATGCTAAAACAACACCTTTCTATTACAAATGGACAAAACCGTTAAAAGCTCCTCCATATAGAGAGTTGAGCAACTTCGGACCATCAAAGTTGCTCGGTGTAGACTTTTTATTGTTCTTCTATGTCCAATTTTACGAGCATAAGCTTCGTAGATTATTTCGATGCCAAAACAACAACTTTCTATTACAAATGGACAAAACCGTTAAAAGCTCCTCCATATAGAGAGTTGAGCAACTTCGGACCATCAAAGTTACTCGGTGTACACTTTTTATTGTTCTTCTATGTCCAATATTACGAGTATACGCTTCGTAGATTATTTCGATGCCAAAACAACAACTTTCTCTTACAAATGGACAAAACCGTTAAAAGCTCCTCTATAGAGAGAGTTGAGCAACTTTGGACCATCAAAGTTGCTCGGTGTACACTTTTTATTGTTCTTTTATGTCAAATTTTATGAGTATAAGATTCCGATATTTTTTCGATTCCAAAACACCAACTTTCTATGACAAATGGACAAAACCATTAAAAGCTCCTCCATATAGAGAGATGACAAACTTCGGACTATCAAAGTTGCTCAATGTACACTTTTTATTAATCTTCTATGTTCAATGTTATGAGTATAAACTTCGTAGATTATTTCGATGCCAAAACAACAACTTTCTGTTACAAATGGACAAAACCGTTAAAAGCTCCACCATAGAGAGATTTGTGCAACTTCGGACCATCAATGTTGTTCGGTGTACACTTTTTATTGTTCTTCTATGTCCAATTTTACGAGTATAAGCTTCCGAGATTATTTCGATGCCAAAACACCAACTTTCTATGACAAATGGACAAAACCATTAAAAGCTCCTCCATATAGAGAGTTGAGCAACTTCGGACAATCAAAGTTACTCGGTGTACACTTTTTATTGTTCTTCTATGTCCAATGTTACGAGTATAAGCTTCGTAGATTATTTCGATGCCAAAACAACAACTTTCTATTACAAATGGATAAAACCGTTAAAAGCTCCTCCATAGAGAGAGTTGTGCAACTTCGGACCATCAAAGTTGCTCGGTGTACACTTTTTATTGTTCTTCTATGTCCAATTTTACGAGTATAAGCTTCCGAGATTATTTCGATGCCAAAACACCAACTTTCTATGACAAATGGACAAAACCATTAAAAGCTCCTCCATATAGAGAGTTGAGCAACTTCGGACCATCAAAGTTACTCGGTGTACACTTTTTATTGTTCTTCTATGTCCAATGTTACGAGTATATAAGCTTCGTAGATTATTTCGATGCCAAAACAACAACTTTCTGTTACAAATGGACAAAACCGTTAAAAGCTCCACCATAGAGAGAGTTGTGCAACTTCGGACCATCAAAGTTGCTCGGTGTACACTTTTTATTGTTCTTCTATGTCCAATTTTACGAGTATAAGCTTCCGAGATTATTTCGATGCCAAAACACCAACTTTCTATGACAAATGGACAAAACCATTAAAAGCTCCTCCATATAGAGAGTTGAGCAACTTCGGACCATCAAAGTTACTCGGTGTACACTTTTTATTGTTCTTCTATGTCCAATGTTACGAGTATATAAGCTTCGTAGATTATTTCGATGCCAAAACAACAACTTTCTGTTACAAATGGACAAAACCGTTAAAAGCTCCACCATAGAGAGAGTTGTGCAACTTCGGACCATCAAAGTTGCTCGGTGTACACTTTTTATTGTTCTTCTATGTCCAATTTTACGAGTATAAGCTTCCGAGATTATTTCGATGCCAAAACACCAACTTTCTATGACAAATGGACAAAACCATTAAAAGCTCCTCCATATAGAGAGTTGAGCAACTTCGGACCATCAAAGTTAGTCGGTGTACACTTTTTATTATTCTTCTATGTCCAATTTTACGAGTATAAGCTTCCTAGATTATTTCGGTGCCAAAACAACAACTTTCTATTACAAATGGACAAAACCGTTAAAAGCTTCTCCATAGAGAGAGTTGAGCAACTTCGGACTATCAAAGTTGCTCGGTGTATACTTTTTATTGTTCTTCTATGTCCAATTTTACGAGTATACGCTTCGTAGATTATTTCGGTGCCAAAACAACAACTTTCTATTACAAATGGACAAAACCGTTAAAAGCTTCTCCATAGAGAGAGTTGAGCAACTTCGGACTATCAAAGTTGCTCGGTGTATACTTTTTATTGTTCTTCTATGTCCAATTTTACGAGTATACGCTTCGTAGATTATTTCGATGCCAAAACAACAACTTTCTATTACAAATGGGCAAAACCGTTAAAAGCTCCTCTATAGAGAGAATTGAGCAACTTTGGACCATCAAAGTTGCTCGGTGTACACTTTTTAGTGTTCTTCTATGTCCAATTTTACGAGTATAAGCTTCGTAGATTATTTCGATTCCAAAACAACAACTTTCTATTACAAATTTACGAAACCGTTAAAAGCTCCTCCATATAGAGAGTTGAGCAACTTCGGACCATCAAAGTTGCTCGGTTTACACTTTTTATTGTTCTTCTATGTCAAATTTTACGAGTATAAGCTTCCTAGATTATTTCGATGCCAAAACAACAACTTTCTATTACAAATGGACAAAACCGTTAAAAGCTCCTCCATATAGAGAGTTGAGCAACTTCGGACCATCAAAGTTACTCGGTGTACACTTTTTATTGTTCTTCTATGTCCAATGTTACGAGTATACGCTTAGTAGATTATTTCGATGCTAAAACAACACCTTTCTATTACAAATGGACAAAACCGTTAAAAGCTCCTCCATATAGAGAGTTGAGCAACTTCGGACCATCAAAGTTGCTCGGTGTAGACTTTTTATTGTTCTTCTATGTCCAATTTTACGAGCATAAGCTTCGTAGATTATTTCGATGCCAAAACAACAACTTTCTATTACAAATGGACAAAACCGTTAAAAGCTCCTCCATATAGAGAGTTGAGCAACTTCGGACCATCAAAGTTACTCGGTGTACACTTTTTATTGTTCTTCTATGTCCAATATTACGAGTATACGCTTCGTAGATTATTTCGATGCCAAAACAACAACTTTCTCTTACAAATGGACAAAACCGTTAAAAGCTCCTCTATAGAGAGAGTTGAGCAACTTTGGACCATCAAAGTTGCTCGGTGTACACTTTTTATTGTTCTTTTATGTCAAATTTTATGAGTATAAGATTCCGATATTTTTTCGATTCCAAAACACCAACTTTCTATGACAAATGGACAAAACCATTAAAAGCTCCTCCATATAGAGAGATGACAAACTTCGGACTATCAAAGTTGCTCAATGTACACTTTTTATTAATCTTCTATGTTCAATGTTATGAGTATAAACTTCGTAGATTATTTCGATGCCAAAACAACAACTTTCTGTTACAAATGGACAAAACCGTTAAAAGCTCCACCATAGAGAGATTTGTGCAACTTCGGACCATCAATGTTGTTCGGTGTACACTTTTTATTGTTCTTCTATGTCCAATTTTACGAGTATAAGCTTCCGAGATTATTTCGATGCCAAAACACCAACTTTCTATGACAAATGGACAAAACCATTAAAAGCTCCTCCATATAGAGAGTTGAGCAACTTCGGACAATCAAAGTTACTCGGTGTACACTTTTTATTGTTCTTCTATGTCCAATGTTACGAGTATAAGCTTCGTAGATTATTTCGATGCCAAAACAACAACTTTCTATTACAAATGGATAAAACCGTTAAAAGCTCCTCCATAGAGAGAGTTGTGCAACTTCGGACCATCAAAGTTGCTCGGTGTACACTTTTTATTGTTCTTCTATGTCCAATTTTACGAGTATAAGCTTCCGAGATTATTTCGATGCCAAAACACCAACTTTCTATGACAAATGGACAAAACCATTAAAAGCTCCTCCATATAGAGAGTTGAGCAACTTCGGACCATCAAAGTTACTCGGTGTACACTTTTTATTGTTCTTCTATGTCCAATGTTACGAGTATATAAGCTTCGTAGATTATTTCGATGCCAAAACAACAACTTTCTGTTACAAATGGACAAAACCGTTAAAAGCTCCACCATAGAGAGAGTTGTGCAACTTCGGACCATCAAAGTTGCTCGGTGTACACTTTTTATTGTTCTTCTATGTCCAATTTTACGAGTATAAGCTTCCGAGATTATTTCGATGCCAAAACACCAACTTTCTATGACAAATGGACAAAACCATTAAAAGCTCCTCCATATAGAGAGTTGAGCAACTTCGGACCATCAAAGTTACTCGGTGTACACTTTTTATTGTTCTTCTATGTCCAATGTTACGAGTATATAAGCTTCGTAGATTATTTCGATGCCAAAACAACAACTTTCTGTTACAAATGGACAAAACCGTTAAAAGCTCCACCATAGAGAGAGTTGTGCAACTTCGGACCATCAAAGTTGCTCGGTGTACACTTTTTATTGTTCTTCTATGTCCAATTTTACGAGTATAAGCTTCCGAGATTATTTCGATGCCAAAACACCAACTTTCTATGACAAATGGACAAAACCATTAAAAGCTCCTCCATATAGAGAGTTGAGCAACTTCGGACCATCAAAGTTAGTCGGTGTACACTTTTTATTGTTCTTCTATGTCCAATGTTACGAGTATAAGCTTCGTAGATTATTTCGATGCCAAAATAACAACTTTCTATTACAAATGGATAAAACCGTTAAAAGCTCCCCCATAGAGAGAGTTGAGCAATTTCGGACTATCAAAGTTGCTCAGTGTACACTTTTTATTGTTCTTCTATGTCCAATTTTACGAGTATACGCTTCGTAGATTATTTCGATGCTAAAACACCAACTTTCTATGACAATTGGACAAAACCGTTAAAAGCTCCTCCATAGAGAGAGTTGTGCAACTTCGGACCATCAAAGTTGCTTGGTGTACACTTTTTATTGTTCTTCTATGTCCAATTTTACGAGTATAAGCTTCCGAGATTATTTCGTTGCCAAAACACCAACTTTCTATGACAAATGGACAAAACCGTTAAAAGCTCATCTATAGAGAGAGTTGAGCAACTTTGGACCGTCAAAGTTGCTCGGTGTACACTTTTTATTGTTCTTTTATGTCCAATTTTATGAGTATAAGATTCCGATATTTTTTCGATTCCAAAACACCAACTTTTTATGACAAATGGACAAAACCATTAAAAGCTCCTCCATATAGAGAGTTGACAAACTTCGGACCATCAAAGTTGCTCAATGTACACTTTTTATTAATCTTCTATGTTCAATGTTACGAGTATAAACTTCGTAGATTATTTCGATGCCAAAACAACAACTTTCTGTTACAAATGGACAAAACCGTTAAAAGCTCCACCATAGAGAGAGTTGTGCAACTTCGGACCATCAAAGTTGTTCGGTGTACACTTTTTATTGTTCTTCTGTGTCCAATTTTACGAGTATAAGCTTCCGAGATTATTTCAATGCCAAAACACCAACTTTCTATGACAAATGGACAAAACCATTAAAAGCTCCTCCATATAGAGAGTTGAGCAACTTCGGAACATCAAAGTTACTCGGTGTACACTTTTTATTGTTCTTCTATGTCCAATGTTACGAGTATATAAGCTTCGTAGATTATTTCGATGCCAAAACAACAAATTTCTGTTACAAATGGACAAAACCGTTAAAAGCTCCACCATAGAGAGAGTTGTGCTACTTCGGACCATCAAAGTTGCTCGGTGTACACTTTTTATTGTTCTTCTATGTCCAATTTTACGAGTATAAGCTTCCGAGATTATTTCGATGCCAAAACACCAACTTTCTATGACAAATGGACAAAACCGTTAAAGGCTCCTCTATAGCGAGAGTTGAGAAACTTCGGACCGTCAAAGTTGCCCGGTGTACAGTTTTTATTATTCTTCTATGTCCAATTTTACGAGTATAAGCTTCCTAGATTATTTCGATGCCAAAACGACAACTTTCTATGACAAATGGACAAAACCGTTAAAAGCTCCTCCATATAGAGAGTTGAGCAACTTCGGACCATCGAAGTTACTCGGTGTACACTTTTCATTGTTCTTCTATGTCGAATGTTACGAGTATACGCTTCGTAGATTATTTCGATGCCAAAACAACAACTTTCTATGACAAATGGACAAAACCGTTAAATGCTCCTCCATATCGAGAGTTGAGCAACTTCGGACCATCAAAGTTACTCGGTGTACACTTTTTATTGTTCTTCTACGTCCAATGTTACGAGTATATAAGCTTCGTAGATTATTTCGATGCCAAAACAACAACTTTCTGTTACAAATGGACAAAACCGTTAAAAGCTCCACCATAGAGAGAGTTGTGCAACTTCGGACCATCAAAGTTGCTCGGTGTACACTTTTATTGTTCTTCTATGTCCAATTTTACGAGTATAAGCTTCCGAGATTATTTCGATGCCAAAACACCAACTTTCTATGACAAATGGACAAAACCATTAAAAGCTCCTCCATATAGAGAGTTGAGCAACTTCGGACCATCAAAGTTACTCGGTGTACACTTTTTATTGTTCTTCTATGTCCAATGTTACGAGTATAAGCTTCGTAGATTATTTCGATGCCAAAACAACAACTTTCTATTACAAATGGACAAAACCGTTAAAAGCTCCTCCATAGAGAGAGTTGAGCAATTTCGGACTATCAAAGTTGCTCGGTGTACACTTTTTATTGTTCTTCTATGTCCAATTTTACGAGTATACGCTTCGTAGATTATTTCGATGCCAAAACACCAACTTTCTATGACAATTGGACAAAACCGTTAAAAGCTCCTCCATAGAGAGAGTTGTGCAACTTCGGACCATCAAAGTTGCTTGGTGTACACTTTTTATTGTTCTTCTATGTCCAATTTTACGAGTATAAGCTTCCGAGATTATTTCGTTGCCAAAACACCAACTTTCTATGACAAATGGACAAAACCGTTAAAAGCTCCTCTATAGAGAGAGTTGAGCAACTTTGGACCGTCAAAGTTGCTCGGTGTACACTTTTTATTGTTCTTTTATGTCCAATTTTATGAGTATAAGATTCCGATATTTTTTCGATTCCAAAACACCAACTTTTTATGACAAATGGACAAAACCATTAAAAGCTCCTCCATATAGAGAGTTGACAAACTTCGGACCATCAAAGTTACTCGGTGTACACTTTTTATTGTTCTTCTATGTCCAATATTACGAGTATACGCTTCTGAGATTATTTCAATGCCAAAACACCAACTTTCTATGAAAAATGGACAAAACCATTAAAAGCTCCTCCATATCGAGAGTTGAGCAACTTCGGACCGTCAAAGTTGTTCGGTGTACACTTTTTATTGTTCTTCTATGTCCAATTTTACGAGTATAAGCTTCTGAGATTATTTCAATGCCAAAACACCAACTTTCTATGACAAATGGACAAAACCATTAAAAGCTCCTCCATATCGAGAGTTGAGCAACTTCGGACCATCAAAGGTACTCGGTGTACACTTTTTATTTTTTCTTCTATGTCCAATTTTACGAGTATAAGCTTCCGAGATTATTTCGATGCCAAAACACCAACTTTCTATGACAAATGGACAAAACCATTAAAAGGTCCTCCATATAGAGCGTTGAGCAACTTCGGACCATCAAAGTTACTCGGTGTACACTTTTTATTGTTCTTCTATGTCCAATGTTACGAGTATAAGCTTCGTAGATTATTTCGATGCCAAAACAACAACTTTCTATTACAATTGGACAAAACCGTTAAAAGCTCCTCCATAGAGAGAGTTGAGCAATTTCGGACTATCAAAGTTGCTCGGTGTACACTTTTTATTGTTCTTCTATGTCCAATTTTACGAGTATAAGCTTCGTAGATTATTTCGATGCCAAAACACCAACTTTCTATGACAATTGGACAAAACCGTTAAAAGCTCCTCCATAGAGAGAGTTGTGCAACTTCGGACCATCAAAGTTGCTTGGTGTACACTTTTTATTGTTCTTCTATGTCCAATTTTACGAGTATAAGCTTCCGAGATTATTTCGTTGCCAAAACACCAACTTTCTATGACAAATGGACAAAACCGTTAAAAGCTCCTCTATAGCGAGAGTTGAGAAACTTCAGACCGTCAAAATTGCCCGGTGTACAGTTTTTATTATTCTTCTATGTCCAATTTTACGAGTATAAGCTTCCTAGATTATTTCGATGCCAAAACAACAACTTTCTATTACAAATGGACAAAACCGTTAAAAGCTTCTCCATAGAGAGAGTTGAGCAACTTCGGACTATCAAAGTTGCTCGTTGTATACTTTTTATTGTTCTTCTATGTCCAATTTTACGAGTATACGCTTCGTAGATTATTTCGATGCCAAAACAACAACTTTCTATTACAAATGGGCAAAACCGTTAAAAGCTCCTCTATAGAGAGAATTGAGCAACTTTGGACCATCAAAGTTGCTCGGTGTACACTTTTTAGTGTTCTTCTATGTCCAATTTTACGAGTATAAGCTTCGTAGATTATTTCGATTCCAAAACAACAACTTTCTATTACAAATTTACGAAACCGTTAAAAGCTCCTCCATATAGAGAGTTGAGCAACTTCGGACCATCAAAGTTGCTCGGTTTACACTTTTTATTGTTCTTCTATGTCAAATTTTACGAGTATAAGCTTCCTAGATTATTTCGATGCCAAAACAACAACTTTCTATTACAAATGGACAAAACCGTTAAAAGCTCCTCCATATAGAGAGTTGAGCAACTTCGGACCATCAAAGTTACTCGGTGTACACTTTTTATTGTTCTTCTATGTCCAATGTTACGAGTATACGCTTAGTAGATTATTTCGATGCTAAAACAACAACTTTCTATTACAAATGGACAAAACCGTTAAAAGCTCCTCCATATAGAGAGTTGAGCAACTTCGGACCATCAAAGTTGCTCGGTGTAGACTTTTTATTGTTCTTCTATGTCCATTTTTACGAGTATAAGCTTCGTAGATTATTTCGATGCCAAAACAACAACTTTCTATTACAAATGGACAAAACCGTTAAAAGCTCCTCCATATAGAGAGTTGAGCAACTTCGGACCATCAAAGTTACTCGGTGTACACTTTTTATTGTTCTTCTATGTCCAATATTACGAGTATACGCTTCGTAGATTATTTCGATGCCAAAACAACAACTTTCTCTTACAAATGGACAAAACCGTTAAAAGCTCCTCTATAGAGAGAGTTGAGCAACTTTGGACCATCAAAGTTGCTCGGTGTACACTTTTTATTGTTCTTTTATGTCAAATTTTATGAGTATAAGATTCCGATATTTTTTCGATTCCAAAACACCAACTTTCTATGACAAATGGACAAAACCATTAAAAGCTCCTCCATATAGAGAGATGACAAACTTCGGACTATCAAAGTTGCTCAATGTACACTTTTTATTAATCTTCTATGTTCAATGTTATGAGTATAAACTTCGTAGATTATTTCGATGCCAAAACAACAACTTTCTGTTACAAATGGACAAAACCGTTAAAAGCTCCACCATAGAGAGATTTGTGCAACTTCGGACCATCAAAGTTGTTCGGTGTACACTTTTTATTGTTCTTCTATGTCCAATTTTACGAGTATAAGCTTCCGAGATTATTTCGATGCCAAAACACCAACTTTCTATGACAAATGGACAAAACCATTAAAAGCTCCTCCATATAGAGAGTTGAGCAACTTCGGACAATCAAAGTTACTCGGTGTACACTTTTTATTGTTCTTCTATGTCCAATGTTACGAGTATAAGCTTCGTAGATTATTTCGATGCCAAAACAACAACTTTCTATTACAAATGGATAAAACCGTTAAAAGCTCCTCCATAGAGAGAGTTGTGCAACTTCGGACCATCAAAGTTGCTCGGTGTACACTTTTTATTGTTCTTCTATGTCCAATTTTACGAGTATAAGCTTCCGAGATTATTTCGATGCCAAAACACCAACTTTCTATGACAAATGGACAAAACCATTAAAAGCTCCTCCATATAGAGAGTTGAGCAACTTCGGACCATCAAAGTTACTCGGTGTACACTTTTTATTGTTCTTCTATGTCCAATGTTACGAGTATATAAGCTACGTAGATTATTTCGATGCCAAAACAACAACTTTCTGTTACAAATGGACAAAACCGTTAAAAGCTCCACCATAGAGAGAGTTGTGCAACTTCGGACCATCAAAGTTGCTCGGTGTACACTTTTTATTGTTCTTCTATGTCCAATTTTACGAGTATAAGCTTCCGAGATTATTTCGATGCCAAAACACCAACTTTCTATGACAAATGGACAAAACCATTAAAAGCTCCTCCATATAGAGAGTTGAGCAACTTCGGACCATCAAAGTTACTCGGTGTACACTTTTTATTGTTCTTCTATGTCCAATGTTACGAGTATATAAGCTTCGTAGATTATTTCGATGCCAAAACAACAACTTTCTGTTACAAATGGACAAAACCGTTAAAAGCTCCACCATAGAGAGAGTTGTGCAACTTCGGACCATCAAAGTTGCTCGGTGTACACTTTTTATTGTTCTTCTATGTCCAATTTTACGAGTATAAGCTTCCGAGATTATTTCGATGCCAAAACAACAACTTTCTATTACAAATGGACAAAACCGTTAAAAGCTCCTCCATATAGAGAGTTGAGCAACTTCGGACCATCAAAGTTACTCGGTGTACACTTTTTATTGTTCTTCTATGTCCAATGTTACGAGTACAAGCTTCGTAGATTATTTCAATGCCAAAACAACAACTTTCTATTACAAATGGATAAAACCGTTAAAAGCTCCTCCATAGAGAGAGTTGAGCAATTTCGGACTATCAAAGTTGCTCGGTGTACACTTTTTATTGTTCTTCTATGTCCAATTTTACGAGTATACGCTTCGTAGATTATTTCGATGCCAAAACACCAACTTTCTATGACAATTGGACAAAACCGTTAAAAGCTCCTCCATAGAGAGAGTTGTGCAACTTCGGACCATCAAAGTTGCTTGGTGTACACTTTTTATTGTTCTTCTATGTCCAATTTTACGAGTATAAGCTTCCGAGATTATTTCGTTGCCAAAACACCAACTTTCTATGACAAATGGACAAAACCGTTAAAAGCTCATCTATAGAGAGAGTTGAGCAACTTTGGACCGTCAAAGTTGCTCGGTGTACACTTTTTATTGTTCTTTTATGTCCAATTTTATGACTATAAGATTCCGATATTTTTTCGATTCCAAAACACCAACTTTTTATGACAAATGGACAAAACCATTAAAAGCTCCTCCATATAGAGAGTTGACAAACTTCGGACCATCAAAGTTGCTCAATGTACACTTTTTATTAATCTTCTATGTTCAATGTTACGAGTATAAACTTCGTAGATTATTTCGATGCCAAAACAACAACTTTCTGTTACAAATGGACAAAACCGTTAAAAGCTCCAACATAGAGAGAGTTGTGCAACTTCGGACCATCAAAGTTGTTCGGTGTACACTTTTTATTGTTCTTCTATGTCCAATTTTACGAGTATAAGCTTCCGAGATTATTTCAATGCCAAAACACCAACTTTCTATGACAAATGGACAAAACCATTAAAAGCTCCTCCATATAGAGAGTTGAGCAACTTCGGAACATCAAAGTTACTCGGTGTACACTTTTTATTGTTCTTCTATGTCCAATGTTACGAGTATATAAGCTTCGTAGATTATTTCGATGCCAAAACAACAAATTTCTGTTACAAATGGACAAAACCGTTAAAAGCTCCACCATAGAGAGAGTTGTGCTACTTCGGACCATCAAAGTTGCTCGGTGTACACTTTTTATTGTTCTTCTATGTCCAATTTTACGAGTATAAGCTTCCGAGATTATTTCGATGCCAAAACACCAACTTTCTATGACAAATGGACAAAACCGTTAAAGGCTCCTCTATAGCGAGAGTTGAGAAACTTCGGACCGTCAAAGTTGCCCGGTGTACAGTTTTTATTATTCTTCTATGTCCAATTTAACGAGTATAAGCTTCCAAGATTATTTCGATGCCAAAACGACAACTTTCTATGACAAATGGACAAAACCGTTAAAAGCTCCTCCATATAGAGAGTTGAGCAACTTCGGACCATCGAAGTTACTCGGTGTACACTTTTCATTGTTCTTCTATGTCCAATGTTACGAGTATACGCTTCGTAGATTATTTCGATGCCAAAACAACAACTTTCTATGACAAATGGACAAAACCGTTAAATGCTCCTCCATATAGAGAGTTGAGCAACTTCGGACCATCAAAGTTTCACGGTGTACACTTTTTATTGTTCTTCTATGTCCAATGTTACGAGTATAAGCTTCGTAGATTATTTCGATGCCAAAACACCAACTTTCTATGACAAATGGACAAAACCGTTAAAAGCTCCTCCATATAGAGAGTTGAGCAACTTCGGACCATCAAAGTTGCTCGGTGTACACTTTTTATTGTTCTTCTATGTCTAATTTAACGAGTATACGCTTTCGTTATTATTTCGATGCCAAAACACCACTTTCTATGATAAATGCACAAAACCGTTAAAAGATCCCAAATAGAGAGAGTTGAGCAACTTCGGACCATCAACGTTGCTCGATATACACTTTTTAGTGTTCTTCTATTTCGAATTTTACGAGTATAAGCTTCGTAGATTATTTCGATGCCAAAACACCAACTTTCTATGACAAATGGACAAAACCGTTAAAAGCTCCTCCATATAGAGAGTTAAGCAACTTCGGACCATCAAAGTTGCTCGGTGTACACTTTTTATTGTTCTTCTATGTATAATATTACGAGTATAAGCTTCGTAGATTATTTCGATGCCAAAACAACAACTTTCTATTACAAATGGATAAAACCGTTAAAAGCTCCTCCATAGAGAGAGTTGAGCAACTTTGGACCATCAAAGTTGCTCGGTGTACACTTTTTATTCTTCTTCTATGTCCAATTTTATGAGTATAAGCTTCGTAGATTATTTCGATGCCAAAACAACAACTTTCTATGACAAATAGACAAAACCGTTAAAGGCTCCCAAATAGAGAGTTGAGCAACTTCGAACCATCAAAGTTTCACGGTGTACACTTTTTATTGTTCTTCTATGTCCAATTTTACGAGTATAAGCTTCGTAGATTATTTCGATGCCAAAACAATAACTTTCTATTACAAATGGACAAAACCATTAAAAGCTCCTCCATAGAGAGAGTTGATCAACTTCGGACCATCAAAGTTGCTCGGTGTACACTTTTTATTGTTCTTTTATGTCCAATTTTATGAGTATAAGATTCCGATATTTTTTCGATTCCAAAACACCAACTTTTTATGACAAATGGACAAAACCATTAAAAGCTCCTCCATATAGAGAGTTGACAAACTTCGGACCATCAAAGTTGCTCAATGTACACTTTTTATTAATCTTCTATGTTCAATGTTACGAGTATAAACTTCGTAGATTATTTCGATGCCAAAACAACAACTTTCTGTTACAAATGGACAAAACCGTTAAAAGCTCCACCATAGAGAGAGTTGTGCAACTTCGGACCATCAAAGTTGTTCGGTGTACACTTTTTATTGTTCTTCTATGTCCAATTTTACGAGTATAAGCTTCCGAGATTATTTCAATGCCAAAACACCAACTTTCTATGACAAATGGACAAAACCATTAAAAGCTCCTCCATATAGAGAGTTGAGCAACTTCGGAACATCAAAGTTACTCGGTGTACACTTTTTATTGTTCTTCTATGTCCAATGTTACGAGTATATAAGCTTCGTAGATTATTTCGATGCCAAAACAACAAATTTCTGTTACAAATGGACAAAACCGTTAAAAGCTCCACCATAGAGAGAGTTGTGCTACTTCGGACCATCAAAGTTGCTCGGTGTACACTTTTTATTGTTCTTCTATGTCCAATTTTACGAGTATAAGCTTCCGAGATTATTTCGATGCCAAAACACCAACTTTCTATGACAAATGGACAAAACCGTTAAAGGCTCCTCTATAGCGAGAGTTGAGAAACTTCGGACCGTCAAAGTTGCCCGGTGTACAGTTTTTATTATTCTTCTATGTCCAATTTTACGAGTATAAGCTTACAAGATTATTTCGATGCCAAAACGACAACTTTCTATGACAAATGGACAAAACCGTTAAAAGCTCCTCCATATAGAGAGTTGAGCAACTTCGGACCATCGAAGTTACTCGATGTACACTTTTCATTGTTCTTCTATGTCCAATGTTACGAGTATACGCTTCGTAGATTATTTCGATGCCAAAACAACAACTTTCTATGACAAATGGACAAAACCGTTAAATGCTCCTCCATATAGAGAGTTGAGCAACTTCGGACCATCAAAGTTTCACGGTGTACACTTTTTATTGTTCTTCTATGTCCAATGTTACGAGTATAAGCTTCGTAGATTATTTCGATGCCAAAACACCAACTTTCTATGACAAATGGACAAAACCGTTAAAAGCTCCTCCATATAGAGAGTTGAGCAACTTCGGACCATCAAAGTTGCTCGGTGTACACTTTTTATTGTTCTTCTATGTCTAATTTAACGAGTATACGCTTTCGTTATTATTTCGATGCCAAAACACCACTTTCTATGATAAATGCACAAAACCGTTAAAAGATCCCAAATAGAGAGAGTTGAGCAACTTCGGACCATCAACGTTGCTCGATATACACTTTTTAGTGTTCTTCTATTTCGAATTTTACGAGTATAAGCTTCGTAGATTATTTCGATGCCAAAACACCAACTTTCTATGACAAATGGACAAAACCGTTAAAAGCTCCTCCATATAGAGAGTTAAGCAACTTCGGACCATCAAAGTTGCTCGGTGTACACTTTTTATTGTTCTTCTATGTATAATATTACGAGTATAAGCTTTGTAGATTATTTCGATGCCAAAACAACAACTTTCTATTACAAATGGATAAAACCGTTAAAAGCTCCTCCATAGAGAGAGTTGAGCAACTTTGGACCATCAAAGTTGCTCGGTGTACACTTTTTATTCTTCTTCTATGTCCAATTTTATGAGTATAAGCTTCGTAGATTATTTCGATGCCAAAACAACAACTTTCTATGACAAATGGACAAAACCGTTAAAGGCTCCCAAATAGAGAGTTGAGCAACTTCGAACCATCAAAGTTTCACGGTGTACACTTTTTATTGTTCTTCTATGTCCAATTTTACGAGTATAAGCTTCGTAGATTATTTCGATGCCAAAACAATAACTTTCTATTACAAATGGACAAAACCATTAAAAGCTCCTCCATAGAGAGAGTTGATCAACTTCGGACCATCAAAGTTGCACGGTGTACTCTTTTTATTGTTCTTCTATGTCCAATTTTACGAGTATAAGCTTCGTAGATTATTTCGATGCCAAAACAACAACTTTCTATTACAAATGGACAAAACTGTTAAAAGCTCCTCCATATAGAGAGTTGAGCAACTTCGGACCATCAAAGTTACTCGGTGTAAACTTTTTATTGTTCTTCTATGTCCAATGTTACGAGTATAAGCTTCGTAGATTATTTCGATGCCAAAACAACAACTTTCTATTACAAATGGACAAAACTGTTAAAAGCTCCTCCATATAGAGAGTTGAGCAACTTCGGACCATCAAAGTTTCACGGTGTACACTTTTTATTGTTCTTCTATGTCCAATGTTACGAGTATAAGCTTCGTAGATTATTTCGATGCCAAAACACCAACTTTCTATGACAAATGGACAAAACCGTTAAAAGCTCCTCCATATAGAGAGTTGAGCAACTTCGGACCATCAAAGTTGCTCGGTGTACACTTTTTATTGTTCTTCTATGTCTAATTTTACGAGTATAAGCTTTCGTTATTATTTCGATGCCAAAACAACAAATGGACAAAACCGTTAAAAGCTCCTCTATATAGAGAGTTGAGCAACTTCGGACCATCAAAGTTACTCGGAGTACACTTTTTATTGTTCTTCTATGCCCAACGTTACGAGTATAAGCTTCGAAGATTATTTCGATGCCAAAACAACAACTTTCTATTACAAATGGACAAAACCGTTAAAAGCTCCTCCATAGAGAGAGTTGAGCAACTTCGGACTGTCAAAGTTGCTCGGTGTACACTTTTTATTGTCCTTTTATGTCAAATTTTACGAGTATAAGGTTTCGTTATTATTTCGATGCCAAAACACTAACTTTCTATGACAAATGGACAAAACCATTAAAAGCTCCTCCATATAGAGAGTTGAGCAACTTCGAACCATCAAAGTTTCACGGTGTACACTTTTTATTGTTCTTCTATGTCCAATGTTACGAGTATAAGCTTCGTAGATTATTTCGATGCCAAAACAACAACTTTCTATTACAAATGGACAAAACCGTTAAAAGCTCCTCCATAGAGAGAGTTGAGCAACTTCGGACTATCAAAGTTGCTCGGTGTACACTTTTTATTGTTCTTTTATGTCCAATTTTACGAGTATAAGCTTCCTAGATTATTTCGATGCCAAAACAACAACTTTATATGACAAATGGACAAAATCGTTAAAAGCTCCTCCATATAGAGAGTTGAGCAACTTCGGACTATCAAAGTTACTCGGTGTACACTTTTTATTGTTCTTCTATGTCCAATGTTACGAGTATATGCTTCGTAGATTATTTCGATGCCAAAACAACAACTTTCTGTTACAAATGGACAAAACCGTTAAAAGCTCCTCCATAGAGAGAGTTGAGCAACTTCAGACTATCAAAGTTGCTCGGTGTACACTTTTTATTGTTCTTCTATGTCCAATTTTACGAGTATAAGCTTCGTAGATTATTTTGATGCCAAAACAACAACTTTCTATGACAAATGGACAAAACCGTTAAAAGCTCCTCCATATAGAGAGTTGAGCAACTTCGGACCATCAAAGTTGCTCGGTGTACACTTTTTATTGTTCTTCTATGTCCAATTTAATGAGTATAAGCTTTTGTTATTATTTCGATGCCAAAACACCACTTTCTATGAAAAATGGACAAAACCGTTAAAAGATCCCAAATAGATAAATTTGAGCAACTTCGGACCATCAAAGTTGCTCGGTGTAGACTTTTTAGTGTTTTTCTATGTCCAATTTTACGAGTATAAGCTTCGTAGATTATTTCGATGCCAAAACAACAACTTTCTATTACAAATGGACAAAACCGTTAAAAGCTACTCCATAGAGAGGGTTGAGCAACTTCGGACTATCAAAGTTACTCGGTGTACACTTTTTATTGTTCTTCTATGTCCAATTTTACGAGTATAAGCTTCGTAGATTATTTCGATGCCAAAACAACAACTTTCTATGACAAATGGATAAAACCGTTAAAAGCTCCTCCATATAGAGAGTTGAGCAACTTCGGACCATCAAAGTTTCTCGGTGTACACTTTTTATTGTTCTTCTATGTCCAATTTAATGAGTATAAGCTTTCGCTATTATTTCGATGCCAAAACACCACTTTCTATGATAAATGGACAAAACCGTTAAAAGATCCCAAATAGATAGATTTGAGCAACTTCGGACCATCAAAGTTTCTCGGTGTACACTTTTTAGTGTTTTTCTATGTCCAATTTTACGAGTATAAGCTTCGTAGATTATTTCGATGCCAAAACAACAACTTTCTATTACAAATGGACAAAACCGTTAAAAGCTCCTCCATAGAGGGAGTTGAGCAACTTCGGACTATCAAAGTTGCTCGGTGTACACTTTTTATTGTTCTTCTATGTATAATATTACGAGTATAAGCTTTGTAGATTATTTCGATGCCAAAACAACAACTTTCTATTACAAATGGATAAAACCGTTAAAAGCTCCTCCATAGAGAGAGTTGAG
This sequence comes from Euonymus europaeus, assembly GCA_963580455.1. Classification (NCBI taxonomy): domain Eukaryota; kingdom Viridiplantae; phylum Streptophyta; class Magnoliopsida; order Celastrales; family Celastraceae; genus Euonymus; species Euonymus europaeus. Next base: position 9,770,505 of record OY756965.1, read on the forward strand.
CAACTTTGGACCATCAAAGTTGCTCGGTGTACACTTTTTATTCTTCTTCTATGTCCAATTTTATGAGTATAAGCTTCGTAGATTATTTCGATGCCAAAACAACAACTTTCTATGACAAATGGACAAAACCGTTAAAGGCTCCCAAATAGAGAGTTGAGCAACTTCGAACCATCAAAGTTTCACGGTGTACACTTTTTATTGTTCTTCTATGTCCAATTTTACGAGTATAAGCTTCGTAGATTATTTCGATGCCAAAACAATAACTTTCTATTACAAATGGACAAAACCATTAAAAGCTCCTCCATAGAGAGAGTTGATCAACTTCGGACCATCAAAGTTGCACGGTGTACTCTTTTTATTGTTCTTCTATGTCCAATTTTACGAGTATAAGCTTCGTAGATTATTTCGATGCCAAAACAACAACTTTCTATTACAAATGGACAAAACTGTTAAAAGCTCCTCCATATAGAGAGTTGAGCAACTTCGGACCATCAAAGTTACTCGGTGTAAACTTTTTATTGTTCTTCTATGTCCAATGTTACGAGTATAAGCTTCGTAGATTATTTCGATGCCAAAACAACAACTTTCTATTACAAATGGACAAAACTGTTAAAAGCTCCTCCATATAGAGAGTTGAGCAACTTCGGACCATCAAAGTTTCACGGTGTACACTTTTTATTGTTCTTCTATGTCCAATGTTACGAGTATAAGCTTCGTAGATTATTTCGATGCCAAAACACCAACTTTCTATGACAAATGGACAAAACCGTTAAAAGCTCCTCCATATAGAGAGTTGAGCAACTTCGGACCATCAAAGTTGCTCGGTGTACACTTTTTATTGTTCTTCTATGTCTAATTTTACGAGTATAAGCTTTCGTTATTATTTCGATGCCAAAACAACAAATGGACAAAACCGTTAAAAGCTCCTCTATATAGAGAGTTGAGCAACTTCGGACCATCAAAGTTACTCGGAGTACACTTTTTATTGTTCTTCTATGCCCAACGTTACGAGTATAAGCTTCGAAGATTATTTCGATGCCAAAACAACAACTTTCTATTACAAATGGACAAAACCGTTAAAAGCTCCTCCATAGAGAGAGTTGAGCAACTTCGGACTGTCAAAGTTGCTCGGTGTACACTTTTTATTGTCCTTTTATGTCAAATTTTACGAGTATAAGGTTTCGTTATTATTTCGATGCCAAAACACTAACTTTCTATGACAAATGGACAAAACCATTAAAAGCTCCTCCATATAGAGAGTTGAGCAACTTCGAACCATCAAAGTTTCACGGTGTACACTTTTTATTGTTCTTCTATGTCCAATGTTACGAGTATAAGCTTCGTAGATTATTTCGATGCCAAAACAACAACTTTCTATTACAAATGGACAAAACCGTTAAAAGCTCCTCCATAGAGAGAGTTGAGCAACTTCGGACTATCAAAGTTGCTCGGTGTACACTTTTTATTGTTCTTTTATGTCCAATTTTACGAGTATAAGCTTCCTAGATTATTTCGATGCCAAAACAACAACTTTATATGACAAATGGACAAAATCGTTAAAAGCTCCTCCATATAGAGAGTTGAGCAACTTCGGACTATCAAAGTTACTCGGTGTACACTTTTTATTGTTCTTCTATGTCCAATGTTACGAGTATATGCTTCGTAGATTATTTCGATGCCAAAACAACAACTTTCTGTTACAAATGGACAAAACCGTTAAAAGCTCCTCCATAGAGAGAGTTGAGCAACTTCAGACTATCAAAGTTGCTCGGTGTACACTTTTTATTGTTCTTCTATGTCCAATTTTACGAGTATAAGCTTCGTAGATTATTTTGATGCCAAAACAACAACTTTCTATGACAAATGGACAAAACCGTTAAAAGCTCCTCCATATAGAGAGTTGAGCAACTTCGGACCATCAAAGTTGCTCGGTGTACACTTTTTATTGTTCTTCTATGTCCAATTTAATGAGTATAAGCTTTTGTTATTATTTCGATGCCAAAACACCACTTTCTATGAAAAATGGACAAAACCGTTAAAAGATCCCAAATAGATAAATTTGAGCAACTTCGGACCATCAAAGTTGCTCGGTGTAGACTTTTTAGTGTTTTTCTATGTCCAATTTTACGAGTATAAGCTTCGTAGATTATTTCGATGCCAAAACAACAACTTTCTATTACAAATGGACAAAACCGTTAAAAGCTACTCCATAGAGAGGGTTGAGCAACTTCGGACTATCAAAGTTACTCGGTGTACACTTTTTATTGTTCTTCTATGTCCAATTTTACGAGTATAAGCTTCGTAGATTATTTCGATGCCAAAACAACAACTTTCTATGACAAATGGATTAAACCGTTAAAAGCTCCTCCATATAGAGAGTTGAGCAACTTCGGACCATCAAAGTTTCTCGGTGTACACTTTTTATTGTTCTTCTATGTCCAATTTAATGAGTATAAGCTTTCGCTATTATTTCGATGCCAAAACACCACTTTCTATGATAAATGGACAAAACCGTTAAAAGATCCCAAATAGATAGATTTGAGCAACTTCGGACCATCAAAGTTTCTCGGTGTACACTTTTTAGTGTTTTTCTATGTCCAATTTTACGAGTATAAGCTTCGTAGATTATTTCGATGCCAAAACAACAACTTTCTATTACAAATGGACAAAACCGTTAAAAGCTCCTCCATAGAGGGAGTTGAGCAACTTCGGACTATCAAAGTTGCTCGGTGTACACTTTTTATTGTTCTTTTATGTCAAATTTTATGAGTATAAGATTCCGATATTTTTTCGATGCCAAAATACAAAATTTCTATGACAAATGGACAAAACCATTAAAAGCTCCTCCATATAGAGAGTTGAGCAACTTCGGACCATCAAAGTTACTCGGTGTACACTTTTTATTGTTCTTCTATGTCCAATGTTACGAGTATAAGCTTCGTAGATTATTTCGATGCCAAAACAACAACTTTCTATTACAAATGGACAAAACCGTTAAAAGCTCCTCCATAGAGAGAGTTGAGCAACTTCGGACTATCAAAGTTGCTCGGTGTACACTTTTTATTTTTTCTTTTATGTCCAATTTTACGAGTATAAGCCTCCTAGATTATTTCGATGCGAAAACAACAACTTTCTATGACAAATGGACAAAGCCGTTAAAAGCCCCTCCATATAGAGAGTTGAGCAACTTCGGACCATCAAAGTTGCTCGGTGTACACTTTTCAATTTCTTCTATGTCCAATTTTACGAGTATAAGGTTTCGTTATTATTTCGATGCCAAAACAACAACTTTCTATGACAAATGGACAAAACCGTTAAAAGCTCCCAAATAGAGAGAGTTGAGCAATTTCGGACCATCAAAGTTGCACGGTGTAAACTTTTTATTGTTCTTCTATGTCCAATTTTACGAGTATAAGCTTCGTAGATTATTTCGATGCCAAAACACCAACTTTCTATGACAAATGGACAAAACAGTTAGAGGCTCCAAAATAGAGAGTTGAGCAACTTCGGACCATCAAAGTTGATCGGTGTACACTTTTTATTGTTCTTCTATGTCCAATTTTACGAGTATAAGCTTCGTAGATTATTTCGATGCCAAAACAACAACTTTCTATTACAAATGGACAAAACCGTGAAAAGCTTCTCCATATAGAGAGTTGAGCAACTTCGGAACATCAAAGTTACTCGGTGTACACTTTTTATTGTTCTTCTATGTCCAATGTCAAGAGTATAAGCTTCGTGATTATTTCGATGCCAAAACAACAACTTTCTATTACAAATGGACAAAACCGTTAAAAGCTCTTCTATAGAGAGAGTTGAGCAACTTTGGACAATCAAAGTTGTTCGGTGTACACTTTTTATTGTTCTTCTATGTCCAATTTTATGAGTATAAGCTTCCGAGATTATTTCGATGCCAAAACACCAACTTTCTATGACAAACGGACAAAACCGTTAAAAGCTCCTCCATATAGAGAGTTGAGAAACTTCGGACCATCAAAGTTGCTCAATGTACACTTTTTATTAACCTTCTATGTTAAATGTTACGAGTATAAGCTTCCTAGATTATTTCGATGCCAAAACAACAACTTTCTATGACAAATGGAGAAAACCGTTAAAAGCTCCTCCATATAGAGAGTTGAGCAACTGCGGACCATCAAAGTTTCACGGTGTAAACTTTTTATTGTTCTTCTATGTCCAATTTTACGAGTATAAGCTTCGTAGATTATTTCGATGCCAAAACACCAACTTTCTATGATAAATGGACAAAACCGTTAAAAGCTCCTCCATATAGAGAGTTGAGCAACTTCGGACCATCAAAGTTGCTCGGTGTACACTTTTTATTGTTCTTCTATGTATAATGTTACGAGTATAAGCTTCGTAGATTAGTTCGATGCCAAAACAACAACTTTCTATTATAAATGGACAAAACCGTTAAAAGCTCCTCCATAGAGAGAGTTGAGCAACTTCGGACTATCAAAGTTGCTCGGTGTACACTTTTTATTGTTCTTCTATGTCCAATTTTACGAGTATAAGCTTCGTAGATTATTTCGATGCCAAAACAACAACTTTCTATGACAAATGGACAAAACCGTTAAAAGCTCCTCCATATAGAGAGTTGAGCAACTTCGGACCATCAAAGTTACTCGGTGTACACTTTTTATTGTTCTTCTATGTCCAATGTTACGAGTATATGCTTCGTAGATTATTTCGATGCCAAAACAACAATTTTCCATTACAAATGGACAAAACCGTTAAAAGCTCCTCCATAGAGAGAGTTGAGCAACTTCAGACTATCAAAGTTGCTCGGTGTACACTTTTTATTGTTCTTCTATGTCCAATTTTACGAGTATAAGCTTCGTAGATTATTTCGATGCCAAAACAACAACTTTCTATGACAAATGGACAAAACCGTTAAAAGCTTCTCCATATAGAGAGTTGAGCAACTTCGGACCATCAAAGTTGCTCGGTGTACACTTTTTATTGTTCTTCTATGTCCAATTTAATGAGTATAAGCTTTTGTTATTATTTCGATGCCAAAACACCACTTTCTATGAAAAATGGACAAAAACCGTTAAAAGATCCCAAATAGATAGATTTGAGCAACTTCGGACCATCAAAGTTGCTCGGTGTACACTTTTTATTGTTTTTCTATGTCCAATTTTACGAGTATAAGCTTCGTAGATTATTTCGATGCCAAAACAACAACTTTCTATTACAAATGGACAAAACCGTTAAAAGCTACTCCATAGAGAGAGTTGAGCAACTTCGGACTATCAAAGTTACTCGGTGTACACTTTTTATTGTTCTTCTATGTCCAATTTTACGAGTATAAGCTTCGTAGATTATTTCGATACTAAAACAACAACTTTCTATGACAAATGGACAAAACCGTTAAAAGCTTCTCCATATAGAGAGTTGAGCAACTTCGGACCATCAAAGTTGCTCGGTGTACACTTTTTATTGTTCTTCTATGTCCAATTTAATGAGTATAAGCTTTTGTTATTATTTCGATGCCAAAACACCACTTTCTATGAAAAATGGACAAAAACCGTTAAAAGATCCCAAATAGATAGATTTGAGCAACTTCGGACCATCAAAGTTGCTCGGTGTACACTTTTTATTGTTTTTCTATGTCCAATTTTACGAGTATAAGCTTCGTAGATTATTTCGATGCCAAAACAACAACTTTCTATTACAAATGGACAAAACCGTTAAAAGCTACTCCATAGAGAGAGTTGAGCAACTTCGGACTATCAAAGTTTCTCGGTGTACACTTTTTATTGTTCTTCTATGTCCAATTTAATGAGTATAAGCTTTCGTTATTATTTTGATGCAAAAACACCACTTTCTATGATAAATGGACAAAACCGTTAAAAGATCCCAAATAGATAGATTTGAGCAACTTCGGACCATCAAAGTTTCTCGTTGTACACATTTTAGTGTTTTTCTATGTATAATGTTACGAGTATAAGCTTCGTAGATTATTTCGATGCCAAAACAACAACTTTCTATTATAAATGGACAAAACCGTTAAAAGCTCCTCCATAGAGGGAGTTGAGCAACTTCGGACTATAAAAGTTGCTCGGTGTACAGTTTTTATTTTTCTTCTATGTCCAATTTTACGAGTATAAGCTTCGTAGATTATTTCGATGCCAAAACAACAACTTTCTATGACAAATGGACAAAACCGTTAAAAGCTCCTCCATATAGAGAGTTGAGCAACTTCGGACCATCAAAGTTACTCGGTGTACACTTTTTATTGTTCTTCTATGTCCAATGTTACGAGTATATGCTTCGTAGATTATTTCGATGCCAAAACAACAATTTTCCATTACAAATGGACAAAACCGTTAAAAGCTCCTCCATAGAGAGAGTTGAGCAACTTCAGACTATCAAAGTGGCTCGGTGTACACTTTTTATTGTTCTTCTATGTCCAATTTTACGAGTATAAGCTTCGTAGATTATCTCGATGCCAAAACAACAACTTTCTATGACAGATGGACAAAACCGTTAAAAGCTCCTCCATATAGAGAGTTGAGCAACTTCGGACCATAAAAGTTGCTCGGTGTACACTTTTTATTGTTCTTCTATGTCCAATTTAATGAGTATAAGCTTTTGTTATTATTTCGATGCCAAAACACCACTTTCTATGAAAAATGGACAAAACCGTTAAAAGATCCCAAATAGATAGATTTGAGCAACTTCGGACCATCAAAGTTGCTCGGTGTACACTTTTTATTGTTTTTCTATGTCCAATTTTACGAGTATAAGCTTCGTAGATTATTTCGATTCCAAAACAACAACTTTCTATTACAAATGGACAAAACCGTTAAAAGCTCCTCCATATAGAGAGTTGAGCAACTTCGGACCATCAAAGTTTCTCGGTGTACACTTTTTATTGTTCTTCTATGTCCCATTTAATGAGTATAAGCTTTCGTTATTATTTCGATGCCAAAACACCACTTTCTATGATAAATGGACAAAACCGTTAAAAGATCCCAAATAGATAGATTTGAGCAACTTCGCACCATCAAAGTTTCTCGTTGTACACATTTTAGTGTTTTTCTATGTCCAATTTTACGAGTATAAGCTTCGTAGATTATTTCGATGCCAAAACAACAACTTTCTATTACAAATGGACAAAACCGTTAAAAGCTCCTCCATAGAGGGAGTTGAGCAACTTCGGACTATCAAAGTTGCTCGGTGTACACTTTTTATTGTTCTTTTATGTCAAATTTTATGAGTATAAGATTCCGATTTTTTTTCGATGCCAAAATAACAACTTTCTATGACAAATGGACAAAACCATTAAAAGCTCCTCCATATAGAGAGTTGAGCAACTTCGGACCATCAAAGTTACTCGTTGTACACTTTTTATTGTTCTTCTATGTCCAATGTTACGAGTATAAGCTTCGTAGATTATTTCGATGCCAAAACAACAACTTTCTATTACAAATGGACAAAACCGTTAAAAGCTCCTCCATAGAGAGAGTTGAGCAACTTCGGACTATCAAAGTTGCTCGGTGTACACTTTTTATTGTTCTTTTATGTCCAATTTTACGAGTATAAGCCTCCTAGATTATTTCGATGCGAAAAAAACAACTTTCTATGACAAATGGACAAAGCCGTTAAAAGCCCCTCCATATAGAGAGTTGAGCAACTTCGGACCATCAAAGTTGCTCGGTGTACACTTTTCAATTTCTTCTATGTCCAATTTTACGAGTATAAGGTTTCGTTATTATTTCGATGCCAAAACAACAACTTTCTATGACAAATGGACAAAACCGTTAAAATCTCCCAAATAGAGACAGTTGAGCAATTTCGGACCATCAAAGTTGCTCGGTGTAAACTTTTTATTGTTCTTCTATGTCCAATTTTACGAGTATAAGCTTCGTAGATTATTTCGATGCCAAAACACCAACTTTCTATGACAAATGGACAAAACCGTTAGAGGCTCCAAAATAGAGAGTTGAGCAACTTCGGACCATCAAAGTTGCTCGGTGTACAATTTTTATTGTTCTTCTATGTCCAAATTTACGAGTATAAGCTTCGTAGATTATTTCGATGCCAAAACAACAACTTTCTATTACAAATGGACAGAACCGTTAAAAGCTTCTCCATATAGAGAGTTGAGCAACTTCGGACCATCAAAGTTACTCGGTGTACACTTTTTATTGTTCTTCTATGTCCAATGTTAAGAGTATAAGCTTCGTGATTATTTCGATGCCAAAACAACAACTTTCTATTACAAATGGACAAAACCGTTAAAAGCTCCTCTATAGAGAGAGTTGAGCAACTTTGGACCATCAAAGTTGCTCGGTGTATACTTTTTATTGTTCTTGTATGTCAAATTTTATGAGTATAAGATTCCGATGTTTTTTCGATTCCAAAACACCAACTTTCTATGACAAATGGACAAAACCATTAAAAGCTCCTCCATATAGAGAGTTGAGCAACTTCGGATCATCAAAGTTGCTCAATGTACACTTTTTATTAATCTTCTATGTTAAATGTTACGAGTCTAAACTTCGTAGATTATTTCGATGCCAAAACACAACTTTCTGTTACAAATGGACAAAACCGTTAAAAGCTCCACCATAGAGAGAGTTGTGCAACCTCGGACCATCAAAGTTGTTCGGTGTACACTTTTTATTGTTCTTCTATGTCCAATTTTACAAGTATAAGCTTCCGAGATTATTTTGATGCCAAAACACCAACTTTCTATGACAAACGGACAAAACCGTTAAAAGCTCCTCTATAGCGAGAGTTGAGAAACTTCGGACCATCAAAGTTGCCCGGTGTACAGTTTTTATTATTCTTCTATGTCCAATTTTACGAGTATAAGCTTCCTAGATTATTTCGATGCCAAAACAACAACTTTCTATGACAAATGGACAAAACCGTTAAAAGCTCCTCCATATAGAGAGTTGAGCAACTTCGGACCTTCAAAGTTTCACGGTGTAAAATTTTTATTGTTCTTCTATGTCCAATTTTACGAGTATAAGCTTCGTACATTATTTCGATGACAAAACACCAACTTTCTATGATAAATGGACAAAACCGTTAAAAGCTCCTCCATATAGAGAGTTGAGCAACTTCGGACCATCAAAGTTGCTCGGTGTACACTTTTTATTGTTCTTCTATGTATAATGTTACGAGTATAAGCTTCGTAGATTATTTCGATGCCAAAAAAACAACTTTCTATTATAAATGGACAAAACCGTTAAAAGCTCCTCCATAGAGAGAGTTGAGCAACTTCGGACTATCAAAGTTGCTCGGTGTACACTTTTTATTGTTCTTCTATGTCCAATTTTACGAGTATAAGCTTCGTAGATTATTTCGATGCCCAAACAACAACTTTCTATGACAAATGGACAAAACCGTTAAAAGCTCCTCCATATAGAGAGTTGAGCAACTTCGGACCATCAAAGTTACTCGGTGTACACTTTTTATTGTTCTTCTATGTCCAATGTTACGAGTATATGCTTCGTAGATTATTTCGATGCCAAAACAACAATTTTCTATTACAAATGGACAAAACCGTTAAAAGCTCCTCCATAGAGAGAGTTGAGCAACTTCAGACTATCAAAGTTGCTCGGTGTACACTTTTTATTGTTCTTCTATGTCCAATTTTACGAGTATAAGCTTCATAGATTATTTCGATGCCAAAACAACAACTTTCTATGACAAATGGACAAAACCGTTAAAAGCTCCTCCATATAGAGAGTTGAGAAACTTCGGACCATCAAAGTTGCTCGGTGTACACTTTTTATTGTTCTTCTATGTCCAATTTAATGATTATAAGCTTTTGTTATTATTTCGATGCCAAAACACCACTTTCTATGAAAAATGTACAAAACCGTTAAAAGATCCCAAATAGATAGATTTGAGCAACTTCGGACCATCAAAGTTGCTCGGTGTACACTTTTTAGTGTTTTTCTATGTCCAATTTTACGAGTATAAGCTTCGTAGATTATTTCGATGCCAAAACAACAACTTTCTATTACAAATGGACAAAACCGTTAAAAGCTACTCCATAGAGAGAGTTGAGCAACTTCGGACCATCAAAGTTTCACGGTGTACACTTTTTATTGTTCTTCTATGTCCAATGTTAAGAGTATAAGCTTCGTGATTATTTCGATGCCAAAACAACAACTTTCTATTACAAATAGACAAAACCGTTAAAAGCTCCTCTATAGAGAGAGTTGAGCAACTTTGGACCATCAAAGTTGATCGGTGTACACTTTTTATTGTTCTTGTATGTCAAATTTTATGAGTATAAGATTCCGATATTTTTTCGATTCCAAAACACTAACTTTCTATGACAAATGGACAAAACCATTAAAAGCTATCCCATATAGAGAGTTGAGCAACCTCGGATCATCAAAGTTGCTCAATGTACACTTTTTATTAATCTTCTATGTTAAATGTTACGAGTCTAAACTTCGTAGATTATTTCGATGCCAAAACACAACTTTCTGTTACAAAAGGACAAAACCGTTAAAAGCTCCACCGTAGAGAGAGTTGTGTAACCTCGGACCATCAAAGTTGTTCGGTGTACACTTTTTATTGTTCTTCTATGTCCAATTTTAGAAGTATAAGCTTCCGAGATTATTTCGATGCCAAAACACCAACTTTCTATGACAAACGGACAAAACCGTTAAAAGCTCCTCTATAGCGAGAGTTGAGAAACTTCGGACCATCAAAGTTGCCTGGTGTACAGTTTTTATTATTCTTCTATGTCCAATTTTACGAGTATAAGCTTCCTAGATTATTTCGATGCCAAAACAACAACTTTCTATGACAAATGGACAAAACCGTTAAAAGCTCCTCCATATAGAGAGTTGAGCAACTTCGGACCATCAAAGTTTCACGGTGTAAACTTTTTATTGTTCTTCTATGTCCAATTTTACGAGTATAAGCTTCGTAGATTATTTCGATGCCAAAACACCAACTTTCTATGATAAATGGACAAAACCGTTAAAAGCTCCTCCATATAGAGAGTTGAGCAACTTCGGACCATCAAAGTTGCTCGGTGTACACTTTTTATTGTTCTTCTATGTATAATGTTACGAGTATAAGCTTCGTAGATTATTTCGATGCCAAAACAACAACTTTATATTACAAATAGACAAAACCGTTAAAAGCTCCTCCATAGAGAGAGTTGAGCAACTTGGGACCATCAAAGTTGCTCGGTTTACACTTTTTATTGTTCTTCTATGTCCAATTTTGTGAGTATAAGCTTCGTAGATTATTTCGTTGCCAAAACACCAACTTTCTATGACAAATGGACAAAACCGTTAAAGGCTCCCGAATAGAGAGTTGAGAAACTTCGGACCATCAAAGTTTCACGGTGTACACTTTTTATTGTTCTTCTATATCCAATTTTACGAGTATAAGCTTCGTACATTATTTCGATGCCAAAACAACAACTTTCTATTACAAATGGACAAAACCGTGAAAAGCTCCTCCATAGAGAGAGTTGAGCAACTTCGGACTATCAAAGTTGCTCGGTGTACACTTTTTATTGTTCTTTTATGTCAAATTTTACGAGTATAAGATTCCGATATTTTTTCGATGCCAAAACACCAACTTTCTATGACAAATGGACAAAACCATTAAAAGCTCCTCCAAATAGAGAGTTGAGCAACTTCGGACCATCAAAGTTACTCGGTGTACACTTTTTATTGTTCTTCTATGTCCAATGTTACGAGTATAAGCTTCGTAGATTATTTCGATGCCAAAACAACAACTTTCTATTACAAATGGACAAAACCGTTAAAAGCTCCTCCATAGAGAGAGTTGAGCAACTTCGGACTATCAAAGTTGCTCGGTGTACACTTTTTATTCTTCTTTTATGTCCAATTTTACGAGTATAAGCTTCCTAGATTATTTCGATGCGAAAACAACAACTTTCTATGAAAAATGGACAAAACCGTTAAAAGCCCCTCCATATAGAGAGTTGAGCAACTTCGGACCTTTAAAGTTGCTCGGTGTACACTTTTTATTGTTCTTCTATGTCCAATTTTACTAGTATAAGGTTTCATTATTATTTCGATGCCAAAACAACAACTTCTATGACAAATGGACAAAACCGTTAAAAGCTCCCAAATAGAAAGAGTTGAGCAATTTCGGACCATCAAAGTTGCTCGGTGTACACTTTTTATTGTTCTTCTATGTCCAATTTTACGAGTATAAGCTTCGTAGATTATTTCGATGCCAAAACACCAACTTTCTATGACAAATGGACAAAACCGTTAGAGGCTCCCAAATAGAGAGTTGAGCAACTTCGGACCATCAAAGTTGCTCGGTGTACACTTTTTATTGTTCTTCTATGTCCAATTTTACGAGTATAAGCTTCGTAGATTATTTCGATGCCAAAACACCAACTTTCTATGACAAATGGACAAAACCGTTAGAGGCTCCCAAATAGAGAGTTGAGCAACTTCGGACCATCAAAGTTACTCGGTGTACACTTTTTATTGTTCTTCTATGTCCAATTTTACGAGTATAAGCTTCATAGATTATTTCGATGCCAAAACACCAACTTTGTATGACAAATGGACAAAACCGTTAAAAGCTCCTCCATATAGAGAGTTGAGCAACTTCGGACCATCAAAGTTGCTCGGTGTACACTTTTTATTGTTCTTCTATGTATAATGTTACGAGTATAAGCTTCGTAGATTATTTCGATGCCAAAAAAACAACTTTCTATTATAAATGGACAAAACCGTTAAAAGCTCCTCCATAGAGAGAGTTGAGCAACTTCGGACTATCAAAGTTGCTCGGTGTACACTTTTTATTGTTCTTCTATGTCCAATTTTACGAGTATAAGCTTCGTAGATTATTTCGATGCCCAAACAACAACTTTCTATGACAAATGGACAAAACCGTTAAAAGCTCCTCCATATAGAGAGTTGAGCAACTTCGGACCATCAAAGTTACTCGGTGTACACTTTTTATTGTTCTTCTATGTCCAATGTTACGAGTATATGCTTCGTAGATTATTTCGATGCCAAAACAACAATTTTCTATTACAAATGGACAAAACCGTTAAAAGCTCCTCCATAGAGAGAGTTGAGCAACTTCAGACTATCAAAGTTGCTCGGTGTACACTTTTTATTGTTCTTCTATGTCCAATTTTACGAGTATAAGCTTCATAGATTATTTCGATGCCAAAACAACAACTTTCTATGACAAATGGACAAAACCGTTAAAAGCTCCTCCATATAGAGAGTTGAGAAACTTCGGACCATCAAAGTTGCTCGGTGTACACTTTTTATTGTTCTTCTATGTCCAATTTAATGATTATAAGCTTTTGTTATTATTTCGATGCCAAAACACCACTTTCTATGAAAAATGGACAAAACCGTTAAAAGATCCCAAATAGATAGATTTGAGCAACTTCGGACCATCAAAGTTGCTCGGTGTACACTTTTTAGTGTTTTTCTATGTCCAATTTTACGAGTATAAGCTTCGTAGATTATTTCGATGCCAAAACAACAACTTTCTATTACAAATGGACAAAACCGTTAAAAGCTACTCCACAGAGAGAGTTGAGCAACTTCGGACTATCAAAGTTACTCGGTGTACACTTTTTATTGTTCTTCTATGTCCAATTTTACGAGTATAAACTTCGTAGATTATTTCGATGCCAAAACAACAACTTTCTATGACAAATGGATAAAACCGTTAAAAGTTCCTCCATATAGAGAGTTGAGCAACTTCGGACCATCAAAGTTTCTCGGTGTACACTTTTTATTGTTCTTCTATGTCCAATTTAATGAGTATAAGCTTTCGTTATTATTTCGATCCCAAAACACCACTTTCTATGATAAATGGACAAAACCGTTTAAAGATCCCAAATAGATAGATTTGAGCAACTTCGGACCATCAAAGTTTCTCGGTGTACACTTTTTAGTGTTTTTCTATGTCCAATTTTACGAGTATAAGCTTCGTAGATTATTTCGATGCCAAAACAACAACTTTCTATTACAAATGGACAAAACCGTTAAAAGCTCCTCCATAGAGGGAGTTGAGCAACTTCGGACTATCGAAGTTGCTCGGTGTACACTTTTTATTGTTCTTTTTTGTCCAATTTTACGAGTATAAGCCTCCTAGATTATTTCGATGCGAAAACAACAACTTTCTATGACAAATGGACAAAGCCGTTAAAAGCCCCTCCATATAGAGAGTTGAGCAACTTCGGACCATCAAAGTTGCTCGGTGTACACTTTTCAATTTCTTCTATGTCCAATTTTACGAGTATAAGGTTTCGTTATTATTTCAATGCCAAAACAACAACTTTCTATGACAAATGGACAAAACCGTTAAAAGCTCCCAAATAGAGAGAGTTGAGCAATTTCGGACCATCAAAGTTGCTCGGTGTAAACTTTTTATTGTTCTTCTATGTCCAATTTTACGAGTATAAGCTTCGTAGATTATTTCGATGCCAAAACACCAACTTTCTATGACAAATGGACAAAACCGTTCGAGGCTCCAAAATAGAGAGTTGAGCAACTTCGGACCATCAAAGTTGCTCGGTGTACACTTTTTATTGTTCTTCTATGTCCAATTTTACGAGTATAAGCTTCGTAGATTATTTCGATGCCAAAACAACAACTTTCTATTACAAATGGACAAAACCGTTAAAAGCTTCTCCATATAGAGAGTTGAGCAACTTCGGACCATCAAAGTTACTCGGTGTACACTTTTTATTGTTCTTCTATGTCCAATGTTAAGAGTATAAGCTTCGTGATTATTTCGATGCCAAAACAACAACTTTCTATTACAAATAGACAAAACCGTTAAAAGCTCCTCTATAGAGAGAGTTGAGCAACTTTGGACCATCAAAGTTGATCGGTGTACACTTTTTATTGTTCTTGTATGTCAAATTTTATGAGTATAAGATTCCGATATTTTTTCGATTCCAAAACACTAACTTTCTATGACAAATGGACAAAACCATTAAAAGCTATCCCATATAGAGAGTTGAGCAACCTCGGATCATCAAAGTTGCTCAATGTACACTTTTTATTAATCTTCTATGTTAAATGTTACGAGTCTAAACTTCGTAGATTATTTCGATGCCAAAACACAACTTTCTGTTACAAAAGGACAAAACCGTTAAAAGCTCCACCGTAGAGAGAGTTGTGTAACCTCGGACCATCAAAGTTGTTCGGTGTACACTTTTTATTGTTCTTCTATGTCCAATTTTAGAAGTATAAGCTTCCGAGATTATTTCGATGCCAAAACACCAACTTTCTATGACAAACGGACAAAACCGTTAAAAGCTCCTCTATAGCGAGAGTTGAGAAACTTCGGACCATCAAAGTTGCCTGGTGTACAGTTTTTATTATTCTTCTATGTCCAATTTTACGAGTATAAGCTTCCTAGATTATTTCGATGCCAAAACAACAACTTTCTATGACAAATGGACAAAACCGTTAAAAGCTCCTCCATATAGAGAGTTGAGCAACTTCGGACCATCAAAGTTTCACGGTGTAAACTTTTTATTGTTCTTCTATGTCCAATTTTACGAGTATAAGCTTCGTAGATTATTTCGATGCCAAAACACCAACTTTCTATGATAAATGGACAAAACCGTTAAAAGCTCCTCCATATAGAGAGTTGAGCAACTTCGGACCATCAAAGTTGCTCGGTGTACACTTTTTATTGTTCTTCTATGTATAATGTTACGAGTATAAGCTTCGTAGATTATTTCGATGCCAAAACAACAACTTTATATTACAAATAGACAAAACCGTTAAAAGCTCCTCCATAGAGAGAGTTGAGCAACTTGGGACCATCAAAGTTGCTCGGTTTACACTTTTTATTGTTCTTCTATGTCCAATTTTGTGAGTATAAGCTTCGTAGATTATTTCGTTGCCAAAACACCAACTTTCTATGACAAATGGACAAAACCGTTAAAGGCTCCCGAATAGAGAGTTGAGAAACTTCGGACCATCAAAGTTTCACGGTGTACACTTTTTATTGTTCTTCTATATCCAATTTTACGAGTATAAGCTTCGTACATTATTTCGATGCCAAAACAACAACTTTCTATTACAAATGGACAAAACCGTGAAAAGCTCCTCCATAGAGAGAGTTGAGCAACTTCGGACTATCAAAGTTGCTCGGTGTACACTTTTTATTGTTCTTTTATGTCAAATTTTACGAGTATAAGATTCCGATATTTTTTCGATGCCAAAACACCAACTTTCTATGACAAATGGACAAAACCATTAAAAGCTCCTCCAAATAGAGAGTTGAGCAACTTCGGACCATCAAAGTTACTCGGTGTACACTTTTTATTGTTCTTCTATGTCCAATGTTACGAGTATAAGCTTCGTAGATTATTTCGATGCCAAAACAACAACTTTCTATTACAAATGGACAAAACCGTTAAAAGCTCCTCCATAGAGAGAGTTGAGCAACTTCGGACTATCAAAGTTGCTCGGTGTACACTTTTTATTCTTCTTTTATGTCCAATTTTACGAGTATAAGCTTCCTAGATTATTTCGATGCGAAAACAACAACTTTCTATGAAAAATGGACAAAACCGTTAAAAGCCCCTCCATATAGAGAGTTGAGCAACTTCGGACCTTTAAAGTTGCTCGGTGTACACTTTTTATTGTTCTTCTATGTCCAATTTTACTAGTATAAGGTTTCATTATTATTTCGATGCCAAAACAACAACTTCTATGACAAATGGACAAAACCGTTAAAAGCTCCCAAATAGAAAGAGTTGAGCAATTTCGGACCATCAAAGTTGCTCGGTGTACACTTTTTATTGTTCTTCTATGTCCAATTTTACGAGTATAAGCTTCGTAGATTATTTCGATGCCAAAACACCAACTTTCTATGACAAATGGACAAAACCGTTAGAGGCTCCCAAATAGAGAGTTGAGCAACTTCGGACCATCAAAGTTGCTCGGTGTACACTTTTTATTGTTCTTCTATGTCCAATTTTACGAGTATAAGCTTCGTAGATTATTTCGATGCCAAAACACCAACTTTCTATGACAAATGGACAAAACCGTTAGAGGCTCCCAAATAGAGAGTTGAGCAACTTCGGACCATCAAAGTTACTCGGTGTACACTTTTTATTGTTCTTCTATGTCCAATTTTACGAGTATAAGCTTCATAGATTATTTCGATGCCAAAACACCAACTTTGTATGACAAATGGACAAAACCGTTAAAAGCTCCTCCATATAGAGAGTTGAGCAACTTCGGACCATCAAAGTTGCTCGGTGTACACTTTTTATTGTTCTTCTATGTATAATGTTACGAGTATAAGCTTCGTAGATTATTTCGATGCCAAAAAAACAACTTTCTATTATAAATGGACAAAACCGTTAAAAGCTCCTCCATAGAGAGAGTTGAGCAACTTCGGACTATCAAAGTTGCTCGGTGTACACTTTTTATTGTTCTTCTATGTCCAATTTTACGAGTATAAGCTTCGTAGATTATTTCGATGCCCAAACAACAACTTTCTATGACAAATGGACAAAACCGTTAAAAGCTCCTCCATATAGAGAGTTGAGCAACTTCGGACCATCAAAGTTACTCGGTGTACACTTTTTATTGTTCTTCTATGTCCAATGTTACGAGTATATGCTTCGTAGATTATTTCGATGCCAAAACAACAATTTTCTATTACAAATGGACAAAACCGTTAAAAGCTCCTCCATAGAGAGAGTTGAGCAACTTCAGACTATCAAAGTTGCTCGGTGTACACTTTTTATTGTTCTTCTATGTCCAATTTTACGAGTATAAGCTTCATAGATTATTTCGATGCCAAAACAACAACTTTCTATGACAAATGGACAAAACCGTTAAAAGCTCCTCCATATAGAGAGTTGAGAAACTTCGGACCATCAAAGTTGCTCGGTGTACACTTTTTATTGTTCTTCTATGTCCAATTTAATGATTATAAGCTTTTGTTATTATTTCGATGCCAAAACACCACTTTCTATGAAAAATGGACAAAACCGTTAAAAGATCCCAAATAGATAGATTTGAGCAACTTCGGACCATCAAAGTTGCTCGGTGTACACTTTTTAGTGTTTTTCTATGTCCAATTTTACGAGTATAAGCTTCGTAGATTATTTCGATGCCAAAACAACAACTTTCTATTACAAATGGACAAAACCGTTAAAAGCTACTCCACAGAGAGAGTTGAGCAACTTCGGACTATCAAAGTTACTCGGTGTACACTTTTTATTGTTCTTCTATGTCCAATTTTACGAGTATAAACTTCGTAGATTATTTCGATGCCAAAACAACAACTTTCTATGACAAATGGATAAAACCGTTAAAAGTTCCTCCATATAGAGAGTTGAGCAACTTCGGACCATCAAAGTTTCTCGGTGTACACTTTTTATTGTTCTTCTATGTCCAATTTAATGAGTATAAGCTTTCGTTATTATTTCGATCCCAAAACACCACTTTCTATGATAAATGGACAAAACCGTTTAAAGATCCCAAATAGATAGATTTGAGCAACTTCGGACCATCAAAGTTTCTCGGTGTACACTTTTTAGTGTTTTTCTATGTCCAATTTTACGAGTATAAGCTTCGTAGATTATTTCGATGCCAAAACAACAACTTTCTATTACAAATGGACAAAACCGTTAAAAGCTCCTCCATAGAGGGAGTTGAGCAACTTCGGACTATCGAAGTTGCTCGGTGTACACTTTTTATTGTTCTTTTTTGTCCAATTTTACGAGTATAAGCCTCCTAGATTATTTCGATGCGAAAACAACAACTTTCTATGACAAATGGACAAAGCCGTTAAAAGCCCCTCCATATAGAGAGTTGAGCAACTTCGGACCATCAAAGTTGCTCGGTGTACACTTTTCAATTTCTTCTATGTCCAATTTTACGAGTATAAGGTTTCGTTATTATTTCAATGCCAAAACAACAACTTTCTATGACAAATGGACAAAACCGTTAAAAGCTCCCAAATAGAGAGAGTTGAGCAATTTCGGACCATCAAAGTTGCTCGGTGTAAACTTTTTATTGTTCTTCTATGTCCAATTTTACGAGTATAAGCTTCGTAGATTATTTCGATGCCAAAACACCAACTTTCTATGACAAATGGACAAAACCGTTCGAGGCTCCAAAATAGAGAGTTGAGCAACTTCGGACCATCAAAGTTGCTCGGTGTACACTTTTTATTGTTCTTCTATGTCCAATTTTACGAGTATAAGCTTCGTAGATTATTTCGATGCCAAAACAACAACTTTCTATTACAAATGGACAAAACCGTTAAAAGCTTCTCCATATAGAGAGTTGAGCAACTTCGGACCATCAAAGTTACTCGGTGTACACTTTTTATTGTTCTTCTATGTCCAATGTTAAGAGTATAAGCTTCGTGATTATTTCGATGCCAAAACAACAACTTTCTATTACAAATAGACAAAACCGTTAAAAGCTCCTCTATAGAGAGAGTTGAGCAACTTTGGACCATCAAAGTTGATCGGTGTACACTTTTTATTGTTCTTGTATGTCAAATTTTATGAGTATAAGATTCCGATATTTTTTCGATTCCAAAACACTAACTTTCTATGACAAATGGACAAAACCATTAAAAGCTATCCCATATAGAGAGTTGAGCAACCTCGGATCATCAAAGTTGCTCAATGTACACTTTTTATTAATCTTCTATGTTAAATGTTACGAGTCTAAACTTCGTAGATTATTTCGATGCCAAAACACAACTTTCTGTTACAAAAGGACAAAACCGTTAAAAGCTCCACCGTAGAGAGAGTTGTGTAACCTCGGACCATCAAAGTTGTTCGGTGTACACTTTTTATTGTTCTTCTATGTCCAATTTTAGAAGTATAAGCTTCCGAGATTATTTCGATGCCAAAACACCAACTTTCTATGACAAACGGACAAAACCGTTAAAAGCTCCTCTATAGCGAGAGTTGAGAAACTTCGGACCATCAAAGTTGCCTGGTGTACAGTTTTTATTATTCTTCTATGTCCAATTTTACGAGTATAAGCTTCCTAGATTATTTCGATGCCAAAACAACAACTTTCTATGACAAATGGACAAAACCGTTAAAAGCTCCTCCATATAGAGAGTTGAGCAACTTCGGACCATCAAAGTTTCACGGTGTAAACTTTTTATTGTTCTTCTATGTCCAATTTTACGAGTATAAGCTTCGTAGATTATTTCGATGCCAAAACACCAACTTTCTATGATAAATGGACAAAACCGTTAAAAGCTCCTCCATATAGAGAGTTGAGCAACTTCGGACCATCAAAGTTGCTCGGTGTACACTTTTTATTGTTCTTCCATGTATAATGTTACGAGTATAAGCTTCGTAGATTATTTCGATGCCAAAACAACAACTTTATATTACAAATAGACAAAACCGTTAAAAGCTCCTCCATAGAGAGAGTTGAGCAACTTTGGACCATCAAAGTTGCTCGGTTTACACTTTTTATTGTTCTTCTATGTCCAATTTTGTGAGTATAAGCTTCGTAGATTATTTCGTTGCCAAAACACCAACTTTCTATGACAAATGGACAAAACCGTTAAAGGCTCCCGAATAGAGAGTTGAGAAACTTCGGACCATCAAAGTTTCACGGTGTACACTTTTTATTGTTCTTCTATGTCCAATTTTACGAGTATAAGCTTCGTACATTATTTCGATGCCAAAACAACAACTTTCTATTACAAATGGACAAAACCGTGAAAAGCTCCTCCATAGAGAGAGTTGAGCAACTTCGGACTATCAAAGTTGCTCGGTGTACACTTTTTATTGTTCTTTTATGTCAAATTTTACGAGTATAAGATTCCGATATTTTTTCGATGCCAAAACACCAACTTTCTATGACAAATGGACAAAACCATTAAAAGCTCCTCCAAATAGAGAGTTGAGCAACTTCGGACCATCAAAGTTACTCGGTGTACACTTTTTATTGTTCTTCTATGTCCAATGTTACGAGTATAAGCTTCGTAGATTATTTCGATGCCAAAACAACAACTTTCTATTACAAATGGACAAAACCGTTAAAAGCTCCTCCATAGAGAGAGTTGAGCAACTTCGGACTATCAAAGTTGCTCGGTGTACACTTTTTATTCTTCTTTTATGTCCAATTTTACGAGTATAAGCTTCCTAGATTATTTCGATGCGAAAACAACAACTTTCTATGAAAAATGGACAAAACCGTTAAAAGCCCCTCCATATAGAGAGTTGAGCAACTTCGGACCTTTAAAGTTGCTCGGTGTACACTTTTTATTGTTCTTCTATGTCCAATTTTACTAGTATAAGGTTTCATTATTATTTCGATGCCAAAACAACAACTTCTATGACAAATGGACAAAACCGTTAAAAGCTCCCAAATAGAAAGAGTTGAGCAATTTCGGACCATCAAAGTTGCTCGGTGTACACTTTTTATTGTTCTTCTATGTCCAATTTTACGAGTATAAGCTTCGTAGATTATTTCGATGCCAAAACACCAACTTTCTATGACAAATGGACAAAACCGTTAGAGGCTCCCAAATAGAGAGTTGAGCAACTTCGGACCATCAAAGTTGCTCGGTGTACACTTTTTATTGTTCTTCTATGTCCAATTTTACGAGTATAAGCTTCGTAGATTATTTCGATGCCAAAACACCAACTTTCTATGACAAATGGACAAAACCGTTAGAGGCTCCCAAATAGAGAGTTGAGCAACTTCGGACCATCAAAGTTACTCGGTGTACACTTTTTATTGTTCTTCTATGTCCAATTTTACGAGTATAAGCTTCATAGATTATTTCGATGCCAAAACACCAACTTTCTATGACAAATGGACAAAACCGTTAAAAGCTCCTCCATATAGAGAGTTGAGCAACTTCGGACCATCAAAGTTGCTCGGTGTACACTTTTTATTGTTCTTCTATGTATAATGTTACGAGTATAAGCTTCGTAGATTATTTCGATGCCAAAAAAACAACTTTCTATTATAAATGGACAAAACCGTTAAAAGCTCCTCCATAGAGAGAGTTGAGCAACTTCGGACTATCAAAGTTGCTCGGTGTACACTTTTTATTGTTCTTCTATGTCCAATTTTACGAGTATAAGCTTCGTAGATTATTTCGATGCCCAAACAACAACTTTCTATGACAAATGGACAAAACCGTTAAAAGCTCCTCCATATAGAGAGTTGAGCAACTTCGGACCATCAAAGTTACTCGGTGTACACTTTTTATTGTTCTTCTATGTCCAATGTTACGAGTATATGCTTCGTAGATTATTTCGATGCCAAAACAACAATTTTCTATTACAAATGGACAAAACCGTTAAAAGCTCCTCCATAGAGAGAGTTGAGCAACTTCAGACTATCAAAGTTGCTCGGTGTACACTTTTTATTGTTCTTCTATGTCCAATTTTACGAGTATAAGCTTCATAGATTATTTCGATGCCAAAACAACAACTTTCTATGACAAATGGACAAAACCGTTAAAAGCCCCTCCATATAGAGAGTTGAGCAACTTCGGACCTTTAAAGTTGCTCGGTGTACACTTTTTATTGTTCTTCTATGTCCAATTTTACTAGTATAAGGTTTCATTATTATTTCGATGCCAAAACAACAACTTCTATGACAAATGGACAAAACCGTTAAAAGCTCCCAAATAGAAAGAGTTGAGCAATTTCGGACCATCAAAGTTGCTCGGTGTACACTTTTTATTGTTCTTCTATGTCCAATTTTACGAGTATAAGCTTCGTAGATTATTTCGATGCCAAAACACCAACTTTCTATGACAAATGGACAAAACCGTTAGAGGCTCCCAAATAGAGAGTTGAGCAACTTCGGACCATCAAAGTTGCTCGGTGTACACTTTTTATTGTTCTTCTATGTCCAATTTTACGAGTATAAGCTTCGTAGATTATTTCGATGCCAAAACACCAACTTTCTATGACAAATGGACAAAACCGTTAGAGGCTCCCAAATAGAGAGTTGAGCAACTTCGGACCATCAAAGTTACTCGGTGTACACTTTTTATTGTTCTTCTATGTCCAATTTTACGAGTATAAGCTTCATAGATTATTTCGATGCCAAAACACCAACTTTCTATGACAAATGGACAAAACCGTTAAAAGCTCCTCCATATAGAGAGTTGAGCAACTTCGGACCATCAAAGTTGCTCGGTGTACACTTTTTATTGTTCTTCTATGTATAATGTTACGAGTATAAGCTTCGTAGATTATTTCGATGCCAAAAAAACAACTTTCTATTATAAATGGACAAAACCGTTAAAAGCTCCTCCATAGAGAGAGTTGAGCAACTTCGGACTATCAAAGTTGCTCGGTGTACACTTTTTATTGTTCTTCTATGTCCAATTTTACGAGTATAAGCTTCGTAGATTATTTCGATGCCCAAACAACAACTTTCTATGACAAATGGACAAAACCGTTAAAAGCTCCTCCATATAGAGAGTTGAGCAACTTCGGACCATCAAAGTTACTCGGTGTACACTTTTTATTGTTCTTCTATGTCCAATGTTACGAGTATATGCTTCGTAGATTATTTCGATGCCAAAACAACAATTTTCTATTACAAATGGACAAAACCGTTAAAAGCTCCTCCATAGAGAGAGTTGAGCAACTTCAGACTATCAAAGTTGCTCGGTGTACACTTTTTATTGTTCTTCTATGTCCAATTTTACGAGTATAAGCTTCGTAGATTATTTCGATGCCAAAACAACAACTTTCTATTACAAATGGACAAAACCGTTAAAAGCTACTCCACAGAGAGAGTTGAGCAACTTCGGACTATCAAAGTTACTCGGTGTACACTTTTTATTGTTCTTCTATGTCCAATTTTACGAGTATAAACTTCGTAGATTATTTCGATGCCAAAACAACAACTTTCTATGACAAATGGATAAAACTGTTAAAAGTTCCTCCATATAGAGAGTTGAGCAACTTCGGACCATCAAAGTTTCTCGGTGTACACTTTTTATTGTTCTTCTATGTCCAATTTAATGAGTATAAGCTTTCGTTATTATTTCGATCCCAAAACACCACTTTCTATGATAAATGGACAAAACCGTTTAAAGATCCCAAATAGATAGATTTGAGCAACTTCGGACCATCAAAGTTTCTCGGTGTACACTTTTTAGTGTTTTTCTATGTCCAATTTTACGAGTATAAGCTTCGTAGATTATTTCGATGCCAAAACAACAACTTTCTATTACAAATGGACAAAACCGTTAAAAGCTCCTCCATAGAGGGAGTTGAGCAACTTCGGACTATCGAAGTTGCTCGGTGTACACTTTTTATTGTTCTTTTTTGTCCAATTTTACGAGTATAAGCCTCCTAGATTATTTCGATGCGAAAACAACAACTTTCTATGACAAATGGACAAAGCCGTTAAAAGCCCCTCCATATAGAGAGTTGAGCAACTTCGGACCATCAAAGTTGCTCGGTGTACACTTTTCAATTTCTTCTATGTCCAATTTTACGAGTATAAGGTTTCGTTATTATTTCAATGCCAAAACAACAACTTTCTATGACAAATGGACAAAACCGTTAAAAGCTCCCAAATAGAGAGAGTTGAGCAATTTCGGACCATCAAAGTTGCTCGGTGTAAACTTTTTATTGTTCTTCTATGTCCAATTTTACGAGTATAAGCTTCGTAGATTATTTCGATGCCAAAACACCAACTTTCTATGACAAATGGACAAAACCGTTAAAAGCTCCTCCATATAGAGAGTTGAGCAACTTCGGACCATCAAAGTTACTCGGTGTACACTTTTTATTGTTCTTCTATGTCCAATGTTACGAGTATACGCTTAGTAGATTATTTCGATGCCAAAACAACAACTTTCTATTACAAATGGACAAAACCGTGAAAAGCTCCTCCATAGAGAGAGTTGAGCAACTTCGGACTATCAAAGTTGCTCGGTGTACACTTTTTATTGTTCTTTTATGTCAAATTTTACGAGTATAAGATTCCGATATTTTTTCGATGCCAAAACACCAACTTTCTATGACAAATGGACAAAACCATTAAAAGCTCCTCCAAATAGAGAGTTGAGCAACTTCGGACCATCAAAGTTACTCGGTGTACACTTTTTATTGTTCTTCTATGTCCAATGTTAAGAGTATAAGCTTCGTGATTATTTCGATGCCAAAACAACAACTTTCTATTACAAATAGACAAAACCGTTAAAAGCTCCTCTATAGAGAGAGTTGAGCAACTTTGGACCATCAAAGTTGATCGGTGTACACTTTTTATTGTTCTTGTATGTCAAATTTTATGAGTATAAGATTCCGATATTTTTTCGATTCCAAAACACTAACTTTCTATGACAAATGGACAAAACCATTAAAAGCTATCCCATATAGAGAGTTGAGCAACCTCGGATCATCAAAGTTGCTCAATGTACACTTTTTATTAATCTTCTATGTTAAATGTTACGAGTCTAAACTTCGTAGATTATTTCGATGCCAAAACACAACTTTCTGTTACAAAAGGACAAAACCGTTAAAAGCTCCGCCGTAGAGAGAGTTGTGTAACCTCGGACCATCAAAGTTGTTCGGTGTACACTTTTTATTGTTCTTCTATGTCCAATTTTAGAAGTATAAGCTTCCGAGATTATTTCGATGCCAAAACACCAACTTTCTATGACAAACGGACAAAACCGTTAAAAGCTCCTCTATAGCGAGAGTTGAGAAACTTCGGACCATCAAAGTTGCCTGGTGTACAGTTTTTATTATTCTTCTATGTCCAATTTTACGAGTATAAGCTTCCTAGATTATTTCGATGCCAAAACAACAACTTTCTATGACAAATGGACAAAACCGTTAAAAGCTCCTCCATATAGAGAGTTGAGCAACTTCGGACCATCAAAGTTTCACGGTGTAAACTTTTTATTGTTCTTCTATGTCCAATTTTACGAGTATAAGCTTCGTAGATTATTTCGATGCCAAAACACCAACTTTCTATGATAAATGGACAAAACCGTTAAAAGCTCCTCCATATAGAGAGTTGAGCAACTTCGGACCATCAAAGTTGCTCGGTGTACACTTTTTATTGTTCTTCTATGTATAATGTTACGAGTATAAGCTTCGTAGATTATTTCGATGCCAAAACAACAACTTTATATTACAAATAGACAAAACCGTTAAAAGCTCCTCCATAGAGAGAGTTGAGCAACTTTGGACCATCAAAGTTGCTCGGTTTACACTTTTTATTGTTCTTCTATGTCCAATTTTGTGAGTATAAGCTTCGTAGATTATTTCGTTGCCAAAACACCAACTTTCTATGACAAATGGACAAAACCGTTAAAGGCTCCCGAATAGAGAGTTGAGAAACTTCGGACCATCAAAGTTTCACGGTGTACACTTTTTATTGTTCTTCTATGTCCAATTTTACGAGTATAAGCTTCGTAGATTATTTCGATGCCAAAACAACAACTTTCTATTACAAATGGACAAAACCGTGAAAAGCTCCTCCATAGAGAGAGTTGAGCAACTTCGGACTATCAAAGTTACTCGGTGTACACTTTTTATTGTTCTTCTATGTCCAATGTTACGAGTATACGCTTAGTAGATTATTTCGATGCCAAAACAACAACTTTCTATTACAAATGGACAAAACCGTGAAAAGCTCCTCCATAGAGAGAGTTGAGCAACTTCGGACCATCAAAGTTACTCGGTGTACACTTTTTATTGTTCTTCTATGTCCAATGTTACGAGTATAAGCTTCGTAGATTATTTCGATGCCAAAACAACAACTTTCTATTACAAATGGACAAAACCGTTAAAAGCTCCTCCATAGAGAGAGTTGAGCAACTTCGGACTATCAAAGTTGCTCGGTGTACACTTTTTATTCTTCTTTTATGTCCAATTTTACGAGTATAAGCTTCCTAGATTATTTCGATGCGAAAACAACAACTTTCTATGAAAAATGGACAAAACCGTTAAAAGCCCCTCCATATAGAGAGTTGAGCAACTTCGGACCTTTAAAGTTGCTCGGTGTACACTTTTTATTGTTCTTCTATGTCCAATTTTACTAGTATAAGGTTTCATTATTATTTCGATGCCAAAACAACAACTTCTATGACAAATGGACAAAACCGTTAAAAGCTCCCAAATAGAAAGAGTTGAGCAATTTCGGACCATCAAAGTTGCTCGGTGTACACTTTTTATTGTTCTTCTATGTCCAATTTTACGAGTATAAGCTTCGTAGATTATTTCGATGCCAAAACACCAACTTTCTATGACAAATGGACAAAACCGTTAGAGGCTCCCAAATAGAGAGTTGAGCAACTTCGGACCATCAAAGTTACTCGGTGTACACTTTTTATTGTTCTTCTATGTCCAATTTTACGAGTATAAGCTTCGTAGATTATTTCGATGCCAAAACAACAACTTTCTATTACAAATGGACAAAATTGTTAAAAGCTCCTCCATAGAGAGAGTTGCGCAACTTTGGACCATCAAAGTTGCTCGGTGTACACTTTTTATTGTTCTTCTATGTCCAATTTTATGAGTATAAGCTTCGTAGATTATTTCGATGCCAAAACACCAACTTTCTATGATAAATGGACAAAACCGTTAAAAGCACCTCCATATAGAGAGTTGAGCAACTTCGGACCATCAAAGTTGCTCGGTGTACACTTTTTATTGTTCTTTTTTGTCCAATTTTACGAGTATAAGCCTCCTAGATTATTTCGATGCGAAAACAACAACTTTCTATGACAAATGGACAAAGCCGTTAAAAGCCCCTCCATATAGAGAGTTGAGCAACTTCGGACCATCAAAGTTGCTCGGTGTACACTTTTCAATTTCTTCTATGTTCAATTTTACGAGTATAAGGTTTCGTTATTATTTCGATGCCAAAACAACAACTTTCTATGACAAATGGACAAAACCGTTAAAAGCTCCCAAATAGAGAGAGTTGAGCAATTTCGGACCATCAAAGTTGCTCGGTGTAAACTTTTTATTGTTCTTCTATGTCCAATTTTACGAGTATAAGCTTCGTAGATTATTTCGATGCCAAAACACCAACTTTCTATGACAAATGGACAAAACCGTTCGAGGCTCCAAAATAGAGAGTTGAGCAACTTCGGACCATCAAAGTTGCTCGGTGTACACTTTTTATTGTTCTTCTATGTCCAATTTTACGAGTATAAGCTTCGTAGATTATTTCGATGCCAAAACAACAACTTTTTTTTACAAATGGACAAAACCGTTAAAAGCTTCTCCATATAGAGAGTTGAGCAACTTCGGACCATCAAAGTTACTCGGTGTACACTTTTTATTGTTCTTCTATGTCCAATGTTAAGAGTATAAGCTTCGTGATTATTTCGATGCCAAAACAACAACTTTCTATTACAAATAGACAAAACCGTTAAAAGCTCCTCCATAGAGAGAGTTGAGCAACTTTGGACCATCAAAGTTGCTCAGTTTACACTTTTTATTGTTCTTTTATGTCAAATTTTATGAGTATAAGATTCCGATATTTTTTCGATGCCAAAATACCAACTTTCTATGACAAATGGACAAAACCATTAAAAGCTCCTCCATATAGAGAGTTGAGCAACTTCGGACCATCAAAGTTACTCGGTGTACACTTTTTATTGTTCTTCTATGTCCAATGTTACGAGTATAAGCTTCGTAGATTATTTCGATGCCAAAACAACAACTTTCTATTACAAATGGGCAAAACCGTTAAAAGCTCCTCCATAGAGAGGGTTGAGCAACTTCGGACTATCAAAGTTGCTCGGTGTACACTTTTTATTCTTCTTTTATGTCCAATTTTACGAGTATAAGCTTCCTAGATTATTTCGATGCGAAAACAACAACTTTCTATGAAAAATGGACAAAACCG
This sequence comes from Euonymus europaeus, assembly GCA_963580455.1. Taxonomy (NCBI): domain Eukaryota; kingdom Viridiplantae; phylum Streptophyta; class Magnoliopsida; order Celastrales; family Celastraceae; genus Euonymus; species Euonymus europaeus. Next base: position 9,799,352 of record OY756965.1, read on the forward strand.
TTAAAAGCCCCTCCATATAGAGAGTTGAGCAACTTCGGACCTTTAAAGTTGCTCGGTGTACACTTTTTATTGTTCTTCTATGTCCAATTTTACTAGTATAAGGTTTCATTATTATTTCGATGCCAAAACAACAACTTCTATGACAAATGGACAAAACCGTTAAAAGCTCCCAAATAGAAAGAGTTGAGCAATTTCGGACCATCAAAGTTGCTCGGTGTACACTTTTTATTGTTCTTCTATGTCCAATTTTACGAGTATAAGCTTCGTAGATTATTTCGATGCCAAAACACCAACTTTCTATGACAAATGGACAAAACCGTTAGAGGCTCCCAAATAGAGAGTTGAGCAACTTCGGACCATCAAAGTTACTCGGTGTACACTTTTTATTGTTCTTCTATGTCCAATTTTACGAGTATAAGCTTCGTAGATTATTTCGATGCCAAAACAACAACTTTCTATTACAAATGGACAAAATTGTTAAAAGCTCCTCCATAGAGAGAGTTGCGCAACTTTGGACCATCAAAGTTGCTCGGTGTACACTTTTTATTGTTCTTCTATGTCCAATTTTATGAGTATAAGCTTCGTAGATTATTTCGATGCCAAAACACCAACTTTCTATGATAAATGGACAAAACCGTTAAAAGCTCCTCCATATAGAGAGTTTAGCAACTTCGGACCATCAAAGTTGCTCGGTGTACACTTTTTATTGTTCTTCTATGTATAATGTTACGAGTATAAGCTTCGTAGATTATTTCGATGCCAAAACAACAACTTTATATTACAAATAGACAAAACCGTTAAAAGCTCCTCCATAGAGAGAGTTGAGCAACTTTTGACTATCAAAGTTGCTCGGTGTACACCTTTTAGTGTTCTTCTATGTCCAATTTTACGAGTATAAGCTTCGTAGATTATTTCGATGCCAAAACACCAACTTTCTATGACAAATGTACAAAACCGTTAAAAGCTCCTCCATATAGAGAGTTGAGCAACTTCGGACCATCAAAGTTGCTCGGTGTACACTTTTTATTGTTCTTCTATGTATAATGTTACGAGTATAAGCTTCGTAGATTATTTCGATGCCAAAACAACAACTTTCTATTACAAATGGACAAAACCGTTAAAAGCTCCTCCATAGTGAGAGTTGAGCAACTTTGGACAATCAAAGTTGCTCGGTGTACACTTTTTATTGTTCTTCTATGTCCAATTTTATGAGTATAAGATTCCTAGATTATTTCGATGCGAAAACAACAACTTTCTATGACAAATGGACAAAACCGTTAAAAGCTCCCAAATAGAAAGAGGTGAGCAATTTCGGACCATCAAAGTTGCTCGTTGTACACTTTTTATTGTTCTTCTATGTCCAATTTTACGAGTATAAGCTTCGTAGATTATTTCGATGCCAAAACACCAACTTTCTATGACAAATGAACAAAACCGTTAGAGGCTCCTAAATAGAGAGTTGAGAAACTTCGGACCATCAAAGTTACTCGATGTACACTTTTTATTGTTCTTCTATGTCCAATTTTACGAGTATAAGCTTCGTAGATTATTTCGATGCCAAAACAACAACTTTCTATTACAAATGGACAAAATTGTTAAAAGCTCCTCCATAGAGAGAGTTGCGCAACTTTGGACCATCACAGTTGCTCGGTGTACACTTTTTATTGTTCTTCTATGTCCAATTTTATGAGTATAAGCTTCGTAGATTATTTCGATGCCAAAACACCAACTTTCTATGATAAATGGACAAAACCGTTAAAAGCTCCTCCATATAGAGAGTTGAGCAACTTCGGACCATCAAAGTTGCTCGGTGTACACTTTTTATTGTTCTTTTTTGTCCAATTTTACGAGTATAAGCCTCCTAGATTATTTCGATGCGAAAACAACAACTTTCTATGACAAATGGACAAAGCCGTTAAAAGCCCCTCCATATAGAGAGTTGAGCAACTTCGGACCATCAAAGTTGCTCGGTGTACACTTTTCAATTTCTTCTATGTCCAATTTTACGAGTATAAGGTTTCGTTATTATTTCGATGCCAAAACAACAACTTTCTATGACAAATGGACAAAACCGTTAAAAGCTCCCAAATAGAGAGAGTTGAGCAATTTCGGACCATCAAAGTTGCTCGGTGTAAACTTTTTATTGTTCTTCTATGTCCAATTTTACGAGTATAAGCTTCGTAGATTATTTCGATGCCAAAACACCAACTTTCTATGACAAATGGACAAAACCGTTCGAGGCTCCAAAATAGAGAGTTGAGCAACTTCGGACCATCAAAGTTGCTCGGTGTACACTTTTTATTGTTCTTCTATGTCCAATTTTACGAGTATAAGCTTCGTAGATTATTTCGATGCCAAAACAACAACTTTTTTTTACAAATGGACAAAACCGTTAAAAGCTTCTCCATATAGAGAGTTGAGCAACTTCGGACCATCAAAGTTACTCGGTGTACACTTTTTATTGTTCTTCTATGTCCAATGTTAAGAGTATAAGCTTCGTGATTATTTCGATGCCAAAACAACAACTTTCTATTACAAATAGACAAAACCGTTAAAAGCTCCTCCATAGAGAGAGTTGAGCAACTTTGGACCATCAAAGTTGCTCAGTTTACACTTTTTATTGTTCTTTTATGTCAAATTTTATGAGTATAAGATTCCGATATTTTTTCGATGCCAAAATACCAACTTTCTATGACAAATGGACAAAACCATTAAAAGCTCCTCCATATAGAGAGTTGAGCAACTTCGGACCATCAAAGTTACTCGGTGTACACTTTTTATTGTTCTTCTATGTCCAATGTTACGAGTATAAGCTTCGTAGATTATTTCGATGCCAAAACAACAACTTTCTATTACAAATGGGCAAAACCGTTAAAAGCTCCTCCATAGAGAGGGTTGAGCAACTTCGGACTATCAAAGTTGCTCGGTGTACACTTTTTATTCTTCTTTTATGTCCAATTTTACGAGTATAAGCTTGCTAGATTATTTCGATGCGAAAACAACAACTTTCTATGAAAAATGGACAAAACCGTTAAAAGCCCCTCCATATAGAGAGTTGAGCAACTTCGGACCTTTAAAGTTGCTCGGTGTACACTTTTTATTGTTCTTCTATGTCCAATTTTACTAGTATAATGTTTCATTATTATTTCGATGCCAAAACAACAACTTCTATGACAAATGGACAAAACCGTTAAAAGCTCCCAAATAGAAAGAGTTGAGCAATTTCGGACCATCAAAGTTGCTCGGTGTACACTTTTTATTGTTCTTCTATGTCCAATTTTACGAGTATAAGCTTCGTAGATTATTTCGATGCCAAAACACCAACTTTCTATGACAAATGGACAAAACCGTTAGAGGCTCCCAAATAGAGAGTTGAGCAACTTCGGACCATCAAAGTTACTCGGTGTACACTTTTTATTGTTCTTCTATGTCCAATTTTACGAGTATAAGCTTCGTAGATTATTTCGATGCCAAAACAACAACTTTCTATTACAAATGGACAAAATTGTTAAAAGCACCTCCATAGAGAGAGTTGCGCAACTTTGGACCATCAAAGTTGCTCGGTGTACACTTTTTATTGTTCTTCTATGTCCAATTTTATGAGTATAAGCTTCGTAGATTATTTCGATGCCAAAACACCAACTTTCTATGATAAATGGACAAAACCGTTAAAAGCTCCTCCATATAGAGAGTTTAGCAACTTCGGACCATCAAAGTTGCTCGGTGTACACTTTTTATTGTTCTTCTATGTATAATGTTACGAGTATAAGCTTCGTAGATTATTTCGATGCCAAAACAACAACTTTATATTACAAATAGACAAAACCGTTAAAAGCTCCTCCATAGAGAGAGTTGAGCAACTTTTGACCATCAAAGTTGCTCGGTGTACACCTTTTAGTGTTCTTCTATGTCCAATTTTACGAGTATAAGCTTCGTAGATTATTTCGATGCCAAAACACCAACTTTCTATGACAAATGTACAAAACCGTTAAAAGCTCCTCCATATAGAGAGTTGAGCAACTTCGGACCATCAAAGTTGCTCGGTGTACACTTTTTATTGTTCTTCTATGTATAATGTTACGAGTATAAGCTTCGTAGATTATTTCGATGCCAAAACAACAACTTTCTATTACAAATGGACAAAACCGTTAAAAGCTCCTCCATAGTGAGAGTTGAGCAACTTTGGACCATCAAAGTTGCTCGGTGTACACTTTTTATTGTTCTTCTATGTCCAATTTTATGAGTATAAGATTCCTAGATTATTTCGATGCGAAAACAACAACTTTCTATGACAAATGGACAAAACCGTTAAAAGCTCCCAAATAGAAAGAGTTGAGCAATTTCGGACCATCAAAGTTGCTCGTTGTACACTTTTTATTGTTCTTCTATGTCCAATTTTACGAGTATAAGCTTCGTAGATTATTTCGATGCCAAAACACCAACTTTCTATGACAAATGAACAAAACCGTTAGAGGCTCCCAAATAGAGAGTTGAGCAACTTCGGACCATCAAAGTTACTCGATGTACACTTTTTATTGTTCTTCTATGTCCAATTTTACGAGTATAAGCTTCGTAGATTATTTCGATGCCAAAACAACAACTTTCTATTACAAATGGACAAAATTGTTAAAAGCTCCTCCATAGAGAGAGTTGCCCAACTTTGGACCATCAAAGTTGCTCGGTGTACACTTTTTATTGTTCTTCTATGTCCAATTTTATGAGTATAAGCTTCGTAGATTATTTCGATGCCAAAACACCAACTTTCTATGATAAATGGACAAAACCGTTAAAAGCTCCTCCATATAGAGAGTTGAGCAACTTCGGACCATCAAAGTTGCTCGGTGTACACTTTTTATTGTTCTTCTATGTAGAATGTTACGAGTATAAGCTTCGTAGATTATTTCGATGCCAAAACAACAACTTTATATTACAAATAGACAAAACCGTTAAAAGCTCCTCCATAAAGAGAGTTGAGCAACTTTGGACCATCAAAGTTGCTCGGTGTACACTTTTTAGTGTTCTTCTATGTCCAATTTTACGAGTATAAGCTTCATAGATTATTTCGATGCCAAAACACCAACTTTCTATGACAAATGGACAAAACCGTTAAAAGCTCCTCCATATAGAGAGTTGAGCAACTTCGGACCATCAAAGTTGCTCGGTGTACACTTTTTATTGTTCTTCTATGTATAATGTTACGAGTATAAGCTTCGTAGATTATTTCGATGCCAAAACAACAACTTTCTATTACAAATGGACAAAACCGTTAAAAGCTCCTCCATAGTGAGAGTTGAGCAACTTTGGACCATCAAAGTTGCTCGGTGTACACTTTTTATTGTTCTTCTATGTCCAATTTTATTAGTATAAGCTTCGTAGATTATTTCGATGTCAAAACACCAACTTTCTATGACAAATGGACAAAATCGTTAAAGGCTCCCAAATAGAGAGTTGAGCAACTTCGGACCATCAAAGTTTCACGGTGTACACTTTTTATTGTTCTTCTATGTCCAATATTACGAGTATAAGCTTCGTAGATTATTTCGATGCCAAAACAACAACTTTCTATGACAAATGGACAAAACCGTTAAAAGCCCCTCCATATAGAGAGTTGAGCAACTTCGGACCATCAAAGTTGCTCGGTGTACACTTTTTATTGCTCTTCTATGTCCAATTTTACGAGTATAAGCTTCGTAGATTATTTCGATGCCAAAACACCAACTTTCTATGACAAATGGACAAAACCGTTAGAGGCTCCCAAATAGAGAGTTGAGCAACTTCGGACCATCAAAGTTGCTCGGTGTACACTTTTTATTGTTCTTCTATGTCCAATTTTACGAGTATAAGCTTCGTAGATTATTTCGATGCCAAAACAACAAATGGACAAAACCGTTAAAAGCTCATCTATATAGAGAGTTGAGCAACTTCGGACCATCAAAGTTACTCGTAGTACACTTTTTATTGTTCTTCAATGCCCAACGTTACGAGTATACGCTTCGTAGATTATTTCGATGCCAAAACAACAACTTTCTATTACAAATGGACAAAACCGTTAAAAGCTCCTCCATAGAGAGAGTTGAGCAACTTCAGACTGTCAAAGTTGCTCGGTGTACACTTTTTATTGTCCCTTTATGTCAAATTTTACGAGTATAAGATTCCGATATTTTTTCGATGCCAAAACACTAACTTTCTATGACAAATGGACAAAACCATTAAAAACTCCTCCATATAGAGAGTTGAGCAACTTCGGACCATCAAAGTTACTCGGTGTACACTTTTTATTGTTCTTCTATGTCCAATGTTACGAGTATAAGCTTCGTAGATTATTTCGATGCCAAAACAACAACTTTTTATTACAAATGGACAAAACCGTTAAAAGCACCTCCATAGAGAGAGTTGAGCAACTTCGGACTATCAAAGTTGCTCGGTGTACACTTTTTATTGTTCTTTTATGTCCAATTTTACTAGTATAAGCTTCCTAAATTATTTCGATGCGAAAACAACAACTTTCTATGACAAATGGACAAAACCGTTAAAAGCCCCTCCATATAGAGAGTTGAGCAACTTCGGTCCATCAAAGTTGCTCGGTGCACACTTTTTATTGTTCTTCTATGTCCAATTTTACGAGTATAAGGTTTCGTTATTATTTCGATGCCAAAACAACAACTTTCTATGACAAATGGACAAAACCGTTAAAAGCTCCTCCATAGAGAGAGTTGAGCAACTTCGGACTATCAAAGTTGCTCGGTGTACACTTTTTATTGTTCTTCTATGTCCAATTTTACGAGTATAAGCTTCGTTGATTATTTCGATGCCAAAACAACAACTTTCTATGACAAATGGACAAAACCGTTAAAAGCTCCTCCATATAGAGAGTTGAGCAACTTCGGACCATCAAAGTTACTCGGTGTACACTTTTTATTGTTCTTCTATGTCCAATGTTACGAGTATATGCTTCGTAGATTATTTCGATGCCAAAACAACAACTTTCTATTACAGATGGACAAAACCGTTAAAAGCTCCTCCATAGAGAGAGTTGAGCAACTTCAGACTATCAAAGTTGCTCGGTGTACACTTTTTATTGTTCTTCTATGTCCAATTTTACGAGTATAAGCTTCATAGATTATTTCGATGCCAAAACAACAACTTTCTATGAAAAATGGACAAAACCGTTAAAAGCTCCTCCATATAGAGAGTTGAGCAACTTCGGACCATCAAAGTTGCTCGGTGTACACTTTTTATTGTTCTTCTATGTCCAATTTAATCAGTATAAGCTTTTGTTATTATTTCGATGCCAAAACACCACTTTCTATGAAAAATGGACAAAACCGTTAAAAGATCCCAAATAGATAAATTTGAGCAACTTCGGACCATCAAAGTTGCTCGGTGTACACTTTTTAGTGTTTTTCTATGTCGAATTTTACGAGTATAAGCTTCGTAGATTATTTCGATGCCAAAACAACAACTTTCTATTACAAATGGACAAAACCGTTAAAAGCTACTCCATAGAGAGAGTTGAGCAACTTCGGACAATCAAAGTTACTCGGTGTACACTTTTTATTGTTCTTCTATGTCCAATTTTACGAGTATAAGCTTCGTAGATTATTTCGATGCCAAAACAACAACTTTCTATGACAAATGAATAAAACCGTTAAAAGCTCCTCCATATAGAGAGTTGAGCAACTTCGGACTATCAAAGTTTCTCGGTGTACCCTTTTTGTTGTTCTTCTATGTCCAATTTAATGAGTATAAGCTTTCGTTATTATTTCGATGCCAAAACACTACTTTCTATGATAAATCGACAAAACCGTTAAAAGATCCCAAATAGATAGATTTGAGCAACTTCGAACCATCAAAGTTTCTCGGTGTACACTTTTTAGTGTTTTTCTATGTCCAATTTTACGAGTATAAGCTTCGTAGATTATTTCGATGCCAAAACAACAACTTTCTATTACAAATGGACAAAACCGTTAAAATCTCCTCCATAGAGGGAGTTGAGCAACTTCGGACTATCAAAGTTGCTCGGTGTACACTTTTTATTGTTCTTTTATGTCAAATTTTATGAGTATAAGATTCCGATATTTTTTCGATGCCAAAATACCAACTTTCTATGACAAATGGACAAAACCATTAAAAGCTCCTCCAAATAGATAGAGTTGAGCAACTTCGGACCATCAAAGTTTCTCGGTGTACACTTTTTAGTGTTCTTCTATGTCCAATTTAACGAGTATAAGCTTCGTTGATTATTTCGATGCCAAAACAACAACTTTCTATGACAAATGGACAAAACCGTTAAAAGCTCCTCCATATAGAGAGTTGAGCAACTTCGGACCATCACAGTTACTCGGTGTACACTTTTTATTGTTCTTCTATGTCCAATGTTACGAGTATATGCTTCGTAGATTATTTCGATGCCAAAACAACAACTTTCTATTACAAATGGACAAAACCGTTAAAAGCTCCTCCATATAGAGAGTTGAGCAACTTCGGACCATCAAAGTTACTCGGTGTACACTTTTTATTGTTCTTCTATGTCCAATGTTATGAGTCTAAGCTTCGTAGATTATTTCGATACCAAAACAACAACTTTCTATTACAAATGGACAAAACCGTTAAAAGCTACTCTATAGAGAGAGTTGAGCAACTTTGGACCATCAAAGTTGCTCGTTGTGCACTTTTTATTGTTCTTCTATGTCCAATTTTATTAGTATAAGCTTCGTAGATTATTTCGATGTCAAAACACCAACTTTCTATGACATATGGACAAAATCGTTAAAGGCTCCCAAATAGAGAGTTGAGCAACTTCGGACTATCAAAGTTTCCCGGTGTACACTTTTTATTGTTCTTCTATGTCCAATGTTACGAGTATAAGCTTCGTAGATTATTTCGATGCCAAAACAACAACTTTCTATGACAAATGGACAAAACCGTTAAAAGCCCCTCCATATAGAGAGTTGAGCAACTTCGGACCATCAAAGTTGCTCGGTGTACACTTTTTATTGTTCTTCTATGTCCAATTTTACGAGTATAAGGTTTCGTTATTATTTCGATGCCAAAACAACAACTTCTATGACAAATGGACAAAACCGTTAAAAGCTCCCAATTAGAGAGAGTTGAGCAATTTCGGACCATCAAAGTTGCTCGGTGAACACTTTTTATTGTTCTTCTATTTCCAATTTTACGAGTATAAGCTTCGTAGATTATTTCGATGCCAAAACACCAACTTTCTATGACAAATGGACAAAACCGTTAGAGGCTCCCAAATAGAGAGTTGAGCAACTTCGGACCATCAAAGTTGCTCGGTGTACACTTTTTATTGTTCTTCTATGTCCAATTTTACGAGTATAAGCTTCGTAGATTATTTCGATGCCAAAACAACAAATGGACAAAACCGTTAAAAGCTCCTCTATATAGAGAGTTGAGCAACTTCGGACCATCAAAGTTACTCGGAGTACACTTTTTATTGTTCTTCAATGCCCAACGTTACGAGTATACGCTTCGTAGATTATTTCGATGCCAAAACAACAACTTTCTATTACAAATGGACAAAACCGTTAAAAGCTCCTCCATAGAGAGAGTTGAGCAACTTCAGACTGTCAAAGTTGCTCGGTGTACACTTTTTATTGTCCTTTTATGTCAAATTTTACGAGTATAAGATTCCGATATTTTTTCGATGCCAAAACACTAACTTTCTATGACAAATGGACAAAACCATTAAAAGCTCCTCCATATAGAGAGTTGAGCAACTTCGGACCATCAAAGTTACTCGGTGTACACTTTTTATTGTTCTTCTATGTCCAATGTTACGAGTATAAGCTTCGTAGATTATTTCGATGCCAAAACAACAACTTTCTATTACAAATGGACAAAACCGTTAAAAGCACCTCCATAGAGAGAGTTGAGCAACTTCGGACTATCAAAGTTGCTCGGTGTACACTTTTTATTGTTCTTTTATGTCCAATTTTACGAGTATAAGCTTCCTAGATTATTTCGATGCGAAAACAACAACTTTCTATGACAAATGGACAAAACCGTTAAAAGCCCCTCCATATAGAGAGTTGAGCAACTTCGGTCCATCAAAGTTGCTCGGTGCACACTTTTTATTGTTCTTCTATGTCCAATTTTACGAGTATAAGGTTTCGTTATTATTTCGATGCCAAAACAACTTTCTATGACAAATGGACAAAACCGTTTAAAGTTCCTCCATATAGAGAGTTGAGCAACTTCGGACCATCAAAGTTACTCGGTGTACACTTTTTATTGTTCTACTATGTCCAATGTTACGAGTATAACCTTCGTAGATTATTTCGATGCCAAAACAACAACTTTCTATTAGAAATGGACAAAACCGTTAAAAGCTCCTCCATAGAGAGAGTTGAGCAACTTCGGACTATCAAAGTTGCTCGGTGTACACTTTTCATTGTTCTTCTATGTCCAATTTTACGAGTATAAGCTTCGTAGATTATTTCGATGCCAAAACAACAACTTTCTATGACAAATGGACAAAACCGTTAAAAGCTCCTCCATATAGAGAGTTGAGCAACTTCGGACCATCAAAGTTACTCGGTGTACACTTTTTATTGTTCTTCTATGTCCAATGTTACGAGTATATGCTTCGTAGATTATTTCGATGCCAAAACAACAACTTTCTATTACAAATGGACAAAACCGTTAAAAGCTCCTCCATGGAGAGAGTTGAGCAACTTCAGACTATCAAAGTTGCTCGGTGTACACTTTTTACTGTTCTTCTATGTCCAATTTTACGAGTATAAGCTTCATAGATTATTTCGATGCCAAAACAACAACTTTCTATGACAAATGGACAAAACCGTTAAAAGCTCCTCCATATAGAGAGTTGAGCAACTTCGGACCATCAAAGTTGCTTGGTGTACACTTTTTATTGTTCTTCTATGTCCAATTTTACGAGTATACGCTTCGTTGATTATTTCGATGCCAAAACAACAACTTTCTATGACAAATGGACAAAACCGTTAAAAGCTCCTCCATATAGAGAGTTGAGCAACTTCGGACCATCAAAGTTACTCGGTGTACACTTTTTATTGTTCTTCTATGTCCAATGTTACGAGTATATGCTTCGTAGATTATTTCGATGCCAAAACAACAACTTTCTATTACAAATTGACAAAACCGTTAAAAGCTCCTCCATAGAGAGAGTTGAGCAACTTCAGACTATCAAAGTTGCTCGGTGTACACTTTTTATTGTTCTTCTATGTCCAATTTTACGAGTATAAGCTTCATAGATTATTTCGATGCCAAAACAACAACTTTCTATGACAAATGGACAAAACCGTTAAAAGCTCCTCCATATAGAGAGTTGAGCAACTTCGGACCATCAAAGTTGCTCGGTGTACACTTTTTATTGTTCTTCTATGTCCAATTTAATGAGTATAAGCTTTTGTTATTATTTCGATGCCAAAATACCACTTTCTATGAAAAATGGACAAAACCGTTAAAAGATCCCAAATAGATAAATTTGAGCAACTTCGGACCATCAAAGTTGCTCGGTGTACACTTTTTAGTGTTTTTCTATGTCCAATTTTACGAGTATAAGCTTCGTAGATTATTTCGATGCCAAAACAACAACTTTCTATTACAAATGGACAAAACCGTTAAAAGCTACTCCATAGAGAGAGTTGAGCAACTTCGGACTATCAAAGTTACTCTGTGTACACTTTTTATTGTTCTTCTATGTCCAATTTTACGAGTATAAGCTTCGTAGATTATTTCGATGCCAAAACAACAACTTTCTATGACAAATGAATAAAACCGTTAAAAGCTCCTCCATATAGAGAGTTGAGCAACTTCGGACTATCAAAGTTTCTCGGTGTACACTTTTTATTGTTCTTCTATGTCCAATTTAATGAGTATAAGCTTTCGTTATTATTTCGATGCCAAAACACTACTTTCTATGATAAATGGACAAAACCGTTAAAAGATCCCAAATAGATAGATTTGAGCAACTTCGAACCATCAAAGTTTCTCGGTGTACACTTTTTAGTGTTTTTCTATGTCCAATTTTACGAGTATAAGCTTCGTAGATTATTTCGATGCCAAAACAACAACTTTCTATTACAAATGGACAAAACCGTTAAAATCTCCTCCATAGAGGATGTTGAGCAACTTCGGACTATCAAAGTTGCTCGGTGTACACTTTTTATTGTTCTTTTATGTCAAATTTTATGAGTATAAGATTCCGATATTTTTTCGATGCCAAAATACCAACTTTCTATGACAAATGGACAAAACCATTAAAAGCTCCTCCATATAGAGAGTTGAGCAACTTCGGACCATCAAAGTTACTCGGTGTACACTTTTTATTGTTCTTCTATGTCCAATGTTACGAGTATAAGCTTCATAGATTATTTCGATGCCAAAACAACAACTTTCTATTACAAATGGACAAAACCGTTAAAAGCTCCTCCATAGAGAGAGTTGAGCAACTTCGGACTATCAAAGTTGCTCGGTGTACACTTTTTATTGTTCTTTTATGTCCAATTTTACGAGTATAAGCCTCCTAGATTATTTCGATGCGAAAACAACAACTTTCTATGACAAATGGACAAAGCCGTTAAAAGCCCCTCCATATAGAGAGTTGAGCAACTTCGGACCATCAAAGTTGCTCGGTGTACACTTTTCAATTTCTTCTATGTCCAATTTTATGAGTATAAGGTTTCGTTATTATTTCGATGCCAAAACAACAACTTTCTATGACAAATGGACAAAACCGTTAAAAACTCCCAAATAGAGAGAGCTGAGCAATTTCGGACCATCAAAGTTGCTCGGTGTAAACTTTTTATTGTTCTTCTATGTCCAATTTTACGAGTATAAGCTTCGTAGATTATTTCGATGCCAAAACACCAACTTTCTATGACAAATGGACAAAACCGTTAGAGGCTCCCAAATAGAGAGTTGAGCAACTTCGGACCATCAAAGTTGCTCGGTGTACACTTTTTATTGTTCTTCTATGTCCAATTTTACGAGTATAAGCTTCGTAGATTATTTCGATGCCAAAACAACAACTTTCTATTACAAATGGACAAAACCGTTAAAAGCTTCTCCATATAGAGAGTTGAGCAACTTCGGACCATCAAAGTTACTCGGTGTACACTTTTTATTGTTCTTCTATGTCCAATGTTAAGAGTATAAGCTTCGTGATTATTTTGATGCCAAAACAACAACTTTCTATTACAAATGGACAAAACCGTTAAAAGCTCCTCTATAGAGAGAGTTGAGCAACTTTGGACCATCAAAGTTGCTCGGTGTACACTTTTTATTGTTCTTGTATGTCAAATTTTATGAGTATAAGATTCCGATATTTTTTCGATTCCAAAACACCAACTTTCTATGACAAATGGACAAAACCATTAAAAGCTCATCCATATAGAGAGTTGAGCAACTTCGGATCATCAAAGTTGCTCAATGTACAATTTTTATTAATCTTCTATGTTAAATGTTACGAGTCTAAACTTCGTAGATTATTTCGATGCTAAAACACAACTTTCTGTTACAAATGGACAAAACCGTTAAAAGCTCCACCATAGAGAGAGTTGTGCAACCTCGGACCATCAAAGTTGTTCGGTGTACACCTTTTATTGTTCTTCTATGTCCAATTTTACAAGTATAAGCTTCCGAGATTATTTCGATGCCAAAACACCAACTTCCTATGACAAACGGATAAAACCGTTAAAAGCTCCTCTATAGCGAGAGTTGAGAAACTTCGGACCATCAAAGTTGCCCGTTGTACAGTTTTTATGATTCTTCTATGTCCAATTTTACGAGTATAAGCTTCCTAGATTATTTCGATGCCAAAACAACAACTTTCTATGACAAATGGACAAAACCGTTAGAAGCTCCTCCATATAGAGAGTTGAGCAACTTCGGACCATCAAAGTTTCACGGTGTAAACTTTTTATTGTTCTTCTATGTCCAATTTTACGAGTATAAGCTTCGTAGATTATTTCGATGCTAAAACACCAACTTTCTATGATAAATGGACAAAACCGTTAAAAGCTCCTCCATATAGAGAGTTGAGCAACTTCGGACCATCAAAGTTGCTCGGTGTACACTTTTTATTGTTCTTCTATGTATAATGTTACGAGTATAAGCTTCATAGATTATTTCGATGCCAAAACAACAACTTTATATTACAAATAGAAAAAACCGTTAAAAGCTCCTCCATAGAGAGAGTTGAGCAACTTTGGACCATCAAAGTTGCTCTGTGTACACTTTTTATTGTTCTTCTATGTCCAATTTTGTGAGTATAAGCTTCGTAGATTATTTCGTTGCCAAAACAACAACTTTCTATGACAAATGGACAAAACCGTTAAAGGCTCCCGAATAGAGAGTTGAGCAACTTCGGATCATCAAAGTTTCACGGTGTACACTTTTTATTGTTCTTCTATGTCCAATTTTACGAGTATAAGCTTCGTAGATTATTTCGATGCCAAAACAACAACTTTCTATTACAAATGGACAAAACCGTTAAAAGCTCCTCCATAGAGAGAGTTGAGCAACTTCGGACTATCAAAGTTGCTCGGTGTACACTTTTTATTGTTCTTTTATGTCAAATTTTACGAGTATAAGATTCCGATATTTTTTCGATGCCAAAACACCAACTTTCTATGACAAATGGACAAAACCATTAAAAGCTCCTCCATATAGAGAGTTGAGCAACTTCGGACCATCAAAGTTACTCGGTGTACACTTTTTATTGTTCTTCTATGTCCAATGTTACGAGTATAAGCTTCAGAGATTATTTCGATGCCAAAACAACAACTTTCAATTACAAATGGACAAAACCGTTAAAAGCTCCTCCACAGAGAGAGTTGAGCAACTTCGGACTATCAAAGTTGCTCGGTGTACACTTTTTATTCTTCTTTTATGTCCAATTTTACGAGTATAAACTTCCTAGATTATTTCGATGCCAAAACAACAACTTTCTATGAAAAATGGACAAAACCGTTAAAAGCCCCACCATATAGAGAGTTGAGCAACTTCGGACCATCAAAGTTGCTCGGTGTACACTTTTTATTGTTCTTCTATGTCCAATTTTACTAGTATAAGGTTACATTATTATTTCGATGCCAAAACAACAACTTCTATGACAAATGGACAAAACCGTTAAAAGCTCCCAAATAGAAAGAGTTGAGCAATTTCGGACCATCAAAGTTGCTCGGTGTACACTTTTTATTGTTCTTCTATGTCCAATTTTACGAGTATAAGCTTCGTAGATTATTTCGATGCCAAAACACCAACTTTCTATGACAAATGGACAAAACCGTTAGAGGCTCCCAAATAGAGAGTTGAGCAACTTCGGACCATCAAAGTTACTCGGTGTACACTTTTTATTGTTCTTTTATGTCCAATTTTACGAGTATAAGCTTCGTAGATTATTTCGATGCCAAAACAACAACTTTCTATTACAAATGGACAAAATTGTTAAAAGCTCCTCCATAGAGAGAGTTGCGCAACTTTGGACCATCAAAGTTGCTCGGTGTACACTTTTTATTGTTCTTCTATGTCCAATTTTATGAGTATAAGCTTCGTAGATTATTTTGATGCCAAAACACCAACTTTCTATGACAAATGGACAAAACCGTTAAAGGCTCCCAAATAGAGAGTTGAGCAACTTCGGACCATCAAAGTTTCACGGTGTACACTTTTTATTGTTCTTCTATGTCCAATTTTACGAGTATAAGCTTCGTAGATTATTTCGATGCCAAAACAACAACTTTCTATTACAAATGGACAAAACCGTTAAAAGTTCCTCCATAGACGGAGTTGAGCAACTTCGGACTATCAAAGTTGCTCGGTGTACACTTTTTATTGTTCTTCTATGTCCAATTTTATGAGTATAAGGTTTCGTTATTATTTCGATGCCAAAACAACAACTTTCTATTACAAATGGACAAAACCGTTAAAAGCTCCTCCATATAGAGAGTTGAGCAACTTCGGACCATCAAAGTTACTCGGTGTACACTTTTTATTGTTCTTCTATGTCCAATGTTATGAGTATAAGCTTCGTAGATTATTTCGGTGCCAAAACAACAACTTTCTATTACAAATGGACAAAACCGTTAAAAGCTACTCTATAGAGAGAGTTGAGCAACTTTGGACCATCAAAGTTGCTCGGTGTGCACTTTTTATTGTTTTTCTATGTCCAATTTTATTAGTATAAGCTTCGTAGATTATTTCGATGTCAAAACACCAACTTTCTATGGCATATGGACAAAATCGTTAAAGGCTCCCAAATAGAGAGTTGAGCAACTTCGGACTATCAAAGTTTCCCGGTGTACACTTTTTATTGTTCTTCTATGTCCAATGTTACGAGTATAAGCTTCAGAGATTATTTCGATGCCAAAACAACAACTTTCTATGACAAATGGACAAAACCGTTAAAAGCCCCTCCATATAGAGAGTTGAGCAACTTCGGACCATCAAAGTTGCTCGGTGTACACTTTTTATTGTTCTTCTATGTCCAATTTTACGAGTATAAGGTTTCGTTATTATTTCGATGCCAAAACAATAACTTCTATGACAAATGGACAAAACCGTTAAAAGCTCCCAATTAGAGAGAGTTGAGCAATTTCGGACCATCAAAGTTGCTCGGTGAACACTTTTTATTGTTCTTCTATTTCCAATTTTACGAGTATAAGCTTCGTAGATTATTTCGATGCCAAAACACCAACTTTCTATGACAAATGGACAAAACCGTTAGAGGCTCCCAAATAGAGAGTTGAGCAACTTCGGACCATCAAAGTTGCTCGGTGTACACTTTTTATTGTTCTTCTATGTCCAATTTTACGAGTATAAGCTTCGTAGATTATTTCGATGCCAAAACAACAAATGGACAAAACCGTTAAAAGCTCCTCTATATAGAGAGTTGAGCAACTTCGGACCATCAAAGTTACTCGGAGTACACTTTTTATTGTTCTTCAATGCCCAACGTTACGAGTATACGCTTCGTAGATTATTTCGATGCCAAAACAATAACTTTCTATTACAAATGGACAAAACCGTTAAAAGCTCCTCCATAGAGAGAGTTGAGCAACTTCAGACTGTCAAAGTTGCTCGGTGTACACTTTTTATTGTCCTTTTATGTCAAATTTTACGAGTATAAGATTCCGATATTTTTTCGATGCCAAAACACTAACTTTCTATGACAAATGGACAAAACCATTAAAAGCTCCTCCATATAGAGAGTTGAGCAACTTCGGACCATCAAAGTTACTCGGTGTACACTTTTTATTGTTCTTCTATGTCCAATGTTACGAGTATAAGCTTCGTAGATTATTTCGATGCCAAAACAACAACTTTCTATTACAAATGGACAAAACCGTTAAAAGCACCTCCATAGAGAGAGTTGAGCAACTTCGGACTATCAAAGTTGCTCGGTGTACACTTTTTATTGTTCTTTTATGTCCAATTTTACGAGTATAAGCTTCCTAGATTATTTCGATGCGAAAACAACAACTTTCTATGACAAATGGACAAAACCGTTAAAAGCCCCTCCATATAGAGAGTTGAGCAACTTCGGTCCATCAAAGTTGCTCGGTGCACACTTTTTATTGTTCTTCTATGTCCAATTTTACGAGTATAAGGTTTCGTTATTATTTCGATGCCAAAACAACTTTCTATGACAAATGGACAAAACCGTTTAAAGTTCCTCCATATAGAGAGTTGAGCAACTTCGGACCATCAAAGTTACTCGGTGTACACTTTTTATTGTTCTACTATGTCCAATGTTACGAGTATAAGCTTCGTAGATTATTTCGATGCCAAAACAACAACTTTCTATTAGAAATGGACAAAATCGTTAAAAGCTCCTCCATAGAGAGAGTTGAGCAACTTCGGACTATCAAAGTTGCTCGGTGTACACTTTTCATTGTTCTTCTATGTCCAATTTTACGAGTATAAGCTTCGTAGATTATTTCGATGCCAAAACAACAACTTTCTATGACAAATGGACAAAACCGTTAAAAGCTCCTCCATATAGAGAGTTGAGCAACTTCGGACCATCAAAGTTACTCGGTGTACACTTTTTATTGTTCTTCTATGTCCAATGTTACGAGTATATGCTTCGAGATTATTTCGATGCCAAAACAACAACTTTCTATTACAAATGGACAAAACCGTTAAAAGCTCCTCCATGGAGAGAGTTGAGCAACTTCAGACTATCAAAGTTGCTCGGTGTACACTTTTTACTGTTCTTCTATGTCCAATTTTACGAGTATAAGCTTCATAGATTATTTCGATGCCAAAACAACAACTTTCTATGACAAATGGACAAAACCGTTAAAAGCTCCTCCATATAGAGAGTTGAGCAACTTCGGACCATCAAAGTTGCTTGGTGTACACTTTTTATTGTTCTTCTATGTCCAATTTTACGAGTATAAGCTTCGTTGATTATTTCGATGCCAAAACAACAACTTTCTATGACAAATGGACAAAACCGTTAAAAGCTCCTCCATATAGAGAGTTGAGCAACTTCGGACCATCAAAGTTACTCGGTGTACACTTTTTATTGTTCTTCTATGTCCAATGTTACGAGTATATGCTTCGTAGATTATTTCGATGCCAAAACAACAACTTTCTATTACAAATGGACAAAACCGTTAAAAGCTCCTCCATAGAGAGAGTTGAGCAACTTCAGACTATCAAAGTTGCTCGGTGTACACTTTTTATTGTTCTTCTATGTCCAATTTTACGAGTATAAGCTTCATAGATTATTTCGATGCCAAAACAACAACTTTCTATGACAAATGGACAAAACCGTTAAAAGCTCCTCCATATAGAGAGTTGAGCAACTTCGGACCATCAAAGTTGCTCGGTGTACACTTTTTATTGTTCTTCTATGTCCAATTTAATGAGTATAAGCTTTTGTTATTATTTCGATGCCAAAACACCACTTTCTATGAAAAATGGACAAAACCGTTAAAAGATCCCAAATAGATAAATTTGAGCAACTTCGGACCATCAAAGTTGCTCGGTGTACACTTTTTAGTGTTTTTCTATGTCCAATTTTACGAGTATAAGCTTCGTAGATTATTTCGATGCCAAAACAACAACTTTCTATTACAAATGGACAAAACCGTTAAAAGCTACTCCATAGAGAGAGTTGAGCAACTTCGGACTATCAAAGTTACTCTGTGTACACTTTTTATTGTTCTTCTATGTCCAATTTTACGAGTATAAGCTTCGTAGATTATTTCGATGCCAAAACAACAACTTTCTATGACAAATGAATAAAACCGTTAAAAGCTCCTCCATATAGAGAGTTGAGCAACTTCGGACTATCAAAGTTTCTCGGTGTACACTTTTTATTGTTCTTCTATGTCCAATTTAATGAGTATAAGCTTTCGTTATTATTTCGATGCCAAAACACTACTTTCTATGATAAATGGACAAAACCGTTAAAAGATCCCAAATAGATAGATTTGAGCAACTTCGAACCATCAAAGTTTCTCGGTGTACACTTTTTAGTGTTTTTCTATGTCCAATTTTACGAGTATAAGCTTCGTAGATTATTTCGATGCCAAAACAACAACTTTCTATTACAAATGGACAAAACCGTTAAAATCTCCTCCATAGAGGGTGTTGAGCAACTTCGGACTATCAAAGTTGCTCGGTGTACACTTTTTATTGTTCTTTTATGTCAAATTTTATGAGTATAAGATTCCGATATTTTTTCGATGCCAAAATACCAACTTTCTATGACAAATGGACAAAACCATTAAAAGCTCCTCCATATAGAGAGTTGAGCAACTTCGGACCATCAAAGTTACTCGGTGTACACTTTTTATTGTTCTTCTATGTCCAATGTTACGAGTATAAGCTTCATAGATTATTTCGATGCCAAAACAACAACTTTCTATTACAAATGGACAAAACCGTTAAAAGCTCCTCCATAGAGAGAGTTGAGCAACTTCGGACTATCAAAGTTGCTCGGTGTACACTTTTTATTGTTCTTTTATGTCCAATTTTACGAGTATAAGCCTCCTAGATTATTTCGATGCGAAAACAACAACTTTCTATGACAAATGGACAAAGCCGTTAAAAGCCCCTCCATATAGAGAGTTGAGCAACTTCGGACCATCAAAGTTGCTCGGTGTACACTTTTCAATTTCTTCTATGTCCAATTTTATGAGTATAAGGTTTCGTTATTATTTCGATGCCAAAACAACAACTTTCTATGACAAATGGACAAAACCGTTAAAAACTCCCAAATAGAGAGAGCTGAGCAATTTCGGACCATCAATGTTGCTCGGTGTAAACTTTTTATTGTTCTTCTATGTCCAATTTTACGAGTATAAGCTTCGTAGATTATTTCGATGCCAAAACACCAACTTTCTATGACAAATGGACAAAACCGTTAGAGGCTCCCAAATAGAGAGTTGAGCAACTTCGGACCATCAAAGTTGCTCGGTGTACACTTTTTATTGTTCTTCTATGTCCAATTTTACGAGTATAAGCTTCGTAGATTATTTCGATGCCAAAACAACAACTTTCTATTACAAATGGACAAAACCGTTAAAAGCTTCTCCATATAGAGAGTTGAGCAACTTCGGACCATCAAAGTTACTCGGTGTACACTTTTTATTGTTCTTCTATGTCCAATGTTAAGAGTATAAGCTTCGTGATTATTTTGATGCCAAAACAACAACTTTCTATTACAAATGGACAAAACCGTTAAAAGCTCCTCTATAGAGAGAGTTGAGCAACTTTGGACCATCAAAGTTGCTCGGTGTACACTTTTTATTGTTCTTGTATGTCAAATTTTATGAGTATAAGATTCCGATATTTTTTCGATTCCAAAACACCAACTTTCTATGACAAATGGACAAAACCATTAAAAGCTCATCCATATAGAGAGTTGAGCAACTTCGGATCATCAAAGTTGCTCAATGTACAATTTTTATTAATCTTCTATGTTAAATGTTACGAGTCTAAACTTCGTAGATTATTTCGATGCTAAAACACAACTTTCTGTTACAAATGGACAAAACCGTTAAAAGCTCCACCATAGAGAGAGTTGTGCAACCTCGGACCATCAAAGTTGTTCGGTGTACACCTTTTATTGTTCTTCTATGTCCAATTTTACAAGTATAAGCTTCCGAGATTATTTCGATGCCAAAACACCAACTTCCTATGACAAACGGATAAAACCGTTAAAAGCTCCTCTATAGCGAGAGTTGAGAAACTTCGGACCATCAAAGTTGCCCGTTGTACAGTTTTTATGATTCTTCTATGTCCAATTTTACGAGTATAAGCTTCCTAGATTATTTCGATGCCAAAACAACAACTTTCTATGACAAATGGACAAAACCGTTAGAAGCTCCTCCATATAGAGAGTTGAGCAACTTCGGACCATCAAAGTTTCACGGTGTAAACTTTTTATTGTTCTTCTATGTCCAATTTTACGAGTATAAGCTTCGTAGATTATTTCGATGCTAAAACACCAACTTTCTATGATAAATGGACAAAACCGTTAAAAGCTCCTCCATATAGAGAGTTGAGCAACTTCGGACCATCAAAGTTGCTCGGTGTACACTTTTTATTGTTCTTCTATGTATAATGTTACGAGTATAAGCTTCATAGATTATTTCGATGCCAAAACAACAACTTTATATTACAAATAGAAAAAACCGTTAAAAGCTCCTCCATAGAGAGAGTTGAGCAACTTTGGACCATCAAAGTTGCTCTGTGTACACTTTTTATTGTTCTTCTATGTCCAATTTTGTGAGTATAAGCTTCGTAGATTATTTCGTTGCCAAAACAACAACTTTCTATGACAAATGGACAAAACCGTTAAAGGCTCCCGAATAGAGAGTTGAGCAACTTCGGATCATCAAAGTTTCACGGTGTACACTTTTTATTGTTCTTCTATGTCCAATTTTACGAGTATAAGCTTCGTAGATTATTTCGATGCCAAAACAACAACTTTCTATTACAAATGGACAAAACCGTTAAAAGCTCCTCCATAGAGAGAGTTGAGCAACTTCGGACTATCAAAGTTGCTCGGTGTACACTTTTTATTGTTCTTTTATGTCAAATTTTACGAGTATAAGATTCCGATATTTTTTCGATGCCAAAACACCAACTTTCTATGACAAATGGACAAAACCATTAAAAGCTCCTCCATATAGAGAGTTGAGCAACTTCGGACCATCAAAGTTACTCGGTGTACACTTTTTATTGTTCTTCTATGTCCAATGTTACGAGTATAAGCTTCAGAGATTATTTCGATGCCAAAACAACAACTTTCAATTACAAATGGACAAAACCGTTAAAAGCTCCTCCACAGAGAGAGTTGAGCAACTTCGGACTATCAAAGTTGCTCGGTGTACACTTTTTATTCTTCTTTTATGTCCAATTTTACGAGTATAAACTTCCTAGATTATTTCGATGCCAAAACAACAACTTTCTATGAAAAATGGACAAAACCGTTAAAAGCCCCACCATATAGAGAGTTGAGCAACTTCGGACCATCAAAGTTGCTCGGTGTACACTTTTTATTGTTCTTCTATGTCCAATTTTACTAGTATAAGGTTACATTATTATTTCGATGCCAAAACAACAACTTCTATGACAAATGGACAAAACCGTTAAAAGCTCCCAAATAGAAAGAGTTGAGCAATTTCGGACCATCAAAGTTGCTCGGTGTACACTTTTTATTGTTCTTCTATGTCCAATTTTACGAGTATAAGCTTCGTAGATTATTTCGATGCCAAAACACCAACTTTCTATGACAAATGGACAAAACCGTTAGAGGCTCCCAAATAGAGAGTTGAGCAACTTCGGACCATCAAAGTTACTCGGTGTACACTTTTTATTGTTCTTTTATGTCCAATTTTACGAGTATAAGCTTCGTAGATTATTTCGATGCCAAAACAACAACTTTCTATTACAAATGGACAAAATTGTTAAAAGCTCCTCCATAGAGAGAGTTGCGCAACTTTGGACCATCAAAGTTGCTCGGTGTACACTTTTTATTGTTCTTCTATGTCCAATTTTATGAGTATAAGCTTCGTAGATTATTTTGATGCCAAAACACCAACTTTCTATGACAAATGGACAAAACCGTTAAAGGCTCCCAAATAGAGAGTTGAGCAACTTCGGACCATCAAAGTTTCACGGTGTACACTTTTTATTGTTCTTCTATGTCCAATTTTACGAGTATAAGCTTCGTAGATTATTTCGATGCCAAAACAACAACTTTCTATTACAAATGGACAAAACCGTTAAAAGTTCCTCCATAGACGGAGTTGAGCAACTTCGGACTATCAAAGTTGCTCGGTGTACACTTTTTATTGTTCTTCTATGTCCAATTTTATGAGTATAAGGTTTCGTTATTATTTCGATGCCAAAACAACAACTTTCTATTACAAATGGACAAAACCGTTAAAAGCTCCTCCATATAGAGAGTTGAGCAACTTCGGACCATCAAAGTTACTCGGTGTACACTTTTTATTGTTCTTCTATGTCCAATGTTATGAGTATAAGCTTCGTAGATTATTTCGGTGCCAAAACAACAACTTTCTATTACAAATGGACAAAACCGTTAAAAGCTACTCTATAGAGAGAGTTGAGCAACTTTGGACCATCAAAGTTGCTCGGTGTGCACTTTTTATTGTTTTTCTATGTCCAATTTTATTAGTATAAGCTTCGTAGATTATTTCGATGTCAAAACACCAACTTTCTATGGCATATGGACAAAACCGTTAGAGGCTCCCAAATAGAGAGTTGAGCAACTTCGGACCATCAAAGTTACTCGGTGTACACTTTTTATTGTTCTTTTATGTCCAATTTTACGAGTATAAGCTTCGTAGATTATTTCGATGCCAAAACAACAACTTTCTATTACAAATGGACAAAATTGTTAAAAGCTCCTCCATAGAGAGAGTTGCGCAACTTTGGACCATCAAAGTTGCTCGGTGTACACTTTTTATTGTTCTTCTATGTCCAATTTTATGAGTATAAGCTTCGTAGATTATTTTGATGCCAAAACACCAACTTTCTATGACAAATGGACAAAACCGTTAAAGGCTCCCAAATAGAGAGTTGAGCAACTTCGGACTATCAAAGTTTCCCGGTGTACACTTTTTATTGTTCTTCTATGTCCAATGTTACGAGTATAAGCTTCAGAGATTATTTCGATGCCAAAACAACAACTTTCTATGACAAATGGACAAAACCGTTAAAAGCCCCTCCATATAGAGAGTTGAGCAACTTCGGACCATCAAAGTTGCTCGGTGTACACTTTTTATTGTTCTTCTATGTCCAATTTTACGAGTATAAGGTTTCGTTATTATTTCGATGCCAAAACAACAACTTCTATGACAAATGGACAAAACCGTTAAAAGCTCCCAATTAGAGAGAGTTGAGCAATTTCGGACCATCAAAGTTGCTCGGTGAACACTTTTTATTGTTCTTCTATGTCCAATTTTACGAGTATAAGCTTCGTAGATTATTTCGATGCCAAAACACCAACTTTCTATGACAAATGGACAAAACCGTTAGAGGCTCTTAAATAGAGAGTTGAGCAACTTCGGACCATCAAAGTTGCTCGGTGTACACTTTTTATTGTTCTTCTATGTCCAATTTTACGAGTATAAGTTTCGTAGATTATTTCGATGCCAAAACAACAACTTTCTATTACAAATGGACAAAACCGTTAAAAGCTCCTCCATATAGAGAGTTGAGCAACTTCGG
Source organism: Euonymus europaeus (assembly GCA_963580455.1). NCBI lineage: Eukaryota > Viridiplantae > Streptophyta > Magnoliopsida > Celastrales > Celastraceae > Euonymus > Euonymus europaeus. The sequence continues at coordinate 9,824,081 of OY756965.1, forward strand.
ACCATCAAAGTTACTCGGTGTACACTTTTTATTGTTCTTCTATGTCCAATGTTATGAGTATAAGCTTCGTAGATTATTTCGATGCCAAAACAACAACTTTCTATTACAAATGGACAAAACCGTTAAAAGCTACTCTATAGAGAGAGTTGAGCAACTTTGGACCATCAAAGTTGCTCGGTGTGCACTTTTTATTGTTTTTCTATGTCCAATTTTATTAGTATAAGCTTCGTAGATTATTTCGATGTCAAAACACCAACTTTCTATGACATATGGACAAAATCGTTAAAGGCTCCCAAATAGAGAGTTGAGCAACTTCGGACTATCAAAGTTTCCCGGTGTACACTTTTTATTGTTATTCTATGTCCAATGTTACGAGTATAAGCTTCAGAGATTATTTCGATGCCAAAACAACAACTTTCTATGACAAATGGACAAAACCGTTAAAAGCCCCTCCATATAGAGAGTTGAGCAACTTCGGACCATCAAAGTTGCTCGGTGTACACTTTTTATTGTTCTTCTATGTCCAATTTTACGAGTATAAGGTTTCGTTATTATTTCGATGCCAAAACAACAACTTCTATGACAAATGGACAAAACCGTTAAAAGCTCCTAATTAGAGAGAGTTGAGCAATTTTGGACCATCAAAGTTACTCGGTGAACACTTTTTATTGTTCTTCTATGTCCAATTTTACGAGTATAAGCTTCGTAGATTATTTCGATGCCAAAACACCAACTTTCTATGACAAATGGACAAAACCGTTAGAGGCTCCCAAATAGAGAGTTGAGCAACTTCGGACCATCAAAGTTGCTCGGTGTACACTTTTTATTGTTCTTCTATGTCCAATTTTACGAGTATAAGCTTCGTAGATTATTTCGATGCCAAAACAACAAATGGACAAAACCGTTAAAAGCTCCTCTATATAGAGAGTTGAGCAACTTCGGACCATCAAAGTTACTCGGAGTACACTTTTTATTGTTCTTCAATACCCAACGTTACGAGTATACGCTTCGTAGATTATTTCGATGCCAAAACAACAATTTTCTATTACAAATGGACAAAACCGTTAAAAGCTCCTCCATAGAGAGAGTTGAGCAACTTCAGACTGTCAAAGTTGCTCGGTGTACACTTTTTATTGTCCTTTTATGTCAAATTTTACGAGTATAAGATTCCGATATTTTTTCGATGCCAAAACACTAACTTTCTATGACAAATGGACAAAACCATTAAAAGCTCCTCCATATAGAGAGTTGAGCAACTTCGGACCATCAAAGTTACTCGGTGTACACTTTTTATTGTTCTTCTATGTCCAATGTTACGAGTATAAGCTTCGTAGATTATTTCGATGCCAAAACAACAACTTTCTATTACAAATGGACAAAACCGTTAAAAGCACCTCCATAGAGAGAGTTGAGCAACTTCGGACTATCAAAGTTGCTCGGTGTACACTTTTTATTGTTCTTTTATGTCCAATTTTACGAGTATAAGCTTCCTAGATTATTTCGATGCGAAAACAACAACTTTCCATGACAAATGGACAAAACCGTTAAAAGCCCCTCCGTATAGAGAGTTGAGCAACTTCGGTCCATCAAAGTTGCTCGGTGCACACTTTTTATTGTTCTTCTATGTCCAATTTTACGAGTATAAGGTTTCGTTATTATTTCGATGCCAAAACAACAACTTTCTATGACAAATGGACAAAACCGTTTAAAGTTCCTCCATATAGAGAGTTGAGCAACTTCGGACCATCAAAGTTACTCGGTGTACACTTTTTATTGTTCTACTATGTCCAATGTTACGAGTATAAGCTTCGTAGATTATTTCGATGCCAAAACAACAACTTTCTATTACAAATGGACAAAACCGTTAAAAGCTCCTCCATGGAGAGAGTTGAGCAACTTCAGACTATCAAAGTTGCTCGGTGTACACTTTTTACTGTTCTTCTATGTCCAATTTTACGAGTATAAGCTTCATAGATTATTTCGATGCCAAAACAACAACTTTCTATGACAAATGGACAAAACCGTTAAAAGCTCCTCCATATAGAGAGTTGAGCAACTTCGGACCATCAAAGTTGCTCGGTGTACACTTTTTATTGTTCTTCTATGTCCAATTTAAGGAGTATAAGCTTTTGTTATTATTTCGATGCCAAAACACCACTTTCTATGAAAAATGGACAAAACCGTTAAAAGATCCCAAATAGATAGATTTGAGCAACTTCGGACCATCAAAGTTGCTCGGTGTACACTTTTTAGTGTTTTTCTATGTCCAATTTTACGAGTATAAGCTTCGTAGATTATTTCGATGCCAAAACAACAACTTTCTATTACAAATGGACAAAACCGTTAAAAGCTACTCCATAGAGAGAGTTGAGCAACTTCGGACTATCAAAGTTACTCGGTGTACACTTTTTATTGTTCTTCTATGTCCAATTTTACGAGTATAAGCTTCGTAGATTATTTCGATGCCAAAACTACAACTTTCTATGACAAATGGACAAAACCATTAAAAGCACCTCCATATAGAGAGTTGAGCAACTTCGGACCATCAAAGTTACTCGGTGTACACTTTTTATTGTTCTTCTATGTCCAATGTTACGAGTATAAGCTTCGTAGATTATTTCGATGCCAAAACAACAACTTTCTATTACAAATGGACAAAACCGTTAAAAGCTCCTCCATAGAGAGAGTTGAGCAACTTCGGACTATCAAAGTTGCTCGGTGTACACTTTTTATTGTTCTTTTATGTCCAATTTTACGAGTATAAGCCTCCTAGATTATTTCGATTCCAAAACAACAACTTTCTATTACAAATGGACAAAACCGTTAAAAGCTCCTCTATAGAGAGAGTTGAGCAACTTTGGACCATCAAAGTTGCTCGGTGTACACTTTTTATTGTTCTTGTATGTCAAATTTTATGAGTATAAGATTCCGATATTTTTTCGATTCCAAAACACCAACTTTCTATGACAAATGGACAAAACCATTAAAAGCTCCTCCATATAGAGAGTTGAGCAACTTCGGATCATCAAAGTTGCTCAATGTACACTTTTTATTAATCTTCTATGTTAAATGTTACGAGTCTAAACTTCGTAGATTATTTCGATGCTAAAACACAACTTTCTGTTACAAATGGACAAAACCGTTAAAAGCTCCACCATAGAGAGAGTTGTGCAACCTCGGACCATCAAAGTTGTTCGGTGTACACTTTTTATTGTTCTTCTATGTCCAATTTTACAAGTATAAGCTTCCGAGATTATTTCGATGCCAAAACACCAACTTTCTATGACAAACGGATAAAACCGTTAAAAGCTCCTCTATAGCGAGAGTTGAGCAACTTCGGACCATCAAAGTTGCCCGTGTACAGTTTTTATTATTCTTCTATGTCCAATTTTACGAGTATAAGCTTCCTAGATTATTTCGATGCCAAAACAACAACTTTCTATGACAAATGGACAAAACCGTTAAAAGCTCCTCCATAGAGAGAGTTGAGCAACTTTGGACCATCAAAGTTGCTCGGTGTACACTTTTTATTGTTCTTCTATGTCCAATTTTGTGCGTATAAGCTTCGTAGATTATTTCGTTGCCAAAACACCAACTTTCTATGACAAATGGACAAAACCGTTAAAGGCTCCCGAATAGAGAGTTGAGCAACTTCGGACCATCAAAGTTTCACGGTGTACACTTTTTATTGTTCTTCTATGTCCAATTTTACGAGTATAAGCTTCGTAGATTATTTCGATGCCAAAACAACAACTTTCTATTACAAATGGACAAAACCGTTAAAAGCTCCTCCATAGAGAGAGTTGAGCAACTTCGGACTATCAAAGTTGCTCGGTGTACACTTTTTATTGTTCTTTTATGTCAAATTTTACGAGTATAAGATTCCGATATTTTTTCGATGCCAAAACACCAACTTTCTATGACAAATGGACAAAACCATTAAAAGCTCCTCCATATAGAGAGTTGAGCAACTTCGGACCATCAAAGTTACTCGGTGTACACTTTTTATTGTTCTTCTATGTCCAATGTTACGAGTATAAGCTTCAGAGATTATTTCGATGCCAAAACAACAACTCTCAATTACAAATGGACAAAACCGTTAAAAGCTCCTCCACAGAGAGAGTTGAGCTACTTCGGACTATCAAAGTTGCTCGGTGTACACTTTTTATTCTTCTTTTATGTCCAATTTTACGAGTATAAGCTTCCTAGATTATTTCGATGCGAAAACAACAACTTTCCATGAAAAAAGGACAAAACCGTTAAAAGCCCCTCCATATAGAGAGTTGAGCAACTTCGGACCATCAAAGTTGCTCGGTGTACACTTTTTATTGTTCTTCTATGTCCAATTTTACTAGTATAAGGTTTCATTATTATTTCGATGCCAAAACAACAACTTCTATGACAAATGGACAAAACCGTTAAAAGCTCCCAAATAGAAAGAGTTGAGCAATTTCGGACCATCAAAGTTGCTCTGTGTACACTTTTTATTGTTCTTCTATGTCCAATTTTACGAGTATAAGCTTCGTAGATTATTTCGATGCCAAAACACCAACTTTCTATGACAAATGGACAAAACCGTTAGAGGCTCCCAAATAGAGAGTTGAGCAACTTCGGACCATCAAAGTTACTCGGTGTACACTTTTTATTGTTCTTCTATGTCCAATTTTACGAGTATAAGCTTCGTAGATTATTTCGATGCCAAAACAACAACTTTCTTTTACAAATGGACAAAATTGTTAAAAGCTCCTCCATAGAGAGAGTTGCGCAACTTTGGACCATCAAAGTTGCTCGGTGTACACTTTTTATTGTTCTTCTATGTCCAATTTTATGAGTATAAGCTTCGTAGATTATTTCGATGCCAAAACACCAACTTTCTATGACAAATGGACAAAACCGTTAAAGGCTCCCAATTAGAGAGTTGAGCAACTTCGGACCATCAAAGTTTCACGGTGTACACTTTTTACTGTTCTTCTATGTCCAATTTTACGAGTATAAGCTTCGTAGATTATTTCGATGCCAAAACAACAACTTTCTATTACAAATGGACAAAACCGTTAAAAGCTCCTCCATAGACGGAGTTGAGCAACTTCGGACTATCAAAGTTGCTCGGTGTACATTTTTTATTGTTCTTCTATGTCCAATTTTATGAGTATAAGGTTTCGTTATTATTTCGATGCCAAAACAACAACTTCTATGATAAATGGACAAAACCGTTAAAAGCTCCCAAATAGAGAGAGTTGAGCAATTTCGGACCATCAAAGTTGCTCGGTGTACACTTTTTATTGTTCTTCTATGTCCAATTTTAAGAGTATAAGCTTCGTAGATTATTTCGATGCCAAAACACCAACTTTTTATGACAAATGGACAAAACCGTTAGAGGCTCTTAAATAGAGAGTTGAGCAACTTCGGACCATCAAAGTTGCTCGGTGTACACTTTTTATTGTTCTTCTATGTCCAATTTTACGAGTATAAGTTTCGTAGATTATTTCGATGCCAAAACAACAACTTTCTATTACAAATGGACAAAACCGTTAAAAGCTCCTCCGTATAGAGAGTTGAGCAACTTCGGACCATCAAAGTTACTCGGTGTACACTTTTTATTGTTCTTCTATGTCCAATGTTACGAGTATAAGCTTCGTAGATTATTTCGATGCCAAAACAACAACTTTCTATTACAAATGGACAAAACCGTTAAAAGCTACTCTATAGAGAGAGTTGAGCAACTTTGTACCATCAAAATTGCTCGGTGTACACTTTTTATTGTTCTTTTATGTCAAATTTTATGAGTATAAGATTCCGATATTTTTTCGATTCCAAAACACCAACTTTCTATGACAAATGGACAAAACCATTAATAGCTCCTCCATATAGAGAGTTGAGCAAGTTCGGACCATCAAAGTTGCTCAATGTACACTTTTTATTAATCTTCTATGTTCAATGTTACGAGTATAAACTTCGTAGATTATTTCGATGCCAAAATATCAACTTTCTGTTACAAATGGACAAAACCGTTAAAAGCCCCACCATAGAGAGAGTTGTGCAACTTCGGACCATCAAAGTTGTTCGGTGTACACTTTTTATTGTTCATCTATGTCAAATTTTACGAGTATAAGCTTCTGAGATTATTTCGATGCCAAAACACCAACTTTCTATGAAAAATGGACAAAACCATTAAAAGCTCCTCTATAGCGAGATTTGAGAAACTTCGTAACATCAAAGTTGCCCGGCGTACAGTTTTTATTATTCTTCTATGTCCAATTTTACGAGTATAAGCTTCCTAGATTATTTCGATGCCAAAACAACAACTTTCTATGACAAATGGACAAAACCGTTAAAAGCTCCTCCATATAGAGAGTTGAGTAACTTCGGACCATCAAAGTTGCTCGGTGTACACTTTTTATTGTTCTTCTATGTCCAATTTAACGAGTATAAGCTTTCGTTATTATTTCGATGCCAAAACACTACTTTCTTTGATAAATGGACAAAACCGTTAAAAGATCCCAAATAGAGAGAGTTGAGCAACTTCGGACCATCAAAGTTGCTCGGTGTACACTTTTTAGTGTTCTTCTATGTCCAATTTTACGAGTATAAGCTTCGTAGAATATTTCGATGCCAAAACACCAACTTTCTATGACAAATGGACAAAACCGTTAAAAGCTCCTCCATATAGAGAGTTGAGCAACTTCGGACCATCAAAGTTACTCGGTGTACACTTTTTATTGTTCTTCTATGTCCAATGTTATGAGTATAAGCTTCGTAGATTATTTCGATGCCAAAACAACAACTTTCTATTACAAATGGACAAAACCGTTAAAAGCTACTCTATAGAGAGAGTTGAGCAACTTTGGACCATCAAAGTTGCTCGGTGTGCACTTTTTATTGTTTTTCTATGTCCAATTTTATTAGTATAAGCTTCGTAGATTATTTCGATGTCAAAACACCAACTTTCTATGATAAATGGACAAAACCGTTAAAAGCCCCTCCATATAGAGAGTTGAACAACTTCGGACCAGCAAAGTTGCTCGGTGTACACTTTTTATTGTTCTTCTATGTCCAATTTTACGAGTATAAGGTTTCGTTATTATTTCGATGTCAAAACAACAACTTCTATGACAAATGGACAAAACCGTTAAAAGCTCCCAAATAGAGAGAGTTGAGCAACTTCGGACTATCAAAGTTGCTCGGTGTACACTTTTTATTGTTCTTGTATGTCCAATTTTATGAGTATAAGCTTCGTAGATTATTTCGATGCCAAAACAACAACTTTCTATGACAAATGGACAAAACCGTTAAGAGCCCCTCCATATAGAGAGTTGAGCAACTTCGGACTAACAAAGTTGCTCGGTGTACAACTTTTATTGTTCTTCTATGTCCAATGTTACGAGTATAAGCTTCGTAGATTATTTCGAAGCCAAAACAACAACTTTCTATGATAAATGGACAAAACCGTTAAAAGCCCCTCCATATAGAGAGTTGAGCAACTTCGGACCAGCAAAGTTGCTCGGTGTACACTTTTTATTGTTCTTCTATGTCCAATTTTACGAGTATAAGGTTTCGTTATTATTTCGATGTGAAAACAACAACTTCTATGACAAATGGACAAAACCGTTAAAAGCCCCTCTATATAGAGAGTTGAGCAACTTCGGACCATCAAAGTTGCTCGGTGTACACTTTTTATTGTTCTTCTATCCAATGTTACGAGTATAAGCTTCGTAGATTATTTCGATGCAAAAACAACAACTTTCTATGACAAATGGACAAAACCGTTAAAAGCCCCTCCATATAGAGAGTTGAGCAACTTCGGACCAACAAAGTTGCTCGATGTACACTTTTTATTGTTCTTCTATTTCCAATGTTACGAGTATAAGCTTCGTAGATTATTTCGATGCAAAAACAACAACTTTCTATGACAAATGGACAAAACCGTTAAAAGCCCCTCTATATAGAGAGTTGAGCAACTTCGGACCATCAAAGTTACTCGGTGTACACTTTTTATTGTTCTTCTATTTCCAATGTTACGAGTATAAGGTTCGTAGATTATTTCGATGCAAAAACAACAACTTTCTATGACAAATGGACAAAACCGTTAAAAGCCCCTCTATATAGAGAGTTGAGCAACTTCGGACCATCAAAGTTGCTCGGTGTACACTTTTTATTGTTCTTCTATGTCCAATTTTACGAGTATAAGGTTTCGTTATTATTTCGATGCCAAAACAACAACTTTCTATGACAAATGGACAAAACCGTTAAAAGCTCCCAAATAGAGAGAGAGTTGAGCAATTTCGGACCGTCAAAGTTGCTCGGTGTACACTTTTTATTGTTCTTCTATGTCCAATTTTACGAGTATAAACTTCGTAGATTATTTCGATGCCAGAACACCAATTTTCTATTACAAATAGACAAAACCATTAAAAGCTCCTGCATAGAGAGAGTTGAGCAACTTCGGACTATCAAAGTTGCTCGGTGTACATTTTTTATTGTTCTTCTATGTCCAATTTTATGAGTATAAGCTTCGTAGATTATTTCGATGCCAAAACAACAACTTTCTATGATAAATGGAGAAAACCGTTAAAAGCCCCTCCATATAGAGAGTTGAGCAACTTCGGACCAATAAAGTTGCTCGGTGTACACTTTTTATTGTTCTTCTATGTCCAATGTTACGAGTTTAAGCTTCGTAGATTATTTCGATGCCAAAAGAACAACTTTCTATTACAAATGGACAAAATCGTTAAAAGCTCCTACATAGAGAGAGTTGAGCAACTTCGGACTATCAAAGTTGCTCGGTGTACATTTTTTATTGTTCTTCTATGTCCAATTTTATGAGTATAAGCTTCGTAGATTATTTCGATGCCAAAACAACAACTTTCTATGATAAATGGAGAAAACCGTTAAAAGCCCCTCCATATAGAGAGTTGAGCAACTTCGGACCAATAAAGTTGCTCGGTGTACACTTTTTATTGTTCTTCTATGTCCAATTTTACGAGTATAAGGTTTCGTTATTATTTCGATGTCAAAACAACAACTTCTATGACAAATGGACAAAACCGTTAAAAGCTCCCAAATAGAGAGAGTTGAGCAACTTCGGACTATCAAAGTTGCTCGGTGTACACTTTTTATTGTTCTTGTATGTCCAATTTTATGAGTATAAGCTTCGTAGATTATTTCGATGCCAAAACAACAACTTTCTATGACAAATGGACAAAACCGTTAAAAGCCCCTCCATATAGAGAGTTGAGCAACTTCGGACCAACAAAGTTGCTCGGTGTACACTTTTTATTGTTCTTCTATGTCCAATTTTACGAGTATAAGGTTTCGTTATTATTTCGATGTCAAAACAACAACTTCTATGACAAATGGACAAAACCGTTAAAAGCTCCCAAATAGAGAGAGTTGAGCAATTTCGGACCATCAAAGTTGCTCGGTGTACACTTTTTATTGTTCTTCTATGTCCAATTTTACGAGTATAAGCTTCGTAGATTATTTCGATGCCAAAACAACAACTTCTATGACAAATGGACAAAACCGTTAAAAGCCCCTCCATATAGAGAGTTGAGCAACTTCGGACCAATAAAGTTACTCGGTGTACACTTTTTATTGTTCTTCTATGTCCAATTTTACGAGTATAAGGTTTCGTTATTATTTCGATGTCAAAACAACAACTTCTATGACAAATGGACAAAACCGTTAAAAGCTCCCAAATAGAGAGAGTTGAGCAACTTCGGACTATCAAAGTTGCTCGGTGTACACTTTTTATTGTTCTTGTATGTCCAATTTTATGAGTATAAGCTTCGTAGATTATTTCGATGCCAAAACAACAACTTTCTATGACAAATGGACAAAACCGTTAAAAGCCCCTCCATATAGAGAGTTGAGCAACTTCGGACCAACAAAGTTGCTCGGTGTACACTTTTTATTGTTCTTCTATGTCCAATTTTACGAGTATAAGGTTTCGTTATTATTTCGATGTCAAAACAACAACTTCTATGACAAATGGACAAAACCGTTAAAAGCTGCCAAATAGAGAGAGTTGAGCAATTTCGGACCATCAAAGTTGCTCGGTGTACACTTTTTATTGTTCTTCTATGTCCAATTTTACGAGTATAAGCTTCGTAGATTATTTCGATTCCAAAACAACAACTTCTATGACAAATGGACAAAACCGTTAAAAGCCCCTCCATATAGAGAGTTGAGCAATTTCGGACCATCAAAGTTGCTCGGTGTACAATTTTTATTGTTCTTCTATGTCCAATTTTACGAGTATAAGCTTCGTAGATTATTTCGATGCCAAAACAACAACTTTCTATGACAAATGGACAAAACCGTTAAAAGCTCCCAAATAGAGAGAGTTGAGCAATTTCGGACCATCAAAGTTGCTCGGTGTACACTTTTTATTGTTCTTCTATGTCCAATTTTACGAGTATAAGCTTCGTAGATTATTTCGATGCCAAAACAACAACTTTCTATTACAAATGGACAAAACCATTAAAAGCTCCTCCATATAGAGAGTTGAGCAACTTCGGACCATCAAAGTTACTCGGTTTACACTTTTTATTGTTCTTCTATGTCCAATTTTACGAGTATAAGCTTCGTAGATTATTTCGATGCCAAAACAACAACTTTCTATGACAAATGGACAAAACCGTTAAAAGCTCCTCCATATAGAGAGTTGAGCAACTTCGGACCATCAAAGTTACTCGGTGTACACTTTTTATTGTTCTTCTATCTCCAATTTTACGAGTATAAGGTTTCGTTATTATTTCGATGTCAAAACAACAACTTTCTATGACAAATGGACAAAACCGTTAAAAGCCCCTCTATATAGAGAGTTGAGCAACTTCGGACCATCAAAGTTGCTCGGTGTACACTTTTTATTGTTCTTCTATGTCCAATTTTACGAGTATAAGGTTTCGTTATTATTTCGATGCCAAAACAACAACTTTCTATGACAAATGGACAAAACCGTTAAAAGCTCCCAAATAGAGAGAGTTGAGCAATTTCGGACCATCAAAGTTGCTCGGTGTACACTTTTTATTGTTCTTCTATGTCCAATTTTACGAGTATAAACTTCGTAGATTATTTCGATGCCAGAACACCAACTTTCTATTACAAATAGACAAAACCATTAAAAGCTCCTGCATAGAGAGAGTTGAGCAACTTCGGACTATCAAAGTTGCTCGGTGTACATTTTTTATTGTTCTTCTATGTCCAATTTTATGAGTATAAGCTTCGTAGATTATTTCGATGCCAAAACAACAACTTTCTATGATAAATGGAGAAAACCGTTAAAAGCCCCTCCATATAGAGAGTTGAGCAACCTCGGACCAATAAAGTTGCTCGGTGTACACTTTTTATTGTTCTTCTATGTCCAATTTTACGAGTATAAGGTTTCGTTATTATTTCGATGTCAAAACAACAACTTCTATGACAAATGGACAAAACCGTTAAAAGCTCCCAAATAGAGAGAGTTGAGCAACTTCGGACTATCAAAGTTGCTCGGTGTACACTTTTTATTGTTCTTGTATGTCCAATTTTATGAGTATAAGCTTCGTAGATTATTTCGATGCCAAAACAACAACTTTCTATGACAAATGGACAAAACCGTTAAAAGCCCCTCCATATAGAGAGTTGAGCAACTTCGGACCATCAAAGTTGCTCGGTGTACACTTTTTATTGTTCTTCTATGTCCAATTTTACGAGTATAAGGTTTCGTTATTATTTCGATGCCAAAACAACAACTTTCTATGACAAATGGACAAAACCGTTAAAAGCTCCCAAATAGAGAGAGTTGAGCAATTTCGGACCATCAAAGTTGCTCGGTGTACACTTTTTATTGTTCTTCTATGTCCAATTTTACGAGTATAAACTTCGTAGATTATTTCGATGCCAGAACACCAACTTTCTATTACAAATAGACAAAACCATTAAAAGCTCCTGCATAGAGAGAGTTGAGCAACTTCGGACTATCAAAGTTGCTCGGTGTACATTTTTTATTGTTCTTCTATGTCCAATTTTATGAGTATAAGCTTCGTAGATTATTTCGATGCCAAAACAACAACTTTCTATGATAAATGGAGAAAACCGTTAAAAGCCCCTCCATATAGAGAGTTGAGCAACCTCGGACCAATAAAGTTGCTCGGTGTACACTTTTTATTGTTCTTCTATGTCCAATTTTACGAGTATAAGGTTTCGTTATTATTTCGATGTCAAAACAACAACTTCTATGACAAATGGACAAAACCGTTAAAAGCTCCCAAATAGAGAGAGTTGAGCAACTTCGGACTATCAAAGTTGCTCGGTGTACACTTTTTATTGTTCTTGTATGTCCAATTTTATGAGTATAAGCTTCGTAGATTATTTCGATGCCAAAACAACAACTTTCTATGACAAATGGACAAAACCGTTAAAAGCCCCTCCATATAGAGAGTTGAGCAACTTCGGACCATCAAAGTTACTCGCTGTACACTTTTTATTGTTCTTCTATGTCCAATGTTACGAGTTTAAGCTTCGTAGATTATTTCGATGCCAAAAGAACAACTTTCTATTACAAATGGACAAAATCGTTAAAAGCTCCTACATAGAGAGAGTTGAGCAACTTCGGACTATCAAAGTTGCTCGGTGTACACTTTTTATTGTTCTTCTATGTCCAATGTTACGAGTATAAGCTTCGTAGATTATTTCGATGCCAAAACAACAACTTTCTATGACAAATGGACAAAACCGTTAAAAGCTCCTCCATATAGAGAGTTGAGCAACTTCGGACCATCAAAGTTACTCGGTGTACACTTTTTATTGTTCTTCTATCTCCAATTTTACGAGTATAAGGTTTCGTTATTATTTCGATGTCAAAACAACAACTTTCTATGACAAATGGACAAAACCGTTAAAAGCCCCTCTATATAGAGAGTTGAGCAACTTCGGACCATCAAAGTTGCTCGGTGTACACTTTTTATTGTTCTTCTATGTCCAATTTTACGAGTATAAGGTTTCGTTATTATTTCGATGCCAAAACAACAACTTTCTATGACAAATGGACAAAACCGTTAAAAGCTCCCAAATAGAGAGAGTTGAGCAATTTCGGACCATCAAAGTTGCTCGGTGTACACTTTTTATTGTTCTTCTATGTCCAATTTTACGAGTATAAACTTCGTAGATTATTTCGATGCCAGAACACCAACTTTCTATTACAAATAGACAAAACCATTAAAAGCTCCTGCATAGAGAGAGTTGAGCAACTTCGGACTATCAAAGTTGCTCGGTGTACATTTTTTATTGTTCTTCTATGTCCAATTTTATGAGTATAAGCTTCGTAGATTATTTCGATGCCAAAACAACAACTTTCTATGATAAATGGAGAAAACCGTTAAAAGCCCCTCCATATAGAGAGTTGAGCAACCTCGGACCAATAAAGTTGCTCGGTGTACACTTTTTATTGTTCTTCTATGTCCAATTTTACGAGTATAAGGTTTCGTTATTATTTCGATGTCAAAACAACAACTTCTATGACAAATGGACAAAACCGTTAAAAGCTCCCAAATAGAGAGAGTTGAGCAACTTCGGACTATCAAAGTTGCTCGGTGTACACTTTTTATTGTTCTTGTATGTCCAATTTTATGAGTATAAGCTTCGTAGATTATTTCGATGCCAAAACAACAACTTTCTATGACAAATGGACAAAACCGTTAAAAGCCCCTCCATATAGAGAGTTGAGCAACTTCGGACCAACAAAGTTGCTCGGTGTACACTTTTTATTGTTCTTCTATGTCCAATTTTACGAGTATAAGGTTTCGTTATTATTTCGATGTCAAAACAACAACTTCTATGACAAATGGACAAAACCGTTAAAAGCTCCCAAATAGAGAGAGTTGAGCAATTTCGGACCATCAAAGTTGCTCGGTGTACACTTTTTATTGTTCTTCTATGTCCAATTTTACGAGTATAAGCTTCGTAGATTATTTCGATGCCAAAACAACAACTTCTATGACAAATGGACAAAACCGTTAAAAGCCCCTCCATATAGAGAGTTGAGCAACTTCGGACCAATAAAGTTACTCGGTGTACACTTTTTATTGTTCTTCTATGTCCAATTTTACGAGTATAAGGTTTCGTTATTATTTCGATGTCAAAACAACAACTTCTATGACAAATGGACAAAACCGTTAAAAGCTCCCAAATAGAGAGAGTTGAGCAACTTCGGACTATCAAAGTTGCTCGGTGTACACTTTTTATTGTTCTTGTATGTCCAATTTTATGAGTATAAGCTTCGTAGATTATTTCGATGCCAAAACAACAACTTTCTATGACAAATGGACAAAACCGTTAAAAGCCCCTCCATATAGAGAGTTGAGCAACTTCGGACCAACAAAGTTGCTCGGTGTACACTTTTTATTGTTCTTCTATGTCCAATTTTACGAGTATAAGGTTTCGTTATTATTTCGATGTCAAAACAACAACTTCTATGACAAATGGACAAAACCGTTAAAAGCTCCCAAATAGAGAGAGTTGAGCAATTTCGGACCATCAAAGTTGCTCGGTGTACACTTTTTATTGTTCTTCTATGTCCAATTTTACGAGTATAAGCTTCGTAGATTATTTCGATGCCAAAACAACAACTTCTATGACAAATGGACAAAACCGTTAAAAGCCCCTCCATATAGAGAGTTGAGCAATTTCGGACCATCAAAGTTGCTCGGTGTACAATTTTTATTGTTCTTCTATGTCCAATTTTACGAGTATAAGCTTCGTAGATTATTTCGATGCCAAAACAACAACTTTCTATGACAAATGGACAAAACCGTTAAAAGCTCCCAAATAGAGAGAGTTGAGCAATTTCGGACCATCAAAGTTGCTCGGTGTACACTTTTTATTGTTCTTCTATGTCCAATTTTACGAGTATAAGCTTCGTAGATTATTTCGATGCCAAAACAACAACTTCTATGACAAATGGACAAAACCGTTAAAAGCCCCTCCATATAGAGAGTTGAGCAACTTCGGACCAATAAAGTTACTCGGTGTACACTTTTTATTGTTCTTCTATGTCCAATTTTACGAGTATAAGGTTTCGTTATTATTTCGATGTCAAAACAACAACTTCTATGACAAATGGACAAAACCGTTAAAAGCTCCCAAATAGAGAGAGTTGAGCAACTTCGGACTATCAAAGTTGCTCGGTGTACACTTTTTATTGTTCTTGTATGTCCAATTTTATGAGTATAAGCTTCGTAGATTATTTCGATGCCAAAACAACAACTTTCTATGACAAATGGACAAAACCGTTAAAAGCCCCTCCATATAGAGAGTTGAGCAACTTCGGACCAACAAAGTTGCTCGGTGTACACTTTTTATTGTTCTTCTATGTCCAATTTTACGAGTATAAGGTTTCGTTATTATTTCGATGTCAAAACAACAACTTCTATGACAAATGGACAAAACCGTTAAAAGCTCCCAAATAGAGAGAGTTGAGCAATTTCGGACCATCAAAGTTGCTCGGTGTACACTTTTTATTGTTCTTCTATGTCCAATTTTACGAGTATAAGCTTCGTAGATTATTTCGATGCCAAAACAACAACTTCTATGACAAATGGACAAAACCGTTAAAAGCCCCTCCATATAGAGAGTTGAGCAATTTCGGACCATCAAAGTTGCTCGGTGTACAATTTTTATTGTTCTTCTATGTCCAATTTTACGAGTATAAGCTTCGTAGATTATTTCGATGCCAAAACAACAACTTTCTATGACAAATGGACAAAACCGTTAAAAGCTCCCAAATAGAGAGAGTTGAGCAATTTCGGACCATCAAAGTTGCTCGGTGTACACTTTTTATTGTTCTTCTATGTCCAATTTTACGAGTATAAGCTTCGTAGATTATTTCGATGCCAAAACAACAACTTTCTATTACAAATGGACAAAACCGTTAAAAGCTCCTCCATATAGAGAGTTGAGCAACTTCGGACCATCAAAGTTACTCGGTTTACACTTTTTATTGTTCTTCTATGTCCAATTTTACGAGTATAAGCTTCGTAGATTATTTCGATGCCAAAACAACAACTTTCTATTACAAATGGACAAAATCGTTAAAAGCTCCTACATAGAGAGAGTTGAGCAACTTCGGACTATCAAAGTTGCTCGGTGTACACTTTTTATTGTTCTTCTATGTCCAATGTTATGAGTATAAGCTTCGTAGATTATTTCGATGCCAAAACAACAACTTTCTATGACAAATGGACAAAACCGTTAAAAGCTCCTCCATATAGAGAGTTGAGCAATTTCGGACCATCAAAGTTGCTCGGTGTACACTTTTTATTGTTCTTCTATGTCCAATTTTACGAGTATAAGCTTCGTAGATTATTTCGATGCCAAAACAACAACTTTCTATTACAAATGGACAAAACCGTTAAAAGCTCCTCCATATAGAGAGTTGAGCAACTTCGGACCATCAAAGTTACTCGGTTTACACTTTTTATTGTTCTTCTATGTCCAATTTTACGAGTATAAGCTTCGTAGATTATTTCGATGCCAAAACAACAACTTTCTATTACAAATGGACAAAATCGTTAAAAGCTCCTACATAGAGAGAGTTGAGCAACTTCGGACTATCAAAGTTGCTCGGTGTACACTTTTTATTGTTCTTCTATGTCCAATGTTATGAGTATAAGCTTCGTAGATTATTTCGATGCCAAAACAACAACTTTCTATGACAAATGGACAAAACCGTTAAAAGCTCCTCCATATAGAGAGTTGAGCAACTTCGGACCATCAAAGTTACTCGGTTTACACTTTTTATTGTTCTTCTATGTCCAATTTTACGAGTATAAGCTTCGTAGATTATTTCGATGCCAAAACAACAACTTTCTATTACAAATGGACAAAATCGTTAAAAGCTCCTACATAGAGAGAGTTGAGCAACTTCGGACTATCAAAGTTGCTCGGTGTACACTTTTTATTGTTCTTCTATGTCCAATGTTATGAGTATAAGCTTCGTAGATTATTTCGATGCCAAAACAACAACTTTCTATGACAAATGGACAAAACCGTTAAAAGCTCCTCCATATAGAGGGTTGAGCAACTTCGGACCAACAAAGTTGCTCGGTGTACACTTTTTATTGTTCTTCTATGTCCAATTTTACGAGTATAAGGTTTCGTTATTATTTCGATGTCAAAACAACAACTTCTATGACAAATGGACAAAACCGTTAAAAGCTCCCAAATAGAGAGAGTTGAGCAATTTCGGACCATCAAAGTTGCTCGGTGTACACTTTTTATTGTTCTTCTATGTCCAATTTTACGAGTATAAGCTTCGTAGATTATTTCGATGCCAAAACAACAACTTTCTATGACAAATGGACAAAACCGTTAAAAGCTCCCAAATAGAGAGAGTTGAGCAATTTCGGACCATCAAAGTTGCTCGGTGTACACTTTTTATTGTTCTTCTATGTCCAATTTTACGAGTATAAGCTTCGTAGATTATTTCGATGCCAAAACAACAACTTTCTATTACAAATGGACAAAACCGTTAAAAGCTCCTCCATATAGAGAGTTGAGCAACTTCGGACCATCAAAGTTACTCGGTTTACACTTTTTATTGTTCTTCTATGTCCAATTTTACGAGTATAAGCTTCGTAGATTATTTCGATGCCAAAACAACAACTTTCTATTACAAATGGACAAAACCGTTAAAAGCTCCTCCATATAGAGAGTTGAGCAACTTCGGACCATCAAAGTTACTCGGTTTACACTTTTTATTGTTCTTCTATGTCCAATTTTACGAGTATAAGCTTCGTAGATTATTTCGATGCCAAAACAACAACTTTCTATTACAAATGGACAAAATCGTTAAAAGCTCCTACATAGAGAGAGTTGAGCAACTTCGGACTATCAAAGTTGCTCGGTGTACACTTTTTATTGTTCTTCTATGTCCAATGTTATGAGTATAAGCTTCGTAGATTATTTCGATGCCAAAACAACAACTTTCTATGACAAATGGACAAAACCGTTAAAAGCTCCTCCATATAGAGAGTTGAGCAACTTCGGACCATCAAAGTTACTCGGTGTACACTTTTTATTGTTCTTCTATGTCCAATGTTACGAGTTTAAGCTTCGTAGATTATTTCGATGCCAAAAGAACAACTTTCTATTACAAATGGACAAAATCGTTAAAAGCTCCTACATAGAGAGAGTTGAGCAACTTCGGACTATCAAAGTTGCTCGGTGTACACTTTTTATTGTTCTTCTATGTCCAATGTTACGAGTATAAGCTTCGTAGATTATTTCGATGCCAAAACAACAACTTTCTATGACAAATGGACAAAACCGTTAAAAGCTCCTCCATATAGAGAGTTGAGCAACTTCGGACCATCAAAGTTACTCGGTGTACACTTTTTATTGTTCTTCTATCTCCAATTTTACGAGTATAAGGTTTCGTTATTATTTCGATATCAAAACAACAACTTCTATGACAAATGGACAAAACCGTTAAAAGCTCCCAAATAGAGAGAGTTGAGCAATTTCGGACCATCAAAGTTGCTCGGTGTACACTTTTTATTGTTCTTCTATGTCCAATGTTACGAGTATAAGCTTCGTAGATTATTTCGATGCCAAAACAACAACTTTCTATTACAAATGGACAAAACCGTTAAAAGCTCCCAAATAGAGAGAGTTGAGCAATTTCAGACCATCAAAGTTGCTCGGTGTACACTTTTTATTGTTCTTCTATGTCCAATTTTACGAGTATAAGCTTCGTAGATTATTTCGATGCCAAAACAACAACTTTCTATTACAAATGGACAAAATCATTAAAAGCTCCTACATAGAGAGAGTTGAGCAACTTCGGACAATCAAAGTTGCTCGGTGTACACTTTTTATTGTTCTTCTATGTCCAATGTTACGAGTATAAGCTTCGTAGATTATTTCGATGCCAAAACAACAACTTTCTTTTACAAATGGACAAAACCGTTAAAAGCTCCTCCATAGAGAGAGTTGAGCAACTTCGGACTATCAAAGTTGCTCGGTGTACACTTTTTATTGTTCTTTTATGTCAAAGTTTACGAGTATAAGATTCCTTATTATTTCGATGTCAAAACAACAACTTCCTATGATAAATGTACAAAACCATTAAAAGCTCCTCCATATAGAGAGTTGAACAACTTCGGACCATCAAAGTTACTCGGTGTACACTTTTTATTGTTCTTCTATTTCCAATGTTACGAGTATAAGCTTCGTAGATTATTTCGATGCCAAAACAACAACTTCTATGACAAATGGACAAAACCGTTAAAAGCCCCTCCATATAGAGAGTTGAGCAACTTCGGACCAATAAAGTTACTCGGTGTACACTTTTTATTGTTCTTCTATGTCCAATTTTACGAGTATAAGGTTTCGTTATTATTTCGATGTCAAAACAACAACTTCTATGACAAATGGACAAAACCGTTAAAAGCTCCCAAATAGAGAGAGTTGAGCAACTTCGGACTATCAAAGTTGCTCGGTGTACACTTTTTATTGTTCTTGTATGTCCAATTTTATGAGTATAAGCTTCGTAGATTATTTCGATGCCAAAACAACAACTTTCTATGACAAATGGACAAAACCGTTAAAAGCCCCTCCATATAGAGAGTTGAGCAACTTCGGACCAACAAAGTTGCTCGGTGTACACTTTTTATTGTTCTTCTATGTCCAATTTTACGAGTATAAGGTTTCGTTATTATTTCGATGTCAAAACAACAACTTCTATGACAAATGGACAAAACCGTTAAAAGCTCCCAAATAGAGAGAGTTGAGCAATTTCGGACCATCAAAGTTGCTCGGTGTACACTTTTTATTGTTCTTCTATGTCCAATTTTACGAGTATAAGCTTCGTAGATTATTTCGATGCCAAAACAACAACTTCTATGACAAATGGACAAAACCGTTAAAAGCCCCTCCATATAGAGAGTTGAGCAATTTCGGACCATCAAAGTTGCTCGGTGTACAATTTTTATTGTTCTTCTATGTCCAATTTTACGAGTATAAGCTTCGTAGATTATTTCGATGCCAAAACAACAACTTTCTATGACAAATGGACAAAACCGTTAAAAGCTCCCAAATAGAGAGAGTTGAGCAATTTCGGACCATCAAAGTTGCTCGGTGTACACTTTTTATTGTTCTTCTATGTCCAATTTTACGAGTATAAGCTTCGTAGATTATTTCGATGCCAAAACAACAACTTTCTATTACAAATGGACAAAACCGTTAAAAGCTCCTCCATATAGAGAGTTGAGCAACTTCGGACCATCAAAGTTACTCGGTTTACACTTTTTATTGTTTTTCTATGTCCAATTTTACGAGTATAAGCTTCGTAGATTATTTCGATGCCAAAACAACAACTTTCTATTACAAATGGACAAAATCGTTAAAAGCTCCTACATAGAGAGAGTTGAGCAACTTCGGACTATCAAAGTTGCTCGGTGTACACTTTTTATTGTTCTTCTATGTCCAATGTTATGAGTATAAGCTTCGTAGATTATTTCGATGCCAAAACAACAACTTTCTATGACAAATGGACAAAACCGTTAAAAGCTCCTCCATATAGAGAGTTGAGCAATTTCGGACCATCAAAGTTGCTCGGTGTACACTTTTTATTGTTCTTCTATGTCCAATTTTACGAGTATAAGCTTCGTAGATTATTTCGATGCCAAAACAACAACTTTCTATTACAAATGGACAAAACCGTTAAAAGCTCCTCCATATAGAGAGTTGAGCAACTTCGGACCATCAAAGTTACTCGGTTTACACTTTTTATTGTTCTTCTATGTCCAATTTTACGAGTATAAGCTTCGTAGATTATTTCGATGCCAAAACAACAACTTTCTATTACAAATGGACAAAATCGTTAAAAGCTCCTACATAGAGAGAGTTGAGCAACTTCGGACTATCAAAGTTGCTCGGTGTACACTTTTTATTGTTCTTCTATGTCCAATGTTATGAGTATATGCTTCGTAGATTATTTCGATGCCAAAACAACAACTTTCTATGACAAATGGACAAAACCGTTAAAAGCTCCTCCATATAGAGAGTTGAGCAACTTCGGACCATCAAAGTTACTCGGTTTACACTTTTTATTGTTCTTCTATGTCCAATTTTACGAGTATAAGCTTCGTAGATTATTTCGATGCCAAAACAACAACTTTCTATTACAAATGGACAAAATCGTTAAAAGCTCCTACATAGAGAGAGTTGAGCAACTTCGGACTATCAAAGTTGCTCGGTGTACACTTTTTATTGTTCTTCTATGTCCAATGTTATGAGTATAAGCTTCGTAGATTATTTCGATGCCAAAACAACAACTTTCTATGACAAATGGACAAAACCGTTAAAAGCTCCTCCATATAGAGGGTTGAGCAACTTCGGACCAACAAAGTTGCTCGGTGTACACTTTTTATTGTTCTTCTATGTCCAATTTTACGAGTATAAGGTTTCGTTATTATTTCGATGTCAAAACAACAACTTCTATGACAAATGGACAAAACCGTTAAAAGCTCCCAAATAGAGAGAGTTGAGCAATTTCGGACCATCAAAGTTGCTCGGTGTACACTTTTTATTGTTCTTCTATGTCCAATTTTACGAGTATAAGCTTCGTAGATTATTTCGATGCCAAAACAACAACTTTCTATGACAAATGGACAAAACCGTTAAAAGCTCCCAAATAGAGAGAGTTGAGCAATTTCGGACCATCAAAGTTGCTCGGTGTACACTTTTTATTGTTCTTCTATGTCCAATTTTACGAGTATAAGCTTCGTAGATTATTTCGATGCCAAAACAACAACTTTCTATTACAAATGGACAAAACCGTTAAAAGCTCCTCCATATAGAGAGTTGAGCAACTTCGGACCATCAAAGTTACTCGGTTTACACTTTTTATTGTTCTTCTATGTCCAATTTTACGAGTATAAGCTTCGTAGATTATTTCGATGCCAAAACAACAACTTTCTATTACAAATGGACAAAACCGTTAAAAGCTCCTCCATATAGAGAGTTGAGCAACTTCGGACCATCAAAGTTACTCGGTTTACACTTTTTATTGTTCTTCTATGTCCAATTTTACGAGTATAAGCTTCGTAGATTATTTCGATGCCAAAACAACAACTTTCTATTACAAATGGACAAAATCGTTAAAAGCTCCTACATAGAGAGAGTTGAGCAACTTCGGACTATCAAAGTTGCTCGGTGTACACTTTTTATTGTTCTTCTATGTCCAATGTTATGAGTATAAGCTTCGTAGATTATTTCGATGCCAAAACAACAACTTTCTATGACAAATGGACAAAACCGTTAAAAGCTCCTCCATATAGAGAGTTGAGCAACTTCGGACCATCAAAGTTACTCGGTGTACACTTTTTATTGTTCTTCTATGTCCAATGTTACGAGTTTAAGCTTCGTAGATTATTTCGATGCCAAAAGAACAACTTTCTATTACAAATGGACAAAATCGTTAAAAGCTCCTACATAGAGAGAGTTGAGCAACTTCGGACTATCAAAGTTGCTCGGTGTACACTTTTTATTGTTCTTCTATGTCCAATGTTACGAGTATAAGCTTCGTAGATTATTTCGATGCCAAAACAACAACTTTCTATGACAAATGGACAAAACCGTTAAAAGCTCCTCCATATAGAGAGTTGAGCAACTTCGGACCATCAAAGTTACTCGGTGTACACTTTTTATTGTTCTTCTATCTCCAATTTTACGAGTATAAGGTTTCGTTATTATTTCGATATCAAAACAACAACTTCTATGACAAATGGACAAAACCGTTAAAAGCTCCCAAATAGAGAGAGTTGAGCAATTTCGGACCATCAAAGTTGCTCGGTGTACACTTTTTATTGTTCTTCTATGTCCAATGTTACGAGTATAAGCTTCGTAGATTATTTCGATGCCAAAACAACAACTTTCTATTACAAATGGACAAAACCGTTAAAAGCTCCCAAATAGAGAGAGTTGAGCAATTTCAGACCATCAAAGTTGCTCGGTGTACACTTTTTATTGTTCTTCTATGTCCAATTTTACGAGTATAAGCTTCGTAGATTATTTCGATGCCAAAACAACAACTTTCTATTACAAATGGACAAAATCATTAAAAGCTCCTACATAGAGAGAGTTGAGCAACTTCGGACAATCAAAGTTGCTCGGTGTACACTTTTTATTGTTCTTCTATGTCCAATGTTACGAGTATAAGCTTCGTAGATTATTTCGATGCCAAAACAACAACTTTCTTTTACAAATGGACAAAACCGTTAAAAGCTCCTCCATAGAGAGAGTTGAGCAACTTCGGACTATCAAAGTTGCTCGGTGTACACTTTTTATTGTTCTTTTATGTCAAAGTTTACGAGTATAAGATTCCTTATTATTTCGATGTCAAAACAACAACTTCCTATGATAAATGTACAAAACCATTAAAAGCTCCTCCATATAGAGAGTTGAACAACTTCGGACCATCAAAGTTACTCGGTGTACACTTTTTATTGTTCTTCTATTTCCAATGTTACGAGTATAAGCTTCGTAGATTATTTCGATGCAAAAACAACAACTTTCTATGACAAATATACAAAACCGTTAAAAGCCCCTCTATATAGAGAGTTGAGCAACTTCGGACCATCAAAGTTGCTCGGTGTACACTTTTTATTGTTCTTCTATGTCCAATTTTACGAGTATAAGGTTTCGTTATTATTTCGATGCCAAAACAACAACTTTCTATGACAAATGGACAAAACCGTTAAAAGCTCCCAAATAGAGAGAGTTGAGCAATTTCGGACCATCAAAGTTGCTCGGTGTACACTTTTTATTGTTCTTCTATGTCCAATTTTACGAGTATAAGCTTCGTAGATTATTTCGATGCCAAAACACCAACTTTCTATTACAAATAGACAAAATCATTAAAAGCTCCTGCATAGAGAGAGTTGAGCAACTTCGGACTATCAAAGTTGCTCGGTGTACATTTTTTATTGTTCTTCTATGTCCAATTTTATGTGTATAAACTTCGTAGATTATTTCGATGCCAAAACAACAACTTTCTATGATAAATGGACAAAACCGTTAAAAGCCCCTCCATATAGAGAGTTGAGCAACTTCGGACCAATAAAGTTGCTCGGTGTACACTTTTTATTGTTCTTCTATGTCCAATTTTACGAGTATAAGGTTTCGTTATTATTTCGATGTCAAAACAACAACTTCTATGACAAATGGACAAAACCGTTAAAAGCTCCCAAATAGAGAGAGTTGAGCAACTTCGGACTATCAAAGTTGCTCGGTGTACACTTTTTATTGTTCTTCTATGTCCAATTTTACGAGTATAAGGTTTCGTTATTATTTCGATGTCAAAACAACAACTTCTATGACAAATGGACAAAACCGTTAAAAGCTCCCAAATAGAGAGAGTTGAGCAATTTCGGACCATCAAAGTTGCTCGGTGTACACTTTTTATTGTTCTTCTATGTCCAATTTTACGAGTATAAGCTTCGTAGATTATTTCGATGCCAAAACAACAACTTTCTATGACAAATGGACAAAACCGTTAAAAGCTCCCAAATAGAGAGAGTTGAGCAATTTCGGACCATCAAAGTTGCTCGGTGTACACTTTTTATTGTTCTTCTATGTCCAATTTTACGAGTATAAGCTTCGTAGATTATTTCGATGCCAAAACAACAACTTTCTATTACAAATGGACAAAACCGTTAAAAGCTCCTCCATATAGAGAGTTGAGCAACTTCGGACCATCAAAGTTACTCGGTTTACACTTTTTATTGTTCTTCTATGTCCAATTTTACGAGTATAAGCTTCGTAGATTATTTCGATGCCAAAACAACAACTTTCTATTACAAATGGACAAAACCGTTAAAAGCTCCTCCATATAGAGAGTTGAGCAACTTCGGACCATCAAAGTTACTCGGTTTACACTTTTTATTGTTCTTCTATGTCCAATTTTACGAGTATAAGCTTCGTAGATTATTTCGATGCCAAAACAACAACTTTCTATTACAAATGGACAAAATCGTTAAAAGCTCCTACATAGAGAGAGTTGAGCAACTTCGGACTATCAAAGTTGCTCGGTGTACACTTTTTATTGTTCTTCTATGTCCAATGTTATGAGTATAAGCTTCGTAGATTATTTCGATGCCAAAACAACAACTTTCTATGACAAATGGACAAAACCGTTAAAAGCTCCTCCATATAGAGAGTTGAGCAACTTCGGACCATCAAAGTTACTCGGTGTACACTTTTTATTGTTCTTCTATGTCCAATGTTACGAGTTTAAGCTTCGTAGATTATTTCGATGCCAAAAGAACAACTTTCTATTACAAATGGACAAAATCGTTAAAAGCTCCT
Source organism: Euonymus europaeus (assembly GCA_963580455.1). Lineage (NCBI taxonomy): Eukaryota > Viridiplantae > Streptophyta > Magnoliopsida > Celastrales > Celastraceae > Euonymus > Euonymus europaeus. The sequence goes on from OY756965.1 coordinate 9,849,431, forward strand.
ACATAGAGAGAGTTGAGCAACTTCGGACTATCAAAGTTGCTCGGTGTACACTTTTTATTGTTCTTCTATGTCCAATGTTACGAGTATAAGCTTCGTAGATTATTTCGATGCCAAAACAACAACTTTCTATGACAAATGGACAAAACCGTTAAAAGCTCCTCCATATAGAGAGTTGAGCAACTTCGGACCATCAAAGTTACTCGGTGTACACTTTTTATTGTTCTTCTATCTCCAATTTTACGAGTATAAGGTTTCGTTATTATTTCGATATCAAAACAACAACTTCTATGACAAATGGACAAAACCGTTAAAAGCTCCCAAATAGAGAGAGTTGAGCAACTTCGGACTATCAAAGTTGCTCGGTGTACACTTTTTATTGTTCTTCTATGTCCAATTTTACGAGTATAAGCTTCGTAGATTATTTCGATGCCAAAACAACAACTTTCTATTACAAATGGACAAAACCGTTAAAAGCTCCTCCATATAGAGAGTTGAGCAACTTCGGACCATCAAAGTTACTCGGTTTACACTTTTTATTGTTCTTCTATGTCCAATTTTACGAGTATAAGCTTCGTAGATTATTTCGATGCCAAAACAACAACTTTCTATTACAAATGGACAAAACCGTTAAAAGCTCCTCCATATAGAGAGTTGAGCAACTTCGGACCATCAAAGTTACTCGGTTTACACTTTTTATTGTTCTTCTATGTCCAATTTTACGAGTATAAGCTTCGTAGATTATTTCGATGCCAAAACAACAACTTTCTATTACAAATGGACAAAATCGTTAAAAGCTCCTACATAGAGAGAGTTGAGCAACTTCGGACTATCAAAGTTGCTCGGTGTACACTTTTTATTGTTCTTCTATGTCCAATGTTATGAGTATAAGCTTCGTAGATTATTTCGATGCCAAAACAACAACTTCTATGACAAATGGACGAAACCGTTAAAAGCTCCCAAATAGAGAGAGTTGAGCAATTTCGGACCATCAAAGTTGCTCGGTGTACACTTTTTATTGTTCTTCTATGTCCAATTTTACGAGTATAAGCTTCGTAGATTATTTCGATGCCAAAACAACAACTTTCTATTACAAATGGACAAAACCGTTAAAAGCTCCTCCATATAGAGAGTTGAGCAACTTCGGACCATCAAAGTTACTCGGTGTACACTTTTTATTGTTCTTCTATGTCCAATTTTACGAGTATAAGCTTCGTAGATTATTTCGATGCCAAAACAACAACTTTCTATTACAAATGGACAAAATCGTTAAAAGCTCCTACATAGAGAGAGTTGAGCAACTTCGGAATATCAAAGTTGCTCGGTGTACACTTTTTATTGTTCTTCTATGTCCAATGTTACGAGTATAAGCTTCGTAGATTATTTCGATGCCAAAACAACAACTTTCTATGACAAATGGACAAAACCGTTAAAAGCTCCTCCATATAGAGAGTTGAGCAACTTCGGACCATCAAAGTTACTCGGTGTACACTTTTTATTGTTCTTCTATGTCCAATGTTACGAGTATAAGCTTTGTAGATTATTTCGATGCCAAAACAACAACTTTCTATTACAAATGGACAAAATCGTTAAAAGCTCCTACATAGAGAGAGTTGAGCAACTTCGGACTATCAAAGTTGCTCGGTGTACACTTTTTATTGTTATTCTATGTCCAATTTTATGAGTATAAGCTTCGTAGATTATTTCGATGCCAAAACAACAACTTTATATGATAAATGGACAAAACCGTTAAAAGCCCCTCCATAGAGAGAGTTGAGCAACTTCGGACCAGCAAAGTTGCTCGGTGTACACTTTTTATTGTTCTTCTATGTCCAATTTTACGAGTATAAGGTTTCGTTATTATTTCGATGTCAAAACAACAACTTCTATGACAAATGGACAAAACCGTTAAAAGCTCCCAAATAGAGAGAGTTGAGCAACTTCGGACTATCAAAGTTGCTCGGTGTACACTTTTTATTGTTCTTGTACGTCCAATTTTATGAGTATAAGCTTCGTAGATTATTTCGATGCCAAAACAATAACTTTCTATGACAAATGGACAAAATCGTTAAAAGCCCCTCCATATAGAGAGTTGAGCAACTTCGGACTAACAAAGTTGCTCGGTGTACACTTTTTATTGTTCTTCTATGTCCAATGTTACGAGTATAAGCTTCGTAGATTATTTCGATGCCAAAACAACAACTTTCTATGATAAATGGACAAAACCGTTAAAAGCCCCTCCATATAGAGAGTTGAGCAACTTCGGACCAGCAAAGTTGCTCGATGTACACTTTTTATTGTTCTTCTATGTCCAATTTTACGAGTATAAGGTTTCGTTATTATTTCGATGTCAAAACAACAACTTCTATGACAAATGGACAAAACCGTTAAAAGCTCCCAAATAGAGAGAGTTGAGCAACTTCGGACTATCAAAGTTGCTCGGTTTACACTTTTTATTGTTATTCTATGTCCAATTTTATGAGTATAAGCTTCGTAGATTATTTCGATGCCAAAACAACAACTTTCTATGATAAATGGACAAAACCGTTAAAAGTCCCTCCATATAGAGAGTTGAGCAACTTCGGACCAATAAAGTTGCTCGGTGTACACTTTTTATTGTTCTTCTATGTCCAATTTTACGAGTATAAGGTTTCGTTATTATTTCGATGTCAAAACAACAACTTCTATGACAAATGGACAAAACCGTTAAAAGCTCCCAAATAGAGAGAGTTGAGCAACTTCGGACTATCAAAGTTGCTCGGTGTACACTTTTTATTGTTCTTGTATGTCCAATTTTATGAGTATAAGCTTCGTAGATTATTTCGATGCCAAAACAACAACTTTCTATGACAGATGGACAAAACCGTTAAAAGCCCCTCCATATAGAGAGTTGAGCAACTTCGGACTAACAAAGTTGCTCGGTGTACACTTTTTATTGTTCTTCTATGTCCAATGTTACGAGTATAAGCTTCGTAGATTATTTCGAAGCCAAAACAATAACTTTCTATGATAAATGGACAAAACCGTTAAAAGCCCCTCCATATAGAGAGTTGAGCAACTTCGGACCAGCAAAGTTGCTCGGTGTACACTTTTTATTGTTCTTCTATGTCCAATTTTACGAGTATAAGGTTTCGTTATTATTTCGATGTCAAAACAACAACTTCTATGACAAATGGACAAAACCGTTAAAAGCCCCTCTATATAGAGAGTTGAGCAACTTCGGACCATCAAAGTTGCTCGGTGTACACTTTTTATTGTTCTTCTATGTCCAATGTTACGAGTATAAGCTTCGTAGATTATTTCGATGCAAAAACAACAACTTTCTATGACAAATGGACAAAACCGTTAAAAGCCCCCCCATATAGAGAGTTGAGCAACTTCGTACCAACAAAGTTGCTCGGTGTACACTTTTTATTGTTCTTCTATTTCCAATGTTACGAGCATAAGCTTCGTAGATTATTTCGATGCAAAAACAACAACTTTCTATGACAAATGGACAAAACCGTTAAAAGCCCCTCTATATAGAGAGTTGAGCAACTTCGGACCATCAAAGTTACTCGGTGTACACTTTTTATTGTTCTTCTATTTCCAATGTTACGAGTATAAGCTTCGTAGATTATTTCGATGCAAAAACAACAACTTTCTATGACAAATGGACAAAACCGTTAAAAGCCCCTCTATATAGAGAGTTGAGCAACTTCGGACCATCAAAGTTGCTCGGTGTACACTTTTTATTGTTCTTCTATGTCCAATTTTACGAGTATAAGGTTTCGTTATTATTTCGATGCCAAAACAACAACTTTCTATGACAAATGGACAAAACCGTTAAAAGCTCCCAAATAGAGAGAGTTGAGCAATTTCGGACCATCAAAGTTGCTCGGTGTACACTTTTTATTGTTCTTCTATGTCCAATTTTACGAGTATAAACTTCGTAGATTATTTCGATGCCAGAACACCAACTTTCTATTACAAATAGACAAAACCATTAAAAGCTCCTGCATAGAGAGAGTTGAGCAACTTCGGACTATCAAAGTTGCTCGGTGTACATTTTTTATTGTTCTTCTATGTCCAATTTTATGAGTATAAGCTTCGTAGATTATTTCGATGCCAAAACAACAACTTTCTATGATAAATGGACAAAACCGTTAAAAGCCCCTCCATATAGAGAGTTGAGCAACTTCGGACCAATAAAGTTGCTCGGTGTACACTTTTTATTGTTCTTCTATGTCCAATTTTACGAGTATAAGGTTTCGTTATTATTTCGATGTCAAAACAACAACTTCTATGACAAATGGACAAAACCGTTAAAAGCTCCCAAATAGAGAGAGTTGAGCAATTTCGGACCATCAAAGTTGCTCGGTGTACACTTTTTATTGTTCTTCTATGTCCAATTTTACGAGTATAAGCTTCGTAGATTATTTCGATGCCAAAACAACAACTTTCTATTACAAATGGACAAAACCGTTAAAAGCTCCTCCATATAGAGAGTTGAGCAACTTCGGACCATCAAAGTTACTCGGTGTACACTTTTTATTGTTCTTCTATGTCCAATTTTACGAGTATAAGCTTCGTAGATTATTTCGATGCCAAAACAACAACTTTCTATTACAAATGGACAAAATCGTTAAAAGCTCCTACATAGAGAGAGTTGAGCAACTTCGGACTATCAAAGTTGCTCGGTGTACACTTTTTATTGTTCTTCTATGTCCAATGTTACGAGTATAAGCTTCGTAGATTATTTCGATGCCAAAGCAACAACTTTCTATGACAAATGGACAAAACCGTTAAAAGCTCCTCCATATAGAGAGTTGAGCAACTTCGGACCATCAAAGTTACTCGGTGTACACTTTTTATTGTTCTTCTATGTCCAATGTTACGAGTATAAGCTTTGTAGATTATTTCGATGCCAAAACAACAACTTTCTATTACAAATGGACAAAATCGTTAAAAGCTCCTACATAGAGAGAGTTGAGCAACTTCGGACTATCAAAGTTGCTCGGTGTACACTTTTTATTGTTATTCTATGTCCAATTTTATGAGTATAAGCTTCGTAGATTATTTCGATGCCAAAACAACAACTTTATATGATAAATGGACAAAACCGTTAAAAGCCCCTCCATAGAGAGAGTTGAGCAACTTCGGACCAGCAAAGTTGCTCCGTGTACACTTTTTATTGTTCTTCTATGTCCAATTTTACGAGTATAAGGTTTCGTTATTATTTCGTTGTCAAAACAACAACTTCTATGACAAATGGACAAAACCGTTAAAAGCTCCCAAATAGAGAGAGTTGAGCAACTTCGGACTATCAAAGTTGCTCGGTGTACACTTTTTATTGTTCTTGTACGTCCAATTTTATGAGTATAAGCTTCGTAGATTATTTCGATGCCAAAACAACAACTTTCTATGACAAATGGACAAAACCGTTAAAAGCCCCGCCATATAGAGAGTTGAGCAACTTCGGACTAACAAAGTTGCTCGGTGTACACTTTTTATTGTTCTTCTATGTCCAATGTTACGAGTATAAGCTTCGTAGATTATTTCGATGCCAAAACAACAACTTTCTATGATAAATGGACAAAACGGTTAAAAGCCCCTCCATATAGAGAGTTGAGCAACTTCGGACCAATAAAGTTGCTCGGTGTACACTTTTTATTGTTCTTCTATGTCCAATTTTACGAGTATAAGGTTTCGTTATTATTTCGATGTCAAAACAACAACTTCTATGACAAATGGACAAAACCGTTAAAAGCTCCCAAATAGAGAGAGTTGAGCAACTTCGGACTATCAAAGTTGCTCGGTGTACACTTTTTATTGTTCTTGTATGTCCAATTTTATGAGTATAAGCTTCGTAGATTATTTCGATGCCAAAACAACAACTTTCTATGACAGATGGACAAAACCGTTAAAAGCCCCTCCATATAGAGAGTTGAGCAACTTCGGACTAACAAAGTTGCTCGGTGTACACTTTTTATTGTTCTTCTATGTCCAATGTTACGAGTATAAGCTTCGTAGATTATTTCGATGCCAAAACAACAACTTTCTATGATAAATGGACAAAACCGTTAAAAGCCCCTCCATATAGAGAGTTGAGCAACTTCGGACCAGCAAAGTTGCTCGATGTACACTTTTTATTGTACTTCTATGTCCAATTTTACGAGTATAAGGTTTCGTTATTATTTCGATGTCAAAACAACAACTTCTATGACAAATGGACAAAACCGTTAAAAGCCCCTCTATATAGAGAGTTGAGCAACTTCGTACCATCAAAGTTGCTCGGTGTACACTTTTTATTGTTCTTCTATGTCCAATTTTATGAGTATAAGCTTCGTAGATTATTTCGATGCCAAAACAACAACTTTCTATGATAAATGGACAAAACCGTTAAAAGCCCCTCCATATAGAGAGTTGAGCAACTTCGGACCAATAAAGTTGCTCGGTGTACACTTTTTATTGTTCTTCTATGTCCAATTTTACGAGTATAAGGTTTCGTTATTATTTCGATGTCAAAACAACAACTTCTATGACAAATGGACAAAACCGTTAAAAGCTCCCAAATAGAGAGAATTGAGCAACTTCGGACTATCAAAGTTGCTCGGTGTACACTTTTTATTGTTCTTGTATGTCCAATTTGATGAGTATAAGCTTCGTAGATTATTTCGATGCCAAAACAACAACTTTCTATGACAAATGGACAAAACCGTTAAAAGCCCCTCCATATAGAGAGTTGAGCAACTTCGGACTAACAAAGTTGCTCGGTGTACACTTTTTATTGTTCTTCTATGTCCAATGTTACGAGTATAAGCTTCGTAGATTATTTCGAAGCCAAAACAACAACTTTCTATGATAAATGGACAAAACCGTTAAAAGCCCCTCCATATAGAGAGTTGAGCAACTTCGGACCAGCAAAGTTGCTCGGTGTACACTTTTTATTGTTCTTCTATGTCCAATTTTACGAGTATAAGGTTTCGTTATTATTTCGATGTCAAAACAACAACTTCTATGACAAATGGACAAAACCGTTAAAAGCCCCTCTATATAGAGAGTTGAGCAACTTCGGACCATCAAAGTTGCTCGGTGTACACTTTTTATTGTTCTTCTATGTCCAATGTTACGAGTATAAGCTTCGTAGATTATTTCGATGCAAAAACAACAACTTTCTATGACAAATGGACAAAACCGTTAAAAGCCCCTCCATATAGAGAGTTGAGCAACTTCGGACCAACAAAGTTGCTCGGTGTACACTTTTTATTGTTCTTCTATTTCCAATGTTACGAGTATAAGCTTCGTAGATTATTTCGATGCAAAAACAACAACTTTCTATGACAAATGGACAAAACCGTTAAAAGCCCCTCCATATAGAGAGTTGAGCAACTTCGGACCAACAAAGTTGCTCGGTGTACACTTTTTATTGTTCTTCTATTTCCAATGTTACGAGTATAAGCTTCGTAGATTATTTCGATGCAAAAACAACAACTTTCTATGACAAATGGACAAAACCGTTAAAAGCCCCTCTATATAGAGAGTTGAGCAACTTCGGACCATCAAAGTTGCTCGGTGTACACTTTTTATTGTTCTTCTATGTCCAATTTTACGAGTATAAGGTTTCGTTATTATTTCGATGCCAAAACAACAGCTTTCTATGACAAATGGACAAAACCGTTAAAAGCTCCCAAATAGAGAGAGTTGAGCAATTTCGGACCATCAAAGTTGCTCGGTGTACACTTTTTATTGTTCTTCTATGTCCAATTTTACGAGTATAAACTTCGTAGATTATTTCGATGCGAGAACACCAACTTTCTATTACAAATAGACAAAACCATTAAAAGCTCCTGCATAGAGAGAGTTGAGCAACTTCGGACTATCAAAGTTGCTCGGTGTACATTTTTTATTGTTCTTCTATGTCCAATTTTATGAGTATAAGCTTCGTAGATTATTTCGATGCCAAAACAACAACTTTCTATGTTAAATGGAGAAAACCGTTAAAAGCCCCTCCATATAGAGAGTTGAGCAACTTCGGACCAATAAAGTTGCTCGGTGTACACTTTTTATTGTTCTTCTATGTCCAATTTTACGAGTATAAGGTTTCGTTATTATTTCGATGTCAAAACAACAACTTCTATGACAAATGGACAAAACCGTTAAAAGCTCCCAAATAGAGAGAGTTGAGCAACTTCGGACTATCAAAGTTGCTCGGTGTACACTTTTTATTGTTCTTGTATGTCCAATTTTATGAGTATAAGCTTCGTAGATTATTTCGATGCCAAAACAACTACTTTCTATGACAAATGGACAAAACCGTTAAAAGCCCCTCCATATAGAGAGTTGAGCAACTTCGGACCAACAAAGTTGCTCGGTGTACACTTTTTATTGTTCTTCTATGTCCAATTTTACGAGTATAAGGTTTCGTTATTATTTCGATGTCAAAACAACAACTTCTATGACAAATGGACAAAACCGTTAAAAGCTCCCAAATAGAGAGAGTTGAGCAATTTCGGACCATCAAAGTTGCTCGGTGTTCACTTTTTATTGTTCTTCTATGTCCAATTTTACGAGTATAAGCTTCGTAGATTATTTCGATGCCAAAACAACAACTTCTATGACAAATGGACAAAACCGTTAAAAGCTCCCAAATAGAGAGAGTTGAGCAATTTCGGACCATCAAAGTTGCTCAGTGTACACTTTTTATTGTTCTTCTATGTCCAATTTTACGAGTATAAGATTCGTAGATTATTTCGATGCCAAAACAACAACTTTCTATTACAAATGGACAAAACCGTTAAAAGCTCCTCCATATAGAGAGTTGAGCAACTTCGGACCATCAAAGTTACTCGGTGTACACTTTTTATTGTTCTTCTATGTCCAATTTTACGAGTATAAGCTTCGTAGATTATTTCGATGCGAAAACAACAACTTTCTATTACAAATGGACAAAATCGTTAAAAGCTCCTACATAGAGAGAGTTGAGCAACTTCGGACTATCAAAGTTGCTCGGTGTACACTTTTTATTGTTCTTCTATGTCCAATGTTATGAGTATAAGCTTCGTAGATTATTTCGATGCCAAAACAACAACTTTCTATGACAAATGGACAAAACCGTTAAAAGCTCCTCCATATAGAGAGTTGAGCAACTTCGGACCATCAAAGTTACTCGGTGTACACTTTTTATTGTTCTTCTATGTCCAATGTTACGAGTATAAGCTTCGTAGATTATTTCGATGCCAAAAGAACAACTTTCTATTACAAATGGACAAAATCGTTAAAAGCTCCTACATAGAGAGAGTTGAGCAACTTCGGACTATCAGAGTTGCTCGGTGTACACTTTTTATTGTTCTTCTATGTCCAATTTTATGAGTATAAGCTTCGTAGATTATTTCGATGCCAAAACAACAACTTTATATGATAAATGGACAAAACCGTTAAAAGCCCCTCCATAGAGAGAGTTGAGCAACTTCGGAACAGCAAAGTTGCTCGGTGTACACTTTTTATTGTTCTTCTATGTCCAATTTTACGAGTATAAGGTTTCGTTATTATTTCGATGTCAAAACAACAACTTCTATGACAAATGGACAAAACCGTTAAAAGCTCCCAAACAGAGAGAGTTGAGCAATTTCGAACCATCAAAGTTGCTCGGTGTACACTTTTTATTGTTCTTCTATGTCCAATGTTACGAGTATAAGCTTCGTAGATTATTTCGATGCCAAAACAACAACTTTCTATTACAAATGGACAAAACCGTTAAAAGCTCCTCTATATAGAGAGTTGAGCAACTTCGGACCATCAAAGTTACTCGATGTACACTTTTTATTGTTGTTCTATGTCCAATGTTACGAGTATAAGCTTCGTAGATTATTTAGATGCCAAAACAACAACTTTCTATTACAAATGGACAAAACCGTTAAAAGCCCCTCTATATAGAGAGTTGAGCAACTTCGGACTAACAAAGTTGCTCGGTGTACACTTTTTATTGTTCTTCTATGTCCAATGTTACGAGTATAAGCTTCGTAGATTATTTCGAAGCCAAAACAACAACTTTCTATGATAAATGGACAAAACCGTTAAAAGCCCCTCCATATAGAGAGTTGAGCAACTTCGGACCAGCAAAGTTGCTCGGTGTACACTTTTTATTGTTCTTCTATGTCCAATTTTACGAGTATAAGGTTTCGTTATTATTTCGATGTCAAAACAACAACTTCTATGACAAATGGACAAAACCGTTAAAAGCCCCTCTATATAGAGAGTTGAGCAACTTCGGACCATCAAAGTTGCTCGGTGTACACTTTTTATTGTTCTTCTATGTCCAATGTTACGAGTATAAGCTTCGTAGATTATTTCGATGCAAAAACAACAACTTTCTATGACAAATGGACAAAACCGTTAAAAGCTCCCAAATAGAGAGTGTTGAGCAATTTCGGACCATCAAAGTTGCTCGGTGTACAATTTTTATTGTTCTTCTATGTCCAATTTTACGAGTATAAGCTTCGTAGATTATTTCGATGCCAAAACAACAACTTCTATGACAAATGGACAAAACCGTTAAAAGCTCCCAAACAGAGAGAGTTGAGCAATTTCGGACCATCAAAGTTGCTCGGTGTACACTTTTTATTGTTCTTCTATGTCCAATGTTACGAGTATAAGCTTCGTAGATTATTTCGATGCCAAAACAACAACTTTCTATTACAAATGGACAAAACCGTTAAAAGCTCCTCTATATAGAGAGTTGAGCAACTTCGGACCATCAAAGTTACTCGATGTACACCTTTTATTGTTCTTATATGTCCAATGTTACGAGTATAAGCTTCGTAGATTATTTCGATGCCAAAACAACAACTTTCTATTACAAATGGACAAAATCGTTAAAAGCTCCTACATAGAGAGAGTTGAACAACTTCGGACAATCAAAGTTGCTCGGTGTACACTTTTTATTGTTCATCTATATCCAATGTTATGAGTATAAGCTTCGTAGATTATTTCGATGCCAAAACAACAACTTTCTTTTACAAATGGACAAAACCGTTAAAAGTTCCTCCATAGAGAGAGTTGAGCAACTTCGGACTATCAAAGTTGCTCGGTGTACACTTTTTATTGTTCTTTTATGTCAAAGTTTACGAGTATAAGATTCGTTATTATTTCGATGTCAAAACAACAACTTCCTATGACAAATGGACAAAACCATTAAAAGCTCCTCCATATAGAGAGTTGAACAACTTCGGACCATCAAAGTTACTCGGTGTACACTTTTTATTGTTCTTCTATTTCCAATGTTACGAGTATAAGCTTCGTAGATTATTTCGATGCAAAAACAACAACTTTCTATGACAAATGGACAAAACCGTTAAAAGCCCCTCTATATAGAGAGTTGAGCAACTTCGGACCATCAAAGTTGCTCGGTGTACACTTTTTATTGTTCTTCTATGTTCAATTTTACGAGTATAAGGTTTCGTTATTATTTCGATGCCAAAACAACAACTTTCTATGACAAATGGACAAAACCGTTAAAAGCTCCCAAATAGAGAGAGTTGAGCAATTTCGGACCATCAAAGTTGCTCGGTGTACACTTTTTATTGTTCTTCTATGTCCAATTTTACGAGTATAAGCTTCGTAGATTATTTCGATGCCAAAACACCAGCTTTCTATTACAAATAGACAAAACCATTAAAAGCTCCGGCATAGAGAGAGTTGAGCAACTTCGGACTATCAAAGTTGCTCGGTGTACATTTTTTATTGTTCTTCTATGTCCAATTTTATGAGTATAATCTTCGTAGATTATTTCGATGCCAAAACAACAACTTTCTATGATAAATGGACAAAACCGTTAAAAGCCCCTCCATATAGAGAGTTGAGCAACTTCGGACCAATAAAGTTGCTCGGTGTACACTTTTTATTGTTCTTCTATGTCCAATTTTACGAGTATAAGGTTTCGTTATTATTTCGATGTCAAAACAACAACTTCTATGACAAATGGACAAAACCGTTAAAAGCTCCCAAATAGAGAGAGTTGAGCAACTTCGGACTATCAAAGTTGCTCGGTGTACACTTTTTATTTTTCTTGTATGTCCAATTTTATGAGTATAAGCTTCGTAGATTATTTCGATGCCACAAGAACAACTTTCTATGACAAATGGACAAAACCGTTAAAAGCCCCCCCATATAGAGAGTTGAGCAACTTCGGACCAACAAAGTTGCTCGGTGTACACTTTTTATTGTTCTTCTATGTCGAATTTTACGAGTATAAGGTTTCGTTATTATTTCGATGTCAAAACAACAACTTCTATGACAAATGGACAAAACCGTTAAAAGCTCCCAAATAGAGAGAGTTAAGCAATTTCGGACCATCAAAGTTGCTCGGTGTACACTTTTTATTGTTCTTCTATGTCCAATTTTACGAGTATAAGCTTCGTAGATTATTTCGATGCCAAAACAACAACTTTCTATTACAAATGGACAAAACCGTTAAAAGCTCCTCCATATAGAGAGTTGAGCAACTTCGGACCATCAAAGTTACTCGGTGTACACTTTTTATTGTTCTTCTATGTCCAATTTTACGAGTATAAGCTTCGTAGATTATTTCGATGCCAAAACAACAACTTTCTATTACAAATGGACAAAATCGTTAAAAGCTCCTACATAGAGAGAGTTGAGCAACTTCGGACTATCAAAGTTGCTCGGTGTACACTTTTTATTGTTCTTCTATGTCCAATTTTACGAGTATAAGGTTTCGTTATTATTTCGATGTCAAAACAACAACTTCTATGACAAATGGACAAAACCGTTATAAGCTCCCAAACAGAGAGAGTTGAGCAATTTCGGACCATCAAAGTTGCTCGGTGTACACTTTTTATTGTTCTTCTATGTCCAATGTTACGAGTATAAGCTTCGTAGATTATTTCGATGCCAAAACAACAACTTTCTATTACAAATGGACAAAACCGTTAAAAGCTCCTCTATATAGAGAGTTGAGCAACTTCGGACCATCAAAGTTACTCGATGTACACTTTTTATTGTTGTTCTATGTCCAATGTTACGAGTATAAGCTTCGTAGATTATTTCGATGTCAAAACAACAACTTTCTATTACAAATGGACAAAACCATTAAAAGCCCCTCTATATAGAGAGTTGAGCAACTTCGGACTAACGAAGTTGCTCGGTGTACACTTTTTATTGTTCTTCTATGTCCAATGTTACGAGTATAAGCTTCGTAGATTATTTCGAAGCCAAAACAACAACTTTCTATGATAAATGGACAAAACCGTTAAAAGCCCCTCCATATAGAGAGTTGAGCAACTTCGGACCAGCAAAGTTGCTCGGTGTACACTTTTTATTGTTCTTCTATGTCCAATTTTACGAGTATAAGGTTTCGTTATTATTTCGATGTCAAAACAACAACTTCTATGACAAATGGACAAAACCGTTAAAAGCCCCTCTATATAGAGAGTTGAGCAACTTCGGACCATCAAAGTTGCTCGGTGTACACTTTTTATTGTTCTTCTATGTCCAATGTTACGAGTATAAGCTTCGTAGATTATTTCGATGCAAAAACAACAACTTTCTATGACAAATGGACAAAACCGTTAAAAGCTCCCAAATATAGAGAGTTGAGCAATTTCGGACCATCAAAGTTGCTCGGTGTACAATTTTTATTGTTCTTCTATGTCCAATTTTACGAGTATAAGGTTTCGTTATTATTTCGATGTCAAAACAACAACTTCTATGACAAATGGACAAAACCGTTAAAAGCCCCTCTATATAGAGAGTTGAGCAACTTCGGACCATCAAAGTTGCTCGGTGTACACTTTTTATTGTTCTTCTATGTCCAATGTTACGAGTATAAGGTTTCGTTATTATTTCGATGTCAAAACAACAACTTCTATGACAAATGGACAAAACCGTTAAAAGCTCCCAAATATAGAGAGTTGAGCAACTTCGGACCATCAAAGTTACTCGATGTACACTTTTTATTGTTGTTCTATGTCCAATGTTACGAGTATAAGCTTCGTAGATTATTTCGATGTCAAAACAACAACTTTCTATTACAAATGGACAAAACCATTAAAAGCCCCTCTATATAGAGAGTTGAGCAACTTCGGACTAACGAAGTTGCTCGGTGTACACTTTTTATTGTTCTTCTATGTCCAATGTTACGAGTATAAGCTTCGTAGATTATTTCGAAGCCAAAACAACAACTTTCTATGAGAAATGGACAAAACCGTTAAAAGCCCCTCCATATAGAGAGTTGAGCAACTTCGGACCAGCAAAGTTGCTCGGTGTACACTTTTTATTGTTCTTCTATGTCCAATTTTACGAGTATAAGGTTTCGTTATTATTTCGATGTCAAAACAACAACTTCTATGACAAATGGACAAAACCGTTAAAAGCTCCCAAACAGAGAGAGTTGAGCAATTTCGGACCATCAAAGTTGCTCGGTGTACACTTTTTATTGTTCTTCTATGTCCAATGTTACGAGTATAAGCTTCGTAGATTATTTCGATGCCAAAACAACAACTTTCTATTACAAATGGACAAAACCGTTAAAAGCTCCTCTATATAGAGAGTTGAGCAACTTCGGACCATCAAAGTTACTCGATGTACACTTTTTATTGTTCTTATATGTCCAATGTTACGAGTATAAGCTTCGTAGATTATTTCGATGCCAAAACAACAACTTTCTATTAGAAATGGACAAAATCGTTAAAAGCTCCTACATAGAGAGAGTTGAACAACTTCGGACAATCAAAGTTGCTCGGTGTACACTTTTTATTCTTCATCTATGTCCAATGTTATGAGTATAAGCTTCGTAGATTATTTCGATGCCAAAACAACAACTTTCTTTTACAAATGGACAAAACCGTTAAAAGTTCCTCCATAGAGAGAGTTGAGCAACTTCGGACTATCAAAGTTGCTCGGTGTACACTTTTTATTGTTCTTTTATGTCAAAGTTTACGAGTATAAGATTCGTTATTATTTCGATGTCAAAACAACAACTTCCTATGACAAATGGACAAAACCATTAAAAGCTCCTCCATATAGAGAGTTGAACAACTTCGGACCATCAAAGTTACTCGGTGTACACTTTTTATTGTTCTTCTATTTCCAATGTTACGAGTATAAGCTTCGTAGATTATTTCGATGCAAAAACAACAACTTTCTATGACAAATGGACAAAACCGTTAAAAGCCCCTCTATATAGAGAGTTGAGCAACTTCGGACCATCAAAGTTGCTCGGTGTACACTTTTTATTGTTCTTCTATGTTCAATTTTACGAGTATAAGGTTTCGTTATTATTTCGATGCCAAAACAACAACTTTCTATGACAAATGGACAAAACCGTTAAAAGCTCCCAAATAGAGAGAGTTGAGCAATTTCGGACCATCAAAGTTGCTCGGTGTACACTTTTTATTGTTCTTCTATGTCCAATTTTACGAGTATAAGCTTCGTAGATTATTTCGATGCCAAAACACCAGCTTTCTATTACAAATAGACAAAACCATTAAAAGCTCCGGCATAGAGAGAGTTGAGCAACTTCGGACTATCAAAGTTGCTCGGTGTACATTTTTTATTGTTCTTCTATGTCCAATGTTACGAGTATAAGCTTCGTAGATTATTTCGAAGCCAAAACAACAACTTTCTATGATAAATGGACAAAACCGTTAAAAGCCCCTCCATATAGAGAGTTGAGCAACTTCGGACCAGCAAAGTTGCTCGGTGTACACTTTTTATTGTTCTTCTATGTCCAATTTTACGAGTATAAGCTTCGTAGATTATTTCGATGCCAAAACAACAACTTTCTATTACAAATGGACAAAACCGTTAAAAGCTCCTCCATATAGAGAGTTGAGCAACTTCGGACCATCAAAGTTACTCGGTGTACACTTTTTATTGTTCTTCTATGTCCAATTTTACGAGTATAAGCTTCGTAGATTATTTCGATGCCAAAACAACAACTTTCTATTACAAATGGACAAAATCGTTAAAAGCTCCTACATAGAGAGAGTTGAGCAACTTCGGACTATCAAAGTTGCTCGGTGTACACTTTTTATTGTTCTTCTATGTCCAATTTTACGAGTATAAGGTTTCGTTATTATTTCGATGTCAAAACAACAACTTCTATGACAAATGGACAAAACCGTTATAAGCTCCCAAACAGAGAGAGTTGAGCAATTTCGGACCATCAAAGTTGCTCGGTGTACACTTTTTATTGTTCTTCTATGTCCAATGTTACGAGTATAAGCTTCGTAGATTATTTCGATGCCAAAACAACAACTTTCTATTACAAATGGACAAAACCGTTAAAAGCTCCTCTATATAGAGAGTTGAGCAACTTCGGACCATCAAAGTTACTCGATGTACACTTTTTATTGTTGTTCTATGTCCAATGTTACGAGTATAAGCTTCGTAGATTATTTCGATGTCAAAACAACAACTTTCTATTACAAATGGACAAAACCATTAAAAGCCCCTCTATATAGAGAGTTGAGCAACTTCGGACTAACGAAGTTGCTCGGTGTACACTTTTTATTGTTCTTCTATGTCCAATGTTACGAGTATAAGCTTCGTAGATTATTTCGAAGCCAAAACAACAACTTTCTATGATAAATGGACAAAACCGTTAAAAGCCCCTCCATATAGAGAGTTGAGCAACTTCGGACCAGCAAAGTTGCTCGGTGTACACTTTTTATTGTTCTTCTATGTCCAATTTTACGAGTATAAGGTTTCGTTATTATTTCGATGTCAAAACAACAACTTCTATGACAAATGGACAAAACCGTTAAAAGCCCCTCTATATAGAGAGTTGAGCAACTTCGGACCATCAAAGTTGCTCGGTGTACACTTTTTATTGTTCTTCTATGTCCAATGTTACGAGTATAAGCTTCGTAGATTATTTCGATGCAAAAACAACAACTTTCTATGACAAATGGACAAAACCGTTAAAAGCTCCCAAATATAGAGAGTTGAGCAATTTCGGACCATCAAAGTTGCTCGGTGTACAATTTTTATTGTTCTTCTATGTCCAATTTTACGAGTATAAGGTTTCGTTATTATTTCGATGTCAAAACAACAACTTCTATGACAAATGGACAAAACCGTTAAAAGCCCCTCTATATAGAGAGTTGAGCAACTTCGGACCATCAAAGTTGCTCGGTGTACACTTTTTATTGTTCTTCTATGTCCAATGTTACGAGTATAAGCTTCGTAGATTATTTCGATGCAAAAACAACAACTTTCTATGACAAATGGACAAAACCGTTAAAAGCTCCCAAATATAGAGAGTTGAGCAACTTCGGACCATCAAAGTTACTCGATGTACACTTTTTATTGTTGTTCTATGTCCAATGTTACGAGTATAAGCTTCGTAGATTATTTCGATGTCAAAACAACAACTTTCTATTACAAATGGACAAAACCATTAAAAGCCCCTCTATATAGAGAGTTGAGCAACTTCGGACTAACGAAGTTGCTCGGTGTACACTTTTTATTGTTCTTCTATGTCCAATGTTACGAGTATAAGCTTCGTAGATTATTTCGAAGCCAAAACAACAACTTTCTATGAGAAATGGACAAAACCGTTAAAAGCCCCTCCATATAGAGAGTTGAGCAACTTCGGACCAGCAAAGTTGCTCGGTGTACACTTTTTATTGTTCTTCTATGTCCAATTTTACGAGTATAAGGTTTCGTTATTATTTCGATGTCAAAACAACAACTTCTATGACAAATGGACAAAACCGTTAAAAGCTCCCAAACAGAGAGAGTTGAGCAATTTCGGACCATCAAAGTTGCTCGGTGTACACTTTTTATTGTTCTTCTATGTCCAATGTTACGAGTATAAGCTTCGTAGATTATTTCGATGCCAAAACAACAACTTTCTATTACAAATGGACAAAACCGTTAAAAGCTCCTCTATATAGAGAGTTGAGCAACTTCGGACCATCAAAGTTACTCGATGTACACTTTTTATTGTTCTTATATGTCCAATGTTACGAGTATAAGCTTCGTAGATTATTTCGATGCCAAAACAACAACTTTCTATTAGAAATGGACAAAATCGTTAAAAGCTCCTACATAGAGAGAGTTGAACAACTTCGGACAATCAAAGTTGCTCGGTGTACACTTTTTATTCTTCATCTATGTCCAATGTTATGAGTATAAGCTTCGTAGATTATTTCGATGCCAAAACAACAACTTTCTTTTACAAATGGACAAAACCGTTAAAAGTTCCTCCATAGAGAGAGTTGAGCAACTTCGGACTATCAAAGTTGCTCGGTGTACACTTTTTATTGTTCTTTTATGTCAAAGTTTACGAGTATAAGATTCGTTATTATTTCGATGTCAAAACAACAACTTCCTATGACAAATGGACAAAACCATTAAAAGCTCCTCCATATAGAGAGTTTAACAACTTCGGACCATCAAAGTTACTCGGTGTACACTTTTTATTGTTCTTCTATTTCCAATGTTACGAGTATAAGCTTCGTAGATTATTTCGATGCAAAAACAACAACTTTCTATGACAAATGGACAAAACCGTTAAAAGCCCCTCTATATAGAGAGTTGAGCAACTTCGGACCATCAAAGTTGCTCGGTGTACACTTTTTATTGTTCTTCTATGTTCAATTTTACGAGTATAAGGTTTCGTTATTATTTCGATGCCAAAACAACAACTTTCTATGACAAATGGACAAAACCGTTAAAAGCTCCCAAATAGAGAGAGTTGAGCAATTTCGGACCATCAAAGTTGCTCGGTGTACACTTTTTATTGTTCTTCTATGTCCAATTTTACGAGTATAAGCTTCGTAGATTATTTCGATGCCAAAACACCAGCTTTCTATTACAAATAGACAAAACCATTAAAAGCTCCGGCATAGAGAGAGTTGAGCAACTTCGGACTATCAAAGTTGCTCGGTGTACATTTTTTATTGTTCTTCTATGTCCAATTTTATGAGTATAATCTTCGTAGATTATTTCGATGCCAAAACAACAACTTTCTATGATAAATGGACAAAACCGTTAAAAGCCCCTCCATATAGAGAGTTGAGCAACTTCGGACCAATAAAGTTGCTCGGTGTACACTTTTTATTGTTCTTCTATGTCCAATTTTACGAGTATAAGGTTTCGTTATTATTTCGATGTCAAAACAACAACTTCTATGACAAATGGACAAAACCGTTAAAAGCTCCCAAATAGAGAGAGTTGAGCAACTTCGGACTATCAAAGTTGCTCGGTGTACACTTTTTATTTTTCTTGTATGTCCAATTTTATGAGTATAAGCTTCGTAGATTATTTCGATGCCACAAGAACAACTTTCTATGACAAATGGACAAAACCGTTAAAAGCCCCTCCATATAGAGAGTTGAGCAACTTCGGACCAACAAAGTTGCTCGGTGTACACTTTTTATTGTTCTTCTATGTCCAATTTTACGAGTATAAGGTTTCGTTATTATTTCGATGTCAAAACAACAACTTCTATGACAAATGGACAAAACCGTTAAAAGCTCCCAAATAGAGAGAGTTAAGCAATTTCGGACCATCAAAGTTGCTCGGTGTACACTTTTTATTGTTCTTCTATGTCCAATTTTACGAGTATAAGCTTCGTAGATTATTTCGATGCCAAAACAACAACTTTCTATTACAAATGGACAAAACCGTTAAAAGCTCCTCCATATAGAGAGTTGAGCAACTTCGGACCATCAAAGTTACTCGGTGTACACTTTTTATTGTTCTTCTATGTCCAATTTTACGAGTATAAGCTTCGTAGATTATTTCGATGCCAAAATCACAACTTTCTATTACAAATGGACAAAATCGTTAAAAGCTCCTACATAGAGAGAGTTGAGCAACTTCGGACTATCAAAGTTGCTCGGTGTACACTTTTTATTGTTCTTCTATGTCCAATTTTACGAGTATAAGGTTTCGTTATTATTTCGATGTCAAAACAACAACTTCTATGACAAATGGACAAAACCGTTATAAGCTCCCAAACAGAGAGAGTTGAGCAATTTCGGACCATCAAAGTTGCTCGGTGTACACTTTTTATTGTTCTTCTATGTCCAATGTTACGAGTATAAGCTTCGTAGATTATTTCGATGCCAAAACAACAACTTTCTATTACAAATGGACAAAACCGTTAAAAGCTCCTCTATATAGAGAGTTGAGCAACTTCGGACCATCAAAGTTACTCGATGTACACTTTTTATTGTTGTTCTATTTCCAATGTTACGAGTATAAGCTTCGTAGATTATTTCGATGCAAAAACAACAACTTTCTATGACAAATGGACAAAACCGTTAAAAGCCCCTCTATATAGAGAGTTGAGCAACTTCGGACCATCAAAGTTGCTCGGTGTACACTTTTTATTGTTCTTCTATGTTCAATTTTACGAGTATAAGGTTTCGTTATTATTTCGATGCCAAAACAACAACTTTCTATGACAAATGGACAAAACCGTTAAAAGCTCCCAAATAGAGAGAGTTGAGCAATTTCGGACCATCAAAGTTGCTCGGTGTACACTTTTTATTGTTCTTCTATGTCCAATTTTACGAGTATAAGCTTCGTAGATTATTTCGATGCCAAAACACCAGCTTTCTATTACAAATAGACAAAACCATTAAAAGCTCCGGCATAGAGAGAGTTGAGCAACTTCGGACTATCAAAGTTGCTCGGTGTACATTTTTTATTGTTCTTCTATGTCCAATTTTATGAGTATAATCTTCGTAGATTATTTCGATGCCAAAACAACAACTTTCTATGATAAATGGACAAAACCGTTAAAAGCCCCTCCATATAGAGAGTTGAGCAACTTCGGACCAATAAAGTTGCTCGGTGTACACTTTTTATTGTTCTTCTATGTCCAATTTTACGAGTATAAGGTTTCGTTATTATTTCGATGTCAAAACAACAACTTCTATGACAAATGGACAAAACCGTTAAAAGCTCCCAAATAGAGAGAGTTGAGCAACTTCGGACTATCAAAGTTGCTCGGTGTACACTTTTTATTTTTCTTGTATGTCCAATTTTATGAGTATAAGCTTCGTAGATTATTTCGATGCCACAAGAACAACTTTCTATGACAAATGGACAAAACCGTTAAAAGCCCCTCCATATAGAGAGTTGAGCAACTTCGGACCAACAAAGTTGCTCGGTGTACACTTTTTATTGTTCTTCTATGTCCAATTTTACGAGTATAAGGTTTCGTTATTATTTCGATGTCAAAACAACAACTTCTATGACAAATGGACAAAACCGTTAAAAGCTCCCAAATAGAGAGAGTTAAGCAATTTCGGACCATCAAAGTTGCTCGGTGTACACTTTTTATTGTTCTTCTATGTCCAATTTTACGAGTATAAGCTTCGTAGATTATTTCGATGCCAAAACAACAACTTTCTATTACAAATGGACAAAACCGTTAAAAGCTCCTCCATATAGAGAGTTGAGCAACTTCGGACCATCAAAGTTACTCGGTGTACACTTTTTATTGTTCTTCTATGTCCAATTTTACGAGTATAAGCTTCGTAGATTATTTCGATGCCAAAATCACAACTTTCTATTACAAATGGACAAAATCGTTAAAAGCTCCTACATAGAGAGAGTTGAGCAACTTCGGACTATCAAAGTTGCTCGGTGTACACTTTTTATTGTTCTTCTATGTCCAATTTTACGAGTATAAGGTTTCGTTATTATTTCGATGTCAAAACAACAACTTCTATGACAAATGGACAAAACCGTTATAAGCTCCCAAACAGAGAGAGTTGAGCAATTTCGGACCATCAAAGTTGCTCGGTGTACACTTTTTATTGTTCTTCTATGTCCAATGTTACGAGTATAAGCTTCGTAGATTATTTCGATGCCAAAACAACAACTTTCTATTACAAATGGACAAAACCGTTAAAAGCTCCTCTATATAGAGAGTTGAGCAACTTCGGACCATCAAAGTTACTCGATGTACACTTTTTATTGTTGTTCTATGTCCAATGTTACGAGTATAAGCTTCGTAGATTATTTCGATGTCAAAACAACAACTTTCTATTACAAATGGACAAAACCATTAAAAGCCCCTCTATATAGAGAGTTGAGCAACTTCGGACTAACGAAGTTGCTCGGTGTACACTTTTTATTGTCCTTCTATGTCCAATGTTACGAGTATAAGCTTCGTAGATTATTTCGAAGCCAAAACAACAACTTTCTATGATAAATGGACAAAACCGTTAAAAGCCCCTCCATATAGAGAGTTGAGCAACTTCGGACCAGCAAAGTTGCTCGGTGTACACTTTTTATTGTTCTTCTATGTCCAATTTTACGAGTATAAGGTTTCGTTATTATTTCGATGTCAAAACAACAACTTCTATGACAAATGGACAAAACCGTTAAAAGCCCCTCTATATAGAGAGTTGAGCAACTTCGGACCATCAAAGTTGCTCGGTGTACACTTTTTATTGTTCTTCTATGTCCAATGTTACGAGTATAAGCTTCGTAGATTATTTCGATGCAAAAACAACAACTTTCTATGACAAATGGACAAAACCGTTAAAAGCTCCCAAATATAGAGAGTTGAGCAATTTCGGACCATCAAAGTTGCTCGGTGTACAATTTTTATTGTTCTTCTATGTCCAATTTTACGAGTATAAGCTTCGTAGATTATTTCGATGCCAAAACAACAACTTCTATGACAAATGGACAAAACCGTTAAAAGCTCCCAAACAGAGAGAGTTGAGCAATTTCGGACCATCAAAGTTGCTCGGTGTACACTTTTTATTGTTCTTCTATGTCCAATGTTACGAGTATAAGCTTCGTAGATTATTTCGATGCCAAAACAACAACTTTCTATTACAAATGGACAAAACCGTTAAAAGCTCCTCTATATAGAGAGTTGAGCAACTTCGGACCATCAAAGTTACTCGATGTACACTTTTTATTGTTCTTCTATGTCCAATGTTACGAGTATAAGCTTCGTAGATTATTTCGATGCCAAAACAACAATTTTCTATTACAAATGGACAAAATCGTTAAAAGCTCCTACATAGAGAGAGTTTAACAACTTCGGACAATCAAAGTTGCTCGGTGTACACTTTTTATTGTTCATCTATGTCCAATGTTACGGGTATAAGCTTCGTAGATTATTTCGATGCCAAAACAACAACTTTCTTTTACAAATGGACAAAACCGTTAAAAGCTCCTCCATAGAGAGA
This sequence comes from Euonymus europaeus, assembly GCA_963580455.1. Lineage (NCBI taxonomy): Eukaryota > Viridiplantae > Streptophyta > Magnoliopsida > Celastrales > Celastraceae > Euonymus > Euonymus europaeus. Next base: position 9,872,602 of record OY756965.1, read on the forward strand.
GTTGAGCAACTTCGGACTATCAAAGTTGCTCGGTGTACACGTTTTATTGTTCTTTTATGTCAAAGTTTACGAGTATAAGATTCGTTATTATTTCGATGTCAAAACAACAACTTCCTATGACAAATGGACAAAACCATTAAAAGCTCCTCCATATAGAGAGTTGAACAACTTCGGACCATCAAAGTTACTCGGTGTACACTTTTTATTGTTCTTCTATTTCCAATGTTACGAGTATAAGCTTCGTAGATTATTTCGATGCAAAAACAACAACTTTCTATGACAAATGGACAAAACCGTTAAAAGCCCCTCTATATAGAGAGTTGAGCAACTTCGGACCATCAAAGTTGCTCGGTGTACACTTTTTATTGTTCTTCTATGTTCAATTTTACGAGTATAATGTTTCGTTATTATTTCGATGCCAAAACAACAACTTTCTATGACAAATGGACAAAACCGTTAAAAGCTCCCAAATAGAGAGAGTTGAGCAAATTCGGACCATCAAAGTTGCTCGGTGTACACTTTTTATTGTTCTTCTATGTCCAATTTTACGAGTATAAGCTTCGTAGATTATTTCGATGCCAAAACACCAGCTTTCTATTACAAATAGACAAAACCATTAAAAGCTCCGGCATAGAGAGAGTTGAGCAACTTCGGACTATCAAAGTTGCTCGGTGTACATTTTTTATTGTTCTTCTATGTCCAATTTTATGAGTATAATCTTCGTAGATTATTTCGATGCCAAAACAACAACTTTCTATGATAAATGGACAAAACCGTTAAAAGCCCCTCCATATAGAGAGTTGAGCAACTTCGGACCAATAAAGTTGCTCGGTGTACACTTTTTATTGTTCTTCTATGTCCAATTTTACGAGTATAAGGTTTCGTTATTATTTCGATGTCAAAACAACAACTTCTATGACAAATGGACAAAACCGTTAAAAGCTCCCAAATAGAGAGAGTTGAGCAACTTCGGACTATCAAAGTTGCTCGGTGTACACTTTTTATTTTTCTTGTATGTCCAATTTTATGAGTATAAGCTTCGTAGATTATTTCGATGCCAAAAGAACAACTTTCTATGACAAATGGACAAAACCGTTAAAAGCCCCTCCATATAGAGAGTTGAGCAACTTCGGACCAACAAAGTTGCTCGGTGTACACTTTTTATTGTTCTTCTATGTCCAATTTTACGAGTATAAGGTTTCGTTATTATTTCGATGTCAAAACAACAACTTCTATGACAAATGGACAAAACCGTTAAAAGCTCCCAAATAGAGAGAGTTAAGCAATTTCGGACCATCAAAGTTGCTCGGTGTACACTTTTTATTGTTCTTCTATGTCCAATTTTACGAGTATAAGCTTCGTAGATTATTTCGATGCCAAAACAACAACTTTCTATTACAAATGGACAAAACCGTTAAAAGCTCCTCCATATAGAGAGTTGAGCAACTTCGGACCATCAAAGTTACTCGGTGTACACTTTTTATTGTTCTTCTATGTCCAATTTTACGAGTATAAGCTTCGTAGATTATTTCGATGCCAAAATCACAACTTTCTATTACAAATGGACAAAATCGTTAAAAGCTCCTACATAGAGAGAGTTGAGCAACTTCGGACTATCAAAGTTGCTCGGTGTACACTTTTTATTGTTCTTCTATGTCCAATTTTACGAGTATAAGGTTTCGTTATTATTTCGATGTCAAAACAACAACTTCTATGACAAATGGACAAAACCGTTATAAGCTCCCAAACAGAGAGAGTTGAGCAATTTCGGACCATCAAAGTTGCTCGGTGTACACTTTTTATTGTTCTTCTATGTCCAATGTTACGAGTATAAGCTTCGTAGATTATTTCGATGCCAAAACAACAACTTTCTATTACAAATGGACAAAACCGTTAAAAGCTCCTCTATATAGAGAGTTGAGCAACTTCGGACCATCAAAGTTACTCGATGTACACTTTTTATTGTTGTTCTATTTCCAATGTTACGAGTATAAGCTTCGTAGATTATTTCGATGCAAAAACAACAACTTTCTATGACAAATGGACAAAACCGTTAAAAGCCCCTCTATATAGAGAGTTGAGCAACTTCGGACCATCAAAGTTGCTCGGTGTACACTTTTTATTGTTCTTCTATGTTCAATTTTACGAGTATAAGGTTTCGTTATTATTTCGATGCCAAAACAACAACTTTCTATGACAAATGGACAAAACCGTTAAAAGCTCCCAAATAGAGAGAGTTGAGCAATTTCGGACCATCAAAGTTGCTCGGTGTACACTTTTTATTGTTCTTCTATGTCCAATTTTACGAGTATAAGCTTCGTAGATTATTTCGATGCCAAAACACCAGCTTTCTATTACAAATAGACAAAACCATTAAAAGCTCCGGCATAGAGAGAGTTGAGCAACTTCGGACTATCAAAGTTGCTCGGTGTACATTTTTTATTGTTCTTCTATGTCCAATTTTATGAGTATAATCTTCGTAGATTATTTCGATGCCAAAACAACAACTTTCTATGATAAATGGACAAAACCGTTAAAAGCCCCTCCATATAGAGAGTTGAGCAACTTCGGACCAATAAAGTTGCTCGGTGTACACTTTTTATTGTTCTTCTATGTCCAATTTTACGAGTATAAGGTTTCGTTATTATTTCGATGTCAAAACAACAACTTCTATGACAAATGGACAAAACCGTTAAAAGCTCCCAAATAGAGAGAGTTGAGCAACTTCGGACTATCAAAGTTGCTCGGTGTACACTTTTTATTTTTCTTGTATGTCCAATTTTATGAGTATAAGCTTCGTAGATTATTTCGATGCCACAAGAACAACTTTCTATGACAAATGGACAAAACCGTTAAAAGCCCCTCCATATAGAGAGTTGAGCAACTTCGGACCAACAAAGTTGCTCGGTGTACACTTTTTATTGTTCTTCTATGTCCAATTTTACGAGTATAAGGTTTCGTTATTATTTCGATGTCAAAACAACAACTTCTATGACAAATGGACAAAACCGTTAAAAGCTCCCAAATAGAGAGAGTTAAGCAATTTCGGACCATCAAAGTTGCTCGGTGTACACTTTTTATTGTTCTTCTATGTCCAATTTTACGAGTATAAGCTTCGTAGATTATTTCGATGCCAAAACAACAACTTTCTATTACAAATGGACAAAACCGTTAAAAGCTCCTCCATATAGAGAGTTGAGCAACTTCGGACCATCAAAGTTACTCGGTGTACACTTTTTATTGTTCTTCTATGTCCAATTTTACGAGTATAAGCTTCGTAGATTATTTCGATGCCAAAATCACAACTTTCTATTACAAATGGACAAAATCGTTAAAAGCTCCTACATAGAGAGAGTTGAGCAACTTCGGACTATCAAAGTTGCTCGGTGTACACTTTTTATTGTTCTTCTATGTCCAATTTTACGAGTATAAGGTTTCGTTATTATTTCGATGTCAAAACAACAACTTCTATGACAAATGGACAAAACCGTTATAAGCTCCCAAACAGAGAGAGTTGAGCAATTTCGGACCATCAAAGTTGCTCGGTGTACACTTTTTATTGTTCTTCTATGTCCAATGTTACGAGTATAAGCTTCGTAGATTATTTCGATGCCAAAACAACAACTTTCTATTACAAATGGACAAAACCGTTAAAAGCTCCTCTATATAGAGAGTTGAGCAACTTCGGACCATCAAAGTTACTCGATGTACACTTTTTATTGTTGTTCTATGTCCAATGTTACGAGTATAAGCTTCGTAGATTATTTCGATGTCAAAACAACAACTTTCTATTACAAATGGACAAAACCATTAAAAGCCCCTCTATATAGAGAGTTGAGCAACTTCGGACTAACGAAGTTGCTCGGTGTACACTTTTTATTGTTCTTCTATGTCCAATGTTACGAGTATAAGCTTCGTAGATTATTTCGAAGCCAAAACAACAACTTTCTATGATAAATGGACAAAACCGTTAAAAGCCCCTCCATATAGAGAGTTGAGCAACTTCGGACCAGCAAAGTTGCTCGGTGTACACTTTTTATTGTTCTTCTATGTCCAATTTTACGAGTATAAGGTTTCGTTATTATTTCGATGTCAAAACAACAACTTCTATGACAAATGGACAAAACCGTTAAAAGCCCCTCTATATAGAGAGTTGAGCAACTTCGGACCATCAAAGTTGCTCGGTGTACACTTTTTATTGTTCTTCTATGTCCAATGTTACGAGTATAAGCTTCGTAGATTATTTCGATGCAAAAACAACAACTTTCTATGACAAATGGACAAAACCGTTAAAAGCTCCCAAATATAGAGAGTTGAGCAATTTCGGACCATCAAAGTTGCTCGGTGTACAATTTTTATTGTTCTTCTATGTCCAATTTTACGAGTATAAGCTTCGTAGATTATTTCGATGCCAAAACAACAACTTCTATGACAAATGGACAAAACCGTTAAAAGCTCCCAAACAGAGAGAGTTGAGCAATTTCGGACCATCAAAGTTGCTCGGTGTACACTTTTTATTGTTCTTCTATGTCCAATGTTACGAGTATAAGCTTCGTAGATTATTTCGATGCCAAAACAACAACTTTCTATTACAAATGGACAAAACCGTTAAAAGCTCCTCTATATAGAGAGTTGAGCAACTTCGGACCATCAAAGTTACTCGATGTACACTTTTTATTGTTCTTCTATGTCCAATGTTACGAGTATAAGCTTCGTAGATTATTTCGATGCCAAAACAACAATTTTCTATTACAAATGGACAAAATCGTTAAAAGCTCCTACATAGAGAGAGTTTAACAACTTCGGACAATCAAAGTTGCTCGGTGTACACTTTTTATTGTTCATCTATGTCCAATGTTACGGGTATAAGCTTCGTAGATTATTTCGATGCCAAAACAACAACTTTCTTTTACAAATGGACAAAACCGTTAAAAGCTCCTCCATAGAGAGAGTTGAGCAACTTCGGACTATCAAAGTTGCTCGGTGTACACGTTTTATTGTTCTTTTATGTCAAAGTTTACGAGTATAAGATTCGTTATTATTTCGATGTCAAAACAACAACTTCCTATGACAAATGGACAAAACCATTAAAAGCTCCTCCATATAGAGAGTTGAACAACTTCGGACCATCAAAGTTACTCGGTGTACACTTTTTATTGTTCTTCTATTTCCAATGTTACGAGTATAAGCTTCGTAGATTATTTCGATGCAAAAACAACAACTTTCTATGACAAATGGACAAAACCGTTAAAAGCCCCTCTATATAGAGAGTTGAGCAACTTCGGACCATCAAAGTTGCTCGGTGTACACTTTTTATTGTTCTTCTATGTTCAATTTTACGAGTATAATGTTTCGTTATTATTTCGATGCCAAAACAACAACTTTCTATGACAAATGGACAAAACCGTTAAAAGCTCCCAAATAGAGAGAGTTGAGCAAATTCGGACCATCAAAGTTGCTCGGTGTACACTTTTTATTGTTCTTCTATGTCCAATTTTACGAGTATAAGCTTCGTAGATTATTTCGATGCCAAAACACCAGCTTTCTATTACAAATAGACAAAACCATTAAAAGCTCCGGCATAGAGAGAGTTGAGCAACTTCGGACTATCAAAGTTGCTCGGTGTACATTTTTTATTGTTCTTCTATGTCCAATTTTATGAGTATAATCTTCGTAGATTATTTCGATGCCAAAACAACAACTTTCTATGATAAATGGACAAAACCGTTAAAAGCCCCTCCATATAGAGAGTTGAGCAACTTCGGACCAATAAAGTTGCTCGGTGTACACTTTTTATTGTTCTTCTATGTCCAATTTTACGAGTATAAGGTTTCGTTATTATTTCGATGTCAAAACAACAACTTCTATGACAAATGGACAAAACCGTTAAAAGCTCCCAAATAGAGAGAGTTGAGCAACTTCGGACTATCAAAGTTGCTCGGTGTACACTTTTTATTTTTCTTGTATGTCCAATTTTATGAGTATAAGCTTCGTAGATTATTTCGATGCCAAAAGAACAACTTTCTATGACAAATGGACAAAACCGTTAAAAGCCCCTCCATATAGAGAGTTGAGCAACTTCGGACCAACAAAGTTGCTCGGTGTACACTTTTTATTGTTCTTCTATGTCCAATTTTACGAGTATAAGGTTTCGTTATTATTTCGATGTCAAAACAACAACTTCTATGACAAATGGACAAAACCGTTAAAAGCTCCCAAATAGAGAGAGTTAAGCAATTTCGGACCATCAAAGTTGCTCGGTGTACACTTTTTATTGTTCTTCTATGTCCAATTTTACGAGTATAAGCTTCGTAGATTATTTCGATGCCAAAACAACAACTTTCTATGACAAATGGACAAAACCGTTAAAAGCACCTCCATATAGAGAGTTGAGCAACTTCGGATCATCAAAGTTGCTCGGTGTACACTTTTTATTGTTCTTCTATGTCCAATTTTACGAGTATAAGCTTCGTAGATTATTTCGATGCCAAAACAACAACTTTCTATTACAAATGGACAAAATCGTTAAAAGCTCCTACATAGAGAGAGTTGAGCAACTTCGGACTATCAAAGTTGCTCGGTGTACACTTTTTATTGTTCTTCTATGTCAAATGTTACGAGTATAAGCTTCGTAGATTATTTCGATGCCAAAACAACAACTTTCTATGACAAATGGACAAAACCGTTAAAAGCTCCTCCATATAGAGAGTTGAGCAACTTCGGACTATCAAAGTTGCTCGGTGTACACTTTTTATTGTTCTTCTATGTCCAATTTTATGAGTATAAGCTTCGTAGATTATTTCGATGCCAAAACAACAACTTTATATGATAAATGGACAAAACCGTTAAAAGCCCCTCCATAGAGAGAGTTGAGCAACTTCGGACCAGCAAAGTTGCTCGGTGTACACTTTTTATTGTTCTTCTATGTCCAATTTTACGAGTATAAGGTTTCGTTATTATTTCGATGTCAAAACAACAACTTCTATGACAAATGGACAAAACCGTTAAAAGCTCCTAAATAGAGAGAGTTGAGCAACTTCGGACTATCAAAGTTGCTCGGTGTACACTTTTTATTGTTCTTGTATGTCCAATTTTAAGAGTATAAGCTTCGTAGATTATTTCGATGCCAAAACAACAACTTTCTATGACAAATGGACAAAACCGTTAAAAGCCCCTCCATATAGAGAGTTGATCAACTTTGGACCAACAAAGTTGCTCGGTGTACACTTTTTATTGATCTTCTATGTCCAATTTTACGAGTATAAGGTTTCGTTATTATTTCGATGCCAAAACAACAACTTCTATGACAAATGGACAAAACCGTTAAAAGCTCCCAAATAGAGAGAGTTGAGTAATTTTGGACCATCAAAGTTGCTCGGTGTACACTTTTTATTGTTCTTCTATGTCCAATTTTACGAGTATAAGCTTCGTAGATTATTTCGATGCCAAAACAACAACTTTCTATTACAAATGGACAAAACCGTTAAAAGCTCCTCTATATAGAGAGTTGAGCAACTTCGGACCATCAAAGTTACTCGATGTACACTTTTTATTGTTCTTCTATTTCCAATTTTACGAGTATAAGCTTCGCAGATTATTTCGATGCCAAAACAACAACTTTCTATTACAAATGGACAAAACCGTTAAAAGCTCCTCCATATAGAGAGTTGAGCAACTTCGGACCATCAAAGTTACTCGGTGTACACTTTTTATTGTTCTTCTATGTCCAATGTTACGAGTATAAGCTTCGTAGATTATTTCGATGCAAAAACAACAACTTTCTTTTACAAATGGACAAAACCGTTAAAAGCTCCTCCATAGAGAGAGTTGAGCAACTTCGGACTATCAAAGTTGCTCGGTGTACACTTTTTACTGTTCTTTTATGTCAAAGTTTACGAGTATAAGATTCGTTATTATTTCGATGTCAAAACAACAACTTCCTATGACAAATGGACAAAACCATTAAAAGCTCCTCCATATAGAGAGTTGAACAACTTCGGACCATCAAAGTTACTCGGTGTACACTTTTTATTGTTCTTCTATTTCCAATGTTACGAGTATAAGCTTCGTAGATTATTTCGATGCAAAAACAACAACTTTCTATGACAAATGGACAAAACCGTTAAAAGCCCCTCTATATAGAGAGTTGAGCAACTTCGGACCATCAAAGTTGCTCGGTGTACACTTTTTATTGTTCTTCTATGTTCAATTTTACGAGTATAAGGTTTCGTTATTATTTCGATGCCAAAACAACAACTTTCTATGACAAATGGACAAAACCGTTAAAAGCTCCCAAATAGAGAGAGTTGAGCAAATTCGGACCATCAAAGTTGCTCGGTGTACACTTTTTATTGTTCTTCTATGTCCAATTTTACGAGTATAAGCTTCGTAGATTATTTCGATGCCAAAACACCAGCTTTCTATTACAAATAGACAAAACCATTAAAAGCTCCGGCATAGAGAGAGTTGAGCAACTTCGGACTATCAAAGTTGCTCGGTGTACATTTTTTATTGTTCTTCTTTGTCCAATTTTATGAGTATAATCTTCGTAGATTATTTCGATGCCAAAACAACAACTTTCTATGATAAATGGACAAAACCGTTAAAAGCCCCTCCATATAGAGAGTTGAGCAACTTCGGACCAATAAAGTTGCTCGGTGTACACTTTTTATTGTTCTTCTATGTCCAATTTTACGAGTATAAGGTTTCGTTATTATTTCGATGTCAAAACAACAACTTCTATGACAAATGGACAAAACCGTTAAAAGCTCCCAAATAGAGAGAGTTGAGCAACTTCGGACTATCAAAGTTGCTCGGTGTAGACTTTTTATTTTTCTTGTATGTCCAATTTTATGAGTATAAGCTTCGTAGATTATTTCGATGCCAAAAGAACAACTTTCTATGACAAATGGACAAAACCGTTAAAAGCCCCTCCATATAGAGAGTTGAGCAACTTCGGACCAACAAAGTTGCTCGGTGTACACTTTTTATTGTTCTTCTATGTCCAATTTTACGAGTATAAGGTTTCGTTATTATTTCGATGTCAAAACAACAACTTCTATGACAAATGGACAAAACCGTTAAAAGCTCCCAAATAGAGAGAGTTAAGCAATTTCGGACCATCAAAGTTGCTCGGTGTACACTTTTTATTGTTCTTCTATGTCCAATTTTACGAGTATAAGCTTCGTAGATTATTTCGATGCCAAAACAACAACTTTCTATTACAAATGGACAAAACCGTTAAAAGCTCCTCCATATAGAGAGTTGAGCAACTTCGGACCATCAAAGTTACTCGGTGTACACTTTTTATTGTTCTTCTATGTCCAATTTTACGAGTATAAGCTTCGTAGATTATTTCGATGCCAAAACAACAACTTTCTATTACAAATGGACAAAATCGTTAAAAGCTCCTACATAGAGAGAGTTGAGCAACTTCGGACTATCAAAGTTGCTCGGTGTACACTTTTTATTGTTCTTCTATGTCAAATGTTACGAGTATAAGCTTCGTAGATTATTTCGATGCCAAAACAACAACTTTCTATGACAAATGGACAAAACCGTTAAAAGCTCCTCCATATAGAGAGTTGAGCAACTTCGGACTATCAAAGTTGCTCAGTGTACACTTTTTATTGTTCTTCTATGTCCAATTTTATGAGTATAAGCTTCGTAGATTATTTCGATGCCAAAACAACAACTTTATATGATAAATGGACAAAACCGTTAAAAGCCCCTCCATAGAGAGAGTTGAGCAACTTCGGACCAGCAAAGTTGCTCGGTGTACACTTTTTATTGTTCTTCTATGTCCAATTTTACGAGTATAAGGTTTCGTTATTATTTCGATGTCAAAACAACAACTTCTATGACAAATGGACAAAACCGTTAAAAGCTCCCAAATAGAGAGAGTTGAGCAATTTCGGACCATCAAAGTTGCTCAGTGTACACTTTTTATTGTTCTTCTATGTCCAATTTTACGAGTATAAGATTCGTAGATTATTTCGATGCCAAAACAACAACTTTCTATTACAAATGGACAAAACCGTTAAAAGCTCCTCCATATAGAGAGTTGAACAACTTCGGACCATCAAAGTTACTCGGTGTACACTTTTTATTGTTCTTCTATGTCCAATTTTACGAGTATAAGCTTCGTAGATTATTTCGATGCGAAAACAACAACTTTCTATTACAAATGGACAAAATCGTTAAAAGCTCCTACATAGAGAGAGTTGAGCAACTTCGGACTATCAAAGTTGCTCGGTGTACACTTTTTATTGTTCTTCTATGTCCAATGTTATGAGTATAAGCTTCGTAGATTATTTCGATGCCAAAACAACAACTTTCTATGACAAATGGACAAAACCGTTAAAAGCTCCTCCATATAGAGAGTTGAGCAACTTCGGACCATCAAAGTTACTCGGTGTACACTTTTTATTGTTCTTCTATGTCCAATGTTACGAGTATAAGCTTCGTAGATTATTTCGATGCCAAAAGAACAACTTTCTATTACAAATGGACAAAATCGTTAAAAGCTCCTACATAGAGAGAGTTGAGCAACTTCGGACTATCAAAGTTGCTCGGTGTACACTTTTTATTGTTCTTCTATGTCCAATTTTATGAGTATAAGCTTCGTAGATTATTTCGATGCCAAAACAACAACTTTATATGATAAATGGACAAAACCGTTAAAAGCCCCTCCATAGAGAGAGTTGAGCAACTTCGGAACAGCAAAGTTGCTCGGTGTACACTTTTTATTGTTCTTCTATGTCCAATTTTACGAGTATAAGGTTTCGTTATTATTTCGATGTCAAAACAACAACTTCTATGACAAATGGACAAAACCGTTAAAAGCTCCCAAACAGAGAGAGTTGAGCAATTTCGGACCATCAAAGTTGCTCGGTGTACACTTTTTATTGTTCTTCTATGTCCAATGTTACGAGTATAAGCTTCGTAGATTATTTCGATGCCAAAACAACAACTTTCTATTACAAATGGACAAAACCGTTAAAAGCTCCTCTATATAGAGAGTTGAGCAACTTCGGACCATCAAAGTTACTCGATGTACACTTTTTATTGTTGTTCTATGTCCAATGTTACGAGTATAAGCTTCGTAGATTATTTCGATGCCAAAACAACAACTTTCTATTACAAATGGACAAAACCGTTAAAAGCCCCTCTATATAGAGAGTTGAGTAACTTCGGACTAACAAAGTTGCTCGGTGTACACTTTTTATTGTTCTTCTATGTCCAATGTTACGAGTATAAGCTTCGTAGATTATTTCGAAGCCAAAACAACAACTTTCTATGATAAATGGACAAAACCGTTAAAAGCCCCTCCATATAGAGAGTTGAGCAACTTCGGACCAGCAAAGTTGCTCGGTGTACACTTTTTATTGTTCTTCTATGTCCAATTTTACGAGTATAAGGTTTCGTTATTATTTCGATGTCAAAACAACAACTTCTATGACAAATGGACAAAACCGTTAAAAGCCCCTCTATATAGAGAGTTGAGCAACTTCGGACCATCAAAGTTGCTCGGTGTACACTTTTTATTGTTCTTCTATGTCCAATGTTACGAGTATAAGCTTCGTAGATTATTTCGATGCAAAAACAACAACTTTCTATGACAAAACCGTTAAAAGCTCCCAAATAGAGAGAGTTGAGCAATTTCGGACCATCAAAGTTGCTCGGTGTACAATTTTTATTGTTCTTCTATGTCCAATTTTACGAGTATAAGCTTCGTAGATTATTTCGATGCCAAAACAACAACTTCTATGACAAATGGACAAAACCGTTAAAAGCTCCCAAACAGAGAGAGTTGAGCAATTTCGGACCATCAAAGTTGCTCGGTGTACACTTTTTGTTGTTCTTCTATGTCCAATGTTACGAGTATAAGCTTCGTAGATTATTTCGATGCCAAAACAACAACTTTCTATTACAAATGGACAAAACCGTTAAAAGCTCCTCTATATAGAGAGTTGAGCAACTTCGGACCATCAAAGTTACTCGATGTACACTTTTTATTGTTCTTCTATGTCCAATGTTACGAGTATAAGCTTCGTAGATTATTTCGATGCCAAAACAACAACTTTCTATTACAAATGGACAAAATCGTTAAAAGCTCCTACATAGAGAGAGTTGAACAACTTCGGACAATCAAAGTTGCTCGGTGTACACTTTTTATTGTTCATCTATGTCCAATGTTATGAGTATAAGCTTCGTAGATTATTTCGATGCCAAAACAACAACTTTCTTTTACAAATGGACAAAACCGTTAAAAGTTCCTCCATAGAGAGAGTTGAGCAACTTCGGACTATCAAAGTTGCTCGGTGTACACTTTTTATTGTTCTTTTATGTCAAAGTTTACGAGTATAAGATTCGTTATTATTTCGATGTCAAAACAACAACTTCCTATGACAAATGGACAAAACCATTAAAAGCTCCTCCATATAGAGAGTTGAACAACTTCGGACCATCAAAGTTACTCGGTGTACACTTTTTATTGTTCTTCTATTTCCAATGTTACGAGTATAAGCTTCGTAGATTATTTCGATGCAAAAACAACAACTTTCTATGACAAATGGACAAAACCGTTAAAAGCCCCTCTATATAGAGAGTTGAGCAACTTCGGACCATCAAAGTTGCTCGGTGTACACTTTTTATTGTTCTTCTATGTTCAATTTTACGAGTATAAGGTTTCGTTATTATTTCGATGCCAAAACAACAACTTTCTATGACAAATGGACAAAACCGTTAAAAGCTCCCAAATAGAGAGAGTTGAGCAATTTCGGACCATCAAAGTTGCTCGGTGTACACTTTTTATTGTTCTTCTATGTCCAATTTTACGAGTATAAGCTTCGTAGATTATTTCGATGCCAAAACACCAGCTTTCTATTACAAATAGACAAAACCATTAAAAGCTCCGGCATAGAGAGAGTTGAGCAACTTCGGACTATCAAAGTTGCTCGGTGTACATTTTTTATTGTTCTTCTATGTCCAATTTTATGAGTATAATCTTCGTAGATTATTTCGATGCCAAAACAACAACTTTCAATGATAAATGGACAAAACCGTTAAAAGCCCCTCCATATAGAGAGTTGAGCAACTTCGGACCAATAAAGTTGCTCGGTGTACACTTTTTATTGTTCTTCTATGTCCAATTTTACGAGTATAAGGTTTCGTTATTATTTCGATGTCAAAACAACAACTTCTATGACAAATGGACAAAACCGTTAAAAGCTCCCAAATAGAGAGAGTTGAGCAACTTCGGACTATCAAAGTTGCTCGGTGTACACTTTTTATTTTTCTTGTATGTCCAATTTTATGAGTATAAGCTTCGTAGATTATTTCGATGCCAAAAGAACAACTTTCTATGACAAATGGACAAAACCGTTAAAAGCCCCTCCATATAGAGAGTTGAGCAACTTCGGACCAACAAAGTTGCTCGGTGTACACTTTTTATTGTTCTTCTATGTCCAATTTTACGAGTATAAGGTTTCGTTATTATTTCGATGTCAAAACAACAACTTCTATGACAAATGGACAAAACCGTTAAAAGCTCCCAAATAGAGAGAGTTAAGCAATTTCGGACCATCAAAGTTGCTCGGTGTACACTTTTTATTGTTCTTCTATGTCCAATTTTACGAGTATAAGCTTCGTAGATTATTTCGATGCCAAAACAACAACTTTCTATTACAAATGGACAAAACCGTTAAAAGCTCCTCCATATAGAGAGTTGAGCAACTTCGGACCATCAAAGTTACTCGGTGTACACTTTTTATTGTTCTTCTATGTCCAATTTTACGAGTATAAGCTTCGTAGATTATTTCGATGCCAAAACAACAACTTTCTATTACAAATGGACAAAATCGTTAAAAGCTCCTACATAGAGAGAGTTGAGCAACTTCGGACTATCAAAGTTGCTCGGTGTACACTTTTTATTGTTCTTCTATGTCCAATTTTACGAGTATAAGGTTTCGTTATTATTTCGATGTCAAAACAACAACTTCTATGACAAATGGACAAAACCGTTAAAAGCTCCCAAACAGAGAGAGTTGAGCAATTTCGGACCATCAAAGTTGCTCGGTGTACACTTTTTATTGTTCTTCTATGTCCAATGTTACGAGTATAAGCTTCGTAGATTATTTCGATGCCAAAACAACAACTTTCTATTACAAATGGACAAAACCGTTAAAAGCTCCTCTATATAGAGAGTTGAGCAACTTCGGACCATCAAAGTTACTCGATGTACACTTTTTATTGTTGTTCTATGTCCAATGTTACGAGTATAAGCTTCGTAGATTATTTCGATGTCAAAACAACAACTTTCTATTACAAATGGACAAAACCATTAAAAGCCCCTCTATATAGAGAGTTGAGCAACTTCGGACTAACGAAGTTGCTCGGTGTACACTTTTTATTGTTCTTCTATGTCCAATGTTACGAGTATAAGCTTCGTAGATTATTTCGAAGCCAAAACAACAACTTTCTATGATAAATGGACAAAACCGTTAAAAGCCCCTCCATATAGAGAGTTGAGCAACTTCGGACCAGCAAAGTTGCTCGGTGTACACTTTTTATTGTTCTTCTATGTCCAATTTTACGAGTATAAGGTTTCGTTATTATTTCGATGTCAAAACAACAACTTCTATGACAAATGGACAAAACCGTTAAAAGCCCCTCTATATAGAGAGTTGAGCAACTTCGGACCATCAAAGTTGCTCGGTGTACACTTTTTATTGTTCTTCTATGTCCAATGTTACGAGTATAAGCTTCGTAGATTATTTCGATGCAAAAACAACAACTTTCTATGACAAATGGACAAAACCGTTAAAAGCTCCCAAATAGAGAGAGTTGAGCAATTTCGGACCATCAAAGTTGCTCGGTGTACAATTTTTATTGTTCTTCTATGTCCAATTTTACGAGTATAAGCTTCGTAGATTATTTCGATGCCAAAACAACAACTTCTATGACAAATGGACAAAACCGTTAAAAGCTCCCAAACAGAGAGAGTTGAGCAATTTCGGACCATCAAAGTTGCTCGGTGTACACTTTTTATTGTTCTTCTATGTCCAATGTTACGAGTATAAGCTTCGTAGATTATTTCGATGCCAAAACAACAACTTTCTATTACAAATGGACAAAACCGTTAAAAGCTCCTCTATATAGAGAGTTGAGCAACTTCGGACCATCAAAGTTACTCGATGTACACTTTTTATTGTTCTTCTATGTCCAATGTTACGAGTATAAGCTTCGTAGATTATTTCGATGCCAAAACAACAACTTTCTATTACAAATGGACAAAATCGTTAAAAGCTCCTACATAGAGAGAGTTGAACAACTTCGGACAATCAAAGTTGCTCGGTGTACACTTTTTATTGTTCATCTATGTCCATTGTTACGAGTATAAGCTTCGTAGATTATTTCGATGCCAAAACAACAACTTTCTTTTACAAATGGACAAAACCGTTAAAAGCTCCTTCATAGAGAGAGTTGAGCAACTTCGGACTATCAAAGTTGCTCGGTGTACACGTTTTATTGTTCTTTTATGTCAAAGTTTACGAGTATAAGATTCGTTATTATTTCGATGTCAAAACAACAACTTCCTATGACAAATGGACAAAACCATTAAAAGCTCCTCCATATAGAGAGTTGAACAACTTCGGACCATCAAAGTTACTCGGTGTACACTTTTTATTGTTCTTCTATTTCCAATGTTACGAGTATAAGCTTCGTAGATTATTTCGATGCAAAAACAACAACTTTCTATGACAAATGGACAAAACCGTTAAAAGCCCCTCTATATAGAGAGTTGAGCAACTTCGGACCATCAAAGTTGCTCGGTGTACACTTTTTATTGTTCTTCTATGTTCAATTTTACGAGTATAAGGTTTCGTTATTATTTCGATGCCAAAACAACAACTTTCTATGACAAATGGACAAAACCGTTAAAAGCTCCCAAATAGAGAGAGTTGAGCAAATTCGGACCATCAAAGTTGCTCGGTGTACACTTTTTATTGTTCTTCTATGTCCAATTTTACGAGTATAAGCTTCGTAGATTATTTCGATGCCAAAACACCAGCTTTCTATTACAAATAGACAAAACCATTAAAAGCTCCGGCATAGAGAGAGTTGAGCAACTTCTGACTATCAAAGTTGCTCGGTGTACATTTTTTATTGTTCTTCTATGTCCAATTTTATGAGTATAATCTTCGTAGATTATTTCGATGCCAAAACAACAACTTTCTATGATAAATGGACAAAACCGTTAAAAGCCCCTCCATATAGAGAGTTGAGCAACTTCGGACCAATAAAGTTGCTCGGTGTACACTTTTTATTGTTCTTCTATGTCCAATTTTACGAGTATAAGGTTTCGTTATTATTTCGATGTCAAAACAACAACTTCTATGACAAATGGACAAAACCGTTAAAAGCTCCCAAATAGAGAGAGTTGAGCAACTTCGGACTATCAAAGTTGCTCGGTGTACACTTTTTATTTTTCTTGTATGTCCAATTTTATGAGTATAAGCTTCGTAGATTATTTCGATGCCAAAAGAACAACTTTCTATGACAAATGGACAAAACCGTTAAAAGCCCCTCCATATAGAGAGTTGAGCAACTTCGGACCAACAAAGTTGCTCGGTGTACACTTTTTATTGTTCTTCTATGTCCAATTTTACGAGTATAAGGTTTCGTTATTATTTCGATGTCAAAACAACAACTTCTATGACAAATGGACAAAACCGTTAAAAGCTCCCAAATAGAGAGAGTTAAGCAATTTCGGACCATCAAAGTTGCTCGGTGTACACTTTTTATTGTTCTTCTATGTCCAATTTTACGAGTATAAGCTTCGTAGATTATTTCGATGCCAAAACAACAACTTTCTATTACAAATGGACAAAACCGTTAAAAGCTCCTCCATATAGAGAGTTGAGCAACTTCGGACCATCAAAGTTACTCGGTGTACACTTTTTATTGTTCTTCTATGTCCAATTTTACGAGTATAAGCTTCGTAGATTATTTCGATGCCAAAACAACAACTTTCTATTACAAATGGACAAAATCGTTAAAAGCTCCTACATAGAGAGAGTTGAGCAACTTCGGACTATCAAAGTTGCTCGGTGTACACTTTTTATTGTTCTTCTATGTCAAATGTTACGAGTATAAGCTTCGTAGATTATTTCGATGCCAAAACAACAACTTTCTATGACAAATGGACAAAACCGTTAAAAGCTCCTCCATATAGAGAGTTGAGCAACTTCGGACTATCAAAGTTGCTCGGTGTACACTTTTTATTGTTCTTCTATGTCCAATTTTATGAGTATAAGCTTCGTAGATTATTTCGATGCCAAAACAACAACTTTATATGATAAATGGACAAAACCGTTAAAAGCACCTCCATAGAGAGAGTTGAGCAACTTCGGACCAGCAAAGTTGCTCGGTGTACACTTTTTATTGTTCTTCTATGTCCAATTTTACGAGTATAAGGTTTCGTTATTATTTCGATGTCAAAACAACAACTTCTATGACAAATGGACAAAACCGTTAAAAGCTCCTAAATAGAGAGAGTTGAGCAACTTCGGACTATCAAAGTTGCTCGGTGTACACTTTTTATTGTTCTTGTATGTCCAATTTTAAGAGTATAAGCTTCGTAGATTATTTCGATGCCAAAACAACAACTTTCTATGACAAATGGACAAAACCGTTAAAAGCCCCTCCATATAGAGAGTTGATCAACTTTGGACCAACAAAGTTGCTCGGTGTACACTTTTTATTGATCTTCTATGTCCAATTTTACGAGTATAAGGTTTCGTTATTATTTCGATGCCAAAACAACAACTTCTATGACAAATGGACAAAACCGTTAAAAGCTCCCAAATAGAGAGAGTTGAGTAATTTTGGACCATCAAAGTTGCTCGGTGTACACTTTTTATTGTTCTTCTATGTCCAATTTTACGAGTATAAGCTTCGTAGATTATTTCGATGCCAAAACAACAACTTTCTATTACAAATGGACAAAACCGTTAAAAGCTCCTCTATATAGAGAGTTGAGCAACTTCGGACCATCAAAGTTACTCGATGTACACTTTTTATTGTTCTTCTATTTCCAATTTTACGAGTATAAGCTTCGCAGATTATTTCGATGCCAAAACAACAACTTTCTATTACAAATGGACAAAACCGTTAAAAGCTCCTCCATATAGAGAGTTGAGCAACTTCGGACCATCAAAGTTACTCGGTGTACACTTTTTATTGTTCTTCTATGTCCAATGTTACGAGTATAAGCTTCGTAGATTATTTCGATGCCAAAACAACAACTTTCTTTTACAAATGGACAAAACCGTTAAAAGCTCCTCCATAGAGAGAGTTGACCAACTTCGGACTATCAAAGTTGCTCGGTGTACACTTTTTACTGTTCTTTTATGTCAAAGTTTACGAGTATAAGATTCGTTATTATTTCGATGTCAAAACAACAACTTCCTATGACAAATGGACAAAACCATTAAAAGCTCCTCCATATAGAGAGTTGAACAACTTCGGACCATCAAAGTTACTCGGTGTACACTTTTTATTGTTCTTCTATTTCCAATGTTACGAGTATAAGCTTCGTAGATTATTTCGATGCAAAAACAACAACTTTCTATGACAAATGGACAAAACCGTTAAAAGCCCCTCTATATAGAGAGTTGAGCAACTTCGGACCATCAAAGTTGCTCGGTGTACACTTTTTATTGTTCTTCTATGTTCAATTTTACGAGTATAAGGTTTCGTTATTATTTCGATGCCAAAACAACAACTTTCTATGACAAATGGACAAAACCGTTAAAAGCTCCCAAATAGAGAGAGTTGAGCAAATTCGGACCATCAAAGTTGCTCGGTGTACACTTTTTATTGTTCTTCTATGTCCAATTTTACGAGTATAAGCTTCGTAGATTATTTCGATGCCAAAACACCAGCTTTCTATTACAAATAGACAAAACCATTAAAAGCTCCGGCATAGAGAGAGTTGAGCAACTTCGGACTATCAAAGTTGCTCGGTGTACATTTTTTATTGTTCTTCTATGTCCAATTTTATGAGTATAATCTTCGTAGATTATTTCGATGCCAAAACAACAACTTTCTATGATAAATGGACAAAACCGTTAAAAGCCCCTCCATATAGAGAGTTGAGCAACTTCGGACCAATAAAGTTGCTCGGTGTACACTTTTTATTGTTCTTCTATATCCAATTTTACGAGTATAAGGTTTCGTTATTATTTCGATGTCAAAACAACAACTTCTATGACAAATGGACAAAACCGTTAAAAGCTCCCAAATAGAGAGAGTTGAGCAACTTCGGACTATCAAAGTTGCTCGGTGTACACTTTTTATTTTTCTTGTATGTCCAATTTTATGAGTATAAGCTTCGTAGATTATTTCGATGCCAAAAGAACAACTTTCTATGACAAATGGACAAAACCGTTAAAAGCCCCTCCATATAGAGAGTTGAGCAACTTCGGACCAACAAAGTTGCTCGGTGTACACTTTTTATTGTTCTTCTATGTCCAATTTTACGAGTATAAGGTTTCGTTATTATTTCGATGTCAAAACAACAACTTCTATGACAAATGGACAAAACCGTTAAAAGCTGCCAAATAGAGAGAGTTAAGCAACTTCGGACCATCAAAGTTGCTCGGTGTACACTTTTTATTGTTCTTCTATGTCCAATTTTACGAGTATAAGCTTCGTAGATTATTTCGATGCCAAAACAACAACTTTCTATTACAAATGGACAAAACCGTTAAAAGCAACTACATAGAGAGAGTTGAGCAACTTCGGACTATCAAAGTTGCTCGGTGTACACTTTTTATTGTTCTTCTATGTCAAATGTTACGAGTATAAGCTTCGTAGATTATTTCGATGCCAAAACAACAACTTTCTATGACAAATGGACAAAACCGTTAAAAGCTCCTCCATATAGAGAGTTGAGCAACTTCGGACTATCAAAGTTGCTCGGTGTACACTTTTTATTGTTCTTCTATGTCCAATTTTATGAGTATAAGCTTCGTAGATTATTTCGATGCCAAAACAACAACTTTATATGATAAATGGACAAAACCGTTAAAAGCACCTCCATAGAGAGAGTTGAGCAACTTCGGACCAGCAAAGTTGCTCGGTGTACACTTTTTATTGTTCTTCTATGTCCAATTTTACGAGTATAAGGTTTCGTTATTATTTCGATGTCAAAACAACAACTTCTATGACAAATGGACAAAACCGTTAAAAGCTCCTAAATAGAGAGAGTTGAGCAACTTCGGACTATCAAAGTTGCTCGGTGTACACTTTTTATTGTTCTTGTATGTCCAATTTTAAGAGTATAAGCTTCGTAGATTATTTCGATGCCAAAACAACAACTTTCTATGACAAATGGACAAAACCGTTAAAAGCCCCTCCATATAGAGAGTTGATCAACTTTGGACCAACAAAGTTGCTCGGTGTACACTTTTTATTGATCTTCTATGTCCAATTTTACGAGTATAAGGTTTCGTTATTATTTCGATGCCAAAACAACAACTTCTATGACAAATGGACAAAACCGTTAAAAGCTCCCAAATAGAGAGAGTTGAGTAATTTTGGACCATCAAAGTTGCTCGGTGTACACTTTTTATTGTTCTTCTATGTCCAATTTTACGAGTATAAGCTTCGTAGATTATTTCGATGCCAAAACAACAACTTTCTATTACAAATGGACAAAACCGTTAAAAGCTCCTCTATATAGAGAGTTGAGCAACTTCGGACCATCAAAGTTACTCGATGTACACTTTTTATTGTTCTTCTATTTCCAATTTTACGAGTATAAGCTTCGCAGATTATTTTGATGCCAAAACAACAACTTTCTATTACAAATGGACAAAACCGTTAAAAGCTCCTCCATATAGAGAGTTGAGCAACTTCGGACCATCAAAGTTACTCGGTGTACACTTTTTATTGTTCTTCTATGTCCAATGTTACGAGTATAAGCTTCGTAGATTATTTCGATGCCAAAACAACAACTTTCTTTTACAAATGGACAAAACCGTTAAAAGCTCCTCCATAGAGAGAGTTGACCAACTTCGGACTATCAAAGTTGCTCGGTGTACACTTTTTACTGTTCTTTTATGTCAAAGTTTACGAGTATAAGATTCGTTATTATTTCGATGTCAAAACAACAACTTCCTATGACAAATGGACAAAACCATTAAAAGCTCCTCCATATAGAGAGTTGAACAACTTCGGACCATCAAAGTTACTCGGTGTACACTTTTTATTGTTCTTCTATTTCCAATGTTACGAGTATAAGCTTCGTAGATTATTTCGATGCAAAAACAACAACTTTCTATGACAAATGGACAAAACCGTTAAAAGCCCCTCTATATAGAGAGTTGAGCAACTTCGGACCATCAAAGTTGCTCGGTGTACACTTTTTATTGTTCTTCTATGTTCAATTTTACGAGTATAAGGTTTCGTTATTATTTCGATGCCAAAACAACAACTTTCTATGACAAATGGACAAAACCGTTAAAAGCTCCCAAATAGAGAGAGTTGAGCAAATTCGGACCATCAAAGTTGCTCGGTGTACACTTTTTATTGTTCTTCTATGTCCAATTTTACGAGTATAAGCTTCGTAGATTATTTCGATGCCAAAACACCAGCTTTCTATTACAAATAGACAAAACCATTAAAAGCTCCGGCATAGAGAGAGTTGAGCAACTTCGGACTATCAAAGTTGCTCGGTGTACATTTTTTTTTGTTCTTCTATGTCCAATTTTATGAGTATAATCTTCGTAGATTATTTCGATGCCAAAACAACAACTTTCTATGATAAATGGACAAAACCGTTAAAAGCCCCTCCATATAGAGAGTTGAGCAACTTCGGACCAATAAAGTTGCTCGGTGTACACTTTTTATTGTTCTTCTATATCCAATTTTACGAGTATAAGGTTTCGTTATTATTTCGATGTCAAAACAACAACTTCTATGACAAATGGACAAAACCGTTAAAAGCTCCCAAATAGAGAGAGTTGAGCAACTTCGGACTATCAAAGTTGCTCGGTGTACACTTTTTATTTTTCTTGTATGTCCAATTTTACGAGTATAAGCTTCGTAGATTATTTCGATGCCAAAAGAACAACTTTCTATGACAAATGGACAAAACCGTTAAAAGCCCCTCCATATAGAGAGTTGAGCAACTTCGGACTATCAAAGTTGCTCGGTGTACACTTTTTATTGTTCTTCTATGTCAAATGTTACGAGTATAAGCTTCGTAGATTATTTCGATGCCAAAACAACAACTTTCTATGACAAATGGACAAAACCGTTAAAAGCTCCTCCATATAGAGAGTTGAGCAACTTCGGACTATCAAAGTTGCTCGGTGTACACTTTTTATTGTTCTTCTATGTCCAATTTTATGAGTATAAGCTTCGTAGATTATTTCGATGCCAAAACAACAACTTTATATGATAAATGGACAAAACCGTTAAAAGCACCTCCATAGAGAGAGTTGAGCAACTTCGGACCAGCAAAGTTGCTCGGTGTACACTTTTTATTGTTCTTCTATGTCCAATTTTACGAGTATAAGGTTTCGTTATTATTTCGATGTCAAAACAACAACTTCTATGACAAATGGACAAAACCGTTAAAAGCTCCTAAATAGAGAGAGTTGAGCAACTTCGGACTATCAAAGTTGCTCGGTGTACACTTTTTATTGTTCTTGTATGTCCAATTTTAAGAGTATAAGCTTCGTAGATTATTTCGATGCCAAAACAACAACTTTCTATGACAAATGGACAAAACCGTTAAAAGCCCCTCCATATAGAGAGTTGATCAACTTTGGACCAACAAAGTTGCTCGGTGTACACTTTTTATTGATCTTCTATGTCCAATTTTACGAGTATAAGGTTTCGTTATTATTTCGATGCCAAAACAACAACTTCTATGACAAATGGACAAAACCGTTAAAAGCTCCCAAATAGAGAGAGTTGAGTAATTTTGGACCATCAAAGTTGCTCGGTGTACACTTTTTATTGTTCTTCTATGTCCAATTTTACGAGTATAAGCTTCGTAGATTATTTCGATGCCAAAACAACAACTTTCTATTACAAATGGACAAAACCGTTAAAAGCTCCTCTATATAGAGAGTTGAGCAACTTCGGACCATCAAAGTTACTCGATGTACACTTTTTATTGTTCTTCTATTTCCAATTTTACGAGTATAAGCTTCGCAGATTATTTTGATGCCAAAACAACAACTTTCTATTACAAATGGACAAAACCGTTAAAAGCTCCTCCATATAGAGAGTTGAGCAACTTCGGACCATCAAAGTTACTCGGTGTACACTTTTTATTGTTCTTCTATGTCCAATGTTACGAGTATAAGCTTCGTAGATTATTTCGATGCCAAAACAACAACTTTCTTTTACAAATGGACAAAACCGTTAAAAGCTCCTCCATAGAGAGAGTTGACCAACTTCGGACTATCAAAGTTGCTCGGTGTACACTTTTTACTGTTCTTTTATGTCAAAGTTTACGAGTATAAGATTCGTTATTATTTCGATGTCAAAACAACAACTTCCTATGACAAATGGACAAAACCATTAAAAGCTCCTCCATATAGAGAGTTGAACAACTTCGGACCATCAAAGTTACTCGGTGTACACTTTTTATTGTTCTTCTATTTCCAATGTTACGAGTATAAGCTTCGTAGATTATTTCGATGCAAAAACAACAACTTTCTATGACAAATGGACAAAACCGTTAAAAGCCCCTCTATATAGAGAGTTGAGCAACTTCGGACCATCAAAGTTGCTCGGTGTACACTTTTTATTGTTCTTCTATGTTCAATTTTACGAGTATAAGGTTTCGTTATTATTTCGATGCCAAAACAACAACTTTCTATGACAAATGGACAAAACCGTTAAAAGCTCCCAAATAGAGAGAGTTGAGCAAATTCGGACCATCAAAGTTGCTCGGTGTACACTTTTTATTGTTCTTCTATGTCCAATTTTACGAGTATAAGCTTCGTAGATTATTTCGATGCCAAAACACCAGCTTTCTATTACAAATAGACAAAACCATTAAAAGCTCCGGCATAGAGAGAGTTGAGCAACTTCGGACTATCAAAGTTGCTCGGTGTACA
Source organism: Euonymus europaeus (assembly GCA_963580455.1). NCBI lineage: Eukaryota > Viridiplantae > Streptophyta > Magnoliopsida > Celastrales > Celastraceae > Euonymus > Euonymus europaeus. The sequence continues at coordinate 9,896,751 of OY756965.1, forward strand.
TTTTTTTTTGTTCTTCTATGTCCAATTTTATGAGTATAATCTTCGTAGATTATTTCGATGCCAAAACAACAACTTTCTATGATAAATGGACAAAACCGTTAAAAGCCCCTCCATATAGAGAGTTGAGCAACTTCGGACCAATAAAGTTGCTCGGTGTACACTTTTTATTGTTCTTCTATATCCAATTTTACGAGTATAAGGTTTCGTTATTATTTCGATGTCAAAACAACAACTTCTATGACAAATGGACAAAACCGTTAAAAGCTCCCAAATAGAGAGAGTTGAGCAACTTCGGACTATCAAAGTTGCTCGGTGTACACTTTTTATTTTTCTTGTATGTCCAATTTTATGAGTATAAGCTTCGTAGATTATTTCGATGCCAAAAGAACAACTTTCTATGACAAATGGACAAAACCGTTAAAAGCCCCTCCATATAGAGAGTTGAGCAACTTCGGACCAACAAAGTTGCTCGGTGTACACTTTTTATTGATCTTCTATGTCCAATTTTACGAGTATAAGGTTTCGTTATTATTTCGATGTCAAAACAACAACTTCTATGACAAATGGACAAAACCGTTAAAAGCTGCCAAATAGAGAGAGTTAAGCAATTTCGGACCATCAAAGTTGCTCGGTGTACACTTTTTATTGTTCTTCTATGTCCAATTTTACGAGTATAAGCTTCGTAGATTATTTCGATGCCAAAACAACAACTTTCTATTACAAATGGACAAAACCGTTAAAAGCTCCTCCATATAGAGAGTTGAGCAACTTCGGACCATCAAAGTTACTCGGTGTACACTTTTTATTGTTCTTCTATGTCCAATTTTACGAGTATAAGCTTCGTAGATTATTTCGATGCCAAAACAACAACTTTCTATTACAAATGGACAAAATCGTTAAAAGCTCCTACATAGAGAGAGTTGAGCAACTTCGGACTATCAAAGTTGCTCGGTGTACACTTTTTATTGTTCTTCTATGTCAAATGTTACGAGTATAAGCTTCGTAGATTATTTCGATGCCAAAACAACAACTTTCTATGACAAATGGACAAAACCGTTAAAAGCTCCTCCATATAGAGAGTTGAGCAACTTCGGACTATCAAAGTTGCTCGGTGTACACTTTTTATTGTTCTTCTATGTCCAATTTTATGAGTATAAGCTTCGTAGATTATTTCGATGCCAAAACAACAACTTTATATGATAAATGGACAAAACCGTTAAAAGCACCTCCATAGAGCTCTTTGAGCAACTTCGGACCAGCAAAGTTGCTCGGTGTACACTTTTTATTGTTCTTCTATGTCCAATTTTACGAGTATAAGGTTTCGTTATTATTTCGATGTCAAAACAACAACTTCTATGACAAATGGACAAAACCGTTAAAAGCTCCTAAATAGAGAGAGTTGAGCAACTTCGGACTATCAAAGTTGCTCGGTGTACACTTTTTATTGTTCTTGTATGTCCAATTTTAAGAGTATAAGCTTCGTAGATTATTTCGATGCCAAAACAACAACTTTCTATGACAAATGGACAAAACCGTTAAAAGCCCCTCCATATAGAGAGTTGATCAACTTTGGACCAACAAAGTTGCTCGGTGTACACTTTTTATTGATCTTCTATGTCCAATTTTACGAGTATAAGGTTTCGTTATTATTTCGATGCCAAAACAACAACTTCTATGACAAATGGACAAAACCGTTAAAAGCTCCCAAATAGAGAGAGTTGAGTAATTTTGGACCATCAAAGTTGCTCGGTGTACACTTTTTATTGTTCTTCTATGTCCAATTTTACGAGTATAAGCTTCGTAGATTATTTCGATGCCAAAACAACAACTTTCTATTACAAATGGACAAAACCGTTAAAAGCTCCTCTATATAGAGAGTTGAGCAACTTCGGACCATCAAAGTTACTCGATGTACACTTTTTATTGTTCTTCTATTTCCAATTTTACGAGTATAAGCTTCGCAGATTATTTCGATGCCAAAACAACAACTTTCTATTACAAATGGACAAAACCGTTAAAAGCTCCTCCATATAGAGAGTTGAGCAACTTCGGACCATCAAAGTTACTCGGTGTACACTTTTTATTGTTCTTCTATGTCCAATGTTACGAGTATAAGCTTCGTAGATTATTTCGATGCCAAAACAACAACTTTCTTTTACAAATGGACAAAACCGTTAAAAGCTCCTCCATAGAGAGAGTTGACCAACTTCGGACTATCAAAGTTGCTCGGTGTACACTTTTTACTGTTCTTTTATGTCAAAGTTTACGAGTATAAGATTCGTTATTATTTCGATGTCAAAACAACAACTTCCTATGACAAATGGACAAAACCATTAAAAGCTCCTCCATATAGAGAGTTGAACAACTTCGGACCATCAAAGTTACTCGGTGTACACTTTTTATTGTTCTTCTATTTCCAATGTTACGAGTATAAGCTTCGTAGATTATTTCGATGCAAAAACAACAACTTTCTATGACAAATGGACAAAACCGTTAAAAGCCCCTCTATATAGAGAGTTGAGCAACGTCGGACCATCAAAGTTGCTCGGTGTACACTTTTTATTGTTCTTCTATGTTCAATTTTACGAGTATAAGGTTTCGTTATTATTTCGATGCCAAAACAACAACTTTCTATGACAAATGGACAAAACCGTTAAAAGCTCCCAAATAGAGAGAGTTGAGCAAATTCGGACCATCAAAGTTGCTCGGTGTACACTTTTTATTGTTCTTCTATGTCCAATTTTACGAGTATAAGCTTCGTAGATTATTTCGATGCCAAAACACCAGCTTTCTATTACAAATAGACAAAACCATTAAAAGCTCCGGCATAGAGAGAGTTGAGCAACTTCGGAGTATCAAAGTTGCTCGGTGTACATTTTTTATTGTTCTTCTATGTCCAATTTTATGAGTATAATCTTCGTAGATTATTTCGATGCCAAAACAACAACTTTCTATGATAAATGGACAAAACCGTTAAAAGCCCCTCCATATAGAGAGTTGAGCAACTTCGGACCAATAAAGTTGCTCGGTGTACACTTTTTATTGTTCTTCTATGTCCAATTTTACGAGTATAAGGTTTCGTTATTATTTCGATGTCAAAACAACAACTTCTATGACAAATGGACAAAACCGTTAAAAGCTCCCAAATAGAGAGAGTTGAGCAACTTCGGACTATCAAAGTTGCTCGGTGTACACTTTTTATTTTTCTTGTATGTCCAATTTTATGAGTATATGCTTCGTAGATTATTTCGATGCCAAAAGAACAACTTTCTATGACAAATGGACAAAACCGTTAAAAGCCCCTCCATATAGAGAGTTGAGCAACTTCGGACCAACAAAGTTGCTCGGTGTACACTTTTTATTGTTCTTCTATGTCCAATTTTACGAGTATAAGGTTTCGTTATTATTTCGATGTCAAAACAACAACTTCTATGACAAATGGACAAAACCGTTAAAAGCTCCCAAATAGAGAGAGTTAAGCAATTTCGGACCATCAAAGTTGCTCGGTGTACACTTTTTATTGTTCTTCTATGTCCAATTTTACGAGTATAAGCTTCGTAGATTATTTCGATGCCAAAACAACAACTTTCTATTACAAATGGACAAAACCGTTAAAAGCTCCTCCATATAGAGAGTTGAGCAACTTCGGACCATCAAAGTTGCTCGGTGTACACTTTTTATTGTTCTTCTATGTCCAATTTTACGAGTATAAGCTTCGTAGATTATTTCGATGCCAAAACACCAACTTTCTATTACAAATAGACAAAACCATTAAAAGCTCCTGCATAGAGAGAGTTGAGCAACTTCGGACTATCAAAGTTGCTCGGTGTACATTTTTTATTATTCTTGTATGTCCAATTTTATGAGTATAAGCTTCGTAGATTATTTCGATGCCAAAACAACAACTTTCTATGACAAATGGACAAAACCGTTAAAAGCCCCTCCATATAGAGAGTTGCGCAATTTCGGACCAACGAAGTTGCTCGGTGTACACTTTTTATTGTTCTTCTATGTCCAATTTTACGAGTAATAGGTTTCGTTATTATTTCGATGTCAAAACAACAACTTCTATGACAAATGGACAAAACCGTTAAAAGCTCCCAAATAGAGAGAGTTGAGCAATTTCGGACCATCAAAGTTGCTCGGTGTACACTTTTTATTGTTCTTCTATGTCCAATTTTACGAGTATAAGGTTTCGTTATTATTTCGATGCCAAAACAACAACTTTCTATGACAAATGGACAAAACCGTTAAAAGCCCCTCCATATAGAGAGTTGATCAACTTTGGACCAACAAAGTTGCTCGGTGTACACTTTTTATTGATCTTCTATGTCCAATTTTACGAGTATAAGGTTTCGTTATTATTTCGATGCCAAAACAACAACTTCTATGACAAATGGACAAAACCGTTAAAAGCTCCCAAATAGAGAGAGTTGAGTAATTTTGGACCATCAAAGTTGCTCGGTGTACACTTTTTATTGTTCTTCTATGTCCAATTTTACGAGTATAAGCTTCGTAGATTATTTCGATGCCAAAACAACAACTTTCTATTACAAATGGACAAAACCGTTAAAAGCTCCTCTATATAGAGAGTTGAGCAACTTCGGACCATCAAAGTTACTCGATGTACACTTTTTATTGTTCTTCTATTTCCAATTTTACGAGTATAAGCTTCGCAGATTATTTCGATGCCAAAACAACAACTTTCTATTACAAATGGACAAAACCGTTAAAAGCTCCTCCATATAGAGAGTTGAGCAACTTCGGACCATCAAAGTTACTCGGTGTACACTTTTTATTGTTCTTCTATGTCCAATGTTACGAGTATAAGCTTCGTAGATTATTTCGATGCCAAAACAACAACTTTCTTTTACAAATGGACAAAACCGTTAAAAGCTCCTCCATAGAGAGAGTTGAGCAACTTCGGACTATCAAAGTTGCTCGGTGTACACTTTTTACTGTTCTTTTATGTCAAAGTTTACGAGTATAAGATTCGTTATTATTTCGATGTCAAAACAACAACTTCCTATGACAAATGGACAAAACCATTAAAAGCTCCTCCATATAGAGAGTTGAACAACTTCGGACCATCAAAGTTACTCGGTGTACACTTTTTATTGTTCTTTTATTTCCAATGTTACGAGTATAAGCTTCGTAGATTATTTCGATGCAAAAACAACAACTTTCTATGACAAATGGACAAAACCGTTAAAAGCCCCTCTATATAGAGAGTTGAGCAACTTCGGACCATCAAAGTTGCTCGGTGTACACTTTTTATTGTTCTTCTATGTTCAATTTTACGAGTATAAGGTTTCGTTATTATTTCGATGCCAAAACAACAACTTTCTATGACAAATGGACAAAACCGTTAAAAGCTCCCAAATAGAGAGAGTTGAGCAAATTCGGACCATCAAAGTTGCTCGGTGTACACTTTTTATTGTTCTTCTATGTCCAATTTTACGAGTATAAGCTTCGTAGATTATTTCGATGCCAAAACACCAGCTTTCTATTACAAATAGACAAAACCATTAAAAGCTCCGGCATAGATAGAGTTGAGCAACTTCGGACTATCAAAGTTGCTCGGTGTACATTTTTTATTGTTCTTCTATGTCCAATTTTATGAGTATAATCTTCGTAGATTATTTCGATGCCAAAACAACAACTTTCTATGATAAATGGAAAAAACCGTTAAAAGCCCCTCCATATAGAGAGTTGAGCAACTTCGGACCAATAAAGTTGCTCGGTGTACACTTTTTATTGTTCTTCTATGTCCAATTTTACGAGTATAAGGTTTCGTTATTATTTCGATGTCAAAACAACAACTTCTATGACAAATGGACAAAACCGTTAAAAGCTCCCAAATAGAGAGAGTTGAGCAACTTCGGACTATCAAAGTTGCTCGGTGTACACTTTTTATTTTACTTGTATGTCCAATTTTATGAGTATATGCTTCGTAGATTATTTCGATGCCAAAAGAACAACTTTCTATGACAAATGGACAAAACCGTTAAAAGCCCCTCCATATAGAGAGTTGAGCAACTTCGGACCAACAAAGTTGCTCGGTGTACACTTTTTATTGTTCTTCTATGTCCAATTTTACGAGTATAAGGTTTCGTTATTATTTCGATGTCAAAACAACAACTTCTATGACAAATGGACAAAACCGTTAAAAGCTCCCAAATAGAGAGAGTTAAGCAATTTCGGACCATCAAAGTTGCTCGGTGTACACTTTTTATTGTTCTTCTATGTCCAATTTTACGAGTATAAGCTTCGTAGATTATTTCGATGCCAAAACAACAACTTTCTATTACAAATGGACAAAACCGTTAAAAGCTCCTCCATATAGAGAGTTGAGCAACTTCGGACCATCAAAGTTACTCGGTGTACACTTTTTATTGTTCTTCTATGTCCAATTTTACGAGTATAAGCTTCGTAGATTATTTCGATGCCAAAACAACAACTTTCTATTACAAATGGACAAAATCGTTAAAAGCTCCTACATAGAGAGAGTTGAGCAACTTCGGACTATCAAAGTTGCTCGGTGTACACTTTTTATTGTTCTTCTATGTCAAATGTTACGAGTATAAGCTTCGTAGATTATTTCGATGCCAAAACAACAACTTTCTATGACAAATGGACAAAACCGTTAAAAGCTCCTCCATATAGAGAGTTGAGCAACTTCGGACTATCAAAGTTGCTCGGTGTACACTTTTTATTGTTCTTCTATGTCCAATTTTATGAGTATAAGCTTCGTAGATTATTTCGATGCCAAAACAACAACTTTATATGATAAATGGACAAAACCGTTAAAAGCCCCTCCATAGAGAGAGTTGAGCAACTTCGGACCAGCAAAGTTGCTCGGTGTACACTTTTTATTGTTCTTCTATGTCCAATTTTACGAGTATAAGGTTTCGTTATTATTTCGATGTCAAAACAACAACTTCTATGACAAATGGACAAAACCGTTAAAAGCTCCTAAATAGAGAGAGTTGAGCAACTTCGGACTATCAAAGTTGCTCGGTGTACACTTTTTATTGTTCTTGTATGTCCAATTTTAAGAGTATAAGCTTCGTAGATTATTTCGATGCCAAAACAACAACTTTCTATGACAAATGGACAAAACCGTTAAAAGCCCCTCCATATAGAGAGTTGATCAACTTTGGACCAACAAAGTTGCTCGGTGTACACTTTTTATTGATCTTCTATGTCCAATTTTACGAGTATAAGGTTTCGTTATTATTTCGATGCCAAAACAACAACTTCTATGACAAATGGACAAAACCGTTAAAAGCTCCCAAATAGAGAGAGTTGAGTAATTTTGGACCATCAAAGTTGCTCGGTGTACACTTTTTATTGTTCTTCTATGTCCAATTTTACGAGTATAAGCTTCGTAGATTATTTCGATGCCAAAACAACAACTTTCTATTACAAATGGACAAAACCGTTAAAAGCTCCTCTATATAGAGAGTTGAGCAACTTCGGACCATCAAAGTTACTCGATGTACACTTTTTATTGTTCTTCTATTTCCAATTTTACGAGTATAAGCTTCGCAGATTATTTCGATGCCAAAACAACAACTTTCTATTACAAATGGACAAAACCGTTAAAAGCTCCTCCATATAGAGAGTTGAGCAACTTCGGACCATCAAAGTTACTCGGTGTACACTTTTTATTGTTCTTCTATGTCCAATGTTACGAGTATAAGCTTCGTAGATTATTTCGATGCCAAAACAACAACTGTCTATGACAAATGGACAAAACCGTTAAAAGCTCCTCCATATAGAGAGTTGAGCAACTTCGGACCATCAAAGTTGCTCGGTGTACACGTTTTATTGTTCTTCTATGTCCAATTTTACGAGTATAAGGTTTCGTTATTATTTCGATGCCAAAACAACAACTTTCTATGACAAATGGACAAAACCGTTAAAAGCTCCCAAATAGAGAGAGTTGAGCAATTTCGGACCATCAAAGTTGCTCGGTGTACACTTTTTATTGTTCTTCTATGTCCAATTTTACGAGTATAAGCTTCGCAGATTATTTCGATGCCAAAACAACAACTTTCTATTACAAATAGACAAAACCATTAAAAGCTCCTGCATAGAGAGAGTTGAGCAACTTCGGACTATCAAAGTTGCTCGGTGTACATTTTTTATTATTCTTGTATGTCCAATTTTATGAGTATAAGCTTCGTAGATTATTTCGATGCCAAAACAACAACTTTCTATGACAAATGGACAAAACCGTTAAAAGCCCCTCCATATAGAGAGTTGTGCAATTTCGGACCAACGAAGTTGCTCGGTGTACACTTTTTATTGTTCTTCTATGTCCAATTTTACGAGTAATAGGTTTCGTTATTATTTCGATGTCAAAACAACAACTTCTATGACAAATGGACAAAACCGTTAAAAGCTCCCAAATAGAGAGAGTTGAGCAATTTCGGACCATCAAAGTTGCTCGGTGTACAATTTTTATTGTTCTTCTATGTCCAATTTTACGAGTATAAGGTTTCGTTATTATTTCGATGCCAAAACAACAACTTTCTATGACAAATGGACAAAACCATTAAAAGCTCCCAAATAGAGAGAGTTGAGCAATTTCGGACCATCAAAGTTGCTCGGTGTACACTTTTTATTGTTCTTCTATGTCCAATTTTACGAGTATAAGCTTCGTAGATTATTTCGATGCCAAAACAACAACTTTCTATTACAAATGGACAAAATCGTTAAAAGCTCCTACATAGAGAGAGTTGAGCAACTTCGGACTATCAAAGTTGCTCGGTGTACACTTTTTATTGTTCTTCTATGTCCAATTTTACGAGTATAAGGTTTCGTTATTATTTCGATGTCAAAACAACAACTTTTATGACAAATGGACAAAACCGTTAAAAGCTCCCAAATAGAGAGAGTTGAGCAATTTCGGACCATCAAAGTTGCTCGGTGTACACTTTTTATTGTTCTTCTATGTCCAATTTTACGAGTATAAGGTTTCGTTATTATTTCGATGTCAAAACAACAACTTCTATGACAAATGGACAAAACCGTTAAAAGCTCCCAAATAGAGAGAGTTGAGCAATTTCGGACCATCAAAGTTGCTCGGTGTACACTTTTTATTGTTCTTCTATGTCCAATTTTACGAGTATAAGCTTCGTAGATTATTTCGATGCCAAAACAACAACTTTCTATGACAAATGGACAAAACCGTTAAAATCCCATCCATATAGAGAGTTGAGCAACTTCGGACCAACAAAGTTGCTCGGTGTACACTTTTTATTGTTCTTCTATGTCCAATTTTACGAGTATAAGGTTTCGTTATTATTTCGATGCCAAAACAACAACTTCTATGACAAATGGACAAAATCGTTAAAAGCTCCCAAATAGAGAGAGTTGAGCAATTTCGGACCATCAAAGTTGCTCGGTGTACACTTTTTATTGTTCTTCTATGTCCAATTTTACGAGTATAAGCTTCGCAGATTATTTCGATGCCAAAACAACAACTTTCTATTACAAATGGACAAAACCGTTAAAAGCTCCTCCATATAGAGAGTTGAGCAACTTCGGACCATCAAAGTTACTCGGTGTACACTTTTTATTGTTCTTCTATGTCCAATGTTACGAGTATAAGCTTCGTAGATTATTTCGATGCCAAAACAACAACTTTCTATTAGAAATGGACAAAATCGTTAAAAGCTCCTACATAGAGAGAGTTGAGCAACTTCGGACTATCAAAGTTGCTCGGTGTACACTTTTTATTGTTCTTCTATGTCCAATTTTATGAGTATAAGCTTCGTAGATTATTTCGATGCCAAAACAACAACTTTATATGATAAATGGACAAAACCGTTAAAAGCCCCTCCATAGAGAGTGTTGAGCAACTTCGGACCAGCAAAGTTGCTCGGTGTACACTTTTTATTGTTCTTCTATGTCCAATTTTACGAGTATAAGGTTTCGTTATTATTTCGATGTCAAAACAACAACTTCTATGACAAATGGACAAAACCGTTAAAAGCTCCCAAATAGTGAGAGTTGAGCAATTTCGGACTATCAAAGTTGCTCGGTGTACACTTTTTATTGTTCTTCTATGTCCAATGTTACGAGTATAAGCTTCGTAGATTATTTCGATGCCAAAACAACAACTTTCTATGACAAATGGACAAAACCGTTAAAAGCCCCTCCATATAGAGAGTTGAGCAATTTCGGACCATCAAAGTTGTTCGGTGTACACTTTTTATTGTTCTTCTATGTCCAATTTTACGAGTATAAGGTTTCGTTATTATTTCGATGCCAAAACAACAACTTCTATGACAAATGGACGAAACCGTTAAAAGCTCCCAAATAGAGAGAGTTGAGCAATTTCGGACCATCAAAGTTGCTCGGTGTACACTTTTTATTGTTCTTCTATGTCCAATTTTACGAGTATAAGCTTCGTAGATTATTTCGATGCCAAAACAACAACTTTATATGATAAATGGACAAAACCGTTAAAAGCCCCTCCATATAGAGAGTTGAGCAATTTCGGACCATCAAAGTTGTTCGGTGTACACTTTTTATTGTTCTTCTATGTCCAATTTTACGAGTATAAGGTTTCGTTATTATTTCGATGCCAAAACAACAACTTCTATGACAAATGGACGAAACCGTTAAAAGCTCCCAAATAGAGAGAGTTGAGCAATTTCGGACCATCAAAGTTGCTCGGTGTACACTTTTTATTGTTCTTCTATGTCCAATTTTACGAGTATAAGCTTCGTAGATTATTTCGATGCCAAAACAACAACTTTCTATGACAAATGGATAAAACCGTTAAAAGCTCCCAAATAGAGAGAGTTGAGCAATTTCGGACCATCGAAGTTGCTCGGTGTACACTTTTTATTGTTCTTCTATGTCCAATTTTACGAGTATAAGCTTCGTAGATTATTTCGATGCCAAAACAACAACTTTCTATTACAAATGGACAAAATCGTTAAAAGCTCCTACATAGAGAGAGTTGAGCAACTTCGGACTATCAAAGTTGCTCGGTGTACATTTTTTATTGTTCTTCTATGTCCAATTTTATGAGTATAAGCTTCGTAGATTATTTCGATGCCAAAACAACAACTTTATATGATAAATGGACAAAACCGTTAAAAGCCCCTCCATAGAGAGAGTTGAGCAACTTCGGACCAGCAAAGTTGCTCGGTGTACACTTTTTATTGTTCTTCTATGTCCAATTTTACGAGTATAAGGTTTCGTTATTATTTCGATGTCAAAACAACAACTTCTATGACAAATGGACAAAACCGTTAAAAGCTCCCAAATAGAGAGAGTTGAGCAATTTCGGACTATCAAAGTTGCTCGGTGTACACTTTTTATTGTTCTTGTATGTCCAATTTTATGAGTAGAAGCTTCGTAGATTATTTCGATGCCAAAACAACAACTTTCTAAGACAAATGGACAAAACCGTTAAAAGCCCCTCCATATAGAGAGTTGATCAACTTCGGACCAACAAAGTTGCTCGGTGTACACTTTTTATTGTTCTTCTATGTCCAATTTTACGAGTATAAGGTTTCGTTATTATTTCAATGCCAAAACAACAACTTCTATGACAAATGGACAAAACCGTTAAAAGCTCCCAAATAGAGAGAGTTGAGCAATTTCGGACCATCAAAGTTGCTCGGTGTACACTTTTTATTGTTCTTCTATGTCCAATTTTACGAGTATAAGCTTCGTAGATTATTTCGATGCCAAAACAACAACTTTCTATTACAAATGGACAAAATCATTAAAAGCTCCTACATAGAGAGAGTTGAGCAACTTCGGACCATCAAAGTTGCTCGGTGTACACTTTTTATTGTTCTTCTATGTCCAATTTTACGAGTATAAGGTTTCGTTATTATTTCGATGCCAAAACAACAACTTTCTATGACAAATGGACAAAACCGTTAAAAGCCCCTCCATATAGAGAGTTGAGCAATTTCGGACCATCAAAGTTGTTCGGTGTACACTTTTTATTGTTCTTCTATGTCCAATTTTACGAGTATAAGGTTTCGTTATTATTTCGATGCCAAAACAACAACTTCTATGACAAATGGACGAAACCGTTAAAAGCTCCCAAATAGAGAGAGTTGAGCAATTTCGGACCATCAAAGTTGCTCGGTGTACACTTTTTATTGTTCTTCTATGTCCAATTTTACGAGTATAAGCTTCGTAGATTATTTCGATGCCAAAACAACAACTTTCTATGACAAATGGACAAAACCGTTAAAAGCTCCCAAATAGAGAGTGTTGAGCAATTTCGGACCATCGAAGTTGCTCGGTGTACACTTTTTATTGTTCTTCTATGTCCAATTTTACGAGTATAAGCTTCGTAGATTATTTTGATGCCAAAACAACAACTTTCTATTACAAATGGACAAAATCGTTAAAAGCTCCTACATAGAGAGAGTTGAGCAACTTCGGACTATCAAAGTTGCTCGGTGTACATTTTTTATTGTTCTTCTATGTCCAATTTTATGAGTATATAAGCTTCGTAGATTATTTCAATGCCAAAACAACAACTTTCTATGATAAATGGACAAAACCGTTAAAAGCCCCTCCATATAGAGAGTTGAGCAACTTCGGACCAACAAAGTTGCTCGGTGTACACTTTTTATTGTTCTTCTATGTCCAATTTTACGAGTATAAGGTTTCGTTATTATGTCGATGTCAAAACAACAACTTCTATGACAAATGGACAAAACCGTTAAAAGCTCCCAAATAGAGAGAGTTGAGCAACTTCGGACTATCAAAGTTGCTCGGTGTACACTTTTTATTGTTCTTGTATGTCCAATTTTATGAGTATAAGCTTCGTAGATTATTTCGATGCCAAAACAACAACTTTCTATGACAAATGGACAAAACCGTTAAAAGCCCCTCCATATAGAGAGTTGAGCAACTTCGGACCAACAAAGTTGCTCGGTGTACACTTTTTATTGTTCTTCTATGTCCAATTTTACGAGTATAAGGTTTCGTTATTATTTCGATGTCAAAATAACAACTTCTATGACAAATGGACAAAACCGTTAAAAGCCCCTCTATATAGAGAGTTGAGCAACTTCGGACCATCAAAGTTGCTCGGTGTACACTTTTTATTGTTCTTCTATGTCCAATTTTACGAGTATAACCTTCGTTGATTATTTCGATGCCAAAACAACAACTTTCTATTACAAATGAACAAAACCGTTAAAAGCTCCTCCATATAGAGAGTGGAGCAACTTCGGACCATCAAAGTTACTCGGTGTACACTTTTTATTGTTCTTCTATGTCCAATTTTACGAGTATAAGCTTCGTAGATTATTTCGATGCCAAAACAACAACTTTCTATTACAAATGGACAAAATCGTTAAAAGCTCCTACAAAGAGAGAGTTGAGCAACTTCGGACTATCAAAGTTGCTCGGTTTACACTTTTTATTGTTCTTCTATGTCCAATGTTACGAGTATAAGCTTCGTAGATTATTTCGATGCCAAAACAACAACTTTCTATGACAAATGGACAAAACCGTTAAAAGCTCCTCCATATAGAGAGTTGAGCAACTTCGGACCATCAATGTTACTCGGTGTACACTTTTTATTGTTCTTCTATGTCCAATGTTATGAGTATAAGCTTCGTAGATTATTTCGATGCCAAAACAACAACTTTCTATTACAAATGGACAAAATCGTTAAAAGCTCCTACATAGAGAGAGTTGAGCAACTTCGGACTATCAAAGTTGCTCGGTGTACACTTTTTATTGTTCTTCTATGTCCAATTTTATGAGTATAAGCTTCGTAGATTATTTCGATGCCAAAACAACAACTTTATATGATAAATGGATAAAACCGTTAAAAGCCCCTCCATAGAGAGAGTTGAGCAACTTCGGACCAGCAAAGTTGCTCGGTGTACACTTTTTATTGTTCTTCTATGTCCAATTTTACGAGTATAAGGTTTCGTTATTATTTCGATGTCAAAACAACAACTTCTATGACAAATGGACAAAACCGTTAAAAGCTCCCAAATAGAGAGAGTTGAGCAACTTCGGACTATCAAAGTCGCTCGGTGTACACTTTTTATTGTTCTTGTATGTCCAATTTTATGAGTATAAGCTTCGTAGATTATTTCGATGCCAAAACAACAACTTTCTATGACAAATGGACAAAACCGTTAAAAGCCCCTCCATATAGAGAGTTGAGCAACTTCGGACCAACAAAGTTGCTCGGTGTACACTTTTTATTGTTCTTCTATGTCCAATTTTACGAGTATAAGGTTTCGTTATTATTTCGATGTCAAAACAACAACTTCTATGACAAATGGACAAAACCGTTAAAAGCTCCCAAATAGAGAGAGTTGAGCAATTTCGGACCATCGAAGTTGCTCGGTGTACACTTTTTATTGTTCTTCTATGTCCAATTTTACGAGTATAAGCTTCGTAGATTATTTCGATGCCAAAACAACAACTTTCTATTACAAATGGACAAAATCATTAAAATCTCCTACATAGAGAGAGTTGAGCAACTTCGGACCATCAAAGTTGCTCGGTGTACACTTTTTATTGTTCTTCTATGTCCAATTTTACGAGTATAAGGTTTCGTTATTATTTCGATGCCAAAACAACAACTTCTATGACAAATGGACGAAACCGTTAAAAGCTCCCAAATAGAGAGAGTTGAGCAATTTCGGACCATCAAAGTTGCTCGGTGTACACTTTTTATTGTTCTTCTATGTCCAATTTTACGAGTATAAGGTTTCGTTATTATTTCGATGCCAAAACAACAACTTCTATGACAAATGGACGAAACCGTTAAAAGCTCCCAAATAGAGAGAGTTGAGCAATTTCGGACCACCAAAGTTGCTCGGTGTACACTTTTTATTGTTCTTCTATGTCCAATTTTACGAGTATAAGCTTCGTAGATTATTTCGATGCCAAAACAACAACTTTCTATGACAAATGGACAAAACCGTTAAAAGCTCCTCCATATAGAGAGTTGAGCAACTTCGGACCAACAAAGTTGCTCGGTGTACACTTTTTATTGTTCTTCTATGTCCAATTTTACGAGTATAAGGTTTCGTTATTATTTCGATGCCAAAACAACAACTTCTATGACAAATGGACAAAACCGTTAAAAGCTCCCAAATAGAGAGAGTTGAGCAATTTCGGACCATCAAAGTTGCTCGGTGTACACTTTTTATTGTTCTTCTATGTCCAATTTTACGAGTATACGCTTCGCAGATTATTTCGATGCCAAAACAACAACTTTCTATTACAAATGGACAAAACCGTTAAAAGCTCCTCCATATAGAGAGTTGAGCAACTTCGGACCATCAAAGTTACTCGGTGTACACTTTTTATTGTTCTTCTATGTCCAATTTTACGAGTATAAGCTTCGTAGATTATTTCGATGCCAAAACAACAACTTTCTATTACAAATGGACAAAATCGTTAAAAGCTCCTACATAGAGAGAGTTGAGCAACTTCGGACTATCAAAGTTGCTCGGTGTACACTTTTTATTGTTCTTCTATGTCCAATTTTACGAGTATAAGGTTTCGTTATTATTTCGATGTCAAAACAACAACTTCTATGACAAATGGACAAAACCGTTAAAAGCTCCCAAATAGAGAGAGTTGAGCAATTTCGGACCATCAAAGTTGTTCGGTGTACACTTTTTATTGTTCTTCTATGTCCAATTTTACGAGTATAAGCTTCGTAGATTATTTCGATGCCAAAACAACAACTTTCTATGACAAATGGACAAAACCGTTAAAAGCCCCTCCATATAGAGAGTTGAGCAACTTCGGACCAACAAAGTTGCTCGGTGTACACTTTTTATTGTTCTTCTATGTCCAATTTTACGAGTATAAGGTTTCGTTATTATTTCGATGCCAAAACAACAACTTTCTATGACAAATGGACAAAACCGTTAAAAGCCCCTCCATATAGAGAGTTGAGCAATTTCGGACCATCAAAGTTGTTCGGTGTACACTTTTTATTGTTCTTCTATGTCCAATTTTACGAGTATAAGGTTTCGTTATTATTTCGATGCCAAAACAACAACTTCTATGACAAATGGACGAAACCGTTAAAAGCTCCCAAATAGAGAGAGTTGAGCAATTTCGGACCATCAAAGTTGCTCGGTGTACACTTTTTATTGTTCTTCTATGTCCAATTTTACGAGTATAAGCTTCGTAGATTATTTCGATGCCAAAACAACAACTTTCTATGACAAATGGACAAAACCGTTAAAAGCTCCTCCATATAGAGAGTTGAGCAACTTCGGACCAACAAAGTTGCTCGGTGTACACTTTTTATTGTTCTTCTATGTCCAATTTTACGAGTATAAGGTTTCGTTATTATTTCGATGCCAAAACAACAACTTCTATGACAAATGGACAAAACCGTTAAAAGCTCCCAAATAGAGAGAGTTGAGCAATTTCGGACCATCAAAGTTGCTCGGTGTACACTTTTTATTGTTCTTCTATGTCCAATTTTACGAGTATACGCTTCGCAGATTATTTCGATGCCAAAACAACAACTTTCTATTACAAATGGACAAAACCGTTAAAAGCTCCTCCATATAGAGAGTTGAGCAACTTCGGACCATCAAAGTTACTCGGTGTACACTTTTTATTGTTCTTCTATGTCCAATTTTACGAGTGTAAGCTTCGTAGATTATTTCGATGCCAAAACAACAACTTTCTATTACAAATGGACAAAATCGTTAAAAGCTCCTACATAGAGAGAGTTGAGCAACTTCGGACTATCAAAGTTGCTCGGTGTACACTTTTTATTGTTCTTCTATGTCCAATTTTACGAGTATAAGGTTTCGTTATTATTTCGATGTCAAAACAACAACTTCTATGACAAATGGACAAAACCGTTAAAAGCTCCCAAATAGAGAGAGTTGAGCAATTTCGGACCATCAAAGTTGTTCGGTGTACACTTTTTATTGTTCTTCTATGTCCAATTTTACGAGTATAAGCTTCGTAGATTATTTCGATGCCAAAACAACAACTTTCTATGACAAATGGACAAAACCGTTAAAAGCCCCTCCATATAGAGAGTTGAGCAACTTCGGACCAACAAAGTTGCTCGGTGTACACTTTTTATTGTTCTTCTATGTCCAATTTTACGAGTATAAGGTTTCGTTATTATTTCGATGCCAAAACAACAACTTCTATGACAAATGGACAAAACCGTTAAAAGCTCCCAAATAGAGAGAGTTGAGCAATTTCGGACCATCAAAGTTGCTCGGTGTACACTTTTTATTGTTCTTCTATGTCCAATTTTACGAGTATAAGCTTCGCAGATTATTTCATGCCAAAACAACAACTTTCTATTACAAATGGACAAAACCGTTAAAAGCACCTCCATATAGAGAGTTGAGCAACTTCGGACCATCAAAGTTACTCGGTGTACACTTTTTATTGTTCTTCTATGTCCAATGTTACGAGTATAAGCTTCGTAGATTATTTCGATGCCAAAACAACAACTTTCTATTACAAATAGACAAAATCGTTAAAAGCTCCTACATAGAGAGAGTTGAGCAACTTCGGACTATCAAAGTTGCTCGGTGTATACTTTTTATTGTTCTTCTATGTCCAATGTTACGAGTATAAGCTTCGTAGATTATTTCGAAGCCAAAACAACAACTTTCTATTACAAATGGACAAAACCGTTAAAAGCTCCTCCATAGAGAGAGTTGAGCAACTTCGGACTATCAAAGTTGCTCGGTGTACACTTTTTATTGTTCTTTTATGTCAAAGTTTACGAGTATAAGATTCCGATATTTTTTCGATGCCAAAACACCAACTTTCTATGACAAATGGACAAAACCGTTAAAAGCTCCCAAATAGAGAGAGTTGAGCAATTTCGGACCATCAAAGTTGTTCGGTGTACACTTTTTATTGTTCTTCTATGTCCAATTTTACGAGTATAAGCTTCGTAGATTATTTCGATGCCAAAACAACAACTTTCTATGACAAATGGACAAAACCGTTAAAAGCCCCTCCATATAGAGAGTTGAGCAACTTCGGACCAACAAAGTTGCTCGGTGTACACTTTTTATTGTTCTTCTATGTCCAATTTTACGAGTATAAGGTTTCGTTATTATTTCGATGCCAAAACAACAACTTCTATGACAAATGGACAAAATCGTTAAAAGCTCCCAAATAGAGAGAGTTGAGCAATTTCGGACCATCAAAGTTGCTCGGTGTACACTTTTTATTGTTCTTCTATGTCCAATTTTACGAGTATACGCTTCGCAGATTATTTCGATGCCAAAACAACAACTTTCTATTACAAATGGACAAAACCGTTAAAAGCTCCTCCATATAGAGAGTTGAGCAACTTCGGACCATCAAAGTTACTCGGTGTACACTTTTTATTGTTCTTCTATGTCCAATTTTACGAGTATAAGCTTCGTAGATTATTTCGATGCCAAAACAACAACTTTCTATTACAAATGGACAAAATCGTTAAAAGCTCCTACATAGAGAGAGTTGAGCAACTTCGGACTATCAAAGTTGCTCGGTGTACACTTTTTATTGTTCTTCTATGTCCAATTTTACGAGTATAAGGTTTCGTTATTATTTCGATGTCAAAACAACAACTTCTATGACAAATGGACAAAACCGTTAAAAGCTCCCAAATAGAGAGAGTTGAGCAATTTCGGACCATCAAAGTTGTTCGGTGTACACTTTTTATTGTTCTTCTATGTCCAATTTTACGAGTATAAGCTTCGTAGATTATTTCGATGCCAAAACAACAACTTTCTATGACAAATGGACAAAACCGTTAAAAGCCCCTCCATATAGAGAGTTGAGCAACTTCGGACCAACAAAGTTGCTCGGTGTACACTTTTTATTGTTCTTCTATGTCCAATTTTACGAGTATAAGGTTTCGTTATTATTTCGATGCCAAAACAACAACTTCTATGACAAATGGACAAAACCGTTAAAAGCTCCCAAATAGAGAGAGTTGAGCAATTTCGGACCATCAAAGTTGCTCGGTGTACACTTTTTATTGTTCTTCTATGTCCAATTTTACGAGTATAAGCTTCGCAGATTATTTCATGCCAAAACAACAACTTTCTATTACAAATGGACAAAACCGTTAAAAGCACCTCCATATAGAGAGTTGAGCAACTTCGGACCATCAAAGTTACTCGGTGTACACTTTTTATTGTTCTTCTATGTCCAATGTTACGAGTATAAGCTTCGTAGATTATTTCGATGCCAAAACAACAACTTTCTATTACAAATAGACAAAATCGTTAAAAGCTCCTACATAGAGAGAGTTGAGCAACTTCGGACTATCAAAGTTGCTCGGTGTATACTTTTTATTGTTCTTCTATGTCCAATGTTACGAGTATAAGCTTCGTAGATTATTTCGATGCCAAAACAACAACTTTCTATTACAAATGGACAAAACCGTTAAAAGCTCCTCCATAGAGAGAGTTGAGCAACTTCGGACTATCAAATTTGCTCGGTGTACACTTTTTATTGTTCTTTTATGTCAAAGTTTACGAGTATAAGATTCCGATATTTTTTCGATGCCAAAACACCAACTTTCTATGACAAATGGACAAAACCATTAAAAGCTCCTCCATATAGAGATTTGAGCAACTTCGGACCATCAAAGTTACTCGGTGTACACTTTTTATTGTTCTTCTATGTCCAATGTTACGAGTATAAGCTTCGTAGATTATTTCGATGCAAAAACAACAACTTTCTATGACAAATGGACAAAACCGTTAAAAGCCCCTACATATAGAGAGTTGAGCAACTTCGGACCATCAAAGTTGCTCGTTGTACACTTTTTATTGTTCTTCTATGTCCAATTTTACGAGTATAAGGTTTCGTTATTATTTCGATGCGAAAACAACAACTTTCTATGACAAATGGACAAAACCGTTAAAAGCCCCTCCATATAGAGAGTTGAGCAACTTCGGACCATCAATGTTGCTCGGTGTACACTTTTTATTGTTCTTCTATGTCCAATTTTACGAGTATAAGGTTTCGTTATTATTTCAATGCCAAAACAACAACTTCTATGACAAATGGACAAAACCGTTAAAAGCTTCCAAATAGAGAGAGTTGAGCAATTTCGGACCATCAAAGTTGCTCGGTGTACACTTTTTATTGTTCTTCTATGTCCAATTTTACGAGTATAAGCTTCGTAGATTATTTCGATGCCAAAACAACAACTTTCTATTACAAATGGACAAAACCGTTAAAAGCTCCTCCATATAGAGAGTTGAGCAACTTCGGACCATCAAAGTTACTCGATGTACACTTTTTATTGTTCTTCTATGTCCAATGTTACGAGTATAAGCTTCGTAGATTATGTCGATGCCAAAACAACAACTTTCTTTTACAAATAGACAAAATCGTTAAAAGCTCCTACATAGAGAGAGTTGAGCAACTTCGGACTATCAAAGTTGCTCGGTGTACACTTTTTATTGTTCTTCTATGTCCAATGTTACGAGTATAAGCTTCGTAGATTATTTCGATGCCAAAACAACAACTTTCTATGGCAAATGGACAAAACCGTTAAAAGCCCCTCCATATAGAGAGTTGAGAAACTTCGGACCAACAAAGTTGCTCGGTGTACACTTTTTATTGTTCTTCTATGTCCAATTTTACGAGTATAAGGTTTCGTTATTATTTCGATGCCAAAACAACAACTTCTATGACAAATGGACGAAACCGTTAAAAGCTCCCAAATAGAGAGAGTTGAGCAATTTCGGACCATCAAAGTTGCTCGGTGTACACTTTTTATTTTTCTTCTATGTCCAATTTTACGAGTATAAGCTTCGTAGATTATTTCGATGCCAAAACAACAACTTTCTATTACAAATGGACAAAACCGTTAAAAGCTCCTCCATATAGAGTGTTGAGCAACTTCGGACCATCAAAGTTACTCGATGTACACTTTTTATTGTTCTTCTATGTCCAATGTTACGAGTATAAGCTTCGTAGATTATTTCGATGCCAAAACAACAACTTTCTATGACAAATGGACAAAACCGTTAAAAGCTCCCAAATAGAGAGAGTTGAGCAATTTCGGACCATCAAAGTTGCTCGGTGTACACTTTTTATTTTTCTTCTATGTCCAATTTTACGAGTATAAGCTTCGTAGATTATTTCGATGCCAAAACAACAACTTTCTATTACAAATGGACAAAACCGTTAAAAGCTCCTCCATATAGAGTGTTGAGCAACTTCGGACCATCAAAGTTACTCGATGTACACTTTTTATTGTTCTTCTATGTCCAATGTTACGAGTATAAGCTTCGTAGATTATTTCGATGCCAAAACAACAACTTTCTATGATAAATGGACGAAACCGTTAAAAGCTCCCAAATAGAGAGAGTTGAGCAATTTCGGACCATCAAAGTTGCTCGGTGTACACTTTTTATTTTTCTTCTATGTCCAATTTTACGAGTATAAGCTTCGTAGATTATTTCGATGCCAAAACAACAACTTTCTATTACAAATGGACAAAACCGTTAAAAGCTCCTCCATATAGAGTGTTGAGCAACTTCGGACTATCAAAGTTACTCGATGTACACTTTTTATTGTTCTTCTATGTCCAATGTTACGAGTATAAGCTTCGTAGATTATTTCGATGCCAAAACAACAACTTTCTATGACAAATGGACAAAACCGTTAAAAGCTCCCAAATAGAGAGAGTTGAGCAATTTCGGACCATCGAAGTTGCTCGGTGTACACTTTTTATTGTTCTTCTATGTCCAATTTTACGAGTATAAGCTTCGTAGATTATTTCGATGCCAAAACAACAACTTTCTATTACAAATGGACAAAATCGTTAAAAGCTCCTACATAGAGAGAGTTGAGCAACTTCGGACTATCAAAGTTGCTCGGTGTACATTTTTTATTGTTCTTCTATGTCCAATTTTATGAGTATAAGCTTCGTAGATTATTTCGATGCCAAAACAACAACTTTCTATGATAAATGGACAAAACCGTTAAAAGCCCCTCCATATAGAGAGTTGAGCAACTTCGGACCAATAAAGTTGCTCGGTGTACACTTTTTATTGTTCTTCTATGTCCAATTTTACGAGTATAAGGTTTCGTTATTATTTCGATGTCAAAACAACAACTTCTATGACAAATGGACAAAACCGTTAAAAGCTCCCAAATAGAGAGAGTTGAGCAACTTCGGACTATCAAAGTTGCTCGGTGTACACTTTTTATTGTTCTTGTATGTCCAATTTTATGAGTATAAGCTTCGTAGATTATTTCGATGCCAAAACAACAACTTTCTATGACAAATGGACAAAACCGTTAAAAGCCCCTCCATATAGAGAGTTGAGTAACTTCGGACCAACAAAGTTGCTCGGTGTACACTTTTTATTGTTCTTCTATGTCCAATTTTACGAGTATAAGGTTTCGTTATTATTTCGATGTCAAAACAACAACTTCTATGACAAATGGACAAAACCGTTAAAAGCCCCTCTATATAGAGAGTTGAGCAACTTCGGACCATCAAAGTTGCTCGGTGTACACTTTTTATTGTTCTTCTATGTCCAATTTTACGAGTATAAGCTTCGTAGATTATTTCGATGCCAAAACAACAACTTTCTATTACAAATGGACAAAATCGTTAAAAGCTCCTACATAGAGAGAGTTGAGCAACTTCGGACTATCAAAGTTGCTCGGTTTACACTTTTTATTGTTCTTCTATGTCCAATGTTACGAGTATAAGCTTCGTAGATTATTTCGATGCCAAAACAACAACTTTCTATTACAAATGGACAAAATCGTTAAAAGCTCCTACATAGAGAGAGTTGAGCAACTTCGGACTATCAAAGTTGCTCGGTTTACACTTTTTATTGTTCTTCTATGTCCAATGTTACGAGTATAAGCTTCGTAGATTATTTCGATGCCAAAACAACAACTTTCTATGACAAATGGACAAAACCGTTAAAAGCTCCTCCATATAGAGAGTTGAGCAACTTCGGACCATCAAAGTTACTCGGTGTACACTTTTTATTGTTCTTCTATGTCCAATTTTACGAGTATAAGCTTCGTAGATTATTTCGATGCCAAAACAACAACTTTCTATTACAAATGGACAAAATCGTTAAAAGCTCCTACATAGAGAGAGTTGAGCAATTTCGGACCATCAATGTTGCTCGGTGTACACTTTTTATTGTTCTTCTATGTCCAGTTTTACGAGTATAAGCGTCGTAGATTATTTCGATGCCAAAACAACAACTTTCTATTACAAATGGACAAAACCGTTAAAAGCTCCTCCATATAGAGAGTTGAGCAACTTCGGACCATCAAAGTTACTCGGTGTACACTTTTTATTGTTCTTCTATGTCCAATTTTACGAGTATAAGCTTCGTAGATTATTTCGATGCCAAAACAACAACTTTCTATTACAAATGGACAAAATCGTTAAAAGCTCCTACATAGAGAGAGTTGAGCAACTTCGGACTATCAAAGTTGCTCGGTTTACACTTTTTATTGTTCTTCTATGTCCAATGTTACGAGTATAAGCTTCGTAGATTATTTCGATGCCAAAACAACAACTTTCTATGACAAATGGACAAAACCGTTAAAAGCTCCTCCATATAGAGAGTTGAGCAACTTCGGACCATCAATGTTACTCGGTGTACACTTTTTATTGTTCTTCTATGTCCAATGTTACGAGTATAAGCTTCGTCGATTATTTCGATGCCAAAACAACAACTTTCTATTACAAATGGACAAAATCGTTAAAAGCTCCTACATAGAGAGAGTTGAGCAACTTCGGACTATCAAAGTTGCTCGGTGTACACTTTTTATTGTTCTTCTATGTCCAATTTTATGAGTATAAGCTTCGTAGATTATTTCGATGCCAAAACAACAACTTTATATGATAAATGGATAAAACCGTTAAAAGCCCCTCCATAGAGAGAGTTGAGCAACTTCGGACCAGCAAAGTTGCTCGGTGTACACTTTTTATTGTTCTTCTATGTCCAATTTTACGAGTATAAGGTTTCGATATTATTTCGATGTCAAAACAACAACTTCTATGACAAATGGACAAAACCGTTAAAAGCTCCCAAATAGAGAGAGTTGAGCAACTTCGGACTATCAAAGTTGCTCGGTGTACACTTTTTATTGTTCTTGTATGTCAAATTTTATGAGTATAAGCTTCGTAGATTATTTCGATGCCAAAACAACAACTTTCTATGACAAATGGACAAAACCGTTAAAAGCCCCTCCATATAGAGAGTTGAGCAACTTCGGACCAACAATGTTACTCGGTGTACACTTTTTATTGTTCTTCTATGTCCAATGTTACGAGTATAAGCTTCGTCGATTATTTCGATGCCAAAACAACAACTTTCTATTACAAATGGACAAAATCGTTAAAAGCTCCTACATAGAGAGAGTTGAGCAACTTCGGACTATCAAAGTTGCTCGGTGTACACTTTTTATTGTTCTTCTATGTCCAATTTTATGAGTATAAGCTTCGTAGATTATTTCGATGCCAAAACAACAACTTTATATGATAAATGGATAAAACCGTTAAAAGCCCCTCCATAGAGAGAGTTGAGCAACTTCGGACCAGCAAAGTTGCTCGGTGTACACTTTTTATTGTTCTTCTATGTCCAATTTTACGAGTATAAGGTTTCGTTATTATTTCGATGTCAAAACAACAACTTCTATGACAAATGGACAAAATCGTTAAAAGCTCCTACATAGAGAGAGTTGAGCAACTTCGGATTATCAAAGTTCATCGGTGTACACTTTTTATTGTTCTTCTATGTCCAATTTTATGAGTATAAGCTTCGTAGATTATTTCGATGCCAAAACAACAACTTTATATGATAAATGGATAAAACCGTTAAAAGCCCCTCCATAGAGAGAGTTGAGCAACTTCGGACCAGCAAAGTTGCTCGGTGTACACTTTTTATTGTTCTTCTATGTCCAATTTTACGAGTACATGGTTTCGTTATTATTTCGATGTCAAAACAACAACTTCTATGACAAATGGACAAAACCGTTAAAAGCTCCCAAATAGAGAGAGTTGAGCAATTTCGGACCATCAAAGTTGCTCGGTGTACACTTTTTATTGTTCTTCTATGTCCAATTTTACGAGTATAAGCTTCGTAGATTATTTCGATGCCAAAACAACAACTTCTATGACCAATGGACAAAACCGTTAAAAGCTCCCAAATAGAGAGAGTTGAGCAATTTCGGACCATCGAAGTTGCTCGGTGTACACTTTTTATTGTTCTTCTATGTCCAATTTTACGAGTATAAGCTTCGTAGATTATTTCGATGCCAAAACAACAACTTTCTATGACAAATGGACAAAACCGTTAAAAGCCCCTCCATATATAGAGTTGAGCAACTTCGGACCAACAAAGTTGCTCGGTGTACACTTTTTATTGTTCTTCTATGTCCAATTTTCCGAGTATAAGGTTTCGTTATTATTTCGATGCCAAAACAACAACTTCTATGACAAATGGACAAAATCGTTAAAAGCTCCAAAATAGAGAGAGTTGAGCAATTTGGGACCATCAAAGTTGCTCGGTGTACACTTTTTATTTTTCTTCTATGTCCAATTTTACGAGTATAAGCTTCGCAGATTATTTCGATGCCAAAACAACAACTTTCTATTACAAATGGACAAAACCGTTAAAAGCTCCTCCATATAGAGAGTTGAGCAACTTCGGACCATCAAAGTTACTCGGTGTACACTTTTTATTGTTCTTCTATGTCCAATGTTACGAGTATAGGCTTCGTAGATTATTTCGATGCCAAAACAACAACTTTCTATTACAAATGGACAAAATCGTTAAAAGCTCCTACATAGAGAGAGTTGAGCAACTTCGGACTATCAAAGTTGCTCGGTGTACACTTTTTATTGTTCTTCTATGTCCAATTTTACGAGTATAAGGTTTCGTTATTATTTCGATGTCAAAACAACAACTTCTATGACAAATGGACAAAACCGTTAAAAGCTCCCAAATAGAGAGAGTTGAGCAATTTCGGACCATCAAAGTTGCTCGGTGTACACTTTTTATTGTTCTTCTCTGTCCAATTTTACGAGTATAAGCTTCGTAGATTATTTCGATGCCAAAACAACAACTTCTATGACAAATGGACAAAACCGTTAAAAGCTCCCAAATAGAGAGAGTTGAGCAATTTCGGACCATCGAAGTTGCTCGGTGTACACTTTTTATTGTTCTTCTATGTCCAATTTTACGAGTATAAGCTTCGTAGATTATTTCGATGCCAAAACAACAACTTTCTATGACAAATGGACAAAACCATTAAAAGCTCCTCCATATAGAGAGTTGAGCAACTTCGGACCATCAAAGTCACTCGGTGTACACTTTTTATTGTTCTTCTATGTCCAATGTTACGAGTATAAGCTTCGTAGATTATTTCGATGCCAAAACAACAACTTTCTATTACAAATGGACAAAATCGTTAAAAGCTCCTACATAGAGAGCGTTGAGCAACTTCGGACTATCAAAGTTGCTCAGTGTATACTTTTTATTGTTCTTCTATGTCCAATGTTACGAGTATAAGCTTCGTAGATTATTTCGATGCCAAAACAACAACTTTCTATTACAAATGGACAAAACCGTTAAAAGCTCCTCCATAGAGAGAGTTGAGCAACTTCGGACTATCAAAGTTGCTCGGTGTACACTTTTTATTGTTCTTTTATGTCAAAGTTTACGAGTATAAGATTCCGATATTTTTTCGATGCCAAAACACCAACTTTCTATGACAAATGGACAACACCATTAAAAGCTCCTCCATATAGAGAGTTGAGCAACTTCGGACCATCAAAGTTACTCGGTGTACACTTTTTATTGTTCTTCTATGTCCAATGTTACGAGTATAAGCTTCGTAGATTATTTCGATGCAAAAACAACAACTTTCTATGACAAATGGACAAAACCGTTAAAAGCCCCTCCATATAGAGAGTTGAGCAACTTCGGACCATCAAAGTTGCTCGTTGTACACTTTTTATTGTTCTTCTATGTCCAATTTTACGAGTATAAGGTTTCGTTATTATTTCGATGCGAAAACAACAACTTTCTATGACAAATGGACAAAACCGTTAAAAGCTCCTCCATAGAGAGAGTTGAGCAACTTCGGACTATCAAAGTTGCTCGGTGTACACTTTTTATTGTTCTTTTATGTCAAAGTTTACGAGTATAAGATTCCGATATTTTTTCGATGCCAAAACACCAACTTTCTATGACAAATGGACAAAACCATTAAAAGCTCCTCCATATAGAGAGTTGAGCAACTTCGGACCATCAAAGTTACTCGGTGTACACTTTTTATTGTTCTTCTATGTCCAATGTTACGAGTATAAGCTTCGTAGATTATTTCGATGCAAAAACAACAACTTTCTATGACAAATGGACAAAACCGTTAAAAGCCCCTCCATATAGAGAGTTGAGCAACTTCGGACCATCAAAGTTGCTCGTTGTACACTTTTTATTTTTCTTCTATGTCCAATTTTACGAGTATAAGGTTTCGTTATTATTTCGATGCGAAAACAACAACTTTCTATGACAAATGGACAAAACCGTTAAAAGCCCCTCCATATAGAGAGTTGAGCAACTTCGGACCATCAATGTTGCTCGGTGTACACTTTTTATTGTTCTTCTATGTCCAATTTTACGAGTATAAGGTTTCGTTATTATTTCAATGCCAAAACAACAACTTCTATGACAAATGGACAAAACCGTTAAAAGCTTCCAAATAGAGAGAGTTGAGCAATTTCGGACCATCAAAGTTGCTCGGTGTACACTTTTTATTGTTCTTCTATGTCCAATTTTACGAGTATAAGCTTCGTAGATTATTTCGATGCCAAAACAACAACTTCTATGACAAATGGACGAAACCATTAAAAGCTCCCAAATAGAGAGAGTTGAGCAATTTCGGACCATCAAAGTTGCTCTGTGTACATTTTTTATTGTTCTTCTATGTCCAATTTTACGAGTATAAGCTTCGTAGATTATTTCGAAGCCAAAACAACAACTTTCTATTACAAATGGACAAAACCGTTAAAAGCTCCTCATTATAGAGTGTTGAGCAACTTCGGACCATCAAAGTTACTCGATGTACACTTTTTATTGTTCTTCTATGACCAATGTTACGAGTATAAGCTTCGTAGATTATTTCGATGCCAAAACAACAACTTTCTATTACAAATGGACAAAATCGTTAAAAGCTCCTACATAGAGAGAGTTGAGCAACTTCGGACTATCAAAGTTGCTTGGTGTACACTTTTTATTGTTCTTCTATGTCCAATGTTACGAGTATAAGCTTCGTAGATTATTTCGATGCCAAAACAACAACTTTCTATTACAAATGGACAAAACCGTTAAAAGCTCCTCCATATAGAGAGTTGAGCAACTTCGGACTATCAAAGTTGCTCGGTTTACACTTTTTATTGTTCTTCTATGTTCAATGTTACGAGTATAAGCTTCGTAGATTATTTCGATGCCAAAACAACAACTTTCTATGACAAATGGACAAAACCGTTAAAAGCTCCTTCATATAGAGAGTTGAGCAACTTCGGACCATCAAAGTTACTCGGTGTACACTTTTTATTGTTCTTCTATGTCCAATGTTACGAGTATAAGCTTCGTAGATTATTTCGATGCCAAAACAACAACTTTCTATTACAAATGGACAAAATCGTTAAAAGCTCCTACATAGAGAGAGTTGAGCAACTTCGGACTATCAAAGTTGCTCGGTGTACACTTTTTATTGTTCTTGTATGTCCAATTTTATGAGTATAAGCTTCGTAGATTATTTCGATGCCAAAACAATAACTTTCTATGACAAATGGACAAAACCGTTAAAAGCCCCTCCATATAGAGAGTTGAGCAACTTCGGACCAACAAAGTTGCTCGGTGTACACTTTTTATTGTTCTTCTATGTCCAATTTTACGAGTATAAGGTTTCTTTATTATTTCGATGCCAAAACAACAACTTCTATGACAAATGGACAAAATCGTTAAAAGCTCCCAAATAGAGAGAGTTGAGCAATTTCGGACCATCAAAGTTGCTCGGTGTACACTTTTTATTGTTCTTCTATGTCCAATTTTACGAATATAAGCTTCGCAGATTATTTCTATGCCAAAACAACAACTTTCTATTACAAATGGACAAAACCGTTAAAAGCTCCTCCATATAGAGAGTTGAGCAACTTCGGACCATCAAAGTTACTCGGTGTACACTTTTTATTGTTCTTCTATGTCCAATGATACGAGTATAAGCTTCGTAGATTATTTCGATGCCAAAACAACAACTTTCTATTACAAATGGACAAAATCGTTAAAAGCTCCTACATAGAGAGAGTTGAGCAACTTCGGACTATCAAAGTTGCTCGGTGTACACTTTTTATTGTTCTTCTATGTCCAATTTTACGAGTATAAGGTTTCGTTATTATTTCGATGTCAAAACAACAACTTCTATGACGAATGGACAAAACCGTTAAAAGCTCCCAAATAGAGAGAGTTGAGCAATTTCGGACCATCAAAGTTGCTCGGTGTACACTTTTTATTGTTCTTCTATGTCCAATTTTACGAGTATAAGCTTCGTAGATTATTTCGATGCCAAAACAACAACTTCTATGACAAATGGACAAAACAGTTAAAAGCTCCCAAATAGAGAGAGTTGAGCAATTTCGGACCATCGAAGTTGCTCGGTGTAAACTTTTTATTGTTCTTCTATGTCCAATTTTACGAGTATAAGCTTCGTAGATTATTTCGATGCCAAAACAACAACTTTCTATGACAAATGGACAAAACCGTTAAAAGCCCCTCCATATAGAGAGTTGAGCAACTTCGGACCAACAAAGTTGCTCGGTGTACACTTTTTATTGTTCTTCTATGTCCAATTTTACGAGTATAAGGTTTCGTTATTATTTCGATGCCAAAACAACAACTTCTATGACAAATGGACAAAACCATTAAAAGCTCCCAAATAGAGAGAGTTGAGCAATTTCGGACTATCAAAGTTGCTCGGTGTACACTTTTTATTGTTCTTCTATGTCCAATTTTACGAGTATAAGCTTCGCAGATTATTTTGATGCCAAAACAACAACTTTCTATTACAAATGGACAAAACCGTTAAAAGCTCCTCCATATAGAGAGTTGAGCAACTTCGGACCATCAAAGTTACTCGGTGTACACTTTTTATTGTTCTTCTATGTCCAATGTTACGAGTATAAGCTTCGTAGATTATTTCGATGCCAAAACAACAACTTTCTATTACAAATGGACAAAATCAGTAAAAACTCCTACATAGAGAGAGTTGAGCAACTTCGGACTATCAAAGTTGCTCGGTGTACACTTTTTATTGTTCTTCTATGTCCAATGTTACGAGTATAAGCTTCGTAGATTATTTCGATGCCAAAACAACAACTTTCTATGACAAATGGACAAAACCGTTAAAAGCCCCTCCATATAGAGAGTTGAGCAACTTCGGACCAACAAAGTTGCTCGGTGTACACTTTTTATTGTTCTTCTATGTCCAATTTTACGAGTATAAGGTTTCGTTATTATTTCGATGCCAAAACAACAACTTCTATGACAAATGGACGAAACCATTAAAAGCTCCCAAATAGAGAGAGTTGAGCAATTTCGGACCATCAAAGTTGCTCGGTGTACATTTTTTATTGTTCTTCTATGTCCAATTTTACGAGTATAAGCTTCGTAGATTATTTCGAAGCCAAAACAACAACTTTCTATTACAAATGGACAAAACCGTTAAAAGCTCCTCATTATAGAGTGTTGAGCAACTTCGGACCATCAAAGTTACTCGATGTACACTTTTTATTGTTCTTCTATGACCAATGTTACGAGTATAAGCTTCGTAGATTATTTCGAAGCCAAAACAACAACTTCTATGACAAATGGACAAAACCGTTAAAAGCCCCTCCATATAGAGAGTTGAGCAACTTCGGACCAACAAAGTTGCTCGGTGTACACTTTTTATTGTTCTTCTATGTCCAATTTTACGAGTATAAGGTTTCGTTATTATTTCGATGCCAAAACAACAACTTCTATGACAAATGGACGAAACCATTAAAAGCTCCCAAATAGAGAGAGTTGAGCAATTTCGGACCATCAAAGTTGCTCTGTGTACATTTTTTATTGTTCTTCTATGTCCAATTTTACGAGTATAAGCTTCGTAGATTATTTCGAAGCCAAAACAACAACTTTCTATTACAAATGGACAAAACCGTTAAAAGCTCCTCATTATAGAGTGTTGAGCAACTTCGGACCATCAAAGTTACTCGATGTACACTTTTTATTGTTCTTCTATGACCAATGTTACGAGTATAAGCTTCGTAGATTATTTCGATGCCAAAACAACAACTTTCTATTACAAATGGACAAAATCGTTAAAAGCTCCTACATAGAGAGAGTTGAGCAACTTCGGACTATCAAAGTTGCTTGGTGTACACTTTTTATTGTTCTTCTATGTCCAATGTTACGAGTATAAGCTTCGTAGATTATTTCGATGCCAAAACAACAACTTTCTATTACAAATGGACAAAACCGTTAAAAGCTCCTCCATATAGAGAGTTGAGCAACTTCGGACTATCAAAGTTGCTCGGTTTACACTTTTTATTGTTCTTCTATGTTCAATGTTACGAGTATAAGCTTCGTAGATTATTTCGATGCTAAAACAACAACTTTCTATGACAAATGGACAAAACCGTTAAAAGCTCCTTCATATAGAGAGTTGAGCAACTTCGGACCATCAAAGTTACTCGGTGTACACTTTTTATTGTTCTTCTATGTCCAATGTTACGAGTATAAGCTTCGTAGATTATTTCGATGCCAAAACAACAACTTTCTATTACAAATGGACAAAATCGTTAAAAGCTCCTACATAGAGAGAGTTGAGCAACTTCGGACTATCAAAGTTGCTCGGTGTACACTTTTTATTGTTCTTCTATGTCCAATTTTATGAGTATAAGCTTCGTAGATTATTTCGATGCCAAAACAACAACTTTATATGATAAATGGATAAAACCGTTAAAAGCCCTTCCATAGAGAGAGTTGAGCAACTTCGGACCAGCAAAGTTGCTCGGTGTACACTTTTTGTTGTTCTTCTATGTCCAATTTTACGAGTATAAGGTTTCGTTATTATTTCGATGTCAAAACAACAACTTCTATGACAAATGGACAAAACCGTTAAAAGCTCCCAAATAGAGAGAGTTGAGCAACTTCGGACTATCAAAGTTGCTCGGTGTACACTTTTTATTGTTCTTGTATGTCCAATTTTATGAGTATAAGCTTCGTAGATTATTTCGATGCCAAAACAATAACTTTCTATGACAAATGGACAAAACCGTTAAAAGCCCCTCCATATAGAGAGTTGAGCAACTTCGGACCAACAAAGTTGCTCGGTGTACACTTTTTATTGTTCTTCTATGTCCAATTTTATGAGTATAAGGTTTCGTTATTATTTCGATGTCAAAACAACAACTTCTATGACAAATGGACAAAACCGTTAAAAGCTCCCAAATAGAGAGAGTTGAGCAATTTCGGACCATCAAAGTTGCTCGGTGTACACTTTTTATTGTTCTTCTATGTCCAATTTTACGAGTATGAGCTTCGTAGATTATTTCGATGCCAAAACAACAACTTCTATGACCAATGGACAAAACCGTTAAAAGCTCCCAAGTAGAGAGAGTTGAGCAATTTCGGACCATCGAAGTTGCTCGGTGTACACTTTTTATTGTTCTTCTATGTCCAATTTTACGAGTATAAGCTTCGTAGATTATTTCGATGCCAAAACAACAACTTTCTATGACAAATGGACAAAACCGTTAAAAGCCCCTCCATATAGAGAGTTGAGCAACTTCGGACCAACAAAGTTGCTCGGTGTACACTTTTTATTGTTCTTCTATGTCCAATTTTACGAGTATAAGGTTTCTTTATTATTTCGATGCCAAAACAACAACTTCTATGACAAATGGACAAAATCGTTAAAAGCTCCCAAATAGAGAGAGTTGAGCAATTTCGGACCATCAAAGTTGCTCGGTGTACACTTTTTATTGTTCTTCTATGTCCAATTTTACGAATATAAGCTTCGCAGATTATTTCGATGCCAAAACAACAACTTTCTATTACAAATGGACAAAACCGTTAAAAGCTCCTCCATATAGAGAGTTGAGCAACTTCGGACCATCAAAGTTACTCGGTGTACACTTTTTATTGTTCTTCTATGTCCAATGATACGAGTATAAGCTTCGTAGATTATTTCGATGCCAAAACAACAACTTTCTATTACAAATGGACAAAATCGTTAAAAGCTCCTACATAGAGAGAGTTGAGCAACTTCGGACTATCAAAGTTGCTCGGTGTACACTTTTTATTGTTCTTCTATGTCCAATTTTACGAGTATAAGGTTTCGTTATTATTTCGATGTCAAAACAACAACTTCTATGACGAATGGACAAAACCGTTAAAAGCTCCCAAATAGAGAGAGTTGAGCAATTTCGGACCATCAAAGTTGCTCGGTGTACACTTTTTATTGTTCTTCTATGTCCAATTTTACGAGTATAAGCTTCGTAGATTATTTCGATGCCAAAACAACAACTTCTATGACAAATGGACAAAACCGTTAAAAGCTCCCAAATAGAGAGAGTTGAGCAATTTCGGACCATCGAAGTTGCTCGGTGTAAACTTTTTATTGTTCTTCTATGTCCAATTTTACGAGTATAAGCTTCGTAGATTATTTCGATGCCAAAACAACAACTTTCTATGACAAATGGACAAAACCGTTAAAAGCACCTCCATATAGAGAGTTGAGCAACTTCGGACCAACAAAGTTGCTCGGTGTACACTTTTTATTGTTCTTCTATGTCCAATTTTACGAGTATAAGGTTTCGTTATTATTTAGATGCCAAAACAACAACTTCTATGACAAATGGACAAAACCATTAAAAGCTCCCAAATAGAGAGAGTTGAGCAATTTCGGACTATCAAAGTTGCTCGGTGTACACTTTTTATTGTTCTTCTATGTCCAATTTTACGAGTATAAGCTTCGCAGATTATTTCGATGCCAAAACAACAACTTTCTATTACAAATGGACAAAACCGTTAAAAGCTCCTCCATATAGAGAGTTGAGCAACTTCGGACCATCAAAGTTACTCGGTGTACACTTTTTATTGTTCTTCTATGTCCAATGTTACGAGTATAAGCTTCGTAGATTATTTCGATGCCAAAACAACAACTTTCTATTACAAATGGACAAAATCGTTAAAAGCTCCTACATAGAGAGAGTTGAGCAACTTCGGACTATCAAAGTTGCTCGGTGTATACTTTTTATTGTTCTTCTATGTCCAATGTTACGAGTATAAGCTTCGTAGATTATTTCGATGCCAAAACAACAACTTTCTATTACAAATGGACAAAACCGTTAAAAGCTCCTCCATAGAGAGAGTTGAGCAACTTCGGACTATCAAACTTGCTCGGTGTATACTTTTTATTGTTCTTTTATGTCAAAGTTTACGAGTATAAGATTCCGATATTTTTTCGATGCCAAAACACCAACTTTCTATGACAAATGGACAAAACCATTAAAAGCTCCTCCATATAGAGAGTTGAGCAACTTCGGACCATCAAAGTTACTCGGTGTACACTTTTTATTGTTCTTCTATGTCCAATGTTACGAGTATAAGCTTCGTAGATTATTTCGATGCCAAAACAACAACTTTCTATGACAAATGGACAAAACCGTTAAAAGCCCCTCCATATAGAGAGTTGAGCAACTTCGGACCATCAAAGTTGCTCGTTGTACACTTTTTATTGTTCTTCTATGTCCAATTTTACGAGTATAAGGTTTCGTTATTATTTCGATGCGAAAACAACAACTTTCTATGACAAATGGACAAAACCGTTAAAAGCTCCTCCATAGAGAGAGTTGAGCAACTTCGGACTATCAAAGTTGCTCGGTGTACACTTTTTATTGTTCTTTTATGTCAAAGTTTACGAGTATAAGATTCCGATATTTTTTCGATGCCAAAACACCAACTTTCTATGACAAATGGACAAAACCATTAAAAGCTCCTCCATATAGAGAGTTGAGCAACTTCGGACCATCAAAGTTACTCGGTGTACACTTTTTATTGTTCTTCTATGTCCAATGTTACGAGTATAAGCTTCGTAGATTATTTCGATGCAAAAACAACAACTTTCTATGACAAATGGACAAAACCGTTAAAAGCCCCTCCATATAGAGAGTTGAGCAACTTCGGACCATCAAAGTTGCTCGTTGTACACTTTTTATTGTTCTTCTATGTCCAATTTTACGAGTATAAGGTTTCGTTATTATTTCGATGCGAAAACAACAACTTTCTATGACAAATGGACAAAACCGTTAAAAGCTCCTCCAAAGAGAGAGTCGAGCAACTTCGGACTATCAAAGTTGCTCGGTGTACACTTTTTATTGTTCTTCTATGTCCAATGTTACGAGTATAAGCTTCGTAGATTATTTCGATGCAAAAACAACAACTTTCTATGACAAATGGACAAAACCGTTAAAAGCCCCTCCATATAGAGAGTTGAGCAACTTCGGACCATCAAAGTTGCTCGTTGTACACTTTTTATTGTTCTTCTATGTCCAATTTTACGAGTATAAGGTTTCGTTATTATTTCGATGCGAAAACAACAACTTTCTATGACAAATGGACAAAACCGTTAAAAGCCCCTCCATATAGAGAGTTGAGCAACTTCGGACCATCAAAGTTGCTCGTTGTACACTTTTTATTGTTCTTCTATGTCCAATGTTACGAGTATAAGCTTCGAAGATTATTTCGATGCCAAAACAACAACTTTCTATT
The DNA here is from genome assembly GCA_963580455.1 of Euonymus europaeus. NCBI lineage: Eukaryota > Viridiplantae > Streptophyta > Magnoliopsida > Celastrales > Celastraceae > Euonymus > Euonymus europaeus. Next base: position 9,932,606 of record OY756965.1, read on the forward strand.
ACAAATGGACAAAATCGTTAAAAGCTCCTACATAGAGAGAGTTGAGCAACTTCGGACTATCAAAGTTGCTCGGTGTACACTTTTTATTGTTCTTCTATGTCCAATGTTACGAGTATAAGCTTCGTAGATTATTTCGATGCCAAAACAACAACTTTCTATTAGAAATGGACAAAACCGTTAAAAGCTCCTCCATAGAGAGAGTTGAGCAACTTCGGACTATCAAAGTTGCTCGGTGTATACTTTTTATTGTTCTTTTATGTCAAAGTTTACGAGTATAAGATTCCGATATTTTTTCGATGCCAAAACACCAACTTTCTATGACAAATGGACAAAACCATTAAAAGCTCCTCCATATAGAGAGTTGAGCAACTTCGGACCATCAAAGTTACTCGGTGTACACTTTTTATTGTTCTTCTATGTCCAATGTTACGAGTATAAGCTTCGTAGATTATTTCGATGCCAAAACAACAACTTTCTATGACAAATGGACAAAACCGTTAAAAGCCCCTCCATATAGAGAGTTGAGCAACTTCGGACCATCAAAGTTGCTCGTTGTACACTTTTTATTGTTCTTCTATGTCCAATTTTACGAGTATAAGGTTTCGTTATTATTTCGATGCGAAAACAACAACTTTCTATGACAAATGGACAAAACCGTTAAAAGCTCCTCCATAGAGAGAGTTGAGCAACTTCGGACTATCAAAGTTGCTCGGTGTACACTTTTTATTGTTCTTTTATGTCAAAGTTTACGAGTATAAGATTCCGATATTTTTTCGATGCCAAAACACCAACTTTCTATGACAAATGGACAAAACCATTAAAAGCTCCTCCATATAGAGAGTTGAGCAACTTCGGACCATCAAAGTTACTCGGTGTACACTTTTTATTGTTCTTCTATGTCCAATGTTACGAGTATAAGCTTCGTAGATTATTTCGATGCAAAAACAACAACTTTCTATGACAAATGGACAAAACCGTTAAAAGCCCCTCCATATACAGAGTTGAGCAACTTCGGACCATCAAAGTTGCTCGTTGTACACTTTTTATTTTTCTTCTATGTCCAATTTTACGAGTATAAGGTTTCGTTATTATTTCGATGCGAAAACAACAACTTTCTATGACAAATGGACAAAACCGTTAAAAGCCCCTCCATATAGAGAGTTGAGCAACTTCGGACCATCAATGTTGCTCGGTGTACACTTTTTATTGTTCTTCTATGTCCAATGTTACGAGTATAAGCTTCGTAGATTATTTCGATGCAAAAACAACAACTTTCTATGACAAATGGACAAAACCGTTAAAAGCCCCTCCATATAGAGAGTTGAGCAACTTCGGACCATCAAAGTTGCTCGTTGTACACTTTTTATTGTTCTTCTATGTCCAATTTTACGAGTATAAGGTTTCGTTATTATTTCGATGCGAAAACAACAACTTTCTATGACAAATGGACAAAACCGTTAAAAGCTCCTCCAAAGAGAGAGTCGAGCAACTTCGGACTATCAAAGTTGCTCGGTGTACACTTTTTATTGTTCTTTTATGTCAAAGTTTACGAGTATAAGATTCCGATATTTTTTCGATGCCAAAACACCAACTTTCTATGACAAATGGACAAAACCATTAAAAGCTCCTCCATATAGAGAGTTGAGCAACTTCGGACCATCAAAGTTACTCGGTGTACACTTTTTATTGTTCTTCTATGTCCAATGTTACGAGTATAAGCTTCGTAGATTATTTCGATGCAAAAACAACAACTTTCTATGACAAATGGACAAAACCGTTAAAAGCCCCTCCATATAGAGAGTTGAGCAACTTCGGACCATCAAAGTTGCTCGTTGTACACTTTTTATTTTTCTTCTATGTCCAATTTTACGAGTATAAGGTTTCGGTATTATTTCGATGCGAAAACAACAACTTTCTATGACAAATGGACAAAACCGTTAAAAGCCCCTCCATATAGAGAGTTGAGCAACTTCGGACCATCAATGTTGCTCGGTGTACACTTTTTATTGTTCTTCTATGTCCAATTTTACGAGTATAAGGTTTCGTTATTATTTCAATGCCAAAACAACAACTTCTATGACAAATGGACAAAACCGTTAAAAGCTTCCAAATAGAGAGAGTTGAGCAATTTCGGACCATCAAAGTTGCTCGGTGTACACTTTTTATTGTTCTTCTATGTCCAATTTTACGAGTATAAGCTTCGTAGATTATTTCGATGCCAAAACAACAACTTTCTATTACAAATGGACAAAACCGTTAAAAGCTCCTCCATATAGAGAGTTGAGCAACTTCGGACCATCAAAGTTACTCGATGTACACTTTTTATTGTTCTTCTATGTCCAATGTTACGAGTATAAGCTTCGTAGATTATTTCGATGCCAAAACAACAACTTTCTATTACAAATGGACAAAATCGTTAAAAGCTCCTACATAGAGAGAGTTGAGCAACTTCGGACTATCAAAGTTGCTCGGTGTACACTTTTTATTGTTCTTCTATGTCCAATGTTACGAGTATAAGCTTCGTAGATTATTTCGATGCCAAAACAACAACTTTCTATGACAAATGGACAAAACCGTTAAAAGCCCCTCCATATAGAGAGTTGAGCAACTTCGGACCAACAAAGTTGCTCGGTGTACACTTTTTATTGTTCTTCTATGTCCAATTTTACGAGTATAAGGTTTCGTTATTATTTCGATGCCAAAACAACAACTTCTATGGCAAATGGACGAAACCATTAAAAGCTCCCAAATAGAGAGAGTTGAGCAATTTCGGACCATCAAAGTTGCTCGGTGTACATTTTTTATTGTTCTTCTATGTCCAATTTTACGAGTATAAGCTTCGTAGATTATTTCGAAGCCAAAACAACAACTTTCTATTACAAATGGACAAAACCGTTAAAAGCTCCTCATTATAGAGTGTTGAGCAACTTCGGACCATCAAAGTTACTCGATGTACACTTTTTATTGTTCTTCTATGTCCAATGTTACGAGTATAAGCTTCGTAGATTATTTCGATGCCAAAACAACAACTTTCTATTACAAATGGACAAAATCGTTAAAAGCTCCTACATAGAGAGAGTTGAGCAACTTCGGACTATCAAAGTTGCTTGGTGTACACTTTTTATTGTTCTTCTATGTCCAATGTTACGAGTATAAGCTTCGTAGATTATTTCGATGCCAAAACAACAACTTTCTATTACAAATGGACAAAACCGTTAAAAGCTCCTCCATATAGAGAGTTGAGCAACTTCGGACTATCAAAGTTGCTCGGTTTACACTTTTTATTGTTCTTCTATGTTCAATGTTACGAGTATAAGCTTCGTAGATTATTTCGATGCCAAAACAACAACTTTCTATGACAAATGGACAAAACCGTTAAAAGCTCCTTCATATAGAGAGTTGAGCAACTTCGGACCATCAAAGTTACTCGGTGTACACTTTTTATTGTTCTTCTATGTCCAATGTTACGAGTATAAGCTTCGTTATTATTTCGATGTCAAAACAACAACTTCTATGACAAATGGACAAAATCGTTAAAAGCTCCCAAATAGAGAGAGTTGAGCAATTTCGGACCATCAAAGTTGCTCGGTGTACACTTTTTATTGTTCTTCTATGTCCAATTTTACGAGTATGAGCTTCGTAGATTATTTCGATGCCAAAACAACAACTTCTATGACCAATGGACAAAACCGTTAAAAGCTCCCAAATAGAGAGAGTTGAGCAATTTCGGACCATCGAAGTTGCTCGGTGTACACTTTTTGTTGTTCTTCTATGTCCAATTTTACGAGTATAAGCTTCGTAGATTATTTCGATGCCAAAACAACAACTTTCTATGACAAATGGACAAAACCGTTAAAAGCCCCTCCATATAGAGAGTTGAGCAACTTCGGACCAACAAAGTTGCTCGGTGTACACTTTTTATTGTTCTTCTATGTCCAATTTTACGAGTATAAGGTTTCTTTATTATTTCGATGCCAAAACAACAACTTCTATGACAAATGGACAAAATCGTTAAAAGCTCCCAAATAGAGAGAGTTGAGCAATTTCGGACCATCAAAGTTGCTCGGTGTACACTTTTTATTGTTCTTCTATGTCCAATTTTACGAGTATAAGGTTTCGTTATTATTTCGATGCGAAAACAACAACTTTCTATGACAAATGGACAAAACCGTTAAAAGCCCCTCCATATAGAGAGTTGAGCAACTTCGGACCATCAAAGTTGCTCGTTGTACACTTTTTATTGTTCTTCTATGTCCAATGTTACGAGTATAAGCTTCGAAGATTATTTCGATGCCAAAACAACAACTTTCTATTACAAATGGACAAAATCGTTAAAAGCTCCTACATAGAGAGAGTTGAGCAACTTCGGACTATCAAAGTTGCTCGGTGTACACTTTTTATTGTTCTTCTATGTCCAATTTTACGAGTATAAGGTTTCGTTATTATTTCGATGTCAAAACAACAACTTCTATGACGAATGGACAAAACCGTTAAAAGCTCCCAAATAGAGAGAGTTGAGCAATTTCGGACCATCAAAGTTGCTCGGTGTACACTTTTTATTGTTCTTCTATGTCCAATTTTACGAGTATAAGCTTCGTAGATTATTTCGATGCCAAAACAACAACTTCTATGACAAATGGACAAAACCGTTAAAAGCTCCCAAATAGAGAGAGTTGAGCAATTTCGGACCATCGAAGTTGCTCGGTGTAAACTTTTTATTGTTCTTCTATGTCCAATTTTACGAGTATAAGCTTCGTAGATTATTTCGATGCCAAAACAACAACTTTCTATGACAAATGGACAAAACCGTTAAAAGCCCCTCCATATAGAGAGTTGAGCAACTTCGGACCAACAAAGTTGCTCGGTGTACACTTTTTATTGTTCTTCTATGTCCAATTTTACGAGTATAAGGTTTCGTTATTATTTCGATGCCAAAACAACAACTTCTATGACAAATGGACAAAACCATTAAAAGCTCCCAAATAGAGAGAGTTGAGCAATTTCGGACTATCAAAGTTGCTCGGTGTACACTTTTTATTGTTCTTCTATGTCCAATTTTACGAGTATAAGCTTCGCAGATTATTTCGATGCCAAAACAACAACTTTCTATTACAAATGGACAAAACCGTTAAAAGCTCCTCCATATAGAGAGTTGAGCAACTTCGGACCATCAAAGTTACTCGGTGTACACTTTTTATTGTTCTTCTATGTCCAATGTTACGAGTATAAGCTTCGTAGATTATTTCGATGCCAAAACAACAACTTTCTATTACAAATGGACAAAATCGTTAAAAGCTCCTACATAGAGAGAGTTGAGCAACTTCGGACTATCAAAGTTGCTCGGTGTATACTTTTTATTGTTCTTCTATGTCCAATGTTACGAGTATAAGCTTCGTAGATTATTTCGATGCCAAAACAACAACTTTCTATTACAAATGGACAAAACCGTTAAAAGCTCCTCCATAGAGAGAGTTGAGCAACTTCGGACTATCAAAGTTGCTCGGTGTATACTTTTTATTGTTCTTTTATGTCAAAGTTTACGAGTATAAGATTCCGATATTTTTTCGATGCCAAAACACCAACTTTCTATGACAAATGGACAAAACCATTAAAAGCTCCTCCATATAGAGAGTTGAGCAACTTCGGATCATCAAAGTTACTCGGTGTACACTTTTTATTGTTCTTCTATGTCCAATGTTACGAGTATAAGCTTCGTAGATTATTTCGATGCAAAAACAACAACTTTCTATGACAAATGGACAAAACCGTTAAAAGCCCCTCCATATAGAGAGTTGAGCAACTTCGGACCATCAAAGTTGCTCGTTGTACACTTTTTATTGTTCTTCTATGTCCAATTTTACGAGTATAGGGTTTCGTTATTATTTCGATGCGAAAACAACAACTTTCTATGACAAATGGACAAAACCGTTAAAAGCCCCTCCATATAGAGAGTTGAGCAACTTCGGACCATCAATGTTGCTCGGTGTACACTTTTTATTATTCTTCTATGTCCAATTTTACGAGTATAAGGTTTCGTTATTATTTCAATGCCAAAACAACAACTTCTATGACAAATGGACAAAACCGTTAAAAACTTCCAAATAGAGAGAGTTGAGCAATTTCGGACCATCAAAGTTGCTCGGTGTACACTTTTTATTGTTCTTCTATGTCCAATTTTACGAGTATAAGCTTCGTAGATTATTTCGATGCCAAAACAACAACTTTCTATTACAAATGGACAAAACCGTTAAAAGCTCCTCCATATAGAGAGTTGAGCAACTTCGGACCATCAAAGTTACTCGATGTACACTTTTTATTGTTCTTCTATGTCCAATGTTACGAGTATAAGCTTCGTAGATTATTTCGATGCCAAAACAACAACTTTCTATTACAAATGGACAAAATCGTTAAAAGCTCCTACATAGAGAGAGTTGAGCAACTTCGGACTATCAAAGTTGCTCGGTGTACACTTTTTATTGTTCTTCTATGTCCAATGTTACGAGTATAAGCTTCGTAGATTATTTCGATGCCAAAACAACAACTTTCTATGACAAATGGACAAAACCGTTAAAAGCCCCTCCATATAGAGAGTTGAGCAACTTCGGACCAACAAAGTTGCTCGGTGTACACTTTTTATTGTTCTTCTATGTCCAATTTTACGAGTATAAGGTTTCGTTATTATTTCGATGCCAAAACAACAACTTCTATGGCAAATGGACGAAACCATTAAAAGCTCCCAAATAGAGAGAGTTGAGCAATTTCGGACCATCAAAGTTGCTCGGTGTACATTTTTTATTGTTCTTCTATGTCCAATTTTACGAGTATAAGCTTCGTAGATTATTTCGAAGCCAAAACAACAACTTTCTATTACAAATGGACAAAACCGTTAAAAGCTCCTCATTATAGAGTGTTGAGCAACTTCGGACCATCAAAGTTACTCGATGTACACTTTTTATTGTTCTTCTATGTCCAATGTTACGAGTATAAGCTTCGTAGATTATTTCGATGCCAAAACAACAACTTTCTATTACAAATGGACAAAATCGTTAAAAGCTCCTACATAGAGAGAGTTGAGCAACTTCGGACTATCAAAGTTGCTTGGTGTACACTTTTTATTGTTCTTCTATGTCCAATGTTACGAGTATAAGCTTCGTAGATTATTTCGATGCCAAAACAACAACTTTCTATTACAAATGGACAAAACCGTTAAAAGCTCCTCCATATAGAGAGTTGAGCAACTTCGGACTATCAAAGTTGCTCGGTTTACACTTTTTATTGTTCTTCTATGTTCAATGTTACGAGTATAAGCTTCGTAGATTATTTCGATGCCAAAACAACAACTTTCTATGACAAATGGACAAAACCGTTAAAAGCTCCTTCATATAGAGAGTTGAGCAACTTCGGACCATCAAAGTTACTCGGTGTACACTTTTTATTGTTCTTCTATGTCCAATGTTACGAGTATAAGCTTCGTTATTATTTCGATGTCAAAACAACAACTTCTATGACAAATGGACAAAATCGTTAAAAGCTCCCAAATAGAGAGAGTTGAGCAATTTCGGACCATCAAAGTTGCTCGGTGTACACTTTTTATTGTTCTTCTATGTCCAATTTTACGAGTATGAGCTTCGTAGATTATTTCGATGCCAAAACAACAACTTCTATGACCAATGGACAAAACCGTTAAAAGCTCCCAAATAGAGAGAGTTGAGCAATTTCGGACCATCGAAGTTGCTCGGTGTACACTTTTTGTTGTTCTTCTATGTCCAATTTTACGAGTATAAGCTTCGTAGATTATTTCGATGCCAAAACAACAACTTTCTATGACAAATGGACAAAACCGTTAAAAGCCCCTCCATATAGAGAGTTGAGCAACTTCGGACCAACAAAGTTGCTCGGTGTACACTTTTTATTGTTCTTCTATGTCCAATTTTACGAGTATAAGGTTTCTTTATTATTTCGATGCCAAAACAACAACTTCTATGACAAATGGACAAAATCGTTAAAAGCTCCCAAATAGAGAGAGTTGAGCAATTTCGGACCATCAAAGTTGCTCGGTGTACACTTTTTATTGTTCTTCTATGTCCAATTTTACGAGTATAAGGTTTCGTTATTATTTCGATGCGAAAACAACAACTTTCTATGACAAATGGACAAAACCGTTAAAAGCCCCTCCATATAGAGAGTTGAGCAACTTCGGACCATCAAAGTTGCTCGTTGTACACTTTTTATTGTTCTTCTATGTCCAATGTTACGAGTATAAGCTTCGAAGATTATTTCGATGCCAAAACAACAACTTTCTATTACAAATGGACAAAATCGTTAAAAGCTCCTACATAGAGAGAGTTGAGCAACTTCGGACTATCAAAGTTGCTCGGTGTACACTTTTTATTGTTCTTCTATGTCCAATTTTACGAGTATAAGGTTTCGTTATTATTTCGATGTCAAAACAACAACTTCTATGACGAATGGACAAAACCGTTAAAAGCTCCCAAATAGAGAGAGTTGAGCAATTTCGGACCATCAAAGTTGCTCGGTGTACACTTTTTATTGTTCTTCTATGTCCAATTTTACGAGTATAAGCTTCGTAGATTATTTCGATGCCAAAACAACAACTTCTATGACAAATGGACAAAACCGTTAAAAGCTCCCAAATAGAGAGAGTTGAGCAATTTCGGACCATCGAAGTTGCTCGGTGTAAACTTTTTATTGTTCTTCTATGTCCAATTTTACGAGTATAAGCTTCGTAGATTATTTCGATGCCAAAACAACAACTTTCTATGACAAATGGACAAAACCGTTAAAAGCCCCTCCATATAGAGAGTTGAGCAACTTCGGACCAACAAAGTTGCTCGGTGTACACTTTTTATTGTTCTTCTATGTCCAATTTTACGAGTATAAGGTTTCGTTATTATTTCGATGCCAAAACAACAACTTCTATGACAAATGGACAAAACCATTAAAAGCTCCCAAATAGAGAGAGTTGAGCAATTTCGGACTATCAAAGTTGCTCGGTGTACACCTTTTATTGTTCTTCTATGTCCAATTTTACGAGTATAAGCTTCGCAGATTATTTCGATGCCAAAACAACAACTTTCTATTACAAATGGACAAAACCGTTAAAAGCTCCTCCATATAGAGAGTTGAGCAACTTCGGACCATCAAAGTTACTCGGTGTACACTTTTTATTGTTCTTCTATGTCCAATGTTACGAGTATAAGCTTCGTAGATTATTTCGATGCCAAAACAACAACTTTCTATTACAAATGGACAAAATCGTTAAAAGCTCCTACATAGAGAGAGTTGAGCAACTTCGGACTATCAAAGTTGCTCGGTGTATACTTTTTATTGTTCTTCTATGTCCAATGTTACGAGTATAAGCTTCGTAGATTATTTCGATGCCAAAACAACAACTTTCTATTACAAATGGACAAAACCGTTAAAAGCTCCTCCATAGAGAGAGTTGAGCAACTTCGGACTATCAAAGTTGCTCGGTGTATACTTTTTATTGTTCTTTTATGTCAAAGTTTACGAGTATAAGATTCCGATATTTTTTCGATGCCAAAACACCAACTTTCTATGACAAATGGACAAAACCATTAAAAGCTCCTCCATATAGAGAGTTGAGCAACTTCGGATCATCAAAGTTACTCGGTGTACACTTTTTATTGTTCTTCTATGTCCAATGTTACGAGTATAAGCTTCGTAGATTATTTCGATGCAAAAACAACAACTTTCTATGACAAATGGACAAAACCGTTAAAAGCCCCTCCATATAGAGAGTTGAGCAACTTCGGACCATCAAAGTTGCTCGTTGTACACTTTTTATTGTTCTTCTATGTCCAATTTTACGAGTATAGGGTTTCGTTATTATTTCGATGCGAAAACAACAACTTTCTATGACAAATGGACAAAACCGTTAAAAGCCCCTCCATATAGAGAGTTGAGCAACTTCGGACCATCAATGTTGCTCGGTGTACACTTTTTATTGTTCTTCTATGTCCAATTTTACGAGTATAAGGTTTCGTTATTATTTCAATGCCAAAACAACAACTTCTATGACAAATGGACAAAACCGTTAAAAACTTCCAAATAGAGAGAGTTGAGCAATTTCGGACCATCAAAGTTGCTCGGTGTACACTTTTTATTGTTCTTCTATGTCCAATTTTACGAGTATAAGCTTCGTAGATTATTTCGATGCCAAAACAACAACTTTCTATTACAAATGGACAAAACCGTTAAAAGCTCCTCCATATAGAGAGTTGAGCAACTTCGGACCATCAAAGTTACTCGATGTACACTTTTTATTGTTCTTCTATGTCCAATGTTACGAGTATAAGCTTCGTAGATTATTTCGATGCCAAAACAACAACTTTCTATTACAAATGGACAAAACCGTTAAAAGCTCCTCCATATAGAGTGTTGAGCAACTTCGGACCATCAAAGTTACTCGATGTACACTTTTTATTGTTCTTCTATGTCCAATGTTACGAGTATAAGCTTCGTAGATTATTTCGATGCCAAAACAACAACTTTCTATTACAAATGGACAAAATCGTTAAAAGCTCCTACATAGAGAGAGTTGAGCAACTTCGGACTATCAAAGTTGCTCGGTGTACACTTTTTATTGTTCTTCTATGTCCAATGTTACGAGTATAAGCTTCGTAGATTATTTCGATGCCAAAACAACAACTTTCTATGACAAATGGACAAAACCGTTAAAAGCCCCTCCATATAGAGAGTTGAGCAATTTCGGACCATCAAAGTTGCTCGGTGTACACTTTTTATTGTTCTTCTATGTCCAATGTTACGAGTATAAGCTTCGTTATTATTTCGATGTCAAAACAACAACTTCTATGACAAATGGACAAAATCGTTAAAAGCTCCCAAATAGAGAGAGTTGAGCAATTTCGGACCATCAAAGTTGCTCGGTGTACACTTTTTATTGTTCTTCTATGTCCAATTTTACGAGTATGAGCTTCGTAGATTATTTCGATGCCAAAACAACAACTTCTATGACCAATGGACAAAACCGTTAAAAGCTCCCAAATAGAGAGAGTTGAGCAATTTCGGACCATCGAAGTTGCTCGGTGTACACTTTTTGTTGTTCTTCTATGTCCAATTTTACGAGTATAAGCTTCGTAGATTATTTCGATGCCAAAACAACAACTTTCTATGACAAATGGACAAAACCGTTAAAAGCCCCTCCATATAGAGAGTTGAGCAACTTCGGACCAACAAAGTTGCTCGGTGTACACTTTTTATTGTTCTTCTATGTCCAATTTTACGAGTATAAGGTTTCTTTATTATTTCGATGCCAAAACAACAACTTCTATGACAAATGGACAAAATCGTTAAAAGCTCCCAAATAGAGAGAGTTGAGCAATTTCGGACCATCAAAGTTGCTCGGTGTACACTTTTTATTGTTCTTCTATGTCCAATTTTACGAATATAAGCTTCGCAGATTATTTCGATGCCAAAACAACAACTTTCTATTACAAATGGACAAAACCGTTAAAAGCTCCTCCATATAGAGAGTTGAGCAACTTCGGACCATCAAAGTTACTCGGTGTACACTTTTTATTGTTCTTCTATGTCCAATGATACGAGTATAAGCTTCGTAGATTATTTCGATGCCAAAACAACAACTTTCTATTACAAATGGACAAAATCGTTAAAAGCTCCTACATAGAGAGAGTTGAGCAACTTCGGACTATCAAAGTTGCTCGGTGTACACTTTTTATTGTTCTTCTATGTCCAATTTTACGAGTATAAGGTTTCGTTATTATTTCGATGTCAAAACAACAACTTCTATGACGAATGGACAAAACCGTTAAAAGCTCCCAAATAGAGAGAGTTGAGCAATTTCGGACCATCAAAGTTGCTCGGTGTACACTTTTTATTGTTCTTCTATGTCCAATTTTACGAGTATGAGCTTCGTAGATTATTTCGATGCCAAAACACCAACTTTCTATGACAAATGGACAAAACCGTTAAAAGCTCCTCTATAGAGAGAGTGGAGCAACATCGGACCATCAAAGTTGCTCGGTGTACACTTTTTATTGTTCTTCTATGTCCAATTTTACGAGTATAAGCTTCGTAGATTATTTCGATGCCAAAACAACAACTTCTATGACAAATGGACAAAACCGTTAAAAGCTCCTCCATAGAGAGAGTTGAGCAACTTCGGACTATCAAAGTTGCTCGGTGTATACTTTTTATTGTTCTTTTATGTCAAAGTTTACGAGTATAAGCTTCGTAGATTATTTCGATGCCAAAACAACAACTTTCTATGACAAATGGACAAAACCGTTAAAAGCCCCTCCATATAGAGAGTTGAGCAACTTCGGACCAACAAAGTTGCTCGGTGTACACTTTTTATTGTTCTTCTATGTCCAATTTTACGAGTATAAGGTTTCGTTATTATTTCGATGCCAAAACAACAACTTCTATGACAAATGGACAAAACCATTAAAAGCTCCCAAATAGAGAGAGTTGAGCAATTTCGGACTATCAAAGTTGCTCGGTGTACACTTTTTATTGTTCTTCTATGTCCAATTTTACGAGTATAAGCTTCGCAGATTATTTCGATGCCAAAACAACAACTTTCTATTACAAATGGACAAAACCGTTAAAAGCTCCTCCATATAGAGAGTTGAGCAACTTCGGACCATCAAAGTTACTCGGTGTACACTTTTTATTGTTCTTCTATGTCCAATGTTACGAGTATAAGCTTCGTAGATTATTTCGATGCCAAAACAACAACTTTCTATTACAAATGGACAAAATCGTTAAAAGCTCCTACATAGAGAGAGTTGAGCAACTTCGGACTATCAAAGTTGCTCGGTGTATACTTTTTATTGTTCTTCTATGTCCAATGTTACGAGTATAAGCTTCGTAGATTATTTCGATGCCAAAACAACAACTTTCTATTACAAATGGACAAAACCGTTAAAAGCTCCTCCATAGAGAGAGTTGAGCAACTTCGGACTATCAAAGTTGCTCGGTGTATACTTTTTATTGTTCTTTTATGTCAAAGTTTACGAGTATAAGATTCCGATATTTTTTCGATGCCAAAACACCAACTTTCTATGACAAATGGACAAAACCATTAAAAGCTCCTCCATATAGAGAGTTGAGCAACTTCGGACCATCAAAGTTACTCGGTGTACACTTTTTATTGTTCTTCTATGTCCAATGTTACGAGTATAAGCTTCGTAGATTATTTCGATGCAAAAACAACAACTTTCTATGACAAATGGACAAAACCGTTAAAAGCCCCTCCATATAGAGAGTTGAGCAACTTCGGACCATCAAAGTTGCTCGTTGTACACTTTTTATTGTTCTTCTATGTCCAATTTTACGAGTATAGGGTTTCGTTATTATTTCGATGCGAAAACAACAACTTTCTATGACAAATGGACAAAACCGTTAAAAGCCCCTCCATATAGAGAGTTGAGCAACTTCGGACCATCAATGTTGCTCGGTGTACACTTTTTATTGTTCTTCTATGTCCAATTTTACGAGTATAAGGTTTCGTTATTATTTCAATGCCAAAACAACAACTTCTATGACAAATGGACAAAACCGTTAAAAACTTCCAAATAGAGAGAGTTGAGCAATTTCGGACCATCAAAGTTGCTCGGTGTACACTTTTTATTGTTCTTCTATGTCCAATTTTACGAGTATAAGCTTCGTAGATTATTTCGATGCCAAAACAACAACTTTCTATTACAAATGGACAAAACCGTTAAAAGCTCCTCCATATAGAGAGTTGAGCAACTTCGGACCATCAAAGTTACTCGATGTACACTTTTTATTGTTCTTCTATGTCCAATGTTACGAGTATAAGCTTCGTAGATTATTTCGATGCCAAAACAACAACTTTCTATTACAAATGGACAAAATCGTTAAAAGCTCCTACATAGAGAGAGTTGAGCAACTTCGGACTATCAAAGTTGCTCGGTGTACACTTTTTATTGTTCTTCTATGTCCAATGTTACGAGTATAAGCTTCGCAGATTATTTCGATGCCAAAACAACAACTTTCTATGACAAATGGACAAAACCGTTAAAAGCCCCTCCATATAGAGAGTTGAGCAATTTCGGACCATCAAAGTTGCTCGGTGTACACTTTTTATTGTTCTTCTATGTCCAATTTTACGAGTATAAGCTTCGTAGATTATTTCGATGCCAAAACAACAACTTTCTATTACAAATGGACAAAACCGTTAAAAGCTCCTCCATATAGAGTGTTGAGCAACTTCGGACCATCAAAGTTACTCGATGTACACTTTTTATTGTTCTTCTATGTCCAATGTTACGAGTATAAGCTTCGTAGATTATTTCGATGCCAAAACAACAACTTTCTATTACAAATGGACAAAATCGTTAAAAGCTCCTACATAGAGAGAGTTGAGCAATTTCGGACTATCAAAGTTGCTCGGTGTACACTTTTTATTGTTCTTCTATGTCCAATGTTACGAGTATAAGCTTCGTAGATTATTTCGATGCCAAAACAACAACTTTCTATGACAAATGGACAAAACCGTTAAAAGCCCCTCCATATAGAGAGTTGAGCAACTTCGGACCAACAAAGTTGCTCGGTGTACACTTTTTATTGTTCTTCTATGTCCAATTTTACGAGTATAAGGTTTCGTTATTATTTCGATGTCAAAACAACAACTTCTATGACAAATGGACAAAACCGTTAAAAGCTCCCAAATAGAGAGAGTTGAGCAACTTCGGACTATCAAAGTTGCTCGGTGTACACTTTTTATTGTTCTTGTATGTCCAATTTTATGAGTATAAGCTTCGTAGATTATTTCGATGCCAAAACAACAACTTTCTATGACAAATGGACAAAACCGTTAAAAGCCCCTCCATATAGAGAGTTGAGCAACTTCGGACCAACAAAGTTGCTCGGTGTACACTTTTTATTGTTCTTCTATGTCCAATTTTACGAGTATAAGGTTTCGTTATTATTTCGATGTCAAAACAACAACTTCTATGACAAATGGACAAAACCGTTAAAAGCTCCCAAATAGAGAGAGTTGAGCAATTTCGGACCATCGAAGTTGCTCGGTGTACACTTTTTATTGTTCTTCTATGTCCAATTTTACGAGTATAAGCTTCGTAGATTATTTCGATGCCAAAACAACAACTTTCTATTACAAATGGACAAAACCGTTAAAAGCTCCTCCATATAGAGAGTTGAGCAACTTCGGACCATCAAAATTACTCGATGTACACTTTTTATTGTTCTTCTATGTCCAATTTTACGAGTATAAGCTTCGTAGATTATTTCGATGCCAAAACAACAACTTTCTATTACAAATGGACAAAACCGTTAAAAGCTCCTCCATATAGAGTGTTGAGCAACTTCGGACCATCAAAGTTACTCGATGTACACTTTTTATTGTTCTTCTATGTCCAATGTTACGAGTATAAGCTTCGTAGATTATTTCGATGCCAAAACAACAACTTTCTATTACAAATGGACAAAATCGTTAAAAGCTCCTACATAGAGAGAGTTGAGCAATTTCGGACTATCAAAGTTGCTCGGTGTACACTTTTTATTGTTCTTCTATGTCCAATGTTACGAGTATAAGCTTCGTAGATTATTTCGATGCCAAAACAACAACTTTCTATGACAAATGGACAAAACCGTTAAAAGCCCCTCCATATAGAGAGTTGAGCAACTTCGGACCAACAAAGTTGCTCGGTGTACACTTTTTATTGTTCTTCTATGTCCAATTTTACGAGTATAAGGTTTCGTTATTATTTCGATGTCAAAACAACAACTTCTATGACAAATGGACAAAACCGTTAAAAGCTCCCAAATAGAGAGAGTTGAGCAACTTCGGACTATCAAAGTTGCTCGGTGTACACTTTTTATTGTTCTTGTATGTCCAATTTTATGAGTATAAGATTCGTAGATTATTTCGATGCCAAAACAACAACTTTCTATGACAAATGGACAAAACCGTTAAAAGCCCCTCCATATAGAGAGTTGAGCAACTTCGGACCAACAAAGTTGCTCGGTGTACACTTTTTATTGTTCTTCTATGTCCAATTTTACGAGTATAAGGTTTCGTTATTATTTCGATGTCAAAACAACAACTTCTATGACAAATGGACAAAACCGTTAAAAGCTCCCAAATAGAGAGAGTTGAGCAATTTCGGACCATCGAAGTTGCTCGGTGTACACTTTTTATTGTTCTTCTATGTCCAATTTTACGAGTATAAGCTTCGTAGATTATTTCGATGCCAAAACAACAACTTTCTATTACAAATGGACAAAACCGTTAAAAGCTCCTCCATATAGAGAGTTGAGCAACTTCGGACCATCAAAATTACTCGATGTACACTTTTTATTGTTCTTCTATGTCCAATGTTACGAGTATAAGCTTCGTAGATTATTTCGATGCCAAAACAACAACTTTCTATTACAAATGGACAAAATCGTTAAAAGCTCCTACATAGAGAGAGTTGAGCAACTTCGGACTATCAAAGTTGCTCGGTGTACACTTTTTATTGTTCTTCTATGTCCAATGTTACGAATATAAGCTTCGTAGATTATTTCGATGCCAAAACAACAACTTTCTATGACAAATCGACAAAACCGTTAAAAGCCCCTCCATATAGAGAGTTGACCAACTTCGGACCAACAAAGTTGCTCGGTGTAAACTTTTTATTGTTCTTCTATGTCCAATTTTACGAGTATAAGGTTTCGTTATTATTTCGATGTCAAAACAACAACTTCTATGACAAATGGACAAAACCGTTAAAAGCTCCCAAATAGAGAGAGTTGAGCAACTTCGGACTATCAAAGTTGCTCGGTGTACACTTTTTATTGTTCTTGTATGTCCAATTTTATGAGTATAAGCTTCGTAGATTATTTCGATGCCAAAACAACAACTTTCTATGACAAATGGACAAAACCGTTAAAAGCCCCTCCATATAGAGAGTTGAGCAACTTCGGACCAACAAAGTTGCTCGGTGTACACTTTTTATTGTTCTTCTATGTCCAATTTTACGAGTATAAGGTTTCGTTATTATTTCGATGTCAAAACAACAACTTCTATGACAAATGGACAAAACCGTTAAAAGCTCCCAAATAGAGAGAGTTGAGCAATTTCGGACCATCGAAGTTGCTCGGTGTACACTTTTTATTGTTCTTCTATGTCCAATTTTACGAGTATAAGCTTCGTAGATTATTTCGATGCCAAAACAACAACTTTCTATTACAAATGGACAAAACCGTTAAAAGCTCCTTCATATAGAGAGTTGAGCAACTTCGGACCATCAAAGTTACTCGGTGTACACTTTTTATTGTTCTTCTATGTCCAATGTTACGAGTATAAGCTTCGTAGATTATTTCGATGCCAAAACAACAACTTTCTATTACAAATGGATAAAATCGTTAAAAGCTCCTACATAGAGAGAGTTGAGCAACTTCGGACTATCAAAGTTGCTCGGTGTACACTTTTTATTGTTCTTCTATGTCCAATGTTACGAGTATAAGCTTCGTAGATTATTTCGATGCCAAAACAACAACGTTCTATGACAAATGGACAAAACCGTTAAAAGCTCCTCCATATAGATAGTTGAGCAACTTCGGACCATCAAAGTTACTCGGTGTACACTTTTTATTGTTCTTCTATGTCCAATGTTACGAGTATAAGCTTCGTAGATTATTTCGATGCCAAAACAACAACTTCTATGACAAATGGACAAAACCGTTAAAAGCTCCCAAATAGAGAGAGTTGAGCAACTTCGGACTATCAAAGTTGCTCGGTGTACACTTTTTATTGTTCTTGTATGTCCAATTTTATGAGTATAAGCTTCGTAGATTATTTCGATGCCAAAACAACAACTTTCTATGACAAATGGACAAAACCGTTAAAAGCCCCTCCATATAGAGAGTTGAGCAACTTCGGACCAACA
Source organism: Euonymus europaeus (assembly GCA_963580455.1). Classification (NCBI taxonomy): domain Eukaryota; kingdom Viridiplantae; phylum Streptophyta; class Magnoliopsida; order Celastrales; family Celastraceae; genus Euonymus; species Euonymus europaeus. The sequence goes on from OY756965.1 coordinate 9,950,554, forward strand.
AAGTTGCTCGGTGTACACTTTTTATTGTTCTTCTATGTCCAATTTTACGAGTATAATGTTTCGTTATTATTTCGATGTCAAAACAACAACTTCTATGACAAATGGACAAAACCGTTAAAAGCTCCCAAATAGAGAGAGTTGAGCAATTTCGGACCATCGAAGTTGCTCGGTGTACACTTTTTATTGTTCTTCTATGTCCAATTTTACGAGTATAAGCTTCGTAGATTATTTCGATGCCAAAACAACAACTTTCTATTACAAATGGACAAAACCGTTAAAAGCTCCTTCATATAGAGAGTTGAGCAACTTCGGACCATCAAAGTTACTCGGTGTACACTTTTTATTGTTCTTCTATGTCCAATGTTACGAGTATAAGCTTCGTAGATTATTTCGATGCCAAAACAACAACTTTCTATTACAAATGGATAAAATCGTTAAAAGCTCCTACATAGAAAGAGTTGAGCAACTTCGGACTATCAAAGTTGCTCGGTGTACACTTTTTATTGTTCTTCTATGTCCAATGTTACGAGTATAAGCTTCGTAGATTATTTCGATGCCAAAACAACAACGTTCTATGACAAATGGACAAAACCGTTAAAAGCTCCTCCATATAGATAGTTGAGCAACTTCGGACCATCAAAGTTAGTCGGTGTACACTTTTTATTGTTCTTCTATGTCCAATGTTACGAGTATAAGCTTCGTAGATTATTTCGATGCCAAAACAACAACTTTCTATTACAAATGGACAAAATCGTTAAAAGCTCCTACATAGAGAGAGTTGAGCAACTTCGGACTATCAAAGTTGCTCGGTGTACACTTTTTATTGTTCTTCTATGTCCAATTTTATGAGTATAAGCTTCGTAGATTATTTCGATGCCAAAACAACAACTTTCTATGACAAATGGACAAAACCGTTAAAAGCCCCTCCATATAGAGAGTTGATCAACTTCGGACCAACAAAGTTGCTCGGTGTACACTTTTTATTGTTCTTCTATGTCCAATTTTACGAGTATAAGGTTTCGTTATTATTTCGATGTCAAAACAACAACTTCTATGACAAATGGAAAAAACCGTTAAAAGCTCCCAAATAGAGAGAGTTGAGCAATTTCGGACCATCAAAGTTGCTCGGTGTACACTTTTTATTGTTCTTCTATGTCCAATTTTACGAGTATAAGCTTCGTAGATTATTTCGAAGCCAAAACAACAACTTCTATGACAAATGGACAAAACCGTTAAAAGCTCCCAAATAGAGAGAGTTGAGCAATTTCGGACCATCGAAGTTGCTCGGTGTACACTTTTTATTGTTCTTCTATGTCCAATTTTACGAGTATAAGCTTCGTAGATTATTTCGATGCCAAAACAACAACTTTCTATGACAAATGGACAAAACCGTTAAAAGCCCCTCCATATAGAGAGTTGAGCAACTTCGGACCAACAAAGTTGCTCGGTGTACACTTTTTATTGTTCTTCTATGTCCAATTTTACGAGTATAAGGTTTTCGTTATTATTTCGATGCCAAAACAACAACTTCTATGACAAATGGAGAAAACCGTTAAAAGATCCCAAATTGAGAGAGTTGAGCAATTTCGGACCATCAAAGTTGCTCGGTGTACACTTTTTATTGTTCTTCTGTGTCCAATTTTATGAGTATAAGCTTCGTAGATTATTTCGATGCCAAAACAACAACTTTCTATTACAAATGGACAAAACCGTTAAAAGCTCCTTCATATAGAGAGTTGAGCAACTTCGGACCATCAAAGTTACTCGGTGTACACTTTTTATTGTTCTTCTATGTCCAATGTTACGAGTATAAGCTTCGTAGATTATTTCGATGCCAAAACAACAACTTTCTATTACAAATGGATAAAATCGTTAAAAGCTCCTACATAGAGAGAGTTGAGCAACTTCGGACTATCAAAGTTGCTCGGTGTACACTTTTTATTGTTCTTCTATGTCCAATGTTACGAGTATAAGCTTCGTAGATTATTTCGATGCCAAAACAACAACTTTCTATGACAAATGGACAAAACCGTTAAAAGCTCCTCCATATAGATAGTTGAGCAACTTCGGACCATCAAAGTTACTCGGTGTACACTTTTTATTGTTCTTCTATGTCCAATGTTACGAGTATAAGCTTCGTAGATTATTTCGATGCCAAAACAACAACTTTCTATTACAAATGGACAAAATCGTTAAAAGCTCCTACATAGAGAGAGTTGAGCAACTTCGGACTATCAAAGTTGCTCGGTGTACACTTTTTATTGTTCTTCTATGTCCAATTTTATGAGTATAAGCTTCGTAGATTATTTCGATGCCAAAACAACAACTTTCTATGACAAATGGACAAAACCGTTAAAAGCCCCTCCATATAGAGAGTTGATCAACTTCGGACCAACAAAGTTGCTCGGTGTACACTTTTTATTGTTCTTCTATGTCCAATTTTACGAGTATAAGGTTTCGTTATTATTTCGATGTCAAAACAACAACTTCTATGACAAATGGAAAAAACCGTTAAAAGCTCCCAAATAGAGAGAGTTGAGCAATTTCGGACCATCGAAGTTGCTCGGTGTACACTTTTTATTGTTCTTCTATGTCCAATTTTACGAGTATAAGCTTCGTAGATTATTTCGATGCCAAAACAACAACTTCTATGACAAATGGACAAAACCGTTAAAAGCTCCCAAATAGAGAGAGTTGAGCAACTTCGGACTATCAAAGTTGCTCGGTGTACACTTTTTATTGTTCTTGTATGTCCAATTTTATGAGTATAAGCTTCGTAGATTATTTCGATGCCAAAACAACAACTTTCTATGACAAATGGACAAAACCGTTAAAAGCCCCTCCATATAGAGAGTTGAGCAACTTCGGACCAACAAAGTTGCTCGGTGTACACTTTTTATTGTTCTTCTATGTCCAATTTTACGAGTATAAGGTTTCGTTATTATTTCGATGTCAAAACAACAACTTCTATGACAAATGGACAAAACCGTTAAAAGCTCCCAAATAGAGAGAGTTGAGCAATTTCGGACCATCGAAGTTGCTCGGTGTACACTTTTTATTGTTCTTCTATGTCCAATTTTACGAGTATAAGCTTCGTAGATTATTTCGATGCCAAAACAACAACTTTCTATTACAAATGGACAAAACCGTTAAAAGCTCCTTCATATAGAGAGTTGAGCAACTTCGGACCATCAAAGTTACTCGGTGTACACTTTTTATTGTTCTTCTATGTCCAATGTTACGAGTATAAGCTTCGTAGATTATTTCGATGCCAAAACAACAACTTCTATTACAAATGGACAAAACCGTTAAAAGCTCCCAAATAGAGAGAGTTGAGCAACTTCGGACCATCAAAGTTGCTCGATGTACACTTTTTATTGTTCTTCTATGTCCAATGTTACGAGTATAAGCTTCGTAGATTATTTCGATGCCAAAACAACAACGTTCTATGACAAATGGACAAAACCGTTAAAAGCTCCTCCATATAGATAGTTGAGCAACTTCGGACCATCAAAGTTACTCGGTGTACACTTTTTATTGTTCTTCTATGTCCAATGTTACGAGTATAAGCTTCGTAGATTATTTCGATGCCAAAACAACAACTTTCTATTACAAATGGACAAAATCGTTAAAAGCTCCTACATAGAGAGAGTTGAGCAACTTCGGACTATCAAAGTTGCTCGGTGTACACTTTTTATTGTTCTTCTATGTCCAATTTTATGAGTATAAGCTTCGTAGATTATTTCGATGCCAAAACAACAACTTTCTATGACAAATGGACAAAACCGTTAAAAGCCCCTCCATATAGAGAGTTGATCAACTTCGGACCAACAAAGTTGCTCGGTGTACACTTTTTATTGTTCTTCTATGTCCAATTTTACGAGTATAAGGTTTCGTTATTATTTCGATGTCAAAACAACAACTTCTATGACAAATGGAAAAAACCGTTAAAAGCTCCCAAATAGAGAGAGTTGAGCAATTTCGGACCATCAAAGTTGCTCGATGTACACTTTTTATTGTTCTTCTATGTCCAATTTTACGAGTATAAGCTTCGTAGATTATTTCGATGCCAAAACAACAACTTCTATGACAAATGGACAAAACCGTTAAAAGCTCCCAAATAGAGAGAGTTGAGCAATTTCGGACCATCGAAGTTGCTCGGTGTACACTTTTTATTGTTCTTCTATGCCCAATTTTACGAGTATAAGCTTCGTAGATTATTTCGATGCCAAAACAACAACTTTCTATGACAAATGGACAAAACCGTTAAAAGCCCCTCCATATAGAGAGTTGAGCAACTTCGGACCAACGAAGTTGCTCGGTGTACACTTTTTATTGTTCTTCTATGTCCAATTTTACGAGTATAAGGTTTTCGTTATTATTTCGATGCCAAAACAACAACTTCTATGACAAATGGAGAAAACCGTTAAAAGATCCCAAATTGAGAGAGTTGAGCAATTTCGGACCATCAAAGTTGCTCGGTGTACACTTTTTATTGTTCTTCTATGTCCAATTTTACGAGTATAAGCTTCGTAGATTATTTCGATGCCAAAACAACAACTTTCTATTACAAATGGACAAAACCGTTAAAAGCTCTTACATAGAGAGAGTTGAGCAACTTCGGACTATCAAAGTTGCTCGGTGTATACTTTTTATTGTTCTTCTATGTCCAATGTTACGAGTATAAGTTTCGTAGATTATTTCGATGCCAAAACAACAATTTTCTTTTACAAATGGACAAAACCGTTAAAAGCTCCTCCATAGAGAGAGTTGAGCAACTTCGGACTATCAAAGTTGCTCGGTGTACACTTTTTATTGTTCTTTTATGTCAAAGTTTACGAGTATAAGATTCCGATATTTTTTCGATGCCAAAACACCAACTTTCTATGACAAATGGACAAAATCATTAAAAGCTCCTCCATATAGATAGTTGAGCAACTTCGGACCATCAAAGTTCCTCGGTGTACACTTTTTATTGTTCTTGTATGTCCAATTTTATGAGTATAAGCTTCGTAGATTATTTCGATGCAAAAACAACAACTTTCTATGACAAATGGACAAAACCGTTAAAAGCCCCTCCATATAGAGAGTTGAGCAACTTCGGACCATCAAAGTTGCTCGGTGTACATTTTTTTGTTGTTCTTCTATGTCCAATTTTACGAGTATAAGGTTTCGTTATTATTTCGATGCGAAAACAACAACTTTCTATGACAAATGGACAAAACCGTTAAAAGCCCCTCCATATAGAGAGTTGAGCAACTTCGGACCATAAATGTTGCTCGGTGTACACTTTTTATTGTTCTTCTATGTCCAATTTTACGAGTATAAGGTTTCGTTATTATTTCAATGCCAAAACAACAACTTCTATGACAAATGGACAAAACCGTTAAAAGCTCCCAAATAGAGAGAGTTGAGCAATTTCGGACCATCAAAGTTGCTCGGTGTACACTTTTTATTGTTCTTCTATGTCCAATTTTTCGAGTATAAGCTTCGTAGATTATTTCGATGCCAAAACAACAACTTTCTATTACAAATGGACAAAACCGTTAAAAGCTCCTCCATATGGAGAGTTGAGCAACTTCGGACCATCAAAGTTACTCGATGTACACTTTTTATTGTTCTTCTATGTCCAATGTTACGAGTATAAGCTTCGTAGATTATTTCGATGCCAAAACAACAACTTTCTATTACAAATGGACAAAATCGTTAAAAGCTCCTACATAGAGAGAGTTGAGCAACTTCGGACTATCAAAGTTGCTCGGTGTACACTTTTTATTGTTCTTCTATGTCCAATGTTACGAGTATAAGCTTCGTAGATTATTTCGATGCCAAAACAACAACTTTCTATGACAAATGGACAAAACCGTTAAAAGCCCCTCCATATAGAGAGTTGAGCAACTTCGGACCAACAAAGTTGCACGGTGTGCACTTTTTATTGTTCTTCTATGTCCAATTTTACGAGTATAAGGTTTTCGTTATTATTTCGATGCCAAAACAACAACTTCTATGACAAATGGAGAAAACCGTTAAAAGATCCCAAATTGAGAGAGTTGAGCAATTTCGGACCATCAAAGTTGCTCGGTGTACACTTTTTATTGTTCTTCTATGTCCAATTTTATGAGTATAAGCTTCGTAGATTATTTCGATGCCAAAACAACAACTTTCTATTACAAATGGACAAAACCGTTAAAAGCTCCTTCATATAGAGAGTTGAGCAACTTCGGACCATCAAAGTTACTCGGTGTACACTTTTTATTGTTCTTCTATGTCCAATGTTACGAGTATAAGCTTCGTAGATTATTTCGATGCCAAAACAACAACTTCTATGACAAATGGACAAAACCGTTAAAAGCTCCCAAATAGAGAGAGTTGAGCAATTTCGGACCATCAAAGTTGCTCGGTGTACACTTTTTATTGTTCTTCTATGTCCAATTTTACGAGTATAAGCTTCGTAGATTATTTCGATGCCAAAACAACAACTTTCTATTACAAATGGACAAAACCGTTAAAAGCTCCTCCATATGGAGAGTTGAGCAACTTCGGACCATCAAAGTTACTCGATGTACACTTTTTATTGTTCTTCTATGTCCAATGTTACGAGTATAAGCTTCGTAGATTATTTCGATGCCAAAACAACAACTTTCTATTACAAATGGACAAAACCGTTAAAAGCTCCCAAATAGAGAGAGTTGAGCAACTTCGGACTATCAAAGTTGCTCGGTGTACACTTTTTATTGTTCTTGTATGTCCAATTTTATGAGTATAAGCTTCGTAGATTATTTCGATGCCAAAACAACAACTTTCTATGACAAATGGACAAAACCGTTAAAAGCCCCTCCATATAGAGAGTTGAGCAACTTCGGACCAACAAAGTTGCTCGGTGTACACTTTTTATTGTTCTTCTATGTCCAATTTTACGAGTATAAGGTTTCGTTATTATTTCGATGTCAAAACAACAACTTCTATGACAAATGGACAAAACCGTTAAAAGCTCCCAAATAGAGAGAGTTGAGCAATTTCGGACCATCGAAGTTGCTCGGTGTACACTTTTTATTGTTCTTCTATGTCCAATTTTACGAGTATAAGCTTCGTAGATTATTTCAATGCCAAAACAACAACTTTCTATTACAAATGGACAAAACCGTTAAAAGCTCCTTCATATAGAGAGTTGAGCAACTTCGGACCATCAAAGTTACTCGGTGTACACTTTTTATTGTTCTTCTATGTCCAATGTTACGAGTATAAGCTTCGTAGATTATTTCGATGCCAAAACAACAACTTCTATGACAAATGGACAAAACCGTTAAAAGCTCCCAAATAGAGAGAGTTGAGCAATTTCGGACCATCAAAGTTGCTCGGTGTACACTTTTTATTGTTCTTCTATGTCCAATTTTTCGAGTATAAGCTTCGTAGATTATTTCGATGCCAAAACAACAACTTTCTATTACAAATGGACAAAACCGTTAAAAGCTCCTCCATATGGAGAGTTGAGCAACTTCGGACCATCAAAGTTACTCGATGTACACTTTTTATTGTTCTTCTATGTCCAATGTTACGAGTATAAGCTTCGTAGATTATTTCGATGCCAAAACAACAACTTTCTATTACAAATGGACAAAACCGTTAAAAGCTCCCAAATAGAGAGAGTTGAGCAACTTCGGACTATCAAAGTTGCTCGGTGTACACTTTTTATTGTTCTTGTATGTCCAATTTTATGAGTATAAGCTTCGTAGATTATTTCGATGCCAAAACAACAACTTTCTATGACAAATGGACAAAACCGTTAAAAGCCCCTCCATATAGAGAGTTGAGCAACTTCGGACCAACAAAGTTGCTCGGTGTACACTTTTTATTGTTCTTCTATGTCCAATTTTACGAGTATAAGGTTTCGTTATTATTTCGATGTCAAAACAACAACTTCTATGACAAATGGACAAAACCGTTAAAAGCTCCCAAATAGAGAGAGTTGAGCAATTTCGGACCATCGAAGTTGCTCGGTGTACACTTTTTATTGTTCTTCTATGTCCAATTTTACGAGTATAAGCTTCGTAGATTATTTCAATGCCAAAACAACAACTTTCTATTACAAATGGACAAAACCGTTAAAAGCTCCTTCATATAGAGAGTTGAGCAACTTCGGACCATCAAAGTTACTCGGTGTACACTTTTTATTGTTCTTCTATGTCCAATGTTACGAGTATAAGCTTCGTAGATTATTTCGATGCCAAAACAACAACTTCTATGACAAATGGACAAAACCGTTAAAAGCTCCCAAATAGAGAGAGTTGAGCAATTTCGGACCATCAAAGTTGCTCGGTGTACACTTTTTATTGTTCTTCTATGTCCAATTTTTCGAGTATAAGCTTCGTAGATTATTTCGATGCCAAAACAACAACTTTCTATTACAAATGGACAAAACCGTTAAAAGCTCCTCCATATGGAGAGTTGAGCAACTTCGGACCATCAAAGTTACTCGATGTACACTTTTTATTGTTCTTCTATGTCCAATGTTACGAGTATAAGCTTCGTAGATTATTTCGATGCCAAAACAACAACTTTCTATTACAAATGGACAAAACCGTTAAAAGCTCCCAAATAGAGAGAGTTGAGCAACTTCGGACTATCAAAGTTGCTCGGTGTACACTTTTTATTGTTCTTGTATGTCCAATTTTATGAGTATAAGCTTCGTAGATTATTTCGATGCCAAAACAACAACTTTCTATGACAAATGGACAAAACCGTTAAAAGCCCCTCCATATAGAGAGTTGAGCAACTTCGGACCAACAAAGTTGCTCGGTGTACACTTTTTATTGTTCTTCTATGTCCAATTTTACGAGTATAAGGTTTCGTTATTATTTCGATGTCAAAACAACAACTTCTATGACAAATGGACAAAACCGTTAAAAGCTCCCAAATAGAGAGAGTTGAGCAATTTCGGACCATCGAAGTTGCTCGGTGTACACTTTTTATTGTTCTTCTATGTCCAATTTTACGAGTATAAGCTTCGTAGATTATTTCGATGCCAAAACAACAACTTTCTATTACAAATGGACAAAACCGTTAAAAGCTCCTTCATATAGAGAGTTGAGCAACTTCGGACCATCAAAGTTACTCGGTGTACACTTTTTATTGTTCTTCTATGTCCAATGTTACGAGTATAAGCTTCGTAGATTATTTCGATGCCAAAACAACAACTTCTATTACAAATGGACAAAACCGTTAAAAGCTCCCAAATAGAGAGAGTTGAGCAACTTCGGACCATCAAAGTTGCTCGATGTACACTTTTTATTGTTCTTCTATGTCCAATGTTACGAGTATAAGCTTCGTAGATTATTTCGATGCCAAAACAACAACGTTCTATGACAAATGGACAAAACCGTTAAAAGCTCCTCCATATAGATAGTTGAGCAACTTCGGACCATCAAAGTTACTCGGTGTACACTTTTTATTGTTCTTCTATGTCCAATGTTACGAGTATAAGCTTCGTAGATTATTTCGATGCCAAAACAACAACTTTCTATTACAAATGGACAAAATCGTTAAAAGCTCCTACATAGAGAGAGTTGAGCAACTTCGGACTATCAAAGTTGCTCGGTGTACACTTTTTATTGTTCTTCTATGTCCAATTTTATGAGTATAAGCTTCGTAGATTATTTCGATGCCAAAACAACAACTTTCTATGACAAATGGACAAAACCGTTAAAAGCCCCTCCATATAGAGAGTTGATCAACTTCGGACCAACAAAGTTGCTCGGTGTACACTTTTTATTGTTCTTCTATGTCCAATTTTACGAGTATAAGGTTTCGTTATTATTTCGATGTCAAAACAACAACTTCTATGACAAATGGAAAAAACCGTTAAAAGCTCCCAAATAGAGAGAGTTGAGCAATTTCGGACCATCAAAGTTGCTCGATGTACACTTTTTATTGTTCTTCTATGTCCAATTTTACGAGTATAAGCTTCGTAGATTATTTCGATGCCAAAACAACAACTTCTATGACAAATGGACAAAACCGTTAAAAGCTCCCAAATAGAGAGAGTTGAGCAATTTCGGACCATCGAAGTTGCTCGGTGTACACTTTTTATTGTTCTTCTATGCCCAATTTTACGAGTATAAGCTTCGTAGATTATTTCGATGCCAAAACAACAACTTTCTATGACAAATGGACAAAACCGTTAAAAGCCCCTCCATATAGAGAGTTGAGCAACTTCGGACCAACGAAGTTGCTCGGTGTACACTTTTTATTGTTCTTCTATGTCCAATTTTACGAGTATAAGGTTTTCGTTATTATTTCGATGCCAAAACAACAACTTCTATGACAAATGGAGAAAACCGTTAAAAGATCCCAAATTGAGAGAGTTGAGCAATTTCGGACCATCAAAGTTGCTCGGTGTACACTTTTTATTGTTCTTCTATGTCCAATTTTACGAGTATAAGCTTCGTAGATTATTTCGATGCCAAAACAACAACTTTCTATTACAAATGGACAAAACCGTTAAAAGCTCTTACATAGAGAGAGTTGAGCAACTTCGGACTATCAAAGTTGCTCGGTGTATACTTTTTATTGTTCTTCTATGTCCAATGTTACGAGTATAAGTTTCGTAGATTATTTCGATGCCAAAACAACAATTTTCTTTTACAAATGGACAAAACCGTTAAAAGCTCCTCCATAGAGAGAGTTGAGCAACTTCGGACTATCAAAGTTGCTCGGTGTACACTTTTTATTGTTCTTTTATGTCAAAGTTTACGAGTATAAGATTCCGATATTTTTTCGATGCCAAAACACCAACTTTCTATGACAAATGGACAAAATCATTAAAAGCTCCTCCATATAGATAGTTGAGCAACTTCGGACCATCAAAGTTCCTCGGTGTACACTTTTTATTGTTCTTGTATGTCCAATTTTATGAGTATAAGCTTCGTAGATTATTTCGATGCAAAAACAACAACTTTCTATGACAAATGGACAAAACCGTTAAAAGCCCCTCCATATAGAGAGTTGAGCAACTTCGGACCATCAAAGTTGCTCGGTGTACATTTTTTTGTTGTTCTTCTATGTCCAATTTTACGAGTATAAGGTTTCGTTATTATTTCGATGCGAAAACAACAACTTTCTATGACAAATGGACAAAACCGTTAAAAGCCCCTCCATATAGAGAGTTGAGCAACTTCGGACCATAAATGTTGCTCGGTGTACACTTTTTATTGTTCTTCTATGTCCAATTTTACGAGTATAAGGTTTCGTTATTATTTCAATGCCAAAACAACAACTTCTATGACAAATGGACAAAACCGTTAAAAGCTCCCAAATAGAGAGAGTTGAGCAATTTCGGACCATCAAAGTTGCTCGGTGTACACTTTTTATTGTTCTTCTATGTCCAATTTTTCGAGTATAAGCTTCGTAGATTATTTCGATGCCAAAACAACAACTTTCTATTACAAATGGACAAAACCGTTAAAAGCTCCTCCATATGGAGAGTTGAGCAACTTCGGACCATCAAAGTTACTCGATGTACACTTTTTATTGTTCTTCTATGTCCAATGTTACGAGTATAAGCTTCGTAGATTATTTCGATGCCAAAACAACAACTTTCTATTACAAATGGACAAAATCGTTAAAAGCTCCTACATAGAGAGAGTTGAGCAACTTCGGACTATCAAAGTTGCTCGGTGTACACTTTTTATTGTTCTTCTATGTCCAATGTTACGAGTATAAGCTTCGTAGATTATTTCGATGCCAAAACAACAACTTTCTATGACAAATGGACAAAACCGTTAAAAGCCCCTCCATATAGAGAGTTGAGCAACTTCGGACCAACAAAGTTGCACGGTGTGCACTTTTTATTGTTCTTCTATGTCCAATTTTACGAGTATAAGGTTTTCGTTATTATTTCGATGCCAAAACAACAACTTCTATGACAAATGGAGAAAACCGTTAAAAGATCCCAAATTGAGAGAGTTGAGCAATTTCGGACCATCAAAGTTGCTCGGTGTACACTTTTTATTGTTCTTCTATGTCCAATTTTATGAGTATAAGCTTCGTAGATTATTTCGATGCCAAAACAACAACTTTCTATTACAAATGGACAAAACCGTTAAAAGCTCCTTCATATAGAGAGTTGAGCAACTTCGGACCATCAAAGTTACTCGGTGTACACTTTTTATTGTTCTTCTATGTCCAATGTTACGAGTATAAGCTTCGTAGATTATTTCGATGCCAAAACAACAACTTCTATGACAAATGGACAAAACCGTTAAAAGCTCCCAAATAGAGAGAGTTGAGCAATTTCGGACCATCAAAGTTGCTCGGTGTACACTTTTTATTGTTCTTCTATGTCCAATTTTACGAGTATAAGCTTCGTAGATTATTTCGATGCCAAAACAACAACTTTCTATTACAAATGGACAAAACCGTTAAAAGCTCCTCCATATGGAGAGTTGAGCAACTTCGGACCATCAAAGTTACTCGATGTACACTTTTTATTGTTCTTCTATGTCCAATGTTACGAGTATAAGCTTCGTAGATTATTTCGATGCCAAAACAACAACTTTCTATTACAAATGGACAAAATAGTTAAAAGCTCCTACATAGAGAGAGTTGAGCAACTTCGGACTATCAAAGTTGCTCGGTGTACACTTTTTATTGTTCTTCTATGTCCAATGTTACGAGTATAAGCTTCGTAGATTATTTCGATGCCAAAACAACAACTTTCTATGACAAATGGACAAAACCGTTAAAAGCCGCTCCATATAGAGAGTTGAGCAACTTCGGACCAACAAAGTTGCACGGTGTGCACTTTTTATTGTTCTTCTATGTCCAATTTTACGAGTATAAGGTTTCGTTATTATTTCGATGCCAAAACAACAACTTCTATGACAAATGGACGAAACCGTTAAAAGCTCCCAAATAGAGAGAGTTGAGCATTTTCGGACCATCAAAGTTGCTCGGTGTACACTTTTTATTGTTCTTCTATGTCCAATTTTACGAGTATAAGCTTCGTAGATTATTTCGATGCCAAAACAACAACTTTCTATTACAAATGGACAAAACCGTTAAAAGCTCCTCCATATAGAGTATTGAGCAACTTCGGACCATCAAAGTTACTCGATGTACACTTTTTATTGTTCTTCTATGTCCAATGTTACGAGTATAAGCTTCGTAGATTATTTCGATGCCAAAACAACAACGTTCTATTACAAATGGACAAAATCGTTAAAAGCTCCTACATAGAGAGAGTTGAGCAACTTCGGACAATCAAAGTTGCTCGGTATATGCTTCGTAGATTATTTCGATGCCAAAACAACAACTTTCTTTTACAAATGGACAAAACCGTTAAAAGCTCCTCCATAGAGAAAGTTGAGCAACTTCGGACTATCAAAGTTGCTCGGTGTACACTTTTTATTGTTCTTTTATGTCAAAGTTTACGAGTATAAGATTCGTTATTATTTCGATGTCAAAACAACAACTTCCTATGACAAATGGACAAAACCATTAAAAGCTCCTCCATATAGATAGTTGAACAACTTCGGACCATCAAAGTTACTCGGTGTACACTTTTTATTGTTCCTCTATTTCCAATGTTACGAGTATAAGCTTCGTAGATTATTTCGATGCAAAAACAACAACTTTCTATGACAAATGGACAAAACCGTTAAAAGCCCCTCTATATAGAGAGTTGAGCAACTTCGGACCATCAAAGTTGCTCAGTGTACACTTTTTATTGTTTTTCAATGTCCAATTTTACGAGTATAAGGTTTCGTTATTATTTCGATGCCAAAACAACAACTTTCTATGACAAATGGACAAAACCATTAAAAGCTCCCAAATAGAGAGAGTTGAGCAATTTCGGACCATAAAAGTTGCTCGGTGTACACTTTTTATTGTTCTTCTATGTCCAATTTTACGAGTATAAGCTTCGTAGATTATTTCGATGCCAAAACAACAACTTTCTATTACAAATGGACAAAATCGTTAAAAGCTCCTACATAGAGAGAGTTGAGCAACTTCGGACTATCAAAGTTGCTCGGTGTATACTTTTTATTGTTCTTCTATGTCCAATGTTACGAGTATAAGCTTCGTAGATTATTTCGATGCCAAAACAACAATTTTCTTTTACAAATGGACAAAACCGTTAAAAGCTCCTCCATATAGAGAGTTGAGCAACTTCGGACCATCAAAGTTACTCGGTGTACACTTTTTATTGTTCTTCTATGTCCAATGTTACGAGTATAAGCTTCGTAGATTATTTCGATGCCAAAACAACAACTTTCTATTACAAATGGACAAAACCGTTAAAAGCTCCTCCATATAGAGAGTTGAGCAACTTCGGACCATCAAAGTTACTCGGTGTACACTTTTTATTGTTCTTCTATGTCCAATGTTACGAGTATAAGCTTCGTAGATTATTTCGATGCCAAAACAACAACTTTCTATTACAAATGGACAAAATCGTTAAAAGCTCCTACATAGAGAGAGTTGAGCAACTTCGGACTATCAAAGTTGCTCGGTGTATACTTTTTATTGTTCTTCTATGTCCAATGTTACGAGTATAAGCTTCGTAGATTATTTCGATGCCAAAACAACAATTTTCTTTTACAAATGGACAAAACCGTTAAAAGCTCCTCCATAGAGAGAGTTGAGCAACTTCGGACTATCAAAGTTGCTCGGTGTACACTTTTTATTGTTCTTTTATGTCAAAGTTTACGAGTATAAGATTCCGATATTTTTTCGATGCCAAAACACCAACTTTCTATGACAAATGGACAAAATCATTAAAAGCTCCTCCATATAGATAGTTGAGCAACTTCGGACCATCAAAGTTGCTCGGTGTACACTTTTTATTGTTCTTGTATGTCCAATTTTATGAGTATAAGCTTCGTAGATTATTTCGATGCAAAAACAACAACTTTCTATGACAAATGGACAAAACCGTTAAAAGCCCCTCCATATAGAGAGTTGAGCAACTTCGGACCATCAAAGTTGCTCGGTGTACATTTTTTTGTTGTTCTTCTATGTCCAATTTTACGAGTATAAGGTTTCGTTATTATTTCGATGCGAAAACAACAACTTTCTATGACAAATGGACAAAACCGTTAAAAGCTCCCAAATAGAGAGAGTTGAGCAATTTCGGACCATCAAAGTTGCTCGGTGTACACTTTTTATTGTTCTTCTATGTCCAATTTTACGAGTATAAGCTTCGTAGATTATTTCGATGCCAAAACAACAACTTTCTATTACAAATGGACAAAACCGTTAAAAGCTCCTCCATATGGAGAGTTGAGCAACTTCGGACCATCAAAGTTACTCGATGTACACTTTTTATTGTTCTTCTATGTCCAATGTTACGAGTATAAGCTTCGTAGATTATTTCGATGCCAAAACAACAACTTTCTATTACAAATGGACAAAATCGTTAAAAGCTCCTACATAGAGAGAGTTGAGCAACTTCGGACTATCAAAGTTGCTCGGTGTACACTTTTTATTGTTCTTCTATGTCCAATGTTACGAGTATAAGCTTCGTAGATTATTTCGATGCCAAAACAACAACTTTCTATGACAAATGGACAAAACCGTTAAAAGCCCCTCCATATAGAGAGTTGAGCAACTTCGGACCAACAAAGTTGCACGGTGTGCACTTTTTATTGTTCTTCTATGTCCAATTTTACGAGTATAAGGTTTCGTTATTATTTCGATGCCAAAACAACAACTTCTATGACAAATGGACGAAACCGTTAAAAGCTCCCAAATAGAGAGAGTTGAGCATTTTCGGACCATCAAAGTTGCTCGGTGTACACTTTTTATTGTTCTTCTATGTCCAATTTTACGAGTATAAGCTTCGTAGATTATTTCGATGCCAAAACAACAACTTTCTATTACAAATGGACAAAACCGTTAAAAGCTCCTCCATATAGAGTGTTGAGCAACTTCGGACCATCAAAGTTACTCGATGTACACTTTTTATTGTTCTTCTATGTCCAATGTTACGAGTATAAGCATCGTAGATTATTTCGATGCCAAAACAACGACGTTCTATTACAAATGGACAAAATCGTTAAAAGCAACAACTTTCTATTACAAATGGACAAAACCGTTAAAAGCTCCTCCATAGAGAGAGTTGAGCAACTTCGGACTATCAAAGTTGCTCGGTGTACACTTTTTATTGTTCTTTTATGTCAAAGTTTACGAGTATAAGATTCCGATATTTTTTCGATGCCAAAACAACAACTTTCTATGACAAATGGACAAAACCATTAAAAGCTCCTCCATATAGAGAGTTGAGCAACTTCGGACCATCAAAGTTACTCGGTGTACACTTTTTATTGTTCTTCTATGTCCAATGTTACGAGTATAAGCTTCGTAGATTATTTCGATGCAAAAACAACAACTTTCTATGACAAATGGACAAAACCGTTAAAAGCCCCTCCATATAGAGAGTTGAGCAACTTCGGACCATCAAAGTTGCTCCGTGTACACTTTTTATTGTTCTTCTATGTCCAATTTTACGAGTATAAGGTTTCGTTATTTTTTCGATGCGAAAACAACAACTTTCTATGACAAATGGACAAAACCGTTAAAAGCTCCCAAATAGAGAGAGTTGAGCAATTTCGGACCATCAAAGTTGCTCGGTTTACACTTTTTATTGTTCTTCTATGTCCAATTTTACGAGTATAAGCTTCCTAGATTATTTCGATGCCAAAACACCAACTTTCTATTACAAATAGACAAAACCATTAAAAGCTCCTGCATAGAGAGAGTTGAGCAACATCGGACTATCAAAGTTGCTCGGTGTACACTTTTTATTGTTCTTGTATGTCCAATTTTATGAGTATAAGCTTCGTAGATTATTTCGATGCCAAAACAACAACTTTCTATGACAAATGGACAAAACCGTTAAAAGCCCCTCCATATAGAGAGTTGAGCAACTTCGGACCAACAAAGTTGCTCGGTGTACACTTTTTATTGTTCTTCTATGTCCAATTTTACGAGTATAAGGTTTCGTTATTATTTCGATGTCAAAACAACAACTTCTATGACAAATGGACAAAACCGTTAAAAGCCCCTCCATATAGAGAGTTGAGCAACTTCGGACCAACAAAGTTGCTCGGTGTACACTTTTTATTGTTCTTCTATGTCCAATTTTACGAGTATAAGGTTTCGTTATTATTTCGATGTCAAAACAACAACTTCTATGACAAATGGACAAAACCGTTAAAAGCTCCCAAATAGAGAGAGTTGAGCAATTTCGGACAATCAAAGTTGCTCGGTGTACACTTTTTATTGTTCTTCTATGTCCAATTTTACGAGTATAAGCTTCGTAGATTATTTCGATGCCAAAACAACAACTTTATATGACAAATGGACAAAACCGTTAAAAGCCCCTCCATATAGAGAGTTGAGCAACTTCGGACCAACAAAGTTGTCGGTGTACACTTTTTATTGTTCTTCTATGTCCAATTTTACGAGTATAAGGTTTCGTTATTATTTCGATGTCAAAACAACAACTTCTATGACAAATGGACAAAACCGTTAAAAGCTCCCAAATAGAGAGAGTTGAGCAATTTCGGACCATCAAAGTTGCTCGGTGTACACTTTTTATTGTTCTTCTATGTCCAATTTTACGAGTATAAGGTTTCGTTATTATTTCGATGTCAAAACAACAACTTCTATGACAAATGGACAAAACCGTTAAAAGCTCCCAAATAGAGAGAGTTGAGCAACTTCGGACTATCAAAGTTGCTCGGTGTACACTTTTTATTGTTCTTGTATGTCCAATTTTATGAGTATAAGCTTCGTAGATTATTTCGATGCCAAAACAACAACTTTCTATGACAAATGGACAAAACCGTTAAAAGCCCCTCCATATAGAGAGTTGAGCAACTTCGGACCAACAAAGTTGCTCGGTGTACACTTTTTATTGTTCTTCTATGTCCAATTTTACGAGTATAAGGTTTCGTTATTATTTCGATGTCAAAACAACAACTTCTATGACAAATGGACAAAACCGTTAAAACCTCCCAAATAGAGAGAGTTGTGCAATTTCGGACCATCAAAGTTGCTCGGTGTACACTTTTTATTGTTCTTCTATGTCCAATTTTACGAGTATAAGCTTCGTAGATTATTTCGATGCCAAAACAACAACTTCTATGACAAATGGACAAAACCGTTAAAAGCTCCCAAATAGAGAGAGTTGAGCAATTTCGGACCATCAAAGTTGCTCGGTGTACACTTTTTATTGTTCTTCTATGTCCAATTTTACGAGTATAAGCTTCGTAGATTATTTCGATGCCAAAACAACAACTTTCTATTACAAATGGACAAAACCGTTAAAAGCTCCCAAATAGAGAGAGTTGAGCAACTTCGGACTATCAAAGTTGCTCGGTGTACACTTTTTATTGTTCTTCTATGTCCAATGTTACGAGTATAAGCTTCGTAGATTATTTCGATGCCAAAACAACAACTTTCTATGACAAATGGACAAAACCGTTAAATGCCCCTCCATATAGAGAGTTGAGCAACTTCGGACCAACAAAGTTGCTCGGTGTACACTTTTTATTGTTCTTCTATGTCCAATTTTACGAGTATAAGGTTTCGTTATTATTTCGATGTCAAAACAACAACTTCTATGACAAATGGACAAAACCGTTAAAAGCCCCCAAATAGAGAGAGTTGAGCAACTTCGGACCATCAAAGTTGCTCGGTGTACACTTTTTATTGTTCTTATATGTCCAATTTTACGAGTATAAGCTTCGTAGATTATTTCGATGCCAAAACAACAACTTTCTATGACAAATGGACAAAACCGTTAAAAGCCCCTCCATATAGAGAGTTGAGCAATTTCGGACCAACAAAGTTGCTCGGTGTACACTTTTATTGTTCTTCTATGTCCAATTTTACGAGTATAAGGTTTCGTTATTATTTCGATGTCAAAACAACAACTTCTATGACAAATGGACAAAACCGTTAAAAGCTCCCAAATAGAGAGAGTTGAGCAACTTCGGACTATCAAAGTTGCTCGGTGTACACTTTTTATTGTTCTTCTATGTCCAATGTTACGAGTATAAGCTTCGTAGATTATTTCGATGCAAAAAGAACAACTTTCTATGACAAATGAACAAAACCGTTAAAAGCCCCTCCATATAGAGAGTTGAGCAACTTCGGACCATCAAAGTTGCTCGGTGTACACTTTTTATTGTTCTTCTATGTCCAATTTTACGAGTATAAGGTTTCGTTATTATTTCGATGTCAAAACAACAACTTCTATGACAAATGGACAAAACCGTTAAAAGCTCCCAAATAGAGAGAGTTGAGCAACTTCGGACTATCAAAGTTGCTCGGTGTACACTTTTTATTGTTCTTGTATGTCAAATTTTATGAGTATAAGCTTCGTAGATTATTTCGATGCCAAAACAACAACTTTCTATGACAAATGGACAAAACCGTTAAAAGCCCCTCCATATAGAGAGTTGAGCAACTTCGGACCAACAAAGTTGCTCGGTGTACACTTTTTATTGTTCTTCTATGTCCAATTTTACGAGTATAAGGTTTCGTAGATTATTTCGATGCCAAAACAACAACTTCTATGACAAATGGACAAAACCGTTAAAAGCTCCCAAATAGAGAGAGTTGAGCAACTTCGGACCATCAAAGTTACTCGGTGTAAACTTTTTATTGTTCTTCTATGTCCAATGTTACGAGTATTAGCTTCGTAGATTATTTCGATGCCAAAACAACAACTTTCTATTACAAATGGAAAAAATCGTTAAAAGCTCCTACATAGAGAGAGTTGAGCAACTTCGGACTATCAAAGTTGCTCGGTGTACACTTTTTATTGTTCTTCTATGTCCAATGTTACGAGTATAAGCTTCGTAGATTATTTCGATGCCAAAACAACAACTTTCTTTTATAAATGGACAAAACCGTTAAAAGCTCCTCCATAGAGAGAGTTGAGCAACTTTGGACTATCAAAGTTGCTCGGTGTACACTTTTTGTTGTTCTTTTATGTCAAAGTTTACGAGTATAAGATTCCGATATTTTTTCGATGCCAAAACACCAACTTTCTATGACAAATGGACAAAACCATTAAAAGCTCCTCCATATAGAGAGTTGAGCAACTTCGGACCATCAAAGTTACTCGGTGTACACTTTTTATTGTTCTTCTATGTCCAATGTTACGAGTATAAGCTTCGTAGATTATTTCGATGCAAAAACAACAACTTTCTATGACAAATGGACAAAACCGTTAAAAGCCCCTCCATATAGAGAGTTGAGCAACTTCGGAACAACAAAGTTGCTCGGTGTACACTTTTTATTGTTCTTCTATGTCCAATGTTACGAGTATTAGCTTCGTAGATTATTTCGATGCCAAAACAACAACTTTCTATTACAAATGGACAAAACCGTTAAAAGCTCCTCCATATAGAGAGTTGAGCAACTTCGGACCAACAAAGTTGCTCGGTGTACACTTTTTATTGTTCTTCTATGTCCAATTTTACGAGTATAAGGTTTCGTTATTATTTCGATGCCAAAACAACAACTTCTATGACAAATGGACAAAACCGTTAAAAGCTCCCAAATAGAGAGAGTTGAGCAATTTCGGACCATCAAAGTTGCTCGGTGTACACTTTTTATTGTTCTTCTATGTCCAATTTTACGAGTATAAGCTTCGTAGATTATTTCGATGCCAAAACAACAACTTTCTATTACAAATGGACAAAACCGTTAAAAGCTCCTCCATATAGAGAGTTGAGCAACTTCGGACCATCAAAGTTACTCGGTGTAAACTTTTTATTGTTCTTCTATGTCCAATGTTACGAGTATAAGCTTCGTAGATTATTTCGATGCCAAAACAACAATTTTCTATTACAAATGGACAAAACCGTTAAAAGCTCCTCCATATAGAGAGTTGAGCAACTTCGGACCATCAAAGTTACTCGGTGTAAACTTTTTATTGTTCTTCTATGTCCAATGTTACGAGTATTAGCTTCGTAGATTATTTCGATGCCAAAACAACAACTTTCTATTACAAATGGAAAAAATCGTTAAAAGCTCCTACATAGAGAGAGTTGAGCAACTTCGGACTATCAAAGTTGCTCGGTGTACACTTTTTATTGTTCTTCTATGTCCAATGTTACGAGTATAAGCTTCGTAGATTATTTCGATGCCAAAACAACAATTTTCTATTACAAATGGACAAAACCGTTAAAAGCTCCTCCATATAGAGAGTTGAGCAACTTCGGACCATCAAAGTTACTCGGTGTAAACTTTTTATTGTTCTTCTATGTCCAATTTTACGAGTATAAGCTTCGTAGATTATTTCGATGCCAAAACAACAACTTTCTATTACAAATGGACAAAACCGTTAAAAGCTCCTCCATATAGAGAGTTGAGCAACTTCGGACCATCAAAGTTACTCGGTGTAAACTTTTTATTGTTCTTCTATGTCCAATGTTACGAGTATAAGCTTCGTAGATTATTTCGATGCCAAAACAACAATTTTCTATTACAAATGGACAAAACCGTTAAAAGCTCCTCCATATAGAGAGTTGAGCAACTTCGGACCATCAAAGTTACTCGGTGTAAACTTTTTATTGTTCTTCTATGTCCAATGTTACGAGTATAAGCTTCGTAGATTATTTCGATGCCAAAACAACAACTTTCTATTACAAATGGACAAAATCGTTAAAAGCTCCTACATAGAGAGAGTTGAGCAACTTCGGACAATCAAAGTTGCTCGGTATATGCTTCGTAGATTATTTCGATGCCAAAACAACAACTTTCTTTTACAAATGGACAAAACCGTTAAAAGCTCCTCCATATAGAGAGTTGAGCAACTTCGGACCAACAAAGTTGCTCGGTGTACACTTTTTATTGTTCTTCTATGTCCAATTTTACGAGTATAAGGTTTCGTTATTATTTCGATGCCAAAACAACAACTTTCTATGACAAATGGACAAAACCGTTAAAAGCCCCTCCATATAGAGAGTTGAGCAACTTCGGACCAACAAAGTTGCACGGTGTGCACTTTTTATTGTTCTTCTATGTCCAATTTTACGAGTATAAGGTTTCGTTATTATTTCGATGCCAAAACAACAACTTCTATGACAAATGGACGAAACCGTTAAAAGCTCCCAAATAGAGAGAGTTGAGCATTTTCGGACCATCAAAGTTGCTCGGTGTACACTTTTTATTGTTCTTCTATGTCCAATTTTACGAGTATAAGCTTCGTAGATTATTTCGATGCCAAAACAACAACTTTCTATTACAAATGGACAAAACCGTTAAAAGCTCCTCCATATAGAGTATTGAGCAACTTCGGACCATCAAAGTTACTCGATGTACACTTTTTATTGTTCTTCTATGTCCAATGTTACGAGTATAAGCTTCGTAGATTATTTCGATGCCAAAACAACAACGTTCTATTACAAATGGACAAAATCGTTAAAAGCTCCTACATAGAGAGAGTTGAGCAACTTCGGACAATCAAAGTTGCTCGGTATATGCTTCGTAGATTATTTCGATGCCAAAACAACAACTTTCTTTTACAAATGGACAAAACCGTTAAAAGCTCCTCCATAGAGAAAGTTGAGCAACTTCGGACTATCAAAGTTGCTCGGTGTACACTTTTTATTGTTCTTTTATGTCAAAGTTTACGAGTATAAGATTCGTTATTATTTCGATGTCAAAACAACAACTTCCTATGACAAATGGACAAAACCATTAAAAGCTCCTCCATATAGATAGTTGAACAACTTCGGACCATCAAAGTTACTCGGTGTACACTTTTTATTGTTCCTCTATTTCCAATGTTACGAGTATAAGCTTCGTAGATTATTTCGATGCAAAAACAACAACTTTCTATGACAAATGTACAAAACCGTTAAAAGCCCCTCTATATAGAGAGTTGAGCAACTTCGGACCATCAAAGTTGCTCAGTGTACACTTTTTATTGTTTTTCAATGTCCAATTTTACGAGTATAAGGTTTCGTTATTATTTCGATGCCAAAACAACAACTTTCTATGACAAATGGACAAAACCATTAAAAGCTCCCAAATAGAGAGAGTTGAGCAATTTCGGACCATAAAAGTTGCTCGGTGTACACTTTTTATTGTTCTTCTATGTCCAATTTTACGAGTATAAGCTTCGTAGATTATTTCGATGCCAAAACAACAACTTTCTATTACAAATGGACAAAATCGTTAAAAGCTCCTACATAGAGAGAGTTGAGCAACTTCGGACTATCAAAGTTGCTCGGTGTATACTTTTTATTGTTCTTCTATGTCCAATGTTACGAGTATAAGCTTCGTAGATTATTTCGATGCCAAAACAACAATTTTCTTTTACAAATGGACAAAACCGTTAAAAGCTCCTCCATATAGAGAGTTGAGCAACTTCGGACCATCAAAGTTACTCGGTGTACACTTTTTATTGTTCTTCTATGTCCAATGTTACGAGTATAAGCTTCGTAGATTATTTCGATGCCAAAACAACAACTTTCTATTACAAATGGACAAAACCGTTAAAAGCTCCTCCATATAGAGAGTTGAGCAACTTCGGACCATCAAAGTTACTCGGTGTACACTTTTTATTGTTCTTCTATGTCCAATGTTACGAGTATAAGCTTCGTAGATTATTTCGATGCCAAAACAACAACTTTCTATTACAAATGGACAAAATCGTTAAAAGCTCCTACATAGAGAGAGTTGAGCAACTTCGGACTATCAAAGTTGCTCGGTGTATACTTTTTATTGTTCTTCTATGTCCAATGTTACGAGTATAAGCTTCGTAGATTATTTCGATGCCAAAACAACAATTTTCTTTTACAAATGGACAAAACCGTTAAAAGCTCCTCCATA
Organism: Euonymus europaeus; assembly: GCA_963580455.1. Taxonomy (NCBI): domain Eukaryota; kingdom Viridiplantae; phylum Streptophyta; class Magnoliopsida; order Celastrales; family Celastraceae; genus Euonymus; species Euonymus europaeus. The sequence goes on from OY756965.1 coordinate 9,974,410, forward strand.
GAGAGAGTTGAGCAACTTCGGACTATCAAAGTTGCTCGGTGTACACTTTTTATTGTTCTTTTATGTCAAAGTTTACGAGTATAAGATTCCGATATTTTTTCGATGCCAAAACACCAACTTTCTATGACAAATGGACAAAATCATTAAAAGCTCCTCCATATAGATAGTTGAGCAACTTCGGACCATCAAAGTTGCTCGGTGTACACTTTTTATTGTTCTTGTATGTCCAATTTTATGAGTATAAGCTTCGTAGATTATTTCGATGCAAAAACAACAACTTTCTATGACAAATGGACAAAACCGTTAAAAGCCCCTCCATATAGAGAGTTGAGCAACTTCGGACCATCAAAGTTGCTCGGTGTACATTTTTTTGTTGTTCTTCTATGTCCAATTTTACGAGTATAAGGTTTCGTTATTATTTCGATGCGAAAACAACAACTTTCTATGACAAATGGACAAAACCGTTAAAAGCTCCCAAATAGAGAGAGTTGAGCAATTTCGGACCATCAAAGTTGCTCGGTGTACACTTTTTATTGTTCTTCTATGTCCAATTTTACGAGTATAAGCTTCGTAGATTATTTCGATGCCAAAACAACAACTTTCTATTACAAATGGACAAAACCGTTAAAAGCTCCTCCATATGGAGAGTTGAGCAACTTCGGACCATCAAAGTTACTCGATGTACACTTTTTATTGTTCTTCTATGTCCAATGTTACGAGTATAAGCTTCGTAGATTATTTCGATGCCAAAACAACAACTTTCTATTACAAATGGACAAAATCGTTAAAAGCTCCTACATAGAGAGAGTTGAGCAACTTCGGACTATCAAAGTTGCTCGGTGTACACTTTTTATTGTTCTTCTATGTCCAATGTTACGAGTATAAGCTTCGTAGATTATTTCGATGCCAAAACAACAACTTTCTATGACAAATGGACAAAACCGTTAAAAGCCCCTCCATATAGAGAGTTGAGCAACTTCGGACCAACAAAGTTGCACGGTGTGCACTTTTTATTGTTCTTCTATGTCCAATTTTACGAGTATAAGGTTTCGTTATTATTTCGATGCCAAAACAACAACTTCTATGACAAATGGACGAAACCGTTAAAAGCTCCCAAATAGAGAGAGTTGAGCATTTTCGGACCATCAAAGTTGCTCGGTGTACACTTTTTATTGTTCTTCTATGTCCAATTTTACGAGTATAAGCTTCGTAGATTATTTCGATGCCAAAACAACAACTTTCTATTACAAATGGACAAAACCGTTAAAAGCTCCTCCATATAGAGTGTTGAGCAACTTCGGACCATCAAAGTTACTCGATGTACACTTTTTATTGTTCTTCTATGTCCAATGTTACGAGTATAAGCATCGTAGATTATTTCGATGCCAAAACAACAACGTTCTATTACAAATGGACAAAATCGTTAAAAGCAACAACTTTCTATTACAAATGGACAAAACCGTTAAAAGCTCCTCCATAGAGAGAGTTGAGCAACTTCGGACTATCAAAGTTGCTCGGTGTACACTTTTTATTGTTCTTTTATGTCAAAGTTTACGAGTATAAGATTCCGATATTTTTTCGATGCCAAAACAACAACTTTCTATGACAAATGGACAAAACCATTAAAAGCTCTTCCATATAGAGAGTTGAGCAACTTCGGACCATCAAAGTTACTCGGTGTACACTTTTTATTGTTCTTCTATGTCCAATGTTACGAGTATAAGCTTCGTAGATTATTTCGATGCAAAAACAACAACTTTCTATGACAAATGGACAAAACCGTTAAAAGCCCCTCCATATAGAGAGTTGAGCAACTTCGGACCATCAAAGTTGCTCCGTGTACACTTTTTATTGTTCTTCTATGTCCAATTTTACGAGTATAAGGTTTCGTTATTTTTTCGATGCGAAAACAACAACTTTCTATGACAAATGGACAAAACCGTTAAAAGCTCCCAAATAGAGAGAGTTGAGCAATTTCGGACCATCAAAGTTGCTCGGTTTACTCTTTTTATTGTTCTTCTATGTCCAATTTTACGAGTATAAGCTTCCTAGATTATTTCGATGCCAAAACACCAACTTTCTATTACAAATAGACAAAACCATTAAAAGCTCCTGCATAGAGAGAGTTGAGCAACATCGGACTATCAAAGTTGCTCGGTGTACACTTTTTATTGTTCTTGTATGTCCAATTTTATGAGTATAAGCTTCGTAGATTATTTCGATGCCAAAACAACAACTTTCTATGACAAATGGACAAAACCGTTAAAAGCCCCTCCATATAGAGAGTTGAGCAACTTCGGACCAACAAAGTTGCTCGGTGTACACTTTTTATTGTTCTTCTATGTCCAATTTTACGAGTATAAGGTTTCGTTATTATTTCGATGTCAAAACAACAACTTCTATGACAAATGGACAAAACCGTTAAAAGCCCCTCCATATAGAGAGTTGAGCAACTTCGGACCAACAAAGTTGCTCGGTGTACACTTTTTATTGTTCTTCTATGTCCAATTTTACGAGTATAAGGTTTCGTTATTATTTCGATGTCAAAACAACAACTTCTATGACAAATGGACAAAACCGTTAAAAGCTCCCAAATAGAGAGAGTTGAGCAATTTCGGACAATCAAAGTTGCTCGGTATACACTTTTTATTGTTCTTCTATGTCCAATTTTACGAGTATAAGCTTCGTAGATTATTTCGATGCCAAAACAACAACTTTATATGACAAATGGACAAAACCGTTAAAAGCCCCTCCATATAGAGAGTTGAGCAACTTCGGACCAACAAAGTTGTCGGTGTACACTTTTTATTGTTCTTCTATGTCCAATTTTACGAGTATAAGGTTTCGTTATTATTTCGATGTCAAAACAACAACTTCTATGACAAATGGACAAAACCGTTAAAAGCTCCCAAATAGAGAGAGTTGAGCAATTTCGGACCATCAAAGTTGCTCGGTGTACACTTTTTATTGTTCTTCTATGTCCAATTTTACGAGTATAAGGTTTCGTTATTATTTCGATGTCAAAACAACAACTTCTATGACAAATGGACAAAACCGTTAAAAGCTCCCAAATAGAGAGAGTTGAGCAACTTCGGACTATCAAAGTTGCTCGGTGTACACTTTTTATTGTTCTTGTATGTCCAATTTTATGAGTATAAGCTTCGTAGATTATTTCGATGCCAAAACAACAACTTTCTATGACAAATGGACAAAACCGTTAAAAGCCCCTCCATATAGAGAGTTGAGCAACTTCGGACCAACAAAGTTGCTCGGTGTACACTTTTTATTGTTCTTCTATGTCCAATTTTACGAGTATAAGGTTTCGTTATTATTTCGATGTCAAAACAACAACTTCTATGACAAATGGACAAAACCGTTAAAACCTCCCAAATAGAGAGAGTTGTGCAATTTCGGACCATCAAAGTTGCTCGGTGTACACTTTTTATTGTTCTTCTATGTCCAATTTTACGAGTATAAGCTTCGTAGATTATTTCGATGCCAAAACAACAACTTCTATGACAAATGGACAAAACCGTTAAAAACTCCCAAATAGAGAGAGTTGAGCAATTTCGGACCATCAAAGTTGCTCGGTGTACACTTTTTATTGTTCTTCTATGTCCAATTTTACGAGTATAAGCTTCGTAGATTATTTCGATGCCAAAACAACAACTTTCTATTACAAATGGACAAAACCGTTAAAAGCTCCCAAATAGAGAGAGTTGAGCAACTTCGGACTATCAAAGTTGCTCGGTGTACACTTTTTATTGTTCTTCTATGTCCAATGTTACGAGTATAAGCTTCGTAGATTATTTCGATGCCAAAACAACAACTTTCTATGACAAATGGACAAAACCGTTAAATGCCCCTCCATATAGAGAGTTGAGCAACTTCGGACCAACAAAGTTGCTCGGTGTACACTTTTTATTGTTCTTCTATGTCCAATTTTACGAGTATAAGGTTTCGTTATTATTTCGATGTCAAAACAACAACTTCTATGACAAATGGACAAAACCGTTAAAAGCCCCCAAATAGAGAGAGTTGAGCAACTTCGGACCATCAAAGTTGCTCGGTGTACACTTTTTATTGTTCTTATATGTCCAATTTTACGAGTATAAGCTTCGTAGATTATTTCGATGCCAAAACAACAACTTTCTATGACAAATGGACAAAACCGTTAAAAGCCCCTCCATATAGAGAGTTGAGCAATTTCGGACCAACAAAGTTGCTCGGTGTACACTTTTATTGTTCTTCTATGTCCAATTTTACGAGTATAAGGTTTCGTTATTATTTCGATGTCAAAACAACAACTTCTATGACAAATGGACAAAACCGTTAAAAGCTCCCAAATAGAGAGAGTTGAGCAACTTCGGACTATCAAAGTTGCTCGGTGTACACTTTTTATTGTTCTTCTATGTCCAATGTTACGAGTATAAGCTTCGTAGATTATTTCGATGCAAAAAGAACAACTTTCTATGACAAATGAACAAAACCGTTAAAAGCCCCTCCATATAGAGAGTTGAGCAACTTCGGACCATCAAAGTTGCTCGGTGTACACTTTTTATTGTTCTTCTATGTCCAATTTTACGAGTATAAGGTTTCGTTATTATTTCGATGTCAAAACAACAACTTCTATGACAAATGGACAAAACCGTTAAAAGCTCCCAAATAGAGAGAGTTGAGCAACTTCGGACTATCAAAGTTGCTCGGTGTACACTTTTTATTGTTCTTGTATGTCAAATTTTATGAGTATAAGCTTCGTAGATTATTTCGATGCCAAAACAACAACTTTCTATGACAAATGGACAAAACCGTTAAAAGCCCCTCCATATAGAGAGTTGAGCAACTTCGGACCAACAAAGTTGCTCGGTGTACACTTTTTATTGTTCTTCTATGTCCAATTTTACGAGTATAAGGTTTCGTAGATTATTTCGATGCCAAAACAACAACTTCTATGACAAATGGACAAAACCGTTAAAAGCTCCCAAATAGAGAGAGTTGAGCAACTTCGGACCATCAAAGTTACTCGGTGTAAACTTTTTATTGTTCTTCTATGTCCAATGTTACGAGTATTAGCTTCGTAGATTATTTCGATGCCAAAACAACAACTTTCTATTACAAATGGAAAAAATCGTTAAAAGCTCCTACATAGAGAGAGTTGAGCAACTTCGGACTATCAAAGTTGCTCGGTGTACACTTTTTATTGTTCTTCTATGTCCAATGTTACGAGTATAAGCTTCGTAGATTATTTCGATGCCAAAACAACAACTTTCTTTTATAAATGGACAAAACCGTTAAAAGCTCCTCCATAGAGAGAGTTGAGCAACTTTGGACTATCAAAGTTGCTCGGTGTACACTTTTTGTTGTTCTTTTATGTCAAAGTTTACGAGTATAAGATTCCGATATTTTTTCGATGCCAAAACACCAACTTTCTATGACAAATGGACAAAACCATTAAAAGCTCCTCCATATAGAGAGTTGAGCAACTTCGGACCATCAAAGTTACTCGGTGTACACTTTTTATTGTTCTTCTATGTCCAATGTTACGAGTATAAGCTTCGTAGATTATTTCGATGCAAAAACAACAACTTTCTATGACAAATGGACAAAACCGTTAAAAGCCCCTCCATATAGAGAGTTGAGCAACTTCGGAACAACAAAGTTGCTCGGTGTACACTTTTTATTGTTCTTCTATGTCCAATGTTACGAGTATTAGCTTCGTAGATTATTTCGATGCCAAAACAACAACTTTCTATTACAAATGGACAAAACCGTTAAAAGCTCCTCCATATAGAGAGTTGAGCAACTTCGGACCAACAAAGTTGCTCGGTGTACACTTTTTATTGTTCTTCTATGTCCAATTTTACGAGTATAAGGTTTCGTTATTATTTCGATGCCAAAACAACAACTTCTATGACAAATGGACAAAACCGTTAAAAGCTCCCAAATAGAGAGAGTTGAGCAATTTCGGACCATCAAAGTTGCTCGGTGTACACTTTTTATTGTTCTTCTATGTCCAATTTTACGAGTATAAGCTTCGTAGATTATTTCGATGCCAAAACAACAACTTTCTATTACAAATGGACAAAACCGTTAAAAGCTCCTCCATATAGAGAGTTGAGCAACTTCGGACCATCAAAGTTACTCGGTGTAAACTTTTTATTGTTCTTCTATGTCCAATGTTACGAGTATAAGCTTCGTAGATTATTTCGATGCCAAAACAACAATTTTCTATTACAAATGGACAAAACCGTTAAAAGCTCCTCCATATAGAGAGTTGAGCAACTTCGGACCATCAAAGTTACTCGGTGTAAACTTTTTATTGTTCTTCTATGTCCAATGTTACGAGTATAAGCTTCGTAGATTATTTCGATGCCAAAACAACAACTTTCTATTACAAATGGAAAAAATCGTTAAAAGCTCCTACATAGAGAGAGTTGAGCAACTTCGGACTATCAAAGTTGCTCGGTGTACACTTTTTATTGTTCTTCTATGTCCAATGTTACGAGTATAAGCTTCGTAGATTATTTCGATGCCAAAACAACAACTTTCTTTTACAAATGGACAAAACCGTTAAAAGCTCCTCCATAGAGAGAGTTGAGCAACTTTGGACTATCAAAGTTGCTCGGTGTACACTTTTTGTTGTTCTTTTATGTCAAATTTTACGAGTATAAGGTTTCGTTATTATTTCGATGTCAAAACAACAACTTCTATGACAAATGGACAAAACCGTTAAAAGCTCCCAAATAGAGAGAGTTGAGCAATTTCGGACCATCAAAGTTGCTCGGTGTACACTTTTTATTGTTCTTCTATGTCCAATTTTACGAGTATAAGCTTCGTAGATTATTTCGATGCCAAAACAACAACTTTCTATTACAAATGGACAAAACCGTTAAAAGCTCCTCCATATAGAGAGTTGAGCAACTTCGGACCATCAAAGTTACTCGGTGTACACTTTTTATTGTTCTTCTATGTCCAATGTTACGAGTATTAGCTTCGTAGATTATTTCGATGCCAAAACAACAACTTTCTATTACAAATGGACAAAACCGTTAGAAGCTCCTCCATATAGAGAGTTGAGCAACTTCGGACAATCAAAGTTGCTCGGTGTACACTTTTTATTGTTCTTCTATGTCCAATTTTACGAGTATAAGCTTCGTAGATTATTTCGATGCCAAAACAACAACTTTCTATGACAAATGGACAAAACCGTTAAAAGCCCCTCCATATAGAGAGTTGAGCAACTTCGGACCAACAAAGTTGTCGGTGTACACTTTTTATTGTTCTTCTATGTCCAATTTTACGAGTATAAGGTTTCGTTATTATTTCGATGTCAAAACAACAACTTCTATGACAAATGGACAAAACCGTTAAAAGCTCCCAAATAGAGAGAGTTGAGCAATTTCGGACCATCAAAGTTGCTCGGTGTACACTTTTTATTGTTCTTCTATGTCCAATTTTACGAGTATAAGGTTTCGTTATTATTTCGATGTCAAAACAACAACTTCTATGACAAATGGACAAAACCGTTAAAAGCTCCCAAATAGAGAGAGTTGAGCAACTTCGGACTATCAAAGTTGCTCGGTGTACACTTTTTATTGTTCTTGTATGTCCAATTTTATGAGTATAAGCTTCGTAGATTATTTCGATGCCAAAACAACAACTTTCTATGACAAATGGACAAAACCGTTAAAAGCCCCTCCATATAGAGACTTGAGCAACTTCGGACCAACAAAGTTGCTCGGTGTACACTTTTTATTGTTCTTCTATGTCCAATTTTACGAGTATAAGGTTTCGTTATTATTTCGATGTCAAAACAACAACTTCTATGACAAATGGACAAAACCGTTAAAAGCTCCCAAATAGAGAGAGTTGTGCAATTTCGGACCATCAAAGTTGCTCGGTGTACACTTTTTATTGTTCTTCTATGTCCAATTTTACGAGTATAAGCTTCGTAGATTATTTCGATGCCAAAACAACAACTTCTATGACAAATGGACAAAACCGTTAAAAGCTCCCAAATAGAGAGAGTTGAGCAATTTCGGACCATCAAAGTTGCTTGGTGTACACTTTTTATTGTTCTTCTATGTCCAATTTTACGAGTATAAGCTTCGTAGATTATTTCGATGCCAAAACAACAACTTTCTATTACAAATGGACAAAACCGTTAAAAGCTCCCAAATAGAGAGAGTTAAGCAACTTCGGACTATCAAAGTTGCTCGGTGTACACTTTTTATTGTTCTTCTATGTCCAATGTTACGAGTATAAGCTTCGTAGATTATTTCGATGCCAAAACAACAACTTTCTATGACAAATGGACAAAACCGTTAAATGCCCCTCCATATAGAGAGTTGAGCAACTTCGGACCAACAAAGTTGCTCGGTGTACACTTTTTATTGTTCTTCTATGTCCAATTTTACGAGTATAAGGTTTCGTTATTATTTCGATGTCAAAACAACAACTTCTATGACAAATGGACAAAACCGTTAAAAGCTCCCAAATAGAGAGAGTTGAGCAACTTCGGACCATCAAAGTTGCTCGGTGTACACTTTTTATTGTTCTTCTATGTCCAATTTTACGAGTATAAGCTTCGTAGATTATTTCGATGCCAAAACAACAACTTTCTATGACAAATGGACAAAACCGTTAAAAGCCCCTCCATATAGAGAGTTGAGCAATTTCGGACCAACAAAGTTGCTCGGTGTACACTTTTATTGTTCTTCTATGTCCAATTTTACGAGTATAAGGTTTCGTTATTATTTCGATGTCAAAACAACAACTTCTATGACAAATGGACAAAACCGTTAAAAGCTCCCAAATAGAGAGAGTTGAGCAACTTCGGACTATCAAAGTTGCTCGGTGTACACTTTTTATTGTTCTTCTATGTCCAATGTTACGAGTATAAGCTTCGTAGATTATTTCGATGCAAAAACAACAACTTTCTATGACAAATGAACAAAACCGTTAAAAGCCCCTCCATATAGAGAGTTGAGCAACTTCGGACCATCAAAGTTGCTCGGTGTACACTTTTTATTGTTCTTCTATGTCCAATTTTACGAGTATAAGGTTTCGGTATTATTTCGATGTCAAAACAACAACTTCTATGACAAATGGACAAAACCGTTAAAAGCTCCCAAATAGAGAGAGTTGAGCAACTTCGGACTATCAAAGTTGCTCGGTGTACACTTTTTATTGTTCTTGTATGTCAAATTTTATGAGTATAAGCTTCGTAGATTATTTCGATGCCAAAACAACAACTTTCTATGACAAATGGACAAAACCGTTAAAAGCCCCTCCATATAGAGAGTTGAGCAACTTCGGACCAACAAAGTTGCTCGGTGTACACTTTTTATTGTTCTTCTATGTCCAATTTTACGAGTATAAGGTTTCGTAGATTATTTCGATGCCAAAACAACAACTTCTATGACAAATGGACAAAACCGTTAAAAGCTCCCAAATAGAGAGAGTTGAGCAACTTCGGACCATCAAAGTTACTCGGTGTAAACTTTTTATTGTTCTTCTATGTCCAATGTTACGAGTATAAGCTTCGTAGATTATTTCGATGCCAAAACAACAACTTTCTATTACAAATGGAAAAAATAGTTAAAAGCTCCTACATAGAGAGAGTTGAGCAACTTCGGACTATCAAAGTTGCTCGGTGTACACTTTTTATTGTTCTTCTATGTCCAATGTTACGAGTATAAGCTTCGTAGATTATTTCGATGCCAAAACAACAACTTTCTTTTACAAATGGACAAAACCGTTAAAAGCTCCTCCATAGAGAGAGTTGAGCAACTTTGGACTATCAAAGTTGCTCGGTGTACACTTTTTGTTGTTCTTTTATGTCAAAGTTTACGAGTATAAGATTCCGATATTTTTTCGATGCCAAAACACCAACTTTCTATGACAAATGGACAAAACCATTAAAAGCTCCTCCATATAGAGAGTTGAGCAACTTCGGACCATCAAAGTTACTCGGTGTACACTTTTTATTGTTCTTCTATGTCCAATGTTACGAGTATAAGCTTCGTAGATTATTTCGATGCAAAAACAACAACTTTCTATGACAAATGGACAAAACCGTTAAAAGCCCCTCCATATAGAGAGTTGAGCAACTTCGGAACAACAAAGTTGCTCGGTGTACACTTTTTATTGTTCTTCTATGTCCAATGTTACGAGTATTAGCTTCGTAGATTATTTCGATGCCAAAACAACAACTTTCTATTACAAATGGACAAAACCGTTAAAAGCTCCTCCATATAGAGAGTTGAGCAACTTCGGACCAACAAAGTTGCTCGGTGTACACTTTTTATTGTTCTTCTATGTCCAATTTTACGAGTATAAGGTTTCGTTATTATTTCGATGCCAAAACAACAACTTCTATGACAAATGGACAAAACCGTTAAAAGCTCCCAAATAGAGAGAGTTGAGCAATTTCGGACCATCAAAGTTGCTCGGTGTACACTTTTTATTGTTCTTCTATGTCCAATTTTACGAGTATAAGGTTTCGTTATTATTTCGATGTCAAAACAACAACTTCTATGACAAATGGACAAAACCGTTAAAAGCTCCCAAATAGAGAGAGTTGAGCAACTTCGGACTATCAAAGTTGCTCGGTGTACACTTTTTATTGTTCTTGTATGTCCAATTTTATGAGTATAAGCTTCGTAGATTATTTCGATGCCAAAACAACAACTTTCTATGACAAATGGACAAAACCGTTAAAAGCCCCTCCATATAGAGAGTTGAGCAACTTCGGACCAACAAAGTTGCTCGGTGTACACTTTTTATTGTTCTTCTATGTCCAATTTTACGAGTATAAGGTTTCGTTATTATTTCGATGTCAAAACAACAACTTCTATGACAAATGGACAAAACCGTTAAAACCTCCCAAATAGAGAGAGTTGTGCAATTTCGGACCATCAAAGTTGCTCGGTGTACACTTTTTATTGTTCTTCTATGTCCAATTTTACGAGTATAAGCTTCGTAGATTATTTCGATGCCAAAACAACAACTTCTATGACAAATGGACAAAACCGTTAAAAGCTCCCAAATAGAGAGAGTTGAGCAATTTCGGACCATCAAAGTTGCTCGGTGTACACTTTTTATTGTTCTTCTATGTCCAATTTTACGAGTATAAGCTTCGTAGATTATTTCGATGCCAAAACAACAACTTTCTATTACAAATGGACAAAACGGTTAAAAGCTCCCAAATAGAGAGAGTTGAGCAACTTCGGACTATCAAAGTTGCTCGGTGTACACTTTTTATTGTTCTTCTATGTCCAATGTTACGAGTATAAGCTTCGTAGATTATTTCGATGCCAAAACAACAACTTTCTATGACAAATGGACAAAACCGTTAAATGCCCCTCCATATAGAGAGTTGAGCAACTTCGGACCAACAAAGTTGTCGGTGTACACATTTTATTGTTCTTCTATGTCCAATTTTACGAGTATAAGGTTTCGTTATTATTTCGATGTCAAAACAACAACTTTCTATTACAAATGGACAAAACCGTTAAAAGCTCCTCCATATAGAGAGTTGAGCAACTTCGGAACAACAAAGTTGCTCGGTGTACACTTTTTATTGTTCTTCTATGTCCAATTTTACGAGTATAAGCTTCGTAGATTATTTCGATGCCAAAACAACAACTTTCTATGACAAATGGACAAAACCGTTAAAAGCCCCTCCATATAGAGAGTTGAGCAACTTCGGACCAACAAAGTTGTCGGTGTACACATTTTATTGTTCTTCTATGTCCAATTTTACGAGTATAAGGTTTCGTTATTATTTCGATGTCAAAACAACAACTTCTATGACAAATGGACAAAACCGTTAAAAGCTCCCAAATAGAGAGAGTTGAGCAATTTCGGACCATCAAAGTTGCTCGGTGTACACTTTTTATTGTTCTTCTATGTCCAATTTTACGAGTATAAGGTTTCGTTATTATTTCGATGTCAAAACAACAACTTCTATGACAAATGGACAAAACCGTTAAAAGCTCCCAAATAGAGAGAGTTGAGCAACTTCGGACTATCAAAGTTGCTCGGTGTACACTTTTTATTGTTCTTGTATGTCCAATTTTATGAGTATAAGCTTCGTAGATTATTTCGATGCCAAAACAACAACTTTCTATGACAAATGGACAAAACCGTTAAAAGCCCCTCCATATAGAGAGTTGAGCAACTTCCGACCAACAAAGTTGCTCGGTGTACACTTTTTATTGTTCTTCTATGTCCAATTTTACGAGTATAAGGTTTCGTTATTATTTCGATGTCAAAACAACAACTTCTATGACAAATGGACAAAACCGTTAAAAGCTCCCAAATAGAGAGAGTTGTGCAATTTCGGACCATCAAAGTTGCTCGGTGTACACTTTTTATTGTTCTTCTATGTCCAATTTTACGAGTATAAGCTTCGTAGATTATTTCGATGCCAAAACAACAACTTCTATGACAAATGGACAAAACCGTTAAAAGCTCCCAAATAGAGAGAGTTGAGCAATTTCGGACTATCAAAGTTGCTCGGTGTACACTTTTTATTGTTCTTCTATGTCCAATTTTTCGAGTATAAGCTTCGTAGATTATTTCGATGCCAAAACAACAACTTTCTATTACAAATGGACAAAACCGTTAAAAGCTCCCAAATAGAGAGAGTTGAGCAACTTCGGACTATCAAAGTTGCTCGGTGTACACTTTTTATTGTTCTTCTATGTCCAATTTTACGAGTATAAGGTTTCGTTATTATTTCGATGTCAAAACAACAACTTTCTATTACAAATGGACAAAACCGTTAAAAGCTCCCAAATAGAGAGAGTTGAGCAACTTCGGAACAACAAAGTTGCTCGGTGTACACTTTTTATTGTTCTTCTATGTCCAATTTTACGAGTATAAGCTTCGTAGATTATTTCGATGCCAAAACAACAACTTTCTATTACAAATGGACAAAACCGTTAAAAGCTCCCAAATAGAGAGAGTTGAGCAACTTCGGACCATCAAAGTTGCTCGGTGTACACTTTTTATTGTTCTGCTATGTCCAATGTTACGAGTATAAGCTTCGTAGATTATTTCGATGCCAAAACAACAACTTTCTATGACAAATGGACAAAACCGTTAAAAGCCCCTCCATATAGAGAGTTGAGCAACTTCGGAACAACAAAGTTGCTCGGTGTACACTTTTTATTGTTCTTCTATGTCCAATGTTACGAGTATTAGCTTCGTAGATTATTTCGATGCCAAAACAACAACTTTCTATTACAAATGGACAAAACCGTTAAAAGCTCCTCCATATAGAGAGTTGAGCAACTTCGGACCAACAAAGTTGCTCGGTGTACACTTTTTATTGTTCTTCTATGTCCAATTTTACGAGTATAAGGTTTCGTTATTATTTCGATGCCAAAACAACAACTTCTATGACAAATGGACAAAACCGTTAAAAGCTCCCAAATAGAGAGAGTTGAGCAATTTCGGACCATCAAAGTTGCTCGGTGTACACTTTTTATTGTTCTTCTATGTCCAATTTTACGAGTATAAGGTTTCGTTATTATTTCGATGTCAAAACAACAACTTCTATGACAAATGGACAAAACCGTTAAAAGCTCCCAAATAGAGAGAGTTGAGCAACTTCGGACTATCAAAGTTGCTCGGTGTACACTTTTTATTGTTCTTGTATGTCCAATTTTATGAGTATAAGCTTCGTAGATTATTTCGATGCCAAAACAACAACTTTCTATGACAAATGGACAAAACCGTTAAAAGCCCCTCCATATAGAGAGTTGAGCAACTTCGGACCAACAAAGTTGCTCGGTGTACACTTTTTATTGTTCTTCTATGTCCAATTTTACGAGTATAAGGTTTCGTTATTATTTCGATGTCAAAACAACAACTTCTATGACAAATGGACAAAACCGTTAAAAGCTCCCAAATAGAGAGAGTTGTGCAATTTCGGACCATCAAAGTTGCTCGGTGTACACTTTTTATTGTTCTTCTATGTCCAATTTTACGAGTATAAGCTTCGTAGATTATTTCGATGCCAAAACAACAACTTTCTATTACAAATGGACAAAACCGTTAAAAGCTCCCAAATAGAGAGAGTTGAGCAACTTCGGACTATCAAAGTTGCTCGTTGTACACTTTTTATTGTTCTTCTATGTCCAATGTTACGAGTATAAGCTTCGTAGATTATTTCGATGCCAAAACAACAACTTTCTATGACAAATGGACAAAACCGTTAAATGCCCCTCCATATAGAGAGTTGAGCAACTTCAGACCAACAAAGTTGTCGGTGTACACATTTTATTGTTCTTCTATGTCCAATTTTACGAGTATAAGGTTTCGTTATTATTTCGATGTCAAAACAACAACTTTCTATTACAAATGGACAAAACCGTTAAAAGCTCCCAAATAGAGAGAGTTGAGCAACTTCGGAACAACAAAGTTGCTCGGTGTACACTTTTTATTGTTCTTCTATGTCCAATTTTACGAGTATAAGCTTCGTAGATTATTTCGATGCCAAAACAACAACTTTCTATGACAAATGGACAAAACCGTTAAAAGCCCCTCCATATAGAGAGTTGAGCAACTTCGGACCAACAAAGTTGTCGGTGTACACATTTTATTGTTCTTCTATGTCCAATTTTACGAGTATAAGGTTTCGTTATTATTTCGATGTCAAAACAACAACTTCTATGACAAATGGACAAAACCGTTAAAAGCTCCCAAATAGAGAGAGTTGAGCAATTTCGGACCATCAAAGTTGCTCGGTGTACACTTTTTATTGTTCTTCTATGTCCAATTTTACGAGTATAAGGTTTCGTTATTATTTCGATGTCAAAACAACAACTTCTATGACAAATGGACAAAACCGTTAAAAGCTCCCAAATAGAGAGAGTTGAGCAACTTCGGACTATCAAAGTTGCTCGGTGTACACTTTTTATTGTTCTTGTATGTCCAATTTTATGAGTATAAGCTTCGTAGATTATTTCGATGCCAAAACAACAACTTTCTATGACAAATGGACAAAACCGTTAAAAGCCCCTCCATATAGAGAGTTGAGCAACTTCCGACCAACAAAGTTGCTCGGTGTACACTTTTTATTGTTCTTCTATGTCCAATTTTACGAGTATAAGGTTTCGTTATTATTTCGATGTCAAAACAACAACTTCTATGACAAATGGACAAAACCGTTAAAAGCTCCCAAATAGAGAGAGTTGTGCAATTTCGGACCATCAAAGTTGCTCGGTGTACACTTTTTATTGTTCTTCTATGTCCAATTTTACGAGTATAAGCTTCGTAGATTATTTCGATGCCAAAACAACAACTTCTATGACAAATGGACAAAACCGTTAAAAGCTCCCAAATAGAGAGAGTTGAGCAATTTCGGACTATCAAAGTTGCTCGGTGTACACTTTTTATTGTTCTTCTATGTCCAATTTTTCGAGTATAAGCTTCGTAGATTATTTCGATGCCAAAACAACAACTTTCTATTACAAATGGACAAAACCGTTAAAAGCTCCCAAATAGAGAGAGTTGAGCAACTTCGGACTATCAAAGTTGCTCGGTGTACACTTTTTATTGTTCTTCTATGTCCAATGTTACGAGTATAAGCTTCGTAGATTATTTCGATGCCAAAACAACAACTTTCTATGACAAATGGACAAAACCGTTAAATGCCCCTCCATATAGAGAGTTGAGCAACTTCGGACCAACAAAGTTGCTCGGTGTACACTTTTTATTGTTCTTCTATGTCCAATTTTACGAGTATAAGGTTTCGTTATTATTTCGATGCCAAAACAACAACTTTCTATTACAAATGGACAAAACCGTTAAAAGCTCCCAAATAGAGAGAGTTGAGCAACTTCGGACCATCAAAGTTGCTCGGTGTACACTTTTTATTGTTCTGCTATGTCCAATGTTACGAGTATAAGCTTCGTAGATTATTTCGATGCCAAAACAACAACTTTCTATGACAAATGGACAAAACCGTTAAAAGCCCCTCCATATAGAGAGTTGAGCAATTTCGGACCAACAAAGTTGCTCGGTGTACACTTTTATTGTTCTTCTATGTCCAATTTTACGAGTATAAGGTTTCGTTATTATTTCGATGTCAAAACAACAACTTCTATGACAAATGGACAAAACCGTTAAAAGCTCCCAAATAGAGAGAGTTGAGCAACTTCGGACTATCAAAGTTGCTCGGTGTACACTTTTTATTGTTCTTCTATGTCCAATGTTACGAGTATAAGCTTCGTAGATTATTTCGATGCAAAAACAACAACTTTCTATGACAAATGAACAAAACCGTTAAAAGCCCCTCCATATAGAGAGTTGAGCAACTTCGGACCATCAAAGTTGCTCGGTGTACACTTTTTATTGTTCTTATATGTCCAATTTTACGAGTATAAGGTTTCGTTATTATTTCGATGTCAAAACAACAACTTCTATGACAAATGGACAAAACCGTTAAAAGCTCCCAAATAGAGAGAGTTGAGCAACTTCGGACTATCAAAGTTGCTCGGTGTACACTTTTTATTGTTCTTGTATGTCAAATTTTATGAGTATAAGCTTCGTAGATTATTTCGATGCCAAAACAACAACTTTCTATGACAAATGGACAAAACCGTTAAAAGCCCCTCCATATAGAGAGTTGAGCAACTTCGGACCAACAAAGTTGCTCGGTGTACACTTTTTATTGTTCTTCTATGTCCAATTTTACGAGTATAAGGTTTCGTAGATTATTTCGATGCCAAAACAACAACTTCTATGACAAATGGACAAAACCGTTAAAAGCTCCCAAATAGAGAGAGTTGGGCAACTTCGGACCATCAAAGTTACTCGGTGTAAACTATTTATTGTTCTTCTATGTCCAATGTTACGAGTATAAGCTTCGTAGATTATTTCGATGCCAAAACAACAACTTTCTATTACAAATGGAAAAAATCGTTAAAAGCTCCTACATAGAGAGAGTTGAGCAACTTCGGACTATCAAAGTTGCTCGGTGTACACTTTTTATTGTTCTTCTATGTTCAATGTTACGAGTATAAGCTTCGTAGATTATTTCGATGCCAAAACAACAACTTTCTTTTACAAATGGACAAAACCGTTAAAAGCTCCTCCATAGAGAGAGTTGAGCAACTTTGGACTATCAAAGTTGCTCGGTGTACACTTTTTGTTGTTCTTTTATGTCAAAGTTTACGAGTATAAGATTCCGATATTTTTTCGATGCCAAAACACCAACTTTCTATGACAAATGGACAAAACCATTAAAAGCTCCTCCATATAGAGAGTTGAGCAACTTCGGACCATCAAAGTTACTCGGTGTACACTTTTTATTGTTCTTCTATGTCCAATGTTACGAGTATAAGCTTCGTAGATTATTTCGATGCCAAAACAACAACTTTCTATGACAAATGGACAAAACCGTTAAAAGCCCCTCCATATAGAGAGTTGAGCAACTTCGGAACAACAAAGTTGCTCGGTGTACACTTTTTATTGTTCTTCTATGTCCAATGTTACGAGTATTAGCTTCGTAGATTATTTCGATGCCAAAACAACAACTTTCTATTACAAATGGACAAAACCGTTAAAAGCTCCTCGATATAGAGAGTTGAGCAACTTCGGACCAACAAAGTTGCTCGGTGTACACTTTTTATTGTTCTTCTATGTCCAATTTTACGAGTATAAGGTTTCGTTATTATTTCGATGCCAAAACAACAACTTCTATGACAAATGGACAAAACCGTTAAAAGCTCCCAAATAGAGAGAGTTGAGCAATTTCGGACCATCAAAGTTGCTCGGTGTACACTTTTTATTGTTCTTCTATGTCCAATTTTACGAGTATAAGCTTCGTAGATTATTTCGATGCCAAAACAACAACTTTCTATTACAAATGGACAAAACCGTTAAAAGCTCCTCCATATAGAGAGTTGAGCAACTTCGGACCATCAAAGTTACTCGGTGTAAACTTTTTATTGTTCTTCTATGTCCAATGTTACGAGTATAAGCTTCGTAGATTATTTCGATGCCAAAACAACAACTTTCTATTACAAATGGACAAAACCGTTAAAAGCTCCTCCATATAGAGAGTTGAGCAACTTCGGACCATCAAAGTTACTCGGTGTAAACTTTTTATTGTTCTTCTATGTCCAATGTTACGAGTATAAGCTTCGTAGATTATTTCGATGCCAAAACAACAACTTTCTATTACAAATGGAAAAAATCGTTAAAAGCTCCTACATAGAGAGAGTTGAGCAACTTCGGACTATCAAAGTTGCTCGGTGTACACTTTTTATTGTTCTTCTATGTCCAATGTTACGAGTATAAGCTTCGTAGATTATTTCGATGCCAAAACAACAACTTTCTTTTACAAATGGACAAAACCGTTAAAAGCTCCTCCATAGAGAGAGTTGAGCAACTTTGGACTATCAAAGTTGCTCGGTGTACACTTTTTGTTGTTCTTTTATGTCAAATTTTACGAGTATAAGGTTTCGTTATTATTTCGATGTCAAAACAACAACTTCTATGACAAATGGACAAAACCGTTAAAAGCTCCAAAATAGAGAGAGTTGAGCAATTTCGGACCATCAAAGTTGCTCGGTGTACACTTTTTATTGTTCTTCTATGTCCAATTTTACGAGTATAAGCTTCGTAGATTATTTCGATGCCAAAACAACAACTTTCTATTACAAATGGACAAAACCGTTAAAAGCTCCTCCATATAGAGAGTTGAGCAACTTCGGACCATCAAAGTTACTCGGTGTACACTTTTTATTGTTCTTCTATGTCCAATGTTACGAGTATTAGCTTCGTAGATTATTTCGATGCCAAAACAACAACTTTCTATTACAAATGGACAAAACCGTTAAAAGCTCCTCCATATAGAGAGTTGAGCAACTTCGGACCATCAAAGTTACTCGGTGTAAACTTTTTATTGTTCTTCTATGTCCAATGTTACGAGTATAAGCTTCGTAGATTATTTCGATGCCAAAACAACAACTTTCTATTACAAATGGAAAAAATCGTTAAAAGCTCCTACATAGAGAGAGTTGAGCAACTTCGGACTATCAAAGTTGCTCGGTGTACACTTTTTATTGTTCTTCTATGTCCAATGTTACGAGTATAAGCTTCGTAGATTATTTTGATGCCAAAACAACAACTTTCTTTTACAAATGGACAAAACCGTTAAAAGCTCCTCCATAGAGAGAGTTGAGCAACTTTGGACTATCAAAGTTGCTCGGTGTACACTTTTTGTTGTTCTTTTATGTCAAAGTTTACGAGTATAAGATTCCGATATTTTTTCGATGCCAAAACACCAACTTTCTATGACAAATGGACAAAACCATTAAAAGCTCCTCCATATAGAGAGTTGAGCAACTTCGGACCGTCAAAGTTACTCGGTGTACACTTTTTATTGTTCTTCTATGTCCAATGTTACGAGTATAAGCTTCGTAGATTATTTCGATGCAAAAACAACAACTTTCTATGACAAATGGACAAAACCGTTAAAAGCCCCTCCATATAGAGAGTTGAGCAACTTCGGAACAACAAAGTTGCTCGGTGTAAACTTTTTATTGTTCTTGTATGTCAAATTTTATGAGTATAAGCTTCGTAGATTATTTCGATGCCAAAACAACAACTTTTTATGACAAATGGACAAAACCGTTAAAAGCCCCTCCATATAGAGAGTTGAGCAACTTCGGACCATCAAAGTTGCTCGGTGTACACTTTTTATTGTTCTTGTATGTCAAATTTTATGAGTATAAGCTTCGTAGATTATTTCGATGCCAAAACAACAACTTTTTATGACAAATGGACAAAACCGTTAAAAGCCCCTCCATATAGAGAGTTGAGCAACTTCGGACCATCAAAGTTGCTCGGTGTACACTTTTTATTGTTCTTCTATGTCCAATTTTACGAGTATAAGCTTCGTAGATTATTTCGATGCCAAAACAACAACTTCTATGACAAATGGACAAAACCGTTAAAAGCTCCCAAATAGAGAGAGTTGAGCAATTTCGGACCATCAAAGTTGCTCGGTATACACTTTTTATTGTTCTTCAATGTCCAATTTTACGAGTATAAGCTTCGTAGATTATTTCGATGCCAAAACAACAACTTTCTATTACAAATGGACAAAACCGTTAAAAGCTCCTCCATATAGAGAGTTGAGCAACTTCGGACAATCAAAGTTACTCGGTGTACACTTTTTATTGTTCTTCTATGTCCAATGTTACGAGTATTAGCTTCGTAGATTATTTCGATGCCAAAACAACAACTTTCTATTACAAATGGACAAAATCGTTAAAAGCTCCTACATAGAGAGAGTTGAGCAACTTCGGACTATCAAAGTTGCTCGGTGTACACTTTTTATTGTTCTTCTATGTCCAATGTTACGAGTATAAGCTTCGTAGATTATTTCGATGCCAAAACAACAACTTTCTTTTACAAATGGACAAAACCGTTAAAAGCACCTCCATAGAGAGAGTTGAGCAACTTCGGACTATCAAAGTTGCTCGGTGTATACTTTTTATTGTTCTTTTATGTCAAAGTTTACGAGTATAAGATTCCGATAATTTTTCGATGCCAAAACACCAACTTTCTATGACAAATGGACAAAACCATTAAAAGCTCCTCCATATAGAGAGTTGAGCAACTTCGGACCATCAAAGTTACTCGGTGTACACTTTTTATTGTTCTTCTATGTCCAATGTTACGAGTATAAGCTTCGTAGATTATTTCGATGCAAAAACAACAACTTTCTATGACAAATGGACAAAACCGTTAAAGCCCCTCCATATAGAGAGTTGAGCAACTTCGGACCAACAAAGTTCCTCGGTGTAAACTTTTTATTGTTCTTCTATGTCCAATGTTACGAGTATAAGCTTCGTAGATTATTTCGATGCCAAAACAACAACTTTCTATTACAAATGGAAAAAATCGTTAAAAGCTCCTACATAGAGAGAGTTGAGCAACTTCGGACTATCAAAGTTGCTCGGTGTACACTTTTTATTGTTCTTCTATGTCCAATGTTACGAGTATAAGCTTCGTAGATTATTTCGATGCCAAAACAACAACTTTCTTTTACAAATGGACAAAACCGTTAAAAGCTCCTCCATAGAGAGAGTTGAGCAACTTTGGACTATCAAAGTTGCTCGGTGTACACTTTTTGTTGTTCTTTTATGTCAAAGTTTACGAGTATAAGATTCCGATATTTTTTCGATGCCAAAACACCAACTTTCTATGACAAATGGACAAAACCATTAAAAGCTCCTCCATATAGAGAGTTGAGCAACTTCGGACCATCAAAGTTACTCGGTGTACACTTTTTATTGTTCTTCTACGTCCAATGTTACGAGTATAAGCTTCGTAGATTATTTCGATGCAAAAACAACAACTTTCTATGACAAATGGACAAAACCGTTAAAAGCCCCTCCATATAGAGAGTTGAGCAACTTCGGAACAACAAAGTTGCTCGGTGTAAACTTTTTATTGTTCTTCTATGTCCAATTTTACGAGTATAAGGTTTCGTTATTATTTCGATGTGAAAACAACAACTTCTATGACAAATGGACAAAACCGTTTAAAGCTCCCAAATAGAGAGAGTTGAGCAACTTCGGACTATCAAAGTTGCTCGGTGTACACTTTTTATTGTTCTTGTATGTCAAATTTTATGAGTATAAGCTTCGTAGATTATTTCGATGCCAAAACAACAACTTTCTATGACAAATGGACAAAACCGTTAAAAGCCCCTCCATATAGAGAGTTGAGCAACTTCGGACCAACAAAGTTGCTCGGTGTACACTTTTTATTGTTCTTCTATGTCCAATTTTACGAGTATAAGGTTTCGTTATTATTTCGATGTCAAAACAACAACTTCTATGACAAATGGACAAAACCGTTAAAAGCTCCCAAATAGAGAGAGTTGAGCAATTTCGGACCATCAAAGTTGCTCGGTGTACACTTTTTATTGTTCTTCAATGTCCAATTTTACGAGTATAAGCTTCGTAGATTATTTCGATGCCAAAACAACAACTTTCTATTACAAATGGACAAAACCGTTAAAAGCTCCTCCATATAGAGAGTTGAGCAACTTCGGACCATCAAAGTTACTCGGTGTACACTTTTTATTGTTCTTCTATGTCCAATGTTACGAGTATTAGCTTCGTAGATTATTTCGATGCCAAAACAACAACTTTCTATTACAAATGGACAAAATCGTTAAAAGCTCCTACATAGAGAGAGTTGAGCAACTTCGGACTATCAAAGTTGCTCGGTGTACACTTTTTATTGTTCTTCTATGTCCAATGTTACGAGTATAAGCTTCGTAGATTATTTCGATGCCAAAACAACAACTTTCTTTTACAAATGGACAAAACCGTTAAAAGCACCTCCATAGAGAGAGTTGAGCAACTTCGGACTATCAAAGTTGCTCGGTGTACACTTTTTATTGTTCTTTTATGTCAAAGTTTACGAGTATAAGATTCCGATAATTTTTCGATGCCAAAACACCAACTTTCTATGACAAATGGACAAAACCATTAAAAGCTCCTCCATATAGAGAGTTGAGCAACTTCGGACCATCAAAGTTACTCGGTGTACACTTTTTATTGTTCTTCTATGTCCAATGTTACGAGTATAAGCTTCGTAGATTATTTCGATGCAAAAACAACAACTTTCTATGACAAATGGACAAAACCGTTAAAGCCCCTCCATATAGAGAGTTGAGCAACTTCGGACCAACAAAGTTGCTCGGTGTACACTTTTTATTGTTCTTCTATGTCCAATTTTACGAGTATAAGGTTTCGTTATTATTTCGATGCCAAAACAACAACTTCTATGACAAATGGACAAAACCGTTAAAAGCTCCCAAATAGAGAGAGTTGAGCAATTTCAGACCATCAAAGTTGCTCGGTGTACACTTTTTATTGTTCTTCTATGTCCAATTTTACGAGTATAAGCTTCGTAGATTATTTCGATGCCAAAACAACAACTTTCTATTACAAATGGATAAAACCGTTAAAAGCTCCTCCATATAGAGAGTTGAGCAATTTCGGACCATCAAAGTTACTCGGTGTAAACTTTTTATTGTTCTTCTATGTCCAATGTTACGAGTATAAGCTTCGTAGATTATTTCGATGCCAAAACAACAACTTTCTATTACAAATAGAAAAAATCGTTAAAAGCTCCTACATAGAGAGAGTTGAGCAACTTCGGACTATCAAAGTTGCTCGGTGTACACTTTTTATTGTTCTTCTATGTCCAATGTTACGAGTATAAGCTTCGTAGATTATTTCGATGCCAAAACAACAACTTTCTTTTACAAATGGACAAAACCGTTAAAAGCTCCTCCATAGAGAGAGTTGGGCAACTTAGGACTATCAAAGTTGCTCGGTGTACACTTTTTGTTGTTCTTTTATGTCAAAGTTTACGAGTATAAGATTCCGATATTTTTTCGATGCCAAAACACCAACTTTCTATGACAAATGGACAAAACCATTAAAAGCTCCTCCATATAGAGAGTTGAGCAACTTCGGACCATCAAAGTTACTCGGTGTACACTTTTTATTGTTCTTCTATGTCCAATGTTACGAGTATAAGCTTCGTAGATTATTTCGATGCAAAAACAACAACTTTCTATGACAAATGGACAAAACCGTTAAAAGCCCCTCCATATAGAGAGTTGAGCAACTTCGGAACAACAAAGTTGCTCGGTGTAAACTTTTTATTGTTCTTCTATGTCCAATTTTACGAGTATAAGGTTTCGTTATTATTTCGATGTCAAAACAACAACTTCTATGACAAATGGACAAAACCGTTAAAAGCTCCCAAATAGAGAGAGTTGAGCAATTTCGGACCATCAAAGTTGCTCGGTGTACACTTTTTATTGTTCTTCTATGTCCAATTTTACGAGTATAAGCTTCGTAGATTATTTCGATGCCAAAACAACAACTTTTATGACAAATGGACAAAACCGTTAAAAGCTCCCAAATAGAGAGAGTTGAGCAATTTCGGACCATCAAAGTTGCTCGGTGTACACTTTTTATTGTTCTTCTATGTCCAATTTTACGAGTATAAGCTTCGTAGATTATTTCGATGCCAAAACAACAACTTTCTATGACAAATGGACAAAACCGTTAAAAGCCCCTCCATATAGAGAGTTGAGCAACTTCGGACCAACAAAGTGGCTCGGTGTACACTTTTTATTGTTCTTCTATGTCCAATTTTACGAGTATAAGGTTTCGTTATTATTTCGATGTCAAAACAACAACTTCTATGACAAATGGACAAAACCGTTACAAGCTCCCAAACAGAGAGAGTTGAGCAATTTCGGACTATCAAAGTTGCTCGGTGTACACTTTTTATTGTTCTTCTATGTCCAATTTTACGAGTATAAGCTTCGTAGATTATTTCGATGCCAAAACAACAACTTCTATGACAAATGGACAAAACCGTTAAAAGCTCCCAAATAGAGAGAGTTGAGCAATTTCGGACCATCAAAGTTGCTCGGTGTACACTTTTTATTGTTCTTCTATGTCCAATTTTACGAGTATAAGCTTCGTAGATTATTTCGATGCCAAAACAACAACTTTCTATGACAAATGGACAAAACCGTTAAAAGCCCCTCCATATAGAGAGTTGAGCAATTTCGGACCAACAAAGTTGGTCGGTGTACACTTTTTATTGTTCTTCTATGTCCAATTTTACGAGTATAAGGTTTCCTTATTATTTCGATGTCAAAACAACAACTTCTATGACAAATGGACAAAACCGTTAAAAGCTCCCAAATAGAGAGAGTTGAGCAACTTCGGACTATCAAAGTTGCTCGGTGTACACTTTTTATTGTTCTTCTATGTCCAATGTTACGAGTATAAGCTTCGTAGATTATTTCGATGCAAAAACAACAACTTTCTATGACAAATGGACAAAACCGTTAAAAGCCCCTCCATATAGAGAGTTGAGCAACTTCGGACCATCAAAGTTGCTCGGTGTACACTTTTTATTGTTCTTCTATGTCCAATTTTACGAGTATAAGGTTTCGTTATTATTTCGATGTCAAAACAACAACTTCTATGACAAATGGACAAAACCGTTAAAAGCTCCCAAATAGAGAGAGTTGAGCAACTTCGGACTATCAAAGTTGCTCGGTGTACACTTTTTATTGTTCTTGTATGTCAAATTTTATGAGTATAAGCTTCGTAGATTATTTCGATGCCAAAACAACAACTTTCTATGACAAATGGACAAAACCTTTAAAAGCCCCTCCATATAGAGAGTTGAGCAACTTCGGACCAACAAAGTTGCTCGGTGTACACTTTTTATTGTTCTTCTATGTCCAATTTTACGAGTATAAGGTTTCGTTATTATTTCGATGTCAAAACAACAACTTCTATGACAAATGGACAAAACCGTTAAAAGCTCCCAAATAGAGAGAGTTGAGCAATTTCGGACCATCAAAGTTGCTCGGTGTACACTTTTTATTGTTCTTCTATGTCCAATGTTACGAGTATAAGCTTCGTAGATTATTTCGATGCCAAAACAACAACTTTCTTTTACAAATGGACAAAACCGTTAAAAGCTCCTCCATAGAGAGAGTTGAGCAACTTTGGACTATCAAAGTTGCTCGGTGTACACTTTTTGTTGTTCTTTTATGTCAAAGTTTACGAGTATAAGATTCCGATATTTTTTCGATGCCAAAACACCAACTTTCTATGACAAATGGACAAAACCATTAAAAGCTCCTCCATATAGAGAGTTGAGCAACTTCGGACCATCAAAGTTACTCGGTGTACACTTTTTATTGTTCTTCTACGTCCAATGTTACGAGTATAAGCTTCGTAGATTATTTCGATGCAAAAACAACAACTTTCTATGACAAATGGACAAAACCGTTAAAAGCCCCTCCATATAGAGAGTTGAGCAACTTCGGAACAACAAAGTTGCTCGGTGTAAACTTTTTATTGTTCTTCTATGTCCAATTTTACGAGTATAAGGTTTCGTTATTATTTCGATGTGAAAACAACAACTTCTATGACAAATGGACAAAACCGTTTAAAGCTCCCAAATAGAGAGAGTTGAGCAACTTCGGACTATCAAAGTTGCTCGGTGTACACTTTTTATTGTTCTTGTATGTCAAATTTTATGAGTATAAGCTTCGTAGATTATTTCGATGCCAAAACAACAACTTTCTATGACAAATGGACAAAACCGTTAAAAGCCCCTCCATATAGAGAGTTGAGCAACTTCGGACCAACAAAGTTGCTCGGTGTACACTTTTTATTGTTCTTCTATGTCCAATTTTACGAGTATAAGGTTTCGTTATTATTTCGATGTCAAAACAACAACTTCTATGACAAATGGACAAAACCGTTAAAAGCTCCCAAATAGAGAGAGTTGAGCAATTTCGGACCATCAAAGTTGCTCGGTGTACACTTTTTATTGTTCTTCAATGTCCAATTTTACGAGTATAAGCTTCGTAGATTATTTCGATGCCAAAACAACAACTTTCTATTACAAATGGACAAAACCGTTAAAAGCTCCTCCATATAGAGAGTTGAGCAACTTCGGACCATCAAAGTTACTCGGTGTATACTTTTTATTGTTCTTCTATGTCCAATGTTACGAGTATTAGCTTCGTAGATTATTTCGATGCCAAAACAACAACTTTCTATTACAAATGGACAAAATCGTTAAAAGCTCCTACATAGAGAGAGTTGAGCAACTTCGGACTATCAAAGTTGCTCGGTGTACACTTTTTATTGTTCTTCTATGTCCAATGTTACGAGTATAAGCTTCGTAGATTATTTCGATGCCAAAACAACAACTTTCTTTTACAAATGGACAAAACCGTTAAAAGCACCTCCATAGAGAGAGTTGAGCAACTTCGGACTATCAAAGTTGCTCGGTGTACACTTTTTATTGTTCTTTTATGTCAAAGTTTACGAGTATAAGATTCCGATAATTTTTCGATGCCAAAACACCAACTTTCTATGACAAATGGACAAAACCATTAAAAGCTCCTCCATATAGAGAGTTGAGCAACTTCGGACCATCAAAGTTACTCGGTGTACACTTTTTATTGTTCTTCTATGTCCAATGTTACGAGTATAAGCTTCGTAGATTATTTCGATGCAAAAACAACAACTTTCTATGACAAATGGACAAAACCGTTAAAGCCCCTCCATATAGAGAGTTGAGCAACTTCGGACCAACAAAGTTGCTCGGTGTACACTTTTTATTGTTCTTCTATGTCCAATTTTACGAGTATAAGGTTTCGTTATTATTTCGATGCCAAAACAACAACTTCTATGACAAATGGACAAAACCGTTAAAAGCTCCCAAATAGAGAGAGTTGAGCAATTTCAGACCATCAAAGTTGCTCGGTGTACACTTTTTATTGTTCTTCTATGTCCAATTTTACGAGTATAAGCTTCGTAGATTATTTCGATGCCAAAACAACAACTTTCTATTACAAATGGATAAAACCGTTAAAAGCTCCTCCACATAGAGAGTTGAGCAACTTCGGACCATCAAAGTTACTCGGTGTAAACTTTTTATTGTTCTTCTATGTCCAATGTTACGAGTATAAGCTTCGTAGATTATTTCGATGCCAAAACAACAACTTTCTATTACAAATAGAAAAAATCGTTAAAAGCTCCTACATAGAGAGAGTTGAGCAACTTCGGACTATCAAAGTTGCTCGGTGTACACTTTTTATTGTTCTTCTATGTCCAATGTTACGAGTATAAGCTTCGTAGATTATTTCGATGCCAAAACAACAACTTTCTTTTACAAATGGACAAAACCGTTAAAAGCTCCTCCATAGAGAGAGTTGGGCAACTTAGGACTATCAAAGTTGCTCGGTGTACACTTTTTGTTGTTCTTTTATGTCAAAGTTTACGAGTATAAGATTCCGATATTTTTTCGATGCCAAAACACCAACTTTCTATGAAAAATGGACAAAACCATTAAAAGCTCCTCCATATAGAGAGTTGAGCAACTTCGGACCATCAAAGTTACTCGGTGTACACTTTTTATTGTTCTTCTATGTCCAATGTTACGAGTATAAGCTTCGTAGATTATTTCGATGCAAAAACAACAACTTTCTATGACAAATGGACAAAACCGTTAAAAGCCCCTCCATATAGAGAGTTGAGCAACTTCGGAACAACAAAGTTGCTCGGTGTAAACTTTTTATTGTTCTTCTATGTCCAATTTTACGAGTATAAGGTTTCGTTATTATTTCGATGTCAAAACAACAACTTCTATGACAAATGGACAAAACCGTTAAAAGCTCCCAAATAGAGAGAGTTGAGCAATTTCGGACCATCAAAGTTGCTCGGTGTACACTTTTTATTGTTCTTCTATGTCCAATTTTACGAGTATAAGCTTCGTAGATTATTTCGATGCCAAAACAACAACTTTTATGACAAATGGACAAAACCGTTAAAAGCTCCCAAATAGAGAGAGTTGAGCAATTTCGGACCATCAAAGTTGCTCGGTGTACACTTTTTATTGTTCTTCTATGTCCAATTTTACGAGTATAAGCTTCGTAGATTATTTCGATGCCAAAACAACAACTTTCTATGACAAATGGACAAAACCGTTAAAAGCCCCTCCATATAGAGAGTTGAGCAACTTCGGACCAACAAAGTGGCTCGGTGTACACTTTTTATTGTTCTTCTATGTCCAATTTTACGAGTATAAGGTTTCGTTATTATTTCGATGTCAAAACAACAACTTCTATGACAAATGGACAAAACCGTTACAAGCTCCCAAACAGAGAGAGTTGAGCAATTTCGGACTATCAAAGTTGCTCGGTGTACACTTTTTATTGTTCTTCTATGTCCAATTTTACGAGTATAAGCTTCGTAGATTATTTCGATGCCAAAACAACAACTTCTATGACAAATGGACAAAACCGTTAAAAGCTCCCAAATAGAGAGAGTTGAGCAATTTCGGACCATCAAAGTTGCTCGGTGTACACTTTTTATTGTTCTTCTATGTCCAATTTTACGAGTATAAGCTTCGTAGATTATTTCGATGCCAAAACAACAACTTTCTATGACAAATGGACAAAACCGTTAAAAGCCCCTCCATATAGAGAGTTGAGCAATTTCGGACCAACAAAGTTGGTCGGTGTACACTTTTTATTGTTCTTCTATATCCAATTTTACGAGTATAAGGTTTCCTTATTATTTCGATGTCAAAACAACAACTTCTATGACAAATGGACAAAACCGTTAAAAGCTCCCAAATAGAGAGAGTTGAGCAACTTCGGACTATCAAAGTTGCTCGGTGTACACTTTTTATTGTTCTTCTATGTCCAATGTTACGAGTATAAGCTTCGTAGATTATTTCGATGCAAAAACAACAACTTTCTATGACAAATGGACAAAACCGTTAAAAGCCCCTCCATATAGAGAGTTGAGCAACTTCGGACCATCAAAGTTGCTCGGTGTACACTTTTTATTGTTCTTCTATGTCCAATTTTACGAGTATAAGGTTTCGTTATTATTTCGATGTCAAAACAACAACTTCTATGACAAATGGACAAAACCGTTAAAAGCTCCCAAATAGAGAGAGTTGAGCAACTTCGGACTATCAAAGTTGCTCGGTGTACACTTTTTATTGTTCTTGTATGTCAAATTTTATGAGTATAAGCTTCGTAGATTATTTCGATGCCAAAACAACAACTTTCTATGACAAATGGACAAAACCTTTAAAAGCCCCTCCATATAGAGAGTTGAGCAACTTCGGACCAACAAAGTTGCTCGGTGTACACTTTTTATTGTTCTTCTATGTCCAATTTTACGAGTATAAGGTTTCGTTATTATTTCGATGTCAAAACAACAACTTCTATGACAAATGGACAAAACCGTTAAAAGCTCCCAAATAGAGAGAGTTGAGCAATTTCGGACCATCAAAGTTGCTCGGTGTACACTTTTTATTGTTCTTCTATGTCCAATTTTACGAGTATAAGCTTCGTAGATTATTTCGATGCCAAAACAACAACTTTCTATTACAAATGGACAAAACCGTTAAAAGCTCTTCCATATAGAGAGTTGAGCAACTTCGGACCATCAAAGTTACTCGGTGTACACTTTTTATTGTTCTTCTATGTCCAATCTTACGAGTATTAGCTTCGTAGATTATTTCGATGCCAAAACAAAAACTTTCTATTACAAATGGACAAAATCGTTAAAAGCTCCTACATAGAGAGAGTTGAGCAACTTCGGACTATCAAAGTTGCTCGGTGTACACTTTTTATTGTTCTTCTATGTCCAATGTTACGAGTATAAGCTTCGTAGATTATTTCGATGCCAAAACAACAACTTTCTTTTACAAATGGACAAAACCGTTAAAAGCACCTCCATAGAGAGAGTTGAGCAACTTCGGACTATCAAAGTTGCTCGGTGTACACTTTTTATTGTTCTTTTATGTCAAAGTTTACGAGTATAAGATTCCGATAATTTTTCGATGCCAAAACACCAACTTTCTATGACAAATGGACAAAACCATTAAAAGCTCCTCCATATAGAGAGTTGAGCAACTTCGGACCATCAAAGTTACTCGGTGTACACTTTTTATTGTCTTCTATGTCCAATGTTACGAGTATAAGCTTCGTAGATTATTTCGATGCAAAAACAACAACTTTCTATGACAAATGGACAAAACCGTTAAAGCCCCTCCATATAGAGAGTTGAGCAACTTCGGACCATCAAAGTTGCTCGGTGTACACTTTTTATTGTTCTTCTATGTCCAATTTTACGAGTATAAGGTTTCGTTATTATTTCGATGCGAAAACAACAACTTTCTATGACAAATGGACAAAACCGTTAAAAGCTCCCAAATAGAGAGAGTTGAGCAATTTCGGACCATCAAAGTTGCTCGGTGTACACTTTTTATTGTTCTTCTATGTCCAATTTTACGAGTATAAGCTTCGTAGATTATTTCGATGCCAAAACACCAACTTTCTATTACAAATAGACAAAACCATTAAAAGCTCCTGCATAGAGAGAGTTGAGCAACTTCGGACTATCAAAGTTGCTCGGTGTACACTTTTTATTGTTCTTCTATGTCCAATTTTATGAGTATAAGCTTCGTAGATTATTTCGATGCCAAAACAACAACTTCTATGACAAATGGACAAAACCGTTAAAAGCCCCTCCATATAGAGAGTTGAGCAACTTCGGACCAACAAAGTTGCTCGGTGTACACTTTTTATTGTTCTTCTATGTCCAATTTTACGAGTATAAGGTTTCGTTATTATTTCGATGTCAAAACAACAACTTCTATGACAAATGGATAAAACCGTTAAAAGCTCCCAAATAGAGAGAGTTGAGCAATTTCGGACCATCAAAGTTGCTCGGTGTACACTTTTTATTGTTCTTCTATCTCCAATTTTACGAGTATAAGCTTCGTAGATTATTTCGATGCCAAAACAACAACTTCTATGACAAATGGACAAAACCGTTAAAAGCTCCCAAATAGAGAGAGTTGAGCAATTTCGGACCATCAAAGTTGCTCGGTGTACACTTTTTATTGTTCTTCTATGTCCAATTTTACGAGTATAAGCTTCGTAGATTATTTCGATGCCAAAACAACAACTTTCTATGACAAATGGACAAAACCGTTAAAAGCCCCTCCATATAGAGAGTTGAGCAACTTCGGACCAACAAAGTTGCTCGGTGTACACTTTTTATTGTTCTTCTATGTCCAATTTTACGAGTATAAGGTTTCGTTATTATTTCGATGTCAAAACAACAACTTCTATGACAAATGGACAAAACCGTTAAAAGCTCCCAAATAGAGAGAGCTGAGCAATTTCGGACCATCAAAGTTGCTCGGTGTACACTTTTTATTGTTCTTCTATGTCCAATTTTACGAGTATAAGCTTCGTAGATTATTTCGATGCCAAAACAACAACTTCTATGACAAATGGACAAAACCGTTAAAAGCTCCCAAATAGAGAGAGTTGAGCAACTTCGGACCATCAAAGTTGCTCGGTGTACACTTTTTATTGTTCTTCTATGTCTAATTTTACGAGTATAAGCTTCGTAGATTATTTCGATGCCAAAACAACAACTTTCTATGACAAATGGACAAAACCGTTAAAAGCCCCTCCATATAGAGAGTTGAGCAACTTCGGACCAACAAAGTTGCTCGGTGTACACTTTTTATTGTTCTTCTATGTCCAATTTTACGAGTATAAGGTTCGTTATTATTTCGATGCCAAAACAACAACTTCTATGACAAATGGACAAAACCGTTAAAAGCTCCCAAATAGAGAGAGTTGAGCAATTTCGGACCATCAAAGTTGCTCGGTGTACACTTTTTATTGTTCTTCTATGTCCAATTTTACGAGTATAAGCTTCGTAGATTATTTCGATGCCAAAACAACAACTTTCTATTACAAATGGACAAAACCGTTAAAAGCTCCTACATATAGAGAGTTGAGCAACTTCGGACCATCAAAGTTACTCGGTGTACACTTTTTATTGTTCTTCTATGTCCAATGTTACGAGTATAGGCTTCGTAGATTATTTCGATGCCAAAACAACAACTTTCTATTACAAATGGACAAAATCGTTAAAAGCTCCTACATAGAGAGAGTTGAGCAACTTCGGACTATCAAAGTTGCTCGGTGTACACTTTTTATTGTTCTTCTATGTCCAATGTTACGAGTATAAGCTTCGTAGATTATTTCGATGCCAAAACAACAACTTTCTATGACAAATGACAAAACCGTTAAAAGCCCCTCCATATAGAGAGTTGAGCAACTTCGGACCAACAAAGTTGCTCAGTGTACACTTTTTATTGTTCTTCTATGTCCAATTTTACGAGTATAAGCTTCGTAGATTATTTCGATGCCAAAACAACAACTTCTATGACAAATGGACAAAACCGTTAAAAGCTCCCAAATAGAGAGAGTTGAGCAACTTCGGACCATCAAAGTTGCTCGGTGTACTTTTTTTATTGTTCTTCTATGTCCAATTTTACGAGTATAAGCTTCGTAGATTATTTCGATGCCAAAACAACAACTTTCTATGGCAAATGGACAAAATCGTTAAAAGCTCCCAAATAGAGAGAGTTGAGCAATTTCGGACCATCAAAGTTGCTCGGTGTACACTTTTTATTGTTCTTCTATGTCCAATTTTACGAGTATAAGCTTCGTAGATTATTTCGATGCCAAAACAACAACTTCTATGACAAATGGACAAAACCGTTAAAAGCTCCCAAATAGAGAGAGTTGAGCAACTTCGGACTATCAAAGTTGCTCGGTGTACACTTTTTATTGTTCTTCTATGTCCAATTTTACGAGTATAAGCTTCGTAGATTATTTCGATGCCAAAACAACAACTTTCTATGACAAATGGACAAAACCGTTAAAAGCCCCTCCATATAGAGAGTTGAGCAACTTCGGACCAACAAAGTTGCTCGGTGTAGACTTTTTATTGTTCTTCTATGTCCAATTTTACGAGTATAAGGTTTCGTTATTATTTCGATGCCAAAACAACAACTTCTATGACAAATGGACAAAACCGTTAAAAGCTCCCAAATAGAGAGAGTTGAGCAATTTCGGACCATCAAAGTTGCTCGGTGTACACTTTTTATTGTTCTTCTATGTCCAATTTTACGAGTATAAGCTTCGTAGATTATTTCGATGCCAAAACAACAACTTTCTATTACAAATGGACAAAACCGTTAAAAGCTCCTCCATATAGAGAGTTGAGCAACTTCGGACCATCAAAGTTACTCGGTGTACACTTTTTATTGTTCTTCTATGTCCAATGTTACAAGTATAAGCTTCGTAGATTATTTCGATGCCAAAACAACAACTTTCTATTACAAATGGACAAAATCGTAAAAAGCTCCTACATAGAGAGAGTTGAGCAACTTCGGACTATCAAAGTTGCTCGGTGTACACTTTTTATTGTTCTTCTATGTCCAATGTTACGAGTATAAGCTTCGTAGATTATTTCGATGCCAAAACAACAACTTTCTATGACAAATGGACAAAACCGTTAAAAGCCCCTCCATATAGAGAGTTGAGCAACTTCGGACCAACAAAGTTGCTCGGTGTACACTTTTTATTGTTCTTCTATGTCCAATTTTAAGAGTATAAGC
The DNA here is from genome assembly GCA_963580455.1 of Euonymus europaeus. NCBI lineage: Eukaryota > Viridiplantae > Streptophyta > Magnoliopsida > Celastrales > Celastraceae > Euonymus > Euonymus europaeus. Next base: position 10,008,532 of record OY756965.1, read on the forward strand.
TTCGTAGATTATTTCGATGCCAAAACAACAACTTCTATGACAAATGGACAAAACCGTTAAAAGCTCGCAAATAGAGAGAGTTGAGCAATTTCGGACCATCAAAGTTGCTCGGTGTACACTTTTTATTGTTCTTCTATGTCCAATTTTACGAGTATAAGCTTCGTAGATTATTTCGATGCCAAAACAACAACTTTCTATGACAAATGGACAAAACCGTTAAAAGCCCCTCCATATAGAGAGTTGAGCAACTTCGGACCAACAAAGTTGCTCGGTGTACACTTTTTATTGTTCTTCTATGTCCAATTTTACGAGTATAAGGTTTCGTTATTATTTCGATGTCAAAACAACAACTTCTATGACAAATGGACAAAACCGTTAAAAGCTCCCAAATAGGGAGAGTTGAGCAATTTCGGACCATCAAAGTTGCTCGGTGTACACTTTTTATTGTTCTTCTATGTCCAATTTTACGAGTATAAGCTTCGTAGATTATTTCGATGCCAAAACAACAACTTCTATGACAAATGGACAAAACCGTTAAAAGCTCTCAAATGGAGAGAGTTGAGCAACTTCGGACCATCAAAGTTGCTCGGTGTACACTTTTTATTGTTCTTCTATGTCCAATTTTACGAGTATAAGCTTCGTAGATTATTTCGATGCCAAAACAAAAACTTTCTATGACAAATGGACAAAACCGTTAAAAGCCCCTCCATATAGAGAGTTGAGCAACTTCGGACCAACAAAGTTGCTCGGTGTACACTTTTTATTGTTCTTCTATGTCCAATTTTACGAGTATAAGGTTTCGTTATTATTTCGATGCCAAAACAACAACTTCTATGACAAATGGACAAAACCGTTAAAAGCTCCCAAATAGAGAGAGTTGAGCAATTTCGGACCATCAAAGTTGCTCGGTGTACACTTTTTATTGTTCTTCTATGTCCAATTTTACGAGTATAAGCTTCGTAGACTATTTGAATGCCAAAACAACAACTTTCTATTACAAATGGACAAAACCGTTAAAAGCTCCTCCATATAGAGAGTTGAGCAACTTCGGACCATCAAAGTTACTCGGTGTACACTTTTTAGTGTTCTTCTATGTCCAATGTTACGAGTATAAGCTTCGTAGATTATTTCGATGCCAAAACAACAACTTTCTATTACAAATGGACAAAATCGTTAAAAGCTCCTACATAGAGAGAGTTGAGCAACTTCGGACTATCAAAGTTGCTCGGTGTACACTTTTTATTGTTCTTCTATGTCCAATGTTACGAGTATAAGCTTCGTAGATTATTTCGATGCCAAAACAACAACTTTCTTTTACAAATGGACAAAACCGTTAAAAGCTCCTCCATAGAGAGAGTTGAGCAACTTCGGACTATCAAAGTTGCTCGGTGTACACTTTTTATTGTTCTTTTATGTCAAAGTTTACGAGTATAAGATTCCGATATTTTTTCGATGGCAAAACACCAACTTTCTATGACAAATGGACAAAACCATTAAAAGCTCCTCCATATAGAGAGTTGAGCAACTTCGGACCATCAAAGTTACTCGGTGTACACTTTTTATTGTTCTTCTATGTCCAATGTTACGAGTATAAGCTTCGTAGATTATTTCGATGCAAAAACAACAACTTTCTATGACAAATGGACAAAACCGTTAAAAGCACCTCCATATAGAGAGTTGAGCAACTTCGGATCATCAAAGTTGCTCGGTGTACACTTTTTATTGTTCTTCTATGTCCAATTTTACGAGTATAAGGTTTCGTTATTATTTCGATGCGAAAACAACAATTTTCTATGACAAATGTACAAAACCGTTAAAAGCTCCCAAATAGAGAGAGTTGAGCAATTTCGGACCATCAAAGTTGCTCGGTGTACACTTTTTATTGTTCTTCTATGTCCAATTTTATGAGTATAAGCTTCCTAGATTATTTCGATGCCAAAACACCAACTTTCTACTACAAATAGACAAAACCATTAAAAGCTCCTGCATAGAGAGAGTTGAGCAATTTTGGACCATCAAAGTTGCTCGGTGTACACTTTTTATTGTTCTTCTATGTCCAATTTTACGAGTATAAGCTTCGTAGATTATTTCGATGCCAAAACAACAACTTCTATGACAAATGGACAAAACCGTTAAAAGCTCCCAAATAGAGAGAGTTGAGCAATTTCGGACCATCAAAGTTGCTCTGTGTACACTTTTTATTGTTCTTCTATGTCCAATTTTACGAGTATAAGCTTCGTAGATTATTTCGATGCCAAAACAACAACTTTCTATGACAAATGGACAAAACCGTTAAAAGCCCCTCCATATAGAGAGTTGAGCAACTTCGGACCAACAAAGTTGCTCGGTGTACACTTTTTATTGTTCTTCTATGTCCAATTTTACGAGTATAAGGTTTCGTTATTATTTCGATGTCAAAACAACAACTTCTATGACAAATGGACAAAACCGTTAAAAGCTCCCAAATAGAGAGAGTTGAGCAACTTCGGACTATCAAAGTTGCTCGTTGTACACTTTTTATTGTTCTTGTATGTCCAATTTTATGAGTATAAGCTTCGTAGATTATTTCGATGCCAAAACAACAACTTTCTATGATAAATGGACAAAACCGTTAAAAGCCCCTCCATATAGAGAGTTGAGCAACTTCGGACCAACAAAGTTGCTCGGTGTACACTTTTTATTGTTCTTCTATGTCCAATTTTACGAGTATAAGGTTTCGTTATTATTTCGATGTCAAAACAACAACTTCTATGACAAATGGACAAAACCGTTAAAAGCTCCCAAATAGAGAGAGTTGAGCAATTTCGGACCATCAAAGTTGCTCGGTGTACACTTTTTATTGTTCTTCTATGTCCAATTTTACGAGTATAAGCTTCGTAGATTATTTCGATGCCAAAACAACAACTTTCTATTACAAATGGACAAAACCGTTAAAAGCTCCTCCATATAGAGAGTTGAGCAACTTCGGACCATCAAAGTTACTCGGTGTACACTTTTTATTGTTCTTATGTGTCCAATGTTACGGTATAAGCTTCGTAGATTATTTCGATGCCAAAACAACCACTTTCTATTACAAATGGACAAAATCGTTAAAAGCTCCTACATAGAGAGAGTTGAGCAACTTCGGACCATCAAAGTTACTCGGTGTACACTTTTTATTGTTCTTCTATGTCCAATGTTACGAGTATAAGCTTCGTAGATTATTTCGATGCCAAAACAACAACTTTCTTTTACAAATGGACAAAACCGTTAAAAGCTCCTCCATAGAGAGAGTTGAGCAACTTCGGACTATCAAAGTTGCTCGGTGTACACTTTTTATTGTTCTTTTATGTCAAATTTTATGAGTATAAGCTTCGTAGATTATTTCGATGCCAAAACAACAACTTTCTATGACAAATGGACAAAACCGTTAAAAGCCCCTCCATATAGAGAGTTGAGCAACTTCGGACCAACAAAGTTGCTCGGTGTACACTTTTTATTGTTCTTCTATGTCCAATTTTACGAGTATAAGGTTTCGTTATTATTTCGATGTCAAAACAACAACTTCTATGACAAATGGACAAAACCGTTAAAAGCTCCCAAATAGAGAGAGTTGAGCAATTTCGGACCATCAAAGTTGCTCGGTGTACACTTTTTATTGTTCTTCTATGTCCCATTTTACGAGTATAAGCTTCGTAGATTATTTCGATGCCAAAACAACAACTTCTATGAAAAATGGACAAAACCGTTAAAAGCTCCCAAATAGAGAGAGTTGAGCAACTTCGGACTATCAAAGTTGCTCGGTGTACACTTTTTATTGTTCTTCTATGTCCAATTTTACGAGTATAAGCTTCGTAGATTATTTCGATGCCAAAACAACAACTTTCTATGACAAATGGACAAAACCGTTAAAAGCCCCTCCATATAGAGAGTTGAGCAACTTCGGACCAACAAAGTTGCTCGGTGTACACTTTTTATTGTTCTTCTATGTCCAATTTTACGAGTATAAGGTTTCGTTATTATTTCGATGCCAAAACAACAACTTCTATGACAAATGGACAAAACCGTTAAAAGCTACCAAATAGAGAGAGTTGACCAATTTCGGACCATCAAAGTTGCTCGGTGTACACTTTTTATTGTTCTTCTATGTCCAATTTTACGAGTATAAGCTTCGTAGATTATTTCGATGCCAAAACAACAACTTTCTCTTACAAATGGACAAAACCGTTAAAAGCTCCTCCATATAGAGAGTTGAGCAACTTCGGACCATCAAAGTTACTCGTTGTACACTTTTTATTGTTCTTCTATGTCCAATGTTACGAGTATAAGCTTCGTAGATTATTTCGGTGCCAAAACAACAACTTTCTATTACAAATGGACAAAATCGTAAAAAGCTCCTACATAGAGAGAGTTGAGCAACTTCGGACGATCAAAGTTGCTCGGTGTACACTTTTTATTGTTCTTCTATGTCCAATGTTACGAGTATAAGCTTCGTAGATTATTTCGATGCCAAAACAACAACTTTCTATGACAAATGGACAAAACCGTTAAAAGCCCCTCCATATAGAGAGTTGAGCAACTTCGGACCAACAAAGTTGCTCGGTGTACACTTTTTATTGTTCTTCTATGTCCAATTTTAAGAGTATAAGCTTCGTAGATTATTTCGATGCCAAAACAACAACTTCTATGACAAATGGACAAAACCGTTAAAAGCTCCCAAATAGAGAGAGTTGAGCAATTTCGGACCATCAAAGTTGCTCGGTGTACACTTTTTATTGTTCTTCTATGTCCAATTTTACGAGTATAAGCTTCGTAGATTATTTCGATGCCAAAACAACAACTTTCTATGACAAATGGACAAAACCGTTAAAAGCCCCTCCATATAGAGAGTTGAGCAACTTCGGACCAACAAAGTTGCTCGGTGTACACTTTTTATTGTTCTTCTATGTCCAATTTTACGAGTATAAGGTTTCGTTATTATTTCGATGTCAAAACAACAACTTCTATGACAAATGGACAAAACCGTTAAAAGCTCCCAAATAGAGAGAGTTGAGCAATTTCGGACCATCAAAGTTGCTCGGTGTACACTTTTTATTGTTCTTCTATGTCCAATTTTACGAGTATAAGCTTCGTAGATTATTACGATGCCAAAACAACAACTTCTATGACAAATGGACAAAACCGTTAAAAGCTCTCAAATAGAGAGAGTTGAGCAACTTCGGACCATCAAAGTTGCTCGGTGTACACTTTTTATTGTTCTTCTATGTCCAATTTTACGAGTATAAGCTTCGTAGATTATTTCGATGCCAAAACAACAACTTTCTATGACAAATGGACAAAACCGTTAAAAGCCCCTCCATATAGAGAGTTGAGCAACTTCGGACCAACAAAGTTGCTCGGTGTACACTTTTTATTGTTCTTCTATATCCAATTTTACGAGTATAAGGTTTCGTTATTATTTCGATGCCAAAACAACAACTTCTATGACAAATGGACAAAACCGTTAAAAGCTCACAAATAGAGAGAGTTGAGCAATTTCGGACCATCAAAGTTGCTCGGTGTACACTTTTTATTGTTCTTCTATGTCCAATTTTACGAGTATAAGCTCGTAGACTATTTCAATGCCAAAACAACAACTTTCTATTACAAATGGACAAAACCGTTAAAAGCTCCTCCATATAGAGAGTTGAGCAACTTCGGACTATCAAAGTTGCTCGGTGTACACTTTTTATTGTTCTTCTATGTCCAATGTTACGAGTATAAGCTTCGTAGATTATTTCGATGCCAAAACAACAACTTTCTTTTACAAATGGACAAAACCGTTAAAAGCTCCTCCATAGAGAGAGTTGAGCAACTTCGGACTATCAAAGTTGCTCGGTGTACACTTTTTATTGTTCTTTTATGTCAAAGTTTACGAGTATAAGATTCCGATATTTTTTCGATGGCAAAACAGCAACTTTCTATGACAAATGGACAAAACCATTAAAAGCTCCTCCATATAGAGAGTTGAGCAACTTCGGACCATCAAAGTTACTAGGTGTACACTTTTTATTGTTCTTCTATGTCCAATGTTACGAGTATAAGCTTCGTAGATTATTTCGATGCAAAAACAACAACTTTCTATGACAAATGGACAAAACCGTTAAAAGCACCTCCATATAGAGAGTTGAGCAACTTCGGATCATCAAAGTTGCTCGGTGTACACTTTTTATTGTTCTTCTATGTCCAATTTTACGAGTATAAGGTTTCGTTATTATTTCGATGTCAAAACAACAACTTCTATGACAAATGGACAAAACCGTTAAAAGCTCCCAAATAGAGAGAGTTGAGCAATTTCGGACCATCAAAGTTGCTCGGTGTACACTTTTTATTGTTCTTCTATGTCCAATTTTATGAGTATAAGCTTCCTAGATTATTTCGATGCCAAAACACCAACTTTCTACTACAAATAGACAAAACCATTAAAAGCTCCTGCATAGAGAGAGTTGAGCAATTTCGGACCATCAAAGTTGCTCGGTGTACACTTTTTATTGTTCTTCTATGTCCAATTTTACGAGTATAAGCTTCGTAGATTATTTCGATGCCAAAACAACAACTTCTATGACAAATGGACAAAACCGTTAAAAGCTCCCAAATAGAAAGAGTTGAGCAATTTCGGACCATCAAAGTTGCTCTGTGTACACTTTTTATTGTTCTTCTATGTCCAATTTTACGAGTATAAGCTTCGTAGATTATTTCGATGCCAAAACAACAACTTTCTATGACAAATGGACAAAACCGTTAAAAGCTCCTCCATATAGAGAGTTGAGCAACTTCGGACCAACAAAGTTGCTCGGTGTACACTTTTTATTGTTCTTCTATGTCCAATTTTACGAGTATAAGGTTTCGTTATTATTTCGATGTCAAAACAACAACTTCTATGACAAATGGACAAAACCGTTAAAAGCTCCCAAATAGAGAGAGTTGAGCAACTTCGGACTATCAAAGTTGCTCGTTGTACACTTTTTATTGTTCTTGTATGTCCAATTTTATGAGTATAAGCTTCGTAGATTATTTCGATGCCAAAACAACAACTTCTATGACAAATGGACAAAACCGTTAAAAGCCCCTCCATATAGAGAGTTGAGCAACTTCGGACCAACAAAGTTGCTCGGTGTACACTTTTTATTGTTCTTCTATGTCCAATTTTACGAGTATAAGGTTTCGTTATTATTTCGATGTCAAAACAACAACTTCTATGACAAATGGACAAAACCGTTAAAAGCTCCCAAATAGAGAGAGTTGAGCAATTTCGGACCATCAAAGTTGCTCGGTGTACACTTTTTATTGTTCTTCTATGTCCAATTTTACGAGTATAAGCTTCGTAGATTATTTCGATGCCAAAAGAACAACTTCTATGACAAATGGACAAAACCGTTAAAAGCTCTCAAATAGAGAGAGTTGAGCAACTACGGACCATCAAAGTTGCTCGGTGTACACTTTTTATTGTTCTTCTATGTCCAATTTTACGAGTATAAGCTTCGTAGATTATTTCGATGCCAAAACAACAACTTTCTATGACAAATGGACAAAACCGTTAAAAGCCCCTCCATATAGAGAGTTGAGCAACTTCGGACCAACAAAGTTGCTCGGTGTACACTTTTTATTGTTCTTCTATGTCCAATTTTACGAGTATAAAGTTTCGTTATTATTTCGATGCCAAAACAACAACTTCTATGACAAATGGACAAAACCGTTAAAAGCTCCCAAATACAGAGAGTTGAGCAATTTCGGACCATCAAAGTTGCTCGGTGTACACTTTTTATTGTTCTTCTATGTCCAATTTTACGAGTATAAGCTTCGTAGACTATTTCAATGCCAAAACAACAACTTTCTATTACAAATGGACAAAACCGTTAAAAGCTCCTCCATATAGAGAGTTGAGCAACTTCGGACCATCAAAGTTACTCGGTGTACACTTTTTATTGTTCTTCTATGTCCAATGTTACGAGTATAAGCTTCGTAGATTATTTCGATGCCAAAACAACAACTTTCTATTACAAATGGACAAAATCGTTAAAAGCTCCTACATAGAGAGAGTTGAGCAACTTCGGACTATCAAAGTTGCTCGGTGTACACTTTTTATTGTTCTTCTATGTCCAATGTTACGAGTATAAGCTTCGTAGATTATTTCGATGCCAAAACAACAACTTTCTTTTACAAATGGACAAAACCGTTAAAAGCTCCTCCATAGAGAGAGTTGAGCAACTTCGGACTATCAAAGTTGCTCGGTGTACACTTTTTATTGTTCTTTTATGTCAAAGTTTACGAGTATAAGATTCCGATATTTTTTCGATGGCAAAACACCAACTTTCTATGACAAATGGACAAAACCATTAAAAGCTCCTCCATATAGAGAGTTGAGCAACTTCGGACCATCAAAGTTACTAGGTGTACACTTTTTATTGTTCTTCTATGTCCAATGTTACGAGTATAAGCTTCGTAGATTATTTCGATGCAAAAACAACAACTTTCTATGACAAATGGACAAAACCGTTAAAAGCACCTCCATATAGAGAGTTGAGCAACTTCGGATCATCAAAGTTGCTCGGTGTACACTTTTTATTGTTCTTCTATGTCCAATTTTACGAGTATAAGGTTTCGTTATTATTTCGATGCGAAAACAACAATTTTCTATGACAAATGTACAAAACCGTTAAAAGCTCCCAAATAGAGAGAGTTGAGCAATTTCGGACCATCAAAGTTGCTCGGTGTACACTTTTTATTGTTCTTCTATGTCCAATTTTATGAGTATAAGCTTCCTAGATTATTTCGATGCCAAAACACCAACTTTCTACTACAAATAGGCAAAACCATTAAAAGCTCCTGCATAGAGAGAGTTGAGCAATTTCGGACCATCAAAGTTGCTCGGTGTACACTTTTTATTGTTCTTCTATGTCCAATTTTACGAGTATAAGGTTTCGTTATTATTTCGATGCGAAAACAACAATTTTCTATGACAAATGTACAAAACCGTTAAAAGCTCCCAAATAGAGAGAGTTGAGCAATTTCGGACCATCAAAGTTGCTCGGTGTACACTTTTTATTGTTCTTCTATGTCCAATTTTATGAGTATAAGCTTCCTAGATTATTTCGATGCCAAAACACCAACTTTCTACTACAAATAGACAAAACCATTAAAAGCTCCTGCATAGAGAGAGTTGAGCAATTTCGGACCATCAAAGTTGCTCGGTGTACACTTTTTATTGTTCTTCTATGTCCAATTTTACGAGTATAAGCTTCGTAGATTATTTCGATGCAAAAACAACAACTTTCTATGACAAATGGACAAAACCGTTAAAAGCACCTCCATATAGAGAGTTGAGCAACTTCGGATCATCAAAGTTGCTCGGTGTACACTTTTTATTGTTCTTCTATGTCCAATTTTACGAGTATAAGGTTTCGTTATTATTTCGATGCGAAAACAACAATTTTCTATGACAAATGTACAAAACCGTTAAAAGCTCCCAAATAGAGAGAGTTGAGCAATTTCGGACCATCAAAGTTGCTCGGTGTACACTTTTTATTGTTCTTCTATGTCCAATTTTATGAGTATAAGCTTCCTAGATTATTTCGATGCCAAAACACCAACTTTCTACTACAAATAGACAAAACCATTAAAAGCTCCTGCATAGAGAGAGTTGAGCAATTTCGGACCATCAAAGTTGCTCGGTGTACACTTTTTATTGTTCTTCTATGTCCAATTTTATGAGTATAAGCTTCGTAGATTATTTCGATGCCAAAACAACAACTTCTATGACAAATGGACAAAACCGTTAAAAGCTCCCAAATAGAGAGAGTTGAGCAATTTCGGACCAACAAAGTTGCTCTGTGTACACTTTTTATTGTTCTTCTATGTCCAATTTTACGAGTATAAGCTTCGTAGATTATTTCGATGCCAAAACAACAACTTTCTATGACAAATGGACAAAACCGTTAAAAGCCCCTCCATATAGAGAGTTGAGCAACTTCGGACCAACAAAGTTGCTCGGTGTACACTTTTTATTGTTCTTCTATGTCCAATTTTACGAGTATAAGGTTTCGTTATTATTTCGATGTCAAAACAACAACTTCTATGACAAATGGACAAAACCGTTAAAAGCTCCCAAATAGAGAGAGTTGAGCAATTTCGGACCATCAAAGTTGCTCGGTGTACACTTTTTATTGTTCTTCTATGTCCAATTTTACGAGTATAAGCTTCGTAGATTATTTCGATGCCAAAACAACAACTTTCTATTACAAATGGACAAAACCGTTAAAAGCTCCTCCATATAGAGAGTTGAGCAACTTCGGACCATCAAAGTTACTCGGTGTACACTTTTTATTGTTCTTCTGTGTCCAATGTTACGGTATAAGCTTCGTAGATTATTTCGATGCCAAAACAACCACTTTCTATTACAAATGGACAAAATCGTTAAAAGCTCCTACATAGAGAGAGTTGAGCAACTTCGGACTATCAAAGTTGCTCGGTGTACACTTTTTATTGTTCTTCTATGTCCAATGTTACGAGTATAAGCTTCGTAGATTATTTCGATGCCAAAACAACAACTTTCTTTTACAAATGGACAAAACCGTTAAAAGCCCCTCCATATAGAGAGTTGAGCAACTTCGGACCAACAAAGTTGCTCGGTGTACACTTTTTATTGTTCTTCTATGTCCAATTTTACGAGTATAACGTTTCGTTATTATTTCGATGTCAAAACAACAACTTCTATGACAAATGGACAAAACCGTTAAAAGCTCCCAAATAGAGAGAGTTGAGCAATTTCGGACCATCAAAGTTGCTCGGTGTACACTTTTTATTGTTCTTCTATGTCCAATTTTACGAGTATAAGCTTCGTAGATTATTTCGATGCCAAAACACCAACTTTCTATGACAAATGGACAAAACCGTTAGAGGCTCCCAAATAGAGAGTTGAGCAACTTCGGACCATCAAAGTTGCTCGGTGTACACTTTTTATTGTTCTTCTATGTCCAATTTTACGAGTATAAGCTTCGTAGATTATTTCGATGCCAAAACAACAACTTTCTATGATAAATGGACAAAACCGTTAAAAGCCCCTCCATATAGAGAGTTGAGCAACTTCGGACCAACAAAGTTGCTCGGTGTACACTTTTTATTGTTCTTCTATGTCCAATTTTACGAGTATAAGGTTTCGTTATTATTTCGATGTCAAAACAACAACTTCTATGACAAATGGACAAAACCGTTAAAAGCTCCCAAATAGAGAGAGTTGAGCAATTTCGGACCATCAAAGTTGCTCGGTGTACACTTTTTATTGTTCTTCTATGTCCAATTTTATGAGTATAAGCTTCCTAGATTATTTCGATGCCAAAACACCAACTTTCTACTACAAATAGACAAAACCATTAAAAGCTCCTGCATAGAGAGAGTTGAGCAATTTCGGACCATCAAAGTTGCTCGGTGTACACTTTTTATTGTTCTTCTATGTCCAATTTTACGAGTATAAGCTTCGTAGATTATTTCGATGCCAAAACAACAACTTCTATGACAAATGGACAAAACCGTTAAAAGCTCCCAAATAGAGAGAGTTGAGCAATTTCGGACCATCAAAGTTGCTCTGTGTACACTTTTTATTGTTCTTCTATGTCCAATTTTACGAGTATAAGCTTCGTAGATTATTTCGATGCCAAAACAACAACTTTCTATGACAAATGGACAAAACCGTTAAAAGCCCCTCCATATAGAGAGTTGAGCAACTTCGGACCAACAAAGTTGCTCGGTGTACACTTTTTATTGTTCTTCTTTGTCCAATTTTACGAGTATAAGGTTTCGTTATTATTTCGATGTCAAAACAACAACTTCTATGACAAATGGACAAAACCGTTAAAAGCTCCCAAATAGAGAGAGTTGAGCAACTTCGGACTATCAAAGTTGCTCGGTGTACACTTTTTATTGTTCTTCTATGTCCAATTTTATGAGTATAAGCTTCGTAGATCATTTCGATGCCAAAACAAGAACTTCTATGACAAATGGACAAAACCGTTAAAAGCCCCTCCATATAGAGAGTTGAGCAACTTCGGACCAACAAAGTTGCTCGGTGTACACTTTTTATTGTTCTTCTATGTCCAATTTTACGAGTATAAGGTTTCGTTATTATTTCGATGTCAAAACAACAACTTCTATGACAAATGGACAGAACCGTTAAAAGCTCCCAAATAGAGAGAGTTGAGCAATTTCGGACCATCAAAGTTGCTCGGTGTACACTTTTTATTGTTCTTCTATGTCCAATTTTACGAGTATAAGCTTCGTAGATTATTTCGATTCCAAAACAACAACTTCTATGACAAATGGACAAAACCGTTAAAAGCTCCCAAATAGAGAGAGTTGAGCAATTTCGGACCATCAAAGTTGCTCGGTGTACACTTTTTATTGTTCTTCTATGTCCAATTTTACGAGTATAAGCTTCGTAGATTATTTCGATGCCCAAACAACAACATTCTATGACAAATGGACAAAACCGTTAAAAGCTCCCAAATAGAGAGAGTTGAGCAATTTCGGACCATCAAAGTTGCTCGGTGTACACTTTTTATTGTTCTTCTATGTCCAATTTTACGAGTATAAGCTTCGTAGATTATTTCGATCCCAAAACAACAACTTCTATGATAAATGGACAAAACCGTTAAAAGCCCCTCCATATAGAGAGTTGAGCAACTTCGGACCAACAAAGTTGCTCGGTGTACACTTTTTATTGTTCTTCTATGTCCAATTTTACGAGTATAAGGTTTCGTTATTATTTCGATGTCAAAACAACAACTTCTATGACAAATGGACAAAACCGTTAAAAGCTCCCAAATAGAGAGAGTTGAGCAACTTCGGACTGTCAAAGTTGCTCGGTGTATACTTTTTATTGTTCTTCTATGTCCAATTTTATGAGTATAAGCTTCGTAGATCATTTCGATGCCAAAACAAGAACTTCTATGACAAATGGACAAAACCGTTAAAAGCCCCTCCATATAGAGAGTTGAGCAACTTCGGACCAACAAAGTTGCTCGGTGTACACTTTTTATTGTTCTTCTATGTCCAATTTTACGAGTATAAGGTTTCGTTATTATTTCGATGTCAAAACAACAACTTCTATGACAAATGGACAGAACCGTTAAAAGCTCCCAAAAAGAGAGAGTTGAGCAATTTCGGACCATCAAAGTTGCTCGGTGTACACTTTTTATTGTTCTTCTATGTCCAATTTTACGAGTATAAGCTTCGTAGATTATTTCGATTCCAAAACAACAACTTCTATGACAAATGGACAAAACCGTTAAAAGCTCCCAAATAGAGAGAGTTGAGCAATTTCGGACCATCAAAGTTGCTCGGTGTACACTTTTTATTGTTCTTGTATGTCCAATTTTATGAGTATAAGCTTCGTAGATTATTTCGATGCCAAAACAACAACTTTCTATGATAAATGGACAAAACCGTTAAAAGCCCCTCCATATGGAGAGTTGAGCAACTTCGGACCAACAAAGTTGCTCGGTGTACACTTTTTATTGTTCTTCTATGTCCAATTTTACGAGTATAAGGTTTCGTTATTATTTCGATGTCAAAACAACAACTTCTATGACAAATGGACAAAACCGTTAAAAGCTCCCAAATAGAGAGAGTTGAGCAATTTCGGACCATCAAAGTTGCTCGGTGTACACTTTTTATTGTTCTTCTATGTCCAATTTTACGAGTATAAGCTTCGTAGATTATTTCGATGCCAAAACAACAATTTCTATGACAAATGGACAAAACCGTTAAAAGCTCCCAAATAGAGAGAGTTGAGCAATTTCGGACCATCAAAGTTGCTCGGTGTACACTTTTTATTGTTCTTCTATGTCCAATTTTACGAGTATAAGCTTCGCAGATTATTTCGATGCCAAAACAACAACTTCTATGACAAATGGACAAAACCGTTAAAAGCTACCAAATAGAGAGAGTTGAGCAACTTCGGACTATCAAAATTGCTCGGTATACACTTTTTATTGTTCTTGTATGTCCAATTTTATGAGTATAAGCTTCGTAGATTATTTCGATGCCAAAACAACAACTTCTATGACAAATGGACAAAACCGTTAAAAGCCCCTCCATATAGAGAGTTGAGCAACTTCGGACCAACAAAGTTGCTCGGTGTACACTTTTTATTGTTCTTCTATGTCCAATTTTACGAGTATAAGCTTCGTAGATTATTTCGATGCCAAAACAACAACTTCTATGACAAATGGACAAAACCGTTAAAAGCTCCCAAATAGAGAGAGTTGAGCAACTTCGGACTATCAAAATTGCTCGGTGTACACTTTTTATTGTTCTTGTATGTCCAATTTTATGAGTATAAGCTTCGTAGATTATTTCGATGCCAAAACAACAACTTCTATGACAAATGGACAAAACCGTTAAAAGCTCCCAAATAGAGAGAGTTGAGCAACTTCGGACTATCAAAGTTGCTCGGTGTACACTTTTTATTGTTCTTGTATGTCCAATTTTATGAGTATAAGCTTCGTAGATTATTTCGATGCCAAAACAATAACTTTCTATGACAAATGGACAAAACCGTTAAAAGCCCCTCCATATAGAGAGTTGAGCAACTTCGGACCAACAAAGTTGCTCGGTGTACACTTTTTATTGTTCTTCTATGTCCAATTTTACGAGTATAAGGTTTCGTTATTATTTCGATGTCAAAACAACAACTTCTATGACAAATGGACAAAACCGTTAAAAGCTCCCAAATAGAAAGAGTTGAGCAATTTTGGACCATCAAAGTTGCTCGGTGTACACTTTTTATTGTTCTTCTATGTCCAATTTTACGAGTATAAGCTTCGTAGATTATTTCGATGCTAAAACAACAAATTCTATGACAAATGGAAAAAACCGTTAAAAGCTCCCAAATAGAGAGAGTTGAGCAACTTCGGACCATCAAACTTGCTCGGTGTACACTTTTTATTGTTCTTCTATGTCCAATTTTATGAGTATAAGCTTCGTAGATTATTTCGATGCCAAAACAACAACTTTCTATGACAAATGGACAAAACCGTTAAAAGCCCCTCCATATAGAGAGTTGAGCAACTTCGGACCAACAAAGTTGCTCGGTGAACACTTTTTATTGTTCTTCTATGTCAAATTTTACGAGTATAAGGTTTCGTTATTATTTCGATGTCAAAACAACTACTTCTATGACAAATGGACAAAACCGTTAAAAGCTCCCAAATAGAAAGAGTTGAGCAATTTTGGACCATCAAAGTTGCTCGGTGTACACTTTTTATTGTTCTTGTATGTCCAATTTTATGAGTATAAGCTTCGTAGATTATTTCGATGCCAAAACAACAACTTTCTATGACAAATGGACAAAACCGTTAAAAGCCCCTCCATATAGAGAGTTGAGCAACTTCGGACAAACAAAGTTGCTCGTTGTACACTTTTTATTGTTCTTCTATGTCCAATTTTAAGAGTATAAGGTTTCGTTATTATTTCGATGTCAAAACAACTACTTCTATGACAAATGGACAAAACCGTTAAAAGCTCCCAAATAGAAAGAGTTGAGCAATTTTGGACCATCAAAGTTGCTCGGTGTACACTTTTTATTGTTCTTCTATGTCCAATTTTACGAGTATAAGCTTCGTAGATTATTTCGATGCCAAAACAACAACTTTCTATTACAAATGGACAAAACCGTTAAAAGCTCCTCCATATAGAGAGTTGAGCAACTTCGGACCATCAAAGTTACTCGGTGTACACTTTTTATTGTTCTTCTATGTCCAATGTTACGAGTATAAGCTTCGTAGATTATTTCGATGCCAAAACAACCATTTTCTATTACAAATGGACAAAATCGTTAAAACCTCCTACATAGAGAGAGTTGAGCAACTTCGGACTATCAAAGTTGCTCGGTGTACACTTTTTATTGTTCTTCTATGTCCAATGTTACGAGTATAAGCTTCGTAGATTATTTCGATGCCAAAACAACAACTTTCTTTTACAAATGGACAAAACCGTTAAAAGCTCCTCCATAGAGAGAGTTGAGCAACTTCGGACTATCAAAGTTGCTCGGTGTACACTTTTTATTGTTCTTATATGTCCAATTTTATGAGTATAAGCTTCGTAGATTATTTCGATGCCAAAACAACAACTTTCTATGACAAATGGACAAAACCGTTAAGAGCCCCTCCATATAGAGATTTGAGCAACTTCGGACCAACAAAGTTGCTCGGTGTACACTTTTTATTGTTCTTCTATGTCCAATTTTACGAGTATAAGGTTTCGTTATTATTTCGATGTCAAAACAACAACTTTTATGACAAATGGACAAAACCGTTAAAAGCTCCCAAATAGAGAGAGTTGAGCAATTTCGGACCATCAAAGTTGCTCGGTGTACACTTTTTATTGTTCTTCTATGTCCAATTTTACGAGTATAAGCTTCGTAGATTATTTCGATGCCAAAACACCAACTTTCTATGACAAATGGACAAAACCGTTAGAGGCTCCCAAATAGAGAGTTGAGCAACTTCGGACCATCAAAGTTGCTCGGTGTACACTTTTTATTGTTCTTCTATGTCCAATTTTACGAGTATAAGCTTCGTAGATTATTTCGATGCCAAAACAACAACTTTCTATGATAAATGGACAAAACCGTTAAAAGCCCCTCCATATAGAGAGTTGAGCAACTTCGGACCAACAAAGTTGCTCGGTGTACACTTTTTATTGTTCTTCTATGTCCAATTTTACGAGTATAAGGTTTCGTTATTATTTCGATGTCAAAACAACAACTTCTATGACAAATGGACAAAACCGTTAAAAGCTCCCAAATAGAGAGAGTTGAGCAACTTCGGACTGTCAAAGTTGCTCGGTGTATACTTTTTATTGTTCTTCTATGTCCAATTTTATGAGTATAAGCTTCGTAGATCATTTCGATGCCAAAACAAGAACTTCTATGACAAATGGACAAAACCGTTAAAAGCCCCTCCATATAGAGAGTTGAGCAACTTCGGACCAACAAAGTTGCTCGGTGTACACTTTTTATTGTTCTTCTATGTCCAATTTTACGAGTATAAGGTTTCGTTATTATTTCGATGTCAAAACAACAACTTCTATGACAAATGGACAGAACCGTTAAAAGCTCCCAAAAAGAGAGAGTTGAGCAATTTCGGACCATCAAAGTTGCTCGGTGTACACTTTTTATTGTTCTTCTATGTCCAATTTTACGAGTATAAGCTTCGTAGATTATTTCGATTCCAAAACAACAACTTCTATGACAAATGGACAAAACCGTTAAAAGCTCCCAAATAGAGAGAGTTGAGCAATTTCGGACCATCAAAGTTGCTCGGTGTACACTTTTTATTGTTCTTGTATGTCCAATTTTATGAGTATAAGCTTCGTAGATTATTTCGATGCCAAAACAACAACTTTCTATGATAAATGGACAAAACCGTTAAAAGCCCCTCCATATGGAGAGTTGAGCAACTTCGGACCAACAAAGTTGCTCGGTGTACACTTTTTATTGTTCTTCTATGTCCAATTTTACGAGTATAAGGTTTCGTTATTATTTCGATGTCAAAACAACAACTTCTATGACAAATGGACAAAACCGTTAAAAGCTCCCAAATAGAGAGAGTTGAGCAATTTCGGACCATCAAAGTTGCTCGGTGTACACTTTTTATTGTTCTTCTATGTCCAATTTTACGAGTATAAGCTTCGTAGATTATTTCGATGCCAAAACAACAATTTCTATGACAAATGGACAAAACCGTTAAAAGCTCCCAAATAGAGAGAGTTGAGCAATTTCGGACCATCAAAGTTGCTCGGTGTACACTTTTTATTGTTCTTCTATGTCCAATTTTACGAGTATAAGCTTCGCAGATTATTTCGATGCCAAAACAACAACTTCTATGACAAATGGACAAAACCGTTAAAAGCTACCAAATAGAGAGAGTTGAGCAACTTCGGACTATCAAAATTGCTCGGTATACACTTTTTATTGTTCTTGTATGTCCAATTTTATGAGTATAAGCTTCGTAGATTATTTCGATGCCAAAACAACAACTTCTATGACAAATGGACAAAACCGTTAAAAGCCCCTCCATATAGAGAGTTGAGCAACTTCGGACCAACAAAGTTGCTCGGTGTACACTTTTTATTGTTCTTCTATGTCCAATTTTACGAGTATAAGCTTCGTAGATTATTTCGATGCCAAAACAACAACTTCTATGACAAATGGACAAAACCGTTAAAAGCTCCCAAATAGAGAGAGTTGAGCAACTTCGGACTATCAAAATTGCTCGGTGTACACTTTTTATTGTTCTTGTATGTCCAATTTTATGAGTATAAGCTTCGTAGATTATTTCGATGCCAAAACAACAACTTCTATGACAAATGGACAAAACCGTTAAAAGCTCCCAAATAGAGAGAGTTGAGCAACTTCGGACTATCAAAGTTGCTCGGTGTACACTTTTTATTGTTCTTGTATGTCCAATTTTATGAGTATAAGCTTCGTAGATTATTTCGATGCCAAAACAATAACTTTCTATGACAAATGGACAAAACCGTTAAAAGCCCCTCCATATAGAGAGTTGAGCAACTTCGGACCAACAAAGTTGCTCGGTGTACACTTTTTATTGTTCTTCTATGTCCAATTTTACGAGTATAAGGTTTCGTTATTATTTCGATGTCAAAACAACAACTTCTATGACAAATGGACAAAACCGTTAAAAGCTCCCAAATAGAAAGAGTTGAGCAATTTTGGACCATCAAAGTTGCTCGGTGTACACTTTTTATTGTTCTTCTATGTCCAATTTTACGAGTATAAGCTTCGTAGATTATTTCGATGCTAAAACAACAAATTCTATGACAAATGGAAAAAACCGTTAAAAGCTCCCAAATAGAGAGAGTTGAGCAACTTCGGACCATCAAACTTGCTCGGTGTACACTTTTTATTGTTCTTCTATGTCCAATTTTATGAGTATAAGCTTCGTAGATTATTTCGATGCCAAAACAACAACTTTCTATGACAAATGGACAAAACCGTTAAAAGCCCCTCCATATAGAGAGTTGAGCAACTTCGGACCAACAAAGTTGCTCGGTGAACACTTTTTATTGTTCTTCTATGTCAAATTTTACGAGTATAAGGTTTCGTTATTATTTCGATGTCAAAACAACTACTTCTATGACAAATGGACAAAACCGTTAAAAGCTCCCAAATAGAAAGAGTTGAGCAATTTTGGACCATCAAAGTTGCTCGGTGTACACTTTTTATTGTTCTTGTATGTCCAATTTTATGAGTATAAGCTTCGTAGATTATTTCGATGCCAAAACAACAACTTTCTATGACAAATGGACAAAACCGTTAAAAGCCCCTCCATATAGAGAGTTGAGCAACTTCGGACAAACAAAGTTGCTCGTTGTACACTTTTTATTGTTCTTCTATGTCCAATTTTAAGAGTATAAGGTTTCGTTATTATTTCGATGTCAAAACAACTACTTCTATGACAAATGGACAAAACCGTTAAAAGCTCCCAAATAGAAAGAGTTGAGCAATTTTGGACCATCAAAGTTGCTCGGTGTACACTTTTTATTGTTCTTCTATGTCCAATTTTACGAGTATAAGCTTCGTAGATTATTTCGATGCCAAAACAACAACTTTCTATTACAAATGGACAAAACCGTTAAAAGCTCCTCCATATAGAGAGTTGAGCAACTTCGGACCATCAAAGTTACTCGGTGTACACTTTTTATTGTTCTTCTATGTCCAATGTTACGAGTATAAGCTTCGTAGATTATTTCGATGCCAAAACAACCATTTTCTATTACAAATGGACAAAATCGTTAAAACCTCCTACATAGAGAGAGTTGAGCAACTTCGGACTATCAAAGTTGCTCGGTGTACACTTTTTATTGTTCTTCTATGTCCAATGTTACGAGTATAAGCTTCGTAGATTATTTCGATGCCAAAACAACAACTTTCTTTTACAAATGGACAAAACCGTTAAAAGCTCCTCCATAGAGAGAGTTGAGCAACTTCGGACTATCAAAGTTGCTCGGTGTACACTTTTTATTGTTCTTATATGTCCAATTTTATGAGTATAAGCTTCGTAGATTATTTCGATGCCAAAACAACAACTTTCTATGACAAATGGACAAAACCGTTAAGAGCCCCTCCATATAGAGATTTGAGCAACTTCGGACCAACAAAGTTGCTCGGTGTACACTTTTTATTGTTCTTCTATGTCCAATTTTACGAGTATAAGGTTTCGTTATTATTTCGATGTCAAAACAACAACTTTTATGACAAATGGACAAAACCGTTAAAAGCTCCCAAATAGAGAGAGTTGAGCAATTTCGGACCATCAAAGTTGCTCGGTGTACACTTTTTATTGTTCTTCTATGTCCAATGTTACGAGTATAAGCTTCGTAGATTATTTCGATGCCAAAACAACAACTTTCTTTTACAAATGGAGAAAACCGTTAAAAGCTCCTCCATAGAGAGAGTTGAGCAACTTCGGACTATCAAAGTTGCTCGGTGTACACTTTTTATTGTTCTTATATGTCCAATTTTATGAGTATAAGCTTCGTAGATTATTTCGATGCCAAAACAACAACTTTCTATGACAAATGGACAAAACCGTTAAGAGCCCCTCCATATAGAGAGTTGAGCAACTTCGGACCAACAAAGTTGCTCGGTGTACACTTTTTATTGTTCTTCTATGTCCAATTTTACGAGTATAAGGTTTCGTTATTATTTCGATGCCAAAACAACAACTTCTATGACAAATGGACAAAACCGTTAAAAGCTCCCAAATAGAGAGAGTTGAGCAATTTCGGACCATCAAAGTTGCTCGGTGTACACTTTTTATTGTTCTTCTATCTCCAATTTTACGAGTATAAGCTTCGTAGATTATTTCGATGCCAAAACAACAACTTCTATGACAAATGGACAAAACCGTTAAAAGCTCCCAAATAGAGAGAGTTGAGCAACTTCGGACTATCAAAATTGCTCGGTGTACACTTTTTATTGTTCTTGTATGTCCAATTTTATGAGTATAAGCTTCGTAGATTATTTCGATGCCAAAACAACAACTTCTATGACAAATGGACAAAACCGTTAAAATCTCCCAAATAGAGAGAGTTGAGCAACTTCGGACTATCAAAGTTGCTCGGTGTACACTTTTTATTGTTCTTGTATGTCCAATTTTATGAGTATAAGCTTCGTAGATTATTTCGATGCCAAAACAATAACTTTCTATGACAAATGGACAAAACCGTTAAAAGCCCCTCCATATAGAGAGTTGAGCAACTTCGGACCAACAAAGTTGCTCGGTGTACACTTTTTATTGTTCTTCTATGTCCAATTTTACGAGTATAAGGTTTCGTTATTATTTCGATGTCAAAACAACAACTTCTATGACAAATGGACAAAACCGTTAAAAGCTCCCAAATAGAAAGAGTTGAGCAATTTTGGACCATCAAAGTTGCTCGGTGTACACTTTTTATTGTTCTTCTATGTCCAATTTTACGAGTATAAGCTTCGTAGATTATTTCGATGCTAAAACAACAAATTCTATGACAAATGGAAAAAACCGTTAAAAGCTCCCAAATAGAGAGAGTTGAGCAACTTCGGACCATCAAAATTGCTCGGTGTACACTTTTTATTGTTCTTCTATGTCCAATTTTATGAGTATAAGCTTCGTAGATTATTTCGATGCCAAAACAACAACTTTCTATGACAAATGGACAAAACCGTTAAAAGCCCCTCCATATAGAGAGTTGAGCAACTTCGGACCAACAAAGTTGCTCGGTGAACACTTTTTATTGTTCTTCTATGTCAAATTTTACGAGTATAAGGTTTCGTTATTATTTCGATGTCAAAACAACTACTTCTATGACAAATGGACAAAACCGTTAAAAGCTCCCAAATAGAAAGAGTTGAGCAATTTTGGACCATCAAAGTTGCTCGGTGTACACTTTTTATTGTTCTTGTATGTCCAATTTTATGAGTATAAGCTTCGTAGATTATTTCGATGCCAAAACAACAACTTTCTATGACAAATGGACAAAACCGTTAAAAGCCCCTCCATATAGAGAGTTGAGCAACTTCGGACAAACAAAGTTGCTCGTTGTACACTTTTTATTGTTCTTCTATGTCCAATTTTACGAGTATAAGGTTTCGTTATTATTTCGATGTCAAAACAACTACTTCTATGACAAATGGACAAAACCGTTAAAAGCTCCCAAATAGAAAGAGTTGAGCAATTTTGGACCATCAAAGTTGCTCGGTGTACACTTTTTATTGTTCTTCTATGTCCAATTTTACGAGTATAAGCTTCGTAGATTATTTCGATGCCAAAACAACAACTTTCTATTACAAATGGACAAAACCGTTAAAAGCTCCTCCATATAGAGAGTTGAGCAACTTCGGACCATCAAAGTTACTCGGTGTACACTTTTTATTGTTCTTCTATGTCCAATGTTACGAGTATAAGCTTCGTAGATTATTTCGATGCCAAAACAACCATTTTCTATTACAAATGGACAAAATCGTTAAAAGCTCCTACATAGAGAGAGTTGAGCAACTTCGGACTATCAAAGTTGCTCGGTGTACACTTTTTATTGTTCTTCTATGTCCAATGTTACGAGTATAAGCTTCGTAGATTATTTCGATGCCAAAACAACAACTTTCTTTTACAAATGGACAAAACCGTTAAAAGCTCCTCCATAGAGAGAGTTGAGCAACTTCGGACTATCAAAGTTGCTCGGTGTACACTTTTTATTGTTCTTATATGTCCAATTTTATGAGTATAAGCTTCGTAGATTATTTCGATGCCAAAACAACAACTTTCTATGACAAATGGACAAAACCGTTAAGAGCCCCTCCATATAGAGATTTGAGCAACTTCGGACCAACAAAGTTGCTCGGTGTACACTTTTTATTGTTCTTCTATGTCCAATTTTACGAGTATAAGGTAGTGTTATTATTTCGATGTCAAAACAACAACTTCTATGACAAATGGACAAAACCGTTAAAAGCTCCCAAATAGAGAGAGTTGAGCAATTTCGGACCATCAAAGTTGCTCGGTGTACACTTTTTATTGTTCTTCTATGTCCAATGTTACGAGTATAAGCTTCGTAGATTATTTCGATGCCAAAACAACAACTTTCTTTTACAAATGGAGAAAACCGTTAAAAGCTCCTCCATAGAGAGAGTTGAGCAACTTCGGACTATCAAAGTTGCTCGGTGTACACTTTTTATTGTTCTTATATGTCCAATTTTATGAGTATAAGCTTCGTAGATTATTTCGATGCCAAAACAACAACTTTCTATGACAAATGGACAAAACCGTTAAGAGCCCCTCCATATAGAGAGTTGAGCAACTTCGGACCAACAAAGTTGCTCGGTGTACACTTTTTATTGTTCTTCTATGTCCAATTTTATGAGTATAAGGTTTCGTTATTATTTCGATGCCAAAACAACAACTTCTATGACAAATGGACAAAACCGTTAAAAGCTCCCAAATAGAGAGAGTTGAGCAATTTCGGACCATCAAAGTTGCTCGGTGTACACTTTTTATTGTTCTTCTATCTCCAATTTTACGAGTATAAGCTTCGTAGATTATTTCGATGCCAAAACAACAACTTCTATGACAAATGGACAAAACCGTTAAAAGCTCCCAAATAGAGAGAGTTGAGCAACTTCGGACTATCAAAATTGCTCGGTGTACACTTTTTATTGTTCTTGTATGTCCAATTTTATGAGTATAAGCTTCGTAGATTATTTCGATGCCAAAACAACAACTTCTATGACAAATGGACAAAACCGTTAAAATCTCCCAAATAGAGAGAGTTGAGCAACTTCGGACTATCAAAGTTGCTCGGTGTACACTTTTTATTGTTCTTGTATGTCCAATTTTATGAGTATAAGCTTCGTAGATTATTTCGATGCCAAAACAATAACTTTCTATGACAAATGGACAAAACCGTTAAAAGCCCCTCCATATAGAGAGTTGAGCAACTTCGGACCAACAAAGTTGCTCGGTGTACACTTTTTATTGTTCTTCTATGTCCAATTTTACGAGTATAAGGTTTCGTTATTATTTCGATGTCAAAACAACAACTTCTATGACAAATGGACAAAACCGTTAAAAGCTCCCAAATAGAAAGAGTTGAGCAATTTTGGACCATCAAAGTTGCTCGGTGTACACTTTTTATTGTTCTTCTATGTCCAATTTTACGAGTATAAGCTTCGTAGATTATTTCGATGCTAAAACAACAACTTCTATGACAAATGGAAAAAACCGTTAAAAGCTCCCAAATAGAGAGAGTTGAGCAACTTCGGACCATCAAAATTGCTCGGTGTACACTTTTTATTGTTCTTCTATGTCCAATTTTATGAGTATAAGCTTCGTAGATTATTTCGATGCCAAAACAACAACTTTCTATGACAAATGGACAAAACCGTTAAAAGCCCCTCCATATAGAGAGTTGAGCAACTTCGGACCAACAAAGTTGCTCGGTGAACACTTTTTATTGTTCTTCTATGTCCAATTTTACGAGTATAAGATTTCGTTATTATTTCGATGTCAAAACAACAACTTCTATGACAAATGGACAAAACCGTTAAACGCTCCCAAATAGAGAGTTGAGCAACTTCGGACAATCAAAGTTGCTCGGTGTACACTTTTTATTGTTCTTCTATGTCCAATTTTACGAGTATAAGCTTCGTAGATTATTTCGATGCCCAAACAACAACTTTCTATTACAAATGGACAAAACCGTTAAAAGCTCCTCCATATAGAGAGTTGAGCAACTTCGGACCATCAAAGTTACTCGGTATACACTTTTTATTGTTCTTTTATGTCCAATGTTACGAGTATAAGCTTCGTAGATTATTTCGATGCCAAAACACCAACTTTCTATGACAAATGCACAAAACCGTTAGAGACTCGCAAATAGAGAGTTGAGCAACTTCGGACCATCAAAGTTGCTCGGTGTACACTTTTTATTGTTCTTCTATGTCCAATTTTACGAGTATAAGCTTCGTAGATTATTTCGATGCCAAAACAACAACTTTCTATGATAAATGGACAAAACCGTTAAAAGCCCCTCCATATAGAGAGTTGAGCAATTTCGGACCAACAAAGTTGCTCGGTGTACATTTTTTATTGTTCTTCTATGTCCAATTTTACGAGTATAAGGTTTCGTTATTATTTCGATGCCAAAACAACAACTTCTATGACAAATGGACAAAACCGTTAAAAGCTCTCAAATAGAGAGAGTTGAGCAATTTCGGACCATCAAAGTTGCTCGGTGTACACTTTTTATTGTTCTTCTATCTCCAATTTTACGAGTATAAGCTTCGTAGATTATTTCGATGCCAAAACAACAACTTTCTATGACAAATGGACAAAACCGTTAAAAGCCCCTCCATATAGAGAGTTGAGCAACTTCGGACAAACAAAGTTGCTCGTTGTACACTTTTTATTGTTCTTCTATGTCCAATTTTACGAGTATAAGGTTTCGTTATTATTTCGATGTCAAAACAACTACTTCTATGACAAATGGACAAAACCGTTAAAAGCTCCCAAATAGAAAGAGTTGAGCAATTTTGGACCATCAAAGTTGCTCGGTGTACACTTTTTGTTGTTCTTCTATGTCCAATTTTACGAGTATAAGCTTCGTAGATTATTTCGATGCCAAAACAACAACTTTCTATTACAAATGGACAAAACCGTTAAAAGCTCCTCCATATAGAGAGTTGAGCAACTTCGGACCATCAAAGTTACTCGGTGTACACTTTTTATTGTTCTTCTATGTCCAATGTTACGAGTATAAGCTTCGTAGATTATTTCGATGCCAAAACAACCATTTTCTATTACAAATGGACAAAATCGTTAAAAGCTCCTACATAGAGAGAGTTGAGCAACTTCGGACTATCAAAGTTGCTCGGTGTACACTTTTTATTGTTCTTCTATGTCCAATGTTACGAGTATAAGCTTCGTAGATTATTTCGATGCCAAAACAACAACTTTCTTTTACAAATGGACAAAACCGTTAAAAGCTCCTCCATAGAGAGAGTTGAGCAACTTCGGACTATCAAAGTTGCTCGGTGTACACTTTTTATTGTTCTTATATGTCCAATTTTATGAGTATAAGCTTCGTAGATTATTTCGATGCCAAAACAACAACTTTCTATGACAAATGGACAAAACCGTTAAGAGCCCCTCCATATAGAGATTTGAGCAACTTCGGACCAACAAAGTTGCTCGGTGTACACTTTTTATTGTTCTTCTATGTCCAATTTTACGAGTATAAGGTTTCGTTATTATTTCGATGTCAAAACAACAACTTCTATGACAAATGGACAAAACCGTTAAAAGCTCCCAAATAGAGAGAGTTGAGCAATTTCGGACCATCAAAGTTGCTCGGTGTACACTTTTTATTGTTCTTCTATGTCCAATGTTACAAGTATAAGCTTCGTAGATTATTTCGATGCCAAAACAACAACTTTCTTTTACAAATGGAGAAAACCGTTAAAAGCTCCTCCATAGAGAGAGTTGAGCAACTTCGGACTATCAAAGTTGCTCGGTGTACACTTTTTATTGTTCTTATATGTCCAATTTTATGAGTATAAGCTTCGTAGATTATTTCGATGCCAAAACAACAACTTTCTATGACAAATGGACAAAACCGTTAAGAGCCCCTCCATATAGAGAGTTGAGCAACTTCGGACCAACAAAGTTGCTCGGTGTACACTTTTTATTGTTCTTCTATGTCCAATTTTACGAGTATAAGGTTTCGTTATTATTTCGATGCCAAAACAACAACTTCTATGACAAATGGACAAAACCGTTAAAAGCTCCCAAATAGAGAGAGTTGAGCAATTTCGGACCATCAAAGTTGCTCGGTGTACACTTTTTATTGTTCTTCTATCTCCAATTTTACGAGTATAAGCTTCGTAGATTATTTCGATGCCAAAACAACAACTTCTATGACAAATGGACAAAACCGTTAAAAGCTCCCAAATAGAGAGAGTTGAGCAACTTCGGACTATCAAAATTGCTCGGTGTACACTTTTTATTGTTCTTGTATGTCCAATTTTATGAGTATAAGCTTCGTAGATTATTTCGATGCCAAAACAACAACTTCTATGACAAATGGACAAAACCGTTAAAAGCTCCCAAATAGAGAGAGTTGAGCAACTTCGGACTATCAAAGTTGCTCGGTGTACACTTTTTATTGTTCTTGTATGTCCAATTTTATGAGTATAAGCTTCGTAGATTATTTCGATGCCAAAACAATAACTTTCTATGACAAATGGACAAAACCGTTAAAAGCCCCTCCAATAGAGAGTTGAGCAACTTCGGACCAACAAAGTTGCTCGGTGTACACTTTTTATTGTTCTTCTATGTCCAATTTTACGAGTATAAGGTTTCGTTATTATTTCGATGTCAAAACAACAACTTCTATGACAAATGGACAAAACCGTTAAAAGCTCCCAAATAGAAAGAGTTGAGCAATTTTGGACCATCAAAGTTGCTCGGTGTACACTTTTTATTGTTCTTCTATGTCCAATTTTACGAGTATAAGCTTCGTAGATTATTTCGATGCTAAAACAACAAATTCCATGACAAATGGAAAAAACCGTTAAAAGCTCCCAAATAGAGAGAGTTGAGCAACTTCGGAGCATCAAAATTGCTCGGTGTACACTTTTTATTGTTCTTCTATGTCCAATTTTATGAGTATAAGCTTCGTAGATTATTTCGATGCCAAAACAACAACTTTCTATGACAAATGGACAAAACCATTAAAAGCCCCTCCATATAGAGAGTTGAGCAACTTCGGACCAACAAAGTTGCTCGGTGAACACTTTTTATTGTTCTTCTATGTCAAATTTTACGAGTATAAGGTTTCGTTATTATTTCGATGTCAAAACAACTACTTCTATGACAAATGGACAAAACCGTTAAAAGCTCCCAAATAGAAAGAGTTGAGCAATTTTGGACCATCAAAGTTGCTCGGTGTACACTTTTTATTGTTCTTGTATGTCCAATTTTATGAGTATAAGCTTCGTAGATTATTTCGATGCCAAAACAACAACTTTCTATGACAAATGGACAAAATCGTTAAAAGCCCCTCCATATAGAGAGTTGAGCAACTTCGGACAAACGAAGTTGCTCGGTGTACACTTTTTA
Organism: Euonymus europaeus; assembly: GCA_963580455.1. Lineage (NCBI taxonomy): Eukaryota > Viridiplantae > Streptophyta > Magnoliopsida > Celastrales > Celastraceae > Euonymus > Euonymus europaeus. The sequence continues at coordinate 10,036,722 of OY756965.1, forward strand.
TTGTTCTTCTATGTCCAATTTTACGAGTATAAGGTTTCGTTATTATTTCGATGTCAAAACAACTACTTCTATGACAAATGGACAAAACCGTTAAAAGCTCCCAAATAGAAAGAGTTGAGCAATTTTGGACCATCAAAGTTGCTCGGTGTACACTTTTTATTGTTCTTCTATGTCCAATTTTACGAGTATAAGCTTCGTAGATTATTTCGATGCCAAAACAACAACTTTCTATTACAAATGGACAAAACCGTTAAAAGCTCCTCCATATAGAGAGTTGAGCAACTTCGGACCATCAAAGTTACTCGGTGTACACTTTTTATTGTTCTTCTATGTCCAATGTTACGAGTATAAGCTTCGTAGATTATTTCGATGCCAAAACAACCATTTTCTATTACAAATGGACAAAATCGTTAAAAGCTCCTACATAGAGAGAGTTGAGCAACTTCGGACTATCAAAGTTGCTCGGTGTACACTTTTTATTGTTCTTCTATGTCCAATGTTACGAGTATAAGCTTCGTAGATTATTTCGATGCCAAAACAACAACTTTCTTTTACAAATGGACAAAACCGTTAAAAGCTCCTCCATAGAGAGAGTTGAGCAACTTCGGACTATCAAAGTTGCTCGGTGTACACTTTTTATTGTTCTTATATGTCCAATTTTATGAGTATAAGCTTCGTAGATTATTTCGATGCCAAAACAACAACTTTCTATGACAAATGGACAAAACCGTTAAGAGCCCCTCCATATAGAGATTTGAGCAACGTCGGACCAACAAAGTTGCTCGGTGCACACTTTTTATTGTTCTTCTATGTCCAATTTTACGAGTATAAGGTTTCGTTATTATTTCGATGTCAAAACAACAACTTCTATGACAAATGGACAAAACCGTTAAAAGCTCCCAAATAGAGAGAGTTGAGCAATTTCGGACCATCAAAGTTGCTCGGTGTACACTTTTTATTGTTCTTCTATGTCCAATGTTACGAGTATAAGCTTCGTAGATTATTTCGATGCCAAAACAACAACTTTCTTTTACAAATGGAGAAAACCGTTAAAAGCTCCTCCATAGAGAGAGTTGAGCAACTTCGGACTATCAAAGTTGCTCGGTGTACACTTTTTATTGTTCTTATATGTCCAATTTTATGAGTATAAGCTTCGTAGATTATTTCGATGCCAAAACAACAACTTTCTATGACAAATGGACAAAACCGTTAAGAGCCCCTCCATATAGAGAGTTGAGCAACTTCGGACCAACAAAGTTGCTCGGTGTACACTTTTTATTGTTCTTCTATGTCCAATTTTACAAGTATAAGGTTTCGTTATTATTTCGATGCCAAAACAACAACTTCTATGACAAATGGACAAAACCGTTAAAAGCTCCCAAATAGAGAGAGTTGAGCAATTTCGGACCATCAAAGTTGCTCGGTGTACACTTTTTATTGTTCTTCTATCTCCAATTTTACGAGTATAAGCTTCGTAGATTATTTCGATGCCAAAACAACAACTTCTATGACAAATGGACAAAACCGTTAAAAGCTCCCAAATAGAGAGAGTTGAGCAACTTCGGACTATCAAAATTGTTCGGTGTACACTTTTTATTGTTCTTGTATGTCCAATTTTATGAGTATAAGCTTCGTAGATTATTTCGATGCCAAAACAACAACTTCTATGACAAATGGACAAAACCGTTAAAAGCTCCCAAATAGAGAGAGTTGAGCAACTTCGGACTATCAAAGTTGCTCGGTGTACACTTTTTATTGTTCTTGTATGTCCAATTTTATGAGTATAAGCTTCGTAGATTATTTCGATGCCAAAAAAATAACTTTCTATGACAAATGGACAAAACCGTTAAAAGCCCCTCCATCTGGAGAGTTGAGCAACTTCGGACCAACAAAGTTGCTCGGTGTACACTTTTTATTGTTCTTCTATGTCCAATTTTACGAGTATAAGGTTTCGTTATTATTTCGATGTCAAAACAACAACTTCTATGACAAATGGACAAAACCGTTAAAAGCTCCCAAATAGAAAGAGTTGAGCAATTTTGAACCATCAAAGTTGCTCGGTGTACACTTTTTATTGTTCTTCTATGTCCAATTTTACGAGTATAAGCTTCGTAGATTATTTCGATGCTAAAACAACAACTTCTATGACAAATGGAAAAAACCGTTAAAAGCTCCCAAATAGAGAGAGTTGAGCAACTTCGGACCATCAAAATTGCTCGGTGTACACTTTTTATTGTTCTTCTATGTCCAATTTTATGAGTATAAGCTTCGTAGATTATTTCGATGCCAAAACAACAACTTTCTATGACAAATGGACAAAACCGTTAAAAGCCCCTCCATATAGAGAGTTGAGCAACTTCGGACCAACAAAGTTGCTCGGTGAACACTTTTTATTGTTCTTCTATGTCCAATTTTACGAGTATAAGATTTCGTTATTATTTCGATGTCAAAACAACAACTTCTATGACAAATGGACAAAACCGTTAAACGCTCCCAAATAGAGAGTTGAGCAACTTCGGACAATCAAAGTTGCTCGGTGTACACTTTTTATTGTTCTTCTATGTCCAATTTTACGAGTATAAGCTTCGTAGATTATTTCGATGCCTAAACAACAACTTTCTATTACAAATGGACAAAACCGTTAAAAGCTCCTCCATATAGAGAGTTGAGCAACTTCGGACCATCAAAGTTACTCGGTATACACTTTTTATTGTTCTTCTATGTCCAATTTTACGAGTATAAGATTTCGTTATTATTTCGATGTCAAAACAACAACTTCTATGACAAATGGACAAAACCGTTAAAAGCTCCCAAATAGAAAGAGTTGAGCAACTTCGGACCATCAAAGTTGCTCGGTGTACACTTTTTATTGTTCTTCTATGTCCAATTTTACGAGTATAAGGTTTCGTTATTATTTCGATGTCAAAACAACAACTTCTATGACAAATGGACAAAACCGTTAAAAGCTCCCAAATAGAGAGAGTTGAGCAATTTCGGACCATCAAAGTTGCTCGGTGTACACTTTTTATTGTTCTTCTATGTCCAATTTTACGAGTATAAGCTTCGTAGATTATTTCGATGCCAAAACACCAACTTTCTATGACAAATGGACAAAACCGTTATAGGCTCCCAAATAGAGAGTTGAGCAACTTCGGACCATCAAAGTTGCTCGGTGTACACTTTTTATTGTTCTTCTATGTCCAATTTTACGAGTATAAGCTTCGTAGATTATTTCGATGCCAAAACAACAACTTTCTATGATAAATGGACAAAACCGTTAAAAGCCCCTCCATATAGAGAGTTGAGCAATTTCGGACCAACAAAGTTGCTCGGTGTACATTTTTTATTGTTCTTCTATGTCCAATTTTACGAGTATAAGGTTTCGTTATTATTTCGATGCCAAAACAACAACTTCTATGACAAATGGACAAAACCGTTAAAAGCTCCCAAATAGAGAGAGTTGAGCAATTTCGGACCATCAAAGTTGCTCGGTGTACACTTTTTATTGTTCTTCTATCTCCAATTTTACGAGTATAAGCTTCGTAGATTATTTCGATGCCAAAACAACAACTTCTATGACAAATGGACAAAACCGTTAAAAGCTCCCAAATAGAGAGAGTTGAGCAACTTCGGACTATCAAAATTGCTCGGTGTACACTTTTTATTGTTCTTGTATGTCCAATTTTATGAGTATAAGCTTCGTAGATTATTTCGACGCCAAAACAACAACTTCTATGACAAATGGACAAAACCGTTAAAAGCTCCCAAATAGAGAGAGTTGAGCAACTTCGGACTATCAAAGTTGCTCGGTGTACACTTTTTATTGTTCTTGTATGTCCAATTTTATGAGTATAAGCTTCGTAGATTATTTCGATGCCAAAACAATAACTTTCTATGACAAATGGACAAAACCGTTAAAAGCCCCTCCATATAGAGAGTTGAGCAACTTCGGACCAACAAAGTTGCTCGGTGTACACTTTTTATTGTTCTTCTATGTCCAATTTTACGAGTATAAGGTTTCGTTATTATTTCGATGTCAAAACAACAACTTCTATGACAAATGGACAAAACCGTTAAAAGCTCCCAAATAGAAAGAGTTGAGCAATTTTGGACCATCAAAGTTGCTCGGTGTACACTTTTTATTGTTCTTCTATGTCCAATTTTACGAGTATAAGCTTCGTAGATTATTTCGATGCTAAAACAACAACTTCTATGACAAATGGAAAAAACCGTTAAAAGCTCCCAAATAGAGAGAGTTGAGCAACTTCGGACCATCAAAATTGCTCGGTGTACACTTTTTATTGTTCTTCTATGTCCAATTTTATGAGTATAAGCTTCGTAGATTATTTCGATGCCAAAACAACAACTTTCTATGACAAATGGACAAAACCGTTAAAAGCCCCTCCATATAGAGAGTTGAGCAACTTCGGACCAACAAAGTTGCTCAGTGAACACTTTTTATTGTTCTTCTATGTCCAATTTTACGAGTATAAGATTTCGTTATTATTTCGATGTCAAAACAACAACTTCTATGACAAATGGACAAAACCGTTAAAAGCTCCCAAATAGAAAGAGTTGAGCAACTTCGGACCATCAAAGTTGCTCGGTGTACACTTTTTATTGTTCTTCTATGTCCAATTTTACGAGTATAAGGTTTCGTTATTATTTCGATGTCAAAACAACAACTTCTATGACAAATGGACAAAACCGTTAAAAGCTCCCAAATAGAGAGAGTTGAGCAATTTCGGACCATCAAAGTTGCTCGGTGTACACTTTTTATTGTTCTTCTATGTCCAATTTTACGAGTATAAGCTTCGTAGATTATTTCGATGCCAAAACACCAACTTTCTATGACAAATGGACAAAACCGTTAGAGGCTCCCAAATAGAGAGTTGAGCAACTTCGGACCATCAAAGTTGCTCGGTGTACACTTTTTATTGTTCTTTTATGTCCAATTTTACGAGTATAAGCTTCGTAGATTATTTCGATGCCAAAACAACAACTTTCTATTACAAATGGACAAAACCGTTAAAAGCTCCTCCATATAGAGAGTTGAGCAACTTCGGACCATCAAAGTTACTCGGTATACACTTTTTATTGTTCTTCTATGTCCAATGTTACGAGTATAAGCTTCGTAGATTATTTCAATGCCAAAACACCAACTTTCTATGACAAATGCACAAAACCGTTAGAGGCTCGCAAATAAAGAGTTGAGCAACTTCGGACCATCAAAGTTGCTCGGTGTACACTTTTTATTGTTCTTCTATGTCCAATTTTACAAGTATAAGCTTCGTAGATTATTTCGATGCCAAAACAACAACTTTCTATGATAAAAGGACAAAACCGTTAAAAGCACCTCCATATAGAGAGTTGAGCAACTTCGGACCAACAAAGTTGCTCGGTGTACACTTTTTATTGTTCTTCTATGTCCAATTTTACGAGTATAAGGTTTCGTTATTATTTCGATGTCAAAACAACAACTTCTATGACAAATGGACAAAACCGTTAAAAGCTCCCAAATAGAGAGAGTTGAGCAACTTCGGACTATCAAAGTTGCTCGGTGTACACTTTTTATTGTTCTTCTATGTCCAATTTTACGAGTATAAGCTTCGTAGATTATTTCGATGCCAAAACAACAACTTTCTATGATAAAAGGACAAAACCGTTAAAAGCACCTCCATATAGAGAGTTGAGCAACTTCGGACCAACAAAGTTGCTCGGTGTACACTTTTTATTGTTCTTCTATGTCCAATTTTACGAGTATAAGGTTTCGTTATTATTTCGATGTCAAAACAACAACTTCTATGACAAATGGACAAAACCGTTAAAAGCTCCCAAATAGAGAGAGTTGACCAACTTCGGAATATCAAAGTTGCTCGGTGTACACTTTTTATTGTTCTTCTATGTCCAATTTTACGAGTATAAGCTTCGTAGATTATTTCGATGACAAAACAACAACTTTCTATGACAAATGGACAAAACCGTTAAAAGCCCCTCCATATAGAGAGTTGAGCAACTTCGGACCAACAAAGTTGCTCGGTGTACACTTTTTATTGTTCTTCTATGTCCAATTTTACGAGTATAAGGTTTCGTTACTATTTCGATGTCAAAACAACAACTTCTATGACAAATGGACAAAACCGTTAAAAGCTCCCAAATAGAGAGAGTTGAGCAACTTCGGACTATCAAAGTTGCTCGGTGTACACTTTTTATTGTTCTTGTATGTCCAATTTTATGAGTATAAGCTTCGTAGATTATTTCGATGCCAAAACAACAACTTTCTATGACAAATGGACAAAACCGTTAAAAGCCCCTCCATATAGAGAGTTGAGCAACTTCGGACCAACAAAGTTGCTCGGTGTACACTTTTTATTGTTCTTCTATGTCCAATTTTACGAGTATAAGGTTTCGTTATTATTTCGATGTCAAAACAACAACTTCTATGACAAATGGACAAAACCGTTAAAAGCTCCCAAATAGAAAGAGTTGAGCAATTTTGGACCATCAAAGTTGCTCGGTGTACACTTTTTATTGTTCTTCTATGTCCAATTTTACGAGTATAAGCCTCGTAGATTATTTCGATGCCAAAACAATAACTTCTATGACAAATGGACAAAACCGTTAAAAGCTCCCAAATAGAGAGAGTTGAGCAACTTCGGACTATCAAAGTTGCTCGGTGTACACTTTTTATTGTTCTTGTATGTCCAATTTTACGAGTATAAGCTTCGTAGATTATTTCGATGACAAAACAACAACTTTCTATGACAAATGGACAAAACCGTTAAAAGCCCCTCCATATAGAGAGTTGAGCAACTTCGGACCAACAAAGTTGCTCGGTGTACACTTTTTATTGTTCTTCTATGTCCAATTTTACGAGTATAAGGTTTCGTTACTATTTCGATGTCAAAACAACAACTTCTATGACAAATGGACAAAACCGTTAAAAGCTCCCAAATAGAGAGAGTTGAGCAACTTCGGACTATCAAAGTTGCTCGGTGTACACTTTTTATTGTTCTTGTATGTCCAATTTTATGAGTATAAGCTTCGTAGATTATTTCGATGCCAAAACAACAACTTTCTGTGACAAATGGACAAAACCGTTAAAAGCCCCTCCATATAGAGAGTTGAGCAACTTCGGACCAACAAAGTTGCTCGGTGTACACTTTTTATTGTTCTTCTATGTCCAATTTTACGAGTATAAGGTTTCGTTATTATTTCGATGTCAAAACAACAACTTCTATGACAAATGGACAAAACCGTTAAAAGCTCCCAAATAGAAAGAGTTGAGCAATTTTGGACCATCAAAGTTGCTCGGTGTACACTTTTTATTGTTCTTCTATGTCCAATTTTACGAGTATAAGCTTCGTAGATTATTTCGATGCCAAAACAACAACTTCTATGACAAATGGACAAAACCGTTAAAAGCTCCCAAATAGAGAGAGTTGAGCAACTTCGGACTATCAAAGTTGCTCGGTGTACACTTTTTATTGTTCTTGTATGTCCAATTTTATGAGTATAAGCTTCGTAGATTATTTCGATGCCAAAACAACAACTTTCTATGACAAATGGACAAAACCGTTAAAAGCCCCTCCATATAGAGAGTTGAGCAACTTCGGACCAACAAAGTTGCTCGGTGTACACTTTTTATTGTTCTTCTATGTCCAATTTTACGAGTATAAGGTTTCGTTATTATTTCGATGTCAAAACAACAACTTCTATGACAAATGGACAAAACCGTTAAAAGCTCCCAAATAGAAAGAGTTGAGCAATTTTGGACCATCAAAGTTGCTCGGTGTACACTTTTTATTGTTCTTCTATGTCCAATTTTACGAGTATAAGCTTCGTAGATTATTTCGATGACAAAACAACAACTTTCTATGACAAATGGACAAAACCGTTAAAAGCCCCTCCATATAGAGAGTTGAGCAACTTCGGACCAACAAAGTTGCTCGGTGAACACTTTTTATTGTTCTTCTATGTCCAATTTTACGAGTATAAGATTTCGTTATTATTTCGATGTCAAAACAACAACTTCTATGACAAATGGACAAAACCGTTAAACGCTCCCAAATAGAGAGTTGAGCAACTTCGGACAATCAAAGTTGCTCGGTGTACACTTTTTATTGTTCTTCTATGTCCAATTTTACGAGTATAAGCTTCGTAGATTATTTCGATGCCCAAACAACAACTTTCTATTACAAATGGACAAAACCGTTAAAAGCTCCTCCATATAGAGAGTTGAGCAACTTCGGACCATCAAAGTTACTCGATATACACTTTTTATTGTTCTTTTATGTCCAATGTTACGAGTATAAGCTTCGTAGATTATTTCGATGCCAAAACACCAACTTTCTATGACAAATGCACAAAACCGTTAGAGGCTCGCAAATAGAGAGTTGAGCAACTTCGGACCATCAAAGTTGCTCGGTGTACACTTTTTATTGTTCTTCTATGTCCAATTTTACGAGTATAAGCTTCGTAGATTATTTCGTTGCCAAAACAACAACTTTCTATGATAAATTGACAAAATCGTTAAAAGCCCCTCCATATAGAGAGTTGAGCAATTTCGGACCAACAAAGTTGCTCGGTGTACATTTTTTATTGTTCTTCTATGTCCAATTTTACGAGTATAAGGTTTCGTTATTATTTCGATGCCAAAACAACAACTTCTATGACAAATGGACAAAACCGTTAAAAGCTCCCAAATAGAGAGAGTTGAGCAATTTCGGACCATCAAAGTTGCTCGGTGTACACTTTTTATTGTTCTTCTATCTCCAATTTTACGAGTATAAGCTTCGTAGATTATTTCGATGCCAAAACAACAACTTCTATGACAAATGGACAAAACCGTTAAAAGCTCCCAAATAGAGAGAGTTGAGCAACTTCGGACTATCAAAATTGCTCGGTGTACACTTTTTATTGTTCTTCTATGTCCAATTTTACGAGTATAAGCTTCGTAGATTATTTCGATGCCCAAACAACAACTTTCTATTACAAATGGACAAAACCGTTAAAAGCTCCTCCATATAGAGAGTTGAGCAACTTCGGACCATCAAAGTTACTCGATATACACTTTTTATTGTTCTTTTATGTCCAATGTTACGAGTATAAGCTTCGTAGATTATTTCGATGCCAAAACACCAACTTTCTATGACAAATGCACAAAACCGTTAGAGGCTCGCAAATAGAGAGTTGAGCAACTTCGGACCATCAAAGTTGCTCGGTGAACACTTTTTATTGTTCTTCTATGTCCAATTTTACGAGTATAAGATTTCGTTATTATTTCGATGTCAAAACAACAACTTCTATGACAAATGGACAAAACCGTTAAAAGCTCCCAAATAGAAAGAGTTGAGCAACTTCGGACCATCAAAGTTGCTCGGTGTACACTTTTTATTGTTCTTCTATGTCCAATTTTACGAGTATAAGGTTTCGTTATTATTTCGATGTCAAAACAACAACTTCTATGACAAATGGACAAAACCGTTAAAAGCTCCCAAATAGAGAGAGTTGAGCAATTTCGGACCATCAAAGTTGCTCGGTGTACACTTTTTATTGTTCTTCTATGTCCAATTTTACGAGTATAAGCATCGTAGATTATTTCGATGCCAAAACACCAACTTTCTATGACAAATGGACAAAACCGTTAGAGGCTCCCAAATAGAGAGTTGAGCAACTTCGGACCATCAAAGTTGCTCGGTGTACACTTTTTATTGTTCTTCTATGTCCAATTTTACGAGTATAAGCTTCGTAGATTATTTCGATGCCAAAACAACAACTTTCTATTACAAATGGACAAAACCGTTAAAAGCTCCTCCATATAGAGAGTTGAGCAACTTCGGACCATCAAAGTTACTCGGTATACACTTTTTATTGTTCTTCTATGTCCAATGTTACGAGTATAAGCTTCGTAGATTATTTCGATGCCAAAACACCAACTTTCTATGGCAAATGCACAAAACCGTTAGAGGCTCGCAAATAGAGAGTTGAGCAACTTCGGACCATCAAAGTTGCTCGGTGAACACTTTTTATTGTTCTTCTATGTCCAATTTTACGAGTATAAGATTTCGTTATTATTTCGATGTCAAAACAACAACTTCTATGACAAATGGACAAAACCGTTAAAAGCTCCCAAATAGAAAGAGTTGAGCAACTTCGGACCATCAAAGTTGCTCGGTGTACACTTTTTATTGTTCTTCTATGTCCAATTTTACGAGTATAGGGTTTCGTTATTATTTCGATGTCAAAACAACAACTTCTATGACAAATGGACAAAACCGTTAAAAGCTCCCAAATAGAGAGAGTTGAGCAACTTCGGACTATCAAAATTGCTCGGTGTACACTTTTTATTGTTCTTGTATGTCCAATTTTATGAGTATAAGCTTCGTAGATTATTTCGACGCCAAAACAACAACTTCTATGACAAATGGACAAAACCGTTAAAAGCTCCCAAATAGAGAGAGTTGAGCAACTTCGGACTATCAAAGTTGCTCGGTGTACACTTTTTATTGTTCTTGTATGTCCAATTTTATGAGTATAAGCTTCGTAGATTATTTCGATGCCAAAACAATAACTTTCTATGACAAATGGACAAAACCGTTAAAAGCCCCTCCATATAGAGAGTTGAGCAACTTCGGACCAACAAAGTTGCTCGGTGTACACTTTTTATTGTTCTTCTATGTCCAATTTTACGAGTATAAGGTTTCGTTATTATTTCGATGTCAAAACAACAACTTCTATGACAAATGGACAAAACCGTTAAAAGCTCCCAAATAGAAAGAGTTGAGCAATTTTGGACCATCAAAGTTGCTCGGTGTACACTTTTTATTGTTCTTCTATGTCCAATTTTACGAGTATAAGCTTCGTAGATTATTTCGATGCTAAAACAACAACTTCTATGACAAATGGAAAAAACCGTTAAAAGCTCCCAAATAGAGAGAGTTGAGCAACTTCGGACCATCAAAATTGCTCGGTGTACACTTTTTATTGTTCTTCTATGTCCAATTTTATGAGTATAAGCTTCGTAGATTATTTCGATGCCAAAACAACAACTTTCTATGACAAATGGACAAAACCGTTAAAAGCCCCTCCATATAGAGAGTTGAGCAACTTCGGACCAACAAAGTTGCTCAGTGAACACTTTTTATTGTTCTTCTATGTCCAATTTTACGAGTATAAGATTTCGTTATTATTTCGATGTCAAAACAACAACTTCTATGACAAATGGACAAAACCGTTAAAAGCTCCCAAATAGAAAGAGTTGAGCAACTTCGGACCATCAAAGTTGCTCGGTGTACACTTTTTATTGTTCTTCTATGTCCAATTTTACGAGTATAAGGTTTCGTTATTATTTCGATGTCAAAACAACAACTTCTATGACAAATGGACAAAACCGTTAAAAGCTCCCAAATAGAGAGAGTTGAGCAATTTCGGACCATCAAAGTTGCTCGGTGTACACTTTTTATTGTTCTTCTATGTCCAATTTTACGAGTATAAGCTTCGTAGATTATTTCGATGCCAAAACACCAACTTTCTATGACAAATGGACAAAACCGTTAGAGGCTCCCAAATAGAGAGTTGAGCAACTTCGGACCATCAAAGTTGCTCGGTGTACACTTTTTATTGTTCTTCTATGTCCAATTTTACGAGTATAAGCTTCGTAGATTATTTCGATGCCAAAACAACAACTTTCTATTACAAATGGACAAAACCGTTAAAAGCTCCTCCATATAGAGAGTTGAGCAACTTCGGACCATCAAAGTTACTCGGTATACACTTTTTATTGTTCTTCTATGTCCAATGTTACGAGTATAAGCTTCGTAGATTATTTCGATGCCAAAACACCAACTTTCTATGGCAAATGCACAAAACCGTTAGAGGCTCGCAAATAGAGAGTTGAGCAACTTCGGACCATCAAAGTTGCTCGGTGAACACTTTTTATTGTTCTTCTATGTCCAATTTTACGAGTATAAGATTTCGTTATTATTTCGATGTCAAAACAACAACTTCTATGACAAATGGACAAAACCGTTAAAAGCTCCCAAATAGAAAGAGTTGAGCAACTTCGGACCATCAAAGTTGCTCGGTGTACACTTTTTATTGTTCTTCTATGTCCAATTTTACGAGTATAAGGTTTCGTTATTATTTCGATGTCAAAACAACAACTTCTATGACAAATGGACAAAACCGTTAAAAGCTCCCAAATAGAGAGAGTTGAGCAATTTCGGACCATCAAAGTTGCTCGGTGTACACTTTTTATTGTTCTTCTATGTCCAATTTTACGAGTATAAGCTTCGTAGATTATTTCGATGCCAAAACACCAACTTTCTATGACAAATGGACAAAACCGTTAGAGGCTCCCAAATAGAGAGTTGAGCAACTTCGGACCATCAAAGTTGCTCGGTGTACACTTTTTATTGTTCTTCTATGTCCAATTTTACGAGTATAAGCTTCGTAGATTATTTCGATGCCAAAACAACAACTTTCTATTACAAATGGATAAAACCGTTAAAAGCTCCTCCATATAGAGAGTTGAGCAACTTCGGACCATCAAAGTTACTCGGTATACACTTTTTATTGTTCTTCTATGTCCAATGTTACGAGTATAAGCTTCGTAGATTATTTCGATGCCAAAACACCAACTTTCTATGGCAAATGCACAAAACCGTTAGAGGCTCGCAAATAGAGAGTTGAGCAACTTCGGACCATCAAAGTTGCTCGGTGAACACTTTTTATTGTTCTTCTATGTCCAATTTTACGAGTATAAGATTTCGTTATTATTTCGATGTCAAAACAACAACTTCTATGACAAATGGACAAAACCGTTAAAAGCTCCCAAATAGAAAGAGTTGAGCAACTTCGGACCATCAAAGTTGCTCGGTGTACACTTTTTATTGTTCTTCTATGTCCAATTTTACGAGTATAAGGTTTCGTTATTATTTCGATGTCAAAACAACAACTTCTATGACAAATGGACAAAACCGTTAAAAGCTCCCAAATAGAGAGAGTTGAGCAATTTCGGACCATCAAAGTTGCTCGGTGTACACTTTTTATTGTTCTTCTATGTCCAATTTTACGAGTATAAGCTTCGTAGATTATTTCGATGCCAAAACACCAACTTTCTATGACAAATGGACAAAACCGTTAGAGGCACCCAAATAGAGAGTTGAGCAACTTCGGACCATCAAAGTTGCTCGGTGTACACTTTTTATTGTTCTTCTATGTCCAATTTTACGAGTATAAGCTTCGTAGATTATTTCGATGCCAAAACAACAACTTTCTATTACAAATGGACAAAACCGTTAAAAGCTCCTCCATATAGAGAGTTGAGCAACTTCGGACCATCAAAGTTACTCGGTATACACTTTTTATTGTTCTTCTATGTCCAATGTTACGAGTATAAGCTTCGTAGATTATTTCAATGCCAAAACACCAACTTTCTATGACAAATGCACAAAACCGTTAGAGGCTCGCAAATAAAGAGTTGAGCAACTTCGGACCATCAAAGTTGCTCGGTGTACACTTTTTATTGTTCTTCTATGTCCAATTTTACAAGTATAAGCTTCGTAGATTATTTCGATGCCAAAACAACAACTTTCTATGATAAAAGGACAAAACCGTTAAAAGCACCTCCATATAGAGAGTTGAGCAACTTCGGACCAACAAAGTTGCTCGGTGTACACTTTTTATTGTTCTTCTATGTCCAATTTTACGAGTATAAGGTTTCGTTATTATTTCGATGTCAAAACAACAACTTCTATGACAAATGGACAAAACCGTTAAAAGCTCCCAAATAGAGAGAGTTGAGCAACTTCGGACTATCAAAGTTGCTCGGTGTACACTTTTTATTGTTCTTCTATGTCCAATTTTACGAGTATAAGCTTCGTAGATTATTTCGATGCCAAAACAACAACTTTCTATGATAAAAGGACAAAACCGTTAAAAGCACCTCCATATAGAGAGTTGAGCAACTTCGGACCAACAAAGTTGCTCGGTGTACACTTTTTATTGTTCTTCTATGTCCAATTTTACGAGTATAAGGTTTCGTTATTATTTCGATGTCAAAACAACAACTTCTATGACAAATGGACAAAACCGTTAAAAGCTCCCAAATAGAGAGAGTTGAGCAACTTCGGAATATCAAAGTTGCTCGGTGTACACTTTTTATTGTTCTTCTATGTCCAATTTTACGAGTATAAGCTTCGTAGATTATTTCGATGACAAAACAACAACTTTCTATGACAAATGGACAAAACCGTTAAAAGCCCCTCCATATAGAGAGTTGAGCAACTTCGGACCAACAAAGTTGCTCGGTGTACACTTTTTATTGTTCTTCTATGGCCAATTTTACGAGTATAAGGTTTCGTTACTATTTCGATGTCAAAACAACAACTTCTATGACAAATGGACAAAACCGTTAAAAGCTCCCAAATAGAGAGAGTTGAGCAACTTCGGACTATCAAAGTTGCTCGGTGTACACTTTTTATTGTTCTTGTATGTCCAATTTTATGAGTATAAGCTTCGTAGATTATTTCGATGCCAAAACAACAACTTTCTATGACAAATGGACAAAACCGTTAAAAGCCCCTCCATATAGAGAGTTGAGCAACTTCGGACCAACAAAGTTGCTCGGTGTACACTTTTTATTGTTCTTCTATGTCCAATTTTACGAGTATAAGGTTTCGTTATTATTTCGATGTCAAAACAACAACTTCTATGACAAATGGACAAAACCGTTAAAAGCTCCCAAATAGAAAGAGTTGAGCAATTTTGGACCATCAAAGTTGCTCGGTGTACACTTTTTATTGTTCTTCTATGTCCAATTTTACGAGTATAAGCTTCGTAGATTATTTCGATGCCAAAACAACAACTTCTATGACAAATGGACAAAACCGTTAAAAGCTCCCAAATAGAGAGAGTTGAGCAACTTCGGACTATCAAAGTTGCTCGGTGTACACTTTTTATTGTTCTTGTATGTCCAATTTTACGAGTATAAGCTTCGTAGATTATTTCGATGACAAAACAACAACTTTCTATGACAAATGGACAAAACCGTTAAAAGCCCCTCCATATAGAGAGTTGAGCAACTTCGGACCAACAAAGTTGCTCGGTGTACACTTTTTATTGTTCTTCTATGTCCAATTTTACGAGTATAAGGTTTCGTTACTATTTCGATGTCAAAACAACAACTTCTATGACAAATGGACAAAACCGTTAAAAGCTCCCAAATAGAGAGAGTTGAGCAACTTCGGACTATCAAAGTTGCTCGGTGTACACTTTTTATTGTTCTTGTATGTCCAATTTTATGAGTATAAGCTTCGTAGATTATTTCGATGCCAAAACAACAACTTTCTATGACAAATGGACAAAACCGTTAAAAGCCCCTCCATATAGAGAGTTGAGCAACTTCGGACCAACAAAGTTGCTCGGTGTACACTTTTTATTGTTCTTCTATGTCCAATTTTACGAGTATAAGGTTTCGTTATTATTTCGATGTCAAAACAATAACTTCTATGACAAATGGACAAAACCGTTAAAAGCTCCCAAATAGAAAGAGTTGAGCAATTTTGGACCATCAAAGTTGCTCGGTGTACACTTTTTATTGTTCTTCTATGTCCAATTTTACGAGTATAAGCTTCGTAGATTATTTCGATGCCAAAACAACAACTTCTATGACAAATGGACAAAACCGTTAAAAGCTCCCAAATAGAGAGAGTTGAGCAACTTCGGACTATCAAAGTTGCTCGGTGTACACTTTTTATTGTTCTTGTATGTCCAATTTTATGAGTATAAGCTTCGTAGATTATTTCGATGCCAAAACAACAACTTTCTATGACAAATGGACAAAACCGTTAAAAGCCCCTCCATATAGAGAGTTGAGCAACTTCGGACCAACAAAGTTGCTCGGTGTACACTTTTTATTGTTCTTCTATGTCCAATTTTACGAGTATAAGGTTTCGTTATTATTTCGATGTCAAAACAACAACTTCTATGACAAATGGAAAAAACTGTTAAAAGCTCCCAAATAGAAAGAGTTGAGCAATTTTGGACCATCAAAGTTGCTCGGTGTACACTTTTTATTGTTCTTCTATGTCCAATTTTACGAGTATAAGCTTCGTAGATTATTTCGATGACAAAACAACAACTTTCTATGACAAATGGACAAAACCGTTAAAAGCCCCTCCATATAGAGAGTTGAGCAACTTCGGACCAACAAAGTTGCTCGGTGAACACTTTTTATTGTTCTTCTATGTCCAATTTTACGAGTATAAGATTTCGTTATTATTTCGATGTCAAAACAACAACTTCTATGACAAATGGACAAAACCGTTAAACGCTCCCAAATAGAGAGTTGAGCAACTTCGGACAATCAAAGTTGCTCGGTGTACACTTTTTATTGTTCTTCTATGTCCAATTTTACGAGTATAAGCTTCGTAGATTATTTCGATGCCCAAACAACAACTTTCTATTACAAATGGACAAAACCGTTAAAAGCTCCTCCATATAGAGGGTTGAGCAACTTCGGACCATCAAAGTTACTCGATATACACTTTTTATTGTTCTTTTATGTCCAATGTTACGAGTATAAGCTTCGTAGATTATTTCGATGCCAAAACACCAACTTTCTATGACAAATGCACAAAACCGTTAGAGGCTCGCAAATAGAGAGTTGAGCAACTTCGGACCATCAAAGTTGCTCGGTGTACACTTTTTATTGTTCTTCTATGTCCAATTTTACGAGTATAAGCTTCGTAGATTATTTCGATGCCAAAACAACAACTTTCTATGATAAATGGACAAAACCGTTAAAAGCCCCTCCATATAGAGAGTTGAGCAATTTCGGACCAACAAAGTTGCTCGGTGTACATTTTTTATTGTTCTTCTATGTCCAATTTTACGAGTATAAGGTTTCGTTATTATTTCGATGCCAAAACAACAACTTCTATGACAAATGGACAAAACCGTTAAAAGCTCCCAAATAGAGAGAGTTGAGCAATTTCGGACCATCAAAGTTGCTCGGTGTACACTTTTTATTGTTCTTCTATCTCCAATTTTACGAGTATAAGCTTCGTAGATTATTTCGATGCCAAAACAACAACTTCTATGACAAATGGACAAAACCGTTAAAAGCTCCCAAATAGAGAGAGTTGAGCAACTTCGGACTATCAAAGTTGCTCGGTGTACACTTTTTATTGTTCTTGTATGTCCAATTTTACGAGTATAAGCTTCGTAGATTATTTCGATGACAAAACAACAACTTTCTATGACAAATGGACAAAACCGTTAAAAGCCCCTCCATATAGAGAGTTGAGCAACTTCGGACCAACAAAGTTGCTCGGTGTACACTTTTTATTGTTCTTCTATGTCCAATTTTACGAGTATAAGGTTTCGTTACTATTTCGATGTCAAAACAACAACTTCTATGACAAATGGACAAAACCGTTAAAAGCTCCCAAATAGAGAGAGTTGAGCAACTTCGGACTATCAAAGTTGCTCGGTGTACACTTTTTATTGTTCTTGTATGTCCAATTTTATGAGTATAAGCTTCGTAGATTATTTCGATGCCAAAACAACAACTTTCTATGACAAATGGACAAAACCGTTAAAAGCCCCTCCATATAGAGAGTTGAGCAACTTCGGACCAACAAAGTTGCTCGGTGTACACTTTTTATTGTTCTTCTATGTCCAATTTTACGAGTATAAGGTTTCGTTATTATTTCGATGTCAAAACAATAACTTCTATGACAAATGGACAAAACCGTTAAAAGCTCCCAAATAGAAAGAGTTGAGCAATTTTGGACCATCAAAGTTGCTCGGTGTACACTTTTTATTGTTCTTCTATGTCCAATTTTACGAGTATAAGGTTCGTAGATTATTTCGATGCCAAAACAACAACTTCTATGACAAATGGACAAAACCGTTAAAAGCTCCCAAATAGAGAGAGTTGAGCAACTTCGGACTATCAAAGTTGCTCGGTGTACACTTTTTATTGTTCTTGTATGTCCAATTTTATGAGTATAAGCTTCGTAGATTATTTCAATGCCAAAACAACAACTTTCTATGACAAATGGACAAAACCGTTAAAAGCCCCTCCATATAGAGAGTTGAGCAACTTCGGACCAACAAAGTTGCTCGGTGTACACTTTTTATTGTTCTTCTATGTCCAATTTTACGAGTATAAGGTTTCGTTATTATTTCGATGTCAAAACAACAACTTCTATGACAAATGGAAAAAACCGTTAAAAGCTCCCAAATAGAAAGAGTTGAGCAATTTTGGACCATCAAAGTTGCTCGGTGTACACTTTTTATTGTTCTTCTATGTCCAATTTTACGAGTATAAGCTTCGTAGATTATTTCGATGACAAAACAACAACTTTCTATGACAAATGGACAAAACCGTTAAAAGCCCCTCCATATAGAGAGTTGAGCAACTTCGGACCAACAAAGTTGCTCGGTGAACACTTTTTATTGTTCTTCTATGTCCAATTTTACGAGTATAAGATTTCGTTATTATTTCGATGTCAAAACAACAACTTCTATGACAAATGGACAAAACCGTTAAACGCTCCCAAATAGAGAGTTGAGCAACTTCGGACAATCAAAGTTGCTCGGTGTACACTTTTTATTGTTCTTCTATGTCCAATTTTACGAGTATAAGCTTCGTAGATTATTTCGATGCCCAAACAACAACTTTCTATTACAAATGGACAAAACCGTTAAAAGCTCCTCCATATAGAGAGTTGAGCAACTTCGGACCATCAAAGTTACTCGATATACACTTTTTATTGTTCTTTTATGTCCAATGTTACGAGTATAAGCTTCGTAGATTATTTCGATGCCAAAACACCAACTTTCTATGACAAATGCACAAAACCGTTAGAGGCTCGCAAATAGAGAGTTGAGCAACTTCGGACCATCAAAGTTGCTCGGTGTACACTTTTTATTGTTCTTCTATGTCCAATTTTACGAGTATAAGCTTCGTAGATTATTTCGATGCCAAAACAACAACTTTCTATGATAAATGGACAAAACCGTTAAAAGCCCCTCCATATAGAGAGTTGAGCAATTTCGGACCAACAAAGTTGCTCGGTGTACACTTTTTATTGTTCTTGTATGTCCAATTTTATGAGTATAAGCTTCGTAGATTATTTCGATGCCAAAACAACAACTTTCTATGACAAATGGACAAAACCGTTAAAAGCCCCTCCATATAGAGAGTTGAGCAACTTCGGACCAACAAAGTTGCTCGGTGTACACTTTTTATTGTTCTTCTATGTCCAATTTTACGAGTATAAGGTTTCGTTATTATTTCGATGTCAAAACAACAACTTCTATGACAAATGGACAAAACCGTTAAAAGCTCCCAAATAGAAAGAGTTGAGCAATTTTGGACCATCAAAGTTGCTCGGTGTACACTTTTTATTGTTCTTCTATGTCCAATTTTACGAGTATAAGCTTCGTAGATTATTTCGATGCCAAAACAATAACTTCTATGACAAATGGACAAAACCGTTAAAAGCTCCCAAATAGAGAGAGTTGAGCAACTTCGGACTATCAAAGTTGCTCGGTGTACACTTTTTATTGTTCTTGTATGTCCAATTTTACGAGTATAAGCTTCGTAGATTATTTCGATGACAAAACAACAACTTTCTATGACAAATGGACAAAACCGTTAAAAGCCCCTCCATATAGAGAGTTGAGCAACTTCGGACCAACAAAGTTGCTCGGTGTACACTTTTTATTGTTCTTCTATGTCCAATTTTACGAGTATAAGGTTTCGTTACTATTTCGATGTCAAAACAACAACTTCTATGACAAATGGACAAAACCGTTAAAAGCTCCCAAATAGAGAGAGTTGAGCAACTTCGGACTATCAAAGTTGCTCGGTGTACACTTTTTATTGTTCTTGTATGTCCAATTTTATGAGTATAAGCTTCGTAGATTATTTCGATGCCAAAACAACAACTTTCTGTGACAAATGGACAAAACCGTTAAAAGCCCCTCCATATAGAGAGTTGAGCAACTTCGGACCAACAAAGTTGCTCGGTGTACACTTTTTATTGTTCTTCTATGTCCAATTTTACGAGTATAAGGTTTCGTTATTATTTCGATGTCAAAACAACAACTTCTATGACAAATGGACAAAACCGTTAAAAGCTCCCAAATAGAAAGAGTTGAGCAATTTTGGACCATCAAAGTTGCTCGGTGTACACTTTTTATTGTTCTTCTATGTCCAATTTTACGAGTATAAGCTTCGTAGATTATTTCGATGCCAAAACAACAACTTCTATGACAAATGGACAAAACCGTTAAAAGCTCCCAAATAGAGAGAGTTGAGCAACTTCGGACTATCAAAGTTGCTCGGTGTACACTTTTTATTGTTCTTGTATGTCCAATTTTATGAGTATAAGCTTCGTAGATTATTTCGATGCCAAAACAACAACTTTCTATGACAAATGGACAAAACCGTTAAAAGCCCCTCCATATAGAGAGTTGAGCAACTTCGGACCAACAAAGTTGCTCGGTGTACACTTTTTATTGTTCTTCTATGTCCAATTTTACGAGTATAAGGTTTCGTTATTATTTCGATGTCAAAACAACAACTTCTATGACAAATGGACAAAACCGTTAAAAGCTCCCAAATAGAAAGAGTTGAGCAATTTTGGACCATCAAAGTTGCTCGGTGTACACTTTTTATTGTTCTTCTATGTCCAATTTTACGAGTATAAGCTTCGTAGATTATTTCGATGACAAAACAACAACTTTCTATGACAAATGGACAAAACCGTTAAAAGCCCCTCCATATAGAGAGTTGAGCAACTTCGGACCAACAAAGTTGCTCGGTGAACACTTTTTATTGTTCTTCTATGTCCAATTTTACGAGTATAAGATTTCGTTATTATTTCGATGTCAAAACAACAACTTCTATGACAAATGGACAAAACCGTTAAACGCTCCCAAATAGAGAGTTGAGCAACTTCGGACAATCAAAGTTGCTCGGTGTACACTTTTTATTGTTCTTCTATGTCCAATTTTACGAGTATAAGCTTCGTAGATTATTTCGATGCCCAAACAACAACTTTCTATTACAAATGGACAAAACCGTTAAAAGCTCCTCCATATAGAGAGTTGAGCAACTTCGGACCATCAAAGTTACTCGATATACACTTTTTATTGTTCTTTTATGTCCAATGTTACGAGTATAAGCTTCGTAGATTATTTCGATGCCAAAACACCAACTTTCTATGACAAATGCACAAAACCGTTAGAGGCTCGCAAATAGAGAGTTGAGCAACTTCGGACCATCAAAGTTGCTCGGTGTACACTTTTTATTGTTCTTCTATGTCCAATTTTACGAGTATAAGCTTCGTAGATTATTTCGTTGCCAAAACAACAACTTTCTATGATAAATTGACAAAATCGTTAAAAGCCCCTCCATATAGAGAGTTGAGCAATTTCGGACCAACAAAGTTGCTCGGTGTACATTTTTTATTGTTCTTCTATGTCCAATTTTACGAGTATAAGGTTTCGTTATTATTTCGATGCCAAAACAACAACTTCTATGACAAATGGACAAAACCGTTAAAAGCTCCCAAATAGAGAGAGTTGAGCAATTTCGGACCATCAAAGTTGCTCGGTGTACACTTTTTATTGTTCTTCTATCTCCAATTTTACGAGTATAAGCTTCGTAGATTATTTCGATGCCAAAACAACAACTTCTATGACAAATGGACAAAACCGTTAAAAGCTCCCAAATAGAGAGAGTTGAGCAACTTCGGACTATCAAAATTGCTCGGTGTACACTTTTTATTGTTCTTCTATGTCCAATTTTACGAGTATAAGCTTCGTAGATTATTTCGATGCCCAAACAACAACTTTCTATTACAAATGGACAAAACCGTTAAAAGCTCCTCCATATAGAGAGTTGAGCAACTTCGGACCATCAAAGTTACTCGATATACACTTTTTATTGTTCTTTTATGTCCAATGTTACGAGTATAAGCTTCGTAGATTATTTCGATGCCAAAACACCAACTTTCTATGACAAATGCACAAAACCGTTAGAGGCTCGCAAATAGAGAGTTGAGCAACTTCGGACCATCAAAGTTG
This sequence comes from Euonymus europaeus, assembly GCA_963580455.1. Classification (NCBI taxonomy): domain Eukaryota; kingdom Viridiplantae; phylum Streptophyta; class Magnoliopsida; order Celastrales; family Celastraceae; genus Euonymus; species Euonymus europaeus. The sequence continues at coordinate 10,058,832 of OY756965.1, forward strand.
CTCGGTGAACACTTTTTATTGTTCTTCTATGTCCAATTTTACGAGTATAAGATTTCGTTATTATTTCGATGTCAAAACAACAACTTCTATGACAAATGGACAAAACCGTTAAAAGCTCCCAAATAGAAAGAGTTGAGCAATTTTGGACCATCAAAGTTGCTCGGTGTACACTTTTTATTGTTCTTCTATGTCCAATTTTACGAGTATAAGCTTCGTAGATTATTTCGATGCCAAAACAACAACTTTCTATGACAAATGGACAAAACCGTTAAAAGCCCCTCCATATAGAGAGTTGAGCAACTTCGGACCAACAAAGTTGCTCGGTGTACACTTTTTATTGTTCTTCTATGTCCAATTTTACGAGTATAAGGTTTCGTTATTATTTCGATGTCAAAACAACAACTTCTATGACAAATGGACAAAACCGTTAAAAGCTCCCAAATAGAGAGAGTTGAGCAACTTCGGACTATCAAAGTTGCTCGGTGTACACTTTTTATTGTTCTTCTATGTCCAATTTTACGAGTATAAGCTTCGTAGATTATTTCGATGCCAAAACAACAACTTTCTATGATAAAAGGACAAAACCGTTAAAAGCACCTCCATATAGAGAGTTGAGCAACTTCGGACCAACAAAGTTGCTCGGTGTACACTTTTTATTGTTCTTCTATGTCAAATTTTACGAGTATAAGGTTTCGTTATTATTTCGATGTCAAAACAACAACTTCTATGACAAATGGACAAAACCGTTACAAGCTCCCAAATAGAGAGAGTTGAGCAACTTCGGACTATCAAAGTTGCTCGGTGTACACTTTTTATTGTTCTTCTATGTCCAATTTTACGAGTATAAGCTTCGTAGATTATTTCGATGACAAAACAACAACTTTCTATGACAAATGGACAAAACCGTTAAAAGCCCCTCCATATAGAGAGTTGAGCAACTTCGGACCAACAAAGTTGCTCGGTGTACACTTTTTATTGTTCTTCTATGTCCAATTTTACGAGTATAAGGTTTCGTTACTATTTCGATGTCAAAACAACAACTTCTATGACAAATGGACAAAACCGTTAAAAGCTCCCAAATAGAGAGAGTTGAGCAACTTCGGACTATCAAAGTTGCTCGGTGTACACTTTTTATTGTTCTTGTATGTCCAATTTTATGAGTATAAGCTTCGTAGATTATTTCGATGCCAAAACAACAACTTTCTATGACAAATGGACAAAACCGTTAAAAGCCCCTCCATATAGAGAGTTGAGCAACTTCGGACCAACAAAGTTGCTCGGTGTACACTTTTTATTGTTCTTCTATGTCCAATTTTACGAGTATAAGGTTTCGTTATTATTTCGATGTCAAAACAACAACTTCTATGACAAATGGACAAAACCGTTAAAAGCTCCCAAATAGAAAGAGTTGAGCAATTTTGGACCATCAAAGTTGCTCGGTGTACACTTTTTATTGTTCTTCTATGTCCAATTTTACGAGTATAAGCTTCGTAGATTATTTCGATGCCAAAACAACAACTTCTATGACAAATGGACAAAACCGTTAAAAGCTCCCAAATAGAGAGAGTTGAGCAACTTCGGACTATCAAAGTTGCTCGGTGTACACTTTTTATTGTTCTTGTATGTCCAATTTTATGAGTATAAGCTTCGTAGATTATTTCGATGCCAAAACAACAACTTTCTATGACAAATGGACAAAACCGTTAAAAGCCCCTCCATATAGAGAGTTGAGCAACTTCGGACCAACAAAGTTGCTCGGTGTACACTTTTTATTGTTCTTCTATGTCCAATTTTACGAGTATAAGGTTTCGTTATTATTTCGATGTCAAAACAACAACTTCTATGACAAATGGACAAAACCGTTAAAAGCTCCCAAATAGAAAGAGTTGAGCAATTTTGGACCATCAAAGTTGCTCGGTGTACACTTTTTATTGTTCTTCTATGTCCAATTTTACGAGTATAAGCTTCGTAGATTATTTCGATGCCAAAACAACAACTTCTATGACAAATGGACAAAACCGTTAAAAGCTCCCAAATAGAGAGAATTGAGCAACTTCGGACTATCAAAATTGCTCGGTGTACACTTTTTATTGTTCTTGTATGTCCAATTTTATGAGTATAAGCTTCGTAGATTATTTCGATGCCAAAACAACAACTTTCTATGACAAATGGACAAAACCGTTAAAAGCCCATCCATATAGAGAGTTGAGCAACTTCGGACCAACAAAGTTGCTCGGTGTACACTTTTTATTGTTCTTCTATGTCCAATTTTACGAGTATAAGGTTTCGTTATATTTCGATGTCAAAACAACTACTTCTATGACAAATGGACAAAACCGTTAAAAGCTCCCAAATAGAAAGAGTTGAGCAATTTTGGACCATCAAAGTTGCTCGGTGTACACTTTTTATTGTTCTTCTATGTCCAATTTTACGAGTATAAGCTTCGTAGATTATTTCGATGCCAAAACAACAACTTCTATGACAAATGGACAAAACCGTTAAAAGCTCCCAAATAGAGAGAGTTGAGCAACTTCGGACTATCAAAGTTGCTCGGTGTACACTTTTTATTGTTCTTGTATGTCCAATTTTATGAGTATAAGCTTCGTAGATTATTTCGATGCCAAAACAACAACTTTCTATGACAAATGGACAAAACCGTTAAAAGCCCCTCCATATAGAGAGTTGAGCAACTTCGGACCAACAAAGTTGCTCGGTGTACACTTTTTATTGTTCTTCTATGTCCAATGTTACGAGTATAAGCTTCGTAGATTATTTCGATGCCAAAACAACCACTTTCTATTACAAATGGACAAAATCGTTAAAAGCTCCTACATAGAGAGAGTTGAGCAACTTCGGACTATCAAAGTTGCTCGGTGTACACTTTTTATTGTTCTTCTATGTCCAATGTTACGAGTATAAGCTTCGTAGATTATTTCGATGCCAAAACAACAACTTTCTTTTACAAATGGACAAAACCGTTAAAAGCTCCTCCATAGAGAGAGTTGAGCAACTTCGGACTATCAAAGTTGCTCGGTGTACACTTTTTATTATTCTTTTATGTCAAATTTTATGAGTATAAGCTTCGTAGATTATTTCGATGCCAAAACAACAACTTTCTATGACAAATGGACGAAATCGTTAAAAGCCCCTCCATATAGAGAGTTGAGCAACTTCGGACCAACAAAGTTGCTCGTTGTACACTTTTTATTGTTCTTCTATGTCCAATTTTACGAGTATAGGGTTTCGTTATTATTTCGATGTCAAAACAACAACTTCTATGACAAATGGACAAAACCGTTAAAAGCTCCCAAATAGAGAGAGTTGAGCAATTTCGGACCATCAAAGTTGCTCGGTGTACACTTTTTATTGTTCTTCTATGTCCAATTTTACGAGTATAAGCTTCGTAGATTATTTCGATGCCAAAACACCAACTTTCTATGACAAATGGACAAAACCGTTAGAGGCTCCCAAATAGAGAGTTGAGCAACTTCGGACCATCAAAGTTGCTCGGTGTACACTTTTTATTGTTCTTCTATGTCCAATTTTACGAGTATAAGCTTCGTAGATTATTTCGATGCCAAAACAACAACTTTCTATTACAAATGGACAAAACCGTTAAAAGCTCCTCCATATAGAGAGTTGAGCAACTTCGGACCATCAAAGTTACTCGGTATACACTTTTTATTGTTCTTCTATGTCCAATGTTACGAGTATAAGCTTCGTAGATTATTTCAATGCCAAAACACCAACTTTCTATGACAAATGCACGAAACCGTTAGAGGCTCGCAAATAAAGAGTTGAGCAACTTCGGACCATCAAAGTTGCTCGGTGTACACTTTTTATTGTTCTTCTATGTCCAATTTTACAAGTATAAGCTTCGTAGATTATTTCGATGCCAAAACAACAACTTCTATGACAAATGGACAAAACCGTTAAAAGCTCCCAAATAGAGAGAGTTGAGCAACTTCGGACTATCAAAGTTGCTCGGTGTACACTTTTTATTGTTCTTGTATGTCCAATTTTATGAGTATAAGCTTCGTAGATTATTTCGATGCCAAAACAACAACTTTCTATGACAAATGGACAAAACCGTTAAAAGCACCTCCATATAGAGAGTTGAGCAACTTCGGACGAACAAAGTTGCTCGGTGTACACTTTTTATTGTTCTTCTATGTCCAATTTTACGAGTATAAGGTTTCGTTATTATTTCGATGTCAAAACAACAACTTCTATGACAAATGGACAAAACCGTTAAAAGCTCCCAAATAGAAAGAGTTGAGCAATTTTGGACCATCAAAGTTGCTCGGTGTACACTTTTTATTGTTCTTCTATGTCCAATTTTACGAGTATAAGGTTTCGTTATTATTTCGATGTCAAAACAACAACTTCTATGACAAATGGACAAAACCGTTAAAAGCTCCCAAATAGAAAGAGTTGAGCAATTTTGGACCATCAAAGTTGCTCGGTGTACACTTTTTATTGTTCTTCTATGTCCAATTTTACGAGTATAAGCTTCGTAGATTATTTCGATGCCAAAACAACAACTTCTATGACAAATGGACAAAACCGTTAAAAGCTCCCAAATAGAGAGAGTTGAGCAACTTCGGACTATCAAAATTGCTCGGTGTACACTTTTTATTGTTCTTGTATGTCCAATTTTATTAGTATAAGCTTCGTAGATTATTTCGATGCCAAAACAACAATTTTCTATGACAAATGGACAAAACCGTTAAAAGCCCCTCCATATAGAGAGTTGAGCAACTTCGGACCAACAAAGTTGCTCGGTGTACACTTTTTATTGTTCTTCTATGTCCAATTTTACGAGTATAAGGTTTCGTTATTATTTCGATGTCAAAACAACTACTTCTATGACAAATGGACAAAACCGTTAAAAGCTCCCAAATAGAAAGAGTTGAGCAATTTTGGACCATCAAAGTTGCTCGGTGTACACTTTTTATTGTTCTTCTATGTCCAATTTTACGAGTATAAGCTTCGTAGATTATTTCGATGCCAAAACAACAACTTTCTATTACTAACGGACAAAACCGTTAAAAGCTCCTCCATACAGAGAGTTGAGCAACTTCGGACCATCAAAGTTACCCGGTGTACACTTTTTATTGTTCTTCTATGTCCAATGTTACGAGTATAAGCGTCGTAGATTATTTCGATGCCAAAACAACCACTTTCTATTACAAATGGAAAAAATCGTTAAAAGCTACTACATAGAGAGAGTTGAGCAACTTCGGACTATCAAAGTTGCTCGGTGTACACTTTTTATTGTTCTTCTATGTCCAATGTTACGAGTATAAGCTTCGTAGATTATTTCGATGCCAAAACAACAACTTTCTTTTACAAATGGACAAAACCGTTAAAAGCTTCTCCATAGAGAGAGTTGAGCAACTTCGGACTATCAAAGTTGCTCGGTGTACACTTTTTATTGTTCTTTTATGTCAAATTTTATGAGTATAAGCTTGGTAGATTATTTCGATGCCAAAACAACAACTTTCTATGACAAATGGACAAAACAGTTAAAAGCCCCTCCATATAGAGAGTTGAGCAACTTCGGACCAACAAAGTTGCTCGATACACACTTTTTATTGTTTTTCTATGTCCAATTTTACGAGTATAAGGTATCGTTATTATTTCGATGTCAAAACAACAACTTCTATGACAAATGGACAAAACCGTTAAAATCTCCCAAATAGAGAGAGTTGAGCAATTTCGGACCATCAAAGTTGTTCGGTGTACACTTTTTATTGTTCTTCTATGTCCAATTTTACGAGTATAAGCTTCGTAGGTTATTTCGAGGCCAAAACACCAACTTTCTATGACAAATGGACAAAACCGTTAGAGACTCCCAAATAGAGAGTTGAGCAACTTCGGACCATCAAAGTTGCTCGGTGTACACTTTTTATTGTTCTTCTATGTCCAATTTTACGAGTATAAGCTTCGTAGATTATTTCGATGCCAAAACAACAACTTTCTATTACAAATGGACAAAACCGTTAAAAGCTCCTCCATATAGAGAGTTGAGCAACTTCGGACCATCAAAGTTACTCGGTATACACTTTTTATTGTTCTTCTATGTCCAATGTTACGAGTATAAGCTTCGTAGATTATTTCGATGCCAAAACACCAACTTTCTATGACAAATGCACAAAACCGTTAGAGGCTCGCAAATAGAGAGTTGAGCAACTTCGGACCATCAAAGTTGCTCGGTGTACACTTTTTATTGTTCTTCTATGTCCAATTTTACGAGTATAAGCTTCGTAGATTATTTCGATGCCAAAACAACAACTTTCTATGATAAATGGACAAAACCGTTAAAAGCCCCTCCATATAGAGAGTTGAGCAACTTCGGACCAACAAAGTTGCTCGGTGTACACTTTTTATTGTTCTTCTATGTCCAATTTTACGAGTATAAGGTTTCGTTATTATTTCGATGTCAAAAAAACAACTTCTATGACAAATGGACAAAACCGTTAAAAGCTCCCAAATAGAGAGAGTTGAGCAACTTCGGACTATCAAAGTTGCTCGGTGTACACTTTTTATTGTTCTTGTATGTCCAATTTTATGAGTATAAGCTTCGTAGATTATTTCGATGCCAAAACAACAACTTTCTATGACAAATAGACAAAACCGTTAAAAGCCCCTCCATATAGAGAGTTGAGCAACTTCGGACCAACAAAGTTGCTCGGTGTACACTTTTTATTGTTCTTCTATGTCCAATTTTACGAGTATAAGGTTTCGTTATTATTTCGATGTCAAAACAACAACTTCTATGACAAATGGACAAAACCGTTAAAAGCTCCCAAATAGAAAGAGTTGAGCAATTTTGGACCATCAAAGTTGCTCGGTGTACACTTTTTATTGTTCTTCTATGTCCAATTTTACGAGTATAAGCTTCGTAGATTATTTCGATGACAAAACAACAACTTCTATGACAAATGGGCAAAACCGTTAAAAGTTCCCAAATAGAGAGAGTTGAGCAACTTCGGACTATCAAAATTGCTCGGTGTACACTTTTTATTGTTCTTGTATGTCCAATTTTATGAGTATAAGCTTCGTAGATTATTTCGATGCCAAAACAACAACTTCTATGACAAATGGACAAAACCGTTAAAAGCTCCCAAATAGAGAGAGTTGAGCAACTTCGGACTATCAAAATTGCTCGGTGTACACTTTTTATTGTTCTTGTATGTCCAATTTTATTAGTATAAGCTTCGTAGATTATTTCGATGCCAAAACAACAATTTTCTATGACAAATGGACAAAACCGTTAAAAGCCCCTCCATATAGAGAGTTGAGCAACTTCGGACCAACAAAGTTGCTCGGTGTACACTTTTTATTGTTCTTCTATGTCCAATTTTACGAGTATAAGGTTTCGTTATTATTTCGATGTCAAAACAACTACTTCTATGACAAATGGACAAAACCGTTAAAACCTCCCAAATAGAAAGAGTTGAGCAATTTTGGACCATCAAAGTTGCTCGGTGTACACTTTTTATTGTTCTTCTATGTCCAATTTTACGAGTATAAGCTTCGTAGATTATTTCGATGCCAAAACAACAACTTTCTATTACTAACGGACAAAACCGTTAAAAGCTCCTCCATACAGAGAGTTGAGCAACTTCGGACCATCAAAGTTACCCGGTGTACACTTTTTATTGTTCTTCTATGTCCAATGTTACGAGTATAAGCGTCGTAGATTATTTCGATGCCAAAACAACCACTTTCTATTACAAATGGAAAAAATCGTTAAAAGCTCCTACATAGAGATAGTTGAGCAACTTCGGACTATCAAAGTTGCTCGGTGTACACTTTTTATTGTTCTTCTATGTCCAATGTTACGAGTATAAGCTTCGTAGATTATTTCGATGCCAAAACAACAACTTTCTTTTACAAATGGACAAAACCGTTAAAAGCTTCTCCATAGAGAGAGTTGAGCAACTTCGGACTATCAAAGTTGCTCGGTGTACACTTTTTATTGTTCTTTTATGTCAAATTTTATGAGTATAAGCTTGGTAGATTATTTCGATGCCAAAACAACAACTTTCTATGACAAATGGACAAAACAGTTAAAAGCCCCTCCATATAGAGAGTTGAGCAACTTCGGACCAACAAAGTTGCTCGATACACACTTTTTATTGTTTTTCTATGTCCAATTTTACGAGTATAAGGTATCGTTATTATTTCGATGTCAAAACAACAACTTCTATGACAAATGGACAAAACCGTTAAAAGCTCCCAAATAGAGAGAGTTGAGCAATTTCGGACCATCAAAGTTGTTCGGTGTACACTTTTTATTGTTCTTCTATGTCCAATTTTACGAGTATAAGCTTCGTAGGTTATTTCGAGGCCAAAACACCAACTTTCTATGACAAATGGACAAAACCGTTAGAGACTCCCAAATAGAGAGTTGAGCAACTTCGGACCATCAAAGTTGCTCGGTGTACACTTTTTATTGTTCTTCTATGTCCAATTTTACGAGTATAAGCTTCGTAGATTATTTCGATGCCAAAACAACAACTTTCTATTACAAATGGACAAAACCGTTAAAAGCTCCTCCATATAGAGAGTTGAGCAACTTCGGACCATCAAAGTTACTCGGTATACACTTTTTATTGTTCTTCTATGTCCAATGTTACGAGTATAAGCTTCGTAGATTATTTCGATGCCAAAACACCAACTTTCTATGACAAATGCACAAAACCGTTAGAGGCTCGCAAATAGAGAGTTGAGCAACTTCGGACCATCAAAGTTGCTCGGTGTACACTTTTTATTGTTCTTCTATGTCCAATTTTACGAGTATAAGATTCGTAGATTATTTCGATGCCAAAACAACAACTTTCTATGATAAATGGACAAAACCGTTAAAAGCCCCTCCATATAGAGAGTTGAGCAACTTCGGACCAACAAAGTTGCTCGGTGTACACTTTTTATTGTTCTTCTATGTCCAATTTTACGAGTATAAGGTTTCGTTATTATTTCGATGTCAAAAAAACAACTTCTATGACAAATGGACAAAACCGTTAAAAGCTCCCAAATAGAGAGAGTTGAGCAACTTCGGACTATCAAAGTTGCTCGGTGTACACTTTTTATTGTTCTTGTATGTCCAATTTTATGAGTATAAGCTTCGTAGATTATTTCGATGCCAAAACAACAACTTTCTATGACAAATAGACAAAACCGTTAAAAGCCCCTCCATATAGAGAGTTGAGCAACTTCGGACCAACAAAGTTGCTCGGTGTACACTTTTTATTGTTCTTCTATGTCCAATTTTACGAGTATAAGGTTTCGTTATTATTTCGATGTCAAAACAACAACTTCTATGACAAATGGACAAAACCGTTAAAAGCTCCCAAATAGAAAGAGTTGAGCAATTTTGGACCATCAAAGTTGCTCGGTGTACACTTTTTATTGTTCTTCTATGTCCAATTTTACGAGTATAAGCTTCGTAGATTATTTCGATGACAAAACAACAACTTCTATGACAAATGGGCAAAACCGTTAAAAGTTCCCAAATAGAGAGAGTTGAGCAACTTCGGACTATCAAAATTGCTCGGTGTACACTTTTTATTGTTCTTGTATGTCCAATTTTATGAGTATAAGCTTCGTAGATTATTTCGATGCCAAAACAACAACTTTCTATGACAAATGGACAAAACCGTTAAAAGCCCCTCCATATAGAGAGTTGAGCAACTTCGGACCAACAAAGTTGCTCGGTGTACACTTTTTATTGTTCTTTTATGTCTAATTTTACGAGTATAAGGTTTCGTTATTATTTCGATGTCAAAACAACTACTTCTATGACAAATGGACAAAACCGTTAAAAGCTCCCAAATAGAAAGAGTTGAGCAATTTTGGACCATCAAAGTTGCTCGGTGTACACTTTTTATTGTTCTTCTATGTCCAATTTTACGAGTATAAGCTTCGTAGATTATTTCGATGCCAAAACAACAATTTTCTATTACTAACGGACAAAACCGTTAAAAGCTCCTCCATACAGAGAGTTGAGCAACTTCGGACCATCAAAGTTACCCGGTGTACACTTTTTATTGTTCTTCTATGTCCAATGTTACGAGTATAAGCGTCGTAGATTATTTCGATGCCAAAACAACCACTTTCTATTACAAATGGAAAAAATCGTTAAAAGCTCCTACATAGAGAGAGTTGAGCAACTTCGGACTATCAAAGTTGCTCGGTGTACACTTTTTATTGTTCTTCTATGTCCAATGTTACGAGTATAAGCTTCGTAGATTATTTCGATGCCAAAACAACAACTTTCTTTTACAAATGGACAAAACCGTTAAAAGCTTCTCCATAGAGAGAGTTGAGCAACTTCGGACTATCAAAGTTGCTCGGTGTACACTTTTTATTGTTCTTTTATGTCAAATTTTATGAGTATAAGCTTCGTAGATTATTTCGATGCCAAAACAACAACTTTCTATGACAAATGGACAAAACAGTTAAAAGCCCCTCCATATAGAGAGTTGAGCAACTTCGGACCAACAAAGTTGCTCGATACACACTTTTTATTGTTTTTCTATGTCCAATTTTACGAGTATAAGGTATCGTTATTATTTCGATGTCAAAACAACAACTTCTATGACAAATGGACAAAACCGTTAAAAGCTCCCAAATAGAGAGAGTTGAGCAATTTCGGACCATCAAAGTTGTTCGGTGTACACTTTTTATTGTTCTTCTATGTCCAATTTTACGAGTATAAGCTTCGTAGGTTATTTCGAGGCCAAAACACCAACTTTCTATGACAAATGGACAAAACCGTTAGAGACTCCCAAATAGAGAGTTGAGCAACTTCGGACCATCAAAGTTGCTCGGTGTACACTTTTTATTGTTCTTCTATGTCCAATTTTACGAGTATAAGCTTCGTAGATTATTTCGATGCCAAAACAACAACTTTCTATTACAAATGGACAAAACCGTTAAAAGCTCCTCCATATAGAGAGTTGAGCAACTTCGGACCATCAAAGTTACTCGGTATACACTTTTTATTGTTCTTCTATGTCCAATGTTACGAGTATAAGCTTCGTAGATTATTTCGATGCCAAAACACCAACTTTCTATGACAAATGCACAAAACCGTTAGAGGCTCGCAAATAGAGAGTTGAGCAACTTCGGACCATCAAAGTTGCTCGGTGTACACTTTTTATTGTTCTTCTATGTCCAATTTTACAAGTATAAGCTTCGTAGATTATTTCGATGCCAAAACAACAACTTTCTATGATAAATGGACAAAACCGTTAAAAGCCCCTCCATATAGAGAGTTGAGCAACTTCGGACCAACAAAGTTGCTCGGTGTACACTTTTTATTGTTCTTCTATGTCCAATTTTACGAGTATAAGGTTTCGTTATTATTTCGATGTCAAAAAAACAACTTCTATGACAAATGGACAAAACCGTTAAAAGCTCCCAAATAGAGAGAGTTGAGCAACTTCGGACTATCAAAGTTGCTCGGTGTACACTTTTTATTGTTCTTGTATGTCCAATTTTATGAGTATAAGCTTCGTAGATTATTTCGATGCCAAAACAACAACTTTCTATGACAAATAGACAAAACCGTTAAAAGCCCCTCCATATAGAGAGTTGAGCAACTTCGGACCAACAAAGTTGCTCGGTGTACACTTTTTATTGTTCTTCTATGTCCAATTTTACGAGTATAAGGTTTCGTTATTATTTCGATGTCAAAACAACAACTTCTATGACAAATGGACAAAACCGTTAAAAGCTCCCAAATAGAAAGAGTTGAGCAATTTTGGACCATCAAAGTTGCTCGGTGTACACTTTTTATTGTTCTTCTATGTCCAATTTTACGAGTATAAGCTTCGTAGATTATTTCGATGACAAAACAACAACTTCTATGACAAATGGGCAAAACCGTTAAAAGTTCCCAAATAGAGAGAGTTGAGCAACTTCGGACTATCAAAATTGCTCGGTGTACACTTTTTATTGTTCTTGTATGTCCAATTTTATGAGTATAAGCTTCGTAGATTATTTCGATGCCAAAACAACAACTTTCTATGACAAATGGACAAAACTGTTAAAAGCCCCTCCATATAGAGAGTTGAGCAACTTCGGACCAACAAAGTTGCTCGGTGTACACTTTTTATTGTTCTTTTATGTCCAATTTTACGAGTATAAGGTTTCGTTATTATTTCGATGTCAAAACAACTACTTCTATGACAAATGGACAAAACCGTTAAAAGCTCCCAAATAGAAAGAGTTGAGCAATTTTGGACCATCAAAGTTGCTCGGTGTACACTTTTTATTGTTCTTCTATGTCCAATTTTACGAGTATAAGCTTCGTAGATTATTTCGATGCCAAAACAACAATTTTCTATTACTAACGGACAAAACCGTTAAAAGCTCCTCCATACAGAGAGTTGAGCAACTTCGGACCATCAAAGTTACCCGGTGTACACTTTTTATTGTTCTTCTACGTCCAATGTTACGAGTATAAGCGTCGTAGATTATTTCGATGCCAAAACAACCACTTTCTATTACAAATGGACAAAATCGTTAAAAGCTCCTACATAGAGAGAGTTGAGCAACTTCGGACTATCAAAGTTGCTCGGTGTACACTTTTTATTGTTCTTCTATGTCCAATGTTACGAGTATAAGCTTCGTAGATTATTTCGATGCCAAAACAACAACTTTCTTTTACAAATGGACAAAACCGTTAAAAGCTTCTCCATAGAGAGAGTTGAGCAACTTCGGACTATCAAAGTTGCTCGGTGTACACTTTTTATTGTTCTTTTATGTCAAATTTTATGAGTATAAGCTTCGTAGATTATTTCGATGCCAAAACAACAACTTTCTATGACAAATGGACAAAACTGTTAAAAGCCCCTCCATATAGAGAGTTGAGCAACTTCGGACCAACAAAGTTGCTCGGTGTACACTTTTTATTGTTCTTCTATGTCCAATTTTACGAGTATAAGGTTTCGTTATTATTTCGATGTCAAAAAAACAACTTCTATGACAAATGGACAAAACCGTTAAAAGCTCCCAAATAGAGAGAGTTGAGCAACTTCGGACTATCAAAGTTGCTCGGTGTACACTTTTTATTGTTCTTTTATGTCAAATTTTATGAGTATAAGCTTCGTAGATTATTTCGATGCCAAAACAACAACTTTCTATGACAAATGGACAAAACTGTTAAAAGCCCCTCCATATAGAGAGTTGAGCAACTTCGGACCAACAAAGTTGCTCGGTGTACACTTTTTATTGTTCTTTTATGTCCAATTTTACGAGTATAAGGTTTCGTTATTATTTCGATGTCAAAACAACTACTTCTATGACAAATGGACAAAACCGTTAAAAGCTCCCAAATAGAAAGAGTTGAGCAATTTTGGACCATCAAAGTTGCTCGGTGTACACTTTTTATTGTTCTTCTATGTCCAATTTTACGAGTATAAGCTTCGTAGATTATTTCGATGCCAAAACAACAATTTTCTATTACTAACGGACAAAACCGTTAAAAGCTCCTCCATACAGAGAGTTGAGCAACTTCGGACCATCAAAGTTACCCGGTGTACACTTTTTATTGTTCTTCTACGTCCAATGTTACGAGTATAAGCGTCGTAGATTATTTCGATGCCAAAACAACCACTTTCTATTACAAATGGACAAAATCGTTAAAAGCTCCTACATAGAGAGAGTTGAGCAACTTCGGACTATCAAAGTTGCTCGGTGTACACTTTTTATTGTTCTTCTATGTCCAATGTTACGAGTATAAGCTTCGTAGATTATTTCGATGCCAAAACAACAACTTTCTTTTACAAATGGACAAAACCGTTAAAAGCTTCTCCATAGAGAGAGTTGAGCAACTTCGGACTATCAAAGTTGCTCGGTGTACACTTTTTATTGTTCTTCTATGTCCAATGTTACGAGTATAAGCTTCGTAGATTATTTCGATGCCAAAACAACAACTTTCTTTTACAAATGGACAAAACCGTTAAAAGCTTCTCCATACAGAGAGTTGAGCAACTTCGGACCATCAAAGTTACCCGGTGTACACTTTTTATTGTTCTTCTATGTCCAATGTTACGAGTATAAGCGTCGTAGATTATTTCGATGCCAAAACAACCACTTTCTATTACAAATGGAAAAAATCGTTAAAAGCTCCTACATAGAGAGAGTTGAGCAACTTCGGACTATCAAAGTTGCTCGGTGTACACTTTTTATTGTTCTTCTATGTCCAATGTTACGAGTATAAGCTTCGTAGATTATTTCGATGCCAAAACAACAACTTTCTTTTACAAATGGACAAAACCGTTAAAAGCTTCTCCATAGAGAGAGTTGAGCAACTTCGGACTATCAAAGTTGCTCGGTGTACACTTTTTATTGTTCTTTTATGTCAAATTTTATGAGTATAAGCTTCGTAGATTATTTCGATGCCAAAACAACAACTTTCTATGACAAATGGACAAAACAGTTAAAAGCCCCTCCATATAGAGAGTTGAGCAACTTCGGACCAACAAAGTTGCTCGATACACACTTTTTATTGTTTTTCTATGTCCAATTTTACGAGTATAAGGTATCGTTATTATTTCGATGTCAAAACAACAACTTCTATGACAAATGGACAAAACCGTTAAAAGCTCCCAAATAGAGAGAGTTGAGCAATTTCGGACCATCAAAGTTGTTCGGTGTACACCTTTTATTGTTCTTCTATGTCCAATTTTACGAGTATAAGCTTCGTAGGTTATTTCGAGGCCAAAACACCAACTTTCTATGACAAATGGACAAAACCGTTAGAGACTCCCAAATAGAGAGTTGAGCAACTTCGGACCATCAAAGTTGCTCGGTGTACACTTTTTATTGTTCTTCTATGTCCAATTTTACGAGTATAAGCTTCGTAGATTATTTCGATGCCAAAACAACAACTTTCTATTACAAATGGACAAAACCGTTAAAAGCTCCTCCATATAGAGAGTTGAGCAACTTCGGACCATCAAAGTTACTCGGTATACACTTTTTATTGTTCTTCTATGTCCAATGTTACGAGTATAAGCTTCGTAGATTATTTCGATGCCAAAACACCAACTTTCTATGACAAATGCACAAAACCGTTAGAGGCTCGCAAATAGAGAGTTGAGCAACTTCGGACCATCAAAGTTGCTCGGTGTACACTTTTTATTGTTCTTCTATGTCCAATTTTACGAGTATAAGCTTCGTAGATTATTTCGATGCCAAAACAACAACTTTCTATGATAAATGGACAAAACCGTTAAAAGCCCCTCCATATAGAGAGTTGAGCAACTTCGGACCAACAAAGTTACTCGGTGTACACTTTTTATTGTTCTTCTATGTCCAATTTTACGAGTATAAGGTTTCGTTATTATTTCGATGTCAAAAAAACAACTTGTATGACAAATGGACAAAACCGTTAAAAGCTCCCAAATAGAGAGAGTTGAGCAACTTCGGACTATCAAAGTTGCTCGGTGTACACTTTTTATTGTTCTTGTATGTCCAATTTTATGAGTATAAGCTTCGTAGATTATTTCGATGCCAAAACAACAACTTTCTATGACAAATAGACAAAACCGTTAAAAGCCCCTCCATATAGAGAGTTGAGCAACTTCGGACCAACAAAGTTGCTCGGTGTACACTTTTTATTGTTCTTCTATGTCCAATTTTACGAGTATAAGGTTTCGTTATTATTTCGATGTCAAAACAACAACTTCTATGACAAATGGACAAAACCGTTAAAAGCTCCCAAATAGAAAGAGTTGAGCAATTTTGGACCATCAAAGTTGCTCGGTGTACACTTTTTATTGTTCTTCTATGTCCAATTTTATGAGTATAAGCTTCGTAGATTATTTCGATGCCAAAACAACAACTTTCTATTACAAATGGACAAAACCGTTAAAAGCTCCTCCATATAGAGAGTTGATCAACTTCGGACCATCAAAGTTACTCGGTATACAATTTTTATTGTTCTTCTATGTCCAATGTTACGAGTATAAGCTTCGTAGATTATTTCGATGCCAAAACACCAACTTTCTATGACAAATGCACAAAACCGTTAGAGGCTCGCAAATAGAGAGTTGAGCAACTTCGGACCATCAAAGTTGCTCGGTGTACACTTTTTATTGTTCTTCTATGTCCAATTTTACGAGTATAAGCTTCGTAGATTATTTCGATGCCAAAACAACAACTTTCTATGATAAATGGACAAAACCGTTAAAAGCCCCTCCATATAGAGAGTTGAGCAACTTCGGACCAACAAAGTTGCTCGGTGTACACTTTTTATTGTTCTTCTATGTCCAATTTTACGAGTATAAGGTTTCGTTATTATTTCGATGTCAAAAAAACAACTTGTATGACAAATGGACAAAACCGTTAAAAGCTCCCAAATAGAGAGAGTTGAGCAACTTCGGACTATCAAAGTTGCTCGGTGTACACTTTTTATTGTTCTTGTATGTCCAATTTTATGAGTATAAGCTTCGTAGATTATTTCGATGCCAAAACAACAACTTTCTATGACAAATGGACAAAACCGTTAAAAGCCCCTCCATATAGAGAGTTGAGCAACTTCGGACCAACAAAGTTGCTCGGTGTACACTTTTTATTGTTCTTCTATGTCCAATTTTACGAGTATAAGGTTTCGTTATTATTTCGATGTCAAAACAACAACTTCTATGACAAATGGACAAAACCGTTAAAAGCTCCCAAATAGAAAGAGTTGAGCAATTTTGGACCATCAAAGTTGCTCGGTGTACACTTTTTATTGTTCTTCTATGTCCAATTTTATGAGTATAAGCTTCGTAGATTATTTCGATGCCAAAACAACAACTTTCTATTACAAATGGACAAAACCGTTAAAAGCTCCTCCATATAGAGAGTTGATCAACTTCGGACCATCAAAGTTACTCGGTATACACTTTTTATTGTTCTTCTATGTCCAATGTTACGAGTATAAGCTTCGTAGATTATTTCGATGCCAAAACACCAACTTTCTATGACAAATGCACAAAACCGTTAGAGGCTCGCAAATAGAGAGTTGAGCAACTTCGGACCATCAAAGTTGCTCGGTGTACACTTTTTATTGTTCTTCTATGTCCAATTTTACGAGTATAAGCTTCGTAGATTATTTCGATGCCAAAACAACAACTTTCTATGATAAATGGACAAAACCGTTAAAAGCCCCTCCATATAGAGAGTTGAGCAACTTCGGACCAACAAAGTTGCTCGGTGTACACTTTTTATTGTTCTTCTATGTCCAATTTTACGAGTATAAGGTTTCGTTATTATTTCGATGTCAAAAAAACAACTTCTATGACAAATGGACAAAACCGTTAAAAGCTCCCAAATAGAGAGAGTTGAGCAACTTCGGACTATCAAAGTTGCTCGGTGTACACTTTTTATTGTTCTTGTATGTCCAATTTTATGAGTATAAGCTTCGTAGATTATTTCGATGCCAAAACAACAACTTTCTATGACAAATGGACAAAACCGTTAAAAGCCCCTCCATATAGAGAGTTGAGCAACTTCGGACCAACAAAGTTGCTCGGTGTACACTTTTTATTGTTCTTCTATGTCCAATTTTACGAGTATAAGGTTTCGTTATTATTTCGATGTCAAAACAACAACTTCTATGACAAATGGACAAAACCGTTAAAAGCTCCCAAATAGAAAGAGTTGAGCAATTTTGGACCATCAAAGTTGCTCGGTGTACACTTTTTATTGTTCTTCTATGTCCAATTTTTTGAGTATAAGCTTCGTAGATTATTTCGATGCCAAAACAACAACTTTCTATTACAAATGGACAAAACCGTTAAAAGCTCCTCCATATAGAGAGTTGATCAACTTCGGACCATCAAAGTTACTCGGTATACACTTTTTATTGTTCTTCTATGTCCAATGTTACGAGTATAAGCTTCGTAGATTATTTCGATGCCAAAACACCAACTTTCTATGACAAATGCACAAAACCGTTAGAGGCTCGCAAATAGAGAGTTGAGCAACTTCGGACCATCAAAGTTGCTCGGTGTACACTTTTTATTGTTCTTCTATGTCCAATTTTACGAGTATAAGCTTCGTAGATTATTTCGATGCCAAAACAACAACTTTCTATTACAAATGGACAAAACCGTTAAAAGCTCCTCCATATAGAGAGTTGAGCAACTTCGGACCATCAAAGTTACTCGGTGTACACTTTTTATTGTTCTTCTATGTCCAATGTTACGAGTATAAGCTTCGTAGATTATTTCGATGCCAAAACAACAACTTTCTATTACAAATGGACAAAACCGTTAAAAACTCCTACATAGAGAGAGTTGAGCAACTTCGGACTATCAAAGTTGCTCGGTGTACACTTTTTATTGTTCTTCTATGTCCAATGTTACAAGTATAAGCTTCGTAGATTATTTCGATGTCAAAACAACAACTTTCTTTTACAAATGGACAAAACCGTTAAAAGCTCCTCCATAGAGAGAGTTGAGCAAATTCGGACTATCAAAGTTGCTCGGTGTACACTTTTTATTGTTCTTTTATGTCCAATGTTATGAGTATAAGCTTCGTAGATTATTTCGATGCCAAAACACGAACTTTCTATGACAAATGCACAAAACCATTAAAAGCTCCTCCATATAGAGAGTTGAGCAACTTCGGACCATCAAAGTTACTCGGTGTACACTTTTTATTGTTCTTCTATGTCCAATGTTACGAGTATAAGCTTCGTAGATTATTTCGATGCAAAAACAGCAACTTTCTATAACAAATGGACAAAACTATTAAAAGCCCCTCCATATAGAGAGTTGAGGAACTTCGGACCATCAAAGTTCCTCGGCGTACACTTTTTATTGTTCTTCTATGTCCAATGTTACGAGTATAAGCTTCGTAGATTATTTTGATGCCAAAACAACAACTTTCTATTACAAATGGACAAAACCGTTAAAAGCTCCTCTATAGAGAGAGTTGAGCAACTTTGGAACATCAAAGTTGCTCGGTGTACACTTTTTATTGTTCTTTTATGTCAAATTTTATCAGTATAAGATTCCGATATTTTTTCGATTCCAAAATACCAACTTTCTATGACAAATGGACAAAACCATTAAAAGCTCCTCCATATAGAGAGTTGAGCAACTTCGGACCATCAAAGTTGCTCAATGTACACTTTTTATTAATCTTCTATGCTCAATGTTACGAGTATAAACTTCGTAGATTATTTCGATGCCAAAACAACAACTTTCTGTTACAAATGGACAAAACCGTTAAAAGCTCCACCATAGAGAGAGTTGTGCAACTTCGGACCATCAAAGTTGTTCGGTGTACACTTTTTATTGTTTTTCTATGTCCAATTTTACGAGTATAAGCTTCCGAGATTATTTCGATGCCAAAACACCAACTTTCTATGACAAATGGACAAAACCATTAAAAGCTCTTCAATAGAGAGAGTTGAGCAACTTCGGACCATCAAAGTTGCTCAATGTACAATTTTTATTGTTCTTCTATGTCCAATTTTACGAGTATAAGCTTCCGAGATTATTTCGATGCCAAATCACCAACTTTCTATGACAAATGAACAAAACCGTTAAAAGCTCCTCTATAGCGAGAGTTGAACAACTTCGAGCCATCAAAGTTGCTCAATGTACACTTTTTATTGTTCTTCTATGTCCAATTTTACGAGTATAAACTTCGTAGATTATTTCGATGCCAAAACAACAACTTTCTGTTACAAATGGACAAAACCGTTAAAATCTCCTAAATAGAGAGAGTTGAGCAATTTCGGACCATCAAAGTTGCTCGGTGTACACTTTTTATTGTTCTTCTATGTCCAATTTTACGAGTATAAGCTTCCTAGATTATTTCGATGCGAAAACAACAACTTTTATGACAAATGGACAAAACCGTTAAAAGCTCCTCCATATAGAGAGTTGAGCAACTTCGGACCATCAAAGTTGCTCGATGTACACTCTTTATTGTTCTTCTATGTCCAATTTTACGAGTATAAGGTTTCGTTATTATTTCGATGCCAAAACAACAACTTTCTATGACAAATGGACAAAACCGTTAAAAGCTCCCAAATAGAGAGAGTTGAGCAATTTCGGACCATCAAAGTTGCTCGGTGTACACTTTTTATTGTTCTTCTATGTCCAATTTTACGAGTATAACCTTCGTAGATTATTTCGATGCCAAAACAACAACTTTCTTTGACAAATGGACAAAACCGTTAGAGGCTCCCAAATAGAGAGTTGAGCAACTTCGGACCATCAAAGTTGCTCGGTGTACACTTTTTATTGTTCTTCTATGTCCAATTTTATGAGTATAAGCTTCGTAGATTATTTCGATGCCAAAACAACAACTTTCTATTACAAATGGACAAAACCGTTAAAAGCTCCTCTATAGAGAGAGTTGAGCAACTTTGGACCATCAAAGTTGCTCGGTGTACACTTTTTATTGTTCTTCTATGTGCAATTTTACGAGTATAAGGTTTCGTTATTATTTCGATGCCAAAACAACAACTTTCTATGACAAATGGACAAAACCGTTAAAAGCTCTCAAATAGAGAGAGTTGAGCAATTTCGGACCATCAAAGTTGCTCGGTGTACACTTTTTATTGTTCTTCTATGTCCAATTTTACGAGTATAAGCTTCGTAGATTATTTCGATGCCAAAACAATAACTTTCTATTACAAATAGACAAAACCGTTAAAAGCTCCTCCATATAGAGAGTTGAGCAACTTCGGACCATCAAAGTTGCTCAATGTACACTTTTTATTAATCTTCTTTGTCCAAGGTTACGAGTATAAGCTTCGTAGATTATTTCGATGCCAAAACAATAACTTTCTATTACAAATGGACAAAACCGTTAAAAGCTCTTCAATAGAGAGAGTTGAGCAACTTCGGACCATCAAAGTTGCTCAATGTACACTTTTTATTGTTCTTCTATGTCCAATTTTACGAGTATAAGCTTCCGAGATTATTTCGATGCCAAAACACCAACTTTCTATGACAAATGAACAAAACCGTTAAAAGCTCCTCTATAGCGAGAGTTGAATAACTTCGAGCCAACAAAGTTGCTCAATGTACACTTTTTATTGTTCTTCTATGTCCAATTTTACGAGTATAAACTTCGTAGATTGTTTCGATGCCAAAACAACAACTTTCTGTTACAAATGGACAAAACCGTTAAAATCTCCTAAATAGAGAGAGTTGAGCAATTTCGGACCATCAAAGTTGCTCGGTGTACACTTTTTATTGTTCTTCTATGTCCAATTTTACGAGTATAAGCTTCGTAGATTATTTCGATGCCAAAACACCAACTTTCTATGACAAATGGACAAAACCGTTAAAAGCTCTTCAATAGAGAGAGTTGAGCAACTTCGGACTATCAAAGTTGCTCAATTTATACTTTTTATTGTTCTTCTGTGTCCAATTTTACGAGTATAAGCTTCCGAGATTATTTCGATGCCAAAACACCAATTTTCTATGACAAATGAACAAAACCGTTAAAAGCTCCTCTATAGCGAGAGTTGAACAACTTCAAACCATCAAAGTTGCCCGGTGTACACTTTTTATTGTTCTTCTATGTCCAATTTTACGAGTATAAGCTTCCTAGATTATTTCGATGCGAAAACAACAACTTTCTATGACAAATGGACAAAACCGTTAAAAGCTCCTCCATATATAGAGTTGAGCAACTTCGGACCATCAAAGTTGCTCGATGTACACTCTTTATTGTTCTTCTATGTCCAATTTTACGAGTATAAGGTTTCGTTATTATTTCGATGCCAAAACAACAACTTTTTATGACAAATGGACAAAACCGTTAAAAGCTCCCAAATAGAGAGAGTTGAGCAATTTCGGACCATCAAAGTTGCTCGGTGTACACTTTTTATTGTTCTTCTATGTCCAATTTTACGAGTATAACCTTCGTAGATTATTTCGATGCCAAAACACCAACTTTCTATGACAAATGGACAAAACCGTTAGAGGCTCCCAAATAGAGAGTTGAGCAACTTCGGACCATCAAAGTTGCTCGGTGTACACTTTTTATTGTTCTTCTATGTCCAATTTTACGAGTATAAGCTTCGTAGATTATTTCGATGCCAAAACAACAACTTTCTATTACAAATGGACAAAACCGTTAAAAGCTCCTCTATAGAGAGAGTTGAGCAACTTTGGACCATCAAAGTTGCTCGGTGTACACTTTTTATTGTTTTTCTATGTCCAATTTTACGAGTATAAGGTGTCGTTATTATTTCGATGCCAAAACAACAACTTTCTATGACAAATGGACAAAACCGTTAAAAGCTCCAAAATGGAGAGAGTTGAGCAATTTCGGACCATCGAAGTTGCTCGGTGTACACTTTTTATTGTTCTTCTATGTCCAATTTTACGAGTATAAGCTTCGTAGATTATTTCGATGCCAAAACAATAACTTTCTATTACAAATGGACAAAACCGTTAAAAGCTCCTCCATATAGAGAGTTGAGCAACTTCGGACCATCAAAGTTGCTCAATGTACACTTTTATTAATCTTCTATGTCCAATGTTACGAGTATAAGTTTCGTAGATTATTTCGATGCCAAAACAATAACTTTCTATTACAAATGGACAAAACCGTTAAAAGCTCTTCAATAGAGAGAGTTGAGCAACTTCGGACCATCAAAGTTGCTCAATGTACACTTTTTATTGTTCTTCTATGTCCAATTTTACGAGTATAAGCTTCCGAGATTATTTCAATGCCAAAACACCAACTTTCTATGACAAATGAACAAAACCGTTAAAAGCTCCTCTATAGCGAGAGTTGAACAACTTCGAGCCATCAAAGTTGCTCAATGTACACTTTTTATTGTTCTTCTATGTCCAATTTTACGAGTATAAACTTCGTAGATTATTTCGATGCCAAAACAACAACTTTCTGTTACAAATGGACAAAACCGTTAAAATCTCCTAAATAGAGAGAGTTGAGCAATTTCGGACCATCAAAGTTGCTCGGTGTACACTTTTTATTGTTCTTCTATGTCCAATTTTACGAGTATAAGCTTCCTAGATTATTTCGATGCCAAAACACCAACTTTCTATGACAAATGGACAAAACCGTTAAAAGCTCCTCTATAGCGAGAGTTGAGAAATTTCGGACCATCAAAGTTGCCCGGTGTACAGTTTTTATTATTCTTCTTTGTCCAATTTTACGAGTTTAAGCTTCCTAGATTATTTCGATGCAAAAACAACAACTTTCTATGACAAATGGACAAAACCGTTTAAAGTTCCTCCATATAGAGAGTTGAGCAACTTCGGACCATCAAAGTGTTGAAACATAGGATTCAAGCTTAGGTTTGATGAATTTCGAAAATGCTAAGTGGCTTAATATGTGTGTGAAATGTTTAATTCATGTGGACTTGATTCTATATATGGTAACTCATGTGATCTTAGTCTTATATTTATGATCTACACTTTAATAATAGATCAAAACATTCCCATATATATATGCACGTTTTTCTTTCATATAGTTGCCATATATGTGTTTAATTTATGGAAACTAACTTTTGTGTTGAAGAATGTTAGAAATCCTTTTGGATTATCTTTTGAGAGTTTGTAGGAATGAAATATGGAAAGAGATCAAATCTTGTTTTTAATATGGAAAGAATCAAGAGGTGACAAAGTATTATGGAAATATATCACAAGAAGAGCTGGAATTGTCATTTTCCTATCCAATGGAAGTCAAATTCGAATTTCAACAAACTACAATCATGGTGTCAATATCAAATCAAGGAGAAGATCATCTCTAGCATTGAAGGTGTCCCTACACACCAAGAAGGTCAAGTTCCATATTACAAAGAAGGAAATAAAAAATTCTGGAGCTGATTTCAAAATTAAGGAGACAAGATCATAAAGGAAAATCAAGTTGAAGATTCATTCAAGCTTTCCAGCAAGGAAACAAGAAAGTCAAGCCAACCTTCATTGATCAAATCTAGAAGAAGATAATCCAGCTGTTGAAGATTCATTCAAGCTTTCCAGCAAGGAAACAAGAAAGTCAAGCCAACCTTCATTGATCAAATCAAGAAGAAGATAATCCAGCTGTTGAAGGGATTTTTCTACACACAAAAAGAGATCTTAGACATTTCATCAAGAAGCAAAAAGTCAAGCCAAATTTATTTTGACAAAAATGTGTGAATGACTGATTTTCTAAAAACCATCAAGGCTCTAGACTATCCTAGCTGTCCATCACCTTTTTCCATTCCAAAATTTCGGCCAGCTCACTCTCCAAAAAGATTTTGCAAGAAAATCCTTCCCTCTCTTACCCATTGAGCTGTCTTTGGCCTAACCCTATTTAAAGCATCATTTTCTTCAAGCCAAACCAAGAAAAACGTGAGACATCATTTCTAAACCATATTCATACACATTTGAATTCTCTCTCTTGAGTTCTATCCTTTTCATAACCCTTTTGCAAGAGAGCTTTGAGAAAAACGTTTTTGGGAGAGCCTACTGCTACATACTTGCTGAAACCTTGAGCCTATTGTTCTTGAGCCTATCATTCCTATATTGCTACCAAAGAGCCTACCTTGAGCCTTATTGATCACATACACTAGACTATTGAGTCATATCTTTTATTTGTTTATTCAGCTGTGAAGGTTGGTTGATTCAGCCACAAAATCAACAAATTGTATATTGTACTCATTATCACTCATAGTGGAGGTGTTGGCAAGTCCCTTTGAAGGAGGGCCGGGGATGTACTCAGTTTGAGGAACCACGTAAAAATCTCGGTGTCACTCTCTATCCTTTACTACTTCCTCCTTTTGATTGTTGTTTAAATACATAACTGTTTCAAAATCATACAAGGGTAAATTAAAATAAAATTAGTCTATATATAATTAGAGTTTTTAGAAACGTAAAAGAAATCAAATTTTTATATTGCCCTATATTGTGTTTTTATTACTAATCAAGTTATTTTGAGTGTGCAGCACTAACATCACTCTTAGGTGTGTTGGAGGAAATTATAAGGCCTGGCTCATCAAAAGCTCTACATTTGGTTATTCTTAAAATTGATTATTTTATCGTTGTATGAGTTTTTGATTTAAAGAGTTGTTTCATTGAATTGTGCATACATTTAAAACTTGTCGAACCTTATTGAATATTAATTTGTGGTTTTGTGTGTAACACTTAAAAATTTGGCATAATCTTAATTCACCCCCCCCCCCTCTTAAGGTTAGAAACGATCCTAACACAAAGTTGCTCGGTGTACACTTTTTATTGTTCTTCTATGTCCAATTTAACGAGTATAAGCTTTCGTTATTATTTCGATGCCAGAACACCACTTTCTATGATAAATGGACAAAACCGTTAAAAGATCCCAAATAGAGAGAGTTGAGCAACTTCGGACCATCAAAGTTGCTCGGTGTACACTTTTTAGTTTCTATGTCCAATTTTACGAGTATAAGCTTCGTAGATTATTTCGATGCCAAAACACCAACTTTCTATGACAAATGGACAAAACCGTTAAAAGCTCCTCCATATAGAGAGTTGAGCAACTTCGGACCATCAAAGTTGCTCGGTGTACACTTTTTATTGTTCTTCTATGTATAATGTTACGAGTATAAGCTTCGTAGATTATTTCGATGCCAAAACAACAACTTTCTATTACAAATGGACAAAACCGTTAAAAGCTCCTCCATAGAGAGAGTTGAGCAACTTTGGACCATCAAAGTTACTCGGTGTACACTTTTTATTGTTCTTCTATGTCTAATTTTATGAGTATAAGCTTCGTAGATTATTTCGATGCCAAAACACCAACTTTCTATGACAAATGGACAAAACCGTTAAAAGCCCCTCTATATAGAGAGTTGAGCAACTTCGGACCATCAAAGTTGCTCGGTGTACACTTTTTATTGTTCTTCTATGTCCAATGTTACGAGTATAAGCTTCGTAGATTATTTCGATGCCAAAACACCAACTTTCTATGACAAATGGACAAAACCGTTAAAAGCTCCTCCATATAGAGAGTTGAGCAACTTCGGACCATCAAAGTTGCTCGGTGTACACTTTTTATTGTTCTTCTATGTCCAATTTAACGAATATAAGCTTCCGAGATTATTTCGATGCCAAAACACCACTTTCTATGACAAATGGACAAAACCGTTAAAAGCTCTTCAATAGAGAGAGTTGAGCAACTTCGGACCATCAAAGTTGCTCAATGTACACTTTTTATTGTTCTTCTATGTCCAATTTTACGAGTATAAGCTTCCGATACTTTTTCGATGCCAAAACACCAACTTTCTATGACAAATGGACAAAACCATTAAAAGCTCCTCCATATAGAGAGTTGAGCAACTTCGGACCATCAAAGTCACTCGATGTACACTTTTTATTGTTCTTCTATGTCCAATTTTACGAGTATAAGCTTCGCAGATTATTTCGATGCCAAAACAACAACTTTCTATTACAAATGGACAAAACCGTTAAAAGCTCCTGCAAGAGAGAGTTGAGCAACTTCGGACTATCAAAGTTGCTCGGTGTACACTTTTTATTGTTCTTTTATGTCAAATTTTACGAGTATAAGATTTCGTTATTATTTCGATGCCAAAACAACAACTTTCTATGGCAAATTGACAAAATCGTTAAAAGCTCCTAAATAAAGAGAGTTGAGCAATTTCAGACCGTCAAAATTACTCGGTGTACACTTTTTATTGGTCTTCTATGTCCAATGTTATGAGTATAAGCTTCGTAGATTATTTCGATGCCAAAACAACAACTTTCTATTACAAATGGACAAAACCGTTAAAAGCTCCTCCATATAGAGAGTTGAGCAACTTTGGACCATCAAAGTTGCTCCGTGTACACTTTTTATTGTTCTTCTATATCCAATTTTACGAGTATAAGCTTTCTAGATTATTTCGATGCGAAAAAAACAACTTTCTATGAGAAATGGACAAAACCGTTAAAAGCTCCTCCATATAGAGAGTTGAGCAACTTCGGACAATCAAAGTTTCTCCGTGTACACTTTTTATTGTTCTTCTATGTCCAATGTTATGAGTATAAGCTTCGTAGATTATTTCGATGCCAAAACAACAACTTTCTATTACAAATGGACAAAACCGTTAAAAGCTCCTCCATATAGAGAGTTGAGTAACTTTGGACCATCAAAGTTGCTCCGTGTACACTTTTTATTGTTCTTCTATGTCCAATTTTACGAGTATAAGCTTTCTAGATTATTTTGATGCGAAAACAACAACTTTCTATGAGAAATAGACAAAACCGTTAAAAGCTCCTCCATATAAAGAGTTGAGCAACTTCGGACCATCAAAGTTGCTCCGTGTACACTTTTTATTGTTCTTCTATGTCCAATTTTACGAGTATAAGGTTTCGTTTTTATTTCGATGCCAAAACAACAACTTTCTATGACAAATGGACAAAACCGTTAAAAGCTCCCGAATAGAGAGAGTTGAGAAATTTCGGACCATCAAAGTTGCTCGGTGTACACTTTTTATTGTTCTTCTATGTCCAATTTTACGAGTATAAGTTTCGTAGATTATTTCGATGCCAAAACACCAACTTTCTACGACAAATAGACAAAACCCTTAAAAACTCCTCCATATAGAGAGTTGAGCAACTTCGGACCATCAAAGTTACTCAGTGTACACTTTTTATTGTTCTTTTATGTCCAATGTTACGAGTATAAGCTTCGTAGATTATTTCGATGCAAAACAAAAACTTTCTATTACAAATGGACAAAACCGTTAAAAGCTCCTCTATAGAGAGAGTTGAGCAACTTTGGACCATCAAAGTTTCTCGGTGTACACTTTTTATTGTTCTTTTATGTCAAATTTTACGAGTATAAGATTTCGTTATTATTTCGATGCCAAAACAACAACTTTTTATGGCAAATTGACCAAATCGTTAAAAGCTCCTAAATAAAGAGAGTTGAGCAATTTCGGACCATCAAAGTTGCTCGGTGTACACTTTTTATTGTTCTTCTATGTCCAATGTTATGAGTATAAGCTTCGTAGATTATTTCGATGCCAAAACAACAACTTTCTATTACAAATCGACAAAACCGTTAAAAGCTCCTCCATATAGAGAGTTGAGCAACTTTGGACCATCAAAGTTGCTCCGTGTACACTTTTTATTGTTCTTCTATATCCAATTTTACGAGTATAAGCTTTCTAGATTATTTCGATGCGAAAAAAACAACTTTCTATGAGAAATGGACAAAACCGTTAAAAGCTCCTCCATATAGAGAGTTGAGCAACTTCGGACAATCAAAGTTTCTCCGTGTACACTTTTTATTGTTCTTCTATGTCCAATGTTATGAGTATAAGCTTCGTAGATTATTTCGATGCCAAAACAACAACTTTCTATTACAAATGGACAAAACCGTTAAAAGCTCCTCCATATAGAGAGTTGAGTAACTTTGGACCATCAAAGTTGCTCCGTGTACACTTTTTATTGTTCTTCTATGTCCAATTTTACGAGTATAAGCTTTCTAGATTATTTTGATGCGAAAACAACAACTTTCTATGAGAAATAGACAAAACCGTTAAAAGCTCCTCCATATAAAGAGTTGAGCAACTTCGGACCATCAAAGTTGCTCCGTGTACACTTTTTATTGTTCTTCTATGTCCAATTTTACGAGTATAAGGTTTCGTTTTTATTTCGATGCCAAAACAACAACTTTCTATGACAAATGGACAAAACCGTTAAAAGCTCCCGAATAGAGAGAGTTGAGAAATTTCGGACCATCAAAGTTGCTCGGTGTACACTTTTTATTGTTCTTCTATGTCCAATTTTACGAGTATAAGTTTCGTAGATTATTTCGATGCCAAAACACCAACTTTCTACGACAAATAGACAAAACTCTTAAAAACTCCTCCATATAGAGAGTTGAGCAACTTCGGACCATCAAAGTTACTCAGTGTACACTTTTTATTGTTCTTTTATGTCCAATGTTACGAGTATAAGCTTCGTAGATTATTTCGATGCCAAAACAACAACTTTCTATTACAAATCGACAAAACCGTTAAAAGCTCCTCCATATAGAGAGTTGAGCAACTTTGGACCATCAAAGTTGCTCCGTGTACACTTTTTATTGTTCTTCTATATCCAATTTTACGAGTATAAGCTTTCTAGATTATTTCGATGCGAAAACAACAACTTTCTATGAGAAATGGACAAAACCGTTAAAAGCTCCTCCATATAGAGATTTGAGCAACATCGGATTATAAAAGTTGCTCAGTGTACACTTTTTATTGTTATTTTATGTCAAATTTTACGAGTATAAGATTCCGATATTTTTTCGATGCCAAAACACCAACTTTCTATGACAAATGGACAAAACCATTAAAAGCTCCTCCATATAGAGAGTTGAGCAACTTCGGACCATCAAAGTTACTCGGTGTACACTTTTTATTGTTCTTCTATGTCCAATGTTATGAGTATAAGTTTCGTAGATTATTTCGATGCCAAAACAACAACTTTCTATTACAAATGGACAAAACCGTTAAAAGCTCCTCTATAGAGAGAGTTCAGCAACTTTGGACCATCAAAGTTGCTCGGTGTACACTTTTTATTGTTGTTTTATGTCAAATTTTATGAGTATAACATTCCGATATATTTTCGATTCCAAAACACCAACTTTCTATGACAAATGGTCAAAACCGTTAAAAGCTCCTCCATATAGAGAGTTGAGCAACTTCGGACCATCAAAGTTGCTCAATGTACACTTTTTATTAATCTTCTAGGTCCAATGTTACGAGTATAAGCTTCCGAGATTATTTCGATGCCAAAACACCAACTTTCTATGACAAATGGACAAAACCGTTAAAAGCTCCTCCATATAGAGAGTTGAGCAACTTCGGACCATCAAAGTTACTCGGTGTACACTTTTTATTGTTCTTCTATGTCCAATGTTACGAGTATAAGCTTCGTAGATTATTTCGACGCCAAAACAACAACTTTCTATTACAAATGGACAAAACCGTTAAAGCTCCTCTATAGAGAGAGTTGAGCAACTTTGGACCATCAAAGTTGCTCGGTGTACACTTTTTATTGTTCTTCTATCTCCAATGTTACGAGTATAAGCTTCGTAGATTATTTCGATGCCAAAACAACAACTTTCTATGGCAAATGGACAAAATCGTTAAAAGCTCCCAAATAGAGAGAGTTGAGCAATTTCGGACCATCAAAGTTGCTCGGTGTACACTTTTTATTGTTCTTCTATGTCCAATTTTACGAGTATAAGCTTCGTAGATTATTTCGATGCCAAAACACCAACTTTCTATGACAAATGGACAAAACCGTTGAAAGCTCTTCAATAGAGAGAGTTGAGCAACTTCGGACCATCAAAGTTGCTCGGTGTACACTTTTTATTGTTCTTTTATGTCCAATTTTATGAGTATAAGCTTCCGAGATTATTTCGATGCGAAAACAACAACTTTCTATGACAAATGGACAAAACCGTTAAAAGCTCCTCCATATTGAGAGTTGAGCAACTTCGGACCATCAAAGTTGCTCGGTGTACACTTTTTATTGTTCTTCTATGTCCAATTTTACGAGTATAACCTTCGTAGATTATTTCGATGCCAAAACACCAACTTTCTACGACAAATGGACAAAACCCTTAAAAACTCCTCCATATAGAGAGTTGAGCAACTTCGGACCATCAAAGTTACTCGGTGTACACTTTTTATTGTTCTTTTATGTCCAATGTTACGAGTATACGCTTCGTAGATTATTTCGATGCAAAACAAAAACTTTCTATTACAAATGGACAAAACCGTTAAAAGCTCATCTATAGAGAGAGTTGAGCAACTTTGGACCATCAAAGTTTCTCGGTGTACACTTTTTATTGTTCTTTTATGTCAAATTTTACGAGTATAAGATTTCGTTATTATTTCGATGCCAAAACAACAACTTTCTATGGCAAATTGACAAAATCGTTAAAAGCTCCTAAATAAAGAGAGTTGAGCAATTTCGGACCATCAAAGTTGCTCGGTGTACACTTTTTATTGTTCTTCTATGTCCAATTTTACGAGTATAAGCTTCGTAGATTATTTCGATGCCAAAACACCAACTTTCTACGACAAATGGACAAAACCCTTAAAAACTCCTCCATATAGAGAGTTGAGCAACTTCGGACCATCAAAGTTACTCGGTGTACACTTTTTATTGATCTTTTATGTCCAATGTTACGAGTATAAGCTTCGTAGATTATTTCGATGCAAAACAAAAACTTTCTATTACAAATGGACAAAACCGTTAAAAGCTCATCTATAGAGAGAGTTGAGCAACTTTGGACCATCAAAGTTTCTCGATGTACACTTTTTATTGTTCTTTTATGTCAAATTTTACGAGTATAAGATTTCGTTATTATTTCGATGCCAAAACAACAACTTTCTATGGCAAATTGACAAAATCGTTAAAAGCTCCTAAATAAAGAGAGTTGAGCAATTTCGGACCATCAAAGTTGCTCGGTGTACACTTTTTATTGTTCTTCTATGTCCAATGTTATGAGTATAAGCTTCGTAGATTATTTCGATGCCAAAACAACAACTTTCTATTACAAATCGACAAAACCGTTAAAAGCTCCTCCATATAGAGAGTTGAGCAACTTTGGACCATCAAAGTTGCTCCGTGTACACTTTTTATTGTTCTTCTATATCCAATTTTACGAGTATAAGCTTTCTAGATTATTTCGATGCGAAAACAACAACTTTCTATGAGAAATGGACAAAACCGTTAAAAGCTCCTCCATATAGAGAGTTGAGCAACATCAGACTATAAAAGTTGCTCGGTGTACACTTTTTATTGTTATTTTATGTCAAATTTTACGAGTATAAGATTCCGATATTTTTTCGATGCCAAAACACCAACTTTCTATGACAAATGGACAAAACCATTAAAAGCTCCTCCATTTAGAGAGTTGAGCAACTTCGGACCATCAAAGTTACTCGGTGTACACTTTTTATTGTTCTTCTATGTCCAATGTTACGAGTATAAGCTTCGTAGATTATTTCGATGCCAAAACAACAACTTTCTATTACAAATGGAGAAAACCGTTAAAAGCTCCTCCATATAGAGAGTTGAGCAACTTTGGACCATCAAAGTTGCTCCGTGTACACTTTTTATTGTTCTTCTATCTCCAATTTTACGAGTATAAGCTTTCTAGATTATTTCGATGCGAAAAAAACAACTTTCTATGAGAAATGGACAAAATCGTTAAAAGCTCCTCCATATAGAGAGTTGAGCAACTTCGGACAATCAAAGTTGCTCCGTGTACACTTTTTATCGTTCTTCTATGTCCAATTTTATGAGTATAAGCTTCGTAGATTATTTCGATGCCAAAACAAAAACTTTCTATTACAAATGGACAAAACTGTTAAAAGCTCCTCCATATAGAGAGTTGAGCAACTTTGGACCATCAAAGTTGCTCCGCGGACACTTTTTATTGTTCTTCTATGTCCAATTTTACGAGTATAAGCTTTCTAGATTATTTCGATGCGAAAACAACAATTTTCTATGAGAAATGGACAAAATCTTTAAAAGCACCTCCATATAGAGAGTTGAGCAACTTCGGACCATCAAAGTTGCTCCGTGTACACTTTTTATTGTTCTTCTATGTCCAATTTTACGAGTATAAGGTTTCGTTTTTATTTCGATGCCAAAACAACAACTTTCTATGACAAATGGACAAAACCGTTAAAAGCTCCCGAATAGAGAGAGTTGAGAAATTTCGGACCATCAAAGTTGCCCGGTGTACACTTTTTATTGTTCTTCTATGTCCAATTTTACTAGTATAAGCTTCGTAGATTATTTCGAAGCCAAAACACCAACTTTCTACGACAAATGGACAAAACCCTTAAAAACTCCTCCATATAGAGAGTTGAGCAACTTCGGACCATCAAAGTTACTCGGTGTACACTTTTTATTGTTCTTTTATGTCCAATGTTACGAGTATAAGCTTCGTAGATTATTTCGATGCAAAACAAAAACTTTCTATTACAAATGGACAAAACCGTTAAAAGCTCATCTATAGAGAGAGTTGAGCAACTTTGGACCATCAAAGTTTCTCGATGTACACTTTTTATCGATCTTTTATGTCCAATGTTACGAGTATAAGCTTCGTAGATTATTTCGATGCAAAACAAAAACTTTCTATTACAAATGGACAAAACCGTTAAAAGCTCATCTATAGAGAGAGTTGAGCAACTTTGGACCATCAAAGTTTCTCGATGTACACTTTTTATTGTTCTTTTATGTCAAATTTTACGAGTATAAGATTTCGTTATTATTTCGATGCAAAAACAACAACTTTCTATGGCAAATTGACAAAATCGTTAAAAGCTCCTAAATAAAGAGAGTTGAGCAATTTCGGACCATCAAAGTTGCTCGGTGTACACTTTTTATTGTTCTTCTATGTCCAATGTTATGAGTATAAGCTTCGTAGATTATTTCGATGCCAAAACAACAACTTTCTATTACAAATCGACAAAACCGTTAAAAGCTCCTCCATATAGAGAGTTGAGCAACTTCGGACCATCAAAGTTACTCGGTGTACACTTTTTATTGTTCTTTTATGTCCAATGTTACGAGTATACGCTTCGTAGATTATTTCGATGCAAAACAAAAACTTTCTATTACAAATGGACAAAACCGTTAAAAGCTCATCTATAGAGAGAGTTGAGCAACTTTGGACCATCAAAGTTTCTCGGTGTACACTTTTTATTGTTCTTTTATGTCAAATTTTACGAGTATAAGATTTCGTTATTATTTCGATGCCAAAACACCAACTTTCTATGACAAATGGTCAAAACCGTTAAAAGCTCCTCCATATAGAGAGTTGAGCAACTTCGGACCATCAAAGTTGCTCAATGTACACTTTTTATTAATCTTCTAGGTCCAATGTTACGAGTATAAGCTTCCGAGATTATTTCGATGCCAAAACACCAACTTTCTATGACAAATGGACAAAACCGTTAAAAGCTCCTCCATATAGAGAGTTGAGCAACTTCGGACCATCAAAGTTACTCGGTGTACACTTTTTATTGTTCTTCTATGTCCAATGTTACGAGTATAAGCTTCGTAGATTATTTCGACGCCAAAACAACAACTTTCTATTACAAATGGACAAAACCGTTAAAGCTCCTCTATAGAGAGAGTTGAGCAACTTTGGACCATCAAAGTTGCTCGGTGTACACTTTTTATTGTTCTTCTATCTCCAATGTTACGAGTATAAGCTTCGTAGATTATTTCGATGCCAAAACAACAACTTTCTATGGCAAATGGACAAAATCGTTAAAAGCTCCCAAATAGAGAGAGTTGAGCAATTTCGGACCATCAAAGTTGCTCGGTGTACACTTTTTATTGTTCTTCTATGTCCAATTTTACGAGTATAAGCTTCGTAGATTATTTCGATGCCAAAACACCAACTTTCTATGACAAATGGACAAAACCGTTGAAAGCTCTTCAATAGAGAGAGTTGAGCAACTTCGGACCATCAAAGTTGCTCGGTGTACACTTTTTATTGTTCTTTTATGTCCAATTTTATGAGTATAAGCTTCCGAGATTATTTCGATGCGAAAACAACAACTTTCTATGACAAATGGACAAAACCGTTAAAAGCTCCTCCATATTGAGAGTTGAGCAACTTCGGACCATCAAAGTTGCTCGGTGTACACTTTTTATTGTTCTTCTATGTCCAATTTTACGAGTATAACCTTCGTAGATTATTTCGATGCCAAAACACCAACTTTCTACGACAAATGGACAAAACCCTTAAAAACTCCTCCATATAGAGAGTTGAGCAACTTCGGACCATCAAAGTTACTCGGTGTACACTTTTTATTGTTCTTTTATGTCCAATGTTACGAGTATACGCTTCGTAGATTATTTCGATGCAAAACAAAAACTTTCTATTACAAATGGACAAAACCGTTAAAAGCTCATCTATAGAGAGAGTTGAGCAACTTTGGACCATCAAAGTTTCTCGGTGTACACTTTTTATTGTTCTTTTATGTCAAATTTTACGAGTATAAGATTTCGTTATTATTTCGATGCCAAAACAACAACTTTCTATGGCAAATTGACAAAATCGTTAAAAGCTCCTAAATAAAGAGAGTTGAGCAATTTCGGACCATCAAAGTTGCTCGGTGTACACTTTTTATTGTTCTTCTATGTCCAATTTTACGAGTATAAGCTTCGTAGATTATTTCGATGCCAAAACACCAACTTTCTACGACAAATGGACAAAACCCTTAAAAACTCCTCCATATAGAGAGTTGAGCAACTTCGGACCATCAAAGTTACTCGG
Source organism: Euonymus europaeus (assembly GCA_963580455.1). Classification (NCBI taxonomy): domain Eukaryota; kingdom Viridiplantae; phylum Streptophyta; class Magnoliopsida; order Celastrales; family Celastraceae; genus Euonymus; species Euonymus europaeus. The sequence continues at coordinate 10,094,109 of OY756965.1, forward strand.
TGTACACTTTTTATTGATCTTTTATGTCCAATGTTACGAGTATAAGCTTCGTAGATTATTTCGATGCAAAACAAAAACTTTCTATTACAAATGGACAAAACCGTTAAAAGCTCATCTATAGAGAGAGTTGAGCAACTTTGGACCATCAAAGTTTCTCGATGTACACTTTTTATTGTTCTTTTATGTCAAATTTTACGAGTATAAGATTTCGTTATTATTTCGATGCCAAAACAACAACTTTCTATGGCAAATTGACAAAATCGTTAAAAGCTCCTAAATAAAGAGAGTTGAGCAATTTCGGACCATCAAAGTTGCTCGGTGTACACTTTTTATTGTTCTTCTATGTCCAATGTTATGAGTATAAGCTTCGTAGATTATTTCGATGCCAAAACAACAACTTTCTATTACAAATCGACAAAACCGTTAAAAGCTCCTCCATATAGAGAGTTGAGCAACTTTGGACCATCAAAGTTGCTCCGTGTACACTTTTTATTGTTCTTCTATATCCAATTTTACGAGTATAAGCTTTCTAGATTATTTCGATGCGAAAACAACAACTTTCTATGAGAAATGGACAAAACCGTTAAAAGCTCCTCCATATAGAGAGTTGAGCAACATCAGACTATAAAAGTTGCTCGGTGTACACTTTTTATTGTTATTTTATGTCAAATTTTACGAGTATAAGATTCCGATATTTTTTCGATGCCAAAACACCAACTTTCTATGACAAATGGACAAAACCATTAAAAGCTCCTCCATTTAGAGAGTTGAGCAACTTCGGACCATCAAAGTTACTCGGTGTACACTTTTTATTGTTCTTCTATGTCCAATGTTACGAGTATAAGCTTCGTAGATTATTTCGATGCCAAAACAACAACTTTCTATTACAAATGGAGAAAACCGTTAAAAGCTCCTCCATATAGAGAGTTGAGCAACTTTGGACCATCAAAGTTGCTCCGTGTACACTTTTTATTGTTCTTCTATCTCCAATTTTACGAGTATAAGCTTTCTAGATTATTTCGATGCGAAAAAAACAACTTTCTATGAGAAATGGACAAAATCGTTAAAAGCTCCTCCATATAGAGAGTTGAGCAACTTCGGACAATCAAAGTTGCTCCGTGTACACTTTTTATCGTTCTTCTATGTCCAATTTTATGAGTATAAGCTTCGTAGATTATTTCGATGCCAAAACAAAAACTTTCTATTACAAATGGACAAAACTGTTAAAAGCTCCTCCATATAGAGAGTTGAGCAACTTTGGACCATCAAAGTTGCTCCGCGGACACTTTTTATTGTTCTTCTATGTCCAATTTTACGAGTATAAGCTTTCTAGATTATTTCGATGCGAAAACAACAATTTTCTATGAGAAATGGACAAAATCTTTAAAAGCACCTCCATATAGAGAGTTGAGCAACTTCGGACCATCAAAGTTGCTCCGTGTACACTTTTTATTGTTCTTCTATGTCCAATTTTACGAGTATAAGGTTTCGTTTTTATTTCGATGCCAAAACAACAACTTTCTATGACAAATGGACAAAACCGTTAAAAGCTCCCGAATAGAGAGAGTTGAGAAATTTCGGACCATCAAAGTTGCCCGGTGTACACTTTTTATTGTTCTTCTATGTCCAATTTTACTAGTATAAGCTTCGTAGATTATTTCGAAGCCAAAACACCAACTTTCTACGACAAATGGACAAAACCCTTAAAAACTCCTCCATATAGAGAGTTGAGCAACTTCGGACCATCAAAGTTACTCGGTGTACACTTTTTATTGTTCTTTTATGTCCAATGTTACGAGTATAAGCTTCGTAGATTATTTCGATGCAAAACAAAAACTTTCTATTACAAATGGACAAAACCGTTAAAAGCTCATCTATAGAGAGAGTTGAGCAACTTTGGACCATCAAAGTTTCTCGATGTACACTTTTTATCGATCTTTTATGTCCAATGTTACGAGTATAAGCTTCGTAGATTATTTCGATGCAAAACAAAAACTTTCTATTACAAATGGACAAAACCGTTAAAAGCTCATCTATAGAGAGAGTTGAGCAACTTTGGACCATCAAAGTTTCTCGATGTACACTTTTTATTGTTCTTTTATGTCAAATTTTACGAGTATAAGATTTCGTTATTATTTCGATGCAAAAACAACAACTTTCTATGGCAAATTGACAAAATCGTTAAAAGCTCCTAAATAAAGAGAGTTGAGCAATTTCGGACCATCAAAGTTGCTCGGTGTACACTTTTTATTGTTCTTCTATGTCCAATGTTATGAGTATAAGCTTCGTAGATTATTTCGATGCCAAAACAACAACTTTCTATTACAAATCGACAAAACCGTTAAAAGCTCCTCCATATAGAGAGTTGAGCAACTTTGGACCATCAAAGTTGCTCCGTGTACACTTTTTATTGTTCCTCTATATCCAATTTTACGAGTATAAGCTTTCTAGATTATTTCGATGCGAAAACAACAACTTTCTATGAGAAATGGACAAAACCGTTAAAAGCTCCTCCATATAGAGAGTTGAGCAACATCGGACTATATAAGTTGCTCGGTGTACACTTTTTATTGTTATTTTATGTCAAATTTTACGAGTATAAGATTCCGATATTTTTTCGATGCCAAAACACCAACTTTCTATGACAAATGGACAAAACCATTAAAAGCTACTCCATATAGAGAGTTGAGCAACTTCAGACCATCAAAGTTACTCGGTGTACACTTTTTATTGTTCTTCTATGTCCAATGTTACGAGTATAAGCTTCGTAGATTATTTCGATGCCAAAACAACAACTTTCTATTACAAATGGACAAAACCGTTAAAAGCTCCTCCATATAGAGAGTTGAGCAACTTTGGACCATCAAAGTTGCTCCGTGTACAATTTTTATTGTTCTTCTATCTCCAATTTTACGAGTATAAGCTTTCTAGATTATTTCGATGCGAAAAAAACAACTTTCTATGAGAAATGGACAAAACCGTTAAAAGCACCTCCATATAGAGAGTTGAGCAACTTCGGACAATCAAAGTTGCTCCGTGTACATTTTTTATCGTTCTTCTATGTCCAATTTTATGAGTATAAGCTTCGTAGATTATTTCGATGCCAAAACAAAAACTTTCTATTACAAATGGACAAAACTGTTAAAAGCTCCTCCATATAGAGAGTTGAGCAACTTTGGACCATCAAAGTTGCTCCGCGGACACTTTTTATTGTTCTTCTATGTCCAATTTTACGAGTATAAGCTTTCTAGATTATTTCGATATGAAAACAACAACTTTCTATGAGAAATGGACAAAATCGTTAAAAGCACCTCCATATAGAGAGTTGAGCAACTTCGGACCATCAAAGTTGCTCCGTGTACACTTTTTATTGTTCTTCTATGTCAAATTTTACGAGTATAAGGTTTCGTTTTTATTTCGATGCCAAAACAACAACTTTCTATGACAAATGGACAAAACCGTTAAAAGCTCCCGAATAGAGAGAGTTGAGAAATTTCGGACCATCAAAGTTGCTCGGTGTACACTTTTTACTGTTCTTCTATGTCCAATTTTACGAGTATAAGCTTCGTAGATTATTTCGATGCCAAAACACCAACTTTCTACGACAAATGGACAAAACCCTTAAAAACTCCTCCATATAGAGAGTTGAGCAACTTCGGACCATCAAAGTTACTCGGTGTACACTTTTTATTGTTCTTTTATGTCCAATGTTACGAGTATAAGCTTCGTAGATTATTTCGATGCAAAACAAAAACTTTCTATTACAAATGGACAGAACCGTTAAAAGCTCATCTATAGAGAGAGTTGAGCAACTTTGGACCATCAAAGTTTCTCGGTGTACACTTTTTATTGTTCTTTTATGTGAAATTTTACGAGTATAAGATTTCGTTATTATTTCGATGCCAAAACAACTACTTTCTATGGCAAATTGACAAAATCGTTAAAAGCTCCAAAATAAAGAGAGTTGAGCAATTTCGGACCATCAAAGTTGCTCGGTGTACACTTTTTATTGTTCTTCTATGTCCAATGTTATGAGTATAAGCTTCGTAGATTATTTCGATGCCAAAACAACAACTTTCTATTACAAATGGACAAAACCGTTAAAAGCTCCTCCATATAGAGAGTTGAGCAACTTTGGACCATCAAAGTTGCTCCGTGTACACTTTTTATTGTTCTTCTATGTCCAATTTTACGAGTATAAGCTTTCTAGATTATTTCGATGCGAAAACAACAACTTTCTATGAGAAATGGACAAAACCGTTAAAAGCTCCTCCATATAGAGAGTTGAGCAACTTCGGACCATCAAAGTTGCTCCGTGTACACTTTTTATTGTTCTTCTATGTCCAATTTTACGAGTATAAGGTTTCGTTTTTATTTCGATGCCAAAACAACAACTTTCTATGACAAATGGACAAAACCGTTAAAAGCTCCCGAATAGAGAGAGTTGAGAAATTTCGGACCATCAAAGTTGCTCGGTGTACACTTTTTATTGTTCTTCTATGTCCAATTTTACGAGTATAAGCTTCGTAGATTATTTCGATGCCAAAACACCAACTTTCTACGACAAATGGACAAAACCCTTAAAAACTCCTCCATATAGAGAGTTGAGCAATTTCGGACCATCAAAGTTACTCGGTGTACACTTTTTATTGTTCTTTTATGTCCAATGTTACGAGTATAAGCTTCGTAGATTATTTCGATGCAAAACAAAAACTTTCTATTACAAATGGACAAAACCGTTAAAAGCTCATCTATAGAGAGAGTTGAGCAACTTTGGGCCATCAAAGTTTCTCGGTGTACACTTTTTATTGTTCTTTTATGTCAAATTTTACGAGTATAAGATTTCGTTATTATTTCGATGCCAAAACAACAACTTTCTATGGCAAATTGACAAAATCGTAAAAAGCTCCTAAATAAAGAGAGTGGAGCAATTTCGGACCATCAAAGTTGCTCGGCGTACACTTTTTATTGTTCTTCTATGTCCAATTTTACGAGTATAAGCTTCGTAGATTATTTCGATGCCAAAACACCAACTTTCTACGACAAATGGACAAAACCCTTAAAAACTCCTCCATATAGAGAGTTGAGCAACTTCGGACAATCAAAGTTGCTCCGTGTACACTTTTTGTTGTTCTTCTATGTCCAATTTTATGAGTATAAGTTTCGTAGATTATTTCGATGCCAAAACAAAAACTTTATATTACAAATGGACAAAACCGTTAAAAGCTCCTCCATATAGAGAGTTGAGCAACTTTGGACCATCAAAGTTGCTCCGTGGACACTTTTTATTGTTCTTCTATGTTTAATTTTACGAGTATAAGGTTTCGTTTTTATTTCGATGCCAAAACAACAACTTTCTATGACAAATGGACAAAACCGTTAAAAGCTCCCGAATAGAGAGAGTTGAGAAATTTCGGACCATCAAAGTTGCTCGGTGTACACTTTTTATTGTTCTTCTATGTCCAATTTTACGAGTATAAGCTTCGTAGATTATTTCGATGCCAAAACACCAACTTTCTACGACAAATGGACAAAACCCTTAAAAATTCCTCCATATAGAGAGTTGAGCAACTTCGGACCATCAAAGTTACTCGGTGTACACTTTTTATTGTTCTTTTATGTCCAATGTTACGAGTATAAGCTTCGTAGATTATTTCGATGCAAAACAAAAACTTTCTATTACAAATGGACAGAACCGTTAAAAGCTCATCTATAGAGAGAGTTGAGCAACTTTTGACCATCAAAGTTTCTCGGTGTACACTTTTTATTGTTCTTTTATGTGAAATTTTACGAGTATAAGATTTCGTTATTATTTCGATGCCAAAACAACTACTTTCTATGGCAAATTGACAAAATCGTTAAAAGCTCCAAAATAAAGAGAGTTGAGCAATTTCGGACCATCAAAGTTACTCGGTGTACACTTTTTATTGTTCTTTTATGTCCAATGTTACGAGTATAAGCTTCGTAGATTATTTCGATGCAAAACAAAAACTTTCTATTACAAATGGACAAAACCGTTAAAAGCTCATCTATAGAGAGAGTTGAGCAACTTTGGACCATCAAAGTTTCTCGGTGTACACTTTTTATTGTTCTTTTATGTCAAATTTTACGAGTATAAGATTTCGTTATTATTTCGATGCCAAAACAACAACTTTCTATGGCAAATTGACAAAATCGTTAAAAGCTCCTAAACAGAGAGAGTTGAGCAATTTCGGACAATCAAAGTTGCTCGGTGTACACTTTTTATTGTTCTTCTATGTCCAATGTTATGAGTATAAGCTTCGTAGATTATTTCGATGCCAAAACAACAACTTTCTATTACAAATCGACAAAACCGTTAAAAGCTCCTCAATATAGAGAGTTGAGCAACTTTGGACCATCAAAGTTGCTCCGTGTACACTTTTTATTGTTCTTCTATATCCAATTTTACGAGTATAAGCTTCGTAGATTATTTCGATGCAAAACAAAAACTTTCTATTACAAATGGACAAAACCGTTAAAAGCTCATCTATAAAGAGAGTTGAGCAACTTTGGACCATCAAAGTTTCTCGATGTACACTTTTTATTGTTCTTTTATGTCAAATTTTACGAGTATAAGATTTCGTTATTATTTCGATGCAAAAACAACAACTTTCTATGGCAAATTGACAAAATCGTTAAAAGCTCCTAAATAAAGAGAGTTGAGCAATTTCGGACCATCAAAGTTGCTCGGTGTACACTTTTTATTGTTCTTCTATGTCCAATGTTATGAGTATAAGCTTCGTAGATTATTTCGATGCCAAAACAACAACTTTCTATTACAAATCGACAAAACCGTTAAAAGCTCCTCCATATAGAGAGTTGAGCAACTTTGGACCATCAAAGTTGCTCCGTGTACACTTTTTATTGTTCCTCTATATCCAATTTTACGAGTATAAGCTTTCTAGATTATTTCGATGCGAAAACAACAACTTTCTATGAGAAATGGACAAAACCGTTAAAAGCTCCTCCATATAGAGAGTTGAGCAACATCGGACTATATAAGTTGCTCGGTGTACACTTTTTATTGTTATTTTATGTCAAATTTTACGAGTATAAGATTCCGATATTTTTTCGATGCCAAAACACCAACTTTCTATGACAAATGGACAAAACCATTAAAAGCTACTCCATATAGAGAGTTGAGCAACTTCAGACCATCAAAGTTACTCGGTGTACACTTTTTATTGTTCTTCTATGTCCAATGTTACGAGTATAAGCTTCGTAGATTATTTCGATGCCAAAACAACAACTTTCTATTACAAATGGACAAAACCGTTAAAAGCTCCTCCATATAGAGAGTTGAGCAACTTTGGACCATCAAAGTTGCTCCGTGTACACTTTTTATTGTTCTTCTATCTCCAATTTTACGAGTATAAGCTTTCTAGATTATTTCGATGCGAAAAAAACAACTTTCTATGAGAAATGGACAAAACCGTTAAAAGCTCCTCCATATAGAGAGTTGAGCAACTTCGGACAATCAAAGTTGCTCCGTGTACATTTTTTATCGTTCTTCTATGTCCAATTTTATGAGTATAAGCTTCGTAGATTATTTCGATGCCAAAACAAAAACTTTCTATTACAAATGGACAGAACCGTTAAAAGCTCATCTATAGAGAGAGTTGAGCAACTTTGGACCATCAAAGTTTCTCGGTGTACACTTTTTATTGTTCTTTTATGTGAAATTTTACGAGTATAAGATTTCGTTATTATTTCGATGCCAAAACAACAACTTTCTATGGCAAATTGACAAAATCGTTAAAAGCTCCTAAACAGAGAGAGTTGAGCAATTTCGGACAATCAAAGTTGCTCGGTGTACACTTTTTATTGTTCTTCTATGTCCAATGTTATGAGTATAAGCTTCGTAGATTATTTCGATGCCAAAACAACAACTTTCTATTACAAATCGACAAAACCGTTAAAAGCTCCTCAATATAGAGAGTTGAGCAACTTTGGACCATCAAAGTTGCTCCGTGTACACTTTTTATTGTTCTTCTATATCCAATTTTACGAGTATAAGCTTCGTAGATTATTTCGATGCAAAACAAAAACTTTCTATTACAAATGGACAAAACCGTTAAAAGCTCCTCTATAGAGAGAGTTGAGCAACTTTGGACCATCAAAGTTTCTCGGTGTACATTTTTTATTGTTCTTTTATGTCAAATTTTACGAGTATAAGATTTCGTTATTATTTCGATGCCAAAACAACAACTTTTTATGGCAAATTGACCAAATCGTTAAAAGCTCCTAATTAAAGAGAGTTGAGCAATTTCGGACCATCAAAGTTGCTCGGTGTACACTTTTTATTGTTCTTCTATGTCCAATGTTATGAGTATAAGCTTCGTAGATTATTTCGATTCCAAAACAACAACTTTCTATTACAAATCGACAAAACCGTTAAAAGCTCCTCCATATAGAGAGTTGAGCAACTTTGGACCATCAAAGTTGCTCCGTGTACACTTTTTATTGTTCTTCTATATCCAATTTTACGAGTATAAGCTTTCTAGATTATTTCGATGCGAAAACAACAACTTTCTATGAGAAATGGACAAAACCGTTAAAAGCCCCTCCATATAGAGATTTGAGCAACTTCGGACCATCAAAGTTACTCGGTGTACACTTTTTATTGTTCTTCTATGTCCAATGTTACGAGTATAAGTTTCGTAGATTATTTCGATGCCAAAACAACAACTTTCTATTACAAATGGACAAAACCGTTAAAGCTCCTCTATAGAGAGAGTTGAGCAACTTTGGACCATCAAAGTTGCTCGGTGTACACTTTTTATTGTTCTTCTATCTCCAATGTTACGAGTATAAGCTTCGTAGATTATTTCGATGCCAAAACAACAACTTTCTATTACAAATGGACAAAACCGTTAAAGCTGCTCTATAGAGAGAGTTGAGCAACTTTGGACCATCAAAGTTGCTCGGTGTATACTTTTTATTGTTCTTCTATCTCCATTGTTACGAGTATAAGCTTCGTAGATTATTTCGATGCCAAAACAACAACTTTCTATGGCAAATGGACAAAATCGTTAAAAGCTCCCAAATAGAGAGAGTTGAGCAATTTCGGACCATCAAAGTTGCTCGGTGTACACTTTTTATTGTTCTTCTACGTCCAATTTTACGAGTATAAGCTTTCTAGATTATTTCGATGCGAAAACAACAACTTTCTATGAGAAATGGACAAAACCGTTAAAAGCTCCTCCATATAGAGATTTGAGCAACATCGGATTATAAAAGTTGCTCGGTGTACACTTTTTATTGTTATTTTATGTCAAATTTTACGAGTATAAGATTCCGATATTTTTTCGATGCCAAAACACCAACTTTCTATGACAAATGGACAAAACCATTAAAAGCTCCTCCATATAGAGAGTTGAACAACTTCGGACCATCAAAGTTACTCGGTGTACACTTTTTATTGTTCTTCTATGTCCAATTTTACGAGTATAAGCTTTCTAGATTATTTTGATGCGAAAACAACAACTTTCTATGAGAAATGGACAAAATCGTTAAAAGCACCTCCATATAGAGAGTTGAGCAATTTCGGACCATCAAAGTTGGTCCGTGTACACTTTTTATTGTTCTTCTATGTTTAATTTTACGAGTATAAGGTTTCGTTTTTATTTCGATGCCAAAACAACAACTTTCTATGACAAATGGACAAAACCGTTAAAAGCTCCCGAATAGAGAGAGTTGAGAAATTTCGGACCATCAAAGTTGCTCGGTGTACACTTTTTATTGTTCTTCTATGTCCAATTTTACGAGTATAAGCTTCGTAGATTATTTCGATGCCAAAACACCAACTTTCTACGACAAATGGACAAAACCCTTAAAAATTCCTCCATATAGAGAGTTGAGCAACTTCGGACCATCAAAGTTACTCGGTGTACACTTTTTATTGTTCTTTTATGTCCAATGTTACGAGTATAAGCTTCGTAGATTATTTCGATGCAAAACAAAAACTTTCTATTACAAATGGACAAAACCGTTAAAAGCTCATCTATAGAGAGAGTTGAGCAACTTTGGACCATCAAAGTTTCTCGGTGTACACTTTTTATTGTTCTTTTATGTCAAATTTTACGAGTATAAGATTTCGTTATTATTTCGATGCCAAAACAACAACTTTCTATGGCAAATTGACAAAATCGTTAAAAGCTCCTAAATAGAGAGAGTTGAGCAATTTCGGACAATCAAAGTTGCTCGGTGTACACTTTTTATTGTTCTTCTATGTCCAATGTTATGAGTATAAGCTTCGTAGATTATTTCGATGCCAAAACAACAACTTTCTATTACAAATCGACAAAACCGTTAAAAGCTCCTCCATATAGAGAGTTGAGCAACTTTGGACCATCAAAGTTGCTCCGTGTACACTTTTTATTGTTCTTCTATATCCAATTTTACGAGTATAAGCTTCGTAGATTATTTCGATGCAAAACAAAAACTTTCTATTACAAATGGACAAAACCGTTAAAAGCTCCTCTATACAGAGAGTTGAGCAACTTTGGACCATCAAAGTTTCTCGGTGTACACTTTTTATTGTTCTTTTATGTCAAATTTTACGAGTATAAGATTTCGTTATTATTTCGATGCCAAAACAACAACTTTTTATGGCAAATTGACCAAATCGTTAAAAGCTCCTAATTAAAGAGAGTTGAGCAATTTCGGACCATCAAAGTTGCTCGGTGTACACTTTTTATTGTTCTTCTATGTCCAATGTTATGAGTATAAGCTTCGTAGATTATTTCGATGCCAAAACAACAACTTTCTATTACAAATCGACAAAACCGTTAAAAGCTCCTCCATATAGAGAGTTGAGCAACTTTGGACCATCAAAGTTGCTCCGTGTACACTTTTTATTGTTCTTCTATATCCAATTTTACGAGTATAAGCTTTCTAGATTATTTCGATGCGAAAACAACAACTTTCTATGAGAAATGGACAAAACCGTTAAAAGCTCCTCCATATAGAGATTTGAGCAACTTCGGACCATCAAAGTTACTCGGTGTACACTTTTTATTGTTCTTCTATGTCCAATGTTACGAGTATAAGTTTCGTAGATTATTTCGATGCCAAAACAACAACTTTCTATTACAAATGGACAAAACCGTTAAAGCTCCTCTATAGAGAGAGTTGAGCAACTTTGGACCATCAAAGTTGCTCGGTGTACACTTTTTATTGTTCTTCTATCTCCAATGTTACGAGTATAAGCTTCGTAGATTATTTCGATGCCAAAACAACAACTTTCTATTACAAATGGACAAAACCGTTAAAGCTCCTCTATAGAGAGAGTTGAGCAACTTTGGACCATCAAAGTTGCTCGGTGTACACTTTTTATTGTTCTTCTATCTCCAATGTTACGAGTATAAGCTTCGTAGATTATTTCGATGCCAAAACAACAACTTTCTATGGCAAATGGACAAAATCGTTAAAAGCTCCCAAATAGAGAGAGTTGAGCAATTTCGGACCATCAAAGTTGCTCGGTGTACACTTTTTATTGTTATTCTATGTCCAATTTTACGAGTATAAGCTTTCTAGATTATTTCGATGCGAAAACAACAACTTTCTATGAGAAATGGACAAAACCGTTAAAAGCTCCTCCATATAGAGATTTGAGCAACATCGGATTATAAAAGTTGCTCGGTGTACACTTTTTATTGTTATTTTATGTCAAATTTTACGAGTATAAGATTCCGATATTTTTTCGATTCCAAAACACCAACTTTCTATGACAAATGGACAAAACCATTAAAAGCTCCTCCATATAGAGAGTTGAGCAACTTCGGACCATCAAAGTTACTCGGTGTACACTTTTTATTGTTCTTCTATGTCCAATGTTACGAGTATAAGTTTCGTAGATTATTTCGATGCCAAAACAACAACTTTCTATTACAAATGGACAAAACCGTTAAAAGCTCCTCTATAGAGAGAGTTCAGCAACTTTGGACCATCAAAGTTGCTCGGTGTACACTTTTTATTGTTGTTTTATGTCAAATTTTATGAGTATAACATTCCGATATTTTTTCGATTCCAAAACACCAACTTTCTATGACAAATGGTCAAAACCGTTAAAAGCTCCTCCATATAGAGAGTTGAGCAACTTCGGACCATCAAAGTTGCTCAATGTACACTTTTTATTAATCTTCTAGGTCCAATGTTACGAGTATAAGCTTCCGAGATTATTTCGATGGCAAAACACCAACTTTCTATGACAAATGGACAAAACCGTTAGAAGCTCCTCCATATAGAGAGTTGAGCAACTTCGGACCATCAAAGTTACTTGGTGTACACTTTTTATTGTTCTTCTATGTCCAATGTTACGAGTATAAGCTTCGTAGATTATTTCGACGCCAAAACAACAACTTTCTATTACAAATGGACAAAACCGTTAAAGCTCCTCTATAGAGAGAGTTGAGCAACTTTGGACCATCAAAGTTGCTCGGTGTACACTTTTTATTGTTCTTCTATCTCCAATGTTACGAGTATAAGCTTCGTAGATTATTTCGATGCCAAAACACCAACTTTCTATGACAAATGGACAAAACCGTTAAAAGCTCTTCAATAGAAAGAGTTGAGCAACTTCGGACCATCAAAGTTGCTCGGTGTACACTTTTTATTGTTCTTCTATGTCCAATGTTACGAGTATAAGTTTCGTAGATTATTTCGATGCCAAAACAACAACTTTCTATTACAAATGGACAAAACCGTTAAAGCTCCTCTATAGAGAGAGTTGAGCAACTTTGGACCATCAAAGTTGCTCGGTGTACACTTTTTATTGTTCTTCTATCTCCAATGTTACGAGTATAAGCTTCGTAGATTATTTCGATGCCAAAACAACAACTTTCTATTACAAATGGACAAAACCGTTAAAGCTCCTCTATAGAGAGAGTTGAGCAACTTTGGACCATCAAAGTTGCTCGGTGTACACTTTTTATTGTTCTTCTATCTCCAATGTTACGAGTATAAGCTTCGTAGATTATTTCGATGCCAAAACAACAACTTTCTATGGCAAATGGACAAAATCGTTAAAAGCTCCCAAATAGAGAGAGTTGAGCAATTTCGGACTATCAAAGTTGCTCGGTGTACACTTTTTATTGTTCTTCTATGTCCAATTTTACGAGTATAAGCTTTTTAGATTATTTCGATGCGAAAACAACAACTTTCTATGAGAAATGGACAAAACCGTTAAAAGCTCCTCCATATAGAGATCTGAGCAACATCGGATTATAAAAGTTGCTCGGTGTACACTTTTTATTGTTATTTTATGTCAAATTTTACGAGTATAAGATTCCGATATTTTTTCGATTCCAAAACACCAACTTTCTATGACAAATGGACAAAACCATTAAAAGCTCCTCAATATAGAGAGTTGAGCAACTTCGGACCATCAAAGTTACTCGGTGTACACTTTTTATTGTTCTTCTATGTCCAATGTTACGAGTATAAGTTTCGTAGATTATTTCGATGCCAAAACAACAACTTTCTATTACAAATGGACAAAACCGTTAAAAGCTCCTCTATAGAGAGAGTTCAGCAACTTTGGACCATCAAAGTTGCTCGGTGTACACTTTTTATTGTTGTTTTATGACAAATTTTATGAGTATAACATTCCGATATTTTTTCGATTCCAAAACACCAACTTTCTATGACAAATGGTCAAAACCGTTAAAAGCTCCTCCATATAGAGAGTTGAGCAACTTCGGACCATCAAAGTTGCTCAATGTACACTTTTTATTAACCTTCTAGGTCCAATGTTACGAGTATAAGCTTCCGAGATTATTTCGATGCCAAAACACCAACTTTCTATGACAAATGGACAAAACCGTTAGAAGCTCCTCCATATAGAGAGTTGAGCAACTTCGGACCATCAAAGTTACTCGGTGTACACTTTTTATTGTTCTTCTATGTCCAATGTTACGAGTATAAGCTTCGTAGATTATTTTGACGCCAAAACAACAACTTTCTATTACAAATGGACAAAACCGTTAAAGCTCCTCTATAGAGAGAGTTGAGCAACTTTGGACCATCAAAGTTGCTCGGTGTACACTTTTTATTGTTCTTCTATCTCCAATGTTACGAGTATAAGCTTCGTAGATTATTTCGATGCCAAAACACCAACTTTCTATGACAAATGGACAAAACCGTTAAAAGCTCTTCAATAGAAAGAGTTGAGCAACTTCGGACCATCAAAGTTGCTCGGTGTACACTTTTTATTGTTCTTTTATGTCCAATTTTATGAGTATAAGCTTCCGAGATTATTTCGATGCCAAAACACCAACTTTCTATGACAAATGAACAAAACCGTTAAAAGCTCCTCTATAGCGAGAGTTGAACAACTTCAAACCATCAAAGTTGCCCGGTGTACACTTTTTATTGTTCTTCTATGTCCAATTTTACGAGTATAAGCTTCCTAGATTATTTCGATGCGAAAACAACAACTTTCTATGACAAATGGACAAAACCGTTAAAAGCTCCTCCATATTGAGAGTTGAGCAACTTCGGACCATCAAAGTTGCTCGGTGTACACTTTTTATTGTTCTTCTATGTCCAATTTTACGAGTATAAGCTTCGTAGATTATTTCGATGCCAAAACACCAACTTTCTACGACAAATGGACAAAACCCTTAAAAACTCCTCCATATAGAGAGTGGAGCAACTTCGGACCATCAAAGTTACTCGGTGTACACTTTTTATTGTTCTTTTATGTCCAATGTTACGAGTATAAGCTTCCTAGATTATTTCGATGCAAAACAAAAACTTTCTATTACAAATGGACAAAACCGTTAAAAGCTCATCTATAGAGAGAGTTGAGCAACTTTGGACCATCAAAGTTTCTCGGTGTACACTTTTTATTGTTCTTTTATGTCAAATTTTACGAGTATAGGATTCCGATATTTTTTCGATGCCAAAACACCAACTTTCTATGAGAAATGGACAAAACCATTAAAAGCTCCTCCATATAGAGAGTTGAGCAACTTCGGACCATCAAAGTTCCTCGGTGTACACTTTTTATTGTTCTTCTATGTCCAATGTTACGAGTATAAGTTTCGTAGATTATTTCGATGCCAAAACAACAACTTTCTATTACAAATGGACAAAACCGTTAAAAGCTCCTCTATAGAGAGAGTTCAGCAACTTTGGACCATCAAAGTTGCTCGGTGTACACTTTTTATTGTTGTTTTATGTCAAATTTTATGAGTATAACATTCCGATATTTTTTCGATTCCAAAACACCAACTTTCTATGACAAATGGTCAAAACCGTTAAAAGCTCCTCCATATAGAGAGTTGAGCAACTTCGGACCATCAAAGTTGCTCAATGTACACCTTTTATTAATCTTCTAGGTCCAATGTTACGAGTATAAGCTTCCGAGATTATTTCGATGCCAAAACACTAACTTTCTATGACAAATGGACAAAACCGTTAGAAGCTCCTCCATATAGAGAGTTGAGCAACTTCGGACCATCAAAGTTACTCGGTGTACACTTTTTATTGTTCTTCTATGTCCAATGTTACGAGTATAAGCTTCGTAGATTATTTCGACGCCAAAACAACAACTTTCTATTACAAATGGACAAAACCGTTAAAGCTCCTCTATAGAGAGAGTTGAGCAACTTTGGACCATCAAAGTTGCTCGGTGTACACTTTTTATTGTTCTTCTATCTCCAATGTTACGAGTATAAGCTTCGTAGATTATTTTGATGCCAAAACACCAACTTTCTATGACAAATGGACAAAACCGTTAAAAGCTCTTCAATAGAGAGAGTTGAGCAACTTCGGACCATCAAAGTTGATCGGTGTACACTTTTTATTGTTCTTTTATGTCCAATTTTATGAGTATAAGCTTCCGAGATTATTTCGATGCCAAAACACCAACTTTCTATGACAAATGAACAAAACCGTTAAAAGCTCCTCTATAGCGAGAGTTGAACAACTTCGAACCATCAAAGTTGCCCGGTGTACACTTTTTATTGTTCTTCTATGTCCAATTTTACGAGTATAAGCTTCCTAGATTATTTCGATGCGAAAACAACAACTTTCTATGACAAATGGACAAAACCGTTAAAAGCTCCTCCATATTGAGAGTTGAGCAACTTCGGACCATCAAAGTTGCTCGGTGTACACTTTTTATTGTTCTTCTATGTCCAATTTTACGAGTATAAGCTTCGTAGATTATTTCGATGCCAAAACACCAACTTTCTACGACAAATGGACAAAACCCTTAAAAACTCCTCCATATAGAGAGTTGAGCAACTTCGGACCATCAAAGTTACTCGGTGTACACTTTTTATTGTTCTTTTATGTCCAATGTTACGAGTATAAGCTTCCTAGATTATTTCGATGCAAAACAAAAGCTTTCTATTACAAATGGACAAAACCGTTAAAAGCTCATCTATAGAGAGAGTTGAGCAACTTTGGACCATCAAAGTTTCTCGGTGTACACTTTTTATTGTTCTTTTATGTCAAATTTTACGAGTATAAGATTTCGTTATTATTTCGATGCCAAAACAACAACTTTCTATGGCAAATTGACAAAATCGTTAAAAGCTCCTAAATAAAGAGAGTTGAGCAATTTCGGACCATCAAAGTTGCTCGGTGTACACTTTTTATTGTTCTTCTATGTCCAATTTTACGAGTATAAGCTTCGTAGATTATTTCGATGCCAAAACACCAACTTTCTACGACAAATGGACAAAACCCTTAAAAACTCCTCCATATAGAGAGTTGAGCAACTTCGGACCATCAAAGTTACTCGGTGTACACTTTTTATTGATCTTTTATGTCCAATGTTACGAGTATAAGCTTCGTAGATTATTTCGATGCAAAACAAAAACTTTCTATTACAAATGGACAAAACCGTTAAAAGCCCATCTATAGAGAGAGTTGAGCAACTTTGGACCATCAAAGTTTCTCGGTGTACACTTTTTATTGTTCTTTTATGTCAAATTTTACGAGTATAAGATTTCGTTATTATTTCGATGCCAAAACAACAACTTTCTATGGCAAATTGACAAAATCGTTAAAAGCTCCTAAATAAAGAGAGTTGAGCAATTTCGGACCATCAAAGTTGCTCGGTGTACACTTTTTATTGTTCTTCTATGTCCAATGTTATGAGTATAAGCTTCGTAGATTATTTCGATGCCAAAACAACAACTTTCTATTACAAATCGACAAAACCGTTAAAAGCTCCTCCATATAGAGAGTTGAGCAACATCGGACTATAAAAGTTGCTCGGTGTACACTTTTTATTGTTATTTTATGTCAAATTTTACGAGTATAGGATTCCGATATTTTTTCGATGCCAAAACACCAACTTTCTATGACAAATGAACAAAACCATTAAAAGCTCCTCCATATAGAGAGTTGAGCAACTTCGGACCATCAAAGTTACTCGGTGTACACTTTTTATTGTTCTTCTATGTCCAATGTTACGAGTATAAGCTTCGTAGATTATTTCGATGCCAAAACAACAACTTTCTATTACAAATGGACAAAACCGTTAAAAGCTCCTCCATATAGAGAGTTGAGCAACTTTGGACCATCAAAGTTGCTCCGTGTACACTTTTTATTGTTCTTCTATGTCCAATGTTACGAGTATAAGCTTTCTAGATTATTTCGATGCGAAAAAAACAACTTTCTATGAGAAATGGACAAAACCGTTAAAAGCTCCTCCATATAGAGAGTTGAGCAACTTCGGACAATCAAAGTTTCTCCGTGTACACTTTTTATTGTTCTTCTATGTCCAATGTTATGAGTATAAGCTTCGTAGATTATTTCGATGCCAAAACAACAACTTTCTATTACAAATGGACAAAACCGTTAAAAGCTCCTCCATATAGAGAGTTGAGCAACTTTGGACCATCAAAGTTGCTCCGTGTACACTTTTTATTGTTCTTCTATGTCCAATTTTATGAGTATAAGCTTTCTAGATTATTTCGATGCGAAAACAACAACTTTCTATGAGAAATGGACAAAACCGTTAAAAGCTCCTCCATATAGAGAGTTGAGCAACTTCGGACAATCAAAGTTGCTCCGTGTACACTTTTTATTGTTCTTCTATGTCCAATTTTATAAGTATAAGCTTCGTAGATTATTTCGATGCCAAAACAAAAACTTTCTATTACAAATGGACAAAACCGTTAAAAGCTCCTCCATATAGAGAGTTGATCAACATCGGACTATAAAAGTTGCTCGGTGTACACTTTTTATTGTTATTTTATGTCAAATTTTACGAGTATAAGATTCCGATATTTTTTCGATGCCAAAACACCAACTTTCTATGACAAATGGACAAAACCATTAAAAGCTCCTCCATATAGAGAGTTGAGCAACTTCGGACCATCAAAGTTACTCGGTGTACACTTTTTATTGTTCTTCTATGTCCAATGTTACGAGTATAAGCTTCGTAGATTATTTCGATGCCAAAACAACAACTTTCTATTACAAATGGACAAAACCGTTAAAAGCTCCTCCATATAGAGAGTTGAGCAACTTTGGACCATCAAAGTTGCTCCGTGTACACTTTTTATTGTTCTTCTATGTCCAATTTTATGAGTATAAGCTTCGTAGATTATTTCGATGCCAAAACAAAAACTTTCTATTACAAATGGACAAAACCGTTAAAAGCTCCTCCATATAGAGAGTTGAGCAACTTTGGACCATCAAAGTTGCTCCGTGGACACTTTTTATTGTTCTTCTATGTCCAATTTTACGAGTATAAGCTTTCTAGATTATTTCGATGCGAAAACAACAACTTTCTATGAGAAATGGACAAAATCGTTAAAAGCACCTCCATATAGAGAGTTGAGCAACTTCGGACCATCAAAGTTGCTCCGTGTACACTTTTTATTGTTCTTCTATGTCCAATTTTACGAGTATAAGGTTTCGTTTTTATTTCGATGCCAAAACAACAACTTTCTATGACAAATGGACAAAACCGTTAAAAGCTCCCGAATAGAGAGAGTTGAGAAATTTCGGACCATCAAAGTTGCTCGGTGTACACTTTTTATTGTTCTTCTATGTCCAATTTTACGAGTATAAGCTTCGTAGATTATTTCGATGCCAAAACACCAACTTTCTACGACAAATGGACAAAACCCTTAAAAACTCCTCCATATAGAGAGTTGAGAAACTTCGGACCATCAAAGTTACTCGGTGTACACTTTTTATTGTTCTTCTATGTCCAATGTTACGAGTATAAGCTTCGTAGATTATTTCGATGCAAAACAAAAACTTTATATTACAAATGGACAAAACCGTTAAAAGCTCATCTATAGAGAGAGTTGAGCAACTTTGGACCATCAAAGTTGCTCGGTGTACACTTTTTATTGTTCTTCTATCTCCAATGTTACGAGTATAAGCTTCGTAGATTATTTCGATGCCAAAACAACAACTTTCTATGGCAAATGGACAAAATCGTTAAAAGCTCCCAAATAGAGAGAGTTGAGCAATTTCGGACTATCAAAGTTGCTCGGTGTACACTTTTTATTGTTCTTCTATGTCCAATTTTACGAGTATAAGCTTTTTAGATTATTTCGATGCGAAAACAACAACTTTCTATGAGAAATGGACAAAACCGTTAAAAGCTCCTCCATATAGAGATCTGAGCAACATCGGATTATAAAAGTTGCTCGGTGTACACTTTTTATTGTTATTTTATGTCAAATTTTACGAGTATAAGATTCCGATATTTTTTCGATTCCAAAACACCAACTTTCTATGACAAATGGACAAAACCATTAAAAGCTCCTCAATATAGAGAGTTGAGCAACTTCGGACCATCAAAGTTACTCGGTGTACACTTTTTATTGTTCTTCTATGTCCAATGTTACGAGTATAAGTTTCGTAGATTATTTCGATGCCAAAACAACAACTTTCTATTACAAATGGACAAAACCGTTAAAAGCTCCTCTATAGAGAGAGTTCAGCAACTTTGGACCATCAAAGTTGCTCGGTGTACACTTTTTATTGTTGTTTTATGACAAATTTTATGAGTATAACATTCCGATATTTTTTCGATTCCAAAACACCAACTTTCTATGACAAATGGTCAAAACCGTTAAAAGCTCCTCCATATAGAGAGTTGAGCAACTTCGGACCATCAAAGTTGCTCAATGTACACTTTTTATTAATCTTCTAGGTCCAATGTTACGAGTATAAGCTTCCGAGATTATTTCGATGCCAAAACACCAACTTTCTATGACAAATGGACAAAACCGTTAGAAGCTCCTCCATATAGAGAGTTGAGCAACTTCGGACCATCAAAGTTACTCGGTGTACACTTTTTATTGTTCTTCTATGTCCAATGTTACGAGTATAAGCTTCGTAGATTATTTTGATGCCAAAACAACAACTTTCTATTACAAATGGACAAAACCGTTAAAGCTCCTCTATAGAGAGAGTTGAGCAACTTTGGACCATCAAAGTTGCTCGGTGTACACTTTTTATTGTTCTTCTATCTCCAATGTTACGAGTATAAGCTTCGTAGATTATTTCGATGCCAAAACACCAACTTTCTATGACAAATGGACAAAACCGTTAAAAGCTCTTCAATAGAAAGAGTTGAGCAACTTCGGACCATCAAAGTTGCTCGGTGTACACTTTTTATTGTTCTTTTATGTCCAATTTTATGAGTATAAGCTTCCGAGATTATTTCGATGCCAAAACACCAACTTTCTATGACAAATGAACAAAACCGTTAAAAGCTCCTCTATAGCGAGAGTTGAACAACTTCGAACCATCAAAGTTGCCCGGTGTACACTTTTTATTGTTCTTCTATGTCCAATTTTACGAGTATAAGCTTCCTAGATTATTTCGATGCGAAAACAACAACTTTCTATGACAAATGGACAAAACCGTTAAAAGCTCCTCCATATTGAGAGTTGAGCAACTTCGGACCATCAAAGTTGCTCGGTGTACACTTTTTATTGTTCTTCTATGTCCAATTTTACGAGTATAAGCTTCGTAGATTATTTCGATGCCAAAACACCAACTTTCTACGACAAATGGACAAAACCCTTAAAAACTCCTCCATATAGAGAGTGGAGCAACTTCGGACCATCAAAGTTACTCGGTGTACACTTTTTATTGTTCTTTTATGTCCAATGTTACGAGTATAAGCTTCCTAGATTATTTCGATGCAAAACAAAAACTTTCTATTACAAATGGACAAAACCGTTAAAAGCTCATCTATAGAGAGAGTTGAGCAACTTTGGACCATCAAAGTTTCTCGGTGTACACTTTTTATTGTTCTTTTATGTCAAATTTTACGAGTATAGGATTCCGATATTTTTTCGATGCCAAAACACCAACTTTCTATGAGAAATGGACAAAACCATTAAAAGCTCCTCCATATAGAGAGTTGAGCAACTTCGGACCATCAAAGTTCCTCGGTGTACACTTTTTATTGTTCTTCTATGTCCAATGTTACGAGTATAAGTTTCGTAGATTATTTCGATGCCAAAACAACAACTTTCTATTACAAATGGACAAAACCGTTAAAAGCTCCTCTATAGAGAGAGTTCAGCAACTTTGGACCATCAAAGTTGCTCGGTGTACACTTTTTATTGTTCTTCTATCTCCAATGTTACGAGTATAAGCTTCGTAGATTATTTTGATGCCAAAACACCAACTTTCTATGACAAATGGACAAAACCGTTAAAAGCTCTTCAATAGAGAGAGTTGAGCAACTTCGGACCATCAAAGTTGATCGGTGTACACTTTTTATTGTTCTTCTATGTCCAATGTTACGAGTATAAGCTTCGTAGATTATTTCGACGCCAAAACAACAACTTTCTATTACAAATGGACAAAACCGTTAAAGCTCCTCTATAGAGAGAGTTGAGCAACTTTAGACCATCAAAGTTGCTCGGTGTACACTTTTTATTGTTCTTCTATCTCCAATGTTACGAGTATAAGCTTCGTAGATTATTTTGATGCCAAAACACCAACTTTCTATGACAAATGGACAAAACCGTTAAAAGCTCTTCAATAGAGAGAGTTGAGCAACTTCGGACCATCAAAGTTGATCGGTGTACACTTTTTATTGTTCTTTTATGTCCAATTTTATGAGTATAAGCTTCCGAGATTATTTCGATGCCAAAACACCAACTTTCTATGACAAATGAACAAAACCGTTAAAAGCTCCTCTATAGCGAGAGTTGAACAACTTCGAACCATCAAAGTTGCCCGGTGTACACTTTTTATTGTTCTTCTATGTCCAATTTTACGAGTATAAGCTTCCTAGATTATTTCGATGCGAAAACAACAACTTTCTATGACAAATGGACAAAACCGTTAAAAGCTCCTCCATATTGAGAGTTGAGCAACTTCGGACCATCAAAGTTGCTCGGTGTACACTTTTTATTGTTCTTCTATGTCCAATTTTACGAGTATAAGCTTCGTAGATTATTTCGATGCCAAAACACCAACTTTCTACGACAAATGGACAAAACCCTTAAAAACTCCTCCATATAGAGAGTTGAGCAACTTCGGACCATCAAAGTTACTCGGTGTACACTTTTTATTGTTCTTTTATGTCCAATGTTACGAGTATAAGCTTCCTAGATTATTTCGATGCAAAACAAAAGCTTTCTATTACAAATGGACAAAACCGTTAAAAGCTCATCTATAGAGAGAGTTGAGCAACTTTGGACCATCAAAGTTTCTCGGTGTACACTTTTTATTGTTCTTTTATGTCAAATTTTACGAGTATAAGATTTCGTTATTATTTCGATGCCAAAACAACAACTTTCTATGGCAAATTGACAAAATCGTTAAAAGCTCCTAAATAAAGAGAGTTGAGCAATTTCGGACCATCAAAGTTGCTCGGTGTACACTTTTTATTGTTCTTCTATGTCCAATTTTACGAGTATAAGCTTCGTAGATTATTTCGATGCCAAAACACCAACTTTCTACGACAAATGGACAAAACCCTTAAAAACTCCTCCATATAGAGAGTTGAGCAACTTCGGACCATCAAAGTTACTCGGTGTACACTTTTTATTGATCTTTTATGTCCAATGTTACGAGTATAAGCTTCGTAGATTATTTCGATGCAAAACAAAAACTTTCTATTACAAATGGACAAAACCGTTAAAAGCCCATCTATAGAGAGAGTTGAGCAACTTTGGACCATCAAAGTTTCTCGGTGTACACTTTTTATTGTTCTTTTATGTCAAATTTTACGAGTATAAGATTTCGTTATTATTTCGATGCCAAAACAACAACTTTCTATGGCAAATTGACAAAATCGTTAAAAGCTCCTAAATAAAGAGAGTTGAGCAATTTCGGACCATCAAAGTTGCTCGGTGTACACTTTTTATTGTTCTTCTATGTCCAATGTTATGAGAATAAGCTTCGTAGATTATTTCGATGCCAAAACAACAACTTTCTATTACAAATCGACAAAACCGTTAGAAGCTCCTCCATATAGAGAGTTGAGCAACATCGGACTATAAAAGTTGCTCGGTGTACACTTTTTATTGTTATTTTATGTCAAATTTTACGAGTATAGGATTCCGATATTTTTTCGATGCCAAAACACCAACTTTCTATGACAAATGAACAAAACCATTAAAAGCTCCTCCATATAGAGAGTTGAGCAACTTCGGACCATCAAAGTTACTCGGTGTACACTTTTTATTGTTCTTCTATGTCCAATGTTACGAGTATAAGCTTCGTAGATTATTTCGATGCCAAAACAACAACTTTCTATTACAAATGGACAAAACCGTTAAAAGCTCCTCCATATAGAGAGTTGAGCAACTTTGGACCATCAAAGTTGCTCCGTGTACACTTTTTATTGTTCTTCTATGTCCAATGTTACGAGTATAAGCTTTCTAGATTATTTCGATGCGAAAAAAACAACTTTCTATGAGAAATGGACAAAACCGTTAAAAGCTCCTCCATATAGAGAGTTGAGCAACTTCGGACAATCAAAGTTTCTCCGTGTACACTTTTTATTGTTCTTCTATGTCCAATGTTATGAGTATAAGCTTCGTAGATTATTTCGATGCCAAAACAACAACTTTCTATTACAAATGGACAAAACCGTTAAAAGCTCCTCCATATAGAGAGTTGAGCAACTTTGGACCATCAAAGTTGCTCCGTGTACACTTTTTATTGTTCTTCTATGTCCAATTTTATGAGTATAAGCTTTCTAGATTATTTCGATGCGAAAACAACAACTTTCTATGAGAAATGGACAAAACCGTTAAAAGCTCCTCCATATAGAGAGTTGAGCAACTTCGGACAATCAAAGTTGCTCCGTGTACACTTTTTATTGTTCTTCTATGTCCAATTTTATAAGTATAAGCTTCGTAGATTATTTCGATGCCAAAACAAAAACTTTCTATTACAAATGGACAAAACCGTTAAAAGCTCCTCCATATAGAGAGTTGATCAACATCGGACTATAAAAGTTGCTCGGTGTACACTTTTTATTGTTATTTTATGTCAAATTTTACGAGTATAAGATTCCGATATTTTTTCGATGCCAAAACACCAACTTTCTATGACAAATGGACAAAACCATTAAAAGCTCCTCCATATAGAGAGTTGAGCAACTTCGGACCATCAAAGTTACTCGGTGTACACTTTTTATTGTTCTTCTATGTCCAATGTTACGAGTATAAGCTTCGTAGATTATTTCGATGCCAAAACAACAACTTTCTATTACAAATGGACAAAACCGTTAAAAGCTCCTCCATATAGAGAGTTGAGCAACTTTGGACCATCAAAGTTGCTCCGTGTACACTTTTTATTGTTCTTCTATCTCCAATTTTACGAGTATAAGCTTTCTAGATTATTTCGATGCGAAAAAAACAACTTTCTATGAGAAATGGACAAAACCGTTAAAAGCTCCTCCATATAGAGAGTTGAGCAACTTCGGACAATCAAAGTTGCTCCGTGTACACTTTTTATTGTTCTTCTATGTCCAATTTTATGAGTATAAGCTTCGTAGATTATTTCGATGCCAAAACAAAAACTTTCTATTACAAATGGACAAAACCGTTAAAAGCTCCTCCATATAGAGAGTTGAGCAACTTTGGACCATCAAAGTTGCTCCGTGGACACTTTTTATTGTTCTTCTATGTCCAATTTTACGAGTATAAGCTTTCTAGATTATTTCGATGCGAAAACAACAACTTTCTATGAGAAATGGACAAAATCGTTAAAAGCACCTCCATATAGAGAGTTGAGCAACTTCGGACCATCAAAGTTGCTCCGTGTACACTTTTTATTGTTCTTCTATGTCCAATTTTACGAGTATAAGGTTTCGTTTTTATTTCGATGACAAAACAACAACTTTCTATGACAAATGGACAAAACCGTTAAAAGCTCCCGAATAGAGAGAGTTGAGAAATTTCGGACCATCAAAGTTGCTCGGTGTACACTTTTTATTGTTCTTCTATGTCCAATTTTACGAGTATAAGCTTCGTAGATTATTTCGATGCCAAAACAACAACTTTCTATTACAAATCGACAAAACCGTTAAAAGCTCCTCCATATAGAGAGTTGAGCAACTTCGGACCATCAAAGTTACTCGGTGTACACTTTTTATTGTTCTTCTATGTCCAATGTTACGAGTATAAGCTTCGTAGATTATTTCGATGCAAAACAAAAACTTTCTATTACAAATGGACAAAACCGTTAAAAGCTCATCTATAGAGAGAGTTGAGCAACTTTGGACCATCAAAGTTTCTCGGTGTACACTTTTTATTGTTCTTTTATGTCAAATTTTACGAGTATAAGATTTCGTTATTATTTCGATGCCAAAACAATAACTTTCTATGGCAAATTGACAAAATCGCTAAAAGCTCCTAAATAAAGAGAGTTGAGCAATTTCGGACCATCAAAGTTGCTCGGTGTACACTTTTTATTGTTCTTCTATGTCCAATGTTATGAGTATAAGCTTCGTAGATTATTTCGATGCCAAAACAACAACTTTCTATTACAAATCGACAAAACCGTTAAAAGCTCCTCCATATAGAGAGTTGAGCAACTTTGGACCATCAAAGTTGCTCCGTGTACACTTTTTATTGTTCTTCTATATCCAATTTTACGAGTATAAGCTTTCTAGATTATTTCGATGCGAAAACAACAACTTTCTATGAGAAACGGACAAAACCGTTAAAAGCTCCTCCATATAGAGAGTTGAGCAACATCGGAATATAAAAGTTGCTCGGTGTACACTTTTTATTGTTATTTTATGTCAAATTTTACGAGTATAGGATTCCGATATTTTTTCGATGCCAAAACACCAACTTTCTATGACAAATGAACAAAACCATTAAAAGCTCCTCCATATAGAGAGTTGAGCAACTTCGGACCATCAAAGTTACTCGGTGTACACTTTTTATTGTTCTTCTATGTCCAATGTTACGAGTATAAGCTTCGTAGATTATTTCGATGCCAAAACAACAACTTTCTATTACAAATGGACAAAACCGTTAAAAGCTCCTCCACATAGAGAGTTGAGCAACTTTGGACCATCAAAGTTGCTCCGCGTACACTTTTTATTGTTCTTCTATGTCCAATGTTACGAGTATAAGCTTTCTAGATTATTTCGATGCGAAAAAAACAACTTTCTATGAGAAATGGACAAAACCGTTAAAAGCTCCTCCATATAGAGAGTTGAGCAACTTCGGACAATCAAAGTTTCTCCGTGTACACTTTTTATTGTTCTTCTATGTCCAATGTTATGAGTATAGGCTTCGTAGATTATTTCGATGCCAAAACAACAACTTTCTATTACAAATGGACAAAACCGTTAAAAGCTCCTCCATATAGAGAGTTGAGCAACTTTGGACCATCAAAGTTGCTCCGTGTACACTTTTTATTGTTCTTCTATGTCCAATTTTATGAGTATAAGCTTTCTAGATTATTTCGATGCGAAAACAACAACTTTCTATGAGAAATGGACAAAACCGTTAAAAGCTCCTCCATATAGAGAGTTGAGCAACTTCGGACAATCAAAGTTGCTCCGTGTACACTTTTTATTGTTCTTCTATGTCCAATTTTATAAGTATAAGCTTCGTAGATTATTTCGATGCCAAAACAAAAACTTTCTATTACAAATGGACAAAACCGTTAAAAGCTCCTCCATATAGAGAGTTGATCAACATCGGACTATAAAAGTTGCTCGGTGTACACTTTTTATTGTTATTTTATGTCAAATTTTACGAGTATAAGATTCCAATATTTTTTCGATGCCAAAACACCAACTTTCTATGACAAATGGACAAAACCATTAAAAGCTCCTCCATATAGAGAGTTGAGCAACTTCGGACCATCAAAGTTACTCGGTGTACACTTTTTATTGTTCTTCTATGTCCAATTTTATGAGTATAAGCTTCGTAGATTATTTCGATGCCAAAACAAAAACTTTCTATTACAAATGGACAAAACCGTTAAAAGCTCCTCCATATAGAGAGTTGAGCAACTTTGGACCATCAAAGTTGCTCCGTGGACACTTTTTATTGTTCTTCTATGTCCAATTTTACGAGTATAAGCTTTCTAGATTATTTCGATGCGAAAACAACAACTTTCTATGAGAAATGGACAAAATCGTTAAAAGCACCTCCATATAGAGAGTTGAGCAACTTCGGACCATCAAAGTTGCTCCGTGTACACTTTTTATTGTTCTTCTATGTCCAATTTTACGAGTATAAGGTTTCGTTTTTATTTCGATGACAAAACAACAACTTTCTATGACAAATGGACAAAACCGTTAAAAGCTCCCGAATAGAGAGAGTTGAGAAATTTCGGACCATCAAAGTTGCTCGGTGTACACTTTTTATTGTTCTTCTATGTCCAATTTTACGAGTATAAGCTTCGTAGATTATTTCGATGCCAAAACAACAACTTTCTATTACAAATCGACAAAACCGTTAAAAGCTCCTCCATATAGAGAGTTGAGCAACTTCGGACCATCAAAGTTACTCGGTGTACACTTTTTATTGTTCTTCTATGTCCAATGTTACGAGTATAAGCTTCGTAGATTATTTCGATGCAAAACAAAAACTTTCTATTACAAATGGACAAAACCGTTAAAAGCTCATCTATAGAGAGAGTTGAGCAACTTTGGACCATCAAAGTTTCTCGGTGTACACTTTTTATTGTTCTTTTATGTCAAATTTTACGAGTATAAGATTTCGTTATTATTTCGATGCCAAAACAATAACTTTCTATGGCAAATTGACAAAATCGCTAAAAGCTCCTAAATAAAGAGAGTTGAGCAATTTCGGACCATCAAAGTTGCTCGGTGTACACTTTTTATTGTTCTTCTATGTCCAATGTTATGAGTATAAGCTTCGTAGATTATTTCGATGCCAAAACAACAACTTTCTATTACAAATCGACAAAACCGTTAAAAGCTCCTCCATATAGAGAGTTGAGCAACTTTGGACCATCAAAGTTGCTCCGTGTACACTTTTTATTGTTCTTCTATATCCAATTTTACGAGTATAAGCTTTCTAGATTATTTCGATGCGAAAACAACAACTTTCTATGAGAAACGGACAAAACCGTTAAAAGCTCCTCCATATAGAGAGTTGAGCAACATCGGAATATAAAAGTTGCTCGGTGTACACTTTTTATTGTTATTTTATGTCAAATTTTACGAGTATAGGATTCCGATATTTTTTCGATGCCAAAACACCAACTTTCTATGACAAATGAACAAAACCATTAAAAGCTCCTCCATATAGAGAGTTGAGCAACTTCGGACCATCAAAGTTACTCGGTGTACACTTTTTATTGTTCTTCTATGTCCAATGTTACGAGTATAAGCTTCGTAGATTATTTCGATGCCAAAACAACAACTTTCTATTACAAATGGACAAAACCGTTAAAAGCTCCTCCACATAGAGAGTTGAGCAACTTTGGACCATCAAAGTTGCTCCGCGTACACTTTTTATTGTTCTTCTATGTCCAATGTTACGAGTATAAGCTTTCTAGATTATTTCGATGCGAAAAAAACAACTTTCTATGAGAAATGGACAAAACCGTTAAAAGCTCCTCCATATAGAGAGTTGAGCAACTTCGGACAATCAAAGTTTCTCCGTGTACACTTTTTATTGTTCTTCTATGTCCAATGTTATGAGTATAGGCTTCGTAGATTATTTCGATGCCAAAACAACAACTTTCTATTACAAATGGACAAAACCGTTAAAAGCTCCTCCATATAGAGAGTTGAGCAACTTTGGACCATCAAAGTTGCTCCGTGTACACTTTTTATTGTTCTTCTATGTCCAATTTTATGAGTATAAGCTTTCTAGATTATTTCGATGCGAAAACAACAACTTTCTATGAGAAATGGACAAAACCGTTAAAAGCTCCTCCATATAGAGAGTTGAGCAACTTCGGACAATCAAAGTTGCTCCGTGTACACTTTTTATTGTTCTTCTATGTCCAATTTTATAAGTATAAGCTTCGTAGATTATTTCGATGCCAAAACAAAAACTTTCTATTACAAATGGACAAAACCGTTAAAAGCTCCTCCATATAGAGAGTTGATCAACATCGGACTATAAAAGTTGCTCGGTGTACACTTTTTATTGTTATTTTATGTCAAATTTTACGAGTATAAGATTCCAATATTTTTTCGATGCCAAAACACCAACTTTCTATGACAAATGGACAAAACCATTAAAAGCTCCTCCATATAGAGAGTTGAGCAACTTCGGACCATCAAAGTTACTCGGTGTACACTTTTTATTGTTCTTCTATGTCCAATGTTACGAGTATAAGCTTCGTAGATTATTTCGATGCCAAAACAACAACTTTCTATTACAAATGGACAAAACCGTTAAAAGCTCCTCCATATAGAGAGTTGAGCAACTTTGGACCATCAAAGTTGCTCCGTGTACACTTTTTATTGTTCTTCTATCTCCAATTTTACGAGTATAAGCTTTCTAGATTATTTCGATGGGAAAAAAACAACTTTCTATGAGAAATGGACAAAACCGTTAAAAGCTCCTCCATATAGAGAGTTGAGCAACTTCGGACAATCAAAGTTGCTCCGTGTACACTTTTTATTGTTCTTCTATGTCCAATTTTATGAGTATAAGCTTCGTAGATTATTTCGATGCCAAAACAAAAACTTTCTATTACAAATGGACAAAACCGTTAAAAGCTCCTCCAAATAGAGAGTTGAGCAACTTTGGACCATCAAAGTTGCTCCGTGGACACTTTTTATTGTTCTTCTATGTCCAATTTTACGAGTATAAGCTTTCTAGATTATTTCGATGCGAAAACAACAACTTTCTATGAGAAATGGACAAAATCGTTAAAAGCACCTCCATATAGAGAGTTGAGCAACTTCGGACCATCAAAGTTGCTCCGTGTACACTTTTTATTGTTCTTCTATGTCCAATTTTACAAGTATAAGGTTTCGTTTTTATTTCGATGCCAAAACAACAACTTTCTATGACAAATGGACAAAACCGTTAAAAGCTCCCGAATAGAGAGAGTTGAGAAATTTCGGACCATCAAAGTTGCTCGGTGTACACTTTTTATTGTTCTTCTATGTCCAATTTTACGAGTATAAGCTTCGTAGATTATTTCGATGCCAAAACACCAACTTTCTACGACAAATGGACAAAACCCTTAAAAACTCCTCCATATAGAGAGTTGAGCAACTTCGGACCATCAAAGTTACTCGGTGTACACTTTTTATTGTTCTTCTATGTCCAATGTTACGAGTATAAGCTTCGTAGATTATTTCGATGCAAAACAAAAACTTTCTATTACAAATGGACAAAAACCGTTAAAAGCCCATCTATAGAGAGAGTTGAGCAACTTTGGACCATCAAAGTTTCTCGGTGTACACTTTTTATTGATCTTTTATGTCCAATGTTACGAGTATAAGCTTCGTAGATTATTTCGATGCAAAACAAAAACTTTCTATTACAAATGGACAAAACCGTTAAAAGCCCATCTATAGAGAGAGTTGAGCAACTTTGGACCATCAAAGTTTCTCGGTGTACACTTTTTATTGTTCTTTTATGTCCAATTTTACGAGTATAAGGTTTCGTTTTTATTTCGATGCCAAAACAACAACTTTCTAAGACAAATGGACAAAACCGTTAATAGCTCCCGAATAGAGAGAGTTGAGAAATTTCGGACCATCAAAGTTGCTCGGTGTACACTTTTTATTGTTCTTCTATGTCCAATTTTACGAGTATAAGCTTCGTAGATTATTTCGATGCCAAAACACCAACTTTCTACGACAAATGGACAAAACCCTTAAAAACTCCTCCATATAGAGAGTTGAGCAACTTCGGACCATCAAAGTTACTCGGTGTACACTTTTTATTGTTCTTCTATGTCCAATGTTATGAGTATAAGCTTCGTAGATTATTTCGATGCAAAACAAAAACTTTCTATTACAAATGGACAAAACCGTTAAAAGCTCATCTATAGAGAGAGTTGAGCAACTTTGGACCATCAAAGTTTCTCGGTGTACACTTTTTATTGTTCTTTTATGTCAAATTTTACGAGTATAAGATTTCGTTATTATTTCGATGCCAAAACAATAACTTTCTATGGCAAATTGACAAAATCGTTAAAAGCTCCTAAATAAAGAGAGTTGAGCAATTTGGGACCATCAAAGTTGCTCGGTGTACACTTTTTATTGTTCTTCTATGTCCAATGTTATGAGTATAAGCTTCGTAGATTATTTCGATGCCAAAACAACAACTTTCTACGACAAATGGACAAAACCCTTAAAAACTCCTCCATATAGAGAGTTGAGCAACTTCGGACCATCAAAGTTACTCGGTGTACACTTTTTATTGTTCTTCTATGTCCAATGTTATGAGTATAAGCTTCGTAGATTATTTCGATGCAAAACAAAAACTTTCTATTACAAATGGACAAAACCGTTAAAAGCTCATCTATAGAGAGAGTTGAGCAACTTTGGACCATCAAAGTTTCTCGGTGTACACTTTTTATTGTTCTTTTATGTCAAATTTTACGAGTATAAGATTTCGTTATTATTTCGATGCCAAAACAATAACTTTCTATGGCAAATTGACAAAATCGTTAAAAGCTCCTAAATAAAGAGAGTTGAGCAATTTGGGACCATCAAAGTTGCTCGGTGTACACTTTTTATTGTTCTTCTATGTCCAATGTTATGAGTATAAGCTTCGTAGATTATTTCGATGCCAAAACAACAACTTTCTATTACAAATCGACAAAACCGTTAAAAGCTCCTCCATATAGAGAGTTGAGCAACTTTCGACCATCAAAGTTGCGCCGTGTACACTTTTTATTGTTCTTCTATATCCAATTTTACGAGTATAAGCTTTCTAGATTATTTCGATGCGAAAACAACAACTTTCTATGAGAAATGGACAAAACCGTTAAAAGCTCCTCCATATAGAGAGTTGAGCACCATCGGACTATAAAAGTTGCTCGGTGTACACTTTTTATTGTTATTTTATGTCAAATTTTACGAGTATAAGATTCCGATATTTTTTCGATGCCAAAACACCAACTTTCTATGACAAATGGACAAAACCATTAAAAGCTCCTCCATATAGAGAGTTGAGCAACTTCGGACCATCAAAGTTACTCGGTGTACACTTTTTATTGTTCTTCTATATCCAATTTTACGAGTATAAGCTTTCTAGATTATTTCGATGAGAAAAAAACAACTTTCTATGAGAAATGGACAAAACCGTTAAAAGCTCCTCCATATAGAGAGTTGAGCAACTTCGGGCAATCAAAGTTTCTCCGTGTACACTTTTTATTGTTCTTCTATGTCCAATGTTATGAGTATAAGCTTCGTAGATTATTTCGATGCCAAAACAACAACTTTCTATTACAAATGGACAAAACCGTTAAAAGCTCCTCCATATAGAGAGTTGAGCAACTTTCGACCATCAAAGTTGCTCCGTGTACACTTTTTATTGTTCTTCTATGTCCAATTTTACGAGTATAAGCTTTCTAGATTATTTCGATGCGAAAACAACAACTTTCTACGAGAAATGGACAAAACCGTTAAAAGCTCCTCCATATAGAGAGTTGAGCAACTTCGGACCATCAAAGTTGCTCCGTGTACACTTTTTATTGTTCTTCTATGTTCAATTTTACGAGTATAAGGTTTCGTTTTTATTTCGATGCCAAAACAACAACTTTCTATGACAAATGGACAAAACCGTTAAAAGCTCCCGAATAGAGAGAGTTGAGAAATGTCGAACCATCAAAGTTGCTCGGTGTACACTTTTTATTGTTCTTCTATGTCCAATTTTACGAGTATAAGCTTCGTAGATTATTTCGATGCCAAAACTCCAACTTTCTACGACAAATGGACAAAACCCTTAAAAACTCCTCCATATAGAGAGTTGAGCAACTTCGGACCATCAAAGTTACTCGGTGTACACTTTTTATTGTTCTTTTATGTCCAATGTTACGAGTATAAGCTTCGTAGATTATTTCGATGCAAAACAAAAACTTTCTATTACAAATGGACAAAATCGTTAAAAGCTCATCTATAGAGAGAGTTGAGCAACTTTGGACCATCAAAGTTTCTCGGAGTACACTTTTTATTGTTCTTTTATGTCAAATTTTACGAGTATAGGATTTCGTTATTATTTCGATGCCAAAACAACAACTTTCTATGGCAAATTGACAAAATCGTTAAAAGCTCCTAAATAAAGGGAGTTGAGCAATTTCGGACTATCAAAGTTGCTCGGTGTACACTTTTTATTGTTCTTCTATGTCCAATGTTAGGAGTATAAGCTTCGTAGATTATTTCGATGCCAAAACAACAACTTTCTATTACAAATCGACAAAACCGTTAAAAGCTCCTCCATATAGAGAGTTGAGCAACTTTGGACCATCAAAGTTGCTCCGTGTACACTTTTTATTGTTCTTCTATATCCAATTTTACGAGTATAAGCTTTCTAGATTATTTCGATGCGAAAACAACAACTTTCTATGAGAAATGGACAAAACCGTTAAAAGCTCCTCCATATAGAGAGTTGAGCAACATCGGACTATAAAAGTTGCTCGGTATACACTTTTTATTGTTATTTTATGTCAAATTTTACGAGTATAAGATTCCGATATTTTTTCGATGCCAAAACACCAACTTTCTATGACAAATGGACAAAACCATTAAAAAGCTCCACCATATAGAGAGTTGAGCAACTTCGGACCATCAAAGTTACTCGTTGTACACTTTTTATTGTTCTTCTATGTCCAATGTTACGAGTATAAGTTTCGTAGATTATTTCGATGCCAAAACAACAACTTTCTATTACAAATGGACAAAACCGTTAAAAGCTCCTCTATAGAGAGAGTTCAGCAACTTTGGACCATCAAAGTTGCTCGGTGTACACTTTTTATTGTTGTTTTATGTCAAATTTTATGAGTATAACATTCTGATATTTTTTCGATTCCAAAACACCAACTTTCTATGACAAATGGACAAAACCTTTAAAAGCTCCTCCATATAGAGAGTTGAGCAACTTCGGACCATCAAAGTTGCTCAATGTACACTTTTTATTAATCTTCTAGGTCCAATGTTACGAGTATAAGCTTCCGATATTTTTTCGGTGCCAAAACACCAACTTTCTATGACAAATGGACAAAACCGTTAAAAGCTCCTCCATATAGAGAGTTGAGCAACTTCGGACCATCAAAGTTACTCGGTGTACACTTTTTATTGTTCTTCTATGTCCAATGTTACGAGTATAAGCTTCGTAGATTATTTCGACGCCAAAACAACAACTTTCTATTACAAATGGACAAAACCGTTAAAAGCTCCTCTATAGAGAGAGTTGAGCAACTTTGCACCATCAAAGTTGCTCGGTGTACACTTTTTATTGTTCTTCTATGTCCAATGTTAAGAGTATAAGCTTCGTAGATTATTTCGATGCCAAAACAACAACTTTCTATGGCAAATGGACAAAATCGTTAAAAGCTCCAAAATAGAGAGAGTTGAGCAATTTTGGACCATCAAAGTTGCTCGGTGTACACTTTTTATTGTTCTTCTATGTCTTATTTTACGAGTATAAGCTTCGTAGATTATTTCGATGCCAAAACACCAACTTTCTATGACAAATGGACAAAACCGTTAAAAGCTCTTCAATAGAGAGAGTTGAGCAACTTCGGACCATCAAAGTTGCTCGGTGTACACTTTTTATTGTTCTTCTATGTCCAATTTTATGAGTATAAGCTTCCGAGATTATTTCGATGCCAAAACACCAACTTTCTATGACAAATGAACAAAACCGTTAAAAGCTCCTCTATAGCGAGAGTTGAACAACTTCGAACCATCAAAGTTGCCCGGTGTACACTTTTTATTGTTCTTCTATGTCCAATTTTACGAGTATAAGCTTCCTAGATTATTTCGATGCGAAAACAACAACTTTCTATGACAAATAGACAAAACCGTTAAAAGCTCCTCCATATAGAGAGTTGAGCAACTTCGGACCATCAAAGTTGCTCGGTGTACACTTTTTACTGTTCTTCCATGTCCAATTTTACGAGTATAAGGTTTCGTTATTATTTCGATGCCAAAACAACAACTTTCTATGACGAATGGACAAAACCGTTAAAAGCTGCCAACTAGAGAGAGTTGAGCAATTTCGGACCATCAAAGTTGCTCGTGTACACTTTTTTTTGTTCTTCTATGTCCAATTTTACGAGTATAAGCTTCGTAGATTATTTCGATTCCAAAACACCAACTTTCTATGACAAATGGACGAAACCTTTAAAAACTCCTCCATATAGAGAGTTGAGCAACTTCGGACCATCAAAGTTACTCGGTGTACACTTTTTATTGTTCTTCTATGTCCAATGTTACGAGTATAAGCTTCGTAGATTATTTCGATTCCAAAACACCAACTTTCTATGACAAATGGACAAAACCGTTAAAAGCTCCTCCATATAGAGAGTTGAGCAACTTTGGACAATCAAAGTTGCTCCGTGTACACTTTTTATTGTTCTTCTATATCCAATTTTACGAGTATAAGGTTTCTAGATTATTTCGATGCGAAAAAAACAACTTTCTATGAGAAATGGACAAAACCGTTAAAAGCTCCTCCATATAGAGAGTTGAGCAACTTCGGACAATCAAAGTTGCTCCGTGTACACTTTTTATTGTTCTTCTATGTCCAATGTTATGAGTATAAGCTTGGTAGATTATTTCGATGCCAAAACAACAACTTTCTATTACAAATGGACAAAACCGTTAAAAGCTCCTCCATATAGAGAGTTGAGCAACTTTGGACCATCAAAGTTGCTCCGTGAACACTTTTCACTGTTCTTCTATGTTCAATTTTACGAGTATAAGCTTTCTAGATTATTTCGATGCGAAAACAACAACTTTCTATGAGAAATGGACAAAACCGTTAAAAGCTCCTCCATATAGAGAGTTGAGCAACTTCGGACCATCAAAATTGCTCCGTGTACACTTTTTATTGTTCTTCTATGTCCAATTTTACGAGTATAAGGTTTCGTTTTTATTTCGATGCCAAAACAACAACTTTCTATGACAAATGGACAAAACCGTTAAAAGCTCCCGAATAGAGAGAGTTGAGAAATTTCGGACCATCAAAGTTGCTCGGTGTACACTTTTTATTGTTCTTCTATGTCCAATTTTACGAGTATAAGCTTCGTAGATTATTTCGATGCCAAAACACCAACTTTCTACGACAAATGGACAAAACCCTTAAAAACTCCTCCATATAGAGAGTTGAGCAACTTTGGACCATCAAAGTTGCTCCGTGTACACTTTTTATTGTTCTTCTATATCCAATTTTACGAGTATAAGCTTTCTAGATTATTTCGATGCGAAAACAATAACTTTCTATGAGAAATGGACAAAACCGTTAAAAGCTCCTCCATATAGAGAGTTGAGCAACATCGGACTATAAAAGTTGCTCGGTGTACACTTTTTATTGTAATTTTATGTCAAATTTTACGAGTATAAGATTCCAATATTTTTTCGATGCCAAAACACCAACTTTCTATGGCAAATTGGCAAAATCGTTAAAAGCTCCTAAATAAAGAGAGTTGAGCAATTTCGGACCATCAAAGTTGCTCGGTGTACACTTTTTATTGTTCTTCTATGTCCAATGTTATGAGTATAAGCTTCGTAGATTATTTCGATGCCAAAACAACAACTTTCTATTACAAATCGACAAAACCGTTAAAAGCTCCTCCATATAGAGAGTTGAGCAACTTTGGACCATCAAAGTTGCTCCGTGTACACTTTTTATTGTTCTTCTATATCCAATTTTACGAGTATAAGCTTTCTAGATTATTTCGATGCGAAAACAATAACTTTCTATGAGAAATGGACAAAACCGTTAAAAGCTCCTCCATATAGAGAGTTGAGCAACATCGGACTATAAAAGTTGCTCGGTGTACACTTTTTATTGTAATTTTATGTCAAATTTTACGAGTATAAGATTCCAATATTTTTTCGATGCCAAAACACCAACTTTCTATGGCAAATTGGCAAAATCGTTAGAAGCTCCTAAATAAAGAGAGTTGAGCAATTTCGGACCATCAAAGTTGCTCGGTGTACACTTTTTATTGTTCTTCTATGTCCAATGTTATGAGTATAAGCTTCGTAGATTATTTCGATGCCAAAACAACAACTTTCTATTACAAATCGACAAAACCGTTAAAAGCTCCTCCATATAGAGAGTTGAGCAACTTTGGACCATCAAAGTTGCTCCGTGTACACTTTTTATTGTTCTTCTATATCCAATTTTACGAGTATAAGCTTTCTAGATTATTTCGATGCGAAAACAATAACTTTCTATGAGAAATGGACAAAACCATTAAAAGCTCCTCCATATAGAGAGTTGAGCAACTTCGGACTATCAAAGTTACTCGGTGTACACTTTTTATTGTTCTTCTATGTCCAATGTTACGAGTATAAGCTTCGTAGATTATTTCGATGCCAAAACAACAACTTTCTATTACAAATGGACAAAACCGTTAAATGCTCCTCTATAGAGAGAGTTCAACAACTTTGGACCATCAAAGTTGCTCGGTGTACACTTTTTATTGTTGTTTTATGTCAAATTTTATGAGTATAAGATTCCGATATTTTTTCGATTCCAAAACACCAACTTTCTATGACAAATGGACAAAACCGTTAAAAGCTCCTCCATATAGAGAGTTGAGCAACTTCGGACCATCAAAGTTGCTCAATGTACACTTTTTATTAGTCTTCTATGTCCAATGTTACGAGTATAAGCTTTCGAGATTATTTCGATGCCAAAACACCAACTTTCTATGACAAATGAACAAAACCGTTAAAAGCTCCTCCATATAGAGAGTTGAGCAACTTCGGACCATCAAAGTTACTCGGTGTACACTTTTTATTGTTCTTCTATGTCCAATGTTACGAGTATAAGCTTCGTAGATTATTTCGACGCCAAAACAACAACTTTCTATTACAAATGGACAAAACCGTTAAAAGCTCCTCTATAGAGAGAGTTGAGCAACTTTGGACCATCAAAGTTGCCCGGTGTACACTTTTTATTGTTCTTCTATGTCCAATGTTACGAGTATAAGCTTCGTAGATTATTTCGATGCCAAAACAACAACTTTCTATGGCAAATGGACAAAATCGTTAAAAGCTCCCAAATAGAGAGAGTTGAGCAATTT
This sequence comes from Euonymus europaeus, assembly GCA_963580455.1. Taxonomy (NCBI): domain Eukaryota; kingdom Viridiplantae; phylum Streptophyta; class Magnoliopsida; order Celastrales; family Celastraceae; genus Euonymus; species Euonymus europaeus. The sequence goes on from OY756965.1 coordinate 10,132,773, forward strand.
CGGACCATCAAAGTTGCTCGGTGTACACTTTTTATTGTTCTTCTTCTATGTCCAATTTTACGAGTATAAGCTTCGTAGATTATTTCTATGCCAAAACACCAACTTTCTATGACAAATGGACAAAACCGTTAAAAGCTCTTCAATAGAGAGAGTTGAGCAACTTCGGACCATCAAAGTTGCTCAATGTACACTTTTTATTATTCTTCTATGTCCAATTTTACGAGTATAAGCTTCCGAGATTATTTCGATGCCAAAACACCAACTTTCTATGACAAATGAACAAAACCGTTAAAAGCTCCTCTATAGCGAGAGTTGAACAACTTCGAACCATCAGAGTTGCCCGGTGTACACTTTTTATTGTTCTTCTATGTCCAATTTTACGAGTATAAGCTTCCTAGATTATTTCGATGCGAAAACAACAAGTTTCTATGACAAATGGACAAAACCGTTAAAAGCTCCTCCATATAGAGAGTTGAGCAACTTCGGACCATCAAAGTTGCTCGGTGTACACTTTTTACTGTTCTTCTATGTCCAATTTTACTAGTATAAGGTTTCGTTATTATTTCGATGCCAAAACAACAACTTTCTATGACGAATGGACAAAACCGTTAAAAGCTGCCAAATAGAGAGAGTTGAGCAATTTCGGACCATCAACGTTGCTCGGTGTACACTTTTTTCTGTTCTTCTATGTCCAATTTTACGAGTATAAGCTTCGTAGATTATTTCGATGCCAAAACACCAACTTTCTATGACAAATGGACAAAAACGTTAGAGGCTCCCAAATAGAGAGTTGAGCAACTTCGGACATTCAAAGTTGCTCGGTGTACACTTTTTATTGTTCTTCTATGTCCAATTTTACGAGTATAAGCTTCGTAGATTATTTCGATGCCAAAACAACAACTTTCTATTACAAATGGACAAAACCGTTAAAAGCTCCTCTATAGAGAGAGTTCAGCAACTTTGGACCATCAAAGTTGCTCGGTGTACACTTTTTATTGTTGTTTTATGTCAAATTTTATGAGTATAAGCTTCGTAGATTATTTCGATGCAAAACAAAAACTTTCTATTACAAATGGACAAAACCGTTAAAAGCTCCTCTATAGAGAGAGTTGATCAACTTTGAACCATCAAAGTTTCTCGGTGTACACTTTTTATTGTTCTTTTATGTCAAATTTTACGAGTATAAGATTTCGTTATTATTTCGATGCCAAAACAACAACTTTCTATGGCAAATTGACAAAATCGTTAAAAGCTCCTAAATAAAGAGAGTTGAGCAATTTCGGACCATCAAAGTTGCTCGGTGTACACTTTTTATTGTTCTTCTATGTCCAATGTTATGAGTATAAGCTTCGTAGATTATTTCGATGCCAAAACAACAACTTTCTATTACAAATCGACAAAACCGTTAAAAGCTCCTCCATATAGAGAGTTGAGCAACTTTGGACCATCAAAGTTGCTCGGTGTACACTTTTTATTGTTCTTCTATGTCCAATTTTACGAGTATAAGCTTCGTAGATTATTTCTATGCCAAAACACCAACTTTCTATGACAAATGGACAAAACCGTTAAAAGCTCTTCAATAGAGAGAGTTGAGCAACTTCGGACCATCAAAGTTGCTCAATGTACACTTTTTATTGTTCTTCTATGTCCAATTTTACGAGTATAAGCTTCCGAGATTATTTCGATGCCAAAACACCAACTTTCTATGACAAATGAACAAAACCGTTAAAAGCTCCTCTATAGCGAGAGTTGAACAACTTCGAACCATCAAAGTTGCCCGGTGTACACTTTTTATTGTTCTTCTATGTCCAATTTTACGAGTATAAGCTTCCTAGATTATTTCGAAGCGAAAACAACAACTTTCTATGACAAATGGACAAAACCGTTAAAAGCTCCTCCATATAGAGAGTTGAGCAACTTCGGACCATCAAAGTTGCTCGGTGTACACTTTTTACTGTTCTTCTATGTCCAATTTTACGAGTATAAGGTTTCGTTATTATTTCGATGCCAAAACAACAACTTTCTATAACGAATGTACAAAACCGTTAAAAGCTGCCAAATAGAGAGAGTTGAGCAATTTCGGACCATCAAAGTTGCTCGGTGTACACTTTTTTTTGTTCTTCTATGTCCAATTTTACGAGTATAAGCTTCGTAGATTATTTCGATGCGAAAACACCAACTTTCTATGACAAATGAACAAAACCGTTAAAAGCTCCTCTATAGCGAGAGTTGAACAACTTCGAACCATCAAAGTTGCCCGGTGTACACTTTTTATTGTTCTTCTATGTCCAATTTTACGAGTATAAGCTTCCTAGATTATTTCGATGCGAAAACAACAACTTTCTATGACAAATGGACAAAACCGTTAAAAGCTCCTCCATATAGAGAGTTGAGCAACTTCGGACCATCAAAGTTGCTCGGTGTACACTTTTTATTGTTCTTCTATGTCCAATTTTACGAGTATAAGGTTTCGTTATTATTTCGATGCCAAAACAACAACTTTCTATGACGAATGGACAAAACCGTTAAAAGCTCCTCTATAGCGAGAGTTGAACAACTTCGAACCATCAAAGTTGCCCGGTGTACACTTTTTATTGTTCTTCTATGTCCAATTTTACGAGTATAAGCTTCCTAGATTATTTCGATGCGAAAACAACAACTTTCTATGACAAATGGACAAAACCGTTAAAAGCTCCTCCATATAGAGAGTTGAGCAACTTCGGACCATCAAAGTTGCTCGGTGTACACTTTTTATTGTTCTTCTATGTCCAATTTTACGAGTATAAGGTTTCGTTATTATTTCGATGCCAAAACAACAACTTTCTATGACGAATGGACAAAACCGTTAAAAGCTGCCAAATAGAGAGAGTTGAGCAATTTCGGACCATCAAAGTTGCTCGGTGTACACTTTTTTTTGTTCTTCTATGTCCAATTTTACGAGTATAAGCTTCGTAGATTATTTCGATGCCAAAACACCAACTTTCTATGACAAATGGACAAAACCGTTAGAGGCTCCCAAATAGAGAGTTGAGCAACTTCGGACAATCAAAGTCGCTCGGTGTACACTTTTTATTGTTCTTTTATGTCCAATGTTACGAGTATAAGCTTCGTAGATTATTTCGATGCAAAACAAAAACTTTCTATTACAAATTGACAAAACCGTTAAAAGCTCCTCTATAGAGAGAGTTGAGCAACTTTGAACCATCAAAGTTTCTCGGTGTACACTTTTTATTGTTCTTTTATGTCAAATTTTACGAGTATAAGATTTCGTTATTATTTCGATGCCAAAACAACAACTTTCTATGGCAAATTGACAAAATCGTTAAAAGCTCCTAAATAAAGAGAGTTGAGCAATTTCGGACCATCAAAGTTGCTCGGTGTACACTTTTTATTGTTCTTCTATGTCCAATGTTATGAGTATAAGCTTCGTAGATTATTTCGATGCCAAAACAACAACTTTCTATTACAAATCGACAAAACCGTTAAAAGCTCCTCCATATAGAGAGTTGAGCAACTTTGGACCATCAAAGTTGCTCCGTGTACACTTTTTATTGTTCTTCTATATCCAATTTTACGAGTATAAGCTTTCTAGATTATTTCGATGCGAAAACAACAACTTTCTATGAGAAATGGACAAAACCGTTAAAAGCTCCTCCATATAGAGAGTTGAGCAACATCGAACTATAAAAGTTGCTCGGTGTACACTTTTTATTGTTATTTTATGTCAAATTTTACGAGTATAAGATTCCGATATTTTTTCGATGCCAAAACACCAACTTTCTATGACAAATGGACAAAACCATTAAAAGCTCCTCCATATAGAGAGTTGAGCAACTTCGGACCATCAAAGTTACTCGGTGTACACTTTTTATTGTTCTTCCATGTCCAATGTTACGAGTATAAGCTTCGTAGATTATTTCGATGCCAAAACAACAACTTTCTATTACAAATGGACAAAACCGTTAAAAGCTCCTCCATATAGAGAGTTGAGCAACTTTGGACCATCAAAGTTGCTCCGTGTACACTTTTTATTGTTCTTCTATATCCAATTTTACGAGTATAAGGTTTCTAGATTATTTATATGCGAAAAAAAACAACTTTCTATGAGAAATGGACAAAACCGTTAAAAGCTCCTCCATATAGAGAGTTGAGCAACTTCGGACAATCAAAGTTGCTCCATGTACACTTTTTATTGTTCTTCTATGTCCAATGTTATGAGTATAAGCTTCGTACATTATTTCGATGCCAAAACAACAACTTTCTATTACGAATGGACAAAACCGTTAAAAGCTCCTCCATATAGAGAGTTGAGCAACTTTGGACCATCAAAGTTGCTCCGTGTACACTTTTTATTGTTCTTCTATGTCCAATTTTACGAGTATAAGCTTTCTAGATTATTTCGATGCGAAAACAACAACTCTCTATGAGAAATGGACAAAACCGTTAAAAGCTCCTCCATATAGAGAGTTGAGCAACTTCGGACCATCAAAGTTGCTCCGTGTACACTTTTTATTGTTCTTCTATGTCCAATTTTACGAGTATAAGGTTTTGTTTTTATTTCGATGCCAAAACACCAACTTTCTATGACAAATGGACAAAACCGTTAAAAGCTCCCGAATAGAGAGAGTTGAGAAATTTCGGACCATCAAAGTTGCTCGGTGTACACTTTTTATTGTTCTTCTATGTCCAATTTTACGAGTATAAGCTTCGTAGATTATTTCGATGCCAAAACACCAACTTTCTACGACAAATGGACAAATCCCTTAAAAACTCCTCCATATAGAGAGTTGAGCAACTTCGGACCATCAAAGTTACTCGGTGTACACTTTTTATTGTTCTTTTATGTCCAATGTTACGAGTATAAGCTTCGTAGATTATTTCGATGCAAAACAAAAATTTTCTATTACAAATGGACAAAACCGTTAAAAGCTCCTCTATAGAGAGAGTTGAGCAACTTTGGACCATCAAAGTTTCTCGGTGTACACTTTTTATTGTTCTTTTATGTCAAATTTTATGAGTATAAGATTTTGTTATTATTTCGATGCCAAAACAACAACTTTCTATGGCAAATTGACAAAATCGTTAAAAGCTCCTAAATAAAGAGAGTTGAGCAATTTCGGACCATCAAAGTTGCTCGGTGTACACTTTTTATTGTTCTTCTATGTCCAATGTTATGAGTATAAGCTTCGTAGATTATTTCGATGCCAAAACAACAACTTTCTATTACAAATCGACAAAACCGTTAAAAGCTCCTCCATATAGAGAGTTGAGCAACTTTGGACCATCAAAGTTGCTCCGTGTACACTTTTTATTGTTCTTCTATATCCAATTTTACGAGTATAAGCTTTCTAGATTATTTCGATGCGAAAACAATAACTTTCTATGAGAAATGGACAAAACCGTTAAAAGCTCCTCCATATAGAGAGTTGAGCAACATCGGACTATAAAAGTTGCTCGGTGTACACTTTTTATTGTTATTTTATGTCAAATTTTACGAGTATATGATTCCGATATTTTTTCGATGCCAAAACACCAACTTTCTATGACAAATGGACAAAACCATTAAAAGCTCCTCCATATAGAGAGTTGAGCAACTTCGGACCATCAAATTTACTCGGTGTACACTTTTTATTGTTCTTCTATGTCCAATGTTACGAGTATAAGCTTCGTAGATTAGTTCGATGCCAAAACACCAACTTTCTATGACAAATGGACAAAACCATAAAAAGCTCCTCCCTATAGAGAGTTGAGCAACTTCGGACCATCAAAGTTACTCGGTGTACACTTTTATTGTTCTTCTATGTCCAATGTTACGAGTATAAGCTTCGTAGATTATTTCGATGCCAAAACAACAACTTTCTATTACAAATCGACAAAACCGTTAAAAGCTCCTCCATATAGAGAGTTGAGCAACTTTGGACCATCAAAGTTGCTCCGTGTACACTTTTTATTGATCTTCTATATCCAATTTTATGAGTATAAGGTTTCTAGATTATTTCGATGCGAAAAAAACAACTTTCTATGAGAAATGGACAAAACCGTTAAAAGCTCCTCCATATAGAGAGTTGAGCAACTTCGGACAATCAAAGTTGCTCCGTGTACACTTTTTATTGTTCTTCTATGTCCAATGTTATGAGTATAAGCTTCGTAGATTATTTCGATGCCAAAACAACAACTTTCTATGGCAAATGGACAAAATCGTTAAAAGCTCCCAAATAGAGAGAGTTGAGCAATTTTGGACCATCAAAGTTGCTCGGTGTACACTTTTTATTGTTCTTCTATGTCCAATTTTACGAGTATAAGCTTCGTAGATTATTTCTATGCCAAAACACCAACTTTCTATGACAAATGGACAAAACCGTTAAAAGCTCTTCAAAAGAGAGAGTTGAGCAACTTCGGACCATCAAAGTTGCTCAATGTACACTTTTTATTGTTCTTCTATGTCCAATTTTACGAGTATAAGCTTCCTAGATTATTTCGATGCGAAAACAACAACTTTCTATGACAAATGGACAAAACCGTTAAAAGCTCCTCCATATAGAGAGTTGAGCAACTTCGGACCATCAAAGTTGCTCGGTGTACACTTTTTATTGTTCTTCTATGTCCAATTTTACGAGTATAAGGTTTCGTTATTATTTCGATGCCAAAACAACAACTTTCTATGACAAATGGACAAAACCGTTAAAAGCTCCCAAATAGAGAGAGTTGAGCAATTTCGGACCATCAAAGTTGCTCGGTGTACACTTTTTATTGTTCTTCTATGTCCAATGTTACGAGTATAAGCTTCGTAGATTATTTCGATGCCAAAACAACAACTTTCTATTGCAAATGGACAAAATCGTTAAAAGCTCCCAAATAGAGAGAGTTGAGCAATTTTGGACCATCAAAGTTGCTCGGTGTACACTTTTTATTGTTCTTCTATGTCCAATTTTACGAGTATAAGCTTCGTAGATTATTTCGATGCTAAAACACCAACTTTCTATGACAAATGGACAAACCGTTAAAAGCTCTTCAATAGAGAGAGTTGAGCAACTTCGGACAATCAAAGTTGCTGGGTGTACACTTTTTATTGTTCTTCTATGTCCAATTTTATGAGTATAAGCTTCCGAGATTATTTCGATGCCAAAACACCAACTTTCTATGACAAATGAACAAAACCGTTAAAAGCTCCTCTATAGCGAGAGTTGACCAACTTCGAACCATCAAAGTTGCCCGGTGTACACTTTTTATTGTTCTTCTATGTCCAATTTTACGAGTATAAGCTTCCTAGATTATTTCGATGCGAAAACAACAACTTTCTATGACAAATGGACAAAACCGTTAAAAGCTCCTCCATATAGAGAGTTGAGCAACTTCGGACCATCAAAGTTGCTCGGTGTACACTTTTTATTGTTCTTCTATGTCCAATTTTACGAGTATAAGGTTTCGTTATTATTTCGATGCCAAAACAACAACTTTCTATGACGAATGGACAAAACCGTTAAAAGCTGCCAAATAGAGAGAGTTGAGCAATTTCGGACCATCAAAGTTGCTCGGTGTACACTTTTTTTTGTTCTTCTATGTCCAATTTTACGAGTATAAGTTCGTAGATTATTTCGATGCCAAAACACCAACTTTCTATGACAAATGGACAAAACCGTTAGAGGCTCCCAAATAGAGAGTTGAGCAACTTCGGACAATCAAAGTCGCTCGGTGTACACTTTTTATTGTTCTTCTATGTCCAATTTTACGAGTATAAGCTTCGTAGATTATTTCGATGCCAAAACACCAACTTTCTATGACAAATGGACAAAACCTTTAAAAACTCCTCCATATAGAGAGTTGAGCAACTTCGGACCATCAAAGTTGCTCGGTGTACACTTTTTATTGTTCTTTTATGTCCAATGTTACGAGTATAAGCTTCGTAGATTATTTCGATGCAAAACAAAAACTTTCTATTACAAATTGACAAAACCGTTAAAAGCTCCTCTATAGAGAGAGTTGAGCAACTTTGAACCATCAAAGTTTCTCGGTGTACACTTTTTATTGTTCTTTTATGTCAAATTTTACGAGTATAAGATTTCGTTATTATTTCGATGCCAAAACAACAACTTTCTATGGCAAATTGACAAAATCGTTAAAAGCTCCTAAATAAAGAGAGTTGAGCAATTTCGGACCATCAAAGTTGCTCGGTGTACACTTTTTATTGTTCTTCTATGTCCAATGTTATGAGTATATGCTTCGTAGATTATTTCGATGCCAAAACAACAACTTTCTATTACAAATCGACAAAACCGTTAAAAGCTCCTCCATATAGAGAGTTGAGCAACTTTGGACCATCAAAGTTGCTCCGTGTACACTTTTTATTGTTATTCTATATCCAATTTTACGAGTATAAGCTTTCTAAATTATTTCGATGCGAAAACAACAACTTTCTATGAGAAATGGACAAAACCGTTAAAACCTCCTCCATATAGAGAGTTGAGCAACATCGGACTATAAAAGTTGCTCGGTGTACACTTTTTATTGTTATTTTATGTTAAATTTTACGAGTATAAGATTCCGATATTTTTTCGATGCCAAAACACCAACTTTCTATGACAAATGGACAAAACCATTAAAAGCTCCTCCATATAGAGAGTCGAGCAACTTCGGACCATCAAAGTTACTCGGTGTACACTTTTTATTGTTCTTCTATGTCCAATGTTACGAGTATAAGCTTCGTAGATTATTTCGATTCCAAAACAACAACTTTCTATTACAAATGGACAAAACCGTTAAAAGCTCCTCCATATAGAGAGTTGAGCAACTTTGGACCATCAAAGTTGCTCCGTGTACACTTTTTATTGTTCTTCTATATCCAATTTTACGAGTATAAGGTTTCTAGATTATTTCGATGCGAAAAAAACAACTTTCTATGAGAAATGGACAAAACCGTTAAAAGCTCCTCCATATAGAGAGTTGAGCAACATCGGACTATAAAAGTTGCTCGGTGTACACTTTTTATTGTTATTTTATGTCAAATTTTACGAGTATAAGATTCCGATATTTTTTCGATGCCAAAACACCAACTTTCTATGACAAATGGACAAAACCATAAAAAGCTCCTCCATATAGAGAGTTGAGCAACTTCGGACCATCAAAGTTACTCGGTGTACACTTTTTATTGTTCTTCTATGTCCAATGTTACGAGTATAAGCTTCGTAGATTATTTCGATGCCAAAACAACAACTTTCTATTACAAATCGACAAAACCGTTCAAAGCTCCTCCATATAGAGAGTTGAGCAACTTTGGACCATCAAAGTTGCTCCGTGTACACTTTTTATTGTTCTTCTATATCCAATTTTATGAGTATAAGGTTTCTAGATTATTTCGATGCGAAAAAAACAACTTTCTATGAGAAATGGACAAAACCGTTAAAAGCTCCTCCATATAGAGAGTTGAGCAACTTCGGACAATCAAAGTTGCTCCGTGTACACTTTTTATTGTTCTTCTATGTCCAATGTTATGAGTATAAGCTTCGTAGATTATTTCGATGCCAAAACAACAACTTTCTATGGCAAATGGACAAAATCGTTAAAAGCTCCCAAATAGAGAGAGTTGAGCAACTTCGGACTAACAAAGTTGCTCGGTGTACACTTTTTATTGTTCTTCTATGTCCAATGTTACGAGTATAAGCTTCGTAGATTATTTCGAAGCCAAAACAACAACTTTCTATGATAAATGGACAAAACCGTTAAAAGCCCCTCCATATAGAGAGTTGAGCAACTTCGGACCATCAAAGTTGCTCAATGTACACTTTTTATTGTTCTTCTATGTCCAATTTTACGAGTATAAGCTTCCTAGATTATTTCGATGCGAAAACAACAACTTTCTATGACAAATGGACAAAACCGTTAAAAGCTCCTCCATATAGAGAGTTGAGCAACTTCGGACAATCAAAGTTGCTCGGTGTACACTTTTTATTGTTCTTCTATGTCCAATTTTACGAGTATAAGGTTTCGTTATTATTTCGATGCCAAAACAACAACTTTCTATGGCAAATGGACAAAACCGTTAAAAGCTCCTCCATAGCGAGAGTTGAACAACTTCGAACCATCGAAGTTGCCCGGTGTACACTTTTTTTTGTTCTTCTATGTCCAATGTTACGAGTATAAGCTTCGTAGATTATTTCGATGCCAAAACACCAACTTTCTATGGCAAATGGACAAAATCGTTAAAAGCTACCAAATAGAGAGAGTTGAGCAACTTCGGACAATCAAAGTTGCACGGTGTACACTTTTTATTGTTCTTCTATATCCAATTTTACAAGTATAAGCTTCGTAGATTATTTCGATGCCAAAACAACAACTTTCTATGGCAAATGGACAAAACCGTTAAAAGCTCTTTAATAGAGAGAGTTGAGCAATTTTGGACCATCAAAGTTGCTCGGTGTACACTTTTTATTGTTCTTCTATGTCCAATTTTACGAGTATAAGCTTCGTAGATTATTTCGATGCAAAACAAAAACTTTCTATTACAAATGGACAAAACCTTTAAAAGCTCCTCTATAGAGAGAGTTGAGCAACTTTGAACCATCAAAGTTTCTCGGTGTACACTTTTTATTGTTCTTTTATGTCAAATTTTACGAGTATAAGATTTCGTTATTATTTCGATGCCAAAACAACAACTTTCTATGGCAAATTGACAAAATCGTTAAAAGCTCCTAAATAAAGAGAGTTGAGCAATTTCGGACCATCAAAGTTGCTCGGTGTACACTTTTTATTGTTCTTCTATGTCCAATGTTATGAGTATAAGCTTCGTAGATTATTTCGATGCCAAAACAACAACTTTCTATTACAAATCGACAAAACCGTTAAAAGCTCCTCCATATAGAGAGTTGAGCAACTTTGGACCATCAAAGTTGCTCCGTGTACACTTTTTATTGTTATTCTATATCCAATTTTACGAGTATAAGCTTTCTAGATTATTTCGATGCGAAAACAACAACTTTCTATGAGAAATGGACAAAACCGTTAAAACCTCCTCCATATAGAGAGTTGAGCAACATCGGACTATAAAAGTTGCTCGGTGTACACTTTTTATTGTTATTTTATGTTAAATTTTACGAGTATAAGATTCCGATATTTTTTCGATGCCAAAACACCAACTTTCTATGACAAATGGACAAAACCATTAAAAGCTCCCCCATATAGAGAGTTGAGCAACTTCGGACCATCAAAGTTACTCGGTGTACACTTTTTATTGTTCTTCTATGTCCAATGTTACGAGTATAAGCTTCGTAGATTATTTCGATGCCAAAACAACAACTTTCTTTTACAAATGGACAAAACCGTTAAAAGCTCCTCCATATAGAGAGTTGAGCAACTTTGGAACATCAAAGTTGCTCCGTGTACACTTTTTATTGTTCTTCTATATCCAATTTTACGAGTATAAGGTTTCTAGATTATTTCGATGCGAAAAAAACAACTTTCTATGAGAAATGGACAAAACCGTTAAAAGCTCCTCCATATAGAGAGTTGAGCATCTTCGGACAATCAAAGTTGCTCCGTGTACACTTTTTATTGTTCTTCTATGTCCAATGTTATGAGTATAAGCTTCGTAGATTATTTCGATGCCAAAACAACAACTTTCTATGGCAAATGGACAAAATCGTTAAAAGCTCCTCCATATAGAGAGTTGAGCAACTTTGGACCATCAAAGTTGCTCCGTGTACACTTTTTATTGTTCTTCTATGTCCAATTTTACGAGTATAAGCTTTCTAGATTATTTCGATGCGAAAACAACAACTTTCTATGACAAATGGACAAAACCTTTAAAAGCTCCTCCATATAGAGAGTTGAGCAACTTCGGACCATCAAAGTTGCTCCGTGTACACTTTTTATTGTTCTTCTATGTCCAATTTTACGAGTATAAGGTTTTGTTTTTATTTCTATGCCAAAACACCAACTTTCTATGACAAATGGACAAAACCGTTAAAAGCTCCCGAATAGAGAGAGTTGAGAAATTTCGGACCATCAAAGTTGCTCGGTGTACACTTTTTATTGTTCTTCTATGTCCAATTTTACGAGTATAAGCTTCGTAGATTATTTCGATGCCAAAACACCAACTTTCTACGACAAATGGACAAAACCCTTAAAAACTCCTCCATATAGAGAGTTGAGCAACTTCGGACCATCAAAGTTACCGGTGTACACTTTTTATTGTTCTTTTATGTCCAATGTTACGAGTATAAGCTTCGTAGATTATTTCGATGCAAAACAAAAACTTTCTATTACAAATGGACAAAACCGTTAAAAGCTCCTCTATAGAGAGAGTTGAGCAACTTTGGACCATCAAAGTTTCTCGGTGTACACTTTTTATTGTTCTTTTATGTCAAATTTTACGAGTATAAGATTTCGTTATTATTTCGATGCCAAAACAACAATTTTCTATGGCAAATTGACAAAATCGTTAAAAGCTCCTAAATAACGAGAGTTGAGCAACTTCGGACCATCAAAGTTGCTCGGTGTACACTTTTTATTGTTCTTCTATGTCTAATTTTACGAGTATAAGGTTTCGTTATTATTTCGATGCCAAAACAACAACTTTCTATGACAAATGGACAAAACCGTTAAAAGCTCCCAAATAGAGAGAGTTGAGGAATTTCGGACCATCAAAGTTGCTCGGTGTACACTTTTTATTGTTCTTCTATGTCCAATGTTACGAGTATAAGCTTCGTAGATTATTTCGATGCCAAAACAACAACTTTCCATGGCAAATGGACAAAATCGTTAAAAGCTCCCAAATAGAGAGAGTTGAGCAATTTTGGACCATCAAAGTTGCTCGGTGTACACTTTTTATTGTTCTTCTACGTCCAATTTTACGAGTATAAGCTTCGTAGATTATTTCGATGCAAAACAAAAACTTTCTATTACAAATGGACAAAACCGTTAAAAGCTCCTCTATAGAGAGAGTTGAGCAACTTTGAACCATCAAAGTTTCTCGGTGTACACTTTTTATTGTTCTTTTATGTCAAATTTTACGAGTATAAGATTTCGTTATTATTTCGATGCCAAAACAACAACTTTCTATGGCAAATTGACAAAATCGTTAAAAGCTCCTAAATAAAGAGAGTTGAGCAATTTCGGATCATCAAAGTTGCTCGGTGTACACTTTTTATTGTTCTTCTATGTCCAATGTTATGAGTATAAGCTTCGTAGATTATTTCGATGCCAAAACAACAACTTTGTATTACAAATCGACAAAACCGTTAAAAGTCCTCCATATAGAGAGTTGAGCAACTTTGGACCATCAAAGTTGCTCCGTGTACACTTTTTATTGTTCTTCTATATCCAATTTTACGAGTATAAGCTTTCTAGATTATTTCGATGGGAAAACAACAACTTTCTATGAGAAATGGACAAAACCGTTAAAAGCTCCTCCATATAGAGAGTTGAGCAACATCGGACTATAAAAGTTGCTCGGTGTACACTTTTTATTGTTATTTTATGTCAAATTTTACGAGTATAAGATTCCGATATTTTTTCGATGCCAAAACACCAACTTTCTATGACAAATGGACAAAACCATAAAAAGCTCCTCCATATAGAGAGTTGAGCAACTTCGGAGCATCAAAGTTACTCGGTGTACACTTTTTATTGTTCTTCTATGTCCAATGTTACGAGTATAAGCTTCGTAGATTATTTCGATGCCAAAACAACAACTTTCTATTACAAATGGACAAAACCGTTAAAAGCTCCTCCATATAGAGAGTTGAGCAACTTTGGACCATCAAAGTTGCTCCGTGTACACTTTTTATTGTTCTTCTATATCCAATTTTATGAGTATAAGGTTTCTAGATTATTTCGATGCGAAAAAAACAACTTTCTATGAGAAATGGACAAAACCGTTAAAAGCTCCTCCATATAGAGAGTTGAGCAACTTCGGACAATCAAAGTTGATCCGTGTACACTTTTCATTGTTCTTCTATGTCCAATGTTATGAGTATAAGCTTCGTAGATTATTTCGATGCCAAAACAACAACTTTCTATGGCAAATGGACAAAATCGTTAAAAGCTCCCAAATAGAGAGAGTTGAGCAATTTTGGACCATCAAAGTTGCTCGGTGTACATTTTTTTATTGTTCTTCTATGTCCAATTTTACGAGTATAAGCTTCGTAGATTATTTCTATGCCAAAACACCAACTTTCTATGACAAATGGACAAAACCGTTAAAAGCTCTTCAATAGAGAGAGTTGAGCAACTTCGGACCATCAAAGTTGCTCAATGTACACTTTTTATTGTTCTTCTATGTCCAATTTTACGAGTATAAGCTTCCTAGATTATTTCGATGCGAAAACAACAACTTTCTATGACAAATGGACAAAACCGTTAAAAGCTCCTCCATATAGAGAGTTGAGCAACTTCGGACCATCAAAGTTGCTCGGTGTACACTTTTTATTGTTCTTCTATGTCCAATTTTACGAGTTTAAGGTTTCGTTATTATTTCGATGCCAAAACAACAACTTTCTATGACAAATGGACAAAACCGTTAAAAGCTCCCAAATAGAGAGAGTTGAGCAATTTCGGACCATCAAAGTTGCTCGGTGTACACTTTTTATTGTTCTTCTATGTCCAATGTTACGAGTATAAGCTTCGTAGATTATTTCGATGCCAAAACAACAACTTTCTATGGCAAAAGGACAAAATCATTAAAAGCTCCCAAATAGAGAGAGTTGAGCAATTTTGGACCATCAAAGTTGCTCGGTGTACACTTTTTATTGTTCTTCTATGTCCAATTTTACGAGTATAAGCTTCGTAGATTATTTCGATGCTAAAACACCAACTTTCTACGACAAATGGACAAAACCGTTAAAAGCTCTTCAATAGAGAGAGTTGAGCAACTTCGGACCATCAAAGTTGCTCGGTGTACACTTTTTATTGTTCTTCTATGTCCAATTTTATGAGTATAAGCTGCCGAGATTATTTCGATGCCAAAACACCAACTTTCTATGACAAATGAACAAAACCGTTAAAAGCTCCTCTATAGCGAGAGTTGAACAACTTCGAACCATCAAAGTTGCCCGGTGTACACTTTTTATTGTTCTTCTATGTCCAATTTTACGAGTATAAGCTTTCTAGATTATTTCGATGCGAAAACAACAACTTTCTATGACAAATGGACAAAACCGTTAAAAGCTCCTCCATATAGAGAGTTGAGCAACTTCGGACCATCAAAGTTGCTCGGTGTACACTTTTTATTGTTCTTCTATGTCCAATTTTACGAGTATAAGGTTTCGTTATTATTTCGATGCCAAAATAACAACTTTCTATGACGAATGGACAAAACCGTTAAAAGCTGCCAAATAGAGAGAGTTGAGCAATTTCGGACCATCAAAGTTGCTCGGTGTACACTTTTTATTGTTCTTCTATGTCCAATTTTATGAGTATAAGCTTCTGAGATTATTTCGATGCCAAAACACCAACTTTCTATGACAAATGAACAAAACCGTTAAAAGCTCCTCTATAGCGAGAGTTGAACAACTTCGAACCATCAAAGTTGCCCGGTGTACACTTTTTTTTGTTCTTCTATGTCCAATTTTACGAGTATAAGCTTCGTAGATTATTTCGATGCAAAAACACCAACTTTCTATGACAAATGGACAAAACCGTTAGAGGCTCCCAAATAGAGAGTTGAGCAACTTCGGACAATCAAAGTTGCTCGGTGTACACTTTTTATTGTTCTTCTATGTCCAATTTTACGAGTATAAGATTCGTAGATTATTTTGATGCCAAAACACCAATTTTCTATGACAAATGGACAAAACCTTTAAAAACTCCTCCATATAGAGAGTTGAGCAACTTCGGACCATCAAAGTTACTCGGTGTACACTTTTTATTGTTCTTTTATGTCCAATGTTACGAGTACAAGCTTCGTAGATTATTACGATGCAAAACAAAAACTTTCTATTACAAATGGACAAAACCGTTAAAAGCTCCTCTATAGAGAGAGTTGAGCAACTTTGAACCATCAAAGTTTCTCGGTGTACACTTTTTATTGTTCTTTTATGTCAAATTTTACGAGTATAAGATTTCGTTATTATTTCGATGCCAAAACAACAACTTTCTATGGCAAATTGACAAAATCGTTAAAAGCTCCTAAATAAAGAGAGTTGAGCAATTTCGGACCATCAAAGTTGCTCGGTGTACACTTTTTATTGTTCTTCTATGTCCAATGTTATGAGTATAAGATTCGTAGATTATTTCGATGCCAAAACAACAACTTTCTATTACAAATCGACAAAACCGTTAAAAGCTCCTCCATATAGAGAGTTGAGCAACTTTGGACCATCAAAGTTGCTCCGTGTACACTTTTTATTGTTCTTCTATATCCAATTTTACGAGTATAAGCTTTCTAGATTATTTCGATGCGAAAACAACAACTTTCTATGAGAAATGGACAAAACCGTTAAAAGCTCCTCCATATAGAGAGTTGAGCAACATCGGACTATAAAAGTTGCTCGGTGTACACTTTTTATTGTTATTTTATGTCAAATTTTACGAGTATAAGATTCCGATATTTTTTCGATGCCAAAACACCAACTTTCTATGACAAATGGACAAAACCATAAAAAGCTCCTCCATATAGAGAGTTGAGCAACTTCGGACCATCAAAGTTACTCGGTGTACACTTTTTATTGTTCTTCTATGTCCAATGTTACGAGTATAAGCTTCGTAGATTATTTCGATGCCAAAACAACAACTTTCTATTACAAATCGACAAAACCGTCAAAAGCTCCTCCGTATAGAGAGTTGAGCAACTTTGGACCATCAAAGTTGCTCGGTGTACACTTTTTATTGTTCTTCTATGTCCAATTTTACGAGTATAAGCTTCGTAGATTATTTCTATGCCAAAACACCAACTTTCTATGACAAATGGACAAAACCGTTAAAAGCTCTTCAAAAGAGAGACTTGAGCAACTTCGGACCATCAAAGTTGCTCAATGTACACTTTTTATTGTTCTTCTATGTCCAATTTTACGAGTATAAGCTTCCTAGATTATTTCGATGCGAAAACAACAACTTTCTATGACAAATGGACAAAACCGTTAAAAGCTCCTCCATATAGAGAGTTGAGCAACTTCGGACCATCAAAGTTGCTCGGTGTACACTTTTTATTGTTCTTCTATGTCCAATTTTACGAGTATAAGGTTTCGTTATTATTTCGATGCCAAAACAACAACTTTCTATGACAAATGGACAAAACCGTTAAAAGCTCCCAAATAGAGAGAGTTGAGCAATTTCGGACCATCAAAGTTTCTCGGTGTACACTTTTTATTGTTCTTCTATGTCCAATGTTACGAGTATAAGCTTCGTAGATTATTTCGATGCCAAAACAACAACTTTCTATGGCAAATGGACAAAATCGTTAAAAGCTCCCAAATAGAGAGAGTTGAGCAATTTTGGACCATCAAAGTTGCTCGGTGTACACTTTTTATTGTTCTTCTATGTCCAATTTTACGAGTATAAGCTTCGTAGATTATTTCGATGCTAAAACACCAACTTTCTATGACAAATGGACAAAACCGTTAAAAGCTCTTCAATAGAGAGAGTTGAGCAACTTCGGACCATCAAAGTTGCTCGGTGTACACTTTTTATTGTTCTTCTATGTCCAATGTTACGAGTATAAGCTTCGTAGATTATTTCGATGCCAAAACAACAACTTTCTATTGCAAATGGACAAAATCGTTAAAAGCTCCCAAATAGAGAGAGTTGAGCAATTTTGGACCATCAAAGTTGCTCGGTGTACACTTTTTATTGTTCTTCTATGTCCAATTTTACGAGTATAAGCTTCGTAGATTATTTCGATGCTAAAACACCAACTTTCTATGACAAATGGACAAACCGTTAAAAGCTCTTCAATAGAGAGAGTTGAGCAACTTCGGACAATCAAAGTTGCTGGGTGTACACTTTTTATTGTTCTTCTATGTCCAATTTTATGAGTATAAGCTTCCGAGATTATTTCGATGCCAAAACACCAACTTTCTATGACAAATGAACAAAACCGTTAAAAGCTCCTCTATAGCGAGAGTTGACCAACTTCGAACCATCAAAGTTGCCCGGTGTACACTTTTTATTGTTCTTCTATGTCCAATTTTACGAGTATAAGCTTCCTAGATTATTTCGGTGCGAAAACAACAACTTTCTATGACAAATGGACAAAACCGTTAAAAGCTCCTCCATATAGAGAGTTGAGCAACTTCGGACCATCAAAGTTGCTCGGTGTACACTTTTTATTGTTCTTCTATGTCCAATTTTACGAGTATAAGGTTTCGTTATTATTTCGATGCCAAAACAACAACTTTCTATGACGAATGGACAAAACCGTTAAAAGCTGCCAAATAGAGAGAGTTGAGCAATTTCGGACCATCAAAGTTGCTCGGTGTACACTTTTTTTTGTTCTTCTATGTCCAATTTTACGAGTATAAGTTCGTAGATTATTTCGATGCCAAAACACCAACTTTCTATGACAAATGGACAAAACCGTTAGAGGCTCCCAAATAGAGAGTTGAGCAACTTCGGACAATCAAAGTCGCTCGGTGTACACTTTTTATTGTTCTTCTATGTCCAATTTTACGAGTATAAGCTTCGTAGATTATTTCGATGCCAAAACACCAACTTTCTATGACAAATGGACAAAACCTTTAAAAACTCCTCCATATAGAGAGTTGAGCAACTTCGGACCATCAAAGTTGCTCGGTGTACACTTTTTATTGTTCTTTTATGTCCAATGTTACGAGTATAAGCTTCGTAGATTATTTCGATGCAAAACAAAAACTTTCTATTACAAATTGACAAAACCGTTAAAAGCTCCTCTATAGAGAGAGTTGAGCAACTTTGAACCATCAAAGTTTCTCGGTGTACACTTTTTATTGTTCTTTTATGTCAAATTTTACGAGTATAAGATTTCGTTATTATTTCGATGCCAAAACAACAACTTTCTATGGCAAATTGACAAAATCGTTAAAAGCTCCTAAATAAAGAGAGTTGAGCAATTTCGGACCATCAAAGTTGCTCGGTGTACACTTTTTATTGTTCTTCTATGTCCAATGTTATGAGTATATGCTTCGTAGATTATTTCGATGCCAAAACAACAACTTTCTATTACAAATCGACAAAACCGTTAAAAGCTCCTCCATATAGAGAGTTGAGCAACTTTGGACCATCAAAGTTGCTCCGTGTACACTTTTTATTGTTATTCTATATCCAATTTTACGAGTATAAGCTTTCTAAATTATTTCGATGCGAAAACAACAACTTTCTATGAGAAATGGACAAAACCGTTAAAACCTCCTCCATATAGAGAGTTGAGCAACATCGGACTATAAAAGTTGCTCGGTGTACACTTTTTATTGTTATTTTATGTTAAATTTTACGAGTATAAGATTCCGATATTTTTTCGATGCCAAAACACCAACTTTCTATGACAAATGGACAAAACCATTAAAAGCTCCTCCATATAGAGAGTCGAGCAACTTCGGACCATCAAAGTTACTCGGTGTACACTTTTTATTGTTCTTCTATGTCCAATGTTACGAGTATAAGCTTCGTAGATTATTTCGATTCCAAAACAACAACTTTCTATTACAAATGGACAAAACCGTTAAAAGCTCCTCCATATAGAGAGTTGAGCAACTTTGGACCATCAAAGTTGCTCCGTGTACACTTTTTATTGTTCTTCTATATCCAATTTTACGAGTATAAGGTTTCTAGATTATTTCGATGCGAAAAAAACAACTTTCTATGAGAAATGGACAAAACCGTTAAAAGCTCCTCCATATAGAGAGTTGAGCAACATCGGACTATAAAAGTTGCTCGGTGTACACTTTTTATTGTTATTTTATGTCAAATTTTACGAGTATAAGATTCCGATATTTTTTCGATGCCAAAACACCAACTTTCTATGACAAATGGACAAAACCATAAAAAGCTCCTCCATATAGAGAGTTGAGCAACTTCGGACCATCAAAGTTACTCGGTGTACACTTTTTATTGTTCTTCTATGTCCAATGTTACGAGTATAAGCTTCGTAGATTATTTCGATGCCAAAACAACAACTTTCTATTACAAATCGACAAAACCGTTCAAAGCTCCTCCATATAGAGAGTTGAGCAACTTTGGACCATCAAAGTTGCTCCGTGTACACTTTTTATTGTTCTTCTATATCCAATTTTATGAGTATAAGGTTTCTAGATTATTTCGATGCGAAAAAAACAACTTTCTATGAGAAATGGACAAAACCGTTAAAAGCTCCTCCATATAGAGAGTTGAGCAACTTCGGACAATCAAAGTTGCTCCGTGTACACTTTTTATTGTTCTTCTATGTCCAATGTTATGAGTATAAGCTTCGTAGATTATTTCGATGCCAAAACAACAACTTTCTATGGCAAATGGACAAAATCGTTAAAAGCTCCCAAATAGAGAGAGTTGAGCAACTTCGGACTAACAAAGTTGCTCGGTGTACACTTTTTATTGTTCTTCTATGTCCAATGTTACGAGTATAAGCTTCGTAGATTATTTCGAAGCCAAAACAACAACTTTCTATGATAAATGGACAAAACCGTTAAAAGCCCCTCCATATAGAGAGTTGAGCAACTTCGGACCATCAAAGTTGCTCAATGTACACTTTTTATTGTTCTTCTATGTCCAATTTTACGAGTATAAGCTTCCTAGATTATTTCGATGCGAAAACAACAACTTTCTATGACAAATGGACAAAACCGTTAAAAGCTCCTCCATATAGAGAGTTGAGCAACTTCGGACAATCAAAGTTGCTCGGTGTACACTTTTTATTGTTCTTCTATGTCCAATTTTACGAGTATAAGGTTTCGTTATTATTTCGATGCCAAAACAACAACTTTCTATGACAAATGGACAAAACCGTTAAAAGCTCCTCCATAGCGAGAGTTGAACAACTTCGAACCATCGAAGTTGCCCGGTGTACACTTTTTTTTGTTCTTCTATGTCCAATGTTACGAGTATAAGCTTCGTAGATTATTTCGATGCCAAAACACCAACTTTCTATGGCAAATGGACAAAATCGTTAAAAGCTACCAAATAGAGAGAGTTGAGCAACTTCGGACAATCAAAGTTGCACGGTGTACACTTTTTATTGTTCTTCTATATCCAATTTTACAAGTATAAGCTTCGTAGATTATTTCGATGCCAAAACAACAACTTTCTATGGCAAATGGACAAAACCGTTAAAAGCTCTTTAATAGAGAGAGTTGAGCAATTTTGGACCATCAAAGTTGCTCGGTGTACACTTTTTATTGTTCTTCTATGTCCAATTTTACGAGTATAAGCTTCGTAGATTATTTCGATGCAAAACAAAAACTTTCTATTACAAATGGACAAAACCTTTAAAAGCTCCTCTATAGAGAGAGTTGAGCAACTTTGAACCATCAAAGTTTCTCGGTGTACACTTTTTATTGTTCTTTTATGTCAAATTTTACGAGTATAAGATTTCGTTATTATTTCGATGCCAAAACAACAACTTTCTATGGCAAATTGACAAAATCGTTAAAAGCTCCTAAATAAAGAGAGTTGAGCAATTTCGGACCATCAAAGTTGCTCGGTGTACACTTTTTATTGTTCTTCTATGTCCAATGTTATGAGTATAAGCTTCGTAGATTATTTCGATGCCAAAACAACAACTTTCTATTACAAATCGACAAAACCGTTAAAAGCTCCTCCATATAGAGAGTTGAGCAACTTTGGACCATCAAAGTTGCTCCGTGTACACTTTTTATTGTTATTCTATATCCAATTTTACGAGTATAAGCTTTCTAGATTATTTCGATGCGAAAACAACAACTTTCTATGAGAAATGGACAAAACCGTTAAAACCTCCTCCATATAGAGAGTTGAGCAACATCGGACTATAAAAGTTGCTCGGTGTACACTTTTTATTGTTATTTTATGTTAAATTTTACGAGTATAAGATTCCGATATTTTTTCGATGCCAAAACACCAACTTTCTATGACAAATGGACAAAACCATTAAAAGCTCCCCCATATAGAGAGTTGAGCAACTTCGGACCATCAAAGTTACTCGGTGTACACTTTTTATTGTTCTTCTATGTCCAATGTTACGAGTATAAGCTTCGTAGATTATTTCGATGCCAAAACAACAACTTTCTATTACAAATGGACAAAACCGTTAAAAGCTCCTCCATATAGAGAGTTGAGCAACTTTGGAACATCAAAGTTGCTCCGTGTACACTTTTTATTGTTCTTCTATATCCAATTTTACGAGTATAAGGTTTCTAGATTATTTCGATGCGAAAAAAACAACTTTCTATGAGAAATGGACAAAACCGTTAAAAGCTCCTCCATATAGAGAGTTGAGCATCTTCGGACAATCAAAGTTGCTCCGTGTACACTTTTTATTGTTCTTCTATGTCCAATGTTATGAGTATAAGCTTCGTAGATTATTTCGATGCGAAAACAACAACTTTCTATGGCAAATGGACAAAATCGTTAAAAGCTCCTCCATATAGAGAGTTGAGCAACTTTGGACCATCAAAGTTGCTCCGTGTACACTTTTTATTGTTCTTCTATGTCCAATTTTACGAGTATAAGCTTTCTAGATTATTTCGATGCGAAAACAACAACTTTCTATGACAAATGGACAAAACCTTTAAAAGCTCCTCCATATAGAGAGTTGAGCAACTTCGGACCATCAAAGTTGCTCCGTGTACACTTTTTATTGTTCTTCTATGTCCAATTTTACGAGTATAAGGTTTTGTTTTTATTTCTATGCCAAAACACCAACTTTCTATGACAAATGGACAAAACCGTTAAAAGCTCCCGAATAGAGAGAGTTGAGAAATTTCGGACCATCAAAGTTGCTCGGTGTACACTTTTTATTGTTCTTCTATGTCCAATTTTACGAGTATAAGCTTCGTAGATTATTTCGATGCCAAAACACCAACTTTCTACGACAAATGGACAAAACCCTTAAAAACTCCTCCATATAGAGAGTTGAGCAACTTCGGACCATCAAAGTTACCGGTGTACACTTTTTATTGTTCTTTTATGTCCAATGTTACGAGTATAAGCTTCGTAGATTATTTCGATGCAAAACAAAAACTTTCTATTACAAATGGACAAAACCGTTAAAAGCTCCTCTATAGAGAGAGTTGAGCAACTTTGGACCATCAAAGTTTCTCGGTGTACACTTTTTATTGTTCTTTTATGTCAAATTTTACGAGTATAAGATTTCGTTATTATTTCGATGCCAAAACAACAATTTTCTATGGCAAATTGACAAAATCGTTAAAAGCTCCTAAATAACGAGAGTTGAGCAACTTCGGACCATCAAAGTTGCTCGGTGTACACTTTTTATTGTTCTTCTATGTCTAATTTTACGAGTATAAGGTTTCGTTATTATTTCGATGCCAAAACAACAACTTTCTATGACAAATGGACAAAACCGTTAAAAGCTCCCAAATAGAGAGAGTTGAGGAATTTCGGACCATCAAAGTTGCTCGGTGTACACTTTTTATTGTTCTTCTATGTCCAATGTTACGAGTATAAGCTTCGTAGATTATTTCGATGCCAAAACAACAACTTTCCATGGCAAATGGACAAAATCGTTAAAAGCTCCCAAATAGAGAGAGTTGAGCAATTTTGGACCATCAAAGTTGCTCGGTGTACACTTTTTATTGTTCTTCTACGTCCAATTTTACGAGTATAAGCTTCGTAGATTATTTCGATGCAAAACAAAAACTTTCTATTACAAATGGACAAAACCGTTAAAAGCTCCTCTATAGAGAGAGTTGAGCAACTTTGAACCATCAAAGTTTCTCGGTGTACACTTTTTATTGTTCTTTTATGTCAAATTTTACGAGTATAAGATTTCGTTATTATTTCGATGCCAAAACAACAACTTTCTATGGCAAATTGACAAAATCGTTAAAAGCTCCTAAATAAAGAGAGTTGAGCAATTTCGGATCATCAAAGTTGCTCGGTGTACACTTTTTATTGTTCTTCTATGTCCAATGTTATGAGTATAAGCTTCGTAGATTATTTCGATGCCAAAACAACAACTTTGTATTACAAATCGACAAAACCGTTAAAAGTCCTCCATATAGAGAGTTGAGCAACTTTGGACCATCAAAGTTGCTCCGTGTACACTTTTTATTGTTCTTCTATATCCAATTTTACGAGTATAAGCTTTCTAGATTATTTCGATGGGAAAACAACAACTTTCTATGAGAAATGGACAAAACCGTTAAAAGCTCCTCCATATAGAGAGTTGAGCAACATCGGACTATAAAAGTTGCTCGGTGTACACTTTTTATTGTTATTTTATGTCAAATTTTACGAGTATAAGATTCCGATATTTTTTCGATGCCAAAACACCAACTTTCTATGACAAATGGACAAAACCATAAAAAGCTCCTCCATATAGAGAGTTGAGCAACTTCGGAGCATCAAAGTTACTCGGTGTACACTTTTTATTGTTCTTCTATGTCCAATGTTACGAGTATAAGCTTCGTAGATTATTTCGATGCCAAAACAACAACTTTCTATTACAAATGGACAAAACCGTTAAAAGCTCCTCCATATAGAGAGTTGAGCAACTTTGGACCATCAAAGTTGCTCCGTGTACACTTTTTATTGTTCTTCTATATCCAATTTTATGAGTATAAGGTTTCTAGATTATTTCGATGCGAAAAAAACAACTTTCTATGAGAAATGGACAAAACCGTTAAAAGCTCCTCCATATAGAGAGTTGAGCAACTTCGGACAATCAAAGTTGATCCGTGTACACTTTTCATTGTTCTTCTATGTCCAATGTTATGAGTATAAGCTTCGTAGATTATTTCGATGCCAAAACAACAACTTTCTATGGCAAATGGACAAAATCGTTAAAAGCTCCCAAATAGAGAGAGTTGAGCAATTTTGGACCATCAAAGTTGCTCGGTGTACATTTTTTTATTGTTCTTCTATGTCCAATTTTACGAGTATAAGCTTCGTAGATTATTTCTATGCCAAAACACCAACTTTCTATGACAAATGGACAAAACCGTTAAAAGCTCTTCAATAGAGAGAGTTGAGCAACTTCGGACCATCAAAGTTGCTCAATGTACACTTTTTATTGTTCTTCTATGTCCAATTTTACGAGTATAAGCTTCCTAGATTATTTCGATGCGAAAACAACAACTTTCTATGACAAATGGACAAAACCGTTAAAAGCTCCTCCATATAGAGAGTTGAGCAACTTCGGACCATCAAAGTTGCTCGGTGTACACTTTTTATTGTTCTTCTATGTCCAATTTTACGAGTTTAAGGTTTCGTTATTATTTCGATGCCAAAACAACAACTTTCTATGACAAATGGACAAAACCGTTAAAAGCTCCCAAATAGAGAGAGTTGAGCAATTTCGGACCATCAAAGTTGCTCGGTGTACACTTTTTATTGTTCTTCTATGTCCAATGTTACGAGTATAAGCTTCGTAGATTATTTCGATGCCAAAACAACAACTTTCTATGGCAAAAGGACAAAATCATTAAAAGCTCCCAAATAGAGAGAGTTGAGCAATTTTGGACCATCAAAGTTGCTCGGTGTACACTTTTTATTGTTCTTCTATGTCCAATTTTACGAGTATAAGCTTCGTAGATTATTTCGATGCTAAAACACCAACTTTCTACGACAAATGGACAAAACCGTTAAAAGCTCTTCAATAGAGAGAGTTGAGCAACTTCGGACCATCAAAGTTGCTCGGTGTACACTTTTTATTGTTCTTCTATGTCCAATTTTATGAGTATAAGCTGCCGAGATTATTTCGATGCCAAAACACCAACTTTCTATGACAAATGAACAAAACCGTTAAAAGCTCCTCTATAGCGAGAGTTGAACAACTTCGAACCATCAAAGTTGCCCGGTGTACACTTTTTATTGTTCTTCTATGTCCAATTTTACGAGTATAAGCTTTCTAGATTATTTCGATGCGAAAACAACAACTTTCTATGACAAATGGACAAAACCGTTAAAAGCTCCTCCATATAGAGAGTTGAGCAACTTCGGACCATCAAAGTTGCTCGGTGTACACTTTTTATTGTTCTTCTATGTCCAATTTTACGAGTATAAGGTTTCGTTATTATTTCGATGCCAAAATAACAACTTTCTATGACGAATGGACAAAACCGTTAAAAGCTGCCAAATAGAGAGAGTTGAGCAATTTCGGACCATCAAAGTTGCTCGGTGTACACTTTTTATTGTTCTTCTATGTCCAATTTTATGAGTATAAGCTTCTGAGATTATTTCGATGCCAAAACACCAACTTTCTATGACAAATGAACAAAACCGTTAAAAGCTCCTCTATAGCGAGAGTTGAACAACTTCGAACCATCAAAGTTGCCCGGTGTACACTTTTTTTTGTTCTTCTATGTCCAATTTTACGAGTATAAGCTTCGTAGATTATTTCGATGCAAAAACACCAACTTTCTATGACAAATGGACAAAACCGTTAGAGGCTCCCAAATAGAGAGTTGAGCAACTTCGGACAATCAAAGTTGCTCGGTGTACACTTTTTATTGTTCTTCTATGTCCAATTTTACGAGTATAAGATTCGTAGATTATTTTGATGCCAAAACACCAATTTTCTATGACAAATGGACAAAACCTTTAAAAACTCCTCCATATAGAGAGTTGAGCAACTTCGGACCATCAAAGTTACTCGGTGTACACTTTTTATTGTTCTTTTATGTCCAATGTTACGAGTACAAGCTTCGTAGATTATTACGATGCAAAACAAAAACTTTCTATTACAAATGGACAAAACCGTTAAAAGCTCCTCTATAGAGAGAGTTGAGCAACTTTGAACCATCAAAGTTTCTCGGTGTACACTTTTTATTGTTCTTTTATGTCAAATTTTACGAGTATAAGATTTCGTTATTATTTCGATGCCAAAACAACAACTTTCTATGGCAAATTGACAAAATCGTTAAAAGCTCCTAAATAAAGAGAGTTGAGCAATTTCGGACCATCAAAGTTGCTCGGTGTACACTTTTTATTGTTCTTCTATGTCCAATGTTATGAGTATAAGATTCGTAGATTATTTCGATGCCAAAACAACAACTTTCTATTACAAATCGACAAAACCGTTAAAAGCTCCTCCATATAGAGAGTTGAGCAACTTTGGACCATCAAAGTTGCTCCGTGTACACTTTTTATTGTTCTTCTATATCCAATTTTACGAGTATAAGCTTTCTAGATTATTTCGATGCGAAAACAACAACTTTCTATGAGAAATGGACAAAACCGTTAAAAGCTCCTCCATATAGAGAGTTGAGCAACATCGGACTATAAAAGTTGCTCGGTGTACACTTTTTATTGTTATTTTATGTCAAATTTTACGAGTATAAGATTCCGATATTTTTTCGATGCCAAAACACCAACTTTCTATGACAAATGGACAAAACCATAAAAAGCTCCTCCATATAGAGAGTTGAGCAACTTCGGACCATCAAAGTTACTCGGTGTACACTTTTTATTGTTCTTCTATGTCCAATGTTACGAGTATAAGCTTCGTAGATTATTTCGATGCCAAAACAACAACTTTCTATTACAAATCGACAAAACCGTCAAAAGCTCCTCCGTATAGAGAGTTGAGCAACTTTGGACCATCAAAGTTGCTCGGTGTACACTTTTTATTGTTCTTCTATGTCCAATTTTACGAGTATAAGCTTCGTAGATTATTTCTATGCCAAAACACCAACTTTCTATGACAAATGGACAAAACCGTTAAAAGCTCTTCAAAAGAGAGACTTGAGCAACTTCGGACCATCAAAGTTGCTCAATGTACACTTTTTATTGTTCTTCTATGTCCAATTTTACGAGTATAAGCTTCCTAGATTATTTCGATGCGAAAACAACAACTTTCTATGACAAATGGACAAAACCGTTAAAAGCTCCTCCATATAGAGAGTTGAGCAACTTCGGACCATCAAAGTTGCTCGGTGTACACTTTTTATTGTTCTTCTATGTCCAATTTTACGAGTATAAGGTTTCGTTATTATTTCGATGCCAAAACAACAACTTTCTATGACAAATGGACAAAACCGTTAAAAGCTCCCAAATAGAGAGAGTTGAGCAATTTCGGACCATCAAAGTTTCTCGGTGTACACTTTTTATTGTTCTTCTATGTCCAATGTTACGAGTATAAGCTTCGTAGATTATTTCGATGCCAAAACAACAACTTTCTATGGCAAATGGACAAAATCGTTAAAAGCTCCCAAATAGAGAGAGTTGAGCAATTTTGGACCATCAAAGTTGCTCGGTGTACACTTTTTATTGTTCTTCTATGTCCAATTTTACGAGTATAAGCTTCGTAGATTATTTCGATGCTAAAACACCAACTTTCTATGACAAATGGACAAAACCGTTAAAAGCTCTTCAATAGAGAGAGTTGAGCAACTTCGGACCATCAAAGTTGCTCGGTGTACACTTTTTATTGTTCTTCTATGTCCAATTTTATGAGTATAAGCTTCCGAGATTATTTCGATGCCAAAACACCAACTTTCTATGACAAATGAACAAAACCGTTAAAAGCTCCTCTATAGCGAGAGTTGAACAACTTCGAACCATCAAAGTTGCCCGGTGTACACTTTTTATTGTTCTTCTATGTCCAATTTTACGAGTATAAGCTTCCTAGATTATTTCGATGCGAAAACAACAACTTTCTATGACAAATGGACAAAACCGCTAAAAGCTCCTCCATATAGAGAGTTGAGCAACTTCGGACCATCAAAGTTGCTCCGTGTACACTTTTTATTGTTCTTCTATGTCCAATGTTATGAGTATAAGCTTCGTAGATTATTTCGATGCCAAAACAACAACTTTCTATGGCAAATGGACAAAATCGTTAAAAGCTCCTCCATATAGAGAGTTGAGCAACTTTGGACCATCAAAGTTGCTCCGTGTACACTTTTTATTGTTCTTCTATGTCCAATTTTACGAGTATAAGCTTTCTAGATTATTTCGATGCGAAAACAACAACTTTCTATGAGAAATGGACAAAACCGTTAAAAGCTCCTCCATATAGAGAGTTGAGCAACTTCGGACCATCAAAGTTGCTCCGTGTACACTTTTTATTGTTCTTCTATGTCCAATTTTACGAGTATAAGGTTTTGTTTTTATTTCTATGCCAAAACACCAACTTTCTATGACAAATGGACAAAACCGTTAGAGGCTCCCAAATAGAGAGTTGAGCAACTTCGGACAATCAAAGTTGCTCGGTGTACACTTTTTATTGTTCTTCTATGTCCAATTTTACGAGTATAAGCTTCGTAGATTATTTCGATGCCAAAACACCAACTTTCTATGACAAATGGACAAAACCTTTAAAAACTCCTCCATATAGAGAGTTGAGCAACTTCGGACCATCAAAGTTACTCGGTGTACACTTTTTATTGTTCTTTTATGTCCAATGTTACGAGTATAAGCTTCGTAGATTATTTCGATGCAAAACAAAAACTTTCTATTACAAATGGACAAAACCGTTAAAAGCTCCTCTATAGAGAGAGTTGAGCAACTTTGAACCATCAAAGTTTCTCGGTGTACACTTTTTATTGTTCTTTTATGTCAAATTTTACGAGTATAAGATTTCGTTATTATTACGATGCCAAAACAACAACTTTCTGTGGCAAATTGACAAAATCGTTAAAAGCTCCTAAATAAAGAGAGTTGAGCAATTTCGGACCATCAAAGTTGCTCGGTGTACACTTTTTATTGTTCTTCTATGTCCAATGTTATGAGTATAAGCTTCGTAGATTATTTCGATGCCAAAACAACAACTTTCTATTACAAATCGACAAAACCGTTAAAAGCTCCTCCATATAGAGAGTTGAGCAACTTTTGACCATCAAAGTTTCTCCGTGTACACTTTTTATTGTTCTTCTATATCCAATTTTACGAGTATAAGCTTTCTAGATTATTTCGATGCGAAAACAACAACTTTCTATGAGAAATGGACAAAACCGTTAAAACCTCCTCCATATAGAGAGTTGAGCAACATCGGACTATAAAAGTTGCTCGGTGTACACTTTTTATTGTTATTTTATGTCAAATTTTACGAGTATAAGATTCCGATATTTTTTCGATGCCAAAACACCAACTTTCTATGACAAATGGACAAAACCATTAAAAGCTCCTCCATATAGAGAGTTGAGCAACTTCGGACCATCAAAGTTACTCGGTGTACACTTTTTATTGTTCTTCTATGTCCAATGTTACGAGTATAAGCTTCGTAGATTATTTCGATGCCAAAACAACAACTTTCTATTACAAATGGACAAAACCGTTAAAAGCTCCTCCATATAGAGAGTTGAGCAACTTTGGACCATCAAAGTTGCTCCGTGTACACTTTTTATTGTTCTTCTATATCCAATTTTACGAGTATAAGGTTTCTAGATTATTTCGATGCGAAAAAAACAACTTTCTATGAGAAATGGACAAAACCGTTAAAAGCTCCTCCATATAGAGAGTTGAGCAACTTCGGACAATCAAAGTTCCTCCGTGTACACTTTTTATTGTTCTTCTATGTCCAATGTTATGAGTATAAGCTTCGTAGATTATTTCGATGCCAAAACAACAACTTTCTATGGCAAATGGACAAAATCGTTAAAACCTCCTCCATATAGAGAGTTGAGCAACTTTGGACCATCAAAGTTGCTCCGTGTACACTTTTTATTGTTCTTCTATGTCCAATTTTAAGAGTATAAGCTTTCTAGATTATTTCGATGCGAAAACAACAACTTTCTATGAGAAATGGACAAAACCGTTAAAAGCTCCTCCATATAGAGAGTTGAGCAACTTCGGACCATCAAAGTTGCTCCGTGTACACTTTTTATTGTTCTTCTATGTCCAATTTTACGAGTATAAGGTTTTGTTTTTATTTCTATGCCAAAACACCAACTTTCTATGACAAATGGACAAAACCGTTAAAAGCTCCCGAATAGAGAGAGTTGAGAAATTTCGGACTATCAAAGTTGCTCGGTGTACACTTTTTATTGTTCTTCTATGTCCAATTTTACGAGTATAAGCTTCGTAGATTATTTCGATGCCAAAACACCAACTTTCTACGACAAATGGACAAAACCCTTAAAAACTCCTCCATATAGAGAGTTGAGCATCTTCGGACCATCAAAGTTACTCGGTGTACACTTTTTATTGTTCTTTTATGTCCAATGTTACGAGTATAAGCTTCGTAGATTATTTCGATGCAAAACAAAAACTTTCTATTACAAATGGACAAAACCCTTAAAAGCTCCTCTATAGAGAGAGTTGAGCAACTTTGGACCATCAAAGTTTCTCGGTGTACACTTTTTATTGTTCTTTTATGTCAAATTTTACGAGTATAAGATTTCGTTATTATTTCGATGCCAAAACAACAACTTTCTATGGCAAATTGACAAAATCGTTAAAAGCTCCTAAATAAAGAGAGTTGAGCAATTTCGGACCATCAAAGTTGCTCGGTGTACACTTTTTATTGTTCTTCTATGTCCAATGTTATGAGTATAAGCTTCGTAGATTATTTCGATGCCAAAACAACAACTTTCTATTACAAATCGACAAAACCGTTAAAAGCTCCTCCATATAGAGAGTTGAGCAACTTTGGACCATCAAAGTTGCTCCGTGTACACTTTTTATTGTTCTTCTATATCCAATTTTACGAGTATAAGCTTTCTAGATTATTTCGATGCGAAAACAACAACTTTCTATGAGAAATGGACAAAACCGTTAAAAGCTCCTCCATATAGAGAGTTGAGCAACATCGGACTATAAAAGTTGCTCGGTGTACACTTTTTATTGTTATTTTATGTCAAATTTTACGAGTATAAGATTCCGATATTTTTTCGATGCCAAAACACCAACTTTCTATGACAAATGGACAAAACCATAAAAAGCTCCTCCATATAGAGAGTTGAGCAATTTCGGAGCATCAAAGTTACTCGGTGTACACTTTTTATTGTTCTTCTATGTCCAATGTTACGAGTATAAGCTTCGTAGATTATTTCGATGCCAAAACAACAACTTTCTATTACAAATCGACAAAACCGTTAAAAGCTCCTGCATATAGAGAGTTGAGCAACTTTGGACCATCAAAGTTGCTCCGTGTACACTTTTTATTGTTCTTCTATATCCAATTTTATGAGTATAAGGTTTCTAGATTATTTCGATGCGAAAAAAACAACTTTCTATGAGAAATGGACAAAACCGTTAAAAGCTCCTCCATATAGAGAGTTGAGCAACTTCGGACAATCAAAGTTGCTCCGTGTACACTTTTTATTGTTCTTCTATGTCCAATGTTATGAGTATAAGCTTCGTAGATTATTTCGATGCCAAAACAACAACTTTCTATGGCAAATGGACAAAATCGTTAAAAGCTCCCAAATAGAGAGAGTTGAGCAATTTTGGACCATCAAAGTTGCTCGGTGTACACTTTTTATTGTTCTTCTATGTCCAATGTTATGAGTATAAGCTTCGTAGATTATTTCGATGCCAAAACAACAACTTTCTATGGCAAATGGACAAAATCGTTAAAAGCTCCCAAATAGAGAGAGTTGAGCAATTTTGGACCATCAAAGTTGCTCGGTGTACACTTTTTATTGTTCTTCTATGTCCAATTTTACGAGTATAAGCTTCGTAGATTATTTCTATGCGAAAACACCAACTTTCTATGACAAATGGACAAAACCGTTAAAAGCTCTTCAATAGAGAGAGTTGAGCAACTTCGGACCATCAAAGTTGCTCAATGTACACTTTTTATTGTTCTTCTATGTCCAATTTTACGAGTATAAGCTTCCTAGATTATTTCGATGCGAAAACAACAACTTTCTATGACAAATGGACAAAACCGTTAAAAGCTCCTCTATATAGAGAGTTGAGCAACTTCGGACCATCAAAGTTGCTCGATGTACACTTTTTATTGTTCTTCTATGTCCAATTTTACGAGTATAAGGTTTCGTTATTATTTCGATGCCAAAACAACAACTTTCTATGACAAATGGACAAAACCGTTAAAAGCTCCCAAATAGAGAGAGTTGAGCAATTTCGGACCATCAAAGTTGCTCGGTGTACACTTTTTATTGTTCTTCTATGTCCAATTTTACGAGTATAAGCTTCGTAGATTATTTCGATGCTAAAACACCAACTTTCTATGACAAATGGACAAAACCGTTAAAAGCTCTTCAATAGAGAGAGTTGAGCAACTTCGGACCATCAAAGTTGCTCGGTGTACACTTTTTATTGTTCTTCTATGTCCAATTTTATGAGTATAAGCTTCCGAGATTATTTCGATGCCAAAACACCAACTTTCTATGACAAATGAACAAAACCGTTAAAAGCTCCTCTATAGCGAGAGTTGAACAACTTCGAACCATCAAAGTTGCCCGGTGTACACTTTTTATTGTTCTTCTATGTCCAATTTTCCGAGTATAAGCTTCCTAGATTATTTCGATGCGAAAACAACAACTTTCTATGACAAATGGACAAAACCGTTAAAAGCTCCTCCATATAGAGAGTTGAGCAACTTCGGAACATCAAAGTTGCTCGGTGTACACTTTTTATTGTTCTTCTATGTCCAATTTTACGAGTATAAGGTTTCGTTATTATTTCGATGCCAAAACAACAACTTTCCATGACGAATGGACAAAACCGTTAAAAGCTGCCAAATAGAGAGAGTTGAGCAATTTCGGACCATCAAAGTTGCTCGGTGTACACTTTTTATTGTTCTTCTATGTCCAATTTTATGAGTATAAGCTTTCTAGATTATTTCGATGCGAAAACAACAACTTTCTATGAGAAATGGACAAAACCGTTAAAAGCTCCTCTATAGCGAGAGTTGAACAACTTCGAACCATCAAAGTTGCCCGGTGTACACTTTTTTTTGTTCTTCTATGTCCAATTTTACGAGTATAAGCTTCGTAGATTATTTCGATGCCAAAACACCAACTTTCTATGACAAATGGACAAAACCGTTAGAGGCTCCCAAATAGAGAGTTGAGCAACTTTGGACAATCAAAGTTGCTCGGTGTACACTTTTTATTGTTCTTCTATGTCCAATTTTACGAGTATAAGCTTCGTAGATTATTTCGATGCCAATAAACCAACTTTCTATGACAAATGGACAAAACCTTTAAAAACTCCTCCATATAGAGAGTTGAGCAACTTCGGACCATCAAAGTTACTCGGTGTACACTTTTTATTGTTCTTTTATGTCCAATGTTACGAGTATAAGCTTCGTAGATTATTTCGATGCAAAACAAATAAATATTAAATATTATTCGCTTTGAGTCCCGAGTTCGAATAAATTTTTTCTTCTCGGCCGTCTTTGTAATACTTAAGTAAAAAAAATAATGAACATATCTGATTTTTAGAGGTGCAACCGTCTTTCATTTTTACAAAATGAACTCAAATTCCTCCAAAATATGATATTTATAAGCAATGAAACATGCAAGGTATTTGGTGATTGATATTACCAAAATGACTCTGTCCAATGTTACGAGTATAAGCTTCGTAGATTATTTCGATGCAAAACAGAAACTTTCTATATGGAGGAGAGAGTTGTTCAACTCTCTCTATGTAGTAGCTTTAAACGGTAAAAGCTCCTCTATAGAGAGAGTTGAGCAACTTTGAACCATCAAAGTTTCTCGGTGTACACTTTTTATTGTTCTTTTATCTCAAATTTTACGAGTATAAGATTTCGTTATTATTTCGATGCCAAAACAACAACTTTCTATGACAAATTGACAAAATCGTTAAAAGCCCCTAAATAAAGAGAGTTGAGCAATTTCGGACCATCAAAGTTGCTCGGTGTACACTTTTTATTGTTCTTCTATGTCCAATATTATGAGTATAAGCTTCGTAGATTATTTCGATGCCAAAACAACAACTTTCTATTACAAATCGACAAAACCGTTAAAAGCTCCTCCATATAGAGAGTTGAGCAACTTTGGACCATCAAAGTTGCTCCGTGTACACTTTTTATTGTTCTTCTATATCCA
The DNA here is from genome assembly GCA_963580455.1 of Euonymus europaeus. Taxonomy (NCBI): domain Eukaryota; kingdom Viridiplantae; phylum Streptophyta; class Magnoliopsida; order Celastrales; family Celastraceae; genus Euonymus; species Euonymus europaeus. Next base: position 10,167,812 of record OY756965.1, read on the forward strand.
ATTTTACGAGTATAAGCTTTCTAGATTATTTCGATGCGAAAACAACAACTTTCTATGAGAAATGGACAAAACCGTTAAAACCTCCTCCATATAGAGAGTTGAGCAAAATCGGACTATAAAAGTTGCTCGGTGTACACTTTTTATTGTTATTTTATGTCAAATTTTACGAGTATAAGATTCCGATATTTTTTCGATGCCAAAACGCCAACTTTCTATGACAAATGGACAAAACCATTAAAAGCTCCTCCATATAGAGAGTTGAGCAACTTCGGACCATCAAAGTTACTCGGTGTACTCTTTTTATTGTTCTTCTATGTCCAATGTTACGAGTATAAGCTTCGTAGATTATTTCGATGACAAAACAACAACTTTCTATTACAAATGGACAAAACAGTTAAAAGCTCCTCCATATAGAGAGTTGAGCAACTTTGGACCATCAAAGTTGCTCCGTGTACACTTTTTATTGTTCTTCTATATCCAATTTTACGAGTATAAGGTTTCTAGATTATTTCGATGCGAAAAAAACAATTTCTATGAGAAATGGACAAAACCGTTAAAAGCTCCTCCATATAGAGAGTTGAGCAACTTCGGACAATCAAAGTTGCTCCGTGTACACTTTTTGTTGTTCTTCTATGTCCAATGTTATGAGTATAAGCTTCGTAGATTATTTCGATGCCAAAACAACAACTTTCTATGGCAAATGGACAAAATCGTTAAAAGCTCCTCCATATAGAGAGTTGAGCAACTTTGATCGTGTACACTTTTTATTGTTCTTCTATGTCTAATTTTACGAGTATAAGCTTTCTAGATTATTTCGATGCGAAAACAACAACTTTCTATGAGAAATGGACAAAACCGTTAAAAGCTCCTCCATATAGAGAGTTGAGCAACTTCGGACCATCAATGTTGCTCCGTGTACACTTTTTATTGTTCTTCTATGTCCAATTTTACGAGTATAAGGTTTTGTTTTTATTTCTATGCCAAAACACCAACTTTCTATGACAAATGGACAAAACCGTTAAAAGCTCCCGAATAAGAGAGAGTTGAGAAATTTCAGACCATCAAAGTTGCTCGGTGTACACTTTTTATTGTTCTTCTATGTCCAATTTTACGAGTATAAGCTTCGTAGATTCTTTCGATGCCAAAACACCAACTTTCTACGACAAATGGACAAAACCCTTAAAAACTCCTCCATATAGAGAGTTGAGCAACTTCGGACCATCAAAGTTACTCGGTGTACACTTTTTATTGTTCTTTTATGTCCAATGTTACGAGTATAAGATTTCGTTATTATTTCGATGCCAAAACAACAACTTTCTATGACAAATTGACAAAATCGTTAAAAGCTCCTAAATAAAGAGAGTTGAGCAATTTCGGACCATCAAAGTTGCTCGGTGTACACTTTTTATTGTTCTTCTATGTCCAATGTTATGAGTATAAGCTTCGTAGATTATTTCGATGCCAAAACAACAACTTTCTATTTCAAATCGACAAAACCGTTAAAAGCTCCTACATATAGAGAGTTGAGTAACTTTGGACCATCAAAGTTGCTCTGTGTACACTTTTTATTGTTCTTCTATATCCAATTTTACGAGTATAAGCTTTCTAGATTATTTCGATGCGAAAACAACAACTTTCTATGAGAAATGGACAAAACCGTTAAAAGCTCCTCCATATAGAGAGTTGAGCAACATCGAACTATAAAAGTTGCTCGGTGTACACTTTTTATTGTTATTTTATGTCAAATTTTACGAGTATAAGATTCCGATATTTTTTCGATGCGAAAACAACAACTTTCTATGACAAATGGACAAAACCATTAAAAGCTCCTCCATATAGAGAGTTGAGCAACTTCGGACCATCAAAGTTACTCGGTGTACACTTTTTATTGTTCTTCTATGTCCAATGTTACGAGTATAAGCTTCGTAGATTATTTCGATGCCAAAACAACAACTTTCTATTACAAATCGACAAAACCGTTAAAAGCTCCTCCATATAGAGAGTTGAGTAACTTTGGACCATCAAAGTTGCTCTGTGTACACTTTTTATTGTTCTTCTATATCCAATTTTACGAGTATAAGCTTTCTAGATTATTTCGATGCGAAAACAACAACTTTCTATGAGAAATGGACAAAACCGTTAAAAGCTCCTCCATATAGAGAGTTGAGCAACATCGAACTATAAAAGTTGCTCGGTGTACACTTTTTATTGTTATTTTATGTCAAATTTTACGAGTATAAGATTCCGATATTTTTTCGATGCCAAAACACCAACTTTCTATGACAAATGGACAAAACCATTAAAAGCTCCTCCATATAGAGAGTTGAGCAACTTCGGACCATCAAAGTTACTCGGTGTACACTTTTTATTGTTCTTCTATGTCCAATGTTACGAGTATAAGCTTCGTAGATTATTTCGATGCCAAAACAACAACTTTCTATTACAAATCGACAAAACCGTTAAAAGCTCCTCCATATAGAGAGTTGAGCAACTTTGGACCATCAAAGTTGCTCCGTGTACACTTTTTATTGTTCTTCTATATCCAATTTTACGAGTATAAGGTTTCTAGATTATTTCGATGCGAAAAAAACAACTTTCTATGAGAAATGGACAAAACCGTTAAAAGCTCCTCAATATAGAGAGTTGAGCAACTTCGGACAATCAAAGTTGCTCTGTGTACACTTTTTATTGTTCTTCTATGTCCAATTTTACGAGTATAAGCTTCGTAGATTATTTCGATGCCAATAAACCAACTTTCTATGACAAATGGACAAAACCTTTAAAAACTCCTCCATATAGAGAGTTGAGCAACTTCGGACCATCAAAGTTACTCGGTGTACACTTTTTATTGTTCTTTTATGTCCAATGTTACGAGTATAAGCTTCGTAGATTATTTCGATGCAAAACAAATAAATATTAAATATTATTCGCTTTGAGTCCCGAGTTCGAATAAATTTTTTCTTCTCGGCCGTCTTTGTAATACTTAAGTAAAAAAAATAATGAACATATCTGATTTTTAGAGGTGCAACCGTCTTTCATTTTTACAAAATGAACTCAAATTCCTCCAAAATATGATATTTATAAGCAATGAAACATGCAAGGTATTTGGTGATTGATATTACCAAAATGACTCTGTCCAATGTTACGAGTATAAGCTTCGTAGATTATTTCGATGCAAAACAAAAACTTTCTATATGGAGGAGAGAGTTGTTCAACTCTCTCTATGTAGTAGCTTTAAACGGTAAAAGCTCCTCTATAGAGAGAGTTGAGCAACTTTGAACCATCAAAGTTTCTCGGTGTACACTTTTTATTGTTCTTTTATCTCAAATTTTACGAGTATAAGATTTCGTTATTATTTCGATGCCAAAACAACAACTTTCTATGGCAAATTGACAAAATCGTTAAAAGCCCCTAAATAAAGAGAGTTGAGCAATTTCGGACCATCAAAGTTGCTCGGTGTACACTTTTTATTGTTCTTCTATGTCCAATATTATGAGTATAAGCTTCGTAGATTATTTCGATGCCAAAACAACAACTTTCTATTACAAATCGACAAAACCGTTAAAAGCTCCTCCATATAGAGAGTTGAGCAACTTTGGACCATCAAAGTTGCTCCGTGTACACTTTTTATTGTTCTTCTATATCCAATTTTACGAGTATAAGCTTTCTAGATTATTTCGATGCGAAAACAACAACTTTCTATGAGAAATGGACAAAACCGTTAAAACCTCCTCCATATAGAGAGTTGAGCAAAATCGGACTATAAAAGTTGCTCGGTGTACACTTTTTATTGTTATTTTATGTCAAATTTTACGAGTATAAGATTCCGATATTTTTTCGATGCCAAAACGCCAACTTTCTATGACAAATGGACAAAACCATTAAAAGCTCCTCCATATAGAGAGTTGAGCAACTTCGGACCATCAAAGTTACTCGGTGTACTCTTTTTATTGTTCTTCTATGTCCAATGTTACGAGTATAAGCTTCGTAGATTATTTCGATGACAAAACAACTTTCTATTACAAATGGACAAAACAGTTAAAAGCTCCTCCATATAGAGAGTTGAGCAACTTTGGACCATCAAAGTTGCTCCGTGTACACTTTTTATTGTTCTTCTATATCCAATTTTACGAGTATAAGGTTTCTAGATTATTTCGATGCGAAAAAAACAATTTCTATGAGAAATGGACAAAACCGTTAAAAGCTCCTCCATATAGAGAGTTGAGCAACTTCGGACAATCAAAGTTGCTCCGTGTACACTTTTTATTGTTCTTCTATGTCCAATGTTATGAGTATAAGCTTCGTAGATTATTTCGATGCCAAAACAACAACTTTCTATGGCAAATGGACAAAATCGTTAAAAGCTCCTCCATATAGAGAGTTGAGCAACTTTGATCGTGTACACTTTTTATTGTTCTTCTATGTCTAATTTTACGAGTATAAGCTTTCTAGATTATTTCGATGCGAAAACAACAACTTTCTATGAGAAATGGACAAAACCGTTAAAAGCTCCTCCATATAGAGAGTTGAGCAACTTCGGACCATCAATGTTGCTCCGTGTACACTTTTTATTGTTCTTCTATGTCCAATTTTACGAGTATAAGGTTTTGTTTTTATTTCTATGCCAAAACACCAACTTTCTATGACAAATGGACAAAACCGTTAAAAGCTCCCGAATAAGAGAGAGTTGAGAAATTTCAGACCATCAAAGTTGCTCGGTGTACACTTTTTATTGTTCTTCTAAGTCCAATTTTACGAGTATAAGCTTCGTAGATTCTTTCGATGCCAAAACACCAACTTTCTACGACAAATGGACAAAACCCTTAAAAACTCCTCCATATAGAGAGTTGAGCAACTTCGGACCATCAAAGTTACTCGGTGTACACTTTTTATTGTTCTTTTATGTCCAATGTTACGAGTATAAGCTTCGTAGATTATTTCGATGCAAAACAAAAACTTTCTATTACAAATGGACAAAACCGCTAAAAGCTCCTCTATAGAGAGAGTTTAGCAACTTGGGACCATCAAAGTTTCTCGGTGTACACTTTTTATTGTTCTTTTATGTCAAATTTTACGAGTATAAGATTTCGTTATTATTTCGATGCCAAAACAACAACTTTCTATGACAAATTGACAAAATCGTTAAAAGCTCCTAAATAAAGAGAGTTGAGCAATTTCGGACCATCAAAGTTGCTCGGTGTACACTTTTTATTGTTCTTCTATGTCCAATGTTATGAGTATAAGCTTCGTAGATTATTTCGATGCCAAAACAACAACTTTCTATTTCAAATCGACAAAACCGTTAAAAGCTCCTACATATAGAGAGTTGAGTAACTTTGGACCATCAAAGTTGCTCTGTGTACACTTTTTATTGTTCTTCTATATCCAATTTTACGAGTATAAGCTTTCTAGATTATTTCGATGCGAAAACAACAACTTTCTATGAGAAATGGACAAAACCGTTAAAAGCTCCTCCATATAGAGAGTTGAGCAACATCGAACTATAAAAGTTGCTCGGTGTACACTTTTTATTGTTATTTTATGTCAAATTTTACGAGTATAAGATTCCGATATTTTTTCGATGCCAAAACACCAACTTTCTATGACAAATGGACAAAACCATTAAAAGCTCCTCCATATAGAGAGTTGAGCAACTTCGGACCATCAAAGTTACTCGGTGTACACTTTTTATTGTTCTTCTATGTCCAATGTTACGAGTATAAGCTTCGTAGATTATTTCGATGCCAAAACAACAACTTTCTATTACAAATCGACAAAACCGTTAAAAGCTCCTCCATATAGAGAGTTGAGTAACTTTGGACCATCAAAGTTGCTCTGTGTACACTTTTTATTGTTCTTCTATATCCAATTTTACGAGTATAAGCTTTCTAGATTATTTCGATGCGAAAACAACAACTTTCTATGAGAAATGGACAAAACCGTTAAAAGCTCCTCCATATAGAGAGTTGAGCAACATCGAACTATAAAAGTTGCTCGGTGTACACTTTTTATTGTTATTTTATGTCAAATTTTACGAGTATAAGATTCCGATATTTTTTCGATGCCAAAACACCAACTTTCTATGACAAATGGACAAAACCATTAAAAGCTCCTCCATATAGAGAGTTGAGCAACTTCGGACCATCAAAGTTACTCGGTGTACACTTTTTATTGTTCTTCTATGTCCAATGTTACGAGTATAAGCTTCGTAGATTATTTCGATGCCAAAACAACAACTTTCTATTACAAATCGACAAAACCGTTAAAAGCTCCTCCATATAGAGAGTTGAGCAACTTTGGACCATCAAAGTTGCTCCGTGTACACTTTTTATTGTTCTTCTATATCCAATTTTACGAGTATAAGGTTTCTAGATTATTTCGATGCGAAAAAAACAACTTTCTATGAGAAATGGACAAAACCGTTAAAAGCTCCTCAATATAGAGAGTTGAGCAACTTCGGACAATCAAAGTTGCTCTGTGTACACTTTTTATTGTTCTTCTATGTCCAATTTTACGAGTATAAGCTTCGTAGATTATTTCGATGCCAATAAACCAACTTTCTATGACAAATGGACAAAACCTTTAAAAACTCCTCCATATAGAGAGTTGAGCAACTTCGGACCATCAAAGTTACTCGGTGTACACTTTTTATTGTTCTTTTATGTCCAATGTTACGAGTATAAGCTTCGTAGATTATTTCGATGCAAAACAAATAAATATTAAATATTATTCGCTTTGAGTCCCGAGTTCGAATAAATTTTTTCTTCTCGGCCGTCTTTGTAATACTTAAGTAAAAAAAATAATGAACATATCTGATTTTTAGAGGTGCAACCGTCTTTCATTTTTACAAAATGAACTCAAATTCCTCCAAAATATGATATTTATAAGCAATGAAACATGCAAGGTATTTGGTGATTGATATTACCAAAATGACTCTGTCCAATGTTACGAGTATAAGCTTCGTAGATTATTTCGATGCAAAACAAAAACTTTCTATATGGAGGAGAGAGTTGTTCAACTCTCTCTATGTAGTAGCTTTAAACGGTAAAAGCTCCTCTATAGAGAGAGTTGAGCAACTTTGAACCATCAAAGTTTCTCGGTGTACACTTTTTATTGTTCTTTTATCTCAAATTTTACGAGTATAAGATTTCGTTATTATTTCGATGCCAAAACAACAACTTTCTATGGCAAATTGACAAAATCGTTAAAAGCCCCTAAATAAAGAGAGTTGAGCAATTTCGGACCATCAAAGTTGCTCGGTGTACACTTTTTATTGTTCTTCTATGTCCAATATTATGAGTATAAGCTTCGTAGATTATTTCGATGCCAAAACAACAACTTTCTATTACAAATCGACAAAACCGTTAAAAGCTCCTCCATATAGAGAGTTGAGCAACTTTGGACCATCAAAGTTGCTCCGTGTACACTTTTTATTGTTCTTCTATATCCAATTTTACGAGTATAAGCTTTCTAGATTATTTCGATGCGAAAACAACAACTTTCTATGAGAAATGGACAAAACCGTTAAAACCTCCTCCATATAGAGAGTTGAGCAAAATCGGACTATAAAAGTTGCTCGGTGTACACTTTTTATTGTTATTTTATGTCAAATTTTACGAGTATAAGATTCCGATATTTTTTCGATGCCAAAACGCCAACTTTCTATGACAAATGGACAAAACCATTAAAAGCTCCTCCATATAGAGAGTTGAGCAACTTCGGACCATCAAAGTTACTCGGTGTACTCTTTTTATTGTTCTTCTATGTCCAATGTTACGAGTATAAGCTTCGTAGATTATTTCGATGACAAAACAACTTTCTATTACAAATGGACAAAACAGTTAAAAGCTCCTCCATATAGAGAGTTGAGCAACTTTGGACCATCAAAGTTGCTCCGTGTACACTTTTTATTGTTCTTCTATATCCAATTTTACGAGTATAAGGTTTCTAGATTATTTCGATGCGAAAAAAACAATTTCTATGAGAAATGGACAAAACCGTTAAAAGCTCCTCCATATAGAGAGTTGAGCAACTTCGGACAATCAAAGTTGCTCCGTGTACACTTTTTATTGTTCTTCTATGTCCAATGTTATGAGTATAAGCTTCGTAGATTATTTCGATGCCAAAACAACAACTTTCTATGGCAAATGGACAAAATCGTTAAAAGCTCCTCCATATAGAGAGTTGAGCAACTTTGATCGTGTACACTTTTTATTGTTCTTCTATGTCTAATTTTACGAGTATAAGCTTTCTAGATTATTTCGATGCGAAAACAACAACTTTCTATGAGAAATGGACAAAACCGTTAAAAGCTCCTCCATATAGAGAGTTGAGCAACTTCGGACCATCAATGTTGCTCCGTGTACACTTTTTATTGTTCTTCTATGTCCAATTTTACGAGTATAAGGTTTTGTTTTTATTTCTATGCCAAAACACCAACTTTCTATGACAAATGGACAAAACCGTTAAAAGCTCCCGAATAAGAGAGAGTTGAGAAATTTCAGACCATCAAAGTTGCTCGGTGTACACTTTTTATTGTTCTTCTATGTCCAATTTTACGAGTATAAGCTTCGTAGATTCTTTCGATGCCAAAACACCAACTTTCTACGACAAATGGACAAAACCCTTAAAAACTCCTCCATATAGAGAGTTGAGCAACTTCGGACCATCAAAGTTACTCGGTGTACACTTTTTATTGTTCTTTTATGTCCAATGTTACGAGTATAAGCTTCGTAGATTATTTCGATGCAAAACAAAAACTTTCTATTACAAATGGACAAAACCGCTAAAAGCTCCTCTATAGAGAGAGTTTAGCAACTTGGGACCATCAAAGTTTCTCGGTGTACACTTTTTATTGTTCTTTTATGTCAAATTTTACGAGTATAAGATTTCGTTATTATTTCGATGCCAAAACAACAACTTTCTATGACAAATTGACAAAATCGTTAAAAGCTCCTAAATAAAGAGAGTTGAGCAATTTCGGACCATCAAAGTTGCTCGGTGTACACTTTTTATTGTTCTTCTATGTCCAATGTTATGAGTATAAGCTTCGTAGATTATTTCGATGCCAAAATAACAACTTTCTATTACAAATCGACAAAACCGTTAAAAGCTCCTACATATAGAGAGTTGAGTAACTTTGGACCATCAAAGTTGCTCTGTGTACACTTTTTATTGTTCTTCTATATCCAATTTTACGAGTATAAGCTTTCTAGATTATTTCGATGCGAAAACAACAACTTTCTATGAGAAATGGACAAAACCGTTAAAAGCTCCTCCATATAGAGAGTTGAGCAACATCGAACTATAAAAGTTGCTCGGTGTACACTTTTTATTGTTATTTTATGTCAAATTTTACGAGTATAAGATTCCGATATTTTTTCGATGCCAAAACACCAACTTTCTATGACAAATGGACAAAACCATTAAAAGCTCCTCCATATAGAGAGTTGAGCAACTTCGGACCATCAAAGTTACTCGGTGTACACTTTTTATTGTTCTTCTATGTCCAATGTTACGAGTATAAGCTTCGTAGATTATTTCGATGCCAAAACAACAACTTTCTATTACAAATCGACAAAACCGTTAAAAGCTCCTCCATATAGAGAGTTGAGTAACTTTGGACCATCAAAGTTGCTCTGTGTACACTTTTTATTGTTCTTCTATATCCAATTTTACGAGTATAAGCTTTCTAGATTATTTCGATGCGAAAACAACAACTTTCTATGAGAAATGGACAAAACCGTTAAAAGCTCCTCCATATAGAGAGTTGAGCAACATCGAACTATAAAAGTTGCTCGGTGTACACTTTTTATTGTTATTTTATGTCAAATTTTACGAGTATAAGATTCCGATATTTTTTCGATGCCAAAACACCAACTTTCTATGACAAATGGACAAAACCATTAAAAGCTCCTCCATATAGAGAGTTGAGCAACTTCGGACCATCAAAGTTACTCGGTGTACACTTTTTATTGTTCTTCTATGTCCAATGTTACGAGTATAAGCTTCGTAGATTATTTCGATGCCAAAACAACAACTTTCTATTACAAATCGACAAAACCGTTAAAAGCTCCTCCATATAGAGAGTTGAGCAACTTTGGACCATCAAAGTTGCTCCGTGTACACTTTTTATTGTTCTTCTATATCCAATTTTACGAGTATAAGGTTTCTAGATTATTTCGATGCGAAAAAAACAACTTTCTATGAGAAATGGACAAAACCGTTAAAAGCTCCTCAATATAGAGAGTTGAGCAACTTCGGACAATCAAAGTTGCTCTGTGTACACTTTTTATTGTTCTTCTATGTCCAATTTTACGAGTATAAGCTTCGTAGATTATTTCGATGCCAATAAACCAACTTTCTATGACAAATGGACAAAACCTTTAAAAACTCCTCCATATAGAGAGTTGAGCAACTTCGGACCATCAAAGTTACTCGGTGTACACTTTTTATTGTTCTTTTATGTCCAATGTTACGAGTATAAGCTTCGTAGATTATTTCGATGCAAAACAAATAAATATTAAATATTATTCGCTTTGAGTCCCGAGTTCGAATAAATTTTTTCTTCTCGGCCGTCTTTGTAATACTTAAGTAAAAAAAATAATGAACATATCTGATTTTTAGAGGTGCAACCGTCTTTCATTTTTACAAAATGAACTCAAATTCCTCCAAAATATGATATTTATAAGCAATGAAACATGCAAGGTATTTGGTGATTGATATTACCAAAATGACTCTGTCCAATGTTACGAGTATAAGCTTCGTAGATTATTTCGATGCAAAACAAAAACTTTCTATATGGAGGAGAGAGTTGTTCAACTCTCTCTATGTAGTAGCTTTAAACGGTAAAAGCTCCTCTATAGAGAGAGTTGAGCAACTTTGAACCATCAAAGTTTCTCGGTGTACACTTTTTATTGTTCTTTTATCTCAAATTTTACGAGTATAAGATTTCGTTATTATTTCGATGCCAAAACAACAACTTTCTATGGCAAATTGACAAAATCGTTAAAAGCCCCTAAATAAAGAGAGTTGAGCAATTTCGGACCATCAAAGTTGCTCGGTGTACACTTTTTATTGTTCTTCTATGTCCAATATTATGAGTATAAGCTTCGTAGATTATTTCGATGCCAAAACAACAACTTTCTATTACAAATCGACAAAACCGTTAAAAGCTCCTCCATATAGAGAGTTGAGCAACTTTGGACCATCAAAGTTGCTCCGTGTACACTTTTTATTGTTCTTCTATATCCAATTTTACGAGTATAAGCTTTCTAGATTATTTCGATGCGAAAACAACAACTTTCTATGAGAAATGGACAAAACCGTTAAAACCTCCTCCATATAGAGAGTTGAGCAAAATCGGACTATAAAAGTTGCTCGGTGTACACTTTTTATTGTTATTTTATGTCAAATTTTACGAGTATAAGATTCCGATATTTTTTCGATGCCAAAACGCCAACTTTCTATGACAAATGGACAAAACCATTAAAAGCTCCTCCATATAGAGAGTTGAGCAACTTCGGACCATCAAAGTTACTCGGTGTACTCTTTTTATTGTTCTTCTATGTCCAATGTTACGAGTATAAGCTTCGTAGATTATTTCGATGACAAAACAACTTTCTATTACAAATGGACAAAACAGTTAAAAGCTCCTCCATATAGAGAGTTGAGCAACTTTGGACCATCAAAGTTGCTCCGTGTACACTTTTTATTGTTCTTCTATATCCAATTTTACGAGTATAAGGTTTCTAGATTATTTCGATGCGAAAAAAACAATTTCTATGAGAAATGGACAAAACCGTTAAAAGCTCCTCCATATAGAGAGTTGAGCAACTTCGGACAATCAAAGTTGCTCCGTGTACACTTTTTATTGTTCTTCTATGTCCAATGTTATGAGTATAAGCTTCGTAGATTATTTCGATGCCAAAACAACAACTTTCTATGGCAAATGGACAAAATCGTTAAAAGCTCCTCCATATAGAGAGTTGAGCAACTTTGATCGTGTACACTTTTTATTGTTCTTCTATGTCTAATTTTACGAGTATAAGCTTTCTAGATTATTTCGATGCGAAAACAACAACTTTCTATGAGAAATGGACAAAACCGTTAAAAGCTCCTCCATATAGAGAGTTGAGCAACTTCGGACCATCAAAGTTGCTCCGTGTACACTTTTTATTGTTCTTCTATGTCCAATTTTACGAGTATAAGGTTTTGTTTTTATTTCTATGCCAAAACACCAACTTTCTATGACAAATGGACAAAACCGTTAAAAGCTCCCGAATAGAGAGAGTTGAGAAATTTCAGACCATCAAAGTTGCTCGGTGTACACTTTTTATTGTTCTTCTATGTCCAATTTTACGAGTACAAGCTTCGTAGATTCTTTCGATGCCAAAACACCAACTTTCTACGACAAATGGACAAAACCCTTAAAAACTCCTCCATATAGAGAGTTGAGCAACTTCGGACCATCAAAGTTACTCGGTGTACACTTTTTATTGTTCTTTTATGTCCAATGTTACGAGTATAAGCTTCGTAGATTATTTCGATGCAAAACAAAAACTTTCTATTACAAATGGACAAAACCGCTAAAAGCTCCTCTATAGAAAGAGTTTAGCAACTTGGGACCATCAAAGTTTCTCGGTGTACACTTTTTATTGTTCTTTTATGTCAAATTTTACGAGTATAAGATTTCGTTATTATTTCGATGCCAAAACAACAACTTTCTATGACAAATTGACAAAATCGTTAAAAGCTCCTAAATAAAGAGAGTTGAGCAATTTCGGACCATCAAAGTTGCTCGGTGTACACTTTTTATTGTTCTTCTATGTCCAATGTTATGAGTATAAGCTTCGTAGATTATTTCGATGCCAAAACAACAACTTTCTATTACAAATCGACAAAACCGTTAAAAGCTCCTACATATAGAGAGTTGAGTAACTTTGGACCATCAAAGTTGCTCTGTGTACACTTTTTATTGTTCTTCTATATCCAATTTTACGAGTATAAGCTTTCTAGATTATTTCGATGCGAAAACAACAACTTTCTATGAGAAATGGACAAAACCGTTAAAAGCTCCTCCATATAGAGAGTTGAGCAACATCGAACTATAAAAGTTGCTCGGTGTACACTTTTTATTGTTATTTTATGTCAAATTTTACGAGTATAAGATTCCGATATTTTTTCGATGCCAAAACACCAACTTTCTATGACAAATGGACAAAACCATTAAAAGCTCCTCCATATAGAGAGTTGAGCAACTTCGGACCATCAAAGTTACTCGGTGTACACTTTTTATTGTTCTTCTATGTCCAATGTTACGAGTATAAGCTTCGTAGATTATTTCGATGCCAAAACAACAACTTTCTATTACAAATCGACAAAACCGTTAAAAGCTCCTCCATATAGAGAGTTGAGCAACTTTGGACCATCAAAGTTGCTCCGTGTACACTTTTTATTGTTCTTCTATATCCAATTTTACGAGTATAAGGTTTCTAGATTATTTCGATGCGAAAAAAACAACTTTCTATGAGAAATGGACAAAACCGTTAAAAGCTCGTCAATATAGAGAGTTGAGCAACTTCGGACAATCAAAGTTGCTCTGTGTACACTTTTTATTGTTCTTCTATGTCCAATTTTACGAGTATAAGCTTCGTAGATTATTTCGATGCCAATAAACCAACTTTCTATGACAAATGGACAAAACCTTTAAAAACTCCTCCATATAGAGAGTTGAGCAACTTCGGACCATCAAAGTTACTCGGTGTACACTTTTTATTGTTCTTTTATGTCCAATGTTACGAGTATAAGCTTCGTAGATTATTTCGATGCAAAACAAATAAATATTAAATATTATTCGCTTTGAGTCCCGAGTTCGAATAAATTTTTTCTTCTCGGCCGTCTTTGTAATACTTAAGTAAAAAAAATAATGAACATATCTGATTTTTAGAGGTGCAACCGTCTTTCATTTTTACAAAATGAACTCAAATTCCTCCAAAATATGATATTTATAAGCAATGAAACATGCAAGGTATTTGGTGATTGATATTACCAAAATGACTCTGTCCAATGTTACGAGTATAAGCTTCGTAGATTATTTCGATGCAAAACAAAAACTTTCTATATGGAGGAGAGAGTTGTTCAACTCTCTCTATGTAGTAGCTTTAAACGGTAAAAGCTCTTCTATAGAGAGAGTTGAGCAACTTTGAACCATCAAAGTTTCTCGGTGTACACTTTTTATTGTTCTTTTATCTCAAATTTTACGAGTATAAGATTTCGTTATTATTTCGATGCCAAAACAACAACTTTCTATGGCAAATTGACAAAATCGTTAAAAGCCCCTAAATAAAGAGAGTTGAGCAATTTCGGACCATCAAAGTTGCTCGGTGTACACTTTTTATTGTTCTTCTATGTCCAATATTATGAGTATAAGCTTCGTAGATTATTTCGATGCCAAAACAACAACTTTCTATTACAAATCGACAAAACCGTTAAAAGCTCCTCCATATAGAGAGTTGAGCAACTTTGGACCATCAAAGTTGCTCCGTGTACACTTTTTATTGTTCTTCTATGTCCAATTTTACGAGTATAAGCTTTCTAGATTATTTCGATGCGAAAACAACAACTTTCTATGAGAAATGGACAAAACCGTTAAAAGCTCCTCCATATAGAGAGTTGAGCAACTTCGGACCATCAAAGTTGCTCCGTGTACACTTTTTATTGTTCTTCTATGTCCAATTTTACGAGTATAAGGTTTTGTTTTTATTTCGATGCCAAAACACCAACTTTCTATGACAAATGGACAAAACCGTTAAAAGCTCCCGAATAGAGAGAGTTGAGAAATTTCGGACCATCAAAGTTGCTCGGTGTACACTTTTTATTGTTCTTCTATGTCTAATTTTACGAGTATAAGCTTCGTAGATTATTTCGATGCCAAAACACCAACTTTCTACGACAAATGGATAAAACCCTTAAAAACTCCTCCATATAGAGAGTTGAGCAACTTCGGACCATCAAAGTTACTCGGTGTACACTTTTTATTGTTCTTTTATGTCCAATGTTACGAGTATAAGCTTCGTAGATTATTTCGATGCAAAACAAAAACTTTCTATTACAAATGGACAAAACCGTTAAAAGCTCCTCTATAGAGAGAGTTGAGCAACTTTGGACCATCAAAGTTTCTCGGTGTACACTTTTTATTGTTCTTTTATGTCAAATTTTACGAGTATAAGATTTCGTTATTATTTCGATGCCAAAACAACAACTTTCTATGGCAAATTGACAAAATCGTTAAAAGCTCCTAAATAAAGAGAGTTGAGCAATTTCGGACTATCAAAGTTGCTCGGTGTACACTTTTTATTGTTCTTCTATGTCCAATGTTATGAGTATAAGCTTCGTAGATTATTTCGATGCCAAAACAACAACTTTCTATTACAAATCGACAAAACCGTTAAAAGCTCCTCCATATAGAGAGTTGAGCAACTTTGGACCATCAAAGTTGCTCCGTTTACACTTTTTATTGTTCTTCTATATCCAATTTTACGAGTATAAGCTTTCTAGATTATTTCGATGCGAAAACAATAACTTTCTATGAGAAATGGACAAAACCGTTAAAAGCTCCTCCATATAGAGAGTTGAGCAACATCAGACTATAAAAGTTGCTCGGTGTACACTTTTTATTGTTATTTTATGTCAAATTTTACGAGTATAAGATTCCGATATTTTTTCGATGCCAAAACACCAACTTTCTATGACAAATGGACAAAACCATTAAAAGCTCCTCCATATAGAGAGTTGAGCAACTTCGGACCATCAAAGTTACTCGGTGTACACTTTTTATTGTTCTTCTATGTCCAATGTTACGAGTATAAGCTTCGTAGATTATTTCGATGCCAAAACAACAACTTTCTATTACAAATGGACAAAACCGTTAAAAGCTCCTCCATACAGAGAGTTGAGCAACTTTGGACCATCAAAGTTGCTCCGTGTACACTTTTTATTGTTCTTCTATATCCAATTTTACGAGTATAAGGTTTCTAGATTATTTCGATGCGAAAAAAACAACTTTCTATGAGAAATGGACAAAACCGTTAAAAGCTCCTCCATATAGAGAGTTGAGCAACTTCGGACAATCAAAGTTGCTCCGTGTACACTTTTTATTGTTCTTCTATGTCCAATGTTATGAGTATAAGCTTCGTAGATTATTTCGATGCCAAAACAACAACTTTCTATTACAAATGGACAAAACCGTTAAAAGCTCCTCCATATAGAGAGTTGAGCAACTTTGGACCATCAAAGTTGCTCCGTGTACACTTTTTATTGTTCTTCTATGTCCAATTTTACGAGTATAAGCTTTCTAGATTATTTCGATGCGAAAACAACAACTTTCTATGAGAAATGGACAAAACCGTTAAAAGCTCCTCCATATAGAGAGTTGAGAAACTTCGGACCATCAAAGTTGCTCCGTGTACACTTTTTATTGTTCTTCTATGTCCAATTTTACGAGTATAAGCTTTCTAGATTATTTCGATGCGAAAACAACAACTTTCTATGAGAAATGGACAAAACCGTTAAAAGCTCCTCCATATAGAGAGTTGAGAAACTTCGGACCATCAAAGTTGCTCCGTGTACACTTTTTATTGTTCTTCTATGTCCAATTTTACGAGTATAAGGTTTTGTTTTTATTTCGATGCCAAAACACCAACTTTCTATGACAAATGGACAAAACCGTTAAAAGCTCCCGAATAGAGAGAGTTGAGAAATTTCGGACCATCAAAGTTGCTTGGTGTACACTTTTTATTGTTCTTCTATGTCCAATTTTACGAGTATAAGCTTCGTAGATTATTTCGATGCCAAAACACCAACTTTCTATGACAAATGGACAAAACCCTTAAAAACTCCTCCATATAGAGAGTTGAGCAACTTCGGACCATCAAAGTTACTCGGTGTACACTTTTTATTGTTCTTTTATGTCCAATGCTACGAGTATAAGCTTCGTAGATTATTTCGATGCAAAACAAAAACTTTCTATTACAAATGGACAAAACCGTTAAAAGCTCCTCTATAGAGAGAGTTGAGCAACTTTGGACCATCAAAGTTTCTCGGTGTACACTTTTTATTGTTCTTTTATGTCAAATTTTACGAGTATAAGATTTCGTTATTATTTCGATGCCAAAACAACAACTTTCTATGGCAAATTGACAAAATCGTTAAAAGCTCCTAAATAAAGAGAGTTGAGCAATTTCGGACCATCAAAGTTGCTCGGTGTACACTTTTTATTGTTCTTCTATGTCCAATGTTATGAGTATAAGCTTCGTAGATTATTTCGATGCCAAAACAACAACTTTCTATTACAAATCGACAAAACCGTTAAAAGCTCCTCCATATAGAGAGTTGAGCAACTTTGGACCATCAAAGTTGCTCCGTGTACACTTTTTATTGTTCTTCTATATCCAATTTTACGAGTATAAGCTTTCTAGATTATTTCGATGCGAAAACAATAACTTTCTATGAGAAATGGACAAAACCGTTAAAAGCTCCTCCATATAGAGAGTTGAGCAACATCGGACTATAAAAGTTGCTCCGTGTACACTTTTTATTGTTCTTTTATGTCAAATTTTACGAGTATAAGATTCCGATATTTTTTCGATGCCAAAACACCAACTTTCTATGACAAATGGACAAAATCGTTAAAAGCTCCTCCATATAGAGAGTTGAGCAACTTTGATCGTGTACACTTTTTATTGTTCTTCTATGTCTAATTTTACGAGTATAAGCTTTCTAGATTATTTCGATGCGAAAACAACAACTTTCTATGAGAAATGGACAAAACCGTTAAAAGCTCCTCCATATAGAGAGTTGAGCAACTTCGGACCATCAAAGTTGCTCCGTGTACACTTTTTATTGTTCTTCTATGTCCAATGTTATGAGTATAAGCTTCGTAGATTATTTCGATGCCAAAACAACAACTTTGTATGGCAAATGGACAAAATCGTTAAAAGCTCCTCCATATAGAGAGTTGAGCAACTTTGATCGTGTACACTTTTTATTGTTCTTCTATGTCTAATTTTACGAGTATAAGCTTTCTAGATTATTTCGATGCGAAAACAACAACTTTCTATGAGAAATGGACAAAACCGTTAAAAGCTCCTCCATATAGAGAGTTGAGCAACTTCGGACCATCAAAGTTGCTCCGTGTACACTTTTTATTGTTCTTCTATGTCCAATTTTACGAGTATAAGGTTTTGTTTTTATTTCTATGCCAAAACACCAACTTTCTATGACAAATGGACAAAACCGTTAAAAGCTCCCGAATAGAGAGAGTTGAGAAATTTCAGACCATCAAAGTTGCTCGGTGTACACATTTTATTGTTCTTCTATGTCCAATTTTACGAGTACAAGCTTCGTAGATTCTTTCGATGCCAAAACACCAACTTTCTACGACAAATGGACAAAACCCTTAAAAACTCCTCCATATAGAGAGTTGAGCAACTTCGGACCATCAAAGTTACTCGGTGTACACTTTTTATTGTTCTTTTATGTCCAATGTTACGAGTATAAGCTTCGTAGATTATTTCGATGCAAAACAAAAACTTTCTATTACAAATGGACAAAACCGCTAAAAGCTCCTCTATAGAAAGAGTTTAGCAACTTTGGACCATCAAAGTTTCTCGGTGTACACTTTTTATTGTTCTTTTATGTCAAATTTTACGAGTATAAGATTTCGTTATTATTTCGATGCCAAAACAACAACTTTCTATGACAAATTGACAAAATCGTTAAAAGCTCCTAAATAAAGAGAGTTGAGCAATTTCGGACCATCAAAGTTGCTCGGTGTACACTTTTTATTGTTCTTCTATGTCCAATGTTATGAGTATAAGCTTCGTAGATTATTTCGATGCCAAAACAACAACTTTCTATTACAAATCGACAAAACCGTTAAAAGCTCCTACATATAGAGAGTTGAGTAACTTTGGACCATCAAAGTTGCTCTGTGTACACTTTTTATTGTTCTTCTATATCCAATTTTACGAGTATAAGCTTTCTAGATTATTTCGATGCGAAAACAACAACTTTCTATGAGAAATGGACAAAACCGTTAAAAGCTCCTCCATATAGAGAGTTGAGCAACATCGAACTATAAAAGTTGCTCGGTGTACACTTTTTATTGTTATTTTATGTCAAATTTTACGAGTATAAGATTCCGATATTTTTTCGATGCCAAAACACCAACTTTCTATGACAAATGGACAAAACCATTAAAAGCTCCTCCATATAGAGAGTTGAGCAACTTCGGACCATCAAAGTTACTCGGTGTACACTTTTTATTGTTCTTCTATGTCCAATGTTACGAGTATAAGCTTCGTAGATTATTTCGATGCCAAAACAACAACTTTCTATTACAAATCGACAAAACCGTTAAAAGCTCCTCCATATAGAGAGTTGAGCAACTTTGGACCATCAAAGTTGCTCCGTGTACACTTTTTATTGTTCTTCTATATCCAATTTTACGAGTATAAGGTTTCTAGATTATTTCGATGCGAAAAAAACAACTTTCTATGAGAAATGGACAAAACCGTTAAAAGCTCCTCAATATAGAGAGTTGAGCAACTTCGGACAATCAAAGTTGCTCTGTGTACACTTTTTATTGTTCTTCTATGTCCAATTTTACGAGTATAAGCTTCGTAGATTATTTCGATGCCAATAAACCAACTTTCTATGACAAATGGACAAAACCTTTAAAAACTCCTCCATATAGAGAGTTGAGCAACTTCGGACCATCAAAGTTACTCGGTGTACACTTTTTATTGTTCTTTTATGTCCAATGTTACGAGTATAAGCTTCGTAGATTATTTCGATGCAAAACAAATAAATATTAAATATTATTCGCTTTGAGTCCCGAGTTCGAATAAATTTTTTCTTCTCGGCCGTCTTTGTAATACTTAAGTAAAAAAAATAATGAACATATCTGATTTTTAGAGGTGCAACCGTCTTTCATTTTTACAAAATGAACTCAAATTCCTCCAAAATATGATATTTATAAGCAATGAAACATGCAAGGTATTTGGTGATTGATATTACCAAAATGACTCTGTCCAATGTTACGAGTATAAGCTTCGTAGATTATTTCGATGCAAAACAAAAACTTTCTATATGGAGGAGAGAGTTGTTCAACTCTCTCTATGTAGTAGCTTTAAACGGTAAAAGCTCTTCTATAGAGAGAGTTGAGCAACTTTGAACCATCAAAGTTTCTCGGTGTACACTTTTTATTGTTCTTTTATCTCAAATTTTACGAGTATAAGATTTCGTTATTATTTCGATGCCAAAACAACAACTTTCTATGGCAAATTGACAAAATCGTTAAAAGCCCCTAAATAAAGAGAGTTGAGCAATTTCGGACCATCAAAGTTGCTCGGTGTACACTTTTTATTGTTCTTCTATGTCCAATATTATGAGTATAAGCTTCGTAGATTATTTCGATGCCAAAACAACAACTTTCTATTACAAATCGACAAAACCGTTAAAAGCTCCTCCATATAGAGAGTTGAGCAACTTTGGACCATCAAAGTTGCTCCGTGTACACTTTTTATTGTTCTTCTATGTCCAATTTTACGAGTATAAGCTTTCTAGATTATTTCGATGCGAAAACAACAACTTTCTATGAGAAATGGACAAAACCGTTAAAAGCTCCTCCATATAGAGAGTTGAGCAACTTCGGACCATCAAAGTTGCTCCGTGTACACTTTTTATTGTTCTTCTATGTCCAATTTTACGAGTATAAGGTTTTGTTTTTATTTCGATGCCAAAACACCAACTTTCTATGACAAATGGACAAAACCGTTAAAAGCTCCCGAATAGAGAGAGTTGAGAAATTTCGCACCATCAAAGTTGCTCGGTGTACACTTTTTATTGTTCTTCTATGTCTAATTTTACGAGTATAAGCTTCGTAGATTATTTCGATGCCAAAACACCAACTTTCTACGACAAATGGATAAAACCCTTAAAAACTCCTCCATATAGAGAGTTGAGCAACTTCGGACCATCAAAGTTACTCGGTGTACACTTTTTATTGTTCTTTTATGTCCAATGTTACGAGTATAAGCTTCGTAGATTATTTCGATGCAAAACAAAAACTTTCTATTACAAATGGACAAAACCGTTAAAAGCTCCTCTATAGAGAGAGTTGAGCAACTTTGGACCATCAAAGTTTCTCGGTGTACACTTTTTATTGTTCTTTTATGTCAAATTTTACGAGTATAAGATTTCGTTATTATTTCGATGCCAAAACAACAACTTTCTATGGCAAATTGACAAAATCGTTAAAAGCTCCTAAATAAAGAGAGTTGAGCAATTTCGGACTATCAAAGTTGCTCGGTGTACACTTTTTATTGTTCTTCTATGTCCAATGTTATGAGTATAAGCTTCGTAGATTATTTCGATGCCAAAACAACAACTTTCTATTACAAATCGACAAAACCGTTAAAAGCTCCTCCATATAGAGAGTTGAGCAACTTTGGACCATCAAAGTTGCTCCGTTTACACTTTTTATTGTTCTTCTATATCCAATTTTACGAGTATAAGCTTTCTAGATTATTTCGATGCGAAAACAATAACTTTCTATGAGAAATGGACAAAACCGTTAAAAGCTCCTCCATATAGAGAGTTGAGCAACATCAGACTATAAAAGTTGCTCGGTGTACACTTTTTATTGTTATTTTATGTCAAATTTTACGAGTATAAGATTCCGATATTTTTTCGATGCCAAAACACCAACTTTCTATGACAAATGGACAAAACCATTAAAAGCTCCTCCATATAGAGAGTTGAGCAACTTCGGACCATCAAAGTTACTCGGTGTACACTTTTTATTGTTCTTCTATGTCCAATGTTACGAGTATAAGCTTCGTAGATTATTTCGATGCCAAAACAACAACTTTCTATTACAAATGGACAAAACCGTTAAAAGCTCCTCCATACAGAGAGTTGAGCAACTTTGGACCATCAAAGTTGCTCCGTGTACACTTTTTATTGTTCTTCTATATCCAATTTTACGAGTATAAGGTTTCTAGATTATTTCGATGCGAAAAAAACAACTTTCTATGAGAAATGGACAAAACCGTTAAAAGCTCCTCCATATAGAGAGTTGAGCAACTTCGGACAATCAAAGTTGCTCCGTGTACACTTTTTATTGTTCTTCTATGTCCAATGTTATGAGTATAAGCTTCGTAGATTATTTCGATGCCAAAACAACAACTTTCTATTACAAATGGACAAAACCGTTAAAAGCTCCTCCATATAGAGAGTTGAGCAACTTTGGACCATCAAAGTTGCTCCGTGTACACTTTTTATTGTTCTTCTATGTCCAATTTTACGAGTATAAGCTTTCTAGATTATTTCGATGCGAAAACAACAACTTTCTATGAGAAATGGACAAAACCGTTAAAAGCTCCTCCATATAGAGAGTTGAGAAACTTCGGACCATCAAAGTTGCTCCGTGTACACTTTTTATTGTTCTTCTATGTCCAATTTTACGAGTATAAGCTTTCTAGATTATTTCGATGCGAAAACAACAACTTTCTATGAGAAATGGACAAAACCGTTAAAAGCTCCTCCATATAGAGAGTTGAGAAACTTCGGACCATCAAAGTTGCTCCGTGTACACTTTTTATTGTTCTTCTATGTCCAATTTTACGAGTATAAGGTTTTGTTTTTATTTCGATGCCAAAACACCAACTTTCTATGACAAATGGACAAAACCGTTAAAAGCTCCCGAATAGAGAGAGTTGAGAAATTTCGGACCATCAAAGTTGCTTGGTGTACACTTTTTATTGTTCTTCTATGTCCAATTTTACGAGTATAAGCTTCGTAGATTATTTCGATGCCAAAACACCAACTTTCTATGACAAATGGACAAAACCCTTAAAAACTCCTCCATATAGAGAGTTGAGCAACTTCGGACCATCAAAGTTACTCGGTGTACACTTTTTATTGTTCTTTTATGTCCAATGCTACGAGTATAAGCTTCGTAGATTATTTCGATGCAAAACAAAAACTTTCTATTACAAATGGACAAAACCGTTAAAAGCTCCTCTATAGAGAGAGTTGAGCAACTTTGGACCATCAAAGTTTCTCGGTGTACACTTTTTATTGTTCTTTTATGTCAAATTTTACGAGTATAAGATTTCGTTATTATTTCGATGCCAAAACAACAACTTTCTATGGCAAATTGACAAAATCGTTAAAAGCTCCTAAATAAAGAGAGTTGAGCAATTTCGGACCATCAAAGTTGCTCGGTGTACACTTTTTATTGTTCTTCTATGTCCAATGTTATGAGTATAAGCTTCGTAGATTATTTCGATGCCAAAACAACAACTTTCTATTACAAATCGACAAAACCGTTAAAAGCTCCTCCATATAGAGAGTTGAGCAACTTTGGACCATCAAAGTTGCTCCGTGTACACTTTTTATTGTTCTTCTATATCCAATTTTACGAGTATAAGCTTTCTAGATTATTTCGATGCGAAAACAATAACTTTCTATGAGAAATGGACAAAACCGTTAAAAGCTCCTCCATATAGAGAGTTGAGCAACATCGGACTATAAAAGTTGCTCCGTGTACACTTTTTATTGTTCTTTTATGTCAAATTTTACGAGTATAAGATTCCGATATTTTTTCGATGCCAAAACACCAACTTTCTATGACGAATGGACAAAACCATTAAAAGCTCCTCCATATAGATAGTTGAGCAACTTTGGACCATCAAAGTTACTCGGTGTACACTTTTTATTGTTCTTCTATGTCCAATGTTACGAGTATAAGCTTCGTAGATTATTTCGATGCCAAAAGAACAACTTTCTATTACAAATGGACAAAACCGTTAAAAGCTCCTCTATAGAGAGATTTCAGCAACTTTGGACCATCAAAGTTGCTTGGTGTACACTTTTTATTGTTGTTTTATGTCAAATTTTATGAGTATAAGATTCCGATATTTTTTCGATTCCAAAACACCAACTTTCTATGACAAATAGACAAAACCGTTAAAAGCTCCTCCATATAGAGAGTTGAGCAACTTCGGACTATCAAAGTTGCTCAATGTACACTTTTTATTGTTCTTCTATGTCCAATGTTACGAGTATAAGCTACGTAGATTATTTCGATGCCAAAACAACAACTTTCTATTACAAATGGACAAAACCGTTAAAAGCTCCTCCATATAGAGAGTTGAGCAACTTTGGACCATCAAAGTTGCTCCGTGTACACTTTTTATTGTTCTTCTATGTCCAATTTTACGAGTAATAAGCTTTCTAGATTATTTCGATGCGAAAACAACAACTTTCTATGAGAAATGGACAAAACCGTTAAAAGCTCCTCCATATAGAGAGTTGAGCAACTTCGGACCATCAAAGTTGCTCCGTGTACACTTTTTATTGTTCATCTATGTCCAATTTTACGAGTATAAGGTTTTGTTTTTATTTCGATGCCAAAACACCAACTTTCTATGACAAATGGACAAAACCGTTAAAAGCTGCCGAATAGAGAGAGTTGAGAAATTTCGGACCATCAAAGTTGCTCGGTGTACACTTTTTATTGTTCTTCTATGTCCAATTTTACGAGTATAAGCTTCGTAGATTATTTCGATGCCAAAACACCAACTTTCTACGACAAATGGACAAAACTCTTAAAAACTCCTCCATATAGAGAGTTGAGCAACTTCGGACCATCAAAGTTACTCGGTGTACACTTTTTATTGTTCTTTTATGTCCAATGTTACGAGTATAAGCTTCGTAGATTATTTCGATGCAAAACAAAAACTTTCTATTACAAATGGACAAAACCGTTAAAAGCTCCTCTATAGAGAGAGTTGAGCAACTTTGGACCATCAAAGTTTCTCGGTGTACACTTTTTATTGTTCTTTTATGTCAAATTTTACGAGTATAAGATTTCGTTATTATTTCGATGCCAAAACAACAACTTTCTATGGCAAATTGACAAAATCGTTAAAAGCTCCTAAATAAAGAGAGTTGAGCAATTTCGGACCATCAAAGTTGCTCGGTGTACACTTTTTATTGTTCTTCTATGTCCAATGTTATGAGTATAAGCTTCGTAGATTATTTCGATGCCAAAACAACAACTTTCTATTACAAATCGACAAAACCGTTAAAAGCTCCTCCATATAGAGAGTTGAGCAACTTTGGACCATCAAAGTTGCTCCGTGTATACTTTTTATTGTTCTTCTATGTCCAATTTTACGAGTATAAGGTTTTGTTTTTATTTCGATGCCAAAACACCAACTTTCTATGACAAATGGACAAAATCGTTAAAAGCTCCCGAATAGAGAGAGTTGAGAAATTTCGGACCATCAAAGTTGCTCGGTGTACACTTTTTATTGTTCTTCTATGTCCAATGTTATGAGTATAAGCTTCGTAGATTATTTCGATGCCAAAACAACAACTTTCTATTACAAATCGACAAAACCGTTAAAAGCTCCTCCATATAGAGAGTTAGCAACTTTGGACCATCAAAGTTGCTCCGTGTACACTTTTTATTGTTCTTCTATATCCAATTTTACGAGTATAAGCTTTCTAGATTATTTCGATGCGAAAACAATAACTTTCTATGAGAAATGGACAAAACCGTTAAAAGCTCCTCCATAAAGAGAGTTGAGCAACATCGGACTATAAAAGTTGCTCCGTGTACACTTTTTATTGTTCTTTTATGTCAAACTTTACGAGTATAAGATTCTGATATTTTTTCGATGCCAAAACACCAACTTTCTATGACAAATGGACAAAACCATTAAAAGCTCCTCCATATAGAGAGTTGAGCAACTTCGGACCATCAAAGTTACTCGGTGTACACTTTTTATTGTTCTTCTATGTCCAATGTTACGAGTATAAGCTTCGTAGATTATTTCGATGCCAAAAGAACAACTTTCTATTACAAATGCACAAAACCGTTAAAAGCTCCTCTATAGAGAGAGTTCAGCAAATTTGGACCATCAAAGTTGCTCGGTGTACACTTTTTATTGTTGTTATATGTCAAATTTTATGAGTATAAGATTCCGATATTTTTTCGATTCCAAAACACCAACTTTCTATGACAAATAGACAAAACCGTTAAAAGCTCCTCCATATAGAGAGTTGAGCAACTTCGGACCATCAAAGTTGCTCAATGTACAGTTTTTATTAATCTTCTATGTCCAATGTTACGAGTATAAGCTTCCGAGATTATTTCGATGCCAAAACACCAACTTTCTATGACAAATGGACAAAACCGTTAAAAGCTCCTCCATATAGAGAGTTGGGCAACTTCGGACCATCAAAGTTACTCGGTGTACACTTTTTATTGTTCTTCTATGTCCAATGTTACGAGTATAAGCTTTCTAGATTATTTCGATGCGAAAACAACAACTTTCTATGAGAAATGGACAAAACCGTTAAAAGCTCCTCCATATAGAGAGTTGAGCAACTTCGGACAATCAAAGTTGCTCCGTGTACACTTTTTATTGTTCTTCTATGTCCAATTTTACGAGTATAAGCTTTCTAGATTATTTCGATGCGAAAACAACAACTTTCTATGAGAAATGGACAAAACCGTTAAAAGCTCCTCCATATAGAGAGTTGAGCAACTTCGGACCATCAAAGTTGCTCCGTGTACACTTTTTATTGTTCTTCTATGTCCAATTTTACGAGTATAAGGTTTTGTTTTTATTTCGATGCCAAAACACCAACTTTCTATGACAAATGGACAAAACCGTTAAAAGCTCCCGAATAGAGAGAGTTGAGAAATTTCGGACCATCAAAGTTGCTCGGTGTACACTTTTTATTCTTCTTCTATGTCCAATTTTACGAGTATAAGCTTCGTAGATTATTTTGATGCCAAAACACCAACTTTCTACGACAAATGGACAAAACCCTTAAAAACTCCTCCATATAGAGAGTTGAGCAACTTCGGACCATCAAAGTTACTCGGTGTACACTTTTTAATGTTCTTTTATGTCCAATGTTACGAGTATAAGCTTCGTAAATTATTTCGATGCAAAACAAAAACTTTCTATTACAAATGGACAAAACTGTTAAAAGCTCCTCTATAGAGAGAGTTGAGCAACTTTGGACCATCAAAGTTTCTCGGTGTACACTTTTTATTGTTCTTTTATGTCAAATTTTACGAGTATAAGATTTCGTTATTATTTCGATGCCAAAACAACAACTTTCTATGGCAAATTGACAAAATCGTTAAAAGCTCCTAAATAAAGAGAGTTGAGCAATTTCGGACCACCAAAGTTGCTCGGTGTACACTTTTTATTGTTCTTCTATGTCCAATGTTATGAGTATAAGCTTCGTAGATTATTTCGATGCCAAAACAACAACTTTCTATTACAAATCGACAAACCGTTAAAAGCTCCTCCATATAGAGAGTTGAGCAACTTTGGACCATCAAAGTTGCTCCGTGTACACTTTTTATTGTTCTTCTATGTCCAATTTTACGAGTATAAGGTTTTGTTTTTATTTCGATGCCAAAACACCAACTTTCTATGACAAATGGACAAAACCGTTAAAAGCTCCCGAATAGAGAGAGTTGAGAAATTTTGGACCATCAAAGTTGCTCGGTGTACACTTTTTATTGTTCTTCTATGTCCAATGTTATGAGTATAAGCTTCGTAGATTATTTCGATGCCAAAAGAACAACTTTCTATTACAAATCGACAAAACCGTTAAAAGCTCCTCTATAGAGAGAGTTCAGCAAATTTGGACCATCAAAGTTGCTCGGTGTACACTTTTTATTGTTGTTTTATGTCAAATTTTATGAGTATAAGATTCCGATATTTTTTCGATTCCAAAACACCAACTTTCTATGACAAATAGACAAAACCGTTAAAAGCTCCTCCATATAGAGAGTTGAGCAACTTCGGACCATCAAAGTTGCTCAGTGTACAGTTTTTATTAATCTTCTATGTCCAATGTTACGAGTATAAGCTTCCGAGATTATTTCGATGCCAAAACACCAACTTTCTATGACAAATGGACAAAACCGTTAAAAGCTCCTCCATATAGAGAGTTGAGCAACTTCGGACCATCAAAGTTACTCGGTGTACACTTTTTATTGTTCTTCTATGTCCAATGTTACGAGTATAAGCTTTCTAGATTATTTCGATGCGAAAACAACAACTTTCTATGAGAAATGGACAAAACCGTTAAAAGCTCCTCTATATAGAGAGTTGAGCAACTTTGGACCATCAAAGTTGCTCGGTGTACACTTTTTATTGTTCTTCTATGTCCAATGTTACGAGTATAAGCTTCGTAGATTATTTCGATGCCAAAACAACAACTTTCTATGGCAAATGGACAAAATCATTAAAAGCTCCCAAATAGAGAGAGTTGATCAATTTCGGACCATCAAAGTTGCTCGGTGTACACTTTTTATTGTTCTTCTATGTCCAATTTTACGAGTATAAGCTTCCGAGATTATTTCGATGCCAAAACAACAACTTTCTATGACAAATGAACAAAACCGTTAAAAGCTCCTCTATAGCGAGAGTTGAACAACTTCGAACCATCAAAGTTGCCCGGTGTACACTTTTTATTGTTCTTCTATGTCCAATTTTACGAGTATAAGCTTCCTAGATTATTTCGATGCGAAAACAACAACTTTCTATGACAAATGGACAAAACCGTTAAAAGCTCCTCCATATAGAGAGTTGAGCAACTTCGGACCATCAAAGTTGCTCGGTGTACACTTTTTATTGTTTTTCTATGTCCAATTTTACGAGTATAAGGTTTCGTTATTATTTCGATGCCAAAACAACAACTTTCTATGACAAATGGACAAAACCGTTAAAAGCTCCCAAATAAAGAGAGTTGAGCAATTTCGGACCATCAAAGTTGCTCGGTGTACACTTTTTATTGTTCTTCTATGTCAAATGTTACGAGTATAAGCTTCGTAGATTATTTCGAAGCCAAAACAACAACTTTCTATGGCTAATGGACAAAATAGTTAAAAGCTCCCAAATAGAGAGAGTTGAGCAACTTTGGACCATCAAAGTTGCTCGGTGTACACTTTTTATTGTTCTTCTATGTCCAATTTTACGAGTATAAGCTTCGTAGATTATTTCGATGCGAAAACACCAACTTTCTATGACAAATGGACATAACCGTTAAAAGCTCTTCAATAGAGAGAGTTGAGCAACTTCGGACCATCAAAGTTGCTCGGTGTACACTTTTTATTGTTCTTCTATGTCCAATTTTATGAGTATAAGCTTCCGAGATTATTTCGATGCCAAAATACCAACTTTCTATGACAAATGAACAAAACCGTTAAAAGCTCCTCTATAGCGAGAGTTGAACAACTTCGAACCATCAAAGTTGCCCGGTGTACACTTTTTATTGTTCTTCTATGTCCAATTTTACGAGTATAAGCTTCCTAGATTATTTCGATGCGAAAACAACAACTTTCTATGACAAATGGACAAAACCGTTAAAAGCTCCTCTATATAGAGAGTTGAGCAACTTCGGACCATCAAAGTTGCTCGGTGTACACTTTTTATTGTTCTTCTATGTCCAATTTTACGAGTATAAGGTTTCGTTATTATTTCGATGCCAAAACAACAACTTTCTATGACGAATGGACAAAACCGTTAAAAGCTGCCAAATAGAGAGAGTTGAGCAATTTCGGACCATCAAAGTTGCTCAGTGTACACTTTTTTTTGTTCTTCTATGTCCAATTTTACGAGTATAAGCTTCGGAGATTATTTCGATGCCAAAACACCAACTTTCTATGACAAATGGACAAAACCGTTAGAGGCTCCCAAATAGAGAGTTGAGCAACTTCGGACAATCAAAGTTGCTGGTGTACACTTTTTATTGTTCTTCTATGTCCAATTTTACGAGTATAAGCTTCGTAGATTATTTCGATGCCAAAACAACAACTTTCTATTACAAATGGACAAAACCGTTAAAAGCTCCTCCATATAGAGAGTTGAGCAACTTCGGACAATCAAAGTTGCTCCGTGTACACTTTTTATTGTTCTTCTATGTCCAATGTTATGAGTATAAGCTTCGTAGATTATTTCGATGCCAAAACAACTTTCAATTACAAATGGACAAAACCGTTAAAAGCTCCTCCATATAGAGAGTTGAGCAACTTTGGACCATCAAAGTTGCTCCGTGTACACTTTTTATTGTTCTTCTATGTCCAATTTTACGAGTATAAGCTTTCTAGATTATTTCGATGCGAAAACAACAACTTTCTATGAGAAATGGACAAAACCGTTAAAAGCTCCTCCATGTAGAGAGTTGAGCAACTTCGGACCATCAAAGTTGCTCCGTGTACACTTTTTATTGTTCTTCTATGTCCAATTTTACGAGTATAAGGTTTTGTTTTTATTTCGATGCCAAAACACCAACTTTCTATGACAAATGGACAAAACCGTTACAAGCTTTCGAATAGAGAGAGTTGAGAAATTTCGGACCATCAAAGTTGCTCGGTGTACACTTTTTATTGTTCTTCTATGTCCAATTTTACGAGTATAAGCTTCGTAGATTATTTCGATGCCAAAACGCCAACTTTCTACGACAAATGGACAAAACCCTTAAAAACTCCTCCATATAGAGAGTTGAGCAACTTCGGACCATCAAAGTTACTCAATGTACACTTTTTATTGTTCTTTTATGTCCAATGTTACGAGTATAAGCTTCGTAGATTATTTCGATGCAAAACAAAAACTTTCTATTACAAATGGACAAAACCGTTAAAAGCTCCTCTATAGAGAGAGTTGAGCAACTTTGGACCATCAAAGTTTCTCGGTGTACACTTTTTATTGTTCTTTTATGTCAAATTTTACGAGTATAAGATTTCGTTATTATTTCGATGCCAAAACAACAACTTTCTATGGAAAATTGACAAAATCGTTAAAAGCTCCTAAATAAAGAGAGTTGAGCAATTTCGGACCATCAAAGTTGCTCGGTGTACACTTTTTATTGTTCTTCTATGTCCAATGTTATGAGTATAAGCTTCGTAGATTATTTCGATGCCAAAACAACAACTTTCTATTATAAATCGACAAAACCGTTAAAAGCTCCTCCATATAGAGAGTTGAGCAACTTTGGACCATCAAAGTTGCTCCGTGTACACTTTTTATTGTTCTTCTATATCCAATTTTACGAGTATAAGCTTTCTAGATTATTTCGATGCGAAAACAACAACTTTCTATGAGAAATGGACAAAACCGTTAAAACTCCTCCATATAGAGAGTTGAGCAACATCGGACTATAAAAGTTGCTCGGTGTACACTTTTTATTGTTATTTTATGTCAAATTTTACGAGTATAAGATTCCGATATTTTTTCGATGCCAAAACACCAACTTTCTATGACAAATGGACAAAACCATTAAAAGCTCCTCCATATAGAGAGTTGAGCAACTTCGGACCATCAAAGTTACTCGGTGTACACTTTTTATTGTTCTTCTATGTCCAATGTTACGAGTATAAGATTCGTAGATTATTTCGATGCTAAAACAACAACTTTCTATTAAAAATGGACAAAACCGTTAAAAGTTCCTCCATATAGAGAGTTGAGCAACTTCGGACCATCAAAGTTACTCGGTGTACACTTTTTATTGTTCTTCTATGTCCAATGTTACGAGTATAAGCTTCGTAGATTATTTCGATGCCAAAACAACAACTTTCTATTACAAATGGACAAAACCGTTAAAAGCTCCTCCATATAGAGAGTTGAGCAACTTTGGACCATCAAAGTTGCTCCGTGTACACTTTTTATTGTTCTTCTATATCCAATTTTACGAGTATAAGGTTTCTAGATTATTTCGATGCGGAAAAAACAACTTTCTATGAGAAATGGACAAAACCGTTAAAAGCTCCTCCATATAGAGAGTTGAGCAACTTCGGACAATCAAAGTTGCTCCGTGTACACTTTTTATTGTTCTTCTATGTCCAATGTTATGAGTATAAGCTTCGTAGATTATTTCGATGCCAAAACAACAACTTTCTATTAGAAATGGACAAAACCGTTAAAAGCTCCTCCATATAGAGAGTTGAGCAACTTTGGACCATCAAAGTTGCTCCGTGTACACTTTTTATTGTTCTTCTATGTCCAATTTTACGAGTATAAGCTTTCTAGATTATTTCGATCCGAAAACAACAACTTTCTATGAGAAATGGACAAAACCGTTAAAAGCTCCTCCATATAGAGAGTTGAGCAACTTCGGACCATCAAAGTTGCTCCGTGTACACTTTTTATTGTTCTTCTATGTCCAATTTTACGAGTATAAGGTTTTGTTTTTATTTCGATGCCAAAACACCAACTTTCTATGACAAATGGACAAAACCGTTAAAAGCACCCGAATAGAGAGAGTTGAGAAATTTCAGACCATCAAAGTTGCTCGGTGTACACTTTTTATTGTTCTTCTATGTCCAATTTTACGAGTATAAGCTTCGTAGATTATTTCGATGCCAAAACACCAACTTTCTACGACAAATGGACAAAACCCTTAAAAACTCCTCCATATAGAGAGTTGAGCAACTTCGGACCATCAAAGTTACTCGGTGTACACTTTTTATTGTTCTTTTATGTCCAATGTTACGAGTATAAGCTTCGTAGAATATTTCGATGCAAAACAAAAACTTTCTATTACAAATGGACAAAACCGTTAAAAGCTCCTCTATAGAGAGAGTTGAGCAACTTCGGACCATCAAAGTTGCTCGGTGTACACTTTTTATTGTTCTTCTATGTCCAATTTTATGAGTATAAGCTTCCGAGATTATTTCGATGCCAAAACACCAACTTTCTATGACAAATGAACAAAACCGTTAAAAGCTCCTCTATAGCGAGAGTTGAACAACTTCGAACCATCAAAGTTGCCCGGTGTACACTTTTTATTGTTCTTCTATGTCCAATTTTACGAGTATAAGCTTCCTAGATTATTTCGATGCGAAAACAACAACTTTCTATGACAAATGGACAAAACCGTTAAAAGCTCCTCTA
Source organism: Euonymus europaeus (assembly GCA_963580455.1). Lineage (NCBI taxonomy): Eukaryota > Viridiplantae > Streptophyta > Magnoliopsida > Celastrales > Celastraceae > Euonymus > Euonymus europaeus. The sequence goes on from OY756965.1 coordinate 10,200,811, forward strand.
TATAGAGAGTTGAGCAACTTCGGACCATCAAAGTTGCTCGGTGTACACTTTTTATTGTTCTTCTATGTCCAATTTTACGAGTATAAGGTTTCGTTATTATTTCGATGCCAAAACAACAACTTTCTATGACGAATGGACAAAACCGTTAAAAGCTGCCAAAAAGAGAGAGTTGAGCAATTTCGGACCATCAAAGTTGCTCGGTGTACACTTTTTTTTGTTCTTCTATGTCCAATTTTACGAGTATAAGCTTCGGAGATTATTTCGATGCCAAAACACCAACTTTCTATGACAAATGGACAAAACCGTTAGAGGCTCCCAAATGGAGAGTTGAGCAACTTCGGACAATCAAAGTTGCTCGGTGTACACTTTTTATTGTTCTTCTATGTCCAATTTTACGAGTATAAGCTTCGTAGATTATTTCGATGCCAAAACAACAACTTTCTATTACAAATGGACAAAACCGTTAAAAGCTCCTCCATATAGAGAGTTGAGCAACTTTGGACCATCAAAGTTGCTCCGTGTGCACTTTTTATTGTTCTTCTATATCCAATTTTACGAGTATAAGGTTTCTAGATTATTTCGATGCGAAAAAAACAACTTTCTATGAGAAATGGACAAAACCGTTAAAAACTCCTCCATATAGAGAGTTGAGCAACTTCGGACAATCAAAGTTGCTCCGTGTACACTTTTTATTGTTCTTCTATGTCCAATGTTATGAGTATAAGCTTTGTAGATTATTTCGATGCCAAAACAACAACTTTCTATTACAAATGGACAAAACCGTTAAAAGCTCCTCCATATAGAGAGTTGAGCAACTTCGGACCATCAAAGTTACTCGGTGTACACTTTTTATTGTTCTTCTATGTCCAATGTTACGAGTATAAGATTCGTAGATTATTTCGATGCCAAAACAACAACTTTCTATTAAAAATGGACAAAACCGTTAAAAGCTCCTCCATATAGAGAGTTGAGCAACTTCGGACCATCAAAGTTACTCGGTGTAGACTTTTTATTGTTCTTCTATGTCCAATGTTACGAGTATAAGCTTCGTAGATTATTTCGATGCCAAAACAACAACTTTCTATTACAAATGGACAAAACCGTTAAAAGCTCCTCCATATAGAGAGTTGAGCAACTTTGGACCATCAAAGTTGCTCCGTGTACACTTTTTATTGTTCTTCTATATCCAATTTTTCGAGTATAAGCTTTCTAGATTATTTCGATGCGAAAACAACAACTTTCTATGAGAAATGGACAAAACCGTTAAAAGCTCCTCCATATAGAGAGTTGAGCAACTTCGGACCATCAAAGTTGCTCCGTGTACACTTTTTATTGTTCTTCTATGTCCAATTTTACGAGTATAAGGTTTTGTTTTTATTTCGATGCCAAAACACAAACTTTCTATGACAAATGGACAAAACCGTTAAAAGCTCCCGAATAGAGAGAGTTGAGAAATTTCGGACCATCAAAGTTGCTCTGTGTACACTTTTTATTGTTCTTCTATGTCCAATTTTACGAGTATAAGCCTCGTAGATTATTTCGATGCCAAAACACCAACTTTCTACGACAAATGGACAAAATCCTTAAAAACTCCTCCATATAGAGAGTTGAGCAACTTCGGACCATCAAAGTTACTCGGTGTACACTTTTTATTGTTCTTTTATGTCCAATGTTATGAGTATAAGCTTCGTAGATTATTTCGATGCCAAAACAACAACTTTCTATTAGAAATGGACAAAACCGTTAAAAGCTCCTCCATATAGAGAGTTGAGCAACTTTGGACCATCAAAGTTGCTCCGTGTACACTTTTTATTGTTCTTCTATGTCCAATTTTACGAGTATAAGCTTTCTAGATTATTTCGATGCGAAAACAACAACTTTCTATGAGAAATGGACAAAACCGTTAAAAGCTCCTCCATATAGAGAGTTGAGCAACTTCGGACGATCAAAGTTGCTCCGTGTACACTTTTTATTGTTCTTCTATGTCCAATTTTACGAGTATAAGGTTTTGTTTTTATTTCGATGCCAAAACACAAACTTTCTATGACAAATGGACAAAACCGTTAAAAGCTCCCGAATAGAGAGAGTTGAGAAATTTCGGACCATCAAAGTTGCTCGGTGTACACTTTTTATTGTTCTTCTATGTCCAATTTTACGAGTATAAGCTTCGTAGATTATTTCGATGCCAAAACACCAACTTTCTACGACAAATGGACAAAATCCTTAAAAACTCCTCCATATAGAGAGTTGAGCAACTTCGGACCATCAAAGTTACTCGGTGTACACTTTTTATTGTTCTTTTATGTCCAATGTTACGAGTATAAGCTTCGTAGAATATTTCGATGCAAAACAAAAACTTTCTATTACAAATGGACAAAACCGTTAAAAGCTCCTCTATAGAGAGAGTTGAGCAACTTTGGACCATCAAAGTTTCTCGGTGTACACTTTTTATTTTTCTTTTATGTCAAATTTTACAAGTATAAGATTTCGTTATTATTTCGATGCCAAAACAATAACTTTCTATGGCAAATTGACAAAATCGTTAAAAGCTCCTAAATAAAGAGAGTTGAGCAATTTCGGACCATCAAAGTTGCTCGGTGTACACTTTTTATTGTTCTTCTATGTCCAATGTTATGAGTATAAGCTTCATAGATTATTTCGATGCCAAAACAACAACTTTCTATTACAAATCGAAAAAACCGTTAAAAGCTCCTCCATATAGAGAGTTGAGCAACTTTGGACCATCAAAGTTGCTCCGTGTACACTTTTTATTGTTCTTCTATATCCAATTTTACGAGTATAAGCTTTCTAGATTATTTTGATGCGAAAACAATAACTTTCTATGAGAAATGGACAAAACCGTTAAAAGCTCCTCCATATAGAGAGTTGAGCAACATCGGACTATAAAAGTTGCTCGGTGTACACTTTTTATTGTTATTTTATGTCAAATTTTACGAGTATAAGATTCCGATATTTTTTCGATGCCAAAACACCAACTTTCTATGACAAATGGACAAAACCATTAAAAGCTCCTCCATATAGAGAGTTGAGCAACTTCGGACCATCAAAGTTACTCGGTGTACACTTTTTATCGTTCTTCTATGTCCAATGTTACGAGTATAAGCTTCGTAGATTATTTTGATGCCAAAACAACAACTTTCTATTACAAATGGACAAAACCGTTAAAAGCTCCTCTATAGAGAGAGTTGAGCAACTTCGGACCATCAAAGTTGCTCAATGTACACTTTTTATTGTTCTTCTATGTCCAATTTTACGAGTATAAGCTTCCGAGATTATTTCGATGCCAAAACACCAACTTTCTATGACAAATGAACAAAACCGTTAAAAGCTCCTCTATAGCGAGAGTTGAACAACTTCGAACCATCAAAGTTGCCCGGTGTACACTTTTTATTCTTCTTCTATGTCCAATTTTACGAGTATAAGCTTCCTAGATAATTTCGATGCGAAAACAACAACTTTCTATGACAAATGGACAAAACCGTTAAAAGCTCCTCCATATAGAGAGTTGAGCAACTTCGGACCATCAAAGTTGCTCGGTGTACACTTTTTATTATTCTTCTATGTCCAATTTTACGAGTATAAGGTTTCGTTATTATTTCGATGCCAAAACAACAACTTTCTATGACAAATGGACAAAACCGTTAAAAGCTCCCAAATAGAGAGAGTTGAGCAATTTCGGACCATCAAAGTTGCTCGGTGTACACTTTTTATTGTTCTTCTATGTCCAATGTTACGAGTATAAGCTTCGTAGATTATTTCGATGCCAAAACAACAACTTTCTATGGCAAATGGACAAAATCGTTAAAAGCTCCCAAATAGAGAGAGTTGAGCAATTTTGGACCATCAAAGTTGCTCGGTGTACACTTTTTATTGTTCTTCTATGTCCAATTTTACGAGTATAAACTTCGTAGATTATTTCGATGCTAAAACACCAACTTTCTATGACAAATCGACAAAACCGTTAAAAGCTCTTCAATAGAGAGAGTTGAGCAACTTCGGAACATCAAAGTTGCTCGGTGTACACTTTTTATTGTTCTTCTATGTCCAATTTTATGAGTATAAGCTTCCGAGATTATTTCGATGCCAAAACACCAACTTTCTATGACAAATGAACAAAACCGTTAAAAGCTCCTCTATAGCGAGAGTTGAACAACTTCGAACCATCAAAGTTGCCCGGTGTACACTTTTTATTGTTCTTCTATGTCCAATTTTACGAGTATAAGCTTCCTAGATTATTTCGATGCGAAAACAACAACTTTCTATGACAAATGGAAAAAACCGTTAAAAGCTCCTCCATATAGAGAGTTGAGCAACTTCGGACCATCAAAGTTGCTCGGTGTACACTTTTTATTGTTCTTCTATGTCCAATTTTACGAGTATAAGGTTTCGTTATTATTTCGATGCCAAAACAACAACTTTCTATGACAAATGGACAAAACCGTTAAAAGCTCCCAAATAGAGAGAGTTGAGCAATTTCGGACCATCAAAGTTGCTCGGTGTACACTTTTTATTGTTCTTCTATGTCCAATGTTACGAGTATAAGCTTCGTAGATTATTTCGATGCCAAAACACCAACTTTCTATGGCAAATGGACAAAACCGTTAGAGGCTCCCAAATAGAGAGTTGAGCAACTTCGGACCATCAAAGTTACTCGGTGTACACTTTTTATCGTTCTTCTATGTCCAATGTTACGAGTATAAGCTTCGTAGATTATTTCGATGCCAAAACAACAACTTTCTATTACAAATGGACAAAACCGTTAAAAGCTCCTCTATAGAGAGAGTTGAGCAACTTCGGACCATCAAAGTTGCTCAATGTACACTTTTTATTGTTCTTCTATGTCCAATTTTACGAGTATAAGCTTCCGAGATTATTTCGATGCCAAAACACCAACTTTCTATGACAAATGAACAAAACCGTTAAAAGCTCCTCTATAGCGAGAGTTGAACAACTTCGAACCATCAAAGTTGCCCGGTGTACACTTTTTATTCTTCTTCTATGTCCAATTTTACGAGTATAAGCTTCCTAGATTATTTCGATGCGAAAACAACAACTTTCTATGACAAATGGACAAAACCGTTAAAAGCTCCTCCATATAGAGAGTTGAGCAACTTCGGACCATCAAAGTTGCTCGGTGTACACTTTTTATTATTCTTCTATGTCCAATTTTATGAGTATAAGGTTTCGTTATTATTTCGATGCCAAAACAACAACTTTCTATGACAAATGGACAAAACCGTTAAAAGCTCCCAAATAGAGAGAGTTGAGCAATTTCGGACCATCAAAGTTGCTCGGTGTACACTTTTTATTGTTCTTCTATGTCCAATGTTACGAGTATAAGCTTCGTAGATTATTTCGATGCCAAAACAACAACTTTCTATGGAAAATGGACAAAATCGTTAAAAGCTCCCAAATAGAGAGAGTTGAGCAATTTTGGACCATCAAAGTTGCTCGGTGTACACTTTTTATTGTTCTTCTATGTCCAATTTTACGAGTATAAGCTTCGTAGATTATTTCGATGCTAAAACACCAACTTTCTATGACAAATCGACAAAACCGTTAAAAGCTCTTCAATAGAGAGAGTTGAGCAACTTCGGACCATCAAAGTTGCTCGGTGTACACTTTTTATTGTTCTTCTATGTCCAATTTTATGAGTATAAGCTTCCGAGATTATTTCGATGCCTAAACACCAACTTTCTATGACAAATGAACAAAACCGTTAAAAGCTCCTCTATAGCGAGAGTTGAACAACTTCGACCCATCAAAGTTGCCCGGTGTACACTTTTTATTGTTCTTCTATGTCCAATTTTACGAGTATAAGCTTCCTAGATTATTTCGATGCGAAAACAACAACTTTCTATGACAAATGGAAAAAACCGTTAAAAGCTCCTCCATATAGAGAGTTGAGCAACTTCGGACCATCAAAGTTGCTCGGTGTACACTTTTTATTGTTCTTCTATGTCCAATTTTACGAGTATAAGGTTTTGTTTTTATTTCGATGCCAAAACACAAACTTTCTATGACAAATGGACAAAACCGTTAAAAGCTCCCGAATAGAGAGAGTTGAGAAATTTCGGACCATCAAAGTTGCTCGGTGTACACTTTTTATTGTTCTTCTATGTCCAATTTTACGAGTATAAGCCTCGTAGATTATTTCGATGCCAAAACACCAACTTTCTACGACAAATGGACAAAATCCTTAAAAACTCCTCCATATAGAGAGTTGAGCAACTTCGGACCATCAAAGTTACTCGGTGTACACTTTTTATTGTTCTTTTATGTCCAATGTTACGAGTATAAGCTTCGTAGAATATTTCGATGCAAAACAAAAACTTTCTATTACAAATGGACAAAACCGTTAAAAGCTCCTCTATAGAGAGAGTTGAGCAACTTTGGACCATCAAAGTTTCTCGGTGTACACTTTTTATTGTTCTTTTATGTCAAATTTACGAGTATAAGATTTCGTTATTATTTCGATGACAAAACAACAACTTTCTATGGCAAATTGACAAAATCGTTAAAAGCTCCTCTATAGAGAGAGTTGAGCAACTTTGGACCATCAAAGTTTCTCGGTGTACACTTTTTATTGTTCTTTTATGTCAAATTTTACGAGTATAAGATTTCGTTATTATTTCGATGCCAAAACAACAACTTTCTATGGTAAATTGACAAAATCGTTAAAAGCTCCTAAATAAAGAGAGTTGAGCAATTTCGGACCATCAAAGTTGCTCGGTGTACACTTTTTATTGTTCTTCTATGTCCAATGTTATGAGTATAAGCTTCGTAGATTATTTCGATGCCAAAACAACAACTTTCTATTACAAATCGACAAAACCGTTAAAAGCTCCTCCATATAGAGAGTTGAGCAACTTTGGACCATCAAAGTTGCTCCGTGTACACTTTTTATTGTTCTTCTATGTCCAATTTTACGAGTATAAGCTTTCTAGATTATTTCGATGCGAAAACAACAACTTTCTATGAGAAATGGACAAAACCGTTAAAAGCTCCTCCATATAGAGAGTTGAGCAACTTCGGACCATCAAAGTTGTTCCCTGTACACTTTTTATTGTTCTTCTATGTCCAATTTTACGAGTATAAGGTTTTTTTTTTATTTCGATGCCAAAACACCAACTTTCTATGACAAATGGACAAAACCGTTAAAAGCTCCTCCATATAGAGAGTTGAGCAAGTTTGGACCATCAAAGTTGCTCCGTGTACACTTTTTATTGTTCTTCTATGTCCAATTTTACGAGTATAAGCTTTCTAGATTATTTCGATGCGAAAACAACAAGTTTCTATGAGAAATGGACAAAACCGTTAAAAGCTCCTCCATATAGAGAGTTGAGCAACTTCGGACCATCAAAGTTGCTCCCTGTACACTTTTTATTGTTCTTCCCTATGTCCAATTTTACGAGTATAAGGTTTTGTTTTTATTTCGATGCCAAAACACCAACTTTCTATGACAAATGGACAAAAACGTTAAAAGCTCCCGAATAGAGAGAGTTGAGAATTTTCGGACCATCAAAGTTGCTCGGTGTACACTTTTTATTGTTCTTCTTTGTCCAATTTTACGAGTATAAGCTTCGTAGATTATTTCGATGCCAAAACACCAACTTTCTACGACAAATGGACAAAACCCTTAAAAACTCCTCCATATAGAGAGTTGAGCAACTTCGGACCATCAAAGTTACTCGGTGTACACTTTTTATTGTTCTTTTATGTCAAATTTTACGAGTATAAGATTTCGTTATTATTTCGATGCCAAAACAACAACTTTCTATGGCAAATAGACAAAATCGTTAAAAGCTCCTAAATAAAGAGAGTTGAGCAATTTCGGACCATCAAAGTTGCTCGGTGTACACTTTTTATTGTTCTTCTATGTCCAATGTTATGAGTATAAGCTTCGTAGATTATTTCGATGCCAAAACAACAACTTTCTATTACAAATCGACAAAACCGTTAAAAGCTCCTCCATATAGAGAGTTGAGCAACTTTGGACGATCAAAGTTGCTCCGTGTACACTTTTTATTGTTCTTCTATATCCAATTTCACGAGTATAAGCTTTCTAGATTATTTCGATGCGAAAACAATAACTTTCTATGAGAAATGGACAAAACCGTTAAAAGCTCCTCCATATAGAGAGTTGAGCAACATCGGACTATAAAAGTTGCTCCGTGTACACTTTTTATTGTTCTTTTATGTCAAATTTTACGAGTATAAGATTCCGATATTTTTTTGATGCCAAAACACCAACTTTCTATGACAAATGGACAAAACCATTAAAAGCTCCTCCATATAGAGAGTTGAGCAACTTCGGACCATCAAAGTTACTCGGTGTACACTTTTTATTGTTCTTCTATGTCCAATGTTACGAGTATAAGCTTCGTAGATTATTTCGATGCCAAAAGAACAACTTTCTATTACAAATGGACAAAACCGTTAAAAGCTCCTCTATAGAGAGAGTTCAGCAACTTTGGACCATCAAAGTTGCTCGGTGTACACTTTTTATTGTTGTTTTATGTCAAATTTTATGAGTATAAGATTCCGATATTTTTTCGATTCCAAAACACCAATTTCTATGACAAATAGACAAAACCGTTAAAAGCTCCTCCATATAGAGAGTTGAGCAACTTCGGACCATCAAAGTTGCTCAATGTACACTTTTTATTAATCTTCTATGTCCAATGTTACGAGTATAAGCTTCCGAGATTATTTCGATGCCAAAACACCAACTTTCTATGACAAATGGACAAAACCGTTAAAAGCTCCTCCATATAGAGAGTTGAGCAACTTCGGACCATCAAAGTTACTCGGTGTACACTTTTTATTGTTCTTCCATGTCCAATGTTACGAGTATAAGCTTTCTAGATTATTTCGATGCGAAAACAGCAACTTTCTATGAGAAATGGACAAAACCGTTAAAAGCTCCTCTATATAGAGAGTTGAGCAACTTTGGACCATCAAAGTTGCTCGGTGTACACTTTTTATTGTTCTTCTATGTCCATTGTTACGAGTATAAGCTTCGTAGATTATTTCGATGCCAAAACAACAACTTTCTATGGCAAATGGACAAAATCATTAAAAGCTCCCAAATAGAGAGAGTTGAGCAATTTCGGACCATCAAAGTTACTCGGTGTACACTTTTTATTGTTCTTCTATGTCCAATTTTACGAGTATAAGCTTCGTAGATTATTTCGATGCCAAAACAACAACTTTCTATGACAAATGGACAAAACCGTTAAAAGCTCTTCAATAGAGAGAGTTGAGCAACTTCGGACCATCAAAGTTGCTCAATGTACACTTTTTATTGTTCTTCTATGTCCAATTTTACGAGTATAAGCTTCCGAGATTATTTCGATGCCAAAACACCAACTTTCTATGACAAATGAACAAAACCGTTAAAAGCTCCTCTATAGCGAGAGTTGAACAACTTCGAACCATCAAAGTTGCCCGGTGTACACTTTTTATTGTTCTTCTATGTCCAATTTTACGAGTATAAGCTTCCTAGATTATTTCGATGCGAAAACAACAACTTTCTATGACAAATGGACAAAACCGTTAAAAGCTCCTCCATATAGAGAGTTGAGCAACTTCGGACCATCAAAGTTGCTCGGTGTACACTTTTTATTGTTCTTCTTTGTCCAATTTTACGAGTATAAGCTTCGTAGATTATTTTGATGCCAAAACACCAACTTTTTATGACAAATGGACAAAACCGTTAAAAGCTCCTCCATATAGAGAGTTGAGCAACTTCGGACCATCGAAGTTGCTCGGTGTACACTTTTTATTGTTCTTCTATGTCCAATTTTACGAGTATAAGGTTTCGTTATTATTTCGATGCCAAAACAACAACTTTCTATGACGAATGGACAAAACCGTTAAAAGCTGCCAAATAGAGAGAGTTGAGCAATTTCGGACCATCAAAGTTGCTCGGTGTACACTTTTTATTGTTCTTCTATGTCCAATGTTACGAGTATAAGCTTCGTAGATTATTTCGATGCCAAAACACCAACTTTCTATGGCAAATGGACAGAACCGTTAGAGGCTCCCAAATAGAGAGTTGAGCAACTTCGGACCATCAAAGTTACTCGGTGTACACTTTTTATCGTTCTTCTATGTCCAATGTTACGAGTATAAGCTTCGTAGATTATTTCGATGCCAAAACAACAACTTTCTATTACAAATGGACAAAACCGTTAAAAGCTCCTCTATAGAGAGAGTTGAGCAACTTCGGACCATCAAAGTTGCTCAATGTACACTTTTTATTGTTCTTCTATGTCCAATTTTACGAGTATAAGCTTCCGAGATTATTTCGATGCCAAAACAACAACTTTCTATGATAAATGGACAAAACCGTTAAAAGCCCCTCCATATAGAGAGTTGAGCAACTTCGGACCAACAAAGTTGCTCGGTGTACACTTTTTATGGTTCTTCTATGTCCAATTTTACGAGTATAAGCTTCGTAGATTATTTCGATGCCAAAACAACAACTTCTATGACAAATGGACAAAACCGTTAAAAGCTACCAAATAGAGAGAGTTGAGCAACTTCGGACTATCAAAATTGCTCGGTGTACACTTTTTATTGTTCTTGTATGTCCAATTTTATGAGTATAAGCTTCGTAGATTATTTCGATGCCAAAACAACAACTTCTATGACAAATGGACAAAACCGTTAAAAGCTCCCAAATAGAGAGAGTTGAGCAACTTCGGACTATCAAAGTTGCTCGGTGTACACTTTTTATTGTTCTTCTATGTCCAATTTTACGAGTATAAGCTTCGTAGATTATTTCGATGCCCAAACAACAACTTTCTATGACAAATGGACGAAACCGTTAAAAGCTCCCAAATAGAGAGAGTTGAGCAATTTCGGACCATCAAAGTTGCTCGGTGTACACTTTTTATTGTTCTTCTATGTCCAATTTTACGAGTATAAGCTTCGTAGATTATTTCGATGCCAAAACAACAACTTCTATGATAAATGGACAAAACCGTTAAAAGCCCCTCCATATAGAGAGTTGAGCAACTTCGGACCAACAAAGTTGCTCGGTGTACACTTTTTATTGTTCTTCTATGTCCAATTTTACGAGTATAAGGTTTCGTTATTATTTCGATGTCAAAACAACAACTTCTATGACAAATGGACAAAACCGTTAAAAGCTCCCAAATAGAGAGAGTTGAGCAACTTCGGACTGTCAAAGTTGCTCGGTGTATACTTTTTATTGTTCTTCTATGTCCAATTGTATGAGTATAAGCTTCGTAGATCATTTCGATGCCAAAACAAGAACTTCTATGACAAATGGACAAAACCGTTAAAAGCCCCTCCATATAGAGAGTTGAGCAACTTCGGACCAACAAAGTTGCTCGGTGTACACTTTTTATTGTTCTTCTATGTCCAATTTTACGAGTATAAGGTTTCGTTATTATTTCGATGTCAAAACAACAACTTCTATGACAAATGGACAGAACCGTTAAAAGCTCCCAAATAGAGAGAGTTGAGCAATTTCGGACCATCAAAGTTGCTCGGTGTACACTTTTTATTGTTCTTCTATGTCCAATTTTACGAGTATAAGCTTCGTAGATTATTTCGATTCCAAAACAACAACTTCTATGACAAATGGACAAAACCGTTAAAAGCTCCCAAATAGAGAGAGTTGAGCAATTTCGGACCATCAAAGTTGCTCGGTGTACACTTTTTATTGTTCTTCTATGTCCAATTTTACGAGTATAAGCTTCGTAGATTATTTCGATGCCAAAACACCAACTTTCTATGACAAATGGACAAAACCCTTAAAAACTCCTCCATATAGAGAGTTGAGCAACTTCGGACCATCAAAGTTACTCGGTGTACACTTTTTATTGTTCTTGTATGTCCAATGTTACGAGTATAAGCTTTCTAGATTATTTCGATGCGAAAACAACAACTTTCTATGAGAAATGGACAAAACCGTTAAAAGCTCCTCCATATAGAGAGTTGAGCAACTTCGGACCATCAAAGTTACTCGGTGTACACTTTTTATTGTTCTTCCATGTCCAATGTTACGAGTATAAGCTTTCTAGATTATTTCGATGCGAAAACAACAACTTTCTATGAGAAATGGACAAAACCGTTAAAAGCTCCTCTATATAGAGAGTTGAGCAACTTTGGACCATCAAAGTTGCTCGGTGTACACTTTTTATTGTTCTTCTATGTCCAATGTTACGAGTATAAGCTTCGTAGATTATTTCGATGCCAAAACAACAACTTTCTATGGCAAATGGACAGAACCGTTAGAGGCTCCCAAATAGAGAGTTGAGCAACTTCGGACCATCAAAGTTACTCGGTGTACACTTTTTATCGTTCTTCTATGTCCAATGTTACGAGTATAAGCTTCGTAGATTATTTCGATGCCAAAACAACAACTTTCTATTACAAATGGACAAAACCGTTAAAAGCTCCTCTATAGAGAGAGTTGAGCAACTTCGGACCATCAAAGTTGCTCAATGTACACTTTTTATTGTTCTTCTATGTCCAATTTTACGAGTATAAGCTTCCGAGATTATTTCGATGCCAAAACAACAACTTTCTATGATAAATGGACAAAACCGTTAAAAGCCCCTCCATATAGAGAGTTGAGCAACTTCGGACCAACAAAGTTGCTCGGTGTACACTTTTTATGGTTCTTCTATGTCCAATTTTACGAGTATAAGCTTCGTAGATTATTTCGATGCCAAAACAACAACTTCTATGACAAATGGACAAAACCGTTAAAAGCTACCAAATAGAGAGAGTTGAGCAACTTCGGACTATCAAAATTGCTCGGTGTACACTTTTTATTGTTCTTGTATGTCCAATTTTATGAGTATAAGCTTCGTAGATTATTTCGATGCCAAAACAACAACTTCTATGACAAATGGACAAAACCGTTAAAAGCTCCCAAATAGAGAGAGTTGAGCAACTTCGGACTATCAAAGTTGCTCGGTGTACACTTTTTATTGTTCTTCTATGTCCAATTTTACGAGTATAAGCTTCGTAGATTATTTCGATGCCCAAACAACAACTTTCTATGACAAATGGACAAAACCGTTAAAAGCTCCCAAATAGAGAGAGTTGAGCAATTTCGGACCATCAAAGTTGCTCGGTGTACACTTTTTATTGTTCTTCTATGTCCAATTTTACGAGTATAAGCTTCGTAGATTATTTCGATGCCAAAACAACAACTTCTATGATAAATGGACAAAACCGTTAAAAGCCCCTCCATATAGAGAGTTGAGCAACTTCGGACCAACAAAGTTGCTCGGTGTACACTTTTTATTGTTCTTCTATGTCCAATTTTACGAGTATAAGGTTTCGTTATTATTTCGATGTCAAAACAACAACTTCTATGACAAATGGACAAAACCGTTAAAAGCTCCCAAATAGAGAGAGTTGAGCAACTTCGGACTGTCAAAGTTGCTCGGTGTATACTTTTTATTGTTCTTCTATGTCCAATTGTATGAGTATAAGCTTCGTAGATCATTTCGATGCCAAAACAAGAACTTCTATGACAAATGGACAAAACCGTTAAAAGCCCCTCCATATAGAGAGTTGAGCAACTTCGGACCAACAAAGTTGCTCGGTGTACACTTTTTATTGTTCTTCTATGTCCAATTTTACGAGTATAAGGTTTCGTTATTATTTCGATGTCAAAACAACAACTTCTATGACAAATGGACAGAACCGTTAAAAGCTCCCAAATAGAGAGAGTTGAGCAATTTCGGACCATCAAAGTTGCTCGGTGTACACTTTTTATTGTTCTTCTATGTCCAATTTTACGAGTATAAGCTTCGTAGATTATTTCGATTCCAAAACAACAACTTCTATGACAAATGGACAAAACCGTTAAAAGCTCCCAAATAGAGAGAGTTGAGCAATTTCGGACCATCAAAGTTGCTCGGTGTACACTTTTTATTGTTCTTCTATGTCCAATTTTACGAGTATAAGCTTCGTAGATTATTTCGATGCCAAAACACCAACTTTCTATGACAAATGGACAAAACCCTTAAAAACTCCTCCATATAGAGAGTTGAGCAACTTCGGACCATCAAAGTTACTCGGTGTACACTTTTTATTGTTCTTGTATGTCCAATGTTACGAGTATAAGCTTTCTAGATTATTTCGATGCGAAAACAACAACTTTCTATGAGAAATGGACAAAACCGTTAAAAGCTCCTCCATATAGAGAGTTGAGCAACTTCGGACCATCAAAGTTACTCGGTGTACACTTTTTATTGTTCTTCCATGTCCAATGTTACGAGTATAAGCTTTCTAGATTATTTCGATGCGAAAACAACAACTTTCTATGAGAAATGGACAAAACCGTTAAAAGCTCCTCTATATAGAGAGTTGAGCAACTTTGGACCATCAAAGTTGCTCGGTGTACACTTTTTATTGTTCTTCTATGTCCAATGTTACGAGTATAAGCTTCGTAGATTATTTCGATGCCAAAACAACAACTTTCTATGGCAAATGGACAAAATCATTAAAAGCTCCCAAATAGAGAGAGTTGAGCAATTTCGGACCATCAAAGTTACTCGGTGTACACTTTTTATTGTTCTTCTATGTCCAATTTTACGAGTATAAGCTTCGTAGATTATTTCGATGCCAAAACACCAACTTTCTATGACAAATGGACAAAACCGTTAAAAGCTCTTCAATAGAGAGAGTTGAGCAACTTCGGACCATCAAAGTTGCTCAATGTACACTTTTTATTGTTCTTCTATGTCCAATTTTACGAGTATAAGTTTCCGAGATTATTTCGATGCCAAAACACCAACTTTCTATGACAAATGAACAAAACCGTTAAAAGCTCCTCTATAGCGAGAGTTGAACAACTTCGAACCATCAAAGTTGCCCGGTGTACACTTTTTATTGTTCTTCTATGTCCAATTTTACGAGTATAAGCTTCCTAGATTATTTCGATGCGAAAACAACAACTTTCTATGACAAATGGACAAAACCGTTAAAAGCTCCTCCATATAGAGAGTTGAGCAACTTCGGACCATCAAAGTTGCTCGGTGTACACTTTTTATTGTTCTTCTATGTCCAATTTTACGAGTATAAGCTTCGTAGATTATTTTGATGCCAAAACACCAACTTTCTATGACAAATGGACAAAACCGTTAAAAGCTCCTCCATATAGAGAGTTGAGCAACTACGGACCATCGAAGTTGCTCGGTGTACACTTTTTATTGTTCTTCTATGTCCAATTTTACGAGTATAAGCTTCGTAGATTATTTCGATGCCAAAACAACAACTTCTATGACAAATGGAGAAAACCGTTAAAAGCTACCAAATAGAGAGAGTTGAGCAACTTCGGACTATCAAAATTGCTCGGTGTACACTTTTTATTGTTCTTGTATGTCCAATTTTACGAGTATAAGGTTTCGTTATTATTTCGATGCCAAAACAACAACTTTCTATGACGAATGGACAAAACCGTTAAAAGCTGCCAAATAGAGAGAGTTGAGCAATTTCGGACCATCAAAGTTGCTCGGTGTACACTTTTTATTGTTCTTCTATGTCCAATGTTACGAGTATAAGCTTCGTAGATTATTTCGATGCCAAAACACCAACTTTCTATGGCAAATGGACAAAACCGTTAGAGGCTCCCAAATAGAGAGTTGAGCAACTTCGGACCATCAAAGTTACTCGGTGTACACTTTTTATCGTTCTTCTATGTCCAATGTTACGAGTATAAGCTTCGTAGATTATTTCGATGTCAAAACAACAACTTTCTATTACAAATGGACAAAACCGTTAAAAGCTCCTCTATAGAGAGAGTTGAGCAACTTCGGACCATCAAAGTTGCTCAATGTACACTTTTTATTGTTCTTCTATGTCCAATTTTACGAGTATAAGCTTCCGAGATTATTTCGATGCCAAAACAACAACTTTCTATGATAAATGGACAAAACCGTTAAAAGCCCCTCCATATAGAGAGTTGAGCAACTTCGGACCAACAAAGTTGCTCGGTGTACACTTTTTATGGTTCTTCTATGTCCAATTTTACGAGTATAAGCTTCGTAGATTATTTCGATGCCAAAACAACAACTTCTATGACAAATGGAGAAAACCGTTAAAAGCTACCAAATAGAGAGAGTTGAGCAACTTCGGACTATCAAAATTGCTCGGTGTACACTTTTTATTGTTCTTGTATGTCCAATTTTATGAGTATAAGCTTCGTAGATTATTTCGATGCCAAAACAACAACTTCTATGACAAATGGACAAAACCGTTAAAAGCTCCCAAATAGAGAGAGTTGAGCAACTTCGGACTATCAAAGTTGCTCGGTGTACACTTTTTATTGTTCTTCTATGTCCAATTTTACGAGTATAAGCTTCGTAGATTATTTCGATGCCCAAACAACAACTTTCTATGACAAATGGACAAAACCGTTAAAAGCTCCCAAATAGAGAGAGTTGAGCAATTTCGGACCATCAAAGTTGCTCGGTGTACACTTTTTATTGTTCTTCTATGTCCAATTTTACGAGTATAAGCTTCGTAGATTATTTCGATGCCAAAACAACAACTTCTATGATAAATGGACAAAACCGTTAAAAGCCCCTCCATATAGAGAGTTGAGCAACTTCGGACCAACAAAGTTGCTCGGTGTACACTTTTTATTGTTCTTCTATGTCCAATTTTACGAGTATAAGGTTTCGTTATTATTTCGATGTCAAAACAACAACTTCTATGACAAATGGACAAAACCGTTAAAAGCTCCCAAATAGAGAGAGTTGAGCAACTTCGGACTGTCAAAGTTGCTCGGTGTATACTTTTTATTGTTCTTCTATGTCCAATTGTATGAGTATAAGCTTCGTAGATCATTTCGATGCCAAAACAAGAACTTCTATGACAAATGGACAAAACCGTTAAAAGCCCCTCCATATAGAGAGTTGAGCAACTTCGGACCAACAAAGTTGCTCGGTGTACACTTTTTATTGTTCTTCTATGTCCAATTTTACGAGTATAAGGTTTCGTTATTATTTCGATGTCAAAACAACAACTTCTATGACAAATGGACAGAACCGTTAAAAGCTCCCAAATAGAGAGAGTTGAGCAATTTCGGACCATCAAAGTTGCTCGGTGTACACTTTTTATTGTTCTTCTATGTCCAATTTTACGAGTATAAGCTTCGTAGATCATTTCGATGCCAAAACAAGAACTTCTATGACAAATGGACAAAACCGTTAAAAGCCCCTCCATATAGAGAGTTGAGCAACTTCGGACCAACAAAGTTGCTCGGTGTACACTTTTTATTGTTCTTCTATGTCCAATTTTACGAGTATAAGGTTTCGTTATTATTTCGATGTCAAAACAACAACTTCTATGACAAATGGACAGAACCGTTAAAAGCTCCCAAATAGAGAGAGTTGAGCAATTTCGGACCATCAAAGTTGCTCGGTGTACACTTTTTATTGTTCTTCTATGTCCAATTTTACGAGTATAAGCTTCGTAGATTATTTCGATTCCAAAACAACAACTTCTATGACGAATGGACAAAACCGTTAAAAGCTGCCAAATAGAGAGAGTTGAGCAATTTCGGACCATCAAAGTTGCTCGGTGTACACTTTTTATTGTTCTTCTATGTCCAATGTTACGAGTATAAGCTTCGTAGATTATTTCGATGCCAAAACACCAACTTTCTATGGCAAATGGACAGAACCGTTAGAGGCTCCCAAATAGAGAGTTGAGCAACTTCGGACCATCAAAGTTACTCGGTGTACACTTTTTATCGTTCTTCTATGTCCAATGTTACGAGTATAAGCTTCGTAGATTATTTCGATGTCAAAACAACAACTTTCTATTACAAATGGACAAAACCGTTAAAAGCTCCTCTATAGAGAGAGTTGAGCAACTTCGGACCATCAAAGTTGCTCAATGTACACTTTTTATTGTTCTTCTATGTCCAATTTTACGAGTATAAGCTTCCGAGATTATTTCGATGCCAAAACAACAACTTTCTATGATAAATGGACAAAACCGTTAAAAGCCCCTCCATATAGAGAGTTGAGCAACTTCGGACCAACAAAGTTGCTCGGTGTACACTTTTTATTGTTCTTCTATGTCCAATTTTACGAGTATAAGCTTCGTAGATTATTTCGATGCCAAAACAACAACTTCTATGACAAATGGAGAAAACCGTTAAAAGCTACCAAATAGAGAGAGTTGAGCAACTTCGGACTATCAAAATTGCTCGGTGTACACTTTTTATTGTTCTTGTATGTCCAATTTTATGAGTATAAGCTTCGTAGATTATTTCGATGCCAAAACAACAACTTCTATGACAAATGGACAAAACCGTTAATAGCTCCCAAATAGAGAGAGTTGAGCAACTTCGGACTATCAAAGTTGCTCGGTGTACACTTTTTATTGTTCTTCTATGTCCAATTTTACGAGTATAAGCTTCGTAGATTATTTCGATGCCCAAACAACAACTTTCTATGACAAATGGACGAAACCGTTAAAAGCTCCCAAATAGAGAGAGTTGAGCAATTTCGGACCATCAAAGTTGCTCGGTGTACACTTTTTATTGTTCTTCTATGTCCAATTTTACGAGTATAAGCTTCGTAGATTATTTCGATGCCAAAACAACAACTTCTATGATAAATGGACAAAACCGTTAAAAGCCCCTCCATATAGAGAGTTGAGCAACTTCGGACCAACAAAGTTGCTCGGTGTACACTTTTTATTGTTCTTCTATGTCCAATTTTACGAGTATAAGGTTTCGTTATTATTTCGATGTCAAAACAACAACTTCTATGACAAATGGACAAAACCGTTAAAAGCTCCCAAATAGAGAGAGTTGAGCAACTTCGGACTGTCAAAGTTGCTCGGTGTATACTTTTTATTGTTCTTCTATGTCCAATTGTATGAGTATAAGCTTCGTAGATCATTTCGATGCCAAAACAAGAACTTCTATGACAAATGGACAAAACCGTTAAAAGCCCCTCCATATAGAGAGTTGAGCAACTTCGGACCAACAAAGTTGCTCGGTGTACACTTTTTATTGTTCTTCTATGTCCAATTTTACGAGTATAAGGTTTCGTTATTATTTCGATGTCAAAACAACAACTTCTATGACAAATGGACAGAACCGTTAAAAGCTCCCAAATAGAGAGAGTTGAGCAATTTCGGACCATCAAAGTTGCTCGGTGTACACTTTTTATTGTTCTTCTATGTCCAATTTTACGAGTATAAGCTTCGTAGATTATTTCGATTCCAAAACAACAACTTCTATGACAAATGGACAAAACCGTTAAAAGCTCCCAAATAGAGAGAGTTGAGCAATTTCGGACCATCAAAGTTGCTCGGTGTACACTTTTTATTGTTCTTCTATGTCCAATTTTACGAGTATAAGCTTCGTAGATTATTTCGATGCCAAAACACCAACTTTCTATGACAAATGGACAAAACCCTTAAAAACTCCTCCATATAGAGAGTTGAGCAACTTCGGACCATCAAAGTTACTCGGTGTACACTTTTTATTGTTCTTGTATGTCCAATGTTACGAGTATAAGCTTTCTAGATTATTTCGATGCGAAAACAACAACTTTCTATGAGAAATGGACAAAACCGTTAAAAGCTCCTCCATATAGAGAGTTGAGCAACTTCGGACCATCAAAGTTACTCGGTGTACACTTTTTATTGTTCTTCCATGTCCAATGTTACGAGTATAAGCTTTCTAGATTATTTCGATGCGAAAACAACAACTTTCTATGAGAAATGGACAAAACCGTTAAAAGCTCCTCTATATAGAGAGTTGAGCAACTTTGGACCATCAAAGTTGCTCGGTGTACACTTTTTATTGTTCTTCTATGTCCAATGTTACGAGTATAAGCTTCGTAGATTATTTCGATGCCAAAACAACAACTTTCTATGGCAAATGGACAGAACCGTTAGAGGCTCCCAAATAGAGAGTTGAGCAACTTCGGACCATCAAAGTTACTCGGTGTACACTTTTTATCGTTCTTCTATGTCCAATGTTACGAGTATAAGCTTCGTAGATTATTTCGATGCCAAAACAACAACTTTCTATTACAAATGGACAAAACCGTTAAAAGCTCCTCTATAGAGAGAGTTGAGCAACTTCGGACCATCAAAGTTGCTCAATGTACACTTTTTATTGTTCTTCTATGTCCAATTTTACGAGTATAAGCTTCCGAGATTATTTCGATGCCAAAACAACAACTTTCTATGATAAATGGACAAAACCGTTAAAAGCCCCTCCATATAGAGAGTTGAGCAACTTCGGACCAACAAAGTTGCTCGGTGTACACTTTTTATGGTTCTTCTATGTCCAATTTTACGAGTATAAGCTTCGTAGATTATTTCGATGCCAAAACAACAACTTCTATGACAAATGGACAAAACCGTTAAAAGCTACCAAATAGAGAGAGTTGAGCAACTTCGGACTATCAAAATTGCTCGGTGTACACTTTTTATTGTTCTTGTATGTCCAATTTTATGAGTATAAGCTTCGTAGATTATTTCGATGCCAAAACAACAACTTCTATGACAAATGGACAAAACCGTTAAAAGCTCCCAAATAGAGAGAGTTGAGCAACTTCGGACTATCAAAGTTGCTCGGTGTACACTTTTTATTGTTCTTCTATGTCCAATTTTACGAGTATAAGCTTCGTAGATTATTTCGATGCCCAAACAACAACTTTCTATGACAAATGGACAAAACCGTTAAAAGCTCCCAAATAGAGAGAGTTGAGCAATTTCGGACCATCAAAGTTGCTCGGTGTACACTTTTTATTGTTCTTCTATGTCCAATTTTACGAGTATAAGCTTCGTAGATTATTTCGATGCCAAAACAACAACTTCTATGATAAATGGACAAAACCGTTAAAAGCCCCTCCATATAGAGAGTTGAGCAACTTCGGACCAACAAAGTTGCTCGGTGTACACTTTTTATTGTTCTTCTATGTCCAATTTTACGAGTATAAGGTTTCGTTATTATTTCGATGTCAAAACAACAACTTCTATGACAAATGGACAAAACCGTTAAAAGCTCCCAAATAGAGAGAGTTGAGCAACTTCGGACTGTCAAAGTTGCTCGGTGTATACTTTTTATTGTTCTTCTATGTCCAATTGTATGAGTATAAGCTTCGTAGATCATTTCGATGCCAAAACAAGAACTTCTATGACAAATGGACAAAACCGTTAAAAGCCCCTCCATATAGAGAGTTGAGCAACTTCGGACCAACAAAGTTGCTCGGTGTACACTTTTTATTGTTCTTCTATGTCCAATTTTACGAGTATAAGGTTTCGTTATTATTTCGATGTCAAAACAACAACTTCTATGACAAATGGACAGAACCGTTAAAAGCTCCCAAATAGAGAGAGTTGAGCAATTTCGGACCATCAAAGTTGCTCGGTGTACACTTTTTATTGTTCTTCTATGTCCAATTTTACGAGTATAAGCTTCGTAGATTATTTCGATTCCAAAACAACAACTTCTATGACAAATGGACAAAACCGTTAAAAGCTCCCAAATAGAGAGAGTTGAGCAATTTCGGACCATCAAAGTTGCTCGGTGTACACTTTTTATTGTTCTTCTATGTCCAATTTTACGAGTATAAGCTTCGTAGATTATTTCGATGCCAAAACACCAACTTTCTATGACAAATGGACAAAACCCTTAAAAACTCCTCCATATAGAGAGTTGAGCAACTTCGGACCATCAAAGTTACTCGGTGTACACTTTTTATTGTTCTTGTATGTCCAATGTTACGAGTATAAGCTTTCTAGATTATTTCGATGCGAAAACAACAACTTTCTATGAGAAATGGACAAAACCGTTAAAAGCTCCTCCATATAGAGAGTTGAGCAACTTCGGACCATCAAAGTTACTCGGTGTACACTTTTTATTGTTCTTCCATGTCCAATGTTACGAGTATAAGCTTTCTAGATTATTTCGATGCGAAAACAACAACTTTCTATGAGAAATGGACAAAACCGTTAAAAGCTCCTCTATATAGAGAGTTGAGCAACTTTGGACCATCAAAGTTGCTCGGTGTACACTTTTTATTGTTCTTCTATGTCCAATGTTACGAGTATAAGCTTCGTAGATTATTTCGATGCCAAAACAACAACTTTCTATGGCAAATGGACAAAATCATTAAAAGCTCCCAAATAGAGAGAGTTGAGCAATTTCGGACCATCAAAGTTACTCGGTGTACACTTTTTATTGTTCTTCTATGTCCAATTTTACGAGTATAAGCTTCGTAGATTATTTCGATGCCAAAACACCAACTTTCTATGACAAATGGACAAAACCGTTAAAAGCTCTTCAATAGAGAGAGTTGAGCAACTTCGGACCATCAAAGTTGCTCAATGTACACTTTTTATTGTTCTTCTATGTCCAATTTTACGAGTATAAGCTTCCGAGATTATTTCGATGCCAAAACACCAACTTTCTATGACAAATGAACAAAACCGTTAAAAGCTCCTCTATAGCGAGAGTTGAACAACTTCGAACCATCAAAGTTGCCCGGTGTACACTTTTTATTGTTCTTCTATGTCCAATTTTACGAGTATAAGCTTCCTAGATTATTTCGATGCGAAAACAACAACTTTCTATGACAAATGGACAAAACCGTTAAAAGCTCCTCCATATAGAGAGTTGAGCAACTTCGGACCATCAAAGTTGCTCGGTGTACACTTTTTATTGTTCTTCTATGTCCAATTTTACGAGTATAAGCTTCGTAGATTATTTTGATGCCAAAACACCAACTTTCTATGACAAATGGACAAAACCGTTAAAAGCTCCTCCATATAGAGAGTTGAGCAACTACGGACCATCGAAGTTGCTCGGTGTACACTTTTTATTGTTCTTCTATGTCCAATTTTACGAGTATAAGCTTCGTAGATTATTTCGATGCCAAAACAACAACTTCTATGACAAATGGAGAAAACCGTTAAAAGCTACCAAATAGAGAGAGTTGAGCAACTTCGGACTATCAAAATTGCTCGGTGTACACTTTTTATTGTTCTTGTATGTCCAATTTTACGAGTATAAGGTTTCGTTATTATTTCGATGCCAAAACAACAACTTTCTATGACGAATGGACAAAACCGTTAAAAGCTGCCAAATAGAGAGAGTTGAGCAATTTCGGACCATCAAAGTTGCTCGGTGTACACTTTTTATTGTTCTTCTATGTCCAATGTTACGAGTATAAGCTTCGTAGATTATTTCGATGCCAAAACACCAACTTTCTATGGCAAATGGACAAAACCGTTAGAGGCTCCCAAATAGAGAGTTGAGCAACTTCGGACCATCAAAGTTACTCGGTGTACACTTTTTATCGTTCTTCTATGTCCAATGTTACGAGTATAAGCTTCGTAGATTATTTCGATGTCAAAACAACAACTTTCTATTACAAATGGACAAAACCGTTAAAAGCTCCTCTATAGAGAGAGTTGAGCAACTTCGGACCATCAAAGTTGCTCAATGTACACTTTTTATTGTTCTTCTATGTCCAATTTTACGAGTATAAGCTTCCGAGATTATTTCGATGCCAAAACAACAACTTTCTATGATAAATGGACAAAACCGTTAAAAGCCCCTCCATATAGAGAGTTGAGCAACTTCGGACCAACAAAGTTGCTCGGTGTACACTTTTTATTGTTCTTCTATGTCCAATTTTACGAGTATAAGCTTCGTAGATTATTTCGATGCCAAAACAACAACTTCTATGACAAATAGAGAAAACCGTTAAAAGCTACCAAATAGAGAGAGTTGAGCAACTTTGGACTATCAAAATTGCTCGGTGTACACTTTTTATTGTTCTTGTATGTCCAATTTTATGAGTATAAGCTTCGTAGATTATTTCGATGCCAAAACAACAACTTCTATGACAAATGGACAAAACCGTTAAAAGCTCCCAAATAGAGAGAGTTGAGCAACTTCGGACTATCAAAGT
Source organism: Euonymus europaeus (assembly GCA_963580455.1). Taxonomy (NCBI): domain Eukaryota; kingdom Viridiplantae; phylum Streptophyta; class Magnoliopsida; order Celastrales; family Celastraceae; genus Euonymus; species Euonymus europaeus. Next base: position 10,224,786 of record OY756965.1, read on the forward strand.
TGCTCGGTGTACACTTTTTATTGTTCTTCTATGTCCAATTTTACGAGTATAAGCTTCGTAGATTATTTCGATGCCCAAACAACAACTTTCTATGACAAATGGACAAAACCGTTAAAAGCTCCCAAATAGAGAGAGTTGAGCAATTTCGGACCATCAAAGTTGCTCGGTGTACACTTTTTATTGTTCTTCTATGTCCAATTTTACGAGTATAAGCTTCGTAGATTATTTCGATGCCAAAACAACAACTTCTATGATAAATGGACAAAACCGTTAAAAGCCCCTCCATATAGAGAGTTGAGCAACTTCGGACCAACAAAGTTGCTCGGTGTACACTTTTTATTGTTCTTCTATGTCCAATTTTACGAGTATAAGGTTTCGTTATTATTTCGATGTCAAAACAACAACTTCTATGACAAATGGACAAAACCGTTAAAAGCTCCCAAATAGAGAGAGTTGAGCAACTTCGGACTGTCAAAGTTGCTCGGTGTATACTTTTTATTGTTCTTCTATGTCCAATTTTATGAGTATAAAGCTTCGTAGATCATTTCGATGCCAAAACAAGAACTTCTATGACAAATGGACAAAACCGTTAAAAGCCCCTCCATATAGAGAGTTGAGCAACTTCGGACCAACAAAGTTGCTCGGTGTACACTTTTTATGGTTCTTCTATGTCCAATTTTACGAGTATAAGCTTCGTAGATTATTTCGATGCCAAAACAACAACTTCTATGACAAATGGACAAAACCGTTAAAAGCTACCAAATAGAGAGAGTTGAGCAACTTCGGACTATCAAAATTGCTCGGTGTACACTTTTTATTGTTCTTGTATGTCCAATTTTATGAGTATAAGCTTCGTAGATTATTTCGATGCCAAAACAACAACTTCTATGACAAATGGACAAAACCGTTAAAAGCTCCCAAATAGAGAGAGTTGAGCAACTTCGGACTATCAAAGTTGCTCGGTGTACACTTTTTATTGTTCTTCTATGTCCAATTTTACGAGTATAAGCTTCGTAGATTATTTCGATGCCCAAACAACAACTTTCTATGACAAATGGACAAAACCGTTAAAAGCTCCCAAATAGAGAGAGTTGAGCAATTTCGGACCATCAAAGTTGCTCGGTGTACACTTTTTATTGTTCTTCTATGTCCAATTTTACGAGTATAAGCTTCGTAGATTATTTCGATGCCAAAACAACAACTTCTATGATAAATGGACAAAACCGTTAAAAGCCCCTCCATATAGAGAGTTGAGCAACTTCGGACCAACAAAGTTGCTCGGTGTACACTTTTTATTGTTCTTCTATGTCCAATTTTACGAGTATAAGGTTTCGTTATTATTTCGATGTCAAAACAACAACTTCTATGACAAATGGACAAAACCGTTAAAAGCTCCCAAATAGAGAGAGTTGAGCAACTTCGGACTGTCAAAGTTGCTCGGTGTATACTTTTTATTGTTCTTCTATGTCCAATTGTATGAGTATAAGCTTCGTAGATCATTTCGATGCCAAAACAAGAACTTCTATGACAAATGGACAAAACCGTTAAAAGCCCCTCCATATAGAGAGTTGAGCAACTTCGGACCAACAAAGTTGCTCGGTGTACACTTTTTATTGTTCTTCTATGTCCAATTTTACGAGTATAAGGTTTCGTTATTATTTCGATGTCAAAACAACAACTTCTATGACAAATGGACAGAACCGTTAAAAGCTCCCAAATAGAGAGAGTTGAGCAATTTCGGACCATCAAAGTTGCTCGGTGTACACTTTTTATTGTTCTTCTATGTCCAATTTTACGAGTATAAGCTTCGTAGATTATTTCGATTCCAAAACAACAACTTCTATGACAAATGGACAAAACCGTTAAAAGCTCCCAAATAGAGAGAGTTGAGCAATTTCGGACCATCAAAGTTGCTCGGTGTACACTTTTTATTGTTCTTCTATGTCCAATTTTACGAGTATAAGCTTCGTAGATTATTTCGATGCCAAAACACCAACTTTCTATGACAAATGGACAAAACCCTTAAAAACTCCTCCATATAGAGAGTTGAGCAACTTCGGACCATCAAAGTTACTCGGTGTACACTTTTTATTGTTCTTGTATGTCCAATGTTACGAGTATAAGCTTTCTAGATTATTTCGATGCGAAAACAACAACTTTCTATGAGAAATGGACAAAACCGTTAAAAGCTCCTCCATATAGAGAGTTGAGCAACTTCGGACCATCAAAGTTACTCGGTGTACACTTTTTATTGTTCTTCCATGTCCAATGTTACGAGTATAAGCTTTCTAGATTATTTCGATGCGAAAACAACAACTTTCTATGAGAAATGGACAAAACCGTTAAAAGCTCCTCTATATAGAGAGTTGAGCAACTTTGGACCATCAAAGTTGCTCGGTGTACACTTTTTATTGTTCTTCTATGTCCAATGTTACGAGTATAAGCTTCGTAGATTATTTCGATGCCAAAACAACAACTTTCTATGGCAAATGGACAAAATCATTAAAAGCTCCCAAATAGAGAGAGTTGAGCAATTTCGGACCATCAAAGTTACTCGGTGTACACTTTTTATTGTTCTTCTATGTCCAATTTTACGAGTATAAGCTTCGTAGATTATTTCGATGCCAAAACACCAACTTTCTATGACAAATGGACAAAACCGTTAAAAGCTCTTCAATAGAGAGAGTTGAGCAACTTCGGACCATCAAAGTTGCTCAATGTACACTTTTTATTGTTCTTCTATGTCCAATTTTACGAGTATAAGCTTCCGAGATTATTTCGATGCCAAAACACCAACTTTCTATGACAAATGAACAAAACCGTTAAAAGCTCCTCTATAGCGAGAGTTGAACAACTTCGAACCATCAAAGTTGCCCGGTGTACACTTTTTATTGTTCTTCTATGTCCAATTTTACGAGTATAAGCTTCCTAGATTATTTCGATGCGAAAACAACAACTTTCTATGACAAATGGACAAAACCGTTAAAAGCTCCTCCATATAGAGAGTTGAGCAACTTCGGACCATCAAAGTTGCTCGGTGTACACTTTTTATTGTTCTTCTATGTCCAATTTTACGAGTATAAGCTTCGTAGATTATTTTGATGCCAAAACACCAACTTTCTATGACAAATGGACAAAACCGTTAAAAGCTCCTCCATATAGAGAGTTGAGCAACTACGGACCATCGAAGTTGCTCGGTGTACACTTTTTATTGTTCTTCTATGTCCAATTTTACGAGTATAAGCTTCGTAGATTATTTCGATGCCAAAACAACAACTTCTATGACAAATGGAGAAAACCGTTAAAAGCTACCAAATAGAGAGAGTTGAGCAACTTCGGACTATCAAAATTGCTCGGTGTACACTTTTTATTGTTCTTGTATGTCCAATTTTACGAGTATAAGGTTTCGTTATTATTTCGATGCCAAAACAACAACTTTCTATGACGAATGGACAAAACCGTTAAAAGCTGCCAAATAGAGAGAGTTGAGCAATTTCGGACCATCAAAGTTGCTCGGTGTACACTTTTTATTGTTCTTCTATGTCCAATGTTACGAGTATAAGCTTCGTAGATTATTTCGATGCCAAAACACCAACTTTCTATGGCAAATGGACAAAACCGTTAGAGGCTCCCAAATAGAGAGTTGAGCAACTTCGGACCATCAAAGTTACTCGGTGTACACTTTTTATCGTTCTTCTATGTCCAATGTTACGAGTATAAGCTTCGTAGATTATTTCGATGTCAAAACAACAACTTTCTATTACAAATGGACAAAACCGTTAAAAGCTCCTCTATAGAGAGAGTTGAGCAACTTCGGACCATCAAAGTTGCTCAATGTACACTTTTTATTGTTCTTCTATGTCCAATTTTACGAGTATAAGCTTCCGAGATTATTTCGATGCCAAAACAACAACTTTCTATGATAAATGGACAAAACCGTTAAAAGCCCCTCCATATAGAGAGTTGAGCAACTTCGGACCAACAAAGTTGCTCGGTGTACACTTTTTATTGTTCTTCTATGTCCAATTTTACGAGTATAAGCTTCGTAGATTATTTCGATGCCAAAACAACAACTTCTATGACAAATAGAGAAAACCGTTAAAAGCTACCAAATAGAGAGAGTTGAGCAACTTTGGACTATCAAAATTGCTCGGTGTACACTTTTTATTGTTCTTGTATGTCCAATTTTATGAGTATAAGCTTCGTAGATTATTTCGATGCCAAAACAACAACTTCTATGACAAATGGACAAAACCGTTAAAAGCTCCCAAATAGAGAGAGTTGAGCAACTTCGGACTATCAAAGTTGCTCGGTGTACACTTTTTATTGTTCTTCTATGTCCAATTTTACGAGTATAAGCTTCGTAGATTATTTCGATGCCCAAACAACAACTTTCTATGACAAATGGACAAAACCGTTAAAAGCTCCCAAATAGAGAGAGTTGAGCAATTTCGGACCATCAAAGTTGCTCGGTGTACACTTTTTATTGTTCTTCTATGTCCAATTTTACGAGTATAAGCTTCGTAGATTATTTCGATGCCAAAACAACAACTTCTATGATAAATGGACAAAACCGTTAAAAGCCCCTCCATATAGAGAGTTGAGCAACTTCGGACCAACAAAGTTGCTCGGTGTACACTTTTTATTGTTCTTCTATGTCCAATTTTACGAGTATAAGGTTTCGTTATTATTTCGATGTCAAAACAACAACTTCTATGACAAATGGACAAAACCGTTAAAAGCTCCCAAATAGAGAGAGTTGAGCAACTTCGGACTGTCAAAGTTGCTCGGTGTATACTTTTTATTGTTCTTCTATGTCCAATTTTATGAGTATAAAGCTTCGTAGATCATTTCGATGCCAAAACAAGAACTTCTATGACAAATGGACAAAACCGTTAAAAGCCCCTCCATATAGAGAGTTGAGCAACTTCGGACCAACAAAGTTGCTCGGTGTACACTTTTTATTGTTCTTCTATGTCCAATTTTACGAGTATAAGGTTTCGTTATTATTTCGATGTCAAAACAACAACTTCTATGACAAATGGACAGAACCGTTAAAAGCTCCCAAATAGAGAGAGTTGAGCAATTTCGGACCATCAAAGTTGCTCGGTGTACACTTTTTATTGTTCTTCTATGTCCAATTTTACGAGTATAAGCTTCGTAGATTATTTCGATTCCAAAACAACAACTTCTATGACAAATGGACAAAACCGTTAAAAGCTCCCAAATAGAGAGAGTTGAGCAATTTCGGACCATCAAAGTTGCTCGGTGTACACTTTTTATTGTTCTTCTATGTCCAATTTTACGAGTATAAGCTTCGTAGATTATTTCGATGCCAAAACAACAACTTTCTATGATAAATGGACAAAACCGTTAAAAGCCCCTCCATATAGAGAGTTGAGCAACTTCGGACCAACAAAGTTGCTCGGTGTACACTTTTTATTGTTCTTCTATGTACAATTTTACGAGTATAAGGTTTCGTTACTATTTCGATGTCAAAACAACAACTTCTATGACAAATGGACAAAACCGTTAAAAGCTCCCAAATAGAGAGAGTTGAGCAACTTCGGACTATCAAAGTTGCTCGGTGTACACTTTTTATTGTTCTTATATGTCCAATTTTATGAGTATAAGCTTCGTAGATTATTTCGATGCCAAAACAACAACTTTCTATGACAAATGGACAAAACCGTTAAGAGCCCCTCCATATAGAGAGTTGAGCAACTTCGGACCAACAAAGTTGCTCGGTGTACACTTTTTATTGTTCTTCTATGTCCAATTTTACGAGTATAAGGTTTCGTTATTATTTCGATGTCAAAACAACAACTTCTATGACAAATGGACAAAACCGTTAAAAGCTCCCAAATAGAGAGAGTTGAGCAATTTCGGACCATCAAAGTTGCTCGGTGTACACTTTTTATTGTTCTTCTATGTCCAATTTTACGAGTATAAGCTTCGTAGATTATTTCGATGCCAAAACAACAACTTCTATGACAAATGGACAAAACCGTTAAAAGCTCCCAAATAGAGAGAGTTGAGCAATTTCGGACCATCAAAGTTGCTCGGTGTACACTTTTTATTGTTCTTCTATGTCCAATTTTACGAGTATAAGCTTCGTAGATTATTTCGATGCCAAAACAACAACTTCTATGACAAATGGACAAAACCGTTAAAAGCTACCAAATAGAGAGAGTTGAGCAACTTCGGACTATCAAAATTGCTCGGTATACACTTTTTATTGTTCTTGTATGTCCAATTTTATGAGTATAAGCTTCGTAGATTATTTCGATGCCAAAACAACAACTTCTATGACAAATGGACAAAACCGTTAAAAGCTCCCAAATAGAGAGAGTTGAGCAACTTCGGACTATCAAAGTTGCTCGGTGTACACTTTTTATTGTTCTTGTATGTCCAATTTTATGAGTATAAGCTTCGTAGATTATTTCGAAGCCAAAACAACAACTTTCTATGACAAATGGACAAAACCGTTAAAAGCCCCTCTATATAGAGAGTTGAGCAACTTCGGACCAACAAAGTTGCTCGGTGTACACTTTTTATTGTTCTTCTATGTCCAATTTTACGAGTATAAGGTTTCGTTATTATTTCGATGTCAAAACAACAACTTCTATGACAAATGGACAGAACCGTTAAAAGCTCCCAAATAGAGAGAGTTGAGCAATTTCGGACCATCAAAGTTGCTCGGTGTACACTTTTTATTGTTCTTCTATGTCCAATTTTACGAGTATAAGCTTCGTAGATTATTTCGATGCCAAAACAACAACTTCTATGACAAATGGACAAAACCGTTAAAAGCTCCCAAATAGAGAGAGTTGAGCAATTTCGGACCATCAAAGTTGCTCGGTGTACACTTTTTATTGTTCTTCTATGTCCAATTTTACGAGTATAAGCTTCGTAGATTATTTCGATGCCAAAACAACAACTTCTATGACAAATGGACAAAACCGTTAAAAGCTACCAAATAGAGAGAGTTGAGCAACTTCGGACTATCAAAATTGCTCGGTATACACTTTTTATTGTTCTTGTATGTCCAATTTTATGAGTATAAGCTTCGTAGATTATTTCGATGCCAAAACAACAACTTCTATGACAAATGGACAAAACCGTTAAAAGCTCCCAAATAGAGAGAGTTGAGCAACTTCGGACTATCAAAGTTGCTCGGTGTACACTTTTTATTGTTCTTGTATGTCCAATTTTATGAGTATAAGCTTCGTAGATTATTTCGATGCCAAAACAACAACTTCTATGACAAATGGACAAAACCGTTAAAAGCTCCCAAATAGAGAGAGTTGAGCAACTTCGGACTATCAAAGTTGCTCGGTGTACACTTTTTATTGTTCTTCTATGTCCAATTTTACGAGTATAAGCTTCGTAGATTATTTCGATGCCCAAACAACAACTTTCTATGACAAATGGACAAAACCGTTAAAAGCTCCCAAATAGAGAGAGTTGAGCAATTTCGGACCATCAAAGTTGCTCGGTGTACACTTTTTATTGTTCTTCTATGTCCAATTTTACGAGTGTAAGCTTCGTAGATTATTTCGATGCCAAAACAACAACTTCTATGATAAATGGACAAAACCGTTAAAAGCCCCTCCATATAGAGAGTTGAGCAACTTCGGACCAACAAAGTTGCTCGGTGTACACTTTTTATTGTTCTTCTATGTCCAATTTTACGAGTATAAGGTTTCGTTATTATTTCGATGTCAAAACAACAACTTCTATGACAAATGGACAAAACCGTTAAAAGCTCCCAAATAGAGAGAGTTGAGCAATTTCGGACCATCAAAGTTGCTCGGTGTACACTTTTTATTGTTCTTCTATGTCCAATTTTACGAGTATAAGCTTCGTAGATTATTTCGATGCCAAAACAACAACTTCTATGACAAATGGACAAAACCGTTAAAAGCTCCCAAATAGAGAGAGTTGAGCAATTTCGGACCATCAAAGTTGCTCGGTGTACACTTTTTATTGTTCTTCTATGTCCAATTTTACGAGTATAAGCTTCGTAGATTATTTCGATGCCAAAACAACAACTTCTATGACAAATGGACAAAACCGTTAAAAGCTACCAAATAGAGAGAGTTGAGCAACTTCGGACTATCAAAATTGCTCGGTATACACTTTTTATTGTTCTTGTATGTCCAATTTTATGAGTATAAGCTTCGTAGATTATTTCGATGCCAAAACAACAACTTCTATGACAAATGGACAAAACCGTTAAAAGCTCCCAAATAGAGAGAGTTGAGCAACTTCGGACTATCAAAGTTGCTCGGTGTACACTTTTTATTGTTCTTGTATGTCCAATTTTATGAGTATAAGCTTCGTAGATTATTTCGAAGCCAAAACAACAACTTTCTATGACAAATGGACAAAACCGTTAAAAGCCCCTCCATATAGAGAGTTGAGCAACTTCGGACCAACAAAGTTGCTCGGTGTACACTTTTTATTGTTCTTCTATGTCCAATTTTACGAGTATAAGGTTTCGTTATTATTTCGATGTCAAAACAACAACTTCTATGACAAATGGACAGAACCGTTAAAAGCTCCCAAATAGAGAGAGTTGAGCAATTTCGGACCATCAAAGTTGCTCGGTGTACACTTTTTATTGTTCTTCTATGTCCAATTTTACGAGTATAAGCTTCGTAGATTATTTCGATGCCAAAACAACAACTTCTATGACAAATGGACAAAACCGTTAAAAGCTCCCAAATAGAGAGAGTTGAGCAATTTCGGACCATCAAAGTTGCTCGGTGTACACTTTTTATTGTTCTTCTATGTCCAATTTTACGAGTATAAGCTTCGTAGATTATTTCGATGCCAAAACAACAACTTCTATGACAAATGGACAAAACCGTTAAAAGCTACCAAATAGAGAGAGTTGAGCAACTTCGGACTATCAAAATTGCTCGGTATACACTTTTTATTGTTCTTGTATGTCCAATTTTATGAGTATAAGCTTCGTAGATTATTTCGATGCCAAAACAACAACTTCTATGACAAATGGACAAAACCGTTAAAAGCTCCCAAATAGAGAGAGTTGAGCAACTTCGGACTATCAAAGTTGCTCGGTGTACACTTTTTATTGTTCTTGTATGTCCAATTTTATGAGTATAAGCTTCGTAGATTATTTCGATGCCGAAACAACAACTTCTATGACAAATGGACAAAACCGTTAAAAGCTCCCAAATAGAGAGAGTTGAGCAACTTCGGACTATCAAAGTTGCTCGGTGTACACTTTTTATTGTTCTTCTATGTCCAATTTTACGAGTATAAGCTTCGTAGATTATTTCGATGCCCAAACAACAACTTTCTATGACAAATGGACAAAACCGTTAAAAGCTCCCAAATAGAGAGAGTTGAGCAATTTCGGACCATCAAAGTTGCTCGGTGTACACTTTTTATTGTTCTTCTATGTCCAATTTTACGAGTGTAAGCTTCGTAGATTATTTCGATGCCAAAACAACAACTTCTATGATAAATGGACAAAACCGTTAAAAGCCCCTCCATATAGAGAGTTGAGCAACTTCGGACCAACAAAGTTGCTCGGTGTACACTTTTTATTGTTCTTCTATGTCCAATTTTACGAGTATAAGGTTTCGTTATTATTTCGATGTCAAAACAACAACTTCTATGACAAATGGACAAAACCGTTAAAAGCTCCCAAATAGAGAGAGTTGAGCAACTTCGGACTGTCAAAGTTGCTCGGTGTATACTTTTTATTGTTCTTCTATGTCCAATTTTATGAGTATAAGCTTCGTAGATCATTTCGATGCCAAAACAAGAACTTCTATGACAAATGGACAAAACCGTTAAAAGCCCCTCCATATAGAGAGTTGAGCAACTTCGGACCAACAAAGTTGCTCGGTGTACACTTTTTATTGTTCTTCTACGTCCAATTTTACGAGTATAAGGTTTCGTTATTATTTCGATGTCAAAACAACAACTTCTATGACAAATGGACAGAACCGTTAAAAGCTCCCAAATAGAGAGAGTTGAGCAATTTCGGACCATCAAAGTTGCTCGGTGTACACTTTTTATTGTTCTTCTATGTCCAATTTTACGAGTATAAGCTTCGTAGATTATTTCGATTCCAAAACAACAACTTCTATGACAAATGGACAAAACCGTTAAAAGCTCCCAAATAGAGAGAGTTGAGCAATTTCGGACCATCAAAGTTGCTCGGTGTACACTTTTTATTGTTCTTCTATGTCCAATTTTACGAGTATAAGCTTCGTAGATTATTTCGATGCCAAAACAACAACTTTCTATGATAAATGGACAAAACCGTTAAAAGCCCCTCCATATAGAGAGTTGAGCAACTTCGGACCAACAAAGTTGCTCGGTGTACACTTTTTATTGTTCTTCTATGTCCAATTTTACGAGTATAAGGTTTCGTTACTATTTCGATGTCAAAACAACAACTTCTATGACAAATGGAGAAAACCGTTAAAAGCTCCCAAATAGAGAGAGTTGAGCAACTTCGGACTATCAAAGTTGCTCGGTGTACATTTTTTATTGTTCTTATATGTCCAATTTTATGAGTATAAGCTTCGTAGATTATTTCGATGCCAAAACAACAACTTTCTATGACAAATGGACAAAACCGTTAAGAGCCCCTCCATATAGAGAGTTGAGCAACTTCGGACCAACAAAGTTGCTCGGTGTACACTTTTTATTGTTCTTCTATGTCCAATTTTACGAGTATAAGGTTTCGTTATTATTTCGATGTCAAAACAACAACTTCTATGACAAATGGACAAAACCGTTAAAAGCTCCCAAATAGAGAGAGTTGAGCAATTTCGGACCATCAAAGTTGCTCGGTGTACACTTTTTATTGTTCTTCTATGTCCAATTTTACGAGTATAAGCTTCGTAGATTATTTCGATGCCAAAACAACAACTTCTATGACAAATGGACAAAACCGTTAAAAGCTCCCAAATAGAGAGAGTTGAGCAATTTCGGACCATCAAAGTTGCTCGGTGTACACTTTTTATTGTTCTTCTATGTCCAATTTTACGAGTATAAGCTTCGTAGATTATTTCGATGCCAAAACAACAACTTCTATGACAAATGGACAAAACCGTTAAAAGCTACCAAATAGAGAGAGTTGAGCAACTTCGGACTATCAAAATTGCTCGGTATACACTTTTTATTGTTCTTGTATGTCCAATTTTATGAGTATAAGGTTCGTAGATTATTTCGATGCCAAAACAACAACTTCTATGACAAATGGACAAAACCGTTAAAAGCTCCCAAATAGAGAGAGTTGAGCAACTTCGGACTATCAAAGTTGCTCGGTGTACACTTTTTATTGTTCTTGTATGTCCAATTTTATGAGTATAAGCTTCGTAGATTATTTCGATGCCAAAACAACAACTTTCTATGACAAATGGACAAAACCGTTAAAAGCCCCTCCATATAGAGAGTTGAGCAACTTCGGACCAACAAAGTTGCTCGGTGTACACTTTTTATTGTTCTTCTATGTCCAATTTTACGAGTATAAGGTTTCGTTATTATTTCGATGTCAAAAAAACAACTTCTATGACAAATGGATAAAACCGTTAAAAGCTCCCAAATAGAAAGAGTTGAGCAATTTCGGACCATCAAAGTTGCTCGGTGTACACTTTTTATTGTTCTTCTATGTCCAATTTTACGAGTATAAGCTTCGTAGATTATTTCGATGCCAAAACAACAACTTTCTATTACAAATGGACAAAACCGTTAAAAGCTCCTCCATATAGAGAGTTGAGCAACTTCGGACCATCAAAGTTACTCGGTGTACACTTTTTATTGTTCTTCTATGTCCAATGTTACGAGTATAAGCTTCGTAGATTATTTCGATGCCAAAACAACCACTTTCTATTACAAATGGACAAAATCGTTAAAAGCTCCTACATAGAGAGAGTTGAGCAACTTCGGACTATCAAAGTTGCTCGGTGTACACTTCTTATTGTTCTTCTATGTCCAATGTTACGAGTATAAGCTTCGTAGATTATTTCGATGCCAAAACAACAACTTTCTTTTACAAATGGACAAAACCGTTAAAAGCTCCTCCATAGAGAGAGTTGAGCAACTTCGGACTATCAAAGTTGCTCGGTGTACACTTTTTATTGTTCTTATATGTCCAATTTTATGAGTATAAGCTTCGTAGATTATTTCGATGCCAAAACAACAACTTTCTATGACAAATGGACAAAACCGTTAAGAGCCCCTCCATATAGAGAGTTGAGCAACTTCGGACCAACAAAGTTGCTCGGTGTACACTTTTTATCGTTCTTCTATGTCCAATTTTACGAGTATAAGGTTTCGTTATTATTACGATGTCAAAACAACAACTTCTATGACAAATGGACAATACCGTTAAAAGCTCCCAAATAGAGAGAGTTGAGCAATTTCGGACCATCAAAGTTGCTCGGTGTACACTTTTTATTGTTCTTCTATGTCCAATGTTACGAGTATAAGCTTCGTAGATTATTTCGATGCCAAAACAACAACTTCTATGACAAATGGACAAAACCGTTAAAAGCTCCCAAATAGAGAGAGTTGAGCAATTTCGGACCATCAAAGTTGCTCGGTGTACACTTTTTATTGTTCTTCTATGTCCAATTTTACGAGTATAAGCTTCGTAGATTATTTCGATGCCAAAACAACAACTTCTATGACAAATGGACAAAACCGTTAAAAGCTCCCAAATAGAGAGAGTTGAGCAACTTCGGACTATCAAAATTGCTCGGTGTACACTTTTTATTGTTCTTGTATGTCCAATTTTATGAGTATAAGCTTCGTAGATTATTTCGATGCCAAAACAACAACTTCTATGACAAATGGACAAAACCGTTAAAAGCTCCCAAATAGAGAGAGTTGAGCAACTTCGGACTATCAAAGTTGCTCGGTGTACACTTTTTATTGTTCTTGTATGTCCAATTTTATGAGTATAAGCTTCGTAGATTATTTCGATGCCAAAACAACAACTTTCTATGACAAATGGACAAAACCGTTAAAAGCCCCTCCATATAGAGAGTTGAGCAACTTCGGACCAACAAAGTTGCTCGGTGTACACTTTTTATTGTTCTTCTATGTCCAATTTTACGAGTATAAGGTTTCGTTATTATTTCGATGTCAAAACAACAACTTCTATGACAAATGGACAAAACCGTTAAAAGCTCCCAAATAGAAAGAGTTGAGCAATTTTGGACCATCAAAGTTGCTCGGTGTACACTTTTTATTGTTCTTCTATGTCCAATTTTACGAGTATAAGCTTCGTAGATTATTTCGATGCCAAAACAACAACTTCTATGACAAATGGACAAAACCGTTAAAAGCTCCCAAATAGAGAGAGTTGAGCAACTTCGGACCATCAAAATTGCTCGGTGTACACTTTTTATTGTTCTTCTATGTCCAATTTTATGAGTATAAGCTTCGTAGATTATTTCGTTGCCAAAACAACAACTTTCTATGACAAATGGACAAAACCGTTAAAAGCTCCCAAATAGAAAGAGTTGAGCAACTTCGGACCAACAAAGTTGCTCGGTGTACACTTTTTATTGTTCTCCTATGTCCAATTTTACGAGTATAAGGTTTCGTTATTATTTCGATGTCAAAACAACTACTTCTATGACAAATGGACAAAACCGTTAAAAGCTCCCAAATAGAAAGAGTTGAGCAATTTTGGACCATCAAAGTTGCTCGGTGTACACTTTTTATTGTTCTTGTATGTCCAATTTTATGAGTATAAGCTTCGTAGATTATTTCGATGCCAAAACAACAACTTTCTATGACAAATGGACAAAACCGTTAAAAGCCCCTCCATATAGAGAGTTGAGCAACTTCGGACAAACAAAGTTGCTCGGTGTACACTTTTTATTGTTTTTCTATGTCCAATTTTACGAGTATAGGGTTTCGTTATTATTTCGATGTCAAAACAACTACTTCTATGACAAATGGACAAAACCGTTAAAAGCTCCCAAATAGAAAGAGTTGAGCAATTTTGGACCATCAAAGTTGCTCGGTGTACACTTTTTATTGTTCTTCTATGTCCAATTTTACGAGTATAAGCTTCGTAGATAATGATGCCAAAACAACAACTTTCTATTACAAATGGACAAAACCGTTAAAAGCTCCTCCATATAGAGAGTTGAGCAACTTCGGACCATCAAAGTTACTCGGTGTACACTTTTTATTGTTCTTCTATGTCCAATGTTACGAGTATAAGCTTCGTAGATTATTTCGATGCCAAAACAACCACTTTCTATTACAAATGGACAAAATCGTTAAAAGCTCCTACATAGATAGAGTTGAGTAACTTCGGACTATCAAAGTTGCTCGGTGTACACTTTTTATTGTTCTTCTATGTCCAATGTTACGAGTATAAGCTTCGTAGATTATTTCGATGCCAAAACAACAACTTTCTTTTACAAATGGACAAAACCGTTAAAAGCTCCTCCATAGAGAGAGTTGAGCAACTTCGGACTATCAAAGTTGCTCGGTGTACACTTTTTATTGTTCTTATATGTCCAATTTTATGAGTATAAGCTTCGTAGATTATTTCGATGCCAAAACAACAACTTCTATGACAAATGGACAAAACCGTTAAAAGCTCCCAAATAGAGAGAGTTGAGCAACTTCGGACGATCAAAATTGCTCGGTGTACACTTTTTATTGTTCTTGTATGTCCAATTTTATGAGTATAAGCTTCGTAGATTATTTCGATGCCAAAACAACAACTTCTATGACAAATGGACAAAACCGTTAAAAGCTCCCAAATAGAGAGAGTTGAGCAACTTCGGACTATCAAAGTTGCTCGGTGTACACTTTTTATTGTTCTTGTATGTCCAATTTTATGAGTATAAGCTTCGTAGATTATTTCGATGCCAAAACAACAACTTTCTATGACAAATGGACAAAACCGTTAAAAGCCCCTCCATATAGAGAGTTGAGCAACTTCGGACCAACAAAGTTGCTCGGTGTACACTTTTTATTGTTCTTCTATGTCCAATTTTACGAGTATAAGGTTTCGTTATTATTTCGATGTCAAAACAACAACTTCTATGCCAAATGGACAAAACCGTTAAAAGCTCCCAAATAGAAAGAGTTGAGCAATTTTGGACCATCAAAGTTGCTCGGTGTACACTTTTTATTGTTCTTCTATGTCCAATTTTACGAGTATAAGCTTCGTAGATTATTTCGATGCCAAAACAACAACTTCTATGACAAATGAACAAAACCGTTAAAAGCTCCCAAATAGAGAGAGTTGAGCAACTTCGGACCATCAAAATTGCTCGGTGTACACTTTTTATTGTTCTTCTATGTCCAATTTTATGAGTATAAGCTTCGTAGATTATTTCGTTGCCAAAACAACAACTTTCTATGAAAAATGGACAAAACCGTTAAAAGCTCCCAAATAGAAAGAGTTGAGCAACTTCGGACCAACAAAGTTGCTCGGTGTACACTTTTTATTGTTCTCCTATGTCCAATTTTACGAGTATAAGGTTTCGTTATTATTTCGATGTCAAAACAACTACTTCTATGACAAATGGACAAAACCGTTAAAAGCTCCCAAATAGAAAGAGTTGAGCAATTTTGGACCATCAAAGTTGCTCGGTGTACACTTTTTATTGTTCTTGTATGTCCAATTTTATGAGTATAAGCTTCGTAGATTATTTCGATGCCAAAACAACAACTTTCTATGACAAATGGACAAAACCGTTAAAAGCCCCTCCATATAGAGAGTTGAGCAACTTCGGACAAACAAAGTTGCTCGGTGTACACTTTTTATTGTTCTTCTATGTCCAATTTTACGAGTATAGGGTTTCGTTATTATTTCGATGTCAAAACAACTACTTCTATGACAAATGGACAAAACCGTTAAAAGCTCCCAAATAGAAAGAGTTGAGCAATTTTGGACCTTCAAAGTTGCTCGGTGTACACTTTTTATTGTTCTTCTATGTCCAATTTTACGAGTATAAGCTTCGTAGATAATGATGCCAAAACAACTTTCTATTACAAATGGACAAAACCGTTAAAAGCTCCTCCATATAGAGAGTTGAGCAACTTCGGACCATCAAAGTTACTCGGTGTACAATTTTTATTGTTCTTCTATGTCCAATGTTACGAGTATAAGCTTCGTAGATTATTTCGATGCCAAAACAACCACTTTCTATTACAAATGGACAAAATCGTTAAAAGCTCCTACATAGATAGAGTTGAGCAACTTCGGACTATCAAAGTTGCTCGGTGTACACTTTTTATTGTTCTTCTATGTCCAATGTTACGAGTATAAGCTTCGTAGATTATTTCGATGCCAAAACAACAACTTTCTTTTACAAATGGACAAAACCGTTAAAAGCTCCTCCATAGAGAGAGTTGAGCAACTTCGGACTATCAAAGTTGCTCGGTGTACACTTTTTATTGTTCTTATATGTCCAATTTTATGAGTATAAGCTTCGTAGATTATTTCGATGCCAAAACAACAACTTTCTATGACAAATGGACAAAACCGTTAAGAGCCCCTCCATATAGAGAGTTGAGCAACTTCGGACCAACAAAGTTGCTCGGTGTACACTTTTTATTGTTCTTCTATGTCCAATTTTACGAGTATAAGGTTTCGTTATTATTTCGATGTCAAAACAACAACTTCTATGACAAATGGACAAAACCGTTAACAGCTCCCAAATAGAGAGAGTTGAGCAATTTCGGACCATCAAAGTTGCTCGGTGTACACTTTTTATTGTTCTTCTATGTCCAATGTTACGAGTATAAGCTTCGTAGATTATTTCGATGCCAAAACAACAACTTCTATGACAAATGGACAAAACCGTTAAAAGCTCCCAAATAGAGAGAGTTGAGCAATTTCGGACCATCAAAGTTGCTCGGTGTACACTTTTTATTGTTCTTCTATGTCCAATTTTACGAGTATAAGCTTCGTAGATTATTTCGATGCCAAAACAACAACTTCTATGACAAATGGACAAAACCGTTAAAAGCTCCCAAATAGAGAGAGTTGAGCAACTTCGGACTATCAAAATTGCTCGGTGTACACTTTTTATTGTTCTCGTATGTCCAATTTTATGAGTATAAGCTTCGTAGATTATTTCGATGCCAAAACAACAACTTCTATGACAAATGGACAAAACCGTTAAAAGCTCCCAAATAGAGAGAGTTGAGCAACTTCGGACTATCAAAGTTGCTCGGTGTACACTTTTTATTGTTCTTGTATGTCCAATTTTATGAGTATAAGCTTCGTAGATTATTTCGATGCCAAAACAACAACTTTCTATGACAAATGGACAAAACCGTTAAAAGCCCCTCCATATAGAGAGTTGAGCAACTTCGGACCAACAAAGTTGCTCGGTGTACACTTTTTATTGTTCTTCTATGTCCAATTTTACGAGTATAAGGTTTCGTTATTATTTCGATGTCAAAACAACAACTTCTATGACAAATGGACAAAACCGTTAAAAGCTCCCAAATAGAAAGAGTTGAGCAATTTTGGACCATCAAAGTTGCTCGGTGTACACTTTTTATTGTTCTTCTATGTCCAATTTTACGAGTATAAGCTTCGTAGATTATTTCGATGCCAAAACAACAACTTCTATGACAAATGGACAAAACCGTTAAAAGCTCCCAAATAGAGAGAGTTGAGCAACTTCGGACCAACAAAGTTGCTCGGTGTACACTTTTTATTGTTCTTCTATGTCAAATTTTACGAGTATAAAGTTTCGTTATTATTTCGATGTCAAAACAACTACTTCTATGACAAATGGACAAAACCGTTAAAAGCTCCCAAATAGAAAGAGTTGAGCAATTTTGGACCATCAAAGTTGCTCGGTGTACACTTTTTATTGTTCTTGTATGTCCAATTTTATGAGTATAAGTTTCGTAGATTATTTCGATGCCAAAACAACAACTTTCTATGACAAATGGACAAAACCGTTAAAAGCCCCTCCATATAGAGAGTTGAGCAACTTCGGACAAACAAAGTTGCTCGGTGTACACTTTTTATTGTTCTTGTATGTCCAATTTTATGAGTATAAGCTTCGTAGATTATTTCGATGCCAAAACAACAACTTCTATGACAAATGGACAAAACCGTTAAAAGCTCCCAAATAGAGAGAGTTGAGCAACTTCGGACTATCAAAGTTGCTCGGTGTACACTTTTTATTGTTCTTGTATGTCCAATTTTATGAGTATAAGCTTCGTAGATTATTTCGATGCCAAAACAACAACTTTCTATTACAAATGGACAAAACCGTTAAAAGCTCCTCCATATAGAGAGTTGAGCAACTTCGGACCATCAAAGTTACTCGGTGTACACTTTTTATTGTTCTTCTATGTCCAATGTTACGAGTATAAGCTTCGTAGATTATTTCGATGCCAAAACAACCACTTTCTATTACAAATGGACAAAATCGTTAAAAGCTCCTACATAGAGAGAGTTGAGCAGCTTCGGACTATCAAAGTTGCTCGGTGTACACTTTTTATTGTTCTTCTATGTCCAATGTTACGAGTATAAGCTTCGTAGATTATTTCGATGCCAAAACAACAACTTTCTATTACAAATGGACAAAACCGTTAAAAGCTCCTCCATATAGAGAGTTGAGCAACTTCGGACTATCAAAGTTGCTCGGTGTACACTTTTTATTGTTCTTCTATGTCCAATGTTACGAGTATAAGCTTCGTAGATTATTTCGATGCCAAAACAACAACTTTCTATGACAAATGGACAAAACCGTTAAAAGCCCCTCCATATAGAGAGTTGAGCAACTTCGGACCAACAAAGTTGCTCGGTGTACACTTTTTATTGTTCTTCTATGTCCAATTTTACGAGTATAAGGTTTCGTTATTATTTCGATGTCAAAACAACAACTTCTATGACAAATGGACAAAACCGTTAAAAGCTCCCAAATAGAAAGAGTTGAGCAATTTTGGACCATCAAAGTTGCTCGGTGTACACTTTTTATTGTTCTTCTATGTCCAATTTTACGAGTATAAGCTTCGTAGATTATTTCGATTCCAAAAAAACAACTTCTATGACAAATGGACAAAACCGTTAAAAGCTCCCAAATAGAGAGAGTTGAGCAACTTCGGACCATCAAAATTGCTCGGTGTACACTTTTTATTGTTCTTCTATGTCCAATTTTATGAGTATAAGCTTCGTAGATTATTTCGTTGCCAAAACAACAACTTTCTATGACAAATGGACAAAACCGTTAAAAGCCCCTCCATATAGAGAGTTGAGCAACTTCGGACCAACAAAGTTGCTCGGTGTACACTTTTTATTGTTCTTCTATGTCAAATTTTACGAGTATAAGGTTTCGTTATTATTTCGATGTCAAAACAACTACTTCTATGACAAATGGACAAAACCGTTAAAAGCTCCCAAATAGAAAGAGTTGAGCAATTTTGGACCATCAAAGTTGCTCGGTGTACACTTTTTATTGTTCTTGTATGTCCAATTTTATGAGTATAAGCTTCGTAGATTATTTCGATGCCAAAACAACAACTTTCTATGACAAATGGACAAAACCGTTAAAAGCCCCTCCATATAGAGAGTTGAGCAACTTCGGACAAACAAAGTTGCTCGGTGTACACTTTTTATTGTTCTTCTATGTCCAATTTTACGAGTATAAGGTTTCGTTATTATTTCGATGTCAAAACAACTACTTCTATGACAAATGGACAAAACCGTTAAAAGCTCCCAAATAGAAAGAGTTGAGCAATTTTGGACCATCAAAGTTGCTCGGTGTACACTTTTTATTGTTCTTCTATGTCCAATTTTACGAGTATAAGCTTCGTAGATTATTTCGATGCCAAAACAACAACTTTCTATTACAAATGGACAAAACCGTTAAAAGCTCCTCCATATAGAGAGTTGAGCAACTTCGGACCATCAAAGTTACTCGGTGTACACTTTTTATTGTTCTTCTATGTCCAATGTTACGAGTATAAGCTTCGTAGATTATTTCGATGCCAAAACAACCACTTTCTATTACAAATGGACAAAATCGTTAAAAGCTCCTACATAGAGAGAGTTGAGCAACTTCGGACTATCAAAGTTGCTCGGTGTACACTTTTTATTGTTCTTCTATGTCCAATGTTACGAGTATAAGCTTCGTAGATTATTTCGATGCCAAAACAACAACTTTCTTTTACAAATGGACAAAACCGTTAAAAGCTCCTCCATAGAGAGAGTTGAGCAACTTCGGACTATCAAAGTTGCTCGGTGTACACTTTTTATTGTTCTTATATGTCCAATTTTATGAGTATAAGCTTCGTAGATTATTTCGATACCAAAACAACAACTTTCTATGACAAATGGACAAAACCGTTAAGAGCCCCTCCATATAGAGAGTTGAGCAACTTCGGACCAACAAAGTTGCTCGGTGTACACTTTTTATTGTTCTTCTATGTCCAATTTTACGAGTATAAGGTTTCGTTATTATTTCGATGTCAAAACAACAACTTCTATGACAAATGGACAAAACCGTTAAAAGCTCCCAAATAGAGAGAGTTGAGCAATTTCGGACCATCAAAGTTGCTCGGTGTACACTTTTTATTGTTCTTCTATGTCCAATTTTACGAGTATAAGCTTCGTAGATTATTTCGATGCCAAAACAACAACTTTCTTTTACAAATGGAGAAAACCGTTAAAAGCTCCTCCATAGAGAGAGTTGAGCAACTTCGGACTATCAAAGTTGCTCGGTGTACACTTTTTATTGTTCTTATATGTCCAATTTTATGAGTATAAGCTTCGTAGATTATTTCGATGCCAAAACAACAACTTTCTATGACAAATGGACAAAACCGTTAAGAGCCCCTCCATATAGAGAGTTGAGCAACTTCGGACCAACAAAGTTGCTCGGTGTACACTTTTTATTGTTCTTATATGTCAAATTTTACGAGTATAAGGTTTCGTTATTATTTCGATGCCAAAACAACAATTTCTATGACAAATGGACAAAACCGTTAAAAGCTCCCAAATAGAGAGAGTTGAGCAATTTCGGACCATCAAAGTTGCTCGGTGTACACTTTTTATTGTTCTTCTATCTCCAATTTTACGAGTATAAGCTTCGTAGATTATTTCGATGCCAAAACAACAACTTCTATGACAAATGGACAAAACCGTTAAAAGCTCCCAAATAGAGAGAGTTGAGCAACTTCGGACTATCAAAATTGCTCGGTGTACACTTTTTATTGTTCTTGTATGTCCAATTTTATGAGTATAAGCTTCGTAGATTATTTCGATGCCAAAACAACAACTTCTATGACAAATGGACAAAACCGTTAAAAGCTCCCAAATAGAGAGAGTTGAGCAACTTCGGACTATCAAAGTTGCTCGGTGTACACTTTTTATTGTTCTTGTATGTCCAATTTTATGAGTATAAGCTTCGTAGATTATTTCGATGCCAAAACAATAACTTTCTATGACAAATGGACAAAACCGTTAAAAGCCCCTCCATATAGAGAGTTGAGCAACTTCGGACCAACAAAGTTGCTCGGTGTACACTTTTTATTGTTATTCTATGTCCAATTTTACGAGTATAAGGTTTCGTTATTATTTCGATGTCAAAACAACAACTTCTATGACAAATGGACAAAACCGTTAAAAGCTCCCAAATAGAAAGAGTTGAGCAATTTTGGACCATCAAAGTTGCTCGGTGTACACTTTTTATTGTTCTTCTATGTCCAATTTTACGAGTATAAGCTTCATAGATTATTTCGATGCTAGACAACAACTTCTATGACAAATGGAAAAAACCGTTAAAAGCTCCCAAATAGAGAGAGTTGAGCAACTTCGGACCATCAAAATTGCTCGGTGTACACTTTTTATTGTTCTTCTATGTCCAATTTTATGAGTATAAGCTTCGTAGATTATTTCGATGCCAAAACAACAACTTTCTATGACAAATGGACAAAACCGTTAAAATCCCCTCCATATAGAGAGTTGAGCAACTTCGGACCAACAAAGTTGCTCGGTGAACACTTTTTATTGTTCTTCTATGTCCAATTTTACGAGTATAAGATTTCGTTATTATTTCGATGTCAAAACAACAACTTCTATGACAAATGGACAAAACCGTTAAACGCTCCCAAATAGAGAGTTGAGCAACTTCGGACAATCAAAGTTGCTCGGTGTACACTTTTTATTGTTCTTCTATGTCCAATTTTACGAGTATAAGCTTCGTAGATTATTTCGATGGCCAAACAACAACTTTCTATTACAAATGGACAAAACCGTTAAAAGCTCCTCCATATAGAGAGTTGAGCAACTTCGGACCATCAAAGTTACTCGGTATACACTTTTTATTGTTCTTTTATGTCCAATGTTACGAGTATAAGCTTCGTAGATTATTTCGATGCCAAAACACCAACTTTCTATGACAAATGCACAAAACCGTTAGAGGCTCGCAAATAGAGAGTTGAGCAACTTCGGACCATCAAAGTTGCTCGGTGTACACTTTTTATTGTTCTTCTATGTCCAATTTTACGAGTATAAGCTTCGTAGATTATTTCGATGCCAAAACAACAACTTTCTATGATAAATGGACAAAACCGTTAAAAGCCCCTCCATATAGAGAGTTGAGCAATTTCGGACCAACAAAGTTGCTCGGTGTACACTTTTTATTGTTCTTCTATGTCCAATTTTACGAGTATAAGGTTTCGTTATTATTTCGATGCCAAAACAACAACTTCTATGACAAATGGACAAAACCGTTAAAAGCTCCCAAATAGAGAGAGTTGAGCAATTTCGGACCATCAAAGTTGCTCGGTGTACACTTTTTATTGTTCTTCTATCTCCAATTTTACGAGTATAAGCTTCGTAGATTATTTCGATGCCAAAACAACAACTTCTATGACAAATGGACAAAACCGTTAAAAGCTCCCAAATAGAGAGAGTTGAGCAACTTCGGACTATCAAAATTGCTCGGTGTACACTTTTTATTGTTTCTGTATGTCCAATTTTATGAGTATAAGCTTCGTAGATTATTTCGATGCCAAAACAACAACTTCTATGACAAATGGACAAAACCGTTAAAAGCTCCCAAATAGAGAGAGTTGAGCAATTTCGGACTATCAAAGTTGCTCGGTGTACACTTTTTATTGTTCTTGTATGTCCAATTTTATGAGTATAAGCTTCGTAGATTATTTCGATGCCAAAACAACAACTTTCTATGACAAATGGACAAAACCGTTAAAAGCCCCTCCATATAGAGAGTTGAGCAACTTCGGACCAACAAAGTTGCTCGGTGTACACTTTTTATTGTTCTTCTATGTCCAATTTTACGAGTATAAGGTTTCGTTATTATTTCGATGTCAAAACAACAACTTCTATGACAAATGGACAAAACCGTTAAAAGCTCCCAAATAGAAAGAGTTGAGCAATTTTGGACCATCAAAGTTGCTCGGTGTACACTTTTTATTGTTCTTCTATGTCCAATTTTACGAGTATAAGCTTCGTAGATTATTTCGATGCTAAAACAACAACTTCTATGACAAATGGAAAAAACCGTTAAAAGCTCCCAAATAGAGAGAGTTGAGCAACTTCGGACCATCAAAATTGCTCGGTGTACACTTTTTATTGTTCTTCTATGTCCAATTTTATGAGTATAAGCTTCGTAGATTATTTCGATGCCAAAACAACAACTTTCTATGACAAATGGACAAAACCGTTAAAAGCCCCTCCATATAGAGAGTTGAGCAACTTCGGACCAACAAAGTTGCTCAGTGAACACTTTTTATTGTTCTTCTATGTCCAATTTTACGAGTATAAGATTTCGTTATTATTTCAATGTCAAAACAACAACTTCTATGACAAATGGACAAAACCGTTAAACGCTCCCAAATAGAGAGTTGAGCAACTTCGGACCATCAAAGTTGCTCGGTGTACACTTTTTATTGTTCTTGTATGTCCAATTTTACGAGTATAAGCTTCGTAGATTATTTCGATGCCAAAACAACAACTTTCTATTACAAATGGACAAAACCGTTAAAAGCTCCTCCATATAGAGAGTTGAGCAACTTCGGACCATCAAAGTTACTCGGTATACACTTTTTATTGTTCTTTTATGTCCAATGTTACGAGTATAAGCTTCGTAGATTATTTCGATGCCAAAACACCAACTTTCTATGACAAATGCACAAAACCGTTAGAGGCTCGCAAATAGAGAGTTGAGCAACTTCGGACCATCAAAGTTGCTCGGTGTACACTTTTTATTGTTCTTCTATGTCCAATTTTACGAGTATAAGCTTCGTAGATTATTTCGATGCCAAAACAACAACTTTCTATGATAAATGGACAAAACCGTTAAAAGCCCCTCCATATAGAGAGTTGAGCAACTTCGAACCAACAAAGTTGCTCGGTGTACACTTTTTATTGTTCTTCTATGTCCAATTTTACGAGTATAAGGTTTCGTTATTATTTCGATGTCAAAACAACAACTTCTATGACAAATGGACAAAACCGTTAAAAGCTCCCAAATAGAGAGAGTTGAGCAACTTCGGACTATCAAAGTTGCTCGGTGTACACTTTTTATTGTTCTTCTATGTCCAATTTTATGAGTATAAGCTTCGTAGATTATTTCGATGCCAAAACAACGACTTCTATGACAAATGGACAAAACCGTTAAAAGCCCCTCCATATAGAGAGTTGAGCAACTTCGGACCAACAAAGTTGCTCGGTGTACACTTTTTATTGTTCTTTTATGTCAAATTTTATGAGTATAAGCTTCGTAGATTATTTCGATGCCAAAACAACAACTTTCTATGACAAATGGACAAAACCGTTAAAAGCCCCTCCATATAGAGAGTTGAGCAACTTCGGACCAACAAAGTTGCTCGGTGTACACTTTTTATTGTTCTTATATGTCCAATTTTACGAGTATAAGGTTTCGTTATTATTTCGATGCCAAAACAACAACTTCTATGACAAATGGACAAAACCGTTAAAAGCTCCCAAATAGAGAGAGTTGAGCAATTTCGGACCATCAAAGTTGCTCGGTGTACACTTTTTATTGTTCTTCTATCTCCAATTTTACGAGTATAAGCTTCGTAGATTATTTCGATGCCAAAACAACAACTTCTATGACAAATGGACAAAACCGTTAAAAGCTCCCAAATAGAGAGAGTTGAGCAACTTCGGACTATCAAAATTGCTCGGTGTACACTTTTTATTGTTCTTGTATGTCCAATTTTATGAGTATAAGCTTCGTAGATTATTTCGATGCCAAAACAACAACTTCTATGACAAATGGACAAAACCGTTAAAAGCTCCCAAATAGTGAGAGTTGAGCAACTTCGGACTATCAAAGTTGTTCGGTGTACACTTTTTATTGTTCTTCTATGTCCAATTTTACGAGTATAAGCTTCATAGATTATTTCGATGCTAAAACAACAACTTCTATGACAAATGGAAAAAACCGTTAAAAGCTCCCAAATAGAGAGAGTTGAGCAACTTCGGACCATCAAAATTGCTCGGTGTACACTTTTTATTGTTCTTCTATGTCCAATTTTATGAGTATAAGCTTCGTAGATTATTTCGATGCCAAAACAACAACTTTCTATGACAAATGGACAAAACCGTTAAAATCCCCTCCATATAGAGAGTTGAGCAACTTCGGACCAACAAAGTTGCTCGGTGAACACTTTTTATTGTTCTTCTATGTCCAATTTTACGAGTATAAGATTTCGTTATTATTTCGATGTCAAAACAACAACTTCTATGACAAATGGACAAAACCGTTAAACGCTCCCAAATAGAGAGTTGAGCAACTTCGGACAATCAAAGTTGCTCGGTGTACACTTTTTATTGTTCTTCTATGTCCAATTTTACGAGTATAAGCTTCGTAGATTATTTCGATGGCCAAACAACAACTTTCTATTACAAATGGACAAAACCGTTAAAAGCTCCTCCATATAGAGAGTTGAGCAACTTCGGACCATCAAAGTTACTCGGTATACACTTTTTATTGTTCTTTTATGTCCAATGTTACGAGTATAAGCTTCGTAGATTATTTCGATGCCAAAACACCAACTTTCTATGACAAATGCACAAAACCGTTAGAGGTTCGCAAATAGAGAGTTGAGCAACTTCGGACCATCAAAGTTGCTCGGTGTACACTTTTTATTGTTCTTCTATGTCCAATTTTACGAGTATAAGCTTCGTAGATTATTTCGATGCCAAAACAACAACTTTCTATGATAAATGGACAAAACCGTTAAAAGCCCCTCCATATAGAGAGTTGAGCAATTTCGGACCAACAAAGTTGCTCGGTGTACACTTTTTATTGTTCTTCTATGTCCAATTTTACGAGTATAAGGTTTCGTTATTATTTCGATGCCAAAACAACAACTTCTATGACAAATGGACAAAACCGTTAAAAGCTCCCAAATAGAGAGAGTTGAGCAATTTCGGACCATCAAAGTTGCTCGGTGTACACTTTTTATTGTTCTTCTATCTCCAATTTTACGAGTATAAGCTTCGTAGATTATTTCGATGCCAAAACAACAACTTCTATGACAAATGGACAAAACCGTTAAAAGCTCCCAAATAGAGAGAGTTGAGCAACTTCGGACTATCAAAATTGCTCGGTGTACACTTTTTATTGTTCTTGTATGTCCAATTTTATGAGTATAAGCTTCGTAGATTATTTCGATGCCAAAACAACAACTTCTATGACAAATGGACAAAACCGTTAAAAGCTCCCAAATAGAGAGAGTTGAGCAACTTCGGACTATCAAAGTTGCTCGGTGTACACTTTTTATTGTTCTTGTATGTCCAATTTTATGAGTATAAGCTTCGTAGATTATTTCGATGCCAAAACAATAACTTTCTATGACAAATGGACAAAACCGTTAAAAGCCCCTCCATATAGAGAGTTGAGCAACTTCGGACCAACAAAGTTGCTCGGTGTACACTTTTTATTGTTCTTCTATGTCCAATTTTACGAGTATAAGGTTTCGTTATTATTTCGATGTCAAAACAACAACTTCTATGACAAATGGACAAAACCGTTAAAAGCTCCCAAATAGAAAGAGTTGAGCAATTTTGGACCATCAAAGTTGCTCGGTGTACACTTTTTATTGTTCTTCTATGTCCAATTTTACGAGTATAAGCTTCGTAGATTATTTCGATGCTAAAACAACAACTTCTATGACAAATGGAAAAAACCGTTAAAAGCTCCCAAATAGAGAGAGTTGAGCAACTTCGGACCATCAAAATTGCTCGGTGTACACTTTTTATTGTTCTTCTATGTCCAATTTTACGAGTATAAGGTTTCGTTATTATTTCGATGTCAAAACAACAACTTCTATGACAAATGGACAAAACCGTTAAAAGCTCCCAAATAGAGAGAGTTGAGCAATTTCGGTCCATCAAAGTTGCTCGGTGTACACTTTTTATTGTTCTTTTATGTCCAATTTTACGAGTATAAGCTTCGTAGATTATTTCGATGCCAAAACACCAACTTTCTATGACAAATGGACAAAACCGTTAGAGGCTCCCAAATAGAGAGTTGAGCAACTTCGGACCATCAAAGTTGCTCGGTGTACACTTTTTATTGTTCTTGTATGTCCAATTTTACGAGTATAAGCTTCGTAGATTATTTCGATGCCAAAACAACAACTTTCTATTACAAATGGACAAAACCGTTAAAAGCTCCTCCATATAGAGAGTTGAGCAACTTCGGACCATCAAAGTTACTCGGTATACACTTTTTATTGTTCTTTTATGTCCAATGTTACGAGTATAAGCTTCGTAGATTATTTCGATGCCAAAACACCAACTTTCTATGACAAATGCACAAAACCGTTAGAGGCTCGCAAATAGAGAGTTGAGCAACTTCGGACCATCAAAGTTGCTCGGTGTACACTTTTTATTGTTCTTCTATGTCCAATTTTACGAGTATAAGCTTCGTAGATTATTTCGATGCCAAAACAACAACTTTCTATGATAAATGGACAAAACCGTTAAAAGCCCCTCCATATAGAGAGTTGAGCAACTTCGAACCAACAAAGTTGCTCGGTGTACACTTTTTATTGTTCTTCTATGTCCAATTTTACGAGTATAAGGTTTCGTTATTATTTCGATGTCAAAACAACAACTTCTATGACAAATGGACAAAACCGTTAAAAGCTCCCAAATAGAGAGAATTGAGCAACTTCGGACTATCAAAGTTGCTCGGTGTACACTTTTTATTGTTCTTCTATGTCCAATTTTATGAGTATAAGCTTCGTAGATTATTTCGATGCCAAAACAACAACTTCTATGACAAATGGACAAAACCGTTAAAAGCCCCTCCATATAGAGAGTTGAGCAACTTCGGACCAACAAAGTTGCTCGGTGTACACTTTTTATTGTTCTTTTATGTCAAATTTTATGAGTATAAGCTTCGTAGATTATTTCGATGCCAAAACAACAACTTTCTATGACAAATGGACAAAACCGTTAAAAGCCCCTCCATATAGAGAGTTGAGCAACTTCGGACCAACAAAGTTGCTCGGTGTACACTTTTTATTGTTCTTCTATGTCCAATTTTACGAGTATAAGGTTTCGTTATTATTTCGATGTCAAAACAACAACTTCTATGACAAATGGACAAAACCGTTAAAAGCTCCCAAATAGAGAGAGTTGAGCAATTTCGGTCCATCAAAGTTGCTCGGTGTACACTTTTTATTGTTCTTTTATGTCCAATTTTACGAGTATAAGCTTCGTAGATTATTTCGATGCCAAAACACCAACTTTCTATGACAAATGGACAAAACCGTTAGAGGCTCCCAAATAGAGAGTTGAGCAACTTCGGACCATCAAAGTTGCTCGGTGTACACTTTTTATTGTTCTTTTATGTCCAATTTTACGAGTATAAGCTTCGTAGATTATTTCGATGCCAAAACAACAACTTTCTATTACAAATGGACAAAACCGTTAAAAGCTCCTCCATATAGAGAGTTGAGCAACTTCGGACCATCAAAGTTACTCGGTATACACTTTTTATTGTTCTTCTATGTCCAATGTTACGAGTATAAGCTTCGTAGATTATTTCGATGCCAAAACACCAACTTTCTATGACAAATGCACAAAACCGTTAGAGGCTCGCAAATAGAGAGTTGAGCAACTTCGGACCATCAAAGTTGCTCGGTGTACACTTTTTATTGTTCTTCTATGTCCAATTTTACGAGTATAAGCTTCGTAGATTATTTCGATGCCAAAACAACAACTTTCTATGATAAATGGACAAAACCGTTAAAAGCCCCTCCATATAGAGAGTTGAGCAACTTCGGACCAACAAAGTTGCTCGGTGTACACTTTTTATTGTTCTTCTATGTCCAATTTTACGAGTATAAGGTTTCGTTATTATTTCGATGTCAAAACAACAACTTCTATGACAAATGGACAAAACCGTTAAAAGCTCCCAAATAGAGAGAGTTGAGCAACTTCGGACTATCAAAGTTGCTCGGTGTACACTTTTTATTGTTCTTGTATGTCCAATTTTATGAGTATAAGCTTCGTAGATTATTTCGATGCCAAAACAACAACTTTCTATGACAAATGGACAAAACCGTTAAAAGCCCCTCCATATAGAGAGTTGAGCAACTTCGGACCAACAAAGTTGCTCGGTGTACACTTTTTATTGTTCTTCTATGTCCAATTTTACGAGTATAAGGTTTCGTTATTATTTCGATGTCAAAACAACTACTTCTATGACAAATGGACAAAACCGTTAAAAGCTCCCAAATAGAGAGAGTTGAGCAATTTCGGACCATCAAAGTTGCTCGGTGTACACTTTTTATTGTTCTTCTATGTCCAATTTTACGAGTATAAGCTTCGTAGATTATTTCGATGCCAAAACAACAACTTTCTATGATAAATGGACAAAACCGTTAAAAGCCCCTCCATATAGAGAGTTGAGCAACTTCGGACCAACAAAGTTGCTCGGTGTACACTTTTTATTGTTCTTCTATGTCCAATTTTACGAGTATAAGCTTCGTAGATTATTTCGATGCCAAAACAACAACTTTCTATGATAAATGGAAAAAACCGTTAAAAGCCCCTCCATATAGAGAGTTGAGCAACTTCGGACCATCAAAGTTACTCGGTATACACTTTTTATTGTTCTTTTATGTCCAATGTTACGAGTATAAGCTTCGTAGATTATTTCGATGCCAAAACGCCAACTTTCTATGACAAATGCACAAAACCGTTAGAGGCTCGCAAATAGAGAGTTGAGCAACTTCGGACCATCAAAGTTGCTCGGTGTACACTTTTTATTGTTCTTGTATGTCCAATTTTATGAGTATAAGCTTCGTAGATTATTTCGATGCCAAAACAACAACTTTCTATGACAAATGGACAAAACCGTTAAAAGCCCCTCCATATAGAGAGTTGAGCAACTTCGGACCAACAAAGTTGCTCGGTGTACACTTTTTATTGTTCTTCTATGTCCAATTTTACGAGTATAAGGTTTCGTTATTATTTCGATGTCAAAACAACTACTTCTATGACAAATGGACAAAACCGTTAAAAGCTCCCAAATAGAAAGAGTTGTGCAATTTTGGACCATCAAAGTTGCGAGGTGTACACTTTTTATTGTTCTTCTATGTCCAATTTTACGAGTATAAGCTTCGTAGATTATTTCGATGCCAAAACAACAACTTTCTATTACAAATGGACAAAACCGTTAAAAGCTCCTCCATATAGAGAGTTGAGCAACTTCGGACCATCAAAGTTACTCGGTGTACACTTTTTATTGTTCTTCTATGTCCAATGTTACGAGTATAAGCTTCGTAGATTATTTCGATGCCAAAACAACCACTTTCTATTACAAATGGACAAAATCGTTAAAAGCTCCTACATAGAGAGAGTTGAGCAACTTCGGACTATCAAAGTTGCTCGGTGTAAACTTTTTATTGTTCTTCTATGTCCAATTTTACGAGTATAAGCTTCGTAGATTATTTCGATGCCAAAACAACAACTTTCTATGATAAATGGAAAAAACCGTTAAAAGCCCCTCCATATAGAGAGTTGAGCAACTTCGGACCATCAAAGTTACTCGGTATACACTTTTTATTGTTCTTTTATGTCCAATGTTACGAGTATAAGCTTCGTAGATTATTTCGATGCCAAAACGCCAACTTTCTATGACAAATGCACAAAACCGTTAGAGGCTCGCAAATAGAGAGTTGAGCAACTTCGGACCATCAAAGTTGCTCGGTGTACACTTTTTATTGTTCTTCTATGTCCAATTTTACGAGTATAAGCTTCGTAGATTATTTCGATGCCAAAACAACAACTTTCTATGATAAATGGACAAAACCGTTAAAAGCCCCTCCATATAGAGAGTTGAGCAACTTCGGACCAACAAAGTTGCTCGGTGTACACTTTTTATTGTTCTTCTATGTCCAATTTTACGAGTATAAGGTTTCGTTATTATTTCGATGTCA
This sequence comes from Euonymus europaeus, assembly GCA_963580455.1. Lineage (NCBI taxonomy): Eukaryota > Viridiplantae > Streptophyta > Magnoliopsida > Celastrales > Celastraceae > Euonymus > Euonymus europaeus. The sequence continues at coordinate 10,256,241 of OY756965.1, forward strand.
AAACAACAACTTCTATGACAAATGGACAAAACCGTTAAAAGCTCCCAAATAGAGAGAGTTGAGCAACTTCGGACTATCAAAGTTGCTCGGTGTACACTTTTTATTGTTCTTCTATGTCCAATTTTATGAGTATAAGCTTCGTAGATTATTTCGATGCCAAAACAACAACTTCTATGACAAATGGACAAAACCGTTAAAAGCCCCTCCATATAGAGAGTTGAGCAACTTCGGACCAACAAAGTTGCTCGGTGTACACTTTTTATTGTTCTTTTATGTCAAATTTTATGAGTATAAGCTTCGTAGATTATTTCGATGCCAAAACAACAACTTTCTATGACAAATGGACAAAACCGTTAAAAGCCCCTCCATATAGAGAGTTGAGCAACTTCGGACCAACAAAGTTGCTCGGTGTACACTTTTTATTGTTCTTCTATGTCCAATTTTACGAGTATAAGGTTTCGTTATTATTTCGATGTCAAAACAACAACTTCTATGACAAATGGACAAAACCGTTAAAAGCTCCCAAATAGAAAGAGTTGAGCAATTTTGGACCATCAAAGTTGCTCGGTGTACACTTTTTATTGTTCTTCTATCTCCAATTTTACGAGTATAAGCTTCGTAGATTATTTCGATGCCAAAACAACAACTTCTATGACAAATGGACAAAACCGTTAAAAGCTCCCAAATAGAGAGAGTTGAGCAACTTCGGACTATCAAAATTGCTCGGTGTACACTTTTTATTGTTCTTGTATGTCCAATTTTATGAGTATAAGCTTCGTAGATTATTTCGATGCCAAAACAACAACTTTCTATGACAAATGGACAAAACCGTTAAAAGCCCCTCCATATAGAGAGTTGAGCAACTTCGGACCAACAAAGTTGCTCGGTGTACACTTTTTATTGTTCTTCTATGTCCAATTTTACGAGTATAAGGTTTCGTTATTATTTCGATGTCAAAACAACTACTTCTATGACAAATGGACAAAACCGTTAAAAGCTCCCAAATAGAAAGAGTTGTGCAATTTTGGACCATCAAAGTTGCGAGGTGTACACTTTTTATTGTTCTTCTATGTCCAATTTTACGAGTATAAGCTTCGTAGATTATTTCGATGCCAAAACAACAACTTTCTATTACAAATGGACAAAACCGTTAAAAGCTCCTCCATATAGAGAGTTGAGCAACTTCGGACCATCAAAGTTACTCGGTGTACACTTTTTATTGTTCTTCTATGTCCAATGTTACGAGTATAAGCTTCGTAGATTATTTCGATGCCAAAACAACCACTTTCTATTACAAATGGACAAAATCGTTAAAAGCTCCTACATAGAGAGAGTTGAGCAACTTCGGACTATCAAAGTTGCTCGGTGTAAACTTTTTATTGTTCTTCTATGTCCAATTTTACGAGTATAAGCTTCGTAGATTATTTCGATGCCAAAACAACAACTTTCTATGATAAATGGAAAAAACCGTTAAAAGCCCCTCCATATAGAGAGTTGAGCAACTTCGGACCATCAAAGTTACTCGGTATACACTTTTTATTGTTCTTTTATGTCCAATGTTACGAGTATAAGCTTCGTAGATTATTTCGATGCCAAAACGCCAACTTTCTATGACAAATGCACAAAACCGTTAGAGGCTCGCAAATAGAGAGTTGAGCAACTTCGGACCATCAAAGTTGCTCGGTGTACACTTTTTGTTGTTCTTCTATGTCCAATTTTACGAGTATAAGCTTCGTAGATTATTTCGATGCCAAAACAACAACTTTCTATGATAAATGGACAAAACCGTTAAAAGCCCCTCCATATAGAGAGTTGAGCAACTTCGGACCAACAAAGTTGCTCGGTGTACACTTTTTATTGTTCTTCTATGTCCAATTTTACGAGTATAAGGTTTCGTTATTATTTCGATGTCAAAACAACAACTTCTATGACAAATGGACAAAACCGTTAAAAGCTCCCAAATAGAGAGAGTTGAGCAACTTCGGACTATCAAAGTTGCTCGGTGTACACTTTTTATTGTTCTTCTATGTCCAATTTTATGAGTATAAGCTTCGTAGATTATTTCGATGCCAAAACAACAACTTCTATGACAAATGGACAAAACCGTTAAAAGCCCCTCCATATAGAGAGTTGAGCAACTTCGGACCAACAAAGTTGCTCGGTGTACACTTTTTATTGTTCTTTTATGTCAAATTTTATGAGTATAAGCTTCGTAGATTATTTCGATGCCAAAACAACAACTTTCTATGACAAATGGACAAAACCGTTAAAAGCCCCTCCATATAGAGAGTTGAGCAACTTCGGACCAACAAAGTTGCTCGGTGTACACTTTTTATTGTTCTTCTATGTCCAATTTTACGAGTATAAGGTTTCGTTATTATTTCGATGTCAAAACAACAACTTCTATGACAAATGGACAAAACCGTTAAAAGCTCCCAAATAGAGAGAGTTGAGCAATTTCGGTCCATCAAAGTTGCTCGGTGTACACTTTTTATTGTTCTTCTATGTCCAATTTTACGAGTATAAGCTTCGTAGATTATTTCGATGCCAAAACACCAACTTTCTATGACAAATGGACAAAACCGTTAGAGGCTCCCAAATAGAGAGTTGAGCAACTTCGGACCATCAAAGTTGCTCGGTGTACACTTTTTATTGTTCTTCTATGTCCAATTTTACGAGTATAAGCTTCGTAGATTATTTCGATGCCAAAACAACAACTTTCTATTACAAATGGACAAAACCGTTAAAAGCTCCTCCATATAGAGAGTTGAGCAACTTCGGACCATCAAAGTTACTCGGTATACACTTTTTATTGTTCTTCTATGTCCAATGTTACGAGTATAAGCTTCGTAGATTATTTCGATGCCAAAACACCAACTTTCTATGACAAATGCACAAAACCGTTAGAGGCTCGCAAATAGAGAGTTGAGCAACTTCGGACCATCAAAGTTGCTCGGTGTACACTTTTTATTGTTCTTCTATGTCCAATTTTACGAGTATAAGCTTCGTAGATTATTTCGATGCCAAAACAACAACTTTCTATGATAAATGGACAAAACCGTTAAAAGCCCCTCCATATAGAGAGTTTAGCAACTTCGGACCAACAAAGTTGCTCGGTGTAAACTTTTTATTGTTCTTCTATGTGCAATTTTACGAGTATAAGGTTTCGTTATTATTTCGATGTCAAAACAACAACTTCTATGACAAATGGACAAAACCGTTAAAAGCTCCCAAATAGAGAGAGTTGAGCAACTTCGGACTATCAAAGTTGCTCGGTGTACACTTTTTATTGTTCTTGTATGTCCAATTTTATGAGTATAAGCTTCGTAGATTATTTCGATGCCAAAACAACAACTTTCTATGACAAATGGACAAAACCGTTAAAAGCCCCTCCATATAGAGAGTTGAGCAACTTCGGACCAACAAAGTTGCTCGGTGTACACTTTTTATTGTTCTTCTATGTCCAATTTTACGAGTATAAGGTTTCGTTATTATTTCGATGTCAAAACAACTACTTCTATGACAAATGGACAAAACCGTTAAAAGCTCCCAAATAGAGAGAGTTGAGCAATTTCGGACCATCAAAGTTGCTCGGTGTACACTTTTTATTGTTCTTCTATGTCCAATGTTACGAGTATAAGCTTCGTAGATTATTTCGATGCCAAAACAACAACTTTCTATGATAAATGGACAAAACCGTTAAAAGCCCCTCCATATAGAGAGTTGAGCAACTTCGGACCAACAAAGTTGCTCGGTGTACACTTTTTATTGTTCTTCTATGTCCAATTTTACGAGTATAAGGTTTCGTTACTATTTCGATGTCAAAACAACAACTTCTATGACAAATGGACAAAACCGTTAAAAGCTCCCAAATAGAGAGAGTTGAGCAACTTCGGACTATCAAAGTTGCTCGGTGTACACTTTTTATTGTTCTTGTATGTCCAATTTTATGAGTATAAGCTTCGTAGATTATTTCGATGCCAAAACAACAACTTTCTATGACAAATGGACAAAACCGTTAAAAGCCCCTCCATATAGAGAGTTGAGCAACTTCGGACCAACAAAGTTGCTCGGTGTACACTTTTTATTGTTCTTCTATGTCCAATTTTACGAGTATAAGGTTTCGTTATTATTTCGATGTCAAAACAACAACTTCTATGACAAATGGACAAAACCGTTAAAAGCTCCCAAATAGAAAGAGTTGAGCAATTTTGGACCATCAAAGTTGCTCGGTGTACACTTTTTATTGTTCTTCTATGTCCAATTTTACGAGTATAAGCTTCGTAGATTATTTCGATGCCAAAACAACAACTTCTATGACAAATGGACAAAACCGTTAAAAGCTCCCAAATAGAGAGAGTTGAGCAACTTCGGACTATCAAAATTGCTCGGTGTACACTTTTTATTGTTCTTGTATGTCCAATTTTATGAGTATAAGCTTCGTAGATTATTTCGATGCCAAAACAACAACTTTCTATGACAAATGGACAAAACCGTTAAAAGCCCCTCCATATAGAGAGTTGAGCAACTTCGGACCAACAAAGTTGCTCGGTGTACACTTTTTATTGTTCTTCTATGTCCAATTTTACGAGTATAAGGTTTCGTTATTATTTCGATGTCAAAACAACTACTTCTATGACAAATGGACAAAACCGTTAAAAGCTCCCAAATAGAAAGAGTTGAGCAATTTTGGACCATCAAAGTTGCGAGGTGTACACTTTTTATTGTTCTTCTATGTCCAATTTTACGAGTATAAGCTTCGTAGATTATTTCGATGCCAAAACAACAACTTTCTATTACAAATGGACAAAACCGTTAAAAGCTCCTCCATATAGAGAGTTGAGCAACTTCGGACCATCGAAGTTACTCGGTGTACACTTTTTATTGTTCTTCTATGTCCAATGTTACGAGTATAAGCTTCGTAGATTATTTCGATGCCAAAACAACCACTTTCTATTACAAATGGACAAAATCGTTAAAAGCTCCTACATAGAGAGAGTTGAGCAACTTCGGACTATCAAAGTTGCTCGGTGTACACTTTTTATTGTTCTTCTATATCCAATGTTACGAGTATAAGCTTCGTAGATTATTTCGATGCCAAAACAACCACTTTCTATTACAAATGGACAAAATCGTTAAAAGCTCCTACATAGAGAGAGTTGAGCAACTTCGGACTATCAAAGTTGCTCGGTGTACACTTTTTATTGTTCTTCTATGTCCAATGTTACGAGTATAAGCTTCGTAGATTATTTCGATGCCAAAACAACAACTTTCTTTTACAAATGGACAAAACCGTTAAAAGCTCCTCCATAGAGAGAGTTGAGCAACTTCGGACCAACAAAGTTGCTCGTTGTACACTTTTTATTGTTCTTCTATGTCCAATTTTACGAGTATAAGGTTTCGTTATTATTTCGATGTCAAAACAACAACTTCTCTGACAAATGGACAAAACCGTTAAAAGCTCCCAAATAGAGAGAGTTGAGCAATTTCGGACCATCAAAGTTGCTCGGCGTACACTTTTTATTGTTCTTCTACGTCCAATTTTACGAGTATAAGCTTCGTAGATTATTTCGATGCCAAAACACCAACTTTCTATGACAAATGGACAAAACCGTTAGAGGCTCCCAAATAGAGAGTTGAGCAACTTCGGACCATCAAAGTTGCTCGGTGTACACTTTTTATTGTTCTTCTATGTCCAATTTTACGAGTATAAGCTTCGTAGATTATTTCGATGCCAAAACAACAACTTTCTAATACAAATGGACAAAACCGTTAAAAGCTCCTCCATATAGAGAGTTGAGCAACTTCGGACCATCAAAGTTACTCGGTATACACTTTTTATTGTTCTTCTATGTCCAATGTTACGAGTATAAGCTTCGTAGATTATTTCAATGCCAAAACACCAACTTTCTATGACAAATGCACAAAACCGTTAGAGGCTCGCAAATAAAGAGTTGAGCAACTTCGGACCATCAAAGTTGCTCGGTGTACACTTTTTATTGTTCTTCTATGTCCAATTTTACAAGTATAAGCTTCGTAGATTATTTCGATGCCAAAACAACAACTTTCTATGATAAATGGACAAAACCGTTAAAAGCCCCTCCATATAGAGAGTTGAGCAACTTCGGACCAACAAAGTTGCTCGGTGTACACTTTTTATTGTTCTTCTATGTCCAATTTTACGAGTATAAGGTTTCGTTATTATTTCGATGTCAAAACAACAACTTCTATGACAAATGGACAAAACCGTTAAAAGCTCCCAAATAGAGAGAGTTGAGCAACTTCGGACTATCAAAGTTGCTCGGTGTACACTTTTTATTGTTCTTGTATGTCCAATTTTATGAGTATAAGCTTCGTAGATTATTTCGATGCCAAAACAACAACTTTCTATGACAAATGGACAAAACCGTTAAAAGCCACTCCATATAGAGAGTTGAGCAACTTCGGACCAACAAAGTTGCTCGGTGTACACTTTTTATTGTTCTTCTATGTCCAATTTTACGAGTATAAGGTTTCGTTATTATTTCGATGTCAAAACAACAACTTCTATGACAAATGGACAAAACCGTTAAAAGCTCCCAAATAGAAAGAGTTGAGCAATTTTGGACCATCAAAGTTGCTCGGTGTACACTTTTTATTGTTCTTCTATGTCCAATTTTACGAGTATAAGCTTCGTAGATTATTTCGATGCCAAAACAACAACTTCTATGACAAATGGACAAAACCGTTAAAAGCTCCCAAATAGAGAGAGTTGACCAACTTCGGACTATCAAAATTGCTCGGTGTACACTTTTTATTGTTCTTGTATGTCCAATTTTATGAGTATAAGCTTCGTAGATTATTTCGATGCCAAAACAACAACTTTCTATGACAAATGGACAAAACCGTTAAAAGCCCCTCCATATAGAGAGTTGAGCAACTTCGGACCAACAAAGTTGCTCGGTGTAAACTTTTTATTGTTCTTCTATGTCCAATTTTACGAGTATAAGGTTTCGTTATTATTTCGATGTCAAAACAACTACTTCTATGACAAATGGACAAAACCGTTAAAAGCTCCCAAATAGAGAGAGTTGAGCAACTTCGGACTATCAAAGTTGCTCGGTGTACACTTTTTATTGTTCTTCTATGTCCAATTTTACGAGTATAAGCTTCGTAGATTATTTCGATGCCAAAACAACAACTTTCTATTACTAACGGACAAAACAGTTAAAAGCCCCTCCATATAGAGAGTTGAGCAACTTCGGACCAACAAAGTTGCTCGTTGTACACTTTTTATTGTTCTTCTATGTCCAATTTTACGAGTATAAGGTTTCGTTATTATTTCGATGTCAAAACAACAACTTCTATGACAAATGGACAAAACCGTTAAATGCTCCCAAATAGAGAGAGTTGAGCAATTTCGGACCATCAAAGTTGCTCGGTGTAAACTTTTTATTGTTCTTCTATGTCCAATTTTACGAGTATAAGCTTCGTAGATTATTTCGATGCCAAAACACCAACTTTCTATGACAAATGGACAAAACCGTTAGAGGCTCCCAAATAGAGAGTTGAGCAACTTCGGACCATCAAAGTTGCTCGGTGTACACTTTTTATTGTTCTTCTATGTCCAATTTTACGAGTATAAGCTTCGTAGATTATTTCGATGCCAAAACAACAACTTTCTATTACAAATGGACAAAACCGTTAAAAGCTCCTCCATATAGAGAGTTGAGCAACTTCGGACCATCAAAGTTACTCGGTATACACTTTTTATTGTTCTTCTATGTCCAATGTTACGAGTATAAGCTTCGTAGATTATTTCAATGCCAAAACACCAACTTTCTATGACAAATGCACAAAACCGTTAGAGGCTCGCAAATAAAGAGTTGAGCAACTTCGGACCATCAAAGTTGCTCGGTGTACACTTTTTATTGTTCTTCTATGTCCAATTTTACAAGTATAAGCTTCGTAGATTATTTCGATGCCAAAAAACAACTTTCTATGATAAATGGACAAAACCGTTAAAAGCACCTCCATATAGAGAGTTGAGCAACTTCGGACCAACAAAGTTGCTCGGTGTACACTTTTTATTGTTCTTCTATGTGCAATTTTACGAGTATAAGGTTTCGTTATTATTTCGATGTCAAAACAAAAACTTCTATGACAAATGGACAAAACCGTTAAAAGCTCCCAAATAGAGAGAGTTGAGCAACTTCGGACTATCAAAGTTGCTCGGTGTACACTTTTTATTGTTCTTGTATGTCCAATTTTATGAGTATAAGCTTCGTAGATTATTTCGATGCCAAAACAACAACTTTCTATGACAAATGGACAAAACCGTTAAAAGCCCCTCCATATAGAGAGTTGAGCAACTTCGGACCAACAAAGTTGCTCGGTGTACACTTTTTATTGTTCTTCTATGTCCAATTTTACGAGTATAAGGTTTCGTTATTATTTCGATGTCAAAACAACAACTTCTATGACAAATGGACAAAACCGTTAAAAGCTCCCAAATAGAGAGAGTTGAGCAATTTCGGACCATCAAAGTTGCTCGGTGTACACTTTTTATTGTTCTTCTATGTCCAATTTTACGAGTATAAGCTTCGTAGATTATTTCGATGCCAAAACAACAACTTCTATGACAAATGGACAAAACCGTTAAAAGCTCCCAAATAGAGAGAGTTGAGCAACTTCGGACTATCAAAATTGCTCGGTGTACACTTTTTATTGTTCTTGTATGTCCAATTTTATGAGTATAAGCTTCGTAGATTATTTCGATGCCAAAACAACAACTTTCTATGACAAATGGACAAAACCGTTAAAAGCCCCTCCATATAGAGAGTTGAGCAACTTCGGACCAACAAAGTTGCTCGGTGTACACTTTTTATTGTTCTTCTATGTCCAATTTTACGAGTATAAGGTTTCGTTATTATTTCGATGTCAAAACAACTACTTCTATGACAAATGGACAAAACCGTTAAAAGCTCCCAAATAGAAAGAGTTGTGCAATTTTGGACCATCAAAGTTGCGAGGTGTACACTTTTTATTGTTCTTCTATGTCCAATTTTACGAGTATAAGCTTCGTAGATTATTTCGATGCCAAAACAACAACTTTCTATTACAAATGGACAAAACCGTTAAAAGCTCCTCCATATAGAGAGTTGAGCAACTTCGGACCATCAAAGTTACTCGGTGTACACTTTTTATTGTTCTTCTATGTCCAATGTTACGAGTATAAGCTTCGTAGATTATTTCGATGCCAAAACAACCACTTTCTATTACAAATGGACAAAATCGTTAAAAGCTCCTACATAGAGAGAGTTGAGCAACTTCGGACTATCAAAGTTGCTCGGTGTAAACTTTTTATTGTTCTTCTATGTCCAATTTTACGAGTATAAGCTTCGTAGATTATTTCGATGCCAAAACAACAACTTTCTATGATAAATGGAAAAAACCGTTAAAAGCCCCTCCATATAGAGAGTTGAGCAACTTCGGACCATCAAAGTTACTCGGTATACACTTTTTATTGTTCTTTTATGTCCAATGTTACGAGTATAAGCTTCGTAGATTATTTCGATGCCAAAACGCCAACTTTCTATGACAAATGCACAAAACCGTTAGAGGCTCGCAAATAGAGAGTTGAGCAACTTCGGACCATCAAAGTTGCTCGGTGTACACTTTTTGTTGTTCTTCTATGTCCAATTTTACGAGTATAAGCTTCGTAGATTATTTCGATGCCAAAACAACAACTTTCTATGATAAATGGACAAAACCGTTAAAAGCCCCTCCATATAGAGAGTTGAGCAACTTCGGACCAACAAAGTTGCTCGGTGTACACTTTTTATTGTTCTTCTATGTCCAATTTTACGAGTATAAGGTTTCGTTATTATTTCGATGTCAAAACAACAACTTCTATGACAAATGGACAAAACCGTTAAAAGCTCCCAAATAGAGAGAGTTGAGCAACTTCGGACTATCAAAGTTGCTCGGTGTACACTTTTTATTGTTCTTCTATGTCCAATTTTATGAGTATAAGCTTCGTAGATTATTTCGATGCCAAAACAACAACTTCTATGACAAATGGACAAAACCGTTAAAAGCCCCTCCATATAGAGAGTTGAGCAACTTCGGACCAACAAAGTTGCTCGGTGTACACTTTTTATTGTTCTTTTATGTCAAATTTTATGAGTATAAGCTTCGTAGATTATTTCGATGCCAAAACAACAACTTTCTATGACAAATGGACAAAACCGTTAAAAGCCCCTCCATATAGAGAGTTGAGCAACTTCGGACCAACAAAGTTGCTCGGTGTACACTTTTTATTGTTCTTCTATGTCCAATTTTACGAGTATAAGGTTTCGTTATTATTTCGATGTCAAAACAACAACTTCTATGACAAATGGACAAAACCGTTAAAAGCTCCCAAATAGAGAGAGTTGAGCAATTTCGGTCCATCAAAGTTGCTCGGTGTACACTTTTTATTGTTCTTCTATGTCCAATTTTACGAGTATAAGCTTCGTAGATTATTTCGATGCCAAAACACCAACTTTCTATGACAAATGGACAAAACCGTTAGAGGCTCCCAAATAGAGAGTTGAGCAACTTCGGACCATCAAAGTTGCTCGGTGTACACTTTTTATTGTTCTTCTATGTCCAATTTTACGAGTATAAGCTTCGTAGATTATTTCGATGCCAAAACAACAACTTTCTATTACAAATGGACAAAACCGTTAAAAGCTCCTCCATATAGAGAGTTGAGCAACTTCGGACCATCAAAGTTACTCGGTATACACTTTTTATTGTTCTTCTATGTCCAATGTTACGAGTATAAGCTTCGTAGATTATTTCGATGCCAAAACACCAACTTTCTATGACAAATGCACAAAACCGTTAGAGGCTCGCAAATAGAGAGTTGAGCAACTTCGGACCATCAAAGTTGCTCGGTGTACACTTTTTATTGTTCTTCTATGTCCAATTTTACGAGTATAAGCTTCGTAGATTATTTCGATGCCAAAACAACAACTTTCTATGATAAATGGACAAAACCGTTAAAAGCCCCTCCATATAGAGAGTTTAGCAACTTCGGACCAACAAAGTTGCTCGGTGTAAACTTTTTATTGTTCTTCTATGTGCAATTTTACGAGTATAAGGTTTCGTTATTATTTCGATGTCAAAACAACAACTTCTATGACAAATGGACAAAACCGTTAAAAGCTCCCAAATAGAGAGAGTTGAGCAACTTCGGACTATCAAAGTTGCTCGGTGTACACTTTTTATTGTTCTTGTATGTCCAATTTTATGAGTATAAGCTTCGTAGATTATTTCGATGCCAAAACAACAACTTTCTATGACAAATGGACAAAACCGTTAAAAGCCCCTCCATATAGAGAGTTGAGCAACTTCGGACCAACAAAGTTGCTCGGTGTACACTTTTTATTGTTCTTCTATGTCCAATTTTACGAGTATAAGGTTTCGTTATTATTTCGATGTCAAAACAACTACTTCTATGACAAATGGACAAAACCGTTAAAAGCTCCCAAATAGAGAGAGTTGAGCAATTTCGGACCATCAAAGTTGCTCGGTGTACACTTTTTATTGTTCTTCTATGTCCAATGTTACGAGTATAAGCTTCGTAGATTATTTCGATGCCAAAACAACAACTTTCTATGATAAATGGACAAAACCGTTAAAAGCCCCTCCATATAGAGAGTTGAGCAACTTCGGACCAACAAAGTTGCTCGGTGTACACTTTTTATTGTTCTTCTATGTCCAATTTTACGAGTATAAGGTTTCGTTACTATTTCGATGTCAAAACAACAACTTCTATGACAAATGGACAAAACCGTTAAAAGCTCCCAAATAGAGAGAGTTGAGCAACTTCGGACTATCAAAGTTGCTCGGTGTACACTTTTTATTGTTCTTGTATGTCCAATTTTATGAGTATAAGCTTCGTAGATTATTTCGATGCCAAAACAACAACTTTCTATGACAAATGGACAAAACCGTTAAAAGCCCCTCCATATAGAGAGTTGAGCAACTTCGGACCAACAAAGTTGCTCGGTGTACACTTTTTATTGTTCTTCTATGTCCAATTTTACGAGTATAAGGTTTCGTTATTATTTCGATGTCAAAACAACAACTTCTATGACAAATGGACAAAACCGTTAAAAGCTCCCAAATAGAAAGAGTTGAGCAATTTTGGACCATCAAAGTTGCTCGGTGTACACTTTTTATTGTTCTTCTATGTCCAATTTTACGAGTATAAGCTTCGTAGATTATTTCGATGCCAAAACAACAACTTCTATGACAAATGGACAAAACCGTTAAAAGCTCCCAAATAGAGAGAGTTGAGCAACTTCGGACTATCAAAATTGCTCGGTGTACACTTTTTATTGTTCTTGTATGTCCAATTTTATGAGTATAAGCTTCGTAGATTATTTCGATGCCAAAACAACAACTTTCTATGACAAATGGACAAAACCGTTAAAAGCCCCTCCATATAGAGAGTTGAGCAACTTCGGACCAACAAAGTTGCTCGGTGTACACTTTTTATTGTTCTTCTATGTCCAATTTTACGAGTATAAGGTTTCGTTATTATTTCGATGTCAAAACAACTACTTCTATGACAAATGGACAAAACCGTTAAAAGCTCCCAAATAGAAAGAGTTGAGCAATTTTGGACCATCAAAGTTGCGAGGTGTACACTTTTTATTGTTCTTCTATGTCCAATTTTACGAGTATAAGCTTCGTAGATTATTTCGATGCCAAAACAACAACTTTCTATTACAAATGGACAAAACCGTTAAAAGCTCCTCCATATAGAGAGTTGAGCAACTTCGGACCATCGAAGTTACTCGGTGTACACTTTTTATTGTTCTTCTATGTCCAATGTTACGAGTATAAGCTTCGTAGATTATTTCGATGCCAAAACAACCACTTTCTATTACAAATGGACAAAATCGTTAAAAGCTCCTACATAGAGAGAGTTGAGCAACTTCGGACTATCAAAGTTGCTCGGTGTACACTTTTTATTGTTCTTCTATATCCAATGTTACGAGTATAAGCTTCGTAGATTATTTCGATGCCAAAACAACCACTTTCTATTACAAATGGACAAAATCGTTAAAAGCTCCTACATAGAGAGAGTTGAGCAACTTCGGACTATCAAAGTTGCTCGGTGTACACTTTTTATTGTTCTTCTATGTCCAATGTTACGAGTATAAGCTTCGTAGATTATTTCGATGCCAAAACAACAACTTTCTTTTACAAATGGACAAAACCGTTAAAAGCTCCTCCATAGAGAGAGTTGAGCAACTTCGGACCAACAAAGTTGCTCGTTGTACACTTTTTATTGTTCTTCTATGTCCAATTTTACGAGTATAAGGTTTCGTTATTATTTCGATGTCAAAACAACAACTTCTCTGACAAATGGACAAAACCGTTAAAAGCTCCCAAATAGAGAGAGTTGAGCAATTTCGGACCATCAAAGTTGCTCGGCGTACACTTTTTATTGTTCTTCTACGTCCAATTTTACGAGTATAAGCTTCGTAGATTATTTCGATGCCAAAACACCAACTTTCTATGACAAATGGACAAAACCGTTAGAGGCTCCCAAATAGAGAGTTGAGCAACTTCGGACCATCAAAGTTGCTCGGTGTACACTTTTTATTGTTCTTCTATGTCCAATTTTACGAGTATAAGCTTCGTAGATTATTTCGATGCCAAAACAACAACTTTCTAATACAAATGGACAAAACCGTTAAAAGCTCCTCCATATAGAGAGTTGAGCAACTTCGGACCATCAAAGTTACTCGGTATACACTTTTTATTGTTCTTCTATGTCCAATGTTACGAGTATAAGCTTCGTAGATTATTTCAATGCCAAAACACCAACTTTCTATGACAAATGCACAAAACCGTTAGAGGCTCGCAAATAAAGAGTTGAGCAACTTCGGACCATCAAAGTTGCTCGGTGTACACTTTTTATTGTTCTTCTATGTCCAATTTTACAAGTATAAGCTTCGTAGATTATTTCGATGCCAAAACAACAACTTTCTATGATAAATGGACAAAACCGTTAAAAGCCCCTCCATATAGAGAGTTGAGCAACTTCGGACCAACAAAGTTGCTCGGTGTACACTTTTTATTGTTCTTCTATGTCCAATTTTACGAGTATAAGGTTTCGTTATTATTTCGATGTCAAAACAACAACTTCTATGACAAATGGACAAAACCGTTAAAAGCTCCCAAATAGAGAGAGTTGAGCAACTTCGGACTATCAAAGTTGCTCGGTGTACACTTTTTATTGTTCTTGTATGTCCAATTTTATGAGTATAAGCTTCGTAGATTATTTCGATGCCAAAACAACAACTTTCTATGACAAATGGACAAAACCGTTAAAAGCCACTCCATATAGAGAGTTGAGCAACTTCGGACCAACAAAGTTGCTCGGTGTACACTTTTTATTGTTCTTCTATGTCCAATTTTACGAGTATAAGGTTTCGTTATTATTTCGATGTCAAAACAACAACTTCTATGACAAATGGACAAAACCGTTAAAAGCTCCCAAATAGAAAGAGTTGAGCAATTTTGGACCATCAAAGTTGCTCGGTGTACACTTTTTATTGTTCTTCTATGTCCAATTTTACGAGTATAAGCTTCGTAGATTATTTCGATGCCAAAACAACAACTTCTATGACAAATGGACAAAACCGTTAAAAGCTCCCAAATAGAGAGAGTTGACCAACTTCGGACTATCAAAATTGCTCGGTGTACACTTTTTATTGTTCTTGTATGTCCAATTTTATGAGTATAAGCTTCGTAGATTATTTCGATGCCAAAACAACAACTTTCTATGACAAATGGACAAAACCGTTAAAAGCCCCTCCATATAGAGAGTTGAGCAACTTCGGACCAACAAAGTTGCTCGGTGTAAACTTTTTATTGTTCTTCTATGTCCAATTTTACGAGTATAAGGTTTCGTTATTATTTCGATGTCAAAACAACTACTTCTATGACAAATGGACAAAACCGTTAAAAGCTCCCAAATAGAGAGAGTTGAGCAACTTCGGACTATCAAAGTTGCTCGGTGTACACTTTTTATTGTTCTTCTATGTCCAATTTTACGAGTATAAGCTTCGTAGATTATTTCGATGCCAAAACAACAACTTTCTATTACTAACGGACAAAACAGTTAAAAGCCCCTCCATATAGAGAGTTGAGCAACTTCGGACCAACAAAGTTGCTCGTTGTACACTTTTTATTGTTCTTCTATGTCCAATTTTACGAGTATAAGGTTTCGTTATTATTTCGATGTCAAAACAACAACTTCTATGACAAATGGACAAAACCGTTAAATGCTCCCAAATAGAGAGAGTTGAGCAATTTCGGACCATCAAAGTTGCTCGGTGTAAACTTTTTATTGTTCTTCTATGTCCAATTTTACGAGTATAAGCTTCGTAGATTATTTCGATGCCAAAACACCAACTTTCTATGACAAATGGACAAAACCGTTAGAGGCTCCCAAATAGAGAGTTGAGCAACTTCGGACCATCAAAGTTGCTCGGTGTACACTTTTTATTGTTCTTCTATGTCCAATTTTACGAGTATAAGCTTCGTAGATTATTTCGATGCCAAAACAACAACTTTCTATTACAAATGGACAAAACCGTTAAAAGCTCCTCCATATAGAGAGTTGAGCAACTTCGGACCATCAAAGTTACTCGGTATACACTTTTTATTGTTCTTCTATGTCCAATGTTACGAGTATAAGCTTCGTAGATTATTTCAATGCCAAAACACCAACTTTCTATGACAAATGCACAAAACCGTTAGAGGCTCGCAAATAAAGAGTTGAGCAACTTCGGACCATCAAAGTTGCTCGGTGTACACTTTTTATTGTTCTTCTATGTCCAATTTTACAAGTATAAGCTTCGTAGATTATTTCGATGCCAAAACAACAACTTTCTATGATAAATGGACAAAACCGTTAAAAGCACCTCCATATAGAGAGTTGAGCAACTTCGGACCAACAAAGTTGCTCGGTGTACACTTTTTATTGTTCTTCTATGTGCAATTTTACGAGTATAAGGTTTCGTTATTATTTCGATGTCAAAACAAAAACTTCTATGACAAATGGACAAAACCGTTAAAAGCTCCCAAATAGAGAGAGTTGAGCAACTTCGGACTATCAAAGTTGCTCGGTGTACACTTTTTATTGTTCTTGTATGTCCAATTTTATGAGTATAAGCTTCGTAGATTATTTCGATGCCAAAACAACAACTTTCTATGACAAATGGACAAAACCGTTAAAAGCCCCTCCATATAGAGAGTTGAGCAACTTCGGACCAACAAAGTTGCTCGGTGTACACTTTTTATTGTTCTTCTATGTCCAATTTTACGAGTATAAGGTTTCGTTATTATTTCGATGTCAAAACAACAACTTCTATGACAAATGGACAAAACCGTTAAAAGCTCCCAAATAGAGAGAGTTGAGCAATTTCGGACCATCAAAGTTGCTCGGTGTACACTTTTTATTGTTCTTCTATGTCCAATTTTACGAGTATAAGCTTCGTAGATTATTTCGATGCCAAAACAACAACTTCTATGACAAATGGACAAAACCGTTAAAAGCTCCCAAATAGAGAGAGTTGAGCAACTTCGGACTATCAAAATTGCTCGGTGTACACTTTTTATTGTTCTTGTATGTCCAATTTTATGAGTATAAGCTTCGTAGATTATTTCGATGCCAAAACAACAACTTTCTATGACAAATGAACAAAACCGTTAAAAGCCCCTCCATATAGAGAGTTGAGCAACTTCGGACCAACAAAGTTGCTCGGTGTACACTTTTTATTGTTCTTCTATGTCCAATTTTACGAGTATAAGATTTCGTTATTATTTCGATGTCAAAACAACTACTTCTATGACAAATGGACAAAACCGTTAAAAGCTCCCAAATAGAAAGAGTTGAGCAATTTTGGACCATCAAAGTTGCGAGTTGTACACTTTTTATTGTTCTTCTATGTCCAATTTTACGAGTATAAGCTTCGTAGATTATTTCGATGCCAAAACAACAACTTTCTATTACAAATGGACAAAACCGTTAAAAGCTCCTCCATATAGAGAGTTGAGCAACTTCGGACCATCAAAGTTACTCGGTGTACACTTTTTATTGTTCTTCTATGTCCAATGTTACGAGTATAAGCTTCGTAGATTATTTCGATGCCAAAACAACCACTTTCTATTACAAATGGACAAAATCGTTAAAAGCTCCTACATAGAGAGAGTTGAGCAACTTCGGACGATCAAAGTTGCTCGGTGTACACTTTTTATTGTTCTTCTATATCCAATGTTACGAGTATAAGCTTCGTAGATTATTTCGTTGCCAAAACAACCACTTTCTATTACAAATGGACAAAATCGTTAAAAGCTCCTACATAGAGAGAGTTGAGCAACTTCGGACTATCAAAGTTGCTCGGTGTACACTTTTTATTGTTCTTCTATGTCCAATGTTACGAGTATAAGCTTCGTAGATTATTTCGATGCCAAAACAACAACTTTCTTTTACAAATGGACAAAACCGTTAAAAGCTCCTCCATAGAGAGAGTTGAGCAACTTCGGACTATCAAAGTTGCTCGGTGTACACTTTTTATTATTCTTTTATGTCAAATTTTATGAGTATAAGCTTCGTAGATTATTTCGATGCCAAAACAACAACTTTCTATGACAAATGGACAAAACCGTTAAAAGCCCCTCCATATAGAGAGTTGAGCAACTTCGGACCAACAAAGTTGCTCGTTGTACACTTTTTATTGTTCTTCTATGTCCAATTTTACGAGTATAAGGTTTCGTTATTATTTCGATGTCAAAACAACAACTTCTATGACAAATGGACAAAACCGTTAAAAGCTCCCAAATAGAGAGAGTTGAGCAATTTCGGAC
The DNA here is from genome assembly GCA_963580455.1 of Euonymus europaeus. Taxonomy (NCBI): domain Eukaryota; kingdom Viridiplantae; phylum Streptophyta; class Magnoliopsida; order Celastrales; family Celastraceae; genus Euonymus; species Euonymus europaeus. The sequence continues at coordinate 10,274,163 of OY756965.1, forward strand.
CATCAAAGTTGCTCGGTGTACACTTTTTATTGTTCTTCTATGTCCAATTTTACGAGTATAAGCTTCGTAGATTATTTCGATGCCAAAACACCAACTTTCTATGACAAATGGACAAAACCGTTAGAGGCTCCCAAATAGAGAGTTGAGCAACTTCGGACCATCAAAGTTGCTCGGTGTACACTTTTTATTGTTCTTCTATGTCCAATTTTACGAGTATAAGCTTCGTAGATTATTTCGATGCCAAAACAACAACTTTCTAATACAAATGGACAAAACCGTTAAAAGCTCCTCCATATAGAGAGTTGAGCAACTTCGGACCATCAAAGTTACTCGGTATACACTTTTTATTGTTCTTCTATGTCCAATGTTACGAGTATAAGCTTCGTAGATTATTTCAATGCCAAAACACCAACTTTCTATGACAAATGCACAAAACCGTTAGAGGCTCGCAAATAAAGAGTTGAGCAACTTCGGACCATCAAAGTTGCTCGGTGTACACTTTTTATTGTTCTTCTATGTCCAATTTTACAAGTATAAGCTTCGTAGATTATTTCGATGCCAAAACAACAACTTTCTATGATAAATGGACAAAACCGTTAAAAGCCCCTCCATATAGAGAGTTGAGCAACTTCGGACCAACAAAGTTGCTCGGTGTACACTTTTTATTGTTCTTCTATGTCCAATTTTACGAGTATAAGGTTTCGTTATTATTTCGATGTCAAAACAACAACTTCTATGACAAATGGACAAAACCGTTAAAAGCTCCCAAATAGAGAGAGTTGAGCAACTTCGGACTATCAAAGTTGCTCGGTGTACACTTTTTATTGTTCTTGTATGTCCAATTTTATGAGTATAAGCTTCGTAGATTATTTCGATGCCAAAACAACAACTTTCTATGACAAATGGACAAAACCGTTAAAAGCCCCTCCATATAGAGAGTTGAGCAACTTCGGACCAACAAAGTTGCTCGGTGTACACTTTTTATTGTTCTTCTATGTCCAATTTTACGAGTATAAGGTTTCGTTATTATTTCGATGTCAAAACAACAACTTCTATGACAAATGGACAAAACCGTTAAAAGCTCCCAAATAGAAAGAGTTGAGCAATTTTGGACCATCAAAGTTGCTCGGTGTACACTTTTTATTGTTCTTCTATGTCCAATTTTACGAGTATAAGCTTCGTAGATTATTTCGATGCCAAAACAACAACTTCTATGACAAATGGACAAAACCGTTAAAAGCTCCCAAATAGAGAGAGTTGAGCAACTTCGGACTATCAAAATTGCTCGGTGTACACTTTTTATTGTTCTTGTATGTCCAATTTTATGAGTATAAGCTTCGTAGATTATTTCGATGCCAAAACAACAACTTTCTATGACAAATGGACAAAACCGTTAAAAGCCCCTCCATATAGAGAGTTGAGCAACTTCGGACCAACAAAGTTGCTCGGTGTACACTTTTTATTGTTCTTCTATGTCCAATTTTACGAGTATAAGGTTTCGTTATTATTTCGATGTCAAAACAACTACTTCTATGACAAATGGACAAAACCGTTAAAAGCTCCCAAATAGAAAGAGTTGAGCAATTTTGGACCATCAAAGTTGCTCGGTGTACACTTTTTATTGTTCTTCTATGTCCAATTTTACGAGTATAAGCTTCGTAGATTATTTCGATGCCAAAACAACAACTTTCTATTACTAACGGACAAAACAGTTAAAAGCCCCTCCATATAGAGAGTTGAGCAACTTCGGACCAACAAAGTTGCTCGTTGTACACTTTTTATTGTTCTTCTATGTCCAATTTTACGAGTATAAGGTTTCGTTATTATTTCGATGTCAAAACAACAACTTCTATGACAAATGGACAAAACCGTTAAAAGCTCCCAAATAGAGAGAGTTGAGCAATTTCGGACCATCAAAGTTGCTCGTTGTACACTTTTTATTGTTCTTCTATGTCAAATTTTACGAGTATAAGCTTCGTAGATTATTTCGATGCCAAAACACCAACTTTCTATGACAAATGGACAAAACCGTTAGAGGCTCCCAAATAGAGAGTTGAGCAACTTCGGACCATCAAAGTTGCTCGGTGTACACTTTTTATTGTTCTTCTATGTCCAATTTTACGAGTATAAGCTTCGTAGATTATTTCGATGCCAAAACAACAACTTTCTATTACAAATGGACAAAACCGTTAAAAGCTCCTCCATATAGAGAGTTGAGCAACTTCGGACCATCAAAGTTACTCGGTATACACTTTTTATTGTTCTTCTATGTCCAATGTTACGAGTATAAGCTTCGTAGATTATTTCAATGCCAAAACACCAACTTTCTATGACAAATGCACAAAACCGTTAGAGGCTCGCAAATAAAGAGTTGAGCAACTTCGGACCATCAAAGTTGCTCGGTGTACACTTTTTATTGTTCTTCTATGTCCAATTTTACAAGTATAAGCTTCGTAGATTATTTCGATGCCAAAACAACAACTTTCTATGATAAATGGACAAAACCGTTAAAAGCACCTCCATATAGAGAGTTGAGCAACTTCGGACCAACAAAGTTGCTCGGTGTACACTTTTTATTGTTCTTCTATGTCCAATTTTACGAGTATAAGGTTTCGTTATTATTTCGATGTCAAAACAACTACTTCTATGACAAATGGACAAAACCGTTAAAAGCTCCCAAATAGAAAGAGTTGAGCAATTTTGGACCATCAAAGTTGCGAGTTGTACACTTTTTATTGTTCTTCTATGTCCAATTTTACGAGTATAAGCTTCGTAGATTATTTCGATGCCAAAACAACAACTTTCTATGATAAATGAACAAAACCGTTAAAAGCCCCTCCATATAGAGAGTTGAGCAACTTCGGACCAACAAAGTTGCTCGGTGTACACTTTTTATTGTTCTTCTATGTCCAATTTTACAAGTATAAGCTTCGTAGATTATTTCGATGCCAAAACAACAACTTTCTATGATAAATGAACAAAACCGTTAAAAGCCCCTCCATATAGAGAGTTGAGCAACTTCGGACCAACAAAGTTGCTCGGTGTACACTTTTTATTGTTCTTCTATGTCCAATTTTACGAGTATAAGGTTTCGTTATTATTTCGATGTCAAAACAACTACTTCTATGACAAATGGACAAAACCGTTAAAAGCTCCCAAATAGAAAGAGTTGAGCAATTTTGGACCATCAAAGTTGCGAGTTGTACACTTTTATTGTTCTTCTATGTCCAATTTTACGAGTATAAGCTTCGTAGATTATTTCGATGCCAAAACAACAACTTTCTATTACAAATGGACAAAACCGTTAAAAGCTCCTCCATATAGAGAGTTGAGCAACTTCGGACCATCAAAGTTACTCGGTGTACACTTTTTATTGTTCTTCTATGTCCAATGTTACGAGTATAAGCTTCGTAGATTATTTCGATGCCAAAACAACCACTTTCTATTACAAATGGACAAAATCGTTAAAAGCTCCTACATAGAGAGAGTTGAGCAACTTCGGACGATCAAAGTTGCTCGGTGTACACTTTTTATTGTTCTTCTATATCCAATGTTACGAGTATAAGCTTCGTAGATTATTTCGTTGCCAAAACAACCACTTTCTATTACAAATGGACAAAATCGTTAAAAGCTCCTACATAGAGAGAGTTGAGCAACTTCGGACTATCAAAGTTGCTCGGTGTACACTTTTTATTGTTCTTCTATGTCCAATGTTACGAGTATAAGCTTCGTAGATTATTTCGATGCCAAAACAACAACTTTCTTTTACAAATGGACAAAACCGTTAAAAGCTCCTCCATAGAGAGAGTTGAGCAACTTCGGACTATCAAAGTTGCTCGGTGTACACTTTTTATTATTCTTTTATGTCAAATTTTATGAGTATAAGCTTCGTAGATTATTTCGATGCCAAAACAACAACTTTCTATGACAAATGGACAAAACCGTTAAAAGCCCCTCCATATAGAGAGTTGAGCAACTTCGGACCAACAAAGTTGCTCGTTGTACACTTTTTATTGTTCTTCTATGTCCAATTTTACGAGTATAAGGTTTCGTTATTATTTCGATGTCAAAACAACAACTTCTATGACAAATGGACAAAACCGTTAAAAGCTCCCAAATAGAGAGAGTTGAGCAATTTCGGACCATCAAAGTTGCTCGGTGTACACTTTTTATTGTTCTTCTATGTCCAATTTTACGAGTATAAGCTTCGTAGATTATTTCGATGCCAAAACACCAACTTTCTATGACAAATGGACAAAACCGTTAGAGGCTCCCAAATAGAGAGTTGAGCAACTTCGGACCATCAAAGTTGCTCGGTGTACACTTTTTATTGTTCTTCTATGTCCAATTTTACGAGTATAAGCTTCGTAGATTATTTCGATGCCAAAACAACAACTTTCTAATACAAATGGACAAAACCGTTAAAAGCTCCTCCATATAGAGAGTTGAGCAACTTCGGACCATCAAAGTTACTCGGTATACACTTTTTATTGTTCTTCTATGTCCAATGTTACGAGTATAAGCTTCGTAGATTATTTCAATGCCAAAACACCAACTTTCTATGACAAATGCACAAAACCGTTAGAGGCTCGCAAATAAAGAGTTGAGCAACTTCGGACCATCAAAGTTGCTCGGTGTACACTTTTTATTGTTCTTCTATGTCCAATTTTACAAGTATAAGCTTCGTAGATTATTTCGATGCCAAAACAACAACTTTCTATGATAAATGGACAAAACCGTTAAAAGCTCCTCCATATAGAGAGTTGAGCAACTTCGGACCATCAAAGTTGCTCGGTCTACACTTTTTATTGTTCTTCTATGTCCAATTTTACGAGTATAAGCTTCGTAGATTATTTCGATGCCAAAACAACAACTTCTATGACAAATGGACAAAACCGTTAAAAGCTCCCAAATAGAGAGAGTTGAGCAACTTCGGACTATCAAAATTGCTCGGTGTACACTTTTTATTGTTCTTGTATGTCCAATTTTATGAGTATAAGCTTCGTAGATTATTTCGATGCCAAAACAACAACTTTCTATGACAAATGGACAAAACCGTTAAAAGCCCCTCCATATAGAGAGTTGAGCAACTTCGGACCAACAAAGTTGCTCGGTGTAAACTTTTTATTGTTCTTCTATGTCCAATTTTACGAGTATAAGGTTTCGTTATTATTTCGATGTCAAAACAACTACTTCTATGACAAATGGACAAAACCGTTAAAAGCTCCCAAATAGAGAGAGTTGAGCAACTTCGGACTATCAAAGTTGCTCGGTGTACACTTTTTATTGTTCTTGTATGTCCAATTTTATGAGTATAAGCTTCGTAGATTATTTCGATGCCAAAACAACAACTTTCTATGACAAATGGACAAAACCGTTAAAAGCCCCTCCATATAGAGAGTTGAGCAACTTCGGACCGACAAAGTTGCTCGGTGTACACTTTTTATTGTTCTTCTATGTCCAATTTTACGAGTATAAGGTTTCGTTATTATTTCGATGTCAAAACAACTACTTCTATGACAAATGGACAAAACCGTTAAAAGCTCCCAAATAGAAAGAGTTGAGCAATTTTGGACCATCAAAGTTGCTCGGTGTACACTTTTTATTGTTCTTCTATGTCCAATTTTACGAGTATAAGCTTCGTAGATTATTTCGATGCCAAAACAACAACTTTCTATTACTAACGGACAAAACAGTTAAAAGCCCCTCCATATAGAGAGTTGAGCAACTTCGGACCAACAAAGTTGCTCGTTGTACACTTTTTATTGTTCTTCTATGTCCAATTTTACGAGTATAAGGTTTCGTTATTATTTCGATGTCAAAACAACAACTTCTATGACAAATGGACAAAACCGTTAAAAGCTCCCAAATAGAGAGAGTTGAGCAATTTCGGACCATCAAAGTTGCTCGGTGTACACTTTTTATTGTTCTTCTATGTCCAATTTTACGAGTATAAGCTTCGTAGATTATTTCGATGCCAAAACACCAACTTTCTATGACAAATGGACAAAACCGTTAGAGGCTCCCAAATAGAGAGTTGAGCAACTTCGGACCATCAAAGTTGCTCGGTGTACACTTTTTATTGTTCTTCTATGTCCAATTTTACGAGTATAAGCTTCGTAGATTATTTCGATGCCAAAACAACAACTTTCTATTACAAATGGACAAAACCGTTAAAAGCTCCTCCATATAGAGAGTTGAGCAACTTCGGACCATCAAAGTTACTCGGTATACACTTTTTATTGTTCTTCTATGTCCAATGTTACGAGTATAAGCTTCGTAGATTATTTCAATGCCAAAACACCAACTTTCTATGACAAATGCACAAAACCGTTAGAGGCTCGCAAATAAAGAGTTGAGCAACTTCGGACCATCAAAGTTGCTCGGTGTACACTTTTTATTGTTCTTCTATGTCCAATTTTACAAGTATAAGCTTCGTAGATTATTTCGATGCCAAAACAACAACTTTCTATGATAAATGGACAAAACCGTTAAAAGCACCTCCATATAGAGAGTTGAGCAACTTCGGACCAACAAAGTTGCTCGGTGTACACTTTTTATTGTTCTTCTATGTCCAATTTTACGAGTATAAGGTTTCGTTATTATTTCGATGTCAAAACAACAACTTCTATGACAAATGGACAAAACCGTTAAAAGCTCCCAAATAGAGAGAGTTGAGCAACTTCGGACTATCAAAGTTGCTCGGTGTACACTTTTTATTGTTCTTGTATGTCCAATTTTATGAGTATAAGCTTCGTAGATTATTTCGATGCCAAAACAACAACTTTCTATGACAAATGGACAAAACCGTTAAAAGCCCCTCCATATAGAGAGTTGAGCAACTTCGGACCAACAAAGTTGCTCGGTGTACACTTTTTATTGTTCTTCTATGTCCAATTTTACGAGTATAAGGTTTCGTTATTATTTCGATGTCAAAACAACAACTTCTATGACAAATGGACAAAACCGTTAAAAGCTCCCAAATAGAGAGAGTTGAGCAATTTCGGACCATCAAAGTTGCTCGGTGTACACTTTTTATTGTTCTTCTATGTCCAATTTTACGAGTATAAGCTTCGTAGATTATTTCGATGCCAAAACAACAACTTCTATGACAAATGGACAAAACCGTTAAAAGCTCCCAAATAGAGAGAGTTGAGCAACTTCGGACTATCAAAATTGCTCGGTGTACACTTTTTATTGTTCTTGTATGTCCAATTTTATGAGTATAAGCTTCGTAGATTATTTCGATGCCAAAACAACAACTTTCTATGACAAATGAACAAAACCGTTAAAAGCCCCTCCATATAGAGAGTTGAGCAACTTCGGACCAACAAAGTTGCTCGGTGTACACTTTTTATTGTTCTTCTATGTCCAATTTTACGAGTATAAGGTTTCGTTATTATTTCGATGTCAAAACAACTACTTCTATGACAAATGGACAAAACCGTTAAAAGCTCCCAAATAGAAAGAGTTGAGCAATTTTGGACCATCAAAGTTGCGAGGTGTACACTTTTTATTGTTCTTCTATGTCCAATTTTACGAGTATAAGCTTCGTAGATTATTTCGATGCCAAAACAACAACTTTCTATTACAAATGGACAAAACCGTTAAAAGCTCCTCCATATAGAGAGTTGAGCAACTTCGGACCATCAAAGTTACTCGGTGTACACTTTTTATTGTTCTTCTATGTCCAATGTTACGAGTATAAGCTTCGTAGATTATTTCGATGCCAAAACAACCACTTTCTATTACAAATTGACAAAATCGTTAAAAGCTCCTACATAGAGAGAGTTGAGCAACTTCGGACTATCAAAGTTGCTCGGTGTACACTTTTTATTGTTCTTCTATATCCAATGTTACGAGTATAAGCTTCGTAGATTATTTCGTTGCCAAAACAACCACTTTCTATTACAAATGGACAAAATCGTTAAAAGCTCCTACATAGAGAGAGTTGAGCAACTTCGGACTATCAAAGTTGCTCGGTGTACACTTTTTATTGTTCTTCTATGTCCAATGTTACGAGTATAAGCTTCGTAGATTATTTCGATGCCAAAACAACAACTTTCTTTTACAAATGGACAAAACCGTTAAAAGCTCCTCCATAGAGAGAGTTGAGCAACTTCGGACTATCAAAGTTGCTCGGTGTACACTTTTTATTATTCTTTTATGTCAAATTTTATGAGTATAAGCTTCGTAGATTATTTCGATGCCAAAACAACAACTTTCTATGACAAATGGACAAAACCGTTAAAAGCCCCTCCATATAGAGAGTTGAGCAACTTCGGACCAACAAAGTTGCTCGTTGTACACTTTTTATTGTTCTTCTATGTCCAATTTTACGAGTATAAGGTTTCGTTATTATTTCGATGTCAAAACAACAACTTCTATGACAAATGGACAAAACCGTTAAAAGCTCCCAAATAGAGAGAGTTGAGCAATTTCGGACCATCAAAGTTGCTCGGTGTACACTTTTTATTGTTCTTCTATGTCCAATTTTACGAGTATAAGCTTCGTAGATTATTTCGATGCCAAAACACCAACTTTCTATGACAAATGGACAAAACCGTTAGAGGCTCCCAAATAGAGAGTTGAGCAACTTCGGACCATCAAAGTTGCTCGGTGTACACTTTTTATTGTTCTTCTATGTCCAATTTTACGAGTATAAGCTTCGTAGATTATTTCGATGCCAAAACAACAACTTTCTAATACAAATGGACAAAACCGTTAAAAGCTCCTCCATATAGAGAGTTGAGCAACTTCGGACCATCAAAGTTACTCGGTATACACTTTTTATTGTTCTTCTATGTCCAATGTTACGAGTATAAGCTTCGTAGATTATTTCAATGCCAAAACACCAACTTTCTATGACAAATGCACAAAACCGTTAGAGGCTCGCAAATAAAGAGTTGAGCAACTTCGGACCATCAAAGTTGCTCGGTGTACACTTTTTATTGTTCTTCTATGTCCAATTTTACAAGTATAAGCTTCGTAGATTATTTCGATGCCAAAACAACAACTTTCTATGATAAATGGACAAAACCGTTAAAAGCCCCTCCATATAGAGAGTTGAGCAACTTCGGACCAACAAAGTTGCTCGGTGTACACTTTTTATTGTTCTTCTATGTCCAATTTTACGAGTATAAGGTTTCGTTATTATTTCGATGTCAAAACAACAACTTCTATGACAAATGGACAAAACCGTTAAACGCTCCCAAATAGAGAGAGTTGAGCAACTTCGGACTATCAAAGTTGCTCGGTGTACACTTTTTATTGTTCTTGTATGTCCAATTTTATGAGTATAAGCTTCGTAGATTATTTCGATGCCAAAACAACAACTTTCTATGACAAATGGACAAAACCGTTAAAAGCCCCTCCATATAGAGAGTTGAGCAACTTCGGACCAACAAAGTTGCTCGGTGTACACTTTTTATTGTTCTTCTATGTCCAATTTTACGAGTATAAGGTTTCGTTATTATTTCGATGTCAAAACAACAACTTCTATGACAAATGGACAAAACCGTTAAAAGCTCCCAAATAGAAAGAGTTGAGCAATTTTGGACCATCAAAGTTGCTCGGTGTACACTTTTTATTGTTCTTCTATGTCCAATTTTACGAGTATAAGCTTCGTAGATTATTTCGATGCCAAAACAAGAACTTCTATGACAAATGGACAAAACCGTTAAAAGCTCCCAAATAGAGAGAGTTGAGCAACTTCGGACTATCAAAATTGCTCGGTGTACACTTTTTATTGTTCTTGTATGTCCAATTTTATGAGTATAAGCTTCGTAGATTATTTCGATGCCAAAACAACAACTTTCTATGACAAATGGACAAAACCGTTAAAAGCCCCTCCATATAGAGAGTTGAGCAACTTCGGACCAACAAAGTTGCTCGGTGTACACTTTTTATTGTTCTTCTATGTCCAATTTTACGAGTATAAGGTTTCGTTATTATTTCGATTTCAAAACAACTACTTCTATGACAAATGGACAAAACCGTTAAAAGCTCCCAAATAGAAAGAGTTGAGCAATTTTGGACCATCAAAGTTGCTCGGTGTACAATTTCTATTGTTCTTCTATGTCCAATTTTACGAGTATAAGCTTCGTAGATTATTTCGATGCCAAAACAACAACTTTCTATTACTAACGGACAAAACAGTTAAAGGCCCCTCCATATAGAGAGTTGAGCAACTTCGGACCAACAAAGTTGCTCGTTGTACACTTTTTATTGTTCTTCTATGTCCAATTTTACGAGTATAAGGTTTCGTTATTATTTCGATGTCAAAACAACAACTTCTATGACAAATGGACAAAACCGTTAAAAGCTCCCAAATAGAGAGAGTTGAGCAATTTCGGACCATCAAAGTTGCTCGGTGTACACTTTTTATTGTTCTTCTATGTCCAATTTTACGAGTATAAGCTTCGTAGATTATTTCGATGCCAAAACACCAACTTTCTATGACAAATGGACAAAACCGTTAGAGGCTCCCAAATAGAGAGTTGAGCAACTTCGGACCATCAAAGTTGCTCGGTGTACACTTTTTATTGTTCTTCTATGTCCAATTTTACGAGTATAAGCTTCGTAGATTATTTCGATGCCAAAACAACAACTTTCTATTACAAATGGACAAAACCGTTAAAAGCTCCTCCATATAGAGAGTTGAGCAACTTCGGACCATCAAAGTTACTCGGTATACACTTTTTATTGTTCTTCTATGTCCAATGTTACGAGTATAAGCTTCGTAGATTATTTCAATGCCAAAACACCAACTTTCTATGACAAATGCACAAAACCGTTAGAGGCTCGCAAATAAAGAGTTGAGCAACTTCGGACCATCAAAGTTGCTCGGTGTACACTTTTTATTGTTCTTCTATGTCCAATTTTACAAGTATAAGCTTCGTAGATTATTTCGATGCCAAAACAACAACTTTCTATGATAAATGGACAAAACCGTTAAAAGCACCTCCATATAGAGAGTTGAGCAACTTCGGACCAACAAAGTTGCTCGGTGTACACTTTTTATTGTTCTTCTATGTCCAATTTTACGAGTATAAGGTTTCGTTATTATTTCGATGTCAAAACAACAACTTCTATGACAAATGGACAAAACCGTTAAAAGCTCCCAAATAGAGAGAGTTGAGCAACTTCGGACTATCAAAGTTGCTCGGTGTACACTTTTTATTGTTCTTGTATGTCCAATTTTATGAGTATAAGCTTCGTAGATTATTTCGATGCCAAAACAACAACTTTCTATGACAAATGGACAAAACCGTTAAAAGCCCCTCCATATAGAGAGTTGAGCAACTTCGGACCGACAAAGTTGCTCGGTGTACACTTTTTATTGTTCTTCTATGTCCAATTTTACGAGTATAAGGTTTTGTTATTATTTCGATGTCAAAACAACTACTTCTATGACAAATGGACAAAACCGTTAAAAGCTCCCAAATAGAAAGAGTTGAGCAATTTTGGACCATCAAATTTGCTCGGTGTACACTTTTTATTGTTCTTCTATGTCCAATTTTACGAGTATAAGCTTCGTAGATTATTTCGATGCCAAAACAACAACTTTCTATTACTAACGGACAAAACAGTTAAAAGCCCCTCCATATAGAGAGTTGAGCAACTTCGGACCAACAAAGTTGCTCGTTGTACACTTTTTATTGTTCTTCTATGTCCAATTTTACGAGTATAAGGTTTCGTTATTATTTCGATGTCAAAACAACAACTTCTATGACAAATGGACAAAACCGTTAAAAGCTCCCAAATAGAGAGAGTTGAGCAATTTCGGACCATCAAAGTTGCTCGGTGTACACTTTTTATTGTTCTTCTATGTCCAATTTTACGAGTATAAGCTTCGTAGATTATTTCGATGCCAAAACACCAACTTTCTATGACAAATGGACAAAACCGTTAGAGGCTCCCAAATAGAGAGTTGAGCAACTTCGGACCATCAAAGTTGCTCGGTGTACACTTTTTATTGTTCTTCTATGTCCAATTTTACGAGTATAAGCTTCGTAGATTATTTCGATGCCAAAACAACAACTTTCTATTACAAATGGACAAAACCGTTAAAAGCTCCTCCATATAGAGAGTTGAGCAACTTCGGACCATCAAAGTTACTCGGTATACACTTTTTATTGTTCTTCTATGTCCAATGTTACGAGTATAAGCTTCGTAGATTATTTCAATGCCAAAACACCAACTTTCTATGACAAATGCACAAAACCGTTAGAGGCTCGCAAATAAAGAGTTGAGCAACTTCGGACCATCAAAGTTGCTCGGTGTACACTTTTTATTGTTCTTCTATGTCCAATTTTACAAGTATAAGCTTCGTAGATTATTTCGATGCCAAAACAACAACTTTCTATGATAAATGGACAAAACCGTTAAAAGCACCTCCATATAGAGAGTTGAGCAACTTCGGACCAACAAAGTTGCTCGGTGTACACTTTTTATTGTTCTTCTATGTCCAATTTTACGAGTATAAGGTTTCGTTATTATTTCGATGTCAAAACAACAACTTCTATGACAAATGGACAAAACCGTTAAAAGCTCCCAAATAGAGAGAGTTGAGCAACTTCGGACTATCAAAGTTGCTCGGTGTACACTTTTTATTGTTCTTGTATGTCCAATTTTATGAGTATAAGCTTCGTAGATTATTTCGATGCCAAAACAACAACTTTCTATGACAAATGGACAAAACCGTTAAAAGCCCCTCCATATAGAGAGTTGAGCAACTTCGGACCAACAAAGTTGCTCGGTGTACACTTTTTATTGTTCTTCTATGTCCAATTTTACGAGTATAAGGTTTCGTTATTATTTCGATGTCAAAACAACAACTTCTATGACAAATGGACAAAACCGTTAAAAGCTCCCAAATAGAAAGAGTTGAGCAATTTTGGACCATCAAAGTTGCTCGGTGTACACTTTTTATTGTTCTTCTATGTCCAATTTTACGAGTATAAGCTTCGTAGATTATTTCGATGCCAAAACAACAACTTCTATGACAAATGGACAAAACCGTTAAAAGCTCCCAAATAGAGAGAGTTGAGCAACTTCGGACTATCAAAATTGCTCGGTGTACACTTTTTATTGTTCTTGTATGTCCAATTTTATGAGTATAAGCTTCGTAGATTATTTCGATGCCAAAACAACAACTTTCTATGACAAATGGACAAAACCGTTAAAAGCCCCTCCATATAGAGAGTTGAGCAACTTCGGACCAACAAAGTTGCTCGGTGTACACTTTTTATTGTTCTTCTATGTCCAATTTTACGAGTATAAGCTTTCGTTATTATTTCGATGTCAAAACAACTACTTCTATGACAAAAGGACAAAACCGTTAAGAGCTCCCAAATAGAAAGAGTTGAGCAATTTTGGACCATCAAAGTTGCTCGGTGTACACTTTTTATTGTTCTTCTATGTCCAATTTTACGAGTATAAGCTTCGTAGATTATTTCGATGCCAAAACAACAACTTTCTATTACTAACGGACAAAACCGTTAAAATCTCCTCCATACAGAGAGTTGAGCAACTTCGGACCATCAAAGTTACCCGGTGTACACTTTTTATTGTTCTTCTATGTCCAATGTTACGAGTATAAGCGTCGTAGATTATTTCGATGCCAAAACAACCACTTTCTATTACAAATGGACAAAATCGTTAAAAGCTCCTACATAGAGAGAGTTGAGCAACTTCGGACTATCAAAGTTGCTCGGTGTACACTTTTTATTGTTCTTCTATGTCCAATGTTACGAGTATAAGCTTCGTAGATTATTTCGATGCCAAAACAACAACTTTCTTTTACAAATGGACAAAACCGTTAAAAGCTTCTCCATAGAGAGAGTTGAGCAACTTCGGACTATCAAAGTTGCTCGGTGTACACTTTTTATTGTTCTTTTATGTCAAATTTTATGAGTATAAGCTTCGTAGATTATTTCGATGCCAAAACAACAACTTTCTATGACAAATGGACAAAACAGTTAAAAGCCCCTCCATATAGAGAGTTGAGCAACTTCGGACCAACAAAGTTGCTCGATGCACACTTTTTATTGTTTTTCTATGTCCAATTTTACGAGTATAAGGTATCGTTATTATTTCGATGTCAAAACAACAACTTCTATGACAAATGGACAAAACCGTTAAAAGCTCCCAAATAGAGAGAGTTGAGCAATTTCGGACCATCAAAGTTGTTCGGTGTACACTTTTTATTGTTCTTCTATGTCCAATTTTACGAGTATAAGCTTCGTAGATTATTTCGAGGCCAAAACACCAACTTTCTATGACAAATGGACAAAACCGTTAGAGACTCCCAAATAGAGAGTTGAGCAACTTCGGACCATCAAAGTTGCTCGGTGTACACTTTTTATTGTTCTTCTATGTCCAATTTTACGAGTATAAGCTTCGTAGATTATTTCGATGCCAAAACAACAACTTTCTATTACAAATGGACAAAACCGTTAAAAGCTCCTCCATATAGAGAGTTGAGCAACTTCGGACCATCAAAGTTACTCGGTATACACTTTTTATTGTTCTTCTATGTCCAATGTTACGAGTATAAGCTTCGTAGATTATTTCGATGCCAAAACACAAACTTTCTATGACAAATGCACAAAACCGTTAGAGGCTCGCAAATAGAGAGTTGAGCAACTTCGGACCATCAAAGTTGCTCGGTGTACACTTTTTATTGTTCTTCTATGTCCAATTTTACGAGTATAAGCTTCGTAGATTATTTCGATGCCAAAACAACAACTTTCTATGATAAATGGACAAAACCGTTAAAAGCCCCTCCATATAGAGAGTTGAGCAACTTCGGACCAACAAAGTTGCTCGGTGTACACTTTTTATTGTTCTTCTATGTCCAATTTTACGAGTATAAGGTTTCGTTATTATTTCGATGTCAAAAAAACAACTTCTATGACAAATGGACAAAACCGTTAAAAGCTCCCAAATAGAGAGAGTTGAGCAACTTCGGACTATCAAAGTTGCTCGGTGTACACTTTTTATTGTTCTTCTATGTCCAATTTTACGAGTATAAGCTTCGTAGATTATTTCGATGCCAAAACAACAACTTTCTATTACTAACGGACAAAACAGTTAAAAGCCCCTCCATATAGAGAGTTGAGCAACTTCGGACCAACAAAGTTGCTCGTTGTACACTTTTTATTGTTCTTCTATGTCCAATTTTACGAGTATAAGGTTTCGTTATTATTTCGATGTCAAAACAACAACTTCTATGACAAATGGACAAAACCGTTAAAAGCTCCCAAATAGAGAGAGTTGAGCAATTTCGGACCATCAAAGTTGCTCGGTGTACACTTTTTATTGTTCTTCTATGTCCAATTTTACGAGTATAAGCTTCGTAGATTATTTCGATGCCAAAACACCAACTTTCTATGACAAATGGACAAAACCGTTAGAGGCTCCCAAATAGAGAGTTGAGCAACTTCGGACCATCAAAGTTGCTCGGTGTACACTTTTTATTGTTCTTCTATGTCCAATTTTACGAGTATAAGCTTCGTAGATTATTTCGATGCCAAAACAACAACTTTCTATTACAAATGGACAAAACCGTTAAAAGCTCCTCCATATAGAGAGTTGAGCAACTTCGGACCATCAAAGTTACTCGGTATACACTTTTTATTGTTCTTCTATGTCCAATGTTACGAGTATAAGCTTCGTAGATTATTTCAATGCCAAAACACCAACTTTCTATGACAAATGCACAAAACCGTTAGAGGCTCGCAAATAAAGAGTTGAGCAACTTCGGACCATCAAAGTTGCTCGGTGTACACTTTTTATTGTTCTTCTATGTCCAATTTTACAAGTATAAGCTTCGTAGATTATTTCGATGCCAAAACAACAACTTTCTATGATAAATGGACAAAACCGTTAAAAGCACCTCCATATAGAGAGTTGAGCAACTTCGGACCAACAAAGTTGCTCGGTGTACACTTTTTATTGTTCTTCTATGTCCAATTTTACGAGTATAAGGTTTCGTTATTATTTCGATGTCAAAACAACAACTTCTATGACAAATGGACAAAACCGTTAAAAGCTCCCAAATAGAGAGAGTTGAGCAACTTCGGACTATCAAAGTTGCTCGGTGTACACTTTTTATTGTTCTTGTATGTCCAATTTTATGAGTATAAGCTTCGTAGATTATTTCGATGCCAAAACAACAACTTTCTATGACAAATGGACAAAACCGTTAAAAGCCCCTCCATATAGAGAGTTGAGCAACTTCGGACCAACAAAGTTGCTCGGTGTACACTTTTTATTGTTCTTCTATGTCCAATTTTACGAGTATAAGGTTTCGTTATTATTTCGATGTCAAAACAACAACTTCTATGACAAATGGACAAAACCGTTAAAAGCTCCCAAATAGAAAGAGTTGAGCAATTTTGGACCATCAAAGTTGCTCGGTGTACACTTTTTATTGTTCTTCTATGTCCAATTTTACGAGTATAAGCTTCGTAGATTATTTCGATGCCAAAACAAGAACTTCTATGACAAATGGACAAAACCGTTAAAAGCTCCCAAATAGAGAGAGTTGAGCAACTTCGGACTATCAAAATTGCTCGGTGTACACTTTTTATTGTTCTTGTATGTCCAATTTTATGAGTATAAGCTTCGTAGATTATTTCGATGCCAAAACAACAACTTTCTATGACAAATGGACAAAACCGTTAAAAGCCCCTCCATATAGAGAGTTGAGCAACTTCGGACCAACAAAGTTGCTCGGTGTACACTTTTTATTGTTCTTCTATGTCCAATTTTACGAGTATAAGGTTTCGTTATTATTTCGATGTCAAAACAACAACTTCTATGACAAATGGACAAAACCGTTAAAAGCTCCCAAATAGAGAGAGTTGAGCAACTTCGGACTATCAAAGTTGCTCGGTGTACACTTTTTATTGTTCTTGTATGTCCAATTTTATGAGTATAAGCTTCGTAGATTATTTCGATGCCAAAACAACAACTTTCTATGACAAATGGACAAAACCGTTAAAAGCCCCTCCATATAGAGAGTTGAGCAACTTCGGACCGACAAAGTTGCTCGGTGTACACTTTTTATTGTTCTTCTATGTCCAATTTTACGAGTATAAGGTTTCGTTATTATTTCGATGTCAAAACAACTACTTCTATGACAAATGGACAAAACCGTTAAAAGCTCCCAAATAGAAAGAGTTGAGCAATTTTGGACCATCAAATTTGCTCGGTGTACACTTTTTATTGTTCTTCTATGTCCAATTTTACGAGTATAAGCTTCGTAGATTATTTCGATGCCAAAACAACAACTTTCTATTACTAACGGACAAAACAGTTAAAAGCCCCTCCATATAGAGAGTTGAGCAACTTCGGACCAACAAAGTTGCTCGTTGTACACTTTTTATTGTTCTTCTATGTCCAATTTTACGAGTATAAGGTTTCGTTATTATTTCGATGTCAAAACAACAACTTCTATGACAAATGGACAAAACCGTTAAAAGCTCCCAAATAGAGAGAGTTGAGCAATTTCGGACCATCAAAGTTGCTCGGTGTACACTTTTTATTGTTCTTCTATGTCCAATTTTACGAGTATAAGCTTCGTAGATTATTTCGATGCCAAAACACCAACTTTCTATGACAAATGGACAAAACCGTTAGAGGCTCCCAAATAGAGAGTTGAGCAACTTCGGACCATCAAAGTTGCTCGGTGTACACTTTTTATTGTTCTTCTATGTCCAATTTTACGAGTATAAGCTTCGTAGATTATTTCGATGCCAAAACAACAACTTTCTATTACAAATGGACAAAACCGTTAAAAGCTCCTCCATATAGAGAGTTGAGCAACTTCGGACCATCAAAGTTACTCGGTATACACTTTTTATTGTTCTTCTATGTCCAATGTTACGAGTATAAGCTTCGTAGATTATTTCAATGCCAAAACACCAACTTTCTATGACAAATGCACAAAACCGTTAGAGGCTCGCAAATAAAGAGTTGAGCAACTTCGGACCATCAAAGTTGCTCGGTGTACACTTTTTATTGTTCTTCTATGTCCAATTTTACAAGTATAAGCTTCGTAGATTATTTCGATGCCAAAACAACAACTTTCTATGATAAATGGACAAAACCGTTAAAAGCACCTCCATATAGAGAGTTGAGCAACTTCGGACCAACAAAGTTGCTCGGTGTACACTTTTTATTGTTCTTCTATGTCCAATTTTACGAGTATAAGGTTTCGTTATTATTTCGATGTCAAAACAACAACTTCTATGACAAATGGACAAAACCGTTAAAAGCTCCCAAATAGAGAGAGTTGAGCAACTTCGGACTATCAAAGTTGCTCGGTGTACACTTTTTATTGTTCTTGTATGTCCAATTTTATGAGTATAAGCTTCGTAGATTATTTCGATGCCAAAACAACAACTTTCTATGACAAATGGACAAAACCGTTAAAAGCCCCTCCATATAGAGAGTTGAGCAACTTCGGACCAACAAAGTTGCTCGGTGTACACTTTTTATTGTTCTTCTATGTCCAATTTTACGAGTATAAGGTTTCGTTATTATTTCGATGTCAAAACAACAACTTCTATGACAAATGGACAAAACCGTTAAAAGCTCCCAAATAGAAAGAGTTGAGCAATTTTGGACCATCAAAGTTGCTCGGTGTACACTTTTTATTGTTCTTCTATGTCCAATTTTACGAGTATAAGCTTCGTAGATTATTTCGATGCCAAAACAACAACTTCTATGACAAATGGACAAAACCGTTAAAAGCTCCCAAATAGAGAGAGTTGAGCAACTTCGGACTATCAAAATTGCTCGGTGTACACTTTTTATTGTTCTTGTATGTCCAATTTTATGAGTATAAGCTTCGTAGATTATTTCGATGCCAAAACAACAACTTTCTATGACAAATGGACAAAACCGTTAAAAGCCCCTCCATATAGAGAGTTGAGCAACTTCGGACCAACAAAGTTGCTCGGTGTACACTTTTTATTGTTCTTCTATGTCCAATTTTACGAGTATAAGCTTTCGTTATTATTTCGATGTCAAAACAACTACTTCTATGACAAAAGGACAAAACCGTTAAGAGCTCCCAAATAGAAAGAGTTGAGCAATTTTGGACCATCAAAGTTGCTCGGTGTACACTTTTTATTGTTCTTCTATGTCCAATTTTACGAGTATAAGCTTCGTAGATTATTTCGATGCCAAAACAACAACTTTCTATTACTAACGGACAAAACCGTTAAAATCTCCTCCATACAGAGAGTTGAGCAACTTCGGACCATCAAAGTTACCCGGTGTACACTTTTTATTGTTCTTCTATGTCCAATGTTACGAGTATAAGCGTCGTAGATTATTTCGATGCCAAAACAACCACTTTCTATTACAAATGGACAAAATCGTTAAAAGCTCCTACATAGAGAGAGTTGAGCAACTTCGGACTATCAAAGTTGCTCGGTGTACACTTTTTATTGTTCTTCTATGTCCAATGTTACGAGTATAAGCTTCGTAGATTATTTCGATGCCAAAACAACAACTTTCTTTTACAAATGGACAAAACCGTTAAAAGCTTCTCCATAGAGAGAGTTGAGCAACTTCGGACTATCAAAGTTGCTCGGTGTACACTTTTTATTGTTCTTTTATGTCAAATTTTATGAGTATAAGCTTCGTAGATTATTTCGATGCCAAAACAACAACTTTCTATGACAAATGGACAAAACAGTTAAAAGCCCCTCCATATAGAGAGTTGAGCAACTTCGGACCAACAAAGTTGCTCGATGCACACTTTTTATTGTTTTTCTATGTCCAATTTTACGAGTATAAGGTATC
This sequence comes from Euonymus europaeus, assembly GCA_963580455.1. Lineage (NCBI taxonomy): Eukaryota > Viridiplantae > Streptophyta > Magnoliopsida > Celastrales > Celastraceae > Euonymus > Euonymus europaeus. The sequence goes on from OY756965.1 coordinate 10,293,987, forward strand.
GTTATTATTTCGATGTCAAAACAACAACTTCTATGACAAATGGACAAAACCGTTAAAAGCTCCCAAATAGAGAGAGTTGAGCAATTTCGGACCATCAAAGTTGTTCGGTGTACACTTTTTATTGTTCTTCTATGTCCAATTTTACGAGTATAAGCTTCGTAGATTATTTCGAGGCCAAAACACCAACTTTCTATGACAAATGGACAAAACCGTTAGAGACTCCCAAATAGAGAGTTGAGCAACTTCGGACCATCAAAGTTGCTCGGTGTACACTTTTTATTGTTCTTCTATGTCCAATTTTACGAGTATAAGCTTCGTAGATTATTTCGATGCCAAAACAACAACTTTCTATTACAAATGGACAAAACCGTTAAAAGCTCCTCCATATAGAGAGTTGAGCAACTTCGGACCATCAAAGTTACTCGGTATACACTTTTTATTGTTCTTCTATGTCCAATGTTACGAGTATAAGCTTCGTAGATTATTTCGATGCCAAAACACAAACTTTCTATGACAAATGCACAAAACCGTTAGAGGCTCGCAAATAGAGAGTTGAGCAACTTCGGACCATCAAAGTTGCTCGGTGTACACTTTTTATTGTTCTTCTATGTCCAATTTTACGAGTATAAGCTTCGTAGATTATTTCGATGCCAAAACAACAACTTTCTATGATAAATGGACAAAACCGTTAAAAGCCCCTCCATATAGAGAGTTGAGCAACTTCGGACCAACAAAGTTGCTCGGTGTACACTTTTTATTGTTCTTCTATGTCCAATTTTACGAGTATAAGGTTTCGTTATTATTTCGATGTCAAAAAAACAACTTCTATGACAAATGGACAAAACCGTTAAAAGCTCCCAAATAGAGAGAGTTGAGCAACTTCGGACTATCAAAGTTGCTCGGTGTACACTTTTTATTGTTCTTCTATGTCCAATTTTACGAGTATAAGCTTCGTAGATTATTTCGATGCCAAAACAACAACTTTCTATTACTAACGGACAAAACAGTTAAAAGCCCCTCCATATAGAGAGTTGAGCAACTTCGGACCAACAAAGTTGCTCGTTGTACACTTTTTATTGTTCTTCTATGTCCAATTTTACGAGTATAAGGTTTCGTTATTATTTCGATGTCAAAACAACAACTTCTATGACAAATGGACAAAACCGTTAAAAGCTCCCAAATAGAGAGAGTTGAGCAATTTCGGACCATCAAAGTTGCTCGGTGTACACTTTTTATTGTTCTTCTATGTCCAATTTTACGAGTATAAGCTTCGTAGATTATTTCGATGCCAAAACACCAACTTTCTATGACAAATGGACAAAACCGTTAGAGGCTCCCAAATAGAGAGTTGAGCAACTTCAGACCATCAAAGTTGCTCGGTGTACACTTTTTATTGTTCTTCTATGTCCAATTTTACGAGTATAAGCTTCGTAGATTATTTCGATGCCAAAACAACAACTTTCTATTACAAATGGACAAAACCGTTAAAAGCTCCTCCATATAGAGAGTTGAGCAACTTCGGACCATCAAAGTTACTCGGTATACACTTTTTATTGTTCTTCTATGTCCAATGTTACGAGTATAAGCTTCGTAGATTATTTCAATGCCAAAACACCAACTTTCTATGACAAATGCACAAAACCGTTAGAGGCTCGCAAATAAAGAGTTGAGCAACTTCGGACCATCAAAGTTGCTCGGTGTACACTTTTTATTGTTCTTCTATGTCCAATTTTACAAGTATAAGCTTCGTAGATTATTTCGATGCCAAAACAACAACTTTCTATGATAAATGGACAAAACCGTTAAAAGCACCTCCATATAGAGAGTTGAGCAACTTCGGACCAACAAAGTTGCTCGGTGTACACTTTTTATTGTTCTTCTATGTCCAATTTTACGAGTATAAGGTTTCGTTATTATTTCGATGTCAAAACAACAACTTCTATGACAAATGGACAAAACCGTTAAAAGCTCCCAAATAGAGAGAGTTGAGCAACTTCGGACTATCAAAGTTGCTCGGTGTACACTTTTTATTGTTCTTGTATGTCCAATTTTATGAGTATAAGCTTCGTAGATTATTTCGATGCCAAAACAACAACTTTCTATGACAAATGGACAAAACCGTTAAAAGCCCCTCCATATAGAGAGTTGAGCAACTTCGGACCAACAAAGTTGCTCGGTGTACACTTTTTATTGTTCTTCTATGTCCAATTTTACGAGTATAAGGTTTCGTTATTATTTCGATGTCAAAACAACAACTTCTATGACAAATGGACAAAACCGTTAAAAGCTCCCAAATAGAAAGAGTTGAGCAATTTTGGACCATCAAAGTTGCTCGGTGTACACTTTTTATTGTTCTTCTATGTCCAATTTTACGAGTATAAGCTTCGTAGATTATTTCGATGCCAAAACAACAACTTCTATGACAAATGGACAAAACCGTTAAAAGCTCCCAAATAGAGAGAGTTGAGCAACTTCGGACTATCAAAATTGCTCGGTGTACACTTTTTATTGTTCTTGTATGTCCAATTTTATGAGTATAAGCTTCGTAGATTATTTCGATGCCAAAACAACAACTTTCTATGACAAATGGACAAAACCGTTAAAAGCCCCTCCATATAGAGAGTTGAGCAACTTCGGACCAACAAAGTTGCTCGGTGTACACTTTTTATTGTTCTTCTATGTCCAATTTTACGAGTATAAGCTTTCGTTATTATTTCGATGTCAAAACAACTACTTCTATGACAAAAGGACAAAACCGTTAAGAGCTCCCAAATAGAAAGAGTTGAGCAATTTTGGACCATCAAAGTTGCTCGGTGTACACTTTTTATTGTTCTTCTATGTCCAATTTTACGAGTATAAGCTTCGTAGATTATTTCGATGCCAAAACAACAACTTTCTATTACTAACGGACAAAACCGTTAAAATCTCCTCCATACAGAGAGTTGAGCAACTTCGGACCATCAAAGTTACCCGGTGTACACTTTTTATTGTTCTTCTATGTCCAATGTTACGAGTATAAGCGTCGTAGATTATTTCGATGCCAAAACAACCACTTTCTATTACAAATGGACAAAATCGTTAAAAGCTCCTACATAGAGAGAGTTGAGCAACTTCGGACTATCAAAGTTGCTCGGTGTACACTTTTTATTGTTCTTCTATGTCCAATGTTACGAGTATAAGCTTCGTAGATTATTTCGATGCCAAAACAACAACTTTCTTTTACAAATGGACAAAACCGTTAAAAGCTTCTCCATAGAGAGAGTTGAGCAACTTCGGACTATCAAAGTTGCTCAGTGTACACTTTTTATTGTTCTTTTATGTCAAATTTTATGAGTATAAGCTTCGTAGATTATTTCGATGCCAAAACAACAACTTTCTATGACAAATGGACAAAACAGTTAAAAGCCCCTCCATATAGAGAGTTGAGCAACTTCGGACCAACAAAGTTGCTCGATGCACACTTTTTATTGTTTTTCTATGTCCAATTTTACGAGTATAAGGTATCGTTATTATTTCGATGTCAAAACAACAACTTCTATGACAAATGGACAAAACCGTTAAAAGCTCCCAAATAGAGAGAGTTGAGCAATTTCGGACCATCAAAGTTGTTCGGTGTACACTTTTTATTGTTCTTCTATGTCCAATTTTACGAGTATAAGCTTCGTAGATTATTTCGAGGCCAAAACACCAACTTTCTATGACAAATGGACAAAACCGTTAGAGACTCCCAAATAGAGAGTTGAGCAACTTCGGACCATCAAAGTTGCTCGGTGTACACTTTTTATTGTTCTTCTATGTCCAATTTTACGAGTATAAGCTTCGTAGATTATTTCGATGCCAAAACAACAACTTTCTATTACAAATGGACAAAACCGTTAAAAGCTCCTCCATATAGAGAGTTGAGCAACTTCGGACCATCAAAGTTACTCGGTATACACTTTTTATTGTTCTTCTATGTCCAATGTTACGAGTATAAGCTTCGTAGATTATTTCGATGCCAAAACACAAACTTTCTATGACAAATGCACAAAACCGTTAGAGGCTCGCAAATAGAGAGTTGAGCAACTTCGGACCATCAAAGTTGCTCGGTGTACACTTTTTATTGTTCTTCTATGTCCAATTTTACGAGTATAAGCTTCGTAGATTATTTCGATGCCAAAACAACAACTTTCTATGATAAATGGACAAAACCGTTAAAAGCCCCTCCATATAGAGAGTTGAGCAACTTCGGACCAACAAAGTTGCTCGGTGTACACTTTTTATTGTTCTTCTATGTCCAATTTTACGAGTATAAGGTTTCGTTATTATTTCGATGTCAAAAAAACAACTTCTATGACAAATGGACAAAACCGTTAAAAGCTCCCAAATAGAGAGAGTTGAGCAACTTCGGACTATCAAAGTTGCTCGGTGTACACTTTTTATTGTTCTTGTATGTCCAATTTTATGAGTATAAGCTTCGTAGATTATTTCGATGCCAAAACAACAACTTTCTATGACAAATGGACAAAACCGTTAAAAGCCCTTCCATATAGAGAGTTGAGCAACTTCGGACCAACAAAGTTGCTCGGTGTACACTTTTTATTGTTCTTCTATGTCCAATTTTACGAGTATAGGGTTTCGTTATTATTTCGATGTCAAAACAACAACTTCTATGACAAATGGACAAAACCGTTAAAAGCTCCCAAATAGAAAGAGTTGAGCAATTTTGGACCATCAAAGTTGCTCGGTGTACACTTTTTATTGTTCTTCTATGTCCAATTTTACGAGTATAAGCTTCGTAGATTATTTCGATGCCAAAACAACAACTTCTATGACAAATGGACAAAACCGTTAAAAGCTCCCAAATAGAGAGAGTTGAGCAACTTCGGACTATCAAAATTGCTCGGTGTACACTTTTTATTGTTCTTGTATGTCCAATTTTATGAGTATAAGCTTCGTAGATTATTTCGATGCCAAAACAACAACTTTCTATGACAAATGGACAAAACCGTTAAAAGCCCCTCCATATAGAGAGTTGAGCAACTTCGGACCAACAAAGTTGCTCGGTGTACACTTTTTATTGTTCTTCTATGTCCAATTTTACGAGTATAAGGTTTCGTTATTATTTCGATGTCAAAACAACTACTTCTATGACAAATGGACAAAACCGTTAAAAGCTCCCAAATAGAAAGAGTTGAGCAATTTTGGACCATCAAAGTTGCTCGGTGTACACTTTTTATTGTTCTTCTATGTCCAATTTTACGAGTATAAGCTTCGTAGATTATTTCGATGCCAAAACAACAACTTTCTATTACTAACGGACAAAACCGTTAAAAGCTCCTCCATACAGAGAGTTGAGCAACTTCGGACCATCAAAGTTACCCGGTGTACACTTTTTATTGTTCTTCTATGTCCAATGTTACGAGTATAAGCGTCGTAGATTATTTCGATGCCAAAACAACCACTTTCTATTACAAATGGACAAAATCGTTAAAAGCTCCTACATAGAGAGAGTTGAGCAACTTCGGACTATCAAAGTTGCTCGGTGTACACTTTTTATTGTTCTTCTATGTCCAATGTTACGAGTATAAGCTTCGTAGATTATTTCGATGCCAAAACAACAACTTTCTTTTACAAATGGACAAAACCGTTAAAAGCTTCTCCATAGAGAGAGTTGAGCAACTTCGGACTATCAAAGTTGCTCGGTGTACACTTTTTATTGTTCTTTTATGTCAAATTTTATGAGTATAAGCTTCGTAGATTATTTCGATGCCAAAACAACAACTTTCTATGATAAATGGACAAAACCGTTAAAAGCCCCTCCATATAGAGAGTTGAGCAACTTTGGACCAACAAAGTTGCTCGGTGTACACTTTTTATTGTTCTTCTATGTCCAATTTTACGAGTATAAGGTTTCGTTATTATTTCGATGTCAAAACAACTACTTCTATGACAAATGGACAAAACCGTTAAAAGCTCCCAAATAGAAAGAGTTGAGCAATTTTGGACCATCAAAGTTGCTCGGTGTACACTTTTTATTGTTCTTCTATGTCCAATTTTACGAGTATAAGCTTCGTAGATTATTTCGATGCCAAAACAACAACTTTCTATTACTAACGGACAAAACCGTTAAAAGCTCCTCCATACAGAGAGTTGAGCAACTTCGGACCATCAAAGTTACCCGGTGTACACTTTTTATTGTTCTTCTATGTCCAATGTTACGAGTATAAGCGTCGTAGATTATTTCGATGCCAAAACAACCACTTTCTATTACAAATGGACAAAATCGTTAAAAGCTCCTACATAGAGAGAGTTGAGCAACTTCGGAGTATCAAAGTTGCTCGGTGTACACTTTTTATTGTTCTTCTATGTCCAATGTTACGAGTATAAGCTTCGTAGATTATTTCGATGCCAAAACAACAACTTTCTTTTACAAATGGACAAAACCGTTAAAAGCTTCTCCATAGAGAGAGTTGAGCAACTTCGGACTATCAAAGTTGCTCAGTGTACACTTTTTATTGTTCTTTTATGTCAAATTTTATGAGTATAAGCTTCGTAGATTATTTCGATGCCAAAACAACAACTTTCTATGATAAATGGACAAAACCGTTAAAAGCCCCTCCATATAGAGAGTTGAGCAACTTCGGACCAACAAAGTTGTTCGGTGTACACTTTTTATTGTTCTTCTATGTCCAATTTTACGAGTATAAGCTTCGTAGATTATTTCGAGGCCAAAACACCAACTTTCTATGACAAATGGACAAAACCGTTAGAGACTCCCAAATAGAGAGTTGAGCAACTTCGGACCATCAAAGTTGCTCGGTGTACACTTTTTATTGTTCTTCTATGTCCAATTTTACGAGTATAAGCTTCGTAGATTATTTCGATGCCAAAACAACAACTTTCTATTACAAATGGACAAAACCGTTAAAAGCTCCTCCATATAGAGAGTTGAGCAACTTCGGACCATCAAAGTTACTCGGTATACACTTTTTATTGTTCTTCTATGTCCAATGTTACGAGTATAAGCTTCGTAGATTATTTCGATGCCAAAACACCAACTTTCTATGACAAATGCACAAAACCGTTAGAGGCTCGCAAATAGAGAGTTGAGCAACTTCGGACCATCAAAGTTGCTCGGTGTACACTTTTTATTGTTCTTCTATGTCCAATTTTACGAGTATAAGCTTCGTAGATTATTTCGATGCCAAAACAACAACTTTCTATGATAAATGGACAAAACCGTTAAAAGCCCCTCCATATAGAGAGTTGAGCAACTTCGGACCAACAAAGTTGCTCGGTGTACACTTTTTATTGTTCTTCTATGTCCAATTTTACGAGTATAAGATTTCGTTATTATTTCGATGTCAAAACAACTACTTCTATGACAAATGGACAAAACCGTTAAAAGCTCCCAAATAGAAAGAGTTGAGCAATTTTGGACCATCAAAGTTGCTCGGTGTACACTTTTTATTGTTCTTCTATGTCCAATTTTACGAGTATAAGCTTCGTAGATTATTTCGATGCCAAAACAACAACTTTCTATTACTAACGGACAAAACCGTTAAAAGCTCCTCCATACAGAGAGTTGAGCAACTTCGGACCATCAAAGTTACCCGGTGTACACTTTTTATTGTTCTTCTATGTCCAATGTTACGAGTATAAGCGTCGTAGATTATTTCGATGCCAAAACTACCACTTTCTATTACAAATGGACAAAATCGTTAAAAGCTCCTACATAGAGAGAGTTGAGCAACTTCGGACTATCAAAGTTGCTCGGTGTACACTTTTTATTGTTCTTCTATGTCCAATGTTACGAGTATAAGCTTCGTAGATTATTTCGATGCCAAAACAACAACTTTCTTTTACAAATGGACAAAACCGTTAAAAGCTTCTCCATAGAGAGAGTTGAGCAACTTCGGACTATCAAAGTTGCTCGGTGTACACTTTTTATTGTTCTTCTATGTCCAATGTTACGAGTATAAGCTTCGTAGATTATTTCGATGCCAAAACAACAACTTTCTTTTACAAATGGACAAAACCGTTAAAAGCTTCTCCATAGAGAGAGTTGAGCAACTTCGGACTATCAAAGTTGCTCGGTGTACACTTTTTATTGTTCTTTTATGTCAAATTTTATGAGTATAAGCTTCGTAGATTATTTCGATGCCAAAACAACAACTTTCTATGACAAATGGACAAAACAGTTAAAAGCCCCCCCATATAGAGAGTTGAGCAACTTCGGACCAACAAAGTTGCTCGATGCACACTTTTTATTGTTTTTCTATGTCCAATTTTACGAGTATAAGGTATCGTTATTATTTCGATGTCAAAACAACAACTTCTATGACAAATGGACAAAACCGTTAAAAGCTCCCAAATAGAGAGAGTTGAGCAATTTCGGACCATCAAAGTTGTTCGGTGTACACTTTTTATTGTTCTTCTATGTCCAATTTTACGAGTATAAGCTTCGTAGATTATTTCGAGGCCAAAACACCAACTTTCTATGACAAATGGACAAAACCGTTAGAGACTCCCAAATAGAGAGTTGAGCAACTTCGGACCATCAAAGTTGCTCGGTGTACACTTTTTATTGTTCTTCTATGTCCAATTTTACGAGTATAAGCTTCGTAGATTATTTCGATGCCAAAACAACAACTTTCTATTACAAATGGACAAAACCGTTAAAAGCTCCTCCATATAGAGAGTTGAGCAACTTCGGACCATCAAAGTTACTCGGTATATACTTTTTATTGTTCTTCTATGTCCAATGTTACGAGTATAAGCTTCGTAGATTATTTCGATGCCAAAACACAAACTTTCTATGACAAATGCACAAAACCGTTAGAGGCTCGCAAATAGAGAGTTGAGCAACTTCGGACCATCAAAGTTGCTCGGTGTACACTTTTTATTGTTCTTCTATGTCCAATTTTACGAGTATAAGCTTCGTAGATTATTTCGATGCCAAAACAACAACTTTCTATGATAAATGGACAAAACCGTTAAAAGCCCCTCCATATAGAGAGTTGAGCAACTTCGGACCAACAAAGTTGCTCGGTGTACACTTTTTATTGTTCTTCTATGTCCAATTTTACGAGTATAAGGTTTCGTTATTATTTCGATGTCAAAAAAACAACTTCTATGACAAATGGACAAAACCGTTAAAAGCTCCCAAATAGAGAGAGTTGAGCAACTTCGGACTATCAAAGTTGCTCGGTGTACACTTTTTATTGTTCTTGTATGTCCAATTTTATGAGTATAAGCTTCGTAGATTATTTCGATGCCAAAACAACAACTTTCTATGACAAATGGACAAAACCGTTAAAAGCCCCTCCATATAGAGAGTTGAGCAACTTCGGACCAACAAAGTTGCTCGGTGTACACTTTTTATTGTTCTTCTATGTCCAATTTTACGAGTATAAGGTTTCGTTATTATTTCGATGTCAAAACAACAACTTCTATGACAAATGGACAAAACCGTTAAAAGCTCCCAAATAGAAAGAGTTGAGCAATTTTGGACCATCAAAGTTGCTCGGTGTACACTTTTTATTGTTCTTCTATGTCCAATTTTACGAGTATAAGCTTCGTAGATTATTTCGATGCCAAAACAACAACTTCTATGACAAATGGACAAAACCGTTAAAAGCTCCCAAATAGAGAGAGTTGAGCAACTTCGGACTATCAAAATTGCTCGGTGTACACTTTTTATTGTTCTTGTATGTCCAATTTTATGAGTATAAGCTTCGTAGATTATTTCGATGCCAAAACAACAACTTTCTATGACAAATGGACAAAACCGTTAAAAGCCCCTCCATATAGAGAGTTGAGCAACTTCGGACCAACAAAGTTGCTCGGTGTACACTTTTTATTGTTCTTCTATGTCCAATTTTACGAGTATAAGGTTTCGTTATTATTTCGATGTCAAAACAACTACTTCTATGACAAATGGACAAAACCGTTAAAAGCTCCCAAATAGAAAGAGTTGAGCAATTTTGGACCATCAAAGTTGCTCGGTGTACACTTTTTATTGTTCTTCTATGTCCAATTTTACGAGTATAAGCTTCGTAGATTATTTCGATGCCAAAACAACAACTTTCTATTACTAACGGACAAAACCGTTAAAAGCTCCTCCATACAGAGAGTTGAGCAACTTCGGACCATCAAAGTTACCCGGTGTACACTTTTTATTGTTCTTCTATGTCCAATGTTACGAGTATAAGCGTCGTAGATTATTTCGATGCCAAAACAACCACTTTCTATTACAAATGGACAAAATCGTTAAAAGCTCCTACATAGAGAGAGTTGAGCAACTTCGGACTATCAAAGTTGCTCGGTGTACACTTTTTATTGTTCTTCTATGTCCAATGTTACGAGTATAAGCTTCGTAGATTATTTTGATGCCAAAACAACAACTTTCTTTTACAAATGGACAAAACCGTTAAAAGCTTCTCCATAGAGAGAGTTGAGCAACTTCGGACTATCAAAGTTGCTCGGTGTACACTTTTTATTGTTCTTTTATGTCAAATTTTATGAGTATAAGCTTCGTAGATTATTTCGATGCCAAAACAACAACTTTCTATGATAAATGGACAAAACCGTTAAAAGCCCCTCCATATAGAGAGTTGAGCAACTTTGGACCAACAAAGTTGCTCGGTGTACACTTTTTATTGTTCTTCTATGTCCAATTTTACGAGTATAAGGTTTCGTTATTATTTCGATGTCAAAACAACTACTTCTATGACAAATGGACAAAACCGTTAAAAGCTCCCAAATAGAAAGAGTTGAGCAATTTTGGACCATCAAAGTTGCTCGGTGTACACTTTTTATTGTTCTTCTATGTCCAATTTTACGAGTATAAGCTTCGTAGATTATTTCGATGCCAAAACAACAACTTTCTATTACTAACGGACAAAACCGTTAAAAGCTCCTCCATACAGAGAGTTGAGCAACTTCGGACCATCAAAGTTACCCGGTGTACACTTTTTATTGTTCTTCTATGTCCAATGTTACGAGTATAAGCGTCGTAGATTATTTCGATGCCAAAACAACCACTTTCTATTACAAATGGACAAAATCGTTAAAAGCTCCTACATAGAGAGAGTTGAGCAACTTCGGACTATCAAAGTTGCTCGGTGTACACTTTTTATTGTTCTTCTATGTCCAATGTTACGAGTATAAGCTTCGTAGATTATTTCGATGCCAAAACAACAACTTTCTTTTACAAATGGACAAAACCGTTAAAAGCTTCTCCATAGAGAGAGTTGAGCAACTTCGGACTATCAAAGTTGCTCGGTGTACACTTTTTATTGTTCTTTTATGTCAAATTTTATGAGTATAAGCTTCGTAGATTATTTCGATGCCAAAACAACAACTTTCTATGATAAATGGACAAAACCGTTAAAAGCCCCTCCATATAGAGAGTTGAGCAACTTCGGACCAACAAAGTTGCTCGGTGTACACTTTTTATTGTTCTTCTATGTCCAATTTTACGAGTATAAGGTTTCGTTATTATTTCGATGTCAAAACAACAACTTCTATGACAAATGGACAAAACCGTTAAAAGCTCCCAAATAGAGAGAGTTGAGCAATTTCGGACCATCAAAGTTGTTCGGTGTACACTTTTTATTGTTCTTCTATGTCCAATTTTACGAGTATAAGCTTCGTAGATTATTTCGAGGCCAAAACACCAACTTTCTATGACAAATGGACAAAACCGTTAGAGACTCCCAAATAGAGAGTTGAGCAACTTCGGACCATCAAAGTTGCTCCGTGTACACTTTTTATTGTTCTTCTATGTCCAATTTTACGAGTATAAGCTTCGTAGATTATTTCGATGCCAAAACAACAACTTTCTATTACAAATGGACAAAACCGTTAAAAGCCCCTCCATATAGAGAGTTGAGCAACTTCGGACCAACAAAGTTGCTCGGTGTACACTTTTTATTGTTCTTCTATGTCCAATTTTACGAGTATAAGGTTTCGTTATTATTTCGATGTCAAAACAACTACTTCTATGACAAATGGACAAAACCGTTAAAAGCCCCTCCATATAGAGAGTTGAGCAACTTCGGACCAACAAAGTTGCTCGGTGTACACTTTTTATTGTTCTTCTATGTCCAATTTTACGAGTATAAGGTTTCGTTATTATTTCGATGTCAAAACAACTACTTCTATGACAAATGGACAAAACCGTTAAAAGCTCCCAAATAGAAAGAGTTGAGCAATTTTGGACCATCAAAGTTGCTCGGTGTACACTTTTTATTGTTCTTCTATGTCCAATTTTACGAGTATAAGCTTCGTAGATTATTTCGATGCCAAAACAACAACTTTCTATTACTAACGGACAAAACCGTTAAAAGCTCCTCCATACAGAGAGTTGAGCAACTTCGGACCATCAAAGTTACCCGGTGTACACTTTTTATTGTTCTTCTATGTCCAATGTTACGAGTATAAACGTCGTAGATTATTTCGATGCCAAAACAACCACTTTCTATTACAAATGGACAAAATCGTTAAAAGCTCCTACATAGAGAGAGTTGAGCAACTTCGGACTATCAAAGTTGCTCGGTGTACACTTTTTATTGTTCTTCTATGTCCAATGTTACGAGTATAAGCTTCGTAGATTATTTCGATGCCAAAACAACAACTTTCTTTTACAAATGGACAAAACCGTTAAAAGCTTCTCCATAGAGAGAGTTGAGCAACTTCGGACTATAAAAGTTGCTCGGTGTACACTTTTTATTGTTCTTTTATGTCAAATTTTATGAGTATAAGCTTCGTAGATTATTTCGATGCCAAAACAACAACTTTCTATGACAAATGGACAAAACAGTTAAAAGCCCCCCCATATAGAGAGTTGAGCAACTTCGGACCAACAAAGTTGCTCGATGCACACTTTTTATTGTTTTTCTATGTCCAATTTTACGAGTATAAGGTATCGTTATTATTTCGATGTCAAAACAACAACTTCTATGACAAATGGACAAAACCGTTAAAAGCTCCCAAATAGAGAGAGTTGAGCAATTTCGGACCATCAAAGTTGTTCGGTGTACACTTTTTATTGTTCTTCTATGTCCAATTTTACGAGTATAAGCTTCGTAGATTATTTCGAGGCCAAAACACCAACTTTCTATGATAAATGGACAAAACCGTTAGAGGCTCGCAAATAGAGAGTTGAGCAACTTCGGACCATCAAAGTTGCTCGGTGTACACTTTTTATTGTTCTTCTATGTCCAATTTTACGAGTATAAGCTTCGTAGATTATTTCGATGCCAAAACAACAACTTTCTATTACTAACGGACAAAACCGTTAAAAGCTCCTCCATACAGAGAGTTGAGCAACTTCGGACCATCAAAGTTACCCGGTGTACACTTTTTATTGTTCTTCTATGTCCAATGTTACGAGTATAAGCGTCGTAGATTATTTCGATGCCAAAACAACCACTTTCTATTACAAATGGACAAAATCGTTAAAAGCTCCTACATAGAGAGAGTTGAGCAACTTCGGACTATCAAAGTTGCTCGGTGTACACTTTTTATTGTTCTTCTATGTCCAATTTTACGAGTATAAGCTTCGTAGATTATTTCGATGCCAAACAAAACAACTTTCTATGATAAATGGACAAAACCGTTAAAAGCCCCTCCATATAGAGAGTTGAGCAACTTCGGACCAACAAAGTTGCTCGGTGTACACTTTTTATTGTTCTTCTATGTCCAATTTTACGAGTATAAGGTTTCGTTATTATTTCGATGTCAAAAAAACAACTTCTATGACAAATGGACAAAACCGTTAAAAGCTCCCAAATAGAGAGAGTTGAGCAACTTCGGACTATCAAAGTTGCTCGGTGTACACTTTTTATTGTTCTTGTATGTCCAATTTTATGAGTATAAGCTTCGTAGATTATTTCGATGCCAAAACAACAACTTTCTATGACAAATGGACAAAACCGTTAAAAGCCCCTCCATATAGAGAGTTGAGCAACTTCGGACCAACAAAGTTGCTCGGTGTACACTTTTTATTGTTCTTCTATGTCCAATTTTACGAGTATAAGGTTTCGTTATTATTTCGATGTCAAAACAACTACTTCTATGACAAATGGACAAAACCGTTAAAAGCTCCCAAATAGAAAGAGTTGAGCAATTTTGGACCATCAAAGTTGCTCGGTGTACACTTTTTATTGTTCTTCTATGTCCAATTTTACGAGTATAAGCTTCGTAGATTATTTCGATGCCAAAACAACAACTTTCTATGACAAATGGACAAAACCGTTAAAAGCCCCTCCATATAGAGAGTTGAGCAACTTCGGACCATCAAAGTTACCCGGTGTACACTTTTTATTGTTCTTCTATGTCCAATGTTACGAGTATAAGCTTCGTAGATTATTTCGATGCCAAAACACCAACTTTCTATGACAAATGCACAAAACCGTTAGAGGCTCGCAAATAGAGAGTTGAGCAACTTCGGACCATCAAAGTTGCTCGGTGTACACTTTTTATTGTTCTTCTATGTCCAATTTTACGAGTATAAGCTTCGTAGATTATTTCGATGCCAAAACAACAACTTTCTATGATAAATGGACAAAACCGTTAAAAGCCCCTCCATATAGAGAGTTGAGCAACTTCGGACCAACAAAGTTGCTCGGTGTACACTTTTTATTGTTCTTCTATGTCCAATTTTACGAGTATAAGGTTTCGTTATTATTTCGATGTCAAAACAACTACTTCTATGACAAATGGACAAAACCGTTAAAAGCTCCCAAATAGAAAGAGTTGAGCAATTTTGGACCATCAAAGTTGCTCGGTGTACACTTTTTATTGTTCTTCTATGTCCAATTTTACGAGTATAAGCTTCGTAGATTATTTCGATGCCAAAACAACAACTTTCTATTACTAACGGACAAAACCGTTAAAAGCTCCTCCATACAGAGAGTTGAGCAACTTCGGACCATCAAAGTTACCCGGTGTACACTTTTTATTGTTCTTCTATGTCCAATGTTACGAGTATAAACGTCGTAGATTATTTCGATGCCAAAACAACCACTTTCTATTACAAATGGACAAAATCGTTAAAAGCTCCTACATAGAGAGAGTTGAGCAACTTCGGACTATCAAAGTTGCTCGGTGTACACTTTTTATTGTTCTTCTATGTCCAATGTTACGAGTATAAGCTTCGTAGATTATTTCGATGCCAAAACAACAACTTTCTTTTACAAATGGACAAAACCGTTAAAAGCTTCTCCATAGAGAGAGTTGAGCAACTTCGGACTATAAAAGTTGCTCGGTGTACACTTTTTATTGTTCTTTTATGTCAAATTTTATGAGTATAAGCTTCGTAGATTATTTCGATGCCAAAACAACAACTTTCTATGACAAATGGACAAAACAGTTAAAAGCCCCCCCATATAGAGAGTTGAGCAACTTCGGACCAACAAAGTTGCTCGATGCACACTTTTTATTGTTTTTCTATGTCCAATTTTACGAGTATAAGGTATCGTTATTATTTCGATGTCAAAACAACAACTTCTATGACAAATGGACAAAACCGTTAAAAGCTCCCAAATAGAGAGAGTTGAGCAATTTCGGACCATCAAAGTTGTTCGGTGTACACTTTTTATTGTTCTTCTATGTCCAATTTTACGAGTATAAGCTTCGTAGATTATTTCGAGGCCAAAACACCAACTTTCTATGACAAATGGACAAAACCGTTAGAGACTCCCAAATAGAGAGTTGAGCAACTTCGGACCATCAAAGTTGCTCGGTGTACACTTTTTATTGTTCTTCTATGTCCAATTTTACGAGTATAAGCTTCGTAGATTATTTCGATGCCAAAACAACAACTTTCTATTACTAACGGACAAAACCGTTAAAAGCTCCTCCATACAGAGAGTTGAGCAACTTCGGACCATCAAAGTTACCCGGTGTACACTTTTTATTGTTCTTCTATGTCCAATGTTACGAGTATAAGCGTCGTAGATTATTTCGATGCCAAAACAACCACTTTCTATTACAAATGGACAAAATCGTTAAAAGCTCCTACATAGAGAGAGTTGAGCAACTTCGGACTATCAAAGTTGCTCGGTGTACACTTTTTATTGTTCTTCTATGTCCAATTTTACGAGTATAAGCTTCGTAGATTATTTCGATGCCAAACAAAACAACTTTCTATGATAAATGGACAAAACCGTTAAAAGCCCCTCCATATAGAGAGTTGAGCAACTTCGGACCAACAAAGTTGCTCGGTGTACACTTTTTATTGTTCTTCTATGTCCAATTTTACGAGTATAAGGTTTCGTTATTATTTCGATGTCAAAAAAACAACTTCTATGACAAATGGACAAAACCGTTAAAAGCTCCCAAATAGAGAGAGTTGAGCAACTTCGGACTATCAAAGTTGCTCGGTGTACACTTTTTATTGTTCTTGTATGTCCAATTTTATGAGTATAAGCTTCGTAGATTATTTCGATGCCAAAACAACAACTTTCTATGACAAATGGACAAAACCGTTAAAAGCCCCTCCATATAGAGAGTTGAGCAACTTCGGACCAACAAAGTTGCTCGGTGTACACTTTTTATTGTTCTTCTATGTCCAATTTTACGAGTATAAGGTTTCGTTATTATTTCGATGTCAAAACAACTACTTCTATGACAAATGGACAAAACCGTTAAAAGCTCCCAAATAGAAAGAGTTGAGCAATTTTGGACCATCAAAGTTGCTCGGTGTACACTTTTTATTGTTCTTCTATGTCCAATTTTACGAGTATAAGCTTCGTAGATTATTTCGATGCCAAAACAACAACTTTCTATTACTAACGGACAAAACCGTTAAAAGCTCCTCCATACAGAGAGTTGAGCAACTTCGGACCATCAAAGTTACCCGGTGTACACTTTTTATTGTTCTTCTATGTCCAATGTTACGAGTATAAGCGTCGTAGATTATTTC